>JAGVSL010000006.1:0-9571232 GCA_022494535.1 Himalopsyche phryganea | reverse complement strand
GAATATGGCTGTTTGAATTATCTGCAATGATCTATCCCTTGAAAGGTTTAGAGCGATTACTTAAGTCTTCTCAATGGCACCCATCGAACCCTTCCCTCTTTGAATCTATCCTTGATCATTGACGCTATGGGGTTCATATACTTTCACATTGAGAGCAATTATTTAAAAAAGTAAAGTTATGTTTATGCGGGAATAATAATTAATTTGTTGCGCGCAACTATGTGGACGATAGCGATAAGGCCGATTCAGTCATTTCACTTCCTATTTATATCTTGGATGCAGTGTTTACGTATCTGCACTTCGCTTGTATTGTTTGCCCTCGTTGCGGAACGGAACTGGTTCCAATGTCACAATTAGTGTTCTATTAAAAACCACATTATTGGCGGACTTCGACAATCAACGCTCGCCTGTTTACGCCAAGCTCGGCTTTCTAACTTTAACTTTTCAACACCTGCACTTTTTCTTGACGTGAGTAAACAATGTGTATGATAATACTTGTCGATTTTGCTCGTTTCAGCGAAAACGTTGTCATCGTGCGAGTCCTATACCACCGCCATAGGTTAATAGATAATTAGAGGTGACATTGATCTTCTGAACAGCGAAAGAATAAGTTTTCATTTCAACCATAGTAAATTGTTTTATCGTTTATTTCGATTCTTAACATTATCATTACCAAAGTAACCAATTAATTAGCTGTTCGTTTTCTTACATGGCAGCAGTATATTTTAGTTCATATTTGACTTATGGCTTGAGCTAGGATTTTCAATTTTGAATCTATGCTTTACATATTTCGTTTGGCCTTAGTGACTTTTTTAATTAAGTATGAGGTGTATGTTACGGCTTATTTTGCTACTGATTTTTTCTAATGGATATTGATATTCTAAGAGATTTGGCTGATCACTGATCGATTGATTTCAAAACTTGAAAACAAAACACGCATAGATCTTTCAATTGAAAAAACATCCCTGCTGGTTATTGAATCCGCTTCGGTTTCTAGACAAACAAGAGCTTGTAGTTCTCGTATATGTACTTTGTAAAACTTATGAAATTTGAAATTGTTTGTTTTTGTTGAGCGTGTTACTATAGGTACTTATGAGATCTTTAATATGAACACTTTTGATTAAAAAACATATTGCAAAACACATTTGAAAAAAATAACATATTGCTTATAATCCTACTAGGGTCATTTCGCCAGTGGTGGGTCAGTTCAATGACAGGTGTACTTTCAAAAGGGATTTTTAGTAAATGAATGATAAATACATATTTTTTCGCTGTTATTCCATTAAACAGGGATTTAGTAATGTAGCCAACTAAAAACAAAATAGTTCATATTGTACCAAGCATAAAATAAAAGAAGTTTACAAAAAAATGCCAATTCTCCCAGTGGTCGGTCCCCAAAATCCAATGGTCGGCCTTTCGTTGCCTAGTGTTCCGCCATCACTATGAAACTTCATAGATATCGCGAACGAATTTACTCAGAGTAGACAGAGCAATAAAAAACATAATGATGCAAAGCATGACAGTATAAAGTATATTTTGTTAGCGACCCCTTGCGAAGTAAAAATGTGCTTTTTTTAATTGCGTATTGCATCATATAGGTCAGTATAGTGCAGATATACATTGGATAGTGGTAAGATTACCCACACGAATTAAAAAAAAAAACGTTTTTTTTAAATGTATTCACTATTATTTAAGTTTTAATCTCAAAATTCCGACCACTGGCGACGGCTGACTTTAGGAACACTCGCCCTACTCTGTAATATTTTTGTTCAATTTGTTATATGCTCTTCTGTATATTTGGTTTGGTCCAGCAATTGTTATTGTAACGAAGCTGACGCAGAACTATAATTTGGTAGCATAATAGCCAGATATATAATACTATACATATAAGGGTATGTTATGTTTGGAACTGAACGGTGGATAGTGATTCGTGTTATCTCTTTGCATCGTACTGATATACTATATATAGATATAACTATTTCATTTCTGGGTTTTATTAACACTCTTTGTCTTTTTTCCAGATTCCTCCATATGGAAGGCCTGTGCTTTTTGACACTCCGCTAGGCTGAATGACTGTGCGGTGGGGGGAAGCAACATATCGGGTATGTTTATAAAAACGTATGCAATTAAAATGTCAATCGAAATCAAGCAATACATATATAGATACATAGTTAAATATGTAACCTCAAATAAACCTGTCACATCTAAGACTGCAGGAGAAAAGATTGTTTGACGGAGGTCCTTAGAGTCGGAGTCGAAATGTCGCCAATGTTCATAAAATAGTTTAAATGTTGGAGTTGTTTCCAAAGAGAATTGCAGTTGGTTGGATTTTTAAACGATTTCCCAGCTCAAGTTTACCGTCCACTTTTTTTTTATTGTAACCATTTCTGATTCCATAGTGGAGCATATGGACTCCTAATTGAGCTTATCTTAACAGAAGTGTTTTTACGTGAACTGCTTGTTGCTCAGATGCTCAACCTCTTTTTTTTGTCGAACATAATAAGGATACGGATTGGGTAAAACTAGCGGTCAACTAATCGTTTTCCGCTGCGTCCAGTTTTTAGGACGAGTGGGTAAGATTTAATTTTAGACATCACAAACATCCATGCCTTCTAACAAAAAACCGTATTGAAAAATCGATTGATGAATCTATCCGTACTGGGATTCGATGCCGTGAGCACCGTAACCGAAACCAACGACATTCACCACTTGGCGTAAGGTCCGGCAATGGGGCTATTTTTTTAAACGATTCTAAATTAAGCGACCATTTTATAAAATGTTTTTTTTACCAAGATATCTAGGTTTTACTTTTTTTTTTTACTATGGTTTCCGATTTTTTAATATATAATTGATTCCTTTTAGCGTACCTAATAGTTAGTTCACGACATAGTTATTGTGATTCGCGAATATGTTTAACGCACTTTGCAACACTAGTATGAATGAGGTGCAGAATGTGCAAGCAAGTGCATCCTTGCGGAGTTGTCCGACTGGGTACATTACGAACAACCTGTCGCGCGACATTCCTGCCGCCGCCGTTGCAGACGTGACGCGTCTCCTGTCTCCACGTTTCCTCGGCCGCGGCCGTCATATTTTCTGCATTCTCCAACCGTCAAATATATATTGTGATCATAAGTCATCGTAAAAATACTAGCAGAATCTTCTTCGCTCCCAGCACGAAAACATCCACTGAGCTACTACGGAGCGCATACCAAAATTTATTTACCTTTAACTTCTTCGTAAATATATTTAAAACAAAATTTTCGGATATAGAATTTAGCGTCGCTGTTGAATATGTCATCCACTTAATATTATAAAGTAGCGGTCTAAAACTAAAAGTTTAGTGTTGCTCGCTATTACAAACTGTAACTGTTGTTATGCACTGACGTTCATAGTTTTTATTTGTCTCCGATGTCTATATACCGGATTGACAATTGCAACATTTTATTTCAGTTAATTTCTATCGACATTTATAATTTAAATGCCAATACTTCAATAACTTATCTGTAATTGTAAATACATACATGCTTATTACCAATATAATTGCTGGTGAATGAATTGTCAAATTATTTTAACTGATATTTAAAAAGATCTTTTGTGAAATGAGATACTAAAATTCTTTACATTGAGTAAGGTAAAGATGCGTTAGATTTTCGGCTACGTAATAAAAACATTTCACGATCCGCCCGTATTTCATTCGTTTGTCGATGCTGGTAAAATAACGACATCATTTCCTACTTCGTATCTCGGCTCGAGTATTATTCCGTGTTTCCGAAATAAAAATTGATAGGGAAATATGGGTCAAAGGACGACGTAGATAAAATATGCACGTGGGAATCGTAACTATCGGAACTTTTTACATAATATTGCCGTATCTGCTGTCCTATATCTCGTTAGGGTTTTTGTTTCATAGATAACGTGACATGACCTTATTTTGTTTATGGAACCTACATATTTTATCTTAGCGTATTTGATCGTAAAACGCTAACTGTATTTGTTTGTTAGCGAAGTAACACAATGCATATATTATGAAAGATAGAAGCGTTTGTGTATAACTCAAAATAATGACAATAGTTCTGCACCTGCCATAAAATAAAACATTTTTTCCTAAGTATAAAAAACAGACTCCTAAAGTTCAAGAAACTTCTGGTTCACCAACAGTAATAAAAAAATGTATTTGCATTTAAAAACGTTTTCGCTTTCTCAAAATCATTCGTTGAAAGGAATTTTATTGTTTAGAATCACAAATAAATACAAAAATCATACATCAACCTTAGTGCGTTTCTGATATCCGATAAATTCATCAAAGTTATTATGCATTAAAATAGTACACATTTTTCAGTAGCATTATACCGGGCGTCCTTTGCACATTAGTCTTTGACTAATGAGAAATAAGAAATAGTCGGCATTCACGAAAAATGTTTTTTGAAAATTTCTCGCGCTTGGATTTTTTAAAAATTAGATGTACGTATGACTGCATATGTGGTAACGCTGTAGTGTGTTGATATGGCAAACAAATCTGATTGATTTATTTATAAAAAAATATTTTTGATTTAGTGACATCGATTGTAATCAATAAACGCATAACGTAGCTTATTTTACTGCTGAATACGTAGTTTTAACCAAGAAAAAATGGTCTAGGCTGGGTTACGAGATATGATCAGATGTCGCCTATTACAATAGGGGGTTAACGATCGCCTGTTAAATGATATCGATGGCTCTTTAATGGCATTGGTTGTCAAAGCAATTTCACGGCCATTAGAGAATAATATGATGAACAACTCGAACACGTTGGTTTTGGGTGTAGCTTGCGTGCTTTAGTATCATTTTTGATGGATGATGCACTTTTGTCATAACGGCTCTGTCTCTTTGTTGGAAAGAATGATATTGTCGTTATTCGGTTGAACGATCATTCCAGATGACTGCGACTTGCACCGAAACTTGAGAAGGTCCGAGTACCCCTAACTATCTGGCCCGTATTTGATTACCTTAAATATCTCGTATATACCATTGGCCATGCCTGGACAAACTACTGCCCGAAACATACTTTTGTGCGACCTACTATATGGTCAATAAATTGATTGTTCGAACCATTTATTTGTTAAATTTGGATTATTGAGATTTTGTACACTTCCATGTATTTTGTCACTGACGACCCGGGATTCGCCTTTCGGCATCTTCAGGCATTCGGGCGCACGAATGGACTCGAACTGACAGTCAGTTTGAGTCCATCAAGCACCCTCAGTCGATGTCTTAAATTATATCTTAAATTATACATTTATTTGTTATTTATAAATTTCGTTTTCACGATAATAACGAAGATCGTACTTTACATGCGGCATAGACTGGCCAACATTTTGAAAAGAACCCAGTGTAGTTTGATGGCAATAGTAAACAAAATGTTTACCGAAAACTATAAAACATTAAAATATTTTTTAAATCATGTGCATAATGCATCATGTAGCAAGTGGACTGCTGTTAACGCATCTCATCGAAAGTCGTTTGACGGGAATTGGTTTTATTAATGTCGCTCTACCAATATGAAGAAAAGGAACGATATTAGGGGGAAGACGTTTCAGGATCGAAAAAATGAGCGTGAGTTGAAAACAAAATGAACATTAATGCCATTTGGATACAAATCGATTGAGAACTCGGAAGTATGAAAGCTTTCAACCGAAGTTTCCAATCCAGTCAGTTACTTGCCCGGCAAGGAATATTTTTAAATTCTATTCTTATTCTTTTCTATGAACGATCGACGAAATGATTATTTTTAAATTACGATGTGTTGATTAAATAAAGACTTACAATTAAATGCACTTTTGTTTAGATCATATTCACTTTCATAAAAATAGTTTTCACTTATAACAAATACATTCCAACAAAAACAAATTCTTACACTAAAAGTAAGGTGGTCCCACATAATTAAATATATTTTAACATTGAAGAAATATATTATATACACTTACGAACAAATATTTTCGAATAGATAACATAGTTTTCACTCAATATAAATACTCATACTTTGAAATCGATAGTTGTAATGAAATGAAAATACTTGTCGCAACTCTACTCTATATGAGGCCGCCAATATTGTCTTTGATCCACGCATTAGAATACATTACACAGACCAAACCAGACCAACCCATAACATAACCTACCACAACTTAACTCACTTTGTTAAAAGAATCCGTGTACAAAAGTGGAAACTATTAAAATCAAAGTTTGAGTGTACTAAGTTAATACTATCTAATGCAAACTGTCGAAATAAAAGTTCAAGTGTACCAAGTGAATACTATTTACACAAAGTGCAATTATTTATAACCCTTAAATAAATGACTACGTATCTCACAAGAAATAAAAAGATATTCCCTCCTTCCTGTAAACAATTGCCAATTGAGTTTACCGGGATAATTTTAATTTACATGTTTTACTGTTTCCGGACACTGTATCTCACCAATCTAAATCTTATAGGCTAGTTTTTTACGACTTGTAGAAAATAGGAGTACGTTTCGTATTTTGACAGTTGTTAACCCTACCATGCACATAAAAGTAACTTAAGTTATTTGCTTCCATCAATTTATAAAACTTCCGTTGACTTTAGTAATCATCTATACTTGTTCTGTCATTAAATAACGTTAAAACGCGGAAAGTGATTCAATAGATGATATCGTTTGGAGAGATGACGTTGCAAATGTAATTGCTGTGTAATTATTATTATCGCTTTTTATATCGTATCATCTGCAGAATGATGTAACTCAAATAGCGTTTTATATGAAGAGCCACTTATTTATATTGTTAATAACGTTACGTGAATATTATTTTTGTTCCGCCACAGGCTATTCGTAAAATGTGCGAGTTCTCCCCACAGCATTAAATTTCAACGAAATTTCCACAGCATCGTTAGTTAATTTTGACCTTTTTAGACATCCGCTACACTAAGTGGACTGATGGTTTGATATTAGCTTTTAACCTCCGTTTTCCGAGGTAGCCGAGGAACAAGTGGACAGGGAGAAGGGATACGAACACAATGATAAGTTTGGATTATTGAGATTTTGTACACTTCCATGTATTTTGTCACTAACGACCCGGGTTTCGCCTTTCGGCATCTTCAGGCATTCGAGCACACGAATGGACTCGAACTGAGAGACAGTAAACAGTTTCTAACGCTTATATAGAAGATACAAATGCGACAAATATCATTTACGAGGCAATACATTATACGTCTGAGAGCCACACCGATACCTGAGTTAAAATTTCGGAAATCGTCCTAATCCTTATTTTGTAAACACCATATTACCAGAGTGGCAAATTGCCGAAGGCGATTGCCGCTTTTCAACTTCTTTTAGAAATACCAGTGATTTTACAATTATAATAGTATTGTGGGTTTTGACGGGATGTAATTCGACGAATGGGCAAATATATACAATCATTCCACATTCAGTGAAATCTGTTAGGTGTTTCAACGTATCGGATATAATAGCGGAGAATTAGGAAGGTTCAGCTGCTCATTCAAGATTGGTAAGGAGTATAACTGGCCTAACTGGCCACTGAATTTATGATCCCCCATGTTTTTATGCAACAGTTTAACCCCATCATCCGCATTAAACGTATGGTTCTCCATTAGCAAGTGATTTGCGAATGTCGAAGTTTCTTTTTTTAATCTAAAGGCAGCTAAATGTTCTGATACCCTTATATCTAATGTACGTGTGGTTTTACCCACATAGAAATGTTGGCAATCATTGCATTGTAATTTATAAATACCAGATTTGTTCTTAAAGTTTACTCTATCTTTACAATGATAAGTAGTTGGATATACGGATAAGGCATTTCTTAAAGTATTATAATGCCTTTGTCTTGAATCTAGAGGGTACAGCTACAGCAATTTGTTTAATGATGCATTTGACTTTTTTCCTTATATGTCAATTATAATAATCTATAATTTTATAATACTATATTATATGAAGTCAGTAGGTTAAATCGTTATTCACTTCACCGCATTCTTCCCACAACCTTATCTGCTGCTCCAAGTGTTGTATATTATGTAGAAAATATTCAGCATCTTTTGACACTACTTTTTTATCGCATTTTCATCTTCTGTCTGAATGATACTTTAAAACATACATAAGAATCGTCAATAAATTAAGGTTATTAAAAATACCCTGTATTCATAATGTGTACTCGACAGAAAAACTTGTGTAAGATACGTTATATCATTTATATGAGGTAATGATGTTTTTTATGATTGATTCGCCACGTCCTAAAGCGTCTTATGCGCAACTATGATACTATTTACAAATTATAAATGATTTTGTTTTTGTATTTCTTAAATCGATTAGTGATTAATTACCCGCTAGTATAATTGCCAGTTAATATTTTAATTATTGGACGTCTTCAAACACAATAATCCTCGTAGATTGCTGGTTTTCTTAAGAAATGTTTATTTGATATTGTCCAAATGATTTTAAATAAAACTTCTTTTTCTGTTTTGCTTAAAGTATCACGAATAATTTAAATTTACTAATATCATTTTAAGTGTGGTAACTTTCTCATGTTTTCAACTATTGTGCCACTCGCTCAGTATACAATCTCGTTGACAGTATTGTTATATTGCACATTACGTGTAATTTACCTTTACACATCTTCTCGAAGAATCAACCGTCAATGTATGTATTAGATTTAGGAATAATACAAAATGTCTAAAGAATAATTGTGTAACCGTTCCACTGTGAGCGCATAAGATAATTTTAGAAGATGCATTTAAATAAACTAGCAATGCAAGACTAAGACGATAACGCGATGATGAGAGTATTGCAAATTACAACTTTGTGTATAATTTTACCAAGAAAGTTATGTAACCTTGTTTAACTAGTTAAGCTGTCAGTATGCATGAAAGGAAAATTATGCAAATAATAATCATACTCTTCGAAATATTCTCTAAAGTAAGTTGTTTTTGATCGCTATCAAATGTTGTATCAGATTGACATTGTGAATAAGTTATTGGTTAATTTTCTCAGATTATGTCACTTATGATTATGTCACTCACTTTTATATATACCCATATATACACACACTACAAAAATTACACACTTCAAACATTATAAGATATTTTTTTTTTTTACCTCATTTTATATATAGCCACTATGCCACTATACACCCACATGAACAGTATATGACTTTTTTTTTTACTCCTTACGTTTGAAGATTTTGATGAATTTTATCACTATTATTAGTGTCTTTTATGGATGATTTAGCATTTCAACAGTGGTTTATTTCTTTTATTTGCCTTATGTTTGAAGATTTTGAAGGTTTTCTTTTAATTAAGTGTCTTTTATGACGACTTTTGTTCCTATTTTAGCATTTCAACAGTGGTCATTTCTTGTCATAATCCTTTTGTTTCAAGATTTTGAAGGTTTTCTTTTTTATTTAGTGTCTTTTATGTCGAGTTTTCTTGTCATTTCAGAATTTCAACGGTGGTTTAATTCTTTCATCTCCCTTATCTTTCGAGATTTTGAAGGTTTTCTTTACACTTTTATTAAGTGTCTTTTATGACGAGTTTTCTTGTCATTTCAGCATTTCAACAGTGGTTTATTTCTTTTATTTGCCTTATCTTTCAAGATTTTTATTATCCCGATTTTTTTTCTCCTGCATTTAGGATCCATGTGCCATATAAATCAATGCAAATATTTGACGTTTGCGGTCATCGAGATCTACTTGGCACTCTTGAATTAGTGCTTCCTACCCGTGTCATTTTCGAAGAGAGTATAATGCCGAAGGAAAACGTATAGTCAAAGACTAGTAGTAAACTTATCTTTTAATTTAAGACACCGACTGACACCGACTGATGGTGCTTGATGGAATTCCAATATCAAATTTGAATTGTTGAGATTTTCTCAACAATTCAAATATAGTAAGCTTATCGCTCTCCCTACGCCCTATTTTTAGGATCGGTGGGTGGGAGGGAATGTCAATATCTATGTCTGTTTGGGAATTTGAATCCGTGGCTAGGACCAACGCCCAAGAGGGTTGAACACTTTTGTACAGTGCTCCGCAACCTTTTCTCACCCACGGCACACCTAAGTACTTGAAAATATTTCGCGGCACACTACAAGCCAAAAGTAAATTTCATAAACCAAACTTACAATTTATTTTTATTTGATGAATTTGAAATAGTGGCTCATATATTTTTTAATAAAAGCACATTAAACTATTTAACCCTATCAAACTGATGGGACACTTACAAATTGGACAAAAATATTTTATGTGCGCGAAACCGTCAACAGCGTTATCGGGATCTATTTTATCTTTCAGTTGGTGTTGTATTGAAAGTGTTGCAAAAAATTTCAATAGCAAATTGCTCATTGTCGATATTGAAATAGTTTTTTTTATTAATTTCAACTTCAAAAAGCTCCTGTCAGAGCGAACAAAACAATTGCGAGGATAAAATTGTATTTTTGAATAAATTGCAGAAGTTCAATCTTTGCCATTCTTCCACACATCTGTTTCATTATGTTAAACAGCAACACAGTTTTGTATTCTTCCCGATATCATCATCATAATTTAAACAGAGATTTGAACATCTGAGTGGCTTAAATTTTTTTCTGATACATATAAAAATGAGGCTGAGCAACTGAGTAACAAGCAGTTCTCGTAGAAAAAATCTGTTAAGATGCCTCCGTTAGGAGACCATATGCTCCACAATGGGAGCGGGCATGGAAACAAATATAAAAATACTCACCAGTGTGCCGCGGCACACCGATTACGAAGCACTGCTCTATTAGAATACCTCTGAAAGGAATACACTAGCCCTCGTGAATCAAATGTAGTCATGGGAAAATATTACCGCTTCATAGTAGCATACTTATGTTTCCTGAAAAAATATTATACCAAGCTTTCCTTATTTACTTAAACGTACGAAAATCCGCATTTATATCGAAAGCAAACTGTTTTTACATGTGAACTTTCGTGTTTTATTTCGAGGTAATTTCCCACCGTGTTTATTAAAACGTACCGAATAATATATTGCAACAGAAGACCGGTTGAATAAGGATCTTAGTTAGCATGAGCCATATGGTTTCTATTGCTTTAATTCGCAACTGTTAACAGTGAATTTATTTATAATGAATGTTTACATAGTCGGTTGTTTCACATCAAACTTTGTCTGTGTATTCGTAAAATGGCGAAATGCTGTGGTTAGTTTGTGCGATATTTTAATATATTTGCGGTTAACGTACGATTGAAAGCTTAAAATGTTTTATTATTGCATCAATTCAAAGGACGATGAATATATTCATATCGTTGCAATGCTCTATAATGGGTAATCAAGTCATTAACCAATCTGTTGTAATGACATATCTTGGAACACAATATATACTACGAAGAAAGAATTTTTAACCACAGTCGCCGAGTCGTTACAAAATACAACAGAAGATATTTTTCAACTTATTTTTATAATTAAAATAAAATGTAAATAATAATTATTAAAGAGACTGCACTGTGATTTCAAACGATTTTTAGAACCTTTTTGTGACTAGAAACGCCATTTCAAGGGTTACAAATTACAACTATCTAGTTCCTCTCTAATTCAATTTGGTTATCGTTACACGCTTGTGCCAAATGTCGTGAGATGTTTTTTTTAATCAAGGTATCGTCCCTAGTTATTACCTCCTATAAAACATGTTCGGTAAGTTAATATCATGGTCACAAAAGTATAAGATTTGGCTTATATGTTATGTCTACATTACCTGTATTAATAGATGCAGTGATTCCCAAACTTTTTCATTCTACAGCCCACAAAATATCCTGAAAATTAAATTTATTTATTTATCAAAAACTTTATTTGACGTTATTATATTATACTTATACATACGCCTGCATTCTACAATCGCTTCAAATACAACATTTTAATAAAATTACGAATAGTGTGTTCATATATAAAGAATTAATTTTGTACCTCTATTGAACATTTAGCGCCCCCTCAGTGGTTCGTGGCACACAGTTTGAGAAGCACTGATCTAGTGGACAATCGTCCTTAGTAGACATAGATATGACATCTTCTGACATCATGTGAAAATAATCCTGTTGAAGAAGTATGAATCATCGTCGCTCGCTAATAAAAGCAATAAAGAACGACATTGTTTGTAAGTGGATCACTTAGCGTCTACCGGATTCTGCTACCTCGATATAGAATATACACACTCCTTACACTATAATTGAATTTTAAACTTGTTATTCATTTAAATACCTATACGGAACTGTATGTCATTTTTCTTCCAGGCGAACTTTATCTAAAATACGACAAAATGATCGAACCCCATCTAAAGAAGAACCCCGTTATCTTTTTACAATCGTGTATCCTTGTTCTGGTCGTTTATAAATAAATGAATTCGAGAGTGTGTGTTCTTATCTGTCATCGGTGATTGCTTATCAATGGTGGGTCCAAGTAAAGTCAACGGTTACACATTAATCTGTCATGCTAATTATCGGAATACTCGCCCCCCTTGACGTTAGTGTTGTAAAACTCACGTCATCGTTATTGCAAGGTTTCTGGATCGATCGATTCCAGATGAGATCACTTGTCAGAAGTTTGCTTTTCCAATTTCACAATTGCAGTCCCAGGCCCATAACTGCATACAATGTCTACTGTAACATTCTATATGGTTTGTAAATATCCGATGTATTTTAAATGGGTAGTAATAATTCCCTTTGTATTATATTATTATTGCAATATGATGTTCTTTTGCTCGGTTTCGGTTTGTGTAAATGTATCAGATACTTTTGATATAATATAGGTGTATATAGAATCATTACGAATGCAACAAGTTTATTCCACACACCAGTATTGGCAGGCTGACGGTTGTTTTCTGGCAACTAATCAATCAGAAGATATTATTTAGTTGGTTGTACAATATTTTAGATCGATGTATGTTCATATTTCTAAGTTATTACATAAAATAAATAAAGTTTTCTAGTGAGCCATAGATGATTTCGAAGCGATCCTTCGATTGTATTCCCGCGATACTTAATCATTTCCATGTGATATTTCACTCGCACGGAAGCGGCAAAATTCTCTCTATTCACTGATCGTTTTTCATTTTAACGTTTTCCGAATACCATTTTAAAATATACCGCAGACTGCACGCTATTGTGCAATGGCGCATCAATACACTCCATTCATTCATCGATCCATTCATTGGCATTTTATAAAATACAGCCATCTATCTCACCAGTGTATATAACGTGTGCGTAAAACACAGGGCGCGAAGACGCCTTCATAAGAGGTGTGATGTCCAATCGTCACAATGATATCTATTACATACTATGACATTCTCTTGTGCAATACATATGTACAGTGGAACCCCGATCAATCGTTCTCGCATTCATCGTTTTCCTTGATAAAATTATTAACAATTGGTTTAAACTGAAGCCATGTTGACATTATAAAAGGAGCAACGCAGCAATTGTATTTTATGCACGGAATTAGTTAAACTTTATTATATGGCCAATGAATTAACAAGTAAGTATTGTGGTTTTATACGAAATTAGTTCGATTCGCCTCATTCATAGTATCATCAACGTTTAAAATTTTACTGGTCGACATTTTTGTGTTTTATTGCTTTTATGCGGCAGCGAATCCGAATGATATCAGAGGTCCCCGTTATGCCGAGCACTTCAAAGGGTCACTGACATCGGCGTCGTTTAAAAAACATTTTGTAGAGTTCTAACTACAGATCAAACCGATCTAATGACACATAAGGGGGGGCTGACGTCGGCGGAAATGGTACGAAAGTCTGATCAGCTGATTACTGTCATTCTCCTTTGACACGCCGATTAAATAAGATGTAAAATTTCTCATAAGCGCTATAGATAATCTAAGTCACATAAATCAGGCATTCCTTATCTTTTATTCATATATGAACAATGTATCACGCAAATTTGATTGTAATTTACTCTCGACTCGGCAAAGTCATGTCTATAAGTTGATATTTTATAATTGCGGAGATAATTGAACATTTGATAAATCGTCAGCTTAGATTGAAAAGTACTTAATTTTATCAATTTCGAAAATGGTTTTAATTGTCACTAAAGTATTAATAAACTGCAAAATTACACATCAAATTTTCATTTTTTTAAACCATGTCTGCTCCTCATATGTAGCATATAAACTTCCCGCTGAGTATCAGAGCAGATTTTTTTACGATAGTAGATTGTTCATCGGCTTTCTTCTGGGAGGTAATCAATTGAAAAATCAATGCATGTAAACTTAATATGCTTAAAGCCACCTCATTATGACAAACAAATATAATATATTGTACAAAGATGTCACCTTATATATTTTTGTAAGGGAATTACATTATTACTCTCTCACTTAACCGCGTTGTTTGTAGACATTTGTAGTCTGGGTCTACGGGGTATGTCAACTTAACATTAGTTCATTGCCAAAAATATTTTTATTTCGCATTATACTTAGATAACCGCTAACGCAAAAGACTGCTAACACATATTTTGTGTAGATAAACGCAGCGAAATTGGTCAATGAATTCCTGTATTCAAATAAACAGTAAGTAGGTAGATACTAGTTTATTTACTAAGTATAGTTTTTGTATACAGATCGAATTCGCGTGAAATCTTTATTAAGGTCTATATTTTCCGACTTTCAAATCACGAAAAATGTATACCTTTAATCAGTGGCGGCCGGTGACAAGAATATTAGGGAGTGCAAGAAAATACTCATCTATTTATGCAAGAAATCCATTCTCCGATTCTTGGATTTTGAAAGCACTTCAATACCACAAACATTTAAGTCTGATATTGACGATACCAAGTGTTTCTCTACACTCAACGTCGCAAGAGCATTTAGTCTGTCTTGAGTCATGGTATTTCTCAAAAATGATTTAATCCTTTTTGATGTTTAGAAACAACGCTCACTTTCCACTGGAATCTGTAATAACTCACTTACGAACTATTTTTTTTTTTTGTACAATTTCTACATTCAATTTCTGATTAAACACTTTATTATTAACCGTACACTAGGACGACCTGCTGCTTTAATTTCCAGCCTTTTCGAAAAATCCCGACGATTTTCTTTAATGTATGAGACGGAATATGCACTATTCTTTACTGAAGCACGTAAATATTAGAATTACGTTATTAGAAAGTAAATACATTTGATGGTATGCGTTTCTTTGTGGACAGGCCAATATACTACAGGTCCTTTCGACGTACTTACTAAACATATGCGACAGGTCTCTGCTTGTTTGAATACTTTCGGGAACGGTCGTCATAATTCGGCGAGAGGTGCAATGCTCCTGAATAACTAAAAACTTCGTATTTAAATCGAATATGCGACACAGGCGACGTCACAAAAAACTAAAGTTTAGTACTAAATCCCTTCTACTCTGGGAGAGCTATACAGAAATTGAACCTCCTCGCCGCATGCAGCGTACATAAACAATAATTATTATTATTAGCATTTTGGTGCGGAATACGTTCGCTTAAGCATTGTTGTGAATAATCGCTTCGTGCAATATTTCCTTAAGGGGAACACGCGGGAAAATTTAAAATTAGTTTGTACAATATCGCCTATTACTTGAATAAATATGTTCATGGCAGTGCACTGCACCCTTTGCTCCTTTATAAGAGCCGTCCCTGCCTTTAATATCATGCATAGAAATCTCTATAAATAATGTTACCTGTCACTATCGATTCGTCAGTCAATAAACTTGAGTCAACATGTTTGCATTTGAAAATGTTAGGCTGTTTACACACGGCAGTAAAGTGTTTTCCTTTCAATCGCTTCCGGCAATCGTCTCCTTTCAAAGAATACTTCCTATTTTTTATAACTCCCCAAATGCCAAGGTCGCCTATTTATACCGCGATCTATCGTTCGTAATAATATGTACTGTAGTTAACTTTGCCAGTGATTGATACCTCTCCACTTTAGAACGCTCTATTACATGGTTTAATTTTAATTGTGCTGAACGTTTATTTAGAGTGATTTTTTATTTGATAACTCATTTTTAAGATCAGCCAATCCAGTATCTATTAAAATATACTTTGTAAAGCATTGTGAAAATTTATGATTTAATTTATATTTTGTATGTTTCTAATAAAACAATCTTGTCGTTTTTAACAGAGCGACTTCCCTTTTATAAAACAAATCTGTAGTTTCAAGCTATTTCCGCTCCTATTGTGCAGTATATGGATTCGTAATGGATCACATCGCACCCTTGCTTCAAAAGTGACTCAACACAAATTACAATTTTTCGACTTATCATCATGAATGTGTTATAAAAATACTATCCAACCAATCATCAAACGTTTATTTCTTTAGCTTCATAAGTCGGCTGCCAGAGAGTACTCGCGGCTATGTCGCTTTTAATGTTTGGAGTGAGGATGTGGATTGATATAAAAAAAAAACAGTTTTTTTGTATTTTTTTTAAATTTATATCTTTGAAACAAGGGTGCGATATCAACGTGGCGTGTTGCGCGAAATGAAAACCAATAAAAAAATAAAAGCTTCCATTCTAAAGCTCAACAACGTTCACCACTCGGCCAACAGAATTTTATACATATGCCTACCGTTAAAAATCAAGGATTGCGAATTCTTATAGTTTATGTGAGTGAATGACATTTTTATAACTATTTTAACCGATATATTTTAAGCGATTGCATGCAGATCAATAGAACGAGATCAACGTAACAATAAACAACATAAGTATTGTAGTAATATAAATTCTATCTGATCATTCGTTCGTCAAATCGTTGTGTTAATAACGTGTTTATTTCAGTCGATGTAATTAATTCGGTAATATATTTATAACAACAAATTGTCATGCATATCTGTGTAGATTATGGTTCTATTGAAATTTGAGCTTATCTGTAAATATTCTTAGATCATTAAAACATAGTGAACTTATTTTACTTACTGCTGTTTTTATATTGCTGCTTCACTGCTTTAACGCATTATGCCATTCTGTAATTTTCTACAGACGAGTGATCACTTCAACCAATGCTGAAAAATATGCTTATTAATCGACCTTCGAATTAAATATTTTCATGATCAATTAATGCTTGATGTACTTTTTTTGTGTAATGTTGACATGCTTCATTGATTTTATATAATGTTGTCATTCATCTTTTGTCGATTGGTATCGTAACTTTACGTAAGTGCTTCTTGGTAAATCTAAGCTCCGGGATTTTGTGTGATGCCGGATTTTCAGCATCTCGGCGTCGCTTTATTGAATTCTAATGCATAGATGAGAAAGCATAATAGCCTTGTCAGTTTTTATAAGTAAGGAATACTCTTGGTGTATACTCGGTCGAAAGGTAATATTTTAGTCTCCCGATTTTGGTTTTTCAACCGTCAGGCGCTCGTCTGCCTGCCAGGTGACCGAGATAAATTCAATACTTTGTAAATATTAATTATATTTTAAAAATAAAACACAATTCATTTGTACTACTTCTACATATTCATAATGACCAGGACCGGTTTCTCTCATCACGCGCATTATCAACTGAAGTACAAATGAATTGTGTTTTATTTTTAAAATGTAATGTATTTCCACCAAGAATTGACAGTTAACATCTTAAAAGTGAAATATTAATTAATATCAATTTGACATATTTAAATTTTTTTTTATATAGTACAGCTTTTATAATATATACTTCAATATTCTGTGTTATACCTGGCATTATTGTCATTCATGATAATTAATTAGCTGCAAATATCAAATCATTGTTATGAAATCAAATATTCAGCTAATGGATGAAGTGTAGTTTGCATCTATATTATGTTTTGAACTTTGCGAAAGGTCTGCTTAAATTAATAGATATAAACCGACATAGATATTGTGAAGTACTTACCTTCTGTTGGAGTCCTACTGCTTTAAAATATCCAATTATTTATATTTAACCAAAATTTTGTTCTAGAATTGCATTTGCAAACTCATCTACAGATAATTCCTTCTTCTACTAACTGGTAATTCCAAAGTCTGCGTTCGTACTTCAGGCTGTAGCTTATTTTACTATGAATAATAATTCCCGGGAAAGCTCGCATCTTGTTATTTTGAAATCTAATTTGCAGCTTCAATAAAGATACTGCAGTTAAATTTTATGCCGCTGAGAGTGCTTTCGTTTTAATACTCATCGAGTATACGAAGATTTAATATTTATCGGCAGCCTTTTCCAATAATGAAACGGAATTAATGTACTTATAGCGACACTGCCCACATGAGTGAAATGACTTGTAGCGATAAACGCGTTATTCTAAGCAATGGAACATAAACCGTGGTTCCAACCTTAGAATTATATTTTTTTGTAAGATTTTACTGTGCGCTTTTTACGATATTGTAATAATCGATAAAAAAGAAATAACTATGACTTTGATTATAGTTTATTTTTCATTACTTAGATCACATGTGGGCGAGACATAGTATCTAAAAAATATTGTCGATGTCTTATTTCTTGTGTGAGACAGAGGAAATATCATGCTATAATCATTGCAATTATTTTCAACTTTAACAACGTTTGTTGCGATCACATTTGAATCGACAAAAAAACAGTTTTGTATTAGTTTATTATAAAAATAAAGATTGTATTTATCATAATAATCTCACCTTTAATTGTAAACATTGAAGACGTAGACCGATTTCTCGAAGCAGGTAAATATCATCAGCCATCCCTGAAACATTTTAATATACAATATTTAAATTTTTAAGTGTTTTTTTGTAGTTTTGTACACTTATACGTTATCTGTGCAATAGTGTCTTCTGCGAGGGCATACACTGCTCTAACCTCACTCAAATCCTTTTAGATAGAGCACTCTATATGTACGAGGACTCTTCCCGAGAGCTTGTCACTTATTTATCAGTATCACGCGTCACTTCTCTTGTGACGTAAAAATTATTTATGTGGAGTGTCCGTGCACTTGCATTACTCACGTTTAGTAAAATATTATAAAATTCTTATTCTGTGTACTGAAAAATGATATTCTAAAAATTGAATTTAGTTAGTAATATTATAAATATGATCTAAAGTTTTGAGTGGTTTAATGATGATTTCAACGGAAACAATGAACACTAATAAAATGGAATAGAAGTCGTCCTATACACAGTTTATTGTGACGTCTTCCAAAAATGGAATCGTCTCATCATTTTATAAAATGCGTGATTGCTATATGTGATAGTTAGCAGTGGGTTAGACATACGTGTCGTTGCACCCACCACCAATCGCCACGGCTTTACAGAATGTATTTCGCAGTATGCAAAAGTTAGCTGTGTTTCAGAATGTTGTCATGAATGCCCGTGGAAAATATATGGTTGTCATGGTTGCAAGTACCAATGATTAATATTCATACGATACAATACGATTTGAAATGTGGCGTCGGAAGAAGATGATAAAAATTCCGTAGATAGCCTAAGAATGACAACGTAATCTTTTTTAGAGCTGAACGCAAATATGACCATCACTGATTTCCATGCTCCCGAATAGAAATTCATATATCAATTAAAAGATCAACATACTATTGAAATCATTTAAAGTTAGGGATTCAAATCCCGGAAAGTAAGACGGCCTATGGTCCACTTCGATCACAATATTTTTACTACTTAATTCGGCTCCGTGGTGCAGTGGCTAACGTCATTGGCTACGGTTACGGATGTTTCGGCTTCAAGTCCCGGTGCGGACAGTTTCATAAATTGATTTTTCAATCGATTTATGAATTTCCGTTCGTAGCCATGAATGTTTGCGATCTCTAAAATTCCCTCCCACCCACCCGATCCCAAAAACGAGGCATAGCGAGAGTGACTAGTCCTGTCCCAGCTCTACTCTCTTCGAAATAAAAAGACGTTGAGCAACTGATTAACAAGCAGTTCTCGTAGGATAACTTCTGTTGAGATACTTCCATTAAGAGGTCATATGCTCCACATTGTGAGCGGACATGGTAAAAGTAAAAGAAAGCATTATTGTTTCCGGGTAAACAACAGCGTTCATGCTAAGTAATACGACCAATTGATTTCATATTGGTATGATTTCTTTAAAAAATATATATTTTCTAGGAAATTTCTAACGGAAAATGCTCGTCAGCGACGCTTGTGAGCGAGCGTCATTTTTTTAAATATTGGACTACCATTTTCACTGAAACGATACTTTATTATTTCACGAATAATCCGCATTTTTATAGTGCCCGCCTGGCACTTTCAGATAAACAAACATGTCATATTTTCCAGTCTTCGTTTCATTATAAAAGGCGATTCGGTTTAATTGGTTTTAATAAATTGATTGACCGACAATGCCATCACTGGGATTAAGAGCGTGTTTAACCTTCGTTATGATTATGCAATTACTATTAATTAAGTTGTATTAAATGACAACGCATCCTTGCCACCACGTGGATCCATGACAGGGATTAATTTATGGCATAGCAGTCTGATAACGTATACCATATGAGAAGTTTCGTACTATTTTCAGCTGTAATACCCGTTGTCTTGGGACATTTTCAACAACAAGGTATAATTTAATCGATATAAATTAATAATTTCGCCCATCATTTATTAACAAGAATTGTTTTAATGCGATTTAATTATGTAATTTATTTATGTTATTTACGTTAGCCACATAGTTTCCATACAATATGCACGACCTTCCAATGGAAAGTAAAATTTCATTAAATTCGAAGATACAATTATTTTTGGAACTGTGGGAATTATTTAGAGGCCTTGCTCAGAGGCGTGGCGGTTAATTAATCTCAAACTTACAGCACTAAATTATATTCTTATTTCTTTCAACTCTTAATTAGACCATAATTCTTCCTTTTCCTTCGCCACGTTCGCCATAATTTTGCATGAGGATTTATCTGCCAGTGTTTTGCTGAGTTATGTTCAGCGTACTTCTCGCGTGTCTTTAACTATACTTTTTATGTTAATGCGACAAATACGAGAAAACTTGCGCATATCGTGTCACACTTTACTTCAAATTGTTTGCAGCAAAATAGATCATTGTTTAAATAATAATAATAATGTGCTATCACCAATCCGACCGCCATGGCGCAGTTGTGAGTAATCTGCCTTTTTCTCTTAATTCTGGAGTTCGAATACTCGGCATGACCTTTGGTATATAATTAATTTTTATCCATTTACATTCTATCCCACACATTATTTAGAGCAGTGGTCCGCAACCGGTGTGTCACGGCACACCAGTGCACAGCGAGACGATCCCAGGCGTTGCCACGCGCTGTGCGTTCAAAATGACAAAATATCGAGTATTTTTGTATCAGAAAAGAATTAAAGCCATTGGGTTTCTAAGAACTACGTTTAAATTGTTCTCTATGAAACAAATATTATATTATTTTGATATTAATGGAATAATTGTATTAGTTTTTGCAGGGAGAGTGCAACTGCAATGATGGGTAATAAAATGGGCTTCGTCTCTTGTGTAAAACTAAAAATGCTACCGTAGAGATTATACATTGCTGCATTTATTGGGAAGCATTGATGGCGAAAAATTTCCCGTGGAATTATTAAATAACAAATGTATTAATATAAAACACATTATCAAATCAAGGGTCTGAAATGCTCAATATTTTTGAAAAAATATTAATCACTGCTATACTATTTTAAATTCACGTAATAAAAACAAATTGAGAAATTGTAAATTATGTTTATGAAATTTTCATATTTTGACTTGCGGTGTGCCGAAAATATTAATGAATAATTAGGTGTTCTTTGGGTGAGAAAAGGTTTCGGAGCACTGATTTAGAGTGTGAGTTGCCAACAATTAATCAACCAACTTTCAGTCCTCTAATTTCGATCTTCTATTCTCATCCTCCATGAGGGATTGTCCGCAATCAGTTATGGTTTAATGTTCTGTTAAACCTCGATTAAGAGTGGACATCTTCCACAATGGGTGCGGGCATAATTTATCTAAATCTCAATCCACGATCACAAGGAGCGTTTATCACCCAGCTACAGGGCTGGCATTTAAGTTATAGATAACGTTAGTTGCTTAATTAATTGTTGACCTGGAATATATTATGAGACGTAAAATTCAACATATTATTTCTTCATAATACAATTTTATATCAAAGGTTGCAAACTGTAAAGTAGATAGTGAAAACATTTTCAATTTAAATAAAGCTATACTGTAGCGTAGCATCCTTGTTAAATTGATAAAGTTATGTTATGTTGTTATTATCATCAAAATGAAAAAAGTTTTACTTTTCAGTACGTTCAAAATTCTCCATAAACGTAATTAACCCGGTTGTTGCTGATTGTAAACTTAGTACATATTTAAATATCAAACGAGGCCTATGTTAGTGCTGTGCATCGAGATTGGATATCCAGATCGAAATTAAATTGGGATTTCTGGAGGCTTTCTATAATCTAAATTGGAAATTCCCAGTCGTGTTGTACGATGTTTTAGTAACAATAATTTCAAATGGAAACGTTTGCGAATCAGTCGGAATAATTGATTTTATTTTTTATTACGTCAACATCGAGAATTAACTATTGTATTTTTTGTTTTTTTCCTACGACAATATTATAATTACTATAATCTATTTAATATGTAAGTATTTCTTAGTTTTAAATTACAACAAGGTGTCTGAATCAATATCTGTACCTCCTTTGTTAGAATGTTGGTTCAATTGGCTATTTTTAAAGATGTCGTAGATGCATGAAGGGTTGAGGTTGTTATAGACACAATGTCCTTGTTTAAATATTGAAATGTATGTACAACTAAAAATTAAAACCCCTAACGGCCGTAGCAAGGACGCGTGTCGCAAGGAGCGTGTAGCTAATATTGTTTTCATTAATACTTTCACATGAACTTGAACCGATTAGTTAAAAGCTTAGAATCTCGGCTAGGTCATATTTAAAATCTTGAATTTTATTCAATTTTCCTGGAAATATCAGAGCTTTTAAATTTCTCTTTCGTATTTCATATAATAATACTGATTTTCATTTTACTCAGTTTGTCGCATTATCATAAGCATAAATAATAATTTGATTATTTCCTCGTGTTCGATCTTCGCATACATACAATTCGTAAGTTAGTAGGCCTTTTAAATATTTTCACAACTTCTAGTCAACGGCGTCTGCTACGCAACCAAGAATAAACGCCGATGAATAAATAATAACGATTACTTGCATCAACCAAAACTCTGCATAAGTGTTTCCTCTCTCATTTCTTCGTGAAAAGTTTGATACGTGAAGATGAGTTAAAGTAAAGTATACCAACACGTGTGGAGTTTTTTTTTAATGTTACACGAAAATCGCGTGCCACATCGATTCTGAAACATTAAATTTTTAAACCTCAGATAGCATTTTTATTATGCAATTATTCTTGTTCATGGTTTCATATTTTTGTCATTATTAGAAAAATCTTTAATGTTGTAATTGTGCTGTAATCTGAAATGAAAAAACATTCTTAGAAAGCTTTTATTGTCTATTTTCATCGATCGGATACCACTATTTTCGTATGAAAACGGAATAACTCGCGTAACTCCATTGTCTCGCGTAACTCCATTGTCTCGCGGATCTGAAAATGAATATTATTCGTTATTTTTGTATAGCTACATATAGTAAACAGATTACTTACATCTACTTGTATATAATGAACGGAGAGAAGTGGGAAGGAATGAAAAACCTTGGTATCTTGATCTTGTATCTTAATGATTGTGGCTAAAAAACAAGCATGCATTATGTGATCATACTAAATGGCACAACAGCGGAACAGCTGACCATCAGACCGAAAAAAACTTGTACTGGCATTACGTATTCATATTTGTTTATGAAAACAGCTGAAACAAAGCTAAGTTGATGTTATCGCATTTGTTTGATTGCGTGTATGTATTTATATATCCTTTGGACCGTGTCTAACATAACATCATCGGAAGGAAAGAGAGAAGAAAGAAATACAATTTCCTCTGCGTATTTTTATTATCCTTTTCACGCTTCTTCCGCAACACACGAAATCAAATTAAACTTTTTCTCACATTATTTAAGGGAGTTTCACATCGGATGTTTCGAGTTTGTCCGCCACGTTTTATAACGGGGATTCCTTGCCAAGTGTCCGCCGGTATCGGCGACGCAACGTCTGCGGATTTTTATAATCCGTCTTATTCGATTTTCACTACAGATCTTTCTTTGCCAATAAATTTTGAGAAACTGTCGTGGTTTGAGTTATTTCTTCGCATATTTTGTGGTATTAATAATGTAAATTTTCGTCGTGACTAATTATCACAGTTTTGTATTAATCACAATAAATTGGCATCTTAGATTTATTTATTTGTGTTATGTTCCAAAACTTTTATTTTTGTTCAGATTTGCGTGTCGCAAGGCTTACATTCTACTTTCTTCTATTCTCTCTTCTATAGTGGTGATATTCGCTCAATAAATCGCTGTTGTATTGTTAAAAAAACGTACTCTTTATTTGAGTCGCTGAGTCACTAAACACGCTCCCAAAGGTTTTAGAGTTTTGAGTGAATCACAAAAAACTGCTACGGGTAGTATGATAATTTTAAGTATAATTTAAGTTACTTTGTATTTTCCGGTGAATAAGGCTAAGTAAAATATTGTTCACACTGTCTTTTTCAGAGCGCGTCGACCGTGTAAAACAAGGATCGAGATCGTGTAAAAAACGACATTTTTAAATTGGCAAAAATTTTGAATTTCGAATAAGGGACGAAAAGTAAAAAAAAAGTGAAATACGGGAAAAAATAGATTTATCGATCGATAGTGTACATACGTAAATGAAAAACTTATTGTGTTGAAAAATCGCCAGGAGCATGTTTAACGACCAACAACTCATTTATTGTGTTGAATTGTTAAACTGGTGCATATTATTAATTTTTTTAATTATTGAGTGTCGTCTTGTGTTGCCATTGTGTAGCTGTAGCGCTTTTGGTTTTCGTTTTGTAATCTGGGGTTGAAATCCCGAATTTATTTATATGTTGATCCAATCGATATATTAATAAACCCGCTTCTAAAGCGTAAAAAAGTACAGCGATATGCTAAGAATCACTCCTTCTAATATCCATTCCGTCTTAATGGGGTGTTGAGTGACAAACATAGTACAGCCAACAAAAGCACCTGTCGATAAAATACGAGATTCGCAAGCTCTCACTATTGGTAGCGGATATCGTCAACCAGCATTTTTCAGTGAGACACGATTTATAGTAAATAAAATTAATTTATTCCACGTTCGCACCTCATCAAAGCTTTTTCCACTCGAATGGAAAATAATTAACTCTATTCCATATATTATTCAATATACCATACGTTCCAACACTTGTAAACATCAGCCGTGGATTATTAATTAATTCTCCTTCGACTGCATTCATTGCCAGGCGGAATAGTAATTTACACCTGTCTGAAACCATCCGTCTCGTGTGTCGTAAATGACAGCTTTGAAGGGATCCCATGCACCCCCGATCGCTTGATAGCTGGAGAACTCTAACTGTCGGTTACTTTGACCGATGCCCACTGGCTGTATGCCGGATGCGGAAACTCCGACGGATCTAGAATACAGATGTCGCGAGTTCACGGACAACGGAATTACTTGCTCCTCCTTAATGTATCTTTCATTAGAACCGTACACCGTTAAAACTATTATACTGTTTTACCATTATTAATTACTGTTGGTCTGCTGTATCCAATTACAAGTTTTCATTTCAAATGATACGTTTAAAGTTTAATTATTATCAATTTTATTCTAAGAAATAAATTAACATACCTGATATAATATGTTACGTATTTTGCCGCACATATTTCAATTGAATTCCACATAAATCAAACTGATGAAAACATGTCGACTGTTTTGATTGGTCCCTTTTTGATGAAATGTTTAAGTCGTGATTTTACTTTGAACATTTAAGTTTGACGTATTCTTCAAATTTTGTATATATATATATATTTTTATCCTTTACTACAGTCGAACATTTATTTTAATGGCAGCAAGATATTTAGTTACCTGGGTTTGTCTTCAATTCGATCAGCCATATAGAAACGCTAAAAAAACACCATACAGTGTACTACTACCGTTTAGGATTGAATAGTTAAATATGTTTATTGTCACTGATATATATATTTTTTACATATTCTATTTTAAATCGAAAACCATCTCGATAGATAATTTCCTTTATATCCAACTAATAAAAATAATCATATTCACAAATACAATTACAATAAGTATTGTTTTTTTTTTTAGATAATTCTATTTATTATATTGTATCGTCAGTCGCCTTGAAGACCGCGATGTAAAGTGCCATTAAAATCAACTCGACTAGAGCTCCAATATATAATACGAAAACTATTATTATTTTACGTGTGAAGTTTCCTAAGTAGTATATTATGAGTAGACGAATGTTATAGAAGTTACCATCCTTCTTTGAGCTACAATTTAGTAGCCAAGCACCCAAGTCTTAATTTAGTTTGCTGTTACTAAGATACGTCCCAGATATTATTGAAAACTTTCGTGATCTCTGCTTGCCGAACTAATTTATTCCATCGGGTGACCGTTCGGGTATCTACTTTTAACTAAGTTAGTATCGAATATTTTGAGGCTCACTCTGGTGCTATGCATTTGACTATCCATTATTTTAAGACGATACTAAAATAGACTGTTTACAAGTCTCCTACGAAGAGTCTTTTTCTAGACAGGAATCCTTTGATTTTGTAATCAAAACCCACTTTTAAATTTGTCTCTCGTCAATGAAAACTCAAGTACCTCCCTTGTACATTTTCTGCATAAGTTACAACTCTGCCCACCATCTATGTTTTTAACGGGGTGACTTATGTCATATTATATATTAATGGTTATAAATAATTGCACTTTGTGTGAGATAGTATTCACTTGGTACAATTGAACTTTATTTCTATGGTTTGCACTTTGGATTAGATAGTATTTACTTAGTACACTCAAACTTTGATTTTAATAGTTTCCACTTAGACATAGATTCTTTTAACAAAGTGAGTTAAGTTGTAGTAGGTTATGTTAGGGTTGGTCTGGTTTGGTTTTTGTAATGCATTCTAATGCGTGGAGCAAAGACAATATACGCGGCTTAATATAGAGTAGAGTTGCGACAAGTATTTTCATTTCATTACAACTATCGATTTCAAAGTATGAGTATTTATATTGAGTGAGAACTATGTTATCTATTCGAAAATATTTTTTCGTAAGTGAATATAATATATTTCTTCAATGTTAAAATATATTCAATTATGTGGGGTCACTTTACTTTTAGTGTAAGAATTTGTTTTGGATGGAATGTATTTGTTATAAGTGAAAACTATTTTTATGAAAGTGAATATGATCTAAAAAAAAGTGCATTTTATTGTAAGGGTATATTAATTACTTGTGATTGTTAGATATTTTCTAATTTGTCGAAAAAGAAAATTTGTCGATTAGGTACTAACATCAAACAAGTTTTATAAAATACATAGAAACCTCGACATTTCGTTTGTCAGGGTTCATAAAATATTAAGACCCAGGGAAATTGTTTTTTGGTGTATATTATTTAGTATTTCCTAAATATATAATTAGGTCTTCCATCACTCTTTAAGGGCTTTTTTACAATAATGAGCAAAATGAAAGTTATTTTAAATATTTACCTGTCTGGTTAAGACGCTTGTAAATCGCTCCGGCTGTAAGCAATGTCTTATGATATCGCGAAGAGCGGTAGGTATCTTTACCGTGAAATGTGCAAGTCGAGCATTCTCGCCAGAGGAACGACCTCAGCCCGCCGTTTGGCTCCTGTCCAAATAACCGCCCACGTCCACCCCGACGCTCGCCCACGTTACCGCCCTTGCGCCTAGCTGCCGGCTGCTTCCCGCCTACATGCCCCAGCCGATGTTAAGTCAGTTAAGTGAAACTACCCTGCGATTAGATTTTTCTTGGAAATAACTAGACGTTAAAAAATGTTTTATTTATCGTATTGGAAGGAGACTATATATTACATAATATATATACAATTTCGATGAATAAGTCTACAGGAGATGAACCTACAGGATGATTATATATGTACCGTTTTATTACACGAATACAATTCATGTAGTGTATCAGTTCGATTTTGTGTGTCAAATTTATTAAACTGTCGTAGAACAATAATTTAAGAAACGGCTTTCCGATATTTGGTTGCTTATTGTCGCTTTATTTGTGTGGCATACATAGCTATATGATATAATGCATTCGCGAGTTTGACACTAACAGAAAAAACAAAAAACTGATGCCAAAATTTTTGTTATATGATATGTCTTATTAAAACAATAATTATAAACTTACTCGTAAACACGAGATATCATGTGACACAACCCATTGAACGTAAGCATAATCGAACTGTGTAATTGGAGTGTAATCTTGATCAGTGTTGCATACTGTTTGTAGTATATCATAATACCCGTATTGTTTGAAACCTCGTAAATGCAATAGCAGTCAAAGCCGGCCGGCCCTTTGCACTCCAGGGTTGTTGCAACATTAGATTATGGTTCACAGTTTAACCTCGTCCATTATTAATTCATGAAAGAGACGTCTTTCATCTTGATCCAAATGGCTGCATTGTACTGTTAACTTTCTACAGTTGTAAATAATCCTTATTTAGTGCCGACATCTTGTCGGGTGAAGACGAGTTCATTCGGAATATAATTATTGAACAAAAAATGTCTACTATGTATTATATTTATAAGAAGGTTTACCTAATTTTTTTCCAAGCCTTGACTGGGACTAAAAAAGCCACTTTATTTAGAAGAAACAGCAGGAAGAAAATATTACATTTCATTTGTAATTATTATAATGGACCTGACACAAGAACCTTTCAGCTACAATACCTATTTTAAGAATTGACTTGTCGTTTTTACTTAAGTCACCATTAAGTGTTGATTTGGTTATTCTACTACTTTCCTCATACGACACATCCATCACAAGGAACACTCGTTGAACAGTAGTGTCTTTTTTCCATGCTTAAAATTTCGATGATTAATTTATCAATGTATTTGAAACGTTATTCTCCCAGTAGAAAACCTAGAAAACTGACCGGGGACTTCTATTGCCTACCATTATAACTTGGCCGTCGGCAGAAATCAGAACTAAATTAGTTAATTTAGGACTTCTAGCTGTCAAACGCGAGCTCACTAGTGTTGTGAAAGTTGATTTATTAGTTGAACTGTAAACATAAATAAGTTAAGCAATGTCAAGTATTTCAAAACAACTGATGGGAACCCGCGGGATGTTATTCTGGAAGAATTGATGTAATAACTCCCATCAATAACGCTGCGGGTCGCGTTGCGGCAGTGACAATTAAAGTATAGGTATGAAAACGTTATTCCTGTGATTCTAGCGCCTTCTCTAAGCGGACAACTTATAATGATCAATCTATAATTATAGCCAGTTTCATGAAGATAGAGTGCGGTGGGGTGCTCGATATTACATATCCGTCGTTGCATTTATTCCAAGCACTAAAAATGTGTAAGTTGAAAGAAACTGATAGCCGATACTTTCTTCTTTGCTCCAGTACAAACGTTGTATCCTACATTAGTGAGTCCAAATCTAGCTCAATGAATGAATGATGTTATTTAATTGGTGCTAGTTTAAAAATGTACTCTCAAATTCTCTTTTGCTCCTGGTTCACTTTGACACGATTCCGCCTACTTAACTACTTTATAACACGCGCTTATTGTGTCATTTAGACAATGAGCACTAAATAATATTTACGTAACGTACTTCACACACTGGCGTAAATGACTGTGGAATCCGTACATTTTTATCGAGCTGTCTCTTCCGCACCAGCGCACCGGATCGGACACGGCCTCTGTCCGCCTAAATATTTCACGAACCGGACACTGCAAACGGGGGCCGAATTAAAACGATATCCCACGGCGGGTAAAACACCCCCGGTACACAAACGCCGCTCCGAGTACACTCCATCCCATTCGAGCTTTTTTTTTTTTTTTTATTATACCATGAAACCTGCCGAGTGTAGGGAAATACATCAAACGTTAGTTGTACTCTCGTGGATCGTTTTAAAGTGGCGCTTTGTGGAGAGATGTTTGATGGGAAACGTGTACACTTAGAGTACACCGAAGAAAAAGAAGTATACAAAATCGGTTAGATCGATTTTTAAAGCTATCAGCTTGCGCCGGGTATCAGTTACTTATATTATTGTGTGTCTTTAACACCTGTGTGTGTTTAATATTGCATTTTTAAATGGTACCGTCACATGTGTTGAGATTTTTTGACATCCACAATTGATTCCATCATCTAGAAAAGCGCACACCTCACATTCTCATCTTAGTGCAAAATTTATGACTCCCAAAATAACATAATATATAATGAGATTATAATGCCAGCTGAAGCCTAATTTTTTGTAAATTATTTTGATAGCAAAAATATGCTTATCAGTTACTTATTTCACTCTCATTTATAGTCGGATAATGAGAAAACGTGCCGTGCAGTAAATATTTAGCAATTAAAAAAACAGCTTTGTGAAATTGATACATTTTTTTAAAAATAATGACTAGGTTCTCACGAGATTTTATTGTTTTCTTTTATTTGATTTATTATTGATATTCAGCAAAGTATCATATTATTAATACGATTAATAATGCCCCCGGAAACTATGAAAGTGCGTAATTAAATATAAAATCTATGAATTCACATATTATGAATATGTTTTTTTTGTAGTCTTGTAATTTGATTGTGTAACACAGGAAAAGCAAGTTTCTCTTCTCTCTCTTCATCTATTGACTCTTGATTACCAATATGTTCGTCGAAGATTCACAAAAATCTTTCTAGATCTTCTTTCAGTGAATGAGTCGTCATGGGATTTAAAACAGTTTACGGTTTCGTGGAAATAGTTATAGCCATATATGACAGCTGTATTTTTTTATTGTTGCGAACATTATTTATGTGTGAACCCCATTTTATTCGTTGAATTAGTTCAATTATCCAAAGCCTTTGGGCTTGGGGGTTGCCGTTAAAATAAATGTGCGCCCCATTCGACGCCTGCTACAATTTATTGTCTGCGCTTCGACATATTGCGGTCAAATTGGGATCGGCTTTTTAGACTGTGGGCGATCGTGAATGCTATCTGCTACACTATTAGTTGTTGGGGTAGCGTGTGCGTGGGGAGTGCGTTCGACACTTAGATACTTGCTACTGTATGTTAGGTAGTACTAATATAATCGAGGAAATATTTGGCTTTACTGCAATTTTTAAATGAGAATATTTCTAGTATCTTCTGCCACTCGAAGTAAATTCAATTAGGAAGATTTATAATAAAAACTGACACCAACTCCTTGAGCATCTAAGAACGTATATGTTTTCCTTCACAAAGTACTCATCAATTTTGGGTATTATTTTCGCACAAGGGTGGTAGTATGCAGACATACTGTGATTCCCAGTGTTGGTGATACAACCAACTTACACTAGTCATAGTTTACTCACCAATAGCTGACCGGCAATGTGCGGTGAATATTGAACGTTGGTCGATACTTACATACCCCATCCTTATTTTATTTGTCTGTTCGCTTTATATCTCCGTAAATCGAAAATATCGCCGTATTCTGATAGTGCGACTGTGCTGAAAATCGGACATGGGTCGCATTTTTTGGATTTACATATTATCCGATATGAAAAATGATCGTAATAAGTCTCTGTGGGTATCAACATCGCATTATTGTGTGTTGAGCAAAACGATTTACACCCATATTGACAGTGAATCTTGATACCCATTGATTTGTTAGATTGACTTTAACGCCGCAGTTTCAGTAGTTGTATAGAATTGGCTTTAAACATTTTTTCACAAAGAAACTATGTTGCCATAATCTTCCATAATTCACTATATATAATACGGCAACGCTGTCGCATTATTCAACCATATTATTGTATGTTTTTATTCCTCCGCCAGTCTTAATAATACCCCAGATTGATATTTTACGTCTCCACATTATTTTACGCAGTCGGTTCGTATAGCTTGTTTATTTTATTAACTGAGAAACTTCTGGCAAATATCATAAGGAAGTCACTTTACACTTTATGACCCTTTGATTGACTGAATCCGTTTTTGGGAGCCTTATGATCGACGCTGACCACATACTTATTTTGTTTGATACAGATCGTGTCCAGTATTACAGAAAAAATATTTTATATTTAGGTATCGAAATTATAATTGTTGGCTCCGTGGCGCAGTTGGTTTCTGTTCGTAGTCATGAATGTTTGTGATGCCTAAAAGTCCCTCCCATCCATCCGATCTTCAAAAACGGTAATAGTGAGAGAGGCGTAGCGAGAGTGATTAGCTAACCGTTATTCGTGTCTTAGCCCTATTCCTACCCTCTTCGAAATAAAAAGAGGTTGAGCAACTGAGTAACAAGCAGTTCTCATGGAAAACTTATGTTGAGATACATCCATTATAAGGCCATATGCTCCACGTTGGGAGCGGACATGGTAAAAAAATTATAGTATCAGACAGATTTTCTGATATTATCTTGTCATGATCATTCTGTATGATTATTTTTGTTTGAAATTTTGTTTTTTTATTAATCGAATTTCTTCGATTCGGGCGTCTATATAAATTATTATTCTTAATTTGAAAAGACAGGCCAAAGAAATAGTCGTATTTCATTTTCAATTCATATACACAAAAATATCTTTCCTTGAAATTGGAATTTATCTAAAGTACTCGGTATGTTTCAATTTTTTGAAAGTAAAATGCTGGTGTATAATAACTATTCTAGAACCTAAAATGAGTAAATTATATCTACAACTTTGGTTGACGCTATATAAACGTCTTCCAAGATGTCAGTCGATTTAAACTGAGCTGAATAATTTATTACAATTGAGTGAATTCAGTAGAACACATTTCCACCTATCTCCCTAGTGAAAAAAATGTTCATTTACACAGATCGACTACCCCATAACAACTTCCCGTCGTGAATGGCAAGATTGCCCTAATGTGTTGAAATATGAGCCTCATTTTGCATACGTTAAATAACTGGAGTGGCAAAGTTGAAACGGGAGGGATTAACTGTTAAAGAAGAGGTTATTTTCATCGCACATACGCCAGGACTACAGTTTTACACTGGTTTACATTCTTTGTGCTTTTAAGCTCTCCGAAGAGTGTTTGCGGATGCATTACTTCTCTCTCGCACACTTAGCCGCTCTCGTAATGATGATTATGCCTGAGCTTATTAAAGGCTCACATCCCGGAAAGTTGGTTTCCTAATAGATTAACCTAGGGATGTTGTTATTCGGGTGATATTTTGCGATATACAGGCTCTTCCTGCTAGTCCCTTATATATTATATAGTGCATATTATACTATTATGGCTTTATCGATTGATTCTTATGATATTCACTTACGTTATTTCCATCAAATGACAGAATAGAATTCAAATATTATTTCATCATTTTATCGTTACTTAACCAATAATGATTGTTTTTGAATACAAATTTAACCGAATAAAATACCTTTATAATTAAATACTTAACATTTGAGAATTTAATGTATGTAAATATCGTTTTTTGATAAATAACTTATTTCCCAAAAGAAATTACCAATAATCGATCATTCTCATTATATATCATACAAATTCTTATTTATTCTGAATAATATTTCTGAAGCTGTAATTCACTGAAGGGGGTAATATGCAGAAATATTTTTTAAGCCTTCTTGAAGCGTTTACTGAATTATTACTGAACGATAAAATTGAAAGGAAATACTTAATTTTTAAAGATTACGATGACTATCTAAATATATAAACTCTTCTTGTTGATGAATTACGTCACTAAGAAATGTTTTCGTTAATAAATTTACAAATTGATATTATTACAGGTAAAACATATTTGTTTAGCATAAACTTTTCGTGAACTTTTGCTTAATTGACAACATTTGTACGAATTTAATTCTGATTGAGTTACCAACCTACATCTTTTCTCGGTCGTGATTCAGATAAAATACAATTTTCAAACAAAAAGTTCCCTTCTAAATTGCTGTAATTTGACAAAGCGCTTTCTTAGAACAGAGAGAATGAGTATAATGCTAATTGGATTTTGTTGAATAAATTCGTTCGGCACGACCAATTCGAGCCTGAATAAACTTTTAAACTGATGCTATCGATATTGTCTGTCAGATGAAATACTTTTACACCGATTAAGACACATCATGTAGAATAATATTAATTATCAGGCACCGTATTGATTATCTCAGGCAAACAGCTGATACTGCAGAAATGTATAGAAACTTTACTTTTTTTACTTGTTGGTAACATATTGACATACTGGTTGCTATAATTTTTGTGTTAAATCGTATTCAGAAATCAAATATTAGTAAATAATATTTCAAGTAGGACAGGTGGCTCGCCACTATTAAATTTATTTCCTATGAAATTTTCACCTACAAACATTAGTAATTAATTTTGTAAATATTGTCGCCATTATTGTTTGCGTCTGTAAAACGACATAATCCCACCTCACATCGCATTTTTCTTATTTATATGTTAAGAATTAGAATCAATAGAATACATAAATTTACTATACAGCTAGTCTGAAGATGCTTCTCAGACAGGCGAAACACGTAAGACAATTAGTAACAATGTAAGTGAAAAAATAAAGTCACCAGATTTAATTTTATATTAAAAGCGAATTTTCCATAAAGTTACCACGAATTCATCGAAAATATTCTATTTTTAATATTATTTGGATAGCTACGATCAAATTATACATATTTTTGGACAAGCAAAAGAGAGTGGGTGATTTTAATGTGAAGTATTACTCAAATTAAAACACACGTTAATATTAAATCTATGCTATCATTATGCTATAAACTATATGAACGTCGACCAGTAATCCAAAAAATATATATTTCACTCCAGAAAAGTTGAGGATTTTACCTTACACCTTTTGTTATGCCACCTTCTATCTTTTATATAGTAAATTCCAACTAAATGAAATAATCTGTTTTTTGTAGGAAGTATATAATATTTGCATACTTATTCGAAATGCAAATTAAATTGCACAGCTATTCAATGTGAAGGGAATATTAAGAGCAGTAGTTAAAATAATCATTCGGCTTCAGATTATTTTAGTAGGCACTTAAGCGATTCTCGCCTGTGAACTTCACCTAACCCAGCCGATGTCAAAGACAGATGCTCTACTCTTAATTGCCTTATTTGTTTGTGAGTTTAATTGCACGGGTATTCCCGCCTAGCTGAACTAAAACCATCGAAAAACAATCGAACCAACTATACACTAATTCTCCGTCTCGCTGATTAGTTGTTTCTAAAGCAATCAAAGCAGAAGGTATTTATAAATGTGTATGAATTTTCTATTTGCGATGTCACTAACTATGGCACGTATCGCTTCTTTGAGAAGTATCTTCAGATTAAATTGGATTTTTATAGATCGAAGGGGTGGGTAGGTGAAAGAATGATTTTTTCAATTAACCTGTCTCACACCGGGAATAAAATGTGAATTAATTTTTGCCTTCTGTGGCTTGGATTCATATACCTTAAATATTTAAAGTGTTGCAAATAGGAAAGGTATTTTACCGTTGACTGGTCGTGGAGAGGGTAAATGCTCACCGTTAGTATCTAGAATTATTTGAAGGAGGAAGTCGCAATGGGAAATACATACATTTAAGAGAGAGGGAACCCCAATCTATTTATTAAATTATTTATTAAGTTATTTATTAGGAATAACACGAATCATTGTTAATTTTACTTTCAATGCTTCATAGAATCGTAGCTCTATTCTCCTTGCATCCACTATTATTTCGTCGCTTTGGGTAAATAAGGTGCTATTGAAAAAAAAACTGTTCATGAACAGTGAGAAGCAATTTTAGATTTCAGTAAATGTAACTTTTTGAATGAAATACACTTACGCATTCAGGTACGTGAATGAAAGAGGCCACCACTTTTGAGACTGATTTCCTACACGCGGTATTTCTAATTATATATTCAGATTAAACCATGATGCGCTGTAACATTTGTATGTTTTTCAGATAGAACATTTTTCTAATTTGAATTTTGATGGATTGACGGATAATTGTAAGGCTTTTTAAATGCAGATAGAACCGTATTTTTATTGCGAATAAAACTGCATTTAAAAGTGATTTAAAAAAAACGGCAGATGGAACCTTGTTTACCAGATGCGACGATTGATATAATTTAAGACATCGACTGAGGGTGCTTGATGGAACTTCAGTATCAAATTTGGATTATTGAAATTGGATTGATGAAACCCGGGTCGTTAGTGACAAAATACATGGAAGTGTACAAAATCTCAATAATCCAAATTTGTATATATTGATTATAAAATGAAATTTGTTATAAAACGGTATGGGTATGTCTTCTTATTTTTTCATGCTTAGTGTACACAATTAAATTTGAAATAGTTCTTTACTTTTAGCTTGGAATAAATTAATAAAATCTAAAAAATAAGACTTTATTTGAAAGAATTATCTTTGAGGTTTTATTATAAAACTAGTAACCGTACCCGTCATAGATGACTGTAATGACATTGACAACATTTCTATCATATAACCGCAGACGCTTATGTCATGAGAAAATTTCATACCTATATATGATATGTGATAATAATAAAACGTCTACAGAGCGGTCTGGGTTATTATATACAAGATGAACCCACTTTTGGTCTGTATTTACTATTTGAAATACTGGTGGAGAATGTTTGTATGTCTAATAAAGTGTACCTGAAAGGAAACACGACTGTTTTAAGCGTGGTGAATCTTGGACATTTATGTTATGAGCTTTGAAGTTTAAATAACTTAATGTAATACGGAAACATTAACTGACATTTAATTAAAGTTTTTCTCTGGTTCGCTTCTTTTCTGTAACATGCAAGTTTGTGAACTGCACTGTCTTAAACCGAATGCACGATATGTCAATTATTATATTAATATTTCCATGTATGTATGTATTATTTGATAACGTAACGTTTTTGAAATATCTCACGGATTACCGGTACCGGTCAAATGCCTCCCGATGGCAACCTTGTGTGCGCGGTACGGAACTTCAAAAAGTTTAGTAAACTTTCCTTTGAAGCTTTTTATATTTTTTATTCGCTTTTTGTTCGATCACGCACAACTTCGTCGGAAAGCGTAACCGGCTAACTTTTAATATTTATGATTTGGTGATTTATCCGCGCGGAAGAATGCCGGAGACTTCGAACTAAATTAGGGCGGGCAGGTTTTTGAATAAATCCTACGTGATTTGGAGCAAAGAATTTTTTGTTATGAACTCTTAAAATGTTTTATGTTTTTGAGGATTACAAGATGTCGTGATATTTTTTTTTTATTGAGGAGGTTTCTTATTGTTTCTGATATTGTTGACGTACATAAATAGGAATCATCACTTTTGGCTACTACCTACGCATAAAAATGGCATCTAGGTGATTTGTATTGTTGTATATTTTACAATGAGCTTTAGATTTAAAATATATAAATGAATAATAAATCATCCAACACTGAAGGGCACTTGGATATATTGTTGGAGTTAAATTAACGGGAAGGATAGTTCACGTACTATTATAGCATAGAACTTTAATAAAAATACACAACATCGACGGTGTTGTGGCCAATTGATGTAACTCTCAAAATTGAAATTGTTCAGGACAGAGTAAAAACTGTTTTTATCGAAAAAAAAATATATGGTGAGTTGCGTTATGAATCTTTGAAATACACTACTGTAAATTCTCATGTTTGCAGATACGGGATTATACGTAGGGAGTGTCGACGTAATAGTGGCTTACATCAAATGACCGGGTCAGAATTTTTAAACCTAAAAATGTCAGATGACGTTTCCTTCTCAAAAAGTGGTCAATTTATTTTTCTAATTTACATAATTTGGCCATCTGCTCTGTCGTCTTTCAAGTGAGATCCAACCATTCACTCATTTTCGTATTTTTTGAAGGTTACATCGATTGGCCAAAACATCTACCAGTCTACCACGGAAAGAATTGGCTTGTTTCAGATGAAAGGGTTGAGTTCAAATGAATACAAAGCTTTTTTTACGAATCTCGTGCATTATAACTGATTCATTCTCAGCAGCTGTTGGAGAGAAAACCGTAGGATTGCAATTTATTTTTATCGATGAGTTTGAGTAATATAATTTTTTTTAATCCTAATGTCAGCATATGGAAAGACAGAATTTTTCTACGAGAACTGCTTGTTTTGCAGATTTTCGAAAGGGTTGAAGGATTCAAATGAATACAAAGCTCTCGTTACGCCCCGTGAGGATGGGATTGGTGGGAGGGAGGACTCAGACTGCATTATAACTGATTCATTCTCAGCAGCTGTTGGAGAGAAAACCGTAGGATTGCAATTTATTTTTATCGATGAGTTTGAGTAATATAATTATGTTGTTAAAATTTTTCTTCGTTTTAACGCCGATGTCTCGACTTGATAAAACTGTCTGTAGAAATTAAGGTAATCATTTATTACCCGAGTGTCTCTCGTAAGTGATTTTTAATTGTGTACTGGATTTTGTTTTTTTTTTACTTTTTCGACGTCATTATGATGAGCGATGGTGGTCGTAAGTGACATCAAACGAAGACTCTCCGCCAAGGTAACACTTGCGTGCTGCAAGTTTCTCGACGATTATTTGTATTAAGTTTGTATCATCTAGCATGATTCTATTTTCTAAACTATCCATGACGTGACCTAGTTACTGATCAGGTCACAGGTTATTATTTTTCCTTCTGCCATATTTTACTACATAATTAATTACAGATAAAGTAGCGTAGCAATCAAGTTGGTGACTAAAAGAAAACTTAACAGTTCGCGGACGAATATTATTTTTACCGTGTCCGATTTAATGTGAAAATGAAAATTCCAGGTTGGCGGGTTTTGACACATGCACATTATACGCCTCTACACGAATATATCAGAATATACGGCTAGTTTTCTTGAGTCACTTTTTCTTTTACTTTACTTTTCCATGTCTATTCTTTTTTCTCCTTATTGGCAGTTTTAAACAGGTAATGTAATTTTATCTCCTACTTCATAAATAATATACAATGCCATTTCTTTGATTGTTGGGATGATTGCCTGTTTATAGGAACCCACCACGTATATCGTCGGCATGTGTCACAATAACGAGCGTTTTCCATTGGAGTGGAAATCTGAAGTCGGGAACAAGTTTTCCTTTTATTTCGTACGGTTTCAAAGAATCCTTTGAAGTCTTCTTGAATTCCTCTAAGGTTGGGAACTTATTGAAGCGAATTGACGCGACAAAGCGACAGCGAGAATCGGTATGTGCGGAAGTAAAATGAAGACGCCTAATATACAGGTGGCAGAGTATCTCGCGAACGGTACTATTGAAATGACTGATCAGTGCCTGGTCCCTGTTTAGTTTTGTCTTCATAGTATAAGTATTATTGTTACATATTAAGCGACTGAAATGGCGTATTTGTGAATTTTGACACGCGGCGAATCATAATTATCTAGTAGTATAAATGGGACCGAAAATAAAGAAAACTACTTCACCACCGTACGTTTCTGATAGTATTACAATATTACATACATCAATGTAGATAGTATTATAGTATTACCACAATCACTTGGCCGCCGCTGAATTTGGAACTAGAATTGTCGGTTTTGAAAAATTTCTCCAATTGTCATTTTATGCAACATAAATATTTTGTCTACTTTAAATAACCGTCGCTAAAATATCAGTTTTGGAATTTATTTAAATTTCAGTTCTGGTTGAGTATGGCAACATTCCTAACTTGACGATGGCACCCTCACCAGCGGCCAAGATAAATTAGTACATAAATAGCAGTGTTTTGACACATTGGGTCATGGTGTAAGAAGTATTAGGTGAGCTGGATCGTTGTTTTTGTGAAATATGTGACGTCACTTTGACAATAAAAATTTGGTTCGTCAAAGTGAAGGTCACATATTTTACAAAAACAACGATCCAGCTCACCCACAATTCTTATACGATGACAATGAGTTACTTGCGATTTTATGGCTAAAACACAAAATTTATGGGGTTTCCCTTTTCCATAACCGGTAACTTATCTAGGTATTTTTACATTCAATTCAAAATAAAATTATTATTGTCTCTTCTTGTCTGTTGTATATTTCTCGACGTTGACAGAGCCGCGTTTCCTTTGCTGCCCGTTACTATGACGACCTCAGCAAATAAAAATAACTCCGTCGCGTATTCATGCAGCCTTTTTATGATTCATGCAAACAATGGCTGCTTGTATCAGAATACTATATATATTTTTTTTTTAAATATATAGAATATCACAATATTTTCTATGGGTAACTTTGTTGAAATTAATTTTTAATGTGAAATTTAAATTGGTAACCTTGCGTTATAGTTAGTCTGAATATGCTTCTTAAAGAAGCGAAACGCGTTACGTTAGTAACAAAGCCAGTGGAATAACTAAGTTACCAATTTTAATTTTATGTATAGCATACCGTTTATTTACAGATACCTTTTAAAATGTGAATTTAAGCAATTATTTTTCTCTGTACGCTATTTAGAAATAATGAGTAATTATGTTCGTTATTAATATTTATTTTGATATGATTTACCCTCAATTATTGATGGCAGGCCATTCTTATTATGTGAGAATTCCCCCGGATCGAAGAGAGGCGAGCGGCTGGTTATCCGTAGTCCTGGAAGGGCTGATCTCAGACAAACACCATTTCAGATCCGGTTAAAAACTTATTTATTATCCATTCAAGATGCAGTGGTTTAACATTACACAAATATATAAATCTAACACATAAAATTGATTCTACATTTACATTTACTTAGCAACTGAATTTACTTTAAGTTTTAATACAAATGACACAACGAATTTAAATTAAATCCAATGCAAATCAAAACACAAAAACAACAAACAGTTCACATCGTCACATCAACTTCGTCGCGACGAGACCTCGTCCGTCCGACTCGGCAGCTCGTCATCGACTGTCTCCCAAAATTCAAAAAAACTCCGTGCCAAGTTGGAGCTACCCTTTTCCGTAAAAATGGACTCGTCCAGCGGCCGAAGCCCGGGGGCTTCTTAAATGCCTGACAACAAGAAAGAGCGTATTCTGCGAATTATTGCTCTTTGCCGCAGGCCGATTTCAGTTCGGGACATTAATGACACTTATACTTAAGAAAAACCAGGGTGTGTCAAACCCCAATACTTCTAGTGTCCATGAACTGAGTTCGGACAGCGTAGCAATAATCACACAAAAACAAGATACAATATACAATAAAGAACACAAAAAATCAAGTCTTAAAAACACCACGCGTGGCAGCGCGTCGGTCGTCACACACGAGGCCACAACACAGGTCATGTCGCGATCGGCATCACAACGGGCGGTGGTGCAAATTTTTCTACGCCAACAGCCGTCCTGTTCCTATCCCAGGAAGGCATCCGCAGCGTCCTCACTCGGTGGGGCAGGTGTGTCGGCAGCATCTCCTCTTCACAGGCAGACGGCCTCATCTTCTCCCGAGAAGGCATCCGCAGCGTCCTCGCTCGGCGGGGCAGGTGTGTCGGCAGCATCTCCTCTTCACAGGCAGACGGCCTCATCTTCTCCCGAGAAGGCATCCGCAGCGTCCTCGCTCGGCAGGGCAGGTTTATTAGCGTCTTCTCGTCTTTACAGGCAGCATGGCAGGCAAAACGGCCTCCTGGGTCGCAAATCTACCAGCCACAGTAGGCCTCACTCGTTGAAGACAAAACAGGCACAGCAGGCCTCACAGGTTGCAAATATAACAGGCACAGCGGGCCTCACGGATTGCAAACAAACAGCCACAGTAGGCGTCACTCGTTGACAACAAAACAGACACAGCAGGCCTCACAGGTTGCAACTCTAACAGGCACAGCGGGCCTCGCGGATTGCAAACAAACAGCCACTGTAGGCCTCACTGGTTGAAAACACAACAGGCCCAGCAGGCCTCCTAGGTCAGCGCGAACGACGTCAAGAGCGGCCAGTCGAGAAGTAGGGCTTCGTGAAAAGTAACAGAGGCCAGGCACCTTTCACCGACGACTCCCGCCAGTTTCGCCTTTGAAGCTGGGGTTTCGTAGTAAGACGCCGGGAAGCTGACTGGTTGTCTGGTCCCGATCTTGAAGTCCACCTTCAGGGCAGGGTCCGGATTCTTAGTGTGCGTTCGGCGATTTGAAATTCTTGAAGTTACGTTAAAATTCGGTTGGGCGCCATGAACCACAGTTCAAAGCCACTGCATCTTCAGAGCATGAGTCGTCAGGGGGTGAATCCTGAGGTGTCACAAACCGTCAATGGCCACTAAGTTGGGCGACAAAATGAGAATTCCCCCGGATCGAAGAGAGGCGAGCGGCTGGTTATCCGTAGTCCTGGAAGGGCTGATCTCAGACAAACACCATTTCAGATCCGGTTAAAAACTTATTTATTATCCATTCAAGATGCAGTGGTTTAACATTACACAAATATATAAATCTAACACATAAAATTGATTCTACATTTACATTTACTTAGCAACTGAATTTACTTTAAGTTTTAATACAAATGACACAACGAATTTAAATTAAATCCAATGCAAATCAAAACACAAAAACAACAAACAGTTCACATCGTCACATCAACTTCGTCGCGACGAGACCTCGTCCGTCCGACTCGGCAGCTCGTCATCGACTGTCTCCCAAAATTCAAAAAAACTCCGTGCCAAGTTGGAGCTACCCTTTTCCGTAAAAATGGACTCGTCCAGCGGCCGAAGCCCGGGGGCTTCTTAAATGCCTGACAACAAGAAAGAGCGTATTCTGCGAATTATTGCTCTTTGCCGCAGGCCGATTTCAGTTCGGGACATTAATGACACTTATACTTAAGAAAAACCAGGGTGTGTCATATGCTATTTTTTATCTACTAATTAAATTTAATATAAATTCAAAACTAGACATTTGCAATTTGATTTGAATTAAACACGCAGTAAATTTTAAATTACGGAAGTTTTTTTTTATTTATTCGTATCCCTTTAAATTCTTTGAGTGTTTTTTTATTTACTGAAATTGAAATGTGACATACATACTGTGCTCGAAATTTTGATTATGAGACAATATCAAACCTATGATGAACTGCTTATTTTGAAATTAAAATCGATCAATCAAATGGAATCAAGTTTTTAGTGATAAAATCCTATAGTCAATATACCACTTCAACTTAGAAATATGTCACCTTGGACTTATCCGATTTGATTGGTGATAATACTCGTTTTTTAATAATCTCTGTCTAACATTCATAATCCAGATCTGCAATTATTTATCAGTAATATAGATTAGGTATATATGAAAAAATTCTACTTTACATTAATATTAAAATCCTATTATTTAACAAAAAATTTATTATCTTCAAACTCATTACAAAATCACCACATTTTTCCCAGGCTCGCTTTTAATCATTAAAAATTATTACTTAAATTATTGTCTTTTATATGAAACTCAATTTTATCAGAAATGTCTCAGTGTTGTTATTTAACTCTTGACTTATATTTTTCTTTCTTTCTTTTTCAGTTGACCCCTTGGGGGCTGAGTTGGCAAGATGGGGAAACTCCTGTCGAAGATCTTTGGAAACAAGGAGATGCGGATTCTTATGCTGGGATTAGATGCTGCTGGAAAGACTAGTATCCTTTATTGCATGGTCAACATAACGTTGTGATGAATTTATTTGGAAGTCTATAACATAATTGCTGTATTTTTTAGATATAAATATGAAATGCAATATGCTACACCTGATATAGATTACAAAATCTATGCTTCCACAATAAATGATAATTTAGCAAACTTGATGAAAATATTTAATTAATATCGGTTATTTCCGTTTATGTTATGAGTTACTTTGGTGCTTTAGTTTTATTTTTTAAAATATAACGTTTTTTCTCCAAGAGTTGACACTTAACACCTTAAAAGCTTTAGTATTATTTGAATTTGTAGTAAGCCTTTGTCAACTGAAAAAAAAAAAAACAAACAAAAAGTGAAATTCGAATTTTTCTTATTATTTAGGTGTAGTTAATTATTATATATTGCAGCTCTTATAATGGCTCATTTCAAGCCAAAGTAAAATGAAAGTATTTTTAATTTTATTTCATAAATAACCAAATTTTTGCCTTAATGAAAACTTCAGCTATTTTATACAAGTTGAAACTCGGGCAGTCAGTGACGACCATCCCGACTGTAGGATTCAATGTGGAGACGGTAACCTATAAAAATGTAAAATTCAATGTGTGGGACGTGGGGGGGCAGGACAAAATAAGACCACTTTGGAGGCATTATTATACAGGTAAAACATTACTAAATATATTAATATTTTCAACTCCTCACTTGCATTGGTGGTACATATGGGAAATCAATCTTTCAACCTATCCTGATTCTGAACTTGGCTTCTGTGACCCACAGCCAATTTTCAACCGGTCCCTAAAATATTTTCTTTGAATCTTTTTTTTTGTTCAATATAGAAGCTCAATTTGAATTTTGTTGCATTTTACCATTTCTTCAGAGATTCTGAATCAACTGTTTTTTTGAAATATTAATAAATGATTACATTAGTCATTTTTTTGAGTGTTGTTGCCCTTTATTTTGATCCAATAAGGTTAAAGATTTTATTTGGGAAGCTTTCATACTCTTGTTATATTTAAAGTAAGAATCTTTGTATGTCTCTTTGTCAACAATCTCACATTGCTGATGAGTATAAAAATATCGTATTTGAATTCCAGGTACCCAAGGTCTCATATTTGTGGTGGACTGTGCTGACAGAGACAGGATTGACGAGGCGCGGCAGGAGCTGCATCGGATTATCAACGACCGGGAGATGAGAGACGCCATTATTCTCATTTTTGCCAACAAACAAGATCTTCCTGATGGTAACATAATAAATATATGTATTTTAAAATTATCCACGTCAACGCAGTCTGCATCAGTTGCCTGGCAGTAAGAGCTCCACCTAGCGACCGGAAAGTTCTGGCTTCAAGCAACAGCATAATTAATGTTTAATATTGATTTTTTCGCTTTAACATTGACAATCTAACAGTCTTTCTACAGAAGATATTAGAAAGAAACCTGTTATATATTGACTGTTGTTTTGTCTTGTGGGAGACAATGAGATACTAAATTTTGTTTATATTTCTGACACATCAAAGTGTATAATTGCTACTGTATTAGTTTGATTATTAATGTGTTCGAATGAATTTCCAGCAATGAAGCCTCACGAGATCCAAGAGAAGTTGGGTCTTACTCGTATTCGTGATCGCAACTGGTATGTGCAGCCGTCCTGTGCCACTTCAGGGGATGGTCTCTATGAGGGACTCACGTGGCTCACCAGCAACCACAAATTATGAGCCCCCGAGTAGATGAACACGTCACACTCCTCATGTACGTTTTTCCATCTGGTTAAATTTTGACTCAATTCATTTCTAAAAGAGATGTTCTATTAAATTGGATATCGTCAATTTTGGCAGTTCAATGTTTCTGGACATATCTTTATTATAAAAGTTATATATTTGAAGATTACATGAGTAAAACTGCGGATAGCTAAGTGCCTTATTCCATTATGACTCACAGTCGACGGTCAACCGTCTTGTAATTTCATCTTACCACATCAGACTTTTTTCTATTGAAAATGTATGAACCCTTTCTGTGTAGAAAAAATTGATTTGTATACATTTTTCGCATATTTACATGTTCATCATGATAATATCCATTGATTGATATAGATTGATATCCATTGATTCAGACATACATTTTCTATGATGAGGAATGAGGTAAAAATCTTGTTATTCTAAGATAATTGATTATCTGTGGAACTTATTTTATACTTAAATTATTTTATACTTTTTTGTGTTCAATGTTTTGTTAATTTATTGTTTTTCAACAAATCAAAACACAAAATTATGGACAGCGTCATCAATTGATTTTTCAATTAATTTATGGATTTTTGTTTGGTCATGGATTTCTACAATACAGATTGTTAAAACCTAACCTCTAGTCCTGTCCTACCCTATTTTTCTATCCTTAGTCGCTGAAAAATAGGGGTTGAACGACTGAGTAACGCAATTTTCATAGAACAACTTCTGTTGATATAAACTTCATTAGGAAGGAGTCCACATATTCCAATTTGACCCAAGTGTTGATATGATGTGTTGACAGTGATTAGTTGGCTTTGCTTTTGAATTAATCTTTGCGTAACATATTTTATTATTGTGTAATCTAAAGTTATTTCAGCATTAGTGAAACATTACTATACATATTTCTAGAATGTAATGTTATCTAGGTGAATTGTGGATTCTCTCTATTAGCATCTTTAAATATCATTAATTAATACGTGTTTTGTTATAGGTAGCTGATTTGTTTGTACCAAGGAAATTGAGTGACTGCAACAAACTGGGAGTGATCAAAGTGTAAAACACCATTTATAGCAATAGTGTAAAAAAATATCGTATTAAATGGACAGCAAAACTGTGAAAACTAATTCTTTGTTATAAAAAAAAGACATTTAGTTAATGATGCGATGAGTACTAGAGTGACACGTTGGATTTGTAAACATGGACAATGCCGTGAAGAATGGAACCCAGACATTGTTACAACATGCCATTTATTTTTAGCAATATTATTAAAAACAAAAACATTTATGAGTAAATGTAACGTTTACCTTTAATATGTATAAAATATCTATATTATATATAAAAAATAAGATGGAAAAGTATCTGATACTTTGTAACGCGCCAATAGCTTCTTAGCAAGAAAATGTTATAATAAATATATACATACAAAGAGTGCGGCGCTAGCAGTGAGTTTTATATACACTACTGGGTTAGCCAAATGTATGTCGTCGGATTGCAACGGTCAGTGAATCTGTGGTATCTGTATTTATGTTTTTGTCAAATAACATATGTGGTCCAAATTGCACCCATAGCGCCGTAAACATTTGGCGTTCATACAAAGTCAATAATGTTTTCGGTAGGTAAATAATTGCTCTCTATTGTGCTCTATGCCTTGGATAAATCTTTCTGTCATATTGTTAACTATCAGTCAAACAATATGTTAAATAACCGTTGAATGGTTAAAAACTTTTCTGAATTATATAAATATAGAAAGAATGCCAATTTATAGTGCCACGAAACGGTTGTAAGTACCCTCCAAAATTGTTCTCATAAAAAACTGCTTAATTCATACAAGAATAAATTATGTTTCAACTTATGAAAGTGTTTTCGAGTCAGTGAAATATTATTGACTTTCGGTGTACGGTTTTATTTTCATATTGCTTTTGCGAATACCAAGAAAACATAAATTGTAGACAGGTATTGGAATTTTTTATCTGAATTAATTTTTAGTCTCCATTTGTGAGATGAAAAAGCTTTAATTGCTAGAGAAGGGAGGGTGTTGTGCTGGTATTTCGAACAGCTTTGGTAAATTATAGATAGTTAAATCATTGTATTAAAAGTTGATGTCGATCGATTTGTTAATACCTAGCGGAAGGTGCTCCATTTTTTTTTATTCAGTAGTTATTGAAAAACACCAAATTTATGTTAGCAAGTTTACAATAAAACTGTTAAAAAATTCCTTTGTGATTAATAATTGAGTGAATTAAAATTTATTCTTTTATAAATTTACTTATTCAAAACTCCGAATTTTCAAATGGAGCTGTTTTTTGACTATAGTTTATTTATATTTCCTTGGCGAACATTCTATAAAAAGACACTGTTGTCCTGAACATAAAACCTTTAATAATGGTGGAATATCTGTGCAAAAGTTGTTGTAGAATAATTACTCGGTGTTACATGAATAGGAGACAAAGTAAGAGCCACATTTAATTGTTGAGACAAAGTTATGTATTTTATTTGTATTAATTATAATTTCAATTTCAAACCAGGTAAACATTAATTACATCTGTACTTCATATTATTAGTGTCGTTTTGGAGTTGTCATTCAATATTTAGTTTTCAGAAATTAAATAAGTGTATTTATTGACTGTAAAAGCAGCAGTATGGTTTTAGCTTTGTAAATTATTTTACCTACGTTAATGTTATGATTTCAAGGTGTACAGATTAAATTTATATCACATTGAATGTCTTAGTTAAACCTTTAAATATTATAGAAAACAGAAGCCAAGAATTAGTTATTGTAAACTGCAATGTCATTTTCAACGATTTTAAAACACGAAAATATAGCTTCAATTTAAGTATTATTTCTTTAATTGGCAGTGTTAATTCTACACTAGTGACTATCGAAACAATGTTCAAAATTCATGAACATATATATAATTTCTTACACCCCAAGAGCAACCATGCAAAGGTTATAAGTGTGGTTATATATAAATATTTCCAGTTATCGTTGATTGACTTCTTGGTGGTGTATGAAATAATGTATCGCATATATAAAACAAAAAAAAAACAGTTTAGACTAATAACTTAATATACCTCATAATATCATTTGTTTTGGAATACTTTACGTTTTGCCATTACCAATGAAAAGATCACAATTTATTAATTTATGACCCATTCAATAATAACTAAGGAACAATAATGATATTCGATTATGCCCAGTACGTGTCTCATATAAGTAATACAATAAGTTGTACAATGAAATGTTTGTGACAAGTGACATTTCTTTTATGTTTTGTTATTTAATTTCTAGAAACTTTCATGTAAAATTATCCCTACGCGATATGTAACGTACTCATATTATTTCCAGTTTTCATTTGGTGTAATTATTGTGCTCTTATTGCGTAGGTAAGACTATTTAACATTTATTGTGTTATAACTCCATGACTGCTTATTTATATATGTGTATCTGCGCTTAAAATTACATGTATCTCTTTTTTTATTATTTCTATCTTGCCTAAATGACATCTGTTATACTCGTGTATCAATTCTTCAGTTGAAAAATAAACGTTATTTTCATACGTTAGTGTCCAAATGTTTGTTTGAAAGCCTGTCAATTACTATAGTTCTTTGTAGAGTTATCCTCGATGATATTGGAAAGCCGAGATCAACTTTTCTGTTCAGATTTTATCAGGTATCATGTGTACTTTCTAAAAATTGCAATATAAAAATTTATATCTGGAAATTTGATGATATAAAATTATTAGTCAGTTGTGGAAATCAAATCAAAACAGTTCGTTTCCATAATAATCTTCTTAGGTTATATAGAAGATTTGTATATTTTTTATGGATATTGATTTAAATAAATAGTAATCATACATTCCGGATTTCTTTAATTTATTAGAAGTTGTAACATTTTATTTTTTGTTTTGTATAATATGTATGGCTATATAATTGTCTAATTTCACTTTTACAAAATAGCCGAAAAGTTAACTGAGGCAGGCCAGACATTTCCTGGTGTAAATTATTTATTAATATTTTTTAAAAATTAAATTGTTTTATTCGCCACCGATATGTGGTTTGCCTTGGTGATTTATTTGCTATTTCTGCCAGCCTTATGTACCTATCGCATAAGAGTCCTATCAACATTGTATTTAAAACTTTGGGATTATAATTATTAAAAAGTGATGAAAGTGAATTATTGTTTTCCTTTTTTTACCTAAAAAACATTAATAAAATACTAGCTGCCCAATACTCGATACCAGGACTTCATCACGTACAGTTGCTCATTTGTTATTACTGATCAGTCAAACTGGGAACTGTCACCATCGGAACTGGACATGGAGATCACTGGAGGCTTATTTGTATAATGAAAACCATCAAGGGCATCATCTGCATCACCTGCGGCTGGGTTCCATTTCACAAGCCTACTAAAAGTTCCTTAGAAGCACAATCACTTCAATGATGTTGAATAAAGTCCCACGAAAATGCGTATTGCGGTTTTATAGTGGTTTGTGATGAAACTCACTAAGTTTCTTAATCTTTCAAGACAACATGTTGTGCACAGCACGCAGATAAAAACCACTCTCAGGGCGGAAACAGAAAACAATGCTCTGTTTTATTGTCCATTTAGAATAGCAAAAGGTCACCGATTTCATTCGAATAAGTTGACGATTAGATTGAAGTTTTAGTTATGATTACTTTTTATCATATTTTTTAAATACGTAATTTGGAAAGTTAGTAGAGTTTTCAAATTTGTCACATTCTAATCTCAAAAGAAGATGTCCAAGTTTTATTTAGAACGGTGAAATAAATATATATTCAATTCTTTTTCTAATGTGTTTGAAACTTTCTAGTGTTACCATATAGTGCCGTAATAATTTTATACAAAAAAACTTGACAACCACTGGTGCCATAAAATCGTTGACCCAGAATTTCACCAGAAATGTTTTTAAAAATCAATTTATCTTTTGATTGAGGTGTTAACATCAACTTGTTCTGTTATTCATTTGAACTGAGATAAAACGTTACAGTGTTGATTGAATAAAAATAAGCTTATAAACCCATCATCTAATATTATTAACAATTGTATCGCTATCACCATAATTTTTTTTTTCATCGCTGGGATTTAAAATTTATTTCAGTTAATAATGCTTGTGATGAGCGAAATTGGTCCTGATTATTATAAACATATAGAAGTAGTACAAACAAATTGTGTTTTATTTTTAAAACTATTACATGAGATATTTCATTGGGCAGTGATTGTGTTAATAAAAACATACAAATTATGTTGACTTTCATATTGGAGTCACTCGCTGCTGTCACTGTCAGTGATGAAATGCATTTTTTTGAAATTTTTGAACAGATTTGTTGAATTTCATTCCAATTTTTATTTTGCTCAAATCATTTGATGAAACACTTTGAAAGAATTATTTCTTTCAAAGTGTTTCATTTCATTTGCGATTATTCGCGTAAAAAAAGGTAATGGTACCATCGAAAAAAATCGCCTAAAAGTGAATCGTACAAATAAAAATTGCGTAAAAAGAGAACTGGGTGTGTACTTGTATATTATAGTATTGCTGTATGTTTAACTGTATATACAGTTTTACTGCTTTAGTGCATAATGATTTCTTTATCAAGTTTTGTATGGGGTGAATGAATAATAATGGAAAACCTTTATGAATTATGTGAATGCTGTTTTAGAATGCCACTCATATTTACTTTTAATACATATTATAAATGAGTTACTTTAGTAGGTTGATAGTTTAACCTGTGTACATAAATTATATTTTGTTTACTGTTTGTAGGATTGTGGTGTAGTGTGATGAATACACAAGGACGCTTTATAATGCAGCGCTGATCTTAACATGTTATTTGAATAGAATTACTTGTGAAATATATGGCGTGTTGATGTATTATTATGATATACACAAATATTAGAAACAATACACTACTAAGGAGATTGAATCAATTTTTTATTGCTGTGAACATTCGATTTCACTGATGGTTTTGAGGATTTCTTTTTGATTTTTCGTCCTGAAATATGAAAAAGTTTAAATTATATATTTATTTTTCCATGTCCGCTCCCAATGCGGAGCATAATTATGGTCTCCTAATGGAGGTATCTCAACCGAATTTTTCTATGAGAACTGTTTGTTACTCAGTTGCTCAACCTCTCTTTATCGAAGAGAGTAGGGATAGAAGGATAGGGCTAGGACAGGACTAGTGGTTAGCTAATCGCTCTCGCTCCGCCCCGTGAGGATGGGATGGGTGGGTTAGGAGGGAGTTTTTTTAGACAACACAAACACTCAAGACTAAGAACAGAAATCCATAAATTGATTTAAATGTCAATTTATGAAAACTGTCCACACCGGGAATTGAACCCGTAGCCCACGACGCTAGAAACTGCGCCATGGACGCCGACATTAAATTGTGTACTCAAATTATAAGTAAAATTCATTTATAAGTTCACAACGGTAGCTTAATAGCAGTTGTGTCTGTAAACATTTTAATGTTCAGTGTTTAATCAAGTTGTCAGTTCGAGATTTCAATAAAATATCAATTTTGATTATTATTGAGTGATTTTTGATATCTCTTCTTTGAATAAATCAACAATAATTGAATTGAAGTTATTTTCATTATGACCATTAATTATATTCCAACCCTAAAAATGCCGTGTTGCTGTTGAGCACCATTTTAAGTGAAAAGGGCTGTGGCTGTCAATACTAGGATTACCCACGCTACTAATATATAATAGCATAGCCACCTAGCACGGCAGGGGTTTGCTTTGCAGCATGTTGACATGTTTAACTGACATAATACCATCTATTGCCGTATCAAAGATGACGTTAACTCAAAAACATTAATACAGTGCCTGATTATGGTAGTTTTTAAAATTCATAAAAAAATTTAAATGCATTTTTGAAGACAAAATCGACTGAAAATACTTTTTTCAAAATTACTTCAGCACTCAGTGGGTCAATACCTTTTCCTTTCTTTATTGGTGCTCTTTCTGGACTGGGATGATGCTTCACGTGTTGACTAATAGCTTGGAGTGCATCAAATGCAATGAGGTATGCCGCAATATGAAATATGTCCCATGATTCGTTTAGCTTTGACAATTTCTTGTTGCATAACACCGTAGTAATTGTACGAATTATTTCCAAATGATCCACTGAAACCATGGTAATTAATTAAAAGCCTGGATTGGATTTGGTTCATTGTAAAAGTAAACTAGTAAGATAGAATTCTAGATTTAAGCACAAGTGCATATAGATTATACTGATTGATATAGTAATGTAATTAGAATGCTACAATCCGTTTTGAAAAACCAATGGGCAATTACTTTCAATAGTCAATGAAATTTACCGCCATTGTTATGAAAACAATTGCGATATATCTAAAAACTCATTAAGAGTGACACAAAATATCGCAATATTTACTTTCGAAGACATCTCAGATCTAGAAGTGAAGTATTGCTTTGCGTCTGGGTGTAGCGTTTTACTAGCACTATTAGTATTATTTACAATAGTTAAATTACATAAAAGCTAAAAAAAGCAAGTACTATCCTGGAATAGATGATAGAAATTAAACATGATTTTCAAATACCTTGTAGTCCCTACCAACGACTATCACTGTAGTGATTGTAAACTCTATTGTCAACTATTTAGAACAACATTCACCCTCAAATTTAACACATGCATTGATGAATCCCTTTACATACTTCTTCATGTTCTACAAAGCCTATATTACTATGTCTGATATAAGAAAGTAAAATATCTTGATTGACAATGTTGAAGATTTGTTATGGTGACCAAACAAAACATTTTTAGTAAAATAATCATTTAAAAAAGTTCAGGTTGCGTTGCAAATTATTTTTTTCTTCTGTAAAATTTACTGTCTTATTAAATTTAAGCATTTTAACAATTATTGTCATTTAAAATTTATAAATAAATAAAACTATTTTACAAGTATTTTTATTAATACAATAAAAATAAATCATTACTTGGTTTCTCTTTCTTCATTGGTAAAACTAAAGTGTCATTTTCAATACACATATTGATAAGTGAGTCCACTTTCTGCCTGAGAATTTTCTCAATATGGCGTAGAGATTCATCCATCTCTGATAGGACTGGGAAATCATTGGCGACGCTTTTCACTTCCCAGTCTTCATCTTTATCATGGAGCAATGCATCAGCAAGACAGTCAAGTGAAGGCTGAAAAATATTTGAGTAATGTAAATGTGTTTATGGCACAAAGTGAGAATGATATTATATACACATATATGAATTAAAGAGATCAAGAAGCTACATATCGTCGATGAAACTAGAAAATTGTGTAACTCCAAAAATCCTACTTTACAGGATTATAAAGGTTACAGTTTTCCAAATAATATATTATGAATTTAAGTAAAATGAATAAAGCAGAGTTTCTAGTAAGCTAAATGGTAAAACTAAATTATTAAAAATTACCCTTGGTGTGGGTGGGCGAAATTTGGCACTTCTCAATTCCAGCTGGGAGTCATTGACCACCTCATGATGCTGGACTTGGCCAAAGTTGACAGATCGTTCTGAGTGGCTTAGTTTTTCTAATGAATGTGCGCTTTCTTTTCGAAAACTAGATATTCGAAAAATATTTCAAAAACTATTCAAGTACAATGCTGAAAATTTGTAAATGAGAGAGAGGACCAAATATAATCATCACAAATATTATATCTAAGATGCTCTGACTCGACCTAGTTGGGAGATAACGCAATTGGCTAGCACCCTCTAGCATGCTCTTACCCTCACATTAGATAATATATTCTCACTATTTCTGAAAATAAAATGTTAGACGGCTGACAACTGATCCTTATTAAAATGTTAAGCTGTTAAACAGCCAATTAGAAGTCTTTTGATGCTAGAACAGGCAATCGATTACATTTGAGGGTCCTCTGAATATTTACGCCTTGAAAGTGAAGTTCAATTTAATCGAAAAAAGTTTTTGTTGAACTTTTGGGAATAACTGTGTCCATAAATATGTTATCTATCTATATTTTTACATTTTCTGATAATATCGGTTTCCGGACTTCGTAATTTATTTGTAAGAACCTGGGTATATCGAATTGTGAAGATGTCAAGAAATTCTCTAAAATAGTATCCAATAAATAAAGGGTTTATTATGCATATGAATACTATATTTCTTCTTAGATTAAATTGGCATTTTCTGAAATAAATTTTAGCATAGAAATGACAATGTACCTATTACGTTCATTTAGTATTTAGTAATATGGCATGACGTCGACCGTTTTTGCACCACAATTTTTCTTCATAATATTATGTAGACAACTTACATCTGTTGTTGTATATTTCTCGCTAAGTATTGAGGAACTTTTGATATTCGGCGCCATATTCCCATGAATGTCTTGATTTTCCTAATTGTAGCATCTAGAAGTGACTGCAGCATGTGCGACACAGCGTTATTGGTCGACATCGTGACGGTGGAGTTAAGAATATTTTTCATGTACATTAGGACAGGCATTGGCTAAAATATAATAATATGAAATATTCTTGGGTTAAACATAAACACAATTCGCTGAATATTTATTGAACAGGTATTTTTTTGTTACCCGCTTTTGAAAAAAAACGTTCATTCTGAAGGCGTATTTTGAATTATTATTTACATCGAAAACCTCCCGTTTATTGTCATGAAAAAATACATCCAATACTAATTGGAATTAAAATTCTTTTTACTAAAAAAAGTATTTATAAAAACAAAAATGCATTTTCAGAAGATATTTGGAGTTTCAAAATTAGATTCATAAGCTCAACAATTACTCAATAGGTAATATTTAAAAAATACGTTGTATACTGGTGCGTCGATATATATATATTTTTTAATATTTAAAATAGATTAACTCAAAACTAATAGTTACGGCATAAAGTTTTTTTGCCACAGCGACGATTTATTTTGACGTATGAATATTTTATATTGCCGTGTTAATTATTATATCTAAATCTATCAAAAAAGGGATTTTGCTTTAACTCAATGCGATAAAATTTGCCATACAATAAATTCAAAATGGACATATTCATTAACGTCATGAATTCTAGATGCGATCAAATTTAATGAGTTAGGTATTTTTAAATATTGCTCATTACCCAATTATTTGTGATATTTTGAATTAGGTCACAAAATCAAAGCAGTGTTACCGAAATAAAATATATTATACACCGAATATCTATAGCTATTATGTTAGGTCAATCAATAAGCATGCTTTTCTATTAGGTTTATATTTTAGGTAAAATGGGCTGTCGAATTTTATGGATGGTGATTTGATTGGCAATGACATACATTTAATATATATCCGATAGTTCTTTTTAGTCACCAGTGGCGGAATATGTTGAAGCACTCTCTAAACCTTTGTTCTTGATATATCAAATTATCTTAATATTTATCATTGCATACGAGAATTTAAATTAATCCGGTGACAACGTATTCTTTACAAAAATCTCATGCTTTTAAATTTAATTTATGAATACTTGGTTACGATCTAGTATTGACTAATTTATACAACAACAAAAAAAACTATCAATTTACATCTTATAAGCTGGCAGAATTTGAAAATACTTGGTTACCAGGAAATAGCCAAATTCTCGCACGTATTTTAAAAAATTGGGTACCAGTGCTGATAATCGCATCAGAAGCCAACTGCGGGTATTTAAGAGCACGATCATGCGGAATAAATCTGACTTGAGTGTATATAAGCATATATATATAATTTTGTTTACAGCCAAAACGGTTTATACTCTCCTATGACTGAAAAAACTATTGAAGGAGCTAGGTACTTATTAGAGCAGGTTGTAGAAGCTTGCTTGAGACCACCATGACCCGCCTCGACATGTGCCGCTGATGGTAATGGCACACTTAAAAGTAGCCACAAAGCTATGAAGAAAAATCTGATTTAAATTTCATCAAATAAATGCTGATTTTTTTTTAATAATGAATCAAATTATAAATATGTGTAATTTATTATGTAAAATAAGTTTCATCGTGACGCCGGTTAAACTTATCAATGAAAAGTGTTATGTCTTGTTCAGGAACTTTCTTATTTTCGAATATAATATACCGACTTAACCTAAATATCGAAAGATTTGCATCAATAATTAACGTAGAGGTCACGCAAATAATGGTGAACGAGGTGCGTGCAATGTCGCCGCAATAAAAGAATTGTTTCCGGTAAAATATTTAACGACATTCATTTTGCTAATGTCGATCATCGGATTGATAAACTATTAAAGCCATTTGACTTGTGATTGATTATATTTTCACGTCCATTTTAAGCTTGTGACCTATGGCAACAATTTTTCGTGCCACAATTGTTTAAATCTAAAAATAATATGGGATTTTTCCAATGCTACGGTGTTGCGTAATTTTTGAAATAAGTTGAATTGTACCCACTAGTAAAATATTTCTCTTGAAAATATTTTATTAATTTGAAGATATTTTGTAAACTTCTTGGTTAATACAAAAACCTTTACTTACTACACTTCTCCACTTCTCGAGTCTTTGTCCGGCAAGTCTCATGACTGATAGCATATCTCTGTTGTCAAGGAGTGCACTATTAACCACTTCCTGGATCAGTTCATGTGGAACACTGGATTCAAGATCAGTGAATTCCATTGGGGACAGAGTGTGCTGAGAAAAAATTTAAAAAATAGGGTTCTACATTCGGCATATATAAATGAAATTAAAGTATGAATTAAATAAAAAAATATCACAGAGAAAGTTTGTGTTTTCGTTTTAAAATCAAATTAATGTTCAAATTCGAAGCTGGTCGTTTATAATATCAAATAATCAGGGGCATCGGGCTCGAATTCAACTGGAGTGCACGGAATGCGAACGAAGATAGCGTAGCGAATATTGTTGAAAAACACGTCGATGTATTTTTTAAATTATTGAGCGTTCCTGATCTTGGAAATTGCCATAGAGTTTAGAGCAGGGTTCTCCAAACTACGGTCCGCGGACCAACACCGGTTGGCGAGCGCCGTCAAAATCCGGCCCGCCATATTTTATTTTGATTACATTGTAAAATTTGCGTAAGTCAAAAAAACAATACTAATCAGATGCTATTATTTGACGAACGATTAAGAAACACAATAACTGAAGAACGTAATGAAAATGAACATTTTAATTTTTAATTTTTTTTTTGATAAAACAATTCATTTATACTACTTTCACATATTTATAATGATCAGGACCGGTTTCGCTCATCACGAGCATTATCAACTGATGATAATGTTCTTTCCACCAAGAATTGACAGTTAACACCTTAAAAGTGATATGAGATTTATCCCACAAACTCACAATACGTGACATACATATGTAATTCAGAATAATTAAACATTATAATTATGCTTAATGACATTTATGTAGCTGTAACTTTCCACTGACAATTGTTTGCAGTTGTGGTTCAAGCTTATTAGTGGAAATTATCAGCAGCGACTTCAAATTCTCATCAGTTAATGTGGATCTGCAAATATTTTTTTGTATATTTCATTTTGGAGAAAATTTTTTCACACAGATAAGTAGTGCCACGAAAAAAGTCACGAGCAAATTTATGCAACTGATCAAACTGTGTGGGTCGAAGACTATAAAATTCCAACAATGGTGACATTAAATATCTTTCTTCAAAAGTATCACTACACTGCAAATAAATCATTTCCATTTGAAGTTCTGGGACAAGCGTTGTTAAATTGGCGTTAAAAGGATTTTCTAAAATCTTGATATCGTTTGCAATTGCATCAAAATCTGAAAATTTATTTGTCATGTATTAAAATGCGTGATACATTTTTCGTTTTTTTTTCCCGCATAATTCAAAACCAAAATATGTAGGGGCTTAGTGAAGGAGTCAATGTGGCTAAAAGGCTAAAATGTTTGGAGGCCCCTGGTTTAGAGCATTGTATATTATTTCTAAAATTTATGTCTTTGTGTGATATTGTCATATCTTCCAACTAAATTCACTTAAAAAATGAAGCATAGCATGGTTAACATAATCGTAGACAATAATCTACCCTTTACGTCTTGCGAGAAGAGTAATTGAGTGTTTGTTCTACAACCGTCATCATCAAATAAATACTGTTGAAATGATCCATTCGTAAGCTCGAAATTAAAAGGGAATATGGTACATGTGTAAAAATATATTTTTAATAATATTCATTTGAATAATTTTAAAAATAGCCTGAGTGTGGGTAAACATGGAGAATTTCTCATAAGAAAGAAAATATTATTCTTGTTGAAATGAATTATTTATTGAAAATAATGGTCTCGTTTGTCACACCAATGATTTTCGTAACATTCTAGGAATATGTTCCAGAGGTATCGCGAATACTTTACATATTGTACAATATATTCGCAAGTTCTCAGAATACAGGTTATTAACATACGAATTTCATTGTCATTTGTACATTATGTTGTATATTGAAAACCCCAGATGTTTTGACAAATGAAGCATACAACATTTTCCCTTACCTTTAAAGTAATATTAATTTATTTAATATACCTGTAAGAAAATTGTGAAAAAAAACAGCCGTTTGGTAACAACGGCTCAGACGACTCAATATTGAAAATAGTTATATAGTACATAACAAGTTATTGTTGTACAATAATCTATTTGTAAGCGACAATACATTTAATATATTATTTCTCTATATAAAGTGGAAACTCGTTGTTTCATTTTTTAAGGACCCCCAAAAAACGATGAATGTAGTTAAATGATGAATGCGGGATATTTAACACTGTTTTTCTTTCCCTTACTATATAAAACGACGATACATGTGAGAACAATAGATCAGGGTTCTACTGTAGTTGCTTAGCTATACTATATTGTATCACATAAATTATAATCAACGGTATTATTCGATTCTGGAATCCATCTCTAAATTCATTCTGCCGCAAAAAGGCGAGCAAAAATATATTTTATTACCAACCAAAAGTAAAATCTATAAGCGCGAAAATGAAGTAACATACAGAAAACTGCAAAAAACTGTTGGAAGTCGCCCAGGCTCTCAACACTACGGGGTTGCATGCAATCGCTGGTTAAGTCGCTACCAACGATAACCACATATCTCTTTATGTTAGTATTTTCTCAAGAGTGTGTAGAAATTTATGACTAATGAATTGCGTCAAATTTTCGGTGATTTAATACAAGCAAGCGTTTTAATTGGATTGCTTGAATTTGCATTTGAAACTAAACAATTTTCTCTGTTTGGATGAGGATGTGTATATGATAGCAGTAGTTAGATAGTTGTTCTTGATTAGCCTTGTTTTTTATGATAGGATAGGTGGGGTGGAAGGAAATATGGACATCAATTAAATCACAGTAAATCGGCGGAAGATTCAATTTACGATAATGTCCAAGAGAAGGTGAACTGGGACTCAAACGCGTGGACAATGACACCGAATCGTTCGACGTTGACCACCCTGGTTGCTGATGGCATGGTATTGATATTAAATTTTAATTGTACCCACATATTTTTGATCACCAACAGCATAACTCTTAGGTGGCTTGTAAAATAACACAAATTCACAAAAGTTGTGGCATTCAAACTGTGCAATAATTACCGTCTTAATAGACTTCCAGAGCTTTATAATAGCACGTGTCAGCTCCAAATGCCTCTGAATTCCACTATTCCAATAATCCAAGGGCCCTACTTCCTCGCGAATCTTCTGCAGCCTTTTCCTCTCTGCGCGAAGGCCACGCTCTCGGGCACGATCAGCGAGCATGACGCGCAAGTTGGCTTGCGACTGATAGGCGCGAAGTATTTCGGCATTGCGAGCTATCTGCTGAGTCTGCCGACTGCATCTCTCCTCCCACGCTGCTTTTTCCTAGAATAATAGCAAATTAATATAATTTCAAGAATATTGTGACATAATGAAGAGAATTATAACATCAATTATAAAATAAACTTTATTGTAGACTGTGGATCCAGTAAATGCAATATCAGGGAAGCAACTAGTTGTTAGCGGTTATTTAATTTGATTTAATAATAAGAAATCAAAACGTTTACATATTTTATAAGTTGATCAATATATCGACACTCCGTGTTTTTGGATTTCCGTTGTCTACGCACTCAGTTCTATGGGTAAGCATTAGAGGTCTGCACGGGCCCCTACCCAACCCGACCCGTGGGCCGGGTTCGGGCGGATAGAGACAATTGTTATTTTGGGAGAGCCGGGCCCGGGTAAGGGATTTGTTCTTCAGAAAAATATTTCGGACTATGTCCGGATCATGAGTACTCTTGATAACTAAATACTGCTGATAAAAAAAGGCAATAGATAAAATAAATTATTACGTTTTGAATATCATTGGACACAATAGAGTCTTTTATTTGATAAGTATGGAGACATCATTTATATTTTGGTAATTTGAAACTAAAAGCTCATAAAATTGTTATTAATCCGTGAAACAATGCTTTATTTATTTAAGTATCACCGATAGTAAGTTCAAATAGTTCGTTAATGAATAAAGTGTGATATTATTCAGTATCTGCTCTCTATTTGTTTTAGATAGTCGACTGTTTCATGTGCCGAAAAATTTATTATAAAAAAATACAGCACATTCTTTAAAAATGAGTTTCAACGATATAAAGAAAATGTTAAAATGTGGTGACTGGGGTGATGTGTGGAAATCATTTCATGAAATAATAGATTTTTCTACATGTGAAAAAGCTGGGTAGGTACGTTAAGTGTGTTAAATTTCAATCAATTTTATGCCACTGTATTTTTTTGTAAATCGGGTTTTTTTCGGGTCGAGATATATAAATTTAGGCTTCGGGTTGTGCTCGGGTAACAAGTGTGGTATTAAGACTCGGGCTCGGGCCGGGTAATTTCATCAAATTTCGGCCCGTGCAGACCTTTAGTAGGCATCAAGCAATAAGGAAGATTATATTCAAAATAGTAGCACTAACCCAATTTTGAAGAAAGTATATGCATTCGTTACTTTGCAATTGTCCTTTAAATGCTCTGCTGTAAAATCTCAGCCGTCAGCCGATGATTTGACGTGCACTATGCCACTCCTATCACCAAATTGTTTTAAAGTCCCATAATATATTTTATCAATTTATGGAAGCTTTCTTGGCCTTGTTTATAAATATATTGTATCGTTTATATTCTTATAAGTAAAAAAAAAGCTCACCCAGAAAACTCAGTTATATCGAAATTATTTCACTTGATGTCCAACCAAGACCAAACCGTTGAAAAGAATCCACATTAAAAATATCTGTATGTATTTTATAAAATAAATTCTAGTCCGTCAATTATCAAGCGTACTATACTATAACATAAAGATTTACGAAAAGGGAGACCTAAATGAGCTTCTACAAAATAAATGCCAGATTAATAGAACAGAGATTTTATTATTATGCCACCGGTAGTCGAAATATTATCATACTTGCTGGCTTCATAAGATTTATAAAAAATGAAGGATTCTTATGTGATACACATATAATATGTTGTTTATACCCACATCTTCTTTGGCTTTCTTAATATCCTCTGCCATTTTCTGCTTGATCGCTTTCGCTGTTTTTATCTCGTGGATTCTCATTTTCTTCACTTTTTTCACTTTGTTCATGTTTTCAATCTCTCGACTGGCCTCCACCCGCTTCTTGAAATTTTCTTCTCTGATGCGAAATTTTTCAGCGAGCTCTCTCTTTTTTGCTTCCCTCATCTGCTGCACGCGGATCACCCTGAGCTCAATATTATTTCTTCTCTCTTGGCATCTTATAAAGACATGAGAAATTAACATATAAGTTGATTTAGTTAAATGTATGCACCGACATTGCGTCGGAAAATTACGAATGCCGTACATACGTCTCTGGAAGTGGTGTGAATAATACAAAAGTGCGCTGAGTAAATATTTGAGATACTCTTTTTCTTTACCATTTGCGCATATACATTTTACATTGGGAATGTAGAGAATATGGCCTCCTAATGGAGGCATCTCAACATACGTTTTCTACGAGAACTGCTTGTTACTCAGTTGTTTAACCTCTCTATTTTGAAGAAAGCAGAGATATAAGGGTAGGACTAGGGCAGGTCTAGTGGTTATCTAATCACCATCGCTACGCCCCGTGTTTTGGATGGGTGGAAGAGAATTTTGAGGTTGGAATTGGAAAATTAGGTACTATAACTAGGAAATATTAAAATATATTGAAAAGCAGTAATTATTAGAAAAACTAATGCATATGACATAAGTTGGTACACTTTTGCTTAAATTCATAATATTATCATTTGTTAATTTCAAATTTGAATTATTGAGATTTTGTACACTTCGATGTGTGATATTGAAATTCCATCAAACACCCTCAGTCGATGTCTTAAATTTGTTAATTTGTTATAACTTATAACGTTAACTATTAATATTATATTTTAATTCAAATCAGGGCTCAAAATAGTAAACGTCATGAACCGGTTCTCTCAGTAGTTAAAGAAATATCTATTTGTTTTTTCATCAGTATTGCCAATAATTTTAGTATTCTTTATACATAAATTAAATATCACAATGAAACTTTCCGTGAATTTTACGAATTGGCGCGTCCTCAGGGTGCGCTCCGGTCGAATTCGTGCCCTGAGCCCAAAGCAATTTATCATTTTTCACATATAATGTACATATTTGTAGCAAGTTTATTTTCATCATAATAACTTAGTTATTAAATCTAAAATTGAATCAGCAGCAAGCAAATTGTTCAACGAATTAAATTTTTTATCGAGTTTGTTTATATATCGACGTCACACACTGTTGGGCCCAACGACGAAATAAGAATTCATCACAAAAAGTTACATATGCTTTAATTGCTAAAAAATATAACTGAACCTTTGATATTTTTCCATTGCAATTTCTTCCTGCTCTTTGAAAAACCCAGCAAACATTTCTTCACAATTTTTCTCTCTGATGTATTTATTTCTATTTTTCTCAGTCTCTTCGTTAACTCTCTTCAAAAGCATAGCATCTCTAGCTAAAGCATCCTATATAAGACAAACTATAATTGGACATAGTATTATTGGCGTAAAATGTATAGTATTACATTTCATATTCTCCTTTCATACGGTAATACCATGTAAAAATATAATGGTGCAACTGTTATTACTGATACTTCATTTATGTGTTAAAGAAAAAAATATTTTTAGTGTTTTGTATAAATAATCAAATAAAATAGAGACCTAATTCTCAGAAAGGGAAAAAAGAACTATAAGAAATTGCAACATTACCTGCACAGCAAGCTTTTGATGTATTTCTTGAGCTCGCATTTCCGCCAACCTCTGTCGATGTTTGTTGAATTCCTTGAGCGTGCACTGAGCGATAGGAGTCCGGGGCGCCCTGCGTAGATGGTCGCGTAGGTGAGGATCGTAGAGGGCGTCGTAGGGCGGCGGAGTACCAGGTTGCAATATGAACTGTGGTCTAAAGCCATTTCGTAAACGTCGTTTGTATAGCTAGAATAATTGAGTCACTGGTTAGCCATAACATATATAATCGATTAAGGACAGTTGAGTACAATCACCAAACAGTAAAAACACAGTTTTTGAGAATCGATGACAATAGTCTAATATAAAAATATACATTTATATTATAATATATAACAGAAAATGCAGCGAATGAAGTTGTGACTGGCTGTATTGTTTAATTTGTAAAATATATTGAAAATAAATGTCAGCGCTAGTAACTTGTAATAATATATTATTATTAAACTAGTTAATTTTTATATTATGAAAACAGGGTTACAAATACAGTCTACTGAAACATGTATATTAGTATGTAAATAGTTTCTTTATATTATAATATCTCATAAACTATTGATATTAGTATAATTATAAATGTATGCTTTTTGTCAAAAGCATTAAAGTCGTTCTTTAGTAAAAATACGTACATTCAATCAATTTTTAACTTAATTTGGTGTTAATAAAAATCAAAAATATTTCACACCTTTTCAACCAGGTCGCTAATAAATTAAATCCTACAAGAAATATTTTTAATACCTCTGGGCTTTAAATGTGTATCTACTTAAAAAACTACGCAATTCTTAAAATACGGTGTTTTTATAACATACATTCTTGTATTGCCGAGTGTAAAGCGACTTGCTATTTATCACATGGCTGCGAGAGCGTAAAACAATATACCAGATGTAACGTTCGTCCTCAATGAAGCAGCTAAAAATAATTGGAAGCATTTTCACACGCCAAAAGACTTTGATGAATGAAAAACGAAACGAGATCTTTGGATGTCATAGAAAAAAAGATCTTAAAAGATCTTTGGATGTCATAGAATTTTGATTGATTAAAATATTTATATGGCAACATATGGTTACTCAAAACTAATCTAAAATTGTTGATAGCTGCATCGGCATTACTCCATCGTCAGAACAAATAATATAGTTTTAATGCTAATGTGATGCCAAAATAGCATCAATATTATTAATTTGTGTACTTAGTAATGTTTTTAATTTTTGAAGCCCACTTATTGAAACATTAATGTACGAAAATGTCCATTAGAGTTTTATAACCATTCGCCGAGTAACCGAGTTGGGTCAAAACCCGACAGCGTTTATCACCCGGTTAAGAGATCGACAAAATCTGTACCCGAGAAGCGTACGGATGAAAGTCCAAAACATGAAATGATCAGAAGAGCGAAAAAACTTCTTTATTTACTGTGAGGAGTTATAGTTGTTGCATTCTAAAAAAAATGTTATTCTTTTACCCATTTGTGATGGGAATTTCATCTGCCTGCCATTTATAAACAGGATCATTAACAATAATTTGGTATTATTAACGCATTTCTTCAAATTTTGGAATTGTATACGGATATGCCTCTCAGTTACAGATATGAATGATAAACATTTAATTTTAGTACAATGTTCAGTATTAAAAACAGAAACATGCCATAAAAAGAGGTCGGTACGTAATATAAGTATATACAGATGCTAAATCATATAGTGTGGAGGCCAACAAAAATGTATGCGTATACTGAAAGCTAAGAAAATAAGATTTATTCGTGAGTTTCGTTTCAAATATTTACTTTAGAGCGTTATTAGTTTATTCGTGTTCGATGAGCGGATACAATTTCAAGAGAAACTAATTTAAACCGTCTTTGGCAAACGCTGCGTGATATTTTCTCAGAAGGATGCGGAAAAATCTCTGCATCTTTAATCTCTATTCAATCGCAAACAACGAACACGATTTTGCAACACTTGCATAACATTATATTTTAGTCTCAAACTACTTTCAAGCACGTTGTGGATATGTGTCTATATTATGATGTGTATTTAATTACTTGGGTATTAATTATATATACATAGATTATTATGGTAGTTATTCATCTTAGATGAAGTAGTTTTTAAGTAAGCTTAAGTTTTTGTTTGTATATATCAAGTGTATAGGACTCGAAATAGAAAGTTTTACAAACCATTACGATCGATATATATGTTTTCTAAACATTGACTGTTGAGCGTTGTTTTTTTTTTATCAATATTGCTCATTCAGCTATTCAATACAATTTTAAGTATTTTTTTACAACAAATGGAACGGCAGTTCTGATTTTTTTACGAGACAGTGCGCTACTAACTGCGGATCTTATGAACCGGATTTCCGCGTCGGTGCGCTCAGTCGAATTCGAGCTCTGTATGTATCATTTCGAAAAACATCCGCTTGTCAACTTACTAAGTCTTGCCCAAAAATTTGCAACATCTTACACAGAGCGATTATACCTCAATTCATAGAAGCTTTGCGTTCATCCAGATCAGTGGTCGACAACCTACTACCGGTGGGTAATTGAATTACTCACTACAACATTTTGTTACCCGCAAAGAAAATATTTTTTTAATCTAATTTGAAATTGAAAAAAGTTTTAGTGAATAAAAAGTAACGTTTTTTATCACTTATTAACTTTGTTAAGTACTGATTTTCCATCATTAAAAAAACACAAAGGCATTGAATATGTAGATAAGAATATAATTGTGAAATATATAAACGCTCTATAAAAATGCAATTTGAAGATTTAAAGACGTATGGTCCAATGTTTAGTTTTATTATAATAACCGAATGAAATGTATTTAAGCGAGTTTTTGCTGAAATATTTTGAATATCTTCTAATAAATAATCTGGAATTAGAATATTTACATTGAATTCAAATGTTCAGTTCTATGTACAAATAAATTTAACGATCTTCGCTGGCATCTTGAAAACACAGAAAACGATCACATGAATGCAATATCATCATGCTGGGCGTCATAACCACAAAATTTTTCACGCTTAAGACAATTGAATTGCTCTATTATCAGAATTTGTTGAGCAAACATTTTCTCAAATGAAATGTGTCCAGAATACTTTGACTAACAGCAGTAAATCTTGATTCCAGTGTTTGACTGTAAGCAACTACATATTTGTCAAATATTGAAATCTTCAAAAAAATTCAAAACCAAGGAAGCCACTAATAAAAATATTATATTATATGTAAAATATAAATTTGTATTTACACATACATATGCAAATATACGTATTATATGCATACCTATGTCATTTTATAACAATAGAATTGCTTTTTAAAAAACAGTAAAAATTTGTTTTAAGCTTTAACCCACTAACCAGATTAATTTTTCAATAATTTTTAATTTTTTTACCCAGTCTCTCAAAAGGTTGCCGACCACTGATCTAGATTCTAGGGGAATTGATTTTATGAATACTTCTGTGCACGCAACCAAGTCTTGGGTAATTGCTCATGAGACGTAAAACTATTTATTGGATGATTGAAATGTTTAATATGGGGAGAAAGTGTTCTAAATTACACATCAAAAGTATAATATATCAATTTATTGCATTTTTTGATATGATAAATGTTGAAAATTGTACAGAAAATAAGTAATACGTCACTTTTAAGGTGTTAACTGTCAATTCTTGGTGGAAAAGGCACTATACTTTAAAAATAAAATACAATTTGATGTGTACTACTTCCACAAGTTTATAATCATTAGTACTGGTTTCGATCTTTACGAGCATTATCAACTGATAAAACATAATTCATAAAAAGGCTATTTATATAACATTGAATGTTAATAATTACTGGATATATCAAACAATCGGTTCAAGAACTATCTATGACAAGAATTAACAGGTTATCAAAAAAATTGTTTTACTAACGAAATTAAATAGTCTACAATTAAAATGTTAAGAACCTTCTCAAGCCAATATATACTAATCTGAAATTAAAAATAAGGTCACATTAAAAATAAATTATTTCAGAAAAATTCAATTGTAATACAATGTCAGAGTAATATATTTTAGAAAGACATTGTGTTACATTTATTGTTAATTATACCTGATGTTTTAATCGTTAATTTTTATTATTAGGTTTCATTATTAATGGTTACTAAAAGAAATGATAAAATAGGTTTGGGTTATTTTCACCAACTTCTACAAAATTGGTATACTATCATTTGTTATTTATAATATATGCAGCAGCAAATTTTACAATCACTCTAATCCCTATGAAATTATTAAATCACAATAATTTCCTCTTGTAATATGTATATTTATTTTAGGAATGGAAAAATACAAGTTAATTGCTTCGTGACTTCACGCAAATACAATCATGTTGAGTATATTGTGTGGACTCAATTCACAAAGTGATGAATTGTAAAAAACAATTAATAAATCACACCAAAAACTCTATTATGTGATGTATTTATAATATATCAGTATTGCTCATCGGAAATAAATAACATGGCATATAATAATACATCCGGCTATGCGGACAAACGTGTCACTGGTTTGCATGCGGCCAGGGATATAATTCAAATAAATTGGTGTGTAAGCTGGCAAAAATGGTGAACGACCGACTTGCCAAATTCAATCAAAAGGTATACATACTCGCCAACTCACGGCACTGTTTTCCCCCGGAGAGACCGGGAAGCCCCGATTCCGAGTTTCCCCAAATCAAATTACTATTTATGTAATGTTCATTTACGAAGTAACTCTGACGAAAAATTCTCCGTGAATTTATTTTCATAAGAATTATAGGCGAGAGGTGTATCTGCTCTTGCATGAATTAATTAGCATGTCTACTTCCTTATCAACACAAATAACGGACTTATTGCAAATATTATTAAATAAATAAAATTATACCTATTTCCATTTTTGCTATGTGATGTCTTTTCATATATCGTAAAAAATTCCATAATCGTTTCTAATTACTTTTACGTTTTATTTAAAATACTAAAAGTTTTCTGAAAACTTTTTTATAATAATAATATCTTACATACATTAAAAAATCACCACACGCAAGCACCCGTGTGAGTATTATACTATTAAGGCGAAGTTCATAATAATATACGCTCGGCTCAAAGAAAGAATTCTGAGCACGCCAATGGACTTGTTAATTTTCTTGTGAAAAAAGTGATTACTTTTTTTTTTTTCCATGTCCGCTCCCAATGTGGAGCATATGGTCTCCTAATGGAGGTATCTTGACAGAGTTTTTTCTACGAGAACTGCTTGTCACTCAGTTGCTCAACCTCTCTTTTCTTTTTCGAATAGAGTAGGGATTGAAGGATAGGGCTATGACAGGACTAGTGGTTAGCTAATCGCTCTCGTTACGCCCCGTGAGGATGGGATTGGTGAGAGGGAGGACTCATTATACGAACAGAAATCCATAAATCGATTGAAAGATCAATCTATGAAAACAGTCCGCACCGGGAATTGAATCCGAGACATCCGTAACCGTAGCCAGCGACGAAACCAACTGCGCCACGGACGCCGACAATACATCAGTGGATTAAAAATATTAATATTGGTGGCATATTTAAATCAATTAATTTGAACCAATGGAAGAAAGTAATTAAGCCATAGTCTTGTAGATTTACCCTATTCAATTTTATCCTTTCTGATGCTTATTCACAGCTCAGGTTTATTTTTATAACAAACTAATTAGTTTCTATTTTCTATTTTATTGCAATATCAAAAATCTAAAAATTCTAGTACGTTTAGATCTAGCTTCGGCAAAAACCAGGCCCAGTTTAAAAGGTAAAATGGTAAATAACATACTTCCTGTCCAACTTTTCCTTTGGAGAAAACCATCATGTCTTTGGGTATATTCGGAATCGGTAGTTTCTGGTCAAGAGGAAGTGTCTCCCATATCGGTAACTTAAGTTGAGGAAGAGCGTTTTCGGGGATTGGAATGGATTGGGTAACACTGGTCAAGGCTGTTGGTCTCCGAAGAGAAAGTAAAGTCATAGAAGTCATGGTACACAGGGTGAAAAATTGAAACTGGAAAGTGAAGTTTTATTTTGTCAATGATATGATTCAGTGTGATAATTAGTTTATCTATTGGCCACTATCTGATAATATTTAGTTTATTACATATTTATTATCGTTTGAGATTTGGCAGATGTTTGAAATATGTCATCATAACAGAGCAACTAATTATTCGTCATTTAATAGTTTTTATAGATAGATTTATTCTAAATAATGTTAAATTTGGATTATTGAGATTTTGTACACTTCCATGTATTTTGTCACTAACGACCCGGGTTTCGCCTTTCGGCATCTTCAGGCATTCGAGCACACGAATGGACTCGAACTGAGAGACAGTAAACAGTGTCTAACGCTTATATAGAAGATACAAATGCGACAAATATCATTTACGAGGCAATACATTATACGTCTGAGAGCCACACCGATACCTGAGTTAAAATTTCGGAAATCGCCCTAATCCTAATTTTGTAAACACCATATTAACAGAGTGGCGAATTGCCGCTTTTCAACTTCTTTTAGAAATACCAGTGATTTTACAATTATAATAGTATTGTGGGTTTTGACGGGATGTAATTCGACGAATGGGTAAGTATATACAATCATTCCACATTTAGTGACATCTGCTAGGTGTTTCAACGTATCGGATATAATAGCGAAGAATTAGGAAGGTTCAGCTGCTCATTCAAGATTGGCAAGGAGTTTAACTGGGCTCTATTAATTTCTAAAATTTCTTGATAAAATAATTTATGATCCCCCATGTTTTTATGCAACAGTTTAACCCCATCATCCGCATTAAACGTATGGTTCTCCATTAGCAAGTGATTTGCGAATGTCGAAGTTGCGAAACCCGGGTCGTTAGTGACAAAATACATGGAAGTGTACAAAATCTCAATAATCCAAATTTAATATTGAAATTCCATCAAGCACCCTCAGTCGATGTCTTAAATTATATCTAAATAATGTGCTATTAATCACCATTAATCTACAATCTCGAAAAACAAATTCATATATTTTTAAAACCATATCCTTTTTCCCATGCGGATCACCATTCGGAGATTTTAATATTGTACAACCAAGTCAGACAAGCTCGAAAATGTTTTTTATTGTTCATTTCTTGAAATGTAGCTTTCAATTCTTGAAATTATTAACGATATCTAAATATTTTTTAATCTTTTAATTTATCACAAGCACTGATATCTGTCATTATTATATTAAAATATTACTCACCTGATAATGGAATAATTTAAAAACAACATATTTTAAAAAATAGAACACAATGTGATTTTTACTACTGCCACATTATTTATAACGATGAGGACCGGTTTCACTCTAAAAATATTTATGTAAAATGAAGTGGTAACAATTGGTTCAATTTCATTTATGTATAACTTGTATGAATACTGTAAATTTTTGTCTTAATCCTTGAACCAATTGTTTGGATATACGTTGTAATTATTAGCATTCAATATTATATAAATAGAATGTTTAAATTTATATCTTATCGGTTGATAATGCTTGCGATAAGCGAAATCGGCCCTGTTCGTTATAAATAATATGGAAAGAGTACAAATCAAATTGTGTTTTATTTTTTTGCCATTCCACCATGAATCGACAATTTACACCTTAAAAGAAATTTCTTGACGTATGGGTGGATGATTTTTTATGTGAAATGCCATGAAAAAATCAGTTTTAAATTACAGGAATATATTCTGTATAAAAATAATAAAATAAGCCAATTTTTCACGATTTAATAGGTGTAATTACATAAAAATAAGTTTGCAATAGCTGGTACTTTAAATTTCTTAAATAATTCTCCACAAATAAGTAATTTTAGGCGTAGTATATAAATTAACTTATCCATCAACTATTTCACTACGAATATTGTAAGTAGTTATGAAACAATAATTGAATTATAAAATAAATAGTAATAATCCTCACCTCCTTTAATACTTAACAGATTTTCAAAAATGATTAATGGCCAGCGTTATTATTATTTACGGAAAACATTCAATACTAAAAATAAATTTGCCATAAACCTTTCATTATTGTTTAATAGCCGATGAATGTGTTTAGTTAATCGTGGAAAAGGCGCTGCGTCATGTTTGGTGTAATTATGACGCCTGTTAAATGAAAATCTATGCACGGAACTCATTTGTTTGTAAAATACTATAAATGGCTTTATTATTTGAAATAAGAACGATTTCAAAATTTTAATTCTGAGAAAAATTGTCTTAGAGTAATTTTATATTTGGGTATTGCTAAAATGAAATAAAACATACTATGATGTGGCTACAAAGAAATTTTGTTATTTTTTTGTGGATAATAAGCATTAAATTATTTAATAAATGCTAATCGTAGCAGCACAGTGGTATGGCGTAAGTCATGGGTTCTTAATCTAATTGAGGCAGCGGCAGCATTTGAGATTTAGAACATTAGTCGCGGTGTGATAATAGTCCTCAATTTCTAAAAAGCAAAATTTAAGAATTATGTGATAAATTTATTATTTTATTACAAAATAATTATAAATCGGTAAATTATACATTTATTTACATGTATACGCATGCGAGGTAATTTACAAAAAAACATAAAAAAAACTGATACAGCTACATACGTATACAAAATACAATAAAGTTAAAAAAATATTCAAAATAAAAAAGGACAATTAGTGTGATATTTGACATTTTATTTCACTTACTAATTTCTGAATATTATGAGTGTAAGATGTTAAGCAAGCATCAAGGTTGGCATTGATAAAGCTTTTTGATTTATTATGTTCATACAACTAAATAAAGATTCGCACAAATATGTGAAACCAAAAAAGAATTTAATTTTGTAAGCTCCTCTTCTCAACAGAGAGTACTTTTATGGTCAGTTGGTTTCCACAGGCGTTTACTTGAACATTGAGATTTTAATATGCCGTCACTTTGAAAATTCAAAATCTCTTAAATTTTTGATGTATCTTCTTGAAGAAGTTCCGGTATGGATTTAGCAATTTAAGTAATGTCTGATGAATGTATTATTAAAAAATACGATTAACTTTTCTTTATTAATGCTTTGTAGTGGGCGCGCGGAAAAAGGTTTGCGGGCGCATATGCGCACGCGGACACAGGGTTAAGAACCCCGGGCGTAGGGCATCCAATCCCGGGATTCCGAGATTGGTCATTAAGTGTAATTTCATGTGTTAAATTGTACATTTAAAATTTAATTTGTGTCCATTATTGCTTCATTTGGAATGTATGTATATGGTTTCATATTTTTTTGGGCACTAGAAAGGTCATTTTATTGATTTTGAATCAGACGGTTATAAGCAAAGGATTAAAAAATCAATGATCAAAACATTTTTATATTCTATTGTATTTATTGCATTATTTAGGTAGGTTATCCAGATGATATTCAAAATTCTCAGTATTGCCCTCCATCCATTTAAGAAGTGGTTCTATTTTTCTCTCCGTTTCAAATTGGCTACGAATGGCTGTTACGAAATATGAGGAGGGATACCACAATACAATTATATTAATTCATGTTAGTATTATAAAAAATATTATCATGAACAAACCGAGTTAAGCGTAGTAAGTAAATCAGGACGTATTAATTTAATAATACATATGAATTGTTTTTAGCATTTACAGTGAACCTCGAAATCCCAGGATTGATATTTAGACAGTCCCGGGATTCCGGGATTTTAAGCTCTAGTATGGCGCATATGCTTCATTGATTGTGAAACTTTCATATTATCATGCGAATTCAGATTTAAGCGTATCTTATCCAGTTAAAAAAAGGGCATAGATCGATTGACTATTGACCAGTACTAGTTAAAAGAAATAAATACTCTATACTATCCACAGAGGGATAGGCTAAAAATCTCTCTTTGAGTATTATATTATTAACTATGGTAGAAAGAACAGGGAGATATTAAAACCGATTATCATTTATCATTGTATACCTACCCGTATTGAAGATTAATATATTTAATATTTTTTACTCATCTCGCTTATCGCGATAGGAATCGCAGGATAGTCGTAAAGGTTATATACCCAGGCTTGGAAAAAAAATATAATTTTCATTAACGGCGGTTCAAGTCTCGGCTAAGTTCTCTGGAAAGGGGGCGCGCGCGCAGTTGACGTTAGCGCCTCCCTCACCCGCGGCCCGAGCGCGCACTAAAAATAACCGAGTATCGCTTCGTCGGCCGGCCGGTACTGACGTTCTACTATCGGGAATGTACCGCAGTATAGCCAGTCAAAAAAACTAACGATTTCGGGATTGGTTTTTTGACTGGAGTTTTTTTTTGTTATTGGTAAAATTGCCATCTGTGAAATATAATATCAGCTCTATCATCATCGTAATAAATGTATTATTAAAACGTTATCAGTTAATAAATCAAAGCGAAATTGAACAGTTTTAAAAACACTACTTAATTGCAGCTATTGTGAAGTTTTAATTTTTGTGTTCTCGTTTATTTTTCTTTGGGATTAAACAATGCGTTGTTAATTAGAAATGAATTTCAATTATTCATACAAGCTAATTAATGTGCATTATTTGTATACGAATTTTGTATTAACTTAAAACATTATTTCATTCATAACTTAAATTTTATTAAAAAACTAAATTAGAAAAAGCAATTCGCTATGTAGATTACATTATTTTATTTTAGCCTTCGGTATTTTATTTTACTACTAATCTTCATAATAAAAACCGTTAATGTAATAATAATATTTTTTAGTCTCTCTCTCTATATTTATCTTTCCCTCCATTGTATATATTGTAATTAATTTCTTTTAAAATGCTTTAAAAGCAGATTTTTAATTTATAAATTGTCATACATGTTTTTAATAAAAACTGTTTTTTTTAAATTTCAGTATGAATAATATACTTCGTCAAATTAAAAAAGAGAACATAGTTTTATTTTTAAATTAAATAATTCAGTAGCCAGCTATTTATACATGAGACAGAACACCTGATTGAATTACCAAAATAAAACCATTGAGTATTTTGAGAGATATCGTTATTTAGATGTATAGATCGACTTTTTTATTTCAATTGATGAATCCATTAAAAACAACACCAAATATTATTAAATTTTATAAATGCAACAGGTTGACAAATTATGATTATTGATTTTTGTCAGTGTTCAGTGCTGAAGATCGATAACATTTTTTTCCGATGCAAATTAAAATATATATTTTTATAGATGCTCAGCAATATATTTATATTATTATAATTTTAGGTACTGTTAAGAAAAGTAAATTATTATTAATATACTTTGTTGCAATAGGTTTGTTATCTTTATGACTCTCTAAATGATGTTTAAAATTTACTCATTCTGTGAATATTAATAGTTGAAAATTCAATTAGTGAGTTTATCTGCACATAAACTTGAAAAACTAGTTCACTTGCACACATTTAGAGTAATAAATTTATCGTTACGACTATTTCGAATATCTTTTCATTATTATATTCCTAGTGCTTTAATAGCCTTAGTTTGCATTAATGCTTATTAGAACTTTGGATAATAGAATAAACCTAGATTACCTTATTCAATATCTACCAACTAAATGGCATAATAATTTTAAGTTTTATAGCCATAGTAAATTGTTTTACGCTCTTATAGATTTATCCCTACATTCTCATATTTGCTAGCTACTTTCTATAAACCTGTTTTTTTCACAATCACGTCGTTTTATGAAGTCATTAAAAAAGGATATAAATTTTAAATTCATTCGTCGTATTAAACGAAGCATGCGATTTTATTGTGATCTAAAAAATCAAGGGCTGCTTAAAAAAGAAATAAACTGAACGGAATCATGTCACCGTGTTCTCCGCAAAGTCATGAATGAGTGCCGGAAAAGTCTATAAAAATATTAAAGCCCTGGCTTATCTTTTTTAGTACGTCGCAATATATTTTATGAAAATCGATACTTGAGCAGGACACTCAAGCTTATAAAATTATTATGTGGGACTTTTAGTAAACTTTTAATAAAAAAAACTCCATCCTCTTTTACTGCAACGGTTATTACAGATATTTCATTCTGAGAAATTGAATATATTTATAGTGTCATTTCTCGTTCTGGTAAAAGAAGTTAAAACTCTTTTAACACCTATGTCAGAAAACCACTTCGTCAAAAATTGAACTGTTTAACGAGATCAATACTCATTAATTGCTCATAAAATTTATTACTATGAAACTGTGATGAAACTATACTAAGTATTGAACATCGATTAACAAAAAACAATCATTTCAGACTTAACGTTTCTTGCAAAAACAACATCGAGGTAATATTGTAATGACGTAACTTCGTAAAAGATCGAGTAATTGTTTGAAGTAGTCGTGGGTTTTTTGAAGTAGTCATTAAAACTGATAATGTTTTAGTATGCGTCCTAAATGTCATTCATTAACTTTCAGTAAGTATGCGGTAGACATTTTTTTTTTGAAGTCTGGGTATCTTTGAGAATAAAAAAAGTTAAAAGAAGTTAGTGGCAGTGTTATTGATGATCAGGATAGGATAAAAAGATAAGAGAAACAACCCAGCAAGACGGCGTCAATGTATTGTTAGTAAAATAACTAAGAATATGAAATATCTACCCATTGTGAACTTTATAAAAAAATATTGTTTTGTGGCATTCAATGTTCTGACTGATAAATTACAAATTTACAGACTCCACTTCTTTTCACTTTGTGATGAATTGATCGCGTTTTGTGATTGTATCTTTATCAATAACTATAGAGCACTTAGCACTTTGTCAAATAAATGCCTTTTGTATTCTCTCATCTCTCAGACAATTATATTTTATGAATGATCGTATACTAAACTAACATGTAAACTCAAACGCCAAGATTGTTTGTAGATAAATAAAGGGCTTTGTGAAAAAAATTATTGTTTTAATATAAAAGAGCACCTTGAATGAATTTAACATGCTACATGTATAATTTTTGAAAAATAGTTTTTTTGAATACTTACTGTGTTTTTCCATATTCAATGTCGAGTGTTTTTATTATGTTTCATTGTAACCTTTATTGAAATTAACACAACACAACACAGACGTTTCGCTTCTAAAAAATATTGTAGAAAAGTACTAATTCAGAGGATAGTTAGTATTTATTTTTTTAATTTGAAGAGACAAGTATTCTTTTAAGACAGTTTTATTTTAATTTCTTCTTATTTTCATGTCGCTTGTCTTTCAAGAAAGATTTTATTTTTGATATCCTCTCTCACACACTGATATATTGATAAATGTTCCAATATGTTAACATTTATTTATAGCTTGAAGCGATATTAAAATCGAAAGATGCTTGATTAAATATATATTCTAATATAACTTATATAGTATATAATTTATTTTATAAATGCGAATATTCACATTTTAAATTAAGAATATAGATAGTTTTAAATATCACATACCTAAATACTTTTAAATTTATTTATGGAAATTGAAAAAGTGTTTTAGAAAAATAAAATTACCAAGAAAAAATTTCAATTCAAATTTTAAGAGAGGCAATCATTTATATCGATCGATTGAATCAATGGCCGAGGTATTTGAGAAAAGTGTGTGATAAATTCTAAATTTTATGGAAAAAAATTCAAAGCAATTTACCGAACGAGTCTTTGTATTTAACACTATATAAGTACTTACGTTTATAGAAATAACTCAATAAATAAATACATTTTAGCCTTTTTCCGGCCTAAGCAAATATGAACACTTGTTTTACAGAATAAAATTTCAATATTTAAATTCTTCGCAACGTGTTTAACTTGTGTTTGAAATTCTGGAATTATTTACCATTCATTATATTGGGTTAGAAGTTTTCTCTTTGTAATCGATCTTTTGAATTCTATTCTGATCGAAAAATCACCAACCTTTTAAGAGAAAGTATTGTTAAGATATGGCGTATTTAATATTATCATAATCAAAGTGCTTTGTTATATTCAGTTGTTGTGTCCAAGACTTTGAGTCCTCGAGCGAATACTTTCATACATTGACTTTTCAATCTATTTATCGCTGTGTTCAAAGACATATATGTATGTAATATTTATATTTCCTTCCATCAATCCCACCCTGAAAACAAGGTGCAGGGAGGAAAATTAATTAACTACTAATGCTTTCTTGATCCGATCCTTATATCCTACCCTTACTTAAAAACTGACTGAATAACAAACAGTTTCAGTAAAAATAACATCTTTTGAAATGTTCCATTATGAGTTTATATGGTCCACATTGGGAGCGGACATGGTTGAAAAATATATTAACGAAATTTTATTTGTACTAATCACAATAGAAATACATTTCAAAAGAATACTTTTTACTGCATAAGCCATTCATTGTCGTTATAAAATACGCTTTACATTGTAAATCATTTTTTAATTAAATTTTCTGACTTTGTAATCAGAATGTAAGTCAAGCATTAAAACATGTAAACAAGAAATATATATAATATTATTAAAAATTTAAATATGTGTACATAGAAAGCCGCTAGTATTCGATGGAATATAATTTAAACATGTCATTATTTTTTAAAAAATAAAACACAATTCATTTGTACTACTTCCACATATTTATAATGATCAGGATCGGTTTCGCTCATCACGAGCATTACCAACTGATGCTCGTGATGAGCGAAACCGGTCCTGATCATTATAAATATGTGGAAGTAGTACAAATGAATTGTGTTTTATTTTTTAAAATAAAATGTCTTTCCACCAAGAATTGATAGTTAACTCCTTAAAAATGTCATTATTTGGTGATTCGTCTTCTAGCAATCTGTCAATAAGCCCCATCGAAATCTTAACGATTTCTCCTTTTCCTTCGTCATTCTAAGCTATATCCTATTGCAAGAGCTCGGCAATGTTCTCTTGTTCTTTGCCACACTGAACATATCTGGAGTGCTGAGTTAAAACCAGTCTCTTAGTTTCTTCAACGAATATATTTATATTTTACCTTGAAAACTTATGTACAGACGAGATATAGCTTTGATGAAACGGATTATTATTTTTACCATGAACTCCTAACGCACAATTGCAAAAGAAAGTGTTTAAAGAGAACTGGAATAGGTCAGTCACTTAACCTGCATTTTCAGAAAGGATAACGATTATGTGTGAGATATGAAGACTCTTTTCCAGGATCAAAATTGGAATTTATAATCTATTGTACGTTATTTTAAATTAGTTTAAAAATCGTCATTTTTTTACATGAAAGAACTTCCTAAGTGTAAATCAATACGACAAGCTAAAGATAAATAAAGATAAAACATACAGATTATCTCTATTACCCAGACAATACACTCAACACTGTAGATAGTAGTACCAACATGCAAATATTTGCAGAATAATGAATAAAAGGTTGCAGATAAAAACTGACTAAGAGATAACTAATAGGAATACATTTCAACACAACTTGACTACTTTTTTAGTTATATTTTTTTACGCAAATCGAAACAATTTGGGTTGTCCGATAATTCATCTATAGTATTTTATTCGGTGTAGTGATAGCGATTATTAATACAATACAATTGCTTATGTTTTGAAACTGAATAAACAAATTTTATTCATATTGTAGTCACATGATAAACCTACGGCGCTTAGATAATTTCCGAACCCTTTTCAATCAGGTGGAAATAAATAAATAAATACATTATCACGGCCTGTGAATAAAATTATTTGTGACGTCTGCAAGCGTCAGTGAACATCTTGGTTATTTTATGTTATCGTAAATATCCAATCCAGTTAAAAATTTAATTCTATTTATAATATTTCCGCAATAAACTTTTAAATTTGCGCGTTTATTCATGAAAAAATTTTAATTTTAATTGTGTAGTAAAAGTAATACAATTTATAGGAATGAAGAGAAAATTATTTTTTGTCGACTTAATTTAATGATCAGTGAAAAGTTTCGTCAAATTCGATAGACGTTTTGAACTAAAATTGATGAGTTGATAATTTGTGGTGAATTGAGACCGAATTTTGTGAAATTTGAACCGAAGACAGTCGTGAATTTTGTGATAATTGTTCGTTACAATTAGTGTTAATCGCTCCGAGTGTTTCAAAATGTCGGAGCGGTTCAAAGTGACCAAATCCGACGAAATGAAGTCCTCGTACAAGAACTACGGGGCAACGGGAGCCAAAGAAGGCGGCGAGGGCAGCAGCAGCGCAGGCGAGGGTGACCCGTCGCTGGGGAGGCTACTTCCAGACGAAGGTGTGCGAGCTAGACGGGCGACGCCTCCGGCCCGCCTGGCCCTCCGCACGAACAGCATTAATAGCAATTGCAGCACGCCGCACGGTATATGCATGCGCACGCATTGTTATTTTAAATTAGCTACAATTAAGTCTTATTTTTTTTTACAGCAATTCCGAAATCAGATGAGGTAGTAAAATTTTGCCATATTTATGCTAAGCAGCTGAATACATTTGAATAAAATCACAACATAATAATATTTACAGTGGATATTTCAAAAAAATATTGCAATGAATTCATATTTTTTTTTCTTTTAAGATAATGACTGAAAATAATATTAAATTTTGTTAAAATCTGATTATGTATAGAATTAGCTGGAAACATTTATTACCCACCAAATTATTCGTGTCAATTCTACAATCTTTTTTTCATACGAGGTTTATAATTCGATGGATCGGAAAAAGATTTTAATTAGATGAAAATCCTATATTCATAAAAAGATATCTAAAAAATGCACAATTATTTAAAAAAAATCTTTTGAAACGTGTTATTTATTAAAACTTTGTTTTGCATTACACGAAATTACACTAGCGAAAAGTAGATTTTCAGTAGCTGTAAATTAGTATTTTGAAATTATTTAATCATAAAATACGTAAGAATCTGAAATATTATCATATATTTGCCTCTTTATATTGAGATTATTTCAACTTGACCCTTTGCTAAATTTATTGTGAAAGCTGATATAATAATGATGATAAAGATTTTTAGGGAGTCAGTTTATCAATTAGACTAACCCAGCACCACTTGATTACCACTTATGGACACATAAATCTTATCTCAAAAAGTAGTTTATATTTATCTTAATATTATGACATGCAATATAGTAACACCACGATCGTTCGGTGACTTAAATGCTAAACCCTTTCGTTGTATAGGTTGTAAACAGTATTACTGATTCAAACTTTTATATTACACAGAAAACTGAGGATACACCTAAGGTGGGTATAAAATTATCATATAATATGTTTGATGATTAATAAATACCTTTGTAGTCTGTTTTAAAAAACTGGATGACACCATTTATGTAACGACAAAGTTTTTTAAAATTGTTCGAAATTGTTTGGAATAGAATAAACAATATGCAAGAAGTAATTATGGAGTTGATATATTTTTGAATAACAATGAACGAATAAAAGGGTATGTCCTATCATCGAAGATATCATTATGAGGCATGTCAGATGATAATTTATAATAATAGTAGATATAAGAATAGTTTGAATGTCCAGATAAAAAGATTAAATGCTTTTTTTTTAATTTCTGTCATCTTAGAAGAAGCTTTGTTTACCATTTTTAAATGACATGCCATTAAAAAAATAACGATGTCATCAAATACATAAAGGTAACAAAACACACTATCTTATTATCTTTGTCAAAGGCAAAGTAATAACATTATTGCATACAACAAAATGATACTGTAAAATGACGCTTAGTGGATATAGAATAGGGCTGCCATCCTTCCTGGTAGACTGCGACGTGTCCCGGTTTATAGATTTGTGTCTCGGTTGGTGAGTCATTTTCCCCGGTATTCTATCTACATAGCTAGTCAGACAAAAACAACTAAAGCATAACAAGTCAATGTGAGAAAGAAAGGTGCAAGTGTGGCAGGGACCACAAGTATATGTGTGAATTACAGATGCGAGTCCTAGCTTCCCCGTCGCGCCTTTGATAACATTTATTTGTTTGTTTTAGTTCTTGTTGCCGATTGGCTATTACAGTTTGTGAATAAAACTGCAAATTTGTTGATTGTATGAGTTTTTCATTTCTGTCTTCTACCATTCAATTCCCAAACGTCCCGGTCGGGGTTTTGACAAGTGTGGCAGCCCTAATATAGAATCAACCTAAATATATTTTTTTGTTTAAATTCCATCAATATTTATTCTATATTTACTAGCTAAATGATAATCACATAAAGGAGTATGGAATTTTCACATAATATTTGTAAACGTATTAGAGAGTAGTATTACAACAATTATTGTCGTCTATTTCGTAGTTAGTTTTTAAAAAATGTTTCAGTTACTTGTTAGTTTAATTATTTAGCTCTATATTGTACAAGTGAAGTTGTTGTAAAATATTTATATTGAAAACTTTCAATCGTAAACTAGATTGTACATACATATAATATGTATTTAAATGTCTTTTTAATTATAATTGTTGTGAAAATATTAAGAATTTTAATATTCATTATTTAGATGTTGCATGATTTTTATTCTAGTATAACTATGATTATAAATGTTCCATTATTTCAGAGCTGTGGAGTCATTTTAACCCCACTGATTCCGACTTTAACTATAAACCCTAACTCTTTTTATGAACATAAAAAATTCAAATCTACCCTTTCCTTAGCAGTTCTTCCACTGCAACTACGAGGAAAAGGCTATTTTTTAATATTCTAGTGAAATTAATTGATGGATTAGAGATATATTAAAATCGTAAATATAAGAGTGTGTTCATTTGATACATTAATTTAAAAAAAGTGTCGGCCAATTTCTAATGACTTCGCCTATAAAATGACACCCCCGACTCCACAGCTCTGCGTTATTTTCAATATCATAGATGTTCGTGGCTTGCTTATGTTTGTAGCAGTGCTAAACACACATACGTAGATAATAGAAATGTATGAAATATTTTTTACAATTTCTATTAAAGGTCATAATTTTTTATATAGTTTCATGATATTTAATGTGATAAAAAAAAAATGATAACTTCTGCCCTCATTGTAATATTAATAATTAACTTTTCGCATAAAAAAATCGCTAAGTATGACATTCAGATACAATTTATTTATTGCAGCATATGAAATGTTCATTGAAATTAAGATACATTATATTACTGTTCAAAGCTTTAAATACATTTTATTTTGACCATAATATCTCAATACAATGTGAAACCTTTGCGAAATTATTTATTTTTTCTTTTATAACATTATTATTTCCGTGAAGATGTTAAGAATGATATAGAAATGTATGAGACCATGTGTGGATTTAAAATGAATGCGTAAGCAATTTCTTTCTCGCCACCATACATTTTTTCAATTTGATACTGGCATCTCAGTTTTCATACGCCTCCAGAATATAATGCCATAATATATCAGTGATAAGAATGGGAAATGACGAGAAGAAACGTTTCATCACGTGCTTGCTACCTACTCTCAGATTCTACGTCAACACTCACAATCATCTGCTTCAAACTTTTACAGGAAGTGGATGTAGCTCCATTTAATATTTTTAAATAAAGAACATCAGGGTGGCTCCATAGGGTGTGATTTTGGTGTGGTCACACTCAAATTTTCATTTGCTGAATATCGAGGGCAAGTAAAGTAACATTTTTCTTATCCCTTCTGTTTGTATTCTCATAATCCGTTAAGCGAAATGGGTGCTAGAAAAAATGTTGAAAAAACTGATAGTGAGATATTTCAGATATTATATAATTTATGATAGAGCTTTGTTTCAGTCACTTTGGGACAGGTAACATATTTATATAATCGTTTATTCGTTGTCCATTGAATGAATCATTAAATGATATTCTCAATCTTCATTTCGTTCGAGCTAAAAAATGATATGTCGGCATCCATGGCGGAGTTGGTAGGGTGGTCGGCTATGGTTACGGATGTCTGGGGTTCAATTCCTGGTGCGGACGGTTTTCGTAAATTGATCTTTCAATCGATTTATGGATTTCTGTCCGTAGTATGAGTGTTTGTGATGTCTAAAACTCCCTCCCAACCATCTGATCCTCTCGGGGCGTAGTGAGAGCGATAAGCTAACTACTAGTCATGTCCTAGCCTTGTCCTTCTATCCCTACTCTCTTTGAAAAAAGAGAGGTTGAGCAACTGAGTGAGAAACAGTTTTAATAGAAAAATTCTGTTGATATACCTCCATTAGGAAACCATATGCTCCACTTTGGGAACGGACATGGAAAAAATAAAAAATATAATATATTTGTTCTTATAAAAATAGATGATGTCAGAGATAAATAAATAAAACTGAACTGTAATGCGGTTTTTTGTTTTGCTTAATTAACTATTTATTGTCTTCCAATTTTCTACAATTATTACTTGGTATTTTTCAATTATGTTAGAAATGTTATCAAGTTACCGAAAGTAATGTATAAGTAATGATTATGTAATATTTTGAGCTTCTTCTATTTGATAATACCCATATTTTTTTTATGAGAGACAAAGATATATCTGTTATTTTTATAAAGTATTAAGCAATTTCTCTATAAAGGTAAAAGTATCTTTTAAAAAACATGTAGTAACCAAAATAATCATAAAAGTCGTCGATTTTTCTAGAATTTTGAATTATCGAATAAGTAGTGTGAATTCATAAGATTTTTTCAACGAGTTTTAGGTCATCCGTGGAGCATTTACAGAAATAAAAATTTTTTGAAATGTTTTTAACGAAGTCACATTGTAAAGAAAATCCACTCAATAATTGGAATTCTTATAAACGCAGTAGTTAGTAGTGTGAGCCGTTCAAATAATAATAGCGTTGAGATATAATATAAATTCGACTTAAAAAGAAGGAAATGAAAAATAAATTTGTAATATCCGCTATCGTTCGGGAAACCCGCAAAAATTTCTTATGTAGGGAAGCTTTACCAATCCTGTTAAGAAATGGGAACTTATTTAATAACTTAATATCATATATTGAGATTTTTATTTTGATATTATTGGTAAGTAGTTATAAAGTAACAATAGCTTTTATAAAAATTAATAAACTCGTGAATATACGGTATTTCTTGATGTCTTTCATCAATTATATTAATCATGTTTTGTGATTTAATGATGTTATAATATAAGTATAATATTAATATAATATAAGTTTACTATTATTACTATCTTCAGTATATATTATTATAATTAAAGCCTAGTATTCTCAAAAACTTTTCAGGTTCCGCAAAGGTATTAAATCCAAAAACGTCTTGTTTTACAACTAATAGAGACGTTAATTCCTAAAATATTTCCTGCTTTTCAAATACGAATGAAACATTTAAGTTCGTTTATTAATTTTATCAAATATCGTTTACCAAACAATGATGACATAAATTTAAGATAATTTAAGACATTGACTGAGGGTGCTTGATGGAATTTCAATATCAAATTTGGATTATTGAGATTTTGTACACTTCCATGTATTTTGTCACTAACGACCCGGGTTTCGTCTTTCGGCTGAGGTCAGTTCGTCAGTTCGAGTCCATTCGTGTGCTCGAATGCCTGAAGATGCCGATAGGCGAAACCCGGGTCGTTAGTGACAAAATACATGGAAGTGTACAAAATCTCAATAATCCAAATTTGATGACATAAATGTTGATATTTTTCCAAATGGCTCATTTGTCTGTATTTTCTAACAACTCAGTCAATTTAGAAAGTGTCTTGTAGTGAAAAGTACCATTAAAAAAGAGTAAAATACTGAACTGGTCATTACAAATCATAGATTTATTCTATTTAGAAGTGTATTAACACAAAATACTTTGATATTCGTCAGTCGATAAAACAATAACCCTAAACTTATACGAGGATTCGTTTATCTATGAATCGTAAAAATGTTACTTATAACAATACGATTTTTACTCTCTCCTGTGAGAAATTTAATATATTATTTATCGCGAAGTGGATATGATCAATTTCCCAAGTGAATGGAGTTACATATTTTGGCAGAGCGTTCTTCAATTACCGAAGCCTCGCAAAACGGTTCATTGTTTTCAGAGCAGTGGGAAAGAAAATGCTTTCTTTTGTTTATCGCCACAAGTTTCTCTGGCCAAGAATAACAATCTCAAATAAACTGGCTTCGCATGATATTCTTAACCGACTTCATAAACTTTTAGACGAGAATTCCTTATCATCAATGTTGAATGCAATCATGCTGTAGGTATTCGGCATGGAAATTTATATCTGTCTATTTATCTGGGGGAAAATATATAGGGTTTCTGATAATATTTTTTGCGAACTATGTCTATTGGAAGTGAAATATTCTATGGTTTCGATGAATGTTGAATACCTGGAATATTTGAACTGTAAACAAACAACAAAAACCTATGTTTTAATCATTAAATTGAAAAATACATACGGTCATGAAAACTGGCTATTGATATTGAAAAAGTCTCATATATGATCAAGATATTCCATCAAAATACTTTTCTTTTAACCACATAATGTACAGAGCAGATATGTCACCAGCGGCGTGCTTAAACAGTTACCTTCTTTTATTCAATAAATCAGTTTATCTCAACTGAATTGACCAATTTAATTTTGACAACTATATGAAGCATTTACTAGATAAAAAGCTAAATACCACACTATTAAGTTTATTGTAAATATTTTAGAAAATGAAAGTAAATATAATTGTGAGAAATTAAAAACAAAGCAAAGAAAATCTTAATAATCAATGGAATTGAATTGATAAAAACAACAATAATGTTCAGTACACAAGAAGAGTGTGCGAAGAGAGTGCAGAAGCCTTAATATAGCAGTGGATTTATAGAACTATCAAAGTATCCAACACAAAGTTCACCTATTAGTTTATATTTCAACTTTTGAAGCAGAAGTCATCCAGAATACATTAATTTTGTGCACGTAAATTATTTCTTAGAATTTAATGTTTCCGTTTAATAGTATTAGAGGAAGAGATAAATCCCAAATAAGTACATTAAATAAGTGCGAATTGATGTGTTTTTTAAGATATATGTCTGTTTCTGATGTGTTTAATTAATGGAGTAGGTTCTTGTGAACTCTATTTCTATGATTATAGTTGTTGATTGAATTTGAAAGATTATTTTGATTAATTAAATCACAGTTTACAGACAGATAATATTACGTCTAGTATATATTACTAAGCAGTAACACAAGATATCAAAAACATATTTTATATGGATTCGGCGGTAACTTTGTGGAAGTTCATTTTTGATATAAAATTAAATTAAAAATTGATAACTTAGTTCTTCCAACCAAGTGGAAGAAAAAGGATAACTTAAAACTTGGTTACATAAAAATACACAATAATAAACATGAAACGAAGCTAAAAACGGTTAAACACAATTCATTCAACATACATATTTTTCATACCCTCTTTGCAGTGCAATATTAAAAACAATATTAGTATTAGATTTTTTGTTAATACAATCCATTAATGAACTCTGTGTTCCACATTTATGACAGACAAGAAGTGCAAAAACAAATACCCAAAATAGATGTGGAATGTTAAACATACTAAAAATTTCGAATAACCAATCTCGCTCGAATGCGTCATGTTTCCTGTGTATACAAAATGATCTGATAAATACACATCAGCTTGAATGCAAACTTCGATATTCAACTGGTGTTAGTTGATCGTCGATTGACACAAATGAACTAGCAACTTGATTTGTCAACTGTTTGGACTGTTAATTCACGAGTGATAAATTGACGTTACTCAAAACATACATTCACACAACTTATGACAAACATTTTTAAACAATTGGTTTCAACTATCGAGTCATTTAAAAATCATCACATTACATTTTGACTCCATCTCTACCTCAATATTATTATTCGATTTGGCTTGCCCAGATAATGTAAATTATATTTCACTTGGATGATAACCAATAATCGATAAAAGTGTTATTTAAAATACTAGGTACTAAATATTTATTCTTTTGCAATGGCAATGCATACGGCGATTGAAAGACCAATCGTTTGCCGTAAAACTGTCCAAAACATCAGCTTAATCCGTAATCATATTTATTAGAATAAAACAGTTTTTGTCATAATTTAGAAAAGCATTTTAATCGTACATTTAATTGCCGATAGCAAGTGCCGATAAAATGACAGTTTATATGGGCCATGTGCTGCACGTCAATTATCAATTTACTAGCTATAACTCTAAAATTAAAAATTTAAGGGAAATTTCGAGAAATTATAAATAAATAATTATAAAAATTAAAATTATATAAGCAATACTTTTAAGGGCGTAAAGATAGTATTGTTAGTGAGGTTTAAATACGAAAACCTCCGTTTTGGATGAAAAATTTAAGATCTACACATGTCCCATATAGTTCATAAATTATTTCTACAAAGTATAGGTAGGTTGTTTTGTGTTTTGTTACAACATGAAACACGATGAAACGAGCATTAAACAGAGAAATTTTAACTCGGTATCATTTTAAGCAAAACGTGCGGAAATTTCTAAATGTAACAGTTAAATTTAATTTGCGTATCACAGCTTTTTAAATAAGCTTTTCATACAGATGATGCCCGTTTTCATTGGAGATATAAAAGCAAATGAGTGAATTTTAGAAAATTGCATTAGTTTTTTGTAATAATTTGAATTTTTGTGAAGGTATAAAGTTTGGTATTACACCATTGTCTGAATGTTTTTTTCAGAGCTTTGCTCAAATTTCAACAAAGGTATTTACTAACCAAACACTTTGAGCCGGTACTAATCAACAGCAAATTGTATCTAGCAAAAAATATACAAAAAATCTACGATATTTTTTTCGCGATTTTAGGGTTAGCGAAAAAATAGCGCTACTTGCAAGCAACCGGCTCTTCTACACAAATATCATATACTGTATCCTTATTCTCGTAATTAGAACAACTGTTAAAAAAATATTGAGGAAATCCGTGATGTTTTCTTTATTATAACTGTACCCAATATAGAAAATATGGATCCAACAGTAAGTATTTTTTTTAAAGACTTCTGTATATTTTTTGTAACCATCTCCGCTCCAAATGTGGAGCATATAGCCTCGTAATCATTTTATAGGAATGCTTGTTACTTGGTCGATCATTTCCTTTTTTGTTTGACAGAGTTATCATAGAAGAATATGGATGGCTAGACAGGAATAGTATTTATGGGTGAGAGGTAAATAAAACATCAAAGACATTCATGCCCATGAACAAAAATCCATTATTATCAATTTATAAAACTGTCCATACTGGGATTCGAGCTCCGGAATAATGAATGCGACCGAAGTCAACGGTGTCGATGAGCCTGTTACCGAGTGGTCAACTTTGTTTCTGTTCATGTGTTGTCTAATCCCCCCTTTCAAACCTGTAAGCTTTCTTAGCACATTACAGAATGTGCTAACAAAGGTCACTTTTTGGCTAATGGTTTTAATAATATATTTATATACTGAAATAGTACTACACCGCTGGGTTCATGTTTCCACACTACATAGACGTGTCTTCATAGGATAATTAACTTTTAATATTCAATTAATACAGTTTTTGTTGTTAACGTATTATGATAAAATCTTTCAATAAAAAAAAATATTATATTTAGTATGGGCTTTATGATATTTCAATGGGGTAAGGATTAAATTTTATACAGAGAATTATTTTTCTATCCTTAAATACAAAACACACATGACAACAGGATACGTTACAAGCAAAAACAATATTTACAACTGATTACGAAGGCATAGCCAGACAATAATTATTATAATATTTTACGCTGAATATTATTGTGGATATAAAAGGTAGATTACCGCATATGTATGTTATTTCAGTATTCATTAAATATATTGTCTGGAAAAAAACTCTATTTTGTTAGGATAACTAGTTTTGACAATAGTAATTTTTGTGTGTTAGTCACATACGATTAAGCAATGTTTTTTTCAATTATTATTGTGAAAATATTTTATTTCATTTAAAATGTGTTTTATATATTTGAATTTCTGTACAGTTTTTTAAAAAAGTGTTTTTAAAGAAAACGTCAATTTAAATGGGAAAACTTTTGGAACGACGATAATGTATGTTGTCAGATCAAGGTATATTTAAGTTATTTTAACAGACAACTCGTATGTTAACGGTTAATTAAAGGGAAATAATAAAATCATTAAAAAATTAAGGAAATTTGATAGGCAGTTAATTTAATAATGATTTTTAAGACATCGTATAATATTAAGCTATTTGCATTTTATTAACTATCGTAAATAACGGTTTATTGGCGAATGAAAACCGATGGTAAGTAGAACTAAATTGAATATAAACTTAAGATGTATTACATTACATATAAATTTAAAGCTGTAGAAGCCATTTTTCCAATTCGTAGGACATCGAATGACACCGTGGGAAGTCTTAATTATTATCGGTAATTTAATTTGGTCACTTCATCTTATATTTAGATAGACGGTTTCTTACGCTAGTCTAACAACCACTAGGAGTTCAAACATATGTGTTTATCCAGAAATAATGAAAAAACATATACTATACTTAATATTGCATTAACGAAAGCGCTTGATATTTTTATAGACAGTAATTAACACAACTAGGCAAACATATAAAACAGGCAATCGAGATCAACTTCAGAAGAAAATACATAAAACATTATCCACTGCCAAGATCTCATATTTAAAATTGAACAAATCTATCGATATACATATTTTTCGTTAAGTCCACCAATTATTTATAGCAAACAACAGTTAATTTATAAATAAATGCTCTCGAAATATTTCATGTTAGTTCTTCATTAAGATAATATGTAGGTTAAGTAAAATACGTTTAAAAAACTATTAGAAATATATTAAATTATAATGATTTTACCAAAGGTCGTACACAATATTTTTTTTGTTCGTGAAATTAGTTATAGAAAAATTAAAAGTGTAGTTATATATCATATTTTTCTAAAACTCATATTATTGACGACTATTGTAGTTTCTGTGAGGTCTTAAAGTTCGTAACATAACAGTGAAATAATCTTGTTAATTCTGGGATGTTATCTTACGAAACCCTACTTAGTCGTACCTTTTATGTTTGTGTGCTAAGCCGGAAATGAAAAGGCCAAGAACCCTAATGTATGTGATATTAAAATACAACTGTTTTCATCAGCTATCTAAACAATTTATAATGCTACCTTTTAAAATATTAAAATCTAATACCCGGAACCAATTTCATAATCAATTAATTTTACGGTCTGGTAATCAAAAGATAATGTTCGATTTTAGGTTGACGATACAATTTTGTTTTTCCTTTCTATCGTCAAAAACGGCTTTCAATTCATTGTCCGAAAGGACCACATGTTCTTTCAATGTTTATCATGCATTGTAATATATATTATTATACTAAACAGCGATTATTATATGAATTGTGTTGTCATTTTGTACAACGTTTCACATTGCTTATTATTTTGTGTTTTGGATGGTTTTAAAAAAATTCTGGAATCATCGAGAAGATATCCATAACAAAATATTAAATATTTTTCTTTTAAAATATACAACTGGATATCCAAAATAACATACAAAAAATATATCATACAAGTTACAAAACATATTATTGCCCGAAGAAACATTAAAAATATAATCACCATGCATTATGTTCGATTGACAATAGTGGAAAAAATGATACAATAAAATTTTGAATGGTAGTGAAATATAACTTATATATTCTGTTACATTTTTGAGTATTCTGTAAATTTGAAATCCATGAGTGCTGGTTGTTGACCTATCGATCTCCACCGCGTTATAAGAAGTGAGTTGATTACTAAATATTTATATAATATCTACGAATCCTGTCGTTTTATCGAAGAAATAAGTTAGGGTGGGTTATTTCAAAAAGTTAATCTTGTTAATTTACTATTTTGTCTTTGAGTCCATACTGAGTGACTTTCTTTTACTCAGTTCGCATAATTTTGTTTAATTATTCATGAACTTTTTCACAAAGGAAATACTTTATTTTATTTAAAAAAAAAACAACGTGAAATGTTTACATCTACACATGTATACATTGATTGATTCAATATAATCAAACGTTCGACTAGAGAATTGAAACTCAGACAATGGGGTAGAACCCCTAATCGTCAACCTTTGCACTACATAAGTTCGTTGACTATTTATTAACATGCCATTTATGAATGTTGATGAATAATAAATATGAAAGTTTTCAGAATTCGTTAAGAATGTCGTGTTACCGGCTAATTCTTGCACATTAACTCAAAATCTGCATCGGTGGCACAAAGGTAACGACCTCAACGGCAGATTAATTCTATAAGCTAGACACACGACAATTTTTATGTTACATGTTACACCGAAATCTAATTTGTAAAATTGTATGATATACAATATATATTTCAAATTTTATGAGGGTATATCATGATGTCGTTACGTATTTTTTGACATGTCATTCAAAATGGCCGCAAAAACGTTCTCTTTTTGGTTGTACTAGTATGTGCAGTTTAACAAATAACAATAGTAAATTCAACAACACAAATTTAAACCAAACTTTATCCCAATTGTTGTTGTTCACCAGCTATCTCATTATAAAGCTTAGTAATGGCGTCGTTGATGTAGTGACAAAGCCTTCAACTGTTTCGTTCTTTTCTTTTCTTATTTACATCTCAGTTTTAAAAATATATCACAATTTCAGTGTTTGCTCTTTCTTTCTTTCATTCGCAAGCAACTGTCAAGAATCAAGAATTATATTTTGTATGACACATCTTACGAAAATTTTGACGTAATTTAATATTCAGAAAGATCTTTGAAAAGCAAAACAACATCGTATATTTATAATCAAAGTAATAATAAATGTTATTCGAATATTATGATCATGTAATATTTACCTAGAAAAAGTGACTCGTTAGTTCCATAAAATATAATAATTCCTTCCATACTTATCTTTAATATGTATAAAACGACATTTACGATGAATTAAGCGGCCACATTTCAACATACAGCTAAAAATTGGCTAACGCCGATTATGCATGCCAAATTACCCTACTTTTTTCTGCTTTGGTCGAGTATTTTTAATACTAAAACTCGGTTACTTGGGGTCTCTTAGGTTATAACAATTTTAGGAGAAACAAGGGTCGTTATTTATACAGCCATGTCCTATCAATATAAATCGAAATGCAATACAAATGGAACGTTTCAAAAAAGGTTTATGACAAAAACTAGTTGTCAGTCAGAGTCAGTGGGCCTATAGCCGAGTGGTAATAGTTGAATTCGGTTATGGGGCTCGAGGGTGTGAATTCCAGTACGGACAGTTTTATAAAATATGTTTTTAATCGATTTTTGTATTTGTGTTTGAAGGCATGGATGGTTGTGATCTATTAAACTATCTCCCACTAATCAAATCCTAAAAAAGAGCGTAGAAAGAGTGATTAGCTTGAAACTAGTCTTGAGCGCGACCGATCATTCTATCAATTATTTATTTCAGGCTAAACAGCTGAGTAACTACCAGTTATTTTAGAAAAACTTCTTTAAATATATGCTCAGTTAGTAGTTCAGATGCTTCACATTTGAAGCAAATATGGTTAAAAGACAGGTTAAAGTCAGGTTAGGTCTTTTATAAGTGTGCTGTTCAGAAAACTAGTAGTTGGATAGTTGCTTACGGGACTAAACATTGTAGGAGATAAAGGTTGAAGGACTAACAAATAGTTTTCGTGACAAAACCTCTGTTGAGGTATCTTCATTAGGACGCTGTATCCTGTATCCTCTAAATTGAGGGTGAACATGGTTTTTTATTTCTAAAGTTGATAATCATCACAGAGATAAGTTTTATTCAAAGTATGAGAATTACCAGTCGAAAATTTAAACTTTAGATCACAACCGAGTAGGACGAAATTTATAAAGCGTTACCACTCGGTTATGGGACTGGTTTTCTATTACATTTTCATATCTTATTCATATGTATGATTTGCACTTTCAAGTAAATTGAATATTTCATACATTCGTGTCGCGTTTCGTTATCCCAGAAAGCATCATTAGACAAAATTGATTGAAAAAGTTATTTTTTATCATATTGTATTTACAAAATAAAAAGACAGCTGTGAGACGTGTGCTCTATCGGTTAGATGAATTAATTTAGTTAATAATTATCGTTTTCAGTAGACAAGATGAGCAAAGTAGACGAGAGGGTAAAATAATGTTAGAAAATGCAAATAATAGTCATGAAAAATGTCATATACCTACCCAAACTCTTGAAAGCAATGTTTGAAAAAATCAAGAATATAAAACCGACTGATGTAAAATATCTTTTTTCTTTTTTAATTACATTTTATCTTCCGAAAATAAAACAATACATATAATTGAATGAGAAAAAGAAATGCCGACTAAGAAAATGATCTGATAATCAGATTAATCATTTTGTCAAATTAATACAAAACAAAAGCAATTGCCATCGAAGAAGGTATTCTATAATCAGAACTACTATAAGTATTTCTAAATTGAAAAAAGTAATTTGTTTTTGTAAGCTGGCAGCGCTGTTAATGGAAAAAATGAATAGTCGTTAATTTGGGGCAAAATATCTTTTAAATCTGACACTTTTTAAATTTTAGTTCACCCTTTGTGGCTGGACAGGAAAAGGGTTAAACTGTAACATTCTAGTTAAAATAAATCTATGCCTCAATCATTTTGCTTTTGTTTCATCTCGTTTCCTTTTATCCTGTAGCTTTATAGTTTAGCAAGCTATTGCTGGCTGTATAATACAATAGATATTCTAACCTTAATTATTGAAACAATACAGATTATACTTTTATTGAAACATAATTTATTACGATAAATTAATCTTAATTAATAAGTTAATTTATCACTTGTGCTTGCTCTGAAATAGCAATTTTGTTACCAACTTGTCGAGATATTATTTGATTTGTAAAATTTTTGACGATTTTTTCATTGTTATTAACCCTTAAAACTCAAGCCGTTTTCGCACGAATTTATTTTCAGTCAATTGATCTGTTAAAACACTCTCTATGGCTCGTCGAATTCTTGCTAAAACAAATCTAAGAAAATGAAGAAGCTGAAAAATATTTAATCTATGCTGCAGCAAGTCTTCATATCCACTGCCAACACGCACACAAGCAATCGCGTAGCCGAACAAGTATGTGTAATACATGAGACTGACGATTAATGCTGCGTATCGGCAGCTTAAAGCTGAAATTCGAATGACTGAATATAGAGAGCTCTTTTAAAAAATATATTTCCTAGTGTTCTACTTGACATTTTTATGATCAGTTGCCTAATTTCTATACCTGAAGGCTTAAACTATTTTTTAAACATACATCCACATGCATTTCCTTCAAGTTTGGTCGGAAATAAGAGATAAAGTCTTGGACATGTAAACATGTTCAGCGCGTTCATCGGGTTAATGATTTTTGTTTGATATTTAAACTATCTGCGGTGACACATTAAAAGATATAAAATCTAAAATATATATAAAAAAATTAAAATACTCTTAGATTTAAAATCGAAAAAGCTTTTAATATACCCACTGTTTGGTGATAACTGCTTGAATAGCAAAATTTGTTGAAGTAAGTTTTCGCGACACGAAGCTTTGTACCTACAGTTAAAAACATCACGCACCTGTGAATTTATACCATTCAACATAATATTGACGACTTTTATATAGACTATTTCACCTTTCTGCCATGTTGAATATTAGTCAATGGTCATTCCCCTTTACTCGTTTATGCGCAGAAATCAGCTGTTGAATAAATTTTGCAAAATTTATTTATAGCCCATAGCAACAAGTTCTGCACTCAGTAACGTTACGCAGCTTTATCAGTAACGAAGTCACAACTTCATTATAGATAAATTTCTTCCTCACTATACTACGATAGTATCAATAAGAGAGACTTTATTTCGTCTTTTCACATGGTGTCAAATGAAAAATCACATGCACCTACCTGTGCTTTAAATGTGATCATGATATATTCGTCATTCAAGGTTTCGTTAAACCTAGTTAAGAGAATTAAGTTGGAAAAACGTGTTTATTTAACGTATCATTTTTTTTTATGAAACAATGTTATATTATATATATATCGTATCTTGTAACCGACTGTAATCGATAAATAAAATGGTACGTAGGGAAAGAAAGATTAGCTATTATTATAACTTATAACTTCTTCTTTCTTGCACTATTTAAGACGAGAGTTTGAGAGACTGCTTTTAACCAAATTATGTTGAATTTCTTTCTGTCAAAATATCCTATAATGAGCACATGTATAGTAAGAAGTAAAACATAATTGATAACGATTAAATGACACCAGAATTGCCTAAATTAGTATTGCATATTTACCACAGTCAAACTGAAAAAAATATTATATTTACTATTCAAAAATATAATATGTATTATAAATATTAGTGTTAATAAGCCGTTGTTATGTTAGTCCATACGTAACAATGAAATATACTAAGCATAAAAGAAATAAATGACTGTCATAAGTTATGGGGCTAACGTGCGAGGGTCGCCACCCGCATCCAAAATCTCAAAACGCCACCCCGATGATATTATTTAATACCAATAAAAATAATAAAAGATAACCTCACAGTGTTTTTGTACTTATTCTTCTAATATGAAAAGTTTCAAGTAGTTTCATGTAATATGTTACGAAGGTGGTCAATAGTGAGAAATTTCAGGTCGGTCATAGATTTTAACAAATCAAAAACATAAATACCCCAGAGCCTAGAGCGATCGCCGGAAATTCGGGGCACGTGGTGCCTGCCACAAGCTTTTAAATATTTCGGATAGTTTATCATTTACGTCGTCTATTCAAAATTACACGAATACTAGAGCATTGGGCAAATATCCAGTGAACAGTTACATATTTATATATATAGAGACATAATAGTGTTATTGTTATAGTTAAATGGTCACTCATGACTCATGTCAATTCAAAATCATAAAGTTTTAATTTTTTTGATATCCTGAAATATATTATTGAAAATATATAATTTTAAATATTTATTACTATGTTAGGTATATGAAAATGTTTTGGAATTATCCAAGAAATAATAATAAAAATAATATATTTATGAATGTGTTGCACAACATACTAATCGCCGTACATAATAGAGCTTTTAATATATTCTGTAGATTTGTTTTACAAACCTGTTATCTTATAAATATCAAATCATTTTCGTAATATTTCGGAATATTTTTTGTTAAAAAAACATTCATAACAAAAGACGCCCCTTACCAAAAAGCAACGCAAACTTCATGGCGGTGTGAGCCTTTACAAAGGCACAAAAGACAGGGGCTTTTGCAAGAAATTTTATATCTACATAAATACACGTGTCAAACAAGTTTTCATTGCCTAACAGTGGTGGAGTCTCGCTTAAATTTAACTAATGAAGGTGTGGAGCCATTAAAAACAGGCCGACAATAACAATAAAGCAGACTTTTGAAAATGCCACAATGTAGTTTGTAATGTCAATATTGTCAATTTAATCATTGCTATTAAAATTTTCTTTTATCGATTAGTTTGGATATTTTATTTCTAATACGTAATTCTATGGTTTAACTTTGTGCTGATCATTTATCTGTATGATAAACGCAATCATCTTAATGTGCTCAATGTTCCTTATTTGATGCTTGAATATAGTCATAATGCACATATAAATAAACTCAATTTAAAAGTATTGAAGATATAATGACAAAAATACTATGGATATAATGCACAATAGGTTTCACCTCAATCGATGAAAAAATCTCTCATGCTCTCATATCTTTTAGTTTTATTTGGATTTTTAATTATCCATAAAATATAAAAACCAATGCTTTATTTAATTTATATATCAGTTAAAAATGCTCAATACCGGTCCTGTTTTATATATGGCTTTCCACCAAGGATTTATAGAAAATATTATTAATCGGAGAAATAGTATAAATTTTTATGTGATGAATTCAACTAGATATAAAATGGGTTATAGCCAGTGGTGGCTCGTGGATAAGATATCTGGGGGTGCTGCGGTTGATTAAAAATAAAAAAAAATGTTTATTTGCATTATATTTTACTGTTAAAATCATAATTATTAAAATTAAACAATAAATGGTTTTGTATTTTTTTTTATAAAATTGATTCTTCTGTCCTTTTTAAATTGAAAAAAGTCTATTATGTTTTTGTTAAATTTTCCATTATTCATGATCATTTTTTGTTCAATTGATAGGATATACAAAGCTTTCAATCTTTCCTGAACCATTGTGTTTCTTATATATAGATGTCTTAATACTTTTATTGACAAAAACACAGTTCTGGTGCAGTGGTATTCATTAGAGTTGTAAGCAGATTTTAAAGTTTTATTATTTCCACAAGAACTTTGCATAAATTGCTTGCAGAAATAATTTTAATACAGTTATAGCTATGATTCTGTTCCTAAAATAGGGGCAAATATCGATTTTATTTAGACAGCTGTCGCGCGCTCAGACTGCTGCACCTCACGCAGACACTGTCAAAGTGGCAGTACCAGACCAAGCTTCTAGTTTCAAGCCCCCCAAACCCACACCCCTCCTTCATCTATTAGAGCATATTCCATCAAAAACCGTATTGCTAAAATTCATAAAGATGCGTCACTTTCCGATATTAGTACCGCGGTGTATGATAATTATTAAATGTATCGGTGCGCGGGCGAGCTTAATATACGCTGAAATAATATTGATATTTTCATATAATATAACATTTTTCAAAAATTGCTTGGGGGTGCTGCACTTCTACAGTGCGTATGGACGAGCCGCGCTTGGTTATACGGCTCAAAATCTGTATTTTTATTAAAATTTAAAAAAATCATTGCCCGAAAATTAAAATGTCACTCACTTATAAATTTAAAAATTAAAAAAATATCTGGAATTACAGCTGATAGCCAATGCGCCAACTATTTTGAAAATCATACAAGATAAAACCAATGAGAATTATTATTAAGTCACATTCATGTCCAAGATTACAAATTTAAATTGAAATAATCTAAATTTGATATTGACCTTGCTGGGACTTGAATCAGGACCTTCCTGAATGCTAGAGCAAAGCTTTTACCAGCAGAGGCTGACAAAATCGTAATTATATGAGCAAAAATACCACATCTTAAATCTTCAAAGGATAAAAACACAGAGAAAAAAAATTATGCTAGACCCATCACTGTAGAAGTACAATATAAAAATCAACAGGAGGTTAAGTGCAAAATTGCAGGAATTATTATTTTGAAAATCACAATAAAAATCAGGTTTTTTCCAACGTCCGTACTTTGAAAGTAGTATAACAGGTTAATTGACAATATCACCCTTCCTCAAATTCAATTCACGTATTTGTTTTGTAAAAAATATTTCAAAGAAATATCGTAGTATTCTCTATGGAGCAAAAATTTGTGAAAACAAAACGTATCACCAGAAACTTAAGTATTTTTTGTCTTTCAGAAAATTTGACTGGCAACTTCTAATATGGAAAAATTCCCAAGAGGCGATAACTTTCAGAAGGGCGGATGAGGCACGACTTTTTTATAAAATATATGCCAGGCAATAGTAACTGGAGCCAGACGCATAAAAAGTGTTTCTTTTCGCTTGTTTGAATACATTTCGCTATGAATTTACTCTCACTGCTTCAGACACGAAGAGAATTTGTTAGAAAATATTGAAATTTGAAGTGATGTGAAGTTTCTAAATTATTTTTGCAGAGGTCAGCAATATTAACTCTTTAATAGATGTACAAATATAAATTATTTTGATATCACATAAACGCCGATACACCAGATCTAAAATGTTAAATTAGACATGAACACAGACCTGCATGATTGTTAGGGAACAGCTGTTACCACTAGACCAAAGAGGATTTATGCAATTTCCTACGCACTTTTTATCCTTTTTACTAATTTATTATCTGATCTGAAAAACGGGGCACACTATATCACAGACATTATATTATAATTATTACGATCCTTCTATCTAAAACGATGTAAAACATGTATGACATATATTTTTTTAATCATTTTTTGTTCACCAATACCAGTATTTCTGTTTATCTTATTAAATACCGAATTTTAAAATAACAATAACAGTATTAGAAAATAGATAAAAAAAAACTGAAAAATTGGATCGTAATACCGGATGAACAAATTAATAGAGGTATTTCTATATTTCATATCAAATACCTTACATATGAAAATATATATATATATCATAAGTATACAACGCAGATTTTACTATATACCTGTAATTTATGGTTTTTTTTTAAATTAAAATAATGACATCGATGCGAGAATCTGTCAATGTTGAGACGAATCTTTCCAGGTGCTAGGTAATTGATATGAATTTTACTAAAATAAATTACAGTGGATTTATAAAATTAAAATTTCTATTTTGCTCAGTTATCATTACTAAAATACAAGTACTTTTTCAAAACCAGTATTTCAGTATCCAAAAGAAGGTTTTGGTAATTCCGATATTATAACAATAAATAGTCCATAGAATGTTACGTGGCATTTAAAAACGTTAGTGGCATATAAATATGCTAACATTAAAAACAACAACCCTGGTGTTCTCAGAAGTGAAAAAGCTCACCGGTAAACTTAGTCATTCTTATAAGGTTATGACTTTTATGAGTAATTTGTGCTAAGCAAATGTGATTTCACGTAACGACATTTAGCTTGAAATAAATCAGATTAAATAAACCAGCAGAAAAATATTGTGAAAATCTAAGACACTGTGGATTTTTATATTAATGAAAAAGTATTTCGCGGTATTACGCCCGAACAACGATTGGGGGAAGGCGCAAGGTCTCGAATATGAGTTTTAAAATTTAAATGCTTAAAGCGCAATATGAAGAAACATACAATAACGCCTAAAGGTCAGGAAGTTTTAAAAAGGAATGAGCTTAATTAACAAAATTCTTAGTATTAAATCATGACTAGATATTTTAAGAAAAAGTTTAAAGATATTCTGGGATTAGACATGTTTCGATAGTCAAGTCAATCAAGCCAACAGTTAGTCAAGTTACCACATGTAAATAGTTGATCGGAAGTAATCAAACATCGTATTAAACTCATTTTCATTGTGTTTTATAATGCTCATAATAATGTGAGTGATATTTTTGCGCTTACATCGTCAAATTGCTAAAGATTGTGTAAATAACGCGATAAAATTCAAGTGTGGAGTGTGAATAAATGCAGACGCAAGCCGAAAATGCGAAAATGAAATCACTAGATAAATTTTGCTACACACAAAATTTTAAGCGGGACCAAGAATAATATTGAGAAAGCTTTTTACAGACGCTAAAGCGATTGGTTGAAATGAAAAGGATGTTATTTCGGGAATTACGGCCGGCGCAGTCTCCATTTAAGGTGTTTAATTTAAGGATATTAGTTGCCAGTCCTGGTCGTATTAAAAGATTTACAGAATTATTTAAAATACTATTTATTTTCACAAATGACCAAGGTGGTTTGTTCGATAGTTGTGAACTAATTAAGAAAAAAATACATTTTCTACGGTAATCAATAGCTTCTGAATGACAATTATTTAATTCTCGTCACACGTTTTTTGAGCTTTTTCATAATAAGTTTTACTCAAAAATCTTGATGTATTTGGTTGTTTCTTTGACCTTATTTACCTTTTGCATAAGGAATCAATACCAATTACTATATTGTTTATTTACTTAATTTAGATCTATTAATAAATAACCATGTTGTTGGTAATTATTTTGCTCCTCAATGAGTATTCTACCACCAAAATAATCTATGCTTCATATTCTGAAGCCTTCGCCAATGCCTTATGGCAGTGCTTCCGCAACCAGTGTGCCGCGAGAAGATTCCAGATGCGCCGCAGCGCAGTGCGTTCATAATGAGAAACACTCGAGTATTTTTGTATTAGAAAAAAATTAAAACCATTCGCGGCGGAGATCTCCGCTTAAATTATTCTCCTTGAAATAAATGTTGTACTATTTTGATATTAATGAAATAATTGTATTAGTGTTTACACAGATAGTGCAACTGCAATTATGTGGAATAAAATGGGGTTTGTCTCGTGTGTAAAACAGAAAAATTCCTTTGCTGCATGTATTGGGAAGCATTAATGGCAAAATAAAACTCATTAATTATTACAAACAAGGAACGAATGTATCAAAATAATATATATCAAATCAAGACCATTACAAATATATTAGCTACTATTTAAAAGTCATCAAATGTAAACACATTAATAAATCGTAAGTTTTGTTTGTGAAATTTACATATTTTGGTTTGTGGTGTGCCACGAAATATTAATGAATGCTTAGGTGTGCCACGGGTGAAAAAAGGCTGCGTAGCACTGCACTGTGGTATGATTTAGTATTACTCAGCATTCCTCGATATAATATGAGCAAACGTTATCATGCAGAACTATTATTAAGCGTTCATCGTTAATAGAGTTTTCTTTGATTAATAAAAAATACATAATCGTTCGTTTATGCCTGAAATAGTCCATCGATAATTTATTGCATGTTATGTGGTATAATTTTACTTGCTGAGAATACTATATTATTTTGACTTATATATTTATAGTCTGTATTATTATGAATTATTGTGATAAACTGATTACTCAAAGTTTCAATACAATGACAGATTTTATTAAGACGACAATTAAAAATACGTATTTTGTAATATGTATCAATTGATTACTAGCATTCATAACAGGCCTTAAAACAGTTTGTAAATGTAAAAATTCTGGTCGTGTGATGAATAACAACCAGGTGCTACAGGATATCTATATAGACTGAATAAAATTTGGAACATAAAAAGAATAGTGGAGGCTTCCAAGAAAATGCTGTATTGACGTAAAATAAAGCCTGGGATTTCAAGACAATGTAAAATAACATTAATATGTGTTCTGTATTGAATGTTATAAATAAAATCAGCCATCATAACTATTATTGAGTTGTATTCCAGCATTTTATTGTAATCATTAGTGAAATATACCTAACAGACGTTGAACAATGTCAACAATTTAATAAAGAATGGCATATCCAAATACATAAAAATTCCCATACATTTTAACCTCTCTTATCTCTTACCCCTATTTTCAAATACCTTAAGCCTTAGGGCTCTTAAGACCAAAACGATGGAAATAATTATCCGGAATGGCTTTTATTGAGGGATTCGGATAACGAAACAAAACAATTTATCTCTGACTCGAAGAACTAATGAATTGAAATAATTTCATTGTAGGCTGCAACGAATTTATCGTCAAAAATAAGTTAAAATATATTGACTGTATTAAATTTAATAGTCAAAATCACATTTTAGTAGCAAAATCTTATATGTTATAATACATTGAATGGTGTTTAAATCAATGATTTTAAAAACTTTTATAATAGAAATTTGCACTACTGAATATAAGGGAGAATTAAATATATCGCATTAAAATGTGTATATAGTTGATACATATTTCGATAATACTATCAACTTCCTTTCCAGAAAATATTGTACAACATTTTTTATCGATGATGCTTCTTTACTCTTTTCGTTTGCCATACAACGTATTTAATTATTCAATAAAATCATTTATTCATGTATAAAGAAATGTGAATGTATTGTATAAATAAATGTGTTGAGAAAGTAAAAAAAATAAATACATGCTATTAAAAGTAAATTTTAAGCTTTTTCAGAAAACAGTATTAACCGTATTTGTTTATTAATCCGTCCTTTATGCTCAGAGTTATAAGTAACTAACTTATAATTAGAACGAAGAAAAAACATTGATTATACGACCCTGTTTTGTTTGTTAGTAATGAAATTTTTATCTTGTGTTTACCGCGGTTAAGACCAAGTACCTACATAATAATATTGTTAATGCGAGTTTTTCAAGAATGAAATTCAATGCGAGCTGTGCGTACAAAAAATAGTGATTACGTCATGTTATTCGTTCTATAATGTATTAGCTTACTACAAGTTTATCTAATAAACAAGCCCTTAAATCGCATTAAAGCATCGGAATGAAGGAACGGGTGGCGGAGAATCGTCAAGGGAAACTGATTTGTTGCGAAAGTCGGAGATCGCAACTCTTACCAGTAAGTAACTGACTAAAAGAAGAACGGAAAAAACCAGTACGTGAAATTGACTGCGATAAGTCAATACATTTTTTTCAATTATTAAACAACGCTCTATAGCTATAATATTTAATTCATAGTTTTTTTGTTTTTTTGAATCCATTTCTTTCACATTGTTGTTTGTTGATCGTTAAATATCAGAGAACGCCTCTTATTACCACTTGAATACAACATGGCGATGAGCGCTAGATTGTTGTAGCAAACAGAAAATAAAATCTTCGATGCATTCTATACATTTAAAATCATAAACTCTCGAGTCTCGAGCTGCTAAGGTTCTGGGATTCGAGGCAAAGTTTGGGCTTCCCAACTTGTTTCGACACAAAACGGAATGGCCGCTGAAGCGAGTTACATATTATATCCATGACGACGCACCCGATAAAAGTAAATACTTTTGACAGCTTAAAGACAGACTCGATCGAAAATAATCGCACCAAAGATTTGCCGTCAATCAGTCGTGTCAACAACAAATTAGATATGGCAACATCTGTCGTTGACAGCGCAACCTCGCAAAGTTCTACACGTGAATAACGTAATGCAAAAACAATATTGTCAGACCATGTAAAATCTCCGCAGATAAATCATGATATATATAAAGAAGAAGAAATTCGGTTTGAAATAAATCCTATTTTTCCGTTTGCTTTCATGCTCATGTATAAAAATGAGTTTGCTGTATTTATATAATTAATTATTAAGTTACAGAAGATAATTTTGAAGCAGGTACTTTCTGTTTGTTTTGGGAAACAAAGACTTTGGTGTATAGGTAATATAATATCAAGACCTAAACTTTGTCAGTTTCTTTTCCCCTTAATTTTGTACTACCTATTTAGTTATGTCTACAAGATTCTCCGTCTTTCACTAAAATTTCTTTCACTATTCTGCTTGTAAATATGTACCTTCAATGTGAAAGCGTCACAAATTCGAGCCTGTCGTAGAACTCGACCAGAACGGATACATCGCCAGTTTTTGATGTATTTTAAAACACCTCCACGTTGCCCAAAATCTTCCTCGAATCACCTTTCACTGCAAAATTAGAGCGAAAATCAGGCAGTGGCAATGCAAGTATTCATTCATTTAGTAAATTCATTCTTGTACATTAAATTCATTGTTATAATTTAAGACATCGACTGAGGGTGCTTGATGGAATTTCAATATCAAATTTGAATTATTGAGATTTTGTACACTTCCATGTATTTTGTCACTAACGACCCGGGTTTCGCCTTTCGGCATCTTCAGGCGTTCGAGCGCACGAGTGGACTCGAACTGACAGACAGTAAGCAGTGTCTAACGTAGACCGGCGTTCTATTGCAAAAATTCTCTAGGTAAATTACTTATTAACAATAAAAATAGAGTCCACTTTAAGGACAAATCTGATATTTATAAATTACAATGCAGTGATTGCCAACATTTCTATGTGGATAAAACCACACGTCCATTAGATATAAGGGTATCAGAACATTTAGCTGCCTTTAGATTAAAAAAAGAAACTTCGACATTCGCAAATCACTTGCTAATGGAGAAACATACGTTTAATGCGGATGATGGGGTTAAACGGTTGCATCAAAACATGGGGAATCATAAATTATTTTATCAAGACATTTTGGAAATCAATAGAGCCCAGCTAAATTCCTTGCCAATTCTGAATGAGCAGCTGAACCTTCCTAATTCTCTGTTATTGTATCCTATACGTTGAAACACCTAACAGTAGAATGATTGCATATATATTTACCCTTTTGTCGAATTGCATCCCGTCGAAACCCACAATGCTATTATAATTGTAAAATCACTGGTAATTCTAAAAGTAGTTGGAAAGCGGCAATGCGCCACTCTGTTAATGTGTTGTTTACAAAATAAGGATTAAGGCGATTCTCGAAATGTTAACTCAGGTATCAGTGTGGATCCCAGGCTATAATATTTTATATCGTAAATAATATTTGTCGTATTTGTATCTTCTATATAAACGTTAGACACTGTTTACTGTCTACCAGTTCGAGTCCATTCGTGCACTCGAATGCCTGAAGATGCCGAAAGGCGAAACCCGGGTCGTTAGTGACAAAATACATGGAAGTGTACAAAATCTCAATAATCCAAATTTAAATTCATTGTTATTAATAATTCACATGATAGTCATCTTGACCGTTCACAAAATTTCGTTGGAATAATAGTCCAACACCGACCGTCGGTGCCGGATTCTCTTTTTTTTTGGTTCTCTGTCCCGTTATCCGGTGCGATCACTTGCCGACAAAATGCCGTGTTTTTACCTAACCGTCACCCATTTGTATCACAGCTTTGAAGCTGAATGTAGCACTCAGCCTTTGAGGGCTGGTAAACCCAATCTTAACACAAGTGCCGGTTGTAAAATTCACTTCATGTTTTTAAATTTGAAAGAATGTATTTTAAAATCGTTTTTCGTGTAACTGTTACTAACTTCGACAACTGTATTTAACTTCGTGCAACTAAATGCAGTAAAGATATTTAGCGACAGGGGTGTTCTTCGCTGGTGGATGATCCTGGAAGGTGTTTATCCTTTGCCGATGTCTACATAAGAGAACGGATACCCCCTTTACATCCACCCCCGCCCGACTGGGTGTATAATTTAATATCGCCGAGTCTTAAGATTACAATAGAATGCAGACTGAGTGCAAGCATGCGGTGTTGCATAGCACAACTGTGCTTTGGTCAGTGATCGTTGTTCGATGTTGTTCGCATTGAGATCCGGCCTGATTATCAGGATACTTATTCTCGCCAAAAATATTTCCACTAAGATCTTAAGGCATCCTCAACACTAGATTATATCTTATATATTATTATTGGGATTTTTTTTCTTCAAACATGTATACATTCTTAAATATTCATTTTTCATAATAAATTAGTACGTTAGTGGTAAGAAATTATTAGTATGTTCAATTGATACTTAAGTTTTCATAAAAGTATTTCATAATTTAATAATTTTAGTGATTTCACGTAAACAATAATGGCTATCGGATACGCTAGAAAATCTTTTATTCAACAAATAGTCAAACAAAAACTAAATTGAAAATTTTATTGAATAACCGCAATAATAAATATAAGCGGTTTTATAAACTTTACATAAAAAATAAATCCAAAGAAATTGTTGATATATTTTAGGTAAGTGACTTCCACCTTTTACCTTCGTAAAATATACTAAATTTAATATTATACTTCTATGTGCTCGTAAAATTTGTTAAAAAAAATGAGTTTTATTTTTAAAAGCAAAAAAGTTAAATGAAAAAGAAGTACTTTTTGGAATTTACTGAAAATCTGACTGATAAGCGAAAGCTGAAGTAAAAATAAAAAAATCTCTTAGTGATCTTATTTCCTGAAACTTAAGTCAAGTATTATGATTTAATAGAAAAAATGTTTTAAATTAAAAATGTTATGTCCATTTTCTATTTCAAGTTCTAGGGTTGAACCAGTAATCAAATAATGAGGAATAACGGATTCAAAATTTTTTAATTTACTGTTAATACTGCTAGTTCTTGGTGGAAAGAGTTCATTGAATACAATGAAAAAACGTTTAATAATACATATTTTACATTTATGATTTAAAAATATGTTCGGTTTCGCTTATTTAGTGAATATTTTCATTAAACAAAAATAATTTAAGCAAGTGTATATCGTATGACATGGTGAGACTATAATATAACTTGTCAATTAGGTTCACCATTTTATATAAGTAGCTTTTATGTTTAAAGTGCTCACTATTCGAGTTAAATCGGTACTGTTGTGTATTTATACATATTTTTGAGAGTAGTCCTTATTTTTTGTTCTTCAAACACCTCAATACTGAAAACGGAACCGTAAAGATAAGTTACTCCTTCCTAGCTAGGATTTCATATGCTCCATATTGAAAGTTGATATCGTTGAAAAAATGGCTAAGATTAATATAACGTTGCAATGCTTTGTGAAAAGAAAACAACTGTTTTGAATTGTAAATAAACAGTATTAATTTGCTGAGAAAATAAACATATATATAATATATATTTAAAAATATTTACACGAAACGCAATGAGGAAAATAACGTTTATTAGATTAAAATCCGTTTTTACCACGAGATATTCAAATATGCTGATGAAATACGAACCTGGTTTAAGGATTTGGCACAATTATTATATATAGTTAGTAGGTTCCGTCCTGAATTTAGTATTTATGTTTATAATAAATTATTATTACTAATCATAAATTTGTAAAACTTATTATACCTATTCATCCCTCACCTTGTCTCAGGGCTTCACTTGTCAGTATGATAAATGGGCGCGAGTCCTCGCCATTGGTTGTCTTGTCTCTTCTTACAAAGACTCGCCTTTTCTCTTCGTAGTGAAATTCAAAATTGAGATTGCTACGTCATTTAAATTTTGAGAGCAAATTTCTTTTAAATAATAAGTTTGGGTGGTTTTTTTTAAAGTACAATAGAGGTCGTCTTATAAGTCAACATTAGTTTAAGCAAATACAATACGCCAGTCTAGTCAGTTAAGCTTCTTTTTGTTTATGTACTGTGTAAGTGGATTTTATGCAAATTACTTTAGAATATTATTATAAACGTTTTAAAGCTGTCCTATTTTTGCGGCAACTAAATGCTTAGTTTTCATAAGCATCGACTTATTCAAATGAGCTAACTCTCGGTAATAAAAATCTATTTTGCTATTAAATTTTTTTTTTTATTTATTCACCATTATTTCCACAATGCTGGGTGAAGAAAGATACAAAAAAAACCAATACTGTATTATGTATTAGGTATTGTATACGCTTTGCATTGTAACATATTTGATTTTGATGATAATGTGTTCAATATAGTTTACAGTATTAACTGTCATTTCTTGGTGGAAAGGCATTACATTTTAAAAATAAAACGAAATTTATTTTGTAATACTTCCAAATTTTTATAATGATCAGGACCGGTTTCGCTTAGCATGAGCATTATCAACTGATGGATATTCAGGAAGACTTATCAGTTGATAATGCTCGTGATGAGCGAAACTAGTTCTGATCACTATAAAAATGTGGAAGTAGTAAAAACAAATTGTGCTGATCAGTTCCGCTTATAGATTAAGCAAGATTAAGATTAGCTCATTGTGAGTCGTTTCTATGCATTGTCAGTGGTTAAAAATATCAATTAAAATATTTGTGCATTATAAATAATTAGTTTGTAAATATAATACAGCGGTTACGTGATCCACTCCTTTGAGAAAAAGCCCCAGAGTACATTGTTTTTCATGAATATTTTTACAGCAAGAAAAACTTGCTCATGTAAAAAAAAAAAAAATTATGTTAATAAGAACATGGCGGGTAATAAAAATAATTATGAAATATTACTACGGTACAAATCTTGTTTTCTTTGAGATTTGTGTGGCTAAAATAGTTGATTTGCCTAATTACAGAGGCGTACGTTTTCATTTGGCACGAAATATGAAAATCGCGACTGGCAACTGCAACACCAAGTCATCAGATGCTCTAAGATCACGTAGGTGTGTGCTTTGTGGAGCGACCTAGATTTAAAAGTGATGAGAGGTGAGGCATATTATAATAAATAATTCAAAAACATTAAAAAAATTTTTTAATAAAATATAAACATCAAATTATAGTTAGTCACTAATAAATTTAATGTAACTATGTATAGGTGACTCTTTCCATTAAATGAAAGAATTTTGATATCAATGATTGTTTTGAATTTTAATTTTATAACTTGTTGCGAAACACCCTTGTCAGTTTCAATTTAAAAAAAGAAACCTTTTTAAGCTATGTCCACACCCAATTTGGAACACATAAAACTTTTAATGGAAGTGCCACAGTATACTTTTTCTACGAGAACTGCTTACTATTGAGTCGCTCAACCTCTCTTTTTTCGAGAGAGTAAGTATATAAAGATATGGATAGGGTAAGACTAGTGGTTAGCTTATCGCTCTCGCTACGCTCGATTTTTATTATATGATGGGTGTGAGACAATTTTAGACATCATAGACTTTCACGTCTTCGACCAAAAATCAATTTATGAAAGTGTCCGTACTGCGATTGAAACCGCTGCCGGAGAGCATGAATTTGATCATTATAAAATTTGAGTCAGATGTTTATGAACGCTAGGCAAAGCTCTAACCTCTAATCTACAAAGGTTGACTATGTGGACTTTATATGGCGACAAATGTTAAAAAAATTATCACTCTTCAATTCCTGCTTTCTCCCAGGAGAAGAAGAATCCGCTTAGTTCTGAAAATCTGGCAATATGCTAAATTATGACTTTATTGAAAAAGAACATACACATATAATAAAATTGAATTAAACCATTGTGGAAGGCTTAGCTATCACTGCAAATAAAATTAATTAAAGTTTAATACAACCGAATAAAACTGTCACCAGATTTTCAATGTAATTGAATTTTAAATGATGAGGTTTGAAAATGATTGCTTTAACTAAAACGTAACCATGTGAAATGAAATCCAATTCTTTAGTTCTAATCTGTTATAAAAAGTAATTTTGCAACCTAGAACATTTTATTCTTATCTAGATATGGTAGACGTAGATAATTATTGTGGTAGTAATATTTCTTCCCCCGAGCAATCGGCGATGCGATAAGTTGTGTATAGAGTTTGGGTTATGGAATACTTATTGAAAGTTTTATTTGAAACACAGTGTATTTTTCTTTAATTATTCTTCATCCTTATCTAGTATATTTTTAATTAAACTTAAGATGTTATCAGTTGAGAAATCGTTAAATCAGGTACAACTCATATCTTATAGATCACACAACGAGTAGATTTTCTCGTGTTTCTGGCAAAATTTCAAACAGAAGAGGTTTATAGTTTGATATTCCGTCTTTTATAATAATGTGTTATGATTATAGTTACGCATTTGTATTTTTGGGAGAATCTACATAAATTCTGTAACTTATTTAGGAAGGTGTGTGTTTAGTAAAACAAACTGTGTATTTAATTCGGTGTTAAAGTGAGACTGTCAAATTATTGTTAAATTTGACGAATGTAACTTGAAATTTGTATATAAAGTTGTTTTGTCAACTATTAAACTAAGCGGTAAGATTTCATATACGTAGGTTAGCTTTTGTAGTCTCATGCAAAGAGTTTGGATAGAAATTGGAATTAGTTGGTTTCACGTAATCCACAAAGTAACTATGGAATGTAGTTTGTTTTCAGTTTAAAATTAAGGCCCTTGTGATATCTTTTTTTACGTTGTTAAGGTGATTCTAATAATATTTCTTGCTATCTGTAAATTTTTTAATATACGTTATATTTACTCGAATTAAATGACCAATTAATTGATTTTTAGCTATGAAATGTCACTGGTCGATCAAAGCCGGAACTCTTATTTAAATAATGTGAAAGATGTACTACATAGTTTAAAACATCCACTGAGGGTGCTTGGTGGAATTTCAATATCAAATTTGAATTGTTGAGATTTTGTACTTTTCCATGTATTTCCAACCCGGGTTTCGCCTTTCGGCATCTTCAAGCATTCGAGCACACGAATGAACTCAAATTGACAGACAGCAAACAGTGTCTAACATTTATATACAAGATACAAATACGACCAAATATTATTTATAAGGTAAAATATTATTAGTCTACGACCCACACTGATACCTGAGTTAAAAATTCCGAGAATAGCCTTAATATTTGTTGGGAAAACAAATGCGTTAACAATGAAGATGCCGAAAGGTGAAACCCGGGTCGTTAGTGATGAAATACATGGAAATGTGCAAAATCTTAACAATTATAATTTTGGTACTGCATAGTTTTTATCATTTTATCTTGATGTTTATTGAGACGAACAATTATAAATTTATTTAAAAGATCGATTTGAAGGATTCGGTCTGAAGTAACTGGCTTGCAAATAAAATCGTCATTTTTACAGTATGATATAATATATATAAATCTCGGTTAATACATGAATTCAAATTTAAGGCCATGGTATTTTGCAACATTATTAGATTCTTCTTTCTCACTTGAAATTTCTGTTGAGAAAACTCTGAAACTGTCTATCGACATCGTATTCTAATAACTATGATTATATTTGTATATTCTTTAATCAAAATATAACTAAAAAATCAATAAAAGTTTTAAGGAATACTAAAAAAGAAAACTATAATAAAAAGAAAAAGCGCTGGTCATCACTGCAAAGTTTATTAGGCTTTGTGAACTACTAAGTAAAATATTCATTTTCAAATTTCGCATCCATACATAAAGAATAAGCCTGTCTTCCTTTTGTTTTATAACCTTCTGTGGTTATTGGTCGGCATAAATTTTCGCCTCTATATTACTGTAAGGGTGCAAAACCTACAGCCAGTATTATTTCGTAATATTTTAACATCCGACTCCGTGTATTAATGAACAAATTCTATTATATGAATAATTAACTGATCCTGCTTTAGTTACTCGTTTTTCATTACTAAGTAAAAAGTTGGTGTAGTATTTTTTACTACCTAAATTTATCTACTTAAACTATGCGAAGATTTCCTGGATATTTTTATTTCTAGGGTGGATACATACCAAGTCTTCATATCTGTTTCCCAAATGTAGTTTAGCTAAGTGCTGTATTAATAAATACACTTTTAGTTGAAGGTTTTGAATGGAGAAAATAATTAAGCAAAAACCCTTAACAAATACTGATTGTGAGTGTTCAGTAAACAAAAGTGTTCAAGTCTTCAATTCAGGAGTTGGTGTATTGTGAGTAATTGGATTATTGACGGACATTAAGATTTTATTTCTCAACAAAAAAAGTCGTTTTTAGTTTTGTTTATTTTGGTCACAGGGAAAATAAGAAAAAACCTGCATGACGTTACATATACCACAAAATACTCCTTTAAAATACTCGCAAAATACAATTTTAACATATGTGATATTTTTTAAATCAGCGTAGTAAAACATCTAGTACTATTTTTTTTTCAAAATATGGCACAATTAAATAGGTCGACAACTTTTTTTCATTTTTAAATTAACTGCAGCATTTTGTAGCATTGATGACAAATTTTTAATCAATGCAGACAAGGGCGGTGTTTGTTTTCTCAGTAAACCTTGTTAAGTGATTCTTTTATCAATTTGTAGAGACGGAGACGAGTTAAGATTTTTTTTTATCACTTGAATGAAATCCGCGCTTAAAAAAATACAAATTGACGTTAAGAAGGCACTTTATAAAGTGAGAAATGTTTAATTAAGCGTAAGCATAAGAAGTCTCTTTTTTCACAACTTGAATTGATTTTGTTCGTCGACAAAACGAAAACTAACGCCGAAAGTAAAATGATCAAACTTAGGGTGACTCTTAAGGAACGACATCGTTTTTGGAAAAATACATAATTATTATATTATGCAATTCTCATCATAGAAATTATTGTATTTGTATTACATCAATTGTTTTAGGAAATATATTATCACTTTTAAGGTGTTAACTGTCAATTCTTGGTGGAAAGACATTATATTTAAAAAAATAAAACACAATTCATTTGTACTACTTCCACATATTTATAATGATCAGGACCGGTTTCGCTCATCACGAGCATTATCAACTGATAAAAATACAAACATAACAGGCTTATTTATATAAAATTGAGTGTAAAAATGAAGGTATATAAAACTGATGGTTCATGAACTGAGACAAGAAAATACTGATTAACAAACAAATTATACATAAATCAAATGAAAGAGTCTACAATCAAAATGTTATGGACCTCTAGCAAATCATTAAATACTAATCTGAAATCACAAATATAGCTACATTAAAAGTCCATTTAGCTGAACAAAATTATTAATGACGTTACTAATATAATATACAATAATAATGGGAGAATTGAATATGGAAGTTTGTGATATTTTTTCTCATCGAGTTGATCTCGAGTGGCTTTTAAAAAAACAAAATATCTAGTACCTTGACTTATACAGCTGTCCTGCCAAATATTATTTTTTTGAATAACTTCTTAAAAAAATGATTTTAATAAATATAAACTCGCTATTTCATCCTTAAAAAACAAGATCGCATCGTATTACGAAATTTAGTCATAGATTTTTAAAGTTTTTTGATTGTGATAATGAGTTACAAAGCGATGTGAAAATGTTTTTATAACGCTTTTTATTTCAATGAGCGTAATTCGGTGCGTTGATTGGTCACATTAATCCACGCGTTGCCTTGCCGTTACAGCGGGGATAAAACTTTTTTAATTCCATCGTGGAAGAGCAGGGCCGGGCTGGGCAGGACAGTGCGGACGGGCGCGGTGGGCGGCGCGAGAGCTGCGGAACATTTTGAAGCCATGGAAGTGTGATACTGATGAAAACGACACGCGCGAGCCGCGGAATTGAAAAGGGGGAAGGGAAATATGTACTAAATGTATATTTTATAGGGTGAAACACAAAAGAGATGGAAGTGTGCTAATTAAGAGACTCAATATGTGTATTATAAGTAGATAATAATATTTAATAAATTGATACTATAGATGATTTTATACTCCCTTATTTCTCGTTTTATCGTCGGTTGCGAATTCAGTATCGAAAATATATTTGAGCAATATGTGTGAAAGAAATTTAATGAATTAATGTGATTCGAATCAATGCGATTTTATAATGTACTTTTGAACGTTGGTATGAAAAAAAATATCAAATCAATTACCTACAATAGTTGCATATCAAATTTATTTTATTATTTTCCGTAATATTTCGTTCACTGATGATTCCGACAAAATGATTCCGTCAGTAACCTACGTTTTGATGAGTTTTAAGTAAATTTGGCTGTGTTGTATGGTGGTTAACGCTTTAGGCTTCCGTACTGTAAGTCCACAGCTGAATATTGGCATATTAGAGATCTGTAGTTTTGTTATTAAACTTCCTACTTTACCCACTTATGAAAAAGGTGAAAAGAACGAGATATTGCGAATAGTACATACTATACATTTTTTAAACCATTTCCGCTCCCAATGTGTAGCATTTGGACTTCTAATGGAGGTATCTTAACTAAAAGGTTTTCTACAAGAACTTTTTGATACTAAGTTTCTCAATGTCTCTTTTTTAAAGTGAGTTGAGGTAGAAGGATAGAGCTATGACAGGACCAGGGGTTGATTGACATATTGATATCGCTACGTTTCATTTATAGGATCGGATTGATGGGAGATTCGGATTGATTTTAGACGGCACAAACATCCATGCCTTCGAACAGAAATTCATAAATCAACTGTAAAATCATTTAATGTCACTGTCCATGTAAGATTCGGACCCATGAAACCCGTAACTGAAGTCCTCCGTAACGTTGACCACTCGATTGTGGACCCTATACATTACTACCATATGAATATAATTTTAAAACACACAATATAATGTGACGGGAAAAAGAGTTCAATAAGAATAAGTGGAGCATTTACACGGCATGCACGCCAGTAACCGGATCGAAATCTTTATATATTGGAAAAAATGATCCCATATTTGTCCCCTCGGAGAAAAATAATAATTACTCAGATAATCTCAAGTCGTTATCTGTTATTAATGATGTAATTATTGGTGTTATTCGTTATTTTACTAACTGTGGATAGTGAGGTATTACCGTATATTGATGTTATTAAATTTCTACAGTTTATAAAAATTGCATAAGATTTAAAAACAAATGTATTATTTATAAGACCATTCGTTAATATATCATTAGTTGCAACACCATCGGTATAACATGCAACTTGACATACATACGCAGTGTTTTATTTATATTAATTAACTTAATTTTTACAGCTTGATGATTTTTAAACAGCATTTTATGAAAATTACACGATTAGTGAAGTATTTAGTTTATTATTCAATACTAATTATTTATAATCTTCGTCTCTGAGAAAATAAAATGTGGGTCACGCGTATTCAAGAATTGTATATATAAAACTTAAAACTGGTATTCCACTACGCATGTCAACTAAAAGTTTTTCTTGCGTAAGTGTTCAGAATAATGTGAATTCCCTATCAAAATTATATAATTAATCAACCTTAATACAAGTGTACATTTTTTAAGATTTTTCTTTGATATAACATTAAACATTCGCATTGCATTCTATAAGAATATTATACTTTTTCTAATATTCCGTCGTATAGATTCAAATATTGATATCAGGTAAAAAGATAATAAGAGTAGAATCGTTTTTGTCGTTAACAAAAAACGTTATGCCGGAAGAAATATTTTTGAGTGAATAAGTGTTGAATATTTGTATACTCAATCACACATAGTTCAACAATTTATTATTAAAATATCGTTTGAATCTAGGGAGTTTGTTTAATACCTGCATAATTGGCAATATAGGTGTTTTTGAATGGAATTTCATTTTTATGAATTTGCATGCTTAGACTTTTCCCTTTAAAAATAAAATCATTTTCGGCCCAGCAACTACAGGTGATTTCTTAACTTATTGTCCATCGAAATTTTTAAGCATATAGATGTCTTACTAAAGCTCTCAACAATAATATATAGTCAGTTCGAGTCCATTCGTGAGCTCGAATTCCTGAAGATGCCGAAAGGCGAAACCCGGGTCGTTAGTGACAAAATACATGGACGTGTAAAAAATCTCAATAATCCAAATTTGATATTGAAATTCCATCAAGCACCCTCAGTCGATGTCTTAAATTATAATAATATATACTATTGTAAACATACTATTCAGCAGCGACTCGATTACTCTGCTGCAGGTTTTAAGCCTTATTGAAATTATCACTTCTTTAGCAAAATAAAATTGTTCAATGAATAAAAATATTTTTCAAAATAACGCTAATTGAGTATGTTTTTCTTGAAAATTTGAATTAAAATGGTCTCGTATACAAGACGCAAAGAAAGGAGCACGCCCACCCCACAATGATTCACATAGATTTCTGCAGCGCTCCCCAGGTACTAGAAAAATAAAACGCGCCCAGAATTGAGATTCGGCAACAAGAGTGGGTTTACACCAGTGTTAAGAAATACTGCTCTAATATCTGCATTATTCTGTACTAATATTATCATACTATGACTGCAACATAATGAATAACAGATTTCAGCTGGTCTGTGAGATATATTAAACACTCGTTCCTTACCTTTTATTTTATAAGAGTAATCGTCTGAAACATATTTATAGAGTAGCTAACTTAAATATTTGCTTGTATAATATTTCTATTATTATCTAAAATTTGGTAAACCTTGAAAGACCTGCATATAAAGTTAAAACGAGGACCTTTTTTTACGACTGTCGACACGAAAAACGTTTTAGTATAAAATTGTGAAACCTCTTCGATTATATTATTTTTCCTCGGTAACGGTGTGATAAAATTATAGTAAAATGTAGTTTTATTTTAAATAAAATATATATCAAAATGTACTTGCTTAATATTAATATTTATTTTAGTTAATATAGGAAGGAGTTCAACTGAAATGTTTTATTTTACTAACTTACGTCAATGAGTATAAATTATACAACTAAGAATTTTCATTTTCATTCTATATTATTGATTTAAATACTGTCTTACAAGTAACGTTTGTGATTTCGTTCTTGTCATCTCAAATCACTTATAAAATGATCAACAAAGTATTAATTATGTGTTAATTTACTAAATTGAAACAAAGGATTTTTGTTTTCGAGATTGGATTCTGATAATACGTAATATTTATCTAAAATAATACCTCTCAAGGAACAAAATGAATAATATTATCATCAGTATTCTAAAGATCTTGTCGGAAAATATTGCGATAATAGAACTTACTGAATTATCGAAATTGAAATCTGCAACGTAAAGACTATGATATGAAATAGGCAGCCAACGTTCGTATTTAATTGATATATTTCTGATGATCACACTAAATAATATATAATAGTTGTACTGAAACACTTACCATAAGAAGTAACAACAAAAGATGACAAAGCGTATGCTCAGTAAATTTATTATATTCAAAAAATTTATAAACAAAACTGATGACTTAATGAACGCAGTCAATTGCGATACGTGACACTAATTGTATGAGTAAGACATGGGACATTGTAGATGAATTAATTTACTATTATTAGTAAAATATAAACTAGTTATGTTGTTTGCCTGGCTTGGACGACAAACACTTTGGACAGATAGAAGTGGGGAGTTGTTGGAAGCACCCAGGACCCACCTTGGATTGTCGCGCTCCTGATGATTTTGATATAATTTATGAATTGAAATAAATCGAAAAAAGTTTGAAAACCGATCTAGGAGAAAAATAAAGGAACTACTGTTCTGTTGATAATATTAGATAAACAGTCCACCAATATATAGCATTGCTTGATTAAATGATTAAAAAAAAAAAAAAATTGTTATATTGGTGAAAATAATACGAATTAAAAACATGAAGCAAACTTTCAAAGATTCGGAACAAGTAAGGCAAGATTAAACAGGAAATTATTTACAAGTATAATACGTGCATTGATACAAATATCCACTTTATTCCTCAAAAATAGTATGTATGTACATTAAAAAAAAAAGTTTTATTTGCTACTAGTACATAAATGTCTAAAGCAGCTTGTACTTCGGAACTGTGTGTGCATCGCATAAAATTTTATTTTATATATCTGATAATAATAAAACGTCTACAGAGCGGTCTGGGCTATTATATATAAGAAGTGTACTGAATTGCTTTGTTAGCATGTTTAACGTTTAACCTAGCCTGCCGTAACCTAAATACCTTGCATGTTCGTGAAGTAACTATGATGTTGATGAGAGTTAAAATCATGTGCATTTCATCTATCGACAGTCGAAACAGAGTCGCTAATATGAAATAACGTTATCGCACAAATTAATGATATTTTTTAAATGAACCCATTTTCTTTATAAAATACTAATAATTAAGCACTTTTTTTCATGTATTATTCATCCAAATTGTCTTTCATAAATAATTATTATTATATATAAATATTTTTTTCAATTGTAATTATTTTATTAGAATAGATTGAGTATTTAAATTTTTTAATTGATTTATGACAATGTATAGAATTTCTGACTTCAATCAAATTACTCCGTTCTAACTCCAATCTAAATAGCAGTCGATCGTGACCAATATTAGAGAGAAACTTCCAATTAAGATTAAAGACAATCAATAGAGGTACGGTCGGTCGGTCAGACTATAAGATCTCATCATGTTCCTCACATACAATCCTTTTGGATAACAAGGGTGACTTCTTAGTGGGTTTACTTGAATTAGTTTAACGAACATGAACTTTGTAATTTTAAGGTCAGTACATATGGAGCTTTACTGGGAACGTTTTAGCTTATGAGGTTTCTGGCAAAGCTTTAATTTGAGGTCAAATTACTAATCAAGGTTTAGTGAAAAACATTTAAAGGGACGTCGTAAAAAGCACTGAAGAAACTAATGAAAGCTCCCAATGCCTTGTAATTTGTCAGAGATGCATCCGATGTCGGTATAACCGACGGGGCCGACCGGATCCGACCAATAATCGTATCGTCTTTAATTCAAACTACTGAAACGACTGGAAAACAATTCGCAAAAACATAAATTCTTTTTTGAATTATTATTATTTAACTTTCTGTACACTAGAGCAGTGTTCTCCAACCTTTTTACACCTGCGGACTGGTAAAAAAAGGAAAATAAATATTTTTATGTAATGTTTTTTTAATCTTATATTGTGACAGATGGACATAACTATAACTAACACATATACATATGAAATTCTTGGAAACATATTTAGGTAGGGCTTTGCATCTAGGTTCACTATCTAAGGGCAAATATTTCCGTGTTCCCTGAGTGTACCTGAGAAGATTAATGACTGTCGATTCTGAGAAAACCAGCGGCCATCGTGTCGTATCATCCTACCAATTATTATTATTTAGCAATAACTAAACATACAAATAAACGTGGAGGCGGTAAAAAATTCTATATAAATATTATATTTTTGAATGGCGAATTTCTTGAAATTTGGCATACTGTTCGCTGCCCGGCGGAAAGTCTCTGCAACCCGGCACTGGGCCGTAGACCACTGGTTGGAGAACACTGCACTAGAGCGCATGCAATTGAGTCTTGAGTTATGTCGCCTCGGGCAGTCCTGGAAAAAATTGAAACACGCACGCTGCGGAATACAGCGTGAATCTGTAGTGGGTGGTGTTGGATGCAGCATTGATTAACATAGAGAATTTAAAAATCTTGTGTCAGCATATTTTGAATCTGTCCTATTATTATAGTTTTTATCTTAGATAGTGACATGCCTAATGAATTGTAATACCAAACGTTTGAAGAACTTGGATATAAATATTTTATAGAAATTTTTAACAAAAGATGAATTAAAATACTAATGTTTTCCGCACACTACGCAAAACTAATGTGGGAGGTTAATTTTTGTTATTTGCTATTATAAAGATATCTTTTGTATTAAAAATTAAGCGGCAACATTGTATTTCTCATTTTTCATAGCAAAACGACTTTATAAGGGTAGCTTTTCAGTTCCAACCTTTTCACCTACATATTCTGTTTCCACAAACCCTCACGTAAACTACCTTACATTTTTAATATCATGAGACTAGAATAAAAAAGCTTGCAATTCCAAAAATACTGACATTGGAATTAAATAATGATTATTAATAGTCTCTTTTTACATTTTTTACATTCAGTAATAGCCAATATTTGATCCTTATCATAGAATCTGCGTTTGAGTGTTTTTTGCTTTGCACTTTGATTGTAAATTCTAGGCATAGTTAATTTGGATAAATTGGCTTTGAAAGTTGGATATTAAACCATCAATCTAACAGTATTTTGTATACGTAGTATGTTTTAATAATTCACATGTCAAGAAACAGTAAAATGAGCACTATTATTGAGCATCCCTTAAAACAAAAATGATCGAATGAGAATCTATTCTACGTCCTGTTCTATTGAAGTGCTGTTGAGCGTTTTTCTATTTTAAAATTTTGATAATAGAAGATAATCACCGTTATGTTTCAAGTCACGCCGAATAGTAATTGGATACAATTATGAAGTCTTACACCCATTAAAATAATACTATAATATATATTTCATCTACTAATTTTAGGAAGTCTTCTTACAAGACATAGCTGCATCGCTACTCTTACATTTTTAGGATTGGATATGTGAAAGGAAATATAAACATCACAGAAATTCATGTATATGAACACGAATACATAAATCAATTGAAAAATCAATACATGAATCGGCTATCGGCAAACCCGTCACCACCACAACTGAATAAGACGAATGCCCGTGAGTTTTGTCAATTAGTTTTCACAAAAATACATAGATTTAAAAAAGCCTTAGTTGGTACACCAAATTAAAGGAGAAGGTTTAATTATAATTTTGATTAAAAAAATCACTGTATCGGTTTGGCGAACCATAGTTTTCGTGTATATCTAGTGTCGGTCTCCTCCCTGAAACAGGGGGATCCCGCTGCTGTGTTGGCCTCATCCAATTAACGGATTAAGCGCGGATTAATGCCGCGGTCGGTAGCCGCAAAACATTACCTCATACTTCAACAACCACGCGAGCGCTGGATACCAAGAGGTGAATCAATAATATCGTATTCATATAAATTGATTGATCGATAGTTGATAGCGACTCTTTTCGATATTATTATTTGTTACGATACCTACTGGAATGATAATAAATTGAAAAATATTTAGAACTAGTGATTAACCGGCATGCGTTGCAATGCCACTCAAAGAAAGAAAGGGTTTGTGCTTTAATTCAGTTTATTGAGGTGCTTTTGGATTAGAGGTGTCCACGGGCTGAAATTTCATAAAATTACCCGGTTCGAGCTCGTCATCTTCAGGCTTGGCCCGGTGTGAGCTCGAGTCTCAATATCACACTTGTTACCCGAACCCGACCAGAAGTCCAGCCTTTATTTTTGTCAGCCCGAAAAAAGCCCTTTTTTAACATAGTAATTCATTTATACTTTTCAAACGGCATATGTTATTGTTTCCATGTTTCCAACGATATTCATAGCACATGTGAAATAAATTATTCAAGTTATGAATACTATTGCATTATGGCTGACTCATGACCGAACATAGTCTGGTGTGTACACGAATAAATCAGAAGGTTTTTCCAAGACGTCGCTTGTTGTACGTGTTTCTTCTTCTTCTAATTCTTTCTTTTATTTTTTTTTATTTCCGATTTAAAAAATCTTCATAAACCTTCATGGGTGTGCGCACAACAACTCACCAAAGTTTAATAGAAATCGGATGAATGGTAAAGGAACTCATAAACGCATAAAGAGGGACAAACAAACAAATGAACAAACATTCATTTTTATAAATGTAGATTACAGCAAATTGCCACGAGCAAGATTTTTTTAAATTGATTGAAAACGACTTTCAAATCAAGCTGCACTTGATCTCGTACAGTTGACAGAAAAATATTAAATAAAAGAAATCAGAAATATATTTTTGGATTATTCGACATCCTTAAAGTAACCTCATTTGGTAATAAAATTTCAAGTATTTACAGTTATTGATGACAAGTCGATCTTATGTGTTTTGCTATCAATGGTATTCAAACTAATTTCATTGTTAATTTTCAATCAAATTATGGATTTGCATCAAAAGGTATTTGTATATTCATTTTCTACCATACCCGATCCTTTAAAACGGACTTTAGTTAGACTAAATCACTAACAATAACTTCTCCTTTGACTTTATCTTACAATCGATACTCTTACTGAAAAGTAGTTGAGTGACTTACCCCCAGGTTTCGTCAATGCCATTGAAAAAACTAATTATTAATATATTACAGAACTATTGTAAATCAAATCTATCTTATTTAATATATTAGAGTCATAAAGAAGTATTTGTATTTTGCGGTCAATAATTAAAAATGGGTAAATTTTAGGTATGTTAATCTCGGTCTGTTTTTGTCGATCGCATGATTGATATAAAATGCGTCAATGCGTAAATCAATTTTAATTTGATGTTAAAAATAGCACTTGGTAAAATACAAATTTTTAAGACTGCAGAACCATTTCTTTTCGAACAATAACACAACATAAACAAGAGCGAACTTTGTAAGTTTATTTTAATTAAAAAAAACAGTGGTGATCGACTTTTTATATTTAATTTTGATCGGCTATTTTTTTTAGACCTTGGTCGTTTACGGAACCGTTGTAGAGTAAATAATTGTTGAGATGGTACGATTTTGCTTAGTCGTTACTGATCACATGGATGTTTATTTTTTTGATTTCTTGAAGTTTTATAATTTAAATAATTTCCATAACAAAAACCTAAGGGATGGACAGTTTCAGTTACGCAATAAAACAAATGGAATCCAAGAAATTATATCCTTATTCAATACACATAATAATAACATGTGATAGGCAATGTTTTTTGTTCGGTACTATGAAAATGCCATATGGCAAAAAATTTATATTTTGAAGAGACACCATGATATGATTGATGGCATTCTCTGACGTCTCGAAACCATAGCAGGTTTCATTCTAAATGGTAATATAGCGTTGAGGAAATATTCCTGAAGTTTTGTTTTATTTTACGTAAAATAGAGAATTAAACTTGAAATGGTTTTGAAACGTGGGATGTCGACTTCAAAGTACGGTTTCTTCTCACAATAATTATTTTAAGAATTCATACTGAGAGAGCTTAAATCCGAGTTAAACGATAGATGGTAACAATACGTATTGTTCAATACAAACATATATTTGGCACATTTTTGTTGTCAGTGATAATTTTTATATTTATGGGGCAAAAATTCACTGTAATATTAAAATATTCGTTTTCTCCTAAACGATATTGTTAGTACCCTGCTTAGGGATAATGATATTTAAAATTCAGGTAACTGAAAAAGCTATACTTTAACTTGTCGAATTGTAAATTTGCCGTCATAATATAAATCGACTGTGGAAAGGAAAAAGGACGTAACCCACACCAAAAAATATTGTGTATAAATCATACAAAACGTACTAATACAATATATTTATATTTAAATATATCTACTAGGATATAATCACTACTATAGAAAGGCAAAAAGACTTATCCCTCCGTCTTTTCATAATATTTTTTTTCGATAATCACAATGTCTATAATTTAATATACGCTTTGCTTGGGCTATACACAGTATTTTATACCTTTTCCCTTTCCGTAGTTGATTTAATATATAACCGTACCCGTCCTAGATGAAGGTATTGAAATCGCAATACTGAAATCGGAACTCTGTGTGCATTGCATAACATTTTATTTTATATAGACCACGAACGCTTACATCAGTGCTCCGCAACCGGTGTCCCGTGAGATGGTCCCAGGCGTACCGCGGCACAGTGCATCCAAAATGAGAAAAATCTAATATTTTTATATTGGAAAAAACTTAAAGCCATTCGGTTGCTAAGATCTCCGATTCTTGTCGAAACAAATATTATATTATTTTGATATGTAACGGAATAATAATTTTATTAGCGTTTGCACGGATAGTGCAACTAATGTTCCAACTAAGTGTTGGAGAATAAAATGGGGCTTGTTTCGTTCGTAAAACGGAAAAATCCTACAGTACAAATACTCATTGCTACATATATTGGAAGGCATTGATAGCGAAAAAATTCCCAATGGAATTATTCCAAGCAATGAATTAATCTAACAAAAATAATACACATCAAATTAAGAGCCTTAAATATGCATTTTTTTTTGAAAAATTTTAGTCAAAATTATTTGAACTTTGAAATGAGACTATTTATCTTTACTTCATCTACTATCAAAGTATGCCAGACTCTTTTAAAATAATTATTACATGAACATGCTACATTGCTGACATTTTCGAGCATCTGAATCAATGAAACAAAAAATGAAAGGTCGAAATGAAAAGTCATTAACATCCTCTGACAAATACAAATAAAAACTATACATTTGCAAAGCTGCTTATGATAAGGATCATCGATTATGTTCCGAAGGATCAACGAGACTATTATTGAAAACAGAAAGATAATTTTGAATTTGGCCAAACATAAATGGGCAATACTTTCATACACTAAACTTAGCTTAGGTACCTAATTTTCAGTAGTCAAGCCTAGCTAATTTTTTTAGTAACAATTTTTAAAAAGTTTTTTTTTATAATTTGTAATTTTCTAAAAAACAGAAAAAAAATTGTGTGCTTAGTGTCTCAGCACTTTGTAAAGGTGGGTTTAATTAGGTTTTATTAAAAAATATGTAAGGTACTATTTCAAATTCATTAAATAAAACCAAATTATTTGATTGTATGTTTTGTAAATGAAATTTACATATTTTGGCTTGTGGTGTGCCGCGTAATACTAATGAGTGCTTAGGTGTGCCGCAAGTGAGAAAAGGTTGCGGAGCACTGGCTTACATCATGAGAAAATTTCATACTTACATGAGATACGTATTAATATTAAAATGTCTATAGAGTGGTCTGGCCTATTCTATATAAGATTTTTTTAGTTTAAATACATACTGAAAGTATTTAAATGTTCTTATAATTTTAAATATTGTTAAGTCATTGTTATGACAAAAAAAGTAAAGTAAAGTGAAAAGTCCTAATTGTTCAATTGCATAGTTTGTAACAAAATGTATTATTCAAATATTGTAAAATATATAACCGCCGAGCAGCTGGCAATAGATGAATGTGAATCAAATATTCAGATGCATAGTTTAAAAGTTTTTCATTTCACTTAAAATGTACAATAAGTGCATGCATTTGAAAAATTTGATTTAAAAAAAAAATTATGAATTTGTGTGTAATAAAGGAATAATTAACAGAATGTAGATATTCTTTCTGTTATGGGAGGACTTGTGAGTATAACATAATTTGTTTGTCCGTTTACGATAGGTGCGTAAAAATATTCCAAATTTCATATAACTTAACTTCGGTGGTAAAAACAGCAGAACTGTCTGAGCTTCAAATATTAAAAAAGAATGGACATCTTAAACTAAAAAGTATTCATGTATGTATATTTACATAAGTAAAACATCATAAAATCAATAAATAGATTATCTATCTATCGTCGTGGTTTTATAGGTATATGTAAATATGGTTTGATTTACATTCACTTATTTAATTTTAATATTTTTCTTATGTGCACAGATCTAATTTTTTCAATGTATTTTCGGATTTACATTTATATATGATAACCCTACAAAGTGCATAAAAAATTTCAGATTTCATGACTTTTGCGGATAGAAACCGGAAATACTATACCTATATTAAAATTTAATCACTCTTTTCATCAGAATCTAATGAGATATGATTAGAGTTGAAAGCTTTTATGAGATTTTATTTGCATGTCGCCAATCTACAAATTGAATATTTTTGCGAATTTATATCTTAGTAAATAAATGTTATCAAATCAAGGACGCACTCATGAATATAAAATTGAAATAGAATTTTTAAACATAAGTTTGTATTAGTGCTTCCTATCTTGGGATCCTGGTCAATTATTCTATCCCGTAATTCCGGGATTGTCTAAATAATGATCCAGAGATTTCAGGATTTACTGTAAATGCTAAAAAATAATACATATATCAAAATAAATTTTCCTGATCAACTACAACGTGTTCCTCAGTTTATTCATGTACATAGCTTTTTACGATACTTATATAATTAATATTAATGTACTGTAGTCTCCCTTTTTGTCATACTTCGTTATAGTCGTATTTAACCAATTTGAAATGAAGGAGTAAAAAGAGCCGCTTCTTAAATGGAAGTAGGACAATATTTAAAGTCAAATTGAAGGACATGTCCACTTTTTGGATACCATCTTGTAAAAAATACCTTAATAATGCAACAAATAAAATAAAAAAACTATTTTCATCATTGTTTTTTAACCGTTTTTTATATCTTTTTGAAAATAAAAGTCAGATTTCCAATCAATAAAAAAAACCTTTCCAATGCTCAAAAAAAAATATTAAATCACAAAATATATACATTCCAATTGAAGCAATAATGGACGCAAACTAAATTTTAAATGTAAAATTTAACAAATTACACTTGATGACCAATCCCGGACAATTTTTATAATGCGTATGCCATCGATTTTAATTTCATAATATAAGCATACTTACAAATTCATATAATTCAATCTTTACTTGTATTGAATATAATATAGGTAATAATTAAGTAAGAAACGATGAGTCTAACAGAAGTTTTATTAATTTATTTAATAAAGTTTTTTCTAAAGTATGAACTTTGCAAATCAGATCACAGGCAGATTACGAGTGATTGACACTAGTCTACAATCCATCAGTGCTAGCTAAAAAAACATGATGACTATTAAATAGTAAATAAAACAGTCGGTTGGTTAATAGAGAATGACATATTTATGAATGTTTATTAAAATATTAATCATTATTTTGGATAGAATAATGTAAAAAATTCTTAAACCTTAAATGTTAAAACATTTCTACTTGTTACAGTGAAGTAGTTATATTGCCGGAGGCATATAAAACATAAAGTTCTTTTAAAAGCCCACCGATTTTCATTCTTAATGTTTAAAGTATGCACAGAAAACCTAAATGTTTCTTAGACTCATCAGAACTTCGAGGCGAATTGTGGAGTATGCGCTTTTTATATATTATATGCTGTTACTAGAAAACGTATGGATTTTTCAATTAAATGTGTCAAACGTTTACAAGACATTACATGTATAGTAATAAAAATTTCAAATCCAATTGAATTTGATGTAACGCAGTTACCGAAACTTCAACGTATTTTAATGGCCGGATTCTCAGAAAAATAGCTCCCATGTTTTATTAAAATTATTTCTTCACGGTAATCAGTAGGTGGATGCTAAAATTCCTTTCCTAGATGTCGAATATACTCGCTTAAATTCTTTACGAGTAAACTTTTGACGTATTAGACTGAAACTCCTCATTAGGGCTTAGAATTCTGACAGAGGACCTGGAATTCTGAATGTAGCCGAGGACTCTCAGCTGCTCAGCAGAGAGGCAGGTCTTAATTAAAAGGTTAACTGAAAACAAAGCTGACGTGTTAAATGTAAACTTTTGACAGGGGTTAGAAACTTTTCCCACAAAACTCAAAATGTAGTAAACCAGAACTCTGTCAAAATATTTGAATTGAAAATTACAAATCTAAAAATATCCCCATGTAATAAGTCGAAGTATATTAACGCTCACTAGTATCTTCGTCTTAAAATTTTAAAATTTACAATGTAATTGTGTACGCCCGTAATAAAACCAATGTTGAATGTGTTTTTTTATTATAGAATGAAATATATTTAAATAAGCTATGTTTTTAATTACCGTATACATACTGTTTTAATGTTTTTTTACAATCAATTTAGAACATTCCATCCAAATAATAATGTAATTTTATTTCGATGTAAAATAATCTTTCGATGAAGTATTCTTCGATATCTTCGAGAATTAATGTTTTCTTTCTCTTAAATGAGTACCTTGGGAGGACTCTTGGAAGTGTCCAGAATATTACAATATTTAACAAAACATTCTAATACTTACATTGATTATATGTCATACAATACAGGCCGATGAACCTATTATCTTAACCTAATCTTCTCCTTGTTCACCATTTCGTGTGATATCTATGACGACAACCAGATTTATAGTACTCTTCATCAGAGTGGGTGATCTTGCGTGAACTGGGATCAGGACCTTCAAGAATCGTTATATCATATCATATAAGTACCAAAGCGAAACTCGTTTTAGCTATTAATGGATTACGATACTTAAAGTGGGTTGTCATAGAAAATATATCACTTCATCAGTTATTAGTTTTTATATGATCCAATATTCTATTGTATTGTTTATGTGAAAACCTTTGAGAAATTATTGAGATAAAAAAGTAAACAACACTCTTCTGAAAAAGAAATTTAGTATTTAACATTACATATGTAATATAAAAAGTTCCAAATATATTTTGAAATAACAAACAAAAATGTCTTGGGTAATAACTTCATAGTCATTTTAATCTGTTTGATCTATTTTGGATCGTGAGAGTTAAATTACGGAGGTTCAAATTCTCTCAAAATGGCCAGCCATGGAAAAAAAAGATATATATAGTTTGTTTTGAAGAATAAAAACACCTGCTTTCAAACAATTAATTCACATAGATTTATACAATAAGAGTGGCATATTAAACTTAACCATTTATCGATTTTTAATAATACAATGATAATCGTATATATTCTCTTTATTTACGGAAAACGTATTTTATAAATAAAATAAGTCTTTCTCAATAACTCAGTTCGAGTCCATTCGTGTGCTCGAATGCCTGAAGATGCCGAAAGGCGAAACCCGGGTCGTTTGTGACAAAATACATGGAAGTGTACAAAATCTCAATAATCCAAATTTAATATTGAAATTCCATCAAGCACCCTCAGTCGATGTCTTAAATTACTCAATAACGTTTTAATATTTTCAAAAGATTCGGCTGTTGCTTTGTGTAAAATTATTTGAAATATGAAATTAGAATTAATAACTTTGCTATTCCAATCTACTACAAAATAAATACATTAAATACAAAAATTATCAATTGACATTCTTGTTAATAAATTATATTATTCAATTTAATGGTCATTTAATTGACAAATGAGATTGCATATTGTGTTACAGTTTTTATTTGAATAAGGTCAGCAAGACTCGATTTGAATATTTCGTACACATAACCTCAGTAATTTTTCTTTATTTATGTATTTTTTTTTCATTTTACAATTATTATTTCCGACGCCTTTCATAGGTATTATTTTATTTATTAATGCTTACACCCAATTAAGAAGCTGTCAGGCATCGTCTGCTCGGCCGTATTATTTTTTCACGTTTCGTTAAGTGATCCAGATCGCAAATTTTTAATGAGCTTCTCTCTGCTCAATGACGATAGCGTATTTTTTTAAACACTGAACATTGAAGTGAAAAAATTGAAGCCGCAAAATAAATTGGAAAGTTCATTAAAGTAATAAAATTATTTACCGTTAATTTAAATGTAACTTAAACGCAATGCAATGTTATTTATCGCAGGTTTAGAGGGTAAAGCTTTCAACCCCATAATACTGAAACTGAGATTAAAATGCCACACACTAATTCTTTGAAATATGAAAATTAAAAAAGAATACTACTTAAAATTTGTATTGAAATAAAACTTATCTTCAAATGAAGCTGATTTTATAAAAAATTCAAAAGAATTTGTAGATTTTTGTTTATAAAAAGCTAACGGATTAAATTGCATTACAGGAATATAAAAAGAAGTTAATTGATGTTTGTTATTTCTAAAATCAATCTTATGATAAATTAACCAATAATAATTTGTCATCGCTACTCTATTTTTTTGGAGTTTTGGTTTGTGGAGATACAAGCTATCTCAAACTTTCAAACTCTAACCAATTGCTAGTGAGAAACTACTAGAGAAGCAGTTTTGACTAGAAACAACGTCAGCATGTTACATAAAATAGTAATTGAAAGATTTATTGAAGAGATCCGGTTCGTGGATTATAACTATACGATGAGAAATGCCAGTTCTACTGATTTTCGATATTTACAATCTATATGTATACTGATTGTAAATATGAAAATTCAAAGCTGGTTATAGAAAATTCTTGGTGGAAGAATTGGAAACATGGTGTAAATATTACACATGACAGAAGCAAATTTTTAAACTATAAATGATAAATAACATTAGTGTACGTAGCAAATACTTCGCCTATTTTCTCACCTTGTTTATTTTATTGTGAGAGACGTTGGAAGTTGATAGTGAATGGGTAACAGTAGACATAATTAAATTCTAGACTTCTGTTGTTTCTATACATAGGCTAACACTAGTAAAGTCATTTTAAGCCCGCCTTAGAAAATTAGGAAAGTAATTTTCTGATGTACAAACAGACTTGAAGTCTCTGAAGTACGCTCCAGAACATTTTGTAGAGCACATTATCCTACAATTTTTGTGGGAATGGTCGAAAAAAACCGTTTTTCACCAATGGTCCATATATATTGTTTACGACATTTTTTAAATCATAAACTATTGTGTTATTACTTCAGTATTTGTATTCGTTTTCATAATATCAGTTGTTACACATGGTCGAATTATATTTTCGTTAATGACTGCTAACATTAGTTTAAATCTGTTTGATAATATAATTCATCAATACACGTAAAATATTTAAATATTGAATTTGCACGCTAGGTTACTATAAAGCTAATATTAACACTACAATATCGTGTTTTCATTTGGAAATCTAATGTGGGTTTTGCTAAACAATGTTATCGTGTTTATTGAATATGATACTGAATCCTGTAGATATTGTATAATACATTTGATAATAATTAGCTGACATTGATATAGCGGTAATAAACACTTTATAAATACCCACATACTTGTAAATGTGTGAGAAATATCATCGATAAAAATAAATCATATTATTTTGTATAACAGAGAAGATTACTTTGTAAATGTCAACAACACAATGGAACTAAGGTAAATTAAAATATAAAAATCTCTTCATATCAATAATGTGGTAGAAACGAAGACTTTTATTTATTACAGATAAATGTGAGTATTTAATTCAATTCACTTACTATGTGGGATTTTACCCGCATGGTAAAATTGTGAAGTTTGTTGTCTGCAGACATTAGTGTAGATAATAATATCCATGCGTGTTCTGGAGCGTACAGACACCACAGACTCGACACAGGAGGATAGATTATTATATTAATACTTTATTCGTTTGATTTTAACTACGTTTTTCATACGGAAATCAATGGATCTGATTTTTATATGGTAAATTTATATACGGCGAAATTTTGAATGAAACGTTTTTTAAAATTAACAATTACAATTTAAAATAGATAATGGGTGGCTGGAATATAAAATATTATTAAAAAATTGGGTGAAAGTATCTTTCGTAAGACGTTTATTGTGGGGAAGTTAGATCCGTATTTTACTAGTAACTAATGACGCTTTTCGCAATCGAAATGTCGACTAAGAATGCATTTAATTTTAAGGTGAAAATTAGGAATACCGTTACCGCACTATTGTGGCAACTTACTATGCATTATGAAATTTGGCATATTTTACATTTAGAGACTACGAATATATTTTATCATTTATTCATTTCAATTAATATTGACTGAAATATTTTCATCATCCAAATATCTCTGTGTAATGTTCTCTATGTAATAAAATTTTACTTTCCCGTTTTGATCATATCTATACAGAATATTAATTTACTTTTCGAGTGTATTTCATCTCCTGATAATTCAATCAATTCGAATAATTCATCAGCAGGTTTAAAAATTCAAAATGTTCTTATAGCTTTAATTTTTTTATAACATAGAGAATATGGTTCAGATGGTTGACCCCTCCCTATCAACGCTAAAACAAATGAATACAGCTTTTTAAATATTTTAGAGGTATTAAGATATGAATCCACCTTTATGCTTATTTAGTAGGCAATGAAATAAGCATTAATAAAATTAAACAACCAATTTCAACTAAAGCATTTTTTCCGTGTTATAACGTTCATTTTATAAAATATCTGTACAGCTTTTTCATTAAATTTGGTTTAAAAACGTGACGGTCAGATATTAATAAAATAAAATGATTCGTTTTTGTTTCCATGAATAATAATTTTCCAGTCTGTTTCCTATTTCAATTACCAACTGAAACCGCAAGTAGGCCTAACATTTTAAATAATTTATTGTTTCCCTTTACACTAGAATATTTTTTTTTATACACCTTTCATAGATTTTGAACACTTTGTTGGTGTTATTTATTTTACTAAATCAGGTATTCTGAGAAATTTTATAGTATAATAAATACATTATAAAATGAATGGCATAAAAAATATTTATATTAAAATTTTTGGTATTATAAACAAGCTTTGTAAATGATTTCTGATTTGTGAATCCTTCAATTGACGATAAAATAAAACAATCACATTTCAAAAAAATCATTTTTTTCCGGTGCATTGTCTTTAAAATATGAATTATACGTATAGATAGTAAAAAAAGTAGAAATTGTTTTTGGTCAATACCCAATTTGATTAAATTTTGATAAAAGAATGGGAAAATAATATTAATTGAAATAATAAGAAGTGATCTAAAAAGTTACATTAAATTTACATGTATTTTTTAAATAAAACACAATTTTTACTACTTCCACATGTTTATAATGATCAGTACCAGTTTTACTAATCACGAGCATTATCAAATGGTAAAAATACAATCATAACAGGGCTATTTTTATAAAATTAAATGTAAATAATTAAAAGGTGCATAAAACAGTTGGTTCACTAACTAAGACAAAAACTGTTGACATTTAATTGTATATAAATAACCCTGTTATGGTTGTATTTTTATCAGCTGATAATGCTCGTGATTAGTGAAACCTGTCCTGATCATTGAACATGTGGAAGTAGTACAAACAAATTGTGTTTTAATTTTTTTAAATATAATGCTGTTCCACCAAGAATTGACAGTTAACACCCTAAAAGTGATCAAAAATATAATATAAACTTTTTTATTTACCTTATAAACAACAGCGACAAAGTAATTGTTGAAGCCCAATCCATAAAACTTCGATCAATCATTTGTGTCACTATACCAAAACAAAAGAATCGCAACGTAAATCGAGATTCGTTCTAAAATCCATCGTTTTTATTATTCTGCAGCATTGAATAATACCTTTATGGTCGATTGGTTAAAGCGCTCAGTATTTATATTATTCAATTTTTCAGAAAAAAATATTCAAAAATAAATCAGATTTTCCTCTAACCTTGTCCACTTCGAAAATATAGAAATGTAGACTTGTTGTAAGTCAATATTGTATCATGGATATATAATTATTATATTATTTCTATTTTTCAGTACACATATTTACAAAATCTTAAGAACTTATTATAGTAAAAGTAAAATGAATATATTTTTTAATCCACCCATATTATTTAAACAATTCCACTTTAAAATGGAATATTAAAACTCAATAGAAACAGTTGTAATTTATGCGGTCACCGATCATAAATCAATCACTAACCTTTCCGTATTAATGGTGTAACAATGAGTTACTTCGGCTTTTAAACCTTTTATGCGAAATAGGTTATACAAAAAATTTAAATTTTTTCTGTTTGTAAATAAAATAGTTCTACATACAATTGAAAATTAAAAATACATTAAAGTTGACGTTTTCTTTGTATAATTAATCATAATTTGATAAAACATTGTCAATTTCACCATCGAAAAATACAAAATTATAGTATAGTATAGTAACAATCTAGATGCATGACATACCGTATGCAACCGTATTGTTTTGAACGGTACCAAGACACGTTTCGAGCTTGTTCTGCCATGAAGAATTTAGATTCTGGCGTCTTTCGCCAATTTCGCATAGTTTGATATGTATTTCAGGTTTTACACACAAAATATTACATACAATAATTACTTATACTACATAAAACCATATTTCACTTTTTGAAATTGTAATTTCATTTTATAAATGTGTTTATATGACAAAACCCACACGGTAATGAAATGTAACTGCATGAGATCCGAAGGGCTTTTTTAGCATTAACACGGGAAGGTTAAGTTATTTTAAATTGTCATGTCATCTGGTGAGTATTTATATATTATTTAATACAAAAATATGCCTTGCCAGCTGGGATCTGAACCGTGTATCACTAAGAAAAAACATAGATACGCTACCACAGTGCTTCATAGTCTTACATATTTTTCAAAATTTGTATTATTTTATTAAGCCATACATTCTAAAGATAGTGACTGCATTAACTATAAAATATAAAGTAATTTTTTCCACGAATTTAAGAATTTTAGTTTATCACACAGAATATGTTTACATAAAAAGCTTTTGCTAACATTTTTACGAAGTGTGTAGTTTGCGTTCTTTCATAGTATTATAATTATATAGGTATGTAACTCTATCTATCTGTTAAAAGTGAAACTATTTCAAATACACTTATACATACACCATACGATCGATAGCGTGATAAGAGTGTTCCTTATCATCCATTGCTGTAATAATTTAGCAATTACCCAACAACAATATATAAGGAAAAACAAACATGAGATATTTTTATCAAGCAATATAAACATCAGATACTAGAGTGAAAAACTTCATAGTACCTTTTTAGCACACTCCTGGAAAACTTTACAGGGCAGTGTTGAAAGAGTTATGTACCAATTTATTAATAGATTATTTTAATGAGTTATGAAAACTAACATGATTTTTATTGTTATTTTTAATATAAGTAAATTTTAGAGAGTTCAATGTTGTTTCACGCTTTTAGTAATAAATGAGTCGTACACAATTTATCGTATTAGTAATAATTGATCTTACAAACAGTTTCTATTGTGAACACTTTCATCAATCGTGAGAGTTGGTTTGAGCTTGTATTATTTAAAGTCTTGTCTTTATTTTTTTAAATTCAAAATAAAGCTATATTTGTCTTAATGTATTATTATTGTACAAAAGAAAAAAAAAGATTCCAACAGAATAGAAATAACTTAATTTTCTCAAAACTATAATGTCGGAAATTAAGCTATATTTTACTGTTAATCATGAAGTAAATGAGATATATTAAACTGTGGAATATTACTCAACTCCGTATTTTACGAAGTATCTAATTTACTTCCTTCCTTAACAGTTTACTACGTAAATATTATATTACATTAGTATAGTATGAGTAGAGAGTAAGCTACAACACAACTACGTAAGACTAAGTACTCTTTGTTATAACATTTAGCTAAAGTCTGCCAATGTTGTAGTTGTGCAAAACATAAAATATTTGTTTTTTTATGTTTACATCTTTGAAGCTTAACTTCTAATGTTATTCCGTAAGTGAAAATATTTTCTCGTTGACTGTCTCACCCAACTCATAAATAAATAAAACCAGCTTGTTTTAACTGAGACCATTTTGTTTAAATGTCTTAGCCACAAAAGTAACTCGGTGAAATTAGAATTTTAACATCTGTACTTTCGACACTTACAGCGTCAAATAAAAGGCAGAAACCTCCATTACTTCTGTAAACGTAGTTACGATGAAAACCGTTTTTATTACATTGACTACCGAATATAGTGTATGAGAGATACCATTATTATTTTTAACGACTAGCTTGAGGGCAAAATTTTTTTTTTCGCTTTATGTTAGAACAAATATGTTTTATTTTGTATATTTAAATTTAAAATTCAGTGGCTATTGGTAAATTTAAAACGATGCTTTTTGTAGAATTCAACCTCAAAATGGTGTTTCAGAAGCGTCTGGTTCAACAATATTTTATTATTATTATATAGGTGCACACAATATTTTTAAACACCATGACAGAATCATTGAAGATTTCATATTAAAGTGTAAGAATCAAAATGTTTCACACATATTCTTGAAGTTTGATGTTTGTTTATGTTGCGATGATGTACCGTTTTATAAAAAAATTGCGTCCGTACTGCAGATAGTATTCCTGTCCCGGTTCAGTATTATATCACTTAGTCATTAAAAAATTGAAGAATATCCCGTTTTATCTATCAAGATCTTTAGCTAAGAAACTAAAAGCCCAGTTCGTGGACTCTACGTATCTCTCTGATTTCTTCAAGTAATATATGCAAATGTAAGTCACTTTTATTTCCTCGTATTATGGTAATAGAATTACTCCTACAAAAATTGAAGTTCATTTAATTGTCACTGGTGCATGTTGCATCTCATGTATTATTGTATCCTGTCCGATTCAGTTTCCAGATTCTAAAAAATAATTCGAAATACAGTGAATCTTCCATTTTACGTTTTTACAGTAACCGACAAAAATGTAGATAGTATTTTAAGGGCATCAAATTAAAAAAAAAACACGCCAATTTGGTTTGGTTCATATTTGAAGTTTTCTTACATAAAACTCTTTCGTTTGTCGTGTACCTCATCAATTCTAAGAAAATATTAGCTTTAAAAGTCCTCAATTTGTACGTGAAAATTTACGTAGTTTTAATTGAATTTTGAATATTTCAGATGCAAATTGGATGAAATACATACACAAGAGCGGGTATTTAATGTCATCAAATGAATCGAGACTTGCAGAAATTGCAGTCAAATAGCGGGAAAACGTGAATTCCGGCAAGGTTAATTGGGACTGTAATATAAAAATTAGACTTTGATAGTGTTTTGTCATGTTTTTACAAAGATACCGTGTGGTGATAAGTAATAATCAGCCAACGTTTTAAAGACTCTTAATCTCTTTATTCCAAAAACAATGGGAATATTATTGAAAATGAACAGACATTTCTTAAAATTTTCTTTATATAAAAATGTCATGGTATTGGCTTATTTTTTATAATAACTATTTCTATATCTGAGAAGCTAATAGTCTTATGTCCATTTTATTAACATTACAGGATGAGCAAAAACGTGTTTCCAAAGCGGTTTTTATTTTATATCTATTAGCACAGTTGTTTTCTTTTTGTTTAGGTTATTTTTTAGTTGGACAGATAAGGGGCTTGGAGAATTTCATTTACAGGTGAAATCATGTTTTTTTAGGATTTAATGGCCATGGGATTGTTTACCCCGTAAGTGCATTGTGACACAGGACTGATTTGGGATAGGGTTTTTCGGTAGCCAACCGACACATTTATAGCTCAGTATGGCTATTTTTAGGCATAGGACTATTAGCCTCTGAGGTACAGATTTATCTTTCTATATTACCGTAGTTTTCACGATTAAGTATAAGCATATATTTATTTTTAAAAATACGTTTTTATTAATAACCATTAAAAAAAGCTATTGGTTTTTTTAAAACGATATACTACATTGACTTAGTACATAATCTTTGATCTACATATTTTTTGGGTGAATCTTACATTTTATATGATTCAAAATCTAAGAGAGATATCGCCGTTGATCTGGAATGTCGTAAATCGTAATATTGCGTGACTAGAATGTTTTTATCAATAAATTCGAAACGCATAGTAAATATTTAAATATTTATTTGGCATAATAAACTATCTCAGATAAAATGCTATTATTCGTTGACGCTATTATGTTTATGGATATATTTTCTTAAATAGGATTACCGGAGACACATCGTTTACCAAAAATAATGTTGTTATTCGAGAATGACTATCAAGAATTATTGGTATAATATATTTATATTATATTTGTATATCTCTTAGTTAATTACATCAGGGATTTTAACTGAATGTATTATTAGTTAATAATTATGATACCAACGATATCTTTTCTTACTGACATCTATGGCTCGATTTTTGATTTTGAAAACTAATGTCACATTAGTTTGAGGATCTTATTTTCGAAAACCTATTATTATGATCAATACAAACCATTTAACAACAACTTATTTATTGTTTGATACCATTAATTTTTCAAATCGTAGATTAATTTATGTAATGTATCGTAAATGAATAATATGAACGAGGCAAAAATTATTTAGTAAATTTATGATGATATAAAAATAAACCACAAACGATGTACTGATTACATTCTTTCATAGCATGTGACACCACCTCGAACATACGGGGCGGACGGGAGTCGTCAGGACATTCAATATGCCGTCTACAGACTCTTCCTATTAATGCAAATATTATAATATGTGATGATTTAAAAGCACTGAGAAAATTTAGTAGAAAAATCGCAGCAATTATTAAAAGTTTTAAATTCATCTTCATCGTTAAATTGCTAAGTTTCAAATTTTGCCGCGCTTTGTTGCCAAGCAATAATAATTTATATAATCAATTAGCTTGTGCATCTGCCGGTTTGTATGAATTCGATAAACTCACGGGTGGTAGGCTAGTAATAAAATTTTATAAAAGATTTTTGGGAGTCAGTTGTCTGTTCGTGATCGAAGGGTGAGGTTGGTCGTTGCTCGACGCGAGTTGGGTACTCGTGATCGAAGGGATAGTGATCCCTTTCAACGTTTTCGACAAGAGGAAGCTTCTGGTCCGTGAGGGGGAGGGGAACGGTGGAAGGTCAAAGGTCAAATTCAAAGAGTTTTTCGGTTAAAAGTTTAAAAATCACGAGGCGTTGGTCAAAAATTCGTGTAAAGTTGAGAGTGTCTGAGAGTATTAATCTGTTATTGTAATGAGTAATTGAATCTAATTGTGAACTTGTAAACGTGTATAAAACTTTGTAATTCCCAAGCCTAAGCTGTAGCAATAAAGTAAATACAATCTTAGAGACTTTGAGCTTCCATTGTTTTAGGTCGGAAGTGTCCGACCTGTAGCCGAGGGTGGCTGTGTGTGTGTTAGAGAGGAAGTGAGGTGTTGCTTGCCTCGCTGGAGAACTCCGACGCGGCGTCGCGTATGTGTGAGTGTGGCAGGCACCATGAGGCATCTTAGTGTCGTTGCTTCTACGGAAACCTCTGTCCTTTAAGACACCGTGTTACATGATGAGGACATGCTTCGCTTAGTTGTTTATTAGTTTACGATGATTTTTTTCCACCTTTCCTTCTTTCCATCGACAACTTGACTAGAAAAATTCACCAGTGTGTGCTCCAAGGCCGTAGGTTAAGAACCTCTGAATTAGACAGCAGATATGCGACTCTTTCCGCAGATGGTTACAAAATTGTTATATTACTTAGCCTACTCTCGTTTCATTTGGCCATGTTTCATGTAAGCAGACATTCCTTTAAAATTAATCCATTTAACTACGTGTATAAAAAATCTCCACGCCAGAGATGAATTTCATTTGCAATTCATACGCCGTGAACATTTGGCGTGATAAAAAAGAAATTCTTAACCTGAGACTTTCTTTCATCCTTTTTCTTGGAATTTCGTTTCACTCTCTCCGTTCGTAAATCCGTGCTATAATCTCATGTTTTTGCATAAAAGCTTCCTTGCGACACCCATTTAATTAACTAAGACACTTCTTTTGTCGTTTACTGAACCATTGCATAAGAATTATCACGGCTAATGGCCGTTTTTACTAAATTTTTACGTTTGGCAAATACTTCTTAATTAATCTGTAGGACATTTTTCATTTATCCTTTGCATACTGTTAAACAAAATCTTATTTTTGTATTACTGTTATAAACAATACTCAAAGTACTTATTTATTTGTAATTGCAATATTCATTGTTTCCTTCTTTTGTAAGTGATATATTTTTTTTGAATTGCTTAGATAAGTTGAAATCGTTGAAAAAATGAATAAATAATAATTAATTTAAGCGTAATAGATGCAACGGACTGTTATTTTCATAAATATAATGTTGAATGAATGTCCAAAATAAATTTTTGCATAATATTGAATTTACTGTGTGTTTAAAGACAAGAATGAATTATTGATGTTCTACCAATAATTAAAAAAAAGAAAAAAATTGTTTTAACATAAATGGTCAAAAAATAAAAGAAAGTCGTATTTTTAATCTGTCAATGTGATATAACATGTTCTTAGACAACGTCGGCTTTATTTGCAAAAAATGTCAATGATGCAAATAAAAGTGTATGCCATTGATGTTGTATTTAATTGAATTAAAGATAACGCATTTTTCTTTAGCTAAATACGATAAAAAGAAAACTTTTTATCACGTCATCGTTCCATTGAAATATGAACTTATTGTATAGACGCATTGTTACAATATTAATTGATAGAATTATACGCGAGTTCTACACTTGAAAAGATTACTAGACAAATCTCTACTATTCCAACAAGCGGTCGATGGGAATTTCGAGTCAATCATTGTATTTTTATTATGTCTCCGGTCATTCATAGTTAGCGTTTTTTGTATTTCGTATCGGCAGAGCACCGAGTGAAGACGATTTTACGAGTCTATTTTGAGAGCTTATTACTTTTGATTGGAATTGATTGTCAATAAACATTCTACTTAATCGTTATTAGAGTGAAGCGCAAGTATTTACTTTATGGTGACATCTGTTGGATATTACAAAGAGTAAATATTTTATAACACTATGACTGTGGCGTTATGGCATAAGTTGATAAGTCAGTTTTACCTAAGTTTACATGAGAAATAATATGAACTTTGGTAAGTTATAAAAAATCTAATTAAATGGATAATACGATTATACAATGGATTTTCATGGATATGAATGACTACATAATTGCAACCACATGCTGACAAATATTTTATTGCGAGAATTAACCCAATATGAAATAAACGGACATAACAGCAAGTGACTGGACGAGTGACGAAAAAATAAATGGACTTTTGATTTATTGCGTTTGAAGTGAGATAAGAAAATTCCAGAATTGTAGAAAACATACAAAAAAAAACTATGCTTTTATGTTGCTATTTGGTATTAATAAAATATTAAAACCGTTATAAAAAATAAATAGTCTTTTAAAAGTAAATTATGTTGTAAGAAAATCGTCAGATGGAAATTTTTACAATAAAACTAGCGAGTACCCGGCATGCGTTGCAATGCCACTCAAAGAAAGGAAGGGTTTGTGTTTTAATTCTGTTTATTGAAGTGTTTTTGGATTAGAGGTCTGCAAGGGCCGAAAATACATAAAATTACCCGGACCGAGCCCGTCACCTTCAGGCTCGGCCGGAGGCCGAGTTTCAATATCGCACTTGTTACCCGAACCCGACCGAAGACCAGATTTATGTTTCTCAGCTCGAAAAAAGCTTGATTTATTTTTTAATATAGTAATTCATTTATAATTTTCAAACAATACATGTTATTGTTTCCATATTTCTAACGATATTCATAGCACATGTGAAATAAATTATTTTTTCCATCTGGTTCAGAGATGTCGCTAGTTGTAGGTATTTGATTATTTTTTAATTTAATTTTTTTTTGGTTTGTAGATTTTGAATTTTTTTCATCAGAATCCTTCATGGGTGTGCGCACAACAACTCACCAAAGTTTGATCGAAATCGGATGAGTGGTAGAGGAATGCATTCCAGACAAACAAACAAACAAATCTTTATTTTTATATATATAATATATAGATAGATTGAAAACCATTTAAATATTTTCAGTAATAATTAACGTAACAAAATCAAATATGTATAAATAATGGTTCTAAAGGGTAAAGTGTGGATGAAGTTTTTTATGGTTTGGAACGATTCCGGAATAAAGAATATTATTAAACATTTATGGTTATTTAATATATATTGCTCATTGAAACGGATTTAAAAAAGGCGATGAAGTACATGTTAGTTGTTCATTCAATAATTGAGAATAAAACATTTTTCAGGTAAAAATGCTCACTGAATCACATAGAATTGTGGAATGTGAAGAAAAAACATCTGTTTTTTTAAGCATATCGCATATTATTCGATAAATAATAATGATTTATCTTCTTATATCGGTACATAACATATTATATAAAATATCACCAATGGACATTTTCTGCCAGCATCAGATAGGAGATCCTACCTATGGAGAACTGAGAATTTCTTCGCGCCATTTCCCCGGCAGTAATTCTGCTGCTTCAGCAAACCGGTAGACTTAAAAACTTCAAGAGGGAAGATGTATTAGTATGCAGAATTTGTTCCTAACGTCACAATTACATGTAAAAATATAGAGTTCTTGAGTGTATGAGGTGCATATATAATACTACTAATGTTCCTAAAAGCACAAAAAAATTGGGACTCTTTCTATTTTTTATGAAATATTTTTAACATTTTTCTCAAAACTAAGTCCGTTTGTATAAGTTTCGTTTTGAAAAGATGCCATTATAAACCTGATAATCATATTATCATATTATATTGAAATCTTAAAGGGTATTTTGCATTATAAGTTTATACACAAAAAAAAATTGTTTTTTCTCAGTTAATTTGCTGCTTTTACATTTAAAAATTTGACAGTAGTCAACGTTTTTGGCTTCGGTTGGGGATATCTGTCGGGTCCGTGGTGCGATGGTCAATGTCATTGGCTTCGGTTACGGATGTCTTCGGTTCAAATCCCGGTACGGATCGATTTATTTTCGTAGGCATGAATTTTTGTGATATCTAAAATTCCCTCCCACCTATCCGATCCTAAAAACGGAGCGTAGCAAGAGCGATTAGCAAACCGCTAGTCCTGTCCTAGCTCTATCCTTCTATTTTTACTCTCTTCAAAAAAGAGGTTGAGCAACTGAGTAGCACGTAGTTTTCATAGAAAAACTTTTTGATGAGATACCTTCATTATGCGTCCATATACCAGTTGCAAGAGCCGTTCGGATGATCAATGCACTGTCTAGAGAACTGGATATTTTCAGCACTAAACTTTGCGTATTGTTCATCAAATATTTGTTACTTATAAATTAATGATGTCTTGTTTTTTTTGTATTTAATAATTTAAAAAAAATGATTTATTTTCATTTTTATTAGTATTATTGTTTTGAATAATTATTAATATTTTTGTTATTATTGTTACCGTTGTTTTGTAATGCATGGCGAATTGGCGTCGGCCGTAATGCCATGCATTTAAATTTGAAGTGGACATAGTAAAAGAAATTGTAGAGAAGGTTATCGGTAACGCCCTCAAAAAATTGTTTACAAATGAAGAATGTTGAGAAAACAATCATCTTAAAAAAGAAAAAAAATGAAAATCCAATGTGTAATTCAAATATATTTTATCCATCGTAATCATGGTAAGTCGTGTTATTTGATTTTATTTATTATAGAAAGGAATTTCATTTAAATTATACTACATAAAATGTTAATGAAGTGTCCCTCAACATTCGTTTTGTATTTCCAAAAGTACCTCTGACTTAAACGTTACCTTTGCACCACCTTAACTGAAAAGCAAATAGGTAGGTAGATTCCAAAGCTCACTGCGTTTTCTTGACTTCTCCTATTCCTTTATAAAGTTTATAAAGAAACGCGGAGCATCTCAATACTGAGAAAATTTGCATAAATGTTTTGCAAAGCACACGTGGCAATTGGCGCCCCTTCTCTTTTGTAAAGGAATTTATTATTTATTATTCATGGACAAAAGCACCGTTTTCTTGAAAAGCCGTTTTATTTTCATTTTGATTGCGTCGTGATGCAGTAATACATTCTTTAAAAATAGTTGTAAACATAGAATGGCTTCCTTTATTTCGTAATGTTTAAAATTGAAACTGTAATCGATTAACCGAGATTGTGGTAACTAATTGAACAGAAAAATAGCAAATAGCAGGAATTCAGGACTCTTTCATGTATAATAAAATAAAGCAAATGGTGGGAGCATTAGTTGGCTTAAATACACATCCATTAGGCTTTTAAATTCCTTTAACGGTGACACTTTAAAGAATATATTTATTGCTGAAAATTTATAAGGCCTTTTTTGTGCTCAGTAATATTTTTGTTATACCTTTAGGTCGACTATATTCTGAAAAAATCAATGAAAAATGTAAATTCAAATAAACTCTTTACTGCACGGTTATTTCAGTACACATTTACATGAAATTTTTACATTCATTATATTAGACTTATTTAACCTTTATCCGCCCGACCATTTTTGTTGCACAATTATTGCATGATCCTAAGCTGTCATTAAAATAAGTATATCTTTAGTATAAACTAGTCAACTTATTTTTGTAAAATAAAAAGCGTGATCAAAACAAATGGCTGTTTATGTTTTAAAAAATCTTTATTCACTATTTAGCAAAATTCATATAATTTTAAATTAAAGCTACAGAATTAAAACTATAAAAATTATCGCAAAATTAAATTGAAAAGTGTAAAATTACTAAAAACATAACGAATCAAACTATAAAATTACAATTAAAACCTTAAAATTTCACAAATATAATTTTTTTTTTCGTATACAAATTTTTAAAACATTTGTCTATATATATGGACCATCTTTAAACTTTTGACATGTGAATATCGACGACTCCGAAATGCAGATGTTTGTATTACTTATTATGAAAAAAGGGGTGAAAAAAAAATTATGATTCGTATCTCAACGTCATTATTTATGTAAGGTAATATTTATATTTTGAATAATTTTATCATAAATCAGTGTATTCCGATCGCGAAATGTGTCATTATCAACTGTCCTGGGCGGGTAAAGGTTAAAAATATCATATCTTTATCAAAGAATTTATGAGGAAAGATGTAAACTGTGGAAAAGAAAAAGGACTTAACCCACACCAAAAAATATTGTGTATAACTCACACAAAACGCGTTAATACACTATATTTATATGTATAAATATAATATATCGACTGTAGGAAGGCAAAAGGATTTATCTCTCAAATCTGGTTTTCAAAATATTTTTTTCGATAGTCACAACGTAATTTAATACAAGTTTTGTGTGGGCTATACTTAATATTTTTTGTGAGTGGGTTACGTCCTTTTTTTCTTTCCACAGTCGATATATATCACATTATCTGCAGAGGTACGTATCGATCTTCACCGATTGTTTTCGGCTTATAGCACATTGGTATTACATATATTTTGCAATTAATTATTATCGATCAAAAGAAATTGTAGGTAAAAATATCATGAACCTCATATTTTAATAATCCATGGTAACCGTGTACAATACTTTTGTGGTGTTATAAATAACAGTAAAATATTCCAATTACTTTCCCAATCGTTTATTTTCATCTGACCACTTAATAATCATGCAATTATTATTTGGCACGTTTTCTTTGCAGATTGGGCAAGACGATAAATAATAAATTTTGGAATGAAGTGTCACGCCAAAGATTTCAGAAGCTGGCAGGTCATATTTTCCATGGATGTTTTTTATTCGCCATGATTTGCACAATATGAAATAAATGTAATTTGAATTATGACATTGATACTTCATGACACGTATTTCTTTAATACGAATTATATAATTTTATGAACGCTTGAAGGTTTTTGAATAAATGATTCGGTATTTAAGTAAATTAACATTTTCTGCATAAACAAAATAAAATGGAAAGCTTAAAATGTTTTGAATAAAATATTATTTATTAGTGGTTTTTTTTTTATTTTATGCCAATAATGAGTAAGATTTTTTCGCTCTCGATTTGGAGCATATGGCTTCCTAATGAAGATATCTCAACAGAACTTTTCTCTACGAGAACTGCTTGATTCTCGAAGAGAGTAGGAATAAAAGGATAGATCTAGGACAGGACTAGTGATTAGGTATTCGCTCTCGCTACGCTCCGTATTTAGGATCGGATGGGTTGGAAGGAGGTTATACATCATTAAACATTCATGTCGACGAACATAAATCCGTTAATCGATTGAACAATCAATTAAGGAAGACCGTCGTAAACAACGACATTGACCACTGCATAACGGACCTTACGGCGATGTAAGATTTAATAACTTATTTCCCCAGTACTGAACAGATATCTTCGAAAAATATTAATTATGTGATATTCATCTTTAGTGGAACAGTATTTTTAATATAATATTATTGGACATATAGGTAAAACCTCTCATTGTGTGAAGCATATTGCCACAAATTTGATTGTACTCAATTTAAATGCTGAAAAAATTATCAATTTACTTTCAGAATATGGTAGCCAAGTGCTACAATACGCAAATTTTTACCACATGATAAAGATAGTGTGGATCATTTTAAATTTTTCATATCGATGTATATTTTGTAACTATCAATATGATTTTTGTAAAGGGTATCGAAGAGTAAATTGAAATTTCTTTATGATTGGTTTCATTTTGCTACTATTACAATTTTAGGTGAATTTGTTAAATGTATGATGTATAAAGATTTAATATGAGAAATTTGGGATTTAATTACGGTTATATTATTACGTCAACATGAATTAGTATGTTAATATCAAAATAAACAAACCACGAGTAAGTTATAAAGATTTATATGCCTAATGTATTGCGTGCAGTTAAACTTTATGAGCACAGCTCACAATCATAATAATGCCTTTGAAAACTGTACGGGAAAAAAACAATTTAAAGAGAAGTATTTATTCATTCATAACAAGGAATAACTTTAGTGCTTGCTTACCAACCTCCCCCCCCCCAACGCTGTCAACTTTATACACACGCACTGTTACGCCCAATTATTTTGCAAATAGTTTACTCGGATAACTTATCAACTTAATCAATTTTAATGTTATATATTAGCTGCCTGTTCACTGTTACGGGATCCTCGTAAATCTGTTCCTTTTTAAGATGACGGTAGGCTGATTCAGATAAGGGAAGCCGCCAGAAGCATTACTAGTAATACCCGTAGCTGTTGTCCAGTGCATATGCTCTGATGTTATAAAATGTGACGTCATCATAACAACTCAAACTATGTTTAAGTCTCTGCTTTCTGTGGTTTTGAAAGAAATTCACGAGGGGTATACGGTATACCCCCTGTAAACATGCCGTCAAGTTACATTATCTGACATCTTTGATGTTATCGTAGCAAAGCAAATTATTATGATGTGGTACTGTTGTCATAGCAACCCGAAATAAACGGTTACATAAATGTCAAAAATAATAAAATCGTAAATTACGTAAAAATTTTTGCAGTTATAATATAGTTACTCAGTCAAAACGATAGAGACGAGAATAAAGAACCATTTAATAATAAAAAAAACACTTATAATGGTCAAGAACTTAAAGAGAACATAAGAAATAATATGCTTGAAGTTAAATATATCACAGAATACCCCTTGCAATTGTAGTTCATATTATGATTCGGCACTCATTTTCTATTGATACCAAACCTGTCAAACTATCGTAAATAATAAAGTAAAAAATCTTTTATTTTGAATGAATTGTACTTAATTTAGTACGTGTATAATTTTTAGTCTTCGTGGGATTTTTTCTGTAGAAAATTACATAGTTGAAAAACTGGTCTTGATGAATTGATAAAATTGTGGAATTATTTCAAGTTTAATTACAAATGTATTCTTCCTATTTCTTTATTTTCACGGTTGATTACTTCTTCAAAAACACTGCGTAATTGAAAACAGTGTGAATGAGAAATATTGTTTATACTATACAAAGAAGATCGATTTCGTTGGTGTATATTATATCGTTCCAAATAAATGTTCAATATTTTTTCGCAAACTCACAGATCGCTATCTTTTTATTAATACTTTATTAGATATCAAGATTATGATATCTAAAATATAAACTAACATAAAAATATAATAACCATCTTCAAACTAACATATCATTGTTTTAAAGATGTGATGTTTTTATTTTAAAAAATTTCTTTTTGTGCCTAATAAACATGTTTTTAGACTCAACACGTGGAAGGCAGCGTAAGTAGACAGTTCGATAAACATTAGACTAATCCAGGCATAGAAAGAAGGCTAAAAGAGATTATTTCGAGCTTTGGCAGGTTTAACCAAATATTTTATCCCTTGCGGCTGATTTCATTGGGTATTCGTTTCACTTTTTTTTATAAATCCATCTGAAAAATGTAAAAAAATTGATGAGAGAAAAGCTTTAATGTTTCTGAGAGAGATTTGTTATGCAACAATACTCGTCTTGTTATTATGATGTACTTTTGTTAAAATCTAATTGCTTTTTAATCTTTATTAATACAGTAGAGGATTATGTTTGTAGAATCCGTTCATAAATTATAAGTTTTGACAAAATTGATGCCGTTTATTCATCTTACTAATTGTATAGACAGTACGGTAGATGCAATATTTCATTATTACAAAACCAATCCATCGTTATTTGTTATTCCTGAAGGAAATGTAGAAATAATAATTTAAATACAAGTTGCTTGTTCCAGTAAAAATCTTTGAGCTGTCTGCTAATTGACGTTCTCTTGAATTAACAGTTAGATATTGTGTCTCCTGCCTTCCACTGATAAAAATTTCTCATCGAGAATTACGGCCAGGTGCGCGAATGGTTTATACACAGATTGTTCTCATGAGGGGACATATCAAGCATACATCCCTTATATTAAATTCTTTCTTCACTAAAGTTACTAAATTTCAGAATACTAGATTATATCTGGCAGGAAGTTCAAACACAATGTGACTTCTTGCTCTTAGAATTGGAAGTGCGCCGTCGGCATGGGTGATAACGGTGCTACCGGAGCACCAAACAAAATGATCACCAAACGGCACAATCTATAATAGAGGCCCCAAAAACTAGCCCTAGATATACAATTAATCATATCACTGTGTTCACCAATACGTACATATTTATAAAACATCGTGACTGAGCAATAGCGGTATGTTATTCATTATGGGATTTGTTTCGAATTTTTCTTATTAAAATTTGGTGTCCCTGATTTTTCTTGATTCTTGCCTATTGCTACCAAATAATCTGTAAATGATGAAAGAACTCTTAAATATTCACAGATTTATTTTATGTGTATTACAGTTCATAGGCTGATTAACACTACATAAACTCAATTACTTTTGTTGTATAGAATCTCAGTATTGATAAGTTTATACGTTTCAAATCGCATATCTCGATGCTTGCAATAGGTTTGAAAGCTTAGAGCTTAGAAAAATAGAATTTGTGTGTACGATTTTCTAAGTTAAAAACTAGCATGACATGTTGAAATTTATCCGATTACTTTTGTGTAGGTATTCTACATCCTATGATTGAATAAATAAACATTTCTGGAATTGCAGTCGTGTCAGCAAGAGTCGCTCCTTACTTTTTATAGCAAGGTAAAAATGCATTATACTTTTTATATAGCCGTTCGATTGCAATGTGGTGTCACAAAAGAGGTATTTTATAAAAGCACCAATCTACGTTAGTATTAAAGCCAGATAAATGTTTCATTATATTCATCGATGAAGAATCTTTTTTGGGAGATATTAAATTAATTTTAACTGAAATGAATTGTTTTGAATAATCATGACATGTGACTTTTACCTATAATGAATGTAAAAATCGTGCAAATGAATATTTATATTGAAAGATATAAGAAGAATGCCGTAATTTTGGCTTATTGATGGATATTTGTCGGAATGTTAGTTGTGAAGAGTCAATGCCACGTTAAAATGTATTGTAGGTAGTAAGAATTTAATGATACTATCAAAATGATTACGAAGTTAATTTCAATTGATTCTTCATAAAACTGCAATTATGTTTATATTCAGTGTCATGCAATTCAATAACGTTATACATTGGTTGAGAAGATTTATGAGGTATACCATTTAATTAAAATACAATTACTTACCTAAGACACTAAATAAATTTTTCATTTTTCAGTTTTTTCGTTTAAGAACAAGTACAAATAGTGTAGCACGAACGTTTCAAACAAAATACATTTGATGAGTAGTATTAAACATTGGAGAGGTGCCGGTTGAGCAAAACAACGGATATAGAAACAAACGAGAATCTGCACCGCATTTAAGATCACAGAATAATGGTAGTGGCCTCGACACATCTCTCACAGAATAGACAATCACTGGAAAGGTTCAGTAATCAAACAACTGACCAAAAGTACGTTAAGTCTTAAAAGAAAACTTGTACGACAGTGTTTCCATCCAATATTAGGAAAATAGCGTCTACTGATGATGAGAGAGTGGTTTTTATTTTGAAGTGCTATTTTAACCGAGAAGTTATGGTTTAATCATATTCATTTCATGGTTGTTAGTAAAAAAAACTGTCACAACATTTCCAAATATGGTCTTAATTAATTTATTATGACTTTCAAAAAACCCATCGGAATGTAAATTAACAGAATTTGAATATTCACATAAATTTATAGAAGAATTAAATTTTGACCTTTCTCTAAAATGGCGTGATTCATTAGTTGTCCAAAAACATTATACATATAATACAAAGTTTGATTGAAAGCGGAAGAGACGAAATTTCGTGAGATTAACTGTTTTTTTTAGACGGTGATGGATCATTTTAATAACGTGGCTTAACTTATATTCAAAGGCAGTTTGTTATTTAAAATTTTTATTATCTTGCAGAATTAAAATGGTTTTAACTCAGTCAAGGGCTACTGAGTTGGTCACCACATGGTATCAGTCTGGGGATTTCATTGTATTCGGTTTGTATATTATCTGAGACTATTATAACTTTTATGATTAAATTTTACTACTCTTAAATTAACGTCAGCGACCTTGGCGCAGTTGGTAGCGTCGCTGGCTATGGTTACGGATGTCTCGGGCTTAATTCCCGGTGCGGACGGGTTTCATAGATTGATCTTTCAATCGATTTATGGATTTCTGTTCGTAGTCTGAGTCCTCCCTCCCACCCATCCCATCCTCACGGGGCGTAGCGAGAGCGATTAGCTAACCACTAGTCCTGTCATAGCCCTATCCTTCTATCCCTACTCTCTTCGAAAAAAGAGAGGTTGAGCAACTGTGTAACAAGTAGTTCTCATAGAAAAATTCTATTAAGATATCTCCATTAGGAGACCATATGCTCCACATCGGGAGCGGATATGGAAAAAAAAATATAACTTAGTTGATTGAGAATTTATGCCATGTGCGTTCTAATATATTTACATAAATGAAAATATATAATTTTATGAAGAATACATTTTTACCAACTTTAATTTTTAATTATTTTCTTTTAACATTGTAGGAACCTCAAAAAGTATTTTAATTAAAAAATAAAATTTTTAAAATTTCATAGCAAAACGTTTTCGCGTACGGACTATGGAAAAAAACAATATTTACGCATATTTCTGGAAAAAATATTTGTCCGTGAAATTTCATGTGGCTTAAGGAAGAAAACGAACCCCACAAATTTTCATTGCAATTTGTAAATAATGTCTAGTATTATTATTTACTAATTGAATCATTTTTCACATTCTATGATTACAAACTTTAAAATATTGAAACGTCATTTCAATGCGGTTTGAATTTAAAAAATCAACGTATCTTATGTTTACAATCCTAGATTTTTTCTGAAGCAAAACTGACGGAATCCCGGAATTGCAATCCATAGATACAGTCTCATATTAGTTTTTTAATTTTATTCACAATCGACTATAATCAATAAATTATAAAACTTTAAACGTTTCACACCACAATGACAAAGAATATTTTCAATAAACTTAAAATGAAAAATGGTCATTAAAAAAGTAAGCAAACATCTTGGCTTGTTAGGGCTTGTCAATTTCGTTAATGGGATTAGTGTTGACATATTATAAATACGATTCAGCAAAAGCGTTTATGGTAAAGTTGTACTGCATTCAGTTTTAGTTTGCTGGGTTTGGTTTTAGCGTCGGTATTAAATTTCTTATCCGTTTTTAAAATTATGTTTATATTATTTAGTATCGTTTGTAAGTAAACCTCTGGCAATACACCGCAACGTGTAACTTTAAATTATTCTTAAACGACAATAGAAAACGTCGTCAGGTTTTATACTTTGACACGCAAACAAGAGGGTGGTTCAAAATAGAAGATTTTATTTTTAAATATAAATAGTCGAAAAACATAATAAAAGAAAATGTGACTCAATTTATATATTATGTATAACTTCAAGCTTGTCAAAACCGTCCTGAATTTCTGTCATAGAGTTGAAGCAAAGGTAATATTATCATAGCTCGAAGAGCGTTATGAATTTCACCTCTCGTCAATGATCAAGTAATAGATTGTCGTGTATTTTATTCTGAAAGTGTATTTTTATGCCACCTCTTTGGTTCCAGCTTGGTTGCTTACTGTGATATCACTTCTCAGTTTTATAGATCAGTTTGTCATGATATTGTTTAAGGTTTTTGACATTTTACCTAATATGATAGTATCTGAATTCACAAACAACCGTAAGCTTATCTTAGACTCTCTTCACTAAATAAAAGCGCTAGAATAAGCTATGATGAGCATCTCCTTTTAAATTTTAACTAGATAGAGCGCATCCATTTAAAGTAAAGGCATAAATATTTTATTTATTTTTATCGTTCTTATCAAATATTGAACAGAAAAACATAGAGAACATACAATTAAATACTAATTTTATTATGATAAATTTCTGGTAAATAAACTATCCTAATTTAAAAAAAAATAATGAATAGTGTTTAAATGGTAAACTGGCGTATGAAATAAATTATCCATAATCAATTTAATCGTCAATTTTAATCAATTTTATTCTGATAAAAACTATTGAGTAAGACGTAGCTGCAACATAATATACTGTAGATAGTGCTCTATCAATTTATTATTACAGTTTTGCTTTAATTGTAAATTGTATTTAATTAAACTACACAATATTATACAGATGATTAATTTAAAAATACAATGGTACACAAACACTACTTTGGATTTTTATTTAGGGAAATAGTGAAACTGGTCTATTAATTTATTTTCCTCGCACTGAAGTTAATTGAAAATGTTTTTATTGCAAAATACTGGCTTACGTCATTGCTGAAATAATTTTATGCGGATAAAGACAAGTGTCAATAATTCAAAACAAAATTGAATCAATATATATTTTTCGACGGTATATTGTTTACCCTGTCAAGATTGTCGTGATCACAACTCGTTTTATATGCTTCTGAAAGCTTTTTGTGAATGTCAAAAATGTCTTGTGTTTTGCTTTCTGAAAAGACCGGAAGCACATTTTTTACAATATGTTAATAAAATTCAAGGTCCATATTTGCCACATTTATAGGTAAACCAAGGTTTTTTTTTTTTTGAATGATTAAACTCTGATACTTCCACATGAATTATAGTATTTAGATAAGATTAAATATAGTAAGAGACAAAGTTACATTGCCCTTGTATGAGAAAAGAAAGATACATTTCCTATATTAAGTACCAATATTCCATTATTAAATAACTAAAAAGTTTTTTATTCAAACATCATAAAATAATTATTGTAGTGCAAAATTTATTCGGACCGCAGTTGATACACAAAAGAGTTAAGCCTATTATTTTAAGTTAGCATAACCGTACCCGTCATGGATGACGGTTTTAAAATTGAAATACTGAATGTCTAAAGTACGTCGGAACTGTGTGTGCATTGCATAAAATTTTATTTTATTGTACACCGCAAACGCTTAGGTCATGAGAGGATTTCATACCTACATGTGATATGTGATAATAATAAAACGTCTACAGAGCGGTCTGGACTATATATAATATATTTATAAGATATCGTTATTCTAATTATTATTTTAACTTGTGTCATCAAGGTTCCAAATAGTCATAAGATATCAAATTTTAAATTATGATAGCATTTAAATTACTTTTATAAAAAAAAACTCTCAGTACATTATCCACATTTTTTATATTTGATTGGGAGTGATTTGACTGAACTATCGGTAGGTATAAATAATAATATAAATAAACTTATAAATGTTCCTATAGTTAATTTACGTATATCGTCATTTTAGGGATAGTTAAAACATTTCCCGTTGTAAATTTTATGTTTATGTTGACGCAGTAAGCCTGGGATGCTATTGTATTCAGGCCATTCAGGAAACGATGCACCATGGGGATGAAAATTCTACCCGGCTTAGAGAAATGAGTTCACTAATGTATGTTGAAATGTTGGTTTCGAGTGCCTACAACGTATTTATATACCGTATGCAATGATATAGCGATACAATGTAGAATACATACAATATTTCATTTTTAATGCCCTACTGGGTACAATTGGAAGATAAATTATTTATAATAATCATTTCGGCTAAAATAATAGAGTTTTTAACACATTGTTATATTGTTTTACATAGTTTTCCACCACCAACGGTTATATCAGCCTTTTCTGTATAACGGCAAGACTTCCGTTGAGCAATCAGAAGGTTATAATTTCACAGATGCTATGGAAATGTTAAAATCAAATGTAGATTTTGTCAATTTAACGATAATTTGGTTTGATGTTTTCTCTCCACCGAACTCTCTGTAATGACAGTCGTCTTAATTCTCATTAAGTTTATTTGTAAAATTAGCGATCAACTGATAAGCTGATTTTTAACAAAAAAACAATAACAATGTCTTAAAACCGGTTAAGACTATTTATTAAAAAAATTAAATAATACATTCACATTATAATAATAATATTTAACAAAATTAAGTTCATATATACAAGTCAAAATAATTACGCGGGAATAAAACAGCGCATTTTCTAAAGAAATCAAAAATTTCGAGATTGACAGTATTTCTTAAGAAAGTATGAAAACGGTTTTCTATTTTTATCTTATCGACAAGGAGTTTAATTAAATTTGGTTGGTTTATAATTAAAAATGAAATAAATGAATACTATTGATAATATACAATATAAATTAATTCCAGTTTAAGCAGGGGTTAGAAACGTTTATGATTATTCATTATTTATGACAAAAATGTTTCCTTCTTCATAATTATTAGATTTTTATGCGTCAATGTATTACTAATATTGAAGTATTTCAATTATTTGTGATTTTAATTCCTTTTATTGATTTTGGTGATTATGAAATCGGTGCTGTAAATGAGAAAGTAAATTATGTGTTTAAAGAAGCACAATTCCAAATAAACAACTACTCAAGAAGATTGAATGAGAAGGTTGATTTGAAATAAAACCTCCGAAGAAGCAATCGACGTTTCCGAAGAAAATCTAAGATAAATGAAGGATTTCTCAGAATGAATTGCAAAGAAAATACTTTTGCATTTCTGAAAGTGCACTGTGGTTAGTGCAGCGTAAATAAATATGAAAAGTAACAGTAAATCGTGAAAGTTGACCGACAAATACAAACGAACATATATATTTTAAAAAATAAAACACAATTCATTTGTACTACTTTCACATATTTATGCTACTATTTATACTACTTTCAAATATGTGGAAGTAGTACAAATGAATTGTGTTTTATTTTTTAAACTATAATGTCTTTCCACCAAGAATTGACAGTTAACACCTTAAAAGTGAACATATATATTTAAAAAGTAGTAAGAATTCCTAATATGTGATGACGAAAATATATAAATTTTCAAATCAACTATATTCATACCGGTATTATTGTCTTGTATGTAATTTAAAGTGAAAAAAACATGAAATACCTTGATTAGATACCTTTGGCGGGTGCGAAATGGCGTCGTGAACTTAAAAAAGATATGAAAAGATTGATAGGAAAGCGAGAAAAATGTATTCAAAAGATTGCATTATCAATGATACTTAATAACTCATCTTAAATGAATTGCATACAGTTAGGAAAGTGTTCTTGGCTCTACAGACGGCTGAGTCGTTAAAATAGACGCTCTTAAAACTGTTAAAGATCACACATTGCTTCTGGAGATATATTGGGTGATGTTATTTTAAGTATAGGTCCCCAAAGTACGCCAAGGTTGAAGTATTACGATTTATCAGCCGACACTTCTAAAGTCTGTTATTATTACATACGACTTGGCATAACGGTATTGCAATTTGTAAATATTAACAAATAAATAATGAGAAATATTGGATCAAGAGCTAAATTAAGTATGCAAATAATATGTATACTTTATCATCATTCACATCAATAACCGAGACTATTCAGGTTTCTATAATTTTATGATTCATCTAACAGATTATTAAATATCCAAACTTAAGAAGAAGATCAAAACAATGATGAAAATAAAATATTGAATCCAAATTAATAATGCGCAAATAGAATATTTCTCGCAACAAGTGAGATTAGGTTTGCACCATGCCTTTAATAATTATTGAAAAATAAAGAAAATATATGTCAATCAGAATAGTAATGGTGTAACTTCAGTTTTGAAGTTATTATGGCTTTGTAAAATGTTCTTAAGATCAAATAACAACCATTAATAACTGTTTGGCAATCAACTGAAGAACTTAAACGTTAGTGTAGTAGTGAATTCTGTCCGTACACTTTACTCCTATTCTGATATTTGAGGTACTTCACTATTATTCTGAAAATTATCGTTAAATATGGGAATACAAAAACAAAAAACAAGAAAGAAATGTTTTAAAGAAATTAGGAGTATATATAAAGGTGCACCATTATTAAACTAATAGAATAACATCTTTTGAACGTGTTTGAGGTATAACCTCATTTTCCGTATTTTTGGAGTTTACACCATTACTATTCTAAGTGACACATATTTCAGTGATGTTAAAGATAAGTTCAGCTCGAACAATTTTTTTTTTTTAAATGAAAATCACAAAAAAGCAGAACAATTAAAATCTGAATGCTATTCTATGAGTTTGGTTTGATATGCGTTGTTTTCATATGCATTTTTTTAAGCACAGAATCAATGCATTGATTTCTTCTATACAAAATTCCTTTATTGACAAATGTACGTCACTCACAAAAGCCGACACGGTTGTACATATGAAAATGTGTATTTTAATTCTTAATATTTGATGAAATTTTACCAATCAAAAGTAAGGTAAGCATTCAGATTCATGCTAATGGAATTCGCTAGCGATTGCGGCAAGTTGATTTATATGTACTCACTTTATGAATGGATAGATTCTGGAATGAATGACGGGTCTGACAGCTATTCTTGAACAAACAATAGTGGCGAAAATTTTGTAAGCTTGCAAAAATGAAACAAATAATAAATAAAAAGAAAACTAAATTATATTTTGTTATTCTTTTGTAATAATGACACAATGTATTGAGATTTAAAATAAACATGATGCCTTAGAAAATAGCTCGGAGCGTAATACAAAAAGGTCATTCATTACTCATTTGTATACTTTTCTTTGTAAGATTTAAAAACACACCGCATTGTCAAAAGAAGTTTTTTTAACATCTTTTGTGTCTGAAGAAGGTCTCTGTATCTCAATGGAAACACTTATAAATTCCTATGTTATCGCATGTTTTCTTTTTGGAAAATGAGAAAATAACACAACTCGGCTCAGCCGCATAGAAGTATCTACGATTGTATAATATATGGAGGTCCTTCTTGCATTCCGAATCCTTAAGCAGGGAACTTTTATTAAATCGTCTGGTAAGCTTTTTTACGCTTTTTTATTTCAGAGAACGATTCCCATAGCGCTATTTAAGAGATTTGATATAAAAATTAAGCGCAAATGATTATAATTATCAAAATTGAATCGATTAAATTTTGTCAATTTTCATACGTTTTGTCAGTAACGACCCGGGTTTCACCTTTCAGCATCTGCATGCATTCAAGTCTCGAACAGACAGTTCGAGCTCATCTTGATGGCAAAAGGCGAATTCCATTCGTTAATGACAAAACGTATGGAAATGTACAAAATTTGAACAATTCAGGCAGAAATTCAGACATGTTATAAAAGCATGTTAAATACATCTAAAAACATTATAAAAATGTTGTTGGAAATGTATTATTATTTCGTCAAAAATATAATATCACTCGATAGACAGTAATATATTGTAAAATTCCCATTGTCAAAGTTAGTTACGACATTTCATTGTTTTAATTTAAGACATCGACTGGAAAGCGGCAATTCGCCACTCTGTTAATGTGTTGTTACAAAATAAGGATTAAGGCGATTCTCGAAATTTTAACTCAGGTATCAGTGTGACTCTCAGACGTATAATATTTTTTTTTTTTCCATGTCCGCTCCCAATGTGGAGCATATGGTCTCCTAATGGAGGTATCTTGACAGAATTTTTTCTACAAGAACTGCTTGTCACTCAGTTGCTCAACCTCTCTTTTCTTTTTTTGAAGAGAGTAGGGATAGAAGGATAGGGATATGAGGACTAGTGGTTAGCTAATCGCTCTCGTTACGCCCTGTGAGGATGGGATAGGTGGGAGGGAGGACTCAGACTACGAACAGAAATCCATAAATCGATTGAAAGATCAATCCATGAAAACCGTCCGCACCGGGAATTGAACCCGAGACATCCGTAACCGTAGCCGGTGACGAAACCAACTGCGCCACGGACGCCGACAATATTTTACCTCGTAAATAATATTTGTCGTATTTGCCTTAAACTGGCGAATGCCTGAAGATGCCGAAAGGCAAAACCCGGGTCGTTAGTGGTAAAATACATGGAAGTGTACAAAATCTCAATAATCCAAATTTGATATTATTGTTTGTTGGGCGATATGTTGATTCTTATTCAAATATTTAAAATATCGTGAAAGTGACGGGCAATTTTCTAAACGCTTTTATAAATAACCTTTTCAAAACACGTCATGTTTAAAAAAAATTATCGATGTCACCAACACTTACCTTCCGAGCCTATTTCTTTCGTGACTCTGCAAAGGATGGATGCATAAAAGATTGTGGCCAGGGTTGGCGGAAAGGGATGAAAGGGGAATGAGACGAAAAAGTCTGCGAATAAAAGAAAGTTTGGGCTATTCATCAGAGCGAGGGGCAAACAAAACACACTCCTAAGTTTATTCACTTCGAAAAAGTGGTTCTAAAATGTTTGATTTCACAACACCTCCGTTTGGTGTAAAAGTTTACAATGACGGGTAATTTAGAGAGAGTTCAAAACGGTTGAAATAAATAGAGCGTACATACAACTGGAATGCGAAGGGGCTTCAAGAGTCAAGGGTTAATTCGTAATTATCTTTTTTAATTAATTTACTATCCAAATTCTCAAAGTCTCATCCTATTTTTAAATCATGTCCATGGGCTCCCAAGAAAGTGTAAAAAGCATGCAAGAAAGCTTGAATCCCTTGCAATTAAAAACAGATTCATGTATATGAATTAAAAATCAATGCTATAAGTATTCAAAACATAGCATTTGAAGACCATTATACAGTACTTATTCCTTTAAAGTTAATAATTATTGAACTACGTTGGTTAGAATTCACAACAAGTTAGTACGATCCAATAAATTCGATGGGTATATAGTAATATAACACTATATTAAAATGTTGATTGGCATACAAATATTTGTAATTCTTATATTATGACAAACATAATATTTAATGATTGGATATTTCAATATCATTAAAAACCAAAATTAACATTAGATTATTGTATTCACTTTTATATCTTATGTAAACAATATTTTAAAAAAATTTCAAATAACTGATTTAGAAACACAGATAAAATGTCTACCTTTCTATGGATAGGAAGCTTTTCATACTTCAAACGTCGTGTTAAATTTATCGTAAGGCTTAGATTTTTTTAAATGAAGAGAGACGACTTAATAAAAGTTAAATTGATGTTGAAGTCTTCTTCGGTTCTATGTTGAAATTATCATGATTCTGACTGCTAGAGATTGAACGACAAAAAACTCAAACTTTTGGATCAACAGTTGACAATATGAAATTTATCGAGTAGAAAAAAATTGTTTTATTTATTTATGGTTGAAATTGAACTTTTATCAATATTAATTATTGACAACAAACCAGAATTATTGCAGTATGGAAACCAGTCTTGAGATTTTTGAAGTTATCCTAATTATAAAGTAATGTAATTTTATATTATATTAAATATTGTAAACATTCATAATGTCGTGGTTGTTTTTTACTTCACGTTATTGCTTAATAGTTTTCAAAGCATTTAAAAGGTTTATTATTGTGGTGCTTACCTTTGTTCGTACAACGTCGTGTTTTGGATTTTATCATCAATTTTCATTAAGATGCGGAAAATTGAAAATATATTTAATAGTGTTGAAAAAAATAACAAACACTATTACATATTAATTTTTATGACCGGTTTCGGTTTCGCTCAGTGAGTGCTCATTCTCGACTGATGATAAATATGTACAATAAATTATTGATCGTTACTATTTATACAAATTATAACTATTCATAAACAAATTTATTTAAACATTATAACCCGTTTACAAATCAGTAAATAAATAAATTTGGTTTACATGGATGTTTGTTATATCTAAAAATTCCCTCCCACCGATCCAATTATATAAACGAGCCATAGCGATAACGATTAGCTAAACACTAGTCCTGTCTTAGCCTTATCCTTCTATCCCTACTCTCTTCGAAAAAGGTAGGTACAGACACTGAGTAACACGTAATTCTTTTCTGTGAAGATACGTCTATTAGGAGACCATATGCTCCACATTGAGGAAGGAACATGGCTTAAAAATATTACAAAATTCATCAAAAATATTATTTTCATTATGCTTTCTGATCGTTAATATTTTTTATAGAAAGTAATGTTTATTTGTTTTTCTTGAATATGAGTGACGGCTTTCATACAAGAATCGACAATAATTAAGACCACTAAAGCGAATAACAAATTAATGTTATGATTTAGTTGCGTTAATAACTTGAACTTAAAATACTTAAATAATTCTTTAATTGAAAAAGAAGTTACATCATAATGAAGATTAAGATTTTCTTATAAAAAAAAGAAATAAAAAATCAAATAATGCTGTAGACGAATATTTAAGCCAGATCTGCAGTTTTTACTGTGATTTTATTACCCTCGAAACAAGACGTGGCTTAACGATGGAATATAAAAAAGACGTAAAAGGCTTAGCACTATATGATGATTTGAGTATTTATTTATGTGTTTTTACAAGCTAAATGCTTCAATTGAACATCATATAATTTTTATTGTAGAGGATTATTCGAGAATTAAGAAAAAATCATTACACTTTAGGAAATATACAGCTACAAGTATATTATTAATTAATGATAATTAATAATTATTAAATTTTACAATGGATGTAAGTAAATAGTATATTTAAACGGTTCCAATAGTTCATTTATTGAAAGACATCATTAAACAATCTTAAATGTCACTTTTCACCGATGAAATTGTACAACTCAAAGTATGATATTTGTCTTAAAATTTCAATTGAATAACCATGGTCGGCTACATTTTATTTGTCAGTAATAGGTAATATTTTCGATGAATTCTGCGTTAATTTTGTGAACATTCATTTATAACATAAAATTAAAAATGATAACAAAGTTATTCCATTGGCTGTGTTACTAAATTTGATACGTGTTTCGCTTCTTTAAAAAGCACTGTCAGATTAACTATATCGCATGGCTATTTATTTCTAAGGTAAACAATGATTCTGATTCTCAACGAATAAATGAAGAGTTGGGTGGGTTTATTTCCTTCCACTGAATGTGGGGAGGCGGTAAGACACAAATTATAATAGTATTAAATACCATAACATCACAAAATTAATTCGCTCCCATTTCATTAGCTAACCACTAGTTCTTTCTCTTTTCGTCAAAAGAGTGATTGAGCAACTGACTAACTACCAGTTCTCGTAGAAAAAACTTCCGCTGAGATGAGCTCTATTAGAAGTACAGGAAAAAAGCGAACATGGAAAAAAGCGGACGCGGAAAAATGCGGACACGGAAAAAACCGCACACAGCGTAGAAAAAGAAGTATTCACATTAAAAATACTTCTTATCGTTTCATGAGTTTTTCAGCTTTAAAAAATGTTAAAATTAGATTTTTGATTTTAAATAACGTCAAATAATAATTTCCAGAAACTCAGAATCTCCGGACAGCAAAAGATTCATTTGTTGCATTCTTTCTTTGTTTGAAAGTGTTGAGTACATGAGACTTCAGTACTCGGTAATTTCATCTGTCCTTTTTTGTATGGGACTTTTTTTAGAAATGCATTGTCTATAATATAAAGTAAAGATACGTACATGCATTTTATTCAACGTTTTCACTTAAAATAGTTAAAATTTTCCCCGTTACAAATAAAAATAGACGCAATTTAAAAGAATTAATGAATCACATTATAATTGTAAAATCTTATACAAAAAAGATCGTGTCTATCTTGTGTCAGCGGTTTTATTATAAGTAAAACAGTTGAATAAAACGCATACATGTATTTTTACTTTATATAATAAAACATTTATTTCTAAAAAAAGTCACATACAAAAAAGGACAGAAGAAATTATTGAGTACGGAAGTCTCATGAACTGAACATTTTAAAACAAATATAGAACGCAACAAATGAATCTTTCGTCGTCAGACTTCTGAGTTTCTGGAAATTATTATTTGACGTTATTTAAAATTAAAAATCTGATTTCAACATTTTTAAAGCTGAATAACTCATGAAACGATAAGAAGTATTTTAAATGTGAATACTTCTTTTTCTACTCTTAAGGTTTTTTCCTGTACGGTTTCATCCGCTCTCCAAAATAAATACATTGTTTTTTCATATAATTTGCAATATGCACAAACATTATGAAAAAGTTATTGTGCTATTTTTCTAAATTTAATGCAGATATGGTCTCTGCATTAAGTCTTCTTAGCCGTGATGGAAAATCGGGACATCATAGTGAGGGTATTGGTAAAAAGTTTATCATTATGTCGGCTTAAAGAAAAGTCAATCGAAATGTAACATTATATATTGTTTTATTTAACGTGTTTACTCAACTTGATACACTAAGCATTCCATTTGTGTTGTTCAACGAATATGAGCTTACTTGTAGCCTTTCATACTCAACTTATTTTACGTCAGTAAAAGCTTGAAATCTACCTTTTAACGTACGTTTCATTAAGAATCAGCTTTCGTCTTTTGGAAAAAAAAGCTAGATTGTGTGTATACTTAAGAATTTGTAACAAAACTGTGTTAAGCAACTTTTGTTGAAAACTTTCAACAAAAAACATTTTCACTATAAACATTTTGAAAGCAATTTACAGTTAAGCTCATGGACGATGTTTTTTCCATTTTTATTCTATTAATGCAATGTTTTGTTTGCCCTGGAAAAGTTTTCTAGTGAAATTCCGTTAATTTGCCTGAACTGAACAATTGTTTGCATTTCACCCCAAGTTGTTCAGTTACGAACTGGCAAAGGTCTTGGGAAAAAGCTATGTTTTTTTCTCAAAGTTTTCCCGACATTATTACGCAGTTCTCAAAATTAATTACTTTACTATTCTGGTGTAAAATTATTTTTCAAAGAAATAGTTGTTTTTGTGTATATACAGTTCTCGGTGTTCCGTATTTTAAAGTTATTTACGATTATAACAATAATAATTTTGCTCTATAATCTAGACGTTGGAAATCTAAATGATTATACAACGTAATTGAAAATAATTAATTACACGAAATGAAGATGAATTGGTTACTATTAAATAAATTACTTGATTCAAGCTCAACATACTTCACATGCCTTCAAATTAGTGTGATGATTTTGATGGTTAATACATTTATCTACGTCACTTATAATTAATACAATACTATAAAAAATTTCCCCCTAATATGAGAATTTTCAATTAATATAAAACAGTAAGACGAATTATTCACAAGCTTTATAAAGCAAAATGAATAAAGTGGTTTTCATTCAAAGTAAAAGTCAAAGCAATTGTAGATATATTGAAAAGGTTAAAACACAAACACTTAAGCCAGCCAATGGTTTTCTTTTAAAATCAAATAGCTCCACCATGCTATTTCAAATTATCTTAGTTAGTCGATATTGTTGTTCAAATAAATATTGAGGAATATGCATACACAATTAAAAAGCACAAACATACCAAATCGCCATTATAAATTGTGGGTTTCTTTATACAGATAGACTGGAGAAATCTCCTGAGTTAATGCACTACAAAAAGCTCCTTAAAGGTTTATCTAAGGAACTTTCAGTGAGAAAAGGTAAGCTAAAAAAAGAAGTAAGTAAGTATATAAACATGGGTGCACGTTGTTCAGTATTTATCTCTTAAATTTCTATAAGTATTCACCTGATTTAAGTTGTACCAAGTGAAAGATTACGTGTGAAATTTTATTTTTCTAATGAAAAAAAAATCTATTTGTTACTAGTAAAACTTGGTTTTTATCTTAAGAGTATTGATTAATATATTTTTTCTCTATACAATCCATGGCAAGATAAATACTAAAGAATTGAAAACATATTTCACTTCATCAATTCATGAAATATACCGCTACTTTACGTAAATTAATATTTTTGACAGAAGTAACTATTTCTTATATATATCATATTATTTCCATAAGCTTTCCATTTTTAATTAATATATTTACCACATTATTTTATGATATGAGCCTGAATAATAATACTTTCTTGCTTTAATGTTTAACCATGATTTTTACCTTATTTTCTGATCGCTAAGTGGAGGTTTTAACGCTGGAAAATAGAAGTTAACAGCCATATTATTATATTAGATATATTTACGTACATATATAAACGTATTTATTTGACCAATATCTACTCAACTTCAACAAACCGTGGTTTTACAAGTATTTATTTCGATATATTATTATCTATTGGCTGTAAAGGAATTGCGGCCACCCAATGTGGTTCTCCACATCAAGACATACAAACTAAGGGTCCAAAAAGTTTCTCTTCGTTGCTTTTCCTTAGGTACAGTTTCACTTTAGTTACAAAAGAGTAGTTTCATTAACAAAATTGAGCAAAAGGTTTGAAACATTTAACATAGTTATATCGGTTCAAGTTGGTAGTAATTTGACATGCGTGTGATATTCGTTTTAATTCATGTAATGCTATTTTTGTAAAAGAAACCTCTTAAGCTTCTCCAGAGGCTTGTTTAAAAAAGTACCAATAATACAATGAGTTATTAAAAAAAAATGTAAAAGCTTAGAAAAGTAAAAAATTCTCTTTGATTCGGTTAATTACTGTATAATAATAGTTATAATCCTGTAGCCATGTGGAAAATGTCTTAGGCTTTGGATTCAATGTTTTGTTTTTTGATCGTTTTATGGATTTTTATTCAAAGCCATGGATGTCTTAGATAATTTCATAATTTCCAAACACCCCCTATACTATATTGAAAACAATTCGTAGAAAGAGTAAATATTTAACCACTAGCCCATTCCTAATACAGTCCTTCTTACCTAAATCTTTCAGAAAAGTGACTTTTAGGAACTGAATCACAACCAGTTTTTATAAAAAAAATATTCACAAGCTACAAACTAGGTGTAGTAATTGATTTCGACTTAAATGAATGAATTCAAATTCTCGTAAAAAAGAAGAACATACACTATAATTCATATTAGAAGTGGCCATGGTTGAATCTAAATCTGAAGTGTTATTATAAATCATTTGGCAAGTTTATGAGTATTGATTATGTTTTACCAATTCGTTATATAAGTATGTAATCTTAAAATAAATACACTCGCCTGAATGGTTGCCATAATAACGTTTGTCAATTTAAGGACGCGGGCACGTTTCAAGTTTTCTCCGAATATTCTGATGAAAAAAATACGAGCGAAATGTTGATATTCAGGAGACCTGATTAACCGGCATCGGCAGACTGACATGCTTTCACCGTAAAAAAGCTCTCTAAAAGCTCAAGGTGAGTCTATTCAGGCCTGTAAAAAACTTTTACGTGTTACGTTAAATCGAGGGGCGTCTGAGAAGTACTTCAAACTTTTAATGTCACAGTTAAAATCTGAATTGTCCTGATTAATATTCGACAACGATTTTTTTGTAAAATTAACACACGCTATTATAGTTTAATTTTGTCAGCTAAGTGAGTTTTTGAAGTATATTATAAAATATGTTTAAAATTAAATAAGTGTTATATTTGAAAATTCTAAAATTTATAATTTTGAAAAAATATTATTAAACATAAATTTTCTAATAACTTTATAGTCACACGTCAATTTTTTTCCTAGTATATTCATACAATAGGGACGTATATAATTGCAAATCACTTGACGAGAAATTTTTTTGGCGAAAAAAAAAGAATTAGCAACAAAAAATCATTCTCTTTGTGAATAATTATTTAAATATCCAAACAAACCAAATAATATGCGTCATATGTAGGCATATATTATGCGACAGTGATTGTGTTAAAATTTGTTTCATTTTAGAGTGCTTTTTGACTTAAATTTAATTTTTGTGTTTTGTCACCATTTTCGTGACTGAGAGTGGTGGATAAAAAAGGATATTGCTTATATTAGGTCGTTTAGATGTCATTATAGACTAGCTTATGCTGAAATTTGGTTAAAAGTTGAAAATATCACCGTGTACCCTCATGTAACACCTAAAAAGTATGGTCTATCAATTAATAATAATTTTAAAACATAAAAAAACATGTGAAAATGTACCGTCGCTACCGTACACTGTTTGGGAGAAGTTCCTGTGACATCTATACAAAGAGATGTGTACATATATTTTCTGCTAGTAGAGATGAATAGATTGAGTATTTCGATTACTTGTTATTTTACACGCATTTACAACCATTTTTCAGGGATGTTAAACAAAGAAAATTGTTGTTAACGAATTATTTCAAATCACAATTTCAAGGACGTGAGGACGAAATAAAAGGTTTTTCTTCGTTTATATGATTTTAACTAGTTTAAAAATCAGTGAATGCAAATGCCCAATGAGTGATTTGAGACCCGGACCGTAACACGATAGCAAAGATCATTGAATATTTGATATTTATTAAGTTTAAGATGATAATGATAGCTCTATAATTAAAATGCTCTGTTAAATTAATTTGCCTTTTAAATACAACGACGCCTGAAAATTATGTTTCTTACTAACCTTTTCTTATCGTATTTCTTCCAGGAAGAGTGACTAGCGACTTTGATGCGCTGTTTTGTTCTCGTCATTATTAACATTAACGAGATTTGAAGATAAAAAAGTAGTTGCTTACACTAAAAGTAAAAACTGACGTAGTTAGACCTGAGGTTTATTTATAAATTTGGAATCGTTCTCTCCGAATAACCGTTTATTATGAACTATGATCAGTTTTCGGTATACATTTTATATTGTACCCTTACAAAACCACTAGACCAATAGTACGTCTATAGCGGACCGTTATAGAAATGGGTGTCTCTATGCTAACGTTCTGAAGCCTTTATATCCACAATGGCCCAACATAAAACAGGAGTTTTCAATATATATATATTGAATATATAATCGCATAATTTTAGCGTCAATTAAGCTACTGAATGATGAATTTATTTGGTATCACTTGAATAGAAAAGATTTAATTTATGTTACAATGACATTCAATACTAAGAAACATTTGGATTATTGAGATTTTGTACACTTCCATGTATTTTGTCACTAACGACCCGGGTTTCGCCTTTCGGCATCTTCAGGCATTCGAGCACACGAATGGACTCGAACTGACTGACAGTAAACAGTGTCTAACGTTTATATAGAAGATACAAATACGACAAATATTATTTACGAGGTAAAATATTATACGTCTGAGAGCCACACTGATACCTGAGTTAACATTTCGGGAATCGCCTTAATCCTTATTTTGTAAACAACACATTAACAGAGTGGCGAATTGCCGCTTTCCAACTTCTTTTAGAATTACCAGTGATTTTACAATTATAATAACATTGTCGGTGTCCGTGGCGCAGTTGGTTTCGTCGCTGGCTACGGTTACGGATGTCTCGGGTTCAATTCCCGGTGCGGAAGGTTTTCATAGATTGATCTTTCAATCGATTTATGGATTTCTGTTCGTAGTCTGAGTCTTCCCTCCCACCAATCCCATCCTCACGGGGCGTAACGAGAGCGATTAGCTAACCACTAGTCCTGTCATAGCCCTATCCTTCTATCCCTACTCTCTTCGAAAAAGAAAAGAGAGGTTGAGCAACTGAGTGACAAGCAGTTTTCGTAGAAAAAATTCTGTCAAGATACCTCCATTAGGAGACCATATGCTCCACATTGGGAGCGGACATGGGAAAAAAAAAAAAAAAAATAACATTGTGGGTTTCGACGGGATGCAATTGTGCCAAAAAAATAGTGACAAAATACATGGAAGTGTACAAAATCTCAATAATCCAAATTTGATATTGAAATTCCATCAAGCACCCTCAGTCGATGTCTTAAACTAAGAAACATTGTTAAATTTTTTTTTACAGACACCAGCGTAATTGATTAAATCCAGATTTTTTTTAAAAAATAAAACACAATTCATTTGTACTGCTTCCACATGTTTTATAATGATCAGGACTGGTTTCGCTCATCATGAGCATTATCAATTGATAGATAGAACTCAGTTGATAATGCTCGCTAAAGTATTCTTAATAATAGTATTTCGCTAAAAGTCTACTTTATATAGCGAAAGAAGCGTATATTTTTCAATAAATTAATCCATCTCAACCAACTCAAGCACCATACTTTATTTTGTAAAATTATATTCAAATAAAATGTTTCGTCTTAATGCATTCGCGAATAACTTAAATAGCGTATTTTTTTTCTTTTCTCGAAATAATTGAGTTTAAGGTGGTTAGTTGTCAAAAATTTTGGCCAGTGGTTGAAAATTAAATATGTTTTTATGCCGCTTAATTTTTCAAAAATGTTCCAGTATCAAATTGTCCACTATAAATAATATTTAAAAATCTTAGCTCGAAAGAAAAAAATTAAGTTTTACTTGAACATATTATTATATTGCGGGAAACAGGACCCATCGACTTAACGCCGCTGAAATAGTCGATTACATGTTTAAACATCACATCACTTACAAAGTTCTCAAAAACCCAAATCCCTCATGAAAAGTCCCATTTTAAGACTCAAATTTTGCTCTCTTTTGAATATAGATATTTCAGTTTATTAAATACTTAAACAATGATTTAATTTGAGGCGAACAGGTTAAGAGCGCCTGACAAAGACCGTTTGAATGAATCTTCAATATTATTTGCAAGTCCCAGGATTTCAGAACAGCTGTATTGTATTATGTGACATGTTTGCTATAGTAAGGGCAAAAGGGCGTACATAATGAATTCTATGATATTGTCTTGTTACAATATGTTTACTAAAACATATTAACTTACAACACAAAGAGTTGATTATTTTTTTAAATTCCCACGTACGAACCTGAATTTTCTTTAAGCGTTTTTTCAAGTTATAAGGGACATAAAGGGCTTTTATAAGAGATCTTTTTCACAGTACGTTTCATTTGATTGTGAATCCAAAACTTAGGTTCATTTAAAATAATCAACCAACTCTTTGGAATTCTTGTAGAAATCAATATATTGTCGAGCTTCTTGCAAAAGTTGGTAACTATCAAAAACACGTTAGAAACTTATCGTAATTTTGAAGTTGGATAAAGTTGCGGAAATCGGAATAGTTGAATTTTGTATTCTTGAAATTTATATTATTAAAAATAATACTGAAATTCATTATCTCGATAGAGTCTTCAATATTTTTATGAGACTTTTTGGATGAGTAGTACGAACTGACTCGAGTCCATTCGTGTGCTCGAATGCCTGAAGATGCCGAAAGACGAAACCCGAGTCGTTAGTGACAAAATACATGGAAGTGTACAAAATCTCAATAATCCAAATTTGATATTGAAATTCCATCAAGCACCCTCAGTCGATGTCTTAAATTATATCAGTTGATAATGCTCGTGATGAGCGAAACCGGTCCTGATCATTGTAAATATGTGGAAGCAGTACAAATGAATTGTGTTTTATTTTTTAAAATATAATGTCTTTCCACCAAGAATTGACAGTTAACACCTTAAAAGTGTTCATAAATAGTGATAAAATTAATCGTTTCATTTGCAACAAGTTCTACGTATATTTAAAAAAAATACATGGCTGCCGATTTGAATTCAATTTAAAATACAATAATTATATTCATTGTCACTGTGTGTCTATAAACAGATTTAATTACGATTTTTGATAATCAAGCTGCGGAATACACTCTGTAAGAGTGTGAAGCCGTAGTGGGTGGTGGTGGGTACAACGTTGAGTACCCTAGGGCATTTAAAAAAAAAAAAATCAAGTCAAACCACGACAATCAAGGGTATAACAAAAACATTGTTCGTTTTCTTAGATCATTTTTTTTCCCCAAAAGATACAATACAATTTGTGTGTAATTTAATAATTTTGTAATAAAGTTAACACACCGTTTTTAAAATAACTTCATTAGCATATATTTCAAAATAACATTTTATTGTTTATTTCAATTAAACAAATTAATGTCCGTTGAGGGAATATATACTAGGATCGCACAACAAAGGCCTTGCAATTCACTGTATGCTTGTTGTTCTTTGTACATTTTTAATTCTAATTTACAATCATAAATTGAATGTAAACAATATTTAGAGTTTTTTCTTCTTTACAAATCAAATATTCGACTTTACAGATTTATAGAGAAATTACTTAATATGAATTAGTTCATGCAGTATTGTTTTTCCCTATTATGTAGTGTTATTGTCCAAATAACAATACTCTTCGTTAAACTTGTTCTTCAAGACGTGTTGTAAGCGAACAGCTGTGGCTTTTATATGAGAGAAGGAAAAGTTTTTTGAACGAATAAAATGTTAGGTTTTCTCCCAATGCTACTGTGTCACCTTGACAAGCGGAAAACCCAAAAATAACACCACGTGTGTACGGAGTGTTTCAAATTAGATTTGTTAGAATCAGACAAATTGTTATTTCTTATCTATCTTCTGGGTTATCGGTTGATTGTCGGTTAGTGCCCGGTAGGTTAAGAAAGTAATATTTTAACTTGATTGAAATGTTTACTATAAAACTAAAAATTCACAAGGGTATTTCTCGCTTTAATGCAGATTTAACGAAATGAAATATTCATTTATTGATATTTCAATATCAATTTATGGATTTTTATACGAAGTGATATGCCAAAGCCACTCGTTATTCAATCGTGATTATAGAGCACAGAGAAAACGATTAGATAATTTCGTGTCATTCCCTTACTACATTTTTATATTTATAAACATTTTATTTCTATGTATATAATACATAGAGCGACTGCAGAAACCAGCACTGGTAAAAACAACGTTTGTTCAAATGATTCCTTAAAAATCTATATGCCTTAGATAACTTTATTATTTATCAATACTATTCTGTATAATTTGAATGGTGATGCCATTAATTGAACAATTAAGTTAAGCACTTTACCTTAGGTTTCCTGAAAGAATTTTGAAAACACACACCGAAGCCAAAGACATCTCTCAAGCTGGTTGCGTATTTCACGCTGAAAGGTCCCCTATTTTCCGCATGGGTCCTACCCGGGTTAGGATCTTTATTGGAGTTATTTTGGATAAAAGTTGTCGTTTGCTCAGCATGTCAAATATGCAGTCAAGAAAGCTAAATTAAAAAATTCAATGCGACAGCTTGTAGAAAATATTGTAATCGTTTTGCCAAAAAACCTGTAGTTGAAATAATTAGTGACGAGTATTGAGTATTTTCTTGGTAAATTTATTTCAAACACTTAGACAAAAAATTTGACTATTGAGCAATGAATGCATCTGAATTTAAAAAAATATGTATTGCATTTTATATTTCATTATTTTGGTATTGTTTTGTACAAGAGTTTGGAGTAGGTTTTTTTCAAATTAAATTTTTGTACACTGCCAGATGGCAGAGCTGTACGAAAGAAGCGTTTTACGTTAATAACTTAACACACCAACTTTCAGACATACAGTTTTTTTGTAGATTTTTGAATATTTGAATAAGTTATGCAACGGCACTTTTAATTAATGATTAGAAAATCAAAACGTAGTTTCCTTTATTACTTATTATCCGATGAAAATGCTCAACGATGAAACAAAATAAGTCCTAAATATTGTTGTATCAAATGTTGCCATTAAATAAAATTCATTTGACTAGATTAGACTATATTAAATTCAGTATCATTGTATGATACATAAGTGATAATATATTTTTTGTATACGATAAGTTTTCGTGTCGTCGTTGTATATGATTTCGAAGGTAGGTATTGTAACTTTTATTAATACACACTAGCTTTGAAATACATTATCTATAAGTATCTTTGTCGGTTGACTACATATACTGTGTTCTTAGTAAAATAATTAATAATTTTAATTTAACTCACCATGGGACATATTGTAGCCTCCTATGCACCCATACGTTTTTGTATGGGGTTAGTTTCGGAGTTGATTTTGATTAATGACATTGGAAAGACGCCGTTGACGTATAAAGCTTTTGTGGAGAACCAATCGGACGCTGTTTGGCTTAAAGTTGGAAGGTATTTCGATAGAAAAGAATGCTTTAAAGACACTGAGAACAAATGAATGTGTAATTTGGCACGCCATGAATGATTGCGTATAAAGAAAAGGTTTTAACGGTTTAGTTGAATTGCACCTACTGGTATTTAATACCCAGCTTCATCAGAGATAGACCGCGCTTATATTGAGATATTAGCGTTATTTTGCTTGCAAGGTAATATTGAAAGTTGAAAATATCACCTTGAATCGTGCCTTATGTAAAACTCAGAAAACATAGTACATCGATCAATAATAATTTTAAAAGTTGAATGCTGAAAATAGCACAGTTGGCCTAGAAATGGAAGCCAGAATGACATGTGCAAATTTCACATCGATACTGAACACCGTTTGGGAGGAGTTTATGCATGTTTTTTTCTGCTGTATGGCGTACTTATATAGCAACATCGTAAAGAAGGAAAATTAAAACTTGGTTGAATTATGTGTACTGTATGGTAATATTATCGATATAGATTGAATTTTATTGATAAAAAACAATTCATAGTGTAACGGAATTAGTCCAGAATGTATTATTTTGCCATCTAAATAATGCGTTTTAAAATTTACAAAAATCTTTCAAATTGTTTTATATAAAAAAAAAGAAAATATATCAATTTTAGAAAACAGCTGTTCATGAAAATTAACATAGCTTAAAACTATTGTTTTTCAGTCAAAACTACGTATCGTTCCCAGAAACGGGTTGGGCATGAAGAGTTCAAAACATCTACCTTGATTTATTATCATGCCACCACTTTTTTAGAACTTGATTCTTATATCAAATTCAAAATAATATACATTAAAGAAATATATCTAAAGTTAATGATTCGCATTTATTTTGATTACGTTCATCATATCAATTCAGTCCACCAAATATTAAAAGTAAATAAGGTTAACCTTATTATCAACACAGTTTGATTAGCCCCAAGTAGCCTGATTTTCGCTTTAAACATTTAATTATTTTCATCATTTAACAGTGATATAATGTATAAATACATTTAGTGTTTATATGTATCTCAAAAACAAAGTGTGTGGTATCATTTATTTTCATTTAGACTTGAAAGCAAATTACAACTTGCTGTGCTATTTTCAATTATGTTCATTAAAGGGTTTTTTCATTACGTCTGAGACTCTTGATAATAGATAAGATAAAATGTCCATACAATTGCAAACGGAATTATTCACACAAAAAGAAAATTTCGGCTTTTCAAAGGTCATCGTGTTACATCAAATATTCAAGAACAATGGCTTGTGCTAAACCATTTCTATATAAAATATAATATTATTGTACTCTTTAATTCGGTGATTATATCACATTGATGTTTTATACAGTATTTTTGATAAAATACATAATTTTTTTTCAAGGTATTTTCAACTCAAAGTATTCTTTAAGAATGGATGTTAAGAAATTGATGGACGATTATTTATCATAAGTTTAGCTTAGTCAAACATATATAAATGTATCAGTCATAATCTATGGCTTAAAAATATCATACCGATTCGTAGATCTAATAAAAGGATATAATTTAAGCACGTCAGGACTGGAAAAATTCAACATATTATTTTATAGTATTAATCTAATCACACCAAATCAACATTAAAATACTTGAAACTAAGGTTACACAACAACATTGTTACTGTTGTCAGATGCAAATTACTTTGCTCATGCTTAAATCACTAAAAAATGTCTACATATGCGATTACTTTACAAAGCGTTCTTGGAAACTTATAAATTTTCCAATATATATTATTATTTTTCTCTTGGTGGTTTCGTCTATTGGATGTTTCATCTTTTGGTTGTATTCGTTTTCCGGTGCGTTTATTAAAATGTGCAATGTACTGAAATGTTACAATATTGCCGACACAGTGAATACATTGGAAATTCAATACATTTTAAAAAAATATGAGAAATTCGCTCAATAACTTAAATTCAAAATAAACTAACTTTTCAAGCGATGAAATACTGGTAAATAACAAATTTTAAGAATATCCAATCTTACAATAAACTTCATTGTGTAAATAACGCTACTTCTTTCACGTACAAAAAACTCATGAATTTCTTAGTGTCTTGTATAAAACATAGGTTTTCCGAAATTCGCGAAATCGCTTGCGCCAAAAATAGGTTACATATAAATTCACTTCATCTCTGTTACGAACGGGTACTCTACCATCTAAGATTCACTACCCCTTTCTATAATTTCAAAAATAAAACACAATTTGTTTTGTACTATTTCCAATTTTTTATAATCATCATGACCGGCTTCGCTCATCACAAGCATTATCAACTGATGATGCCTTTTTTTTATTTTCAAGTAACCTGTGACCCAAAAAGAACTTATTTCTTACAAAAATTAAGCCTCTAAATAAGCCGGTATTTTTTATAAATTCATCACTAAAGTTAGTACAGCAGTTAAAAATAACTTTTTTATTAGAATATTTGATGGATTACAGCATTCATATTAAGATTATTAATAATATCACCTGAAGATGTTTATTAAAACTACAATATCACATTTATGACTATTTTTAAACAATGTTTTGTCACTAAAAACCAGGGTCAGTGTGTGGACGAATTTGCACTGGCAGTTCATTTGAATTCACGTATTTTAATGACTAAAGATTCCGAAAGGCGAAACCCGAGTTGTAAGTGACGAAACACGAGGGGTTGTTCAAAATTTGAACGACTCATAAAGCATTTTGGAAATTTTTATTCGACTTGTGTAATTACGGATATTTTAACATTTTTGAATAAATTTACCGCCAAATTTGCGGTCGACGGCTAGTGAGAAATTATTGTCACCTGTTTCAGAATGTGAGGTAGTCCGGTTTCTATGACGTTTGATCCCGCCTGTCTATCGGCTGTCTCGGTGTACGGTATGCCGCCTTCTGTTAGTGACTCTGCTTTCTCCAGTGTTGGTAGATCGTCGGTGTTATCAATATCAATCGTATTTTTTCGTTTCCCCACAAGCATAAGGTGTTTAAGTTTTGATTTTATGTCATTTTTTACCATTGGAGAAAATAAAGCAATTTAATCAATCTTATCGCAAAGTTTATTTCGACAGTCCGTATTATTCTTTCCAAACTAAAATAATCTATTGAAAGTAAATATTGGTACTGAATTATTGACTAACCCATCTTTTCCGTTTATTGTAAAGCAGTTTGCGACTCTCTCGAAAAATCCCAGAAGCTCCTCGGAGCTGCGACTTACTGTTGGTCACTCGTGTTCTATCGCTTTTAAGTAACGGATAGTTCCAGAAAGATAATGGCTTCAAAATATTGTGTTTGTTTCTAAAAAATTCAATTTTTCCAATTACAACCTGTGCAAAACAACCTGCGAGCATAGAAGATTGAGTTTTACAAATATAATTTAAGACATCGACTGAGGGTGCTTGATGGAATTTCAATATAAAATTTGAGTTATTGAGATTTTGTACACTTCCATATATTTTGTCACTAACGACCCGTGTTTCGCCTTTCGGCATCTTCAGGCAATTGAGCCGACGAATGAACTCGAACTGACAGACAGTAAACAGTGTCTAACGTTAGATTGAAACAGGGGCCTCACCTCGCTCCAACTCTCAAAGCTAAGAAAATACAAAATTTTAAACTACAACTAAAAGTCTCTCAAAACCTTGTCAAGACGATGTCCAAATCCTTATGCTCCCCTCCCCCTCTCTTACAGGAAATTCGAGCGCACGAATGCCTGAAGATGCCGAAACGCAAAACCCGGGTCGTTAGTGACAGAATATATGGAAGGGTACAAAATCTCAATAACTCAAATTTTTACAAATATGTTTTTCACGGCCTTAATTTCAAATTCGTGCTATTTCACTAAAGTATGGGACTCACGGTTGTACTCGGTCAGAACCAAGTGCCACCTATTCAATGCATGCATTCTGAGGTGCTGATTTACGGTTGCGAGTAATGGAACATCGCCAAGGCATAGGGTAACCATATACTATGCTTTGAAAACAGATGCTCGCGGTGCAGTGGTTTGATTTTTTCAGGAACTCGGATGTAAGAGAGCGGACAGACCTTTCTCTTATTATGTCAAAAATAAAAAAGCGACAAGCGATGGGCATGTGCTGCGGATGCCCCTGGGGAGTCTGAATCCTGCCTGTCTCTTCTACCAACCAGATGGATTCTGTTGCCCTGGAAATCCACTGATGATCATCCAAAGGATGTATTCGTCGGAGCTACGAGAGCTGGGATGACCTGGGAGGAAACGAGGAGACCGGCAGGCGACAGAGAATCTTGGAGAAACCGCGTGATGGCCATATAGGGAGCGGATTTGGTTTAAAAATTGTATTAAAACAAAATGCCACAAAACAATTTGTTGAATGTAACGTAATGTAATGCGGAAATACTTTTGTAGTAAAATGAAAACACAACATAATCGCGATTTCATTCAAAAATTTATTTAATTACACCAGTAAATAAATGCGTTATAATGTTAGAATCGAATAAAAATACCTTAGTTACCTTGTTGAATAGATACAATAAGCAATGTATATATTCGAAGTGTTCATCTCATCATATTATTATAAAATATAGTAAATTATCATCAAGTAATATTGTAGAATTTCTCAAAGGAACTTATTATAATTAATAATGTTGGAATAAAATAAGCCAGAATTTTATAAAACCAAATTTAATAATAACTTTATAAATTTTATATACACATATAAAGCGTCAAATTTAAAGAATTTTTAAGGTATTTATGTAATATTAAAATATTTTATTACATATATTTTAATTGGGTGATGTCTTGTGAAAATGGCTTAGACGACCATGGGATGAAATATTGTATTTTTTGAGCTTAAATAATTTAAGCTCCCAGGAAGAATAAAGTGTAGTTTATTGTGTTTCTTATTGCAATTTTCAATTTGAAAGAAGCTTATTACGTGACAATAAAAAGCTATTTGGAGTTAACTCAAAATTGTTTGAGGTCTTTTTCGAAAAAGGAATTTCTTAAGCACGAACCCACCAATTTCACCCTCTCCTTTAACCCTTATTATCAGGGGTCACAACCCTCTTAAAATCGTTTATCTTCTGAGTTGTACTGATGGAAAATCGGAAAAAAGGACCATTATACAGCGACGTGGCTCGGCTATTAACATGGTATCTCTCCATATTATTAAATCAATAATCCTTTATCATAAGTCTATAATATAACCTGACTCTAAAAACACAGCTTACCAAAACGTTGAGTTACACACTGCAGACGGAATGTGCATTTTAGGTTAACATAAACCACTTGGTTCAAGTTGCAAAAAATTATATGAAATTTGTTCTCTAGAATATAGTGTTACTTAGTTATGTTGAAGCCATTTGCCTCTTTACCACAATACAATTTATGTTCTACACCCTCCTCAAATAAAAAGAAATTTCGACGTTACATTATTGTTAACATGTATTGAATAAAATAAATTTGTTGAAATAAGAGTGAATTTATAGTCAACTGGTTTTAAGAGAGAATCTCTCAGATACACTAGCACAGAAATTGACGCAACCGTCTGACAAGGATTGACAGAGATGACTGATTTCATCATCGAAATGTACAATGACGCACTCGCTCACTCAGATTTCAGCAGCGCTACACCCCTTAAATTATAAAATATAACGTCCTCAAGATTGCGTTTACCCCAGCTGTTCGTAAACAATCATCTTATGCGTTAGACTATTTTTTTATAAACTAAAATTTGTAATTCATTCAGTTATTATAAAACACAAACCGCGAATAAGAAAAAGAAATCTATTAAGTAAGGACGGTTTCTTTGACTTTCGTTTTCCAATTATTATAAGTCAATCAAACTACATACTGCTGGCATTGCATAGAGCGTTCCCCAAACATTTAATATAATACTTTGAATGAATAGTTTTGATTTACAATGTCTAAATTAAAATAAATAAAAGTGTTCAATTTGTGTCATTATGAGTTAAGACATCATTTATTTATTTTTGTTTTTTAATAACCAAAAGAAAATTTATTTATAGAATCCAAATACTTTACGAAACATAAAAATCTTGATTACATTACAAAATTCACGGAGAAAATCGACTGACGAAATGAAAAAATGTTGTTCCCTTACTTATCCCTTAGTATACTTACTTTTTATCATAATGATACTACTAAAACTGTCAGTTTTGAGATATGGCCGATCAAATTTTTGACTCATCTTAACTGACTCGTAAAAAGTGATGGCTTATTATTTGTATTACTTTTTTATTCAAATAGGTGGTCAATAGTTTATAGTTTTAGTATTAAAGGTTGTTTTTTTATGAATTGGTTGATTCACAAAAATATTTCTCAACAATACAATATGTATTTATATGGAACTGAGAAATTATTTATTTTACTGATTTCCATATGCAAATATCTGCCTTTTGAGAGAAAACCTGTTAATTTTACAATCTGTACTTGTGTGGAACTGTAGAAGAGCGGTATTCGAGTATAATGACTAACTTTACTCAAAACATCAAATTTTTGACTTATCGTCCTATGGAACTGGGCCATTGATATAATTAAAATTAAAAAAAAAATATTTGTAAAATAAAAGTTAATGTATTTAGGTAAGTATGTGTAACAATGAAACATTATAATTTATTAGAAAACTTTATTTTATCACGAATTTAAAGGTAGCAAAGATTAAAACAAACAATTTTATAAAGATCAGGATTTACTGAATTTGTATGGTGATTAGGTTCGTCATAAAAATGCTATGTGCTTTAGATGCTTTCGTTTGATCAATTTATTATTATCGTGATAAATTTTTCCATCATAAAATCGAAGAGAGATAAATAATCTCAACGCATGTAAAATGCTTGAGCATAGATTATGGATTCATTTACATGCTATCATCTAACCAACCTATAATTTTATAACCTAAGTTTTAATCAAACACGTAAACCAAAAGAAAGAGCTCATAATTTTTTTTATATAAAATCTTCAAAGATTTACAAAAATCTGGATCACTTTAAGTCTCATATTTATACTTGATGCACGGGGTCGACAATCTTTAATTTATCGATATATTTCAAGCATATGTCAGATGCCCAATAAGCCCGAAAATAGTCATATATATTCATATGCGCCAAGACTGCCAAGTATAAAATTACTTATATTTTATTTCGTTTTAAAAAACTGGGTTGTTTTTTCGTAGTGTAGTTTCAGAATTTCAGTTTTTTTTTATTTGGAAAGAAGTTTTTAAAATTTTCAAAAAGGTCTTTGTCCTGTCTGAAGACAAACTCGCCAATTATACATTTGAAATAATATTTTGTTTAACCAACTAAAATTTCTTTGAGTTTATAAAAACGAGTGAAAAATGTATTATGCAGGCATTGTTTTGTTCCAAGAAAATGTCAACGCTATGTAGATAAATACAACAATACAAAGAAAGTGTTACTTAAACGATGGTAAAAGAACGAAAGGAAAAAAAAATCTTAGAAAAGAAAGAAAAATAAATAGAGAAGAAATTTCTCACCTTTTTTGTGAACATTTATAAAGAGATTATAAGTCTCCCTTGGGCCATTTGACAAAGCGTTTGAATAAATATCTCATTTATCCGCTCAAGAAAAGAATTATAAACAATAATTTTCCTTAGTTAAGTTTATTGCGGTCATTTAACACGACGTGAATTTGTTAAAGAAACCATCATACAGTGGCATAGGGCAATATTATCCAATTTGTTTTATGAAGTTTCCTGGAAAAGGAAGGAGAACAAAGCCATACAATCAGTTGCAATCCAACAGACTTTGTTGAAACACTCAATACATAGTACACAATACTATGTTTATTGGATAGTATAAATCTATAATCATCAACTGAAAACACTACCCAATTAATTGAAAATATTTATATTGTTGTTATAAATAGATAACGATATAAAAATCTCTTGGCGAATTCATTACAACAACTCTTTATTTGCCGTTAAAAACTAAATATACGGAATGGAAACTACATGCATTCATTAAAAAAAAGAAATCTTTGTACCTAATGGCAAACATTGTCACGCCGATAACGAGTAATTCGTTTCAAAATCTTCATTTTATATGTATATCTAGCGTGACATTGTGCTACTTAACGTTACGAGTTAAGAGTACATTTTTGGTGTCACTTTCAGTGAAGAGCTTTAATAATAAGAGCTAGGATTATCTACCTAGCTTTTCCGTATATCTTATATATACTTCAGATTTAAGTGCCTTTTTGTTTTGTATATATCAAAAGAATTCACAAGGATATTCTCAAGAAGTTTATAGAAGAGAGCATTACATTTATTTAAGAAAGGCAATGTATGCTTATTTAAACTTAATATTCATTACATTATATCATTGTTAATATGACATTGACTAAACACTATCGTACTTGACTCCATGAAGTTACGTAATTTTCAAAAATAATTAGTTTCAAATCTTAGAAAACGAATTGTAACTTTAAGCGAACCGATTGTCTATAAGAATAATTATAATAGCATTGTCTACGAATGTTTAAATATGACTTTAGTAATACTCTAAAAACAATAAATAATTTTATCTATTTATAGATGTGTTTGGAGGCATGAATGTCTGTGATATCTGTGATTCCTTCCCACCCATCTGATATTAAAAACGAACGAGAGCAATTCACTTAAAACTAGTTCTGGCCTTCTATGTTTACTCTCTTCAAACATAATTTTTTTTTTCCATGTCCACTCCCAATGTGGAGCATATGGTCTCCTAGTGGAGGTATCTTGACAGAATTTTTTCTAAGAGAACTGCTTGTCACTCAGTTGCTCAACCTCTCTTTTCTTTTTCGAAGAGAGTAGGGATAGAAGGATAGGGCTATGACAGGACTAGTGGTTAGCTAATCGCTCTCGTTACGCCCCGTGAGGATGGGATAGGTGGGAGGGAGGACTCAGACTACGAACAGAAATCCATAAATCGATTGAAAGATCAATCTATGAAAACCGTCCGCACCGGGAATTGAACCCGAGACATCCGTAACCATAGCCAGCGACGAAACCAACTGCGCCACGGACGCCGACATAATAGCGACCAATAACCAGTATTCGTAGAACAACTTCTATTATGAGCGTATACACTCCATAATGGGAGTGGAAATAGTTGAAAAAAAAGGTGATAATATATCTTTTTTGATTTTGTAAATTTTTTCGCTGAAATTTTTACTAAGGCTTTTTTTGTAAATCCTGTTTATCCTCTATTATCCGAAAATTATGCGCACTATATGACCTCAATAAAGATTTTAAGAAACTGTCTTTCTATGAGTATATAATAAATAAATAAAAGCGTTTGGAAGTATTTGTAACTCACATAGAACGTTTACGTAAAGGTTTTTTTATTACGTCTGTTGAGTTGATTTAAGTTGATTTAACAATATACTGAATAATTTTCAAGAGGTTTACTATATTTTATGATGGAGTAAAACATATTTGTATCACTAAACCCTTAAACCGTGTACTAATATGAATAAATCAACCGTAAATCATTGATTAAACTATTAAGCTACAGCAGAATTACAAAATATAACAAATCGTCGGTATAGTAGCAGAAGGCGTTAAGTCAAAAAACTTTATTTTGAGATAATCGACTTTTAAAAAATTATGAAACTTAGATTTCTCTTATCACATACCTTAATTATGAATTATTAAACTCTATGAGAACTCATTTAGGAATTCATTTTAATTATAAGTGATTATTTTCTATAGTAATAATAATTATAGCTTTTTACCAAACAAAAAAACAAATATCTGTGAACAAAATTGTCTAAATTCATATTGATTTACTCAAAATACAGCTTGTTTTTTCAGCTCTATACCGACTATTCCGACGATATATTCCTGAATAAACTAAGCTTTCTTAAAAGGTGAAACCGATCATGATTCTTGAATAATAAATTCTAGAATATAAAACATTTGCACATGATATTATATAATATATGAGCTACTGTTTGATGTTCAGTCGCTTAAGCCCTATTTTTGGAGAGAGTAAGGATTTATAATAATTATAATAACAGCAACAAGCTGTCGTAGAAAAGTCTACCAAGATGCTTCAATATCCAATTTGTTCGAGATAGGGAGCCGAAATTGTTGAAATAAAATGTATGAGCTTTTATTTGAATTTATAACAATGCTTTTCCACAAAGGATGATCATTAAGCAATATTAAATTTAATTAACGAGTTATTTATATGAATGTAATTATAAAACAAATGAATTTTATACGAAGCGCTAGCAGAAAATTTACCTAAATGATACTTGAACATAATAATAACATCGTTTTTGTGTGAATATATAACTGAGCGTTATAAAGCAAATTGAGATAAAACTTTTTATCTGATGTTCGACAATTTTATGGTTTCCCTAATGAAAAAAAACGGAAATTAATTCCATATGTTTAATACAACTGGTAAAACGTTTTTTGGGTGTAATTAACAAGCGAACATCAATATGTATTTCATATTTATTATTTTATAATTTATCGGTTTCGAATGTTTGTATTGCTTGGGAAGTATTTGTATGGAAGGTTGAAAAATGGGACAGCATAATAATTGATTTTCGTTTAAGCAAAAATAAATATTTTGTATTACAGTATATTAAGCTTACACTAAGATGATGAATGAATTTATTTCTTTTATAAAGTTTTTGAAGAACATAAAGCTTTACGTAGGAAAATTGTTGGTACGAACTTTTTTAACGCTTGAAATAACAATTTTTACCCTCTTTTTATTACTCGGGTTTTAATTTTTATATTTTTAGTATTAGTAAAGTTTACTTTAAAATATTGTAAGAACGTATGAAAAAGGAAAACTTATAAAAAAACCTATAGGTTGGGCCTTCGGTATTTGTTTTGGGAATCTGATTTCCATGTTTTTTCTGGTTGAACGATAAGTCAGAATTGGGTTTGTTCGTTAGGGTCACATTAAGGGCGGTCGGAAATATTTTCCACATCTGAATGAGAAAAATTTATTTTGGGAAACTGTAAGTGTCACTTTGATATATTTATTTAATACACATAGGTACCAAGTTCTTGTGGCTAGTCGCTTGAAAAAATCTGCGATAAAATTGAGAGGTGTTTTTTAAATACTACGCAATAAGATCTTAGGTTTCATATTTTCATGAGAATTCCTCAATCGATTTAAATAATAGTAAGTACCTTTATATTTGACATCATGCTCAAAGAAAAGGCTATTGTTCTGGTTTATGATGACGTGGATAGGATTGGAGGTGTTCAAAAATGTGAAGACACCAAACCACTGTATTTAATATGTTTTATAATCTCAATTGATACTGAAATTTTTTTTGAGCTAAGAATACAAAAGTTTACAACAGCAAAATGTAGCGTTAAAATTAATGTCTTTCACATGAAGCTTGATTGAATCATATTTAAAAAAAAAACGGTATTTGGCAATTCGATTTATTTAACCATTATGGGTATCATATTTGAAGGTATAGTGTTGAACCCCTAGGAATAGTCACGTTCCGATATTGGCAAACGGCAGACGTGTTGTCGTTCCTTGTTTGTTGGTAACGTTCCGATTGCTACCACCTGAGCGCATTCGAATGATAGAATAACAAAGACTTTTCAATTCAATTTAATTTAAAGTCTGGCATAATATGAGATTTTTTAAAAAAGAAAATCTTAATTTTATAAAAATTTAGTATTACACTTTATTTTAACCGATGAATTTTCACGAAACAAAGAAACTTTTCTTTTTTAAAAGATGTATCTAAAATCACATTTTTGTTTTACATTCATGAAGCATGGAGTTTTTTTAAAAAGTAAACATATTAAATTTTTTTACTGTCACGCCATTGTCAGTATTTAAAAATCTAAATAATTAACTTTCTTTACCTTATTATAATGAAGTTTTACCAAGAAAGTGACGATTAAATTCAATAGATCAATTAAACATTTTATATTGCCATTCCGTAGCTCAACTTTCTTTTCAATATAAGAGTTATACAAGTTAAACTTTCTGACTGTCGAATCGCGAATAGCGTAACAAAAGTTAAAACCAAAAGTGATATGGGTAGAAAGACGATTGGTATATGGCCATGTGATTTTTATTTCATTGTATAAAAAATGCATGCATGCAATTTTTTGCATGAAAGTTTTATCAAAGAACTGCATTAAACAAGCCCAGGTATGAAATCATGGTGGCTAGTAAATTAAATCGAAAATGACAACCTGCCATCCAGTGCGATTAAAAAGAGTTATTTGATAAAAAAATGCAACATATTTGGAAACAAATAGATTTGGTATGTTGGTGTTGAAACATTTTATTATTATATACACTTATGTTATAGGGTATATATTAAAATGTAGTTAATTTAATAAGCAATGGTCATACTAAGAGATTCATCTAATAAAAACAGCGATTATTGTGAATAAACGTAAATATTAACTAATTATTTTAGTATTATCATGCGAACTATGATGATGTATGATATGAAGGATTAGATGTCATAGGTTATAAAGAAACCATTCAATTATTTAAGAAATATATTTCCGTTCACTTTCTATTTAATTAAAGTTGGTACATTTATGTTTCCTTAAAATATATATTTTGCTTTGTAGTTAGGTGTTTGGTTTATATTTATTGACATTTTGAGAATCGTTTGGAAAAGCTTGATCTATCACGGAAAAACATAGAGCTGTTGGACTATACGTATTGGTATGGCAAAACTACTTATCGTTGTTGTGAGTACGGTCAGTCAATGGTTTTACGTCATTGGGCAAATAAGACTTTTTGAATTTCAGTAGTATACGACACTGCCCGAACCGAATATGCTGCCGTTGGGTCACAAACGGTATGGACACATAGAAAAGAAAAACGTAACAACAGAGTCTCGAGTTGAGTAAGTTGTTCACTAAAAATGGAATCTGAGATATTTCATATTATTAAGCCGTTAAGGAAACGCACAAACAGATTTATTTAAGCTTTTTATTAAAAATTTTAAAAATGTTTAATTTTGCTAAAAGAATAAGAAACTATTCGTTGTTTGAATTTGAAATACACAACTTCCATTAAAACTGATGCGAAAATCAGTGTTAAGTTTAAAAATACATGTGACTGATGCATCGTTTTTTAGTTTGAGTTTTATTGATTGTCCTTCTGGGAGACTGAAGCCTTAGCGTTAAATCACACAAACTCAATAAAGGAATTATTTTAATAAAATAATGTTATAATATTATACAAATTTTCGTTACTCGATTAATTTTTTGGCTGTGAGAAAATTCAATAACACATATCTAAAAAATATGTACATATTACAAAAAATGTGTTATCAAACATTTTTAGATAGAGTTTTGTGTATCGTCTAATTTCAAAATCATGTTTGCCCCTGATATCAATTTATTAATATCAACCTGAAATGTAATTTGAAATAAATATTTAAATACAAAAAAAAAACAAGTACAACGAATTTAAAAGTTTCAAACACGCTTGTCAACCTGTACACAAATATGAAAATAAGCTTTGTATTTTCGCACAAGGTTTCATAGTTTTTTTTATGACTTTTTAATTGGATTTTGAGGTAGACGAAGATTGATGAATGTCTGGGGGATGCAGTGTAGTCAAAAAGTAGGAGGGGCTGGTGGTTTTTATAATTGAGTAGAAAGGAATATGGGAGGGAAATAATGGAGGCAAATATTCTCGCACTCTTCGTTTCGTACATTTTACATTCATATGTGAGATGTGTTTGAAGAAATTGCTTGCTAAGTTTCATTAGCGAATTGATAAATTTAACGCGTCTCTTAATTTGAATTTCCCACTCATTGTTTTTGTAATTGAAATCTCAATTTTAAAGGTCTTTTCACCAGTCATCCCTGCTATTAATAACATGGTGAGAGATGAGGAGTCAACAATCACACGACAAGGAGAGACTACGTCTATCACAATATTGTATTACGGTTAAGTTTTTTGTTTTTCAATTTTAATATTAGTAGTTACATTTGTGTAAAAGATTTGATACAACAAATCATCGATTAATCTATCGACAGTAAAAGAATTTGTCTTAGAACCAAATATTCAGTGTTTTCTTACTTTTAAATTTACTATTTCTACAATACCTATATTAAAACTTTTACGACCAATTCCCCACTAGTGTGCAAGTTTGTGCCAACCTCTACTGACCATTCCCGCACTTCTGCGTATTTCGCTATGGGGCAACATTATGACATCTGTTGAGATGCCATGATACATTTTCAAGCGGAACTTTTTTCATTTATTTTGAAGAAAGGTTCGAAGCTTACACAAATATTACAAAAAAATAAATAATGCCGCTCAATTTCTCGGAAGCATGGTGCTAAACGTTTTTTCTGTTGTCAGACCAGTTATGGCTACTTGTTTCAATAGAAGTCGGTTTTGATTTATCTATCGTCAATATATATACCTCTATTCAGTAAAATAAATGTTTTTTTTAAATTTTTAAGAATAAATCATATATTTATGATTGTAAAACCATGGAAATCGTAATAGATTAATAAATTTAAGCATTTATTGCGAAAAAAACTCCTGAAACAAACTGTGTATACGTTATTATAAAAGCAATGAATTTGTTTGTTAGAGTGTTGACTTCATATAAGTTTTTTTGTCAATAAAATCTGACATGGGATTCCGAAATTGCTTCAAGTTTTGCGAACATCAGATATAATTTAAATTTGCACTGATTTGCGTGGTATCAGGTGTACGGATCGATGTACCTAACGTGGTCGTTAAGCTGTTAATTTAATCAAATCGTAAAATTTCTTTTCCGATGATATATTCAATCTAATTAACGAAAATGCATATTGTGAAGTTCAAACTGATAATAAATTATTTTACTTGATTTTACTCTGGGCAATAACTTTAGAAGGGCTTGGGAAATTTTAAGCTACACAGTAGAAAGTGATATTGTTTTAAAAAATCTTGCATTTACTTTATATTATTACATTCGACATTTTAACTGTAAAATAGTCGATAAACCATAAAATTTTTACTGCCCCTGGACAGTAAAATTTTTAATATATCAAGAGACAATTAAAAAAAGGTTTTTATGTAAAGCGTAGATAACTAATCTATAACTTATGTAAAACAAACCATTTATTTTCATTATATCGTATAATCAAATTATTTCAGGTCTATCTGCTAATAAATCAACTAGTCCTTTTGGGAATGGAAAAAGGACTCGACGATCATTAGATAGAATGGTCCTTCAGGTATTTAAACGATAACGCACCATGAAGTAATAAACAAGAGATCTGCTAAAGGTCACATTACCCAATTTTGGAGAGTATAGTAATGCTATAACGATCGGCAACACTTAGTTTACCATTGGGATTATTTTCATGTTAAAGACTAAATCAATATTGATTTATGTCTTTGTCATATTTGAGATATCAGTTTTGATCACATTGATTTTGACTTATATATTTGTGTTCAAATACATTAACCCATCTGTTGTTCAAATATCGTAAAAATAATAACTGTTGAGCAATGAATGTAGTCGAATCTAGATACGGCATTATAATTAAAAACTTTTAGTTATTCCTGATAAATTACTTAGTTTTTTAGAGTATAGCAGAATTTCAAGTCTCATTAATGCTTGTGGTCAGTTTGAAGAAAGGAACGTATTTCTATAAGCACCCTAAAACACGACTTTTCAAGTCGATTTTTTTTGTCAAAACGACGAAAATATTATAATTAATTTATTAATCGATATATTTATACGTTATTATCTTGTTAACCAGCTTTAACTACCAAAGTAGTTATTTAGTACATGGATTTGGTATAAATTAACTAATTTATATTTATCGTTTTATTACAATTGAAATCAATTTTCACTGTTAAGGTGTTAACTGTCAATTCTTGGTGTAAAGGCATTTTATTTAAAAAAATAAAACATAATAGGTTTGTACTACTTCCATGTTTATAATGAATGATCAGGACATATTTCACTCATCACGTCACTGAAATCATTTTTTTTAAATTTGATGTGTTTAATATTTTCCCATTCTATATTATTAACAGATTATTATTGGGCAACGGATTAATAAGGATTTGAAAACGTAGTTTCTTGTGTAACCCAACAAATTGCCGACCTGTGAAATAAAATAAATTCTTCGATTTACTGTATTAAATTTTAAATAGGATTTCACAAAAATGGTCTATTTTGTATTCCATGTTATTTTTGTCCCGCGTTGATTTAAAGTCATAACTAGAAAACAAATATTTATTTGTATTTATAATACATTCATCATTAATATATTAGTAAGCTGCAGTGGTGTTTTTCTTTTAGAACTGCAGGTCGAGCCATGGTTTCAACAATTAAAACAACTAGTGCAACCATTGTGTAAAATCCTTCAATACTTTTAGTATATATGGAGTATAAAAAAACAATTTATAAAATGGGAGTTTTTAACGTGATCATATTGCACTACACATGTAACGTGATGAAAAAACTGCATATAAAATAACGTGAATACTGCAAAGGTTTTTTGAAAACATTAATGGCGTAAGGAAAAAATAATTATTATCGCGAGAGCTTAACTAATATACTTTAGTAACAACATGGAAGGTTCTTTTCTTTTGTATTGAGGCGCGCCTTTCTTTTTGCTGATAAAGGTTGGAACTTCCTGTTATAAGAACGCTCAACAAAGTGAAAGCTCGGAAGAGAAAATATACAGCGTGATTCATACACCCATTTTGCAAAAATTAATTTTAACTATATTATTAAATTTTATGTTTGCTATTTTTCACTGAAAATGAAATTTAACTTCTTACCAAAGACGTTTTGTAATACTACCTGTGTAAACATTATAAAATAAAGTTAATGCTTTCAAATTTATATATATTTTTTGAGTCCATTTTTAACAATTTCACTGTTTTTATCTTCGTCTTTCGTATCATTTCAACACTTGGTAAAATAAATCTGGATTGACATTGCATGTTCATCATCATGGATTTTGGCGTCTTCAAACAATCACATCACCACGGCTTGGAAAAAAGTTTTGACTGTCCGTATTTCATTTCAATTTAAGAATATTTTAGTTGTTGTAGCTTTTTATGATTCATTTCAGTATTTTTGAATTCTTTTCATTTTCTTCATGAGTACTTTAGCTCACTTGATTGCTATTTATTGGAAAACACAATACTACATTTGACTAAGTGATAAATGTTTTATTTTAATAATATGCAATAGTTTAATAGAATGTGTAAAAATACTCAAATTAATGTTTTTTATTTACAGGTAAGCAATGATTTTTCCTTGGATGCTTGTATCGTATGGCGGTAAGATTAATTTTATAATTATTATAAATTCACAGAGATAATTCTTACTATGTAAAAGAAGAAAGCTTCGAGTTTTGAGAAAGAAGAGTTTGCGAATCATTTAATTGAAAATGATCATAATTTTAATAAAAATAATAACGTATAAATACTCCACCGAGTAAATAAAAAATATAATAAAATGAATAGCTTAGAGTTTTTAGAAATTAATAAAACCATTAACGGCAATGGAGTTTTAGTAAATAACATTTTAAATATAACAGGCGGCTCACCATTATTAAATTTATTTTCCTTGGGTGTTATCCTCCACCTCCAAACACTAATAATTGATTTGTAAGTTGTAGTGTTATGGTAATTAGTCTATCAGTGGTTATTTCTTACCCCCTCCCCACGTCCAGTAGAATGGAATAAAACCCACTCCACCCTTTATTTTTAATGTAAGAATTAGAATCATTAGAAATCTTAGAAATGAATAACCTTGCGATATGGTTAATCTGAAGATGCTTATTAAAGAGGCGAAACGCGTCACATTAGTGATAAACCAAATGGAAAATCTAAGTTATCAATTTTAATCTTATATTGAAGAAAGCTTCGTTTATTATCAATTTCTTGAGAAAATCTGTTAAATTGTATAGGTAATCGAAGACTTATTGTAATTATTTCTTAACTCAAAATCTCTATAATTTTCATTCAAATATTGTGCTGAAATTCATAAAATGCATTTGTTAACTCTAATAAAAAGAATGATTACAATTTTATAAGACAAAGTTTTGCGTGTACCTGTAAGTGTTTCAATAAGCATACTCTTGTTAGGCACATAATTTATCATTTTATTATCTCTTTGTATCTTTCAGTTCACGCAAAAGTAAACAGATTATATTATATGTACTTATAAATCCATAGCAATAGTAACTAAAATTTTGCTAAAAAAATTATTTTTCCGTAAATTTCAATTGAATTTGTTTAATTTATTGATTTTGTGGCAAGAAAAAGAAAAAATCAACGAGGCTTTAATGACTGAGTTCTGAAGTTTTTTTTGCTTACATTCTCGTCGGCTTTGCGCTCAGTTATTCTAATCCGTAAATGGTCACATTGATTTTTTCTTGATATATTTTATTAACCCTATCTGAAATATTATGTCAACGGCAGACTTATTAATTATTTAATAATGGCTTAATATTCAATTAATGAATGCGACTCATGTTTATCTCTTTGTGTCTAAATAACTATCAGATTTTAAAGCTTAATTCTCTATTATGCACCCTCAGAGATACGCTACATTATAAAGTTGTTCATATAATAATGACATGAACACATACGAGTAACATTCATCACGATAAAGAGGAAACCAAGTAAATTATTTCATATAATAGACAAGAATACATTTATAAAGACTCTTGTGTTCCGTTAATTATTCATGTATATTTCATAAACTGACAATGATTTAATAATAATAAATTTAACGCAATATATTATTACAATTTGTTTGCATGACAGAAGTAAATAACCGGAGACTATTTTTCAACGTTTTCCGTGTCGCTGATATTACTAAGATAACGTTTTGTCTGTCGCCTGAGACATATATGTGTGTCGTTTTTGTTTTATGACTGACGTGCCTCACATACGATGTTCATAATTCGATGATTATTCTGTTGGAATAAAATAAGGCTTGCCTTCACTGTGCACGCATCGTTTCTCATAGTGAACCACAAACGGTGCGACGTTCATTTTAACCTGCCATTATACACACTCAGTTAAGGTATGAACGTATATTTTTATTTCAAAGTTTCATAAAAAAATATACTCTCTTAAAATGTATATGCTGTATATTTAGGACTCATTTTTATAAAATTTCACATATTATTGTAATTGTTCGGTTAGTTATGTTGGGTTTTACCGGATTTTGATGATATTTTTTTAGAAAAAAAGTTATGTTTACATTCCCTCCTACTTCAATCATTAAAACTAGAGGTAGTGAGAGCAGATTCCTAGCCCCATCTTTCTATTTTTACTACTATCCGAAAAGGAAAATCTGCGTGACTGAAGACAGGTGGTTTTCATTAAACAACATAAGTTTAGTCGCTCTGTTAGGAGTTCATTTTATGTTGTTTTTTGTGAACGGACGTGGTTGAAAAAAACTATACATTTTGTATAACATCTATGCCTGCTATAGTGCATAAAATACATATGGCATTCGGTCTTTCTATCCGTTTGTCACAAGAACTTCTCTCAAGCGGCGAACATTTGAAATTTGCACATGTCATTCTTGCTGCCATTTCTAGGTCAACTGTGCTGTTTTCAACATTCAACTTTTAACATTATTAATAATTGATGGACTGTATTTTGTGGGTGTTACAGAGTGTAGGTGAGGCACGGGCTACGGTGATGTTTTCAACATCCAACTTTTAATATTAGCATTCACCAAAATAACGCCACAATAATGCCAGCTTCTAAATTTTAGTGCCTATCCCTCTATCCCGGGTCAAACTGGGTAATACTTACAAGTAATATGTAAAACACAGTTTATAAAAATTTACTTTAAATTAAACTAAATTAAAACTAAGCTACAACTATTACTTTTATGACGATGAAAATTTTACCTTCGTGTGGCGATTTTTTTTCTTTGCCTACACATTTTGGAGGTTATAGTTAACATTTATTTATAAGTTGAAATTATGTAAGTTTTTAATATATTTAGTTTATGCCATCTTCGAATATATCATATGTTTGTGTAAAATATTTTATTTAAAGTGTTTTTACGTGTTTTCAGAAAAATAAAATGAAATATTACATTATGATGCTGACATGCCTACAAAATTTGAAAGTAAAATTTTATGCTTAAAAATGCGTCAAACTTTCTTATTATTTTTCATATTATATTTCATTTCTTAATATAAACTAACTTTTACTTTATAGCTTGTTCATTAAATACTCGTACAAACAATTTTAATTGAAGATAGAAAAAAATGTTATTTTATTGGAATACTTAAAAACATATTTGAGTATTTAAAGGAATCTTACTGTCAGTCAAGACTTTCTTTTTATTTTTCAGTAGTATGTATAGAGGTGATTCAAAATATCACATACATGTATGCTAAGTTTGAATCACTTAATTTTTGTACACTTCCATAATATGTCACTAACGATCCGGACTTTGCCTTTCGGAATCTTCTGGCAATCAAGTTCACAAATGAACCCGGATTGCCGGAGCCCGGTTCGTTAGTGACAAAACGTATCGAAATGTACAAGATTATAACAATTCAAATGTTTTATTAAAGTTCAATCAAGTTGATATGATTATTGAAATATGATGACACGATATATGGAAATTCCCATCACGAGATCCAAGCCGACTATCACTAGTGAACTCACTACCGAATGAATGATAACTGACAAATCAGCAGTGTTGAACACTCGGCAAAAAGACAAATATTTTTTTTTGTTCCGAGAAATAGCTGACAGACAAAAGTTTTATAAAATTAATTCAGTAAACAAGGAATAATATACATCTATGGCTTTCACAAATTGAATACAAAATTTTAGAACAATTATCGTCATTGTGTCTCACTAATGATGACTCAATTTCCTTAAAATGATAAAATACTTAAGGATGCCTACACCAAATACTCGGCGACAACTACACCCAAGTTTGAGAAGTATTACTTAGGAAGCAGTGGTGTACTGAAATAGATTAAAGTGTAACTGCTTTAATTCATTGCAGTAATCAACCGTTACCGCTAGCTGAGGGTTTTTTGTGTTGTTTAATTGATGTCATGAAAGGATTCAGCTAGGCAAAAAGCGTTACTTATATGCGCAAAGATATGGGTAGAGTATCAAAAAGGTTTTTTCATAATAAATGCATATTATGTCACATGAAATGTTTATGTGAACTTAATATGGACACATATTACACTATTTTAATAATATTCCATGTTATGGAAATTGAAAATACGTTTTTTTAATACGCAAATAAGGCAAGCTTTTGCTTGTTATGAAATTTAAAAAATAATCTTATCTTTATTACGATAAAAATACTAAAAAAGAAAGATTCTAAGGACGAGTTTGTAGCTCCACGTTTGTTAATGGATTTAAGAATGTTTTTTTCTATTTTAATTTATGTTAAAAATATGATACTGTACAATGTTTAAATTTTAAAAAATATTAGAAATAGTTCTCATAATAATACTCAGATAAATTGAATATTAAAAATATTTAAATAAAAGACACCAATAAATTTGATAGAAAAATAATGAAAAATATATTATCATTAAACAATCCATGATAGAAATAATTATAACATGATAGAAAATTGTTTTAATAATATAAATTCGAGTCGTCGTCCTTTGGAAAATTCCGTGATCCTCTTACAAGCGAATATTTTTAACGTCTCTTAAGAAAAAAAATAATTATAATAACTCATCAGTTAAAATTCAATAAAATAAAATTCAAAATAAAATTGTATGGATTCAAAAGATAATTATTACTTGCTTTAAATAGAAGAAACTAAACTACGGAATTTCATACCATAAGAAATGATAAAAATAAAATACAGAGCCTTGACGTTATCAAGTCTCGTCGCAAAATTTTGTCCACGCCCCTGTTGAAGGTAGAGCGGTGTTGAAGGAAGTAGAGATGACGGAAATTGCCCTCATTAACGTTGGTTGCTCACCCCCTTGGGGCTTAAAGGTCTCCAGAGCACTTTTTATTCATGCGAGGTAGTAGGGCAGATCGTCGACAAAAACCAAATTGAACATTGAAGGATGGCAAACAAATGTTTATATCTTAAAGAGGATGTGCTTTGATTTACGATTACTAAACATATAAAGGTAATATACATAATTGTGAAATGAATAATGAAATAAATTAATTTGCATACTCTATTACAAATATATTCTACGTAGAATTTTAATAATTTAGCTTTAATGCCAATTAAACCAAAGCACGAATGATACGTGTTTTGCTCATTTTGATCATTTAAACTAATGTACACGCGATCACCTTTACATGAGTCACTATTGAAAGTCAGTTGGGAACTGGGCAAGTGAAAGTAAACTCTTCAAGCTTCCAATTATGTAACGAAGAATTCCTGAAAAGAACACATTTTTTTACTGTAAACCCACAGTCAGTATTCGTGAGGGGCTTTTTTCTTAATTGTTTTCGCCATTCAAAGCCTTCAGCTAAAAAAGAATTAAATAAGGCAGTACGATATATGCGGGAAAGAGATTTAAAGACTTTGTCTGACCTGCCATTAGTTTTTAAAATTATCGTATTTTTAAAATGTTGTATTTTAAAGATTTTCTATTTTAATGTGCACATTAATTATTTGTTTTGAATGATTATTATGCAGATTTTTTTATTTTCCTTACCCTAATGATTGATAAATAATGTCGGTACCCTTCGATATCTTTTAAATCAGAAGTTTTTGAAGAAGATTTGTTTTTTGATAATGTTGTGCCAAATGGGAAACACTGTATGCTCCAAGTTCGAATATTAAAGGATTTTAAGTAAATTTTATAATGTAATTTGTCACTTTATTAAAAATATACATAAAATATATCTAAATTCCAAGAGAAAATGTAATGGTTACCAAAATGCCAATACAATTTATGTTGAAGCATGGCAATACAAAACATAACTTAAAACAAAATTACATTCCAGTTAACCGACAACCTCTAATAAAACTCTATGATTGCACAATGAAAACAAACGTATGAATTTTGTTTTATTTCAGAAACCTATGTGACTTCTATCATTTAAAATTCCAATTTTTGTTCTCGGAAATGTTTTTCAGACATAAAATAATGACAAATTCTTTACATTTCCGTCAACTTTTCTTTTGCCACTGAGAGACTTAAGCGTAAGAGTCAAAAGAAAAACTAACATCAATGCTGAGTAGAAGAGTTATTCTAAAGTATTCTAAAGTAATATTTTCTTTAAAAGTTTAGTCTTACACATTAGACCTTAGTCGTTGAAAAGTTGACTGGATATTTTAGATAATGCACTATTATTATTTCAAATCCAAAATATTAACTAAAGCAATGAACAAAATATTTAGAAGACTAAATACTTATTCTGTAAGATATTACTTAAAAATTACTTAAAACGTACAAAAAATTAATGTTTTCCAATCATTTCGAATAACAGTGTCTCTGAGATTAGATATTTTAGCAACGCCACACCATTCGTTCATTATTCACTCATAGAAATCACAATAAGCGACATTAAATTAATTCAAGAGAAATTAACGAGTTAGTGGTTACGTATTGTATAAATAAAAATATAATTATACTGAATTTAAAAAAAAAATATTTTATAAGTGTTTAGTAAAAAATATAATCTTTGTTACTATTCTAAGTGTAAAAACTAATTTTAAAATTATTATGTTAAGAAAATGATGAACTATGCTTAAAATATTTTCATGTTGGAATCGGCTCTAAGTAGTAAATATGCCTGATGAAAACAAATAAAGTTAGCATGAAATTTAATTTATATTTTAAAAATAATTCGGATTAAAAAACCGGCCAGATGGCATTTGGCAATTAGATAGCGTAATAACGAAAGTTAAAGGTGCAATAAATTTAGCAGAAATGACAAGAATAATTCCATAGTATTATCTTGAATATCCTTGAACCCTTTAGTTTTCAACAAAATTACGCATTCCAATGAAATTTCGGCGTCCGACAAGAATTTCGATAATGTGTTTTTAATACTCGAGCTGTTTTGTAATAAAATTCCCATCAGAACTTTAATATATTTTTTTGAATATTTAAAAGAAAAATACAAGCAAGAAATGATAATTGCTTCAGTCACTTTAAGCAATATACCCATATCACATCAGTAAATAATAATATATATCGATTGTATTTTGGCAAAATTGATGTAACCCTCAAAATTGAAATTGTTCAGGAGAGAGTAAAAACTGTTTTTATCGAAAACAATATATGGTGAGTTGCGTTATGAATCCATCAAGTGCACTCCTGTTAATTCTCATGTTTGGGGATACGGGATTATACTATAGGGCTTATCAAGTGACCGGGTCAGAATTTCTACCCCATTTCATTATTTCTTATCGCCACGGCTGTAATTATTAGCTATAGTTTCATAGTTTCACTCTCTTGAAGCTCAAAGATAGTTTTCGATACTAAAGCATCTTTCTCTTCGTCTTTGGGGAAGAGTTCATAATCGTGAAATTCTCAAGACGTGCTCCAACTTACGAACTCTCAATTTTTATCTACGTGGCCGAACAATAACTATTTTTTTTTTTGTTTTTTTAAACTTGTTCTTCGCTTTGTTCATATGAGCCACTAGTTGCAAGGGCCGTTCGGTTGATCAATGCATTGCGTAGAGAAGAAGACATTTTCGGCAATGAACTCTGTGTATTGTTTTTTTAGATATTTTTTTCTCGTATGAATTTGTAAATATGTCAATAATATTTCTTGTTTTTTTTTTTCTATTTTATAAAATTAAATAAATGTTTATGTTATTATTTGTATTATATGTACTGTATAAATGCATGGCGCATTAGCATCAGCTTTAATGCCAAGTACTATGATTTTTAAATTACAAATAAACAAATTAAAATGGCAAAAAAAATTGAAATTAAAAAATACATTAAAATATATCAATTCAACCAATTCTTTCCTATTGCTATCCTTCCCCTAATATAACATTTTTTATATATTACATCCAATGATCGTTAAAATTTTTACGCTTGAATAGATAGATCATTTGGGAGCTATGTCCTTCACATAGAGAGAGGACATAAAAAGACTTACAAAATAAAGTGATATAAAAACATGCCACTTTTGTTGTCGTTTGCGAGTAAGTCGTAAGTCTATTTTTACACGAGACATGACATATTTTTATTTTGTATGAATGCTCCATATCAAATGTGTGGAAATAAAATGGCATTCTTCACATATTGGACGATGAAAAATTCAATAAAACCCAAGTCGTAAATGTGCGGAGCTCTCTTATGAATTGTTTTGCGATGTTATATTATCTGAAAAAATGCGGTCCCTTAAATTCATGCCGGTAAAGTGTGTTTTTTTTTGTTTTGTTCATTTTAAAATATTTCCGCATGAGAGATTTTATTTTCTTTGGTCAATAGTCACGCTTTATGACTAAATTGTACACGAAACCTCAATTGTGAGACACCAAGCTGTATTATTTTGCTATCGGGTACGTGGTGCAGTCGTCAACGTTGTTGGTTATGGTTACGGATGTCTCGGATTCATGTCCCAGTGCGGACAGTTTTCATAAATTGATTTTTAATCAATTTACGGATTTCTGTCAGTAAGCATGGATGTTTGTGATGTCTAAAATTCCCCTCTCACCCATTCGATCCTAAAAACTAGCTGACCGCTAGTCCTGTCCTAGCTCTATCCTTCTACCCCTACTCTCTCCGGAACATAGGTGTTGAGGAACTGAGTAACAAGTAGTTCTCGTAGAAAACTTCTGTTGAGATACCTCCATTAGGAGACCGTATGCTCTACATTGGGAGCGGACATGGTAAAGAAATATATAAAATTATAAATGAAATATGTTATTATTTTTATTCAAATACTTCACGGAAAGAAAAATTACGTGTATATGGCAATGAGCAATGAGTGTAAAATCAAAACAATACAACTTACTGCTTATGAAAAGCGATTGATCTTTCTACTATAAAGATTTTTTAAATATTCTTAACCTCTACCTGAAAAATCTTTTTCCTTTTCGTGTGTAGCATGTTTAAGAAATGTTTTTGCTAACGGTCTTTAAACAAATAACCATTTAAAAGTATAGCGCCTTAGTCTATAGTAATATCGATAAATAATCTAAACGAGTATTAAAAACTTTTAAGGTGTTAACTGTCAATTCTTGGTGGAAAGACATTATATTTAAAAAAAAATAAAACACATCCGATTCATTAATTTGTATTATACCTGTAAGGTTATTTTTAACGTTAAGAATTGATTCTGTCTCTGTAATTTTTGTTTTTCAGATATTACAAATTTAATGGATAATCATAGCTGCTCTGCTTTCTCCATTTAAGATGGCTGTTTATTATTCATAATAATTACATACTTAATATTTGATTATTTTTAAATGGTCCATTATTTTTTTCTTATAATTTCCCTGATTCATTATTGTATATTATATTAGTAACGTCATTAAAAATTTTGTTCAGCTAAATGGACTTTTAATGTAGCTATATTTGTGATTTCAGATTAGTATTTAATGATTTGCAAGAGGTCCATAACATTTTAATTGTAGACTCTTACATTTGATTGATGTATAATTTATTTGTTAATCAGTATTTTCTTGTCTCAGTTCATGAACCATCAATTTTATATACCTTCATTTTTACTCTTAATTTTATATAAATAAGCCTGTTATGTTTGTATTTTTATCAGTTGATAATGCTCGTGATGAACGAAGTCGATCTTGATCATTATAAATATGTGGAAGTAGTACAAATGAATTGTGATTTATTTTTTAAAAATAGAGTATTAAAAAGTTGTTTGCATTCACAAAAAAAAAAAAACTTAACAGTGTCGATGAACGGAACCACTTTGATCTTGATATTTAATTGTAGATTATGTATTGCAAATGGTGTTTTTATAAACATGAAAACTTTCCACCAACAATTAACACAAAACTATTCAAGTGGTCTCGTCTATTTTTTTATTTAAAGAAATCACAATTAAAAATATGTAAAAATTATTATTTACTAGTATGTTTAAGCCGGCTTCGCCAAAGACAGAGGTGCTTATATAAGGTCATTAAGACGTTGGCTAGGTAATATTGAAATTTGGTTGAAAGTTGAAAATATCACCGTGGACCGTACCTTTTGTAGCACCTACGAAATATAGTTAATCAATCAAAAATAATCTTAAAAGTTGAAAATAAAAATGTAAAAGATAAAAATTACTCCACCTTCACTCTTATTGACTGCCTCGTTGTAGATGCCATCGGTATAGTTCAAGGCAACGTAAGGATTTTATTGAACCAATATACTTGAAATAACATATTTTCAGACATGCAATCCTTATTGTTATCGCAAATCGTTTTTAGGTTGGAACGTTTACAAAATGAGAAGAGTCTAAATTGTTTCGATTTTGAATCTTAATACCTTTCATCGATCTTCGAAACTTGTTGGAACTTTGACTTTGTGCAACAACAGTCGTAGGTAACAACAATTAATATTTCTGAAGTGCACAGTGTAGCCACAGCTTTCAATGTTGATGTGGTTATCAAACATCTTCAGAAGCAAAGGATTGCAAGGGGCGATCCACCGATTATCAATACCGACATTATCAGATTTCATTTTCACAATTGCTCTGTCAGTTGAGGGTAAAATTACAAATCTTCCATGATTAACTGTATCGCTATCAATTACAATCGCTTCTTTCAAATGAAATATATTCAGAGACAGACAACTTATTTTGATTCAGTTTTGATAAATAATAATCGCTCTGTCTCAATTTTGGCGTACATGTCAACCAAACATTTCCAGCAAAGATGATGGCAACTTCATTTACGCCGGTGTGTTAAAGACAGGAAATGAAGATGTCACTGATTTAGGTTTTAAAATTTTTAATGATGGACAATTTCCCTCTGAATCTTTTGATTTTTTACAAATTTTACGATTCAAGCATGAACACTCATTATATGTAAAGTTCTTACTATAAAATATGTATAGTTGCTTAGCGACGGGACGTTGACAATCACGGAATATTTTTGGTATGAAGCGGTCGCTAGGTGATTAGCGTTTGTAGATTTTTTTATTTCGCATTGTAAACGTCAAAAATATCCCGTTTTCAGTTTTAGGTTAAAAGTTAAATTTTGAGTGTTGAAAGTTGAAAATAGCGCAGTTGGACTAATAATTGCAGCCAGATGAGGCGTGGAAATTTCACGTCGTTAGTATACGACGTTTGAAAGGAGTTTTTGTGATTGACAGACATACAAACTAACATACATACAGATTTCTTTCTACATGTATTTTGTGCTATATAGTAGCGATGGATAAAAAAATAGCAATGATTTTATTTATATGTGTAGTACATTGTAGATAGACCTATATCTGCATTACGCTATCGCCTTAGAAAAGCAAAGAGATTGTAATGAATTTATTATTATACCCTCTTATTTAACTTCACATTATTATAGAAAAAAATGGCAAACATAAAAATAAATTTGAACAGTTCAAATTAGATATTGGAATTCCATAAAGCACCCTCAGTTAATATCTTAAATTACAAAAATAAATGATGCCAGGAATAGTCTACCAGCGAAATATTAATGCATCATCACTAATATTTCACATTCAATCCATAATGAAAGCTTAATCATGTTAACTGAATTCGAACCCCATATCACACGTCAATTAGTTAAACGTAGCCCAAAAATAATGTCGAACTCAAAAGTAAATATAAGTTTTATAAGTAAATACGAGTCTGGAGAAATCTATTATACGCTTTGTTGAATGTGCAATGAAACACAAAAAAGTCCTTTGTCATACAAAAATGCATTTATGTGTTTACTATTCTATGTCAGCGGCAGTCGAGTTCAATTTTATCGCTCTGTGTCTGACAAAAGATTTCAATAACAGAACACTATTTTCCAATGTTGGATGTTAACATACCAGAAAACATTTCTCACGTGAATGCTGTATTATTTTTTATAAAAATTGTTCTTATACAAAGAATGCAATTCTATTCTGAAGATATTTAGTTATTTTTCCATCTCAACGAGCCGTTTTCTCTGCCATAACTGCATAGAATTACTATATGCCGTGGCTTAAAATAACCCAACGAAGAGTCGAAGAACTCTGACGTTGACGTGCCTTAGGACTTAATGCTACATCAAATTGATATATTTAAAAAAAACAGATTGAAAATATCGATGAATTAAACTCAAAAAATATACAAAGCGTAAACTACTGTTTTAGTTATTGGGGCCATTATAAACATATATTTTTTTAAATCATGTCTGCTCCTAATGTGGAGCATATGGCCTACTAATAGAGGTTTCTCAAAACATGTTTTTCTACGAGAATTGCCTGTTACTCAGTTGCTCAACCTCTCTTCTTCTAAAAGAGTAGGGATATAAGGATAGAGCTAGGACAGGAGCTAGTAGGTAGCCAACAGAAGGTAGCCAACAGGGTTCGAACAGAAATCCATACATCGATTGAAAAATCAATTTATGAAATGGTACAAACTGCAATTCGAACCTGTAAGATTCGTAACCGAAATCAACAAAGTCGACCACTGCATCGCGTACCCGACTTTATTAATATAGATTGATTAATTTTAATTTTTCAAACATACACTACAAACTACAACTAAACGAATTACTAAACGAAGTGTAGATTTTATTAATTATTAATTATTTTGAATCAATATGAAATTGATTTCCTGTAAACATGAAAGTAGTTTGTAGAGGGTCCTGGTGTTTCCGCCATCGTGGAGCACTCACTCTGGGAAATTGTCTGTTACCGAGATAGTACATGTTTGAATTTAATTCGATTTCCTGCGGAATCACTTCGACTATACCAGCAATACAGTGCGTAACAACATTTATTGAAATTTAATACAATATTTAACAACTACAGAAATTTCATGAAAGTAAACATTATGATGACTTATAATACTTTTACAGATGAGGAAAAATCAATACTATATTTGAAAATTAATTTTCAATTTACCGTATACGAACTAAATAGATATTTTTTATGCGAGTTGAGATTTATAACTGCTAACCAAAAGGCTTTTAATTATCAATTATTCATGTGGCGTAATCCTGCAGTCTGCTAAATTCTTTCTGTTACATTCTTTGGGAGTATCGTTTGATATCTTTTTGAGAGTAAGTACTTCAACTTGAAAGTCGATCCGACGGTCAATTAACTTACTGAACACCACAGCACCTGCAAAATCCCCTGGTTTCCTTTGTTTTCTTGTTTTTAATGTTTTTATCATAAACGGATACATAACCAGATACTAATTAGAATTATCTATTAAAATTATCCGTATTGGAATCGGAAAAAAGGTCTTGATTTTCATCATCACCATCAACTACATCCACTCTCATTCTTCTATATCTAGACATTTTAAATGCGGTAGTAATTCATTAAAAAGATTATACCACTTGCTACGACGATGTAAAAAGGATAACTTAAAAAAATATATTTATCGAAATGGGTGCATTCTAGATAAACTATGACAGAAGGGTCGGAGAATCACACATGTGTGCACCGCATGTATGGTACGCTGAAATGCAGGCCGGCGTCTAACATATTTTCACTAATCGACTATAGTCGATCACGGTAGTCAATGAGTAAAGTTTTGTGACATCAATTCACAGAACTTCTGCCATCATACTATACGATTGATTCAGCACACTGGCTTGAAAGTCAGGAGGTCTTGGTAAATCACATCTGATATTCAATCGATAGTGCTAACTGTTATTTTGCTTATGAGTACGCTCTATAAAATGATTTAGACTGTGAAGTCATGAAGAGTAGATAAGCATTGCGATAAACAGATTTAGTGATTCTTCTTGCCGATTATTTAATTAATTGAGGATTGTAGATGAAGAAACTATCATAGCTGTGTGTAATCTACGGGTGGATAGACTCGTGACAAGTCCTCTTTTGAAATATTCGATTGAAACAAGAATGATGTTTTTATTGAATTGTAATTTAAAATGAAAGGGCAGCTTAAATTGAGTTATAATTTCTTTTCAACCACTCTGTCGACAACCAATAATATTATATGTACTGAACACTCAAATAGTTTAATCTCATTGGCAGCGAGTTGTGTGAATAAATTATGCCTTTGAACAAGCTTTCAGTTTAATAAATTCATATTGCATTTATTAAGTCAAGAGCTTAACCAAGTTTTTGTTTGATATTAAAACTAATAAATTATAAAATAATTTCAATTTATTTACTACTTCACTGAATAATTTTTATAGAGTCCATAACGGTATATAAACATTACAAAACCACGGTATATTGTATAATAATTTAGCTTAATTAGACGGAATTGAAAAATTATTAATAGATTCAATATCGTCTTCAGAGCAGCAGAAGGCGAGTCAAAAAACCTTGTTTTAAGAAAATCATGAAATTTTAATCTTTTTATTTACATACCGTAACCATTATTTACTAAACAAACATTTTCATGAGACTCGTTAATCATTTATTACCTTACTTTGAAAAGGTGGTAACTGACATTTTGGCCTAAAATAACCTTTTGATTGGAACATGTTGTATTAGCCACATTCTACAATATACATTGATTTTAGAGTCATATATTGTTCAATGAGGGAGTTAGCAGTTTTTCGTAGTTCTATCGACACATTTTTTTTCATAAATTTGTTTTATACGGTTCTATGAATCGATATAACTAATTATTATCAACTCACAGAAAAAACATACACATCACAGTTTTTTTGAAAACGTTTTAACATCTTCGCTCGATGGTAGCTGTGTGTTTTACCTTTTACTTTTATTGTTCTATCGATGTGGTCATTAACGAAAGTTAGCTGAGTTCGTTCAAACGTTCAAAGTATATTTATATATATTATTATTCTCGTGTATTATAATATTATTGTTAGCTTATATGGTTCAGCGAGTCATGATAATATATAATATTGATAAATATCTCAAAAACACTTAGTTTGATGAAATTGAAATATCCGATTGAACCTTTCCAAACAAACTATTGTTGTCAAACTTGAATTATTGAGATTTTGTACACTTCCATGTATTTTGTCACTAACGATCCGGGTTTCGCCTTTCGGCATCTTCAGGCATTCGAGCGCACGAATGAACCCGAACTGACAGACATTTTTTTTTCCTACCTTTACTTTCGTACTAAAACTATTATGTGCAGTCTGCGAAGCGGGCTCCTAGTTTCCTGGCTAAAGTTAGTGCTAGCGTGGGTACATACTAAGTCTTTATATCCCTTTCCCGCGTGTAAGCTAGCTAAATACTGCTATCTAAAAAGATTCCGTCAGCTGAGGGCTTTCGTGTGGGGAAAATACTTAAGAAAAACCCCTTACGGGAATGATTGTCTTTTGAATCATTTAAAAAAAGTTTACTTCTTACCAAGAATTGCTTGTAATGTCGGCGTTAGCTTGAAGAGCTTACTATTCTTACGTTAGACATGTCCAGTCTTTAACTGAAATGTGCGAGCCTAGCTCATTACTTTAAGATTTATCTCTTAGGGCGACTAATTGAAGACCGGCGTGGCCGTCGGCCTCTTCCTCATCCGCCTCCTCTAAAGAAGAATTTCCTGTAAGATAAGGGGAGGGGAGCATAAGGATTTGGACATCGTCTTGACAAGGTTTTGGGAGACTTTTAGTTGTATTTTAAAATTTTGTATTTTCTTAGCTTTGAGAGTTGGAGCGAGGTGAGGCCCCTGTTTCAATCTAACGTTAGACACTGTTTACTGTCTGTCAGTTCGAGTTCATTCGTCGGCTCGATTGTCTGAAGATGCCGAAAGGCGGAACCCGGGTCGTTAGTGACAAAATACATGGAAGTGTACAAAATCTCAATAACTCAAGTTTGATATTGAAATTTCATCAAGCACCCTCAGTCGATGTCTTAAACTATTGTTGTCTGTTCTAATTAAAGCTTTAGATCCTTATTATTTTTCAATATAAATGCTTTAGTCAAAATAAATTATATAGAAAACAAGTAAAAAAATTATATATATATAAATATATGCTAACTCACTAATTAAAAATAAATTTTCCCTCCAAAATACGTATACGAGTAGGATCAGTCAAAACTTCAAACGCTCGTATCTCAAAACATGGTCAAGTGCAATCAGAACCTTTTCAAAGTAAGGTAACGCATTTACAAATATGATTAGTAATTATATTCTAATGTATGTTATAGTAATGTTAATTAAAGTTATTTGCCACTAATAACTGTGAACAAAATTGACGTAATTTCTTGAAAATACGTAAAAAAATACATGGAATATGGCTAAACTTGCTCTTTTCACCTCACCTAAAATCTATCTTACTGCATTCATAACTCAAATCAGACGATTTTAGACTTATCGCCTTTTGCCACTATGCTGATGATATTATACTTGTACTCACAATACACCTAGAATAGACTAAGGTAATTTTTGTTGAAGAATTTTTTTTAAAACCCTATTCGGAGCATATGACCATCACGCGGTTCCTTCAAGCTTCTCTGTCCCCCGCCAGTCTCCTCGCTTCCTAACAGATCATCACAGCGTTCCGTAGCTCCGCCGAATACATCCTATGGATGGTCATCAGCGGCCTTCCAGGGCGACGGAATCCATCTGGTTGGTAGAAGATGCAGGCAGAATTCAGACTCTTCTGGGGCATTCGCAGTACGTTTCCAAGCCAAGTTCATCGTCACTTTTTTATTTTGGGCGTAATAAGAGGCTGGTTCGTCCGCTCTCTTACCTCTGAGTTCCTGACAAAATCAAACCACCGAACCCATAGTATTCGCCACAAAAATCTATTTTCAAAGCACAGTATACGGTAACCCTGTGCCTTGGTGAGGTGCCATGACTAGCAACCGTAAAGCAACACCGTCAGGATGCATGCGTTGAATAAGTGGCACTTGGTTCTGACCGAGTACAACCGTGAGTTCCAGACTTTCCACATTGAGTTAAAGGTTGCTCCAGCTATCCCTAATCGGATTGCGAGCTCTTTACGCGGATTGCTATCTACCATTATGTGTACCCCCAAGTACCTATAGCTGTCGACTCTCTCGATGTCTTGCCCCGCGCTCATCAGAGGGTAGTCTGGGTCTGGACAGAAACTGTTGCAGAGCACATTGGTTTTACTCGCATTGACTTTGAGGCCAATGCGATACGAGTTGCTCTGCAGCCTTTCCATTGTTTCCTGAATACCCTGGACAGATTTTTCAAATATAACAGCGTCGTCAGCATACTCGAGGTCGCATAGCCTCAGATTGGGGGCAACGGCCACACCTCGGTCAGGTGGAATTGACTTCCTCAGGATGAAGTCAAAGATTATTATAAAGAGGAACGGAGCCTGAACACAGCCCTGTCTGACCACGGTTGAGACCCCAAACTATTCTTTCGTTACGTCGCCGATTCGAACACATCATTCACTGCCCTCGTGCATGCATTTGATGATGGCGATAATCTTGGTTAGGATTCTGTATACTTTTAATATGTCCCATAGGGAAGGCCAATGCGGACTGTCAAAGGCCTTCTCGTAATCAACAAAGCAACACGCCAGCGAGCTGTTGAATTCGTTGCTTTGCTGGAGAAGGCATCTGAGGTTATGAATTTAGCCCACACAGGATCGGCCAGGTAAGAAACCGGCCTGGTTTTCCCTGAGAATACACCTTACTGGAAACCTTATTCTCGTCAAGACTATCTGCGCCATGTCCTTGCCAGGCACTCTAAGCATCGTTATGCCCCGGTAATTGTCGCAGCAGAGTGGGTCACTTGTTTTGTGAATTGTGATGACCTCACCGTTGACCCAGTCCCTCGGACAGCGCTCCTGCTCCCACACCTTACTGAGAAGTAGGTGCAAGGGCTGCAAGAACGTTGAAGAAATAATAATAATAAATAGTTATTAAGAAACGTCATAATATTGATACTTTTATTAAAAGGTACATTCCCATCGAAAAAGTTTTAAAAAAGACAGGCATTAAATGACTCTTCAGTTTTGAAAGAGGTTGAAAACTTTCGAAAACTGGATTATTCCACGAATGAATATTACGAGGAATGGTCAGGAATCATTCGCTCCACATTACCGTGACAAAATTGTAGGATGGCAGAATTGGTCGAGAAGAATAATTAGTATCCAATTGATTAAGCAGTGGGTATCAAAAATCTCATTTATTTGAAGACAATAATAATGAAAAAATATCACAACTTAAATTCGAGTGAAATTTTACTGTACAGCGCTAGGAATTACTTTGCATACTTTCATGGAACGAATAATAATTAACTGCCTATTTCATAGATTTATTTGAGCGATGATTTTGTATTTATTATCCAATATTTATTCATATTAAAAAAAAAACAGGTCAATTCAATAAGCGTAAGGCACCCAAACTTTTTTATTTGCAAAGCATTTTTATGATAGAAAAGTAACCGGTGCTCATGTGATATTATTATTAAAGCATGATTGTATTGGTTATAGGAAAAATTTTACCCAAAAATATTATCAAACCAGTTTTTTTATATAATCACATCTGGGTAGCCGGCTTTGAAAACATTTCTTTTCGTCATTTTATTGATATGAACAAGAGCTCCTCGTAGATATTTCATAGACGCAAATGAAAACAAATCTCGAATTATTTCGCACCTCGAAACTAAGTCAGAAATTATTCATTAAGCAATGCCTAATTTTTTCGGAAGAATTTAGGTTAAATATTGACTATGTTCTGAGTAGTAAAGAAAGATTGTTTATAACTCAGCTTCAATAATTTTTTCAGTAATCAGATATTAATTTACACTGTGAAATATCACTGAACAAAGCCAAAACACCAAACTGATGAAAAGATTTTATACTGGAAGCCCATCATATGCTATGTGTATGATTGAGCGACTTCAAAGACATTTATAATACACAAGAGAGACTTTTATGATCAATCGGCGACGTGAACAACTTTTCAAAAACGTTAGATTTTTCGCTAGCTGTTTCTTACACATGGGAACAAAGTGATTGACAAATATGTACACGCTAGGAAGATGAAAGGAAAAAATTATGATGCACAAACCTTCCCACAAAAACAGTTCGTCAGTCATATTTCTTAATATAGTGATTATTACATTGTTAAGAATTCAGTTGAAATAATTATTCCCTTACTTATATTATATGTTGTATATTTATATATTCAAAGCGACTATTTTATATTGATTGAATTACATGTTCCTATTTTTTTAAAGAGAAATATAGCAATGTATTAAGCGACACAAGATTTGTTTAATTTTACTGATAGCTGTTTTGGCGAAACAAAATTCTACAAATAAAATATATCACATGATACATTCTAATTCTTTAGAAGGTAAAGATTTTATTTTTCGTTCATGTTTTACTTTTGCTGTTTTGTTGCAAATGCCATATGTGTTTACCTTAAATTTAATATAAAATTAGAATTGATAACTTTGTTATTCCACTGGTTATATCACTAACGTGACGCGTTTCGCCTCTTTAAGAAGCAGCTTTAGGTTAGTCTGAAGATGCTTCTTAAATAGAGGAAACACGTCACGTTAGTATTGAAACCAATGTATAACAAAGTAATCAATTTTAATTTTATATTAAAAAATAATTTTCACAAAGTTACCTCTGAATCCATAGAAAATACCTTAAATTTGTTTAATTATCCGTGAATTCGTTAGCTATTTATACTAAACGATAAGTAAATCAGAGAATTTCTTAATCTAACGTTAATATACTGCTAGTAGACATAATTATATACTGACAATTTCAATGAAACGTAGCTGACCATTTAATTAACGAGTCATGCATTTAGTTACCGACTAGCTAATTAGTTGCCATACAATCTATCCAATGTTTGTGTTTGGTGTTTTAGTTTAGCCGGTAGTGCTTTTTGCATTTTCGGTTCACACAGCTGAAAAAACTTTTCTTAATTTACGGACTGCATTAACCCAATATAAATGAGCAGTGCATACTACTGGAATTTCAATGGGAGCGAATGTTTGAAATTCTAATGCGCGCTCTTTGAAAGCTCTCCCTCTCCAGTTCGAATTTTCGTAGTTTGCCGTTCAACGAAAACTAAATTTACTGTTTCACTGATGAAGCGATTCACTTTGACATTATTTGACGACAACTCCTGACTCCTGATATTGAATATTTTACGTTTTCATACCCTAAATAAATTCTACAGTACATTTCTCTCTTGAATGAAACTAAATGCTAAATATATGTTTTTCAATTTTTACAACAACCATTTTAAGATAAAAATGTATGAAGACCACAATTAAAAAAATAAAACTTATATTTCTATGCTTCGATTGATTGAAAGTGAATCCTTATACTTAAATATATCAAATTTTAAATATGATTGATTTGTCAATGGACATGTTTTTAACATAAAAAAAAAAATAATAGTGTTTTTATACCATGTTCACTCCCATTGTGGAGCATACGAACTCCTAATGGAGGTATCATAAAAGAAGTTTTTTTCTACGAAAACTGTTTGTTACTCAGTTGAAGTCCAGTTAAGGGCTAGGACGGGACTAGTGGATAAATAATCGCTTTCGCTACGCCCTGTTTTTAGGATTCGATGTGTGTGAGAGAATTTCAGACATCACAGACATCCATGAATCGATTAATAAATCAATTTATAAAACTGTCCGTACCGGGATTTGAACCCGAGACATCCTTAACCATAGCCAACGACGTTGACCACTACACCTTTTATTTGGTTAGTGAAAATAAATATTTGCGAACCTAAAGCTGAGTGTTTAATGCCATCCTCTATTCTTTACGAAAACTTTTATTAATTGATTTTTCAATTGTTATTAAAGACTTTAGGTATCTGTGATGTCTTCACTACCTCCCACCCAACTGATCCAAGGGCATATCGTGAGGAATGAGCAAACTACTTGTTATGTTCTAGGTCCTAGCTCCATTATTCTATCTTTACTCTCGTCAAAAACTAGAGGTTGATTGACTGAATAACAGCGTGTTCTTGTAGAAAATCTTTTGCTACGATGCATCATTAGGATTCCATAAGTCTATATTGAGAGCGAAAATGTTTGAAAAATTTATTTACGTTATATTTAAAAAAATAAAATAAAGAAACACATCTTTTAATCTCACTCCAATTATTAACAATTCAATCTCCAATTTAAGATATGTCATGATAAATGAGTCTAGCGTGTGAGATACTTTCAAGACTTGTAAAGTGTAATTTGATCTTTTATAACAAGGATGTAATTTAATATTATACATAGAAACATTTAACGGATAAGAAATTCAATAGTAAAAACATTTTATTTGTATTTTAAAACATCGCTTTCTTGTTTATTTCTATATTTTGTACATTCCTCTAGTAACATTATTAAAATGTGAGGTGTATAGTATAAAGTCATATATGTGAAAATGTATAACTATAGATATAGGCTCTAAAATGCAGTATAAAAGCTTTTATCGTCCTCAGCTACTCGTAAGCCAAGAATTCAATAGTATGATATGTTAAAAAATCAGTTGATAATGCTCGTGATGAGCGAAACTGGTCCTGTTAATTATATACATTTGGAAGTAGTACAAACAAACTGTGTTTTATTTTTAAAATACAATGATAATATATCAATTTTTAATTGACCTATTAACAAAACATTATTAATTGAATTATAATCACAATGATATCAATTTTCAACTTTTTTTCAATAAATCCTTACAGAAAAATTATAAAGTAAATATTTAAAGTCTGGTTTGAGGCAACTTTAAACACTGATGAGTCCAATTTATTAGAGTTTAATAAAATCTTATTAACACATATTTGATCAAAATAATAGCTAAGAATATGAGACGTGTGAGTGAACGGGGAAAGATTTATTTTATAGACTTGAGTGTAGTTTCCTATATTGCCTATATTTCAACGATACAAGCACCCTGTTAAGGGACAAAGCATATTCATTATAGTGTAAATAGACCGTAAGTCTGACAAAACATTTATTATGCCACAAGCTAGAACGCAATACAACAGGTGAGATAATAATGTAGAAACTCGGGTCACACACAAGTGAATATCATTTAAGATAATAATAATATTTCTTCAATTAGTGATAGTCAACCATTTTTTATTCTAAACTTCTACAGTTAGTCAGCTGGTTGAGTTTTTTTTTCATATAATTTTGCGTATACGACGAAAGAATAGTCACAGGCATTTTTGTATTAATTTTGATAAATATTGTAGTTATGTTTATTTGCGTAGTAATCTTTATGTTTATATAAAAAAAAAAACTTGACACGTTGAGAGAGTAGGAGGAGGAAATTTCGTTTTTTTAACCATATCACAAACCCATAAATCGATTGAAAAATCCAATTATGAAACTGTTCATACTTGTATTCGAGCACGTGAACACCACAACCGAAACCAACGACATTGATAACTCGGCCACGAGCCTAACTTTTATTTTAGTTTTCCAAGCACAGAGAAGTTTTTGATATCTAGTCTCTTTTGTAACGCCCTAAAGTACTGGTTTTAAAAACTGGCTGTCATTATATATTATATAATGGAAATAAATTTTCGATTTAATATTTGTATTTTTTTTTTGTTTATAGTGAAAAAGATACTTGAATGGTATAAAATGAGGATTTTTTTATTATTCTAGCTTGCTGTTGGCTAACATACTGGTCCTGGCAGACGGCTATTATCTTTGTAAAAAGCTTCGGATTAAAAACTTTTGCACTGTAACAAAAAACATTTGAATACTTTTACAATTTATCAGCACTAGCACAATGCTTTCACACAGGAACAAGTATTAAAGAGACCTTTGTTTGTGTTTTTTATGTTTCCACGTTTGCTGAAAGCGCGAGCGAAAGCTCCGACGTGACTCCGTAACGGAGTGACCCGTGTAGCGGGCGTTAAGGCCGTTACAATGGCAGCAGGGTGAGATTAACGGCCGTTAGGATTACTTTGGGCATTCCACCGAACGCTTGTCCTATGAAATGTGATTAAATAGGCCTATCACTGCGGTGGCAATTCCCAAATAACACGTTGTTTTAAAATTGTCAGTGGTCAGCGGAATAATGGATTACGAGAGTTGATGAAATGTTTAGGTTTATTATTTCGACAATATGTGGGGATTTTGATAAATACCGGAAACAACAAACCTTTCATAGCACTGTTTTTTACGATCAAAAAATATCCATGTTAATGTTAAAAAAAATATGATTTTTAAGTACCAAAAGTTGCAAAATGTATCGAAGCATAACATATTTCCTAGTCAACAAAAACTGATTTTATTACATATTTAACAATTTATCAGTAAAAATTAAAGCTTTTCATTGCAGTTGTAATAAAATGTCTTCTTAGTATGAAGGCTACAATTGAAATACAATAAATGCTTACCATTAATTGAAAATTACCATATAAAAAGTACTGTTTTGTTTTACGTTCAAAACTGGTTTCATAATTAGCTTGAATTACTAAACAGAATATCAGATAAGCAATATCAATCGATATAATATGTATTGATATTAATAAAATACGATTTAAAGTTTTCAGAACCATTCAATTATCAATCAGTAAAGTGAATATTTCTATGATTCTCTGGCACAAATAAAAACTGTATCGTTAACAAGAATTGATAGATTTAGCAATTAAATTTGGCCTATAACTTAACTAAACGTTGTGCTATGTAATGGATGAATATCGAGTGAAGGGCACACGAGAAAATATTTTTTTAGTAATAATATATACAGGGGAACAAAATATATGAAAGTTTGGGTCACTTTAAATACAATAAGAATTAAATAATTCGTTCAATATTAGAAAAAAATATTATAATACGTTCTATAAATTGGATTTAGGTTAAAAGGTCAAGTTTAAATCGAGACCAAAAATACCACAACAAATATAGTATTATGACGTCAAAACGAAAGAGTTTGGAATATAACCAACATACTTAATTGGTTTATTGCATTAATTAGTATTGCTTTCAACCTTGAGCAACATTTAGATTCGTAAATATAAGTGTTTTTCAAATGCTCGGAAACTTGAGTCGTGTGGAGAATTTTTTATTTGTTCTAATATTTGTTTTATTTTTAATTCCGATAATAATTATCCAAAAAAAGGAAATTGAAATTGCTCATTATTAATTTATTAAACGTATTTCACGAATATAACAGTGTGGTAACTTGAAAATTGTTGTTTTAGAGAGTGTCATTAATGGTTTGAAATAGGATCTTAGGGGATTTTAAATTAAAGTAAAAATATAATGTATATTATGATTGTATGCTAAAAGGATTCTATGGAGTTAATTAATTTGAAATTGGACACTGATTGAACGAATTTTCTTCTTTATTTTTGGTAAAATAAGCTATTTGAAATATAAGTATATTCAAGGAGAGACTATGGAAAAATAATATTTATTATTAGATACTAATAAAACCACAATAATTTCAGAGTGAAAATGTATGTTATTTTGGATACGAAGTAACAAATAAAGAGCATGTGTGTTCCATTAGACAGATTGTGATTAGGAGTACATTTATTTTGTATTAAAAAATAGACATAGAAGGTTAATATTTAATATTATTTTCCCAAATATTACTGTATATAATACTCATATGTTATAGAACAATACAATAGGTTTAAAATTTAATTTGATTATTACAACTTCAAGAAAGATCTTTTTTAATTTAACATATCTTATTGAAGTTTTTCAATTCACAAAATGAATGTAATTGCTTCGTACTTTGAATTTTATAAAAAAACTAGTATCTTTTACCCGGCTTCGCCCAAGATAGAGAGCGCTTATATTATGTTATTAAATTTAGACGTTGGCTAGCTAATGTTGAAATTAGGTTGATATTTGAAGACATCACCTTTAACCATACCTCTTTTGTTACACCCACAAAATATAATCTACCAATTAAAAATAATGTTGAAACCAGCTGTAATAAAAGACGAAAATTTTGCCACCTGCACTCTTGTTATGGCGCCGCAGAACTTCTTGATAGACATCTTGTTGATCTGCATTTAATGGCTTCTGCAGTGCCACAAATTACACATACGATCAGAGTCATACGCTAATTCTAGATGACGATTATTCCAGATGCACACGAAGTTGTACGAATTTACCAAAATCATTTTCCATCAAATCACAAAAATGAAACTCAATATTTAACACAGATATTTGTGTTCGCGTTATTATCTCAACTGTCACGTGCAGAATATATATTGATATTGAGCTGTTGCTAGGAGACTGTTATTACTTTTTTCATCCCGCATTGAAACGTCAAAAATATCGCGTTTTCAGTTTTAGGTTAAACGTTAAATGTTGAGAGTTGAAAGTTGAAAATAACACCGTAGAACTTACAATTGCAGCCAGAATGACTTGTGAAAATTTTACGTCGTTGATGTACGCCGTTTGGGGAGAGTTGTTGTGACCGACAGACATACAAACATACATATTTCTACATGTATTTTGTGCCATATAGTAGAGATAACCCATTTCATTCATTGTGACCTAAAAATACTATCATGCACCAAGTAACATAAAACAGGTTGTATAACTCTTTAATCAATTTTCAGTAAGCATTAATCATTCTCAATAATATCTCTCATCCCTCTCGGAAACATATAAGTTTTACATTTAAAGCAGGTACTTAATTGTACGTAACTTCTTAAGTTTGAAAAAATCTGGAAAATGTATTAAACATGATAGCGATGAGCTTACAACATTTTCCAGGCGATAGTCACATTAAGAGGACTCCTCAAAACCACTTCAGATTTTTCAATTCACTGTAGGCAGTTTATTTGCTGATGTAGCTGGATTTTTGTATGGGACATAAAATAAAATGTAGCTTTCTGTGAACTCTAAATAAATGACGTCATCTTTTTCTCGCAATGTTAGACATATGTCTTTGTTTGTACATAAATCAACATCACCAACTAATACGACAGTAACTTATTTTCGGAGAGAGTGAGGATTGAAACATGGCGCCAGGACATGACTAGTTGTAAACTAATCACTTTCACTACGCTTCAATTCTGGCATTGGACAATTGAGATGGAATTTAGACGTCATAGACAACCGTGCATACGAATCCATAAATCGATTGAAAAATCAATATTATGAAACTGCCTGTATAGGAATTTGAACCCGTAAACATCTTGACTAAAAACAACGGTATTGTCTGCTCGGCTACAGGTCCTAAAATATTATTATAACAATATACAAGGCCTGGTTCTATGAATATCGAAATGAAAAAATATACACATATTATTAACCATTAAAATATGAAGCTTTAGTAATAAGCGATAATTTCTGTCGGCTCAATGGTGCAGTGGTCAACGTTGTTGGATACGGTTACGGATATCTCACGTTGAAGGTACGGTACGGAGAGTTTCATAAATTGATTTTTAATCGGTTTATGAATTTCTGTTCGTAGTCATGAATGTTTGTGATGTCTAGGAAAACTCCCTCCCACCCATCCGATTATAAAAAAACGGAGTGTAACGAGAGAGATTAGCTAACCACTACTACTATCCTTCTATACCTACTCTCTTAAAAAAAAGGGGTTGAGTAACTGAGTAATAAGAAGTTTTTGTAAAAAACTTTTGTAGAAATATCTCCCCTCCGTTAAGAACGGGTACAAAAAATAAGCTATCATATCTTTGGCAATTAATTCCATCAACTAAATTTGTATTTATCCTCCACATATATCCAAAAAACACCCTCATAAGTATAGAAGTCTTATACCTATATACAAATTTTGCTTTTGTAAACAGAATCATTATTTTCTAAAATGAAAAAAGGTTCCTATAAAAAAATCAATCAATACGAATTTCAGCTACCACTTAACAAACTAAAGCTGAAATTTGAACTGTTGAGATTTTGTACATTTCCATGTATTTTGTCACTAACGATTCGGGTTTCTCCTTTCGGCATATTCAGGAATTCGAGTACACGAGTGAACTCGAATTGACAGATAGTATATAGTGTCTATAACGCTTATTTTGTATATAAGATCGATATTTGAACACTAATTTACTGTGGAGTTCAGTCAATCTTGCTGTACTAGCAATATTGATATAATTTTAGCCATCGACTGAGGGTGCTTGATGGAATTCCAATATCAAATTTGAATTGTCGAGATTTGATATAGAAATTCCATCAAGCACCCTCAGTCGACGTCTTAAATTATAAAGCTGAAATGCCTAAGAGATATTTGGATTAAAAGTAATATTGCAAAATCTTTTAGATTAACTAAAAAAAGTAAATTATGCAAAACATTGTTGTACGGAGACATTTTCATTATATAAACCAGTAGTATGAGAGAAGAATATGTATAGATAAGGACGACATTATAATAAGATCAAGAGAATTTCACCAGTAAATGAGATTCATGTACTAGATAGAAGATGATTTTATGATGGAAAAATATAATTTTTACTGAATTTTTTCAGAAAAAATACTGAACTGGTAAATCATATATTTATAAGAAATATTTTGTTGATAAAATTTGTTGCGTACTAAATAAAATAATATAATATGCGTTAAGTGGTTTTTAAGTTAAAATAAATTGTAAGTTAAAATAAATTGTACACACATTTGCTTAAAATAAATTAATAATGTTCTTAAGTATTAAGAGATATATCATTAAACATTAGATAGAATATCACTGTTAAAGATTACAACTGTTCGTGAGATGAGTAAAAATGAATAAACGAGCATATTAATATATCTTGCCTTTTAATTGATTTATTTTCATTTTTTTAAACGTTAATCAATATCCATATTGATCGCATGGATAAAAATTAAACGTTCTGTATTCACATATGATGATAATTGATGACATAGGTTACTGCAGAAAAATAAAGCTTTCTTATTCGCTGAAAATAATAATTAACACCGATTCACCGTTACATCAATTTGCATATAAATTAAAAACATTTTAGATACAAAACAACTGCTTAAGATTTCAAAATCAATTATCGTTATATATATATATACTATAAACAAGATGCTAGTCATTTGTTTGTATATGTTACAATATCTGTTATAGAAACGTACAACATTTTAGCGGTACAAATATTTCTTGAAATTCCGTTAAGTATCTCAATCATAATTATCAGATATATACAATGACTACAGAATAAAATAAATATAATATTTAATAATAATCGTAAACGAAAAACCGATGAGTTCTATGGCTTGCGTGATGATACAAAATGATATTTGGTAGACTGTGTCCATTGGGTCATGTGCTCCACGTAGGAGAAATGGTAGGCCAAGGATTCGCTGATGAGATTTTGCTTTCGATGAATTTCGTATTCTACAGGCACCGAAATGTAGAACTAGCACATTATATAGGGATGGGTTGAGACAAAGCAACCTTAAGTTACAAGTAATGCTATAAGAAAATTTGCAATTTACGAGTAGTCCTAGGAGTCTCAGTCTCTACGAACAAATTGTATGGCGGTTGTACGAAGTTCGTCTCTCAACTACGTTTCTCGTCGAATATAACATATATTTGAAAAGATTTCTTGTGAGTTTATTCAGTGTTTCTTTACTATAATCATTATATAATTTACGCTTCATCGAAAACCAACATATATGCATGTTAAGTAATAATTAAATCGTCACAATAAATTGTACCGTACAGTCGTCATAATATATGTAGTGAATGGCACGAAATGTGATGTGTGGCAGGGTAGATTTAATAGAAACGTAATTTATCGCAAAATACACACTTTGAATTATCGATTAATAACAATCATTGATTACGACTAGGCTTTATAATTATACTCTTTCAAAGTAAGTAAACAGCTATATTCCTTATATGAAACTAAAATTGATAACTTAATTATTCCACTGGCTGTGTAACTAGATTTAACGCGTTTCGCTTCTTTAAAAAGCATCTTCAGACTCACTATATCGAACCATAACTAACTATATCACCTCCAAAAACTAGTAATTAATTTTATAATTAGTACTATCATCGTTTAGGTCTTACCCCTTCCCCACGTCCAGTAGAAGGAAACAAACCCACTTTACTCTTCATTTTTAATTGAGATGGTTCTTAAAGAAACGAAACGCATTACATTTAGTAACACACCCAGTGGAACAACTAAGTTATCAACCTTTATTTAATATTAAAACACCAAAGATTCGGCCGAATCCATCCAAATTATCTTTATTACTATTAACATTAAAGATACTTCATTTAATTACCGACTATTTCACATTATTATGCTAGAATTCATTATAATCATTCCAAAATATCGATTTCATGACTCCGCACTAAATTTAATGGACTACTCGTCTGCAAAAATACCGGCTGACGGGCCTTACAGCATGGCTTGTAATTATAGGGGGCTTTGGTTGAGAGGTTTATTGCTAGACGCGAAGGCCCACTACACTTTAAATGATGATGATGATGAATAGTAATTGGCATTCAATTTTCAGTTCGCTGTTCAACAATCTTTTAAAAAAAAGATGTATTGATTTGTATTGTAATTCATATTATATTTCAAAAACCTACTGTATATAATAAACAGGCAGAAAATCGGATTAGTACGAAAATAGATATAACACGTCCTGTATTTTGTAAGGGAATAAACTTTTTACCTGCTAGGTTTCCAGTCAGTAGGTATGTGGACCAGGTTTATTGGGTAGACGACTTATAAGTATGACGGAAAATTAATGAGAAGTGAGTCATTTGGCTTAAGCTGAGCTTGAAATTAACTGATATTTTTTATGCTTCAACTTCTCTTTAATTGTGAAATATGTTCACCCATATTTTTCATTGTAATATCTTAAAATGTTTCACCAAACGATTTATAAAACTATACCGTAGAGTTTAAGAGTTACAATTTATCAAAAAAAAAAATCGTTCTATGCATAATATACACTAAAAGAAACTTTTCAAAAAGCTGAATGTTTTAAATAATATAAATTTATTAGTCGATTTGACTTAGTGCTCACTCTGAGAGTACCATCAACTTCAAATGAGGAGAAAGCGAGAGAGAGTTGCCAATTTCCGTACAACGGATGTAAATTTTACAGCGCTTATATTCGATTTTATGTAAAATGTCACTTCTACAGACTAAACCTTTACATTATGTTATTTTAAAAGGTACAAGTGGACGAAAAAGCTTTTAGATGATTACTGAAATCATTTTGACAGTTCAGAGAATTGAAATGTCACCAAAAAAACTGGCATTGAATTAGTCGTAAACACGGTGAAATTTATAGTTATAATTATATTATTTTGATTATGTAATATAGATTCTAAGTATTCTAAGTGTCTTGCGATTGATGGTAGAATAAGACGTATACGTATTTTATTAATGTAGAACAGTGGCTTCCAAAGTGGGGTCCATGATACTTGAGACAGAAAGGTGCTTATAAGGTAAAAATATTAAGTTCTACAAGAATTATAGGATTTGGTTGGCAGCTGTTTAGGCTGCACGTTACTGTTAAAACATTCTGTTTCACTTAAACGTATTATGTAATATATTGGAATCATGTGATATTTATTTTGGGAAAACACCATGCTTTGGTTCCTTTCTAAAAAGTAATTATAAAAAGGCAAGGATATGATTGAATCATTATAATACTGTATTATTACATCATTGAAACCTGCAATGGTTTCAAAACGTCGGGTGATAGCTACAAATGATAGCACCGTGTGTTTAACTTATTTATTTCTTTATGTCTAGAATTGTGGGTGTCTGTGTTGCTTTCATTCCTTTTTAGCGTAGCGATACTATTGCAATCAGATGGTCACGGGTTTGATTTCAGCTCTCAGTTAATCAAGTTTATTATAATTTTGCAATATTGCACTTGAGATATTGGGTATGGGGTTTCGTAATGTCTTTTTCTCTTCGAGTGACTTAAACTTATTCATACTCACCTCCTATAGGTCACTGTTATTCTTTTTCTAACTCTGTTATTTCTTTATCCTTTCCAAAGAGAGAAGTTTTGTAAATAACTAATCAGCTGTTATCGTAAAAACAAATTCTGTTAAAATGCTCCGTTAGTAGTCCGTAAAATGTTCCACATTAGTTGCGGCCATTGTTGAAAATATTATATTTTAAAGTTATTACAAGCTGTATTGAAACAATTTCGTTGATTTTTAGTATTCGGTAGACAATTATTACTAAGATTTTATGATTCTAAATTTTTTAAATTCGTACATTAATTTTAGCTCGATTTACAAAACTGCTGTTTATAGTATGACATAAAAATCGTATGAAAATGATCGTTAAAAAAGTTATTTTTGTTAAGCTCGTTTTAATTGGCTTCATATTCATACAGGTACATTATCAAGGGTTTCTAGCAGGCAGCCAGTATGACTGCATGACGTGGTATTTGAATTTTTCGAATTGGAGAACGTTCAATGGCAGAGTTATGGTTGACGTCGCACGGCAAAATAATTGCTTTCGCTGGAAACGGAAGTTGTATTTTCACTAGACGACCTCTGCAAAACGCTTGCGCACTTTCGCACACAAAAGCCTCAGCGGAGCTTATGCGAAAGTTTAACCTACTGCTGTGCTTCAGGTTAACTTTGAATATTTTTTTTCGACAGAAATAGTGGAGTCATATCACGGTTATTCATTTCACTAATGGATAAAATATGGTGGAAAGTATTAGTGGGTCTTGTTTGTTCATACGTTGAAGCACAGCCGAGACTTATTCCTGTTTATTTAAAGTTAAATTTAATTAAAAATTACGGACATTTTCCAATATTAGTATAGGTTATTGTAAATCAAATTTTTCAATTGTATTCTAAATTTATAGACATTATATTTTAAAAAATAAAACACAATTCCTTTGTACTACTTCCGCATATTTATAATGATCAAGACCGGTTTCGCTCATCACGATAATTATCAACTGATAAAAATACATTAAAAAGCCTGATATGTTTGTATTTTTATCAGTTGATAATGCCTCTGACGAGCTAAACCGGTCCTGATCACTATAAATATGTGGAAGTAGTACAAAGAAATTGTGTTTTATTTTTTAAAATCATTATCTTCGGCTTAAAGATATTAATGTGTTATTTTGTAAAATACTTTAAAATCACCGCAAAATACTTCTTGTATTTAATAATTAAACAACAAAGTAATAGTTCTGATTTCCGTCGATGCCGTAAAATACCTGTCAATAATATATGGAATTAAGCACTTTATCATTTTATCCTTTTTATAATAGAATTTCAACAAGTAAATATCAATAAATTGTGATTCTATAACATGAGATAGTGTGCAGAATATTTGTAAAGAATTATAATTATTTTACTTGCATAGAATCCAAAATGGTTTCATCAGCAGTTCATTACTTATAAACTGACGGAAATTTTGATCATATTCATAAATTTGCTCAATGCTGTGAGGAATTTTATGAATTTAAAAACTGGAGGTGAATCTTGAAGACCTTGGAAGTTAATCGCGTCAATCCGCCTTGGTTATTTGAATAGGGATTAATGAATCAAAATAATATGTATGTTGCAGTTGTTAAGTTCTCTGAAAAGTTTTATACGGTAATATTTAATTGAATGTTCAAGAATTTTGCAAAGTACAATCGTTCTTTTATATCTGTGAACTGTAAGCATATTTTACAAAGTGATACGTAATAATTGTGTGTTTCATTTTCATTCGCAAATAATAAATCGAATTACCTTTATACCAATGTCGTAATAACAAAGTGACATACTTACTCAATACCCACAGGCCAGCTGCCAGATAAATCTTCACTCAAAGAAATACCAATTTAATTCGTTCCTTGCGTTAGAAATGGTACAAAAAAACATTTTTAAATTGACTAGATAATTTCATTCCCATTTGTACTGGGCTTGACTCGGATTTATTATGGTTAATATACATAACACGACGTTATTATAAACATGATGTCCGACATAAGATATCTTTGAAATTCATAATATTATGTAAAATTTTCCATGTCACGTTTATCTATTAACTCTTGGAAAGGCGTTTCCAAACATGACATGTAGATATTTACTAAGTATGCGTCCCTTGTCTACGGCTCCTGTTATAACGCAAACACAGCTTATATACATCTAAATTACCTTATGTCTTATCGTATATACAATATTCAGAAACAAGAATTTATATATAGCAAAGAAGATTTCTTAATAACAGTAGATACGGTATGTATGTAATATTACAATATATAATTATTTTGTTCCCACGCATATTTTTTCTCTGTGTGGTCTTTTATCAATGGCTTCGGATAAAGTTTACAATATGCCTCTCAGCTGTACCCAAGATTGCCAGACGCCACAAATTAAGCCAGATTTTTCCTAATTTCATTGAAAAATCCCGATTTAACAATAATATCTCAACTTATAAATCGTCAGCTATTTATCCATATTTTTGAATTTCCCTAGATAGAGAAAATGATACCAACTAAAACCAAAAAATAAATGAATATCGATTGTGTTATTTAAATGTGATATATTTGATTGATGTACCATCAATTCATCTTAGTGTCAATTTATCTGAGATTAACAAATATGTTTATTTTTTTTTACTAAACAGTGTCAATTTTCAAGACAAATCTGCTCTCGTATATAAATAAATCGCTCTGCCTGCAAATGATTACTTATTACTTCATTCTGTATAAGTCGGTTTTTGAAGTCATTATTTGAACCGTTCAAAGCAGTGACCCTCTATCTTTCCCGACCAACCGTTTTAGATATCTGGTAACCTTACCCTGGCTGCGGCGCACATTGGTTTTAGAATAAAATTTTAATGAAAGTGGTTTCTTAGTGCCTTCCCCGTTTTTATATTAAAAAAAATGCTTGAAATTACTGAACAATTATCGATCACTATTATAATAATAGATTTTTTTTAACAAATATAAAACATTAACAATCCTCAATCTACTGCTGTATATAAACTTCCAAATGTCGTCATTATTCTCATGGGTCACAGTCACATAATTATTTTATCAATCCGGGGCCAAATTCTAGAAATCGAATACAAAAGTTTCATGCGAGATTTTTTCTTTTTTCACTGATAATGTTTTCTTCAAGTAAATTATGTAGCTGGCATGTTCTGACATGAAAGCTTGTATGTTTTGAATTTGACTTGTTTATATGAGTTAGGTTACATAACGTTATCCATCAGCACAAATCAATCTAAGCCACATAATCCTGTAGAGCTAAACACTGAGTTGAAAAAATAATTTGGAGAATATGCCATAGTCAATGAAACAGCAAAATTTTCGCATGTGACTTTACTGTTTGATTACATCAATTGTACCAAAGAGGCCAATTCTCCTGATTGCCTGGCACTTATTATATTATTATTATTTTACTACACTACTGAATCTTTTGGTTAGTGTTTTTTTCTTTATTTCTTATGCATTCTGAATATATAATGTAAAATATATTTGAGTGAAAATGTTATATTGAAAACATTTCGGCGACTGCGTCTCAACTACATTAATTACCAATATTCTTTTATAGTCCTTTACCTCCGTTTAGTCGATTCCGTTTAATTGAGACAACTAGGGCTCAAGCATTTTGATCCAAAAAGTGACTGGCTCTAATAATCGATGTGTAAAGAAAAGTTAAAAATACCCACATATATTTTAATTACAGAAAATAACTCGGATTGTTTCTCGGCTAACCGAAGTAAATTACGAAGTAAATTAGTATTAATTTCTTTATTTGGTTTCTGTTCATTGGAATTTGTCCCAAATATTCGGCTGTCCCAACTAAGTGAAATCTTGAATATGATTAAGTACAATGTATACCGAGTGCTAATAAAAATATTTAAAACAGGACAGTTTATTATACGAGTTTATTCGTATGCTCGAATGCCAGAAGATGTCGTTAGTGACGAAATACATGTGTACAAAATTTCAACAGTTTAAATTTAAAAAAAAACAGGATAGTTTTGTTTCGTATAAATATTTACATATATTATTACAACAGCTGTTTTTAATTTCGTCTTGATTTCACGGTAAAATTATAAATTGAAAATTTTGGATAAAACAAACATCTAAAATCTCAAATAAAAAACTTTGTTCTACCCGCAATTCAATCGACTTCTAAGAATTTCAAGATAAATGGATAGGACTGGTTCCACATCATTTACTTCACGGCAAACTTATACGGTGTGATGTTTTTTATCGTACGAATGATAAATAAAATATATTCCAGACAAGCATCGCCTGTATTTTATAGCACTAACAGGAAATTGAATTATCTCTGCGTAAAAAAAACAAATATTTAATACGATAAAATTTGTATCAATTGCATAATTTATTAGCTAGGTGAGATTATAATATATTATATGGTTTTAGTTCTGATGTAGATATGTTATTCTACCCAATTTCAAAGAATACACAGTCAAAAATAATTTTAATATCATAGTCAACGATTCTCTTAGGCGATAATACTCGTATCGATCTGACAAAAATAATTAAAGCAAAGACTGATCTTTGAGCCCTGAGGTTTAACAATATTTTTTGTTACATTCTCCCTTTCACCAATGTTCAAAATATAATTCCTCTCTTCCCAAGATAATCCAACTCTTACTCTAAAGGTACTTTCAACATACGTATATGTAAAATCGAAAATCTTTAATAAACGGCAACAATTTCTCCACTGGAACGCTAAAATTCATCCTTAGAAGGGATGCACCCTGTCCTAGATTATTGAAAATTTCGTTTTTTTTTTAAAAAAAAAATAAAACGTTTCCGTGCTGTCAATTGTGTTATATAACTACACTAGTGAGTACCCGGCATGCGTTGCAATGCCACTCAAAGAAAAAAAGGGCTTGTGTTTTAATTCTGTTTATTGAACTGCTTTTGGATTAGAGGTCTGCACAGGCCGAAATTTCATAGTATTACCCGGTTCGAGCCCATCATCTTCAGGTATGGTCCGACTCGAACCCGAGTTTCAATATCACACTTGTTAGAACATAATATTTTTGTTTTTCGTCTGGTGCGTACACGAATAAATCAGAAGGTTTTTCCTAGATGTCGCTGTATGTACGTATTTGATTCTTTTTTTATTTTTTTTCTTCAGAACCCTTCACGGGTGTGTGCACAACAACTCACCGAAGTTTCATCTAAATCGTATGAATGGTAAAGGAACACGTAAAGCACAAACAAACATTTATTTTATAAAATATTTCCCGGCATGATCACAATAAATCCTTCCTGAAAGTTTCGTCGCGATCGGTTGAGTAGTTTAGGAGCCTATAAGATCCGCACAAACCAACAAACCAACAAACAGACGTTCATTTTTATAGGTATAGATATAGATTTCCCGGCATGGTCACAATAAGTTATTCCTGAAAGTTTCGTCGCGATCGGTTGAGTAGTTTAGGAGCCTATAAGATCCGGACCAACCAACAAACCAACAAACAGACATTCATTTATATATATAGATTGACGTCTCAAATGAAAGATACTTAATTGACCTCTTGATATTGAATATGGACACTTAGTTTTATCATGTTTCTTTAGGTGTTATTCCTTATTTTTTTCATTACTAAACTGGTGTCATAGTGAGTTGGATATTGAATATGTACCTGGTTCTGTTTCTCATAACTCCGGTATTACAATTGGACTTGTGTAATACAATTTCATTAACTATCTCCTAAGCCCAGTAGTAATGCTTCATAACTTCCTGAAGTCCAATACTGTTCTTTTGACTGGTACTTGAATACCAATATACTAGTCATTTCTAATGATACTCTTTTCAATACTATTGAACCCTCACACGTCCGTTGAAATGATTTATTTGGTGTCTAAATTAGGTAAAAAGAAATCAAAAAACAACCCTATAATTGCGCATACGAAAGCGGTTTAAATTTAATGCAGAGTGATCGTAAATTTTTTGTGATCCATATTATGACGGTGATATATAAAACCGAGAACTATTTTATTTTTCACGTACGCTTTTTTTATGAAACGCGAGATAAAATCAACCTGTAAGCTCCACTTCAGAGAACTGGCTCAACTCTCTTAACTCAACCACAAGCTGTTCTTTGTGCGCATCACTTCGATATGTACCCACAATCCACCTGCCTGGACCGTTTCCCAGGGTGCTTTTCCCTAGAACTCCGTGCCGGATAACCGCTTTGTTCCGAACCGTCTCACATATCTACCTACTATATAGCCATCTACTCCAGACACTAATATACTCTACGGCGGCATTTTCCGTAGAATCCAGGGAATACGATGCCGTCGAGTTTGAAATATGAAAAATGTATACCGATCAATTACTATAGTTCTATCATAGACACCTATGATAGAACAGTGATCTATATGTAAGATTCCAAAATGAAAACACAGGAAATGTATTAATTGACATGCACAAAAATATAGATTACTGTTCTATCATCTATATTTGTGAGAATGTTAATTAATAAATTTCCTATATTTTTATGCTGGTATCACATATATATATATCACTGATCTATCATGGTATCACAAAAAAACTATTCGTAATTGATCGGAATACATTTTTCACATTTAAAGTTGACGGTATAGTATTTACCGGATTTTACAGAAAACGACACCGTTGAGTTATAGTTCTTTATTCTTCTATCCCTACTCTCTTCGAAAAAAGAGAGGTTGAGCAACTGAGTAACAAGCAGTTCTAATAGAAAAATTCTATTAAGATACCTCCATTAGGAAACCATATGCTCCAAATTGGGAGCGGACATGGAAAAAAAAAGTTTTTCAGATATCTTTTGCATGTGCCTGACCGAAATAAATCTTGATTCCCGATTTACCATGTGCTGTTTAGTGTCAGTGCTAATTACATAGTTAATATTTCACGAATTGTTATTATATTATTTCATTGTTTCATAACTTTATTGTAAAATTTTCCCATTTGCTATTTCTGTTGAATGTCTCACATATTTGATTTTTAATGAAGTTGAATTTTCGATTGAAGATTATGCAGTTATTGATTTGTAGAGGTCATTAACATTTTTGTTATAGACTATTTAATTTCGTTTGTATAATTCGATTCTGTTTTGGTCAATAGCTGTAACCCTCAAAAACTACGAAAATGAGTTCATGATTGGATCTCATTTTAAAGAAGACAGAGCAGGTCTCTGCCAAATTATGGAAATTAGAAAAATAAATTTACCACTTTTTGGAAAGGAACATCATTTTACATTGGTTTTGTGTTTAAACATTCTGACCCAGCCACTTGATGTAAGCCATTACTATATCGACACTCCCTACGTTTAATCTCGTATCTGCAAACATGATAATTTACAGGAGTGCATTTCAAAGATTTATAACGCAACTCACTATATAATGTTTTCGATCAAAAAGGTTTTTACTCTCTCCAGAACAGTTTTAATTCTGGGGGTTACATTAATTTGCTGAAACCCTGTCAATATGATCTGTAAATTTTTGTCATAGTTCTTTAACCAATTGCTTAAAATACCTTGTAATTATCAACACTAAATAGCCTTGTTAAGATTTATAATTTATCAGTTGATAATGCTTGCGATGAGTGAAACCGGTTTCATTATAAAAATGTGGAAGTAGTACAAAACAAATTGTGTTTTATTTATTTTCATAATTGTCTTTAAAATCTTTAGGGAATACGAAAAAAGCAATTTCGTACGTTTAAAATGACAGTCTATCTACTCCTAAGTTAAAATTAGTGAAAATGGTACAAATTTATTGTATTATGTAATTTTATGCGTGACAGAGATATTTAACACACAAAAAATTAAATACACCCAGTAATTAGAATAGTTTTACTAAAGGCTTAAACGAAAATGGTGTAAAATAAACTTTAGTTAATTCAACAATATCATCTCAAACCCAAATCCCATTTGATATTATTTTAGAGGTATAACTGGGCTTAAGAAAGGTTGAATAATTAAACTGGTTATCCTAACTATGATTAATTTACGCAGTATCCAACCTTACATTTCTCAAATTAAAAGTAAATGTTTTTTGCTTGACGATATAATTCTATGTTACAATATCATTAATTAATACAGGTAATGTAAAGTTGTGGCGTAAAAAGTGCCAGAAAATTATCTACACTTTGTGTATACTGTCAGTACAAAATTACAGATCGGCATATATTTCCCTTGGGGTATCAAACGACAAAAAAAATATCATCATCCCCTACTCCATGTCTTATTGATTCAAGTGATGGAGTTTTATCAACCAGAAAATTATATATAGTTAGATACCTCTTATTTTAAAAACAATTCAATTACTACAACATTAATAAATAATTTTAATTTACAACCGGTCATTGCTTGTTTATGAATTTTATAAAATTTCAGTCTATAATCTAGAATCTAGATGATTGCGTATTTAAGAAACTTTAATAAGATGTTCTTTAAAATGTATGTATATCATTTTATTAAACAAATGAAAACAATGAGAAATATTTAGATTCAGTTAAAAAGCTGCAAGTCCTTTAGTATGTGTATATGTATAGATTTCATTTCATATTACGTATATTTTTTTCCATGTACGCTCCCAACGTGTAGCGTATGGTCTCCTAATGCAGGTATCTCGACAGATTTTTAAATAGGGATAAAAGGATGGGGCTAGGACAGGAATAGTGGTTAGCTAATCGCTCTCGTTACGGTCTGTGAGGATTGGATGGGTGAGAGGGAGTTTTAGACATCACAAACATTCAGACTACGAACAGAAATCCATAAAAAGATTTATGAAACTGTCTGCACCGGGAATATAACGCGAGACATCCGTAGCCGTAGCCAACGACGCTACCATCTGTGCCACGGAGTACACATATATATATGTATATGTTTGTATTAAAATAAACTAATTAAAAACTTTTAATTAATCAACAACTGTTATAAATAGAACCCTTCGGGATTTGACTAGTAGCGTGATCAAATAATAATCCTGTAAATATGAGGGTTGAATTTAAATTGGCTGTCAAATCTGGTAGTAAAATTTCACTTGGTCAGCTAATTGATTGATTACCGTGCTATCTCATCTCGCTACGCCATCAACCTTTTAACAGATATAACGAACCAGCTATGGCTCAATCCGTCCACAAAATATATCACGTTTAACTAGCCGAGGAAGGATGTAAACTCGAACCCACATAAATTTTTATATATTTTATTTTAAAACAACAAAACCTCAGTCGGTTGGTAACTCAAACCAATTGTTTTATATTCATACACAATTGTTTGCACTTTTCTCTTCATGATTTAATTCAATTCTATTCATTAACGATGAAAAATAATAATTAAAAATGAATAAGTAATAAGTCCATTGACTTTACTAGTATTCATCTGACGGACTTAACTTTAGTCCAAAGGGAATTTGTCGATGTCTGAAGCGTTATTATTGAACAATCTCGATGTTCTTCTTATCGTCATCTCTATTGGCAGGTTTATTCTGCACACTGTGAGAAGAAACAATTTAAATCCATGATTTCACCAGGAAGACAAGGCGTGATATTATCACGATATATGCTACAATGATGTTCACACACTTTTCCCCCGTGTCCTTAATTGGCTCAAAACGTGTATTAAATGAAATACAAATGAATTATAAGAGTACAATTAATTTGGCACGTTAATTGTCGAGGAACAAAATTATTATTTTTTGAATTGACAGCAGTTTAACTAAGTATATTTTTGCGGCAATCATTTAACAATATATCAATATTGATAAAGACTATAGCCGATCGACTTACTCTGAATTGTTATTTGTCAAGTTGGCTTATGGAAAGTTTTAGATAGCAGTATTAGTTGTCTGCAACTCTTGTTTTAATGATAGAGTTATAGTTCCGGAATAATCCAAGCGAATAATACAACAAGTTATAATAGTTTGTTCGAGAAAGAAACTAATGGGTTCATAAAAAGTTACCAACTCATAAGTCCACAGTAAATATTTGGTTAATTTCATGTAAAAAATTACAAATTAAAGTTAATATTAGGTATATCTTCATCATACAAATAAAGTTTATTGTAGATGTTTAAATACACATTTACGCTTATTTGAATAAATTATTAAATGAAGTATTTTTGGGTCACGAAATAAAATTCTCGACACATTAAAATTTCAAAGAAGGCATAATAACTGAGCTAGAAAACGGTGCCGCGGTTAGGAATATTTTCATATGGTAACAAAAATAAAAATGTTTATTTTTAAGTGCGTACTTAAAATTTATCTGAACGTGAAAGATCTAAATTCTATTCGCAAACAAATTTTAAATATGCGATGGCTATTTTTTTAGAGATATTCACATTTTTATGTAGATGCGTTGCTCTTTGTTTCGACATATTAAAAAATATTCTAAGAAATCAGAAAGTAATATTACTTTTCATTTTTTTTATCTTGATTCATATACTAATGACTTGGTGAAACAACTGTTAGAAAACAGCTGCATCTAGTTTTCGTTCTCTTTTTTTTTGCAATATTTACCACCTAAAAAAGAAGGGTAATGTAATTGGACTGCAAAAAATCTCATGTTTTTGTGTAGTCTGTTACTTAAATGTTGCATACTGATTTCACTAAGTATTCTACCTTCATATTCTACTAAACCGTATTAAAATATCTTAAAACAACCTTTAAAAAAAACCATTTTCACAAAAGTGAAATGACGATACCACACACCTTCTTTACATTATTTTGGTTTCCAGAAGTGGAAAGTGTTAATGAAATCATTTAATACAAATTTTCAAAAAACATTTCTGTATTGATTATTATACCATGTAAATATACTCCCAATATAGACCGTATGAACGCTAAATGGAGTTTATCTCTCCAGAAGTTGTTCTACGAAAACTGCTTGTTATTTAGTTGCTCAAATTTTCTTTTTCTAAAAAAGGAATGATGAGATTAGAACAGGACAATCGGTTAGCTAATAGCTCTTGCTACGCCCTATTTTAAGGATTTGATTGATGAGTAGTATTTTTTGATATTACATCATAAAAATTAGTATAATTAACTCTGAACTCTTTGTGAACTACGACTTCCGTAAGGCAGCCATATATTATACTCCACACTGGGAGCGAAAAAAGTTAAAAAGTAATTATTATTTTTGCTTTTATTCTTTAGTGACAAAATAAATATTCAAAATAACTTTGTCAAATATAGTCATTCTAAAAAAGAACGCAATATTGATTTGTAATAATAATGGAAACAGTATTATAATTGCCAAAAGTTGAATGCACAGCTGTAATACCGACTGAGCAGCTTTTTGTTAGTCACAAATGCCTCAGCTTTTTTTCATGCCAGAGCGGATACATATAATATTGATGTTTTCGCGCGAGGCGAGTAAAAATCCGCAACAGATGTTAAACAGACGCTCGGAGTTTTCGCTAGAGGTCGTGACTTTTCACAGTCGGATCGAGCCTTCGGGTGCTTTTCCTGTCATTTGTGTTTCTTTTGTGAGAAAAACTTTCAAAGTGACGATAAAATATTACTCTCGGTTTTGAGATTTTGTTGTTTTTTGCGGCTAGAAAGCGAACAAAATAATATCTATAACGAGCTATAAGAAAATGATGATGTACGACTGCTATTTTTCTTATCAAGAAATCTTTAAACAGCTAGCCCAACAAACGTTTACTCTGGTAATAAATAATTCAAGTTTCATATGAAAAACTAAATAATGTTCGTTATAAAATATCTTTTTTTGTTATTGGAAAATGACGTTTCTGTTGAAGAATCTTATCGGTCAGAAAAATAAACAAAATTAATTATTTACTATCCGTAAATGCTAAGAATGGTGTCAAACGTTTTTTTAGTTTTATACCAAAATTAAAATCGAAAAACGTCTATTTACGACCAACCAAAAAATTACACAGTTACTATTATTATTTATCACATTTTGAACATGTTTTTTGGTAAAGCCTGATCATTATTAGCTGATTTTCAGGCCATATTATATCGATAATCCATCAAAACAGACACTTTATTACTTGTTAAATATGGATAAAACAGCAGGTATCTTTATGAATATACGAAAAAGGTATTGCACAAATAAAGTTGTTTTAAACGAGCAATATACGTATAAATGATATGGCGCTAGATTATTACAAAGATTTAGTCTACCATTAAGAGGCTGAAAGTAATTTAATTTATTTTTAATAATTATTATGATTTGTTCGCACTATCTTACATAATTTTATACTAAAATTTTTTAACATATTTTCCGACAAAAAATTTACAATATGATAAAATATCAAAGTATTCAGTTATTCAACATTTTATAAGGTAGTCAATAGCTATTATGGCTTAACGCCATCTTCAGAACTATACTTAAACTTATTTTAGTTTAGTAGAGTACAGTTTAGCTTTTAGTTCAATATGTACTATTTAGAAGAGATAGACAATATCTCACATATTCAAATATCATAATATATATTTGAAATTAAACTATTCAAGGTAGTAATTGTGTTTTTGTCAAAGAAGCTGGTGCAATTAATTCATCGTTAAAATAAATGCATTGCAATTTACTGATTATGCTTAATTACATAGGTTTCTTGTTTCAACAAAATTTAGTTTGTCGTAGATCGGTTATGGGTGTCGAGCAATCAGTTGACAATACTCACATGATATTTGAAACTATTCCTGTTATTGTTAAATCATACACTGGTTATTATAATAGTTAAGACTTAGACACGATAACTATGTTTCCCAAAATGTGTTCTCAACAATGATTTTCGTCGTTATTTAAAACAGTTTTTGAAGAGTGTGAGTAAATTTTGCATGAAAAATATGTGTGAGCATTTTACGAAAATCCTATAAAGCCTTCTTGGTGGAAAACATCAGATTTAAATAGCTGAAACGGAAGCGTGGAAAGATCTGCAAAAAAATATACGAACGAAGAATGGCGACAAAAAGGCATATTACCTGCCAACGGCGCAACTAGAGTTGAACTGAAATAACCGGATATTGATGCTCTGTTAACTTCCTAGACCGGAATTGCATCATTATAGTAGGACAGGAGCGATCGAGTGAAAAATATCGCGCCGACAGACGAGAAGCGACGCCGAAGGGACAGTGTTACCCACTACAATAACTCGATATCGATACCCTGATTAGATATATTACATTATATTCTGTGTCACTTTGCAATTAAATGATTTATATAGGTAGATATACATTATTTTCTTTATATATAATAAAATATAACACAGTTTTTCATTTCATGAAGTAGATTCTTGTAGAAAAATTCTACAAGTAATGTATTATCGCTAGTATCACGTTAGTTCGGCCGTAAGCTATGGGTAGTTTTGATAGAATGGAATATCCTGTTATGTTACATAATATCTGATTGTTATGGGCTACAAGACGTGATTGAAATAAGTTAATATTTGTCGTGTAAACATAATGGCGAATGCTTAAAATAGTAGCTGCGAAACGAGTATTGATTTTCAGCTGATTCTATTGAAGTCTATATAAGAAAGTTTAATAGTTTAAAGTTTTTAAATTGCAATTCATAGGCATGTAAGCATTAATCAATATATAAGGGACCGAATACTTTAGCTAAATAATTAAATTTTCTGAACAATAATACATTAAAATATAATTTTGTTGCTCAAAGGTTATATGAAAACTTATTAGTGTTAATAGCTCTCTGTAAGAAATAAGTTGATATAATAGAAAAGGATTATAAAGTCATAAATGTTCAGTAATTGGATGGAATTAGATTAAAAAAAGATAAGATAAAATGCAGACTTCACGCAGCTTGAAACCAGTTCTAGGATGAAGATATTACCACGATGATGTTAAGAGTAGCTGTAGATGTAGAATAGTAATAAAAGCTCGACTTACCGATGAAATGTATCCAAACCATTTCTTGAGAAAGTTTATATATTTCAAATAATTATTTAATCAATTTAAGATTCGAGATCATTGACATGGGGTTGCTTGAATTTCTTTTCTACTACAGTTTATCGAGATTTTAAAATATCTGGAGAATTTGCCATAACATATATTTTTTACGGTGAAAAAATGAAAAAAAAAAGTACAAACAGCTAGTTTAAAATGTTTTTCCAAATCTGATACAGTTGTTGTGTGTTGAACAAATGGTTTTCGTAGGTAAAGTGTTCCGAGTGATTGAAAAAAAATGTTTTGAACAAAAATCATAAGAGTAAAATGTAAATTGAATGTATCCCTAATACCGCCCCAGAAACGTATTTTAAATTCGAGGAAATTGAGCGAATGTGATAAATTAAAGTGCGATGTTTGCTTATAAAAAAAGCTCTGAAGGAAATTTAAAAGCTCACACGGGAACCGTTTATTTCGAAGGACATTCCCTTCACTCTACAAAAGTAAATGTTTTCTTTCGATTAAGGCAAAGTGTAAAGTATCAAATATTTAAAAGGGCCTACCCATTCGTGAATGTTTAAGCTTACAAGCCTGCCTGATTTCAAAATAAGTAGCGAGGGGTTTTTAAACTGTGAATCTCAAATACTCGTCTAAGGTATTCCAACATTATTACAGTTTCGGTTTTAAGTATAATAAAAATTTAATTTTAAATATGAATAAATTATTACATAAATGAATATATAAAATGGTTTTGAAGTAATATTTTGACAAGTCTTCGATACCAAATTCCCAGAATCCTCTTTTTCTGATCGATTATCTATGATTTTAGCAATCCCGTTGTATTTTAGTACATTACAAAAACAGTTTAATTTCGCACAATCAATGACGTGAATATTAAAAATATGAAACAAAAAAATTTTCAGCATTTTGACGTTCGCATTTTCTGTCTATGTTAAATTGATATTAATCTATGTTCCCATAACTTAAAATATGGTTATATCTCATATATCAGTGAAATTCATATGGGAAAACGTAATTTATTGGTTTTTTATATTCTACTAGTCAACGTAAATATTAAATTAGAATCTCGTAAATGTTAAGTTTTCATGATATTATTAATAATTGTGATAATTGTATCTTAATATAATAATAGCTATGTTAGTAAGATAAGTGATACCATTAAACACACCATTGTTGAACAAAGAGCTATAAAATATTATTTTTATAATCTCCCATGTTACTGATAATTAAGAAGTTGGTATATTATAATCAAGTAGAATTGTTTGACGGAATTTAAAGTTGCTTAAATAAATTTAAGCGACCGACCCTCTTATCGGGAAACTCGTCGATAAATCTTACGACGTTGTCTCAACTATTGTTATTTGAAAATACCCTTTTTCCAACTCCTATTGTTGTAGTCTGGACGATTTTCAAAATTTTACGTTAATAATTACAATTTGTGGTTGAATTCACTTAAAAGACTTCTCAAAATTCGTTATTAACTATTATTAGAACGTCGACGTCCAAAGATTAAGTTCAAACATTAAACGATAATATTTTTGGTTCCATGACTAAACAGAACAGGAAGAAATAGCACAGTTTGAAAATAATATTTTTGTAGTTTTTTCGTTTTCTCTGTTTTTTCTTGTTCTCTGTCAATTTCTGTTTAGTCCGGTAACCAATATTTTTATACCTATTCAACTTAACGACAAATGTTGAATAAATTTAAATCTAAAAAAAAGATTTTTCACAATACTGGTTTCCAAATAACTTATTATATTTTTAAACTTAGTATATCAAAATATTAAAACTAATATGTCTAGGTTTTAAGCAAACATAATAGTTTCAGTCAAATTTAGGAAGCCCTTTTGCAATAAAAATGTTTTTTTTAGTCGAATCATAAATACATATATGGTGTAAATTTATGATTTTTTTATACAACTGATCAATTTTGGAAGGGTTTTCTACTCGGTTTGAAACAATATAAAAAAATGTAAGAGATGATCATCTGTTCACTGAATTGACAAACATCACAATAGATTTCTGTCGCAGACTTTCGTTCCCAATATAATTAGTCTGAAGTTTTTTTATGTTTGATCCTCGTTATATTTTCATTGTAAAGTTGCTTTTATGAGCGATGAACAAAAATGATTGGCGTTTTCATGTTTCAAATAAATGGTGTTTTTTATTATTATTTTTTTTTATTTTTTCTCCGTATTTTTCTTACTGTATATAAACATTGTACAACAACATTTTAAAACATCGAAGATAAAGAGCAAAAATATATATATATAAATATAATATATGATATTTATTTCAAAATATAATTTGATTTACCTAATAGTGGAGTATATATTCGAATTCAAGAAGTGTGCGATACAAAATAATTTAAAATATGTTTTCATAGTATTCTAAACTGTCTGAAGAATTTATTTATCAATATATCAGTACAGTAAATAAAGTTTGTTAAAAAAAGATTTATTTTTCATATATCTTCCAAAGACGTAATATTTCATCAAAGAAAAAAATATGAAATAAATAATTATTTTGTGTTGTTTTACCATGTCCCTTACCAATTTCGATTACTTCAACTGAGAAGTAAGATGCCTCCTCGCGTTCATGCCTTTGGATACTGACCCATAATCCTAACAGCGCTGACCACCCCACTACAGGATGGTCTTGAACTAAAGCCCTTGAAAACGAGGCCCTTGAATGGCTTGGACGTGTCGGGCGATTACCATAAATATAATACATTGTCCTTATCAGTTGTGCGTATTCAAAATATGATAGCAGTACAGTTTGATACATTGAGTTTTCAATCGTATTTTTGATGCGTATATAAATACATAAATGTCTTCAATACTTTCATTCCATGCTTTCCACCCTATACGATGTTAAAAATCAGTCGTAATGAGAGAAATTGGCATGCCTGTTTTTAATCCAATCTCTCTATTTTTACCATATCTGAAAAGAAGGCTTTAGTGATAGACTAAAAATTGTCAATACGTTTTTTTCTGAGTTACTTTTACGAGATATTGCAGCGGCAAATGTAGAGTTTATTGAATTCTATGACTTTTTTATCAAATCAAATCACGCTGACTCTTAATCTTGTGTCTTATTTGCCTTAAATATGCTTTATTTAATGAGTAATTATAAAAAAGATTCATATCATGCAGACAGGTGTAGACAGGCAATTAATAAAACAGTCTAGTTTTTGTGGACACCATTCAAAACACGTGCTGTGAAGGAGGTTAATCGCCTGCTCGAGATAACATATTATTTAATCGCACAACATTGTGAACAAGCATTTTAGTTGTACAAGACTTACAAAGAATATTATGTAGTCATCATATTTCTAATCTGTACTGTTTTGGTAAATGATATTATAAATTCATTAGTTATAAACTCTATTTAAGATATTCTTGTTCGGGATTTTGATGTTTTTTCAAATAATGACAATGAACTGTCATTTGAATTAGTGCTACAGTTGAAATTGGTCACCTCAAGTCCATCAAGTATTTAGTACTTCTTTTCTTCAAATTTCACCGATAAATGCTCATCTAGCACATTATCATCTCAATGAATCTCATTTTCACCTAAAACTAAATATATATACGCTATGCACCTTTCCATACCCATAATTTAGAAATGGTTTTAGCGCAATATGATTAAATTAAATCATGCATGCATTAAGACATGCTTTTCAAAAATAGCGTCACACACTATGAAGAATATTGATTCATAATGGAGTATTTTAATAAAAAGCATTTCAAAGGATTTGACTCTAAATCAGTCAAGCAAACACAAAAAAAAAGCTATAGAGTTTGTCCTTACGATTAGATAAGGTATGAAGGTATAAAACATTACTGCATCTATAATGAAAATGTTCATTCGTGGACTCAAAGCTTTGATTTGAAAATGGCATTGAGATGGGTGAAGCATATTTGGGACTTTCATACACTAAACCAGTGATATGGGTGTCAAAAAAAGTTGAATATACGGTGAAAAATTTATAGTAATCATAAATATTACTTAAAAGTTATCTAATTTAACAGTTATGTCTAGTAGATAAACTTTTAATATTTATATCTAACAATTATTATAGATTTAGACAATATTATACGGTGGTGTAATTAAAACTTAACCTTATTTAATTGAAACTATTTAACTAAAATCGCGCTGTGAAATAACTAATCTATAAGACATATAACAATGTATTTTTAATCACGTCCGTAGAACCGATACGTTCTACAATATAAAGTTTGCGGGATTTACCCGAAATAAGTTCGCCAATGTCAACATACCTGACCCACTAGGGCACCATCTGGCTACGAAGTATTTTCGTCTTCATCACGTAAACATTGATGACTGAGGTACTCCAACACTGTTATGTATAATTTGCGTTGTTTAACACGTGTGAAAATACCAATAAAAAGTTAATAACATGAAATTTTAACAGGCTAAATTCCGGCATCTTAAAAATCGGTCTATTAAATTGATGTTATACAATTACAAATTTTCATATTAATGGCTCAATCGCATAAAGTATACATTATTTATAATTTATCTGAAAACTGTAGTCATGGTTTTTATTTATTTACCATTTAAATGACGCTGACGCCCTCATGTTCAACGTTAATAATACACAAATTTGCATATGAATATTTTACCAGCAACAAATTAAATTTTATTAATTCGAATAACAATTATGGAGAGGTGTATCATTAAACGCTGATTTTTCAATCTTCCATTGTTAAGTTACTTTTCAAAATCAATTAATAATTTGTTCTATCGCATATATTAGGTATTTATTTCAGTCAGTACGAGAGTCAATTTTACCCTGAGAGTTAGTTAGATATTAACGATTCCGTTTTCATGCTGAAGAAATCCCTTCGGATCTCATGCAGTCACATTTCGTTACGATTTATAAAGCGAAATGACAATTTCAAAAAATTGAAATATGGTTTTATGTAGTACTAAGTAATTATTTTACGTCATATTTTGTGTGTAAAACCTGAAATACATATCAAACTATACAAAATTATCGAAAGACGCCATAATCGAAATTTTTCATAGCAGAACAAGCTTGGGACGTGTCTTGGTACCGTTTGAAACAAAACGGTTGCATGTTTACCTATTTCACTGATAGTTTAAAGGTTTAAAGGCCGAAGTAACTCATTGTTACACCATGAATACGGAAGGGTTAAATAGTAAACATGACCCATATATACATACATTTTGTTTTTATAATTTAATATTATTTCACTAAGAATCGACAGTTAAGAATACTCCACTCAGTATTACATTGAAATCTTATCTTTTTGTAGTTTAACTAAAAAGCTAAGCTGATGGTGATTTACGAAGCAATTCTTTTCACATTTTTTTCAGAGAATTCATATATTGGTCATTATTAAAATACTATTTGTTTTTCGTATCCTGCTAATATTATGATAGCGAAAGCTTATTTTATATCAAACAGTTTACTTGTGAAGATAATATTCTTGGAGCTGTGTACTCAAATAAGTTTATTTTATCTAATGACATTATTTTAAAGAGCGTTCATTTTAGAGCGAAAAGTCGTTCAAAATAAACGAAAAAAGTTTCTTAGCATATACGGAACAAGATTAAAATGTAATCCTAAAAACATCTTATGTAATGATAAAATATTTTTATCCGGTTTCTGTATATTTATTTACCAATAGCTAAATACAGTTTATACCCATATTAAAATAAAAACCATATTGTGAAACATTTTAAATGCATTTTTATACTAAACTATTAAAATTAAAAGTAACTTTGTAACCAAATTATTGGCTTGTGCTTCAGAGATACATATTTTTTGGATGTTACTAAACTACTTTATTGATTGAATTGGCATTTACTTGGTAGAACTGAATTATAATAGAATAAAACAACAAAGTATTTAGTTCTACAAATTTTTTATCAGGAAGTTGATAGCTATTTCGGCTTGACGCCATCGTCAGAACTACGATGAACTATCGATGGCGTAAAGCCGAAATAGCTATCAACTACCTGATAAAAAATTTGTAGAACTAAATACTTTGTTATTTTGTCCTATTAAAACTACTTAATTTAAGACATTGACTGAGGGTGCTTGATGGAATTTCAATATCAAATTTGAGTTAAATACATGGAAGTGTACAAAATCTCAATAACTCAAATTTAAAACTACTTAAGTTTATTTTTTAAACTTTCTTACGGTTCATGAAAATAAATTCATCTTTCTTGGTATTGAATGCCATGCTGTTAGTTTTTGGGAATGTAAATGTACTTAGGACAAGAATTATTTGGTTAATATTTTTTCAGGAGAGAAGACTTCTCCTTCTTTTTATGTTCAAATGTCGATTACTATAGGAAAATCATTTGAGTCTCCACCTTTAAAATAAAAAAGAAGTTTGTTGGATGGCTTTTCTTCACTACTGACTACTCAGGCAACCAGTACAAATTGGTAGCACTAGTTAGTATTCTTCCTTTTCAAAAGAATCCTTTTAAGAAAAGGTGAAAAAAAACTCTGCTCAGTAACTTCTTTTTTGACTTACATACAAGTCAGTTGGTGTCTGTTCGACGTAGAATTACGCTGCTTTTCAACCACGATCCCAACCAATATAGCTAATTCAGCTAATTCTTGAACTCGGCAGTCATGTGTGAAGTTTGGAGAAGTAAGATTTTAGTTTACAGTGTAAAATTTCAAACGGTGAATTCGATAAACAAAGTAGTGAATTTTAAGATATTATGCTTCGCGTATCGCTGACTAGTGCATATAATATAATACAACAAAACAAGAATTTATTGATAATTACTATAAAAATGGTGTTTATTCATTGGAAATGGGGCTGTCAGCTTTTTCTGAGATAATTCCAGGATATATGATGCAAAACTAATTAATATAAATATAAACATAAATATAATTTCACAATATTTTCTACTGAAAAACAATTTAACATAACATACCTATTTTTCGGTGATTTTTTTATGTACAAACAAATATGTGGGTTCTCTCTTTCTTTGGGTAGATTCAGAAAAATTGATTTAAGGTTATTCCCAAAGAATCCATCTGTAAATCGAGGTTTTAATTGGTTTACTATGCTACCCATTATTTCTTACAAGGGAAAAATGTTATTCTGAACTATATTTTTGATATAATTATAAATAGCCAATGAAATTTCATCAGTATGGACACAAATTTATATGCAATAGAACTGTTTTGGAGTATAGGCGATATTGGTCATAAGCTTTCTCTGAAATTTTGAGACAGTTTGACATTCAACCGGAATTTTGGAGAGCAACTTCAATTCTGGGACAATCCCTCCCAATACGGGACAGTTGGCAACTCTAATTGGAAGTGGCCCGTTGTTAAAGTTTTAGGATTTTGTTATACTAATAATTTTTATTAGAATTACATGCTTACATGAAACATAATTACTCGTTGAAGTATAGACTGTTTAAAGCTCCATTAGGAGAGGACATCTTCGGACACTTATTATGGGTTATCTTTTTAAATAAAATCATTAATTCTTTCCGATCACACTGTACGACATTCACATTCAAACGGAATGTAGGTGAATGTTATTAGGTCAGATTTATTTCGTCTGGTATTTTTCAATATTATCAACAATATTAATAAAACAACTCGTCGAAAGTGGCCCGACTAGTTAGAGAGAGGTCAACACAACTTATGTTATATTATTTGCAGCTATTGATACACCTTGACATATTATTACGAAATAACTACTTACTCAACGGCCATTTTGACGTGTGGGACAGATTTCATATGATTGATGCTAAAATAGTTTTACTAACCGTGCTCGAAAGCAAATATCCAAATTCAATAAGAATTTTTGTTCCATTAAATTTAGGAAGTTGGTTAGAGTAAATAATATGCTCATATCACAATACGCTGTAATTTATTCAGTTGCTAAGGCAGCACATAAAGATATATAACAATTACTTCATTCATATTTTATACTAAAGATGCTTGACTTAACCTCAACAATATGGTTAAAGAATACTTTTTTATCTATTAAAAATACTTAGTTTATGCTTAAGACTTCCTCAATAATAGATTTATTTTTATTAAATAAATGCTTAACATAATACATCAATACGTTTCCTATACATAATTTAAAAGGAATAACTATCGATTTGATAAAAGTTTATAAGTCTTGTAAAGAAGTTTTTAAAATTTTCAATTATGTTTAGTTTTCTCGGTAAAATATATAGTTTACATATATACGTATCAATATGGTTTTGCGTCTTGAAGATCGAGACTGTCAATTCAAATTGGAACGTAGAGTGGTTTTAAACAGACAGTCGTAACAAATTGAGCTATTTTTAATTCAGATTAACCATCAGTAATCAACATTTTTAAATTACTCGTTTAACAGTCCAAATGCTTCAAATGTTATGGTAGAAACAAGTAAATTTATCATTGAGGCAATTGGTACTAAAATTTTGGTTGAATCAGAATAGTAACACCTGTTTATGAACCAAGATAAGAATGTTGTGGTGCTTTCTGCGGTAACTTGAAACATACATGATCTCATAAAGATGGATGCGAACCACAAAAAACCATTATTATATGCTAGGAATAGAATTTTTATGAGCACAAAAGATTTTTATAACCCTTTGCTGAATTGTGATCACCATTGAGTTTTAAAGATGAATAGTATTTCAGTTTTAATTTTGACAGGCAGGAAAATTTTCAATATTTAGGAATATTTCTCTTATGTATCTAGAAGGGTCGCCAGTCACGTATTTTATAGCCATAATTTGTATTTGGGTTCCATCTTACGATCCCTTAAGCAAAAAAAACGTGAGTCACAAAAAAAAAAAGAAAAATTGCTTCGTTCTGTCATAGGTCTCAAGGGTAAAAATCTGTGTTTCCGAATATTATACATTATTCACAACGCTTAATAACTAACAAAATAATTTAAGTATAATTTAAGACATCGACTGAGGGTGCTTGATGGAATTTCAATATCAAATTTGAATTGTTGAGATTTTGTACATTTCCATGTATTTTGTCACTAACGAACCGGGTTTCGCCTTTCGACATCTTCAGGCATTCTAGTTCACCCGTGTGCTTGAATGCCTGAAGATGTCAAAAGGTGAAACCCGGGTCGTTAGTGACAAAATACATGGAAAAGTACAAAATCTCAACAATTCAAAAATTAACAAATGTTATAGATGAACAAAATTCAAAAGTATTTTTTCGTCAAATGAAACTGGAGGCTGTGAATGACAAATCGTAAACATATTTGATCATAAGTTTTCCAAATACTTTTTTCTTGAGCAATTTTCGATGTGAACCAGAAGATTTCACAACAATGAAAATTTTCAGTTAGTTCAAAACGTTCAATAAACTGCTTAAAAATAAACACACACCATTGTAATAAGGTTTTTAAAAAATAAAACACAATTCATTTGTACTACTTCCACATATTTATAATGATCAGGACCGGTTTCGCTCATCACGAGCATTATCAACTGATAAAAATACAAACATAACAGGCTTATTTATATAAAATTTAGTGTAAAAATGAAGGTATATAAAACTGATGGTTCATGAACTGAGACAAGAAAATACTGATTAGCAAACAAATTATACATAAATCAAATAAAAGAGTCTACAATTAAAATGCTATGGACCTCTTGCAAATCATTAAATACTAATCTGAAATCACAAATATAGCTTCATTAAAAATCCATTTAGCTGAAAAAAAATTTAATGACGTTACTAATGTAATATACAATAAAAAAAAAATTGCAATAAGATATTGGATAACTATTTTTGAGATTCCTTATATATTCTTAAAAATTATCAAGAATTCAAAGACATCAAAAAAGCATCTTGACCTCTCAAGAGTTCAGTATTTCGGGAAAATAGAATTCTCGGATCTTTTGAATCAAAAAATGAAATTGAGAAGTCACAACCTCTTTGTTTAACGGTTTCTATAAAAATATTATTAACATAAAAGGAATAATAATTGTTTTGAATGTTTGTTCTTCAGAAACAATTAAAAAGACACTTTCTTGATATTCAATTGTAACCACTGTGTCTGAATATTCAAGAAAATCGGACGTGTATAATTGAAATGGTGATTGTAACTCTCTATAAAGTGGCTAAGACTTGTTATACTTTAATGTTGACTGTAAAGCTTCCACATTTTTAAAAGCTCTAATGAAATATGAGAAACTTTTTAATGTTTAATATTGTCAAGACGTATATGGCGAAAAATAGAAAAAACTTTTAGTGGTATAAGAAAGTATATATTACATTATTGCACATCTTACATTTATGTAAACGCGTGGAAAAATCTTTAAATTATAGTAAAAATTATTTACCTAGTAAGTTTTTTTGCATTGCTTAATAATCTACACCTGCTTTGAATAACGAGTTAATATTATAAATATATAAATATTACATAACTATTGATACAGCCGTAAAATATTAAGTACAGAATTGAGTTCATTTTATTTTCCTGCCACATTTCCACATAACAAAATTCGAATTTTAGTGAACAGTTTATTATTGAAAATTAGGTTTCTAGAGATGTAGCCAATTAACTTCTAACTAAAGCTTGCAGCAGAGGTCGGATACTCAGCGTTCTCGGGCACCCAAGTGCCCATTAAACATATTAAAAGTGACAGTTATGAAAAAAAAAATTTTAGCTCTCACGCTCTCACCCTTTATCTAGGAAAATTAATATTCAGTGGTCTTTTTCATACGCCAGCCATTTTAAGTGCGCCTCCAGTAAAAAGGTTACCAACCTCTGACTTGAAGTCTTACTACCCGGTCACGGCGTTGAACTCATCTGATGTTACTCTGAAGTCAAATATCTGTATGAAACATATATTTTATTGTATTGTACTTCTTAAACATGTTAATTGATATGCTTTTTTAATGTATATATTACAAATGGCAAGTTAGATGTAAGGATCAATAAGATATATATAGAGAACGAGATAAAATGTATTCATTTCAGATACAGAACTAGAACACCAACAAAAAATTTGCAAGGCAACTTGCTGTGCAGAATATAATTATACACAAAGTAACTATTCTATGGGGAGATAAAATTTCTTGGATCCAAAAATATATTCATATCTATCGGGTGTGAATTGAGATGTCGTAAATTCTCGTTAAATATGACATCTCAATCGTCATCACACGTACGACCATAGTTTCCAGGGAAATAAAATTGAATATTTCCGAGGATTTCCGAATTTCAAGCATGCAACTTTAAATGTAAAGTTCCAAGCTGAAGTAGTAAGAAGTAATAAAAACGATCTACGGGTGCTTAGGGAGTGGAAGCCAAACATCCCTTGAACAAATTCGATGGGGAGATATTCTTTGATACAACTATAGTATGGATTATACTCACATTTTTTGAAGTATATATAACGTACAAATTTCTTACCACTAAGCTTTAGTTTATATAACTATAAGAATTTTCAAATGGACTCCAAATTATAGAGACATACCTATGTATAGTAAAAAGTAGTGAAGAATAAACCAATCACGAGTTTTTATTTAGGTATGTAATAGTATTTATATTTACTAACAATTCGGTAAAAATTAATGCTGATTATATATCTCACAAATGGCCAAAATTAAATAATAATGAATAATAATTTTCAAATCCACTCCATAATTTTCAATTGCTCCCGAAATATGACTTAAGATAATTCCATGTTTTCATGGATTACATGTTAAAGCATACTAAAGTATGTTTATTATGATAAGTATTCAGTGGGGAAAGGAATGACAATATTCTTTTGTTGAAGGGATGTCAGATGTGACCAATTAATTTACTTGATCGAAAACTTTACCCTAGCGATGAATGTTGGTCATTGATCAGCCTAAAATGTAAACTTTAAAAGTAAAATACACAATATTATTACTATCAAATAGGTATTGCCGAAGATTTTTTGAACGTCTGCTAATAAAAACAAAACTTCGCCATCCACCTTGACCGAGTTGTAAATTATTATATTGTTTATTTGATGCTCAGTAAGAAATTTTGTTACATGGTATTAAAACAAATACATAAGCACATCATGCTTATGGTACTTGTGTTTCGAGTAAATCACACACTGAATGTTAAAAATTCATAAATGACAACACCCGTCATCGTGCATACGTTTATATTCAAGGGTGTACAGTGATTGGTGGACAACTAATCCTCATTCCGTTTCCATTATATACCTAGTCCATAATAAAAAGAAGACTATTTAATGTATTTACAACGTCGAAAAACCTTGGTTATCGGAAATACACGTATATTATTGTTAAAAATACCACCGTTTAAAAATCAAAACTTATACGATATTTGTTTAAACCTTTAGTATATTATATTGATTTATTTAAAAATAATTGTACTTTACCACAATGTTGATTTTCCGGAATAAACTTTCATTATTGCTGTGGATTTTTAAGTACACATTGTATTATCTTTAAAAAAATTGGAATAAATAAAATTGAACGTTGTCAGTATTCATTACAAACGAACATTTATTTGCGCGAACAAAAAAAACAGCACTGATTAATGATGATATATTACGCAATTCGGGAATTAGTCCCAAACTAATTGTTTGCGGTAGCTCTCCGCTAGTATTACTAAGCCCCAAGGGAATTTTCAGTTCATCCCTCAGGGGGTATACAGCTCTGTCGTCTCTACTGGAGCTGCGTATCTCTACACTTAACTTCAATTCGCTGTCAAAAGATTTCGAAAATTCCCAGAAATTCAAAAAGCCAATAAACGAATTGAGTTACGTGTCAAAGAAACTTGTAATACTCCCACGTTGAATGTAAATACAAACTTGTATGAAAAGTTTTCTCAACACACCTTACTGAACATTTAAAAAACATTATGGTAGAGGATATTTATTTTGATAAAAAAATAAAATTAAAGCATTTCGTTTTTTTTTTTTTTTTGAATTGACTTTTTAAAGTGGCTAAGAATTTTACTTTACGTCAATACTTTTTTTAATTTTAAGAATACTTAGGCCTTTTATGTGTTAAAATTATGTATAATTTTGCTTTAAAAAAACCCGTAGAACTGGTAAATATTTTTGAAGTCGTTATGATTTTTCTATATTTATCATGGTATTTAATTAAGATATATGACTAATTTTGGATAATAGTTCCAATAATTAATCGTTACCAATCTATATGCAATCTTTCACATTTATAAAAAATTCGTAGACATATTTAAAACTCTATATTTTTTGTTTCAACCACCATAATAAAGAATGTTAAATTTGTGTGTTAAATATTGTACAAATAAAATTTAATAAATGCTGAGATAATGTTATGAAATAATATTATATTAAATTATATGATTATGCCATCGCTTTAAATTTCAAATTATCTGACTTACTACCAACGTTCTAATAGGCTGAATTTTATAATGGCAATTTCACAAGTTTTTATGTAAATTAAAATAAATAATTATTTTCACATTGATGGTATTGATTCAAATATCAGTATCAAAGAAACTTTAATGTTTCACTACTCTTACACTGAGTGTTTTTTTTTTTTTGAAATATTCGGTTGTATTAGGTTAATACAATTTTAATGTACCAATATTTAACACCCTTTTTAACTTTACATTAATAAAAAATACTAACCACTTTTCATCTGCTTTTGATGCCTAGTGATCATTAAGTAGACAATCCCTTTAGCAGTTGGGCTGCATCTTCGATACTCCTTAAAATGATCCAATGCATAAAAACATCAAATCAAAATTTAATGTGTTGCTTTTTTGTATCTTTTCAAAATTGCCAAAAAAGGTTTATTTTTTTGAGGAGTGACATTTTGGCTTAGGATGGCATTATACGTCTTGGCGCTGTGGCCTAGTGGTAAGAGCTTTACTGTAGCGATCAAATCGGTGTGGGCTTGAGTAGTGGCAAGGGCAATCAAAGTTACTCAGTTTACCTTTTGAGAACTTGGTCACGGATGATCGTGATGTCTTTTCTTCTCGAATTATATTACACATTATCATCGAGTTTATCTCATTTTCTGTATTGCCAAATATTTGTTATATACTTAATATAATTATGAAAATAACTATCTTCCATAATACCATTATATATAGCATGTGTCATCTATTTAAATAACTAAGCAATTGATGTTATTTTGCTGATTTTATTCAGTACAGTCTGGTTTATGTTGGATTAGCAAATCATTTAAATAGACTCAATTAATAAAGTACTCTATTTCTCGCACACTCATTCAACATTATTAATTCTGACAATAAAATTATGATTAAAAAGTTAATGCCAAGCACTCATTTATTTGACATTCAACTGTTGTTATGTTTATTTCGGCGTGGCAAAGTGATTAAATATATCAGTCCTAAAGTCTATTTCAAATTTCCAACAAAGATGTATAGAACACAATCCACTGTAATAATTTTAGATATACAGTAATTGTATTATCTTGAATATAATAATTTAACTAAATCTTAAAAAGCGGTTGGCAAGTAACTGTGTGAATTTGAATGACTGCATTCCTTATCGTCATCGTATTTCAATAAATTTATGATAGTTTTTATTTAAAAAAATTATTAATTTCTTAAAAATGAAGCTTAAGGTTTACCCATTTTAATGAAAACGTGTAAAAAATAGGATAATATAGTTTCGTTTGTCAGTCGGAGACCGCCTTTCATATGCGTCAAAGAAAAACGAATAAATTTAATAAAGATGTGCGAAGAATAATGCAAACACTCACATTTTGATTCAAAATCTAATATAATATGACTACTTCCACCTGTGGAAGAACAGAGTTATCAATCTTAATTTTATATTTAAATATTAAAATACTCTCCATGAGTAGAATGATTGCTTACAGAATGCAGGAAAGAATTAAGTGTCGTCATATACGTCTCCAGATTATTTCAGCCGTAAAATAATACTACAGAAGCAAGCAAAATGTCATTAATTAAGTGGTAGATAGATGGCAAGAAAAAAAGTGTGGTGTTATTAAAAGACTACTAGATAATGTCGCTGTATCAATTTTTGATTTTTTCATTTGGAGGTTTACTGAGTACGATTGCAGTATATATAATTATTAATTGTATTAATATTTAAAAGATGCGAATCAAGCCTTGAACGATTTGTTGGATAAAAAAATGATTCATGTATGTAACTGTCATCTATTTAATTATATAAATGCCCTTTGATTTATTAATTGGATATTAATTGTTCTTAAATGACATAGCAATCCGTTAAACATGTAGTTTAAGATGGCGTCAAAGCGAATATTATGTTGTTTGATGTAATCATAAATGTATACGGTCCTCCTTTGAAAATTAGTGAGTTGGGTATGTGCTATTATCCCACCAAGGTGATATACAGAAGCAAAGCATTGTTAGATACCAGAATAAATACCGAAGGTTAATTAGAATTTATTGACGACAAGTTATGGTGAAGAATATTTGTTAATTTTATGAAAATCTTTACAATGTCAAGTTTACCGTAACCGTTACGCGGTTGCACAATTATTTTATATAACTGCATATACAAGTAACATGTGAAAGTAATTAGTAATATCTATTTAAAAAACCATAAAATGACCTGAATAAACAATAATAACGTAGATTGACACAATGTAAATATGAACATATTAATTATGTTTGAAAAAACGCGTATTTTGTAACATTCAATATACATTGCTAAATAAGAAAATTAAGACACCTATTGCGATAAACGTAGCAAAAAAATATTAAATTAATTCGTGGTTTATTGATATGTTTTTATTTTATTTAAATCAATTGAGATGTCTGTTTTTAATTAACACTATGTACAGTCATAAAGTAAATCTGAAAAGGCAGTTTTGATTACCTTATAACTTATAACGTTTTAAATAAAGTAACCAATCAAGTTCGTTAGAAGAAAATGAACACAGTATTTCAAGTATTACATAGTATATTATAATATAATGCTGATATAAACAAGGGAAAACAATTTAAATGTCAGAAATAATGTCAAGATTATGAAAAACATCTTTCGTTTTATTACTTCTCAAGTTTGAATTTTATACTTTAAAAAAAAGTGGTATTAAGAATGTTTCTGAATGCATAACGAAAAGCGAACCCGTGCCATAATGAAATGAAAAATGTAAACAAGCTTTTAAGTTTCATTTTTAACGTTTGCAAGCATCCACTCGCGTACGGTGAGCTTTATTAAATAAATTCAAGATTTTGATGTGTAACTGTGTATTTAACCCAAAAACTATTTTAAAAAAGTAACACAACACGGCGATACGAAATTAATTCCGGCAAATAAAATTATACACTGAATCCATTTATGAGTTATAATAGAAATGTAATACATTCCCATTACTTAAAAAAAGACCTATAAGAGTTCTATAGATAAATAAAATTATATTCAATTTAATTTTAATCAATAAATAGTTAATAAAGGAAGAAATTCAATTGGGATAGTTTTTATTTTCTAACACGATTGTAATAATTTTACACAGGTTCATGATTTGGTGTGATGAATTTCGATTTGAATATTTCAAAAACTGTACGACTATAAAAATAAAAATCTAAATTTCTATGATTTTTTCTAAAGAAAATATGAGTGAATTTTTTACATTGAGATTTTTTAAAGCAGTTTATATAACGAATTTTTTGCCGTTAAATAAATGAATGTGCAGTGTACTGTAACTGAATAGGAATGCGTATGTCAAATTTACTCAGATTGCAGTAATTTTTACATCCCTTATGATTGTGAACTCTCTGGAGTACTGCAAATCTCTGAATTATCTTTTGAATCACTCTTTTTACTGATAGTCTTTCATAAATTTAAAATTAAACATAAATACTAAATATATTTAAAGATTTAATGTAAATGATTAAGAATAATACTGACAGAAAAACGAAAGACATATTAGAAGTTAAAAACATTAACTAGAACTAAGACTAGAATTAAATATTATTTTGTCTTATTCGTCGAAAATATACCTGCAAATGAGCTCTTTATACATGTTGTGTAAAGTTTTATATGGTTTTTCAAATTTCTATTATAGATTTATGAAAAAAATATAAGGCATATTGAATAAGACATTTTATTTTAATTAAAGAACAAATGCTCGTACGTTATTGGAATGTTTAAATGACATTTAATACAAAATTGTAAATGGATATGTGCCACAAAACCAAGAATGAACGTGTTTTTAAACAAACAATCAATGTTACTGCTTGCAACTAAAGTATAATAAATAGTAAAGAATGTAAACTGTTCTTTAATAAAATCATGATTTGAAAGAGTATAATAGTTTTTGTGCTACAGCGGATATATTTTAGAAAATGAAGTTATAAAAAAACAATCTATAAAGTACCCTTGTCTCATTAACCCTGTGTGTGCACTTCGTCCAATTACTATTCGCCATAATTACATTGGTCCCTTTCGTTACAGCGGAAAGCAGGAAAGCTTTGATGTCAACAATTTGTGTGGTGTTTTTACACAGAACACTCACCGAGTATTTCGAGCTAGGCTTACAGGGTATATAATATAATTTACTCTCAACGAGAATTAATCAAAACTTTTACCTGTTAATATGACAAAGTCTTTATTATCTTACTATCTAACAGGTTTACTATACAAGATTAACTTTTTTATAATTTACGAATATCATAGTTTTAAAATAGAGGAAAGAAATGATAGGTAGTTTTATAGCAGTAGTAGGGTCATTTTGTGAGTGGTACTATGAAACCCCCCCCTCCCACTTATTACTATTATTTTTCCTTAACATTATTAAATTAATACCTAAACAAGTACATGGAAGTGTACAAAATCTCAATAATCCAAAATTAAAAAAATGGAGTACATTTGGACCTCATATAACACGGTGATATGGTTCCACAAAAACTTCGTGTAATACAAATCCGTGTTATACGAAGTTTTAAGTTCATACAAAATTAGGGAGTGCGTTTCAAAAAAATACCGAAGTTTGTTAATATCCTTTATTTTTTTTGATAAACAATCGAAAAATATACATTTACATATTTATTGAAAACAACTTTGATAACATAATAGATTATTCATTCATCATCGCTATCACTTACAATTCTATATGTTCGACTCTTTTTCGCTTTTTGAGGACTCTGAAGTATGTTTGGATTTAAGCTTTAAAAATGTCTGTAATAAGATATTGTTTGCTTTTAGCGTATAAATCATTACGTATTTCGTGATTGTGAGTCCCTCTCGAACTTCAAACTTCTTTCCATTATAGGATCAGTCTCTATAAAAAAAATGCTAAAACCGTCTAATATAAAGCGTGTTGTACAAAAAAACGTCACAATTCATCAACCGTGTTATATAAGGCCCAAGCGTATATTCATTTTAACCGTTCAGTATTACATTTAAAAAATAAAAATAACTTTGAAAATATTAAATATAATTTTAAAATGACCTCCTCTGACTTTATTTTAAACTATTTTCTTTTGTCCCCTTTTCAATTCTTTCAGAATTAGTATCTGTTAGCGAGTCTAAAGGCAGACAGGCAGTCGGCGAATGGTTGGTTAAGCAAAATAATCAAATTGCAACCACTGCTCTAAGTTTTTATAACTTGACTAGTTCGTACTTTGTCAACACCACGGCAGGCGTGTCGGTCGTTCTGTTTATCAAAAACACTTAGTAATTGCTGTGACGTTGTCTAATTAATACTTCAAAGACGCTTAAAAAACATTGTTAAATTAATTGATTCTGTTGGTTACAAACTTTAAACTATAATAGTATGTATAAACTATATCAAACGCTATCTATAAATTATGGCTAGACACTGGTAGGTTATCACTTTATCGGCATGCGTAATCTAACATTATGATCTAAGTATAACCCATTGTTGTGCTCCACGTTATCTCCCGATCTTAATCTAAAATTAAACAATTTCAACGAAGAGGTACTATTCATAAAAATAAAACAGATTTTTGAAGTAGTTCCACTATTTTTTTTTTAAGGTGTTAACTGTCAACTCTTGGTAGAAAGACGAAACCGGTCCTGATCATTATAAATTTGTGGAAGTAGTACAAATGAATTGTGTTTAATTTAAAAAAAAAATAGTTCCACTATATTATCAAAATATCAGGATCGGTTTTGTTAAAATTCAACTGTTATCAGTCAAAAATGATCGCGATAAATGAAACCGGTCATGACAGTTTGATTAAACTGTGGAATTATTACAAACATAACTATACTAAGTTTCTTCTTCTTTGTCGCATTTCCTCAAAAGTGAGGTTAATTTGCATATGTATATAATAGACGAAACGAGTTATTATACCTACCATTTCATTCTTCTACAAAATTAATAGCACTTGTGAACCCATCTCTTTTCTACCAATGAATACTAATAAAGAACTTTTGAATTTGAAAATAACTACTATTCCAATATGTCAAAATATGCCTTTTATGGACTCGTGTAAGTAGTGCATTAATTTATCTCATTATCACAAATTATTCCTTTGCACGTTCATTCTATTCTAGATTCTTAATGGGCCTCTCTTGTCAGACGCAGCTCACTTGGTTCGCTCTTCCTTTTCTTCGCTTAAATGTATTGTATGCTTTACTTAGCCAGCCACTTGACCTGTGTCCTTCTAACCCGGCTCGCCTGCTTCACTCGCTTGCTTTAGTGCTGTTTGCGGGGCGACTCGTACAGTAAACATGATCAACGATGCCATTACTCTCCTACAAGGCACGTTTGTCAATTATTTTTATTCCTACCATGCCACTTTTGAATTTAACAAAATTATAACGACATCTCAGTCGGCGTCGTATCATCGTTAAAACAGAAAGATTAAACTCATTGGTTGTATTATAGTCAAATGAAAGCTTTTGCATTCACCCATTTTTATTTGAAATTTCATTGGTGATGGATGTGATACTCATGATGGACAATGAATTGAAATATTCTTTTCTTAAGGCAGCAATTCTGATACCTAACTTTTCGAAATGTCTATGATTTGAATTTTAATTTGGATCGAAATCTAAAAAAGTCGCATTTGAGTTTGAATTAACAATGTGAAAAACGATTGATTAAATAAATTATTAAATTTTATAAGAGATCTTTTTTAAGCTAGATATATAATTAAAAATGTAGCACTTTTTGAGAAAACTGTTTACTAAAAAAATTATTCTACATTATTTTATCATTAAGTGAGTTAGAATGTATTACGAAATTTTTAATTTAGTAATAACACAAATAACTAAAAAAATCATTAAACCGTCAGCAGCTCAACAAAGGCTTTGCAGCATCGATACTGCATTACTATGCTTAAAAATAGTAATTTATTGTTTTATTTACTTCATGATATGTAAAAAAAATATGAAAATAAAACTTAAATATGTAGTTTATTCATAAAAGAAACATCATGTTATTATCCCCCCTTTGGATTGCATCGTTGAATACAATTTATCAACAAAAAGTGCTTTTATTAATTATTATGGGATATATCGGCTTCTATTCTAAAGCTATTCTTTAAAATGGAAACGTTTGTTAAAATTTATAGGTCACTTATTGATATTATACATAGCATAATATTACTTTTCATATATTATTTATTATATCAATAATTTTTCACGCTAAATCAATAGGATAACAAAATACAAAAAGCATCATTGGAAAAATCACATCAGATCATGTTCGCGTCACATTTGACTTACGTGGTATTATTATAGTAGAAGAAATGTGTAACGTGATTCAAATATATTACGTAAATTGTCACGTAAAAGACTTAGGAGGTCGACTCACTTGTCACGTCGTGGTCTTATTCACAAATCGTAAACATGCAACTATGTTCAGTAACAGTGGAACATTCGCAACGCAAAAAGGCTGCGCTCAACGATGCTACTTTTATGTTGCAATAACCACTTTTACTCAACGATTCTGTTTATGAATAGAGTGAGTGGAAGTTATGTTATTAGAATGGATAGAGGAGAAAATGTGTCAATGTTTTTCCTGCTTAGAAACCCTTCAAGTTCTATGTGAATGGGGCAGTGTATAGTTTAAAGAAATTTGTGGAACTAGACCGATCGGATGAAACAGTACGTTGGTAATTAATTGAACGATGCAAGTGAGAAAATAATTGTTTTAAAATAGATATATAAAAAAAATAAAAGAAGTCAGAATTACAATTACTATTTGCAATTATTTCCATTTAATTAGTGATTCACATTAAAAAATGCTATTTGTAGTTAATCAAATTAATTTTGAAATACGCATCGAATGTTAAAATTGATCACATGCACATAGCCAGTGTCAGCCATTTTGCTGTCTCAAACAAAATGTATATTTTCCACTAATGGTCGCCTGCTGCGTCTATGCGTAACTTGAGTACTTCATATTATGTGTGAAGACTTAAAATTGCTCTATCGATCAAGTGAGGATGGATTATTTTTTAAATAAAAAAGTGTAACTTTTCCTAATGCAACATAATTTACGGGAAAATTAAACTTAAAATTGAAATAAATTAGTAAACAATTATTCTTGCCACAAGAAAGTGGTAGACCGGTTTTGTTAAGTCCAGAATAGTTTCAATCAAAATGCATGAATAAAACGAATCTTATTCATTGAAAAAATATTACATGTTTAAGAAAAAGTCGTACATAATAATTATTGAATAATTGCTTTTAACGTTTATAAATAATTATTGAATGAAACAAAATGATCGCCACTACCATTTGAAAAATGGATAACATTTTCAGAATTATCAGAGATTCAGGAATATTCTGAATAAATGAAAAAGAGATTGCATGGTGTACAAGTTTTCTATCCCTAACCTGATATTGCTTAAAACTCGTGACACTAGATGGCTCTGTACAGAAAGCTTTACCACCTAGGAAATTTTTATCAGTAGGCAAGGGTAGTTTTCCCTGCTAAAATTTGGAGTTCATAGTTCAATTTCCTAGATGGAGGTGTCCAAAAAAAATGATTTTATTAGTAAAATACAAACCGGTATAAAAGATACTTCAGGCTATAAGGTTATTGTTAAAATAAGTATTTAAACTTATAGTGACGAGTTACAAAAAAACATTATTTATAATAATTAATAATCGTTGTATTTTTTTTTGCAGGTAAGAACTTCATTTAGGCAAACGTGGATATGGAGTTATTGGAAAATATGTTTCATTTTGTAAGTTAAATTTTACTTTATATAGTTTCGTTTTATATAAAATGCACTAGAAAATTATATATACTTTTTTAATACCACGTCCGTTTCCAATGTTAATCATCTGCACTCTTTCGCAACTCTGCAATATTTCATACTAAAAGAAATTAAATGAATTATAGCAGAAAAAATGTTACAGAATAACTCTTTTCAGTGATGAGGAAATGGCAATTTACTGCAAAATAACTAGTTATTACTAATTTCCTTCTCTTTTCTTGCATTGACTTCCACATCTTACATTGTAGGTGGGATATTACGAAACAATTATCATCAACATTCATCAATTTGGAAAGAAATCCAAGACTGATTGGAAAACTCATTGACGAAACGGTAAAATACGAGACTTTGACTCGAAAATCTTCCTCTGTTACCATCCGGCAATGTTAATGATGATCAATATTCAATTGTTATAAAAATACTTAAAAATGTTTGGTTATAATAAATGTATATTTATTAAGACATAACTTCTACAATATAATAAAAAATGACAAATTTAATCATAAATAGTTTCTTTTTTCTTATAATAACAATCAATAAATATCTGCTAAGATGTATACCTATTAGAATAATTTAATTAAATTGTTTAATTGATTAATTGACATATTTAAACTGTGACGAGATTGCTTAGAAAGTCAATGGCAATAAAACAAACGCTATTTTTATTTATTGATTAAATTTCGATCTTTTCTTCTAAAATACCAAAACTCAATAGACCACGGGATTAAACAAAGTAGTGGTAAAGCCGCGAGTGTATAAATGACCACGACATAACTGTTGGTATAGTCTTGAATCAAACCTGGGAAAAAAATGATTTAGTTTTTATTCGTTTTAATGTAATTATAAGCTATAATATAAACGAAATAAATAATATTTATGACATCATAAGATTCATTTGTTCTATAACTGTGTTATATTTTCATACCTATTAATGGTGACAGAATTGTTGTTACAGTTCCCATGAAAAACGTTGCCAATCCATATGCAGCTGTAAATTTTTCTGGAATATATTCCGCATAAATCAAATGCATAGGAATATTTAAAATACCTCGTAAAAAACCTAACACACCCACCATAACAAGAAATGCCCAATAGTGTGTACACTGTATAAAAACTAGAATGAAAAAAATAAATAATATTATTTCTTAAAAAAAACAACATCATTTTCATATTTTGTATTTTTTTTATAATATTTCTATTATATTTCTAGGTTATCACGGATATTTAATAACCATTGAGAATAAACCTGCATTGGTTTTAAAATGTCAGATGAATACTATAAAAAATACAGGCCGAGAACGGCATTTTAAAATAAGCTTCGTTGTTTAAACATTTCAACTTGAAGCGTCATTTTAATATAAATTTTAATATTTCTTATTTTAAAATTGTCAATTTTAACCAATACTTCAGCTTATTAGAGTAAAATGGTTCAGTGTGGTCAACAGAGATGTTGTGAAATTAGAATTAGCTACATTTTATGAATTAAAATGCTTGTAAAACAGTATTTCACACTTTTTTTCATCCATATATGTCACTCTAAGCCATTTCATTCACCCTTAAAGTATACGTTTAATAAAAAAGAAAGCACGGAAAATTAAAGGAATAGAATATTCAGTTATGTAAATATTAATGGCTTCACAGATCTAACTAAATTTATATTAAATATTTACTGCATATTTGATAATACTTGTACTCACTTAGTCTCGCAAAACACGTCGCCAAAAGTGGATAGAAAAATAAATCTCTGCTTTTAAATTTGTAAAATTTACTGAAAATGGCCAAGACTGCTCGTGACGAAACATCAGCCGTGGCCATTACAGATATGCAAGTGGCAACAGCTGGCTGAAAATATGTTTTTTTTTTAATACGGTATTCATATGAAAAGTTAAATATCCCAAACATTCAGTGGTACATTTAACATTTCAAAAAATACTCATGTAACATTTCTTGTACTAGACACTTATTGCTATGGACTTAAATATTAGAAACAAATAAAATATCCATTACAGAAATAAAATTACAGTTTTTCTTTGACCAAAAAATGATACGTTTACATAATACCCAGGATAAATTGTAAAACATATTATACGGTCCCGAATTCTAAAAAAAAAATCCATTAGGATATTACATTAGTGTTATTTCAAATCTTTTTCCCAAAATAATTAAATGAATCATATTCTATGAGAGGACAAATTTTTTCTGTGAATGACAAGAATATTTTTGTAATGTGTAAATATTCGTATATTTGCTTGTGGTTTTGACGATATTAAATTTATAAATCGTCATTATTTATGGACAAAAAAAAATCTATTTTAAAAAATATTTTTCAATTTGAAAATATTATACGAGCAAGCATTTTAGAAACGTGAAATGTCTAATTCTGCAGCTAGTTTTACAAGAATATAATAAACAATATTTCACTATAGTGCGTATTTAATTTCCTAAGAAAATCACCGACTTCTTTTATAAAGTATAAATATTACCAATTGACAGTAAATTTTCAAAACGAAAAGAATTTTTTGATAAATTATCTATGAATATAATGTAACTTTGATGTTGACAATTATTATACAATATATTGAATTAATTATTGCGTGTCGAATAAAAGTTTTTACTTTGCTTTTATATAGTTAATTCTATTCCACATCTCCACAGTATTGAATTGAAAAAGCTGTCTACACAATTTACGAGCTAAGAGCTTTTATTTCATAATTTAACAAAACTTTCACATTTTATTAAATACGCTTTTAGAGATGTACAATACTCACGTATGAAAATAAGCCATAACGTATAGTACTATTATATAATATATTATGATCAAATTATTTAAGTTACTCACAGTTTGAAATCCAATTGAGTAAAGATAGAGTGGCAAAAATAAAGAAAATGTGTACTCAGTAAACATTCCAGAAGCAATGCCTAACATTATGTTAAGTAATACGACATCTTTTAATAAACCCAGATCCAATTGCTTAACAATCTTTTTCCTGCAACATAAGAAATATAATAAGATGATACCATTTATAGGTTAATAAGAAAACGTGGTTTTTATCTTAAAATGTAATATTATGTTAACATAGAATAACACTTTATTACGTAAGTTATTTGAGTAACAAATGAATTCAGTAGTTAAATGAATTTTGCTATGCATAGCAGTATTACGCGCTCAACACTCCCAATAAACAGATGTAGAAAAAATGAAATCCCTAATCCTGTATGTATGTAGTCAAGTAATATTATTCACCAATTAGTAGTGACAATTGTTACCATCCGCACAATGCTCACGCTCTCACACACACACTCAGACTATAATGTGAACATTGTACGTCTTACTTAATCACACTGTTGTGCAGACAGACAGATAAATCAAGAAAAATATGTATTGTAATTCTTACCATAATCCAATGTCTACAGTTTCGTCATCAATTTTAATATTAACGAATTGTTTGGATAACTTTTTTCGAATCAAGGCGGAATCTTTATCAAATGGTAAATTTTCTAAAGAGCTACTTCTGTATTTCTTTGATTCAACAGATTCACGCCTCATTAGATTATTTATACTCATTGATTTTCTTACACTAATCGAGTTATGTTGTAACGTATCATCTGAAAGGATTAATTCATTTGTATTATTTATATTACCATCAACTTGGGTATGTTTGGCCCACTACATGGAAAAAGATGCAGTTGTAATATCATGATAATACTAATGCCATGTGAATATTTTTTAGTTAAGTAAAGATATTGAGTAGCTCCTGGTGGTCAAATATGAACTAATGTGCAACATAATTAATTTTATTGTTGGATTTGTAAGCTGTCAGCTTGGAATGATAAAACACAATTGAAAACTAATCTTCAAATAAATTGGATGAACTATATTTTTAATTTGTATTCCTTATCTGTAAACCAAATTCTGTTTTTTCCATATCAATTATGTACAGAATATATTAAAGCATAAATAAAAGTTGCCACGACTTTAAAATCACTGAATTTATACTATTTGTATCGTAGGTCAAAGTTACCCGATTTGGATGTAAATTTTGGCCCATCTTATTTGTCTATATTTATTATAAAAATATATTTTTGTTAATTAAATTTTATCTTAAGACATAAGTACATTTTTATATAGAACAATACAGCACATAAATGCAATGGCAAACGATAAAAATACAAATAAACCTCAGAACTGGGCCAAAGTTACCCAGATTGACCGTACTGGTATATTTTTATATTTATATGAACTGAAACTGTAATATTTTACCTTGTAATATTTCTGTATAGATTGGAATCCTTTTTTCATGCCATTTAACTGGGTGTAAAGAAATACCACACGCAATCGTATTGGCAACAATAGCAGTTTGTATCACAACGGTTCCTCGAAATCCATAAGTCTCAAGAAGGAAACTTAGGAATAAGGGATACCCCATGCTGCATATTCCTATAATTAATTGACATATGCTCATCACCATAACGCGCTTCTTATCAAAATAGCTGTTGTAAGTGGTGAACACTGTAGTGGTTAATATGCCAATTCCAACGCCTTGGAATAAGCCATTGCTCAAAATCATTAGGTATGCTGAAGTTATGAATATGTTTATAGCCCATCCCATCGTGTAAATTACGCCACCGGTTATTGCTATACATCTGACACTGTATTTTTTAGCGGCGAAGTTTGTTAATATTCCTGAAAGATAAATTCAAAAATAAACTGCCTTGATACTGAGTTACACAAATGCAATAACATAGTTATAAATTAACAAAATTATATATATTTTTTACATCATTGCTGAAGAAATCATACAAATAACAATAAAAAAAAAATTTAATCATAATAGAATGCTCATTCTAACACATACGTATTTGAAAACGACAGTTAAATTGGAACAAAAACGGTTAAAATCTTTAATTGTAAATATGAAAGACATCTTCAATTGTAATAAAATGATTCTGCTCTTACCTGTAAATGATACAACTATTGAAGTCACAGCAGTAACAATAGTGATTGTTCCTACTTTGGTATTAGTAGCAATGAAAAATTCATTGAAAATTAAACCAAAACTTGGGGTATGACCGAAGCAACACATCTGGAAAGTGTTCCATAAATAATTATTTATCATTTAAGACATCGACTGAGGGTGCTTGATGGAATTTCAATATTAAATTTGGATTATTGAGATTTTGTACACTTCCATGTATTTTGTCACTAACGACCCGGGTTTCGCCTTTCGGCATCTTCAGGCATTCGAGCACACGAATGGACTCGAACTGAGAGACAGTAAACAGTTTCTAACGCTTATATAGAAGATACAAATGCGACAAATATCATTTACGAGGCAATACATTATACGTCTGAGAGCCACACCGATACCTGAGTTAAAATTTCGGAAATCGCCCTAATCCTTATTTTGTAAACAAACCGAAGGCCTTGCAATGGGAAGTTGTTTGTCACCACTATTAGCAGAATTTTACATGAACCATTTAGAAAACCTTATTTTTAGCAATAAAACAGAAGTTAGAAACGTAGTTTATTGGTTCCGTTACGTAGATGACATCCTTTGTCTATTCAATGGAACTGAGAGACAAGTTTCTAACCTTCATAATTTTCTTAACTCACTAGATGATAAAATTCAATTCACTTTAGAAGTAGGGGGCAAGAATATAAATTTCCTTGACCTTAATATTGATATTAAAAACTCCATTCATCAATTTAAAATATACCGAAAACAGACGTTTTCAGAAGCCGCGATCCATTTTACGTCAGACCATCCTTTCTCATATAAATTGGCTGCTTTCCATTCTCAGGTTCACAGATTAGTCACTATACCTCTAAATAAATTTAATTTTGAAAACGAACTAAACATTATTAAACAAATTGCCATTAATAATGGCTATGAGGCGTCTCTTATAGATAGTCTTGTATCAAAAAAACAACGTAAATTAGCAGAAAAGATGCTATATTTCGGAAACTTGTCTAAAGACATAGACCGCCCTAGAATCTGGCATAGAATTAGTTATTTAGGTTGCACAAGCTTTAAAATTAAAAAACAACTCGCTGATAGTGTTAGACCGGCGTTCTATTGCAAAAACTCTCTAGGCAAATTACTTATTAACAATAAAGATAGAGTAAACTTTAAGAACAAATCTGGTATTTATAAATTACAATGCAATGATTGCCAACATTTCTATGTGGGTAAAACCACACGTACATTAGATATAAGGGTATCAGAACATTTAGCTGCCTTTAGATTAAAAAAGAAACTTCGACATTCGCAAATCACTTGCTAATGGAGAACCATACGTTTAATGCGGATGATGGGGTTAAACTGTTGCATAAAAACATGGGGGATCATAAATTATTTTATCAGGAAATTTTAGAAATTAATAGAGGCCAGTTATACTCCTTACCAATCTTGAATGAGCAGCTGAACCTTCCTAATTCTCCGCTATTATATCCGATACGTTGAAACGCCTAACAGATTTCACTAAATGTGGAATGATTGTATATATTTACCCATTCGTCGAATTACATCCCGTCAAAACCCACAATACTATTATAATTGTAAAATCACTGGTATTTCTAAAAGAAGTTGAAAAGCGGCAATTCGCCTTCGGCAATCGCCACTCTGGTAATATGGTGTTTACAAAATAAGGATTAGGGCGATTTCCGAAATTTTAACTCAGGTATCGGTGTGGCTCTCAGACGTATAATGTATTGCCTCGTAAATGATATTTGTCGCATTTGTATCTTCTATATAAGCGTTAGACACTGTTTACTGTCTCTCAGTTCGAGTCCATTCGTGTGCTCGAATGCCTGAAGATGCCGAAAGGCGAAACCCGGGTCGTTAGTGACAAAATACATGGAAGTGTACAAAATCTCAATAATCCAAATTTAATTATTTATCAATTAATTTTAAAAGCTTTCAAAAATGTTATGCGTATATTAAATTTATCCGTTTATTTTATGTAATCCATATTATTTCGGATAATTTGCGTATATTTTCAAATGAATTTCCAATAACCTAACCTCATGTTTTTCCAACAATGACAAAAGAAATCTTGTTTTATATAATGAAGTAAGAATATTATAGTGTTTAGTTACATAAGAGTTATACCAAGTGAATGTCAAATGAATACATTGTTTTAAATACTTCAAAGTAAAATGATAGATATTTAGAAATACCTTTTCAAATATGTTGAAATACTTAAATCGGTAAAAGTGATACTACTAAAATAATTATAATACTATTGTTTGCGCTATCAAATTTATAGATATTCTTCAGTTACTCTGTGGTAATCTTTTGTCGATTCTCGGCGTATCAACATTACATCATACAAAATTACAAACACAGTTTATTTTTATTTTGTTTAGAAATATTGTAGATTCAGGATCGGTCGTGCTCAAAGAGGTAACATTTGGAACTTAGTAGGCATAAAATCGCGGAATAAGCAATAAAAAATATGACAATATTAGTTGATTTTGTATCGAATTTAATAATAATAAAACTCTTTCACTTACGATTATCAGTACAACTGACGCACATATAACATATCCCCATCCTCCATCTGGAGGAATTTTTTCGTTTCTATTCATCATTATATTAATTTGATCTCTTTTAATTTAGAGATTTCCCCAACTTTTATTTGCATGCTGTATATTATTTCAAAACTTTCGTACTAAAATAAAGCATTCAGTTGGTCAAAAGACATCCTGAATTCAATTATCACTATATGATTACATTATTAATATATAGTTTCAGTAACGAAAGTTACGTAGGAACTGTCTGGAGAAATAGATAAAATAAACTAAATTTAAAGTTATTGTGACACCGAGAGAAAACCTTATCAGTGGCTTATTCAAACAATTGTGTACACAGAAAGAAGAGATAACTTTATCCATCAGTAAATATTGTAGTGACACTACTACTTCTATTATGGTAATTCGTGTTATTCAAAATATTAATGTTATATCTTTTTTTCAATGTAAAACGCAATATTCGAAATCTATATATAATGCGTTCCTATATAATTCATCCGACTGCGATGAAATTTTGTTGATGTGTTTCGAGCACACCCGCAAAGGCTTATGGAAAACAATCTTTAAAAAATCTTAAAAAAAAGTGCGTGGACTAAATTTGGAAAATCCGTGGTTCTCACATGGACAGTATGTGACCTGCTCACGCGTTGTAAAACCTTCTGATTTATTCGTTTACACACCGGTCGAAAAAACAAAAAAATATTATGTTTCCAAAAGCGCTTCAATAAACAGAATTAAAACACTTTTAAGGTGTTAACTGTCAATTCTTGGTGGAAAGACATTATATTTTAAAAAATAAAACACAATTAATTTGTACTACTTCCACATATTTATAATGATCAGGACCGGTTTCGCTCATCACGAGCATTATCAACTGACAAAAATACAAACAAAACAGGCTTATTTATATAAAATTAAGCTTAAAAATGAAGGTATATAAAACTGATGGTTCATGAACTGAGACAAGAAAATACTGATTAGCAAACAAATTATACATAAATCAAATAAAAGAGTCCCCCATGTTTTGATGCAACAGAAAGCGGTAATTCGCCACTCTGTTAATGTGTTGTTTACAAAATAAGGATTAAGGCGATTCTTGAAATGTTAACTCAGGTATCAGTGTGGCTCTCAGACGTATAATATTTTACCTCGCAAATAATATTTGTCGTATTTGTATCTTCTATATAAACGTTAGACACTGTTTACTGTCTGTCAGTTCGAGTTCATTCGTGTGCTCGAATGCCTGAAGATGCCGAAAGGCGAAACCCGGGTCGTAAGTGACAAAATACATGGAAGTGTACAAAATCTCAATAATCCAAATTTGATATTGAAGTTCCATCAAGCACCCTCAGTCGATGTCTTAAATTATACCAACAGTTTCTTTCTTTGAGTGACATTGCAAAGCATGCAGGGCACTCGCTAGTAAAATATAAAAAATACTTTAATATCACTTAACAAATGATAAATTGTCACTTTATTTTATTTTTAAATAATGTTTTATTTACTTTGAGTTACAATATTCCATCCATATGTGCTCATATTGTGGTAAGAGCTTTATCGTAATTATCATATGGGTAAAGGTTCTAGTCCTGCAATTTAAAAACATCTGTTTACGAAATTCGTCATATCTTGTGGAACGTACTAGTTCAGTAATTTTTCGCCGATAATCAATTCTGAGACACGATAATAAAATAGTTTGTTTCAACTCATTCAATTATTAAATATAAATAAGTGATAAAACCTATACTGTATTTAGATGAAAGGCAATGCCACTAGAGTTTTATATTTTCTTAGACATATTATTATGGCCAAAGGTCTTCTGTTTATTTATGTATCATTTAATTGTTCTAGTCTTCATTTACACTTTCTGGTATTGCAAGGAACAACCAAATAGATGGTCAGTCATAATCCTTTATCCCGTTATATCAAAATACCATTATTCACGCGTTTAGTAGGTCATTTTATATAAGGAGGGTCAGAAATTCCTTGAAAATCATTTGTGGCTTTACTTTTAGAACTCTTTACACCTAATCCAACTTAGTGATATCAACGGTGTTTTCGGCAATTGATGTAACCCTTAAAATTAAAAATTGTTCAGCAACGAGTAAAAACTGTTTTTATCGAAAATATTATATTTCAGTCGTAAAGTATCAAAAGTAGAACAATCCCATATTTTAAGACATCGACTGAGGGTGGTTGATGGAATTTCAATATCAAATTTGGATTATTGAGATTTTGTACACTTCCATGTATTTTGTCACTAACGACCCGGGTTTCGCCTTTCGGCATCTTCAGGCATTCGAGCACACGAATGGACTCGAACTGTCAGTTATACATGGAAGTGTACAAAATACATGGAAGTGTACAAAATCTCAATAATCCAAATCCCATATTTGTCGAAATTTAACTAATGATGCCAAACTATTTTTCCGGTCGTAGTGTATAGCTAGAAATAAAATGTTGATATCAAAATAATGTACATGTGGTATAAAAACGTAAAAGAAAATGATGCTTGCTACCAAAATCAGAACGATTAATGACTTTGGAAACATAAGTGAACGGTTTGTTAAATCATACTTTCGACCAATCACAGTGTTACCCTGAGTGATGTCACAATATGGCCGCTCATACAAATTTAAAACGATAAAAAAATAAAAAAACTCAAACGCCAACAAAAAGTTTTTCGTATTTACTTCTAATAACGGATAGTTCTACTTTTCATACTATACGACTCATTTGTGGTGAGTTGCGTTCCGAATCTTTGAAATGCACTCCTGTAAATTCTCGTGTTTGCAGATACGAGATTAACAGGTCGAAATAAAGAAGTATCTAATGCGTCAACAAGCGGAATAAAAATATTCACAAAGAGTTGATGATTGTTACACCATTGATTTTGATTTTGAAAAATAAGTAAATATAAATCTAAAAAGAAAACATTTGAGAAAATTAGTATATTTTATTAGGCTATTTATGATATTTTGATTTTCGTTTAAAATACACGAACTCGATGGTCCAGGGAATTATACAGAAAAGTGATATGAAAGATAGTGCGTAAAATACGACAATATAACTGTCAGTGATGTCTCTTAAAATACCTGAAAACAAAAGAAATACTGTAATTAGCTAGATATTATATGAGTTTGTGGTTGTCGTGTGTTTGTCAAAAAACCAAATAACGATTTTGACGATTCGTCATATTTGTTTGCCGAATCCAGACAATATTAAAATTTGATTTTTAAATCGACTTGTGGATTCGTATTCAAATGAATGAATCAATATATTGTTTATAGTAACTACCACTCATTTTACAATGAAAATTAGAGAACCCGAGTGCGATCTTTTAATAAACAGTCCATTCCTAGCCACATCCGTCCATCGTTTCCATCTCCGAATGATTTTGTTCGAGTAAATAACTAGCAGTTATTTTTTTATAGATTCGGCGATAACTTTGTGGTTATTCATTTTTATATAAAATCAAAATTGTTAACTTTGTTATTCCACTGACTTTATCACTAACGAATCTAATCCAGTTTAAGAATTAGAATCATTGTTCACCTTTGAAATAAATAACCTTGCGATATGTTTAGTCTGAAGATGTTTCTAAAAGAAGTGAAACGCGTCACGTAAGTGACAAAGCCAGTAGAATAACAAAGTTAACAATTTTAATTTTGTATTAAACACTAGCAGCTATCTCACAAACAAATTTCCTTCGCTAGTAGTTCTAATGCTTCACTTGGTGAATGGGTATAGTTGAAAAAAAGGGTTTTATGCAGGATAATAAAATTTCCCAAAACATGATCGAATTATTTTACAGTAATTGTTTAGTTAAAAAAATGTTGAACGCCGAACGATAGTAAAATTAAAAATAACATTAAAGGTTAGTTACCCATCAGCGGATTTAAGACAGTCGTGATGTTGCCCATAAAAAACGTGGACAGCCCGTAAGCAGCTATAAACTTCTCAGGGATATATTCTGCGTAAATGAGATTGATAGGAACGTTCAATAAACCTCGTAGAAATCCTAAGACAGATGCCATCAACATAAAAGTCCAGTATTTCTTGCATTCAACGAGTACTGAAAAGTAATATTTCGTATATTTAATCATTATCCTCATTATTAACGACAAGCTAAGCGACTTTCGATTTGTAAAATTAAATACTTGCGGAAATCCTATTTTTACGTAAACATTGTTGGCGTTTATATCCGATGAAAATGCATTATGTATATATCCGTCATATACTCGCTTAAATAGGTATTTTAAAATCGTCAGTTGAGTAAAGTTTAAAATAAAACTCTATCTATCTCACAAAAAAATCTTTCAAAGCAATAAAACTAATTTTATTAATCATAACGTACAACAAACTCAATTATTCCAAATTTTTAACAAGTGTTCGATTTGATTGCATGTAAATTTTTCACAATGTATTACGAGAACATCATCTCTTAAATATATAATTGCTTTAGGGTAAAAACATTAAATGGAGAAAATTTGGATTATTGAGATTTTGTACACTTCCATGTATTTTGTCACTAACGACCCGGGTTTCGCCTTTCGGCATCTTCAGGCATTCGACCACACGGATGGACTATATATTTCTATATTTCGGAACTTGTCTAAAGACATAGACCACCCTAGAATCTGGCATAGAATTAGTTATTTAGGTTGCACAAGCTTTAAAATTAAAAAACAACTCGCTGATAGTGTTAGACCGGCGTTCTATTGCAAAAACTCCCTAGGCAAATTACTTATTAACAATAAAGATAGAGTAAACTTTAAGAACAAATCTGGTATTTATAAATTACAATGCAATGATTGCCAACATTTCTATGTGGGTAAAACCACACGTACATTAGATATAAGGGTATCAGAACATTTAGCTGCCTTTAGATTAAAAAAAGAAACTTCGACATTCACAAATCACTTGCTAATGGAGAACCATACGTTTAATGCGGATGATGGGGTTAAACTGTTGCATAAAAACATGGGGGATCATAAATTATTTTATCAAGAAATTTTGGAAATTAATAGAGCCCAGTTAAATTCCTTGCCAATCTTGAATGAGCAGCTGAACCTTCCTAATTCTCCGCTATTATATCCGATACGTTGAAACACCTAACAGATGTCACTAAATGTGGAATGATTGTATATATTTACCCATTCGTCGAATTAAATCCCGTCAAAACCCACAATACTATTATAATTGTAAAATCACTGGTATTTCTAAAAGAAGTTGAAAAGCGGCAATTCGCCACTCTGTTAATATGGTGTTTACAAAATAAGGATTAGGGAGATTCCCGAAATTTTAACTCAGGTATCAGTGTGGCTCTCAGACGTATAATATCTTACCTCGTAAATAATATTTGTCGCATTTGTATCTTCTATATAAACGTTAGACACTGTTTACTGTCTCTCAGTTCGAGTCCATCCGTGTGCTCGAATGCCTGAAGATGCCGAAAGGCGAAACCCGGGTCGTTAGTGACAAAATACATGGAAGTGTACAAAATCTCAATAATCCAAATTTGATATTGAAATTCCATCAAGCACCCTCAGTCGATGTCTTAAATTAAATGGAGAGTTGCGTTATGAATATTTGAAATGCACTCCTGTAAATGATGTTCATGTTTCCAGATACGGGATTATACGTAGCAAGCGTCGATATAATAGTGGCTTACATCGAGCGGCCGGGTCAAAATTTATTAACCTAAAACCAATATTAAATGATGTTTCCCTTCCAAAAAGTAGTCAATTTATTTTTCTAATTTACATCATTTGGCCGAGACCTGCTGTGTCGTCTTTAACATGAGATCCAATCCATAACTCATTTCCGTAGATTTTGAGGGTTATATCAATTTAAATAAAATATTAAAAATTTGTACAAGATAACGTAAAATGATATCTGATTAAAAATAGTGCCTATACTTTATGGATGAAATTTCGTTGAGTTGTGTAAAACGGTTAGAACACATAATCTTTTTTTGCACTGCTTAATTTGACATTGTTTTAACAATACGCTGTTTTTTGCAAGGCTATTTTCATAGAATGTATCCTTCGTGTGAAAATAGGATTGAGTATCAGTATTAATTAATCTATATCAATGACGAAATGAGATACATGTCGGTATTTTAAAAATCTTTAAAATCATTTATTTTAAAGATTTATTTTTGAAATTTAAATTCTACTACGTTCACTCTAAAATTGGAATAAAACTTACTGATTCTTGTAATACTCAATGCGATGAGAACGTAGAAAAACAGATTCCTACTTTGGAATGTGTAAAATTTACTTAAAATGGCAAGAAAAGCTCTCGATAGCAAGTCAGCACCTGCCATTATTGATAAACAATCTGCCACACTTGACTGAAATAAAACAAGACATTTTAAATATTAAATCTAAATATTATTTCTAGTTAAACAAATTAAATTGTTTGAAAGAAATTAATACTGAAAATCTACAAATATTTGAAATTTCCATTCACATTCTTGTTGATGTAATTTTTGTTTTAACTAATTTCTTGCATTTAGTGTAGAATTTTCAATCACTCACCAAAAAGATGCTGAACTAAAAGTGTGTAAAAAAGGCATTATTGAATTGTTTTTATAATCAAGAATAACATTTTCCTTCAATTTGTTATTGTAATCATTCAGCTTACCGTCGTTAGTCCGATAGAATAAAGAAATAGTGGAAACATCAATACAAAACACATATCAGTAAATAGACCGAAGGATACGCCAAGGATAATATTCAGCAAAACAGAATCCTTTAAAAGATCCAGGTCCAGTAATTGTACAATCTTTGTCCTAAAATAATCAATATATTAGAGTCTTACACTAAAAAAAAATATATTATCTTTACCAATTGCTTTACCGAAGTAATTTATAAGTAAAATATCAACATTACAAATTATTGACTACATGTTAATGTTTTCATTGCAAAATTGTATATCTGCAAAACCAAAATTTTTCGGGAGAGCATAAAACCAGTTTAAAAAACAACTTAATAGAATTAAAACAATAATAAAACACGTAATTAGTATTAAATATATATAACTATAAACATTGTGTGATTTTTTTATTTTGGTTTTAATTCGATAATGTCGTTTTTTAAGCCTCTTATAAAAGAATATAAATTCTCCAGAAAATTTTTAATTTTGCAGATATACAATTTCGCAATGGAAACGCCGATATGCTCTTTCAACTTTTTGTATTATTAATACTGCAAAAATCGCTCTTATGTACATGCAAAATAACACAATGACTGAAAGAATGTATATTTAATTGTGATTTTGTAATGGAAACGACGAAATGCAATTTTTCGTTTCACATGTTCGGTTATCAATTTATTATAATTAATTTCACAGTTAATTACAATGTATTAAAAACAGCAATTAGTTGAAAATTCTATAAAAAATCTTATATAAGCTTTGAAATCTTTACTTATATCATTTTATTGCGACGAGCTTTGTTTATTATTTTTTTTTAATATTAATGGAATTATGAAGAAATAAGAAATAAATGTCACTGTAATCTAGTTGTCAAAAAAGTAAAATAAAAATATAAATAGACCAAAAAAATGATAAAGAAAATATAAATGAATTTATTTTTGACAAAATCACTTAACGGAATTACTAGTTTTGATTGAATGTTTTCGTATGTGATATTTTAAAGATTTATGGATTTATAACCACACTAACAAAAACGATCTGAAATAACTCTGATGTACATTTTTACAATAATACAACGCGTACCATAGGTCATTTATACGTGTATCATCTTCTTTTATATAATTTTCCAACTCTTTGTGTTTATCTTTTTCTATAGTTTGCATTGTTGTGTCTAACTCTACACAATGAACTGAAAATCTGGAAGTTTTTTTAATAGTTTCAGATGTAGAAATCTGAGAATCTCTTTTCGTTATATAATTTTCAATGATGTCAATTGATAGTATTTCTTCGTCTGCAAAAAAAATGTTTAATTGGAGATTGGGATAATTAATAATTTAATAATATGTTTCAAATTAAAAATCTATTCAAAATATGTATTTATTGTGACTTGATAAGTATGAATAAATGGAACCTGCGAAAATACAAGAAAACAAATGTAATGCTTAGTTTAGGGTCTCTCAATGGGATTAATCATACCAAAATATATGGTAATATTATCAATTCTTAGTGATACGCAATAAACGCTACAAAATTAATTCATATATTATGGTACTTAATCCAGAACTCTTAAATATAATCAGAATCGGTCTGGCAAGGGAGAATCTTCAGTTGATCTGTGGTTTTTGCCCCATTTTTATAGTAGACAACCTCAAGATAGTATATCGTATTTATGTAGTAGGTCTAGTGAAAAAAAGCTATAAACATGTCTACATTCTAATCCTAGAGGCTAACTACGAAGTGATAAAATTTTTAATTTAGTTGTGCATGTTCAATATTTTATATGTAGTTATAACTATTTTACCTTGAGCAAGTTCTTCGTAAATCAGTACTTTGATTGTATGCCAACCAACCGGCTGCAAGCTTACTGCGCTGAATATTGTATTCGCAACAATTCCTGTTTGAATCAACAACGTTCCTCGAAAACCGTAGACTTCTAGAAGCTTTTCTAACAGAAGAGGATAAATCATGGCACCAATCCCTATTACAAATTGGCAGATACTCATCATCATCACTCGCTTGGTTTCAAAGTATTCATTAAATGAAGTAAAGACAGTTGTCATCAATATACCTACAATTTTAAATTATATGAAATATTTTCCCCTTAGATTAAATCTACATAATAATTTTATAATTTCTTGAGCTTTCGTTCTTCTCTGTAAATCAGTCAAGGATTCACATCCCGATTAGACATATTGATACAATTATTTATAATCGATTTATGGATTTTATAGGAATGGATATCTGTGATGTTTGACAGTGAAAACTATGCTAACTACTGGTACTAGACTGCTGACTTCATAGCTGACTGATTCACAGCCATTTTTCCTCAAATATCACAATCTGTAGAAGTTTTCTGTTAGTCGTACATTAAATAGAATATCCCACAAAAAATACAAATGAAAGTAACCTCAACATTTTTGGACATCTAAGAAATACTTCGTTAGTTTAATCGCATAAGGTATGCGAATTTCGCTTAGGATTTTCCAATACTTCCGATTAACGGTTTTTGTCCGTTTTCAAAAGAGAACGGTTTGCACTAGTAGAATTGCACATCGTAGATGGCTAACAGTATTTTTAAGTATTGAAAAAATAAAGCAATATCGTTCTTGAAAGAAAGCTATCGTTGAAAAATAATCATTTTCATACCTAGACCGGCTCCTTGTAGAATACCGAAACTGAAAACCATCTGGTTTGCTGTAGTTATGAATATATTGAACACCCAACCTGATGTGTATAAAAATGCACCGGCCATAGCAACCTTACGTAGATTATATTTTTTAACGGCAACATTTGCGGCAATCCCTGAAAAATAAATGAAGTTTTATGTTAATATAAGAAAGTCAAAAGCCATTTTATTATTTATTGCAAGTAAATATATTTTTAAATATGATCATGTCATTTTACACTGACAATTCATTATAACGTCTCAAAAAAAAGAAAATTAAAGCGTTAAAATAAACTAGAGATAAGTATAGACGCTGCCATTTTATATCCATTTGGTGTATTTAGGGTACTTTAGTTCAGTTAGGTTCATCGCTAATTTTGTAACTCGTTTATACCGTTTACCTAGCTCTTTTCCATTTGATAGTTTAATTAATGCTTATCACGCCACCTTTCGTCTTAAAACATTTAACCAATATGTACTTTACGTGAATCCTCAATATCATATATCCATTATGGTATAACGAGACACTAAGAAGAAATGTTGGGTATAGCGCGTTTAGATCGTAAAAAATATAATATAAATTCCTACATAAAATTGACGATACTCTCGTATTGTATTATATTTACCTGTTATTGATACAACAGTTGAAGCAACCGCCACTATGAAAGTTATCATTCCTACTTTTGTTCCAGTTTTATTAAAAAAGTCGTTGTAAAGCATCCCGAAACATGAAACATGGGAAATACAACTCGTCTGAAAGGTCAAGAATTATTCCATGAAAAAATTCACATATTCGATGATAAATAACCAAATGTACTCTACAAGTATATTAATTGCAGATAAATTTCAACTGAAGTTATTGAAACACAAACAGCGTTTACGCCTTTTGTGACGCATTAGCATTAGAAGTTTGTGTCTAAATTAATAAATGGTTAATAACTATTAGTTAACGTGGTCACTTGAACAAAAAATGTTTTGGAACCATGATAAGGTTAGAGCAAATTATTGAAAAAGTATTGAATTGTACTAATAAAATATGCATCATGATTTTTTTTTAACTACGTCCGCTCCCGATTTGTATGGACTCCTAATGGAGCTTATCGTAATAGACGTTTTTTTACGGAAACTGCTTGTTACTCAGTAAAGTTGACTAACCTCTCTTTTTAGAAAATAGTAGAAATATCCGAATAGGACTAGAGAACGGTTATTAATTAGCTATTCGCTCTCGTTACACCCCGTTTTTAGGATTGGGTGGGTGGAATATAATTTGAGACATTACAGACTATGCTTTTGAAGAGAAATTTAAAAATCAATTTTTTAAACTGTCCGTACTGGGATTTGGACCCGTGAACACTGCGATCGAAGACAATGACGTTGACCACTCCATCACGGACCCGGTTTAATATGGTAATAGCAGATAGCATCACTTATATATCATCTTTTACTCAATAAATATTTTCGTTTCCTAATTTCTAATTCATTATGAACTTTATTTATGTAATGTATTGAAATTTTAACTTTTCAACGGTCGTATTATGATGGTATCACATGAAGTGGATATATTTCTAAAGCACATTAGTAATATGATTGGTTCATTTACAATTAAAAAGCAGTAATAAAACATGAAATAAATAAATTCGTACTTACTACCATTACCACCATACTAACACATATAACATATCCGTATCCTCCATCTGGGGGTAATAATTTGTATTTTTTATCAATAGAAATCATAATTGTTTTCACTAGAGACTTTACAAGTTTTACTATTTTAATATTCTTATCAATTCATTCTTATTGTATGGTAACTGTTGAGAAAATGTTTTAGTACTAAAATAATACTGCGTTTAAGTTAATATACGTAAATGTGAATAAATCTTATCATTTATTTTTACTCTAACATTTTTATTAAGTAGAAATCATGATAACGCATAATCTTTCTTGACAACTCATGGTAACTTTCGTATTTGTTTTCACCAATTTAAAAAATAGTTAACAATATGAATTTTGCTATGTCACTTTTTGAATATAACAAATGTTTTGTGTAATAAAAACACCTGGTAAATATAATATTCAATAGCTCTTATACAAAAAGTATTTTTACTAAACCAAAGTTACTAAAATTTAAATCAAACTCTCTCTTAAATTTACCTATTATCGTTTCCATATACAATTTCGCGATGAAAACAACGTTATTATCTTTTCAAACTAAACCCCACATATTTTTTACTACCCAACATTTGTTAAATATTTTTTAATTAAACATACCACATCATTTATGTCACAGGTTTTTTCGATAGACATCGTTATTTCTTTCAGCAAATGGATTAACTGTAATAAGACGCGACTTATAAATAAGGGTTATATTATTTTAAATATCATACTTCGTATGTGAGTTTTTGAATAACGTATGAATAAGACTCATTCAAGTAATGTTTGAAAAGACAGTTTATTTTTTATATCACATTTTATTTACAATTGCAAGATGTTTGTTTACACTAACGACTGTTATTATAAAACGTACAGAATGTAAATGAACAAAGTATTGCTTTCAATTTCACTTGATAGTAAGTTGTATTTAAATATATACGGATTTTTCGACGATTAATAATAATTATTGCTTCTTTTTCATAAAAAAGAATTCATACGTCCAAAGGATAATAATAATGATACAAAGTGATGTTATGATGTAAAATGACCCAACATAAGACCCAGTGATATCTTTTCCTAGACCTGAAAGAAAACGATAAAATTATTTTTCTGAAAATCTTTTGAATTTTCTAATTTTACTTGGGTATAGATATCTGATTTTTAAGTCATCAGTGAAGTACCCATTTTATTAAGATATGGCAGTTTAACTGAATTAATTAAAAAGCCTTTAAAACCTTATGTAATATTTTGGGCAGAGTTACAAAAGGATGAAATTTTATAAGGTAGCTATAATTTAGTGATTTTAGATGAAAATTTTCCTCTCTCTCAAATCTAAATAATAAATTGTATTAAATAAATTGATCAGAGGATATAACATACCAATAATTGGTGCAAGTATCATATTTAATGATCCATTCAATAAAAGTCCTAATCCATAAGCCGCAGTATATTTCTCTATTGGAACAGTTTCAGCAAATATTAAGGGCAATGTAACGTAAAACCACCCTCTGAAGAAGCCTACAATCGCATTCATTACGGCAATTCCCATGAAGTCATTGAACTGAAGGAAAACTGGAAAACAAAATTTTAATATACAAGTTTACTTAAAGTGTAGATCAAAGGTACCCATTTTTTTTTGATGTTAGGAGCTACTTTTTATATTAGAAATCATAGAGATCGATTTCGAACAAGAATTTTAAAAGAATTTCTATTGCCTAAATTTTTCTTCGCAATCAACCAGTCAGTGAAGGAAACAATAATCTCTAATTTTATACCAATAATTGACTCACCAAATCTCCCGATTGTAGTACAGCACATGCCAACATAAAATAAATGACGGCTTTTGACGTCAAAATATCTACCAACAATGGCTAACGATACTCTAGCAGTCAAATCAGCTATGGATGTAATTGATATACATTTTGTTACCTGTGACTAACATGTGAAGAAAAGAAAACGAACGATTAATGTATTGATTATTATATTATACTACATATAAAAAATATTAATTGGATGTTTTTACCAGAATATCAGAATAATTCTGAATTAGTCAAATGAAATAGTGTATGTGACCACCGAATATATGTAGTATTGATCGGTACAATTAATTTTAAATCCTAATTTGATATTGAAATTCCATCAAGCACACTCAGTCGATGTCTTAAATTATAACAATATTTTATTTTTATTTTAAACAGAAATGTATAATATTTACTGAGAGCAACCACTAACAATTCATATGCATTGTAAAGAGGTATTTTTTTTTAATATGCGTGGAATATGTGTGAAATAAAATAAGAATATATCTTATTAGAAGGTGAAATTTTATAAAGAATTCAATTTTTTTAATATAACTAGCATATTTCATAATATATCAGAAATGCTTCAAAAGAGCTGGAAATGCAACATCAGTGATTGCGAAAATCTCTCCGCGAAGACATGATAGATGAATGGAATAAAAGGGAGTTTTAAAGATTTTGATAATGTTAAAAAATGAACTACAACGTTCAATTTTCTGCACAGCTTGATATTAAAAATAATTGTGCCTTAATCTAAATCATGACCAATGAAGACAAAACTGCGAAGGAATCCACTGTAGTTTATTATTATAATATGTGTATAGACATATACGGTTTAAATATATTGTACTTACATTTCATTTGACTGTCTTTCGTTTAATTTTGAAAATTAGAAAATTATTCAGATACATTATGTAAGATTGTTATTATTTGAACCATCAATTTTACGAATATTTGGAATACGTAGTGGCCAGGTACATTTTTTTGGGGTGCTCAAACTTTTTAACGAGAGCATGACCAATTATTTTTTTCAGAAGCATAACTATTATAGAACCTTTTTGTGCCCAAACATTGATCTTCACATTCCAACAAATCATTATACAATTTAAGACATCGACTGAGGGTGCTTGATGGAATTTCAATATCAAATTTGGATTATTGAGATTTTGTACACTTCCATGTATTTTGTCACTAACGACCCGGGTTTCGCCTTTCGGCATCTTCAGGCATTCGAGCGCACGAATGCCTGAAGATGCCGAAAGGCGAAACCCGGGTCGTTAGTGACAAAATACATGGAAGTGTACAAAATCTCAATAATCCAAATTTGAAATCATTATACATAAATTTACCAATTTCACCTCTTGGAAAGTTGCTGACGGAGAATTGATAGATCTTAACATTTGTGTTTTCATTTACACTTTCATGGAGTTAACTGTTAGTTTTATTTTATTATTTAAAATTTAACCAAAACCTGAATTATTTATTTCGTATTATATTATGATAATTTTCAACTGTTCATGCTTACAAGTAATTGCTAATTTGTAAAAAATATTTTCATGTACAGCTTTCCATAAAATTTTCATTTAAAGGTGACTCACTCTTACAATTAGATGATTTGAATAAATATCGACTGTGGAAAGAAAAAAGGACGTAATCCACACCAGTGTATAGCTCATACGAAACGTGCTAATATACAATATTTATATATAAAAATATAATATATCGACTGTAGAAAGGCAAAAGGATTTACCCCTCTGTCTTTTCAAATACACTTTTTCGATAATCACAATGTATACAATTTGATACACGTTTTGGTTGGGCTATACACAATATTTTTTGTGTGTACGTTACGTCCTTTTCCCTTTCTACAGTCGCGATATTATTACGAAATATACGAAAATTTTTAGTTCATACACTCTAAATGTTATAATATGTTCGCTCATCGACACCAATAAATTACAAATATATGGTATGGTAATATTATATTAAATATGGTATATAAGTGGATTTTTACCTGAGTAAAACCGTATTCAAAGAGTAACAGTGGTTGTAAAAGGTAAAAATATATATCCCCTATCATTCCCAATCCCATTGCAAGTGTGATGTTTAAAACTGAAAAACTTTTGAAAAGGGAAAGCTCCAGTTCTTCGAAAATTGTTTGCCTAAAAATAATAAAAAACATTATGTGATTGTAATTTTTAAAATCATTTTTTGTAGTGTGGACAAGCCACATCAAATATTTGTCAATCATATCAATAAACAAAAACGTTTTAAAAAAAAAGATTATAACTAATATCTACAACATAATTTAAAATCTTACGACAGAGTTTGTCTAAACATGCTTCTTAAATGCACATATAATGTTTAAAAATTCAAATTCACTCACTTTCTAGCGTTGCTAGTAGGAAGTATATTATTATGTTATTAATGGCTATAAATTTAATTTTTCTATTAAAGTATTTTACCCGGAAAAAATATATTTTGGAATATTATGAGGCTTAGGGCACCAAATAATTTTTTTTTGTCGAACTTTTAATTTTTAATAAAACACTTTTTATACTTACCATATTCCTCGACTTTTCTTGTGTTCATAATTATCATTTGCTCTCGATGACTTGTGTTCAATAATTATTTTATTTTGTTTATCAATAATCATCTTCGGAATAGACACGCCATCCTCAGGAGTTAATAGTGGATCATTTTGTTCTATAATTACCAATTCCTTTTTATTTGTATGTGTGTTTGATAATTTCTCTGTTGACGAAACAAATGCAACCATAAGGTAAAGACGTACTACTGATAAGCGTGCTAAAAATGAATATATTTATAATATTTCGAATCACACGAATGTACACTCAAACATGTTTGTAATGGCTTCGTTGTAACATTTTCTAGTGTAAATAGTGTTGAATTAAATTTAATTCTACACAATGAGTATGCTATTTGTGTCTTTGTAATGTGTTTAACTACACTTTATGTGTTTCATTAATTGTTATCTAAATTCAGCTTATATGAATATATATTATACTGAATTGAAGGGATATCAAAATTTAGCTTTAGGCTATCATAATGCAAAAGTTCCAGCAGCACCAACTCAATTATTGATTGCTAAAATTTTGATCAAAATGACAATTATCCTTCAATCTTTGGTTTGAAATGCTGTATGCTATCATGATTATTTATCAAGAGATAGTTACCTTCCTCATCTTTAGTATCATCATCGTAATATACAACCTTTGGTACCAAATGCCATTCAATAGGCTGAAACAATGCACTCCCTATGATGCTATGCGCTGTGAATGCCCCAACTAAAACCATCATGCCACGATATCCGTAAAGATTTAGGCAGTATTCGACAAAAAATGGGAAAAATATTGATACGAAGCCCACAATTGACATACATATTCCCATCATCATAACTCGTTTTTTGACGAAGTATGAGTTGAATACGGTGTAGCTAGTCACCATAATGATCCCCCATCCAACCCCGTTTAGGATGCTTATAGTAAAATACATTTGATAAATATTCGTGAGGAATGCGTTCAGAAACCAGCACATAGTGTAGCAGCAACAACCAAATAAGGCCATCTGTCTTAGAGAGAACCATCGTTTCCCTTGGTTTACCAGCGCACCTGAAAGTAAATCAAAATGATTTTGATAAGTAGACATTTTTCTATAGTATAGCAATGTTTGCTGTTAGTATGATTATTGTTTCTAAAAGGATAATTAATCTGCACCGTGATAACATTTATGAGTAAAAATGATAATTTCAAAATAAAGCACAATTTTAACTTTTGATTACATTTTTTTAATCTTATCAGAATTGGTTTCGCTTATCGAGTGAGCATTTTGAATTAATGAAAAAAAAACAGTGAGATTTATGAAAAAAATATTACATCTGTAGCATACAAAACAATTAATTTGCACAAATAATATGAATTTTTATTATTAACTAACGAATTATAAAGATATGAAAGTACTGTATGAAATTAAAAAGAACAGCATTTAAAAATTAGTAAATATTAACAAACAAGGACTCTAAAATAAATGGATTAAGCGTGGCAAATTTAATGACGTTAAGATTATTCCGTGAACTCCATCAAACGAGTTTTTCATAAAATTCTACACGAATTTCTTTCTGGTCAAGACTTGTAATTTTTGGAATGATATGGATTTGGTTTTAACTAACTGATCTGCATTCAGATAATTATTTCACTTAATCAGCAAATGAATGATAAATAAAGTCGATGTTCAAAGGAAATATGAAAATACTAATGAAGCATATAAATACCTGACAAACATATCATTACACCGGACAATCCGTTTACGCTTGTTAAAACACTGGTAGAATCACCATTTTCTTTGAGGAAATCATTAAACATAAGTCCAAAAGAATTGGCGTGCGCCATACATACTGCCTGTAAAAAGTATAAAGAATATATAGTATTATAGAAAATCAAAAATAAAAATATTTTAAATTTAACTTAGCATTTAATTTAATAGAAAAAACTTAATTATTTATAGCTTACAAATATCAGGGTAAATCCCACACAAACTGTATATGCATAACCATTCTCCGGTGGTATTTTTTCAATCCTGTAATTTTTTTTTTGAGAAACATCCATATTTATATTATTTAGAGACTCACAGTTTTTCAGATTAATATTGATTAATAAAAGTACTCTTGAAACTATTAATTAATAAAATTTGTAATTAACTAATTATAAATAATTGTGTGTCCGCTTCACAAGAAGTAATGCTATGCAATGAAATTGAAATTGCGATAAGATTGCAAAATGATAAACATAAAATTTATGAAGCTTATAAACTTAAATATTTGCAATTCAGAAGCTCTTTCTTGCATAGATTTATATCATTATAAAAACTGCTACTGGAATAATACAAAATGAAATGCATTGCAAAATATATACTCGTAATTCTGGAAAAAAATAGTTAGTTTTGAATATAAATATTTGGGTGCAAATTATATAAAATTAAATAAATTTTATAATTTAAAGAGTTTGATGATCGTATTTTTTCAAGGAATTTGATTTTTATGTCAGATGAAACAACTATCAAAAAGAAACAGTTTGCTACACGTTGCTAAAAACATAACTCGATGAAACTTTATACATAACCAGAACAATGACAGGTAATAAAATATATAACTGAGTCAGTTTATACAATTTACTAAGGATCAATTGGAGCTTAAAATTAAATTTCTGGGTAGTTTAATAGCAAATGTTGATTTTTCCAGTAAATTGTCCAGATTTTGGACATTAAAGTGTTTTTTCTTCTCGAGTTGATTTTGAATGAGATTCTTTATGCGCTTAATTCTATGATTTATATGAAGTATCTGGGGCTCAGACAGATAGTTATAATGCCGAATATTTTTGACTATTATTACGACTTTTTAAAATATATCATTTCACTTTTTACCAACATGGGAATCAGTGAAAATTCTTGAATTGAAAGTGTATATATATTGTTTTATTACCACTGTCACTAATCGCTTTAGTTGGATATCAATAAAAAATTGCAATCAAAAAACATACTTGATGTTTTTTACTATTGCGTGTGCTTTTATTAACACCGAAAAATAGAGACGAAAACAAGGAAAAATAGTTTTTTTATCCATTAACTACATGGTTGATATTTTGAAAAGTTTTCTTTATTATATCTATACTTTTTAAAACCTACCGTAGCACAGATTTTTACCAAATCTAGGGGGTGAAAATTTTCAAAATAACTTATCACAGGGCTAACTAGATGTCACCCTCAATGCAATATAAGCCATTTGTGCTTAGTTAAAATGAACACAATTTAGTATTCAAAAATAAAATTGTTTTTAATGGATTTTGGATATTTTTATTTTAAGTTTTTTTAGACATCTTATTCATTATAAAAAATTCGTACGTCCAAAAAATTATGACGATAATGCACGAATAACCAAAAAAGTAGAAGGCTGCCACATATGAACCAGTCAGATCCCGAAGTACACCTGAAAGCAAAAAAAAGGATATGTTACACCTCAGTTCGTGTTTCTAATACTTAATTATGCCTAGTGATATATTTAATTTATTCCATGCATTAATTAAAGTTGAAACTACCATTTTTTAAATAAATATACATATTACACACATCTCTTCGAAACACACATACGTGTTTTTTTAAATAAAATTTTCTTTGTATGAACTTATGAAGATACGGATTAAAAGAATGCCTTGAAATGGTTAGTATAGCTCTGTATCTGTAATATTTAAACAATATTTTATGTTTCATTACATCGTTTTCCACTCAACAACTTTAACACTTTAATATAAAGTTAATAAAAAATAAAAATTTTAGGACCATTACTAATATTGATAATCATGACAGTCTTGATTTACACGGTCGTGAATAATTTTTACTAACGGTTATTGAATCAATCTATCATGTTAATCAAAGGGGATGTGTATAAAATTCAACATCATATATTATATATAAAAAAAATATTTCGTACCAGAAATTGGTGCCAAAAAGGCATTTATGATGCCTGTACTTAAAAATGCTAACGCATAACCAGCTGCAAATTTGTCTGTGGTGAGAACATCCGCACACATAATCGGCATACCAACGTAGAACCAGCCTCTAAATAAGCCCAGTATAGCTGTCATTACAGCGACCCCTAAGTAGTCATTGAACTGAAGAAATACTAAAAAAGTAATTAATATCAATTTCATTTTAATCATTTATGTTTCAATAAAAATTATTAAAAACAATAAAATAGTGTGATATTTTAAATACATAGTAATCTACAGCAGGGTTTTCTAAACTTTTCTTGTGATGGAACACTTTCCAAACCCTAAAATTTTTACCGGACACCTTATTTATTTTGTTGAGTACACGATATGATGATGAAGTCAAACGTGATTGACTTTGTTGCTGCTGGAGCAGCATATAACACCATTCCCAGTTCAGCGGAACACAGTTTGGGAAACGCTGATCTACATATATACACATATTTTAAATGAAAAAGCCAACACAAATCTCAGTGTCAAACCAGTCAAAAATTACGCTACACTTTTTGAGATCTCGTGAAATAATTTAATGATAAAGTTTGAAATTAATGAAAAAAATATTTATACCTTAAATTATCTTTAATCCTATATATGTATTTTTATAAAAGACCTCATAGTAAAAAGAGGTTTTTATCATTATTTAAAAAAAATACAATTTACACTTTGTATATAGATCAAGACCGGTTTTGCTCATCACGATCATAATCAACTGATGAAATGTAAATTCTCTAGGGTTATTTATATAACATTGAAATTGACTAGTTACCTGATATGCAATGCAATTGGTTCAAGCACTATGACAGGAATTTACTTATACACATACAAACTATATATAAATAACATGTAGACAGCTATAATCTGTTGAGATCAACATTTTGATAAAATCTTGTCATCGAATTTAATTTATTTAGAACAAATTTCTGACTTTAAATGTATCAAAAGCTTTTAAAAATGATAAAATTACCTAATCTTGCTATTGTTGAACCCACCAAACTTGCATAGGATAAGTATCGGCTTCTGATTGTAAAAAATCGGCTAATGACAGCCATAAAAACCCTCGATGCTAAATCAGCAATTGAAGTGATTGAAACACATGAAGCAACTTGCGACTAAAAAAAATTGTATGTTAATGATTCACATCTTTAATTATGGTAAATATGACAAAAATGTTTAAATAATAGTAAGAAAATGCTTAATTTTGTAATATTTTCATTATATGTTTTTAAGATTGATTTAGTTAAAAAATCACACAAACTAATCAAAAAGCTCTATTGAATCGATAAAAAAAAATACTCACCGTAGAAAAACCATATTCAAACAGTAATAGAGGTTGTAACATATAAAACTGTAAATCACAAAACATTCCAATTGCAGTTGCAAGGTTGACATTAAAGAATGAAAAATTCTTGAGTAGTCCTAATTCAAGATTATCAAATATTTTTCCGCTGAAATTTTAATTCGATAATTAATAATTGTAATGGACACTATTAAAATAATAAAATTAAATTACAAATATTGACTTACAAAAATCCACGTTTATTCTTTTTTATCCATTTTTCATCTGGTATATCTGATTTAACGTCAATTTTATCCATTTTCAAAGCAATATCACTTTGATTTCCATTAAACGTTTGTTGATCTTCAATTTCTTCTGGTACAATTGACATTAAGCGAATGGTTTGATCATTCAGTGCTGTGTGCTCATCAACTTCGTTTGTGATAGAACTTATATTTTTATCATCGTTTTGTATGTCTGGATTAAAACTGTGCATTAATATTTATTGATTCAATGAAATAGATACTTATAAATTTTTATTTGAAAGGACCGGCTTCCCTCAGCTAATGAATATTTCAAACTGATACTCATAAAACATTTAACTGACACACTAAAGACATTCGTACGATCTCTAATATGTTATCATATTTACGGTTAAAAATAGACGATTTATTTGAAGATTGAAACTAATCATTTTATAAAATAATACTATCCCACTAACATATTATACAAATATCACAGATGGTTATATTTGTTAGTTATCGTTTTAAGACGACCACAGTTAACATATTTCTTTCATAATTAAAACCATGCAAAGCACAACTGGCTATTTCCAGCAAAAATTTAATAAAACCGCAAATACACTATGATGTAATGAAAAAAAAACCGTTTTCAACAAATTGATTGAATTTTTCTTTACAATGCGTTCGCTTTCATTTCAACTTTGACTTCAAAGTAGAGAAAACGTTTATAATGTATAATAAATGTCAACACTAATTGATAAATATACGTTTATTTTATTGCTTCTAAAATCTGTTTTGTAACATAAAATGCTGAAGTAACTTATACACTATAATAATGTAATGTATTATTTGCCTATATTTTTTTTTAGTTCAATCTTTTTATATTAAAAATTCTCTTATTAAATCAAACATGATGATTCAAAGCATACCTTTCTCGGCAACATTTTCATCGCCAATGCGATAAATAATTTTCGGCACTAAATGCCATTCGGCAGGTTGAAACAAGGCGCTTCCAACTATACTATTGGCAGTTATCGCTCCCACTAGAGCCATTGTGCCACGATACCCGTACATATCTAAGGCATACTCCACAAAAAATGGGAAAAATATTGATCCAAGTCCCACTATGGACATGCAGATTCCCATCATCATCACGCGTTTCTCAACGAAGTACGAATTGAAGGTTGTATATCCAGTTGCCATCACTATTCCCCATCCAATGCCATTTAAAAATCCATTCGTGAACATCATTTGAAATACGTTGGTGATGAACGTATTTAAAATCCAGCATAGCGAATAGCATATTGATCCAAATATTGAAATTTGTCTAAGAGAATAGTATTTTCGAGCATAATTTACAATTATACCTGAAATACAAGAAATGTATTTATTTCAAACTATATCTCTAATGTGTCATTTTTAATTGTAGTCTATTAAAAACGTTTCTTATTGAGATAATAAATATACAAAAATTAATTTAGTGCTGAGAGCCGGAAAAATATTTAAGCTTTTACATTTCGCATTCACAAATTATTTATTAACCGTGTTATGCTTTATCCAAAGTGATTTTGTTATAATCATTTAAAATAAAAGCTGCCCTGCTATGGCTGATAAATGATGGACATTGTAATAGGAGCCCCAATTCCATGACCTCCCAAAATAATAACATAAATCTTACGATTACGGATTCATGTATATCAACCTTCAATCAGATAATACAATAATATTAACACGAATATAATAATTCTTATTAAACATCACTGTTGAAAATTTGTTTTATTGACTTCTTTAAGTGACTTTTAATGAATGATTAAAGGTTAAAACCTAAATATTCATTAAGGAAAATCAAAGCGTAAGTTGGCCATATAGTATTGAAAAATTGATGTTTATTTGAATTACCTGATATTGATATCATAATTCCAGTTATTCCATAAACACTGGTAAGTATGCTTGAAGAGTCATCATTCTCTTTCAAAAAATCATTGAACATTATCCCAAATGAATTAGAATGACACATACACACTGTCTATAATTAAAACAAAATATTTGATTAAATAACTTCTCGATACACTGCAAAAAAAATTAACCTAAATGTATGCTAAAAATTAACTTACAAATGATAAAGTGAAGCCAACGCATATCATATATCCCCAGCCATCTTCACTGGGAACCATTTCAACTTTAATTTTTTTCCTATTGGATGACATCTTATTTATTTTTATGATTGGGAACACTACCTTTAAATACTTTAGGATATATTATGTTAATTTTATACCAAAAGATTGGCAATAAAGTATGATTGATGTTAAATCTAGCACTTTTCTGAAGAAGATAAGTATCTCATAATATTACAAAATTTTAGTGATGATTTTTCTACTTGTTATCGCTAAATTTGATAAGATAAGAACAATAAGTATTCTGTACATTAAGATTTTTTAATCAAAATGATTTATATTTCACTAAAAAATTAGAAACATTTTCCGTATAAGCCGAGACTTACAATTATATGAAAAAGGTTTTTTTTAGAATGAATAAATAATGAAATATACCATAAATATTTTGTTTAATATTGTTTGACCTGAACAATGAAAGATTCTTCTTTTTGTATAGTATAAGAATATTTACAGAACATTGAAAGGACTGTCTTTTATACAAATATTTTATAAATAAATTTTACAAAAATATTATTTTTACGATATTTTCATATATTATTTCCGAAGGGATTATTATGAACTGTTTTTGTCAGCTAAAAAGTATATCCTTCCTCCTTATTTAGAAATTCATTAATATATTTTTCAACTGTTGTTATTGGCCGTGAAATTTTTTTTTTTAAAATATCTGAAAAAATCTTTCAGTTTTAGGTAGGTATAGGCTTTCTTTGAAAGAAAATTCGAAACTGATACATTGCATTGGGTATAAGTGTAAAACTTTTTGAATGTAAAATTACAAAAACATATTTTGCAGGCAGGTTATAATTTTATTTAATAAAACTAAATACAATTTATTTATTATTTTTTTTATTTTTGTAGCTCATATACGAAAACTCTATTGTCCATGGGATTATACAAAATAATGTTATTAGTATGTTTAAGTAAAATGGCAATGTGTAGGATCCAGTAACGTCTTTTAAAATTCCTGAAAAAATATTATGTTTATAATATATCATATACATATTCATATTTGTTATTATAATGATGAAAGAAAATTTATTTTATTACCAAACACAGGTGTTATCAATGCACTACACAAAGCATTTATCACATGCCCAAGCCCATATGCTGCGGTAAATTTCTCGGTGCTATATTCGGCGTATACCAATGATATGGGAATATGCATACAGCCTCGGCAGAACCCGAGTATTCCACATAAGATTAGAATTCCAGTCAGACTGTGGACGTATATAAAAACTAAAATATAAAATATAATCGAGTTGTATTATATCAGTAACATTTGGTAAAGTAATATGAAATTGGCGTGACAAGAATAAAATCACTTGTAATGCCAACTGTATTGGATTTACAATTATATTTTACTAAAATACTAACCATCCTGCTATTTGAAATAACTGAATATATTATATACAAGGTATCACAACAGTTCCGTAACTGATTGAATTTATTGTTTTTTTTTTTAATATTTTTTACGTTCAAACATGTAAATATTGATAACATTTCAGAAAATACAGGCTTGCTTAAAATTTTTGGAAAGTTAATGATTTCCATGACTGGAGACAATTGCGTTAAGCGTGTGTTGAATAAAACAGTAATTATATTATATGTATCTAAAATACTATTTTATGGCAAGAATAATAGCAGTGTTTGTAATTTTAGTTTTAATATATTATTTTGAAAGCAATTTTACGTGTCACATGAGATTGAAAGCAAAGGATAAGCTCATATCAATTTTAAGAAAGATTTATAAATAGTTACTTTTCATCAATATAAATATATGTAAAATAATTGTTTTAATGTCTGAGGAACCCTGGTTTACTTATTCCGATATGTATTATAATATAAATTGAAAATGTAGAAGTAAATAAATTGCTATTGGGAAATATTTATATACACAAAGCTTATGCTAAAATTCTTTTTCTAAATAATTTATTTAATAATTGTTGAACATATTAAATAAATAAACATTGAAATATAAATTAAATAAATATCGAAAATGCGATCTATCAATACTAGTACATCCAATCCCGGTCCCTTTTACGATTCCAAGATTTCGGGATTCAGAATTTATCAATCCCGCGATCGGATTAAGTGTAATTTCATGTGTTAAATTTTCATTTATGTCCATTATTGATTCAATTGGAATGTGTATATGATTGAATATTTTTTTTGAACATTGAAAGGTTTTAATGTTGATTTAAAATCAGACAGTCATGTACAAAAAATAAAAACTTATTTCAAAAAAAAGCAATGATCAAAATAATTTGTATATATTTTTTTATTGCATTATTATAGTAGGTTTGACCAAATGGTATCCAAAAAGAGGACATGTCCTTCAATTTATCTTTAAAATATTGTCCTACATTCGATTAAGAAGCGGTCCTAATTTGTCCTCGATTTCAAATTGGTTAATAACAGCTATTACGAAATATGAGAAGGAGGGAGTCTACAATAAATAAATTAATATTAATGTTATAGGTATTATAAAAAAACTAAGTACATGAACAAACCGATGGACATGTCGTAATCAATCAGGAATATTTAATTTGGTGTATGCATTATTGTCTGAATATTACAGGGTTGAATAATTCATGGATTGGAAGCCTTAATCAATATATATTCGTGTGAGATTTCAATCGTAATGTAGAGCTATTTTATAATAGACTAAAAATATTGAACGGATATAAACTTAAAATATATCACTTTAGTAACATTGGACAGTCTATTGTAGGCCAAAAGATTGCTTTGTATAGAATGAATACCTACAATATTTCAAAAGGATGTGAAAAACACTTACTAATCTTAAATACTACCGATGCAAGAAGACCATAGAAGAACAATGATCTGCTTTTGAAATGGCAGAAACCACATATAATGGATATCACTATTCTTGAAATGAAATCACCCGCCGATACAGCTGACAAGCAAAGTGCTACATCTCCCTGAAAATTAAACAAAGATTTATAAATTTTACGATTAATGTTGTCAATATTTTTTTAATGGCCATGTCCACTTTCAATGCGCATTATATGGACTCGTTATGCAGATTATCTCAGATGAATTTGTTCTACGACAACCTATTGCTATTGAGTCACTGCTTTTTTGTGAGAAAGTTAAGATCTGAGATTCTGGCTAGAACATTGATTGAAAAATAAATTTATGGAGATGTCTCTGTTCTTATTCGAATCTAACGACTCCTCAATCCAAGAAAACAACGTTCACAACTCACCTTCAGGCCCAGCAATTGAACACGCATATTGTTTGAAATACTTTAAATTAGACAATTGGGTGAACTTTAATTTATTCAAAACGATTCGTTTCTTTCAATTGATATTTATTCAATTCGGATTTTTATTATTTGATAAGTCGGATTCATTTTTACATAGCTTATTCATTTATTATCTCTACAATAATTTGAAGACAAAAAGATCCGTGAGTTGTATGTATTGTGAGAGGTGTGACAATCTGTCATAGGAGTTCATAGTTTTTTTTTTAAATATTGCAATAAAATTCTTGTGACCTTTTCATTTAATTTTGAATACAGAAAAACTTACCATAGTAAAATTGATAAAATACAAATAAAGTGGAAGAAGCATATAAAAAACTGCTTCTGTATTCATCCCAATTGACATCCCACAAGCTATATTGACGAAAACGTAATCTTTGAATAGGTCTAAATCAAAATACTTCACAAGAACATCCCTGGAAACAAAAATGCTACATTAAATATCAGTATTACACCAATAGCTATTTCACACTTCTTATACTATGTCTTATGGGTGAAACAGGTAGGTAAATTTAAAATCAGTGCTTTTTTCGATATCCGTTGACAAGAGTCAAATTTTTTAGACTTATTGAACATTCAAATGTACTTTATAATGTGCCTCTTTTGTCTAAATTGAAAAATATATCTTCATACGAGTTCTGTCACTTTTTTTCTTATTACACATTTGTATTGAATCAATTCAATGATACTATTCTTTTATCCATGAAAAAACTTATATTCAAATATTTCGATGACAAAGAACAGGTGATAGGCTGAAATATAAAAATGAAATGTGTAAAAATATGTCTACCATTTAGATTTCTTCTTGTCAGCTTCAATTTCAATAGGCATTTCTTTGACATGATCAATTGAAAAAGAATGTTCATATTTCGGCCCGGCTTCTTTATTATCGTCAATGTTTTTTTCATTAATATCTCTCTTTTGAGAAATGTCACAGTTGTTTAAAGTGTCATTAGTTGATAAAAGTTTTTCAGATTCTGCTCCGACCAGTATTTTTTTGGTGTCAATTAAGTTATTACCTTTTTTTACATCAACGCTTTCAACATGGCCACTCAAATTTATTTGATTTATAAGTTGCGTATGTCCTGCAATTTAAATATAAAAAAAAAAATAATACAAATTAACAATTTAATACCTTTTAAACTATTTTTTCGCAAAAAATAAAAGCTTCATTTTATTTTACAAAATGGTAGAAAACTTCGCTGAGTTTCAAGTTGCTTTCAATAAATGCTTCATTTTATCAAAAGATGTCGAGGTTAAGTAATCTCTAAATTATTTTACTCAAAATACGTTATAAAACTACTTTGTACCCTCTTCTGATTCACATTTTTTGATTAAGTAATAAAAATTACCACATAATCAGTTCTTCGCCCATTTAACATAAAGTAAGGTTCAGATAAGTTTTTCTAACGCATTTTTACTATTTTATGAGGTAAGATGGAAGAAAAAAATTTAAAACTTTGGAAAAAATACATCATGGAACTGAACAAAAAGCCTTACAGCGTGCCCACTCTGCAATGTCGACTAACAATTAAATAATATATTGCCACGAAACTTAAAAAATTAAATATTTACATTTTTACCTTCAATCAAGGTGATAGCATTTTCTTCTGGTCTTTGATGCCATTTGATTGGTTGCATAAGAGCGACTCCTAAGAATAAATGGAAATCGATTGCAGTGGCGATCAAGTTTGTGCCAAGAAGCCCATATTCTTGCATCAGCGCCTTCACCATCATGGGGTACACCATGACGCCTAAAGCGCAAAATATCTTCGTTGTGCTCATCACCATAAGGCGCTTGCGTACGAAGTATTGGTTAAATGACGTAAATCCGATGGATATCAAAACTCCACAACCCGTTCCCTGGAGAATCCCTATTGATATTATCATTTGATTTACCGAAGTGATAAAACAATTTCCAAACATTCCAGAAATGTATACAAGTCCGCCAAACAGCCCCACTTTACGAATTGAGAATTTTTTTAAAAGAACGCTGGTTAATATACCTAAAAAATATCAAAAAAAAATAAATACTTGCTTGAATACATGTACGTGGATTATAATATTTTTTTATGAAAACTCATATAGGTGTGATGGGATGAAGGTCAAAACAGATGAAACTTTTCAACTCGCAAAATTTATCACATAATCATATTAACACAATTATGCTGAAATCTGCCTCGATTAGGAAGGTTTCAATTATCAATGGACATACTTCAACAAAGTTTACAATAAAATTACAAACAAAAGGCATTTTTTTTAAAATCATAATGTTATTTCAATAAACTAAATAAACGTGTTGAAAAATATATAAATATCATCTTATATTTAATAACCTAGACCTCTCTGTAGACGCTTTATTATTATCACATATCACATGTAGGTATGAAATGTTTTCATGACGTAAGCATTCGCTGTGTATATAAAATAAAATGTTATGCAATGCACACACAGTTCCGACGTACTAGCTACTTTAGACATTCAGTATTTCATCTATGGCCGGTACGGTTATACTTGTTTGAAATATAGCTTTATGAAATTCTCCTTACCGTTGAGAGTTGTTTCTTTGTCACTAGTTCATAATAATACCATAACGATTAATTTCCTTATATTTTGACTCTGAATTTGATTGTATGATAGTCTATTTAAAAAAATTCAAACTAGTTATGGATTCTAGTGTAATTTCTTTGCGAGTGTAATAATATAGTTAAAATAATTGTATTTATACCTGACGTATTAAGCATTGTTGAATGTATTCCACTCACAACAGAAAACCCACTAATGCCTTCTCCCAAGTCCTCAAGAAATCCGTTGAATATCATGCCATAACAGGATTTGTAAGCAAAAACCGGTACCTACGGAATAATTATATTTTTTTTCAATAATGAATATAGCTTTTATACCCGACATAAAATATTGTATTAAAAAATTTTGTTGATAGTCAATGTTTATTGAATTAGCTTGTTCAACGAAAATCTTCGCCGTAATAACCAAACAAGTCAGTGATTTTATACTTGTTCAGTATTATAGTAAATTGATGTTGAATATTTGTCACGTGCAATTTATCAACACATTTTTAAAATATCTTCAGAAAAACGATTAGTAATGAATGCATTTGTTAAGTTCTCATGTTGAAGTTTTTTACAATGAATTTGTGAATTTTTCCAGACAAATAATATGAAAATTTTAGTTTTTATAATGACAATTTGATTTTATTAAGCGTCTTGTCGAACCGGGTACGATGCGAAAAGTGTTTTAAATTATAATATAACCTGTTTTAAATTATAATAGTTTTGGTTATAACGTATTTTTTTAAGTAGTAAGCTTCGTTTAATAAATAAATATAAATATGAATTCATTATAATTTTCTTATCAATAAAAATTAGTTTAATTCAATGATAACACAGGTTTTCATAATTTCTATTGAGACCTTGACAGAAATACTTGCAGTTCAAGATGTCATAATAATCTTATTGTACAAAATAAAAGTTTTAGATAAATGCATTGACGATACTTACGAACACTAAAACAAATCCAATGCACACCAAATAGCCCCATCCTCCTTCAGGTGGAACAATTTTCTGGTATTCTTCTGAGCAACTCTTTTTTAAAATATTCTTAGTAGCTTTTGATGTAGACATTATCAAATTTTTAGTGAATGAATTGAGGAGCAAGAAATAATTATTTAAAAGTGTTTTATCTAACACTACCTAAATATTTATTTTTTTAGAATGAATGATAACAGACGTATTCACCTGATAACAGATAGGTCTCGGTCGGTGTTTGCTTATCTTTATCTTATTTTCCGATTCATAAATATTTTTTTTTAAATTGCAACAAATTATAATTTCTTTCATTTCTTATATTATAAATAAGAAAATAGGTAATAAAATAGTCTTCACATAAAGATTATGTTTTTCTAAAATGACTTTAAATGAACACGTTTTCTTATTTATAAGCCATATCCACTTCTAATGTTGAATGTTTGGGTTTGTAATGCAGCATTTTAACACAGTGAGCTTAGTGAAAGCTGTACGTAAATCAATATTACTTGGAAAGAACCGATAGTTAGCTCTTTTTCCATCTTGCTTTTATGTTCTGAATGTATGAAGATATGAAGACATTCAAAATCAGTGCCACTAGAAAGAAATACATTAAATACTTACAACTTTCAAAAAAATTATAAAGAACAGGATTCAAGCTCAGAATTTTTTTTTGTCTTGCATGATTGTTAATTTTCTTTAAAAGTAAGGCCACGTTTAGGAACATAAAGTAAAAATAAATGGAAATAAAAGTAAATTGATGATAGCCGGCAATTAATTTTCATTTTGTGTACGGACCGTTTTACACATGTAGAGAAAACACGGATAAAATCTGCGATGGCTTGTATAGAATGCACATTTTTTCAGGGTTTGTCTTAAATAGTATCAAAAATAACTTTGTGGTTAATAAAGACAAAAGGTTTTAATATTAATTTCATGGAATCATGTAAACACGTATAATTTTAAACCGAAAATATTTCAAAATTTTCTGGCCTTAGCAAATAGTAATCCTGTGATCAGCAAGATTCTAAAAATAGAAAAGAAAGTAGTTGGAATAAAATAGTAGACCATTTTCTCCGAAAGTGTTCTTAGCGAGCCTCCCTGCTCTGAAATAGATCGGAACTTCCTGCCAATAGAGGCTTTGTTCGACCCACTTGCCTTCAAAAACTACGCAACCAAAGTATTGGTCGCCGCAAATTAACAGTAGAAAAAAAAAACTCACGTAGTATCACTTAACCAAGTGAAAGCTTACGCGAGTCAAATTAAACATCCAATTAAACCTTTAACCCAGATTAATTATGGGAAAAACTTCTGTAGCCAACCATGAATATCCTGTGATCAGCAAGATTCTAAAAATGAAAAGTTAAAAAATAGTGATCATTTTTCTCCGATGTTCTTAGCGAAATAGATCGGAACTTCCTGCCAATAGAGGCTTTGTTCGACCCACTTGCTGCAACAAATTAACATTTAAACCTTTAACCCAGATTATTAAAAACTTTATAAAAAATATGAATGCTATTAAAATAAAGCAAATAGCTGCAACAAAGTTTATTGCATTAAATTTTATTTAAAATATTATTTATAATAAATTTATTGCCGAATCCGTCGAAAATAACAATTTTGTAATATTTAGTTTACTTACCACCTAAATTATCGCAATTAATTTATATGCTTTGTGAATAATAATTATTATTTGAATCCGTCTTTGAAACCGGATACCAACCGATAGCGTATTATATGTTGTGCGCCCCCGAAGCCCATAACCACCCATTTGCTAACACAGCCTTCCTATCTCATTCATATCTGACCTAAAGCATATATTCCACAGTAGTAAAGTCAAAATGGAAACGTTAATGTCGTTTGGTTTGTATTGTTGTTTTATTAGGCTAGACTTTTATCTTGAGGCTTATCAACGGTAACAATATGGTAAGTATCTGAAGATGTTAGGCTGTTAATTTAAAATATTATAATTTAAGTACCCGGGTAATCAAAACTTTTACATTATTAGTAAGTTATTTTGTTTTATTTTGATATTTTCTAATACAATGAGCTTAATGTTAACCCTTAAAGCGCGAACCGTTTTCGCACAAATTTATTTTCAGTCAACTGATCTGTTAAAACGCTCACTATGGCTAAAAATAGATCAATTTAAACATTAAGAAATGGAGAAAATATATGTTAGTTATCGCAAATAGGTCAAGGAGTAAACTAAACTCGTCGCATTCTCGCTAAAATAAATCGAAGAATATGAAAAAGCTGAAAAATATTAATTTAATCTACGACTTTGCAAGCAAAATGGCTGCGCCCTGTCTTCATATACACGGCCAACACGCACACTAGCAAATCGCGTAACCGCATAAGTATGTGCAATACATAGAACTGACAATTAATGCTGCGTATCGGCAGTTCAAAGCTGAAATTCGAACGAACGAATATCGCGAGCTCTTTTCAAAAATATATTTCCTTGTGTTCTATTTGACATTTTCATAATCTGTCGCCTAACCTCTCTACCTAAAGGTTTGAACTATTTTGAAATACTTATATCCGCAAGCGTTTTGTTCTAGTTTTTCCGGAAATACGAGATAAAGTCTTTGGACATATAAACATGTCCAGCGCGTTCATTGGATTAAACATGTAATATTTCCACTATAATTTGCTTAAACCATTAGTGGTATCTGAAAACAATAATTATTATCATTTACTACTAGTAAAATATATATATTAAGGTAAGGTCTTCGATATACAAAGTAAATTTATAAAACGTGTGAAATCTAATTTAAATTCCTAACACATTAAGTATTTAAGGATTATATTATATTCTTTAGTAATATTTAAATAGTTCCTTGATGCATTTACTCTAAAAATCTATTTATTAGATAAAATCAAAAAGCTAATGGCTCTTTTTGGCAACTGACATAACATTTAAACGGGCTGTGTATCCATTTCCAACAATCTCATAAAAGATTTCCTACCTTTGAAACGACCGGTCATTACTATAATCTTTTCTAATGGGTCATGAATTACGCGTTATTGGATAAAGAAGCTTATATAGTTAAACACTCTAAAAGGTTATTTTAAAACGATATTCAAGTTATCAGCTGATAAATGTAACGGCAATGACCTTAAGAATGGTATTTAATATATTATTTTGCACACTTTTTATTTAGGTAGCCTTGTTTTACTATATTCTAAATTATTTATTGTTATAGAAATGGACACACGTATGGTAATTCTTTCATTAACATCATAATTATTTACACCATATTATGTTGGTAATTCCTTAAATATCAATGTTTCATTACAGTTCAACAAATTAATGCATGAGAATAAACAAGATACCATATATATTACACATGAAAAAAATAGCTCTCACGTAGTAAAATCTTTATAATTATATAACAATATTCGAGCAGCGATAATTGGGAAACAATAAATACTATTTTCTCTTCTAACGCTGTTCCCATTCTTAAATGTAGCAATTATAGTAAGACTTCGTTTTATAGTGGTAAAAGCTTTGCCCAAGTAATCATGTGGGTCGTGGTTCAAGTCCCAGCATGGTCAATACCAAATTTAGATTTGTGATCTTGGACACGATTGACTTTCTCATCAAGTTATCCAATTTTAAAAATATTTGGTGCATTGGCTGTTAGCTGTAATGCCAGATATAAAAAAATAGCCGTCTAATTTGGTTGAAAGTGTGCTCGTTAACACCGAAATACTGTTATTAAATAATAACGCTTTTCTGAAGTCAAAAAAAAGTCAAAATGAGGTTTCCGTAAATTGAAGAAAAAATAATCTGATTTAAAAGAAATTCTATCTATGCGCATGTTAAATTATCGGCATATATGCGTGAAAACTGCAGAAGCTGTGTGATCACGTATCGATCATTCGCAAAAAAAATGTTCACGAGCTGTGATTTTGGATTCAGTATGCATACAAACAACCGGACGTTTTAAAAAAAATCACATTTGACCCAAATTTTGTCCGAAGTAAATTGAGGGTTTACTGTATTATTCATGGTTTATACCAACAATGCTCCTCCATCAGAAATGTCCCAAAGAAAACCTAGAATTTTCAATTCTACTGCGAAAAGTTTTCGGTAAGCTGACTTGTGTGCATGTTGTGCGCTTAGTGGGGCTGATTCGCCATTTAAAATATTAATAGTTATATATGTTTTTTTATAACGAATGATTTGATATATATTTTTTTTATTAAAAATAATCTTTAATTTTACATGGAGGAAATTTTCATATTTCGCTAAAAATATACTAGTCAATCAAATAAATTAATAACTCCTTGAAAATGTTACATTTACATTTGTAATCGTATGGGTCGATATATCAGTCCATCGACACATATGCACTAGACCACACCTATAAAACACAAAATTTTCACTACTGAGTTACGATAGAGAGCACGGTATCATATAGTTACGAAGCATTTAAATATTTAGTATGTTTTAGGATAAGACAAAAACGTCACCACATACAATGCTTAAAACCAATTGATTTTTTAAATCATTTCCGTCAATTATAAAGTATAAATTCACAACTCATGATATGACACTGTAACCTGTAAGACACTATTATTTTGAAGAAACTTACTTGTAAATAAATTGTGAAATATTTCTTTAATACTTTCCACCCAACATCTTTTAGTTGCAAATCGTAGACAATCTCTTTATTTTACGGTTTTGCAAAGCCCTTGGAGAGAAATTTATATTCTTATCTCGCAAGGAAATATTTGTGAATGTTTGAGAATGTGCCTGGGGATATTTTCTGAATTTGCGTGCAATTTTATATCCATCAATGCAATTTCTCATGCATTCTTTTCTATTACGAAAATTTTGGCTAGCCAGTAAAATAATCAGAAAAGAAATATCATTGAATGTGAAAACTTTAGACACGACTTATGTAAAAAAAATATTGCTATTAAAAGTGCATGCATTTAGACGCGTTCTAACGACGTACTCATTTCTTATAATTGAATTGGCATTATTTAATTTCAAAATATTTCGATGGCCTATTTTTGTGTGTTTAAAAATCAATATATCAACTATGATTATGTACATTGACTATCGATTAAGTCAAATTGGAAGAAAAAGACCATAATAAGAAATCAAAATTAGTGTCGTTCCAAGAAAAGGCCACCTATGTTTTGACACACCCTGGTTTTGTTAAGTATAAATGTCATTAGTGTCCAGAACTGAAATCACCCAGCGGCAACAGCGATAATTCGCAGAATCGGCCCAAAACTTGTTACCATGCCGTCAATAGGCGCCGGCTACGTCCGCTGGACGAGTCCATTTTTACGGAAAAGGGTAGCTCCGACTTTGCAGGGAGTTTTTTTAATTTTTATAGACAGTCGATTATGATCTGTTGAGTGGGACGAGCTGCGCTCTCGTGGTGGAGGTGACGTGACGATGTGAATTGTTTGTTTTTTTTTTGATTTGCATTGGACTTAATTTAAAATCGTTGTGTCATTTGTATTATAACTTAAAGTAAATTCAGTTGCTAAGTAAATGTAAATGTAGAATCAATTTTATGTGTTAGGATTTATATATTTGTGTAGTGTAAACCACTGCATCTTGGATGGAAAAATAAATAAGTTTTGAACCGGATTTGAAATGGTGTTTGTCTGAGATCACAGCCCTTCCAGGACTCCGGATAACCAGCCGCTCGCCTCTCTTCGATCCGGGGTCTTCTCAGTTTATTAGAACATTATTTATTGAAACTTTACTGCTTTAAACCTCTAACTGATTTCCGAGAATTGACAGAAATGTCCTGGAAACAACTTATTCAAACAATTTTCAATATGAATCAAAAATCTTTATTTAATTACAAACACATTAAAGTTTTGTTCAACTCAATTGCCGCAGTAAAAGTTACATAATAATTGTTTTATTCAGGAAGTTAACTACATCTTAAAATATTTGGTTTTCAAATGGTATATGTTAAAAACAAACTCTTTTTGTATAACCTCAATTAATGTCATATTTTTAATTTTATATAAGATTTAAAAAATATATATATATCTGGTATTACAGCTGACAGCCAATTCGTCAAATATTATAAATAACAATTAGAAAATCATACGAGATAAACTCGATGAGAATTTTTAGAAGTCATTCATATCCAAGATCACAAATTTAAATTGAAAAAATTCTAAATTTGGTATTGACCTTGGTGGAAATTGACCCACCTGATTGCTAGAAAAAACACTTACCACTAGACCATAGATCAAACATTTTTTTATCAGTGCCTCTTCCAAATTGAAAGATTGGTTGCTCTTGTTAACTTCAAAACTGGGACTGGCTATAAGGCAGACGACATCTCTCTTCTCTTAAAGTTAACTTTAAGAGCACATAAAAATTGACAAATTGAGGAAAAGATAAGCTTATTAAATGATATAATTCAAAAATTCAGGAAAATAAGAAAACATGTAAATATACCAGGAAACTAATCATTTGGAAAAATTAATCTTTACGTAATATTTACTCGAAAAATCGAGCCCTTGACCTTGAAACCAACCTTCTACAAAAGCCTTAGAACGTAACCAATTGGTTACGAAAATCGCTAAGATATATTAAAACAAAGTTATAAACAATGCTTCAAAGCTAACAAATACAAATGTAAACTTCTTTATCATGCTGAACAGAATGTTGGTAACGTCAGCATAAAGGGTGCAGCAGCTGAGCCTTTCCTATCTGACCCAACACTCGCTTTGGCGCCATCCGAACTAAGCTTTCACTAAGGAGCTTACGATCGCTTCCTCGGTGCATTCAAAGCTCAAAGATACACTCTCATAAACAGTGAAAAGTTATTCGGTTTTATTTAACTCTTATAGAATACAAATTGAAGCGAATAGAATTGAGGAAAAAAAATGTTTAGTTCAATATAAAACTCAATTATTCAGTTTTATTTTAAAAGTTTCACTTGGTAATTGTATGCTTATCTATTAATAAAATTAAATTATTAATAAAAAAAACTTTTTCAACTTACGCTTTACCTGTAGAATAACCTTAATAATCTTCCAGGGCTTAGGTTTTTTTATAATGGTAGATATAAAAATATTTTTATCTTGATTATATTTATTCATGATTACTGTTGTTTCATTGGCACTCAGTTATTAATTTGTGACCTCTTGATTATGGTAGGTAATGTAGAAATTATGAAATTGATTTTTGTAAACTCTCATGAAAACTTAAAATTAAACACAATTTACAGTTTTGTAATAAAATCTAGACTGGTTTCGTCAACGCAGCTGTACACGATTAAGTGGTATTTGTTCAACGCCTGCATTCTACCTGTGCTGCTTTTCGGTAGCGAATCATAGCACCTGACAAAGACTCCGTTTATTGAGTTTCGAGAATAGATGCTTGGATGTACCCGGTGAAGATGAGGGACTCTGGCATGTCATGGGAGAAAGCAAAGCGATTGGCGGGTGATAAGGAATCATAGAAGCGCCGTGTGGTAGCCATATGCTCCACATAGGGAGCGAATATGACAATAGAAGAAAAATATTTTTATCAGGGCATAACGTCTTTATTTTGTTTATTGAGTAGTCTCTTGACGAGCATTGTTTGTAGTTTTTATCCCAAAGATTCCAATAGATATCATAATTGACTAATATTTAAAGAAGGTTTTTTTCTACCTCTATTTTATTACTGAATTTGTTATGTGGAGTCCGCAAAGCTTGGCTAAAATCAGTGCTATGGTGGGTACAGACTAAGTCTTTATACCCCTTTCCTGCTTAATACAAGAGCAATATATTGACATAAGCCGTCACATCAACCGATGCAGTTTACTTTATTTCATTTTTACTCCTTTGCGTGATTCCAAACAAACATCGCGCCACCCCACAATATGATAATTAGGGATTCCAATTTTCTCAGCATCAAGACTCAAATTTTACACGCTTATATGAGATTACGTTGGTTATCCCCCCACCATTGTGCCACCACAAAAAAAAACGATCAAGAAAAACAAATGAGTTTAACCCTAAATTTCCTGTCCAGATTCAGAACTGCGTGGGACACAACAAGGTCTTGCACTAGTATGCTAAAGAAAAGTTAAAAGAAAGAAACAGTGTCAAAAGTTAAAAAAAACATTGTCGAAAATATATTTTCAAAAAAAGTCAAATTTTGGAGAAAACTGGTAACTAACTCGACGGCAAAATTCGTATATTATATATCCATGTACGATTGTCGGTAGGCTTGTATGAATAATACATAATACCGCTTTTAGTATTCATCATTATTTTAATATACAACTTCGGTGAATAGAATTTACAACGGAAAGTGCATTCATACTTTGGCTCTAGGGCATCACATCCGCATACACAAAGAAATAAATACTCTTCAAGCTTTGGAGTAAATGTTCATATAAAGTTACTCGACTTGAATACAAAGATGTCAAGCGAACGACATGATAATGCCGTTAGAATTTCCCTAGAATAGATTATTCCATGTAGGAAATACATGGATTGAAAAATGAAGCAATAAAAATATATACGTGACTTGAAGGCAAGATTGGAAAATGTATATTTATTTAAACCAGTTGTTTTGTTTGTAAATCTACACTAAATTTGTTTTACAATGCATATTTTTTTTTTATTTACACCCACATCGTTCGTCCTTTACAAATCATTCATATATTTACTGATTGCAATATGGATGGATAAACATTAAACCATTTTTATAATGTAACATGTGATATGAGAAATTTATAAACATATTCATTTTGTATTTTTCTATTCAACAACAGGGAACTTTATTTAAACAGATACCATACTATACAAGGAATTTTTCCATTAGTTTCTATGAGTGTTTTTTAAAGTTTGAATTGAACATACAACAAAGCTTTAGGTTTTCAAATGTTGTAATGATTTTTTATAGAACTTAATAATCAATTTTCCCATTATTTTTTGGAATGAGCTTTGTCCATAAAATTACTCACTTTATGTAATTTACAAAAATATCGAGCAGATAGTTTTGATGATGGTGTGAAGCCGAAATACCTATCATCGAATTGTTGTTCTTGTACAACTAAATAATATTTGTATCTTATTTAAAAAATGGAATTCACTGATTTCTGGTTTCAACTTCTTAACGGAAATACTAAATTTATATGTACATACATGAATCATAATTTGCAGTTATTATTATAACAATTAAATTATATGTTCAGGACAAGTTTCTCTTCACGAGTGAGTATTTTTTGATTAAGCTGAAATTCAAGTTGAAAATAACCGTTTTTAATACGAATCTACATAAAAAATTAAATCATTTTTATACAGATTATTTACTATGAGTAAATTCCATCGATTTTTAATTATTCAGTTATACGTCAATATTCTGAAATTTATTATAAAGCAAACTTAATCATTGCTTCTCTGGAGAAACATTTCCCCCATAAATTTAATTATTACTACATTTTACATATCAAGAATGCTCGTTGGAATTTCCTATTTTTGTCCCATGAAAATGTTTAAATTCATAAGATTATTTCAGTAACAGGAAGATCAAATTACATTTTTTCAATATCCTTTCTATTTTTAATACACTTCTATAAGGAAAACAAATTACTCACAGCACAGTATTATAATATTATAGAATATTATGATGTTTATAAGTATCAGTACGCTTTTTTACGTATGCGTATTATGTATACGATAATATCTACAGACAAAAGAAAACTAGTTAATTAGTTACTATATAAATATCAATAGTTAGTGTTACTATCTTTACACTAAGAAAATTCTTTCTTTAAGTAAACCAAGTGCAACTGCTTTATAATAGAGTTGCGAGTTTACAGTACGTACGTGATGAAAGAAGATAGTAAAAAATTGAAATATAGACCAACAGTCAGTTCTGTAATAGTTTGGTCAACGATCTTATGCGTTCATTCTATTTTGTTGCGGTGTCCATCGACGGGTTTCAATCCCCATAGGGAAAAACCTAAAAACTGTTATATGAATCGATTTATGGGTTTGTGCTTAACGGCATTATTTGTGTGATGTCTATATTTCTTCCCACACATTTTGATCCTAAAACGGGATGTAGTAACGCGATATACTAACTAATATTCCTTTCTTGGTCGAATTCCTTTATTTCTTAACATCTCTGAAAAAAGGTTTTCAGGTCCACATTAAGAACTAAAGTGCCTTAAAAAGTATTTCAAACTAAAGAAATTAAGTCATGACTTTTTTCTTGTCCTGTATTATCATATAGATTCGTTACATAGATGCTTAGCAAGATTTGGATGTAAGCCAGTCGCTCAAAGTTCCTCTTCAGAGAAGATACGAATGGAAGGATGGCGTAAGGAATGGGTAAATGAGAAAATAGTCGCCTTCGCTATGCTCCTTTTAATGGGTTATATAAGGATTAGTGATTTGGCAGGAAAAACATCACATAGATTTATGCTTTTATATACGAATAAATAAATCGTTTTGTGAATGTTTTCATTCGGGGAATCGAACCATTGACCACGCCACCGATTAGAATAAAACCCGAATGACGTCAAGCACTCAGCAACGGGACTGACTAAATTATGTATACAAGAAGTGAAAACCTTTGAACAATCATAACTGTGGTTCGTTGACAGAACTCATAAAATTTAAAATGCGAAATTTTGGAAAACTTGTTTTGTTATCTAGTATTTATATGAGCGTTCGTTATGATTTCTTCATGTTGTCAATTTCGAATTTTTATGATTTATTTTTATTAAGCTTGCTTGTATTAATTTAAAAAAAAACTGATAATAATATATTTAAATGAGCCCAAACACAATTATGACAAATTATAAGAGAGACAGGTTAAAAGTGTAGATATGTGTTATAAAAAAATGTAAACAAAAATTAGCTATTTTTTTGTGTGCTGGTAAAATAACTAATACATTTCATTTTCTCCTGCCCCAATTATTTATGACATTTTGTGTAGTGCAAAATTTAATGAATGCCATACAAAACATCGATGACAATACGCTGTCATTAGTTCATTTATTTGTGGCGCCACCGAACGGGTGACCAGTGTGAACTTTTTTGCTTTTGTCACGTGACCCAAATCCCGGCAACGGTAGATGGATAATGTTTTATTACCCCGGGAAGAGAATTAAATCTGATGGACACGCTCTGGATACCGAATCAACAACAAAAGAGAGGGGACGCCGTAATATTTGAAATGTTTTCATAATTTTACAAAATCGTCAATTCAGAAAACTTTGGTATTTTCTTTTTAATACCTAAACACTGCAATTTTTCACACCTTGAATAAAGAAACAACAAATAGTTTATTCAACGCTAAGAACCAATTGGTTCAATTGAACGATATTATATAGAACATGTTGTATCGTCCTGTGAAGATTGCCAAGTACCAGCACAAATATGTAAATCATTGAATTTAAAAAATAAAAATTGCATTACAGTTAATAAAAACCAAGGCGCTAGTTATTTTGTTTTTTTTTCAATCACATGAAGTACCTACCGCTTAATGTGATCACTGGTAATTAGAGTATCGAATGAAATGTGTAAAAATCGATTCAAAATATTTAAAAATATCGAGTATTATTCTAACTTCGACTACGTTTTGGGCAGCCTTGTATATCCGATTTTCACCAACATTGCAAATGCGTGTGCACATACGTTCTCATCGAATTAAGTCAGTCGCCCACCGCGAACTGTATAGCATAGTGTTTCTGAAGTGCGTGCACTTGTTTTGTTTGATTTTTTTCTTGCCGTGTTAAGTCATGGCGGCAAATAAGAAAAGTTTTGATTTTAATTTAATGGACAGATTGCGCCTTGTTGCAGACTACAATAAAATAATTTAAAGATATGTATCTCAAAGAGAAGCGGCTGTCATATCTACTATTCCGCAATCAACATTATTAAAACTTTCAAAACATCCCCATTTTAAAAACCCGGGTCGTTAGTGACAAAATACATAGAAGTGTCTCACTAAATACAAAATCTCAATAATTCAAATTTTAAAACATCGTTGCGAACTATTATGGTAATAAGAATCACCGAATATTCGAATCAATGTTGACCTTAGAAATGTGACCACAATAAGTAGCACTTACTGTAGCTATATGAGAATATTTAAAGTCACCCGAGATTAACTTATGGAGGAAAGACATTACAAACACTCATATCCAAGATTTCAAAAAATATCTAAATTTGATATTAACCCTGTAGAGACTTAATCCCAGATCTTAGAGTTAACGTTAACGAAACGGTACAGTTCTTACAACTAGACCACACATACCATACTAGTAAATATCTAGAACTACATTATGAAAACAGTCTTAATATATCTCATGAAAAGCCACTTTTCCGTATTAGATTTATGTTATGTATGCATGGAATTAGCTAGGTACGTTTTCCACATGCCGCCTTAAAAGTTCTATTACCGGACTGAATTGATTAACCTTGCATTTTTAAAAGCTCAACAGCGGAACTTTTGCTGCTGTATTATAATGAAAGCGTTTGAAAGCACATTAGCATATCAATGTCGACCGGAAGGCTGTGTTTGAGTTACGTCTACGCGTGACAGCCGAGCATCGCCACCACGCGGAACTAACTGCCTACCTACAACCACAAATTAATATTTACTTGGAGGAGAACACGCGACGCTTCCAATCCAATTTAAAAATATGTTTTCGTTTTTAATATCACTTAATAAAATTTGGAGACCTTATAGAGTATTTCCGGGAACAAAAACATTGTGAAAAAGTCTTTTTCAATTTAATTTTTAGAAATACCAATTTTTGTTCGCTTTATCTGTTAATGTAGTCTCAAAGCAAAGGCTCAGTACAATCAAAATTAAATTAAATCTAGTACATAAATCAGATTAGATTGTTTGCAAATATCGTGCTTTGCACTACTCATATAAGGACCTTTTGTTTTCAGAATATATATAAAACTTATTCCGATACCGAAACATAATCATAATTATTGCTGAAGAGCATAACAAAAGGCATGATATGAGAACTGGTTGTATCATAGCCAATATCGCTTTATTCTTTAGAAGACAAGGATAAAGTCAGACCGAGATTACTTTTTAAATATTCGTCCTTTTTGCTACCCATTTTTCGTAGCTTGAAAAGGAAGTTATCCAACCATAAGAATATCAAATTTATGTAAGTACATATACATAGATTAAGGGATTATGCCCTTAATTGCAAAACGGCATTGAAAATAAACCTTCACATAATGTTAATTGAATAAATACTTTTTATTTTATGAAATAGTAAAGAATAAGCACACTTTATATTTATATTCTTCAATTTGTTAAAAACAAATGAGGATAGGCTTAGTTAAATAAGTTTAAATATTGTACATGAAAATTTACTTTTTACGGATAGTAATTGGCTCAATATTAAATATTTTAATATCTATTTAATCAATGGGCGGTCGTATAAAATGAAATTTAATTAAGCTACAATTAAATGATTAATTTAAAAAATAATTTGGCATTTTGGTTGACACAGAAAAAAAGGATTTTTAAATTATTAGTATTTCTAGACAGTTTAAAACTTTGAATAATTCTTGCAACCAAAATTTGCTGACAGAAGTTTTTGTCACTTTGTACTTACCGTCTATTTGAATATTCTGAGGATTATTATTTGTCTATTATGCTTCTAATGAAAACTTTAAAGCTTTCAGTTCATTCATTGGAAAAGTCACTTTCTCTTCTAAGTCTTTTCACTATTTCAAATTTCTTACCAATGCATTTTAAGAGGAGAAAACGTATTCTTAAATGTATATTTTTTAGTGAAAGGTATTCCTGATACCATTCTTATATTCAATGGCTTTTAATTGTGTTTAATGTAAAACTAATCTGGTAACATTATTAAATTCAATGTAATCATGATGTGGCTCAGAGAAATTATGCATACTTTTATTACAATGAAAACGTTATGATGTTGATATAAAAATGGCATGCCCAAGAATCGCTAACTTCCGAGTCTAATAAAAACCAAGAATTTATAACGTAGTGTTTTGTATAAAAAATGTTCAAATTGTGAAAAATGTTTTATAAAGATGTCAACTCACTTACTCAGGCTGCGTTGCGTGTTTCCATACTAATGAAAATCTATTTACTCTTTCTAACCTTCGGGTTTTTTGAAATATAGTACTAAAAACAACCAGGTTTCAGAAAAATAAAGTATTTTTATGATTTTTTCTTAACAATAACTGTTGTGAAATTAGAGCGAAAAAGGGAGAACTTATCGTTAGAAATAATTTTTCTTTTATATATAATATATAGTTATACACAGCCTTAATCTTTTAATGTCATTAGCACGGAAAGCAGCTGTTGTTCTTGACCACCTTCGGAAAATACCACTTCTTCAACTGGTTCGGTTTTGCCTTTCCAGTACTTGAACCCCCAATGATACTGTGTCTGCGTTGCCGTCACCCTACCACTTAAGGTTAGACCTCTTGACTGTCCACTGTCATTCTGGTTGTGGAGCCTCTACAGTGGTGTGGTATTCGCGATTCTTTTTAAAAGGCCCACTGTGAATATAAGAGTCAAATACTGAGATATTCTAAATGAAATAAGTTTTAAAAATTATCGTTCATATTATATTTAGCGATGTATTTTCCAATGAAAATATTCCTATACAAATATGAGATTAAAAAATATGGTAATACAATTATAAACTGTGATTTTTAAAACACATATTTCTTATTATAAATCCGATCGCTGAGTAGTAAGCCTGATTGCATTCGTTCTGAAATTTGAATAGAAAACTGGATATTTGTATGTTTTGAAGTAGAGCGTAACTTCAGGAGTTACAGATAATGCAGTGCGCCAAATATTTTGAATTTGGAAAATCGTACGAGATAAACTCAAGAAGAAATGGCATCACATACACCTATACATCCATATCCAAGATCTCAAATTTAAATTAAAAATAATCTCAAGAACGTTTTGCCTCTTTGAAAAGCACCTTCTCAGACTAACTATTGTATGGTAAAATCTTTAAATATAACGTAAATATTGATTCTAAGTGTTTACTCATAAAATGAATTACGTATATGGGCTTCTGGGATTCGATTATGATTGTGAGTGGTAGAACTTTACCTTAGCGATCAGATAGGTCTTGGTTTAAGCAAGATCAATATAAATTCAGTTTTATCAATTTAACATTTGGGATCATGGACATGGGCGTTTGTAGTTTCTTTTCTTCTTTAGTGACTGTTTATAGATTGACAGAAAAACTTTTTCTGTTTAATAATTTGGTTCTTTAAAAAACAAAATTTGTGTTTTTCAGCATTGTTATCAGAATTATTGTTTTCAACCAACATATGTTATCTATACCCTTCCACTATATACTATTACAAATCCAATTTTTTGTTTAATCACGCACCTTTTACAATTCTTATTCAGAAGCTGATTATAATCCTCTTCAAAGGTAATCCGTCTTTATTAGAAATCTGTTAATATCGGAACGTCGTAACAATAAATAAAAAAAATAACTGTACAGTATCACGCAAAGGTAATAAACCTTTATTAAAAATATGTTACGTTTTGTGGAAATATATTCAAATTGGTTATCAATAAATCAGCGAAAAAATAACTACGGTTTAGTACATTTCTTCGCTTGACAAAACAATCAATATGGTGAAAAAAACAACAATGAGTTTAGTTACACAAGATTAACAATTTTACAATATTATGTATAACTATTTTGTTGCCATTTTTGCGATATAATATTTGATTTCATAGACGCTAGTGCCATTTTGTTTACAAAATGAAGCGTAGCTGTCAAGAAAAAGATTGCTCATTTTATTATTTAATGTACTTTATTCTTTCTATATTCGCAGCGCCACAAATTAAACATACGATCAGAGTCATACGCTAATTCTCGATGTTTATTCCAGAGGCACACCAAGTTGTACGAATTCACCACTCACTTTCTTCCAAATCACAAATATGGGACTCAATATTTAACACAAATATCTACGTTCGCGTTACTATCTCAACTGTCACTTGAAGAATATATTGGTATTGAGCTATTTCTAAGCGACTATTATAATTACTATTTTCATCCAGCATTGAAACGTCAAAAATATCACGTTTTCAGTTTTAGGTTAAAAGTTAAATGTTGACAGTTAAAAGTTGAAAATAGCACAGTTGAATTAACAATTGCATCCAAAATGACGTGTGAAAATTTCACGTCGCTAATGTCCGCCGTTTGGAAAGAGTTGTTGTGACCGACAGGCATACAAACATACAGATTTCTTTCTACATGTATTTTGTGCTATATAGTGGAGATATAGTAGAGATGAAAGAACTGTATCTTAATATTTTCTATGGATTCGGCGGTAACTTTGTGGAAGTTCATTTTAAATATAAAATTAAAATTGATAAAATTTAAGACATCGACTGAGGGTGCTTGATGGTATTTCAATATCAAATTTGGATTATTGAGATTTTGTACACTTCCATGTATTTTGTCACTAACGACCCGGGAGTTCGAGTACATTCAGTGTCAGTTGTCAGTTCGAGTCCATTCGTGTGCTCAAACGCCTGAAGATGCCGAAAGGCGAAACCCGGGTCGTTAGTGACAAAATACATGGAAGTGTACAAAATCTCAATAATTCAAATTTAAAATTGATAACTTAGTTATTCCACTTGGTTTATCACTAACGTGACGCGTTTCGCCTCTTTATGAAGCATCTTCAGACTAACGAAGTCTAAATAATGCTTCTTAAAGAGGCGAAACGAGTCACGTTAGTGATAAACCAGGTGGAAATAACTAAGTTATCAATTTTAATTTTATATTTTATATGAACTGTATCTTGTTAAAAAAATCAGCTACAAAAAGTTGGAGTTGGGAATGGATTATTTATTAGCTAATTGCTCGTCGATGCTTCTCGTTAAGGTCAGATAAAGGGTTGGTGGAATGCTATGAAATCATCAGCGACGCTAATGGCTTATGGATGTGAAACCATACATTGATTGAATCATCAATATTTGAAAGATTCCATTCCGGGTTTCAAATCCGTGATCCCGCAACAGAGTGAATAATAATATAATTGTATTACTAAGCTTCTATATATTTTAACTTTTGAGTAAAACATATTTGAATATTTAATAAAAATATTCACTAAAATACCATAATACGATCCATATGATTTGGAGGAAATGGTTTGGAAATATTTTTTCTACTAACATTATAGAGTATGAGTAATAAATAGCTTTAATGAAACTTATAGGAAGCGAGTTATTTTTTTATCTCTTCTATACACTACGCACCAGAAAATTTTACTTTTTACAATATGTAATTTTTTATCTGCTAAAGAAATACTGGGAAATTTTTATCTTTTTCTTTCTTCATTCCACTCATCTAATGTAAATAATCAAAAAAGCTTTGAAGAGCTTTTACACCCTGCAAGAGTGCTGAATACTTCCAAGATATTAAACCACTTCCCATTTCCATAGCCAGAATTTCACCCGGTAAAAATTACGTAGATATTCCACTTGACACATTTTCTTCGAAAGCCTTTATCCACGTGTAGTCTTGTATTTCCGAACAGTATTGAACAGAAGGTGAGAAAATTTTCGATTTGCATAATTGAACGTAACTAAATAATTTTCGTGAAACATTATTGTGATTATGAATTATTCAAACCCAATATTAAATAACCAAAAGATAATAATAAATAAACTCAAGTGAAACAACACGTTAGCACAGAACCAAAATCACAATTAAACATTTAATCGAGCAATATTTTTTAACTATATTTATTTAAATAAATAATAGACTACAATTTTCAGGTAATATAATACGCCAGATTGCAGTATAAATATTTGCTCACACACCCTCCCTGTGTCGCTCATCGTGTTGTGCTGTTCGTTACGGGCAGACGTTATATTGTCATTACAATAACTATTGTACTACTCATTGAAATCGAGACTTGGATTAACTGTTGACTTTACATGCATTATTAAATCGAATAAAAAAACAAAGTTCTAAATTTCCTTAAAATAAGAATGTTATGAAATATAATTCTGAGAATTTAAGTTTTTTTCCGTGATTATTATTAAACACTGATTATCAAACCGTAAAATATATGACGCCTTGTTATTTATTTAATTATATAAGCAAAGAAAATATTTATATATAAAAATGTCTTTCAAAAAAATTTGACAAATAAATAATGACATTGCTTAACAAGCTTAAATGTAGAAAATTCTCAATTCCGCAAAACTAGTCGTGTCGGGTGGGTGGGTCTGTAGAATATAAAGAATTGAGGTTTTTCGAATCCAAGACTAACTTACAAGTGAAACGCTCTTGACACAGATGTCCTGTGACGCTTTTCAAGAAGCATTTTGATTTTATTTCCAATGTGCGTCACTCAGGAATGTCAAAGTTTCTTCAAAGAGGCTTCGTTTATTTCAGATCAGTTGACAATGTGGCGCACTTATGGATTTTCACTAGAATTATATCGAAATTTTTGAGTGGAACCTGTTCAGTAGCACATTTTTTCTATTATATTATAAATGAAAAATAAAAAGATTTATACGAATATTTTAAAATGGCTTGATAAATATTGGAATTTATTATTTTTTATTAGGTATAACATATTCTTTTAATTAATCGACATAACATCAGATGTTAGATTCTAATAAATTGCCCAACTGCAAGTTAGCAATGTTCTTTATCAATGCAGCGGCATTTTTCAATATGTGTTTATAAGCCCACTTATGATTAAAAAATATTTTTTATTTCTGGCTTAGTGTTTTGAATGCTGATTATTCTTATTTTAATACAATAGTAATCATATGTTGGTTAATTAAAAATAATGTTTATTACTGCGTAAGTTTGTTAATTGTAATTTTAGCGTAATTTAAAAATAGTATGAAACATACATATATTTAATCGAGAAAATTGAATACGTAAAAATTAATGTTTGTTTGCTTGTCCTCTATGCGTTCCTTTACCGTTCATCCGATTTCGATAAAACTTTGGTGAGTTGATGTGCGCAAACCCGTGAAGGTTTCTGAAAAAAATATCTAATATATAAAAAAAGAATCAAATACGTACGAACAGCGACATCTCGGAAAAACCTTCTGATTTATTCGTGTTCGCACGAGACTGAAAAAAATTGTGTATTCACACGTAGTTCAATAAACAGAACTAAAACACAAACCCTTTCTTTCTTTGGATGGCATTGCAAAAAAAATATATTTTTTTTATTTTTGAATATACTATTTATGACAACATACTGTAGGTTCCTCTCTCCAAGTTTCTTTATTGTGTCGAAATGAATTTATATATAGCATTCACCCTAACAGTATTCTGCTTAATGTAATACATATTTATATTAATATAATGTTTTATACTTTCTATCACGTTAAGTAAAAATAATTCTGATTACTACAGATGCTACATTTAGATAAAATATCACTTCTTTATGATCCTTGTGGTATTTAAAATGTATAGACGAATAAATATGTCTTTAATTTCATTCGAAAAGAAATAGTTTCAAGGAAATTTTATCGGGGAAAATTAAATTTACAAAACAAATATTTCAGAAATTAAAATATCCATTGTTCTTACATGAGGTTAACATTAAATTAAAGAAAGCGGTTTTCGCCTCGGGAATTTCAATGAAAACGTCTGAAGAATGTTTTTGTGAACAAATGAAATTAAACATTGTTCCACACAATCGTTTTACATTTCCCTTTCAGAAAATTTTATTGAAAGCCTTTGCTTTGCGCCTTATTTTTCAATTGAAGCGGTTACTCACGCACTAAATGGAAAGCCGCATTCTTCCTCAATGAAAAATCTATTTTAATTTGCCGAAATAATTGGTTAAATGGAAAGACTTACAAACGAATGAACCCAATAATTATTTTTTTTATTGACAATGAACTAAATTTATTTGATTTCGACAAGATAGTAATGAGGTAATCTATCAACAAACAATACTACATGAGAATTTTAGTTTCATTCAATGCTACACAACAAATTTTGTATTTTGATTGTTAATAACCAATGTTTGGCTCGGCGGTACAGTTGGTAACATCGTTGGCTACGGTTACGGATATCTCAGGTACAAATTCCGATGCGGACAGTTTCATAAATTGATCATTCAATCGTTTTATGGATTTCTGTTTGTAGTCATGAATATTTGTGATGTCTAAAACTCCCTCCCACCCATCCGATCCTCAAAAACGGGGCGTAACGAGAGCGATTAGCTAGCCACTAGTCATATCCTAGCCCTATCCATCTATCCCTACTCTCATCGAAAAAAGAGAGGTTGAGCAACTGAGTAACATGCAGTTCTCATAGAAAGCTTCTGTTGAGATCCCTCCATTAGGAGACCATATGCTCCACGTTGGGAGCGGACATGGGAAAAAAACGAAATTGGTTTACTTTGTTTTATTATAATAGTACAAATCGTTTTTTGGCAAGTTTTTTTGACTTTTCAGCGTATTATAAAATAAGTAAAGAAACTGATTTTATGACTTTAAAATATTTTACAACAAAATTAGTAATTTACATTGGTAATCTATTTATTCTTATAATAACACTTACAAAACCAAGAAAAATGAGAGGGTGTCCATGCATAAGTAAAATTACTATGTAATAAAATCAACGAAAAATGTTAATAAACGTTTTTAGTTTTATAATTATTTTTCTACTTGTAATTTCGTCGTTGCGTAAATTTTGCTGTGTTATTTTATCAATTGAAATGATTTCTGAGCAATTTCATCCTGACACTATATCTATATAATTAATTGAACATATGTTTTTTTTACAAAAACCTATAAAAATATGAACGCCAATAAATATGTCGGTCACTGAAATCGTATGATTTCGTGCTAGGGCTTTAGTGACCATGGGTTTGTATCCATAGATTGACACGTTCATACACTGATTTTGTATCTAGAAGCACGTTATGTTTTTTGCTATCGTTTATTTTACCTAAACATGAACCATTACAAATCCTGACAACACATGAATAAAGCGATTAAACAGCAATTAAATTTGTCCTTTCCTAACGCAATTCTTCAATTTTAATCTACTCTGAAAGCAAGGTTGAACGTATTAAATTAAAATTGATTGAGACGAAACACGTGTCACACCTAGTAACACAACCAGTGGAATAACAAAGTTATCAATTTTAATTTTATATTGAAAACGACTTTCCACAAAGTTACCGCCGAATCTGTATTGAAGATATACAAGTTTGAGCGATTGGCTAACAATCAGTTCTCTTAAAATTTATAATAGTTTTGTAATGAAAACATATTGTGCAAAAAAGCAATTAGTCTTGGTTTAAAAAATCTATACAGTACTAGATGATTTTGACATTGTAGTTTTTGCTGAAAAATATTATACTTATCTAGAAAAGTCGTTTTGAATCTGAAGTATTTCACAAGTGTCAAAGAAATACTGAGCTCTAAATTCTACATTTTATACATTATTTATTATCAATTATATAAAAGTTAGTTATAATATGGTCGGAAAAAGAAGGCGTGTCAAATAAACAAAGCATTTCTGACGTATTGCTCACACATCATCCGCGAACAAAGCTTTATTATAACATAACCCTTATCTGGTCACACAAACGCCCCTTTATAAATTAATTTTCTGTTTGAAAATGGCATGTCGACCGCAATAATGTATGACTTACTTTGACATTGTCATCGCAGTCTTCCCTTGAGTACCGCCTACCTCCATTTGGATGCCGACCTAGGGGGAGACCTTGAGTACCTCGCATTGCCGCTTTGAAATAATCGATATCTCATAAATAACTACATCCAAGGATACTCGCAAAGCTACTATCATTATAATTGTACATTTAATATACCGTAAATATAACATAAATTGATTGATTTGTGCTACCGAGGCCACAAAAGTTGTACGTTTTAGAAAGTTATACTGTATAATAAATGCACTTAGGAACCAACTATATATTTAAAAAATCTTTTATTGATATACATCTTTGAATATTCGTCTAGTTGTATTAAATATTTTCTTGACATTTATATTTTTTAATCTCAATATATTAATATTGATATCAAGACTTAATGAATAAGCCATGTCTACAACAGTGTCAACTTTTTCCACAACTCACCAAAAATAAATAATGAAGTTTATTAATACCAATGAATAAAGATTTCGTAACTCCTCATATACTATCTAGAGCCGCTCTTGTTTTTTTATTTCATTTCCATGAGAACTAAAAACCAAATTTGTAAAGATATGACGATCCAAACGGCAACAAAGATTTAATATTTGCATTAACCAATTGAGGATATTGACTCCAAAGTGAATTTCAATCTGTTGATAACTCAAAAAATGAGGCTTCCGCAGCGTGTCGTTTTTAATATCTATCAAAATGTCCTTCGCCTTAACATCAGGTGTTTATCGCTGAATCTTTTGAAAGGATTGATGGCCCACTGGTACATCTTGATGATCAACTGAGGAAAAATACTTACAAAACGATGCAGAGAAAATTTTTAATTTCCTATACAGTTCTGGTAATATTTCAATTTTGTCAATAAGTAACTAAACTGTAAGTTTTTCACATGTCGGGCCGATATTTCTTATTTTTCTTCATTTATCGCGGCACACCTGACACTTTTTGTGGCACACAAATTGGCAAACACTGGTCTATAACGTGACAGGTTAGGATATGCTCGAGAGCATCTTCAATGGTGATAATACTCACTAACTGAGCGAAACCAGTTTCTTAATATCTCACTTTATCATCTAAGTGCTCCATAGCGAAAAAAATATTTCACAATACATATAAAATCCGACTTCAAGTTATAAGTTCGATACAGATAGCATTGATTTGATATTAATACCATGGAAGGTTTTGCTTGAAAAACAACAGATATTTCTTATTGACAACTTTTATGAAATCAGTCAATACCTATTGTGTAGCATGAAGGAGTTAATATTGCTTTGCAAGATAGTTTCACAAACTTTCCTTTATTTTACAGATATTGTCTAAATTTTACATGTAAGTTTCAATAGATGCATTATTTATACAACACTAGCGAGTACCCGGCATGCTTTGCAGTGCCACTCAAAGAAAGAAAGTGTTTCTGTTTTCATAGTGTTTATTAAAGTGCTTTTGGATATACAATATTTTTTATTTTTCCTCTGGTGCGTACACGAATAAACTAGAAGGTTTTTTAGATTTTTTTTCAGCAACCTTCATGGGTGTGAGCACAACAACTCACCAAATTTACATCGAAATCAGATAAATTATATAGGAACGCATAGAAGACAAACAAACATTAATTTATATATATAATAACACAATATTATGAAAAATTGTATTGTGAAATTTAAATGATAAATTATATAAGTAGGAGGTATTTTTAGCAGTCGTTTAATCAAAATGTCATTCAAAATCAACTGGAACCCCATGCGAGACACATTGTCTTCTTTTTTCATTACGATAGAAGCTAATAAAATGAATAATAACGTTAAATCCAAATTTTATAATACGAAAGCATTATTTTAATATATGATAGAATGTGCAAATGAATTTATGTAAATTACTGTTGGCATCATAAACATTTTGATCACACGCAACAAAATTTACGAATTTATTCAAAATTTTGTGATTCATTTTTTTCATAAACTAAACCGTTTTTTTAAAACCAGAAAATCTTTTATTTCGTTCCAATCGCTATATTATGATAATCGCAATAAAACAAGTTTATAACAATGAGAATTTTTATTCAAATCGTTTGCTATAAATAACTTCTGTATTTCGATGCTTTGAAATCAGGAAGAGTAAAGGAAATAGTGTTGCTATCAACAAAAAGAATGAAAACATCATTTTTTTCTAGTGACAAAACTATTAATAGGATAAAATAAAAAAATATTGAGTTTTACAAAATTTTATTGGATAGTTGATATCTATTCTGGCTCAAAGTCATCATTAGAACTTATTTTCCATAACATACTCCTAGAAATCCGCTTATATAAATAAATTTGTGATAAAATTCACTCAGCAATTAAAAACACCGTTAATGTTACATTTGAAGTAAGTGATTATTAAATTTAACATGCTTTCTAAATTGTGTAATGTACCTACACTTATAATAAACTTCTTATTTTTCCATAGCAAAACATATTATTTCTTTTGTTGATGAGACAAAAACATGTATATTTTACACTACAATAAAACATCAAACAAATAAAAGCTTTTTAGTTTACCTATCCTTTGATTAATTCAAATAGTAAGATATGAAAATAAAAAACATTTGTATGGCTTGTCTATAGTTTTTATTGATATTGTAAGGATCTATGACCTCACCATTCGAAAAATTAAATTGCTTAATTGCTTGATTGTTACCTATTCGCTGTTCTTTGACGTTTCTCCCGATCATTATTGCAAATCGTTGAGACCAAAGCCGGCACGGAAAGTAAACAGTCTTGCTTATCAAGCATTTAGGCATTGTTTGCGTTGTCCCATCAATCAGTCCCAAATACCAGTTACAACTGGAGCCTTGGCTCGCTAGCGAGGCCCGTCGCGGCGCACATAGCTTTGACCACGACGCCAGTACACCAGCAGGCGCCCGCGGCGAGAACACTTTGCCAAGCTTCGCCACTCGGTATACATTTTTCGACGCCCCAATTACTTGCGAATGTCGACGTCGCGTGGAAAGTTCAAAAACAGCGTCGTTCGAAGCTAGAGCTGTGCGCAACTGCATCGGACAGCTGATTGTGAGGGTGTGCGTGTGTAGATTAATGGGTGTCTACGGCGGGAAAGTTCAAACGTGTTATCGCTTTGTGATGTGATAATAATACCAAACATACACTTCTGTAATCTTTAATACAGTTATATGAATCGTCGATAGCGGGTTTAATTACTGAAAATAGCATGCTCTAACTCGAACAGATATATTAACAATTTGTTTTATCATTCAATGTTAATAACATCATCTAAAAATTTTCATATTGACACAACTCTAAAACTTTACTACATCTGTAAAAAGTATACATTTGAAATTTTGTATATTACTAAAATTTATAGAACTAACCTTGTTATTTCAAAATAAATTCATTAACACTTACTGTACATCGTCTTTCTGTTATGCGTAATAAAGTTTTTGTACGTTTAATTTACATTAATCCATAGGCGAACACAGTGTCAAATATTTAAAATATATATATTAAAATATTTTATATCTGTTGTTCTGTGTAAGATAGCTTATTGTCAGCCATTGAAATAAAATGAGTAATTATTTATTGCAATTATATTTGAATTGTAGTCGAAAAATCGGTCTTTTGCATTCGCTTTGGCAAACCAATATCAGTTTTGATAACCGCTGTAGTAATCAGTGTTAAATTAATAATCATTTTTTACATGTTTTTGTATTTTGGAAATTATAAAATCGGTTATTTGTATAAAATATAATGAAATCACGTGAGAAAAGGATATTCCATGTCTTATTTTTTGTATTGTGGCTGATTTAAGTTAAGAATGTCACACACTGACTACCATCCGTTCTGATTTTAATTGAATCTCTACTTTTAATTAATTGAATATGATAATACCATAGAGACAAAGTGTACTTTGATTTAAAATGCCACTGACAATATACAACTAATGTACCATATATTAACCTCTGAATACACTTACGATATGACTAATAAGCACATCGAAATCACCCATCAGGTATCATAATTTAACACCTGTTTCACAAACATGTTCAAGATAGTGACTCCAATGAAAAGCGACCAATGAAATTCATCGTAAATAGATTCAGCCGCTAGCAATAGAAAAATACAGTGAGATTTAGTAAGTAAAAGAAAATGGAGAGGAAAAAGGTGAGAGGAGTTGGTTTCACTTAAGCTAAAGTAAATCTTTTTACTTTTCGATCTTATCAGTTTTATGTTTTGGAAAGTTGGATTCAATAAAACTGTGACATAGAAAATGCCCCAGGCTCTCCATTTTCCGAATAATATTAAATCATCAGGAAGGTTCTACAAGAAAATGTTACTATCACTGGCGATGTATTAAATTAAAAATAAAAAAATGATTTTACAGTAAAGGTAAATTTTATTTTCCATAGTAATTTTAAAATCACTTTATGAATTTATCTTGGTATATTCTTGTATTTTTCTTTAATATTAGATCAATTTTCATTGATGATTAAGATCGCAAAAAATAAATTATACTGTTTGTAATCAAATGGTATTGTAATGTGTTAGCAAACTTGTTACATTAAATTAAACATCAATCAATGAAAGGAAACTATTCTCAAAATGATTGAACGCAAATGCGTTTAATTTTAGGGATTTAATGTTAACCTTGCTTACTTCCAAATTATCCTTTACGCGTGATTACTATTATTAAAATTGACATGAAGTTAAGTCAAATGAATGTAATTCAGGGTTCGTGCTTACTGAAGGAGATCGATAGCACAATGTATACAATCTGATGGAACTTTTACATTAGGTAGATAGTTCTATGACAAAGCAGCACGACCAGCGGTGTATATAAAAAAAAAAATTCACAGCGTTTTGCTGATCTGTATACTAGATAAAGTTGTATACTGTAAATCGACCATGTGACTGTTATTTCAACTTGACAATGTTTCTAGCTAATATAAAATTCTACAATAGTCAACATGAAGTGGACTGCATATTTTTATTAATTTGCTTTTATCATATCGTTCAGTATGTATTCCTCTTTATCGGTGTCAATAATACGAATCGCGTTTTCGAGTATTGGGTTAGACGCTACACGAATTTAGTAACGTATTTTTTTCCATTAGTAATCCTTAAATATATTTTTATACCAACTTTCAGGAGCCTGTAAAATGAGCTCTCAGCTTCCTGTCTATTTTGATATCTATGGTAGGTACTGGGTACAGACTTAAAAATTATATTCATTTTCCAAATATTAAACTGGATGCTTTGAATGGGAGGAACAATACATAAGCTCTCTTACGAAAACTGATTTTGGGTGTTAGTAAGAAAATGCTCATTGTTTTGTTTTCAGCTTAAGAGTGTACTTTTATTATTTGTTAAACCTTCTACTGACTTTCAATAGTGTCTGAAATGTGAACGCAAGCCTTCTACTACAACATCAATGTACTCAATTCTTTAAGATATCATTGTTTACTATCAAGCCATGCCTATACACCCTACTTTAAATATTCTTAGGTTTTTTTTTATTTTCCATGGATTCGGTGCACCGAAAACAGGCTATCACTATTAAATTTATTTCTCTTGGGACTTTCACCTCCAAACACTAGTAATTGATTTTTAATTAGTAGTGTTATGGTAACTACTTTATCAGTGCTTATGTCTTTTACCTTTTATTTTTAATGTAAGAACTCGAATTCTGTGTTTATCTTTGGAATAAATAACCTTGCGATATGGTTAGTCTGAAGATGCTTCTAAAAGAGGTGAAACACGTCACGTTTGTGATAAAGCCAGTGGAATAACTAAGTTATAAGTTTTAATTTTATATTATGCTTAAGCTTAAAACACTGAATACAATTTTTGTTGTAGTGTTCTTACATCGTAATATGAATTATCACACGGAAACAGTTATTATTTTTATCAATAAAGTATCAAAACATTCAAGTTTTTGCCACAATCGCCTCGATGAAAGTGGATGACATATTTCATTCAAGTTAAATTTAAATGTATTATAATATCAGTGTGAATCTTGTAAAATCATTTAATATTATACGAGAAAATAATGGAATATTTGTATCACATGATAGCTATGACACATACTCGGATTAAAAAAAATAGATAAAAAATTGATTAGTATCTCTAAATTGGTCTGATTATTGAACTTACAAGATAATTGACGATAGATGGGGATTTGGCCCTTCAACAGGCATGTGGAGCACCTTCAGTCACAAATGAAATAAGTTGTATTGGAAGAATGCAAGCATCCCGTGCCATTATTATAAATTATTATACGGATATTCTTGATATTCTACAATATATGTTATTCTTTTAAAGTAACATCTGACAATACTTCTCGAAGTATCAGAAAATGTAACACACAATTAAACATTAAGTGAAATAGCAAAATTAAAAAATAAAATTCTTTACAAATAAGTTCACTAATGTATTGTTTGAATATGAAAATATAACGTTCAATATTTTAACTAGTATATTATAGTTACAATATTACTGAAAAAAATATAGTCCTCAATTTTATTCATTCGTTGATGCTTAAAGGAAGTTTTATATTGTTAAATTCTTTCAATGAAAATAATTTTTAATTATTGTTTTATACTGTTACTTCTACTCACATATATTTTTTTTGGCTTAAGTTAAATAATATTCTCATAAAATTCATGTTTATTCACATTAAAAAAACAGATTGCATTCTTTTGTAGCGTTTTCCGTCTTGACCGCTCCTTAGAATGTGGTTTCTCTCAGAATGTTAAAAATAGACGAAGTATGAAAAAAAAATGGGTTCGTCGGCAGAATCAATTTCCGTAAAGAAAAGCTCTCGTTAAAAATTTCCGTAGAATTTCCGGTTTCACTATTATACATAGTGTATGAAGATACATAATATTATGAATGTGTGTATTTATGTGAGAAGTATTAACTTGAATTTACAATTTCGGTTATGTGACGTTGTGAATATTTCTTTTGTTACCTAATAACATATTTTATCATATTTATAATATTTTTTAACTAATTATGTGATAACGACCCATGCGTGTAACAGTGTAAAAACATAGAAATGCCTCAACATATTTCGTATATATTTCATAGCTAGTCTTTTTCTCAATAACATAAAATCGTTTATTAAATACCAATTGTATGCCGTTTTATTATTACATCAATTATATGTAAATTGATTATTTTTACCAAAAAACATAATAGATATGAAATGTATAAGATGAAACGATAGAGTAAACATTTGAGTCATATAAAATTAAACGTCATTGCTTATTCTACTTAACAAAAATCCAAGTGATCTCTCTATACGAGGTTTTTATGCTAAACAATTCTTCCTACATAACAATATGACAAATTTGACTTGAACAAATTTTTACGCCTTAACAAAACTAGTCGTAAAACTGAGTTAGTCTTCCGTGCAATAAAAATAACCGTATTATTTAAAGTTTTTTTTGTTCTGCAAAGAAAAAGGTTTTCCGTTTATACACCACTGTGAGTACAATTAGGATTATGGAACAATCCACTCAGAGTAAATGTCAAATACCCACATAAATTTCATTAGGTAAGGGAGAAATCATTTCATTTTTCTTATATTGCAGCATTACTCATAAAAGTTTTTAAGAGTAACGAATTTTAGCATAAAATTTCTTTTACTTTGAAATGAATCGGCTGGTATATTTTTCATTATTTGGAAGGTTCAATTCAAATGACATGAATTACGTAACCTAAGTAATTGTTGACTAAAAGATCTTATTTTCATAAAATTATATTGTTACATTTAACATAAATATAAATATATTTTGATATTCGAATATGACTGTAGCAAATTAAAATAAAATTCACTTGTATATTTAAATAATTTCATGGTGTAGGGTTATATACTACTATATTTGCATTCAACTATTCTTTGAAAGAGGACACTAACAAAGTTTTAGTGTCAATCAGCTATTTTGCATATAAAAAAAAATCTGTAAGTACCCACTACAATTAAATTGACACTATTAATTAGTTTAACGAGAAATTTAATTCGGATTTAAATCCTAATAAATATTTATAAATTAAATTATTTTCTGGCATAGAATTTATCATCTTTCATAAATTAACTTTTTATGTTAAAATATCTTCAAGCAGTTATACAAGATTGCATATAAATTATCTATAACAAACAAAAATATTCAAAACAATATTGATTTAGTGTAGAGTAATGCAAAAAAATGGTGAAAATGTTTAATTTTCTGATTTAGTTTCAATTCACAAAATAAAATTGAAAGAAACTATCCTCCAATTTTGTATAGGTGCCTAGTCCCCTGTTAAGTTGTATGCTTTTAGCGTAGCGTAAAAAGATTTAACGCTTCAAATTTTAATTCATATTGCGAGCAATTCCTGTAAGGATTTTTCAAAAAAAGATAGAAAAGAACGTTAGTTTACTGGACTCACATAATCAGTATTCTTTAAAGGTTTTTTAAATAATCTCCCATATTCAAAGGGTCTAAGTTGACATAATTTTCATTAAGATGGTACTAAGCTACAATACAAAAAGGTTATAAAGACAATGTTTATACCCACCCCATAAATAAAAATGACCAATAAACTGAGAGCCCACTTTACAAGCTCCACATATTATAAGTAGGTAAATAAAGATTTTTAAAAAATCGTAAAATCGTAAAAACTACACAATTTTGCTATATAATCCTTACTCCAATCGGTCGAGTAAAATTTTTATTATATAATATAATTTGTATGACTAAGCTTATTGATTTTTGAATGAGACAACGTCAAATATAGCCTTTATTTGCGCTTGCATCGGAATAAAACCCAGTCGCATTTAGTCATTCACGATTTATTGAGGGAGAGGTTAGCGTGTTTATATACAATTTATCGGCGAGGTGTGGTCGGCTCAGTGCACAAAGACAAACCTCTTTGATCGGAAAATCTAGTTCAGTGATAATCAACAATATCAATTGATTTTGTAAAACCAAGTACGGTGTGTGACTTGAGTACATATTTTTAATCATCGTTGACCATAACATGTCGATCTATAGATTAATAATATTATTTTACGATACAAACATGGAATTGTTTTTTAATAACCACTTTCTATGAATTATTTTTTTATTCTCCTGTCTCTCAAAACCGAGATTAAGCAGTTGATATATTCATAACAATTTATAAAGAAAATAGAAACCATTGAAGTTATCTATGACCAACTACAATCATTTTAAAATGGATACAGTTTGACGATGATTTTATTGTGGTTCATAAAACTCAGTTGGAAAATAAGAAATACAAATTGGTATGGGTCAATAATGTCTTTGTATAATATGAATCAAATAAGAATTGTAGAATTAGTTACATTATATTTTTTATGAATTCGGCGGTAACTTTGTGGAAGTTAATTTTTAATATAAAATTAAATTAAAAAATTGATAACTTAGTTGTATCATCACATCGAAGACTAACAGTAAGCAATATTAAATGTTATGTTTATAATGAGTATCTGTAGTGTTTTTAGAGTTATATAATAATAATTACTATAACGTCATGCTAAAATAAGACACATGTAATTAATACCTATCGTTTAACAGTTTCCAAGAAACTAATTAAATGACATCAAAGGGTATAAAATTCAATTGAAGTAATGTGGTTTTTAGCATAGCCCATCAAAGCGTAGGTGGATCAATTCATTATCATAATGATTGACTCAAAGCCAATCCTCCCAGATAAATTCCTTTGGTTACGTTTTCATCAATTGAATTGATCCGACCTCAATTCGTTACTTCAAAGCAAATGGCTTTAATTCTTCGTCGTACGCGAGATTTGTCATAAGCCATTACGATTCCTTTAATTGAATGGTTGCAAACTTTTCTCTAAGCACAATCTACACGCCATTCACCGCTTACTAATTCTAAGTCATTTCAGACATTAACTGTGTCACTTTTATAGATTTAAGCAACTCTATCGGGAGTAAACTAGTTATAATAAAGATTTAATTTGACATTGGAAAAAATGTATCACAATCATTAAATATAGCTGTGTTGACTATTTGAAATGACGTTTCATTTATACCTTATTATACCAATATTTGTATATGCTTTTCATATCTATATAAATATAATAAATATATACCTTCTAAAATCTTTAAATAGTCAAATTATAAACCATGAATATCTCTAATTTATAAATTAACTACAAATTTTAAAAACGAGTTATCAATTGCAAATGTGATCGACCTTTTAAATTGTTTTTATATGGGTTGAAATATATCTCGATATGCATAATTATTGTTTATTTATATTAATATCTTCTAGTCATTTCGTTATTTCATACAAACTTTTTTCTTGTCAGTTTTATGTAAGGTTCAATCAATCGTATTCTGTGAAAATAAAAAACATCAGTATTTTACTGTACAACAAACATCTTTTGCTTTTAGCAGCGTTAGGAAAAGCAAAACGAAAGGCATAAAGTAATAAATTTTTGTCTGAAAACGTTGAGGATGTACTGGAAGCTTTCGTCGACTTTTATAGACCGAGTTTATCAGGCAGAATTTTTCCCGTCCCAGTTTTCTTAAATCCAATATTTTTTTCGTAATCTAAGAAAAATCCCAGCTATAAAGTTTTTATTACATGTTTTGCTGTAATGCGTCACAACAATGGGAAAATATATTAAAGCTTAGTTGAAAAATATTTTGAATTAAACTTATGAAAATACATTCATTTAAAGAAAATGATTTGTCACAAAAAATATAAGTCGTTTCTTACATGACACCGTTATTTTAATTTTATTATTATTAAGGCACGAGTATAACCGTACTCGTCATAGATCACGGCATTGAAATTGAAATACTTAATGTCTAAAGTAGCTAGTACGTCGAAACTGTGTGTGCATTGCATAACATTATATTTTATATATACACCGCGAACGCTTAGGTCATGCAAAAATTTCATACTTACATGTGATATTTAATAATAATAAAACGTCTACAGAGCGGTCTGGGCTATTATATATATATATAATGCCATCGAACAAAACATTCTTTTTGTTCACTTTAATATCGAAAAAAAATTTTAGATTAGAAAAGACATCATAAGCACCCATGCTCAAGATCTTAAATGTAAAATTGAAAACATCCGAATTTGATATTTACCTTGCTGGAACTTGAAATCAGACCAATCTTATCGATAGAGTAAAGCTCTTTCCACTAAAGCAGAGAGGACGGCAATATATATAAAGTTTTGAATAATAATTTTACATTTATGCACAATAAAATTATGCAATGGTTTAATGAATCGGCTGTACGTATTTAAAAGTATTTAAGTATATCCATATATAACCGGTGCTAGATTTGAAGTATTTCAAAATCTGCTAGAAATAGTTGTGCTTAATACAATGATGTTAGCAATGTCTTATTTAATTTAAATGAATTAATTTAAAGTACTAATGAAAATGACATTCTGAAATAACAAGAGTTCTACAGATTGCAAAAGGTCAGACCTTGAAAGTTCTTAGTGACGTTATGTTTTGACGCCCGAATGCGCCGCGGCGCCCATCTTTTCCCCCCACATCGTGCCAAAAAGACCTTCGCTTATTGTGAGATCACTCACATACGTGGCTCATACTTACTAGCTGGGGAAATTAAGGTGGTTGCAGCCTTCAGGATCGGGACGGGGGATTCGTTTCTAAGGCAGCATGACAGGCGGAGATGGAGGCGATAATGGAGGGGGCGGAGAGACACCTCTCATGTCGTTCGAGTCAGCCGACCCATTTGAGAGATTTGCCGGTAAGAAAGCTCTGAAAATCTTTTCTTTTTCGTTTCATATTCTTTCATTCACTATTACAATAAGAACATTTGCCTTATTTATATGAAAAAAATATGTTCTTATAGAATTAAGCTTTTAGTACCATGTCAGTAACAGATCATAATCTGAAAATTCATATTCAATTTTGTAAATATTTTTACCGTTTTATCTTTATTCTCAACACTAAATTTGAAATATGAATAAGCTATTGAAAACTCTCAAAATTAACGTGTCTCAAAGAAAGATTAATTGATCATGTCGAGCATTCTTCGCCCGATGGTTGTTGTCCGTTTTACCCTTTTCAATCGATGTGGTCATTGATGAAAGTTAGCTGAGTTCGTTCATGCATTCAAAGTATATATGTATTATTATTCTGGTGTATTATAATATTATTGTTAGCTTATATGGTTCAGCAAGTCATGATAATATATAATATTGATAAATATCTCAAAAATCAGAACATTTTGTTTGATAAAATTGAAATATCCGATAAAACCTTTTCGAACAAACTATTGTTGTCAGTTATAATTAAAGCTTTAGATACTCATTATTTTCTAATATAAAGGCTTTAATTAAAATTAATTATATAAAAAAGAAGTAAAATATTTATACATATAAATATATGCTAATTCACTAATTAAAAATACATTTTTTCCTTCAAAATACAAAATATGATCACTCAAAACTTCAAACGCTCGTATCTCAAAACATGGTCAAGTGCAATTAGAACCTATTAAAAGTACGGTAACAAACTTTAAAACTCATTAAATTATTTCATAACTTTACTAATCATGATTTCGAAAAAATTCAAAACAATTGAAGCTCAGACAACAAATTGAAAAAAAAATTACGTGAAAAGTTAAATTTAATATTTTTTGCAAAATAAAACAATATGCCAAGATAACGTCAATAGTCACAATTATACTTCATGTGCCAACAGCACTACCAAGCCTTCTTCACTAAAACTAAATAATACTTTTTATATATGACTGAAATGAATTATTTATCTTGTCACAAACAAACATTTAATTGAAATTTCAGTTATTGAGATTTTGTACACTTCCATGTATTTTGTCACTAACGACCCGGGTTTCGCCTTTCGGCATCATCAGGCATTCGAGCGCACGAATGAACTCGAACTGACGACCAGAATTCCTGAAGATGCCGAAAGGCGAAACCCGGGTCGTTAGTGACAAAATATATGGAAGTGTACAAAATCTCAATAACTCAAATTTGATATTGAAATTCCATCAAGCACCCTCAGTTGATGTCTTAAATTAAACATTTAATTGTGTATAAATATTGATTACGGATAAATATCTTTTACTTCACTGTATTCAATACATGCTTTGATTATGAAACAATCATTTATTTAGAGACTTAAAATGATTAAAATAAATTTATTAAAATTATTGTTTTCATAAGACAGCCAAGAAAAAATGGAAATATTAGTTAACATATTTAATAAATGCCAAAAAAGCATTTCCTAATTTTAATTTTTGTGAAGGTATTTGATTATGAATCTTTATGAGTCGATATCAAACATAAATAAATAAAATTCGAATATAAAAGTAAACTGGATTATAAGGCCACCGCTCTTATATAATAAGGATATAATATTATTATATTATATTATGAAATTGCTTTTAAGAAATCTTTTCAAATGTATTTATCACTTAACGCTTAATTTCATTCATTGTTCATTCGAGTTATCAACCAAATCACCTAAAAACTGAAATGCCTCATAAAAATCTATTATCATTTTTACACATCATCATTTAATATAAGATTGATAAAAACATTTATTGAGGGGGTACGTACTTATTCAAGAAGAGAGCAATTTATCACCTTGTAATTGTTTATTGCTTTGTTTATTAAATTTGCGATATACTGAAACCATTTCCACCATTTAAAAATTGTACTGTGAGGCGTTTGTATTAAAATTTTAATGACATTATGCGATGAAATGTATCTTTATACAATAGACGTTATAATTTTTCTGACCATATAAAATTCTCAACGAAAATCAGCGGACCAGTACAATAAAATTCTTAGCGCTAATGATTATTTTACTTGTCAAATATCTGGCATTACAGCTGAAAACCAATTCTCCAAATATTTTGAAAATTTTAAAATCATGCGAGATAAACTTGATGAGAGTTTTTATAAGTCACTCATGTCGAAGATCACAAATTGAAATTGAAAAAAAATGTAGACTTTCTTGGGACTTAAACCAGGACCCACCTGATTGCTAATGCAAAACTTTTATCAATAGACCACAGAAGCTGACAATATGTTTACGCTTATATTGTATTCATTTTTATCCCATAGTCATTCAAACACTTTAAACATGAATATTTTCTTACAAAAATATCCAAAATGATTTTTGTAAAATCTGTTAAACTAGTAACATTTATTATCAAGTAATAATTCATATTATTAGAAATAGACAGATAGGAGATAAAGAAAAAGAGAGATATGAGAAAGAAGTGTAGATCGATTGAAACGATTTTACGTTGAATTTAGAAGGATAATTAAGATGAAGCAAAACAGTACAGTGGAAGCAAAATGGTTTACCTCCACTTCGCACTATATGCTATCATCATTAATTTAAAAGAAGCTAGCTCGTCGGAAGGCAAGATTTTACAACAATAATCTCGCGGCGTGGGATGTAGGAACCCTTCTGCAATTAACAGAGATATTATAAAAGTAATATGACAAAAAGTGCCCTAAGTAAAAAGGTTAAAGAAACACGAGTATTTAGAAAACTATAAATAAATATAAATGCATGGGCGCCAGTCTGAAAACAGATTTTCAGACGAAAATTAATTTTTAATAAATAAAATGCTAAGAATTGTGATAAATTAAATTTTAATATACAACAATGAATTATCACAAATTAATACAAAAAGTTAGAGTTACCTCGTGTTTAACAAAAAAATAAGATTTTACATTTAAATGTTGCAATATGCACAACATATGGAATGACCATAGCTTAAGTAAATACAATAAAAAAATAAAAGAAATATAAATATGATACTGATAGAGATGTTGTTGCTCCATCAGGATCGGATGACTTCCATCAGTGCGCTGCTCGTTTGGGTAGCCCTTGGAGGACCACCTCTGCGGTTGAACGCCAGACCTGAAGTATCTTATAATTTCGTTGCTTCTATTCTGGCTTAATTATTATTCAATTTGAAATGACCTTATTGGATCTTTCTTGTCCACCACGGCACGACTTGATTGGTTAAGTCGCGCCGCCGCAATTAACACAAAATTGCCATTGCGTGGACTTCCAATTATTAAATTATAGTTGGAATACATAATCCAAACTATTCCATAAATATATATATAATTTGTAATGTGCAACATTACATTGCCCCGTCAGTCGGTAATGAATGAAAACAAAAACTTTGAATCATTATTTCCACCTTTGACTTTGTTACTTTGGGCTCACACATCGTTGCTTATGGGTGTAGCACTGCCTTCCGACATCATGAAATCTTCATCTAGGATTTAGAGTGTTTACTGATGATAATGCCTAAGCAGCGCGGTTAGTAATTATTGTCCAAAATGTAGAAATAGTGGTAATAATTTTTCCAAACAGCTTGTTATGTGTATATGCGTAAATCGTCCGGAGTTGTTTAGATAAACCCCATCTTGTAATGCGAGTAGTAAGGTGTAGCAATTTTTCTTCAGTGTCATCTTCTTCTTACTTGAATTACAGCCCCGAGGTTTTACGGTACATACAGAATAAATTTGCAAGGCTATGTCATTCAAAATTATTAAAGAACCACTACAAAAATTAAGTAAAAATGAAAAACATTTTTAAATACATACGAAAAACCAAATCTATATAAAAATTAGCTTTAACTTTCTACTTGTACACAATAATATAAATTTCGGTACATAAAACGCTAATACCATAAAATGATACTACATATATATATCACAGGAAACAAAAAATCGTTTCACAGGAAAATCGTTTCACAGGAAACAAAAAATCGTTAATAGTAATTTGTAAACAAAGTATAAAGTTTTATAAAAAAAAACTGAATCTACGTGTATAATAGTAATATACTTTTTAATAGAAATTTAGAAATGTTCAAGTAAGTTTAAGAGGTTGCAGTGAAAAAATAATTTAACAATATTCAAATTATTCCACAAGAAAAATACCTTACTTGAGCCACTAAACCAATGTTATTTGATTTATGCAGATCAGAAAGATTTAGCAACATCGTTTAAACTCTAAAACAAAACATGTGATAAAGAAAAACAAAATAACCATACATATATATAGAGCTTCAAATACAATGAAAAAAACATCATGTGGATCGCATCGTGACACATCAACTAAGCAATTCGGTATAATTTATGACCAACAAACCTCATGTTCTAAGCCATCCGAATATTTACAATTACAATGCTAAAATTTAAAATTACAGTAGGATTAACTGTCCAAACTGTATCAAAACATACGTGATGTCCAATCTCGATGTATATTGCGTATACTTCCAAAGCTTATTACAAAATATGACGTACTGCGCAGCCCTTCCGCTCGTCAAGCCGCAGGCAAAGATTCCAACCATGATTTGACAACTATACACGAAAAATACTGTAGCACTGGTGAAAACAAATCATAGCTACTTAAAACGACCAGTCAGCTAGAAAAATTAAAAAATAAAAATCTATCTTACAGTCTATCAATTAGTTCAGCTAAACCGCATATCTGCCAACACAAATCTGCTCATGCTTCGAAATTACACTAAACTTAACGACTAAATGTATGAAAGTTTTTCAGATCAACATTGAATGATCTATGTCCCTAATACTAAATGGGTCTCCGCAGATGTGTCAACACACAACCAGCCATGCCGAACAAAGAGACTTCTCAATTCCAATGCACAATCCTAACCGTAGCACTGTACACCATGTCGACATAGTTGCTACGTGTCACCGTCAAAAAATTGCAATGAGAAAAATAATGATGCTAAAAGGATCCATGTCTAACAACTCAACACAACAAAAATGCAGCACAAAATACGTCTGAAGTTAAAAGTATTTACTAGGATTTCCGACAGAAATCCAGTAGCATTTACCATCCAGGGTAAATCTACACAAATAACAAAAACTACAAAAGCTAAGGAAAATCACTATCGGTGACCACAACTTAATTATCTCTCTAAGATAAAACTAAATTTTATGCGTAACATATTTCGTGCGTACCCCCTCAAAATCGAATGTCAACTAGACATTCCACTTCCACAAAACAAATCGTCAGGATGATTGATCAATGTACTTCGCGGTACCGAACACATCCTGCCGACAGAAATGAGATACGCAAGTCTATAGCACATCCAAAGTGCAGCCTTAACGTACTCAAAAAAAAAAGTATCCAAGAGACTGTACAAATCTCATTTGGATAACAAGAAATAGCGCATGAGCCACCTTCGGTTCCCATGCCACTATCAATAAGATTATTTTCAGGGACCATCAGCACCCGAAAATACATCTCACGACTAGTCTACTACTATTAGACCTAGTCCCTACCACAAGCTCTCCATACGCACGAAACATAGTACTATCATGTCTATAAAACATGACTTCCATCTTCAAATAATTAAATTTAAATTAACTCTGCGCACGATGAACAATCACACATGATCATTGATTACAATTGATAGTGTTTATAAATAAATATAGACTGTAATTTGATCATGGAAGGCAGAGCTAAATATAAAGAAAACAATGAGCTTTATAAAAATATTTAAATAATTAAAAAAAAATTAACTCATCACTTATAGATAGATAATTTTGCTGCACATCCATGTTCCAATTCAGCTGACAAGAGTTGATCATACAAAAATCACATCAATAAACCTGTGATCTGAAATCATAAAACAAATAATATATAGTTTATTGCTAATTAAACAATACTATATCTAATACTATATATTTATGTGCAAACAAAAAAAAAAATTTTGCCACATGTACAACATATATAGTTAGCCACATAAAACATGAAACATCAAAATTCAACATATAATTTCATTTCTTGACCATAAAAACTACTTACTATAAGTTTAACAAGAAAAAATATAATTTGTACCATCGTACGATGTGTAATAAAAATCTTTAGACCAAATAGTTTGGGCAAATATCCCCAAAATAAGGTATTTGAAAAAAATTATAACTGCTCAAACCGTATATAGATGTTATGGAGAACAGATATTATACAAAATTTTGAAAAGAAAGAGCAACCACGAGACACAACCAGTTTAAATGTTTTACAAAAAATTTAGAAAATGATTTCCAAATACATAAATGTTCAAAATAACTCAATATAATGCTTTCATAAAAAAAATAATGGATGTTATAGAAAAAAGCATATGATTATATTTTGAAGCAAAAGATAGAAAAAAGACTATTTGAAAGTGTGTAATTGCTACAACCAACACTTTGATATTTACTAGACGTTATTGTGTTTTAGCAATATCCTTAATATGAAACTTTCCCAAAGGTTTACCATTGAGATCACCCAGTAAATATACTAAAGGAGATATCTTTATCAATACAGTATTCTCAACAAATCTAGGAGCCAGTTTATATGAAAAAAAATTTACAGCGTCAGATTTAACAAAATTTTTTCTTTTAAACTATATCTGTCTAGCCGTGGACAAAGGGTAGTACCGTTGTTTGATCGGTACTCCAGTGGTAACGATGCGATATGCTACAAGATGCGTCTTACCCAAACCACATTTTTCAAAAGATATTGACATAAATTTATTTTTAATTTTTTCAAGTAACATGAATTGATCAGAGTCTAGATTTAAATCATTTAAAGCGTTATTATCGTAATTATTATTATTTGGAATTTTACCTTTAGGCGGTATTATTATGAGTATTTCTGGAGCTATGTTAAACGCCTCCCAGAAATCTATTCCTAAAATAATATCGGGTATGATATTCGGGATTACGGTTAAAAAAAAAAAAATATTTGAAATATTATTGACGAATTGGTACATGGATAACACCCAGCCGGTTGACTAGATCCAAAAACCGTTTTAATACTTATATTACTCGGCATAATTTTATATCCTAACCTTAGCAGAATTGTTGACATTTTACTGCTGATGCAACTTATCGCTGCACCAGAATCCAACACACCTTTGAAATTTGTATTTTTAATTTTGAAATCAATGAAAGGACGTGAATCATTGTTAATATTACGAGATATTGGACCCAAAGTACAAGTTTTATTAAAATAATTCACATATGACCACGTGTCCTCCATAGCAATGGGTACATTGAATAATCCTTGCATTATAAATGTGACAACAATATTTTATTTTTAAAAATTTCAAAAAAAATTATCTATCAAGAACGAACAACTAAATTTACTTTGCATTTTAAAATTGCGGATAACACGTCCACCTTCTCAATACCAAAATCAATCAAAAAAGAAATACAAAAATATCTTAGCTGTGTTCTTGTTCAGATCCATCCAAAATGTAAATTTAATACTGCAGTGTTGTTCCAATTATAGTATATAATTATTGTGAATTCAACATTCAACAATAATGTATTCCTCCGAAATGAAGTCCAGTAGATGAATTTGTAACAAAAATCACACAAAAGAATTAGTATATTAGAAAAGAAATAAAAACGTCGAACCGTGTCGAATGTAGATTTAAAAGCAAAATTTATTAAATTGTCAAAAAAAATATATATAAGCAGGACTGAAAAATATTCATACTGGTTTGAATGGAAGCTAAAAGTGAAGTCTTGTATATTAATCAAAATATATATTCGACACTCAGTAATTTAATGGTGTGATAATTACCAGTAGGTACACTTAACATCTTATTGAATAATATATAATAAAATTATTATCGAAAATGAAGTCTCATTATGTACTGTATTTCAAATTACAAGTTACAGACAAAATATTTGAACAATTATTATTGTTGTACGATACTTCATTACTATGCAGTTTTGTGTATTAATCTACAGATATTACAAACCATTGCAAACTAAAGTGCAAAACAAATTTGCCCACATAAACGCAAATAAAGAAATTTATTTAATGAAATTTGGGTGTGAATATATAAAAATTTCAACACACAAACAAAAAAATTGTGGTTTCGTGTACGGCACATTTATGTATAATCATAAATGGACATCTTTCCCTTCCCAACCTTGAAAAATTCCTGATGTAAGATTTACGTAGTCAAGAAATGAAATATAATTTTGCTAAATACAAGAAAAAAATCTATACAGACAAAATCACAAAAATTAACCTAACTATTGTCATCCCAAGCATACAGGCAACAAAAAAAAAATTTATAAATGTATATATCTCTGCTAAAAGCAAAATCTCTTAGACGCCAAATGTCATATTATAAGAAATAGACAGATAGGAGATAAAGAAAAAGAGAGATATGAGAAAGAAGTGTAGATCGATTGAAACGATTTTACGTTGAATTTAGAAGGATAATTAAGATGAAGCAAAACAGTACAGTGGAAGCAAAATGGTTTACCTCCACTTCGCACTATATGCTATCATCATTAATTTAAAAGAAGCTAGCTCGTCGGAAGGCAAGATTTTACAACAATAATCTCGCGGCGTGGGATGTAGGAACCCTTCTGCAATTAACAGAGATATTATAAAAGTAATATGACAAAAAGTGCCCTAAGTAAAAGGTTAAAGAAACACGAGTATTTAGAAAACTATAAATAAATATAAATGCATGGGCGCCAGTCTGAAAACAGATTTTCAGACGAAAATTAATTTTAATAAATAAAATGCTAAGAATTGTGATAAATTAAATTTTAATATACAACAATGAATTATCACAAATTAATACAAAAAGTTAGAGTTACCTCGTGTTTAACAAAAAAATAAGATTTTACATTTAAATGTTGCAATATGCACAACATATGGAATGACCATAGCTTAAGTAAATACAATAAAAAAATAAAAGAAATATAAATATGATACTGATAGAGATGTTGTTGCTCCATCAGGATCGGATGACTTCCATCAGTGCGCTGCTCGTTTGGGTAGCCCTTGGAGGACCACCTCTGCGGTTGAACGCCAGACCTGAAGTATCTTATAATTTCGTTGCTTCTATTCTGGCTTAAATATTATTCAATTTGAAATGACCTTATTGGATCTTTCTTGTCCACCACGGCACGACTTGATTGGTTAAGTCGCGCCGCCGCAATTAACACAAAATTGCCATTGCGTGGACTTCCAATTATTAAATTATAGTTGGAATACATAATCCAAACTATTCCATAAATATATATATAATTTGTAATGTGCAACATTACATATCGTTAATATATTCATGGTGCGTTGAGTACGTGTTATCCGACAACTTAAAAGTTTTCACATTTAAACTCCAAATGTGTCTTTTGTAATGTCTCCTTTCCACAGTGAGACCAATTTTCATCAAGAAACTCGTGTCCAATCACCATATTTGAACAAAATACAGAATGGTTAGAAGATTTCAAGCAAAATAGTTTTTAATTCTTGGGAATATGATTTACTACGAAAGGAATTTTGTTTAGACAATTATTAAATAAAGTGTGAAAAGTTACATATTACCGATTTAAAATTAATTTAGTCTGGTACTTATTGCGGTTTTAAATTTTTCTCATTTTTACTAAAAGAAATTTAAATATTTACTACAATTATGCTCCAATACTGAAATAAAAGTTGTTCTATTGTCAAATAGGTAGTAGACAATCGGCAAAAATAGTAAAACACTATTTAAAACATCAACAAGATAAAAAAAATGATGAAAAACTACATAGTTTTGTTTAATGTATTTAATGTAATTAAGCTTTCCATGATTGATTATTTTTGTAAAACAAAAAGAAATTAATCTAGACATCTTCCAAAAAATAGCTTTATATATTACTACAATGTTGATCAATACTCATGACAAGTTATCTAAATGTTATTTAAATTGTCTTTTGTATATACAGTACTAATTATATTTTTGTTATCTAATAAAGTGTTTTTTTTTTTAAATAACTTTCATATTTTATCTTTGAATTTAATTGAAAATTCTTCTCATATTTAAGTTACTGAAAATAATTATAGCTTCCATTTTTATTTTTGAAATAGAAAACGGAAATAAAAAATTCGCTGCATAAATAAGTAATGAAATATTTTTATGGCACATTCTGCATTTAGTGAGAAAACCGAACGAGAGAGTTGAGCAGGAAAAACTCACAAAGGAACTTTTCCGGCAAAAAATTACAAAGTAAATAAAGTAGCTGATAATCCGGCGGGAGAATGGGGTTAGATGGAGTGCCTCAGGATATTATTTCTCCTTTACGGCGCGGCTCCAAAGAAAATGAGTTGAGATAAGAAAACAACAGTCATTTTTTCACCCTCCCCGCGAAAATACATACCACGTATTAACCAAGGATATGTTCATAGTCTTAGCATAATATAGACATATTTTTTTGTTTTTGATATCCCACGTATAATTTTTCAAAATCTTAGTTCATGAGTGGATCTCTAATCAACATTAAAATCCTCTGTTGAACTGACGTGAATAAATAAATGCGAAGCGAAAATTTACTCTTAGTGCTTGAATAACGTAAATAATATCAATGGTTTCCAACCCCTATAAGAAGTATTTATACAACTACATATAAAATGTTACAATAAGCTTACCATTTAAAATATTTAAAATTCCAATAATAGATTTTATCCATGCGTTATTAAGGAAAAAGAAAATTTATATGATATTTAAGTCGCTTACTACACTAATCTAAACAATATCTGATTATTCTTTTTAATCTTCCTTTTTACGGCTTTATTGAGCCAAATAAGTACCTCGTTAAACCTTCTGTGAAAGTAATGATTTCAAATAATCCCATGCACTTTTTGGATACCTTTATCTCAATTCTAATATTATGCCGTCATTTATTATAATCATAAAGAAAATTTTTAGGCAAATGATTTACAAGACAACCTATTCAAATAAGGTATATGAATCATTTTATTAAGTTAAATATGTCCATTTCATCACTATTATTAAAAGTGGACGTGAGTAAAAAATGAAGATTTAAGTGATTTTAATGCAATAAACTGTATAATGTTTATCGCATAAAATACTTACAGTAACAGTTTTTCTGTGTGGTAAAAATAGATAGCGTCCACATCAAAAACAAATTTTGTTGTAGAAAAAAAAACCGTATTAAACAAGACTTCAAGAACAAAAAAAGCATTTATAATTTATGATCTCAACCTTCCCGTTTTAATTTTGAAAAAATTCCTTCGGAACTCATGCAGTCACATACCGTTTCGAATTCGTTACCGTGTGAGTTTTGTCATATAAACTCATTTATAAAGCAAAATGACAATGTCAAAAAGTGAAATATGGTTATATGTAGTATTGAGTAATTATTTTACATCATATTTTGTGTGTAAAACCTCAAATACATATTCAACTATGCGAAATTATCGAAAGACACCATCATCAAAATTTTTCATAGCAGAACAAGCTCGGGACGTGTCTTGGTGCCGTTACGGTACGTCATGCATCTCGGATTATTACTATACTATAATTTACTATTTTTCGATGGTAAAATTGACGAGGTTTTAAAATTATGATTAATTATAAAAAGAAAACGCAAACTTTTATGCATTTTTAATTATATATATATTTAAAACTATTTTTGTTACAATCAGAAAAATTTTCAATTTTTATACGACTTTTTTCACACATAATAAAAGTTTAAAGGTTAAAGTCACACATTGTTACACCATGAATACGAAAGAGTTAAATTACGTTTTAAGATGTTGATTCAAACGTACTTAAAAGCATGTTATACATCTTTTAGCTGTATATTAAGCGAGTAAACTAACGAAGCTAAACAAATGTTAGATTCACGCTTGTATCTTCATCTTTTTATAGTTCAAGAAGCTTTCTATACTTATTTTAAATGACAATAACTTGTTCAATAAAAGTATCTAAATGGTAAACTTTAACAGCCGATGAAATAGTTTATATAAACCAAATAATAACAATGTATAACATATTATCAACATCTTTATGGAGGCATCTCTACAAAAATTGTTTATTATTCTCTTGCACAACCTCTCATTTTTTGGAAAGAGTAAGTACTAAAACGGAGCTAGTACTCAACTAGTAGGTAGGGAATCGTTTTTAATACGGCTCTTTTATTTTAAGAACGGATAAAACGGAGTGAATTTAAAAATCACACATATCCATGTTTTTGAACAGAAATTCATAAGGTGGCAATAATGTATGAAAGTGCTTGTTCGGGGACTACAAGCCGTGAAACCACAACTTGATAGAATGAACGCGCCATGCCCGCTGAACACTTGGCTACATGAATAGAAAAAAATATATTTCATTGACATTTCTAAAATATTATTAAAAATGCTGCAGATGTTTATATATTATATCAGTCTCAAATATCACAAACCTGCACCTGATAATAATTACGACTGGCAATGACCGATAATACCTACCCTTCATAACATTAAAGCTAAGAATTATTTATAACATGTTTCTCCCCCAACATGGCCTACTTTCAACCGAGTAACGTGTTTTCAATGCCAGGTGTACGTATCTACCCGCTCAACTTTTTTACAGCAGTGAATGTTTTTTTACGGATAAAAGTATTCTCATAATGCTGTTATTTCCTCTTTTAACATAAAAATGTGCAAATTTAAAAACCATCTTTTTTTATAATTCTGCCCCACAAAAAAAATTGACAATAAGTGACATTATTTAAATGTATTGTATTTAAAATAAAAATATATTGACTTATCTGAGCAAAAATTTTTTTATCTAATACAAGATTGTTAAAAGCAAAAAGCTTTGTTGTTATATCGAGCACTTGGGAAAACATATGTCAAGTACGTTGAAAGAAACATTTTTTTTGAGATCAACCTTTAAGCCATTGCTTAGATTAAATTGACTAAGCCTTTGTTACTTTCTGATGTTTACAGCTCACTTTAAATATAATGCCTAAAGTGTAATATTTATGAATCAATATTTTCATTATTTTAGAAACATTAATGATGTGAAGAAATTAAGATTATTCATATTTTAAATCCCACCCGCCATAATTTGGAGCATAATATATGTACTTCTAATGGAGTCTTTCAACATAAAGTGCTTAACAAGAACTGTTATTTTAAGTTAGTTAATCTACCTTTCTTTGCACAATAAAATTTAGTGAGTGTGAAGCGAAAAAAAAATAGAGAGATCTATGATTTTCAATACTAAATTTTGAATTTGTTTGTTCACACATTCACACTTGATTGTACAGCTGAATTAGAACAAACGCGTAAGCACTCAGCTACGGCACAGAGTGTTTTAACTTTTACTCGATGAAATCTTCGCAAACATATTCATGACTTTCAGTCCTTTTTTGGTATGTATACAATCTTTGCGGTTTCAAACCCATATTCAATGGCCATACAGTTAAACATTACAAGCTAACTAAAAAAAATACAGAAAATACTGAATTACGATTTTTCAGCATTGGTCAATGACTACATTCCAAGTCTAGGATGATATGCGTTTTTATATTATATTTATAATAAATGTCAAAGAGTCATGGTCAGACTAATAATTCACATTTTTCCTGTCGTTCATAGATGATAATACATCTATATTGGAAGACAAACTAATTAAAAATCAGTTAAAAAAAGTTCAGTTGTGATATTTTGTGAAGATTTTTTTATTTTAGCGATTTTTAATATCAATACTATGAAACAACAATAATACCTACCAGAGAAACGCTTCATAGAGCGTACCTAGCAAAAGCTTATGTGGTCTGAAGTTGTAAGCCAGCACTTTGGAAAATAACAACATTATTTACAGCGACCTTCCACGCACAATGTACTTTGCAATCATTGCAAAGGGTTGGTCTTTATTTTAAGCTTCGTCTACCTGGAAATTTCGAAAACAAGGGTTGAAATAGGATGTGAAAAACTCCTTCCTTCTAAATGGATGAAACTCATTTTTCTTTTTGTGCGAATTAAACATGACACCATTTTTAGTTAGGTATTATCCAATATTGGATTTTCATTTGATTTCCCGGATCATTAAACTGACATTTCAGGCGTACTGGACTAAATTTATTAACAGGTAATAAAATAAAATATACTTAACACATCTGACGCATTGCTTTAATCGTGCTGTTTTAGTTTTTGATTGCTTTTAATTACTACGAATCAGTTATTTAATTACAAAACTTAATATAGATACTGTCATAAAAATACATGTCTGTGTAAATTATATTACCTTTCTATCTTGTTCTCGAATCTGTAAAATTGTTTTTTAGTTTTATATACCCTTGGCGTCAGCTATAATTCTGTGTATTGTACTTTTTTTTTATCGTAAAAAAATACATATTGTAGATTGGGTGATATTTTTGTACGCCATATCCACTCCCAATATGAATAATATGGACTATTTATATAGTATTCTTACAGAAGACATTTGACGAACGCTGGTTGAAAATCGGTTCAGTAACCCTATAGGTAACTCTCTTAGGCGTTTGTAAAAATTTGTTCGCCTAGTCACGGGCTTGAATTTCCAAACAGGCACATCATCGTTTATTTAAGTTTCCTTTTTTTCATAGTTTTCCTCTCTCAGATCCTCATAATGGCACTATGGAGAAAGCTTTTAACTAATAACTAGCCCTTTCTTAACCCTGCAAACCTACCACGTTTCTCTCTAAGCAATGAATGACTGTTTTACAAGTGGTTCTCATAAAACAATTTCTGTTGAAAGGCTTTATTCGGAATCCACATAATCTATATAGCTTAAAAAAGATTATTTGAATAAAAATTATCGTTAAGGTGAGTGCTGATAAGATGAAAAAAACATGCTTTGTGTATTATAATAATTACTATCATAAGCGTCATTAAATATGAAATAGCTTCTCTCATCCCAAGCAATCTTAAAGCATCTATCTACAGTTGCATTGATTTTTGTCGTGGTCGCTTGTTTTCGTATTATATAATGTTTTTATTACAAGGATTTCTATGGCAAAAACGTATTCTGAACAACGTGGATAATTGAAAAATATTTCGCGGCAAACTTGCACGATATCGAATAAAATAAAACGTACCTAAGAAAACATCAATCGAAACATTGAAACATCCCTTTGTTATACTCCAGGGAGTTTCGCTCTCATATCACTTCAGCAAAATGTAGCGGAAACTTTCCAAGCGTGTCAGGGGTATTAAAAATTATGAAATAACTTTTTGAACTCTGCTATTTTGATTCTTTGACGAGAATAGATATTCCACACTCTCAGCAAAGCTATACAAAGGTTTATTTTGAGAAATATCAACATCAGTAATTATTACATTCAATTTTAGATTTATTTATATTATTAGTTTTAAGTTTATCGCTTTAGTATTTAAACTACGTATATATTATATTTTGTAACCATGCCTGCTACCAATTTAGAGTATATGAACTCCTAATGTGGCTCAGATCAATAGAAACTGTTCTACGATAACTGATAAATACTTAGTCGCTTAACCTCTCTTTTCGGAGAGAGTAAGGAAAGATGGCTGAGGTTTGAGCAGGATTAGTGTCTAGTTAATGGCTCACGCTTCAAGTCGATTTGAGGACCAGATGGGTTGGAGGGTATATATCACATAAATACTGTATGTATAGCCATTCGACCCCATTAACACCGCAACCAAAACCGACAACGTTGATCACTCAACCTTAATATACGTACTCAAAAAAAACACAAATTGGTAACGAAATCTACCGAGATTTTTCCGACAAAATCAATCATAAAAATTGAGAAAAAAGTATTTGTTTGAATTTACTCTCGTGGTTCATGTTCACTCTAAATAATATATATCAAAATCCGAAGCTATATCGTTGGATAATGATACAGCTTATACCACTGAATCATCATTGTCAGGGTAGTCGTAAATGTGATAACAAACAATCCAAATTCAAGATAATCATCAGGAATATACATGAAATAATTTTTCTTATTATTGATTTATTATGTGTTATCAATATCAAAACATAAGTTATCAAAGATGTCAAGTATCACTGAAACTTGATACTATTTCCATGCACTTGGTAAAAAATTAAATAACATTCACTTTAAAGGTGTTAACTTTACTGTCAAAAGGTGGCGTGGAAGAGCATTATGTTTTATAAAATAAAATACAATATGTTTTGTACTACTTCCACACTTTTATAATGACCAGAACCGATTCCGCTCTATCAATATTATCAGTTGATAATAACAAAAATTGGAAGTACATAGTACAAGTCAAATTCTATTTTATTTTTAGAAATAAAATTGTCATTTGCCATTAATATAATATATAAGATCTTCTTAAACAAAAAATATCAGATCTATAGTCTGTTTTACATTAAGCACCATGCATTTTGATAAAAAAAACAGTATCACAAGAGAATTTAGATCCATTTTGGGTATCTTGCGGGCTGGTATAAAACATCATTTAAATCCAACCTCTTTTCTTCAACCAAAATAGTCGGATAAAATACAAAAAGACCAAAAAATGGCATTCAAGATTTTGCGATTGGATTATTACAGCCATTAATGAAAATTATTGAAACTGTTATAGACAACGCTACGATATTTTAATAATTAACATCTTTTGTTCAGTTGAAAACAGTTAAAAAAAACCTTTAAAAAGAAGAAGTAGACATAGCGCTTCTCATAGAAAATTATTTGGCGTTTTATTCGCACATTCATAAAAATTAAATACGATGAAAGTGGTTAAAACGACATTATTTTTAAACTCCAATCCTACAATATTATATATACTTAAAAATCAGTCACTAAGTAGTTGAAAGATTATTTTTTTGTTTTTATAGATGGAGGTATTAAAAATACTTACAGATAGTCAGACCATTTACTCATACATATTGAATTATTTATTAAAACAAGTCTTTAAACATGCAAACATTATCATTTAATCGAGCGGAACGATAATTAGTAACGAAAGTGTACTGAGACTAAATAATTCAAGGAAATATTAAGTCTCAGCACATTTTCTAAGGTGAAATTTCTAATAGCAATGGTACAGTAGCTGATTAAACGATACGACCTTAGCTTAGTAAGTATGTGATTACATGATTAATCAGTGATCAGCAGATAATTTGAGCGTCTATTAAGCCGTAAGTAAGCAATTACAGTATTCGAATTAATATTTGCTGAATAGCTAAAGTAAATACTCATTAGTAATACGTTTCTTATTTAACTTGTCATACAATATATCTTATGTTACTTTATCAAGAGATTATAATGGAGTAAATTAATAGTATCGCATAGTATATTGCAATAAATCATATATTTTGTTGCATGTTGGTTGTTTTACCACTCCATTTAATTTGTGGTTTAATGTAGCTGCTAATCTAATATCCAACTTCTTTAACAAAATAACAATAGAGAAAAACAAATTAACGTAAATAGTACACTCATTTGACGATGCAGGCTGCAAGCGGCTGACATTTGGAATCAATGCACGTTTGTTCATCCTTAATTCAACAATTATAAAAATCTGGGATAGAGGAGTCACCAGTAACCTACTTGAATAAGTATTTAAATTTGTGAAAGGTGGGGATTACAATGGGACATGAGGCTGGGAAATATTTATAAAATATTAATTACTTATTTTAATTTTTTTACGGTATATTTAGTCTGAAAATAATTTAAAAAAACCGTACAAGTAACACACTTTATTAAAAAGTAAAATAATTATCAGAGTAGTCAATATTAATCGTATGCTGTAATTAAATTACGATAATATACCTAAACGACCTACGTCTAAGAAGATTGTACAGGATATGTTGGAAAAACATGAAAGCTAAGATGTAAGATGAAAATAATAATAATCCATAATGCTGACTTTTGAAAGAAAAAAGGCAATTTATTTATATTACCCTGAACCTTCAGGATAATGTTTAGCATTAGTAGCGAAAGTTGATTCCTATATTATACCCAATTTATTTGTACCATACACTTTGTAGGCTAATAGGACAATCTGTATTTAGGTGGATTCCAAAGTTTAGATATAAAGCTTCCTTCGCACTTGTCGCACATTATTAATAGCAGTTAGTCAAACATTTGCTTTACCAGTAACACGACTAAACACAAACCCTTGGTCATATTATTATCACAAGCGATAATGAGAGGGTTGTTAAGAGGAGAGACTGAGGAATGTGGAAAAAGGCAATTTTCAACAACAATTTGTGGCTATATAAATACCAAATTGTATCTTTTTTTGAAAAAACAAAATTTACGCACCTCAAATATAAATATGTAAAAGCTGTTTTAAGGAAAGTACTATTTTATATTAAAAACGTCATATTGTTAAAAATATTTCAATAAAAAAGCATCATTGTATCTTAAACCAGTTTTCGTTAGATTTATAATACACATTACTAATATTTCACCAGACTCATTTAATAAAAATCTTACGCAAGTGTGTTTTCTAAAAGTATACTACAACATAGAATATGAATTATATTTTTATTGAACTAAAATCAAAACTTTATAGTCTTAAGAGGTTGCTTGAGCTTAGAATGCACTACAAATATAAAAATTAGTATTTTTATTATTAAATATTTGTATTTCTTGATAATTATTTTAATATAATCATTTGTTCTGATAGCTTTAGATTGCATCAATGAATTTCTGTAAATTATTTTTTTTTCAACTATCTACTGGAAATTGTATCGCAATTCAGATAATACTGACAAAGGCAATTGGGCGCTTAAACCGAAGCGCGGTTCCCTATGTTATTAATCACTTTTAATTACTGTTTCATTTAAGTTGACTTTGATGGACGGCGCAATTTTATTGAGAGGCTCAAATTGTTTCATAGCTCTCATTAAATCGTACTAAAAAAGAACCCAGCTAGCGATTCCTTCTCGTGCCTTATGAGAAGAAAACTAGTATCGTAAATTTGACGATTTATTATCTAGGAGATCTTTCTTCAAAATCATGAATAATCATTTACTGCTTGCGACTTCATTATTAGGAACATTCATTGCTTGACTCTTAACGAATGAAATCAGTCTTAATTTTTTTCATAAAATTATGAAAAAACCTATTGATAATAAATATAATATACATGTCAAATTTGAGCTATTGAAATTTTGTACACTTCCATGTATTTAGTGTACAAAAGTACAAAATCTCAATAACTCAAATTTGATATTGAAGTTCCATCTAGCACCCTCAGTCGATGTCTTAAATTATAATATACATGTTTTTGTACCCAGTTAAAACCATATCAGTATTATTCAACTCTTGACAGCTAAATTATTAGAGATCAAGATCTCCCTAACCAAATACTTCATTTAGATCAGTAGATATCAAAACATGTTTATCTGTCTAATTGTAATACTAATGTTATTATATTATAATATAATAGCACATGATTTAAAATTTATATTCAAAATGACGCCCAAACCCACGTTAAGAGAGAATATTATTACAATAATATCGTACCCGTTTCATAAAAAAATACATTAGCCGAAAAATCTTGTTTTTAAGTATTTATATCCCTTTATCAAGCAAGCTTTATTGTCAAGAAATACACAAAAAATAATTTAAAATTGACCTTAACACCTTTACCAAATAAAAAATTTGCACAAATAATACCATATTACTAAATTAAAGTGCATTAAATGAATAAAATTAATGTTATTTATTAACATTATATTTTAATATAAAACAGCTTCATTGTTTGTCATAGAGCAGACAAAGATTCAATGTTGATTAACTTAAAACGACTACAGCTGACTTAGCGTTTTTGTCTGAACGATGAAGATATGCAGCCCAATGTTAATTCCAAATGAATATTAAAACTTAAATACAACTGATAATTTAATAGTACATATGATCATGTTAATGATTGATAATTGAATTATACCAGTTCTGTAGGCGAGTGGTAACATATTTTAGATTATTACCACATTGTAGTGCAGACAAATACGATAATCAGTGAAAGTATTCATTCATACATTGTCTTTTAAATCAATTTATTCGATCAAAATGCCCCATCACTTGTTTATTTGCCACACTTTGACAGTGATTTTTTCTTTTAAATGAAGAATATTAATGTCAAGAAGTACAATATTAGACCCCGGATTATCTGGAAATGTACTAAAATCTTAAGACGATCCTTTTAACAAAATCTATCCAATTTTTATACTTTGTTTGGAAATATTGCTTATATATATTATATTTTAAATAAAAACTTTTACTAGGAGGTTGAGTAAATATTTTAATATTGAGGAACTACTGAAAATTAATGCTTTGTGTGAATTTCAACTTTTGATGAAACCGTTTTTTAAGTGTCAAAATTAGTTTAGCTTACAACCAAGCTGAATTACCAATGATAAAATTTTAGTCAATTTTACTCTGTAAACATATCTTGCTAATTAGTTTCCTTTTATTAAAAAAACATTCACTAATAAAATTATTTCTAAATCCTTTGCATAGCTTGGCTTATTCGACTGTCTTTGCATAATCATTCATACGATTATATCTACGCCGCAGTACATCTAAACTACAATTGTGGAGGCCCTTCCTACATTCTCCCAGGTAGTCCGTCATGATAATCTTTACAGAAAAGTCTTTCTGAGGGATAAACTAACCAAAGGAATCACTCAGTACAGTTAAGTTAAAAACTCACTATACGAAAACATAAAGTTGTCAAAAAGCTTTGCTTAGCATTCATAATCAAGAGGCACTAGTATACTATTATCCAGAATTGATTCTTTATCAACAGCTTTGTTAATTTGACATCTTACGTATTCATTAAATTTTAGAGTTATAAAATACATGAGGTGGTAAACTAACTTTCATCACAATAGCCACTCTTCTGCGGCTACGTAATGAAGATTCATTTCTTACTATTATTAATATTTAATGTGTATAAATTTGTCATTCTACTGATTATAATTTGTAATAAGTAATGTCAGATAATGCTTATCAAAGATGAAAAGCCCGTATATCGTATAACATATTTAAGTAATCAATGTTAATTTGACCTCATTTGTTTATAATTTTGTAACGATTAAAAAATATCTGGCAAAGCAGTTATTGCCTATGTGACATAATATATCTCTTAAGACAAACTCAACGAAAGATTTAAAAAATCACCTGTGAACAACTCTACCAGAACAAACGCACACAAAACAAAACATTTAATACAAAAATCCACACTTTATATTGATCTTGCCGGGAATTATATTCAAAATTTTTCAAGTTCCAAGCGGATATCTTACTACTACAAATATTAAGATTGAATTTTATATTATTGAGGTAGTATACAAGATAGATTTCGTCGTTTTAACTAGCAAACTGCGTCTCTACATTTCAGCAAAATGTTCAGGAGAGTTTTGAAACTCAATAAATTCAGTTTCAACCAATGTTAAATTATAAACTTTACATATGCCAATAAATTCAATTTTAACTAATGTCATTTTTGAATGTCACATAATATAACATTGTTATATGAAAAATGATTAAACATTATTCATATAGCATATGTAAAATTCGTTATATAACATTGGTTAAATTTATTGAGTTTTAAAACTCTACTGAAAGTTTTGCTAAAATGTAGATACGCAGTTTGCTAGTTAAGATAAAAATATGAGAAGGAACTGAAGTCTTCAACTATTACTTAGTTAGGAACATAATTTAGAGTAATGCATTTGATGTTTATCTGGTACTGTCTTTGACTTATCAATGATGGGTTTTACAGACCTGAAACCCAGAATAAAAACTTTCATACATTAGAGCAGTGGTCGGCAACTTACTTTTTTTTTTTTTTTTTTTTCCATGTCCGCTCCCAATGTGGAGCATATGGTCTCCTAATGGAGGTATCTTGACAGAGTTTTTTCTACGAGAACTACTTGTCACTCAGTTGCTCAACCTCTCTTTTCTTTTTCGAAGAGAGTAGGGATTGAAGGATAGGGCTATGACAGGACTAGTGGTTAGCTAATCGCTCTCGTTACGCCCCGTGAGGATGGGATTGGTGAGAGGGAGGACTCAGACTACGAACAGAAATCCATAAATCGATTGAAAGATCAATCTATGAAAACAGTCCGCACCGGGAATTGAACCCGAGACATCCGTAACCGTAGCCAGCGACGAAACCAACTGCGCCACGGACGCCGACGGACGGCAACTTACTACCCCCGGGTAATTGAATTACTCACTGCAACATTTTGAGTTACCCGCCAAAAAAAATATGCCAAAGTTATTTAAATATCTTGGAATAAATAATATAGAATTGGGATACAATAAATTAAAATGTTCATATCTATGGACAAATAAATTTAAATATCTTCATCAGCATATTGAAAAAACAGAACACGATCACATGAATGCAATATCTCCATGCTGGGCGTCATTAACATAAAATTTTTCTTGCTTGAAAGAAAATTGCACTTGTCAATAAAATTATTTTTTTTAAAAATAGTTTTTTTAAAAAAAATTTGTTTTAAACTTTTACCCACTACAAGGTAGACAACAGAATTCTTAAGCAAAGCATTATTAAGATAGTATGGTATCCTTCATGAAAAAATGCAAATTAATAACCCGATAGGCGACCTGACTGTGGAAAACAACGTTAACTATCAATAGCTTGTTATATCGTTTGACGGCCAACATACAAGGTCTTCATTACAGTATTCCGCCCTTCAACCGCAACGCTATGGTAATTGAGGGGTCTTACTTGTTTTGCCGCCCTCAGACAGCCGCCCCCGCCCACAATCGATCGACTTACTAATATAATTACGATATATGGGAGCGCAAAGTTCTCCGATGCTCTGTTAAGCGCCGTAATTCAATATAGCTTGGAATTATATATTTCTTGTTTTATTTTTCACGTTGCAAGTTTCATGGCGTACTTAAATGTTATGAACCGATAAACTTTCGTAATGTAGAGGAAAAGTATTACTAACATTTTTTGCGACAAAACGATTATCTCATTATATTTCAATGTGTGTAGAAACGACTATTGTTAATGATCTATTTATGAAATTTAATAACTCTGGCATTCCGATTGTTGAATGAGAAAAATGTGAACAAAATTAAATTTATTCTTTAAATAATGAAATCTTTTTTATTCTACTGGTTGTGAATCCAGATAGTGTGAAGATGTATTCTCAAAGAAGGGATACACGTGTGATACCAAGTAGCACAACCAGTGGAATATCAAATTTAAATTTGATATAAAAAATAAATTTTCAGAAAGTTACCGCGGATTCCGTCGAAAATATGTAACTGTGTTCGACAAAAATCACAATGGCCAGTGTGCAGGGTAAAAAGGGTCTCATGGTTGTTATAATGTATGCATTAACCTATGAATTTCAATACCAAATATTAATGAGAAACCTATTAACAAATGTCAATCAAAACTGTTATTTTGTACATTAGTTGCATAGTAAAATGATCTGCAATTAGCGATCAAATATTCCTGGGCTCAAATCCTGAAGTGATTAATGTAAACGGTTCTTTAAATATAACATTTTGGATCGTGATAATAGATGCTTGTGATGCTATTTCTTTTCGAGTCGATCTCGCGACAGTTTGTTTGAAATCTATCATAATATTTAGCAATTTATAATTATTTAATGTAATACTGACAAGTATGTTAAATGTAAAGTGTTGCTTAAATCAATAACAAACATTTGGTTTAAACATACAAAATATTCTTGTATAGGAAATAGGAAAACGTACACGCCTTTCACTTCAAAAATGTACTCAAAATAAAAATACCTTCAAGGAAGGTAAAATTTTAATCTCGAAATTGAAACAGAGTTCTCTTATCAACATAATATTACTACTTCATATGGAAAAGCGTCCATAGAAATGGGCCGCACTAAGACATAACTTTCCCGGTAAGCTTTGCAAAGTGCAGTTAAATGTATCGTTGGCTGCCTACATTTTCATACCATCGCACGCTCGCATCCGGTTTGCTTCGTAGAACAATGCTAATGCAATGCTAATATGAAAATTCTACAAGTTCTAGTTTTAATAAAAGCTTTAAGAGATACGACTCCTCAATATAACATTTCTCCGTACTTTTAAATTACAACATTGTACAAAAATTGGACGTAGTTTCCTTTTTATTGTTACATAAGCACTAATTCCGTTCTACGGTACTAGATTCGTCAGAAATATTGTATTTTCATTACTGTTATTATTGTAAAGCCATTATAAAAATAAAAATAAAAATTATAAAAATAAAAATAAAAATAAAAAATTAATTCATTATACTGAAGAAAAAGAATGCGTAATCCAATTTATTTTTGTGGCATTTTTAATTTTGTTTTAATATATTTCCGATAACCAAGTCTGATAAAAAGTTTGAATCATTAAATAATGACGTGAAACAATAATCTTAATTCTACGTAGAAAATAAGCTAGTGAAGAAGAAGATTTCGTAGGCTACTTCATATTTTTAGAATATGACCCCTGACATATATGGTAGATGCCAGTAGCATAATAAAACTACAAATCCAATAAATTTAGCCAGTATAATAAATTAACTGCTTGCTTAATAAGTACTTTTTTTAGATAATATTCACTTTCAAAAAAATAGTTTTCACTGATAACAAAAACTTCCACAAAATACAAATACTTTTACTATAAATAAAATGATCCCACATTACAAAATATATTTTAACATTGAACTATATTACACTTAAGAAAATATATTATCACTAAGAAATTAATACACACTTTGAAATCGATAGTTCGCACTAAGTTGTAATTAAGTCGCACATATTCTTTACTACTAGCAACATTGATACACTATATATTATCTATGCTTCACTGGCATAAGTATACACAAGTCATAAGCTCATTTTTTTGTCAAAATAATTGCATCCCTTGTCCCTCGTCACGCAAAGCAATGTTTCCAATAGATGGTGACGTTTAAAAATGTATAAAGTGGTTTTGTGTGAACATGTACCAAAAAAATTATTGATATGTTTCATTATTTTTGCTGTAACCAAAATCATTTGTTGCTTATAATATATTCATTCTATTTAAAAGTTGAAAATAACGCATTTAAAGGGTTAACAAAAATAAATTTACAATAATAAATTTGACAACACACACGCTCAGAATTGATATTTATGAAGAAGCAGTGTTCTAAGTGGACATGCAAAATGTCAGTATAATTTTTTCACTGTTCATAACATAAAAATTAAAATTAATGTAATTTATTTCAAAATCCAACCTATCAAAATTACAGTTTATGGTGCTTTATTAAAAGAATCCGTTTCTAAGTGGAAACTATTGAAATCAAAGTTTGAGTGTTCTAAGTTATTACTAGGTAATCGAAAGTGCAAACTATCTGAATAAAAGCTAAAGTCTACCAAGTGAATACTATCTAATACAAAAGTGCAATTATATGTAACCCTAAATTAACCAAATTTGACCATATACGAGACTAGTAAACATATTATTATGCCATGTGACATGTGAGCTAATTATGGGTAAAAATGTGTTTTACTATCAACCACTTTCTCAATAGTCTATAAGACTTCGTTAGACTAGCTTATTTAGTTTTCAATGATTTAAAAGAAATATTTCCAAAATTGCGATGGACAAAATCGTGAGTTTCAATTTTTTTATCATAGTAATTTTTAAGAAACTTTATACTTTGTACCATAGCGTGAAAGTGATAGCATTGAAAAATGACGTTGCTCAATAACAAATGAACATGGTGCATATATATCAGGCGCGTGCGGTGGCTTTATCTCTTTCTCTCTCAACCACATGAAAACTGAAGGTGCAAGTGAGATGCAAGGGCATGCGGCGCATGCTCTTGTATCCTTCTTGGTCATACGCAAATTAGGTTGTGCGATAGAGATAGTGATAAGTCCACCGCACGCCAATGATATATATATATATATTTCGGGTATACAATATGTATTTTTTTTAATACACTAATTACTTTTTCATCTCTTATACTGTACATTATTTGATAACAAAGCACAAATTAGCTGTAATTAGCCCAATTAAGTCTCATTAAATTATATTATTTGGCTTTTCTAAAAAGCAAATTTAAGAGATTGGCTTAAAAACGCATTATTTATAAGCTACTTAAAATAATCCATGTTAGTAATACGGATGTTCCATAAATACTTATATATTGATATAAAATAGAAATAAAAATTATAATACCAAATCGAAATATCATCGTTGTTCTGGAAGAAGACACTAACTGAAAAATACTGGCTTTGAGTAATTGGACTTTGAAGTTTGTCAAATGTTTGAAATGCTATACCTTTTTCATTTTGTTTGTTTGTACAAAACTGTTTTTAAGTAAAAGTATATTTTATAAAAATAAGTGTGTTATTTCATACATTAGACTTTGAAATAAGGAGTATTTTGGTTTTACTAACTCAATATGTTTTTTTTAGATTTAGTGTTTTCTTCCAGAACAGCGACGACATATTACTTCAAGCACAATGGTTACTTATTTGATAAGAAAATATGAAATAGTTATATAATTGGATAGCATGCTAAATATAGTAGTTTAAATAAATTATTTTCGGCACGATAAAACCTGTTGAGAGGGAGTAAATTGGACGAATTTTAAGGCGTTATACAGGTGTGCGTGAAAGTCCGCACGTCAAAAAAGTTTCCAGCAAACACCTGATCGCATCGAGGCAGAGTTTCATAAGTGTGTAGATAGGCTAATTAATTACTATCCGACAAAGGTTACTATTGAACTTGCAAAGGTCAAGATGGAAAACTTTTAAGTCTCACCCCCGGATAAATATTAAATCTTTAGACGCCGTAGGGTAGCGTGCTGGAATCGCGTGCCTTGACGCATTCAACTCTTTGAAATTCTTTCTTTTGATACAAATGCAATAAATTTCTTTGTTAACAAGAAAAAACACTCCTTTTAAACACCTACTAAAATAAAGTAGTCGAGTCTGAAGACCTTATTTAAGTTATTTCATATTTTTATAAGGCTTGTCTTGAACACCAAAAATGTTACTAAAATAAAAATTCTCATACAAGTTTCTTTTTTATTATTGCTGACTTAAACAGACTTTTTAAGTTCACATTTAGAACAGCAATAGTGAAAATTTTATAACAGGTAAGTTTTAATATAGTTTGAAAAATTGTTATTTTTCATTAGATTCTTTTTTGAATATATATTTTCATAATGTATTAATTTAAATAAAACATATTTTATCATATCACACATATTATATTATAATAAATCGTAGTAATATTATAATTATAAAGTTGGTCACTTTTTAACAAATGCATAATGTATCATGCTAGCGATTGAGATGAAATTTCGAAAAATGAATTTTGTTATCATTATAGTTAAAAGATTTTTCCGTATTCATCAATGTAGAATGATTCTTAAAATTATTAACGTCACGGTCAACTAGCCTGTTAACATTTGAATTGTCTAGCCCAAAATTGTTTATTTTATTTTTTAATATGAAACCATACTAAGTCGACATATTTTTATAAAATTATTGGAATACAATAAAAGTTTTCATAGTAAATTTGAAAAAACATGTTCTTCTTCAGACGAATGACTCTTATCGCACCTTATATCGCTTAAACAGGCAATTCTTATTTTAGGTCAGTCAATCCAAACTGTCACAATTAATCTATTCGTTATTTATAATTTAGAGAATATCTACAAACAGAAAAAAAAATATTTTATATTAAATAGATATTTATTAACTAAATTTTGATGTTGATGTTTAAACGGCATTATTTTGGTGCAAGTGAGATTTTGACCGTTGAAAATATCACTATTTACATTCCACCAATTACTAATAATATTAAAAGTTGAAAATATCGCAGTTGTCATCCAGAATGATATGTGTAAATGTTTGGGAGGACTTCTTGCGAATAATACGCAGATTGACATGTGTATTTTCTATATTATAGGTATGTCAATTTGCTCATTATTTTTAGAAAATATTTTAGCCGATGCATAAAAATACTGTGAATTATATCGAATCTCTATCTTTCACGGTTCTAAATTCTATATCAGCCACCACCTGCTACATATTTACTGAGTGGCTCTTGTAACACAGCTAGACGTTTTAAGTGCCTTCAATACTTGTTTACCAAAAGTTAGGTTGAAAAAAGACATTTTAAACATGACACGTTTATTTAATTTGAGATTTACTCACTCCCGATATTTATTTTAAATATTTTTAACAAAATATTACCGTTAAATATCTATATCTAAATACATTTAAAACTAAATTAAATGAAGTATTATAACGACACAATCTTTTTTACTAAACCGCATTCAAAAGAATTTAGCATAGTGAATTTTGTTCGATACATTCTGCAAAATAAAATATATTTGAATGTTATATTTAGAGAGAAATCGGATATTAGTAGTTTTAATCTCCCGATACATTCAGTTTCGTGGAACTCTCCACAAAATTTGATAGGGTAGAATACCTTAGTGTCACATAGCAAATGCCTTAACGCATGATGTGTTTAGTTGGTCGCTTTATGTTTCAGTCTAGTTTAGTGGTTTTCAAACTATTAATTGTGACGTTATGTTAAATCACTTTGGAAACTGTCAGGAGGTTGTTACATAGACACCCATTTAACTTCTGAATCGGTATACTGCGATATCGAAATAATTGATTGCACGATATTTCAGGAGGAACCCGGTGACCTTTAAACTAAACGGCAGTATTTATCATCCCCACGTATATCAAACATGATTGTATGGAAAGATATTACTAAAACTCACACATTCAATAACTTGTCATGAAAAGACTTTATACACGTTTCTGTTCACGTATGATACATAATTCTGGTTTGCTGTTGTAGCCCTTGTAAATTGCTGTACATTTTAATATAAAATTATTGTTATCATATTTTTCAATCTACTATAGCTCAAGCATAATGCTGAATTATTAATAATCACAAATAAATATTTTATGGTCCTGTGTTTTAAAATTGTCTAAGAAAGATTTTATCATATTTAATTAAATAATTTTTTCAATTTTTCAGTGTACCCATATAAAAGACTTTTCTAATTTCTCTTTAAGTAACATTTTAAGGCAGTTCCAGAAACGTCATAAAATAAACTCCCGACACTAAATAACATGGGTGTTTAGCTTGATTTTTAATAAAAGTTGAGCTTGAAGTTTTTAAAATGATGTACAAATCTCTTTTCATTTTTCCGTTTCAGGAAATATTACAAATATGATGTACATTTAGTTGAATGTATGGATAGCATGAATACTTTTCTATTTTTTGGAGAGCACAGAGTAGGTACGTCAAACGGATCCACTCTCCGCTGTGTGTACTTTGAAGATAAGCCATTAGTATTGGCAATACTATTATTATCGGCTTATAACACAGAGGTTTGAAAATTAACAATTCATCTTATTAGTTCAAACGTTGTGGTGACTTCGACCCATACAAATGAGAAGCCATTAATGAGTTAATCATTTTTTAATGTGACTTAACTAAAATCTGATTGATTGTTTGTTTAATCCCTATCCTTCTGACGTAACAATTAAATTGATACATTTGCTATATCCACGGTGTGTTATATTGATGTTACTCATTTGAAACATTGTAGCTATGTCACATTCTTACGATAATATAAGGGAACTTAAATTAGCTGCCATTTGTACCAGCGTATGTTTCATTTTTTCCACTAAAATTATATAAAATTCTCAACTACCCACTCAAAAATACATTTGAAAACGTCTGATAGTCTACATACACGCAAATTATTTGGCGTTAAAAGCTATCCTAGTTTTGTTTTGAAAAGCACACACACATATACACACATTGCACAAACAAACACACCTGCACCGTGACACAAACGCTTTGTTGTTTGCGCAACACTTTTGAATGTCACTACCTACCGTACATATTAAATTGGATGCTCGTTTGAATAAGTATCGCTTCATGCAACTGGGTCATGTTGAATTCGCCCTGAACAGACTTTATAGATACATGAAAAAGAAAGTAACGATTGGGTAACTTTAACTGAGCTTTTATATCTGATAAAAATAACATTTTCATAAAAAAGTAACGGATTCTTATTTCGTAAAATGAAGAGCTAAAACTAAACAGGACTCTTAACACATATTCAATTTATTAAATCAAATTTATTCATCGAAAGTTCATGTTAATTAAATTTATATTAGCAATGTACAGTTGAAGACGTCCGTGGCGTAGTTGGTGGCGTCATTTGCTACGGCTACGGATGTCTCGGGTTCGATTCCTGGTGCGGACGGTTTCATAAACTGATCTTTCAATCGATTTCTAGATTTCTGTTCGTAATCTGTGCGTTTATGATGTCTACAACTAAATCCGATCCTCATGGGGCGTAACGAGAGCTAGGTAACAAGCAGTGCTCATAAAAAAATTCTGACTATATGCTCCACGTGTGGAGCGGACATGGAAAAAAACAGTTTCATGGAAAACCTTTGATATTCAACAATTATTTAATTAAATTAGAAAACCCAGCATTACAAGTTATAGTATAAAATACTATAGATGCTACGTAAGCATGTACTAAAAACACATTTTTTTTCAATTGATAACTATTCAGAACGGATCACCAAAATAATGCATTAAAGTCAGCAAAAAGAAAAACTTTTTTTCCAAAGCACTTTGCGATTCTAATATTTATCTTTATATAAAAAAAACTGATGACTTTTTGTGAATGAATGAACAACACTAAGAAAGTAGTTTCAAAAAATCTTTTTCTTCATTATCCAAAAATACTGTTTGTTTCAAATATCCTTTCCCAATTTGCATATACAAGTAATTATGTTTTACAGCCGTAATTACACATTGGTAAATACCATATATTTTTCTTTTACGTAATTCCTATATCCAATCTAAAAGAATCAATTCGCAAACCTTGACCGCAGGGTCCGTGCCTTGGGTTACTAATTCACGGCTTGCATGGCAAAAATATGGTCTAACTTTATTATTTATGACCCCTTCTGAATTTCAATTCAATCCGTAGGCCGGCTTCGCACCAACATCCGGTGAGAGGGTTTTTCCGGGTGGGCGTGGCTTTAGGTTTTCTCGTTCGAAGGCCAACAAGCACTATCCCTCTATTAATAAAGCGAAATCACAATTTCAGTGACGGAATATTTGAATTTATTTGAATTGTCAATTTTTCTGAAAGGTCTCCATTCGATCACAATTTGATCCAAAAAAGATGGACTAACAATGATTTTTTTTTTAATTAAATTGATTAAATGATTTTTGTACGTTTTTCATAATAATATTTTGTGGTCCGAAGTATTAATCCTTTTCTGAGGCTTAAATATATTTTTCGCATTTAAATGCCCAGAAGTATAAGTAGTAGTGACGTTTTCAGTGTCTTTCTACCTAAAACACTATTTACTTTAAAAGGTTACACAAAGAAATTGAAGCCCTCTCAGTTCCATCAATTGTTTTAAGAATGACCATCTCAATTACAACATTAGCTTTATTTTAATACCATTTGATGTCGTGTTTTAAATATCTAAAATGGTATTTTATTAAGGACAAGCAGAAATAGTTTGTCGAAACTATTAACAAATGATTTACGATGGTTTTTGTCAATAGAACACAGTATCTTAATAAAGGTAATAATTGCTTAATATTCCTTTATTATTGAGATAAAGAATGTTTTACCAATAACAATATAAGATACGTTCGATCGCCTGAAAATTACAACCGTCTTTTACTTACAGCGCTTTGATTCCACTAATTAAAAATTCAATCAATATTTCCCATTAATAACAACAGTTGATGGAAATCAAAATTTATTTCTAATAACAAGGTTTTTTGAAGGCAATATTATAAATATAACAATTTTTCTTCATAGTTTCAGCACATTTTTGTTGAAATTCCTTAGTATAAGCTTTAAACTTTCAAAAACCTCTTTCCACTAAAACGGTTGTAAATTATCGTAAAATCTCAAAATAATAGTTGAAAAATTAGTTTCTCTATTAAGTAACATAATTTAGAGTGAGTTTGTAAATTTTAAATTCACCTATAAAATAAAAACGACATAAAACAAAAAAAAATCTCAACTGTACAAGAAACGTATTCGTGATGTACGTTTAAATGTTTTATAAATAAATTAATGATATGCAAAAACTAAATAATAAATTTCATTGTATTATATTGTAAGATCTTTATGGGAAGACATGAAAGTTTAAAAAAAAAACGTCATCTGAAACAGCTTCTCATTCTATTAAAACTGAGGTAGGAGAACTGGTTCTATGACTATACAGAACAGGAAAAACAGAACAATTTGAAAATTATATTTTTGTCATATCTATTATTTATTGAACATGTAAGAAATAAATAAAATGTTCATTATTTATATAATATGTAGTAATTTATAAAAACAAAAATGTATAATAAACTCAAATATGTAATTAGAATGTGTTTATTGTAGATATTAAGCACAAATATTTGCAAATAACCATATTGTTTATTTCACATAATATAAGGCACTTTTTTTAACTATTTTTAAACTTGTTTGGAAAAAAATATCTGATTCGCCAAAAAATTAGAAAATCGGAAAATCATACGAGATAAACTCGATGAGTAGTCTCTCATGTCTATAATCATATATGTTTAATAAATAATGGATATCACAAAAATACTATCTTCAAATTGTTCTGTTTTTTACTATTCTGTTTAGAACGGTTACCAGAAGAACCGTATTTTAAATATTGAAATTAGTTTTTTTGACACCTTAAATACACAATATCTGATGCATTTTTTTACGGTATTCGGACCTTACTTTAGAAATTTCTTTTTTTTGTTTTATTTCTTGTAATTATTGACATTAGACCCACTCCAAATTGTCACGCTACTGATGATGATGTCAAACAGTATTATACCTTCATCCGTATATAATTCAAATATTTTTGTATTTATCAAATAAAATAACCAACATAAAAACAGTTTTTCAATACACAATAATTGTATGTGAAATAAAAAAAAATAGAATAATACTTGCTATCGATTCAACAACGTGTTTCTATGTGTTTTTAATTGTGATATTCAAATAATAGATTTCTATCAAAATAATGAAAAGTGTAAGATTTATTTCCTGTGTTTAGGAAATAGCAGTGAAAATTGTTAAATTAATAAATTCCGTTTGCAAAAATAATGCGAGGTTTTCATGTCTTTTTTATGAATTTGCGCAATAATTAAACTAGATTCTATAGTAGTTCTCCATTTCTCTTTTTCATAAATGCGAAATTAAAGCATTTTATTGCTTCTCCTAAATCACTTCAGCTGAAATAATCGCTTTGTTGTCTGCATTTCCAGAAATCACTTTACCGTGGTTTACTGGTCTAAAATGAAATGTGTATTTTTCTATTCCATTCTAGTTCCAGTCATCGTAAATAAAATAACAGCCATAAAATATGACAATGAAAAATATCCTCAACTACTTCCAACGCTTATATGGACCATACTCTTGCGATGATTTTGCAAACAAGATACATTTTTATTGGTTATTGCTAGTACTATGCTACCTACTATGACGTATTTTATTGTTTTAAAAATATGTAATAAATAACATATTATTGAACGAAATCTTCAAATCGAAAGGATCGTATTTTGAGTTATTTATAACAAAATGTTCCGTTTTTCAAGTGACATAAAATGAAAAACAAACACGATTATTAACATAAAAAAAGTCGGTATCCGTAAATACCTTTGTATCAAAACATACAGACATATCGTCTGTGGAAAGGAAAATGGACGTAACCCACACACAACAAATATTGTATATAGCTCAAACAAAACATGTATTAAATTGTATACATTGCTATTATCGAAAAAAAAATACTCTGAAAACACGGAAGGATGAGTTCTTTTGCCTTTCTACGGTCGATATATTAAATATTTATATCTAATAATATAGTGTATTAGCACGTTTTGTGTGAGTTAACTTACGTCCTTTTTCCTTTCCACAGTCAATATGATAAACGTTGTTGCATGTTTGATTATCAGATAAGACTATAATATATGATTTTTTAGCTAACACTTACTTTGTCGAAAACAAATAAAATATATATTTTTTAATTTGAAACTAATAAAACAATCTCATGCATTTGTTGCTCCCCTGTTTTATTTTACGAAAATAATTTACACACCAATTTAAGTATATAAGTTTTAATGTTATTCGCCAGAAAGACGATGAATTATTATTTACATTTCAATTAATGTACAAATGTAAAAGAGGATCATACCTTTCATTTGTAATTTATTGCGTATATTACCAATATATTGATAAAAAAATTATAGAAATCATTGACACACAAAATTTGACTTTACTTAAAAGAAATTATGTGTAAAAAGCTTAATTGATAATTTGATTTATATGTATTTTTGATAAAATAACCGTTCAGAAATAAGAATATTCCAAGTTTGTTGTCAGATCCATAATTGAATTAAGTTTACTACAATAATAATTTCAAATGAAAATAATTAAATTGAGTTTATTTATATAACTATACATGAGTTTTAACATTTTCTATTTAATTGCTATATAATCAAAATATGGCGGATGAACATAGCCAAAGTCTGTTTTGATTACAGGTTTTCACTCCTGACCTGTTTGGTTGAATGACAATCCATATTGTAGATATGACAGTACACCACAGAACGATAATAATATCTTAAATGTATGGCCAGAAATGAATAGTGAAAGTTACCTAAGTGAGCCCGACCGATTGTTGGACCGGTTGGCCACGATCACGTGATGAAAACAAGTGCAAATTATTTCGTATTTAATAGCTTTGAAGTTTCATACGAAAAACGAGTAGATTGCAATTCAAAGAATCATCCCATGTATAAATTGTCTTCATTTCAACACACTCAGTGCATAGTCTTTTATGTGTTGCTTCTGGTATTGTTAGGTGGTGGTGAGGACAACGTTGTTCACTATGAGAAGATAGACATTCAGTCATTAAGTAAACACACAACGTCAAATAAAATCACCAGTGATAAGTCTGTATTATTATAGTAATAATGCTAATATTGGACACGTGTTCAATTCGAGACATTAGTAAATATATTATCTCATATATTATATTAAATATATATTTATTTGTGATAAATATTAAATCTCATTCGAAAAAAAAATCAACTCAGCCTAAATGTTAGCCACATTTTCGAACGTTTTGTTAACGCAGAGTTCATGTTTAATCGGAGAGAACTGAAACACAATATCGAAAATCCCCGTAAATAAGTGCGTCGATGATATATTGCAATACGCAATACTGGCCAAAGACAAAAGAGGCCTCCCAAATGGCCGGGATTATGGTTTGCTATTGTTTTGAATTGGTCCCTTATACCCATAACACAAATAATGGAAAGCTTCGAAATTACCGTTATTGAATTGTCGAGGAAATGTTTTCAATCTGGTCCAAGGGTGCCGATAATGAATTGATCGCTTTTTTCAGTTCTGTTTTACCAAAAATAAACGTTTTTTTTAAGACAAGGCATGAATTTGATTGCTATTATAAAATAATATATCATTATTACAATGAATACGCAATAGATGGCCATTTTTCATTACCTAATTCAAAATTTTATTATTGTTATTCCACTCGTTGTATAACTATTTGTGACACGTGTTTTTCTAGTTTTAAATCTTATCTAATCACTGAACAAGAGAACGGGGATAGTTCGTTATTTGTATGTGAACGAAAAATCACAAGATTATAAATTTAAAAAAATGATCCTCTTTCCTATTTAAAGCGATATAAATATAATTTATGTGTTTGTAGGGCAGGAATATTTAAATTAAGAATTATTTCTACATTACCATATGACAAAGTTTATATTTGTAAGATATTTTGAATACTCATTTAATCGAATAATATGTTTTTTGGTTTTTGGACCAGTATATTTATTTGACTGGACAAATATGACAGTAATACACAATGAAAAATTAAACTGTCGGTTTTAAATCAATCTAAATATTTTGATAGAGTCGAAATTAAATATTTTTTCTTCTTTATTAAAAATAAGAAATTGTGTGAATTAAAATAAATATCAGATATTTTCGTAACATAATAAATTCATTTATTATTTAGGTGTACACTATTTTCAACGATGTAGGTACCGTTTTTAGATTTTCATAAAATCCATAAAATTTAGAATTATTCATGAAAGTTTGCCGGATTTATAAAGGTCGCTATTAGAAGCTTGTGTATACGTTAAAAGACTTTGTAGAGCACCCGGGAGACAAAGTTAATGAGTTTACATCCTTGAGCAAGTACTCACAGCTGGAATGTTATGAAAACAATCTGAAATTTGTATCATAACTACCGGTCACCTAGGAATTCACACAATTTACAAGAAAGCCTATTAAACCATCAAAACATTCAATGTTGTATTCTGTGGAACATGTAGGTAAATAAAAACAATAATTATTTTAAATTACTATATTTTTGCATATTTAAATATCTTATCGGATTTTAAAAATTTTGTTAAGCGATATTCAAAAAAGGTACAAGAATTCTATACTATACACTTTCTTACGTAAGCAACCCTTCTAGATCTTACTTTTAATACAGTAAATCCTCATTTACCCGGACTAATAATGAAGATGAGGGTACTTACTGATAATCTTAAAATATTAATTCTTAGCCATTTAATTAATTATTATAAAATTCATCTCGTTAGGAGTCTTCCTTCATAAAAAAATAAATTCTGGTGTTCTTAAGATTATAAATATTTTTGCAAGTGGTTTTCATTGATATTTTTCTATTTTGGCTGAGTGATAGAAGAAAAAATGGATAGATAATTTATTTATTGAATACTTTAACCAATTGTCACACAAGATGTAATCTTTATCGACATTTTTTCAAAGTATTTTACTTGCTCAACTTACTTTATGTCACTACATCAAATTGTATTTGTCATGATATAGGTTCGTTAAAATTCAATAAATCTATTCTACATTTGGACGATTGTTACCTCGCGTTCCAACGAGTGTAGCTGGCTGTATTTTCGTCAACATTAAAATTAAAGACAAGGAATTCATAAACCGGATAGTCTTGAGTAACAGTTAAGAGGCACTAGTGAGTAATGAAAACTGTGTTTGCGTTATTTTTTTAAAATTATTAGCTTAGTTTATATTTTGTATTTACAATAAATATAATAGTGAATTAGAGTAAAAAGTTAATTAATCATTACTTCAAGTTTATGATATTCAGTATGTACTTATAATTATTAAGTCTAAGTCGAACGCCGGCCTTGCCCACTAACTGTCTTTTTTTAATGTCCTGATCTTCAATACCACTTTTCCAGGCTAGTTTTTATAGAATTTTTACTACGCCCCTTCTGTATGCTCACTAACAAATGCAACGATGACCTACTGATTACTTTATTTTCATCTACATCGGAGATACTCTACCTAACATATCAATTTGAAGGGTTTGAGTTCATTCTGCACTTCACGTCATATTTAAGAGTTTTTATACACGACGCAGTTCCCAATAACTCCGTAATTATTACTTTTATTGACCATAATGTTATAGACTACGTGTTATAGAATCGGTGATATAAACTTTCATATGAATTTAACTCACTTTTAAGGTGTTAACTGTCAATTCTTGGTGGAAAGACATTATATTTTAAAAATTAAAACAGTTTCAGGACCAGTTTCGCTCATCGAAAATGGAATCGGAAACCGGTCCTGATCATTATAAATATGTAGAAGTAGTACAAATGAATTCTGTTTCATTTAAAAAAAAAGTCAATTTAACTCATTGAATAACTCATTTCCATTCATGGTATCATAGAAGGTTCACCGATACAATAGAAATGTTTCCCAATGATATATTTACATAAAAATAAACTGTAATATCCATTTTGTTCATAAAAAAATTAAAAACAATGTGCACTTTGAATAAAAATGGTTGACTTTTTAAATCAATACGAATCAGCGATACGCTTTAAAAACTTTCGCAGCATTTCACAATTTGTATTCCGCTATACAGAGTTTGATGTCATTACACTACACGTACAGGATATCTCGTCATAAAATCTGTTCGTTGATTTTAACAAACCTGCATTTTACGATCGCGTAAAAAAAAGCATAGCTTTGTTGAGTTATCGAAAATACGTTTAACCGTAAATCCTCTCAGCTCGTTTCAGAGGTTGCTTCTCGTTAAAAGCAGGCTAAGGGAGAATGTAGAAGGCTGTGTCGGAATCAGGGATTGGAACAAAGCCTGCAGATAAACACGGGAAGCGTCGGGTTCATTAGAGCGTCAGCCACCCTGTCATTAGGAGGGTGGGCTTCTTTCCAGCATATACCTTACAAGCCCAAATTCATCTTTAACTGGATTTCCTAAGGGTGATAGCAATATTGGTATCAACTTCAAAGTCAATTTGTATTTAAGATTACTAGTAAGTTTAGTGGGGTATTAGAAACTTTAGCATATTATATATATCTTGAGCGTACTTAACTACTATATTTGAACGTTTCATTGATATTATTATAATCACTTCTTCTTTAAAAACAATGGTGAACACTTTCAATTACATATAAAAAAAAATCATGGCCTAACCAAATAAATTTAAAAACAAACCCACTTTTTGTATTTTTCCTGACATCCGTAACCTCCTAATTATCCATCCACATTTCAAGATTGACACTTGAAGAATTTTTTTTTTTTTTGAGTATGACAGAATAAATTGTCCGTTCATTCATGTCAGATTTTCAACCCTTCTTATTCTGTCGCATCTAAAAACGTGACTTTAAACGATTTGATATCAATCTTTTCTCACAACCTACTCCTTTTATCAGTATCTACGATATCTTAAAATTTTATTGTGAGTTAATATGAAATCTTTACACACACTTTTGGTAAATATAATAGCTGATCGGTTAGATCGCAACCAATCCTAATACAAAAAAATTGACAATGGTTTACCTATTTGCTACCTACTTAAAACACACTTTTCTGCTGTAATTCCGTAACACAGGAACTGTAGCGCTTACAACAACCACCAAGAGGGCCTCTTCAATTGTCTGCTATTCAGGTGTGCTTGATAAAATATGACAGTATTAAATTAAAAACTTATATACTGACATTGAAATGAAATTGAAAGGAAAATACTATCTTCTTCCATACGTATGGACATGGCTTAAAAATAATAACGATTTATAAAAATAGTTGACGTGATAATGTTTTCACTCTTAAAATAAATATCTCAGGAACAATTTTATGTCTATAATTTTCTTTTTAGCATGTTAGTACTGCTGGTTAATGGTTCAAAATCAACCATTTGTGACTGGTGACGTGATTGATAGATTCAAATTTTGCTTTCAATATCGCTTTGTAAAGTAGCCTCAAAACACCGGCAGCTTACGCACAATGAGTCGTGGTAGGAAACTTACGTGAATTTTATAAATATGTAATCATTTTTTTATATCTAACCTCACTGAAATACATTTACATTTACAATCGCAGATAGTAAAATAATACTTCGTGTTGCTGTGCAACGGAAAAATTGCTTTTTCAAAATGAGCTCTTATGAAACTTTCAGTTATTCAACCCTCGAGTCTGGAAAACTTTTTCCGGAAAATCGCAAGTTTTATGCATCTTATCTCTTAAGCAAAAGACAAATTTATTCACTGGATTTGCACAGAAATATATATGGAATAATTTCTCTCAAAGGTATGTCTAGAGTCTAGATGCAGAGTGCAGGAAAAGTATTATTTATTAAGTTTATGATTTGGAACGTAACATTACTTTTGTTTATACTATTCAACACACTTTTGGTCAAATTTAAGTACGTTGCCAAACAATATTAACTTTTATATAATGCAGAAAGTATAAACATCCTTCTCTCACCTTAAAACTTTGATGTGTCACAACATGAACCTACCACCATTATGGCTATAAAATCCATAAGAATTTAACTATTTTCAGCTCATAACATTATTAACATCTAGAGTTTTGAGATGAAGAGGAAAAATTCAGAATTTTAGTTCTAGTAAAAACCGGGTAGTAAAGCTAGAATATATTATATAAATTCTACTTATTAATTCTACTTATTTAAATTAAATACCTTAATATTAAAATTAATATATATAATATATATCTACTTAACTTTTTTTCAGTAAGGATTTTCTCTTATCAAATGTTTTCAATAGTATTTTATACGAATTTTTAAAAATAATTAACTTAATTAATTTAAGACATCAACTGAGGGTACTTGATGGAATTTTAATATCAAATTTGAATTGTTGAGATTCTGTACACTTCCATGTATTTTCCATCCAGTCCATTCGTGCGCTCGAACGCCTGAAGATGCCGAAAGGCGAAACCCGGGTCGTTAGTGACAAAATACATGGAAGTGTACAAAATTTCAATAATTCAAATTTAACTTAATTAAAATGTAAGAATATTTATATCATGGTTGATATATAAATGACATTCGAATATATTCACACAACGTTTGAGTTTGGACGAATGGCTACTTTTATAGCATTTATATTTATATTATTAAAATTCTTGTATTTTTTGCTTAATCGTTTTTTAAAATAACGTCTATGTATACATTTATTTAATTTATGTAATAATATTCTTACAATAGCTTCTGACTTGGTAATTAACCGATAGTGTAGACAACCTTTCCCTCTTAACTTATTCTAGCAAGTGCATCTTCTATGCGGTGAGATTTTTTTCCGCATCAGTAAATTGCAGTTAGATGTTTTTTAGTTCAGCAGGCGTTTCTATGAGCGAGCGTGAAACAAAATGCCCGAGGCAGACACCGCAGAAAAGCTTCATGCCTTTTTCATGAGCAATGTCTTAAACACTCTCAACTCACTATGATGTAAAAAGATTGTTTATTTAGGTTATATTGAGAGAGGTTTTCAGATACAACAGCAGTGAGGTCGGCGGCTATTTTTAATTGCGGTGATAACAAGTAGCCAGTTTACCATAAGAGTGCGTTAGTATTACATGTTTATCACCTTAAAATGTAGGTAAGCTATATCAATTACCGTTTTTCGCTATTTTGTTAGCCAAGTGTACGAAGTTAAACTTATTAACTTTCACACTGTCCTGACCGACAGTTCGGTTTGACACGATACGTATAAATAAATGGTGAAGAACTATCATCCATAAAAACAATTTTCAACAAAATTAAAATATCAAGTAGTTATAATTATCCATATTATACTTTTACTGTAAAAGTTAATGAAAATCTTTTGTTCAAAATCCAAAAAATTGATTTCATAAATTGTGGATGTTTTTTTAGGGAACACTTTATTTCGTGCATGCGTTTTTATTGTATGAAATAATGCAAAATTGCATATACATCAAATTTATAAAAGCTGTTCGGCTTAAATTAATTACTGTCAATTTTTGGTGAATTTCACTGGTGATTTCATATTATAAATATCATCAGATCCAATTTTTCAGTGAGAATTCTCATTCAATTAATTCATGTAGTCAAACAGGTCTGTTTATACAAACTATTTATGAATAGTCATGTAGTATGTAAAATAATTGGTGTGATTAGCAAATGATGGTATATCAATAATTTAAAAAATCTTCAACTAGTATTTTTTTAAGCAAACAGAGTGAAAACCAAATTCGTTATGTATTATTTTTGGCAAATTGAAATGGCTTCTTTATAATTATTATTAACATAACATACGGAAATCTGTAATTATTTTTGAAATAATGTTGTACAACAGCCATTATTTAGTATAATAATTTTTGCCCGACATATAATGCACAGTAAAAAATACTGTAAAACTGCTCATTAAAATCTTCCTAAATATTCATTCTTAATGAGCAAACATAATTACGTCAATAGATTTTCTCATTATTACTTAGTTTATTTTACTTCAAATTATAAATGGAACGTGTTGAATTATGGTATGGCATTATGGAAGCTATGTTTATAATTGAAGCGCTAAGGAAAACTCTAGGCAGTGAATTAACTGAGTTTAATTAAAAAAAGGTTTCATTAAAAAATAGCGGCAAGAGTTACAATACAAAAATCCCGAACACTTTTATCCAAAATATAATATTGAAAGGCATCCGCGCGTGCCTTGAATGTTGCTTTGCAATCAACTCTCTCATTGTTGAAACCCCGCTGTCCTGTAATCACGAGCAGTTAAAATTTTGTACAAATAAACAGTTGGTCAGATTTCAAAGCTAAATTGCAAAGTTAAGCTTTAAACCCCATTGAAAGTTTTATCTCAAACAATAAAAAGGATTTATTTTATGTATATGCAACATTATTTAGTGGTTATGTGTAAACATTTTCAAGTAATTAATTTAATTGCCGTTTTAAATGAATCGGGGAACTCGATACATAACTAAAACCAATTAAAACATTATATTTCATGTAACTCTGAGGTTATTGATATGGAATTATATATACCCTAAAATCATGTAGAATTTTAGATATCTTTAGAAAAACCTACTTTGTTTTACGAATAACACAAATGTGTCATGACTTAATTAAGTAACGGTGATTTTAAGTTTCTGTTGAGTGTTTTAACAGTCAATCATAATTAATGGTTATAAGACAAACACAATCTTCCTGTTTAAAATATACTAAAATAAATAATTGCTGGGTACTTCCTAATTGTTGCAGAGAAGTATGTACTTTTAAGCATTGTGAACTATTATGAAATGCTATTTGATTCTTTACTTTGGCAGTATATCATCTAAAATATCTACGTAACAGTTTAAAAAAAAAATGATTAAAAATAAATTCGCACGACGATCCAAATAATAGTATTTTGTCAAATGATGAGAAAATCGCTTGAAAATATATAAAAATTCAATACTGAATTCGCAAAATAATAATGGCCAAAATTCAACAGCTTTCAAAAAAAATATTGTTGCCAAATACTGCAATATTTTGTTGTAGATTTGATTTGAAAAAATAGCATTCGAAAATAAATCGGTTCTTCGGAAGTTATACGTACAGAGGAAAAAATCAATTCAAGGAACACGTATAAATTCACCATGGCGTATCAAGCGTTAAATCGAAACATACGCAGATTTTTTCCGGAAATTCAATTGATTTCACTATAATATAATATACGTAGATCGCATACCGGAAGGTCGATAGGTGGAAATATGATTTTTTGCATTGAGTTTTCTAACACTTTACTTTGATGGCAGCACCCGCTGCCCGTCTATTGACTGTCCTGCATATTTTATGCAGACGCGGATTTTGCATAGGTATCAGCAGTTCAACTAAAGAAAAACCTACTGTTTTCAACAGTGATAATACGTTTAAGGTCTTGTGTTCGACCGGTCAAGGTTATCTGATTGCGGGAGTCACTAGTTCGTATTCTGGATTAGAAACATTCATACATTAACTTTTCAATCGTTTTATGGATTTGTCGCCAAAAGCATGGATATCGATCTGTTCTAAACCCTTCTCAGCCACTCATTTCTATTCCTGAAAGTGGAACGTAGATAGAGTGATTAGTTATCAACTGGTTCTTTATTCTGTAGATATGTTCTATTAGAAGTGAACGTGGTAAATTTTTTTTTAAACGATATTAAATGATAAGGTAAAAAATACCGATTTATTTAGTTGTGCAAGTATAATTTATGAAATAATATTTCAATATCACTCCATCGTTAGAACTTATTAGTAAATAGTTTCAAATTTTCGATAAGTCGATGGTAAATTTTTAGTAATTTATTTTTAATATAAAATTAAAATTCATATCGTTGTTATTTTTTCACTGGTTGTGTTACTAGCTGTAATGTTGGTAACCTAGACTAAAGGAGAAAAAAATTGAAACAAATATTGGTATAACACATTTATCAATTTTAATAATTGAATTATAGTAACTACCAACTGATACATTTTAAAAATACAATGAAAATTCATTAATAAAATATCCGATTATTTTAAAATATTATATGTAACAACCAGTTTAGTTGTGAAATCGATTGATTGAAAATGCTTCAAAACTGGTGCCGATCAGAAATATTCAGCAAGTATTTTCATAATATTTTAATTTAAAATTTTACATTGTTAATATTTCTATTAACTTTTTCGCCAATTTCCTTTACTGCACATAATTGATTATGGTTAAATAATTTTATTATATTTAATGTAATTAAAATATATCGAGCTTTGAAATATTTTTAATACTCGTAACATAACAAAATAAAAAAATGAGACACAATATTTTTTATGAAATAGAATACCTCAACAGTGGGACAAAAAGCTCTACGCCATCCCTGTAGTGATATTGCGAAATCCGCCTCTCGCCTCACTTGGTTTGATCGCATTCTGCGATATGAAGCCCCTCATTCGCTTTTATGGGACTTTTGTATGTAGTCTCACACATGTGCGTTTACGGTCACCTATTTGATGGTTCTTGTTGACAGGCGTCCTGGGTCGCCGGAGCCACTATCATATCATACCTTTCACGCTGAGATTTTGAATTGGACCATCTGATAAGATTGCGGGCTATTTTTACAAGAAAAATCATATTCGTGTAAATTTATTTTCCATGCTATTTTTATGCTGACCATTGCTTAAAAATAGTTTTTTGATTTTTTTCCATGTATGCTCCTAACTTGGAGCATATGGTATCCTAATGAGGGTATTTTAACAGAATTTTTCTATGAGAACTGTTTGTTACTCAGTTGCTCAACCTCTTTTCATCAAAGAGAGTAGGTAGAGAAGGATAGGGCTAGAACAGGACTAATCGCTCTCGCTACGTCCCTTGAGGATCCGATGGGTGGGTGAGGAGGGAATCTTAGACAACACAAACACTCAGACTACGAACAGAAATCCATAAATCGATTGAAATATCAATTTATGAAAACTGTCCGCACCAGGAATTGAACCCGAGACATCCGTAGCCGTAACCCGCGACGCTGCCAACTGCGCCATGGACACCGACAGTTTTGTGATACAACGTTATTTTAGTTTAAGTCAAAAAGGATTAGTTCTCACATTTAAAGTAGACAAAATACATGTTTTTTAATGATATTTTGATAATTGTTTGATATTAACAAGTAAACAGCATTATTAAAAAGTTCAAATTTGAAAGTCTCTTTAAATTTGAATTTTCCTCATTTAAAATTAATATTCAAAACTGTTAAACTAAGCTTAATTTGAAAACATGACATCATTTTTCAAATTGACACCGAGAGAAGACAATCTAACTCAAACTTATTTACGACTTAGCTATTTGGTGCCAAGATAAACATACCCCATAAAATACGATGTTAATTTGAGAATTCTGTTTCATACAATGGAATAAAGCTACGATAATTTACAGAGATATTTGCGTTATGATAACTTTATTATGTTAACACTTGAAGTAATTAGTAGTCCTAATCTAAATATTTCTTATGAGCAATATCTTGGGTATTTTACCCATTTTCCTGAATCGTACATTCAAGGATTGTAAATTTTATATTTTGGAAATGAAATAACAAAAAATGCATACTTACCATATGTACTTACAAACAGTGAAATGACAAAAAAACTATTATTGTAACGATCAATTCAGCTCAAAACAATATTATATTATTTTTTCCATATCCGCTCCCAGTGTGGAGCATATATTCTCCTAATGGAGGTACTATGAGAAATGCTTGTTACTCAGTTGTTCAACCTTTCTTTCTTCGAAGAGAGTAGGGATAGAAGGATAGGAATAGGACAGAACTAGTGGTTAGCTAATCGCTCTTGCTACGCCCCGTGAGGATTGGATGTTTGGGAGGGGGTTTTAGACATCACAAACACTCTACGAACAGAAACCAATAAATCGATTGTAAGATCAATTTATGAAAACCGTCCACACTGGTAATTGAACCTGAGACATCCGTAGCCATAGCCAACGACGCTACAAACTGCGCCACGGACGTCGACCTATATTATTTTTGTTTTATTCTAAGAATATGAATATATTATTTGTTTGTAGACGTGTAATAACTATTTATGTTTCATTTATAGGAATATTTATTTTGTCTAAGTGACAAAAACTTTGAAACTAGATTTACACATAGTGTAATAATAGGCAGGTCTTAATTATAAGCCATATTTACGTTTCAGATATTAAATTTACTTTAAACTATGGTTTTTTAATGTATATGGAAATTTGCCATTTTCGTTTTTAAGTAATAAGAGCTACGCTTAACAAAAAGGATATTTCATGTTCAGGACCTGACATCGTCATTTTTAACATATTTTTTTTACTTGAAAGCGTATTTAATTAAATTCGTATTTTGTTATCATAATACTGTTTCTGAATGAACTAAATATTAGGTATTTAATTGGCATAAAATATCTTCATAACATGTTTTCATCGTATGCTAACTACTAACTACCAGTTCTCGTCGAGAAACCTGTATTGAAATGTTTTCTGGTGGCATCCGTGGTGTGGTGATAAGTTTTGTCCCCATCAGATGGTTTCGGATTAAAGCCTCGGCAATATTGATATCAGATACAGATTTTTAATTTTCACAATTAAAATCTTGGGCATCGGAGTTTGTGGTGTATTTTCTCTCCGACCAGATTTCAAGCGATTTAAAAAATTAAAATGTTTGGCACCTTGTCAGTAAACAGTTATGCCAAATATTAAACGATAATGTATTATTTTGTAATGGCCAAAGGACATTAATGTAATAAATTATGTTTATGTTTATTAAAATACTAGTGAATCATATAATTTTAGTGAGTTGATTGTTTCACACTAGATTTTTCACATTAGAACATTGAGTTTGTCTTTATCTTTTCCAAATCTGCAGTCAAATATTACAAACATTTTCATCTATATTTTCAACTCTGAAGGCTTAAATCCATCGAGTAGCAAAACTTTTGAAACGTGCTGTTAGTAAGCGGTCGCAAACAATAAGGATTATTTAAGGTCTCCGTTGAGCATCTTGTTCCAATTTTAATAAATACAAAACTCAAGAAAATCGTGACACTTTACCATATCGCATTAATCATTGGGCAAAGCTGTTCATGGCATTTAAATTTTGATAATTCGGCTATCGATACGGTAAACTTGACTTTAGGGAAGGGAAATATTGACTAAAGAAATCGCAAGAAGGTTCATAAATAATTTATTTTCATTAACACCGACATATTTTTTTGGCTAAAAAGCGCAATTTCCTTTTTTGTTCGAAAATAATTTGTATTCAACTCCTGTTTCAGACATCGATGAGAACTTCAATTGACTAACAACTGGCTACCATACACATTGCTAAAAATAATACTTTTAATTTATAGCCCGTTTAATTAGAAATATATTTAACGTGTTATTTATCTATGCATATGTATCTGCCTATCTATCTGTAGCCCAAATCATAAAAATGCATTTATGCATAATGTATGATGCGCAGACAGTTGAGAAAATGCTCGTTGTGAGTGTAATATGAGATAATGTGAATCTTCACTGGTGGCACTAAATCTGGTACAAATTACTTTTTTTTTAAAAACCATGTCGGCTCCCAATAAGCAGTATTTGGACTCCAAACTAATCAGCTAACCGCTAGTTCTTTCCTAGCTATTTATTTCCTTCTATTCGTAGGCTCTTCGAAAAAAAATAAGTTGAGCAACTGAGTAACAACCAGTAGAAAAATCTTTTGTGGTATTACTAATATATTTCTATTGGTAGTAGAAATTTTATTTCACAAAACTTCATGCTATTTATGGTTATAATTGTAGAGTTTGGTGGAAGAGGAACTGAGATGCCTTAAAGTGGTTTTTCCGAATATGGTGTATTTAGTAAGGGTCATATCTTGGCTATTGGCCCTCAAAAAACTATATGTGTTTTTAGTTAACGGCCATTTTTGTCGTAATATAATCTGTCAGATATTTTAATATATAAAGCACAGAATTTTTTTAAATACAAACATATATCATACAATACCAAAAAAATAGTGACTAAACTAAGAATTTTAACTTAATAAAATCGGGCGCCTCGAACAATAGACTCTAGCCGGAAGCGGACGTTTTTTTAGAGATTACTGCAAAAATAAACTTTCTTAAAATTGACACAACTTCTAAACCAAACAATATTTTTTACTAGAAACATCAAAGAAATTATGTTGTAATATTTGGTCATTATAAATAAAATAAAAAAAACACTCTTATTGTGTCATAATTTTATCATATTTCTATGCTGAATATAAATTCCTGTTTTGGCACTACACATATTTTCAATATGAAATATTTAAAACATTCCGCGTATAAGATATCATAGTTATCCATTTAATATAATTATATTATAAATAATAATATATACATGCCTTTCCATAATTTTATAATCATTGGAAGTGTGTAATCTGAAGACGTAAATATTCGAGAAATATGTGTCACATTTTTTTTTTTTGAAAGTAATGAATGACAACATTCAGACTATAATAACTCAAAAATGGGACTCTTGTGCCGCAATAATTAATTGCGGCGTTTTATTTTACGCCGAAGGACAAACCCGTGATATGTCGTGTCAACAAAAACCGACCGTTTGAGAAAAATGGCATTTGCCGGGTCCCCCATTCAACCGACAGTCTACAATAAAAGACGAATGCCGTTTCCAGTAAATAATGTGTGAAGAGCAACTGAGTAACAGGCAGTAAAAAATATCTTTTATCATACATATCGATTGCAGAAATTTTATTTCATAAAACTTCATGCTATTTATAATTATAATTATATGTATATAAATAGCAGGTACTTTTTACGATCGCACTGAATTGCAATAAATTTCAAAACACCAAAACAATTAACATTTACAATATTTTTCAATGCGATCAAATTCGTGTTTCGAAAATTTCAAATTTTAGTATGATATGATTTTGTAACGGGTTTTTTTTTTAATTTGTCCTGTTCAGATGGAATCTTTCCATTAATTAACGCATTCTTTCATGACTGAATATTAATCTAAAACCTTTTATCGTTCATTCATTCAAATAACTCTTTGATTTGGTCATTCAAAATTGTTGATGGATTATTTTATCAAAAGGTAAATTAGTTGATAGTGTGTATTCATTCGAAAGGTGACCGTAATTAAACTTGTGTAGATACAATAATTTAATTATCTTTACTTATCGCATTTTAATAAACCGAGTTTAGTTTAACGTGTGTCTTGTAAAGGTATTTTATGGTCCTTTTCCGTAATACGTGAGTGTGTTTCATCAAATTTAAGCTTTTAAGAGGCGTGTTTCTACCATTTGTGTTGTTAAATTAATGTTTACTATGCCTGTAAATTTCTTGTAATAATCCGTTTTGTTGTTGGCTCGAATAACTTCTGGGTAATACCTACTAAACTTCATCTAAGAGACTTACAGAGTTATAGTTATCATCGTAAATAAAGCTTCAATAGTAGTACATTGTAGTGTTTTGCTTGCAATGCTTCTATTCTTTATCACACAATGAATAGAAATATCGAAAAACCGTATTTTCAATACTTCAAATTATCAAACTTAAAAGCGTGAAATTATCTCGGGTTAAAATAATGAAGTGTTTAACAATATTGAAAAATACTAGCATAACCCTTTCGTATTTATGGTGTAAGTGTGTTTCTCCGGCCTTTAAACCTTTAAATTATCTGTAAAATATGTCATACAAAAAATTTAAAATTTTCCTATTTGTAAATAGTTTTACATATAATTAAAAATACATTATAGTTTACGTCTTCTTTGTAGAATTAATCATAATTTAAAAACCTCGTCAATTTTGCGATCGAAAAATACTAACTTATAGTCAATTATAGTATTAAGTATAGTATAGTAACAATCCGAGATGCATGACTGTACCTTACCGTATGATAATTTTTAATAGTTAGATACGTATTTCAGATTTTACCCAAAAAATATGCGTAAAATAATAACCTAATACTACAAAAAACCATATTTCATTTCATTTTATAAATGCGTTGATATGACAAAACTCATACGGTAACGAAATCTGACTGCATGAGATCCGAAGGGATTTTTTAAGCATGAAAACGGGAAGGTCAAACTGAAGCGTCAAACTGAATGCGTCCAAATGAAGATCAAGTATTGATTCACCAATAATTTTCGTTGTTTATATACTTCTTCAATAAAATATATTTTTTACAATTTCTAAGCATAGTTGAACTCAGGCCTGCAACCTACTGGCATCTGATGATTATTTTCCGTTATCTGTGACTTTTAATCGCATTTCTGAAAAAGATAGATTTTTTTCTGAAGATGTGTTAATAGTTTTACCAGCTACGGTTTTGTATTAATTGATAGAACAGTGAAAATTGTTGGTTATTAGAGAATGACTTATTTTAATGGTTGAAATTCTGTTTTAAAACGCATAATTAATGTATATTAAATAATTTCCAACGATGTTACTTTGCTTTAGGCACGCCGCCCATTTTTAACTCCTAACGTCGTCGTTAAATATTGCTTCGAATAAAATACCATAAATGAATTATTATTTGAACACGTTTCCACTCATGCATATGGATTCATACTGGAGCGCTTTCGTCGAATATGTTTTAACAAGCTGTAATTTTTCAATAAGTCACTCAACTTTTCTTTTTTAGGATGAGTAAGGATGTAATGATTGGGTAAAGAAAGGAATAGAAGTAAGGATCGATGATAAAAAGTGAAAAGAAACACAATATACATTTATCTCGACTGGGTAGGAAGCCATAAATCGATTTCAAATTCATGAAGTTGTCCGTTTCAGTTGAACCCTTGACCACGCAACTGAGTATGACAAAGCTTTAATGCGCTTCCCACATGTGTGTGGGGCAATTATGTCATTCAATAACTAATTAAAAATAGTTTTTACTCGTTGTTGAACTTTAATCATTATCAAATAATGTAGGTATTTAAGTGATATTGTACAAATTGGAATAATTTAAATTCAACTAAATGAATAATATTTACGAGTGATGAAATTTTAATTTAAAAGCCGGCTGTTAATCCAAAAGTAAATTTAAATTAACTAAATTAATAAATAACATGATTTGCTGTTTGCGTATGTGCTAAGCGAGAATTGATAATATGTATGCCTAATATCAAATGATCTTTTTTACTTCTTTACTCAATTAATAACAAAAATGGTTACATATTTTGAGTTTTCTACTTCAATCACAATAACTGCCCATTTAGATAATTTTATAAATCTGCTCCAAATTTATGATCCAGAAATGTAGATAATATTTACAGTTTTACGTATAATGAAATAAATTTGGATTATTGAGATTTTGTACACTTCCATGTATTTTGTCACTAACGACCCGGGTTTCGCCTTTCGGCATCTTCAGGCATTCGAGCACACGAATGGACTCGAACTGAGAGACAGTAAACAGTTTCTAACGCTTATATAGAAGATACAAATGCGACAAATATCATTTACGAGGCAATACATTATACGTCTGAGAGCCACACCGATACCTGAGTTAAAATTTCGAAATCGTCGTAATCCTTATTTTGTAAACACCATATTACCAGAGTGGCGATTGCCGGCGGTTGCCGCTTTTCAACTTCTTTTAGAAATACCAGTGATTTTACAATTATAATAGTATTGTGGGTTTTGACGGGATGTAATTCGACGAATGGGTAAATATATACAATCATTCCACATTTAGTGAAATCTGTTAGGTGTTTCAACGTATCGGATATAATAGCGGAGAATTAGGAAGGTTCAGTTGCTCATTCAAGATTGGTAAGGAGTATAACTGGCCTCTATTAATTTCTAAAATTTCCTGATAAAATAATTTATGATCCCCCATGTTTGTATGCAACAGTTTAACCCCATCATCCGCATTAAACGTATGGTTCTCCATTAGCAAGTGATTTGCGAATGTCGAAGTTTCTTTTTTAATCTAAAGGCAGCTAAATGTTCTGATACCCTTATATCTAATGTACGTGTGGTTTTACCCACATAGAAATGTTGGCAATCATTACATTGTAATTTATAAATACCAGATTTGTTCTTAAAGTTTACTCTATCTTTATTGTTAATAAGTAATTTGCCTAGAGAGTTTTTGCAATAGAACGCAAATATCAGTGGTTGTTTTTTAATTTTTAAAGCTTTGCAACCTAAATATAATTGATTAATTCTTCGTTAATTTACGTTGTTTTTTTTTTGATACAAGACTATAATAATGTTTAGTTCGTTTTCAAAATTAAATTTATTTAGAGGTATAGTGACTAATCAACCTGAGAATGGAAAGCGGCCAATTTGAACAAGAAAGGATGGTCTGACTTAAAATGGATCGTGGCTTCTGAAAACGTCTGTTTTCGGTAAATTTTAAATTCATGAATGGAGTTTTTAATATCAATATTAAGGTCAAGGAAATTTATATTCTTGCCCCCTACTTCTAAAGTGAATTGAATTTTATCATCTAGTGAGTTAAAGACGAAGGTTAGAAACTTGTCTCTCAGTTCCATTGAATAGACAAAGGATGTCATCTACACGAACCAATAAACTACCAACTTCTGTTTTATTGCTGAAAATAAGGTTTCTAAAATTCATAATAGTGGTGACAAACAACTTCCCCGTACGGTTTGTTCATAGAATCTATTATCAAATTGAAAATAGTTCTGGTCAACGCAAACGTTGAATATATTAAAGTTAACTCACATTATCTTTGATGATTTGTTTAATTTGTTTACAGGTACATTATGAATAAGCTAACAACGTCAAAAGAAATTAATTTGGTTTAACGGAATGTTATAATTTTTAATTTTATCTACTAACTCTAATGAATTTTAATACTATACAATGGCTTGTGATTGCGGATGAGAGAGTTAGCTCTTTTGGAAAGTTTATACGCTGGAGCATTCATATATGGTTTGTGGATTTCTAGTGGATAAAAAGATTGTAATGCTACAACTATTTATAACCTCTTTAATATTTTTATTAAATTTTAAATAGGATCTTTTTCAATTCGACTATATCGTTATTATAGTCTTTTCGCGTTAACAGGACCGTGGTATTTCCTTTGTCCGCCTTTGTGACAATGATATCATTATCTTTAATTTTAGTTTTAATATTTTTAAGAGTAGCCAACTCCTCATTAAACTTATTGTAATTTTTGTTGCTGTTTAAGTAATCTTTCTTAAGGATGCGAGAACAAATATGTTTGCTGGTTAAATCTTTATGCAATTCTCCGCTATTATATCCGATACGTTGAAACACCTAACAGATTTCACTAAATGTGGAATGATTGTATATATTTACCCATTCGTCGAATTACATCCCGTCAAAACCCACAATACTATTATAATTGTAAAATCACTGGTATTTCTAAAAGAAGTTGAAAAGCGGCAACCGCCTTCGGCAATCGCCACTCTGGTAATATGGTGTTTACAAAATAAGGATTACGACGATTTCCGAAATTTTAACTCAGGTATCGGTGTGGCTCTCAGACGTATAATGTATTGCCTCGTAAATGATATTTGTCGCATTTGTATCTTCTATATAAGCGTTAGAAACTGTTTACTGTCTCTCAGTTCGAGTCCATTCGTGTGCTCGAATGCCTGAAGATGCCGAAAGGCGAAACCCGGGTCGTTAGTGACCGAATACATGGAAGTGTACAAAATCTCAATAATCCAAATTTAATATTGAAATTCCATCAAGCACCCTCAGTCGATGTCTTAAATTATATAATGAAATAGTTTATTATCACAGTACATCTAGCTTAGAGGTTGCTATCTCTATTAATACCATTTCGCTTTAGAGTGCAATTTGTCAGAATGCAAGCACGTAATTTAGTGGCCCACAGAGAATCTATAATTTAAAGCAATTACACGGACATCTGAAAGTTAAATGTTCCATATTTCTTCCCGACCTGTTATCAAAATCAGACATCTTTGTTTGTTTTATTGCTTGAAAAAGTCGGTTACGTTCACATTTTAAATAATATTATTAGTAGAAGTATATAGATTTTTAGGTCCAAATTTTATACGATAGAAAAATCGGCTCGATTATAGTGTTTAACCTAATTATCACTGTTTTAATCCAATCTGTACACTAAAAACGCAAATAGTGGTTGATATTTGGATAACATAATTGTTAATTTATGATTAGTTGATTTGACCTGAAATACATGATCAAATAATATCAGATGTGCATTAGATACATTGTATTCAACCTCTATATGTTTAGATTTGCACAACAAAGGACCACGTATAAATGCCATGAAACAGTTATAATTTAACAAATGCATTCCCGAGAATAACCTGTTTAATGACCAAACCAATACCAATGCATCACATTTCCTTAAACCATTACAATAAGCTCTTTAGTGTAAACCTGTTTATATTTTTAATATCAATTCAATGTCTGCTTTCTGTTTTCTTGTAGCAACTTGAATTAAAGTTATCACATTTCATATAAATAATATTACGATCGGACTAAATACATTTAAAATTTATTTACAAATATTAAATGTTTATATTTATTTTTTTTAAGAGTGGCTTAGAGTAGATGGCGTGATATTATCGACATTATTTTTCATAAAATTATAGAAATAAACACATTACTATTTTTACCATAAAAAATACGTTTCATCTCTTGTCGCAATCACCTAACGTACTCAGTATTTTATTTATAAATTGGTAAATTTTACTGGTTTTTTACATTTTTGTTTAAAAAATTATTGTTTATTTCAAATATTTTTAAAATAAAACAATTTCTTTGTACTATTTTCACGTGTTTATAATAATTAAGAATGGTTTTTCTCATCACGGGCATTATCAACTGATTAAATGATGGAAAATTAATCCACATTAAAAATCAATTGTCTGAAAAAAATATAATGAGATTAAAAATGATTCATAAATACCTAATCATTACTTAAAATAGCAAATGATAAATTTTGAAAGTATATTGTGAACCACTTAAATATTAACAATTAATGGAATATCAAATACGTAATCAACATGAACACTCATGATAACTCATTCAACAGCACATGATAAATTGAAGTAGTACAAACAGATCGTGCTTTATTTTTTAAATATAATACCTCTCCACCAAGAATTGACAGTTAACACCTTTAAAGAGATTAATTTCAAGTACTGTAGAATTCTTTGCATTATTAAATTTCTATTCAATCGATATTTATACTGTTATTGGATATATCTCAAAATGTTGAGTAAAAGCATTCGTACAAATTGAAAAATTTTCACCACGTGACCGTGTACGAGAGCTAAGATTTTAAAATCAAATTCACGACGTCATCTTTTGGTGCTCAACGAAATTGCAGTGGGTGCCATTTTGGGTGTGCTTTACCAGAATAATTTAGCGCAGAGCGCTTTATACCCATTTGCAAGAATGCATATTCATAGGCTATTATTTAGCTCGTCCGCTTTCGCAGTGCATTTGTGTGCATTATGCATTTAGACTACACTGTTTTCTTGAGATCGTTATAATACGTCGAACGAATATAATATTATGATAATCATAATATATCGCATATTCACAATTTTATTGACCGACAAGCATATGTAAGAATGGTAAACAAAGGTACCTAAATCGCTCAAAAAAATCTGCCTCTGTGGAATCATTTCATATTATAATAACGGCATTACTCGTTTCCATCTGTTTTTGGAAGATAGATTATTTTTTGAGATATTTCAGCTGCATAACCAGGGATGTCAGGGATATCAACAATGAATTGACTTTGGATGTGGACAATTTCTTGTTTCTTTAGTATGAGATTAGTTTTCAATCTCTGTTGAAAACAATTTTGCTGTGTCTGATTATAGTCCAGTCTAGTTTTTTTTTTAAATAAGTGTGAGTATCAACACAGTCAAGTAAAGGAAACTTTAAGTCACGTAATGTGAGATAACAAATCCACCGTACACAACTTCTCGTAACGAAAAAAAAACATTCCAACGAAGAAAAAATAACATAAGCGGATATCAAATTTGGATTATTGAGATTTTGTACACTTCCATGTATTTTGTCACTAACGACCCGGGTTTCGCCTTTCGGCATCTTCAGGCATTCGAGCACACGACAATTACAATTACAAATTACAATGCAGTGATTGCCAACATTTCTATGTGGGTAAAACCACACGTACATTAGATATAAGGGTATCAGAACATTTAGCTGCCTTTAGATTAAAAAAAGAAACTTCGACATTCGCAAATCACTTGCTAATGGAGAACCATACGTTTAATGCGGATGATGGGGTTAAACTGTTGCATAAAAACATGGGGGATCATAAATTATTTTATCAAGAAATTTTGGAAATCAATAGAGCCCAGTTAAATTCCTTGCCAATTCTGAATGAGCAGCTGAACCTTCCTAATTCTCCGTTATTATATCCTATACGTTGAAACACCTAACAGATGTCACTAAATGTGGAATGATTGTATTTACCCTTTCGTCGAATTGCATCCCGTCGAAACCCAAAATGCTATTATAATTGTAAAATAACTGGTATTTCTAAAAGAAGTTGGAAAGCGGCAATTTGCCACTCTTCTAATGGGTTGTTTACAAAATAAGGATTAAAGCAATTCTTGAAATGTTAACTCAGGTATCAGTGTGGCTCTCAGACGTATAATATCTTACCTCGTAAATAATATTTGTCGTATTTGTGTCTTCTATATAAACGTTAGACACTGTTTACTGTCTGTCAGTTCGAGTTCATTCGTGTGCTCGAATGCCTGAAGATGCCGAAAGGCGAAACCCGGGTCGTTAGTGACAAAATACATGGAAGTGTATAAAATCTCAATAATCCAAATTTGATATTGAAATTCCATCAAGCACCCTCAGTCGATGTCTTAAATTATAAGTGGATATGTTATATCAGACTAAAGAACAGCGTTATGAACCGTTGATAACAAGAAAAATAGCACCTGAACATAAAAATAAAATAAAATTGTAATCAGTTTAATATGTTGGATCGGTTTTATAATTTTGTCAGAAACATGAATATAGACACACATTGTGGTTATTTTATGAAAATGACACGTGTAAAGCTAGTGGTATTAACTTGACATATAAAAATTTTAGAATCAAAATAGTTTTATTCGATAAAATATTTGAGAAATAAAATATTTGTCGGCGTCCGTGGCGCAGTTGGTTTCGTCGCTGGCTACGGTTACGGATGTCTCGGGTTCAATTCCCGGTGCGGACGGTTTTCATAGATTGATCTTTCAATCGATTTATGGATTTCTGTTCGTAGTCTGTGTCCTCCCTCCCATCAATCCCATCCTCACGGGGTGTAACGAGAGCGATTATCTAACCACTAGTCCTGTCATAGCCCTATCCTTCTATCCCTACTCTCTTCGAAAAAGAAAAGAGAGGTTGAGCAACTGAGTGACAAGCAGTTCTCATAGAAAAAAATTCTGTCAAGATACCTCCATTAGGAGACCATATGCTCCAGATTGGGAGCGGACATGGAAAAAAAAAATATTTGAGATCTTAAGCATGGGTGCTTGAGATGTCTTTTCTCTTCGAGCTGATTTCGAGTGACTTAAAAAAATCATTTCCATCACCAAAAGGTTTTAGTTATATAAAATGATTTTCCATAATTCCAAAATATCTGGTGCATCGGCAATAAGTTATTATACCTTATTTAAAGGTATGAAGCGTTCTGTTCATTTCTTTGTTTCCTCCAGTGTTGGAAGCTCATCTGTTTTGTCATTCGTATTTATTCTTTCCCCATAGTATTGTTTTTTTTATTAATCCTTAGCGGCTAGCCTTTCCAAGATATAATGAATAAAATTTGAATATATTCAAATTCAAGAATAAAATGATATTTTTTCTCCCGGCAAACATTATTTTTTGAGCAAGTCTTTACATTCAATAATTATGTTAATATTCAAATAAATTTTACAGTAGGCAGCTTTAATTTTGTTTTTCTGTGCGTGCTTTTATCCCTTAGCTTTCATTGCTTTACACGTTAGCTCAAACGAACTTTACGGATCCTGATGACTTAATTCTACCTTGTTACGTAATACGTGAATTTCACCAAACGGTCTTGTGAATACTAATTCGGCAGAATTTCCCATTAGCGAGTCTCGCGAAACGATAAAATTTAAAAGGATACCTTACTCACTCACATGCTGGGGTGCGATGTGATCGCTCAATTGTAAATAATACACGAAATCAGCGGTGTACCATTCATTTTTCAATTTTTTTTTATTAAAAACTTTTAATCATTTATTGAAGAGTATCATATAAAGATATATGAATAAACCTTTCAATTATATTGTTTCTTGACTTGTTTTCATTCGAAAAATTTTACATCATCTGGGTTGATCACTTATTACAATATAACCTACTATAAGGAATAAAAAATATACGCTTTATATTCTTACACATTTTGTCTGGGATCGCAATCATCATTAGATTACATTATACTAGGTGAAAGTTGTTTTGCAGTTTTGTAATCAATCAACTGTCAATAACATTTTTTAAATTTGGTATCCAAATTTGTAAAACAATTACTGCTTTATATTTTTATATTTTAATTAATTTAAACGGTAAAATAAAATCAAAGTAGAACAAATCGCCAAATTATGATTAAGTATATTTAAAAAGTATTATTAATGTTAAACTCATCATTTTCAAATCTTTAAAACTTACATGATGGAGCATTTTGGTAAAATATATATCTTGTGTATTTATTGTAATATATAAACTGTTTTTCCCATGCACTCACTATTGCCAGATAATTACTACAAGAGAATATATAAATGTCAAAACATCACAATGAATTACTTTTATCTACCAATTAATTACATATTTGATCAATTATTAGCTGTGATGATTTATCTTTTGATATGTTATCAAATAAGCACGCCAGAGGCAGGTAAATCGTCGAATGAGAACGTGAAGAAAACAGGTACCACGTAGAAGCCGCCTCGTAAAGGTTATAGGTCAGCGCAGGTCAGTTGACTCGTGTCACAAATATGCTAAGCCTAATAAAAGCCAATTGTTTATTCCTTTGGGTAATGTTTCAAATGAAAATGGGTTCTCACGTAAATAGTTATATTCCATATTAGCAACATTATTGAGTCAGACTAATATAGACTTTTCATTCACCAATTTTATTCTCACCTATATTATCCAACTTAAATCAAGGTTCATGTAAAATGGGTTTTCAGTTGCTTGATGTATATAAAAGATTTTTAGTATGTATTTTAGCTAAGATCTGGCTAATTAAAGATTCTGTCAGCTAGCAAATAAATAAGCAAACCCTTTCACAAATGCTGACTGTCGACGTTCAAAAAAACAGGAATGCCTTTTATCATGAATTGACTGTTATTATCTTTAAAAGTCAAGTTTGGTTTGCTTAGTCTCTAACTGACTTTTGATGGTACCGCTAATACAATTCTGGAAAAATAAAATTACAGATCTTGCAGACTAATTACTCAACTACTAAATTATATTAATATCGCCACTGTGACCTATCTATTGTAAATCTTTCATATTAAGAGACTAGCATAAAAACATATTATTTTTCTTTTCCATTAAACAAAATCAATTCTACGAAAGTCTTAATTTTGTACATCGCTTCGTTCTTTCCGGCCGTACCACAATTGATTCAAAAAGTATAACGTTCAAGTCAATCCGTTCAGTTTTGATTATATGTTAAATGAAGTAGAGCGAGATCATACATACACAAACAAAGATCTACAAGTGAAATAACTATATTGTATATTTTGTGTACATAAATAACCTAATCATTTAACCGTAAGACTTAGTTGTTTTTTTTTTGAATAATGTTTTCTAACAAAGTGGTACAATTTGGTATCTGAATTCTTCTCATTTATCTCACTTTTCAGGTGAGCAAGCAGACAGCCTCGTAAAACACTCGTTAAGAATGGAATATATTTCAAGGGACTTCTTATGGAGTTTGGTTTGTCAAACGAGACAATTATCATAAAACCAATTGCGCTCAATTCTAAAACTCGTAAAGACAATACGGTCTTCAGAACAGATAAAAAGAGTGTTTCTTCGGGGTACTACACGATTATTGTAATATCACAATCATTCATAATTTCTAAATGAGACTTTGAAATCAAAAATGTTTCAATGAATATATATTTAGCACTTTTAAGATGTTAACTGTCAATTCTTGGTGGAAAGGCATTGTATTTTAAAACTAAAACACATTTTTTTTACTACTTCCACATGTTTATAATGATCAGGACCGGTTTCGCTCATCACGAGCATTATCAACAAATTAATCAAATGATATCATCAGTTGATACTTCTCGTGATGAGCGAAACCGGCCGTGATCATTATAATCATGTGGAAGTAGTACAAAAAATTGTGTTTTATTTTTAAAATATATTCAGATGTTTATTAGTACAATAGAAAACTATTAAAATGTTTGCGTTCTTCAGACAGTACCTTAAACTAGCCAGTCTTGTAACTAAGTAGTCAACGCTCGTGGATTATTTATTCTTTTTATTCGATATGTCTAGTGTATAACATTTTTTTAAAAATCAAAACACATCTTATTAGCATTTATATTTCATAATTATGGGCCTACAGCTGAATGGGTAACGTCGTTGGCTTCGGTTGCTGAGTTCACAGGTTGCAATACGGACAGTTTCAAAAAATGATTTTTCCATATATGTGTTCGTGTGTCGAAAATCCCATCTACCCTTACGATACTAAAGCGAGAGCAATTAGCTTACCACTAGTCCTGTCCTATTCTCATCCGGCTATCCATACTCTCTCCGAAAAAGAGAGGTCCTTGCAGAATATCTTCTGTTGAAATAGTCATTAGGAGTCCATATGCTCCATATTTTGTTTAATTTAAATATGATTGTAGTTGCAAATCAAAGTGTTTTAAACATACATTGGAATAATTTTGTTACATTACTTAGGGTACTCAAAGTAATTCATGTTTCAAATTTTACCAGAACTCAAAAACTTCAAAAACTTTTCAAAAATTTCAAAAATTAAAAATTTATTAATAGGTTGCATGCCCTGTAGTGTGCAGAAAGTGTATTTACAAACATGTAAAGCAAATATGATTGCAACTTACAGCTCATTCGAAATCATTTTCGTGCGTTCTCAATAATTATGCGATACGAGTAGACGAGAAAACTGTTCGTCCGAAAGATAGAGCCGGGCTGTCAAAAAGGCCTGTTCACAAAGGTGACTACCCAGCACAAAAACTCTACATACCACCTTAAAATACTTGTTTGAAATTTGTTTTGTTTGAACGGATTCTGGAGTGAGAACAACGTCGGACGTGCTATCCCTTGACGGGAAAAAAATAAGTTTAGAAAATTTCGCATTTGTTGAAATTTAATGGTATTTACATTAAACTTTTGCAAATTCCCTTTTAAAAGATAGCGATAAATTATTTGTTTGTTTGGATATTAAATGTTATTTAATGAATAAATTTACTCAGTAAATAAGTCTACAAAACAAAAGTGTTTAAATAAAATCATTGTATGTTTCCGAATGAAGGCGTGTTGGATTATTGCGACAGCAATTATAAAGAAGGAGCTTGGTGAAACTTATTTTATATTTGAGTTATCAAAATAAGATCAGGCAATTTCGACGTTTTCGTCGATTGTTTGATTAAATGTTTATTCAGGAGTGTACAATTCACATGTTAGCATAGTAGTACTATTTATAAGTCAAATTGATTAGGCAGAATAGCAAGATGGTGTAACAAGACAGACATCCGTTTCCTTAAATACAAACTCATAGTTTGGTTGAAAAAATAATCAATATATCAATCATCTAGTTATTCTTTCTCAGAGACTACATATACAACAGCGAACGAATATAAATTACTCTCTCTTTCATACTTTTCGAGATAACAGAATTGATTTTCATACGACAAAAAATATACCCCTTTATTACAAAAATCTAATCCAAAATATCGTGAATGAATTTTAATAAAATATATCACAGTTATTTTCATTTACTTAATCACTAATATTGTATAAATTAACATAATTATTGTATAAAAAATGAATGAGAAATAATTCTATAAATTCCAAACATAAAAGTTTATGAAAATAGTTTTGATTCATTCAATAATTGCTTAACGTTTTATTTTACTAGAAGTGTCACATGTTTATTTCTTCAAGAAGCATCTGCAGAATAATACATCCGTTTTTATTAAACATATTAGTGTTGTCTTTTGTAAGTAAGTTGATAATATGTATGTAAAAAATCATTCAATTATTAATTTTCCAACTAGCGAAAACTGTTACTTGAATGAATCTTATAAGTAAATGATTCAAAGAAACCATTAAGATTTTCGATAATCCTGACCATATATTTTCGTTTTTTTTCTTTACTTCATCGTAATAAAACGAGCAATTGAAACAGCGGAAATCTCCTAGAGAGCTTTTTTATCTTTCTTTTTACTGCGCTTTTAAAGTAAAGCACTTTTTTGAATTAGTCGCAGAAGTTAATCACCTTTATTGGAACATTTTGTTGCACTTTACAAATGAAATTTATTCTTTCTCAAGCTCTTACAAAAACATGTATTATTAATGTTTTCATGTGGCAATGCTTTTAAACATCTATTTATAACTTTCCAATGAGAAAAATGCAATCTTCTGAAGTCGTATAAAAATTTTGTTGAAATATTCAGAAAGACATTAGACAAGATACAATTAAGCATTATTTATATTTGAACAAAACGTGAGTTTCATTTAACCAAACAAGAGACGGCTTCGTATTGCCTGACCATTTGTTTTTTGTAAAAATTTAAAGAAAAACTATTTACTCAGACACAAAGCTTACATTTCCCATATAATTTCTTTTACTCGATTAACAAAGAATTCTATCGTCTGTTTATATTTTATTTTACGTTTATGTGTGAAAACCTTGTGAACAATCAGTTTATTTCTAAACTATGTTCAATGCGGGGTGTATAAACACAAAGTTCCATCAAATAAGGTTGAAGAGAAATATAAAACACATTCAACCACACACCTTTTTTCATAGACTGATCAACATTCAAATGAAAAAGAAATACTGTGTTAACTAAAAACTAAGCCCTGTGCTATATTATAACTTACTTTTAAATGAACTGGCTGGTTCAACAATTTACTAAAGAGCATTGTTTTATTGTGCTTTATAGCTTAAAGTTGTATTCAGACTTATTTTTTTAAACAGTTATTTTAAATCTTTTGTTTAAAATAGACTAGAGGCTATGGATGGCTAAATCCTAAGCAATATATTTTTAGAATCAGGCTTTTTTACCCATTCAGGATTTCTGACGCTGTGTGTAGTTGCTGCATAAAACTGCGTAAATCTTTTAGTATAGTAGTTTCCTTCTACATTTGTTTTATGCTCTTGATCATAAAAATACATTGGACATAAAATGCAAAGTACTCTGTTATCATATTGCATTTGATGCAGAGTGGCACTGATTCTCAATCAGATGTGTTATTATTCTGCCATCTCCTACGCATTTATTCTCTGCGCCGTGTCATTTTGCTTCTAATTTGATGGCTATTCAATGTGCAACTCACAACCTATAATAAAGATTTCCTCCGTGTGGTAAGACGTTGAATTACTTACTGACATTTATCATTTGTTTTCTTTAGAATTTCTGTATCTCTGCAAAAATATTTTTTAATCGAATGACGCCTACATATTTTCCATGCTCTATTTCAGGAAAAGTGCAGGATATGTATTCATATTTAATGTCAATCCTTGGTGGAAAAAGCACTATTATATGTTATACTGTATCATACATATTACAAAGTTTATCAAAAAAAATATTACTGATTTCGCTCAGCTTGTGAAATTTAGTAGAAAACGGCATGGCCGACTTGGTTGCAACAAAAATGAATTGTATCGCATTAATTAACGCTAGGACATCATTCGGAGACTGACTAGATTTTAACCCAAAGGATTTGCAGAACTTTTTCAGCAGATTGTATTTAAATGGTTTTACAATATTTGTACTACATGATTTTCAAAATCCGTAGTAACAATTACAAACATCGATTATCTTAGGAATATAGATTTTCAAAAGTCGTTTCATTATATTATAAATTGAATATATTCATACTGTCTATTATAATAATATACTAAAAATCAAAAATTCAGGTAGAGTTTGTAAATTAATTTATTTTACAAATGAATTATTTAGGTTGTGCTCGTTGTCGTATGTTATTAAAATAGAAATATTTTATAATCCAATCATTTTTTCTGTTTCAGGTAAGATTTCACAAACAGTTGCATATACAGTATTATCTCTATTCTGCAAAATGTAAGTAAAATGTTAAAACATATCTGTGTATCATTTCAGTATAGTACTGGTTTCAAAATAAATACTTGGATTTTATTGGACCATATATATTTAATTTTTGATAATTAATGGTTGCCAATAATAAACAAACATTTAAGGCTTTAAATAGCAGTAATATTTCATGAATAATACAATTATTGGATCAAGGTAGGTGATTATATTTCAAAATAATGATATTACATTTAACGCCATTGGTTCATGTTATTATGTCACGATCCAGGGAGAGAAAATAAGAAGCACGAATCGTCTCAGCAACAAACCGTTTTATTTATTACACAGAATACAAATTTATTACTTTAGTGAAAAATTCACGTTCCTCCTCGCTCTCAGCGGCCAATTCAAAAACACCTATAGGAGCTTAAGCTTCTGGAATGAGAGGCTATAAGCTTGTATTAAATATAAATGGAATGATGACAAATGTAGCTAATTATGTTGGTTCAAAAATTTTGATCCGCTTATACAGAATTATAATTCGAATCGTTTTGTTAATAATGTTTAATGTAAGCTGTATTTTATACAGAACTGAAATTAAAATTGCTTGTTCAAATGTTTAATTTTTAGTTTACATTATAAATATTTTTCCTACCTCATAAGGTAGGAAAAAGTAAACAATGTGCATCAGAACTTTTACGAATATATACTTGAACTGTTTGGATAGCGCCGTCAGGGCGTGTTCAATAAGTTAAGTATTTTTGCTCATAATATTCTAAGCTCACAATCAATTTATTTTTATGTTCAATAACTGTCACAATATATGTGTTTAAGCCCCAAATCTATATATTGATTTCTTTATTCTCAGACTTAGAAACCATGTGACAATGATATCCGCTTAGCAATCAGAATGCCCCCGGTTCAATTCCATCAATATCAAACATTGATCTTTTATTTAAACTTACTTTGATGTCTTGTCTACTCGAGTTAAACCAACTTAACACCTATATACGTGGACAGTAAATAAAACAAAGATATCGGGTTAAATGTCAGGTCCGTGGAGCAGTGGTTAACGTCATTGGCTATGGTTACGGATTTCTTGGGTTCAAATACCGGTACGGAGAGTTTCATAAACCGATTTCTATTTGTAAGCAAGTATGTTTGTGATGTCTAAAACTCCCTCCTACCCATTCAATCCTAAAAATGGGGCTAGTCTTGTCCTAACCCTGTCATATCTACTCTCTTCGAAAAAGACAAGTTGAGCAACTGAGTAACAAGCAGTTCTCGTAGAAAACTTCTGTTGAGATACCTCCAGCAAGAAACCATATGCTCCACAGTAGGAGCGGAGATGGTATATTTTTTTTATATTTCATTGATATTAAACATACATATAAATAAAATAATACATACTGAAAACTTCTACATTTATTTTGAGTAGCAGGAACTAATGTGTGGTTAGTGTATATTACCATTATACCACGACAAAATAGCTTGTTGTTGTGGTCTAAAACAATTTACATAAAAAAACCATTACGATTACCAAATATATATTATAAATATCAACAATTCTATAAGTATTATAAAAAGACAAAGAATTTAGTAACAAAAGAATTTCACAATCAACAATTCTTGAGGAAGTAAATATTTAGCTATTTATAAATTATTATAATGAAGTGCTGTATTTATATACCTTTTTATCTATCGTGGAATTATCTTTGTTTTACTTATAAGATTAAATAGAAGCTCTAAATATATTTTTTAAAACTGCAAAACGTGTTTCAATTATAATTTATCAATCAATGTGACTATTTTTTCAGATAATATAATATGCTTCTACATTATAATGATGTAACCTTATTTAAATCACTACTTGCTGTGTTTTCATGAAACAAATGAATGTCAACTGATCGTTAATGTTTTCCATTTGATTATTTGCGTAAGCAATAGCTGTTTGCATTTCTATTGCATGTATTAATTTCATTAGATTAATTGTTATGGCAATGCACAAAATAAAGCATTGTAGTTGTTTCATAAAAAAATACAGGATTATTTTACAATGTTTGTCAGGGGATAATTTATCATCATGCAGTCCAGACACCATTTTGTGTGTATGCAGATCCACACACACACAATAAATTTATATGAAATTGATTTTATACTTGAGACACTGTATTAGTAAAATGCAACATGACTAAGTTTACAGAAGCATTGTATTTTACAATCACATATTAAAAAAAGTTACAGGGGTATTTCGAGTTACATTGTTTAAGGAAAATTTCATGGCACTTGCTTTGTTTTAGTTTGAGTTTTTTTTTAGTTTTTAAAAATCAAAGTTATTGCTGCCATGTTTTAGTTATACAAAACATTTATTTGACGCAGTTATGGCAGATGTAAAAAAATCTATCTAGCATCCGGTCAAAAAAAGTAAAAAGTAGTCAAACATTTAAAAAACTGTCAAATGATAAAAAAAAATAAACATCAATTGGTGTGATTCAAATTTAATCATATTCGATCAAAAACTTGGCAGCTAGTAACACTTTTTTCAGTCAATACTGACAGTGTCAATAGAAAACAAATCCACAATTACATTTACTTATGATTTTATATAATAATATGTTATGAAAATTTTCCATCAACCCACTGAACAAAAGGTGCCTCTTCAGATGTCTCGTTATATTGACATGATTTGCTTCATCAAACAAAAATATTCAATCGATTAAGCAGTATATAGGCCGTCGTTGATTTAATAATATACAAATGGATAACTGACATTGCTCTGCGGCTATCTCTTAGCTGGACACTTTGATTTAATAAAAGCCATCGAGGTTGGCACACGATTGCATTTATAAATATTTTTTATGTACACAAAAATATTTCATTAAAAAAATATATTACTATTAAATAGTTTTTATAGATTCCGTTTGCGTAACGTTATCGTATACTCCCATTTTAATCACAATTAGTATTTCTATTTATTTTCGTTCATATATCGGAGTATACGTAAGTTTGTGTTAAAATCGTCCGATATTATATAAGGTGTTATGTGTAATTAAAACTATTTCCTCTTATAAACATAGGAAAACAATGTTAATGGAATGTCTATTGTTATCTTACGTGTTTCGAAATCGTAAGGAGGCATGCTAAACGAATAAACCAGTTTTGAAATTTTTATCGAATTTTTTTAGATATAGATAACAAAACTATGATTAACACAAAAACTGCGCAATTACTCACTTAATAATGCTAAAAAAATATTTCATAATGTACACAGGTAGCAGTTAGATAGATAGTTTACAGCATCTATTTAAGTTTCCAATAATATTGTTCCAATAACACTGCTTCATTTTCAGTATCAATTAATACAAATTTTTCAACATTTTTTTTTACCAGTTGACGTCAATATTTTAATTATAATAGAAGATAATTAATTTTTGTAAGTATTTCAAAATATTTAAAAAGCCTTGCTGTCGTATTTACTATACAATTATTACACGAGGACTTTTCTCGTACCAGGAAACTTTGCTACAAACTCAAGTAAATAATAATTATGTATCCATTTTTATCTAAACTCAAACACTAAAATACTATATTTAATTTTTATATTTTTGTGCAACTTCGCTTCATCTTATGAATAATTCACATAGCATAAAAATTATTCATTGTAGATTAGACATCCTCATTGTTAATCAAAACTGATTGTTTGATACCAACACGTTTATTCAAAACGAGCTTCAGACAGACACGTACCATTTAGGATACGTCTATTTCCAATTGTACAATCATGTCGATCAATCAATGTTCTAATTGGATAAGGGGTTGTCGGATTAGAATCAAACCTATCAAGTTTACTCGATGATGCTTGAAAGAACAAAGCTTTTTCATACGATACAAAATACAATATTAAGCCATCAATATTATTCGGTTAATATTTTTTAATTCTTGATTATTTATTCAAATAAAACATAAGTGAAAAGGTGTTAACATTAATTTGGTGACTCATCATTCATATCGCCAGTTACGCCAATTAAAAAATTACGTTTAAATTAGATCTAATGAATAAGTTACTTATTAATTTAGTCGTCGTTTGAAGTGAATACTGTTTTTTTATCAGCTTAGTGTCTATTAAATGTGTGGTTTCACTCTTAACTCAACCTCTCTAATTCGAAAAGTTTATTGATCTCGCTACGTCTACCTTTTTTAAATTGAATGAAGTAGAAAGAATTTAAGCATCCCCGAGATTCATGTCTTTCACAACAAATACATACATCGATTGAAAATCAATTAATGAAAGTGTCTATTTGGGTATTTGAACATGTGGACACCGCAACCAAATAAGACGAACACTCTAAAGGACCTAAAGTATTGACGACTCAGTTAGATGACCAATCTATTCAACAGAATTTAAATGCCTTTTAATTTTCAACAAACAGGTTTTTCACACAAAAAAGTCTTTGCAAATTTACTCTCTTTTCTTAATTACATTTGCAATGATAATTATCAATGCAATAATCAAAGTGCACAAAGACTGCAACGGATTTACATTTTAATTATGCTCAAAGCTTTTTCACACTGGAGAAATACTGAAAGAGCTTTAACTGCACACTTTTTCTGATTTTTTACCATCACGACTCATAATTTTTCATAATTAAATAAACTCACGAAGTAGTTAAATAACATCTCTTAGTCATGTATTACTAAAAAAGAAGAAGTAGAAAAATTGTGTACTTCAAATCCTGAATTATTGCGGTATTTTATTCACCCTTTTATATTTCAGTGTAAGAAAACTTTTTCTGAATTTATACAATATTTATAATTGATATTAAAAGATAAAAGATTAACTAAAAAAGTTTCAATTTTCCCTTGGCACCTGGTGTATATGCTTTTAAATTATTGCTTTGAAACTCTGCTTTGAAAGCATTTCATTCAAGCTACTAATGCATCATTTTAAGAGAAACTTTTTGACGCGTTCGTCTGAATATAATTAAATAAGCCTAACTCTACACAAAGTTTTCGTTTTCTTATCTTGAATTCTATAAATTAATATCGATTGGATTACTGAAAAATAAATAAATAATTGTCATTCTATCTTTAAATATATTCTATATGCAACCTCCTAATTTTGTATAGCAATATTCAAGTGAAAATAGAAGGGAATCCTTAAACTCTTCCTTTTTATATAATCACTTCTATCTTGTCTGTTCTAGGACTTAATTTACCTCTACTGACACTCTCCACTTTTCTTTGTTCTTCCTCTTGAAGCCTGCATCTAATCGCTGTCCAATTATAGCGATGGTAGTCTAATTATGTTTTAAATGGTTACCCATGGTATTTTTCCTTGGAAATCGTCTATTTTATCACATTGCCCTCCTTTTTGTTACTTTAGCTAATTGAATGCAGTACACAAATCTTTGTTTTCACGTTTAATAAGTACCTACATACAATATCGATAGTTTTGTATTTTATTTTGTTACTTCTTCAAATTAACTTTTCACACACATACACAAGAGAGAAAAGCATGAAACTAATAGAATAACAATGACTCCTTATCCTAAGATGTTATTTCAATACTTTATGTAAATGCATGGCGCATTTACGTCAGCTGTATGCATTTTATTTTTTTAATTTATAAATAAACAAATTACTGTAAGCCACCATTTAAAATTATCAAACATTATTAGAAAAATTATACCACTGTCCATAACTTTATTTTAAAAGTTTTGATTTTTGTTAAGAGCATGTTCTTACTCTTAAAAACCTGTCTTTTCCAATAACGATAACGATTTTTGATCCTTAATGCAACCAAATGTCAAATACAGACGTTTTTAATTTTACTAACCACTGAGCTGAATCAGATTTATTGATTTATATTGACGAAGCAGCATTTTGTTCAAAGTTTAAGTCAAAAAAGGCATGTATAAAAAATATCAATTAATTGAAAAACATCATCAGATACATCGTAAAACGGAAACACAGCCCTGCTGAATCCTGTTTTTGTAATTTGCAATCTAATTAAAAGATAACATTATTCAATACTTCGCGTCTAATAAAATCTCACGCACATTCTAAACACAAAGCACATAAACAAGAGTAAACATCGGTTATTTCGGATTTCAAGCACGGATTTTATGTCCACGTAGACTTTTATGTTGCAGCATTTCAGTAAACATTGTAAAATGAAACGTGATTTCCATGACAATTTTTCTTAATTTCAAGTTATTGACGTTAAAATCTAACTGTATTGACGATATTACATTCAATCGAATACTAAATTAGAATTCATCAAAAAAACATGTTAATTGTTACTTTTAACTATTCCGTGCTGTGACACATTTTTAGATATTTTTATGATAACATATAATAATAAAAATATTAACTCATGATGTAGCTATTTTTAACCCTGTCAAAATGCATTTTTACCAATTGAATTCCAATTCAATAAATATGGGTTTTATATTTTTATTGCCACATTTTTTTATTATCCATCAAACCATGAATTGTTTTCGGAAAAAATATTTTCCCTGTCTTTTAAAATAAATTATGAAATATCTTATTTTTTTAACTATTTTAATATATTTAACATAGAAGGCCTCGTAAATTTGACAATGCTTATGCTCAATTAGGTAAAGTTACTTTTGCAGTACTAAAAAATAATCTAAACGCTTTAATTCGATACCAAAATCATCATAATCGCAAGAGTCTACCATTCACTGCTGGATTAGTTCATTGCACTTTTTTATAACACGTCTAGATACGCGTTTGTTTCTATGTACTTCGTAGGAACCCGGTATGTTTATTGATTACGTGACACTTGGATCGTTATTGCGTAATCTGGTAACAGAAGTTCGTCAAGAAATTTAAATGGAATAAGACTGAGTGTATTGCAAAAAAATGAAAGCCTACAATATTTTAAATGTGCATAAAATAATTGTACAAAATTATCCATTCTTTGTTTGAAAGCTCTTGAAATCGATCATCAACTTAAGGGCTTTTCACAAATTTTATCAACTCGCAATATAGTTGATTAAAAGTTTTCGTGTTTTAGATTAAACTTCTTTCATTTTTCTGCCGTATCCATAGGTTTAATTTAATTTTGTAACAAAAACCATTATGTCGGCATATCCTTTTAGTCGTAATGATATGATTAATCATACAAAGATAGCAATAAATGAATTAGAAACAAACTATTTTTGATATGTTAAGCTTTTTAACATTTACTTGTTAATTTAAAATACGAAAACTAGCTATATAATAGTAAAGTAATACACCGTCTTGTTTAAAAGTATCATATATCAACGGGAATATCACGTTTTTATTTAATAAACATATTTATTACCCAGAATTATTTAGGCTTTTAGAGTATTTGTGACATTTTTATATTTTTATAATATCAATCTGTAGGGATATTTTACACTATCTCAAATAAATCTTTCACATAGTGAGTTATATTATGGGAAAAAATTAATTATAAATTTTATGTCGAAACTGATATTTTCGTGAAAATTATTAGACTCACGAAAAAAAATATAAATTGCTTTAGTAAATAAGCGATACCGTTTATAACCGGCGATAAATTACATCTAGCATATAATTTAAATTTCGCATTTTTTTCGTGTACGACATAATTTCATTCATTCTGATTTTCTGTATTTAAAAGCAGAATGCGTACAATAAGGACAAATGGAAATTTTTGTACCACTCTCAATTTAAAACTTTTTGTCGCTCTGTATTTTGTATAAATAGCATTAAAATTTTCAAAAAGCAAACAATAAAATTTCTCCTTTTCTTCCTTTCCATTTTATTACAAAAAATCTACGTTAATGAAACTCTGCTTTCTCACTTCATTGTTAGTTTTTTTTAAACTTGGCATATATACTTCATGAGAAAAATTATTCCTTTTGGTGCTTTTAAGATTACAAAACATCTTGTCATTTCACAAACTTATAAATACATTCAATTTTTATATTTGTTATTCTAAAATAAGGGAATATCGTCAAGCCTAAGAATCTAAGTCGGTGATTTACAACACCTTTTTAAAAAATATATTCTAGTCTAGCCTGTCTGAAAAATTATATCGTATTGTTATGCTTAAATCAGTAATCAATGACACTTTGAAAAAAAAAATTGTTTTGTTCAAAGCTTAAATACTATGTTTAGTGTAATATGTATAATAACATAGAATTTAAATTCAGTATGCTATTCAATTGGTAAAGATATTATTTATAAAAATGTACTATTTATGTAACGATGAGACAAAATCAAAAGTAAGTGAACAAGTTTTTTCCGGTCAGAGAGCAAACTTACATATCTTTCGTAAACTCTTCGTGAGCATAGTGGTAGAAGCCGATAAGTGTAAAATCGACTGTTCTGAGTAATGAATGCAGTATGATAGATTCTAGGACGGTCTATCGTTTGAAAAAACAAGCTAAGCTAAATGTATTTTTTACGTATTTTGAAGAAATTAATATAAATTAAGTCAATTTCACTAACAGCTATTATTGGAAAAAACTATAAAAAAGAATTACAAATAATTAAATTGAATTTGTTTGTGATTAACGAATCTCATAGAATGATTAGATTAATAAATATAGGTTTAAGTATTTAAATAGAAAGACCTTAATTTCATGGTTTTCTAAAAAGTATATTAATTCAAAACATGGGTTTTTTTTACTTAACGTCTTCTGCCACTATACCGCCGTATAATATATATAGTGCTTAATCTCATATCGTGTAAAATTAATAATCACATAAATTTATTAATAAAAAAAATGCTTTTGATTTAAGACATAATAAATTTGTCGCACTTTAAATTTGTATGACAATATCAAATAACGTTCTGAACATAATGCGATTTCCAATGTCAATATGCGCACCTGGAACCAAATAAATACAACCCCTCTTGGGACCTGACCCTAAAAGCACAAACTCTCCACTTCCGTACTGAACTACATTATCAACTGGACGAAACACCCTTTCTCATCCCTCAATATCATGCATTTACAGCAATAATATATACGATTTTTAAGATTCCGTTAGATAGTATAAAATAATATTCAAATGATAACGATAATTCCATTATGTAACATATTTGTAGAACTTTTCCAAATTACTATAATGTATTTTCACGTACTATGTTCACATCTGAATCAGTGTTGGGCTATTTCTTAATACATGTATTTAAAATACCAGTGATAAATATTCCACAATGATACTCAAATTATTTTTGCTATTAAGGAAGCAATTCAAATACATTCTTAGTATAAATATAACTCATGTTTTGATACCTTACTGAAACTACACTATATAAATACGCAAGATTTATAAATATGGCTTTTTTAAACTGAACAAGCAATGTTAATTGAATTTTCAAGACGATCTTGCAAGGATTTGAAGCTTGCAGACAGTCGACAGACAGACGTGAAAACACCGGAATAATTCACTTAGAACCAGCCTCCTTGGGCAAATGCCAAGAAGAAAACTGTGCTTTCAGTAAAGCTTCGTTTGAGCACTGCAAACTGTACTTTAGTTTTGTTTCAAAAAGGCCATTTAAACTTAATTTGCTTTTGCATGGCTATTTTCATGAGCACTGTTTATAGAAACACGATACGCAAAGAATTTTCACTTACTTCATATAGTTATTTTAACACAATATTTTAATTACTTAATGCCAATTAAAAATTTGGCAAATCTCCTTATATCTCATTCATTATCAAAAGCTACATTTCTTATAGATCCACTCCTAGGAGAAACTCTTTTCACATTTTATTAAAAAGTCGTTAATTTTTTTTCTATCATTAGTTGAAAATGGTTTAATCAAATAATTCATATCAACTCTGGAAAGGAAAGAGGACGTAACCCACACACAAAAAATATTGTGTTTAGCCCACACAAAACGTGTATTAAATTGTATACATTGTGATTATCGAAAAAAAATATTTTGAAAAGACGAAGGGATAAGTCCTTTTGCCTTACCACAGTCGATATTTTATATATATATAAACATAATCTATCGACACGTTTCATATGCATTATACACAATATTTTTTGGTGTGCGTTACGTCTTTTTTTCTTTCCACAGTCGATATAATTACAGATAATATTTTTGTAATGAAAAATCAGAGTTTTTGTCACAATTTTAATAAACAAACGTAACAACTATGTCATAATTTGATTTCATTTATTACCATAAAGACAATTAACTGTAAGTAAATTGTGTTACAAAGATATGTGCATATATAATTTAATTAGTAGTGAGTAAAGAAATTACTTTTACAACATTTTTTTAAATAATAACAATAATAATATGTATCTTATAATAATAATGTATATTAAACAAATGTATAGTATTTTAAAAACGTAAAAATTAAGGCGACTTAAATTAAATATCGTTCACAAGAAACATATTTAAAGCTATAACAATACAAGTAGTGTAGTGTTTTTTTTCATTTCTTTGGCAAGTAAGATGTACACAAATACGAATAAACAATGTATGGACACTTCTCATCGAATAATTATCATGCAAACGAAATTCAATGTAATATATTTCAAAGCAATCGTTGAAATTTAAGCATTTAATGTAGCCTGTCACTTTTTCAAATGAAAAAATGTCTTTGTACAGATAGGATTGATGACAAAATTTGCTTTTATTAAGTAGGTACTTTGAATGAAGAAATATTTATCCATGTATAATATGACAAAGATAAATTACCCTCAGGCATATTTCATGTAGGAAATTCTCCTCAGGCCATAAATCGTACCAAATACCATAAATACCCTTTGTTACAATACGTGTTTATTACGCATTGATATATTTTATATTATATTTAAATATAAATATTACGCTGTAAAAGATCAAATAAAGGCTCTTCCAATATATAAATTTATAAACTTTCTCAAACACTTATCTTTTGCTTACATAAATTCACTGATTTTTTATTTAAATTAATGATTATGAAAAATTAAAGCAGATATAAAGATTATCGAGTATTTTATGCACCGTTTAACAAGTTGAACAATTCCTTTTTTGTTGATGTTTAATAAGCAGATAAATTTATTTATCTGTCAAAATATCACAAAATACTTGATTACAAATAGTAAAATAAAATCAATGAAAGTTGGTCGCGGTCTTATTGAAAAAAAAACTTTCAATAATTTCATTGTTATTATTTATATTTACTTTCTGAACCACTAGGGGTAATATTATTAAGTTTGCATAGGAAAAAGTCGATACCTATTTTATAAATAGCGAAAATAAATTAACATCCTTGAAGCTTATATTTTTTTTATTAACGCAACTTACTATTTATATCAATTTAATTTATAAATTAAACGCCTTTTCACAGATAATTTACTCCGTTGTTGTGATTAAAATGTTCATTTTTTTTATATAATGTAACCTTTTAATAATTTAAAATTCATGACAACGTTTTGAGGGGGTTGATTTAAGCTATGGAATCTAACCGAAACTTAACGAAGTACTTCGACGGTACTATAATAAATTTTATGTTAGCCCGGAAGGAACAATACGCCAGGGCTTGTTTAACTATTCAATACGAATGAGATCCAATCCGCGTAGGTTGTATAAAGTAAAATGAGAAATCCAAACAGAGCTTTTATAAAATTACGTCCATTGAAAAACGTTATTGGAATACCGATTTCAGTACATGCCCAATTAGTTTTTATTTTAATGAAAATATCACCATTAATAAGCGTTTATTTTTTATCTGAGAATCAGTTATAAAAAATAGTAAGTTTAAAATATTTAAACATCAGTGAGTAATAAAGTCAATTAGATACAAAATTAAAGACAGGACATGATTCGAATAAAAATAATTGTTTAAAAATATTGTGCGTAAATAATAATGACTTTTAAATAATAAGATTTCTTGATAAATCTATGAATAACTAAATTGCAGTTTATTCATGAGACGTGTGACGTGTGAGTCTCCTCTTTTAAATAATTTTTCTTTTGATATCCTCTGTCGTCACTCAGATGCTATTATTAAGGAGAGTCTTTTCTCTACTCCACGCCTGGTTTCAATCATAAGGTAATTAATGTCAATATTAATGATAAGAAAAAAAGCTACATTTCAATTTAGTTCTACAGAATGTAGCCAATACACAATAATATCAAGCTGAGATAATGGCACTTTCGCAAACACATGAAATTAAAAATGTAAGAAAGTCGCAGCTCTGGGTTATTATTTATATGATAGATATAGCAATAATTGAATTATATTTCTATTTAATGTAGAATATAAACAACTGAATGACTTTTTGAAATGTAATATAAGATCATTTACAGGTTGGCCTCAGTGGCGTAGTTGGTAGCGTCGTGGTCTAAGGCTACGGATGTCTCGGCTTCAATTCCCGGTACGGACAGTTGTCATACATTGATATTCCAATCGATTTATGGATTTCTGTTCGTGGTCTGAGTGTTTGTATTGTCTAAAGCTCCCTCCTCACTGGAAGTAACGATTAGTTAACCACTAGTCCTTTGCTAGCCCTTCTTTCTTCGATAAAGAGAGGTTGAGCAACTGACTACAAACAGTTCTCATTGAAAAAAAATCATTTATAGTTTATTTAATTGTAAATAGAGTGGTGTGACTGTTAACCGAGTACCTGGCTTATAGTATCAGCACAATATTTCCATAGTGTTTTCAATAGTATATTTTTTCAGTCAAGCATTTTTGGCAGAACCTAGAATAAACCTTCACGCACCTCATCTATACTATATATTCTTTTTCGATGGGCTTCTTTCTGCATGACTACGTCCATTTTACATTCGGTATCATTTATTTTATTTATATATTAAAAGCTTTTTCAATTATGCAATTTGCACATTTCTTACTGCTATGCGAAACTGACTATTCATTTCAATGCAAAATAGTAAAGCTAAATATATAACATTTTGTTACCTAATTATGTTGGTAAAGTCGAATTATATTAACTGATAATTCAATCAATTAAAATAATTAACTGTGCCATTTTCTATACGAGATAATCTAACTCTCTATATATTTAGAAGTCATATATTATTGAATTCTTCTAATGTCAGTTAAATTTGTATTAAATAAACAGTAGTAAAATCAAATTATGGAAAAGATTTTTTCACTTTTTTTTAAACTAAACGTATTTTTGCAAAGCTTATGCCGCAGTTTTTAGAGATGCGACACAATAAGAAATTCTGTGTTACAAAAAATCAATATTGGCATTTGGGCGAGGGTGGAATAGAAATGGTTGCTTAAGAATATTCTGACTATTGCCAAGATCATCCCCTATGAAGGCTGTGGACCCGAAAGGATCTTTTTCTTTGAGGTCTCATAGATACATAATATAAAAAGAGACTTGAAATGTATATCTAAATAATCTTGACTGTCCATGCGTGAATGAAAAATCTATATAAATGTTTTCTTTTCTTCTTGTTTTATAGTTTGTTTTTTTACATGCAAAAGCATATGGTATTTTACTGCTGGAGTATTTATATGTTTTTCTATAAACTTAGACACAAAGTAATATGTATATCCCAAAAAATTCGACATTTTTTTCATAGAAAATACGTCTATTCTAATTTCCGTCTAATAAAATAGTAATTAATAGTGGTCATTGATGAATGTAAATAAATTACCTGTATACCAATAACTGAGAATATTTATATTTTAACATGTTGATTAAAAAAATAAATATTTTATGTTATGTGTGAATGAAGTGAATTTTCTAATATTTTTCAAACCAACAATATTTCAGTTTAAATATAAAATTTCTCTTGTTTAAAATAGGAATCTCTAAAATAACAGCAGTATAGTATTTGTCATTTCAAGTGTTTTTTGCTTATTAGTTGAGCAATTATTTTTTTTAAATTAAGTTATTGACATAATATCGCCTTATCCATTCACCACTCACTTTTAAATTCAGTCGATTACTTCATGTCCGCATTACAGTTACTCATGAATACGTGAATAAGTAACAAAATTTATTATTTTCGATGGATTCGGTGGTAATTTTGTGAAAATTCATTATTAATAATGTAATATAAAATTAACATTTGATAGCTCTGTTATTCCACTGGCATTCAGCCAGCATAATAATTCAGAAAGCTAGCAATTTTAAACGTAGACTGATTCAAATTCTCATAATACTTCATCGAACGCAGATATCCATAATTAATACATATTGAAAAATTGTGCAAGCGTTTACTTGCAATAATTTTAATACTGAGACTGATTTTTTTATTTTATTTCAGGCAATAAAAGTCGCAAAAAGTGATAGACACGCAAAGAATACCGACATCACATCTAAGCAATTAAATTTTTACTAAGTTTTAGAATTGTTTTTCTGACATTAAAATAGTACACAAATGGGTAAAAATTTTTCATAACATGAAACAAAATGCAATCGAAACTCAATATTTCTTAACGTGTCCTTGCTTTTCTTTAAATGGAGGTTGAGAAGTTTTCACATGGCTAGTTTTTTTTTTCAATACTTCATTGAAAGAACCTAATGTGAAAAATTGAGTAAACATTTATATACCACCCAATCAGATTGAATGCTGTTTACTGTTGACTTGTTTTTATGAAGCTTTTAATTTTGAATTTGTAACATGCACATTTAAAAAAGCCATATTTTTTGCGGATCACACTATAAACTTCAGTAAAAAAGGTCTTATTAATAAAATTACGCTTATTTTTACGCATTTTTGGAGTCCGTAACTCTTTTTTTCGCAAATACTTGCTAGCGTTTGCAAATTTAGCGTTTCGGCTCTCGAGAGCACTTAATGAAAAGGTCTCACCGTTTTAATTTAGGCAGAAGGCTTTCCAAAAAGCTCAACCGTAACGGCGTTTCAAGTACAGCTGCTGCTCGTACATTGCTTAAATACGCACTTTCCAGTGACGTCTAACAGCTAGAAAAACCTTGCTGATATGTCTGATCCATAATTTATATCTGTTTAAAGTTTAATATGTTGTTATTGCATTTAGCATCAGCTGGAATCAGCATTGGAAAAATAGGATTGCTTATGATATTTTGTATGTATATTTGCTTATTACCTGAATTTTTATTAGCATGTCGAAAAGTTAAAATTAAATTTTAAAAAATACACACTTTTCTGGGTGTGTTAAAGTACGTAATGACTAATTTTTCTATTTTAAAAAGAAATAACTAAATTATTTAAAATATTTTTTTTTAACTTATAGGTTAATATAAAATTAATGTTGAATACGTAGTTACTCCACTGACTGTGTTACTAATGTAACGCGTTTCGCTTCTTTGAGAAGGATCTTCAGACTAACTATATCACAAGATTAATTATTTCTTTGGTTAACAAGGTTAAAAATAAGCTACAATTTTCAAAAAGTGATGATTTGTTTCACAAAGCTGAGTATTTTAGTTCCTAATGAACGCTACTGTTATCCTAAGGATCGATCGTTATTCGTTAGCCGTTACGCGGTTGTTATTTAAATAGTCAATGTTTACTGACTCCGCTGTGAATTTTGAATCAATGAAAGCAAAACTGTGTGAATTGACCACATTTAAACGAATTTGGATTTTGTTGACAGCGATGTTTGGAAACATTTGAAACGCCCACATTAAATAAATTGACTCTACTAGACTCTTGATGCTTAAATGTTAGTTTTTTTCTATTTACGTAGTAATTTAAGTTTTCAGACACAGTTGATGTCGTATAATGATTTTATTAGAATGAGAGGAATTCGTAAGTTCTTGTATAGTGACATCTATTATTGAGAATAAATAGTATATTGAGTTTCTAAAAATGTTTGTTTATTTTACAAAATTCAGTCATTGATTACTCATAACATATTTTATATTCTACTCTACAATGGCACGTTTCTGAATGTTGTTTGACCAATAAATAAGTTTAATTTGTAACACTGAGTCATGATGCATTTCATATGAAGTAAAACATGTTTTAGATCCGTGTTTCCCAAAGTGGTTCATACGGACCTCCAGGGGTCCTTGTGACCGCTGAGGGGGCCTGTGGCAAATTAAAATTAATTTAGGAGTGCGTGGACAACATCAGGGGTTCCACGATAGGCTTAATATAAAAAATATTTGTGAAACATTTTCATTATTATAAAAGTTGAAATAAATAGCAATAAATAAATTGGTAGCAATTTTTTGGATGTTGGACCCTTTAGCAAGCAGATCGAGAAACTCAGATGAAGCCATACTAATACAGGAGCAATTTATTGAATTATCTACAAATGAGGAGCGGAAACCAATGTTTGAATAAGGATCCCACAAAGTCTGATTAGAAAAACAGATAACATTTTTATACCCTGCATTATGGGTCACTGTACAGAAGTAGAACGTGGATTTAGTGCAGTTGTGAACCTCATCATACTTTAAATATCAAAATGTTTTATTTAAATTTTATTTTTACATCACAGTTCAAGACATCAAAATTAAATTTATATTTTTTCTATTATGCAGTTATGTAGAGTTATTTTACTTCCACAGTCAAGTTTTGCTTCAAGAAGGGTCCATGGGCATAATAAGTTTGGGAACCACTGTTTTAAATAATAAAAAAAATTATGTTTCTACTATTTTGTAAACATTATCTATATTTTTTCCGTTACTAATTCTCATAAATTCTGATTTCAATAAAACATAAACTTTACGCGTAAAAACTTTGTTTATTGGTTAATGTTGAAACATAGACATTTTGTTTTAACGTATTACCATCAATATGTTATATTAATATTATCTTTACACCTTTCTCATTTCAGCACAAGAATTTTTTACTTGAAATACAATGATAGTAATCACCAGTCGGCGTCCGTGGCGCAGTTGGTTTCGTCGCTGGCTACGGTTACGGATGTCTCGGGTTCAATTCCCGGTGCGGACGGTTTTCATAGATTGATCTTTCAATCGATTTATGGATTTCTGTTCGTAGTCTGAGTCCTCCCTCCCACCAATCCCATCCTCACGGGGCGTAACGAGAGCGATTAGCTAACCACTAGTTCTTTCATAGCCCTATCCTTCTATCCCTACTCTCTTCTAAAAAAAAAAAAAAAAAAGAAAAGAGAGGTTGAGCAACTGAGTGACAAGCAGTTCTCGTAGAAAAAATTCTGTCAAGATACCTCCATTAGGAGACCATATGCTCCACATTGGGAGCGGACATGGAAAAAAAAAAAAAATAAAAATAAACATATAATGATCATTTATTGTGTCACACAAGGTGTTGTAATGTTCAGTTTATTAGTTACTACTGGATGACAAAGAGTTCTAATTCACTGTGAAATTAAGTTTGAAAATAAAGTCAATTTATTTAATATTTTCGATGGATCCGACAGTAACTCTTTAGAATTTCATTTTTTACATAAAACTTGATATTTTTTTAATTAACCGCTTATGTTTCTGATTGTGACACTCGTTTTACATCTTCAAACAAACTCTATCGTAAGGTTATTTACCTATGTTATAAATAAATAACCTCACTTTAGAGTTTTGTCTAAAAATGCTTCTCAAAGAGGCGAAACATGTGTCAATTTTAGTTTTTTATATTTTTTTTAACTTTGCTATGCTATTTGGTCATAACACCATCATTTTAACATTTTTTAAATTATTATAATTGATTTTTTAGTAGTGAATTTCATACACTCCGAAATCTGTAGTTTTTTTAGTTGCACAATAACTATGATTACAAATGTATCAATATTTTTTATTTTTACTATAAATGTTCTGAGAAGTAACAGTTGAATCCATTGGAAATAATCAATACTGTATTTTATAATTTAACGAGTGATGATATTTCATATTTAAAACTGATGTCCATAAAAACTCCTGTCATTACAAAAAAAATCTTGATGGAACTTTACATGTTAAGTAACCTGTTTTTAAAAGTTTACGCAACCTATTTTCAATACGGCGAGCTTTTATACATGCACCTCTACCCGTGCAATGTTGTCATTGTCACCCTTTGTAAACAATATAGAGTGACTATCGACCATCACCTGAATCCTTAAGTAAATATTTTTCACTAGAAAATGTCGTACACGTACGTAAATACAGTGGTTGTAAATTTGTCCGACTAAAAACTGACACAACGCAAAAATAACATCACCTGTAAAATAAATCGCAATATATTTGTTATTGTAGTCGAAAATATTATTGTAATTCTTTGTATTGGTTTGAATAATCGCTACACAAAATTTTGTCTGTCTGGGGAGTTTTTATTTTCGTATATTTACTTTTTCTTACCTTGCAATATTTATTTTCTAGCTGAGATTTTTCCAACTAAGCCAGGTACTTTCTAAAAGCTCCTGCGGGGGGAATTCTGAGCCGGTGAACATTTTTACATGCAAAATTTTGAACACTTCTGAAGAAACAAAATATGAGTATTTAAGCAAAATTATTGTGTTTGAATGATTATAGAATATATTAAATAACGTGTCTAAATAATACTTCTCAAAAAAAAGATTGTATTGTTTGTTTTAAATATGTGAAATCTGATCTCCTTCATTGGTGTGTGTTATTTGTAAACATTATTGTTTCTGCCTTTCTTTAATTTAATATACAATAAAAATAACTCTGAGCCAATATTTACGGATTCTATGATAGAATATGTACTTTCATCGCTAGATCTGATTTTTTATCTACATGTAAACAATATTTCATTTTTTAAACAGGTTATATGATTTTATTTTCTTTTCTATTTTGATAAATGTGTGCAGTGTTCATTAGCTATGATTGCCCATAATAAATGAAACTATTGTCACTTTATACAAAATAAACGTAGCCATTTAGTAATGGACTATTAGGGAAATAATGTTTTTTTTGTTGAATATTTTTGTATTATTATTGGACCTCAAGAAACAAAGGAATGACAGTGTCATTTTCATTCCTACGCCCCTCTTGACCAAGATATATAAATATAATAATATACTTTGATGTTGTATTTTATAATATATCAGAAACGAATAGATTTGAAATATGGTCCAATATGATAAGGTTGCTAAAATTATACAAGCGTGTAAAATATTGCATCTGAATTTTGTTTTATTTTCTGATGTAAAATGTTGGAGAGATTACTATTTATATTTTAAAACACTTACCTGCACATAATGGTAAACGAAATTACCGAAAGCGTTACCTCAAATGGAGCGTTAATTACGGTAACCGGATCCCGAATTCCAGCAATGGTTAGTTTTGAAATAAATCGTTTTAATGAGAATTCCTTCGTTGAGGCGGGAAATAAACAAAGCTCGTGGCTCGAGGAAGCCAATTTGATGGAGCGAAAGCCCTCGCCTGTCAGACCAGTTTAAGGCTAGACTGCCTGCTTAACGTTTACGCTACGTGCTAAATAATACCGTTATGGGAGCTTTGTTGTACTACAATGCACTGACACTAGTATCGTGAACGCTGAGTGCTGAAAGATACATTTACTAATTCAACTTAAATCAATCTTATACATTTAATTACTGAACAAAGAAATACAATGATTTCGTTTTTATTAAGAAAGGTTCAACTTTTTTACAAGAAGTGATTTTTTACTACAAAAAACACAATAAATAAGTATTTAAGCAGTTAAAAGCAATAAAGAAGCTATTTTTCTTTAGTCAATGATTTGTAATTGACAACATTATAAAGTATCATTGACTTACGACGTACATTCTAAAATAATAACATTAAGACGATTAAATCTATGTCAATAAATAAAACTTCGTACAGTTATCCATACAAACAAAATAACAGCTCTGTCGCTGTTATGTTCTAGAAGCGAGTGTTGCAAACATACGTGATTTTGTTACTTTTTACTATTACCTTTTATTAAACTGCTCTGCTAAGTTTATGTATGTCATATGAGTATTATTGAAAAGTGAATACTTATAATTTATGTTTTAAAAGATGAGGCAGTTAAATATTGAGCAGGTCTTTCAAATTTTGATCTATATCTTGCTTGTGATTTGAAATTAGTAAACGCCCATTTTAAGTAAAGGCTGGTAGAAAGACTAGCTGGAAAATTATAAAACCCACTTCACGTTTTTGATTGATTGATGAAATATTTTGAGGAGTAAACCATAAATAAATTTATTTAATTACCGAGAAATCCATTAAATATACACACACTTGTCTAACTGAAGAATGTTTTTTTGTTTAATTAGAAGGATAAGTACGCTTCACTTCATACAAAACCACTTTTAAAAGTTCCTCTCTCAATTTAAAACGCTTTAGTTTTGGCTGACCAAGATCAGGAGCAGTAATTTATCCTTCAACCTTTTTCGCTGAAAAGATTTTTTTCGGAATTAACCTGGAGGAAGAATAATTTTGCAACGTCGATAGACATTATCAAATGTTATCATTATTACAAATTTTATCTTTCTTGAATTTTAAACCTTATTATAAAGAATATGTTTTAGCATGCCCACTCCTAATGTGAAGCATTTAGCAGATTTAGTGGAAGCTGATCTGGTTTCATGATAGCTTATTGTTATTCATTTATTCAACTTCTCCTTTTCGGAGAAGGCAAGGATATAAAGTTGGTGTAGAAAAGAACTTGTATTTAACAAATCACTCTCACTATGCCCTATTTTTAGGATCATGTCGGTGGTAATTAGAAGGGAATGAATAAATGTATTCGTGAATATGAAGACAAATCTACAAATTTCAAAATAGAACAATTTTGATGAAATTCTCCGTACGGGGATTCGAACTCGTGGACGCCGCAACCGAATATTTCGAACGACTTAAGAACGTTGACCACTTGGCTACAATATCGGCTATATCTATGTAATAATGAAACCTATCAATAATGATTGACAGAAAATGTATATCTGAGTATGTTAATAAACAGCAAATGGTTTTGGACGTCTTAAAAATATAATTTAAAAATTTATCCCACTATAATTATCTCAGACTCGAAATGTTTAACAAATCTTGCATGTCTCACTAAAATCGCAAAATTGCACAGAAAAACAAATATACCTTAAATATAATAAAAGTACTGTTTTCACGTATTCTACATTTAAATGTATAGTATATTTAGTTTATAATTTATCTTCGGTATTATAGAAAAATCACACATAATAATATTTTCAATAATTTTTTAGAGTAAAATTGATATTTCACTTTACCCACAATCATAAATATCATGATATTTACATTTCAACTATCGTTTATAGAACATATTGACGGCTAAAATCAAATATCCGAGATAACTGTATCAGTATAACCACTGCACTGCAATAATTAAGCACATTACACTTCAAAACCATGCTTTATGTTGTACCGATAATATAGGATATTCTCAGTGGTGTGGAAAACAAGATTATTGGAAATTTCATCAAGGGATAGACATAATTCATCTATAATTAAACAATATTTCAAATCAAAATTGAATGGTTTGATATAATTTGATATGAGACAGTACAGCACGATTAATAAGATAATTTATATAAAAATATTATCGTATTTTTAAATATGAAATTTTGTAAGAAATTTAAAGAAAAGATTCATTATCTTTACTATTCTATAGTTACTCGTTGGCAGACATAAAGATTTCTCATCTTCTATAACTTGGCAGCATCCTGCACTCTGTGAATTTGCTTCACCCTAACCGTAATCTGTCATGTCTGTGATTTGACGTCATTATTGTTATTGTTATTATTTATTTCTCTCACTTCGTATGAATTATTTCAGAACTCTACATTTTTAACAAAATTATACGTTGTGAAATATTTTATTTTTGAAAATTTAGTAACTGTTAACATTTTGTACTTCATTAAATAATTGGCATGTTTCTTATCTTTAAGTGCTACGGTAAGTGGTCAAAAGGTTTCAAATTTGTTGATTTTAAATGTTTTTTTAGGTTTTGTTTGAATTCCCTTTGGCTGTTATTTCGAGCTACATAACAAATATATGGTAATATGTTATATAGAATATAGATGATTAGCTTTATCGTTAAAAAATATCTTGATTTAAAATACGTATATAAACAAGTTACCGATTTAAAAGGATTTGTATTTTTCTTTAATTAATTATGAGATTGTACCTTTGTTGTCAGAATTTTATAAAATATCGCATTTCAAATAAAAATGTTTTCAAAATTAATTATTTTCTTTCTGTTGTTTAGTTCCGAATTCCGTTTTCAATGCATCAAAAATAATACATGAAAATACTGAACTCTAAAAATATCCACTTACATTTAATTTAAACAAACATTGTTAGACAGTTAAGATTAAATTTAATGAGCAGTATTTTGAGATGTTTAGTACAAGGTACATCTAAATAAACGTATTCTCTCACTACAGTATAAAATACAAAAGTGGAATGGCAAAAATTAATTCGTGGAATTTAACGAGCGGCAACATTACGCTTCTAATTATTCATGAGGATGAAATTATTAAAATGAAGGTTTTGCCTTTAAAAGTTTACGCAACAACGAACAAACGTTTTGACTTTTCTATACAAAGTTGTGAATCGTTGATATGATTTATGGCTTAACTTGTTTTTTCTCGAGGTATATTTCGTTATTTAAATACGACGAGAATATTATTTTACGTCTTGCAACGCAGAAACTTTTTGGTGAAAACAGTAATTTCTCGCTTTAGTTATCTTTTACTTACATCCTGTTAAATCTGAGACCATAAATGACGAAGGAATGTTCACGTTATAGGATTAAACCTTTTTATTTTAATTATAAGAGATACGGAATCATTATACTTGCATTCCCACAAGGAAAAGTAACCTCTAACGTGATTACATTGTTACGTTTCTTTCTTCTACTTTATCAATAAACAATGGAAATAAATAGCTCTATCAGTATTTGTAATTGGCACAATATCTTTTTCTTGGATCTCGTTGTTTCATATACGAAAATAAAGAATGAGAACGTATTTTGTACATCAGCGAAAAGTTTCTGAGAAAAGCTTCTATTATTTAATAGGAGAATTTTCAGCTTATATTAATCTACTAAAAATAATATTCAATGACCATTTTTAGTGCAACGATAGTTTGATAACGGTAGCGAAGTCCTTTTTTTTATCCTATGCAATACAAAATACTTTACACTTCGTTTCAAATTACCATTTCAATTATTTATGAAGTTATAATGGTAGAAAAAATAAATGCTTTGTCTTTTAGATAGGTCGAAAAGTGAGTTAAGAAAAAATATTTTATTTATTTGCTTATATCAAATTTCAAATAGATTATATATATCTCGTAGGAAAAGATTAAAAGTTAATTTTCAAGTTCAGCTGACAACATATTCTTAAAATATAGTTTAAAACAACTGCATTAATAACACTACAGTGAGACTTTTTTTTAATTATTTTGTTATTATGATTAGAGTTGATAAAATCTGTGTGAGACAACTCCATCAGTCAGTGTATGTACGAGCTGTTCTCTTATTAAAAATGAAGAAAGTCTCCTTTGTCTGTTATTTCTACAAATATTAAAAAAAATCTTCTCACAAAAACAGCACAGACAAGCTCAGAAGAAACGACGGGACGTGTTTCATCGTAAAAGATTTCTCTTACGTTGAGAATAATCAACGTATCTTAAAAATACATTCGTTGAAATACAAAAATGTTACGATAACATATCGGAAAGCCAATTACAATCAACCATTCTTCCTTCGCTGTTTGTTTTTGAAAATATTGTCATAATGAACTTGTCGACTTGTTCATTTTATGACTAACACAATATTTGAAGCATTTTTTCAAACAAATTTCTACATGATTTGTTATATTTTAAAAAATCGCAGCGCATGTCATTATAATAAAATTATAATTAACATGCATTATAAATTATAAGGTTTGATTTTTAAAAATTAAACACAATTTAATTGGTTGATAATGCTGCCGATGAGCGAAACTGGTCTAGATCATTATAAAAATGTGGAAGTAGTAAAAAACAAAATTGTGTTTTTTTTTTAAACAAAATGCCTTTCCACCAAGATTTGACAGATAAAACCTTAAAAGTTACTATTTTTTAATACAAAGTAAAGTACAGTCTTTATTAAGAAAATAATATAATTTTATGTATTTAGCAATTGCTATACTAAAAAATATATTGAGCCTATTAATTTTCAATGATTGTTATTATGGCAACACTTAACGAGCTTTAGATGTACATGGTCGTATTTATGTTTGCAATCATTTCGATGTTGATTGCGAAGTAGTTATCGTAGACCGTTCGTAGAGCGTCCGTAGAGGGCTACGTTAAGCCTGTCTTGTTATTGCGTCCAATCAATCGTTAGGGATTTCGATAATCATCAAAACGAAATGTTGTCGTTACTATTCGTAGTCAATGTTTAGCAATCAAAACTGGTTATACGGTAAAATAAGTCTTTTTTATTTAATATTTAGCAGAACGGTTTCCAACATTTTATTTACTAGCATTAAAAACTGATTTAACCCAGGTTACATCATGATTATTTTTTTTAAAATTTAATTTTTATTTTAAATTGATCGCTGAGATTCACTGAATAAGAAAAACTATCTGACTCGGTATTATTGACGAAAACAAACACCACAATAAATTTATTAGCCGATGGGAAATTCATTTATCTCCATTAAAAATAATCGCAGCTTTTTTCTAACCCCTCTGACGTAGCTTTTCCCTATGAGAGATGCGTGCTAATCAATTACACAGCTCTTTTTTTGAGAAAAAAGGATAGTGCTAGGATAGGAGTAGTGGTAAGTAACAGTTAAAAATGCTCTCGATGAGTGAAACCAGTCCTGGTCATGATCAAAAAAAATGTGGAATTTGTACAAAATAAATGTGTTTTATTTTTATAAATGTAATGCCAAAAACTAACATTACTTTAAAAAAATAATATCTTATTACAACGTCTTCATACTCAAAGCTCGATAGCGATTTAATAAATTTTACTGTTTCAGATAAATCCTTTTAGCAAATTCTGAAACCCTGATTTTTAATTCCGACAATAATTTAATGAATTTTTAATTACTAAAAATGACATTAATCGAAACAATAATATTATAACCTTCATGTTTCTAAATGTAATCTTACTGTTGAAACAATTTCTTTTTGAATTTAAGTCAGCTATAATGATCGCTCATATTTAAAAATAATACAGTTTATTATCTTAATTTATACGTTTGAGATGTTTTAAAATGATATAAACACGAAAGATGAAACGTTTCACAGAAAAGTGGCACTGAGAATATCTTAGAAACTTTATGACATAAATTTTGTACAAAATAATCATATCAAATGTCGCAGGACCTACAGGGTGCTTAGCTGAAATTGAAAGTCGTCTTATTTTCACTTGCAGACCTAACATAATATATAGTTTTATATTTGTGATATAATAATATTTTGATAACATGGTTTCCAAAAAAATAATTTAATTAACTGAATTTTTGACATTGTGTCTACTCGATTAATTAGACATTAATATTCTATTGCTTCTTGTATGTTTAATTTCTCTACCTGGAATATTGTATTGCTTCTCAGGTTGATTAATAAAAGACATTGATGAGATTATCTTTTTGTTTTCTTCATCGATTGCTACTGAACGTTATATGTCTTATTATCCTGACGAATTTATTTGTCTGATATAAAAATACGATTAATTTTCTATTGTAGTGTATCCCATGACACGTCATATAAAACATACTTTAAATATCATAACATAAATATTATATATTATAATTTTTTTCTGAAGCTAAATATTGTAATAATAAACCCAATGGTTATGTTGACTGCTCAATTCTTATAGTATATTTACAGTGCTAAGAATCCCGTTCATTTATAAAAATATGAATTCATAAAATATACATTTGCGTATAAAGGCATAATTTTTCATTTATTTTCTTCCTATTTTCTCTACCTTACATGCCTCGTTTAAAGATTGACTATTAATTTATTATTCTTTCTAATGTTCTTATTTTTATATTGTTTATAAAAAGTTCTCTTCCTCCACCCTGAAAACAAAACTAGTAGACATAAAGCAATAGAAAATAAATAAATAAAACAGTTCCATAGTTAATTTGTATGCATTGTTAAATGAATCACCTAAAATGAATTTACGTCATATATATAAACTTTTCATATACTATACATATAAAAAGTTGGTTTGCAGCCAATGTCTTGTGGTCGCATTCCACAACGCTGTCGACAAGAAAATGTAGTCTGCCCCTCGAATTCATTGCCCGAGCAGAGCTACACGAGACTGAAGTAGTGTGCCTAAGAAAATTAAAAACATAATTAAAAAAAGAAAGGTGTGACTAGCCCAGGCATCGCGATAAATAATAGAAGTTTGTTCGATACAAAATTTGAGGTTAGGTTTTTGAGATTAAATTACAAAAACAGTTTCTTGCCGTAAAATTATAGATTAATAAAATTGTGTAGAAATACAACTCTATAATCCTTTTTTTTCGAATACGTTGTTACTATGGCATCCAACTCCGAAACTTTTTTGTGATCTCGGGATTTCTGAATTCACAATTTTTCAATCCCGGGACCCTGTAATTATAGCGTAATTTCATGTTTTAAATTTTAAATTCAAAATTAAATTTGCATCCATCATTTTTACAATAAATACAATGAATATATGATATGATATTTTTTTTTGGTATGGGAATTTTTTATTTTATTTATTGATGCTATAGTTGAATTCAATTTTTTGTTAAATAATGCAAAAAAACGGCAAAATATATTGTTGTCTTACGAAATATGATTGGTTGATTATGGAGGATTTATAAAAAAATATGTACATACATAAATCGAAGTACTCTTTGTAGTTCATCAGGAAGTATTTAATTTGAAATATGAAATATTATTTTATAATATTTACAGTGAATCCCGAAATCGCTGAATTGATATTTAGATAATCTCTGGATTACAGGATTGACTTATTTCCCAGAAATCCGGGATTGGAAGCTCTAGTTGTTACGTGAAAATCATTAATTTTTTTGCTCTTTTATTGGAAAAAACGTGTTTTCACTGTCATTATAAAAAGTTTTCACTGTCATTATAAAAAGCTATATTTAATCAAAAGAATAAAAAATGCTGAAAATCAAAAGACAATCTAGACAATATGTCATTCATATTACGTTTAAACTTTGAGTAGGTATTCAATCAAAAAATGTATTTTCATTCTCATAGTGACTTTTAAAATCCTTTTCAAATGTTAAAACTTAGCTCAACCAAAAAACCCTTAGCTCTCACCAATGCGACGCCTGTCAATGGATAATTGATGACACACAGTTTTGAGAACGACCTCTAAAGCCACGGCGGCCATTGTAGAATGTAACTTTTGTTAAGTAAGATGAACATTTCCACAATGTGATGTTTCCTCAATACCTGCCACAAACAAACTACTTCCTTCATTTGAAAACTTTGACAGTTCTTGATTTTTTTCTCATGAATTTCTTACAGTTTTAAAAACAGAATAAATGTTATAAGATTTCTTAAAGTTTAATACAATCAATTTATTTTTTATTCTATCATATTGCCGAATCGATGGGTTGCTTCCGGGGGAATGAATCGTGGACCATTTTCATGATCCCTGAATTGGTCATTAAGCGTAGTATCATGTTTCAAATATTCTATTTAAAACTCAATTTGTGTCCATTATCGCTTTAATTGGCATTAATATATGATTTTATATTTTTCTAGGGATTAGGAATGTTTTTTTTATTATTTATTGAAAAGATTTAATTAATACATTATAGTTCTAATCTATTTTTCATAAAATATTACAAAAAAAACATCTCTACCGCTGTTACGAAATATGAGAAGGAGGAAGACCACAATACATTTATAACAATAATTATGTCAGTACTTTAAAAAGGTGTCTACGTTGACAAATTGATGTACATACTGAAGTTGATGTGAATCGCTAAGTATTTTATCTGATATATGAATTATGTTTAAACATTAACAGTGATTCCAATAATCTCAGGATTACAGTATTGACTAATTGACCGGGCTCCTGGGATTGGAAACCCTAGTTGCTTCATCCGAGAGCACGTAAACTCACAAATGCTTTGCAACCACAAAGTGTCAAATGAAGATAACCAAAGTCTTGACTCTTGATTTCTTGGCCAACCGATTCATAGCTGGATATGGTTAATTCACTGTCAAACACTTTTAGCAGCTTGTCAAAAATGTAAATACGGATATTTAATTCTCGTCGCTGATCACACGCTCTGGGTATATTGCCAGAAATTAAAAATGTTCTGGTAAAATATCTCACAGAGGAAAATTAAAATGTACTTAATTTTTCAAATTACAAGTGTAATTTTTTCATCAGAAACCTTCACTGATGTGTGCACAACAACTCACAAAAGTTTCATTGAAATCGGATGAATGGTAAAGGAACGCATAAAGTACAAACAAGCAAACCAACGAACATTCATTTATATTTACATATATATAGAGATTACAATAAATTTATTACTCGCCTGAATACTCCTTAAAAGATAAATGTGAAGTAGTAGCTGGTGCTGGGTTTCACAACGTTGTGAACAATAAATAGTAAATGCAGTATAATTTCACATAATTATAAATGGCTTACAATTAAATGCACTTTTGTTTAGATGATATTCACTTTCGTAAAGATAGTTTTCACTTATAACAAATACATTCCACAAAAAACAAATTATTTCACTAAAAATAAAGTGATGCCACATAATAAAATATATTTAAACATTGAAGAAATATGTTGCACTTACGAAAAAATATTGTCAAATAGACAAAAAAGTTTTCGCTCAATATGAATACTCACACTTTGAAATCGATGGTTTCACAACGCTGTAATGAAATGTCACTTATTCTTTACTACTTGCAACATAGGGTTTTCCACCATAGACTAGTTTACTTGTCGCAACTCTATATTAGGCCGCCTGTATTGTCTTTGCTCCGCGCATTAGAATTTATTCACTTGTATATTATATGAGTGGTATTTATGAAGAAGCAGGGTTCTAAGTGGACATGCAATATGTTAATATAATTTATTTCAATGTCCATAACATACAAAATTAAAATAATCCGTTTCAAAGTCAAGCTATCAAAATTAGTCTGTGGTACTTTGTTAAAAGAATCCGTTTCGAAGTGAAAACTATTAAAGTCAAAGTTTTAGTGTACCAAGTTAATACTGTATTATACAAAGTGCAAACTATCGAAATAAAAGTTCAAGTGTACCAAGTGAATACTACCTAACACAAAGTGCAATTATTTATAACCCATTATAAATACCCTGTATATTTTAATCTCTTTATTCGGTAATTAATCGTATTTATTATTTATAAGAGCTTCGGGGAATTTTCCCATTATAAATCGTAAATAAACTTTTATGGTGTAATTTTAAAACGAGCGCAAATAATCTGTACCTACTACTTTGATTAACAAAAATGAAAAGTGGACTAAAATATGAAAACCTTTTGTATACGATTACTCTGAATATGTCATTATTTTTGTTTTGATGTTTCTCTTGTATAATACTCTAAAATATCTCTTTCAATTAACGTGAATAATAAACATTATACATCAAATATAAATCTGTATTTTTAAACAACAAACACACATCATTACTTGCTCCTATCGTATTATATTTATTCATAAACACTTAGTTCCCATTTACTCGCCATACCTATATTTTAAAAATAATATGCATACAATTTCATAATATAGCTGTTTATTTGATAACGTCTTCCAAATACTACTATTATTGTCGAATTATCATTTTTATTTTACATTGAATCACTTTAGTCCAGTTAAAATGAAATTGGAAAATATTTCAGATAACCATGAAAATTTACTAAAACATTATGTTAATTTTAGAGAAAAAAACAATTGATAATAAAATTGGGATTGTTGTTTTGTACACTTCTATGTTTTTCGTTACAAACGACCCGGTATTTTCCTTTCAGGCATTCAAGCAAACAAATGAACTCAAGATGACAGACAGTAAATAGTTTATATCGTTTTTTTATATAAAATAAAATATGACAAATTATTATCACTTAGTCTAAGAACTACATTGATATTTGAATTATTTTAATACCGATTTGATAATAATGACATATAGTTTTAATTTGGAAAAAAATCATATTATTAATTACAAACTCATAGTGTTTAGCAATTACAGGCGACCAAGAACCAATTAACATTGAATTACATTGCGATACCTACTTATTAAACAATGGTGGGCTTAAAAAAAATCGGTCGTTAGTGACGAAATACATGGAAATGTACAAAATTTCAACAATTCAAATTTGATATTGAAATTCTATCAAGCACCCTCAGTCGATATCTTAAATGGTAAATACATTTTACTTTGTCACAGCGATCAAATATTTTTTTAATGGATTAAATGAAAAGTAAAAAAGACTTCTTTTCACAAATATTTCATTTGCAGGAATATTAATCCAAGCACTAATTAAATCCATCTCGCTTAAGCATCTTTGGGAACATAAGTAAATTTATATACATAAAATATTTTCATTTCACAACTTGTTTATTTACATTAAATAGATCTGCTTTTATTTTGTTTATAGGTGATTTGCAAAATTTTATAATTATTTTAAAAAGAATTACAGAAATTAAGTACCTATTACAAATTGAAATAAAAAATCGTTTAGGTATCGCATGCATTATTAATATTACAAATCTTCATCCATCACTGAACACATGTTCGTTACAAAAATTTAAGTGCTAATTAATTGTACAAAAAAATATTTTCTAACATTTCACACAGAAACAATGGAGTAAAAACAATCACATGATTATAATATTATGATCATAGTGCCGAAACAACATAGATTATTTGGCAAATATCACAATTAAACTTTTATCGCAATGAACCTTACTAAACTATAATTATTACGCAATGAACTCGTGATTGCCAATCTGCCTTTACGTTACAGATTCCAATCGTTATCTTTGACGCGAGAAACGTAGGTTATTTATGTTATGCATATATATCATACAAGGCGGCGAAACTTGTCACTAGTACTCAAAACATTACAACAATTGTTTATACTATTATGTATATATATATATTGTCAGCTTCTGTGGTCTAGTGGTAAAAGCTTTTCCCTAGCGATCAGGTGGGTTCTGGTGCAAGTCCCAGCAATACCAAATATAGATTTTTTCAATTTAAAATCTGTTATCTTGGATATGAACAACTTTCAAAATATTTGGTGCATTGGTTGTCAGCTATCTATCATGCCAGATATTTTTTTAACCTTTAAAATTAAAAAATAATACGTATTTGATTCAGCAGAGATGCAAATACTTATTTCAATAAAAAACTTTCTTCTAAGTACGTTAATCAAAACTTTAATCAATTTTTTATATTAGTTAATATGAAAAATTAATTTTCTTTTTACGTCAAGGTATTATAATTATTGCTGAGGATTATTATAATCAACTATGTTTTGCTCCTCTTTTCTTTTTTGTATTCTACCAATCTGGAAAAGAATTGACTATTTTAAGGCTTATCAGGTCTGTCTATTTTTTTCCTTTAATGGTTTTATTAGTACGAGTTTAATGTTTTTTTCTCGAGACATTAGGTCACTAAAGGACTACTACGTACACTGTTTGAAAGCATGTTATCGTTTTTGTTCCCGTAACTTCGTATTCCCTTCGTGTGGTAATATTCGTTTTTACACAAAAAACTCTAAAAGAAATCATCTAAGTTACTAACATTTGACAATTACTCTATTTTTTTTTTTGAAGTACTCACATTATCACTATATTATTATATGCAGAATAAATTCGGCTTCTTAGATTCAAGGCATCTATTTATCTTTACTTAACACGACAGCCCAAAAAGGATTCCCAAGTAATCGAAATCATTCAAATCACAAAAAAATGTTTTCAGCAGAAAAAATATTGAAGTATCTTGGTATCTGCTGATTTTTCTAATTATTATCATTTTATGTCAAATACTAAAAGTAAATAAGTCGTTTAAAATTTAGATATACATTTCTATGACCGCTACGGATCGAATTTTTACTCAAGAGTTCAATATTTTTTAATTTGTGTACAAAAAGTTAGTGCACTTACATGTGGCAAATCAAAATACATTTTTATAACGCGTGGATTCTACGATAAAATAACAGCATACATCGGAAATAATTTATTCGTTCATTACTTTTATAAATTATATGTTGCCAACATGAACTGTATTACCTAAAGCACAAGATCAATCTACGTATATTGTATAAATTGAAATCTTGTATTTATATATGTATGATAAACTGGTCTAAAATGAATGATTTGAATCTTGTAATACCGAAAATGAGATTCACATTCAACGTTGAAACTTATTTTTGTCTTCTACTATTGCTTACTTATAATTCACCAAAACAATAATACTAATCAAATTCACTTTGTACTCTATTTTCTATTAATGTTTAGTCTATTATGTAATCAGTTTTTTACTATATACGCTTGGATGACGATTTATATTATTTCATTTCAATCTTAACGAACAATTAAAAGATATTTCAAGGTATTTTTCATAAACAAAAGAATATTTGAAAACGTTACATTACTTTTCTTGACTAACAATTTGATAGTTACATATTTACATTGAATGAACCGTTGACGCTGTGCTAGATGTATAGTCGGTTTCGACTGAAGGGGAGCTGTGTCAATACTGATAGGTAGTGCTTCGTCGTCGCTTTAATATAATTTGCCCAAATTTAAACTAAACCGAACAGTAATCCAATTGAACAGATGTAAAATGGATGATGACATCTAATGGATTAGTGTTATTGAAAGGCGACAGACGTAAAATGTTTACCTATCTAATTTAAAATCATTACATATACTTATACCCGCTTAACAATTCTGCATTTGATCAAAATTAAACAAAGCTTGCATAAAATATATGTCTCATTGATGGGGCATTTTTTGTGAATTAATTAAGATATTGAGTGTTCTTTTAATAATAAACAACTAACGTATCAATTTCCAGCATTACTTTGTATAATTCTTATTGGTAACTTCAAAAAAAACTCTTAAATTAATAACACGTCGATTGTCTATGAAATTTTTGTTGCAGTATCAGAAAATTAATATTACTCGTTCGATTCCTGAACACTTGTGATCCATGGATTGGTTATCAGTAGCATGCCTATGGTGTTTTCAAATATTATAACTCTTTAAGTGTATTAACAGTTACTGTCATTTCTTGGTGAAAAGATATTATATTTAAAAAAATAAAACACAATGTTTTTTGTACTACTTCCACATTTACAAAACGATCAAGACCGATTTTGCTCATCACGAGTATTATCACCAGTTGATAATTCTCGAGATCAGTAAAACTGGTCTTGATCATTATAAAAAAGTGGAACTATTACAAAGCAAATTTTGTTTAATTTTTAAAATATTATCACTATATCTGATAATGAAAAGGGGCCGTAAGGCGAGTGGTTAGCTTACTACAAGTCTTTTGCTAACCCCATTCTTCTATCCGTACCCTTGTGGGAGATTACTTGCGGGAGATTACTGAGCGACAACTTATTTGCAAACAAACACTTTCTATTGAAATTATTAAGTCTGCACCCTAGTCAGCATAGCTTATAAAATTTCAAAACAGTAAAACATTTTAATTTCCTTAAAATACGTTGTTTTATTAAGCATATTTCATGAAAATACAAACATTTGCCATATTAATATAGCCACCGATGCATGTATTAATTTTGTAAATGGCTTGATGTGTTTAATCTCATTTTGCGGTGTGAAAATTTAATCAAGTCATACGAAATTTCTGCAAAGCTCTTTGTGAATCATGTCAATATTTGCTGTGTGATCTTGCGATTAATATGGTGCCGAAAAGTTGTGAGTTATGATATCAATGTAACGTGAGTTATAGACTAGTTTGAAGAAATGTGACTGCTATATAAGGTTTATTCACTGAAATTTTACCATATATCTTACGATTACAATAATAAATTTCACATGTTGTTTATCTAACAGCCTGAATCCTGGACATAATAGTGACATAAATATACGAAATGTTGCTTGCAAAACAGTCTTTTAAAAAACAGTGATTTACGTACTTGAATTCCGAAATGATCACGAAAAGAACTACTAGAATATTTGAATTGCTCGACAAAGTATGTATTTAATTTATCAGAGAAATCAGTGTTCATGTAACAAACCATGTGGGTGTTTGTTACCCTGTGAGAGAAGTAAAATTTCCAATCACACCTTTAGACCGATAAGAAGATGTATTCACAAGTCTGAAACCATAGGTTGTGAATATTTCAGTAGACAACACAAAAAACTCACCAATTTATTTGATGAAAATCATCTCAATTCATTTACGCTTAATAATTTTTATTTTAAGTTTCATGATATTCTAATAAAAGCCAAAAATTTACCGTTGACCTTTGTTGCCTGGCAGCTATATCTTCGATAGTTGTCAGACTTTTTGACTCTTTTCTACCCTAAATAAACAATCAAATTCATTTGTATCTCAGATCAAATATATTGCATTTTAAGATGAAATCTTTTTTCTTGTGTACATCTCAGTCGAATTCGTTTGTCATCTTGCCTGTAATGCTCCATATTTTTCTAGTACATAAAACATGTTTGTGACGTGAGAAGGTATACTTACAAGAATTTATGCTACGAGTATAAATATTTCAACAATTTAGGTTAAGGATCTCTTTGAAATCTGAATTGTAATTTTAATAGTTCTCTCGTGAAAGAAAAGACTACACCTGGAATATTCGTCATATTACGACAAGCACTTGAAATGGGTAAGACAGGTTAGGGTTAAGGATATCCCATAGCCGTTAGCTATTTCGAAAATCTCATAAACAGTGTGTGAACTATATGACAGTATCCATATTTATAGGTGTTAGGAACTTGAGAGACTTTTCAGATATTTATCATGTAAATTTCAAGTATTATGCAAAATAAACTTAACTATACATCACACAATAAGTTTACTTTATCCACTATTCCATACGCAAAGGGGTGTCAAAGGTATCTTGCGTAATTAACTAGAAATTAAAATATGTATCAGTAATATTTTTTAAGCGTACTTATATTTGAAAAAATACAACTGATGGATATCGTAGAGTGGTTTTCAATTTACGCTACCAATTTTCATACTGCGCTAAAAGGTTTGAATATCTGAAAGACGAATAATTATTCAATTGTAGGTTTTTTGTTGATCAAATATATATTTAAGAGAATGGATAATGTCATGATTTCATCTCTTCGTATCCTGTTTTCAATCATGTTCACGCGCGATGTAGCACAACTATGCATTGCATTTATTTAATGAAATTTTGTTTTGAATCAGTTTCTTGACCTCACTAATCAGAGACAGTAAGGAAGGAAAAAAGAAGTTATGAACGGAAATCAAACATGAATTAAAATAACACATTCAATTTTAAAAACCTATGGCAATACCAAAATTTTGATCATTTCGCAAAATTTTTGGCTATTTTTTTTACCAGTTGCATTCCATAATAAATTATGTTGCAGTAACACATTTCTGACATCAACTTTCGCCAGACTAAATTTAACTCTTCTTGATGTCATTGCCAAGATTTTCAATTGCATCTTAGTATTTTTCACACAGTTCAACGTATTCAGCGCACAATAACGTTAATTTATATAGTTATATTAAATATGTTTAATATATATTCTCCTATATATGAAAATAATACTGACAAAAAATTAGTCGGAAATATTTCGGAAAAAAGTGAAAAACATGATTTTTTAAGTAGGCAGTTATCATTACTCACTGGTAGTCAACGTATTTAAAAAAATAATTTTAACCATTTTCATTTGTTAGGCTGCTAATTGCAAGTCATTGAAATATAATGAGGGACTATTTCAATTTACTGGAACAAATTTTACGGTACTAAAACACTAGTCGATGAAAAACTGCATTTTAATTGATATTTCGATGATCAATTTAACTCATTTAAACTTCAAAACTATCAATAACGTCGTTTTTTTTGTTGAAATTTAATTTGAAATAAATCAAAAGACATCTCTTTATTCCTATAATAAAACCACTTATTTAGTACATACAGAATTCAATAAACAAATAACTAGGGTATAAAATATTCAATGCATGTTTTACCAAATGTTTCAAGGCTGAAATAATATTGAATATTGGTTAACTTTAATAGAAACGCGCTTCTGACCCTGGGCCGATGCATTAGGTCTATTATTAGCCTTATGAATTTCATGTAAAGTGCATTTTCATTAGGGAGATAGATAGACGGTCACGAGTGCTTTAATGCGACCCATATTGTGTGTTCTCTCTCAGTGTTAAAATGTTATAGTTGCTCGCTATTTTCAGTAATTGAAATTAAGCCAAAAAGCTATTTTTTTCTTCGGTAGGACTATTTCTACGTACGGCTGTAATATTCAAAAAACATATCAAGATAGAAAGTAAAATCGTAAGCTCACAACACAAACATATGTTGGTAATAAATAGCCTAAAAATATATTAGAATTTTTAAACAATACAAAAATCACCACTTTCTATTGGATAGTTTGCAATATTGAAAACATTTTTTTCTTCGCGGTTATTATTACTATCAAATCTTTGATATCGTTAGTTTTAAAAAAATGTTTCATCACATGAATAATTTAACGAAATATTGTTTGTTATACTTAACATTAAGTTAGTAAGACTAGTTCCACTAAGCCAGTAATCATTTGTTTATATTATCACAAGTGGAAAATTCTGTTACGCTAACTGAAACCAATCTTTGCTGATAAATAAAAAGTGAAATGTGTATTAAACACGTGTTTTCATTTGAATTAATGCAAATTTCAAAAATAAATAATACATTTATCCCAAAAGAAAATAACGTGGATTAAAAAACATTTACTTAAATATTTTTTTCATTATTTATTATCATGGTGTTGCTGAAATAAAGATTTAAAATAATATCTTTCAAATGCATGATTTGAAACTAAATGAAAATATTGTTTTTGACAGTGTAACTCTAAGCTACAGATTGATTTGCATATCAGAATGAGTGCTTTGGCAAGCTACACTCTGAATATGTAATTTTGTGTGACATTGATTTTGAATATTGTGACATAATTTCGAAATATTCTACCCAAGTGATTGTTAATTATCTTTCAAAGAAGATTGAAAGATATTTTAATGACAAAATTCAAATTAAAATTTTAAACAACCTTTTGTTAATTTAATCGTTTCATTAACACTGTACACATTATACATACAAGCTATAAGCTGATAGTATTTAATCCGATTCAAGATAATATTTCAGATGCATGGACTTCGACATTTTTTGTTGCTGCAGTTCGTTCAATATGTTACTTTACGACCCACAAATAGAGAAGATGTAGGTTATCTTTAATGTTTTGTCCAATAGCAAGATTGGAATAAAAAATTCTACACAGAAATTTTAATGTCCAGAAACATTTTTGGTTTTTTTGTAGCCATAATAAATTTATTTAAGTCGCTAGATAAACTGGTTTAAAGATAATTTCACAAATAACTTCTATCAATTCTATTGTGTCGTTTTTTAGTAGTAAAACTTATTCAGTGAATTTATTTTGACAGCGCTTCTTATGCAAGTCATGAAACTTAACGAAAACTTTAGTATATTGAGATTTGAAAACAGTTACTTAGAATGAATTTTAGTTTTTTGCGAATTACCTCCGTCAGTATTTCGAAAGGAAACTTAACAGTTCTTCATTGAGCATTCAAAAATAGTAACATATTACGATTAACAGCACATACTGTAGATACCCCAGGATATTCTGAATTTTGTCTTTAAATTTTTCGATTCTTACTGAATTTTTACACCCCTTAAATTCATTGATTATCATTCATTGATCGTATTAGTTCCTAGCAAAGAAAGGTGATCTTGACATGATCTTTTATATTATAATACAAGAAGCTTGGTGAGTGATAGAGAATTTTGAATACATCGTGTTATAGTCATACTCTCTATTTATAAAGTTCAATTGTCCCATTAAATATGAATATTATAATTACGTACAATTGGTTTACTGTTAATCAACTGTCAAAAAAAACACAAACCATCCGTGCTTTTTAATATGGAGATAGATTAGTCAAACACACAGTCAAAAAATTCATACATTCATCCTGCAGCTACGTATTCCAAAGCGCAATTGCAAAATAAAAGCTCTGTCGTGGAAAAGTTTGGAGCAAAAGTTAAAGCCGGCAGAACAGAAAGAATTTATTTCAGAGGTAGTAATTTAGTTGGGATGCGAACAAAAAACCACATTGCAATCGGCGGAAGAGAACACAGTGACCCAGATGTCACTATCACATATCTTTTATTCTCTTTGATTTTCACGATCGAGCTCTTGTAATAAATGGCTTGTGCTCTGAGGTATAAGTTATTACCGATTCGACAGGTTATTATTGCGCACTGTATATTTATGTACCCGCACGATTCTCTATTATATTTTACAGCAAATATATAGTTTATTTAGAACAAGAGTCTATTTGACAAAAAAATATTGTTATTTTAGCGAATGACTCACGCAATTTCAGAGATTCGTCAGGGTTTACCAGAACAAAGCTTATATTTTAATGAATTCATTACTCACTTTTAAGGTGTCAACTGTCAATTCTTGGTGGAAAGACATAATATTTTAAAAAATAAAACACAATTCATTTGTACTACTTCCACATATTTATAATGATCAGGACCGGTTTCTCTCATCACGAGCATTATCAACTCATAATTTATTATTTTTTTAGAATTCATTACTGTTGGCGGAATTAGTTTTTACATGTAATCATTTTAAATTTGTTCACTCATGAAACACATTAATGAAATGCTTTTGCATTTTACATGGTAAATAAAAGGATTGAAGTGATTCTGACACTGTTGTATTAAAAACAAAACGGTTATTTTTGGAATTATTCTTCCGTTTAAATATAACAGCGATTTATTGATGATACTAGGAAAAACATTACCCTATATCCGTATTTATTTGGCAATAATTATAATTTACTCATAATGACGGTTTTCAAGAAATTTTTTATACCGATTTTCAGTCACTATCGTGCCATTATACAGCCTTCTACCTTCCTAAAACACGCCCTCTATAATACGGTTTACTAATGCACGAGCAACCCCCTACCTACAATATAACACGGTTCGATACACCACAATATCCTATTGCGGTGTGGCAAGTAACAATTTATTGTTTATAACATAGCCATTCGTTTAGATATTGGCAATAGTTTATTGGAGAGCAGGTAGCGTTAAAAAATTATGATGATTACGAAGCTACAGATTTCGTAATATTTACAAAATAAAATACCTGTATTTTTGAAGAAGACTTTATAATATGGTTACTGTAGCACACTCCCAAAAACTGTGACTTTAGGTTGATGACTGTACTATATTTTCAACATTTAGTTAGAAATGGTATAAAAATAAAATTTAAAGTTATAAATGTTAGAAACTTGAAATGCCAATTAAAACGTATAAATAAAACTTTCTAGTGCTTTTACACTATATTATGGCAACCATATAAATAGCCAACACATTTCATCTAAATTTAAATATTTCTCATTGAAATTGTTTGAATTAATTTCCCCGCAAAAAGCTCTCCACTTAAAATAAACGAGCCCAATTTACGGTCCAAATTGAGTAACTTGAAAATACTCCTTACGCATAAAAGTTAGTGCCAAAAGAAACTCAAAGAACAGTGTGGTCGGAATGGGGATATTGACCTTCATAAATTGCCGAACATTCACATAAGATGCCTTCAAAGACCCCATACAAGTGCCTCAATTTATACTGACAAAAACACGGCCATAATAATGATCACTAACTTGTGCTCGGTTTGTATTGTTATTATAAAAACTCTACAACAATTCTAATGGGTTGTTAGAAGTTTGACTTATTATTATACCAGTGATAATAAAAGTGACTTGGACCAAACGTTATATTTTTCATAAACCAAAGAAGCTCTAAGGTTTTGACTCTTATAACGTAAAAATCAAATCCCGAAATGATTTCATTAATTTAATTTGTTTTTCCACAAGCAAGTGATATTTGCATACCTTCCGTCTCTATTCGGGCACGATAACGGTGCTTAGACAAATAACCACTAGCCCTCTCCCAAGCTCATCAGTATATTATTTCTTTTCAAAAACGTGGTCGATTGACTGACCTGCAACGATTCATCTTAAAATGAAAACCTTTGAAATACTTGATATGCCCCATGTTTAAAAGACATTAGTTATTTAAATTAAGCCTATCATTTCATCGGAAAATTTGTGTCTTTTACATCATATCAAAACAATCTTAATCATAATCGGACTCTGTGGTCTAGTAGTAAAAGCTTTGCCTTAACGATCAGATAAGTGATGGATCAAATCCCAGAAAGGTTAATATCAAATTTGAATTTTTACAATTTAAAAATTTGTGATCTTGGACACGAGTGACCTCTTATGATTTTATAATTTTCAAAATATTTGGCGCATTGGCTGTCAGCTGTGATGCCAGATATTTAAAAAAAAAATTAAAATGCATTTTAACTAAAGATGAAACTTTCGGTCTACATAATACTTTTTCTGACGGTCCATTTTTTTAAATTTATATATTACTGGTCAAAGATATTTTAATTCAAATCAATGATGACTTAACCTTTTTTTTTAATGTTACGGTGGTGCAAAAAGTATTGATTTATAATATATTATTAACAGTAATAATCATCTAAACTAATTGTATGGATGATTTCAAATAATGTGGAAAAACCTTTTTCCATTAATTAGCAATACTTAATTTTGAACGTTTCTTCAAACACTTGTATTAAGTTTTCATTAAAAATAAAGACTGTTTTATAAACTACTCATAAACATTAGATACGAAACAAATTTAATTAATACCTTAGAAGTAAAAAGTTTTGCTGTTTTAGGTGAAGTTCTTCTTGAAAAAATGTAAGTCACTGCAATCTTCTCGAATGAGATTTCACTCAAAGTGTTTTCAGACGTTTTATAAAGTTTCACCCGCAGTGATCTTACTTAAAAAAAAACTTTTAGCGAAATGATTATGTGTAATTATTATCTTCCGGATAATTATATTAAAAAAATGCAATAACTTTTGTTTGGCCATAGTTAAATAATAAAAAAAAATGATTATAATAATATTATGGGGTACAAATACATTTCATTTTACCAAAATAAAGTCGTTTAAATATTATGGCTGGGCTGATGGTGTAAGAAGTGTAATAAGTGAGCTGAATAAAAAATGGCGATGGTCATTTTGTGCTTATTGAATTACAATCTACTATTTTTACAACAGTGTTTTTCTAACAATACAAATTTGGACATTTTACAAAAACAAAGATTCAGCTCAAATTAGAGGTCGATTTTAAATAAAATTGTGACGTTGGTATATGTGAGACGATTTATTGTCTACCTTTTCTAAAACAGAATGGAGAGCTTATCTCAATTAAGCTTAAACATAGTTATGACGACTGCGTGAAACCGAAATAGCTATCAACAAACTGATAAAATTCTTTTAGAACTCAATACTTTATACATTTTACCCTATTATAACGTTGTTCTACTAAGTGAATCCCAATTCAATGAGTAACTTCAAATAACTAGTGAACTTTTAATTAAAAGAAACTGTAAGTAAAGAAAAGGGAGAAGCTAGAAATAAACAGATTCATTCCCGGTAATAGCCTTATTAATGAATAAGCTACTATCAATATATCTCCACTCTTCAAACCGTAATGATAAGCCAACTTAATTACTTTGTATTATTCCAGGTTTATAAGTCTGCTTTGACTATCAATTCAATGCATTTTGTTTTTACTAGAAGAACGAGAATTAAATTTATCACGTAAACTACATTATAAACAAACTTATCGTATGCTCAATAAGTAAGTTGCTTTATTGTCTATCTCGAAAAAATGATTATATTTATAGAATTATATTTTAATAAAAATCTGTTTAAACATAGTTGTGAAAATTGCGTGATGCTGAAATAATTTAATAATAACTGTGTATGTAAGTCAATAAATAGATTGAAATGTTGCCTTTTTCCTAATTTATACTATATTAAGTTTTTGCTACATAAGTCAATTAATTAACAGAACTACTCGAGTATTTCGATTTGACTTCCCATATCAATGTGCCTAAAGTTTTTATTTTTTTTCATTTTAATTTTGTGAAACCACCTAATCGGTGCTCCACCTGAGCTACAAAATGATTGATCTATAAATAACATTTTATTTATAAAATTTGAGGTCCATGAAAAAGCACGTCACAGATGAAAATTCATGTCAACGGCGTTCCCGCGCCCGCGACTCCAGCGCCAAGCGATCGCGCGTCGACCTAAACAGCAGTGCCACCGGTCTGCCACCCCACGCCTTCAATCCACTCGTCCCACTGCGCGGGGTCGCTAGTGCGGTCGGCTGACCGGGGTGCCATTTCCCACCACCCTCATCCCTGTACTCCGACAATGGGGCCCTCTGTGACCTGCGCACTCGATACATCCGCGCAGAGAACTCCCGGAGTCTGCAGTGCCCGGGACGAGCCAGACCCCTCGTCCCGGAGTTGAACTTCCCCCACCCCTATCCTGCCTTTATTGCTCTACTGATCGTGCGCGCGCATCGTTTCCTTGTATTGACAACTCCTTATTATTACACACTCCATACCAAATGAGAGCTGTGAGGTACTCGATTTGAAGCTCAATGAATAGAGACAAGAGATATATGAACGTCTTACTCATTACGGAATTTTCTAAAACTTGATATAATTGACAAGATATTAGAAAGAGACAAAATATGATTCTTTTTATTCATACTAGCATAAATCTAACTGGTGATTACTTTTCTTGACAAACTTCAAATTTTCACACAGCTTGCTGCGGCGTCTTTACGCATTGTGATACATGTATTCGTGTACGAATGTATTGGGGAGTTAATACAGTTCTTTATTTTCTCATGTATTAGTCATGTTTCTATGTTTGAGTTCAGAGTAAAATGATGAGATACATTCGAAAAACTCTTCTTCTATCATTCTTTGTCGTGTTTTTGCTGCTCTCGGCAATGTTGAAAATTTAACGTTCCCGTAATAAGATAATGAAACTTTTATAAGCTTCCTTGAAAAGTTTTCGGACATTTTTAATAAATTGCAAACTCTATGTTCTTATTCTTAATCCTATAAATATATTCTTGAAGATAATTCTAAATTGGTTTTGAAAAGTTTGAAACTAAAAATATTGAGCGATTTATTTCACTAGAAACTATGATATTAACTATATTTTTAAGAATATTATTTGTTCAGCTATTATATAAAAATCATTGTTACTCTATTACACTTTACAAAACAAAAAACTTTAAGAAAAATATATATGGCACACATACTGCCCGTTATCTTGTATCGTCTTTTTTATTATTCTCATCAAATAAATATATGAAAATCATAAATAATGCTTAAAATTCACTCTCTAGTGATAGTTCATGACAAAAATTTATGTAAAAAAATTATTACAAACAATTTTTTTGCCGCAAACGAATAAACATTATGAGATTTAATTTTTATAGATATGTCAAATACAAAAGTTTGATAGATTTGATTATTTATATTGTGTTACGCAATTCAGTGATGCTACTTTAAGTGTGATTAAATATTAATTTATCATCATTACCAATGCAATGTCATCAGCAATGTTTGCATATATATGGGAATATTTCAATATTAAAACTGACATAATATACTTGAATGTATTTACAATCTTATATGTACACAAAATGTGTTGTTTGTATTGACGTCGATGGTGAGAAGTTCTCTAATTATTATAGGAAACATTCTATTTTACTAACACATTCTTAAAAATATTTGTATTTGTGTGGATAAATTCATGGATTGAAATGAATACAGCATTAAATCTCGCCAGCTCTCAGTAACGCACACATTAGAAGCATTCATTATACCTACAATGTTTTTTTCATTGTGTCCGTAATTCGAATACTAGGAAAATTATAATGAACCCTTTTCCCACGAACGACAATTAAACAACATCAATTAAATGTTTATTTTTGATATTTTTGGTTATTTTGAATATAAAACTAAAAATATAAGCTTGTTATCATTACATACCCCAAGCTTTGATAACGTAAGTATTCATATCTTCAATTAAAATTTCTTATACGATATGGTTTAAATCTTAATCTAAAATTTTATTTTATGAAATATCGATGTTAGTACTAAATAATCATAATAAATATATGACCAAATGGTTATCATAGTCGAATGTGTTTATATTTTGTATTGATCCAAAAAACTGTTTACCTGGAAAAATATTTTTTGTGACCGTTACATTAAATTTATCTTTAATGAGAGTATGAATTTTTTTATTAATAATAGTTTTGATGCCTGTAATTATTGTTTTATTAAACTTTTAAGAGATATGGGTATTTAATTTCGATTTTTACCGATATTTGTAAAAGTTGAAAAAAAAAACTATGCCGCGAGTTGTTTTCTTAGAGCACTTTCCCGCGGAGCCCATATGATCTACAACCCGTAGCTGTAGGCGTTTTCCTTTCCACCACCAGGCTTACACCCTTCGCACGTATTTGGTTTATCTCGGGCGCGAGGGAGACGCACTGCAAGGCGGACGAAGATGCGAAGACGAGGCGAGGGGTGTTGCGCCGAAGCCGTCGCGCGGATGCTGCGCCGTGGACCGTTTTTACACCGCTTTTAGGTTATGTCACCGTCCGTCACTCCGGCCGCGGAAGGACGTCTGACGCGGTAACGGAAAATTTCGCCCGCGCACTTTTTCCCGCCCGCCGATGGGCAACGCGGTGCGTTCGCTTCTGATCGCGACCTCGCTTCTGCGAAACTAACTTGAGTGAGTGCATCCATCGGAGAGCCCCCGAGGACGCCGCTGGGAGTTTCTCGAGGCGCGGTACGCTCGGTGACAGTCCAGCGCCTCGCATCGCCGAGGCTGCAGCTCGCACTTGGCCGCACCTGGCCGCCCACTGACTTTTTCATATCTGTCACATTCGTTTACAATCCAATTGACGGGTACGAGACGGTTTTCTCGCGCGTGCCGCAGTGCTGTGTCGACTAGTTGATCGGATAAGCCCGAGGCGATTTCTCTAATACCCCTCGCCTCGAGTCTGACTCCGCGAATACTCTTAAATCATTTCTATTTGCTGTCAAATATCTCAACGTCACATGTTTTTTAAAACACACTCAATTTTGACAAGTAACCCCTCTTTCGTCAATCTCACAGACCAAGTAATATAACAAAAATAGTTTCTAGCAAAAATTATTATTGCTTCAAAAGACCTACTTACAATAAATTCAATCGCAGTGTTAAAATAGGTGCTGGATTTCGGGCAATAGAGTAAATTTGTTGTTTTGGCAGGTGGTGCGAGTATCTATGTCAATACAATACACGCGCGGTAATAAGGAACACCCCTTTTTGGAATGTCAATTGAAAGTTCGCTTCATTCTTTCTATAACGTCAATATACATGAGCACTATTTTTTTACCTTTGATTGTTCACAGTTTACACACAACTTTAGTGATAATTTTGGTTTAACTTCGGAAAAAATTGAAACTGGTATGTATGTACTTATATAAAAACTTTTAAGTCAGACATGGGGAAATGCTACCACCTTAAAAGTTAACTTTCATTTATAAGTTACTAAAATAAAAATATTTTGTAAATGTGTTGTGGCATTTAAACAAAAAAATCTGAGTAAAATTTATGTTATAAAATACGACATGGAAAAAAGGTATTGTATACAAATATACGTATGAATTAAATTTTTGTAAGTTTACTACATAAACTCGTAATTAAGATCATACTCGTGTCATTCAAGTAAATGTCATTAATAATACTCAACGTCTCCTTTGCAATTTGTTTAAATAAATAGTTTTCAATTTGATTATATTCTTGGATTTATTACATGTGCAAGCTATCAAAATACATTTTTCCAGATATACATGCACAGACAATTCAAAAGATTTAATTCTTTGTTGAATCTGTTGAAAACTGTTCTTTTAAGTTTTATAAATCATACTTGTCATTTTAAATAACGTTCTATAATTGCAATTACAATTATTGGGGGCAGACCATGCGAGAATTCAATCGACATAAAAAATTCTAATGTATTAGAAATTTTTTTCTTTAGTGAAAAATTGTTTCCAATTAATGTTATTAAATTACTGAGTAAATGTTTAAATAATTTTCATGTAAATATTCTAACTTTGATTATGGTCCGCGCAAACACTGTTAATAAATTTTTGAATGTAACAGTGTATGGTCGTTTAATCACGACAAACTGTTTTGTTGTGGCACTTATCGAACAAGGGTGAAAATTGTGTTTATCTAATTTGTTTGCCTGTCACAAGACAGAGGATTTCTGGAAATGATAAGGCACTTACACTTTGATACAATATGGGTACTCGTACAGGGGCGGGGCATGTGAATTGTAAGACACTATTCACATCTTTGCCAAGACGATTAAGTTTTTTTCAGTAAGAAAACCAAACTTTTAGATTCATTATTGAAAAAAATCTAATTCATTTCGGATAAAATATTAAACGCACTTCTGTTTTTTTCATATTTTTTTTATTATAAATTATCACAACTATTAGAGGACATGTATATCAATTTCTTAGGTAAATGTGAAATAGAAGCAATAGCAATTTATTAAATTTAAAACTGTACTTCTTTATAGGCAAGGGTGGGTAATGACAATTTTTGCCAAATCAAATGCAGATAAAGACTTGTATAGAACTTAATAAACTTCAGGCCAAGCAATAAATTTTAATAAATGCTCATTTCATTTCAATAGCATTAAGTCATCTGTAATACATAAGTAATGTTTTATAAAATATTTTACGAATAAGCGAGCCCTGATGATGACATAATTGTCAATCTGTATAATATTGTTATGTTCCACGATAATATTTATTTTCCGGTGAGTTTTTAATCAATACTTTCTGTGAGATATATTAATAAAAAGTATCATTCTTTTAGTTCTTTTAATATCATAGTTCTGACGATGAAATAGGGACAAAACAATTAGGTAATCCCTATAATTATTGTAGAATTGTATAAGGTATCTACATACCTTATCATTTTTTGAATTTGTAAGAAGGCATATAAGTTTAATTTCTTTACAATACAACTGAAACAGAAATTCCGTAAAATATTTATCTCTATATTATTTAGTAATCAATATGCAAAAGTTCGACGCCTATGCTAAATAATTGAATTTTAGAATTGTTGGCTTACGCAAAAGTAAACAAACAATCATTCTATCAGAAACATACCGAATATTAGTATTTTGATTACATTAGCATTTCATTATCATAGTAAACACGTTGGAAGCAAAAACAATGATACTCGTGCAAAGCGTCGGCTTGGAAGTCTTACAAAATTAGTTCAATGCAAGACTTCTCTCTTATAACAGCACTTTAATGGACATTTATTTTTTAAAATATTTATATATAAGTTTATTGATTGTAAGTTTGTGAGAAACATAATTTTCCAAACGTCAAGTTGCGTGTGTTTTAAAATAAACGGTGAACTTTAGATAATTGTAAGTATTCAATGGAGGGCTTAATCGATTGCTGTGTTTTCAGAAGACATTAAGTATCTAGTTAATCAAAACGAGATATTAGGTTGACTTTATAAAAGTGCGCGAAAAATAATAAAAATGGCGGCGACTAATGATTCCAAGAAAGTTGCAAGCCCGCTGCCTTCAGCCAAGGCAGAAAATCACAGCTCACCGGGAAAAAAGGGTAAGTTGTACTTTATATATATTATTAGACTCATATTTTCATTTTTACTGCAAAATTTGTATTACATTGGCCAACAACAAGATTAACAAAGTATTTTATTTAATTAAATTATAGCAAGCATTTCTTTCAAAAAATGTTTTATCTGTATTTACTGATTTTTCATTTCTTAAATAGTATCGTTAATTCAAATTAATGTTTTGAAAGACTAATTAAGATGTTTCCAGAGAGAAGAATATGAATCAACTTGGAACACTTTCAAAATTATATTTTTAGTTGCAATATCCATGCTGGCGTAAGTGTAATTTTACAAGAATTGAATGCAATGAAAAATTTTAAATATTTATAATAAATCTCATTATTCAGTAGTATTTCGCTTCAATCGTAGAATTGTCGCAAGCTTGTAAAGCAGGCGCGTCTCATAATAATTACCTTTTTTTTGAAAGATAAAAATCTAGACCGAGTAGTATATTACATGTTTAATCGATATTTCATCAAGTGAAATAAATATTTTTTCACAACTCAAACACTTATCGAGATAAAGAAAATTAAATTAACAGGCAACATTACAGATACTGAAATGTTGAAATGAAATTACCAACATTCAACACAAAAATACTTCTAAAATGAAAGATTGTTGATCTTATTTTTTTTTTTTTTTCCCCATGTCCGCTCCCAATGTGGAGCATATGGTCTCCTAATGGAGGTATCTTGACAGAATTTTTTCTACGAGAACTGCTTGTCACTCAGTTGCTCAACCTCTCTTTTCCTTTTCGAAGAGAGTAGGGATAGAAGGATAGGGCTATGAAAGGACTAGTGGTTAGCTAATCGCTCTCGTTACGCCCCGTGAGGATGGGATTGGTGGAAGGGAGGACTCAGACTACGAACAGAAATCCATAAATCGATTGAAAGATCAATCTATGAAAACCGTCCGCACCGGGAATTGAACCCGAGACATCCGTAACCGTAGCCAGCGACGAAACCAACTGCGCCACGGACGCCGTATTGAAGTGTCAAATAAATAAATCATACATTAAAATCTAGTTTATAGAATAATAATTGTTTTGATCATTAATTTTAATTGCCATTTTTGATTGGAATTTACCGATTACTTGTATTGACTAGACTCATTCTTCCCACTATTAAGCTTGAATTTTTATAAAATATAGGTTTTAGTTAACTTTAGATATGATAGAGTCTACATGTTTCTGATTGAATCGTTGGTTTTTATGATAATTTTAACAATTTTTCCCTTCAATGCAATTATGGATATAATATTTTTTATTAAATGATAAATAACTATTTGCTATGTGATAATTTATTTAGATTTGATGTAGGTACTTAAAACACACCACCTCAATACTAATTTCATAATATACATACAAGCTACGCATTAATGGTAGAGAAAAATTGCTGTTAGAGAAATTGAAAAATAACTTTAATCTTTGAAAACAAAATAGTACTTAACCATGCCTGAAGACGCTCCAGGTCGTTGGTGACGAAACGTACAAAAATTTACAAAAAATTTACGATCCAAATTTGATATTGAAATTCCATTAAGTACTATCAGTCAACATGTTTAATTACACATTGATTACTTTTAATACAGAGTACTTAACCAATACACTACTTATACATGATGCAATTTTCGAAAACTAACAAAAATATTTCGTTTTACATGAAATACAACGTTTTTTTTCATGACAAACATAAAAATGTATGCGTGACTGCTCATTGTGACGTTCAGCTAGCTGCTCGTAAACAGCCAATGCACTTAACTGTTTGTACACCGAATTTATTTAAATTTAAATACTTAGTGTAAATTCAGCTATTTCAAATATTTTAATGATCAGGTTATAAAATATATTTGAGTTTAAAATAATATTTTTAATTACAGTAAAGGAAAACATAATTACGATTTTCCCTCATTGTCAATATAGTCCATTAGAATTATATTTACGACGCCCTACAAAACATTGGTAGATTACCTACAATCAAAACTTCCTAGAATATGTACCATTAAATCATTACTGTATTTCATAATTAAAATTATAGGTAAAATAAATTGGTTTTCTATGTAAAAAATCATTTTAATGTCAAACATTTACTTTGAAAGTAAATAAATTATAAAATTTGGAATAATGTTATGTTATGTTATAATGTATTGTATTTTTCCAATAACTTTTCATTGATTGAATACCTTTTTTATGGATATTAAATAAAAATATAGATATCACGTTAAAAAACTTGTCCACAGAAATGTTTTTTTATGAAAAGAAGAGTTACTTAAATAAATAGATTGGCTTATACAAAAAATAATGTTTTTTTTACGATATTTTCAAAATCTTTATACAACAGTGAGGAACGGGAAAACACATAAAAAGTATTTGAGTTTATAATTAATTTCCCGTACAAATAAGTCACATCTGACAAAGACGATATAGTTTACTGAACTACCCACGTATATTCTTTGTTTGCGTATTTTCCAGTGAAATTTGTCTTTTAAATTAGAGCACAACATTTTGTACGCTGGTTTCACAAAAAGTAACCGTAGAATTTTTAAATGCAACAAAGCCAAGCCGTGACGAAAATTAAGCCTTGGCAGAAAATATTGCAAGGATTTCATATGAGTTTGCTCACGTCCCACCGTTATTTTAAATTAAATTGCACATTTCCTTTGTTAAGTCATACGATGAAAAATTTCTGCATGGTAGCAAAACTTGTAGTTCGTTTGTGTTAATTATCTTTCAGTATATTTTATTTTCTTATCCTTATCAAATTACACAAGGGAACATTTTTATCAATCCATAATTTAACCGATTTTGATTTTATTCCGGTATTTTTCTAAAAAAAACTTCTTCTGTATGCATAAGGTAAGAATTTTTTAAATTTCTTATCAAAATTGATTGAATCTTGAATCCAAATATAAGATTTAAAAACAGTAGTAATATTTTTATTGATTTTTGTTTGAAGTGATAGTTTCAATATTAAATTCAACATATTTGAGCTTGCCATTAGTCTTTATTGGAACATCCTTACATGTTTTATAATTGTTAAATACCTGACGCCAGTCATTATTCATATACAATAATAAATTTATATTATTTAAGTGTTAAGTGTGTTGGTCAAAAAAAAAATGAAAAATTACGAATTGAATCATAGTCCGCTTAAAAAGACTCTTGAGATAAATTAAACATCAAAAGATAATTTTTATAACCACGGTATTTATAAATATTTAAAAATACAAAATACATTAAAAATAATTTCATCTTCATAAAACAATCCTACTATCTTTTGTAATATAAAACATTCAATTAGAAAAAGGATCAATCTTGTATTAAAAAATAAGCAAAATATGATTTGAACAATAACATTTTATCTCAAACCGTTACCTCCGTTTTCATTTCATCGAATAAAATATTATTTTCAATCAGTTTGAGTAAAAAGAAATAGGTCAACTGCTCTCGACTGTTTAGATCAGACGTAGAATCTGGAATATGTAGCCCCCTTGAGACTGCCTTAGTTAAAATGTGGAGTTGCAAATCCTACCTATGTAAAAAAATATTCTTCAGGGAAATAAAAACAAGAGTATCTTTTGATATTTTTCATATTAAAACCTGCTTTCCAACGTTGCTGCGCGTTTTTATTTCAATCTCACATTGTATCGGATTGGATAACCATACGAGAATAATTCGATTTTGCCGACTTTAATTTGTTTCAGATAAGAGTACCTACGGGCTTCTAACGTTTGCGTATTATTTTAACGGATTTTTTAAAGAATCTGATAACGAGAAAAAGTTTTAAAGTAACCTTTATAAAACTAGACTTTTGAATTGAGTATAATTTATTACACCTGAGAATAAAACTAATTCAGTTCTTATTTTATACTTTTTATGTTCTGAATCCCTAACCAAACAACCGACTGAGGCGAAAGCTTTTAATATAATAAAAATCATTGAATAAAATTAATTTAGTCTTCTCAGTTTCTAGTCCAATCTTTTCAAGAAATACATTCCTGGTGTTGGCGTGATACGTAAACCACTAATAGACCTTTACAAAAATAACAAAGAACTATTTTTCTTATTGTTTTCTATTCATAATGTACACGTGTAATGTATGAATATTAGTAAATATTGTTTTCATGTTAATGTGTAAGTTGATGGTTTTAAGATTCGGGCCATCTCTTAAGTATATTTAAATTCTTGAGATTTTTTACATTTCCATGTATTTTGTCACTAACGACCCGGGTTTTGCCTTTCGACATCTTCATGCATTCAAACACACGAATAGATTCGAATTGACAGACAGTAAACAGTGTCTAACATTTATATACAAGATACAATACGAAGTAATATAATTTATAAGATAAAATATTATAATTCTACGACCCACACTGATACCTGAGTTAATCTTAATCTTTGTTGGGAAAACAAACGCATTGACAAAGTAGCAAATTGCCAACCAATGTCAGAATTACCAGTGATTTCACACTTATTGCGGGTTTTAAAATGCAATTCGAAGAAAGGATAAAAATATACAATCATTCCGAATTTAGTGAGTTCTGTGAGACTATGAGATAAATATATTTTTATAGGAATATCAATATTTTCCGATTATTAATTTATGTTGTTTACGAAATCATCAACGTATAGGATACAGCAACGGGGAGTTTGGATGATTCAGCTGTTCAATTATATCTTATATCTAGAGTATATGTTTTTATTATTATCATTTATCAATATTTTATTGTAGCTTATACTATATTATAAAGAGAGGTTGAGCAACAGAGTAACAAGCAGTTGTCATAGAAAACTTCTGTTGAGATAACTCCATTAGTAGTCCATATCCTCCACGTTGGGTGACGACATAGTAAAAAAAATATACTGACAGAGATTGTTTTTTTTTAATCGTTTTTTGCATTGCAAAAGGAATAAAATCATAATATTTAAGTTTTGTCATGTACATACTTAATACGAAAATAATACAACTAAGTATTAACATTTTTTTTATAACTAAAATGTGGCAGCAGTATCTTTATAATACACATGAAAAAAACATGATGAGAATTTTAATGTCATTCGATACCAGGTGAGGGGAAAAAATCACGATCACTCACACCTCATCACAAACACATTAAATATCAGATTTAAATAATCTTTAATTTGTATTAAATTTGTAGGGACTTGAACTCAGAACCATTTTATTGCTAAGGTAAATATCTATAACTAGACCACAAAGGCTGACGTAAGTGATCCAAACTTAATTTAATTATAATTTAAGACATCGACTGAGAGTGCTTGATGGAACTTCAATATCAAATTTGAGTTATTTAGATACACTTTCATGTATTTTGTCACTAACGACCCAGGTTTTGCCTTTAGGCATCATCAAGCATTCGTGCGCTTGAATTCCTTAAGATTCCGAAAGGCGAAACCCGAGTCGTTAGTGACAAAATACATGGAATAGTACAAAATCTCAATAACACAAATTTTATTGAAATTTATTAAAAACTTATATCGTGAGCCTATTCAAATTGATTTCAGAATTTTTACTAGAACACTAACTATGATATACATACGTCAATTTAAAACTCATAAATGATAAAAGTTGCACTCTTAGGTGTATGTCGTAATAATATCATTTTGTTTTGATTACAATTTTTCTTTCAAATTTATTATCACTGCTAAGGCGAAGGTTTTAATTTCTCTAACACTTACTTGATTAAATTGACTTAGCCTTGATTTCAATTAGTACAAAATAGCGCTGACACGAGACAATCTTGAGTAATTGAAGTTACCTTGTTTGAAAACCTCACTCGTAACCTATTGACATGTGCCTTGACAATTTCCTAGCTGCCTCCGAGATAGTCCTCACCTCTCTTCGTTCACTTGTTAAAGGTCATGTTATCTAAAACAATCGATAAGTACTGGCGATTAGATAACTTTTCAATAAGTTTTGTTTTAAAAATACAGGACACTATCACTTGAAAAAATGATATAAACACCACACATATTAAATCAAAATTATGGGCCTGTCTTTATTAGGTCAGTAATTAATTCGATAAATGGTCAGTATAAACGTGGTCAGTTAATAAAATAAACGGTTAGTAAAATATATAAAATGGTCAGTTATTAAATTAAACCTAACCAAAACATTATTTATAATTTAAAACATCGACTGAGGGTGCTTGATGGAATTTCAATATCAAATTTGGATTATTGAGATTTTGTACACTTCCATGTATGTTGTCACTAACGACCCGGGAGTTCGAGTCCATTCAATGTCAGTTGTCAGTTCGAGTCCATTCGTGTGCTCGAATGCCTGAAGATGCCGAAAGGCGAAACCCGGGTCGTTAGTGACAAAATACATGGAAGTGTACAAAATCTCAATAATCCAAAAAACATTATTTACTTGGCAATTGGTGCATGTTTATTGAAATCATAAATAAAATAAACATTTCTTAATGTACAATTTTCAAACAGTTTCATTGTTTACCACTCAAAATGGTTTAATGAAATTCGCACGAATATAACCTAAATCAGATTTATTATTTTATCTCTTTTACTTAATAACTTAACCTAACCAAACCTAACCTTACCTTCCGTTAATATTTACTGACCCTATCTTTAATATTTACTTACCATTTTTATTTTTCTACTGACCGTTAATTGAATTAGATACTGACCAAATAATTAGTTGTCAAAATTAGGTCCGGACAGAATCATTTGATAAAACTCTAATAAATTGATTGAACCACAATTTATCATATTTCAATGGATGATTATATGTTTTTTTATTTTAATTTTATCATTTTTTTCTTAAAATTTCATCATCATTCATACTTTTGCGAATTCTTCAATAAACGAAACGTTTTAAACACGAAATTTCACTAATAAATACTAATTAAATCATAAACGTATTTTTCAATAGTTCTTAATTATAAAACAGACATCGACTGAGGGTGCTTGATGGAATTTCAATATCAAATTTGAAAATAAAATATATGGAAGTGTACAAAATCTTAATATATCAAATGATAAAACAGAAATTAAAGTAGACTTACGTAACATTATTATAGTCATTCATTGAAATTGAATTTAGAATTTTCTTCTTCTGTAGAAAATCACAAATCAATTCATGTCAATATTATACTTCTAATAACAAAATTTGTCTAGAAAACTTTCATTGTTTTTATAAATTATTTAAATAATTACTGAAGCTTTTCCTTTTATCATTCAGTAATGTTATAAATTATTGCACGAATACACGTTAACACCATCCACCACAACATTAAACTTGGAATTATTCTACGTACCAGACACAATATCTTGAAATACATTATTTGTTAATAGCTCATCACTTTGAATACTCCCTAGTGCTACGCTTTTGCTACCGTCGCTACACAGTAATGATATTTATAAGCCACGGATTACACGTACACAGCACAGAGCCCGCAGCTACGCCGAGCGTACTCGCTAGGTTACCCTACAATAATTATGATTGGGATGTAAATCGTTGGTTGTTTGGAAGGATTGTTCTCTTTGACAGTTAATTAATTAAGAAAACATACGTCTGCACGGCTTGGACTGAACTTGGATTGACATGCTGAAAATCGCATATAGATGTTTTTCAGAAAAAAATAAAACTTTGTTTACAAAGCATATTATTAACCAGTGAACTATTTTTATTGTTATTTCTATGAAAAAAATTAAGAATTTCAAAAATAGTATTAGTTTTACGAATAAGAAATTTAAATTTCTATCTCGTTATCAAGAAATGTACTAGTTTTTAAGTTAAATTTATTTCTCAATTTTTAAATATTTGAAATTTTAGTCGAAATTTTTTCTTAAAAATATTCTCTTTCATTTGAAAAAGAAATATTCTAAATCAAATACTACATATATAAGTAGTTTTAGCTGGTACAACAACTAGAATTTTCAATAATAAACATGTATATGCAGATAGCTACAAATAATGTATGTGATCAAAATATTATGAAAACGAACCGAAAATTGTTTTGTCTACTTATAATACTTTTTTAAAAAGTTTATCTTAAATTATTCAGAGACGCTAACCACAAAAAAATATACAGTATATTAGGATGAGTTAACTATTTTGTTTAATACACCTAACGATAGTTTGAATAAATATTATAAAACTATTTAGTTCTTGTGGTAAAGGTTTTTGCGGAATATACATTACAGGTTTTTTATTGGATGTATTCAACCAATAATATTTATGTAAAGTTGAACTGGCTGAAACAACTCAACGACTTGAAGCATATAATCTGGTTATTTTGTATAAAAAAATGAGTTTACCTTTTTTCTCATAAAAAGTTAAATAATTGATAAGTAGATAACTATTATACAGTTATAAAAATTTCAAATCTATATCCAAACTATAAATTTGTAATATTTCAAAAATTCTCAAAAATCTTGATAAAACAAACATGAATTTGTCTTATTTTTTAGATTAAATATTTCCAAGAAAATTAAATTTTTCAATCACCACGATCAAAAAACTCGAAAAAATAGATATTATTATATGCTATTTGGTACAAAAGTACGTAATGCAGAGAGAGAAGGTTTCTACGTGAGACCTTTACTAAAGTTTTAAAATAACTGTGAAAGGGAATAAAGTATTCTTATATTGTTCAAGGTTCAGTGCAAGTTTTAGTTAGAAGCGCATTTTGCTATATACATACATCATATGTATCTATATTTAAACAGTCCCCCTAGATACTGCCACGTGTAAAGGAGCCAAGGACACTCTTACTAAAAAGTTCTTCATTGTATATATTAAAAAAAATATTTGAAAACAGATGACGAAAATTTTTAATATTACATTTATAAAACAATAAAGTTATTCAACAGCAGTGAATTATAAATTATCATAGTAATCGTTTCTAATTTCTACAAAAATAAATCATAAACATCAACATCAGTTTCACTGAGCTAATGAGCATTTCAACTAATGAAAATCATTGGATGTTTATACTCCATTTTAAATGTTTATCAAATAATGCATACATATTATTTTATTATCTTCATGTAATCTATGTTTATTCATATTTAAAAAATAGCAATTAAATATCTTTTTACTAAACGTTCAACATAAAAGAACTCTTTTCGATCAATATGCCATTATTAATTATTAGATTTAAGATTATTGCATCGAATAATAATTTTACTAAAGATGCAGTTTATTTATTTTTTTCCGAAACGCGTCTTCATAAATCTTTTTAAAAATATTTACTTACACCATGTAAATGAAAGTATTGCTTTTAAAAACTTCCAGGGACAGATACATAATAGTTGTACTAGAATGTATTGTGTAACTACATCATTTTTCTTTTTGTGAAACGATGCGTTCTACATTAAATTTAAATACTACTCTGATAAAAGTGGCATGTCCTTTTTTTAAGAATTAACGATTATGTATATTTATTAGTGCTATAAGATTTTATTGAAACATGCAAAATACACTAATTAACTTACTTTTAGACAAAAAGTTGAAAAAAAATAAACAACGATTATTAATCACTGTCAATTCTTGATGTAATGACATTATATTTTAAAAAATAAAACACAATTCATTTGTACTACTTCCACATGTTTATAATGATCAGGACCAGTTTCGCTCATCACGAGAATTATCAACTGTCAAACATACAAACATAACAGGCATATTTATATAAAATTGAATGTTAAAATGAAGATATATAAAGCAGATGGTTCATGAACTAAGACAAGAAATTACTGATTATCAAACAAATCATACATTATCAAATAAAATAGTCTACAATTAAAATGTTATGGACCTTTTACAAATCAATAAATACTAATCTGAAATCACGAATATAGCTGCATTAAAAGTCAATTGACTGAGCAAAATTTTTTAATGACATTACTGATGCATTAAGCAAATAGCCGATTGGGAAAATTATATGAAAAAATTAGTGAACCATTTAAAAACAATCAAATATTAAGTATGTAATTAATATTAGCAATAAACAGCCGTCTTAAGTGGAGAACGCAGAGCAAAAAAACGATTATTAAGCCTGCAGCATGGTTTTGAAATTGTTAGGTAATCGTAGACATAAATATATACTATTTGCGTTTATTTCAATTGTTTTCTCATTTTTTTCATGGTAGTGTTTACCTTATATAAACAAATATGAAAAAATGTAATAATACTAAATCATAGAACCTAGATTCCCAATTTTACGCAGCCATGTGGCCATAAAACTAATCTTTTCTCTCTTTGTTACTGTCGTAAAAGTACATTTTCGTCCACATTTTTATCTTAAAGAGTATACTTTAGTGATATTATCCTGTTTACTAACCGCGCGACATATTGTGAAAATGTCCTGCTTTTTTACTGCTCTAACATCTTCAATGGCACTGAAACCATTCATTCTGTGAAATACTGGAAACGTTATTGACTTGAAAATTTAACAAATAACGCATTTTGATTAATTATGAATCAAGATTTTTTAGTATCGCTTTATTCTAAGCATTTAACGTACTTCAATTTCAAAACACGACCGCTTTCGATCTACAGAATCATTCATCAGTGAAAAATACTCAAGATTCAAGGTAAAACAATCTTGCATTATAAATAAATTTTGTGGAATATGTGCTATTACACATGATGAGCAAAATGTTTAAAATTTAATGAAATACTTTAAGGAACAAATTAAATTGATTCTCATATCATTTCGCGACATGTAAACTAGATTTTAAATAATATTTATTAAATTTAAACAAGTTTTGCAGACGATATTGCATTTTATTGTGCTTCCTTTTGTGCATTCATTAAATTAATGTAAATGATAAAAGTGTGATATTTTGTTTCTCAAACTTTCCCCGCTAAAAAAGTATTTCGGCGTTAACCAATCACATACACTGGGAACTTATCGGGGTGTATCCGCACTTAGTCTCAAGTGAGTGCGCTTGACATTTCAAAATGGCGCACGTTTGAACAAAAAACGCAATTTCGCAAATTAAATCTACAGCCGTTAATTTTGGGACGAACTAGCGCCCGTAAACTTATATCCTTTTAAATAAAAGGGACTAAACGGTTTATTTTCTTCTGAGAAGATCCTAAAAATTTTAGGCATTTGTTTTATCGTCCTCGCTTAGAGTGTGTGGTACGAAAAAATATTATTACCTATTCAATGATCGTCGCGTAAAACCAGGGACGTAACTAGCTTAAATTAAGCTTATATGGTTGTGCCATATCTTTTACATAAAATGTTAAAATTTTATTAGGCTTCCTTTTTTTTTAAAGATTTTTACAGTATATCATATCAGTATACATATCGATAAAAAACTAGAATTTTAATTACCATATAATCCATATAAATTTTTAAGTTTTTTTTTTTAAATATCCTTTGTTTTTTACGTTACACTTTTAAGCTTTTCGGTATAATTTTTATTGCAATCAGTAGAAAAGCATTTAAAACAAAATATATTTGATATTAATATATCTTGTAAACGCGTTTAATCGGTACCCGATTGAGTATTGTTTATTAAAAAAAGCATGTATAGTTAAAAAGTTTTGGCGTGTTGTATTACTATAATTACGTTTTTAAAAATCATGTTTCGCCAATGGTGTTTCTACCGTAGATTTCATATTTTTTTGCTGAATTCAAAAGATAATCTAGAAAACTTGGTCCCACACTACTAAAAGAAGAAATATCTGTTGCATCTTATTGTATCAATACTAATTCTCCGTAAATTTTAATCAATAATTTATATTATAATATCTCGTGATAATTAATCATGTCATGGTTTCAGCATTGACTCCAAAACATTTGAACTGTTTCAAATATTAATTATTCAGTAAGGTTATACCAAGTAACTAGTTAAATTCCTTCTAAATATTCTGCGTAAATTAGTATATAACAGCCATCCACTTAAAAGTGTTAATAATATGATATATTGGTACAGTTCTTTTTGGTATTTAAAGGTAGTAAATAAAAGCTAGAAAAAATTATTTTCAAAATATAACAAATTCAGCAGTTGATGACAGAATAATCTATACGTTATGAGGTTCTTATACTGAAAAAGTCTTATAGTTTACCATCCAATTCTACGTTGTCTCACATAAATTCAAAGTTGGAACAAAGCTCTTTGTTCAAGGATAGAAGAAAATAAAAGAACGAAGTTCCGCCAGTGCCGCAGTGCTGCCAACTTCAGACTGATGTACGACCATAGAGTTTTAGGTTCAAACGTTGACAAAGTAACAAAAAATATCAACAAGAAAACTGTCAAATGTATTTCTAAGATGTTAAGATTGATGAATTGGCGAAAAGTTGTTTTTTTTTTTAATTTTAACAGGTCTTTATTATTATGTATTCATGAATTTTTTTGATGAAAACATATATTTTTCTTATGAAACATACAATACGTCTTCGTAACCGATCAATATGCTTCTAAAAAAACAAAATCAATCAAAATATGCCATGAAATAAAATAAATAAAATGTAACAGTGTGAAAGATTAGAAATATTATTCTCACGATTAAATATTTGTCAGCATGTGGTGGCAAAATTCAGTATGCTAGTCATTATCTATAAAGAAGATCCATTGAAAACGTATCTATTTTCTATGGATTCGGCGGTAACTTTGTAGAAGTTCATTTTTAATATAAAATTAAAATTGATAACATAGTTATTCCATTTGGTTTTTCATTAACGTAAAGCGTTTCGTCTCTTTAAGAAGCATTTTCAGACTAACCTTTAACTAAAAGCAACTGTAAAGGTTAGTCTGAGGATGCTTTTTAACGCGTCTTATTAGTGATAAATCAAGTAGAATAACTAAGTTATCAATGTTTATATTAAATGTATTATCCTTTAAGAGTTTTTCATTTAATTTGAATTTTTGGCAACTTATCAAGATTCCTATTTCTTCTATTGAAAACAAAGGTAAAACTGACATATAGAATTCCGGCAAAACGTTACAGCTATGGTAGTTTTGTATGACCATTGCAACTTTCTCTTAGCATATTAAATAGTTATTTTAGTATAGAGCAAGAAAACATAGGAAATGGTAGGAATATACTGTGTGCACAATTACATAGTTAAGTTTTATATTATATTTTATTTGAAAAAAGTGCTCAGGCGTTGAAACAAAACATTTTTGAAAACGCGATCATTTTAGCTTGGTGAAAAAGATCTGATTCTGCAAGCGCTTAATCTGACAAAACGGAAAATTTATGGCACCCGCTTTAATTTACAGCTGTCCCTCTGTCGGTCACTGCGTGACACTAATGAAGGCTTTCGTAGACCATTTTTGTTCATTCGTCAAATTGAGGGATTTCTATATGTCAAATTTTACAGCTAAACATTGCATACCTTTTAGAGGAAGGTACTTACAACCACAGAAATATGGTCAACAAATCTAAGTATACCACATTATTTTCTACAATTTATGACAAAACTATTTTCCTCGATGGAAGACTTTTAATAAATGGTGAGGTATTATGGCGTAAGACTCTTATCAGAAGATTAAAAGCTATTTTTATTTCATGAATTTTTAGTCCTTGATATATAGTATAATTAAATGATTGCATAATCGACGCATACTGACAATTTTTTTCTGTTGAAATAATGTAGTGTTAGTTGAGCATTCTATTTAATAATCTTTTATTCCTCGTAACATTGTAAATGGAAAATACCAGTTCGATTGAAATTTTTATCACCAAATAAGCTGACATGTCATACCGTTGCTGCGTTTAATTTATTTAAAATAGTTATTTGTAAATATGTATTAAAATTAGTGATTATTAAAACGTATTCGAAATTCCTTTTTTAATCATCAACCAATCGATTATAATACCGCTGATATTTATTTCGCATTTTAATGTGAGCCTAAGATAAAAATTTAGGATTATTTAAAATAATGCAACATTTTTACTGTTCACTGTGCTCTGAATGTTATGAACATAGAAGCTAGCAGTGACGGAGAAATATGGGCATGGACTTTTAATAAATCAGCATCATGTAACCATGAAGCTAGTGTTTGGATAAGTTCTCTATGAGACTCGCTCGTATTGTAGGTTTGAGCAGAGCTTAGCACAAAAGTCAGTCAGACACAAAGCAGAAAATGGGCCACGCGGATTTTCTGGCGAGTTTTCAGAAGGGGTGTAACTTCCACTCTAGTATTTTCAAAGTTATGGCTCGAGCACAGTAGCGCTTGAAAGAATAAAATTTTGCGAAAAACCCCTTTTTATCGTGCGATAAGAAAAGATTTATGGAAATTCTTTTATTCGCTTTGTCATTTACAAATTGCTTTTTAAAATACCAAAAATGAAAATGACAATTAAAAGTGTTTTATTTTACAGATGTAATTCTTTTTATCGGACCAAACGTTCGAAACACATTTTGAAGAAATTAATCGTTTTATCTTTTAAACTAAAAATAGTTTACTTAATGTTCACTCCCAATGTTTAGCATATGTACTTCAAATGGAGCTTCTCTCGACATAAGTTGTTCTACAGGAACTGCATGTTATTCAGTTGCCTAACCTTTTTTTTACTGTCACTGTGGCTCATTTTTTTAGGATCGGATATTTGGAAAGAGATTTAGATATCAAAAACATCGATGCTTTTGTATGTGAGATTCGAACCCCTGAAAACTGTGACCGAGACCGAATCTAACAAAGACGAATACTTGGCTACAGGACCGCTAAAATATTTGAAACAACTTTCGAAGAAATAAATTATGTTTTCTTTCTAAACATATTTAAATGAATACATCCATTCGATTTTAGGTATTCGAACCCATATAATATATTAATTTAATTTAATAATCAAACAATGTATGCGTATAAACGTATAATTAAATTTTATTCCAGACGCCTTTAACAAAAATTGTTGTTTTGTTTTATTTTGATAACGCAATAATTGAAAAGTATTTTACATGTAAATATGCATTTTACATGGTTTAATTAAAAAAGTCAATTATTTTTAAGTAATAAATACATCGATAAAGCCGTCACACTATCTGCTCATGCCAAAGTGATTAGAAAAAATTCACTCTTATTTCATTATGATAATAAAAGTTGTAGCAAAAGCTTCTCTTATCATTTATAAATTATTTAATATTGTAATATGCAAGTTAAAATAATATGTTCTTTATAACAATAGTTTACAGTGCTTTATGCTCAAGCTATGCCTAGACTTTTCGGTTTATATTCAGAATATAACCCTTCTGAAATAATAAATGAAATGACACTGCACGTTAGATTATGTAATTTTCTTTCCGATGACTTAAGTTATGTTACACGCTTAATAGAATCTGCTGATGTAAGTTATGGAGACCTCGTAGAACGGGGAAGGGTGGCGAAATTTTCCCTTGCTCTCCTCAATGTTGCCTCGACATAATGTGCTTGTTAAGACGCAGATGGAAGTGATTCACTACCCACATCAAGAGCGAGTGCTTTGAATTATGATTTATGAAACGTTATGAGCGGTGATGTTACTCCTCCTGGTATTTTGGAAGAGGTTTTTAAGTATGATATCCAAAAATCTAATACAACAGCAGGCATAAAATTACAATTCAATAAATCTTCAAAGACCTTACAATATTACTGGATAAAATTACAAAATGATATGTGGTATAATTATTCAAGACGGAGCTCATGAGTTCTTACCAGGCAATAACAAATATTAAGTGAATATCAAGTGTTGGTATATAAAAAGATTTTTTTAATAAAAGACACTCGAGTAATCAAATATTTGGGCTAAAAATACTCTTTTTACTATTTAAATTATTTATTTTTTGTCTGTATTAATATTTGTATTAAATTATGTAAATTTAAAATAAAAAATTTGAATGTTTGTATTAAAATTTGTGTTTGTAGTTTGTGTTGAAAAAAGCAATAATAAGAGGTTAAAATTACCCTACTTTTACTCTTGTTATGGTCTTGTAGAACTTTTTGATAAATAGATTATTGGTCTGCATTTAAAAATGGTTACTGCAGCACCTAAAAATTAAACATTAAATTAGCGTCATACGTTTAATTTTCGCAGCATTGCCCGACTCATATTACGTGCATGCTGTCGTGAAGGACTTTTTATGCCAATCTCGGACAAAGATTTTCTCAGCATGTGCTCACGCTTGATGACAGCCTGGATGTAGATGCCATCGGTATAGTTCAAGGCTAAGTGAATATTTTCTCGACGCGAGATATTTAAAATAATATATCTTCAAACATGCAGTTCTTAATGTTCTCCCAAAGCGTTTTTGGGTTGGAAAGTTCACGAAATGAGAGGATTACTAGTAGCAAGGAGTTTCCGAATTTTCAATGGCGAATCCAAATGTACAGCACTCTTAAATTTTGTGTTCTTTTGATTCTTGTCATTCTCAGATCGAATACCGCCATGTCCTTTAACAATTGCACCTTTCCTGCGTCAACTAAAATTTTTTTTTTAAACTTACGGAATATTTTAGTATGTAGCGGTAGCTAAGTGGCATTCCTTTGCTATCATTTCTTTATTGACTTTTGCCGTCCACATTGGACGTCAAAAACATAGAGTTTTCCAACTTAATTTTAATAGTTAAAAATTGAAACTTGAAACTAGTACAGTTAACCTAGAAATGGCAGCCAAAATGACATCTGCAAATTTCACACCGCTGCTGGACATCGCTTGGTAGGAGTTCTTGTGACCGACAGACAGATTTACACATTCATTTTCTGAAAACATAAATTTAAATTTATCATACGTAATATATTGCTCATTTGAATTGATACATTCATAACTATCGAATTCAAATTTGTCAAATTCATTTCATAGATTACATAGAAGAGTTCTCAATTCAACGATTTTTTTATGGGTAGTATCTTATTTTTCATAAATCAGATGACTTGCATTGCATAAAGCATTTGGAGATTACTACTTTGTATATACGTTTGATAATTTAAAATTGAAATATTTTCACTCGATTCACGGAAAACTGAATAAATTTCACGCGTATAAATATTTCATTTTGCGAAAAATAAATTTCAATATTGAGTATGAATTTTTATACAATATTTTCGAACGTATTTTTGATGAGTGTTAGATTTATCCAGTATTAATTTTATTTATGTAAAGTGATGTTACATTTGTTATTTCTACGCGAAATATTAAAATGGTTTTTCAATTTTTTCAATTTTACAATAACATGTAAAACAGTTTTTATTTCCATGAAACAACTTATATAACATACAAACAAGTATGTACCTGGATATGAATTTAATATGTATTATATTGTATTTAAAATAATTTATTTTTACTCCAACATATAATACAAATTATTTTATCAGGTTGTCTCTTACTAAACGTTTATTTTGCAATATGTACTAGCAATGTAAGATAATAGCAAAGTTACTTGAATTTATTTTACCTTTTTACGTTTTGAAATTAGCTGTTTTTCTTTTTTATTTAAAATAGTACAAAATGTTTATACTACTTTTAAATTAATATTTAGGATGTACATTGTAAATTTTTGTTGTTGATTAATAGTTTTAAGGCTATGTTAACGAAGTGGTCATGGTGCAATTTTCATCATGCAATACAGACCAGAATATCTTTTAGTCAATATGAATTCATTCAATATCAATGCATTTTCGAAAATCTTCGCTTATTATATTCTTAGTAAAATTAAAATGTAATTCTCATTACTATAATAGTTTTTGTTTACAACTGATAGACTCGTGTCAATCAATAAAGCTGTCAGAATAGATGCCTACATAAGGAGATGTTTTGAGAATGCAGTCAAAAATAAACATGCACAAAGTAATCAATTAATATTCAATATATTTTGTACTAAAAAATGAGTTATATTTTGAAATTTGTCGTATTTTAGAAAATGGTAGGATAGTAGAAAGTCGTAACACTATTATTTCACACCTTGTCACATTATGTGGCAACAAAATCCTAGCGTCTGAGCAAATGGCTCCGTTGTATGTATTGAAGCAAGACATTTTTTCCATGTTCCCATACCTTTTACGATACTCGTGGTTCAACGGATAATATTGGTTCAAATCTTCGTGCACAGTCATGATTTGTACTTTGTAAGCGGTGTCTTTCATTCTAACATTTTCTTTTTTTAGTAGGCCTACGCAAAGTGATATGTTCCCCAGAGGAAAAAATCTGAAATATATTATTCACAAACGTTGAAACATGTTTTATTTTCACTGTGATGAAACGCTTAGTAAATGCAAATGTATGCTTTTAGACAATTATTTTTAAAAAAATCAGTGAATAAATTATCCTTAAATGTTTTTTTAAAGACGAAAATTCTTCTTTACTAATCGATATAGATCCTAATTATACCATTATATATTTGTTAGAATACAAAAATAAAGAAAAATATATGCTATTAAAAGTCCAATATGCTATGCATATGAAAACTATAACATATTTAATTCAACATAATTGAGAAAAAACTTCAATTAATAATAAGATTTACATTTTACATTAACAGAATTTCAAAAAATAAATATAGTCTACCAAAAAATACGGTTAATACTAACCACTAAATTGATTTTCTTTTAGCTATCTTACACCATTTAGTATAGTTCAAAACTTTTTATCTATTATAGTATTCCTTTTATGACAATATCGATTTTTAAACATAAAACAGTATGGTGGTTTTTCGTTATTTAATTGAGAATTTATCTTGATATATTTTCTCAATTCAACTGATATCATTGTAAAAATGATAATTTAATTTTATGATATTGAACATTTTACTTTGCATTTTGAGATACGGTCAATTTGGGTAACTTTGACCTAGTTCTGAGGTTTTTTTATATTTGTATAGTTTGCCATTGCATTTATATGTGGTTTTGTTCTACAAAGAAATGTACAAATGTCTCAAGATGATATTTAATTAACATACATAGATTTATTGTTATAATTGATGTATAAATATAGATAAAACAAGGTAGGCCAAAGTTTTCATCCAAATTGGGTAACTTTGGTTCATGATAAAAATAATCACTGTTATTACTATAAATTCAGTGATTTCAAAGTCTTGGCCACTTTTCTTTTCGCTTTAATATATTCAGTGCATAATTGAGATGGGAAAAATATACAGCATTTGGTTAACATATTAGTAATACAAATTGAAAATATGGCTAATCCCATTTATTTCAAGATAAGTTTTTAATTTAAGACATCGACTGAGGGTGCTTGATGGAATTTCAAAATTAAATTTTAATTATTGAGACTTTGTACACTTCCATGTATTTTGTCACTAACGACCCGGGTTTCGCCTTTCAGCATCTTCAGGCATTCGAGCGCACGAATGGACTTGATGAACGATCAGCTAAATCTTCCAAACTCCCCGTTGCTGTATCCTATACGTTGAATCACCTAACAGATGCTACTAAATGGGGAACGATATGGCATTAGCATTATCATGGTATTATAACTGCACCTTTTTCCATGCCGTGGGCAAATCTTAGAACAATGGACAAACTAACCCAAATTGATGGTACAGTTAATATTTAAATAATTAAAATTATATAACTACATATCGACTATTTTTCTGTTTTCATTTCAACACAATGTACTATTTTATTTATACTTTAAAAAGGTTGAATGATAAGAAAACTAATTAATAATTCGAAATGATTTTTATTAAACTCTTTTATAATTTAGTTTCACAATTTTCACATGATGTTAATATCTCCCAGTGGTGTAGTGTAGATAATTTATTTAGTATACTTAAGCTCAATGTATTCTTATCGTTACGTTATATACGCCTTACACTTCACGAACCACCCCCCCCCCCTTTTTATGTATTCTGTAAAAAGAAAATTCTCAAACTCAATTACCTGACTACTGCACAGGGCTCGTTTCAATTCATACTGTGCAACAAATAATGAAACCCACAAGGGGTATTCTCCAGCATAGTGATAATATTTCACTAGAATATTAATATCTCCCCCATTCAAATATTCTATAAGGACTCAGTTTCGTAGAACAAATCAAAAACACAATTAGTAAATCATCAAATATTTAAATTTTAAATTAAATTTATAATGTCGGTATAACGAAATAAGATGATATATTATTGGCAATCTTTTCTCAAACAGTATTTGAACTCAATTATGTTTGAACATAGTTACAACGATGGCGTGAAACCGGAATAGCTGACCAAATTCTTAAGTTATTAAGTTACTAAGTCATTTGTTATTTTTACCATATTACTCTTGAACAGTGGTTCTCACGGAAAATTTCTCCGTGGCCGCATAACGAACATCAGTGGTCCTTTGGAAATGTCTCGTTGCCGCACCAAATTTTCAGAAGTGATTTAAAATATTAGGCCGATGCATTTAAGGGACTCATTAGTTATTTCAATTTTTTTAACGATAAACCATTGCCATACAAGAAAATTTGTATGTATTAATATAATTTCTTCAAAAATATATACTATATTTTCACAATGCTGTCATTTACAAATGTTATTTGTAACATTACATAGTCCTGCAGGTATTTTTTTCAAACATGTCTAAATATCTTTGATTCATTACATTGTTACTGTTTCATCCTTCTGAATGTTTGTTTATAGATAATTTCTTATATCCATTTTAACTCGGGGATTGTATCAAATTCCCTTTAGAATTATAAAAATAAAGACTATCATAATATACAGATGCTTCCATATATATAAACAAATCAGAAGATAATCACTGTTACACTTTATATATTTATAAAATCTCTCGTCAATGATAATTACACCATTGCAAGATAAACTGCGTTGGTTATCGTACAACAGACCAAATTACTTAATGCGCTGCAGCACAAATTAACCCGATGGGGGTTACCGTACTGATCCCGATTAATTTTTATCTAAAAAGGCATCCCTTTTTATTAAAAATCTTCATTCATTGCAAATACGTTTTCTAGCGGCATACGTACGCAATACGAATAAACAAATGTAGAATTTATTTTATATTACTCATTTTTTTAATATCAATATTTATTACTATAGAACCGTTGTAGCCGCATGCGACCACCGTGGCTGCACATGAGAACCACTTCTCTAGAAGGATTTTATTACTTGTATTATTTTACTACTTACAATACCATATGACCAATTAATTTTTGTTTTATGTATTTTTTAAACTAGTATGTGAATTTGTATCTACAATAAATTATGAACATTTAAAACTCTTACCAATTTTTAAAAAGGTTCTGTTTAGATCTTTTTAATAAAAAAAAAAATTCAATCACATTTTTTGAATGGTTGAATCAATCGTAAGTTTTTTCAGGTAATTTTAAAACTTGTAATGAAGTTAACTTTATGCCTTTGCTTAAATTACGATTGATCTAAACCGGTTCTTTTACGTTACAAGTAATATAATTTAATCCAATTATTGCAATCAAATGGTACTTAAATATGTGTGTAAGAACTAGAAGAGAAAAATACAATAAATATATTTAACAAATGACTGAGAAGAAAACCACGAACAAAGACTCGAAAATATAAATATTTTGTTTATAATAACATAGATTTACAATATTTAAAGCTAAAAAAATATTCTTTGCATGGACCTTAAGCTGTGCAATCTATTTTATTCGGTATCAAAGATAATCAAACTGTCTTTTTTTCTTATAAATGCTTTGTTACCAAACAGACTTTTTTTTATAAAGAAAAGAGTATTTAACAACACCATTTTAAAACTAATTCTTCACATATGAGATACTCCTTGGTTAACGGACGATTTTTGAGCAACGTAGGTAATTAATTCTGTGCTATTTCAACACCACAGTCTCAATGAAATTTATTAAAAATATATGCGAACAGTTAAGTAATGCTAAAAAATTGTTTAAAAAAATATTTGGCATTGCAGCCAATAACTATCAATGCTCTAGATTTTTTTTAAATATTTGAATAACTTGAGATCAGCTCGAAAAGAATAGACAAGATTACCCATGGCTAAGTAAAGTTTGCTTTAAAATATATATATTATTTTTTTCATATCCGCTCCCATCGTGGAGCATATGGTTTTCTAATGGAGGTATCTTAATAGAAGTATTTCTACGGGAACTGCTTGTTACTCAGTTGCTCAACCTCTCTTTTGTAAGAGAGTGGGGATAGATGGCTAAGGCTAGGACAGGACTAGTGGTTAGCTAATCGCTTTCGTTACGCCCCTTTTTTGAGGATCGGATGGGTGGGAGAGAGTTTTAGACATCGGCAAACTGTCCGCACCGGGAATTGACCCGAGACATCCTTAACGGTAGCCAACGACGTTACAAACTGCGCCACAAAGCTTTTGACAAATAAACTCTTACTCCTCGTTGTTCCGTATACCAATAATAGTAACTGTATCAAATGAAAAGAAACTAATTTCAATTAAAACTAATGAGTTTCCAAGCGAGAAATCGCGTTACCTCGCATTAAAATATGTTTTTATTTACAACCACGACACCATATTAATCAATCATGCTGGCGTGTCTAGTGGTATATCTATACTTTTTGCTACTGCAAAAATATGCCCCTACAGTACGCGTTGAGCAGTGACCCAACCTTGTAAAAAAAACATTGGTCGTTAAAGAAAACATCAATATTTACGCAAATACCTTCTATTAATAATTCACCTTTTTTACCTCGGCTGCTTGCTCACTCTGCTCACGAAGGTGCGCTTTTACGGATTATTTTACATTCACCCTGTAAAGAGTCAGACATACCTTGTCCTTTTGAATATAAGTGAATAAATTCTTTTCGAAGTACAGTTTTTTCGATATTCAAATTTTCTTTCAAGTCTTCACTTATTTATATGATTTATCTATTTTAAGCTACTTTTCACTCACGTTATCTAAACATCTAAATTTACTTTTTTTTTATTAGAAAAAAGTATCCACCATCTTAAAAAAATATTTGAATCTTCAAATTACTCGAGTATAAACTATAAAAAATATTTATAAAGTCGTGAGAGGATAATGTAAACATTCTTTTCACGAAAGCTTAAAAAAAGAAATTAGTCTTTGGTGTAAAAATGTAGATTATAGAATATAAAAATATCATTGTTTCTATACATCTTCAAACGCTAATGAGTGTTTTCAACTGTCATATTATTTAAATAAAATTGTGAAATACAATTTTGTTATTATACTTTGAAATGGAGAGAAAAATTTCAGTATTATTTAAAAAAAAAACTTAAAATATACTAATAATATCAATTAGACTGCTAAAACGAGTACTATCTATAGGAAACTTCGATAACCTTTACATCGAGAAGACAAATCTAAGTGTTCTTTGGAAGAAAAATACTTTTATAAATGTGGAGTAAAAACTACATATATAATAATTCTAAGTTTTAAATATTTAATCTTACCAACAAAAGCAACTTATTATTTGGTCAAACAAATCAACGCTCAGTAATTACTTTAATAAACTATTTATGACAGTAAACAATCAATCATAAACGGTCGGAAAGTATTTTTGTATTATTTTAACTAGGTTATGTTATAAATATTCAATTAAAACACTGACTGTGTTGTATAACTAACTGACGAATTAATTTAGGAATTGACATTCTTCGTACTGATTAATTAATGTTGATATATCACAGACAACTTGTTTAATTAAGTATCCAAAAATGTTTTAGATAATGACTAAAAAAACACATTTTTTTAATAAATAACATTATTAAATCGATGTTAGGCAATCTTAGTCCAATTACCGAAACAGTCATTAGACGTACGTCTGAAGAAACATTTTTCCAATTACAAGATGGTTTTTGTAATGTTTTATTCCAAGCTCAGTATAACGTTTACACGCTTCTTGAATTGGTTGTATAGAAATAAATTATTCAGCTCATTTAGTGGGAGTGCTTATTGATTTCGTAAATGTATACGTTTAAGCATGTATTGCATACTTAACAAATTACGTAGTATTTATATATAATTAATGTTTAGTTATGGAAAACAAAATTGTTATTTTATTTTTTGTAATAACTTCCAAATAAATTCACGACAAATCTATGGTTGGTATGAATGTCTATTAACTTTCTGTTTACCCATAACTCTGACCAATGCAATGGATTAAAAGAGCTAGTATTAGATAACTGTTGGTCCATTCTTAACAAGGGCTAAGGACTTAAGACTGATTGAATAACAACCAGTTTCCAGTATACACAGTTTGTAAGAATACTCCATTAAGATTCCATGTTGGCTTAAACCAATATCAATCAATTAGTTTAAGAAAACCTTTAAACAATTTTTTATTCACGAAGTGAGCAATTTTAAATATTCATATTTTTTTATGGCTGATTTCCTCAAATAATCCATATCGACACTTCCTTCGTATAATCCTGTATCTGCAAAAATAAGATTTTACAGGAGAGCATTTCAAAGATTCATAACGCAACTGGAAAATAACGACTACATGTATTTATCTCCTTCAAAATTGTGACAGTGCTACTATTTTTAATTTAATTTTCTCTGTTGTTTGATGCCTACACATAGAACTAAATGAGTAGACAACGAAAATGCAAAAGTCATATAATCACATATTTTCTCTTACATGATTATACGTAGGGAGTGTCGATGTTTAATATTTGTCGTAGATGTAATTTATAGACAATATCTTATATATATATATAAATATATGCCTTGAACATTAGTTCATTGTTCATACAAACTTTATGTATTTTTTATTCGTTATATATTATATAATCGGGGAAAAATCTAAAAAATGATGAAAAAAATAGTTATCGCTATTATTTGAAAATTCTTACGCTACAAGACATTTACTTTTTTAAGTGCATCGATTGAATTAGAAATAGTTTTGAAAAATCATAGCACTCGGCAACTTGGTCACGCAAAAAGGCAGCAGTAAGTGATTTTACAAACGATCTTTGCTCTCAGGCGTCTGGCAGGAAAACCACTTGAATGTGTAATCCCAGCTTATGCGAGAAAATGGAGTAAGGCCACCGCATGGGAAGTGTTTACCTAATCCACGGCTACAAAACACGTGAGCGGGGATTAGATGCCTACCTTAAGAAGCTTACAAGACTTTATCACTTTTTACGTAACTAGTAACACTCTGTGGAAAATAACGCTTGCGTCATTGAATGGTGTTAAAATAAATTTTATGTGATACGTAATGTTGAAGACATGTGACACTGAGTATAAACCGTGTATGTTAAAGGTATTACAAAGATATGATTGGCAAAAAGTCTGAAGTAAAAATAACCCTCTTTTATTATAAATATAAAACGGTATAAAAAATAACGTAAGACTTTGCTTTAAACATAGTTAGTGAATAACATCACTGAATTGCTTGGATGTAAATGTATTATTTCAGTTTAATGTTTTCGGTTATTATCGTTGCTGCTGATTAAACAAATAACAATGTATCAATATGAGTTTTATGTTGCTTTGCATAAAAAACACACTGTTTGACATAATAAATTTATTAAAATAGTGATCCTATTGTAAATGTAACCAACGACAAGAAATATGTCAAATTCTTCTTCGGGGGCAAAGGTTTCCCCTTCCTGCTCAACCAATTCCACTTTTACCTTTATGTTTTGAAGGTTCAAAGAAGAGCTGCGATCCGATACTTCTCGAAAAATCAGCACAAATTGGCTGCACATGCATTCTTTACCCATTAGATTCTGAAGAGTTTCATAAAAAAAATGAAAAAACTCTGCTAGTTAATTGTTCTGACAGATATTCTCTTTCATCAGAATGTAAGCTGATTTTCTCCAGGACACTATACCTCCTAACATATCACAAGTTTTATGAGTTTAAAATTAAACTACACCCAAATTGTCCGTGTGATGAGTCAAGATTCAAGATTCAGAGAATATTCTTTGGGATTGCCAAATTATGTCTATTGAAAAAGATATTCTGTTTTTCTCCTGGATTAATAATTGCGATAGTCTTATTAGACATCCAGATCTAGTTTTTTCTCCAGAATACTTAAATCAATACAAAAAATAAAAAATCCTTTGGAGAAAAAGTTTACTTTCCTGACCCTCAACCATTCAAACCATAATTACTGATTTTTTTTGCATTTTTGTGTACTTAAATCAACTGTAATTTAATGATTTCCATTATTAATTCACTTGTCATTCACATATACTTTATTTTTGCTGTTTTTTATAAATTTGCGCCCTAAATATATCATGGTCTGATGTATACAGATTCATCGAATAAAAAAAAGAAAATCATATTATATTCTATTCCAAATCATGGGCTGCACTTTGCAGGTATATTTAACCAAATTCGTGCAAAAGGCAAAAGCTGCCAAACAAAAAAAGACTTTTAGTCCATTTAACTAGGTCATCCAATCCTGGACCACTTATCTGATCCCGGGATTTCGGGATTGACTTTTTTCAATCCGGGAACCCAGGATTGAAAAAAAGCCAGGTTTTCAAATTTGAAATTGTAGGTTATATGTACCACGATAAACCGTGTAAATAAAGCCACGGAAAAATAATATAAAAATGCACATACAAAATAAAAATAAAACCCCGTGAAAAAGGATTTGCAGTTCAAACAAAATAGGAGGATAGGTAGGTATGTACCTTAAAAAGCATAAAAAACAAAACACCTAGGTACCTATACGATGATTTTATTTATTAACTAGATATCATAATATAAATACAAAATATAATACAAAATTATAATAAACATGAACACGTGCAATCACACAAAAAATGTTTGTATAATATGTAGGTACCTATATATCTTCATAATTATGCAAATAGAATTTGCAAGCATAATCTTGTGCGTTTATTTTCTTCGATTGTTTTGTATTTTATTAGTAATTGAAGACGTGTGACATTTAAATGACTAAAAATCTTCATTGCTCATATAAAAATTTAATTGTAGTCAACTGTTTTTTTGTAGATAATGATAAAAAAACAGTAACTTTTCTGTTCATGTCCGCTAGCAAAATATGAGTGTGAGAGAGAAGAATTATGTTTTAAATATATAAATCGAACATACCTAGACACTCAGCCGCCGGAAACGTTGTTCTTATAGTAAGTCGGGTAATAATGTGCATTTTATATTTTATAGTTCTTCGGAGATAAGAATAAGAATTTGCACATAATATAAATTATTTTTTACTATTTTATAGCGAATTCCGAAATCGCGACTGGAATTAGAAGCCCTACATTTGACTTAAGACATTTTTATTTATTGCATAAACATACAAAATAAAGTACATTTTCAATGATTGTAAATCTATTTTTAATTTAAATTGTTTTTTGATTATTTTTTTTAAATTTTAAATTTTAAAAAAAATCTGGTATTACAGCTGACAGTCAATGCGCCAAATATTTTGAAAATTGAAAAATCATACGAGATAAGCCAATGAGAATTTTTTTGTAAGTCACTCATGTCCAAGATTACAAATTTAAATTGAAAAAATCTAAATTTGATATTGACCTTGTTGAGATCTGAAGCGGGACCCACCTGATTGGTAGGACAAAGCTATTACCACTAGATCACAGAGGCGGACAAATTGTAAGGTATGATGTACACATACTCGATGTTCAAAACTGTTATAAAATTAGAAACCTAGTGGATACTTTTTATGAAATCATAAAATTTTTTTAATTGTTTAGATTTCAAAAAAATGCTGGAGTTAGATTAGTTGTGCAAAAATCAACAGCTTTCTAAATGAAATATTATATAAACAATATTCTTTTCACCAGCATCACCAGATATAGAATATATTTTCATCAATAGATTCACTAATTAAATAAAGTAGCTTCAAATAAAAATTTCATCAGAAATTGTATTCTATAATATGGATACATTATTTTAAGTACCTAGTCAATTCAATGTGAGCTACATTCATGACGGTTGTGTATTCTACAGTACAAAATTTGTCCTGCAAATATTTTTTTCGTGTTTTTACTTTGTTGATAAAACTTGACCGTACTTGCATATCGTTGTTCATAAATTTCAGTCACAAAGAGGACGGTACTTAAATCTCATAACATCCCTTCCATAAATAAAAAATATCGCTAATGGCTTTCCCCGTAGCATATCATTTCTAATGTATTTTTTATTCATCAAGAGTGTTAGGGGTTGAAACTGTGATCGTGGGATATTTCAAACAGGCTGGCTGGGTGGGAACACCAGAAAACCGGCCCCTAGCTCGGATTATCCAAGGCCGGAATGGATAAAAATGTGTATACATTACTTAGCTGAAAACTTTTTCTAATTTACTCAATAATATTTGCTTGAGAAATAATATGTTCATACTAAAGTTGGTGTTTCTACAAAATATCACTAAATTTACTTTTACATTAAATTTAAAATCACTTTCTGAAAATTCTACGGTTTTATCGATTATACGTGGAAATTTCAAAAATAAATAACAAATACATTAAATTCTTCAATGCAAAAGTATTATAATATGAACATTTTTATTTTTCATTTACATTTACATTTGAATAACATTTTCTCTCATTATGTAAAATGTATTACCGTCATCTTGTTGTATTTATTTTTTATAAATACGTTGTCCTTTTTAACGGAAAAGCTTTTAAAAACCTTAAAAAGCTTTTTGTCGAGAAAGTGAGAACGTAAAAGTTCATTCAATTAAAACTTTCATTTTTCAGCGGCAGCTAATTTGCAAATATCTAAAAAAACCCGCCAACATTTGTAACGTTGAACATGTCTGAAAAAAAATGAATTACCTTTTTTGTTATATACCACGATCAGGAGCTATCTTAACTTTTTACAATTTTAAATATTTCTCTTATGTACCATTATTCGATTAGGCTTTTTTTAATTTACTATACATATTATATAATTTTGATACACATGACATTATACAGGTAGGCGAATCTATACATATATTATAGAATTAAAAGAAACTTTAAAATAGATAGTTAATTCGTTTATCAAATTAAAATTGATATGAAAGATTGTAAACTATCACGACTATAATATACCATATAATTGGAAAATGAGCTCAACAGAAAATCAAATATTTATTTCGATATCAGAAAAATAAAAATATAACTAAGTTATTGGTCCTTCAAGCACTCTTCGAAAAATCATTCTCAGTTTCTAATTGATTTATTATTATTTCTTAGATCAATACTTTTTCGAATTTATTTATTCCCTGCTAGAAATCCTGACATTCTCTAAGAGTAAAACCAGAACTGATTTAAAAAAAAAATGTTTATATCTTTATTGACGAATACTTTATTTTTGCTGTATCACAATATTTTTGCATGAATACCTATTCGCATATTATGCGGGTAAGTACATTAATTTGGAGGCTGCGTGGGTACGCACTTTTAAGGAAGTTAATGGAAAATTGTGGAGCGTTTTACAGAGCCTACTTTGTGATTAATTTCGGGAAACGGTTAAATATTTACAACCTTTTATCAAAGTGAGGCCTGTTTTAAAATTTAACTTGTATACGTTGCGTAACTAAAGTTCGCAATATTTATGAACAAGGATGCTAAACTAATTGTTGATCCCTTTGATATATTAATAGGAATTCAATCTGGTAAAAATATCAGCTTTACATTTTGAATACATCTCTTCACTGTAAATAATATCTAATGGAAACTTTTTTAATAAAACTTTGATTATACTTCTGATCCCAAAAATACTATTTTTCAATTTTCCAGAGTTGTTCTGTTTGTTATTAATGAACAATACGATGAAAAATATGAAGAAATGTACAACCAAATCTCTATTATTCCACGGAAGGTACTACTTCATCCAAGTGACTAAACAAAATTTATTAAAATTATGTTTTTTGACCCTGGTTGTTCTCAAATTGGCATTGACAAAATTGGACGATTATACAATACTTAATGATAATTCTGTATAAATTGTATTTCATTTATGGATTTACATTGATTAGGAGTTTTTGATGCCTTAATTCTTTCATATCCTTAAAACGGAGCGTAGTGAGAGCAATAACCACTAGTTATGTCCAAGTCCCATCTTTGTATCTTTACTGTATCCAAAAAAATGGAAGTTGAGTGACTAAGTAGCAAGCAATTCTCTTAGAACAACTTTTTTTAGATAAGTTCTGTTATGAGTGCATATTATCCATATTGGAAGAGAACATTTTTACAATAAAAAAATGTCTGTCAACAAGTCAGCTTAGTGTAATGTACTATAAAATAAATATTAACAAATTTTTACACTTAAAATTCGAAAAATAAGTACACATTACCAACTTGATGATTTTTTAATGAGAAATAATTTTCCAACTGTTTCTTAAATCATATAAGATTTTATCTTTATTTTTTTCATTTTATTCAACAAATTTAAAGTGAACATATAGTTTTCGGTGATATCAACGAATCACATATAACATGGAATTTGATATTATTTGATAAAACTTATTTAAAAAAAGAATTTTTGTACTCTTTTATATTTTTAATGAATAAAAAAACGTTAAAAAGCCATCATGAAAGTAAATGAAGCTAAAATAAAACAAAGGCAGTCTTCTTTAAGCCTTCCAATTTCAAATGCCTTTGTCCGCAGACTCGCTGGCGACGGCTGTCACACAAAGAGTCCGATAAAGATGGCGATAATAGTTTTTGGATATTCTCAATGTGCAAGAACGAGATACACAGACGATACCATGGTCCCTCTACGTTGGTAAAAGAGATTAAATTGAAACGTCTCTGCGGTAAATTGCAAGGCAGAACAGACCATACAAAAGAAAATTACAAATGATAGCATACATATACATAATATGCTATACTTAATTATTTCTGACTATCAAATTAGTATCTCATAGCTGAGAAAATAATATTTTGTTCCTTAGACAAAAACAATTGATCCACTATTGCATGAAAGCTTCGCCCTACTGGATTGACATGCGTTTCTATGTACTTAATAATGTACGCGGTATGCCCCGCATGAACCTCTTCATGCGCAATCAATAACTCAACACAAATGAGCCCTTGAGTTCCATACTTTTTTTGAATATTTCTTGAAAACAAAAATATTATGCTAAAAAGAGTTTTGAATTACATTAAGACTTAATCCTCAAGAATTCCAAACGACATCTTTAGTATTTTTTTTAAATGGAAGTTTTAGAGAAATTTAGGGTAAGTTTAATTAGTGCACAATTTTTTAACATATAAATTGACAAACAGCTTTTTACATATTGAACATTTTTACCAATAAAACTATTTTCAAATATTCAATATTTCTCTTTCGTATAATGGTCACAGTACAGATACCACATTCCAGTTCCAGTTTAGCTTGATCAATTGTATTTATTTATTTTTTGTAAAAAACAATATGAATATCATTATGTAAAGGAAATATTCATAGAATCATTAATTTTTAATTATGTCACAAATATTTAAATATAACATAAACGGATTATAACTTTTTTTATTTTTTTGTAAATCTTAAAATGTAGTTACAAAACACATCGTTTTATCGATAATTTATGAAAGTATTGACGTATTATTATAATTGATTTAAATAATTCCATGACTCAATTTGTGTACTTTTACTTTACGTTTCAAATTAAACTTCAAAGTTAAACGGATTAAGCGAAATCTATCGAAATAATTAATTGTAAAACATTTTCAGAATACGTTAGGAGATAATCCTTCCAAAATACTGATTTACTGGATTTGAATGAAACGAAAATGTTCTATAGCTTTCAAATGGTGCAATAATTTTCCTTCGTTCCGTCAGACAAAATTAAAGGGCCTGTAATTAAATTCTTAATGAACTTCAATGCAAAACATGTAACAGTTAAGCTTTTGCTCTGAATACACAAAGCAGATTACTTTTATTATTACTTGACAAACATTTATTGTCTGCGTACATTGCTTGTATAACATAACCTTTGTAATTCATTGAACTTAAATAAAACAGTTTTATTGTGTAAAAAAATGAACTTATTACTTATTGTTACAACTGGAGTCCACTCCTTATTTGGACTCATAATAAAATTTCTGAATAGATGTTTTTCTTATCAAGAATTGGCTGTAAACCAAAAGCTGAACAGTTACAGTTGCCTCGGAGAGGATTAGTGGACTACCGTAGCACTCTTTCTACTCCGTTTTGTGAATAAAATGAGATGGGTGGTGATTGGTGAAAATAAATGTACGATAGTGATCATTCATGATTAGAATATTTGTCACGAAAACGAGTAGGACAAAAGCTTTCGAGTTTTCCGTAATCAAAACATTTTTGATTGTTTTAAATAACCATTTAGTGTTTAATTATGAAAGTAAAAGAGCCGTATTACAAAATATAAAAATCAATATCTAAAATCATTAAAATACACAAGTCAAAAGATAATGTTGAATCTTTGAATTTGTGAGTGAATTTATAAGTGGGAAAGAAACGAAGCTTTGTGCTTGGCAATACTGCACAGCATTCATTTGATGAAGATAAGCACGTTCAAATTTCCTATCTGATATACGGTAGCAGCTAGCTACTAATCAAAATAGTATTCACTCAGTAGGGGTACAGTGAAGAAGCAATGATGTTTTATTTCTATGCTTTCATGAAAAACGATATCGTACTTTTTGTGTGCCATCTGGCAAACGATTGTCGCAAAAAAACATTAAGATGCAAAGTTACATAATTTCAATTAAATAAGAAAAAATGTAATATAGGTACACATTTATTTTTGTGTTTTCCTACCTAAATACATACAACATATTCGTATCACATTGTTTTTTGACGACATAAGAAGATTGAAAAATACTGTTACAAAAATATTGCGAAGATTTCTAATATTTATTCATGATGGGAAACACCTTTTCTAATCCCCATGGTACAGAAAAGTACTAAAACATACGAAATTTCTACATCTAAGCCAACATATTTGTGAAGAAACCATTCAATCTCCAATGGACTTCTTTATACAGTTTATTAATGGGTTAAAATAAATTATGCATATTAAAAGGACATAATAACATTTTTCGTCATTTTATAAGTAATTATTCGTTAATTTTAATCGTTCAAATTTAACACACTTTCGTAAGTTTTGTCACTAAAGTCCTGTGCTTTTTTTTTATTCCATATCCGCTCTCAATGTGGAGCATATGGTCTCTTAATGGAGTTATCTTAACAGATTTTTTTCTACAAGAACTGCTTGTTACTCAGTTGCTCAACCTTTCTTTTTCGAAGAGAGTAGGGATAGAAGGATAGGGCTAGGACAGGACTAGTGGTTAACTAATCGCTCTCGCTGCACCCCGTGAGGATGGGATGGGTGGGAGGGAGGGCTCAGACTATGAACAGAAATCCATAAATCGATTGTAAGATCAATCTATGAAAACCATCCGCACCGGGAATTGAACCCGAGAAATCCGTAACCGTAGCCAGCGACGCTACCAACTGCGCCACGGACGCCGACAGTGCTTAGTTTTTGGTATTTTCATGCATTCAAGTATACGGATGAACTCAAACTGACAGTTAGTACACAGTATCGTTTAGATATAAAACATAATTAAAGAAAATTAAGTAAATATTCAGAGTTCCATTAAGCAGCCTGCCTCAATCGGTACTTTAAATATGGATTTTGAGTTCAAATATTGCTTGAATGAAAAAATGTATATATTTTCAAAACGAGGTCAACTTTTCGTGTAAAATCAAGTATAGTCATCGTGCATGGCTCTACTATTGATAAGCAGTCACATATATCTGCAATTACAAACTTTTCTCATTACATTGTACGCCATTGGTTGGTGAGTAGTTGAAACTTAAAGCTCGACATTTTTACACCAGTCTTAATTAGCGCGCGTGACGAGGTCTCTTCTACTTTTTATCGAACAAGTGATGAAATTTTAATTGGCATGCCGTAAAATCACGATCCGCTATTTTATTCCGTGAAATGAATTCGAATAGAATCGGAAAAATATTACCTCAGCATCAATTAATTATTTTATATTCAGTCGTAGAAAAATGCATAATTATATAATCAAAATGATATTAAAGTACGTAGGCGAGTGACGTCGTTGGCTTTGGTTGCGGTATTCGTGTATTCGCATCCCTGTATGGACAGTTTCATATATTGATTTTTCATCTATGGATTGAAACATTAACTAAATATTTTATTTGTTTTGGATTTTACGACCATAAAATTATTATGAAAAACGAAAACTGAAATTTTACTTGCCACTAATTGAAGAATAATAAAAATACATAATCTTAAACATCAAACACTAAATAAAATAAAATTGATGACAACTTTTTAACACACGAATGTTTTTAATTCATAATTGAATTTGCTTAATTATATGTAAGCTCACGTCATTGAAAATGAAAACTGAATAATTGTTTTATATACCTTCTGAAAATACATAAATGTTTAATAGTTAACATGTATCATTTTAAATAGATAATAGGTAATTATTATTAGTATAATACAAACAGCCTTCATCGATAATATTATATTAACTTTTATCATCATTAACACCTTTCGTGATCTTATCATTGTATTAAATCACAGTTATACCGATTCATTACATAGCGAAAATAGAATTTTTTTTAATTCTGCATGGAATATTTAAATATATTTCATACTTATTTCGGCATCACGCCATCGTCAAAACTATAGTGATTTGCAACAGTTTATATTTACAAATTGCATTATATATATATATAAACAGTTTTTTACAATTCTTGTGAAATGAAATACTTAATTTACCTTATGAATAAAAACTTCTACCGTAGAGGTGCCAACTTCAATGAATAAACAGATCGTAGATTTTTTCCACTTCGAAAAATCCCAATTTTTAAAGAGTTTTTTCATACCTTTATTTTTTATATATATTGGGATAGTATTTTTCATAATGAAATTTTTTTGAGCAATTAAAAAAATGGATGAATAAATAGTAAGAAAAAACACATTGATTGTAATATTAAGCTTAAAAGCTTTAATATTTCCTTTTGATACTGATTTGCAAATATTGAAAATCACCATGATTACTTAAGCAGAAAAGAGTAAATGGTTTTCTGTATCTTAAATTTAATGAGCAAATTACATTATTATTTTCGTTTCAACAGAAAGCAAAGAATATTGTGTAACTTTTTTTTAATAAAGCGATACAATTCTTTGATCTCACTCCTTAGCGGTGTAAAGCCACTTATAGTCCGGCAGATATTGAAAAAGTTTTTTCCTTTCTGAAAATTAATCACGACAGCCACTGTTTCGAGATTCTACTTGTTCTATTTTATGATACTGAGCATTTTTATTAAATTTTGAGTTAAGTTTTCCTAAATTATGAATAAAATTGAACTTTACCCTAATGATTTTATTAGAATGACGAATCAAAATGGACATTTTAAATATTGACTTTGAATAACTTTTATAAAACTTTTTAAAGGTTACATTTGAATAATTATGTAACTAAATAAAGAGTTTCAAAGCTTACAAAAGTATCACTTAAATACATATTCTTTAAATAAATTCATAGACAAAGAAAAATATTCATAAAATATACTCATATTTTCTGAAAACTGATTTTAAAAATCTGTGACAAAAGTAAATTTATGCTATTTTTTTAACGTCTGCATTTCGCTTAGAATCCCCCACAAAAGAAAATCATAACGATATATGTATATATTAAAAATTCCTAGTATTTTTTGAGAACAGGTTTCGTTTAATATTGGATGTGAGATGAATATAATTCGTAACGGGCTTAATGCTTGAGAGATATCCCTAAGAGTCCCTCGATACATCAAAAGTCTTGAAGAAAAGTTAAAATTTTCGCAAATGACTTGGGAGAACTTAAACCATTCCAAAGGGTGAGATTTTGACGTCCCTGAAGACCGTCAAATAAAATAAAATGAGTTCAGCGAAATTAACACACGCTTACATTTACTGGAAAGAGACAATGCCTAGAAGACAAAGACAACACAAAGTGAGATATAGAGAATCCTTTAGAAATATTCATCATACCGTTTGATTAATATCAGAATCGGTTATGATTTCAGAATAAAAATTTAATTTATTTGTGAATTATAACATTCAAACATTATTTAGCGTATTATTATTAAACGTATGAATAAGCACTATAAATTCGAACGTACCTATACGTTATAAAGACTACATTATCTAATTAATTGGCATCTTAAATATAAATATTATCATTTTGCCTGTAATATTTGAAGTGTATCTATTTATGTTTCTGAAATACGACCTTGTACATTTATGTTAACTGCTGATTTAAGATTTACTATTATTTGCCAATTGAAAGAGCTTACATTTATGTAGTTTTTATGGCATGTGGTTGAATTTATGATTTACATGAACCGCGCATTCGTTGTAAATAAATTCGATATGACAATTTTTCTGTAAAAACGTCAAAATCAAAAAGATACACAAATGTGGCAGTAAATTGAATTAAATTATGACGCGGAATGTTTCAAAGACTCAATAACGCTTATGAAAAAAAAAATAACAAAGCCCTTTTTGGGTAAATCCGTCTGGGAAACCAACACAAAGCCTCAATTTAGATAATACAATTTTGATTAAATTTTCCACAATCCCATGTTAGTTTAGTTGTATATTTAAATAAGAGGAAAGCTTTATTTTCTTTGTATCTAAAACAAGTTCAATTGAATTAGAGCAAAAACGGCAAAGGTTTTTTTAAATAATACGACCGCTATTTTTTAAACATTCTTTTTACGATGATGATAATTGTCACTAATAGTTCTCTTAGAATTTTTTTTCTTCTGGTCTTTGAGTTAAATTCGATATATTAGTGTCTAATCACAGGTTTTTTATTTAATTTACAAATAAACCAAACATTGCTGATTTTACTTTTTAGTTTTTTTTTAACCTGGTGTCATTAACGTCAAACGTTGGTGACTAAATTATAGAAAGTCGCACAAGACCTTCAATATCTTATATCGTACTATTTACAGTGGTTTCGTACCCATAAGAATGATATCTTTACCATCACTATCCGTATCGAATTTTTCATTACAAAAAATCTTATCGTAGCATCTAATGTTCTATGGTCGATGGAAGAATTAGTAAGTGATGACTGGCATGTCTTAAATTTCATTAAAAAATCTACCGCAACGCTTTATTTTTCTAATATACGACAATAATAGGCCAAATTTTCATTATCTAAAATAATTTATTCTTTTTATAAATTTCATCAATTATCCGCTATCTATCTTGTGGATTTTTAATCTCCCTCGCCAGCCACTTTATCTCTCAACACGATATTTTATCTGGGGCTTTCCCGCAGGATAGCATAGCATGGCGTCTCGAAGAGTAAATTATAAATGATTTTGATTGATGGAGCTGAAACTTCCGAATATCGCCCAAGTTGGGAGATTAGAATACATTTCTTAGATACATCTTCTTTTTTGTGCTATTTTTTAGCAACCCATAAGTAGTCACATTATACCTAAATCTATAATCTATACTCTAACGTCTTTGTGGATGTACAATAAAAATCTTTCATTTTGTATTTCATACGAGAATAAATTACTAAATTCGTTTAATTCAGATAATAAAGTTCATATAAATATTATAAACGTGTTGTATATAACAATTTCATGATCGTAACATTTTTAATTTATTAGTGATAGTGAATATTATATTTTTTTGACGTTAAATTTATTGTGATGTAAATTTTATACATTTATTTTTTTTATTCATCAAAAAACAGCGTCCGTGATTGTTTATTGTGTATTTAAGCATATCTTTAGTTTGATAATAAAAAAAACAAGTACTTTACTAAAATATGTATATGGCAAAAGAAAATTTGACTCTAGTAAGATAAAATATATATAATTAAAAGACGACAAAACAGCTATACTTATAAGGGGTATAGGTACATTTTTGTTTTGATTGGGTATATGTGTTAGTACTTCTTAAATCATTAATTTTACATTAATCTGACTAGCCAATTTTTTTTTAAATAAATACGAACAGCTTGGTTTGCAACAAAATGTATTTATTTTTGTGTATGGTATTTACAAATTAACACTTTTTGTAAATTCTCATAAAGAGTCGTCAAAAACAATGATTGTCCATTGTAAAGGCTTTTATGCATCGAAGCAATTCTCGAGCCCTTTTAGATTCCTAAAACGGTAACGCTTGAAAACTTTTCAAGTGTCCAAACTCCAGCAGCTTAAACTGCATGAGTCATTAACTCTCATCTCATAATGTCTCCTTCTACAATACACTATATACTGCTATTAGGTACGGTGATACTTTAGAAAACTTTTAACAATTGTATCGAGAATTTTCATAAATTTTAGCAGAGTTATTTCATTATTCATTTACGAAACCTACGTACAAAACAGCACTATTTTAAAATGTAGAATTTTACTTTTTAATAGTATTTAAATTCACTGATTTCAAATTAAATCATATCATCATGTTATTATTCAGGAAGTGATATATAAATAAAAAAAGATTTCACATAAATTAAAAACGCAGTTGATTACCTCTTACAAGCATAAAAAGAGATAACGGAACGATATCATAAAATAAGTTCTAATTTTCAAATACTAATTATGTACTATAATTATTTATTTTCAAATATTGCTGAATTAAAAAAAATAAGAATACGTGACTATCTAATTTTTTTCTCTCAGCAATGGTAATAATTTATCGAGTTATAAGTGCGTCTTAATCTTTTTGATGAAAGAGTACAGAATTTCTATTACTGAATATAATCGAATATTATTTTCTAGATATTGAAAATATTTTAAAGTTTCTTCACAAAATTCATTATAAAATTACTTCATAATTGTAATAACGGTCATTCGTTTTATCGTTTTTATAACAATATTTATATATATGGAGACTAGTAAAATACATAATTTGTATATCTCTTTGACTTTTTGTTACTGTGTTTTTTTTTGATAAAATTGTTAACATTACACGTCTACTTTTGAGCTTAATAAAAATTGGTACGTCTGTATTTTGTTTTTAAAATAAAGCTTATTTACTCCTAGTTATCAATAACTAATTACTAAATACGTAAACAATATCACTTCACCACTTCATTATAAGTTTATTTTTTAATGACAATGAATTATAAATACATATTTATCGACACAGTTTTGAACATTTTTCGTTTATTTTTCGTAAGAAAACTCTAAAAGAAAGTATTTATTTTCATACAAACTTCATTCTTTTTCAAATTCAGGAGTGTTTCTATTAGAATAAATTTCAAAACATTTGTCTTTGTCAGAAACAGTAAGGTACAAAGAATAGAAATAAAGTTTGTCAGGCTGATATCTTTTTATTGTCATTTTTCGGAATACTAAGCTTTAGATAAAATGTTATCTTTTGGTACCAAAACATCACTTGAGTAGCTAATATTCTTAATAAATTATGTCAAAGTTGTTGTATTAAAATATTGATTTTTATTTTTTTAAATACCAAAAAAGTTCATTTTTATTATATATTTGGTATATATTAAGCTGCTATCCCACAAAAGGCAAATTTTATACGAGAAAAAAAACTGTATGAGAAACAAAATTATTGTTTACGAAAATTATGCAGCTTACGAGAAAATTGTATGATAATATTATATATAGTAGCCCAGACTGCTCTGTAGACGTTTTATTATTATTACACATCACATTTAGATATGAAATTTTTTGATGACCTAAATATTCGCAGTGAAATATATATGTATAATTAAATGTTATGCAATGCAAACACAGATCCGACGTACTAGCTACTTTAGAAATTCAGTATTTCAATATCAATACGGATACGGTTATATTAGTCTTATATATAATAGCCAATACCACTCTGTAGACGTTTTATTATTATCACATATCACATGTAGGTATGAAATTTTCTCATGACCTAAGCGTTCGCAGTGAAACAATTCACACACAGTTCCGACGTACTAGCTACTTTAGACATTCAGTATTTCAATTTCAATACCTTCATCTATGACGGGTACGGTTACTAGTTAAAAATAATCGTACAGTTATTCATTTGTTGTGTAATAATTTATATAATTGGTGATAACGGGGTAAACTTTTTGACAATCATAATTGATCACATTGTCTTGTTTACGAATTATGCGACGCAGTTCAGCGATATTCAATATTTTTTTTTAATTTAAGATAAATTTCTATCTCAAGTAATATTAATATATTACCAGTTTTCCGGTTTTACCACACATCCTCCTTAAAATCGAAGCTTTGTATGGTTGGCTTACAAACCACCTTTAGGAGGTTTTTATTTTACTATGTGAAATTTATCTGTAAATAAATATTTAAGCAACTGATCTACAATATTGTTAAATATAAATAGTAATAATCCACTTTATCTACAAAGGATAAGACATAGCTCAAACAAATACTAAAAAGTGTTACATAAAGTACATTTTTAAATACTAAAACAATATATAATACACAGAGAAAAATATATTTTTCGTACATGGTACAACGCAGTAAAAAGTATTAAGGATTCTAAATTATACAAAAACCAGGTCAATGTTTCGTAAATAATTGGGTACGGGATTTACGTGACTAAGGACGCCTTATTCGAAAAAAAAACTTTGAAAATAAGAGGTCTAAGAGATTTTCTACGTCACATTAAGTTTAAGACAAGAATGATTATATATTATGTAAACGGAAATAAGTGATGGTGGATTAAAAACGAGTTAACATCCCGTCTTAACTAAGTATTAAATAATATGTATTCATTTAAAGCTTTTTTTTATAGTACTAATGTATAGGTAAATTATTGTATAGTACTTCTATGCTTCTATATGAATTCTTTTATAAAGTTTAGCAACGACTTATAGCTTCTGACATTATTGAAAAGAATGGACTGCACGAATGAACATTTATCTTTTTCCACTACCCAAGGCAACGATAGAATTGATTATCTATCTTCCGTCTGTTGTTCGAACACTGAATATTTTATAAAAGGGTACTAATACTATTTTACGGCCAAATAAATAAAAAATACTATATTAAATAGAATCCTCATCTTGGATTATAGTTTGATAAAGTTCAATTTCATTTAATACATACGCAATTATAAGATGCCCTTATTAATATAAACCTATGAATAACGTGACCATTAAAAGACCAGAGACATACAATATATAATAAAGTCCAGCTACCACTATTACCACTGTCAGCGTCCGTGGCTGCGGTTACGGATGTCTCGGGTTCGATTCCCATTGCGGACAGTTTCAAAACCTGATCGTTCAATCGATTTATGGATTTCTGTTCGTAGTCTGAGTGTTTGTGGTGTTTAAAAACTTCCTCTCGCCCATCCGATTCTCAAATAACGGGACGTATTGAGAGCAATTAGCTAACCACTAGTCCTGTCCTAGCCATATCCTTCTATCCTTACTCTCTTAGAAAAAAAAAAGATAAGTTGAGCAACTGAGTAACAAGCAGTTCTCATAGAAAAAAATCTGCTGAGATGCCTCTACTATAATGCCATATATTCCACCTTGAGAGCGGACATGGAAAAAAAAACTTATTACCACCCATAATATAAAAAAATTTCACTTCTCATTAATATGCTTATTATTATTTGATAACGATTTAATATTATGATGTATTACAAAAACCAGTCGTAATTTATATATTTCACCTATCTTTTCAAAGAAAGTAAGAATAAATGGATGGCATTAAGTAAGTCATTATTTTGCAACGCCCAGTTTTCAGCATAAAAAAGAGTTGGCGAAGAGGGAGGCAAGCATTACAGTCATCCATTGGAGATACAAACTCATAATAGGATAAAAATAACAACGTATTCAGTTCTACAAAATTTTATTAGTAAGTTGATAGCTATATTTTAGATTTACGCCATCGTCATAACTATGCTTAAACTTAATTTAGCTTAGCTATATACACTGTTTTGAAAGAGATAGATCTCTGATTCATGATTTTTTTTAAAATAAAACACAATTTGTCTGTTGTCGGTTTCAGTTGATAACGCTCGTGATGAGTGAAAAGGGTTCTAATCATTATTAACATGTGGAAGTAGTACAAACGAATTGTGTTTTATTTTGTTAAATATAATGCCTTTCCACCAAGAGTTGACAGTTAACACTTTAAAAGTGATTCATGATTTTATAATCATTCATGACTGGTTCATGGTTTTATTATCATATAACAATAACAGTTGGAAATCTTTAAAACCTATTAACATATACCTTTTCCAGTTTGTTATCTTGGTTTGATATTAACACTTTTAATCTGATGTGGTTTTTATTAAATTTGTAACTGTAATTAATTATTGATTAGTATTTTTCAATTAGTTTGGTCAAACAATAATTGAAAAAAACATATTTACGACGTTGAAATTTCTTCATATTTGCTTTAAAAATTCAATAAAATATTTAAAATCTTTATCAAATATGAGAAAATCTTTTATTAGAATGGAACAAAATATATTCCAAAGGAACTTTTCTACATTCATTCATGTCTCTGAAAATATATTAGATCTAGAATATTGCGTAAAATTGGGAAGCGACATCTTTTTATGCCGTTCATCAGAAAAGTTAAGCGCGCTGGAAAAATCTTTATCTTGCACAGTCTCGTTTTTATGCCAACATAAATCCAAGCCAAAAGCCTTACTCGAGAGAGATAGTGAGCTACTCAATTATTTTTATTGCAGATTTTTTTGCAACTGCCCATTGATTTTCTCAGGAAAATCACTCGATGAATATGAAAGATTGAATTGAACATTACTCCCAAATCAAATACATAGCTCTCATAATGAATAATAATTTCAAATAAAAATCAAGAATTTTACTTGAAAAGCATTACAATAACAAATTATCGTGTTTTGTAAAACCATTTAACATGAATTCCTATTTTTAAAAGTGTTTTAAATACTTTTTTGTTTATTGAAAACCAGTTTCTTATGAAGTAAATTAATTCTGAAATTAAACAACGCTACATTTTGGAATAAGAAAATTCATAATTTATACATACCATGAATTGTATGCTGACATATAAAGTTATACCCAAGTACATTTCTGTAATTTTTTTCAACTTCATCGAATGAAAAACAAGGTTCCAACCCGGTTTACCGCGTGTTTTCAAAATAACCGAAACCCGGTTTATTTCACATGGTTAACAGCGTTTTTTTTTAGAATACATATTCTTTACTTCTTACTAAATATATTATTTTTAAAATTCAACGTTATTATTTCTACTATTTATATTATTTTTAAAATTCAACGCGTTTAGAGAGGTACATATTGTTGATCTGTCACAATTTTTTCGAAATTATGGCCAGAAATGATTTTTTAAGATTAGCAATTACACAAGATTAAAAAACAGAAAGATTCTTAATCTGTGTATGACAAATAATGCACATGTTACACAATAGCTACTATTGTAAGTGTGAGAAACCGTTAGTACACATTTTGAATAAATCATTGACCAGAAGATTATTTGTAATATTACAACACTAAGCAATTTTAAGATTTATAGCAAACAATTCGTTAAATATTTTCATGTCTTAGTGTGCTAGTTGTTTTATGAATATTTCCTTTACTTGCTTTTTGGAATAAAATTCTATTATTGATCGAAAAATCAACAATGCAACGAGTCGCTGCTTTTAAGTGATAATTTAAAAGATATATTGTTTAACATTATACTAATATAAATTTAAAAACTTTAAAAAGATTTTTTTTAAATAATGGAATGAGGAACATATTTCGGCTTAAACCAGTTGTTTGTTAAAAAATCACCAAAAACCGATTATTAATTATCTCCGGTTAATTGGATGCCCTACTAACAACCAATTCCCTTCAAAACTCTTTACACAAACTGAGCAAATGACACATATCTTAAAAATACGTAGTCATAAAAAAGGATGTCCATATATTGTGTATTGTAAGAACACGTCATGGTTAAACCAACCATTTTTATTATTTTCATATAAAAAAATAGTAATACAATTTGTTTACAATAAGAATGCTGTTATACATTTTTAAGGTCGTTACATCTCACAAAATGTTTCAACGAAGAATTATTAAATATTTGAAACCAGCGGGGTATTTAAATAAATGCTTTTCCATGTACCCTTATGTATTCAAAACACCCTTTAAATCTTGTCTTAACATAATATTGTCTCTCGTATTATAATATAATGAAGACTTTGGGATTCTTTAGAGCATATTAACATAACCTCGTATAGATAAACAAATCCATACAACAATAAAGTTAAGATGAGTGCCAGATAATTAAAATCGTTTCTTGTAATAAAAAATAATATTTTTATTTAATACGAGGTTTATTTATTTATTATAGATTGTTTTACATAAAATTATGTTTTCTTTAGACAATTTTGAAAAATTTATGTACTTAACCATTCAAAAATTGTCCTTTACAAGCTTGCAAGTAAATTATTTCATCGAGTGCCCCAAAAAGCCCTTCGTGTTTATTTTCCAACACTTGGGGTCTACACAAAATCAAATAAAGGCAAGTTGGTATCCCATTTACGTTTTAGGTTGAACCCTGGCTTCACACAGTGGTATCAAACTACTATTTTCTATAAAACATCGATTTTTTTATTAAATTAATTTATTAGCAATATTGCAAATTAATAATAAAAAATTAAGTATTTCGATTTGTAATCAATGAATATATTCCAATCAAAAATTACAAATTTATTATCCGATAAAAGCAAATCAATGTGACAATTATTTAATGCTTACAATACAATGCATCTTTTTTACTAAGTATTCGAATCCCTTGATCAACATTTGAATTAAAATCCATCTCATTCTTTTTGTGATTTTTTATTATCCTATTTATACCCGATTCTGACACAAAACGGGACACAACGACTTGTCTTCTTACCTCGAATTTCAAAACTTATCCACTCTTAAATAGAGGTTAAAAACTTTTTCACCATAAAATTATTCCTCGCTAAAGACACTATGAGTAATACTTCATTTATCCACTTTTGGAGTCAACAAAGTTTTAAAAAATCAATAGTAAACACTTAAATAAGGATTTAAGAATATCACTTTAAAAATGCTGAAAACTGAAAGACAAATAAATTACTTTGAAACATTTTATTAATTAAGACAACCCACTGTCACAAACAATAATTAACAAATTAGAAGCCTTTTATCGTGATGATTTACCATTAAGTCAGCTTGTGTGATAACTATTAAAGAATCCATACCATAACGCTTTAAAACCGTTATTGGTTATAGGCTTTAGTATTGCAAGATTGCTAACATTAAACACAGCGCCCAGCGTAAGTTAGTGGCTGGGGAAATATTTAGTTTTCTCTGAATTTCCCAGTTCATAATGTCTACCACCTTTGAAGCTCGTGGCTTCTAGGGTCCACTTGTTTTCGCTCGAAATGGAAAATTCTTAACGAGACGGTCGCCTTGACAATTTTTCCCTCCTCCTGATTGGAGTTTCTCTAATGAAAACGTTTAATTTTGGATGATTAATATTTCGTCCCCGGGAGACTAGCGCTGTGAGATCCTTTTTTGATTATTTACAATCAACTTAATTACAAACTCCGTTTCTGCTTATAAAATCTTAAAATGATAAAAATTTACATAGAATTGTTGATTTATTTATTTAGAAACGGGTGCTTTTTTAATGAAATAATTCTATTTGTTAAGAAATTCGTGAATCTTTTAGAACCAGCCCAAATAACAATTTAAACTAAATAAAGATAAATTTTCTAGTAAAAACTATATTTATTTCAACATATTTTGGTTCATAGAAACCAATTCATGGGTAATTGATACCACGAAAGAAACTTGACTTTATTATATTTGGAAATACACTCAGTAAGTGCTTTAAATTCATAGTGTTGGTGACAGGCGAATATCCTGGGAACATAAAGAGTCTGTAGATACATATTCTTTCAATGATTATAAACGAACATTGGAACATGATATAATAAAAAAATGAAAAGTCAACAATGTAAAATGCTGACTATAAATAGTTGTTTTACTATAGCATATCTTATATTATTTCAACCTTACATAAAATTAACAATATGTTATTAAATTCTAATCATTATTTTAATAAATAATAGATAATTTACATCCGAATATGTATAGGCTTCATTTTCTATTCATTTTTTAACGATTTCTTTTGAAAATTTGAAGTGTATTGACCCTTCATGTTTGTCATTACATATGTATTAAATGCAATCACAGCAATGTTATCTTCTATATAATCATTGATATTTTTAGGAGAGAGGGGTCATAAAACAAAAACAAAAGCAGTAGTAAAATGTAACACAAGTAGTCAATTTCTTACTGACTATAGTCATATTTATCTGAATATTATCTTTTTAAATAAAGTTTGGAACATAAGTAAGTGAAATAAAATAATATTCGTTTGAAACAAAACATTGGTGAAAACAAAAGTTTTAAATTCTCTTAAGCACAACAAATTTAGCATTAGTGTTCATTGTTCTGTTTAAATTCAATTTTCGATATCAATAAGTAGGAATCAAACCAAATTTAATTCTTTTGTAAAGAAGTACAATTTGGCTCATTTTTTTCTTTGAGCCTTTGATGTTGCCGCAATTACTGAACGCTCTTTGAAGTTGGCGTTTCTTCGAAGCGGGTTGTTCTATTTATTTAGCAATTTCTACAAACTAAGTTTACTGTGTGGAACCATTCTGGCAAAAGGTTCCTAAGAAGATAAGTTTTTATGGTGGAAACTACAGAGTAAAGGCCAAAATTGGTCTTATGAAATAGTGGTTCTTATTCAAGGTAACTTTTTTCTCTCTCAGGAATTTCGCCAAACAAACCGAATGATTTTTATTAGTGCCGAAATCGTTGGCCAAATCATTCGTTTTCTTTTGATATTATATTGAAACAAGAGCAATAATAACACTTTGTGTGTATCATTTTTTGATTGCTTATATTTGTTTTATAGATATTTATTTACTTTTCGGAAAAAATATATATGAAGCGAGATAATGCAGACATAAGAGATTCTCAAAATTAAGTAAACATTTTGTATATATTCTTCAACTAAAACAGGCAAATCACATTTAATAATCAGATCCGATTAACTTAAGAATATGTCTATGGTAAGATCTCTCAATACAATATACCATTATTTGACCATAATAAATTACCACATAGTTATAGCTGAATCCACAGTTCAATATAAGTAGCTGTGTCACGTTTCGGAATTTAAAATATAAAACGTATCAAAATAATGTGTTTTGTTTTATTTTCTTGAATATAAAACCAAAAATATTTTATCTGTTCATCAAAAATACTCTCAAAATTGGAGAAATAGTGAAATTAATTAAATATAATTAATAGTGCTTCATCAATCGGAATGAATATGACTGTTTTCAGTTCGTTACACTGCTTCCTTTCTGTGCTTATGAATTAAGCAAGATATAATCATTATAGTTCCAGGTGATGCTGGGTCAGTTTTATGAAAAAACAGATTATCTTTTTTTTACTTCTAAAAATAAATGTCTTACATTAGATACTAATCGATAAAACATATTTGCTGTTGTGATATTCAAACAAATTTAATGTTCATTTTCATTTTACATAAGTTATTTTGTACAAAGGATGTAATGATAATACGAATATACTTTACCTGACAACTTTTATTTTCGCATAAACCTTTTTTGCATCTGTGGCGCCCATAAAATAGTATTACAGATTTTATCTTTTCTCGTCTTTGTACGAAACTGTGATCAATTTCGTTTATTTTCATACATTGAGAAGAGTTTTTGAACGTTTTTGGGATATTTCTTCGCCAACCTTATATCAAATTTTATTTAGGTGTCGTATATAATACTTTTTTTAAAACACGAATTGAGAATATAAGATCATTAAAAAAATGTTTTTTATTTCTCTAAACTTTAATATTCCTACGAATCAAAGATTTCCCAGTTTTATTATCATTTTTCTATGAAAATTGAGATCAGTTATAAATGTTTAATGAAATAAATTTAATAGTAAACTTAATGTTGACATGGAAATGAAGTGATAGTGTTTGGTTATTTATTGGTTTAAATAAACATTTCATATAACACTCTAAGAAGAAACAACTTGTTTTATCTATTACTAGTGTGTACTTGGCATACGTTGCAATACCACTCAAAAAAAAAAAGGCTTTGTGTTTTAATTCGGTTCATTGAAGTGCTTTTGGATACACCATTTTTGTGTTTGCTGTCTGGTGCGTACATAAATAAATCAGAAGGATTTTCCAAGATGTCATTGCTTGTACGTATTTGATTCTTTTCTTAGATTTTAGGTTTTTTTTTTCAGAAACCTTCAAGAGTGTGCGCACAACCACTCACTAAACTTTCATCGAAATCGGATGAATGAAAAAGGAAAGCATACGGGACAAACAAAAATTCATTTATTTTCATATATATAGATAGATTGTAATTGATTTAAATTAATAATTGCAATTTATGTTTACAGAAAAACCTCCACTTTTTGTAATAACTTTCATAGAATTCCGGCAATCAACTAAATTAAAGCTTGAATTTCTAAATAATGATTCACATCTAGACCCGGGTTGTATATGAAATTTAATACAACCACCGATCATAAACCATCGCAATTAAAAATATAATAAGACTCGTAAATGATAAACTCTATGTAATTAACGAGCAAAAAGTTACCTGGGTGGTAAAAATCAATAATGTCGGGACTATAACGCCGTCCCATCCTCCGCGGCGCTTATGTTGTACATTGACGGCGGCAGTTGCTCCCGAGGGGGTTAAGCGATACAAGTTTCGGTTTAATTTTGCGGCGATAAATAATACTTGGCCATTGTATGGTGCGCGGTAATGATGTTTGTTTACCTACCCCTGTTCAAATTATCCGCTTTATCTCGTCCTACTCGCCTACGAGTGATTTACGCGGGCTTTTTATCAGCTGGGATCGGCGCGCGGAACGGATGCGAGAAGTTATCCCATGATGGAAATTATTATTCTGACAAAGGTTTTTGAGTTAGTAACATGACAATTTCATAAATTTAATTCGTTAGATAACTAGATAATTAGTCGCTGAAAACTTTGATAACCCAATCGACCTTGACTCAAATATTATCGAAAAACACAATTCAAGCGAATTAAAACGATAACTTTTATGACGTGACTTTATATTCCAGTCATAATTAAATGTATGATTTACGCACTTTTTAAATACGAAATTTTTGCTACGTATTTACTTCAATTGATAAAGTTTAGTTGCACTATACAGGAAAGCCACACAATCACACGATTATTGCCTACACTACCTAATACAACTAACGAAAAAAATAGAAATTAATAAATATTATGAAAGTATCTGAAAAACAACAGTATTTTTTTAATGTTTTGCTTATATATTATTAAATGTTTTGTACTCAAGAGTACGTCAAGAGCAAAATCAGTTGTATTTTCAAAAATATATTTTTTAAATTTTTATTTTTCTTCATTATTTATCATGATTACAAGTTATTAAAGACATTCATTTTATGCCACTTTATATTGGTGTACTTTCCTCTTTTTTATATTTGGAAATATTTGATACATATATTATTAGATTCTATCGCAAGAAACTTGAAGAAAGATTTGCGTCAATATCTAATAAATCAAAAAAAACTTTTCTCAAATAAAAGAACGGGTAGTGTTGTATCTCAATCCCGTCGTTCCTAATTATGAGTGTAATTCTTAGCTAAAATATTCATATTAATTATTCATAAACATAAAGACAGGGTCTTACAAAGTTATTTCTATAAATTCTCTGAAAGACACTCGCTCGTCTTGGTAATTTAATAACTTCTTTGTTTTGCTTTCACGTCACCGGCAACCAAATTAAATATATTTATTTCAACAATCACAAAGTTTGCGCTGTTAAAAAGGATTGACAAACTTTCTGATGTAATAAAGTAGTTTCAAATGGGTAAACACCTACCTTGTTGTTTTATATAACGCTTCTAGCGCTTTGCTTACCACAGCTGAAAACTTTTAAAAGGTTTTATTTACTGTATTATTTGAACTATTTATTAGTTTGTAATCTATTGTTTTCTAGAAAATCCTGTTTTACAAACTTTTTATAGTGTAAACAATATTTGATATTCACTGAAAAGTACTTCATTATAAAAACTCATCTGTAAACAGATATTACGCAGAATCTTTTTCAATTAATAAAGGAAATTTTTCAATAATAACTTTAGTAGAAAACATTGTTTATTTAAAACAAATTATACGAAATATTAAATTTTTATAAAACACATACTTAAACAAAAAAACCTTTAAGATAAAATGTTTAAAATATAGGTTATGGAAGATTTAGTCAATTGATATCAGATTTTTTTATTTGGTCACTTTAAACACAGAAAAACTTATTTTTCACCATGACAAAGCGCAACCGAAATTTACTCTGTCGACTCATCATGACTTTCCACATTCTGCGCATTCCACAACATAGAGGGCCTCTAATACGGATTTTTTCAATCTCAATGTCTATGATACGTCGTCAAACAAGAGTTCTCTCTTTTTTGTTTTTAATTAGGAAAAATAAGAATTGTCTCTTCGGCTGTGTAGAGTTTTTGACAAATTTTGAAATAGGTTAACATTATTTGACATGTCGTGTCTAATTCTTAATTCTATGAGCCATAGTATGTAGATTACCAATTAAATTTTAAAATATTGGAAACCACATTCGAAAATTAAAAATGAATGTTTTACCTAGTAATTGTTTTATAGATATTACATAAATATCATTACCGTTTAAATTCCCTCATAAATATGAAAATCATAAAACGATTTTCATTAAAAAAAAGGAAATAAAAACTTGCAAATGTATTTAAACATAAAATGACAGGATACATGATGTGCCTGTCGACATTTCCAATCGAATTTTTCACAGCAATTTAAGCTCGTTTGCTACGGTCATTCCTTTTCCAAATTGTAATAACGGCTTCGGCGCGAAGTGAGCAGCATTTCCGTTTGCCGCAATGGCCGCGGCTGCCTCAGCAAAGTCGGCCAAATATTTTTCTTTTTGCACCAAGGTCGTAACGTTAAAATTGAATTTGTTTAACGCCAGCGTAGATTGCTGTTTCCGCATCCGAACACATCACATTACATATTTTGCGACACACTTCACGCCGCTGGCAGCGCTTCGCTAAATTGCGAAATTGGCGGTAAAAGTTACCGCCATCGTTTTGCCCTTGGGATTTTTGTCGATTCATCTGAAATTTCTCAATTGGTTCTTTCGTACACAGGTTAACTTGAAATTCCTTAACGGTAGCAACTGAAGAGGATTCGAGGGTTTAATCAATCATTGTATTGTTGGTCTTAAAAATACAAAAGGAAACAATTCAAAAGGTACTCAATTTAAATAGAGTATCTAAAATGAAAAGAACTGCTTTTAATGTATTTTTTACATAAAATTAACACAATTGATATTAAAAAATACTGATTAGTGACTGTACATCACGTTTTTAACGTATACAAGTTTTGATTTTAAGTGAGTGTTCTTTTTAACGACAAATGATTCAAAATCTTATTTAGTTAAATATTAAATCACTAATAAAACATCAAAAATATGTTATCGTCTCGATGCAAATTTTATTTGACTGACCATTTCCGAAGCGCTTTCATTTTATAAAAACAATAGTTATTTCACCTGCATCTACAGATATACAAATGCAGTTTATAAATTAAATACCTTAGAATACTGATATCAACTACCAACTTTATATCATCATATGTCACCTGGGCGATTTTAGCACAATTCCTTTTGTTTACATACCTAATCGACAAAAGATCTTATAGTTTTTGAGACCAATCGTTAAAAAATATTATTTTTTTATAATTGCTTAATTTAAATTATCACTCAGCAGTTAATACATCAAATTTGTTTTAATGTAAATGTGAATAATAATCCGACAAAAAAACGAATTTCAGAATTTCGAATCAGGTGTTTGTTTCGTTTAGTTAAATATGTTCTCAACCTCATGTGAAATAGCATTTTTAATTGAATGTACAACACATCTACAATAATACATTTTATATTACTACTGTAACACGAGGTACGTTTAATTTATTTTTGCATATAATTATTACCAAACATGCATGCGTTTTGTATGTTTAACCAATTTTTATTACGCTTTCCGCATATTTTCTTAGTACACAAGCAGAAGGAATTATTAATTAAGGCACCAGGTGTTATTAAAACACATATGGCAGCATCTTGCCTACCTCTTACAAACCTTCTGTTAAAACATTAATCAAATATTATGGCTTTATATAACGCAGGTAGCTGGTGCTACGCAAATTATTAATGTAAATCGAAAAGCAGCAGCAGGTAATCTCTGCATTTCGATGATTCTTTTGAATAAATTAAAGTTTTAGGCAATCCTTAAAAAAAATGACTTACATAACACTTCGTCTTAACAGATAATTATACCAAGTGCATGATGTAACTGTTTTACTTTCAACATTATTTGATACTCGATATATTAAATTATTGTCTTTTACACTTCATTTTAAACAAGAAAGGCAAACTCTTCTAAATTTATCTATTACATTACGATACCAAAGAAGCAGTTTTCTTAAATTTAGTTATATACCACTATTATAATATACATCTGGGGACTAATGTTAGAAATTTCTATGACAATTTTCGGCCATCTTGACTTAAGCACAGAAAGTACTTTAAAATTTTCATTCTTTTGATGATAGAAATCCCAATTAAGATAAAATCTATAGTGTATGTCAAAATAATGTGTCAGCATATTTTACACCAAGAAAAACCTATATTAACAAGCAATTCAGATGTTGGGATTTGCTAGTACTAAGAAGCGTCTATGTTCACTTGAGCAGCTCAAACACAAAAAATCCCCTCAGTATATGCCAACAGCAGTGTGAAAGATAATGATATATATTGTAATTGATAAATACACTATCACCTGTACTGGACAACTGAGAAATTTGACATAGACACTTGTAGCAATAGGCCTCATATATATATATATATATATATATACCCTTGGCTAATTCAGTAATTAATGGAACGTCAATGCAATCAATGTCATCATTTATCTTGATCTTTATTGTATCTAGTATCTGAACTGACCAGATAAACCACAGCTTTAGCAGGAACCCTCCCAAAGGACAACTATAAACCTCAGTGCTTGTAAGTGAACTGTGCCCTCTGTAATCAGAGTTGAATAATTAAGCTGCGTGATGCATAACACTTTGATAATTAACAATGTACTACTCTACTCTTTGATCTCTTAGTCATCGCTCAGTGGGATTCAAAATTTGTTGAAGTAATTACTGAATGCAGCACACACGAACTATTAGTTATTTGACTAATACTCTTGGCGAACACTTTCATCTTACGGTAATATACAACAAAATGTTAAAATGATTTTGCCGAACTAAAGAAAACGGAATTATTTAACAAATTACGACACTGTCGAATAAAACTCAATTAAAAGTTTAGTTATATCTTTCTAGAGTAAACACAAAATCAAAAATCTTTGCAACAAAATCGTTTTGAAATGAGTCAGCACAATTCGATAGTGTTTTGGCCAATTGATCAGGAGAAAGTAGAAACTATTTTTATCTAAAACATTATATGGTGAGTTGGGCTATGAATCTTTGATATGCACTCCTGTAAATTCTCATGTCTGCAGATATGGAGCTATACGTAGGGAATGTTGACATAATAGTGGATTACATCAAGTGGCTGGCTCAGATTTTTTAAACCTGAAGCCAATGTATAATGATACTTTCCTTCCAAAAAGTGGTCAATTTATTTTTCTAATTTACATCATTTGATTGAGACCTGCTCTGTCTTCTATAAAATGAGATACAATCATGAACTAATTTTCGTATTTTTTAGGGTTACATCAATTGGCCAAAACGCCGTCGATATTATTTTTTGATGTCGATAAGTTATTTGCCGATATGCTGTCATATAATGCCTAAATTTTAATATATGTATCAAAATTCTGTATATTTTCTCAAAACCATAATTTTTGAATTTTTTATTTTGGAAAGTGTAAATTTAACTGTTGTTAGTATTTTTTAAATTATTTTTTATTATTTTCAAGACAAGCTAATGCTTACAGGAGTTGCGCAGAATTTTCAACTATCACTCAAATACCGGATTATTTATACCTTTTTCGTTACCATCTTCATTCATAAAGTAAACTATATGAAATAATGAAATCTGAACAATTGGTTTACGAGAACTTAGTAGAGTAAACCTAATCAAACCTAAGTATACTTTATAATTGTCAAAATATGTAAAGTGTTTTGTATTTTTACTCTTTCTAAATCCGCGTAACGTTGCATTATTCACCCATGCTGTGAAACATTTATTTATAATGACTCGTGTTTTATAAACGTTCATAATTAAAATAATAGTTTAATTTATTACGGTAGCTAAAGTAGACGGCGAATCGACTTACACGCCTTTATAATTAAGCTGCATGCATGCACAATCGCCGTACTGAGAGTTCAAATTCCCCACGACCGTCTGTCGTATAACTCACATGACATAAACACGCTATACGTCTTTGGATAAATGGGACTCCATTTAACCCTGTCCGGGAGAGTTGAGGCTCATACCACCCTCATCCCGCGTGAGAAATGATCCATTTGCCTCCATAGCACTACTACCACCCAGCGATGAAAAGGCAGCAGGGGTACTACAGAGTGACACATGACTTTGCATATTGCTTAGTAAACGCACGTTTTAATTTTATGAGATAATAAATTAATTATCTCCCATTAAAAAATCTAACCAAAAAAAAATTCTAATATGTAACTAAGAAACTACAATAAATATCTTGAATTTTAAATTGTAATTAATAATTGATTTTTATGATGTCAAATTGAAATATATTTTCCTATAATCTTGTCACCAAAGTTAACATTATATTTATATAATCAAAAGTGATTCATATTATTTTATATATATATATAGATTAAAAACATCCCATCCATAAAAATATTAGTTTTATTCGATTGCGATTTTTCGAACCCAACTGCTTCCTAAAATATAATCTTAAAATTTTTAAAACGCATCACTAAATAAAATTATTGTATCAACCTAAAACCCGAACTGAATTATCAACAGAACACAGAATGTTATTTTGAAATGGTGATACAATTTTGTATATATTAATTTCTTTTATGAATTGTCAATGCCATTGTTGATTTTTACAGTAATACAAAACAAAATTTGTCAAATGAGATTATTTTATTACGAAAATGAGTTATTTAAACTTGCAGTCACCCTATTCATCCCCCGGGCACTTGACCTCATAATTCTAGGACTGGAACAACCCTTGCTGTTTCCAGATGAACCACGCGAGGTTTTCACTTATTTATTTACTTTCGCTTGGTGTACGTATTTTGCAAGCCTTGAATTTTTACTATGATACTGTAATTCTCCAAGACTTTTCTTCTAACACATACATCATTGCGACTCATTCATTTTAACCGCGCTTCCTATAAAGCTACAGAATCCGTCGAAACCGTTTTTTATTTTATTTACATCACTAGTAGTAAATGTACTAAAGCGTTATTTTATAAACTTTATTACAATATGTACATTTATTTTAAAACGGCAAAAATACTTTTAAGTATTGTTTTAACTGTAATAATAGATTTTACTATCGAGCTTTCAATGACTGCTACTATGCAAATATTATTCGTATTTCATCGTTTAGAACGGTAAAACGATTTACTTTAAAGCCTAATCTTTTACAAACATTCTATTGTTATGATTATTATTAATATGTGTGATTATCAATAACGTCTTCCATATCGAAATATCGCGCGACATGCTCTTAACCAGGTGAAAAATTGTAAGAAACTGATCATGGATTGTTCTGCTTAAAAATATAAAAATAAAAAAACATTGGGCTTAGTGTATACAACATGGGAACTAATGATATTGCATAACATATTTACAATATCTTGTTATTGCTGCATACGCTGACACAGTGTGATAATCACAATATATTAACTAATAAAGTCATTTATCACTTATTCATAATATAACCGCAAACGAGTAAATATGTACCTCAAATCGTACATATACTATCTCATATATAAAGCAAACCTAAGATGATTAAGGTATTGAGAACTTTATTTAGGAAAATATGATTTCCAGTTGCTACAAAAAAACTATAAAAAAAAGTTTAGTTTACCGTAGTTATAAAATATCATCATTCGTATGAATAAGTATATTATTTTTTAGGTGTTAACTGTCGATTTTTGGTGGAAAGACATTTTATTTTAAAAAATGAAACACTGATAAAAGTAAAATTGAGTGTTATAATTAAGGTATATAATTTTATATAAATAGGCCTGTTATGTTTGTATTTTAACAGTTGATAAGGCTCATGATGAGCGAAACCGGTCCTGATCATCAAAAAAATGTGGAAGTAGTACAAATGAATTTTGTTTTATTTTATTATATTTTATTTTATTTTCTAGTATATTATTTTGTTTATTTTTAATATCTTTCATTTGCTTTATAATATGATGATTCATTAAGGAGATAAAATATATCAATTTCAGTAATATCTTTGTGAAATAGTATAAAGATAGGTAAAGTTATTTTTTTCTATTCGTATTTTTGTAATTTCAGCTGATAAAATATCCCAAATCATCATGATTTCTTTTTTAAAATAATTCATTTGAAATCCGACAATAAGCTCGAAGAGCAGAGCGATAAAACTAATGAATTCAAGTCATTAGCATAAACAGCCAGCGCTAATTACATTGAATTGTCAGCTCGTTCAAATCAATACTCTATTCAGTAACATTTCCACCCCGACCACAGAGAATTTCATCTACCTAGAATCTATATGAACATTTTAGCCTACCCAGTTCATTTTGAAATCAAATTAATCCAGGGATAAATTAATGTCATGTTTCACCTTCTAACAATCGCCAGTTTTTTTTACGCTTGATAATATTATAATTGTTTATTGAAAGACATTTTCAGATTTCTAAAAAAACTACAGATGTTTTTCTTGTCAATGTTTTTTCTGATGATCAAAAGTGCTATCGTGAAAATATGAATGATATTATTGTTTTGTCGTATTCAATTTTTTTCTTTTTTAACAAACGCAAAACGTTTAGGCTAAACAACTATATTAGTCATACAGGCCGATCTCAATAATTCCATGTAAAATGTATATGTTTACGTCGTTATGTATTGTTTATCCACCAATGTTTAATGTTGCGTCATAAGGAGCATAAATAGTCGTTAGATTTTTATTAATAAGTAAAGAAAACAGTTCTAAGCTTGGTATACATTATAGAGTTTATAGTAAACTACTAAAATAAAGGTCACTATTTTCTGTAAATCAATCATTTTAAAATGTTCATCTTATATATAACAATAATTTATTTTCTATTTTTTTTCCACAAAGGAAGTATATCAATTTAATGCAATTTATTCTTAAGTAAATGTCATTATTTCAGATATTCAGTACATTCTACATTTCTTCACAACGAATAAATTTTCGTTTGATTTGGTTCTCTCTTTTTTCATGTAATAGACTTCTTTTTTAAGTTATTTTTTCTGCGCGCGTCAAGTAAATTTATATTACAACTGACAACACAAAAGAAGCAAGAGAATATCTTTTGCGAGGAAGACGTTTTTTAAAATGTATTGTTGAAATTTTCTCGGGAAAATTAAATTGTTGGTATCAGCATTAAAAAGAGTTAAAGTATTTTCTAAGAATGGAAACAGAAAATAATAAAACAACATTGTTTGCTGTTGAAAATTTTTCTCCATCATTTTATAATCAGCCATTTTCTTTTATAGTCTTATTATTTACTCATATCTGTTCGTTAAATTTTTTCCGCAATTATAAATCAGTTAGTTAACAAGATCTCTTAATAGTTTTCTCTCGATTTTTTTAACTGTCAGCAAATGTTTAACAAAGATAAAAAATCTCCATTGCGTCAAAATATTCATTAAGAAATGGATGTTCTGTTTTATTTTTAAATAATGCATTTTAAAATGTTTTAATTAGTTACTAGCACAATTAAAATTAGCTTTCTGTCTAAGAAATAAAAGAATTTTCATCGTTATGAACTTGTGACCATATGATGAACGATAATTATATGCTTAAGCATTGCTTGTATTATATTAATCCATGTTTCACTTACAACGTATCCTCATAAACATATGCATGACTTATGGTTATCTTTGTTATGATTCATAATTTAAATTAAAAAATATTTAAAGTTTACCAAATATTTAAAAAAATATTAATAAATCATAAGAAACATAAACAATTCTTTTCTTAATTTTTTAAAGTTTATTGAAGGAGGATGTAATCAATATACGATGTAAAATGATGAATATCCCAGTCCTATATTTATCCAGCCGAGCATATAACATATAAGCTGATTTTTTATCACTTTATCACTATCATGTGAAAACATAGTATATTGGATGTAATTACATTAACTTCACAAAAATTCTACATCATTAAATAACATATTTGAACGTAGTTTCAGTGTCTGGTACATCACTAAACAACGACATACCTCGATGCTGTATTATGTTCTCTTATCGTTACTTCGGTAATAGTTTTCGTACTGTCTATTGTGTCTTTTTATCGTACACGATGGGTAATGTGTTTTCGACAGGCAATATGAAACTTTGATGTAAGCACAAAAGACGATATTGAACACAATATTAATATTAGCTCCGGATAAAGGTAAAATGAAGTATGTCTTTACACAATAAACAGATTAAAAGGAAAAATAAGTTTGCTGCGTCACCATCCTTTTGTCCGGGTGATGTGCTTATTTTTATGTTTTGAAAAATATAATCCAGTTAACACGCAGCTCTTTTTTTATAAAAAAAAACTATGTTAACACCCAGCGGAGTGTGTTAATGCACCTAATGGAGCATGTTTCCTGAAGTTGTTTTAATAAAAACTCGTATATTTATCACTCAATCTTTCTCTCCAGAGACGATAGTGAACGAATGAATAGTTTGATTATCACTGTTTTTACGGCCCTTTTTTAGGATCTAAAAGATGGATAGGGAGACAATAAAACATTAATAATATCCATTAGACATTGATTTCTGTGACTAAAACAGGATGTCGCAAGATGGCTTAGCTAACCACTAGCACTGTTCTAACGCTATGCTTCTATCCATACTGTCAAAAAAAATAGAGGTTAATCGGCTAAATATTATAACGCGCATTCATCATTGAACTTATATTGAGGTAAGCTCCATCAGGAGTCCATAGGCTTCAAATTGGGGATAGACATGGTTATAAATCACTTAAAACTATGTTATGTTGTTGAAACAAAATGTAAGTACCTATGATAAATTTAATTCAATTTTCTTACTGAAATAACTTTATTAAATTGTTTGTCTCATTTGCAGATGGTGGCGAAGATGGAATGTCGGACCGGGAAAAGATATCCGGCTATGAAACAAACCTGTATCTCTACTCGGTATGTAAATTTTATATTTCACTATTTACTCCGAATTTACAATGACCAAGGAAATAGTTCAATAAAACTCACCGTTTTAAAAACAAATTCAGGCAATCTTCTTAAATCTCTTGAGATGTACATTCATATTGAAATAAAAAATAGTGGAAATAGTCATAAGGTTAATTTTAATGATTATGCAGTTAAACTTTCATTGCACTTCACTGCTTTAAGCGATAATTAAGATTTAAGTTGTTTGAAACACCATCAAAATTGTCAGTCAAATAAGAAAAAGAATATTTAAATCCAATATTGTAAAGATTATTCCGAATAATTCAGGACTATTCTCAAAATTAAATATAAACAGATAATCAATGAACCATTTCAGATTATTTTATCAAGACTGTAATACAAAGATGACAATAGGCTTAAAACAGGTTTACCTTTTTTTAATACCGAAAGCAAACTGATTTAAAAAAAAAAAAAAAAAAGTTTTAAAGTAAACAGTTGGGTCTAAGTTAGTTTCTTTACTTTTTGGTTTTCTATCATGTATTTAAAAGTATAGATATCTTAATTTTTAAAGCTAACAGAGAAAATCTACAAAATATTAGTTGTGTAACCATACCTAGACAAAATATTTCATGTGCTTATTAAAATTTATACTACATACATATAATAAAATTTGAATTGTTGAGATTTTGTAAATTTCCATGGATTTTGTCACTAACGACCAGGGTTTCGCTTCGCCTTTCGGCATTTTCAAGCATTCGAGCACACGAATGGACTCGAATTGAGTCAATTCCAGTACAAAATCTCAACAATACAAATCTGATGTTGAAATTCCATCAAGCACCCTTAGTCGATGTCTTAAATTATAAATATGATAATTAATTCTCAGTTGCATAACCACTTATTTAAAGAAAAAAACACTATTTTTTTGAATTTAAAAACCAATATGTTAAGATTCTTAGAGCACTGTTTTGTCATTTATGCCACTTTAAAATAGAATAGAAATAACTAAAAGTAATTTAAGTTTGTAAAGGGTTCTAAGTATTAAGTTTTTACAATAGATACATAATAATCATATATCTTAAAAAATCACCATAATCCGTTAGCTCGGAAAAAAATTCAATATATCTTTTTACGATAAAAGAGAGTCTTTTTATCGCTCACAATGTACCAAATATATTCATATATAATATAGACTATTCCATAAATGTATCTAAAACTTTCGCCATGCTTCGCTTATTTATAAAAAAGCCCTTATAATACAAAACACATAAAACACAGTTCGCTGCCCATTCGAAGATTTTTACATTCTTTAGCGAACAGTGTCGGAAATAAGCAGTTTTTTGAATCAAACAAAATTGATGTTTTCATATTTTTCATGACATGAACCATTAACTATTCATCTTTCTTCATTCAACGTGAGCATAAATTTCTAATTACAACTCTTAATATACCAATAGCTCGATTTTGGCAGTTTTATTTTAAAGTGATTTTCCTAAATTGATTTTTAAAAAAACTGCAATTCCTATTTAATAAATACAATATTTTCGACGTTTTAACCACAACAATCATCATTATCATAACCTTTTTTATATTTTTTATACTTCTACAGTTTTAATAATGATCAACTGATGAGTACAACAAAACAAATTGTGTTTTATTTTTTTACATATTTCTAAAATGTTTTTTTTTTTAATAAAACACCATTCCACCAAGAATTGACAGTTAACACTTAAAAGTGACTATCATTATTCTTAAATTGTCTTTGAATGATCAATGACAAAAATGATAAAACACTTAAAACGCCAGCAGCTAAAATTCTGAATTACCTAATTCATTTTATCTATTGTATTTTATAATATAATATTTATATAATTTAAGAATTTAACTGAGGGTGCTTGATGGAATTTCAATATTAAATTTGGATTATTGAGATTTTGTACACTTCCATGTATTTTGTCACTAACGACCCGGGTTTCGCCTTTCGGCATCTTCAGGCATTCGAGCACACGAATGGACTCGAACTGAGTTGAATGAGCTGAATGGACGAACTCGAACTCAGTTCGAGTTCATTCGTGTGCTCGAATGCCTGAAGATGCCGAAAGGCGAAACCCGGGTCGTTAGTGACAAAATACATGGAAGTGTACAAAATCTCAATAATCCAAATTTAATATAATATTTGTTTATGAATATATTATTTTCTACACATTGATTATGTAAATAAATAACAATAATAGATTTTTTTATGCGTTTTTTTTAACGTATTCCGTAATTTTGTATGAGCTGTAAAGTTATTTTTTAGGCAGAGTGTTGTATCTCTGAACACTATCCTTTGATTTTGGATGAGCGTCATATCATTTGTAAGTGGTGTTTTTTCGAAGTTATCTATCGCCTAAATTGAGGGATGGGTGTAATTCTTTCTTCATTTATTCTTTATCAAAATACTATTTTTGCAACGTTTTACTTTCTCTTATGAAGAATTCAACCTCATTCACGATAGCAGCCTTCTTACAGTTTCCCGGTATTTTCACTCTTTCACAATTTTAAACCACGCAACGATTTCACTTCTTCTTTGACCTGTTTTTAGTTTCCTTCTTCTGATTTTCCTAATTCAGAGTGTCATTTGGCATTCTCCCAATATTGCAATTTTTATAACTTACAAACTCTTAAAAGGGTTGGTTATACAATGAAATTTTCAAATTACCTCAATAAAGCTTAGATTTTGAGTCAAAAATTAATTTCTAAACATTATATAATATTTAGAATTCATTTTTCTCTCCAAAAAAATAACTCGTTACTAACGTAACGCGTTTTGCTTCTTCAATAAGGATTTTCAGACAAAAACGTTACATTAAGTAACAAAACCAGTGGAATAACTATGTTATAAATTTTAATTTTATATTAAAAATGAATTTCCTCAAAGTTACCACCGAATCCATAGAAAAATTAAACAAACAATATTCAATTCTTCACTTTGACTTAAAGGGAGCATATTTTATCAGCTAAAACTAATTAAAATTAATCTTTTAATACTGAACCAAAACTTTACATTCACTTGACGCATTAAATGTTTATCAATATCTTTAAAGCTGTCTATTTGAGATTGAAATAAAATACCGAAATTTTTAAAATAAAGAATCATTATCGTTGGATTTTACATTATGCCATTGACGCGTAGCAGTGTCAAATAAACGGGTCTGATAAAGACCACATCCATTATTTATTACGTTTATTTTCGTTCATTTCGATAAAAAAATCGTCAAAATAATCTATTATAAATACCAAAGTATATCATACATATTGATCAAGGCCTGTTTAATCTTAAATTATTCTAATAAGACTGCAAATGCTATTATAAAGTCATTCAGGGCTTTTATGATGGATCCAAATCTTACTATAATGACCGCTTATGTCTAAAGTAAGGACAAGTAAGGTAAATGTACCAATAGTTGACCGCTTAAGAGAAAAATTCAAAAAAAATAAGAATTAACGTTTAGCATTAGACCGAATGTTGATAAAGCAAGTGTATTCAAATAGATCAAATGTCTGAACTAATGTGATAAGACAAAAATTAGAATGGGAATTTTTAACAACCATGTTAATGTGTCAGTAGTTTACCATGTCTAGTCAGAGAGTTTCATGACAACTTTTCAAGACAGTTGCCTCAGAGCTTCCTATAACACCACTCTTGGTTAAATCACGTAGCGTATGCCTACATTCATTGATATAACAATTTTTTAAGAAATTCAAAATAAAATATCTACTGTATAAGGTGTTGTTGTCAAATGGCCACTATGACACCTCAATGACATAGTATATGATGATATGTTAGTTCCTCAATACGACAAAAGATAGTTTCACTTGTCTAAGCTCTACAATTTAGAGCAATCCCACAACCATGTTTCTAATTTGGAGCACTTTTATTGAAAAAAAGTCAACTACTGGTACATTTACCTTAACAAGTTAAAAAAATGATTACATTAAATAAATTCATAATAGATTTTGTAATATGATAAAACTTTCTCAATATACCCTATGTGGTCTATTGTTAAGTGCTTTGTCTTAGTGATCAAGTGCGTCCTAGTCTAAGCAATATAAAATTTCAATATAAAATTTAGATGTTTACAATTTTAATTTGTGATCTTGAACATGAGTGTCTTATAAATATTCTTCTCGAGTTTATCTCGTATGTATTCCAAATATATGGCGCATTGCCTTGGCTGTCAGCTGTAATGCCAGATATTTTTTATAAAATAATAAATTTGTATAAACTGAGCGAAAAGAAAATACAGAAATTTTAGCTACCAAGTAAAAAACATTTATTTTGCTGTAAATTTTTTATTTCAATTAATTTGTGATGGTGAGTTCGACAATGCTAATTCTTCTTGAAAAGAAAAATATTGTTCATACCATAAATTTTAGGGAAAGCTATTTTCTGAAATTAATGAACAAATGTTTATTTTAGAAAAAAAATCCGTCCATGATTAAAATAGCCGTAACGAGTAGACGTAAAACCTTTACAAAATTTTAATCTTGACATCGATTTTTCGCGTGTGATTCAACACAGTTTTTTATTACACTTTTTTTCATTTACCCATTACACGTGAGAGGATTTTTTCGTTTCACAGATAAGTACGTCCGTGGAGTTGATAGGGTGGTTTCCGGTCGATTTCGTTGAAGCCTCCACCGGTTAGTCAATTTGTACCCGCTAGGCAATTCTACTTAATAACTTTAAACCCTTTTTACCGTTTTATCGGTTCATTTGGTTCTATTTTCATCTTGATTGCGTGTTATTTATAAATCCGTTTTAGCGTTAGTGAAAAAATGCTTTAAAATAAAAAGTTTTCAGTTTCATCGCGTTATATTTTTACAATGTAATTAAAATCAACAAATAACATTTATGATTTTAAGTAATTCTTTATTGACGTCGTTGTATTAACAGTGCTTATTTTAAGCAAGTTAAATAAATAGTAATACTATTGTAAGAAACTATTCAGTGCTATATGGGCTGTAAAAAAAGTATTAGTAAATATCTTATATCTATTAAAAGGATATTAATAAAAACTTCATATTATGTCATAGAAATATTTTTTGAATTAAATAAAATAGTTAAAAAATAAATAAAGCCTTTGTTTTAAAATATTAAAAAGCACTCACTTCTAAGATTTATAATTATTTAAATTTGGATTATTGAGATTTTGTACACTTCCATGTATTTTGTCACTAACGACCCGGGTTTCGCCTTTCGGCATCTTCAGGCATTCGAGCACACGAATGGACTCGAACTGAGAGACAGTAAACAGTGTCTAACGCTTATATAGAAGATACAAATGCAACAAATATCATTTACGAGGCAATACATTATACGTCTGAGAGCCACACCGATACCTGAGTTAAAATTTCGGAAATCGTCCTAATCCTTATTTTGTAAACACCATATTACCAGAGTGGCGAATTGCCGAAGGCGAATTGCCGCTTTTCAACTTCTTTTAGAAATACCAGTGATTTTACAATTATAATAGTATTGTGGGTTTTGACGGGATGTAATTCGACGAATGGGTAAATATATACAATCATTCCACATTTAGTGAAATCTGTTAGGTGTTTCAACGTATCGGATATAATAGCGGAGAATTAGGAAGGTTCAGCTGCTCATTCAAGATTGGTAAGGAGTATAACTGGCCTCTATTAATTTCTAAAATTTCCTGATAAAATAATTTATGATCCCCCATGTTTTTATGCAACAGTTTAAGCAGATGCCGAAAGGCGAAACCCGGGTCGTTAGTGACAAAATACATGGAAGTGTACAAAATTTCAATAATCCAAATTTAATATTGAAATTCCATCAAGCACCCTCAGTCGATGTCTTAAATTATAATTATTTCATAGATATAAAAAATAATCAAAACTTAAACATATATATTCTAAAATATGTTTTTAAATACAAATTTTACGTAATTTTTGATTCATAATAATCTACAGCAAACCATCGTAAGATCTGTTTGCTCAACAGCGTTTCCTAAAACTTGTAAAATATCAGTTTTGCCGAAATTCTCAGGAATCAACATTATCGATATGTATTTAATTTGTTAAGCTTACGTCAAACATCATCGATTATGATATATAAGGTATTTTCCAAGGCTATTTACGCTATGAATCAAAACAAGTTGGGCTGTCTTCTGAACAATAATTATTATTCTTGTTATTTTGAATAACGCTGACGTCCTTGGTTATAACATGACAAGTAAGAAAGTAGTTTATCTAAACATTTTTCCTTGTCATTGCTTTCAACAAACCTTTTAAAACTAATAGCAGAAATCATTTCAGAAGACTTCTCCTCCCTAAGGTATTTTATGTAAGACATGTCATATTTTACATGTAGGTATCAATCACAAAGACCGCTTTGGGAATATCTCAAGAGTTGACGGTCGGTTACGTGGAGCTAATAATTTATTTCACAGAATCACGCCTCGTAGACGTGACCGAGAGCTTTCGTTAGCAGTAAAGTAGACATGCCTTTTTTATTTCACAAGTATTCCCAGAGATTTTCTTTATTAAATGTTTGTCAATATAACAAAAAATGTATCACCATGTATCTCACCAAAGCAGAACTTATTCTAGGATTGAATCACAAAGTATTTAGTTCTACACATTTTTTATCAGGTGGTTGATAGCTATTTCGGCTTTACGCCATCGTCAGAACTATCTGTCAAAGATAGAAGATAGTTTTGACGATGACGTAAAGCCGAAATAGCTATCAACTACCTGATAAAAAATTTGTGGAACTAAATACTTTGTTATTTAATCTTATTATAATGGAGTTCTACCAAGTAAATACCAATTCAATCAACAGAATTTATTCATTGTTTCGCAATCTAAAATCTATATATATAAAAATGAATGTCTGTTTGTTGGTTTGTCCGGATCTTATAGGCTCCTAAACTACTCAACCGATCGCGACGAAACTTTCAGGAAGGACTTATTGTGATCATGCCGGGAAATATTATATAAAATAAATGTTTGTTTGTCCTTTACGCGTTCCTTTACCATTCATACGATTTCGATGAAACTTCGGTGAGTTGTTGTGCACACACCCGTGAAGGGTTCTGAAGAAAAAAATTGAAAATCTAAAATTGAAAAAAGAATCAAATACGTACATACAGCGACATCTAGGAAAAACCTTCTGATTTATTCGTGTACGCACCAGACGAAAAACAAAAATATTGTGTTATAACAAGTGTGATATTGAAACTCGGGTTCGGGTCGGGCCAGACCTGAAGATGATGGGCTCGAACCGGGTAAGTCTATGAAATTTCGGCCTGTGCAGACCTCTAATCCAAAAGCAGTTCAATAAACAGAATTAAAACACAAACCCTTTCTTTCTTTGAGTGGCATTGCAACGCATGCCGGGTACTCACTAGTGATTAATATTTATTCAACAATTTTGTAGTACAGAATCAAAATTGTTATTAATGTATTGCAAGTCCTTCATAGTTACTTCTTTATTTCCCCTTGCCTTTGTGTGACTGTTAAAAAACGATTATATCATTATTTTATTATAAATAATTGAAAAATGCTGTTTCAGTGGGATAACGGGTCTATTGGTTTTACGAGTTGTAGGGTGAACGTGTATGTTTTCTACATGGTATATTTTTACAAAATATTTAAGAAAACAAAAGCTTGAAAGTGATATTAAATGTTGGAACTTAAGAGCTTTCCTCTCGTAGGCGTTAATAATAATAAAATGTGTAGTGATTTAAATTTTAATACATTTATTTTTCTCTTTCGCCGTATTTCGCTTAGGTGGATGTTTTCTGTACAAATTGGCAAAGTTATCCAGTTAAATCATATCTCCTATTGATAGTATAAGAATAGTAGTCTGAAAGCGTATTTCTGTAAATGTACCAGGTTTGTTAAACATATTTTATATTGGATAAAGATATTTGCTGCCAATGTATCATTAAAAATATCAATAATAATTACGTACATGTTAACAATATACAATTCCTATCTTTATCAATAATCCTTTGTTTTTGAAAGACGTCTATTGCTGAATGATAAATTTATTTGAATACATTTTTTTACCATGTACCCTACCCTAATGAAGTGTTCTAATGGAGGTATCTCAAGAAAAGTTTTTCTACGAAAACTGCTCAGTCTCAACTCTTCTTACTCAGTTGCTCAACATCTCATTGTCGAAGAGAAAAGAATCGCTCTAGCTGCGTTCCGTTTTTAGGATCGAATGGGTGAGAGGGAATTCCACATCAATACATAAATACATTTAATATCGTTCTTGGCTTCTGAAGATTTTTAAAATCAAGAAGTCAAATCCTTCCTGTATCATAAAACTTTTATCTTGTAAAACTTCTTCTTTTTTGTAGGTCTTGAAACGGGCTGTGAGCAAAAGCTAAATAATATTTATAAAAAATATATAAAAAATCAGTGAGGGTTGCAAGTTTCAATGTTGTTTGATATTTTAGTTAGTTTTAAAATATTATTTTTGCCATTATGTGGCAAAAATAATTGATTCCTAATTCTAAAAATTGTACCATATTTTGTGGATGGTAGAAACCGTCCTATTTTTGTATTAATGTTTATTTTTATAAATGAAGATAGTTTGAAGAAATCCAGATAGTTTTTCACATTCATGACAATTTTGGCTATCCATTTATTTTCTTAGTTGTATTGTCTACCTTGAATTCCGTTGTCACCTTTTATTTATTTTATATAGGTTAATTGTTTTTTCATGTGATGCTAAAACAGTTTTTTTCCCAACTATTGCTTACATTTTTTATGTGTAGCTGAATATTTCTTCCATATTTATGATATACGAGGTCATACATTGATAACGATACCTTAGTTACAAACTGAAACAACTCAAAAAGCGTAGTTCTGAGATTTAAAAAAGTAGCCAGATTTTGGGCAGGTTTAATCTTCTATTCTACATATAATTTTTGTAGATTTTAATAAAATTCTGGAAGTATCTAATGAATATATTCAAATTCATAATATTATTAACACAATTTATTTATTTTTTAACATAATTAATAGGAGAACCAGAGGTTTTACAAGTTTCACATAGTTGTCACAGTTTTGATCTAAACTAATGATAACCAATGTTATTCTAAAATAACTTGTTACAATAAACACTTGTTACATTTTGAAACTGGTACATATTCTAAGCATAACATCATATTTAACTCAAAACTGAAAATTACTGACTTGGTACACATTCGAACTGAATTATCGTTTATTTTATAGGTACACCCATTATATGCTTATTTTTTCAGTATGTATTAATTAAATCGACTTAATAATGGTTGTCAAATAAAACGGTAAAAATTGCAAAAAATAAATTGTTTATAGGTTATGTAATAAATCAATTTGGTAAAAATATACCTCTGAATTTCAAATATAATATAATGTACTCGTATAAATATTCATTAAGTATTTCTCTATGTGACAACCTACGGAACGAAAAGTTATACAGTTACAGGTTTTCTTGATCCTACTAACATAACACACTTCGCATGCTTGGCTTAGACGCTGGAATACTTATTCAAGTTTGAAAATACGAGCTCTCCGTGAGCCAAATGTGAATAAGTATTCAGAGGTGAGCAATATAACCAATTTCTTTGAACGTAGCCTGAAATCTCTTTCGTAATATTTTTCTCATTTTTACTTTCGGCTATTTCCTGTAATGGGAAACGATTGTGATATTCTACGGATAGTTCACTGGTTATCAATAAATTTGAATAATAGATTTCACCTTGGAAACTTGAGTTAGAATCATGACTGGAATTATATTCGTTAAATAAACCAGATTTCTCAAATACTGATTCAAGTTATATTAATTTGAAGCGCAACTGTAGTCAAACTATTCACTTTAAAGTGAAAATCAAATTTATGAATCGGTTATTTTTCCTAATAATTATACACTTACTTTTAAACGTGTAAATGATCTATTTTAAGCACTTTTTTCTGTCATGCTGTATTTAAATGAAATCAATCAAAATGATTTTTGCAAAGGAGCTAAAAGGTAAAAAAAATAGTCAATTGTATAGTCTTGGAACTGAAGAAGTAAAAATCCTACTCTATAACGAGTGACGGAACTAATTCATTATTTTTGTTTTAAACCGGATGGCTGCCAACAGCGTCTTGAGACGCGCAACTTTCCTTGAACGGTACGCCGCTTATACAAAAATGACATACGTTTCGCTTTAAAAATAATTTCACTAACGTAAATCCATTATTTAAAACATACAAATATGTTGAACACACAACGACATTACGACAACGCAATAACGATAAAGTTAAAGCAATGAAGAGATGTGTAGTATGTTTATCGAATGAATTTCGCTGTATGCAAGGTACCGCCATACATACACCTACCGGCAGTTAAAAGGTTAAAAAATAATTATCATTGCTATGAGAAAAAATTTCTTATGTTTAACAAGGAAATCAAATAGCATACTAACTTAAATTATCAAGATGTAGATCAAACGTTTTCAAACAAAGTTTGGCTTCTTTTTTGCATAAAAAACATAAACTCATCGTATTACTATAATAAACGTATTTCATTATTTGGTATAATGTTCTTACCATAAGATTATTGTTCCGCTTTAAATTTTTGTGAGTAAGTTTATCTCACATCCCTTAAAATAATTGAATGTAACAATGTAAAATATTTAACTTTATTTTTATTACATTTTACCTTGTTAATAAATTTTAAAGTAGTTTTATAAAACAATAGACGTACAATATTTGCTGTTTTTTTTCTATCAATTTTGTTTACTATCAGTTTCATATTATTTTACTGCAGACTTGAATGAAAAATTCTCACTCAAAAATTAAAATACTTACGTCGCAAAATTTTCACTGATACATTTCACCAGATCAAAATCCAGTATATTTGTTGGTGGCGTATTCTTTTCGATCTTCTTTTCACAGTTAAGATATCGGTATGTTGTTTTTACAATTATGCTGGCTTGGAAAAACGCACTTCAGCATTGATTCACAACTTTAAACGATATAAAAAATATTTCAATACTTCGTCTCCCTAAAAAGTGTGTTCGTATACTTAAGTTTCAATTTTATATTCTCATCACCGATTGGCTTTCAGTTAAATTATAAATCTATTATATGATAAAATTTTATTAAAACAGAGGAAGGTAACGTCTATTTTCATAAAACATTTTAATAAGACATTAATTTTCATTTTCAATATCGATGCACTACTACTAAAAATATAACTATAAAATTTGACACTGAATTTAATAATAAGACCGATAAAGCCTTTTGTACTTTCTTGTCTACGTTTATTATATGCCTATCATATTATGTTTAAAGCTGCTATTATATCAGTCAGCAGAAAAAAACATAATACTAAATTGTTATTTCGTTAACATTTTTGAAATACAAGAAAAACTTCATGAAAAGTATTTTCAGCCAGAAGACTGAAAATTATACAAGTTTCAAAATGTGAATAGTTGTTTTATGCACTGTGAGTTTTATTTTATTAGAAACTGTTTTGTAAGCATATAGAAACAGTGTTTATTGACTTCGTGATAAAACTCTTTATTTATAGTATAGTTATCCAAGCCATCGTTTTTAAAGCCACCTGCTGGATGATATACTCAAGAGGCATTTCGTGTTTCTTTCCTAAATTCACGTCGGGATTTCATCGAAAATTTATAGCTTCGGAAAGGATGTTAAACATTCTGGATGTTTCACTAACCCGCAGCGCAGCGTGTGGTCTCACACGGTTTTCTCTGCCACTGCTCACGAGTCTCTCTTCACTACAAACCTTTTCAACCCCAACACCCTTTGCCATGGTGGTTTGTTTTCATTTGAATGCAAAAAGAAAAAAATGCACATGTAAAAGATATCGTTGGTTATTACAATAATGAAAAAAAAGGGTGTGCCTATAACAAAATTTTGTCATAAAATTTCACGTAATTAAGACATGTATGTTTCTGTTTTACTATACGTGAAATAATAATTAATGGTATGCATAAAAAAAAATTAAAATTTTCCAAAGCAACATCGAACATAATTTTATGTTAATATGCGCATAATGATTACAACGCTCAATTGTCGATAGTGTGACAATAATGTTATTTATTATTGATTCTATAACAAATAAGGACAACAAAAAAAAATAATTGCCATAACCGAGTGGAAACGCCATACACTTCTGATTTTTTTTCCAAGTATACATGTCCTTAAATCAACTCTAACAAACAATGATTTTTCTATCAATTTAGAAATGTGGTTTAAAAGGCTATAATATTTGTGACGTTCCCATTTTTCCACCGTTCTTAACCAATCCTAAAGTCGAGTTTTAGACAGAGCAATTGGTTTCCATAAAAATCATTCCGAGACACATCTTTCTTCTGTAACAATTTCTAAAATAAGTGTTGTGCAACTGACATACAACTTAGTTAAATCATCCATGCTTTCGTATACCAAATGCTTTACATTACAAGTTAACAATAATCATTAGTATTAAAATAGGGTAAAATATGAAAGTATTTAATTCTACAAAAATAACTAAATACTTTGATGCTGTACCCTATTATAATAGAATTCTACCAAGTAAATTCCAATTAAATCAATAAAATAACCATTAATCAATTTTAAGGTGTTAACTGTCAATTCATGATAGAAAGACATTATATTTAAAAAAAATAAAACACAATTCATTTTTACTACTTCCACATATTTATAATCAGGACCGGTTTCGCTCATCACGAACATAATAATGCTCCTGGAAATGATTTGTGTTTTTTTTTTTTTTTAAATTATCATTATTATTATTGATATTAATTACAATTTTGTCATGAAAATCAATTCCATAACCTTCAATGTTCAAAAATTTTTATAAAGGCAATAAAGTGTATGGAGAAATGTAAATTAAATACATTTTTTTCAAATATTTTCAGGAGAATAATTTTAGGTATAGTATTTTATTTTGAAAAATAAATATGTATTTTTATTTATCTCCTTTCATTTAAAATTTTCAATTTTATGAAATTATTTTTAATCAAATAAAATTCTCATAAATTCAAATAAATAACTCATAAAGAAAATCATTAAAAATTTAACCATTCAGAGAATCAAAGAAAATAAAATCACAAATAATTTGTCTTATTTTTCTTTGCCTTTTCAATTCAGAATTATTAATGATACACCGCGAGGGAAATATTTCAAAATTATCTAACGTGATATTTGATAAGGACAAATAAATTCACAGTCGCGTTGCGCATAAAGCATCCAATCCCGGATCCTTTTTATGATCCCTAGATTTTGGGATTCAGATTTCCTCCCGGATTCCCGATCCCAGGATGGATCACTAAGTGTAATGACATTTTTCAAATTGTATATTTCAAATTTAATTTGTGTCCACTATTACCATATGTTTTTTGGGCATTTGGATGGTTTTCATATATTGAGGTTCAGACAGTCCTTTACATAAAAGGGGAAAAAATAGAAAAATAGTCGTAATAATAATAAAAACAATTTTATATTTTATTTTATTTATTGCATTATTAAGGTAGTTCTTACTTGATGGTATCCAAAAAGAGGATATTTCCTTCAATTTGACTTTAAAATATTATCCTGCGTCCATTTAAGAAGCAGTCTTCTTCGGTTGTTACAAAATATGTGACAGAGGGAGACCACAATATATTTATTATGTAGATAATATAAAAAAACTATGTTCAATAACAAACTGAGGTACATATTGTAGTACATTAGAAAGTATTTAATTTGAAATATGAATTATTTTTTAACATGAATCTCGAAATCCTGGGATTACAGAATGGAATAATTGACCGGGATCCCGGATCGCGGAATTGAAACCCTAGCTACGCAGTCATAATAAATTTAATACTGATGAAAAAATTACTTTTGCAGAACGAATTTCTCGAAAGAAGTTTATTAAGTTTTTTCGTGCTTTCTCGATCAAAATATCAGTTTACCTGTATACTACCTACTCAACTTCAGAGAATCGAATTTCGTAACCTCTGCAACATGGGAGTTGCTGGATATTGCGGTAAAATGAAAATATGACCTTCTATCATATCTTCTTACCAACTTTCTTTTCCAATTATAAAGTATACACAAAAAAAAAATTTTTCATTTTTTTATAGCCGAAAGCCGTTTCCAATGTGGAGCATATATCTTCGTGAATTTTTTTGCGAGAACAGTCGCTCAAATCTTTTTTTCGGAGGGATTAAGGATAGAAAGATAGCGCTTGGTCATGACAGTGGTTAGCTAATTCATCTCTTCTACGCCCCATTTTTTGGATCAGATGGTTGTCAGGGAATTTAAACATCACAGACATCCATACCTTCGAACACAAATCCTTAAACCTCGAACCCGTGAACAACGCTACCGAAGATTATGACATTGACCACTCAGCTACAGGCCCGTTATTTGTTTCATTAATCTAAATATTTTTAAATAAGACAGTAAAATACTTTTTTCTCAATACCTATTAGGTCAAATCAATTAAATAAATCGATAAAACATGGCTTCGCTATTCATCTGATTATATATAATATTTTGATTACATCATTCAACCGGTTTTATTTTCTGTAATAATATATTAACACATAATATTATATATGTCATCGATAACCCATATATTTTATATATAACATAACTTTAACACGAATAATAATATTACCTTTTATTTCATCCATTTATGTTTATTTTTATTATCCTCACTAGGTGTGTCTTATGAAATAAATATTACCATTTAATGAATGAGCAATTATATTGTAATGGCTTTTATATGAAACATTTTTATCACATCAGTAAAATGCAGGTTAATTTTCATTAGTTTTTTCGTAGTATTTTTTTTATATTTTACCATATATTAATAATATTTTGTACATAAATGACATTTTCAAAAAGATGCAAACCTAATTCAAACCTCTCACGTTTTAATGTATTACTAAGCATATATTTTGTTTTAAAACGCAGATTTAATTATATAAAAATGGCACCAAACAATAAAAAAAACATGTTTTTGTATTATCTATAACCCAATGTTGACTTAATAGACATCAACTTCCTTTTTTATTGCCTCAAAGAAATCAAATAAAAATTAAATACAATTTGAGTTAATATTTACTGAATCTAATATTTTTTGATATACTAGTTTGGAAAAAATTAATGTTGTCACATACAATCTCGTGTTGAACGCGAATTTATTACGTCTCTTATTATCTGTGTGTATTTGTTTTTTCTGAAATATGTTATAAATATTTAATGTGGCAAAAAATATTTCATATTATGCATTTTTATTAAAATTGTCGACTTTTTTATGAATAAAACTATATTTAATCTCCGTAGAATATAAAAAATATTGCCATGGCATTCAAACATAATGTCTACAAAATTTTAAATTTACAAAAAAATATATTTTAAAAAACAGTGGCGTTATACTTGTCTTAATTCTATCACAAACCATCTTTCATAGTAAAGCCCAGGAGCTTAGTTTATTTTTAGTTCTTACTAGATAACCAACCGTTGTGTTTGCGAAGTGAGTTATTTATCAAAGTGCGCTGTGGACTAAATCTTTTTTTACTATGATCAGCATGTAGAGCTTTTAACTGGCTACGTTGTGTCCCATCGCGTTAACGCTACCAGTTTCAAGCTTCACAAACGAAACGTCACTTGCACGATTGATCATCAAACATTTAATCAGCCGATCGCGAAATATTAATCAATCAGTCAGGAAGCGTAGCATGTCTACGCCAGTGACTCATTCCAGCTTTTTATTACGTGCTACGAATCGAGAGCAAAAAGATCTACGCTAAAAAATATGTTAGAAAGCATAAAAAATTTTACAGCTCACTGGGCAATTTATCGCTAGAATATTTCATTACATCCTGTTACGCCTTCATATCGATTATCGTTATGAAGCTCTAAAATCATTGAATCTCTTGAAAATAGTAATCACAACTAAAAATTTCAAAATGTACCATGGAAAAATAATTTGCTTCACTTCTGTCAAAGATATTGAAAAAATATTTCACAAAAAACTGTTAATAAAAGCTACAGGTTGAGATGTCAACTATTTATGCCCATCTTTACAGTACTAACATGCTTTAACCCTTCATAGAGGAAAGCGCAAAAACGGTCCTTTCCATTCCTTGAAGGGCTATAATTTATACGGCGTCCACATATTTGTCAACCTGAACATCTAAAAACGATATCGATAAAGTTCTTTAGTGTATTTATAGAACATCTAACTTGAAGTGTGCACCAATCACTTGCAAAAAAATATTATACGTAAGTGGTTGATAAATCGACCACTGCGCATTTGCGGCCACAGCTGGAACAGAACTAAACTTGTGTATGTTTGATAGACGTAATGTGTGTTGAAGGAAAAGCTATTTATATAATTATTCAATATGTATTTATTTATCAATTCACAGTATTTTTTTTAATAAATAAACCAACACAAATTACAGTTTTTCCAAGAGTATTTTTTATTTTTATTGCAAAATTATTGTTCAATACACATTAATATACAATTCAAAATAATATAGTTTGCATTTGATTTCGGAAGAAACTAATTTATCCTGTAAAGGGTTAAATACGGTTGTTCAAGACCCTGAAATTTATCATTGCCTTGAAGCCATTATGAGCTGAAATAACGGCATGTCAAGGGAATGGTATTAAACTATGTATGGAACCAACTACATATGATTATACTAAATGTGCATATATTTAATGAGCTGTGTTTATGGCTCGGAAAATTTATGAAGCCTCTTATGATAAGGGTAATTTGTATCTGCAGCGGGCATTCGCCAGTTATTATTACCTTGCAGCATTGAAGTTCAGCTATTGTAACGTGGTATGAGATTTTAACTGGGGTTTAATGATAATGTAACATTTTATGATAGTCTTTTATTAAACGTAAACTTTTATATGTGATATTTTTATTGAAGAATAATAATCAATACATATGTTGGAGTTAATAATTTTATTATAGATGCTATAAATACATAATTAAAAATTTTCTTTATTGTATAACTCTAATAAAGACCATACATATCGTCATACTATAATTGGTTTGAACCAAGTCTCTTAACATGATCAAGGAAAATCTTGTTTTAACGTTGAAATGTTGTATCCCGTTATAAATATTAGCCAAATCGAGGATCCAATCGAATAAATTCAGCTAATATTAATATAACCTTATGCATGGAATACACGTTTCAACATTAAAAACAGATTTTCTTTGATCATGTCAAAAGGGCTTGGTTCAAACCAATTCTAGTATGACGATATGTAACGTATAAAAAATCCTTAAAAAAAATTTTACGTCAATCAATAGAATAATTAATATCCATACTTTTCTGGCACTCATAACCTCCATTTTTTAAAAAAAAAAGCCACTGATTTATGGAAATTCAAAGTTAACTCTTGATTGAGGATATGACCAATGCATTTCAAAATCATTTTAAAAATTCTAAATATATATTTTGATATATGTATTCAAATTTTGACGGCTCCGTGGTGCAGTGTTTGTTGGCTACGCTTTTCTATTACGTTGGCTATTTATTTCTATCGATTTATGGATTTCTGTTCGTAGGCATGAATGTTTTGTAATATCCAAAACTCCCTTCCACCCATCCGATCCTAAAAACGGGGCATGGTGAGAGTGATTAGCTAACCACTAGTCCTGTTTTAGCCCTACCCTTCTATACCTACTCTCTTTGATAAAGAGAGGTTGAGCTACTGAGTTACAAGCAGTTCTCGTAGAAAAAAATTCTTGAGATACCTCTATTAAGAGGCCATATGCTCCACACTAGGAGCGGACATGGTAAAAAAATACGAATTTAAAAATAAAAATTTCGATGAAAGTTTCAAAATTTCAGCATAAATTTTATTTTTCATGAAAGCAATCAATATGAATAATAAACGTTAGAATAATTCATCTTTTATAGACTCAAAAACCCCGAAAATATTTTGGTAAATAATAAGGAACGTTTTTTTAATTAAAAATTTTAAAAATTGTATACAGGTATCTGTTTTTTCATTATTTATAAAAAAAACATGTATTGTATAAATATACAAATATTTATTACATTTTTCCCGCACAAAATAATGAAAAATGAACAGCAATATTTTCACGCTTTTTTTGCATAAAACTTTTCCATCTTAGTCTTACGGAGCATTTTATAGCAGGACGATAATTTATTCTTCTTAGTTGTGATTAATATTAGACATCAGCAATATTTCGGGAAAGCAATATATCATACTTCTCGCGTAATCACGTTTTTTATTCTTCGTCATTCATCAGGATAACTTGGATTCAACCTTGCTCGCAATAAGTCTGAATTTTTCCCTCCGATAACAAAAAATATATTTATAAATCTCGGAAAACTCTTAGTTCTAAATTGTACCTATACTTGAAAAATAATTACTTTTTTGATAATAATTATGCAGTTTAATAATTACTGACATATATTTGTATTGTTTAACTAAAGTTTCATTCAAATGGTACTATCTAGGGCTTCCAAGCCGGTTGAAACCGAAACCGGTTAACCGGTTTATTGGCTGTTTTGAAAAAACCCGAAACCCGGTTTATTTTCCTCGGTTAACCGGGTTTTCTAAAAATTTCTCTATCCATATTAAATATAATAGGGTTTAATACATCTATTAATATTATTCATATCTATTCATATAAGTGCCAAGCGCACACAAATCGGTGAGCGGGCGCAATGTCTGCCGGCACGGGCTTGGAAATCTCTGGTATAATAAATACCTATTATTTCATATTCGTCAATTATATGAAGAAAAATACCTTGTTTTTCAATCGTTACACTGTTACATCATGGTACCAAAATTGGTTTTTGGAAATTAGTTAAAACGTATTTTTCGGTTTAAACCGGTTAACCGGTTTTTTCGTCAGAAAAAAACCGAAAACCGGTTAGTCTTTTTAAGCGGTTAATTGGAAGCCCTTGATAAATTTGCGGTACTTCTGAAACGAATTAAAATTTTTGAATTTTATTTCACATTTATTCTAATTTAAAGTACGCTATAAAAATATAATTTCATTAAATATTAGAATCAATGTTAAATGCATGTTATAAACTTTTTGGTTTTTAGCGATCATTGAAAACTGTACGCGTATATTATTGAAATTATAGTGTTCATGAGGAATTCATTATTTACAAATTAATTTCCCTTCTAGTGTTATAATTTAAGTTTTCATTACTTTTATACGATTTCTTATTTTCTGAGTCACTTTAAACAGTATGAACTACATTATGGATCAAATATAAAAAAAAGCTATATATCATTTAAAAAATACATATTTTGATTTGCAGCTGAATGCAAAAGCTCCAGATGTTTTCAAATCACTTTGAAGATTTAAAATGTTACATTCAAAAATCTTGCAATTTACAGTTACTTTGTAGAGCTCCATTATAATTAGATAAAAAAGCAAAACATGTAATACCGCAAAAGTTTCACAACTAATCTTCTTGAATTTGGATTATTGAGATTTTGTACACTTCCATGTATTTTGTCACTAACGACCCGGGTTTCGCCTTTCGGCATATTCAGGCATTCGAGCACACGAATGGACTCGAACTGATCTAACTGAACTAATCTTCTTGAATTAAATGCTTACTTCTTTTCTACTTTTAATCTTATTACAGTTCTTACTGCTTGACTACAGTTGGAGAATTATTGTTTTATTTCAGAACTGATTCAAATCTTACTTGAATAAATCATATCGGTATAAAAAAATGTGCACATACTCATAAATTGATTGACTCTACGTCTTTAAGATCATTCAATTCGTCTATTGATACAAAAAGTGATTTAAATTAACCATACTCTAAAATAATATTACTTAAATATTAGATATTTATATTGGTGGTGTCGCCAAAAATCTAATATATTTATTTTTTTTACAGGAAGAAATGGAAGACCGGCCTCGCATCTCGACCCTCATCAGCTCGCTCGCCAACTACTCCAACACGATCCCAGCAGCCGGAGACCCCGATGCCAAGCCACCGGCGCCTGCGTCGAGGATGGGAACTCTCATCGGAGTGTTCCTTCCGTGTATACAAAACATCTTCGGAGTCATCCTCTTCATCCGTCTGACCTGGGTTGTAGGAACGGCTGGTGCTGTTTTTGGATTCCTCATTGTATTTACATGCTGCTGCTCGGTAAGTTATAAAATATTTTTTTAAAGTAAAGTCCATACTTTAATAAAAATGTTCATTCTTAACAAGTAACGTTTTTACGAATTCTTACAATCCATCAAATCTAGTCAACTAAAATCTATCGAATTAATTTTCGATTTAATCGGTGCAAGTTGATTTTAAACATTTTTATTCAATATTCTTACTTCTTGTGACACGTACTTTAACTTCATCGTAAGATTTAAAGCATAACGTAGACTTTGTTTATATTTCCTTAATTATTTTACATTCTTCCATTATTTCTCATACAAAAGTTTATTTCCAAAAAGAAGATTTTTCTTAATGTAGGTATTTTGAACGAAAACTTACAACTGTTTTCATATTAAATTTCAATGGATATCTGAAAACATCAATTATTTAAAAAAATATATAAAAGTATTTTTTTTACCTTTAATTGTGATAATTAAAATTTTAAATAATCTGATATGCCTCAACTATTTTTATCTAATTTTCATTTTAAATAATGTCTTAGAAAATAATTTTGAAAAACAACGAATGTGTTTGTGAAAAACAACAAATTTATTACGACTACCTTTTCTAATGTAACATATTTTATTAAATGTAATACCATATTTTTTTATTTTTGATATCAACAAAACACGATTCAATATTACAACTGCAATAAGAAAAGTGGATATCAATAAACATTGCTAAGGGTGACAAATACCTCGGTAAAAATCTCTTCACATATTATTACTTTTTTTCACTAAACTATATTATAGTATGCTATATAATTTTTAAGTAAGTTGTCAGAGTCACTTACCAATTAATTATAATACTCCGTTACTTTAACTAATTACTGATACTTTAAACTTTAGAAATATTACTGTTAATACGGTGACCATACACCCTTTATTTAATGGGACAATTTTTTATTTAATTGATATTATGTACTTAAGATTAAATTTATACATTTTCTAAAATAGCCAGTTTGACACGCAATAGACAACTCATATAATTATAAAACTGTCATTTGATCACACTCGCTACTGGTACAGCGCTGGTGTCGTTGATGGGCGTGTCAGTGTGTACATATTGTATTATACTAAACTGTATTTTTATTGTAAAAGATACGATAGGATAGAGTCGTCGTGTAGTTTATTATTCACTCGTCTACATAGGCTAAACATTAATTTTCTTCGTGCATAACCTATTATATGTTTGAGTAGGTAAATTATGGATCATTTTCTGGTGTGTCCTTGATTTTCTTCGAAACAATATGGTTACCTTAACAATTACCTTAAATCTTAGGTGTAATTTTCCTTCCAGACCATGCTAACTGCCATCTCTATGTCTGCCATTGCAACGAACGGGGTAGTCCCGGCCGGCGGAAGTTACTTCATGATATCTCGGTCGCTCGGTCCAGAGTTTGGGGGTGCCGTCGGAATGCTATTCTACACGGGGACTACCCTTGCGGCTGCCATGTACATCGTTGGAGCGGTCGAGATTGTTCTGGTAACTAATTTACTTTCGTACTTATCGTATCCGTTTTAAGTGAAAGTTTCTTTCTCTGTGATTTATCACTACTAAGTAAGTTTGAACCTACACTTTTTACGCATAAATTTACTTACCCACTTTAAATAAATTATCTACTGATAAGAACTAAAAAACATCCGTTATTCATGTCACATGGATGTTTACGACTTTAATTTATTAATTTTAACTTATTTATTTAAGTATCAAAAAATACACGGCATTACAGCTAACGCCTATGCGCCTTTAAGTAGTACATATAACACACAATAATAATAACAATAAAAATATTAAATCTATTCCCCTTGGGTTTTTGACATCCAGGTGCCAGTAATTGTTTTGTATATAGTGCAACAGTTTTTATAGCTTAGCCCCCTCCACACGTCCAGTAGAATCTAATAAAAACCACCCCCATCCCCACCCTTTTAAGAATTAAAATCATCGTTCACCTTAGAAATAAATAACCTTGCGATACGGTTAGTCTGAAGATGCTTCTTAAAAAGGCGAAACGCGTCACGTTAGTGATTAGCCAAGTGAATAACTAAGTTATCAATTTTTAATTTAATTTTATATTAAAAATAAACTTCCACAAAGTTACCGCCGAATTTATAGAAAAAATATTATTTACATTCAAGAAAATATCAAAAACAATACCTACACAGAGTTCTTTTCTGAAAATGTCCACCTCTATAAATAATCCATTGATAAGGCTAGCGGACCTTGCAACCGGTAACTCATATAACTGACGCTAAGAAGAAGTTTTAAGAAAAAAAAATCGTTTGGTTATATTTTCCTCGTGTAAGTAAATAGTCGTGAGAATTTCAGGATTATAAACTCGGGTCCAAAGAAGAAGGGGAAAATGTTATAGAATCGAAAGCAATCTTCAGGAGAGTGAAACGATAGCATTTGTAGAAGAATTTTTTGCGGTAGCACTCTTTTTAGGAATTATTAAAATGAAAATATCATTTTTTTTTTAACACAAATATTGCAGAATTTTTTTTATGTACTCCCTCCAATCGCAATTTGTAGAAATTTTCATAGGGACTCCAAATAATACACAAGGAAATATAAAGAGCAAGAAACACAGATGGGTTTTAAATGGTTTACTTTGCCTTACTATAAACCCAAGACGTTTGCTAGCACGCGGGGAAATAGGAATAGTATCATTAATATTTGAATGAAACGTGAAAGAAGGGTCAGACGATATACTCAATAGTTATATTTAATAGTAAATCTTGAACTAGAGAAGGAAATTCAAGAGGATTATGAAACGTTGATCTCGATAAACCTTTTGTTTGTTTAGTTATATAAGATATAATTTTTTTAAATATCTGATTTAGTTAAATTATGTTATATCGCGTAGCCACATTAAGAGCGGACATGGCATAAAAACGATATTATTAATTATCTCAGTAGCAAAAAAGAAAACTGTAGAAAACGAAACACTTTTGTAAATAGCTTTCTGACTACCTTGCTTAAATCAACTCTAATATTAATTATTTCAAATAGTTCAAATATTATATACTTATTTGAGATCGAATGCATGGGTGTGTTGTTATGTTGTATTCGACATACTTCAAAAAATACCGTAAATTTGCTTGAATTGGGAACCTCAAATATTTTTTATGCGCATTAACAATAATTTCCGTTGTATATATAAATTAATATACACAATGCAATCAGTATCTCCGAATGGAATCCTTGCTTCAATATATTCAATGTATTTTTTATCAATGATAGTTAATGTCACTTTTATATTTATGCACATGGATAAAAATATTTTATATAATATATTCTTCGGAAGAAATAAATTTGTAATTTACTTTGTTTTGAAGAATATTCAAGCCAAGTAAAGTACAAATTACCGCAGAAAACTTTATAATTGAGCCAATAATAGTACTTATGGCTTGTTTTGCAAGCCGGGCTAAAACACTTGTCGTGAAGCTCGAAAATGGTTGTTAACTTGGATTATGTTCAATATCTGCTCCGAAACTTTAAATTTCTTCGTATGTGAGGCGCTGAATCTCTCGTTGGGTATTCGAGCCAATCTTGTAGAAGACTGAAAAGTTTCCTTCGAGATACGAGCAAAAGTTTGTATGCGGAAAACCGCACAAAAGTTGGCTCAGACGTAGCCGTGGACTTTTTGCAAACTAGTTCTAGACCTGTTTGTATGGTTATTAATCAAGGCATGCATTGCGATTGCTTTACATTTGAATTGATTAGCTTTGTAAACACGAAAAGGAATATTTCATTTATATTTCTGGAACTTTATATACTCCCCTTTCATTATAGGGATTGAACAAATGTTGACTTCGTGTTTCTTTAGAGTTTTGAAGTATAAATATATTTTCAAAAGCAATATAATCCCAAGTAAGCAAATAACGGTATTTTGTACAAAAATAAAAGCTTCAAAAATTTTAATTTAAATCTTGTTTAAACAGCCCACTCCTTGTTCAACACTCCCATGTACATTTTTCTTCATTAATATACATATTTATTTATCTTTATTGAAATAAGACCTTTTTTTATTAATATGGGTTGTAAGTTATAAATACTACTAATAATCTATCGATTGAAAAATGAAAATCGTACCAGTTACTACATTAAATCGAAACAGAGTGCGTTACACACGTTAATTGAATAATAAATAAGATTTAACTATAAATTATTGATAAAATCCAACAAAATATTCTTAAAACTTGAATATAATACACATTTATACAAGTTCGGGACGTATTTCTCTTCAATCGTGGAAAATTCAATTCACAGGAGACATTTGAACGCTACATAGCCAAATGTGTTATCAATAAATGATCATATAAGAAAGTTGTGACCGGCAACCTAATGAAGGTAAAAATAAGAACAGGTCAGCACTTTGCTGGGCTTGGCATGATACGTGTTTTCGTATGATACGTGCACCAAGTTTAACACCACCACACGATATGGGTAAAGTCAGAAGGAGTTATTGCTGAAAGAAAATATCCACCCTAAGTAAATGCGACCATAATGATGAACGTTTATCATATGTATGGAATATAATTGTGAAAAAAAATTGAACCCATGCACAATGCACTTTCAACATTATAGCTATAAAATGTTCAATTTCTTAGTGAAAACACAAATTTTACGCGAAATATGTAACGTATATTTGCGTCAGTCATGCAATAACAACTGTAATAACATTCGTTTGGCCGAAAATTAAAATGATTATTTTGTACTTACATCTCCACAGTCTTAAAAATACAATATCTAAAACAACAAGTTAATAATTGTTATAACTACAAAAATTTTGGGCTCGTAAGCTGATTTTATCACAAAATTAAATCAACGTATTTTTAGTCTTCTGTTCACGTAATCTTCAAAGTAAACAACATTTCATGTACGGACTTAAAATTCAATTAAAAAACGTTTTTTTTTGAATATTTTTTAAATTACTTTGTCAGTAACGTCAACTCAATTATCCATCTTTGTGTTTTTAGCCATGAAACAATTTTCGGCGAGCATTTTTGTTTGTCAGTAAACTAAACAACAATATAAATCTCGGATCAGTATCGTCCAGGACTTTCTCTTACCATAAGAAAGTTGACGAAAGTCTTTTTTAGTAGACTCGTCATCTTGAAATTACATAAATTAACTTTTATCATTGTAACTATCGTTACCTATGATCAAAAGAAGATTTTTTTATTCTCTTCAGAGAAGATATCTATCTAAGGATAGTCAGGAAAAATTAGTAGATAACCAATCGCTTTCTCGAAGTCTTGTAGTCAGGATGGGATAAGGGGTGTGTGGGAAAGAATAAGTATGTCACTTGTATTCATGCTTTTGGATATCAACTACGTCATTTTATTTATTTATTGTAAATTTAAAAAATTGAAATGCATCGCATTACAGCTGACGCCAATGCGGCATGCATTACACAAACATAACAACAGTAACAATAATAATAATTATTGAAAACTATATGACTAATATAACATACTAATAAAACAATAATGAAAATAAACACATTTTTTTTTAAATTATTAAATACAAAAAAAAAACAAGACATTATTAATTTACAAGGAACAAATATTTGGTGAACAATACTCACAGTTTGGTGCTGAAAATATCCAGCTCTCTAGACAGTGGATCAATCATCCGAACGGCTCTTGCAACTGGTAACTCGAATGACTGACGCGAAGAACAAGTTTTAAGAATAAAAATTGTCTGGATATGGTTGCGCCCACGTAGATGACAATTGGGAGCATGTAAATTAATAGTCATGAGAATTTCAAGACTATAAACTCGTCCCCGGAGAAGAAGAGAAAAATGCTTTAGAATCGAAAACGATCTTCGTGTTTCATTCCTAAAAGAAATTTGATTCAAAAAAAAATTTATAAAATGAAAAAAACTCACTCTTCTATAAAAGGTACTTAATTACGTTAGTAACAATACTTACATTGAACGAATCAAAAGCGAATTTCTACCTATCAAAAAGCGTATCGCTGTTGATTTTTTGAACGGAATTATCTTGAATTGACATTCCATGGAAAAGACTAGATTCAATCTGATTTATTTTTAATTAATTAAAAACACTTAACTCGTACGTCATTTCCAGTCAAAAAGTGAACCATATGAATAATAATTTATATCAACGTACAATGTATCAACGAATCTTTGAATGTGACTTAGTATTTATATAGTATATCAATAATACGACTGATCTCTTTTATATTTCTGCATCCTATTATAATAAAACGGCAGGGAAAATATGTAAATTTAAAATGACACCCATTCCCATTTATATTTTTTTTTTATCAATTAATAATAATACATATTCATATGTATAACATCTATTGTTAGGATTCGAGTCCTGAACCGTGATATTTGCTATATGGGTAAAACTACTACTGGTATGGGCATATTCTAAAGCACTACTACGAATTATGGTGTTTGCCATTTCAGCAACCCAGCGGCAAAGTAGTTTCCCGTGCAATGGTTGTCGGTTTGTATCCTTCCTGTTTGCAAAGCCTTAACCAAAAGTTTATGGATCTGAAGGAGCGAATCCCCTGACCGCATTTCAGGCTTTCAAACCATTACACCGGAAACTTCTTACTCATGTTTCTCAATCTACAAAAACCGTGTGTACCATCCCATTAATAATTAGTACTATTATAAAAAATACCTAAATTATAATTTGTTGCTGGTAATAAAGGAATACGGTATTTTTTTATTTAAATTAGGGGAAAAAACATGTTAAACAGGTTAAAGAGTATTCATATCTACTGACATGAAACTTTAAATTCTAATTCATCTCTTACTCACAACATTGTTTGGACACATTTGTTTCGTTTTCTATTTATAATGTAAGTTTCTGTCGATGTGAATCCCATATTTTCTTAAGTTATGTTTTAACAACATCATTTTTTTTAATATCATTCTTTCAAAAACAAGAAGTATCAAATAGTAAACAGCAATAACACCATAATTAACCAATTTTAAACTAATTGTCAAAACTGTAAAATCATCTCTCGCGACTATTATTTATTTTTCACTCTAGCACAGGACGTAGATGGATTAAAATATATTATTTAAATTATAAATTTAAAAACTTTAAAGCAGTGAGGCGTCTATTTAATAATTTTTTAATTGCTCTGTTTTATTGGAGTGACAGCTGTTTTCAGACTCTCACGAATAAACTGAAGTCAAATTGCATAGCTAATTATGGTTTTCTTCTCCACAGACTTATATGGCGCCATCGCTTTCGATTTTCGGGGACTTTACCAAAGATCCGGAAGCTATGTACAACAACTTCCGCGTGTATGGTACCGGCTTACTTCTCGTCATGGGCACAATCGTATTTATTGGAGTCAAATTCGTTAACAAGTTTGCGACTGTCGCCCTGGCGTGTGTACTTCTCTCAATCGTTGCTGTATACGCTGGAATCTTTGTCAACATCAATGGAAATGACAACCTACGGTAAGAAGTTTTCTATTTGTATGAACTGATCATATTCACACTGTTTTCACAAATTAAAAAGGGGAATAAATACACGGTGGTCAGTTTCCTTGCATTTTATTATATTTTAAACTGTACATACATAAATATTGCTCACTTTATAAGAACAAACATTAAAAATGTATTTGATTACAATAAGGCATTATAGGATACACTTACAAGACTTCACGGTACTCACTAAGCTGACTTCGTCCCCTTTTAGTAAATTATTGTTTATAAATATTATTTTAATCCCTTTTTAAATATTATTTTATAATTCTAATAAAGACACAATTGATACATATTTTAAACGATGAAAAAGTATTTTCATAACTTAATTATGGCCGGCAACCATTAATAACAATTTAATGCACTCCCACATCTCTATCTTCATATTGTATTCAACTTTGTACCCGCCACCACCCACTACGGATGTACAGCCTTTACTGGACATATCTCGTTACACAGTAGCGTTAGTCGCTTTCAAATATTTTCCAATAATGTCTTAAGAGCAGTTACTCAAAGCTTGACTGATTTGCAAAAAAGTGTGCTGAAATAAAGACAGTTTGTTATTGAAAAACTTGTATTAGTTGATATATACTAGCTTTCCGTATGTCGCCGCATATTTATTAAATACGATACATTTCACTCCTTCCTGTTCCTAGTCAGTGTGGCCGACCAGCACTCGTCTTGGGTTCTCTTTCCTTTCATTGTCCATCTCAGGAAATTCCGGATCATAGGATTAGCTTCCTGTGGTGTACTTCCATATTGAGCATGATTTTCTAGTGATTATTAGTCCACGCTCTTATCGTTACTATTAAAATTAATTTTATTACATTGTTAGTAATTAATATGTGCTTTTCCATAGAGGTCAAATAATAAATATATCCTGATTTGTTTTTAAGGTCGAATCATTGATCGCTTCTTTGTAATATCCATGCTTTATAATACGTCGTATATCTTTAAACTACGTATTGCAGTTACTTATATCATAAATGTACATTTAAAATGTTATCAAACAATGAATTTAGTAAACTGAAACTCAATAAACTTGAAAGCAGCAAACCGATACGCAACAAATTCCATGTAAAAAAACTGCTTCAATTTGTGCTTTTTGTAAAATCGTACCTGAAACTGAATTCATTTATTTTGGACTTCTATCAACCCCCACCGGAATTGAATCCATTTTTTACGTTTCTGATCCCGGCTTTACTTTTACCTGCCAGTTTTTATTGGGATAAATTGTATACACATGCGCTTATATCCCATATACATATTTCAGTTAGACTATTAAATTATATATAGATATTTCGAAAGACGTGTTCTGTCATCTTAACTTATACAATAATAAATATATGTTTATTGACGCACATGATAATATGATAACAAATCTATTTTGTTATTATACCTGAATTAAGAAACGACGAGTAAAAGTAGTTTTATATTTTTTAAATATTAAATATATTATTGACCAAAAAATGACAATTTTAGCTAGTCTTTTTACAATTATTTTTTATTTTATCGGAAAATGATGAGACGAAGATAAACTATTGTTTACATAAAAAATCAATATTAAAATTTCTTTCAGAGTGTTTTAGATATGAAATAAACAACAGAATTAAAATATATGAGGTAGAACTTTATTATCAATATATATTACCCTTCCCTAAAGTTTTTAGTCGTAAATTAATTTTAACTTCAAAACTAATCAGAACTGCTAAATGAGTTCTGTACTGTATGCTTCCCTATACACTTATTAGAGTTTTTTTTTCATCTTACTTATTAAAACAAGTGCCTATATAGATATACTAAAGTCATTCATAATATACGGGCAGAAAATGTTTCAAAACTTATTGCGAAAAAAACTCTTTCCGTAAAGCTCTATATTATGCTTTACATGATGGAGTAAAGGCGTTAAAATACATAGTACCTTTTAGTTGGTGGGGTGGGAGAGCAAAAAGATACGTTGAAATAAATTTTCTCTCCGACACTGATTGATTTACCTCCTTTCTTTCTACTAAGGAAACTAACACAGGCGTATAAAACGTGGGATTACCTTAGAAAACTACGTGAGGTATTTTCAAAATAATCATTTTAGTGGCTTAGGACAACTTTTAGATTGCATATAAATGGAGGCGACCTTTTTAAATTATCTTCTTGTGGAATCCAGCATTTATAATTACGAGCGATTCTTAAGTACTTAATAATAAATATTATAATGGTGTGTTATCTTTATTGAATGAAAAAAAATGCTCTAAAATACACAATTATAAAATATAAACAATAATTTATTGAATTAATCGACTATGTCATCTCACGACCGCAATTTAATCGTCGTACTTTCACGAAGCATAAAACTCTTAATGTAGTTTGTCAACAGGAAGCGTTTATTCTATCTTTGAGTGATAGTGATTATATATGTAAGGGGCTAGCGATGACTTTAAGTAACTGTCTCCAAACGCCGTATTTTCAGAGTCGTATCGAGAGTAGGAATGAATGAAAGATGATAAAGACCCTATCCTGGCTTTGGTTAAAAATCCTTGACAAAATTCTGTAAGAAATCAACGTATGAATGTGAGTATTTACGTCATTTGAACCTTAGACCGCGCAACCGAAAAGGAAGAAATCTCAGGAACTTCGACCACTCGGATACTGAAATGGCTTTACATTACAGCTATATATAACATAATTAATATGAAATTAAATACACTGTTTCAATGTTAATATATATTCTATGTATGTAAGTTCAAACATTTAAACGTGTTATTGAAATTTTAATGATTGGTAGATTAACTAATTGTCGTTAAAAATACATTTTTAATATATTCTAAGGAGTTCAAAAGTTATTTGAGGAAAATTTTATCTTAATTGCGAATAATAAGCAATCAAATACCATTGCTCTAAATATTTATATTTAACTATTCCATAACATTCACACTGAACTACAGCTTTGCAGTCTGACAAATGTCTCATGAAAATGCCCATTATATATTAATGGTACTTTTGATTTTTAAAAATACTTGTGTTTTATATTCTTCTCGAGAATACTTCGCGTGAAACATAATTTCTCACTGTTATGACAAATAGTAATATTGGTGGTAGTAAACGTGTTTTAATCTTAAAGTACGTGATGGATTTGGAGAAAAGATCACTTTATGTTTGTTCTACAAGTGAAATTCTCGTTTGTATTCAGTCAACTAAAGTAAATTATGGCTTTATAATGAATTGGCCTGTGAAAATATGAATAGCTAATTTGTTATTTCAACCCTTGTTCCAGTAATAAGTTTAGCGAAGCTCTTGTAGCAGAAATTCATACGCATGAAATTTTACTTGTATTTCACGTAATTGAATATTAAATTAATACATTTCATTGCACATCAAATCACGTGAACTGTAAGAATTGAATTGGGAAAGAGCGAACAAAAAATAACATTTTCCCTCGGCGAAGAGGTTTTTATTGAAAAATGTTCGAATGATATTTTCCAAGTTTCCAATCTTCGGTTAGATTTTTTCATATTGTGGATTTTTATATGATTGCAAAACGTGACATATAGTTCAAATGTATTTGTCTCTTAAGATATTTTTATTTATCTCATCGAAACGGTGATAGGTAGATTTATTTTTATGTTTATCGAAAGTAACATATCACTCATACTGACATGATATTAAATTCTCATAGATGTATGCGTTAATTTTTATATAAAATATCATTTCAATAAGTTTTATATTTTTTTAAATATATTTGCTTAGTGCTGTTTACAGAAAACCTTTATCGTATCACAACATCAATCTTTTCAACCATGACTGTGTATTCCACAATTTAGACTAAAAATATAATTACACTATTTAACATAATATACTGTAGAGCCAATTAACTAAAATTCACTCCAGTCAAAAAAGCTACAGATTTTTTTATATATATGTCTTCAGATATGGACATATTATCATGTAAACTATTGAGCATGAGCTTGCCAGATACCATTTTGTTTTTATGAAGTTATAAGTATGCAGTTTTTTATAATAATTTAATAACGTATATCGTGAAATCGTACTTTTTTTATTCTCTAGTTTTTCATTGCATAATTGTATTTAAAATTTTCTTGCTTTAAACTAAAATGAAAATTTTCAAATAATTTCATTCACTAGTATGCTTCGAAATAGACGGTTTTATCAATAGTTAATGAACATTTTATTTCACTACAGACGGTTCCTACGCCACTGCATTAATTTGAAAAATTTAAGCACAACCGAAAAAAAATTGGCGCCATATTTTCCAATTGGTTACATTCCTCACTTTTAAGGCGTCAACAAAAAAAAGAAGGTTACATTCCATTCGACAAACTTCTAAATTGGGTTCTGAAAACATGTGGCTTAAATATTCATTTAATTTCATACAATAATCAAAATTCATTATGGCATCATAATCACAATATGTTTACTTTTATTACGTCCTTAAAAAGTAAAAATATTATTGGTTGTGAGAAAAGGTTTTTTTATATCGAATATACGAATAACATTTTAATGCAAAACAAAAATTAACAGAAATTATTTTGTATTGTAGAAAAGAGAAAGGATGCTGCAACAATGTTTCGCAGAGACCATATTAACACTCGGAAAACTTTTCCTACAACTGCATAGTCGAATTCGAAAACAGAAGCATGCCAGAGAAAACGTGTCGGATTTACGTGTCAAAGTTTGTTATCAAACTAAAACTTACCACAGCATTTATATCTGAAATAGTGAAATTCTATACCAAAATTAGATTGAATCTTTTATGATTGGTAGCTTTTGTTTCGTCTTCTATAAGCAATGATTAACAAAACCAATGCAAATCATCGGTTTTGACATATTGTTTGCATGAATTTATTTCGGAATAATGAATTATTAATTACATTTTATGTTACTTCGTGGAAATATACTCTATTACGTTTATAGTTTAATCAGGCTTTTAATGAAAAAAAGATAGACTGGTATTTTATGTGGCCTAATAAAAAATCTTATCAATTAATAAAGGGATATAATTATTAAAAATTAAATAATGAATTATAAAAACGAATAATTAACTAAACTCTTGTTATGATTCAGCTAATTTTCTTGTATTTTATTCAGTTCTGAAACGAGTAACATTTAACATTAAAATAATAGGACTAGAGTCATGCCAGCCGAAAATATTTTTGGTGACATGTTTGGCCAAAATTTACGTATATTAACTATGATAAGAATGGAAATTTATTAGGAGGCATAACAATGTATTCTCTAGAAATATATTTGAAGATAAAGTTTTGTTCGGTGTTAATTTTACCAGTAGTTTTATGTATAGTAAGGCCAACTCTTGGGTCTAGTAAAAATGTGCCTCTGAGGCAAGAATATGCAATCGTAAAATAAAGACTGTTATTTCACAACGTTTCAACAGAATCAGTGATGCTGAAAAGATTCTTATGGTATAATTTTAAATATATTTTTTATACTCTTGTCTTAATAACATTTTAACAAATTCTTCAAAATTTATTTTGAGCTTAAAAAAACAAAACATAAAATGGTATATATATAATTATTGAAAAATGTCAATATTACAAAATAAAAATTGAAACTTATCGACAAAATAACTTCACTTCACCCTTTTTCACTTATAAAAAGGTTTGTTAATTGCTTTAATATTCTGAATAACAATAGTGAGATTCATTGGTGCATTTCATTTTTTATAAATTAACTACCTTAAGTATACTTCCCGACTTCCGTGCAATTAAGATTTACACAGTTTACTCATGGTTGAGTAAATGACGCAGCCGCATTGAAAATAGTCCCGTTTATCCCGATTTATAAAGCATGGCGCTCTCTCTTTTAGAATTGTCTTTGAATCATTAACAAAAGATAAATTCTTACCAAGAATTGAGTTGAGGTTTTTTCTTAACTGCTTTCCCCACACAAAGCCTTCAGCTAAAAGAATTTTTTCATTCAGAAGAAGATAGCAGTAATTAGCTAGCTTACATGCGGTAAAGGCATATAAAGACTTAGTCTGTACCTACCCTAGCACTGACTTTAGCAAGGAAACTAGGAGCCCGCTACACGCACTTCACATTATAGTTTCAGTAGGAAAAAAATCTTTTAGAATTGCTTTGTTAATAACAAATACGAATTATTTGTATTTTTATTAAAGATTACTAGCGTAATTTTATATTATTAAGTTGTATAACCCTAATGGAATAAAACTTTGGAGGTATATTTATATTTATAATAAAATGGTATTACTAATTGTTCTCAAGTTTGTAAGACGGTAGTACTAAATGGGTGATTTTGCTTTCACTGCAAATGCTATCAAAATCTTATGCTTAGACAATCCGTATCGTAAAACTGTTTTAGATTTTATTTCCTTCCTACTGAGATCACCATGATGCTAAGCAAATAAACTTAACTTTTCACGACCCTTGATGTCGCAGAGGGAGAAAAGTCTGCTATTTTCTCTAAACAAATGATTACATCTTATTCTTACGTTTTGGGTACGTAGTAAAATCTTTATTCGCAATTTCAACTGTATGAAATGATCAATTATAATAACATCAGTATATAGACTTTTTTTACATCAAAATATTTCTGTACTGACTTTTTAGGGATTAGACTATTCTGTTCTAAACGCAATAAAGTAAAAAACGAATGAGATATTGAGGCACAAGTAAAGTTACAAATAAGTTTCAATTTCAAAATCATTTCAGTCGGTTAAGTAAAAAACTTTACAAGTATATTACATTATATTTTCTTTTATAAACATGTACGTACCAATTTAACTTGTCGCTAGTGAGGGCGCAACCGTTGCGTTGGAAATGTTGCCATACTCAATCAAAACAGAAATTTCAATAAATTCCAAAACTGATATTTTAGCGACGGTTATTAAAAGTAGACATGGATTTTCAAAAGATATTTAATGCTTATTGTGGAAATTTATTCTAGACTGGCAATTCTAGTTCCAAATTCGGCGGCGGCCAAGTAATGTTGGAAATACTATATTACAAACAAATTGTGTTTTACTTTTAAAATATAATGCCTTGTCACCAATAATTAACAGTTAACACCTTAAAGTGATAGATTTTGCCTTGTCTATTCTTTTTTGTACTATGTCACAATTATAATAATGTCCTTAGAAATTTAATAAAATTTACCTGGTATCATAAAAATTTATATGAACTACCTGAACCAAAGTCTTTGCATTAAAACTGATTGATATGCAGTCGTCTAATCTCTGTCTTATGAGAGTATTGAGTTAATAAATGGACGTTTATTATTTATGCAAAATAAGTTTCATCAACAAAAGTTTCCATAGTGATAATATTAATGCAGAAGAACAACCCAATAAAAATCTCGTTCTGTGTAATGAAAAAATAACAATTTGAATACATTTAAAGTTTGCTTATTGAAAAATATTGCTTTAGTTTGAAGAACAAAGTTTCCTATTTTTCTTCATTAAAATTCCTTACAAAAGTGCGAAAAATAAAAATAAAAAACTGAAAGTAAAAATAATAAAACGTCGCCTTTGTAATATTATTTGCGCAGGTACCTTTATCTACGGATTTCCATATCTAGATGCCTGATATAACAACTGGAAATAATAAAATGAGCAAGGGAAACACTTAAAACGCTTTGAAACACTTTTTTACGCTCCCCTGGGGAAGCATTTTATTTTGGAACTCCCCGCGCCGCAACTCCAAATACCTTTGCCATTTAAAAACGAAAAATAGGTTGTCACTTGTGATTGACGTAAAAAAACTTTATAATCTTAAAAAAATATCACATTTCCGTCGACAAATTTAATAGCTCGCTATCCTAATATCGCTTAATGTTGGAATTATTAAATCATTTATGATTTAAAGACGCAACGACGAAACAGCTGTTACTTTTATTATAATACTTAATAAAACATTTACTTTATGAGTTTTTGAGTTAAAATAAATGACATTCTGAATTTTTAAAGGTTTTATAGAAATAAAATGGCATCTATATACCACTTTTTTAATGAATGTTTAATCTTTCTAATATAAACAGTTTATTTTAAATACACAATACGTATTCACTGTTGAGTTTGCGAAAGATAGACTGTTTTTCAAAATAATGATTTTTTTATTAACCATAACCAAATTTCACATGCACCTAAATATTATAATATGAAAATGATAAAGCACCTTACCCCACTACCGTTCTTTGCAAATCAAATACATTTTAAATATGTTCTACATGTTTCATGTCGATTTTAGGATATTGTATTATTTCATTTAACAATTAAAAATATAAGAGTGAACCATAGCTCTATAGAATTTAATTGATAATGCAATTTTTTTTTATATTTGTACAAAAGTAAACGTTAAATCTAAATAACATCTGTTTTTATATGTTATTATATTTAATTACACTGATGAAGGTATATCTTTAGTTACATTGACCAATCCATCCCTAGCAGTATCATATTAATAAGTTTGTTAAATGATTTTATTTATAAAAAATGATGACTTAACATAACTATATTATATTAAATTTGAGTTATTAAGATTTTGTACACTTCCATGTATTTTGTCATTAATGACCAGGGTTTCGCCTTTCGGCATCTTCACGCATTCGAGCGCACGAATGAACTCGAACTGACAATCTCAATAACTCAAATTTGATATTGAAATTCCATCAAGCACCCTCAGTCGATTATCTTAAATTATATTATATTAATTTGTCGGCGTCCGTGGTGCAGTTGGTAGAGTCACAAGCTACAGCTACGGATGTCTCGAGTTCAATTCCCGATGAGGACAGTTTTCATAAATTGATATTTCAGTCGATTTATGGATTTCTGTTCGTAGTCTGAGTGTTTGTGTTGTATAAAACTCCTTCCTCGCCCACCCATCCAATCCTCACGGGGCGTAGCGAGAGCGATTAGCTAACCACTAGTCTTGTCCTAGCCCTATTCTTCTACCCCTACTCTCTTCAATAAAGAGAGGTTGAGCAACTGAGTAACAAGCAGTTCTCATAGAAAAATTCTGCTAAGATGCCTCCATTAGAATTTCATATATTCCAGGTTGGGAGCGGAGTTGGAAAAAAAACTTATTACCACAGATAATAAAGAAAAATCTTCACTGCTCATCAATATGTTTTACTATTTCTTAACGATTTCCATGACCAATACTATACATGTTAATGCAATATCTGTACAGTTCTTATAGAAAGAATCTGTAAAGATATCTCCATTAGGAGGCCATATGCTCCACGTTGGGAGCGGACATGTAAAAAAAACATAATTAATATGTTTTACAAAAAGACAAAGTACACATAAAATATATGTTCAATGTTTTATCGGGCTCAAAATAAATCGAAATATTTTTTGTTCATTTCATTCTACTTTAAATACATTTCCGATACATGTGGCAGATAAAAAGTATAATATATTAGTTTTGTGGTGTGTAATGGAAAAAATATATTTCTTATTCCATACGTTTTCAAAGATATTGATCCAAACCCACATAACGTGTTATGATACGTTATCATCTTGTAATGCGTTTTCAAAAGACCATTAATCATTCTCCCACCTAGAAACTGTATTGTGGGAGAGGATGGAAGTGATTCTTGGTTTTCCCGATTTCATTTTTTTCTGAATTTAACTTTTTCCGACCATATTTTTAAAAACAGGTCGTGAATGTTACAATAAGAAATGTACTTAATTTAAGATATCGACTGAGAGTGCTTGATGTAATTTTAACATCAAGTTTGAATTATTGAAATTTTGTACATTTCCATGTATTTTGTCACTAACGACCCGGGTTTCGCCTTTCGGCATCTTCAGGCATTCGAGCCCACGAATGGACTCGAACTGACAGTTCGAGTCACCTAACCCGGGTCGTTAGTGACAAAATACATGAAAGTGTACAAAATCTCAACAATCCAAATTTGAAATAGTGTTTTATTTTTTAAATAACATATTTCATTTTTCATAGATAGTAACAAATTTATATTTTTCACATAGATGATACGATTTCTATTTTACATGTGACTCATTTTTTCTGTGTCATTAAATTATTTTTTTTAAATGAACTAACGCTTTAATAATTAATTACTTTTTAAGGAAATATTTTCGTCATTCCATTAATATTCATAATATATAGGTACCTCAAAGCAACAAAATGTCATCATTTGATTGAAGCGCCATGTAAAACAAATTTAAAATTTAATCGAAATAATCATCGTTTTTAATATTTATTTAAAAAAATACAAGATATTACTTATTCATTTTTTATTTTTTTTACATTGAAACGATTTTATTCTAAAAAGTAAAGTGTTATCTTCGATCAGTCTGAGTTCATTCGTGTACTCGAATGCCTCAAGATGTCGAAAGGCAAAACTCGGTCATTAGTGACGAAATACATGGAAATGTACAAAATTTCAACAATTCAAACTAGTATGTACTTGTTTTATTATTTTTTTATTGAATGAAACTCAAATTTATTTTTTCTGTGTGATGTAAAAGTGTCGCTCTCACAGCCAAGTCACATAAGCGTGACGAAATGTTAAATATATATCAATAATAAAACATCTTTTATATGAAAAATTGACATTTTGGTATATTTCATTACGTACGCATTTGGAATCCAAATGCAAATATTCTTGTGATTGTTTTATACGTCCCGACTAACATACTATAAAGGGGGAGCAATCAGCTCTGTACTAAAATTTTCCTGACCCTAACTTATCCTGCAATTGAATCGTGTTTGAAACAACTGAAGTTTGTTAGCAATTAATGTTGATGAAAATTGTAATTAACTTGAGTATTGTAGGCGGAAAATTAGTGAAGCTTCAATCATCCGTTGTTTAGATCAATCCAACCTTGGTTTTCATTAATAATCAACAACCTTATTTTGGCAACCTGTTTACTCTTGTATAATTTTTCATTTTCTATTAACACTTCCGCCAAAGTTACATAAATTGAACATTATGCTTAAGGCATTTCGTATAATGAAATATTTTCAGAAACTCTAAAAATACTCGGAATGATGGAAATTTGTACTGCTAATACAAACCCGCATGGGAATTTTTCAATTAACACTTTATAAATATTTTTTGCTTCATTAATAAACGACAACACCGCTTTTTTTAGATTTTTCATGATATCCATATTCCTTATTAAATTACATAAGCAAATTGTTTTCAGTTTTCGTGATGCCCTCATAATAACTATTGTAATCACTTTATTTATAAATGTTTCTTTAATAAATAATGCGGCTTGTAAACGAGCAACTTTTTCGGCAATTTGCTGCTGGCCATGTGTGTTACTATTGCAGCAACATTGCCGTATTGCATATACTTGCCGGATCTTGACTGGATGATATTTTTTAAATCGAAAAAAATCGATATTATGGCAATATTGACAAGATAAATCAATTCCTTTCTCTCTTGGCTCGATATTGCGTCACAACGGCGACTGCATTCCCTGGTTGGATTTCTATACTTATTCGCTGTCTAAGGTATTCACTTGAGTGGCACTCACCCGTCCTGTTCGTCATCCTTCGACCAATCTCCGCCACCGTCCTCAAAGCAGAGGGTCCCCAGGGATCGAACGTCTCGAAACCCAATGGACAGAAAATGAAATTTGGCGAAAGACAGTCGTATTTTCTGGATTTGCTGGTTTCAGCCCTGAGAGCCGCTGAGCCCGACGACTCAGCGGATTTATTCACGTGAGATGCCGCGATTGTGTCCACCACAGTGGCATCCTAGAACATGCATCGCTCCTCTCTCCAGGGGATCATCATAATGCCGTCGGGCTTCCTGCCATCCTGGCAGTAAACCCTCAGAGGTTTCAGTCTCGATGGGACCCCCGATGAAACCAGAGAGCGGCAGATCAGGTCGTTAATGGCAGAGTACCGACTGTGTCTTCCGGCGCTCTTCTGACAGCTCAATCCGTGCCGCCCCATACGGTCCTGCAACCTCCCACAAGTGCACTTATGCTCGTGACACAATGCTGAACCAAGCCGGAGAGCAACCGAAATTCGCAAGGCTTTGCGTCTTTGTTCTAGATCGGTCAAATTATGTAGGTCTGTCCACAGACATCTGATATATTTTCGGTGTTACGATTTGTTGTTATTATCATATATTATTATATGTCTCTTTACGATGAATGTAAACCATTCTAACATTAAACTCCTATATGAGTAGTTTATTGTAGTAAGTAGTTAGCGCAAAATGCAATATTCAGTTATATTGTAAATTTAATAAAAACTGTTTTATACGACATAAAAGATTTGATTGGCGCTTAGCAGTTTTGTAATATTAATATTATATCATTTCATTATGATTGTTACCTCTTAAAAAACGTCTGTAAGTATCATAATTCATAATTCAATAAATTTACGTAATTTTATGTGTAGTTGGAATATTTCAGACCCGAATTGCGGAAAATAAAAGCGCATGTGCTGGTATTAAATGTACTCTAAATGAAACGGGATTGAATAAATTGCACTCAAATAACTGGAATACGTGAATTATGTGCACCTTAAATCAGTGTTTCACGCAATACGGAAAAAGTGATAGTTGTCAAATATCCGACGAATGTTGGCAATTTTAGTTTTAACTCATTTTACGTTACTGCACAATATCAGTTGCCAGATATAAATTGCCTTGACATTATCACAACAATATTGTCGGAAACTTTACGGCATCATAGATCCTGAAATTTCACTGGCCATGTGCAATTTTTGAAGTCCATTTACAAGCAGCTTAATGTTATATTCTATCGAAATTCTAACCAAATTCTTTCTTAATCATGAAGTATTAGTTCAATATCTTATAATCAAAATAACGCGATTCATTCAAACTCCAGATACATATACAAACACGTTTTCAAGTCGTTTGTAGAAACATTATATATAAAGTAACTAATAAGTACTGCATCAATTAACTATTTTCAATAACAAAAAAACACATTTCCAAATCAATTCCCGGAATTATATCACTTAAAAAAATTAATGCCGCAGTATTCAATATAAATTCAGATAGAGTTAAGAACGATCCTCATATGCAGACAAGCGTTCTAAAATGAATCGTTTTGTGCTACGTAGAAATAACATGCTACGTTCGTTATCTGAAGATATGAATTCCCCTTCATAGTCTGTAATACAATGGATATGCGATGGTGCCAGCTTTTTGAACATCGAGCCGTGAAGATAGTTTCACCCAATTCAGGCTGGGTTTTGAGAATGCACTGAGCTCTGCCTTGGGATCTGGATTCAATGTTAAAGTACTGGTCAAGCCATTATGAAATGATTTAATTTAGTATATGCGATTTAGGATAAATATAAGTGTTTGTAATTCGAGTTTTTTTTTATCTGAAATGATTTTAAAGTGTAAAATATTGCCGATCAATTGTTACGCCCACTTATATTGAATCTAACTTTAATAATTCATACTTTATTCAATTATAAAAATCATCGACTTTATGAAGAACCTTATTAAATCAATAAATATAAATAGATGTATTATCATTAACAACGTAACATATTAAGTATTTCAAAACGGAATTGATAGTTCATTCGACATTAAATTGTTTAATTAATCTGATGTTTACTTCCCTTACTACTACGATTCTACTAAAGTCTCACTGTATTTTCAATTAGAACATAAATTTACGTATGTTTACCAGGTATTTTGAAGGATATTTAAGAGATTCCAAATTTGGTTAAGGGCATTAGTGTTTTAATAGTATTCCGAGGAGGAACTCAAATATTATATTATAAAAGCAGAGTGGAAGCCTCTACGGGCTTACACACTTCAATCTCTCTCTCTAAAGCTGTGGTAAAATCAAAACTGAAGTCGTATTGTAATAAAACTTACCTAAGGGCAATGTTGAATAAAACATGTTTGACGAAACTGCTGAAGAATATTACACTTCAAACATAATATTCAGTCTCATTGCAAAGCGTGTATAAGCAATCGTAAAAGCGTATTCTAGTGTGTGTTGCCAAATTTAATATTCTATGAAGATGAGTCTATGCCATTTTGGTTATTTATTATAGATACATATGGTTTCTTTATTTTCACATATGCATATGTGAAAACAAAGAGGGAGAGATACAAGAGAGAGATTATGTTTACGAATTCTCTAGATATTAAAACTTTTTTATTATTAGAGGATGTAGTTGTTTTTTTAGAATATCGAGATTTAATACGTGTACAATGTAATCATTATATAATTGCTTAATTCATAATTATCAATCGGTGATTAATAAATTTTTTCAATTGAATGCAAAACTACGTATTTTAATCTGCGAATTCCATTAGTTACTATAAATTAAGAACATGAAATTATTGATATAATTTTTGAAACGTATTTTTTTTAAATTTAGTAAAAAATTTCGAAACATGACTTAGTTATCTGTACGAGTAATATTTACATTAAGCTGTCACCTCTGTAGATAAACAAAGTTAATCCTCACTCACATATCTATTTTATTTACTGAATATTTCTCTTACCCAATAAACTTAAAATTACTCGACTAGTTTTACATTAGACAAATTATGTAATCAAATCTGCAAAATTGTGCATATTTAAATCTGAATTAATCTCAGTCTTTCTTCAAATGTTTTTAACCATCAAAACTACTCACTTTCATATGTTACATATCAAAGTTATCTAGTTCACATATTTTGATAATTAAAAAAATAATAATATGACGTACTGAGTATAAGGAGACTTAGGTCTACACAAAACGCAATAATTGCGCCAGAAATTTATATAAAAATGTGTTTCCTGAGAAGTCGTCAGTTCGATTGACTTTTTTGATTTAATATTTTAACAAACACTAATATTTCTGACTATTCGCTAGGATTTGTAGCAAACGAAAAAGAAATATAAAGATTTATTTATGAGGTCTTATGCTGAAATTATTAATCTTTTTAAAAATAAAATGTTATTGCAAAAGACAGTCCAAATGCCACAAATTAATTGAGTCAGTATTTATATACATATATACATACAAATAATATGAAAAGTCCTCCTAGCTAAATTTAATAAAAGAATAAAAATTATACACTATAGTTTTACTCTCAGTGATTAAATCGTATTTGATTTTAACATGTCCGCTCCCAATATGGAGCACATGGACTCTTAATGAAGATATGTTAACAGAAATTTTCTACTGCTCTTTACTCAGTTGCCCAACCTCTCTTTTTCAAAGAGAGTAGGACTGGTACTGTGGTTAGTTAATCACTCATGCATCAACTTTAGACATCACAAACATCCATGCCTACATGATATTCATAAGTCATTTTAAAAATCAATTTATTAAACTGTCCTTACCAGGATTCGAACTAGACACATCAGTAACCACTGCTCCATGGACCGGTCGTCGGGTGGATTTCTGTTGATAGACATGGGTGTTTGTGATGCTTAGAATTTTCTCCCATGTCTAATTAATAAATTAAAATTCAAATATTCGTTTTTAATACTATTTTACTTTGAAAGAAACCCTGATGGTTATTTTGAGTGTGTCATGAATTCTGTTTACTATTGATGGATGAAAAAATCAAAATCGCGTCAGCTTTATTTCCATTGTAAAAAGATGTAATAATTTATGTATATCATCACTCAAGAAGATGATTCAACGTGCTAAAATTACAACAAAGTTGAAAACAAGATTAATTAAATACCAAATAACCAAAGGAGCGTGACCAAGATGAAAAACTTGTTTGAATATTTTGTGTACAACTATACCTTATTCAACCAAAATTTTTTTCCTATAGAACCGTTCACATATATTAATTACTCTAAAACGTCTTTCTTATCTGGAGTGCGTATTAACTTTAATTTAAAAAAAACATTCGCACTCGGTGAATAATGGATCGAGACATTTTGTTTTGTTTTTTATCGTTCGTAATTCGACTATGTTGATAGCTAAACCAGACGACCTGTCCAGGCACATTTGATAATAAATGATACAAACGGTCGCACGACAGAATACATTAAGAGTTTAGTAGAAATAATAAATCAATGTGAGCTAGGAGAAAACTAATCAATAACTCTGCGAAATAAAACGACTATATTTTATAAATCAACCGCATGCCCTACTTATTGTGTTTATTTCCCACAAAATTGTACGTCCGCCTAAGCATTGCAAAATTTATGATAGCGCAAAATGTTTGCAACCCTATTTTACTTTTGTGATATTCGTCGAACATGCGCAAGCCTTCTATTATGTCTTCACATTTCAAGTTTTGCAATGTCAATACTTATTATTTTCCGACAAATAATTTTGTCTTTTATTTTATATTTTTGTGGATAAACATCAATTTGTTCTGAGAGAACTTTTCGTTCAAAAAATTATTTTGGGTGCAGAACTAGGCACATAAAATGTAATGAAAATATATCATTGTGTTTAGATGACGATATTGTAAAAAATAAATTGAAAAGAGGTACCAAAAATATGTGTGGCTAGTGAATTATATAAAATCGTGGTATAATAAATATATAGTTTCGTCACGTTACGACCCGGGTTTCACCTTTCAGTATATTCAGGCATTTAAGTACACGAATAAACTCGAAATGACATCATTTGCGCCATCAAATGCCTAAAGATGCTAGAAAACGAAACCTGGATCGTTAATGACGAAATGCAAGGAAATGTACAAAATTTGATCGATTTAAATTTATATTGAAATTCCATCAAGCACCCTCAGTCCGTATTTTTTTTTCTTTAAATGTGTTGTAGTATAAAAATTTTCATTCATATATTATATAGCTCAAAATATTTTATCGCACACATTTCAACAATGGTTTCGATTCTTTTTTTGTACGTTTTTTGTTCCCACAGCAACTACATTGAAAGAACATTGACTGATATTTTTTTTATGAAAACAGGTCAAACGAAAAATCATTTTTTTTTATTAAAATACTTTAATTAAAATTGCGATAATTTAAAATGCATACGTTCACTCCATAGTTGAGGTAAATGTTAACACGTAAAACGAAATTGGTGCTATCTAAAATGTCAAAAGATGACAAAAATTAAATTTTGATATTACATTAGGTTTCAATACTTAGGTTTGTTACTCAATCAAACGATTTTACATACAATCGTTTGAACAATGACGTATTCAAATTAAATAGTAGTTGACTTTAATTAAAATTTACCACAAAGTTAATAAAAATCAATTAAACCTTAAACCCCTTTTAAATATGCGTAATGATACTTTTGAAGTAAAATTTTAATTACAAAACATCTCGAAGAAAATTAAGAGAAAACATTCTAGTATTTTATAACATTGGGCTCGAAAACAAGTTCGATGTTTTTACTTTACCTCAAGTAATTTGAGTGTTTTCCTCTCATTTCAACTGCCGTCAAACATTTACATTTGACGAGTTGAATAAAAGATAACTCATCCTTATCCAAACAAACTATGTATTGATTAAATACGGATTAACTTAGTAAAAAAATCCACATGTATACGATTTAAAAATCCTATGTATTTAACTTTATAGCTTCTTTCAAACTATTCATTAAGTGAAGGTAATTCTATCAGAACTAGTATATTTGTTTTACCCCATTAAAACTTAGGAATAGTATAAACGTTATTTAAACTACCACAGTTATCATTGAATACAAATTGATGTTATCTGTATTATACATATTTTCAATGTTTTTCTTTTTTTATTCAGGAACTGTGGTTTTCGTATCGTGTGTGGCTTTCAAGTGAGCTTTTCCTTTGTTGGGGGGGCTTTTACACATTCGCAAATCATTCTGACTTTTAAATCTGCTGTACGGTTACCGTACGGATTCTGTGACTCAACATTGTACTTTGTGAACTGAAACAAAGTAAAGTAAATTTTTATTCCAAAAACATTTCAGCACAAGATGGATCAACAGCACAGTTTTGTTTCCAATGCTTTCAGGGTTAATTTTATGATCTTTAATACAGGTAATAAAAAATATAGAAAATTATGCACTACTGCATTATAACGATAAATTAATACTATTAATTGAAATTACGTTCAAAATCATAATATATATTTTTTAATTATTTGTATGATGGAAAAATCTCTTGACATTATTTAACAATAAAAAAATTAATCTTCATTTCTTTTAAAATACCATGTTTTAGTTATATTTCATTAACACCGATATCAACTTTTAATTGTCGTGATTTTGTACATTTTCATGAATTTCGTCACTAACGACCCGGGTTTCGCCTTTCAGCATCTTCAGGCATTCGAGTACACGAATGAACTCGAACTGACATTTGACTAACTGAATTTTAGAAATGTACAAAATCTTAACAATTCAAATTTGAACAACTCACTCGATATCTTAAATTAAATTAACACAGATATCTTTTTAAATACTTCCATTTATTCAATTCCTAGTTCTCACACAAAAATTTTTAATGGTAAACGAAAAATTCTAAAAACTAAAATTTCTATAGAAAATTATGTTATAATAAGTGATTTCTATAGAATAATTAGCACCGTACTCCCTTCAAAAATCATCCTCGTAATATTAAATTTTAGCGATAAATCTTTCTCTCTGCTTTAAGCACTATAAATAATTTATCTTTTTATTATATTCCTTTATAAAAATGATGTAATGCAAACAAATAAATTGAAAATGAGTTTTAAATATATACCTCGGCAAGATTCCACATTGTTTCTCTGAAAACGTTTTTTTTTAATAGCGTATTTGCGTGTTACCACAGAATAGCGAGTAGCTACCTACCTCACCCAGATTAAGTTCCAATAACACGCCACCTGGCGCCCTCTGGGTTTTGGATTTGCAATAAACACGACGTCTCCATGCGAAAAATGAGATTTCAACGATCTTACTCTTAATAAAAAACCAATAAACATTTAACTACGACAAACTTATAAGTTTCCGACTTACCGTAGGTTTTATTAATATTTAGTGGTCAAATTGGTTTGTGTGAGACTAGTTTTGGTAGATTTTTAATCACGTAAAAGATAAATTGCCTGTCGTTAATTTTCTTTGGTCTTTTCTCCAATTATAATAAATTTAGAGACATTATTTTTTGAAAAATAAAATCGCCAGATTTTTTCTTATTTAATAAGTAACCATAAAAGTAGTGTTAACATGTGTCTAATAAATCTTATTTATATATTTTCCACAGTATGTGCGTCTTGGGAAAGCGACTTTTGAAAGACATCCACATTGACAACTGCACAAAGGACACTGGAAGTCCCCTGTATGATCTTTTTTGTCCAAATAAAACATGCGATCCCTACTTTGCTGCCAACAATTTGAGTATTGTCAAAGGAATCAAGGTATTCAGTCAATTTAATTAATTACTACTGACGATTTCGTAGTTTATGTTCACTTTTAAATTTAAATTGATTACACTACCAATGCAATTACTTAAAAATTACATTAATTTGCACCATTCAATTAAAACACAGTTATTGCAATATACTGGTTTGGCTGACAGTAAATGAAATGCATGTGATAAAATAGCCAATGATGTTTTTTTTATTTACTATCGAGTTTTATTTTAAATAAAGGTTACATTATCAGGATAATGATCTTTGATATTGTTTTTAATAATACCTTTCGGTTCCTAAAACATTCACTGCTATATCGTTGTTAAAACATTAATATTATGGTATATTTGGCTTAACTCTTGATATTTTTTTAGTATGGAATAATTAATCTTAACATACCATATTATTATTTAGCAGTGAATAAAGAAAAATATTGCTACAAAAATATCAGTAATTCTACATTTTTAATTCCAAAAGTTTAGTCATGCTATAATATATATTCGTTACTTTTGTTTCTATTCAGGGATTATCAAGTGGAGTATTCTTCGATAATCTTGCGGATTCATTCATGGAGTTTGGTCAATTCATCAGCTACGGTAAGGACCCTCAAGATACTGAAAGAATGGACCGCCCTACCTACAATCAAGTCACGATAGATCTAACAACAACTTTCACCATTCTGATTGGCATATTCTTCCCATCTGTTACTGGTAAGTCAAGATCAAGATATCTTTTTGAACTGATTGCTTAAAGACAACTTTCATTATTTTAAATCTGTAAATTTCTGTAAATTTAAATATTGCTTCGAGCAATAAAAAATTAAATTTGCATTACTTTAAAAAAAAAATACATGAGCTACTTTTTAATGTAGTAAAATATTAAATGAATATACATCTAAGGTTTGTAAACTTTCAACAACGAATTCGTGTGGCTTTTTTAATTTTTTAACGTCATCTTCCTTTTTTGTTACTTGAAACCTATTTTTTCATTTCATGTGTGTTAAAAATATTTTTTTAAATTTGACACAATAGACCAAAGAAGAAATATTAAAAGGTTTTAAAAGTAATATTTTTTGATGACACTTTTTGTGACAATGAAATCAGCATAATATTCTGTTTGAATATATTCAGCTGATGTTTTTTTTATGACACTGAATTTGTTACATAGAAAACTTTCTTAGTAAAAAAATCCGGAAACGGAAATCGTTTGACATTTCTGCTTTATACCGCAAACTATAAATAAATGTCTATTTGTATGTCAATTATTTACTTAACTTTATTTTCTTCATATAATTTATTGAAATTAATTTATGACATTGAAATTTTCTGATAGTTTCCAGTTAGATGGAAACTTTTTTATTGAAAAAAAAAACTATTAAGAATATTAATTAGAAATTTGCATATTTTAGTAAGGGAATATTATGGTTAGTACAGAATAATAGGAATATTCTCATAAGTTTAATGCGGCACAAAAAGTGTGTTCATAAATATTCATCGGGTATCCGCAAAAAGTTTCGAAAGTCACTTATAAAGTTACGGCCAAACGGTAAAACTTTCACGATTTGTGCATTAAAATTTCATGATTTCGCTCGTAAACTTCAATTCCAACTTTTTGACAAGATCTACCAATTTAATTTCGATCGTAAAAATATCAATCTTTGGTCGAAATTTGAATTTAAATCGAAATCTCGCCTGAACTCTCGGCAACATATCGTCCAACACGAAAGAGCATATCGAACATAATATTACGCAAATGCAAAGGATATGAAAAGTATAACTAACAAAGTATGGGAAATTTTTGTTCACTTATTTATTTTCACACGTAAAATAAAAACTATTACAATACATAAGAAAATAAGTAACGGTGCAATTTTTTTTTATTTTACAAAGGACTTTTCAATAGTACGCTACCGACTATCAGCGTCTTTTAAGTATAATGAATTAGTTACAAAGATGGAAATTAATAATTTTTTGGCTTATGGATTACCACAGTCGAGTTATGACGTTTAAGGTGCTTGTCCTAATCCGGTTCCGCGATCAAATGATCAAATCTCTGAATAGACATTTTCAGTCATTGATATTAAAAAAATATCTTCAAATAAAAAATAGAGATGTATGAAATGTTTATATCTCTTTCTATCTAAGCCAATCCGTTAATAGTTTAAAAAGAATGCATCAAAACCAATCAATCCGTTTTTAACTTAACCTTTTAATTATTGTCTTCTAAAAAATTGAGGTTGGCAATTTTCGTTAAATTCTTTTAGTCGAATGTGAGTCTATATGCTCTTAAATGAATAATAAGATTATTTTCACAGTTTTTTTGGGTTGCTGTCATATCATTTTCAGCTGAAGTCACTCCATTGCTGGATGAAGGCTTCCCACAGCTCCCTCCACTCTTCTCGGTCCCTAGCTTTACGCTGCCACGTACTCCCACCGAATCTGACAAGTTCGTCAATCTAGCGGGTTTTGGGACGCCCCTGAGGTCACTTAGTGCCCCTCAGGTACCACTGAATGACTGCATTTGTCCAGCGGTTGTCTGTTCACCGTGCGACATGTCCGGCTCATCGCCATTTCATCAATTTGGTGATCTCTATCACATTTCTCACTCTTGTTTGCTTCCTTATCCATTGGTTTCTTTTGCGATCCTTACGCGTTATGCCCAACATGCCACGTTGCGCCACTCTTAATTTTTGGGACCTCTCGTGTATTGAGAATCCATGTTTTGCAGGCATCCGTTAACACTGGTAGCACACATTGGTTGAACACTTTACGCTTCAGGCACTCTGGAAGCTCTTGAAGAGATATTCTCTCATATACATGGTTGTTTCAAAATGTAAAAAAAACAAGTCACTTGTTTTTATGTCGGTTAATATGCTCATAGTGGACCTAAGCGGAAAATATGCGATGTTCATTTAAATTTTTCTATCTAAAACCTGTATGCAAATCCAACTTGTATTATGAAAGTCCAGTTCTTGTAAGCTGGCATGTTAGTTTTTATCGCAGGACCTCCTTATTTTCTTGTCGGAATATGGAGCGATATGGGTTAGGCCGATGAAATTTTACGTCAGCGCTGTAAATTTCATAAACTTTTTGCTGGCGGCAGATGTATTTTTTCATTGCATAATACATTTTCGTAACGGCGCCGCACCGTATATTATGTTCTATGATTCTTTGCATAGAAATATAAAGTGGCTACACAGTACATACGCTGTAAAAAAACTTTTATACTAACGTAAAAACCGTTATTTATCCAACCCATACTTCCATACAAAATTTGTTAATTTCTATAAATTATATTTTATTTTGTATATTTTTCAATCAATCAACCAAAGAGTAAAGCATGTTCACTAGACTTGATCAATGACTACCTTATACTGTTTATTTAGCTTGGCCAATTACAAAACAATTAAACCTGTTGTCTCTTGAGTCCAGATATCTACTTCCGAAATAATTATTAGTTTGGACAGTCCAACATGAATTTTGCTCACTCAATATTCTTTCTCATAGTATTTTATACTTGCAGACGAATAATTATTTTATTATTTTGTTGACAAAAATTAATTAATAATCCATATAATCAAAAGTTATAATTGCGTTTTTTTCAAAGGCAACTTACTATGTATCTAGGCATTTTTCAATAGTTTTTCAGTTTTTAAAAAAAAAAACATTATTCTTATATCAAAACTAGTCCTTTACCGATCATATAAACGGTTGTATTTTACAGGTTGAATTAAGAAGTACGTATGTCTTGATTTATTTATGAATCTTATAATATCTAATCTAAAACTTACAGTCTAAAGATCATGTGTGTAGTGCAAATATTATTTTTTTTAACCATCTCATGCAAAAGAAACTTTGTTCTAAACAGGTTTTTAGACAGTTTAACAAAGTTTAAGATAGTTTTTATCTTCTAAAAGTTGAAAGCCTTTTTGAAAGTTTTATACATCTGATAAAAATATTGATTAATTCAACACTATTAAAATCAATTTTAAGTAAGTTGTCTTTTTGTAAAAGGCAGTTAGAGAATATATATTGAATTTACGTTTTAATTTTATTCTAATATTGTGATTTCATCAGCGACTTACAGTACATACAGTTACATTAATTAATCTCATTCTGTTACGCTACTGTTTGCTGTTTGTATGCTATTCTGTTACGCTGATGGCACTGTTTATAATATATTCTTCATTTCCTTGCCACATGAGTTTTCCGCATATTAATTTTAACCCCGTCGCGTTAATTTAGGATGTCAACTCGCGCGACATTCGGACATGTTATGAGTAACGCCGATTACTCTCTGTCATTATATTTTATCTGCATAAGTTTTATGAAAAAATATTTGCTTCACAATAAGAATGATATAATATATGTGTTATTTCCCTCCGTCATGTGTTTTATGATGTTTCCCATACTGAATGGACAACCAAAACATATGGGAAAAAAGGAATTCTATTCATTTCGGTTTGTTTAATGAAACAATTGAATATTTGAAAATATAATTTTTGAATTCACCAGTCCATTTATTTAGAAGGTACTACATCTAGCGTAAGCAACTTTCCTTTGTGTTTAACTTCTCTTGAGGTCATGGATTAGTTATGAAATATCTCAATTCAAAATCATTTGACAATAACTGGTTTTACACTGGTCTTTCAACTTCTCATTTCAGAAAGGGTTTTTTTTTTAATTCGATGAACTTGTTTGTATCACACCGAAAATCATGTTTCCTCAATGATACAATAAATGTATATATTTATAACAAACAGTGACAATAAGGGATATTAATAAAACAAATAAAGTAATTTAACGAGTAAATAATTCAAGTCATCAAACAACAATTAACTTAAATATACAAGACGTTGATTCTAAAAATGAATAAAAGATAATGATGATTTCAATAATAATGGATTAAATGACTAGGGGCAAGGGAGGTAAACTCTTTCTCCAAGGACGCCGCAAATTTTTTGAATCGATAGAATTTTTTTGGAAAAGAAACTAAATCTGGATATCCGATAAGACCATCGCGATTATTTCTGCAGGACAAATACAGGATTTGTCTTTCGATATACAAAATAGGGCAATTCCAAAGAATATGATCCGAATCTTGACTTTTATCAACGCATAGACAATATGGGTGTGGTTTAATTTTAAATTCATATAACTTGTCGATAAACGTACCATGACCAATGATCTGGAGAGAAACAGGTTGCATTCTAACGAAAGAGAGTATCCAAATAACAGATTCGTAATTTGACCACCGTTTTTGCCAAGTTGTCAGAACAGTATGAACAGCATGAATGAAAATATCAATCAAACAAATAAGCCGTTCATGCATTCAAGTCATTTATTGAGAAACCGATATAGATGAGAGCCTTATAATGTTACCAGTTGAAACGGATTAATTATATATAATAGCAACTATATGGTGTGAAATAATTTCGCAAGCTATACACTAATGATTTTATTTATTATCATTTATAAAAGCACAACATTTACAAAAATATTATTCCCATAAGGATATAAAAGCCTTGTTAAATGGTATTATATTTTTCATTTTTTGCTTCGACCATAATATTTTCGCGTCATGTAGAGTAGGTATTGATGTGGAAATATTAACAGTTATGTACAATGCCTACACATGATTACGCCTTGCCGCTCGCAAATATTAACATACATTGCCTTTTTGTGTTCTCTGACGTAGAGGTAATACGAAATTGTATGACGGAAATAAGCAAAATGTTACGTTTGACATTTCGCAAATGTGATTAATCGCGCTAAAGGTTTTATTCAATTCAGTAAAGGTCATGCATAAGTGTAAATAAATGCGTCATGGTTAGGAATTGCAATAGCGACACTCCGCCTTGTTTTTTTGCCACAAAATCCCGAGACAAAAATGTTAACATCATGCCATTTTCCGTATTGAATTCGTTATAAATATCTTAAGTTTGATATCGTGTAATATCTGATTAACATGATTTTCTTCATTTTAAATGAGATTAAAAAAAAATTATGAGACTTTAAGGGACATAAAAAAATAAGGACAAGACAAGTGTATTAAAATAAAGAAATTTTTATTTCGTCAGCCTGTTTGTACAGCATACCTATCGTTATGCCTAGGATTTATGCAATCTACAATTAAACTTTTTAAAATTCTCTAGATTATTGGTAGATAATGACGCTAATTATAAAAAATGGTTTCCATTTCCCGTATCTTGCCAGCCGTGCTTAATATAAACGCTGTTGTACAAATTTCATTTGTTTTAGATCTTATAATTGAAAGTATTAGGTATTTATACTTAACTAGCGGGAACACTCGTCATAGATGACGGTATTTAAATTGAAATATTGAATGTCCAAAGTAGCTGTGCTTTAGTTTCCATAATGACGGACTGATTTTTGTTTGTTCGCCCGAAATTTGCCTCACGCCGGAACTGTCTGTATTGTTTATATTCACGTCGGACGCTTATATGACGAGAAAATTTCATACTTACATGTGTATGTGATAAAAATAAAACGTCTACATCTACGCCTACAGACCGGTCTGGGCTATTATATATAAGATATGACATATATCAACTGTGTAAATTCATCACTGTTTTTTCAATGTAGTAAATAAATGAAAAGCTTCATTTCGTTATCGTTTTTTTTTTCAATCCCGAAATCAAAAAACCGTACCAAATTCGTAATCCTTACTGACGATTTACTTTTATATCTCATTTTTCTTAAAAAATAACGACCTGTCAAGACAAGACAGAAATAATTTCATATTTCTTATAAAAGTAGTATAGTTACATTTTATCGTTTATATTAAGATTTAATATGAAACCTTTATACGGACAGTATTGCTTACTTCTAAAAAACATCCAGCTTATAGTTATTTATTTTATATAAATATGGATATATTTTATAATCTGTTTGGAATTACATCCTATAAATGGTATTTCAGCTGGCAGTTTTTGAAGAAAATAAATAATGATTTTTACTTTGAAAAAAGATATTATGTTTTTTAGGACACTTATTAACAACACATTAAATGAGTTACAAAACTTACTCATTCAACCTACATCATAACAGAATGATATATAATAGAACAGTGGTGCACAACATGCGATTTTCAAGGTTTTATTCATTAACCAAGTTATTCGCTTTACAGTTTTAAAAATATATTATAATTAACTTGAAGTTAAAATAAATGAATGCGGCCTTCTGACATGAGTAGGTTCCCCATCTGTACGCAATAAAATGTATGATTTAAATCAATACTAAGCCGTGGTAAAAAAGCAAAACTATTTTTTTTAATTAACATTAATATACAGTTTCATTAAGCGCGGTTTAATTTTTTTTATTTCTCCCAAGAATAAACAGACAATTTTAAATATGTTAATTAATTTTTAAATGCACGAAAAAATCAGTCATTGATTGACAACAATTTCCGTCGATGGATTTATACATTAGTAATTATATGCATATTGAAGAACAACGTCTCTATAATATTATTGAAACAGCAAACGTTGCACAATTTTATTATAATACGAAAATATGTTTTACACTGCTGCTGATTTCATTTCATATGATATTTTTCCGATCAAAATACATAATTTTCTCACTTTTTCTACAGGTATTATGGCTGGCTCCAATCGATCCGGTGATCTGGCTGATGCTCAGAAGAGTATCCCAATCGGAACAATTTGCGCAATTCTGACAACATCCACCGTCTACTTGAGCTCCGTATTACTATTCGCTGGAACCGTCGACAATCTTCTGCTCCGAGATAAGTGAGTAGATTTTTTTATTAAGCTGATAATTTTTACGTTTGTATTTTTCAGCCGAAAATTATATAAACGTATCTTTTACTACTTTCATTATCGTTATCTACCACTTAAAACCGACACTTATTATTTTTTATATATTTATGATTATAACCTAAGTTATGCACAGTGTATATATAGTACGGAAAACTAATTTATTATAATAAAAAGGACACATAATACATAATATATTATATACAACTTCTTAAAATTCAGAAATAATCACAGCTACACCAATCCATACCCAATTATTGACGTAATAATTATGATTTAAAATAACGTTTTAAAAAATTTAGATACGCTCTTTTACGCCCTATAATATTGTATAATATATAAAATGAAACAAAATTTATTCTTCGTTTTAAAACTGTTGTAATGAATATTTAAAGTATACACAGCAACGATGTTAATGAAGTACATGTGGAGTACAAAAGTACTCAATATTTTCATTAATATAAACTTTAAAATATTGTTATTTTGTATTTATTGGGTCAGTAATTAATCAAAAAGGTCAGTAATTAATTCGATAAATGGTCAGTTTACACGTGGTCAGTTATTAAATTAAAACTAATTTTTTATTTTACCCTTTTTACTTAGTTAACGTAACCTAACCTTCCTTTAATATTTACTGACCGTTAATTGAATTAGATACTGACCAAATAATTAGTTGCCCTTTTTTATTTTACTAGTTGTGTGTTGCGCCTCTTTTAGAAGCATCTTCGGACTAACTCTATTCTAAGGTTATTTATTTATGAAAAATGAATTCCTACAAAGTTACCGTCGATTCCATTTTATCAATTATTTAATAAAGTTGATATTCATTTACATACTTAAATTCTTGATCTGCAAAATAAAATAGTTTACTTTCAGTTGAATCAATTTAGATTCGTGTTTATTTCACTTGTTTATTTTTAGTAGCTACCTTTTAGAAAGTTATTTTTAATATACATTTAGAATTTAAAACTTTATTGTAACGCTTTTTGTGCCCAAATTGGTTGTAAAACGTATTTCACCACTCAATGAATTATCTTACGTTAAAGTTTGTATGCATGATACTTTTTTAGTTATATAACTAATCGTTAACGGTACTTTATTTTAAATTATTTCTTTCGATAGGAAGACATGTATGCAATTATTATATTAATGCAGACTCAACTCAACGTCTGGAAATCATACTCTACAGAGATCTCATCATCATTGGTGAAAAGCCACCATATTTTTAATCAAAAACTCTTCGAATATAATAGAAGTAATGAAAACTGAACTTAACAATCTGTTACACTTTCTTATAAAAGAAGCGAGAAAAATCTGTTCGCTAATGACATATCTCACGAATCTGAAACTTATCTTTATACTCATGCTTCATTTCCACACGATACTACGATACACGCAATACAACATGTTGGAATTATTTTATTTTCGAAGTTGTCTCATCTCACATGCCAACATATGTATACATAAAAAGGTTATCTTCAATTACTGAAAACATTTCAAATACATATAATACAAATACATAAAAAAATATTTTACAAATATAACATATTTATACGGCGTCAATTGAATTCACAAATTTTTGACACAACCACTGCCAATGAAGCAAGTTTTGAAGATTTATAAATCAAACTAAAAATTTGATTTCAAAAAATAAAAAAATAAAAATTTGGTTAGTATTCAATCATACTTACGTATCATGCCCACAAAATATTTTTGGCTAACTAATTAATTGACTATACATTATTATGATTTAGCAATATACGAATACACAACTTTGCAAATAAGTTTATGCGAATTTGAAGCTCTTCGTTACAAATTTCCAATACACAAATCATTCGGTGAACTAACTAAAGTTTACCTTAGGAATTCTGTGTTGACATTCAATATGAAATGCAGCTGAGACTGTAAATTTCATGGATTTCAAGTGTTATGGAAATCTAAAACTCACAAGTTGTCACAGAGTTTTGTTAAATTATTATTTATGAAGCTTTTAAGCAAACTTTTTCGTTGCTTTTGAAGGAGATGACAATTTGACAATTTATAATTAAATGTAAATGAATTATTTGGAAATGCTTTATTTTTACTTATGATATTTAATTATTTAAAACTAAGGTTGATTTCTTTTTTAATTCACTTGTTTCGATTCGTAAGAAAACATTCGTTGTACATTTTTTTCTATATCATGCAAATTGATTATAATCTCTTAATTATTGTAATTACTAGAAAATTAAATATAGTGAACAACATCTAAAAGGCGGGTATTAGGGTAGGACTCATCACTAGTGTGCGTGAGACTGGCCCATTCATTAAATCCAGATATAATGCCCAACAGTTATTTTTTCATGTCTATTTGATATCTTTTATGCAAATCTGTTGACAAACCAAACCATATAGAGATAAAGATGTACTTAGTATTATTATCAAGGTAGTATTCTTAAAATACAAAACATTCAAATATTTTCGAATAAAAATCAACTCATAATCATAATCTCTTTAGAAGCATTTTATCTGTATATATTATATGCTTTAAATCCAGTGATATTTATGCAGTGAATTTTAATAAAAAGGACTCACGTTATCAAAATTATATAAAGGCTATATCTAGTTAAATAATAGTATTACTTTGGCTTATATGAACACTAGTTAATTCGTGCAGAGTAAATGGAAAACTATGCCATGTACCAGGCAGAAAGATTTTCTTAAAACGACGCCCCTACGACCCGAGAGCCATGTATCAATTCTCAGCTGGTGGTGTCGCGCTACGCATTAAAATGTGTTTAGTGGTGGTAACACCGCTTACTTAAGCAAATAAGGGTTTTGCGTAGAACGTGTTTAAATGAAAATTGCATTTTATACCATAAGCTCGCCTACAAAGATATTCACAAGGAGTTTATATAAAAAATTATTCATTATTTTTATAGCAATGTGGAGCATTAGGTTTCCATATAATAAGTTTAAACAATATGTTTCTTATCTGATTGCTAAACAGATAATTTAATTTTCTTAGAAACCGAGGTTAATAATAAAAATATTATTGTAAGAGAGCGCTAGTTATTAACAAATTGTTCTTTATCATTGGACCAACAGTTGATCTTCAATAACAGTATTTATATTATTACCGATTTTTACAAGAAATTTACAGTGATAGACTCACAGACTGTATATTATACTGATTTAATAGATACCGATGTACACAAAGTTATAGTAAATCATGGTATTGATTATTGAGTAACATATTTCAACAGTTGATAATGCTCGCGATGAGCAAACCCAGTCCTGATCATTATAAACATGTGAAAGTAGTACAAACAAATTGTGTTTTATATAATTTAAGACATCGACTGAGGGTGCTTGATGGAATTTCAATATCAAATTTGGATTATTGAGATTTTGTACACTTCCATGTATTTTGTCACTAACGACCCGGGTTTCGCCTTTCGGCATCTTCAGGCATTCGAGCCCACGAATGGACTCGAACTGACAGTTCGAGTCACCTAACCCGGGTCGTTAGTGACAAAATACATGAAAGTGTACAAAATCTCAATAATCCAAATTTGAAATAGTGTTTTATTTTTTAAATAACATATTTCATTTTTCATAGATAGTAACAAATTTATATTTTTCACATAGATGATACGATTTCTATTTTACATGTGACTCATTTTTTCTGTGTCATTAAATTATTTTTTTTAAATGAACTAACGCTTTAATAATTAATTACTTTTTAAGGAAATATTTTCGTCATTCCATTAATATTCATAATATATAGGTACCTCAAAGCAACAAAATGTCATCATTTGATTGAAGCGCCATGTAAAACAAATTTAAAATTTAATCGAAATAATCATCGTTTTTAATATTTACTTAAGATATTACTTATTCATTTTTTATTTTTTTTACATTGAAACGATTTTATTCTAAAAAGTAAAGTCAGTCAGTCAGTCGTGAAATTAGCACTGCGCTTCAGGAATTCGTGATGAACTGAATCTCAAATTACCTTTAATTTTAAAACATTCGTTTTACTCTGAGTTTGTCGCGGGAAAGCTGAAAAGTTGGAACAAATTTATCACTCAACTATTGGAACAAAAACATTGGTAACATAACGCAAAAGCTTCAAACTGGAGGTTTATCACGGAGATTTGAGCAAAACCTTTAAGCCGAGCTTTTCGCCGCGGGAGGAGGTTGATGACAGACAGTTTAAAACTTTATGAAGTTTGTTTATATCGCTGATGCAGCTTTATAATATTATACAGGTTGCCAGAAACTCTCGGAACTTTCAACTTTATGTATATTTTAACTTTTAATATATATCACGGTTGTATCATTAACTTTCAGTACTTAGATAAAAACATTTATTAAACAACATACGTAACTCACGATCAGAACTGGTTTCGGTCGCGGGTAATCATTTATATTTGACTTAACTAGTCTTTTTATGCAAAGCGTTTTAATTAAAGGAATTATTCTAAATTAGAATCCTTGTTCGCCTGTCATAACTGGTCCTAAGCTTCAATAATTAGTTGTCAAAGAAATTTTCAATTTTTTATTATAGTTTTATTATAGCATCGTATTAAAAATTTACAGAAGCGATAAAATTGTTAATTTTTGATAAAAATTCATTTTGATTTAATATTCTACAGATAAACTTATTTTTTCTAAGGATTCGGTGGTAACTTTGTGGAAGTTCATTTTTAATATAAAATTAAAATTGATAACTTAATCATTCCACATGCTTTATCACTAACGTGACGCGTTTCGCTCCTTTAAGAAGCATCTTCAGACTACTTCAGACATTCTCAAGATGCTTTTTAAAGATGTGTGTGTAAGTGATAAACCAAGTGGAATAACTAAGTTATCAATTTTAATTTTATATTAAACACATTTTTGTTTATATTACGTCACTCAAGCAAATTACGTTTAATTTTAATTTCGTTCAATTTCAGTTGTAAATCAAAGTACATACTTTTATAAAATACCCTTGCTTTCTAAAACACAAACTTATCCTATTATTTTCAAACAATTTTTTTCGTTGTTTATTCACGATTATTTATCATGTGTTTATAATTGAGTTACACACCCTCGAGTTAAGCACTCGTGTACACAATATAATAACGATTTATATTTTAAGTTCTCTGAACTGATATAAAGTTATATGTTTTTTGAATTCTCAACATAAATAAATGTTCTTCAAATTGACTGAAAACAAACGATTTTATTAATGTTAATTGTTTATAGCTGGCAATCGTCATTGATAATGCTGTCAAAAATGATCGGCATACACGTAAAGCTGGTTACGCTTAGTGTGTCTCGCACTTAAAAGTGGAATTACACAAAACCATGGAAATATGATTACTTTGCGAGTGTTTTGACAGGGATTTACGACCAGATTCTTCACTAAAGATAGAAATATCAAAACTTGCGAACCTGACCAAAATAACGTATTACTAAGTTTCATTATGAAAACATTTAATTGATAATAAAAATTCTTGTTATAAGATAATTATAATAAATAATTTAATTGTTACCAGATGAAAGTACCACCTTCAATCATTTTCTCAATACACTTGATGCGAACGGTGCACAGACCAAGCGTGTGTGTTGTGCGTAAAAATCTATTCATTCGTAAAAAATCTACGCTCACATACCTCTTTATATCTGCACAAGCTTGTGTGTATGCGTTACAGATAGATAGACAGACAGATAAATTTAGACGGATTTAATATATATATTTTAAAAATAATGTTTCAAGTATTGAACCTAAATAAATCGTATTTTAAAAAATAAAACACAATTTTTTGTACCACTTTCATGTGTTTATAATGATGAGGACGGGTTTCTCTCATAACGAGCATTTTTGACTGATGAAGTAGTACAAACAAATTGTGTTGTATTTTTTAAAATATAATGTCTTCCCACCAATAATTGACAGTGAAAACTAAATAAATCAGTTGACTCGTGCCTATTTGTATTGTAAAGTAAACACCAAAGAGATTTTACTAAAAAATGTTTCTATTATTAAGATTATTTCCAGTCTAAACATTATTTTTAAATATCCCAACTAGCTAACATTAAATAGGACTTATGATAATTATATTTGTGGTTTTTGAAACAAATTAAAATAAATGTAAATTTTGCTCTTTGAAATATTACTAAATACTTTGCAAATCTATACGCCAACACTTCAGCAAGTCATAATATTCAAGTTTATATTGGGTTTGACTCAAAGTCAAGCTACACGAATGAAATTTAATACAGTTTGAAACAAGTGTCGTTCCGGCAACACATTTCCATGACACAAAATTTTATTTGTTACTTCGAACAGTTGTTGTAAAAACATTAAATTTTATCTAAACTTTTGCATGAGAGCTTTTGAATGTTACGGTTGTTCAAATACTTTTAATACTATCTACAACAAATAAATTTTCAGTAGCATATTCATTTCTTTACATATGACAGCATTATATTACTGGATTTGACTACCGTAATGTTTTTTTCAACCACCTTTTCCGCTTTTGGCAACGGGACGCAGAGAGAGCGACAAACTGAGTACCTACTAGTCCGTTTCTAACTCTTTTCATTTTTCTTTACACTATTTTTATATGGTAAGGAGCGGCTTACATACACGAAATATTCCATTTTACGTCCATATACTTCACCTTGGAAGCGGTTATGATTAAAAAATGTTTTTTTGTGTTGTCTGTTTTTCTTTCAAATAAATTATAAATTTCTGTCCTACATGCACTTGGGTGAATACACCAATATAATACCAATGTAAAAATAATATGGAAACGTTGGGTAGAAATTTATTTTATTGGTAGTGGTCTGAAACATTTTATTTTAGATTACAGGTTTGACCAATATTAATTTAATATTATTTTCACTAATATAAATGTAATAATAACTTAGTCATTATCAGTATATACTGGCTATGTATATATCAAATAAATTTTGAATTAAGTATTACAAAATATTGTACGATATACAAAATTTAAGACATCGACTGAGGGTGCTTGATGGAATTTCAATATCAAATTTGAATTGCTGAGATTTTTTACATTTCTATACATGTCAGTCCGAGTTCACTCTTGTGCTCGAATGCCTGAAGATGCCGAAAGGCGAAACCCGGGTCGTTAATGACAAAATACATGAAAATGTACAAAATCTCGATAATTCAAATTTGAAATACAAAAGCAGAATTTAACCATTACAGCAAGTTTTCAATTCCAATCAAATTTTTCTACAATCCACGAAAAAGGAAATATCAAGATTGTTTTTAACAAGTCATTTATTTGCTGGAAAGGAATAATAGTGTATAAACAAAACACATATTTATGTACCAATTTCACAACTTGGTAAGGTACACTATGGTAAACAATATGGTAATGACCAGTTTCATTTATCGCGAGCATTTTCAACTGTCATACAATTTTGGACTAAAGTACAACTAAGTAGTAAATTTACGTAGAATTTATTTAATAATATATGTAAATATATATATCACATTACAGTCAATATTACAAATATTTTTAATTCAAAATAACTTACGATAATAAGAAAATTCCGTAATTATCTCGCCTTCTAAATTATCAGGAATCGAACCTGCAACCATCTACTTGCACTAAACATTACACTAGCTGCTAGTCTAGAGAAGACATTATTTACGACAATCGTAAAATTAAAGCCGTCAATAAGTGAAGCAGTAAATAAACGTTCTCAATAGGCAGGTATAAAAATATTATTATTTATATAAAAATAAAACAAGTAAACTTTTATTGTAATTACTTACATCATTTTTAAACAAAACATTTAAATGCACACCACGCTACGATATCGCAATTTCGTCGAGTGTATTTTCCAAAAACTCCCATTTCAAAGTGTATTGATAAGTTCTCGCACAATAGAAACACCTGATCAAAAGCATTTCTCTCTTTTTTATTTGGCAACACTTTGTTCGCTTCCAAGCAGATACTCGCTTTGCTCATTCATGTCTTCTTTAAAGCAGTTGGTAAGAATAGATGAGGGAAATCCTGGTCGCTTCCGTGGCTTTGCACATCTTTGCAGAACGAAATTGAATATTCACGGTTGCCTGCTTTTGTCAAAACAAATTTGTCAAATGTAATTATTCATCGATTTTTATGCCAGGATATTTGAATCGTAGATTTTCAGTTATGATTCAATAAATATTTTAATGTTACAGTGTAAAGTCATGTTTCAGTTCATGAAAAATAATTATTTTTTGATAATTTATTAGCCGTATTTATTTATTTACTTTTACAAAACAAAACATATTTTATTTGTCAAAGAACTCATAAAACAATATAAATACCAACATAACGTAGCAATTTTATATACACATATATGAAGACTGTACATCACGTATTGGTAATTTTTCAAGCTTATAAATTTCAAATTGACTTAAGGATGAATTCATATTATATTAATATAACAGATCCTTAAGTTTGAGAATAAATCATGCATAGTCAATAAACGTTTTTCATCAAGTTACTTTATATTTATATAATTTATTATCAGCACCCGTAAAGATTTAAAGATTTCCTTTAATTTTTAAAGCACCCTTATTAATCAATCCTAGGTATTTGGTATTTAAGCACAATAACTATAAGAATAAATAATTGAAAATAAGTTCATTATTACAGTACTCGAACAGAACATAAAATTATTTCAATAAAAAATACTCTTATCAAAATTAGGTATTTGCACTATTTCATGTTCATGACAGATTATTTTAAATATTTAATTTTGATATTAATTGTTAGCTACCATTAAATATTTTGTCGGAAGAAAAAAAATATCAATATTATTTTCAAATTTGTTGAAATCCCTATGAAATCATTATTCTTATTTATGTAAGATCTTTTACATTGTTCATACAACCAAAATTTGTCTTTTATAATAAATAATTCTGTATACACTTCCTACACAATATCTTTTGAGCTTACAATCTCCCGGCGCACTTTTCGCATAATGATAGCGATTTGTGTTTAAATGGAAAATCATTTATCTAGTAGTAGCTTTTTTCATCCCGTATAAAATATACGCCATTACTTAAAATTCCTGAAACAAGATAGGCGATTGTATGCAAAAAGCTTTCTTAAAAGCACCGGTAAAAGCACATGAATTTTTAAACTCAATTCCTACTTTTAACTCGTGAAGGTTTATGCAACTCTCTTACTTACTATTATGTTCATTTTCTTTTCTTCTACGCATATCTTCATTTATTCAATATAGTGCCTGGCGTGTGAAAGCTTCAAATATGTTTAACAGCCACTCAGAAATATACCTCGATCTTTTCTCATCCATAATAAACCGATGGCAATATCTATTATTTCTACTCTAGGAAACTTTCACAGAATACCAAAAATACAGAATAGTATAAAAATAGTATAATTAATTTTCTATTTCTTTTGTTCAAATATGAATCGAATCATCATTTTATTTCTAAAATATAAATCCATTAAGCAGTCAGAAATGGTATTCACCCAGTTAGTATTTAATTAAGTTGTATTTGTATATTATTATTTATTTTGGAATATAAATATATTGAGGATTTTTAACATGTAAATTCTTAATTTTATTCAATTAAAGATTATCTATGTAATATTTTCAGAAATAGACATGTTTTTCTCTGTCAGAATAAACAGCTGATAGTTTTATCAGATTAACGATACCAAATTATTCTATTTTCATTTAATATGTTACATGAGTAAAACTATCTACAAAAAATGATCGCATTGGATGAATTCTAATACTCTATGACTTCCGTAAAAATGCTAGTTTGCGATAAAAAGTTGGAAACACTAAATCGATTCGTGCTTGTTATCCAATGTCACGAAAGTCTGTGATGTTTTTTCAATCCATCCTTGCAATCCTGATAACAGGGCTTGGATTGATCGATTATCTTTTTAGTTCACTCTTAGTCCAACTTTCTATCCATACTTTCTTGGCGGATGAACTTTTTGTAACTGACTTACACACTGATTCCCTTTAAATACTTCCTGGCTAATGATAATATTAGAAGTTCATATTATAATATAAATTAACATAGTCAAATAAATATGATTGTAGTGAAATAGACAAATGGTTTATTTTATACATTTTTAAGTTAAGAATTTTTAAAATAACTTTTGTATAAATCATTCATTCTGCTCTTTAATCAATACACTACAACAAAACTAAAAACAATCCATATAAATATATTTATATTACAGCAGAGCCATCTTAAATTATTATTTATTAAATAAATTTAACGCTTATATTATTACAATATATTTATTTTTTTGATTACTGATTGAAACAAAATACTAATGAAACTTTTATTTTCAGGTTTGGTCAATCCATTGGTGGCAGACTCGTGGTGGCAAACATCGCTTGGCCAAACGAATGGGTTATTCTGATTGGCTCATTCCTCTCGACTCTTGGTGCTGGTCTCCAGTCACTGACGGGTGCTCCGAGATTGCTCCAAGCCATTGCCAAGGATGGCATTATACCATTCCTCGCCCCATTTGCCACGTCCTCGAGTCGCGGTGAACCGACGCGCGCCCTCATTCTGACAATGTGCATCTGCCAATGTGGGATCCTTTTGGGAAACGTTGATATTCTCGCTCCGCTACTCTCTATGTTCTTCTTGATGTGCTATGGTTTCGTGAATCTGGCGTGTGCCCTTCAAACTCTGCTAAGGACACCTAACTGGAGACCTCGCTTCAAGTACTATCATTGGTAAGTGCGTTTTCAATATATTTATTCTGTTATTCTATATAACGAAAGTGCTTTAGAACTGCTTAATACGAATTGTACGAACTGTTACAATTTCATTAAGTTTACTTAACCATATTAAAAATGAGATTCTTTTTAAAAGTTTATAAATTTAAAAAAGATGATAAAAAATTTAAAACACTTTTTGGTCCCATAAAAATAATTTATAATAATTGAAAGCTCTTCCTCGATACACCTGACACTCCTGACCATGATAAGATCTTGAAAAATTGTATACTTTGCAAATTTTACCTTGGTATAATGTATTTCTACCAATTCAATCAATTTACAATTCAATGACTGGTAAATAATACTATGTTCTTTATCGACATATTTCTGTCGGGACTAATTTTTCTTTTGCTCTTTTTTACATCGCATAAATTTTATAAATACAGACTACAATAAGATATAACATCTTGCAAGTCAATCTTGGAGACGTTCTACTGTCAACCCACGACTGAATTCGGACTCAAACTCAGTTGTAACTCTTGTCATAAAATAGTTTTGGAATTTGAAATAGTAAAGTAACGACCTATTTAGTTTGAAAGTTCAGCTATCGAAGGGAGTGCTCTAATAAATTTACGTTATTTATAGTCTCATGCTATCATAAAGTATGTATATTTATTTATCCGATATAGAATAATTCATTTTGAAGCATATTCTGTATAGTAAAATTTAATTTACTTTCTCATTTATTATGTATTTACTGGTCAGCATCCATTTGCTGTAATCAATTAATAAATACAAAAAAAATAAAATAATGTCAAATGTTATGTTTTGTGAAGATTTGGAAAGTCTTATAATAAATTAACTTTTTAATATTTTAAAATGAAATTGCGAACCATTCCTGATGGAACAATCAGTATTCGTTTTCTCTGTTTTATGGACACTTTCTTTAGCTGAGAATACATTACGTTATATCCAGTTCTTAAGCAAACTAAATGTAGGTAAGAGATTGTAGAGAGAGAATCTAGTGATTATTTAATTTAAAAAAAACTATGATTCATACTGTCAGTGATAAAGAAGAGCTTCAAAATATAATTCAAAGCTTGATTCACATTAATAACATCAAAAGAAAACGAACAATTAATTATGTTTTTCTGCCATATTTTTTCAGGCAAGATTTTCGAATTCAATGATAGGTTATTTACATATATTGTTGAGGTTATTTTGAATAAATTTAAATGCTTAATAAATATAATAATAATACCATTAGAATCGTTTACTTGATTGTATAAATCGTACTTACAATAAATAACTTTTTTTACGAGTTTTTACCTGGCCAAATAATCTTCAGCAAATTTTTTTATTTTTACCTGAGTACATTATTTTGACGAAAGATTCCAAACAAATTAGTTGAAGTTAATCCGTAAGTTTGAGAAGATGTTGATTCAAAAACTTTTTTGCCTATTGGCTTTGTCATGAAGCTTAAGTGAAACTTAATTAATCACCGTAAGACTACAATTCGAAGCAAGATACCTGCAAAACTTTGTTAAATTCTGTTCAATGTTTGCGTTTGGTTTTTAGTTTCCTTGGAAATAATAGCTTTCGTATTTTTTATCTGGTATGAGGTATAGAGTGACGTCATTAGCGAGCGTTCTTCAATCTTCATTAAGTCTGTTATTTTAATAATTTTCGGAGAAATAAGAAAGTTTTCTTGGCAGTTTTCTGAGAAACTTCGGCTGCCCCACAATTGAATCTCAATTTTAGATTGAAAGTTAATTGAACAATGAGGATTGTCCAAACGCCACCACAATACAATTTAATTTAGGTCGGGTTACCCATAACTTTGTGCTATAATAGAATTATCCTTTTGCTTACTCCTCCTTTCCATCACATCCCTTTGAGTATTAATAAAGTGAACAAGAAATTATTCTCGAGGCTTCATTTTATGTGAGAGATTTAAAGTTTATTGTCAAGCTATCTATGACTTAAAATATATATTAATAATATTTTAAGTCATAGATAACTTGACAATAAACTTTAAATCTCTACACTAGAAACGTCAGGATATAATCTTTAAAAAGGTTTATGGACATCACGCGTTTTCTGAATTAAATGAGTTTATTTTATCTAAATGATTGATTTTACACAGAAAAAAATATCGGAATAAAATTATATGTTTATTGAACAAATGCTATGAAATAAGTGAGACGCGCGTTAGCCTTTTCAGCGCTTAAAATAATACTTCAGTTACTTCCATGATTTTATTTATCTAATTGGACTCATTAAGATAGTGCAAATAAAATATCACAAGTGAAAATAAATTTTAACTCCAGATAATAAATATCAGATGAAATTAATAATTAATCAACACATATAAAACTTTCAATAAAAAGTAATTACGATAATCCGATCTAAATACATTCACAACCAATAAAAACTGTTCTTATAAAACGTTGAACAGTGCCAATGCAAATGTAAATATATAGCAGTTCCTTCTTTTATGTATATTAAAAGGTATACAATAAACAAATCAAAAAACTTCTTATTTTCTTGTACCACTCTTATTTTACCGTAGCAGTGAATTTAACCGTTCAATAGCTGATAAGCACTTTTAATAATTTATCAATATTTTATGTTTATTTCTGACTTAAAAATTGAAAAAAAAAAAAAAAATATGTATTACAAATAAATCAAATAGCGATAAAATAAAAAATACTCACATCTATTAAAAATCATTATTTCTTCAGTTCGTGTGAGAACTATAGTACAGGTCATAAATGAAATGAAGGTTTAAATTTATGAAACGAGTAATGCCTGAAGTATTTGATATTTCCAATGGTACTCTGTTCATATAGAGTCTTATAAGAGACTATTTCGTTCATATAAATATCTACTCTGATCACATTACTTGTAAGTAACTTTTATATCCACTTCTGAAAGGTCTTGTTACAGGTACGATATAGTGCTTTGCATTTCCACTTTATATCTTTTATAAAGAGCAATTTTGATCCCGTATTTATTGAGAAGAGTATTTTTTAGTACTTACCTTTAGATCTAACTGGTGCATATTTATTAAAAAAATATTTTGACATAATAAATACACGAATATAAATTATATTCGACGAAAACACATTAAAAGTGATTTCATTGGCAACTATTTACTTACGTAAATCTTATTGATAAAGTTAATAATTTTGAACAATCATTACTGTTGATTTTGAATTCTTATCATAACTGCAATATTGCTTAATAGCATTGCAATATACAACATTTAAATTCAAATTTTAAATTACAACTTTAAAACTTGTCGAAATAAAGATATTAAAGACGAGATTATTTGTGTATATATTATATATAGAACGAAACTTCCGTGTTAAATTATTTTATCACGAACGCAAAAATTACAAATCCAAAAAACTTCAATATACACTAACGCAGACCACCTTTTTGCCTATTGCAAGACCAACATTAATTTTTTGACTTCCAAAAAACACTGGAAAGAAAGCATAGTCTTAACATGTTTTTCGTTATTTCATTTTTTATTTATATTAAAAACACTTCAAAATAATTGTAGCAAAGAAAATAAAAGTCTTTTTACCACCTCTGGATTATAAAAATACAGCATTGAATTGAAGACATTACCAGAAATATACTATAAAAATACTTTTAACCATAATTTTGTGGGAACTTTCTTGAGAGGGCTTGTGTTTTTTGTTTGGCCATACCTTATTTTTCTACACATGTTTACAGAAGTATAAATCTTCTTTATGAATTTATATTGGTTAGCGTTAAGCTTCAGATTTCGGGGTATATCTTCAATTCAGAATTTTTCCGTTAGTTTTTTTTATTAAATTTGCATTATAATGGATGCTTTACAATAATAAAAGTAAAACAACGTTTATATTTTGATTTTGCCTCATGAATCTTTATGCTTTCAATTACTTGTTGTACATTTTTATCTGAAATATAATCAAACTAGTGAATGTTTTCATTTACCCATTATCATTTTTCTTGTCGATATCTTCATTTTTATTGTTTATAAACTAACTTAATAAGAGAGCGACTAACTCTTAATACAAGATATTTTAACTTATCCATGATCGATACGAAACAAGAAATATCAAAAATATTTTCTTATTTAAGATTTTTGAGTTTTTTCAATCCCAAAAAAAACAATATTTTAAGTTAATGAATAAATCAAAACATTTGGGATCCCAGTAATGCAACAATTTTTAGAACAATCACATTCATATTTTACGTAAAAGTCAGATATCAAATGAAAAAAAAATATTGATTAAATAAATCCATGTTTTTGTCTACGATATATGAATTAAAAACATATTATACTTTAACGCAATGCGTTATAATTAAATTTGTCGAAGTGATAACCTCGATGGGTTACTTTTGTCGCAAATCGTCTTCAACTATTGCGAAAAGTTTTCTTCCTTTCAATTACCGTCACTGATTCAGTCATTATAAATCGCGTAGCCGTGGAGAGATAAGACTCTACAACTGCGATGAGACGTATACTCTCCAAAAAGAAGAGATAATACGGGAAATAGAGGAAAAATAATGTTTTTGTGAGCGTTCGTGTTTCTGATACGGCCAAGGCTTCTTGACTCGGTGCTGAAGGTGTGGGAGCCTCTCAAGGGGTGGAAATTTGGCGCGGGGTCGATCCCTTTTCACCGGGAAACCGTGTATAGAACCGTTGTAAGAAAATATCGTTTCAACAATGAACTTTGAACTATATGTGTTTTTTTTTTTTACGTTGCTTAAAGTTTAAATAATATCACGATTTTCACCAAAAAGATATCTCCAGACAGAGAGAAGACAAGATAAAATGTACATATTATATGTAACATTTATTTAGGAAGACCATTAATTGATTTTGATATAAGTGGTGAATAATACAGCAAAAATAATCCAATAATTGGTCTTTAAATCAGTCAAAAATAGAACAATTATTAACCAATCAAATGTTAAATATTTAGAAGAGTGGCCACGCAATTGTATACGTGATTGCTTGTTTCTGACGTATGACTGTGTTTTTATTTATTTTATAATTTAGCAATCAATAAATACTTTTATAACAACTCAATAGTATTATGCAATATGCCACTACTGAGCTACTGACACTCCATGTTGCGTCAAGCGTTCGAATTATAGTAACTTTTAAAAAGAATTCGCACTTTGAAATTAATCTTTGTTCTCTTGCCCTACCTGCTCCTTGAATTCGGGGCATAAAACGATTGACGAATTACCACTTCTCATAACTTTATCGAAATATTCTTGCTTTATAGGTAAAATTATTGCTTATTTTAGACAAACGACATTTTCATCAAGATATTTTCCTATTTTTTTAATACCTCCCTGACCTGCAACACGATTGCTGTCATACGAAAAGTTTGAAAAAATTTTAAACACCAACAAAAGCGGCCACTGATGATGATGACATTCATTAAATTTAACCGTTTGTAGGCACACAGTTTTATAAACGTACCATATTTTTTCCAAGCGTGTAACGCGAAAGGATGTTTTGTGTTTATGCCTACCCACTGTATCTCTCTTTTTATTTCCCCTCATTATCTTCCTCGCCTTCTTTGTGTTTCTCCACGGAGAGTCCGCCCACCCGTTTCGCCTTCAAGGTTAATTAATTTATCCCGGACGCCTGTGGCGGGAAGGATTATGCCTTCGGAATGCCACTACATAAAGATCTGAGCTATCTGCGTAAATTTCCGTTCATTTGCCCGAATTACGTTTTTGCATTAGCGGAGCAAGCCGTGTTTGGCAACACACCCGACACCGTTTCTTGTTCAATGAATTAACACTGTGAGTTCCGTCATCCAAAATTGTCCAACCAAATAAAAATACCACATATATAATTATTTTACCAATTGAAAGATGGGCGGGTATTTATGAAACACCTCGTAAAACATTTGGTTTTAAATACTCGGAAAATAATTCATAAACATACACAACCATCTGTTCAGGAAGTTTGAAAACAACATTCATCATATTTTTTGTAAACACAGTCTTTGTGAGCGATTGGCGTCTAACGTGCGTTAGCTGTTGAATGCCGATTGGTGACCCCGGTAGATAACGTTAGGTCCAAACATGACGCTAAATGGTGGTCCGTTGATTAAAGTGATAATATCAAATTAATAAACATCTACTTTTATTACTTAAAAATTCATTTATATATATATCAAACACATCCGTACATAGCACACCTTCCTTTTTAAGTAATCATAAATTTACACCCCGGCTTAGCCTACAGCTTAGATTCTGATATTATTTTCCTTCTGATAACTCAAGAAAGAAAAGTCGTAGCGAGCAGAAAATAGTAACATTCATCCGACTGAAGATTTTTTGATCCTAAAACTTTTGTGTTGTTGTTGTTTTGTTGTTGTTTTAGAACAAATGAGATTATTGTTTCAAATTTAATTCAGCGTAACTTAAAGTGCCTGATTTATGGGACAATTTTTTTCCTGACCTGTTTACCTTTTTTAATAAATTATTTCGTATCACACATATTATAACGCAGTGAAAGTGTTTGTTAGCATGGCCTCATTCACGTGAAGTTTTATTACGCACGAGGCTTCTCTATGCAGGGGGCACATTCACTGTTTTAATTTCATTTCTTTATCTTTTCGCCAATTAATCAAACTTATAACTGAAGCGTTGTGATTTTTTTCAGCGTTACCTACCCTGGAATATACAAAACATGCCAGTAATGATATATTTAATATATTGTATTCACTCGATTGAATATGGAGTCCTAGGTAACTTCAATGTCAGAAAACGTATATATTTCATTTTGTAAAACACATTATAGTTTCTTTCAATGGTTTCTAAAGAATTGAGATCGATATAAGCATAAGTAAACCACGGTGAAGCCAGTTCCAACATTACACTAGGGATTTTATGGTGCCACTAAGAAAATTACTGTTCTATATAGATGTGATCGTTAGGGTCATCTTTTATCTTAAGGAAGAAATATATCAATAATGTCAATTGACAATTTGGTATTTACGTTTATTAAATCAAAAGTTTATCTCTGTTTATTCTTTGCTTAATAAACTAATACTCTTTTTAAATTTCATTAAAATCTTTTCATTTCATATAGAATTCTATATCTCGCAAACGATTAATAATCTGTCCTATGTTATTATTATAGTGATGATATCCGTTTTTCTCAAGGACAGTCTAAAAATCTTTTTTTTTTCATACTAATATATTTTGCATACGGAATTAAAAGGGTTAATATTTTAAACGTTTATTTGCTTAATGCTCAACACGCGTCTTTAATCGTAGGCATTTATTACCACCATCTATTTCAACATCCATAACTAGAAATACATTTTACTTAATATTATGAACTCGGGAATTATTTAAAGTATCATACCGTTTCATTATAATACGAAAAAACATGGCAAACAATAACCCTTCTATTTCAAAATATTCCTGTTACGTCTTCCTTTTTATTTGAACAAACAGAATTACTTTTTTTAGTCAGTGGAAAAATTGTAATCTATTTTGTCACTGATTAAAAAACTAGCTAACCTTTAAATCTGTAAGTTTTATGTGAGAATATTTTTTTTTATATTAGCAATTGCATTTTTTACTTACTATCTTGTATTATAAAATACAAGACCAAAATACATTGCTTTACGATATTACTTTAATGTAAATAACTTCATAGACGGAAAGATGTCATACTATTAATAAATTATTATTTCATGTTTCGTTTTTCAAAATTCGTCAAAAGATTAATTTTTTTTTGAAAACTCATGAAATCAACAGAAAAATATATGCTATTTCAGTTAATTGTCAGTACGCTAAATATTTAAACATTTCACTTGATATTCAATGTAGTTTTTAACAAATTCACTCAAGGTCAACTGGAGCATTAAAAATACAACAAAAAAACACTATCCAAGATTTGGAATTTTAAAAATATATACCTTATTTTGTTATTTCAACGACTTGAACACGGAAGCATTTGTTTGCCAATCAAAGTTCTCACTACTAGGGCACAGGTACCGATATATGGTTTGTTCGCAAACAAAAAATGATAACAGATATTTACTTATACAAAAAAAGGTTACTAAGATACCTCCTGAAGTAAAAAACCATCAGTATTATGAGTGACGTTTTCCCTTTGGTATTTTAAATGATAAATATAATGTGTTAATAATAATAATTCTATAGCGACGGTGGATGCCCATGTCAGAAGGATTTTGTCCATTTGTTATTAATGACGGTTGATCAGTATAATAGGGGATACATTTGATACTAAGCCTTCTTACTAGCGTTATGCTAAGCTTATAAATGACATTCTATATTATGAGATCACTAATGGAAGAATGATTTATCATCTATAATAAATAAACGACTGAGCTTAATCCAGGGATTTGTGAAGCTCATTTTATCGAAATAACAGATTGTTAGAAGTATTCATACATAACCTTATTATTTTGTATCAATTTACACCTGTATTCTGTATTCATTACAAACATACTTTTTAATACACATTGTTTGCTTTCAGTGCAAAGTAGCTGACTCGAAAAAATCAAATGAAAGCTTTTTTTTACATAAAACACAACAGGGTTATTTTTTATACATTAATAAATTCAGTTCACACGGTAAATTCTAAATGATGTTATAATGCATATTTATTTAAAATCAAATGTTTGATTAAAGATAAAGTTTGATTGTAGCTGAGCGATCAACCCTGTTGAGCTTTTGTCCACTTGATCGTGGTGTCATGGGTCGAGTCCCGGAATGGAAACATTAACAAAATAATGAGTTATGGATATACAGGTGATGGATAAATGTGTTTGATGTTTGCATACCTCTATATTTGACCCACTATCTAATCCTGAAATCTGGGCCTCAAGAAGATGACTATCTAACTATTACCCTGTTCCAAACTCCAGTATTCTTTTTTTCCCTCTTCAAAGAGTCTTTACATGTTACTTAACACCATTTCTCGAAAAAATGTGTTGAAATGCTCCGTTATGAGTTCATGTGCTTCACATCAGGTGTGGACATGACTTAAATAATTTTAAGAGAAGTGTATAGAAGAAAAAAAAAAATGTGAAAAAATCTGAACAAGTAATTGCCTATTTTTGTCAATGATAATTAAAATCTAGTAGGTAGTAAGGTATTATATTAAAAATACAAAACCTTTGATTTCAAACATTATCCATTTCTTATCAATAATAGATTAATGATGAATTACAATATATTGACGGGCCCGTGGTGCATTGGTCAACGTCGTAGGCTTGGGTTACTGTATGGATGTTTGTGATATCTAAAAATTCTTTCCCGCCCATCCGATTGTAAAAACGGGGTGTAGTGATAGTGGTAAGCTAACTAGTTGCCCTGTCCTAGCCCTATCCTTCTATAACTAATCTAGTCGATAAAGAGAGGTTGAGCAACTGAGTAACAATCAGTTCTCATAAATTTTGTTACGTACTTCCATTAGGATACCATATGCTCCACATTGGGAGTGGACATGGACAAAAAAATTACACTTTTATAAAAGCGTGGATTTCAAAACATTTATTTTTAATCCACTCATTTATTCTGTCTAATAAGCGCTACTAAATATATTATCAGGTTAAATATAGCATTGATAAATAAATATGTTTATTTTGGGTAAGCATATATTTTACAAAATTTTAAAACGCAAGATATACCATTTTAATGGTATAGTCCTTCAGTTTTTGTCACGAAATCTGGAGTGGACTCTTTTTTTGTTCTGAAAATTCTAAAGGCTTCATATTTTTGATTCTTTTGTATTTTGAGACAAGTATGTACTTAAAGTATTTCTTTATTGCTGTATTTTCGGATATACGCGCTTAAGATATTTGTTGACATCTATATACATATATATATATATATATAGCAATTTTCTCTGAACCATAAACTCAAATAACGACGACACAAATAATCACAATGGGATGGAAATAAAAACAGAAGAAGCGTAAACATGTCACGAGGACCATAGGCTAGAAAGAAAACATCAGTAGCGTATTGAAAAGAATAAGATAATTATCAAAGGTAACCAAATTCCATGAAATTGTTAATTTTTAGTCCATAATTAATTTACCGTGTTTGTAGTTTTTCATTTCTGTTTTCATTACTTGTTCTTGATTTGAATATTAAATAGGTTACAAATTATTTTATGTATTTACTTCAAAAATATACTGCCATACATATGATAACTATTGCTTAGTAAAGACAGTATATGAAACAAAAAAAAAAACAATCAAATAGAATTGAAAAAAAAACTATTATTAACAGAGATTCAATTTAGATTAAAAACACAATACACAAATATCTTCAATGAATATTTCAACCTCTCTAAGCAATGCATCGATCAGCTGGGAAGTTTTTGCAACTCCAGAGTTTCAGCCACGTATGCCTTTCTACAATTTTCACTTCCAATTTAAAGCATTGAGTCCTTATGCATAACAACAGAAGTTTTTCTGCGAGAAATTGCTGTTATTTAGATTGTCAATCTCTCTATAGAGAAAGTAACGATATAGTAACAGGACTATTAGTTAGCTAATCGCTTTTGCTTAACCCCATTTTTATCATCAGGAGGATATAACATGGAAGGCAAACATTTGATTTCTTTACCCTATGGAGGACAAATCTTGTCCGTGCCAATTTATATACAGTGGAACCCAGTTTCAACATTTTTAAATACCCTTCAAAAAACGAATAAATACGAGAAAATGTCCAAACTAATAATAAAAATAACGGAAAATGCGGAAAAATGATGAATGTGCAATCGGTATGTCGGATTTTCATTGAAGTAATAACAGTTAATAAATATTTTTTAAATAAAGCAATTTTCAAGAAGGATTTGTGTATATAATGATTTTCCTCCTTCTCACTCAGTCTAATCCTGGGAAAATTTTAGTTTAAAACGTTAGAATTGTAGTCAACAATTTCAAAAACACACAGTAAAAAAGAAAAAAAATTCCTATGCTTCATTTTCGAATCAGAAATCGTAAGAAATTTAGCAAAATGATATTTTTACTCATAATTTAAACTCATGTCAATCAAAATAAATGAAATATCGTGTGAAACCAATCATTCACAACGTTGAAACGTTGTCACCAGTTTGGGTGTGCCACTGACAGAAATTCTAAGTAAAATAAGAAATTTATTTTGAATGGTTGAAAAAGCGCTTATAACAAACAATTCGCGACAGCAAAGAAGGATGTTTTTTGCGTCCTAACAAAATAAATGGCCGCCGAGTAAACTTTTGACACCGGATTAAGCCCGCCTTGTTTATACTTCAAATCGCATTGTTTTTTTATAATGTGGCAATTATCGGATTTTCATAAATTTCCCTTTTATTTAAAATCTTATTTAAAGCGTAGTTTTTTCCACCATATACATTAGGAGCTTTAAATACAGTTTCTCATTATTAAGTTTAGCAGTACATATAAAAACGACTTTGAGATAATTAATAGTATTTTCCGTTCGACCTTTATTATATACTATTTGTGTCCCTATTAAATTCTGTAAAATTTATAAACTTATTTCAATTATAGTTCTTAACCCCCTCCCCATGCGTAAAATGATAAAAATAATCATGGTAGTTTTTATTGAACATTCAAAGGTTGAAAAAATAAAACACAATTTTTTTAAACATAATGTCTTTCCACCTTAAATTGATAGTCAACAATTTAAAAGTGATTCAAAGGTGTGCAATTAATTAATTAATTAATTCTGGAATTAAACAGAAAATTTTACTTGAAAAATACACGGTGTGTCAACAAATTATGTATTTACTCTCTTATATAAATATCCTTTTTATTTTAGTGTAATAAATATACTCTCTCTCTATCTTTGTTATTTACGTATTCAGATATTGTATTAATGCTGTCATAAACATCATCAAATCTCTTGAAATTATATTATATGAAAGAAACATATCGTCGCTCTTTTAGTAGAAACCACTAAATCTAAAAAATGACATTTAGTTAAATCGTTAATCCAAAATGTTCCTTATTTCAAACATTACCATATGAAAGAACTCATTTATTTTTATAAATTATCCTTTTACTTAAAAAAATTTTGCACAAACAAAAAAAAATTAAAAGGAATAGCATTTCAAAAATTTGACAAAATTCAAAGTCCAATTACTCGAAACTAGTATTTTTCAGTTAGTATCTTCTTCCAGAACAACGATGATATCGTCGTTGTTCTGCAAGAAGACACTAACTGAAAAACACTAGTTTTGAGTAATTGGACTTTGAAGTTTGCTAAATGCTTGAAATGCCATACGTTTTTAATTTTTTTTTGTTTGTACAAAACTTTTTTTAAAGTAAAAGTATAATTTATAAAAATAAGTGTGTTCTTTCATACGGCAGAAGTTGAAATAAGGAACATTTTGGTATAACTAACTCAACATGTCTTTTTTCGATTTAGTTTTTTAATATTATCATTAAAACTTGTCATTATCATTAAAAATTGGAAAAATTTGATTATAAAAGTCACCAACATTTGCTATTAATATAATTGTCATCATAGCTCAAAAAAATAAGGTTTAGGATCCAAAACGTTCGTTAACAAACAGCTTTTTCCCCAAAGGCATGAGTACTTTAACAATCGGAAGTTTTTCTGAATTTGGGGTGTAATTTTTATGTAAAAAGTTAGAATGCTAGAAATGTAAAATATTCCTTTCTACATGTCAAAATCTATGTAATGTCAGAGGGATACATGAAAATTTGTGAACGCGAAATAGACGTGGTTATATGTTCAATACATAGTACATAGTTTTCGAAGACAATTTCCCTGTTAAAATTGTCATTTCTCTCAAGACAACTACAACACCGACTCATCTTAAACCGACGGCTTCCTTCGATTCAATGGATAAATAATGCCTAAGCGAAACCTAGCAGTAGCGTATCGTGTTTTACATTTATAAACCATTAAAAAACATAATTTTTGTTGTGTACTAACTGAGTGGTAATGCAGCAAGGCTTTTATTTTTATCCCCTAATGATCATATTCGTGCAATAAATTTAACTAATATTTTAATGGATTCGTATTAAAAATTATAAAGGTCTATAGATTTTTTTCAAACATTCTTACCCAGTCTATCCAAATTAGCTCACTAATTGTCCTTTCCTAACCTTGAGCTCATAGTCTTACACCGTGTGAACAAAAGATATTGAGTTACTGATTTACAACCATTTATCCGTTAATGATAGCTGTGGGCTTAACAAACTTAAGCGATATACTTTTGAAATATTTCGGCGTGTAGTTTTTAGTTATAGAAAAAAAGTTTTAAAACTATTTTTAAATTCACGCGTATCCATGGATAGTATTTCACTACTACCTATATATACTGTAATATCACTTTTAAGTTGTTGAAAATTCTTCGAAGAGGATGATTTAATTTTTTTTATTTTAATTCCACATTCAATGATCAGGACCGATTACTCTCATTGCGAGCATTATCAAGTGTCAAATATTTAAAAAAAAACTGTGGAATAGGACAAAAAATAACAATATTGTATTGTAACATACTTTCAGTGCACACAAATATAGAATAAGTTTTAAGCTCGATTAACGCTGTTACACTGCGAGATACAACCTATATTACAGCATTCATTTGCTTTTAAGCACCCGGTTTTACAGAACGTGGTTGCTTGTGAGCACAAAACTGTAAAATAATCTTATACAGTTTATTGTTTCAGATTTCAATGTCGCAAACAAATAAATAGTAACACACCCATATTTCAGTTCTACAATATTCCGCAATGCAACTTGTATCTATCTTTTATCTATCCATGGATAGCCTTTTAATGGTTATAAGATTATGTTTTTGGTACGTTTTTCGTTTTACTCTAACTCTGCATTCTGAGTCCTTACCAAAGTGCACACCACTGAAATATGGCCTCGTTTCTACCATCGGTGTCGAACCACTTTCATGAAACTTCTCAAATTTTCTGAAGCACGTGAGGCGAATTTTATTCCGTTACATACTGCCACCGGTGGAGACGCCTCGTGGTATAGTCACCCGGGAAGCTGCCCGTTAGGATGCATCGTCACGTAGTCCTTCAGTCGATATAACGAAGGCTGCTGCTTAGAGTCACAGCGAGCCCACTATGGCATGTACGTTTCACAAAACGGATGTTTTGCAAGTCTTTTGTCTTCAGCACAATTTTCTGTTTCCACTCACAGGTGGAGTTAACGTTATTCAGGGAGAGGCGAAATATAAGGTTTCCTTATTTTTATATTGCTTATATTATTAACAAGTTTCTCTGAAGCGATTTTTGCTATATTATGAACGCCATACGGAGAATATGTAGACCTTAACTTATAGAACCTTTTCGTTTATATGGAGGGATTGATCTTCTGCACACTTAAGCGCACGCCACCAAGTCTTGGGAAGTTGCTCCTTAGACACTCCCAAGCAAGGAAAAAAACTCTAGATACACTTAACGTCTGTTATGCCACTGGATAGGATACTGCCGTGTAAATTTATAGGATGGGAAAGCAGTGAATGGTGGTGGAGGGCACGTAGTTAACCTATATTATCGTGACAATCGATCCTGCTTCCTAATAGTATCAATTTTCTCCATAAATGTATAAAGCTGCATTATATGAAACAGCGTTATCTTTAACGTAAAACCTTTGAAACCTCGCTTTTTTCTTCTCCAGTTCATGCAAACTTTGTTTTCTTACTTGGTAAAGGAATTTTCGGTCAAATATATTTTTACCTATTCAATTATTTAGCGTGAAAAAACAGGTAAAATATCCAATTCTTATGTCCATAAATATTATTATTTTTTTAATCCAAAGAGAATCGAGGAGCTTAAACTGCAACTATTTACCTCTTTATAAAACTATTTTATATTCATTCGATTTCGTGGATTCTTTGTATCTGTGGAATTTACATGTACAGAAGTAATGATTTTCAAGTGTTAATCTTCTCAATTGCATAAAGAACGGCCAAATAACCGATGAACGCTTGAGTTTGTGCGTAAGATTTAAAAAAATACTAACTGCTTTTACAATTTATTAATTTTATCATGTTAGTGATAATAAATACTATTGTGCTATTTTCGATTTGATAGCTCTTCTTAAAACTCTCATGATTGTGGTCCTTATATTTGACTTCTCAGTCTCGACCGATTGCAGACCTCTGACAAGAGTGAATCTAATATTTCGAATAAATGTTATGGAATAATTATGTATTTAAATACGCAATCATAATAACGAAGAAAAACTTTTCGATGACAGAATGAATTGCAGATTTAAAACTGTCAAGTTTTTGCAATTTTTGCAGCCCTACGTATGATTTTCCGTTATGTTTCCCTCCTGGCGTCACTAAAGCGTCAGGCGTGTGTACCAACTGTACAGATCGTAACAAAGGACTGGGTAGGTTTCCCTCGCATTTCACGAGCCCGTTTACGGGCCAATGCTGATTTAAAATATTACGAAGCATTGCCAACAGGGCAACCTGTAAATACTAACAATCGAAACTGCGTTGTATTCTTACAATAGAAATTCGAAATGTTACCCGCTGCTTACAGCAATATCAAAGGAAAATAACAATTATTTAGAATTTAACAATGAAATTTTAAGTCGCACGTAATATAAATGTAAGTGTTTGTTGACGAAGATATTCTTTAGGTATGCAATAAGAAGATAAATTGCATAAATTTTCACAATTCTGATCCAACAAGTTGACCCTAAATAATAATATAATGCAATGAGATTTAAATGATACTTACTTGGTAAACATCCATTTACTTTACTCCTTAGTCCAAAATACGATTAAGAGAACTATCTTTGGTTAGTTCTGAGGATGAAGTGAAGTCAAAATAGAAATCATATATTTATATATATATATATATATATATATATATATATATATGCTAAAATTCTTGTAGAACTAAATACGTTGATAGTTTTTACCTTATTAGGTTCAAATATGTTGTAGATTTATTTGACATAGTATAATATACTCTCTTATATAGTATAATATATCTCTTCGATAAAGAGAGATTGAGCAACTCAGTAACAAACTGTTCTCATAGAAAAAAAAATCTATTGAGATACCTCCATTAGAATACCATATGCCCCATATTAGGAGCAGACATGGAAGAAATAAAAACACATTCTTTTTATGATGAGTTATACGTTTATATATTTACTCATTCATTCATCTTTTTTTATTCTTTTACTTTTTTGTTTTTAACGTCATTATTTTATTACTTTTTCTACCAATCCTACGTCTTTTAATGAATGTAATATTTTGATGAAACACGAGTGATATAGATATTTTAATATTCTGATTTGATAACATGTTGCTTAATGTTCAAAAATCGAAATAAATCACATTATTTCACATTGTATCTCTTTTCTTTCGTATACTGTTGAATCGATAATAACACGTAACTCATACGCTTGATAGTTCTAATAACATGTAAGTCATGTATATACATAATATTTCAAAATTATTGAATATTTTTTAACAATAATAATTCAGAATAGAAAATAATAGTTCTACAACAAAACAAAAATATTAATTTGATTCCGTAAGTTGAAATATTTAGTTTTAACTGCCTCCTGAACACTTAGGTTAAACTGACTTACGTTATGTTAGAATTAAGCCGACGATATGTGATGTAAAGCTGAAAACACGAATGTGACATGTCCAACAAATTAAATGTTCACTTGAGAGACAAGGAAAAATCCATATATGCTTTGTTGATCTTCAACATTTCTTTTACCAAGAAAATTATTTACTAGTCATATTATTGTTAAGCTTAAATGTTTCCGCCTTCCAGTTTTGCCTCAGTTACTAAGACTATAAAATAACAAAATCACGATCCATTAAGTTTCAATAATACCAGACTATTATATTTATAAATTTTCCCTGACAAATAAATTTTTCGTGGTGAAATGGATAACTTTACTTACATTTGAAATCAGGTAATTCTCCGATCAATGATTTATTGTTTTCGTGTAGTTATATATTATAATAATATTGGGCGTTACTCGTAGACCTTATGGGTATTAAGCTGGGGTACCTTAATAGACGTCTTTTAAATGGGTAGCCTCATACTGTATGTAGCTTGTATAGTGTCACGAGGCTTTTGGATCAAAATTTAAGAACCAGTTAAAATATCAACGACTTAAATGTTGATAAATCATTTAAAAGTGTTCATAGTGTTAAAAATCTTATGTGGAATGTTTTATACCATTTCCTTTAACTTATAGTGACTCCAATAACATTCTCATTTATAACACGGTTTCCTATAGCATCATATACATTCCCCTATAGCACGATCCCATACAGTACCATTTCTCTCTGTATAACATGATCCCATTTCTTCGGTTTTCAGTTTTATTTAATTGATTACAATTCCGCTTATTAGATCTGAGAAATCTATTCTTTATTTAATAAATGAACACACGTGTGAAGAATGAATGAAGTGTCAATAAACGAATAATCTTTATCAAAAATGGCTCCGAGAAAATTGTTACGAAAAAATTGGAAAAAATGTGTATCATTTTAATGGGAGTTTACTATATCACCATATCTTATTGTACGCTCCCGTGCTATAGGATACGTGGCAAAAAAGATAAATCGTGCTATAGGAAGCGGACTGTAAGATATTGATAAAATCTGATTTTCTGAAGTTTAACGAAGAAGTTTACTGAAGAAGAAGAAGAGTTTACTGAAGAATAACGAAATATATATTATTTTGACATTTTTATCGCAAAAAAACAGTTACAACTTGTTAATTTATGTTTATTTGCGTTCAAGAAGCAATATAAAGCATTTGATTTAATTAAAATTCCTTTCACGCTTTGTTCACACTTCGCAATAAAGAAATGTCTCCTGAAATAATTTTCTTTGCTTTCAGGTCTCTATCTTTGGCGGGATTAGCGCTCTGCATTTCAATTATGTTTATGACATCATGGTTCTACGCTTTGCTTGCTATGGGAATGGCGGGCCTGATTTACAAATACATCGAATACAGAGGGTGAGTTGTCTTTCATCGTTTAAAACAGGTGTGTCCAACCCACGGACAATGGACCGCATGTGGCCCAAATACCATCATCTCATCATTGTGCTACATTTTTTATTACATTTTCAGTCGATATAACTACGTTACCTCCAAATTAACAAATTTTATACACAGATTTGTGGCGAATCATCAACATGACGATTTACGAAACATTATACTTGTCAAATATTATTAATCAGACATTAGATTTATTATAAAAGTTAACGCACTTTCAAATGCAGTCAGCGAAATCAAACGATGCCAATTTTGCATACGTAATGATGAAGAACGTTTTGAAAAGGTAATACATGATGATTACGGTAGAATACAGACAGCTGATGACGGTATAAATGGACGACCAAGGGAAGTACGAACATTGTGTAGTCGCCGCGCCCTGAACTGCAGACATCTCTTCGGAATTCTATAATTGTCACACGTCATCCTATACATAGAGCTGAATCACATCAATCATACAACAATTGGAATTATGTTCCTAAAGATTATTTGCAACCAGACATTAAAAGGGCCTATCTACCCAGAGACAAATATCCTGCTGCCAATACTGTCCACTTTATTTGTGAGCAACTATTTTCTAAAAAGATGCAAACATAAAGATAAATTAGAAGCAGAGTTTCCGATGAACAACTCAAGAATTCACCAATAAATGCAATTGCTTTTATTGAAACAGATATTCAGGGAAAAATAGCCCAGTCGTTTTGTGTTGCCTTCTTTTTATATATCAATCAAAAAAGTATGCAAATATACGAAGCATTATTATTTTAACTCATTCTCTATATAAAATATCATATTTTAAGACGAAACCAATTATTACTGTTCAATCAATGTGGCCCAAGAAAATCAAAACGTTAGACACCCATTACTTAAAATATTTATTCAAACGAATCTTAACAGTCATTGACATTTGAATGTCCGTTTGATAAGACGATTCATATCTGTGTAATGTTTATTGGACGTTTTGAAAGATTCCTTTCAATGAGCTCTTTATTACATTTTGTAAATAAATGAAATATAAATATAATAAATTCTCTTTCATCATCTAATGTTCGGGCAGTAGTAAATTTCAATAAAATAAAAAAAACACCTTTATTATCGAGTCAGATTCTATATCATTTTAAATAGTATTTTATTGTATTGTTTCAATAATATTGGTTTCTTTTACTCAACTGACCATAATCGAAAAAATGAGGATGATTTATATTGCAAAAAGTACCTATATTAATATATTTATTGTATTTAAAAAACTCTAATGAAAATTTAACAAACCGACATGCAAATTGAACAATTTTCTTAAATTGCTTATTTTATATTATATTCATTTTTAATAAATTTACATCGAAAAGGAATTTTAAATGAAAAATTAAAAACCGTTCATTATGTTTGAAGAATATTTTTACATTCATAATTTTGAACAAAAGTTAGTTCATTTATTATCTTAATTATTCGCCTAGTAAAATTGCGAACCCTCGGTTAAATAGTTTCCCATTTTTTTTTATATCAAGAAAGGCTTAAAAAATATTTTTTTTTCGATTTGGCCCAACACCATATAATTTGAAATTGAAAAACGAAAATAGATTTCACATAACGTGTAATTTATTACTGCAGTAATTAGCTTTTTAATGCGTTTTATAATTATTTTACACCAAAAACTGTATATTATTTGCTGTGTATTCAGTGGTAGGGATTCCAGTTCGAATATTCAAATATATTCGGACCTTTTTACTATTGAATATTCGAATATGCAAATTCAAATACTATTCGACATCATTTTTAATGAACTGTTTTACAAAATCTACGAAACATCACTTCCCATTTTCTCTAGATTTCGAGAACAATAGTGAATTTCCCATATAGCGGTTTTTTTTGTCGTTACCCAACTCGGACGCTTTCAGTGTCTTATCATAAGTCATAATACTTCAAATTTGGATTATTGAGATAATACTTCAGTTTGAAGAACAACTCGGAACTAAAAAAACTGTTTAAACATGCCGTAAATTCTGTAATTTAAAAAAAATACAATTAGATTACATAATCAAATTTTAAATATTGTGATACAATGGAACGTTATTGGTATGTGTATTTATATTGTCTCTATCTGGGATTTGACATAAGTGGGAATAGCTTTAGTCGTACATTATTAAAAGATGTAGGTATATTAAAAATTTATTATAAATGAACTTGTTTTCTTACAAATTTTAATGTACTATTAAATTATTATTTTAGTTAATATAATGTTATGTTATTAGTTATTCAAATCTAATTTTTGATATTATTTTCATACTTCAGAAACTATTCGAATATATTCGAGTAGTTTCAGTTTTACTATTCGATATCCATATAATTGTAATTTCTATTCAGTTATGATTAAATGGTTATTAATTAACGAAATTTAACTATCCATAAATTGATTCTATTACTAAACCATCAACCTGTGTAATAGCTTTTTAATTAAGTGACACTTAACCTAATATTTTTGAAGCAGAATCTGGCATTAATAACTATCTAAGAGGGGGAAATATTATATAACAATATGTATAAAAGTCTCTGCAGAAAGTGAAAATAAACGAAATAAAATATTTCTGTAGGTTCGCTTGACTTCTCACAAAAGTTTTCAAGGCGTTATTATTCTTCAATTACATTTTTATTATTCTTTGAGGAAAATTTGCGACGCAGACTTCCTCTGAAGGACCGTTTGTTTCTCTGTCAAGGAAACTTTTTTAAAATAAAATGGAATCAGAATATATTATTTTAGTGACTTTTTATTGAATAATCGAAGCTTTTAGTTTCCACCCTAATATATTTCTTTGGTTCTTTGTAAAAGATATAATAGTTTAAAATATTTTTCGAAAATGTATTAGGTACAGCGCAAAAACTATAATATTATATCGGAAATATAAGATTTCCTGCCGGAAACTTTAAAAAAATAATTTCGTAATAAGCTTTATTATAATATTGGAATAAATCATTAAAACCAAAAATATTCATATGAAGTTCATTTGTAATGATTTAACTATAAAAAGAAACAATTATTATTATATGACAATGTCTTACTTCTAAACCAAATTCAATCCACTGCTAGATAATAATATAATATATGCTTTCTACTATTGAATTAATATCTAGCGATACTCAAAATCCAAATTTTTGCCAATAAATTCAGTTTTAAGTATGTAGTATTACATTTTTATCTGATGCTTCCTTATTGGAAATAAGATTATACTTTTTATGGAAGTACGACACACAAATTTATTTACCATCTCCATCTACCGTGATTCTAAAAAATTTACACATCGGCAATCGCTGTGATTTAAGCTACTAATATATGTAACGGGAGAAAATCCGTTTTTATTAAAAAAATACTAATCTAACTTCTTATTAATGAGCAATTTTAGAGACAACTTCAGTCCGCGGACTAGACATAGCAATCTCCTGTACAAAAACACTCTACTGCTGTTACCTTAAAATAGTTTCCGTGTATTTAATAAATCGTATACTTATATATATTTAAGGTTTGCACAATTTATTACATTCCTGAACCGTCCTTTGCACGGCGCACGAAAATTCCGGCTTAAGGAAAGCGGATCGGAATCATAAGCCTTCCATTGCCGGGCCTGACTGCTTGCCTGGCTGGGTCGTAAGTCCTAACCGGTCTTTATAATTTTATGTCGGTCTTACCGTTATCAGGAAACTTCATTCGAGGCTGACGGGAAATTATCGTTTTCTTCAGTTCTTGACTAATACTTTGCGGTGACAAATATGATATACATAAGAAAGAAAGTTACTTTCAACGACAAGCGTAGTATCCAGTATTACGTAATATATTTCTACTAGATTACATTATTTATAGACCTCGCAAAATGCTGACCACGAGAATTACAATAATCAAACACCGTTATAAGAAACTAATTATAGTGGTTCATCCTCATATAGGACCGATTGATAACACCGATCTTATGAGCGCGACCTGTTAGTAAGTAGAGGAATTTATTTACTATTGTAACTTCTTTTTTTTAAATAAGATTTAATAATATATTTACACAGCACTCTAGAGTACACAGTTTAAAAATCATGTAAATTATAATAAAAAAAATTATATAAAAAACATAAATGTATTTACCTGGAAGTTTGAGAGAAAATAAAATGTTTTTTTTTCAGTAGTATATGAAGGGACTAACTATTTTATAAATAATTCCACAGTGCCGTATAATTCGTTAAATGACACTAAATTTTCATCATACTTTGTCTTTTTAGGTAGCCTTGTTTTTCTTGCTTTCTGTTTACGAAAATTAAGCTGTTTTTCTATAGTCATTGTCGCAACAAATTATACGCCGTGCGTTTCACCCCCTACCCTCCCGCTCATATATATAAAACGTCATAATAACTGTTACTATGTGATTTTGCGTTATCGTATTTCATCCCAGAATAGCCTCGTACATTTATTTTTTACTCTGTATGAAAAAGATTTCTTTATCTCGCCGTTCCGGTAGTGAAAGAGGTGGGGAGGATTTCATACGAGCACGAGATACTGAGGCATTTTGACAATATTTTCATCGAAAACAATTTTGGCAAATCGCTTAGACAGCCATTTTCACAACTAGGTTAATGTGTGATGTAAAACGCATGCGACATTTATGTTGAGTTACTGTTAAAATGCAAATCAGAAAGCTTCATTGTTATAAACGGACGTCCGTTTATAATGAATTATTCATTAGCCGTTCGTTAAAAATCATGCATAATTTTTAATCGAAAAAATAAATATCAAACAATCTATGTTACAGTCAAAATAAAATAACGTTAAATTGGTGCATTGTCAATCTCTTGGGGTTTCGTTATGCACGATTACTCGGTCAAGGTGTCAAATCTTTGAATGACAATGTCCCTACATTTATTTTTCAGTCCGTTCATGAATTTGTATCGAAAAACTTCTTACTCATTTCTATCCGGTTCTGAAAACGATTCGCATAAAAAAAGATTTGATTACTACTCGTCTTTTCATAACGGCGACCTTGTATTGTCAACCTTTCTGAATGAAATTTATTATACGTATGTTTTCAGTATGCAGTACCTTGAGCAAACTGTCATCATCGTTAAGAACACTCACACTTTCTATAGGATGAAAATATTCGTTTTAAAATTACAAACTAAGCTTTAAATTTTCCCAGTTAACTTTCTAATGTTTTATATTCATAATAGATCCTATTTCCTAATCCACATTACTAGACTAAATAAACAGATACATTTTGAATGTAGAAACACTAACTTAGATCATTTTTTATGAAATAACTTACACAGCTTAATTACTCTTAAGGTGTTAACTGTCAATCTTTGGTGGAAAAACATTACATTTAAAAAATCACGCAAACAATTTGTTTGTACTACTTTCTCATGTTTACAATAATCAGGACCGGTTTCGCTCATTACGAACATTATTAGCTGCATTATTTCTAGAGAAAATAAAATCACAACTTGAGTAGTTCGAAAGATCGGTATGGCATAAGGCCACACCACATCAAACAGTATCATATTCTAACATGTTTAAGTCATTCCCTGTTGTTAACGGTAAGTGCTTTACCTTAAGAATCAGTTGGCTTTGGGTTGAAGGCCCTACCAGATATAAATTTATCAATTTGAGGTTTTTGTGAAGTTTTTTTCTCTTCGAGTTGATCTCTAGTGACATTAAATATTCTCACAGAAAATTACCAATTTTGAGAAAAAGTCTCATATGAATAAAAAAAAGATTTTTAAAGATTTGAAAAAAATTGTGTGTCTATTTTATATTTTTCTTGATTAAAAAATGTATTGTGATTCCAGAGCAAAAGCATTGCACTTTTTAACTTTATTAAAATTAGAATTTTTATTTAAATAAATGGTTTGACAAAAATCGTCTTTCTAAGCGATATAAAGATAGTTCTTTTGTAATTTAACAACCTTTTTAGCGTAAAATTTCAAACCCTCAAACAACCATTTATATTTTTCAAGAACATTCACTGTATGTTTTTTTTTAAATGTGTGTAATTATATCATAACCTTTTTTCTTTTTAAATGTCCAATCTGAATTTATGATGAATATTTTCGTTCTCTTTCGCCTATTCAAGAGATACGCATTGTTAAGTAAACATTTCCGTTTTTACCGCAAGATAAAAATAAAGCATTCATATACTGGAAATGAAGCAGAAATTCAAATTTGTGATATTCCAATTTTTGTTTTTGTAGTGAGACGATAAATTTAAAATTTCTAATATTTGTCCTTTAGAAACTACACAAGATTTTCACCTTATGTGTTCTAATTTAAATTAAATTCATTAATAATTGGCATCCTCGCGATTCGTCAATTCTTCGTGAAAAGGCAATACATACATAAAAATAAAACACAATTTTATCAAACTATCAACACTAGTTTCGCTAATCACTAGAATTCTCACCTGATCAACGTTTCGAGCTCATACAAACAAAAAAATGTCTTTAATTATTAATAAATTTTTGACTAATAAATTCACAGTTATCAAAATATGCCTTCTCGAAGGATCACTCTAATGACAGAAAAGTATAAAACATTACACTCTGAAAAAGAATAATACATGCTGTGATGTAATTTACATGTCAAATCTACATTATAATGTTGGAAAACGAATACATAACTATCTTATTTTACTATAGTATCGTGCTATATGTAAATTTAAGAACTTCGGGTGTAAGCAAAGGATTTAATGTCGTTATCAATAAAATAAGTATAGATTACTCTAAAATAGAAGGACGTCATTTAAGTGGCAAGAAGTATGTATCATAAAATGTGATTTTGGTAAGTATTCTTTTGTTACGGAGCAAACATCTGTATTCCGGAACAGCCTAGGTTTGACGTATCATCAAATCACATCACATCACAGAGTGAGCATTTGGAAAAGGCGTTCCTAAAACATGCGCCCTATTTTTTCTTTTCGCTTGAAAAAGTCGCCCACAAATCTCACTCGGTCGGTTGCCGTACTCGACAACGTATATCAGTCGTATTCAACCTTTTTTTTAAACATTTCCTTGTATAATTTGGATCAAATGAACCAATAATTGAGTATTCTAAAAAAAATTTTTAAGATTTTAAGTCAGTTGTACAACTTCCTTTTTCATATAAGCCGCGGACATAGGGATTGTACACAGTGGTAAAGATGTACTAATTTATCTTGACCGCTAGTGAGGTTGCCACCGTCACGTTAGGAATGTTGCCATACTTGAGTATGGCAATAAATTTCAAAACTGATATTTTATAGACGGTTATTAAAAGTAGACAAGATATTTATTTTTCATAAAATGGCAATTGGAGAAATTTATTGTACACTGACAATTCTAGTTCCAAATTTGGCGGCGGCCAAGTAATGTTAGTAATATTATAGTTATAAGAATGATGATAAACATGAACATGTATCACTTGGCCATGGTGGTCGATTTAACGTCACTCGTAATTATTTTGTTTAATGCGTACAGTACGCTCACTGAATTTCATTATTGGGGAAATACAATTTTATTATATATTTCAGTACCAAAGTAAATATTCTTGTTACTATCACAATACTATTTAGTATTTCATTTTCGTTTTAAACATGTTAATAAAAAAATTAGGCTTCCTAATGGAGGTATCTCAACAAAAGTTTTTTTAGGAAAGCTGCTTGTTACTCAGTTTCTCAACTTTTTTTTTTGAATAGAGTAGGGAATAAAGGAGATTGCTAGGACATGACTAATGGTTAGCTTATTGTTCTCGCTATGCCCCGTTGTTAAGATCGGATAGGTGAGAGGGAATTTTAAATATCACGTACATCCATGCCTATGAATAGAAATTCATTAATTATTTTTTTTCTAAATATTCTTAATTACGTAATTATTATAACAAATAATTACAAATTTCATTCAAAAAGTATTGGCTTCCTTATCACTGGTTGTGCATGGCTGTTGCGATGTATACACGCTTATCTACGAGTGAGTACCCAGGGATTACATCGTACGGGGACTGGAAAACTTTTTATTTAATTGGTTGGTGCCACTGACGAGATTTCTAGCAATTTTATTTTGTGTGAGAACACAATTTTATATCCATTATAGTTTTTTATTAATCCACTTATAAAGAGCATTTAATAATAAGTATTATTTCACTCAGTTGGCGAGAAATAAAGAAAAGGATTATGATTATCGTATAATTATTTTATATGCAATATTATCTGTAATTACCTATTAGTATATCACGAGATAGAAAATTAACAGGGTTTTATTTTAAATCGTGTTATTTTATCTTGATTATCTTTTCACTCTCCACATAATATATCTTCGCTGTTCTGAAAGAAAGCACTAAATTGAAAAAATCATATATTGAGTTAGTTGTAGCAAAATGTTACTTATTTTGAACTCTACCGTATAGAAAAGTGCACTTATTTTTATAAATTACATTTTTACTTAAAAACAGTTTTGTACCAACAAACTTTATCAAAAAGCTATAGCATTTCAAATATTTGAAAAACCTCGAAGATCAATTACTCAAATATAGTATTTTTCAGTTAGTATCTTCTTTCAGAACAACGACGATATATACTCGTTTCTAAATATTATACATTTTTAAAAGTTTGTACAAGTTGAAAGATAACATCAAAAATTAAAGAGTCTTGAATGAGGCTGTAAATATAAAATAAATACGTTCCAAAGTCTACATAAAATCAATGAAAAATGGTAAATAAACTGTATTAAATTTATATATTATTTAAGTTATGAATCAATAGTGAGATAATAATCTTTATATTATGCAACATCGATTTATGAAACTGTCTGTAGTGTGATTCGAATCAATGAATACCGTACCGAAGCCAACTATCTTGACCACTTGGCTACAGGTACAGCATGGAAGATGATAAATTTTTATTAAAATCCCAAAAATATATTTTTTTTTGTTGGTGAATTAGAAAAATCCCACGCGTGGACACCCTCGCCTTGTGTGACCGACATTTTGTGTACACAGATCGGGTAAAAGTCTTCATATAAGAGATTTTGGGGTGGATTCTCTGCGGTAGTCGAATATTTTATGAAATACCTCGTGAGGAACAAATACGTCGCATAGCTAAAGCGATAGTGCCGAGACTTGAATATCAAGTATTCCAGTTTACCAGTCTTTCTTCGTCTACATTTTACAGTTTTGCTACCCCTGATACATTTCTGAAAATTGACCATAGTTAAAAACTGATTTTGTTTTTTGGTACACAAACGATATCGCTAACGCTACTTTGATCATTAAAGAATTTACATATACCGCTAGATCTTTATCGAAAATGATTCGAAATATATGTTTTGATAATTTATTTAGACTGATATTAGACATACTGAGAGATTCCTGTTTTATTCACATTTACCAAGTCACTGGTGAAAAAACCGACATAGTATATTTAACGATAGCAGGGAGAAGATTTAATATTTTACAAAATATATTTTTCTATGTATATGCCAGGAGCGATTTTAGTTAGGATGGAACTAAGCGTATCAATTATTAATCAGTAATTTAATTTTAGAGTGATGTTGTGTAAACGGAAACCGGTCCTGATATTACACACTTCTGAAATCCGTCGACGCAATTCATTAAACAATCATAATGCATTGATTGTCAAAAATCGTAGCTGTGTAGGAGGGCAGTGTAGAACAAAGTATTCATTTACAACGTTAAACCTTAAATAAGTCTAAGATTATCAAAAACACACTTGTTTGTTGGAGCTCCAAATAATATAATGCCGATACTAATGCTTATAAATAACATATTTTTTCAAATTAATTAAAGCCGCTTTTGGGTAGTAAATCAAAGGAAAGCTGATGTTACCATCGTCAGTATATTAGACATTATCAACGTAGCGTAATTAATTTTTGGGTTGGCCATCCGAAATGCGAAAAACACTTCAGTGTTTGTGTGTGGGCTTCTTGGAGACTACCTGCCCGGAATAATTAATCAGACTTGCGTACGTAATACGTTATTCTGAACGTAGGTAAGAATATTAAAACTCACATTGGGAAGGAAATAATATGAAGATAAATCTTACGAACACCCCAAGGAGTAATTCTCAGAGTTAATATTTAATACTCCAGCGTGACACGCTCTTTTTAATTATCATTGCGTTAGGATAGGTAGGATTTGATTAGGTATTTACATTCGCAAAAAAAAGAATCACCACAATATGATGAATTCGTATATACGGAGCACCAAAAGCGACCAACGTACATATCTAATACAAACTAAAACATTTTGTTTACATGACTAGAATACTAACTAGCATATTTTTTATCCATTTGTCCAGTTATGCATGAGATATACCTTTTGTGGCAAAACATGCCATATGTATGAACTGTAATAATAACCCCTTTTCTCAATAAACTAATAGTAATCACATCTACAACACAACACACACTTTCTCAGGCCTGCTCTGCCGCTTTCCTCCATTTGGCAAGATCTTCGGCAATCCATTTTCAATTGCAGATTTCTAGATGTTTGTAGAAGATTACCGGTATCCTTCAAAACTCTGTTCACCCATCGTGTCTTTCACGGTGTCCATTTCTCTCTCGTGTCCCTTAATCTCACATTTTAGGTTACTTAATTAAACACTTCTGGCTATCCAAAATAATATCGTGCTAAGAAGTGTTCCAACAGGCAGTAGAAGATTCAAAATCGTTCTGTTGTACGCAATTTAGTTCTAGTGATTAATTACTTAAGTGATCTTTGTATATATAACATATTAAATATGTCTATTTTCTCATTCTACACTTTCTCCTTTGTTTATCAGCCATCTCTCCTGATCCTTCTTATTTAATTTTTATATCCTAGTCGTTTTGCACAGGAAAAATTTGTTACTCGCCAACGATAAATTAACATCGTCAAAACGTCGGAACAATTTGTATTCTAACTTATGATTACTTTATCTCCCTTTTTCTTTTCTTCCAGAGCTGAGAAAGAATGGGGAGATGGTATTCGAGGATTGGCGCTCTCAGCGGCTCGTTATTCCTTGCTGCGTCTTGAAGAGGGACCTCCTCACACAAAGAACTGGAGACCACAGATTCTGATACTGGCCAAGCCGACTGCTGACCTCATCCCCAAGTACAAGAAACTCTTCGCATTTGCATCTCAACTCAAAGCGGGTGAGACATTGTTTTTTTGATCACTGACACTCAATTTGATCATATTTTTTTATGTTTCGTAAAACCATATTCTTTAAGATTTATATTTACATTTGGTACTGTATAACATGATGCATACATTTTACATTTATTCATCTTTTTCTTTACAACTATCATTATTGCAAAAATAAATTTAATTATTTTCAAAATGTTGGTCAATATTGTGATTTCTTCCTCGAACTCAACCAAATTACGAAACTACATTTTCTACAAAAAGACGAAACGTGTGACACACCTAGCTACACAACCAGTATAACAAAGTAACAAATTTTAATTAAATATTAAAAATCATTTCCGCATAGCGGGATCCATTAAAAATATTGACTACACACCTTTGTCGGCGTCCGTGGCGCAGTGGGTAGCGTCGTGGGCTACGGCTACGGATGTCTCGGGTTCAATTCCCGGTGCGGACAGTTTTTATAAATTGATATTTCAATCGATTTATGGATTTCTGTTCGTAGTCTGAGTGTTTGTGTTGTCTAAAACTCCCTCCTCACCACCCACCCATCCCATCCTCACGGGGCATAGCGAGAGAGATTAGCTAACCACTAGTCCTGTCCTAGCCCTATCCTTTTATCCCTACTCTCTTCGATAAAGAGAGATTGAGCAACTGAGTAACAAACAGTTCTCATAGAAAAAATCTGTTGAGAAATCTCCAGTAGGAAACCATATGCTCCACATTGGGAGCGGATATGGGAAAAAAAAAGAAAAACCTTTGTACTTGGAATAAAAATCGAATAAAATATACTTTACACTCGTCAGAATATTATATATTTTATCTTCAATAACCGCCTAGAAAGAATTGAAATTTCGGTCGGTGCTAAAAGAAAATATCGGTACGATCCAAAAACCATGATTTATTTAGACAAAAATAAATACTATTGAAAATATGAACTTATGACTTTTATTTTTAATCTCTTGCACATATACGATAGTTGAAATTTATAACCACTTGAGAAAAAAGATTTGATAATGTATAGGTTTTTTTCTATTTAAATTGATTTTTATTTCAACCAATGTCCAGAGTCTAAATATTTCTTTCTGCTTAGCATTCCTATATCTAGTCCATAGTTTTTATTCACAGATTTTTCTAGAGGGTATTTATTGGGTTCCCATATATTACATCCCATATCCCATATATTGTTGAATAAATAAAATATAAACATTTCTAATGCCAGCCATTTTTATTTTCATTTCCGTCCAACCCTTCCTTTCGTGAAACTTTATAACTTTCTTTTTTTTTATATACGTATATGTTGAACAGAATCAATATTGCTTTGAATGATATGTTTTTCCTCAAAGGATAGATATATGTAATATTTTCGGAATATTTTAGTTCACAAAAATTCTTTACCACCCACACACACTTTCGATATTTATGTTAGAACTCTTTACATAAAAAAGTTACCAAATATAACGTTTACTCTCGCGGAAACGTAAGAATATCTACATCAGTGGTCTGAAACCTTTTTACCAAGACTGACACTCTGAATGGCTTACTTATGACATAGATACTTATGACTATATCGAAATTTTGTTTGATTTAATTTAATCAAAGCACATTGAAATAAAAAAAATGCTGCAACTACTAACTTTAATAAATCATTAATTTGACACGATAATGTCGATTATTAGCTATTTTGTCATATGATGGCGGACTCTCATATGGTCTGCACTCGTACGCTTCCATGAGTCATGAGTAATCTACTTGTAGTTCGCTCTACTTGAGCAGAACGACGATACATCTTGACTGAGCAAAGGAAAAAAAACAACGTCAACGCCTTCCTGGCACTACAGCTAACAACCAAGGCACCAGATATTTTTAAATTTTGAAATCACATGAGATTTTAAGCTGCGATTTGAACCCAGACCCACCTGAAGCGGGCTTATATGCCTGTTCACTATAAATTTGCATAATTCTGTTTTAGTGTATGTATAATTTGGATAAAAGTCATGCAGTTCCGAAATATTAAACAGTCTTATTATGTTGCGCGGGCACATTTAATATTCACATGCCCAGGGTTTCTTACTGCTGATTTACATGCTCATCTCTAATAATATGTAACATAAACCTTTGCTTTGACAAACTTTGGCTTTGAACTGAGGTTTGAGTTAAGTGAAAGGTTTTGTTACGTTTTTTATTTTCATACCTATTGACAGAAAATTTCCCTATAGAAACTATGCTAATTTAATAGTACATGATAAAAGCTTGTCATTAACGTAAATAAATTCCATAAATACTGACTGATAGTTATCGATAAATACCAAAAAACAATGTTTAAGAATGGAATTATCCTTTGGCGTGCTGAATCTTTCATTTAAAAATAATTGAATTTCTGGAAAAAAGTCTGTGATTTATTGTTTGATTTTTTAGATACAGTATTTTTTTCCAATTAAATCAAAGAGAATTTTGTTTTAGTAAAATGCCTAATTTTTATCATTGTATTGTTGTAGTTCATAAACAATTATTTTTTGTTCATTACTCTACACCAAAAACATTGGTGAGTTCCTTTGTCTACTTCTTTTAAAATGAAAACATATTTCTTTCCCGATAGCTTCACGCTAAATAATGTCCACTAAATTATTGATGTATTCCTTCAGGTAAGGGTTTAACCATCTGCGTGTCTGTAATCGGTGGAGATTACACAAGAACTACCGGCGAAGCATTGGCAGCCAAGCAGCACTTGCGGAAAACTATGGATGAGGAACGAGTGAAAGGATTCGTTGAAATTCTCGTGTCGCGAAATGTTACCGACGGACTTAGTCATCTGTAAGAGCGCAACTTTACTCAATTCTTTATAAATTTATACACCAATGTGACACAATCCTACATTTTATCCAGATGTCACAACAATGCTTGCCATAGAGACAAATTGGTAATACTAATCTTATCTTCATCCGGATATAAGTTTTACTGTTACTAAGCTTGAAAACCGTGTAATTCACACACATACATAAAGGACTCAGAAGTATTTTTTTCAATTTGAAAAACAAAAAATGATGTCACGTCCACACTCATATACTTGTTTAGGTTTGTATTTATGCCTTCTGTCCTGATACCTATTTTCAGTTATGTACGTTTCTCAATTATAGAGATTGTGTGGCATGGGTCAAAAACTTTCTAATATTATGATTTATTATTTCTATCTTAAGAAAAACTGTAGAAGTATCTATTTTGTTTGCACCTACGCCTAAATAAAAAAAATGTTATCGTTCCTTAATAAATACGTTTTTTCATAATGCTTTTCTTTGATAAAACATTTTATAATATTAAATATAACCTATCACATTCCTCAATAAGTTTTTCACATACTAGCATTCTTTAATCGGCATCTTTAATAAGTGGGTAGGAATCAAAATATCTAGTCAACGGTATTTTAAATTAAAGCATTGTCATTTTCAGGGTTCAAACCACTGGTCTTGGTGGTATGAAGCCGAACACAGTAATCCTGGGCTGGCCTTATGGATGGCGTCAGTCGGAAGATGACAAAACGTGGCATGTCTTCCTGCAAACCGTGCGTCATGTCACTTCAGCCAGGATGGCTCTTCTCGTACCTAAAGGCATTAATTTTTTCCCGGACTCCAGCGAAAAGGTTAAACATTCCCAACAATATAATTTGTTAACCGAGAAAATTATTCTTCAGGCAAGTGCAAATAAATACAATTCATTATCAATATTTTAGGTGGTTGGCAACATTGATGTTTGGTGGATCGTGCACGATGGTGGTCTTCTAATGCTGCTACCCTTCCTCTTAAAACAACACCGCACATGGAAAAACTGCAAGATGCGAATCTTTACCGTTGCTCAAATGGAAGATAACTCAATTCAAATGAAGAAAGACCTGAAAATGTTCCTGTACCATTTACGTATTGAAGCTGAGGTAGAAGTTGTTGAGATGGTGAGTCAGGCATTCGTCCTGTTATTATACTTTTAAATTTAATTAACAATTATTAGAAATATTTGCTTTGATTTAAAAAGTAAACAGTTCAACTTGATTATAATGATGATCAGAGATGGTCAAATTTACTCATTATGACCACTGTGTACTATCAGTTAGATTTATTTGTCTCATTTTCAATATGGTAAATTATATATTTCCACATAATAGTAACTATAAGAAATAAAAATGTATATGTCGATAGGATTGGAGAATTTAGTGCAATTCACTTCATCTTAATTTTAAAAAACCATAAATTATATATTGAGCGCAATAATAAGTGCAACCACAGCCATTTCATATTTTCAAAGAATTTAATATTGCACATATGTAATGCAAATATGAACATTAATTTTTGTCATTTCAAGAATTGATATTTATCGACATTCAAATAATTAATATTTGTTACATAGATCTCTTTAAAATAGCCACGTTGTAAACAAGATCGATAACAAGGGAATGAGTATTCAAATTTTCGTGGTTTTAGCTCACTAATTGTGTAATCTTATTAATGCCTATATTTTATAATCAAGTCTGCATATTCAACAGTGAAATTAATTATAAAAAATTTTATCTCTAACGTTATAAAAGTCCAAAAATCTTCTGAAGAACAGGACTTTGTAGGTTATTTATGGATCAATAACACCATTTCAAAATGGTTTATTAAAATTTGCATCTGATGCTTCCAGCCTCCTTAAACTCAAACGCATGTATACGGTACCTTTTATCAACTAACATTCATTGATCATCAATTACCTATATTTACTCATTTCTACAGCGAACAACTTTTCTCCAATATAGGCCGATTTAAAAAAAATATTCATTCAATTGGCTGTCAATTCTGATGGAAAAAAACAGCAACAATTTGAAATGAAAAATCAAAGTACATTTTGTACTACCCAACTTTTTAAAGTAGCTATGCTTTTGATGAGATTAGTTTACTTTTATTGAATTTTTCCATTTCTAGATGGACAGTGATATTTCCGCATACACTTACGAGCGTACATTGATGATGGAACAACGCAATCAGATGCTGAGAGAGCTTCGACTTAATAAGAAAGAAAGTCTTGGAGTGGTCTGTTTCCCATTTATTGATATCATATATGTTTGTCTATCATTCTCTCCGTTAGAATACAAAAAAAAATTATAATCAATCTTTCGATGATACTACAATCATTTCAAAATATGTACTGATACAATGTTTGATAAGCTATATTGAGTACTATACTTTATTGATTGATTAAATTCGTCCACAAAATAAGTAATATCTGTAATAAAGTGTGCACTGATTGTTACAAATTTAATGTGGCGATAATAATAATAAATTGTCTTGCCATGGAAAAATATTCAAATAGGTACAATTTTCGTCTAAAACACAGCTTTTAAATAAAACATTTTCTGCATTTAAAACTGCTAATATTTTCCATGTCGGTCTATAGTCGATTACTATTAACATCATTCAGCCATTCCCACAGAAACTTCTATCATATAATAACAAGACCATAATTATTCTGTGTAAGTAAATTGAAATGTTGAACACGGTTTTATTTGTAACAAAGCTAGTCTAAACGTGACAAGAACCATGTTATGAATAAAATTGTGAATTTTATACCTACACCGAAATACATAATCAGTATCTGTTCCACTATATGTCAGCTTTATCAACTTGATGTTGTTATATTTCATCACAAAGAAACAACTGAACTGAGCATGTTGATGGAATAAACCTTTCACAAACTATTTTCATTCATTTTCTTTCATGTTTTTTATTTATCTATCGTTATAAATGTTTTCATATACAGATCCTCGATGAAGCAATTGCAAAAATCAAAAGTACACCTCCAATCTTTTTGTTAAATAATTAATTTACAGGATAGTTTCTCCTATCAATTTTTTTGTATTATATCGAAAGAATCTTTGAAATGTTTCTTATGTGAATAGGAAACAAAAATCTAAATGTTTTTTGACAAATTTAAATAATGTATGAGGTACATCATTTATAATGAGACAGTTTGTTGTGCTTGAATGAATTTTTTATACTTTTATGTCTCACTATTATTGAAACCATCACAATACTAATATCTAATTATCTGAAACTGTTTGGTTTACCTGCTACGTAGTCTACACATTGGAAATGCTTATTGCAATGTATTTTTCTTTTTCGTTATGGCGGCGATTCGAAACGGCAGATGCAATCACTGGTGGACTTCAACGAAACTAATGCTGAAGAAAATTTACCCCTGGTAAAGAAACGTGACACACAGAAACTTCATTCTCATTACCAAACTTTATTTTCAGTAACCTCGTTAGGTGTATTTATTTTCAACATCATCATCATCATCATCACCAGTATTATCTCACTATTTTCTTTATGAATTCCTTGGTTTCTAGATATTCATTATCATGCTTAATTAATTAATGTGTTCACCGTTATTGTCTGCATAAGATTATCGTTTATTCTCCACCAATATTTGTAAATATAAGATAATGTAGATCTTATGCAAAAATATTTCTTTTAGCTTTCTCTATGCAAGGCTTCAAGTTCATAAAAATCGTTTTAGTTTTATAGCATAAGGTAAATAATTATATAAATATGTAAAATATCAATTAGTAAAATGTTTTATTTCTTTGAAGAAATAGTAATCAATTTTACACAGCAGTGAAATTATTATTAATATTAACTATTTTAATCATAAAATTTTCAATCTAGTACCTTTTACAACAGCTGTAATAGAATTTTCATTATACAATAGTTGCAGTTCGTTTTTTCATAGAGATTTAGTATAAGCACGTTTTTTTGTATTAAACATGTGTTTCCGCATTTTTAGTATAGAACCATGTCACTTTTCGATCCTGTTCAATTGATCGTTATTTATTTCAATACACTTATGCTAAAACACACTTTTAATCAAATTAATTTTTTTTTGCTATCTGAATGTTTTCATTTTCAGCAAAATTCTCTCTTCTTTTCCCAGACGTAAGAAAATACACAAGCGTTTGGAATCAAATGTTTTCATCATTTTTATTTCACATTATACTTTGACATGAATTTCACCCCATTTACAGGCTGGCATGTTGAATTTATACACGTTTGATAATTATATGCATGATATTGTTTTTTTTATATATTTATCCCCATAAATAAACAGCTTTCCTTACTTTATTTGAAATACAAATTAGATTTTAAAATCAGTAATATTACCATCTTTAGCTAAATAAAGTTATCATTGACGTGGTTCTTTTAAATCATCTTGATTGAAAGATAGCTATCTTTCCATCAAACATTTCAGTGGGAAGAGAAAATTTAACAATATTTGTGAAAAAACTGCTCTATATTTTGTTAATAAATCTAAATATAGAAGATCCAATCTTGATTGCAATACAATCAGCTGAATCAATTTAAATAAAAAAAGTTGTACCTAGGTATAACACAAATACATTTATTTTAAAATCATCAATTGAGACAAAATTAACAACAGAAACGAAGGTGATACATAATTAAACATTGGTTGCATAGAACTTATTAAATTTTGTGAGTCCATTTAAAAGCCATTTTCTTTTATTTATCAATGTTACTTCATATTAATATTCATTTTACAAATCGCAGGTACAAGCTATTGTCGATCACCACCATAACGAAGTGAAAACAGCAACGAAAGTTCGCTTTGCAGAGCCAGGAGGCAAAGATACTGGTGGCGCACCAAACCAGAATGGCCAAGCCGGCGCTGCAAATCAAGGAGGTGGAACTCAAGCCCAGGATCCTCCGTCATCTCCCCCTATGTCTAATGGAATGGGAGATAAAAATGAAGAGGTAATATCATTGCATATTTTTATTAAAGTATGTAAACCTGTACATTTTACCCAGTAGAAAAGCCTATAATGTTTGAAATTTTCATTATCCAGACATATTATAAAGAATGCAGTATCTAACAGATCTGCTGTGGATGAGATTGAAATAGTTTGTTTGTTTTGAGATATAATGTATTTGCAATGTTTAATTTTCATCAGATTATCATTAACATCTTTTCAACAAAGAATCAATTCTGTATGAATGATTAAAATTATGTAACTCATCTTACTATCATCTAATCTACAGCAGATAAAATTTTCTATGTATACATGATCAAAGCTAGTTTTACTGATCAAGATGAGATCAATTTAATAAGAAATGAACAGCTCCATCGCAACCTTATGATCATTAATAGTTTAAAATGATAAAAATGTTGCAGCAGCGGAATGTGTAGAGGGAAGGGGCTACGAAAGATGTTTGATATATCTGGGATATATCTTTTATTTTGTCAAAATTAAATAATAAATAAGTATAAATTATGATGCTCGCTAGTAAGTAATGAAACAATAACTATGTGTCTATTACAGTAATTAAAAAATAATGACTTTCCGACGACAATGGGTTGATATATCATTTTTTTGTACGCGTGAACACTCATTGCACTTCACCCTCGACAGCTAGTCAACGACTGGTCAGCCGCCACTGCATCATAAAATATCATTACTTGATATCCATCTTTTCTGCACTAAGCAATTAGTTTCTTCAATATCTTCAATATTGATAAACATGATCTTTCACTTATGTCGACCCTTATAGCATTACATAGTTCTAAGAGTAAATCCATTTTTTTCATCTATTCATATTAATTTTTTTATTGAAGTAAATATTAAATCAAGCACGCTCCCCAAATTGGTATAAAAGTTTTGGTTGCACTCCCTTTTATAACATAATTTATTCAATTGAAATGTGGACAATAAATACAATTTCATAAAAATTTCATTTTAAGCGGAGACAGCAACCGATCAAATTATTAAGAGATCTTTAACGTCGTAATTTGTTTGTTTGCTACTTCACAACATTAAAAATAGTCAAAGTTATGCGCATGTTTCAATCAATTTTTTTTTCCGCATGAACATTTTGTTTTTGTTTTAACTTTCTCTCCAGGAGAGCTCTCCTCGCCAGCCTCAAATTTCTTTTTCTTTGAGCGTGCCTTGTGTATGATTTTTTGTCTTACATTTTGATTTGATTACAGCATTGTTTTGCGATCTTTAGCACAATTTAATAACTTAAACCTAATATATGACATCGAGCGGTACTGTTGAATCGATCATGTGCAAATTCGGAAACGCGTCTCACAACCGTCACACTCACGCTGAACAACGATTCGCAATTAAAAACAAAGGGTGGCGAGTTTCGCCGTAGTCTTTTGCACATAATCGATTCAATGTGGGACTCTTCCCCCGATGATGAACAATCCCAGTGCGAGGGAGAGAAACCAGGCGACGGAGACGGAGGCAAGGGAGGAGGCTGTCCTGCGGGCGCCGGGGATGCAGCCGGCAACGCGACTGCTCCGGACAAAGCTGTGCAAGCCAATGAAAAATCTGATAAACCAAAGAAGTCTGTCAACATCACACCGTGAGTTATACAAATTTGAAACTCGTCATTGAGTAATTACTATTTTGATGTCGTACAGTTTTGTCATAATTCTGTAGGCTTTCTGTCAAAATTTCATCTCATCAATGATTGAAGTAGAGCTTAAGAAGAAAAAGCATGTCAACCCATCTGTCCAATGACTGGACTACATTGATAACAATTATTAGATATAATTCTTGAATTCATAACTCTTTTCATAACTGTCTACATTGTATGCGATGAAAATTTTTGATATCCAGGCATCAGTGATTGACACTCGACAAACAGGAAGATAAAGATTTTTTTTGTAAATAAATTTAAAGTTTTATTTTGAAAGAAAGTATTTGGCATTAGGTACAGCCAATAATTGCCAATACACCAAATATTTTTGAAATTTAAATCACATGACATAAACTCAATGAGAATTTTTTTAAGTCTCTCGAGATCAATTTGTTGAGAAATAACATCACATATAGATCCAAGACCTCAAATTTTAATTGAAAAGGTCTAAATTTGATATTGACGTTGCCGGAACATGAGCCCAGACCCATCTGCTTGCTGGGTTTGAGAGCTCTTACCACAAGACCACAGAGGCCAATATGTTGCGACCCACTAATAAAAGTATTTGCGTTACGACATATTGCTGTTTGTCGAGCAATAAGGAATCAATTGATTAATTTACCTTTAATTTTCAAACAATTTTTTCCAATTGCAGATGTGTGTGAGCTTATAAAACATTCATGAATATTTCTAAAGTTGAAAATTTTTATTCCTCGAAGATTTAAAATATTCTTTCACCATTGGCTGAACAATAATTATAATTTTTTCCTATTTTTTTTTATTTTCTATGGATTCGGCGGTAACTTTGTGGAAGTTCATTTTTAATATGAAATTAAATTAAAAATTGATAACTTAGTTATTCCACTTGGTTTATCACTAACGTGAACCAACCTCAGGTTAGTCTGAAGATGGTTCTTAAAGAGGCGAAACGCATCACGTTAGAGATAAACCAAGTGGAATAACTAAGTTATCAATTTTTAACTTCATTTTATATTATAATTATAATTGTTTATTGTTTTTTTATACCACCTCTTCACAAAAAATTACAGCATTCTTTTATCATTTCCATTTAAATTTTACAGCAATCTAAATGTCTGGCATTGTTTTGCTTTATTTGTCTCTAGATTGTTGTACATACATTGAACTACTACTATGTACTAGTCATACTAAAGCCACAGAGAAATGAAATAACTTTTAAAAAACATTTTCAGTTAATGTTATTTTAAAAGCATGAATGATATTTTCATAAATTTAAATACCACGTGTCTTATACAGTTTACAATAAAATAAAATATTTTTTAATGTTGCAATACATTTTATAGACCTTTCAGTTTGACATTGTCATGGTTCAATGGGTTATTGTTGTAAATAGAAATTTCATGATTGCAATTCAAAAGAACAATTTTACTTTGGGTAAAACTTTTATAATAAACTACTGATATCCTTAGAACTTGAAAAACAGTATCCATTAGAAATTTTAACGTGAATATCTTTTTTCACTTGCTAATAATTCATTATTGGTTACAACCATTACTATATTTTATGATTTATATTTCTTTACTTGTTTTGATAGTCAGTAGATCTTAGGTTGCATTATTACTTTTGAAACATATGAATTGACTAATTATAGCTACTAGACAGCTTTTGGCAAAATAACTATTCTATATACACAATCGTGATTTTTTACATGCCTTAATTTTATTAAGAGTAATTTATTTATTTTTTTTTGGTTGTTTCCTTTAGTTTTACAGATTAACACATGAGACTATGTAGACTGTGTAGTAATTATTATGGCGTTTAATCCCAGTTATACTAATGTAGATTAGTCAACAATGTTTGCTCAGCTTTGGTATATATATTGGTATAGCTTTATTAAACTCTATCACACATTCATTATTTTGCATCATCATATTCTATAAACATATGTAGTTCGTATCTAGCTGTTCAAAGTTTTATTTCAATTTCTATTAAGCCTTCATAACTAGTTCTAATTTAGTACCTCAAGCAAAACACATTTATGCTATCAGATCTATCAGACAAATCTCACAACACTGAAATTATCTAAGATGCGTAACTTTCTATACATTAACTTCACATAACAAAATATTCAATCTTAATTTTTGTATGCTAGTTACCTTATCATATACAAATTAAGAAATCAGTTATTTTTAATGTTATGTATTATATTCAACCGTAGAAATTAACATAATGTTACCATAGATTTTATAAAAAAAAACAATTTTAAACATTATTCTGTTTAATATTTATATGATTAAAGAAGCTGTGAAATTAGCCGTAAGTATTTTCAACAGTAACTGTCATTAAAAATAGGACTTATATTAGTAAATATATCATACGAATAAGTATCGCTACGGTCAAATAATTTGAAGTACAACCCAAAGATTTTCCGTAACTAGCATGAAATGGTTTTATTGTTTAATAATTTGAATACAACAGTGGCGATGGTAAGTGTAACTCATAGCTACAAAATATTTTGTTCTACCGTGTGATTATGTGGGTAATCAAGACCAATTTTTATCATGGCATGAATTTATTAAAAAAACATATTCTATAGATAAACAATGTAACCAATAGAGCAAACAATTTTGTATGACAATCAGCAATGGATTTGGCTGAAACGATATATTATATAAACATACGAAGATAGCATGTAGCTTGTTAATACAATAATCGATTTTTGGAAACATGTCACACAGATCTAAAAAAATAAGGGTTTTAAGTATAACAGATTCACGGAGAAACTCATTTCAGCCAACTTTTAACATCATGAAGTACTTACCGAGTAATTTTGATTGAACTTTTAATTGCATCTTTTACTTAAAGGTATTCGTCATGTATGCCATAAATTACTATTACCTCCCTTATGTATTGTCATATTTTTCTATGCTGATAGTGAAATAACTAAATGATTGTTTTCGTAAAAAAATATACACCAAAATAAAATTTTAATATCAGATACACAAAATATTAGACCATATTTTTGTTATAAACTGATATATTTATATTATTATACTTTGCAATTTTTATATTCATCCTTCCAAAAAATTTGTAAAAATGTATGTGCCCTCAACCCATCCATTCATCCAGTTTTGTAATGTGCAGTTCCCAAGTTATTGTTACCGTCTCCTTTAATTTTTACATTTACATCATATAGGGATGAAGGAAATGTTCGGCGGATGCATACGGCTGTCAAACTGAATGAGGTTATTGTGAACAAATCCCACGACGCTCAGTTAGTTATCCTTAACTTGCCAGGTCCTCCAAGAGACACAAAAATGGAAAGGGAATCGAATTGTAAGTATTTAAATAAAAAAATATTTTTATGAATATAAAAATGCCTAGAAATTTTGACATTACGAATACAAATCAAAATTCAAATAACTATTAATTTTTGCTTCAAACAAAATTTCAATTTTGTATTCACCATTGGTTATCAGAATCCACATAATTTGATAACTTTAAAAACATTATTTATAAATAAAAGATAAATCATTATTTTCCCCAACCAAAAACTCAATTTTTAGTATACTGCCATCTATAGGAATTGTTTCCAACATTTATCACGAACAGAGTGATAAGCTTTAGGAAAATTAATATCCAGAATTTGGCCTGTTTCGAAGCTTTTCGGGAAAAACAGGTTTCATCCTTACAACAGTAAATTTGGCATTAACCTAAAGGTGTAGCTGATTATTTAAAAAAAATAGTATTTATATGTATTACTAGAATAACTATGAGATACACCTATTTATTTATACCTTTACATCAGTGGCGTGCAGTGACTTATGATGCAAGGCTACTGTGAGGGAGGAAAATATGCGAAATTCGTCTTGTTTTTGAAATTCAATTTTTTTCTTCTCACGAGTTTTACTAATTAATTTCAAATCCTCTACAGCCTCTAATATTCCACTAATGTATTATTAAATCCCCTTTTTTTCTTTGCTGTTAATCCATGTTGAGGGTAGCGACAAATTAAACACGATTTAGCTGACGATCCGAATCACAATACTAACGGTGAGATGCTAAAATCTAAGCGCATGCTTCCGCATACTAACTATCATGCGCGATCCATAGCGCAAATCGGACTTTTGATTACTGCGCATGCACGTGTAAAGCAAACTTCTTAGTGCATGCATCCGAAATTTCGTCAGAGACCATACGTGAATCGAGTGGTCACGGCCGAATAGAATGCAGATAAATGTCAAACAGGACGCGCACACTTTCTGAATTTAGTGTATAAACGTGGAACTTTGAAGCAGTTTTGTTTGATAATTACGTAAATTTATAATTTAATAGCTTTACAAAGATGACAAAAAAAGCCTTTTCATTTACGAATTGTAAGGCATGCGGCGCATCTATCGCACGTCACTGCTATACATATTCTTTTGATTTTTTTTTATTTCAAATTTATCACTTAACTCTAAAAAGGTGTTCAAGATTAAACTTCTGTTGATAGATAGGTAACATTGTTCTTAAAAAATGATTTTTTATCATTTCAATTACTAAAGTTTATTAATTAAAATCATAACCTTACAAAATATTTGGAAACTTTTTTTTGGTTTCTTTGAATGTAAAAAAATGATGTATCCAAATAGTTTATGTAAACTGTTTTTTTGCAGATATGGAATTTTTGGAAGTCCTTACAGAAGGCTTGGAAAGAGTACTTATGGTGAGAGGCGGAGGACGAGAAGTTATCACCATCTACTCTTGAATATGCATTTGTGTCCTTTTAACACTTAAGTCTGCCGCTAGTTGTGTGTTAACATTAAAATCCTTCTCTTATTACAACCTGACATATTGGAGAGCCAACAGTGCAAAATATCCAAGACGAATGAGATACCACCTGTGAAGTGCGCTGTTAAATAGAAATAGTATGTCTCAATGGGCCAAATCTCACAACTACGAAATTCTCAGCTATTAGAAATAAAGGAATCTTTTTCTTACGCAAGATCTAACCGGCTCTCCACTACTGATGCGAAATGAGATGTGATTCACGGGGGGAAACTGTTTCGAGTCAAACCACCGTGTGAATAAACATTAATAATTGGATGTACCCGAAATTCTTTAATGAAATGAGATCTTATGAACGGGTATGGAGCCTTCTTTCTGACATTTCAATTAGAAAAAAAGTGATGGTTTAGTGATTTTGCAATATAGTACTTTTTAATTCGATGATAAATATATTATACTTTGTAATTACTTTAAGGCGAAATTTGACAATTTGAAATTCTGCGTTATGTATTATAGTGACGTGAAATCTTTTGACTAATTAAGTTCGATCGAGATTATTTACAAGAACACTGGATGTATTTGATAAAAACCTCAGATGATTTCGAGAGAGGCATTCATTTCGATATACTGTTGTTGAGTTGCTTGATTAATAGAAGATTATTTTATTTAGATACATATATATATACATATATATAAATTATTAATTTTACAAAATTAGTATTTTAAATGCTTAATAAATATCTGTTGATTTAGTAATATGTTAGTTTACTGTCTTACTGGTAAGCTACAGTATGCAAATGTGATCGCAATAATAGAAGAAATCTAAGAAAATATACAAACATTTATAATGCAACTATGTTGCTGTAGGAGTGATTATTATGCTAATGCTTTTTATAATGTTTCAAAGTTCTACTGTTTTCATAAAAATGTTGTTTTCAAAAATGTGTATTATTTTGATTAAATAGATTAGATTCTCATAGATTTGAAAGTGTGACTGGATGACTGCATGTATGTATGTACAATATTATGGTTTTAAGAAAGTAATATAATTGGATAAACATTGTTTAAAGAATATGAATGGGATTATTTCACAGTGATCTTTTGATTTTTTGTCGCGATTTTATGATTTTTTTATATGTTTTTCTTGATGAAGTCATACTTTTAAAAAAAAACGAAAAAAAATCAAATACTTACACGTAAGTTCAAACAGATACAATCTCGAAAATCTGGATACAGCGCAAATAACTTATTCTTAAAATGAAAAATCGATGAAAAGAAAATTTTCATGCCCACACCTGTACTTGTAGAATATAAAGATTATTTCAAATGTCTCAAGGACGGGAATCTTCGTTTCATTTGAATGATTATATTCAATCATAAATATGTGTAATTTTTCAGTTCACAAATTATATGTGAGAATAATTATATATATATATATTATAATTGCCAAAAATACTTTAAAACATTCAGTCTTTCACAAAAATCATTTCATATTATAAACATTGCAAAATCAAGCATCCACTACAATATAAGAACATATATAATTAGTTCACGTGTTCATTCATTTTGTGTGTCAGCTTTCAATTGAAATGTCGCAACTTGCTTAATCGTCATGTTGATTATTACCATAGATAATTTCGAAGATTTTAGAATAAAACAATATCATGTTTAATCTCAAGCCTAATTATAATATTGTATGTATAATAGATTCACTATTAAAGAATTTCCTGTATCTGTCATATTCTTTATATTGCTAACATTCAGTCAATTGATAAAGTTACCACATTTTTTGAACTTATATTGTTTTTCTTCTTATGACAGCTGATCAGTATTATATTTTGTGTTACTCAGGAAGACAAACCCGCTAACGTGTATAAATAACAACTTAATGTGTTCTTATTCATAGTGACTGTGTTCCAAACACACTATATTAAAGTATTTTTTGATTAACTTTGATGCACGATTTATTTTTAAAATATCATTTTACTTTAAATGATTGATAGTTGTTGTAATGTAATATTAAACGATTTGGATTACGATTTATGAATATATTCCGCCGTATAAATGTGTAATTTTAAATAAAACTCAATGTCAAATATGAAAGTAGCTAGAATGTGTGATAAAATTAGCATTAGTAAAATCTATAAAGGTAATTCGATTATTCAACCTCAATTTATTAAATAACATACCTACATATTTAGTCAGTCTCTATGTGTCAAAAAAAGAAAGAATTTATAAAATTACATTAAAACTATATAAATGATTCTCATATAATATACCTATATAAACTGTTATATTTTTCAAATTTTTAATAAAAACCTGGATTGTATATTTACAAGATATGATATTTATGATTAACAAAACCTTCGCGGCTGGTCTATGCTCAATCCGTAATAAAAAATACAGTTATAATTATTATATAACCATTATTCAATATATTTATGTATTATGTTATCGTGAATTAATATATTATTAAATCGTCTGAACATTTGTTTTGAATATAAAGCTGTAATGGATAATTACTAAGTATTTGTAAAATTGAACATTCACATAATGCATAAAATAAATGAGGGTTGGACTTGGGTATTGTCTCATTAGTTGTTTTATAAGCCCGTTTCGATCTGTAAGAGAGCACAGGACGCCTTTTAATTTGGAACCGAGTTTTCCATCTCTAGTTCAATAGGTTCAACCCTGAATTTTATTATGTAATTATGCAATGTTTTACAATAGTGATGTATTCTTAGGATACTTATCGCTATATAACAATTATTACTTTATTAGTTAGAATCATATATTTACTAAATATTTATCTCTATGGCATACTTTTCATTTATCTAAAAAAAAAGTATACTTCTTTTAGGCCTTTAATGTACCTGCATTAAAAATGGAAAACTTTTTTAAAAATTGATCCTTTAGGAACTTGTTAAAAATCGTAATGTCGTTGAATAAGACTTCAGTTTATTGAAATGCGAAAAGCTCGAGTGCCAATCGCTCGGAATCTTATTGATTGTCCAGACAATTAATATTGTTGAACTTATAAAACCATGATTGTGATTTAATTTATAAATATAATCATTAAACTCAAATGATAAGTACACGAAACTGCCATTAATTTGTTACCATTTCTTCGCATTATAAATGTGTAGTTATATAATTTGTGTGCTCATCATCATTATGTAAATGGTGCATGAATTTTTTTTTAAGAAAATTTATACCTTAAATCTTAGGATATGAATTAACAGAACAAATAAAAGTATTCATCGCATTATAAAAGTATTCCTTAAAACGTAGAAACACGATGTTTAGAAACTTAGATAACTATGATGCTAAAAATATTCAAAATCCATAAGCAACTTCTTTCATTCAATGTGTGTTAGCCCCACCCTGAAACAAAAAGTTTATTAGGGAAACGAAAATTATATCACTATACTTATAAAGTATACTTATAAACTAACATAATAAAGAACGCATTTAATAATACGATCAAAGCACAAGAATATTTTAATTATTGTATTCAAAATTGCCTGATAATTTGAAGTTTAATATTATAATTATATGTAACGATGCATACTATCATTTTTTAATAATTCCTCATGATTTGCGATAAAAAACGGTCAATTCAAAATTATATATTTCTATTTTGTGTCGATTATTTCGATTTTTTTCCTTCTCTATGATCTTAACTGATATTGATTCTTATGATGAAATACTTGTTTCGTGAATTTTGATTATTCATGTATGATATTTTATCAAAATATTTTTCCATTGACATAAAGATTTAAAACATTCACTTAATTCTCGGTCATAGTTAACTCCAGTGATCTGAAACAAATTGAATAGGCACCAAAAAAATCAATTCGCATTGAAGATGTGCAAATATTTAATAATTGCACTGGTATCCAAAATTGCTAGAACTGCTGTTTATATGTTTTTGGAGCCAAGAAATCGATCAGGTGTAAATTGTTTCAATAGAAAGTCTATTCATTTTGTGAGTACGCTTTTTCCAATTGTCATGTTCTGTATCAGTTAAGCAGCTAATTTAATGATTTTTGCTTTTATTTCTATATGCACATTTTTTAAGGCGACAGCAGTGACAAAGCCACAAATATTATTTTACGCAATGTTTCGTGTCCGGATATTCAAAGATATAAAAAATGAGCAATATAATAGATGTGTAGATACAATATAATAATTAAATAAACTCTTAAAAAAAGCATGAAACTAAACTATAGTGTGAAAAGTATGCATAATATATTACAAAAGTACATCTCCCTTTTCCTTATTCTGTATCGTTTGTCTTTATTTTAAATTACGGCTGGTGGCAGAAACAGTTGTATTTGGAAGAAGCAACATTATTCTAAATTGACTTCACGCTAGATCAGAAAATGTGCTATGAATAAAAAAAATTTGATAGCGTTTTGTAATTAGACTGAACCTGAATCAATTCTGATTTTTTATTTGCCAAAACAACATTTCAATTTCTGAAAACATCTAACGAAAGTGGAAAATTTTAATTTGCTTGTATGGTAGTACAGGCAGTCGGAACAAATAAAAAAATCATTATTTTAAATAAATTTTACTTTCTTTCTCATTTTAAAACTTTAATGTTTTCTTACTGTCAATAATTTATACTTCATAAGTATTTCTGCCCACAGATACTGTTTTCTCTTTCGAAAATACTTTTTCAATTAAATTTCAAGTTTTGTAGCCATTTAATTTTTAGAACCTGCCAAATATTTAAGTCCACCAGTTTCGCAAGTTACTAATTTATAATAAATCAGTCATAGTTTCATTTATAAGAGTTGAGTTTGTAAATCACTGTGCCAAATTCTTTGTAAAAATTGACGCAGGTTTTGTTTTGTATCATGTTTGAAGGATATTAAAAATATATACGTTGAGCTTATTGACAAATAAAATTCATTCAATATTTTCAAAAACTGTTTCAGATTTTCATGAATTTCCCATTCAATTTTGTGTGTTAGTCACTTTAAGACGTAATTGTGCACCAAACATTTAAAATATATTTGTAATTTTTTTTAATGTATTTTTTTAAAGCGAATATTCTCGTGGCAACATTGTTACCTTAGTTTAGGCTGTGAGTCAGCGTATAGGATCAACCTCATGGGTTATGTTGTAATATGCAACTGTGTAATCAAATTCTATCGCCGAAACCTGACTATCAAAAAGAAAACAAATCACATCAAATGTGTCATTTGTTGCATGTTATAGCATGGTCGAAAAATCTCTTTAAACTGTAGGTAATTAGTTTGAAATTGATACTATGAGATCTTATTTTAGAGTTTAAGAAATGACTTGCATAGATTTCTAGTAATGAATGTTTCTTATTACAGATTTTAAGAAAAAGTATAATTATATGAATGTTAAGATGAGTTATAAAATATATAAATATAAATAAATGCTTATTTTATTTTTCACACATCCCTAAACACTACCATGAAAAGGGGAGAAACAGTTTGAGACCTGAGAATAATAGCCCTCACACGAGAGAAGAGTAAATATGGTAAAAGATCACAAGTAAATATTGGATAGATAAAAAGGTTGAATGGGTAATAAAAACATTTTAATATATTTGTACATTTTTTAATACTCGTCCACTTATTCACACACTATGCACATGATTTTAAAATATATCTCAAAGAGAAATTTCATAAAATATATTTACATAAATAAAAGATCAGAAATATAATTCCTTCAATAGTTGAGCTCACAGAATTTAATATGTGCTGCGAAATATAGCTTTCGCCTCATATTTTATTTATGTTGTAATGTAAAAAGCCGCTCTTGGTCGAGTGGTAGTCTACCGACTAAACATTTTTTTCTTCAAGTTTCCATTGTTTGAAATAATGAAAATCTGACAAGAAATAAGCATTTTATTTTTTATCAGTTCTTGAAAGCACTTTTGTTTATTCATCAACATCTACTATTATCAATTTTTTGTAGGGTTTACTTCCATATTTTTTATTAGACTTGCAAAACAATACTTAAGAAAGGTTGCATGAATTTCTTAGTCATAATAGTTTAATTACTGAGAAAAGAAATATTAAGAATGTTTCAATTTTGTTCTCATTGTTCGATAGTATTATTATACAGTTAATAGATTTTTTGTTCAATAAGCAGACTTAGCTTCCTTGAGGTTTTTAATTAAATGCTGTTCTAATTCTTTTCGATGCATTCTAAGTTTTGATATAGTGTCATACTTAAGACTGACAACTTTAAATCCTAAAATTCTAAGATGCCTCTCACGCATAAGATGTGGACCTAATAACATTTCCTCGTTGGCGCAATAATATTCAGGTAAATTGATTAATAATGCTACATTAATATTCCGGTCTGTTGACCAATTTAAATTAAGAATACTGCTCCGCAATCCCTTCGGATGCAACATAATATCGACTACATATAATTCAGTTGTGAACAAATTAGGCAAAAGAACAGAAGTTGATAAGCAATCGGCCCCCCCCGCTACGCTTTCGAGACTATCTTTGATGTGGTTGACAAGTCGCCTTATCCGGCTGTCTATCCACAAAGATTTGGACCCATGGTCCTTAGGAAGCAAAGGACCACGATAAGTCTTACATTCTAAAGTCATTGCTGTGTCTATCATTTTCAATTTATTGCGTAAAATATTACTTTTGTGCGATGAATGAATTCTTTCAAGAAAGTGCGGGTTAAAAACTTTATCTACAAAATTCAAAGGATATTTTTGCAAATATATGCAAGCTAACATTATATCGACGATATCTTCGACATTGATTTTGGCAAATTTATCGTTGAAAATTGCTTCTACTTGTTCCCAAAACTTGATTCCGTTACTAGGATTGAAACTCAGTAGACCGAAGGTATATAAAAAAGGTTTTAGAAACATTGGATGTAATTGTTTTCCATGGGTAATAAAATATTCTACACATCCATTTAAAATAGTAACATTTCTAATTTTAAAGAAAGCGCAATAGTTCATTATGGTTGTCAGAAGTACGTGAGATTTTATATTTACACCTTTGGCTTTCACATATCTGGAGAGCGCTTTTTGGATTTCATTATCATTGTATTCCATTTGTGCAAATTTGGCTATTATTTCCAAAAGAACTTCTTCTGACACTGCATGTATGTTTACATTTAACCACCTACCGAGGACATTTAAAATTTTACTGGAATTAATCTTATTTACCGTCATAACATGCAACATTTCAACCACATGATGGTTTTGAAACTGCCACCATAGGGAGATGGTTCTCTTTTCAATTACACTAAGTACAACCCTTTGGCTTTTTTTAAGATACTGCAATATGTTAAAGCAGTTGAGAAGATTGTCCTTATCGAATTCTTTTTCACGTTCTGTGAATCCCAACCAGAGTTTATCGATGTTTTCATTGAATTTTTTTATGTGCTTATTTTGACCAAGAAAACAAATAACATCACAAAGTTGCCGTATAGAAAGCTTGTTATCAGTGACTCTTTTTAATATCTCATCCGATATTTGATCCCTATATGCTTCATTTCGATCACTCACAATTTTTAGAGCATGTATAAGACTGTATATATTGTCACTTTTTATAATGACGTCTATGAGTTTCTCCGCTATGTCACTATTATCAAAACTTGTGATGTTGTCAACTTTATTCAAGCTATTAGAATTAATACTGTAAATATCCTCTATATTATAAAATCTTTCCACAGCTCCTATAGCAATATTAGGTGTTAGCATACTACATTTCGAAAGCAGAAAAACAACTTCTTTTGAAGTGGCACAATTACTAAACTCTTTTTTAATCATGCGATGTATATCCGAATCTCCCGTCGCTTTTGATGAAATTCCATCGCCACATTCAATTTTATTATCAAACGGTGCCAGAATATCTTTCACCTTTCGAACAATTATGGGCAGTTCTTGAACATTGCATCCATCTTGGAGAAGTATAGTACTGCTGGAAAATTCTGATTCTCTTTTGTCACTTTTCGGTCGTTTGTATAAATATGATGCAGATGTAAAATTGGTTGAGGTTATACAAATCTTTTGATTAGTAATCACCCTACCTCCACGAACCAAATATTTTAAACAGAATGCAGAGTTCATATTTATTCCAAAGATATCCCTTCGTATGCATATGCATTCGTAGTATCATCAATAAATGTGTCTGTAGAAAATCGCACTTCCGATCGCATTACATTTTCTGCGCGATGAACATTTTGTAATATCTGTCAAGTTTGAACACTACGGCATAGATAATATTAAAAGTATAGTAGTTTATGGATAATATTAAAAATATAATTCTCTATGGATAATATACCAATCTCCATAGATAACTATATAATGCTAATCACTATGGTCACTTTATTGCCGAAGAAATAAAGTGTTTCAGCTGTAATATGAAATGCCTACCTACCTACCTACTTTTTCATAAGCCCCGTCTGTTATACAACACCGTCAATTTGGGTTATTTCGCCTGCCAAGTACAATGTCTCTCAATAAAAGTTGGTTTGTTTATTTGGCTACAACTTATGGTAAACATTATATTTATTTATGACATTCTTCTCAATAGTCGGTTGATCACACTAAACCTGTTGAATATTTAGAATTTCTCTTAAGCCATTTTAAAGCTTTACTTTAGTATATGGTGCGTGCATATGCAGTTACTCCAACTAACGAAAAATTATCGTTAATTTATATCCCAGAAATATAAAAGTTATGATATGGATATTTTAACTACCGCAGAGCAAAATACGTGTTTTGGGGTTATTGCTCCTTGATTAGAGTCATCAAAACATTTTAAAAGTATTATTTCACATAAATTATCCAAATAATGTTTTACAATAACTTACGAGAAATTCTAGATTTTTTAAAGGTTCAGTATGATCAACTAATGATTTTGAAGAAAGTTATAAGCAAATATCTAGTCTACCCGAGTGTTAAAATAATTTAAGGCTATATTAACAAAGTAGTTTTATTACCTACCTAGGTGGTATTATACTTGGTAGGCGTAATAACCCCAGTTGACTGACCTCTAATTATTGAAAAACAAGCATAAAGAACTATATTTTATCGCAAGTTTTGAAATTTGACGTTTGAGGAGGTTATGTACATGGCTCGAAATAATAAGTAATCCTTTCAGGATGTTGTAATAAAGACACCTATTAATTTAGATACAATTGATTCAATTTTTATAATGGGATCGATTTTTAAGGGTACAATTAGTAAAAATATGCAGCTTAATTCCCTGAAAATAAATTTTATTTACTCTGTTTTAAGAAGAAAATCATACTACAATCCTAGGTAATATATTTGTAATTGTAATGTTATTGGATTATATGGTTGATTAAGCAGTTTTTGTGGCTAATGTGGTCTTATAAAATGATATATTTAATTTATGAATGGAAGAGGAATTCTTTCTAAGTATTACAAACAGGTAGTAATCATGTTTGAAATATCATAAATCAAGTATTGCTTGTATGTCAACGAATTTATATTTATTATTCACAATTTCTAGCATTCTAACATTTTCTAACAATTCAAAAAAGCAAGTTATATGTTTTACCGGACATGGCCTAAAAATGCTATTTTTACATCGTAAAGTATGTGACATGAAATGCTTTAGGGTAGAACAATCGTTTATGAAGCTAAATATATGGAAAATATTCAAAAATTGCGAAATGAAACGTTGGAATAATGGGTTAAGTAGGATGACATGTCGCAAACTGTCATGTCGAGCCACAAAACAGGGCCTGTAAATTATATTACGCCTTCGACCTTCCAAGTGCTTAATCTGCCTCTTAAAATAATTAATTGTGTCACCGTTCAAATTTGGTTTTTCAAGTAATCTGCTCATTTTTACAGTAGCTCTCTGTAAATAGAATGTTGAAATATGCATTAGAAAATTGCTTGCTGTGCTCAATGGCTGTCTACTGATTTCGTTTTATTTTTCTAATTTCAGATTTACAAATTCAAATCCATCCAGCATATTTATTTTACATGAAAACCTTGGTGTCATCCCGAAAAATACGGTGAACTCAACATCAATTGTGAAAAGATTCAGTTCCTTAAGCACGCCAACTTTTCGTAATGTAAGCATGGAGAAGCAAGATACTGAAGATCTCGATAAATTATTTAAATCTTTACTTTTTGAAATAGAGCACAAGCACATGGTGGAAAAGGCCGCAGTATTGAAAATATTGTCTATTGTGGAAGAAAAGAAAAGTATCAAAAAGATATATATCGAATTTTTGATAGGGTGTTGTACTGAGCTTCTTCGAAATGAATCTAAATCAGAAAGACTAGCTTTGACACATAAAGTTCATACAGTTTTAAGGTGAGCTTTTTTTTATTGTAAATTTAAGTGTTAAAATTTTTTTAACAATTTTCTTAACACGGCATATAGCGGAACCGATCATTCTTGTCAACAAGGGACGAGTGCAATGTTAAAAAATGTACTGAAAGTCAATTATTGTAGACAGATTGTATATTTAATAAATTATAAAATAAAATGTTTGGGGCCCTTTGGTAATTTTTGCAAGAGTGCCCAAAATTTCTGCTATTCCACAACTTGAAATAATGACTATTCTGTTGCAATTATCGCAATTATCGCAATTTTTACATGAAGTTGTTTTGCTACACACTTAACGTTTTAAATCCTTTTTTTGTATGAAAGTTATTGTATTTAATGTATTTAACCATACATACAAGTATTTTTTCATATGATTTTGAATACCTACATTTCAGAAGTTGCAGTCAATTGAATATTTTAAATTACAACGATTTGTTAAGCTGCTACATAGCAAATGGTGACATTGTAAACCCCAACCAGTTCACCCAAGATATATCTCCAGTCAAACCGAATCAGCTAACATATGAGCTATTACTTGAATCAGTTTGTAAGGTATAGGACACATATTATTTTCTTTGATATAACAAAATAAACATCTCTCACAACATCATATCAAACAATCATAAGTGACAAATAATATTCATTACCAAATTATTATTTTCGTTATATACATAGTTTTTAAAATCACTAGAAATCTCCATCATTTTCCCATACTAGTTTTTTTTGAAATGATGAATCAGGGTTCCACTGAATTATACATTAATTTGTTACTGTCATGTTTTTTCTAGTGGTTAATAACTTTTTCTTTATTTTTATTTAAGGTGGGAAACATTCAGCAAGCCACGGAAATTATTGATTTAATGAAATGCAATCGTTTCTCACTAAATGAAGTTGTTTATAATTCTCTGATTGAAGCACATGGGAAATCAGGGTTGGTTTGAACAAAACATATCTGTTTATTACATTATAATTTTTTTTGTTCTAAGAAGAACTGTTCTGTATCCTCCTTTCTTACCGTCTCTTTGGAAAAGGTAAGAAGAGAAGGATACAGCTAGACAAGGACTAATAGTTAACTGATCAATTTCTCTGCACCCTGTTATTAGTATCAGATAGGGTTTGGGTATTTTAGAATGAACATATCACTGGTATACATGCACTTGGATGTAGATCTATAAACAATTTTAAAAACAAACAATGTATGAAAGTTTTCATTTGGTAGCTTGAACCGTTAAAATTACAGCAGAAGCCAGGTGTGTTGCCACACAGATACAGCAATATTGGATCACATTAATATGTATTATAATTAAATGATGAAATTTAAGCAAGGTTAGCTTAATGCATTTCTGGAAAATTGGCAGTTGGGCATTTTGTTTTTCACATACAAGAAAAATCGCTACTAATATTTACAGTACAATTTTTTTTTTAATCAATGTTATTACTATAATTATTAACATAATCACAAACGACTTATTTTTGTATTTCAGGAATTATGAGAAAGCGTTAGAAATCCAAGATACAATGATTTCTTTTGGCCTAAATCTTACTTCTGATACCCAAACGGCTTTAATTATAGCGGCCATTCATAATGGGAGAATAGATGACTTGGACAAATATTTTACAAATGTGACAGATGATGGATCACAATTTACAGAAAAGAATATTATGAATATTTTAAAGTGTATGGCACAAAATCGTCTTGAACATCTTGTACCTAACGTAAGTTTCATGTTCTTCAATAATTAATATTGAAACTGCCTAAAAATATTTCACTGCCAAATAATTCAGGTATATTTTAAAAATTTATTTAAATTGTAACATGGCAACTTACTCAAATTTACATCTATATATAAATTTAAATATATATTTTTGGAATAGATATATTAAGATAAATCCCTTTATGTTTTTTATTCTTTTTAAATATAAAGTTGTTGCATAAATAAAAGATTACACAAAAGCATTGAAACACAGGCGAAAAACAGTGTGCAATGTTTTCAACCAGGCTGTCATTGGCGTTCAAAGCAGTCCAAGTTTAAATTTTTAATGCATTTTTTTAAAAGTTGATGAAAGATCAAAGGACACATCAGTCTTCATTTTCGCATGAATGAAAATAGAATGCCATAATTAAAGCCGATCTTCATCAAAATACGATTGAACATTGGAACTAATCAATCAAACTTTGGTCACTTTAATGGTGATAATTCTAGCTAGGAAGGTACTATATTGACACAATGTTTTGTACACACGAGTACATAATAAATTTTATCATAAGATCAGGACCTATTTCGCTTATTGTGAGCATTTTTGGTTAATGATCATTGTTAAACACCTACATTGTGATATAATGGTTTCCAAATACATATGGATTTTATGTATCTGATGGATCATATCATGTATTCTCCTGAATATATGATGTTATAATGCCACTACGTTTAATGAGGGAAATTTTGAGTAATCTCTGCTAACTACCAACATTAGTTTCCTAGAAATTCATTTTTTAAACTATTTATTTTATTCATTCAACATTTTTAGGCACTGAAGTATCTACCAATGTCTGACATAAAAAAAGTAGGTATGTCACCGTTTGTGAGATCAGCGTGTGGGGAACTAATTCAAATGGGATATCCAAGTGTCGCATATAGCGTCTATAATCATATGCCATTTAGTAATGACCCTGATGAATTATATGATATTGGGAAAGATACTAGGAGTCTTCTTAGGGAATGTATCATTGCTTCAACAGTAAGTTGTAATATATTATTCCTATTGTAATAAATTAATATTTCTGTTTCAAATCATTTGCCAATTAATACCATCCTGCAAGCCACTAGAATTTTGAACAATAGGTTTGCATAATGTCAATCAAAAATTAATATACATATTTATCAATACTTTCTTTGAAGGGAAAACCATTTCATATTATATTAGCATTGTTTTATTTCGTAATATAAGAGAATAAAATTTTTCTAGTGGTGTTTTTGGTATAGCATGTTCATTTTGTAGTTTAATATAGTGAAAGAATGTAAAACAATAGTGAAATAAGAAAGAAAGAACTAAGAGGTTGGTTTCTTTAATTAATTATTTTATCTAAAACGCGACAGGTAACACCAATTTAATTTATTAAAGATTCTGTTTTAATCATGAGTAACTTGGTGACTCACATATCCATTATTAACAATTGAGAAATCATCTAGGCATCCAGCTTATTCACATGAGCTCTCTGTGATTATTGGCTATTTCCACAAAATAAAACATAAAAATTTAATTTCTTTTAGTCAATAGACATCATAAAAAATATTATATCAGAGTTAATTGAATCACGGCGTAATGTTCTGGCATTAGAAGCAGCCTGCCAAGCAGCTCTTCAATTTAACAAACCAGAGATAGCCAAAGAACTTTTCAAAATGATGAAAGAAGTAGGGAAACCACTAAGACCTCATTACTTTTGGCCTCTCATGGTCAATGCATCCCAAGAACATGGAGAAGCTGGTAAGCACAGGTTCATGTGATTATTTCTTCAAATTTTGAATTGTTTGCAAAACTGCTGCACTCGTTAATAGTTACCATAAAAATTGAGTTTTCTTTAATGTCGTATTATAGAGCTTAGCATTTTAATTATTTCACTTTCTTTGATGACCTTGTTTTCTATCAAAAACAAATGGCTTTAAGTCTTCTAACATCTGTACCATATAAAGGAATCAATTATATATGTATTGTTATCATAATTTTAAATTTATTGATTTATTCATGGAGTTAGATTTTTTTATATTCTAATATTCATTCCCAATGTGCGGAGTTTATCTCAACAGAAATTATTCTACAAATACTGCTTGTTACTCAGTCACTGAACCTTTCTTTTGGAGAGAGTATGGATAGAAGAAACTAGTGGTTAGCTAATTGCTCTCACTATGCGTCGTTTTTTGAATTATATGGATGTGTGAGTTTTTTAGAAATCAAAGACATCCATGTCTTGAAGCACCAATCCGTAAATCGTTTATGAAATTGTCCATACTCAAATTCGAAGCCATGAGCGTGAATATAAATATTCACTGTGGAGTGGTTCATTGAATCCTCATAAAGTTCTTTTTGAGTAACTCAATCTTCCTAAAAAAAATGTATTCACATAATTGTATCCATTTTCAGGTATCTTCGACGTTTTAGATTGCATGAAATCATTGGAAATCGCGCCAGACTTTGAAACTTTTATTTTATACATTTTACCAAATGTTAATTTAACATCACCTGAAACATTAATGACAAAATTTCAATTAAACGGAGTGACAGCTTCTAAAGCAATTACTCCAATGCTAATTGCACTCATAAACACACACCAGCTCAGACAATCGATAAAACTGTGTAAGTATGCAAAAAAATTGTTTTCTAATTATTTAATCACTTTATCAGAGTTGAATCCGTTAGGTCAGATTCACCCATGTTATGATCAAACATTCATCATAACAGTATCGCTTGTTGGTTTTGTATTTTATCACTATAATATTTTCATTTTCAAACAATTTGGTTTTCATTTTAACAATGAAAATGTAAATAGAAATATTCGATGAAAATAGGGCATTTGAAAATATACAATGAACTAACACCATTAATTCTGTGGGTTAATAAAACAAAAACGTATATACAACTAGGTAAACTTTCAAGAGAGGAGAAAACAATTATTTTTGAGATTAATTACAAGACTTTAGCAAAACTAGAACTGATAATATGTACTAATTCCACAATTTATCAGAGGGTCAGGAGCGTTTTCGCTCACTGCGAGCATTTTCAACGGAATCCTAATTAATTATATTTTTATGGATATACGTTTGTGTGTTCTAATTGGTCGAAAGGCACAATGATATGTCAATCGTTGATGTGTTCATTATTGACATTTCAATCACGATATACATTTTAAATAATTTCATAACCTTTAGTTCTTACGAAGATACATCTTTTTAATATAGTGAATAATCTTACATACTTAATTAAAAAACAAATTTTATTTTAGATACGTTTTTAAGTTATAACCCATTGAATTATGCACATATGTGACATTGCTGAGTGTAAACAACTAATAATATAACTGTGTGATGAATTTGTAGGCGAACGTTATGAAGCTCGATTAGATTGCAGTAGTCTTCTCCATCCACTTCTAGAAAGTTATCTGGATACAGGAAATGTCAAAGATGTTTACACTCTTCTAATAATAATGACAAAAAGACCTATAGATCGCGAAAAAGATTGGATTGGAAAATTTCTTATAGCAATGATGAATAAAAAAAAATGGTCTGTCAGTGTGATGTCATTTAAGTCTATTTTAGAGGTTAATAACTTAATTATATTCCTAATATGGTAAGCAAAAATTTGTACAACTTCTGATAATTTATTGAATTTTTCAGCTTCTACTTCAACATGAATCGAAAATCACTCCTCTATCCGCTGACATAATTGTCAAAAACATATTTAAATTAAATCCAACCACTGTTGAATCAAAACAACTTTGCAAAGATGTAATGTCAATGGTCGATAATGCAGATACGAGATTAGTAGATATTGTACAACCGGTGTATAAACATCCAGTAAGTATTCATCCTTAAATCTGACAAAATACATGTACCCACTTAACAATTTAATATACTTTAGATATACATTTAGTTCATTTCATTTAATCTTTTAACAGCTCTGAGAAATATGTCCTATCATGTCCTGTACACTAGAACATTTCCTAATATAAAAAAGGAAAATCCTATTGTTAACCTATGTGATTTATGAAATTAAATGTTCCCTGTTCTGAATGAAAACATTTCCTCGTAAATTAACCCTAACACATTGCTTGTTATACGTTTTCATGAATCCACAATTAGGGTTGTCACAGACAACTTATAATATAGTTTTAAATTAATTTTAGAACATAATTAAAAAATTAAATTCCGCCAGTCACAAACATTCTACACCCGATTAAAAATTAAACCTTGATGTCAGGGTAGTCAAGTTTCCCAAAAATGACGCTTAGATGAGCTTTTGACATGTAAAGTTATTTAGAATAAAAATATTTATCTAATCTCAGCTGTACGTGTAGAATTTTTCAAGTTTTGATTATTAACTTCGATTTAGATACATCAAATTGTATTTTATTTTTAAAATATAATGCCTCTGCACCAAGAATTGACAGTTAACACATTAAAAGTTATTAGATTATCGAATTTATTTTCCTCTATAATATAACATTAATGAAGATTGTAATGATGTAAATAGTCATTGACATAAGCTGAAGACCTCTGTAGCTATAGATAAGATATCTAAATAGTGATTGTCATAGAGCATCTTTAGGCATATTCTGAAAAAATTTCACGAATATTTAATGTGCTTTGCCATAGTTAATATGTATTTTCTTCTTTTTTGTAAGCAAATATATCCATATTGAAAATTGGTCAAATCAATATTCAAATTTAGATTTTGTCTATAATATGAGGTATTACCGAAATCGTGATCTGTGGAAAAACAGCTGAAAATGTAAATATAATTGATTTTTGATTGATTGACTTTGATATAATTGTTTATGAGCCAGAAAACAGCCACTTTCTGTCCTATGCATCATTGATATCACAGGTCGATATTGTCCTTGAAGGAATGTGTATGGAAACCATAGATAATTAATTTATCATAAAGATGCATGGTTTTTTTATGCCATGTGCTCAGTTATTTCTTGCAATAGTATTAAATTCATGATCATTACAATCCCAGTTGAACTTATTTTTTTCTCATTTTCATCTATTTAAATATCGGCATTGATATTTGCAACACCGGTATTTATTATGTAATACCGAAATACTGAAGCCATAGTTGTATCGCCTTCATATTATACAATGAATTCCAGAATGATATGACTTTAGGAGAATTGGAAGGGCATTTAATAGAACTGGAATCAAACAACCTTAACCCTCGTGGTATCTTGCGGAAATTACTTCAAAAGTATTGCCTATTAGGAAACACTGAAGAAGCTCAAAAGATATATGAGAAATGTGAGAATCTCAAGGTTTGTATATATTCATCACTCAGATAACTTTGACCCATTCTGATACACAATTTTGTTGTCTTTGGCAATAAAATTATATATAGGTAAAACAAAAGTTCATAGAAATTTTATGCATTTATAGGGTATAATTTCTTATATGATGCATTCTGCTTTTAGGATCCTACTCAAATTTTGTGTTTATAAGAACATAATTATTATATAATAATTAATAGAATTATAACATATTTACATAATTATATCATATTATGTTTTAAAGATTGACATTTCACCTGGAATGAAAGCCAATATGTTAGATATACATATTAAGAGTGGAAATATTGAAAAAGCTGAATTACTTTGGAGCTCATTAATGGCACCAGGTTCGAAATTCACATTAGATGACCACAAGATATTAGATTATGCTTGTTTACTGGCTCAAAATGAAAGAATAGATGAAGCATTTGGAATCATAAAAAACTGCCATATTACGGGGTAAGTTTTTATTTTTTCTTGAACAAAATTAAGTATTTAATTAAAAATTAATTATCAAAAATGCATTTTAAAATTTTCAGATCATTGAATCGAATGAAAGCAATTCAACAGAACTGTTTCCGCCTTTTAAACTAAAGTAAGCAGTATGGGAACTACAAAACAAACCGAAAAAATGCTTTCTTTGTTGGTCAGCCTAAAATTTTGCACATATTCTAATGTTATGCTTGGTCCACTCATCAGATCCAATATTAATAGGTAATAGAATATATTATAGACAATTAAATATTTTTTACTGTTGAAACAGATTCCAATAAGATACATAATAGTTATGTGTCTTCTAATATATTTAAGATCATTACATATTTACTAATTCCCCACATGAAACCGTTTCCTGCCAAATAAATTAGAAAATGTAGTATAATAGTTGTACTAAGATTTACATATTTGTTTAAACATATTTCAGGTCTGACATTCCAGGTGCTGTGAAGACATTTACATATTGCGTCAATAAGTACAAAAAAACACCACTTAAAATTGAATTATTATCCATATTAGCCAAAGCATGTAATGAATTTGGAGAAGTTCCAGTACCAATGTCAGCGAATACACTAGAAAGAACCCAAAATAATGATACAAATACACAGAAACACAATGAGTACAAAAAAATGTTCCAGAAGGTTGTTGACATGGATATTAATCTTTATGGTGCAGAAAGATCAAAGGTATGTGTTTTATAAATATATTATGCATTCACTTTTAAGGTGTTAACTGTCAATTCTTGTTGGAAAGATGTTATATTTAAAAAAAAAATAAAACACAATTATTTTGTACTACTTCCACATATTTATAATGATCAGGTCCTGATCATTATAAATATGTGGAAGTAGTACAAATTAATTGTGTTTTATTTTTTTCAAAATATTATGCATTCAATTGACAGTTCATATTTTGATAGAATGAGTATTGATTTCTGAAGAACACTAAGCACTAAACTTGTCTTACTGTATTTTGGGTCACTTGTGTGGAAAAAACGGTAAAATATAAAGCTTTGTGGGATGTATTACAATGCCAGCAGAGTTTTTTCAATCAATATTGGTAGCATTGTTTGCCAAAAAAAGTGATGTCTAGTAATAAGATAGGGTATCAGAGGGGAAGTCGACCAAGGATTCACTAGCTGAATGCCGTTGTCATTGATAGTCATATGCTCTGAGCAATGCATTGGGTAAGGGTTAGGTGGAGAGAGATTGTTGCTGAAAACCAAGACCACCTGAAGTTTTCACTATCATGATGATATTTAAATTGGATTTTTTTTAAATTTTCAGATATCTTTGATTACAGCATTAGCTGAGACTGGTTTACGAAAACCCCTCAAGAGATTGTTGTTAGACAGCTCTGTTTCCATTAACGAAGAAGAACTAATAAGACAGTGTGAACGTTTTGTCAAAGAAAATAAAGTCAGTGCTCTAGAATTATTGATGAACTGTTTGGATGGCATCAAATGTGTTGATCAAAACAATCTTCACGAAATCGTAATGGAAGCTTACAGTAAGCAGATACTTTTTCACATTTTCTGAGGTTTCTACATTATGTTGCATTGCATTACATAGCATTGAAATATCTGTTCTCATGGACATCTATCAATTATTTCGTAAACATATTTATAAAACAAGGAACTAATTTATTATATCATTCAATGTCTAGTTATATTCTAATTCATTGATCTTCATCATCTTCAATTTGATGGCTCTCCAAAAGTAAAAAATCATTTTTTTTTCGTTTTCTAATGGGCCTCTGTTTTACTTGGTAATGTAACTAAGGACTTGAATTCCAAAATAAACGTTTTATTGCATTGATTTTTCAATGAATTTATACCCAGAGGTATGGATGTCTGTGATGCTTTCGTCCCTTCCTACTCACCTTTTGCGATCCTGAAAATAGAGCCTAGAGAAAGTGATTTTTAGTACTTCAAAAAATTTAAATTTATAAAAAATATTACTTGAATAAAGCAGATTGATAATATTTTTATAAAATTAGTTCAAGGCTAATTGTCGGGCCCGTGGTCGAGTGGTCAAAGTTGTTGGTTTTGGTGCTCATGGGTTCAAATCCTAGTATGGACAGTTTCACAAATGAATTTTTTTCATATTTCAATACTGAGATTTGAATCGGATTTCTGTTCTAAGGCATGGATATTTTTGATTTGTGTCTGAAATTCCCTCTTACCCATCCGACCCACAAAACAGGATATAACGAGAGCAATTAGCTAACCACTAATCCTGTCCTAGTTCTATTCTTCTATCCCTACTCTCATTAAAAAATGGAGATTAAGCAACTGAGTAATAGACAGCTCTCGTAGAAAATTTCTGTTGAGATACCTCCACTAAGAGTCCATATGCTTCACATTGGGAAGGGACATGGTTTAAAAAAATTGAAAATAATGCATAAGCGGTGGTTAATGCAAAAATATCCATGAATGACACTGAATTTTATTCGCAATATGTTCGAATATGAAAAAGAATTCATCTTTCAATTAGTGATTGAAAAATAAATTAAAAAATATTTTGTATGTGTGAATAATTCAACTGCACTCGTCAAAATAATGGTTATTATAATTCTGCAGATATGAACGGAAACTGTACAGCTGCATTGGAGCTTTGGAAGAGTATTCAATCGCATAATATCAAGCCACAAAGAAAAATAGCTGAGAGACTTTGCTCTATTTTGAAATATCACAGAGTGGAAGTTCCCGCTGATATTTTGAAATATGCTGCTAGTCATGGAAACGATACAATAATAAATACGTCAGCCCATTTATGAACTATGTTTTGAATGAACAGGAAAATAATTTATATTATCGCTTGATATTTTGTGATCTCAACTCTCAATCAAATTTTTTTTCTATATTATGAAAATTGAAGCAAATGTATGAACTAATGATTTATTATTTCTTATACGAAGTATTTAACAGTTCTTGCATTTAGCGTTACACAATAATATTTCAGTATTATTACCATCAGCTATATAATTAAGCTAGAATTTTAAACAGTCTAATTTTCACTTTATGACTATTGGCATCTTTTTCTTCTATTAATTTGTTTTGATACCAAGTATCCAAAATATTATATCAACCATGAATTTGATTGAATAGTCAATTAGTCATGTTGTTTTAATACTTAATATGCAGATATTTAAATTTTACTCCCAAGTGTGACACGCTATAAAAGCTGAAATCTAAAATCTTAATCTAAGAATCACAGAACATTTTTATATTTGAAGGTGTTTTTAGCCGCGATCTATTGGAAATCGATATGGTGTAAACAAAAAAAAGTGCAAATAAAAACTATATATTTAATTCCATCATATTTAATATACATCTAAAGAAAAAGAATGTACACTGCTACACTATCATTTTCATATCTAGAAATGCATGCTTAGAATTCCAACATAGTTAGTATATTGTGTAAATTTAAACATTCTCTTATTGAGATAATACTATATTAAATAATCAACTGCTAATGATTGATCTGGTGCATATTTCCTCTATGTATATGTAATTTATCATTATTAATACATCTGGTTCTTGACGGATGTTCTTAATTTTGTATTAAGACTGTCAACAATATCAAAGACTTGTCTCTTCACCGGTTCGTAGTCCGTTTTGATTGTAATAGAAGCAATATCCTCCCGTAGTGCTACATTGTTATTTTCTATGGCAGCTAATTTTTCTTCCATGCTATTCAGCTGGCTGTACATTTCATTGCCATCTAGTCTTTTCTGTAAATAATAATGTAGATTTTATTTATTATGCTGACGTAAATAAAAAAAATTTCCAATTCCTCAATTTTTTACTTAATGAATCAAATATTGTGAATAGACAGTTTGGAAATATACCATGAACACTGGTTTATGCAGTATATTGGTTCTGCAAATTTTTGTGTAAATCTAAGCATAAAACGCATATGAAAATGAAAGATATGTTCTAGAAAAAAACTCATAGTAAATTCGAGTCTTAAACCCAAATAAAATATTGAGATAGGTTCTAAAAAATCGCATTAAATGAAGTACATATTATAAGAATGTGACTAGTAAACTTGTAGTTTCTTGCAGCTTTTATTTTATTGTGTACTATCTATTTTTTTTTTTGCATGTGATCTCCAATCCATATCATTTATGGCTATTGATTTTTGCCATTTAGAACTAAGAGTAGTTCCAGAGACAACACTTAACTTAGCAAGTTATCAAGTTGATGTACCGTCCTGACGGTTGTCCTGGATTTTAATCTCCTTACCCAAAGTAAATTGTTTTTAATTTTGACCTTTATGTTTGTGCTTTGTCAGTCTAAACGTGTTAAAGCAAATATGTTGGATTTGAAAAATTTTGAGTATTTTTGAAAAAATGTTGTTTTTTCTTGACTATGTAATAATAGAATCGCATGAAATACTTGCGCAAATCGAGGAATAAGTGTACTTTAAACATAAAAGATTATTATGTTTTATAATATTTATACGCGGTCAAGACTAATTGTTCAATGATGAAAACATGATTACCGACCTGTAGTTCACGATAACGGCTAGAAGCTTCTTTAACAGCGCTCTCAGTGGGAGCAAGTTTTTCTCTAAGCGTAGCTGCTTCCTCTTTAAGGTCTCGTCTCCTAGCTGCTCCTTGAGCTCTCAGTCCCTCCAGGTCAGACAAAGCTTCGGTGGATTGGCGCAGGGCGATTATTTTATCAGGTAATACACTTAATTCCGCTGCCAGTCTTTCACGTGTCTCTTGTGTCTGAAACATATCCATTTATTAGTCTACTTTTGAAGTACGATCTGTATCATTTTAACTGTTAGATTTCTTTATTAAAGAGCATTTATTTTCAGTAAAAATAACATTTAAATATGTACGTAGTTCGTAATGAACTCTTCTAAAACGATGTTAGCGCTGGGTCCAGTCTGTTACCTTTTTTAGCTGGGTTTGAAGTCGTGCATATTCTTTTGTTAGGCCTTCTGGTGTTTTAATAGTGTCGTTATCAATTGTAGACATTGAAGTGTACCCTGCATCTTTTTGTTTGAGACTATCGATTTCATCAAAGTTCAAATGATCCAAATTGGAACTGGAATGATCCAGAGCAAATACAACATCCGATTCAAGTTGCGTGATTCTAGATTTCTCATTCTCCATGCTTTGGTCAAAGGTTGACATGAAACCTTCCATTGTTTCTTCGCGTTTCTTCAACTCCCGGTACTTTTGGTGGCGTTCAGATTGCCCCTCTTCCAAGTCCTGAATGCAATTTCAAAATTATAAGAATATTAAATAATCAATTAGTAACAATACACTCACATTTGTTAAATTAATATTGTTGAAAAGGGATTATTAAAAAACTTTTACCTAATATTAAACTTAGATAAGTGGTTAAAACGGGTCCTGATTTAAGATAAGACTAACATACAAACATGAAAGAAAAGACCCTGACAGTAATCAGAGTAGCCAAACAATTAAAATTTTCAGTGTCTCAACTGTTTTCAATTGAATAGTTACTCTATTTTAACAGAGTAACTCTTTAATTTTTTCGTTGTTTATATGAAAAAATCATACTCGTTATAAATAATTTGTGTATGATAAATTTACACATCCATTAGTAAATAATTACGATTGAAACTACAGCTTCTTAAATTTAAATTATTTGTATTACAAAAACATGTCGTCATTTCCATTGCAAAATTGTATATCTGCATTTGCATTTTCACCCTTAAGTGCATGCAAAATAACACAACTGACAAATTATGGTTAAGTTAGTATGTATTTGGGGCCTAATGCTATGTCAAATGTATCAATTTTTCAATACAGGCGATTGTGTATTTCTCAATTTATATATATATCAATATCTTTCACAATACTGTTGCCAAATACTGTGGTGAGTTTTTGTGTTGGAGCTTCCTTAGTGAACATGGACACTTCTTGTACTAGTATAGTATAGGTCAATATAGGTGTTTCTTGGTGTAAAATATGCACACATTATTTTGACATACTCTATAGATTTTCTCCTATTTCATTCATTTTAAATCGGCTGACATTGGGATTTTTACCATTGAAAGAATGAACATTTAAAAGTTTTTTCTGATACTTAAGTCAAAATCTGACATAGGCACTTCTAGTATTAGCCCCAGATGTATCTAATTTTAATTACATGTTTTTCACTTTTGTTTTAATTCAATTTTGCAGATATATTATACTATTTTGCAATGGAAACGACAATGTACAGACTGCACCTTAACCATAATGAACGGTGAAAATAAAGTCATAGTAAATTAGGTTCAATGATATTCCAGTAGCATACCTACTAGTTTCATCATACCTGTTCAGCTTGCTCAAGCAGATCTTGCGCTCTTTTAATTTCCTCTTTTACTGATAAAGCATTGCTTTCCATTGAGGAAATTGCAGCATTATCTTCTCGTACCTAAATAAAAATATAACTGAAGTTGAAAATACAGTTCCATTCTATAGTCATATATATATACCACTTGACTGAATTGCATATTTGATTTAAAACCTTTAGAATTAATGATTTCATAACTGCATTTAAAAACCAATTTTTTATGCTGTATAAATGTATTTTGATATATTACATGAAATGTGATTTTTTAAAGAGGTATTTAACATTTGAATTCAATTCAAAATAAGGTATATTTATGTGCCGTCGTAAAACATTATTTCTGACCATTTAATGACTATATACATTGTGGTTATACAGTTTTATTTAGTTTTTCATAGCTTAGTATATTCCAGTATAGTGCGACATTCTAGCAATTTATTGCACTTATAAGCATGTAAATTTAATAAATAATTATTTCAATCAATTGACGTCACTATCACAGAAGCTATTGTGATACACTTTCCCTTAAATACAGATCTTAGAATAGTATTGCAATGAAAATGTTTTTATAGCATGCTAAAATTTATTTTTGCCATGCTCAAACAATATTTTTATTTACTTGTAAAAGTAGTTGGTCTCGCTCTTGGGCTGGTTGAAGTTTATTACTCATTTCTTCTTTCAATGAATCTCTTTTCTGTTCAGCTGCTAACAATTTGCGCAACAAATCAACCATGTGTGTTTTCATCTGAAAAGTTGAAATATGCAAAGCATTCATTACATTCTAGATTCAATCAATAGATGGTGAGATATGAATGAAAACAAATATTTCACAATATTCAACAGTTAACAATATTAAATAAATAGGTAAATAGATATTTTCTCTGAAATGTTACTATTCTACAACAAATTGTATCGTGGTTTACTTGAGAAATAGAAATTTGCTTTTCTAAGTCATCCTTGGCCTTTAAAAGTTCTTCCAGCTGCATTCTACCTTGATCTGCTTCTTCCTGGAGGTTAGCGACAGTGTCACGTAATTGAATATATCTTGCCTTCTCAGCAGGATTCATCTCATCTATCAGTTTTTCTACGGCACCCTGCTCCTAAAAAAATTTTTTTTATTCTTGTGTTATTTTGGTCACTCATTTTAATTAAGTAAAACAAATAGACATGAGATTCGACAAAATATTCATGTGGTACATTTTTTAATTTCATGTATCAATAATTATTTACTTTGTTCATCTGGTCTGTGATTTGTTTTAATTGACCTTCTTTTCGTTGTCTTTCTGCGAAGACTGTTTCAAGCTCATTAGACTTTTGATTGTTGGCAGCCTCCAGTTCAGTTGTCTGTTTCTGTATAGAAGTGATATCAGCAGCTGTCACCATTTGGGATGCAAGATTATAATCTGTCAACCGTGCTTGCAAATCTTAAAAAGACAAAGAAATGTTACAAATAATAATATGTCAATTTCATTTTATTTAACTTGATTTAAGTTTGAATATATTAATGATTAGATTTTAATACCTGTCAATTCTTGGGCCATTTCTCTTCCCCGAGCTTCATAATGCTTATTAGCAGACCTTTCTCTGGCAGCAGTGTCAGCAACTTGGTGAAGTCTTGCAATTTCAGTGCGAAGTGCACGAACCCTTCCTCCAAGCACCTCCTCCCAGTATCTCCTATCTCTAAGTTGTCGGTTTCTAGCGATTCCAGTGCCAGTTCGAAGACCAGAAAGGCCTTGCTGAGTTATAGGACGATCCATCTACCAATTTATGAACATATTTTTTTGCATTTCAAAAATACTTCAGACACTAAAATTAAGAATTGATAAGATAAGACAAGTTCATTACCTACATCTGTAAAATATTACTATGGTAGATAAAATTCCATATAACAACTGCATCTATTTAATTAAGCTTGCAGCTTTTTTTATTTATAAGCGACCCTTACTTGGAGAGTTTTTCTGTTTTCCATGGCTCCATTAAGATTTCATTCTGACACTACAGTCAAATAATAAATAACTATTAAGTTAAGCTAAGCTAAGCATAAGGTCCTATTTTTTTAAATAAAATCATGTTGATTTTAATAAAGATACATAGTATTAATTAGTTACTGGTACATTATAATTTATAAAAATGTATGTATTTTGTACTCATAAGATTTTTATAAAAATGTAATCCTGTAATAGTAAGAATATACCATATTGACTCCACTGATCCCAGTGCCTATTCTGACCGTTGGTGTGGGAGGAGGTGCTCCAAAGTTGCTGGTGGACAAGCGAGAGGCTGTCCCTCCTCTATATGCTGATGCTGGCCTCATTGTCTTGTTTCTGAGGACGAACATAAAAAAATACACCATTCTTGATCTAAACATAATTCAGTAACAACTAATGTGGAGACGAAGAATGTGTTAAACATCTTTTGGTGATGACCTTTGGACAACTGCAATGAATATAAAATATATTATATATTAACATTAAAATGAACGCCTAAATAAATCATTTTCACTGACGTTTTTCATATCATCATTTCTATTACAAAATTGTATATATGCAAAATCAAAAATTTCCGGCAGAGCATAAAAAACAGTTGAAAAACATTTGTAGGTATCTAATTAAAGCAATAATAAAAACACGTAATTAATTTTAAATATGTATACATATTGGTAATTATGTTTTTTTTATTTTCGTTCTAATTCGATAAAGTTGTTTTTATGCTCTCCCGAAAAATAATAATTTTGAAGAGTTAAATTACGTTTTGTTGGTATAAAATGTATTTAATGGCAAATTTAAAATATATTACTATTTTACTTTTTTAATAAATACAACTAAGTTTTGATTAATTTACAGATTTCTTTTTTTACTATAAATTCCATAATAATAAAAAAATTTAATTTTTTAAAAAATCCTGTGTAAAATGTTCTATTTTTAACTCTAGTAACAGTTTTGAGAAGCGCACCCCAAGAGGTAGGTATAGTTTGTAATAATATTCACCTACACATACGTAAATTGATATTTATTTCATTCTTATGAAGCTGATCGGCCAATTAATTCTCTCTAATGTAATTTCGATAAATCCAGTTTTAAAACAAACTAATGCCGTCAGTCTTTTATAAAAATGGTCAATACTTGCGTTAGCATTTTATTCTAATACAGTGAAACCCCGATCTATTGTTCTCGCACTTTTCGTTATTTTCTTAAGTCACGGCAATTAAGAACATTGTTAAATAATTCCTCTTTCATCATTTTCCTGCATTCATCGTTTGACGGGCCCTTACAAAACGATAAATCGGAGGCATGGTAACATAATAATTTAGATAACAGATTGTTTTTCTACCCACAGTTAAGGTATGTTGTTTACAGTTCAAACCATTGAGGTACTGTGGCAGCTAGATTATTTACACCATGGTAACCGATATTCATTACTTAAAAATAATAAAATACTACAAAACAATCAATTATTAGAAAATAATGAAAATCGAGTTAAAATGCCTTGTTACATTTTTAAAACATAATATTTGACAGCCATTAAATTGGCATTCAAAAGTAGAATACAGTAATTTGTTTCAGAATTATGATAATAATAATGGTACCTATGAGTTGAGGACCGAATTGATTGTATACTTGCGCTGCTTCGAGCTGACCTTTCGTGCAGTCCTCTTCTTGAAGTCGGCCGCGATTTACCGGACTCGCAAACACCGTCCACTTCAGTGCGCCATCTCACGGAAGACTGCCTCCCACTTTGAGGGTATTCCATATCGCCACTTTGCGCATACAGGTGTCGTATTAAATACGCCAGAAAAAACGTATGTGAGTATTATTGATGTTAAATTTGATATGTTGTTACGCTGTTACGTTGTTGTCATGGCAACGCTATGTTTTCAATGTACATTAATAGATGTCACGTCAATACTTAATTCAATTTCTCATAATGGAAATCTTTTTCGATTATAAAGTTTAACTTACACTTTATAAAGATAGAAAGTGTCGATCTTTGATAAAACCTTAGAGAATATTGGCAATTAAAAAATAATAAACAATAATTATTGAGTCATGTTACTGTACACCGTATTTGTAAAATAAGAGTTATTGGCACACTTATAAAGAGTATTATGAAGTTTGATTGACTACAACAGAATAAATCATATTTCATACTTATAATGCCAAGTAGGTATAGGTAGTTTGTTATATTATGGAATGTTAAGTATGTTTTCCAATTAACGGGCTTTGTATCCTATACCATTATCATCGCAATTTTCGTATTTTAGAATGGATTAGATTTAATTTAGTTTACAGAGGGTGCTTGATGGAAATTCAATATCATATTTGAACGATTCAAAATTAGATTTGGTTTGGTTACGAAAGATTGGATTAATAGTTTTCATCGACTCTTATTGTGAATTTGCGAGAAAAAGGCTGGGCTCAAAATTTCCTCTCCGCGATTCATGAAGAAATTCCCTAATTTGACTTATCATAACAGAAAGAATAATTTAAGATCTGCCTAAGGTTGGAAACTTCGGAGTAAGACTCGTATGTGAGCAAGTGACGAAAGATGTACGGTTTCGATTTGATCGGAGTGCGCCGTACCGCGAGAGTAGCGCACAGTCTTGTAAAATATCAATAATAATTATACCTAATATTATATAAAAAAGTTTATTATTAAATTTTTTTTCAAATTATCGGGGACCTTTTCTTTTTTGTGACGATTCCTATTTCAATCTTTGGTGAGATGTAACTGAGTTAGGCGTATAATTATGTGGAATGCATAATATTAATTATTTCATTACGGTTGATGGTTGGTTAAAGAAAAGACATTTTTTTTCATTTTAATAATATATTTGACCATACATACATAGTAATTCTATATTTCCGACACCATGAGTACGATTACAGATTATAATATTAAAAATAGTATTCTAAGTTAAAAAAATGTATACCTAATGCATGATATATAGTCAATTTATTGATTATTAAATTCCGCACTTTTTATTTGCGCTCCACTAACAATTAAAAATATTATGTTAGTAAGAACAAAACATCTTAATTTTGCTTACAATAATAATAACTATTTTATATAATTAAAATTTACTTGAGAATATTTGTCCATTAATGGTAAAATTGCAAGCAGATGTTGTTACTTTGAAAAGAGTCCAAGATAGTCCATAAGAAATACAATTTTCTGTTATATTTCAATATGTTTATAAAAATAAAATTTTTACACTTAATTTTTATAAATTTGTCGGGCTCTTTTCAGCGTTGAAGATGATCACATTTAATTCTATGTTATCTTTCTTTTTTAAAAAGGACAAAATGAGTATATTAAGAAGTGGTAACATTATTTAGCACCTATGAAATATACTCACCGTTGATTTTTAATCGACTCATATAAATTATTGTGAGTATTAAAAAATATTATATACAATCTATCAAAAATAAAACTATAATGTCAATTATTTGAATTACGTAAAATTCTTATGGAGAGTTTTTATAAATCTGCGTTTTTCAAATTATGTGTATATATATTTAAAATAAACACATTGTTTTCTCATTATAAAATGGGACATAATTACAAAAAATGTGACATTTTTTTTGTGTAAATTTTGACGTTTTAGTAATATAAATCTATCATTTAAACGTTATATATAAGTTATATAATATATCGATAGGTAGTGGTAAATGGATATAAAAAATATTATAGAACCTACTACAGCTGGCAGTGTCTGGTTATCCTTTAAATTCATAAATAAGTTTATTGGCAGCATCAAGATTGCATTGTGTATAAGGCCAGACTTATTTTTATCATTAAATACTACCTACATTATTTACACTTCAACTAATATCTTATAATAATTCATGATAATCTCAAATAGTAGAACTAAATAGTTTCGGAAAGACGTATTATTACAAAAAGGATTATCAATGTAGAAGATAAAATTGAATTTTTAAGCAGCCTCTAATAAAATTATTTTCAATGAATAAATAAAATCACTGATGGATTGAAGTTTTTTTGAAAGTATTGCTAGAAAATCTAAATGAATATGTAGCAGATAATATAAACTTATGGTTATCATATGCTAAAACAGAAAGATCAAGACCGTTTCTATATACATTATTAAATTCGTGCTATTTTTACAAGATTGATCAAATACGTATAGTTATGATTGCATGTCGGCCTTTAAATAGAATTATATTATTGTATAAAGATTAATATACAAAATTAATTAAGTTGACTACGTAATATCTGTTTTCGCAATAGGTTAAGAAGAGATATCATTTTGGCAGTGACGTCGTTGAGAAATAGATTGATGGTAAATTAAAACTAGTTTTTAATTATAAAATAAGTAAGCACTACCGTTTTAAATTTAAGAAGATTATAAATGAGACTCCTATATATAAGCATATTAAAACTATTAAATACAACAATTGGTTTTATATAATTAAAACGACACTTTTCAATTACTTGAAATAATTGTAAATATGATAAGAATAACATTTTTCTCTAAATAATAAATACATCTAAAAATGTACAAAGTCACATTTCACTCAAGCATTCAGAATAAACTAACAATCTTCTTTCAATCTCATTCTCTTATAATGGCGTATCAGAAGCGATTAAGTTAAACTAAGAATCATTATTTTATTTTAATAATACCTAAACATTAACTGAAGATGTATTTTGTTAATTTTCATAATTTGAAGTTTCATGGGCACAAAACTATATACACTATTTCGAAAGGAATTGATATTCACAAATAGAAAATATTTAATAAATAATTAGTAAATGGTAATGAAGGTACAATTACCAATAAACGTATGCTGTCGATACTACATCGTTTTGAAGTTAGTTTTGATTTTTCGATCTTCTTTAGTAATCGAATCAACATCGTGCCTTCCCATGTATTTAGCTCATGAGTACTTACAGTGAATCAAAATAAGTGAGGAAAGAGGTCTATATTTAAATTTTGCCTTTAACAAATAGATGGCGCCTTGTGTTCATTTCTCACAGCTACAAGGTCTGATGTAACAATCACTATTGCCTAAACATTTTTTTTCTGTAGAATTAAATAAGTGCATTGGTATCTTTTAATGCTCTTCGTTTAGTGTAAATAGTTTTGTGATCCACGTATTTATATGAAATAATCGAAGAAACATAAATAGTTTTCTGTCTCATGTGGTTTAGTCCCATTCTCCGATGTACATTTGACGGGGTTGCGGGGGAACGTAGCCTCTTGTGGGAAGCGGAAGTCTTCCGTAAATTTGATTATATGGCGATATTTCTAGATGGTCCGAATCTGCAATAAAAATAAATTTATTAAATTGTAGCCTCAAACAGACAGCAGAAAAAAAGACACATCTTTTGCAAGGTGTACAAAATCTTTTTATCAATTATTACAATCCGCTATTGAAAAAGAAGGAATAACTTTTAAAAGTTTTACTTTTACTTTCTTCTACAAATTTGTATGTCTCATTAAATTTTTAAATCACAAAAATATAAATAATATAAAAAGAGGATTGATTGTTACCATTACAATCATTTTATTAGGGAAACACTAGAACGAACTAATTATAATTTAATCAATATGGCTGCCACTTACAACAGACTAAAATATCGTAACTGACAAATCTGCGATAATAATTGTTGGAAATTTTATCGATATAAATTATACAAAATGGAATTGAAATGTATTTATTCATAAATATGTTTTTTTTATCTATGCTATTATAAATCAATGGTAAAACAACAATACAACAATAAAGCCTTGTTTCCCACCAAAAAGAAACATAATATTATATGTCATAAATGTAAAAAAATATGACATTCACATAATGCACATGAAAATGTCCAAAAAATTTTAAGTTAGTAAATTTGATACCAAAATAGAGGTCTGCACGGGCCGAAATTTTATAAAATTACCAAGTCCACAAAGATTTACAAAATTTTCCGATATTCAATCTTTATGCAAATGAGATCCGACAATAAATACTTTGGTTCAATATAATACTTTATTTTATACTGTAAATATAAGTAATACAAAAATACTAGAAATTTTGTATGGAAAGTCAATACTGAGTATTATTAATTCGTTAACTATTGTTTCATAATATAATTGAATGTATTTTTCATTGTCTACGGGATGGACCGAGTAAAAGCCCGTGCAGAACTCTATACCGAATATATCATGCACATTTATCACCAAAACTTTTCCCATTTCCAAATCTTAATTACTGCACATGGAGAAGTATGATAAATGATGATGGCACTATGACAAAATAGACGAATCATCGAATCATTCTTTACATTATATAATGCAGTGATTCTTTTGAAATAGCCTCTGTCGGTACGTACACAATATTCAGCTGTTTTTAGATAAATGTTTCATGTCGAGCACATTCATATTTTTGTTCCGTAAAAACTAAACATATTCTCAATGGTTCGGTTTCCTTAGCGTCGCTAATGTAGCTAGTATAGAGGAACAAGCTGAAATTTGGCTACCAATCTTCGATAGAAGATGTGTTTTCTTTCAACGTATTGGAAAAATCTTGTTCTTCTATGATTTTAATCTTTGTAGTGAGTGGTATACTTGCTTTTGGTACTTGAATACTCAAGTTTTATGACATATCGAGAAACGAATCTTTTTTAGATTGAGAAAGTTTTATATTGAAGACGTTGTAAATACGCTGTGTTTAGTATACTTTAATTTTTCAGTCAATTCAAGTGTTGTGAACTTTATCAAATGAAGATATCGATGATTATGAATACCAGGGTTAAGGAAAATTTACAAGTTGGAATGAGTAGGATGGAGACGATGAAAAACGAACAATTTCTCTGCTTTTTGTGGAGGCAGATGGTCACTTAGAGCTGAAAAAATCTTGTTATTTAAATATATTAACATGGGTGCACGATTATTAATGATGAACGAATTCTCTATTGTGAATGTAGTGACAAATTTACTTTATTATATGTTGAAAAAGAAAAAATTGGCTACAGATATATGTGAGCTTCAGGATTAGATTTTTTTAGATCAGTACATATCATAAGTAAGTTTAGACAACTATTAAATTATATACCTACGTAAGATAGATTAATGATACTTACACCGTTGTAATAATATAATAGTTTTTGTATTGTTATACTGTACGATCTAAGAAAATGTTGGCATTTGAAACGAGGTGCCCTTGATTAAAAATCACTTTCGCTTTATTTTAAATCTGGTGTCACGTAGAATGTACAATCAATACTTTATATTTAACCGATTGAAGCGGCGAAAATGCAACGATGGGATTAGTTATCCGGCGATGGAGATGATCGCACGCTTAGTTTTGATTATTCAAAAAAGCTGTAGAGGGGTAATGGATCTTTTACCATTACACAATAGGGAAAATCTATCAACAACCAAATAAAAAAAGAATCACCTTGGTCAAGTTGATGCGCAAAAAATCTAAAATTTAATTTGAATCTTATAAAACCGTCCACTAATGTGGGTATTTTACTTTATTAGCACGAAATTTAACTAAGGAAAATATTACAATTTCAAGTTTTCATGATTCTGAAAACCTTTTTATCGTGAGACGGCAAGAATGGATTCAGTGAAGCGAGACTTTTAATTTCGCGCAAATCTAAGCCGAATTTTTCTTTCGAATTTCAAGCCATTGAAATCGAGAGGCGTGTACTCACGCGAATTAAAGACATTCATCACTTGAGTTTTTGTGAATCGTTTAAATAATGTTAAAGGTATTATACGCTCTTATTATATATGTAAATAGGTACTTAAATTCTTGATATTAACCTATGTGGCACACTGATCATTGACCTGAGCACCTTTCTAGAAACTTTCCAAAAAAACATTTGTACAATTCGCTTGCTGTTTGTAAAAAAGGCAGAATTCTATGGCTGATTCCGAACCCATAACAACTCTTAATTTTAAGAGACTGATTCATGGTTCAATTCTGATAGACGGTGTCGTATTAAATTTATCATACGACCAAACTGTGGTTTGATTTCAATGAAGTTTAAAAAAATATCCAAGCATATTTTTACCAGCTTCTTTTCATTGATTAGAATTTTATTAGTTACGAATAATATAGAAATTTTAACAATGCTCATTATACGTAAAAGGTAGTTCATTTGTATTTATGATAGATTTTATATATTTTTCAGAGTCCTACAAAATATTTGTATTTATAAATTTATTAATCCTTTCAACGTGACGCTATGATACACTAACAAAATGTTACCTCGACGATGGGGTCAATAAAATAGTCTTAACATAAGTATAAATTGCACAAAAAAACCTACTACCTTGATTTAAAACTATTTATTTGTATTAAGTATCACTCATATTATTTACGGTATGCAAACACCGTTTTAGTCTTTTTATCAAAACTATTCTATTATTATACAATGCCAATGATTATTTTCAGCAATTCATATTTTTTATTACCGTGCGGCCATTGAATCCAGATTGCTTTATGCAATAAGATTACAAATAATAATAAGTGAATGGATTTGAAGCACATAGTCATATGCAACATTGTCGTTTGAAAGAATGTTAAATACCAATTCAAGCATATAAACGCAGTTAAATATTAGTCAATCTGCATAGTTAAGTCATTAGATATGCCACTAGTTGACATTGAGAAACTGCAGTAGGCATTGAGAAATATAGACGAATCGAACTAGAGATAGGCGATTTGAATTATACGATGGGTCAAAAAAGGCTGTCGATTTCTCCCACAACCTTCGAAAAGTAGCATTTTTCAGGTACATAAATTATTGGAATTCTTCTTGGGATCTGAAAGACAGGAGATGACTCTTGAAAAAGGTCAATAGCTCAGACTCTTTTTTAGAAAAAATTGACATTAGCCTATTTGAGCGAATATAATTAAGTGAGATGAATTCTTTTAATAACTTATATCCTTATTTCAATTACACAAATACTTTAATTAATTAACCGACTGCGATTTAGCAAACCAACTTTAAATAAATTTAACGCGTGTTTAAATAAATCATCCATAGGTAAGATTGAAATCGTGACGAAACAATTTGTCGCATTGCATGGCATGTTACACGACGCGCATCGTTTACAAAAATAAAAGATTCCTTCCTTCTTTCGTATGTTATCATCAAAACCGATCTTGGGCCAAAATAAATCCATTTTATTCGAACGTTTATATAAAAACGGCTTTTATGAAAATAAGTTTATAAAAAATATACGAGTAAAGAATTTGGCAATCTGAATATCTCTTCTAGATAAGTTTTATACATGACAAATAATTTTGTTTTTATAATTATTATACATTGTCTCCACGCCGTAAGAGTCTTTTAATACCAAGTGAAACTTTAGTATAATGTAATATATTTATATGTGATATAACAAATGAATCTTAGAATTTTTTCTTATTAAAAATGAATCACAAATTTATTCCGTTTGTTCGAAATATAATTCAATCATTATTCTCTCAGCAGTATCTTTTATAGCTCTAAGCAAACTATTTTTATATTGTTAGATACATGACCATTCTGCAAAAATCCTACTACGATAGTACATGCGATTCGAATTAATATACATATTCTTTAATACAGTTTCATGTCATCCATAAGTATCAGATTCAATTAAACTCGATTCTCACCCGGTTCATGCGTGCCTTACTGTCCTTGGTACATAATAAATAATATAATTCAATATTAAAAGATTGTAATTTTAAACGTGTTGTGATGCAATATGAACCGCAGAACGCGACAAAACCAGAATGTCATTATTCTTCCGCCTTCGGTCGGCCCATTTTAATTTGGAGATCGTGTGGAAGGATATGTTTGAAAAAATAAATAAGTATGTTCGGCCTTCTGAAAGCAGACATTGGTATATTTGATCACATTGTAAAATCAAATTAGCAATTTCACGGTGTTATAAGATAAATTCGTTTGTGACAGACAGGTGTTATTTGACAGGACATACCAATGAAAAACGTTGATTTTATTTTAATAAGATTACAATTTTGTATAATACAAAATACCGATTTCGATTCAGATATTAAAATTTAGTTTTAAATGTTATTTAAAAGGATTATACTCCAGGGCTGCTAAATCGGAGCTGCATCCGTAGTCGTAATTTATATTTATATTATATTTTCACTCAATCGTGACGATAAGAACATTCTATAGTACTTACATTCGAAGCAATTTTTCACTAAAAAAACATCCTTCATTGAATTTTCAACTTGTTTCTAATCAATTCGTAATTTCACTTACAGTCATGATTCTAAGAGTATTTTACATACCGTAGTGTGTCAGACAATTTATAATTTGCTAATACAGAATAACACGTGGACATGAAAAATACAACAAATGAATTGTCTACGAACAATTCGAAAAATTACGTTGTAAAACTTCATACTCAAATTTTTTGCCGAGGTTAACATTATTTTTGTGGCTATAACACATTCAACATTAGGTAGGGAATGAATATGAAAAAAAGTTATTTTGTATATGATTAATCGACAGGCAAAATTGTACTAATAAAAAAATGTAAAAAGCTTTTTATGAAAATGAAAGAATTTTTTTTTATTAAAAACAGTAATTATACTAATCTCTTACTCAAAACTCTTGCTGCTAAATTCACCATTAATATTCATTAAATGAAGAAACTTGATCAAATGGTAATACGTGTGGTGCGCAAAGAATTCTTGTCTTTTATTTTCTGTTTTTGATTTTTAAATCTATTGCAATAATTACATTTAACAATGATGGATTGCTTATCCACAATGACAGTTTTTTCCGGCACATTGTTTCTAAAAAAAAAAATCAAAAAAATAAGTTAATCCCACGCAGCGGAGAGATTTGTTTACACAAGACTACTATTTAATTTAATCTTGCAATTTTATAAACATCTCAAGATTATGAGGTAGAACGAATTGATGTACGAATTAATTTTTTTTTGTTTGAAATAAACTATCTACAGAACGAATTATTGAAATTAAAATCAATTTTTGAACTTACGTTGGTAATAACACTTCTGTAAGTGATATACTTTGTGTGATATTCAAAGAATTAATTTGTTACTGTTTAATTAAGAACGTATGATAAGTCTTGAAGAAAAAAAGAGATTAATAATATTAAATATTACTTCTTAAGCCTTGTTAAAAAGATTTTCTTTGTTTTTAAGACCTTTCAGACTCGTGACGTTATTCGTTATAAAATTACGGAGATTATTAAATTTTACACTAACAAGATTATAAATCGCAAATTGCAAAACTGTTCGAAGGAAGAGTTTTCGTCACGGCGTCACTTTCAAGTAATAAAATAAAACTAAAGTTATCATTTCACAGTTTCACACCAGAAGAAAGTTGTGACACCAAATCGAGAAACGTGGAGTCTGTGCCTCTAAAATATTTTGCAATTGAGTATCTCTATGGGCATTACCAGGAAATATTCTGTAGTGTGTATTTTTTTCTTGTTTCAAATTAGAAGTTTTAATTTTGCAGTGGGCGCTGAATACAATGTTTTACATTATTACATATGATTTTCTTCAAATGAAATTTTTTTTAATAGGTAGTTGTGTGATTGTTTGTAGATTTCTCCAGAGTCAGTTTATTTAGTAAAATAAAGTGAGTACAAATGATAAAAATCTATTTAATCATCATCGTTCAAAAAACAATAGCAATTGCCGACAATCTAAAGCTCTGCTACGAATTATAGTACTTTATGGTATCTGTCTGAATATGTTTTCTATATCTTTTGTAAAGATGAAGAGATTGTTGAGATTTTGTATATTTTCATGTATTTTGTCACTAACGAACCGGGTTCAATCATTTAAAAAATAAGAAAAATATTGTTTTGTACTACTTCCACATTTTTCGTAATGATCAAGAGCAGTTTTACTCACCGTCGTCCACCAGCTCAACCAGTCTTGATCATAAAAAAAAGGTGGAATTAAGTGGTAAAAAACAAATTATGTTATATTTTTAAAATATAGTGCCTTTTTACCAAGAATAAATTGACAGTTAAAATCTTAAAAGTGACCATAACCATTATAACTCTACGCCGTAACTATATTAACAAACCAGGCATGAATAGAATTAGGAATCGCAAGTAGAAGATTTTTCTTAATAATCACTATTGTTGATTCAAATAAATGTGTTCTTGACCTAAAAACTCAATAGTTTATTCAAAATATGTTATAAAATATATTATCAGTATAGACAAAGGAACAATTCCGCCTTTACATGCCCTCTATATCAAATTTGACAAAGGCGTGGCTGATTTGATTACTAACGATAGCGTTTGAAATATTTAATAAATAAATATAGATACTCTTTTTAGTAGGTATGTCTAAAGATATTTCATTAATTCAATATTGATACCGCCCATCCCTGTAAAGCATGTTTTTACTATATAAGTAAGTACCGAATTAAATTAAAAGTTGTTTTATCTTTGTATCCATCGTATTTAAATCAATACGATAATGTCGTACGAGTTTTTTGTAATAATTATTATCATATCTAATCCGACAAGAAACAGAAGTTGTAGCTTTCCACTCTGCCACTTTCTACAATCTACAGCATGAAAAAACAAAACTTAAAACTAAACGTTATTAAAAACCTCATCTATCTCAGGTTGGGTTTTTGTAATATTAGCGATATTATGGAACAAATATATTTGTAACCAATATTTTTTAGTTTTTAATAGTAATTAGTTTAAGACACACATGGAATTCGTTTTTATAATGATGTTCAAACAGAGTGAATTAGTAGACAAAAATCTAAGGAATATACAAACATAGTATTGAGAAACAAGAAGTGTAATATCTACCAAAAAGCCTTGTATTGAATATCTATTTTACGAATTATGTTAAATAAAAACTGTGCTTGCAACAAGTACTCAACATTGAAAGTATTTTTTGTAAAGATGCTTATCTTCTCAGTTACCAAATTAAATCTACTCAATGAATATTTCTTTTGTTTTAAGTTATGTATAGTATAGCGAAATAATGGTACAGAAATATACGCCGATGAAATATACGGTGCAGTAATGGAAGTATTTTTGACCAAAATATACGTTTGTCAATTAGAAGTTATTCAGTTTGAGTGAATAAAGATGATTGTTCTTAAGTTCTACTTTATTTAGAAACAGTAAAAAAGTCAAAACTTGAAAATATGCAATCGAAAGGAAGGTTACAATCTGTAATACTTAACTTCCGTAACTTTTATGCATGAGATTTCAACTACAATTAATATCGACGAGGTGGTAAATTTGACTTCAGAGCAACAACTCTTATGAATTATGTTTTGGCATCATGCAATTTAAAATGTTAGCATAATTGAGCATACATTAATGTTGATGAAGTGTGGTGATTAAATGATGGTGCTTTTTATGTTTAACAAGCAAGAGTCGTGATATGATGCTGTTATTAAAAGCACAAAAAAGGGAAGACATAAATACCATAGCACAAGTGCAGGGTTTGTTCGGGATGACTCGAATACTTCTTGGACGGGAGCTTCGATCGCTTTTAGAGATAATTTGGCAGCATGTTGCATAGTTAATTTCGTGCAATGCGTCTCTTTTGCCAATTTTCAAATATTGAAGCATTGTTTGGAAGTATTTTTGCCACACAGCAAGAAAGCTTTCAGATCTGCGTTTCTTGCTGCTTTGGGTTTTGTTAGGGCATTTGCATGTGTTCAAAAATACATATTAGATACAAATATTTATATCAAAATTCCTTTGTGCCATTTGTTTCAGAGAAAAGATTTGGTGAGTATCGTGCGCCAATTTACAAATTTGTTATTTTCACATTATGTTGTTGAGGATACTGCATCTTTTAAGCAATCAATCGATACTACAGTTAAAAATAAAACAAATGATTCAAAGAAAAACACACCGCATTTAATTTTCTACGACTAAATACTATAAACGAGTACCCAAAGACCAACTTTGGGTTTGTTAAATTACTTTAATATTAAGGAGTCAATTTATGAATACGTTTTCTATGGATTGGTCGCTTTGCTTGTGATATTATCATGGTATTAAATAAGATTCATTAATATATTTGATAAGATATTTGGTTCATTTTCATTCATATTACTTGTATACCTTGTTACAGAAAATATGCATTCGATCAAAAATGAGCATGAAGTAAAGGCATTTTCAAAAATATCTTTTAAATTCTGATTTACTATTGAAATAGTAGTGTTCTAATTTAATTGAGCATCAATAATTAGTATTGTGAAAAGGAAATTAGGTTGTCGAAGTAAATCATTGAAATCAATTGAAGTATGAAGCACTGTCTGGTGTCTAAATTAGGTGACGAAAATAATAGGGCTAACTAATTGATTACTCAGAATTTGATATGAATATTTTGTTAATTGATTGCTTTTTTATCAGAGGTGGTGATTCATAAAATTGTGACATTGTGGATGTTACAAATTTATATTAAACAACAATGCATTTTGCATTAACCTAGGATTGAAAATGAATATAAATAAGGTTTTGCTTTTAACTGTGTACACTTGTGGTACTAATAAATATTGAATATTGGGATTTAAAATTTTATTGACTATTAAATGTGAATTATTTAGTGGGATATCTTAGAAAACGTATTCATAAATTCTGTCCGCGCTTGCCAACCAATCAAGCATCGGCGGAAATTTGGAATATGACAACATGATCAGCAAAGTCTACCGCGGTTGATGCAGCATTCTCAGTTTGGTGGGATCAAGTCTGACGCCATTTTCGGCAGCCATCTTTTTGTCACGTCGTTTCTCGCCCTTGACTCGGGCTTCGGCGTCGCGGCGCTCTGCCCTTCTGACGTCATATCCGCTTTCATACGCACCGATGCCGCTTTCGTAGCTGCGCGCGTGCCACATGGCCGGATGCGCAGGGTGGGCAGGGTGATGTGCGTGATGAGAGTGCGCGTGCGCGAACAACATCTGCGCGTGGAGAGCGTGGTGGGCAGCAATCGGAGGCTGCGCTAAGGAGTAACGCTTGCTGGGGACTGGTAACACTGCTTCTTTGGCGAGAGGGAGAACCGCTTTTCCGTTCGGTACTCCGTTCGCCTTCACAAAGTTCGGGACTCGAGCTCGAAGACCACAGTAGTATGGATCATCTGCAAATAAAAAAAAACATGAATTAAACATTCATCAATACTTAACTTCATCACGATAAAAACACACACACACAGTCAATATATCTAAATAGTGCGATACACTACGTTGGTATACAATCTAAAATAACTACAAATATACTCATATATTTTTTGATAAATAATCAATAATACTATTACTGCCATTAAAATATTGCAGGAGTAAAATATGTATAAAATTTAAGGCACGGAGAATTAGGAATCAATCCATTTTAATGACATGCTAAGATCCTCGTACATTTCTACTCTGAATACCTGATGAGCTTAGATAGTGTCAACCAAATTGCTTTTTGGAAAGTTATATCGTTGTATAAGTCAAACGGATATTTTGTATTTATGTCGACTCATCGTATTTTATTATATATGTATATATACTATATTAATAATATATTAGACCAGTAGGAACTTTTACGGCTTAGTTGTTTAAGCATGTGGCTAGGGATTATGCACGAAAAGAAATTTCATTTGTTTGTTTCGTGATTAATTCTTAATACGAGAGGAAAGATACACACGTAGTATATCTTAACGATTTTCTCTTGCACTATAAAAAAAGGTATTATTTATTTGTGTGTTTTCTAACGGAGTTTGTATCATAAATTTGACAGTAGATTTAAAACTAAACAAAATGAATATCATATCACTATCCATCAGAAATAATACGTGATTAATTTGAAATGATTTTTGTTAGAAGTTGTTGTTGGGCTAACAGTTTTAAAAGTTTTTAATAAATACTATGTTTTGATTCATATTTTAATACACTAACAGCGAATCTTAATTTGATCTTTAAGTACACGTTGCCAGTATCATCATTGAAGTAATGAATAGCTTCGAATAACTTTCGTCCTACTCGGTTGCGCTGTCAAGGATTTGGAACGAAACATTCATTAATTGAATTTTAATTGATTTATGGATTCATACACAAAAACAAGAATTTACGTGATGTTTCAAATCATTCGCACACTTGAATGGAAACCGGGCTTAGAGAGAGATGTTAGAGAGATGTTAGTTACTACCCCTTTCGTATCCTCATTTTCTCTGAAGAAAGAGTCTGGACTTTATTATTTATACACTTAACTGTATTATTGTTATGGTATAAAGTTTATGATGAATTGTTTTCGATGATTTAACTATGGTTTACTTTTTATTTAACCTTGTATGAATATATTTTTAATAAGTACATATGTATATTTATTACTTTAAGTGATAGTTGATAACTATTATATTACCTAGGGTACTTAACGTTGTACTTAACACAACCCACTTCGCACTCTTCTTACAGTGTGTATTCCACAGCGCAAAAATGTTATTCGTGTTTCAATTATTTGTCTAGAATGAACGGTGAAAAAATCCTCAAGACTGAATATTGTGTTGTGGGCAGAAAGTTTAAAAAAATACGAAAGTTCTTTTATGAGTTGAGATCTATTCGCTCTTCGTAAGACGCTGTGAATTCTTTGAATTCCTTGTAATGCGCTCTAGATACAATCAAGGTAGCATAATCCGAATGGTGTCCATGTTTAGACAATCCCAAAAGATGCGATCGGGATTCTGAACCATTCGCATTTAGATGTTTGACAATTTACTATCCTTCCAAGCTAGAAGAGCTAGCTGTAAATTAGTAAAAGTATTTGTAATCTACAGAAACATTGCCAAACTAACAATTACATTTTAATTTGTATCATTTATAAGGTATTGATATTTACCGGTGTAAACATAGCAACTTCCGGTGGACTATTTTCAATTCACTCATCTTGTATAAGATGGATTACATGTGTTACTGTTTATATTTATATATTGCAGTATCGTAGAATCAGATTGCGGTATCAAAGTAATGAGGTGCTTCATTTATCGAAGGAGAAAGTTGTCGGATGGGTAAGTACTTGGATATTCTATATGACAGCTTGATAGAATATATTTGTTGTGAATAAATAAAACGGGTACACAGCATTGCTTTGATGAGCCAGAATAATCGTACGGGCAACGTTCGTAGATAGACGGTACCGCTGAAGTTGATGTCTTCCTAATGAGACATTTATGATATTCCATAGTCAGTTAATGTGTGTGAAAATTTAAGATGCAGATAATCGAACTTTATGATAACGATTTAAAAGTTTGATTGATATCTACATTTCATGCAGTATATTAAAATATTTTATCAAAATAGTATAAACAAGAAACATGTTTCGTAATGCAATATAACTATAACGTGAAAAAAATTAAAAACAACCGCGAGTATTACACAGATTGTTAATAAAATTAATCAATGCATTTAAGAAAAACACGTCTTTCAACGATTACTAGGCTAAAAAGACTTTAAAATTGTAATTCAATCACGACTTCGTGGCTTAAGATATTAGATTACAGCGATATACATAATAATATGTCAACGACTTCTTGACAGATGTTTTGGTCTGGCTCAGTCGGTTTGCAAATATCAAGGCTCTATTATGAAATGCCAAGAGGTCTAAATTATGAATTCACAATAAACGTTTGGTAGTATCACGTTGTATTATTAAGTTGTAAAAATAGATTATTAAATACGTCAATTATTAACATATCGTATCTAACAATGTATAAATGTGCTAGTAAATATTTTATCCTTTCATATATATATATAATTCATCAAATTATTGTTTTAATTCTGAGAAATTACATCGTCTTGTTGCCTGGTCGAAATATTCGGCAAGACAAATTTGACAAAAAAGTTTGTAAACGTCATCATTAGCGTATTGGTATTATTTCTGTCATGTTTACTTAAAAGTGAATGTACAATTTTATTGATAGTTTAACTGTGTTTACTATGCGAAATGCTTTGAGAGTTAATTACTCTATCAAGTGGTTGAGGTGTGATAAGATAGAACAATCAGGTTATTAAGGTCGATTGTTTTCTATGTGCATCATATTTTTTACGATCGATTAATATATATAAAAAAAAATCAAATGCACGTATTTTCTTAAATTACCTTAAAGTAAATAGTTTTCACATATCCTAGTAAATTAAATATACAAGTATCGCTGGCATGGACTTTTGTGAGTGGAATTTAATTGAGATGAATAATAGTTTCATATTTATGTACAAACTAGCCAAACATAAAAAATATTACTTTATAATAAATCACGTTAATTTTTAAAAGATAAGAATTATCGATTGGGTGTCCGAATAGAAAGTTGTTATTAATTGTTTACATTTCGTTCATTACTAACAATAATAATGCCTCACGGAAGAATACATCGCGTAACACAATACAATGCAAATTTAAATAGATGTGTTCTGCCTCAATATGTATTTGCTTGACAATGTGGATACAATGGAAAATGAAGCACCGATAGAGAGCTCATAAATAACACGCCGAGATCAATTCAACCAATCTTTTGTATGTATGCAGTCAATCTTTGTCGAAAAGAACAATGCCATGTTGTAGTGGTAATCAGATTTTGTTTCATGTGTTGGAGCTTTCTTTAGTAGAATTATTGCATTGTTTGCTCGCCATCATACTCAATCTTAGAGTATTAAATATATTTGCAACATTCTATTAAGTATATATTTTTCTACAGTATAAATTCATATTTTAATGTAATTTTTTTGTTTTTTATTAATCATAAAACTGTTCATTAATATCTATTAAAGCTTGTTCATATATTTGTTTCTCGTTTAAAATTGTCGTGGACACTTTATTTACACTTTAAAATAAATATAAATCCCCCTTTTATCATTAGTCAATTTTTGAAACCAATCATGGCTACAAATGGATGCATTTATAACTGTCACAAAGACGAAACATCAGTGATTTAATACATGTACAGTTCGTATATCGAAAAAAATAAAATGGCATCGAGAGATGAACCGAATATATATAAATCTCCCGGTTTCGATAGTGATATTGTATTTTGAACGTCTATAACTAGATAAATGTGTAGTTCATAAGCACGAGTTAAAATAAATTTAAAATATTCACAGTTTTCAGGTCTAATTACCAGAAATTTTATTGTATTGTGGCGTTATAAGAAAAGGATGAAAACATTTTTGTACAGAAACAGAATCGTTAACGAAAGGAATTGAATTTATGCGATTCAGCTTTTCAGTATTGCACAATAAACTCTAACGGACTCTCAGTTTTTAAAAAATTCGCCAGTTGATTCATCCGATAAATGTGCCTTCGACAGTGGCTGATTTCTGAGGGTGAGTATCACCATTAACGTCATGTCGATTTAACTTAACTGATGAAGATTTACAAATAATTTTGATTGATCATTTCAAATCAAAAATTATAAAATGATCTTATTTTATGAAAGTTGATATAGGTAATAAACTAAATGGATCGCGATGGGATTCGCGAATGAAAAAAACTGTTGGTATTAACCAGTTTTTATTAAAAAGCATATAGATGTTTTAAGCTTCTTTAACTAAGTCGTTAAAAATAATTGATTGAGAGGAAATGTTCATCAAAAAACCGTTTAAATTGAGGCCACAAACAGTAACAACTGTCATTTTACTTTTATCTGATCGTAGTCAAATCGTATGCCAAGGCGTGAATGGAAAGTGAGTGACTGACTGCTGATTCGGGCGAGAGTGGACATACATTCGTCTTGGAATTACGATGTGCAGCCTGAACAGCGAGGGTGAACCCACGACAGTAAAATTTTTGCGAAAAATAAAAGTTATTAAAAACAAAAAACCGGAATGTGAGCAACAAACTATTATAATTATTATTTTAATGAAGATTGGAAAAATATTTTTAATGTTTGTTTTATACGATTGATACAGAACAAAAAATGCTCGTCATTTGTAGTTACCAAAGTGCTAATTTGATTTCGATCTTTCTTTCAAAAAAATTTCACCATCTCTGATGGAGTTACACAATATATCGTCGCTGTTCTGAAAGAAAACACTAAATCGAAAAAATGACATATGGAGTTAGTTTTACCAAAATTATCCTTATTTTAAACTCATATGGAAGAACACACTTATTTTTATAAATTATTCTTTTACTTAAAAACGAATTTGTACAAGCACACAAAATAAAAAAGGTATTCTTCACAGTCCAATTACTCAAAACTAGTAATGTTCTGTTAGTGTCTTCTTCCAGAACAATGGCGATATATTAAAATTGAATTATTGAGATTTTGTATATTTTCATGTATTTTGTCACAAAGGACCCTGGTTTCACCTTTCGGCATCTTCAGGCATTCGTTAGTGACAAAATACATGAAAATGTACAAAATCTCAATAATTAAAATTTGATATTGAAATTCCATCAAGCACTCTCAGTCGATGTCTTAAATTAGATGGTATATTAATTGAATCGCCAAATTAGTTCAGTATAATAATATAAAATAAACACCATACAATACAACAAAAACATATTAAAAATAATTTTGCCCGGAAACCATTTTATTATAATACATATTTGTCTCGATTCATATGTAACGTAGCACACACACTCTCATCTCTGACTGCGCATTAAGCGTATTAAGCGAATGCTGACAGTTGGGGTAATAATTTATAGTGTGTGAATATTGATAAAAAGCGTTAGCAGTGTAGGGTTTTGTATTTTAAAAGAATATAAATATCTTAGAAAAATTTTGATCGTTAGTTATTGAAGGTAGTGGCAATATAAGAAAACGGGCAAACAATGTCACGCTAGTGTATCCAACATTCTGTCGAGAAATTGAATCCAGAATTGCAGATGATATGTAGCCACTATACCACGTGGCTTACTTTTTTTAAAATATATATATAATTATTCATAAGCAAAAGTTACTAAATTTCGCTGTGTCTGTTACCGATAATAATACTTTTTATACCCGTCAAATTATTCAGTGGACTTTCTTATTCAAAGTGTTTATTAAGTTATTAAAATATTTACCTGTGCACATGCTTACTTAATTAATTGTGAAAAGATGTCAAGATCAATTAAGCAACTATTCTAATGAATAGTAAACATGTCAGTGATTGTTATTTGACCGCAGCAGTGAAAGCAAACCGACGCGAGACAACGTGTGTGTTATTTTGACTATCTTAACATCTCGTTTTATATTTGCATGTTTACACTTGGTCAAACATTATATTTAGGAGTGTAAAGAGTACGATTTTCTAAAAATGTCTTATTTTCAACCATACAAAAGTTTAGCAGTCATCTTCTTTACCCTTTAGATTTCTTGAATTAATTTTACGGTATTCCAGCACATATAACAATTTCAAATATTATTTTTCAATAAGCACTTGAATTCATTCCCTTATTAACATAACATGCACTATTTGGCAACAGTATCTATGTTCAGTTTTCATTTTTCAAAAATCACTTAATAACATTTGTAAAATATTGAAGATTTCAGAAGTTTTACAAAAAAATACAGCCGAGATGTTTTTTATGTTATCAGCCGAACTTAATTTTATTATTATTCAAACACAAATTGTATGTACATGGTATGGTACATGTTTATTACTCATTCATCATTTTTTGATATAGATGTATGAAATGTCTAAAATTCCTACCCGCTCCTAAAAACGAGACGTACCGAGAGCGATTAACTAACCACTATTCTTGTTCTAGCCTTATCCTTCTATCTTTACTCTCTCCTAAAATGAGAGGTTGAGCGATACGGAAGAGGTCAACGCTTAAGATAGAAATAATGTCTTCACCGCTGCTCAATGGAAAAAAAACGAGTGAAAATTGAATCGATCCAAATACAATGTTTGGTCCCTTAGTGCAAAAAATAAAAATATTGAGATGTTATTTGGATCCTAGTATTTTGCCGGTAAAGTCACGGTTTATATTGAATTCTCATTTTGAAAGGCGCCGCCGAAGCGTTTTCAAATAATCAGGCGTGTAAGAGCTGTTGAAGAAGAAAGTGGAATCGTTACACTTGTCAACACTTAGTTATTCAGATAGAGTGCCCCCAGACATACACGGTTTACCAATGTCCACATTCACGATTCGATGGTTCCGAATTGTTTGATACGTCAATCCATTTTGTTTAGTTCTGGTTTTTGTATGGAATATAGAAATCAATATGTTTTTTGATGCCAGTTATAAATGGTTGTAGTTTTTTTTTATCATAAGAGAAAATATGCCACCGAAATCTACGAATGCGTTTAAAATTTACTGTATAAATACACTTCTTAAAGCACTTCTCACTTTATGTTGACCAAATAATTAGGTGCTTCTCATGAATTACAATAATACCCTTAAAACACTAAAAACATCGCAACGATATTTCTAGAATCGAATAATTTTACTAGTGCGTACGAATTGAATAGTTATTTCTCTACAATAAGTAGAATGATAAATGTATTAGACATTTAAAGGTATTTAACGCATACCAATGCAAAAAAAAATTTATAAAGAGGACATGTTCATTGAAAAATGTAATTTTAAGATATTTTTCTTATTTATCAACTCAAATTAATTTGTACGTTGTAATTATGATTCTACTGATATTCAAAATACATAATATATAATACACGTTTGATACAAAACTAAATTATATCATCCAATTTAAGACATCGACTGAGGGTGCTTGATGGAATTTCTATATAAAATTTGAATGGTTGAGATTTTGTACATTTCCATGTATTTCGTCACTAACGACCCGGGTTTCGCCTTGACTCGTACTCAAACTGGCAGTCAGTTTGAGTTCATTCGTGTACTCGAATGTCTGAAGATACCGAAAGGCAAAACCCGGGTCGTTAGTGACGAAATATATGAAAATGTAAAAATTCTCAACAATTCAAATTTAAATTATATTACTTATAACATAACCAAACTTCGGAAGTCGACCTCTGTTACATTGTCTGGCAAAGTTGATTGTACAATTTAATATTTGAAATCTTAGACAACGAAGCCTGTGATATAGTAACTCCTCCAGTTAAACTCTATCAATTTTGTTATATTCTCATTTTTTAAGTTCAGAAATATCTGACACATTGGCACACTTCTATTATGTCAGATTTTTTATAAAATCAATTTCTGTAATTAAAAAGAAGAGGATTTTTCATAGTCGTCTTTCATCAAATGGTAAAGTAGCAAATATTTGCGAATTGTATCATTAAATTTCTTTAAAAAACCAACTTAATTTATTACGATTCATAAAACCGCCATCGAAAAATTTGCGACATTTTCACTGATTAAAAATAACCCAATATAATATGAGAACAATAAAAATCAAATGTGAAGAATAAATTTGAATTTATTCCGTTGCATAAATAATTATAGTATTGCACGTATAGTTGCTAAGCTGTGAATATATCGTCACTTGCACAACTCCACAAGAGTTGAAATGAGGTGCATTTAGATGCAAAGATACTTTACACATTACTGACCGGATCGAATGGCTAAATTTTGACGTTCCAAATAAAATAGCTTTTTACTATCAAGCATATTTTGAATTATTTCAATTGGTTGATTCAAACACAAGTCAACATATAAAACTATAAACTTAGTGGAATAATATTATTCAATATTGATAATATCATGTACAAGTATATAATCAAAAGATTTTACATATAATATTTTACTTTTTGCATGATAATAATATATATTACTTGTTAATATATTAGACGTGGATTTCAAGAGCATGCGTAAAAACATGGCAATGATGAAAACGTTTGTTATTTACATGCAGATGGTCACTATTTCATTTAAAAAATATTTCGACTATTTACTAATTTAACGTAGAAAAAACTATACAGAGAAACGCTAATTCAACGATATTATTATGTCTCAAGCAGATGATACTGTAAATTATACATATTGCATATTAATTTTTATATCACAAACGCTTTTTTTATTACTCTATACATAATACTACTATTTGACTATTTAAATTGAAGCGATAGATATAGTGAACAATAAAGACATTGTTATCCAGTAAATATTGCTTATTGTTAATCCTTGGTGGAATGGAATTATAAGAATACGTTAATGCAGTGGTTTGCAACCGAAGAGGTGCCAAAATTTTGTAATTTAAGAATAATTTTCACAGCATAATACCTACAAATAAATAATACTTCATATCGTAACATAGCAAAGCAAGGAAAAATAATTTTGTTATAATTTTTTTTTTCTGAATAATAAATGTTGTGTTAGTAAAATCGTGTCCTAATTTTTTTTATTATTTTAATGAACAATATATTAATGGATTGTACATCAATAATTTTGTATTTTTTATATAAATAATAAATATCAAAATTATTTTAAAGACTAGATTTTTTGACATATTTCAAGAACAGACCTGCGAGACTCTAATATATTAAATATAACATTTGTAAATGACAAATTGTAAGAATATAGTACATATTTTTCAAGAAATTATATTCATACATAATAATTTTCTATATATTCTCTACCGTGATAGTTTAAGATTTAAAATAAATTGTATTTTAAAGCTACCCTTAATCCAATACAATTTTAAATACTAAATCAAATTTGGACGAATGGTGGGGGGACGGCAAATTATCGGTTAATTATGTTTATCACTTTTTTTTTTGATTAAGTTTTTATTATTTAAAACGCGTCTATATTAGTATATCGATTAAACAAATTAAAAGTAGGGAGGCGCGGAATTTTTTTTTATGGGAGGCGTTGTAGCATAAACGATGGGAACCGCTGCATTAATGTATTTAATAAATGGTTATTTTCATTTAATCTTTTACTGTTACGTATATTTTTTAATCACATTATATTCTATCTGTTATTTTAATTCTGTCTGTTATAATTGTGTTGAAAACCATCTACAATAGCGAGTGGAACACTGAAGTGAGCGCGCATCTTGAAGAAGTCGCTCAATGCGTTGAGTATTAATTGCTTTGCTCACATTCTTGATGCAAATGTCCTCGAATGCTAGCATCGACGAGTGAAAGTCAAATATAAATAAAATTGAACATCCTTGACGTTTTTTCCACCAATTACAGTCAAAGCATCGTTTTATACTGGAAAATCTGTTTAATTTATTGACATCTAATGAACATTTATTTTATTCTTTGTATTCACCTAAGAATGTTAGTCTAAGTATAGAATATTTACTGCAAGCACTATTTATACTGCTAAAAACGGCCACAAAATTAATTTAAAAAATCACGAAATATTTATATCCAAATCTGAACGATTGTATTTTTGGGTGATTGTCGTATAATAACGTTCGAACATAAAATCACAGGGTCACGAAATGTGCATATTTCATTATGAATGTGGGTGTTTTTAGTTCACCACGTTATTTCTTTCCCGAGTAATGAATTAAAGAAAATAATACAAGAATTTTAATTCGGCACGAAGTAGGTTAATAAATCTAATACAAAATAAAGACAACACTTATAGATCACGACAGGAATAGATATCCGAAAATATAAAACTTTTTAAACAGAATTTTTTACTTGTAAATCCACTATACCTGCATCTAATTCAAAAAATGATACCAGTTTCATAATTTATTTATTGATAAGATCATAATTATTTACAACAAGTGAGTACCCGGCAAACGTTGCAATGCCACTCAAAGAGAGGAAGGGTTTGTGTTTTAATTCTGTTTATAGAAGTGCTTTTGGATAAGAGATCTGCACGGGCTGAAATTTCATAAAATTATTTCGTCCGAGCCCGTCATTTTCAGACCGGCACGGCTCGAGCCCGAGTCTCAATATCATACTTGTTATCCAAACCTGACCCGAAGCCCAGATTTGTTTTTCTCAGCCCGAAAAAAGTTCGGTTTATTTTTGATTATAGTAATTCATGTATACTTTTTAAACAATATAACATATTATTGTTTCCATATTTCCAACGATATTCATAGTACATGTGAAATAAATTATTTAAGTTATGAAAACTATTGTCTTATGGCTGGACTCATGATCCGAACATAGTACCAAATATTTTTCTTAAATTTCAATTCCTTACCCGGGTCCGGTCCGAGCTCGACTCTGAATTGTCTTTACCAGCCCTAGCTCGGATCTGGTAAAGGTCGGCGGGCCAAAACTGGGCTCATGCAGACCTCTATTTTGGATATAGGTACAATATTATTTTGTTTTTCCGTCTGGTTCAAAGATGTTGCAAGTTGTACGAATTCGATTCTTTTTTTTAGATTTAGATTTAAATTTTTTTTCTTCAGAAACCTTCACGGGTGTGCGCACAGCAACTCACCAAAGTTTGGTCGAAATCGGATAAATGGTAAAGGAATGCATAGAGGACAAACAAACAAACAAATCTATAATATAATATATATATATAGATAAGAACCAAACGATATTTTCATGCAGCTAAAATTTCATTTTTCAGCATTTTAAATACCTAATCATTTTATGATATTTTCTACAACCTTTATTGATAGAAGTTTCTCATTATGTTTTGTATTTTTTAGCTTGCTATCAATGGATATGGATACAGCGATTAAGGTGAAAATAACAATCTCATTTATTTTATATTTATGCGTAAATAGCTACGCGTGTACGAAATGCTGATTCTAAATGAAGTAACATGACTAAACGAGGCGTAATAAAACACTGAAGTGATACTATTAAACTGTTAAGTTTAATCTCTGACATAAAATGACATATTACGTAACTCGTTGCGGCCGAGATGATCTGTACATCTTGTTTGATTTACAGATGTTCTGTATCTAAAATATTATCGATAACTATCTCAGGGTAACCGGATGAAACAGAACAGTAACAAAACGGAACAATGACAATAAATTTAGGACATTTTGTCACCGAATCACCTTTCGGTATCGTGACGTTATTTTTTTGGTAGGTTATTTTGATAGTCAACATTGGAAAAAGTTCTGATTGTCATAAGCTATATTTCTTATTTTCAAAGAATGGGTAAAGCAAAATGTTACAAAAGTAAATGTATGAAAACTGTATTTTGAGTAAAATATGTATATGTTATTGAGATCAATATACAAAATATTTAAACAGTGTGTTTGGTCAAGTGTCTAATCTATAATTTCACTTTGTTGGTCATTTGCAATAAGATATTCCAAATCGCAAATTTAAATAAAAATTTCATTTGGTATGATATTACAATTGAAATCCCTTAGAAAACTACTTTTAATATTGAATATTTTTATATTGCTTTATTGTTATTAATCTGTACTGCCATACAAAAGAAACAGCACATTCATTTAACCATAGAAGAGCAACTGACTAGCAAACTAACCGGTCGGTTACAAATAATCGAACTACCTAGAAGTTAATCTCTATCAACCGACATAATGACCCACTGGCTTACATAAACATAACTCTACTGGTCACTCATAAAACGGATGCTGTGAAAAATCGAAGAAGATCTAGATATGCTAAAATTTGAATCGCAATATTTTTTTATTCATATTATAAATCACTTTCTCAGTTGCGCATCATCAGTTAACCTTTGGAGTCCCTATAAATTAAAAGTGTGACAGGTGCAATAAATTTAACGCAGTAATATTTTCATATATTACAATCTTTAATGCTTTATTATTAGTTTATAAAAGTTAAAACATTATTTCTTCAGCAGGTAGATAATATAATAAATAGCGTTAATTTAGTATAATATTTTAAATATAAACGCTACTTGCTTTATCAAAGCAGAATATTTGAAATATGAAGAAAGTAATTTACTTTCGGATAAAAGATGACTTGTTAATAAATTAGAAAAGTGTAAAAAATATTTTAGAGCTGTAAAAAGATAGTTCCCTAAAACATTGAAGAATTAAAACTTATTTTACTTTTGAGTCATTATATTAAGGGTTACTAAATTATTTAATAGTTTGAGATGAGTAACTCAATGATTTAATGTTGAAACTACCATATACATTGTTGAAAATGTCTGCAATATATTATATTTACAAAATGGTCAATTTTAAATCCAATTCATAACATATTGTATTATAATGTTTGGCGATCCGTTCAAATTGCAATAATTGTATGTATTATTCTACGAAGTAAATATTATTTCCAATGTATTTGTAAATGTAAAACCATCAGTAGGTTATATTACCGTAGAGAAAAAACGCTTTTATTACAACCAGCAAAAACATAATAAAATCGTCGGCTTGAAACGCACGTAATGGTACCGAAGTATTATTTACTTAAAAATATATTACATACAACAAGATTAATTTAAAACGAATTTCAAAAATAATGACACTACAATAAAAAGTAAAAAATATTGGAAAGTATTTTATTTATCTACGCAACATTGTATTGATTCTATTTACTTGGATTTGTTCAGTTCATCGTCGTCTTTTAAAATGTGATTAAGCTATATCGGATTGTCATGCTAAAAACTATTTAAAAACATTTCATAATACTATATAAAGACGTCATGGTTAGCTGACAAAACATTAAAAAATGTAAGTATTTTTTTAAAGTAATAAGTTTTATTGAAAAGAATTCAATATTCACGAGGGTTTTATTTCGAAATAAACCTACAAAAGATAATTATATGGTCGCCTTATTGAATATGCAAGTATAATATAAAGTAATCACTTCTCATTTGTTTGTAAAATGATTTGCAAGACTTTTACGATACCATAAATAAAATTAAACTATAAACTCGAAGGGTAGATGACTGTATTCAATGTTCAGTTGCAAACAATAAAATAGTATTGAGGACTGAAATGTAGCGCTTAAAGATTGTCTGTTAACACAATTTTCAAGGTTCGCTGACAATAAAATCGAAAGCTTTCGATTCGTGTTGTTATGCTAGCCGCAAAGTACATTTTAATGTATGTTCCATTTACGGAGATAAGATGGAGAACTATCCCATAGAGATGTACGTTATCTAGGCTGGGATTTCCTTTTGCGTTTTCACGATGCTCTCGATCGAACACGAAAGAAAAATGTGCGTGGTGCGTTAACTAAAACAGTCTTTTGTCGCAAAATGTTAGTGAATTCTTTCACTGAGAGATAAAGTGTCACCTCGCTTTGTCCTGCCCAGTATACAGGTGTTGGTATACTAAAATTACTCCGCCTTTAGTCTACGGTCTACAAATATACTACTGCTTATAAACATGAATATATTTATCTATAGTTAAATAATTTACTTTTACTACTTACCAAATTGTTTATTATCTTTGCCTTTATCGGATTTTCCTCTAGTAAAGTGAGCCAACCTAGCGTCGTCCTCTATGTCGTCATAGTCAGGCTGTAAAATAACACAGTATATTATTAGCACGTATAAATGGAAAAACATATATTTTTACGTTATTTGAAATAAAATACGACTTATTAATAGTACTTTGTAAGAAATAAATACTACTTTTATTAACATCTCAAAACATAAAACTGATCCGTAAAACATATGAATCAGAATCATTGATCGTGTATACATATTTTGAGAAATAAAATACTGCTTGTGAGTTTGTAGTAATTTTTCTTTTCCAAGTATCAGTATATCACAATGTGCATTAAAGTAAGGTTTATCACTCTACCTTAATGGGCAAAAGATAAAAAGGTAAAAAATGTATCTGAGTAGATCGGATGCATTAGTTCCAACCGCCCGAATAAATCTCTTGACAAAAATAACTTTCAAGACTTGGACAATCCCTTTTTCAGGTTGTTCACCTTTCCAAGATCCCCGCGATCGCGATCAAATAATTAATGATTCAAATTTGAAATTGAGTCAAAGTAAAGAAAACATCTTCCTCGCAAATGATGCAAATTTTTATTTTTGCGATATTAAAGATAGGAAAATAATTTTATGTATCGGCAGAAAATGTAAGAAAACGGGATCACAGCCGTTCTCTTTTTTTGGTATTTTGGGAATTATAAGCTTTTACGAAATTCAAAATATAAATTTGTGATCGCTGATTGTTTCTTTATACAATTTATTCTGATGCATCTTATTTGTCATCCAACAAAAAAATAGGTAAAAGATATTCACGTTAAAAACGTCAAGTTCTTGAATTTACCTCCTGAAATAATCAATCCAGAGGATAATGGACAAAACTTGTCTTCAAGTTTTAATCACATTCGAATAATCTTAATTTTGTTGTGGGATGATCGTTTACACAAATGAGCACTTATAAAACTTAAAAATAATTTTTTTTCTGTAATTACAATAAAATATGTGTCATTAAATACCAATGTATACTTATATAAAGAATCAGAATAATAAAAAAAAATAACTCTTGATAAAGGATTTATCGGTTTTATGAAAATCTCAGTGTGAGGGTTGATTAAACTTAATTCGTATTAAGTACTCAAATTTGACGCTAAAGACGTGAATAATCGAATAAAAAAGCTTAAAAACAAATTCCTTAACAATCTCAAATGTTTCACAAGCGTAAGTGTTCTGTAGCAGATTGAATGTAAAAGAGTAATGTTCCTATTTATCACTGTCATGAGAACGATTCGCAAAGGAAGCTTTAAATCAGTAAAGAGCTTTCGGGGTCCTAAGGTTTTGTGACTTTTTTTGCAGAAGCGCTGGAAGCGTTAAACGATAATAATTTTATTAATGTGACACTTGATCGATAAATAATTCTGTGTTGAGTTGCATAATCGCCTTAATGCATATTAGAGCCTGGTGCAAAAATAAAATGTAATTTTTTATGTGGCGTATCTTGAATAAAACGATATTTTCGAATGAACGCACCAACTAAGTCCACTTGGAATGCTATTTGAAGATATCATTTATTCTTCACCGAAGCATTAATAAGTTATATTTTTGGAAGTAAATCATCCAATTTAAATTTAAACATTTTTTAAAGATATCTGTTTGTTATATTCCCTTAAATTGATTCACGAATTTTTATCATCAAATGTATTTTATATTTAGAAAATAAAATAAAACTTTCAGGTCTTATTCGACCATTTTCACACCAAATCACTTAATACAATACCGTTCCTTATCATTCAACGTATACATATTTAATAAATATTGTGTTTTTTTCTTCATAATTTGTGAAATTAGTTATCTTAAAATTCTAAATTTATACTCTTAATATAAGTAATAATTCTATTGACTATCGACTTGTTAATTGTTCTTTAATATTTTTATCTTTTTAGTTAAATATTTTATGTCCAGCCTTGAATATATTTACAGAGTAATTATATATGGATTATATTTCACTTTGATTTGAATCATAATTATTTCTATATGCGTTGTTGATTTATATTGAAATGTTATATTGAATATAGAAATATCCTGTGACAGGTGTTAAATAATTTCGTCAATAATCACACAACTTCGTATAACAACTATGATAACATATAACTAAATCAGATTAATATTTTTATCATACCCCATTTCAACCGCATTATCTTATTGCGTTTTTAATTGACCATTTCCTCTCATACTCGAATCGAGCTGAGATTAGTGAACGACCTTGCAAAATATTTGTTACCATTCAGAGTAATTGGTTTAAGTCAGGCCTTAACAATTTGAAATTATTATTAGTTTTTGTTACTACAGACTTTTTACGAAGGATTGCAGTAATATAAATTTATGGGATCTCAATAAAAAAAATATTACAGCTGGTAGCATATAAGAAAAATGGTAACGACTTTAAATTATTTTCATTCTATATTATTTTAACATATTAGTTAAGTCAGCTTCTATAGCTTAGTGAAAAGTGCTGTCAAGTTCGATATAAAATACTGATTTTTTTTAAATTAAAATAAAATAGATATAAGAAATGGATGTTTACAATGTGTTTTCTTGTCAAGTGTTATCTGATAAAGTAATTTTGTTAAAATTTGAGAGTATCTTAAATGTTTTATGTATGACGAATTAAAAAGTAGTTATATATATTTTTTTTTCCATGTCCGCTCCCAATGTGAAGCATATGGTCTCCTAATGGAGGTATCTTGACAGATTTTTTTCTACGAGAACTGCTTGTCACTCAGTTGCTTTTTTTTTTCGAAGAGAGTAGGGATAGAAGGATAGGACTAGTGGTTAGCTAATCGCTCTCGTTACGCCCAGTGAAGATGAGATTGGTGGAAGGGAGGACTCAGACTACGAACAGAAATCCATAAATCGATTGAAAGATCAATCTAAATATATACCAGTATATATACCAGGCGCGTGCGGTGGCTTAATTTCTTTCTCGCTCAATCACATGAAGAGTGAAGGTGCAAGCGAGATGCAAGGGCATGCGGCGCATGCTCTTGTATCCGTCTTGCTCATACCTAAATTAAGTTGTGCGATAGAGATAGTGATAAGTTCACCACACGCCGATGATATATACCTATACATTTTTCATAAAATTGTCATTTTTGTTTCAATTGTTTATTGAACGCAAATAAATATTTTTCCTATCAATAACTTGACAATATGTTAAAAGAAACATGATTTTATTTGATCCTTTTCAATAACCTACTACTCAAACACCTCCAACGATTTACTCGACTCTATTCTATTATAACATATGCTTATTATCAGGATCGAATTTAAAACCACAAGGAAACATTACCTGCCGTAATGTGAAGGAAAATGCGTTACCATATAAAATAAAACAAGTTTTTTTACGTCTGGCTTTGGAAGGATGTATCTACAAGTATTTTTTTGATACCACTGATAGCAAGCTATCAATGTGGTGTCTTTTATAAAGCCGTATTCGAATTTAAAAACTCATTTCATTGAGATGTGATGATAAAAAGTGATGCAATTATTTAATTTTATAGTTTAGGGCATCGAATATATATTATTACACATTGTATTATATTGTTTACAGAAAATTTTATGTAAACTAAAAACCATAGCTGTCAAAGTTTAGTAACAGTTTTTATGTGTATTTGTATTTGTATAGCATAATATGGTATTATGAAATCTCTAAAGTTATTTTTAAATATTAAGAAATACAATTTATGACATCGACTGAAGGTGCTTGATGGAATTTCAATATCGAATTTGAATTATTGAGAATTTGTAAATTTCCATGTATTTTGTCGCTAACGACCCGGATTTCGCCTTTCTGCATCTTCAGTTCACACTAGTGAACTCGAACTAACACAAATAGACAGTAAATAACGATTATGTACAAAATAAAATAGGACATATCTTATCGCTGTGTCTAAGAAATTAACATCTGGACCACCTTACGAGTAAACAGAGGAGGAGGGGGCTTAAAATTCAATTCGAAAAGATACCCAATTTCAACTAAGGGTCTCTGTTAGGGTGACCATGGACAGATGTATTAATATGGGAAATTCATTACTTTTATTGTTAATTTATGTTTAATTTTGATTGTCAATTCATGTTTTATTGTTTACGGACACATCTCAAGTATAGGGTGCAATAGAGGAGAGTTTGGAAGATTCAGTTGTTCGTTTAAAATTGGTAAGGAATTTAACTGGGCTCTAAACAAAATAAGAAATACCTTGAAATATTTATTTTTGTATGATGAAATATTGAATTTTGATTATCAAAATTAAAAAAAGGACAACATTAAATATATGTATAATTATTTCAGTGTTAACATTGAAAGTAAATAAATCACTTAATTATATTTTTAATTTATAAATCGAGTAAATGAACGTAATTTTAAAGCTTTAAACCTGACATTGAAATCATATAGGTAAGGTAGATTAAGTGTTATTATCGATAAATTTTAAAAGCTTCTGCAATAAAAGTTAAATTGTCCCCTTGGAATACGAAACGATTCATTTAATGATGCCCCTTTATTGATTCTGCAATAACTTTCTTTTATTATACAAAACATTAGTCATTTAAATACTGCAAATATCAAACTTTTCACATCTGGAAATTTTTATTAAGAGCTCTTGGTGAATAAAGATTATAATTTGTTTTGAAGAAAACCTATCATCAATCGCAGGACCACATTATTTATTAAATACGTAAATCCCTCAAAAATACAATTTTTCTCTGCAGCTAAAGGTTATATATTATAAATTGATTAATACATCTAGTTGAATATTTGATATCCTTATTAGACGTTTTTATATTACAATTTGGCATGTGAACAGAAATGCATGTTCTTTGTAAAATTTTACAGCAAAATCATTTAAAAAAAAATACAATTTAAATTATCTATTTTTAAATCTTACTATAGAACGAGTTCATCAAATAATTTTTCAAAAATGAAAAGTTTCATTAAACTTTCATACCTAGAAAAAAGAAACATTGCTTTTGTAATCCACACTATGGATAGTAGAAATATTCCCCTGTAATTATATTTTTAATAAAAAATTACGATATTTTTGAGTTGATTGTGGCCGACATTCACACATTGTAAATGGCTTTTTCATATACTACTGCTTTAGTTTATATAATTATTAAATGGATAAGAAACATAAAACCAATTACACTCGATCATTTGTTGTTATCTAGAATATTTTTAAAATAAATAATGCTATCAACATTCCGATAGATAAAATCGCAATCATTATTTTGCTATAATATCGTAACTAATTTTATACCTGTACATTTTCAATAAAGGCTTTACTTTTCAATTATGTTTCACGCACAGACTGAAGTACAATCTATGTACCCTCATTTTACGTGTGATTGCTTGATGGTTCCAACGGCCTTAGTTATTTTTTTATTCAGCATAGTATGTAGTTACTTGGATACATGGACATTCATACAGCCGACCACAATTTCATTTTTGATTATGTACATCTCGCTCGGCGGAGTGCATCGGTAAATAAAAATGCAATTAATGAAGGCAGAGATCTGAGATAGAACTCGGCTTCTGAATGCTTCAACATTACACGATGCTTGTGGTCGGACAACAATTCAACGATAATTTTCTGTGAACAGAGAAAAATTCTCCCTATGCGCTTTGGCCTTATTTTCTCAATACATTATTCATATTGAATTACGCGTATGATGTAAAATGAATCTAATGTGGTTCAATCCCGATTTTTCCATTACAAAATCTATTTCTGTTATCAAATTATTTATTGATCGATAAAATCATTACACAGCTCTGTTTTATTATATTGATTTAGATATCCATATATTACTGGACGTTTTTCACTATTAAAAAATCAATTAAACAATATTATTAATAAGATAATTGTGTTGCTACCGAAAACAACCTTATACATCGATGATTAACAGCTATATGCATTACTAAAACAATGGATTTAATTTTTGTAAAGAGTATTATATTCTACAGAAATTAGTGTATCATTGATCTGTGTGATTTTAAAGTTTCCTATGAGAATTTCTTTAAAGATATTTTATCACACACGGACGCACGTATAGTAGGTATATATTTCTTCATTTTAAGTATCAAAACTGTTTTTTGAGATTTCATGATTTCATCTATGCCTAATTAATTGTTGTTATAAGAATTATTAAGCAATTAAAAAACATTTCTTAACTTGCTAAATCTTTTCACGAATACCCATATAGTTTTCACAATAAAATATTGCATTTCAGTTGAGTTGAGTTCACCAATTTATTGAACAAATAAGACGCTATTAAAAAACGTCAAGGGTGCTATCAACATATTCAGTTGACGGTGTATAGAATAATTTTAAAAGAAATGCTTTGATAAACTGACAAGTTTTTTAAATTCTAGCTGGCTATATGATATCAATAATACGAATGTATTATTGTATGAATTTGCACGTTATATAGTGCATATTTCAAATCGTATGCAAATATCACACCCGATTTCTTAAACACATAAGCATTTTCAACTGATCCGGTTTCCATCCAATTCTTATCGGCATTCAATCTAATCTTGTAGCTATCAATTTTGGTATGCAAAAAATATGGATTATTTGAATGAGTTTTTTTCCGTGATATGCTTTTGACATTTTCAATTAACAATGTCACGGATGACTCGTGATATTTTTTAAATTTTCGAATTGAACCACGTAAATAATTGATACGTTCATAGTTAACTATATGGCATGAAAAAAACACGATAAAAAGTTTATCGATAGATTTTGAATCTTTCAATTATATACTTTGATATAAATCACTGGACAACCTGGTACGCTTCCATTAATCAATCCATTGTGCGATAACTAGATTTCTGATAAGTATTTAAAGGGGATGAAATGGTTTAAAATCACATATTTTAAATCCGTGTAAAAATTCTAAGCATGTAATTTATGATTGAGAAAATTAGATTTTTTTTATATGGTACCTATAGTGTAAGATCAATTTTATTTGCACGTAGTCAAAATCTGAACACTATTACAACTATGTACTATTCATATATATTTGCTCTAATCAGAACATAAAGAACTTCAAATATGAAAACATCAATTCATGATTATGAACGAATTATTTTCGATGAATTTTCAAGGTCAACTGTTTAAAATCGACAAATGTAATTATTAAAATACTTCGTTGATGAAATATTGAGTATTTAAGTCATTCAAAGTGTCTTTTTTCTGTAGAGAGTAGGGATAGAAAGATGAGGATAAGTAAGCTTATCGTTCTCGTTTGCTCTGTTTTAAAATCAGATTAGAGCGAGGAAATGTAGACATGAAAAACATTCATGCCTTTGAACACAAATCCATAAATCTACAGAAAAATCATACTTACGCAGGATTTAATCCTGGGATTCAAACTCAGGTTACAGGCCAAGCATTTTATTGTCAATGTTATAAATGATTTTTCATTTACCCTAATAGATTTATAGAAAGCTTTTTAAAAAGAAATTTTATAGATATCAGTCAATATATATTTATTTATGTAGATATGTTTACGAAATCTGCATTAAAAATAATTTTCTTACCTTAGGTATGTCATGAGGGTAGATTCCGTTCTCTCGAGGTGGTAGTTTCGGAGGCTTGTCTCCTCTTCTTTGTCCTGCCGCTTGCATTATAAGTTGTTCTCTAGTATTTGCAACTAAACCGTGGCCATTTTGAGGACCGTTTCCGTGTCCATTGAATCCAGAACTTCCGCTTGAGCCTGATCCTGTAAGACCATTTCCAGCAATACTATAAGGATCTTCATCAGGAATTGGAATTCTAGGCCTATTCTTGATGTCCATTGGTCGTTGAACTGCAAAGAAAAAACGAATGTTATAATTAAGTAACTTATATTATACGAGCAATTTATCAAATTATTTGTAACCTTTTTGAATGTCAAATATGTAAGGTAATATTGGAAGCTTGAATGTTTTCTTAGAAATATTGAAAAAAAAAACTTAAGAATAAATGATACGTTTTGAATATAACAATAACTATATATTTTTTTGACGATGTTTTTTTTTATGATATAAAGTTTTTTCATTATTTTTTTCTGGCTTAAATCTTTGAATATCGTGTCATGACATCCATTTTGATAATAAATTTAGGTTGCCACTATTTTTTTTAAAAAGGCCGATTTCGTGTTCATTATAAAAAATCTTTCATCAAGTGTAATTAATTTTACGATCTCATTGACAGGTGAAAAAATTAAAGTGAAACGCACGTAGTTAGGCGAGAAGTAAAGCTTGTTTTGATTCTCAACTAATCGTCTTAAAAGGCGTATTAAATCCACGATTGAGTAAAGTGATTCTTTTTTGTTGTTGCTGTCTCTTGCTCTTTACGGTTTGCAGGGAAATTATTTCCCTCTTTTTTTTGACAACGTATTTTCTGTTTAAGTAAGTCATTATTTTTCCGATAAAAATAAGCAACTACAATATTACTTTCATAATGTTGTATAGTAAAACACTTTAATTTTAAACAATGTAATTTTCTTAAAGTCCATTTTAAGTTCGTTCGTTAATTCAATTTATTTATATACGAGGTAAGTCAACATTATAATTACTTTTTTTAAGAATTGACAAAAGGTGTGATTCTATAGTAAACGTGACAACGCGAAACGGAAATTAAATTATCTTATCAAAATAATTTCTATCGACCAAATTATTTCAGCCATTTAATTTTGTTGAAAAATAATTGCCGTTCCTGCTGATATATGATCGTGGGTAGTTTCAAAGGTTGGCTCAAAGATTTTAGAAGGTTTGAAAAATACAATAGAACATTAACGTTCGACAGCCGACCTTCACGAATGGTAACCAGGTATTCTCTTTATAAGGTCGAAGATCTCAGTAAATAGAAATATTTTTTCAGCATACAGTATTTCTATAAATACACTCGCCCGCGGTATAAGATAAGTTGTTTTCCGTTACAGTTTTGAATTAGTTTAAAAAACATTTTTTACTCGAATATGATATTTTTTAAACTAACAACGGTTACTTCTTTTTTATTAGAATGATCAACATATTTAATTTTCTGTTATGTTTTTCGTTTTGGAACTATGAAGTAAAGTTAATTCTTTTGTTATTGCACTAAATTCCATAAAATAAGACGCTTTACAACACTTATAGTTTAAATAAATAGTTAGAGAATTGATTTACAAAAAATACCCTACTGTTAACATGTTACTAATGAAAAGGAAAGCGAAGTGAATAATATGACTTAACATGTTTTATTTCATAAAGTGATTAATATTAAATTGCCATCTCTAGTTTGCATCTAAAAGCAGTTTCAAATTCAATGGTATTGTTCAGGTATTCATTAGGAGATGAAATTTCATAATGTAACCTTCGTCATAAAATTATTTATCAACCGTAACCGATGACGGTGATGGCACGTGAATGATTTATTGAAGATTAGCAGTGTTAATGTGAATAATCCGCCATAATTACGCAAGAGTTTAATCACATCACTCGTGTCGTTCGAGAGCTTAGGCAGTTTGGAACGGTGTAATGAGCTAACTGCTAGAACAATGACGCGATCAGATTGCGCGCTCACGTGTCCCCGAATGCCTTGCGTCACAATCATAAATAGAGCCTGACATTTTCTGTCACAGGCGCACATTATAATACTATGTCGACGAGACGTCGGCGCTTTTCCGCGAAAGGTCAACGGCAGTGAAAGACAGAAACCCTGTTGACACATTACACATCTGCTATTATTTAGTCATGACTGAATGGAGTTTTATTGAATTAAGACTATTAAGCTATTAGTAATACGAAAAAATCCGCCACATTCCTGAATGAATCTGTTGGTACTGTTATCTACTTTAAGTGACTAGCCGTATTTTTTTAGATTTTAAGATAAATACATTACGTCTCTGATTGTATTTAGTCGAAATAATATTAAAAAAATGATTAAAAAAAAGCTCAATTTCATTTTATCAAAAAGTTTATAAATCTTTTATGTTAAATTGGCACAATGAATCTTCAACGCCCTTTCGTATGTTTTATCTGTAAAAACTTAATACAAGCTATTTATACTTAATTGGAATAGATTCAAACTACGATAGTTATGTATGTTTTCTTCTTGATTTTAAAACCAATATGTTCATATGATTCAGAGGCGAAAACTCATTTTTAAATAAAAAATCGACAACTTAATTGATATCAAACAGTCCAATCACGTGGTGCACATACTTATAAGACCAGGGAAATGACAAAGTAATTTTGATATTATAAAAAAATCCATGTATAAAAACAAAAATGTTTATGAATGTACTTTTTTCTTTTTTTAAATAAAAAAATATGATTAAGTGCCTTTGGTATTCGTTCCAAGTCCTTGAAAAGACAAACTATTCCCAAGTAAATGTCACGTTCAATTGCAGAGAAAAACTGCCGTTTATATCTATCCAGCAGATACTTTTACGTGATCGCAATATTTACTCGAAAATTATTTATTCGCATTAGACATTCCCGTAAAGAATCTACATATTTTATGCACTCAGATAAAAGTTGCTTAGCAAAGCTCCGTTTTATCATATTATGGCTATCAAAAGCACGAATGAATGTTTGACGCACGCTTCAAATTAAGTTAGGCTAAACAACAGCGTAATGTGATTTTTAATGGTTGGTATTGCCTACTACTTCCATTTCCGCAATACTGTTCTTTCCATGGGTCACACTGAGTATGTAGAAAATGTAGAAAAAATTGTGTTTAATTTGTAAGAAGTACTTATACAATGTATGACGTTAACAATCTTAAATTACAAACAAATACTTTGCCTTTGGCTATTCTTTGATCAAAATTAATTACTTTTAAATGCCAAACGGAACAGACACAAATAAAAATGAAAATAAGTAAACTAAAACAAAAGTTTGCCAGTAAAATTCGTAAGAATAGATTAGACTATAACTAAACAAAATTTTCTTTTTCCTGTGACAGTTTTCGGAATCCATCGTTGTTTTTTTTTCTAAATTAGAGCCATTTAAAAATGAAACAGTTCAAAGTTGTTATAGGCATTTTTACTTAGTTAGGTATCTATTTATTCAGTACTTTTATGAACAAACGAATAAATTATTAATAACATCAAATTTATATAAATTTCTTTGTCTTAGACATTACTTTTATTTATCTTTGTATTTTAACTAAACACCATAGTAGTAAGTAATTTAATATGTATAAAGTAATAATTAATGATCTAATATACACTTCTCGCAAACAAAAGTTGTCGATAATTATTGATATTAGCAGCTCGAAGGTTATTTTTATTATTAAGAAAGATCTCTTGATGAAATTTTCAAAGCGTTTTTTGACAACTTTATTTTTATGATTGATTTTGACACTTGCGTTATACTAAAATTCTCTTGGACGGCCTTGGCGTTTGATTGTTAAGCATGTAAGCGCAGTGTAGCCAACCGTACATTGCGTATAATTACATTTTAGTAATGCTCACTTTCATAACTTGCAGAACTAGGTTGAGAATTTCAAATTTTATCAAAAAAAATGTTTTTAGCAATGATTCACTTTCAAAATTTAGCCGAAGATAATTGCTGTATACACGCGTTCTGATGATAAAAATTTTTTTAAAAAAAAATATCATATGTTTTTTTACGATATTTCTAAAGATTTCTACGCTTGGTCATTCATTATGTTTACGATATCGTCTGCAATGGATAAAAACTAGTAGCTCCAAAAAATTCAAAACCTAAATTAATATTTTTATGGTTATAAGGGGTATAAAGTCATATTTTATGTATCGAAATCTTATCTAAAAATTATATGTATGTAGATCGAAATACTGTTTTTGGGATTTCACACTTTAAGCCGTGGAATTGAATTTTAGAGAATAATTGTTTCAGTAGTCTCCGAATTTTATAAAAAAATTCAAAATAGAATCATAAGCACAATGATTTTTTTGTAGCCTTTTTTAGTTAATTTGGTTTAATTTGTAATAATAAACTGTGATAAATATAAACGGAATGAAATTTTTGAACTATTTATTCCGAAAAAAACATGTGCCCTGAATATAACGGTATTTTGAAACGAACTGAGTTAAATTTTGTCATCGGTATTACTTAATTCGAAATATCATCTTCAATGTGAGTTATTTCAATATGAATAAATTTTATTTTTGATTCGTCATCTATATAAATTTGATAACTTAAAAACGATTATTCAATATTATAATTCGTTCCGTTGTTGTCAATGGGCAATTACACCTGTTATTATATAATAATGAAACATCAGCATTTCCTTTATTTTATCGAAGTGTGATGCAACATTGCCCAACATGACCGCAATTGAACGAAGTTATTTGAGTTGTTATAATTTTGCGGTCTCATAAATTTATAAGTTTCGTCAAGAAATAATAAATAACTCCTCCGGTAAAAGGCAAAGGCCTAAGAATATTTCACGCGTTATTGATTTCACTTTCTATGCAGCCGCCTGCCCTCATTTTGCTGCGTTGCATCTAATCAATGCGACACAACAGCGATTATCAATTCACGACTTTGTATCTTAATCTAGTACTCGTAATTGAAATATATTAAGAAATGGTGCAAGAAATTGTTTACTTCCGTTAGACCTAGATCATATTTTATTTTAGCTTTGCCGTATACGCCAGAAAATAAATCAGACTGTTGAAATGGAATGTATATTGTTTAGGAATTATAATACTAAAGAGTCGATTGTATTTCTTTATCAAAAAAAAATATTACTTACGATATAAAGTAATGATAATTTCGATGGGTAATATTTAATTGCGTTTTATACGTTATTTTTAATCATAGTCATAAAAATTGTGATACATTAAAAAATCCTTTCAAATAGTACTAAAATGGTAGATGCAACCATAATTGGATAAAACTAACATTATAAGACTTTTTAGATACCTTAATTATTGTATAAAATAATGAAATTTTGAGTACACGAAAAAATTAATTCGATAAACGTACGCATGGGTGACCATGAGTGACAGATTTTATTCTCTAAAACTGGCACTACCATCATCAGTTGGTACTTATTTTTAACATCAAAAGAAATATATAGAAATCGCCTAATCGTTTGTGTGTTTTGTAGTTTTACTGCTTAAAACGTCATACTATAAAGTTAAATTTGTTGTTATGTTTACCTGGCGGAAGTTTTGATTTGAGCATGTCCATAGCTACGACGTTGATGATGAGCACCCATATAGGACAGTCCAAGACATCGGCATCACCTTTCACAAATGCCACCGCACTTAGACACTGCGCTTCCAATCGCCTTCTATCGGGATATGCTCTGCGTAACTCGCGACTGACATTGGACTGGAATTTTTTCATGTCGAAGAGCTAGAACAAAAAAAATCATTTTATTAGTGTTCCATATTCTACATGTTAAAGTATAAAGTATAAACACATCAAGAAAATCAGTAGTAATGACGAAATAATTTTGAATTTCATTAAGAGTACGCTTCTTATCTGTTCAATTGCAAAGTATCTTATTACAATGTGTAGTACCTGTGTAACTATATTATTATGAAGTCTCAATTTTTATTTCATTTGTAACAAAACCAAGTAATGTTGTATTTTGAATATTAAAACAACTAGTACATTTACAAAACTTTGCTTAAAACATTAATTGCATATTGTGAATTTCTGAATATTAAAAATAAAGTTTCATATTTGACTTCGGATCATGTGTTTTATATCTCGGGAACTAAAAGCTCTGCTCTAGGCCAAATATATATTAACCTTTACCACTCGAGCCTTTTTTCGTATGTGCCTACCGCCTATTCAAGACGTTTTTCGATGAAAAGCATATTTTCAGAACAAAAAAAAATCAACTTGTGAAAAATATGTAAACAAAAAAAATAAATTGCTTAGTTATTAGTTAGATTTATAATGAATATACAGCACTTATTTTAAAATTATTTGTAATTCTTCATTGTGTGGTATTTTAAATAGTAATCTCCTATATGTAATCCCGACTTATTGATGCAGGTCTCGTAAAACCGTCGTGTTTCCGATATACCATCTGGGATTTTTTTATTTGAACATACTACACAGTCTTTCTTAGTCCCGAAACGCACGACATGTAACTTATCTGCAAGTCGGTATTTTGTAGGAACAGATAAAGTGCGTCTTTGATATCCCCCTTGCCAAAAATTTCCTACTAATTTGTCAACCAATAATTTCACAAATTTCAAATGTAAATAATAAATCGATTTGTACTAATATTCATTAGAGTCATTAGAGTACTTCACATTAGATCTGTAAGTTTCTGAATTGGTATAATATACTAACTAAGTATTGTCAACAGAGACAATCTATTCAAATATAAAACTGTAAACTTTACGAGACGCCCTTGATTTTTAAACAAATAAAAGCGAATACTAATGTGAGAAATAAACACTCTTCAGACTAGTTCAATTAATAAGATTTATAACCCTATGCGATCAAAAAAATATCGCTTGCGCCGAAAGGTTCAGATAAAAACATATGTTGAAATTAAGCACGCCGTCATCATTTGGCAACTTCTTTCTCAGATAAATGTAATAATTTGATTAAAATCGCAAAAAAAAAAATAGCTGACAATATTTAAAAAAAGACACTTTATTGACACTCGAGTAATACGATAAACTTCCAATGCCGCTGCTATGGCGGCACTCGAGTGCAAAGAGTTAACTTTGAACAATCTTGAATAAAAATGCTTTTTACCACATAGGTGACAGTTATTACACAAAATAATAATGTAATTTGTATCAAAATTGTACTGTGGTAAAATTCAATATATGACGGATATTTCCAAATGAGCCACTGGCTATATTATTGTTTGATTTTCGTAATGTCAATTATGTGTTGGATAATGTTATTCTGTTCTTATATGCTTGTAACAAAAAAAACTGGTACTTCCTTTACGAGGGTTCATTGAGTGTCAGTCAAGATATTTCCTTTGAACAATGAGCATAGTTTTCCCTGGGTTCTCATACAAAACATTCTGACACGTCTGACTTGAGCTTTGGTTTTAGTTTCTCGTCTTGTCTATGAAAGTAGTCGAACAAAAGATGTTCACAATGCAACGCATTAGAGTGTGTTCATTATTATTGAATGAAAAGGAAAGTCAGAACACGCTCCAGACTGAAAGAATAATGCCCAAGAGACAATGCAGGTAACTATCATACGAGATGTATCAAAGGACATCGTGACTCTCTCTGTCGATTATATTGTGGTAGAATGTAAGATTATGATCATGTGTACGCAATGAAAATTATTTGTCAGAAATAATATGCGTTTTCACAATAAAACGTAACATTTATAAACAGTATTCGTAAAGAGTGTTTCTTAGTTTTTTTCTATACAAAAAATTACGTACAAAACTTTAATAACTTTTTATTTTTTGTGAAAATATTGTTTTATGTCATATAAATCAATAATGAAATTTTTGTTTTAGAACTTTACATTATATGATTTACGAGATCTGTGCTGGGTAAATATTTTAAAATAAAACGTGGAATACGTGTAATAAATTAACGTTTTTATGATTTACGAATGTCTCGAAAAAAATGAAATTTGTTAGAAATGTTGTCAATGTCATCGATTCACAGTTTTAAATGATATAAAATATTGTTTTAAATAGGCAAGTTGCCTAAAATCAGCATTATATATATATATATTTTTTCTTTGGAATGACGTAATTTTACATGTATTATTTTACAACTATCATTTCGTTACCAAGCAATTATTTCAAAAATAAAAAAAATAATCATATTTTTCTAGCTAATGGGTGTTTTTATAAGTAGCAATATTATTCCAATTATGAAATTAAAAGTGTATTCAAAATGGAGCGACTTCATAATAGGATAATGATACTTAATTCAATATAACTATATTTTCCTTCCTCGTAAACCAATAAAGAGGAATGTACATAGTGAATCCAACGCATGGTAAATAGTTTTTGCCAAATTAAGACTGATTGAATGAACTTAATAACATATATGGCAATTATTTTATACTTAATAGCAACGAAGCTTTGTAGAAGAAGACCAAATATATCTTAACTCTGTAATTATATGATTGTTTTTGGTTACAGGAATTTGCTTTGCAAGTTAGTATCTATATTAAATTTAATTTCTGCATACTTATTCGGTAGATCCAACAAAAAATAGCATTAGGTAATAATGTAAGTATCATCCAAGTGGATTGTTTGCCAAAATATTTAACTTTTTTTTTGTTAGTCGTGACTGTGTATCCATACCCAGTGATTCGTATCAATTATATGTATGATAGTTATTTATAATTAATGTTGTTTCTCAGTTAAAGATGAATGCGGAAATAATATTGGAAATGAATAATTAGGCATTGTTAATTATACTGTGCTCAAAACTTGACACAAGGGAACACAATTAGTGTTTAAATGCTTTAATATTTTGTATACTGTGTTATAATAGTACAATGCAAAAATGTTTAAAAGAACACTGTGCAAACCAATACAAATTCAGTTAAAAAACGACATAAATCATTTAAAGCTTAACTTTTATTTTATTTTGAATACGTACAAAATTATAGCACTGAGTGAATAAAGAAAGTGTCATAATGAGCATAAATCAACTGATAAACTAATAAACTAATAAAAATATCCAATGTGTTCCTGCTCATAAAAGAGATTGAGAATATTGAATTTAATATAATCAATCACTCACTTAGAAACAATCTTATAGATAAATTGTGAGTCCCATTTTTAAAACATTATTTATATGACGTTCAATTTGTTGATTCGATGTTTACAGTAACTAACACTACCTATTTTTTGTTCGTAAAATAATTTTAAAACATTTGACATTTTTTAGGAACGCATTTCTTTCCGTACTCTGTGCATAATAACGCGAAAATTTTGAATTTACTTAAAACTGTTCTCCTTAACGCGATATCTATCATACTATTCTTAAAAAGCAGGGCTTGGAAATTGACTCTTGGTTGAAATAGTCACGCAAATAAGTAACTTTTATTTTAACATATTACATTTAAGGTATATAATATATAAGTTTATTACCTTGACAATTTTTTCATGTTCCACAGCTTGTCCTGGAAGTTTAAGAATATCTTGTCCTATTGAGTTTTCATCGTTTGGGCCTGCTGCTGTACTCTTTACATAAACATTACTCTTGGCGTAACGTCTTATGAGGATATTTCCAGCATCGTCCATTTTTATTTTTACGCCCTACAAATAAAACATAATTATACATTTTGTGTATTAGATCATTCACTGTCGACAATTCTCGATGAAAAAATCATTTCCAATGAAGACAGTCCATAAAAGACAATTCACCGCCGATAAAAAAAATCGCTAATTGGAATTGGTGCAGCGGAAAAATATCATATGTTGACAGGACTCATTCGGAAAAAAATCAGCTCATCCAATATGTAGGAATGTTTTTATCGTGTCATGAAAGAACTTTCAATACGATGAAAGGAGAGATTTTACAATACAAACTTGGAATACTTACTAAAGAAAAGAAAAAGATGTTTTAAATATACATATTATTGAGTATTTAATAGGTATATTTTATAATAGTAAAACACACTTTTTCATTAAACGAATAGCCTTCATTTTAGTTCACATTTTTTTTTTATCTTAAAATTGGACAAATAACAATAAGAACGCACTTAATTCTTCTTGTTTCCTTTTAGTAACAAATTTTAAGATACTGCACTAATGCAACAAAATATTACTGAGTGTGTTGTTCTGTTGTTACTGAGTGAATTGTTCGAAATGCTTTGTCGGCAGCGAATCTTTCAGATGCTTTACTATATTTATTCTTCATAATAAATAAATGTCACGGTTTAAGGCCTAAAACTTATTTTTTTAAGAGAGGAAATAAAAATATACTTACTTGTCCTATGTGCTTTTTCACTTCTTCCGTTTTTGCGTCACGCATTGGGTTGTCGAATCCACACAGTCCAATTCTGAAACAAGGAAAGAAAAGAAATGATTAGATATCGCTGTCTTTTGATCCATAACAATATATATTATATTTCAATCATTGTACTTTTGTCTAACACTAATACAGAATTGAAATTATTGCATGTTATTTTATTCAATGAGTGTAGCCTTGTTCTTTTATCTTTAATTTTATAAATTAAACTATTTGTTTTAATTACTGACAAACGTCTATTTCTAATGATCTGTTTCACAGATATACAATGCGTCTGTCAGTTGTGATTGATTTGGTAGTAAGCTTCGACACATAAAACATCCGTTTCAAACTGACACAATTTAACCTTGCGGCACGGCTTGAAATAAGGAAATGTAATGATTTTCCGGCGCGAAAATGACTAATAAAGCCTTTTGTGTGTTGAATTAGTTTCCTCTGAATCGATTTCATGGGAACGTGACTTTTGATCGAAATATATTTCAGCAATTATCTCGCCATACGACACTTTGTATTTTTAATATTCTTAATAGTAATTAATGCCTTGGAAGCTCAAAATACAAATGAATTGGGAGAATGGCACGCTTCTTTGAGTGTAATGCATCTAGATTTTTTTATTTTCCCAATTTACTAAGAAAAAGCTTTTGAGTTATGCTATGGTAACCCATATTCATTAAACAATTGATTGTGTTTCGTACCGATAATAATAGCAGGAATACTCATTATTATGAAAAAATCATGGCTTGATATCAGATATTCTCATTCAACTTTGTGAAGTATGTCATATCATATCATATTGCTTTAAACATCATTATCCGAGATTTGTTTAATCTAACGACTTAACTCTACATAATGATCACAAGGAATGCTTTGATTGAAAAGAATTTAAATAAGTGCGTCAAGTTTTCCATTTAATCATCAATCCGAGTAGCTACATTAATTTTGTTATAAAATTCCACAAGGCACATTCCATTAATACCAAAATAAAATCTTTGCAGAAATACCCAATGTTCATTTAAAATCTGACAATTCTGAATTACTGAAATGTTCCGTAATTGCACAATTAAATTGCTTTTAAGATAAATAAATTGAATAACGTTTGAAATGGTTTAATTGAATACTTATTAAAGGAACAATGATGGAAAAGGTTAACTAATTAAATAAATGTAGCTCAATAAATCAGTCAACGTTCTTTAGAGCTATTCTAATATGCAACGTAGCCTTCAAAAGGTATTTATTAATATATTATCAGAATTAACTAACACAATATACGGGTCACGACATGAAAACCGAGTTCTAATGAGAGTATTCAATCAAAAACTATTTGTACTGAGACAAAGTCACTCATGCCGAAGTATCTATACCGATACAGTGCAGAGTCGATTACGTTGTAAAGAAGTCAGCCAGAGGTAAATTTATTCGATTATTTAATAATCGGGGTCAATTGGATACTCAATAGCTTGTATCAGCTCAGCGAGAGCTATTGTCTTGGACCAATTATGGTAAATTAAAATGTATTATTTTTAATTCTTGAGACTTGTTTTATCCAAGAGAATGACGAGCCTTTGTAAAATAAACTTGACATAAAATTTACAATTAGCTTGTATTACCGGATCTAATGATTGAACCCAACCGCCACCCGGCAAACAAAGTAAAAGACGTGTGACAAAATTAATGGAACTATAAAAAAAATTGAACGATTCAAATTTAATAATGAAAAGAAAATCACTTTTGATATAAAATCGGTAGTTATCTCTTTAACTAATTTCATAACACAAAAATAGGCAGTCAGTGAATATTTTATACACACAATATTAGAGAGGTTGGCCCAAAAAGGTATGCATAGCAATTCACATAAAAAATTATACAATCTAATATCAAGAAAAAATGCTGAATCACCAAAAGCGAATTAGCTCTCGATTTAACTGGGATTGATAGGTCAAGTATGCGAGGTTAATATATTGAATTTTACTAACAGTGTTTCTAAGCACTTAAAATTCTTGTCGTAAAAAAACCTTACAATATTGTCATATAATAATTTATGTATCCGAAATCAAAATATTTAATTTTAATTTTTTAAATGTGAACATGTTTGTATATAAATCATAGAACGATTTTAAACAAATGAGATCTATTATCTATAATACTAATAGATAAAGCTGGATTTTTATTTTATTAAATATACAATAGGATAAACTGTCATTTCGAGTTCATTCGTGTACTCATTAGTTAGTGACGAAACTCATGGAAATATACAAAATTTCAACAATTCAAATTTAATGTTAACATTTCTTGGCATCTTCCACATGACAAACGCCATATGGTGAGTTATGCATTAGACGTAACCGATTTATAAAATAAAATATGCTTTTAAGTATACCTAGATTTCATAAGGTATAACAAAATGCGTATTTAAAAAAAAATTTCTGATGGTTATTTCTTAAAAATAAATCTTTTCAGGCATAATTTTACCTTTCGTGGATAATAATTGAATTGAATAGGCCCATTACGTATATATTGAAATGTAATTGGATAATGCAAAAAATAATGTTAGTTAAGTTTAAAAAATATTATAAAACATAAAAAAATCTCAATTATACTAATCAGTTTTGATTCCAGCGTTGAAATGTATCATAAAAGTATTGCGGGAAGTCGTAACTCAAATTCGATTAAACTTCTTTTGCGTAAGGACTTGAAATTGATTGTTTTAATGATTGCGACCTTGAAACAAAAAATGAATTCCCTGCCCAAGCGAATGGGCGCTGCTTCTAATTTATTGACCATGATCACCGAAATAGCGTAATTTAAGGCCATTATATAATATTATCTAACAAAGTGATAACATAAACATTTGAGTTACATAGTTTATAAAAGTTGACTTTGCATTTCGCTTACGTGGAATATCAATCTGAAGTATTCACAATATTTATATTGCCAGATTGTGTGTGCCAAGTCTTCTGGCGTAAATATTATGAACAGAATAAAAACTTTTTAAAAATTTGAAATTGCATTTATCACGAGTTTTGTACTTCTAAGCTAAAAAAAAGTCCACTAATTCGTGTTAATATTTGGATGTATTTATTATATTTTAGATAAAACAATGAGCTGGCCAAAATAGGACAGTCAAGCAAACATTTTTTTAGTTAAATCGAAAATTTTTATTTAACAATCCATCACTGTTAGAATTATGGTTAGATATTAATTTTATGAACACGTGAGTTTTTTTTATTTATTATCTGATTAGTTACTCATTTTGATTTAAAATGCATAGTTTGTTAAGACTCGTATTATTAAATTGATTATTTATTCCGTAGGCTGTTAAAACGTACTCAAGACATGATTGAGAAATAACCAATAAGTTAAATACGAAAAACAGTTAATATGGTTATGTAATGTATGTTATAGGAAAAATTACAGATGTTAAACCACTATAAACAAATGTGCACAAAATAGTAAGATAGAAAAAAATTCTTAATAAATCTAAATCATTTTTCACCCATAATTATTAAAGATTTTTGGTGTATTAAACATTTCGAATTGCTCTGTTACAAAAGAATATATTCAAGTATACTTTTTTCAAATATCTTAAAATGAAGATAATAAATAATAAGAAATGCAAATGGCTTTTTACTTCTAAGGTGCTCATTCCAGCGTATGGTACAATATATAAATTCTGCTCATTATTTATTATTGAACAACAGATAGATCGTTTATTGATATTTCGGTGTGTTTATTCAAATTATAACTTTAAATCAAACTAGGATACAAAAAAAAAACAACTAAATATTGAAATTAGATCACAATCTGACGCCAAGATAATAATCTTAATAATCACAATTAACGCAACAATTATCCATGTATATTAAGACATGTATAATAAATGTTCTTTATTTTTTAACCATGAAAATAAATATATTATATGAGTCCTACATATACTTATAATACATATAACACATACCAAAATTTACCTCGACCTTGCCTGAGGCTAAGGCGTGGTTTTTTGTATTATATTTTGTCTTTATTCAACGCAATAAAATATATTAAAATAACACTACTCTTTCTCTGTCTTACTAATCTTAATAAATATCGTAGATACCTTTCCCTCCTTGAAAATTGGGTATGCATAAGAATTATTATTGATTATAAGCACATTTTCAACTCGGTACCACATTACCGAACGTTTTTTTTCATTTTTCTACGATCAAAATTTTTGCAATCATACGAAAAGTGTTCACGTCATGTAGATTATTAAATTTGCTGAAATTGTTAATACGAATCTGATAATAGCACTACACCACGATGAAATGAGACTTGATTAGAAACCAATAAATTTTATGTGTTTATTTGTTTTATAAAGATACATTATAATATAAGTACATTTAAATTATTTTCAAAAATCAAAAATGGATTAGTAATTTAATTAATCCACGGAATGTACCAATACGCACCTGGAAACAATACAACACTTCTCAGCACAGCCTGTTCAAATGTAAGTTTCATAATAATTTCATAAGAATTACATTAGATACAAGACGAAAAGCTTCTGCGGCCATTTTTATGGCAGTCGAAAAAATGACTTGACAGAATCCATCAATGGAAGAAAGATTTCTACTTCCGTCATTTCGACAACCAATCTAATCGTTTTGAAGTAATAAAAGAAAAACATAGCTACGGTCTAATGCGTTCTGCGCTTAGTGCCGCGGACATTATTAAATATTCCAAGAGGAAAACTCGTTTTAAACATATTTTACCTTTAAACAAATATCTTTATTCTCAAAAGAACGTCTATATTTAAAAAAAACCTTCTGGAACTTTGTAATTCATGATGCATCTTTTGTTTTGACTATGTCCGATTCCAACCAATATGGATCATATTGATTCCAACTGGAGTGCTCGGTGAAAAAATTCTGTGAGCCATTCACTCAACTGCTCTCTTCAGTGATGTGGTGTTTTTATATAATGAGTATTTGGTTAATCGCTGGCTCTCTACATTTCTTTTCAGGATGGGATTGAGAGTGGGTTATGAGTAATGAAAGCAACATAGACTTCGTTTAATACAGATCCATACACCGATAAAAAATAATCTTTCAAAGTTTTCGTTCGTGGCTGCTGTTACTGTTAACCGTACAAACAGGTAGGAGGAGAACAATGATCACTCGGCATTATGTCAATACTAATATTTTGATTTCTTAATAACTGTGTATATGAATTTCGATCAGGGATTTGGATGCCTGAGACTATTTCTGAAGAAGAAGCAGTTATTTTTTAAAAGATAAAACAACATTTTTTTTTGTATTAGTTCGTCATGTTTATAACTGATCTGAATGCTCGTGATGAGCGAAACCGGTCCTGGTCATTATAAACATGTGGAAGTAGCGCAAAAAAATTATGTTTTATTTTTTGAAATATAATGCCTTTCCACAAATAATCGACAGTCAACACCTTAACAGTAAGAAGCAGTTAGTTTTACTATAAGTCCACCACTATTGGGGTTGTCAATATTCTTCACTTCATGTAATATTAGTGGTACAATTTTTTAGTTGAAAGAAAATTTATATATAATAGAAGAAAAAAATCCGAAAATAAACGCGTGCTGAACCTATAATATATTGTTGATAATTATTATACTTATACAGTTTTCTTCTATTAGTTATACGCAAGGTGGTTTGCAAAATATATTTACACTATGACGAATTATTGCTTTCAGCAATACTGACTACGGCAAATGTTTCTCAATATTAGACCAATTTTAATCTGCGTTTTGCATAAATCTTGATTGCATTGATAATATTTGCGCGAGATATTATTATGCACCACACGACAAACCTGAGGGCTCTTTTATTAAACCATTATTTACGTTATCATTGGCAGTAAAGTAAGCAGTCGTTCAAATCTGTCGATTGCAAATAATATTACTATGGCGTGTGCCTAGACTGACCCCCTGTGTTCCAAACACGTTAAGTTTTTTTTAAAATTATTATTAAACAAAATTTTGTTTCTTTCGTGATTTTAATTGAAGTGGAAAAACTTCAATTATATCTTTTCTATAATATTTTTCACAGGTTTGAATAATTTTTATAATAGCTGTTTTAAAAGAGAAAAAAATAATTGCTATTTTAATGTTATAAAAATTTGTTATTTCAATTTTAACAAATGATTGTGTAATTGATTGCATCCAGCTATTTATTTTTATCATTTTTTTTTTCAATTAAAACCATACGAATGCGCCAATCAAAATAAATACCTACCGATATAGATTTTTCTATAAAATGAATTTCATTTTTTATATTTCTAAGCCTATATTTTTTATTCGCTCTATTGTGTTCAAAAAGTAGATTTATGAATAATACGTTTGCAATATAAATACTTTTAACATTAGTTGAAAAATAAATCGTTCAATAATATCAATTCAGCATAGCTGAAATGAAAGAGTGAAATAGTCAAAAAATTGTCTATTCATGTGAATTTTGTATAGTGTCGTTACAGGGAAGTTAATGTGAGAATAAACGATTGAGATTTGACCATGTAGTTTTCGATTCGCTACTATCAAGTAGAATAGCATAAAAGAGCACTCACTATCAATAGAGCAAGGGTTAATAGTGTCACATTTTTCAATGAATATAAAGCACTTTCAGCGTGATCTGGAACCGCACGCTCCATTGAGCAATTGGAAAGTTACCGTTCAAGTCACAAGTTGACTCAAGCCTCGAATCTGACACGAGTGTTACATAAACCAGCCCAGCAGCGCAACACTAGACTTCCGAGGTGTGCCATTATTTGATTCCTTTCACGGCAAAAGACGCAATTTATTATTAAACTATTATCATAATACTATTTTGTAGCATAGTGTTTTCATTAATGAGTAAGCCATCCACTTTTCTGGTAAAGGTTACAAGAATACCAATTTATTTCATGCTGTGAACTATTGAAATGTATCTTAAGTAATTATTGTTAATGCCCAACAATTTTTTTCTAATTAAAAATACTCTAAAGATAACTCGTTATAAAATATATGATTACATCATATCGTACGGTAAATACTAAGTAAAAATTTAATATCATTAACCTTCCAAAGGTTGACAAACTGTATGTTTACATTTTAAATAAAAAAGGATTTCAAATGTTTTGTAGAGGTTAACATATTCAAATTTTAGAAGTTCCCTACAAAAAGAATAAAGAGAATTTTTGTCTCCTTTTAAACAACGAAAAATTTAAAACATAAATCTTCTCCAATAAAATTCGCACGCTGAAAGTCACCTCTAAATAAATAAAGAATGACTAATAATTACACACATGAGGTAAACCTACGGATTTTTCTGTCTTTCGATTCTTTCAACTCTTTTACTCACTGAGTGAATGAGCAGTAGTTTTATACAATACATGCTATAGATAGTGAATAAAATCAATCTTCATATATAACTTGTCTGCATATCTAACAGGAATATCTCATTTGCGAAAAAATGGCTGACGGAAGAGACTTTCTTATTATTGTCTGAAAATATTTAAAATGAAAACGATTGTAACAATAAATTCATTATAAGTTATAATTACACACAACTACAGCTTATTGATTGAAATAGTATTTCCTTACAAAAACTCCATAACAGTAGACAAAGAATAACCATGTATTTTCTACAATAATTATTGCCAAATTCTGTTGATTGCTAGTTTTCACCACGACATTGTCGGAAAACAGTACGGTTATTCTTAGTTTTACCCATTTAAATTATACCACTATAATAAATCAAATATATTCCTCTTCTCCTTCTTCTTCTAGAAGAAGAATAGTATGTGAAGACTATATGGCCACTACGCTGCGTCTCCGTGACTCTTTGTCACCAGCCAATTGCTTTGCTCCCTATCATGGTATCGTCAGAGTCCCTCAGCTCCACCGAGTACATCTTGTAGATAGTACCCGACGGTCTTCCAGGACCAGCATCAGCAATACGTGTCTTAGCCATTTCCAACGTCATATTAGTCAAGCTATTATTAGCACATAATTGTTCGCAATTCTTTTATTGTATAACACTTATTTAAAGCATATTATAAATAAAAATAAAAACAAACATTTTACACGGCTGTAGAAATAATTGTTTATTTTTAAAGTAAATTCGTTCAAAGAAGTTCACTAGCGAGCAAATCGATTCGTTCATAATTAAATTCTCATCTATCAGCAAATAGCCAAGTAAATTATTTTCTTAATGGCATGTTGATGTCTATTGAACGTGTAAAACTGTTTTAAGTCTATCAATTGGTACGTGTGCCTGGCGAGGCGAGAATAAGATTACACTACAGAGATAATTATTTATTGCACTTTTGCTTTCATGAAGCTTCACGGTCGAATAGAGATGACCACATACTAGTCATTAGCGATGTACCGTGGGTGGTATAATCATTTATTTTGAATACCGTGTTATCGGCAGTGACGTTCTATTTAACGAACTATATGCTTTCTTACAATTTAAAGTCTTTCTCAGGTGTACCAATTGTTTTTTCTTCTTTTTTATTCTGGTGTCTCAGATGAATTTTGACCACCTCAGTCATTATCTTCCACCTTTCTACACTAATCGCACACATATAATAAATCCAGCAGTCTTCCCTGGATGGTTCTTTCGCAAATATAAATTTATACCGTCAGTGCTATTCATTTATCTTTTGCTGGCTGATTCGGTAACTAAGTGGTCAATACTCTTGTATTTCCTCCTTCTTGGTTGCGCGGCCAAGGCTTCGACTTCCCGAATATACACATTCATAAATTAAATTTTCAGTAGATACCACGATATCTGTAGAATTTTAAACCCTCCTCACACTGTGTGATCCTGAAAACGGGGAATAGCGTGACAGATAATATAACTGCTAACCCTTGGCCCAACTTTCATTCATTTCCTGGTTTCGCTTACTTTTATTAAGATGCAAGCATTTCCGAACCGTGATCGGAAAAAACTGTATAAAGGCATTACGGTTTTTATTCTAAAAGTAGTATTCTACTTTCCATACATTTGAAATTCTTATCACTGAACCCTCTTTTTAAGATTATCAGAATAAACAATTGGCAATAGCCTTACAGAGATCATATCTCTGAATTCAAATAGTATAAATTATTTATAGCAATATCATATTTATCTGTCTGATTTACAACACTGCGCTTGCGCACAAGGGTGTGTTTTGTGTGAGTTTGAGGTTACAGTAAATGTTGATACGTGGCACTACCACCTGGAGTATAATATTACTTCTATATTAATAGTGACATCAAGAATGCTATTACAAATGGCTGGGTTAATAAACTAATTTACCAATAATATATTATTATCGTACTTCCTCCAAAGATATCATAAATTAATTTTATAGCCCCAGCATTTAAAACTTTAAGTTTACATATTTCTGAAGTATTTTTTAAATATTGCATACCACGTCAGTGTTTTATAATTACTTTATGAATGTGCAGATAATTTGCGTATTAGTGAAAAGTTCATAATGTAGCGTGCTTGAATAAAATTTATTGTAGACTATTTTTTGCTGTTAAAATGTTCCAGTCGTGAAGTATTTAGTTTAAAGTTTGTGCGAGATTGAAACATTACCGGAAGTAACTATTATCTGAAAATGTAACGACTTTTTTATCAATAAATGACAATAAAATATATTATTTGTTTTCATAATTAAATACAATACACTGTGACGCGGTTCACCAAATTCTTTGTTATGCGACACCCACATCGTAAGTAATTATATTTCATTTGTTATAATGTTCAACATTAAATTAAATATACAATTCAAACAATTTAACTTAGTATTTCACGTGTAAAGTTAGCCATGCTGACGTTTTAAAATATAATTAGGTAGAGATCTTAATATAAAACAAGTTTCTTTGACAATTAAGCGGACAGTCAACCGCAAAATAAAAAAAATATCCTTAGATTATGGGAAAGGGTAAAATCTCGTTTTTGCATTGCATTTTTTTATTTTTATCACATGATAGAATAAAACTTCACAGTTGAACGATGATTATTTAAATAATAACTTTGGATTATTGAGATTTTGTACACTTCCATGTATTTTGTCACTAATAATCCGGGTTTCGCCTTTCCCCTGTTCGTTAGTGACAAAGTACATGGAAGTGTAAAAAATCTCAATAATCCAAAGTTGATATTGAAATTCCATCAAGCACTCTTAGTCGATGTCTTAAATTATTTAAATAATAGTTTTCAATATTTTTTAAATAATGAGATGCGGTTGAAACTATTTCATTACGACTGAATTGGATGCTATCAAAATAAAGATTGTATTATTGTCTAATAGATGCAGTTAGACGTAGCGGAAAGTCGGAATTTACTTTGACATGATCACAATGGACTAGGCGTGAAAAAAACGTGTCCAATATCCAAATAAGACAATCGATTCATTGCCAATAGCGCGGGCAAGACATTGTACCCATCCTATCGCTTCACAGTGGGCCCGGCTCATCACTTGAGTAGACTAGATTTCGTTATTTTTCCAACAACATGTTTACCAAATATCTTCACCAAATTTTCGGATATAATATAGGTATGATACAATAGTTAATGTCAATTTTGTGTATCATTAATTTTTCATTTAGTTTCAGATCTTCCTAATGCAGATGTTAGTGATGACTTCTCCCCTCCCCACTCATTTGAATTTGTGTATTTATTATTTTTTTCCAGTGATTTCAAGTTCAAAATTAAAAAATATTATGCTGTAAATAGTTTTATTGAAACTGTCTTGATAAAACACTATCAAAAAGAATTTATTGTAGGCGTTATTTGTTTGAACAACTTTATTAATAGGCTGAACCAGTGTGCGTCTATCAATGTCGGTGTTTATAGTTTCTAGGGGGCGTTTTTGAAGATGTTCTTTTGACACTATGAATAGCAATTTCCTGTCTTGGCTTTGTAACCACAGAAGTGGGTTACAAGTTACAAATGATATCACAGATTGAAACTCCGATGGTAATGAAACTGAAAGTCAGCAAACGTGTTCGTAAATTGCAAATTGATGGCACAGAAAAACTCACCTCAAAACAGCAATTGGATATTAAAATAGATTGATTTAGTAACAATACAATACACACAAAACTAAATTTTGAATATTATTGACTCGCTCAATAGTTTTAAGATCAGGTACGCTATTTTTTAATCTAAAATATTAAGTTTTAAATATTGACAACGCAAAATTATTAAATCCTTGTAATCTAATTTTATATAAATACCTTCATTTATCATCTTTTATTTGTCAAATAATTTGGTTATTCTTTACAATTTTTTTATTATTTGTAATACAAACATTTGAATGAATCAAATTTATTATCTAAATAATATCCCTGCTGGGTAACATTATTTTTTAGTAAATTAATTTGTATCCTAAGACCGGAAAAATTATTAGGTACTATTAGGTACATTCTGAGTTATAATCCTTAAAACATAACCATATGTGTACACGAAAACATCAGATAAACCATAGAGTTGGATATTAATGCAGGCGATAAAACTCCAAAAGGTTGTTGACCTTAAAAATATAATTATTTTACATTTTGATAAAATAATTGTCAATAAAAGGCAATCTAGTATACACAAAAAATATTTTATATACAATGTAATAAATTTGCAGTTATTCCTATTATTATCAATGTCATTAATGAAGACATAAGTAACATCTAATTTATGGCTATTTTTTAAAATTTGAAATATATGAAGTTTATTTGATTCAACGGACATTCAATGTCATTACCCTGACGATACTTAAATTTAGTAACGCCCAAGTGAACAAAGACAAAGCCTTTTCGTCTATCTAGCTTTGTTTCATACGTCAAAAAAATACTCTCATTAAATAGCATATTCCTAAACTTTCCCTATTAGGACGAATATCTATTAAGCGATTTTAATTTTCTTTTTTACTTTTAATCAAATTATACTAATCCGAGTTTAATGAAGTGAACATCCTTTCAAATAATGGTCTTGGTTCTTGGCTTTTCGTGTAAACCTTGAATGTAAACAATTGCTCGACGTTGTTTTTCTATTCAATCTGTGAGACAGGATTCTCGGTTGATTGAATCCGTCGCTAGGCTCTTTAGAGTTAAAAGATTAAAACAATTCTTCAACAGATCAATTGACTTGGATTGGTGTGACTTAGGAATTGTATTTAATCCGTTTCCGCCAATATCCATAGTTATTAGATTAATATATAAGATATAATGCTCTTAATTCGTTTCATGAAATATAAAAATAATATTCTTAAGCAATTACTTTACGATATATAAACCTCTTCAATTAATTATTAAATAATTTATGAGTATATTAGCAAAATTAAAATTGATATTATTGATAAATACCAGCATCAAAACATGATGTAAATCAGTGCTCCCCAGACTGGGGTCCGCAAGTTTTTCACGGGGGTCCGCGAAAATTTTTAGTAGAAAGTAAAAATATTTATTTGTAACATTTTTCATTATGACAATAAACCAGAGTACTCTTCTTTTTTTGTGATCAGAAGTAGATGTGTTATGCATCTTATTTGGCAGATTTTTTTATAAAGTCAATGAATTAAATCTTTCACTTCAGAGAAAAAAAGAAGGTAACATTTTGATCATGAATATAAAACTTCAGGCTTTCCAACAAAAGCGTACTTCGTGGTCAACTATACATAACTTCATGCTATGTATAGTTTTTCTTATTTTATTGTTAAAAATTGTTTATAAGAAAGTTACTATTTTTTGTGATAAAATATAGACATGTATGTACCAATAGTAATAATTAATGTCAAATATAATTTTTTCGAATAAAATATGTTTTTTTCGGGGGTCCGTGGAGTATTTTTTCACATTTAGGAGGCCGTGGCATGAAAACGCTTGGAAAGCACTGATTTAAATAATAATGAAGCTTCCTATGGTTTCGTGGAATAGACTTCTAGACAGATTTAGAAAAAGATCTTTACGAAATTGATACTCAAATAAAGCATGCTATTCTATGTAATTACGTTTTCAATTTTCTCTTTCATCTATTGATTGAAGAAAGTATTCGCTATTTTTTAATTCGCTTAATAAAAGTTTCATATTATAAAGTCATCGATGTAGTGTAAATATTGATTAAGCTGACTTACCCCTTATAAATCGCAAAGTTTTCGCACCAAACGAAAAAGGTTTGATTAAAATTTAATAAATTACCTAAACACATTTGTAAAAACTCTAGTTTTTACAGATCTTTGACATATTTGATTTAGAATCCGATATGCCAGCACGACTTTGTAAACAAGTGATTTATTTTTCAGTGCTTTGCTTAGGTAGTTGAATAGATTTTTTCTTAAGGTAAAAAGATTGGTTTTATTTTTTTAGTTTCCAGGTAATAATATCGGCTGTAAATAACTGCAAGGTTAAGTTAACATGCAAGGATACGCTGGATAAATTGACTTTATCAAAAGACCTTCAAGTTTGTATACACAGACATCTGTTTTAACCCTTCAACTGATCATAACATTGTTCCTATCCAAAATCTCCTATTTTTAACGGAGAATACTATCTTATAAGCTTCATTTTATTTTAACTCGTCAAGTTGTCAGTATATTTCATTCAGGCTGTAAAACATTAAAGGTGAATATTATACAAATCGTAAAAAATAATTGAAATATTCAATCCATCATAAGTTTGCGGGCCGTATAGCCGAGTGGTAAGCGCTATAGGTCTTCTGTCATCCTCGGATGAGCGGTCAAAAGTAAAAAGTCGTAGAAACATTCATATATATATTTTTTTTGTTATTTGTTCAGGAATCCAAGCGTATAGATAGATGACTGTGCTGGTTGAATTTCTTCTCACCGACAAGTTGCTATCCGATCCTGAGATAGAACGATGAGATAGCCCCTAGTTTTTCTTGATCCCAACCTTATATGCTTACTCTCTCTGAAAAGAGAGTTAGAGCAATATCTTTCAGTTCTTGTAATACGCTCTTCGTTGTAATCTTCCATAAGCAGGCTATGTGCACCACATTTGCATCTGGCATGATTTAAGTCGATTTGTGAATCAATCACTTCAATGAATAATTATTTATAAATGCAGATGTTACAAAAACTTATTTATATTACAATACAAAACATTTATGAAAATGTAAAAATAATTAAACTGGTTAGCTCAAAAACATAGCCATAATTTTCCAAATAGTCTTTATTGTAATTTCTACCTAAAAAACGTGATTTATAAAAATAAAGATGACTGAAAAATGATATCATAACAAAAGCAATATTTTTTTATGTCTTCTGATATTTTACGTAAATATGTTTTACAATAAATCAGAACCACTGCGAAGGTATCCCTCGAAAAATTCTCACAACCTGAACTTTATGTATAATAAAATAAATCACATTCTTCGAAGGATATTTCGGATACCATTAATGTGCCGTCATAAGAGGACCACAGCGACTGAATGTGGCAAATATATTATGCCCAGTGACATAATCGACTGTAAATACTTCTGTTAAATCATTCTTAATCGTACAGGGTAACATTTTTCTGGCTAAAACAAGAATGGATCCAAAAGCTCAATTAATATTAGAGTTTAAATTAATTTTCCAACAAAATGCCGTAATAAATATAATAATTCAAAATATGAATTGTGGCTCTCCTTCAAGCAATAGATATTTCACCAAATTGGTTTTTATAGTGGAGTTTTATCACTCACATTATTAATACAAGTTTAAAAAATAGTTTTTTTGTTCAGTCGAGTTGTTAGGTGTCACGGTAATATCGTGTTTCAATTATTTATTTGATTAATTTTTTAACATTACATGTAGATATTGTAAAGAACAGTAGTTTTATACAAATAATGATAAATACTTTTACAATCGGCCATCACGTTGTATTTTATTAGTAACGTCTCTTTGAACAGAGATTGAACAACTTTAATTTAAATTTGATCCTTTGAAAGTGATGTGCAAACAAATTTTCGACATTGAATAATTTAATTGAAACTAGTATTCATTTACTATTAAATATTATTTTCCAGAATGACGACTGATGACAAATAATTTTTTAATTTGTCGTTTAAGCTTCAGTGGGTACCCAACTGCTCGTTGTAAATCATATTTTATTATATAAAACAGTCTAGTTTTGCTTTGTTTGTATATTTTAGATTAAAGTATCATAAACTTAGCCAGTTACTAAATGTATTAATCAACTAACTGTTTCCCTCTGCGTAATAGCTTCAATTCAAATTTGCGAGCACTAAAGAATATTACGCAACAATGCAATGAAATGCTTGCAGAAATTATAACATAAGTTCTTTGTACAAAGTAGGTAGGTCCCAAATGATTGCCTTACTCAATGTTGCAATATGCAATGGGCGTCAACCAACACGGACGGGAAAATGCAAAGAAATATCTAAATACATCTTAAGCCACAAGACCTACATTACTTACTCTTATATTTAAACGAAATACAGAGCCTTGTCAAATGCATTGTTTTTTCTAACATAATGTAATGCTTAATAAAGACATACTTATGTAACTTAAACATGGGATTACATGATTCAAGGTGGCCGATATTCGATCACGTTAAACAGTTTTCTCACAGCAATCGAAACATCTTAACTGTACATTTTTATATCATATTATTTTTGCTTACCTGGGAGGAAACATTATAAAAACGCGCCACTACAAATTACGTTATAATTCCTTGAAATGGTTGAATTACTTAATTTGGAAGTGTTTCATACTAAATATATAGTTCCATTTCACACATAAAAATTGAATTGTGTGGTTAATGTCATTTTTTATTTGTCGAAGAACTTCAATAATTGCTTACATTTATATGTTTTATAACAATGTACGTTTTCTTCGATTACCTAAAAGTAAGTTTAATCGTGTCTACATTATTTCAAATAATGTACATATTTTATTTTAAAAATGAAACACAATTTGTTTGTACTACTTACACATGTTTTTAATGATCAGGATCATTATCATTATAGACACATGGAAGTAGTACAAACAAATTGTTTTTTTATTTTTAAAATAAAATACCTTTCCACCAAGAATTGACAGTTAACACCCTAAAAGTGTACACATTTCAATTAATACACACTTAAATGGGCTAGATGCTTTGATTTTATTATACTTTACTTGCATTTTCAGTAATACCCAAACTTCTGCAACTGTAACAAGAATTATTAGTTTTAATTTTTTTACGCCCTATATTAGTTAAAATCTAAAATACTATTTGTTTTATTGATATATCCCACGGGCGACGTAAACTTCCTTAGGCAATACTGAAATAATTTTTAGCGTTATGGGTGAAATAACTTAGAGGTGCAACTGCAGTGGCTGTGTTTTTGCAACAGATGCCATTAAAAGACATTCACGATTTCACGTTCGTCATTCTGTAGAAATGTCGCGAAAATATTATTAAAAACTTACCTTTGTGTCTGGAAAGGGATTCTAAAGGAAATTAATCGCCGGATTAAGAAATGACGCAAGCTCCGAATTGATAAATGCAATTTTACTTCAACCGCAACATTCTTCGAGATGAGTGTATGTTTAAAGATCTGATTGAAATCACGACACTACGAAGAATTTAAATTGCTACTATTGTTTTTCTTGATATTTAAATAGTTTAAACAAAATAAAAATTCAATAAAAATAGTATTTATCTGAATTATACTCAGATCTTGTAAATAGAATTCTTTTCGCACACAATACTGTGGCTACGTGGTTACTATTTTTCAATTAAACTTAATAATGAATACTGTTTTTTACTTTGTATTTATTTTGAGATACCCTATTCTTGAGTCTCTTTTTTATATTAAGAACATTATGTTGAATTTTTTGAGTACCTAAAGAAAGATATCAAAAACACCATCAATTTATAATCAACAATTGGCTGCTTTCAATTCTATATATATTTTATGACTATTTTTGCTTCATAACACACAAAAAAATGCAAGCTTTAACTGATAAACTTAAAAGAGTGTTAACATGTGGAATAATATAAAATAAAAGCATGTATACCACACACTCCAGAGTAATCAGATATCTCTATTGACGAAACTGTTGAACCCAGTATAATTATGATTTAGTTATATAATAATAAATCCAATATTCCCCAATTTGTTATTTAAGTATGAATAGAATTAATTACTCTCAAATTAATCAATAGAGATACAATATTGGATGACTAACTTTTACATTTCTGATTTCTAACTTTGTGTTGCCTTGCGGTAAACCATCCCCGTTACTATTTTGCAAGCCGTAATTATGAAATATCTATTAAAAGATAAATGCTACACAGTAATAAAAGATACAAGAACTCAAATAGGAGTCGTTAAAGTTTATGAGGGCTTCAATTGATTTGAAAAGATCAATTTTGTGTCCGCACCCACTTTATTGGTTTTGCAACATTAGCTGACATTTTGAACAAAAAATACACCGTTTAGAAAGGATACTTCATAACAATTACCAAGTTAGATTTTGCACTTGTGAAGGACTTAGTACGCTAAAAATCATTATGAAATTAAATTTTTTATTACAATTAATTATTATTTCATGAAAAAATTTCTATTTCTTTTAGATATTTTTCTTATATTGATTAAACTGAGTTATTATTAGGATGAATAAATATTGCTTATATCAAAGAAATCGTAAGATATGATTCTTAAACGTGCTTCTTAATAAAGCCAAATATGTACTAATATTTATGAATCAATATGTATCTGCGTATTTATTCTAATAGATTTTTTTTTTTAAATAAGTTTGCAGAAAGCAGAATGTTTTATTTGAAATCAAATTTGGATCAGCATATTAATGTAAAAAGTTATGAAGCTAGTTAGCATGTCACATGTATTTTATTTTCTTTAAAAAAACATGTACATTAAACGCTTTCATGTTTGCTCTAAGCTTGTATATGGAGTCCTAATAGCCGACTTTAACGAAAGTTGTTATTACTCAAACTGGTTGTAGGTTGGTCGATCAACTTTTATCTTAAATTTCAGTTTTCAGGATCAAATAGGTTATATTGTTGGAACCTAAATCGACTAAAAATCAATAAATGAAAGTGACAATTTGAACATGTAACCGCCGAAATGGATGATAAGAAAATCCAATAGTAGGTCCAGTTTTGGGCTTGATTTTTGGATATAAAGCCCACTGGGTTACGGAAACAACATCATCTCAACAATTAGTTTTGCAGTGCAGTAGTTTTATTTTGAAAACACTACGGTTACGATGAAAAATAAAATGTCGTAATATAAAAATTACCCGTTGGTATTTTTCGCAAAAAAAAATAATATAGTTTTTATAATCACTGAAGCATTGTGACTGTGCCAAACACAAATAAACTATTTTTTCTTGGCAGACCGAGCGAAAAGAATAAAGAATGTCGAACTAAAAAAAGCGTTCTGAAAATTCCCATGAAACATTCCCCGATATAAAATAATCGGTTGAAACTCTTTTTAGTAGAACTGGTTTTATTTGATCACATGGAAACTTTGCATCGATTTTGCACAACGAAGGTCAGAAATGCAAAATCGAAAGCGAAAATATAATATACAAAGAATTGTCATTTCCGTTTCAAATTATGGAATTCGCTTCGCTGAGAAGCATAATTTTATGCTTTTATTAAAAGTAAAGCAAATGTCATACCGAGTTATAACACTAAGCCAATTATTAAATTAATAATCACGGACACGTTGCTTTCTTTATGACCAAGGCTTTAGTAATCAATTCTACCTGTCTGAATATTTTGAATTAATTTAATTAAATGCCAATCAAGGCTTTTATTTCCTACTTCCTTTAAAATAAAATGTATAAAATCGTTTCTTAAAAATACTTATGCAACAATTTTAACTCTATTTTTTTGAAATAATATTTCAGTAATATGCTAAATGCATTCCTAACAAATCCGATGAACCAAATGACTCATTTAATTCTATGTACAATTTTAGCAGACAGAAATAAGAAAAACCCCACATGAGTATTTTTCATATGATAATATTATTTCACTATGAATTGTCATTATTTAGCCATGGTGATTGATTAAAAAGAACTTTTTTTTTCTAAACTGTCCATTTCTTAATGATGAAAACGTTCACGATATTCGACATGCATTTTAGATCAAATGGTTACTATTTTTCATTGAACTGGTGGTTAAGTATTGTGCTTAGTGCGAATATGGTCATAAGTCTTGTGGCTAAATGTTGTTGCTACGTGCAAAATCAATAAGCGGAAAGTGTGGTAAAAATTCTCACAGACGTCCTTGCAAGCTGTTTCATAAAACATCTGCCATTTAAAATTACTTTTCTTTGTTACAAAATGACTCAATCACTTCAGGATTTATAAAGTATGCAGCAAGAAAGCTTTTTAGTGGTGTTTGATGTTCATTATGTTAGTACAACGCATTATTTCAAAGAGATTAAGTTAGAATACAAAATTAAATTAGTAACTATTGGTTATCATGAAAGTAGGTGGCCATAATGATAGCACTATCTGAGTATTTGTTAGATAAAATAAAAGATTTTATTATCTTATGCGTAATCGATCCAATCGATTTCTGCTAGCAAAAAGAATAATATAAAAAACCACAATAAATAATCAAAATGTTTCCTGATTGTTATCTTAATAGTAATTACCCAACAATAAATCCTAATACACACTTATTTAGCAATTACGTTATTAATTGACAAATAGAGCACGATCTACAAATCCATATCGCTCGTTAAATCAACCTACATTGAATCCTTAAACAATATTGCGTTGTCACGATGTTGAACGGAATCGACAAATTGCCCAAAATAATCGTAACAAAACAGTATATTGCAGAAATCGTGACCGCTGACCACAAGCAGCAAGGAGTTTTTCAAACAAGGTAGCCAGCCGTCAACCAGTTGTCCTTGCGGTACCGGACATACGAGCCGATACGAGTCAATGATAGCGAATTTTATAAAATAATATGAGGTCTATTATTCTCACAACCTAAGAGTAATATTAGTCAAATTCGTCATGAGGTTAAATATTTTCTTATTAAATATCTCATCGATAAGTATTGGGAATTTTATATTACAAGGAAAAGATATTAATAAAAAAGAAGCAATGGTTGATAATTGAAACCCTACATAACCTACATATTGTGATTTATGGTTTAACAGAAGGCACAGAAAACTACGGCTTATATTTCCTCAAATTTTGTTTTGGAGCTTTTTATATTTAATTGTGACATATTATAAAAAATATTGTACTTTACGCGTGAGTAGATAAAAAGCATGTTTAGTTATTTTTCAGCTATCATTATTACAAAAAACGAAGATCTAAAAAAAAGATGGCGAAAATTTTGGGAAGAATGCAACAAAAAAAGTTTATCGATTTCAAGAACATGTTAGTAAATGATATGGTTTATTTTAGAGTTGCAAATATTTCAATTCGGAGACTTGTTGGATGTAAATTTTTTTTCTAAATTTTAAAAATTAACTTCAGAGTCGCATTTAAATATTTTGGAGTTACTAACTTTGTTATCTAATCCTATAGTAATATTAATAGTGATGCGAATTGGTGAAATAAAAAAAAAAACATGAACTAATGGAGAACTATAAACAGCTAATGGAGAACCATACGTTTAATGCAGATGATGGCGTTAAACTGTTGCATAAAAACATGGGGGATCATAAATTATTTTATCAAGAAATTTTGGAAATAAATAGAGCCCAGTTAAATTCCTTGCCAATTCTGAATGAGCAGCTGAACCTTCTTAATTCTCCGTTATTATATCCTATACGTTGAAACACCTAACAGATGTCACTAAACGTGGAATGATTGTATATATTTACCCTTTCGTCGAATTGCATCCCGTCAAAACCCACAAGGCTATTATAATTGTAAAATCACTGGTAATTCCAAAAGAAGTTGGAAAACGGCAATTCGCTACTCTGTTAATGTGGTGTTTACAAAATAAGGATTAAGGCGATTCTCGAAATTTTAACTCAGGTATCAGTGTGGCTTTCAGGCGTATAATATCTTACCTCGTAAATAATATTTGTCGTATTTGTATCTTCTATATAAACGTTAGACACTGCTTACTGTCTGTCGAAACCCGGGTCGTTAGTGACAAAATACATGGAAGTGTACAAAATCTCAATTATCCAAATTTAAAAAACATAAACAATTTAAATCTGTTATTAAATGAAACTTATTAATCAGTGGGTAGCAATTTAAAATTTGATAAAGACGTAACAAAATATTATGTTCGGTTAAACACCTTATTCACAATCAGATTTTAATTGAACCGGAATACTGACGTATAAATACAGGAAACACGGATTTTTTCAAATCTATAAAAGATTAATGTATCCTTTACTTTTTTAAACTGAATGAACTGTTGTATCATCGTTTTTAAAAGATCTTAAAAGCTTTAGATTTACATTTATCGATTCGTATAAACATATTTTTTTTACTATGGAGAACAAGGTTGTCATTTTTTATATGAATATTTGAATCTATGTTCTGGCAACCCTAATTAAGCAGAATGCAATTTCCATTGAAAATTACTATCATTTAAATTTGACCGCAGAGCGCACGCGCATTTACAAACTCAATCAAATCAACCGAACCGAAAAATAATGCACACTGTAATCGACCAACATATTATTACGTTGTCTCTTTCATATGACACGACCGATTGCGAAATAAGTAATAAAATCGTGAACAAAATGTGTCAACTGAATACGGTTCGGATAAACTGTTCGCCAAAACCGTTTCATTCGATTGCCTATTTTATAATATCTTGAAGGCCGTCAGCTTTATTCTAATTAAAACTTATTTATTGAAAGTTGTTATAAACAAAATGCTTTGAAATTGTCTTATAATTTTGTATAGCCGCTGTCAATAAAAATAACACGGCACTAAATACCTAATTCTATATGGGCTACATGCTATATCGTAAAATAAATTAATACCTCTCGCTATCCACATCCTGTCGTATATAATAAATATATATATATACTAGCATTACAACTAATTACTCGGAAAAGGATGATTGTTGCAAATTCAAATAGTCGCCTTCATCTGTATTAGTCAGGCGTAATAATTAATAAGACAATTCGTTGGATTTTTAGGCGACAGATAAACACAAAAAACGTGTAAGACCCTTTATATATAATATTTATTAATCACTTTTAAGGTGCTAGCTGTCAATTCTTGGTGGAAAGATATTTTATTTTTAAAATATTATATTTATGTCTACGTTCATACCAGTTTTTCGTAGATCTTCCAAACACATTTTATAATAAAGATAATATGGCCATGAAAGGCTTATGAGGATACAGAATTCCAGTCAGTTCGAAGAAGAGATACTGTTGTTCCGTAATTTAATAGCATGTTTTTATTGCGCCATCAATATTGATTTCAATTGTAATATCACTAAACTGATTTCAAGTTTAATGTCTAATCGACATCATTTTATTAGGTGATTAATTATGACTATGAATAAAAGAATGCACAGGCAACATAGTTTGAAGTGAAGGTATACAAAAGCTATCTTTCTGAACAGCCAAATGAGAGATAAGTACTGAAATATTTTACAAATTTAGTTGCACGGGGTTTCAAGGAAAGGTTTATTTTTTTACCAAAAATCAATTATTAACCTTTTAATTTTCTTGATAACGTACGTTGTGAATATTAAGTGTGACGACGAGGGTTGCGTATCACATTCCGCAAAAATAATGATAATTTATATTGTAAAAATAGATACGTAAATAATAGTTTTATAAATATCGAAAAACGGTAGAAAAAATCAAAATGATTAGCTTAAAAAAATAAATTTTGTGAAAATAATTTGAGACATGCTAATTCTACTGTATGATTTTTTTACCAGATCTATTATTTTAAAGTACATATTCATTATTATGTTGCATTAGACTGAAATTTCATAAAATTACCCAGTCCGAGCCCGAGTCTCAATATCACAGTTGTAGCCCGAACCCGATTTATTTTTCTCAGCCCGAAAAAAGCTTGATTTTTTTTTAAATATAGTAATTCATTTATACTTTTCAAACAATACATGTTATTTTTTCCATATTTCCATCGATATTCATAGCACATGTGAAATAAATTATTTAATTTATGAATACTATTGCCTTATGGCTGACTACACGGGTCCGGGCTAAGCCTGGCTCGTGCAGACCTCTATGTTGCATTGAAGAATATGTTCAATGCGGTAAACACAATGTAACTATCCTAATGTGTTTGTGATAACCTGTTACATGGATTGTTCCGGGTCGCTAATATGCTAATTATGACGATTATGTTATCAAATATTCCGCCCGACCGGTTTGCGGTGACAATGGTAATGCTTCAGTGGGACGCCATTTGGAATCATCTCCATAAAATTACTATTTATATAAAATCAATAATAAAAAACCACCTTCTTATATCTAATATAAAAAAAATCATTTATAAATATATAGGACGTTTATAAACGACATTAAAAGTAATAAGTGTATTTTCATTTATATACACTGAGTCAGTCTAGGGTAACGAATCCTGTAAAACCATTTTTTTAAGTGACTGCTAATAAAAAATGTATGGAAATAGCACATCAAAATGATAAAGATTTTTTCTTTTTAAACTCTGTTTAGTTAGTCTAAGCTCTATATTATTATGAAACATTTCAATAAAATAAATCTAACATTACAAATTATCTAATGTCTAATTCATATATCCTTATATTTGAAATCTTATATAACCCCGCATGTAATATTTGTTTTCAGTAATACAATGTACTAAAATACTTTGGAATACTATATAAATCAATTGTTTTAAGTATTTTTACCTATAATAAAATACTCATACGTTTTATATATTAAAACTTTAAAAGGAAATCTGTTTATTTTATATTTTCAAGCATATTGTTTGAACGATTGAAAGGAGTACCTGTCAAACGATTTTACTCGACTACCTTATTTTGAAGATATCACAATATCCCGGATTATCTATGGCTATTGCATCAGTGGTGTTCAAGGGTCAACATTTTAAAATCATGGTCATTTTTATCTCACGGTTTCAAAATTGGTAAAAATTTGATGTCATTTCGAATTGAATATCATCAGTAACGCAGAATCGATTTGAAATTCACCTCGCACAAAATGGTTGATTCGTCATAGGTTTTTATTGATAACCTTCAGATACTAAACTAACAAAATCGTTAAGAAAAATCATCTGGATTAGAGTAAACTAATTGAACTTTACTTTCATTTGATGTAATAATGTCACCTCAAGCTTTTAATATCAATATTTGGATATTTATCATATTGTTACCTAAAAATGAGTTCATAACTCGCCTGTGATTTATTTTTGAATACTTTTCTGTGACTTTTTAAGAAGTTAATAAGCTGAAAATAAATAACAACTGTATTTACTGAACTTGGATTCATTTCGTAGAACTCCATTACATTATGTTTATATTAGGAAAGAATTTGCTTCCTCGAGAATTCAAAAATAATGTTGATATTTATTTCCTCAGCAATTATAAAATATAATTGATAGTAATTTCGGAATCACGCCATCGTCAGAACTAAACTTCAGTTCGTTCGAGAATACTTCTGACGATGGCATGATAGCTATCAATTATATTTAAATAGTTTCCTATTTTTAACTTAGTATAAAAAATAATAATTGTTTAATCGAAAATGCTAAGAACAACGATAAAATATATGCTTCGATGATCTGATTTTGAGTTGGAAAAAATATCATTTGCTTTTGAATATTAGTACAAAATCTTTTCTATTTGTAAATGCTGAGGAACTCTACAGCAACAACCAGTATTTTAGTTGTTCAAATAATCCATCAGACAGACAGACAGCAAACAGATTGAAAAAGTAAAGTTGGGTAAATATCGATTGATGTAAAGCAACTTATTTTAATATATTGGGCTATTCGTAGGATAAAAGTAAATTCTTATATTGTCATTCTTCTTCTGTCAAGTTAATTAAAAATTTAAAAAATGTAGACAAAATCACCAAGTGGAACTTTATTTCTCATATCATAAGTTTAATGTGTAAATTGTGATGTAAAATTTTAACGTTCGTATTGCTCTATTTCTTGTCAATTGCTAAATTGATTACAAGACATGTTAATAAAAAATACACATCATTTATTTTATAATCTACAAAACTTTATCAATATTGAATAATGCATTACAAAATTTTCAATTATTATGCGCTGCAAGTTTTGATTGAATGTGGTGAGAGATATGAACGAATGGACATATAGGAAACACATATGAAATTTGTTATTCTGATGAATGAACGCATAATTTTTATTATTCTAAAAATGAGTGTTCGATATTTTTTATATCAATAATCTTTCAACGAGATAATTTTGACGGGTGTAATAAATGATGTTAATATACACCTATATCATTTCAAAAGCTTTTAAGTTCAAGAACAAACAACAGATTCAAGTTTATGAATGTATGTTTAAATCATCAATTTACCTATCCAAGAGCAAACATTCTTTAACTATGATTTATAATCTTTAATAACCAGAGGCACTCTATATTCCTTATATCCATTATAGAAAGAAGGTCAAAATATAAAAATATTTCTTAATATTATTACTTACTTTACAAGAATTCATAAAAAAATATTACATCAGCTTTAAATTAAAGATTCTAGAATACTCTTAAAACCTGTTATTGTCGAGTATTATTTTTGAATAGTTTTTTGGAAATATTTTATTTCTGTGTAAAAAGACGATTAGAGATCATTTAAATGTTAACTTATTGAATGAAATTAAAGTTTAAATTTGACCTTGGTTTGACTATTTTTTATACTAGAGCGGATATAGTATGTGCAGGGTATTTTTTACAAGCTTTTTTATATATATCTATGAACACCTAACTGATTGATAATCTATTTAATTTAATAGCACCAAAGTACCAACGACTGCTACCAAAGTGAAGGTATTTTAAAATTTTAATAATAAAGGTTGGTGAATGAAGACTGTGTAGCTCATCGAATCATCATAAACTACTGTATTGTTGCTGATGACTTTTCATCAGAATCTTTTCTTTAAATTGACACTCATGTCATATGTTAATTTTATATCATCAAATGAAATTTGTTGGCACGAGGCTGTTTGAAAAGGTCACAGAGCCTAAAATATGCAACATAGCTCAGAATTAATTAAGTTTTTAAAAATCAACACTTTAAATAATTTTCCTACTCAAACATGCGCCGGCTAATAGAAACAGTAATTATTGTTTTAAAGTGAGTGATTTTTTACCAACATTTTAGAGTATGATTTCATTCATGAAAGTTAACCTTTATTTTGCAATCAACTCGTATTAATTTATATGTCTGAACTTTAAGTTTTTTATTACTCAACCATTAAAATTTTCATTTTTTTCAATGCAAGATAAATCTGATTACACATTAAAGTACGGTTCAGCGATATGCTACCGACAATTGATAAATGCTAAAACTTATGTTAAACTAAAAAAATTAAAACAATATTTCAATTTAATTTCTAAAAAATTTTAAAGTCGAAAGCGTTTAAAATTATTATAGTATAGTAAGTACAAATCGCAATTTATTATTTATTATTTACGATTGTGTTATTTGAAAAGTTTTATTAATATAATACAGATTAGTCAACTTGAATAGTAACTGTAATGTATCAACTATTTTCTCCAAAGATGGGCGTTTTCAAGATTCTCATTTAAGCTGAAGAAAATGTTCAGGGATTCAAGTACACTATTTGCGTACAGTGAGAAGTAAGAAATCGTGTGTAAATGATGAGTGTTCGCTGTGTTTCAACACCTCTTTATATTACCATAATGAATTCGTGTCATTGATTGGTGATATCCAAGTGAAAAGCGTGCAGCCCTTGGAGAAATATTCCAACTGAAGCCAGGGTTGTACCAAAATACACAACCACGATGTATCACGGCAATTTATTTTCTGATATGAAATCAAAGTGTCAGTTTTTAGGTATGTTTTGAATCCTTTTCACAATCAGCAGATAATAAATGGATTTAATGTAAAAAATCCATGCAATTTGTGTAAATTTGATTGGAAAATGCAAAATAATAAAAAGTTTCAAACGTTTATTTCCAGATACGTCACGTGTGTTTTTATAAATATGAATTAAATGGCAGCTCTTAAAAATACTAATGTATATAAGGAAACGTATTATTCTATTCACTCAATTAATCATAGAATATCTCTCACTATACAAAGAACATTGTTTAAAAAATATTACACATATTTTTTAAGCATATAAAAAATGAAAACTAATTAGTACATATGCAAATATGAACAAAAAAATATTAGCTTTAGATTGGCCAGACAGGAAATAAATGCCCCTCGCTTTTGGATAATGTTTCATTTCAAAAAGAAAGATTTCATTAGCCCTCCGGCATAGTCGTTGCTACTCAAGGAAATTTTAATGGCTCCAATAGAGCACAGTGATTTATAAATTACCAACCTCAAAAGGGGAGGACACATACAATGGTGCGATTTTAATTGGTTGCGGTGTTGCTGTTCACCTAAAGCATGTTTAAAGGGAAACTTTTGAAATAAAGATCTTTAGTGAAACGCCCTCATTTGCATGCACCTAGCCTGTTAAAGGAATCCTAGATACTCTTTAATAGTAAATCAAACACACTTAAAGAAGGGTGTAGCATCAACATGACAATGGCTAAAATTCATCTACCTTTATAACTGTGCATCAATACTTTTAAAATACATAGATTAATTAGATGTAGATTTGATTCTTACGAAGATAAGAGTGTATGTATTTCCAAAGTTTCAAATTTTATTTAGACATTAAAGATAAAAATAACGTACATTTTTTCATCAATTGCTAGTTTGGTTTTTTCAACCGTTATTAATTTCGAACATCTATTATAACATAACATGTGACGATATTATGAATTATGTTTTTGAAATTCCAATCAATAAAATAATTTATTTTAAACATTATATTTTAGTATCGAATAAGCTCTATCCACAATTCGATCTTTTGTCTGGTAAAATAATCTTATGTCGATTTAATTCATATGTGCATGCATAAAATATTTCTTGTTATAATTTTCATCATGTACTTATATAGCTGTGGTGAAATATTTATTTTTGGGTAGTGTTTTGATAATTGGCAACTCCTTTCTTAAGGAAAAATTAAGAATACATTTATAAAACTAAACGTAAGCACTGAGTATTATATCAAAAATCTACGCATTTATTAATGTTGCTCTGTAACCCATAAATACTTCGAAAACAACTCTCACTGAAATGATAAATGACTACTGTAATGCTAATATTTGCAATGTTCGCAGGTATAATGCAAATTACCAAATGTTCTCATGAACAAAACGCCATGTTCTCTATTCACAATAAATGTTACAGTGAATAGTTAGCTTTCCTAATGATAGCGTGAATGGTACACTTGCAAAACTCTGCGTATAACTACGACAAATAACAAAGGTCGGTTCATTATTAATTTTATTATTACACCATTACACAACATTGGTTCAGATGATAATAAAACAAGTTAATTTTAAGTCATATAACATTATATGTAACACGCATCATCATAATATTTCAATAGATGCAGTTGGTATACTAAAATATAAGCATGCAAATTTAACCTACTGTAATAAATTGCAATGGATTATTAAATATCAAACGTATCGGTATTGAAGTAGATGTCCGATTATCTGGGCTTCTGATGAAAATTTTGATAATCTTTTCAATAATTAAAGCAGCAATTTTTGTTGAGAACATATTAGAATTAAGTGTGAAAAATAGATACAATATTATTGTAGTACATTTTTTTCCATGTCCGCTCACAACGTTGAACATATGTTCTAATAATGAAGGTATCTCAACAGAATTTTTCTATGAGAACAGCTTTTTACTCAGTTGCTCAACCTGTCATTTTTCGAAGAGAGTAGGGATAGAAGGATAAAATAGGACAAGACTAGTGGTCAGCTAATCGCTCTCGCTATGCCCCGTGAAGATCGGATGGGTGGGAGGGATTTCAGACATCACAAACACTCAGACATTGAACAGAAATCCATAAACCAATTGAAAGATCAATTTATGAAAACCGTCATCACCGGGAATTGAACCCGAGACATCCGTAACCTCAACCAACGACGCTGCCAACTGCGCCACATTTTTTAGTATGATAAAATCTCGGTGCTACAAGTTTTTTTATTTACATTCAGATATTTAAAATAATGGGAGTTATTTCATAGTACACTGAAATTATCATATTTTCCATGAAAATTTAGCTAAGTAACATCAATTTTTACAAATTAAAAATATTTATAGCCTTTGTTTGAATAATAAATTAGTTTGTTGTAAAAAAATACATAAACAAATATCTTGATTACTGTTTGCCTAAGTTATTTATTATTCACAGTAGTTTTTTTGTGCATTGTGTCAATTTTTCTGTCCTACTCTCACTTTTAATAATAGGTTGTTACATTAAAACGTTCATTCAGAACCCATTTTTCATGCCACAAAATATTTACATTTAACAATGCCACAATTTAAAATTTCCGTCCCATTATCGTATTAAATTTAATATAATGAAATGACTTCCGGGCATTAAAGATTTAAGTCACAGATAATACATGCAAAGGTTAAACAGCCAGTAACTATATTGAAGAGGTCGTTAGACTAATGATTTCTTTATGCTGAGAATAAATTGAGATAATTTTACTTTATTATTTTTATTTTCAATTACTTGTCTATATGAAATATTTAAATATATCTAAGAACAAGTTTAAAAAAAATCTTTTGTTTCTAATAATCATGGTTTTATTTATGGTCAGTTAAGCTTGTTGTTAAGCTTAAAAACATAGTCTTTCTTTTTTTAGTTGTAATGTATCATATTTTAAAACTATTATTATTTTTTTATTTTTTCAACTAAATCATAATGAAATGTTTTATTTATTATAATTTGAAACAATAGTGTATCTATTCTAAAACAGTTTTGTTATTTTTTGCTATGCTAATCGTTGTTTTAAATAATTATAGATCAAGCAGACATGAAAAAAGCTGCTCTAATTAATGAGCTCTATGAAAAATGGAAGATTAAATAAAAAAATGATTTCTTTTTGTTCTTCCGTGTTATGTACCTTTCAATTTCATTCCAAGTTGAAACAAAATACTTTCAGCGAGGACAAATAGTTACAGCGGTTCTTAAAATGTGTTACTACAATTGATTAGAACGCAGAGGTCCATAATAATTTCCGTGTTAATTTGACATACAAAGTTATTGTCGCTTACAAATAATATTTACATCAACATAGGAAAAAAATTCTTACAATGTTTTTTCGTGGTTTTGCTTAATTTCAATAATTATATGCTTCTATTTATTTTTTTGAATTGAAAATGTGCTGTGATAAAACCCAATACTGCCCCCAAAAAAAGGTTAGTTTATTCTTATATTTTTATAATTTCTATTATTAACAGCGGCTCCGTGGCGCAGTTGGCTATGTCGTTGGCTACGGTTACTTATGTTTCGGGTTCAAGACCCGGTGCGAACAGTTTCATAAATTGATCTTTCAATCGATTTATGGATTTCTGTTAGTAGTCATGAATGTTTGTGATGAAAACTTCCTCCCAGATGGGTATCCGATCCTCTAATATGGGGCTTAGCAAGAGCGATTAGCTAACCACCAGTAATGTCCTAGCCCTATCCTTCTATCCCTACTTTCTTAAGAAAAGAGAGGTTGATGAACTGAGTAATAATCAGTTCTCATAGAAAACTTCTGTTGAGATACCTCCATTAGGACGCCATATGCTCCACGTTGGGAGCGAACATGGTAAAAAAATATTAACCTGGAAATTTATTATTTGACACTATTTACGATACGTATGGTACGATAACTAATTAAATATAATTATCTAAATTTTCGCGAGCCAAATTATGAGAACCGCAATAAAAGGCTTGGTTTATAAAGGTGCTGCATGATTTAGCAGTCACGGATTTGCCTCAAGTGAGTATTTCTATTCGTAGATTGTAAAATGATAAGGTTATTAAACACGTTAGTCGTGATGTGTTTGATCTGCTATTTCATAAGACATAAGGCAGCAGCATGTGTGATACATAATATCGTAATATATCATTATTGAATTGAATTTGAATATAAATAAATTTTTTTCTGGTATCAATTTGGTGTCAAAGTTAATCAAGTCACGGGTGTCATATATTCGAATATAAGTCATTCTGTATCAGGTATGGTATAACAACGTAATCAATTCTATTTTTTTGTAATATGGTATTTGTATATCTATGGCACGTGTAAAAAAATGAGTTTTGAAAGTATTTGAATACCGAACGAGTTAAATCTTTAGAACTAACAATACAATTATTTTTAGACTTACCGCATGCCATCGAATCCATCATCAGAGCCATTTATGGTGAGAACTGGAGCACGTGCGTAGGCCTTTGCCACTCTTCGGTTCCTTTCAAGCACAATTACTTTTGCCCATATCTCATCATCGATTTGTGTCCATTTGTCCAAAACTTCTTGTATGTGTTCCTGAAATTAAATAAAATATAAACTGTTTAATAAAACATTGTACCGACATAATGACAATGTTTTCCGCAATCACCTATATTGTTTAGATCGCAAATTATTTAAGAGTGATACTCTAATATTGTGGCAGCTTATGAGAGTTATATTTTTAAGCTTTGAGTAATGGAGTACCACTGATTTCATGAACAACAAACAAAATATATTTTATCATATGAGGACGCTAAAAGTAAAAATGCCACTGTCCACAGAAAGACGAAAATGACATATGAATGCACAAATATTCTCCATATTCTTGTGTATGTAAACAACTAAATAGATCAATTGGAAGATCCCTAGAAAACTATCAAATATGTTCAAATACTTCTCACGATATGACTTTGATTTGAGTGGCGTTTTTGCTTTTAACATCCTCATATATTGTAGTTTTTACTGCTTATAGTAATACACCAATGTAAGTCAGATATTATTCCAGGTTATATTATAAATTGTTAAGTTTGATCAGTCCACCAATCCACCAATGTACCTGAGAAGTATACAAAAGCTTTTGTTTGAAAGACATTTTGATAATATCACGATTCCATATAGAACGGCATTTAGTTAAATGAGTATTGTTTATTTTTCTTGTTTTCAAAATTAAAGAAACGTTTACAGCCAAATATAAATTATTCGAGCTTGTAAAATTTATAGTGACTTTCAATAAATTTACAGTTAAAATCGATTTAATTTTATTTTTAAGTTAAGTAGTTCATTGCATCTGTAAAAAAATGAGCCAGATTTATTTTGAAGTACAGATGCTGCCTTGGTGACAATCGATACTAATTTATTCGACGCGCATTGAAAATATTGCTTGCTTATTCAAATTTTAATTTATTTTAAAATCAAACAAGATGGTTCTTGTATTAAATTTAAAAGTAGAGTGTATCTAAATTCACTAAGGTCTGAAAGTATCTTCATGCAGAAAAGTGGAACAAAATACGATGTTTAAATTTAGAGCAAATCGTGATTTTAAATTAGAAACAAAAATAAAATCTATTCAAGGTCTAGTTATACTGTTCACATATAACAATAAATACTTTTCGTTTATAAATTCAATTACATTTAGCGTAATCGATTTCTATAGGAAATTTACCAAACGTCTCTATCGTGGATATATTTTTTTTTATTTAAAAACATGATTAATTTTGTTAGTTAGTGATTATTTCCAAATGATAATGTTAAAACCTCACTAACTGAGCGAAACTAGTCATGTTAGATTTTAGACTGATAGATTTTAGATTTTAGACTGAAAAAATCTAGATTTGATATTAAGCTTGCCGGGAACTGAGCCCAGACTCAATTGATTGCTAAGCTACAGCTCTTACCACTACGTTACCTTACTTTGAAAAGGTTCTAACTGCACTTGACCATGTTGTGAGATACGAGCCTTTGAAGTTTTGACTGATCATATTTTGTGTTTTGAAGGAAAAAATGTATTTTTAATAAATGAGTTAGTATATATTTATATATATAAATATTTTACTTGTTTTTTATGTAATTTATTTTACCTAAAGCTTTTATATTACAACATAATGAGTACCTAAAGCTTTAATGAGAACTGACAAAAATAGTTTCTTTGAAAAGGTTTTATCAGATATTTCAATTTTATCAAACAAAATGTTGTGATTTTTTAGATATTTATTAATATTATATATTATTATGACTTGCTGAACCATATAAACTTAAAATAATATTATAATTCAACAGAATAATAATACGTATATACTTTAAATGTTTTGACGAACTCAGCTAACTTTCGTCAATGACCATATCGATAGAACAATAGAAGTAAAGGGTAAAACACACATCAACCATCTAGCGAAGAATGTTCAACATGATGTTAAAGCCTTTTTAAAAAGACTGTGATGTGTATGCTTTTTCTGTGAGATGATAATAAGTAGTTGTATCGATTCATAGAACCGTATAAAACAAATTTATGAAAAAAAATCTGTGGATAAAACTCCCAAATACTGATAACTCCCTCATTGAACAATATATGACTTTTAAATCAACGTATATGGTAGAATGTGGCTAATACATCATTTTCCAATCAAAATGTCATTTTAGGTCAAAATGTCAGTTAGAACCTTTTCAAAGTAAGGTAACGACTAGACAACAGAGACTGACATAATACACAATGATATAAAATGATAAATTTATCATCAAATGACCAAAAATATTAATATAAAACATTTAAAGCCGCTGCACTTAAATTGAGTAATTATATAAATATATCTGATTTTTTATATTACAAGATGAAAAAAATCTATTATTGTAATCTTGAGATAACTCACATGTCTATAGAAGTGATAATTATAGAATTAAACATCCACAATCTATGCTCAAGCCATGAAATTAACATTTTAAATATGCAGAAAAATTTTCTTGCATACATATAGTAATATTGAATAATTCATGATTGAATAAGAAGTAACGAGTGTCATCAAATTAAAATAGTAGATCTGATTTAATTTTAGCATACTTAAACGCTTAAGATTATCCGTATTGGTCCACAACTTCCGCTAGAGAGAGTCTCTATACTATAGTGAAATACTAACACCTTCATTAAAACTTTATTTTGAATAGATTTCCTTTCCAACACTCTGATAGCGGTTGCTTTTAAAATAGCAGAAAAACTGATACCACACAATGCAGTTGTACTTGAACAAATGTTTCGACAGAAAATAGCCACAGAAATAACATTTTGTAACAAAAGAAATTGTTTGGGATAAAAGATTGTAGTTTACATGTTGTTTTCATTCTCTACCATAATAGTCAGTCAGCTATATTACAATACTGCGTGAAATCAAAATTTCAGGTATTATTGAATTGCAAGAAAATTTTATTGTACCATTCTATTTTCTAAACGTAGCAAATGGAATACCAAAATCTTTACTTAGATTTAAAAAATATAAATATATTTTCAAATATTATTTTTACTAGTTATTTAGAGAAGAAAACCCAGTAGTATATTGCCAGTTCCTTTCACTTGTTTTACATTTTTGTCAGTACTAAAATTACTTACAAATACAATTATACTATAACCAAAGAGGTAATAAATGCATCATAAGTCTACAAATAATTATTAACTTAAATATTAAATGTTAATATCGAAGAATTAATTGTGGTTCTTGGAACACAGATCTTACTCCTGAGATGGAGCTCTGGGAGCCAATAATAAATACATACATTGAAAAGGAATTTCCGATGAATTCTTGTTTTCCTAGTAAATTCCACAGCTGATTTTTTGTCATTCAAATGCGCATCAGTGCTAAATAAATGTAGAACTACTTGCGGTTTTATTAATAATATATACATAAAAACAAACCCATTATGAACGTGCAAACATTATTTGATACCCTTATTAATCTCGGATTTTATAAGACTATTTTGATCAACTCATTTATGAGTAGAAAGTATTGATAACTGTTGATTTTTTTAATATGTTTCTCAGTGAAAACATCACTGCGAGCACTCGATTTTCGAGACGGGAACCGCTCAGGTGTGAAGCTTTTACATTGTACCTGCTTAAATGAGCAGAACGTTTAATTAACGATCTAATCTGAAGGCCTGAAGTCTCGCACCAAGCGATCAATGACACCCAACTTCTTTTTTTGGTCAGTGGTGGATTTGAAAGCAATTAAAATTAATGAATTCTTATATGACACAATAAATTGGAGTCAACAGAAATGTTTGTAAACAAAATGACAAAGATCTAATTGCTCAACTTTTTTTCTTTTAAAAACCAAAACTATGAAGTCATAAATGAAACCTATTTAATTAAAACACGTTTTGAATCTTGTAATGTATACCTAGTGTCCATTAAGAACATAGTTTATATTCAAACATTAAATACCAACTGTACTATTTAATTCGTACAATCATATGTAATTGATTATAATATTATGGTACAGTAAACCCTATTACCAGGTATTTTTACTTTCAGTTAAATCTACGTTGAAAAAGTGTATATCATAACTCTGCTTACATCCAATTATCTGTAGATTATATTAGGCATGCGCATAGTAAAAATAAAAGATTTTTTTTCATAGTTCGTAATTTGAAATAGAGAACGAAAGTTATTTGGAGAAATCAGTATTTTTAATTTGCCGAGAGGTTCGTAACAATCAAATGGCATGATACATTTAACAATTTTAATAATCTTTGAAAGTCTTCTTTTCATTTTCAAAATTATTTATCCACCTGATATGATATTGTAATTAGAAATGAATAAAAAATAACGGCCTTCAAATCGATAAACAATCGCGTAACCCTTTTTAAATACATATAATGTTATATTTCCTCTGTTATATAAATAGGCAAATCATCAAAAAATGCCTTTTTAAACATTACGTTTTGAACGTAAAATTAATTAAAGGTATAGGTATGATACATCTTTAATAGTAAATAAACTACCTAAGAAACTGAATATACTTTGCATATTTATGCCAAGGCCCTTCTTTGATAATATTATAACCGTTTCAGTTGCGTTTGTCACAATTCTCTTAGCCGAAAAATTAATTATTGTCAATAAAACAAATGAAAGCTATTTTTTACTGTCGTACTTATTTTTTTGTCGTAAAGACAACATTATAGGCCGCTAAAAGTGTTTCTTTAACCATTTTAAGTTGAATATACCCGAATGCCGCAGGTATACCAATAGACAATAAGTCTAAAGAAAGGAAAGAGGAATGAGGATGGAGCGTGGGGAAACCCTCATTATCTTCCTTTTTATATATTTCAATTAAAAAAACATTTGTGTACTATTATTGTGTACATACAAAATTTTTTTTCATGAAGTAAGAGTTTATGAAGACTAAACGATTATCTTTTTTTATTAATTTGACTTGTCAGTTTTACGAAGAGAACTATCATTTAAGAAGAATCGCTTTGCCCTTGCAAGAAATGTAGTCTTTTTTTATCTTACCATATAAATCCGACAAACTTTTGTACATTAGAAAATATTATTTTAATATTGAAGCATGGGAAATATAATACAGTTATTTTTTTCCAAGACTTAGCTTAAACTTCCACGAGTTTGCGATAAATTCCGGTAGAATTAAATAGTTTTAAAAGTTGGAAAAATCGACACAATTTTTCAATCTACACAAATCTAATTAGTAGTTATACTTTAATAGCCTCTTTAATATATGAGGTATCGAAAATATTAAAATATTTTTTTTTTAAATATATGCAACATTAAAAATTACATTTATAAAAATATTAATTACATCAAAATGTAAAAGAAATCATAGCATTGGAAGGTCGGTAAATAGACTTCAATGATAATGCATGATCAAATTTTACCTCGTATCATTAAAAATGGAAATATGAGGTGATTTCCACCAATTATACAATGGTATGATCTAAAAATAATATTTCCATATAAAATATCAACATTCCTTTTTTCATAAATTGGTAAACAAACATCAAGATAATGGAATGTTTGTTTACAGGAATCAGCGGTCAATATTATTTGTATTTCGAGAATATCAATGATGTTATAAGTTTTTTTTAGAATTTATATCATAAAACAAAAACTGCATGTATATAATATGTATTACTTTTAGGCCATCAAATTTAATTGCTTCGTTTTCAAAATTTTCAAGCTTGCCCGGTTGAGGAATAAGACCACATTACATGGCAAAAAACTACTCTTCAGACTACGACTGTTCACCATGTGGCTCTTACGCAATAACACGTTTCATCATCTGGAAATGTCTGGAGATGGATAAAGAGAGAGAAGAACAATTCTTTTTACTCTGGTCAGTGAAACCAATGGACGGCTGTCCACTGTCTACGATATATTTGTTTGTTTGTTTCAGCCTTTTTAATCCAGACCGAACACAAAAGTTTTCATTAATAAATTGGCATTATGGGGCTTAAAAAGCTAATAATTCTAGTGCTATAAAACGGAATGCATAGATTTTAGCCCAAAGAATATTTTAGCAACATTTTACAGTAAACAACATTTTTCTAATCATCTTGCAGTTACTTGTTCCTGAGGCACTTCTAACAATAATTCATAAATGCTAAATGCTACTGTGTTACACTGACAGTTCATCGGTGTATCATGAGAATATAGATACAATTTCATGAAATCGTACGTGTACATATCTTTAACATTTACCGATGTTTATAAATGCGTGTTCGTTTGTTTTCTGCAATATCATTAAATGGGTACTAATTAGGTTTTTATTGATAGCGATATGTGACCGTTTCGTGATAAGACTAAATTAATTAACTATTAATAAATACTGCGAACAATTGTGTCATGGCTATAATATCTTATAATAAAAAAATAGCTTGAAACTTGCTATTAAGTAATATATAACACAATAAAACAAAATTGTGTATGATAATGTATTGTTTATTGCACGAAATACATATTGTTTTCAATCAAACTTCGATTCACATCACATCATCACAGTATAGAACTATTATTTAGATATGCATGGCAGTATCTAATTGCTCAGCTTAGCTTAGAGAGCTTTAGTAATAATTTCATTTCTCGGTCAAATGATTGAATCCCTGAATGAACGCTTTCATATCTCGATATTTCAGTAAATTTATAAATCGTTCCAACCTATTTTTCGATCATGAAAATGGTTGTAGGAAGAGAAATTAAATTACTACTAATGCTTCTTTAGCCTAATCTGATATCCTTATCTTTTCTGATAAGATCAGTTGAGAGATTGACTTATCACCATTTTCTTAATTAATGTTCATTTGAAATGTTCTATGAATAAGATGTTATCAACATTAGTAACAGGAATGGTATAAAAATGTATAGTCGAATTGAAAAAGTTTTGAAGCATTTTTTTTTTTTGCAACGAATGCATTTTTTAATAGGCTGTTGTTTTAATTATTATACAGATATTCAAATTTAACGCACTTAAATAATGTAGAATTCTAATAAAATCAATTGTTTTTTATATAATTAAGTTTTTTTTTCATGAGTATCACTTAATTAAATAAATAAACTGAGATACTATCGTTTTCCTACGAAATCGTAAGTGGAAAAAATCCGAGCGCCAATTTAATAAACGGGATTCTTTTTCAGTTTGATTTCTCTCTTACTAATTCAGCGTGAAGAAAATTACGCCGATTCATCATCATTATGATGGGTTATCTCTTCTTCATTTTATTATTACAAGCTTTGTTTAAGTGACTCATCATCTTTGGTCTTAGAGCGATTGGTTTTAGAATTAACAATTCATAAACCCATGTTACATATTATTATTAGATAGTATTACTCAGTAAAAGATAGAAGCGTTACCATTATCATATCTTTAAGTGAATTACTTATATTATAAATCTACTTCAATTTATCTCGTTAACATCTTGAAAAATTCTTTTTGAAATGAAAATGTGTAAGAATCGTTTACATTACATTTACTAAATTAAATGAATGTATGTTATACATCCGCTTAAAAAAAGGTTGATAAATATATAATAATTTTTAAATGTTTAGTGATTATAACGTGCACGCATATTAATACTGTTACCAAATTAATCCATTTCGATTAACATTGCGTTTTATATGGTTTTAAATTTATTTATGATTTTAACGTTTGACATTTTTTTTGTGAACAACGAATTATAGCACCGATATTAAGTATTTATCTAGTGATGTGTAAGTTTCAAAGAAATTGTGGACATTATTCATTAGAAATACTTTATAATAATTATCTTTAATTGAAGTTGATTTTAAATACTCAAACAATTCATTTTGTCTAAGGAAGACGAGGCATTATAATTGATGGCTTATAATTCCATAGCGTGTTATTTGTGAGACTATAAAGTTACCATACCTCTGGTTTACGGTATTAGTTGTATTAGCTGACGGCACGCAAGGTACACCGTTTACAGTACATTCAGCCTGTTAAACGTTTATGAGAAACTAATGCGTTGCGGTCCGATACCATACAAACATAGAATGGATGCTTAAGTGTGTATCTTCTTTGTTTCTTCTCACTCGTACACTTTGGTCAACGAATTATTTGATATAGAGATTATAAACAATTGATTGCTCTTAATTCAACTGCTTTAGTGAATTAAATATAAAAGTTTTTTGTATTCCTAACGGAGCGTCTTAAGAGAATTTGTTTTAACGAGAACTGCTTTTAAGATTGTTAGAAGAGTAAAGAATAAATGACAGGACTAGTAATTAGCTTATCGGTATACAAATACATAATTTGATAGAAAAATCAACGAAGGAAGATGTCTTTCGGGAATTTAAACGTTTGACTATAAAACTAAGTTGAACAAAAACCCAAACTTATCTGAAGCCCAAAATTGGCTACGAGATCAATATTTATTTTGTATAATAGAAATAAAATTAATCACTTGGTAAATAACATAAGAAATTATTTACAGTTGTCATGAAATTACACTTTTTAAGCTAAACGGCTGATTTTTAAGTATTTCTGCTGTATCCGTATCTCAATTTAAGACCAGTTGAGCATTTCAAATTTAAAGAGGAATCGCAGTTCCGCTCGGGAGATTGAGAAATCTCATAAAGATTGAAAAAAATCGTAAATTCAATTATTACCATAAGCGGCGATTTCTTATCTTCTCAATACGAATCATTATTAGTGTGGTGAGTTTCCATTTATGATGAAAGTAAACTAGCATTAAGAAAACGATAATTATTTCATTAAGTGACGTTCACAGATGTAGTTGTTTTCAAAGCGGAAATTAAACATATAATTTCACTTTGTATTAAGATATAAATAACCTAAAATGGATCATACTAATTGTATACAAATTCGTAAATGTGTATCGCTGAACAAGGACTATATTTGAATCACTGCGGCATCAAATCAGTCTACATTTATGAAAATAATATTCTACGTTGTGTCAAGAATTCTTGACTTTCGAAAATACCATTTAATGCAACAGAATTTAATTCCATTTTTAGTAACTCTCATCAGAGCATTATATCAGCATTCTTTTCCATAAGTATTTCATGTTCTATTGTCGAATTTTCTGATCGAATGATGGCTTTCTTATAAATTTGCATACGTCGTTTACATTAATAATCAGTTCTTTAAGAAGAATATGACAGTAATTTTGCCTTTTCAATTGATATATTTTAACAAAGAAACTTTATTGTTAAACTCTAATGTTCAGTACGTGTGTGTAACGCCAACCAACATTGCTTAATATTAATTTTTGTCAATCGTACAATCACAATTTTTAAGATTACGTAAAATTGTGAAAAGCTGTTGTAAAAAAATAAAAAAAAAGCACGGAATTCATTGACGCGTCATTCAACATACTTTGTCAGTGTCGAAAATTTTATGTGGATAACGAATACTGTTAAAGTGATACCTCGTAAATAAGTTACGATATAAACTATTACAACATCAAAGGTTGTCAAAAGTAAATAAAGTTAATATTGCTCTTATTTTAAATGATATAAAATATATATATGTACAACTTCTTTTTCGTGCTTTTGCGACATGAAATTATATTAAACCTTAATGTGATCAACGATAAAATAAATATTGTAAGATCGAATAGTACTTTATTCACCTCTACAACAGATCTATTGGTAACAAAATTTGCATTCTAATTCGTTGAATATTAATTGAATATTGGAAAAAGTAGGTATTTAATTATTAACATGCTGATTGTCTGACAAATTAATATTATTTTTTATAAGTAATGTACATATATATAGTATATATTTATTTTATATAGATAAGATTTCTATTCACACACTCCTCACTGGATGTTTGCTGTCATCTATTCAGAGACTCGAACGTAGTATTTCAAAACGATAGTAACACTGTATATTTAAATAAAAATAGGAAAACTATTTTCGAATTAAAAGTACATTTTTTTTTCTATTTTAGCGTGTCTGCTTTAATATTTTTGAAATAATCTTTCATTCTCATTATATGCTCATAATACTAATGATTTAATGGAGCTTGAGAAGTATCTCCCCCTTCATGGGCGGTGTTGCCAGCCCTTTCACATGTCACGTAATTATGTTCGATTGCAGTTGAGTGACTCGCACATGCATCGTGCACAGTTAGGTATGTTACATTAACGGGAAGTCAAACCTACTTTTCTAACCTACTCCGTACCTTCACTCGTAACGCCTGGACGGAGCACTCGTAGATGGCAAGGTTACTTTGATAGAACCATATCACAGAAAATTTAACAAATACATAGCAATAATATAATCAATGACAGACAAAATAACGAATACATTTCAAACATGTTTTGAAAAAATATTTATTAATACTCTTTTTATGGGTATACAACATTTTATCGGAGTAATGGAATAATAAGCTTTGATGACAGAGACTTGAGTTAGATTTAAGATAGTTTGATTTCAGAAAAAATCGAAAATTAGAAAACTGATCTGGCAGTAGAATCATGGGAAAACTTTGCACCTCAACCTTACATGTCTCTTCTTTAAGTATTTGGGTGTCCATAAAAACCATTGAAAACTCGCCATAGGATGTATTTACTCCTCAAAACTAAGGAATACTAAGATGTCCTGGGAGGAAGCAAAACGAGTTGTATGTGACAGGTAATCCTGGAGATATTCTCTAAACACATGATATCTACAATAAACGAAAACTATTGATATTTATAAAAATGAATAAAAAAATATTGGTGTATTGATTCAAATGGCCTTTACTTTGAAGATCTCCATTACGGTAAGATAAAAATAACAAATTATTTAGTTCCACAAGAATTATAAGATTTAAATGATAACTATTTTGGCATCACGCCATCGTCAGGACTACCAATAGTATATTATGTTACTACTAATGGGAACAATTGAAATTGAAATACTGAATGTCTAAAGTAGCTGTTCTTTAGTCTCTAATTCTAGTAATTGTTGTTTGGTTGCCATGGAATTTGCGTCAAGTTTAAACTGTGTGTGTTGTTTATATACACGGTGGTAGCTGACGTCATAAGAAAATTTCATATATACAAGTTTATGTGATAATATTAAAACGTCTACATCTACGCCTACAGACCGGTCTGGGCTATTATATATAAAATTCTTATGCACCAAAATACTTTGCTATTTTAACTATATTTTAAATTATTTAAATATGTTATGTACTGTTTTCGTAAATTTTATTATTCAAGATATTAATAATTATATTTTATAACTCTTGATGAATTATTAAATCTGACGGAAAAGGGAATTAAATACTGTCCGAATAAAAACAGACCGTTGTCCATTCTAGTGCACCTGTATATTGCACTATTTTACATAGCAAAGGCATGCACTTTCCCTTTTAGCTGTGCTCGTAAGATAACTGGTGCAAGATACACGTCAACTCGAGCTAGTCTCTTACTACATAAACCAAAAGATAATTATACGCTGCACACACGGAATATGCACATTGCTAACTGCAGTGTTTTGCAGATAACATTATTTACTTACAAATTTCTCTGCGTAATTTCTTACATTACTTATAAATTATCATCTTCCTTATTCAACATGATTAGCTTTTCGTATTTTCTTATTAGTACTGCAGCTATTAAGGTTACAATATCTTACGGTCATTGAATCGTATTTGTACTAGTTTAGAAACTGAATACTTTTAAAATCATGAATTCACTTTGTCTATAAAAATATATATGTTCACTACCTTTAAATACTTTGATGAAATCATTTACTGCTTCTTTTAATTTATTTTATTAAGATATTCAATGCGTTAAAAAAATAGCTGTTGCTTATTATGTTAATACCAGTTTACTGTAACTGTTTATCTCTTATAAGAAAAAGTACACTAACTTTAATCGTGTTCTTGCATATGCAATTTTACTACGAAAAATTACTCATAAAATTCAATTTGACTATAAAATGGTAAGAGGTTTCTTGCTTACAACGGAAGATAAACTTTTACCTGTATTATTTTGAATGAAAGAGAAAATGCGGGTCACAGGTTCGAAGCATGCTCATCATGAACAAAGCTTTTTTGTTGAAAGTGTAAGTTTGTTGTGGATTTCATATGTTTGTATGAAGATAATTCATGAGAATTCATAATTCACTCACAAATTGCGGAGAAACTAGCAATTTATAGAATAATAGACGTAATATTAAACGAGCACTAACTTTTATACGAACAGTATTGTTTTATTAACAGATGTGATACTACTTAAGAAAAAAAATATACATTGAAAAATGAAACTTTTCTCTTTTTAAAATAATCTTTATTGAAAGCATATTGAAAAAATCTGCAAAAATATAGTACCTCTGAAATTAAGCAATCTCTACATATAACAGAAAAAGTTTGATTTATTTTCATAATCACTACTTTATTTCAATACATAGTGAACATATATATGTCTTTTAAATACTTCGTGATTCAAATATTGTATTGTATATATGAATTTATAAAATCAAGTATTGTTTTTTTTTATACTCGATACAATTATAACATAAATACAATCTGAACTAGCTCTTCAAAACTCGACACATACAGTTTTATTAAAAATTTACAATGAATTGTTAGTTGTAAGTAAAAAATATCCACTTTTATGACAAATCTATATTATCTTTCAGTTTCGAGATCGAGAAGCGACAAACTGTCAAACGGCAGATGATGCGAGAAGTTTTTCTTTAATGACTAGGTGCCATTGACATTGGTTTAACAAAAACGAAAGTTTTGCAACGGTATGAAATTGCTATGTCGCTTTCGGTGAGAAGTATATTTTTTTCAATTATCCCAAGTCATCTTCATTACCGCGTTATGTAGTAACTCGAGTTAGAAAATATGATTATTTGCACATTAAAAATCTCGCAGTAGATTTGGATTACAGTCTAATGTGATGGCAGGCATTTTTAAATAACATACGATTTTTTTACTATTCAGTTGCAATTTTTACGAGTAAAAAAATGAAGACAAATTATTGTGATTCGAATATTGCAAGATTATTTCACGGCAAATTATAGACTAATTTAGTTATAAAAGTCTCGATGGGGAGTCAAATGATTATGGCAGGCAATGTTTTAGTTTGACAGGCTTTTTGCTCGTTAGGTTGCAAAAAATGCAAGTCGAAACATCAAATAGCCTCGAAGGTCTTTTACAATAATTTTGTTCCCAGGACAATAGAAGTGGAACCGATTTTCATTTCAACGATTGCATTTCACAACAAAGAAATAATCAAAGGTACTTAGAAAAACTCGTTGACCTTCAGATTGGTGCAGGTTTTAGAATGATTTATATGTAAGTACGGCTATTAGCTAGAATTTTTTCGACACACAGTTTTTAATGTTTTTTTTAGGTTTAACTAAGAAAAATTGCTGACAGTTTGGTACTTTAATTACACTCGTTTTTATTGTTTTCCAGTCTATTTGTGCATGTCACTTTTTATTACTGTAATGCTGCAATGCAATAATCTATATTGGCATCAAGAATGTTTAATGAATTCACAGTAGGTTATAATTATTTCTCGCTTTAATCTTAAACTTTAAATAAAGCAATTTAAAATGTATGAAATTCTCTATCAGAGATAGTAGTTTATGCTTTTTTAAAACCAATAGGATATATTATTATATTATGAAACTATTGAACTGTGAAATCTTTTCTGTGGCTAGATTTGGGTATTTTCAATCAATCCTTAACATTTGTAATGCGTGTCAGTTAAAAATATAAAAGGCACAACTTGTTACAAAAACAGCATAAAAACATTATTTCGGTTTGTTATGCCAAGAATACAATACAGGTTTATTTAAGATATTTGATGCCTTGGAAATATAATATGAAAGCATTAAATCAATAATTATTACGTAATATTAAAGCTCCCATATCATATTTCGCGAAACGTATCGTCAACTAGGAAGACAATAAAAAAATATATGAAGATTTAATATAAAAGGACCAAAATAAAAAAAACTCACCATAATTTAAATGATGCATATTTCTTTCGATATAAAATATTTAAAGTTTATATTTTTAAACAACCTCTACTATCTTTGGTGGGTACTGTGTACTAATTTTAAAATAAATTTTTTCATTCTATTAAAGTTTAACGTTAAAACTAGTTATGATAGGTTTCAGACACAAAAACTATGTATGTATTAGAATCAAATAGATTGCTCTTTTTGAACGAAACTTAATAGATATCACATATTCCTTTTGGTATCAGTTAAGTGAGATAAACCGAAAAATATTTCAAAAATAATCATAAAAATATCTGTACCCTACAATCAATTATAGGCATAGTATAAAGTTATTGATTTATTACTAGTATAATTTTATTAAAATCGATTCATTTTGCAATGTACACAATTTATTTTGAATTTTACTTTTAAACAATGATACTTTGCAAATTACCATTATACTAAGGGTTTCAATAATTTTGAAATAACTCTCTCATATACTGAGGATAATACCATTTCCTCAGAGTGCTAACTAAATGACCGCGCAAACCGCATACAATTTGTTTTCTGGTCAGTGAAATCAAATCGCATTGAAAGTAAGCTTAAGTATTTTTATTTGCCCTCCGAATGATAAAGGTACAGAGATTATAATCAGTAAAACAAAAAGAAGCTACTCTGACCATATCCGCATTCAATGCACCAGGGTATTTTTGGGATAAGTTTAATGAAATATTTATTCACTGGTGCTTGGAATAAAAACCCCCAACAACATCCATATCACATTTTTATCGTTTTACGTTTCAATTGAATATTAGTAATTTCTTGTTTTACGTGCCTAATTCTTAGTGTGAATCTATGACTAATTATTTTTCTTTGTTTTTTATTAATGTATATTTCAATTGTTAATAGTTTCTATAAATGACAGCTGTCATTCATGTCTATATATAATGTGTAAAAAATCAGTTTTAATAGATGTGATAGTGTTTGTAATGCCGAGTAAGTACAACTATTTCATTATCAAAACCGTGTTTTTCATATATTTCATTGATTTCATAAGTAAAAAGATTGTGGACAAGAATATATCATAAGTGGAAGTTAGAGTATATTGTATGCAAAAAATATTACCTTTAAGTCTCTTTTTTAAAAGTTGTTGTATTTTAATATTCTGTATGTTTTCAATAAATACTGATTAACATCAAATTTAAAACCAAAAATTAATTTTCGTAACTGAGACAATCCGTTCTATCATATGAATCAGGATTAATGACTCAGGAAAACCATTTCAAACTAAGCCACGTCAAAGCTGTAATGCTTACTTTTGCAATTAAAAGCATCATCTCGAAATTCTGGTTGCCAAATGACATGCATCAATCAAACACAATATTACTTGATTGAGTGGAACGTAATCCGGCAAAGTGGCAGAATTAATTGATTGAAAGAGATCGAACGGTATGATTTTTATTCTTTTTAGTTACAACACAGCACTTTCGCTCGTGACTGCACCGAAACTGCAATCGCGAATTTCTATCTCGGCCGCATTGATACATTGAAGTATACTGCAACCACTGTTAATAAAATAAGTATATTGAAAACTTGTTGAATTGAAAAAAAAATCGATGCACAACATAGTTATCATTTGAACGATGCCAACTGAAAATCCTTAGTAACAAAATTTGTTTTAGTTATCAAGCAATATTAAAATCAGTGCCTGTTTCACTGAGTGAGTCAGCATTGTCAACTGTTGACATGGTAGAAGCGATAAATGCATAATTATTATGCTGACATATTCTTAAATCATTGAATATTTTTTGATTACCCGCCGCATTTAGAATGTTTGTGATAAAAATTTTCATAATGATTATACCTTAATTTTTTTTTATTTATTGTTCCGGTATTTACTTGGTTAGCGCGATTTCGATGGAGAGTTGCACAGGACTGATACTTCAGCTATATATACACTATTATGCTTGAAGAATGAAAAATTTCAGAGGAAAAAATATTGTTACTTGCTCAGTCATATTAATAAAAAATATAATGTAGTGACATTGGAGTTTCTGCAGTAAACTTCAACAGTTTATTATAGAGCGCAAAGGCACACTGTATCGATCCGCAGCCAAGCATGGCCAGTGCCAATATTTTTTCTTCCAAACTGGTTTATTATTTCTGGTTTCTGTTTTCACTTTGGGCCTCGCGTGCGATTTCGTACGACAATAAATCGCCAAACGAAGTATCCCGTGATGGCTGTACGAACATCATAGCCGTGTTTATTTTTTGGCGAGTGTAGATTTACAAAGCATTTCCTCGTTGGGAAGATATATTTATGTCCTCTGATCTCGGGAATAAGGAGCCGGGGTGGTTTCCGGGTTCAGGTTAGGGGGAATGAACTTCAAAATATTTCTTAATGTTTGTTATTAGTCTTCCGTAATGGTTATGGGGACGATATAAATAATGCCCGACGAGATGAGTTTTAAACTTACTTGTAATGTACCAATGCAGTCCGGTTACGTAATTTGAATATTACTGATATATGACGTATTTAAATTTCAAGACATTAAGCGTAACGTAATGAATAATGTATTTAATATGAATAATGAGGCACATTTGTTGATAACTTAGCCAAATAGAGTGCTTAGTAAAATATCGTTAGCCTAGATTGCAAAACTCCTATCTCCATACCCAAAATGGTATTTCAATATCATGTCACATCTATATTTTTAGTATGTATTATGATACATTATTGAATTAAAAAAAATCATAGCATTTTGTTTAAGCTTTGTAACACAACCAATATCAATTTTTAAAACACAAAATAATAACAGTCTGTCAACTTTTGTTCACTTGAAATAAAATAATTATTAAACACAAATAAAAACAATTTTTTATCGTGAAATGAAATCTTATACTTATTCCAAGCAATTGAAATATGTCTAGAGTAAGTATTCCTTTTAATCTGTGTTTCTCTTTCAAATAACTCACACTGAGCTTTAATTTTTTAATTCGAGGACTTACGAGGTACCTTCCAGCTTTGAGTTTTTATAATTTTGTTCCCAAATTTATAATATTTATTCTTACAATACATTTTTGGCTTATCCTATATATATATCTCTCATTCTACACAAATGTATGCGTACACATTATTACATATGCAAGCAAACGAACCGTGGGTGCAAAAATAAATATCCTCAATTATGTATGTAAAGTCGTGTTCATAAATATTGATTTATTTGTAACAAGAATTTAGAGTATAAAAAATTACATTTATAATAAAGGCACAAAGGAACCTTTATCCTTTGGATACATTTTGTGTTTTTTCTATTAAATGATTATCACTTATTGGCCACCAATTCATTGTATTTTTATAAAAAGTTTTTCTAATTTATTTATTATTGATGATAAATTTTATTTCTTTTTGATAAATCAATTCATGAGTAGGTTAATTGATGTTCTGAATGAAGTTATTTAATTATTATATCGAAATAAATTTCGAACGAAGTTCGATCGCCTTTTTGATGATTGAGTTCAGATGACTTGGAAGAGATCATTGACTTCTTCGTTTTGCAGCTCGCTTTCAATGATTTATTCTATGGGAACATTCTGAATCAAATTACTTTTTTCAGTCAAGACTGATAAATTGTATTTATTAAACAACCAATTAAATTTAAAAAAAACCTTTTATTTGTAACTAAAAACATTAATATAAACAATCAATTGTTTTCTAAGATCATATATATCTTAATATTTATGTATAATATTGTTTAACTGATCCAAAATACAAAAATTCTATTATTCCAACCCTTTTTTAATCCTATTGCGTATGATGAAAACGAGACATTAAATATTTTTGTCAATAAAGAATAGAATTAATTACTTCGTTTAATTACATAAAATCATATTCAAACTTTTAAATTTAAATAAAGTGTTGAAATGATTAAATCATTTTTTAATTTCTCCTCAACGAAGAATAACAAAGCAATATTTTTAAATAAATACCAAATTTCATATTTGAAATGTATTAAATTGAAAGACCATGTCAAACCAAATGGAATAGCCATGCTGAAATTAATTGTCTAAATAAATATTAAATACAATTGCAATACATAATAATAGTTGAAATTACTGTTTCCGATGTCTAAATAATGCGTGCAATATGTAAATACTTCACATATTTTTATTATATATTAATTTTAATATATACATAATGAAAAAGAAATCGATGGATGCATCAATTATATTATTCTTCTAAATATAATGGAAACGTAAAATCTCATTCTCTCAATCAATGCAAAACATGTTTGTTGTTATAATGTATAAGAGAATATAGAAACGTTATCACACAACTAATATAAAATTGTACAACTTGTTTAAATGTTACCGGGTAGCTACATTAGTAAATTATACAAATATCAAGTTGATCACCGATCGATTTTAAATACCGCTGTGAATTAATGAAAGTGGTTTTCTAATTTCATAACGGAAATAACTGCTTTCCATAAAACTGAATTTACTTCTCGTATTAAAACGTCAAGATAAAATTTATTATAATGCAACGATTTTCATCTCATATCGAAAGTGAATAGGTAAAATCACATTGCCAACTTTACTGCTATGAGTATACAACAAGACCATAATAATTACGATCTAGTCTGCAACACTTGAGTTATGAAAACAATTTCTCATTGTATTTTAACTTAAAAAAAAACGTCGAAAACATAGAAGCTAATATAAAAACGGCTACCTTATGTTTTATTGTAGATTAACAGTAACTTGAAATGAAAGATCATTGATTCTAATATTTATCTTTGTAAGATTAAATTTGATATTGATTTATCCAATCTATTGATGATGAACAAATTAAAGTTTTTTAATATATCATTCCTTTATTAAGCTATATAAATAATGGGGAGCATTTAGAAACAAGAAATAACCGTACATTTTTTTCTTCAGAGAAACATTCAGTTATATAATGATAAAATCGGAGATAGATTAAATTAACCAATTTAGAAATAATCTATATCAATGATGGCAAATGCAAAGTGATATAATTGGTTTTGTTTCACTAGCAAACAATTGTCAGTCAGAAAAAAATGTCTATTTTTGTTTAAAATTAGCTCGAACATTCTTACTGTCATCTCAATACGTTTTAACCAATCGTCATAACTGAATATATAATTTTGTTTTTGCTATCCGAAAAATATGTATCAAAAAATGGTCACCTGTTTTTAACAGAAATACTTCATTAAGACTTATTCATAACCTAACATAATTTAGAAATATCCTTCATATATTTTAGTACTTTGTTTGAATATTGTATGTATATTTATCATTTAAATAGACATTTAAAATAAAAAGCATCAAATAGTCAAGATAACTCTAACTTCTCGAAGACAACTAGAACACTCCATAAAGTAATGTATATATATATCTGCATACAATGGACAAGATACCGCGTTCACTTTTGCGTCGGGTCGTTCGATTCGGTTTTACTCTCACTGTGCAAAAAGCAAACAGCTTATCAAGGCCTTTTAACCGGAAATGTTTCAACAGCTGGATACTGGATCTTTCATGTTTGTTCTTAGCCGGTTTCGCAAAGCGAAGACTAAAAAAATAATGATGCCGTGCACTTTTAGACGGCGCAAAAAAACACAGTGTCAACATGTTGATTTGGAAATATTCCACGACGATTTTTTATATCACAGTTTATACGGATTTGTTATTGCAATACTTTCTATGTTATTACAAATTCAATAAGTCTGTTGTGTTTATGAATATCAACCTGTATATGAGATTATAGAATACAATTTTAAATTAACTGCAGTGCTAAATATATAAAAAGATGATGAATGATAATATTGTAGTATTTCGAAATTTAAATGAATCCAAATTCCATTTTTTTTTTTGAAAATTAGTAAAAAAACACAAAATCATTATAATAACATATAACCATTGACTGTCAAACAGTTAATGACTATAGAAGTATTCTTTAAATTAAACTAATCCAAAAACATAATAATATCTTAACCCTTTTAGTCCAAGAGCACCGATCTGTGGACATACCAAGACTATGCTGAAAAACTTCACTAAATCAATATATATATCACCGCAATATTTGATGCATCACATACAAAAACAATAAAATATGTTTTTTTTTTATTTTATCTATATAATTGACTTTAATATGATAAGGAATACAGATGGATCGGCTCTCTTTAGCTAAAAGAGTCAATTAACTAAGCCACATCACAATTAATTATATGAACTAAATATTTTTTAATGAACTGCGTTAGAATACTGCACAAAAGATACAAGGTGATATCAGAATAGTGTCTAAATGTAGCTATTCAAATCAAGGAAATCACATATTCATTATATAAGAAAGGAAAAAAATAATGGAATCATAATCATTGTATACAACATTATTGAAATATTAGACATGACGTTGAAGTGGTCTTTGTCTAAGAGTATCTACATGCATTCGAAGTCCTCGTGAAATAAACTAGTTGTTACATTAAATTGTAATATGCGCCAGTTAAAGGTCATAGCGCGTGTACTCTCACTTGGTCTCTTGTTTGAAGGTCTTCAAGTTATGCCACACCCCGCCTTCAGTCGTATGAATTTGAAATGAATTGCATATCACATATTTAATGCAACGACATTGCACGAATACTATCGGCGGACCTATAGCCGTTCTACTTGATGTAGCTTCAAAAATACATTCAGGTAAATGAACTTAAGGAGTGTAACAGTGGAAGCGAGTTACAGCAATCATACAATTAAAAAAATTGCATTGGTTACATGTCTTAATATGACAATATTTATTTTACAAGCATAATTCGTTTATACTCTTCAATAAAACAATTATCATTTTGTAGTCCTGAAGTAAGACAGAACAAAGCGCTTAAGGACATCTACATCCTTGAGGAAGGTTCAAGATCGAATGAAGTAAAAAAAATCCGTTTTAGGCAGCCGAGACTATCACCATAAAAGAAAAGAACTCATTATTTAATGGTAGGATACGAAAGTTTAAAAAGAAATAATCAAATATAATAATAAAATAAGGAAATAACCCGATATAACTTTTTATGTCATAAAAAGTTATAGTAGTAATTTTTCAATTATTATCTAAAATTACAATTAACTGTATATTGTATTTTTTTTTATAAATTAAGTTCATATAAAACCACTCACTAGTAGCATAAAAAGCTGCACAATTAGATGCACCATTAATCATACAAGTGTTTTGCAATATTTAAAACGCTTGCATACTTGACTATGCATATACGATTGTAATTATTTTTCAATGATTGTTCCTGCTAAAGTGATGCAATGGATGATTTAATTTTTGCACTTCGATTTAAAAATGCAATTCTTCGTCAATGCATCCGGAACAATAAATTACTTACAGTCTGTTTGTGTAATAAATAATTTAAGAAAAGGTCAGTTTTGTTTTAATTATATATATAATATAAAAATGGTATCTGTAGATAACTAATACAAGTGGTATATTCAGTTAACAAATATATCATATAAAAACGTTATTTTTTAAATTGTTTATTGTTTGATGATCACATCGGTAGTTACGTCATTATACTCTATATTTTAAAAGTACACAAAATCTACAAAAACAAATACTTATTACACGTTTATTCACGTTGTGATTCAGTTCATTTTGGCGCGGTTGATAGCTAAACTAATCATAGCAAATTGAGTTCTCTTAAATAAACAATGAAACATTATCGATGATAAGATTGATGCAGGAAATATTATAAAATATCTAGAACAATGAAGTATAACGCCCCACTGTCACTATTAGAATCCGTTCATTGTATGGTTCTTATTAAGTGATTTATACGCTTATTTTCCACAATCAATAATTTATCTTAACCATAATATATTTCAACTAACCAAGATCTTTTGTTGAATCTACACCGGCAGTTTTTGTCCGCGAGGTTACGCTTAGTGTTTCTATTTACAAAAAAAGATAAATATACGAATAGGGCCAAATTTAAGACATGTTTTCCATGCTGAAACGATTAATGTTATTAATAAATAAACAAAAACTTAACTATTCAATTGATTTAAATTAACTTTCAATCGGATCACTTTATGATCAAGTATTTTTTTTAAATGCTATCAAAGTTTTTTTTCATTCTGTGATGTCGGAATAATTCCGAGTTCTCCAAAACTGTTACATATATTGAAATAAGGCATTGTATGCTCAAAATAGTTTGTTAATACCACATTGATCAATGAACAAAATAAACTATTCTAGCTTAAAATAGCTGTAGGCAACGAAACTATGTTTGAAGTGATGTAAGAGAAGTTAGCCATAAATTTGAACTGACATAATAAAGTTAAAGAATCGTTTATAACATGTGGTCTAATATACATTATTTATTAACTTATTTGAAAGACGCGATTAGCATGGATTATGGATTTTCTTTTTAATAGACTGTTCAATTTAAAATCAAAGTCACTTTTTAATACAATAATCATTTTAATCACGACACTTCCGATATTGACATAACTACTCATCGATAAATTTATAGTATCATTCTGATTTTTTTCTTATACGATTTAAATAAGACTACATTTTCTAAGAAAATATTAAGTTATCTTTTTGCCCTCCTTTACAACGAGAAAACAAGAAGATAAAACAATATCATTTCAAAGAACTATAGGCGAATAAAAAAACTGTATTTTTATGTATAACCTGAAGCAGAATATTTACGATGAATGTCAGCTACTACAATCAAATAAACTGAAAAACTTAAGAAAAAGGAAAAAATTATTTCCATATATTTTTTATTTAAATAGTCAGCATGAGATCAATACGATTTTGATGTCGTGTTTTTTTATTGTTCAGGTAAAATGTGATATATTATCGTAATAAATATTAATAAACTGTAATAAATTATCATTTTATATAACAATACACTTGAAAAAGTAAATATAGTTTAAAAAAAAGCAATACGACCACCCAACTTTGGGTTAAAATGACTGAAAAAACATTGCAAATCGTGGGAAAATTTTTTATTTGTCTTACCATAAAAAATCATCACTAAAAATAAGATTGACATCCATTATGTATTTTCGTCAAACGTGTTATGTATTTTGAAGAGTCTGTCGTAAATGTGAATAATATATATGCATTCGCATACAATATATATCATTAAAGATAACTTTGCAACAACGCTATCAATATCAATTTGCATCAACGCTATGTAATAAAACGGCAATATATTGAATTAAAGCATTTTAATCCCACATAAAAAAATTGTACTAATAATAATAGAGCATAAAATTGGTTTTCTATTAGTGGGCGAAACGTTAAATAAAAAAACAATGGCAAGTATATCAAACCTCTAAACAAAGCCTACACTCAGGATGTCAATCAAAGTTTATGACTAAACAAAATCAAGCACCTGCACAACGTAAAATACTTTAAAAATACAAATTGAGTAGGTATTTATATCATTGATAAATAAGTAGAAATACGTTTCATTGCATTCTTGCAAGCCATATGTAAAGGAAAAATCCCACGCTCGGTTCTCATAAAATGTGCGTATCTCTTACTCACAATGTTTATAACTGCTATTTTTTTTAATTACTTCATAACTCCAAATGGTCGTACAAAAAATATTTTTTTATAAATGTAAAAAAGAGATTTCGTGAAAATATATTTACGACTTTTTAATTTGACAAATAATTAATAACTATTAATGGTACTTACTAACGGGTTATTTTTCAAATTATTATGAATGCTTACTTGCTTAAAAATATAATATAAACTAACCATGCATCTGTAGTAATATTTCAAGAAAAACGTTCATATAAGACATTGATTTACAATCTCACATTGCAAAACGTACATCATTTATAACACTGAAAAAATAAGTGCAAAAAAAATGAACTTTATGTTCGCAGCGTTGATAAAAATCTATTGATTGAGGAAATTTTCAAAGTTAAAGAACTTCACAAATTGTTAGTCACTTTCTTGTAGTCAATTTAATTCGAATGCAGTTGTCAAACTAAACAAATTTGTATCTGTTAAGCACTCTGAATATAGTAAAGACATATGATGCTCAAAAAACTTTATCAAATATATATACAATTAGATTAAATTTCGTAAAATAAAATTATGTAATAAATTAATGTGAGTAGCAGTCGCAAGATGGTCAATGTGCCAGTATGATAACTTAAAATGCAATTGTTATAAAAAAATATCTACCATACTATACTTCATTAGATATCTTATATGACTGAATGCAATTAAATGGCTTAGAATGTGGTTGAAACCTAACATTAAGGTCATATTTATAAAAATCTGTATTTCAAATGGCAACTTACAAGATTAGCTTACAATATATTTTCTTGATTCATTGGTTATTATCGTTAAATATATATTGCTAGAATTTATTATATTAATTATCATAAAAAAATTGGCTTTATGTTATGAACCATACACAATGAATTGAAAAGTAGAGTAATTAAGTTGATGATAAAATTAGTTTCCATAGAGTTACTGCTGAATTCATCAAAAATATGATTATAATTTGATGTTTTCAAAAAGGAACTGTTTCATAATCCAAATTATTATAACCACTTTTATTGATGAATTTAATAAAAAGCGAAATGTAAATTTAATAAGACAATTTTAACATGAAGTAGTTTGGTCAGTGCATCAAAATTACAATATATTTTCTTCAAAATATAGTCTCTGAGCAACGAAAAAAACAATAAAATATTACATATCAGATAAAGCAATATAAATTTCTTTTTTTTTAACCTTGTAAAAATAACAAAATCATATATTTTCACTTCATTACTATTTTTATTGTATTTTGTGTTTGAGTGTAGGTGTGTGTTAAGTGTGTAAAATAGAATTATTATACAAAATTCGATATTAGTATTTTGTAAAAATTAACATTCTTCAAGGATTCTTGCAGCCATCATCAGATTCCCACCAATATGACGGCTGACACTCGACGGGCGTTACTTGTATAGCATCGTTTATTGAAATATGTAAATTACCAAGCGATCTTGACATTTCGATTTAAAGGCATCTATTATATTATTACATGTAAGAAAAATCAAAACAGATGAATGATTGCCAAAAAACAATCCATCTAACCTATTATGCAGTAGTTTGATACTATCAACTAATAATTACTGTACGTGACATAACTTCACATATAAATACTACATAATTTGTACACTTCCAATGGCTTACCACTAACGCCCTAGGTATCACTTTTCATCACATTTTATAGCCTTCGACACTGGAACTCTATTCTATCGCTCACGCATCTATCGTTATTTGTATTAAAGTCCCAGCAAATAAAAACAGTGTTATTAAACAACCCTATAGTCTTAATATAAAATTAAAATTGATAACTCAATAACAATAACTTAACTAAGAAGCATTTTAGACTAACCATATCGCTAGGTTATTTATTTAAAAGGTAAACAATGATTCTTATTAATCGGTTTAGATTTGATTTAGTTTAGTAAGGATGCTTAATGGAACTTCAATGTCATATTTGAACCATTCAAAATCTGACTAGGTTGCTTATTCTGGTTACCTATTGTGAATTTCCGAGAAGAAGCCTGGGCTTTCACTAAATTAAATAATACTTATTTTAAAACAAAGTTACGTTTTTGCACACGTTTAATGTAAAAAAAATTTGGTATATAAAAATGAATTTATTATGAATAACAGAATGTTGAATAGTGGATCATTTTTTTCTAATAGAAAATATATGTCTAATACTATTAAGAATAGCTGGTATTGTAAATATGCTGAGTTTTCCATATTTTTTTTCCGCGAGAAAAAATTAAGGGTTCTGTAAGATGTAATTAATATGTTCTTGAAACAAGATTTTTTACTTTTAATACGCAAAAATGTTTTTTTAAGTTTTTGGAAATTTAAGACATCGACTGAGGGTGCTTGATGGAATTTCAATATCAAATTTGGATTATTGAGATTTTGTACACTTCCATGTATTTTGTCACTAACGGGTCGTTAGTGACGAAATACATGGAAGTGTACAAAATCTCAATAATCCAAATTTTGGAAATTTGTTGGAAAACGGTTTTATGAATCATTTATTATGATTTTATATGGCATTGTCGATGCAAAATTTACTGAAAATATTTATTTTTTGTCTGTAATTGTGTTATTCGAGTTATACGAGTGTATTCAGTGACATCCGCCTGCGCGAGAATAAAAATAGTAATTGCTAATGAACGCCTTTAAAAATTTCACGGACCACTCCTAAATAAAATAATTCTTGTCTTATATTTTCGACAGATTCAACACATGAATTGTACATACAACGTAATATTTTTACAGCAACAAATTTCTATATAATTGCAGCAAAGGTTGAAATGAGAATAAATTTCATCGATATTTAAAAAAAAACTTTTAAATTAAGGTATTTCTAAAAATGCGCTTTGTATTTAAAAGCTGTTGATTCCGATTTGTTGTGCATATTCGAATAATACTTTAATCTATGGTTTATGATGTGTTTATCAGTCAAATTTAAATCGTACCAAAGCATACTTAATATAGTTTACTTTTAAAAAACTTGGTTTTTTATCATTTCTTTTACATTCAATCTTAAAGTTCTCTGATTTCCAACATTTATTCTTGAGGCATACGTGATATAAATATATGTATTATATTTTACGTTTATTCAATAAAAACAGTAAAAAATGTATACTAATAATAATAAGAAATTAAAAAAATAAAATATTGACAAAAAATATCGAAACATTGCAAAACTAAAGATGGTTTCAACAATAATTTCTGTAATAATTTGATATTTAATGAGCCTCTCAAAGTCTTGCGTATCCAGTTTCATTAGTATTTACATATGATTTTATAAAACGATGATCAGTAGTAATAGAATATCAATATTCTTTATAGAGTTGCTTTGAAACAAGCACTAGAAATGTAAGTGAATGGAATTCTCTTTAGTTATTTGAAGTGAAATCAACATTTAAAAAATGCTAAACAAGAATATGTAATGTGCATTACCAGTGTTTTTCAATCGTTTTTTCTGGGTAAACAAATATTCACACTCACCTGACAAACTTCTCTATTTATATTTTCTTAAACATAGAGAATCTCATCGATCTCACTAATTTATTATTTGCTGGTAGTTAATTAAAATTATGCAACACGATAGTATTGTGCAGTTTTAATCTATATTTTATTTTTACCTAAAAAACTTATCGCCATTATCTATTGTATATTTTAATATTGTCATACACATATTACTATTTGACAAAGAATGTTTTTTTAATACCATTTAAATAAACACAAACATCATTTAATATTGAACATTTTTTTACAAAAATGTTGGGAACCATTAGCGTGCTACTTGTACACAAGCAAAATGTTGCAATAACCACTTTTGTCTCGTGTCTTCTAACGCACCTTTATATTAATTATCTTATTGGTGAAACGAAGATGTGCTTTTAAATGTCAGCGGATGACCTGTCACCTTTGCTGTTTGGTATCTAGCAATAAACAAAATTGTATAACGACATCTTTAATTTATTCTGTTAACAAAAAAGTTTAAAATCGAACCATACAATGTAGAGATTTAAAAAAAACTATTCTTCGATGGCTACATCGCCGAAACGGGAATACAATAGATACCAATGTAGATGTTTCTATCGTTTTTTTGTTTTTGTTTTGAACAGATACTTGTATTTCACCAAACATGCTAAACTATATGTATTATTATATTCAGGTTATAAAACAAATTATTTGTTTTATATCTTTAAAACAAGTTGAGTGACCACCTACATTCTTTATCACACGCATTTATATGCCACCCATACAACATATTATTACATATGACTGAACAAAATTTATCTAATACGATAAATGATGATGATTTTTTAATTTTCCATTGTAACGAACTAAACATGTGTTGAAACTAATGACACTATTTAGGAATTATTAAAAACTATGGTAGGTAATAATATATCATACTAATTTATTTAATCGAAACCGTTTCATTAAAAAACAAGTCTTTGAATGTTGATTGGTAATTTAAGTGTGATACAGAATATATTTAGAGATTTTATTAGATTTGAGATATTTATTACATTGATTTTTTAATAAATGTATTTCAATATAAATTAAAACTAACCGGTTTACTCGAGCACACGCTGGTAATGATTATCTTTAGTCAACAACATCAAAACATCATCAAGGCACTACCAAAATACATATTATTAACACTGTTATAGTGCATAACTTTTTACATACAGTTAAATCACAACATGTGTTTGATCTAATTTAAAATTAAATGTTCATTACATGCAAAACTTTCTTTTAAGTTTAGTTATAATGATTATTCATTAGTGAAAAATATTCATAATTATTTAAACTGCTGACAACCGGGAGAATTTTCAAACAAAACATGTAAACGTTAGAAAAAAATATTTGTTCTTAGCTTTTTATGTTTCAAAGCGACGATTATATATTAGGTTCAATTTGGCATGTCGCTGTGTAGAACCGGTTGTTAACTGAGTTGACATTTTCGTAAGCCATCAACCACCTGTATCTTTTGTGTATTATGTTAATCTATAGGCATATTTTTATATTTTAAACGTTGTTAGTGGCCGTTAATCAGATATTATGCGACTAATTTGATGTTTATTTAATTATTTTTATGAATATAATGAATTATTATAATTTGTTTCTTTACGTGTAGAATAATTTCAACGCGTTACATAAAATTTTAGTTAACAGTTGTGTAAGTATAGAAATCATTTTAACAATTAGCCTATTTCCAACAGCGTTTAATTAATATGAACTAAATCTTGATAAATTTCTCTACTTCACTTATTGCAGAAAAAATTGGTTTCATATACCTTTGCGTTGTTTCACAATGCTCTTCATAAAAAGCTTTTTTTTAAAACTCATTTTATGTAGAATTACAATGTATTTTTGATGAAATTGTTCACTATGTGTGTTATTTGTTTGCAATAGCTTAAGGTATTTACAAATATTTTTCAGTGATAGCAATAATTTTAATATAATTAATCATATACTAATTAAGGTTAAAAGGAATATTAAATAACATTTAAGCATCATATAATAAATCAGCCATAGAAGAAAAATGTTTAATTTTTGCTTGAATAGTGTAATCCGTTATTGATGAGCGATATTGCATTTTTTTAAAGTAGAAGGCTAAATTGAATAAAACCTGTCGTGAGTATTGATAGGAAGATCATATGTATCTACATACATACATACATCCACCCGAGCGAAAGAATTCAACAGACGAGGACGCGGTGATAAAGAAAGGCAAATCATGTTTCTGAAGGTAAACTTAAGAAAATTTAAATTATACAGCTATTCTCAACAGTTTTACAAAAAAAAAAATTGTATATAATGAATATTATTCATATATACATTATTATTCTAAAATAACAAATAAATGACTATTTCGGCTGGACTATTCGGAACATTCAAAATCTATATAAATCTTAAGCAAATAATTAGTTTTGTCAAAATAATTAAATTTGCTAAAATTTATTGGCAAGCTTAAGGATTAAAATCTTTTGTGAATATCACTGTAAAATCCAGCTTCATAAAATTAAAAATAGGTGACAAAATCTTTTTTTTGTCTTTAATCAATAATATATTTTGCACGTTTGTAGTTTTTTGTAAAATAAATAAATTAAAAAATGGTTTTTGATATAGTGTTTATTATTATCAAATCAAATTAACCAAAACGTTACCAACGTTCTAGCTAATGCACTAAAACAGTATTATGAATTTCAACAATCAACAAAAATTCATATCACAAGATGGCACTGTTACCTCAACTATGTATAGCATAGCCCTTATAATTAACGAAATGTTAATCAGTTATACAGTAAAAGTTAAAGTATATTAAATAAGAAAAACGTTTTAGCTTGGAACAGTTACAATAATAGTGAATTAGTGTGTGTTTAATTATATTGCACTTACTGCAGGTATGCGTAAGTGTGTAAAATAAATAATCACTTAGTGTGTTTTCTTTCGTTGAGCGAACCTGTTGTGTATTTGGCCTCCAAAAGCTTAGTTTTCAAGGTGTTCCAATTAAAACTCTACTAAAATGTGCCATCTACGAATAACCGGCTTAATTTTTTAAACGTCTGCACTTACTCTAAAGAATATTTTACTCACAGAAAAGGGGATTATTATTTTACGTTCATAGAATTTAACTTAACTTAAGTACCCATTAATACAACAAATGCTACATAAACTCTGTGTATCAAATTAGCGAGATTGAATGAGTTGTATATGTTTTTTTTTTTATATATTACTGATGAATGTTAAACAACCTTTTTTAGTATGTTTAATGTAACTTGAGAAAATACTTATTATATACATTAAATAAATAGATTTCATAATTATGATTGCATATATATATTACTCTCAATGCTTTACCTATCACTGCTTAATTCTAAAACACTTAAATAACATACTAAAAGAAATGTTAAACGAAATTCAAACAGTCTACATGTTAATTAAGCGCATTATTTAAAATATAGATAATTTGCCATTTTTTTTCTCGTGAGGAAATATTTACAACATTGTACAATATATACTTATATTCAATATCTTCATCTTGTGCAAACTATTGTATTAAAAAAATATGTTTCAAAAGCTTCATATTTCAAAGCAGGTAACAATTATTGTTGTGCAAATATTCAATTTTCATTGCAATTTTTTTCATAAACTTTTTTACGCAAGTAATATTGCATGCAAAACTAAAAATGAGTAGGAGATTTGTATGGAATTCGTCACACTGTGATGTTGTCTAGGCAATATTTTTATCTTTCACTCAATATAATGATACTAAATATATAATTACTTCGTATTCATTTTGCATTAAATTATGTATATTCTTAAAGCCATTGAAAACCGCATAAAAATATTATATCAGGAAAACTACCGTGTATGTCGTACAATGAATACAATTTATTTACAGGTACATTATCTTAATATTTTCATTCATTCAAAGGTTTGACAAAGGTGACTTACTGCTGAAAATACTGATATTTCTCTACCGTGTTCGCGAGAACTATACCATAATTGTTAAAATATTAAGTACAAAAAAACGAAGAAACAATTACATTCATCCAGGTTATTTGTTATGATAAATTAAATGTTTGCTACGATATTCAAAATATTTTTCAAACCTTGTTTTGAGAATCATTTTACAATCTTTGAAACCAGTTTTCCATAAATGGAACTATTGGCGACAGGTAAATCGCAGTTGTCATTCTGACCATCCTTAATCCCTACTATAAACGTATTGTTTTGATAATTATGTCATATTTCTGCACACAAACTGTTTTGCGATATACAGTTAACAACATGCATATATTTTAACTTATGCATGTAGACTGTAGATTAAACATTCATATTATATTATATTTTGCAATATATTATTTTATACGATGTACGAATAATAACTTCCATATATTACGGTTGCTTTTAAAGTAATCGACTTTCCCCGCCATATACAATACCGAACGGCGTCCCACATTTCCTCGGCCGAAGCTCTCGATCATATTAATAACAATATTAATTCCTAACGACAAACACTAGCGGTACATTTGCATTTTATAATCAGTCCCCGTAGTGGCAAAGTATTTTATATAACGGTTGCGTAATTAGGTTTCAAGTACGTAACGTGTTGCGTCAAGTATTTCTTCGTTCGGGTTTGAGTTGGTGTGGCAAGACAGCCGTGAGAAGAAGGAAGGGTCACGGGGTCATATAACATCGCGATATCAAAAACCTTGGCGACGGAATCACACCAACCATAAACAGAAGTCGTTAAACTACTCTTATTAACGTGCTCGTTCACCTGTCAAGAGGAACCTTTCGCCTACTCTAATTCATTACCAGGACTGACCCAAATAACATTTTTCAAAAAAGATTTTATTATATCAAACAGCCGTAAATAATTATTGGTACATTAAAAAAAAACCAATAATACAATTGGCATTTAATAAACTGTACAATAGCAGAACAAACTAAGTCATCCAGTGATATGGAGACGTTGAACATTGAAAATTAGACAATTGAACGTCAATCAGTAGAAGATTGGTAGTGGTAAACGTCATTAAATATTAAAATTTTATTTATTTCCATTCATATTGTATTCGCAATGTCATACAAAGAAAAAAAATGTAGGAAATTGACTATAATAATAAGAAACATTTCTAAGTCATTAATTATTAGCTGAACAGAAAAGAAAAAAGCAATTGTTTTAAGCAATGTGAGAAAAACTTTACCAAATTAAAGATATTTTCCAATAACATCTAGAATATATTTTATCATAATTAAAAAAGATTGGTTTGTATTAAAATACAAGAAATTGATTGAAAATTAATAATGTAATCAATGAAAAGATTTAAAAAAAATATATTTTTCGACGCTACAAGTAAGCTGTGTAACTCAAAAATCGGAGATTAATGTGATGGACCGTTTGAAATATGAATGAATAATTTACCTCCAGTTTTTAAATCCTACGAGATTCGTGTATATCAACAAATTAAGCTTCAGATTTCTGACATTACAAATCGCATCGTGAAATTAATATAGACGATCTAGCAAACGAATTCTTACCAATAAAATATTCTAGGCATCAGTTAAATGTCATTATTACTTGTTGTCAGCTGAAAGTCAATGTTCAGTAATACCAAGCAAAGCGGAAACAATAATAATATCTTCGCTTATTGGGTATTGGCTACATGATGGCATTTTATTAGGTAAGTAGAAATAACGTCTATTGCCCTTGGAGACTATTTATAAAGATATAAATAAAATATGTTGTTAAAAAAATAAATATTCTCAGGTGGGACTACATAAAAATGTATTTTATTGAATATGTGAAAATGTTTACTCATAATGTCATACTTTAAGTAAAAAGCAATTAAAAAAGGCGCTTATTCTTATCATAAATTTGTTAATACATCTATATCAAAAATGTGTTCTTCCATCTAAAGGATCAATCACTTCCTTATAAAGTAATTTTAATGATTATGCTTTTCCTTCATTGCGCCCTCAATTGTATAATATATAATATGTTCAATCACCGGGACTCAATTTTTTTCTTGAACCGGAGATAATCAATTCCTACACTATATTTATTATATACATTTCAAGTTTGAAAATGTCTCTCAAAAAACCAAACACGTGTCACAAATGGTTACAATAAATAGAGCTAAGTAGTTTTCAATTTTATATTGAGTCAATAAAAAATTTATCAGATATATATTTCTTGTTACAATCAAACATTATTCGTATGAATTAAAATCCTTTAAACGCAGATTCACAGCATTATATTAGTATCATACTAATGAATCAATAATGGCTAGGTTTTAATAATATTGTGAAATAATTATTATCAAATTTATTACAAGATGTTTATGATTGTTATTTATATTAATATACCCACCCACGCTTAAGATTTCATGACAAATACTCCTCACGATTTGCGAAATATTGAAATCAACTATCCTTCATTTCAATGAAGATGATTATGCATTATTACCCTTTGACTTGACACAAGAATTACGGCCAAACGTGATCAAGATCCAGTCTCCATATTTGTTAATTTAACATTCAAAACTCTTCGAATTATGAGTATTTATTTTCAAACATTGGTTATCAACAAAAATGGAAATGTAAAGAGAATGTCGTGTAATATTATTGTTTTAACTTTTATCTTAATAAACGGGACACTCTTTATGAACAAGATATCAGTTAGAAGATAAAGTTTAATTTATGTGATATTTTACATTTTATAATATCATATTTTATTTATTACTTTTAGACAAATAGTAAGAAAAATTAACTGTATTTAGTCGGTTAAACATGAGAATCAAATAAAACGAAGCTTTCGACTATGCTCAAATTAGACTATTCTTTTTAAATACCATTCAACACTATACATATATAGAATTTAAATTTAAGTAGTTTTCCCGCAATTCAATAACACAATTCAAACCAGATTCTTGTTTCAAATGAGTGTTAAAATTTGTGTTTTGTAGGTGTTAAAAGATACTAATATTTTCAAAATAACTGCTTTAAAATTATAACCGAGGTTGATACTATAAATGTGTGAGTAAATTACTACAAAGTAGCTGTTGTATAATTATAAAAATCCTTAAATAAAACACAATAAGATAATTCCATATGTAATATATTATGTTTATCTTAAAAATGTAATAAGTTAAGTGATTAATTATGTGAAAGTAATAAAATGTATATATTATATCGTCGTTGTTCTGGAAGAAGACACTAACTGAAAAATACTGGATTTGAGTAATTGGACTTTGAAGTTTGTCAAATTTTTGAAATGCGATACCTTTTTCATTTTGTGTGTTGGTACAAAACTGTTTTTAAGTAAAAGTATAATTGTTAAAATATGTGTGTTCCTCTATTTGGTAGAGTTTGAAATAAAGAGCATTTTGGTATAACTAACTCAATATGTAATTTTTTTGTTTTAGTGTTTTCTTCCAGAACAGCGACGATATTATTTAGTATTCAATTCAATTTTAAAAATAAACAATTTACTCTTGGTAATTGTAAATGGCGTATACATATTCACATGAATAATAAATAAATGCTTAATTTTAATGATAACGAAACATATGGTGTACATATTTTGTAAACAATATAATTCTAAGTTGTCGACCTCTGATCTACGTAGTACAGTAAGATAGCTTAGTAAAGTGGCAGGATGGTTTCAATGAAATAATCCGTTGGATTGGCCAACAAAGACGAGCATCGTTCACAGCGACCGTTTGTTTTAAACTTGAATGTCGGTCAACTATCAAAGTTACATTTGCGAAATCAAACCGACTTCCGCTGATTCTTCTTTGCGTTATAACCAACTGACTGCTATTACAGCGCACACCTGCGATTTTGGATACACCTATCCCTTACTAATCATCATAATAAATTCATAATTTTCTAAAATTTCTTCAATAACTGTAACAAATATGACGTCTTACTATTATTTTATCATATTTATTGTTTAACAATTATTATTTCAAGAACCTGAAACGCTTAAAAAACAATCATGTTCCTCGAAGTAATCGAAAATTATATCTGGACAAGATTAATCTACGTTTAATTTTTGGTACCTATAGTGAAAACTGTAACTACTCGAGATTTGCATATTTTAACTATTTAAATATATAAGAAATGCGTTTTATAGACATTCCATGGCGGTTAAAAAATTAAATAGAATGTTCAACGATCACATATTTTAATTCGTAGTGTTTTTTTAGTGGCCATTGGGAATTCACCAACGATTATTTTTCATCCTATAAACTAAAATGCAAAGAACATAATACCTTTCCAAAAAAAGTATTTTCATCTCTTTTATAGATATTGTTATTTATCGCCATTGTATTTTTAACCCTCTCGGCAATAATTCTTGATGAGAGATAAAATTAAATTGTAAATAATAAAACATGCATAAGTGAACAAAAGATTTCGTATAGTTTTTATGTCTGTATTTGTAGTGGAACAGTGAAAAATAAATCATTTAAAAATCTCTTACAGTTGCTCTTTCGACAAATATTATATTTATAGTACAATACCTGCCCATGCAAAGTTATGACGGCATTGAACACTTATTATTGATTTATCGATTTTTAAAACGGAATTCATTCATCCTTATTATTGTTTGTTTTTCTAAAGATGCATACTAAAATGCAGACCAACTGCAAATAGTTTGTATACATTCTAAAGTTTTATTTATTTTTAACACACCATCAAAACAATTTTTACAATTTATATATATTATATTTTATTGTAAATTTCCCAGTAATGTGTCGCAAAACATAAACTGAAAGTGAGATTGATAGTACACTTTTACTATTTCAAATTTATAAATAAACGGAACGTATCGTATTCACAACTACAAGTTATCCAGAAAATGCATCATATGACACATTCTCGCTTGTTTTCAAGTAGATTCAGATATTTGAGAGATTCTTACCTTATATAATTTGTCTTTGTGATACCAGACATCCTCTTCTTCCTCCATGTTTTGAGTGAAGGCTTGTGTTAGGTCGTCTCTAGACCGTGACAGGATTCGTCTCCGCGAAACCATTTCTGCTGCACCGGGATGTTCAAATGGACCCAAACTGTAAACAAACAAAATAATTGGTCAAATTCACGTTAAAGTAATTTACAAACATGTTTTTCTTGATATTTTAAAAATAATTTGTGAGTAATTCATGATTTTTTTTTTTACGGAAAATATTACTGGTATCCATTTTTATTCGGTGCAAAACCCGGCCAAAAAGTCCAAAAGGTCATCATAATACTCATAATAAAAAAATGTGTACGAAATATTTGTTTACAATACATTATTAGCATGGACCAGGTACATCGTACTGTCTTAATATCAGTTTTTTTTAGTCTTACAAATTATTTAGCATCATTATAATGTGCGATTGACTCTGAAGAAGAAACATTGTCGTGAAAAATGAATAAGTAAATACTTGTATTTTAAATATTGAAATAATATAGTATATTAAATCGTAATACACAAAAAAAACAGTGGCATAATTAATTAAAATGCCTTGCCTTGATTTTGCATTTTAATAATATGTTATGTATTTCATTGAAAATCCGATAAATTAATCAAACAAAACTCAATGCATAAATAAAGTATTAATGAGTCTTTGAGTTTGGCTTATTGTTATCTTATCGGCGGATGAGGATGTTAGCCGCAAAAGTTTATACAAAAAGAATTCCTGTTGTTCGTTGAAAAATTTACTCATCCAAGGCAATTCAACGTCTATTATGAATGATTCAAGCATACTTTAAGTGATTATTTGTTCGTTTAATTAATAAATACGCACCAAAAGAGCTTACAATGTTTTAGAATTTATCAAATTGTGCATATTGCGTGTTATTTGTCTGGCAGTTAGGGCTACCTGCTAAAACGTAACAGAAAATTCCAATCGTCTATTAATTATAACATTGGTGGCACACTCCAACGATTTTAAATAGTAGGTTTCACTCCTACAACATGTGCCGTCAATTGTTTTGATATTTAACATCGGTCTTTTTGAACTAAACACACGAACAAGTCAAACAATTAAAAAATTTATTCGAATAAAAATAACAAAAACACTTCAAAAAACCGTATGTATATTTTAATTTCTTACGTATACATATTGTATGCGAGATAAAATAGCTACACAGTTTGTCTTGAAAACTCGATATGTTAATTATTTTTTGCACGATTATTTCATCATAATCTATTACCACAGAAATAACGAAGACATTTCAAAGCATTAATTTATATTGTATATTTTTAAAATTCGAGTTTTAATTTCTTGAAAATACTATGTATAAGCTATATGCTATATAGATACCGTAAAAATATGCAAATTAACCCACATAAATGCTCGCATATTATTATTTTGTTATATCATCGAAATGGTAAAGGGCTATTACAATTGCGACTTGTTTTTTTATTATATTCGAAATTCTCATATTCATTTTCAATTTCAAAACATGAAAGTACAGAGAACAACTTTTAATTATTACTTGTCACATGTTATACAATATGTCAATAGGTCAACTTATGTATACGCTGCGAACTATCTCATTTTCTCATCATTCGATTTTCGTCATAAAATCATAACGTGTAATTATCTTCGAATGCGATCTATTGTTTTGACATATTTCCCAATCATAAACAATTTTACTATGGAAAGTTTTGATACGTAACGTGTTTTATTTTCATTCGTTGACAATGCGATGAAATTAATATTCACTTTTCACAAAACAATTTTCGTATGCGAGTATGAAATCTTCGTGACAGAAAAGCATAATGATGGATTTTATAACGTTATTCAAACCGATCATAGGTATCTAGATAAACAAACGCCACAAGATCTAAATATAATGAATTTACGTAACTTTAATATTGCAACACATTTCATTACTTAACTTCAAGTAATTAAACAGTTAATTGCATGTGTGTTAATTGCTATGTTTATAATAATCAAACCTAAACCTATAATTCTTTGAGTCGGAATCGTTTATTATTATTAGATCTTAGATTTTGTAAAACAACCTGTATTTTAAATGATTAATTTGATATACACCGCAAATCTTAACAAACAAAACATATTGTAAGTATATATACTGCTAAGAGTAAAGAAAAAAAATAAAGAATTCGACTACACTATTAACCCACGATATGCGGTAATGTTGTGTCATCACTGATTACTAAGCGCTTAGTTTTATATGACGATGTTGTATTTATACCTTTCACATGTTTATTTAATTGTTTATTTATTATAAATAAGATTTTAGGAAACTTGTAAGCGGCATTTGATGAAGGATAATTAATTTTATAATATATATTTAAACTCACAAAAATATTTTCTTTTTAACGTGTTCAATTTGCATGCCTGTTTTTCTAAAGCGCTGTTTTCACGAAAGAAGAATTTTACGACAGCTTTTTGAGACTAAAAAAGATCTATTAAATATGAATTATTATCTAATATTACATTTCTATACAAAGAAAAAAAAACATTTGTAATCAAATCCGATATTCTTTCGAAGTAATCTAATAAATCAATTAGAGTGGTTAGAATAGCACAAATTTTAGCAAAACGTTATAATATCTCACCTAAGCTTTTGGTCGCCAAACTCCTACATGTTATTTATGTGCGAAACTTTGATGGGCAGTCGTGTGCTGCATATTTTTTTAGTAATACGCATATAAAGAGTCTACAACGCAGTCAAATAACCAATGAACACATTTCTCTTGCCAATAAACAAATTACTATATATACCTAAGTTTTATTCCAGAAACCTTGTATTTAATTATGACGTGTCATCAATTCATCTAATTTTACTGTATATTAAGAATATATAAATCTATTTGACAGTCGATATTTTTAACCATTGTACCACTCATTTCTGGTTCTTTTGGTCTAAGAGTTTAAAGACCTGTCTATAATCTACATTTTAATAACATAAGTTTCAGAGGAAACCAAAATTAAATTAGTATTCCATAGGCCCTTGGTAACGAATAACGATACTATCAAATTATATATTTATATAAAAACAGTATACGTAAATCACCTTCGCGTATGAAAAAATAGCATCGCGAATGTGGGTCAGCACACCGGCCCATTGTTTTCGAATTCACTTTTTGGTAAGAAACAAAACGTATGGAAAATTAATACAGGCGAAAAAAGAAGAACAATGCATTGCCTTCGCCCAGGTTGAGCGTGTGCTTGTTAAAAAAATCCGCGCAATAAAATACAATAAAACGGGCGATTACAGCTCAAGAATTTCGTAACATATTACAGGATTTATTATCAACATCTCATAGCCAGTAATACAGTAATATGAAAAGAATACAGTAGCCTTATTAAGATACTGTCGCCCCTCCTCTTCCGTAAATATTGTATTATTACTGTTACAATGTAAACAAACTTAATATTACTAAGCATTTATAACAAGATAAATGTTTTCAACTGCTTGCGATACTCAATTAGAAAGTCATGCGACATCAACTACAGGAGAATATCTATCACAAAACTAAATATCTATGATCTCAAATCTGAAATTGGTCAACATTTTATTTAGCCAGAACTTGGACATTAAGCCTACTGATCGCTAGACTACAGTCAGTCGCACAAAAAGGTTTAAGCTGTCACCAATATCGATATGTAGAATATTGCATATAAATATATAATGCAAGTTTTAAAGATTATTTCATACAAGTTAGGAGCTCAACATCTGTTATTAAGGAAAGGTAAAGTGAGGTTTGTGAATGAATATCAGGTTTTAAAAAGTAATACATCTTCAAATGCCAATTGCAAGATTTGAAATTTACCCTTCATCGCTTTAGTAGAAACCCCTTAATTACATAAAGTCACATAATGATCACAATTTGAGATCGCAATGGCAATTTTTAAATATACATTTAAAAACGATAAAAAACTGGAACAATTCCTTAGAATTCAATTCGAAAAATCTTCAGACTTAGAGTTACATAATATTACTAAATTATCACTACTTCTGTAGTGCATGTAACACATACGTTTAACATAATTTGTTCACTTATTTTGCGTAATATTTACTGTTAAGTATCTTAAAGTTATCATTGCATATTGTAAACTTTTTTTATCATTTGAAAATGGCAATGCCGTAATCGGTTTTTGCTTCAGAAGAAAGTCTAAGCTTAATAATAATGCGATTTTTTCGTTTTGATATGGTCTATTAATGGTAAAATAGAAATGGACCATTTAAACGTAAACATTAATGAGATAATCGTGAACGGTTTGCGAGCAATACATTTTTTACATTAATAAAGAAATGACAATAAGACTTTCTCTGTTTTGCTATTTGCACGAACGAAGAGGAGGAGTTATTTTACTTTGCAAATACGCATAGTTACATAAATTTTTGATTGTATTCTTTTTATGAAAAGTAGATTTATTAAATGCTTTAAAAACTAATCAATTTTTCACTTTTAATGTGTTAATGAATTGTCAATTATTGGTGAAAAGGCGCTATATAAAATACACTATCAGGACCGGCCAAACTCATCGCCAGCAATCAAAGTAGAATTAACTTTCGATGAGAGAAACCGGTTTTGATCATTATATATAAACATATAAATTGTACAAAAAGTATATTTTATGTTTGAAAATATCATCGATTGTTTGTTAGACATGAACTTCCTAATAATATTTTTTGCAAATAATAATATTATTATATCATTTATTATCCTGTTGACATTGCAATAACAATACATTTCATAACCAATGCCAAGAGATTGTAATGAATTATAATAATCCATAAAAAACAGACTTTGTATTATGGTATCAAAATTAATTAAAATATATTCGTCAGTCAGTATTGTCACTGCTGAAAAATGTTTTCCTGGACTTAATGGATATTATCCATTCGTTGATATTTATATCAAACTAGTGAGTACCCGGCATGCGTTGCAATGCCACTCAAAGAAAGAAAGGGTTTGTGTTTTAATTCTGTTTATTGAACTGCTTTTGGATTAGAGGTCTGCACAGGCCGAAATTTCATAGCCTTACCCGGTTCGAGCCCATCATCTTCAGGTCTGGCCCGACCCGAACCCGAGTTTCAATATCACACTTGTTATAGCACAATATTTTTGTTTTTCGTTAGGTGCGTACACGAATAAATCAGAAAGTTTTTCCTAGATGTCGCTGTATGTACGTATTTGATTATTTTTTCAATTTTTTTTCTTCAGAACCCTTTACGGGTGTGTGCATAACAACTCACCGAAGTTTCATCGAAATCGTCTGAATGGTAAAGGAACGCGTAAAGGACAAAAAAACATTTATTTTATATAATATTTCCCGGCATGATCACAATAAGTCCTTCCTGAAAGTTTCGTCGCGGTCGGTTGAGTAGTTCAGGAGCCTATAAGATCCGGACAAACCAACAAACCAAAAAACAGACATTCATTTTTATATATATAGATTTCCCGGCATGATCACAATAAGTCCTTCCTGAAAGTTTCGTCGCGGTCGGTTGAGTAGTTCAGGAGCCTATAAGATCCGGACAAACCAACAAACCAACAAACAGACATTCATTTTTATATATATAGATAATAGAACAAGTGTCAATAATATTTTTTCTATGGCAATTGATTTAGGACATAAATGAAGGTTACTTTGGGTTAAATAATAATTACTCTCTAATATTGAGGCTGAGAACTTAGCTTCCAAAATGATTCTGTGTGAATTTCGCTCGCAAGACTATTATCATTTCAAAATATCAAGATGTTGCACTTATACAAAGTCATTATCTGCAAGAAGCTAATAAAAATACGACAAATTTTCAACACTGGCTCGCATGAGGAAATACTGTTCACTTATCTTGTTTATACATTGTGGTATACGAACACCTAATATTGAATATTTCAAACATTATATACTAAAAATATCAAAAATTCTTTACTAAAAATCTTGTATCCTTAAACCAAGCACAGTTGTTGTAGTGTGATGATGTTTATAAGTATTTTGATTTTATGTTCCTACGTGAATATAAAACTTAACTGAAAATGAGCTTTTAGTGTGATTATCGTAAACACTAATAACTAAAACCAACAATAAAAAATTTGAAAACGTTATTTATGGTATCTATTTATTGAATCTAATGTTTTTTTAGAATTCTTACAATCAATTTAAAAGAAGAAACGATACTCTTACGCTTATAACAGTGATTTTTGTTATACTGACTATCTACGAGTCAAAATTGCAATGATACGGTATATTTATTAGATGGAGAAAATCACAATTTCAAAAATATTGATTGTCTATTTCAATTAAATGTGCGTAATTTTCACAACTAGTGATTGAAATATTTCCACACTCTGAGACGTGGTCAACGTATGGCTAATAAATCTAACTTAACTTGGTATAATGTATATGATACCATGTATTGCTTTATAATTTGAGTGAAAGCATTTAATCTTTTTATTATGAACTAATGTTTTTGATCTACGCGATAAACATTATAGGTAGCTGATAAAATCGACCGAGGTAAATTAAGCTGTAACTTCGTGATTGAGTCAAATTTAAGATTAAGTTGATTCACGAATACTTTAAGATCGTATAATGGTAGCACATTTTTTACTGAGAAAGTATTTGAGCACGTTTAAAAAGGATGCGTAAAAAATGTAATCAAATGATTGATGGCTTTATCATTACTCAGATTGTGCAACACTTCAACGATTTATTATCCGTCGTGCTATTATAACACACAGCTAATAAATGAAAAACGGAATTAAGTTAAATATGAAATGATCTTTTTATAATAGTAATGTTATATATTACATTTTTTTCTCATTGAAACATTATTACGTACTCACATTCAATTTAACTTCTGCGGCTTAACAAATATACGTTTTTTCCTTAACAAATTAAATATTCAGTTACGGTGAATCTTGTTATTTTACTTTTATTCTAACAGTTGAGTTTTACATTTGTTCAGGTTATATAATTGAATATAATAAATAAATATTTGGCATTTGGCAACAAGCCAAGACACCATATGTATTAAAATTTTTAATTTGTATTAGATAATTTAAATGAGAACTTTTCTGTTACTTGAAATCAACTATAGGAGAAAAGACATCACCAACACCAATGACCTAGATCTGAAACATTAAATTAAAAAACTCTACATTTTATTATTGACCGTGCCGTGACTTAAGCCTAGAGCCATCTGCTCGCTATGAATAATGATGATTGGTCAGTAGGAAATTTCGAATATAAAACATTTCACACAAAATACAAAATAAATATTATTAAACAGTTGATTTTCATATCGATTTCGTCATTCTAAAATTTTACTTAAAATACAATTTACCGAAAGCAAATAAATCGATATTAAAATTCAAACTGAATAACCGTGTGTTAAAAATATATCTATCGTGCTAATTTATTATTTAAAGATTTCATTAAGGATTCGACTAGTTTCCTAAATATTCAAAAACAAGTCAATTCCCTGACATAAAAGGTATCACGTAACCAGGAATACCAATTAGATAATGATTATGATCTTTAATACGTTAAGAGAAATGTGGAGCAAATTCATGGAACTTTCGAGATATCAATCGTTTCATAAAATTGTTACATTCAATTTTAACGCTTATTTCGAATTCTCTTAATTCTAGCAATACATTTTCGTGGAATTTGATGTTTGTAAAATAAAACATCACACGTCACTGTGGAATCATGCAATCTTGATTAATTATCAAATTTCCCTAAAATGACCTTTATTAATTATAATGTGCCAAATGCTTTTTTGTGGGATTTCTCAATAACTCTTTGGCCGTCAGTCCATGTTGTGAACAAAAAAAATTAAGCGTGTTTGCCACCGATATTTTTATTTAACAGAGCATTTATAACGATCGTAAATTCATTCAAAATTATTGTAATAACTTAAATTTACATAATTTATAAGACACGATATTTCATTGATATTTACTTCTAATAAAGTTTCATTTATTGATAGCTTCAATTTGATATATTTAATTTAGTCTAACAGTCAATATTAATAACCATTAGATCTTCCGCATCCTACTCTGCCATTTTTAAACGGAAGCATTGTGTAATATTATGTATTAAAACATCTCATGAAGATACCACTGAAAAAAATACTCCATATTATGTAATAACGAACGGATATCGTAAAAAAACGATATATAATTTCGATAGTCGTATACTTCCATTTATTGGCTGTGTTTAATTTAAGTTTGGCTATAGTAAAATAGTTTATTGCTATTTTGCAATGTAAATCATAATAGTTATTATAAAGTTAACATATTCACATTTGTAAAAGTGAAGGGACAGCGTTACTTATAATTGGCTGTATGGAGGATTGATCAATAGCAGAATTATTGTAACGAATGTGTATCAACCTTTTAGAGCACATTAGATGAATTGATAATAATGAAAATTAGAAATAAGTCGTGATTGGAATGAAGGTTGTATGGACTAATATTTAGAAAATTCATAACGATTTTATAGGTTAGTGTTTCATGCGGTAATAGGGCTCAATATTATTAAGAAAAAAATTTGAATATCAATACTATATTAAAATCATTATGTCTCTATATCTTTTTGAAAATACAACACTGTGATTTATTTACGTTTGTATATTTTCTATGGATTCGGCGGTAACTTTGTGGAAGTTCATTTTTAATATAAAGTTAAATTAAAAATTGATAACTTAGTTATTCCACTTGGTTCCACCTTAGTTATTCCACCAACCAAGTGGAATAACTAAGTTATCAATTTTTAATTTAATTTAATATTATTTACGTTTGGTTTGACATTTTTTGTAACTATCGGTGCTGGCGTTACGCTTAAGCCCAGCAGACTACGACATATAACTGAAAACTTAAGGTAAAAAACTAAAGGTGACCAAGGTCTCAATGAATTGAATACAAACACTCACAACGAGCAGCTTAAAGTTTTTCTTACTAGGGCAGAAAAATACATTCCTGTTTAGGGTTAAACAATGGTTGGCGTTGGTCCTGACTAAATCACTAAATTAAACTGAATGATAAAATAGACTATTTCAAACTTAATTCTCATTGTATATATCTATAAAACATGCATAGTATGGGTAGAAAATAATTTATATATTTTAAATTTCTTTGGTAGAGTCGACAATAAAAATCTCGGTATATTCATATTTTTGAAGTAAATAATTGAAATTAAAATCCAAATTATGTTTTTCTTATCATATTAAAATTGCAGCTGTCAATCAAATTTGTAAAACCGCTTTGCTGTAACACATTCATTACAGAAAACATTTTTTCCGGATTGCAAAACTCAAATAATCCAATTAAAATACGTTCGATTAACTTTCCATGCCGCGTTTACTGCTTCAACAGACGCAATATGCACACGAAATATTTTCTAAACGAATTATATGCATTGCATTTTTAATGATACTGTTTTACTGAATAAATAAATGATGATTGATTTTTAAATGTGTGGTTTTTTATAATAAAAATAAACTTAAGTGTATTTCCTCGTTAATCTATTTCATTTAGAATTTCAAAACAACTTTATAGTCACTGCTTGTCAAACAATAAACTGTCTACCCATATTTGATTGGATAAATAGTCGTTTGAATATCATATACTCAATATGCAACGTGTTCAAAGGCAGGAAAAGATTTAACTGGTTGAAAATATATACGTATAAAAAAATATTAACGATTTTCGCAAATGTTCAGTCAGGGATGTCATTCATATATTTTGATGTAAAATTAATACTTTTTTTTATAAGTTAAGCCCAACAATACATGTCAAAGCAACAGAAGTAGCATCACAAACATAACGCCTATATACTATGTTTTAATTAATAGATTCTTTCGACTTTCTTACAATTAAATTCTTTGATTATATTTATATAGTAGACTCAACACAATATTTCTATTGAGTGCAACATGAAATAAGCTGCTAACAGTAATAATTATTGTAGCCGTCCTAATGTAGTTCTTTAGAAATCGTCAAAGAAAACTCAGCGTGCACTGGAGTGAAATCGACTTAGATACAGATATCCAAGAATCGACTAGTGATCTCTGTTGTAAAATAAATTAAACTGTATTTATTCTTCAGCTCATATTACTTCCAATTTAAAGCGGCAGCTATAAAGAAATGGTAATTTTTGTACAATGAAAAACTGTCGGCGCATTTTTCTCAATATGATTGATCGGTGTTAAATATGAGAATATACTTATTGCTTGTAAGCTTACAATTGTGAAATCGTATTTTGTAATCTCTAAATAAACTAACTTTTTCATAGAACTCATCAGACTATGAATTTAATTAGTAGTCTTTTGACTAATTTTCAATTTCCCTATTTTTTAATAAAACTTAATATCAGCACTTAAACACATATATTTGATAAAATTAAAATAATTAAAAGACATTAAAGATACGTTAACTAATTTTAAAGGCTCTCTTATAAGCACGCAATTGTTAATTAAATTTTAGTGTCACAGTATATTCAATATATTTATTCGTTACATTTATCCATATACGACGATGCATTGTTGATATCACAAAAAATTTTAGTGACTGTTTTGGCAATATCTTTGACGTGTTTAATAACACACAATGACTCTTCTTTATTGGTTTTCGATATCGTATCATTAGAGCATGCTATTCAAATAATATTTAACCGATGATATGTAAATATTTACAGCCATAATTTCTTAAACTAACAAGCATTGCAATTAAAACGATGCCTTGCAAAACTGCAAGTCATGCACAATAATCAAATGGTAGGGGACAGTTAATATATCTAACCACGAGTCTACCACATCACAAATACCTCACGATACCATAAAATTGCAAAGCAACACCGAAGTCTTAGCACTTAATTTTATTTCCGCCCAGTTCTATGAAGACTTCTTCCAGACGGTCCTTTTAAGGATGACCGTAACTGGACGAGGCAATCAGTGAAAAAAAAAAACAGTTATTAAAAATGTTCATTTATTTTAAAAAGATAAAATAATTAGCATCATGAAATCTGCATGGCACAAAGCCAATTGCTGAACATATATAACATTTACATCATTTGAACTTATTGCTTGAAAAATGTTTAAGCTGTTAACATTTGATAAGTAATTTGTTAAGAAAGTTAAGGTCAATTCTCAAAAAGTTACTTTACCAACTCCTGGTGAAGGAGTAAGGATCTTCATAAAATTGTCAATTTATCTTGGGTTACATGGAACATTTAGTTTGACAACTCAGAATTTTTATATTATATTATTTGATAAAAATAATAGACATTATTAGATCCAATGCCGTGAGTTGTCAACATCTCCGCTCTAGCTTATCATTATAACATTAATAATATTGATAATAACTGTGTTACTTATAAAAAAAAAATATTTCCAAACGTTGCGAAAACGGATGAAGCCACCCCAAAATTATGAGATATTTATTAAGGTAATGACTATAAGTTCCATCGTTTTATCATAGAATTAATACTAGACACGTAACTTAAAGCCAATTGAAGCTTTTAATAAACACTTTATAAACGGCTGAACTGTTTCATACCTCTGCATCGGGCTAATAAACTTTATTATAATATACTTAACATTACAATCGCCCACTAAAATGAGCTGTAATCGTATTACTGGTAATTTGGTATGCGACTACCAAAGCCAAACATGGTGCGTAACTATTGACAAATCGCGGAACTAAATTTAGTGTGACGCAAGTAATTATGCCGCCGTATTATTCTAAATGTGCTTATTAATTATGAAATTGTTTTACAACTATTTTCTTGTATACTGAAACTGTGATAGATATGGCCGTAACATTTTCAATTAATCATAAAGTACTTGCAAAAGTTAGTAAGCAACAAAATATTTTGAATGAGTATCAAGAAGATTGATATAACAAAAGTAATCTTCAAAAACAAAAATACTATCAACTTTTTTGTCAATAGAAAAAAATCTTGAGATGAGACCGTTGCAATGCCACTCAAAGAAAGATAGTGTTTGTGTTCTCTGTTCTGTTTATTGAAGTGCTTTTGGATACACAGTATTCTTTGTTTCCGTCTGGTGTGTACACGAATAAATCAGAAGTTTTTCAGATGCCTTGGCAGGCCACATACAGCTGTCCGTGTGAGAAGCATGGATTTTCCAAATTTATTTCACACACTTGTATTGGTTGTCTCTGTGCTTTCTTGATGGCCATTGTAAATGCGAGTCGCACCGAAAACTGCAGACGTTTGAATTCGACTGGCATGTCTGTCGGAATCATTGGGATTCGTACATCAGTAAATCTTCTCCTTTAAATTCTCTAGTTAATACCGGTTATTAGAATTTAGCAATTAACACCACTTGTTATGACGCACACGAACTGAAATGTCACTATTTGTACCTATTTGACTCTTTTAAAAAAAAATGATTTTTTTTCAGAAACCTTCGTGGGTGTGCCCAAAAACAAACCAATGTTTCATCGTAATCGGATTAATGGTATAGGAACGCATAAGGGACAAATAAACAAACCAACAAACATTAATTTTATATACCTAAATAGATATAAGGGTGACGTAAGTAGACCCTAGGATAAAAAAATATTGACTTCACATAGGAACTGAATGATGATGAGATGTGGAGATTATTGATAAAAATAATATATGATGCATTAGAAAACGCTGCAAGGTATTTTGTAGTACAAGTATTTTGCTAGAATCTTTCATTTCCGACAAAAATACATTAAAAAGTGTAACATTCTTTGCAGTCATTGTAATATAACAATCGCCTACCTACATCTTTTCCGATGAATGATTGAAAATTCTGAACCCATGATATCCAATATGCATTACGTAAATTGACATCCTCGCTTTGTTCCGCGATCATCTCTTTATTCACTTCAATGAACTTCATTAAATAATAGCAAAAGCAATTTGTTCGTGTCCCCTGGTATATATTTAACAGAACAGTAAAATAAGAGTCAACCTTAACATTGTAAAGACGGGCGAATGACGCCCACTGGCGCAACATCCTTGTAAGGAGATTCCTTTAGCATGCGAATGACGGCAGTCATTATTAGTTATCCAATTCATATGTTTATATTATTGCATATTGCCACGATTCTCTAAACAACACAATATTCTCGTGATTTGTAAGTTCAACATAAATAATATTCTCTCTCTCAGGCTCATCCATTATATCTAGCATTTAAGCATGTGAAATTGTCTGGCAAACTACTATAATTGCAAACCAGCTAAAGATATACGTTCACTAATTAAATCCAGTATTTTATCAAACAAATATTGTATGTCACAAGAAAAAACATTTCAGTTCCCGATGTGTCCATTTTGGTTTTGAACACACAAATCCTGGGTTGTTGCTCCTGAGAAACTCCTGGTAATCATTTCAAAGTGAATTACGATACTGTATACACTCTACACTGGCTACTGAAGAGATAAATATACCAAGTATTAATGACTCGGACTGTTAATAATAGTTAGTGGGTGAGTAACATTTGAGTGATAAATATTTGGTACGTATACTCCTCTATCTTAGCGGTAAAATTTTACGACAGTAACAGTTAGTGGGTTATTATTTATAACAGAGTTATAAAGATAAATCCACTTGTTAAGATACATGCAGAATTTTATTTACTAGTGAATATTAGGTATGAATGACAAAAGCAAATATACACAATTCATTATCTCATTTTTAAGTGCTTAGTCTTACTTATGGCAACACTTATCTTGTAAAAAAGAAAACATACTTGATGTGTAATCATCTGCCATGAGTATCTATTTATTTACTTTGTAGCTCTTATTTCAATAATCGTGATTAAATTGAAATAAAAAATTACACTTCAGATCTTAAATACATAATTATTATCATGCGTTATAATAAACTATTATCGTTACTAACCTTGTAAGTTTTACAGCTACAGGTAGAAACTAATATAAACTAAATAGCTATACGATAAAATGGAGCAGAAAAATTGTATAGTATAGTAAACACTTGTAAGTAATATCTATGTTAGTCGAAAAAGATTTGTTTTAATTATTAATAACATAAGCAGTCATCGTCTGTCTACTAAAAGGTGTCGCACTTTAATTATCATTGTCACGCAGGAACTATTTTTTTAATTGAGATTAGGTAATATGAGCTTCCTAAAATATTGAAAAACAAAAAGAAAAAAATGTCATAAGTAAGTTTTCATAGATTTGGTGTAATATATATATTAAATAGATTAACATTATTGAAATGATCTCAAAGATAGCCAACTAATGTATATTGTCAGAAAAGTGATATAGGTAAATAATTTTTCCTTCAAGTTATTTAGACTAACAGTTTGGTATTTCCATTTTATATTATGTGCATACATTGCTATTTTAACTGCTTCCATATAATTCACTGACTTTAAACATGTTAAAGGAAAAGTTTACGAGCGATTGGCAAAACGAAAATCCGAATTATCTAATCGTGTTGTGGCGCCGCGTTCTTGTTAACCACCCACTCGCCAAACGTAGGCGACAGGATTAACCCATTATAGAAGTTGTGACTTTGTGTTTGGTTTTCCTTTTATTTGGTTCACCTTTACAAAATAGACTACATTATTAGCGAGGAGGAGAGCACTTTCAATTTATGTTCGTGCAACTATTTTGTGCGCACTAAGATATTAGGCAGAAAGTGGAAGTTGCAAGATGCGGAATATTTTTTCGTATTTTATTTATAATATATATAATGAAAGTGCTGTAAAAATAAGATATTTGACATTAAAAAATAAATAGAAAGTCAGTTTTGTTTCACTCCCATCTAATGCCGTCAAATTTCTTAATTTTCCTTTCCATCTTTCGTTATGTATTGCTGTACATTTATTTTTAAAGCATTCAACTATTTCGTTAATTTGGTATCTGGGGTATCTTTTTATCCATTGGAAAGGACATAATGATTTGATTTATTTACTAGTAAAAACAAAGTCTAGGAGGGAAATCAACATAGGAATTAATATATTTATTAACCGTTTCGTGTAGACATGCCACAGTTTATATATTAAATTAATATTAATTAAAATATTTAAGTAGTTAAAGTTCTATCATTCATATTGTACCCAAGTGGTTTATGTTTTTCAACTTACGACTGCTGAGTACAGCCAAGAGCTAGAATTCCCTAATTGCTACATTCATACATTGATTTTTCATGTATGTTTTTGTATTCAAAAGTTCCGGATGTTAAGATGTTTCATTAAGAGGTCCTGTGATTTACAATGAGAGTGGACGTGGTTAAAAAATTAATTTTACAAAAAAATCAAATTGCTGTTGTCTTTAAAAACATCGAATTAATAAATCTTTTAGATGTTTTGACAATGTTTTCAAAGAATTAACTTGTCGAAAATGTAGTTTAGTTACTATTTACTCAATATACATATTAGATTACACAAACAGATCGGTATTTGAAACCGATTCCCCGCCTAACGTGTTTTACACCTGTTATTACTTTTACCAATATTGCATCTCACTTAAAAACAGCGGAGAGTGTTATTATTCGGAAATCTCTAACAAGATCTAATTTACGTCTGTGAAACCGTCGTCATTGGTCCAAACGATTGGAATTACAACATATGTTGCAGACAAATGCCAAAACGAGACATTTTTTCTTCGCCTAACAAGCGAACGGGTCGCCGCCGTATAAATTGCCTCTCTTCAAACATATCTCCATTATAATTACTAATTGATTGCGGAATACACTGAGACTGTGATTATGTAATGAATGTGTGATGGCGGGCAATCTTAGGTTTTGCAACAGCTTTTTTTACTCCGTGTGAAGAATAATCAGGCAAGTGGGACTTTTAATATTTTTTTCTTCTATACATGAGCACGGAGAATATTTATTTTTTTCTGACGACAGAAAACACCAACCATGAATTGTTTTGTTATAGCATTAAATTATTTGCAATGTTTGTAATAAAAGAATTATAATACAAATTATTCACTTCTTTTTTCATTAAAATATATGTTACTACCTACTCTCATGCCCAGAGAATGGAAACTTTGATTTCCAATTCAATCAAGATTTGACGATTGATTCATTAAATTGCATATTTTATATAAATCTATGATTTTGAATATCTTTATTGGTCAAAATATTTTATTTCAAATGAGTCTCCGTGTAAACCTGTCTACCACTGATTATTTCTATATATAAGACATAAAACACACATCTAAAAAAACTGGTTACAGTTTCAGTATACGTAATTGAACAAACTGGTCTAAATAATATTTTTTAACCGCGACAAAAAAGTTGTTTTCTCCTAATGGTTTGTCGGCTACGAGCCAATAATATTTGAGCAAAAGTTACAGCCATAAATAACAAGAGTGTTTAATATCTTTTAAAATGGGTTACAACTACAATAATTGATAAAACCATTCAAATCATAAACACAACGAGAATCATTTCCTTGCCGGCAATAGTATCAATTTATCTTTAAGCTAAATCATATTCAACTTGAGTTGTATCTATATTATATTCAATACACAAAGTATAATAAATATTATTTTCCTATTTATATGAAACTTAATATCATTTTCATGTTACTTCTTAGTCCGGTTCGTAATAAATAAAAAAAGTTGTTTCTTCAGGGGCTGCGAATTAAATAAGCCCGAACTTGAAATCATTTCAGATAAAGATTTGTTATGGAATATTTTGTAATCTTGTAATGAAAATTCGCTGATAGTTAAAAGGCAGTATTATTTATTTCAAACTAGTGAGTACCCGGCATGCGTTGCAATACCACTCAAAGAAAGAAAGGGGTTATGTTATCTGCACGGGCTGAAATTTCACCAAATTACCAGGACGAGCCCTTCATCTTTAGGCACTTGTTATCCGAACCCGACCCGAAGCCCAGATTTATTTTTCTTAGCTCGAAAAAAGCCCGATTTAATATTGTAATTCATTTATACTTTTCAAACAATACATGTTATTATTTCCACATTTCCAACGATATTCATAGCACATGTGAAATAAATTATTAAGTTAAGAAACTGTTGCCTTATGGGTGACTCATGACCCGAACATAGTATGAAATATTTTTCTTAAATTTGAATTCCTTACCCTGGCCCAGTCCGAGCCCGAATCTGAATTGTCTTTACCCTCCCGAGCCCGGCCCATGGGCTGGGCCTGGTAAAAGTCTGCGGGCCAAGCCCAGGCCGTGAGGACCTATATTTTGGATACGCAATATTTTTTGTTTTTTCGTTTGGTTCACAGATGTCGATTGTTGTACGTATTTGATTCTTGTTTTTAGATTATAGATTCATTTTTTTTAACCTTCTCGGGTGTGCGCACAACAACCAATCCAGTCATTTCTAGGCAGATGTGATTCGTTACAATTTACTCTAATACGTGTTTTTACGTATTTTATGAAGTAACAATAATTAATCTGATTCAACGATGCATAACGTTTTTAAGCAGCGCATTTAGTATAGTTATAGTTCTGTTATGTTGCAAACAAATTACTGATTACAATCACGAAATATTCTGCAAATTGCTTTCGTCATTATTCAATGAATCCAGCACCATAAGATACCGAAACAGTTATACCAACATACGGAAGCCAAACGCAAACGCTGCGACGTGAATATTAAAACTAATTCAATCCAGACATTGAGTCACACTTATTTGAGGTTATGAATAAAAAATCTTTACAAATTTTTACATCAATACGAAAAATACCCATTGATAATAATCAGAAACTTTATAATGATGGGAACTAATTTTGGATGACAATTAGACTGTATTAGGTATGTATGAAGTATCCACGCGATATTATTTTAATGTATATTTCGGAAATCACTGTTAACCCTAAATATCCCTAATATCTGAAGAAGTTTTTTTAAACATGAGTTAAGCATTTTTATTTTCAGATAACATTAAAATTATGAATTCTTCTCATAAACAATTCCTCAAGCCAAACAGAATTTTCTTATCGTAAAATTTTTATTTTAAGAATTGTTAATTTATATTAAAAATTATAATGTTAATATTTATTTGTTAGCATTTCCCAGTAACTTGGCGGCTTTTTTGAGATAAGTTATTCAAAAGTACCTTAAATTTCATTTAATGTTTGTGTTTTGCGTTGTGAAAAGTAACATAAAAGCATTTTTAGAGACATCAAATTATTATTCTTGTAAAAATAAAAGTGTAATTAATATGGCGCACGCTTGAGTCATATTATATTGTTGATATAAATCTTACATGATGCATTACCAAGTGTCGCTGTTAAACAATCTCAAGAAACTGTATCTTGCCAAGACATAGCGTATCCTCTCCATCTTAATTCTGACCGTCCATTTCACCTTGCGAAAGGTTACACAATGCATGAGGGTATTTCAATTTTATTCATAAATAAATGACATACTTTCTATGAGTAATCGTTACGTTGTCTATTATGTATAATTATTTTTTATTAAAATATCAACATGGAAAAAATACTTGGCCACTAAATTTAAGAATCACACGAGATTTTGACAATTTTTGTAAGTGACTCGTGATCAACTAAAGTAGAAACTACACCACATTCACCCATAGACAAGATATTAATTTCAAAATATAAATTTTATATTGACCTTGCCGGGACTTTAACCCAGGCCAACATTATTGTTAGTATAAAGGTCTTGTACTTTGTATATAACATTCAATTATTATTATATTCTTTAGACTCATTAGTTTATTATATTAAATGATTCTTATCTAAGGGTTTTTTAATTGATAAAAAAGATATATTAAAAACAATTAATAATTGAATTGCCAAACTTAGTTGACCCCATTTTATTAAGTTAAAATAAAAAAAAATATGTCGGTCAACATGAATTATGCCATATAATTTGTCGTCATCGCCACGCATAGTTATGACGATTGAATCATATCGTATCCCACAAAGGGTTGCCAGTTACTAATATTAAAGGAGTAGAACTTCATACTCCTTATAGCCTTGCAATAAAGAAAAATCCCACATTGCTGAGTTATTTTAAAGGTTAAACTCGAAGGTTTTCTTATATAACAGCTAAAACATCCAAGGCCAGCAAATTCAATATAAACGACTTCTATTGTAATCGATGGACATGGCTTTGTAATCAAATCATTGTTTTCAAGCTGATCACACCTACTCAGTATTTAATTACTGACAGAATGAAAATCTGATGTATTAATAATACTTTTGAATCCTCAATAATTATATATGTAGTATTTATTACGAAGGAAAGATTTTGGCCTCCTCTATAAACGATTTTGGCAATATTTACGAGATAGTAAACTCAAATATATTGAAAGTTTTCTTATAAAACCGTCTACAATGAACTGTTATTTGGAAAATGAATGAGCTTTTCATATATCTTAATTACATGTCTACTAACTCGTAGTTTTCCTACCATCGAATAGTTTGTGTTGATCTAATAATTCTGTGAGCGAAAGGCGAAGGATGCTAAGTCGAGTTAATTAAAAGACGAATTAAATATTCTAAAATAACTAAAATACATACATGCATATAAGAGAAAAGAGATGAGTTGATTCAATGCGGCTGAATCCGTAAAATCCACATTTTTCATCAAATTTCATACAAATTCAAATCTTGTTTTGACTCTCTTGAAAAGAATAAATTTAAGACTTAAATCTCTTTTCTTTTCGCCCACATAATTATTATCAACAAGCGAGTATCATCCTTATGGTGAATACTGGATACAGTAGAGTAAGGAGGACGAATAATTCAAAAAAACTTGGCATTCATAACTTTAGATCCAAAATTTATTAAAATGTACTAAAAAATTTAAATTAAAAAAGTTAAAAAAGTGTTGTTAGTGTCATTACGATATTTATTTGCGAACATATTTTTATTTCCCAGCCGAAGAGAGGTGAAAAGCAGAGACAGAATTTAAGAGACATATAATTTTGTCCCAGATAAAAATCAATGGTATTATTAAGTACTCACTTAAAAAGAAGAATAGAAATATGGAATGTGACTCAGCGGGAACTTGAACTAGATACCTACTGATCGCCAGGTAGGCACGTAAGTGCCAAGCCACAGTGTCCAGCAATAAAGAATTATTATTCATCGAATGTTTTCATATCATAGTATTAGATGGCATCGAAGACGATTTGATAGTAAGTACCGACAATTTTATAGCGGTATCTCAATTGAAATCTAGCGTTCCACGAATACTTTAAGTATTTGATTCTTGTATCTGGACTAATTCGTCGAACTACATAACTGTCATAAAATCGAGGAGACTATATCAAGATTTCAAAATCCCATACTATCTTATTATATATACATGTTGACACATGGTAAGTTAAGTATTTTTATATCAATTGATATCCCTAGACTATTTTATCTTTATATCACACTTTGATGTGAAAAAGCGCTGTACCAAACATTCTTGTATTATAAATGAAAGAGACTTGAAGTTTTTCACAGCACACCGTAACAAATCCTTAATATCAATGAGCCCAACAGTGGTCTGTATGTCAACTTTCTTTAAATGGTTATTCTATAATTACACCGATTTCTACAGGGCGTATACAAGAAAACCTTAAACTGACAGTATCTTTGGAATAATAGAGAATTGAGCTCTAAAGTTTTGCATCTTTAAAAATTGGGTGTAAAAACACACCTCAATACAATATTCTATGATCACTTTCTTTATAAGAGAATTTTTCTTGTGAAGAGACTATGGAAAACAATATTAAAATCTAAATATTCATTGAATCACCCTTGTGTGGCTTGGTGTTATAGAATATTATGCATTGTGATTGTGTGAGCAATGTATGGAGTAAGTTTAGCCTGTTACATTCCCATTCGTGCGAAATGTATGAGCGAGTGGGATTTGCAGCGTAAAAGGAGTTCCGGCAATTCGAAAAAGAGGTCGCCTCCTTCCACGAAAAATCACAGGTGATTGGAGTTCAAGTTTGAACTGATTGTGGCAACTAATCCGTGGGCCGATACAAGAGACTTTACCATTTTGCTAAAACAATTGACACCGATTATATAAGGAATCCTTGTCGTATAATCACGTTACAACTAAAAAAACTATTGAAATTAGCTTCATTTCAAAATCAATTTTAAATATCATTTTCATTTAAATATATATCTTCAACCGTATTGATTTTTTAACAAGTAGTTTTGTCTTACGGCGTTGTTTGACCTTCGATTTAAAATAAGTTAAACATACAAAGACGGTTTGTAATGACAAAAAAGATAACGTTTGTAGTTATAAAGCAACCACCGTTGAGTAGCATTAAAATTACTGTCACCCAAATTCCCGACAATATGTAATATTTATCGAAATATATATGCAAATCATTAGCAGTGAATTTGGTTAAAAAACTGTTGGACTTCGTAATAGGTTAATTTTTATTTCATCTTACGGATAATTCCAGCTTGTTTAAATTTAAATATTTCAATATGTGAACGTTACTCAAAACTATTTATTTATTTATCAATACTGCAGTATTTGAAATGATATTGCTTTATCATAAAATGTATTATTCACGTATAAATCAATACAAATAAGCACACAATATAGCGGTAGTGATTCCTTTTTATATTTGATAACAGTCTATTTCTTCACCATTTCAACATAATATAAACTTTCTAAGAATTCATAAAATTGGGCATTAACTTCGCTATCTACCATCAAATTTACCAAGTATGTGATAACACAAAACGAAAATGAAACTCTCCGTGCCTAAATGGTCAGATAATGTCAATTTGTTTTTCTTGTTTGGAGCTTGTCCCCATGCGAAATATTTGAAAACCTGTTTCGCTATTATTAAACATCTTTTATTCATACAATTTAGTGATTTGTATGACAAAAGTGAAGCTATGCGGATTTGGAATAAAATTATGTAATGTTATATAGACGCTTAAAACAGCATTGTGATTTTTTACGACAAGGCTTGATGGAAATACATTTACAATATATAATATGTTATAACGGCGATTTATTCAAATTCGGTATATTATTATTAAAAATGGTATAATGCATAAAGAATTTTTAATGACACTTATTTAAGAACTTTGAAATGAATAATAATATCAGCGCTAATTTATCTTCTATCTCAAAATCCATAAAATTAACGTTCCCAATCGTGTCAATACAATGAATTTACATTAATTTAATTGGTATCTAACCAATAAAATTTAACTGTTTTCACAAAATTTATTAAAATAATCATTATGACCAAGGTATAAATAAATCATTTTAAATTGATGACAGTTTAATGAAGAGATAATCGAAAATAAGATAAGCTTCACATTTTTTCAAATACACAGGAACAAATTGAATAGTTTAATAAGTTTAACTATGTACTTATTTTTAATAAACCACATAACTAGGAATTATCAAAAAAATCCTAATTCAGTAAAAACTGTTATTTTTTACTACTTATGAAAAAGTTTCCGAGAAGAAAACTTTTTAAAATTCAATTGAAAAAATAATAAAAGTATGTATACTCTAGTCATCTAGTGTAAATTATTATACAACACACAGACATTGTTCAGACAATTGTGGGTTCTAAGTATTTCATTAGATCGATGTTTATTCAGTGTTATCGATAGTTACATCATTCTTATTTAAATTTCTCTCAAATAATTGATTGAATTCCGTAATTGCCTGGGAAATGTGCCAAACAATATACTTGTGACTCCTACGAACGTCGATAGCGCTAATAAAATTTTTAAGTGAAGTTATAAACACTGCTGCATATGTACCGTTCGCCCACGACGTGTACTGAATACCGTTCCCTGTTTTTTGTGTGAAACTAATCTCATAACCAGAAGGCAAATATCACCCATTTGATGGTGTCATCGTATTCACCCACAGTGATTTCGATGGTGGGAGGAGGCCGACCTACGAGTCATTTTTAAAGGATGATCATAATATAACCTTCTAATGACAAGGAAGTTATTTTTTCAGTAAGATTTCAAAAATTTCTGGCGTGATATTTAATTGTCTATATGGCTACATAAATATCTGAGTATTGTTCATAATAAATAAAGAACACTTATTTTTAAATATTATTTTGAAAAAACGAGGTTCCATAACTTGAAAATAAAGTGTAATATAAATCTAGTTTATGGTATAACAAATGAAACTATTTGGCTTATTTCGAAACAATCATTAGATGAAGAAAAACTAATATAATATTGTTTCTTCTTTTTAAACAACCAGTAACTAAATAATTTTAGAATACATAATCAATATTTTTCTGCTTTTAATAAATATATCGTGTATTCAATTCTAAACTGCCAATGCCAATTTTTCAAAATCCATCAATCGATTCTCTATGACATTTCCCACATTTCTGTATAATTGTATAATTGTAAATGCAAAATATGCAGTACTTTCTAAATTATTCAATAATTAGTTTTTTATTCTTAACGCCAAACACTAAAAATTCATCCTTCAAAATTATCCTAAGTCCCTAAGATAGCCTTGAACCTTAATAATAGATTAAGTTCTTCACTTCTTAAAATCATAAGCACCTAGGATTGTTCGATATAACATGACTAAAATCGTATGTTCGCAATTTCTTAATTTTGCTCTCTTTACATTTTGTGATTTGGCGTTTAGGACACTTTAGAATTTTATAGACGATGTATTATTTATATTAAATAATTATTCACTTGAATCGTGTTAACTGATAATTATTTTTGTGAATAAATATGTTTATTCATAATTTTCCAGCCGCTTAAGTTTCTTAACGTATTTCATTGTTTGACTGTACAAACATAATATATGTAAAACAAAAAAAAAAAACCGTAACGGTAGGCCAACGAACTAACTTATACAATAAATCCAATTGAAACGTTACGTTAATCTAATTGCCTATTGATCGCACGGCGAATATCTACTCAAAACGTCACTTGAATTGGTGTAAGTCATCGTCCTAGCCCACTCCTTGCTGTGGGAGTGTGACCTAAGAGCATGTTACCTTGAAAACCTTACAAATGAAAACAATTATTTGAACAATTTGTCTAGCCGCGATGGGCGAAATCCTTTGTCCAATGCTTCATTAGATATCGTATTGACTAAAAATACTGAATGAAGTCAATACACTATGTTGATTTTAACGCAATAAAACGGTTTTTTAAATACACCAATATTTAACATAAACAAATGGGTTCTGTTATTAACTTTACTATTAGATATTTTTACCTAAAAATAGCATTTCCTACTATTTTTTTGTTTGTTAAATTAAATTATAGATAAGTCTTTAGAAGTCAAACGAAGCCCATTAATTTTTACTATAAACTCTAAAAATCAAGTTTTTATTTTATTTTGCGTGAATATAACAATCAACAATTTAATTAATTTAGTAAATATGTTTATAATGTAGTATTTATAGAAATGAATCATTGATAAGTTTTTTCCAATTATTACCGTTTTTTTAACATATTACTTTAGGATCAAATGATAAATCATGACAAAATTTTCCGCTTTTTAATAAAATCTCCATGGTAAAGGATTGAATAATTGTATTAAAATAAAAATAAAAAAATTTCCAAGCACAGGTTTTTATCTTGACTCTGCGTTGACATCGCTGTATAAAGAACGTTAGTACAACACAATATTTCAAGTGGCGATATATTATGTCGCCACTTGAAATTGCGTTGCATAATAATGCTTATTTTTACAATAACGGTACAGCAAGATATACAATACAAAAAATTTATTACATAAAACAATATGATGAATCAGTATGATATTAATGCCACAATGGTTACTTATTAACCGTTTTAAAAACAATGCAGGTGTGGACTTATACAGTCATAATAATACTGGACTTTTATATTTATAAGAATACGACAAGTTTCTAAATGTTCTATAAAGTTGTGTTACCTATATTTTTAAATAGAATCTTATTTAATTTACGATTCAGAAAAATTATCAAAATCACTGTGCTAAATGATTTATGACGTAATAAATTGAAACGCTAAATTCTGTAAAACTCAATGACTTTTGAAATTATCTGCGAATATTATTCGGTTTACTTTGCAATATTGTTAAGCAAGCAATAACGCGAAAATTTCGAGTCACAGCAGTTATGGATCTCACTATATCAGTAAATACTAAATACCATCTTGTACGAAAAAGAATGTTTCGCAATACTTAAGAATAGTTCTCGGTTTGGTTGGAAAAGCCTTGTTTCTTAGTAAAAGGATCACGATTCACGAAGTGTAGGTAATGAGCGTATGTGGGGATGGATAGTAAGTCTATTGTAACTTAGGTGAAGGGAATCTCTACCATTGCGAGGGCCAATACACTTCTTCTACTTTGCAAAGACGTGACGTATCTTTGTGGGAAAATTTGCGTCAAATCTTGATATGCTTCGATGAGCAAACAAGGTGTTTTCATTAATTAAGAGTAGCTTACTTAATATTACACTAAATAGTAATGTATTTCGTTCAATGACGATTTTGATATACCATTGCTATTATTACCTTATAATAATGGATTTCTATAAAGGTAACGCTAATTCAAACACTAAGTTAATATTTAACTCAGAAATTTCCATGTAACATTTTCTTTATTACATGCGTATATCGTTTTTGAAATTTATCGTTTTTTGAAATTTATAGAATTTGAAGTTAGTTTACGATTTAACAAATATATTTACATAAGTTATTTGGATTTTATTTAAAATATGTCTTTATAGTTTGAATATTAATAGTTAATATTCAACTTTCATGTATTATTCTGTTTTTTTAAATATTATCCTGTATTCTGCCATCTTACCTTAGCATTAAAAACACAATAATATCATTTATTAGTCTGTACTTAACAAAAATCATCAGAAAAAGGGAGATGGCCAATCTCATTGATTTGCAATTATTTCATTCGTATTGTTTATAAAAATTTTAAGTGAATAATATATTTAATATACGTATCTACTGATTCAAAAAAAATTATATGTATTATATTTAACACAAAAAAAATCAATCCACGATTTAGTTCATGAATAACATTCCATTATCTGAGTATACATTATTTTTTTCTTAAATTGTGCAATAATTCATGTTTATTGCTTAGCAACAACATCCATTACCAATACAGCATCACAAATAACACGAAAATATTTACGGATGCACTTTATTATAAACACTAATCTCTGGACAAAAAGCAAAATGCAAAAATATGTATTCAACTGGTATACGCGTGGAGATTTATAACTGAAGGTGCTTGTAAGATCCTCCTTTAAAACGTCTTTATTTACTTACAGTATGTTTATAGCCTCAGAGTAGCTAATAAAACAAACAAATGCCACCTAAAACAAAAGCAAGCAAGTGAGAGCTCTGGAAAAGAGAAGCTATATATAAAGCCAAATGATAGAGAGTGGGACAAAAAACCGTGAAGAAATCGTGTGAAGTCGCTTGTAAAGAGCGTTAAGCCGTATATCCACGAACATTTTATTAAAACAAAATAATTGGTTTGCTAGTGAATTTTTCAGAATTTCTTTCTAGTTATTACACTGGAAAAATAATAAATCAGAATTCAGTTACGTTATCTCACTATAATTGAAATACTTTACAAAAAACGGATCCTTATATCATTTTTATTCAACTTCTAATATAGAGAATCTGGAGTTCTAATAAATAAATTACAAGATGCATATTTTACGAGAAACTTAGAAAACCAGTTGCTTAAGTTTATTTTTCATACAAGGAAGATTTATTGAATTGTTTTAGTGTAATTAGCGTAGGAAATGTTGAATTATTTGTTTTATTTTATAACATACGAAATGACCAGTCATTTCATCAACATCATTTTCAGCCGGGGTCAATCCACTGGATGAAGGCCTTCGCCAGCTCCCTCCACACTTCTCGGTTCCTAGCTTTGCGCTGCCAGTCACTTCCACCAAACCTGACAAGCTCGTCAATCCAGCGGGTTTTGGGGCGCCCCTGAGGTTGCTTAGTACCCCTCGGGTACCACTGAATGACTGCATTCGTCCAGCGGTTGTCCGTTCGCCGTGCGACATGTCCGGCCCACCGCCATTTCATCAATTTGGTGACCTCTGTCACATCAATCACTCTTATTTGCTTCCTTATCCATTGGTTTCTTCTGCGGTCCTTACGCGTTATACCCAACATGCACCTTTCCACACCACGTTGCGCTACTCTTAATTTTTGGACCTCTCGTGTATTCAGAGTCCATATTCCGCAAGCTTACGTTAACACTGGTAGCACACATTGGTTGAATACTTTACGCTTCAGGCATAATAGAAGGTCGCTCTTAAAGATATTACTTAAGCGCGTAAAAAAATGACCAGCAAAACTGACAAATAATAATTTCAGTTAAATCGCTTATAATAAATATTGGAAATAATATACATAGTGCACGTAAAGCTTTACACTCGCTTAGGTTAGCAGATGACTTCTCACTGTAGTTGTTGAACCAACTGTCTCTACTGATGTTTTTCTTCAGCTACTTCTTTAGTAATAGATAGTTATGGTACTTATAATGACCTTTTATATAAATATAACTCTTGTTTAATGTAAACGTACTTTAAAAAAAAGTCAAATATTTTATTTTAACAAACCATTCATTTACAGGGAAGTAAAAGTAAAGTATTTTTCAATTTTACGATGGTTAGAAAACGGCTCACGATGATCATGTTTGACAGGCTATTTTAAAAATATTATTAGTATATCTATCCAGATTTATTGATGTCTTAATATGCGTATGAGTTATAGCTCAGTAAGTTGATGGAGGCACGTTGTAATTACGGTTGTTAAAAAAATGTAAAGGGATGTACAACATCTTACAGATCATTCGATGATAGGTTCGATAAATTGTCTGTCAGCTCACTTTAATATCTTCAATTACATTCTTATTAGTTGCTTGTTTATAATATTCATTAAAATATATAAGAAAAAATGATTGAAGAGATTAGGTTCCGTGATCACATTACATCGGTACTTGCAATGAAAACATTATTTAATAACATAACTAATTTATTATTTGCTTCTGAAATGTAAATAAAGTTATTTTCAGACAGTTTTATTTGAAAAAAAAAACATCATTCACAACTGAAACCAGATATTAAAACGAGTTGAAGTTTATCAGATACGCTTTTTCGGACGGAAAAGTATATGACTGTATAAAATAATGCTTTTCTTTTGACGTGTTTTTTGCCTGAAGGTATATTGCTTTAAAATTGTGATGCCGAGTTTATTTGATAGAATAAATTAACAATTCATATTCAAGTGAAAGCTGATTTTAGGAATTTAAAATGCAATCAGCAACAACTAACTGAGATCGTTGTAAATTTTTTGATGATTGATTAACACTTTATTCACATTAAACTTATAACATCCGCATAATTAAAATGAGTTTAATATTAACATACTTTTTTTACAGGCCTTAAAATTTGAAAGTATTTTTTTATGCTTATGTGTGTAGCTACATCCATGGAATAAATATAACTTTATTGATAATTTTTATTTGGTGACTTGTTTAGTAGATTTTCTCACAATTTGACACTTGATAATACATGATCAGAAATCATAAAATTTAAAGGTTTTTTCTGCATTCGAATTTTTTATTATAATTGACATCGTACTTTCAGTTCTAACGTTTTAAAATACCGTAATCTGGACACTTAATAATAATACACGACAAAGAATTAATAGCTACGTGTATTTGACTATTCCGTTATGAAACCAATCTGTTTATAAAGCCCAACTTGAATGGTGGCCAAAGCAGAAATTTATCAGACATGAATGGCTAATCAAGCGATCATTTTGATCCAATTCTTTTCATCAATCTCTTTCCTGTTTATTTTTCACAAACTGATTGAATATTTAGAATTTTATGAATCGGAAAGTAATCACGACAAAAAAATTATTGATTTATGAATCTGTCATGGGTTGCTAAATTCTTTTATGTTATCAAAGTGACACGTATCAATTACATGATTTTAATTGAAACAATTTTAAATATTTTAATACTTTTTTTAAAACCGAGTGGCTCTTCCTTTTCGGTTACACGGTCACTAGTTCAAATCTCCGATTGGACACTTTCATCTGTCAATTGCTCGATTGAATAATAGACTTTTGTCCAAAGTATGTGTATTTATGAGAAGTTTTCGATCTATCCCATTTATCTCATAGAACAGGGATTGCAAACTTAGGGCACGCGTGTCAGAGATTGCATGTTCAAAAATTTTGCAACAATTAACGCATTTTTCTAAATAGGTAACTCATCGATAAGATATCTAGAATCTAGACTTTATTTTGTACTTTTTTTTTCGTCCACAAATATACATATTTTTTCTGTGTTTTGCTTTCAAGATCAGCTTACGTTTGCCGTAAAAAGTCTCAATTTAGACAAGTTCGTGTATCTCTAAAATCTTGTTGATAGTAGATTCCACATTCACAAAATTCTTGTTTTTCATTTTTTCCCTATTAAAAATTGCTTATAAGAGTGAATAAACCCATTTTATCTTATCGGACCATGCTATTAAATGATGGCATGGTCTTTGCGGTATGTTTTAACGGAAAAAACTAATTATAGCATAACAACTAATTGTAGTTATTTAAATACATAAATTTATAAAAAAAAACTGCTTGGCACGTCATACAGTCGATATATATTATTTGGCTTTTTGACACGCGCATGTAAAAATGTTCGCCACCCCTGTCCTAGACAATCTTGAGAACAGTATACAGAAGTAAAGATTTTCCAATTACGTATCCTTTCTTAGCCATTTTTTAAACTTTTTTTTCTTTTTGCAAGAAGAGTTTGTGTGACTGACGTATGTGTAATGTGTTTTATGCTCCCTACTCTACGCATTGTACCACCACTAAGCAAGGATCAGTTTTCTTTTTTTTATGAATCTCACTATTATATAATTGTTAAAGATTTTTAGTTTTTAAGTAAAGAGAATAGATCAATATCATAATACATATGTATTTAATAACAATATACATATTCGTAAAATAATTTGAATAAATTTCGACTTTAAGAATACTTCGATAAGCAGAGGTTTACGGCTATATATTATAAGCGCATTAATAGTCCTACAAAACTATAAAGCATTCTCAATTAACAAACAAACATAACAATATACTATTTTCGTCTTGTAGTTTGCATTGTAAGATATTTAAAAACAAATCTACTTGCCACGTATTCAATCGCACTTGTAATTCATACGGCTTGCGCGGGCGCAGCGAAACGTTGAAATATTTTCACCTTTTCAATATTCACTGTGGGATTTGAATTGAAGACAATTTCATTTATCCAATATACTTATTCGTAGATGGTGTCACTTCGTTTCTTTTCACAGAACATAGACTTACAAGACATGTGACTGAAGCGACGCGATGATTTCAAATAATAACTATTTGCTAACAGTTAAACTTGGCCGAGTAAATCAGGTACAGAACGTTTTTACAAGAACGATAGATAGTATATTTTAGCTTTAACGTATTTGCCATTTTACAATAATTTTGTCTAAAAAGGGTTTTATTATTAAGAAATAAAATTGAAACTAGTAAAACATTTTGAGAATAATCAACAGTAATACTTTCCTTTAACACGATAGCATATTTAAAATATTCAAAAATACTGTGAATTAGTGAATATTCAGTTTTATGTAGTCAGCTTAAAATATAAATATCTCACTACTCATTAATCGATTATTATACCATTGCAGAATTCTACACCCAAAGCACATATAATGCGTGAAATTACGAAAGTTAAATAGACATAAATAGTTTATACGACTATACTTTGTCGGATTTGTTATTTGTGAAATTTCCTGAATATGCAATACCTATCGGTTAATTGTTTATTTCGTTTTCATAAAATAAGCACGCTTATCAATTTTGCCTTAGCTTATAAGCTTAAGGGCATTAGCTGATATTCTAATAAAAGTGTCAGTGTTCTCATTTAAACATATTTTTATATGTTTACATTAGCAACGCTGCGGTACATTTGCGCAATAGAATTATGCAGTTTTTATTGCAGCTCATATTTGGTATTATTAGGTATTGAGTGTCGAAATTCGCCTTGTTGTTAATCGTGACCAGGCGCGCAGAAACATTTTGAAGCTCCACGGATAGCGAAGCGTTTGGAATCTTAGAAAACTTCTGTTTGACCCCGTTTTAATACAAAAAGATTAATATTCTGATAGCATACCCCATTGTGGTTCAAATTGTTGGATGGAAATTCTTATGTTTTGGCAGTCCATTGATGTACAAAGGATATCGCAATACTCGCCACAAAAGCAAACCTGCCAAATAAATTTTACATCTCTTTGCATAAATGATGACTTAGATAATATTTTTGCAAAATTAGTTTGAAGTAATAACTTCAACCTTATTTTGGGATTTAATTATGTAGGTTACAAATTACCTTTCAATATGAAAAATAAATACATATCAAACAATGCTATTTTAGGTGCTTAGTATGGAATTATCTTATCATATAATTAGTATTAAAAAATGTATGTTAGCTATCAAATAAGCACTTTTACCAAAATAAACAATATTTTATCACGCAAGCAGTAAATGATCTGTACAGTACATGGTTTTTAATATCACGCTTTTGCGCTTTCTACTTTTTTGCACGTTGTAAGTACGTTTACTCTGCAAAATTTTCTCTATTACAAGGTAGAATAATATCTTTAAGCAACCGCAAATTGACGCTTGTCCAAACAAACAAACAAACAAACAAAAACTAATTATTTGTCTTTAAAGATTTTTTATAATTATAAAACTCCATTGTATCGTAAATTCGAAATGTGTCGACTATTGATTGTTTAATTTGATTTTATTTCAGCCGGTCAGAGATAAAAAAATAATACTCACATAGTAATATTTTTGACCGATTAAAAGACGAAAGTTTATTGAGCGTGACATAGATTTTAAATTGGTCAAAATACATTAAATTTGTATTTAAGATAATATGCAATAATTTTCTTATTTGAATGACGGAGAACATTCAGATATAAATTTATCACAGTAGTTAGTACAACATAAATTAAGATAAGAAAATAAGCGTCAACACCGTGGTATTAATCACGTACTGTAAAGAAAGTGCCTGATACCTAACCTAACCTAACTTAACCTGGACGCCCTAATTCTTCTTCTCATATTGGTCAAAAATATGTTGATATACTGAATACATTAAACTATAAAAAAAATAATCAAGCAATTAATTTTTAAAATTTGCTACGATTCAATAAATTACAATTTCATGCAGTTTTGGTGAACGAAAACGTTTGTGTGTTGTATTAAATAAATTAAATTGGAAATATAATATGTTAATCATCTATTTTAATAACAAAGTGTTTAAAAAAATCAATAATTTATACCGTATGATCTGTGAAAAACATCGCATATCTGCGCAAAGAGTATTTACAGATTAATAATCATGCATGATTCGCCAAGTGATATCATCACCGCACGTTTTTCTAGAATATTGTTTTGTTTGGGTAAAAAAATATACGCTGTCACAGGTATTATTGTGTAATAGAGTTATTAGGTAATAATTCGTGATCAGTTAATTCGTTTTGGCTGTTTCAAGTCAAGCTTTGGACACTCAGTGGACAGCAGGGTGGAGCGAAACATTTTTTTATATTGGATCCCAATAATAATATTATCGATATTTTAAATCAGTGATAAATATTATTTATCGTTTCAATAGCGTACACTATAAAAAAATTAAACGAACAATGGAAAAACGACATTCACTAATTTTATTATGTATGTCAAAAGTAGGAAACTCATTTTTAAAGTGTGATTGAATTATTAATAAAACAAAACATAATATGAAAAAATCAACGAATACCCCACTGCTATTTAATATTCATTAAATTTCATACGCGAATGGATATTTTCCCGCGTTTCTAATCGATTTATAGATTTATTTCTGTGATGTTTTCCTTCCTACCAGCTTCCTCATCCTATCTAGGCGACTAGTTGATAACCAGTCCTTGCTTAACACCATCTTTCTATCCTTACTTACTCTGACCATAGAAGTTGAGCAACTGATTTAGAGACAATTGTTGACAATTTCTCAAGTAAAAATACAATCATTTTTATATGACAAGATAGAGTGAGAATGTCTCTATAATTTGCATTCATTTTAAGGACCATTTTAAACCGAAGTCGTGATTAAGCTTCAGCGAACAAAATATTGTTGTAACGATTTTGTTTGTTATCCACCCCATTTGACAGTGTACACTTATTTTATAGCGTGTGCACAATCTGGCGAACATTTCACAAGACTTTGTCACTTATCTCTATTCTAGATCATGTTTTAGTGAATGTTTTAGTTAAGCTATTATAATATTATTCGACAATCACTCAGAACAAAGTCTGGTCAAGTAGACCAATAGCTTTACTGCGGTTTATGGTTCAATATAATAATAAATCAATTATCCGTCCTGGGGTACCGAAATATTATAAAATTTCAATAAAAAAATCATATTAATATATTAAGAGAATAATTTTTTATCACAGTTAAACATCAATTTTTGTTGTATAGATTTTAGTAATTTAAGGTGTAAAGAAATGTTTCAATATAAATGATTAAAACTTTGTTTCAAAATTGATATTATACATACGGCTAAAAAAATGATATGGTGTAATTTTAACTGATTTTATTTTATTAAATTTATCTTTTTCAAAACATTCATTCATTTATTCAAACTAAAGAGAGAAAAAAAAACAAAACAGTGACGATAGTTTCGCGGAGAATAACCATCATCATTCATGGCGAAATTCACTTTTACTTTGTTTTGAACATAAGTTTACCAATCATAAACTAAATTAAATACGAATTAGCTAAATTTTCTGCAATGCATGAATCTTTTTAAACCGGGAACTGCAAAATTTGAGAGCAATGGGCAATTATTTACTTATCTGCATTAACTTTTACAAAAATATAGCTGAAATAACAACAAACCAAGAAAATTTCACAACAATGTTTCATTCCAAAGTTAATAATAAAATTATGAAAGCAATCTCAATTTCGGCACCAACTAAAGCGTGAGCAATACAGTGAAATATTTTTATTTTAAACCATGTTTCTTAAAATGTTTCATTTTTTTTTTGATTTTTATAAGTAAGAACAACTACCTTTTGAGACGTCTTTGATCACAGGCCAGTATCTTTTTCGGTAAAAATATTATTGTTACTGTTAAATATTTTTCTTAGAACCTTTGCTCTTTTGTATCCGACTTTGTAATAACAAGTACAAAGATGGTTTAAGCATTTACAGAAATAATCCAAGTGTCAGATCGTATTAGAAAACATTTTCTGATACTTCAAAAAGGACAACTTTATTTGAATCATTATCAGAATATATTATATATAGATAAAGCAAAATTATTTCACGGTTAATTTGAAATATAATTCGCATAATACAAAATAAAAATTACCGTTATCCATGGCGATGAAACACATTTTATTTGATTTTATTTTCAAATATAGTTTTTATTTTAAAACGTAGAAACACTGGCATGATACATAAAATTCGACTATTATTATATTCATGTACGCCAAAAAGTATCGTTGATTCGCCTTATGCGAAACTTTCTCTACGGCCAGGCCGGCCTTGCCGTGTGTTGCAAGCGTGCACATTCCGAAATTGCACTTATTAATGTAGTATATTTATTAATATTTTTTTAGAATAATGACAACACTACAATAATTAGAATTCGTTCCATATTCAATCAAGACGCCACGCATCGAAAATTCATTGCGTTTCTAACGATATCCGTTTTTCATTGAATAGCGGAATTTTAATCGGAAGAATCACGCATATATAAAAACGATCACTTTGTATATATAAACAGTCAAAACCTTTATCATATGAGAACGCATATTTAACGTTTTTTTGTTAAAGACCATAAAATTATTAATCCACGCAGGTAAACTTTCACAAAAATTTACTCTCATTTCGAGTTTCCGTCGAAATGATTTTGATACATATTCGATTGGAATATTAACATTTTTTATATCACGTTTTCATATATCGTGATTAATTTTGTTTGAACAAATGGTACAAAATTTATTCACCGTTAGACATTACTCATATCAAAGTTTTCATAATGCATATGTCATTTAAATTTATATGACTTCGAATTGTTGATAGTTGGAAATATTTAACGGATTTTAACAGTGGTTTTGATTGAAATATTTAAAATACCAATAATCTGGCAGTATTTTCTTTTTTATATTGATTTAAATAAAAGAGAATTGTTTTAAATAATAAACTGTATTTCCCGTGATCTTTTGGTCAAGCTGTAAAATTACTGTAACATTAAATATTTAAGAAAAGCAATCAAAATAACAATTTTAACAATAATGTGTAGTAGAGTAATAAATATTTGATTCGTATAATGGTTTATTACAATGGCCAAATTAGTTGGATGGATCAGAAAGAAGATATGCAGTTATTTTCGTTATATTGAGTTGCTCGTTCTCTCATATAAATCGTGTCCAAACGGAAAATAAAAGTTGCCCTCCGGTGTTTTTACACTTCGCATTCACAGCTGAAGAAAGTAAAATGTTTCCGTATTCACTATGGTAATATTTTTTAGGTCACAAATATTACCTCTATTTTCAAAACGTATCATTTGGCTGCTATTCGAACCGGCACATATTTTATTACACCCATTAAGAGTTGCAATTTAAACTTTATATACGTAGTAATAACATTAAAAAATATTACATAGTAATTCATACTTATTTAGAACTTTCAACGTAATATTAAAACAAGAAAAACAATTTTTCGTTAGTTTCTAGAGAATATTTCTTTAAATATAATCAGTAATGAGACTGCGTAACATTAAATTATAATGCTGTATATATAATATTATCACTATGAAGTTTGAACTTACGTTAATGATTGAAAATATCAAATTTAATACCCGACTCGAAATGTTGCCAAGGGAATATTCTTTGGTTATTTACAATTTGTATCATATTGATCGTCAAAAATGATTTCACTTGACTTGATTTTAATAGTTTGGCTTATTTGTAAACAAATGATGAACTTTTTATCGTAATAATCTCTCTTCACTCGTTTTGCTGGTAAATCAAACTTTTAATCATTATTAAATATGATGGTAATAAAAATTAGGTTAAAATTATTAAAAAAACTAAAATTATCCTGAAAAAAAATCATCAGTTCATTTCAATAGTGGCTTTATTATAATATTTATAACTCGCTCATTTAAGAACAAAATAAGCTCCAATAATAATTTCAGGTATACGTATATAATATTGAAACACATTTAAATGTCAAATTTAAAATTTCATCAAGCACCGTCAGTATCTTAAATTATACATGTAAATATTTTTCATTTGTAGTGTTGAACTTGTCAACTATTCACAAGGTACAAAAAAGTGTTTTATTTTCATAAATAAAACACTTTTTTGTTAAACAGATTTTCATTCTAAAACAGCTAACAAAAATCAAAACAGTATTATTTTTTAGTCCTTAATTCGTATTTGCTTTTTTCTTCATTTCTTTCATTCCCACACACCTGCAATTATACATGACCTGATAGTGTTCATAATTGCGAAATATTATATCACACTATCCTATTCTTGCCAGCGGGAAAATTTAAATCTCAGCGGTAAAAGTATTTTCACTTTTACAATTAAAACACACATACACATGCACGATGGCTACTTTTGATATTGAGCTGCCGCCCATGCAAACGATTCGCTTATTTTATGCGTATGTATTTGGTACGATTAAATCAGAGATTCGCCAACATAAAACTACTTTGTGATTAAATTGGACGACCAGAAACAGTGTTTTTTTAGAAGCAATATTACTTTACACAAGACGTCCTTTAAAACAGGTTTCAAATAATATATTACGGTTTTTTTTTGTTTTGTATCGAATTAAAGTTCCGTATAGAATCAAAACTGAAACTTTATTTTTTCATTGACCTTCATAAAAATTGAAGCTATTTTTTATCATAAATTCCAACGCTGATAGTCAAATAAAACAATAACATACAAATTTACTTGAAAACCACTGTTGTAATGAAAGTCCGATACGATTGTGTTAAATAATTAAATTTACTTAAAAAAGTCGAGAACAAACGGTTTTCCCACCTTTAAAGGATGTTAATATAAATTACTCATCAAAATCGTTCAAATCATAACAACGTAACAGTATACGGTTATTCTTTTCTCTTCACTATCGCACTTAGAGTGCTTAATTTTGGTCTACAGATTAATAGGCGTATGCGAGAAGCTAATTTACACTTTGAATACTCGTAACACCCGACACTTTCAACTGATTATAATACGATGATAGGAGAAAAAATCCACACCTTTATTTAAGACATGGATCTGATGTTCATCGCGATAATAAACGTATTATATCATAATGGTTATAATTTTTAAACGCTGTTAGACATTTAAATATACCTGATCCGTATTATGAAGATAGTCATGTTTTTAACAGAAAAAAACGTCTTTACATTTTCATGACAGCAAATACATTTTTAAAGTATGATTTGTTTTCAATAAAAACTACAATATCTGCAAGGATTAATAGTAAACAATTAGATATGCATGATCATTTGAATGTTGTTAGCTATCAATTATTGGCAGAAATAAATCGTGTTTATTAAAAAAACAGAATTGTATTACTGATTTCAAGTTTTTAAAATAGTATCATAAATTGTTTTAAGCATATCGAAAGTTACGAATAAAAGCAAATTTATTTTAAAATATATATGTATTATTACTGTAAATATAAAGGGCTGTATTATGGAATTAGACTATAGATTAGATTATATACAAAGAAAGTACAAGACGGAAGCTGCTTTAGATGGAAGTTGATTGAAGAAGAATATTCAATTTGCCGATAGCAGGTATATTAAATGACACATAATCTTTAATAAAAATTTCAATACTTAAAAAAATACCTAATTTTACTAACGTTCAATGTTCGCAAATTTCTTGTTAATCATTGTCAACAGGATAATATTCCGTAGACAAAAATGCTAATCAAAGCATTCAGTACGCGATTGATGACCCTGGTTCGCAATAATTAAAAATTGTTACCGGAAGAGTCTGAAAACATTGTAGCCCGGTATCTATAAGTCGGAAGTGATTTATGAAACAATGTGAACTCAAGTTTGTCAACTTTTCTCTTGCCTAAAAAATATGCATAGCGATAATAATGAAGCAATGAACTTTAAAATATTTCAACCTTAGAATTTATATTTTTTTTTAGTGAACAGGTGCAAAATTATAGAGATTTTCGCTTAGATTTAATTACATAAATACTGTCATCAACCAATTGAAGGACTCATTTTTAATATACACTGAAAGCTCTAAAACAACTAGTGATGTTTGTATATAATAATCAATTGACATTTAACTTATATTGGATTATTTTAAATTTATATAAAAAAATTGTAGTGTGTTTAATGGAATAAGTATTCTAATGGTTAAACTAAACCGTTTTTATGTGTAAGGAAAACATCAGAACATGTTTCGTTTATTTGGTAAGAATTTAAACAGGCTATGTAAAACTGGTTTGAGAGAACATGGCAAAGAAATGATCACTAAAAAGTATAGAATTAGCTGTAAAATTAATAATATGTCTAATGGATGATAGTTTTCTTTTAATATTATAACATCATTCTTCATAGAATTAAAATTAAAATTATATGTAAAAATATTTTATCATTACATTTTAACTGTATTATATCTTGTCAGCTCGAAATATTGTAGCAAAAAAAATCAAATTGTCCACTATCTAAATTTTCCTCAAACAAACTTCTATGGTATATAGCAATATATTAATAAAATAAGACAAAAAACAGTTTTATTTTCAAAAGATAATAAATATTCTGACTTCTCCAATATTTTTCGGTATTCCCCCCGACAAGTCATTGAAATACATTTTTCCGAATGACATTAAAAAATGTATAGCCTCAGGCACTGGAAGCCGGATATAAACTACTCGGCGTTCCCAATGACCTATCAAACTATTTTAATCGTAGAATCACACACCTGTCGCTGTCGCACTCTATGTAGGCTGCAGTTTCTTTAGACTTGATCGTAAAAGCCAGTGGATGACCATCTGAAGATAATCATAACGCATATCACCGTAGACGCAAGGCTGCGTTGAGTTTTGATCAATGACAAAAATCTTAAAATAGTATTTAAGTATTAATTGTATTATTGAACAAATTAAAAAAAAATACATTTTGAATTGAATGGAACACATATTATTAACAATATAAGCAACGATTCTCATTTTTTTAATCAAAGTAAAAAAGAATGATACGAGTGTAATACATAAATATTCTTGGAGGTTATTTTTTTTCCAAACAAATAATCTAAATCATAGGTTCCCAAAATGATCCATACGGACTGGCAGGGGTCCACGTGGGGAAGAAAAAAAGGGGTCCGTGAGGTGTAAATGGAGGTCCACGGATCGGAGTCCATTTAGACTGCACGCATAGTAACGCAGCGGAGTGAGTTTCGCTCGATGAGCCTACTCCAACAAATATCGAATCGTGTCCGCTCAAAGTTTTTCTATGTTTTCATACCAGCAATGATGCATCACGCCATAGAGAACTATACTTTTATGGAGAGGTCACTTACGTACATGCGGTTTTAGAGCAGTTACCCATCTTCTTTCGAAAAAAAGGAATCGATTGAAAATCACTGAGCGTGGAAATTTACCACTATATCTCACTAATTTGAAGCCAAATATTGACCAATTGATATCGGAGCATCAAGTTCATCCCTCTAATTAACAATATTTATTCATGCACTTATGTAAGAATTTAACTAGGTTTGTTTCGTTCCAAATCCAAATGTTTACTTGTGTTTTATTTTCATTAAATAAATTATTTATATCACAGTGAGCAGCATTGTGTCACATTTGTATTTAAAGAGTATATAAAACTTCAATATTAGGCATCCTGGGGGGGTCCACGGTGGAAATAAGTAAGGTAACCATGATCTGAACCAAATTGAATTGCTCGAAAAGAATTGATTATTATTTTTGTTCATCTATTAATACAAAGAAAAGCAGTATCGCTGGGTCTCGTTTTTGACATACCTATTTGATATGACTTCTTTAAATAAAAAAATATTTTTAAAGCTTAGTAAAAAAAATAATTTAGAATTGTATAACTGGCACATAACGTGTCTCATTCTTTTTATTTTATACGTTTATTAATAACAAAAACATCAGTTGCCGAAATTTTTTTTCACTTGATGCGGTCATACCTCTCTTCTGACTCTACAAATTGAAATATTACATCCAAATTATCATGTATATAAAACAGAGGTATTATGAATTTACATCGACTGTATCTGCAATATCTCTATGAGTCTATATACCAAACGGCATCTATACTTTCTAAACGACTGGTTAACAAGTTATTCAAGCGGTTTGTCGTCTGCGTCTATAATAGCGCAATGCTTCCAAACGTTTTCATTGTATTTTCAAATTTCGCTTATTTTTTATTTTAATAAAACATCGAATAGTAACTTCATGATAAAAGGTTTTAATTGTTTTTATTATTATATACGAAACAATGAACGTTATGAATTATTTCGGTATACAAACAAAAGCATTTATTTCATTTGACTTAAAATTGACAAACTGTTACGCATTACTGGAACGTTATGAGAAGTAGAGCTTTTATTGTACTTTGAGTTAATTCATAGTTTGAGAAACACTGACATTGATCAGGTAGCAGTCTTTCTAGGCGTACTTTAGCGGTGTAATTAATATTACCCAGGACTCTTTTAATATTAACATTTACATCATACATTATAATATCAGCAGTATTGCATAGTTACGCGCTCTAATAAAAATATCTTATTCATAAAAAAAATGAAATGCTGGGTAAATTCAGTACTACTAAATGATACCAAACAATATATTGTTTCAGCATGATCTAGATAAATATTTTATAATAGCCTTTAGGTATAGCTAGTTATGCTAAATATCTTTTTTTTAATACGATGATCAGGAATTATGTACTATTTATTTCGTCAATTGACCTTTCTTTCAAAAATATTAATTTTGAATAAAAATGTTTTCAAAACCTTCAATTAAATTTTATTAAAAATCTGTTTTTTCGTATTTTGTATAAATGTATTAAATTTGTGACATCTTTTTAATGATAATTTCTAAAATTAGTACGTAGTATTTTTAAATTACATATTCATAGAATTAAAATATTTTTTTTAACATTATGATTATTTTATTATTCATACTACCATGATAAAATAATTTCAATCCAAAAATATTTTTATCAAGGTCACAGTATTTTTAGAAACTTTTTCAAAAAAAATATCATCACCAAATTAGTATGGCAATAGTAGTAAGGCTGTGGTTTTTATTCATTTTTACGGCTGTTAGCGCATGTTTTGTATGTTGAAAAGATTTAAAATGTTAAAGCTTGCAAATACAGCTGACAACACTGTGAAATTCGGAATTGTCTGCAACAATGAAGTCTAACTATTATAATGTGTGATATTTTGTACGTACTGGGAATTCAGTGGCTATTGCAACATACACCCATTGTGAGACTTGAGAAATAGCGGATTAACAAAGAGAAAATTATTATGAAAAGCAAAAGTGTAGAAAGTCTTCAACAAAATTTGCATTTTATCGATAAAAATATTTATTTCATAGTGTTTATACGGAAATCTAAAATAAATATTCTTTTTATTTAAATAGGTAGGCAGTTCAATCGTCGATGTAAATGTCAACTTTCCCACCACTCTCCACACCCCTTCTTTAAAAAGTAACTTAAAAGTAACTAAAACTAACCTTTAAAAATCAACCATTTTTATACTGTCTAAAATGCATCAAACGAAGGAATTAACTCCTTTAATTTTTTGTAACTTAACATCGTTATAATCTCAATTGTTGCGATTTTAGTAAGTAAAGTAATCAAGTAAAACATGTAAAAAAATTAAAAAATAACTCACCAAAAAATATAATATGTAAGAATGTATTTCTTCCTGTATATCCTATATCGGTTCCTTATTATGTCACTTTAAGAAAACTTTTAAATGGGTACAAGAAATTCTCGATAGAAAATCACGTACATTTATTTTGCCTGTAAAAATAAAAGAATACCATTTGATGTATTTTTCACAAGAGTACCATTTTTTTTTATATTCAATGCCACTACACCTACGCTTTATTACAGATGCAAATAAAGTCAGCAACACGAACTCGATATTTGGCTTCACTTCCAAAAACAAAAATTTAGACACCCACTGCAATAAAAAATAATATATTATTTAATCAAATTGATAAAAGGAAGTGATTTACTTTGATTTTCACTTATTAGTTGTATAACGGAAAGGCGATTTTCCCGAACGGCGCCGGATGTAATATTGTATTGAAAACCGGATACGTGATGTCGGTCTAACGATGTTATTAAAAAGGCGTCGGTATAGTTCGCGACGCGGTGCGATTGTATGACCTCTTGTCGGTTAATACGAGGCGCGCGATTGCCTTCAGAAGGTTGCACTGCGGCGGCGGTGAACAGCCTCCTCCGTCGACTGTCAAGTGAGCACTGGTGAACGTCGCGAGCGGGCGCCGTGTCTCCCCGCTTCGACGCCTTGGGCGATGTACTTTACGTTTTCTTAGGTGGTTTTACTTGTCAGAAGTTTGGCGTCACATCGTATGCCTATGCCATTATTAAGATATGAGATTGATTGCATGCAATGAATTTGGAAAATCATCGATACTACGGAATGGAAAATCAAGAAGATGCTTTAAGTGTTATTTTATGCATTAAACATTAATAATTGCACCATTAAATAATTTCTAGTTTCCTTATCAAAATAAAATTCATTCCTTTTTTAACCAATATCTTTAAAGAGATATTTTTTAAATTTACAGTAATTAATGATCAAATTTTAAACAATGGAAACACTTACCAATTTTATATTAATCAATAAAATCATTTGGTAAAGTCATGTTTTAAATTAGTCTACGCTGCTTTTCTTTCAAAGTCGTTAAACTAACAAGGGCCGCAAAAATAAAACGATTTATAATGAGCAATGAAATAAAATGATTTGTTCACACATAAAACATGACCGTTATTCAATATATTCAGTATAATTCTTTATAGAATCGTTATATTCAATAAATTGCAAATTTCCTCAAGATCACGTTGTTAAAAATACTTTGTTCTTCGATTTTGTCTCAGACATCAAATTTCGGTAACCTACGATAAACCCTAATCTAGTCATGGCATAAAGCAAATAGAAGCATTTATGAAAAACAGGTGTCAACTCTTTGACAGGCTTGAAAACTTTACTATTTCCATTTAAATAAAAGTGCAATAGTTTAAACAAATACTTTGAGAATGCAATTATTAAAAGAGAAAAATTTTATTTTCTACGTTTCATATTTTTCAGGCGACAGAAAACGATTAACGGTTTGAAATGAGAGAAAAACCTACTAATTCTCATTAAATAGTTTTTTTTTCCTTTGATTAAAACGAGTTTCATGCAATATTGGACAATACCTAACAATTCCTGTATCACTTCATAACGCCAGACAAGTTTCATTTATATTTAAACAGTTCTGACGATGGCGTTAAGCCGAAATAACTATCAACTACCTAATAAAATTTTGTACTCACTTTCAAGGTGTTTTTAACATAATGTGTACATAAAGAACATTAATGTTTCCAAATTTTGCTTTACAAATGCTCGAAAAATAAGTTAATGCTTTTTTGTCAAAAATATCTTTGAAGCAAAGCACTTACTGTGCGTGGTAAGAATATATATATATATATATAATTGAAGAATAATTATGGAATTTTCCAACAAAATGACTATTTTTCTTAGAGTTTCTATATGTGTAGCACTTATGAGTTTTACGGGTTACTTATTGCACAATGCGTGAGTTCCAGAGTGATTCGATTTATCATTTTAGAGAATTTTCTGAAGAAATCTATTTACGCAATCATAATTAAAAGAAACAATATTTCGCATTGTACACTGGTTAATCACTACCCATATTAGTGTGTAAGCACACAGCATGGAAAATACTGCGCCCGGACGTTGATCGACCGTGAATATGTCTCAACAAGTTTTGATGCAATTAGATATTATATAAAGCACTCTTAATAGATACGCAGTTTTTTAAGGAATCTTCCAAAGTAGTTTGAACATATTAATTTATTGTAATACTTGTTACACCATGTCCGCTCTTAATGTGGAGTATAAGGACTCTTTACAGAGCGTTTCAATATAATTTGCTTAACCGAGGAGTGGTGTTAATTCAGTCATTTAAATTCTCTCACTTGGACTAAGGGTAAAAATGGGATATTGAAAAGACTAATAGTTTTTGAATCACTTAATTGATGCTCCATTTACAGGGTAGAATAGAAGATCGGTGGGAATCAATGAAAACATCCTTCATATATTGATGGAAAAAATAAAGCGAACCGTTAATTTTGGGATTGGAAATCTTGATCGAGCTCAGAAAAGGACGGAAGCTCATGGGGTTTACTAACTTGACGACATTACTGGCAATAATGTATATGTTTAAATAAGAAAACTTTCAAATATAAATAATTATTTTTGACCAAATATTACTTTGGTTAATATCAATATCCATATAATATAAAATCCATATTTAAAAAGACAAAATAAGTAAAACATGTTCTCTGAAAAATTGACACAACTGATTCGCCATCACAATCGATATCTCAGTTTGTCAGAGCATATGTTAGCTATATTATAAAATCTATAATGAGTGCCTTCGACAAAAATCGGAATAGAGCCCACAAATAAAAACACATACCGTAAATTTCAATTGGCATTTTTATTTTATGAAAAAACAAAATACTTCATGCCAAAGTTATTCTATGAATCCTTTCGTACTGCAATTTAATCAGAACTTATTAGTCACAGTACATTGTTTTTAATAAGCACGCATTAACCCCTTATACTGAGTATGTCAGAGGCAAAGAAATATCTCAAAAGGTATTAATAGAATATCAACAAAGATATATGGAAGGTACAACAAAGGATGCATAAGGAAAATAATTGCGACATCAGTAATCTGAAAACTCCGATGAACGGAAGTTTGTTGACGTCATCCATTCTATTCAACAGTCGATCACATGTTTGTCATCTTTATCTAAGTTCTCACGGTATAATTGATTTAATTTATTGGTAAACAGGAGTGTCGGATAAATCAGTCTTAATGTCACGCTTAGAGGTCATTAATATAGAGAGTAATCATATTCTTTTTTATTATATGTCCATGTCTAAGATGCGCCCACGGTTACTAATGAGAAGTGACTAAGTTATAAAATAGGCTCTTAATTAAAGTCAAAATTTACTATTATAGTGATAGATGTGCAGAAAACATGGCGTAAATTTGACTACTTAATAAATTTGTCTTGAATGATTCAATTGCTTTCATACCGTAATACATATTATAATAATAAGTTTCACATACCACACTTTGAAATTTGAAAACCTGGCTTTTTTCAATCAATCAAAAAAAGTCAATCTCGAAATCCCGGGATCAGAAATTGCGTCCGGGATTGTATGCCCTAATTAACACAGACAATTTACATATTAAACTTAAACTAATATTATTCAACGGAAATTATTCCATACTAAGAATTTTTTTATTACATATATGTATTAATTTATGAAAAACATGCACCCGTTCACTGTAAAATTCTTTTATTCAGAGATAGTGTCGCGAATCTAAAAAAACACTTTTTAAAAATACAATTTATCTTTGAGCTGTTTAACAATCACTTAAACCATGAAATATTTTTAGAATGAGTGCTTCACAATAGTGTGATGGCACACATCTTTAGAAAACGATATCGTCTCAAATAAAAAACTGCTAACGATTGAGTTATTCAAGAAACAGTAAAAGTGATGCCTCTAAGCACCATTTACGAGGTGACTACTATAGCCGAAGCAAATGAGTACCTGATGAAATGCCATCAAAGAAAACAAATAAATGAGTTATGTTACAACGCATCTGTTTTTACGCCACTGTCAAATATAAGTTAAAATCTATTTTTTTGAATGTTTATGAGTTCACAAATATTCGCATTATTTTGATATTTCCATATCAATATTTTACTGTTGACTCTTCCGCTTTTTTTATTGCATCTCCTCCCCTATTAAAACTATTTATTGAGTCCACGAAGCGTGCTTTTAGTTTCCTGGCTAAAAATTTTGCTTGGGAGGTACTGATTAAGTTTTTATATTTCTTTCCTGAAAAGAAGCTATCCAAGTAATGTCTTTCAAAAAGATTCTCTCATCTGTAGGCATTGTGTGGAAAATCACTTAAGAAAAATCCTTACGATCGTTTTTCAATCATTATCGAAAAATTTCAGGAATCGCTTGTAGTTTTTCTTAATCTTTTAATATTTCAAAAATATCTGGCATTACAGCTGACAGCCAATGCGCCATATATTTGAAAAATTGATAAACTTGATAAGAATTTTTATACGTCGTATTAATTGAAAAATCTAAATTTGGTATTGACGTTGCTGGGACTTAAACCACGACCCTCGTAATTGCTATACTATGAAATAAAAGTATTCCCTAAGTGTTGCTTTTTTTATTTACATTGATATTTGTTTTATTTTTGTATAGCGATATTTGAGTATATAACACCGAGAAATCGATTAATCGGTATGTCTTTCCATCCCCCCCGCTTCAGTTAATACTAAACATAAACATTGTCATTCGCTATTTGATTTTACAAACAAACAATAATTATTACTTATTGCAGTAAAGACATTTTTCATTGATAATCTTCCACCAAATACATGAATGCTGCCTTGTTAAGTCCAGGTGTTTACATTTTCTGTGGTATCTCGTTCTATGGAGGGTATTATTAATATTAAATTTTGAAGTGAACACAAGGTAACCAAAAATATTGTAGTTGCAATCATTTAAAAAATATCAACTGAATGTTACGTATAGAATATTGTGATTTTGGTTCTCAAACTGTTAATCATAAATAATGCATACTTTTAATTTCGACATATTTAAACTAATTGATTCTAAATAAAACATCGAAGTGTCATTTCCAATAAGTCAAGTTAAATTTGATAATTACAAAATTTCTCCATAAAATATTCATTGGAAGCAATTAATAAATCTTAGTGTTATTAATTCTTAATCTTAATACTTTTTTAACAATATGTGTTCCCATAATGACTATTTAAAACAATAAACGATATTTAAGTAAACTTTAACGCCCATTGATATGAATTCTAATCACTAATGTAATTGAAACTATTTTTTGCAAGGTTTATATTTTGATGTCATGAATAAAGTTTATCTTAAAACAGACTTTAAAATTTTCATCTTAAAACTATTGAACTCTCATCTGGCTTTTGGGTATAACTAGCAGGCATAATCAAATTATAGCTGAACAGAACTGCCATCATAAGTAGAAATACAATGACAACAAATAAAACGACATACTCTGAACAATGAAAAATGAACAGCTTTTTCAATATTGCCTTTTGTAAATTATATTGAGTAACTTGGTAAATCAAAGTAATCAACAAAATTCACATATATATTACGGTTGAAAACACAGCTTTTGAAAGCAACAACTGTGTTTTTTATTTGAATGGCGTAGTAAAAGACATAACAGTTGTTGTGCACCAAATCCTTAAAATTGTTAAAACCTAATAAATTTTTCGGTGACTTGGACATCACTCGACAAATAAAATCATTAGGTATAGTAGTAAAAGAAATGAAGATGGCTTCCACAAGCTGTTTGGAAAAATAAGATTAAGATAAATTCATCAGTAAGTTGCAAATATGACATGAGTCTCGTATCTATGTCATCCTAACAGTGGATTAAGAATACTTGATTTCCCTGCAAGGAATTGGTGAAAATTATTCAATTGCGTTCAATAATATAAATGGTTACATTTGAGGAGCAATGGTAATATTGTGACGTCACGTGCCTCGGTAGCGTGACGGAAGGCATGCACAGTGCGAGACGCTGAGAGCCAAGATAGTCCGTGACGTAGAGAAAAGTAGGTTAAATAGCTCCGCCTCTTTGCTTTCGTTATAATATGCGTGTGCAATTAATTAGCCCTGTATGTGTGAATTTTTCATTGTGTTAGATTTATATTGCAAGGGTAAAAAATATATCAATTACACAAGCACAAGCGCTACAATACAATAATTTCTGCTTTAGTACCAGAACTTAAACTACAAAATACTAACAAACAGTGTTAATAATTATTCATTATTAAATACATCTCTAGTTTAAAGTAGTAATATTGTTTATCATTATTCACTTTATTATTTAACTTTGATGATTTACAAAAACTGCGATGAACTGATAACGCCTTTTCATATTAATTTAAATCAAGGATGGGCGAAAACGGCATTCCATGTGAAATCTAAGATTTGGTTGCAATAAACTATGAAATAGCAATTCAAAAACCCTAAAATTATCTGTGTGACACAGGAATAAAGTTTTTTTCAAATTCGTTGCCGCTCTGTTAAAAATAGGTGGAGCAGTATTTCATGTAAATTACACCACTTGAAAATCCTCGTGGTGAACGAAACTGGTACAAAACAAAATGTGTTATGAATTCCACATATGCCAGTAAACAATTAAAAGTGAATTCTTTACTTCATGGATTAAATAGGAAGCTTCTTTTCATAATTTTACAAAATTTGTATAACTTTCATTAGACACCTCAATTACTTGTACAACTAAAGTTGCTTCTATTGTAACGCTTCATTTGTGAATTCAAGTAACTAGCTGATAATTACGCATATAAATTGTCTGCCCAATTGTATGAATTTTTATATTTAGTCAATGAATAAATTTACCACTACTTTTATATATTTTACGTCTTTAACTATTTTGACATCGAAGGTTAAGTGATTCAAACAAATTCTCGTAAACACCTACTGTTGAAATTTTACTTAAGACTAATCGATCCATTTGATAAGTGGAGATAACAAAAAAAAATACAAAACAATCATGTTGCTAAGCAATATGAATAGTTAATGTTGGCTATTGTAAAAAATCAAAATGAAAGTTAAAATATGTCATTATTATTTTATAAATAAAAGTGATTTGCTAAAATGTTTCAAATAACCATCGATTATTTTTTAATTCAACCTTGGCGAGCTTTCTTGTAAAACATGAAACACTTTATATTTTATATGACCCACTCATTGGAACACAATTCGTTTTTAAAGTTGCAAGATTCGATCGAAAAGAATTTTCAATTTCGTAATATTTGACGTGTTTCCGCCAAATTAATTTTGATAGTTTCATAAATATCGTCTTTCTTTTGAAACACTCGATCATTTATCAAAGGAAACTTTCTAAGAATTTATTACAAATCACCATATCGATTACAAAAATGGATTAAAAACAGAAACATTATGAAAAAATCATTAATCCATTACCATGATAGAAATTCTTATAATTAAAACTTAAATCATAATTATGGCTTTATGTCTTTTAGATACTTATTTTACTATAAATACAAAGCGCAGTCTAATCAGTGACTTGCAAGATGTTTATTAAAATTATTTTATACTAAATTACTTATTAGCAGTTGTATGTACTAAATATTAAATAATTATATTATTATTGAGATTTTGTACATGAAAAAATAGCAAAGTGAACTGAATCTCTATACATAACCTTATCTTCTACGTATTTTCAGTGCAATGTTCTGAAAGTTGCTCAATAATAAATCTTAATATATATCATAGTAACATATTGTTAAACAGTCTAAACATATATATATTAAATCCTAATTATATCCACTTACTTAACAGGACAAAAATTAGTTTATTTAATTGAATTAGCTAACTTAAATTTACATTCTATTGAAATCTTTGATATGTTTATTAGAGAAAACGGTTTTAGAACGAATACTTATTGTTCTTGGCAATCTTAGTATTCTTCAAAAATTTTAATTAAATCAAAAATAATAATACAATAAGTAAATGATTTATTGTATTTGTTTTGAACGAGTATTTGCATAAATTTACTCTGAAAGCGAATAAGTTTAAGACGTTCATTTTTACAACAAACATTACACTTTTGTTAGACAAAATTCTTTCACGAACATCAAGACAACACAGAATGTCGACAAAACTAATTAATATTTATTCAAACTTAAAAAAAAGCAATCAGAAGCCATAACAATCTTGCTAATTGGTAATACGAAAAAAAGCGAATATTGTTCTAAAAAGTCTATTCAATTTGCCTATTCTCAAGAGTGAGATAAAAAATATCCAAGTCTGCCAGGCCTTCCGTTTCCCTTTCGCTTTTATATTAAAACAAGTTTTATCGGGTGGCGTGAAAAATCTTTGCGCACGGTAAACTGTTTAGCATTTACGATCTGTTTTAAGTAATATTAACTATTCTTAATATATAGATATCAAAACAAACTTCTGAAATCTTTCATAGCATAACATTTCATACAAGAGGTTCTAATATAATAATTTAGTTCAAAATAGTCAATCGCTTTGAGTACAAAGAAACAATAATGAAGACATAATTTACGACGTGCTTTGAATTATTTTTTTCACATAATATAATACTACTGTTTATTTTAAAGGCCACCAAAGAAGAAAAACTGTTACTAAACCTGAGTTGGAAAATAAAGTTATATTTATTGGGCAATGTGGTAAAACAATAAAATGAAAAGAACATTAGAAATAAATATATTTTTTTGTTTTGTTTATCTAGTAGAAAAAAATGAAGATTAGTTTTGCAGATAATGAATTTCTTTTAATATATTTTATATATTCTTTCGAAGTGTAATTTATTTTATTTTTTTCGGTCACACCGTACTTTGTCTTACAAAAGAGATAGCAAGAATATAATCCGTTATCGTTTATCATATCCGTCTCATAACAACACATCCGTTAGTTTTTAACGTTACTATGATAACCGTGTTTACTATTATAGCGGAATTTATTTTCTATTTGTTTGTGGTTTCTTCAAATTCCATTTTTTCTAATAAATATTTAATAATTGTGCAGGTACTCGATTAATTCCAATAAAATGCACATCTGTTGAAAATGATTAGGACATTTGACACTTTCTATAATAAATGTTCTTCTAACACCAATGATTGATTCAATTATCGCTATCTCTCGTTGGAAATCTTTTCTGTAATAAATAAAGCAAGTATTATGTATGTCACCGACTAAGCCACTAATTCTTTTTATTATTGAAAAACAGGTGAAGTATAAAAAAATTATTGTAAACACAGTTTTTCATAAAGCAATTTTCAGCTTTGAGAAGATTGATTATTTTGATATCAATGGCGGAAAATAAATGAAACAATAATTTACTGCAATTTATTTATAAAAAATAATAAATTTATATAAAAATGTGGAAATAGTCCTAAACAAATTGTGTTTTATTTTTTAAAATAAAATGCCTCACCACCAAGAATTGACAGTTCTCAAAAATTATTATCAAGTGAAAAACGATGATTTTTTACAATATCCGTTGCTGATCATGAGGTCCCTTAATAAAACATCTCAACAAAATTAAATGGACTACAATAGCCAAGATCAGATCCAGTTACTTAACATATCTTTTTCAGACAGGGTAAAGGTACACTGAAGAGGCTAAGAGGTAGTATTAAGCTTTTCACTATCTCTCAATCCATCTCTATCTGATATAAAATATGTAAGAAAAAATTAAATTAGACGTCATGATATCCATGTATTTTAATATGAATCCATGGATCGATTGACAAAATATATGTACTTGAATGTTTCCGTTCGGTAATTTGAATCAATGACCACTCGGCTAAAGGACTTGCATACATTTATTAGGATTTTACTTTCAATACTTTGAAATAATGTTGTGAGTGAAAACAGCACTACAGTAACGTTCTTACAGAGTGGTGAACATATGCACAATCAATAAAATATTTTAATGGCGTACCTAAAATCTTTTGAAAACATCACGATTAAAAACACAAGTTTTCTCCGTAATAAAACGTTAGTTTACCCTTCCTACTTCTATTATAACCACACACCTGTGTGTCATGTCAATAAAATCAAAGTGTTTGTAAGCTTTGATGAAGATCTGATCACACGACCTGTGTCCGACTTTCGTTTTCAAGTTCAAATCAAATCACTCCCATCACTTGCCACTGCCTGTGGATTGTTCTATCATTTCATTTGGCGGCAGATCACAAAATGCACTAAATGGCCATACAATGAAAGATAATGAAACTGCATAAAATGTTCTTTTTTAATAATTACAATGTTCATTATTTTATTTTAAGTCCTGTTTAATGCAGTTATACATATTACCATGTAATACGAAGCGTAAAATTATGTCGACGAAAATAGCAGTGAAATAAACAACTGCATATTTATAACGAGTGTAGACACAAAAAGTGATAATGTCAAAAATATTATTTTAAAGTGATCGTAAGTTTAATGTCAGATTTCATCTGTACATAATCTTTTGCCGCTCCTAATATTTAATGTTGATGGATTTAAAGTAGCCTACGACGGTACAAAAACATAAACTTCCTCATTTATTTTGTACATTTGGGGTAACTTAATATTTATAAAGATATAAAAAAACAGCTATATTGAAATTCCTCATGTTAAATTTCCTTGTTTTTGTATTATGATATTATTAAATACATCTTAAACAAATTCGTTTCTTCTAAGTGGCTATAAAGTTTTAATTTAATTGATACTTCTACTATCATTGACTTCGACTTTACAGAACCATCATTATCTTCATCTTGTTCTCTCGTTATCTTTCTTTTTTATGTGGCATGTTAGTAATCTTATTATTGCATATTGTATAATATATAAACGGCCTTGTTTGAATCAATTTTCCATAATTAAAAAATAGTTTAAAATGTTTACTAGCTAAACGAAACTGTTCATGGATGGTTGTTAAATTAAAGATTATAGATAATTTATTACACTTTTTTCCACTGTATCTTGTATATGATTTAAACCAAAGTTTAACAGTATATTGACTGTTAAAATATAGTTCATATCTAAAAAACTGGTGTTCATAATATAAGTACTTTTAATCAATATTCAATTTTACTAAATGTTTGTAATCTTGTAAACTCTCGATTTTAAACATATAATTTAATAATTTTTCGGTGTATGTATAACCTAACGATTTGATGCATCTCTCTCGCGATCTCCCGCCGTTTGGGTTGCATACACAACGATCGGCTTTTCACTTTTCTAATGCACTGTCAATCTATCATCGTTCCTCCGCTGAAAAGATTGATTTTGTTGTTTTACAAATGTTTTTTGATGGAACCCTTGTAGTGTTCGGTTTATGTTGAAATTTTAACTCTTTGGTGTCGATACCAGAATAACATATCGACTATTTCATGTTACACAATTTATTTTATTACGAATACATCTCAAATTAAGTTGCATAATGAAAATTTTGATAAATGATTATAAACATTAAAAAAAATTCTGTTTTTGTCTCGGGAAAAATAATTAAATGATATTTGACATTTGTTTCAGCTTATAACAAATGATGCATTTGTTATTTCCTTTGTAGTATGCATTAAAAATTCCTATACGAATAAACATACTTTGGACGAATGAAAACTACTTTATTTTCAATATAGTAATCAAGATAAATTTTAAAATTAAAATTTTACTGTTTTTAGTTGCGCTTGATAACGTTTTAAATATAAGTTTTTATTTCAATATGACAAACTTTACTTGAAAGCCATATCCGGACTGATTGAAGCATAAAACAATATTTAAAAACTATGAAGGCATCGATTTTTAAAACATTACTAACCGACTATCAAACAAAAATTGTTAGTTAAAAAAACGGGAGAGCTATTATTGAAAAAGTTTTACTTCTAATAAAATTTACAATTTTAACGTTTTTTTTTTGTTTTTTAGTTTGAGAAAACAACTAGAATAAAACATCAAAAATAATACTAAAAATGGTATTCACGAAGTAATAAATTTTATCTATACCATCCATAACTAGCCAACTAGCATTATAACTAGCTTTAATTAGCATTATAAACTATGGAAATTTTATGAAGTGAAAAAAGTAATTTATATTTTATAGTAAAGATTAAAACCTAGAAAATTTCTCGGGGACATTCAATACATATATTTGACCTGTCTCTCTTAGCTAGTAAGTGTTTTTTGCAAATATTTTAGTATTAATTTGCTTCCATAATATAATTTTTAATAAAATTAAATATTATCAAATAAAATATTAGAATGGATACTGAATTGCAATAGAAAGCCCTGTGTATATCCTTAATCTGCTTATTTTATCTTCGAACAGCTTGCATCAACCAGTATGACATGGTCACAACTAGGGCTTGCGAAACCTGTAATACCGAAACCGAGACCCGGTTTTTGAGCAATTTTTGAATAGCCATTTGTCCAATTGTTCAATTTGAGTAGGTTTTTCTGCAGTCGGACTTATTAGCACAAAGATCAGATGAGGACTGACAGACTACAGCATTAACAAACTAGCCTTTTTTAGAACATATTTATTTAAATTAAAAAAAAAACAATAAATGTATACTATTGACGAAATATCTACAGTCAACCGCCTCTCAAACTGAGCTATCGAAGGTACTGTCGTCTCCATGGTGCATGGTAAGGACTGTTTCATAAATCTGTTTGTAAGCATGAATGTTTGTGATGTTTAAAACACAATCCCACCCATCCGATAACCACTAGTCCTGTCCTAGCCCTATCCTTCTATCCTGACTCTCTTCGAAAAATGGAGGTTGAGCATCTGAGTAACAAACAGCTCTCGTAGAAAAACGTCTGTTGAGATACCTTCATTAGGAGACCATATGTTCCACATTGGGATTGGACATAGTAAAGAAAAAAAAAGATGAAAATCAGCCTTTTATGTTGTGGACGTAGATATTATTTAATTATTTTGGTTGAAGAGTTTGAAGTATTGCGATCCCAATTAGTGGTAATAATAAAATTATTCTTTGCTAATTTTTATAATACCGGTATTAATATTATATGTTCGTTAATAACTGCATGCCCTAGTGACCACTGTAGGTATGCAGTTTAATTCGAAAAATGGCCGCCATATGGACATTATTTTAATGCACCGGTAAGATGTTTCGGTTATTAGAAATAATAACGACACTCGCTGTGAAGGCTTTCATGGTTCAACGTATTCATCTAAAGCCAAGTTGTTACTGTCAAATCATCTCTAATGGCAAATTGATTAAACCTCATTCTTTATGCGAGATCTTATGTATTTTGAACAGCATACTACTGTTGCTCAATAATAAAAACAGTAGGTATTCCGTGTAATAAATTCTCAATAGATAAAACCTAATATTACACATAGAGATCCATCATAATTGTAAGAATGTGACCCTCTCAGTCAATAGTGTATTTACTTTTTCCAAATCATTATAATCGATCGCTTTTCGAGGTCTTATCATTACGATGCTGTCTGCCTATATATCTATGCACCATATGAATTTATTTATTTAGCAGAAAATACATTTACAAATCTTTCTCTCTCTCTGTCACAAAAACTTCTCCCAAAAGATGTTAGTAGCAACGTGAAATTTGCACATGTCACTCTGGCTGTAATTTCTAGGTCAATTTTGCTATTTTAAACTTTCATCTTTTAACTTTGTAAATGGACTGTATTTTGTGAGTGTTTCATGAGGTACGGTCGACGGTGGTATTTTCAACTTTGAACGTTTGCTTTCATCAAAATAATGCCAACGCCAATGTTAGCGCCCTCTATTTTTTATTTATTTTCGAACATGTTTACAAAAACAAAATCGTGAACAGCCTTATATTATAAAATATTTTACAATCTCTACCATATAGTCCACATTTAAAACTGAACCATTCAAGACCACTACTGAAAATTATACAAATCATGCTAATAAGTATTATAGTCGGTTATACATTCGGAAACAAATAATATGCACTATGGATATATAAACTGATCAAGTATGCCATGCGAGTAAAAAATGTTTTGGCATATTTTTCTATTCAAATTTAGATACCGTATTATCAAATGTAGGTGCGTACTACGATAAATATTATAATATATACACTACAGCATAATTATAATAAAACTATTTTCACTATAAAATCATTTAATAATGATTGAATTAATTTGATATTCCTTGATTGAAAATATATTATTATCGAATGTATTCAGTTCAAATTTAATTCAGCACAATAATTTTAAAAATAAGGCATTTGAAGAATATGTATCTCAAATCCTTTTTAATTCTTAATTCAAAAAATTATTATTTACAGGAATATTGCAATTGGCATTAACACTATGTTATACGACGATCATTTACCATTATGTTATTTTTTGTTTTTCAGTATTGCGTGCATATCGCTGGAGATTTTAAAAATAATTATTACGTATCCCAATCATGCTACAAATATGCTGAACATACCACCAATATTAAACATGTAAAATTCCTCCTTTATCGAAATTGTTTATTGTGACGTGAGATCATTCCGACAGAAAAGATACGACGCGAGTTTGCAAAAATGCAAATTCAAAAATAAGAGATAAGAAAATTCTTGAAGAAGTCTGTTCGAGTATAACTTTAAAGTCATCCGGCCGCAATCGAAAGTGAACAGGTCGTAACCCCAACAGTGAAAAATACTCTCTTCAAGTTTGGTATCGTCATCTCTTCCATGCACATTATTCAGCCGAGGATTTATTATTATTCACGATTGCTTCTATCGAATACCTCCATCAAAAGTATGTTCACGAATACATTGCAATAATTATTGTGACAATTGAAAGAAAAATTAATAATAAAATACATTTTATCTTCGTTGTTCTGGAAGAAGACACTAATTGAAAAATACTAGTTTTGAATAATTGGACTTTGAAGTTTTTGAAATGCCATAACTTTTTCATTTTGTTCGTTTGTACAAAACAGATTTTAAGTTGGAGTATAATTTATAAAAATAAGTGTATTCTTTCATACGGTAGAGTTTTAAATAAGGAACGATTTGTTAACTAACACAATATGTAATTTTTTCGATTTAGTGTTTTCTTCCAGAAGAACGACGATATCTCAGGTGAGACATTTTTATATAAGAACCGATCTGTTTCTTTAAATCGCTAAAATTTTCTTTTTCTGATGAGTACTGATAGAGGGATGACTCTTGAAGAAGAATAGTAGTTTACTAATCAATATCTTTAATTAAAGTCAGATGGGTGGGAGAGAATTTAAACATCACAGACATTCATGCGTTTGACCGTAAATCCAAAAAACGATTAAAAATTCAATGTACGAAAGTTCAGGGATTCGTAACCGTGGCAACAGCAACCGAATAAGACACAGACTAATCAGCGTTTACCACTCGGCTATAGGGCTGGCAGTATGCTTTCTTATTTTTAAACGTGAGTCTATAAACTAGTTTATTAATTTATGTGTATATTTTATTTCACCAATAAAATCATCTAAATGGGTTCAATAAGAATGAGATGAAGATAATAATGTCAGTATGTAATCAATTTTCAATTATTTAAAATATCTATTTGAGATTTATCGCGGTCTCTCTTCTATTATATTTTCATGAAATTTGATTATGAAATAAACCTTATTACGATACTGCCGTAATAGATTCTACCGCGAAAAGAATTTTTGAATTAAATTATACTTACACTTTTGTAACGATTCCTTCGATTGCCAAAAATAAAGTCGAAGAATTCTCGCATATAAATAAAGGTCCCCATACATTTTGGGGAACCAGTTTTCAAGTACAGTCTTTATTTGACTTTATTTTTTATCAGTTTCGATACAAAGAGGAAATACAAGTTATACGTATCACTACTTAAAGTACACGTGAATAACCTCACGTACGCTACAAACTAATACTTTTAAATAACAAAAATAAATTTTAAATTCTACCTTTGTCCTTCTTTCAATAACAATTTTTACATTTTCTGGCATAGAGCATCAAAAAATTCTCGCAAGAAATTTCTTCGTCTACCCAAACGTCTCAAATACTTTTTTTAAGAAAATATGCTAACTGTTAATTAAACGAGTCGGTTTTAGAATAAATAATTTAATGTAGCTACTCTTATTTTAGTAAATAATGAAGTGTCAATAATTACTAACAATAATTTTAAGCCTTATTCAATGTTTCTAATTGTGTAGTTTTCATTTGATAGTTGATATATCTGCATCTGCAAGTCATACATTTTTTCTGCTGATATGTGTTTTTAGCAGAATGCTTTTTTCTCAGAAGGCATATATAAAAAATTTCAATTCATCCAAATAAAAAGATAATTACAAGCACATCGCGATAAAAAGAATGTTTCTCCAGTTTTTTAAAAACCGCAAATATCTTAGAGGTTTTCCTGAAACATTTTTGCATTCCCAAAAAATAGGGTTTATAGAATGCTTCTAGCTAACAAGGCACTTGTTGAAGGGACTTAAAACATGTTCTAGTCAAATACATTTTTTGAAACACTTCATAAAGATTCCACATTATCCATATCTAGAACGAATATGATGAGAAAAATGTTTTCATTAATATTGAAGTTATTAAATTATTGTTCTATTTATTCATAAATCCTGTATACATGATAATGTCTCATTTATTATGATTCTCGAGCTAAATATATTCTGCAAACATTGGCGTATTTCACTCACGATGAAAGATTCATCTTTCACTAGAATTGTTGAATACCAATTAGATTTCTCAAGTTTTCTTTTGAACTCACAAAAATATATCTATAGGCTTAATATTTTCTTCGACGAATAATCTTTCTTTATTTCTCTCGTGCAGTAAATCATTTCAGAGACAGATTCATACGTCGAATTAAATTTGGAGGCTTATTTTCACCTGCCCACATTAAAAAAAATTATATCGCCTTGAGGTGTGGTCTTAATTAACGAACTCCACAGCCTTTATTGCAACAAAAAAGCGTTAATTGTTTCATTAGCGAGAAGGAATTCAAATTTGTAATTCTTAATGATAAAATAATTGTTGATTCAGCGTCGTTGGAAATTAATAACACTAAAAGTCATGTTAATAGTGGCTAATAAAAAAATATCATTACACAATATTAAAGTTCATATTTGTACAAGGCGTATGATTACTTTAATGTTGATTTTATTAAAACAACAAAAAATACTAACTGAAAGATACTTAATATGGTAGTTGCCAAAATATTGCATTATACTCTACTAAATCCACATTGAAATAAAATCACCTATACGAAAAAGGTATACAACAATTGTAATGAAATCTTTCAATGACCAGTTTCACTCAAGTCAAATGGCACAATTTGTATTTAATACAATGAAGTTAACAAAATGAAATTCTTACATATTAAGCAATTTTACGTTAATATTTGGTTTTAGACTCAAAAATTTTATTCCAATATTGTTGACTGATGACTGATGGACTCAATGATGTTATTAATGAAATACGATAAATAGTAATAATTACACTTACGTATGCAATTAATTTGGCTTAGGAAATAATTTCGCTTTCCATTAAAGGATCGAATTAAATTTGTACTTAACAGACAGTGAAATTAACATAAAAAAATGATTTCAATTATAATCGTCAAGCATATTTTAGATTTTTTTTGTGGTATTAAAATATCTGAATGCATTATATAACATCTTATTAAAGTACCAGTGAAATCATAGCGGTCAAATTTTTGACTAGCATTGTTGCAGTTTTTTTTAAATATGTACATAAATACTTATTGAAAGCAATCAGCCTTGACATTTAAGATTCCCAATAAAAATTTTATCCGTCATTAAAAATTTCACTAATATAACATAATATTCCTACATCTATTTTACTGTCAAAAACTTTTAAAAAACATTTGCCAATTTTTTCGAGCTTGATTTCGTAAAAATTAAAGTTACTTACAACCTTCGATTTTGTAATAATTTCATTTCGTAATAATCACACTAAACTTATATTTTCACGGTCTATTGCATTTTTTTTCCATGACACGATAATTTTTAATTTTAATGTATCTTGAATATTTTTATATAATGCCATATAACAACTGTTTAATTTAAGAGAGTGGCTTAGGCGCAGTGCAACTATAATAAACATAAATACTGTTACGTCGATGTCTAATCTCTTAAAGTGTAAAAACAGAAAGAATTAATTATTAAAATATTAAACCAGATACCATTTTTTTCATAAAATAAAATCTCACAGTATTGAACGTATAAAATATTATATAATAATTTAAATTAGGCTCAGCTACAACGAACAACGAAAAATGGGCAACATATTTGATTGGACCGCATTCTAATTTGAAGTAATATCCGTAGTCTATTAAAAAGGGGTTTTTTCGTGTTAAAAACTGTGTGCAATAAATATGCATCTGTCTGGTGCACATCCTGTTTATTACTTGACACTTTCAAGCCATTGTGAAGGTCAAACAACAAGTAATCTATAGATGTACCCTTTTATGAAATTAAAAAATGAAGTAATTGTTCAATCCGTGAAATATTTTCAATGTACACATTCGTATCAATTTGTTTATATTCCATTCAATCACAATTAAATTTTGATAATTGAATGTATTTGTATTATGAATATATCTTACATAAACCTACATTGTTTATTTATCTTGTATTTTGAAAACGTTATTAAAAATCAAATAAACATCCAGGCCAGTAGAAAAAGAAATGAAAAAGGTGTTAAGTGAAACTTATGGTAGAGGGCGTAAACAATTTATCATCCATAACAGAAGCTCTCTAAAGGCTTGAGAATAAATAAATGCCTATCTCAAAGTATGAATCTTTCAATGTATACTGTAAGCACAAAACCCTCCCTGTTTTTTAGTTACAATTGCTTAATTAAGGCACAGAAATATATGAGGTTTATTTACAATAATATTATTATGTTCCCATGCACTTTATAATGGTAACTTTTGACTATATTTATGTCCATTGGATTTTCCATGAAATAAAGAGGAATATGTAGTAGAACAGAAAGACATAGGGCAATCTAGTTACTAACTTTAAATAGAAAACGCCACCAAGAGATGATATTCCGTTAATGCTTAATCGCTTACATAATACGTATTAAAAATGCCATTTATTTGTCTTAATCAAATAATTGGTGTGTGATCAAAGGTATGGATGTCTTTGAAATTCCGCTCCAATTCGTCAGATTCTAAAAACGGGGCGTAGTGAAAGCAATTAGCTGACTTATAGTTTTTCCTAACCCCATCCTTCTATTCTTTTCATCCTCCCGAAAAGAGAAGTTGAGTGGCTGAATAAGAAGCAGTCATATATAACATAGAACCACTTCTGTTTAGATACGATCTATTAGGAGTCCACATTGGGAGTAGACAAAGAAACATGAGCATAATTTTAAACTGATCCATTAATTTATTTTTGAGTTTTTATTTCTTAGTTGTGTGTATTTTTACTTGAACAATTGGTATATATATAACAATATAAATTGACGTTAATTTGTTGTATTTATGGTGGCCTTATTGAAGACGAATGAATTATATATAATGGATATCTACTTTTTAAATAATTATATGAAATATTATATCGAATATTTAAATATTATCTCTGTAGCAATCATATAAACTACAATTTCTTACTGTATGACATGGAGCTAAATCAAAAATATATACAAATGTGGAACGAAGCGGCGGCGGGCAGTTTGTTATATGAAACACCAGAAACAAATTGCTTTTTAATAAGAATTGGTCAATAAATTCGCTAATCCATGACAGGTCAAAGTTATGGCCGTCGACTTTTTCGACTGTCAATAGAAGAAATTAGTCAGTGAAGTTATTACCATAACCAAACAATGATTTATTTCTTTTCAAAGTATTTTCTTGAAATTTTAACGGGTGCCTGTAGTTATGTGTGCATTTAAATGTGTTATAATACTTTTGTATTAATTAATTTTATGCCTTAAATAATCATGACATCGGGAGATATCTTAGCTGTGCCTGTTTATACCAAATTTTTCGAACCAACCGATTATATTTTACGTATCAAATAAAAAGCCTAACATTCAATCGTTATTTTGTACTAATTTCACAATTTTATAAAAGTATCAGTACCGGTTTTAATCAAGGCTCGTTTAACTGCTCGTTTCACTGAACAGCTTATTTTCAGTTGAAACAAGTGTATTTTATTTTTATAAACTTAATGCATTTCTACCAATAATGGCAGCTACCACCATTAAATTAATATGAATCATACGTAGATACATTTATATTTAAAGATTTTTAGAAACTGTATTATTTTGACAAAAATAAATATACACCAATTATTAACGGTAGATAAGCGATATAAACCATCTACTGGTCGTCAATTGGATTTTATCCCTTGTCTCGTTGGCCAAAAAATGTTAAAAGGAAAAATCCCAGTTGCTCGAGACAATCATTGTCGCTGTAAAAAATGTTAACCGTTCAATTTAGTTTTTAAATTTCAAGCCCAATACTGAATTAATTATTTATAAATATTTTATAATTGAAAGGAAAAATAAAAATCATATTTTATTTTTATAATAAGCAAATTATACGCAATGATTCTAGGCATATTAATCGTTGTCAAACTCGAAAAAATATTTATTTAATACAACGACATCTATTTGTGCGCGAGAATACTAGTAACTCTGAATAATCTATGTACTGTTATAATAATTTTCGAACTTAATATAACATCATTGATTTACCTATACTTATGTTTCTATAAAATATATTTTTGTTCTAAAAACAGTAATTGAAATTCCACTACTATAGTATAAAGAATTTGTAATTTTAAAATTATATGTATAGGTGGTATTTGGACGGTGATATAATATTTTCTACGTTTTCTCGTAGTTGAGCACATCTCAATAATAAAATATGTTTATTCTTTAACATTGAACTTCAAGACAAAATTATTTATTTTTAATTAAATATGGCAGAGCGTAAAAAATCAGCCATCTAAAATGAATGTCTCGGAATATCCTTGGGACGAGTCACGACACGATAAGGCACTGCGGATCACATTTTTAAAAGCCTGCAATAATAGCCATTTGTTTCCTAACAAATCTTCAATATTGAACACAGTATTTCATATACGTATCAGTCCAACGGCATAACTAGAGGGAACGTACGCCCACAATATGAGAAAAGGAGCCTTGAGCATTTCAAATAATCAGATTGTAAGTATTTTTAAACTCTATTTTAATGTGATTTAACTTTTTGTAATAGCTTAAATAAAATTCTCTTAATTAAAAACACGTAAAAAAGGGGGCAATTGTCGGCGTCTGTGGTGCAGTTGGTAACGTCGCTGGCTACGGTAACGGATGTCTCGGGTCCAATTCCCGGTGCGGACGGTTTTCATAGATTGACATTTCAATCGGTTTATGAATTTCTGTTCGTAGTCTGAGTCCTCCCTCCCACCCATCACATCCTCACGGGTCGTAGCGAGAGCGATTAGCTAACCACTAGTCCTGTACTTGCCCTATCCTTCTATCCCTACTCTTCGAAAAAAAAGAAAGGTTGAGCAATTGAGTAACAAGCAGTTCTCGTAGAAAAATTCTGTTAAGATACCTCCATTAGGAGACCATATGCTCCACATTGGGAAAAAAAATAATGTATTACATTTTATAAAAAAAGTGTTATAGGTATACTTACGATTGATGGAAATACCCTTTCGCTGAGAAAAACGTTTTAAAATTATGAAATTCAGCGTTAAATAATATAATTATTATGTTTTTTACTTAAACTGATTAAATATTATTGTTTAAATCTCCTGGGTTTCTAAAATTATAAATTATATAAAATACACTAATTATAGTTTTCTTTTTGAAATATTCTTACATTTTTATAAAACAAATAAAAACATCGCTTATTTGATTTGACTCATATTCCCAATGAGAACATGTATGTAATAAATCAAAAAGCAAAAATATCAAAATTACATAACATGAGAGGGAAAACGTGTGTTTAAAATTCAAATTCTTGTCTTAGAAATATTTCTAGTCGAGCATAAATATTCTAATATTATGATAATTCTCAAGGACGAAACTGACGGTGATGAATTGTTGGCATTTAATCTTCCCAGGCTCGACAGTGTACGTGAAATGGTTCCGAATTAACTATCTACAAGGATACTTAAAAATTGGCAGTTGTTGTGGAATCTTCATACAAGATCGGATCACTTGCTAGATCCGTCTTTTAATGACTTTGAATACTTAATGACGTTTACTTACGTGATTGTGTTTCATATCATTTTAAATTATATTTTATTACGCTGACTGACAAAATACTACATTCACATAAATTTAGAAAAATAGAAATAGTCGTATAAAATACTACATCTTTCACAATAATATATAACCTACGTATGTTAGTTAAATGTAACGATTTTTTCTTCCATACTTTGATTAAATTTAAATGTATTGATAGAATTGTCATTTATTTACTAGAACTACAGTAGAATTTGGGGTAAGATATAAATGTTTTCAGTTCTACCATGAATATATTACAGCTATTCATTACTATGTCTGCTCTCTATATAATATGTAGCATATGGAATCATTATGAAGTATTTTAGAATAAGATGTTTTATATTAACTAATCGTAATACCTATCGTTTAATAACTATTTTCAATGCAGAAGAGGATGAGATTAGACAAGGGATTATAATCAAAACTCACATCACACAAATCCATATTTCTGATACAACTCTAAAAATCGATTGGAATATTACTGTATGATAGTGTGTTAAGAGTTATTCGAACCCTTTACAGAGCAACCGAATAGAACGAAAATCCACTAGGTGGCTGAATAAATAAATTAATATTTATAAACTTATCAGAATAAGATATAATAAATTTGAATTGATTTAATTTTAAACCTCAACGTTATCCGCGTTTTAAGTTTGAGTTATAAAAATTATAGGTTTTCGTTGCTTTTTTTGTCGACAAATACAAAAATTACTAGAAAACTTTTCTCTCGCTTTAGATTAAAGGATTTATATAAGACATCTTATAAGTAATGAATTATAAAAAGCATAAAATATTTATAGAATATTCTTTTTAACGTTGTTTGTTGCAATATGTGTTTTTTTAAATCGCTAAAATAACTAATTCTCAGTATCTATGCAACAAATCGAACACAATAATACATACGCAATTGTGTAGCCGATTGATGAGTATATTATTTTAGATTTCCAGTGAATTGGCACTTGCACTATCAACGATTGTTGCTTGAGCGTTATCTTACCCAGAGATCAGACCCGGTGTGTCAGTAATATATGATGTTTTTACCATTAAGGGATCAGGCTTACACATTTGCCATTGTAAATAAATCAACTCATCATTTTCGATAAAATATCTCTCCGCGCTGTGGTCATCACTTCATTGTTAAAAATAGATTCCTACTAATGAATGAAAAAATATTTTTTCGTAACTTGTCAATCACAAATTTATCACTCGTGTTAAGGATATTAGTTACGTTTACATCAAAAAGGCGGTTAGCTTTGATTTTAATAATAGTATATTATGAATCATTATTTCTATTACATCACTACCAATATGATTACAAAAGTACTCAAAAATACTTTAATAATAGTTCACAAGTATTATTATAGAACATAGCTGTCTTCAATAATATAAATCCTTAAAAAGATAATAAAATTTACTGAATATAAAAAAGGGAGATAGATTCCAAAAACCCGTCAAATTAAATATCCGTAAATCAGCACAATTATTTTTAAATGGATTATGATAAGTATTAATATTTTTTTATAATTAAGGTTGACATACCTATATCTATAATATTTTTAAAATAAAACAAAAAATCTTCTGTATGACTTTCACATGTTTATGACAAGTCACTCATCAGTTGATAATGCTCACGATGAGTACGAAATAAATTTTATTTTAGTTTTCAAATCTAGTGCCTTTCCACGAAGAATTGACAGATAACACCGTTTAATTAATACATAAATATGCAAAAAATTTGACTGTTGAAAATACAATACGTTTTAAGCGTCGATAGAAAAATGTAATCGTGTAGGAGAGGAGTCAAGTGAAAAAGTAAGTATATGCCGTTGACTTCTCGGTTTACCTAGTTTTGCTACACATATGAAACCAAATGGAATTTTAAAACAAACAGTAATTTCTCATGAATGTGTAAAACGGATGCCGCACAAATCAAGGGATGGCTGTTCATACAAACACATATATATGTGAATACATATTTAGATATGTGAGTAAACAAATAAACACATCTCGAACTATTCCAAATTTGCATTAAAGTTTTCCATACACATGTAGTTTTAAGCGGGACCATTAAAGTAAAATGCTACATTGAAACATCGTCCTGGCTCCTTATGGAGGTGTACTTCACCATTGTTGAAAATGTATTGAAATAATTCTACTTTTATTTCAACGAGAAAAAATGCGTAAAGACATCGCCTGGAATACGATTATGTTTTTAAAACCATGTATAAAGTTAATTACTTGCTTCATACATGAAAATAATATTCATTATCAAATATTTCAACATGCTCTACGTAAAAAATATATTTGCATAGCTAAATTTAAACTCATTCACGTAACATCATATATTTGTAAATTGACGATAGCCGTTTTCATTATAAAAGTCTTTTATGAAACGATTTTTTGTCGTCTATCATCTAAAAACTAAAATTATTGAGCATCGCAAAGCGCTAACTAAAAATAATCAAAAATGAAGTTCAACTGCTTTGCGCAGGTCGTATTAATCTTTACATTCAAATATTTATAGTAAATATCGAATGTAAATGAAATTCTTCATTTCAAATAACATATTATTTTGCAACACATTTAGCGTTGCAATTAAATCCTTTATAATAAAAAATAAAACAATACCTATTTTTATCACCGATGTACTTTAAAACAGCTTAGTCAAATTGTTGATGGTGTCCATTATTACCTGAAACAGTCATAAAAAAACACCTTTAAATCATACATCATTGAGGTATGTTTAAAATAGTTATAACAAAAAACTGTAAATGTCAAATATAATTAAAATTTTGACGTAAAGCCGAAGGCATAATATATATCGATGATTTATTTTTAGCGCAGTCTCTATATACTGTTGATTCAAATATTTCACACGTTAGGAATTTCGAATACGACTTTTCTTGCATACCAACTAAACAGAGCGTGAAAAATAAGCATACATAACAAGAGTGGCCTTGGAAAAAAATCCTCGCCATTAATCGTACCGATGGAGTAAATAGTGATACTTATCAGTATTGCATTTCTTCGATAAAAAACATATAATTATAGAAGTATAAAGGAGTTTTTAGCTTAGCCTACGTATTTATATGTAACTGATATCCATACTTAAACTTATTTATCTTCAGCGAAATTATATCCACGAATAAAATCACTTTACCTTCAACGATCATACTCGTTTACAGAATTTATGTTATTGGTTTTCTGAGTAACTAAAGTATTTATTTTACGATAAACGTTAATTTTATTAAATATGTATCCATGCAATTTTATTAATAAAATAATATCAACGTGCAATATAAGTTTTGATCTTTGAAAGTTACCATGATTTTACAGAAACACGTCATCCCATAAATAATAAACGTTTGAAAGTGAATTTAATTAATTATTAATGTTTCGAATACAACTGAACCCTTTGAAAAAAAAATCCGTTGTAATTCCCTCCCTCCCCTCCCCATCCATCCTGCACTTCTTCTTCTAAGTCGTATTCGTCATGTGTGAGGGTCGTGGCCTCCGTCTACCGCAACAACTCAATTTCCTTTGACGATTCTTCACTACTCGCTCCTGCACTCCGCTGCTCTGAAGGCCATCGGTAAAAAGAGGTCTATGGGGTCCTTCACTTGGTCACTTCAGCAAATTGGAGCTCTTCCTCATCCTTTTCTGCCTTCAACCTTACCTGTGATGACGAGCCTCTCAAGACTGTCGGTAAGCTTGCGGGTGATGTGGCCAAAAGAGCCGATTAGGCGTCTTGTATGTACGGCTGAGAGACAATCCTGGATTTGAATCTCTTGCTTCTTTACTTCACTACACTTTGCCCTGTCACCGGCAGGATCTCTTATTTTCTCTACGATACGCTAACTTTGAGGATGCTAATATGTTTTACGGTTTTCTCTACTGATAGAAGCTTGATAGAGCAAATAATTGATAAAAAAAAATGTAGTGTTTCCACTAAACATGAATATTACATTTCCAAGAAATCGTAGATAGATCAATGCAAATATATACATATTGTAATGACCGCAGTATAATTTTGAAAGACTACTTAAACTCCGGAATAATTACATGTTTCTTTCATAAGATAATATAAATCAATGTTGAATTTATGGATGCTACATTATGTTTATTGTCCGTACCAATTTGCTGTAATTTGGTTGGATTTAATACATGAAAATGTATATTTCTTATGATAGGAACATCACTTAGGAAAATGAAAGTGAAGGTGTAACTGACATCCAAAAGGCTGTTATGATGCAAATCACGCTAGACTTATTGAATAAGTAGATGGTAAAATAATAAAATACCCGTTTTCTTCACGCCATAACACCCACAGTACAATTGCCCACGTCGCAAAACTAAACGATCTGTCAGAGGGAACGAATTAAATAGAGAGAGATTCACCAGATTTAGTGCAGGTTAATGGTTACTTGAAACGACTGCGACAAGGTTGCTTCAATTTCTGCAATACTTCAGAGTCAATAAAAGTAAATTTAAATTGAAAGATTTGTACGGAGTACTTTTCGATTAGATTTTTTGAGAGAAGTTACACAATGAAACAATTTACTAACATACTACTCTTGCTTTAGTCACTTGTGCATTCAGTATACTGCAGATGGCTCTTCTTCGTCATAATGTATAAACATCTATTTTTTTCTTCTTAACATTTTGATTGTTGATAATTTAATTTCAATTATCTATCAACTGTAAAGCTATTAAACTATGGAGCGTAATTCGTTTTGACTGCTATAAAAAATGTGGAAGTCAAGTTGTGTTTTTTTTTCGATAAATGAGGTTTTGTAAAATGGTTATTAAATTTAAGCTTTTAGTATAATGCACTATTTTTTTATTTAAGAATAAAATTTTACTATGAAAACGAAGATTATAATGTAAAGTGCATATAAAAATTGATCATAAAAAGTATATATTTGGAGTTACACCACTATTATTCTAAGTGACACATACCTATAGTCTCTATAAATCGTATTTCATTATATTCGCTTTTTATTACCTTACAAATCAACGACATTTACTGATTGAAAACACATTTATTTAGCAGCTCTGCATCATATTAAAGTAAAATTTGTCTAACTATTCATCAAAGAATAATTCAGACAATTGCGTAATTTTTCAATAGCTGTTAATTTATATACTAACTATTACAAATAAACCTTTAAAATTCAAAATAATTCTGTGTAATCTTTTTTGTTTAATTTGTTTTCTCTTTCATTCAACAGCTTTAGTGAATGATATTTTCTCCAACTGTTTAAATGATCACTTCGTATTCGTACCATATGCCCAACATGCTTTTTTATTTGCTACTAGATTGTTGAATACTTTTAAAAAAAATTGATATCATTTGAAGTACAATAAAATAGTGTTTATTAATGAATCAGCCAAAAAGTAACTATTATTTAAATGGAGTAATATTTTCCAATACTGTTTTTGAAGTTTTGTTCGAAAATGGTTATCAAGAAAATCTGTGGGCTACATAATAAGTGAGTGTAATTTATTTGTACGGAAGGTATTAAATATGGTTAAATAATGCGTATATCTGTCTTTCCTTAACGTTAAGCTTAGGAAATATGCTGACAGTCGACGATTTAGAGGATCTAGACGTGTCAGTTGGTGAATGTAGCTGCTGCTGATATAGTTTGCATTGTCAGCAAAACAGGGTGTAAATTTTACTCTACGCACAAAAGCTTTCGCAGACAATAATAATTTATCATCCGACTGGATACATATTTTTTCTCTTACTTACGTTTCTTTACAAACCATGTGAATAAAATAATGCTAACAATGTCACATAGTTAGTACTAAGTAATTGTTTGTATGTTATTGAACAATTATTATTTATAACACATTAATTATTTATAACACATGTTATATTTAATAGTAAGTATGTCTGCTCTTAATGTACTTTCTAAAATTAAAATATTATTTTTTGATTTTTTTTTATAAATTTAGTAAAAATACTTCTGTTAAGATACCTCAATTAGAGATCAAATACACATACATATTGGAAGCGGACATGGTTAAAAACATAAAAAATAATAAAAAAAATTAGCGTTTTTGAATTTTATTTTTAACACGAGAATTAGTTATATAAACAAATAAACATTCAGCTTCAGCTTTTTTCTTTAATATCTATCCATAGTTATTCTAAATTGAGTAGTACACCAAATTATCTTTTTGCACAGGGGATACGTCCCAAAAACTACCATGCAAAAAAAGATAACCCTTTCATATAAAAATAGTAGATAGGTTCTTACTTATAATATTCATCAAAAAACGTTAATTTTTCATATTGCATATTATTTAAAAATATGTATATAACATTATATATCATATAACGTAATTATTTAGTCATTTAGTACCACTGCTAGATAATGAACCTGCCCGTTTTCGTGTGTTTTTCTCGGCGAAAAATCACTCGTCACGGGAATTTTTATTGGCGATTTATCTACAATTGTATCTTGAATAAAATTTCCATCTTCTGTTTCATTGATTTTTAATGAAAATTTGGTTATCGGATGCTGTAATTTCATTTTCCTATGTTCTTTATATGATTCTTCATAACGTGTCATAATCATTTTTAAATCACGCTGGAATTGCACAGGGTGCACATAATGCAGTGAAATATGTAATTTTTTTCTTTGGCTTAAAACCGTGTTAAAGTGAAAAAAACAATGTAAAAAATATTATCGGTTCTTTTTCTTGGACCTTGTTATTTCGAATCCGTGCAAAAAGACAATTTTGTTTATATGAAATCTATAGACTGGATAACCACAGTATTATAAATATTATACAATATATCTTTCTGTTCCATACCGCATAAAAAAAATTAGACTGATCGTTGGCTCACACCATTCAAAAAACATTTTTGTGTGCATCTTTCAATTGAGAGATTGAAAACATTACGTGTACGATTTTAATACCTATACAAATAAAATAATAGAGACACATTAGTACTGGAATCTCCACATGTGATTAACTATTTCCAGGGTACTGTTATGCCCATTAAATGAGTGAAGTATTGATATTTAAATCGAAACTATGATAATACACGTGATGGATAAGACCGAATGTCAACAGAGATAAGAAAGATGGGAAAAATTAATAAAATACTATCAATAATTAGCAAACTGCGAATGTAATTCTCGGTTTATGAAATGCACTGAATAATTTATTGAACCCACACATGTCTTTTGAGTGGAACTAGTGACTTGATTGTGTTCCTTAGAATCGATAAGAATTCCTTCTGTCTACCGAGTTAAAATAAATGGCATGAGATATATGAATACGGAGGGCAAATAAAAGTGTTATTCAGCAAACGAACCTCAGAAGCCTACTTGCGTGAAAATTCTTGTAAAGGGAGACACCCACGTTCACATCTCGGCTATTTCTGTAACACCACTTGTAAGCCGTTGTTTATTCTAGGTATGCGATAAACTTTTTATGCTACAGCCCGAGCACAAGATTTATTAAGACAACCGTAATACGAGTGTCAAAAATCAAAAACTACTTTTGAACATATCGATAAATATAATAAATATGAATATTTTTCAATAAATCAGGTGAAAATTGAAAAATTGTTCAAAGCCGCAGAGTTTTTTTTAACCGTGTCCGCTCCCAGTGTGGAGCTATGGCCTCCGAATGGAGGTTTCTCAACAAAAGTTTTCTACGAAAACTGCTTGTTACTGAGTTGTTCAACTTTTCTTTTACGAAGACAGTAGGGATAGAAGAATAGGGCTAGGACAAGACTAGTGGTTGATTAATCGACGGGTGGGAAGAGATTGAAGACATCACAAACATTCATGCCAATTTATGAAACTTTCCGCACCGGGACTTGAATCCGAGACATCCGTAACCGTAGCCAACGACGTTAACAACTGCGCCACAATTCCGATATAATAGTGGTATAAAACTTCCAATAACAAAATGAACAAATTATTAAAAAATGAATTTCCACTGTATAACTGCCAAATCTACCGAAAAATCTAAATAAATAAGCTATTCTGATGTCTCGCTATTCCTTTAATGTATTCATTCTTTATTTTATTAAATAAAAATGTTTACTTCAGCGAATAATATTAACAGATAATACTAATAATACTCTAACGTAATACTTAGTCATATAATTGAGGACTTGCTTCATCTATTTTTGGAAAATATCGTTTCGTTCTATGTCTGCTTTATATTTTTTCAATCCTTGAAATTAACTTAGCAACTGAGGACTTGACAATAGTAAGTAGCAGATAATACAATGGCTACATATCGTAATCAATAAATTACAAGTCCCTTGATATACGCCGCTTAAGTATTCTCCTTCTTATTAAGGCATCCCTTTTTGCTTTCACTATTCTTTGAATTGTTTTAAAAATATTAACCGCCCAGGCAAAAACTACTCGAGAGCAAAGCAATATTGCTTTTAAGACAGGGCTGCATTTAGTCTTCATTATTCTTTTGTTACTAATACATTTTAATACATTAATTTGTATATAAATAATACGATGTAATCTAAATTCATATTTATGATTTTGTGATATTTATTGAAAATGTTATTCTAATTCGAAATGATCCTTATTCATAAACGCCATCTTATTACACATTCAGGATGAATATTTAATCAAATAACAACAATGTCAGCTTTTATTCGATGCAGAATTTTAGTAATATGATAATGGCTCTTTTTATTGTAATAACTCTATTTCTGACCTGACCTGAAAAATAAACAGAAGGATTTCGAAATCATTTTCTATGCCCATGTGATTCAATTCCATTATATCCAAATATGTATTTTAACATCAGTGTCTTCCTATTGTAATATCAATGTTTTAAGTTAATGGTAGACATTTGTCGATCTATTTATTTAATAACTATTAAATATTCAGTTGAAACGGGCTGATGGATACAAAATAAATAAAACCTCTGTACATGTTTGAATGTAGTTTTTCTATAATATGTATAAGATAATGTACAGCGATGAAAAAATTTTAATTCAAATTTTATTCACCCTATTTTCTTATTTGATCGGCAAAGCTAATAATACACCAGAATACTTTGAACTTTGAAAATATAGTGGATATTGATTTTTTATTTGCGCCGTATATTTTTTTAATTCTCAGTTCTTGATTGAATCAATGAAAAAATACATAATGTTATTGAAAAATATTATAGTGTGATCAGGATGTGTTTTAATGGAGCATTTTTATGTAGATTTCTAATTTTATTTCCCCGAGTCCTATCCTGCAATAAACGCACATTGACTTGTCATTTATTTATGTTAAAGCCAGAGGCAAACTGTGTGTGCCTTTTTCATGCATTATGCTATTCAAACTAGGGCGACTTTTCATGCGAGTATGAAATAGGAGAGGCCCGCCGGCAGAATACTTGCGGCATTTTCTGTTTTCATTTGTTATTATTTTTAAACAGAGATGCCGCCACGCGCTGCAATTGTGCACAGCTGGGGATAATGCTACTTGGTTTCATGAATCTATTTGAACAAAAAAATAATTCCAATCGAAGACCAAAGATTCACAAACATTTATTGCAAATATAGTGATTGCTGCCTTTTTTCCTTTATATTATAAAAGCCATCATGTAAAATAGTCAATGTTTAGGATTCCCAAATTACCTTTAAGCCTTCAAGCAATTTGTGGATTTGTATCCAAAAGTTGATGACTAGCTTTACAACCAGTTCTCGTTAAAAAATATTTTTTTTGAGAATAAATTAATTAATATTAAATTTAAATAAATATCTATCAAACCACAAATAATTATACATAATTAACCAATAATAACATAATAGCCGTAAAAAACCATTTAAAATTCAGCCGAGGGTCCAAAATTTTGCAAAATATTGTCAATTTATAAAGAGGTTTATATTTAAAACTGCTTTTAAAACCTCAGTAATGCTTGACAGACTTCACAATTGTAGTCGGATCAAAAAACAAATGCGTTCAATATTGTATGGCCAAACGGCGAATGCTATAAATTACAAAAAATTTGAAATATCATGTATGGTCGACTCCTTAGTGAATTTTAACTTTCAAATAAAGATTTCATTTTCAAACTAGTAAATGTGTAACTGTTTCAGCCAGAATCAATATAAAACACTTAATTTTAACGCATGTTATTTACATTATTTTTTAATGTTAGAATTGTAAGATATATTGAATGTTCGATGTTTTGAACTTGATTATTCAGCAAAAAATGGACAGGACAGAATAGGAAAGCTTTACCCATACAGTCAAAGCTTTACTTGAGTAATACTTTAATAATGATTATGTATTTTTTATTAAACACTCCATTACGTTCTAAATTAAATTTCATTCAAACTTTTCCAATTTTCAGTAATAACCGTTTTGAAAAAATCATTTTCTTTATCTTATATTCGATAAGAAGCTAGTAAATATTGAATATTGAGTTTTCATAATACAGAGTTGAAAAATATATGGTAGATCGCATGGAAACTGGTAGATTTCCAGCTGCACAATGCCGCATTTTGTATAGCTGTCAAACACAATTATTTGCAAAACATTGAAATTGAATAGAGGCGGTAGAATCACCATGCATTTTAACTAACAACTATTATTGTGATAACGAATTCACTTGTTTCTGTTATTATTATGCGTTAGCCATGTTTCTGTCAGCGCACCCCTATTGTTGTCTATAGTACTTAATGCAATTATTTCTTTCTTAAGTCATAGTCAAATTTGATTAATTTTATCAAAATATTATCAGAAAAACTTTATTCAGAATATGCCGATATACAATGCATTGAAATTTTCATGAAAATATGACTTTATGGTAAGGTAAATGTACCAGTAGTTGACCGCCTAAGAGAAAATTCAACAAAAATAACGATTAACGTTTACCATTAAACCGAATGATGACAAAGTAAGCGTACTCATAATAGATCAAATGTTTTTATTGCTATGATAAGACAAAAATTAGGAAAGGGCCTGTTACAAAAAAATTGTGTTTAATTTTTAACAATCATGTTAATGTTTCAGTAGCTGACCACACTTTTTTCAGTAGTTGACCATTTTTAATCCGAGGGTTTCATGACAACCTTTCATCAGAGTTTCCTGTATGACCACTCTTGACATATCAAGTAGCATATTCTTACACTTACTGATACCATTAAGAGTAATGCTTTGCTGATTCTCTTAAGAAATTCAAAATAAAATACTCACTGCATACGGTGTTGTTTTCAAATGGCCGCTATGACACCCCAGTGACATATTCATATGGTGATCTGTTAGTTCCTCAATCCAAAAAATATAGTTTCACTTATCCGAACTATAACAATTTAGAGTAATCCCGCGTCTACGTTTCTTATTTTGAGCACTTTTATAGAAAAAAGGCCAACTGCTGGAAACATGGTCAACTATCAGTAAATTTACCCTATCTCTCGAAAAATTTCTTTTGTATGTTAACGCAGAATAGTATCATTTATTTATATTTAATGTTTTAACAGAGCCGTTCTTGATTCTCAATGCTCAGTTTAAATTTGTGAAACTGTTATTTTTAATTTTTCTAATTTGTGTTAGCGTAATACTGAAAAAAACATGAAATAGAAAACCTCGCTTAGAATTAAATGAGTCCCCGAGTTGCTGAACACGCTCCTGGTGATTTTTCAAAAAATAAGTTATTAATATAAGTACATGCTCTATCGATTGATCAAAACTCTACAAACCTTTGGGAGCATGTTTAACGACTCAACAAGTCAAATATAATGTTATTTTAGCCTCGTCACAATTGAATCTTTCCAAGTAAATGCATGAACAATACTTATGTGAATGTATATGATATTGGTTTTTTATATCTCAGATAGTTAAGTTAACAGCATTATTTTTTAAATGAAAGCGTAAAAGAACTAAAAAAAGAAAGAAAAAAAATAATAATACACTAAACTCATTCCGTATAAACAATTTGGTTGCTGTGCTTTCAAGCATATCCCAGTGATTTCCATGTCAATAGTATAATTTTATAAACAAAATATACCCAATCCAATTAAAAACATACAAACAAAAATAAAACCTTCCCATTAGATCTTCTAATATTTTAAGCCATATAAAATTGATTTATCGCATGTGTTTTATATTAGGATGAATACATTATCGGCAACTATTCCTGGCAAGGTCGCCAACTCTTCTATATAAACTACCAAGCTGAAATGTGATCATGTACGTTACATAAAACTAATGGCATCTTGTTTTTTTTGTACAGTATTACGAAATAAATAATATGCAATCTGATAATCAAATGAGACTGTTAGATTACTGCGTGGGCATGTTATGCATCCATGGACATAAATATATATTTATTATGTGCGTACATAATCAACTGAGATTGAAATAATATTGAATTAAATTTTTTTGACAGTAAAAATAGAATATTAAATATTTGTAATACTCAATAAAGTTCATTTATTGAAGATTAAATACGTATTCATTATTGAGACTGTTATTGTTAGAAGAGGATGATTTTTTTTCAATTGTTTGGTAAATAAATGCTATTGTCTGCAAACATCACTCATAAATTCAATGATGCGTTTCGAATAATATTTCAACGAACGACAGCTACAAAAATTGAAAATTTTTTCATGAGACTTAGTCCTGCATGAATAAAATGAATAAACAGTAAAGATTTTATGTATTTTCAAACGGCTAGTTTTCATTGGAAACGTACTTTGACAATTGACTTGTAACGTGTTAATAGCCAAACATACTGGGCAGAAAACGATTCATTTTTTGCCGAAATAATCATCTAAAAAGGAACAACTCAATCAAAGTATCTGAAAAAATCTATCGAGAAAATTTGCATTAAAACACAGTTTATCTTTAATTGAGAATGAAAATATGAAATTATATATGAAAAAATATATCATCATAAAGTAATCGATTTTTCAAAAAATCATGTTTTAGTGGGCACTTAGCAACGCACTTTTTGTATATTCCAATACTTATGCCTCGATTGTCTCTGTCATTGTAATATATCTAAAAGATCATCATGAAAAAAAAGTCAAATATAGTCGACAGTGAAATAAATATCGAATTGTGTAGGCGTGAAACAGTGCAAATTTTAAATACTCGATCAAACAATATGTACGCATTTGAGGAACTCTTTGATGGCTAGAATTTTACAATTTTTTATTAATAAAACATGCAATTTTCAAAACTATGACTAACTGACATATATAAGGATAAGTTCTTAATTATTAAAGACCTTGAAAATCTTCGTGCATTCATCTATATTGATCGCACATATCTAGTTTAGTGCAAACAATTACTCGTCGTGCCGGTATTCATAAAGGTCATCACCGGGATTTTACAGTAATGTTACAATACTTATAAAAAATATGTTCTTGACCTTATAAACAAAATTGGTATTTATTAACACTATAAATATAGAATTCAATCTTGAGTAGGACGTACTACCTTCAAACACATAAATCGGCCATAAACATGTGAATGATAATCATTTTATTCTGGTCAACAAAATTGTGGGCTAAAAACATAAAATCATGCCGTATTTCTATACATCTTTAGTTACATAAAACGACTTTATAGTTAATTTATCACGTCAAAAATAATATATTAAATAATTAATTCTTGCTTTAACTTGATTAACTAGTGCCTATAGTTTAAGATATAATTAAAGTTATACTGAGATTGAAATCTTTATCTACTATTTGAACTCATTTTTGTCTTTTAAAAAATCAGATAATTTTAATAATATTTTTAACCAATAATAATAAAAAATACATCAATCAAAATGAATTTTACCGTTTTATTATTACTACTAAATTGTATTTAACGTACAAAGTTAAACTTTAACAGAAATTGCATCATTTAATAGTACAGTTAAAATGTCATGAAAATTGTAGAGGTTTTTAGATTTCCCCGTTATTCCATCATAGATAATAATAATAAAATAACATTTTCTTTCGTGTTAATATCGTCCACTTAGTTTATCTTTTTCATTATAAAATGTGTCCATTAAAAAACAAATTTTCGTGTGTAACATAATAAAAAAATATATCATTCAGATGAATATTGAAGACTTAAATGAGATATAATTATACGGTAGATTCACGACCTTCACGAAATGAATATTATGTGAAAATATAAATTATGAAACACGTCGATCACGTTTTTACCTAAATAACTTCTGCAAGGTGTGGATATTTTTTATTTTAAATTATCCTTTCTATTTGATTATTTTTTCGATGAATTTATCAGCATGGTTGAAAAATTGTACACTGTGATAAAATCTCTACGGCATATTTTTCGACATAACAATAAAGCAGTATTAATGGATTGATTCATTTTTGTCCGTGTACTTATTTCTTATTGTATATAATTTTCGATGGCAGAAAAAAGCATATTCGTCGCTCAGGTGAAATTTTCACATTTTTCTTACAGTGGCACAGGAAGAAAATCAGTGGAACTTAAAATCGCAGTCGATGTATTGTTAATCAACTATATCGAAATGTCTTACGTTAAGAATTCTTTCCTATTTGAGATGATTCATCAAATGCAGTGAATTCAAAACTTGTATATTTTGTCTATTACGCGCAGGGTGTGTTGTTCAAGAATTTATTACAATAATGAACGTATTGATAATGATAATAATTCATCCATAAATCACTTGCAACGTAATACTAACATATGGGAAGTGATATATACATACATCCTGAAGAAACTTCCCACTCACATTTAGAATCACTTTCTTTCCTTTCAAAGGATTGAAGAACTTCTTTACTACGTGATGTAATATAAATTGTGGGTCGCTTAACAACATAAAAGGAAGTGATAAATAGTGACAGAAATATTTTTGACATTTAAAACGTTACGTTAAATATGCATCCTTTCGCATTAATTTACAATATTGTTTATGCAAACCAGCTGTCAAACAAAAGCGAATTCACTAAGCTTATTTGACACGTAAGAAAAATCCATTATTATGTCAGAAACACTAAATCTCTTAAATAGATTACACTATGGAATATTTCATTAGAATAAATAATTATAATATTATGTAGTAATATTGCGGCCATTGTTGTGTCGTTTAGTAATTGTAAATTTCTGAAAACATTGATTAACATGGATTATGTTCATTTTCGTTTCTTCCCATATTATTGTATCATGAAAACGAAGAAAAGTGAGCAATTAATTTACCAATGATCATCTACTTACCGCATTTGAACATAATTACATCAATAAAACAACATATATTGAGTTTGGATTATTGAGATTTTGTACACTTCCATGTATTTTGTCACTAACATAATCCAAATTTGATATTGAAATTCCATCAAGCACCTTCAGTCGATGTCTTAAATTATATATTGAGTTCTTAATGACAATTAATTTTCCTTAAATACTTTTCGTTGAAATACATTATTAGAAGTAAAATGCTCCACACTTTGAGCGGGAATGGTATTTATTAATTTGTTGAAATAAAACTAGATTCGTTTAAAACTAATTTATCTCGCGGATTTCATTTCATTTCGAACACAAATATTCAGAATATACAACATTAAATTATGTTGCTTCATTTTCTTAAATATCAAGTTACATCAATACAGATAAATCAGTTTTCATTTTCTTTCAAAAGGCAATCGAAATAAATCCGGATTTATCACAGCCCACGAATGGATGTTCGATAATAAAAAAGAAACGCCTCGGCTGTTTATTATGTTAGTATGGGCACGCCCGATTTCAAATGTTATAATTCTTTCCAATAATTGATTGAGCGAACTAGAGTAAATAGCATAAATGACGCCCAAACACGTGTTCTGAACAATACTTGAGCAAACAAATCAATTATATTATTGTAGTAAAACTACCATTACAGTAGGCATATACCCACGTTATTTAATTAACAATTAATGGCGTAAAAAATAATTACAAACTTGAATACTTTATTTGATACAATTATTGAAGCAAAAATGTGCAGTGATTTAAAAAGAATATTAGGCATTAAATTTTATTCAGATGATATTAAAAAGGTAGTAGTATTTGTTAACATTTATCCTTTATTCCAATTTAGGAAAATAATCGTTCACAAATGAAAGATATTTAATTTTGTTGTTAGAAAAGTCTAAATTTGTTTTAATTACTCTGTGGCATTGCCAATTCCATTCCTAACGTGGAACATATACTCTTTTAGTTATAAACCCGTTTTTTTAAGATCAAATAGAGTACGTGATTATTAAAATTGATAGCATTGTTATTTTACTTGCTTTGAGTTGAATAAAAACGTTACTAATTTCCATTTTATAAGCTAAATGAATTAATACGTGCTTTTTTTTTTTTTAATAAAACACAATTCATTCTGATGAATTGAGCTGATAATGCTCGTGATGTGTGAAACCGGTCCTGGTCATTATAAATATGTGGAAGTAGTACAAATGAATTGTGTTTTATTTTTTAAAATATAATGTCTTTCCATCAAGAATTGACAGTTAACACCTTAAAAGGTAATACGTGCTTATTAAAATGTAAAATGGAACATTTTTAATGTATCGTAATTGCATTAAGTTTATTAAATTTGATTGAATCTGGTATTTTAAATGAACATTTTAAAATAAATGCCCTATTTCAATTTCAGTTCAAAATTGAAAATAGTATCGATAAGCACTATCAATTGCATTTTGACTGCTACTGTGCGCATGTTAGAGAAATAAGGTGCACTCGAATATGCAAAGTAGCAAGGAAGCAAACTCCGAGAACGATGAAACAGCGAGATATTCCCGAGTGCTGGTGGTGATTGTGCGCCCCCGCCCTGAAAGCCCACGCTGCCATACCAAATAGCTACTACTCCACGGTGGAAACTTCAATTGCGTCATCTTGATAATGACACCGGACACATGTGCAGAAGCTATTTACCCGGTTGTCACAAAAATATGCAGCACGTTTATTTATCATGTAAAAATACGCATAAACTTATTCTATAATCGTCACTTTCATATTGCTTTGCCGAACGCGACGTGCAGAAATTGGCCAAGTGAACAATTATTTATTAAGTAATTTAGAGAATAATACGACATGAAAGTATTGCTTATATTTAAATTAATAAATTAAGAGTTCATACTACAAGGATAGAATAGATAAAACAAAGTATTTTGTCAAATCTACAAATGAAATACATTATTATGGTATGAAAGCCTATTTTGAACCACAGCGTAACGTTATAAATACACCAGCAGTACAATATTGCTGATTTAAAATAAACCAAATACAAAATATTGCATCACACGATCAAAAACTTATTCTCATTAAGCATACCATTTTCGATTCAAAAACTTTTCCTGGTTCTCAATTTACAACAATATAATATCATCCGCAAAGTATTATTTGTCACCAAGTGTATTATTATTTCCGGTTTTTAATCGGTATCAGCTTTGCATGATACAAATAGCTTTATTATATTTTACAAAATTAAGTTATTTCAACGCAACATTATATTGTAACAAATGTTGCAACCAAGGGTGAAAGGTGAAAGGTGAAACAGTGGTTACCAATATGAAATACTCACATTTACTCTGTGAAAAACTTTACTTATCGTAATAGTAAAGTTTATGGTGATATTTAATCGTTTTTTTAATTTGTCAAGATACTATTATATTCTTAAAGCTATAAATAATTTCAACAATTTACAAACATAGCAAAAGTGACGATCGACTATGGCAGCCCGTTGGCTGGCCTGAAATTTTTGAAGATAAATATTATATTAGATGTTTTAGTTAGTCTCAACACAATAGCGCTGCCCATGACCACGGGTCAAACAGAAAGAAAATAAGCAAAAATCTATAAGTATGTAAAACTTCTGATGCTTGATGATAAAGTACTTGTTTTTTTCTAAAAATGCTGCATATTTTGTCAACCAATTACTATAAAAACCGAAAATTGTCAATACTTGTATAAAGACATTGTATTCGATAAAACAGATCACAATTTTTAATGTAATCGTATTTTTCCTGTTTATCCTTGCTCGTTGAGCAATATTTGTTATGATCATAGTACAAAAAGCTAAGCTTAATAATAGAATACTATATCTTATTGTCGTGCACATTATTTAGTAGCTTCCATTGAGGTAACGGTAATTATTAGCCCCATTTTTGTAAAAATGCAGATATGTTTTGCATTACTTTTTATTTAATTAAAAACGGGTCGGTTATTGTTGTTTCAAAGAAATAATGATGTATTAAAATCCTCCAGTTTTACGTATAAATTTCTAATGTATTCGTATCAGCAATAACAATTTATGTAAAACGCTATCCTTTTCAAACAGAATAAATTTATTTCAGAAATTTAACATTGTTACGATGTATTCATAATAGTCATGTCATTATAGTTTCGTATCACAATGCACATTTGTTTAAAGTATAGCAGAAATCAGAATGCATAATATTTCAAAACAGCAGGACTCAGATGTTAGATCATACGAGTGATACAACATAATTATTCTGTATAAAATACGACCAAATAAATCTATCACAATAAAGCAATACATTAAATAATAATAACCAGTGCTTTTGAGCTGCAACCATCATCGCCTACTTACTTTACCTTTAGCCTTTGGATGCATGTCAGTATACTGCAACTTAAAACAGAGATGAACTTATTGTTTTTAAAATAAATAACTTAATGTCTATAATGTTTAGATGACGTGTCCATGCTTTAATGTCTTGAGATAAAACATGAAAAAATCGGTAATGATTTTTATTTCACAATATTTTATCGGTTATAACATTTATCCTTCCTTCGTTGAACTAGACACATTAAGATAACAATGACTATTTTATTTCATTGCTTCTGTGGCCAAATGATAAAGGTTTAAATCCTCGATTAGACTATTTCATACATCGATTGCTCAACCGATGATGTATTTGTAATCAAATGCATGGGTGTATTTGATATTTAATGTATTTAGAGAGAACGATGAACTTACTATTAGTTACCTACTTATCCCATTCTTCTAACGTTAATCCTACGAAAAAAGACCACTCGACTGACTTAAGCACAGTTCTCCATGAAAGGCTTTTTTTTCCATTAAGATTTTATATGCCTTAAATTAAAAACACGCATGGATTTAAGAATAGAATCAATAAAACGATGACTTCGGATGGGATTAAATATAAGCAAATGCTATATTCTCTATTTATATGATAATCCATTTCCCATTCACACACTCGTTTTGCATTTTTTGTTCTATATATAAATTCCAGTATTGGCAAAGATTTTTAAAAGCCTTTATTTTCCTAGTTTAACTAAATCTTCAGAAAGAGACCATCTCTCTGTTTTTTATGCCCAAATTTTTGTATCCCCCTCACAAAGGGAAAATATTTCATTTTATTGCAACCAGTCTACTTGTATTATATGAAGTGTTTCTCATATATGAAAATAAGTTTATCAGCTGACTTATAAATAATACTTGATCTTAATGTTTCAGCGCGATAAGCATGCAATAAGTGTATACTTTCAAATATTTTACAAGAAATAAAACTGTTAATATTTTTAAATTTCGGCAACTAAAGATAGGGTTATAAAATAAATATTATATATATCGTTCAGACAGTCATAGAAAAAATAATTCTCAAGAAGAAATCATATATTAAATTTAAAATGAAACAGTAGCTTTCTAGGGTTGAAGAGGTTGTCAGTTGAAAGCTTTTATGAGCATTGTTTTACTCGAGAAATATTTATTGCAAAAGCTTATGCCTCGATCACATGCAGTGTGATGTGGGAGGCAACGCCACTCGCTCTGAATAACTGCGACGCGACCTAACATGATGTGACGCCCGGTGACATGCCGTGAAGTAAAGTTACGTAGAGCAGCGTAAGACAACACGACTAAATTTTATTCTATCGACCTTTCATACGGACGCTAGCAACATCTTAAAACCACTTTTAGTTTATTTTTATCAAATATCTTTTACAAAAGTAAAAAAATGGTTTTATCTCTAACGGTAGACTTCAATATGATCCTAAGAAAATCAGCAGAAATTATCAAAAAAAATCCGTAAAATGTCGAATTGTAATCAAGTATGAATAATAAATAAGAATGTACGAACAAAAATCACTTTGATAATAAGTAGTAAATGATTCAATATTATAAAACGAAGCTTAAACTAATCTTTAAATAATCATAAGCAAACTTGAGTCAAATTTATCAATTTATGAATCATTTTGTCAGCAAAGCCAGTTCTGGTTATAATAATTATATAACTGTGAAATAAGTATTACAAACTGTGTTTTATTTCTAATGAAGAGTATAAATTTACCCTTTTTTTATTTGAGAAGTATTGATCAAATTTTGAGGATGTTAAAAGATATTACAAAAACTGGATAAATACCAACGTTGCCAAATAATACCGCTCGTACTTGGGTAATGTAACTCAGTACAGGAATAAACCACCAATCTGCACGCAGTATCAATATATTACAATTTTTAAATTAACACTGTAGTCTCTCAATTTTCACAATAAAATAACGTTGTACTTATCCATGTGATTTTAATTAACTATCATGAATGGAATTTAATACTTTTAAAATTGTAATATGAGTGTTCCCGTTATAAGAGATATATAAAGGTACTTCCTCAAATATATCCTGAACAATGTAAGAGTTACATCTGCTAAAATTCTAAACCTTTTTGTCAAAACTGTGTACTAAAGGTTTTCATTTACACTATTTTATTTCATTATCACTACGAATAATTGTAGACTTTCAAATTTCGCACATACAGACTTTCAAAAAAAAGTTAGAACATCATTAATTATAGCGTTTTTTTCTAAGCCAAATTATCTTTATAGGGCAAATATGCTTTATGGAGTATATAAACTTATGGCGCATTTATACAGAAAGTATTTATATATTTAAGAATAGTTGTGGGCCAGTACTACTCAACTTTTCATTTGAATGATATTTATAATAAAAGATTGAAGTTAATGAGAGAATTATCAATCAGTTAATTGCACTACCAACAGTCTAATTCTATAAAAATAAAGACATGCGTTTTATATAGAATACTATCAACACTATTTCAATAGTAATCTGATTGCACATAATTGATGGTAAACACCCTTTGAATTATTAGGGGATAATATAATTTTATTTTATGCATAACTATGTTTTATATTTTATACGTAAATGTTGTGGAAATTTAATTTAAAAAAACAATCATTTTATTTAAAATAAACGAATCAATCTCTTGCGACCAAATCTAAAAGCTTGTTTTAATGTAATGGCGTCCACGACGCAGCTGTTTATGAGACTGTTGATTTTCTTCTACACATGATCAACTTTTTATTGCTTACATAATTAATGAACTTTCAATTTCACCAGCGGCGAACTTGCAATGAGCACAAGCGTCAGTTCACCGACCCCCTAAAGTCAAAGCATGATATGGATTGTATTTTATTTTCAAGTCAATCGATCAAGTTTGTAAATCAAATCCTCAAAAAAAACAACTTACGCAATGGAAACTTGGCTCTTCGCAATCGGACATTCGGACATCAAGTACAAACGTTTCTCAGATTAAAAATAGTGTTTCATCAAATAACTTTACGATATCGATCTCAATAAACCCATACATATCACTCAATCATGTATAAAATAATCATTCAATTTAAAAATTGAATTCAGAATAATCATAGAGTTATTTTTACTGAGAAAACAATAGTAAAAAACATTGTTTTCTTTATTCTTCATTATTCGCAATAATAAACATTGATGTGTTTTTCGTTTATCAGCTAAAAAATTATATTTATTAACATTACCCAACAATTCATGACATATTATACTCAATTTTTTAAATTTAATCAATTATTATTTTTTTGCTCTTCCCAAATATAAATGTACGCATAATGTTTTATGTTATTCTCGAAAATACCTTGTTTATTTGATATTAATTATATTGCAACAGCATAGAATTGATAGATTCTGTCTAAATCATATTGATTAATGAGCCATTTTTTTAATCTCGCATGAAAAAAGTATGAATAATTTCGATCTCAATATTGAATATATATCAAATTTGAATTATTGAGATTTTGTACATTTCCATGTATTTCATAACTAATGACCCGGGTTTCGCCTTTTGGCATCTTCAGGCATTCGAGCACACGAATGAACTTGAACTGATACAAGTAAACAGTTTACAACAATTTTAAACATAAATTATCAATCAAAATAACGAATTTCCCCTATTAATGCATCGGACCATGGCCACCCTGACAGAGCCCATTAGTTGAAATTGTGAAGGTAGTTCTTCAAATTGTATTTTTGAAAAAAACCTCTATTTTACCAGTAATGCGTTTTTTGTGATTTTTCCAGATGCTATTTCCTTAGACTCAGGGATAAAATTTGCCGTATTTTATCCTGTATATAATTGTTGAAAACTGTTTACTTGTGTCGGTTCGAGTTCATTCATGTGCTCGAATGCCTGAAGATGCCGAAAAGCGATACCCGGGTCGTTAGTGACGAAATACATGGAAATCTCAACAATTCAAATTTGATATTGAAATTCCATCAAGCACCCTCAGTCGATGTCTTAAATTATGAATATGTAATACATAAATCTGTTTTTATATATTATACTTAATCGATATTTTTGTATGCTTTTAAAAGCTATGTATGAAAATTAAAAAACAAACTTAATAAAATAGTTTTATTTTGTTTGGAAAATAGAGTTATAACCTTATTTTGAAAAAATAAATCCAAAACAAAACGCATATCAATAATTCGCGAGATAGTGTGTATGTTATATTTTGAAAACAATCTTTGGGATGACTGGCATATTTCTACAAAAAGAATCATTCTTCGTACCCGGCCACAAATAACTTTTAGCATATAAATAAAACTGCGCAAACTCCGATAATAATAATATTATGATCTTTATTATATACGCTTGCATATTGCAGTTATTTGCATCCCGTGGTCGACTGAAAATACATTTTTATTTCGATTCCCATATATTTAGATATATATGAAAAGCTGTAAAAATACAACCTCGTTCCCAAAAAAGTAGTGCTTCTAAATACTGCCAATGAATTGATTTTGAAACTTTAAAAGTAGAAAATCATGAAGAACGAAAATAATGCGTTTTAATCATTACAAATTTCATGCGATTGACACATTTATTAATAGTTTGCTGCAGCTATAACGAAATAATGTTTACTATAAATTAAATTATATAAACAGTGTTTTGACTAATAAATGCAACCTTCAACAAATATGAAAATGTGTTAATGATTGGATCTCATTTAAAAGACGACAGAACAGATCTCGGCCAAACGATGTAAATTAAAAAAATAAATTGACCACTTTTTGGAAGGAAAACATCATTTTACATTGGTTTTAGGTTTAAAAATTCTGACCCGGTCACTTGATGTAAGCCACTATTATATCGACACTCCCTAAGTATAGTCCCGTATCTGCAAATATGAAAACTTACAGAAATGCATTTCAAATATTCATAACGCAACTCACCATATATTTTTTTCGATAAAACCAGTTTTTAGCTGAACAATTTCAATTTTGAGGGTTATATCAATTGCCCGAAACACCGTCAAATTGTTGCCAAAATATAATTTAAGCTTTTCAAAATAAAATATGAAAATATTCATGAAGCTTCAGATTTTATTTGTTGGTTTTTTTCAAACGACAAAACATGTATGAATAAAATATCAATATTTTTTTTGAATCACAGTTTAAATACAAGTTATACATTGTTACACCACAATCTCTTTTTATTATAATTCTGTCATTTTATTGCCGTACCTATTGCACATGTTTTTTCGGAGATAAGTTTGTACCAAATGAGTTTTAGATACATTAATTGGAACACAAAATTTTCTTTTTTTACTGACACCATCGTCTTATGTTTTATTACTCAACAATTTATTCTAATCCACATTACACGTTCTAATACAAGCTACGATACCCGCAATATATAAGCTCTGTATATTCAACAGTATTGTTATGTTGAACCTAAACAGGTTGTATCCCTTAATATATTCGTTACATAAATCCTATTAAGAAGATTAAAAAGATATCAATATGCAACTCGATCGCATTGCAAGGCACCACTATACAAAATACAAAATTTATTACACCTATCCTTTTTAATGCTAATTCACATTGACGTCCAGACGCCAAGATATGGGTATTTGCAAATTCTCTTAGTTACAAAAGGTCACGTTTGATAATCTTTTTACAGCCGCTGTGAGTACAATTAACTGTGTCATTCCATTTTATTTAATGAATATATATATTTTTTTAATTATTATATTTGTTAACTAAATTTAATTAAACTCGTTGTACCGGTATCCTATCCGAGTGGTTGTTGCTCTTGTCCAACATAGTTGTGTAGTCAATGATTTTAATCCCGGAATGAAAAACTTCACACATTGATTTTCAATCGAGTTATGAACTTGGTATCAAAGACATAAATATCTTTGCTGTGTCTTCAGAAAAAAACCTTAATTATATTTTATAATAAGCCTTTTTATCAATCTTCTACTATAATAAAGATCCTCAACCTTTCTTAGCTTAACGTAAGTCATTATAATACTTTCCATCAGTTAAAAACCTTTAATTTGACTTGCGAAACCTAATAGAAACAAATTCTTCGCTTAAGTAACATACTTCATAGTGAATGACTTTACATTTAATAGATTTACATTTCTATGATTTTTTTTACCTATTGTTTCAAATTTGAAATATGTAAAGTGATATTATTTAAAAAAAAAAATACAATCGTAATCGCGATCGACTAATGAACTTCTGACATAACTATCTTTTTTGCTGGGCCTTTTGAATCGCGGGGTCAGGTTTCAGAGAACACGCTGAACACGCTTAGCGCCAGCGCTGATTTTCTTAATTTCAGTATTGTACTGAACAACATTACGAGTCCATGTATTAGACAACTAGACACTGGTATCAGATATAGTTGTGTGTATTACATGTATACGCATAAATAAAGAATACATTTAAAACTGTAGGTAAAACTTTTTTATTGTAGGTATTACCAAACACTGTGTTAGATATATTATAATGGATCTTTTCAAAACTGAAACGAAGGTTTTTAAAAGCCTGATTCAGATATTTTCATTCTAATTTACAATGCTTACCCTACATGAACGATTAACAAAATATATTCTTAAATCTAAAGAAATACTTGTCAACATGATTAACTGGGTTCATACACGTAACTAATTCAAAATAAACTACTGTATAATGTTGTTATACATTTTATATTTAATGATATCGTCTAAGTGGTATGGACAAGAAATCATGTGTTTAATAAAAGCATTTTTTAAATATAAACTAAGCGTCAAGTGACAACCATTTTTGTAAATTGTATTTAAAACAATCTATTAAGCTATTAAATTTGCTTAAAGATATATTTTTTTGATATTTAATTCCATCAAAAATTGGCAATAATGTTTACTATAATACAGCATGTCAGAACTTTTGTTCAACAGTTCCCATCGCTATGAAAAAATACCTTTTCATCTCCAATTAATTATTTTTCATGCAATCAAAACATTCAAATTTATTTTTTAATTACCGGCGAATGTGAGACTGTTCAACAGTACTCATCCTCGATCTTTTTATGCAATCTCAATTTCATCATTACAATGATTCAGCTGTAAATATTCATTTAGTATTATAGCCAATAATACATTTCAGGTCGTACATTATTTTATTGAGCTGCGGGGGGTGAATTTTGACGAAGAAGGTTGGTTCAGCAAACCAGAGGGTAGACGTTGGAGCTTACCGCTCTTTGCGATTTAAAGGATGATCGATTCGTATTCTATAAACACACGTGTAATAACAAAATACAACCACACAACGCTGCATTTTTTGATGCTAAAATAGTTACAAATGTCATACGCTGTTAATTTTGAAAATTTTTGTTAATAAATAATAATAAAGAATGAAATACATACAACAGTCAACTGAGTAAGATATAAGCGGTTAAAGTTTCTAATTTTAATGTCCATTGTTCCCAAGTAAAAATGCCACTTGTCAGAATTCAATCAATGCTCTTGAAACGACCGATGCGTAGACAGAGAACGAGTGTGTGTATTATGCGTTAGAAAACTCGCTCGTCTGTAAAAAATTGCTTACTCTCACACACACACTCCATCTTGTATAAACTGACAGATTACATGTGTGTGAGATAAACAACCCAAATATTTTGATTTTTTTAAATATTTCATCTGATGACAACTGATCTTTAGTCAAGATTTTAATTAAATTTAATATTAAATTTAAGATTAAGATAAGCTCTTATTTTTAGAAATGGTTCAGAATGAATAGATGAAAACAGCATAGAAATTTAAGACAAGTATTTATTGAAAGATTTGTCTTTTTAACAAGAACGGATTATTACTAAAGCTCCGTATACATCATTTGACCACTGCGAAATTCAAAAATGTCAGTCAAAATATATTTTTACTTTTTAGTTTTACATTGCAGTTATACTAGTAAGTATTTACTTTTACTGCATTACTAAGTATGATAAAGAGCCACAATTATTTTGATGAATCAATCATGATTCTTTTATGGACATAAAGAATGTACATTTTTTATACAATCTGAGATCATCTTTATTTTATAAAATTGAATAGTATTTGAACTTTAATCCTCAAAAAACTTTTTCTCAGTGTCCGATAATGAGCCCAGACTTAAAATATTTATATAGTAATATTAAAAAACATTGTCATTGAAAGAAGGCAAACATTAAACAAACTATCAAAATGACAACTTACATATAACTAAAAAGGATTTCAATTCATCAAAAGTGATAGTTTTCAATAAAAAATTTATTGATTTTTCAATCGATTTATGGATTTTTGTTCGTAGTCATAATTTTTTGTGATATTTAGATATCCTTCCCATCTGATCCTTAAACCGGGGCACAGCAAGAGCGATTAGCTAACCACTAGCTCTCTCCTAGCGCTACTCTCTTTGAAAAAGATAGTTTGAGCAACTGAGTAGCAAGAAGTTTTCTTACAAAAACTTCTGTTTAGACACTTCCATTAAGATTCCATATGCTCTACATTGGGAGCGGATATGGTAAAAGAAAAACATCAATTTTTTTCTGCAGTCGGATAAATATGAAAGATTCTTCTCACTAAAATAACTTTCAATGATTAACCCTACTATTGCATTTGAATCATTTCGTAACTAAATATTTTGTCACTTACAACACCTTTCGATATCGACTACTAGAATAATTCTTATATTATAAATATATATTCATGCTTTACTTAGGCAAATTTTAATTTATTACTTTTAACATAGTTTATCGGACAGTTTCTTAAATATTGGACATTATCCTTAGTTTGAGAAAAAATACCAAACCAAAGGTAACATAGTTTGAAGATTTTGGTCAAAATTCCTTTTTATAAGTAAATATGTACGTATCCGTCAATGATTCATAATCGATTTATGTATGAGAACTGATTTAACTGATGTAAATATAATCCGAGTATGGGCTCGAATCACAAATGTGTCAAATTTCCCGAATCAAAGATTTCCTTATAGCATTCCCGATAATGCCCGAAATTTTACATAAATTCCTTAGTGGTTAACAGAAAACAATGATTTCAACAACATTATCTGCATACACAATCAGAGATGCGCCAAAATTCCTTACGAAATATTTTTCAATTTATGTGTACCTGACACTCCGTGGTACTTTTTGTCGCTTTGTTATGTATCGCTACAATTGAGGATAAAACCTTTGGGATGTATAATTATTTATGTCACGTCTGATGTATTCATTTGGATGGACTTGTACAATAAAAATTAAACAAATTCAATATGTTAAGTAGATAAAAATATATGTATTAAATTTGGTTTAACAATAAGCTATAAATCAAATTTACCAGTAATGTCATGTAATATTTTGTTAATATTTAAAATTTTCCGTGTCATGTATGTTAATTGGCTTCCACCCATAACACATTTATTTGTTACACACGTTGTCCATATATATCCAAAGCACAAAACCTATTTTGAATTATCAAATATGCAGTATTGCATCAACTACAAAACATATAAATAGTTATCTTCTTAATTGTCTGCAATACATAATGAATTGTAAATAAATACCAAACCGTTGTTGTATTTCAATTTAATTTTAACGCATTTTTTACTTACTACTTACTTCAAAAAATAATTTTTGCCCCGAAAGTTGATTTAAAGTGATATTTATATTAATAAAAAATACCGACATAAGAAAAGTACAGCGTTTGGTAAAATTCAATGAATATTTTAAAACAACACTAATGATAAGCATTCTTATAAAATTGGTTGTCATTTATTCAATCCGATGATGCTTTGTAAAGAATAAACATTAGTTAGTAAATTACTTATTATTTTGTACTGAATTTTCAGTAGGTTACAAGGATAGTCTTCACTGGGAATGCTGGTGTGGAAAAGATCAATTCTTTCGACATTTTCTTCCAGTATATGGGATTGAAGATCTCTCAATATCGATAAAATACTAATGATATTGTTTATCTATACAAAGTTAATGATGATAAACATGCAGAAGTAAAATATTGATGGGGTATTACCATCATCTGCACGAAGTCTAAAATACTAATCAAAGAGGACAAAACTGAACTGCATATTATGAAATTCTTCATAAGATTATGATATAACCCACAATGGTGCAGCCATCACTTACAATCAAGGCAAAGAACGCGGTGTTGAAAAATGTTATAATCAATATTGAGCTTCTTAAGAATGATAATGTTGTACCGCCAAGATTATGCAACACCGCATAAGAATTCAAAATTCTTTTAAAGCTTTCAGCGCTGATTGAAATGTATTGCATTTTTTATTCAATTCACTTCAACTTAAATGGTTTAGCTATATTTAAACAGATTCTTCTTGAACAGTTGTACACATTTTGTATTAGATGATTACGCACGCTTTAAGGATTAGCGTCATAGATATTATGACGCAACAAATTAAAGAATATTCTATGAGATATATAATAATGTACACTAAAAGTATAACTTTTTTTCCTACATCTCTAATGTTACCTTTATCATAAATACGTATTTCTCTTTTGTTACATAATATCAGTTGAAAGTTTTTGTTAGTGATTTGTCTTGTATAGAAATCCAGCTCCAACTATCAGTTTTAAACGTTAAATATATCTCGATATATGTTTCTTGAAATTACATGAACAGATTTTTCCATAACATTTTCGGTTAAGTCCATAACATGAATTTCTGTGTCGATATCACACAATACCTGCGAGGAACACACACAACAGAATGTTTTATATTTGTTTTGAGTTATTTTGATCTGTATGTATTGGCATTAGCTTTAATAAGAAGAATCTTTTTCAATGAATCTTGTCTTCAGAATTTCAAAAATGTTTATTATAACTTATTTACAATGTAGAAGCTAATTTATGAAATAACACGAACGTTTTATAATAAATTTTATATAAAAATCTAACAATATATTAAATATATAATATAATATGAGACAACTTATTGCACCCGGTTACTTTGGTAAAATTCTGTATTTTGCTTTATTACTTTCCAAGTATATACCGGCTCTGTAGACAAGTAGTCAACTCTCTTAAAGGTTGTATCGTTTGCAGTAGCCACGGGCTCAAATCTCCAGACAGACATTTTCAATAAAATTATGAAGTTTACAATAATTGGGATCAGAAGTATTTATAGTGCTTTTATTTTATCATCGTTTACATTTTGAAAGTTTTCAACAATTTAAATATACAATATTATTTTTAATGAAGTACAGTGCTATAATATGTGTTCATATATAAAAATTAACATTAAAATTCATTGAATCAATTTAACGATAATAAAGTACTTACGGGAATCTTTCGTGGTATGCTATTAATAGATATAATATTGTATTTTCGACATTTCAATGTGAACACTTATCACTGCATTTACCAGATGAATAAAACATACACCACATACGGAGAAAAACATTCTAAAGAAGAAGGCTCTCTATATCTTCGTTTGATAAATATTCGGACTTGCTTGTGAACAAAAAACGCTCGAAAGTAATGCATTTCACTAGCGCAGGGCTTTATTGTGAAGCAATTCAAAAAGGATGAATGTTGACTAAATAATATTTGTCAGGGGACTGCATATAAAAAATATATCCACATCCGTATTTCGGTATTGCCAATTATATGTACAAAATAATAATTAAGGTGAATCAATAACGTTGATTTGATATTTCCTATTAGACACAGGTATTAAAAATGTATCGTAAATGTAACGTCAGCGTCCGTGGCGCAGTTGGAAGCGTCGCTGGCTACGGATTCAATTCCCGGTGCGGACGGTTTTCATAAATTGATCTTTCAATAGATTTAGGGACTGTTCGTAGTCTGAGTCCTCCCTCCCTCCCACTCATCCCATCTTCACGGGGTGTAGCGAGAGCGATTAGCTAACCACTAGTCCTGTCATAACCCTATCCTTCTATCCCTACTCTCCTCGAAAAAAGAGAGGTTGAGCAACTGAGTAACAAGCATTTCTCGTAGAAAAATTATGTTAAGATACCTCAATTAGAAGACCATATGCTCCACATTGGGAGCGTACATGGCAAAAAAATTAAAAATGTATGAAGTTGAAAAGCATAAAAGCCTGATTATCATAAATACTTTAAATTTACTTTTTTTTTAATTGAAATATTACCTTAAAAAGTCTATTTCATCAATTTTGGAATCTGTTAATCTTGATCGAATATTCGTCCAAAAAAATTTAATATAGAAAAATCCTCTCGGATGTAACACTTGTCATTATAATAAAATACCGATATTTTACATTTAAAAAAAATCGATATATGTGGTTCAAAAAAACAATCCAAAGTCACCACAAAATAATTATTTTGCAATTAACAATAATTTAAGATTTTGAGCTTATGAGTATATGATTTTTTTGTGGTCAAGTTTAGCTTTTCTCAAATGATATAAACATATCTGGCACACTATCGACACCACGGAAGTTCTTCACAATTTGTTAACCAACACCTTTTAACTATGTATATTTAACTAATTAATATAAATTACTGTCATCAATGATTTATGAAAACATTCTAGAAGTCACATTAATTATATACTAAGTAATAAAGCAAAATAATTTATATAATATCCGTAATTACCTTTCAAGGTATGAGATAAGTAATTAGGGGTATTATAGAGTTTAGAGATCTGTATTTTTTGCAATATATTATTTAATACTTATTACTATTATTATACTACTTAAACCAAAGCATTACAAAAATATTTGAGATTCATACACAAACTTTTGTGAATCAGTTGCATTGAACAGCGTCCAATGGGAGGCGATTGACCTCTGTTGCATTAAATTTGGTTTACCAAACTGTCGAATATGGCGAGTGGTAAGTGGCAAGTGTTGACCGACGACCAAGGGGACGCGGAAAAATGTCATTCGTCCTTAAGACCGAGGCAGGATGAGAACCGAGAACCCGGTAGCTGTCTTTCGATTGGCAATTGATTGATCACCATGGTATGTTTTACATTGACTGTATGTGAATATTTTTCTGTTGTAAAAGAGTATGTAGTATTCAAAGATTATATGTCGACTTTGGAAAAGAAAAAGGACGTAACCCACATATAAAAAAGATTGTGTATAGCCCAAATAAAATATGTATTAAATTGTATACATTGTGATTATCGAAAAATAGTATTTTAAAAAGACGGAGGGATAAGTCCTTTTGCCTTTCTACAGTCGGTGTATTATATATATAAAAATATTATTAGCACGTTCTAAGTGAGTTATACAAAAAAATTTTAGTGTGGGGTACGTCTTTTTTCCTTTCCACTGTCGTTATATTTATATATTAATAGTGAGTACCCGGCATGCGTTTCAATGCCACTCAAAGAAAGAAAGGGTTTGTGTTTTAATTCTGTTTATTGAACTGCTTTTGGATTAGAGGTCTGCACAGGCCGAAATTTCATAGACTTACCTGGTTCGAGCCCATCATCTTCAGGTCTGGCCCGACCCGAACCCGAGTTTCAATATCACACTTGTTATAACACAATATTTTTGATTTTCGTCTGGTGCGTACACGAATAAATCAGAACTTTTTTCCTAGATGTCGCTGTATGTACGTATTTGATTCTTTTTTTCAATTTTAGATTTTTAATTTTTTTTCTTCAGAACCCTTCACGGGTGTGTGCACAACAAATCACCGAAGTTTCATCTAAATCGTATGAATGGTAAAAAAACGCGTAAAGGACAAACAAACATTTATTTTATATATTTCCCGGCATGATCACAATAAGTCCTTCCTGAAAGTTTCATCGCGATCGGTTGAGTAGTTTAGGAGCCTTTAAGATCCGGACAAACCAACAAACAGACATTCATTATATATATATATATATATATAGATTTCCCGGCATGATCACAATAAGTCCTTCCTGAAAGTTTAGGAGCCTATAAGATCCGGACAAACCAACAAACAGACATTCATTTTTATATATATAGATTTTCATGCACATGAATAATAATTTTAACAAAGTACTATTTTTCGGTAGACCATTATTATTTCAATCTTTCACCCACTATCATAAGTTAATCGAGATTCGTCAAAGAATATTTTTCTGTATTTTATAAAATGAAAGTTTTCAAAATTACTTATTAAAGGAAATGTAATTTATTTGTATGAAAGTATTGTGTTGTTTGCAGTGGATAGATAATCGCAGTGATTTAGCTAATGGACGACGCCCACTAATATTTGCGGCCTTTTTACTAAGAACAGACAATTACAGCGATAAAACTTATATAAAAAGCGTTGAGTATTTCTTACACAATATTTTTTCAATCGATTATGAAACACAATATCTTATCTCATAAATTCACTGTTACATGAGATAAAATATCTTTTTCATATGTTTCTCATTTAAGCATATTGGCAGTCTGTGAATCACAGTCAAGAAGGAAATAATTGCTAATGGTGTAGCAGTGAAAGACCGATCACTTTTTTTGCCATAGTCCCATTTAATAATAATTGGCCATTACTATTTCTATCGAATGCATATATAAGTAGTGTCTACATATTGTTTGAAAAGACTAACTGCATCGAAGATTTTACGTTAAATATTTATCGAAATATAACTTAAACACAAATATTTAATTTCAACCTTTACAGGAAAAAATGTTAAGTTAACAACTTCAAACTATATTTTAGATTTTGCCACAAAATGATGCTCCCACAAAATTTTATTAGAGGTTCAGTTTGTATGCATTTAAGTACAGTGTCAAGTTCGTAATGGTATGTTTTCAGCCTTGAACCTAAACAGAAGGAGCAGAACAAACAATGGTTATTTTTATGCAATCTTGAAACAACACCGACCCATTATGAAAACATAACCTGACTTGTCATTCTGAAGAGGCGAGCTTCTTGGGAAGACAGAAGTGGGAAGTATTGTTGCATAGAAGACAGGTGAGGAGGAGGACTTCTGACGCCCTTTTAAGGTTAGGAAACACGTGTGTTTCATCAAAAGCTTGTATGATAAATCGCTTATATTTGATTGTGAAATATGTATTTTATTATTGACACGACTTTTATAAAATAAAAACCAACGTATCTTTCAACAATCATTAAATTATACAGTAGGTATTTTGTTGCTGTTAAACGTTTATATTCAAGTAAAACACTTCATCAATTTGTTAAAGAAGAAATCATACTCGAGTCAAACACTTCATAATGTATATTTCTCTTTGTGAATGGGTAGTCAGTTCAGAAATTATAAATGTTATTATTCATACATATTATTATTTTAAAGAAGTATTACTTTAAATCTTAAACCCATTTCATGACACAATCATCTCTACTTCTTTGTTGAACCATAAGTAGAATAATCAAGTAATTTTACAGTGAAAAAAATACCCTTTGAAATTTCTTTGCATGTCTGAATCGACGCATAAGTTGAAATATCATTCATTACATGGTAGAAATTTACATCGTATTTTATAAATTCATATTTTTATTTCATATTTTAGAATTTAGTGACTGTTATGTCATTTTTTTATTAGGTGTTTAATTAAGGCATTTTCTATGATATAAGTAATTAAAAAACTTTATATACCTACCCGCATTACTTAACGACATTCGTAAATGAGTTAAAATGGTTGATTTTAAACCAGTAAAGCGGAACATTCTGTTGTCAGTATTGACGAAGTATTAATATCTTAATTTTGTTTATTTTATTGAAATATTAACGCATACATCTTGTTGCTGCTATAAAAACTGCTATAAAAACATAAATCCTGTGATGCAATGTAAATGATTTATTTATGAAACATCTACAGTAATCATAAAATTCTTCGAAAATCAAAGAAGCCAGCTCATTATATTGGTTAAATAATACATCATGCGTTGTGTCAATATTCTCTGCGATTAAATAAATTCCATCGTAAAAATAATTACTTTCGCAATTTAATCGATGAAATATGCCTTTGGCCAAATAGTTATGTATTGACATTTGATTTAAATACACCTACATAAACTATCGAGTCTTTTTGAGGTTATGATTGTTTGTGCAATGACAGTAATAACCGAGAGTGTAGAGGCCAAACACATTAAGATGTCCATCTTTATCACTGTACCCGAAACAAGAAAGAAATCTATTTGTGTTTATAAACACTGCCTTTTTAATAATTATAGTTGTGATATCAATGTTACATATTTTATGGAATTTTTATAAATTCCTATCGTATTGGTGAAAATAAATAAGTCGTCTTATATTTCATCATAATAAGACATAATAACTAATATTTAAGACATAATAGTTAATTTCCACTATCACTTATGAATCATGTCTGAAATGATTACGTCTTTTTGATCGAGTTGACAAACTGTTTGACCATCTCTAAGTGATTGGTAAACACAATAGTTTCATTTAATGATTTTTACCAAGATGACTTTATAACGCAATTTTTTTTTCGGAAAGTTTAAATATCACATTAACGATTTTATATACATTATGTGATCCCCATTCTGGAAAAAAGATTTGTGTTTTAATTTTCCAAAATACAAATTTTCTTTTTAAACACAACACCGGAAAATGGACGGAAGTGCAAAAATAATACACGTTAAATGACATTAATAACTAGATACACGTTCATTTATTTATTACCAATTATACTAACGATATTTGTACAACACTGTATATAATATCGTCGCTGTTCTGGAAGAAAACACTAAATTGAAAAAATTACGTATTAAATTAGTTATACCAAAATATTTCTTATTTCAACCTCTACCGTATGCAAGAACGCATTTTTTTTATAGATTAAAATTTTACTTAAAAACAGAGTTGTACAAGCAAACTAAGTGAAAAAGGTAAAGGATTTCAAACATTTAAAAACTTCAAAGTCAAATTACTCAAAACTAGTATTTTTCAGTTAGTGTCTTCTTCCAGCATGACGACGATATATTATACAAATATTCAATATAAGTTTACTGTAAACTTATATTTTTAGTTCAAAATTTTTTAAAAAAGATATCGCCAAAGATAATATATTCCTTATCACAAAACTGCAAGGAGATGTTATAACTCTCACATCAAAGTATGACAATAATAATCACCATGGCAGTACCTACTATAAGTTTATCTAAAGTCGCAACACTTGTGTTATTCATTATTTTTCTCTGACCACTGTATTATTAGTATTATCGAATTGAGGTCAGCAAAACTGAAATGTCAAATTTAATAGACGATTAATTTCGCTTTCTCTCCAAGTCACCAATGATCTCTTTGCACGCATGATATTCAGAGGTTAATTCTTAGTTGAGTTGCATAGCACCAAAAGTAGCACTACTCATAATTCAACATTTAGCAAATCAAATGAAATATGTTCTTTTGGCTTGATTAATTAATTATTCTCATGAATAAATTCATATTTAGTTTAAACACAGTGATAATTAACTGTGCAAAAATTATTTTGTGTCATAAATTGATTCGTAGAAACCTACAAAACGTTTGTTCTAAGCAATCTAAGCTAGCTCAACAATGAATTTTTGATTGTTATATTTCTGATACTCAACAACTCAATTGTGACACCTTTGATCATTAATATCTATAATTTGTTGTAAATAAGTTTTGAACTTTAAAATCTTTCATGACTAGCAATCATATAACAAATGAATTGCAGTATTAGAAATTTCAATGAATTATTTATGTATTCAATTTGAAATATTATAAAATATATTTAATATTCTGATCATATTTAACGCTGTATTATGTTTATTCTAGATTCTAAATGGAATAAAAAACGAAAATCTAAATTACGTAAAACCTGATTATTTAACTTTTGCTTACTATTAAAAAGCTGCAACTTCATTAAAGTAGTCATTAACATCATTAAGACTTAAATGTCTTCTTTCTCTCTTATACAAACTAAGAGGGAAAATGAGAAAAACGATATATGGAATAATGCGTCTGGGTCTCTTTATTTGAAAAATATCATTAAATCATTTCACTTAACATGAAGAACGCGTGTATACGCGTGCTCGGTTAATAATTCAAGTCAAATCCTCAACCTCAAACAGATTATTTCATTTATTTGCTTTAGTTTAAAAATTGCTATTACGACATCATAAGATATTGACTATCAAAGTGTATTGACTCAATTGATGAATATATTTTTATGTTAATGCTGACATGACTTCTTCGGTACCTAAATTGCTTTGGTTGTATAACAAACATAATTAATCAAATTTTAAAGTTAGTCATCGAAAATTGTATGGATGACGTTATCTTCACATTTTGTAATTGTGTGCGTGGGGTACCAGTTAAAAATTCTAACCAACTTTGCAATAATTGATCGATATGACTGGAAATTTCCAAGTTTGAATAACACTTTCTGTTATATTACCCTGTCTACTCCTAATGAATGCTTTTCTGATATAAAATATCCCAATGAAAAAAAGTGAACTTCTACAATTCTGTAGTTATTTAAAATCTAAAGATTACCATCATGGAAAGAATGGATACTTATTGTAAGTCTCAAGGAAAGTAGCTCTAGGGGCACTAGAGGCAAAAAAAGATAATCCATTTAAATCATATGAGCGATGCGAGGCCACTATAAATAGTTTTAAAAATAAATTGTTTATTGTTAAATCAGTTTTACATCTCAACCATATTTAAATTTATTAACAGCTGCTAGAAGACCTTTGAATGTCATTAGAACAAATCCTATATCTGCATTTTTATCAGTGTCAGAGGTTAACTGCTCTCAAGCAAAATACGTTATCTATAATTCCCATTTATGAAATTTAAATAATTCTTTACTTACGCTTACAATTAGGCCTTTGAAAATATGATCCACCTAGCCACCTCACCCCAAGCCCTTAATGCTTAGATGATAAAATATTTTACGATATTTATCTAAACAAAAAAATTAAAAACGGCGGCGCTTCCTCGCATATGTAAAGCATACATGTTTACATAACTTCCAAGCCTGTATTTATGAAATACTTTAACCCTCACAACGCTAATCATATTTAATTACTTTGAAACATTCCCCCATCCGTATTTTCTGACTGAGAGGAGAACCTTGATAAAATTCCTTTTGTGACTGCAGTAGTTTCACAAAAAAATTCAAACGTCGCTCAAAATATTTCAAAAATTCAATATTTTTGTAGTTAGATGCCAAATGACAAATTAAATAATTAGCCCAGTGAAATCATTGATAGGAACACTACAAATAAAAAAGGAAAATTGCATGGTTCACCAATCTTTACTAATGGCTAAGCAAGAGTTCAAGATCCTTGCTGCAACTGCAGTAAGTAAGGTGAATCAGCAATGACAAAAGTGGACATCCGATAGAATAATAAACAATTAAAATTATATTGATTATCAAGGTTAAATTGGTATCAAATTAAATAATGTACCATAATAATTTGTTACTGCACGAAAAAAATTGAAAAATGCGTAACAGCCCTACTTATAGTAAATTGTAATGCTATAATAAACATTTTTAATACTAGTATGTCAGTAAGATTGATAATATAAATTTACTAATTGACAATAATGAATAAAATTCAACACTGAATATTTTTTTAACTCTGATGGTTATACAACACTTCCTTGTGTAATATTGTAACTTGTTGAATAATGGATATGTAAGTACATACATTTATTATACCTGAATTCTTCAATGTTAAGTTATCTTAATTGTTTCGTTCGTTGTCGAGTGCTAGAGGGCTTAGTTACAGTGCCCACGGGCTCGAGTCACAGTATCAATCGATTTATGGATTTCTGTTCGAAGGCATGGATGTTTGTGATATTTAAAATTCCCCCTCACCTTTCCGCTCCTAAAAACGTGGGGTAGTGAGGGCGATTCCTGTAAAAGGCCAATCCTTCTATCCCTACTCTCTTAAAAAAACAGACGTTGAGCAACTAAGTAAATCGCTGTTCTCGTAGAAAGACTTTTTTTTAAATTCCTTCATTAAGAGTTCATATGGTCAGCACTGAGAGCAGAGATGGTTAAAAAATAGTCCATCATTCATTGTATGTATGAATCACTCTAAATATGAAATAATTATGATATTGTTTAAAGAAGGTTTAATATTTGTTCGCCCGTTGATGTCCAAGACTATTCATAAAATGAAATTAATTAGTGTAATATTTTGACAGCTGACAAACCTTCGATCTCGTCGCCTTTTCGTTGTTCCTGTGGCCTTGATAGTTCTATATAGTGACATCATCTTGAGTTCAACAGCTTCCTGGATGCTCACTCAACTGAAGATATTTTATCAATTTGCGTACACTTTTATCACCACTCGCTTCAACAATAATAATTACAACACTTTTCAAATTGAATATTAGAGAATTTTCATATCAAATTGTATTCATTATTTATTATTGATACCAACTACATTAATCTTTTAGAAAACATAATCATAATTAATTAAGTTTTACATAATTTTCCAATAGAGTTTTTAATTGTTTTATTTTTATTCCATTATTTATTTTATTATTTACTTAACCGTATGCGAACTCCAGTTACTTTCTGTAATTCCTTGTGCCGAGTTAAATTATCTTATTAAAATTAAAATAAGTTATTATGTTACTTAAATAATTAATGATCTGTATATATGACGCAAATAACTATTTTAATATTATTTAAAAACAATTTAAAACTAAGCAATTGAGTATTAAATTCATAAAATGATCAGGCGAAAAAAACAGATTAAAAGAGTCTCAGTAAACTAAAGTTAAAATAATAAAAAAAATATAACTGGCAATAAGAAATGATAAATAAATATATTATAAATATGTCCTTTCGCATTTATAAAATTTAAATACCATAGAATAAAAATTGATACTTTATTTATTAGGTCACTGGTTAAAGACATTGGGTTTTAAAAAACTGGTTTTTATTTACATCAAAAGACACCTGAAGATGGCACCTAAAATAGTTTCGAAACGTTGGATAATTATTTCCAGCTACACACTATGATATTATTACACTAAAAACATTTTTTGATCGTTATCAATAATATTGTTTTTTTCATAAAACGGCAATAATAGTGAACACGCTTTGCAGGTGGCTCAAAATTGATTGCAAAATTTGAAACTTCAAGCCCCAGTTCAAACATTTCATTTGGGTGATCATTAATAATAATAATCCGGCCATAACTAAAAAGTTAAAAAATAAAAATGGCGTTACTCTTACACATACTACAGCTATTTTATTTTATATGCTACTTCCCTATCTATTTTACTCAGATATAACGAACTTATACATGTATATTAAACATTAATTTATTTTCTAACAGGCTTCGATTTCTTAAATGTGGATATGGTTTTGCAATCGATGACGTGTTACCTTGTGCTGTCGACGTAAAATTGCATCTTTCTGATTGATCGACGTTACCCTCTATTGTCAGATCAGATTAAAACGGACGATCAGCAAACTTGAAAATAATCCTATACGGCCCAACCTTTTGAGACTTAACTATCTATCTACTGTGTTTATTTAGTACTTTAGTGTTTACAAACTTATCATATAAATAATGCAAAATTTGAAAACCTTACAATAATCGGTTACAAATTTAACTCTGTATGAAGTTTTCTTTCCTTTAAAATTACAATAACAGTATTTTTTGAAAGATTTATTCGATGATGTCAGGAGTTATGAAAAATAATTTATTTTAATTACTATACGCTGAATTTGAGATGAAGAGGTATCAAACAACCAATGATAAAAACCTAATAAAATAATAATTTCATAATTTTAAAATAAATTAAATATTATTATTTGAAACATGAAAAATTGAATTGCTAGAAAATGACTCTTGAAAAGTCAATCGTTATGCAATTTATAAAGAAAGCGGTTTCCCAAGGAGACAACATTGCTCCTTCACTTGTAAAGAGAGTGAAAATTGGAGTTCGAGATGAAATCGAGAGTATTTAACTGTAAGACGACCTACTCAGATACCAGAACTACTCGCAACTGTTAAATAACAGTAAAAAAACTTTTATTTACTGCATCATCATGCTATAAAAACTGATCGAAGACGGGTAGATTTTATTTTTAGAGGTATACAATATTTTACCCGTTCCTCTAAAGGTCAGCTAGATTAAACGGATTATATTATTATGTTCGTACATTAATTTGTGAACATTGTAAGTCACGACTTTGCCTATGTGAGTACAATTGAACGAAAATCTACAATTATGAATTTTTAACGTATTAATAATAAATTTTGTACTTTAAAGTGTATTATACTATATCAAAATAAATCATTTCAACTGCGATATTATACTGAAATTATTAACGCTTATCATATAAAAATGATAAATAATGTAAAACGGGAAAGTAAGTCACCATATAGGCTACTTAAGAAAGATTACACTTTAAGCTGTTTCTAGTTGTATCATGTAATAAAATACCACTTAACAGGTAACAAATGAAAAACTGTTTCTAAATTGAACGAATTTCTCGTAGAACTATTAATTATACTTATTTTAATCTTTTGTTGGTAGTGTTAACCGCTTATCATTTAAGTATTTACTCGAACGGGATTAACCTTAACTGGCTGTAATACGTACAATTGTATTCCATGTTCTCAAATTACCCTCCTGGATTAGCAGCAAAAATTCTACATTCTAATTAAGTACATTTGAGTATATTAAATTCAAAATAGTTTCTTTTCAATTTAGCTTAGCAAACATAGGGTATATTGTCTGGGTATATTACTTGAATTGATTCAAGATATAACAAAAAACGTTAAATTTCGAGAGTAACTTATACTTGAAGCTTCTCATTTTATATTAAGTTTTTATCTAATTAAAATAAAAAATTCTAACATTTTGATCAATCATCTCATGTAAACAAGCCTACATTTGAACAGAAAGGTAACTTCGGTAAAATATAACCAAACCACTTTTTCAAAAAAACAATCATTTTTTTGTAGTGATGTGAACTCAAAGTAAAATTGAACTTTTGTTTCTGCAGCAATAGAAATTAGTTTCCGTAACACCCAAAAGGTCACTGGTTTTTTGAACAACTAGCTTAGAAATGATCTCAGTTTTTTCTTTGAAGGACGAAATATTTAACGGAACAAGAAAAAATCGGTATTGCACATATTTATGCGATGAACTCGGGATTGTACGATTTTTGAGCTCCCGACGCAAGAATATTAATTACCTTTATAGACAATGTTGTCGCTTTGTATCTTTTTTGAAATATGCAGATATTTAAACCTAACGTTATTTTTCGATCGAATTTCGATACCAGCTATATTTTTATGATATATTTGTATTACAGTTGAGCAGAGTCAACAAAAATAAGTAGAGTCTTTATCGATGCATACATAAAAATGTGTTCGTGCGTACATAAGCTCTGATTTTAAATGCATTAAAAAAAAGACACAATGGATAAACTCACGCATTCAATTTACACGGCATTCACACCTCCAATCACGTTTCGACAGCTTCTTTTGAAAAATCTCTCTTGCTGTACGTATAACTAAGAATATTCCCATTTATATTCAATATCACAAATCTCTAACGATGAATAAATTTATTAAAATATCGTGATAGCTTTCCCCTTTACTTTGCATTACCAAATAATTGATTTCTTATCATTACGAGTAAAGTACCAAACTGATGATGATTTACATAATATATCATAAAGAGCAAAGGAAAAATTAAAATCTCAAAGAGTTAAAAGGTTAACGATTCCTAATAATTTACTCACTTTTCAACGCAACATAATTATAATATCAAATTTATGTATTGTATCCAATCTAATACTTTGAATTAATCTATCATTTTCTGTAACCGCACTATCTTACCGCTAGAAACCAAAAACAACGTTGAAAATATATCGATTTGATCCTTCGATTATATGTCATTTTGAATTCATTTAGCGTGTGCCAGCTTAGACTCCGTTAAAATAAATGTCGTAGCCACTTATTTTATAATGTTATAAAGGCCATTAATGTCGATATTAAAGCTATGTTGACAAAATGTGAGCTATAAGCACAACATTAAATATTCTTTCTGAATATATACTTTTTTTAATGTATCTTTATCAATTGCGACGTAAATTCTTTTGTTCTTTAATCCAAGCCTCAAATCGTTAAATTATTGTTCACATACATAAATTTTATTTCTATCTAAGATAATCCAATACAACGATACTTTTAATGACTGACCAACAAGACATAACGCCACACTCTAAGTTTTATCACCTTATGTGGGGGTCTTAAATGATGTGAATATGGGTCTATGTAGCTTAAGATAATGTGACATCTTATAATTTAAAAAATAAGCATTACTACAATTTAAGTGGATTTAGAACGCGGAGGAGGGTGTCGAAAACGTAACACAATTTGAACAGACGATAAAAAAATTGTGACAAAATATGAGAGTAGTAGAAGGTGGGATAGCCCCAAAATCATGAAATGTCATTTATGAATGATCACCAAACATTTTCTGAAGAGACGGTAAGTGACCAACCTATAATCAATGATCATTTTATATACAGAATATAAACACGCATATGCATATTATGCAAAATATAGTCCCATATTAATATTTAATAATAGTGAGTACCCGGTATGCGTTAAAATGCCACTCAAAGAAAGTATTTTTGTTTTAATTCTAATTATTGAAATGCTTTTGTTCACACAATATTTTTTATTTTCTGTCTGGTGCTTACACGAATAAATCAGAAGGTTTTCCAAGATGTCGCTATTTGTACGAATTTGATTCTTTATTTTAGATTTTAGATATACCTGGATTGTAAGATTGATTTTTATAAATAATAAGATCTACTGAAGTTAAAAATTAAAACGTTGAAAGTCAGACTCGGGCCTGGCGGGGCCTGATTTTACTATGCTTATGTCCTTTGCGCAAGTGCAAACAATAACTTGACAAAGTTTTGTCGGAATCGGATGAACGGTATGTCAGTGCATAAGATACATTGATTTTTATATATTAGATATTAAAATATAAATAATAATATCAAAAATTATAATGATAGCGTATCTACAATTTAAATAAAATTTGAAATTTAATTATCGGTACGGTCATAGATGTTCTAAAATAAACTATATTCCGAAGTATTTACTTTTTTTATTATAAAATTGCAATTAAACCTTTTAATACTTACCCACGTATCTCTGACACATTTAAATTTCAGAAACCGATCTAAGCAAATAATACAATCTAATGAAACGTAATCACTCAAGTTTCTTTGGAATCGCCATAAACAAATACCAAGTAGTTTACTAATACATAACTATTTATGACTTGTTTCGTATGTGTTTTGCCCTTAGCGGTTTTAACAAGTAGTCGCAAGAAAGAAAATTGCGAAACTCGGTGTCTCCGTTTATAGAAAACGGGCGCGTCGCATCTAATAAAATATGTAATCACCATACACTGACCGATTATATGAGTACATATTTTCAGGTGTCACGTATATTCAACAATATGTTAAACAAGAAACTTGGAATAATTGAAAATTTCTAGTTCAACTTCGTTTAAAGGAAGAGTGTGGATATATTGAGATATGGTTATAAACAAATAGATTTATAAATGGATAGATTGGTGAGAGCCTAATATGTCAAACATTCTGTTATGCTACATTATTATAATCAACATTTTTAAATCGTAACCCAATTATTCTGGTTTTAAATTTAAAAACAAGTCGACCACAGTAATCGGCAAACCTATCGCCAAATCTTCGGTAATAATTTGAATGCAATAATGTAAGGACTTCAAACGATCGATCATATTTGATATAATTTTTTGAATTTAACCAATTCAATGACACGGCAAGATTTTCCTTTGTATATGCATACATCCGTTTGATCTTTGATCGTGCTGTTTGGAATCAAATAAATAAAATGTCAGCTTATAACGATATTTCCATATATCATCAAATGATTTATGAATTAAGACTGTCATTTTATTTTCTTCTTGATTTTCAAAAGTTTTTACAAAAGTTTATTCATTATAAAATAAAATAAATTTGAAACTTTTGCTCAATCTTTCTCAGATACGTTTTAACATTATACGCTCCCTATGAGAAATAAAATAATTACGAACCATTCATTTCAATAATGATCGGTTGCAATTTAGTTGTTCACCATCTCTCTTTTAAATAGTACAGCATAAAAATTTCATTTGGAAGATTGGTTATCAATCAATCGATCTGTGCTATACATTAAAATAAATTGAATTTATCAATACTGCAGATTTTTTAAAATACGATTCGATCTCAGCAATTCATTATAACAACCGGAAAAAACTTTGGTTTATTTGAACCAGCTGTTTTTCACCACTATATAATGACACATTTGTATCTTTTTTACGATAGTTGTTTAATTCACACCTTGATATTGAATAATAATGATGTCAAATCGTATTTATTTAGGTCTAAATGCTAGGATATCACTCAATTGGTGTTTATACTTTAAATATGTCACAATTGAAAAGGTTTGAATTTAACTAAATATGTTCAACATTTTTCTCAAATATCTTATATCAAACAATACAGTCTGACGTTACCTTTGTATATTATATCTTCAACGATGATTAGTAGTCACTTTTAAGGTGTTAACTGTCAATTCTTGGTGGAAAAACACTAAATTTTAAATCATCACGAGCATCAGTTGATAATGCTCGTTATGACCGAAACCGGTCCTGATCATTATAAACATGTGGAAGTAGTACAAATGAATTGTGTTTTATTTAAAAAAAAAACATGATTAGTACCATTTACCTGGATTCTAAAAATCTTCGCGCCATGCTATCTCATCGGGTTATCCAAGGGTTATTGATAAAGGTTTTATAAATCTCTTAATGCCTAAAACATACTCAATTTTGCGATAATTATTGTGTAAATGAAAACATTGTATTTCTTTCATAAAACAAGGCTTCTGTTTAATAAGGAAGTTTGGTTACTTGATTACGAACATACAGATATTGTATTACAGATTTAGTTATAATTCAGTATTATTTAGCATACGAATTAATTATGCATAATTTTCTTTCGTCTTCGTTATCATGATTTGAGAGTGAATTATATTGTAACATAACGGCTATTGTATGAGAAAAAGTAATGTAAGAAGTTTTTAGGTAAGTTCCTAATGCAAATTGTGTTGATATTGTACATTGTAATAATTAGCTCTGCGAAATACAAGTGGTTACTTGAGCACTAAGACCGTGAGAATTAGCAGCGGTTTGGATCTTGCAACTAAATATTTTTAAAAGCAAAATGCAGTTTAATAACACTATCACAACTTATTATGTACGTAATAAAGAATAATATTTGTGAATTTGTATAAACAATGGGTGAATTAGACCATTTAAATTTTCTTTTATTTCTGTGTTACTTTAATCATTACAAAATTATAATTTTCATAATGTGATTGCTTCGCATTAGCTGCCGAAAATAAGAAATAACCGGCTCCTAAAATTTTATTAAGAGCACCATCATCAAGTATTTACATTCATTATTAAAAAAAAGAGTCCCTTAAAAATAGTTTCAAGTTGTATAGTATCTATGATTATTTCTTTTTCTCTTAGGTTTAGCAATATAATATTATTTATAATAGGATAAAATAAGAAAGTATTTAGTTCTACAAATTTTTTATTAGGTAGTTGATAGTTATTTCGGTTTTACGTCATCGTCAGAACTATACTTAAACTTATTTTTGCTTAGCTATATATACAGCTTAGAAGAGATAAACAATATCACGTCAAATTTGGATTATTGAGATTTTGTACACTTAAAATACATGGAAGTGTACAAAATCTCAATAATCCAAATTTGACGTGATATTGTTTATCTCTTCTAAACTGTATATATAGCTAAGCAAAAATAAGTTTAAGTATAGTTCTGACGATGACGTAAAGCCGAAATAACTATCAATTACCTAATAAAAATTTTGCAGAACTAAATATTTTGTTATTTCATCTTATTATAATGGAGTTCTACCAAGTAAATGCCAATTCAATCAATAATATTATTTATTTTTCATTATATTTGAAAATCATTTATGTTCAGGAAACCAATAACGGATCAATATTTATATCTTATTATATTTGACTTATTCGGTGACATAATTCCGTTTTCAAATGATCACCTCGAGTGTCTCAGGAATATTAACCAAAAATTGGCCAAAAATGACAGTGTCATACTTTGTTATTATTGACTTAAGATTGGCCAGCTGTGATTGTGCGTCGAACTGACATGAATAATTGTTCACCATAACCTTTTTTTTATATCCAGACATCTCCCAAAGGATGTGGATTATTAGTCTACACTTCATGCTTACAGTGAATCCACCAAACCCGATTGTTATGAATTGGCCGGTGGAAAAATGTTGTGTCAATTCATTATTTATCTTTATCATCAAGCCTGCCTGCTCTTATCCGAGGTGAAATATCTCGCCTGCCACACGCAATACGCTACATTACTATCGTGACTTGTCGACCAAATGCAGCGAAATCGATCAAGAACTAGAATGCAGAACAAGATCCACTAAAAGGTTGCAAGGACGCCCGCCAACAAAGTGCGAAGATGACCTCAAAAAGTTGCGGGAAGACCGGAGGAGATAAGAGAAAGCTTATACACAACAGTGTACACAAATGGTGAACTTATTGAAGGATAGACATTAATCATTAGTATGTTCTATGTCTAAAGGAGTAAGCGTTGCTCAGATTGTGTCTCACTCAATTGAGCGGCCAAATGTCCAGTCTACTAGACACTTTTGCACATTGGTTTTTCAACCAATCTATGGAATTGTATCTCCAATACTTTTATATCACTACCTAACCGATCCTAAAAAGGATTTACAGATAGCTATTGGTTCACTACTAGTCACTTCTATACATATCATTCTATTCCCGTTTCGTCAAAGAAACTCTATCTTGATTCTCCACATTTAAGGGTAGACATGGTAAAATACATAAATAGATAAAGATTTATTATACTGCGATTTATTACAGCTCATCATTTAGTAAATAGTAAAAATGAGTATAAGATAAGCGTGGTATTGCTTAATATAAATCAATTTAATGTGATTTTACCATGATGATAATTATCGTAATTTGTAGTTTGTTTTATATCTTAATATATTTATAATGCGAATATAAACAAATATTCAAAATAGGTCATTTCATAATTTTTTTCAATCTAAAATAAATATTGCAATAATTAGACAGCTTTAATTCAATGATACATCAAAATTTGCTGGATCGATTAGTAGATTAATTATTTTTAATTGTTGAGTGCCATAAAAGCAGAGAGAAATGAGATAAAGAATGGTTCAGTGAGAGTTGATTGATGTAAAATTATATTGATCTTCTCCGCAAGCATTTACAAGAAAAGAAATCAGACATGTAAGAAAAGCAGAAGCGTGCTTGCCCATTAACAGCATCTACACATGTAAATACTTTTCATTTTACCGCATTGTTTGTTAATTAATATAATGGGAGATGAAGAATGTAAATCTTTACGCCAACAAAAAAAATAATAATGCACCACAAATCTGTTCAAAATATTTTTTTTGGAAAACAGTTGTACATTTCTTAAGCAAATAATTATTTGTTAAAAATCCGTATCTTATCTCAAAATTACTTAGACAATACTCGTATGGTACCTTTTTTATATAAGCTAACAGTATTTAGAACAAAAAATTTTTGTATTTAACTTAACGCAAATCAAATTTATCAATCAAATGGCTGGAATGGATGGAATTTAAAGCTTTATACAAAACGAAGGTAATCAAAGTACCTGTTTTCAAAATAAAAATCTTACATTAATAATTGAAAACATAGTTTCAAAGTTATTACATTTATTTTATACTAGTGGGAACGCCCTCATAAATGACCTTACTGAAATTTAAATAATGACTGTCTTAAGTAGCTGTTCTTAAGTTTTCATACTGATGGACTGATTGTTGTTTCTTTCATTTTCGTCACGTTGGGATTGTGCGTATTGTTTATATACACAGCGAACGCTTAAGGTCATGAGAAAATTTCATACCTACGTGTGTATGTGATGATAATAAAACGTCTACATCTACGCCTATAGACCGATTTGTAAGATACAACACGATAAAAGACTTTTATATAGGACAGATAGAATTTAATGTTTCTAAAATAGACGAACTGGGTATAATATTTCCATGAATAGAAGACGTAAGAGAGAAATTTTAAATACTTTCATCTGGAAATGATTTTATAATGGCTTTGATTATAAGAACTCACATATGATAAATAAAACATGACCCAGAATCTAAATATGATATATCATAATTTCATAACTGTTGACAAAATAACGAAAAACATTTATTTTTACTAAATTAAGTAAAATTCTACTTTTTATTCGTAAACCTAGAAGAATACCTTTATAACGTTTTAATATTTGTCATATAAGACAATATGTATGTGTAGTAAAAAACAATGATTTACAAATTCTCAATAATCAATTTGTCAAGCTCTCTAAAAAGTCTCATCGGTCGAGAAAAAACTCGTTTCAAAGAAACATTTTTCCCCGATTGCAACATTTTGAATATCTCAATGGCAGATTTAACATTCATCGGTTTGCCTGCCTCAATCGCCTTGTACCCAAAAAACATGTACGATTTATTAATTTGATATTTTCTCCGCGTGGGCTAAGTCAACTTTCGACCTGCCTCATACTTGCTTTTTATAACCATTATCTACAAGCCGTTCGGTGTACTTTCGACACGAAGTCTCACAGACAGTATTTATTATATAAAGCGTTTTGAGTATCTGCATAATAGGTATGCAAGTGCAAGGAAATATTTTAAAACATTTTACGCTGACGTTTTTAATACGAAATCATTTTTTTAATTATTGTTAATTACTTTATTTAACAAAAAAACACACAATTGTTCAGTACTACTTTCGCAACTGTGTGTAATAATCAGGACCGGCTTCGTTCAGATGAAAATACTTGAAATGAGCGAAACCGGTCTGATTATCTCATAAAGTTGTGTAATTAAAGCAAAAGAATTTTGTTTTGTTCTTTAAAATATACTATTTCTAGGCGAATTGTCAATTAATAAAAGCGTTAATTACTTAACATAAATTTTCAATTTAACTTTTCATCAATGCATTTAGTATTCTCTATTAAGTGTTAAAATTAAAGTTTAGGATTTTTTTAAAGAATATTTTCTAAAAGCTTTTAATACTTTATTTCAAGATAAGATGTCGAAAGGGTATACAACGTTGAACGAGATTATCTCCGCTCCTTAATTAAAACGTATTCTCATGGAAAATTCTACATATAAATATATAGAAAAAATAATGAAACGAAAATGTGGATTTAGCTTAATAAAAACAATAAAATGAATACATGAACATTAACCGACTAGTGATTTGTATGCTGACCCGATGCTGTCGGCATAGTTATTATCCAAGATTTTAGGTACGATACGGTAGTTGGAAAAATTAAGACAGTACGTTTTTAATTTAAAATCAATGTAAAAAACAGTCGATGGTAAATTGAATAACACTTTAAAACTTAAATACAATGTAGCATATTACAACATTGAATATGCTACATAAATTTATCTGGGCGAGGACATAACTATAAAAAGAAGCGGCTATTTTTTAATTAAATTATAATTTAAATGTAAAGATTCAATGTTATAACCAAGACAGTGTCTATAGATAGTTGGTATCAATAAACAAAAACTTTACTTAATATCACAAAATAAAAGAAATTATTTTTATTTACGTTTTTCCTAGGATATTAATTTAAAACCATCTTATTTTGGCGTAAAAAAAACAATACAGTAAAACGAAATAAATTTTAACTCAATCAAGTTAATTATATGCAGATGGTTGTATGTAGCAAGGCTGTTTTGATTTCAATACATTATTTTAATACAAAATCATAATAATTTGAAGGTTTGCTTTGTAGCATGGATTGAAATATATAATACGATTTAATAAGACAATCAAATAATCTAACAACTTTACAGATAATTGATATTTATTAATAATACATCTGTCATGAAGTCAATCTATTTTTTATTTTTCAGCAATCGTTGAAAATTAAGCCTACCAAAGTTTTGTGCATGTCGTCTTTTCAAGAACTTTATTAGTATAAATTTAATATCATTATTAATATATTACTAATTCCTTTTATTTGGCGGCCAAATGATTTCAACACGAATATAGTTCATATCCAACCGACTCACAGAGCGAAGAAAAATCATTTCAAACCATGTTTAAATCCGGAATTAATATTTTAAAAACTACTGCGTGTTTGAAGTGAGAATTGTTTTCTTAAATTTTTTAATTTCGTAATGATAATTTGAGAGTTATAATCATAAAAATATCAGTCTTTTAAAATCACTGCACTAATAATGACCATTCCAGTCCAAAAAACCAGGCACCAAAACGGATATTTATTATTATATAATATTCACCTTTAGAAAACTTCTTACCACTTTAATTGAGTTCACGATTCATTAAAATATCTAGTACAACAATTTAAATTGTTCACTGTACTGTTACACTATGCATTTATTTATTTAATTGGCACTATGGCATCGCGACGTCGTTACTGTGGCGTCGTTTTTGCTACCGGTGAATTTAGACAGGTCACTCTTCAATATGATCACTATAAGACGAGATATAATCACTACGAGTGATAACTGCACACTAGGTAGGATTTGGCCAACCGCAATATAGCGTTCATTGAGTCTTCGGTTCCAACTCGATGGAAGAAGAGAGTGGTAAACGATTCGCGGTTTACTGACAAGCAGGTGCTTATAGAATAAAACGATAACCAACACCGAACATAATATAGATTAGTAACGCAATACATAATAGTGCTGTCTTACTTTTCACTATAAACTTAGAAAGAGAGAAACATCGGGCTCAAAATTAAATTTGTATTTCTGTTCTGTAATACTTAGCTGTAGTTTGGATACACAGAAATGTGAAATTTCAACTGTTGGGTGACGATGTATTTGTGCGAAAATGTGAATATGTATTAAATATATTTTTTTTTCAAAGTGCAGCAAGATTTACAAATATGGGTAAGATTAAATAACTTGTTAAAAAACGAGTTTTTTATTACTTGCTTAGTAAACAAAACGTCAATTTGTATCGCGCTTGTATAGTTGCAATTAGCTGCTTGGAACTCGTTGCATAAAAAAATAGAAACTCTTTGATTTTTTGAGAGGTTTTTTTAATAAATTCATGAAGTAAATTCAAATTATTTTTCAAACGTAGAAAATTCCACTTCTGAATTAAATTTAATAAAGGTCTTATAAATTATATATATATTCTATATAGAAATTAGCAAAAAAAAAACATTTATACGTTTGTTATAAATTGAAAAATCTGTTCAGCACTTATGAAATTATTATTAAAATTTTTCAATTCGTTTGCTTATTTTTACCTTTAATGGCTCTATTGACATTATTTTATACTTCACTACTTTTTCTTTCCATACTCAATAATTATATTTTTTATTCATTAAAAATTTATGCGAAATTTAATAAGCACCATACTTTTTATATCATTTTTAATACCTCAGTCATAAAAGAGTCATTATAATAACTACATAAACTGACCTATTTTTATTGAAAATAAGTATAAAGAATATTCATATAAAAATGAATTACATACAAAGATCATAATAAATCATTTATTAGCGCCATTATAAAGAAGCTTTGAACTTTTTATAATTACACGTTGAAGCAAAAATAATAAACTTTCCAACGAGTTATATATATACCTATGTGCCTAAATAAACTTACCCATTGCGTAGGTAAAAAAGTAACATCTGGAAACATGATCTACAAATGGGTGAAGCTTATTATTTCAGGCAGTGTTACAAGGCTATGTTCGTAAATTGCGGGCTTCATTTTTGTAATCCATCTTCAGTTGGATGCTTGAAAATAGTTGAACCACAGTTCAAAGTATAATCAATTTGCAAGGTGATCTTGCAAAAAAATTACAAAGCATTAGAAAAATATCTTTATTTCATAAAAAAAACAGCTTATTTATCATGCTTATCATAAAATATTACAAATATCAATCATATTGAACAAACACTTTCATTATTATTATCAAGCAGCAAAATTGCCATTAGTAAAATGACAACTTTAGATTGAAACATAAACCTTAATTGCAGGACTTCATTTATTGATTCGTTTTATAATGATATCATTAACTAAAGACTTTAATATAAATTTTCTTTTAATAACATTAAAAACTTCGTCCATTATTGTCGGTTGCTAATAATATGACTTTTCCGTTACTTTTCTCTTAGTTATAACAACATAATAATAGTTTAATATTGAATGATGATAATATTAGACATACACTATTGATGCATTTGTATAAATATGATTCTTGGTATTTCAAATAATTGTAAAAGCGAGTTTTTTTTTTGGGCTTTGGAGTTTATTATTGGCAATCATTATCTAGTATATTATGTTGAATTTTTATGATTTGAAATTTGATTTTTGATACTCTTTGAAAAATTGTATTAACGAATTGCATACATATAAAATATTTGTAGCATATTTAATATTGGAGAAATAATAAACTGTTTTATTTAATGACTTCTAGAGAGAGAATTAATAGGCTAGACGTTCGCATTGCATTCAATCGATGGACACATTTTGTCAACCTTTGATGTAAGCAAGATATTGTGTAAAATCTGTAATCCATCTAAAACATACTGTTTACATGAAATAATACGATCTTACAGAATAAATAAGTCGCAGACTCGAAAATTTTGGAGAGGGCCCGACGAGGCTTCATTAACAGTAAATCGTCAATTGTATTTAATGCTCATTAAATCACGTAGTTTCCTTTTTTCCAATCCTTTTTTTACGCGAGGAATACGCTCCATGCAAAAAAAAAACTGTAATAACTGTTGGAGTGAGCATAGATAAATGAAAGATAGGTTCCGTCACATTAGACAAGTGTTAATTGGTGCAATTTCAAAACCTTACAAAAAGAGCATTCAGTGTGTTTGTAACGATATTCCATATATATCTGTTATAAGTCTTATCTACAAATACATCTTAATATTTGATGAGATTTTCGACTGAGCTATGACTAAAATATAAACTCTTTTTTAAACAAAATATATACCTATTTCTCTTTATAATATTAAATGTGGGTATACAACACTAGAATCCATCGTTCAAGTTTAATAACATGTCTGACATTATAGTTTCTAAAACAACTTCCAGACATCTAAATGATTATTAATTTAATAATTTCAATAATAAGCAGTAAGCGATTAATATTAATTTAAATACAAATTATTAATGCATGCGGATCAATAATATAGCATCATGTAGGCGGACACTATACTTGAGAGCTCGGTTGACATATTTACATAATCAGTTTTTTAAACTATTCAAAAATACATTGATTAACTCTTTTAAATATTCGCTATCGTTTATCAAATGAAAAATATTTTTGCATACGTCTAATCAAACGTGTTATGATAATTAGTAAATGGCTAGAAGAATTTTCGACAGGTTTGCAGTTTTTTTGTTGTTGTGTACAATGTCTATCCGATGAATTGGTGAATAAATTATATTCAGTCATAAATAAAAGAGAATAATTAACACACCAATGTTGTATCTAAAAACACATTGTAAATCTTTCATATACAAAAACAAGCTAAAACTAAACTTATTACTGACAAAATACACGTTAATTTATCAAAGCAATACGGGATTGAAATAGTTAACTGACACATTTGTATACTATATTAATTAAACAATCTTTATTTATTGATATTGATAATGCACACATTTTGAAATGAATTCAAATTGCAGCAAAGAATAATAATTGATACGCAAGCAAATTCGTAAAGCTTTCTTCTGTAGAAATAATACATTAAAAATATAAGCGACAAGAGAAGTTATTAAAAAGTGGCCTTTTTTATAAAAGTGAGGCTATAAATACTAAAAACATAAGATTGGTATTGCCATATACTGAATATAAAAAAATCTGGGCTAGGAATATCGTTTTAAATTTAATGGTGAAAAATAGCGTAATTTTGCACATCGTGAGCGAGCAATCAGACTGCGAAACATTACTTTAAAAAACAACTACTCAATCATTAGGGCGTTTTTAACTCTCTAAAAATATTAAGGTAATAATAAAAAAATGCAAGAAAGGCATAGGTAGTTCACGACTTAATACAATTTGAAAGAAATAGAGCGTAATAAAAACATACGCACATACATATATTTTAAGCACCTGTTCACTTGCCTGACGATCAGTACATTTTGTAAATATCTCAGTGACTGACCGATATTTTTTGTTCAATCTATGTTTTCTTGTAGAGGTTTTTGATTTGAATATAGCCTCCGGATATGTAAACGAGGTAATGCTGAAATGCTAACTACTATGTATTTATATCGGCTACGCAGAGAAATCATTGATAGTTTTGTATAATAAGTAAACATTAATCAAGTACCATTTATTATCAAGTAAACTTGTGAACTTCGTAGAGAAAAACATACTCTGCTTATCCCAAACGATCAAACGAGACATTATTTTAAGACTCAACCTACATAGTAAATGCTGCAAAAGACTATGGAGATTGTTAAATATATCTGCCAATTCGACATATCGATGACATTTTGACCTCCAAGAGGAATCATTACACATTCCCCGTATTATGAAGCAGATAAATATGTAATTTAAGAAGAAATCAGCACAATGGAATTTTGAAATTAGATTTATGTGTTCTATAAAAATGCGTGATGGCATACCGTGATGTAGTATTAATTTCCACACCTTAAAAATATCTTATATTGTATAGGCATCGCTAATTTAGTGTGTTTGAATGACAAATACATAGGTACTATTTATTGAAAGTTCGGTTAAAACTGACATTAACAAATATTTCATCATAAAAATATTTCGTTTGCGTTAGGGCCCGTGTATATAAATAATAAACAGCTTTTTACAATTTATATATGAACACAAACAACACTGCCCAAATTACCCTCTGATTTTTATTAAAAAAGAAACATTACAACACCATTTTCTTTTGCCATAATTAGTTTAATACATGGTTTCTATATACAACACTTACGGTTTGAAATATTATAATGATTAACGAAAGAACTTGGTCGATGTAACTAATTTTAAATTAACTTAATAGTTATGCTGACAGTGTCCTGCGATATTTGAAAATAAGGCAAATATTGAACATACGGAATCGGACCGATGTATTAAAGGAATATGGGTTGTGAAAGAACTAAATAATATGTATCTCACTTTTAAGGTGTTAACTGTCAATTCTTGGTGGAAAGATATTATATTTTAAAAAATAAAACACAATTCATTTGTACTACTTTCACACGTTTATAATGATCAGGACCGGTTTCGCTCATCACGAGCATTTTTAACCGATTTTTTTTTCTATCCCTTTATTTTTAATTAATACATGATATATTCAACACGATTCAAACTATCTAGCTGTTAAACGGGAACTTACATAATGTCAGCTAAAAATTAATTCTACAGTGGTATGTGAAAATCTGAAAACCAGTTGGAAAACAAAAGAGGCGTTCTCCTGAGCAACTAGTCACGTATGAAGCGGTGGAAGTACTCCACATTTCTAAGATAATTAGATTTGAAAGTATAAGCTAATTACTAGGCGTGTGCAGATGCCATGCCTCGTAGCACACTGAACTGAATTCTATACAATTAAAAATGAAACTGCTTTACTGCATGATCCCATACTATTCTCAGAAATAATAATACAACTGGTGACAATGTTTCATCGCTATTTAGCTATACCATGTATAATTTAATATCGGTTGTGGAAAGGAAAAAGGACGCAACCCACACCCAAAAAATATAGACCACAAAAACGTGGATTAAATTGTATACATTGTGATTAGTACATCCTTTTGCCTTTCTACGGTCGATATGTTTTATTTGTATATAAAACATAAAGTTATACACAATATTTTTTGGTGTGGGTTACATCCTTTTTCTTTTCCACAGTCGATATATTAGACAAAGGAAAAACCGTTTCAAATATAAAAGAATTTAGAAATAATAATTGCTCACTTGAAAATAGTAATTTCGAAAATTATTTCCGTTGATCATTTGAAATGAGATAAAATTAAGACCAATCCTTAAAATTGCATCTAATTATTGAAAAACAGTATTCTTATGAACTACTAAATATTACAATCCTAATCCATATTGATTGTTTAGATATTTCAGATTCCTTCATATCCCATTCCGTAATGGTAGTTAATGTATTCCTGTGGAAAATCAAGTTTGTAACCACAACCCTTTACGGCTTCATAGCCTGTTTTCTTGTTCTTACAGAGCGTATTCCGCAGCGCTAGAACGTCAATCTTTTTTAAATATTTCGCCTGGAATTTGTCAGGAAAATTCCTCGCGATTTGGTTTCATGCACCACAGTGTGTAAAAAGTAAAAGAAATTTACACTGGAAATGCATTCAGCAAACATTTTGTCTTCCTTTTCATAATTATATGCTTCAAATCGGAGACACAAGGTCACACTACTTCCCTTAATCTGCTGCAACGGACCGTGCTTGTTGGTGACCCTAACAGTCCGGGAAATTGCCACCTTTCGATTACAGTGGATAATTTTCAATAAAATTGTATATTTCTGACCCATTTACAAGGCCTGCATTCAAACTTTCAACTGTGGTCTAAAAATAAATGTAAATAGGACTGAGAAAAACATACCATTATTTATGTAGCAAAACAATATTTTTAGAAACCAAAAATTGATAAAAATTAGCCACAACCAATAAATTTTAGCTAAGCATTTTTTTCTATCAATACTTTCACAAAAATAATTATACGCTATTGTAATGTATGTCAAGATTTGATAGCATATTTACATTCTTCATTAAAAAATTGGAAAGTAAAAAATCAAACATGTAATCAACAAAAGGTTAAGTAAAGTCCCTAAACCGTTTATAAAAACAGCGGGATATGAAATTAGATTTATCGATCTTTCCACATATGACTGATACTTCTCATTGAAATATCGAACACACTCCTTTGATAAATGACTTCGGATATCAGGTCAAGGCTAGAATCAACACTCACCATTTCACCAGTATGAGAAATTGTCTTATTCATTCGTTTACTTTCAAAATACTCATCTGGACATTCGCAACTACTGAAATACGTAATCCAAAATCACGCCACGTCAATAAATTTCATGTATTATAAGTATCAAATAATAAGGTTGTGGCTTACAAAATAACGTAACAAGGCTACTGCTACATTCTTTCATAGGAAGCAATTTTTTCTTACCAAGGTTACGTCTAGATTAAGTTGAATAAAATCAACATACACAAGTGTGTATTAATAATTAACATATTTCCGACGTCACATGTTATATAATTATATTCAAATCTACAAAAAAATAAACTTCACCTGCCAGTCCAATAGCTGATTATTTTTCGATGTATTTTATGATCTACAATGGTTAAGCCAAAGACAGTCGTCATTCAATATAAAATGTATGTACATTTTCAGCAAGATTTTTAAACGTCTCTAAAAAAATAATTACTTTGACAAGTAGGTAAGTATATGAAAATTTAAATTAAAAAAATTTAACAGTAGTTAATAATGTGAGGCTATTGTTGAAAGTTTTTTACTACACAGAAATAAATCTATGTGGCTATGTTTTGTAATATTTGTTTGTTGTTTCTAGTTCCAGTAAAATCGAAATTTTATTATTTAAAATTTATATAAAACATAGTAAATTTAATTTATTGAAAGCAATATCTTCAAAATCAACTGAAATGTTCTATAAAACTAAGTGCTTAAAAGAGTATACAAATATAATAATAGCTTACATTCAATATCAATAGACAAATGCAGATAAAAACAAATAAAAAGTTCGATTAAATTGATCTTTATTATATGACTTCAAACGTATTTTTCATAAGATGGAAAATAAATAAGGTATATTTAGTAGCCGTGTGCTTTTTTTTCCGGTACCCTATCCACTTCTGAACGATTTGCTATCAAAGAAAAATCTTCATTTTTCAATCTTTTACGTCTCTAAAAAAGTAGCTTAATCGATTGGTTTATAACGTTTGTTTTGTTAAAATATCTACTACTGAAATACTAAATTATGTGCCCATGTGCTTTATATTTGGAACAGACATTATGTGCAAATATTGAGTGTAATCAGAATATTATTCAATAAGTAATTATTCACCCACGGAAATGGATTACATTATCAAATTATGCAACTAAAACTCTCAGGCCTAATTATTGTTTTTCAGATGCCATAATATAAAGAAACAAGTATTCTATAATAATTTTTAGACAATGAAATAATGATTCATATGCAATCCATATAAAATAAGATGGCTTAAAAACAACAGCATCCTCTGGCGATTATTCGATGCATTAGCTTTTAAATAAACCTGATAGTGGCAAATATAATTTTTCGACTAATGTTTTATTAGTTTATCTAAAGTATAAATGCAAGTCGTGCAGAATGCATCCCGATTGAATAAACCATTATGGATTTTTTTATTTTTATTGCGGCTATTTGTAACGACATTCCCCCAAATTATGAGTATCACCAGCAAATAATAATACATTAAGTTGATTAAATTGTCATCTATATACGTAAAAATTAATGTTTGTTTGTTTGTCCTGAATGCGTTCTTATACTATTCATCCGATCGCAATGAAACTTTGGTGAGTTGTTTTACACATACCCGCGAAGGTTACTGAGAATAAAAAAATTAAAATAAAATAGATACAAGCAGAGACATTTCAGTTCGTGTGTGACATATCGAGTGGTGTAAATTTTAATTGCCTGTCTTAAATGGAAAATTTACTGTTTGCACGCATTCTAATGAATCCGACAGATATGCCAGTCGAATTCAAACGTCTGCAGTTTTCGGTGGGACTCGCATTTGCAATGACCGTCAACAAAGCACAGAGACAATCGCTACAAGTATGTGGACTGAATTTGGAAAATTTATGCTTCTCACATCTACAGCTTTATGTGGCCTGCTTTTTACTGAAAACCTTTTGGTATATTCGTGTACGCACCAGATGGAAAACCAAAAATATTGTGTATCCAAAAGCACTTCAATATACAGAATTAAAACTCTAACGCTTTTTTTTTTTGAGTGGCATTGCAACGCATACGAGTATTCACTAGTTTATTATATATATTTCTCTTATAATGTAATAAGCGATATATAAGGATTTTCAAAAGTTTTAACCACCTTTTTAAAACTATATCCATTGTTATTCTTTACTCTCATATTGCAGTTATAAAAGAAAACGAATTATCTTTTTACTTATTTTATAACGATCATTACGAAATAACACTTTGTATTGCAATTAACTCTCGAACATTCTATGGAATAAAATGGAATTATGTGGTCAAGAATGAAAATTACACCAATTCAAATGATTTGATTAATCAGATGACCACTATTACAAGAAAATGAAAAACCAACCGGAACGAATAAGTCTTGACCTACATGTAATCATAATATATTACACCTACAAATTCGTCATCTCTATTATCGAAATTATTACATCATACGACCATTTCATTTGCATTTTATTATTTTTATTGTTATATTTTCATTCGTACGAAATCTGCGGTTCGTAGACTAGATCCGGGTACAACTCTTAATGCCGTTTCAAGTTGGCTTCTCCACCACCCATTGCATATATATCTACTTATGTAACCGTTATTTTATGACACCTTCAATCAAATAGATTACTTACTTGGACTGAGACTTCACAAATATCTAAACATAAAATAAAACGACACATATATATTATATAATTTAAGACATCGACTGAGGGTGCTTGATGGAATTTCAATATCAAATTTGGATTATTGAGATTTTGTACACTTTACGAGCACACGAATGGTCTCGAACTGACAGTTCGTCCACAGGTTTGAGTCCATTCGTGTGCTCGAATGCCTGAAGATGCCGAAAGGCGAAACCCGGGTCGTTAGTGACAAAATACATGGAAGTGTAAAACATCTCAATAATCCAAACATATATATTATATTGTATGTGGTTCAGTGTTAGTTGACAGTACACAAGTAGAAGAGTAGTATGAAAAAAAAATATTGAAATATCTTGATTATATCATAAGGATACAAGCTTCAAATTTTTTCGTCAGAAAGTAGTAGTAAATGAGAAAATGGATATTTTAACTTACAAAAAAATTTATCAAACTTACCGTAGTACTACAAATTTATACTTGAATTGCTACTACTTAAAATAAAAATTATTGTTTATTATACTATGTCTACTGCCAATGTGCAGCATATGAGCTCTTAATGGAGCATCACCCACAAATAATTTACTCAATCTCTCTTTTCGGAAAGGACTAAGGTATAAAAATTGGAATTGGAACGTTTTCTAACCACGCTTTTTTTAGAATCGGGTATTGGGAAAAAAATTAACATTACAGGCATCAAATAGTCTTTGGACACGAATCCATCAATTGATTCAAAAGTGAACTAACGGAAGTATCCAAAAGAAACTCGAACCCGAGACTCCGAGACCGAATAAAACGAATTCTCAAGACGACCATTTGACTATAGGACCGGCTTTAAATTTATTTTTTAAGCCTTGCATAGTATGCTTCATTTAATTTTATAATAATAACGATATAGGTCGTAGGTTGATTTTATTATAATATGCTTGACATATTGTTAGTGCTAAATTAAAATTATCTTATAGTTAAATTAAAGAGTACACATTTCCAGCTCATAATACTATTGAGAGCCATTATAAACTCGACACACGCGGTTATAACGTTGGTAACGTCAGCATTAATATTTTGCAAATAATATACCATTTATATCTTTACTAAAATGTATAATAAAGTATGCACAGCCATTGAGAGCTGGTATCAATTTGATACACCTGTTTATTAACAGACTGTTCATAAAACTCTCACTTTTTACGAAGTGTTTTTTTACCGGCCACAGTAATCCTCTGCTGTCTTTTCTGTTTTCTGCTATCACTTACATGCTAAATTGCATGGAAATAAGCGCTTTGTGGGTGTTTTATTATTTTTTACACATAGCAACGAACCATTAATAATGTCAATAAATCACCGTGGATCTAATAATATACACGGATTTTTCTGTGAGATGATAATTCCTTATGTTAAGCTTTGTGAGATCGATAATTTTTTTATAGAAAGGTCAGCACACAGAAAGGGAAAACATCATTAAGAATAATATTCTTTTTTTCTCCGGTGAATTATGTCTTTCCCATAACGGCTTATGATTGAGACACAATTGAGTCAACGGAAAGTGAAGTGAGCCAACTGATATTTTCTAAAAACATGCGCTAGGTGCGTTATGGTATTCTACATGTCATAAAGTATCATAAAAGAGAAGTTAACTAAATAAATACAGGCTGCAAAAGTATTTTATTCTGTAAGAAGTGAAATTAAATAGCGTGTCAATTAATGTAATAACTAAAACTTTCAATAAACAAGATCCACTATTAAACACTTTGCTCAATTCACTACTCCTGGTTTGAATTATAAATCCTAATAACTTCTGGCACGTTTCACACACATAGCTGTTGAATATTATAGGACAGTTCTAATGATGATTTTCTTATAATATTTTCACTAGTCTTGTCATCTCATTACAGACAGTTTTGTTAATTGATTTATTAATTTTCGTTCGAATGTATGAATGTATGTGATGTCTAAAATTCCTTCACACTTAACGGCTCGTAGTGTTCTTTTGTTGAGGTAAACTCCATCAGTTGTCTAGATGCTCTACATTGTGAGTGGACGTAGTTAAAAAATCTCATCCAACGCATATTGCAAGTTGTCAATTCATTCCCAATAAATATGGACACAATATTCACCCTCCGACTCCTTTATTCTTCCGCCTTATATTATTTTTTTCTAGCATACGAAACAAATTCTGCGGCAAAATTTTAATAGTACGTGCATACAATATTCCAGTTCAAAACTAAATACAAACTTATAGAAAACAAACAAACTTCTAACGCTGTATTTCTATCTGCTGTATTTACATACTAAGCCAATATTATTTGCATAGACGGCGAGGTATTTAGGTGTGGAAAAAATCCACGCGCAGTGTTTGTTTGAATTGCACTCATGAGCCGGAGTTTGCTGGCATGACACGCGTGAAGAAGCCAGACATCTCAGCGGGATTCGAACCTCGGATCATCTCGTCAAACAACTTTCCCTTGCTCATCCTGTTGGGCTACTGCTCTTGAGCGTTCTGATGGCTCTTATTTCGCAAGTCTCATTTGATAATCTTGCAAAGTAATGGATTGCAGCTTGTGACATGTTCCATCATGCAATAAAAATAATGTATTTGAATGCATATTATGTTACCTGCAAAATACTATTATAAGCAAGCAAATGAATTTGAACAGAAGCGACGGAGGCTCTAAGCAACGGTACTGACAAGATTTATCGTATGCCTTATAAATTAAATAATAATAATTTTATAAATATGCTATACTCATTTCCCAACAAGTATTACGCACAAAATTATTATATTATAGTTGAAATATTACTGATGTTGGTGAAAAATTTACTGCTGCATTATCAATAAGGCTATTTTTATTTTTTTGTTAATATGAAGTTAATATTGATAACCTTGTTTATATGCTGGTTGTATAGCTCGGTGTGACACGTGTTTCGCAGCTTTGGGAAGAATCTTCATCGTAAACAAGCATTGGAATAACAAAGTTATCAATTTTAATGTTATATAAAAATAATTCCATCAAGGAATTCATGGTAAATAAAATTTTTTCGCTCACTAATAAACCACATATGCTAATAAACAATTTTATCAAAAATATTTCTACATTAAGCAGTTTAAATCTCAATAATTAATTCAGGCGTTTCTATTTTTAGCTTTTACGTATTTTTTTAAATCACAGATTTTTACTCACTCATTATATTGATAGCCAAGATTTATAGTTTTAAAAATTTCTTCCGGAATAATAACTGTAAGGTTTTCAAGCTTAAATTAACATTCCATTGCACGCTGCTCTTATGCAAAGTGATTTATTCATTATTTAAGTAAATATTGTTTGTGTCGTCTTCAACCCTTTGATGATCACATTTATTGTATATTGAAATTGATGCATTGTAATGTAAATATATCGTACTGATTTTCAAAAAATAAAATCTTTTTTGAAATATCAGTTTTATTATTGTTGTACATTCTCAGCTCTCCATATCGATGAAGTACGCTAAGTGCAGAGACTGCAGAATAAAGTTTGGTTCCAACAACCGCTTTATGCTCCAAACATTTTGGATATTTTACGATCATACTCTCCCCATTCAAGTGCTTGAGATGACAATTAAAATTGAATAGAAATTTTAGAAATCGTTATAAAAATGAGGAGACTACCTGTAATTTTTATCAATATTATCATTCAAATACTAAAAAAAAGTTTATTTATCTTGAAAAATTAATCTATAAATCTTCATAAAACTCATATAGTAGTTTATGGTTATTTAAATAATATGGTACCATATTTTTTTATGGAACATTTACAAGAAACACACATTTTTAATAAATTAAGTATTTAGAATTCCGATGTTTTTTATCTGCGCCATATATGATGGCATATTTTTTCTCTAAAAGCAGGTGTCAAAATAAAGAGTGCCGCAATTTTATTATGTCAAACAATTTCTTACTGTAATGTAAATTTTATGATATTAAATCATGGAATTTTCGGTGGTATGACATACTCCACTTCACGCTATTTCATTCTAATAAGAACCGGAATCACCCTGTCAGTGATCATTTTCAACTGATCTTTAAGTTAAAATTTCCACTCTCTTAGCAAAATCATTCTTGGTTATATTTAAAAATTTAATAGAATTTTCAACTGAGAACTGCAAATACTGTTTAAATATAAACTCTTAGGGTTGAACAAAACTACGTAAATAAATTTTATCAAAACTAGTGGAGGAAGAAAACGATTAAAGTAATTAACATAATACCGCCCGCGATGACTCTTCCTCATCATTTTAATTCACATTAGCTAGAAATAATTATAGATAAACCCTCACCTGCGGGGTCTCAGTCTTAAAGAAACAAATCTTAAAGCAACAAATGAATCTGCTAAACCAATCGTTGCAATACCATTTATGATTAATTAATAAACCTTAACATTTCTTTAAATACACTATAAAGTTTACAATGGATATGTAAATATATATATATATATATATAAATCAGTGGCGTGCGGTGACTTATGATGCAAGGCATGTTGTGATGGAGGAATATATGCAAAGTTTATCTGGTTTTTGAAATTAAATTTTATTCTTCTCACGATTTTTACACCTTAATTTCAAATCCTCTAGTCTCTAATATTCCATATTTAATATTCCACTAATGTATTATTAAATCTCCTTTCTTTTCTATGCGACAAAATTAAACACGATTTATCCGACAATACGAATCACAATACTAACGGTGAGATGCTAAAATCCAAGCGCATGCATCCGCATACTAACTGTCATGCGCGATCCATAGCGCAAATTGGATTTTTCATTACTGCGCATGCGCGTGTAAATCAAATTTCTTTGCGCATGCATGCTAAATTTCGAACAAATTTTGTCAGAGGCCCTACATTTATCGAGCGGTCACGGCTGAACAGAACGAAGATAAATGCCAATCAGGACGCACACACTTTCTAAATTTAGTGTATAAACGTGGAACTTTGAAGCAGTTTGTTTGATAATTACATAAAATTATAATTTAATAACTTTAGAAAGATGAAAAAAAAAGCCTTTTCATTTCCGAATTGTAAGGCTTGCGGCGATATATATATATATATGATATATATATACGCCACTGATATATATATATTGAACTTTATAAAGGAATTTCCGTTAAATATGATATGATGTCATGATTATAGTGCCTTCATGAGTAAAAATACAGTTGATGGCAAAGTGTATATTCTGAGCGTTGAAACGTATACAGGGATTTAAGATGTAGCCCCAAATTACTTTAAAACTCATAATGTGATCTAGAATTATGCAGTTTCAGCTTAAGAATTATGTCGGTGCGAAAAAAATTGATTTGGATGTGGGTAAAATAGGTGTGTTAATTTTTATTAATCAGACTATTTATTCATTTAATTTCCATCCATATTTCATTATTCATCATTTTATATAGTGTGAAATTAATAGAAAAAATATTTTGGCTCATATTAGTTAAATTTCATTCTTGTAACTAATCAATGAATAATCATAATCATCCTACGCCAATAGAGACCATCGTGCATACAAATTTATACAATTTAAAATCATCTTTAGCCCCAAGGAAATATTGTATACACGATCTTCATTTTTCATGCGACAGAGGAAATGGGAATCTCAGCTATTTAAAATCCGATTACCGATAATTTAATCGTTGCATATTTGCATATTATTAAAATAAATTAAACATGCATTTCTTGCAAGGCAAAGTTGACGGCCATTTTTAATACAATGCCGCAACCTCTAATGATTCACCAAAGTAACAACTACATAAAAATACTACCAATCGCCCTGGTCGAAAGGTAACACTCTGGCACATTTACATTGTATTGAAGTTTTCAAATCCCTGAATTGACATTTTAATTAATTAACTTTAGTGGATTTGTATCTAAAGACATGGATGACTATGATGTTTTAATTGTATTTTAAAAAAGAAAACACAATTTGTTTGTACTACTTCCACATGTTTAGCATCAGTTGATGGATAGTGCTTGTGATGAGCGAAACCGGACATACCGGACAACCGGAATAGACAAATTGTGTTTTATTTTTAAAATATAATGCCTCTCCACTAATAATTGACAGTTAACACCTTAAAAGTGTTTTAATTGTATCGTATCCAACACAAACCAGTTGCCGCGATGAAGAAAGAGTGACTACCTAAGTAATATTTCTTTACTAATGTGATCGTGCTATATTTAAATCAAATTAATTCAAAACATATCTACAAAATTCAAACCTGTGTTGATGATCACAGACATCCTTCGAACCTTTTGAATCACATACTATTTTCCATTTGGAGTATTTTAAAAAAAAGTATGACAAAATATATTCTGGAACCATATTTACAACGGCGAAGAATGTTTGTATTGTGTCCGTGTTTGACGATGCTGGATTCTATTTTAAATAATGTACAATATGAATCATCATTAACGAGATATAATCTAAAGATACTAATGCTGTCATGTGAACAGTGTCATTGCCTGTAACAACATCGGTTATGCAATGTCATATGACAGAACTCACACATAATTAGTATAGTGCTTTACCAAATACAGCATCGGGGGGTGTTGGCGACATGTAGGAAGCTGCCTTGACTTCTGCCCATTCATAAAACACAATGCATTTTGCGCAAAACCACGTGTTTCACTTGCAAAAGACTACTATATGAAAATTGTTTCCTAAGCACATCAATAACTTTGTGAATCACCAAAAACTTCGATTTATCTGGAGTTTGAGCTAGCTATCCCACAATTCCACCTGATGTTAACCGATCAGTAATATTACTAAAAGAAAGAATATTGCAGAGCCCTATGTGATATTTACATCTTTTGATGATAAAAATAATTAATTAATACATACCAGCTCACTTAAAGGTTAACAGTTTGTAATTTGATTTATATATAACTTATTATAATATTAAATACTATAATAAGAAAACAAAACTAACTGTCTGTTGTGTGTAAAAATCTAAGACAGTAGTAGAGTTTTAAGAGATTTTTTATTGAATTTAATCATTAGAACACTTGAACAAAAAAAAAATATTAAATATAAAAGTAACATTTTAAATAGCTTAATTTTACCTATTATACTAAATATTTTTAAAAATCTCTTTAATAATAATAGATGTCACTATTCACTACCGTAAAAGCTTCTTAATTGCCCATTCCCTTAATAAAATGGAAAACAAATGTATTTTAAGAAAATTTACACTCAACAGTGAAAAATAAATCTTTTTAAATATATCTATGTTCGAAAGGAAAAAATAGTTAATTCGAGGTAATTGAAAAAAATGTTAAATATTCTAATATTAATACAAATAATACAAAAAGGAAGAGTCGAATCAATGCTTCTGAATTGGATAAATTTATGTTTAAACATCACATTTTTCATAAAATTTCATTCAAATTCAAGTTTTGGCTCTACTGAAAAGTACCATTGTTGGCAATGTTAGAATTAACGCCCTACTTTCGCACACAGATATATGTTTTACCACCATAATATTATATGTATAGGTAATAGATCTACAGTATAAACATCACAATAAATTTATAATGCCAATTTAAATAACACAGTAACGTGTTTTAAATAAAAAAATATATTTACGTAGACAGTCTGCATAGTTTCAAGAAAACAAGATTTCATTTTTTTTTTTGATATTAACATAACAATAATGACTGGAGATTCTGTGTCATAGCCTTGAATCGAAACAAAACATTAAATCGATATCCGCAAGTGTATGGGAAAATTATGAAAATTTTAACGTGACGTCACTGTAAAAAATATGCGTTAGTACAAAAAATACGATACCCATCCAAGGTTTTTTTACTATATCCATAGTATATATTGATACAAAATATATTGCACTCACTACGTGTTTGCCTTGGTAACAAGTGCTGGATATTTAACCCACAATTGGTACAGGAAAACATTCTTCATTTAGCTTATATGAAAGATTCAGCTAATACAATAAAAGATTACTAGATGAAAATAAATATGTACCCTACAAAGTTCTTTGCGTTTTTGTTACTACATGTGATTATTTGTGATATTGCAACACTCGTTTTTTTGACAAACTGGCATCAATTTCTACATCAATAGTAAAATTTATCTTAAAAGGTCATTAGAAATCGGTTTTTTTTCTCTTGTTTTCATTGATACTTGTCGTTACTTAATTCATCAGTATAATTCGATACGCAAAAAGTGTTACGAAAGAAGATAATTAAATTTAATTTTACATCATATATAATTTTAGATACATACATTCTTAAAAAATACATAAGAATGATAAAAACTTTTTTATTATAATACTAGTGAGGCATGCGTTGCAATGCCACTGAAAGAAAGATAGGGTTGGTGTTTTAATTCTGTTTGTTTAAGTGCTTTTGAATTAGAGCCTGTCATTTTCAGGCCCGAGACTGATTCTCAATATCACACTTGCCACCCGAACCCGACGTAAAGCCCAGATTTATTTTTCCCAGTCCCAAAAAAGTCCGATTTTTTTATAAATATAGTAATTTATTTATTTTTTTCAAACAATTCATAGCATATGTGAAATAAATTATTTAAGCTATGAACACAATTGCCCTATGGCTGACTCATGACCCGAACATAGTACGAAATATTTTGCTTAAATTTGAATCGCTTACCCGGGCCGGCCCGAGTCAGAATCTGAATTGTCCTTACGCACCCGAACCTGGTGCGTATACAAATAAATCAGAAGGTTTTTCAGTAATGTCGCTGTTCGCATTAATTTGATTCTTTTTTTTTAGATTTAGATTTCAAACTTTTTCTTCGGAAGCCTTCACAGGTGTGCGCATAACAACTCACCTAAGTTTTATCGAAATCGGATGAATAGTAAAGGAGCGCATAGAGGACAAATACACATTCATTTATATATATATATAGATAATTATATCATCTGTTATGCAATATACGCCTTGACATAACCTATAGTAATTTCGTTCTAGAGGTCGAACATTTCCTACGTTACAAATTAATATTTTTGAAATATGAATATCAATAGTGCGTTTTTTTAATTTATCTATACAGCCGACACTGTTTAAGAAGATAATCAATGGAAAAATGAATATTCTTGGTAATATAATATTATTAACTGGTATAATATTAACTGAACTGTTCAACATATGTAAATCAGAAAATTTATGAAATAAGAGTGTTTCGATCCCTAATATCATTTCCAGCAATCATCGCTACAAATATTCTTTTGACCACAACTGTATAACTCTATACCAAATCAACTGTATACCAATATTAATATAATTATCATGCTCTCTATAACCCTAGACTACTTCTATAGAATTCATTGATTCTTTGATGGGATAAAAATTTATTGATTAAAGCTACATTTTTCATTTCAATAATTACTCTTAATCGCCAAATAGTGTATCAACTATTTATATATTTAAAGCATATGCGTGATGCTTTAATTAAAGAATATATTTAAATTGTAACTTGTATGAATTGTACATGTAAAAACAAAGAAAATTAGACATAATGTTATTTAAAAAATGATAATAATATTTCTAAATTTTAAATTATAATTTTAAAAAATCTTTCTGAAAAGATCAACGAGCAATATCAACTGAATCAACAACTAACATATTTAATGAAAAGCAAGAGTCACCTCATTTTTAACAGAATTTATTGTCCTGGAACCATCATAATGTGTTTTGTTTTTGCTAAACAAAAGTTCCTAATTAGCAAGAGGAATTAAATATCCTGCTCGATTTGTTTCCGGTGCAGGATATCAAGCAAAACAAAAACCCACAAAAAATATTTCGTATTCTATGAAAATCAAAAGTTTCGGACCGGATTGGGCTTTGGGCATTCCACCGATCGACATTCATCGATTGGATCCATGTCAAGGTGAAATGTCGCATAATTGAATCGCTTGTAAACAAACATAGCAATGTATCGATTGATCCAGACCAATTTTATTTAGTTTTGTTTCGATCATGTTCCAATTATCCATCCGATTAACCAAATCACGTTACAGAAATACATCTAGGTGGAAAATTCACGATTTACTAACGAGGTCTTGTAAAAAATACAAGCTAAGAGACTGCGCTTCGTCACATTAAATTTAATAATTCAATGATATGGCTAGGGCTGTAGCAAAAAAAGTTTTATTTAATTATACCGTGATAATCGGGCTAATTCTTTCACATTGAGAATTAATTTTCACTATATAAATATAAATAAAAAACCAATATTGGAAAACAACCAAACATCTCCGTATCAAAAGGTGAACTTGACTGAAACAGTGACATTCTTAGAGAATATTTTCCCACTATACAATAATATACTCATTTTTATTTTATGGTTGGAACATGCCAGCTTAACTACTTGCCCTAAACAATTTATGAAGAAACGTTCTTTTATAAAATAACATTATGATATAAGCTTTGTAAATTTTACTGTACAAATGATTTTGATAATGATGTAAAAGCCCATTAACGGATTTTGAATAATGGCGCATTATGTCAAAACAATCTGTATCAATCTTTGAACAAATATTAACTAAATTTTAGAATTCACAGACCTGGCATTTTTTTTTAAATTACTTGAATGATCTAAAATGTCAATTCATAGTGGAAATATAAATTTATTTATAAAAAATAATCATATTTTATTATATATTCAACGATTTAATATGGTTCTCACCTCCCAACCATTGATATCTATCAGAAAAATAATTTTAAATAAGATTACTATCAGTTCTATCAGTTGAAAATGTTTACTCATTGAGATAAGCCTATCCTGAGAGAATATTATAAAACTATTGATGAAATACTTCCAAAAGATATTTTTTTTGTTATTTTATCATTTTTCGTTTCAAACTTGACATTCTCAGTTTGGACTTCAACTAGTGAGTCTTTAAAAATACTTACATATTTTAGATAATGCCCCGGTTAAAAATGATAAAACTTATCAATATAAAATTAAACAATCGAAACAAAAATAATAAAACACACATGACATTTATAGATTAAAAAAAACTGCATTTTTATAAGATAATTGAATTTATTACGCAACTTTGGGAGAGATAAAGGGCGTTAACATTAAGTCATTTAGTCTTTGGCGTTATTTCGATTCTAGTTAATGTTAAAAGCTATTAGTAAATATTTTCTATCAATAAATATCCACGCGACTCTTACCTCTTGGAACACACATAATATATAGCCCATCAATTAATATCAAAGCACTAAGTTGAATGTTGCAAACAGCACATTTGACCTAGAAATGGCAGCAAAAATGTCATGTGCCAATTTTACGTAGCTATTGTTTACCATTTGAGAGGAGTTCTTGTGACAGACAGACTGATTTATACATTTATTTTTTGACATATTATTGTACATAGATCTTTGTACGAGAATATTTTTTTTTGTTAAAAAGTGCTCATTTTATATTCTCAACCCTGAATAAATAAACATACATTTAATATTTAAAGGATAACGTTTTTTATTTAATTATCTATACATAATTTTTAAACTGAGCAACTTATTTTACTACAATATTTAGATTTGAATTATTTTTGATTCCATTCAATCATTTATAATTGCATATATTAGATCATAAGTGGTTTGATGTTCTCGTTCGATATATTATATTAATAACATGTTTTCCCTTGTTTTAATATTCTGATCCATGGTCATAGGCTACTATTCTAAAACTCAAAATTAAAATCGTCTATCTTTTCATTACATATGATAATTTATCAACGCTTGCCTACAATATTCACATAGAAGAAAATACTCTAAATATTTACACATCAATGAACCATTCACGAGAATTAACATTTTCCTGTCTTATCTAAGTAATTTTTGTACCCCAGTTATATGTGTTGCTTTCCAGAACTTTTCTTTGGAATTAACGAAAATGTGTAATCTTAATATTGAGATATATCATTTTGGAAACGTTTATCGTTTTGCGTTTCTCCTACCAAGTTGCTTATTCGTTTAATCCTGAATTTTACAAGATTTATTTTACTGACGGTCTATTAATAAACATATTTTTCACATATTTCTTAAATATATTCGTTCATCAGTGATGAACAAGGCCAAATCTCAAGATATATTTTTATAATTGAGAGAAATTTAAATAAATATGCCGATTTTTTAGTACAAAGAAATATTCATTCAAAAGTGTTATTATAAATACATTACTTTTAAGGTGTTAACTGTCAATTCTTGGTGGAAAGACATTATATTTAAAAAAAAAACACAATTAATTTGTACTACTTCCACATATTTATAATGATCAGGACCGGTTTCGCTCATCACGAGCATTATCAACTGATAAACTTACTGTCTTATATAAATACATTAGTTTTAACTTGTACGCCATCTGTACGCTTATTTTCAAACTACTTCCATTTTATTTAAAAAAACTATTATTTAAATATCTTGTTACAGAAAAAACGATTGACTTGATTTAATAAAATATGATCTAGCCAATATATTATACAGCCCGCCGATATAAAGATATGCATACGGGGATATTATCACAAAACTGGTACCCTATCACTTAACCCGTTGCATTGTAGTTCACTTCGTATGCATCTATCCATAAGATAGTTAAATTCAAATATTATATGAGGCATCTAAAACCAAAAACCGATGAGTCCACTTTTTGCCAAAATCTAACAAAAAATATGTATATATACTATAAGTCCTATCAAATAATACGTTATTGTTATGATATAATTAGCTTGCAAAAACCCGACAAAAGCATATGAAAAAAAAGTTTATACTTCTCTGCATACCATGGAAATCAAACGCAGAAATCGATATATTCAATACGAATATGTCCAATTTTATTTCGATTATATTAATTGCAATTAGCGGCTGACTAGCTAATAAAAATAGGTATATTGATCGAAATGCAATACTGTGAGCAAAATAAAAGATTGATAAAACTAATAATTTAAGCGTGAAACACAAAACGTCGCTTAGAAACATTGCAACGAGGACATATCGGTTTTTGCTTTTAGAAGTCTTGTATCATAGGGATTTTTATCATATAATTAATAAAATGTTGACAGAGTTGCGATAAAAAAACAAATTATTACCTTCCAAACCTAATGAAAAATTTTATGTTACTTCTTTAAGCACGCATTATACGTTTTATACACACGATTGATTAATAATGGACATCAAACTATAAATAACATTTACTGTTTCGTCATTTCTTCTCTTTTACATGCATTCGACCATCTTTAGGTTATTAATATTTTTTTCTATGGATTGGTCAAGGAATATTTCATCATTATTCATATGTCGGCCAGGTCACACATATTAGGCAATCGAAATTTCGATCTTCCACTAATCTGGCAGCATATAATTATTAGCATATACACGACTAAGCTCGTAATTCGTAGATGGCGTGAATATTAAATTTTTCACACCTCTTTTGTTATTTTTTTTTAACCAGGCACTGTCATGCACGTGCCAATCAAGCTGATTTCTGTCTGGTAACTCCGTCTTATTGTAGAAAATATATATTCATATTTACAGTTAAAAAAAATTACATTTCAAAACTTATTTAAGCTACACGCCTATTAGAGAAAAACATAATATCCTAACTATAGTTCTGGAATTTTAATATCAGTATCGCAATAAAAACAAATATTCAGAAAGAATAAACAATTATTTCGTTGGTTTCGTTTTCGTAAATAAATTATTAAATCGATGTATGTCTTGTATTGGCGGAATGAATGTCTGTGAAATCTGAATTCCCTACCACCCATCCTATTTTCAAACGGGGCGTAGCGAAAGCAATCAACTTACCACTAGTGCTGTCCTAGCCCTATCCTTATATTTTGATTCTATTTCTAATGAGAATAATTTCTGTTGAAATTGTGTTTTGGTCAATTGATGTAACCCTCAAAATTGAAATTGTTCAGGAGAAAGTAAAGACTGTTTTTATCGAAAACTTATATGATGAGTTGCTTCATGAATCTTTGAAATCCTCTCCTGTAAAGTCTCGTGTTTGCAAATACGGGACTATACCTAGGAAGTGTCAATATAATAGTGGCTTACATCAAGTTGCTTGGTCAGAATTGTTAAACCTAAAACCAATGTAAATTAATGTTTCTCTTCCAAAAAGTGGTCAGGTTAGTTTACTAATTTAGACCTGCTCTGTCGTCCTTAAAATAAGATCCTATCATTCATTTTCGTATTTTTTAGGACTACATCAATTGGCCAAAACACCATCGAATTATGTACGTGCTGCGGGAAGCAGGAGCTGAACATTACAAACAAATATAAAAGTAATAAAATGAAATATTAGAATCAACTGCTAAATACAATCATTTAGAAATCATCAACGTCCCACACGCATTTTTTATATCATACATGCCTGATTCATTTTTTTATTTAAACCATATAAAATTTAAGTAAAATACCATGTAACAGCATCTGTCGATAATTATGTTTTATATTACTCGATTTTAGACATCTTTTTATTTTGACTTCTCACGCTTTTTAGGATGATTGAAAAACCACTCGATTGATGTCGTTATTCGCATGGAAATTATCAGCAATATTTTTTTGTCTTGCAAACACTAAATGCTAAATAATCCTGTTTTACCATTACTAAATTGGATAAGCATGATAATAAAAATAAAATATGAGCTGAAGAATATATTTAAAAAAAGACATGGTTGCAAACAATGACATCATTAATATTATTTTTAAATATCAATACGATAGTGTTCATAAAAGTTTCTTTATTTTACAAAGACATTTTAATAGTTAGTATTTATTTATCATGGTTTCGTAATATTTTTTTTATTTTATCTCACATTATTTATAAACATATTAACTGTTCAATATCAGTCCATGAAATGAGACGTTTCTAACATAAAATAATAATTATAAATAATATGATCTTTGATCACATAATCGAAAGTACGAATAAACACGTATTGATTTATTTGCCTTATTAATCTGTAACCTTGATCTTTGAAAAAATAATCAAGGAGTAATTCAATATTTACATCGTTTTATAATATTCTTTTCTCATCTGCATTATGTACAAAAAAAAGTATAAAATGAAAGGGTGAGAGGAAACTTACGAGGTCAATTATAAATTGTGTTAGAAAAGTGTGTCGTCACATTCATTAGATATGTTTTACTATATTAAAATTTAATTTATACAACTGTGAATTGAACCTTAAAATTGTATTTCCAAAAGTTTAATTCAAAAAATCGCCCAATTCGAAAATGATATACTTCTTAGGATTCGTAATAGAAAGAAAAACGCCTGGCAGTAAGCTTTACTGTATATAGAATAGTGTAACTCATCGTCGATTTTCTGTAGTATGTATGTGTATTGCTAATTGATGGCCATTTTGTATTGCGGCTGCAAAAGTTACATATTATTGTCTTTTCTCAATCACACACTTATAAATACTTAAAATTGTTAATAACTTTCAGTGTCTTTGGTAAATATATTATTTTCTGATAAAACCAACTTTCCTAAACTAGAATGTACATTCTTACATTTTTACATTCCTTCCCTCTTTGCCAAGTATCCACATATGTGTTGATATTTATAAAATATTAATTTGTTCCAATTCTACCAATATAAGAAAAAAGCAAAAATGAATTAGTACAACTCTGTTACCAGTAATAATTTAAAAAACCGAAATTTATTTTCGCTTAAAAAATATTCAATACGATTAGTACGAGTCGATATAGTTTTTTGTAACTACACTGTATCCCTCCTTAAATTATAAAAAAAGTTGTTCAGCCTAATTTCGATGCATTGTGTTATAAAAAAATTATGTTCCCACTGTTTTAGTCATTGATTCGTAAATCTTTTTTCAAAACCGATGTCCAGTAATCAGTGTGTTCGTATGAAGGACAATATACTATAATTACAACCATGTTTGAATTAATCCTGATTAACATCAAGAGTTGAAACATGTTTTTGTGCGATGCGATTTAGAGGTTCATAAAAACTATGACATGCGTTGTCATGTTGGCAAGTCAAAATAATGTCTACTCTTGTAAGACTTCCTCGTCGAAGAATGTGGTTCACATTGCCCAAAAAGGGAGCGAATGCGAGTCAACGACACCATTTACGCTAAATGTTAATCATAACCCGCAGAGACAATCGGCGTAGACTGTATTCTCCAGTTTGTAAAGTATATCACGCGACAAAGCAATTCGTTGCACGCTTGCCACAGTCTATTTAGAATCTAGTAACCATTGAAATACTTGTCATTGTCCTCTGAACAAAGATGAATGGCGTTCAGCTAATGTCAAAGTTCTCCAATCACTTTTACTTTCCGCTTTATACAGGAAGCGATACACGTAACTGTGAAAGGCTATTTGTATTATATTATGGCCTGTCTACTGTATTTTGCATTTAAGTTATATTATTTGAATTTTTTCCTAATAATCTACTATTTTTTGCAAATTCGATCCCAGTTTTTCGATTTATTAATGACATCTCCATCGTGATTATTTTAATGAAACGTTAATTTTACAACAGCAATATTATTAAATGAATTTACTTTCCAATTTTATCTAAATATTTAAGCCATATGAATATATTTAAAAAGCTTGAATTTATCTTTCATTCGTCAAAATCATTACGTTTTTCTAGCCTATGAAATCGTACTAGCTTTGAGAAAACTAGTCTTTATATCACTTTTAAGGTGTTAACTGTCAATTCTTGGTGGAAAGGCATTACATTTTAAAAAATAAAACACAATTTGTTTGTACTACTTTCACATGTTTATAATGATCATAGCCGGTTTCGCTCATCACTAACATTATCAACTTATTATCATTTGATAATGCTTGTGATGAGCGAAACCCGTCCTGATCATTATAAACATGTGAAAGTAGTACAAACAAATTGTGTTTTCATTTTTAAAATGGTCTTTATATTATAATATCCTTAATTAGTAAAGCCACTAATCATTGATTATGATTATGATGAAACTTAATGTTTCTAAAATTTATGTCTTTCACGCTGTCATTAACGAATGGCTTAAAACCCAAACATGAATTTTGTAATGGGGCGTACCAAACACCTGTTGGCCTATTTATTGCACTTGCCAGTGCAATAAATAGGCCATCTGCGGCTAAATTAAATCAATAATCATATAATTTCTTTCTAAAATGTACATAAAATTTACTGACATATAATTACTAATAAACTTACTGTTTAAAAGATTGCGGTATATTTTTCAGGTACAGGAAAACCATGTCACTACGTATTCTAAAAGTGTTTTCAGATTTTGTATGACGTAAAATATCACATAAATAATTCAAATCTCGATTACATTAAAAATATCAAGTGGTTATGTTTTCACCATATACTATGTATCACATATTATACATTTGAATCTCACACGTTTTTTATGGCTTTATACTTCTTTAGTCAAAAATATATTAGAAGTGATATAAAATTAGTTGATATGTTTTTTGAATAAAGTTCCAGGTCACTAACATCATCTCCTCTATTGTATTTTTTTAAGTTCTTAACATCTGACCTCTTCACTGTCTCTGTGAATATATCGTGATGTCATATACTTATCAATCACATTTTATTTTATAATTATAATATTTATGAAAAGCTTCGTAAAAAACAATCTATTCAACATACTTAATTTAAAATAAAGTCTAATAAACAAAACCGTGTGAGCGTGTTATATTAAAGGGTTCATAAATATAAAGGCAGAGCGGTGGGGGTCTAAAACAATGTGGTGATTGACGGAGGAGAATGAGGGTGTATAACGTGCGAATAGTTGTCTAATACAGCGGTAGCCAAAGTAGTGGTCCGCAGGGAAATCTGACATTATTTTAATTTTCTAATCCACAGCAAACCAACCCAGAAAAAATCATCTTAATCACTTTCGTGCCTGTCACATGACATAATACTTCAGTGTATGTGATACAAGTGCGGCTTATGAACGTGTTGAGTTCAATATTAAATATATTAGGTGGGACTTATTTTCTTTTTATTTTGTGCATTTTTAAGACATATTTATTCGAAAAGGCCGGTATCGATTTACGGTATCGATATTGGCTTGAAATATGTGCAATTCTCTTACTTGCAGTTACATCATTGGAGCCAAATATAAATTTTGCATTAGAAATGTTCAATGCTTAAAGCTATATAGTGTGTTTAAACTAGTTTTTTTATTGTTTTGTTTTAACAATGTTTATGTAATTAATAAGGTTTTATAATTTAATCGTAATTAATAGTTACATATAATGAACTATGTGCATGTTATGTCTTCTTTGATAATCTTTTTTCAATATATAATATTTAACACAAAAGTCCCGTTAGTGGTCTGCTGAATTAAAATTATGAATTTAGTGGTCCGTGTGCCAAAAAGTTTGCCGGCCGCTTGTCCAATATGTAGTGTATTTTCATCAGCCATTATTCCATATATCTTCCTTCTTATATAGTTTTATTTTTACTCGTGAATAAAAAATCCTTCAAAAGCTGGTAGATCTAGTTTTCTATTATAATAATATATAATCTAATTGAAAAATTTGAAATATACGTGCCCACCCATACGAAGTTGATATGGTAGGTTCTAGTAACATAAATATTTCATGACTTAGCAGTAAGCCTATTAACCTTTTTTTTATTAATAAATGAGACAACCATTGACATACAATACCAACTAACAAGGTATTATATAAGTCTTATCTCCTCCGGGAGCATGCGAATAATATGATTGTCTTGTAAATTTCGATTTCCATTCTTATGTATTAGATCGTGTCATTGAATTACGGGGATATTAATCAAATGTACGATAAAATACAGGAGCTTCGAAAGTTGTCGGCGCTTATATTATAATAAACTTTTATTAAAAAGTAATTGGATTTCTTATTCTTACGTCATTATGGAAGATCATAAGTTATATCTAATTGAATTACTGGATGTTAATATTTATTAAACTTCTTCATATTATAACGACAACAACCAGTTGTCATAACATAATATACAACTATATATATATATCAATTGAACTGGATATAGATAAGGCGGAGTTTGTAAGTTGTGTGTAAGTTAATTGTCAATTTCTTCATAGAATAATCTGTCTTAGAATATGGAACAATCTACTCAGAAACTAAATATAATAGAGTAATTTTTTTACCATGGTGCTATGGATTTCTACTAATTAAAAATATTGAATCACTGCTTTTTAGTGAAATCAAGTGTATTTTTTGCAAAATTGTATAGTTTTCAATTTAAAAAAAGGCATTTGAATCCTTACTATTGTTTTCGACCCTTCTTATGATACCCGCATATTTAAATTGAGGAATAGGACGATTGGCTGACAACCGGATAATTACATCCACCTGTTTTATTTATTCTGAAAATTGAGATGAGTTGGTGAACCCACGAACAGTATTCGTAAAGCCTTGTGAAGTATAATCTGCTGGAGATCAATCTGAAAACATTCTGATCCTGAGGGTTCCAAAGGGCAATGAACTAATTTTGAGAACTCTTAATTTTTATGTAAGTTGCAGATAAGTATAATATTTCCAAATCTATGTATTCCTTAGATGTCCCTGTTTATCTTTTATATTCATCACTTAGTTATTACATAGGTAAAAATTATAACATATTTTATTTAATTTTAAAAACAAACACACCTCAATCGAACCAATACGAAAACACGTAAATATTAAGAAAAACACATGACGCATTGGTATTACAATTTCGTTGATATTGCTTGAAATATTTATTGAATTACGTAATATCGATCAAATTTGACTAATGATACCCTCTGTATCAAAATGAATTCTTTGTTTATTAAATACGTTATGTTTTATAAAATATACCTCTAGTTAGATTTATAGCACGATCGAAAAGCTATTGTTACCTCCGTCCTGTACAGATTACAAAGAATCAGTAGATTTTTCCGTATATCAATTATTGTCAGCTAAGTTACCAATGGCTTAAAAATACTTTTTTTTATTTGACCTTCTTCTCAACCACTCTAATTGAAAGCAATATTTTGAGCATCTATAAATCATCAAATAGTATTTATTATTGATTCGAGGATGGGCAATTAAAGAGGCATGATGTGACGAATTGGACTTAAATTTTTAAATACAAGAACACTTTGATAAATTGGACCAGCTTTTTATTAAAGTTTTGTATTGCAAATAAAACAATTGATATTTTATAATTAACCTTAACATTTAAATATAACCCCTGATTATTGTTGTTATATTGTTGAAATTACCTTATCTATTTTAAGCTAGTAGAATTATCATAACGCATTGTGCTATTTTCATAGATTATATTTAAATAAATATTATTTTATAGTTATTTACTTAATGTTGTTTTTGGGTTAACTAGTCTGTATAATAATATTAATTTAAATAATTGTATACACCTCAATCTTTGGTGGAAAGATATGCCAATACATTTTACAATAGAAATGACAATTTAAATATTACCGGTTCTGATAGCTGTTAAAAATTCTTACTAATTTAATAAACGAAACTGGTGGTTCATATTGTTTAAATTTTATAAAATATGGATTATTTAACTTAACACCGTTTTTTATTTGATATTATTTTATTATATCGTCGATGTTCTGAAAGAAGACACTAATTTAAAAATATTAGTTTTGAATAATTGGACTTTGAAGTTTGTCAAATTTTTGAAATGTCATACCTTTTTCACTTTGTTAGTTTGTACAAAACTTTTTTTAAGTAAAAGTATAATTTATGAAAATATGTTTGTTATTTCATACGATATAGTATGAAATAAGGAACATTTTGGTATAACTAACTCAATATTTAATTTCTTCAATTTATTGTTTTCTTCCAGAACAACGACGATATATTGATAACAATTGCACTGAATATTATTTGAATGAGGAATGATATAACTTTAAAATGCTGTATGTTTGTTTAGAAACCAATTTTAATATGTAAGTTAAAATACGTATTGGAAATTAACAAACTGTGTTATCTTAAATGTATCTGAATAAATAATTTCCGTCACAGGTACATTTACAACATATTTTTGCATCCACGAAATGAAACTCGTAAAATAAACTTGTAAAACTTTGTCAGACAACTAACTATACGACTGCATATTATTAAATCTTGAACTTACATACAATGAGAGAGGAGTGGGAAGTGTCAAAACAGTATCTCACCAAGTAATTCAATTTTCTTTTAAATCACTTGCGTGCATTATATTTTTAAATACAATGAGTACATTTATGAATTTGTGACTTATTGCAGTGTAACATGATTGGCTACATTGAAACTGTACATATAAATACTTATATTTGATATGAGATATAATATAAAATGCGAACAATAAAATAGTACAGTGGAACCCCGATCTATCGTTCTAGCATTCATTGTTTTTTGAGGATCGTTTTCCTTCAGTAGGAAAAAGCGACTTGCGAAGCATTGATTCTTAACCTATTCAAATTTGGATTATTGAGATTTTGTACACTTCCATGTATTTTGTCACTAACGACCCGGGTTTCGCCTTTCGCCTTTACTGTCTCTCAGTTCGAGTCCATTCGTGTGCTCGAATGCCTGAAGATGCCGAAAGGCGAAACCCGGGTCGTTAGTGACAAAATACATGGAAGTGTACAAAATCTCAATAATCCAAATTTGATATTGAAATTCCATTAAGCACCCTCAGTCGATGTCTTAAATTGCTTAACGTATTCATTTTTCAAATAATATCGGTCAAACAAATACGTTTAACGACATGTTAAATATGACAATTTTAAGAATTTTGACCATAAACTATAATAGTAAATTAAGCAATCTTTCGAAGAAACATATCCATTTTCAGATCATAAAAACATCATGAAAATCACACCTTAAATTAATCTTGTACTAAAAAACAATTTAATATTTATATCAGGTACAATCACATATTTTAATATGTCTTAAAAATCGTGGTTGGTTTTGTAAATTTTCATTCAAGAGCTAAAGTTTTACAGAATACAATAGTGTATTTATAATGTTAGTTTAAAGTACTTTAGAGACATTCACATGTATACTTAAAATAGAATTCAAATTATCAAAAGGGCTGTACTTATGATTATTATTGAATGTATCATCAAAATGCAGTTAGACTCATTGCATTGAAAATCGGCAAGTAGTAATCACTATAGGAGTTATTTATTACGTTACTTCACAATTAACATAAAACCGGAACAGTTGAATTCAAATTCCAAAACGCTTAAGATAACCCTATAGATAATATGAGGAAGCAGAGAATAATTAGAAAAAACATTATATTATGCCACATTCTTCATACTTAATGCTTCTCAATATTGTTTTTCTCTCGACACTAATAGGTTATTGTAATTTGACTTTTATGACAATCAAAGATGTAAACCCCACGTCACGATCATACATTATTGAAGGCAATATTTGACAATAATTACAGCAAGTATTTAGCTAACAAGTGACATTGTACTCAATATCGTTATGTTATCTAGCTTTAAAGCAATAGAGACATAAGACACTAATCTTAGTAATGAGTAGATATATCACGAATGCGGACTTTTTTGTTACTATTTAATATTAAAGACACAACGTACATTAAATGGAAATTGAGTTTAAACATTCGCAATTGATAAAACATTGAAACAAATATTTTGTTCATATCGTATTCTCTGTAATGAGGAATGTTGATTGTATATATATGCATAATATACTTAAGATTTTCTATTCATTCATTTCAAAATACTATAGATTTTATGACAGTATCATTACGTAAGATTAATTTTGATGGCCTCTTCAACTCGCCCATAGAATTTTCAAAGTTCATCTAATCGAAGAAGATGATAGGAAAACACAACCATGCAATTGAAATCTTATTTCAAATGTTTTTAGAGGCCACTAATAACAATAATTCATTGTATTTCTCCAATATCCGTTTTAAATATTCGTTACACAAATTATTATTGAATGATTATATACCCAATTTTCAATATGAAATCATCTTCACTGCAAATGACTAATTACATCGGAACTATGATGCTGAGTAGTATGTTCACCGCAAAATCCCTCTGGGCTTTTACAATATTTTATATTAATGTATTCAACGCCTACCGATTGCATGACTCACATTATTAATAATAAAGTTATATTTCAAAAATATTTTCTTAATTATAAAACTTCCTCAAAATTAATTAAATGAACTCAATATTACAACTACCATTTTATAAAAAATCTCACCAAATTTTGCCAACCTTCATCCATGTTTAAAGGTATGGACTCACCATCGAAATGACTGGAAATCATGAATACTTCTGTATGGTTATATAAATAGACATGTATTATCAAAATTTTATTTCTTTGGGAATATTATAACAGGATATTATAAATGTTTCATTTTCAACAATTTTATAAAAATAAAACACATTTTTTTGCATCAACTTCACAATTCTTTTATAGGTAATAATAACTGATCAGCTGAAAATGACTGAAATTAATTCTGTAAAAATAGAACATCTGTGTTTAATTTTTATTAATATTATGCCTTTCCACCAATCATTCACAGTGAACATCTTAAAAGTAATCAGACGGTTAGTATTATAGCTATTTATTAAATAATTTACAGTTTTCTAATATTTAGATATCGACCGAGGAAAGACAAAGGGATGTAACCGACACCAAAAAAAATGTATATAACTCAGACAAAACGTCTTAATATACTATGATAAATAAAGGCAAAAAGGCCTTGTCATTTTGCCTTTCCACAGTAGATATAATAGTATAAAAAATTTGATTTAATATCGTCGTAAACGTACGCTATCTATTTCATTTAATGCTGTCGGTTGTTAAATTATCATATTATTGGGTATCAACATCATCACAGGTAAGTACAGTGTTTTAATGCTAAAATATCGAGAATATTTCTCCGAACATGCACAGGTTATCGAACGTAAGACTATTCTTGTTACCATCTGATGTCATCCAAGCACATAACGTTTCAAGTGTCGTTGTGATAAAAATTTATAATAATCAGTTTTGAGCATACACTGCTCCCGAGCATAGTTCGGCTCAATGCGAATGTTATTATATTATGTACCTATTGCTTGATCGCATTTATAGTAAAATGATATAATGTAAAACAATATTTTGGTATATTATGATTTCAACTTATTTCAGAAGCTAGTTAGTAACTTGAGTCAATATTTCAAACCATAATAGTAAGGATGATTCTGTCAAACGTAAAATACGAAGTGCTCGATTTTCCGAATCAGAACCAGAAGAATTAGGAGATTTTTTATTTTATCGCTTGTCTTGCTGTCATTGAAAATGATCATTTGTCTTTCATCTAACGTCCAAAATTATTATTTATTACTTAAACTACTAAATTATATAATTGATTTTCTTGATTTTTTAGCGTATAAATTTATATTGGGCCATCGTTCCTGGTTCAACACCAAATTCAAAGTTTTTTTATTAACGATACTATGAACAAAAACTGTATATTGTATTTAATATTACAATATTTAAAGTGATTCCCGTATAAAAATATTACTATAAATTCTTATTGAGAAAAAAGTGTTGGGTAAAATTATAACAGAATTGTGTTTTCCGGCGTTTAAAACAATAGTTTTTTGGTAAAGAAAGATTGATAAAATATGAGCTGATGAATGATTTACACGTATGCAAATATCATAGATTCAGGGGAACATAAATGTTTTTCCAATGATCTAAACTCTTCAGTCATCAAGTCGTGTATGTTATACAAATTGCGTGGGATGTAGTGTGGAGGCTGATTGGCTTTTCAACGACCGCAAATCGACATAATATAAATAAATTTGTGAATCATCGCTGAGCACCTTACAATAATTTCTACTCAGAATCACCATTTCTTGTCTAGCTTTTCATTCTGTTGGCGTTGATTTAAATTTGCAGTCCAAAATTTAAGATCGTTCATGTAGATAAATAAACATCACTGTATACAAAGGCGGACTCAAAGAAATGGCCACATTACAACCCCATAGGATGAATAAACGCTGCCATATAATATGCATAATAATTGAAATTATACTTATGTTTATTTAAATGACAGTATACCTACTCATTCCGTTTTTAGCTGTTAAATTATTTTTTTATTATAATGGGGAACTATATCCCTTTTTTTAAAATATTTGATATATTTAATTTAAATCACAGGAAGACAGCCAACCAAATACGTGTAAAATTACCATAATGCTAGCAACGAATAACTGTTTTTTTTCTTATATAAACGCTAAAATAAATTTGAGTTGTTTGAATGGGATGATTCTGGCCGAAAAATCTATATCAGTAATCTCCGCAACAAATTAATCTATATCGATGAAATATCTACATCAATTTTTCAAAACTTGAACCGTATTATTAAGATACTTTTTTAAAGTCTCATGAATGTATTTTTAGAATGATTTACTGCCAATGGCTGCAAGGTTGTTTTGATAATACAGATTAAAAAATGTAGAATACCTATGACTCCTCACTTGATTAATGAACCGCGATTATAATGCCTCACCACACAGTAAACTATTGAGAAGGGTTTTTCCCGTAACCTTAAACTTGAGAATGAGTTTTCTAGTGGGATAAAGATATTCAATTAGTCACCGTCATCCTGTGCTGTGGAATTCGATCTTGGCGTTATTCTCGGTAGGAATATTTTATTACAATATATTCAAAAAACAAATGAATCGTTTCTTGTTATTTTCGGAGAGATTCTCGGAACTCGGAAATCATTGAATTGTTACTGTAAAATAAACATTCATCAGATCAGATCATCAAAACATTCAATATGCATATACATTATCAATTTCAGTATATAATAATAGTAATGCGTAATTACTTATAATGTGTATGACAAATTTAATACATAAAATTTAAGGAAAAGGAAATTCTGAAATCGATCTCAAGCATACAAACCATAATCGCCAAGCTCGGGTGTCAATAGAGTGAAGTAATACTTATAAACATTTATTCCTGAAGTATATTTTTTGACACACCTAAAACTTGCTAAGTATGTATGCCTGAGCAGTCTTTTGTGTCTAAATTATTCCTTAACCTCTCTAAAAAATTGTGTTCAACAATTAACGAACTTTTAAAAAGAATCTGGTTTTAAAAATGAATTTGTTTGAGTAAAATACTTTTGACTGTGCTGGTCAAATTCCAGAAAGGAATCTTTCATAAATATTTTTCCAATCGATTTATGGATTTGTACTCAAATGTATAAATGTTAGTTTCATTTTTGTCCGTCTACCTCCTACTCCAATCCTGAAAACGGTGCATTATCTATTACCTAATTATCAGTACTTTCGAAACCAAATCGTTGGTTCTACTTCCATTCGTGTTCTCTCGAACATCCAGTTTTAAAAAAAAACTTACGTTGACATGCTCCATTTGTAATTCATATAATGCAAGTTGGGAGCGAATGTGGTTTAAAAAATACATTGCATTATACCACATGCAGATACTTAAATATATCTATGAAGACAAAATATATGCATATTAACTTAAAGTGACTATCCAAAAAAGGTTGCTGCACAATGCCAAGTATAAATATTCCTAATATGCACGTATTTCTGACGTAAAATAAAAATAACCTCACCTATCCTAGGAAGAGAATACAATTAAGTGACGTAAATGGTTCATCCAGATAAAAAAATACAATTTGTAGAAATAAAAATGAGTCACATGAAGGTGAGTTTGGCAAGTTCAGTAAACGTCCTTACAAAACAAAAAATCCGGTTAATGGCGTAGATACAATATAGGTATATATTTTTGCTATACTCTCAAGGATTTCAAAAGGTATAAAACTCTCAAACATGAATTGGGCATTATAAAATGTACATTTACGGATTATACATATGACAAAACACTTGCATATTGTATGTCCGCTCCCAATGTTTTTTTTTTACAAGAGTAGAGGTTTAGAATAGATGGATGGGGATAGGAGCAGTATTAATTCAGTAGCAGTAGAAGTGATTAGTTAATGAAGTAGCTAATCGCATTCTCGACACCTTTTATTTGGATCGGTTAATACGTGGGATGGAAGTAATAAAAACATTTCAATCATCCATACGCCAGGGTAAACATTCATAAATTGATACAAACAATCCATTTATGAAAGACGAGTCCGCTCTACGAACCGCAACCAAATAGATCTTATGCCCAAGTGCCATTAACCACACAACTACAGAACCGGAAAAACTAAATGAATCTTATAAGGAAATAATTATTTAAAATACTATTTAAAAAGTATTGGCCAGTAAAATCTTTATACTATTTTATATTTATGGCATTCCAAATTTCATAAAAATTACTTGGGAAAACCGATAATTTAGATTTTTTTTCAAAATCTATTGTGAACTTTATATTTTATGTATAGGTTGACAATAGTGACGAAGAAGATGGAAACAATCTACCTGCCCAAAGGATGTGAACGTAATTATTAGTTCTGAATTTATAACATTATTATGTGGGCAACAGACAAATTAATTTTTGCATCGTCAAAAAAATATGTATACCTGTAGCTATTTTTATCCAGTGTCTACAAAAATACCGGATGTTTTTCGAATTCCCTTAACGAGTTTTAATAAAATATAATTTAATAAAATTATATTTCTTTACAGGCAAACAAAACAAACCATCTCCCAAATATTACAATTATTACAGAAATAGAAACTACTGATGAATTCTCTTAATTTTAATATTGTTGGCTATCGTGGTCCAATTTCTAATGCTATTAGTTTAACATAAGGATTACCGCTTAGCGATGAGAATGATTCGGGCTCAAATCTTGCAATGGAGATTATGAAACGTTGATTTTTTCAATTCGAGTGTTTCTGATGTCTTTTATCCTCGAGTTGATCTCGTTTGACCCTTGATAAAATCTTCATCGCATTGGTAAAGCCAAAATAATATTTTATTCAAAAAAAATTTAAATAAATATATACATAACATTACATAGATTTTTTAGATTTAATGGAAATCGAAGCATCAAGTTTTTTGCATTTCTAAACGTATATCGTTAAATAAATGACACCAATTTTTAACCTTTAAACTTGAAACAAACCAGACATTGTTAATTTCATATATTATACCATATCTCTTTCAGAATTATGCCAAGAAATTATTCTAAACGCAAATCTTGTTGGATTTAATTTATAATATTATATTATATTATAAATTTACGACACCGACAAAAAAATACAAAGTCAGCTCAGTGTTACCAAATGCAAAGCGTTAAATAAAAAATATGATAGGTCGTTCAACGACTGCCTTAAAAAGTCTTTGTTACGGCCTTATATTTATAAATGCACAATAAAAGTCAATGTAAATCGCTGGAAAGCATTCTGAAGGTCGCAGACGCTCATAGGAACAAAAAATGACAGTCAACGCCCACGGAAAACTACGAAACCGTGATTTCTAAAGAATAAAAAGTGTACTATTTCGTTCCACGTTGGCAAACCTTTCCGAGATAATGATTACAAAAATCTTTTTTGACTCTTAATAAACATTCAGTTTTGAATAGTGTTAAGATATATTATAACCCTTACAATGCACTTTTGTTTAGATAATATTTACTTTCATAAAAATATTTTTCACTTATAATAAATACATTTCACAAAAAATAAAGTCTTTCACTAAAAAAAAGTGATCCCGCATAATAAAATATATTTCAACACTGAAGAAATATATTTCACTTACGAAAAAATATTTTCACATAGATAGAACTGTTTTCACTCAATATAAATACTCACACTTTGAAATCGATAGTTGCACGAATCTGTAATGAAATCTCACTTATTCTTCTACCCTATATTAGGCGGCCTATATTCTCTTTGCTCCACGCATTAGAATACATTACACAAACCAAACCAGATCAACCTTAAAATAACCTACTACAACTCAACTGACTTCGTTAAAAGAATCCGTGACTAAGTGGAAACTATTAAAATCAAAGTTTGAGTATACCAAATTATCGAAATACAAGTTCAAGTGTACCAAGTGAATACTATCTAACACAAAGTGCAATTATTTATAATAGATGATGGCGACTAAAGGTGCTTCTTGGGACTTGAATAACAAATTTGAATCGTTAAAATACTTCATACGTTTTGTAAATAAAGGTTCTGATTTCACCTTTCGATTTCTTCAGTCATTCAAGAATACAGATGAACCAACTCTAAAGATTTCAGTTTGAGTTAAAAGAAATTTAAGAAGAAATGAAAAATAATTATCATCTCAAGCTTTGAAAAAAGCAATCTACAATGATGCCACCTACGATTAAGAATTAATTATTGCCGTTCTTCTTCACGTCCTGGCGTCTTTCTACGGCTATCTGTGATTTTGCTCTCCGAATTACAGTGTCCCAAATATTTAAAAATAAAATTTGCGATTGGTGTTTTATCATATTTGTTATGGATTGATAACTTGTTTATAAGATTATAAAATTTCGTAAATAAGAGTCATCGTGTGACTTCTTAACAGTAAAATTCAAATTCAATATAGGTATGATACATAATACTAAAGATTATCACCACACTTCAAGGAAATCCACTGAAAACCCCAGCTTCAAACAAATCACACAACCGCAAAAGGAATTGGCGATAACGCAGATAAAAAACATTTTAACAGGAAAATATTTCAATTGCTTGCATTTAACAGGTTTTGCGACGCATCGAAAAAACATTTCTTTAAATATAGCGGTCCAACAAAACAAATAAGATGAAATTGCTCCGTGACTCAGTAACAAGAATGTCCTATGAACAGCGGAAATTTAATTTCTTCGACAACAGTTTTAAAGAGATTGTGTACCTTTGTATCGCTAATTAATTGGTCGTAATAATATTTTCTTCTCTGTTATTCTTTGTACTTGATTGTGAGACAACTGACAGTGAAAAATAATTTGTACATATATATATTAATGTGTTAGGTTAGTTAGATTAGATTTAATGCATCTTAATGCTTCTAGAAGCAACTTTATATTTATTACAATAAAACACAACTTTTCAGTACTAATTCAACAATTTTATAAAATAATCAGTAAGTACTTGTTTCGATCATCGCGAGCATTTTCAACTAAACGCACAATTTTTGTATAATTTTTATAGATATAATGTCCTTCCACAGACAGCTAACACCTGAAAAGTCACTTTACATAAACATCTGTATGCGGAAGGAAAAGGGCATCAAGTCTTAAAAATGGAAAAATTAAATAAATATGCCAAAATAACTACAATACATATATGCATATGGATAAAAGTGATCAGTCGAATTAGTGCTGTTGAATTAGTAAATTTCACCTTGAAACATCACATTTTTCATAAATTCTCATACAAACACAAATGTCGTTTAAGCCCTCCTGAAGAGTGTAAATTTTAGGCTTAACGCCCGTTTCCTTTAGCATATTATGTTCCTGTATTTCCATATCTTTTATAACAAAACTAAACGTTTACAAAACTTCCCTCTTGTTTTTTTTTCATTAAATCTAAAAGTTATTATGCTTTAGGTAATTCTTTAATAGATATAACTAATGCTCTATTTTATCAAAATCCTTGTGCCCGGCTAGATTATATTATATTCCATAGCCTGAAGATGCCGAAAGGCGAAACCCGGGCCGTTAGTGACAAAATAGATGGAAATGTACAAAATCTCAATAACACAAATTTGATATTGAAATTCCATCAAGCACCCTCAGTCGATGTCTTAAATTATATCTTAAATTAAATTAGATGAATATATCTGCAAAATAATTAAAAGTCATACATAGAAGCCGAAACCATTTGGTTACTTAGAGGTTTCAATACTATGTATATTTATAAATATTTTTCATTTTCATCTTTGGAATAAAAGTTTGTTAATTTCTGACATGTCACCAGCTGTTGTCAAATTTTCAAAGGTTATTGAACCCGAAACAATTAAGGAGATAAATAAACGAATCGCTGTAGTTGTGCATTGCTTGACATTCGTACTTTTTGCGAATGCTCTGTAAATATAGAAACATTTCACATTTCTCCATGTGCGCTTTAAATAAAATACTTTATATTTATTATCTTTCAAACCAATACGTTCATCAATATTGTGTTAAGATATCATAATAGATAATGTCATTATATTATTATTTTTCTATAAAACTAGATTTTCGCCATTTGTGTCATTATTCAGTGATATTTGAAAAATATCGGAAGACAACAATATCGACCTAAGATTCAATGGATCGTTTGAATAAAATAATAGAGTGACTGAAGCCGGGATCCAACGAAAAACTGAAATTGCACAGGTAATAATCAATGCTCATAATATTTCATCAATATTTACATTACATACATAAAAATTAATAACAAAGGCTTAACACCCCTTAACAATTAATAACACCCAGACAATGTAGTAAAGAACTAGATAATAATTCAAACAATTAAAATATGCGTAAGTATATATATAGATATGATGTAATGATTGTAAATCATATAGTTATCTACTATACGCACTATTTTGCAATAAATTATGCAAATAAGGAGTTGAGATGACGTGTATTAGATTATTCTGAAAATCTCCAAGTTATTACGTCTTCCGTAAACATGTGACAGTGTTATGACCTAACAATAACAACTAGTAAAGGTCATTTCTCCCGATAGAGAGGACGGTTAATAGTGTCCAAACACCTCATTGTCGGTGGGCGACACTAGCAGTTTCGTGGGCGAAATTTCTCGTCCTTTGCGTCCTTCCAGGGCGGTCAACTTCATCTTCTTTCAACTTATATAATAAATTAATAATTCAATCCTTTAGAGTGGGCGTGTCAGCTCCTCTCATGATCTACTCTGTAATCTAACTTAATCGTCAAATTTAACAAATAGTTTATATTGGTTTATTGCTTTATAGGTGAGGGTGAATAATTTAGCGACACTTGTGGATATTAAGAATTTACTTTACGTATTAATGCAATGACATGAATGTATTACTATTTTTCGTGCTTTTTAAGCAGCTGCCTATTACAATATAATATGTTACACTTGTTCCCTGTTCGGAGTATTTTTTTAAATTATAACTATTAATACACGTTATGTTTTAGCATCGTTTTAAAGTTGATATAAGTAAAAAAATGTTACCAACAGAAAAATTCAAATTTTCTAATGATAAGTATGTTATACAACGTAAAAAGAAAACTTCCGGCCGCAAAACCTGATGTACTGGTATAGAAAATAGTCGGATTCGATGGCCGCAAAAGCTTTTAAATTTTTTTTTATAATGAATAATTAATATAAAATAAATATCGTTTTCTTATAATATAATATGTGCGATTACACGAGATTTTATATTCATTTATACTGTGATTGGTGTAATACTATAAAAAAAGTACACTAGTCAGAGTCCCTTGAAATGATACGCTACTGCTCAATCTAGACAAGGGAAACAAATAAATTATTAACACAGTTGGGCATGGAAGTCAATGCCGTAGATCAAGCCGCGAACGAAATTAACTTCGCCATTCTCGCCGACTAAAACTAGAGCTGGAGCACCAGTAGAGGTGGGCGAAAGTCGAACCCGGAGCCTGCCATTACTCTCGATTCTCGAACCCTCCTGTCCAGGACCCGACTGGATTGTGGATATACCACGGGCAGTCACGCGATTCAATACCAAAAAGGTAATAAGCGATATGATCTGGTTTTCTATTCGTGTATTTTGCATTTTATTATCCGGAGATCGATTTAATATAGATATGTGGACCATCAGACGCACAAGTCTGTTTGCTTTTTTCGTTTTACTCGAAAACTAATTCTATATAGGACCTCAGTATTTTTCTTTGCTCTTACGAATTTAATGATTTTAATATAAATCCAGAAACACTATGCTAATAAATATGAATGCCTAGCTACCGATTCACAATGCATGCGACTCGCCAAAGCGTAAAGTAATTTATTAATTTTGTTCCATCTATCACAAAAATTAATTCCAACTCATTCCTTTGCTCTGCATTTTTTAGAGCACTGTTTCGTAACTGGTGGTCCGCGAATATTTTTGGGTGGGCCGCAAAAATTTTCTTAAATTTCAAGTAATAAAATATCAAGCATACGGTGTCCCAAAATTAATTGTTTTGAATAAAAAAAATCAATGATGTAAACATTTATTATTTTATTCTAATGTTGATGGCCAGAATTTTTTTTTTTTGATGTTTTGGTGGTCCGCGGATGTAAACAGGTTAAGAAACAGTGTTTTTGGGCACTGGGTTTCATTCAAGGAGAATATGAATCATTTATCCCCCTTGGTAATATCCTTATATCAATTATTTACTAAAAAAATGTATTTTCATCAATACATGTCATACATACATTACCGGGCCTGTAGCCGAGTGGCAAACGTTCTGCTCATCAGTTGCGATGTCCACAGGTTAGAATCCCAGTACAGACAATTCATAAATTGATTGGAATATTATTAGTGTATAAAACTTTAAGCTCCATTTTAGAATTAGTGTATTTTGAGATATGGCAATCTTATTTCAAGAGAGCGTTATCATGCATATAAATTTTTTTAACCCCGAAAAATAGCTATGATGTAGGTCAGCCACCATTTTATTGCTTACAGCTGAATGAGGTCCTCCTCAATTTCACTGTAAATTATTTGGTCCCATCCCTGTCATCCTCAAAATATTATAGTAGTAAACGGAACAATGTCGAATGATATGCTGCCCATTCTAGATAGCGTGTCGCCACTTGAGCTTCACTAAAAGATACACAGGACCACAATGCTGCTATTCAGATATGATACGAAAATTCATACCGATCAGATGGTTCTGGTTACAAGTTCTAACAAGGTTAGTATCAAATTTAGATAGTTTCATTCTAATATTTGAGATTTCCCATACGGATGTTTGTGATGTCTTTTCTCCTTGAGTTGATCTCGAGAACATAAAAAAAATCACCAAGTTTATATCATGTTTTCAAATATTTCCAAAACATCTGGTGCCTTGGCTATATTAGCTTCACCTAATGCCAAATAGCCCAAATATATATATTAAATATCTATTACGATATACAATTAAATACAGGATGCTGACGTGGCTAAAGGGAAGAATTACTCAAGTCAATGCAGCTTTATTTGAGTCATATAAGTTTGCAATACGAAAAGAAGATAGGGTAAAAATAATAAAAATCATTTCATTCTATACACTGAGTTCATATGAATTTATTTTATACCTGAATATACAAACATTAAAATGCAAATAAAAATATACATAACATTCAAATTTAAATAAAATCTACACATAAAAATTCTAAAAGCTGATATAAACAAATCAAAAAAATGATACATAAACATAACGAAACTTATCGATCACTGTTAACATGGCCAGCCGTGGTCAGTGATAGAAAACATAACAAAGACAAATTACTGATTACATTATTGGTTCCGATTTACAGAATTGGCTAAGCGAATTAAATATTTAGGTAATAACTACTTTTTTCTGACCTATAATACGGCAAGTTATATTTCATATAAATAATAATATATAATATAATGCTTTCATTATAAAAATTATGCAGAGCTGTAAAAATCATCCTGTCGGCTTACCAATCTAAATGCGTAATCATAAAAAATTGCATTCAAAAGAGATTGATTAATATGTCTACAACGGCTAGATTACTTTTCAACATGGATAGTGGGTACAATGAAAGAAAAATCTCCATTTTATATGCGATGTTTCATATTCTATTGTCATTTCTTTTAGGTGCAACAATATTAATATTTTTATTGCATTATACTACGAGGCGACGATTACTGAAATAAAATAAAAATTACCCGAAACAAGGTCAACTAACAATGAAAACGATTTCTGGAGAAATTTCTTCTTATCGTAATATGAATAAAAATAAAATGTTTGTATCAAATAATCATTATATACTTGAATAGATTAATACAACTTATTGGCAATACAAGATGATTATTCAATTAACAAATACATTTTATGAAAATTCCTACTGTGATGCGATGCACAAATCAATTTTGTAATTACGTTATGTTTAAGATTTTAGCCGCCCTGAGATAAAAGTTATTTTCAAGCATAGTATAATATTTGTATAAATTTTCATAAAATAAAAGTATACGAAACTAAAGAATACTTCACTTATTGCTATTTTATTTACAAAGTTTACCTAACATACAAGTAGTGGCTGTAAGAATAATATTATTTTTAATTTTATATATTTTATTATAATATAATTTAGTATCAGCTGCTTTTAGTGTGAAAATCAAAATAATAGTCAATGCAACAAGTAGAATGAAAAATAGCAACAACGCTATTTTTAAATATATAGCGTTACATTTTGGAGCACTATTAATTGTAATAGAGATAAGTTGATAGGCCACAGTGATTTCGAAATTTATTCATTATGCCATAAACTTATCATCTCACTAGTAGAGTATAAATTGTGAAAAAAATTTGAAGATTTTGTCAGTTCTCAACATTTCAAACCACTTGAACAGATAAATATAATATATATTTTTATGAAATAAAGTTACTTTATTCATTAAATGATTTATTTCATTATTTTAGTGTGAGGCCTGGTTATTTAGAATCTCTTCAAAAAATTTACCGGCCTTTAAGTTTTATTTATGATCGTTTGACATCAAATACAAAATAACTGTGATTGATAAAATACAGATGAAACATTTGTATTAATTTTGGATATTTCCACACGATAAAAGCCAATCTAAATTACAAACTTACATAATGTGGTAATATTACATGACTTATATGAGGTGGACGTTTATTTTGGCGTAGTAGAATTTGATATTTTTCATTTCCATCAAAACTATGATTTACTTTTCAAATTGTCACACTTAAGAATGCGAGCTGCCAAATACAAATATTTGATAAAAGCTTAGCTTCATTTATTTTACTTTGCAATCATTCTTAACCAAGGTATAAAATATTTTGCATAAATACATATTATATTATGCTAAGGACATTGGAAAAATATTGAGTTGTCCATTTGATAACTGTAAAGGAAATATTAACATGGGGCGTAAATAAACACACTCATTTGAAAATATATTTATTTCAGGTTTTCCAGGAGCAAATATACTTGTTTTGATCATGATTAGGTCACATTAATAAATACTGATAGTCAATGTATAAAGATTCATTTTAAATTCTATACATTGTGACTCCAGAATAATTGCAATGGACAGCATATAGTAATATTTTCGAATCCATAAATTCACCATCTACGATCCGGTATTGAATGTTTCAATTGTAAGGATGTACCTAATTGATGGTGATCCTCAAAAATATATGTTAAGTTATGTTGAATGTAAGAATATTAAATATATACTATTAAAAGCATGAACAAACGTCCAGAATGTATATTATTTACTTGTGATAGCAATTGTGAAAATCGTTTATAATATAATTAATATTATGTATGCACTAATTTTGTGATATTTAAATGTAACAATACACAACCAAAGTAATGCCTATCACTATTACATTATTTACCGCACACACATTCAAGGAATAGTTATTCATTGTTGATTCGTTTTCTTTCATAAATTCATTTTTATTCAGGGAGGGAGTAGTTCTCATGAGAGTAATTTTGTGGATTTATAACAGATATCTACACCTCTACGGTGTCAAATCTACATATTTTTAATTTTAACACTTGAAAAGCTTTTAATTTACACTTGAGAAATTAAATTCACTTTCTTAATGTAGAAAACATCGAGATAATAACCGCAAAACTGATTGGGCGCTCTGTGACCCTTTTACACATTTGTTTACGCCTTTGACTATTTGTGAGCGAAAATAAATCCCTACATTGTCACCTAAATTGTTATCTACATGAGAGATTGGCCACATTACCTAGACATTTGGTTTGAAGCATTTATTCAATACATTATAGAGTGAAAAATGTGGAGAGTCAATAGATATTTACATTAAAAAGTGCTTTCAATAAATGTAGGCGTAGAATCGCAAAAAAGACTACATATTATTATCATCAATGGACAAAATATATTTTACTCTAGTAGCCCTGCAGCTAAATTTACTTTAACATTATATCTGTTATTCTATGTCAAATTATATATGTCACGTGACCTAACATTGCACTGTCACTAAAATACTTTGCTATAATTAATTTATGAAAAATTATTGTTTGATTGGATGGAAAATTAACATAGATTGCACAGGATTTTTCTGATTCTCAGATACCATCTTAATGTTTTAATCATAATTATTTTATAATAAACATCATTTTTATAATTAATGATTAAATCTTTCTCTTGCCGGCAATATTCACAAAGTGAATTTGACAAACTCCCGCCTGCTTAACGTCAGTCACCGAACGCATCAACTTCCCTTTTATATAGAATTAATCAGAACGATTGAAGGACGAAGGATTTTATGGACTTTTTAAAGAAATACACTTACTTTAAAACTACAGGACAGTATCCTTCCATATTTATTAAGTTAGAATAGTAATAAATTTACACGCTGTCTTGTCACAGTGGCAGCTAATTTCGAGAGATGCTATTTTGATCAGTTCAGTTAGTGGAAATCAGTGAAATAGAATGATATACAAACATCATATATTATATAAAAAAGAATTTTGCTTAGGATATTAAGTTATAATATTATAATGCATGTAAATACCTTGATAAAGATTATGAACCTATTACAATTGTGTTCTAGAATATTATATACATTTTTTATCATTTCGTGGGCCGATTTAGAAATAATAAGAGTAAGTGTCACATTTAGAGCGGAGAGCTTCCTACATGCAATATTTTTTCTCACCCTTATCCCACAACCATATCTTTTCGTTAGAACATTTCACTGAAAATGTTTCATAAACTATCTCCCCCCGTGACAAAGTCAATTATTGATCATTCATCGAATTCCATGCTACGCATTTATCCATGAAATCATATTGAATTCAATGAATCGTAAAAATTACGACAGTACAGGATTATTTTCAAAAACCGAGGAGCGTTTCATACATTTTTTCAAATTTAAACTATAATCCAACTGATATCTTGGCAAGATAACTTCTTCTGAATATAAAATGCTTCAAAAACCATAATATGAATTATTCTTAAACGATAAATATACAAAATGATAAATTCTACTTTATATTTATTAAAATCACAGACATGAACAATGAATATTTATAGGTCACTAATTATTACAGTATACATAATATTATATAATATGCATTGAAATAAAACACAGAATAGCGTAGTCAAATTTTGATAAAAATTGAAGAACTCTCTCACGAAGTGTTCGGAATAGGCTACTTTATTTACAAAAAAAAAAAAAAAAAACAAAATGATGATTTTAATTTAATAAAAAATTTCAAATTATAATTATGTTAAAATATAATACCATATTCACATTAAATGAAAGGGTCATTTTTATTTTATATATTGATTTGACAAGATATCACCTAAATATGTTATTGATTACAAATAACATAGGAGATTTCTAAAATAAATGGTTCAACAATGCTAAAATAAAAATTCAATGTAAATGAAATTAGCGTGATTTATCATTTACTAATAAAACAATTGGAATGTTAAACCTTGAGCATAAATCATGACAACCTAAAAAGCACATTACTTGACATTTACTGTATGCATATTACTCCTAGTTATTTTATAAAAATTGCATCAAAACAATACGTACCTCTTTGACTATGAAAAACTTACACAATAATAAGTGTCATTTAAAGGGAATGTTTTGAAGCTGAATACATACTTTGTTAGATTTAAATTCAGTGAATAATTACTGTTGAAAAAATCTGATTTATTTCACTTATCAATAAGTCAAACAAACTTAAGTGCACTAAAAAAATGATTTCAATTAACATCTTATAAATCACATACTATATTGAATAACCAGATGTTACATTGCAGCCAACACAATGGTCATCATGTCGATAGCTTATTTAGCCAAACCTTTTATTCGGTTTCAATAGACGAATTACTTAATCTTTTTATCAGTGCATTGGTAAAACTGTTTTCACTTCACTGCCAATGAAACGTTTCAATGCAAACAGTAAGATGTTTTTCAACATCACTTTGAAACGTTTATTCCTCTAATATTTAATATAGTTAATATTCTTCTAGTAAAAAGCCACATCTTTCAAAACCGTGTAAAATGTAGTGTCATATAAATATGATCCTGCGGATAGATGCATCGGAAATGTAAAATTGATTTATTTATTTCTTGAACTAGCTTGTGTCCCGACAGCGTTTATGCTCTCACCTCGACTTCTTGATCTGTGAAGCGTAGAAAGACCTTCTCCTGAAAGCAAAAGTGTGGTCTTTAGTATAAAAAGTGTTTCAAATTTAATCCATATAAAATCAACGTATTTACCAGTATTAAACTTGCTTTTAAGTATGACTTTATTTAAACAATAAATATCTGAAATACTTAGGCATTAGAAATATCTCGCTATTTAGACAAGTGTTACTATCTATAGAATTCAACTCTGTGACAATTTTAGCAGTCAATCTCTCCCAAGCCTAGTGTTTCTGGTACTTTTTTAATTTAAATTTAACTCAGAAAGACAGAAGGAGAAATTGAAAATAATCATGCAGATTACATATTATTCATAGTTAATTGACACCAAGTAACAGTTTCACAAGGTCATAAACAATTTATTCAACAGAAATCCATGGTCTCTCAAGCTACAATGTCTCATTAAATGTGAATATTGTTCCTAAATCTGACCTCTGCTGGTAGCTCGCTTCATTCCTCCGATTTCAGTGTGACATTGTGAAGGAACAGAAGCCAACTTTTGCTGACGCATGGCACGTCCTCGGCGATCTTGCGCCAGCTTGTCCGGCCGAACAAACAAACCGTGCCGGAGTTTGCAATTGAAATATCTCTCGCCTTGAACTGTACCATCATTTTTACCTGTTTTAACAAATAATAAAAATTATTTGAAGCAAAGAATAAATATGATAAGATTGTGATATGGGATATCTTTGTTTAAAAGTAGTATTATTATATAAATAATTACCAGTGGGAGTGTCCAAGACGACACCGACCCAAGTTCCCGGTGCAAAGTGCGCAGGACCCACGTACGCCACGACACCAGTGCTACTGGTCAACCGGATGTGTACACTCTCACCCAGGGTCACCCACTCAGGAAGAGGTGCTTCCGCTTTTGACAAATCAGTGCGAGATACGCTCAAGTCTGTACTGTCATCTATGAAACGAAAAAACAATAATTATCATAACATAATTAACTAATATTTCATGTTTTGAAAAATAAAACACAATACATTTGTACTACTTCCACATATTTATAATGATCAGGACCGGTTTCGCTCATCACGAGCATTATCAACTTGATGAGCGAAACCGGTCCTGATCATTATAAATATGTGGAAGTAGTACAAATGAATTGTGTTTTATTTTTTAAAATATAATGTCTTTCCACAAAGAATTGACAGTTAACACCTTAAAAGTAATATTTCATGCATACATTTTGTTTGATGTCTTAGTATTTGTTAGAATAACCTATAGAGAATAAATTAATATGCTTTGCTTTCGAGACATCTTCTGAACACTTTCATTTCTATATGCACATATATTACCATTTTAGTGGTATTCTCTGCCATTTATAAGTATGGATTAAAAAATTTCTTACCATCCATGAGTCTTTCAGAAGATGAGAAATCAGCATCCGCCGTTACGTTCAGACGATTCATCTGTTGCTCCAACTTCATGGCAACTTTGGATTCGCTAAGACGTGGCCTGGTCAAGGGGAATGATGCTCGATTTGCAGAGCTTTTAGCAGAGCCTCCGCTTCCTTTGCGACGCCGAACCACCTATAAAAGCATCAATCGAAAAAATTGAGGTTGCAGTGACTTTATAATCGTAAAATAAATTGAAAGAATTTTCATTGATAAATTTTAAATCCTGATTTAGTGAAATGATTGAATCTTTACCTTTCCGGGAGGCAATTGGGTCTTGACAATAGATGTTCCCTCATAAGGTGAATCATAGCCCCCACCGGACCCAACAGAAGACACATCATTGCTTCGAACTTCACCTGCTGTATCAGGAATAGACTGATCAGAGCTTGTCGCTTCTTCCTCTTCCAGATTTCCTCTCCCATTACTCATAACTGTATTATTTTCTGAAACTGCTGTGTTCACATTTGCTTTGGTAATCTTTATGGGTGATGTTACAGTTTGAATCTGAACAGGTAAAAATCCCAACGGATCTACATATATCCTAGAATCATCTGGCATACTTGTATTCTGCAAAGGCTTCGATTTTTCGGTAGCATCGGCGTGATTAAGACTGACGTTTTTTGAATCAGGAGAGATGACTGGTCGCTGTGAATAGGGTTTGTTATCAAACAGTGCCTCGTCTTCGCAATCTTTCAAAAAGGGATTGATTCGATTACGGGACCCCGGAGTCAGAACTGGAGTTTTAGCCGTTATATTTGCGGTAAAAGGGTCATTTAATTCACTTTTACATTCTGATACCTCATTTTTCAAGTCTTTCGTGTCATTTTTGAGATCTGTGATATCATTTTTGAGTCCCACTATAGAATGCCTTGACCTATTGGATTGCTGTTCACCGTTGGAATGAGTATTCCGCAGATCAAAGTCTGGAGTGTCATCGACGCTCATACTCCTTATGGAGAGAGTATCATCGCTTGTCAAATTTGTTGATGATACAGCTTGGGATCCTGCAACAAAAATAATTGTATAGAAATTGAGAAATGGTTGTCCAGTTCATTCAATCCAGTCAGTTAGACAACTTAAAAAAAATTAAATTTGAGTTAATTATGCAGTTATATGTAAAACTGTGCACTCTATCTGATTCAATATTCAAATAATTCAAAAATCCCAATAAAAAAATGCTGAGACAGAAAACCTTCTAAAGAATGTTTATTTCTGGGTCAGTTAAAGTATATTTCTGAATATCCTTTTACTTACTATACTTGAAAAGTACCTAATTCTTAAACACCTGTGTTAAAATCTATAAAACCCAGGTACAAATCAATAATATTTGATTCATCGTCACCATTTGAATATTGCTTTTCCCATTATCTCAATATGGGTTATTTGGAGGTCTCAGTAATTGAACTGGAAGTTTAATACTATATGTAACATTCAATTCCTAAGATTAAGAAAGAAGACATACCATATCCGCTGGATGAAATGGATGGTGAATTTTTAGGAGCACTCCTATCACTGGTCAAATCGTGAATAGAATCCATAGTACGGGATGCAGGCAAACCACTTCGAGTCATACCACGATTTTTGACAACATAAGTCTGAAAGATAAACAATACATAACATAATAATTACTTGAATAAGGGCAGCTATTTTTTTTTTTAAACATAAAATATAGTGAATAAAAATGTCGATTACGAGTGATTTCTTGAAGTGAAACAACTTCACTATATTATTCATAAAATATGTCTGAAAAGTAATTACTCACTTGAGAAGTGTTATGATCATTTTCAGGATCAGAATGAGAATCATCTTTGTCGCCGGCCGCTGACGTGCCTCTGCGAGATCCGGGAACTGCAGGGATGACCGCATTCGGACCGCTTCCTCCGCCAGGTTCCTCGTGGAGAGTAGTCATTCGCATTCCAAGTTTTCCGCTTGCAGGTGATGCTGTACATCATAGAAATCATTGCCGGTAAGAATCAATTTCATAATAAAAAAAAACGTTTTTAATACTGACCAAAAAAAATACATTTGCTTTTTTTTTTTAATAAAACACAATTTGATTTGTACTGATTCCACATTTTCCATAACGATCAGGACTGGGTTCCTTCATCGCGAGCATTATCAACTAATGAAATATAAATTTTAAAAGGTTTATTTATAGAAAATTGTCCAACAAAAGTATCTACAACAATTGATTTAAGAATGTTGTATAATTATTGTCGTGAGTTCTTTCTATTGGTAGGTATTTCAAAAATGTTATATAAAACGTAAAATATATAACCATGTAACGATTACTAGGTATATCAGACAACATATCCCTATTCACTATAAGCGTTTTTTTTTAATTTGAACATCTTTACATGAGATATAAAATATAGAGTCCAACATACACTTGTTGGGTTGCTGCATTCTCAATGAATTGAGATTCAAGTTGAGATTCAAAAATGTCGGCCTGGCTGCATGTCAAGTAGAAAGAGAACATTAATTATTTTAGTAATAACATATACAAAAACTACGTAGACCATTTTCTTACGATTTTTTACACTTGCACAGATTTCATAGTGTCCTGTAACAGTTTCGATTCAGAAAATAGCCTAAAATTGAAATAAATGCGCTACCACTGAAAGTTGTCGAATACTAATCTAATAATGATGGAACTCATTCCATAATAAAAGTTATTGTGTATACTTAGAGTGAGAATATTGTATCTTGTAAGATGAAACTAAATACGTGTACAAAGGTTAGGTATAAATTAAGAAAATATCTAATTTTCAAAGATATTATGATGTTAGGCAAAATGAAAGCTTTTAGTTCTACATTTATAAATTATGTTTCAATTGAAAGCGATAAAAATAAATGTTCATTAAAATCGTTAAAAGCTCGATAACCCGCACAGCTCATTTTATGATAGATAGCGCATTTTTTCCACCAATTTAGATTTCTAACCATCGATGTTAGAAACAATTCCAAAAGGTTATAAGTTTCAATTCACTATAAATATTTATCTAAGTCGAAAATTTACAGAGACCGCTGACGAGCGGTCTCGTTTCGGTCAACAGGTACAGGCCATGCATAAACACTATCAGAATGTGGTCATTCCTTATGAATTTATTGCCAATGGTGTATTTCACATTACAGGAAATTATTTTCTACGAAATATGACAAAATTTTCTGTCAATTTGATTCATTAACTTTATAAATTTTGCTACAAACATGCATGACCTTTTATCAAAATTATGTCATAATAAAGAAATATTCAGAAATCTTTTTTTTTCCTTGAAAATGAAAGATTTTTGAGTTCAACTTATAACAAAACATTCATTCATGTAAGTTTTTGTATGCTACAATTTTGAAATTGTATACATTTTAGCCGATTCTTCAATTAAAATTGCTATCAATGGAATAATTTATTACTTCATAAATTGGTTATTATTTATTTCGCTAACATATGTAACAGGAATCATTTGTGAATCTTTAATTTCAAATAATCCATAAAATTAACACCAAACAAAACAAGACTCTAACACCGAAATAAAGATACAGACAGGTAGGTTCCTAATACTTGTAATATTTTTTTTACCAATCTTGTACAAACACACATGTGACATGAACAACACTGACTCGGGTGTGAGTAGCCAATCCTAAATGACATTAGATATTCTAAAATAAATAATAACAGTTGAATGCGGCATACGGCATAAATGACTACCGGCAAAACAAATACATGTTCGGCTGACAATTTAAATTATGGAGGACAAAAATTGGCAAATTATTACAACGCATGCATGGAAGTACAAACAAATAACGCTAACACCAGCAAATTAAAATGTATTACTTTTTTACTACAAAGCTAAAATCACAGATGTCATTATCTATAAAAATATGGTGTCCGGCAAAATTTTATAGATGATTGTAAAAGCCTCGAGTGAGAGAACTTTATTCTTCTAAGATTCTCATTGAAAAAATATAAACATTTTCATGATTCAAAAACCAACATGTTCACCGAATCACCTATATATAATTACCCTATGCCCACCCAATTACTAAATAAATAAAATGGCACTAGAATATGCTCAATTGAGTGCTAAATTTGAATGACACATCTTTAAAAAATAATTACTACCTGTGATATGATTCAACAGATCATTGTCAACATACGGTTGAATTGTTTCTGCGTAAATTCATTCCACTGAGCTTACAGATTTAATCGAGTAATAACATATTGCAATCAACATGGATGACATCAACATCAACTCTATGAATTTTAAAAATTTCAATGCTGGCATTTAAGTATGCAGAACTAGTTTTTGGTATCTCCATTTTTTTACCTGAGAGAATGGAGCCTGAAGGTTGCACAAATGAAATATCAAAACATAAATTAGTAAAAGCGGGGGTGGGGTGGGGGGATAGTATCAAAAAGAGCGAGATACTGTCATGTCATATTTTCTTTTTAAACTGGCTAGTACAAATTCAACGAAAACTTTAAAACCAGTGAAATTAGTGATCGAGTGCAGTCTCTTCAAATCAAAAAGTATGCGGCTGCAAAAGGTGAAACTAAAAAAACAAGATAGGAGTGAAAAAGTATTCTGGCAAAAAGTATCAACAGTCATGGGGAAGAAAAAACATGATTAAAAAAAAATTACATAGATCATGGACTCCAGTGACAGACATTAAAAATAAATCTACGGTTAATTAAGCTTTAAGCGACTGACATGAAAAAAATACTGGAAAATTTAAAAAAATTATCAATGAATCATAGGAGACTGCAAGCATGATAGCTCGATGAAAATAAAGAAATGTTCCGCCACCGATTCGTGAGTGTAAAGAGTGTAATCCCACATGACGCTAGTTATCATTGTGAATATAGGCACAAACAAAAGACAAATTAAAAAAATGATATCCATATGCACACTCATCCTTCGCAACCGGGAATAGATTAAGTTTAAATATTGATAGACATCTTTTTTAATTCGTCACCTACCTCAGCACTATGACTTGATTTCTATTGCAAATAATCAAAAATTTACACCATTTTGAATTAGTCATAAATCTACACTTACTTATTCAATGCAAAGACAATAATATAATAAATGATTATTGATGTAATCTAATATGTATAATATTAAATTTGCATCTGTCTTTCAACAGACGACATGAAAGAAAATCTATGAAATACCTAAAAAGTCTAGTAATTATTATTAGTAGTATGTACAAAATTTGAGTAATCTCATTATTTCTACAAATTTAAAAGACACAAAATATATTTTTTTCTAATAATTATTACTCTATCATATTGTTACAATACACAATTTATCGTTGTTTCTGTCTTTGAATTTTTCTTTACAGACAAATTAATCAACCCATATTTGAATTCTGCATTGGAAAAACAAGTACAGAAGAGAAAAAGTGATAAAAATGTAAAAAGTAATAAAAATTGAAGCGTGGAAAAATCAAAAAGACATTCATTTATGTCTGTCATACCTAAACCGAACGGCTTGGACGGAACTGAAATATCTCCGTCACCGCCGAAAGAATGCCTTCCCCTCATTCCTGAAGAACTTCTACCGGAGGCGGCCGACAATAACTCGTTGTTTAAATCCGCCACACTCTCTGAGCGACCGACCCCAATCAGTGACTCAAACGATGCATCCAAACGCATGATCTGAAAATATTTTTTGACATTGAAATGTAGTTTTAAATTCAAATACGCTATTACCAAACAATGCAAAATTATTGATGGCATGAAGCCAAAATATCTACTGACCCAATCCTATAATTCTTGTAGAAATAAATACTTTGATATTTTTACCTTACGCAAAATTAACCCAATGTGTAAAATTGATTTAGAAGTTAATGTGGAGAAAGATCCCCAATTAAATGTATGGATTCTTACCTGTGAGAAGTTGGGAACCGAAGCAGTCTTTCGCATCGTGATAGGTTGACCTTGAGCCTGTTGAAGTTCTTTAACAGCCACGCTCTGTCGCAGTCTGTCTAGGGTTAGGATGCCTTCCACAGCACTTACTCCCCTTGTATATTTTTCTATTATAAAAGCACAACAGTGTTGAAAAACTATCTGGATTATAATAATGATATGAACCGAATATAAGAATTAAACGTTATAACAAGCACACATGTCGAAAATAACAAAAAAACTCATATTATACATGTAGTAATTGGTCAATGCAATAACCTATATAAGTTTCACCGTCCGCTGTGCTCGACTCTTCCCCGCTGGCAGCTATTTGAGCAAGACTCTCTCGATCTTCAAGTTCTTCCGATGCCTTAGGAATGTTAGAGACAACCTCGTACGTTACACCAGATTGTGTCAAAGTATCAGTCCTAATGAAGAGCGATTGAAATATCATTTAGTGATTAATGGATACATACATTATTAAATTGAGATTTTCATTGCATAAAAAAAGATAAACTGGTTTACCTCACAATACGTTTCCTAATTCTTTCTGTCAAGCTTTGTCTCTTGTAAATGTTAAGACCTAATCGTTTACGAAGCACCAAATCCATTGGAGCAGGGTGGGACAGCCTCACTGTAGTTTTCAGGATCAAATAGACACGTTCATTGGCTTAAAACAATTTAGAATCGTATTAGCTGATAACAACCGTATATTTATATTTGGAATACTACAAAGATGTCAAAATATATAAACATTAAATAGAGCAATCACAGTTACATAAATTTCCAATTTACTCAATAAAAAAATAAACATGGACTGTGTGTATACCTTCAGTTACTCTGTTGAGGTATTGACTATCATGTATAGAAGAATCCCAAGCGGCAATCGCACAAATGTCTTTTTCGAAGTGCTGCATTATTTGAAGTTCATAGAAACGATTACCATGTTCTTTGGGCAGAATCGAATTGAAACCAGCACCAGTAACCTCCTCACCACTCGGGTGTGTTGACATATCATCAGCTACAAATAAAATAATAGATTTTTGTAGCCTACAAAAATTTACAAAAATACAGGAATAACCTCATCATAAATGATGGATGAAAAAAAGCTTAAAAAATAAATAAAACCCACCATTGAGATCAAGAAATAGAACGGGAATGTGTTGCTCCATCCCAGAAGGTGGATTCCACGCTGCAGGTGCTCCGGGAATTGGACTTCCTGGACTTGGCACCATCACCTAAAATACAAATCAATATAAACATATCTGCTGTTCTTCCATCCATTTCCAAGCTCATGTTAAATATTATGGATCGACCATTATAAGTTTTCCATTTAGGGAGGGCACTAGTGTCACTGGAGTAATATTGTCATACTACTTTACCTATCATGGACACCAAAAAACCCACAGTATTATTCATTGGAATTATCAATTCTATTTTGAGACTTGCTGTCTTCACGAAATTATTAGACTTTTAGGATAATGTTCCGACAAATTGTTTTCGAAACACTTGATATTGCCTTTCGTATTTACTTCCGCAGTATTACTAATAAGAAGCAATTTCATGACACTCGTGAGCTTACATTTGACAGCTAAAAACCCTACATTGACTATTTTAGTTCCGATTTCTGCCAGAGTCCAAGTTATAATGGTAGATCGATAGCAATGCTATCGGGATAGATATTATTCAAATATAAACCAAATCATGTCTAAAAGTGATCAAAGTGACTTCAAAAACATTATTACAATCACAACTCACCGCATTTCTTTCGTCAGTGAGTGAAACCCACTGATCTACGAGTGATTGCTCTCGTTCTATGTCTCGGTCTGACTTATCAGCTTTATTAATGATGCGCTGAATTTGCGAATCGAGATATTGCCTTCGCCGTGTCAAAGCATCACTCCATTTTTCGCGGAGAATTGCTAGATCTTCTTCTTGATAGGAATCCAGAGGTTTTTGCAGACGAGATCTATTAAATTTATTGAGTGTTATAGAATGTTTTAGGCTAACTGATAATAAAGCAAAGAATATAATAAAAGAAAATCGTACCTAACACTGACACTTCCCACTTCAACGCTAAGAATGTGCTGACAGATAATAGGCAGTGTACCAGAATTATGAACAGGCCGGACTCGAACCTGCAACCGTCGCTGTTGTCCTTGGCGAAGCTGATACACTCCGCCCGTTGCCATATCTGCTTTTTGCAAAACCTTAAAATCAAATTGACCGAAAGATTAAACTAAGACAAGCATATATATTTACAATGCTGACTAACTTTATTGTAACAAGTTGTTAATCAGCAATGGGCTAGTTCAAAATCTAATATTGATTTTTATAATGAAAACATTATTATTACCTCAACGGGTGTATATTCCCCTTGATCATTGAGTTCTTGAATTTCAACCCAGAGTTGAATCTTGCGAGTGAGTTCAGCCCAACGGTCTGCCAGTCCTCGAGCTTTCGCCAATTGTCGCTGTTCAACCTCCCAGCCGGGACGCGCACGACTGAATCCTGCTGATCGGTGGCCCCAAACTTCTATTGAAAGAGCACCCTCTGAAAAATAAATTGAGTATTTGAATAAAATACATTTAAAGATTACTGATAACAGACTAGTAATAAATCTATCAATGCATAATTAATAGAATATTATATTTTATACTGCATTCAAAACTAATTTACAAAACCTTAGATATTTGTAACAGCCGTGAGAATATATCATGAAATCAAGACAATAAAAATTGAAGTACATAAGTATTGATGAAAACAAAGACCAACCTGCACAATGTTCCAAAAACTCCTCAGTGACGGGCACAGTGAAGTCCTTTTGATGTTCAAACCTGAAGGTGAGACTCTGCGCGTGTCTCGGGGATACAGGCAGCGGTGGGGCATCGGCATTTACAATTGGGGGTACAACAATAGGATCTGAACCACCCCAGAAAGAATACTGGCAGAACACAAAGTGAGACAACGAGGGAGGCAATCCAGATGCTTGCTTTATCGAAACACGCACAATCACCTGAAACAATTGATTTATTTTTTAATCTGCATACATGTGAGACATTGTCATGTTATGATAATGTGTAACTAACTACATCAATCCTCCAGTTCATTACTCAGACATTGTTCAACAATTAGGTACTTTCCGTATATTTAGAAGTATTTTTTCACTGAAATATTAACATTTTAATTCTTAAGAAGGTTATTTGCCTTGGCATTTTTTTGGTGGCATTTTTGAGTTATCTGAGTACTGAATCAGATAGAGCGCACAATTTTACATACAACTGCATAATTAACTCAAATTTCATTTTTTTTGAGTCGTCTAATTGACTAGATTGAATAAACTGGACAACCAATTCGCAATCTCTATACAATTATTTTTGTTGCAGAATCCCAAGCTCAAACAAATCTGAAGCAAAAATTTGCATATAACTGCACACAAATTAAATTTTTTTTCATCGTCGGTCTTATGAACTGAATGATCAACATAATAATAATATTTATTACTAGAACAACTTTGCATAACAAACACTATTCACGAAAGATAATATATATGAATGATCTAGCAATGTTACTTAAGAATTTTGGTTTTACTAGTAAAATTTCTCAATAATTTTACCTGCTGAGTACTTGGATCTGGTTGCTCATCCTCATATCGGGAATCTCTAGAGCTGTCAGAAGCCGCTTCACATATTCGGTCTTGCGGGAATGATCCTCCGATACGAGCCAATTCAACCTAAAATAAACGAAGTTGAATAAATATAACTATAATATATAAGTATAAAATTTGGATTATTGAGATTCTGTACACTTCCATGTATTTTGTCACTAACGACCCGGGTTTCGCCTTTCGGCATCTTCAGGCATTCGAGCACACGATTGGACTCGAACTGACGAGTCCATTTTAAATTATCCATCTTAAATTATCTTAAATTATATAAGTATATATTAAATAAGGAGTTTCAGAGAAATGCGACTATTTGCATACCTGTAATCTTCCAGCCACCTCTCCCTGTTGACTAATAATAGGAGTGTGGTAGTCAAGTTTTACATCATGGAACAGAGACTCGAGGAAAATATTGGCGACTCCAATAAGATTGTGGTTCTCTTGCGATTCATAAAATGGATCCACAACCTTGTTAACGGGAACATCATCCTAAAAAAAATATTAAAATATAGTAAAATGCTACATTATAAAATCCATTGCATGTTTAATAAATGTAGCAATATGATGAATAATAGTATACTAATTATACAATACTTCTATGCTGACCAGATCGTTTGATGATGTTTCATCTCCAGATAAATTAGGATCATTCTGATGTCTAAATTCTTCATACATCTCTCTCATGTCAACCAATTTATTCTCAAGCTTTTCCATGGACCAGACCTGTCCTCCGTGTCCCATCCTTCTAACAAGAATAGCTGGTTCGGATACGAAAGCGCCACGCTATAGAAAAATTAGTCATTTTAGTTAAAAATTTACACAAACATTATAAAAGTCGCATAGTTATCTAATGGTGTTCAAGTTTAGTGGAATATAAAAATGATATATAACTATGCAATCTCAATGAAAGATTTCAAAAGGCTATACATAGGTAAGAATAAAGAATGCTGTAAATTTAACGTACCTTCCTGTTGGGGCTCAAATTGGCCGGTGGTATTTGCAGAGTGACACTGAACTTAGTGTTTCTGGCCATTTCTTCAGCGAGGAAGTTGGCCTCTTGTACGAGAGCATTGGCCTTGAGAATATCGGCTTTGAGCTGGCCCAGGGACCGCTTAAAGGTTTCATCGCGCTCTGCAGCCCACTTTTCAACACGCATTTGAGTTGTTGGTGTGCACGGAGTAACTTTACCTGGAAATGAAAAGTTATCTACAAAAATACTCTCAATCAAAATTTTCAATGTTGTATGACATTCTAAATATTACTGTGTTTAATGTTCAAGTGAAATAAGATTTTTTTACCTTTCATGTTTATAACATAATAAATGTTTCCATGCCATTCACAAGATATTAATTTAACAAACATAGCCACATTGGTAAAGGTAATATTTATAATTCTTAAATGTTGGTAATACTAGTTAACAAATCGAAAGAGTTAGTGTACTATTCTTTGACAATATTTCGAATAGCATGCATTTGTTTATTGTGATAGTGAACTCAGTTGCCATAGTAATCAAGCAATACCAACTGAAATAATTAATGTGGAGGGTGGCATACATATGGACGATAGCTTTGGCTATATGTGCATTGATTTTGAAAAGCTTATGTCGATAAGCCTGCTCAAATTTCCACTAAAAAGGAGTTCTCCATCGTATTGAGCATTGACAAAATAATGCAAAAACAAATATTTTATAATCTGCGGGATTCAATATAACTTACCCAGTCGAAGAGGATCGTACGGTGTGTATGGAGGGTATGGTGTGGACGGAGAGAGAATATTTCGTAGCTGTTGAAATTGTCTCTCGTATTCTTGACGCTGCTTCTCTAAAGCCACTGTGGAGTAATATTAATTAGAAAACAGAAATATTGATAATACTATATTACCCGGTAAAAACACTGTTTATATAAATATAATTAATCAATCAACTTGTTTTCTACTAAGCATCAATTATTGTATTACTAAATCCCTGAAATATTTTTTTTCAATGCTATTAGCTGGAATCCAACAGGAGTTCATATCAAACGATGACTAGTTCATATTAAACCCAAGACCAAGATATTAATACAATTTTAAAAGAATCTTCATAATTCTTCTGGCATAAGCATGTTATATTGTAAAAAAACAGTCAATTATTACACTTATTTAACACTATTAAAATAGAATATTAATTAACACATGCACCTTTGATGAAAGTCAATGTGGAAAAAAGAAAGGGCATGTCAAACTTGCAATGAACACATTACAACAGTGCAATACACTTGCATCAACGTTAAGTGGATTAATTAGGAGGCCATAAAACTGTCTGCATAAAGACTAAAGGTAATGTGAAATAATAAAATTAAGCAACTAGCTATAAAAAAGATTTTAAATTATTCATTGAGCAATATTATCTTATATAGTAAAAATATTAATTTGATGGTTTAATTTAGAAATTAAGGAATTTTCCTCAGGTGTTTGGTGAATATTAACTTAATAAATGTGTGCAATATGTCACAAGAAATATTATTTTATTATATTTTTCATGTTTCGTTTTTATTTTTTTTTTATGTTGGCGAGGCAAATTCTGCATTACTACTCAATAAATACACTGCATTATTTTTGTTTCATTTAATAAATAAATGTGTTTATATTCTATTTATTTCACATGATTTAATTTTACAAGGATTGTAAAGCATTTGTCAAGAATACACTTTTAAAAAATTATTCGCTTTAATACTAATTATAAATCTGTAACAAACAGGAGAAGTGGTATATGTCACAAATGTGTTATTTTACAGGATATGTATTTTAAGCTTCAAATCTTACTAGTTGATACCTTACAAATTGCTTGAATTTGCCCACAAAAACATGGATGTCAGCAAGAAAATGGGTATATCTTATTGATTCAGAGAGTACTGAATTATTATACGCTACATGCAATTTAGGAGTAGAGGTTGACGTCGCATAACACTTTTCTCTTAACGGTTTCCTGTATATTTTTGACATAGATTACCAAAATAAAACATTGTAAACAGTTATGATCAACTTCTTTACATGGCTTGTATTTCTTCTTTACCTTATGGTCTCTGTGTAAGTAGTGTAGGTGAGCTGGATCATTGTTTTTGTTAAATATGTGACGTCACTTTAACAAATCAAATTTTTATTATCGCCAAACACTGTTGTAAACACAGTAAATTGTAATTCAATAAACATGCAATGACGTCAACAAATACAAAATGATGACTGTCATTTTTTATCCAGCTCATCTATACTTCATAAACCATGCCTTATGGCCACCTCTGTCTTACAAGAATATAAAATATAAAATGTTACAAAGAATATAATATGTAAAAGAATGTGTTTTTACTGTAGCTATTTTAATACTAGTAATTCTATTGTCAGACACTGGTGAATAGGTATTTAACCTACCTGTATAAAAAACCATACATAATTGTGAGGCTTATAATATTTCAACATTCAATTATTTACGTATCAGGGTGGTTATTCAAATTTGCAATCTCTTTACTTTCTCTGTTCATATTTAATGATTTCAAGATTACTGCCTCATATGCCATTATAATGTATAGCTATGCATTCAGTTTGTATGTAAACTTTTAATATGAATAAATCTACAATCAACATTTTTTTTACATTATATTTTAATGTTATCAATCTAAAAACACAAAGTTAAAAATTAATTACCTTGTTTATCTTCTTCGTGTTGCTTCTCAAGACGAGAAATAGCTGTCTGAATGGGATCATTACTTAATTCGTTCAGCATTATTTCATCCCGCGCAAAATTATAATCTATCTGTTGAGCGGGAGTTTGAGGCTCTGATGTAGCAGCTGTGGACATACAAATAAGATTAGCTAGATAAGTTTATTCAATCATTTTTCATGTTTACAGATAAAGCAATAGATAAATTTTGATAAAAAGTTATTGTAAATATCTCTTTTCTCCACAAATATATTATGTAAACAACTTATTTCTATATTCCTTTTTACTTATTTGATTCTAATAGGTCTCTCACTTTGACACAGTGATTTATTTTAAATAAATTATTCACCAAATAAAAAAGATATTCATCATACAAATATTTAAAGATAACTGAGTAAATGAGGTTAGCTTATTAATTGAAGGCACATGGAAATACGAGTCAGGGTGAAACTTTGTACACCAAAATGGTCAACATATACATAACGCTGCATGAAGTTCCTAGATCTATAGGTGCATCAGCAAAAGTAAGTTTTGGTGGTAAATGAGTATGAAGGTGTACAACTACAGCAAAAAGTCAAAAATAAATCAGATGATTATAGGAATACTGTATACATACACACTGGCTTCGGACAATTAACTCGGAAGAAATGATGGTTTCCCCACAATATTCTGTCCCCGTGTTCAAGTGGCGTACTCTCAGACACGGGAGATCCGTTAACAAAACATCTAGCTCCAGGGAAAGGTTCCATGGTGAGTCCACCGTCTTCGATCAACACAATGCAATGCTCTGGCTGGATGCCCAGGCCCGAAAGCTGAATGTCTGCTTGTGATACTGGATTATTGCGCCCGCCTACTAATGTCCGGTCCTATAATTTAAATCTCATATTAAAAACTAGTATTGCCATTATTACAAAAATAGATAAAAATGAGCAAAAAATTGACCAATTGGATTTGCAACACTGGACAAATAAATCAATGCTGGTAATTCATGTCCGAGATTCTTTGAATTCAAATATGACCCTAAAATGACTAATTCATCAATGCTGGAATGTGCACATACATTTAGATTTGGCTTCATTTTTACTACTGAAATACCGGTAATTTTCATTTTAAAAACCAATATTCTTGCATCAAAATAACAGCCTAAATACAGGGATACCTGTTTCTATAATACCGATATTACAATCCCTACTTACAACTCCATTGGCGACTGTTTATAAAGAATGAGGACTAGATAAAACACAAGAACAAACCTTAAGATAATACACAAGAAGTTCATTTAAGGAGGGATCTGCGTTCAAATTGACAAGGTAATATTTATTCTTTTCCACTTTGATTCCACTGGCTTGTATACTAATGCCCATCTTTTCAAGAGCTTGTTGTCTCTCACTTTGGATTCGTTCTGAAAATATATGTAATTTTTAATAATCATTTTTTATATTACTGATAACAATTCAGAATAAAAATTAAAACACAAATTTATCAAATTATTCTGTAGTACACATCACAATGACAAAGCAACTTATACATAATAGCCCAGACCGCTCTGTAGACGCTTTATTATTAACACATATCACTATTCAGTTTTGCAAAAACTCATTAACAAAGAAGTAATATTGTTATAAAATTTACCTGTTTTGACTAGTTTTTCTTCCCATGTTTGCGAGATTTCTTTCATCAAATTCTCACTTTGTGCCAGTTTTTCATGAATATCAACTCTCTTTGCCACATCATCACCAACCGGTGATCCCTAAAAAGATTGATTGATATATAGACTCGTGTGAAAAATTCATATTTTTTTGGGAAAGTATAAAACCAAACAAAGTTACCAGTGAACGTAATTATGACTGAATTGGAATCTAGTTTTTAAAATTGAAATCAAAAGAAATGTGATTTCTTGAAAATAAACGAAAAATACCGAAAGAAAGACACTTACAGTAGCATATTTGAGCATCTCTTTGAGGGCTTCCACTTCCTGTCGAAGTTCTCTGATAATCCGTGCATTTGGGTCTTCATTCACAACAGCGTGGTTGACAATTCTCTTCGCCCTATCAGCATATCGGAGGGTAGACAATGTCTCCTCATAGTTATCGGCTGCAGGTGATATTGTTGCAACCTAAAATATTGTGCAGAAAGAAAATTAGTCACTATCTGCAAAACATATTAGAAATATACTAAGCATACTACATTTATAAATTCATTATTTTTACCATGACAGTTTTGCTGTTCCCTCCAAGGTTATCTTTTAGAAGCCAAGTCAATACGGAGTCCCGGTACGGGACGAATCGGTCTTTATTTTTGCTACCACCTGATGACTGATCTGCAAGTTTTGATATGACGAGGCCAAGTGTTGTGAGGGATCTGAAAAATTAAATTGTTCATCAAATCGATTGTTCATAAAATTGTTCATCAAATCGAATCCGATCCGATAGTTTCAGTTAAAATGTCGACGTAGTTTGTCTCTCTCTCCTTCCAATCAAAAAATTTTTAGTGTTCGGAGCAACTACGTACTATCAATGGATGTATTCAGCAGACTTGAGTGATGTTTTTGTGACTTTTAGACAACTGGCGAGTAATATGTGGTGGCTATATATATCTACATCAATGCAACAAAAAAACGTGTTTTGAGTTATGGATGCCATTATAGGCAAAACATAATGCCAAATCCGACATAGATTATTCTCTAACTTTAACCAAACCAAACTCACTTAATATGGAACATTCATGAAAAAAAAATCTTTTCTCGTTGATCGTGTAAAATCATTGATTGCTTAAAATGGGCAGTGCACAAGTCAAGGAATGAGTGTATCCAATCGTCATCCATTGAGACCAAAGTAATTTTTTTTTATAAAATGGAAAAAAACCGAAAATAAATGGTAATAGGATTTTACTTGTTGATGTTAGATCCCTCCTTGAGCCGATCACCCACAGCTCCCGTTTTGACAGCTCTTTCCGATCCAGCAAGATCCACAAGAGACATCCTCGAAACCTTTTCTCCCGAGACGCCTGATCGAATGTCAGTAAGAGTCTGTGTGAGAACTACAGAAAAGACTGCGTGTGAACGAGATGACTCGCTGTTCATGTTTGTTGCGGCAACCGTCCGTGATTTATTACCCTCCGCCATCAAGTTGTCTATATCCTGAAATTGTTAAGAAATCCATCTTTCATCAACCTTATATATAAAAAGATCTTTAGATAAACTTTCAAGAACTTCGGAGCGTGTGCACAGGAATACTGCTATGGGTAATACAAATGACGCTCCTGATGGTTTCTCTTATATCAATCAGCATCCATTCATCTGACAGTGATCTCCATCTCCATGTACAGTTCCCAGTTTGACTGTGATAGGCAATAACATATGTTCATATTATGAATGGCTGTATGAGATGATGTCCCGTGATCCCAAAGGGAGGAGTATAAGGCAGGTAGTATTATTATTTATATATCGACTGCGGAAAGGAAAAAGGACGTAACCTACACACAAAAACTATTGCGCATAGCCCAAACAAAACGTGTATTAAATTGTATACATTGAGATTATTTAAAAAAAAATATTTTGAAAAGACAAAGGGATAAGTCATTGTGCCTTTTTACAGTCAATATATTATATATTTATATCTAAATATAGTGTATAAGCACGTTTTGTGTGAGTTATGTCCTTTTTCCTTTCCACAGTCGATATATAAACAATAATACTACCTGCCTTATACTCCTCCCTTTGGGATACATATGTATAGAATATTGGCTGTCATATAAGTATAAAATACAAAGTCAAATATCAAATATTTCTTCTATTTTTTTTTTATATTCATAGAAAAGAACAGTCTCTCCAAATTTTAAAATAAATTTGTATTTGTCAACTATTGGAACCAAAAAAGATTGTGACAATTTCATTCATACAAAAGTGTAAATCAATAATTATTTATAACCATCTTTGTTACAATAATATTCAAAAAGATCTACAAAATAAGTGTAAAACATTACGTGTTTTTCTTTTGTTACGAGTAGGTACTTTCTTTAGCTAGTAATTTGATGTATTTTTAATATAAATTGATTTTTTCCTGTTGCTCATAATTTCATTGAAAAACGAAAAGGTATTTCAAATCGCTGTATACCAGAGCAGTTCATAACTGCAAGAAAAAATAAACCAACGGACCTCCACAATCGGTGATGGCGGGTCGACACTACGGATTCACAAACGGGAGGGCGTTCCTGTCTCAGCGGGCCAAGTCCCAAGTAAGTTTGAATAATTCATTTTCGCTCAGACAAAGGCGCATTTTCCAATTTGAAGGGGCGCAATATTCCCGCCTGTTTGTTTTCCATCACAGATGAGGTCACGCCGCGAAATTGCCAAAAATTATTAAAAACTTCGCTCACACCTTTCCCCATGCCAATTGAAACTTTACGGCCGTCATTGCATTCGAAAAAAATAAAATTAACACGCCGTTGTAACAATAACCACATAGTATACTATTTTTCACTTTTAATTTGTTAACTGTCAATTCTTGGTGAAAGGTATTATATTTTTAAAATAACACACAATTTGTTTGTATTACTTATAATTATCAGGACCCAGATCTTGAGTAAAATTATGATGAACATTTAAAAGGAGAAGTTTCTCAGTTTTACTAAGTTAATGAGTCAAATTCCATCACACATACAATGAATATTGATCTTAAATAGAATTGTTGTATGTATTTGTGTAGTTTCGAAAACAGCTGTTACACCGCAATACAATTAAAAGCCTACGTCGGAAAAATTTATTCATCGTACGTGGTTAAAAATATGTAAAAAAATCTGGCAAAACTGAATATAAGTTTCCGTATACTGTAAAAATCTGTGAATTTTAAGGCAATCAATATGATTGCATTTCGTGATGAAATTCAACTCGCGGGGATTAAACAGACTAGATAAAACGTGTACGTGCCGTGAGCTGTTTGATTTTAGGTGCATCGCTTTTCGCAGGATTGATTATACACGAAAAAGTGTCCGGTCTGCCAGCCCGTCGTGGACTTACAGGCTTGCGTAGATCACCCTGATTTTATTAGAAGCATAAGATTTGTTTTCTACAACAATTATTGTTCAATAGAATATATGAAATGGGTCACTGGGTGTAGTAGGTGCTTATAATAACATTTAATAAAACGTAACGAATGTATTCAAATCTTATCAAAATAGCTAGGCTGAAAACCTCTTAACGACACACTAAATTACAGCGAGGAGGCGGGGCGTTATAGTAAAGGGACCGTTATTGTTGTCCGCTGTAATTTATTTAACTTTTAACAAAGCATAGAAGATTTAAGATTACATTCTGATAAATAGCTAAATAAAAAAAAGCATTCTGGAATGGCCTGTGACAGCAGTACGCGTAAAAATCTTTCGACTAAATTTCATATCAACAATTAAACATTTGAAGGCTTGTAGTCAACATAATAAATTTAATATTGAAATTCCATCAAGCACCCTCAGTCGATGTCTTAAATTATATAATAAATTTAAATCTATCTATCGAAAAGTGCCCTCAAGTTAAATTGGGCAGTGAAATTTAAAGTTTGACATTTTAGTCGCGATTAAGCCCAATGAATAATTGCCCTTTCACATGTGGAATAATCAATCATTATAATATAAGGTATTAAAGTTTTCTCGTCAGCGAATGTGAATATATGAATGAACACGTTCAATAATTAGTAAATCATTAGGCGCGACCATTTAGAAAATACATTTCAGACAACATTGAGTAGCAAGTCGTATATGTGTCACTTAGAATAGTAATGGTGTAACTCCAGTTTTGAAGTTTTGAAAAATCAAGGTTTTGTAAAACGTTCTTAGGATTAAATAACAACCATTAATAACTGTTTGTCAATAAACTGAAGTTCGTAAACGTTATTTTAGTAGTGAAGTCTGTCCGGACACTTCACTCTTATTCTGATTTTGCAGGTACTTCACTATTATTCTGAAAAACATCGTTAAATATGGGAATATAAAAACAAAAAAAAGTTTTTTAAAGAAATTAGAAGTATATATGGAAGTTCACCATTATTAAACTAATAGAATAACATCTTTTGTACGTGTTTGAGGTGTTAACTCATTTTTCGTTATTTTGGAGTTACATCATTACTATTGTAAGTGACACATATATAAAATAAATTATTATAAATCCAAAAAAAAAACAAAGTGTCATTTTTGTTATCGGACACATTACGACAAAATCTGAACAATTATTGATGTTACAGTATTAAATATCAATATAAATAAATAATCACAAAATTATACGAAAAGAAACTTTTTCCTATGTGGCAATAAAATATTTTACGAACCCTGAATGAAGTCACGGCGAGCCTCGAGAGACCGTCGACGTAGGGCCCCAACACGACGTGCTCTCGTACTTTCAGCGACTGCTTGTTCGTTGAGCGAGGATCGAGAAGATCGTGCACTCTCTCATTGTAGATTTCCATATATGATACCTCCACTTTGTACGAAAGCTCCGGTGTCTGCCTGACTGCGATCCTCTCGAAAAGCGCGTCGCACAGCCGAGGGATCACCCCCTTGCTGTCGTCAGGGCCACCCATCATTGAATATGATTTTCCAGATCCTGCAAAAAAATGATAGTATTACTTACATACCCTTATAAAATATGTCACATTGAATATTCATATAGTGCCGTTTAAAAATGGTTTTATTTTAGATTGTATATACGTAACGTTCAACGCGACATAATTTCAAATTAAATAAAGATGGTTACTTCAATCTTTTAAAAAATAGTGGGGAAGATTAGAGAACATAGAAATCGTCAAAAAAGAATGATGTATTCATAGCAACAAGAATTTTTTTTTAATAATAAATGCACAGAGAAGAGCCTTTTGTGCCGGCGCCACGATATTAAGCGTGCACCCCCATAAAAAATAAGTCAAATTTCTAATCTCGTTAAAAGTAACGTAGTTACGTAACGACGTATTCGGCAATAGAATACCGTTAATCGAGCTGCGGGCGAGAACACGACCACTTAACGAATCCAATTTCCACCGAGTCAGCGCAACAAAACGAATGAAGTTAAAATTTAAAGCAAACAAAATGAATTGAAAAATTCCAAAATGTTAAGAAAAATAAACAAAATATGTATGTGTTAAAAGTTTCAACGAAAACAAAAATTGATTTTGAGTTCGGCAAAAGTTTCGGGACTATTCATCCATTCTGTAATTGACTTGACTCACCGCAATTAGGCAAATACATTTTACATAATATCATATAATACATCGATATTATCAATAAAATGCTGTGTATTTCACTGATATAAAGAAAAGATTTTTTTGTGAATGGGAACGTGTGTTCATTTGTGATCGGTTTATTATTTATTCATTGATGCAATAATTAAGATTTCTATCAACGATACACAATTATGTACAGTTGATAATGTTCGCGATAAGCGAAACAGGTCCTGATCATTACAAAAATGTTGAAGTAGTACAAAACGTCTGTCGGCGTCCGTGGCGCAGTTGGTAGCGTCGTTGGCTACGGTCACGGATGTCTCGGGTTCAATTCCCGGTGCGGACGGTTTTCATAAATTGAAATTTCAATTGATTTATGGATTTCTGTTCGTAGTCTGAGTGTTCGTGATGTCTAAAATTCCCTCCCACCCATCCGATCCTCACGGGGCTAACCACTAGTACTGTCCTAGCCCTATCCTTTTATCTCTACTCTCTTCGAAAAAAGAGAGGTTGAACAACTGAGTAGCAAGCAGTTCTCATAGAAAAATTCTGTTGAAATACGTCATTAGGAGACCATATCCTCCACGTTGGGAGCGGACATGGAAAACATGAAAATATTATACAAGATAATTTAATTTCCAATGCACATATTAGAATCACACAAAAACTGATAGAACTCACAACAAAATGAATGAACTAGCAAACGTAGTTTTATTGATTAAAATGTCCGCTTTTATGGTGTGCAATGAACTGATTTTGCTATTCGGAATACTCCCAATCAATAAATAAAGATAACGCACATTTCATGACGTTTTTACTATCAATAATTCAAGTTTTTCCGGAGGCCGGAACGATAAAATCCGGATCAAAACCCCTAGGAAAACTAAAAGAACGGTAAACAGGTGAGCATGAATTTTTCAGCAACTTTCCGAAGGCAATATCGCACGCCGTAAGTTTCATGAGCCTCCTGAATCTTGAGCAGGATATTCGACAAGTGGCACACGACTAAATTATTTTGCCAGTAACCTTACATTTGCTAGCGAGTAATAACACGCCATGCCCGTCTTACGTGACCGACCCTGCACGCAATTCGGTTAATGCTGAGTCCCGTGCGATTATTCACTGATGAGGACTTCAGTATTGCATTCAAATTAAAACATTTAAAAAGGCACTTCGACATTTATCAAAGATAGACATACCAAAATCTCAAAGTATGAAAACTAAGCTAGAGCCTGAGGTGTCGATTTCGCAATAACACAAAAAATCAATTTTTATACACAGCAATCTTATTTGTGAACGGTTAAACACTGAAAAATATATCATATCAATTTTTTTTATTTGAGCGTTAACAGTGGGTGACAATGAAAAATATTACTATTTTAATATACCATTTATCAAAAAGAAAATAGTAGATAATACTAACAAAATCCGAAAAATTCGTTAGTTTTACTAATATATACAGTATTCTAAATTCATATATTTTTTAATATGAGGTCATAAGTTTTTCCACACTCCCGCAACCCGTTCAATTCACCATTCACCATCCTCCATAGGTCCCTCAAGACTTCGATTTGTCAGCTTCTGTGACTTAGCGTTTCGTATATATTAGATTTCATGTTCGTTTATCTTTTCTTCTCGAGTTGATCTAGTGTCCTGAAAAATTCTCGTCGCCTTTACCTTATGTGATTTTAAAATAAAAAAAAATGGCTGGCGCATTTGCAATTATTAACTGCGATACCAAATATGTTTAATTAAATTTTTACTTCATTAAGAAAATAATAACTCAACAAACTTACCAAATTTAAACCATTTTCTGTATAGACGAAGTAGTAGTTCCGAGAGTATGAAAAACCATTCAACGAAATTGCGCTACAGAGAAAAAATATCATAATGCATATATCGGCAATTAGATACACACCACCAAACACTATTGGATTTACATTTCGATAAAACATAACATATTTATTATTTTAACGATCGTATCTAATATGACAAGTGCAACTACAGGGTTAAGACGATTGGTAATATGAAAAGGGTTCAACTCGATTGACTGGAAAATATTTTATTGCCATCAAAATAAATAGAAAAACTCATTGATCGACGAGAGCGTCGGGCAAAAGGATGCTCTGAATTCTGGGCTCATATTTTAGATGAAAATTTATTTCTATATCCATTTTTTGCGCAGTAACAAAAAATATATTAAATATTACGCGTATTAAGATACTACGTAAAAGTTAATTGCGACCTTTCGACAAACATTTGAATACAAAATATCACGACGGCAATAATAATTGCAGAGTGCATTAAGCTACAAAAAAAAATTAGAGAGGACATTGATGACTTCATTATTGGTGATGCATTCATTATAACCTCGCACAATACTTAATATTATTCTAGAAGTATTAAAACTCTCTCTCGGCGATTCTGCTTCAAAATTATATTATTTATTACATCGTTAAATTGAATATTGAACACAAAAAATACAAGCAGCAAACATATTAGATTGAACGAAAAATAGCGAGTAAATGTTATGACTATGAGTAATGATTTCACGTTTCTTAAACAGGCAACAATTTCTCAGAGACCTATAAAAATGATATTTTGCAGGGGAACTTTTTAGTTATTTATGCTTATGTGGCAGGCAGAACAGGAAGGTAGACAGGCACGGTACATCTGTACAGAGACCGCGCAGACGAAGAGATGGATATTATGTGCCTTCTTATGTTATGTATTGTGGTCGCACACCTTTTTGCTGACGCGATAGCCTTTACAATATTGGCTCGAAGCCAGCTTTTGAAATCGTATCCCTCGAAAACCTGAAACAAAAGCTTACTACGAAGCATTTCGTGAAACACATTTTTTTTGCTAAACGAGCTTCCATTTTACTGAAAATGTATCAAATGTATGTAGATCAGTATCATCAGCGGTAACTGCTACAATTAAATCTCAATAAACCTTCACGGTAGACTGTCTTGTGACTTCATGTGAATAGACATTGCTGGAAATGTATCAAATGTACTTGGATATTTATCATTAGCGATAACTCCTACAATTAAATCGCAATAAACTTCCACGGGAGACTGTCCGGTGACTTGATGTAAATAGACGTTCACCTTAATCGACCGATATAAACACGGTAAACAAAAATAATTTACTATTGATTCTAGCAATGTTCTGTTCTTATTTGACGTTTCTATTGTTAAATCTTGTGTTAATAAAATAAAAAATGTCACCAGATAAAAAAAAAACTATCTCCTGTAAACCTTGTAATATTGAATTATGTGATTGTTCCCTCATATAAGAATACAATTTTTTGAAATTCGGTTCTACTAAGATGAATAGATTTACTTTGTCTACTTCTAAAAACTCAGCTAGATTCATCACTTGAATTTTGTCTTCTATCTTCTCAGACTACAAATTTATCACATATAATTGAAAATAAGTGGAAACTGCACACGTGTTCAGACAAATGGATTGAAATGTCTTCTACAATTCAATAATCTGAGGATCCGATACTCACGTCCGGGTCACCGCTTAAGAAATATATTTCAAATTGTTGAATGCGTGACACGATTAGACCGTAGGTATAGAGAATGACGATGATGCAGTTCAGGAGACATGTGTCCAGTTTGACGGGCGCTGACAGAATGAATGCGATCCTTTCTTTTTTGTTTATATATACTGTCGTCGTGTTCTACTTTAGTCATTATGACTTGCCTTTTCAAAGCGTTCACCTATATCGCAGAGTATGCAGAATCCGTGTCGAATAATGGTCACCGTTTGATTTCGCTGACTGCATTTTCAAGTGCGTTAAGATATAAAATATTATTGGCCAATTAGCCTTGTCTGTATTGCTGATGAATAATGACAAGCATGTTTCTGCAGCGGCATGTATCATTACAGATCTGTAAACGTGATTTCGCAGTACACTTAAAAAACGATCTTATAAATAAAAAATAAAAAAACGGATGAGTCTTGAATAATAGATAGTATATACCAATAAAACAAAATCAACATGGGATCACAGTAATGTATGATATATTATGTAAGCCTACTGAAGATTCTTGAAAACCTTCAGAAATGAGCATAAATTTTGATTAGGAAAGTAAGCGAACGCTGACTCGGATAGCACTCTCTTACTGGCGGGAACATTCGCCGGTCGCACCCCCCAGTCGCCAGTCTCTCATCCCCCTGCCGAAAATCCGCCGCAGGTGTAGAAAGTAGAAAGAGGACCGCAAATATTTCCTCACGGGACGTGAACCAGCACACGTTTTGAAAAGCATTAGTTCGAGGACCTTTATTTTATGCGTGACTTGACTTTATAGCGAAAACGAATCCTCTCGCGAATTCACGAAGGCAAAACCCAAATCCGGAAATCGGCAATACGCAAATAAATTAATAATGCCTTGTACGAAATACTTGAAACAATACATTCACACATAAATAACACGTACACTATTTATAGTACAGTCCATTTACGCGACTACTTATAAAATATTGTATTTTCAGCGAATAATGTTGATCATAAAGTTAATCCGATTCAATAATAAAATAAATTATATACCAAATCAATGTGGTTTACAGAAACAAAAAAATATTTTGGAAATGTAATGATATTATAAGCACTAAAACAACTGCATATAATATGTTTTAACGAGTAGGTCTGTATATGTAGTAAGAATACTCTCAAACCCATACCACCCAAATAACGCTATTGAACGAAATTGGATGAACTTTATTTTCCCGGCGAGAGCTTTCTTGTGCCCCAGAGCGATGAAATCTTTGGTAAATTCCACTCACAATCAAACTAAGGGCTGATGACTTTTCTCTTTGACTTATCCGATTTGGCAAGAGTATTTATTGACGAACAAAAACAGAATAATATATCAAACACATTGTCGAGATATGTTACGCTAAAACCAATCCTTGAACATAAATCTCGAACCGTGCGACGAGATTTTTTCTTGTTTATTTTATCTGTACATTTACTGAACATTGAGATCTTAATATTATATAGTTTGTACAAAGCTAAAACTCGGCGCATCCAAAAATTGACAATCGCTCAAAATGCATAAATAAATAATATATAATTAGCGCATATTTCTGTTTTATATGTATATCATCATTTGATAATGCTTGCGATGAGCGAAACCATTCCTGATCATTATAAAAATGTGGAAGTAGTACAAAACAAATTGCTTTACTTTTTAAAATTATAATATTTAATTTAATTCCATCAAATGATAAGATTTCAGATTGTAAGAACACTTACAAAGTGTGAATGTCTTGGAGATCACGAAACTCATTTGATGAGAAATTCATTACTTAGTTTTTGTGTTAAAATGTAATTTAAATCATTACTTATTATGTAATTAATTCTATTTACAATCATTCTCTGGCAACACCTATTGAGAGGCTCTGTGAATAGGTGAGAATATTGGGGTTTTCTCGTGGAGAGAATCTATAGCGTCATTTTAGAGCTGGGGTGTCGATTGAAGCGGGCGGCCTAACGAGAAAGCAAGAAAAGGCTTTCATTTTTATTGACCCCGGCAAGAGTACGGGCGGGTAGCATTAAAACGAATGCCAAATGAATATTCTATCGGCCTTTTTTGCACAGTCCTAGACAAATGTAAGTGTCGCACATGTAGAGAGACGTTTGGGGAAAAATCTTTCGAATTGAAAAAAAATAAAAATAGCCAGTATTCTCTACATTGAAGGTAGGTATATTCGTTTCGACGGATAAGTTTTGATTGCCTGATAAAAAAAAAAAGATGTTTATTTTCGTGAGGCAGTTTATGTCGCAAGTATACATGGTATACACGTATTACATTTTATGTAAGTAATATTTTTCAATACTATTAAGTGCCATGAACTTTGCGTATCAAGAGTATTTTAAATGGAAATGATTTAAGAAGATTGTCTTTACTGAAGAGGAATAATAGGATACCCAGCCACCCTAATAGGAGGGCTTCTGAACAAGTTTTTTTGGCTTTATATATATGGTGATTTTCTCTAGTTGGTTATTAAAATCTCATTCAAATATTACGAGCAATTTATAAAATTTCTTGCACGAATCATTACGATGTGATGTTTGGGATTAAATACTTCGAATATACGTATTGTTCAGTTTTACAGTGACCTTTATGACGTAATTTATTGAGAAGAAACCGTTGACAAAATGTTGCATTTCCATTCATTTTGATTTGTTTGCCCATTGTAAAATACTGATGTTAAAAGATCTTATTTGTAAAATACACAGTCACGTGATGGCATTAATACAGCCTTTCCCTCTGAATACGATATCAAATGAACCGAAAGAAGTTTGTCACTGCAAAGGCGATAGGAAAACTTACGAACAAATCTACCGGAAAAGTAACAAACATACATACGAACGAAGACGTATTTAGAAGCGCCTCTTTACACACAAACTTTCAAGAGTATCCATGTAGATACGAATTAATTACGTGACTTGTTTACATCTCAATTCAAACAAATTAGACTTTCACAACACTTCAATAACGTAGTATGATATAATATTGATATAGTGCACGTTTAGGTAAAAAAATAAGTAATAATACGAAAGTAGTTTGTTCACCATTGTGAGTGTAATTTATTGAAAATACAATACGTTTTATAAATAACGTTATGATCGCAGTTATGTTTCAGCTTTTTTGCAAAACATTAATCATATAACAATAAATAAAATAATGCTTATAACATATTACATTTTTTTATTGCATAACATATTTCACAAATTCGGGAAATTCATAATTTATAAAATATGCTTCCTTTTCATGAAAAACTATTATGTTAGTTCTGGAATACGACCAAATAAAACTATTATTTGGAAAAAAAGATGTGATACAAAAAGAAGAACAGACCAAAATACAACCCATATCAATTGATGAATTCGTGTTACCTATTTAGAAAATTTACTGATATATACATAACTTATAACGAGGACGAGATGGCAAACCTATCAACAGTATAAAAAATATTCTCAAAAAATAAGTATTAATTTAAAATATGTTTTTAACAAATGTGAAGTTCTTATCTAAGAAAGGTAGACGGGGGGGAAGTAACTTTATAATATCTTTAATCTTTCAACTGGAAGATTACGGTTATATCCGGCACTTCACTGATTTTATTAGAGCGTCCAAAGATGGGCGTATTTTGTTACGAGTCCTTAGTCCAGTATTTTGCATACACCGTGATTTTACAAAACTATTCAACGACCTCCCTCACGGCCAGCAGACTCATTCGGTCACACCCAAGCATGATTATGTTCCGCCGAACACTCGGATCAAATTTCACTAAGCACTTTAGCCGAGTTAAGCTGTAGTATTTTCAATATGGGCGTCGCACTGATTTCGTCGTAGGGTATTATCAGTAGGGCGAGGTGTGTTGAACCCTTTACGCGTTCGACGAGCCGAAAATCTATCGCCAATTCCCCCAAGGAAGCGGATTGCGTCAGGAACATATAAAATAAATACGTATATTATTGTTCTATGGCATATAAAATCTGTGACAACATCACTGACGGGAATAATAATTTAAGTAGTAACGAAACAATATTCTTAGCAAAGTAAATATCATATTTTTTTTAAACGATATCCGCTCCCTATTCGGAGCATATGGCCATCACGCGGTTCCTCCTAGCTTCTCTGTCACCAGCCAGCCTCCTCGCCTCCTCACAGGTCACCCCAGCGTCCCGTAGCTCCGCCGAATACATCCTATGGATGGTCATCAGCGGCCTTCCAGGGCGACAGAATCCATCTGGTTGGTAGAAGAGACAGGCAGGATTCAGGCTCCCCTGGGGCATCCGCAGCACGTTTCCAAGCCTTCGTCGCTTTTTTATTTTGGACGTAATAAGAGGCTGGTCCGTCCACTCTCTTACCTCAGAGTTCCTGACGAAATCAAACCACCGTACCCCTAGTATTCGCCGCAAACATTTGTTTTCAAAGCACAGTATACGGTTACCCTGTGCCTTACTGAGGTGCCATGACTCGCAACCGTAAAGCAACACCGTCAGAATGCATGCGTTGAATAAGTGGCACTTGGTTCTGACCGAGTACAACCGTGAGTCCCAGACTTTCCGCATTGAGTTAAAAGTTGCTCCAGCTATCCCTAATCGGATTGCGAGCTCTTTACGCGGATTGCCATATCCCGTGATGTGTACCACCAAGTACCTAAAGCCGTCGACTCTCTTGATGTCTTGTCCCGCGCTCGTCAGAGGGTAGTCTGGTTCTGGACAGAAACTGCTGCAGAGCACATTGGTTTTACTCGCATTGACTTTGAGGCCAATGCGATACGAGTTGCTCTGCAGCCTGTCCATTGTTTCCTGAACACCCTCGACAGATTTGTCAAATATGACAGCGTCGTCAGCATACTCGAGGTCGCATAGCTTCAGATTGGAGGTAATGGCTAAACCTCGGTCGGGTGGAATTGACTTCCTCAGGATGAAGTCGAAAATTATTATTAAGAGGAACGGAGTCAGAACACAGCCCTGTCTGACCCCGGTTGAGACCCCAAACCATTCTGTCGTTACGTCGCCGATTCTGACACAACATTCACTGCCCTCGTGCATGCATTTGATGATGGCGATAATCTCGGTTGGGATTCCGTACAGTTTTAACATGTCCCATAGGGAAGGCCGGTGTGAACTATCAAAGGCCTTCTCGTAATCAACGAAGCAACACGCCAGCGAGCTGTTGAATTCGTTGCTTTGCTGGAGAAGGCATCTGAGATTATGAATTTGGTCCTCACAGGATCGGCCAGGCAAGAAACCGGTCTGGTTTTCCCTGAGGATACACATTACTCGAATCCTTATTCTCGCCAAGACTATCTCCGCCAAAACCTTGCCAGGCACGCTGAGCAGCGTTATGCCCCGGTAATTGTCGCAGCAGAGTGGGTCACCTTTTTTGTGAATTGTGATGACCTTACCGTTTACCCAGCCTTTCGGACAGCGCTCCTGCTCCCACACCTTACTGAGAAGTAGGTGCAAGGGCTGCAAGAGTGCCTCCAGGCCGTACTTAAGAAACTCTGGGTGTATGCCATCCACGCCCGGCGCCTTCCCATTCTTTAACCGATGCACAGCTGAGGTGATCTCAGCGAGCGTCGGTGCATGGTCGGGAATGTTTGGCGCTTGGGGGATATCTACAGGTGTGGCTTCACTGGGTATGTCAAAGGGGTTCAAGGGTGGAGAACGGTTTAGCAACCCGCAGAAATGATCTCTCCAAATTATTTTAACACGCTCCGCGCTTGACTCTATTGCCCCGCTGGGACTACGGATGGGCCCAGGGGTCGGTGGTCGTCTACCGCAAATTTCACGGGTGATTCTAAATAATTTTCTTGTATCATTTCTGCGCGCTGCCGCCTCTGTTGCTTCAATCTGGTTGTCCATGAATCAGCGTTTATCGAGTCGCAGAGATTTTTTACTATCTTATCTTGGTACCGATAGTCTGTCCAGCGATCCTCGATCCGGTCTGGGTCTGTCTCACTGTCCCTCAGTGCTTTAAACCTCGCTTTTTCTTCAATTTTCCCCCGCGTGTCGTCGGACATCCACTTTGGCTGCCCACTCCTCCTGACTCCTAGCACCTCATGAGCGGCTAACGCAACTGCATCTTTGAAGCTGGACCATTCCGATTCGATGGTGTCGCGTCGGGGGTTTTCCCCGTCATGCACACAGTTGGTGACGTTCTTTCTCAAAGTGACGTCGAAGTTCAGCCGAATTCGAGGAAATTGCAGTCTCTCGACGTCGATCCTTTTTCGAGTCGGGGGCCGTACTGTACGTCTAAGCCTAAGACGGATTTTGCCGACAAGCAGCTCATGATCGCTGTATATGTCGGCACCCCTATAGGTTCGAACATCGAGAAGTTCCCTTCGGTGAGTCGCGCTGTAGAGAAAGTGGTCGATTTGTGCTTTTGTGCAACCATCAGGAGAAGTCCACGTGTATTTGTGGATGTCTCTGTGGGGGAAGATTGTACCGCCAACAGCGAGCTCATTCATAGTTGCAAACTCGATGAGTCTCTCACCGTTATATATCATATAGTGCTTTATAACATTACAAAATTAATAATATAAGTATATACTTAAAAAATGGTTACGTGGGGAATGTTAGCACAAAAAAGAGATCAACGAAAGCATCGCTGTTCATTGTTCATCATTCAGGACTAGTTCTGACGATACCGTGATGCCGAAATAGTTATAAATATTTGATAACTTTTGTGAGACGTTAATAATATAAATTTCATTCCTTTTCATTAACTTGTTTAAGATTTCAGATTTCCAATTCAATCTTGACCCACCGATGGAGAAGATTCACAACAGTTTTTTTACGTCGTCAAACATCGTATTTCGTTAAAAGAAAATACGATTAATTTATAATTGAGCCTTTTATATTTACTCTTTATGCTTAAATTTATTTTTTGCTTTTAATTCACCATTATTGCAAAAATGCAAAAATATTTAGATATTTTCAATAATAATTATCGTCGTTCGCGAAAGAGTATGCATTTTAATCGATTGCTGATAAAACAGTTATAACTGAAATAACTGTTTATTATAGTGAGGTTTTGTCAGTTCATCATTATTTTTGAAACACAATAATAATTGTAAATGATTCCATTCAAAGAAACAGTTGCGTTGAAGTTTATCGCAACATAAACAGAAATAGATTTGAAGTCGTGGGAGACACTACAATGAGAGAGATATATAATAAAGTATTGTATCATATCATGACTAATCCAACAAACAAATGAAACTCCGCCAAACATAGACAAATAGACAATAATAATGAAACGATGAATGACACAGTAGTTTTTCGTGAACTTCCGACTCTTGGAGTATTAAAATATGACGCGTTAATGGTAGTTTGAACGTTGACATTTATTCAATGATATGTCATTCCAAATATCGCACTAATTTATATGTTGGATATTCGTATCGTTTCGCGAATGATAATTCTTGCCATTGACTGAATATTTTGCGAAAAATTCGTTTGATAAAAACTTATCTCAGACAATTTCAACTATGTTCTCAAGATAAGATGCATTAATTTTGATAAATGGAACTAAATCTATCACCTCTGAAACTGGCGCAATAATAAGCAATGCAATTCGGCCATACACAAAAGAGAACGCTAGCGGTAAAGATTAAAAATGGTTAGATTTTATTAATAAGCGATATCAAACAATCATATTAGATAATTTATCACAAAAAAGTATACAATTTTCCACCGTCAAAAAGAAAGATACAAATTGTAAACATACGGTTACTTTTATTATCGCACATACTGAATAAGCGTGGGATGTGAAAGAATCTCAAAATTGGACGGAAAGATAAATTTGTGAAACTGATATGGCATTAATAAAACCTACACTGTATCCGGTTCAAAGAAATCAAGTTTTTTTTTTTTTTGAAAAAAGACTAGTAAAATCTCTCCCGGAAATTGCCAATAATTAATAAATCACAATGTTTGTTTTTTTTTTATAAAAATTATGCTTTTCAAAATAACATCTTTCTACGAGAATTTTATATTTCGTTTTTATTACCACATTTTAATTTAAATACACACTATACATAATATGCGTGTTAATAAAAACCGATTAAACATTAACATGTACCTACATTGTATAGAAATGTATAGAAAATAATGAAAATGATCTATCATCAAGTTGACCTAATACTTTAAATAAATCTTACTTATTATCATTCAATCTAAGAATATCTTAGGAAATGTAGATATATATTCTTTCAATATTTATTTTCTTAAAAATAAATATCTCGTATAAATATGTGTGATTCAAATGTTGTGAATATTTAGAACATTATCTTTGAATTGGGTTACGGACACCTATAAGTTTATCAAAAATAAAAGACAAACCATGTCAAAGGTCTCCCACTGATTGTTAAACCAGCAGCAGCAACAAAGAATTGAGTTCATTTAATTTATACTTCTTAATTTAAGAACCAGGCTAGCGTAAAATCAGTTTGAAAATATTGAAAGTCAAAAAAAAACTTTTCTGAAAATAAAATACTTTTGATAAATTTAATGAGTATAGAATTAAATACCTAAAGAAATTTGTGAGTTAAATCTCGTAAAAACGAATCTATATATAAATCACTTTTAATATGTTAACAGTCAATTATTGGTGAAAGGGCATCATATTAAAAAATATATATATTAAATAAGTATATAATTTAGTTACAAGGCATAGATAATCTATTATATGATAATGTACATAGTTATTTTGAATATTTTCGCAGATTTGATACACGTTTCACGTTCAATCTTTCAGAAAAGAAGTCTTTTCGGCTTCTATTATCGAATGATAAAAAAGGTGTATCAGCGATTAAATTCTTGCATATTAATCAATGATAAATTGAAAGTTGCATTCGACTTCTCTTACGATGATAACAAATTAATGATATGATTTTATAATAACGAATAACACAATATTTAATTTGGATTATTGAGATTTTGTACACTTCCATGTATTTTGTCCCTAACTACCCGGGTTTCGCCTTTCAGCATCTTCAGGCATTCGAGCGCACGAATGGACTCGAACTGACAGACAGTAAACAGTGTGTAACGTTTATATAGAAGATACAAATACGACAAATATTATTTACGAGGTAAGATATTATACGTCTGAGAGCAACACTGATTCCTGAGTTAAAATTTCGAGAATCGCCTTAATCCTTATTTTGTAAACAACACATTGACAGAGTGGCGAATTGCCGCTTTCCAACTACTATTAGAATTACCAGTGATTTTACAATTATAATAGCATTGTGGGTTTCGACGGGATGCAATTCGACGAAAGGATAAATATATACAATCACTGCAGTGATTGCCAACATTTCTATGTGGGTAAAACCACACGTACATTAAATATATGGGTATCAGAACATTTAGATGCCTTTAGATTAAAAAAAGAAACTTCTACATTCGCAAATCACTTGCTATGGGAGAACCATACGTTTAATGCCGATGCCGATGCCGGGTTAAATTGTTGCATCAAAACATCGGGGATCATAAATTATTTTATCAAGAAATTTTGGAAATCAATAGAGCCCAGTTAAATTCCTTGCCAATTCTGAACGAACAGCTGAACCTTCCAAATTCTCCGTTGCTGTATCCTATACGTTGAAACACCTAACAGATGTCACTAAATGTGGAACGATTGTACATATTTATCCTTTCGTCGAATTGCATCCCGTCGAAACCCACAATGCTATTATAATTGTGAAATCACTGGTAATTTTAATAGTAGTTGGAAAGCGGCAATTCGCAACTTTGTTAACGTGTTGTTTACAAAATAAGGATTAAGGCGATTCTCGAAATGTTTACTCAGGTATCAGTGTGGATACTAGACGTATAATATTTTATCTCGTAAATAATATTCGTCGTATTTGTATATTCTATATAAACGTTACACACTGTTTACTGTCTGTCGGCTCGAGTCCATTCGTGCGCTCGAATGTCTGAAGACGCCAAAAGGCGAAACCCGGGTCGTTAGTGACAAAATACATGGAAGTGTACAAAATCTCAATAATCCAAATTTGATATTGAAATTCCATCAAGCACCTTCAGTCGATGTCTTAAATTATAACACAATATTTATTCAAATAATTAATCGTACAAATGGCTTATTTGAAAATGTGTGCATCCGTAAAACTGTGTGCACGTATTGAAGCAAACGATCCAATTTTAATGTTACGTATAACAATACAATAATGGCTTTACGGAAAGCGAACGACATTATTCACGGCAACCGAAATGAGAAATTCAAAACCTCTTTGTAAAACTTCGCTAAACATTTCTCGAACGTATCCTCATAATAACGACCAAAGCAAAGAAATATCACAGCCAGTTTACGTATGTACTTTTACTATTATTTATTACCGACATAAAACAAAATAGATACAAGAATCCATTTATATCGGTTTTGTTACGAATATTCGCTGTACGACGATCCCTAAATGCTGGTTTCGCGTTTAAAATGACGGGTTACATATAATATTCCAATACGTAACTGCGCCGACAATATTATTTAAGGTCACTAGAATTATTTAATATTATACAAGAAAATTACTTATTTTAGAATAATTTCGAATGGAATATGTTTCGGAGATTAAAATTATTCTCCCTATGACTATTTTATGGCAATCCTGGACAAACTGCGACCCACCACATATTTTTGAACAAACTAATAACTGTGTAATTACTGGAAAATGGCTGGAGGAAATCCAAATGAACTCAGTTTTACCAAAGAAAATTCATGCCTACTATTTATTTTCTATATCCAATTTTCTTTTTCGTTAGTAAGTTGTTGAAACTGATTTTGAACAGTCTACAAAAACATTTTTAACAATTTACGAACAATTTCACTATACAAAGAGATTTTAAAATACCTGATAAAAAGTCTTCGCTTTGAAACTGTTTAATTTTAAGAGATACTAAGGGATATTACTTTATTAAAATATACAATTTTTTTCATAAAACAATCATTAAATTTCACAAAAAGATTAATTTTTTCATGAATTCAACAATTCTAGACAGTTATTAACTTTATCTTTGTGAAAATGATATCTTTTTTTAGGTAGATGATATTTATTTATAAGCAGCAGACACATTAAAATTTGCAAAACAATTACGAATAGATTCCGTTTTGCTAATTGAAAACAATATAATGTACTTGTCACATATAAATAGAATTTCTCGTTTAATACGTTTTATTTTAAGACACTTTAAAAAACACTATAGAGATATAAAGAGAGTATATTGCATAAATATGTTTAATAAAAGAGTAAATTTATAGTGGAAAAGCTTAGTGGGTGACAATGCACGGAATACTGAAGCTGTATTGTTCTCGCCAACAATGACGGCAAATGAATAATGTACTAAATGAAAAAGTTAACCATTGGTGCTCCCGCATGATGGATCGTGCTAAGTTTACAAAATTAAAAACCTCTACCGCTTTTTTTGCAAACTATTTCGAAGTTAAACATTGAATAGACATATGAATTTTTCTTTTTAATTTTCACTTATATGCAAAGAATGAGTAACTAAATTCATGCAGTCCAAAGAGGCTTGTCGTGAATACAATACAAGGATAATGTGTGTTATACAATATTTATTCAAAATTAGACAAAAATAAAAACATTGCAAGACGCTTAGGATGATTTTTAATATAGTCAGTAAGGTCGTATAATCAATCAAACACACCTGTCACGGCAGAGAAAATATTTCAACTGACGATAAAATATGGTTCAAATGTTACTGAACCGCCTGACATAATCTTCTTACAAGTCGACATTTCTAAGAATACTTAAAATTCCGGCATATATAAAAACATTTAACATAGGTATATTGGTATGTCGCAGTATTCGTGTGTGACATAAAAATGTAAGATTGACCCTAATCCAGAGTTTGCATGTTTTCAATTATAGCGGAAAATAAAAATATATCTGTATAATATTTAATTGCATAGATACTTTTGTTTGCCATGCGGTCACTTAGTATTAAGATATTGAGTTGGCAGCATTGACCAAATAGAGATATATCGCTGGAAACATATTTCTTAATAAAAACAAAAACAAAAGCTCGTCTAAAAAGATATACTGAGTAAAAAGGGTTTCTTATAGGATGGAAAGGCAATATTTCCTAATTTAATATGTGCTATTTAATCGGTTCTCTCGACCATTGAAGAGGGTTTTCGCAAATGAAAAGCTCGTGCGGCTGTCTTCGGAAAGCGTTACATCATCCATTAACGCGACAAGCTACACTTAACGGAAGAATCTAAACTTTTCGCCTGCCGACGGCGTAGACGCATTGTTCGGTCCGGATAGCGCTCGTAGCGTCGTAGAGTAGGAACACGTCTACGCGACCCTATTCACTGCATCTGAGATAGTCTAAAAAAACTGCACACGTTACTTAGATACATGAACACAAACATAATTAATGCTTTAAATTTGTACTGCATAAAATTAATATACTGAGTATATAATTATATTCTTGTTAATTTTTGCCAATTTTCAAGATGTAAGTATTTGGAAATTTATAACATTTTTTTTTTTATCCATGTCCGCTCCTAATGTGGAACATATGGTCTCCTAATGGAAGTATCTTAACAGAATTTTTCTACGAGAACTGCTTGTTACTCAGTTGCTCAACCTCTCTTTTTTCAAAGAGTAGGGAAGAAGGATAGGGCTAGGACAGGGCTAGTGGATAGCTAATCGCTCTCGCTACGCCCCGTGAGAATAGGATGGGTGGGAGTGAGGACTCAGACTACGAACAGAAATCCATAAATCGATTGAAATGTCAATCTATGAAAACCGCCCGCACCGGGAATTGAACCCGAGACATCTGTAACGATAGCCAGCGACGCTACCAACTGCTCCACGGACGCCGACATACCATTACGGAGATATTCTCACTTTCATATAGACTATTTGACAATATCATACTTTTACCTAATACGGTTATATATAACATATTTCCTAGATTAAATTATTTGTTGTTTTATAAAGCCTGGCATTTCACATCAATAATATATCTTACCTTCATCGTAACGATCGTATCAGTAACGACGAAGGTCCAACGATAGAAATTGTACTTGAAACATTTTAGCCCGGAACACATTTTCATTACAGCATATAGATTGTTAGAAAAATATTCCATATTCCATAAATCCATATGTCACCAGCAAAATCCCGGCGTAATATGAAAATAGTATTGCGGAGAAAACATACAAATGCGTTACGTTTTATTATGTCAATGTAAGACGTGAATAATGTTGAAAAGAGACAAAACTTATTGGCTACATAATGATGAAGCAACCATAAATTTTATTTCACAGAAAAAACTATAAATTACAAGCATATTAAATATATATGATGCAAATTACGAAAAGTTAGCTACGTACTAAGAACCACATTCTTCCCATAATGCATACATAGTGTTTCAAGACGCTGCATGCCATGACAGATAAATCATTTGAGTCAATTTTATCAACAGTTAAATACTGATTTATTGTACTTATGTTATTAAATCAACAATTTATTTATACCTTTCATGTTATTTGGTTTCAGTTCATATTTTTCTGTAAAGATGGACATATAAATAATGGCTGTGTACCGAATCATTAAAAAATGTTATTTTCTTTGTATTGTTTTAATTGAAACATTAAGACTTAGGAAGTAATTAAAAAAAAATCATAAAATAGAATATTAATGACATTTATAAAAGAAATAACGTGTATATTCATTCGATCTGCAGAAATGGGAAGCTCTTCATATGACTAGATCCCGAAGAGTACATAAATGTTTAAATCAAATTTTTGAAAACTTACATATTTGTGGGTTAGAAATTAGCTTTGAATAATAAATCAGCTGCTCTAAATAGTTTTCAAGTATGTAATATAAGTAATAAAAATTAGTACTTTTCGAATTTCAAAGTAAATAAAAATTTAAAAAATATTTTATAGTATATATAAAAAAATATTTTATATACTTTTTATAGTATATAAAACATAATCACATAATTACTTAACATATTCGTTGCCGCTGTATTGAAAATCATACGCAATACAGACGAATGGCCACCCGACTTATTCCCTCTAAGGTCTCCATAAAATATAAACGTGCTAGGGACTGAAACGCTATTGCGAATGTAGCCTCGAAAAGAAAGCAAAGAGAGATAATTTTCAAGACAAAACAGACCTAAGTAGATAGGTACAAGAATACTGAAACTTTAAGGAAAACATGGAGAAAGATCTCATTGAAGTAAAAGGATACTTTTAGAAACGACCACCTGGAGACTTACTTGTGTAACAAAGAACCCCATTTCATAGAAATTGTACACGCGTCAGAATGATTTTTATTTAAACACATCGTCGATTCTTAAGCAATTAAACTATGAAGAAAGAATTGGGGGCTCAGAACGTTTGAAAAATATTTCATATACTTTCTCGATTTATTAATCGTGAAAAGAAAATAAACAGTCGCTGAATTTTATTTTAAATAATAGATTGTTCAGATTCCTATTTTCAATAGATCGGCGGATTATTCGTGAAAATTCATTTTGAATGTAAAAGTAAATTTGATAACTCCGTTTTCCACAAACAAATAATGGAATAACAAACTCATCAAGTTTATTTTTATATGTTAAGATTCCTTTTATCAAATCAAACATAAACATATATTCTAAGAAATGGTTAAATAATGAGGTAGGGGAAAAGATTTTTTTATTATATATGTTGCTTTAAAAGTTTTATTATATTAAATACAGTGTACGTTACAGATTGATAATAATTACAAAATAATCTCAGGGTGTACGGTAATACATATGAAAATATATCATTGTGAAGTATGATATAACGAAACCACGTAAGCAATTGTAAACACGTTTAAATGAGAAATGACATGGGCGCTGGAAATATGGCGTCAGTAAGCGGAAAGTCGCCTCTCAGAAGTAGGCCGCACCACAACCGACAATGTGGTACATAAGAGCTTTCACAGAGATACTGCACGCGAAGAAACACAACCTTTCATGAGTAAGTATACGAATAGAATGGCTCATTGTGTCACTATGCAGCACTAGAAACAACAGAAATAAACTTCCAACATGACTGTAAAATCAATGCAGCCATTCGTCCAACTGAGTACTATGAATCATGAATGTGATAGTTAGTGTAAAATAGTTTTCAAGAAAAAATAAATACATGGCGCTTGAAAATTCTCGTCTATAAAACATGCGGACGGGTTTTAACACGGCGAGATGGTTTAGTGTTGGTTTAGGTAGCAGCGACACTCTACGCAGTACATCACGAAAATAGACTACGAGAAAATGAGCACCTGAACCAAAGCGAAAACTTGTAACGGTTTTTAGACAGACAACATGCGGTGAAAATTTTCATTCGAGAAATATATTTTTCACCGATGAAGATCGTCCAATTCCATGTTTGTGAATATATACCGACGAATACTATTCACACTGTAATATATTAATAAATAAAGTCAATTTTAAGAAATATTTATGTTTTTTTTTTTCAATAATTTATTGCGATATGTTTCACTATGAATCCAAAAGAAATTTCGAATACATAATGAGCTTTTTTGAATTATTGAGATTTTGTACACTTCCATGTATTTTGTCACTAACGACCCGGGTTTCGCCTTTCGGCATCTTCAGGCATTCGAGCGCACGAATGGACTCGAACTTACTCGATGTCTTAAATTACATAATGAGCTTGTTTATTAGGCTGGCGATATTTTTAATCACAGGCATAATAATATTTTTGCAGAAAATGTAATCTTATATATATAATAATCTGGACCGCTCTGTAGACGTTTTATTATCATCACATATCACACGTAGGTATGAGATTTTCTCAAGACGTAAACGTTCACGGTTTATATAAAATAAAATGTTATGCAATGCACACACAGTTCAAACGTACTATCTACTTTAGATATTCAGTATTTCAATTTCAATACCATCATCTACGACGGGTACGGTTATACCAGCCATTCAATATTGGGCTAGACATATAAAATTTGTTAAATTTAAAAAAAAAAATGTAGAAGAAAAGTCAATATACTTTGAAATAAATACATATTTCACATGTATGTGTATTATATCGAAGATATTCATGCGAATTTATTTTAATTTGTCAAGTAAAATAAAATATTTTAAACGAATAACAATTAATATATAGATACTACACCATCATTATATTGAACTCCAACATAAAATCTAAATAAACCGCGTTAAAGTTTGCTGTAAAGTTATAAAAAATATGAACATAAAATTGTGAAAGTCTCAGTCAAGAGGGGATGCTAAAATTCAAGCACTCTTCCCACAACCTTTTAAGCAAACAAAACAAGTTAAACGGGAGTTTGAAACGACCGTAAAGGACAAATAAAATGTGACAGAAACCGTTTAAGCAAAATAATTCAATATTTAGCTCGACATGAATGATTAACGTCTGTCAAAACTTGGGAAATTCTCAGGGAAATTAGCCATAGTCGGAATATTATCGTAATCGAAAACAGCATACCATATACTTTAGAATACCATATACTTAGAATTAACATAATATGAATGTCTCTTTGGCCATACCCGACCAGTAAAAAGTTTCAGTAACGAGAATGAAATCTAGTAATGAGTATCTTCCTTTCAGTAATACTTTCCTGGTACTTTTAAACCTGCGAACGAAACGTTAATTCATAACGTAATCAGTCATAACGTAAATCATAACGTGGTCAGTTCGAGTCCATTCGTGCGCTCGAATGCCTGAAGATGCCGAAAGGCGAAACCCGGGTCGTTAGTGACAAAATACATGAAAGTGTACAAAATCTCAATAATCCAAATTTGATATTGAAATTCCATCAGGCACCCTCAGTCGATGTCTTAAATTATATCTTAAATTACATAACGTAATAGTTTACCCGTAATATATAAAGTTTATTATGTTATTTATTTTATTCAAATCGGTTATATTAGTGAACTAAATGAATTATAATATAAAGGCATAATTATAATAGTATATATTATTACCTTTATATCATACTTGGACTTTTGGACATTGATCAATTTTAGTTGACCATATTTCATGCATTTTTATTTGCATAAGAGCCGCACCATGGCCACTCCTGATGTATACGGATTCAAAACGAACTTTTACTAACTAATCAGATATTATAAGCTTTTCATCGCTTTATGAATTTTAGACACAGCATAAAATAAATTTAAACCTCAGCTGAAACATTTTAAATATACGCATACCAAAAGATTAAGACACTACATCATACGATATTGAAATGATAAAAGTAAGTAATACCTTTATCATCTGGAGGTAAATCACACGCACTTAGCTCGAATTGCGGTCCTAAGTACTAAATTATTTAAATAAGCCTAAGAATTGGAAATACACAACAGTTAGGTCCCGCAGTTGAAATAGGTTGCCTCTTCAATAATCAACAGTATCAATGAACCCACTCGACCGCAATCGCCTTACTATCGACTTAATATTTCAAAGACATACCCAAAACAAATTTATCCGCGATACCTTTTTAGGTTGTTACGTTGCGAAATGAAACGGCACCAAGAGAAATAATTCTCTTCTCAGAATCACTCAAATCCATTAGTATGTGTCATGGTTTATGACATCTTATTATAGGAAAGGATTTTTTAAATATTTCAGACTGTATGAAAATACGATTAATATGAATGCTCTGAAATATTCTTCCGATGGAAAACCCCTGCCATTTTTAAATGGAGGCTTGATAGCGATTGATTTTTTATGAGACAATGAGTTACTTACAGATGGGCACTTAACGAAAACCAAATTCAGAAGTTGGAATACGAAATACGATTATGACTCAAATTAGTAGTATTAAAAATAAGACATTACTTGTGGGCTTGTGGCTCTTCCGAATAATATAAATAGCGCATTTAAGTATTTATGATCGATCATGGACATATTTAGTGAACTTATAATGTTCGAAAAAGATTCAAATTTATCAGTTTAAGTATGCACTTACTCTATCATATGTAGATAAATTATGTAATGCGATCGCAGATACTACGAAGAATTATAGCGCTAATGTCATCCGCACAAAAAAAATCTTTCGCTTTTCAGCGGATGAAATGATCATTTTGAAGAAAGTATGCGATCTAGAGATTGATTGTTACAATAAAGCCACGGCTTACGCACTGATCCGAGTAAAGCGAGGCGAGTGACAAACTTCGCGGGTGGTGATCGATCAAAAAGTCGCTGCCCATTAAATGACGCTTTCACTCAGATGCTCTAATAACACTGTCGTCATAATTTACTGCCGCAGCGTAATCCACTCGTCAAACTCATTATGTCACTTAATTAATTGCTCCGAAAGTTAAAATGAATTAACGACTACTTTATCATGGTAAACAAAGAGAGTAAATCAACGAAGTGGAAAAATAGTAACGCCAGTAAGAGTGCCTAATTCATAAAGAAAGTGATGAATAAATCACAATACCAAATTGAACCCTACGAACTTATAGGACAAGGAAATTGTTTCATCACAAATATTATGCACATAAACATGCTAAACTAAGCCTTAGATACATTTCATGCAACAGAACTTGTATAAGTCACATTAAAAGTTTGGTTAAAAAGCCCCCGAACTAATGAATTAACTTTGCGAGCTTCGGTGACCAACATAACATTTAGAGTCACGTGACGAAGCTTCGGCCGTATCGTTATGCATGGGATTTATTGCGCGCATTCAACTTTTGGACAAAGCAGCGGTGCCCCATTATTGCAGCGAGTAGCGACACGGATAAACTGTAATAAAATTCAACGGCAAAATGTATACAGTTTTATAATCTGATAACATATTGTAGCATAGTTATGTCATGGCCTAAAAACAAAATCATAAATTCATTACAAATCAAAACGTTTTCAAAAAATATTATTGTTTTGAACATGTTAGATTTTCTTTACAAATGTGATACGTGCCGCTATCTTCTCCAGTTGAGATCCCAAACCATTCATGTATTGTGTCTCAAAACTATTCACTATTCTCGTATTGATATTACAAATAAATAGGGTCATTTCGCCAATTGTCAGCCAGTTAAGCGACAGGTGTACTTCCAAAGGGGATTTTGAGTCAATGAATGATAAATACACATTTTTTTCGCTGTTATTCCATTAAACAGGGATTTAGTAATGTAACCAACTAAAAATGAAATAGTTAATATTGTACCAAGCATAAAAAATAGAAGTTTACAAAAAAATGCCAATTCTCCCAATGGTCGGCCCCCAAAATCCAATGGTCGGCCTTTCGTTGCCCAGTGTTCGGCCATCACACTTCATGAATATCGCGAACGAATTTACTAAGAGTAGACAGAACAGTAAAAAACATAATCATGGCAATATAAAATATATTTTATTAGCGATCCCCATACAACATGAATTTGTCGAAACTTGCGAAGCAAAAATGTGCTTTTTTTAATTGCATATTGCATCATATAGGTCAGTATAGTACAGATGTACATTGGCAAGTGGCAAGACTACCTACACGAATTTGTAAAAATCTGTTTTTTTAAATGTATCCACTATTATATTTAAGTTTTAATCTCAAAAGGCCGACCACTGGCGACGGCTGACTTTAGGAACACTCGCCCTACCCAATATGTATTATTTCCTGTTATATCGGTAAACATTTTGTTTTAAGAATAATTCACATTGTAACGAAGAATTTGTTTTGGGAAAAGCTGAAAGCCAATGAATAAGTTTTATAATTTTAAAAAATACGGCGGCAACGCTACAAAATTGTTACTTCAGCCGATATTGCAATACCTTATTATATTGGCAACGAGTACTAATACAGTCAACACTTCGACGTACGCTTTAGTTAACAGCTTCGCATTTCTGCAAATGGCTTGAAAGCAGCCAGAATCGCACAAAAAACTCGTACACTTTTAGGTGGCAGAAGCAGACGATATAGCATAATTTTCTGCAGAGCAACTTCGCGAATCGTGTTCCGATGTTCGCGATACACGGTCGAACAGTTTATAGCGTGTACGAAATGCTTCAACTGTGACCTCGGTATAAAGTCAATGCACGGATGATTTTCCAAAAATTAAATGTGGACCTTTCACTGTTTGAGCTAAATGTTTAAATATATTGTAACATTACAGTATAAAATATTCAAGAAAAAGAAAGATTTTTTCACAAAAAATCTTAGCACTTAAAATAAAACTACCTTTATGTTCGTATTAATATTATTGTGTTCGATATTTGCCTAAGAAGTTTTGTGAGATCGTAATATTCATTTAGATACCCTAAAAACTACTTTGAAATAACAATCCTGACTAAGAGTACGGCAAGACGTCAATCTTGCGGTCTACCAATGTTTCAAAGGCATTAATTCTGAACATCTAGGTGATTGATAATAGTGATTTTGCTGAGACAGGTATCTGACAATAATATACAACAGTACTATGCCAATGTTTTCATATAAATAAATAGGTGTGTTGTTTAAACAAAGAGAGAGGAAACGTAAGACAGGTACAGGTCAGCTTAAGACTGATGTGATTGAACTGAAATTATGTGAATCTTTTAAATATTTCGTGGAAAATATTCAGTATTTCTTTTTCGAAAAATGTGGATAAGATTCCACCGAATGGTGTGTGTGGGAATTCTTTCGAATGCTACGAGCATCATTCTGTTTGCAGTGCAGTCTTTGATATGTTCGGGTCTGGAAAACATGGAGCTTTTACTAAGCTCACAAAAGAAACCACAGTTTCCCAGCAAAGACTTTCATTACGAACAAATATTACAATCCATGCAGAGATAGGTTTAATGTACGAACACAATGTACAACATCACAAGAACTTTCAAATACACCTGTAACGAGATTATTTGAAATCGAGATTACATGGCTTTCTCAAAATTACAGAATAATGTTAGATAAATCCGTATCTAGCAAGAAATTTGAGCAATACAATCGAATAAAATTCTGACAAATAAGAAGTACGTGAGCAACTAAAACGTAAAATAATTGTTAGTTACATAAATAAATAGAAAGATAATGACATAAAAACAGAGGGCCAAGTGTTTTCTTTTAGACATGAACAGTAGTGACGGGGTAATTTGAAAATTCTGTTTTTTGCGACGTTTCTTGTGTTTTTAATTATTCACGAGAGCGGGCAATTTTTTATATGATAAAAAGGTTGACATTGGGTCTCGAACCAACAAAGGAACGCAAAAATTTAATTATGACATGAAAAATGATGCATATCAATCAAACAAAGCTCTTTTTATTCGAACAAAATAAGAAAAAAGAATATTAAAGTAGTAAACTAAGTGTTACTATACCGAAAAGGTATGTTTTATGAGTAATTTTAAATTATAATAGCGCCTAGAAGAATACTAAATATGATGACCCTGATAATGAATAAAAATAGCATCTACAAGAATACAACGATAAATATAATTACTTTGATTATACACAGTAAAAATCGACGAACACTCAGAAAATTTTGAAATATTTCAGAAATAATGCAAACAGTTGATACGCCTGGAGCAATAAATATTTTTATTTCGTACCTATTATTTGATGAAAGCAAAGTTTTCCAGTAAAGTATAGATTACAGAAAATAAAATGCTCTTGCTGTAGAATAACGCTAGCGTAAAAGCCTGTGTAGTTTCAGGAGTTCAGAACAAAAATTTGCTAAAGAAAATTTGCCTGGCCAAAGAAATTTCGGCGAACAATTCGCAATAACCGTCAAAAGAAACAGGTTCATTACGCCGCATTACCCTTGATTCAGATTAAATTACATTTTATGCATCTGGCAAGTATTTTTGCACTTGTCTTCCCAACTATAAAACATTTTACACCAATTAATAATGAATGTTTATGAATCTATTTTAAAACATTTTTTGGTTACCAGATCATGTATTAAGCTTACTGCATGTATACGAATTGTCATAAATTTTTTGCTACTACTAATTTATCAACTGATTGCGCATGTTGGAAACGTTAAAATGGTGTACGTTTCGAAATATTGTTTCGCTTATGACTGAAGAATAGCGGTTCGAAATCATCAGGTTTCCATCTAAACGTAATTATTGCCATAGATAAATAAATACACTAGACGAGACGAAATGCGACTAGAGCGAGGAAAGGAGATGCGCGAATTCAGTTTATTTCATAAAAAATACATTATTTGACTGATCTCCAGACATTTGATTTACGATCCGAGGATAAAATTGCTAATGGAAAAATTCAATCAGCCTTTTGATGTTATTCAACTCTGCCAATAAGATTCTTGTAGAGGAGTTGTAGAAATAAAATGAGTAGATCTTCTATCTTTGCCCTCTCTGAAAATGAAGGTGGCGCCACTATCTTACAAGCGGTTGTATAATAATTAAAATTCCCATTCTTGATGTAGTACTCCACTATGAACTTGTGTGCCGATACAAAATAGTTTTCGAAAAATATGATATAAAATGGCTTCTGTTCCATCCTTCCTAAAATGACTTTCAATCAAGACTTTGACTACCGAGTCAATAATATCTCGAAAACGGGCATTAATATAGCAACGCAGGAGGGGCCGAGTGTAATGCAAAGCCTGTGGAAAAGGTAAGACGGTTATTTTATTTTATGGGAGGTATCCTGCCGAAGCGGCGAGGCGTTGAACGCGATCCTACCTGAAAGATGGTGTAACTAACGACTACGGGGAATTGTGAAAAACCACAATGAGGAAATTCACGCAACATCTATCGTTATTTAAAATGCACGCGATTATTTGGTTACTTTACTACGCATGCCTTTCAATATGAGCTTTGCTTGTAACATAAATATATTATCAATTGTGTCTATTACGTAAATGTATACTAAATTTGACTTGAGTTCATACAAGTTTGTTTAGGAATATTGATGTAAGATTTATTATAAGTATAATAAATTAACATCTGGCCTAGTCACCACCTTACGAATGAACAGAGGGGGGTTTTAAATGCAATTCGAAGAACTACCCACCCAATTTCAACTAACGGGCACTGTCAGGGTGACCATGGACTAATGTATTAATATGGGAAATTCATTACTTTGATTGTTAATTTAAAATTAACGTAGTGACTAGTCCATATGTTAATTTTTTAGACACAGGGATAAGATTTGTCATATTTTATTTTGTATATAATCGTTATAAACTGTTTATTTGTGTTAGTTAGAGTTCAATCGTGTGCTCGAATGCCTGAAGATGCCGAAAGGCGAAACCCGGGTCGTTAGTGACAAAATACATGGAAATGTACAAAATCTCAACAATTCAGATTTTATAATTATTTATTTGAAAAAACTCAAATATAGAAAACAAACCATACGAAAAAAACATTTCCTTTGACATTGCTTTAAACTTTCAAAGTAACTAGACCCAAAAGTTTCTGAATCAGACCCCAGCAATGCTTAAAAAATATTTATTCATTTTATAATAATAATAAAAAAAATAACGTAATTCAATATTTACTCCGGCATTGAGGGGTGTTTATATATGTTTTTATTTATTTTTACGTCTGGGAGCGTGAAAGGAAAATGTTCTCCGAATTTTTCGCCGTGAACGACTTGTAATATGAGTCACTTCTTGGAAGCAAGAGAATTGGCAGAGCATAAATTCGAGTAGAAAATCGTTATTCTAAGAAATGCTTCATAAAAAAGTCCACATATAAAGCATGTTCGCCTAAGAATATGATAAACACCGTAATCTAATTTCATTTAGTATCTCAGAAAACGTTGATTTATAAATGTAGGCTAAAATACATCCTACAATAAACACGTATATTATTTACTAGCTCTAGGGAAAGAGTACTGAAAATAATTTTAAGAGAACTTTTTTAAATGTATACTTTTTGATAAAAATACAATTATTCCTACTCTTATAAATAAAATACAGTACACTCTGAGCGGAAAACAATAGCTAACGTTTTATTTATTTCGTTGAGTGTTGATTACAATAACATGATAATAATAATTGGTTATATTGAACACGTATAAACAATAAATATGGTAAATAACAAATGAAATTAAATATATTCCCCGTTTCTATGGCAGAATTAGGCAAATTTTATATCAAAGTATTTTTATATATGTTTAAATCGGATATTCTAAAAATATTAAATAAAAATTGAATACTCAATTGCATGTAAGGTTGTCGGAAAATTATATCTTGAAGTTACATCTTTCAACAAACACGATGCTATATATTCCAGTTTCAATTACTATAAGCCGTTTATCTTAAAACGGTCTCATGCGTCCGATATTATGTTTCGCAGAATTAATAATTCACTGAAATTCACCGAACAGACGTATAGCGCGTCTTTACTATGTATACAGTTTTTATGTTTTAACAGTGGTGCTGGAGCACAACGAACCAAATCTACAAAATGAATATTTTAATTTAAAAACTGCACTATCATATTTTGTCATGTAATGTACATGTGCAGATTGAACAATTCTTTACTAAAAAAATAAAAGCTTCAGCTATTCAAAACGAATGTTCTGAAGTAGTTCACATATTTAAGGAAAAAATGAAATGTAAGTATTACCAATACGAGTTGTATAAGAATGACAATTGTTTGTTTACGAAATAGTTCGTTAACAAACCACTCATGAGAAATAGCAGCTTGACGTTTTGTGAGCATTTGATAAATTATATGTCAAGTGGATCCCTGTGTGGAGTATTTTGCCTGAAATTCGTGGAAATCAATTTGACGACTGTGACGTTAGTATTTGGTAGAGCCTATCAGTATTTCCCACGAGTATACAGTTGACAGATGTTAATTGATTACGTGACACCGGCGTCTGTAAAAATGACATATTTTCTTTCTGCTACCCAGCCATGAAAAGCCTCGGTCTACAATATTTTTTATACATGCCGCGTAACAACGGTAATTTAAGGTCGAAGGAAATAATGGAAATGAAATATGAAGTTTGTCTAGAAAATAATAGATAACTTAGACGGACGTAAGAGTGAGTCAACATAAAGAAAAGAGAATACACGTATTGAAGATATATTATGTATGTTAAAACTTACCGTTCAGAACTCACGCATCAAACATAGATGAACGTTAAAATTTTATGAAATAAAATTATTCTGGACACACAGTGGGTTGGCGTTAAAACATTTTCGATAAACTGAATAAGAACCATGAACGATTATGATTTATCCTCGGCATCCGAGGGCTATCCGTCGGGGATAAATAATTTCTCGCGAATCAAATAATCTTTTCTCCAACAATTTATTATAACTTTATGAAACCATTGACTGCGGAAATAGAAAATCAACCCGAAACATGCTACGCCGTTCCACATTAGCAACTTGTTATAATTATTGGATACGATTATATTTATACATCCGATAAATTTCTCTCAAATATATTATTATATAACTTGGTCCGATGAGAACAGAAGTTGGCAATAATTGGTTATATTATCGCCATACGCATATTATGAAGCGAGTTATGTTATTTTCGTATATGAAAAAAATCTCGAAGATATAATAATAAAGACGTTTTGGGATGTTTTTTTGATTAGAAAAGTTTTGATGGAACCTTAAATCGGATTGAAAGGCTAATAATAAAGTGACAAAAGATATTGATCGCAGTGGAGGCATAATGACACGATCCGTCGTCGACGATTCAAGGGTGGAGTTTTTTTTTATAAAATATAGATACCTACTTATTGCGAAATTTTAACTAACCAATCAGTCAGTCTCCCCATAGGGAAATAGCAACGGTACATCGTATTGGCTAAGTATAATGTATTATTCACAAAACACGCATTACCATGCTATAGCATGTGTAGTTGGTAATTCCACTTTGTTTTATAAATACTTAATGCAAAAAGACACATAAACTTACTTCAGTGAGAGTTTTTTTTTATTTTGTAGCACCAGTCTTCAGAAAAAGACTTTGTGATATTTGCTACAAAATTACGCTACTTTTCAAACGGTTATCAGATACATATATGCGAATTGCCCATACGCGTAAGTAAATGTACCCATTTGTCAATATTTCTACGTATTCAATTATATAATTTGAAAGATGTTTTTTATTGTGAACGCGGAATACTGGAACGTATATTTAAATTTACAGATAGTAAAAAGCGCTTCAGAAATTTACATTTTCCAATTTCATTTGATTTATTCAGTGAATGATAAATACAGTATATGACAATATTTCCGACGAATTTCAAATTGAAAGCGGTCCATCAACACAAACATGTCGATAAAAATACTATGTCAAGACTATCCGTAGTACTTACTCACTGAACATATTCAAATGTAAATATCATTTTTGTTGTTAAAAACCCTTTGAATAATGATTTGACAGAACGGACTCATCAAGTGAGTAAAGCTAACAAACCCTGACACGGTAAACAAATCACAGTTCAACGAGAACCCAATTGGAGTGAACTTTTCACCCGGTCAGTGCAGAGTGTGCTGGACACTTTAATTAATGAAATACATTCATTAGTGACATATACCATAAAGAAACATTCAATTAAATAATCTTAAAATGGTTTTTAAAACAGTACTAAATAACGTTGTACACGAAATTCGTGTTTTTTGCGCATTGGGTCGATACACATTATCAGTCTGACAGGTTTACAAATGGGAACAAATGAAAACTGTTTGAAATATTTTTTTTAACAACGTCGTGGGGATTATTGGCATTTTCACAGTTGGCTCTTGCCGTTACATTATCGCTAGCTTGTCTTTACCAGATGGGTAGTCTATGAAGATTATCTGAAAAGTGTATGATAAGAGAGAAAATAATCAAAAAACACGGCATAACTATGCGATGTTATTCACGCACAAATATTTTTCAAAAAAATACCTTTCGTCGCTAAAAAAATTAAATGTGAGCATAAATTCAATTCAGACATTAGTATAGAACCAGATGTTTTCCGTACGCACATATTATACCTAGATCGTTTGTTTGTATTTTACTAATCTATCTCAAATAACTTCATAATGATTCAGTCAGTCAATTTCCATAAAGTTAGCATTGAAGGTAAATTATTTTTGTACAAAATAAAACTTACTTAGTAAGCAAAAGTGATATTCTTACGATAAATAATAAGAAAACTTACTTCTTAGAAATACTCCTTCGCGAATACAAATGAAAATGAGTCTGATTAATTTAATGTAGAATACAATTTGTTATCTGATCCTGAATTACTGATCAAGCTGATATGTTAATTAATTTGGTTAGAAATAAGTCTGGTTGTAGAAATTCTTAACTTGAGAAAATTCGTATTGGAATGCCACTCACTTAATAGTTGTCCTAGATATCTTCGCAAACAATGCCCGACTGACTCTAAGTAGTGACTGAAATCGATCATTCGGTCTATCTTTAGTTTAATCAAACGGCGATAAATTAAATGAAATAATGCAGGTTGAAGCTATATCCCAACAATTCATGTTCTTCTTTAATTATGTAAAATTTCATTCAAAATATGTTATACTATCTTATTAAAATCTTAATATAATTTGTGTTATATCTTGCAAATATGAAAAGACGAAACGATTCTTCTCCTCCCCGGCCCTATTACACATTTTCGACGATTTCAGAGATTTTATTGTTTTTAAGACTGTTTAATCTAGGTCTCGTCCACCAAAATTGTATACCAGTAGTCGACAACATTTTTATTAAGACGTGCAACCCGAATGACATGCTGGTACGAAAAGGCACCGTATCTTAATATTGCCAGATGAGGGAGTTGACTGTAAAATCAACACACTTATAGAATCAAGCGGGAGTGTACCAATACACGGTCACGAGTGAACAATACACCCATATGTCTCTCTACTTTAGCAGGACAACGACAAATAATATCATCGTCCGCCTTGATATATATTTAAAAGTGATTTATTTGTACTAGTTTCACAATTTTATCAAATGAGCCCCGCTCCGAGTTGCCAATCCAATGAAGCATACACTTTACTTGTTATAATTATGTTTAAATCCTAGATACAAACTATTTTCTGAAACTACACCTTTTTAATACTTTCGAGCTTTTACATCGCGACAGATATTGGAGTGGAAAATGCCTGTAGCTCGTCGCATATCTTCCTCAGCCGTGTAAACTAGCTACTTTTGTTTTTAGTCAGGTGTTTTTGATGCAATCAATCTGCTTTTACTATAGTTAATTATTAATAATATACAACAGCGTTTCGCATGTAATCAATCATATACTGTCACATAGAAAACAGTGTATGAATCCTCAAATGCAAACAGAGCTCGATAGAACAGTGAATGTAATAATACCAATTCGAGACCAAAAAGCAGTGACGGTAACACAACACCAAATAAGTTTACATTAGGCAGTAAAGTTGACTACTGATGGTGTCAACTATGACCGCATACATCCGACACTAACATTTCGCTCAGTTGAATGTGACGGCAGTTTTGTTTAAACAGACGGACGCCAACTCCTCTACTACGTACGCGAAAACATTCACGTTATAAGGGTTGAAGGGTATATTGTAACTGTGTTTTAAAAATATTAGGGATAATGAAGTGTTTTTTTTTTTTTTTCACTCACTCGACTGATCCGTCATTATCAATCACGTGCTATGATTGAACTTCATTTCATGTTTACCTGAGCGCCATATCTGGAATTTGGTAAATAGTTTGAAAAGGATAATATATATTTATAATAAAAACATCAATCTAATTTATTTTTTTTGGCTCGCGCTATTCAAGTATTTACGGTTCAGTCTGCTATATTTTATATTAATACGTTAAAAAGAATATATTCGAGTGGTAATAAATAATGTATAATTTAATTGTTTTGATAATTTAATGAAAACATGAATACTCATGTCATAATCTGAGCCATCTCTTAGGTTTCTATCAGAACAAATGATTTATTAATTTATAATTGTATCAAAAACAATTATAGACTGCTGTATGGACAAATTCATTCATATAGACAACTCAGAAAGATGCATATGAGATCAAACTAATATGTATTATCTTTTTAAAACAGAAACTGTATAAACAACTTCAGTGACTTTCGCATATACTGTATCAAATAATTATATCATGATACAGTTCAATATGCGGTAGCCCTAGTCCCCGTCACAGACTATTATTATTCCTTTGATGCGATACAGCCTGGGGAAAACCTCTTTTGTTTGCGCATTGGGCAAAACGATTTTCACAGGTGTGCGTGTTATGTTTGTTGATATTGACAATCTTCTAAGGCCGAAATGCCACTCCCATGCAAAATCATTTAAACGGTCAGATTACAGGTCTAGGCTTTTAATAGTATGATATATATATAATATATATCTAGTATTTTGCATATAAACAAAATATTCGAATAGTGAACTATTGAGCAATGTAAGATTGTATAGTATTATTCCGTTTTATTGTTTGAGAACCCTTAGAGTAAAGTGATAATAACATTATATAAACCCATTTGAAGTTGCAAAACAAAATATAATAAAGCTGTTAAAATCGTCATTTCTAAATTCTAGTTCAACCTAAATTTCAAACTGAGAATTAAGAGCTTAATTTAGGCACTTAAAAGAATGAATGGCCAAAAAATACAAACTCGTCAGAGGCACGCGAGCTTTGCGAAAAAACGCTAAATATATTTATAACGTTTCTTTTCGACCCTGTTAATATCGAAGGCCAATAAAACATATAACTCACAAAGACTCCAAAGCGGAAACAACCAATTCGAAATACTGCCGATAAAAATGACCGCACCATGTTTATATTTCCGGACGAAAGAATTTTTTTTCTCTTAAATACAGGTTTTTCAGAAAGTAAAATAGATTTATTTTGTCGTGATTAACTCTTTCTTGTGGAATCGTGTCAACAATTTCAATAGAATAATATATATTTAACTATGCAACAAATGTACAGTTTTACACACGTATTTATAATCAATAACATTATAATAGGTTTACAATAAATCCTGAGATAAAGTTATTTCAACTTTAAATTACAAAAAGATACTGAAAGACGCAGTGAGAAAAAAATAACAGTAACATAAAAAGTTAATCAAGGCATTTGGCGAGTCGCTAGCCGACTTACCATCCAAGAAGTGGGAAACAATATAGGAGCCGTTTCAAACCATTCTTTCTCCAGTACCATTCCGTGATTTTCGATGTAATAAAATCGGTACACTTGCTATTTTATTTAGTAACAAAACTGAAATACATTTATTAGTTTACCATTAATCCTTGTTGAATGGCATTATAAGAAATAATATGATTAAAGGTGAATGAACAGTTAAGAACTATTCTGTAACGAAAGTGGGACAGAATCACTTTTGGAAATATTATTTTATAATCCCCAATCGAAAATGACAGAACTAGTGAGACGTGCATTTAAACCATATGAACTCCACGAAAAAATGAAGGAACTGAAATTTTTGAATAAATTATTTTACCCATTCACTGCTACACTAATCGCCTAGATATTAGTGTCCTATCGATTACCACGTAGTCGCTAATTGTATTAATTAATTAATTAAATAATTAATAATTAAGAAGTCAACGATTATTATATTGCAAGATCGCATAGGTTAGTTTATTTTTTGTTTAATTTAATTTTAAGAGGTTGGAGAATATTTTAGCTACTTCCTTAAGAAACGAGTAAGAGTTCAAAAACACATAAAAAGTTAAAAGGTCAAAACTCCTAATGCTATTGAAAAACTCACACAAAACAGCGGTGATAACAATTTCCCAGAAGTAGTGTATTGAGAAACTTCGTTTCAAAGAAAAGTTTCGCTTGCAATGGTTCAATTCAAAGTTGCTGCGTCCCTAGAGGGAAATATAAAAAAACAAAATTCGCCTACCCCTCGCGCCGACGACTTAAATGATTTCTTTTTTAGGATCCGGAGTATGAGAGCAAAGACAATAGTACTATTTAATAGAGCCAACCCCGGCCCAGTAAACGACAATTGACACAATAGGGCACAATAAAATAAAATGTGTACACCAAACACACCTTTTGACATTGTAATATAAAGAAAATTCCTTTCCGATAGCTAATCACAGCTAATTCCGTGTGTAAAACAACACACATCAAATATCCCGCGTCATTATTTAAAATCACGTAATAATTTGAACTTATTTATTGAAACGTCGCCGAGTCGTTTATTTTCTCAATAGAAATGAATCATGAAAATCAATTATACAATGACTTCCCTCGCCCGCATTAGTCTGTAATAACGAAGTTTTACTGTACCAATGTTTCTAAATTACTTCATCATGTCTAAAATTGCATCACACAATAAAAAAACTTCTCGCGATTCTTATTAACATGCAGTGAATGTCATGTGAATAACCATTAACAATTAAACTGTGCAGCGAATATAAGACGAGAATCAATGGCCGTAGAAATGGAGTCAGTTTAATGAATAAAAACGCTTACCAGTCTGTCCATATGCAAATATGCATGCATTGTATCCTTGGAAGGCATTGTCGAGGATGTCTTGGCCAAGGCAGTCGAAAACGTGCTGCTGACATGCGAAGTTGGGAAGGTCCGGATCTAGGGAGAAGAAGCAATGGTCGAACGCAAATGTCTTCGGCTGTTTCCTGCTATAAACAAAAAAAGAATGATAAGTAAACAGTTTTCTATTTTAATTTTAATTTTATATTAAGTAAACAGTGTTCATCAAAATATCGAGTTACAAGTTAAAATGGAGTTTTTTTTTTTTTAAGATTGATATGTATTATTTTCACAAGCTTCATTTAGTATCAGCAAGCATTTTGAATATATAATATAAACAATATTGAATGACCAACATTTTAATAATAAAAACGTACAATTTCCTCGATAGCTTAAAATAGAGGATTTCGCTAGTATTTCTTATATTTTTATAATCGATGAAAAAGGATGGACTTTAAGGAATTAAAACATTCTGTCTTTTCAATTGAGAAAGGAATCATCACCGCAGTTATATAACGTTAATAATAAATTTGTCCAATTACTTTCGAAAAAAATTTCCAATCAACGCAATTACAATACTAGAACGTTGTACAATCCCAAAATTCAATTAAAATATTAACTAATCCTGATATTGAATAGCCAAAACACGGTGCATAGTGACTGCACGAGGCGATCGGCTGCGGGATGATCCGGTTGACTGGGCCAACACTGGCTGGCAGAGCTTAAAATCATCACCGTGAAGGTTTAATCTCCATCAATATAGTGAACATATCGGCTGTGCACGAAACTGCACGCGATCGGCGACCTTTAATGCAATGTGTTATCAAACCGTAATTAATCAGATCTACATTCTAAAGTTTTTTTTTAAATACATATTAGACGAAGTGACGAGTTGTTTGAAAAATAAATATCGAACAATTCCACAAAAGTTAACTACTGTTTCATACCCCATACACTATAGGGCACAAACCCACTTCGTAAATTAAACAAGATAGTGTTTAGAAAAAATCTACACTATATTGATTGTCAATGATTACACTTTTCAATCTGTACAATCTGTACTAAAAGTCTCTCTAAAAAAGGGAGGTTGAGCAACTAAAGAAACAATTTCTGTTGAGATGCCTTCATTAGAAGTCCACATGCTCAACATTGGGAGCGGACATGTAAAAAAATATTATAGGAACGAAAATAATTCCTTTTTTTTTATTACATCTGGTCACAGGGAACCAGATTTTTACCACATAAACAGCATTTCTTTAATTAAAACAGAATTTTGACACTGATATAACGAAAGTCTTAGAAGATCAGGCTATTATGAATACTATTATTAATCTCGCAGTTAAAGTTAGTGCGGTTATTATTTTAATGGCGAGTTAGAATGTCGCTCCATGAAATGAATAACCTGACGTTTTACTCCAACTCTGACTAAATATTCTAAGTATATACATAGAGTGGAATCCCAAATGTACCACAAAGAGTTTCTCGAGTGAAGTTTGCCTGAAATTGTAGTTGGGCGAACTGTGTTAGTACGGAGTGTCTTCACTTCTGAGACGCTTTGCAAGTTTACATGCTTGAAAGCGATTCTGAATTTTCCTCTCTCTGTATTTATATCCTTTCATATATATCCGGTTAAATTTCTTCTCCATATAGAATTCCCAGAGGACAGTAAGAAATGTACGGCATATTCAGAGTGATCGACAAAATATGAGACGATTAATGAACATGTTCTATGAATCTGTAGATCATATTGTGAAAATTCATTTTCAATCAAAAATCTAATCTTCCTTAGCTGACGAGTAAGGAAATATGTATGTATATTTTTTTAGAAAAGAGTTATACTTTGTGTAAACGTTTAGCTGAATTTCGAAGGCATATATGTCTAAGCCATTTATTAAAATTATGTCACACAAAAGATTATTTGTGAACCAGTTTTATTAACATTTTACCGTTATCACTTACTGTTAAAATTTATCAATGAAATAAACATTATGTTTATTTCAAGAACGATATGTCAAAATGACAAGATGTTACTACAAACGTGTATAGAAAATACGATGGCACAAAAATCTGTTACAGATTTTATCAGTTTTCAACCGATATTTTTTCTACCTTTCATATTTAAATATGTATAGAATCTATGATAGATAAATTTTATACGCCAGCGCTGAGGTATAAATTTTCATGTATGATTGCTTTTCGAAGCAAAATGTCAGGCATATGCGCCACAATAGGGGGAAATCTTCGTACGCGATTTGAAAAGCTTGCGTGTGTAGGTAGGCTGAGTTTCGCAAAATATTCTTCGGTCTAAAACTGTAGCCATAGAAAAATGCAATCTAAAAAGTGATGACAACCGTTACCCGAGATTTGTCTTCATTGGTAATATTTGCACACCAAGATATTAATTTGAGCATATGTTATATAAATTACGCAAAAACATAACAATTTTAGAAATTGGTCAAAGATAATCAAGAATAAGTATTCATTTAATATTTTCGATGGATTCGTCCGTTACTCTGTAGAAAATCGTTTTTGGATTGTACATAATAAATCGTTTTTAGCTATCTAAGGAGAATACACAATATAAATACGCATACGTCGTCCACTGTAGTGTAGTGGTAAGAGCTTTACTCCAGCGATTAGATGAAGTTGGGTTCAACCCCCGTCTAGGTAAATATCAAACAGAAATATTTGGAAGCTCACCATTACAGATATGAACATTTGCGATGAAAGCACATTTTAAGAAAACATTGAAACCCGTTGACGTAATTAAAAACTTTTCTTTTTTTTAAATCGCGTTAAGAAGTCGGGAAACGTAAGTCATGCAATCTTAGTAATATTATTAACCTTAATACAATGAACTACCTATTGGAAACAGTTGGTTATGCTGTAATATTACGCGGTAAATGATCGTGTTCACAAAAGTGAATCAAAATTCCGGAGAAATGTATTCAATCGAATACGATCGAGCTACTACAATAAGTTGGAAAAGACCAGAGCTGCTGAAAGATGCGCGACAACCTGCGCTATGGTAAATGATTCACATCGTACCCTCGCATAAATTTTCCTACTTGTATGAAAATCTACACAAGCAAACCAAGATATGATCATATATCAATACGAATAATACGAAACTCAAGTATCTATGAATAATGCATGCATAAAGAGTATAATAAGACTACAATGCAGAAAAATGTAAGCCATCGGTGAATGCCCAAATAATGATGACGCATTTTCAATAATAGTGAAAAGCTTTCGAGAAAAATATGGCATTGATTAATCCCCAAACAATAATTTATTAATGTATCGCATTAAACAATCGTAACAAAAGCATATATAAATATGTATGTGATCCCGGGAATTATTCTAAAATATTAATGTTACAACCGAAATACTGTACACAGTAAAATTGCAAGGTCTATAAATTAATTCTCAACGAATGATTAAACATAACAAACATATAAATATTATTTAGGTCAGCGAGTGAAAATTGTTTGAAAATTTGAAAGATGAAAGTTTTTATTTTTAAATTCCACATATTGAAAACTATTTTATTGCGTCAAAATAAAAATGATTTTTGTCATAACCGTGATTTTATTTTAAATAGTTCGATAGCATGTAACTCAAACAATCTTAACTTAATTAATAAGTAAATTACATCTTCGTTATTAGTAAAATTCGTCGGCCTCTGTGGTCTGGAGGTAAGAGCTGTACCCTAGCGATCAGATAGGTGTGCGTTGTCGGTACTTAACTTACTTTTAAATTCTATCATCGCATTTTAGGCATTCAAATAAAATTTTGATCAATAGCGTATACGGAAAATATGTCAATAAAAGACATAGGAATTTTGAATATTAGCGCAATGAAGAATTCTGACTCACATAGAATGGGCGAATGTTGATGTATTCTCGAAATCTTCGTATAAAATATGAATACACCAGCTCATTCTGGCCGTACTTAGCACACACTTCTACTTCGGAATTGCCTTCCTTACTTTGCGTCAAACAAACGTAAGAGAAAGCCCCCGGGGACCAAGCAAAGCAAGCATACAGAATGAAAGAGGGAGCAGTGAAAAATGTCTATCAAGTGAGTGAAATAAATAATTCAAAATCGATTACGCTCCTCCCCATTCGGCCGCACGGCCAACAGTGAGCTGAGTGAGCAATCTTTTAAATTTCAATCGAACGAAAGTGGCGCTCACCCTAGCCGGAAAGATAAATCGCTGAAGCTATAATTGGTCCCGAAGGATGGAAAATTTTTATGCAATCCGCAGAGTGCAATTGACAGTAAACCTTTAACTCCACAACTTTCTTCGTAAATAACAGGATACAAAAAGAAATAAAAATGCAGAAAAATTAAACAATCATGTACAAAGAAATCAAACCCTATTATTTGGTTTTCAATGCATATATATTAGAGATTAACTACTTGGCCGGCAGATCATTATATTAATAAAATAACAGCTAGAAACATAATAAAAAATATTTTCCTTTACTATCGTGTCGAACTTCTCACGATCTTTCGCACTACCACATAAATAATTATTTTTTATAAAATAAATTATTAAATTGTACAGTTTATTGGCAAGGAAAATTAATATTGCAGATTATTGACCTATTCGTAGAAAATTGGGTGTAATATCTATTTGACCATGCACGATACGTAAAAAATCAAAACAAAAAATATCTTGACACAAAATAACGCAGTCGCGTAAATTGATACACTCTACTAGGGCTTCCAATCCCGGGATACCGAGCAATTAGTCAATCCTGTAATCCCGGGATTGACTCAATACCAATACCGGGATTTCGGTATTCCCTTTAAAATAGTAAAAAATAATTTATATTAAAATGCAAATTCTTATCCGATGAACTATAAGTTTCCGGCGACCGGGTAACTATTTTCGGTTCATATATTTTATCATAATAATAAATGTAGTGTGCTATCTCTTTAGCTCATATTTCGTGCCTGCTGTAGACAGGAACCGACAATTTATTGTTTTTTTACATCATTATCGACAAAAAACAGTTGACCACTATTCTATTTTTAGATGCGCACGTGTGAAGCTTCAGTCGTCTAACTGTAACATGTCTTCAACTACTAATAAAAATACAAAAACATTGAAGAAAATAAACGCGCAATTAAATACGAATATTCTGCTTGGAAATACTTTTTGCATAAATAAGAAGATACCTAGGTACTAGAGGTATGTACGGGTCGAAATTTTGTAAAATTACCTGGTCCGAGTCTCAATATTACACTTGTTACCCGAACCCGACCCGAAGTCTAGATTTATTTTTCTCAACCCGAAAATAAATAAAATAATCGTATACCTAGGTGTTAAGTTCTTGTATGCGTTTTTAGGAACATACCTATCCTATCCTCCTATTCTTTTAAAACTGCAAACGCCTTTTCATGGGGTTTTATTATGTATGAACGTTTTCATATTTTTTCCGTGGCTTCGTTTACGTATTTTATATTTTCAACAAAACTTTTTTTTGATAATTTCAAACATGAAAAACCTGAATTTTGTTCAATCCGGGATTGAAAAAATGTCAATCCCGAAATCCCGGAATGAGAAAAGGGGTCCACGATTGGATGCCCTATATTACGCATTTTAAGTATACATATAGGAAAATCCGTTTTCAGAAGAGAACATTGAGAATGATTTATTTTCATTGTTCTGTAAAAAAAAACGAAAATACTATATATTTACGTAATTTACGTAAATGTATGCCAATAATCTATAGGTAAGATATTTTTGCTTATATTTTATTAAAAAGTAATTGATATACTGAATTAAGTTACACATGTTGATATAAATATTCAATAGACTAATATTAAAAAAAATAGATTCATGAAATATTAAAGCTACCTTTATCATGAGACGGAAAAACACAATTTAAACTAGAACTAAGAAAAACTGCAAAGCTTTTTGAAAGTGATTTAAATGCCTCCAATACTACGTTCTTGTATTTTATAATTTGATATCGCCGCTGTAACGCTTTTTGTTTGTAAGTAATTAAGTAAACTAGAACGAGAACAATAATTAATTATTATTATGAAAGACTTTGCTATTGGTAATATGGATACAGCATCAACTAAATTAAAATATAATAAAGAACACTCATTATTCTCACGAACCTCGAAGAATGTGCGTCATTTGAAAGTTTTTGTCTCAAGATAAATGTATTTTTGTGATGAGATTGCGAAAAAGGAAATTGGTAAAATTTCCACTCGTATACTTTTTAATCGTCATTATTTTCGATTCGTTATCTCGGTATTTTGGCTGAATTAGAGTATTTTCATAATAGTTATTGGCTATCATCAGCAGCAGCATTTATTGATGCTGAATAAGGATTGCACGAAATGTCGCTATTATTTATTTTTATTATTTACAGCCGTAGTATTTAGTGAAGCAAAAGAATAACTTTTAATTTAGCATGTTCATTCAATAATGTAATGTATATATATTATATATGCACAAACCGAATGTGATGAATGACATGAATAGCGGCGATGAATTATCACTTTATAACTATGAAAAGAGGGAGATTTATAAATATTGAAGTTATTGACTGTATTTGTGAATTATTGAATAATCTATAGCACCATATTAGCAGTGGAAATATATAACTACTCCGTATAACGACTAGCAAGTAACATATATCTTGCATCATAAAATTGATAGAAAGTTTAGATAAATCTTGATACTATTATCACAATCAATGTTCGTACAAGTATATAAAAAAAACACCTAAGAAAGGTCATAAAGGTCAAAATATAAAGTAAAATCATGAATTTAAAATGATATTGTTAACCGGAAAATAGATAGAGTTATGATGTTATATTGAAAAATGTAATCTATTCATATTATCTTAACCCATTAAAATGATTTTAGAGTGAAACTTGAGTTATCATTCGCGGATCAATTGTATACTTTTCATGTTTTATAAAAACAACTCCATCTAATTAAGAACGTTCTGCTAAATTATGACGTTGTCTATTGAACGAATTTATTTCGAGAATCATTTCAGGCATTCATAATAAATTCAGTACCCTGCGACAGAAAATCTCGGCAAAAGCGCTTTCATTTTGTTTACAGGCAAAAAGTCCCCGCCGGGGGTGCAATTAAAAGAAGCCTCACAGCATTATTATTTGCAAAAAGAAATTGTAAAGGGAAAATAAGCTGCAATAATGTTAAACGAAGTTTACGCGAAATATTCGTCGTGCTTTTGTATTGTTTTTGTGAGCGGAAATTTTTACAAAAGGTTTTTTTAGAGTGTACGTAAAATAATATATCAATCCAATACAGGTAGGCACATCAACTGCTAATGACACAGTAGAAATAGTATTTCGTTGTAATTTTGGACAACGATGTTTATTTGATAATATTTAATACGTTAATATCATAAACTAAATGGAGATAACGATGCATGTTTTCAACATTATGAACACTTTAAAACTCAACGATTCAAATATGATAATGAAATTCTATCGAGAACCTTCAGGCGATATTACTAATAATATATATCGACTGTGTTTTGGCCAATTGGTGAAACCCTCAAAAAATACGAAAATGAGTTAATGATTGAATTTCATTATAAAGACGACAGTGCAGGTTTTTGGAAGGGAAACATCATTCTACATTGGTTTTGGGTTTAAAAATTGTGACCTCCCACTTGATGTAAGCCACTATTATATCGACACTCCCTACGTAGAATCCCATATCTGCAAACAAGAGAATTTACAGGAAAGCATTTCAAAGATTTATAACGCAACTCGCCGTATCTTTTCGATAAAAACAGTTTTTACTCTCTCTTGTACAATTTCAATTTTGAGGGTTACACCAAAAACACCGTCGATATATTATTTGTACTCAACTTTTCACGGCGAAACATATATCGAAAATCAAAATCTTCGAGACAGCAATACATACAAAAATTTAAATTGACGCTACAAAACAAAATGGTATTTCGATGTAGAAAATACTTTCCATAAATCTCCATTTAGTCTCTAAGTAAAATTTAATGAAATTTGAACGGATACACGGGTAGCATCGCTCAAAATATTGTTTAGAATATCACCCTGTATTAGGGAAACATTTCGTGTACTGATTTCAAAATATAATATGTAAATAAAACCGAAAACAAGGTTTGTCACAAAGAAACACAGATAATTAGGTCTATATCAGAAAAATTAAATGCTATGTCCAATAACCAATACTTAAATTTATATACAATCGATATTGAAATATGTATCGATGTGGGTTGAACAATAAATTATAAATTGCACACCTGGCTTATGTATCGCTAGAAGGAATGAATGTCTGGGAAAAGTTGAATTCCAAAGCTTTTTCTTAGTTTTATGAAATATGGAAATCATGCGTGACGTGTCAAAAGCGAAAATATATCTGAACCGTAATTCATACTCTTGTTGTGAAACCGGACCGTCATCTGAACGGAAGTTGTCACGTAAAACTTTCATCGCGTACGTTTTTAAAGCACACAGAATAATTTGATGTTATTTATTTTGTGCAATAATTTAATTTTAATTCCGTAGTAAAGAAGTTGTTGATTCAAATTTATCAAAAAAATTAGTTCCAGTCTATTTTCTATCAATTATATTACAGCCTTTTAGTTTATGATTTAATCAGATAATATACGTAATAACCATAAACATGAATAGTATTAAATACATACCAAATGCATTGGCCAGACAGCCAGACATACTAATAAATATATAAATGAACATTACTAAAAAGTAATAACTTTTCAGAAGAGGCAAAAGGTCTAATAGAAAATAATCACGACTTTAATTAAAATGGTAATCTTCATCCCTTAAATAGTTAATGTTTGAAAATTAATTGGTTAGAATTTTCGGCCATCAGTATAATCTCGTTCATTATCAGTATATGTACTGTCATTTCGCAGTTTAATATTGAATTACATATTTTTTTCTCTGTGGGATTCCCTCTCGGATTCTCCACGTCTGGTCAACAGTAAAAATCCCATGGTAGTACAATAATTACGGGACGGGAGTCGATACCCGGGTTGTAATTATTCTTTTCCGTTCATTTAATCTGAAGATGCTTCTAAAAGAAACGTCATCTAACGAAAAAATAACGAATTTATCAACTTTAAGTTGATGTCCTTTTATCTTATCATAAATTTAATATCTGAATATAATCATAAAAAATCTCGTTTTAAAGTTTTATACAAATTATAAATATGTATTTTGACCAAAATGTTTTTACAAAATGAATGCAGGTCTCAAATGTGCTAAGACACGAATATTAAAATTTGAAGACAAAATGAAGATTAAATCTTCTCAACATCCAAGAACCATGGAATTCGAAAATTAATTATCATATTTTTGAAGAAAAGAATAATTCCGCAATATTTTTACATAATTTTGAAAGTTTCAAGGTTCAGATTTAAACAAACAGTCGAAATTTCCTTAAAATCATTACTTAAGACGAGCTCCGCTAACATCTCGGCGCTTGAATGTCATTCATATTCTTTAATACAGGGGTAGCCAACCTTTTGCATACCATGCGCCATACAACTCAAGCATTTTTTCTACCTTCTTACGTTCACGGTTGAGATTGGAAAATAGGGATAGGGGTAGGATCGGCATCGCTTAGGGGATGAGAAGAAAAAACTCAATCTGGCAATTAAATTAATTAATTTACGCCAAATCAAAACACTCGCATTTATTGGAGCACCAACCTACAATAATAGTCAGAAATGATTTCGTGAACGAGCTATTCGCGACCTTGTTTTGCTTTTAATCAATTTCATGGATGAAAATGCTTGTTCACAGCTGTATGTCATTCCAAAGCGACATATATAACTTTGTGAAAATTTTCTTAGCTCTGGGAAATGTTCACAGGGTAATGAACGACAGAAATTATATATGTCAGAAAGATTTTGATCTGGAAAAAGCTCATCAAATTTCATTTTTAATAATGATTTTGTTTTTGAATCAATCATTTCCATCCGTATGTTACTAGGTATCTGCACCACGTTTTGTTCACTAAGTGAAAATGGGTTTACAAATGCGAGCATGCATTTTCTTCTTTAGCAAAATCATGAAAACGACTTTCAAATAACCTTGCATTATATTGATTCTGTCAATGTATTTGGTCAAATTGCTATTATACGCAGCACATCCACTTTGCTCTTTAAAGTGTAGAAATTAACTCAGATCCTCATTTTCTAACTGAGAGATGAACAGGTTTAATTTCATTTTAAATGAACTGATGCTATTTACTAAGCTAGAAAATTCTTTATTCTTGCCTTGTATTTAGTTTAACACAGAATTCTCTGAATTCACGTCTGTTTAATGCTCTTGTCCTAATTTTATTTACATATTTCACAAACATGACATGCTGCGTTTATAAAGTTTTTCCACCCAGTGCCTCTTGGTGTATAATGCAATGATATTTTAGTACAGGACGATTTAAAAAAAAATCAAGCAAAATTGTAGTGCCATTCACTTTACCTATCATTGACAGTGATCCGTTAGTGCACACACTAATGAGTTTGCTATAATGTTTTTTTAGATTTTCTAGGCATGGTTTCACTTTTTCAAATATATCTAATTCTCTTGTTTTACCATGCCTCCAGACTGGCAAGTTCTTCAGACGTTAAAATTATCATCAATTGTTCTTATAAAAATGTTTAACTGGACAACATTACAAAGGTCCGTTGACTCATTGAAAGGTAGAGAAAAGAAACTACAAGAATGGATAAGGCCTTACAGTTGCTGAGATACACCCTGAAAGAGTTCCTAGATACGTCTCTTAATTCTCCGTCTTAATATAGCAATTTCGTCTGCTTTTCTTTCAATACCTTTATAACCAAGATCGCGTGCAAATAGTTGGAGACAAGATTTAACAATTTCTTCTTCGCCGCTCATCCGCACGTGGCTTCAAACACAACGAACCTCAATCGCACCGCTTACTAATCGTACTGCGTCTCATTCTCTTTCATACACACACAGTTCAAATCCTACAATTGTAAACTGTCAAACAAATGGGACGAACTGATGAGTAAGAAGGCTGTATGAATTAAACTGAGGTCACTCAGTACAATAAATAAAATAATTTAAAGTTCTGCTGCAACTTAAAGATTTATGGGTACTTTTAATAAACAATTTTTGCCAGTTTTTATTTATTTTTCCCTATCTCCCGCTTCTGTGCTGGTTTGAGATACATAATTATGGTAAGCCTAAGTATAATGCCTTACAACCAAGAGTTGATAGGTAATAACTTAAAAAGTAATCTTTACAAAGTTTAAAGAACGAATTATACATGTTAGGTCTACTTAAAAAATCATTGAAGACAAATGTCGACACTTTTATTGTTTTATTTTGGATTATTCTTATTGCGACATAAAACGATCATATTAATGTAATTTGATATCAAATTGTATCTGTTCAAAATGCTCACCAGCTGATCGAAACAGATTCAAGTTTTTTTTATAAAATTTGAAGAATACGTACGATACAAAGTTTTAATAATGTCTTAAAAATTGTTCTAGCCCATGCTAGTGAAGCATATGCTATATGTATCGGTACTTTCATAAAACAAATAATGCAGCTAGACACGTGACTTAGCTGCAATTGCTTACGAAAGCTATTTACTAGGTCAATAATGTTTTTCAGATTTCTAAAATTTATTTCGTTTAATGTGGATGTTAGATACCATGTAAACATGCAATGAAAATGGGACATCACACAACGCTATACTATGCACGAAAGCATCATAAGTTGGCAGTGCGAGTGTGCATATTTCTACATCACTCTTGGGTGTAAAAAAATTTATTAGATTTCATAATTGTGTTATTGCTCCAAAATAGTACAGTTCACACGTTATACGTCTAAATGTACATGCACTACGTACCAACGTATCCTATTACAAACAAATTGTCGAAGTCGTTTGAGTTAAGACTCGACAGTCACCGAAATCAAAGCACTTTTCAGTTATTGTGTCATGGAATCATGTTACTGCGAGATATCGTAAGAATCGTCTCGAACCACTCGACCGAGAAGACAAACAGCACAAAAACTCATGTTATATTTTTTGTTTGGGCAGGACCGCACCTGAATCTTATAATATACATATAAACATATATATTCAAATTAAATTTCATAATATTCAAATATTTTAATTTGAATGTTTAAAAATAACTCATTATAAATTAATGGCACTAATTTCATAGTCTTAAGATTTTGAATATCAAGACGGGAGATATTTTCAAGAAAAAAGATGAATACAATGTGATGTAGAAGCAGGTTAATTCATATTTAAAACACTGTTTTTACCACAAAATACTATGACTAAGTTGCAACATATCGATTATTATTACTTATGGTCACAATAACACTTATGAAAAAACAAAAAAATATGTCGATATTTATTCAAACAAACTCTACCGGCAACCTCATTTAAGTAAGATAACATTGTTTTGTATGTAATTCCCCGTTCAGCTGTATCAATTTCTTGGTTGGTTCGATCTATGGCTGATGTGAACCGTGCAGTCTTTAAGATTAAACTCTTTCTAAGGATCTCTTGGATGAAGAGATGGAATGTATAAGTTACGAAAACTTCTACCATTATCCAGCGGATTTCGTTTTTTATTTTTCATACCATACCTGTTAGTTTATATATGTTTTTAAATTTGCTTTTACTTGAGTTTTAAATGCTTTAGTTATTCGAAAAATATATAAATATACAAGACGACAATAGATACATTACTATTATATGTAAATAAAATCCTGTAAACTACGAAAAAATGAATAAAGATCAATATGCGAATTTGTCATAATGTTATTGATATCATTTAATTTAAGACATCGACTGAGGGTGCTTGATCAAATTTCAATATCAAATTTGAATTGTTGAGATTTTGTACATTTCCATGTATTTTGTCACTAACGACCCGGGTTTCGTCTTTCTGCATCTTCAACTCTTAACATCTAATTCAAATAGACAGTTTATAACGATTATATACAAAATTAAATAGGACAAATCTTTTCGCTGTGTCTAAAAATTAACATCTGGACTAGTGACCACCGTACGAGTGAACAGAGGGGGGGTGTTTAAAATGCAATTCGAAGAAATACCCAATTTCAACTAATGGGTTTTGTTAGGGTGACCATGGAGCGATGTATTAATATGGGAAATTCATTACTGCGATAGTTAAGTTATGTTTAATTTTGATTGTTAATTCATGTTTTACGGACTCACCTCACGTAAATGGTAAAATAGAGGAGAGTTTGGACGACTCAGATGTTCGCTCAAAATTGGTAAAGAATTTTTCTGGGCTCTATTGATTTTCAAAATTTCCTGATAGAATAATTTATGATCCCCCATGTTTTGAAGCAAGTCTTAAGACATGTTCCCAACTTATAACTCGTGTATATAACTCGTAACTAAAAAAAATCCGAAAGGCGAAACCCGGGTAGTTAGTGACAAAATACATGGAAATGTACAAAATCTCAACAATTCAAATTTGTTATTGATATCAGTTAAAATATTTTGGCTTTCTTACTATCAGGACCGATTTCGCTAATCGAGTGCGCATTTTATATTGATCAAACATTAATCGAAAGAAATCAATCATCAGCTAAACATGTTCATTTGTTGAACAAACCAGCGCAACAGATATTATTTTTTGAAAGCGTGAATTAAGCTTAAAATAGTTTTATTTTTAGAAAAAAATATTTTCACCATAAGCTGACAGCTTACACTGTTTATGTGATTCCAGCTATCAATTGAACTAACTAAAGAATTAATTTACATAAGATAGCGAGCAATAAGCGTCTGCGCCTAAGTGCACCTCTGCCCACGAGTTCTAAATATCGGTTACCGATTTCTTCTTCTATCAAGGCGACAAAAAAACACTTTTATTATTCTCATATTATTTAAGATCAATAAAATAACGCTGTGAAACATTAATGCAATAGCACCGACTGTCTTAAAAAGCATACAAAATATAACAAAATAAATATATGCGGATAAATGAGTTCATACTTTTGGTCGGATAACTAAAAGGAAATAGTATGTACCCAAATGTATACAGTGCATACCAAATAGTTTTATTTTATTAACCAAGTATATATTGGAATTAAGCGTCAATCCAACATTTACATACCGAAGTTCTCTAACGCTCTAACGAGTATTATTATTTGAACGTAATGTAGGCACCTAACCCTACAAAGAAGTGTATGGTGGCAAGTGGTTAGCGTTTGAACTACTTTTTGCCGCATTACGTGTGAGACGTTTCGCCAGTTTAATGAAAATACACCCAAAATGTTAAGCGCAAGAAAACTGCGTCGAACATAATGATATAAAATATTATACAAAGCTCGGTATTCTTCGGTGGTACGTGGTTATTATTCAAGGCGATTATTAAATAATATATGAGAAACATGTACGTGATAAAAATTATGTTCCAAAGATATCATAAGAATGACAAATATATATTATGCCATATGTTTTAATCAGAATCTTTTTAATAATGTGTATTTCATCCATATTTCTGTTAACATGAAAACCGTGCTAAATTATGAATTATTATACATTACGATGATCAACAAAATCAGTTATGTTGAACATAATCGTACATTATATCCATTGGAAACCGCTTAATGTGATAAATATCATGGTCTACAATAAAACAGCATCCTCCCCTCATTCAAGATGTAAAAATTAATCTTTTTCAATAAAAAATATCAAAAAAATATTAATAAATCAGTGAGAATAATATGCAAGTATCCCCAAAAATATGTATCTAGATGCCAATGTTAGATAATACTTTAATATATTTTCGCTGCGAAAGCAAATCAGTTAATCGGTAAAGTTAAATGCCAACAGTGCAGAGGGTGGCAATTATGTATTCATTGTTTCAATTGACACAATTTCCTCGCAACTTCCCTTCAAACAATAACAAGAGCCGTGCAATTCCTGAATCGTTTTCTGAAGTGAAAAAGTTTCCAACAAAAGCTAACAAAGGGTCCGGTTAAAAGGATACAGTATTCGAAACACGCCCCGAAACACTACACAGTTCATTCCAACAAACAGAATTACGCAACTTACTCTAGAGGTGTGATAGAATAGCAAGTTTTATAAAATTACCTGCATATTATATATATTTGTATGTAAAACTTGATGAAACAAAAATTTCGTAAAGAAATCAACAACTAAATACCGTAAATATGCTAGGGAAAGCTTGATATTGGCATATTAACGTTCGCATTTTCGATGGATTCGACGGCTACTTTGTGAAAATTCATATTTAATATATGTATTATTAAAAGTAACTTGTCATGCCACTGGTTGTGTTATTACTTGAAACTTGTCACAACTGATAACATATAACCAGTGGAATAATACAGTTATCCATTTCAATTTTATACATTTAGTTTCGATTTTTTTAAATAATTTAAGTTATCATTTTGCCCTCTCCAAGCTCCTTCCACTCTTCTTGGTTTTTAGCCCTACCTAGGAATTTAAATTATATTATGTAATAATTAAGAAATATTAAATGTCGGCAAAAAAACTAATTTCGAGATCTAGACATGAGAAAGCTCGGACACGCGATTCAACATCATATTATTTCCTTTCTTAAATGTATTTAACTTTAATATTTGGGTGATATAAAGTAAAATAATATGTATTGCGTCCAATCAACCGGGCAAAGGTTTACAGAATAGTAGATCATGCAAAGTGAATAATATGTCAGTACGAGGAAATGGAAAACATATAATGAAACCCATCCGAAGATTTTCTCGGATATAAATATGTAGGTATTTGTATTCAAGTATTTCGTAACTGTAATTAAAATTTTATCTGAGTATCCATTATAGACATTTTGATTAATTTTCATTTGTGGCCCTTACATGTTGCAATAGTGGAATTCATTCCAAAAATAAGATTAAATTCTATTATGATTTATTTTAAAGTCAATTGATAATGTAAGTTATTGCTGCGTTTGATCGGTAATCATTTTGCAATCATTCTTAATTGTATAATTATTGAACATTCCAGTTATATATTATTTTACGATAAAGCTTCACTTTTACGACACATATTCAATACATTGAACGAAATTCAGATACAGGGTCAGAGACCGAGGCAGGCACAACGATGGATAGACGGGTATAGGCAGGCAGTGCGCCACTTTTACGTCACCGGAACTGCTACGGGTCGCGCCCGTTCACATCAGCTACGACACGCTATGTAGCAACGTAGCAACGTTAGCTTCTACGATATGGCAGGAAGAGGATTTTTCCTAGAAGTGGGTTATCTACTGGAGGAAAAGGCTGAAGCGAAATTTATTTTTACTGTTACCTATAATAATATCAAGTGATAAAATGTAAATTTCCCGTTTTACAAATTAATGAGGTAAACAATAGATATATATTTATTTTTAATTGAATTCTTGTGGAACCTAATACTTTTACTAAGAGTTCTACTAAGTTAACGCCAAATAAATCATTCATAAAATATTACAATTCAAGATATCGACTGAGGGTGTTTGATAGAATTTCAATATAAAATTTGAATTGTTGAGATGTTGTACATGTCCATTTATTTCGTCATGAATGACCCGGGGTTCGCCTTTCGGCATCTTCAGGAATTCGAGCACAAGATGCCGAAAGGCGAAACCCGGGTCGTTAGTGACGAAATACATGGAAATGTTTAAAATCTCAACAATTCAAATAAAAAAAATATATATTATAAGTTTTATATTACATTACTGAATCCTTAAAAGAGAGATGTCTTCCCTATCGGATTGGAAGGCAATGACAATATTTAAGAATAAGGAAACCGTTCAAGGCATAGGTTCCCAACGTTTTTTTTTTTTGCTAAATTACCCCATTCACCATTGTTCAGAATAGAATTCCTCCTTCCCAAATATAGTCAAACTCTAACTAAAAGCGTGCATTCCAAATAATACGTATACACCTCACTGACAAACCCCCGTCCCCCATTACATGATTCACTGGTTTAAAATTTAAATAAAATTTACTCACACGAAGCATATCACAGAAATTATTTTCAATAAAAATCTCTAGATGTTTCGTTAAAAATAGATTATAAAAAACAAGCCCGTTAAAACGGCAGAAAGGTAATTACATTAGGGACAAAAACACTCCGACCACAAATTAAACCAGGAAGCTGAAGCGACCCACATTCAATCACGACAAGAAAATACACTGACCTTGCATGATTATTTTTTTTTTCAAAATAATTATTAATTACAAGATGAATGTTTTATTTAAATGAGTAGTGGCTATATATATAAATTCAAATTATTGATAATTCTTGTACAAGAGAAGTATTCAATGCGAGCATGATTTGAGGGTATACAATATTATTACACTTATATTGTATTGCAATCTAACGAATGACCTCTTTCTTACGCCATGATTGATATAATTATTCGAAGGTGGCATAAATTCAAAAATATCATTCAACATTAAAAACGTCACAATTTCACGTCCTGATGTAGCTCATCTAATTTGATATTACATATAATACTGAAAATACAGTTGAATAGAGAAAAATCCACTCCATGGTCATACAAAGGACACTTGAAACGCAGAAAAGAGGCGATTTACTATTCCATGAAAAGATTATTTGCCAGTGAAAGCCGGATTGGTAAGGAGAGATGCGGCAAAGTACGAGGTTAGGATTATAAATTTCATTTACTCGGCCCTGCCGTAGCCGAAGCGATCGTAGCGATCGTAGCTATCGTAGCAGGCGTAGCACCCACTTTACCCAGACGACGGTAAAATAAATACAAACGGACGGCCGTGAGGCATAGTGGGGCTTAGCATTCAAGGATTGAGAAAAATGGTTAGTAACTCCATGCATTTAAAAACACTGTAGAGTCCAGAATCTACCGGATATGAAATCAACCTAAAATATATATAATATTTATATAAAATGGTAATATGACATATAATAAATTAAAATTTGGTTTATTTATTGGTATAGTAAAACACCTTTAACGCTTTTATTGAAAAATTCAAAAAATCTCAATACGGTAATATCATCTCAGTCTTCAAAGAAGACATGGTGTCTCGCAATATAACGTAGGAATATCACCTAGAACAAAAGAAAATGATGGTTAAATATTTATTGTGACGTTGGCGAATTCGACTGTTAGATTGAGGTTATTTATTTTTTTTCAAGTGTACCGGTGTACGTAAAAAACGGAATCTTGACTTAATTTGTTACAAATATTCGCCGAAAAGGTGACTCATGCGAACTGCCATCTTATAAGCTCCATTTTTGGAATACAACTTTACTACAACAACTTTAGTTTTAAAATTTTATTATACTCTGAAATAATTATAAACTTTTACAACAAAATGAAAACGGAACAAACTTTTCACCTAAGATTATTTTTAAGCTTAAATAATGTTAACATGTATCAAGCGTAAATTTAAAAGGAACATAAATCCGACAATGCAAAATAAAACTGTAAGAGATGGCTAAGTTTAACATCGCCATAAACTCTATCCGAGAAGCCATAGCGGGCTCCTAAGCGCCTCCGAAAATAGCTCGCCAAGTTTAATAAAGAGCTGCGCTCACCGTGCAACAGCGGGAATATAATTGTAATTATTACTCGCTCGGACGCAATAAATTCAAAAACATGCTCGTTAAACTTTCAAGTCATAATTTCAAGTGCATTTGACTCGTGAAAACCCCTTCCTTCTAGAGGAAAAAATGTCTGAGCCACGGAGTTGAAAAGGAGAGCCCGTTTTAGGGCCCAATAAACATCGCCTTACTTGGGCCGCGGGCAAAGAATTGCAAGAATATATAAATACCACGCGCTTAGGAGGAGAAATTTAGTGCTGGACCAGTATGGGAGTTTCATTTTGGCGAAAGAATTTAATTTCTTTTATAGCCTCGCTACTGTTGCCTGCTAAGCGCCAGAGGGTGCGTGGCACGTCGGCCTCGACCTTCGCGCGGAATATTAGCATGTCTCCCACTTCGCAAGACCATTGAATATGCGATAATGTGTACCCATTCCATCGCATGCATTTAATAATAATAAAAACGTTCAAAGAAGGGTACTTTCGGATTGTTTATATATTAGCAACATAATACGAGGGAAAGGGATTTAGTATGACCCTGACATTTACGCTTAATAATTCAGTATACTCGCCCTCCATATCCGCCTTGTATGTAGATTGCAGTTGAATATTTGCAAGGTATATTTAAAGAAAAAAACGAACGGCAGTAAATTTCTTATAAGACCATTCACGCAGCCAAATAACATTACGGAAATTCGTATAAAAAAACTATCAATTGCGAAATTGAATTTACCGATATATTCAGTGTCGTCGCGGAAGTTAATAATCCGCTGACATAAGCAAACTTAATTTATTGTGTTCATATATTTTTCATTGTCAAATTTAACAAATATATATCATCAGCAAATCACGGGACATGTCACATTCATAACAATAGCTGCTTATGTAGAGCAGATTATTTGAATGAGTTGATAACGTGAAATATGATATTGCACTTTAAATACAAACTTGATAACAAAACATTTAAAATATCAGATAAATTTAGCAAATTCACTGATGAAAAGAAAACAAAAGATCAATTACAAGTACTAGACAGAGGTTGAAACAATTTCTCTATAACATTTATCACGCACTTATGTAGCGCCAAAAATCAACACTCTTTTGTATATCTGTTAGTGGACCTACTAAAATTATAGCCTGAAAGATAAAATTGCATTTCATACAGCAGTTAGTCTAAGAGTATAATTTGATCGTTGAGAAGAGTCCCAAATAAAGTGACAAAGTGTATTTACAGCCAATAATCGAGTCAATTACGGGTGATCTTTGAAAACAGAGAAAAATAGTTTCTGGGCTAGCTACAGAGAAAAAAAATTTGAAATGTAAAATTATTCAAAATGGAGACTCGTTAAAAACAAAAACGCTTTTCTCATCGGCCGCCTGTGTCGCCAGAGGTTGTGTTAACTTTGTTTTACAAATATGGTGGGGAAAGGCTACTTTTTTGTACAAGTGGAATAACACAGTTAAGAATTTAAATTTTATATTGAAAAGCAAAAATTATTTTATTAAATTCGGTTATTTAGATCAAACGACATTAGAACTTTAAATCTTATGCCAACGATATATAATGCCGTATCCTTTTCATATAAGAGAGGGTTGATATTTTTTTAAATATTCTGTAGACTTATATTTCACATTAAAGCAACAATAACATATACCACATATCAACTAATAAATATTTTTAATTTCTGCTCCATATCCGCTCCTTACTCGGAACATATGACCACCACACGGTTCCTCAAAGATTCTCTGTCCCCCGCCAGTTTTTTTGCTTCCTCCCAAGTCTTCCCAGCCTTGCGTAGCTCCGCCGAATACATCCTATGGTTGGTGATCAGCTGCCTTCCAGGGCGACGGAATCCATTCGATCGGTAGAAGAGACAGACAGGACTCCAAGCATTCTGCATCCGCAGCCCACGTCTAAGCCAGGTCCATCGTCACTTTTTATTTTGGACATAATAGAACGCTGGTCTGTCCGCTCTCATACCTCCGAGTTCCTGACAAAATCAAACCAAAGTACGCCAAGTATTCGCCGCAAACATCTGTTTTCAAAGCACAGTACACGGTTACCTTGTGCTTTGGTGGGGTGCCATGACTCGCAACCGTAAATCAGCACCGTCAGGATGCACGCCTTGAATAGGCAATTGGTTCTGGACGAGTACAACCGTGAGTCCCGGAAAGTATGGCACTCAATAAACATATATCGAATACAATTAAACAGGGCTCGGTAAATCTACTGCGATTGGGCAAGAAAAATAGATTCATTATAGATTCTTTATAAAATATTTTAACATCAAATATGATACGACAGAATATTTTTTATTTGTCAATCGAAACTTCGTGTAGTAGCGCAGTAAATTAATTAACAAAATTTGTACTAAGACGTTATTTTTTTAATAATATATCAAAACAAACGTTGCATGTTTATTCGTTGAATATTTCAACAGAAATAATATACGTAATAAAATAAAGATTGTTTAAATATTATATTCGTTTAACTTAGGATGCTATTCAATGTGTTGTCTGTGTATTAAATTCGAGTAAAAATATATATACCGACAAAATGCCACCGAGTAAATAGGAACAAGGGTGGAAAGTCAATTCCACCTTTTGTATTGATTCAAATCGTTAGTTAAATGCGTCGAGCTTATAACTTGTGCTACGACACTTCATCGAAACTTTATCAAGTCGGCTGGATAAAGCAGCGTTGTTCAAATCTTCGTCAAACACTAGAATTTAATTAATGAAACGGCGACGTGAAAATGTCTTGCTCAATTTAATGTAATTAACAACTAATATCAAGAAGTTATATAACTTAGCAAAACTTTACAGCATATTTCCAAATAGATAGATCAAAATAAACGAAATCTGAAGTACGTTCTCGACAAAAATTCTCCCAGAAAACAAGGAACGAAGACTTTTGTCAGCACCAAAATAATTGTCAAAATGTTAAGATATCATTCTTAAAAGCCTAACAATATATAAAATTGTTCAAAGTTGTGTGAACTTACTAATTATTGAGCAGGTGTTTTTTTAACGGGTGGCATTGTCTTCTGCAAATTAATATTTATTTTCTAATATATTACATAAATTAGTATTATTGACAACAGTATTTTTAAAACGCAGCTACTTTGAAAACATTATATTAAATATAATACAAAATAGTTTCTATACATTTAAGTATATCAAAAAAAAATGAAATAATTTGAGTGACTAACTGACAATTGAAATTGGAACGAACTAGATACTATAATGAGACCACGCATTGGGTATAATAAAAACTCTCCAATAAATACATTTTGATGTATATCTTAATTTAATCACAGAGTAACGAGTATTTTCGTTAGTTGACATAAGGAACAAAGGTCAAATCGTATGATACATAATGATATTTCATGTGTTATTTTCTTTTCTCTCTCACACATGCACTTCATGGTATCTTTTGTCTCACTTCTTTGCCATAATCCGACTCATGCTTGGAACATTCCATCAACCAAATACTCAATTCGTGCGATTCAAAATCTTTCAAAGGTAGCAAACAAACTTGGCTATTTGGCGAGCTCAACTTTTTCAACTTTTTTAAAAACATATTTTTGTAATAAGACGAATAGCTGAACGATACCTACAACGAAACGAAAGATTTTTAAAAAATGATTCAGAGGCAATGGGATATCTACAACTATCTGCAGAATTTTATAATTGAAAATTAAAAAAATCACATAAGAAAGGAATGAAGAATATTTTCATTTCATGTTTTTACAAAATTTTCGTTTCAGAATGAAAATAATACGTATAAAATAAGAATTCATTTTAATTTTAGGTAATGTTCAAAACAAAATTTGATTAAATAAATTTAAAACCAAAGCAACTCATTTATTACGGTTTAAGTTTCAAATATTTTCTTATTTATATTAATTTGAAACTCTGCGTATAAAAATACTACAAAGCTTTCTGTTAAGATATCCTTGCTGAAAATGACAATGGAATATAATTAAATTTCCAAGACGAAAAGAGGTGACAAGAGAGGTGACTTTGAGGGGAGCTCTCATCGCTGTGTTCGGCTCAAGACGACTCGAGACATAACTCATTTAACGACAGCCAGTACAAAGCGGGGATGTTTCAAACAATGTGATGTGATGAGCCACGTGAGCATACCGGATAATATTATATAAACCTAGAAGAAGAATTAATGCAAAATCGCTCATTATACCTACCGAAATAGCTGTCTTAATAATTTTGAACCTGTTCTAGGTGTGGACACGTGTTTCGCTTCTTCGAAAAGCAAACATAAATTTTAATTCCTTAATTATATATTTATAAAACATACTGAAATTAAAGTGGTGATGAGATGTGACAATTGAACGTGCTGAATATGTTTTTATAATTGCAAAACATTTTTGGTATCTCAAACATATCTTTTTGGCTGCTCAATATACTTTGCGTCATTGGAACTGTCCTACTATCAGTTAAAATATATATTCCTATTGCGCGAACCGGTGATGGCCGAAAGAAATTCCATATTTAGTTTAATTCAAAAGAAATCTACATAATATAATAACACTAGTTGAAAATAATTAATATGAATGATAGATTTATTTAACGTGAATTAATTCGATAAAATTAAGTGAACTTTTTCCATTGACTTAAGAAGTGATACATTAACGAGTATCTGAACATTAATTAAATACTTCCCGGCAGAATATCTTAAAATTTGTAATTATTCTAGGGAATTTAATTTATAAATAAATTGGTTTTAAGTTTGATTTATGAAAACTATAGGATACAATTCAGTTAATTTGTTTTACGTATGTACCTACGGGTCCTATTCAGCACTAACTTATTTGGTATTCAAGGATAAACTTTTAGTATCACATTGTTTTCATTTATATACTAACCACTTAAATTTCCATAAAATGGCCGCCGTTGCTGAGAAAATTGCGCGGCGTTGCAATCGGAGAGAAAAAAGCGAATGAAGCAAGTGATTTTTTCCGGTTCGCAAATTCTCCGCGCGGATTCGATACAAATTACGGTGGTAATTTACGACCGAAAAAAATGATCTGTGACTTTTACCGAGATAAGAACGAACAAACAAACAACAACGCTGGGTTAATGATGATTCAGCGAAGCAATTTTCAACGGCGAAACCTAAGGAAGGGAAAAGTAATCTGAAATATTCACCGTTTTCTTTTTTTTTATTTCAGCTACTCCGTTCCACCGATATTATAAGACAAAACTGCTTTGAGTGAGGATTAAATTTCAATTTCAAGTAGTATAAAAATTTTGCGTACTTAATATCTTACCTAATGAATGACTTCGGAGCAGTTAACCTTGTTTCTTGATGGCACTGTAAAACTTCATATATTTTTGTTACATAATAGTGACAATTATTTATGTAGATATGACGTATTGAATTCATAGACTTAAGAGGGTTTGAGCGTTAAAACGATAGGTGTTTTTCATTGCCGCTCTCAGCTAAGTCCATTTCATTCAACCGGATATTATGTATCGGCTTTTGTACAGTGCACAGGAAAAGCCATCACGAGTCTGGCACATATTAATTCATAGAGTTCAAAGTAAACCGATAAGGGACTACAGTAGAGCATCGATTTCAAACGGATAACTTTGCATTTCCAGTCAGGGTTAGAGGAATCTAATATTATCAAACTGTGTTGGAGAAGTTGTCAATAAACAATATACATGAAATTGCGGCTTTTCAACGCAATATTTCGTTGTTTGTTTTATGTACCATTAAATTTTGCTTCTCTTGTTTTTTGGAAAATAATAATAAGTACAATATAACTTAAATATCAAACAGATGAGTGACAAATTTATCAGCATTTATGAAAAAGTATGAATTAATATTAAAAAGCAGTTTAAATTAAAATTTTTAAGACACTTCAAATCTGATTAAATTAATTGACTATATACATATTTGTCACGGAAAGCTTTCCCAATTAGCTCAGTGCAGGCAGGCAGAAAGCGTAAGGTTTATTTGACATGGCTAAAATGTAAAATGGTGGCTCGAGATTGCTCAAAGCCGAATGCGGTTGGGTGTATGGGTGAAAATCAGTGTAAACGAACGAGGAACGTCGCTCGCGTGTGACCGCTAATTAAAAATGGCCAAAGGAAATGGAAGCTCTGTGACAATAGAATGGTGAATTTAGAAAAACATTAAAATAATACATTTAACAATAATCTTTCAAACATCTTCCTTAATCTGCGACAAATCGTGTTCAATTTAAGAGTAGCAGCAATAGCGCGAAAATATTTTCTGTAAATCTTTTTGAAAATACAAGTTACTGCTACAACGTCTAAGGATGCGGCAATAATCGTTTTTCATAGGAAAAGCACTGAAGGGTGGACCACTTCTCGCCTACATCCCCGACGGGTGGTCATAAAGAAACAGTAAAATATAGTGTTATAGAAATGAAAACATTTCAAAACTATGAAATAATTAAAAACCTTATTTATTCAGAAACAGATCTAATGTTAAAAATTTATATATATTCGTTTTTTGTTCCAGTATATAAAATACTCGTTAAAATAAATATCAAGCATTGACAATCTAAATAAGATTTTTTTTAAATAGTAAAGAAGACATGTAAATGTTTGTATTACACCTTCATATGTTACAATGGACGCATGGTTTTTACCAGGAGCACTACAATGTGCAGTTTCAGAGAAACCATTTTGGTTGATGAAAAAGTTAGCGGCCCATTCCGTCTGAAAGGATTCAGTCGAACGTACACACATTATGTGACGTGGCTAGTGGAAACCCCAATATGCTGACAGTAAAGTACATTTTTAGAGTAAACAGCAAGCTGAAAAGAACACATTTGTATGTCGAATTCGTCTTGCGAAGCATATGAAACATTACTTCACAAACACCAATATTCTTAAGAGGTGTAGAGAAAAAACGTATATTATATGCATGAGAATATTTAAATGTAAATTCTTTCAGACTCAATCATCACAATGTCGCGAAGCTTATCAGATATTCTTATGAAATCAATTGCGTATAATGATTTCAAATCTATTTTTCAGGGTAAAAAAATATTTATTTTGAGAAGTAAATATTGCATTTTTTTTCATTTAAAATATTGACTAAGGGTGCTTGATGGAATTCCAATAACTAAACAATTCAAATTAAATATTGTACGATAGACACAGGTAGAAACGAGTTATAAAACGTTGGGCACCATGTCAGGTCAGGTGTATTTAGCGGTATTGAGGTGCAAAAGCTAGAAGCCTCGTATTCTCTACATCTATAGTTTCGGCGGTTGTTTGCTTGGTACTGGGGACATTATAGTCCACAGCTTGTATCCGATTAAGTTATATATAGAGCTCCATATGCACATCGGTTGTGGTTAAGTAGGGCATGAGTGAATGAATGAATAAACCTGGTTCGCGAAATGAATTTATTTCTCATTCCTAAAGGTTAAATGCGAGCGATTAGGGACGTTCAAACCAATCTTAAGTCGCTGAAATTAGCAGAAGTTTGTATCCATAATAAAAATTATTACATGAGACCTTATATCGATCAAAATTATTAGATTCATGTTTTAACATTAGATAGATAGCTTACACAAATATATGAAAAAAGGCGGGCTACATATTCGGCATAAATATACAATCAAGGTAGATTTGAAATTCTACTCAAATCTACTCTATCAAGTTGACATCGTATTTAGTTAGTTTAAATTATGTGAATCCTCCCTGTAATTGAATCAGAACTCCTACAATATGCGAACAATAAAATTATTTTGCGATAGTTTACAAAGCTATTTTCATTACAATAAATAAAGGAGGAATCGAATCCCTTTGGTGAAAATGTCATTGTGAAGGATATTAATTACTTAAGAACTATTCCTGAACAAGAAACATAAATAATAAGTTCTTTTCGGAGATTAATAAATTTAATATGCCATGAGCCACCTACATAAATATCGTTGTTGACTAAGCACAGAAACAAAAGTTGTAATTAGATCATGAACATAATTAGAACAAAGTAAAAAAGGTAAAACAGCTCATCCGGCGGAAAATTGGATGTATTTTGTTATGTAGCATAGAGCACAGCGAAAAGCTGTCTAACAAATGAAAAACTTTACTGGTGTTTTCATTTTCATGTAGAGCATCAATAATTCCGAGAAAAGACGTCTCTTGAACTGGAAAATATCAGCGGGAATAAATAAGTGAGCTAAGATTAAAAAAAAAAATACTCAAAATTCCCTGATAAAACATACGAATTTTAGCTATAAATACTATTCAGCTGCTTTCTTAATAATTATTAATATTCTATTTGAAGTGACATTTTCTTACTGGAAAAAAATAATTGCACAGAATATAAAATTTGGCTGTATATTATTTTTTTAACCATAGACTTACACAAAAAATAACTAATTACAATAAATGATGACAAATAATTCTTACTTCAAAATTTTGTCGGAAAAAAAAACAAGAAATATTTTTTTTTAAATCAATTTCAATTTCCCTGATTTGAAAATTCCAATGAAAGCATATGCATTGTAAATAATAGTATATTACAAATGAATATTGTGTCAATAAATTCGTAGAAATAGCTAATAATTTCTACGAATTAATGTCGATTCGATGAACAGCTATCACCGTAAATAAAATACTCATATACATATCTGAAATCGATCAATCAAAATGGAAGCGTAGAGGCACTACGACCTCTACGGCGAAAAATAATATCGATACGGTTTAATGTATCGACTCAGATATTCGAGATACACGTTCTTGACAATACAAAGCTTTTGAATGTGTTATTTAAACAACGAATGTAAACAATCAACCGTGAATGAGAAGCTCGAAAGCTCCTCGAAACAATAATCTTATATTACACGTTCTTGCACGTAGGTATTGACTTGGAGTACAAGTTAAATATTAATGCCTTCCGCTTTATTACTGCTTCCCTGTGGTATTTGCCGGATATCGGCCACAAATCAAATGGCACATTTAATATTGTTTACGAATACAAGGTTTATTTTATCAGTCAACAGGTTAATTAAACATTAGCACGTGTTTCTACATTCAAAATAATTATTAAAAGCTCTCAGTTCGAGTCCATTCGTGTGTTCGAATGCCTGAAGATGCCGAAAGGCGAAACCCGGGTCGTTAGTGACAAAATACATGGAAGTGTACAAAATCTCAATAATCCAAATTTGATATTGAAATTCCATCAAGCACCCTCAGTCGATGTCTTAAATTACAAAATAATTATCGTGAAAATTTTCAAGGCCGGTTTATAATCATTCTTCAAATAGTTTTATTGAATTCAATGATTATAATATGTCAGCCTATATGTTCTAGTGCAGCGATGGCATATACGTGGCACGCGAAACATCTTCAACAGCACGCCAAAAAATCTTTTATTTTTTTATGTGTAAACGTTATAGCAGGAAAAAATATTAAAACAATACGAAAACATGCTGATGTATGATATTAACAGTGTAATTAATTCTGAACCTTTGTCGACTACAGATTATGGTTTTATAGGTATGGTGATAAAAATCGTTGTGGCTTGTGCTCTGAAATAATTGCATTTCGAACATCTTCTATGTAAAGGCATTTTGAAATACATAAAGAAACTGCTAATAGAAACATTGAAAAAAGATATGAATTGATTTCACAACGTAAGGACCATTCAACAGCATTGCGAAATCAATGGTCCGCGGACCGGTCCCAATCTGTTATATATTTACCAGTCCGGAGGTGAACAAAGTTTTGGAAACATTATTATATAGATCTTTACACTCTACGGAGCATATTAGTAAAAAGATTTTAGGGCTCGCTATTCTAAATCTGCGATCCGTGGAGCGCTTGTGTAAAAGGCAAAGAAAACAATAGTTTGACTCTACACGACGAAACGAAAACTCATTATATACTTTTTTCTACATTTCTTAAAGCGTTCATATTGTAATTTATTTTATAATATTGATGATATACAAACATTTGAATTTTGCTTTACAATTGAAGACAAAAAGGCATCATAAACACCAAGATTAAAATTTTATATCAATTTATTTTATAAAAAAAATGTGTTTTATTTTTATAAATATAATAGCTTTCCATTAAGAATTGCCAGTTAGAACCATAAAAGTGATTCGATACTGACATCACTAAGACTTACCGCTCTTTCTGCTAAGCTTAAGAAGTGGATCTCCGTAAAAAGATTGATCTAGTTAAGCTATAAATGTTTGTAGAAAGTGGTTATAACGACGAAGAAGCTAGTGGTGTCATATCATTATCTTCTTGATTTGCGTTTATTGAAGAATTTCATCCATCACTCTTCCGATTTTACCTTTATTTAAAACCAATAACATATAATATTAAAAATCTCAATAGTGTATGATAAAATATCATAAGTCTCAGATAGATATGGGTAAATTGTCGGCGTCCGTGGCGCAGTTGGTAGCGTCGTGGGCTACGGATGTCTCGGGTTCAATTCCCGGTGCGGACAGTTTTCATAAATTTATATTTCAATCGATCTATGGATTTCTGTTAGTGTTGTCTAGAAAAAAATCCCTCCTCACCCACCCATCCGATCCTCACGGGGCGTAGCGAAAGCGATTAGCTAACCACTATTCCTGTACTAGCCTTATCCTTCTATCTTCTATCCCTACTCTTTTCGATAAAGAGAGGTTGAGCAACTGAGTAACAAATAGTTGACATAGAAAAATTATGTTAAGATATCTCCATCAGGAGGCCATATGCTCCAAGTTGGGAGCGGACATGGAAAAAAGATATGGATAAGGTGCCTGTTACATTTTTAGTATTTAAAATAGTTTGTAAACTAGTTAGTAAAATTTCCATGTAAACCCTGGGTACCGTTATTCTAGCAAAATTCTGTTACTACAAAAGAATAAGCTGAATACCTACATAGTTTTAATAAAAATTTATAACATTTGTCAATCAAAAATTCTATAAAGGTGCCCGAAATAGTCCCCATTATCGCGAATATGAACAAGACGAGACTGTGTGAGACTCAATCCAACAAACGGCATTAACTATTCCATTTGACCCGCCGCCTAAACTAAACCTACCAAATGAGACATGGAAGTTGGGTGCGGGATACCAAAACCCTTCTTTAACATATGCTCTAACTAAATTATAGTAGTAGAGGACTAATTAAGTTTGCTTACATATATCTACATAACATCATGTAGGCAAAGGGTAGACTTATATGTTATATGACTTAATAATACGGAATAAATTTAAATTTCAATCATTTGGAACCATTAAAACATTGTATAAATATTTAAAGGAGGCAAATAATAATTATCAATACGTAAGTTAATACGTGACTATGCCCACAACATACATATTTGATAAAAACAAGTATACGATAATTACTCAAATGGATTATCGACCAATTTATTAAATAAGAAGCGTATATTATCCTCCAGAAAACAAAGTTTTGGTTTTTCTGATTTTCCGCTTGTCGGTCATCGGAAATCACATTTTATCGGACTATATTTCCCTTTGTCTTTATTCCCCTTACTATCTATGTCTTCTTTATTTTAGCCCAAGAAAAAAAAGATTTTCGCCGAATACATATATATTTATATATGTGTGTATTTATATATGTATGTGGTTCTATATTGATATTTTGTATAAATTAGCGCTCGGGAATTCCAAGAATAAATTTGAACAGTTTATAAAACATTATTAAATTTAGTAAATTGCATTTTAGAATTTTACCTTTCAATAACCCATTTTTATATTGCATACGAAATACCAAGATTTCTAGAAATTGACATTAAAATTTCAAAATCTTTTTTCATTCGCAATTACATTATTATTCATATATTTTTTTAATTATTAAGATGCATAGTAATCGTTTGATTAAATCTATGATTGCAGATTTTCTAAAATTATGAATATCATTTATTTGGAAAGCACAGGGATATTTTGCTTATCATTAAACATATAATTAAGGATTTTTATATTATTAATTTAATCGAGTTTATAGAACCTTGTTCCTCAGTTAGATTACTATTTTATTATACGATAAAACAGCAGAAAATACCGTGTTTACCGAAAGCAATAATATAAATCATATTCAAATAATTTTAACCGCTTTTACCCCTGCTTAGTAACGTCACATGATTTCAAGGAACAACGAGATTGAGCAAAGCGCAATCAGAATAGGAAATAAAGGGTTTATAAGCGGCTGGCACATTTTATACGAAAGGGATACGGTTAGTTCGTGATACAATTTACGGGACACAATTCCGTGAATCAAAGTAAAAAGGAGCATAATATGAGTGATACGAGATAACCGGAATACTTCAAGGACGATTAGAGGGTGTCATCAGGATCGCCCTAGTAGCACAAAACATCAAATTTTACTTCCTTAATATTTTACTGAATGACTCCGTATTATGGACCGGAGACCGTTGACCACCCTGAAAGGGACCGGAAGGTACTTTCCTTTTGTCGATATTTCGTATTTCAACGGGACGGGTTTCTTTTAAATATATGGTTGATGTTGCTAAAAGCTCTAATAAACGTATACCTATCATTCGACTACATTATTATAACTTTGAACTCCCAGTTTGTTTTAATGTTAACTTCCTGGTTTGAGTTTTTTGTTGTGGTTTGAACTAACTTAATTAAAGTTTGCATAAATTTACTTGTGGGGGGTTTAAAATATTTTCTACGTCTTCTTTTTCTAACGGTAATTAACTAACTGCAAGAACAATAAAACCATTATTAAAAGTTTGACATTTTAATCGTTATAGTAAGGTTAAGTAAATACTACACGAATTTATATTTTGAAACTGAATGAACACTGAAATCAATCGAATATTGTAAATTCTGCCAGGCGATGCAATGTTGTGAAAATGTTTGATTATCATTTAACGAAAATATTTGTATAAGTAATTTCGATATTTCAACGTTTCAAAGTTTCTTACTTAACTTTTATATGCATCGTTTCCTAAGCTAAATAATATTTGAAAATGTTTAACATGAGTAAAAGTTGAATTTTTTTTTAAAATACATGTATTCCATATATGATGGTTTCTTAATATATGTTCGACAGCACATATACAAGCGACAAATGGAATATGTTTGCTTATATGGATATCTCGATAACCGAAAAAAATCAAGAAAAAAAACCTCTATTCGTGAGGCGGTTAACAAATAACCATGTCCACTAATTCTTTCTGGGTATAGGATTTCTTAAGACTGTATAATTTTGATTCGGCACTAAGGGGATATTCGTAAACAAGGCGCCAACCTTCACGTGGAAACATTAGTGAAAGGATTTGGCCAAATGCGGGTATTGTTATGCAGAGCTTTGCATTGCGTAGCGCTTCAAAGATTAGGTAACGGTCCCTTTTCCTTATTATTCTATTATTCTGCCCTAAAACTTCGCCTGTCAAATTCTTGATGGAATTTACTTTGGTGAGAAAATATATACACGAGTGAACGAGTGACCAACAAGCTTATTCAAATGTATCTAGTAAATGAGGAGTTCCAGCAAGGTCCCTCTATAACAATTAGAAACTTTCTGCAATAGGCCTTTAGCGATACAGCTAAAAAGGAATTGTATGGAATATGTATTTCAAAAAACCTGAATGCGATTATAGTGAAAATTTATTTAAATTGCACTCACAATGCCTTCTGGCCATTTTAAAAATCGGTGTTTATAAAATATTTATGTCACGACGTAACATAACTACGTATAAGGAAATTTTTTTTTAATGTGCAGATATGCATATTTTCCGGAATTATTATATTCACATTCATTAAATCCAATACTTATCCCATTCATAAACCAATTGAACTAACATAATTACTTTTAAGTTGCTATGAACCATGTATTTTTCTAAATTGGTGGTATTCAATGTTCATAGTGAAACACATTAATTAATATCAATGTTAATTATTTCTATATTACGAATGATTATTTTAAAAAGAAAGTGAAGTTGATACACACGTGTAATGGAAAATAATTCTTTTGTACATTAGAAAATTTCAAATTATAATTCCATCAATCCATCCATCCGTTCATTCGGGTAGTGCTTCACTCTTGTCGGAAATGCTAAAACAAAATAATTTTAAAAACACTAATGCCATCACTCAGTATTATATTAACACTTGCGTGGAAAACCCTTTTAAGATTAAAATAAATAGTAGTAGAAAAATGAAAATCAATCTCCCGGGAATCTCACCGCCGCAGGCTCAACTAAGAGTGAGTCGACATTGGCCGGATAAGCGCGAGTTATTTTCCCGCTGGGTCCGAGATAGCCACTTTCTAGGGTCGGTTAATCCACTTCGCAAACACTTTAAGGCGGACGACACCTAGGAGGGAGGCAATCTCCTGCTGATAGATAAACACGGAGTTTCTAATAAACGCCGCTGCAAAACGTGAGAAATTTTCATTAATAAAAGAGCTCGACTAAAATTATTAAAATTACCGATAATATATAAAACTCAAGTTAATGTATTATGATGGAGGAATACATGTAAAAATATCTAATAATACACCTACCCAAAATATCTAATGGAAAAATGGATTCATTGTTATTTTGATTACGGATTGGTGATAGTTCTTGTACTAATGATATATGAATTATATGATGATTCGACTAATATCTATATTGAACTGAATTTTTCTTTGTAAGTTATCACCAAAATCTTATATTTTGTTTTGTTTTATAATAGATATATATTTGCTTGTTGGAAGGAAAACATTTGGATTACATAAAGTTACTTGAATTATACAATAACGTAGCAGTTACAGTCATAGCGTTAAACGACAAACGGTTTCAAGTGTCCCTCTATACAACGGTAAGAATCTTTCGACGGTCGTTACAAACGTTACGCTAATGGCCGCGGCGTTAACTGGCAACCTTTAACGGCAAGAATAAATAAACACCAAGCAGCGTAAAGCTAAAGGTCATAACAATCCAACACCAGGAAAATGGCATGAAAATATCGACGGAGAAGGAAGGGAGATTAAATATTTTATTTTAAACAATCAATTTTGTCTTCAGACGAATAAAGCACCATAATACAGAAACAACGATGAGAAGCGAATAAGTTATGTCACATTTCTTCAACACCCATTGATGTATTGAATCAGGTGTCACTTGCAATTACTTTCTATCGTTGAAACATTCCCTTTATTCAAAAACGTAAGTTTTAACTAGCCTTAGAAGACTGCAAATATAGTGTAGAAAACATATAACTATGCGAATATTTGACTTAAAAACTCATTCCTTCGTTGTTGTTTTTTTTACATTAATATAACTTATATGCAAGTCGTGATCAAATTCGCTTGTAGGCGATGAATCTCCCATTTCGGAAATTTGAGTTTATATAGTTGCCCGCTAACAGTGTGATGTTTCCGTTTCTACATCTAACGATAGAAAAACGAACCGTCGTTTTTTATTCATCTAATTGGTTAAGTAAAACATTTGATTTCATTGAAAATAATTTATGCGAAATCAAGATATTCGATTAGAAAATCTGATGTGTATCAAGATTCAAATATTTGATTACAAACAAATTAACAATCTATATGCTTCCAACTTCCAACTGCCAATACCATTCTAGATCTCACATTTATTCGACGGAAATTGCAGTGAACACCTTGCGCATACTTATATAAAATATTGTTGGTAAATCTTAGCATTTTCAGACACGCTAGGATTAAATTATTACTGCATACAGGTACTCATTAGTGATGAAATTATTAAATTATCAAAAATGCGTCATGCGTAGTGCTTCTTCAAACTGTGAGGTCGGAGCGAGGTTGCAGAGTCGCGATGCGTGTTTTCTTTGTTTACCTTATAACACGTAATACTGTTTTCACAGTGGCGAAAAAACGTAATATGCAAGTCGACAATACCAGCAAGGCCTTTGTTTATTTTCCGAATCATAGTAATGTTAAATAAACGTTTTAAAAATCGGAGGCGAGAAATGAGTATGTCAACGCCCCGTGACGCGCTCGACAATCAACGCCAAGATGAATGTGACGCGGTCACTAGATAAATATGACTTATTTTTGTTATAACGCGCATTGGGTAAATATTATAAAACACGTTTCGTAATTGTAGAAGGCATTCATCTAATAAACAAAGGAGATTAATTTCAATAAGAATTTTAACACTTCTGGAGTAGAAATAATTCTTATATATAATAATAGCTTAAAGATTGCCATAATTACATATTAATTCTCAACATGGCAATGAACAAGATAAGGTGTTGTTCATCAGCATCATATCATATTAACGAATGTGTTCTCATAAAATTAAAGAAAACTATATTGTGTTGTCGCAGCTTTCCGCAGACGAGTTGTATTTTTTTCCTCACAGAACCTACCTACTATCTTACTAAGGAAAATGCCTTACATTCTTGACCATATCTGAATTTATTTGACAAATAGAAATTCATTTCAAAATGTGCAATCGCATATTTCAGAGGTTGGTAGCATATAATATAATTTATGAAAGATCAAATGGGCTAATGGCGTGGCTTTTAAGATAATGACAACTGTTCAGTGGCTGTATATAGATAACAAATAGATAATATAGATACACAAATATATTAATTAAGTGTTAGTAAACATTTTTTTTTTTAAAACGATCTTATGGAATTTAATGATTTCGGTATTAAAGCATTTTTTTAAATATTGGTTGAGTGGTTATGTGACGATTCAGAGGAACTCAATACTTCTCAAGTTGTTATATTGGAACAAACTCTGGTTTTTGCATAATTCTACTATTTTATTTCAGAAAATCTTCAGTATGAGCAAACGAAATCGGATTATATTTGGAAATAATTAAATTGGAACACGTTATCACTTATTGAATAGAAATAATGTTGGCGAGCAATCGCAGATGCCAGCCGTACTCAGCTCTAGCATCTCTCAGGCTCGTCTGCACCTCGCCTAAGGACGGGCACTCTATCTACGTCAGCCGACTTCATCATCAACGGATCTTCCGCCCGCGGCAGTTCAACCCACTTCCGACACTCTCACTGAAAACCCAACCAAAAGAGAATCAGGACACGGGTTCAACAGCTCGAAGAAAAAGTTAGATTGAAGCAACGGTGGTGTCGCTGAGTTGATAAGAAGACCATTGAAGTAATATTTATTCATAGTTTCAAAATAAATCTTACTTCAGTTGACGATACAGTAATAAATTGTTTTCGATTAAACTATAATACTACATACTCAAGGCATACAAATTATACGGACATAATAAATATGTTGAATTATTAGCCTAATGATAATACCCGTTAAAAACATAATTTTCTTTTCCGACGATACATTCAAAGGTGAACCATGGCTATCTCAATCAATCCCCCCCCCCCCCTCCCACTACAACAAATAATCAATAAAATAAATAATATATGTTTTGTATTTACTGGCGAAATGTTTTACCATTCTTCATGCAGCGGTAAAACAAACATCGTAAAAATGTTATATTCAATAAAATAATATTCAAAGCGCTTTTATTAAGCCCATCGTGAAAAAGTTAGTTCCATTGTTTACGCAGTTTAAATTAAAACATAAAATGATAAAAATGATCAGGGCCTCGATTTTTAATTAAGAGTGGCCTTGTGGAAATCATTGTTTAAAGTTAAAATAGGGTAAATGTAGACATAAGTTAAATTTATCTGAAAACTGGCATTGTTATTTCAATATTAATGTTGGTTTGTTGCAAGCAAACATAACGCTGATACCGCTGTAAAATTTCCTTTTTGTCATGAAACCTCAGTGGCTCAAAAGCCTGTAAAAATTTGAACATATTCAGCGGCCATTGTTAACTCGGCTGAGCTTAAAGTGAGTTTAAAATACATTTAAAGAATATAAATACGTATAGATAATGGTATAGGTGTTTGTGCAAAAACACATTCGGTGAAGCTTGTGCGGTGGAAGGTGCCGTATTTATTTCAAATACCTTCTCTTGCATATTTTTCAACGGGCGAATATTAAAGGTCGGGCGAATAAAAAAGATATAAGAAAATCTTTTTGTTCTACTAATTTCCTCTGCAACTCTTTCGGGAAATGTCACATATTTTAAATATGCGCATATCGCACACCAATTCTACCGGAAATATTTTTTGATAGTACAAACAAGATAAATATACTTAATAACAGTAGTAATAATATGTGATCTAACGCAAAGGTTATGTATAGTCTCCATGCTAGCGCTGGATGAACGATCAGCAAAATTCATTAAACAAAGGCTATTTGAGTTTCTGGCGTGTTTGTAATTGAAATTTTGTACTTATCATTAATTTAGTCTATATTTTTTAAACAATTCGATAACTTTTATTCTTCTCTGCTATTTTTTAAGAATTTTCGATTCCATTAACAATAACATTAACTAATTTTTTTCTTTCCAGCCGATTATGATATTTGGAAAAGTTGAGAAATTTTTTATCTTTATATAGATAAAAATTTTCTCAAAATGTCATCTTTTTTGTTTTGAGAACATGTGTGATCTTATAAATATAAAGCCTTTTCATTCTTAAACATTATTCACGTAAAATAAGATACATAAGAGATTAGCAACTCATAATAAATCATATATTAACATTCAAAGACGACCTATTCGCCAGATTAATGATTGAATGAGAAATAATGGTAATCAATAGCGTAAGAAAAAATGTTGAGAATCGCACAATATTTTGACGTCCAACAATAACTATGGTTCTCAACGTGACCTTTCGTATTTTAATTTGTATTCGAGGTAACTGAAAGCTCGAAGCTTGACGCGGCTGGGGAGCAGGGGTTGGTCGTTTTACAGCTTTCGCTCACCGCAAGTCGCTTAACCTTTGTTCAGGGTTTACTTCACCGTGATACGCTATTTTAGTTTTATTTTTCATAATACTACCTCACTCGGCAGTCTGTCGGCTTACATTTCAACCGTTTTGTATAATAACACGTGTATTATTGTCCATCATAAACAGATTCCCTGAAAGTTGAACCGTACTGTTTAATTTCGCCAAAGGAAGTTTGAATTTGCATTCATAATGTTGATATTAACCAAACATGTGGTTGACTGAAAGAGATGCAGCAATTTGGAAAACATGTGGTCGTAAGCCACATAGCATAACTTTTTTACCATACCCGCTTCGTACGTGGTGCATGTATTGAGACACATTCCTGCTTCACAGTATCCTCCCAGCTCATTCCAGCATCCTTTCCAGATCTTGTAGGATACCACTGTCCACCGTACGTCACTTGATTCATCGAAAATACCATGATCCGCTACCATAAAAAGGTCAAAATTCAAGCACCACATGAATGCCATTTGAGATGTTCGTGTCATTGAAAATTGATACCATATGTGGCAAACTTGTGTTGATATCGAAATTTATATTTAAAAAGTAACGGGAAGCTTTTGAAAGGTTTTCTAAAAACGCTTTATTGAAAAATTGTTTGAATTAAAAAAATTTCAACAATTTATTATTTCTAATAAACAAATGCTATTTAAGAAAACGAGAACAAATACATAAAAACAATAAGTTTCAGTTATTTTAGGGCATGCAGTGTTGGATCAATGATCGACTTCTTGGCCTACCCTGCTATATAGGGTACCTAGTTAAAGAGACTAACAAATAATAATAAGGAATAAGGTGAAACCAAACTTATTATTATAATCTTTAAGCCTTTTGAGAACATTTTTAATATAAATTATATGGAAATGGAATACATATGAATCTAAAGCGGTTTTAAGAATTGGTGTGTTTCTTATATTATAAATATAATGCTGATACAGGAATTCGTTTTTACTATAAAAATATTTACCTCTCCGAATAGTGCCTTCAGTCCTTTAATATGTGAACCTAATGTTCCGAAAATAACAGCCATGCGTCAAATATATTCATAAAAACTTTCTGGTATCGTTTTATTTCAATAAGGAAACGATTTTCACGAAAATTGTTTATCAAAAAAGTAGCCTGGATTTCAAAACATAATATACTTACCAAAGACAAACTGCACCTAATGCTGTCATAGTGAAAAAAATTAAGATTAAAAAATACAAACGAGAATATAAATTCTATGCAAAATGCAAATTTTATTCTTGAATCAGATATTATTTCGCATCTCACCTAAACTAATTTCCTATTCGATATTTAAACAGTTACTAAAACATAATATTTATCAATAACGCCGTGAAAATTACGGTTTTGGCACTAAAGATATATTACTAATGTTGAGGACACGGCGAAAAATATTTGGGCAAAAGCTTACCTCCACTTCGTTCTTGGATTTTTTCGAGGTTTATTGCGGAAGTTAACATTCGTGAATTATAAAAGACTTCATTTACCTGAACGGATGAGGTAACAACTCCTTTTTTAGGATTAAAAGAAAGACATTTTTGGTTAACGATAGAAAAGAGAAAAATAGTGTGAGATACGTCTATATTATTCAATCAACATAATCAATAGACCATTCTGTCAAGAGAGCCATGCCATACAAGAAGACTGCATCTTATCTTGGGAAAAAGACGCCATATAAAGATATATACGTAGAAAATAAATTAATATAAAATTACAAGTGCATGAAAAGTTGATGCCCCGGAATACATGTCCCGAATGATGGAATTGCAAAAAATGATCTCGCAATTCACCTTCCCATTGATTAAAACACTTTCAATCAATATGGATTGTCTGGAATAAACAGTTGTACTCTGATACTGATAAAATTAAACGCCATTGGTTCAGAGCTTGTATTTTTTCGTTGCAGTTTGACAATGAAGAACCATATATTGAACTTCAATAATAGATGCTTACGTCGGGTATTGGAGGTCAAATGGTTTGAAATTGTGAGGAATTCGTATATTTGCTAACTTACCAGGGTGCTTCTTCTTACGTCGTTGATAATGGAGAGCATGGAACTGGCTGGGACAAGCGCAACCGTGCTCACCTCTTCATTCAACCTATGGGATTCTGGACTCCTGGAAGGTTGTTCATTTCTACCCATATGATGTCTTAGGCTGAATCAAAGTTTGTTGATATAACATGGGAGAAAGCCAAACGACTAGCGGGTAATAGAGAATATTGGGATTTTTTATGGAAAAAATAGTCTAAAAAACTTAAAACACATAGTCCATCAAATTGAATAACAATCAGGGAGTGCCTATAGATAAAATCAATTTGCGTGTTTGGTAAGTCAACAATAATGATTTCGTACATAAATTGACATTATAGGCTCGTATGTTAGCTGGGCTTCGTCCAAAATAAATATTAATTAACGATAATAAAACGAGGCTACACCGCACGGGGTGATTAATATTCTATCAAAAATATTTCCATAGAGAAATAAAGGCACGCCCGATCAATCAAGTAATACGCTATTGTGAAAATAAATTATACAATATTAAGTGAAGAAACGTCAACAATTATTAATTTATCAACATAGTTAACCTTTATTCGCCGTAATTTATTGCATCCAGTTCTAAAATAGTATTATTGTAAAAATCATTCGATAACATACATTATATTTTGCATATAACGTGATGTATTTAATTAAAATTTAAAAACAACTCGGTCAACATAAATGATACAATGACAAAAATACCAATAAAATGAAAATATAGAAAAAATACCCCCGAAATGTGCAAGCAATAAAATACGTGTTCGTAAATCATACAAGAACGCCATACAACGATTCCCAGAAAATTTATAGTATCCTACTAAAAGTAAATAAATTAACCCAAGGGCTAGCGATGTCAAATCCATTCCTTGTTATATGTATTTTGAAAATTTATTATTTTGCTGCTTAAATTTGAATTTGATTACTCATTATTATCGATTAATTTTGTACATGCTAGTGAAAAAGTTGTAGTTACTAGTCCACGGACCCTTTTGAAGATAAATAACAAAATAAATATCATTAAGTGATGAGGAGATGATACCAATATCTAATATTTATAAAAAAACTTAGCACGAATTGATGACGTAAATGTTTATATAAATCGTGTCATTAATTACATAAATCAAAGTCGATTGCTGTAAGTTTATACATAATTAATACAGAATCAACCAGAGAACATACTCCGAGACACGTCGTGCTATAATAACTTTTATTTAATATTTTTGTATTTCACCGTTATGCTGTTAAACTGTTGGGAGTTATATTAATAATTCCCAACGGTTTCAAAAAGCTGACACGGCCCCTATTTAAAATAGAGCTCCGATTATAATGTCGCATGCATCATATAAAAAAGGAAAATAACAATTTTACTTATCATACTAATGACTAAATGCGCTTAGAATACCTCTTATCAGTATGTATTGATTTTATTATTTTACCAGATAATGTCATAATCCCTTATATCTATATGTTAAAAGTGTATTGAACCTTCGAAATATTCTTGATTATTTGCAGTATGAATAAATTAAACGTATTCATTCGCTTACGGCATTGTGTGCAAAAAAATATGGAGGCGATGTGTTCGTTCCAAAATAAGAAACAACAAAGATAAGATCACTATTCTTTACGCGGAATGGCGCTTGCCCATTTTTGCAAACATTGTCGACTCACCGGCGTTGTTCGGCAAAATACGCGAATAATTTGTTAGTCATGATCAAATATCTCATCACATTTGAGATTTAGAATAACAAAAAAGGTTTAATGAAAATATGTATGATGTAGGCCGTTCATTCACGACATTTTAAAAAGTCAAATATAAGGGTTTACGTGATACATCAAATAATACATATCGACTGTGGAAAGGAAAAAGGACGTAACCCTCAATTTTTTCAAAATAGCTTTTTTTCGATTATCATAATGTATGCAACATAATACACGTCATATCAAAAGGGTGTAAGCAGGAAATGCCTAATTAGTATCAAAATTTGGATTTTAAGTTTGAAAAAAAGAGGGATTTTGAAATTTGCGGTGAGGAAAAAGGACTTACACCGCATCAATAATATTATTAGTCGCTCAGGTAAGATTTTTGTAATCGTAAATTACAATGATATTGTTAAAAAAAACAACCCTGTTACAACAATACTATATCTTAAAACATAAATCAATCAAGTCTTGTTCATATTAGACGAGGAAATTAATTTTTGCTATATTTACAATTTTTGCTATATTAACTAAAAACATTACCGTGCGGTTTTTAGGTAATGTGTCCCGTCAATCTATTTACCTGAAATTATTTTAAATACACTTAAATTTACGATTGAAATCATTTTAACAGACGAATAATATTTATTGCTCTACATACAGTTCTTATATTATTCGACGCATAATGTTCGATTATCTTGTAAATTAGTCATAAGAACAGATTACACTGCTCGTAAAACGGAATAAATATGATATACTGATATATTCTCTCGTCTATCTTTTCATACATAATGTATGATAAACTATGTCTTACCTTAACATACAGTAAATAAATAGTAGAATAGCAAAGGTACTATCTTGATTGTTTTTTTAAAAAATTGTTGCAGCGTGCTATTAGGCTTGTATTGAGATAATTATAACTAACAGTTTTGCTATGCTACATACTCGTGTGATTTATTATATATAGTAGTCAAATTCCCAGTTAATTAATCATGATGCATTCCTAAGAAAGCTATTTTAAATATATAAGGTAGTGTACTAACCGTAATTCTTGGCAGTTAGTACAATTCTATATCAATAATTGGCGAGGAAAAAGGCTGTAAGCTGCTCAACTATATTGGTGTTAATAATTTTTGCCGGGGGAAAAAAGATGTAATCATCAATTTTATTGGTTTTTCTTAAATAACTTATTAAATTAATATCAGATTGGGTAAATAAAACGCCAGACTATTAGTCTTCATGCAACTCAAGGTTGTGTTTATCTAATATTTTGATTTTTACAGAAAATCATTAAAAAAAAACGTTTTTCGTGGCTCCTGTAAAATTTGTTATGTGTGGGTTACGTCCTTTTTCCTTTCCACAGTCGAAATGTATGATATATATGTATATCATTCGCATGTCACTGACATAAAATAAATAATAACAAATAAAAAAATATTTCCGAGATTATTCTTTTACGATTATACTGCTACGGAATTGATATCTGACCAAGAGCCATTTCATAAGCCATTATCGGAATAAGCACATTCGTTTTAGCGATAAATATACTTAACGCTGATTACATCTGTAAGATATAGGCTAATAATATTTGTGCTATAATTTAATAGGCCATATTTATTAAACGAAGAACATGTCTTTCTTTATTATCAAAAAAAAATGCTTTCCTTGGTGTTATCTAACACATTGACAGCACTTTTTCAATATTGCATAAAATTTTATATTGACAAACTAAAACATGGACATTTTAAAGATTTTATTCACTGTTTGAATTACACTTTATCGCAAATTTGTATATCGATCTGGACCGTAAGAACATAAGCCAGTACTGAATTGAATATTTATGAAAAATAAACCCGTTTGCAAAAATAAAATTGTACTGAATAGTAACGAATTAAGTATTACTGAATACAATACGTTGGTAGTCAATATATTGTTATTTATGAATTACACTAAATATTTTAGTTTCGGCTAGTTTCGGTTGAGGGCAATATCGACCAATCGTTCCTGAAAATTTGATGTGTCAGCCACCTGGTGGCGTGACATGTCAGCCTTTTCATACTCACCAACACAGGCATAAATCAAACCCACACTACTCGATGATAAAAAGGTGGCCGAATGATAAACAAAGCATTATAAAGCTCAGTCGCTTAACGACCGGAACAAAGAACTGCTTTCTCTAGTTATTACTTAAGAGAACTTTCAGAGCTTCGTACTTTAAAAAGGGTGATTACAATGATTTTAAAATGGCTTTTGATTATTTAAAATATATCCTACAAATAAGTTTCAATAACACTTATAATACACGCCTATACTAGAAAACAATGTATTAAATTACAAGTATCGAATAATACAGAAAACAAAATACTGTTCTCTGACGTGTTGAGGAGAATTTAATAATAGCCTACATACAATACGGCGAAATCAAATTTTATAAAACGCATATAGTATCAAATTTGAATTATTGAGATTTTGTACATATCCATGTATTTTGTCACTAACGACCCGGGTTTCGCCTTTCGGCATCTTCGGGCATTCGTGTTCTCGAATGCCTGAAAATGCCGAAAGGCGAAACCCGGGTCGTTAGTGAAAACATACATGGAAATGTACAAAATCTCAATAATTCAAATTTGATATTGAAATTTCATCAAGCATCGTAAGTCGATGTCTTAAAGCATACAATATGCTGTTTTATAAAAAAGCCTGAATTTTCATTGAGTTGCGCATCCACGAAAAATTTCGTCGTGAAAAAATCGGTGGAGGTAGTAAATATCACTGATAACTGCCTCTTTAGTTTTGTAATTATTTCATAGATGTTCAACAATAATAATGTATAGATCTAGTATACGTGAAGCGACGGTATGTGATTTATTTATATATCTCTCAATATAGCGTGTAATTTAATGGTGGAAACATACTTAATCTGGAATACGGCTGGATATTCTTGTGAATTGGTAATTGCTGAGCATCCATCTGTATTAATAACTCAGACCGGTTAAAGAAAACTATGTTTCGCCCGAGCAGTGTAAGCCATCAAGAACTCTCTGGGACGCCCCCGAAGAAGATGGAAGGACAACAGGAATGCATAGTCACGGAGTGATCGCCCGCAGACCTGCTGAGAAGTCTGGTATGGACCTGGATGGACCGGAAAGCCGGCCATCCGTAATATCACACAAACGCAACGATTTGACGCTGAGTTACGAGTGTACTAATTTCCCATTTATGTATTTAATAAACATAACATTTTTGATAAAATTGTATTCTCCGATCAATATCTGACCACTAAGTAACACAATAACCCTATTCGATAAAGCTCTTAAATAAGATAAAGTGATTGAAAATGTAAGCTGGGGAGGGGATATGAAATACAATATGTAGGTTTTGGGCATTCGTTGCGTGCTTATGTTTATAACACGAATTTTGTCCTACGGTGAACTCTGCGATAAAGATATTTATAGAACTAAGCAGCAATTTTATTGACGTAGAAATACGATAAAGCTCGCAATTTCATTTAACTTCCCAAAATAAAGCATTATCTAAAAAAAATAAAAACAAAGAGCGCGTTAAAGACTTTTTATTTATTTTCTTTTCGGTTGGTTTCGTGTTTATCAAATGTAATAAATAATCCATAAAATTATAGGGGAATTCAGTTTCTGACAACCAAAATATGAACTTAGAAAACAACGCAGAGAATAAAGTTATTGTCCTGTTTTTGTCATTAAATCGAACGCTGTGAAAACTGTAAAAAAGTCGGGTTAGCAAGCAAAACATTCAAATAAAATACAGATTTAGCTATATATTTTACACAATTTTTCGATTCAACTTCTTCAACCCATCAAACCATAGGAAAGTCAGTGTTTACATTATTATCAAATACAAACAAAACTTTAAATGTTTAAAGATTTCTAAATCGCAGCATGAACGACGGTACCTAAACACAACATAAAATATGAACACAGAATTTTGTTGGTCCCGCCATTATTATGATATTAAGCTACAGAATTACGGATATGGTACTTCGTGAACAATAAGTAGCTAGCCTGGTTAGCACTGTTCCACTCGAGTTAATCGTATAGCGAAGAAATTTCCAGACCGTAGCTTAACATTAAGTAAATATTTTGAAAAGGCCAAATGTTAACGCACATAAACGCTATCCATATATACCTGCTTATTATTAATACAAAGTTTATAATTTGTAAAGAGAAACCTATTATACATAAATATTTGTATACGATAATATAATATAACGAACTAAAATAATCAAAAACGAAAAAGTAATAAAAGCGATCGAGATAAACTCGAGGAGACATAACACCCATGCCAGATATTTCAGAATGCTATGAGAATGATGTTTGACCATTTAATTTATCAGATAAACTATTCGTTATCCTTTATAATATAATAACAGTTATAGAAGGTATCTGAATGAAGGGGAAAAAAATAATACGACAAATAAAGCTCTTATTGCAGTGACGAACTAACTTTGTGGAAATTCATTGTAAATTGTGTATGAAAGGATTTGAGAGTATGCCTAAAAGGGTGCATACTATCATGATTTAAATGATGCACGCGATATTTATTTTTATACGATTGGAAATGGTATAATATATATATAGTGATTATTTCACTAAAAATTCAAACGCGGTGCACAAAAGATAAGTCACGTTTATTATCATTTATAGTTAATCAAATAGATAATAATAATCGTCGTGTACCTACCTATGCGAAATACATTTTGATGAAAACTAAACAAAACTATTGAGAGTAAAAAAATCGACGAGATAAAATGAAAACGGAACCATCAACATTATCTTCAATCTGCTACACATCTGCGATCGAGGAAAATACGAACAGAGATAAAACATAAACAAATATTTCCTTTAGTTCGCTTTTCGTTTTGTAAAACAGTCCCGAGTCTCTTCTGCGGGGAATTTCCAGGGGTGAAAATATTCGTATAACGATCCGTAATAATGTTCGTGCCCCTTGAGCGGAATTCCTCATTGAAACTTCATAATTATGTTAATGGCATTTTTCAGTTTGCCCTTCCTGTTAGAGCAACTTTAAATTGAGAAACGTAGAGAAGCCATTTTAAGAACTCCGCATTATGAAGAAACTTAACCAAAGTATGCAGGTATACTTATACGGGAATTGGGTGCGCCTTTCATTCCAAGTACTACACTATGTCATTTAGGTTTATTACGATGCTGACACTATTAAACTGTCACATATACAACCCTAACTGTTTGAAAACTTACAACTGAGATTTAACCAACCCCTTGGATATGGTTAGTTTTGGTTCAAATCGATTTTATCAAAACCGGGACATAATTAGTAGCATGATTCAAAAAGCTTTATCTGGGATGCATTTTAGTCTGAAGTAAGATATATTTTTAAGTACGCTAGAATATTAAGCAATAAATCGTTTCATTAAGTACTAGTAAGTACCCGGCATGCGTCGCAATGCCACTCAACGAAAGAAAGGGTTTGTGTTTTAATTCTGTTTATTGAAGTGTTTTTGGATTAAAAGTCAACACGGAGCGAAATTTCAAAAATTACCCGGTCCGAGCTCGTCATCTTCAGGTCTCAGGAGTCTCAATATCACACTTGTTAGCCGAACCCGACCCGAAGCCCAGAATTATTTTTCTCATCCCGAAAAAATCCCGATTTATTTTTTGATATAGTAATACATTTATACTTTTCAAACAATATATGTTATTGTTTCCATATTTCCAAGGATATTCATAGCACATGTGAAATAAATTATATAAGTTATGAAAACTATTGGCTTATGGCTGACTCGTGACCCGAACATAGTACGAAATATATTTCTTAAATTTGAATTCCTTACCCGGACCCGGCCCAAGCCTGAATCTGAATTGTATTTACCCACCCGAGTCAAGCACGGGCCCCGTGCAGACGTCTATTTTGGATATGCAATATTTTTTGTTTTTCCATCTGGTTCAGAGATGTGCCTAGTTGTACGTATTTGATTCTTTTTTTATATCATTATTTTTGTTCTTCAGAAACTTTCACGGGTGTGGGCACAACATCTCGCCAAAGTTTGATCGAAATCGGATGAATGGTAAAGAAATGCAGAGGACAAACAAACAAACAAATCTTCATTTTTATATATATACTAGTGAGTACCCGGCATGCGTTGCAATACCACTCAAAGGAAGAAAGGGTTTGTGTTTTAATTTTGTTTATTGAACTGCTTTTGGATTAGAGGTCTGCACAGGCCGAAATTTCATAGACTTACCCGGTTCGAGCCCATCATCTTCAGGTCTGGCCCGACCCGAACCCGAGTTTCAATATCACACTTGTTATAACACAATATTTTCGTTTTTCGTATGGTGCGTACACGAATAAATCAGAAGGTTTTTCCTAGATGTCGCTGTATGTACGTATTTGATTCTTTTTTTCAATTTTAGATTTTCAATTTTTTTTCTTCAGAACCCTTCACGGGTGTGTGCACAACAACTCACCGAAGTTTCATCGAAATCGTATGAATGGTAAAGGAACGCGTAAAGGACAAACAAACATTTATTTTATATAATATTTCCCGGCATGATCACAATAAGTCATTCCTGAAAGTTTCGTCGCGATCGGTTGAGTAGTTAAGTAGCCTATAAGATCCGGACAAACCAACAAACCAGCAAACCAACAAACAGACATTCATTTATATATATATAGATAGAAGATAGATACTCTTAGTAATAAAAAATTTCGGTGACAAGCGCTAAGCACAGACGAAAAACCCGCATAGAAAATTGAGCATACGAAAAAGAACATACAAATAAAAGGATGCACATAGGGACATTCTCAATTCTATGACAAAAATTAATATACCTTGTTTTATTGAAAAAAAAAACGCTGATGAAAACTTTTTATTTATAGATACAGAACTAAGGATACCAATTGTGTGTCAGATCTTAAGATAGGCCTAAACTATGTCGAGAGAAGCTTATCACAATTTGTCATTAAATAAGTTCACTCTTAACGTGTGATCTACAACGACATTAGCCTCCATTCTTAGGGTGTCGAATTCAATAAATACTACGAAAATTTATTTCATTAGACATAATGGTGGTAACGCAGCTGATGAACATTCTTCTCACAAGTCAACAAACAAGTAAGGGCGCATTAAGAAACTGATACAAGCGAGTGAACGCAAGAGTAAAACAAGATTTCACGCAAATTCACAGCGTGACAAATCGAAACTATGAACAGAGTTAATAAATATTGCCGACCGTCGGCACCAGCACAACATGTTAGCGATGTACGATCTTTAAAAACTGAATCTCTAAATATGATGTAATAATTGGAAAAATTGTTTGTAAAAAAACCTACCATTTTGTTCAATTTATTGTTTCACCTAGCGCCAACTTTGCCTTCAACGATTATGATTCAGATAACAGGAATTAATCCATGTGTTCGTTAAAATTAACAAATACAATAATTTCTAGATAAGATATGCGTATAGTGAGGCCTAAGAGCCATTTTTTTTTAGATTAGATTAAACAATTCTCAGATCTATAATTGATGCTTAAACCGATGTAATGTACTAAAATGTAATACGCTTCGACCACTTTTAAGTATTTTTAGAAAAATTCGATTTAATATTTGGGCCATATCAACAAAGCTGCATTATGTTATATGTACCTACAATGAATAATCATAAATTTCCGTTTTGTATAGACAGCGGATATTTAAAAATGGAGAGTTATGTTTTCTTTTCACGGTATTTCAAGAATCGCTCAAGTCCGTTTTAATAATATTTACTTCAACTACATAATGTCTCCTTTATTTATTTTTTTGTACTTATATACGTATGTACGTATCTTTTTTTGTATGGCACGACATATTCTGTACAGAGTAATCTGGAGAGTAATTGAAGACAATAGTTATATATTTAATAAATTAGTCCTGCACTTCAATCAGTACATTGATTCTGAAGAATCCAAAACAAATCGATCACCTTATTATTACGTTGAAGACTTCTGTTCTCACTTAAACAATTTCATCTACCACGCAATTATGCAATTATTGAATGCGAATAGAACTCACAAAACCCTTAGGCGTAAAAACCCGAGGTGATTGGTACAGACTGATGAATTAATTAGCAGTCGACAGTTTGCTGGCTTCAATGTAATTATTGTAAACTGGTTCGTCTCACTGATCCAGTTTTACAAAAACGCCAGTTGGAACACCAGAAGTTTGTATGCAAGTGCGTAAAATAATCTTATATATACGTCATGAAGTGTGACATTTGCAATTGAAATCAATTTCATTCATCTCGGGAAACTAAAAGACAACGTAAGAACGTTTCCGACTTCTGTAAGCAATGTCAGATTAATTTGCTATCATATCCGATTTCAATGTAGGATATATGAACTCCTAATGGAGTATCCCAACAGAAATTGTTGTAACAAAGTGTGGCTGTAATTAAGACGCACATCATCTCTTATAAGAGGGCAAGGATATAAGGATGAGGCTATGAAAGGGCTAGTAGATTGTAAATCACTATCCTATACGCCAGGATCAACTATCGAGTGGGTGGGGGAAAATGTTAACATCACAAACATCCATTTGTTCACACACAACGCCATAAATCAATCGAAACGTCAATATATGGAAGTGACTGTTAAATGAATCTAGAGCCGTAGCCCCGCAACCGAAAATCGAAACGCTAAAGAGCGTTGGACACTCGGCTACAAGGCTACAAGACCGGCATTACAGTAAATATCTTACCGAAATAAATATTGTGCTCGCAATATTTCTTTTTTAACCATTTTCCTATAAAAAATTCATATAATTCTCTCGAATAATCGTATTCTAGCACCGATTCAGTACACTTATGATATAATCAATTAGCTAACGGATTTTCCCATCGACATCGCTTGGATTTCCACACAACTTCAGTCATAAGAGACCTCCGGTTTCCGTTAAAAGCATCTTGAAATTGTTGATTTACTGCTATTAATTTCATGCGCAAACAAATTGATTAGCACAACAACTTCTAGTTAATATACAACTACTATAACAATGCGCGTATTGTTAATATTGATGTGGCTATTGATATTAACAATTGCAGCATCATTTACCATTGTTGATATACACTCTCCAATATTGATAACTTTTTTAAGCAGTTAACGTTTACTAGATTCAAGTTAAAATGGAAATGAGATGGAATTTCTAGCAGACAATTATTATTTAAGCGAATTTAATAATAATAATTCATAAATTGCAGCAACCGATTAGAATAAATAAAAATCGGCCACTATGGTATAGTGGTATGAGCTGTAGTACCCTAGCGATCGGATCCGCCAGGAGGCCACGGCAAGATCAATATAAAATTTAGATTTTTTCAATCTAACATTTGAAATCTTGGGCATGGGTATTTGTGATGTCTTTTCTCCTCGAGTGACTTCGAAAATTCTTACCGAAAAAATCTTATGTGATTTCAAAGTTTCAAAATAGCTGGCGTCTTGGCTATGGCTAGAGATGTAAGGCCAAATATTTTTTTATGTTATTTAAAAAAAACTAAAAATAAAACATAGGTACTAAATATATATTTGGAATTCATTAATAAATCATATTTATAGAAATTGTCAACAAAAATTTATATTTTACTTTTACAAATTTTTTTTCTATGTAGCACCTTGATTAACCCTTACTAGATTTCGCGATATTTTATATTCAATAATAATCAATTGAGTAATATTGACAACCCTTTTTCTCAAAAAAATCGTAGTGGCAAGGTATTTTGTACGTATACGATCATCAGCGATATCAAAAATGGATTATTTATAAATACAAGTTTATTTTTCAACATAGCCCATTTCGCGAACTACAAATTAGTTCCGGCGATTTTCCATCGTAAGCGTATCGTCTAAATAGCCTGGCAACAGCACACCCAATATCTAAAAATGATTTTAATATATACAACACCCAATTAAAATAACAGAATTTAAGCTAGGTACTGGAATGATGAACAGTTGTCTCACGCAGAGAAAAAAAACTACAGATACAGTTTTACTAATAGGTTAAGTTAAGATTTCGGCATCCATTTGCCAATGTCGTCCGAACTTATGTAAATCAATAAATATTTCAATTACCAAATGATAACTTACTAATCAGTAAATAGTTTTCAGCCGTCCTTGTGCACGCCATGTCAGCATTGTGAGGCCAAGCCCATATGTTGTACGATAATGAAATAACCTGGTATCACACAAGATAGATAATAGCCTTGCTCTAGAAAACATCCAGCCTTAATGAGGTTTTAAATGAATAAAAAACAATGTTAACAAAGATTTCAAATTGCTGTAGTTAAAGGGCGCATATTAATATTCCGGTTATATTTACATAGATGACAAAAGGAATCCTCCATACTATTAAAAAAGATTTATGCGGAAAAAAGGACCACAACACGCATAATAAATATTAATATACAATTAAATGTTTTCTCGTAGCTTAAAATTTAAATATAATAAATAAGTAATGTGAGTAATCTTTCTTTTAACTACGTACAAAACAGTGAAGGTAAAAATGACCAATTGCGATACACTGCGGCCTTTTATGAATAATAATAAATCAAGGAAAAATATACAAAAATTAAGTTTTTATCGCAAAGCAATCATTAGAAAATCACATTTTTAGTCACGATTTGTAGGTCGAAAATTACCACATAATATTGCTTAAGAGTTCAATACTTAACGTACCCATGAGTGAAATAAAATCTTATTTCCAAAAATACTATCATCATATCGTCGCTATTCTGGAAAAAAACACTAAATCGAAAAAATTACATATTGAGATAGTTTTACCAAATGTTCCTAATTTCAAACTCTACCGTGTGGAAGAACACACTTATTTCTACAAATTATACTTGTACTTAAAAACAGTTTTGTACAAAACAAACAAAATGAAAAAGGTATAGCAATTCAAACATTTGACAAACTTCAAAGTCCAATTACTGAAAAGTAGTATTTTTCAGTTAGTGTTTTCTTCCAGAACAACGACGATATCATGTATTTAATAATAGTATATCTATCACCCATTTCATAAATGGAAATTACAATAGAATAAAAAACGTTCTTCACAATTTTATCCGCCTGACTAAAAAAATTTATTCTAGTAAGCCGGTATATTTAAAAATAAAGCCTTTCGTTAGGCAAGTCGAAAGCCTTACGACAGTAATAAAAAAAAGCTTTCAATTAAAAATTTCACTCAAAAATTGCGGTAGCGAGAACTGATTTTATTTATTCACAGTTCAGCTACACGCAGTGAATCACATACTATCTATCGTTCAAGTCAAATATATTACTTGTAGTAAATTGTTTATCGGCACGGTAATAATATGAAATTCGGTGGAGCAGTATATCTATTAATTCATGGAGCGACGGCGCTTATTATTACATGATCTAAAATATTTTTTATTCAAGATTGTGCGGATAGTTCATAATTAAAATACTTATTAATTGTATTTTATTTTACTTGCAGAATTTGTGTGATAAAAAAAATCGCTTCATTCCCGAAAACATAATATACTTATAATAATACCGATAATTTGATGCGATTTCTGAACGACAAAGAATAAAAGAAGAGTTGCAGACAAAATATCGATTCGTTAAGAAATAGAGGTATGGGGGTGTTGGGTCGTTGGGTGGGCACATTGGGCAGCAGCGGTGTAGTCACTAGTGGGTGGCCCGCGTCGCGTTCCTACGCAACCACAAATACCCTCCACTCCACCTTTAACTAAATATCGATTATTTTTATCACATGCTAATAGTATTATTGCTTATGTCGCATAAAGCTGTTAAATGTTCATTTTCCAATATCCCCCGTCAATATTTATATTGTAACCGAGTGAATTAACAGAATTTTTCATCGTAAGTATTTCAATATATCTAATCCATGTATTCAATATTTTTATTAAGGTTGAATCAATTATCGTATTCTATCGTTCATACCAAATCATCGTGAATAGCAAATTGAAATGACCAATTCAAAAATTCTTACTGATAAGATTTGTTTTATCGATATGGAAATATCAAATTTATTATAATTTAAGATATCGACTGAGGGTGGTTTATGGAGTTTTAATATCAAATTTGAATTGTTGAATTTTTTTACATTTCCATTTATTTCGTCACTAACGACCCGGGTTTCGCCTTTCGGTATCTTCAGGCATTTGAGTACACGAATGAACTCGAACTGACAGACAGTAAATAGTTTGTATCGTTTATATATAAGATAAAATACGACAAAATATTATCACAAAGTCTAGGAACCACGCTGATACCTGAATTAATACCAATACCTACCTACCCGATAACAATGACTCGTAATCCTTATTGGTAAAACAAAGACATTAACAAAGTCATAGGATTTGCAATTATAGGTGATCAGGAACCAAATATCGAATTTATTGCTGTGTAAAATTATATATACATGTACAAATCAACTCACATGTCTACGTAAAATGCAGGAATACATCAAATGTTATGAATTCATTAAAAGCCGTCGTCGTTACCTGGAAAAAAAGAAACAAAATTATTAGTACAATTAAAAGTTTGACACATGTACTAATCATGACGCAGACAGTAAATTTAAATGTATTTTTGTATTTCGAGTAATAATAATGCGAGTTAGTTGGAGACGAACAAAAGTCTCGTCGTGTGAAAGTAGCGTAGCAGTTAGGTAATAATAGTCGGGTCGTAGCAAGAAGATCGCGGTGTCAATGTCCTGCAGCGTAGCTCGGCACTTGGCAACGAGTCGGCGTCGAGGGCGTCAACAACTGCGACTGCAACGGGTCGGGTCGTAAGAGCTCGCCAAGCGATTATGAAGCGTCGATGCCACCCAAGGGAGGCTGACTCAATATGACCCTCCCAATCTTTCTCAAAATGTTTTCACTACTTCCGGAAAATATTCAACTACAAGTTAAAACGGCGAGAAATTTATTAAACTTAAAAGAAAATTTTGTAGACAGTTTTCGTGAAACGGCACTACGAATAGTCGGCACTAGTGATTATTTTGAATACCTTATAACAGTGGAATTTCATTACATAACACAAAAAAAACGTTTTATTCATTTCCAGTGTATTATAATTGACATGATCCAGAATCATTTTTCTTTTATAAACTTTAGATTCACTATTAATACCTATGTATATTGTTTTTAGCCTTCAATGATACGAAGGATTGTATAAACATATTAAGTGTTATAATACGGACGAGTCCTTCATGTCCAAAATAAAAAAGCGACGATGGACCTGGCTTGGACATGTACTGCGTATGCCCCAGGGGAGCCCGAATCTTGCCTGTCTCTTCCACCAACCGGATGGATTCCGTCGCTCTGAAAGGCCGCTGATGACGCTGATGGCGGAGCTACGGGACGCTGGTATTACCTGGTAGGCAACAAAAAGTCTGGTGGGGACAGAGAATTTGAAGAAACTGTGTGATGGCCATATGTTCCGAATAGGGAGCGGATATGATTAAAATAAAAACTATTGTTATACAAGAACACTAAAATTACAGCATTTTGATTTGATTTATGTTTAAATAATCTAATAAAACAGTACGAAAGAAATCATTTCATTCCAGAACCAATGAACTGTTCAGCAACAGTGGACCACAAAAGCACAGCACTATGCGAAACTTCAAAGAAATATTCCGTTTGTTCTTTTTATAAATTGGAAGCTATTTGGAGGCGCATTTCCTAGCGGTTTTTGGAAGGCAGTTCACGTTATTAAACTATATTTATGTAAGCACAAACTGCTTTGAGAAAATACAAACTGTGTTTCATATACCAACGGATCGGATATAAAGGGATTTCTACGTTTATTCATGAACCAACAAATCACTTAGGTTCATATCTTTCTCATGACCTTTATAAACCTGGACCATACGTTGATAAGCAGTATCAATAATTTCGTCTAGTCGGGAATTGAAATAATACTCGTTCTTCTTACTACTATTAAAAGGTTTATACTGAACATAGAATATATGTATACTCAGTCCTCTTTTTACGCGATTATTTCACATGCATTGTGATAGTATATAATATTTCATTTTTACAACTACATACGAAAGATCAAACCGAAATCAATATATTAAATATGTATTAAAAAGTGGGTCAAAATATGAAGAGGTTAAAATTGTTATAATATTGACTCTTTTTGTTCAAATTTATGCAACGTTGGGAAATTTCACAATACATAGTAAAACAATAGAAAAATCGTTATGTCGCTTTTTCCGTCAATCTTGACTTTAATTATAATATATTATTATTTAATGTCGGATATTAACAGTAAAAACATTAACACGGCAAGAAGCCAATAAAATAAAAACATACTGCGCCAACCTCTTGAAATAAGGTTTAGTTTTTGATAGTTTCCGATACAAAATGATGCTTATAAAGAGTTTCGAGCACGCAAACACGCCAAATATTTTGGTGTATACTTTTACAATAAATTTATCAAGAATTGGTACTTATATCATAATTCTTCATAAATAAAAACGTGGCGTCAGAATACAGAGAAAACATTCTTATTTCGTCTCAATCTTTCGTTTTTATACTGCAATACCGAATTCAAAATGAAAACGTTATATAATGTTCGTCAATAATGATATTTTATATTGACTTCACGTATATTCACTTCGCCTTCACTCAAACCATATTTCCCGCATGAATAATTGTTTCGGTAAATAAATTTACATTTTCATGAAATTCCATTATCATTCGATAAGGAAACAATTGGATTCAGAAGATTTACCTGAACATTATATATTCCATGCAAATTTAATTTTAAGTGTTATTCTTCACAATTCACAAGCTTCGAATATGTTGTATCGAACATCTAATTAAATGAAATAAATCACTGTAACAAAGTGAAATTTAGATATCTGATTTTTCAAATATTTCTTTGCTTCTGACGATTTAACGACAACATTATCACGCTTCTTTTGTTGCTTTTATGTGTTTCTTTTGAATCGCAACCAAAAAAACTATGATCAAATTTTTGTCATAAATCAATATATATTGGGGTTAAGGAAATCCCGTATTTTTTCATTTAAACTGTGACGGGGCTTTCCCAAGGCTGCTAACGAAAAAAGTATTCACCGAATACGCTGGGCTATGACCATGACCCAGTTTTCTTTGATATGAATTTATATTCCATGCTTAATTACGAGAGTGGGAAAACGGAATCAATGATTGAATCGGTGACATTAAGCGTTCGATGAACCTCTAATTCCTAGGGGTTTATAAGACTTATCTTAAAGTACATGTTTAATTTATATTTTTACACGTATTTTCACTCGCTGAAATCGTGACGGCAGTCAAGTACTTCCATATGCAAATAACATTTCGATTTACACAGTAGAAAGCTCGCAGTTTAGAACAATATATAATTGATCATCATAAAATACATTTACATGTTAATCACCGTACATAATCAATACCCAGGAATTCAACCAGTCTTAATACCCCGACATGCGGGTACAAAAAAAAAATATCAAGTTCTTAATAAAATAATATTTGAAGTGTCACGTGCCACCGTTATGTTCACTTGAGTAAGATCATACCATGAACATTATTATTTTTTTTACCATGTCCGCTCCCAGAGTGGAGGCCTATGGCTTATTAATGGAGAAGTTTTCTAAGAGAACTGCTTGTTACACAGTTGCTGAACCTCTCTTTTTCGAAGAGAGTAGAGATAGGAAAAGAATAGTGGTTAGCTAATAGCTCTCGCTATGCCCCGTTTTTAGGATCGGATGGGTGCGAGGGAATTTTAGAAATCACAAACATCCCCATGCCTTCGAACAGAAATCCATAAATCGATCGAAAATCAGTTTATAAAACTGTCCGCATCGGGACTCGAACCGGAAACATCCGTAACAGTAGCCAACGACGTTGACCACTACACCGTGAACCCGAGGAAGCCGACATATTGAAATAAATTATAAAACAAGTCGAAGATTCATTCTGTAAAAATGATATTTTCATATAGACCTCGACTACGTGATAATGATACGTAGTTTAATCATTTGATATAACCAGTGTTGAAAAACGTACAGTGGTATTTATGTCGTTATTTGGTATAAAAATATACCCTTCCATAATCAGGTTTAATCCAAAGTGTTTAAACCTGTGAACGTAATCTGAAACGCTGTGATTAGTAGGGCGAAACCAATCCGTCGATTCGTCATTTACAAATTGATTGAATCACTTGGGCTGAACTGTAACACAGAAAACAACAACATAGGTAAGAATTAATTTATATTCAGAACTACATTCCATGTTAAGTCTGCCGCATCGGTAGACATAGTCAGACCCCAAGGGACATTTAGAATCAGAGCATCTCCGCAAAGGATGGTAATTATGTCAATCTGGAGCAATGTGGAAACTATAAATTTTATCAGAGCAAACATTAAGCATCAAAGCCACGTATCTAATACTTGAGCGGAAAAGCGATACGAATAACGAAGGACGTATCAAAGGTTATCAAAGATAGTAATTATACTGTATAATTCATACAACCCTAGTATTATCAAATAATACAAATGAATATCTTTACATGCATTAACTACATGGAGAGCTACAACGAATACTAAATTGACTAACGGAAGACATTATACTGTAATAATCATATACATTATAATCTACGACGATATCTTCAATTCAACACTTGTGCGGAATAAATTGTGTTTATTAACAGTTTACTGGCCGCATGTTTTTTATTGAATTTCGCCTGGCGGCCGGGCGATTTTGTCAAAAATTCGCAAAAAACTGCCATTTCACTAAATTCACTATATGACACACCCTGGTTTTTGTTAAGTATAAGTGTCACTAATGTCCAGAAATGAAATCACCCAGCGGCAACAGCAATATTTCGCAGAATAGGCTCTTTCTTGTTGCCAGGCGTTTAATTGCCGCCGGCTACTGCCGCTGGACGAGTCTATTTTTACGGAAAGAGGTAGCTCCGACTTTGCAGGGAGTTTTTTTTAATTATTTGTAGACAGTCGATTACGATCTGCCGAGCGGGACGAGCTGCGCTCTCGTGGCGGAGGTGACGTGACGATGTGAATTGTTTGTTTTTTTTTGATTTGCATTGGATTTAATTTAAATTCGTTGTGACATTTGTATTATAACTTAAAGTAAATTCAGTTGCTAAGTAAATGTAAATGTAGAATCAATTTTATGTGTTAGGATTTATATATTTGTGTAATGTAAACCACTGCATTTTAAATGGAAAAATAAATAAGTTTGGAACCGGATTTGAAATGGTGTTTGTCTGAGATCAGCCCTTCCAGGACTCCGGATAACCAGCCGCTTGCCTCTCTTCGATCCGGGGTCTTCTCATATAATTTGTAAACCAACTGAGATATCTTAACCAAGTTCAATTTGATGGCTTCCAGACACTTCACCGCATAAATCAATGCCATTTGACCAATGGTTCTATATCTGTGGGTTGCATACTTATGTGGTGTAGTGAAAAAAACTTAAATCTACTAAAAAAAGCCCTGCTTCTCGTATCACCCCTGTTGCAGATGTTACAAGTCACCCCGGGACAGGACACGGTTATCATAATGACTCAAGCACCATAAAAAATGCCATATGGCTCGTTCAATAAATCACTACGCAATGTGTAAATAATAATAACCAATACTACGAGAGAGAAAAAGGTAAACGTGTACCATCCATTTAGGGGTAGTTTTACAAAACTGTGTGGTAAAAATATTGTTTATGATTTGTTAAATAATGCGTTGATGTGTATACCACCATCTCTCGTTGACATTTGAAATCAAGCTCGATTATAACCCAGTATTTTTTCAATATAATGGAATCTATGACGTAGGACGCATATACGAGTCCACGGACAGCAACCAGAATTCTTCAAGGACTGAAATACGAGTCCGCGGCCAATAACCTGTTTTAATATTATACGAAAATAATTATAATGAAAGATAACGGAAACTTTTTCGAATGTGAATTAAGTATAAAAAAAATTAAACAGCATGCATGAAGGCTATTTTTATTTGTTGCGTAATATATATTATTGCTACAGGATTTGAGTAATTATTGATAATATAACGAGAGATTTAACAATGTTTTAACTAAATTCAGCGTTAGGCCCTTGCGATCGCGTAAGTTTAATAACTACCGCGTCGTTTTTGAGGAATTCTTGCGTATGGTGAAAATTTGTTTAATTACATTAATTATCTTAAATGGAGGGCTTCATTAAATAATCATGGCTGATTCTCTAACCGCCTCGAGGTTTTAGTATAATTGCCAAATTAATAATTTCACCGCACGAGCAACTCATAAAATTTAAATTAGTTTTTCATTTTGTGAAAACTCCTGGTCGACATAATAATACGACTTAATTTAATAATATGTAGAACTAGTTCGGGATTCATTTCCTGGTCGGAGAGAATTTCTGTATGATTAAAAATAAAGTAATAGGAAACAAACGGCATGGTGGGCACATTGTATAAACAACCTGTGAAAAAATATCTTGAACTAAACCATAATCGTATGAATAAACTATGTGTCGCGCAATTATACCTTCGATTAATTATTGAACACGTAAATAATGCTCGATCTAAATTTTGTGTGATTTTAAGAATCAAAGGTTAAGTTGATTGATTATTTGACAGAGGTGTGACATTAACCGGCGAGTGATAAGAAGTATTATAGTCATTTGGAATTAAGATCATGTGAATCAATTTTGATTAATTCATACACTAATAATTCATATGTAGTTCAGAATCAAAAAAAATATTATGGCCTTATTCACTTAGCAATAAGTCTTTAAATGTTTAATACTCAAAACACACTCTCTCAAGACATCATTAACATTATTAGCCTCATTATAATATTGAATGAACATTCAATTGATTACCATGCAAACCTCGTACACACTTATAAACTTATAGAATAAATTATGGCATGTGCGAAACTAAAATTGATATTTGTTTGGTCAATTTAAATACAATCAATATGAAGGGTACAGGGGAGCAAGGGGAACGTCATCAATTTTGTGAAATTGAGATTTAAATGCCATCTACTTAATAGCAAATATTACGTATTTTATTATGCCAAAAGTGTACGTAATATAAATACATTAGGTCACGAGATATTTCACTTAAAAATTTTCCTATACAGGCTAAGAAGGGGTAATGCCAGTCCAAAACTGAGGTAAAAGGAGGAATGTATATGTTATAATGAATACTGTGAAATTATACTGTGCAAGAAAGGGTAACTTTACAAGACTTTTTTCCCTTCTTTGCTCTTTACATTTGGGAGTTAGCTTTATTTTAATTATTTAAGAAAAGTAATACAAATATGGTGCTTTTACTATTATACATCTTATAACAATAAAGTAACTCTTCTCTAAAATAGAAAGTGATCAATAAAAAAGTAAAGGACAATTTTAATTTGTCTTAAATTCTTTCACCTAAGCAATTTTATTAAACTGACTCTCCCCTTTTATTCCCTATACCCTTCATATATGTGTATTGAGATCTACAATATAACGCACGGTAAAAAATTATGAATCAAAAGTAAGGTTATAAAGATGTCCAAGAATTTACTATGTTTACTATAATAAACTCTTACATGTCATGTTATCAAATTTCTGAACAAATATGTGAATATTATGCAAAAACAATACGGAACATTTTATAGAATTTCCTATGGAAAAGTGTCTTATTTAATGATAAAAGGAAGGACAGTGCTGTGTTGAATAAATAAAGCGCTCGCCATCAAATATCTAGCTTGCTGTGTACGCAAAACTCGTGAAGAGAGACAGAATAGCCTGGAATTTAACAGACTGCTTCCATATTCAACGACAGGCTTTCAAAAAAACTTAATAAAAAAAAACACAAGCTCCAGCGGTGGCATTCTCTCCATCAAAAATAATAACACACCGTACAGGCAGGATAAATTTATTCAACAGCCAGCCCGACAAGCGCTATCAAACCGCAGGAAAGTTTTCCACGATAAAGCCTTTACTCCCAAGAGTAGTTTGAGGAAAGTTGTAGTTGCCAATCTGCAGGCACGGGGCTGGAACGACGGCTAACGACATTCGTTAGAAGCGTCGTATCAGCGTCACGGAATCCGGTACGGTACACCAAATACCCTTTTCTTTACGTGTTGTGTAATGTAACCATTTTTTATGTGCGCTGCGGGCGGTAGCTATGCGTATAAAATGAAATATAATCTAAATGGTATTTATGATATCTATAGAAAAGTTTTTTTCGCATGTATAAATGCACCCAGTACTCGTAAAAAGATGAGAGATTTGATCCGGTTTCATAAAACGATTCGATACTACACTAACTCCAAACGTCTTAAATTCGTATTATCATCTTATCGACACTAGAGAAGAAACTATTGTAAATCTACAAAGCATCTAACATTTTCTTTGGAGAGAACATTCTAATTTTATAATTTGTCGAAGTAAAATTAATAATTGAAAACTTATTGTATTCACTAAGGAAAACATTAATTAAATTATAAACCGGCTTAAACAATATTATTGATTCTATTAGCGCATATGATTAAAGTTATTTTTGAATGTCAATTCGGACATAACATTCAAGAACAGACAACTCAAATTATACCGATATAAAAATTAAAAATGCACAAATCTAATTTTAAATTACAGAAATAAAACAACAGTATCACAAATATATCCAAAATCACTCATTAATGTCTTCGGTGCTTTAATAATTTGGAAAAATCCTCTGGTCAGTCAAGAAGGTTCCGATAATATTGGTGGAGGATAGGTCACCAAAGTGTAACAACAATGGATTTTCCTGCGGGCGGCGTCAGATTTGGCGTCAGCGGATGCGACAAATTGGTTCAGCACAAAGAGCCAGTGACACCTGCCGCCTAAATGTTTCAATTTATATTAGACAAGTTGCACGAGTGTGCCGTTATTAAGCTCCAGGTTTGATAGTTAGAAGTGATCTTTTTAGGTAAACCTGGTAGTTTGTATCGCTGTGTCTGTTTTGAAAGTGGTTAAAGTCATCATAGTTTTTTGCATAACCGAGAATAAATAATGAGACGTGGCTTGCTGGATTTCAATAGGATCTTCAAGCTTAATACGTTGCAGATTGGCATATAAACGCATTGAGTAGAAGATAATTTTGAGGTGAGGTATATTTGAGGAAACAGTGATCATGTCCTAGACTGAAGAGTATTATGTTGATAATGCAATTATTAACACTTAGCGAAGAAGGTAGCCTAAACACAATACATACCTTTATTATCGCATTCCATAAAACTAAAAGCGTATACTCAAAAAAATGTATATTATCTGAAACTAGTACTGAACTCATAGAATATCATCAATACCGATACCGATCAATACTATCGAATCAAAGAATCGTGATAGAAACCTACAAAATATCCCAACGATCTGAAATAAGATTTATATCCGTAGTTGCCGCTCTATCCACAATCTAAAGATTAATTAGATTAATTCTGTTTAGAAACACAATTAAGTAATTGGAAACCTTTTTGGAGATTATTTACAACCACAATAGTCCTAAATTATTAATCCTCGATTTAGTGGGCAATTATAGGATATATTATAGGATATCCATTTAGGTATTTTTTACTTTGTTCAGTGCCAATATCAAATTGAACTTCCACTTATGAAGCTCAGTAGACGTTACTGATTAGACAAATAAAAGAAATGAACAACACTTTCATTTTAGTTTCTTCAACGCGCATTTACCACTGGAATCAATATTCCATCGTGTGCGTAGGGAAAATACTAAGCCTCAAACCATAGACAGAGAATACCTATAATCATCACAGTGATCAATTGTATAGCTGCTCATTGCACTAGTGGAGCATCTTGTCAGGATTCTTTGATCTAATAATAGATTAAAGCTCTCAGATTATCACAGTAACATGACAAAACGTCTGCTATTACCACATAACAAACAACTAATTAGTACACCAGAGATATCCATAGAACTATAGGACAATAAATGTCATATTTGTTTATATATATATGGAAATATGTAATTGCTGCTCGCAATTGGATAAAAGCTATCAACGATTAGACTATTCTTTTTAAAACCATCACTTGGTTAAGTTAGTCGAGAGAAACTGAAAACAATAGTTGATTTTTGGAATTTTTTGTAGCCGAATTTCGCCTTTCAGCATATTGAGGAACTCGAACTGACAGACAGTAAATAGTGTCTATGGTTTATATATGAGATAAAAATACGACAAAATATTTTTAGTCTAGGACCTACACTGATACACGAATTAATCCCAAAAAAACCCGGCAATAACCTTAATCCTTGTTGGGAAAGAACGTATAAACAAAGTAAAAGGACAATAGCGATTGCAGGTGGCCAAATAATGTTAGAATTACCAATGATTTTACACTTTTAATAGAATGGTGGGTTTAAAAAATGCAATTTGAAGAAAGGATAGATATACACCCAATCATTCCAAATTAGTGAGTTTTGTCAGTGTGACTATGGGATGAATGTATTAATATGGGAATATCATTATTTTGGTTGTTAATTTATGTTTTTTACAAGCTCATCTCACGTAAAACATACAATAACGAGGTGTTTGGGAGATTAAGCTGTTCGTTCAGAATTGGTTAGGAATTTAATTGGGCTCTATTGATTTCCAAAATGTCTTGATAAAATAATTGATGGTCCCCCGTGTTTTGATGCAACATTTATCATTAGCATTAGTATCAAATTATCTTTATGAAAATATATGAAACATAATAAAAAAAAAAAACAACACAGTCAACACCAAAGGAACTCAAGATGGTAATATTAAAATAAAAGTAATTCATAATACCGAATTAAATGGGAAATTTTGGACGTGAATAGAGATTAATACCTAAGGAAGACTTAGTAAGGTGAAATCAAATTGGGTCATTTAAGTAATACCCCTTGCTGCATGATGTGATGCTGGTCGGTCGATAGGGAGACTGTTGTAGACGTTGACCGTGACATACTTTTCTCAGCCAACTCTTCTCCTTATACGTATTTACCCCACAATCCATCCCATCTAACAGATCGTGCCTTCTTAAAATTACTGTACATACCATTTAGAAATACTTCCGTGAAAAAATTTTGTACCAAAAGTTCATATAGCACAAAATACATTATTTTGTATGGTTTGCGTAGTTTTTCTCGGGTCCCTATAACAAAAGTTTACTTTGTCGAGCTATCGCTACAGCTTGCACGAAACATATCATTATGTATTTCAAAATACAAATTACCGGTGGTTGATGCAATTATTAGAGTACGTATAATCTAAAAAAAAATGTGATATATTACGATATTGTAAAACCTATTTCTATTTCACAATTTATAAATAAACAAGATGTCGACTCAGGCGATGTCTTAAATTATAAATAAACAAGAGTTTTGCTCAGCATTGTCAAGCATTGTCAACTGATATATATATAATTTAAGACATCGACTGAGGGTGCTTGATGGAATTCCAATATCAAATTTAAATTATTGAGATTTTGTACACTTCCATGTATTTTGTCAGACACTGTTTACTGTATGTCTATTCAAGTCCATTCGTGTGCTCGAATGCCTGAAGATGCCGAAAGGCGAAACCCGGGTCGTTAGTGACAAAATACATGGAACTGTACAAAATCTCAATAATTCAAATTTGATATCTATATATACAAAAATGAATGTTTGTTTGTTTGTCCCGTATGCGTTCCTCTACCATTTATCCAATTTCGATGAAACTTTTGTGAGTAGATGTGAAGGTTTCTGGAAAGAAAATCTAAAATAAGAATCAAATACGTACAATCAGCGACATCTCGGAAAACCTTCTGACAAAACGGAAAAACAAAAAATATGGTGTATCCAAATGGTTCGGCTAACAAGTGTAATATTGAGACTCGGGCCGAGCCGGGCCGGGCCTGAAAATGACGGGCTCGGACCGGGTAATTTTTGAAATTTCACCCCATGTAGACTTCTAATCCAAAATCACTTCAATAAACAGAATTAAAACACAAATACTTTCTGTCTTTGAGTGGCATTGCAACGCATGCCGGGTACTCACTAGTTGAAAATAAAAATTGATGAATTGAATATCTTAAAATACATAAATTATATCCGTTTTAAATTAATACTTTCAAAAATATTGCATGAATAAGTTAACGTGAATCAAACATTAAGGCGCACCATGTTCCTTGAAAGATGTCTTACGCGTGCCTAATAACTCAAACCGCGTAAGTAAATTAACGCTCGAAGTCATTAAATCTAGCAAAAGGACAATTTATGGCCTCCATTGCCTACCTAAATAAAGATCCATTCATTATGCAGGATACTCAGACATTTGGGTAAATGGTGGGTTTTCGACCAACCCTTTCATTGAGGTAGTATACCAACATTGTTAAGTAATGTCAGCTTCCTAAAATAATCACCCACCCCATATCCCTTTGTAACAGTGTACATTCCAGTAAACGAAACTATATCTTTGCAAAGAACGCTTTTCAATTCACTAATAACTGATAATATTCAACATGCAAAATATTTCGTCGCTGCCCAGACTCCCCAGACGAATTCTGTCTCCGTTTTTTACGCATCAAACTATAATAACGAATTTGAATTGTTGAAATTTTGTACATCTCCGTGTATTTTGTCACTAACGACCAGGGTTTCGCCTTTCGACATCTTCAGGCATTCAAGTACACGAATGGACTCGAACTGAACAATTCAAATTTGACATTGAAATTCCATCAAGCACCCTCAGTCGATGTCTTAAATTATATAAATTTTTTCCATGTCCGCTCCCAATGTGGAGCATATGGTCTCCGAATGGAGGTATCTTGACAGATTTTTACTACGAGAACTGCTTGTTACTCAGTTGCTCAATCTCTCTTTTTCTTTTTCGAAGAGAGTAGGGATAGAAGGATAGGGATATGACAGGACTATTGGTTAGCTAATCGCTCTCGTTACGCCCCGTGAGGATGGGATTGGTGGGAGGGAGGACTCAGACTACGAACAGAAATACATAAATCGATTGAAAGATCAATCTATGAAAACCGTCCGCACCGGGAATTGAACCGGAGAAATCCGTAACCGTAGCCATCGACGAAACCAACTGCGCCACGGACGCCGACAAATTATATAATACCGACACTAAATCAATACCTCTTTTGATATTCTAAGCATTACAGTACAAAATTGACATAAACTCTCGATTAGATAAAAACATACTTCAAAAAAACTGCATTGGCTCCTGAAAAAACTAGTTTTCCGATTGTTGAATTTAAATCAGAACAGCGATGATATTCTGAAACACTTTAAGACAGAAAAACACTTCCATGTTGATGTACAAAAATTGACTTTGTAGTATAGAAATTGAGTTTGGCATGTATGGGTTTGTTTATGGTATGAATGAAAAGGAAAGTCAGATTGCGTGAGATGTGTATCAAAAAGTTATATCGATTGTGGAGTGACGTCATAGAAGTTGGACCGGTTAACACGTATTTAACGATGGCCATGATTGGCGAACTGTCCGTTTGCGGGGTTAATATTCAATGTTAAATGTAGTTTTTGCATACCAATTCAAAACTGAAGTTTTGCCTTACAAATTTCTGAATTTTGGTAAGAGTAAATTTATTGGTTTACTTTATGTCTTAGTTGTATAAATTAGTATTCATATAGTACTTAACTAACAAATTCCCGAGAAGAAAATCTCATACATATTTAAACATTTCCACACAGAAAAATATTCCGCAGCGTATATATTATTTGTTCTTTTAAATAAATTAAGAATTTTCTATTCATTTATTACGTTGAGGAAGTTTTCGTTAAATACAATATTTTCGGTATAAGGGTCGTGGATAGGAGTTTGGTAAAAATTTTAAACATCATTGATCATTATTTTTTCGATTTAACAATTCCGCATTCCTTACGTAAGTATCTTTATAAAAGGTAGAAAAGGGGCTACAGAACATTAATATTGCCATTCAATGTGATCAACAAATCATTTTCTAGTCAATATTGAATCTTCTCTGTTTGTGACTATATTCTTCATATAATCAAATTTGGACTATTGAGATTTTGTACACTTCCATGTATGTTGTCACTAACGACCAGGGTTTCGCCTTTCGGCATCTTCAGGCATTCGAGCACACGAATGGACTCGAACTGTCCATTCGTGTGCTCGAATGCCTGAATGTGCCTAAAGGCGAAACCCGGGTCGTTAGTGACAAAATACATGGAAGTGTACAAAATCTCAATAATCCAAATTTGATATTGAAATTCCATCAGGCACCCTCAGTCGATGTCTTAAATTACTTCATATAATCGATTGAAATAAATTATGTATACTTCAGTAGTTTTAGAAATTTTATCTTGCAGTAATGTAATAGCCAAAAAAAGTTGCCCAATCACTGAACTAATTAAACTACTTAGAATAAGACGAATTCAGAAACGCTTTTAACATTATGTGACCCGACTGAATTTATAGCGTTTATTACGAGTCATAAAAATTGTCATACCATTCAATAAATACATCGAAGTCAAAGACAATGTGGAGTATTATTAAGTTCTCAACTCAATTCTCCTTGCGAAAACTTACGGCCACCAATTGCGCCCGAAGACTAAAGAAACAGATAATATCTTTCAAACAAACGAGGACAAATAACGGTTGGCAGGCTAAAGGCGCGGGCAAAAGGAAAAAAATCCCGGACGAATGGGTCTCTCGGCGCCACTTCCGGATATCGCAGCAACTCCCGTGGCACAAATTCGGACATTCTTAGCTTCGTACTGACAATCTCCGACAAAAAGTCCCCGAAACCGAATCGATGTGGATCAAGTCCCCAATAAGTGCTTCACCCAGGCTTCGGAAACTTGCGTAAAGTTTGTTTACAACACGTTATCTAGATCTATAGAAAAACAGCTCAAAGGCTTTGAAATAAAATTGCCCAAGAAGACGTGACTTTCTATTTATACATTTTACAAAACATGTCCAAAGTACTAGAAAATATATGCGTGAATGTATGTACTGAGCCGATGCTATCAGTTTAAACGAAAACATTATATTATGTCTAGTGTGTTACACATTTCTTGAAATCTGCAAACCAAAGAAACAGAAGATAATTCGCAATAATTCTTATTCATTCAAAAACTTAGTAAATATAAAATATATTAGAGTTAAAATGAAAGAAAGCATGTTTATAATTGGAAAATAACATAATATTTAGGTGGTATACATAATATTATACGGGTTATAAATAATTGTACTTTGTATTAGATAGTATTCACTCGGTACACGTGAACTTTTATTTCGATAGTTTGCACTTTGGGTTAGATAGTATTAACTTAGTACACTCAAAATTTGATTTTAATAGTTTCCATTTAGTCACGTATTTTTTTTACAATGTGAGTTAAGTAAGGTGTAGTAGATTATGTTAGGGTTAATAGGTAATGTATTCCAATGCGTGGAGCAAAGACAATATAGGCGGCCTAATATAGGGTAGAAGAATAAGTGACATTTCATTACAGCTTCGTGCAACTATCGATTTCAAAGTGTGAGTATTTATATTGAGTGAAAACTATTTTATCTATGTGAAAATATTTTTTCGAAAGTTTAATATATTTCTTCAGTGTTGAGATATATTTTATTATGTGGGATCACTTTATTTTTAGTGAAAGAATTTGTTTTTAGTGGACTTTATTTGTTATAAGTGAAAATTATTTTAATGAAAGTGGAAACTAATTTAACTATGTGAAAATATATTTTCGTAAGTGTAATATATTTCTTCAATGTAGCGTACTATAAAAAAATATTAGCAAACGCGGTGACTAAGTCTTCCAATCCCGGGATGTCGTGATTCACAGTAAATGTTAAAAAATAATTCATATTTCAAATTAAAACTTCCTGATTAACTACAGCGTGTACCTCGGTTTGTCCATGTACATAGTTTTTTATAATACTTGTATCATTGATATAAATGTACTGAAGTCTCACTCCTTCTCGTATTTCGTAACAGCCGTTTTTAACCAATTTGAAATAGAGGAAAAAGGAAGACCGCTGCTTAAATGGATAGAGGACAATATTTTTGTCAAGTCGAATTGAAGGACATGTCCTCTTTTCTGTTATCATCTGGTAAAAAAATGCATTAAATAAAATATAAAACTATTTTGATCATTACATTTTTTTTTTATTTTCTCCCCTTTTTTATAAGTGACTGTCAACAAAAAAAACCATTCCAATGCCCAAATAAAATTTTAAATCATATGTACATTAAAATTGAAGCAATAATGGACTCAAATTAAATTTTAAATTTACAATTTAACACATGAAAATACACTTAATGACGAATTGAGAAATTCTGAATCCCAGATTCCCGGAATCATAAAAAGGGTCCGAGATTGGATGCCCTAGCGGCGACTACATCATTTATTCACTACCCACAAAATATCCAATATACTCCCACCAGTAAGAAATTCACAAGTTTCAAAAGCGATAACAACACAAATATGTTTTATCTTTACGCATATGTTGTTATGGATGATCATGAGCTGATATTTAAACTTGTCACTCCGAAAATTCTGATAAACGTCCTCCAAAATAAATTCGATTTGCAACTCTGACCAAAATATATTTGCAACTCTTTACAGATCGACCAGCTAAAATCACAAGACACTAAGATTTAAGATGCGTCTTACCTTAGTTATCATAATAAAATTGCTTCGACTTTTTCAAAAAACCAATCATTCGAACGGTTATCGAAACATTATCCATGGCCTTAGTAAAATATCATCATTATATCTTTCCAGTGAACTGCGCAGATAGCACACATACTCGAAATGTTTACAAATAACCGTAAGAGTAATGACATAAATCACGATTGTTTATTACCAAGCATATGAAACTTAATATTATCAAAAAAGCACATAGCATCTCAACTATATCAAAATGTACACACTTGTTTAACAGATATCAATATTTATTTAAGATGTATTACATAAAATGTAAACCATCTGTTTACACACACACAGTTACACGACTTTTTACTGATATTTTTTGCAGCATCACTTGACCTTTTCCCAAAGGCCTTAGTTTACGTATGAAAACCCACCGAGAAATATATTATTCCCGTTAAGAGTATGAAGTTAACGCTACGCTGATCCTTTCGCAGTTTTCTTCATTAGCCCACTTTGTCACACGGAAAGCTTTTAGCGCAAATTTCGCTTGAAGAGAAAATGATGCTTGCTCGAAATGACATCTAGCTTTCAAAGTTAACAAGCGCAAGCGGCATTAATTCGATGAGAAGGAATAACATCTCTCTACCTTCCCCCCCATTCTCTCGCGATGATAATACTATATTAATAACAAGCATGCTTAAATTTAAATAACAATTGGATTATTATAGACATACCAGTAAGCAAAAGATGCGATGTAATATCACAATTAGAAGAACGATACAAGTAATTTTGAATGCTTGGTAATGTTATTTATAAAACCGCGTTCAATTTTATAATGGAAAATAACGAAATTATTTTATTGCCATAAAGCTTAATATTTGTTGTGTCAATTTAGTCATGTACGGGTTACCTTCATAGATATACATCGTACTGCCACGATCCTAATCACGGTAAAAACGTGGTAGCGAAGAGGACAGTATGTTTCATGACAGCGGTTGGTAATATGATTTATGATATATCCTCAAAGAAATACTTGTCGTTATGAATTTTCTAGTAATGTTAACAACAGTATATTACCTATTTAAACGTGATCCGTATTTACATATACATAACTGCAAGTCAAAAAGTGTGAACATAAAAAGTGTGTTGAACTGGTATGATGGGTATACGACGCAATGCGCATTTTTACGTAGGTAGATAAAAATAATCAAACATTTTACACAATTATAAAATTAATAACTAAATATATTTTTAAATAATTATATCAATTTACCATTCATTCAAATAGGGATTCAATAGGGTTTTTATCTAAGCTAATAGAATTTGAATGTCCCCAGGCCATCAAGTCTTTCGAATGTTGACTGAGTGATAACCGAACCGCTCGATGTTTCCCTGAACAAGCGAACCGTTAAATAGCGTCCGTGAATTTATTCAACTGCCTAATGGAAAAAATTTTCGATTGCGAAAATCACAAAAACGATACAGGAATATAGTCGCCATTAATCTGTTTCGTGGTCATGCAATATATGCCTAATTGCGTACGTATCGTTCGGTGTTTGATCAAGTGTTTAATTCCAAAACAGAAAGCATAGACTAGCATTAGCATAATCAACGCCAAGGATGTATTAGAAAACTGAGTAGCTTTCACATAACTAAGTGATGTAATGACGAACTCGATTAAAATGCGAATGCATTAAACCAAATGTATCACGCGGCCAAGGGAACAATGTCCAAATGTCCGCTTCCGTCTGAGTTGGCAGGGACTTTCCCCGATTGGAAACTCTTCCGTCGAGGAGCAGTCTGGCGTGAAGTCTTGCAAATGGCATCCCGAATTGCCACAAGACAACTCGCACTCATTATGACATGTTTTACCGAGACAATGTAAGAAGGAAATTTGCTAATTAAACGTGTTTATATTTCTTTATCGAAGGAAATCTAATTTTATCAATAATAAGTTTCCTATCATTCCTGCATGATTTTCTTCTCTGAATCTTAAATTTATTAAGAGTACTTACTGGTTATTTCTAACTCTCTCGTCAAAATTAAAAGACAATTATATGTAAAATGACATTCGAGAAATTTATCCACAAAAATAAAGTCATTCGCAACGAATCAGCAAAATCACTTCAAAAATAAATGTCAACATTCAGCTGTTCGATGCAAGAATAATATCAGGCAACTGGCATAGTGTGACAACTGCGACATGCCACAGCTATTGTGAGAGAAATGATACGGAAACACACATCAAAATACAAAAAGCCAGGAGGCTTCCCATGAAAATGTTAACCGTGAAAAACCCACAGAAGGTGGCAATGTCACTTTAGGGACTACTGGATGAAAGGTCGCTTTAGGGACTTGTTTGTAACCAAAGAACTTTACCGGGTTATATCATAGCGTAATACAATGTTTCATAACAAATGAAAGATATCATTTATTTTATAAAATGGCAACATAATAATGATATTAAAATAAAACAATGAAATGCGTAGAATTTTGCTAAATTATAAAATAAACCTTCGTGTTCAAATTAGCGACATTTACAAAAAGTGACTTACTACAAAAACATCATAAATTTGTCAACAGTACAAATTTAAAAAAAGAAAATATTTCAAACGATAAAATATGAATCGCGATTGACTATCAAATCAACTAAATTAGTGTATATATACTTTTTGTTGCTTTGTTTTCATTTTCTCGGTGTGTATTATTACGGATATCTACAATTTAAAAAATGTAACGAAAAGCAAAACGTTGACGGACTTAGAAAAAGTGCATTGAGAAATGCTTCGTCAAATATGAGTCATTGTCCTTCATACAATACCGTTTGTGCATGCGAGCATTAGCACAACCGTGACAATGTGCGGAGCAATTAGTAAACGTATGAAGAAAATTCACAAGGGCACCTGGAAACATACGGTTAAAATACGCTGAAGTCGATTAACAATTATTATTAATATTGTATAATCAATACGAAAATAGAACGCCATTATTGATCGTATTAGTTATCGAAGGACATATTGAATTACCATGATATTTATTGTTATACCATTAGTGAAATCAAACGAATTAATTCGCAGTAATTTTAGTATTAATTTACTACTTCCGGTCAGTGCGATTGCATGATTTAAAAACTCAATTTACATCTGCAAAGATAATATGAGTACACCACAACAAATGCAAGTGCGATAGCTAATAATAATAATATATATTAGGATGATTTGGTTGCAAGGTTTTTTTAGCAGCACAAAAATTAACGTCAAACATTTCAAAACAACAAAGATTTGATCGATAAATCTACTGACTAATGTAACTAACTTTTGCACATGGTGTAAAATCATTTATTTGGTTTGTTTTTCAAATCATTAAATTCAATATACTTTAGGTGTACCTGTTTAATAATATATTCTAGATGTTCACATAAGATAGAGTTTAATATGATTCACACTTGGTTTGATGTAATATCAGTATTCCATATGTTTTATTAATGCTTGTGTTTGAGAACAGGAAAACGTACACGCAATTTTTTCATGTTGGTATGAACCTTCTACCGTAATAGATACCAATACATAAGTTTTAATTTTAATCGTAAAACAATGAAGAAAACACGAGTTTCTTACACATAATAGCACATATTAGCTTAATAGCGTACGACAAATAATTATAAAGCAATTTTGTTCACGCATGGTTGTGTAGTCTTTCAAACATGCGTAACTAATATAATAACATCATATGTGCAATTCGCAGAAGTTTTTAATAAACGTAATACTACAATGTTGATACGCCTTGATGACTAATAAAATATGATACTTGGGGAATAATTGTACATACATCACAAGCTAACTGTAAAATATGGTGTCTAACAGTTTTATACTCGAGAAGATACTCGAATATTGCGTGATAGTGTAATTGGTCTGTGAATTTCCGATGACATAAAATTTGAAGTTCGTCAACATTCGTTCCGTTAGGTTAATTATGATGTATCAGTGTCTATCTGGCAAAGAGTGACTGCGTAGTTGGAAACCTCCATTAATGGAGAATTAGATTTTACAATAATAATGTGTAATAATACAATATCAATATGTAATAAAATACCATACCAAGACAAGTACGTAAAAACTCTTTTCCAGGTTTTTTTTGTTGTTAAATTCAATTGAAAGATACAAAAGATAAAAAATTAATGATAACCAATATTAAAAAGATTGATTTTCGCTTATTAAAAATGCAACATGTTAAATATATATGGATGGGAACGTTTACAAAAGTAATATAATTTTAAAGAATTTAATAAGTATCAGTTGATAAACAGTTCTTTGTACAAAGAAAGTATATGATAACGTTATCAGGAAGCAGCCAGATAAACGAGCGATGAATAGATAGGAAAGTTGGAAATACCGTCCGTAAATTACTGGATAGGTACTGATATAGAATAAAAGGAAGATGATAAATAATATCACTGTCGTTTGTTCGATAGCCCCCAGGACATCAGATCGTAGGTATATGGAAAATTAACAGCTATTAATGATAAAACTTTGGCGATATTAAAAACTAATTATTTCGAGTGGGTACATTTAAAACTGATGAGTTTATATTCATCATTAAATATGAGTCGCTGAGTCGCTAAACACGCTCCCCCGAACGTTTTCAGAGTTTTGAGTAAATCACGAAAACTGTTATAGGCAGTATGACAGTTTTAAGTATAATTTAAGTTATGTTGTGTCTTCCGATGTAAAAATAAAATAATCTTTAACACTGTCGTTCTTACGGAGCACATATCAACCGTGTAAAACGAGGATCTAGATCATATAAAAAACAATATTTGTAAGTTTGAAAATTTGAATTTCGAATTGACGAAATAGGAAGACACTTTAGAACTGGAAAAATTGATAGATCTGTTGATGGAACACACACGTACATTATAAACTTATTTTGTAAAAAATCGCCTGTAGCGTGTTTAGCGACTCAGCTACTCATATTACACTATTTAAAAAAATGTAAGAAATTCAATTTGAGACATGAAAATATTTTATCACTTAAAAGTATTAATAAGTACACTAGTCAATTAACATGTATGTTCATAATGCTTGGTTCAGCAACTAATCAAGAAAAATATGTAAGAGTATAGCTTCATTCAACTTATACATTATATAAATTGCTCGGTGTGTAGGACACAGATGTGATATCAGGCGATAATTAGGCTGCGAGCACACGCCGCGACAATTAAGCGATGTAAACAGTGTTTCAGTTATTAATGTTAATTGAAATAGTTTGTCATAGAAATTACGACGACGAGCAAAGCCCCACTGTAATGCTCCCAAAAATTTAATGCCCAAAGGTGACTTATTCTAACTCGTGACAGTCTTCAAGCAGGTGTGTCAAACAGACAACCAGGTTGCCCATAAATTCGTTAGTGGAAAGTTAGAAATGCCTAAATTTATTCGAGGCTAGTTAGAGGCTAATTTCAAAAGAAGCACTTAAAAGTTAAGCAAAAAAGGGTCGCTGTGTTATAACTTATGTAATATAACTGTATATCATAGCCGGCACAATATATTATACTAGAATAATGTAAAATATCAAAGTATTAAATTCTATAAGAATTATAGGATTGGTTGATAGATTGGTTGGTTGATCGATTCGCTAGTTCTGACGATGGCGTGAAGCCAATATAACTACTAACCAATTCCTATAATTCTCGTCGAACTGAATACTTTGTTATTTTTACCTTATTACAAGTTCAAACAAGTAAAAACCGATTCAATCAATACTATATTCGACACTTTATTAATATTTGTTTGGTCCGAAATAATCGAATATAAACAGAGGATACAGAACGGTGTCCTATTATTTATCTCTTCCCTCGTTAGCAATGGATCACCTTCCCTGAAACCATTATGAAAGCTCACTTTACTATGCCTAATAATTAGACATTAACTACACATGACTTTTTAAAATAATTCAGAAAAATAATACAACTTAGATTAGAGTTATTTTAATTAAAAATAAACTAGTTGCATTTAAATTGAAATACATATATGTTGTATATAAATAGCTTCTATAATCTTACAACGTCGTTGTTCTGGAAGAAAGCACTAAATCGGAAAAATGACATATTGAGTTAGTAATACCAAAATGTTCGTTATTTCAACCATATGACAGAAAACACTTATATTTATAAATTATACTTTTACTTAAAAACAGTTTTGTACAAACAAACAAAATGGAAAGGTATGGCATTTCAAGCATTTGACAAACTTCAAAGTCAAATTACTCAAAACTAGTGTTTTCCAGTTAGTGTCTTCTTCCAGAACAACGGCGATATATAATAGCCCAGACCGCTCTGTAGACGCTTTATTATTATCACATGTTGATTTTAAAAAATTCTCACGATGTAAGCGTTCGCGATGTATACAATGCACACACAGTTCAGACGTACTAGCTACTTTAGACATTCAGTATTTCAATTTCAATATCGTCATCAATGACGGGTACGGTTTTACAAGTAAGAGCTAACAACATTTTTAACTATCACTAAGGAGTCTGATTGTAGTATTCTGCAACATACTATAGACTCGATTTTAAATTGGTCTATAGAAAACAAACTTAATTTCAACATTTCGAAATGTTTTTGCATTTTCTCTCGCTCAAGATTTCCTATTAAATATAGCTATGTGATATCGAATAATACTCTACAGCGTTTATTTGAAATTGTTGATCTCGGTATAACGCTTGACTCTTCTTCACATTTCATTCACATATTAAATTCTTGGGTTTATAGTTAGGCAAAGCAAACATATGGCAACTATGGCAACATAAGCAACTATGTTTCGCACTCTATACATTTCTTTGGTTCTCAGTACGCTTGAATATGGAGCTATTATCTCGAGTCTATATGAAAATTCCTACAAGTTGAAATAGGAGCGAGTTCATAAGAAATTTCTACGATATTTCTATTCCAAAAAATTTAAATATTTTCCCTTTCATAGTTCCCTAAATAAGTAGTTTTTTTTTAATCCATGTCCGCTCCCAATGTGGAGCATATGGTCCCCTAACGGAGGTTTCTGCTTGTTACTCAGTTGTTCAACCTCTCTTTTTACGAAGAGAGTAGGGATAGAAGGATAGGGCTAGGACATGACTAGTGGTTAAGTAATCGCTCTCGCTACGCCCCGTGAGGATGGGATGGGTGGGAGGGAGGACTCAGACTACGAACAGAAATCCATAAATCGATTGAAAGGTCAATCTATGAAAACCGTCCACATCGGGAATTGAACCCGAGACATCAGTAACGGTAGCCAGCGACGTTACCAACTGAGCCACGGACGTCGACATACTACCCGAAAGAGTACTACCCAACCAAATTTCTTTTAGGAAGGCTATCTTTTCACTCTCTTGAAGCACGAAGATCGTTTCGGTTCTAAAGCATTTCTATTTTCTTCTTCGGGGACGAGTTTATAATCCTGAAATTCTCATGACTATTAATTTACATGCTCCCAATTGTTATCTACGTGGCCGAAACCATATCCAGACAATTTTTATTCTTAAAACTTGTTCTTCGCGTCGGTCATTCGAGTCACCAGTTGCCTAGAGAACTGGATATTTTCAGCACTAAACATAGGTATTGTTCACTAAATAGTTGTTCTTTGTAAATTAATAATGTCTTGTTTTTTTTGTATTTAATAATTTTAAAAAAATGTTTTAATTTTCATTATTGTTTTTATTAGTACTTTTGTTTTCAATAATTATTATTACTGTTGTTATAAATGTTACTGTTATTATGTTTGTGAAATGCATGGCGCATTGGCGTCATCTGTAAAGCCATGCATTTAAATTTTTTTAAATTTACAATAAATAAATAAAAAATTCCATAGTCCTGATGTTATGCCGAAATAGGTAACTAGGTTATTTGATAATTCTTGTACACCTAAATACGTTGCTTTTGTTTCTCTAGTATAAAGGTATTCTAACAAGTAATTGCCAATTTCATCTATATATTAATGTATTTTAAGGTACTATACTGCACCTGCATAATTCATTTTACTAAAAGATCAAAACCAGTTTAGCTTAACAAAAAAGCCTGTTCAAGGCATAAAAATCACATACAAACAATGCTATTTATACAACATTGTAATGAAGAAAAAAATCGGATTGTTATGATCATTAATATTGTGTATACTTAACGGGTCCTTAGTGGAGTGTTCAACGACTTTGGCTTCGGTTACGGATGTCTCCGGTTCAATTCCCGGTACTGACAGTTTCATAGGTATGAATGCGTTTAATATTTAGAATTTCCTCCCACCTATCCCATTCTAAAAACGGGGCGAAGCGAGAGCGGTTAGCTAACCACTAGCCCTGTCTTATTTCTATACCTACCCTCTTCCAAAAAGAGAGATATTGAACAACTGAGTAACAAGCAGTTCTCGTAGAAGTTCTGTTGAGATACCACAAATGGGAGTCCATATTGTTCACATTGGGATATATTGATAATGCTTATTGAATAAGCAAACCAGTTACCGTGCGTCTTCATTATGTCGTATGGTGACATTTCAGCAAGGATCGACATATTTGATACGCTTCATATAGTTCAAAGTATCATTATTGATTTTTTCAATTCGATTTCATAAAATAAAAAAAAACGATAAAATCTATGTAACAAATAATTCACTGGTGATTTAAAAACGAGAAGCACAACAATTAAATGAATCTAAGTCTTTATTCTCACTATTCATTTAAAATTCAAATGAATAATTTAGTAAAATGAATTAAAAAAAACTATCAAACGATTTTACTAGGAACCGTTCAATGAGAAAAAGTTCAAAGAACGGAAGCTTCAAGTTTCCGCTGAAAAGATAAGAGCCATTTTGAATTTAAAATTGGAAAAAATCAATTCGCTTCCTTTCCATTGGATATTCAAAGATTTAATAAATCAAAATCCAAAAATTCAATATCTATGGTTGAAATCACCGTCTACTTGAAATTAATTCGTAAAAGTTTTCCTTCAACTAACAACCTTAAAGTGAAAGAAGATCTTGAAAGAATAGCCAGCAAAAAATACAGAAATTAATAATGCGAATGATTTGATTTAAACTGAGTTCAGATTTTTATTTACATGCGAAGGCCTTATGAACGGAATATTTCTATATTATTCAGGTTTTTGTTTGTAATAAGGTAAAGCCATATTGTAATAATTCAAGATATCGACTGAGGGCGCTTGACCGAAATTTAATATGAAATTTGGATTGTTCAAATCTTGTATTTCGTCACTAAAGACCTGGATCTCGCCTTTCCACATCTTCAGGCATTCATGTACTCGTGTACATGATATACATGAAAATGTACAATATATGAACAATTCAAACGAGCCATATTTGACATTTTGACATTTCCATGCATTTCGTTACTAACGACCCATGTTCCGGCTTACGGCATCTTCAGGCATTCGAGCATTCGAAACCCGGATCGTTAGTGATGAAATACATCGAAATGTACAAAATTATAACAATTCAAATTTGATATTGAAATTCCATCAAGCACCCTCAGTCGATATCTTAAATTAAAAGTCATATTGTATTTTACGTGTGTTAATTTACGTTTGATTCCAGTACGAAAAATAAATAAAAGCCAGACGTGTTATTTACACCAATCACATTACCGGACTGCTGTCAATTTATGACCTTTGATAAATAACGAATCGACGATGAAAGATAAAGCAATGGCAGAAATTGATTTTAAATGCCAAAAACAATCCACGCAAAACCAGGTCTAAAACCAGGGTACAATAATTTGCACTAAAACTTTCTCATTTATGTTCTATCTACCACTTGATTCAAGATATTAGTATTAATTATTATCATTCAATTCAACCAATCGGACGAAAATTGTATATCTGTTGGATAATGCATCATTAACGTAATATTTAAGAAAAACCTTAAACTTCAACATAATTATGCGTATGAAATATATGACAATAGATACTATAGATAAATGAGCTTAATTCCGAATATTAAAATACTTAAATAAAAACAGACCTTGAATTCGGCGATGCTTCATTTAAGACAACTAAACTAAACTACCATTTTGGTAGAATTTTAATTAAAAAACACTTGTATTCGAACATGACAATCGCGAAGTAGACTTTTATCACTTTGCCAAGCAATAACGAGTTTACAAACAAATTTGATTTTCAAAAGGTGGCAGTTAAAACGCGGCTGAGTCAAAACGGCAAGCGAAAATTGGAGCAAAGATCTCGGTTAAAGGATCGCGCACAAAATTAATAACATTCATGAGCTGAAGATGTAGTGGCCGTGGAAAATTCGCCCGAGCGGCAATTCGCGAGAGCGATCTCAGCTGGGGAGGGCGCCGGGTAAAGAACGACGCCGTTAACAAAGCCGGAGTTACCTCAACGCGGCGTCTCCGTCTCCGCCAGCTCGCAGCGCCCGACGAAGCTAAATTATTTACAATAATACAAATCTCAATTGAATCAAGTATGAAAGTAAATGCTGTAATTATACGTGAATATTTAACTATGTAGCTTCAATATAATATATTCGGATACGTATAAAAAGAAAAGCATTATAAAGATGATACCAGGCATTTACAAATTTTTCTTTTGCTTGATAAATCTAGATGAAAGAAAACTTTTTTCAGTACGGTACGTATTTATCTCTCCAAGTTATTAGTTAACGAATGATTTACCAGAGCCTAAATTACAGGCGTAGCCAGATGGTAAAGCTATTGTTACATAAAATTCTAACATTTAGAATCAAATTTATCAAAATAAACGATAATTTTCGTGTTACATAACGTCATGCAAAACTAATATTTACAATATCAGTGGACAAAAAATTTCTGTTTATACCTACACCCACTTTTTTTTTAAGTAATAAAGGAAAAAAAAATCTGTGTATTTAATATATTCAAATGAAGACGATTAGTTAGAAAATAATGTTGATTGGATATATTGTTCATATTTAAGGGTAACATTGTTAGAAGTTTCAATGGAAAAACGCGATGTTATTGTTTTATTTCGGAAGTCAATTTTAGCCCACACCTCTTCGTCGTTTAATTCGGCGAAATTTTCCGGGTGGAAAAACGGTTTTACCATTTTACAGATGCATTTATTACAAACCAATCACTGTATCGAGGACTGCGAATTTGTGGATAAAATTAAACATTTAATACAAACAAGGATATCGTATTTTTTATCAAACACTGTGTGCCAGCATTTAATGGGCACTTATATTATAACAACTCTCGTATATTATATCTTACGAACAAAATTCTCTGGAGAAAATGGCACACGAGGCTTTATTTAGAGCTTCATTAAAGCCCGTTGGAAAGTGGCGCTATACCGCCCTCGCCGAGCCACAATTTGAATTAATCGCCGACAAATTCCCGAAGAGCAGTTCCCGTTCCATCCAGCTCCGCGCCGTCTCGAAAATTCGCCTCTCCTAATACGGTGTCGGTGAGAATGCCGGCAAATTACACCGAGCCGAATATACGAGACCATATTGTGATACCTAAACGTCTGATGTTTAACAGTCAAGCCGCACCATATGTTATCAAGACATTCGCGATAAATGTCACATAATCATTGTGAACCTAAATGATATATTTCAAATAACTCAGTTACTTAAATGGTTGTAAGCATTAATCTTATTTAAGCTTTATTTTGCAATCACCTTGCAAATATATACGAATAGTCATATAAGAGCATTTTTTACTGGATATAAAATTTCGTTTTTAAAACAACGGAAAATAAAGAAAATATGAAGGCACTATGGCGATTTTTCGTATTTACGCAAATTTTGAATATTTATAAAAAATAATAATACAATTGCTATTATTTTAAATAGTATTACGTTATAAGACTTAGTAAGAATCAGAAAATATAAAAAATATTGATATTTGAGAATAAATAAGAAAACATAAATTCTCTCTTCAATTAGTCGCCCTAAGAGATAAATCTTAAAGTATCTAGCCAGGCTCACACATTTCAGTTAGGGACTGGGCATGTCTAAAAATAAGCTAAGTAAGTTCTTCAAACTTACGCCAACATTACGAGCGATTCTTGACAAGAATTGAACTTTTGTTAATGATTCAAAGACAATCATTCTCGAATGGGGTTTTTCTTAAGTGTTTTCCCCACACAAAGCCTTCAGCTGACAGAATCTTTTTAGATAGCAGTACGTAGCTAGCTTACATGCGTGAAGGGATATAAAGACTTAGTCTGTACCCACCCTAGCACTGACTTTAGCCAGGAAACTAGGAGCCCGCTTCGCGGACTCCACATAATAGTTTCAGTAGGAAAAAAAAATCTCTGAAAAATAGCCGGGTCACACAAATGCAATTTACCACAGACGATATAAAGTTACATAAAAGCATGTGTTACTTTATGTACGCTCACTGAAACACGCAACATCGATTTAGAAGACATTATGTTTTCATGAAGAGCAATATCGCATTATTTTAGATTGCACTTACGTTTTGCAGCCCGGATTAAACTAAAGCATGCATCGATATAGCTACGTGTATATAATATCACAAAAATGTTAAAACGAAAAAATAACGCGTCAAACGATCAATGCCATAAACGACACGGGTTTCGACTTTTAGGATCATTCATCAGTTAGTTCGAGTTAATCAATGTTTTTAAATACCTGAAGATACTGAAAGGCGAAACCCGGGTCATTAGAAACTAACTTGTGGAAGAGTACAAAATTTGAAAGATTCATATTATGAGATATTGAAATTCCATCAAGCACCCTCTGTCGAGACATCGTAAATTAAGTATTTTTATAACAAAATATTTTGAAACTGGGAAAGCGAATGATCAATGCGAGAAAAACGAGACGTCGATGATCTGTATGAATATTTTTTATTAGTATAACGAAATCAAACCGCGAAAGCATTAGCGAACAATGTAATCGAGGTGAAATGGGGTGAAATTATTTTTTATTGGCTTGTGGAAAATGGTGAACGCGTTTTGGAGTGGATACGGGACGATTAACTTAATCAAATATTAGCTTTAAACGTAGATTGGTAGTGGTGTTTTGAAATGATATTGTTTACAAAAATCAAATGAATTGAATTATTATTTCTCATTATTTGAAGTAGCTTTTAGACGAATATCTAAATGAACCGGTACACACAAAAATATTACTTTTAAGCATTTGCACATTTCTCGTTTGGCAATACACCCTGCTGGCGCGCACTTGACTGCGTGTCTATAGACTATTACGTTAACTTTGAAAATATTGTGTATATATTTATTTTATTCGATATAGTACAATGAGACTTCATTTAACATTCAAGATATAGCCCCAGCACCAAAAATCGGGTAACTGTTTTTAGCAACCAATTGCGCATTGCGCTCCAATGTAAATATAGCAGTTGCGACCAAATTATTTTCTAATATGTTTATAGAGCTCAAAGGTTTTGTAGTATCAAGTATTCGTTTGCCTCAATTGCATAGATTCTTATACAAAGAAAATAGGTTGGTTGAAACAATATCAATATTCCGTTTTAAGGTGTTAACTGTCAATTCTTGGTGGAAAAGCATTATATTTTTAAATAAAATACAAATTATTTTGTACTATTTGCACAGGACCGGTTTCGCTCATCACGAGAATTATCAACTGATATTTATATAAAATTGAATGTTATAATCACAAGATATATCAAAAGAACTTTGACAATTTACAGGTCATCAAACAAATTATATATAAACGAAAATAAATGGTCTACAATTAAAATTTTAAGAATCTCTTACAAATCAATAAATACTAATGTGAAATTAAAAATTAAGCCCATATTACCCACTTTCAACCACCCCACCATACCTCCCAACTAAGGTAATTATTTATAATAAAACAAATCTTAATGAGTGGTTAACCCGCTATCGAAAAACACATGTAATGGAAAAAAAACTAACTGAACAGTTTCAATATTTTTGACGAAGCAGAGTTAATCTGTGATAAATTGATTCCACAATGCATTATCCCAAAATCTTTTCTATTATTTTCTATGAAAGCAAGATGAGATTCGTAAAAAGAAACCGTGTTTCCACCATTATAACCGTCAAAGGGAACGAAAAGGTAAATAAGTCAGAATTAGATAATGTTTGTCACGAAACACCTCCGGGGCCCGTCGGGAATGGAACAGCGTGCATTGGTTTCTTTCGGCTGCTTCATCTCGGAAAGAAAATAAACATGTCTATCACAACGTATAAATAAATCTGTGCTATGTTACACATGGATTCTAGACACAGTTCTATTAATAAAGTAACTGCAGGCAAGAATGGCTGTTTTACGACTTAGACTGTTCGAAAGATTAAATATTTTCATTATAAACGGTTTACCAGGTATATTTTCCATAAAAAATATCGTGAACGATCTAGTTATAAATTCGGTAACATTGCCTAATAAAAAAAATCCTGATATAATTGGTAAGTGCACAATAGATTTGATTATTTTAGTAGTTATTAAACGTAATTTTAAAAGTAGTTGCATGATTACCATGCCTACTGCATTTATATTCAAACGATAGAGATTCTATCGTGGATATAATAATAAAGGCTAAACACGTTCACAAATAAGGACTTGTTCTATAATAAATCGATATACCATTTGTAAGCCACGATGACATAAGAGAGTTACAACAAACTCGATTCGATATGCAAGGCTATTGATAAAAATCACTTCGGCGGCCAAACGCGAAAATCAATAAATAACGTACGTAGGTAGGTACTCACTCGTAAATGGCAGCCTTAATGAAAATCCAATACGCGAGGACCGCTTATCAGAGTTAGAACATTTTATGGCTGCGAGCTACTTACTTCACATCGAATTGGATTGGATCGGCGGAAATTCTTTCTTCGCCCGTTCGTTGTGAGTTGCTGTACAGTATCGACATAAAAGCCAAGTAAATGAATACTTCAATGAATGCGGGTTTCTTTCAATTTCGTCTAAGAAATTGAAGAGTTGTAAACAAACACGATAACAACAAAATTATCACCATAATTAACCATTATTAAATGACAATAGACAAATTATTTTATTACACATATCTTTATCATATTAATTTAACACATTATCAATGATCACGAAACGCCATATATAGATATTTTCCAATTTTCATAAACATATGATTTCACAATATTTACAGACAAACATCTGTGATTAAAAAAGTAATACATATGATATTTAATTCTAAATTAATAATACTAGACTTCAAATAAAATCACGTAATTAATTAAATAATATAGTCATAAAAAACAGATGGAGAGCTACAATACGATAGGCGCTCGTGACGTCTGTACGTGAATCTAAAAATAAATCATAATCTCGTACCCGTCAAAATTCATAAGGGTGGAGACGTATAAGGAAGGCATGCAGCGCAAACTTCCAAATCCAACCACAGCTGAACAACTAACTTTGCTATTATATCACGTAAAATCTCTTGGGCTCTCTGTGAACACATTGCGATAATTGTGTATAGAAACTAAGACACTTTCCACAAATATTATTTAGCAATAGCAATCAACGTACAGAATAATTGTGTCACTTGAACTAATTACTTCCATACAAATAAAAATGGCATAAATTCATTGAAACACTATTATATAATAAATGAAATCGAATTTAAAATACGACTAAAAAGATAGAGAATGATAAATTATCGAACATTTTTATCAATTTTTATTGGTGACCTAATAGTCTGTAGTTAATTGATATCGTTTATTTTAGTAAAATAACAAAGTGTTTCGTTACGAAAAAAGTTCTAAAATCAAGTTTAACAAAAATTATTTATAACGAATAAAAAATACAGGAAATAAAATGAGTACTTGTCGAAGCGATAAGATTATTATTGTTCACTGAAGCGCAAAAATCCGCCATTAGCATTACCGCGTGCATAATCGTGAAATTATAAAATAAATCCTACATATTAATTAATGGGACACGCAGGCACTTCCTCTATATTTTAGCAAGGATTCCAGGTGTTCATATGCTTTCATTTTAGTGTCATTCTTAAAGCATGACAAGAGAAAGTTAGAACAACCAATAATAGGTAGATTGCCGTATTTAATTCAGTATAAATGTGATGTCAAACCACTGACTCTGAGTCATCGGAGGTGAACTGTTATTGTTAGCACTAATCTTGGTCATTTATCCACATCAGCGAGCGGTTACAAAAAAACATTTTATTTGTAACCAATTTTTACAGATTGCTTTTCATTTGTGCATTTGTTTTCCTATTTATTTGCATTACACTGAGCTACGAATCTATCCATTTTAAATGACATTAATAGAATTTTGAATAAGAGTGTCACTAAATCGGTTATTCTGTAAAACATTTGATTGGGGTTGTTAGAAAAAACTGAATTCTAACAAATACCTAAGGCAAAAATATAATGGTTTGACATTTTAGTATACAAAAACAAAAAAAAAATTAACATTTTTTTGTCAACTAAATATTTTTTAATAAATCCCTATCTTCGGTGTACAGGGAGATCTGGAGGATATCTGTCGTAAACAAATGACTTTAGTAATATTGAAAGTTAGCATGTAAATAAAATTCGCCATGTTGATTGTTTTAAATTTAGTTGTGAAAATTGAAATAATATTTTATTTCTTTTTCTACTGTTCTCGGGCGTACCCAAAATAGTAAAAATATCTTTTGGTAGACATGTTAGACATTGCAGATTGGCGCAATGCACATTAAAGAAGACTTAATAATTACCTCAATTTGCATTCAGAAGACTTTTCTTCAGAAGAAAATTCTTCGCGGAATAAACGAAAACCAATAAAGGACACAAAGAGAATGAATAAAAAAGGAAAATCTTATAAACGCTACGATCGTAATATAATATTTGAAGTTAAAAAAATGTGTTTAATCACTTTTTATCTGTCTTAAAAAAGACGATATAAAAAGGTTAATGCTCCAGTTAAAAATTTAACAATCAAGACAACGACATCGTCAACACAACACATAAATAATTATATCCTCGTGTAATTTAAATACCTAATGTCTACTTCAGACGATTATATTCACAGGAGCAAATACAAAATAATATTTTACTTTTTTCTGATAATTTATATAATCACTAGTATTTTTTATTCGGATTCGCCCAAGATAGATGACGTTTATATAAGGTCATAAAAACGTTAAGGTTAGTTAATGTTGAAATTTTTTTGATAGTTGAAACCGTGGACCATACTCTTATTATCTCCCACAAAATATAGTCGATCAATTAATAATAATGTTAAAAGTTGAAAATAGCAATAATAAAAGATTAAAATTTCCCCACCTTCACTATTGATGAGTGCCTCGTTGTAGATGCCATAGGTCTAGTATGTTCAAGGCAACGTGAGAATTCTCTCAACGCAAGATATACTTAAATGAAAGGATTACTATTAGGATAAGCCAGAGCGATTCCAGATGCACATCAATATGTATGAATTAACCATGCTACGTTTTACATTCAATTCCATCGACGGTTCGGAGATCTTTGAAACTGTTGGACCTTTGACTTTGTGCAACAACATTCGTAGATAAATCAATTAAAGTTTATGAAACGCACAGTGTAGACACAGCATTCAACATTGATGTGGGCATTATAACATCTTCGGAAGCAAAGGATTGCAAGGAATGATCCACCGGTTATCAATACCGATATTAACAGATTTCATTTTCGTTTTACCAGTTGAGGGTAAAATTACCAATTTTCTATGATGAGCTGTATCGTTATCATTTATAATCGCACTTTCAAAGGAATACATTCATCGATGCGCGACTTCTTTTGGTTCATTTTTGATAAAAAACACTTATTAACACTTATTATTTGTGAAATTTATAACACATTTATAGTTGCTAGGCGACATGATGCTAAGACGTTGAAAGTCACGGAAAATCGGTATGGAGCGGTTGCTAGGCAATCTTCCTTGGCGTCTCTTAATTTAATTATTAAACGACAAAAATATCGCGTTTTCAGTTTTAGGTTAAAAGTTGAACGTTGAGAGTTGAGACTTGAAAATAACGCAGTTGAACTAACAATATCAACCAAAATGACGTGTGAAAATTTCATGTCGCAGATGTGCTCCGTTTGGGAGGAGTTGTTGTGACCAACAGACACACAAACATAGATATTTCTACATGTATTTTGTGCTATATAGTAGAGATTACACGCACTTACTAAATAACACTGGTAAAATAAAACGACACACAAGAAGGAGACTTTATACTCGTAAATGATAATATTATATTATATCCATATATTGCCATCAGAAAAAACTTTACGAATTAGGGAAAAACCTGCACGTGACATTTGAACTAAAAAGATAACTTATTAACTTATAAAGCCTTATTTATCCGATAGTTTCTCAATTTCACTGCATTGCCAGTCGTTTTTTACGACTTTACTATTCGCAGTTGATCAAGTTATTTGTACAGACGAAAGAAAACATTGAAAAATAACAATAACTAAAATAGTTCAAAAGAGGGATCTAGCTGGTCGTTCAATAATCAAATAATTAAAAACGTTAATTTATAAAAAATATTTCATCCAGTAATAGTTGTGGATTGTCTCAATTAGATTATATGATTTATCCGATTAGATCAATATTTCGAATATATATTCTTTAAATAAATACGTTTTAAAAATACAGAAAAATGTTTGTAATGTAAAATAGAAGAGTTGAGTTATTTTTAAATATGTATTAATTATCATCATTTATTCTATAAAGAGGCAATCGTGAGTATACGTTTGAAATATGGGGTATAAATAGGCGGCAGCCGTGCGCGGCAAAACTCAGCTTCGGTGCGGTGCGCTGAAATAAACAACTGGTTTATTAAAAAATGTAATACTTTTTGTCGATTTGCTAAAATGGCTTGAATGACGCAAATCAATGAGGTCATAACTGAGTGAATGATTTACCTGTGCTATAGTATACTGCAAGATATCTTGATGTATACAAAATAATATAATGCATAAAGCAATCGTATAATTATACTTATTTCATACTCGGTTCACACACTGCGCGTTGATAGAATTTAGAGGACTATTCAATGAAGTGGATAATGCATGCCAATCTGAAAAGGGTATTAACATATTAGGTATGCGGGCAAATTGATTGATTACTTAATAATACAAGTGCAATTCAATTTTATTGTAGGTATTGATGATATTTCAATAGAGGAAGAATAATTAACGGCTCCTCCTTGCTGATGTAAATAAAATACTTAAAATACATCGAGGATGAATAAATAATTTTGGATAAACATACATACCAGGCGCGTGCCGTGCCGTTCTCTCTTTCTCGGTCAATCACATGTAAAGTGAAGTTGTGCGATAGATAAGAGATGACTCCACCGCATGCCGCTGATACATACATATGTGTGCATTGTATTTCATAGGATTTGAAATTTCACATTTCTCTGTGTGATTGCTGCTAATTTACCTATCTCAAAGAGGTGAAACACATTGCACCTCCAGTATAATTGAGTCGTAAGTCTGATTTTTTCATTTCGCAGGAGAGCTATCTGAAGCATTGAAGAATGGGTTATAAATGCAAAAAATTTGAAAACTAGAGCGTTTCTTTTTATGGAAAAACATGATTACTTTACTAATGCAGTTTCAGTTTTCTTTAAAATGAATAAAAACGGAAATATTTTTATGATCAAGTTGATTGATTTTTGAAATGTGATCAAATCGATTAAGTGCTTTTTTCTGACACTATTTGAATTCAAGATATTAACATGCTTTATTTAAAAAGGACGAATCCATCCATATTAATATACATAGCTCAAAAATTAAATTTCCAGACTAATGAAACTTTTTAACTGAGGGTGCAGCATGTAGCACACTGTTACAAGTGCCACAGTGCATGTAGTGTGTTAAAAATGGAATAACAAAGTAATCCATTAAATATTAGAGCACATCAAAACAACGAAATTTAAGAGATAGATACATAATTCACTACTGAAATTTTAAGTTTGAATTTTTTTCATCTCAAATGTATTAATAAATTTGGTATGAATTTTTATGGGTTCATGTTTTATCATGTTTTATTGGGACATTCATTGTTTATAAGAGTGTCTGAGGAAATATTTGCGCTACGTTCTACGGGAGTCGCGTCGCCCAAGAGCGTCGAATCAATCTTCATTTTCAGACGGCCGAAATAAATGTCCGCCGAGCAAATCAACAAATATCTCCCCCCAGAGCATAATTAGGAAATACATTTCTGTCGTGGCAAAGCGGCCGAGCCTGGAAAAACGGAAAAATCCAGTAAATCTGCGCGATTTCGCTTCATAGTTAATATGATTTCCGTCGTCGCAGTGGATATTATTTTGATTAAGTCTTGTTCCATCTGGCAATGGCAGCGAAACTCTTGTTTATATAATTTTATCATACAATACTAACACAATGTGTTGTTTGCTATACAGGAAATGGTGTGTCAACTAACATTAATAATAAACGTACATGTGCATGTGATAATATGAGGAAGAAAATTCCAAAAGATTTTTAGAACAAGGCTTTATTTTTTTTTTTTTTACAAATCAATAAATATTTTTTATTTATATTGAAACCGATTTAATTTATTAATAGTTATTAATTTATAAATTTAAGGTCGCGCGTATTAACTTCGTATAAGTAATGAAATTTTAATCCATTAAATAATATCTATAAAAGCGTCACTTCTTTTATAGACAGGTTTATTTAACTTGTTATAATTAGGAATAATTAAAAGTTTCTATCAAGGTTGATGAAGAAGAGATGTTCCCGAAAATATAATATAGTTTATTAACTTTTAATTGCTCCTGTCGAATTATTGGAAAGTTTAGATTGCAAAAAGGTTATATATGAATAAAATCACAGCTTTGATACTACATAAATATATGAAAACCCTTGTAAAATCATACTCATTCATATTGCATTTTTTTAACCTACAAAAGCAAAAGGGCTCTAGTGCAATAAGTGAGTTTTGAGAAAAACTGCATTTAAAGTGTTTGTGGGGTGAAAAAATTGTGTGAAGGTTACTTCTTAGTATTTTGAAATGAAAATTGTATTAAAAGTGCCCTATTCAAAGTTAAAATGCATTCTTTTATAATTTATAACATGTTTAAGACGAATTTATATCTAAATTTCACATAACTTCATCATCCACATTCAACGTTAGTGACAAAATACATGGAAGTGTACAAAATCTCAATAATTCAAATTTAATATAGTTATGTTGGTGTATAGGTTACAAAAATACATATTTGCCATAAACGAATAATTGAATATTAGTTTACAAATGCACAAGATATCTTTTTTATGTGATCAATTGTGATGTCACGTCTTGTTTCACAGTATTTTTGTCGATATGTACAGAAAAAAATACGAACAAAACTGCATTCAACTCAAAACTGCCGGCATTGCACAAGTGCTCTTTTGCCTAAGTTAATATTTCGAAGTTAATTAGTAGCATAGTCGTATTCAAATATTATTTATTACGTATTGTTTAATGATCGGAACATACTGTCAAACAGCAAAAAAAAACATCACGTAGATATATTATAGTACTCGGCCCTTTTGGAAATATCCTGGAATTGAATTATTATATCGCAACCAATTTTACGGATGTTGCATCCGGCAGGCACGATGTCCCTGGCGCATGTACAATATTAATTATGTTATTGCAGGTGACACATTCCCCGGGAACCCACTACCAAACGCTAACTCTCTACAAGCCACGTATTTGTTCTATGACAAGAAATCTATAAGCCAATAATAGGTGCGATGGCACACCACGAATATTACAAATTATTTTTTTATTGGTCACGTTTTAATACTATTCATGACAATGGCGATAATATGTGTAATATTTTTAAATATTGATACGTGTCCATGAATGTAAAAATATATAATGTGACACACCCTGGTTTTTCTTAAGTATAAGTGTCATTAGTGTCCTGAACTGAAATCGGCCTGCGGCAAACAGCAATAATTCGCAGAATACGCTCTTTCTTGTTGCCAGGCGTTTAAGAAGCCCCCGGGCTTCGGCCGCTGGACGAGTCCATTTTTACGGAAAAGGGTAGCTCCAACTTTGCACGGAGTTTTTTTGAATTTTTGTAGACAGTCGATGACGAGCTGCCGAGTCGGACGAACGAGGTCTCGTCGCGACGAAGGTGATGTGACGATGTGAACTGTTTGTTTTTGTGTTTTGATTTGCGTTGGATTTAATTTAAATTCGTTGTGTTATTTGTATTATAACTTAAAGTAAATTCAGTTGCTAAGTAAATGTAAATGTAGAATCAATTTTATGTGTAAAGATTTTTATATTTGTGTAATATTAAACCACTGCATCTTTAATGGATAATAAATAAGTTTTTAAACCGGATCTGAAATGGTGTTTGTCTGAGATCAGCCCTTCCAGGACTACGGATAACCAGCCGCTCGCCTCTCTTCGATCCGGGGTCTTCTCAAATGAAAGGCTAAAGAACTGTCCGCTGTGACACCATATTAAAAAACATAAGGTTTCTTCAAAAATACTTACGTTTGAAACGTTTTAAGATTATATTTTAAAAAATAAAGCACAATTCATTTGTACTACTTCCACATATTTATAATGATCAGGACCGGTTTCGCTCATCACGATCATCATCAACTGATCACTAAGCGAAACCGGTCCTGATCATTATAAATATGTGAAAGTAGTACAAATGAATTGTGTTTTATTTTTTAAAATATAATGTCTTTCCACCAAGAATTGACAGTTGACACCTTAAAAGTGATTTTAAGATTATATTAGTACTTTTTCAGAATAAAATATAATCTTAAAAATCTTTAGTTTAAGAACAGGTTTTTACTGTTTATATACGCCATATTATTTTTTAAAGGGTAAATATTTTTGTTGCAATAAATTTAATAAATATAATGGGCACACTTACTGACACTCCGTCTTTGCTTGTTAAATTTCAATGCACAGGAAATTCATTCATTTAATCATATTTTGCAACTCTCATTTTAAAAGCAATACTAATAAATAATTCAATCATGCTCGACAGTCATGCGTTTTGAAAACTGGCAATTGTTTTTTTTTCCTTATGTTCCGCGAATAGTAAGGGATTTAATGTTCCGAATAAATATAATAGTAAGTATCGATCGTAATATCAGGAATTCAAGAGTTGATTGTAGAAATGAGTTGCTAATGTGAATAAACAGGTTGTTTGCTTATATATGAAGTAGAAAGGAGTGATAATATATTTGACGACCATTTCCATTTATTGAAAAAAAAAAACGCATTTTTTTCTATACTGATGTGGAGATTCGAGTTCCGGCAATTGCACGGAAGACTGAGCATTTGAGACCGGGACACGGGTCTTCGAGAAGATACAAATAATATTGGAGTATGATCTCACCTGTCAATTTTGTCGTGAGACGATGGATGCTGAAGTATCGTCAACTGTGATTCCATTTCCACAACACATTGCGTCCCCAATTCGATCTCTGTAAAAATAGAAGGTAAAATATTTACTGGTTGTAAGTTGTAGGTACATGTACTAAGGACAGATTTCATCATTCATCTACATATTTATATTCTGGAAATATTAAAAAAGTTAAATCCCTGTCAATGTCACTTTTTTTTGTTTTGAGATCTTGGTATGGGTGTTTGTGATGTCTTAATCCGTATATTTGACATTACTCGAATTTTCAAAGTTCTCGATGGATTTTGCTCAAGTAATTGTAAAATATAAAAAATGAGTTTTTTTTATAGTAGGTACCTGCCAGGCGTTAATTGAATAACTAAAAAACAATCATTCAATGCCTTAAGCAACTCCTCTGAAACACAAATTATGTGTTTTGATAGGTTTGAGCATACCCACAGACAACAGTGAGGGATGATCATTCTAAAAATAAAATAGTGTCTGAGCTAGTTTTACCAGACTAGTCAAAAACTATATGCAAACAAAAAGCTCCGCCGGACAAAGCCATGAAAGCTTATTTTATTTACACAGGTTCTTATTGTAAATATGTTTTTAACAAAGTGTTATTTAATCAACACTTTTATATGTACCTTTGTATTTAAAAACAAATATAAATATCATAATACGGCTTATTAAAAAGTGACGTTCACGACCACAGCGACATTCTGTTCACAAGTATTTAATTAGTATATCCTCACCAAAACTGAATATATTATACATATTCCAGCCAAAACAATGGTTAATAATAAAATAGGAGCTCAACGAAAATCTCATAATAAAAATGTACACTCGTCACAGAATACGCTCTTTAATTGTGAAAATATTCGCGTTAATAAACATTAAAAAAGATAACACTATAAAACTCTCTGTGAGAGAGAAAACATTTTTGAAAATTAAAGATTATATATTAAAAACTATTAGATATGACATCCTAAAACATGTTATGTATAAGACAAAGAGTTCATCAACATTACTACTAATTGGTTACAATATTAGAAAATTAATTTATTGTTGGTGCTGTAACCGGTTTCGATGAAGTATTGGTCTTAGCTGTGTAGTGTGCCACTATTAGTATATTATCGTTGACACAAATAGTAGACTTCCATGTCATACACTATATAGCAGTGCTCCGCAAGCTTTTCAACCCACGGCACACCACAAGCCTAAATATTAATTTCATTAACAAAATAACAAAACTTACATTTTATTAATTTGTTTTTATTCGATGAATTTCAAATAGTATGTTAAATGAAATAATATGTTGTTGAATAAAAGTCAATTTAACCCTTTTACCTTTTAAAGTGATGGGATGACAACTAGCACACATTTTGAAAATTACATATAAAAAAGGCATTGGTAAAAGTTGTAACTAAAAAAATTAACTAACCTTAGCTACTAAAAATTAACTTTGTTGAGTGTATGAAATTACTGCCATTTTTTTTGTTTAGCCAAATATAATATAATCTTTCTGTTGTCAATAATAGCCTTGTTGGTCTTTTTATAACATATTCAACGATTCTAATAGCAAAGTTTAAAAAATAATCTTCTCAAAACTTTCCCTTGGACAGCCAACATATTATTTCTGTGGGAAACAATTAGGAATGATATGTTTTTTAAAAAATGCGTATTTTTGGCTTTCGATTTGATAATGTGTATTATTTTGATACATTCGTTAATTGTTTGTAATAAATCCACTGGGAAATTTTTCACCATAAATGCTTTCCAATGTATGCAGTAATGTGTAATTTGTACAGTTAGATTTTTTCGTTTTACAAACGAGATAACCTCCACTTTATTCCCTATCATTGCACTATTCATGCAAACACTGATACAATTATTTCATTAAGTATGAAAATAATATAATATTTGTTTCGTCTCGCGGCACACCGGTTTCGGAGCACTGCTGTACAGAATCGAGATCATACTATGACATCACCACACTTCACCTAACAGGCGATAATAGATGAAAAAATTTATCAACGGTAGATTCTTCACAGGTAACGCAAATTCATACTAAAATAATATCCCACAATACTTTGATAGCTATTTTGTAAATAGGATCATTTGTTTATTTCAGTTAAGTCTACAATTCCTTTTGGTAGAAGCAGTAAATTATTTTGAACCGACTAAAAGAGCTAAAACTTTTTTTAAATAAAAAAGAAAACTTACTCAATAGAGGACATTGCTGAATAGCAATAGACACAACCTCTTTTTGTTTTAAGAGTTCATTCCTCCTACTCTAAAAATTTCTTACAAATATATATACACAGACTACTTGAAATTCTAAATTTTTTCGATAAGTCTATTAATTTTCGCATAGTCTCAAATTGTGGATTTTAGAATCAATGATCTAGTACGATTCCTTTGCCACGCGTTAAAAACGGTGTATATTCTGAATATTCGATAAATAATCACAAGTATTTATGATATTTGAAAAGTATAAATGAATTACTATGTTAAAAAAAATACTGCGCTTTTTTCGGGCTGAGAAAAATAAATCTGAGCTTCGGGTCGGGTTCGGGTAACAAGTGTGATATTGAGACTGGGGCTCGGGCCGGACCGGACCTGAAGATGACGCGCTCGGACCGGGTAATTTTATCAAATTTCGACCCGTGCAGTCCTCTAATACCTATGTATATTATTGTCGAAATACAATTGAATTGTCGCTACATTCTCCAAACCAAAGCTTAGGTATATATTATGTCACAGATAAGTATACACAGGTATGTATTTATACATTATTTATCTAATTTAACTTGGCTTACTGTTCAAGATGTGTCGCACAAAAAAATATTAAGAAATATGTCATTTAGATTCAAATAAAAAAGGTTCAATACGTACCTAGTTACTATTTTTGCAGTATTTGAACAATACATTTTAATTAAATAATATTGAGCAAACATATACATAGCATCAATTTCCAAAATAGGAAGGATATTCAAATGTCTAATTATGTCAGGACAGGCATTTTGGTGCAATACTTTTCTACGATAGAAAGTACATATTTTTCTTTGAAATTTATTAGAAATATAGTGGACTCTGTATCAGTCTATTTAAGCCAAAAATGGGTGTCTTACTATCTGATACTGAATTGATAAACTGTAAATACCTGCGTTTTATTTGTGTATTTTAAAAAATAAAACACAATTTGTTTGTACTACTTCCACATATTTATAATGATCAGGACCGGTTTCGCTCATCACGAGCATTATCAACTGATGATTTTTTGATGATGATCAACTATTTTAAATACTATCTGTAAAGAATCTGCAATATAAAAAAGGAAGATCGTTTTGTTAGAAGTAAGTACTGGCATAATAAGCGACATAACTGGATGGTAATATGTCCAATAAGTGGGGGCCTCGCAGAAAAACATAAAATTTTGTGTATTCCATTGTTATTGATTTACATGGTAATTAAAATCTATATGTTCTTCGACAATACTGATCGTATGTTTAATTAGTTTTAATGATTGACCTCAAATAAAGTTGCCCTAGTATCTACTTTAATTTTGATGGTTTGATAGACTTTTTGTCGAAATAAGTAAAATAATTTAATTAATATATCATTGGGATAAATGCTTGGAGCAAAATTTAAGAGCAACGGCAAAATCATATAAATTTATCAACATAACTAACAATATAACGTGCCATAAGTACATAAGTTTAGTGGTCATCCGAACAATTTAATAATTAGTTTCGTACTAATTCGTTTCAGCTTGGTAAACAGCTATTGGACTTATTTATTAAACCTTCCAAAGAACGTTTCGTTTTTTTTTTAACAAATACAGATATATAGAATATTCACGACGGACATTTGTTTTACAAACATAAAATAATAACAATAAGGAAATCGAATCCCTACAAAGTGGTGTCATTAAAAATCGCATTGTGTGAAATTAAAAGTATTTCAACAGTTGCTCAAAGCCACACAAAACTGTATTATTTTGACGAAATCGCACATTATAAAAGTGATAAAGCAATATAATATAAGGCCATAGAATACTAATGTATTAATTATTTATATCAACTCACCTCGCCTGTTGAAGGGTCGAACTCTCACAGCAACTTTAATTTTATCCGTAGACATTTTGATTTCACTCTTTACACTTAACGGTTAAATACACAACACACTGCATTAAACACTGAAACAATCATATATATTGCACATTTTCACCCCAATATCAAATATAACGATATACATAATTCCGCGTTAACACACTGACGATAGCAAAGTGACACTGACCGCCATATTGCTTTTTCACTGCAATCTGGTGTTACTATTAGAAATTAATATTACCCTCTTGAAAAAATAATACACTGCTTCAAGGAATACTTGGTAAAGTAATCGATAATGAAAAATAGTTTTTTTTGTAGGTATGTCTAGTGATGGCCCTTCATAATGTCGTCTTTGTTTTGGAAAAAGACCTTTACTGAAAAATACTAGTTTTGAGTAATTAGAATTTGAAATTTTTGAAATGCTAAATTTTTTACATTTAGTTTGTTTGTACAAAACTGTTTTAAAGTAATTGTATATGGGTTTAATAAAAAAAGTTTTCTTCCGTACTGTAGAGTTCGAAATAAGAAACATTTTGGTAAAACTCACTTAATGTGTCATTTTTTCGATTTAGTGTTTTCTTACACAACAACGACGATAAAATACAGTGGATGTTGAGCATTCCTAAGAATTGACCTGGATCAATTAACACAATTTTTTACTCTAATAATTCATTTTTTGCTGTATTATATTCATAGACAATATACCTACATAATTTCAACAAATTAATACGTTTATTGTAAAACGCCATGGTAGATAAATATACCATCTAAAGCATCATCTTGACCAGCAGCTATTTGTTGTTAACTATTAAGTGTAATAAATATCAATTAGTTTTTACTATTTTTATTATCAAATTAACTTTTGACTGACATAAAATAAAATGTTTGGAAATTTATTTTACGACTGTCGGCAATAGATTTCAACATCTTGTTACTCGATGGTCTTTTGTTTTCCTGCAAATGCGAATGTCATTGTCCGCTGTTTTATATATCATAATTATCGTACATACAATTTGAGTTCATGTCAATTTATAATATATATTTAAATTTTTTGACAACTTAAGAGCGTGGCTTAAGTAATGGCGGGTGTCTTATTCGGCTGGGATTTAACGTACAAGAGTGTCGAACAAAATATATCTAGCAAAGAAGATTTATTGTTTGTCTTCTTACATTGGAACTTGATAAAACAGGGGTTTCGGTGCCTAGGAGTTGGTGATGAGGTGTGTCTTCTTCACTTTTATAATTTTTCTTATTTTTGCTTCATGGTAAATTATAGAATTTCCATATACTTAAGTATTGTTCGTCAACGACTAGCCGGTAAATGCTAATAGTATTCTAGTAGTGGTATTAGACTATCCTGACTATCGATACATATTTGGATTTGTATAATATTCATATTGCGTCATAGTTGAAGTTATTTGTGTTCTTCAGTGGTGGCTGAGTAATTGGACCATGTTATGCAGAAACCATCCAACCGACAAAATGCAAAATTTGATTTATAAATGAATTTTACTACATCAATAGAAATATTATAATTTGCCGAGGATATCCATGCCAAAAGTTAGATACAATCTTTTTTGGAGAATTTTTTTCTAACCCACAAAAACATCTGGGTGGTTTGGATGCTTTCAGCTTTTTTCGCATTTAAATTATTTTCAAACAAAAATACTGTGAAAAAATCCATCTGAGTTGGACGTTTTCTGCAAAACGCTCAATTGCCAGTTTGAGAGAGCTGCAGGGAAGAAGCCCAGTAGGTGGGTTCTTGCCTTATGAAGCATTTGTAAGAAATTCCCTCCAGTGTTGAACATTTAAATAATATGGTCTGACTCGTAGGGCGTTCAGAACCGTAATATTAAGTTATCATTAATATAATCTTATCGCAGCACTGCAGTCAAAGCCATTTTTGCAAACCGTTACATTAATGTTTCTTTATTCGGGCCAGCTTCCTTTAAAATAATTAGTATTTTCTTTGAAATAGCTTATTTAAATACCTTTTTAATGCATGAAGTCTTGTAAATTAATACTATTTTATCATATTTTGAATAATATAGAAAACATCCAACCAACAAAATGGCTATTATTAATGAAACAATAAAACAATTAAGTATAACAAACAATGCTTTATATTTGTTATATTTAAAAAAAATACTTCTACAGTGTGTCACAGTAATGTAATATTTTTAATAATTTATTTTTGCAACACTAAAACACGTTTTTCTGAGCTTCACAATTTGTGAGTTGGATAGTTTTTGCATAACATTGTCCAATTGTACCGCAAAAACCATAAACATGTTTATAAGTTTTAAATACATTAATTGGTACGCTTTTTATGATTGGATTGAAAATAAATTATGGACTTTTTATCACATTATTATAATATGGTACAAGCATATTAGTCAAATAAATACCTTAAAATCTTACCAAATCATATTAAAGACATCAATTATCTCAGATCTGTTGTTCGATATTAAATATTTTAACCCGTGATTTAAACTCTTTTAATCATGGCTGCTGCTAATTTAGTTGACATGAACTAGTAATGGAGTACATAAACAGAATGTATTCAACGAGAACGTCACTCAATCTACATTTAGTAAAATAAGAATGTTATGTTAAGAGAGAACTAGTTAGATTTTCATTCAAAGATAAATGCTAACAAATGCACAGAAATTTCCAGTTTGTAAATTACCATACTGACTGAATCGTTTTTAGTTTTTAGTTTTAGTTTTAGTCTTCTTAAAAATAATTATCTGCAAACTGATATATTCCATTAACTCACCCTGTACCTACCAATCTATCCATAAAAGAAATAACAGAGTTAATGCAAAGATAGATAGTTCATCACACAAATAAATTCTGAACTTTTGAACTTAATAATGACTGCTTTGATTATTATGCATAATGTCATCACTTCATGCATGATACTTACATTTTTTGAATTATTGAGATTTTGTACACTTCCATGTATTTTGTCACTAACGACCCGGGTTTCGCCTTTCGGCATCTTCAGGCATTCGAGCGCACGAATGGACTCGAATTATCGATTCGAGTCCATTCGTGCGCTCGAATGCCTGAAGATGCCGAAAGGCGAAACCCGGGTTGTTAGTGACAAAATACATGGAAGTGTACAAAATCTCAATAATCAAATTTGATATTGAAATTCCATCAAGCACCCTCAGTTGATGTCTTAAATTATACTAACAATTGTTTTATTACCACCCATTTCGTATTTTATATTAAGCGACTTACTGTATTACAATAACGAAACACTTCGTTTTAGAAAACTTTGAAGGATGGCGAGAAGGGATATGAAGTTCTTCCAGACAATTGGAGAAGTGGCAATTCTTTGCGGTATATTTACTTTGATGATCTGTTTATTTTTCACGCTATAGCTTCAGACGGAAGCTCGATTTTCAATTTGATGGTAATTATATATTTTGCATTTGAAGGATTTCAAATTATGATGCAATAAATTGTTGCTATTCTATGAACTTTTGTTCAGCAGGCATCATAAGAAGTTGATAATGATTATCAAATATTCTGCAATAATTATATTATATTATAATAATCTTCGTAGTTCAAGCTTTGTTGAAAACTTCAACGATAAACAATGATGTTATTTTTTAATTTAAAGTAATTTAAGCTTTTTTACCATTTTAGAGAGCGAAAGATCTATGCGTATCAAACATTGCTTTCAATGTTGATGAAACAGTCATAGAGAAATCGGGGAATATTGAAGTAGCCATTCCGGGATATGCTGAACTAATTAATAAAATTAAAAGAGAGCTCACTGATATAGTGACTGATAAAACAAAGAAGACATGTGAAACACAAACAATTGGTATGATTTTCGTTAGATTTTGTTATTTAGCATGGTTTCATACTTTTGTCACATCATATCAGCGTTTCCAACCTATACTGACTTGTAACTCCTGCTATACTTTTACAGGCACTACGATGATTGATTATGTTGAACCAGAAGGTCTACGTCAACCTCCAAGGTATCAAGGAAACACTGGAAATATAAGTCCGTACGTGATGATTACTATTTTATTCATTAGTTTAAACTTGTTCATTGTTAACTGTCAAGATGTAATGAATGAATAGTACATAATCCACATTTTACTTAACCTTTGTTCAGTGCTAGGGAATTGGGTCAACATGTCAAAATAAGATAAAATTTAATGAACTTTTCCTCAATTCGTCTACCTTTGAAAAGGGGAAAAGATAACTTTATATATTATGTGAAATACGGGTTACTAAATACAATTAATATTTGTATAAAAATAATCAAATCAGTTGATCGTTTTAGAGTTTTTTTTTTTACTATGTAAATAACATGCAGTGTTTTTGTAGGTTTTTATTTTAGGGACTTTTATACATCACAAACAACCGTGCCTACAAACAGAAATTCGTAAATCAATTTATAAAACTATCCTTACTGGAATATGAATCCATGAGATCCGTGACTGAAGCCAACGACGTTGACCATTGTACCATAGACCCGACAAAACAACTTATGCCGCATTTCAAATAGAATTTAAAATCTAATTAAAAATATTACAGAAACATGGAATCATAGAATTCCTAAAGGGGGTGCCATCGATCACCTCATTTATTATTTGCCTTCTGTCGTTTAGGGCGTGTGCATTTTCGCTCAGTAAAATCAGTCTTAGTGTAAAATATTTTTTTCTTTCTCTTTTCGACTGTATTCTAATATTATATTTTTTAGTCATCATTAATTTTCAAAATTACTATTATCACACAATATATACATACGGTGAACTTCAGACATTTTTTCAGTTAATTTTTATTTAAAATCTCTTACTGAGTTGATTTGAGTTTTGAAAATGATTGTACGGTAATTATATTTTCAGCCCCAGTGCTCGTATTGGTTTCTCAGATTTGAATCCTCTAGCTGAAGGAATGGGAGGTGGAATGATCTTTGATCCTTTTAATCAAAGAAATATCGGCCTCATCAATCCTGGATTTGGGGTCCCTGGAGGTTTACCGAGGTAATTTCTTTTTATAAAATATTGGTGGCTTTTTAAAAAAAGCACTGGTGACAGATAATGATACAAATAGAATAAAAAAATATTAGTTCGTATATCAACAAGTAATGTCTGAATATACTTAGCGTACATATGATAAGTACTGACAACTCTTCGAATTCCTCACCTATGCCATACTGGTTTGCCGTTTCTTGTTGAACCCTGAAAACTGCACTGTCGTCGTTGTATAGCGTGTAAACCTCAACATTGATATTTTCTAAATGTGTTGCTGCCTCAGATAAATACAGTGAAGAATTAATCTGTCGAAAATATTTTAAACACGTTTCGTAAAATTAATGTCCATTATGTAATTAAGTAGATGGGATGGACATCTATCATGTTTCTGGATCATTTATTAACTGGTGTTAACATTTGTACAACCTAGTCTTTTCTAAGCTAATATTAAAAAGAAGAATGCTCGAGTCATCTCGTTATAAACTTTTGATGTGAAGAATGGCTCTGAATCGTTGCCAATGTCAAGAATATTGCACAGTTATAAGAGCAACAAATCTTGGTTTTTAATAATTTTCAAAAGTTGTTCTTTGCGTGGTACCCAATCTATAATCTCAGACGCCATCTCTGGTAATGCAGCAGATCCAACAGTGCACTGCTGACATGTAATGAGCTTTGAAAACAGATGCTTGCAATATTCTTTCCTCTCAGTAAACCAACCCATTGCCGTATATGGTCACTATCAAAACTTATGAATGTTTTAGGGGATCTATTCCACCGGGAGCACGATTTGATCCATTTGCTCCGCCTCTACCTCCCCGACAGCCTTTTAGACGCCCGCCGCCTGACGCTGATGATTTCATGCCTCCAGGCTATGATGACATGTTTATGTAAACTATGCCTTACGTATGTTGTGTTTTTGCTTTTCACTCAATACCAAATAAGTTAATTTTTTTTTGTATTTAGTACTTAAGGAAAATACAAGTAATATCTTCCAGTTTTATTTTTTATTTTTGTTAAGGTGAGTTTTTCAATGACAAACAAATGGAGTGATTACCTCCAACTACAACACAGTGTCTTTCCAATATAACATTCACACAGATAATAACCGTAGAAGTTAGGATATCCAATGCTGGACACCTATTATGATCCCGGGATTTTGGGGTTCACAATTTTTCAAGCCTGGGGGATTGGTTATTAAGCGTAATTTCATATTTTAGATTTGCATTTTTTATTGCAATTGGAATGAATATATGATTTAATATTTTTTTTGGGCATGGTTTTTTGAGAATTAAATTTTATTTTTATTTATAGATGAAATTGATTTTTTTTAAATAATGAAAAAAAAATATATTGTTGTCAAAATTGTTCCTGTCTACGGCAGTTACGAAATATGAGAAGGAGGGACAACACATTACATATAAATGTATTCATTATGTAGGTATTATAAAAAAGTAACTACATAAACAAATCGAGGTACACATTGTAGTTGATCAGGAAGTATTTAATTTGAAATATGTATTATTTCTAAACATTTAAAGTGAAGCATAAGAACCTTGAAAAATAAAGTTATGTATTTGCAATTTCCTCATAAAACAATGTGATACTATGAGTTATGTTTATATTAAAACATTAATTTATTCACCATAGCTATCTTAATTGACCAATGAGAATTTCCATTTCTCTCTGTCATCTTCATAGAGCCACTGCTGAATAATGTTGTCCACAGTGAGATTTTTGTTGGATAATCTCGATTTAGAACTATGCAGGTGTATGTATGCATTCCGACTCCGTATTACAATTTCTTCCAGAATCTTATGTTATGTAAGATGAGTGATAATGGTACAGAGGGATGTAATAAAATCAATAAAATTAAGGAAAATTGACACTTCACAATTTATTATGAATCACATAAAGCATTTTTATGACAAAACTGATTATTATAGTTACATCTATGTAATGTATTTAAATAAACACAAATGAGTTTTTAACCTATAACAGAAGATGTGTGTACATAAATGAATGACTCATTACAGAAAAGGTAAAAAAAAACACCTCACATTTTTACTCTGAAATAATTTGGGATATTTTTCATAACAATATTTTAGTTTCTCATCTCCAGAGAAATGAAACATTTAATAAATCATGAAAAATTAAATGTCAATCAGTAAAAAATAATTCAACTATTCATATATTTCTAAACTAATTTATTATTATGATTTAAATGACCAATGTAATTGATATTGAATAAGTGCTAATTCATTAGGTTTATTCATACAATTTTTTTATGTCATTAATAAATTGTCATGTCACAAAAGTTCATAGTTGTTTCGAGAAAGTGTAGATATAAAATAATGCATTTTATTATACAGAACAAAAATGTTGGAAATATGCTTTAACACGATGACGGTCACAAAAATAATCAAAATTTTCTATACAATTTATTTAAACATTCTCCTTATGAGCAGTTTCGAATGACAGTTATGTCCTATCAGACAAGTAAGACAGATTCAAATTATTTTTGTCATTGGTGAATTCAAGTTCACATATTACTATTTCATAACTGGAGATGCAGAATAATGCAAGGTTTATTATTTATCCTAATTTATGATATCTGACACAGGTGCTTGTCGGCTTCTTCTGAACCGTCTCCATCAATCTATGTCCGAATTAGGTGAAAATTATTATTTAAAACATAAAAAAGAAGATACATGTCAACAACTCACTATTTACATACAATTTTGAAATCATTATACTATTTTTTGGACCCTCCTACTTACATAATCATGTGTTTGATATAATGAATCGAATTATTTGTATAAATTATGCGTCAAATTATTATGGTTAAAGAATATCTTTTTAAATTAAAATGGGACAAAAAAGATGGACAAAATCCAGAAGATACCACGCAGCACCGTTACATTCACCAAAAGGCCGCTTTAAAAATCTACTCAACGCAATGTGACTGCCATGCTCTGAGTTATGCGAACAAGTTTCCCTCAAGTTCAATGTATCAATAGATCGCTTGCCAATTATCAGCCGTGAGCCGCCGCAATACTCCAGCGGTGAATTGCCCCCAATTCAGCCTCTAAATAAGTTAAGAAGGTCTATAGAAAAATTCTTCACTCTCAACTGTTTTATTTATTTCATATAATTTGGATTACAAATTGTACAATACATATTGAGTTTCTAAAAAGAGTTACGTTACCAATTTGTAAATATACCAGGGTTTTCATAAACAGTTGAGAAATATGCACGTATTATTATTATTACAATAAAATGGCTTTGATTTAACATAGCTAGATATTTTGTTCTATGAACACAGGATGTGGCATTCTTTCCAATAAACTATCACATACAATTCTTCAGTATCTATATGTTAATTTATGATTTAATATACATCAATCGTTACCTTTAAACGTACACTTGTGACTCTACGTATAAATATGTGAAAGCGGATATCGTAGACGAAGCAAATTAAAAGACATCTGATAAATATGACGAGGAACTCTTCCGAGTGATTCTTTTACCTCTCGTTTGAGAGTCCCAAGATTCCCTTAAAATGTTTTTGTCGGTCTTTGGGATGATGTTTCCGGGAACAGTCAAATTAAATGATCAGAATACAAGATTCCTTACACATTAATACAGTAAAGATAATAATTGTATATTTTATGGTTTATTATTTCATATAAATACGACATTGGGTAAATTGTATTAAAAAATGTTGGATTTTCCAATTTTTGTTTTATATAGAAAATATTTAAGTCCAGGCAGATGGCGGATGCTATGGACAAAATTAACCCGCTCACTGGACGCAACACGAGTTTTTGTGTCCGTTCTTGTGCTTCAGTCGTGACTTGGGACGATACTTCTCGAGGAATGATAGTTGCTTGGCGTTGATTGCACCACGACGTTTTCTGAAACAATAAACGGAGCCGTGTTGTAATAATGTTGAAATCAAATTTAATCAATATTGAATCGGTGTATTTTGAATTTATATGGTTTCAAATTTACACAGATTAAAAGCCACTACAGGGATGTTTAAAGTTATCAAAAGATTAAATATGCCATTTCACTCACTCCCTGATCATCTCAACGGCTTCTTCATACTTGAGTCCAAGTTCTATGAGAGCGAGGGCTACCATCACGGGAGCCCGACCGAGACCAGCGACACAGTGTACAGCTACTGAACTCTCAGGTTCTTCCTGAGCTCTGAAAATCAAAAGGTTTAAACATGAGTATGTTGCCATCATCCAGGTTTATTATAATGAGAGTGCATGTATGTACATTGCACACGGTTTAAAAATGCTAATAATATCAAGCTCTGTGAAAACAGTACAAACTAATGAAGTTTGCAATAAGGAGAGACATTTTTATATTGAGAATAAAATATGGAGTGGAACTTATTAACTGAAAGCCAGTTTGTCTTTACCAATTGCCACACTATCTTTTTTTAATGCTATATAGCTAATCAATTTATTTGATATAACTATGTAAAAATACATTGAAAATAGAAAGCGGCACATATAATGATGTATTGATGTGATCGAGAAAAGAAGGGGTTGCAAGCAATTTACAAGTAGGAAAAATTTTAATGAAATTTTGTACCATTTTTTTTCACGAAATACTAAGGGAAGGTCTCTGAACCCCCTAAACACAGAATTAAAATATTGCTCTCTTGTCTATACCAAGTGAATGAGCGTGAATATGCATTGAAGAATCTCTATATCAGCGTTTCCCATACTAATATGTCAAAGACCGGGTTGTTTTATTTATTGGTTGCACAAATATATAAGCCAAAGTACATGAATCCTTATTTTAGTATTTAGTTTTTGACTACATTGACAAACTGCATTAAGAATTGAGTAAAATGTTTGGGACATAAGCTAAAAATGCAAGTGACTGACAGCACACGAGAACTACCGAGTCATTATTTTTTATAATGAAACAAACTGAATGCCTAACGATTTCGCATACTTAAGGGAAGCGGAAAATGGGTTATGTACCGGTGTAGAGAAATACTCTGATATTCTTTTTCGTGGGATTTATATCGTAATATTACAGCAGCTCAATGATGATTAAAATTATCAATTTCGTGTAATGATCCTTAGATGCCCAGCCTCTTTTTGATGAGAAGGATAGTGATCAAACACAGCTGATTGTAGCACATGAAAATCTATTTCTCTGCAGATTACGAGCGTGAATGTTGTAGGTTTAAGAAATATTGTTCAAGTGGATTCACACTTCTTTGTTTGGTTTTGGACAAATTTTGATTGCAAATCGATAAGCTTCTTGAGTAGGTGCTGTGTAAGCTTACTTTTGTCTGAGAGTTTCGAACCATTCTTCAACGACATTGGTGGGTGGGAAAGTTCCATCATCGTAGGCGAGGTCTTTGACTTGGATGCCTTCGGTCAAGAGTGGTGAGGTTGCGTAGCTCGGCTCACATACTCGTACAACTGTACAAACTTTGTGTTTTTTCAGCTCCTGGAAACAATAGTTTAAGTAAATTAAATGAAACTACACAAAAAGATGTTGGGGACTGAGCGGTATCAATTCTTGAAGATGTACATTGAGGTGCATGTGACAATTTTATTGTTTCCGGTAAACTAGCTGACTTTTCTCCTTCCCGTTTATAATGAGTGAATTTTTCTTTTAGGATGGTTCAAGTTTTAATCCAGATACAAAAGTAAATTTCGTACATTATAAGCAGGTAGGAGTTAAAAATCAGCTAGAGACTTTCTCAGAAAATACATATTTACTGCACATTAAAATCGTTTTGTGTTCAATTTACAGAATTGTCCTACTGGTTTTAGCAGAAAGGTTTTATTTGAGCTTATGGATAGTTTGTGCTATAAAAATGTTGAAAAACGTTCCAATGAAATGATTTTCCGTTCAAAAGTTATCTTAGAATGTTTTGTTAGAAACAACCTTTTCCAGGTGACCCATTCAATTATGTTGGGAAAATGCTTCAATAACTAAATATGACGGCCATCTTGTCAACTTAAAGCATCCTTATGATACACTATTCATTCTAGTGAGCCGTAAGAAGAAATGACACTCCTACTGCGCAGAATATAGTTAACACATGTGACACCAGACATAAGCTACAAGAGAAATAACAAAGGTATCAAGTTTCACTTCATCAACTAAGTAGCCATGGTCGGTAAATTTGGCGCTCTACTAGTTATTGGCAATGATGTTTACACTGTCATGATGTCAAACGAAAGTAACTATTTAATTTTAAATTTGGATTATTGAGATTTTGTACACGTCCATGTATTTTGTCACTAATGACCCGGGTTTCGCCTTTCGGCATCTTCAGGCATTCGAGCACACGAATGGACTCGAACTGAGAGACAGTAAACAGTGTCTAACGTTTATATAGAAGATACAAATGCGACAAATATTATTTACGAGGTAAGATATTATACGTCTGAGAGCCACACTGATACCTGAGTTAAAATTTCAGGAATCTCCCTAATCCTTTTTTTGTAAACACCATATTAACAGAGTGGCGAATTGCCGCTTTTCAACTTCTTTTAGAAATACCAGTGATTTTACAATTATAATAGTATTGTGGGTTTTGACGGGATGTAATTCGACGAATGGGTAAATATATACAATCATTCCACATTTAGTGACATCTGTTAGGTGTTTCAACGTATCGGATATAATAGCGGAGAAATAGGAAGGTTCAGCTGCTCATTCAAAATCGGCAAGGAATTTAACTGGGCTCTATTAATTTCCAAAATTTCTTGATAAAATTATTTATGATCCCCCATGTTTTTATGCAACAGTTTAACCCCATCATCCGCATTAAACGTTGGTTCTCCATTAGAAAGTGATTTGCGAATGTCGAAGTTTCTTTTTTTAATCTAAAGGCAGCTAAATGTTCTGATACCCTTATATCTAATGTACGTGTGGTTTTACCCACATAGAAATGTTGGCAATCATTGCATTGTAATTTATAAATACCAGATTTGTTCTTAAAGTTTACTCTTTTTATCTTTATTGTTAATAAGTAATTTGCCTAGAGAGTTTTTGCAATAGAACGCCGGTCCAACACTATCAGCGAGTTGTTTTTTAATTTTAAAGCTAGTGCAACCTAAATAACTAATTCTATGCCAGATTCTAGGGTGGTCTATGTCTTTAGACATGTTCCCGAATTATAGCATCTTTTCTGCTAATTTACGTTGTTTTTTTGATACAAGACTATCTATAAGAGACGCCTCCTAAAGTAACTATGTCCTCTTCTCAGCCACTGTAAAGGGGGCATTAAAACAATTGATAACAAAACCCTGCCTTTGTAAAGATATTGGCCAGGCATATTGCTCAACTATAGCTGCCACTGATGTGATTTTTAAGAAATTAACATCAGGCAAATGTAACTCTAGTGATGCAAATGAATTTAAAATGATAAAATTTATATTTCTATGTGAATATAATTTTAACATTTATAATAATAATTGGTAAACTGGTAGAAAGTATTTTACTTTTGATTTGAACATTTGGTCAATGTGATGTACACATAGATCAATATTTGGCTTTAGTAGTAGGTTTCAACCGTTTTAGTAGTAGTTTCTAAATCAATTTGAAATCAGCTATGCAAGATTTATTGACAAGCTTTACCAAGCTAAATCATTGTCCACTTCTTATCCCAAATCTACCAAAATATATAACTTAACGCCAGTAAGTTTGATTTGTCAAGTAATCCTAAGTTTATGCTAGGGTTACCTACCATAGAAGCATAGCGTAAAAAATACTAAGAATGTCTGGGAAAAATATTCATATTTTAAATAAACATAATTCAATTTTTTTAAATACAAAAAATATATTTAAACAATATACTGTCCATATGTATATATCATCACCATGCGGTGGCCGAATCTCTTTCACACAACCTCAGTTGTGTATAAGCAAGTGGGATACAAGAGTATGAGCCCGCATGCCCTAGTATCTCACCCGCACCCTTCACTTTACAAGTGATTGAGCGAGAAAGAGAGAAATTCACGGCACGCGCCTGATATATATACCTAATGGCGTTTTCAATTATATAAAATTTGTCAAACATCTCCATGCATTTATTACTATATCTATTATTTATGTCAACAAAAATGAGAGCATGTCATGCATATTATTTGAAAAGCTGATTTGGAAAAATTGGTGACAACTGTATTCATTTTTGATATGCTTTCATGATCAAGGCAGCGCAAGGGTAAAACATTGTGCCCCAACATCATCAAATTGGCGGGGCAGATGCATTAACTTACAAGTCATTAATATTTGAATATGTAAGTGTGCAAATATCAAATTCATATAATTTTTCCAGTTTCAACTAAACAATTTTTGATTCGGTGGTTAAGAGCGGAATGCAGAATAAACGAGTTGGTTATCTAACCTGAATATAGGCGTTGATGGTGTGATCTGACGGTCGGTCGGTGATGAGGAACTTCATTCCTTTGAACTCGATCAAGGCGGGAGCCGGCCTGATGTCCTTTTGCCTCATATTGATGCTCATTTAATTACCAGTCGAAGTTATACAAACAAAAATCACTTGAGGTTATAGAAAAATATCACTATGTCCGAAATGTAAACAGAGATAGCTAGCGAAACTCACTATGTATTGTTTTATCCAATAAGGAGAGAGGTAAGCGCATGTCAGTCTTTAATTTCTCGAATGAAGAATCAAAGTTATCAACTTTTTCCGTTGAGATGTGTTAATAGAATAGATCTGTAGAATTCAGTCCACTAATCACGTGTAGGTGACCCTTTGTCAGTTAAATTTAGAACACTTCACTTTAGCTTTAGAGGCACATTTAAACAAAACTTGACCGTTTAATACAAAAGTAGAAAAAGAAACACTTACACTGAGCTTTGCACAAAACGCTGCGGCAGCGAGTAATAAATCATTAATAATCGATCACATAGAAAATGTGCGAGAAGAACGGAATGCTCCGCACCGAGATGACTTGATGACAATCAAATTAAAGCCACTTTATTAAATCACGATTGTTTCCCCAAGTTATTGAAACTTTTTATGTATGCTTCATAAATTTAAGTGAAATAACTTAAAAATAGCCACTAATGCTTATGATATGCTTCTGTGAGGGTGTAGATCTCGATCCCAAACGGTAACTGCAACAAAACAAAAAACGCGTTAGTTCAGATAGTCAATGTAATTTGAATTTTATATATCGTTGGTGTTTTGGCCAATTGATGTAACCCTCAAAAAATACGAGAGTGAGTAAATGATTGGATCTCATTTTAAAGACGACGGAGCGGGTTTCGGCCAAATGATGTAAATTAAAAAAATAAATTTACCACTTTTTGGAAGGGAAACATCATTTTACATTGGTTTTAGGTTTAAAAATTCTGACCCAGCCACTCGATGTAAGCCACTATTATATCGACACTCCCTACGTATAGTCCCGTATCTGCAAACATGAGAATTTACAGGAATGCATTTCAAAGATCCATAACGCAACCCACCATATAATGTTTTCGATAAAAACACTATCTGGTGGTATTTTTACTCACTCCTGAACAATTTTAATTTAATTAATGAAGATTTTTTCAATTGGCAAAACACCCGTCGATATTATGAATTGAAGAATTCACAAAAAAAATCAAAATATTTAATTATTTGAGAGCCATGACCTGGAATATTATAAGTCTTTATCAAATTAAGACCAGTGGTACTAAAGACTCGTCATAGTGTACTAGGTCTGGGCAGCGTCTTCAGACTTGGTGGAATAGTCACTTGTATCAAAAAGTTTGGATAACACTGGTATAGAACAAGTAGCAATAACCTTACTGAAATAAACACAAGTGAAGATTATATTGAAAATTGGACGAAATATCACAATAAATAATATGGCGCTAAAAATGAATTTCGAAATATTTTTACTTCAGCCAGTTTTTGCCAAGGTCGGAGTAGAGATGTGAGTGACAGGTAGTGATGTCACGCGGCCAAAATAAATGCGACAAGAGTCAGGTCAGATCAGAACTCAGTACATACATACATACATACATACATACTGTATCAAGATCACATACGTTCTCCATTTTGATAAAAAGTACGCTATTCGATTATAAACAAAACTACACCAGTTCAATTTATTTTACATTGTTCCTGTTTTTAATCAATCCCTCATCAATACATACTTAATTAATTCATTCATCTGAATAGTTGAAGTCTTCTATTGCATGAGGAAATACAAAAGATAATACAAATAAAGAACAACAATGAATGGCAAAATTAGGTTATGTAGTGATCAAAATAAATTTGGTCTTCCCTGATGCCCGGAATTCGAATCATTAGAACAGAATGAAAATTAAGAAATTATTGTCTGACAAAACAATTACATACACCCGTTATTTCTCAAATTTAAATGTTAAGCACAGTCATCGCTCGATTTCGCTTTTCCGCGGTCAAGGAAAAACATTTATTTAAAAAAGTACTCCAATTAAAATTCATACGGTTTCACAAGCGTAGGGGCCTAGGGTTAACTTTTTGCACTTGACTCGTGTGTCCTGAGTTGCGCATCTAAATGTAAGTATACACGCCGCCGCAGATTTTGATAATTTGCCGCATAATTTCAGTGAAAAATTCTCACATGTTTAAATAATTTTGTATAGCCCTTAAACGCGTATTTAAAATATATATATATATATATATATAAGAAGATAAACAAAAAAAAACAATTCGTTTAGCTTGAAGAAACGATACGACTTTTCGAGCCATTTCCCTATTACATATTGAATTTATGTCTTGATTTAGGGGAATTTTAATTAATTGCTGGAACCTATCTTCGTTATATGAATCGATGTACGCGATTTTGTTTTATTAAATATTTCATGAGACCCATTTGCCGTATTTATCGAAGGATGAGTGTCTTGCATGGGTTTTTCTATGTTAAAATAATTATTCCAATTCCGGACGAATCGGCGCAATATCTAATATTTCAATAGTTGCGGTTTAATCCCAACTAGTTCGTGAGCATATTACGCGACATTACGAGTCGCTGCATTGTTTACCGAGGAGAATAATCCGAGTAATTTATTATTCTCAACATTAAATTGTCTGTCATTCGTACGGTTTGTGCCCAGCACCAAGCATTAAAATTATTTTTGCTATTGGTTTTGCCGTTTCTGCACGATAGCGATATTTACAATAGGAATTACCACTATGTCTCGCAAACAACATTGATACAAATAAAACAATCCACATATCAACAATCTTTTGATGAATAATGAAATAAATCAATGAAGTATGTATTTATTTGACCGAGTGAAATTGATAATAACTAACGCTTTACGTAAATTAGATACGTTCGATCACAGAGGTCTCCAAACTACGCGACACACGCCGCGACCACTACCAATCCGACCCGGCATAGTTTTTTCACACATATAGGCAGAAGCTGGTTTACTCCTTGTCGGCTATCTCCGCCGCAATGAAATGTCCTTGACGATTTCCCGTACGGACCAACGGAAATTTGCGCGTAATTCAAAACTACAGTATGTTGGTATGATGAGTTTTGGGACTTCGTGGAAGAGTTGGTGTGGCCCGAAGTCTAAAATGTTTGGAGACCCCTGATATAGAACACGAGTGGTATTTTTCAGCAATACATATCTGGGATTCACATATATTAGAGTACTGCTACAACAGAGAGACGGAGGAACCTAATTTGGATGTCTCAAATTATATTGCAAAAATATATACTATACACTGAAAGATGTGAAATCAGTCGATTTCAAAAAAATAATATTTTTTCATCATCGATATGCATGTTGTTGACGACATGCGACGATTTCGTGTTTCCAACTTTTGATGCAACTACACTATACCTAATATTATTATAATATTAGAGATTTACAGAGTTGATTATATAAAATTAAATTATTGCAAGTTGTCTAGTAATAATTGAATGTCTTTACAATAATTCCTAAACCATGCGAGGTCTATTAATTTGAATACTAATAATATTCTCAGTGAACGCTTTGTGACCCGTAGTTCAAATGATTATTATTATTTTTCAATAATTCTTATAAAACAATAATATTTTATCCGTGTAGTGTGATGGTTTCAACTTTCAACCTATCCTAATCAATTCACTATTTGACCACGGGTGTAGAAACGATTGGATAACGACTAGTTCACAAAATCTTATCTCTCTATCGGTTCCATACGCATTCAATCTGTAAAATAAACGTCGAGTGATCGACTTACAATAGGCCGTCGATAGACACTTAATTACCTGTATTGCGAGCATTAAATGATTTATCTGCCAATCTGCAACGCAGCTCACACACACACACACTGAAAAGTGGCACCACCATTTCAGTAATATAAATATAGGTAATTTCTAGTAATATAAATACATGTCAGGTCCGTGGTGCAGTGGTAAGCTTTGTTGTCTCGGGTTCAAGTCCCGGAACGGACAGTTTCATAAATTTCTCGTAGAAAACTTCTGTTGATATACCTCCATTAGAAGACGATATGCTACATATTGAGAGCGAACATGGTAAAAAAAAAAACACTACGTAATGTGAATGACCGATGTTATAATTCTCAAACAAACAACGAAAATTCGTTATAACAACAAAATTGTTCATATTATATCGACTGTGGAAAGGAAAAAGGATGTAACCCACACTCAAAAAATATTGTGTATAGCCCACACAAAACGTGTATTAAATTTTGTAAGCACTGTGATTATCGAAAAAAATATTTTGAAAAAACGGAAGGATACGTCCGCCTGCCTTTCTAAAGTCGATATATTATATATGTGTATATAAAAACATACCATATTAACACGTTTTGTGTGAGTTATACACAATATTTTTGGCGTGGGTTACGTACTTTTTCCTTTCCACAGTCAATATTCATAAAAAAATATGTATACTCCAATTAATATTTCAATTTTAATAATGCTGATTTTGCATTACCAGGAAAAAAATAATTGGAAGTTTATCTCAAAACATCCTGAATAAACAAGTGTTTGTTAGAATGCTAAACACGTACCAAAATCTGGGGTTACGTGAGTTCAAACATTTAATCATAGAGACGAGCTAAATTTTCTTCAGATATGAATCTAAGTTTGATATATCAGGAGGTACTAACGAATGATGGATTATAAAACTACGTGGAAACATAAGAATCCGTAAATAAATTTATCGTCATATAATTATTACAATTTGCTGTTTTCCATTTATCGATCAATGACTCGTTTCGTATAATAAAATATCGTGTGCTCGTCTCCCAGCATCACCAAGGTTATTATATATTTGTAAAAAGAACAACGCAAACTCCGCCATCTTTTATTTTTTAAAAGTGAATCGATTCGCCGGATATAAAATGTAGATTTCGATTCAATTCACGTAAACGTTTGACTGACTTCTTGCGGATACGATGTCAGTGAACCGAATGTTCGACGCCTATGTGAGTCGAAACTTCAGTACAAATTTTCTTGGACGAAAACAAGAAGTTTGTTATTGATACGTTTCAGAATATCTACAAGAATATAACAAATATGTATTGCTTAACTTGCAAGCGCTATATCCAAATATATTTTCATAATTCGACTCAAGAAGGAACTTTCACACATGCAGTTACTTACACGTAGATAAATTATTGAGCAGTCTATATCTTAATCTACTATGCGCCATAGTGTCTATAGACTGTTGAGTATATACAGTAGCGTTACTAATGGGTGTATAAGGTTCTAATGAAGCTGTGTCGTGATCCAATGTAGATTTAAAATTTGTTCTTGTGTAAGATGACAGCCTGCAAGAGGAACGTCTGCCAGATGGAAATAAAAAGACGGATTTGTCTTCTCACCTCAGATTGATTTGGCGATGGGCGGGTGTGTCGGGCGACATGTGGCGGCGGGCGGCTGGTAGCGGGTGGCTGACGGCTGATGGCGACTACGACCCCGGTGACAGCTGATGAATGGCTAGTGAGACGATCGTGTCGGGCGAGGCGAATGTGGTGGGCGGGAGGCGGTAGGCGGCCGCTCGCGGCTCTTCGCCGCTCTATTTGTGCTGGGCCTGGCAGTACTCGCCGCTGTCCAGCCTGAACTCCATCAATGTCGCCAGTGAGCACACTTCCAACTGGAAACAAACAACAGGAATGCTTTAAGATCACAGTTACAATAATTTCGACCTGTCCGTCAACGTGGCATATATATTATGTATTAAATGAATGTACAACATCCACATTTACTGATATCGATGGCTATTTATCTACATTTGTAAAACGTTATATGTTACACAACATACAATGTATAATCGTCACAACATAAGATGTTAGAATTTATGAACTTACTTAACTCAACCACGAACTTTCTTAAAATGAATGAAAAAAGCAACAACCATGCAATGTCTATCCAAATGATTGCATAAGTTTTTTTCAAAAGACATCACTGGTAAAGTGATAATAATATTATTTCACCGGGAAAATATATATAGAGCTTTATGGAGGGTCAAAAAAATCAAATCACTGTCAATAGAGATGACATTTCATAATAATACGACACCCGAGAAAATGTTCAAATGATGTATTCAAGGCTAGGAAAATAATTTTAACACTTGGCAATTATCCACGACGTGGCTTTAAAAAGTTTTACATCGTTCCTTTGTGCTGGGGGTCTAAAAATACTAACTAAGTTTATTTAATACATTAATGTCACTCTAAAATACGCAAAATATTCACGAAAATGTTGGCGATTTGCCGTATTCATAATTAAATATGCTCAAATAAGTACTAAGTTTATTTCAATAGTATTTTCATTTGAGAGCAAATAAACAAAGTCGGAGAAAAATAATTATGAAAATTACCCAAACTACAATTAGTATCTATCATAAATATAAAGTTAGGCAAAACAGTTACATTCATATCGAATAATAACATTATTTTTTTCATAAATTGAAATCTAATTTGCACAAACGTAATAAGTAATTACGTATTGAAGAGCTTGCCAAATTTTCCGAGAACCGCTTTTGGTTTCGAGTTAATAATGCATCAACCAACAAATAAGATGTAACGTTTTGATAGACTACGCCATGCCTAACAGTAAAAAATTGTGGATTATTGAGATTTTGTACGCTTCCATGTATTTTGTCACTAACGACCCGGGTTTCGCCTTTCGGCATCTTCAGGCATTCGAGCACAAGAATGGACTCGAACTGAGAGACAGTAAACAGTGTCTAACGTTTGTAACGCATAATTGTAAAATCACTGGTATTTCTAAAAGAAGTTGAAAAGCGGCAATTCGCCACTCTGTTAATATGGTGTTTACAAAATAAGGATTAGGGAGATTCCCGAAATTTTAACTCAGGTATCAGTGTGGCTCTCAGACGTATAATATCTTAGCTCGTAAATAATATTTGTCGCATTTGTATCTTCTATATAAACGTTAGACACTGTTTACTGTCTCTCAGTTCGAGTCCATTCGTGTGCTCGAATGCCTGAAGATGCCGAAAGGCGAAACCCGGGTCGTTAGTGACAAAATACATGGAAGTGTACAAAATCTCAATAATCCAAATTTAATATTGAAATTCCATCAAGCACCCTCAGTCGATGTCTTAAATTAAAGATAACTTATTATTATAACATAGCACATAATGTATAGACAAATGCAAAGAGAGGATTATGTCTTACATACATTTTGGAAACAGTCGTCATCTATAAATTGGTTCAATTACTGTTTTGGTGAAATGTAGATTTTCTGAATTTATAAAACAAAACATTAATCTACTGCACGAGCAATGGCTCTATTTATAATTATCCCAACATAGATTTGTTTGCTGAAATATGTCAATTATTTTATGTCTATCCACAGTGGCGTTACTTTCATTAATTAATTAAAGGAATAATATCAATCCAATAAACTTTATCATATTTATATACAAAAAAATAATTAGTACTGGAGGATATGAAATATATTTCGTTGTTTTTCATTTCAAATTTCGAGAAAAAATATCTTTAATAGTATTTTCTCTCACTGATCTAATGATTGTGTTTTTTTTATTCGTATTTTTTTCATCTGGAAACACTGCAGAATTGAGTTGAAGTTCAAATTGATCAATAATCGAGAAAAGGCATTTGTTTTTATTACCAACTTTTTTTATTTAAACATATTTTCTATATAGCTCTACTCATTTTTATGGAAAGCTATGCGATTAGTTTTAATTGTTATAATACAGAAATTAAACATATACTTTAGTTTATATAGTTTGTCTATTTTGTACTGTAATGTTTAGAATATCAAAAAAGGTATTGATTTAGTGTCGGTATTATATAATTTAAGACATCGACTGAGGGTGCTTGATGGAATTCCAATATCAAATTTGGATTATTGAGATTTTGTACACTTCCATGTATTTTGTCACTAACGACCCGGGTTTCGCCTTTCGGCATCTTCAGGAATTCGAGCACACGAATAGACTCGAACTGTCAGTTCGAGTCCATCTCAATAATCCAAATTTGATATACTTTTTTAGTTGAGCCTTAAATATATTCCGAAAATGTTGATTTTATACTGTCGTTTTAGATGAAAGCTTTTTTTTACAACTATAAAAAATACGCCATAAGTATTGCAGTAGTGATAACTCTTCTTAAAATTTCGCCAAATCGTCATTCTCCATCTCGTCAAAGATCCGTTTCTGAATTCCTCGTCCATCAAAACAAGTATGCAGTTCCGATATGTGAAAATAGACATAGCTAACGCCGGAGCCAAATGTGAAAAAAATATGCCAAAACTAATCGTTTCCAAGTATGAAGCGCCTTGGCAATGGGAGTGGTTGAACTTGAAATTAGATTGACCAGAAATATCATCATTAGCAATCCACCAACAATCTTGCCAGTGAATACTATAATGTAATTGAAAATACAATATATGAGGCGCATTTAATTAAGGATCGTGGAAATAATATTTTTATAATTATCTTTCTCATCTTCCCAAGAATTTTTGTCGTAGAAAGCGCGATGTATTTTCTAGAGATATCGTAGAAAACCGTTAATTTGTTTATTTCGATTGATTAATGAAACTTCCGCATCCAAAATAATAAGAAGTCGGTAGACCTACCTAACAAATGCATATCTGCAACCTGTTTGACACATTTTTCTACTCTATTATGTGATCTATATATTTATAAAAAGTATCTTAAAATGACATATATCTTTAGTTGAAAATATTATTTACTATAGAATTATATCGTGCTATTCTACTGATTGTCCAATTAGGTCTGACACGCGATTTAGCTATTTGAGAAGCAAGAATTGACAGTTAACACCTTAAAAGTGATCTTTGAGAAGCATCTTCAGACTACAGTATTTTTCAACGTCCGATCCGGTCATCTAACTAGAATAAATAATGTTTCCATGATACACTTCCAAAGTATCGTAATAATTGATGAGACAATATCGTTATGACAACGAGATAACGCTAAACACGTTTTTTTATGTAGGACAAATTTGCATTCATTGTAATTAATTCTGTGTGCACTTCCTTAAACAGTTATTTCATCAGATAAGATATTTTTTAAACGTATCACATATAATCATTGTTTTATACATATATAAATATATATATATACATAAACATCTAAAACGGGGTCAATGAAATCATTTTTGTGTATTAATCATATGCTCGGATGTACTTGGCAGTCTTAAGTTGTGACATTTGGTTAATAACATACGCATTATGTTAGCTGGCTAAAGGAATCTGAAAATAACAAGATGAACAGAATCAGAGAATCATCGCGACCACCCCCACAGTCAAATGTATGTTGGTAAACATTTTTTTCACAACATGTATTATTGCGGGTACACGTATTTATTATTTGGTGCCGCTGAACCCACAAATTGACAAAAATGACTCATAGGAAATAAACGCTTCTAGATAACCTGTTGATATAAACCTAAATGAAATGTTGTCCAGGGTGAATAGTGCTAAATGTACTAGGGTAAGTACCCTAATCTTCTGGGTATAGATGCTCAATTGAGGTTAAATAACATCCGACAGGAACTTCAGATTAAATCGATGGTTGTGATTCGTATGATAATTAGTGAACTGCAGTAATTGATAGTACTTATTAATTTATTGACTTCTGATTAAAGCGAAAGCTTACACATATTTTACGTCGCTTGTAAGTTTTGTGCGATTTTCTAACTGAAATAAAAAAAAAGTCTGGCTAGACTCCACAGTTTTCGCGAGCTTCAAAAGAAAAACGTTTCCCGAAATAATCGTCCCGATTGCGGGAAGGGGACGGCTTTCGCGCGTCCGAGCGGCTCTAAAGTCGCCCAAAATGTTTACGATAAATAAATAAATAAATAACACGAAAAATATCCAGGCGGACTAAAACGAGAGTCCGTGGCGTCTGTTTTCAATATTATTGAAACGTCGTTTTGGAAAAAAAAACACACATGAGTGGGCAGGCGGGGGAGCATTTGCCAATAATATGGCACATGTGAGATTGGAAATGGACTTGCCCTCTCGAACTTTATTGTTTTTTAATATTACTTATTTGTATACTTAACTGGGCAAAATTTACAAAATGAGTCATTATAAAGAATATTTCAAAATTAAAGGTCGATTTATATAGAAATATTCATTGTTATAATTATACATGTTCTTGAAAAAATATATATATCGCAACCCCAGTAAAATTGTAGGTCTGAATTTGTCATTTTGCAGGAGAAAGATTTTAAGTGTCCAAAAATTTGCTGTATATACAAAAGAAGTCTAGGTGTTAAAAATATTGTTTGTTTTGATGTGCAAAACATGATCTAATACGAATTGTTGAGATTTTGTACATTTCCATGTATTTTGTCACTAACGACCCGGGTTTCGCCTTTCGGCATCTTCAGGCATTCGAGCACACGAATGGACTCGAATTGACGATGTCGATGTCTTAAAAAAACATGATCTATTTGAGGTCAAGATATGAGCATATTTTATAAAAGTAAAGCAAAAAAATCACGAATCCAACCATATAGATAACGAAAAAATGACAATTTCACACTTGCGACACTACTTTACTAAAGTAATGTATTATATTATATGCAAAATGTACATATTAATTTAATTACTTCCTCATTTGGTATAAAGGTGTGATATATATATATACAGGTTGTCAGGAGACATTAATCAAGCAGTTGCTCGATAAAGGATGATGAAGTGTAGTGAAAGTTATTCAGGGATAACCTAATGTGGAACCAATATTTTTCATTGCGTTCATTGAATACTATCATATGTTAATTAAATATTCTGGCATTTTCTATTGACGTTATGGACGACCGTCGAGTCGGTAACATCTTAATAAATGGATTTTTATTGCAAGTTAAGTCACATTATTAAGTTAAGAAATTAAAATTCCACAACAATGTTAATGTAGTAATTACGGTTCGTAATTGGATGGGTAAGTAATAGGTGGCATTCAGTAACAAATTACATTTTAAATTAATGATGTCAACGATGCAACAATGTATATACGACTACTTAAGTGTTACCACAACAAATAATAACAGCTCAATAATTACGTGAGATAATAGAATTCCGGAATGGCTCCAACGATAGTAGGGAGACTAATGGTCGTTATCTAACAAAATTCCAGGTAAAATAGTTGTCAAACATAGATTGCAACCAAATTTTGACGTACCTGCACAACATATCTAGTATCCTATAAATACGATTATTTTGTGTTTACTGTAAAATTAAGCCATATCGGTCACAATTACAACAAATTCTGACGTTTTGAACTATATTGTGTTAATGGGCCGATTATAAAATAGTATTATTGCAAATGTTCTACCAAGAGATTTAAGAATAAATCTAATAAATTTGTTAAGAGTAAAACGGATATAAACAAGTGCTATTTGATTATGGGCTGAATTTCAATTTTGAATTACTCATATATATTGTTGAAGTTAACTTAAAATGGTACAATGACGAAAGTGACATTGTAGATATTTTCATTCCAGCGCTTTAAAGCAAAATAACAACAAAAATACTAACGATTCCCTCAGCATCTCAGGAAAAAAGTTCAACTCGAGGAAAAAATATTCCGAAATTTCCACAAAACTATCACTCACTGAAGAAGAAAAAATCGCGTTGTCTTGTCACAGACAACTGCAAATTAAATGATATCGACGAATAAATAATATTTTTGAATTTCACAAATAACGATTGCGTTTCACAAATTTGTTGCACTCTTATAATATCTTTATGCACTTCTCAGCGATACGCTTTGTTGTTTTTTAAACGGATATTTATGTAGACCTTGATTTCACCGCTGAAAAGTATCTGTTCACAGAAAAGTTGAACGCGCTAGCTTGGCGGATTGATATGAACTGCGAACGGCGGAGTGAGGTGCGGGCGATTCGCACAAACTTCTGGCGACAGTCACTGAAACTTCGGTTTGTTGGTCTGTTGTTGTTGACTTTGAAAAAAATGTCGGAGACCTGTCTTCAAGCACAGAGAATGATTTGAACGTTGTGGTAGTTCGTGGAAATCTACGATAACTTGCTGTGCAAATAATAATGTGTTTACTAACGTAGTTAATCTGGACGCTGATCTCCAGAATATTGTATACTTTATTATTAGTGCGCAGTTAATGCAATTCCATGACAAAATACGACGGAATTAGTGTTTATTTTATTTTTCTGATAATGAGTATCATACCTGATTAAAAATATTATTTTATTATGAAGAACATTCGAAGTTCTAGCCCTAGTAACAAAAATTTAACTTAAATAATAACTTAAAAATAAAACATTACGTGAGGTATAATAAGAATTATTTTTTCTTTCTTAAAAGAACATATTGGTGTGCGGGGAAAAATCAAAGATAAACGCTGAACTTGATTATTGTCCGAAAGACAACACAGCGTTATTTTAAATTTATTTGAAGTAGTATCATTATTAAATCAACTAATCATTTCTGAAAGGGATACAATGTTTAATTTTTATGCGAAGAGAGATTTCGCAATATTGTTTTAATAACTTATGTTTTCATAATATTGATTTATACTTCAAAACGTAACATCGGATCAAACGCAACGTAAAGTATAGTAATAGTTCAATTAACTGCAGACAACGAAACTTATCAATAAATCTTTTATGGATAAATATAATATTATATATGTATATGACCTTATATCCTTTCCTCTATCTATTATGTAATCAACGTAGATCAAGCAAAATACACATGTACATTATATATGTTGCGTAGATTCAGAGAAATTCCACGTGACTGACATTCAACTATTAATACAAATTAAAGCGAAGACGAAGGTAGGCAGACATTTGGAGTCACGAAGTCCTATCAATTTGAATTTTCAAGTCTCGACTATCAAAGCGAACTCAGCACGCACTGTATCACATCGCTTCTTATTTTCTTGAAGTTGTAGGTTGGTTTATTGTTACTTAAGTTGACAACACACAATACATAATACGATAATGAATATACTCTATCGAATACGATACAAAATATATTTTTATTATGAAATAAGTATCGTCTGACCGCGGTTGATATTTCTTCAATATCACATTTGAATCGTTCAAATCTCGCACGGTTTCTCGAATTTCTTCTTTTGGCATCTTCAAATTTTCAAATACACGAATGTGCTTCAACTGCTAACCATAAATTGTTATTATAAATAATTAACATACAATACTTAGTTAATGTGAACTTATTAATACGAATAAATATTAATTTAATGTAGTGAATTAACATCGCGATGAATTAATTATAATTTTACCCAAATTTGTAATGATGTCTTAAATAAACTTCAAATTATTTCAAACTATGTTATTTATGGTTTAAAATCTAAAATTTAAATGAAAGCAAAATGCTGATCGCATAAGTAAGTAACCTTTGCTACAGAACCAATTAATTAAATACTTTAAAATGATAAGTTATCGTTATCTGTTAAATGCCAACGGGGTTCATATCGATGCAAACATTGATTTGCTTGAAGATTGTGGCTTGGCCATGCATAAGTGGTTTGTACATGAAAGTAAACTAAATCCCAAAATATGTTTGAAAAACTAAATGCTTTATTTAAAGACAAAAAAAGCTAATTCAAGTGTAATCAAAGACTGCATATGACTGAACGATAAAAGAGCAGTTATGTTGTAAGTGCCGAGTTTATCACTTTTCGCGTAAAATCTAATTTGCTAAAAACAAATCGAGCGCTTGTAGACCAAAATAGTTATAAGCGACCTCAATAAGGACGGCACGAGTACTGGATTATAAAAAAGCATATTCTATGTGGATTGTGATGTTTAACCCTATGAACGCGATGTACGTGATGGACATGTTTACATGTCCAAGACTTTATCTCGTATTTCCGGAAAAACTAGAACGAAACACGCTTTAAAAAATAGTTCAATCCTTTAAGTAGACAAATTAGGCAACAGATCATGAAAATGTCAAGTAGAACACAAGGAAATATATTTTTGAAAAGAGCTTTCGAATTTCAGCTTTGAACTGCCGATACGCAGCACTAATCGTCAGCCCTATCTATTATACATACTTATGCGGCTACGCGATTTCTTGTGTGCGTGCTGGCGGTGTATATGAAGACTGGCCGAAGCTATTTTGCTTGTTAAGTCGTAGATTAAATATTTTTCAGCTTCTTTATTTTCTTCAATTTATTTTAGACCAATTTTAGATTGACTGAAAATAAATTCGTGCGAAAACGGCTCGCGATGTAATGGTTAATATCAGACGAAATTATATTGCAAAATATAGACGCAGATATGAATATGTTGGTAAATAAAGTTCTTTAAACGCGAACTGATGTTGGAAAGGTTTCAATAAGCATTTAACGATACGCCACATCTTCATCATAATAAATTGACCAAAGAAAGAAAGTGTCAGTGTGGTAAAGGTCTAAACATCGTATGCAGTAATGCATTTAATTTGAGCTTCATTCGTACTTAACGCAAACATTATATTTTTTAAACATACCAATGGTAATATGATGTCGAAAAACCGATACCAAGTTGGTCGTTAGCGGGGAAAGGCATTCGAAAATGCGAGGATCGCGTGACATATCATTTTGCTTTTATTTGTTCGTAAAAAATACTCGAATTAATTATTCTTAACAACAATGCCTATTCAGGTAATTATTAATACCATACTTATTATTCAAATGGTTTAAGAATGTGGATATTTTTCGACATATGGGCATAGGTAAGGCAATCGCGTATCGCGTCACCCTACTGTGGAAAGTCCATAAATTCTAAATGAAATAAGGTGAGAACTTTGTTTTTCCACTGGCTGTGCTACTAAATAAAAAGTGCAAAACACGTGATTAAATTATATTGTTTTTTGATGTTATTATTATAACTTTGGCGCCTTATAATATAAGTAAGTGAATGTAGGGCTTACAAATGTAACGACTTTTGACAGGACTGAGTGAATAATAAATACATAAGTTGGGAGTGTTACAAAAATAAATGTTTTGAGCACAAATACAATACACACTTAGCCAATAATAATGCTTTTGCTAAAATAAATATAATTTTTAGTTACGCCAAGTGATCTTATTGTAATAGTATTTGACATTTCGTTTAATCCTTTCAGCGCGAGCCGTTTTCGCACAAAAATATTTTCAGCCAATTTATCTGTTAAAACGCTTACTATGGCTAAACATAGATCAATTTCAACAGTAAAAAAAGGAGAATTATGTGAAATATATATCAGTTATCCCAAATACATCAAGAAGTAAACTAGATTCGTCGCATTCTCGCTAAAATAAATCGACGAAAACGAAGAAGCTGATAAATATTTAATTTACGACTTTGTAAGTAATTTGCGACTAATTTCTATACCGAAAGGTTTGAACTATTTTCTAAAGCATATATCCACAAGTGTTTCCTTCTAGTTTGGATGTAAACACGAGATACAGTCTTGATCATGTAAACATGTCCAGCGCGATCATCGGGTTAAGGAAAATAAAGAATTTTGCTACAACGATATACCTTACATTAAAATTTTCATAATTCAGTAAATTTTTTCATTCTTATTTCTTCTTCTGTTTGTACAGTACACCCTTTCAATTGAACAATGGTAGCTTTGCAGTTTTTATAACTTAATTTTCAGTTTACTGAAAATCAATCGATATATTTGGTTCCGTTGTAAAGTTTCATTATTTTTGTCTTAAGTTCATGATTTATATTCGTGAAATAAATTTACTTCAATACCAATATTAAATCGACATTACCGTTATTTATTTTTTCAATATAACTGTTAACCCGTTTTGCAGTCACTATCGCGTACCTATTTGTTTACATCGCATCAATCAAGGATACATTACAAGAATAGTTTACCGTGAATATAACAAATGGCGATATTGAGATGGTCGAGTGGAGAAATGCTGGCAACTTTTCAAATGCATTGGCGCAGCGAACTAATAACATCGAGCTCGGTAATGATTATTACAATGCCAAAGCGCGAACTCAACAAGTGTCGATGAGTAATTTCTTTACAAGATCACATGTTTTACAAAATAAAATTATACATTGAATATAGTAATGCATATCGACGTCTATCGCGCGAAGTATATAAATGTAGACGACGAAAAAAAGAAACTTTCGCGCGACGTAGACTCCCGGAAAAGTATCGGAGTGTGAAATCATCATATGAACGATTTATTTTTGAGACTCTAGAATTCTCTGTAGCAGTTAGTAGCTCTTCATAGAAATTCTATAGTATTTGAAGGCCTTTAAAAAATATTGAATCTTATAATAGGGAAAGAAAATAAATAAATTATTTAAATAAATTGAAACCTTCCACGCAAGTTTTAAAAATGTTGTCCTAGTCAGCCTGTCAAAATGATTATGGCCACTGTTAAAAGCAACATTATCGTATAAAACCACTGATATTAATATGTATAATATCATCGTGCAGGATTACTTACTAATTTGATTCTCGTTTTAGAAGGACTTGCTTTAAAGGGTTTTTTTCGCTTCCAATAATTACCCTTGGTAAACGAAGAACTCATTATCTATCAACTCGTAATAAGCAATGCGACTTTATATGACACCACACCGGATGTCATTTTATATATTACATAGACCAGACCGCTCTGAAGACGTTTTTATTATTATCACATATCACATAAGCGTTCGCGGTGTTATGCAAGTGCAACACAGTTCCGACGTACTAGCTACTTTAGACATATTATTTATATAGTATTTCAAATTAAATACCGTCATCTATGATGGGTACGCTTATACTAGTGTAAAATAGTAAACAATACGTTTAATAGTTGAACGTCTGAAGAAAAATCTATCTGGCCATATATTTTTTTCGGATTATACGAGACAACATCAGAAATCTGCCATTATTGAGAATGACAAATTTGTTTTTGATTATTTTTTAAGGAATCGGGGACGTGAATTATTTTTTCTTTCAAAGTGTGGAACCAATCTGTGAATGGTGACGACAGTGGGAACAGATGTAACAATATGTAATAGCATTGGTTGTGAATCCAGATGAGAACTGACTTTTTTACGTTTTAAAGTGAATTTGTTGTAACTTACTCGGTTGACTTTTTTGACAATTGTTTATATTTACTATTTTTTATTATTCAAATGACAAATAGTAGTTATTTCAACATGACAATGATAAAATACTTTCAGGGGCGAGGTAGATTTTCATAGCTAGATAATGGTCGGAATAACAGGAAACAGCTCCTGTTAACCCAGCTAAATACATACACCAATGTAGATAGCCTAATGCGCAGACCCTTTCCCCTGAAGTAGAATGCGATAAATCAATTACAACGTACTGGCAGGGTATATCTCCAGTGTAATGGTGGAATTGACATAATGACATTTGTGTCCTTGCGTGGTCACATACTGACATTAATTTGACAATTATGTATATATTCGGATCGGTTAGTACTTACACAGTTGTCATTTTATTAGCATCAACACATGGTTATACGGATGGCCATTTCCATTACTTAATTAAGACGGAAGTAATAATGGCCCGTTTACATTATAGGTAGGGCGCTACGCCAAGTAATTGTATAATAGTAATATGTCTATTATGCATCTAGCCGGATGCCAAATTAAAAAATACACGGCATACTAAATAATGAATTTCGAAACATAAAGGCCTAAATTTGCATATGATAGAGGGTTCATTAGGCGACTCAAATTTGGAACTAGTAGGCGATGACTTACAGATTTTATTTACAATCAAAAAATTGACAAATACATAAAGTTTTTTAAATATGTTCTTTATAAGTATATTCCGGTAATTTACACTTACGCTTCAAACACTCATTCTATTCCATTCTCTTGCACAATTAATTGCAGTGCAATTTTTACCTACATAATAATCTTGGAATACTGCTATATAAATAAATGGCTTTTCACTTGACATCATGTGAATTGAATATATTTTAATAATTCTTTTGATATAATGATGACTAAGTCAAGGATCTCTTGGCGGAGACATTATATTTATAAAAATTAAACATAATTATTCGGTTTTACTATATCAGGAAGTATTTTCAACTGTTGAAAAATACAATTTTAAAGGTTTATTTATTCTTATGCAGATACATCAATAATTGTTTTATGGACGCATGATCACTGGAATAGCTTCTGACAGAATTTTATTTTTATAAAAAAAAAAAGCTTGAAATGAGATTTTGATCTTTTCTTAAAGGGTGGGTAAACGAAAATTTCAATATATTTTATTTAAAAACGAAATGTAAATATTGTGCCGATTTTCGTATTAATATCAGTTATAATAATAATGGCAACACATTTACATTAGTATCGTACGTCAATGCAAATATAATATGCATGTGGTAACCACACCACCACCACACACACCAGTGGGGAATTAAAATTTTAGTCAAGTGCCTTTCGAAGTATTAAAGACACATCTGGATTTGAAGTGCTAACATGATTATCTGGGGAACATATTACAGAAGCTTTCCTGTGTTGTTTAGTTGCACTTGTTAAATACACCACGCAACACTACAATAATGTGTTATAATTAATTTATTAATATTTTGATACAGCAGAATAAAAAAAACAACTCGACATATGAATAACTGCAACAACAACAAACAAGTTCTGTACAGAATGATTCAGCACCAGACAGTTATGCGAGACAAAATTTAAGATGAATTCGAATTGAATAATTGAAAATATGATAAGTATCCAAATATATATATTATGCTAATATGGTTGCCATTGCTACAGCGTCAACAAGATTCGGGCTATTTCAAACAAATAATATTTATATTTTGAATGAACATATTGTTTTATTTCGTGTTCTCTTATCATAAATTTGCGATTGTAAATGCGCTGTCAAATATTTATCACAAACAATTCCTAATAAATGTCAAATAATCAAACCACGACAATTGATATGTAAAATGTATGAATATAATTTATGAATGCTTGCAACGGAAAGAGGGATTAAAAAAATATGACGTTATCATAGGTAAATAAACATCAGCGAAGTAATGAAATAGATTTGGTTTTTAAAAATGTCCATGGATGTGTAATATTATACATAAATCTGATTTATTTTTTACTACGTGCTAAGTATTTAAAGATACAAAGTCATTAACACCGTTACTGCGCATTAATGGGACCTATAATTGTCTTGGTGCGGAATAATTTGTTAAAAAATATGTAAAACCTTAGATATTTTCAGTTCTCTTGTTATTTGCAAACTATAAAAATATATATTCAACGTTAGTGAAGCGTTGTACGCATGGCTACAATGAAAGGATCAAAGCAGCAATTTCAATATAAATGGGCCTGGAGCACATTTATTATTGTGCTACTAGGAAGAGAAGTGCAATCATGACAGTGGTTTAACCAGAGTCCAGTCGTGGATAATTAATTGCTGATGTATATGCCTGTATATAACTCTTATCATGTTATGTATTACTATCATGAAAGAAAATGAATTATTTTTGAATAAATAAGTGCGACAAAGTGCAAGTTCAATAACGAAGTAATTGCAATATGCAATGGTAAACTTCAAAACAACTGCATTGTATAATATTCACGGTAGGCTGGTTAAAATTGTATTATTATGCTGCATTCATTTGAAACACGCCATCGCGAAATGAAATCATGGAAGGCGGCTCTGCCCAATGTCACGGTAATTTAAAAATAATACAATACATGCACGAAGTTATATATCAATCAACAAGTAAGTGTACAAATTTTAAGTATTAAAAAAAAAACAAGATGTAAAAACTATATTTTTATTACCAGTTAAAACAACGTATATTACGGACACCTACTATTACAGAATTGTTTACTGCGGCAGCTATCTGTAAAATAAATGCGTCGTAGCCGCGAAACTGGTTCTACGGCCAGTGGCACCGCTGCCAAACAAACAAAGCGATCGGAAAACCTGCACAAAAAGATAACATATGTACGCATCTCGAAAACACAGCGTAGAAGACTGCGTAGAACCAGCGTTTTAAATGTTTTACGACGTAGCGCAACTTATTGTGAAAATAAAAGTCCATGAAACAACGTGATATCTATTTTTCATAGTTAAGTAAAATTCTGCAACCGATATAGCAATAAAAATATATCCACTGATAAAATGGTAATTATTTGAGAGTCGAGGAATGTTTTATTTTGCTTCGATAGCAATCAAAAATCTACATCGTATTATATTACAGTAGTAAATACATACTGCATGATATTATATAACAAAGACAGAACAGCTGCGAAACCAGATCGTCAACTTTGTGGACTCTAACTACGCAATGACATTGCAGAAAATGAAAAAATATGTTGACGTCACAAAGCATGTTCATATTATTATAACAAAAGTAAAAACACTACAACGTCATATTGCCTCTGTAACTTTCAAAGATTCAATTGCGTTCAATTAGAAACAATCGCTACTGCATATTGTTCAACTTTGGTATAAATATTATACTCTACGAATTAAATAATATTGAACATTAAATTTATAGATATCTTTCTACGAATAGTAGTTCCAGATTGTGAGTTTGTTTTCCGATCTGATACTAAATGTATTTTATGTGTCGTTTCTAAATAAAGGTTACATTCAAAAAACACCAAACTTAACTTTATAATATTTTTTGAATAGCAGAATAAACTTAAGTTGAATTATAAAACTAAAATATGGTAATATTTTTATATCTCCATACGTTATGTTCGCTGACACACTTGACGATGGAATACATAATTGATATTTTATCAAAAGATGACCGATTAATTTAAATATCAAAAAGCATAAATTAATCTAAATTGTCTTAATTATAATACTTGAACATTTATCAGACCACAAAACACACTACCCATATGCTATGATATTATTCACCAAACGAAATCTTAGGACGGAGATTGTGTACATTTCCATGTATTTCGACACTAACTTTCGCCTTTCGGCATCTTCACAGCTCGAATGCACACGGGTTATTAGTGACGAAATGTACAAAATCTCAACAATTTAAATTTGATATTGATATTCCATGAAGCACTGTCAGTCGATATAAGACATTCGATATTAAATCTTACAGATGAATGTTAACAATGCGAAAAGGTTAATTGGTTGTGTAAAAACAATTAAAAAATGATAACTGGTTGCTGGAGACTTTACTTATTACTTAAATCTTTAAATTTTTTCCAAAACATTCAAATTAAAACTCGTACTGTAACTAACTACTAGTTATTCCTGCAACAATATTATTGACATGTGCAGAGAATAAAGTACTTTTGGAGATTCTAAAATAAAACGGTTTAATGCGCGAGGGGTCACAGGCTCATCAAGCCATCATCTGGTGTGTGGTGACATCATAATATCACGAGCAGACTAGGAGGTCAAAAGATCATCCATTCATGTAGGAACATGGCTACAATTGGAAGCATCTAGAATGAAACGAAAATGACAATGCTTCAACAAATAGGCGCCATTCAACGAAACAAACGCGCTTCCCGTTGTGCATTTGATAGACTAAAACTAGCACAGTAATTATATCAATGATAAAGAATTGAAACTACCAAGTACACTACTTGGTCTCTAGAGACTTCCTTGCCAAGTTTCCGGTGGACTCAACAGTGTGATTCTTTCTTCTTTTTGGGAATTAATTTTCTACACAATTAATTAGTTAAATTCATATCTTGGTTAATATATAAGATCATGTTAGTCAGTAAAAAAATATTGAATATTATATTTCGTTTTATCAGAAACAAATCAAGAACCAAAATATGGTTCTTCACTATCTATCAAATTTTGGAAAGCAATTAGTTATAATTTCACAATAAAATACAAAATGTAACGTTATTGTTTCGCGGCTTATGTAGAAAATGAAAGTATGTACAATGTATTAAAAAACGTCATTACGTAATGCGGAGAGCGAGTAGAACGTTATATTTCATATTTTACAAAGCAACTAACCCTTGGGTAAATGTGCCTGAGACACTCATTGCTTTAATTTGAAAGCGCTTAATTAATAATATTATTCGATTCTGTAATTATTAATTCTATCAACAGATTGATTAAGCGAGTAACTCAAATTGACAATCTTTTGACAAATTTTATTAAATACGAACTTGGTTTATATTATGACATAAAGATAAAATTAATACTTACATCATTGTATTACGAATGACACTATTTGTCATGTATACCAAAAAAATATAATTTTTGTAAATAGCATTATAATTAGATGTCTATCACATGAGTAATTTAAGACATCACTCTATTTTGTATGGCTCAATTTAACGGGTACTTGGAAATTTATTCGAATTAGCATAATGTGAAGGTGCTTTTTGCATTTATAATGTTTAAATCTTGAAGAAAGAATAGCAATAATTATCTAGGTGTGAGTTTTTTTTCCCATGTCCGCTTCCAACGTGGAGCATATGCTCTCCTAATGGAGGCATTGGAACAGAATTTTTCTGTGACAACTGTTAGTTACTCAGTTGCTCAACCTCTCTTTATCGAAGAGAGTAGGGATAGAAGGCTAGGGCAGGACCAGTGGTTAGCTAATCGCTGTCGCTACGCCCCGTGAAGATCGGATGGGTAGGTGAGGAGGTTTTTTTGTGAGGTACACAGATAATTACTGCCATTATATTACAAACGATTCTCACTGAATTTTAACACTTTATATAACAATATTACAATACGGAGACGATTGTTGAATTCATGTTATGAGTATCCATTAGTGATTGCTATTGAATACATATTTAAAATAAAGTTTTTTTTTTTTTTAAATAAAACGCCTTTCCACCAAGAATTGACAGTTAATACCTTAAAAGTGGTTAAATTCTTAAACCAATTGTTTAAAAACGTTTATCAAATTCATGGTGTATGATGTGAAAGAATGAAAAATAATGCAATCGATTATGTGAAGTAAAAATGATTCAAATATAGATAATGTAATATTATAAAAGTTCTAATCTTTTTATACGCCAAGTTACTACTCATATCATCGACTTGTTACACATTTTCAGAAATGGTTGATATAATATTATTTATTTTTGTGATATTATTAATTAAAGAGGAATTATAGATCAAAATTGAGTAATGCGTTTAAAAATGTAGATATTAATATAGTTTAGACCTATAATCAAAGATTTATATTATTTTTAATATCGGTGGCCTACGTGGATAAAATAACGACGATATTCCAAAAAAAAAATGACTTTCAGATTTCTTTAATATGATGAGATATATAAATTTCCAAATTCTTCGACACGTATATATAATAAAACAATGGTCCTTAGCACATGGGTAGTGAACCAAAATTGGCTCGATTTTAATATCAAGAGGGTAATATTATTACCAAACAATATTCTGGAGATAATAATATTCATATTCAGCATATTTTATTTACCAAGTATAAGATTGAGAGGTCCAATATATAGTTTCTAGATTTAAAGAACTCTCAAAGCTTATCCAAAGCCAAGGTTCACACTAATACAGTCAAAAGTTGTTACCAATACTGTATTTTTGTTATTAAATTAAATTGATATGTGTTTGTTATTTATTCATATTATCTTTGGTCCAAAAGCCCAAACTTTTACGCTAATTTGGGTTACGGCATAAAAAGGTGAAGAAATGCTGGAATAAAGTAGCATAGACAAAATGATGTATGAGCAAACATAAATGCTTTAGATTCGGAAGCGGATACACTAATTACGAAAACGCGTGTCAAGGCTATTGGTTATTGGAAATGCCAAAGTATTTACTGGCGGTTGTTCATAATAATTATTCAGTTACATCCACCGTCATGATCATTTAATTTGTATACCCGAAATGGATCGTATATACTAGATGCGCAAAACATTCAACGGTTGTTGAAAGTGCCGGGTCCTAAGCTTAATTATGAGCGTGTTGTTATCCCTAGTGGGCGTGCTGTCTAATAAGGTATCTACTGACCACCTAGAAACAGCAGAGATTTTGACTAATAAACGTACTGAAATAACAGAATCATCTCTCCATATAAAAGTTTGTTACAAAAAAATATGAACTTACAGTACTATAATGATTGGTATTTTATCACGCACTAGCTCGTTCGTTGTATTAAGAAAATAACACAGTAATAATATAGTGTAGAACTCAATGCAATAAATTCAAGCATTACAGATTCTTGGTCATGTACATTAACATTTGACAAATAAAGGAGAAATTCTTCGTTAGAAACTGACGTTTGTCTTGCAAGGGAATCTAAAATTTGTGTATTTAAGTGACGCTAATGATGAAATTTAAAACTGCACGCCTCAGTTAATCAATTGATGTAATCTTTAGCTTGTATTTGCTGATGATCGCGATCTTCCTTCGTAACGATTTAGTTAGGTAATGTATACTATATAGAAGAAAATATATGAATAATTATGTCTGTCTGCCTGTTACAAGGACTCCGCCAAACGGTGAACAGTAGCAACGTGAAATTTGCTTTGTGATAATTTCAACTTTTAACATTATTAGTAATTAATGAACTATATTTTTTGGGTGTTACATGAAGTACAGTCCACCGTGATATTTTCAATTTGCAACATTAATACTAATTTATGGACTACATTTTGAGCGTGTTACTTGAGGTACGGTTCACGGTGATAATTTCAACTTTCAACTTACAACTTAAACATGATGACTAATTAATGGACCATGTTTTGTGGGTGTTACATGTGGTACGGTCCACGGTGATATTTTCAACATTCAAGATTATTTATTACCTTGCACCAAAATAATGCCACAATAAAGCCAACACCTAAATGAAAGTGGCCTCTATACCAGGCGAAGCGGGGTAATTAATACTAGTATACAATAAATTATAGTCGATATCGAATAACATTATCGGCCTCTGTGGTCTAGTGGTGTTTGCCCTAGGGATTAGGTGGACCCTGGTTGAATTCCCAGCAAGATCAATATCAAATTTAGGTTTTTTCAATTTAAATTTGTGATCTTGGATTTTGTGCATTGGCTCTGTCAGCTGTAATGCCAGATATATTAAAATATTTTTTTTAAGAAAAAAAACATTCAGCCCAAAAGCATCCCGTTACCTTCTTCTGAAAATAGGCTGAAAGATAATTTAAAATGACGGGAAGCGACATTCGTTTATGGAATATAAGATAGGGTTTTCATAAACTTGAAACATGAACCAAAATTAAGCAGTGTAAATAGGAATGAAAGTGAACAACAAATGGTTTCGAATAACAAAGAAAACAAAGCATTTTGTAAAACCGTTAAGCATAGTTAAGTCATCATAATCGCTGGCAAGAGGATAAAAGAATCCTTAAAACATTTTCAATGTAGTCTGCCTAGCAAACGTTGAGTTTCCGGCCGGCGCGAAAAGTCGACGACGGTGGCGCTGCCGGTGGGAAATCACAATAATAAAAGTTCACCGGAAGCAAATTTGAGCGCTAATAAGGCAGCACAGTTTAATGTCGTTATCGGGGACCCTCAGAGAAAAAAAGTACCGTTCAGTCGGAAAAACAAACGATTAAGAATGGCAATGTTGTTTTGTCTCACACTTCTAAGTATATGTTTATTCATGCCAATATATATTAAGTTTGTGATAATGCGATAATTAGTCAAGTTTAATGAAACGCATCTATTTCCTAACAAAATATTGAATAAACAATCTCAATATTAGTAAACATCGACTCAACATTTTGTTTGCATATTATATAATAAACATTAGCGCAATGCACTTGCGAAAATGGTTTTTACGTGAGTGTGCATAAAAGAGCTAACGAAGACACGATGGCGACAAGAATATTTAAATTTACATCTCCAATTTACAAAAGGTCACATTGAAAATAACAAACGAGTTAAGAGTTGGCAATAAAAAAACAAAAATGACTACTTAATAAATTCACAAATAAATTAGTTTTATGTTATAGAGTTCTAGTGAAAATAAATAAAGTTCCACCGAAACAATGAAACTTTATAAGCGAGTATAGGCATGTATTGCGAGGGATATTTATTATATTTATGTCGTTTTTAGAATTATCTACGATTTTCGAGAGGTAGTCGGGTAGACAGCGCTGGTGGGCTTTCGTCCACTCTGTTGTATTCGAAGTCATGAATGTCTATGATGTTTTCATACCACCTACCCACCCGCCCCCTATCCGTGCCTGAGGTGTATCGACTGACTTACAGCAAGTATGCTCCACATAAGGAACAGACACGAGAGTACGTGTAATAAGTTATGTAACTATCTTCATATGTACACGCAGTATAACATTGCATTCCGGCTCAAAGGTCTGGCTCTAGGATCCATACCGATACATACGCGGGATCCATACATACTAATACACAGACACGCTCTGTATAGTATACAGAAAGCCTATCAGTGTAGTCAAAATTATAAAGTTATACGGCGTATACTAGACCAATAATGATTTATCCAACACGTTAATGATATAGCATGGTATGGACATGCCACCTTCAACCTTTACAGATACAATGAACACTTTTAGCGCAACGCGTTATCACTAAGGTCATGTGACTTCTATTTTTTCATCTATATTCTTCGCATTTTTATCAAAGAATTTTAATCCATTGAATAATAAAAACGAATGTTTAATAAACAGTATAACGGCACATGGGCTATGTTATAAAATATATGATTTGAATTTTTTTTTCGTTTATAAAAGTAGTTTTTACATTAAGAATTAATTTTTGAACGTTTTGAATAATTATGCATTGCAATGAATATTAAATGCAGCAAAACTACTCGCAGTTATAAAAATACTCACGATTGGAAAGGTCACGACTTGCACAAGGTAAATGAAGAATACTAAGTGTTGATTGTGTCGTGGTGAAGACGAAATGAATCTAGAATGAATAACTTTTTTCCACTCATATTAACTAGCTGGGGATCGCTGTAATACGACCAGATCTATAAAAAGCTATGGCAGCTATAGAGAAAATAACATTCTTACCCAAAAGGTTTATTATCGAGAGCTATTTCGCATTTTAGTCAAGACTATAGTACAATACGGATATACCAAATCTTAAACTACCTAGAAGTTACATTGTATTATTTGTTCATATTATACATACTAATGTGGGAGATTGTAACTATCAAGACTGTCCAAAAATGTAGCACCACGCTTACCTGAAAGGAAAAAAAACAATTGCATTAATATTTCGTTTTAAAACCCTTATAACAGTATGTAGAGCTCAGCTCGACATTATAGATTTAGTATGTTTTTTTTTTCATGAATTTTACATTATAAAAAAAATACTGTCAATATTTGCATAAGATGAATATTGTTATATTGCGACATTCGAAATAATTTTTGGTATTATTATAATAATAGATGAGTAAGAAGTAATTAAGATGAAAAAGTGCGATTATTAAATTTATGCGAACAAAACTTCCATGAGAGTTACGGCGGAATCTTTTGAGCAACTATGCAATACTGGCAAGGAACAATATTCTGATGCATTGAAAATGATTGCGTTGCTATGATTACTACATAGTTTTTAAATGAATTTTCTACACCAGGCAGGCTACATCTGCTTTATGTATATGGTCAGAATATGATGGGGACATTTCATTTGAAAGAGGAAACAAATATGAGTGCTTCAAATTCGAAGAAGTAGATAGTACATATTTTTCATAACACATGAGGACATTCCATAATTATTTTATAATTATAATAACACATCCAAAGCTAATGTGATATTTAAACGAGCAAGTTCATAAGAAACCTCAAAAAAATCATAATTCATTGATAACTTATCATATATTATCATGAGAACACATTTGTGAAGAAAATAATTGCTTATTTACCCGACTAAGCTGTAAAAAAATATTCGTACGATAAAAAGTAAAGAATGCGAAAGAAAGCGCTGTCTTTAAATATAGAATACGTTTGACGACAGATACCGTGTTGACTTTTAACCAACTGTAGCGAGATTAAACAAGAAACAGTTTCTTGGAAAATATTTTGGTACTCAAGTAGCGTAACTAGGTGGCGTAAACGCACCCAAAGCTTCAATGAGCCTAAGAAAGTGATTTTGTCATAAGGTAATTAACCCGAATGGGTACTTACGCTGTAAAATATGTAGGAAGTTGAATAAGCGGAGAAATACAAATTGTGATGCATCATCTTTTATTATATAATGAATCAATTTCTCAAATAAAGTATTTCACACTACTCACTTTACATTGTAAAAAATCAACTTATTATAGAATACAGATAAATAGTAACGAAACCAAAAGATACTACGTAATATTATGGACCTCGTTATAAAAGTAGTTTGTTAAGGATTCGTGTTATCCGTCGAATATTTAGATTAATGTTGTTTGCGTAAAGTAGCGATAAACCCTAATGGGGAAATTAATCTTGCGAGAAAACCGAAGGTAGGCCGCGTTGTACAAACCAAACAAAAACACAAGGATTTGCTATAGAAACGATTCTTTGCACAGTGAGGTGAGAGCGGGCTGAAACAAACAACTATGATAAGGTTTTAGCAAATATTGAAAATAAATCTATCATGTTGCACTACAGCAGGTAAACAATTTGCTTGACTAAAGTTTGGCGAACATAATAGGGCAATCAAAAAAACCATTTTCTAATTCTGAGACTACTTTATATAATAATATTCTTATTACGATGTTCTGTAAGCAAATTGAATGAGCCAACATTTATGAAATTTTAAAAAACGTGATGTCAATAATAAAGAATTACTCGTGATGACGTACTTACTATGCTGTAAATTAATTATTTCCGAGAAAAATGTTTAAATAATGACCGTGGCATTGCACGTGTTTAGTTTAACGTAAAAGCGAGTTTTCAAATCACCTTCAACAATACAAATACGCTGTGCGGTAAATGAAAACGCTAATAAAAGAATGAAAAAATATTTTAACATTTATCATTTGCGAATTATAAATCAAAACAGTCTGCAGCAGTTTACTTGGCAAATAAAACGTTTAATGCAACGATGTATTTGAAAAGATAATGTTGTCAAAATTTACCTTTATTAAATCCCCAAGAAAGCAAAGAAGCTATGTCTGTTGCCATTCAATTAACATTAAAATGTACTACATTACCAATATAGAGTGATATATTGATCACCATTGATATGAAGTTCCGTGGAGTTTGATACGATACTTTTATATTATTTACTGTCGTGACCGTGGACGAGTAGTCAACGACGTCGGCTTTGGTTGCGGTGCTCATGGGTTCGAGTCCCAGTAAGGTCAGTTTCATACATTAAATTTTCAATAGATTTATGAAATTTTTCCGAACGTATGGATGTTTGTGATGTCTAAAATACCCTCTCACCCATCAGGTCCTAAAACGTGGCGTAGTGAGAACGATTAGTTAACCACTAATCCGATCCTTGTCTCTTCGAAAGGTAGGTTGAGCAACTGAGTAACAAGCAGTTCTCGTAGAAAAACTTCTCTTGAGATAAATTCCACACTTGTGCGCGAAAATGGTTAAATACATAATATAATAAATGAAAATATTGTCAATATGGATATAAACGGACTATATGAAGCAGAATATAGAACGTAGTATTATAAAAACCAACAGCAATTTACTGTTATTTACATTTTATTATTGTCGCGATCAAAACATAAACATGAGAAAAAAAAAGATATTTACGCTTTCCGGCAGTTTTCAGAAGTAAGCATGCAAACACGAACTAGTTGGCCACTTCGCTAATGATTTAGATTGTAATAAAAAGATGGCACCTGCCGCATGATTTGGCAACGGGCATACGATAACTGCGACTGCGAATGCCAGCCCACGTCACGCAAAACACACACCAGTCTCACCACTCAACAAGCCCCGGCTGTCAAGCATCCGAGGATTTTTGCTACACAAGATAAAAACAAACGTAGATTATCATAGCGTAGTGTTTTCGAATTTAAATAATAAGCATTGAAACTTTCAGTGTCAGGATCGTGGACATGAATTGTTTCTTCTCCCAAAGTGCCGACCTGCCAATGGTACTGCAACTGGTAAGATTTTAACATTCTTTAACGACATTGCTAAAATAAGTAATTGTGGGAACTGGCTCGTAGGGATAGCTTGCCAATTAATTTTTTTTAAATATATATTTTATACCACTGATTTTTCACAGTTTAAAGACAATAAACAATACAATTGCGTTTTTCAAGATAATTGGATTGACTACCTTGAGAGTATGAAATATTTCCAGTACATATTTATCAAGATGTTTTCGTTTTGAGTTTGTTATTATTCTTAGTATCTCTCCGTGGAATATACATTTGTCAGCAGCAGAAATAGCTTACACCATAAAGTACATAACTGAATATAAATTGTCCGCCTGTAAGTACTGAAAGTAATATATTTATTCCATGTTGTATTAATTTTTTATGTTGGAATTTAAAATATATGTCCAAAAATAAGACCACGTAATAGACCAGGGCTGCCCAGCCGTAGTAGAAAGTCCGAGGGCCGCATTAAATCGATTGCCAAAATCCTCAATGATTGCTCATATGTATTGTACATACTTTACATGAGTAGAAGATGATGTATCTTCTAAGTTCTTCATCTTCTCAAAGTGTTTATATTCGATTAAAAAGGAGAAAAATCTTAGCCTATATTGATTAAAAAAGTCCAATTTACTTTTCAAGTCAATGAAATGACTATGTTTTGTCGTTTGCTCTGCAGTTTTAAGTTTAACTCTTTCAAATGGTTAGAAATATCTGTTATATTTGCAAGTTTCGATAAATTTGGAATATTGTGTTTGATTTGCAAGTTCTCATATGGCTGACTTGACATGCTTTAATATCAATTCGCGGTCCTCACTTTGGACAGTCCTGTAACAGCATGTATTACAAAAAATGTCCTCAATACGATTTTAAGTAGCGGATTAAAAATGCCCATTACGATTTTCGCAGTTAGTGATAGTGAGCATGAAGAAGAAATGTGTTAACACGACATTCTAGCGTGGGAAAAACGTTCTTCACATGTCTTGCCAATGGTTTTTCAGACGAAATCGAATATCGGCGTGTTTTTCTACATCACATATTTACTTTATTATGTTTGACTATACGAACGTTAGACGCGCGATGGCTGTGCACTGATGGTATTTCTGGCGTTGACATGAATATAAACGGGGAAATGTTTATATCAAAATATCATCAGAGTTTACGGGACAGTCAGTAAAAAATGTGTGAATTAAAAAACATTATTCGATAGAAAACCTCTTAAAATGATGACATTAATTATTTGTTGTTAGTTTAGCAGTTTTTAGAATACATAAAAAAGATAGCTTAAACAATTCAGTTGCATGAAAAACGATCGTAAAATTATGTGAGAAATACTCTCAACTTACATTATTAAATAATACAGCACGTAGCGTAAGGTCAAGGTTTCTTTTTGCTAAGAAAAGTATGAAGGACGATTCATAATTGAAGAAGGATGTGCCAATTTAAGCTGGGCGTGTTTGATAAAACTAGAGCAACTGAAATGGTAAACCTTTGTCAATTGTTATTAATTTTTCAAAAAGGGAGAAGGAAACAAAACGGGATCTCAAGATTACTGTCCCAAGTTATAAAATATTTTTTCAGGAAACACAACCGGTTTTCATTATCAGATATTCTCAAATATCCACAAGCATAGTCCGAAAATGATATGCATAATGTTGCGTGAACAACGTGTCAATAATTAATAGTTTATCTTATTTACTGTGGGGCAGCTAATCGCTAATCTTTGATCAGTAATCAATCAATTGATACAAGTTTATTATCGTTATTTTGAATACGATTTGTGAAAAGTTGCCATTTTGGCCAACCGTTGATATACATAACTATTATGTTTATTACATAATGTTGTCTTATTCTGTAATAACACACATACGATATTACTTTCCTGGCCGAGGCTTTCCCGGCGTATGAAAAAGCTCGTCGGTCATTCAAGAACGGCAAATAGCGAGTTGAAAGCTTGATGCTTTTGTAAGCAAAATAAATAAACTTCTCGATTCGATAACATTTATTTATACTTCACTGCTCGATATATTACAATATTGTAGACAGGCGCGGAATGAAAAAATACTGGAATTTTATATTGGTCAATAAATATTGCATTTACTTTTACGTACATTAAGCGGGATAGATCGCCAAGGACGTAATATAATGAAACACATTGTATGAGTACCTCGTTATTTATGGAGGCGAGATATTTAAAAATATTGCGAATTCACAGCCGAGTAAAAAGAATTATAAATACACGTGAATATCGTTAAAGCGGTGGCAATATTGTCGCTGAAAATGGAATTTAAAGATTAAAAAATAACCATAAATTTTATACAAACACTTTTCGGGTATTTGTGAAAATGAAGCATATGAACAGAACAGGTGAAAGTAAGCTATGTACAACAACTATGAACAACTTCAAAGGTGGCGTACTATACAGCAAAAAGGACGACAGCTGATCCAGAGTTCCATAGTTTGCCAGACTACTACGTCACAGAATATGACCGATCAAGTTGTACCAAAAAGTTATTCGTAATAATGTAACGCCGATATAAATTTCAAGAATATTAAATTATGGAAAGTACTTTTATAAATTACAATTCATAACTCAGCACTTCCATCAAATGTTTAGCCATCAGCTTGCCAGAACAAGCACTCCATGTTAAACATAATCAAAGGCCACACAAATTACGTAGAACTTGTGCATCACGTTTGATTGCAAAGAAAGATTATAAACAAAACATTTCAAAGAAAAAAATATGACTCTATAATGACTTACACACATGTATTATATTGTTAGTTTTGTTATAATAATAAGTTTTCGCGGAAACATCCTAAATTTAAATGACAGAATATGTACGTTGTTCATAACTTATTCGTTTTTTACTTCGGCACGCAATTTTACGATTAGTAAATCGTATTGTCAACAACTAACTTCACGTATTTGTAAATATCAATCCATTTTCAATTAAAGTTTGAATTATTGAGATTGTGTATATTTGAATTGTCAATTCGAGTCCATTCATGTGCTCGAATGCCTGAAGATGCGAAACCCGGGTCGATAGTGACAAAATGTACAAAATCTCAATAATTCAAATTTGATATTGAAATTTCATCAAGCACCCTCGGTCGGTGTCTTAAATTTTAATTAAAGGTTTTACATTACGGCAATATTTTATGTGGACGATATAAATTTTAAAAAAAATAAAACACGATGCTTTGTAATCATACAATTATATTCAATTTCTTTTACGGTGTATAAAGTTTAGTGGGTTAGTGAGTTTATAAAAAGTGGGTTAAAGTGGCGAGTAGCGGCGTGTGCATGCCACGTGTGCATTTTATTACGTAGGAATTTTAGTTACGCAACAGTATTAAAAAGAAGAATATCGTTCGACTTCTGCACAAGTCCGAAGGCTTCACGTGTTCTACGGCAGGCAATGCTTGGAAAGTTTTATAATATCAATTTTTTTTTACATTGCAGGAAATTAGCATAACATGACCTTTTCGAAACGAACTTTCTTTTTACATAACATTCTGTTACGTAATAAATGTTATTCAAGATTTTTCAAAACGTAGACAAAATTTGATATTTATTATAAAAACAATCCTACATTGAAACTTGTATTAATCGAGTAATTAAGCTATACGAAGCATAAAATCAAAAGATCAAGTTGTAACTTTAAAGCGGGCTAACGTCACAATATTAAATGTTGAAAATACGATATTTTAGTGGTTCAGTGGTTCTTAACCTTTTCGAAGTCACTTAAAATGGCGGTGCACTAAAATCAAACGGGTAAAAAACAAAGAAAATATGCGAACATAAAGCTTATTATAAATTTAACAGATTATACAACAAAAATAATTAAAGAAAAGATATACATATAATATATATAGAAAAACTAAAATTAACCCAAACAAAATGTAAATTATTTGATGTGAAAATCATTTAATGTGAAACCTGAGCTTGTCGGCTTTTGCAGATTTCAGAAATATTTGGTCGAATATTTGATATAGCTACCCTGAATTGTTCATCTAAATTCGCAAGTTTTTGTCGTTTTTTAGTTTTCATATTAGTTATTGTTAGATAAAATAATTTCAAAAAGCATTTTTCGGTTTTCAACGCTTCGTGAATTTTTTATTCTTTTACCATATTTCCGCGGTGGACTTACAACAAGCTCACGGTGCACCGGTTAATAACCACTGTTTTATATAGAAAAGTACTTTCTTAAAAGAATTTTATATAGAAGACTTTCCTAGTTAAATGTTTGTCAAGAGGACAACTTTCAAATGATGCATTATTAATTTTAAAAAGGGAATGATATTATTGACCTATTTTAATAGTTTAGCCACTAACACCCTTCTACAAAATTACAGAATACGGTTAGTGGAATAGAGCTTTGCCCTAGCGATCAGATGGGTCTGAGTTGAAGTCCCATTTAATTTGAGATCTTGGACATACTATGTTTCATACGTTGAAAAGATGCGTGAGTAAAAACAATTCTTATCATGTCTGTCTTCCGCTGTCTTATACTTGACGTATTGTCAATAATTAGCTGTAATGGAAATATTTTCATATATTTCTATGTCCAATTAAAAAAAAAATTCAGCAACTGGAATATAATTCATAATAATCTTAATGAAGTACTAATTTTCTCATTAATATATATGAGACACTATCACAAAAACGGCAACATTTCTCCTCCTCATAAAGCATATTTTTAGAAGCACAAAATTATGGCGATCATAAATAGTGCTCAATACATTATAAAAATCATTGAACAAAAACGTTTTATGAGTTGCGAAAAACCTTGTAACGATTGTGCAAAGTAAACTGCAGTTGACGACTGAACTAAAATACGTACAAAAGCGAATAACGTACTGACTGCTTTGAACAGCTAAACTGACATTTTTGTAGAAAAATATTCAAAACTTTAATTATTTTTCAATTCAACATTTTTATATGACATACGAAGTGAATTGGTTAATGCTGTTTTTTCTCGTAATTTATTGTAAAGTGTGTTTTTGCTACATCGATAATCGTTGATAAACACGTCACGTCCTCACCCAAGCACGTGTTTTGAACACACCACGTAGATTATATTACTAGATGATATTAAATTAAAACTGATAACACGAATAATTTTGACGAAACGAAATGGTAAAAAAGTGTGTAAATGAAAAAAATCTATTATAGATAAAATCATAAAATATGCAAAAAGTAAGATTAAAAAATCAGGTCAAAGCTGTGTAATTTTGTAAAATTTTTGTTGGATATATCGGCCAATGTATTAAATAGAAATCGCTTATAAATGGATAATCTGTATATTTTGAAGGAAAATGAAAATGCTACTGATATACTCCGCACATAGGAAGTTAACTCTGGGAAGGAGGTCGCTTTCTTCGCATGAAAGTGTGTCAAGACTGTTGCAGGCTGCAGTTAGACTCGAGTTAAGTCAACTGAACAAAATGTGCTCCACTAAGTTCTTATCGCAAAAATACGTATGTATTTGACAGGTAGACTTAACTTGTACACGAGCACCGCCGTCAAAAAATATTATTCATTATAATTCATTATAATGTAAGCAACTACTGTGCATGTATAACAGAGAAGGCTACATTTTTTGTCCAATGGAGCGACTTGCTGTTGAAAATATTTTTGGCATACTATGAACAGTATAAACTTTAAATGATCAAGAAAGGCAGAGGAGATAAATGAATAAAATATATTTTGTATATATGTATTATAATATATTGTATGTGTTTGCTTGAGATATTAATTATTCTGTATACGGAAATAAAATAATATGCCCTGCAGGCAAACTGACTGTTTATTTTTAACAAAGTTTTGAATGTAAATTTCTGAGACGATTTTTTTAGATAAAAAGCGCCAGCTAGGCTCCGATTCCAACACTAAAAATGATTTTTGCTATTATTTAATTTATATCACAGAGAAAATCAATAAGAAATAATGTCCTTTTTTCACTTGAAGCCTGGTTTATATTTATTATTAGACTTCAAGACATTATCGAACATACATGCACTGGCGACCAGTAGATTCAAGATATATTTTGCGAATGCATAAAATTAAATTTATAAAACAAAACAGTTATATGAATACTTTAATCGTACCATATTCTAATCATGACAAAAATAAACTATAAAAAACGTACACATCCCTACAAATTAGTTTCATTCCACAGAATACAGCAATTCAAAAAAAATCCTATGGGAACAGAATACGATATCCGGTAGATTTTTGCAAAGCAGTAAATAAAGCAAGAGACTATTATTTAGCCATAAAATAGACGCTTCTGAAAGTAATGAAAGTATTAAGCGATCGTGTTGCTTGTTAAAGATGGAAAGAGCCACTTGCCTTATATGCCGTTAAAACGATGGCAATACCTCATTTGCTGAGAAACGAACGGAGGAAATACTTCAGCTAATTGGATCTCACAATTATCTTTATCTTTAGTATTAAAAATTAGAGTTGCAACATAATATGTCAATTATGCCGATGTCACGCAACAATTTAGTTTCCCGGAGTAATTTTACAATCACGTATAATTTAGTCTTCAAGTGACTCATCTGGGTTAAATAGTAGAACGGTTTCTGGTTGTGATCTAGCAATTATGCAGTCACTATTAATTTAATGGTTAGATTGAAATCATGGGATAAGGAACAATAAGGGAAATCCACATTATGCTAACAGTAACGACATGCTGATAGTGTGAAATCAATAAAATTATGCAAGTAGCCCGTAAAGCTATGATAATCAAGTTCAATCAATTGTAACGTTAACTAATGATGTATGACCACTGAGACCGAGGAACAACTCCATTATAATATATTTGCTTAATAGAAACACTGCAAAGATTGAATAAAAATACTAATTGAATAGGTAGTATATGGAGCAATGTCAACTACGACATAGTAAATTAGCAATAAAACGATTGGCGCAAATTACCTGTATAGAGCGTAGCAAAATAAATGGCAAGGCCTATAATGAACCGATGACAATTTTGCCTTCGCGATTTTTTATCGATACTATGATTCCGGAGACGGAACTGAATTAAAAATAGTGAAGAATATGGATTCTATTTATTAGGGGCCTTAATAAAAAATAGAGAGCCATACGGTCAATTGAAAAAACAATGAAGATATAATATTAAAACATCACAAAAAATATCGATAAGTCGAAAACGGCTTCTAATAAATTAACATCATATGTATGATGTCATAGTTTCATTACAATCACTTTCGACTTGTTAATTTTGTGATAAGAACCAGTAATCCAACGAAGAAAATGTCGGTCATGATGCTTATCGGGTAAAATTAGACTACATTTATCGTTTCGGTAAACATAATTAATTACCGGTCTACCTGGCGACAGTAGCATTGTGCCTAAAAATAAACGCATTTAATAATAATAAATGCGAGAAGTTAACGAATTCTGCATTATGTTAATTTTCTGGCAACTAATTTATTGAATTTTTAAAACTAAATTGTTACGAGAGATTTTTTCAAAACGCATCCAATCTAAATATGTACTTAAAGTTGTCAAATAAACTGTTTATTACTGACCCTCGATAAATAAGAGAGAAATAATGGTACATTGTAAATAACAATGCAGGCTGACCTCCAATAAATTCAAAGACTTTTGGATCGAAATAAATAAATTGAGGTGACTAAACATTTTGTCAGGCGATGTGCGAATGCTAGAAACAATGTAGAATTAAAAAGCTAACATGGCTTCAGATGATCTGCGTCACGGATGACCTATGATAATAACAACCTATATTTAGTTCCACCCATATTGCACACGTCACTAAACGTGTGTTTCCGAATAAAAAAATGTATAATTATATTAGTCGATAACGCATCGATAAAAAAAATTGATTAGATAATATTTTTCCACTTTCAGTGTAGAGCTTATAATAAAATCTGCAGCAGGTATTAAACACACCCGGTTGTGGGTAAGCTCGATTCTCTTTTTATACGCTCCGGGAAATATAGGTTACATTTCATTTGACCGTACTATTTCGAAACCGTGTAAAAAGAGCGCATGGATAGAAACGGCTCGGATAACAAAAAATGATTCTCAGGGGTACCAAAACCCATAATCTTTCGGTGCAAATGCGTGGTCATTGGAAAGAAAACCTATATAAGTTATCACTAATCCAATTACAGGAAATTCCTGTGTAATATTTTATCACTTAACATGGTCACCTGCGGCCATATTTTCATTACTATATTGTTATATATATCATTCAAGCCTCGAGCGTAAATATGCTATATTAAAATACAAGTCGGTTGCTCCACCTCCACCCGCTATGTGTATGCAGCCGCTGTTTCACGGCCGCCTTCCATAACGCAATAACGATCAAGAAAAGAAACGAATTTACTCCTCATATTCTTGGCCCGGTGCAGAGCTACACGGGACCGATCTTTTAACGATGCTCTGTTGTGCTTAAGAAAAGAAAACATAGAAAGAAAAATAAAAAAAATATCTATATTTGTCATTACAGGTAATAAAAATAGTCAGGGCGCCAGATATTTTGATTTTTGGTAAATCACATGAGATAAACTCGAAAGCCGATGACCAATATATCAAATGTTAAATTTAAAAAAATAATTAATTGCTATTGACCTTTCTGGAAGTTTGAACACAGACCCATTTGATCGCTAGCATAAATAAAATTCTTACGACTAGATCACGGATGACGAAATATATTACACAATGGTGCAGTGCAAGTGAAGACGAGAATACGTGGGATAGTTCTGAAACGGAATGAATACCTTGTGTAATAAAGAATTGGATGCTATCATGTCATCGCCATACACGAGAAAGTGACCCAAGAGTAAAAAAAGTAAAATGTTTAATAGAACCGTTTGAACATTGGTAATCAATCTAAAAACACCTCATAATGCATTAAAATGTCTGATTTTCATGTCTTTGTTAAGTTAGATATTTATGTTCAACATTATGTTCGGTGGACGTTAAATAGTTATTTAGTATTTGGTCAACTACTCTTGTATGTCGAGGATATAAGAACATAACGTAAAAATATCAAACATATTTTTGACAACTGTATTTATAATAATTTATATAATTAATAATATATTTAATAATGTATATAATTTATAAATACAATACATACATATATATTTTATTATGTAAATTTAATCATAAGGACGCTCCATTCTTTCAAAAGTGTGTAAAAATCGGTGTGGGTTACATTATCTAGATTGGCTTAGTACGTATCAGTTTTGGCAAACTATGTTAAGCCGCTCACTAAACTGATAAAAATATAAACACATAGTTGAAAAAAATAAAATACTAGTAATTAACGTGAGAAAAAAACATATTTTTTCTCTTAGAGGTCTATAAACTGTGAAAAAATACTCAAAACAGCTGTAAAAACAATCTGAACTGCTGCGGAAATATTTGATTATACAGAATGAATAAACAAAAAGGGACTCGAGAGTAATATTATTATCGACACACGAGAATAAATGGCGTAGCACTACTTCGTAGAGCTGTGAGAATATCCTTTTTACGAGGGCTAGGATGCAATAAATCATCAACTAGTTGGAGATAAATTTCATAGTTTTGGTATAGGTTAGGAAAGCGTAATAAAAATAACATTATTTTATTGTATGTGATAGATACACATATTTTAATATTTTTTTTTTTTTTGTCAGAGAGTGACGCCGATATTCACAAACATTTTTTTGTCATCAATATGTGTATGTTACTAAGAATTCAAAACTATAAATTTTAAGTCGAGAATATTAAAAATTTCTAACTGTTTGTATTATGTAGTTATATGGGAGCCGAAGAAATAAATGCATAATGCATGCAGCAATTACCTTATCCACGCTTACTGATAATTTTAAATAATTCACGTTTAAATTAATTCAATTCTCAGATAACGAGTGAAATTCAGAAATACATCTATGATAAATTGTGTTTATTTAAATTAAGAATAAAAATAATTTGGTTCCTTAAAATAGATTAAAAGCAGTCGTCAATTGGTCAATCAATATGAATTGTCTTAACAGGTTAATATCGCCGATTTAATATTCCGAGCGCAGACACAACAGCAACAAAATTGGACAATATAATATTTATACAGAGTGCGATTCAAATCGGCCATTGTTTCAAATTGAGAATGACACGAAATGTAGATGGAGGATCGGCAATCTGTCGAGTATTTTTATTATTTTTAATTTGGAACGAGGGAAGTGAATGGCGGGAGTCGGCGAGCATCACCTGTTGCGGGAGCGTCGCGGGCGCCACTATGCAGACGCGAATTCAGAATAATAAGTAAATACTTTTAGATAAAAAATCTTCATTGAAAGTAAATTACATATTTGAAGCGAAAATAAAAAAATCATTATGTAATCGTGAACGGAAAAAAGTGAAATGAATCAACAAATAATGAATTAAGTAAACAGATGTTTATCTGTGCTTATCTATCATGTTGACATTGAGAATATTATAGACATAAGCGATACGATAATAAAATACGCGGAATTTCAAATCTAGCTGTTGCATGGAAAAATCATCACCTTTTTTTAATAAAACAATAATTTCTGAACGTGTTATTTGACAAGCACTTAAAATGAAAGTATCCAATTAAAAATAATAACGGCCGCAATCGACTTCACTATATAAATTGTGACGCCTTTGAATTCTGATGCAACCTTGAAGTGTGGTCAGTTCTTGTTAAAAATAACAATTCATTGAACATGTCAGTCAGAGAAGGAAAAATCATATCATGTTTTTTTTCAAAATGTGGAGAAATATTTTAGTATTAATATAGCATAACATTTTGAACACATTTACAAAAAAAAGTTATTTATGACACGAATTTGATAAAAACATACATTAAAATGATAACCACGTAAAAAATATATTTTTAATGGCGACGCGACTAGTTGAGCGTTGTTGCCAACCTGTCTCGATAGTTGAAAATATTTATAAATTAATGCGGTACAAGGAAACAAATTAAAAATGAACACGGACATATGGAGCCAATACAAGAATGACCTAAAACTGAAAAAGAAACAATTTGTCGAGGTGTAATGATTTTAGGCAGAAACAATTCTTTGTCTGTCGAATAATTTCGGCCTCAGTCATAAAATCAAGGTTAATTTTTAAAAAGTAAATATATTCACCATCAGTCACGTGATATCAAGGAAAAAAACCACTGAACAAACAGTATAACTTTTCAACAAAACAGAAGTAAATATTATTTTAAATTCACTTAGTTAATAACTGAAAAGGAAACTTCACACTTTTCCAACAAAACTGTATAAAACGATTAGGCTAACAATATTCGAATAGGATGAGTACTCCAGCTATTCACATGTCACAAGGGATGTGGACTTCGTCGACGAGGGGGTTCGGTTATTCGTGTAGGTCGCGAAAGGCGAATGGTTCACATCTCAACAGGGACCGGTAGGCTTGGGCCGGCGGTCGAGCAACAACTGAAGCGAAAATGTTATCGTGTGACGTGCGGTCGGCTGGCGGCATTCGACAGCCAGCGGGGGCGACCGCTCGGAGGCTTGAGGCAGCGAAACGCGGAGGGAATAGTCGATCCCTCGTTCTCGGCGTACTGTGAAAACTTTAAACCTCAAAAACTATTGTTGGAAAAATTATTATTTATGACATTAACAGGCTACAGGGCAAAGTGAATTGGTATGAAATGCAAGCAGGTAATCTTATATGTTTTGCTATACATAAAATTATTTATAATTGAAAAATGACAATATTAAATAAAGAAACAAATAAAATTGTATGGAAATAAATATCCATAAAAATTAAAAAAAGTAACGAAGTTCTATTGTTAACTTTAAAATTAAAATAAATTTCCATCAATTTGTTTCACGATACACAATTTTTCATCCGAAAAATTAATAGCTGAAATTACGTCAACGTTTATCAGGGTCTATTAACTGTATGAAAATGATATTTTGTATTCGTTACAGTGATGATCCCTAAATATTGTAATACATTGCGAGATGATCAATGACCTCCAGTGAATTTCATTGTTTACTTATCAATAATTATTATGTGATACTCAGGGACTTAAGAAAAAAAATATATTACTACTATAATTCATATTGAAATTATGAAATAATACATTTGTTAAATAAAGAACTGGAAAGCACCATTTTTCAATCGAAAATATTTTCGATAACACAAATGTGTGTTTAAAAATGAGCATTTTCGCAATTGCATTCATAAAAGGCTGTGCTAAATTAAAATGGGATGCCATGCAGACCTTTTCATACTAGATAAAGTTTTCTTTATCGTATCATTAACGAGTGCCGCTTATCATTGTTATACAAACCACAAAAAAATAGTGGACACCACTGCTGTACAATGTAACATAGTTCGGAGACTAAAATGATTACCGCCTAAATCGGATAAACGATAAACATTATCATATCACGGGTTATTCCACATATTGAGAAAAAAAATATAATACGCTACACAACGTACAACTGTAGAGAACAGTATTCTTCATGTACTATCAAAAGTTTCATTGTCAGATTATTTTGTTTTTTCGAACATTATATTAAAAGAGTCAATCCATTGCAGTATGTATTGCAATATAGTATTGTGCGTCAGCAATTGCATATAGCATAGTATCACGATGTATGACCAAATATTCTAGAATAATAATTAGATAATATAATGTATTTTTTCTTTAAAAAAATACACAATGAACATAAGAAACACGATGATAGAGTCCACCACACTAATATATTTGATGTTCACCAGTGCGTGAAGATAAAAATAATACAGGTTATTCTTAACAAATTATTTAAAAAAAAATAAGACACTTTACAATTATGAATGAAATTAATCATTTATCTCGTGGAAAAATATTTATCCGGAGTAAAAATTATTAGTGTGGAAATAGTCAAAGAAATTATTTGACGTATCCTGCATGATGAAATATAATCTCATTATTTCTTCGACACCTTGAAATGCTTTGCAATTTACCGTTAATCATTAAATTACATTCGGATGAAATGGCATGACTCATATCGCGAGAAAGCATTTTCATTTCTATGACTCAGGAAAAGCTTATGGAAACACGACGCAAGAATTTCACAACCCGGTGAAAGTTTTCGTAGAATGAAAATTTTAGTAACTTTGGTATTATAATATAAACCATACACCGCAATTTTCTGACGTTATGCAACCTTCAATTTTGAAGAAAATTAGGAAATCGAATGACATTTATTGAATTAGAAGTGGTTGAATAATGAAATCTAGCGATTTGTAAAATTTGTATCAATTATGATATTTACTATTTGTGTATGCGTAATCAAATGACGGCAGTGCCTAGGGCTGTTGCCGCCGGGGTGCCAACTCGAATTTGATAAAAAAAAAACATTATTTATTTTCAATAAAAAAATTCACGAGCCACGATTATTATAATAAAAGAATATCATACAATTTTCCAAAAAAAATTAACATTATGAAACTTGGTTTTATCAATAGGCTTCGAGACGTCAATTGTAATCGTTTGAAATTAAATTATTTCATGAGTGACTCAAAGCATCCATTTCTTGTCACTTTGAAGTTATGGTCGCAATATTCAAATATGACACACCTTGTCATACAAAAACTTTTGTGAGTTGCTCTTAGATAAATTTTGTGCGCAGAAATATCTCATGTACTATGATATTTTGCATCTTTTTACTGGAGTGCAATAAAAAAAATGTTTTCTCCCCAAAACATTCATTTGGCGCGTCCTGTATGAGATATATCGACGGCGCTTTGGCCAATTGATGTAATCCGTAAAATTGAAATTGTTCAGGAGAGTACAAACAGTTTTTATCGGAAACATTATACGGCGAGTTCCGTTATGAATCTTTGAAATGCACTCCTGTAAATTCTCATATTTGCAGATACGGGATTATGCGTAGGGAATGTCGATATAATCAAGTCAAGTGACCGGGTCAGAATTTGTAAATCTAAAACCAATGTAAAATGATCTCTTCCCTTCTCCCTTCAAAAAAGTGCTCAATTTATTTTTCTAATTTAGGTACATCATTTGGCCGAGACCTGCTCTGTCGTCTTTATAACGAGATAAAATCGTTAAATCATTTTCTTATTTTTTGAGGCTTACATTAATTGGCCAAAACACGGTCGAATGATAAAACGTAAGATCAAATACATCTGAAAACGATGTTTATGCATTCATGTTGTATTATCAGTGTCTTACAATTTTCACTACTCGAATACTAAGTTCACCTGCTTAGAAAATTATTATACATAAAATAATATAGTGCATGTAAACTAACGCTGCTAGCTTGTGTCAGATGTGAAATCTTACATTTTTTTCACGATCTGAGACAAAAAAATAAGATTGTATTGTGATGCACTGCACAATGCATCTAATATAAGTATAAAGAAATATAAATTAATTGATAATATCTTATGGGATTACCATTTTATTACTATGCAGCATGCTTTATACCCCACAATCTTAGTAAGAACGTTATATCATTCTTATCAATTTAATTATTATCAATTACGACTAAATGATAAAAAGGATTAGACGACAACATTATAAAAAATAACATATACTTGTTCTTAAATTAGCAATTAAATAATTATCGTAATTCATATCCGGCTTTATCTTATCGTCATTTTGCCATAATTTACTAATGATTTGATTTATAATTTCCACATTCACACCTGCGCGCATTTTCCTACGACGAATTAATAGTTTGCAAGTTTCGTTTCTGAGATGTCGACGACCTGATAACTATTTCCAAGTTTCATATGTTGTAGGAAAGTACATCCACAATAATCGGAACGGTATTTCTTAAAAATGAACAATGTAAAATTCTAATTCAAAGAGCATTGAAAGACGGTTTACAAAGAATACAACGATTAATGCGATATCCATTGTCGACATTCGCTCAAGAGGCTTAGATATCAGAGTATCGTCAAAAGACATATGAGAAAACTTGTGAGTGATTGTGTTGTCAAAAGGATTTCAAAGTTACTAGTAATTTGTCCTGCTGAATAAAACTGGTTCTTATCATAATATGAATTCTGGATTTAGTACTTCAATATGTGTTTTATTTATATATGATTATAATATCTATCAAACGAGAATTGACAGTTATACATGTTTGATTAGTTACTGATTTACAGTAGGAGTAATGTTTTTCCTAATGCCGTCTGAACTGAATAATAAATAGTCACGTCGCGTTATTTAAATTATTACGAAGGGTTAAATTACCTCGGAAAATGAGATAAATTGTAACTTTAAAAGATGATTATTAATGGCTATAGTGAGTAGACTGAACAGAGTTTAGATAAACATAAGCAAACACAAAGGCACAGGGTATTATTAATAATCGCAATTATTATGTAACGCGAATTCCCTGTAAACACGGTGTTATAATAGGTCGACCTTCAGGTCACGTTTCGTGATGAAAACATCCCATCCCAGAGCCGCCGCAACCGGCGAGGCGTCGTCCAATTTGAAGCAGGAGATCGAAATGTTCCACTGGATTCGAAGCGTCCCAAAATAGCTGCGCTTAGTATTGACAAACAAATGGCAATAAAAATGACAGGGGATTCACAACCCATAAATTAATTTCAATTATACACTTATACGGTATTACATGACTAATGACAAAATTATATTTGTTTGTTTTGCTAAATCCGTGATATAATCGATGACAATCTGCATTTTAACGAATTTCAATTATTTATGTAATACAGTATTTTTCTAATACATGACAAGAAAATATGAAGATAATAATCACATTTACGCGTGAAATGGACGTGGGGAATTCAATAATCATGCGTCATTGATGATTGATTGTGCGACGCGCACTAATATGACGCCTATTAATATAAATAAACATTTAGTGAAAGTTAATTTCCCTTTGCGCTAATGGAAATCAGTGAAATGAATATGGGAGTTGGAACGGAAATCCGTGTAAAATACAACAACAAAAAATCCATGGTGGAGATTCAAAAAGGATGATAAGATTGAAAATGAAGCAAAAGATTAATTAAACATAATAATATTTATTTGATAGGAATTGGCAGTATGAGACTTAATATTATTATAAATACAATATTCGGTACAAAGATAAGTTGTGACGCGACCGACACAAGCAAGGAACATAAAACTAACCACAAAATCCTACCTCACCGCACTGATTATTATTGGAGTGAAGCAGAGCAAAAGCGGTTGGATTATTCCTCTACAAGCAAATCTAAATAATTCAACTGACTTTAGAGGCAAGACGAGAAATATGCATGCTACATCAATAGGCATTTATTATTCTGATATATTAAAATCGCACGACAGCGTTCGAGAGTTGGCCAAATTATTATCAATAGATGGCACCAATTCTTCATTAATGCTTGGGTATGTGAATACCCCCTCATTCAACTGTTTAAATATCCATTAACAAGTTCAATCAGCCAGTAACTCACATTGAAAAAATGCGCAATACTTAATATAATATATATTTATATCTGTCGCAATGGGTGGATTATAAAGGGTGTTTTTTCAGAGGTTTGTTTTTTAAACTGACAGCACTTTTTCAAGTGACAGTTGATTTGACAGCTGATTTGTGCTCAGTTTTGTTTGCCATTTCACCATGAACAGACCGCTTGACCATCGAAGCAAAAATTGCATCAGTTAAGTGAAAAAATATATTTCAGCAAACGAAAGAATATCCATTATACGAGAAATGTGAAAGGACTTGATGAGTAGGCATTCATTAAATTTTTTTTCTCCATGTCCGCTCCCAATGTGGAGCATATGGTCTCATAATGGAGGTATCTTAACAGAATTTTTCTACGAGAACTGCTTGTTACTCAGTTGCTCAACCTCTCTTTTTTCGAAGAGAGTAGAGATAAAAGGATAGGGTTAGACAGTACTAGTGTTTAGCCCTGTGAGGATGGGATGGGTGGGAGGGAGGACTCAGACTACGAACATAAATCCATAAATCGATTGAAAGATCGATCTATGAAAACCGTCCGCACCTGGAATTGAACCCGAGACATCCGTAACTGTAGCCAGCGACGCTACCAACTGCGCCACGGACGCCGACATCATTCAATAGTGATGATATAATATATTTTATGGTAACATTATTCTTTATATAAATAATTGTTTTATTCTACTTCACACAATTAAATTGTACTCTATAAATATACTATAATAAAGTCGTTTAATAGAGCAGATGGGTATATAAAAACAGTTGCTTAATTTGCACGTATTCTGAATGAACGTGATGTAAACTTGCCCAACTCTCGAGTGGGGCAAAGAAGTAATTGATATTATGTTGAGTTAAGGCATGAGCTTACTTTGAAACCGAGTACGTGTGTTGTCACGTGATAAACAGTTAGAATGAAAAGGAAAAAAGAGAATTTGCGTCGACACAAAAAGGATAATAAAACCACAGGTGTGGATTACATTAATTCTTTACTGATGTCCGCGTGATGGATTCCAGAGAAAACCGATATGACTTAATTTGTATAAAGAATTTAATATTTTTGCTTAGAGCGAAAAAATATTTCCACATTATCATCATAATGTAAATATATAATAAATGTTTAGATTATCTTCGACTGCAAGCGTGTTCTACTATAAAACGTCACATGTTAGTTCCGATACAAAAATTGCACAGAGAACGGCAGCACGTGGCATTGAAGGATTGTGCATAAACAATGCATAGAGTAATCAGACAAACAAAGTTATACAATCGTTCATCGTCATAATGGAATGCTTTATCTACGCTGTATGGAGAAAATCAAAAACTATGATTACACGGTTAGAAATACCTAAAGGCTTTGACAGATTAGTTAAAAATCAATACATACGACTGCCATCGTTGTGTTTGAACAGTAATCGTATGTGCTTTCACTCTACGGTGTATGTCACTGTTTGGTCACTAACATTAAAAAACCTCGTTACTGCGGGACCTCCAGTATGTAATTCTGTATCAAACAATCAAGTATTTCAGTTTAATTTATGATTAACTCTAAAATTGGTTCTTATAAAGCTAATCATTTCTTTTGGGAAAATTTTAAAGTATAAAATGGATCATGGCTTGTTTGCAAACATAAATGCAAAATACGATCAGAGCTCTTAACAATCCGTTAATTTCGCCTAACGTATGACTTGGTTACGACATCAAATATCAATAACCAACAATAAACCACTTTTAAGGTGTTAACTGTCAATTCTTGGTAAAAAAAAAAAAACTACAATAAACCTACTAGTAACTGCAGGTGTCAACTCTTTGCTCGACAGGATTGAAAACATTACTACAAATAAAAATGCAATAGTGTAAAGAAATACTTTGAGAGTGCAATTATTAAAAGAAAAAAAAATATGTTGACCTTCATATTTTTTAGGCGACGGAAAACGATTAACAATTTTCGCGAAAGGACAGAAAAACCTACTTAGTCCTCTTAATTGCGACATGAATATTGGTTTTAAAAATAAAACATGATTTTCAGTGTGCTACTGCCACATTTGGTTAATGATCGGATCGTGATCATTATAGAAATGTGGAGGTAGTACAGAACAAAATTGTGTTTTATTTTTAATATATAATGCTTTTCCACCAAGAATTAACAGTAATCACATTAAAAGTGAAAATCTGTAGTGACAAAACACCACGATTGGATCGATACAATTCGATGTGTACTATTTTTTTAAATTATATATATTGCATAATACTAAAAAGTGTTTTTGTATGATATGTTTGAGGTATTTATCAATGATTGGTGGAGTGACAATGAGGACATAATTAAAAATATATTTATTTTAAGAGATCGGCCCAGTTTATCGTGAAAACATTGTCATTCGTCCTGAATTAAAAACGAAGAATTCAGTAAACAAAATTATTATGCACCGACTTGTTTACCTATTTCGGTGGTGAAATTCTATGTATACGCAAATGCACACAACGGTAATAGAGTAATTCAATGAAACAAAAAAATCAAACAAAGAAAAAAGAAAGAATGTTCTATGTGTAGCACAAGAAGAGCTTAGGAAATAATTAACGCTTTCGCCTTACATATGGAATTAAGGATACTAAAAAAGTTAATATTGATTTGATAGATATAATTTATTATGGTATTTCTAAAAGAAGTTGAAAAGCTGCAATTCGCCACTCTGTTAATATGGGGTTTACAAAATAAGGATTAGGGAGATTCCCGAAATTTTAACTCAGGTATCAGTGTGGCTCTCAGACGTATAATATCTTACCTCCTAAATAATATTTGTCGCATTTGTATCTTCTATATAAACGTTAGACACTGTTTACTGTCTCTCAGTTCGAGTCCATTCGTGTGCTCGAATGCCTGAAGATGCCGAAAGGCGAAACCCGGGTCGTTAGTGACAAAATATATGGAAGTGTACAAAATCTCAATAATCCAAATTTGATTTGATAGATGTTTATAGAGTGTTACAAACTATTTAACTAAATTATATAGTTTTCATGAAAATTACCTTCCTGTGTTTAAAGTGTATTTGAAAAAAAAATTAAAACGTTGTCGGTTTGCAATGAACTAAAGTTATACCTTATATCATAAAAGAAAAACCAGTAACTTGTAAATATTATTTAATTTCTATTTTAAGGATGAACCAAATAAAATCGAAAATCCTTTTCTTGAATTTCTTCTAGGAAATCTAAAAAATAAACAAAGAATCAAATCGTTATCAGTTCCCTGAATTGTTTGCGAAGAAGTAGTCCGAGGCGACCACCTGTACCTAGAGTGTACAGACGCGGAGACACCGACAGGGTGGAAGGAGGGTGGGGTCTACGCCAGACGAGTTGGCGGCCATCCAAGATGTATCTACGTCAACCAACACAACTAACTAGTCACTAACCCGAAACTACTCACTGTTGATTCTTATTTGAAAAATATTTTTGATTGAAACTATTCTAAGATGTGTTACGAGTCCGTGCTTAACAAAAAAATAAAAATTTCATTGTGATAAGAAACTTTATTTGATTAATAGTAATATTTTTATTGCATAAATTGGAGAGAGCCATTTACAATGACAGATAGGTTTAGTGACTAAAATTAAATCAATCACATCCTTTAATAATATATATATACAATATTGTCACAAAAACAGCATAATTTACATAAATTCTTTAAAAGGACGTAACTGCAAATAGAAAAAGACTCAATATGAATTTGCTAGATCCTATCGTAGAAAATCTAATTAAAATTCCCTTCGCAACAAAACCTTACAGCCTTATCGATATATCAAGCGTTTCCTACCCGATGTACGCCTTACAATATATCTATTCTATATAATATAAACCCTGTCCAATGTCACATCACAGCGCTCACAGCTTAAACAATATTGCTGCTCCATATCTAAGTAATGTAGTTTGCTTTCAAACAAATCGTTCATAAACAATTCCAAAATTGACGGAAGTTTCTTTAATCAAGATTAGTCAAAAAGTGGTAGCGATATTGATTCCTAACAATAAAAAAAAAAGTATCTTCAAAGGAATACATTATGCAGTTATAATTAGACGAATCATACCATTGAATACTTTTCACCATAGCTTGATATTCATACATTTTTATCAATATCAACGTTTGTAAAGTTAGGACTATTCCTCACCACAATAACATAGCAGAATAATTAATCAAAAAAATGAATTTTAATATGATTGCACACACATTTTTTTATGGTTTAAATATAAACACAAAAAATCAGTCAAGTAAGTGATAATACTGGCAAAACAATGATTGTTTTGAACTGATTTGTATATGAGATTAAAATATGTCAAATATGTAGATTTATTTTACAATTTATGAACGACAACATGCGTTACATATACAAACACTAGGATACAAGAATATTAAATTTTAGCATCAAAAAACAACTGCTGACATTAACGTAATTGCGTGCTTGGTAAATTAATATTGGCGGTGTATGAAGAAAGACCTTGTATTATTATTTATAGATGGAATCAATACGATGCGGAAGACCTTGTTGCATTATCTTATTATCACAATGAAATTATTACTTTGTTAAGACGCAGATTACTGTGTAATTGTATTGCTGTGAAAGGTAGACGTTAATACGCAAAGTACATATTATATTAGCATCTGTGTGTCGCACAGTTTAACTAAGTATGTGAAAGGAATTTTAATTTCAAGAACCCATCATATTAAGGAATTTTGTACAATATACTAAAGTATTCATACTAATAATGTTTGCAATTTTAAGCAACAATATAAATTTTGTACTGGAAACTGTAAATATATTATTAAATTCACATGTGCACTTAACGAGATGACCAGTGTCGGTTCCTATATCCAAATAATAATTATAATTGATTTATTTTTATCTTACAATTTATATAAAGTGTTAACTACATATTACTCTATTCCAGTGGATCAATAAATGTATATTATATATTAGTAGTATAGAATCAAACTTGAGAATATTTATCCACTATTCAATGCGTGTAATAAAAAAATATTGCGTTAAAAATATAATATAAATAAAAACAGCGTTAAATCCTAGTGGATATTAGATACTTCCACTTTCATGTTCCAAGACTATAAAAATAATTGTTAAAACTTTCAATAGTGACTTCATAAAACATATTTTTTTAGAAATCAGATGAAAAGTTGTCTGTATTTTTATTAATCGCAAAATTAATTTGTTTCATTTAAATTTTTCTGAATACATTAAATATTAAAACAGTGTTTTTTTTTATTAAAAAAATTCGCAAAAAGTATGTTTATAAAAAGCGACCGCCAGAGAGCCTTCAAACTTTTTTGACAGGCAGCTGACATTAGTATCCACGTTAAAACAAAGTATCATTTCAGGGTCTCTCAATTATTCATAATTAACTCCATTAGCACAATTACATCCGACACAACACTAAGATAATTAAAGTGGGGAATTCCTCGACACAAAGGCTTATGTCACAAAGGGCTGCGACTTATGAAGAGGTGTAATAAGAGACAATCACATCAAGATTGAGATTAACAATCCAGGCTACGAGGTTAATTCTAAGGCGATTAATGAATTTACTTTGACACTGATTTTGTACAGGTAACATGATTAACAACGTCTTTTCATAGGCGGCATCAAAATTGTATATGAATGGCAAGACAAGAATTGTCGGTTCAGATTAACATTAATCAAAATTCTGATATCTAGATAGACTATAGTAAGCCAGTTATTATAGAATATACTGAGTCGATTGCCAATAAGCCGAATAAATTATGATAGCATAATGAATTGAGGGATTCATTGTAGTGAGCTGCAGGTGGTGTACAACAAATCAAAAGGAAAAATCGTTTGAAAGTTCCCTCTTTCATGCTGACGCAAAAGGAATACATCTAAACACTGCGAACTTACACGAATAAAACATTTTATACGTAATACTCTTTGAATATTTTTTTGAAAATACAAAGTATTTCCACTTTTCAAGTAATATATTGTATGAAGTTACTTGCCTCTCGATGTTGGAAAATAGCGAGATGAAGAGAATCTCTATTATGAAACGCAAATTAAATGTCACGAGGTCGTAAAATGAATTCATATTTTCGATTGCCGAGTAATTTTAAAGCTGTCGTTGCCTATCAGGTGGTGTACGGTGAAATTTTAATGATGATTTTATTATTTCAAATGTACTCAAACTAAACTCAACATTGAAGGGATTTTATTAAATTTGATAACGGGAAACTTTATATACGAATTGTTTCAATCAATACTTAGTTTTCTAAGTGATTCAAAGCATTACATGTTCGGTATCAGAAGAGTCGGTGGTATTTACAATTTAATTAAACAATGAAAATAATTTCATTTATCACAAAAAGTCTAAAATTATAAATTTAGTAAATAAAATACGTATCGTTGTTTTAATAGTTTAATTTATTTATATGGTATGTTCAGCTACAATAAAAAGCTACTTATAGTTTGATATGAAAAGATGAAACTTCAAACTATGAAGGGAAGGTGATCTGTTTAAAAACAACATTAGCGAAGGTGAAAGAATGCGATACGATGTTAAAAACAAACGATTATCCACATATCAATCATGTTCTTGACATCAAAGGGTGATAGCTTTACCCTTAAAAACACTGTTTCATACAATATTCCGACCGGCGGGCGCATCGGGCGGGCAGCAATGTAGGGCGACCCAGTTGCCAGTACTAGTTGGAAGGATCGATAGCAGCCCCCGCCCTCACATCCCAGCCGAACCTGCCTCCCAACGGAGCGCGAGGGCGGCTCTGCCACATCGACCGAGTTATATTATACACTGTGCGTTTTCCAAAAAGTTATAAAAAAAAATACGCCCCAAAGTCAAACACGATCGCATGGATCAAGTGTCCAGCATTTCGATATCAATTTCAAGAAGTGGCATGATATGGCAATTACGTAGTCGCATATTAAGGGAACCGGTCGTGGATTATAATTTGACTCTATATGGCATGATTTTCTATTATCAGATAATATTACAAAAAATAGATATACATATAAAAGTAAACCGTTAAATAAGGAAATGGCGCCATAAAAAAGTAAAATACACGAAACATGATATTGCCGTAATTAATCATGGAAGTGAGTATAGCCGGTGGTAAGTCCGTTGGGTGGGACACATTATGATAAAACCGATTCTTTTTAATAAGATGCACCTCAGGTATCAATAATTCATGAGGCACCATATCTCAAAATGGAGGATTGAAAATTTTTTTCCCATATGTTTAAAAACATAATGACAAGTTTCCTCAGAGTTCCAACGATCTATTCAGTCATTATTTAGGCATTAACTTATAACATAGTTTAGTGTGGAAAGCTAAAAGGATGGAAGGTGCAATTCATAATCCAGTGATATTTCAACAATTACCGGTAGATTTTTATCGCGTTTCTTGAGTAATGAAAATGCAATTTTCGTTTTTAATACAATATTTCATTTTGTTGCGCTGCGTTTTTGTCAGTACGTCTTATTTTAAATCACTCAATTTCTCTTCTGCAATAAGAAATAAGCCGCGAAATATATTTTTTTATATCCTAGTTATCTAAAGATTTAAAAAATGCACGAATAAAAATATAAAGGAAAAGAAAAATAATGAAAATACTTAAAACAAATAACAAGTGTAACGGCACCATGGGATAACTTTTGCTTATGCGTTTTGACTAGCTGAAAAGATTTTTTTTAATTAAGTTAACAGATTATATCACTACGCTTTTTTCACTTTCTAGTTATATTTAAAGAGGATAAGAATATAAAAATACTGTATTAAAACAAAAACTACAAATACAGACAAGTATTGCCTTTTTCAATGTAAAAGTTATAGGTTGTTAAAGGAAAGTTAGCTTAAAATAAATTCATTCTATATTCCAAGTGATAACTTTCACCCATTTCACAAATATTTATATGAATCAAGGGCATAATTCTGTAGCTTTTAAAAAACGTAAGTGGAATAAAGATAGCACAACATAACAAAGAAAATCAGGAAGGAATTCCGAGAAGCAAACGATATGGTCGAGTTCGGCGTTTAATACTTTTATGCTACCCATATACAAAATTTATAAAAAGGTCGTTTCTTTGAAGCTCACAAATGAATTCTAACAAAAGGAAAATGAGGTAATATTTGCGTCACAAATATGGAAAGTCAAATTGAAGTAAGGCGAAAAGTATATCTATAAATATGTATTTGTAATTCAAGGATTATAGGCGAAAAAAAATGGTTGAGTAAAATTTGTTTTGGGATACAGCTACTGCTTACTGCAATGAAGAATATTAGTGCTTATATAGTCATAAAGAAATTTGAAAATAAAATGCGGACTTTAAGGGATCTTTACTATGCCTTTATATTTCATTGCAATGAAGCACAATGTTCTGTATTAAGTCCATAATTATATCAAATTAAGAGACCGTTTTCGCTAACCGCGAGCATTTTCAACTGATAATTCATATTTTAAAAAATAAAACACATTTCATTTCTACTACTTCCACGAAGTAGTACAAATGAATTGTGTTTTATTTTTTAAAATACAATGTCTTTCCACCAAGAATTGACAGTTAACACCTTAAAAGTGACTATTCATACTTCAGTTCATAAACGCAAAAATGCAAGAACCGAAGAACAAGAAGGAAAAATGTGACATTACTTTTTGGTATTGATATATGCATTTAAAAGCAAATTAAAAATTGTTGGATACTGATTTAGTCGTAAACATATTTCGCTTGAGAGCTAATAGAAGAGCTTACGTCCATATCACATTAATTTGGATAATGTGACGATGGTTTGATTCAACAGGATTTGTATCGAAAAATAAATATGTAAATACCAGTCAATTTTTTTGCAATTATTAATGATAAACATTATATGTGAAGACGTTGTTATGTTAAATTATTTAGTGGCCCATCACTTCAAATTAAATCTCAAGCTCAAATTAGCGTTGTTATGCAGTATATAGACAGTCCACATAAGTTATCGTGCTTTAATAAATATAACATGCTGTGTATGCAGAAGGGCAGATAAATCAACCAGTCTGATTTCATCAAAAATATTCTATGAATACGATACGAAATTTTCACAGATCACCGAATAAGCTACTTTTTTTATAGAAAACGGCCATACTACTTTAAAATCATTAATGTTAAATTATATAATAATGAACGGACATAAAATATAGTCAAAACTAAAAAAAGAAAACAGAAAATATAAATTGAAGAGATTTAAATAATCGGACTAAAAAACACAAAAGTCTTTCTATCTCTGTTGGTAGCTTGTGTGGATTGTCTACTTTCTGAAAATCTCTGAAGCTACATGTTCGTGACATGTTTTCGTATAAGCTACACATTAATAATATATATTTGACTCAGAAGTAAAGAACTTCTCTTATGTATTTTTCCTCTGTGTAGATATTTGCTGCTACCTGTTCGATAAACAAAGTAAGAGATCACAAACATCGACATTATTGCAGTCTCAACGTTTGTAAAGGGGTTCGTACTTTAGTATCAGAGAATGTCATTGATAGGGATTGTAACACCGGGTATTATTGCAAATTTCAATACCGGAATAACAAAAAAAAAAGCAAAAATATCTACGTAATAACTTTCGAAAATAATAATTTAGGTGGCAAAACTGGAAGAATAAATAAATACTGGTAAAAAAATATAAGCATGAAAGGATGATTTTTATAAATATCGTAATGTTATTGTTTCTTTTAATTAAAATTTGATCTTAAAAAGACTAGTTCATCAATGCTGTTCATCAAATAATCTGTCAATCTTGATCGAATCCTCGTTCAAATAATTCCGGCTGCAGAAAAGAACACCCTCTCAGATGCAACGTCTGTTGGACGAACAGTCATAAGTATTTTGCATTTAAAAGACCGAAATCTCGGCTTCGGTAATACCCGTATTGCAATCCCTAGCCGTAGTCGTAGCGCGGGGTAATAAAATAGAAATGGGATGTTTACCTGTGGCCGTTTACCTTCCGGGCATGTGCTCTGGGCAGCCGAGCTTTCTTGCGATTGTTCAGATCGAGTGACCCCGATACGCTGTGAACACAAAAAAATATCAATGATTAAACACACATCATACAAGAACTCATAATCGAATGTACATACGGGCCGGTTACAATCGTAGCGGCGTTAGTCACATTTTGCTCGTTTTGAGAAACGACTATTTTTATTGCAAACGTTGCTATAAATTCGCTATGCCAACGTTTTCAATATAATCTGGAGGCGTGCTTGAGATTAGAGAAATATAAACTATGTGCACTTTTCCCAAAGAAGTACTGTTTGTCGCATTAAAATAAAACCTTCACCACTGTGTTGTACTAAAGCTTTTTGAGTTGATTCAAGCCATTGCGCTGTCAACAAAACCGCCATTATGTGTGCTATCTGTTGATATTATAATACTAAAGCATTATAACTTACTTTTGTTTATTTTGTACAGTTTGAAATATTGTCTAGATATGAATTCCGGACTTACATTACTATGATTTAAGCCGGATCATAATAAAAGTATTAAGTGAAATAGAATAAGTGATTTGTATCGCAAAATTGAATTCCAAGAAAAAGTTTTTTACTCATAATCACATTCAGATCGTTTGTCAAAATCGTAAAATATCATAGTTACAAAACTATTAGTTAATGTACTATTAATGAATGGATTTAAAGCATGATCTGCTGTTGGGTTTTTTTAACAACAAAGACATGAGGATATTTTTACTGATGATTTAACTCCATCAAATTATTTAACGAAATAGTCAAACAGCCATGATTTGTCAATCTACATAGATTGCAAGATATGTTTTGATAGTATACAAAACATTTTTAAAAATTTTCAATTGGTACGTAATAATAATGAACTGAAATAATAAATTCATGGTGGAAATTTTAATTTCAAGAAAAAATCTGATATTTGATATTGCGAATAAAAAGAAAGGTGCTTTCGCGGAAATAACCGTGCTTCGTTTTAATTACGATATCAATTTCGAAATAAACAACTCTTGCAATAATATCTTTGTAAATAATGAAACACGTAAAGTCTAATCTAAATCCATATTAAATTCAGGATTGGAATGAAATTTTCAAAAGAAAAACCTTTTACAAAGAAATGTGTAACCGAGCAGAAAAATACGAATAAAAATAATAAAAGAGCTTTTATCGGCGGATTCGAATTAAGCCAGATGTTGCCATTCGTCGGATGTAGGGATTGCCGGTATACCGGTAATACCAAAACCGGGAACCAGATACTTTTACTGTTTTTTCAATCTCGAAATACTGGTTTTGAATATGCAAAATATCGGTATTTCGGTGATACAATTTACAGTACAATTATTTATTTATTTATTGTAAATTTGAAAAATTGAAATGCATGGCATTACAACTGACGCCAATGCGCCATGCATTACACAAACATAACAACGGTAACAATAATACTAATAAAAACAATAATGAAAATAAAAACCATTTTTTTAAATTATTGAATACAAAAAAAACAAATTATTAATTTATAAGGAAAAAATATTTGGTGAACAATACCTAGAGTTTAGTGCTGAAAATATCCAGCTCTCTAGGTAGTGCAATGATCATCAGAACGGCTCTTGCAACTGGTGACTCGAATGATCGACGCGAAGAACAAATTTTAAGAATAAAAATTGTCTGGATATGGTTTCGGCCACGTAGATAACAATTGCGAGTATGTAAATTAATAGTCATGAGAATTTCAGGCTTATTAACCCGTCCCCGAAGAAGAAGAAGACAGAAATTATGTAATGACCGTTTCTCGACCCAACTTTCGTTGAATCTATGAGGGCTTTTTCTACAGTCGGTCTTATTTTCACAATGATCCGATCAAGATTAGGCGATTCTAGTATTGATGAACTAGCCTTTTTAAGGTCATATTGTAATTCAAAAAACAGAAAACTTCAATTTAAAACAATTTATTCACTGGATATTGCAATTATAATTTGAAGTAATTATTGAATTTTTTTTCTCGTTTACATCATTTTTGTAATACCAGTATTTAATATGAAATACCGGCTTTGATATATTTTCTAGTATTGCAATCCCTACTTGGAAGATATTCGCAATCCCATTTCATATAAAGATAATTTAATTCCAGAAGATATAGCAAACCCAAACTTTACCAATAATAATTATTATTGTTTAACGTTTTTAAAAATAAACCTGGGCGAGGAATCCGTGAAAAAGTGGTGGGGGGAATATCCGCGGCGAAGACAAATTTCTAAAAATGTTTTTGGTCTGGCTAAAAATAGACGGAGCGGAGTTGCGAGGAAAAAAATCATGCCGTTGGGAGAGACCTCGTGGGATAGGAAGTGGGCGTGTCGGCTTCAAACACGTAAGTCACAAGCTTTTATTCTACAAGTTTACGTGTATAGATGACATTGGAAACAGAAATTCCTCATAGTAAAATTAATTATATTAGAATAACAATCACGAAGATTACAATAAACTGTAAAAAAATATTAACACGTATTAGTTCGTAATCATATATTTGTTATCTTTCATACAATTATTGTAAAACGAACTTGTCGTAAATTGAAACAACTGTCAATTCTTTGTGTAAAAGCGATATATTTATAAAAATAAACACATTTTTTTGTAATTTAAGACATCGACTGAGGGTGCTTGATGGAATTTCAATATCAAATTTGTATTATTGAGATTTTGTACACTTCCATGTAATTAATGAATTAAATACATGGAAGTGTACAAAATCTCAATAATCTAAATTTGACATTTTTTTGTACTGTTTCTACGATTTTATGTAATAATCAGGACAGGTTTCACGCATCGCGACATTTCATTGGTCGAGCAGTTCAGATCAGAAGCCGATCCTGTCCATTCCATAGAATTGTGGAATCGTACCAAAAATGTGTTTTATTTTTATAAATATTATTGGTCATATGACTGGGAGCTACGCAATCAAAAAGTTTGACAACTGCAAGCAGCCAAATGTAAAATTTGTTAATTATCATATCGAACCGTTTTTTCGTGTTAACAGATCAAATGTATATTTTTAAATAATAACATTAAAATGTAGTTATTGTTGATTTTTTTAAGTTCGCCCATATAAACATTGGATTCGCCACCGCTCTACGTTCTCTAAATGATGACAGATGTTTATACGCCGCACTGATAGGTACATCTCATTATTGCATCGGAGTTCCAATTTAGAGCGCATCATGCAAATTGCACTTGCGAGGGCACGTGTAGATAGCCCCATTCCCAAAACCGACCACCGTGCCGGGTCAATATACCAATCATAGTGTACTAACGTTGAACTACAGGGTTGTCTTCTAAAGCAACCAAAAATGAGAAAAATGTTCTCTGGGATTTATTAAATATTTATACAGTCACCACATCGAGTGGTGACTGTATATCAAAGTATAAATTAAATGTGCCTTTACCAGGAAAACAAATTGCTTGCAAATTTCGTAACTCAGTTCATGTTTTTCGTGGACAGCGTAAACATAAATATGTCACCGTCTACTTTTATTCAATCGCTTACTAGAGGGGGTGAGTAATGTTTCAATTATATTGTATAATTTAATTATTAAATAATATAAACTAACACCAAGTCGGAAAATATTAGCGATAGTAGCTACCCTAGGGGTCGCACATTGCATCGTTGACTAGTGAATGTTGCGAAGGCGGGAGAGGGGCGTGCATATCGATTTAGCCCACATGCAGCCTGAAAACCGTAGCGCTGCCTTTGTGGAGGTGAAACTTTTCGGAAGCGTGCAGTGTTTTTATTATACAACATGGAAGCATATGGTATTGAAATAATCCACGTATCTCTACGTTCTTAATAATAATCAAGAAGAAATCGCTGAAAACATTTTCCCTTTAATATGAATATAAAAATATTAAAAATGAATCTATGTGATTTAATATCATTTTTATAATGATCCAGCCAATCAACATCTAGGGTGAATATTTAGCAAAGAAGAGCAGTCGATTCAAATGAAAACGAAAGATCACATAAATATTTAAAATTGACTTTATCGGAACTAGTATATTAGACTAAACGCTTTCTGCCAGAACGACGTGATGTCAGAAAGGCGACTACGGTGACGTAGTACCGGCTGCCGCGACGTTACAGTAGACGCCCACACCATCGCACCCCGCCCAGCGCTTTTTTCTCGTTTTTAATCTATAAAAGAATCAGGTTTTTACTTAGTAAATTATTTGTTGAATAATGATAAAGCTAATGCATTTAATGGTCACCAATCCGGTTATCTATTTAATACGTGGCAAGATCAATGAACGTTGATTAAGTATTCAGAAATAAACTGTAAATTGAATGAATTTATCTTCACATAGAAAATGAGTACTGTATGTTCACGACTAGATAATTTAATACGAACCAAACCCTAAATGCCAACTGCAATAGTGTAGTGGCAAACAGTTTTGCAATATGGTATTCTAGTCCCTATTGGACATTTGTATACCAGTTGGTGCAGATCAAACGTGGCCAGCTCCACTGTATGTTGATTTGAATTAATTTTGAATACAACTTTTCCAGCGTTCATCCTTTTCAATATGTATATCTGTGCAAAACGAATGTTTGGTTGGACTTTGGAATAAAGGCGAGTTTAGAAAAAATGAGCGCATGGGCATGGGCGTTTAAGACTAAGGATTTTTTTCGACCTCAATCCTAGTTTCCTAGTCACTCCTTTAGAGCGATTGGCTACATTATTCCATATTGGGAACGGACATAGTACGTAAATCAAAATGAGAAGTTTACAAATTACAAAATAACTTCGATGGAAATAATACCAGGTATGCTTTCTCAAAGTACTTGGTATTTATTACATTGAGTAACCGGTGTAAAAAAATAACCCCTGACAGCCAAATACTTCATCCATTTTTCGGCGAGGAGTGAATTAAAAAAAATAAAAGTAAATCTAGTTGAAACATGGCTTGTAAGACGAGCTTTTCCGGAAGATCGTGTTAGGAGGTGTGACATCACTCTTCATTCTGCTTTATGAAGTATAATGGCTTCTGACGCGACGATGTCTATATTTAGATTTTATCACACGAGGAAGCCTTTCAGACTGTTTCTAATTTAACAAGCTATAACAAGTTAGCTTGAATGCGAGATTTATCTAAATATAAAGCATAATATGTATATTTAAGCATGCATGTATCTTATCTTTAAAATAATTTACTCAGGCTATTAAGGATTTTTGTCTCTACTCAATTTAATATTATATTTGAATTACGGATGCTATGATTATTATTTTGTCGGTCTTGGTATGCTGTACGGTCAAGCGAATAATGGTGATTTGGCGCTACGCTGATGCACAATTTTCCTTAAACGAACGTAGCTCAATAATAAAAGTGATATTTGGCGACACTTGGAGGTAATGTGTTGTTTATTGGCTTCAAATTTATTTCATTTATACGTAGACTCGTAACTCTAGTAACTAGAGGATTGAACGCTTTCAAATATTAAAAACACACAGCTGAAAAGTAAAGATACGTGACTACTATTTAAAAGTTACTATCGGGACTGGGCCGTCTTTATTTAAAGTACTTGCAGTATGTATTAAAAAAAATGTTTAATTATCTGACGAGGGTATTTCACAATTATTGAGGTGAATTTACGTGACTGAAATATGTTTATAAAAATATATCGCAAAGCATGCTGAATAATTTTTCCTAAAATTTATTTTACTCTACTTTTTTTCATAAATGCCAATCAAAATTATGTTTTGTTGTACCCTTAAGGTTATTTCGTAAAAGTAATTCGACCGAATGATGTCGATAGTGATAACTATATTCTTGAAAACTGTACAAAACAATTTATAGAAAAATTAAAATAAATTGTGCTAATATCACAACTAACAATAACGCTAAGCTTGCAAAACGAAATTAACGCCAATCCAAGTGAATGAGCTTTGGGTGAGATGGTTACTAGATTTCATAAGCGGCAGTCGCAGTCACGTGCCAGGTCTACTGGAAGATATTATCAGAAAAATAATCAGCTAACAAACATCACGGATTAATACAGCAGGTCACGTATGTGTCCCCTTTATTTTAACGTTTTCGGACGTAAACTGTTCCATCCCTCCAAATTTCATTTGAACCATGACAGTACACATTTTCACCAATTTTCACTGAGCCAATATTTAAGTGGATAACATGTGTAATGTAAATTTTCTAGCGTACGGTGTATGTAGTATAATACAAGGTTATCGCATATGGCGACAAGTGTACGTTTTGTATGAAAGATGAACTTGAAGTGCGTGGTTTGTTTACTCAAAGCGAGGGTAGAGGGTTTAATTACTACGAGTCACAGAAAAGATCATTTATCGTCTGCAGTTTCAAGTGACGCCCTCGAGATAAATAAAAAAATTCAGCGCAAAAAAAAACATAAAACGAAACTTCGCTGTGTGTATAGGCTGTTTATTGAGTACATTTCATAATACAACAATTATTTTGAGTGTAATAAACACAATTAAAAGCATTTATTTCAGACTCTAAATTCTCATAAAAGTGAACGTATTTTAGAGTCGCGAAAACTTTATTATCCAAAGATGGAGAAAAATTCTGATTGATTAACAGGGCCGTACAATTTATAGAAAATTATAATGGACAAACATCGTAAATATGTCTTTAAATGTCGAGATCGAAGGGAAAATTAATATTGAAATTGGTATATTTTTACAACTTGCCACTCATCGGTTTCACATTTCGGCAAATTCAAAACTTTGAGAAAACTAATATTAATATTTGCTATTGTTTACTATTATTTATAGCATGTTTAATCGTCCACATTTATGCAACATTTAAATATGGTCATCTGACTCGAGCTATAAAGAATCTTTTATAAGGACATACAACCGACGGCTTCATAAAGTTTGCCTTTCAAACCCTTCCTCTCCTGCGAAGTACTCGACTATGCCATGCGTACGAGCACGAAAGTAGGTTACCGATTGGACAACAACGCTACCAAAAGAATATGGATAAATTTCCCATAAGAAGCTTGCCATGAAGTCACTGTATTTTTAGAAAACATCGTGTTATTGCGAGAAATTGTTCCATACAGAGAACTTCACGATATTAAAAAATAAAATAGTTGTAAGTTTAGAACCCTATGACAAATACAAATTAAAAGGATGGACAATTAATTACATGATTTTATAAAATATCAGAATATTCTGTGATAGTTTAAATCGTTAACTACTATGTTTACTGTCTACCCTGTTGTACTGTATTAATATGTTTTGGACTGCAAATACCACTGACTCGCATTTAAATCTCCACATAAATAAATATGTAGATTATTTACGACATAAGGACAGAATCCAATGGGCCAGAAATAACACAAAAATACATATAATTGACTAATCTTTTAATCCATATCATCAATGTTATTTTTTATATCTGCGTATTTATTTTAAGCTACTCTCAGTAGCAATAAAACATTGTATTTGAAATCTACTCTGAGAAAGGTCACATAATTGATAACAACCCTAAAAGTTTTGAATGAAACATTTCATTTCGCGTTATTAAGTAAATAAAGTACCGAAGGGTTTTGTTCCGCGAAATGTCAAGGTTTAAAGCCTCCGTCCTAAGGACTTCATATGTAGAATTATAAATCCATTTCGACTTATCTTAATTATATTTTTAAATATGTAGTTCATAAAATAAACTTTGGTTCGTATTATAAGGTATTTACAAGGTGCTATCTAGTATAATAAATTGCGATATATAAAAGGCTTCAATTAAATTCACTTTTGTTTAGATTATATTCACTTTCATACAAATAGTTTTCACTTCTAACAAATACATTCCACAAAACATTCTTCTCTTTCACTAAAAATAAAGTGATCGATCCCACATAATAAAATAGTTTTCACTCAATATAAATACTCACACATGAAATCGATAGTTGCACGAAGCTGTAATGAAATGTCACTTGTTCTTCTACCGTATATTAGGCCGCCTATATTGTCTTTGCTCTACTCATTAGAATACATAATATACATACACAAACGAAACCAGACCGACCTTAACATAACCTATTAGAACTTAACTCACTGTGTTTAAAGAATCCGTGACTAACCATTAAAATGAAAGTTGAGTGTACTAAGTTAATACAATCTAATCCAAAGTGCAAAATATCGAAATAAAAGTTCAAGTGTACCAAGTGAATACTATCTAACACAATGTGCAATTATTTATAACCCTATCTAAAACCGTAAATCGGAAAGAAAGAAAATTGCGAATAACAAACTCGTGACATGACATATTGTAACGAATTTTTTTTATTCGAGTCATTCCAAACGTCAATACAAACGTTAATCGCGATTCTTCGAAATACATTCTATTGTCTGCGCGTATGTAGATTTCAGACAGCACGGTTGTGAAATAGTTTATAAATAGAAAATATTCCAAAAATAACCTACTAGCAATCGATAATCTGTAAAAAACCAAACACATACAATATAATATATATGCAACTAAAATTACGTAGCAGTAAAACCGAAGAAGCATCGGTCTGTCTTTCAACATCGGATAATTGGAATAATTTTAAATATAGAAGATTACATACGAATTCAAATTATTTACAGCGATTATGCGTACGCATTAGATGTTCTATTCATTATATTGTATTAGTTATTGCAAGCCACTTGTAGATATCCCCCGAGCGCCAAACATTCCCGACCATGCACCGACGCACGCTGAGATCACCTCAGCTGTGCAGCGGTTAAAGAATGGGAAGGCGCCGGGCGTGGACGGTATACACCCAGAGTTTCTCAAGTACGGCCTGGAGGCACTCTTGCAACCCTTGCACCTACTTCTCAGTAAGGTGTGGGAGCAGGAGCGTTGTCCGAGGGACTGGGTAAACGGTGAGGTCATCACCATTCACAAAAAAGGTGACCCACTCTCCTGCGACAATTACCGGGGCATAACGCTGCTCAGCGTGCCTGGCAAGGTTTTGGCGCAGATAGTCTTGGCGAGAATAAGGATTCCAATAATGTGTATCCTCAGGGAAAACCAGGCCGGTTTCTTACCTGGCCGATCCTGTGCGGACCAGATTCATAATCTCAGATGCCTTCTCCAGCAAAGCAACGAATTCAACAGCTCGCTGGCATGTTGCTTCGTTGATTACGAGAAGGCCTTTGATAGTCCGCACCGGCCTTCCCTATGGGACATATTAAAACTGTACGGAATCCCAACCAAGATTATCGCCATCATCAAATGCATGCACGAGGGCAGTGAATGCTGTGTCAGAATCGGCGACGTAACGACAGAATGGTTTGGGGTCTCAACCGGGGTCAGACAGGGCTGTGTTCTGGCGCCGTTCCTCTTTATAATAATCTTCGACTTCATCCTGAGGAAGTCAATTCCACCCGACCGAGGTTTAACCGTTGCCTCCAATCTGAGGCTATGCGACCTCGAGTATGCTGACGACGCTGTAATATTTGATAAATCTGTCGAGGGTATTCAGGAAACAATGGACAGGCTGCAGAGCAACTCGTATCGCATTGGTCTCAAAGTCAATGCGAGTAAAACCAATGTGCTCTGCAACAGTTTCTGTCCAGACCCAGACTACCCTCTGACGAGCGCGGGGCAAGACATCGAGAGAGTCGACGGCTTTAGGTACTTGGGGGTACACATCACGGGAGATGGCAATCCGCGTAAAGAGCTCGCAATCCGATTAGGGATAGCTGGAGCAACTTTTAACTCAATGCGGAAAGTCTGGGACTCACGGTTGTACTCGGTCAGAACTAAGTGCCACTTATTCAACGCATGCATCCTGACAGTGTTGCTTTACGGTTGCGAGTCATGGCACCTCACCAAGGCACAGGGTAACCGTATACTGTGCTTTGAAAACAGATGTTTGCGGCGAATACTAGGGGTACGGTGGTTTGATTTTGTCAGGAACTCGGAGGTAAGAGAGCGGACGGACCAGCCTCTTATTACGTCCAAAATAAAAAAGCGACGATGGACCTGGCTTGGACACGTGCTGCGGATGCCCCAGGGGAGCCTGAATCCTGCCTGTCTCTTCTACCAACCAGGTGGATTCCGTCGCCCTGGAAGGCCGCTGATGACCATCCATAGGATGTATTCGGCGGAGCTACGGGACGCTGGGATGACCTGGGAGGAGGCGAGGAGGCTGGCGGGAGACAGAGTAGCTTGGAGGAACCGCGTGATGGCCATATGCTCCGAATAGGGAGCGGATATGGTTAAAAAAAAAAAAAAGTTATTGCATTGATTTTGTATGCCTAAATTGATTAATTGACAAAAACATGTTCCGAGTGGAAGTTGGTCTTACTAGGTTGTGCGGTCAAGTGTTCGAATCCCCGAACGGAGAGTTTCAGTAATCTTGAAAAGCGATCTTAGCGACAATAAAACTCCATCGCCATCATTCTACATTAATCGTGTATGACTTAACAATAATGTCTGGTTCAAACTCCTTCGCTACAAAAAATACTATTTGTATCATATGTTGGTTTGTTAATACATGAAAATATTAAATAAAAATGAACCAAATTTTGAGTTTAATATTTCAGAAAAAGCAGACATTTTTCTTATTTTCGTGACATTTAAATAATGGCTAAGCTTGGAAAAGAAACACCCGTCATGTCTAAGCTGAAAATTATTTGCTTTTTCCAAATGTCAGACCAGTAAAACTCACAACAATATCTACCGGTGACATTTCATGTCTCCTGAACAAAGCGTATTAAAAATAAGTTATTCGGAGAAAGAAGTCAGCCTGTCATAATTCTAGCATAAAATCCATGGATCGCTTTATTTATCGTAAATAAAAATAGTGAGATATAGATCAGTTTCTCAGAATCGCAACATATAATATTAAATATGGACTGCATTAAATTTTAAAATTATTAGAACTCGATTAAATCATGCTCTACTAATCATAGAATACCGATTATTAATTCTCAAACAATACTTGTAATCTCTATGTTTATATTATATTAACCGAGTATCAGTATATCAATATGGTTTTCAATATTGCTTATTTGTATTTCCGTAAGTCTCTTCCATGTTAAAATATCATGTGTACATCATCATTTTTTTTAATTCATAGAAAGAAGGAATTTGATTTTTTTTAATATTTAATTCTTCCCACATAAAATAATTTATTTTGGGATTATTCTCAAGTAATTCATAAGGCTAGAGGTAAGTCCGTTCCTTATCCACACCGGGTCAAAGGCAAAATTCCCTATTCTTATTTTCTAGTATGTTCAATAACAAGTCATTAAAGATAATACGATGAAAAAGAACTGGAAAACAATATATTTTTTTTTTACTCATCAGTAGGTTTTGTATCAGTAAACATAAAAAGAGAATGTATTACGATCGCGGTTATAAATAGATTGATAAGTACTCAGCACAACAATAGTGAAAAGTTATAAAACGACAAATAGTAGTGTGGGTGGTTGTGCGCTGAAAGTCAGTCAGTGAGGGCGGAATTTTTCCCCGTCAGCAATGCTGTAAGTGGGCGGCTTACAGACGACATCCATGTGAGGCATTTCGATCAAATAGCCTTAAAATAAGGAAACAATCACAACGTTGTATTTTATTTCAATTTTTAAACATAGGATACACTTCTCTCTGTTTGAGATTAACATAATCCAAACAAATGTTGCTATATACCGTTGACCACTAATAATAAAATGATAGCAATCAGCAGAATGAATCGGAAAGTAGTAAACTTGTATGCAGATAGTTTCCTACAATTTTGTTTTATATCTATATAAGTATTGACGTATTATTTGTTGAAACAAAAACTCTATTTTCACTATTTACTTTAATCATTGTAGTAGCCTAACCGATGCACTTATGAATCTTGTTATATTATCGTATCAATCAAGCAAAATGTTGTCCGAAACAGAGAAGTTGAAAGCTTAACAAGCAGTTCTCGAAGAACAATTTCTGTTGAGATACGCTCCATATACACGACATTAGGAACGGACATGTTTAACTACGTTAATAAATAATCCTAACTGCTTAAGTTCAAATAAACTACAATTCGATATAGATTTAAGCTTGGAGTGCATCTGCAAAGCAGAACGAAATCAGAATCGGGTATGCAAAGTTTCGATTCGACAATAACGTGTTGCGATCAAATTTATTAGGTCAGCGAATACGCTCACTTCATTGTTATTTGCAGTCGACAAATATACACAATACACCGATAGTCTAAAATCATTGAACGGTTGAATTTAATCTAACGCGAGGAAGTACAGCACATGTGTACACAATAAGATAATAATTATTAGCCACGAATCATTCCGGTGCATCGAATTTACAATTTATCAAGAAAAAATAAATAATTTAAAATTATTCGAGAGCGCGACGTTCAAGTCAGTCGAACAAAACAGGACATGGTCGTATAGATAGTTTTGTTTCGCACCAATCATGCTCTGTAAACAGATAAATTTTAATTGTATTATAAATTAAACATATTATGTCTTAGTGTACCCTGATATGGGTTGAAAGTGTATTGGAATTTAAAAAAAAATGATTTCGGCAGAATGAGTCTAAAGTATTTTAATCCGATCAAATCAATTCTCACTAGTTATTTATGCGTTTTATATCCTAACGTTTAATTAACACATTCATATTAAATTTCGAAGTGATTTATACACAGAAATATAACATACATAAATATGTTTTGCACTGGCAGAATTACAATTTTTTTCTAATTAAATCAAAATAGTTCAAGTAAATAAAATAAAACACTGCTCGCGCTTTTATTGTTAATATAAAATGGGTCTTAAATGCAAATGAAATTAAAGGTAGAATCACAAGTAATAAAAAAAATGCTATTAATAGTTTTGTTGAACACAACACATTAGTTTTAGCTGATACAAATGAGACCTGGCTGTTTTTTTTTGCAATTCTTGTTTGAAGTATTAACTAATATGACAACATTTCAAAAGGGCAGCAGTAAATGCGCACTTTCCAAATGCAAAACTCCAAAAGAATTGAAAACATTATAAACATGAAAACATTTATTACGCGACGAAAAATTTGAAGCCGTAGGATATCAAATTCTTGAGCATGTCCCACTTCAAAGTTAACTAAACAAGGCGTTTATAAGTTATACGTTTTATATTTTTTCTTTAAATCATTTTTTGAATATAATACCAAGAACGATAATTAGTACGTCTAATTTAAGAAAGATTTATTTGTTATCTAAGTAATATTTATTTTCGTATCCGTTACGAGAGTAAAGCTAAAATAAAAATATCAGGATGAAATAATGAGGAGATTTGAACTTATTCCTGTAATAGATTTTCACTCAAGTTACATAATGATAAATAATTTTGCAGTAAATAATGGTACAGCCCAGCGTTTAAATCAGTGTGTGTGCTTAATTTAACATTCTAAATATAGTCCATTGTAGCTGTTGAAATGCAAATAATAAACACTTGTTATATTTCAACATAGACTCTGCTGCAATACACGTAAGTTGAAAATTGATAATATAAAAGGAGATATTACAAAATTACCAGTAATACAATTATGGAATATTAATTCAGTATATTCAAATGAAACCAACGAAATACGCTGATGCTATTATAAGTGCATTGTGAATACTTTACCAAATTGCCAAGTGTATGTAAACATAGAGTTAAAATACGAATATAATACAAATGCCATGAATTAAGATATAACGGCTCCATAGAATAATAAGATACATTTTAAAATGAGCTTACTGATAGTTATAATGTTAGTGATATTTATAATAAGTAGTAAGTTAAATGATACATTAATAGGGAATGTAAGTAAGCCGACATCGTAATCTCGCTGAAGGCGGCTTATTCTATTTACGGCAAAACTCTTCTTACCGTCTATTTCTGTGATTTCATATTCGTACAGCTATAGATAGTATACACAGAAATAACCAACGGTTACATTCTCTTATAAGTTTTCGAAGCGTTCGCAATTCAGAATATCGACAGATATTGTAGTTATTATGTAGTGGTAGATCATAGCGGAAGTATGGATTATAAAAATATGCTAAAAATAAATTAGAGATAGCGTATGAAGTCAAAACGAAACCGTTACAGTGGAACCCCAGTTCATCATTTTAAGGAACTCAAGAGCAATGCGGGAAAACGATGAATGTTTGGTGTTGTAATGAATGACGATTGATCGGGACTATAAAAAGTTAAAGATAGATCGGGGTTATGTATGAGAGAATGCACGCATTGTAATACTCATAGAAATTATAATTATATTTTCAAAAACACACCGTTTAATCGTGTGACTAACGATAGATATATCAGATGTCTCACGTTTGCTTTGCTTTGTTGTTAAGGTATTTCAGAAAAATATATTGTAGGTCAAGTAAATAGTGTAACCAGCTAAGTATAGTGGACATGTTTTAACAAAGCGTAATCACTTAGAACAGTAGGTGTTTTACACTTCAGCATTTGTTTGAGCTCTAAAGAAAATTAGCCATTGTTGAAAATTCGATTTGGGTTGCCAGTGTTGGAATTATTTAATCCCGAAGTTTTCCTATTTTGCCGAACAGGAGGAAGTTGGAAAAACTACGTGATTAAACTTTATATGCTCTGAAACTACACATTATAAAATATGATATATGAAAGCTATCCAATATAATACAGCCATTTTGTCGAGTTTTTTTATCCAATGAATTATTATTAATTTTATTTGTATAGGTTGTGGAAATAAAAGAAAGATGTGTGATAATAATACAAAAACATATACAAACTGAAATGGATTATTTATATATTTTTTAGTCCTTTTGTTAATCACACTTAGCTTTATACGATGTATTCTGTATCATATATTTAATAGCCTAGGTCGCTCTGTAGACGTTTTATTATTATCACATATCATATGTAAATATGAAATTTTCTCATGACGTAAGCGTTCGCGGTGTATAATAAAATGTTATGCAATGCACACACAGCTCCGACGAACTAGTTACTTTAGACATTTCAATTGCAATACCGTAATCTATGACGAGTACGGTTATACTAGTTGTCCAATGTTGTGTGATTTTGTCATTGCTATCACTAATTCGGCATAGGTCGGTTTACTGTTCTAGTTTAGTGGTACTATATACAGTTAGTGGTACTATATACAGTTAGTGGAAGCATTAACGACCACTTTGATGTGAGTATCGAATGACGTTTCGCTGCACCTGCTATGTTAGTGCTATGCCACCTATACGACGAAGGTGGCAACGTCACCTGTGTGCCTCTGAGAATGGTCAAAGACCCCTAGGGAGGGTTCGAGCATGCGCGCAGCCTCCACCAAAAACACACCCCTGCCCGCCGACATGCAACCTACCCTTGAACCAGCAAGCGGAGGCGCGACACTATTGAGCGGAACAGCTGACTGTCAAATTTAATTATGTCGCATGGGATGGACGATTGTGCTTCGCTAAATTTAGAACGAAACTTTATTTTACGGTAAGCTATTTCAAAAAACATTTTCTACCGAAGAGTACATTTGATATACCAAAATATTTACGTATAATTATTAAATCACATTAAATTACACCAAACTACCCAAAACTATATAAGAATGTAAGCTAAACATAATTAATATTGTAGTAAGGCCAGTGGCGGCCGGTGACAGGAATATTAGGGAGTGCAAAAAAAGATTCACATATTTATGCAAGAAATCCATCCTCCACATATTGGATTTTGAAAGTACTATCAGACATATACGAAAATATAAGTCTGATATTGGCGATATCAACTGTTTCTCTTCACCAGGGTTTCCCAAACCTTTCCTGCGGATTAATTTCGACGGACCACCTTTTTTCTTTTTTTTGGGTAGGTAATATCAATATGAATTTGAGTACGTCTAAATTTGTTGCAGCCCTAGCAGCATATACAACCATTCCAGGTTGTCGCGGATGATAGTTTGGGAAACCTTGTCTGTCTTTAGTCGTGGTATTTCTCAAAATGAATTGATCATTTTTAAATTTTAGAAGTAACACTCACTTTCGACGGAAGTCATCGATATTGTATAAATTATTATAGTAGAATTCAATATAGAAGAATATAAAAAATATTAGAGGAAGGTGTATTACGAAACTAAACCAGATACACAGTTGAATATTATGGAATAGGTAAGGCCAGCCAGGTAGAAAACTCGAAACTATTCTATTTTAAATATTCAATAATATCTACACGGTATTATACACGATCATAGTTATAATTTTATAAATTGTATTCATCACTCCAAAAGTTATAATGGTAGGTAAATATTATTCTTATTGAAGAGCGTATAGTTAAAGAATCATATTGAAATTAAATGAGCTTACTACGCTTGTTCCACTGCTCTTTTTCATTCATACAAATGACTGTTACAGGCTTGTAAACGCAAACGTCAAGTCGCTTTCGGGTACGTTCGGGAATTTCCGCCAGGGAGATCAATGCTCAAAAACAGTCCATACAAAATCCCCCCTTCGCGTAGTTCATACTGTTGCAACGTCACAAATATGTCAAAATACATGGAACATTTCAGACGTCTAAGGAGTGCAAAAGAATTTATGCTCCTACCGCGTCATCGACCGACTTTCATGCGTATTCTGAATCGACGCAGAATACGTTTGCTAGTCGTGTTTATTGATCATCGTTTCCTCCAATATTTTCCTATGGGAAACACGAGGAAAATTTAAAATTAGTGAATTGGTATAATTATTATATTTGAATATCGTTTATTAATGGAATATTTTGATGGGACTTATTGGAGTGCAGTGCACCCTTTGCTCCTTTACAAGAGCCGTCCCTGAGTAAGGCCATCATGTAGTTTGTAAATTGAAAATAAATTAGTAGACTTTATTTGCAGACAATATTATAACTTCAAAATTAAAAACAAAAAATAGTATTAATACGTATATCCTTACCAAAACGGTAAAAATAACTAAGTATTCAGTTGTACAAGAATTCTTGTATACTTAGCTAAATACAATGTTATCTTCACCATATTATAATGAAATTCTACCAAGTTAATGAAGTTAATGCCAATTCAATCAATAAATATAATATATTTCCATAACATACATTATATCAATTTCGTTTTTTATATATTTCTTTTGTTGTTTCGCCCTTATGCTACTAAGACATGGTACAAATAATTTGAATTTAAGTTCAACTTTACCCCTATATATTAGCTAAATCCCGTATCATATAACATGATATATATATATAGACTGAACTACCACTACACTTCAACAGAATTGGAAGTTTATTCTTGTGCCTATTATTGTTTTCAAATTCCATACTAAAATGTTATCGCTTTCTTGGTGTTCGTTATGAGCAGCTGTGTCCAACACGCGGCCCAATTGATGAATCTCTGCGGTCTTATTGCAGTTTGTTTCTACATATTTTACATGTTGTTATTCCTAAAATTTGTGCAACCCTCAACACGACTTTACAAAACTTGGTATACATATTTCTCACTGGTTTTCGGTGAAACAACGGATATCAAAGATACTGCTGAAATTGCTATTTCATTAAAGGTGTCGACAGTCAAATGAATGTGACAGGAGAACTCCTCGATCTTGTGAGTTTGAAAAACAACCACTGTAAGAGATATTAAAGAAGCCGTCATAAATTGTTCGCAAGTTCATCATAACGATTTGAAAAATCTAATCGGCCTTACCAGAGATGTAGCCCTTTTAATGATTTGAAAAAAGTTGAAATTATTATGAAATATTCATTTGCTATTGCTCTCTGCACCGCGAGAACCTATGTGCACAAGTATTTAATATGCTTTATGTGATGTCAGTTGTTTTTTCGGTAGTTGATTTAATTAAAAACAATTCATTGAAGCATCATCGGTTCCAAGAATATCTGTGCGAACTCGAATCAGAATACACCGATCTACTTTTTTATGCTAAAATTTGATGATGCGTTATCACAATTGCTTAAGTTAACTGAGGGAAGGTATTCCGATTTTTATGAACGAAAGTAACAGTATATCTGAATTGTACGATTATCACAAGCTTCTGAATTATGTTTTTTAACAGATATTACAAATTTATTAAATGAATTGAATCAAAAACTACAAGGTTAAAATAAATTGATTACTGATTGTATATAAAAGCCTTCTTAACAAAACTCAAGCATTATGAAAATCAATTACGGTCAAATAATGGCATTCATTTCCAATAGTGACCACGAACATTTTTTTAAATATGCGTATGCATCACAAAATTAATTTAAGTTTTCGACGACAAATTGTCATACATGAAAAACTATGAGGAAATGTTCATAATACATAGTTTATTTACCATTTAACGTGGAGGTTCAATCAGCACCAGCAAATTTACAATTGGTGCTAACTGACCTGAAATCATGCATCGAGTGAAAATACACGTTCGAAGGAAATAAACGCGAGTTTCATCAGAAATATATCCACGAAGACGAAATTTAAAAAAAAATTAGCAATGCGCATGTCGGCGTCAGTGGCGCAGTTGGTAGCGTCGTTGGCTACGGCTATAGACGTCTCGGGTTCAATTTCCGGTGTGGACACTTTTAATTGATACATATTGATCTCTCAATCGAATTATGGATTTCTGTTCGTAGTCCGAGTGTTTGTGATGTCTAAAACTCTCTCCTCACTCACCCATCCGATCCTCACGGGACGTAGCGAGATCCCTATCCTTATATTCCTACTCTCTTTAAAAAAAAGGGAGGTTGAGCAATTGAGTAACAAATAGTTCTCAGAATTTTTTTGTTGAGATACCGCCATTAGGGGATGATATGCTCCACGTCTGAAGCGGACATGGAAAAAGAGCAATGTGCATTATAATTGCATTTGGGACAACTGCGAATCGTTCTTCATGAAAATAAAGATCGCAACAGGTTCGCCGATGAAAACATGACAAATTAGCTGCGACGCACTTCGACTAAGTTGCCAGGCGATATAAAAAAATATCAAATAATATAGATGTCACATTAATGAGTAATACAATATTTTGATTAAGTTGATTGTTAGTTTTTTATGGATGCGACCCATCAAACGATTTCTGTTGGATATCGCTGGTTAAGAGCATCCACAGAAGTGTTGATTAAACTAAAAGTTTATGTATCAGATGTGTTCAATTATGAACTTCAACAAACTACATAATTGCTTGTCTTGTTTCAGTAGTATTTTAGTATTATACGTTCTTAGAATAAGAAGAATTTCATTGGCACGTATATTATAGCTTGTCAGTAAAGAGACATATACTTACCATATTAAATTTGTGTACACTAGTATGTTTAATTAAAATATTGTTTTTACGACGCCGTGCTCATATGAAATTTGTTTGGAATGTTATCCAATACATTAGAATATAATTGTCATTCGACATTAACGTAGCGGTGACATGTTTCGCGATAATTTTTAAAAAATATTTTAGAAAAGTTGTAATTTATTTCTTACATTTATCATCGTTAATATAATACACCCATGCATCGTGGCTAAGCTTGTAAAATAGATATCTAAATTTTAGAATAACGTTTAGGTGAGAAATGAAAACCAGTCGTGGTATATTTATCTTAGTCAATGTTTGTTGAAAAATTGATTCAATATTTAAGCTACTACCGGTCAAACTTTCTAGGCAATTGGGCAATACTTCTCAAACGTTGATATGTATCCTGATAGGTAGAGTTGCCGCTATATAACTTTGCACTCCTGCTCTAGGGTCATACATACCAATGCAATGACACGCTGTGTAAAATATACTCTAGTTATCATGTATATATTATTTCATTAATAACATATTTACAAAAAATCTATTATACAATACGAAAGATACGTGCAGACTAAAGACATCATTCTGGATCGAATTATTTCCGCAGATAAATCTGATTGAATCTATTATTCATACCGTACGTAGTAAGAATAATATTTGAACTTATGTATGAATGTTAAAATTGTATAACGGCATTATGATGCTGTAAGGGCGTATAAAATTGTATTATAATTTTTTCGAACAATTTGAGAAATTACCGACCACTACTATAGAGAGATCATTCTGTGTAGAATAAATACTTGAATTATTTGTTAGGTGTGCATTGATTGAAACGGATGTGACAAGGATCGTCCGACATAAACAAACAATCCAAAGCAGACGTATTGAATTCATTATCGAAAACTATATTCCGCATCGTGTGCAATGTGTATTCTGATCAATGTCAACAGTGTCAACCAGCACATGTACAACTTATTCACTTATATTATATTGGAATATAAAAGTTTATAACATTGACGATACACCCAAGTCTTCTTTTTCGATAATCGTATCTGCAATGTGTTTTGCCATATATACTCCTAATGGGATCAGGAAATGACTAGTAATCAAATAATCATTCTTTCTAAGGAATATTGTTTTTAGAATCGGATAGGATGTGGGTGGGATGGTTTATAAATACACCGGACACAAATTCATATATCGACTCAACAATTAAAAAATCTTGTGATGAATTATTCATTCGTCGTTTGACATTCACTGTGTCGTGTTGCGTTATATCGCAAATGAATGGCTATGTAAAAAAAGCTGCACATCATAATTATATGCTTAGTTTTGTGTCAGTTTAACTTGAGTGCACAATCATAATTGCAGTGACGGTAATAAAGGACATGAAACAAAGGGATAAGCAAAACAAGTTAAGGCGCCATCGAGCTGTAACTCTACCCTATCAATAAACAAATACATCGAACAAACGCACTGTTTAGTAAAGGTTAATCCACATTGATTTGATATGTGAATGTCTCATCAAGCGAAAAAAACTCTCTTTGAATACTGAACTGCTTTCCAATTAAAAAAATATATTTCCCGGAATCCCTCCCCCTTCCCACATAAGTAATTTATAATGTTATCAATATATCCTCCCCCACTTTACGTTTTGCCAACGATAAAATACCCCTTCGATTTATAGAATTCTCAATATTTATAATCAGTGCCTACATTATAGATAAGATATATTTAGTCTGAGGTAGCTTCTAGCTCACTTGAGAATCCTCTGGTTACCATAAGTGGACGAAGGTATCAATTTTAATTTTACATTAAAGGATAAATTTCCACAAAGTAACTATTTGGAAAATCTGGCAACGAGTTGTCAGAAATTTACGGAAAATTATTTATGTACCTACCTATACACATTTTATTGATTTTACTCATATATAATAATAATATTTATATATATGAGTAAAATACATACACTAACTACTAATTTATTCCTAGCACTATTATTATATCCTTAAACATTCTGAAAAGGAAAGTTTAAGTGACTGAATAACAACATTAACAGTTCATTTAAATAACATTTCTTTTGAGATGCTCCATTAGAAGCTCATATGATTCACATTGGGTGCAGACATTGCTGACAAATAATTATTTTTTTTGTAATAGTTGCATTCTTAGAGTATTTGTTTACAATATTGCAATTTTTTTCCTTGGAAGTTTTCAAACCTGTCTAGCAAAGAGTTGACACCTGCTTTTCAGATAGTGTTGTTAACTGCATTACGCCGTGACTTCTCCAAAGTGTATTAAAAGTTACCATTTTAAAACTCCTACATGTCAATAATGCTTCAATTGTTTACATGCATTTTATAAGTTCGTATCTGAGTACATTAATATACGAGTTCACTGCAAATTTAAAAGAAAGGTTTTCTAGATCGAATTTTGTCTTGAATATTCATAAAAAATGTTTTTTATTCACGGCATTACAGGAACGAAGAATTGAGGAACAACTAAACGGGAAGTTAAAAAGAATACAATGACATAAACACATACGAAACTTATGCAGAGGCATATTACGGATTGTACAATTCATTATATTGAAAGAAATACGTTACAAGCAGTTACTAAATTCTTCATCCCATCCCGCGGCGATAATTATACATAACAAGATAACAACCGATTAAAATCAATGCCACTCCGGTGGGTAAAATTGAAGTAGGACCTTTCGTGATCGTTGTGTAATTTGATAGGGAAAATGTGCAAAATGGTCATCCAATCGTTTTAAGAATTTATTCGGCGATGCATACTTATATTCGAATACAGAGTCAGCGAGGTTGAAAGACTCATGCCAGGCATCTTTCTTTGTTATTTTTTTCTGAAGCTCTATCGGGAGGAACAGCTAACGGACGCCGGCTAAAACTGTGAATGAGGCTTTGGTGGATAGATGGGTCATCGACCGCTCATAAGCCTGCGCCGCCAAACGACCACCCGATCGTGGAAACATCCATGCGGTCAACAAAGCGTGGCTCGCGACTGACAACTTTCGACAGTAGCGCACGTCCAAAAAAAAAAATGAAATTACATTCTGCCTGCTCAAGAATATTTTGTACCAGAATGATAATAAATAATATATATATATTTATACGTTTCTCAATCGCAGTCTTACTGTTGAGATAAAACGAAAATTATCTATCAGATTTTGCGGATATCTTATATTTTGTTTGTGAATAATTTAAAATTTGTATGCGAGTATTTCATATCGAAACAATAAGATTAAGTTGGGTAACAAATAAACGTTTTGCAGGGATATATATTTGAAATACTTTAATCTTAACTTAATACGAGTTAATATTAAATTATTTACAGTCAGAAAGATTTTGATAAAATTGTGCTGGATACATTTATTATTAGTAAACTTCCTGTGGAGAGAGACCGTTTTGACAACACTTCACTGGGTTTATACAGACATTGACCCCTCAATTGACGGTGGAAACTGGCTGAGTGACTATATTATAAACTACTACTACACACAGGGACTGCGTTAGCGTACTCACGAGTATTGTTAATTTTTATCGCCACGAATGTGCCTTGTAAATTCGCTTAACCTTTTGGTCATAACTTGTGCTGAAAAGGTTTCTCTCGCGTACAGGTTACCAAATGAGGTATTGTTTATACTAACCAGTGCCGATGCTACAACACTAACGTATCACTAACGCAAAAGCATCTAGGCATGGTAAAACTAATGGAACTTAAATTTACCAGTTTTTTATGTTGAGATAGTGAACCTCTTCTGATGGCGATTATTTGTTTTTTGAGCTTCGTTAAATAATCATTGCTATTACTAAATTCAACAAAGACAACTTTTTTCATTTTAATTAGTTGTTTTAATCTCACTAATCTTGCTTATTATAAACATAATATTTGCAATGATGTATGCGAGTCGTTAAAACGTATTGTTTTTTACCAAAGTATAAATCTAGTCTGCCATTAGAGATGCCACGAAACACTTGAACAATTAACCAACGATATTAAATCGGATATCGACATATGAGTCGATAAATAACAAACGCAAGTCCACTAAAACATTTTAAAAAAAAATATGGCAATCGATTATATATAAGCAGGGGAGTATTTTGAATTCAGAACCAGAAAATAAGTCTTTTCTTTCGTTGAAAAGTTAGGTTGAGTATTCACTAAGTGCCAAAGTCCATATTAAAAACCTGTTTTATTTTTTAACTATTTAAAAAAAATCCTTTTGCAGTAGGTATGACACTTTCTGACATTTAAACATTTCTTTTATATTAGCTCAAGAAAAATCGTTATAAACTAAAAGTGCTTGTTATCCAAAATTGTGTTACGTGACAAAGCGCGTATGAAATTTATCGACTCATATCCGCATGGACGCCAGTAAGTTTAGACGTTTATAGAATATCGCTCGGTTAATATATTTGCGAGGCTTTTAGGTTCTTTGGTCGATTTACAAAAGATATAAAACAAGTTTCCCCAAGACACCACAAGATTCAACACTTCGTCAAAATTATAATTGCTAAAATTTGGTTAAAATAATTGTTGAATACAAAACGAAGCTTCGGAATATTTTAAAAAAAAAAAAAAACAAATATATCATATTACAAATAGAACAATAATATAATTTAAGACATCGACTGAGGGTACTTGATGGAATTTCAATATCAAATTTCAAATTTGGATTATTGAGATTTTGTACAAAATCTCAATAATCCAAATTAGAACAATAATAGTTTTTCGTAGGCACAAATGATATCACATTCAGAAAGTTTTCAAGCACCATACCATGTTGTTGTCAATTTCATTTAAATTAAAAACATCAGTATTTCAAAAGATGTTACCGGGTAATGAAATGTTAGGGAGATTTAATAATATCTTGTACAAAATCTCTTTTTCCCAGAACCATTCAAGCGCGTAGCATTAGCAATATATTATATAAATATACGTATTTCTTGAAATTGCTCTCGTGGGCGTGAATAGCCAAAATATGTGCTTTTCCACCGCCGAAAACAGAAGATTAAAAAAGTTTGAAAATTACACAGAATGTTCAAATTGCTCTACGGGCAGAATGAGCATTAGTGCAAACAGAACATTTTGCATTCATATCGACTGCATCTTGATACATAAATGAAATAATATAGAGAACTTTCTCGGGCAAGTTTTTGATCGACGGGCAGTTCAGTTTCTCAGACGTGAGACGCGATGGTAAAGGAAAGTCTCTCGCTTAGGAGCAATACGAAATATCAATTTGAAGTTTGCGAATATCAGTTGTAATGAACGGTAAATCGACTGCATACTACTTTAAAGCAAACAATGACTGTCGATAAAATTCAACCGAACATTTTAGATTATCTTTAATGTTCGGATAAATTCTTCGATAAGATACTTATCCAAGAATTTATCCCGACCTCGTCTAGACTGGGTACAGCACGCTATCAAATTAGAAATAATCGGCATACAGATGAGAAGATTTACAGAATGAATGGATTGCAGCCGCTGTCCGACGCACACAGCAATAAGACGATGATAATATTATTGTAAATTGGCAAACGTGGATATTTAACCGGAATTGAATACATATATTTACATATTGTTATGTCGACGGAATACGATTATTTGTAATTTTCTGTGTGCGTAATGCGCTTATCATGACATCAAAATAATACAGTTTTGAAGCAAATACATACAGCTCTATTTTTTATTGTCTTTTATCTCAAGATAAAAAATAAACATACTAAGTTAATAGCAGGTCCTGTGAGGTAACGGTCAACGCTTTTTGGCGTTTGTTGCGGGGTTCGCGAGTTCGAATCCCCGTACGGACACTTTCATAAATCAATTAAAATAGATAACTATGGATTTGTGTTCACAGACATGGATGTCTGTGATGATGCTTAAACTCCTCCCATCAACTTTCATTCGATCCCAAAACGGGGCGTAATGAGAGTGATAAGCTAACTCCTAGCCGCTAAGTCTACCCTTGCCCTCTCAAAAAATAGAGGTTGAGCGACTGAATACAACCAGTATTTCTCGTAAAAAAAGTTCAGTTGAGATGTTGCATTAGTATTGCATTTTCTCCGCGTACAAAAAATACAAAGTACAACTGAGCAGAACTCATAGCTAAATTTATCACGGATGGTGGAATTGATATATCTGCTTAGTTAACTTGCGGGTGCAAATATTCGTTAGTAATTTTTAGGCGTTTCAGTTTGATTACGGACGCAAAATGATTAATACGTTGCAAAAGAAAACATTTATTGTTTTTCTCGTGATGGGACAAAGGACGAATACAAACGATAAATTGTATCCAGATCGTAATGAAAATGCGCTAGAAGGCGTAAAATATTTATGCGTTTTTTTCCCGTCAAGAGACATTGGGCAACCCAGGTCATATCGATACACTTGAGGGAGGCGGTTTATTCTAATTCCGTTCTCCTTTGACATCGTAACAATAGTATTCATATCGAATGCACATTGCCATAAATCGTAGGCAACGTAACACCGGGTTTTATAATATACGTATCTATTTATATCAGAGTATTTAAAAAAAAATAATAAACAATATAAGTTTAAATTATTTTTCATTACAGCTAATAAATAGCCAAATCGTCAGGTATTCCGAAGATGGGAATTTTTAATGTCACTCGATATCAACTCGAGGAGAAACGACATCACAAACACCAGTGCCTAAAATCTAAAATGTCAATCGAATATTGACCTTGCTAGAACTTGATTCCAGACCCATCTGATCGTTAGGGTAAAGCTTATCTCTAGATCACAGATGCCGACATATATGCAAATTGGAAGAAAGGGCGACGATAAGTCAAAGACAAATTATCGGAAACTGTTTTTTTTTTTTTCATTATCTTAGCATCTTCTTAATATGAAAAATCATCAAAATTATGCTAGCTGCATAGATATACATACTTAAAATGCGAACATCTATGTACGTTCGTAAATTAAGGTACAAAAATAGCTTGCTGCAGTCACTAAGTAAAGTACACATACGGCATAAGTACCATATCCTAAACACTGTTAAGCCGATTTTGACCTGAGATTTTTGACGCATAGAATGATAACATTGTGATAAAAAGAGTTAAGTTGAGAAACGGTGAGCTAAGGGCGGAGTAAGAAAGTTCACTGAACTGACTGAAACTAGGATGGAACCAGTGGTATGACAATATACATGAGAACATTTTTCAAATAAATATGACGTGAAATAAATCTTCAGGATTTACAAATATCGTTTATTATACATGTTCTGTACGACATTCAGTAAGAGTTGAATAGTTTCTGAAAAAAAAACTTACAATTTGCATTGCACAATAATTTACATACTAGAAAGTCGAACCATGCATAGCATAGAACTATCCTAAAATTTAGCATGTACACAACGAATTTGTAATGTTATCTCAAAATTATGTAGATGATTTTTCCTTCTCTAATCTGTACATAGTTTCACTTTATTTATTTACTAAAAATGCACCAGATTTAAAATTTGTAGAGGTGAAGCTGAAAATCGATTTGGAAACGATCCAGATCATTTTACCTGCAAAGCTATACAGAGCCATTGGTAATAACAAGATATAAATATTTTCTTTGGATTCGGCGGTAAGTTTGTGGAAGTTCATTTTCAAGATAAGACCCGGGATTGTTAACAATCAAATAAAATAACAATGAGCTAAATAAAATATTTGACTACTGCAGCATATCAAAAAAAAAACAATATATTATCTTATTTTGTACTGTTAAAATGTATGATATATCTGCATTCTTCTAAGAATGTAAGCAATGATAGATTTGTTGCGTCATGAATATGCTAGCTGATTTCTATTTGTTGTCACGGCTTTTATTTTAATCAGAAAGGGACGTTCTTATCCATTTCCAGTATCCTCATTTATTTATTTTTTTAATTTCAAAGAATATTTAGGACTTTGTATTTCAATATGATTTTAATTTCGAAAATCACACGATCTTAAGTTTTCAATCCTGACAATGCCTAATTGCAAGTCACAGAAGGTAAGATAAAGGAAAAGCATTAAGTATTAAATTCGCTCACCCCGAGGGCTGTTGAGCGAGAAAAAGGAGAACTTTTTAGGGCAATCCCTTATTTACTTTATGTATTGCGGGATTCTTTTAAGCCTCCTTTTACCATTTTATTGTAAAAGACTAGGCGCTTGTGAGAAGGGTTTATTTTCTAAAATGATTGTAAAGTAACCTGCGTATTTATTATCGTTTGGATGAAAACGGCGGGAACGAAGAAGATAAATTAATTGTGGGTATATTATACGCAGACGAAGAATACCTAACAAAATATAACAAAATCACGTAAGTCGCAGATCGTGGTACATATCTGGTAATTTAACAAATAGAAACTTAATCAAAAATTCCACATTATGTGTAAAAGAAACATAAAGAGTTTAACCGTTTTCATGGAAAATTTATGTTAATTATTAACTCATTTCTTGTTCAACATTGCTACACCGTACACAAAAAATCCTTTATATAAAAAAAATTCGCTATGCATAATAAAAAAAAAACTCAAAAAGTCATTTTTAAGGTGTTAACTGTCAATTTTTCATTCAATTTTATTCTAAGAATAAAACGCAATTTGTCTTGTACTACTTCCAGATTTTTATAATGATCAAGACCAGTATTGCTCATCGCGAGCATTATCAAGTGATAACGTAATTACTTCATCAGTTGTCAATACATAAAAATGCTGATTTAGCAGAAAATAAACTGTGTTTTATTTAAAAAATATAATGTGTAGTATTTATTGCATAGTTTTATATGACCAGGGCTTATTTCGCTCAACGAGTGAGCATTTTAGAGCGAGTTCAATTAAGTATTTCTCATATTAATAAAATTGTGGAATAAGTACTATAATTTTTTTTTACTAAGTTAGTACTAAGTTTTTTTAGCGTCCCAAAGCATTGGTCGACAACATATGGGCTCGCGGACACTCAAGCTCCAAACTTTAGAGTCAAAAGTTTGTACAGAAAATATTCAAATATATCAGTTGAAATCATGAAAAAACTTAAATTTTACATAAAATCTAACTAAAGAATTATTTTGTAATATAGAAATGATGTATAGTTTTATGAACAATCATGTTAAAATATGTTAAAACTATGTGTATGTCTATAATGGCAATAAGTTAAGTTGTTCCCATATAATCGTAAATGTAATTGTTGTGGGGTACAGTAGCGGCAGCGTAACTTTACGAACAATAAAATATGAGTGAAAAAGAAATGAAAGGGCTCGTCGACCCTCTGAGGTGGTCGTGTGAGACGCAGCCTTGCCCCCTCTCCCGGGCGAGCCTTTCTAAGGATCAAAATACCCTTCTCCACCCCTTGCCGGAGACTGTCTCGCGGGATGCGATGACCTTTGGAAGCAGAGGACACAAACCCTGAGTGTGTAATGGGACCCTATAACTTAATGCAGTGTCAAGAGAAATGTGGAATATCAAATTACTAGTTGACAAAATAAATTTATTCCATGCAATATTGCTTATAATATGAATCTTTTTTTTCATGTGGTATATTTTCATAATTTACATCAAGTGATGGATAACATGGAATTAAAAGAATTAATTGAAACGTAGGTACATAATATACGTGTGTGAATAGTGTAAATTTTTAGGGAATATGTATATTTATATCTTATAAGGAGAAAAAAAAATCTTTTTTATGATATTTTTTTGTAAAGCATCATGAGTAAATGAAATAAATTTAACGTATTTCACCATTTTAGTAAATTGTTTCAAATAAGGTTTGGCGTACAATTAATTCTATAAAAATACGGACAAGATCCTATTTTTATTAATGTAGACGCAAAATCATTCATTTTTTAAGCATACCAAAAATACACCACTCAGACACGTTTGCAAAACTCGATCTATTCCAGCAGATTGTGACTCATTACAGGAGTCACATGTATGCACAAGCATTTGGATTCAACGAACTGTCTCATATTTCATAATATTCTTTTGAATATGCTGAGAGGCTATAATAGTAGCATTAAAGTAATAATTATAGACAGTGATATCTAATTAAGGTAAATGTACCAGTAGTTGACCTTTTTTCAATAAAAGTGCTTAAAATAAGAAACGTAGACGCGGGATTGCTCTAAATTGCAGAGTTCAGACAAGTGAAAGCATCCTTTGTTGGATTGAGGAACTAATACATCACCATATATGTCACTTTTAAGGTGTTAACTGTCAATTCTTGGTGGAAAGACATTATATTTTAAAAAATAAAACACAATTCATTTGTACTACTTCCACATATTTATAATGATCAGGACCGGTTTCGTTCATCACGAGCATTATCAACTGATAAAAATACAAACATAACAGGCTTATTTATATAAAATTGAGTGAAAAAATGAAGGTATTTTTTACTGATGGTTCATGAACTGAGACAAGAAAATATTAATTAACACACAAATTATACATAAATCAAATGAAAGAGTCTACTCATAGCTGCTCTGCTTTCTCCACTTAAGATGGCTGTTTATTATTCATATTAATTACATACTTAATATTTAATTATTTTTAAATGGTTCATTAATTTTTACTTATAATTTCCCTGAGTCATTATTTTATATTATTAGTATCGTCATTAATAATTTTGTTCAGCTAAATGGACTTTTAATGTAGCTATATTTGTGATTGTAGATTAGTATTTAATGTTTTGCAAGAGGTACATAACATTTTAATTGTAGACTCTTTCATTTGATTTATGTATAATTTGTGTGTTAATTAATATTTTCTTGTCTCAGTTCATGAACCATCAGTTATATATACCTTCATTTTTTCACTCAATTTTATATAAATAAGCCTGTTATGTGTGTATTTTTATCAGTTGATAATGCTCGTGATGAGCGAAACCGGCCCTGATCATTATAAATATGTGGAAGTAGTACAAATGAATTGTGTTTTATTTTTTAAAATACCATATATGTCATTGGGATGTCATAACGGCCATTTGAAAACAACACCTTATGCAGTAAGTATTTTATTTTGAATTTTTTAAGAAAATTGTTATGGATATTAGTGAATGTAAGCATATTCTACTTGATTCAACCAAGAGTGGTTTTACAGGAAGCTCTGAGGCAACTCTGATAAAAGGTTGTCATGATACCCCCAGATAAGACACTGTAACTTTCAATTTTTTAGATAGTCAACTCCTGAAACATTAACATGGTTGTTAGAAATTGAACACAATGTTTTGGTAACAGAGGGTCTGTAATTCCTAATTTTTGTCTTATCATATTAATGAAGACATTTGATCCATTATGAATATAATTGCTTTGTCATCCATCATTCGTTCTAATGCTAAACTTAATCGTTATTTTTGTTGAATTTTTCTGTTAAGCGGTCAACTACTGGTACGTTTGCCTTATTTAGTTTTACATATTTATATTCAATTAAATAAATTCAGTAAAATAGGTTGTGCACAATAGACTTCTTCAAAAACAAGGATGATAAAGTGATATTAGCGTTAGTTGAATTTCTAAAAGGTAGAGAGAGAAAAACCAATGTCTTTTGGGTTGGGAATGTCGTAATATTAACCATTCATTAAATTCCTTACAGATATCTGCATAATGAGATCAAAATAAAATGGCTTGGGCAATCTATACTGATCGAGAAGATGTGGCATCCTATTAGAATTGAAAAATGAAATATTAACCACAGAGTAACAGTAGAGTCAATCGAGCAACTAGGTAAATAGGTCTTAAGCAACGGGTGTTTCAAATGAAACATTGGTTTGCGGCAGCGAATGTTGGAATTCTAAATGTAAATTATCTCTACATTATACATATCATACTATTCATAGCCGGGATCAAAATGCATTCATTACATTTGAGAGTGATACGATTGAACGACAAAATATTATGTCTGTATATGTCATCGATGCTAACGATATTTTGTTGAAACCGTTTAGCACCAATGGGCGTCGAGTTGAACAGACTCGGTGCGCCCTTTTTCGGTGTCGGGTTTGCCTTGCCGCATGCCACTCGCAACTTACAAGATCGCGGGCTTGTGAATGTGGAAAAGGTCTGTGCACCCGCCAGGACTCGCCTTCCTTACAACTGATTCACAACCGGTCCACTATAATTACGAGTAGACCGACCAAACCCTAACGGCGCTTGACTTTTATACAAATTACGAACGTATGTAAAGAAAAGACATTACACCTTAATATAAAATTAAAATTGATATTCCATTTGGTTTATCACTAACGTGACGCGTTTCGCCTCTTTAAGAAGCAGAAGATGCTTCTTAAAGAGGCGAAACGCGCCACGTTAGTAATAACCCAAGTGGAATAATTAAGTTATCAATTTTAATTTCATATAAAAAAATGAACTCCCACAAAGTTACCGCCGAATCCAAAGAAAAAAAAGATTTAACACCTATTGCATCTTGGTCAGATTGTTTTAACGTTAAATGTGCAACAATGCACATGATAAATCAGCCAATGCATAATTGAATATGGTAGTTTCGCTGTCAAATTCTCCCATCAAAGTCGACAGCGTGAAGTGCCGGATGCTGATCTATCATTTGATAATGTCAACAATGCACACGAAAGATAAGGAATATTTATCCGAAGCCATCGTTTGATCCATTTAATCACAGCCCTCTATGGAGGCGAATTTTTAACTTGTAGGAGCTCCATACTTTTCCTTACAGAACGCAACCGAATCTTCAGGAATTTCGAGGGAAATTTCTTGGTGCATTTAAGCACGTTTTGTGCTACATGCATATAAAGTTATGAGGTATAAAATGTTCGGCATAAAATGTAGCGGCTTCTCCACGAGAGGATTTGGACAATGGAAATTAATAGAAACCATTTGGAAATATGTATTGTTTTTTTTTGTTTTTTAAACCATCCGCTCCGAATTTGGAGCATATATGGCTCAATCTCTCTTTACGGAAGAGAGTAGGGATAGAAGGATAGGACTAAGATAGGACTCGTGGTTTGCTAAATGCTCTTGCTACGCTCCGTTTTTAGGATCGAGTGGGTGGGTGGGAAGGAATTTTAGACATCACAAACATCTCCGTGCCTTCGACCAGAAATTCATAAATCGATTGAAAAATCAATTTATGAAAATGTCCGAACTCGAAACTGAAACTTGAATCTACAATAAATACTTTAAAAGCATATCTACTGTTTTAATAAGAATGAATTTCAATTGACAGACTGTTGTAGTAATTGTATTAATAAGTATATACAGATAGCAATCAAAACACAGTAGTTTCTATATTATTGCTAATTATCAATTCCTGGTGCACAGAAGATTGCTGGTTCAAACCGCGGCAAGATCAATATCAATTGTTTTTTTAACTTTGATTACATTTGACATTGGTATCATCTCCTTTGGGTTGATCTTGAAATTTGTATTTAGTTTATCTCAAGTGATTTAAAATTTTAACGTTGAAATGCTAAAAGTTGCTTAAAAAAGTGGTAGATTATAATATTTTGATTACCGAAAGAAGAGAAATGCGCGACTTAATAAGAACTAAAAAAATATAGAATTAAGTCACTACTAATGTACCAATTTGATTTTCACCGAGCTCATGTCAACTTGACGTAATTTATACTATTATTGATCGCTTCTCAGCGTTATAAGATGTACTTAACGATATTATAAAGGGCATATACAAACGAGTAAGATTGAAATTATTTTCGGAGGTATCGCAGAGGACTCGTGTCGATAGAGACTATAGGGTGAGAAATGTCTGAAGTCTAGACTTGAGAGAATTGTTTGTCTAATATTTCGTCAGTTTTATTTACAAGGCTAGTTTTTTTGACTGCTCTATTATATACATATTTGAAATGTATTTATTAAGAAGACTCAGTTTGGTTTCAGCATTTGCGTAAACAATATGATTTATTTACACAATGGTAAAGATAGATATAACAAGTGTATATTTGTGAAAATCATAAATTACAGTATGTAATATTTTTATACGTCATTCATTGTTCATTACCAGGTCTAGTTATTTGCCAGGTTAGAATAGTCAAATGAAATGCAATTTTACAACAAAGCAAAGTATGAAAATAAACTATTTGCCGGCACCCTCCAATTTGTTAATGGTTAGGAGTGCATTATTAATGTTGATAATGCGAAAAGTTTCACTTTCTTAATTTGGCTATGAAATTATGTCTACCGCTGTAAGGTGTTAGTGAATAATAGAAGTTTAAGAATATCACCTTAATAATTTAGTTACATTGGTAAGTTCTTTCTATTTACTTGGACACATTACCTTATTGTAGAATAAAGCGGGTATGCAGTCGTTCAAGCTATATTATCTGTATGATGTAAGCAGATTTGTTATGAAGATAGTTATAAGATAGGTATAATATTAAAAAAAATATGTATAAATATAATAAAATACGAACAATGAATCCTCATACATTTTATTGTGAAAGCCAGTTAAGTTTACTTTCTTGAGTCGACGTAAATAAGTTATAATAACTACCCACACAATAAATGCTTCACTGTTTGTATGCACATTATCATAGTGCATACATATTTTTGACAGATGTCATCAAACAGTTACTAAATGGAAGACCATTTGAAAATTATAACATTATTGGTGTCAGAGAATGACTAACAATCTAGATTCGTGACGGCTCAGTCAATTCAATAACAATGCTTATGTAAAAGTGAAAAGGTACCCAAGTAAATTTACATTTAAGTGCCCCCGATAAAATAAATTAATATATTATAAACAATCAATGAACGAATGCAAGGCATGAAAATGCACTATGTATGGCAAGTATGTAAGAGTAAATTTGACAGTACCGAGATGTTGAAACATAAACGGATTTCAATAAAATAATTTGTCTGTAGTTAAGATGCAAAGGAATACATTGAAAGGCATAGATAGATATAGTCTTGACTCTCAGTTGACAGTCTAGTGGTAGACACAATACTGTTTTCGGTATCGAATCCAGGTTATAAGGTCAAAAGAAGAAGCATTCGTGATGTGTGTTCGACAACTGCAAAATTAATTAAAATAACAAGCAATTCGTTTTTTGTCAATTTTTATAACTATTGACTCATTTTCATATCAGACATTTACAGTGTGACTCAAACCACAGCATAATGAAGAGTGACAGTATTATAAAGATACAAATACATGGTATGTAACATTTTTCAAAGTTAGTCCACATTATCTAAACACCATCGATGATTAAGACAAAGAAAAACAATTACTATTCCAGCAAAATAAAATTAACTCGAAGAAATTAAAGGATTGGCTTTGTAATCGAAGTCTTACAAAAGTGTAGACTGCTAATGTAAGTGAAACCTCACAATTTTGTGTGTCGGGTGAGTTATGGGAATTGAATACTGTGACATCTTAACTTACCACCACAGCCATACACATTGAATATGAATTTTACGGTTAAAGCCGCGGGTCAACGAAAACTAAAGCACGAACCACGCACCACACGACTTACAAGGTGGCTTCGGAGGAACTAAATTAAACTAAATATGGCAGCTGGAAAATAGGGTTACCAGTTGACAATGAATGTGTCAGTCTATGCATAGATATTTATAAAACAGTCTATTTACTATATTATGATACCTACCTAAATATAAAAAGATAAAAGCAACAACAGTATTGTGTTATTTATTTTAACACTAAGGGTTTTTTTTGTTTTCGTATAGAACCTTTTCCGATTGACTATAATATTTCATTTTCATTATTGTTTGACTACATATTATTTTAATTAACGAGATGGACTCTCTGAAAATTACGCAATTAATATGAAAAAGCCATACTGAAATAAAAATAAATTCAATGTATTATAATTATATTATTATTAGGTACTTACTTCACTGGTTGATTCGAAATTTCACCGGTTGCTTATTAAATATGAAGTTATAGAATCATTCAGTTGTATAAAAGTGTTGGGAAAAGTTTTTATAAACATGCGTTTAGTCTTTTTTATACCTACTTCCATTAATTTTTGTCATTACACATAATTAAATTATTGCAATTTTCACTACCGGCAGCTAAAATGGTAAACAATGGAAATAAGATCTTCATTATTTATGATAAATATTAAATACCAATAAATTAACCGACATCTTACATTCATATTATTTAAAAAATAGGCACTTATTTTGGTTATGGTCCAGTTTAACGGCGTCATTTTCATTTGTTGAAATAAAGCAGCTGCAACCAAAAATGATACGAATACATTTCAAAACATACGAGCGCGCTTTTCAAATCTTGTATTGTAGCTGCTAAACGTCAATCACAATATTATTGTAAATTGTCCCGTTGATCCTCTGCTTTTAATAAGTCAAGCACAAAATTTAATGTTGTGAATCCAATTTTCATGTTTGCATTGTAAAACAAAAACATGGAATAGGGTTTTGACGCCAAGAATTGCGTGATATACATGTGAGCTGTTTCTAACAAAAAAAAACTGATGTAATTTAGTGCTTAAAGTACAATAAAACTATTTGTTTTGTAATGCAAATGAACAGAATGCGGCTAGGTCTGCAAGAATTCCGTTAAGTTGGTCACATAACTTTGTTCTCCACAAGAACTAGGCTTATTACAAGTCGAAAAGAATTCTGTCGGTGCCTTGTCTTTTCTGGTTACCCCACTTGGCATATCTCTACATAATTTACGCTGTTTGAGTGTTAGCAAGTGTCGAGGAATTCACACAATTGTACTGATGCTTTACAGTTTGATGGCTAAAACCACTACCTAGCCTCAAAAACTGCATATGCTCTTCAACAATCAGACATAATCATATTTCCAGGTTACACATATTACATTATTAGGGGCATTAATGTAACAACTGAGTTATCTGACAACAATGACCTTTATATAATTGGAAGATACCAACTAAAAACTTGAAAGATCACATATTTTATATATTGTAGTATAATTATTAAGAAGGGCTATTTTCCTTTTCTTTGAACGCTTTACATCAATATTGATTGGTTCCATATATTTACATTGCAAAGTAAACACCGAGTTAATAAATAATATGCTGCACAAACAACATAACGTATTATGATGTCTACAAGCAGTTAAATTATGTTGAAAATTGAGATTCCTCAAATTCCGAGATCCAGGGCAAACTCTCACTTAATATAGAATGAAATCCCTTAATTTTCTAACAATAGCCTAACCCTATCTCAACAAATCAAGACCTTCAAACATATTTTTTTATCAAATTATGTGAATATTATTTTGTTTTTAATTAATAATGAAATAAATATTTGTATTAATTTCAATGCCATAAAGAGGGCTAACATTATTTTGCTTGTTTATTGAACATTTTCATAATCGTCTATGGTAAGTTCGTACCAGGTTTGTGTACAGTGTATAATGACGGCGTTAAAATGGACCAGAACCGTTATTTTAAAAAGTCAAGTATTGTTTTATTGTGTATCATGGGTGTTGTGAAATGTGGTATAATATGTCTAAATGCTGTATTTTTTATTGAACAATTCGGAGAAAATTTCAATTGAAAATTAAAATAATGTAAATAAGCAAAAAATGATTAATGTTTCAAAAACATTATATTATGGTATAATAATATTAGCCTTTGATACAGCCTAGTATTCCCCTAAAATAGACACCGTAAATAATGGTTTTCAATAAAGATTAACATAAGACAATGTTATTAAATTTAATAATCTATTGAAATAATTAGCAAGGAGTCGGTGGAAATAAAAAAAAAACACTTTCGCCTATGTGCTAAGAAATTTGGCGGTAATCTTTTCAAAAGATAATTTTAACATTTGTCGCTACCGTATGACCAACCGTGTTTATGATGTTGAGGCAGAATAACACAACCTGCAGAGGTTCCTAATAAATAGATCATCAATTCATTTTAATTTCTATATTCAATTTATTCAAAAAAACCCTCTGCTGATCTATCAAATAAATGAATAGTTTTATATGCCATATCTATCGCTTTATTCAAATGCAATATTTTTGAACAAAATGGCTACTAATGGCATCCAAATTTTTTATAATTATTTTATTTTGAGTAGTGACATTGCTGTTAGATTTTTTTAAACCGATTATATTATAGTAATGCTGTCATCAGTAATAGTAATCGAATTAATAATATCTTCATGTCTCATTTATTCTTTTTGTGGTATTATTCTTCTGTAATGTTTTAAAATAATATTTTGTTTTCACACAAATGTGTAATTTTAGCAAAATGTCAATTCCATGCATAGAAACCGTGAAATATTAATGATTTCTCATATAATTTATTGTAAATTTCATGTTATATCATTCTTTATTGACCACAGTCATGATGTATTTTATCATAGTTTCCATATTTTGTAATCGTCAAATGGTTTCTTTATCAGCAGACTTGAATGATGCTATAACTATGTTCTGCAGGTCATCCGTGGGCTACATAATATTGACATCACTATATTTAAAACTGCATGATGTATAAATGACATAAGTTTAAAACAATTTTTCTGTGTTTGAGAGCACACCCTTTTGAAAAGAAATAATGTTATTGTTATCTGATTTTGCACCTGATTAAAATCAAGCTATTTCTACAAAAATGTATATAAAAGAATAATTAGTAAGTGAGTATAAAAGTAAATTATTAACCCTAAACAATATATAACGAAATGGAAGAAGTAAGCCTGTTTCAAGATAATTGTGTGAATTGTTAATATTGTGAAATAACCAACTGATGTATTTCGCATGTCTCCTGTGACTATATGAAATTTGTATTCACATGGTTTTAATAGGTAATTTATTTTAATCATGGTTTATTCAATTTATATATCTTCTTCTTCTTCCATATTCGTTCCCTATGTGGATCATATGGCTACCATGCGGTGTCTCCATGATTCCCTGTCACCCTTCCGCTTTCTCCCATGACATGCCAGTCACTCAGCTCCGCCGAGTACATCCTATGGATAGTACGCGATGGTCTTCCAGGACGCCGGAATCCCTCAGGTTGGAAGAAGAGGCAAGCAGGATTGAGGCTTTCCGGAGGCATCCGCAGCACGTGACCCAGCCAGTTTCAACGCCTCTCCATAACCGCTGATGTGACGGGGCGTTGCCCGGTCCGTTCCCTAATCTCCGAATACCTACCTGATTCTGTCATTACTTGAATATGTTACTAAATCTCTTATAAAAGCGTGTTGTGACTTCTGGAGTTTTACCAAGTAAATCCCAATTCAATCAATAATCTCAATACATCTGTTCAAAAATTATCCGATCGGATCATATGAGGATACCCTATTTCAATCTCACTTACCATGGTGTAACAATAACAATGGGCACTCTCTCTGTTCACAAAATACTTACTGATAAATACGTATTTCATTACGAGTTGATTTTCCTCACTTTAAGATAGGACATAGTCTGAAAAAAATGTATTATTTTGGTAGTGATTTAAATAAAAATACAGTTTTCAAGTTTTACACGGCTTTTAATTTGTATAAGCCTATAATTATAAAATTATACACTTTGATTGCACACTTTTCCCTAAAACATGTTCAGAAATAGGCATGAGTCTGGGTATTTTCTTAAACAAGCAAATGATAGCTTTTGAATGTGCAACATTTTCAGAAAATGTGATTGTACAGTCGCAAATTTCAAAAGTGGTTATAAAATTTGAATTCGGATAAGAATGAAAATAAAAAATGGCAGGCAGTGTTGTACATTTTTTTAAATGTTAGATGTGAGATAATAGCATTGCTGCAGGATTTTCTTAATCGAACATACAATAAGTATGTGCAAAATATTTTACAAAAGTTCATAATTAGCATTTTAGGATTTATTTTGATAAGGAGTGCATTTTTCACCAGGTTTAAAAGTTGCATTGCATCACTACAAGAATAAGAATCACTACTTATCTAGAATCTTAAATATAGGAAGGTGTTTGTAAGCATAGAACAATATTATCCAGATAAGTACTGACTACCTTTCACATAGTTAATTGAAGGTGTTTCCGATACTATTTTTGCTTGGAATCATTTCTAGTGAATATACAGATCACTGGACTTTTTCAGAAACTACACAACTTCCAAAAGAGCCTATTCATATGATTTCTTCATAAAATATTCTATGACATATGAAAATAATGACTCCATATTCAATCCTTAGTTACTGTAATATACCTACATTATATAAATAAACAGCCAGTATTATTTTCTTTTGAAATAAATATATTGATCATCAAATTTACTAGAATTCCTATATCTAAATATTCTATGTGAATTTTCGTAAGGCAATTTGATATTGAAATATATTTACTTAGCATAGTTACAATTTCATTTAGTCTACAAGCATAGTATGTCTTCAGAGTTTGCATTTTTTTTTTGTAATTGTAGTCTCTCAGAAGAGACTCTACATAAGAATAATTGAATTTCATATTGCTCATATAGCTGACCATTTCCAAACACTAGAAATGATATTTCAAAGGAAGAGGTGAAAAATAGTTGCAACTTTTTACGAGTATAGAAAAGAATAAAAGTTTGATATGGTCCCACCTAATTACAATTCTGCATAGGTACTCGAATAAACGTCTTGATATTTTTGTATCACTGTTGAACGTATTTGAAAACCTATTGAATCATCTTAAAATAAATGTCTTATTCACGTTGTTAGGTATAAAATATGTAAAATTACCGGTATACGGTTGAGCTGCTGATGGATAAGACACAGAAGTTATAAGTACAGAAAACCAATAAAGATTTTGTGTAAGAATAGATGATATATTTTCATTAGTTTAAGTTAATTTTACTATCAGCTCTGAACAATGAGGAATGTTAAATAATATAAAACATAAGTAAATCAATTATTATTAATGTATGAATATTTATAACACGGTAAAAAAAAATACACAATTTTCCATGTGTTACTGAAATAATCTTAAACAATAAGTTTACGTCAATGTAAATTATTTACAACACAATTATGTACTATCTATAATTCTAATAAAGTGATAATTCAAACATGTCACAGCACAGATTTACGCAATTGACAAATATCCCTACTAATATTAGATATAACAAATGAAGACGACCGCAGCCGCCCATCACACAATTCTCAGACGGCGGCGACTGGGATAACAATTATTTGCTTTTTAATCACATTCCGTGTCATATTCACCCCGTGGGATAAATATTCATTTAAAAATAAGAATTAGTAGTTGAATATTCTACACAATCACACTATAGCCATACAATAATGTAAACTTCAAACTGATAAATGCATTAAATTTAGTTTTTACAATTCATCATACTTGGATTACTGTATCCATAAATGTTACGATTTAAAAATTATAATTTCACTAGGAGAACACTAGCATTAAGCCTTTTGCTCACTACAACTAGGTGATAATGTTTTATCATTAAAGTTAACACTGGGAATGGGAAAAGACAGATGTGCAGTGGGCAAAGGAAGTTTGGAGTCTAATAACTCTCTTACTTCTGTTTCGGGTTCATCAACAACAATATGCTGTGAGGAAGTCCTCTTGTGCCCTTTCAAACCTACCTCGGCAGATTTCAGATCCTTAGAATTTGTTCTCCTGTGCCTCAGCACCATATTTGAGTTTTCCAGGAGCTGCTTAGCCTCTTCATCAAAGAACTTTGAATGCACTACGGAAGCGAGGTCCAAATTTTCAACACTCTTCAAAGCAAGGTGTTTTATTTGATCCAGACTGATGTCTCTGGAATTGGAGCGAGAGTGTATTTTCAAATCTTTAGAGCCCGACCTCGAGTGGGCGTTGGAATCCTTGGAAGCTGATCTAGGAAACAGCGCATAGTCCTTTGAGTTTGAACGAGAGTGTTTCAGATCACGAGATTCTGTTCGGCTGTGTTTCATCTCAGACCTTTCCTGTTCTTCAAGAGAGAGTTGATGGCGAGCCTCTAATTGAATTGTCTTAGAATCGTTGCGTAGATGTTTAGAAGCGACGAGAACTCTGGAATTTTTGCCCATTCCGGCCCTGGAATGTGTGGAGTCTTGGGAGTATTGTGAATCGTTTCGTTGAAGCTTTCCTGGAGGTTTGACATGTTGATCTCTGAATGATTCTGACTGTAGAAGAGTGCATGGGCCGTCAAGAGGAGTACCGATATTAGAACTGCCTCCGGAAGTAAGTCCTGATGTGAAACCGCTCATATTTTCAGCACAAGGTTTTTCTTCAAATACTGAAATTCAAAAATGTGTTTTAAGAAAACATTCAATTTGTCTACTAAGTTTAACTAAATCTTATAAGCGAAATGATGATTTTTTGTTTTTAGAAATAAATTTTTTTATTACCGTTATAGAATCGATTTTACATAAGTAAAAATGCTTATGCAATAAAATTAGTTGACTGAGAATTGTCCTACGACAACAAATAAGATCTTGTTTACTTTGATAATGTTAGTGCTGCACCTAAATAATATAAAGGTACATAAAAATATTATTATGAAGGATATCCCATTTTTCATTTCATAGGGATAAATTATTTCGTAATATAGTTATAGGTACTTGAAGACAATCAATTAGTAATAACTATAATATTTAACAAAATTTTAGATAGTAACATTTTGAACAGCTTTAGTAATCAGCCTTTATCATGTCAAATTCTATATTTAGAAGAGTCAATTTCATCGTTTCATTTTCTTCCTCAAATTGTTTCTCAAAATTGCGAATTAAGTATCAGCTTATATGCAGTAGTTTTGAAAAAAGGACAATCCTTTTGATGCATTGTTAACTTTATTTAAAAACGTAGTAATTGAGATGTTCCACTGAGGTTTTCAGTTGACGATGGGTGTCTTTCCAAACGGCTTGTAAAAATGTTTCATAAGAGCACATGATGTATACATACGTTTATCAAGACTGATAATGGAGCCAGAAATGTCTTTTTGAGGATCAAGCGGAGAGCAATAGTCCAAGGATTTGCGTCTCCGCACCAGCCACCAATCCACGAGGAAAATTCCCAGGGCAAGAATCTTTATTCCTCCACAGAGACCGACGTACCTATTGTAAAAAATATTATATTAAACGAACTGTCATTAGAATAGTTCGTGAACAAACCTATGCTCATTTAAAGTGCTAGATCTATTAGAACATAATCAAAAAGTGTCCGCAGGAGCGCAATCATATTACACAAAGCGATTCAGTCACTCAGTCCATAGTTGCGTTTTTCAGTACAATAATACTGCCGAGGAAATGCACTCAAGAATGCCAATATCAATAGTGAAGGCATATTGTGAGGTATATTTATAATAGTAGAGCTAGTTGATGCTGTTCCCAAACATACTTTTGTGCTTTTTATTTAGTTCAATTTTGAATGATGTATTGTTTGTTAGAAATTAAAATAATTTTTAGGGTCATCTCGCTCAATGAAAGTTAATTTCGTTTGGGACTATGTAAAAAAATTGCTGGTTCTGTTTTTATTTTGAAACATTGCTCGTTTCAAAATTTACCCCAAGTCACTGATTGACTTCAATCGAAAATAAAAAGCCAAATTTGAAGTTAATAAGTTGAGATTGTAGGTATAATTTAACTTTTTAAATCTATTAATCAGAAATTGTTAGAATTTGTTAACAACTTGAAAGATTTAAATTCATCAAATATCTTCTCCGAGATAATTAGAATGTTTAAAAAATGAGTAATAAAGGAATGAATATAACAAGAATTGAATAAATTACTTGTATCTGAATTGTTCAATGTCATAAAGCAAGCATCGTCCCCCCTTTTCTCCACAAGTGCTCTTCCAATAGATGCAAGTGGAATCAATGAGGTTTCCAAAAAGAATTGGCGCTGGGATGTATCCGAATAGTCTGAATATCACAAATTGCATTCCAAGGGCAAATGATCGCTCTTCTTCACTGACGGATCTGTAAAAAAATCGAAATAGAGTTAATGAATGCTACCCAAAAATATCACCATAAAAAAAGTCACTATGTGTGTGTGTATTGATTTACTTAAAGATTTTGAAGGTTATTTAAAATTATTTGAGGCCTTTCTTTATTTTGCAAATTATTACTTAGCATAGGAAAAGAAAGAACATAATGAATGCTTTATTTATTAAATGAATATGAATATTCTTTCTTGATATACCCCTCTGCTCATTATCCAGTCATAGTTGTGTCGATAAACGAGTAATATAATTTTGAAAATTAGTTCTCATACTTGTGCAGATGGAGATCTCTGAAGACTACTATAGATCAGTTTTCATGTTTACTCTAGTATTCTCAAATTGATTGGTGTGTGAAATGCACGAATTATATAATTCAAATAAAGAATGTCTTTAAAGTAGGTAGTAGGTAAAGTAGTAATCTAAGAAAATGTAATGAAGTAAATGAAAATTATTCACCTTAATACTATCATCAGGAGTGGCATTTGCGTTCCTGCGACAATAAATGTCATGAAGAAGAGCAATATTAGGAATGGAAAAATAGTGGTGCATGGCGGGTTACAAGGGCCGGCTGTAGCCACAGGAACAACTGTCACTTCAGCAAAATCTTCTCTAACAGCAATCGATGCAGCGGCTGATGAGCCACCTCCAGCTGTATGCATCGGACCGCCGGCTGGTCCTCCACCCAACATGGAAAGGTTTCCGTGAACACCTAGAGTAAAGATGCGGTAATTAATTATAAAAGATTCAAAGTATAAAGTTTTTTTTGACGTTTGAATCGTTGAAGCATTGGCTGGTAATAAATAATTAATACATAGGTCATAATAAATCTGGAATCATGAAATGAATAATGTTAATAACCAATATATTTGAAGGACAGGGGGAAAGAGAGAGATATTTGTCAAATGTCAGTGGTCGAATTTTTTTTATCTGGGCTCAGAGTTCGGTCAGTAATTTTCTTTAATGTTTTCTTAGTATGCTGTTTTATAGCATACTAAATTTCATTAACTCATTTTGCGATTTGGGTGGAAAATGATCTTTCTTTTCGCCTAATGTTCATTTACTTTATGAACACTGGCACATAATTTATTCTAAATTCCTCTCGAACCCCTTCTACTGCAAATAAATTCACTATTTAATTTTAAGAAATTAATTATTTAAATAAACGTTAATAGGGCAAATATGAGCTTGTTTAATTAATTAATTAATTAAGTATTTGCCAACTGGTTAATATGGCCACAAATGTCATTTGTGATTTCATTGGAAGCGGTTAATATTGATATGCTTTGAGATATAACTTATTTATAAAAAATCTTCAACATATAGTCTCAAGCAGTTTATAACAACGATTTTTGGACTCATTATATTATTTAATAATATCATTATATTATTTAGATAATTTTTCAGAAATCAGAAAATAAGTAAATAATTCTCACATGCGCAGTTAGTATAGTTGGATCTTGATGAGAAAGCAGTACATCCAGCATGACATGGTGAAAAGTATGTGAGTCCATTATTTCCACAAACGGGTTCCACATCAGTTGTTCGGCAAGAACATCCAAAATTGCAAGCGGCGGTCAGATTAACTTGAAATGGTTCTGATCTTGATGTGCTAAAAAAATACCATCACAAACATTATGTAATTTCACAGAAGATTAGATCTGTTTATTCCAAATTCTAAAATAAAGGAATCGAAGAAATATTTATTACACTTCAGTTCTTTTTTAAATCTGTGTTTAAACCTGTTATAGTATGGTATAGTAGTTCCAGCCATCTTGACATTATCACATCCCAAGAAGAAGAGCAAAGTGTAGCAGGCGAGGCAAATCGTGTTAGAGATAAGCACAAATTGAACAGCACCTTTCGGCCTCAGTTCAAGTCTCTTCAAGAGGCATCCCCCCATGAATATTCCGATGCAAGCACCCGGAATTGCGACAGAACCTGAAAGCAAAAATAATCTGAAATCGAACCGTACTCAAGAGATTTGTTATACAAATACATCAGTATTAGCCTAGTGGTAATGCTTCAGAGCATCATTTTCTAAATGGTGTTCTGTTTTGTAGAATTATGTGTTCCGGAGAACAAGGTATTTGATTTTGTAAGGCAGCAGATGAGAAGAAAACTAATGATTTAGTCAATTAAGTGAATAAAATTAATTTATAGTTAACCTGTGAAAACACTAGCTTGACTCTTTCCTAGGCTAAACTGTGTTTCAAGATATTTTGGCAAGAAGACGACAAATCCTGAGACAATGACCAGCTCCATGCATGCTCCCAGACAAGTGACTACGTACACAGGATTGCATACCAGGCGCCACATAGATACAGGGATATCTGAAAATAATAGAAATAATAATTAGGTTAAAAAGCCACAGGATATTATTAGTAGGAAATGATTTAGAAGGAAGCAAAGCAGAAGAGGCAGCGGCCATGGGCCTCACAATGCACCTATTACAAAGCCGATCCAGCAAGTATTTTTTTGTAAATATCCCTACAGGCATATACATGTATAATGTAACAAAATAAAACAATTAGGATATTATATAATGATTGTAACAGATAATACTTCTATTGGTTTTTTTTATCCTGATTTCGCCAGCCACTGTTTTCTTCAATCTTTATTTTCGAAAACTTGCGTGCTATGGGCCTCACATTTTTTTCTGAGAGGCTCTGTATCTTACCATGGTAATGAAAGCTTTGAGGATTGAAATTGAATATGCCAATGGTAGAATCACAAACACAAATATACATTTTCAGAAACTGGCTGAATATTCCCTTTGAATGTGTGATTTATTTTTTTCTTCCACAAATTCATAGGATAATCTTCGTAGGATATTTCTGTTACAAATTATTATTATCTGTAGCATTATATTACAATCATGAGTGGGAACTACATAAGCTCAACAAAAAAGCCACATTAATTCAAAAAACCTGTTTTTGCATAATGGGTTTAACCTTTCGAGATGTGATTATTGCAATGTAGTAGTTATCTATAAATTACCTTTGATATCCCTTCCGTAGCCAGAGTCTGGATTCTTTACAGGTGCTGGCGGAGCTTTGGAAGCAGAAGGTCCACATCCGGCAGCCAGTGCTTCCTTCTCACACAGCCGGATTTTCTCCTTTTCTCTTGTTAGGATTTTGGGAAAAGCAAAGAATGGTATAGCAACCAAGATGAGAAGCAGGCCGCAGAGTAGGAAGCCGCCCCACCACATTCCCACCCATCGGTGATCATCTGGATCTATAAGAGAAATAGAAAACATGTTTTCGATTGAAGTTGCATATAATCCGTTAGATTAACTAAATTTGATATTTGCAGAAGTAATGCAATGTGTGATAAAATAATAAATATATTATAATTTTAGTGGGCGTCATATTCTTTGTGGACTAAGGCCATTTTCCAATATTATGAATACTGAAATTTCCAAGATAGATTAATTTGCTGCAATCTTCAAATTTACTGTTAAATATCATACACATTTCTTTATATTTTTGCTTAAAATTAAATAATAATAGTAATCAACCATATTAAGTTTTCGTATTTAGTATTAATAATCAAGTATTTACAAAACAAATCCTTTTCTTTGAACCAATCTTGTATTATTAATGGAAAAAATTCTAAAATATTCTTTTTCGAAAACAAGAATTTTAAAACTCGAGTTGATGGGGCATTCCTAATCTATTCCACTAACAGTTTACTGAATATAGTGGTTACAATGTCGTGTATGAAGTGCCCTATTATTTTTTCAACAAATTAAGTCAGACAGCTAGAGGAATAGTGATATGAGAAATATATTAATCAAGTGAGAAGTGTCCAAAATTATAGTAAGCTGGATTTTATCTATTACACAAATGTTTGTAAAAAATCATTTAACAACTTTTCTCATTAATAGATGTCATAGTCACAAAATTTTAAACCTTTTCACTTGCCCATAATGCAGGTTTGGTTAAAAGAAAAGGATTTGTATTGTAAAAAAATTGTTTTTCATTATTGCCGGGTCCGTAGCGCAGTGGTCAATGTCGATTACAGATCTCAAGGGTTAGAATCCCAGTATGGACAGTTTCATAAATTGATTTTTTAATCGAGTTATGGATTTCAGTCTGAAGATGTTGCTGTTTTTGATGTTTAAGATTCCCTCTCCCCAATTCGTTCTTAAAAACGGGGCATAACTAACCACAAGTCTTGTTCTAGCCCTATCCTTCTACCGCTAATCTGTTTGATAGAGAAGTTGAGCAACTGAGTAATAAGCAGCTCTCGTAGAAAAACATCTGGTGATGATTATGAAGCCATATGCTCCACATTGGAAGAGGATATCGATTTTTTTTTTCATTGGAGGCCATGGCATAAATTTATATTACTCTCCGAGATATAATAAAAAAATGTACAATTTTAAATAATAATTCGTTACCTATTTCTATGATTGTATCTGAGAATGAGTCCATGTGGAATGAAAGTAAATAGGCTCCCAATAAGAAACCGAGAACCGGACCGAAAGCTGCCATGCTGTACATACACCCTGAAAATGAAAGAAAAAAATAGTTTAGTCCTCAAACATAAAAAAATATGCATAATGGAATTAAAAACTAAGGAGAATGGGTAGCTGTAATTCCTAATTCTTTATTTAAAATAAATATATAAAGTAAAAACATTTGAAATTATAGGTAATTTTCAATGGGATGGATGTTTTATTTTTTTAAATCAATTTATATAAACTCACAGGAAACTTAACATCCCGATACCAACTCGAGGAGAAAAGACACTACATATATCAATTGAGCTATCTTTACCGCTAGGTTACAGAGACCGACGAATTTTATAATATTATATTATATTGTAGCGATCGCTTCGGACAGAAAGAATTTCAGCTATCAATGGTTTTTACAAAATTCTCAACAATTATCAGATGATTTTTCAGTAAAATCATGGATCATTTAGGGTCAGGGTGGGTATGGTGTTCATGATTTTTTAATCATTCATACTAGCCATTTGTATTCGCTAACAACCAGTTCTAGCCGCATCATGTTTATAAAATGTGTGTAGATATTTAATCTGTAGTCTACCTATTATTAATAATTTATTAACATATCGAAAATTAAAAATGTTTTCAAGTCTAGCTGGTATGTGGTTATGATTTTGGGCGTATGAGAATTTTCGATAGGCATAGAAGATTTTCATAAGTATACTGTATACTTTGGCATGTTTACAAATAGTAGGATTTAGGAAGAAGGGTTTTGTGTATGCGCAATATCGAATAAGTAGCGAAAGTGTGACGCAGTGAGGTCGAACGGACGGTGAATGAATGAATAACCCACCCCTGGCTGACGGCTTACCCCGAGGGGCCTCAATAATGATTCTCAAACGTTCTTCGTATTCATATAATTATTATTAAAAAATATAACGTTAATCCTAATTTAGTTTTAAAGGTTTAAATACTAATAATAATATAATTTTATAATGTATTATAATTGTCCATTTAAAATTATATTATAGTTAACTAATGTATACTAATGAAGGTAATAATAATTAAAAGCCGGAAAGTAAATTAAAAAAGAAGAGTTTTCATTGCTTGAAGATTTTAAATACATTTTTAGATTATTTAGGATTATAATGTGAGACATTAAAAAATATACAATAGATAGTTCTTCTTTGAAAATAAATAGTTTTTCATCTAAACAAGAAAACATTTTTTAAAAAACCTGTAGCAGACATAAACTAAATTCCATGTTGATAGCAGTCTGATGACAGATGATATAATAAGAACTGCTGTTCGCTTATTGGAGGGCGTAGGGGGGAGGTAAGGTCAGAAGAGAGCGCGGCAAAGAGAACGATGGGGATGATGGAAAGGGAAAATAGTTCGCAAGGCCGCTAGCTTTCCTTCCCGACCGAGGCAAAACAGCTGGCTTTCCTTTCACATATTATTTAATTTCATTTGCTACCGTAATGTCTAAAAGCATGTAGATGTAAATATGCTTAACTTAATAAGACTAATAAGCTAGATGTTGCATAATAATGTATAACTCTGTTTTGGCTGGAGGCATAAAACTAACTATGCGGAATTTTACTCCGGAAAAACGTTTTCGAGTTTTGTCTAAATAAAAATTTAAAATATTTTGCGTAAATTATTCTACTGATATAATTACCTCGCCGTTATGATTTAATGAGGTAGACCAATTTTAACTCCTTGTTGAATGCACATAATTGAAAACTATGGAAGTTCGAACTAAGAGTTCCGGAAATTTGAACGTTTTTTTTTCATATTGCGAAGATTAAAAAAACCTTACGTAATTAAAATTACAACATGAGAGACGGTTAATATTTTAATGTAATGCTTAGGGTAAATTTATTTATTTTATATACTATATATGTACATTAGAAAAATTATAAGTTTATGGATTTTGCAATGTAAAAAACGATTAAAACATAGTAAACGTTGGACATATGTAAGGATTTGCTAACAAAATTTGCTTTAATTCATTAAAAAATAGTGCTCATCTGAACTCACTATATATTTAGACTGTGCCAACATCCGAAGCAATGGCTTTGAACATTGTTAAAGCTCTTCACAGTGGCAACCCCATTGGGATGGTCCTACACTTACAACCAACTCATGTACCCCATTCCTCAAAAAATGATCAGGAACATAAAAGCTTCTCAAGAATGGCTGAATTTTCATTTTCGCCTCGTTTACGCCGAAAGAAATATGTGACCAGGTACATTTTTTTCGAGCGTTCAAACAATTAAACATGAGCATGCATATGAGAAAGTCTGCTGGAAAAAGTCATGGGTAGTATCCATAAACCCTCAATTAGAGAGGTCTCACGAAATTCTTCTAAACCTTTTCCACCTTAAGGGTATACTTCAAAATTCTTGGGGTCCATACAATCGACCAATTTTCAAGCCTAACTAAAGCATTGTACATTGATATCACACTTTTAACTCCCGAAAAGACCCTGGCGGTACGGAGGATAAAGCCCAACACTTTCAAATTATTTGGTGGTGGTAGGGAAAGAATGAAAATATAACAGAAATTTATACCATTGGATAAAAATCCATAAACCTACTGTGGAATTGAATTACGGATATTTCTATTCTGGAATTCGAACAAAGGCCTAACAGCGTTTACCACTCTTCTCTATAATTTTTGGGTTATAGTAGAATTTAAATAATTGACCTTTTTGATGGGTTCTAGATCGTATCTTGATAACAATAATTACCTGGTGAAATGGTATTAAGCTTTTCAGTATAAATGATTCTAAAGATAATTAGAAATAACATAATCTTCATCATAATTTTTTTATAGTACTGTTATGCAAATACGAAGAAAATTATTGCCAGGGTTAAGGCATAAAAAAGTAAAACCGCTGATGCTAAACGTAACTGAGCGTCATTATTGATTTTTTCGCCGAAATGCTAAGAACCGAATAAAAATCACCGTCATATATTATTAAAAGTATCTTGATCGAATTTGCCGATACGTTTGAATAACGCATAGCCCGCAAAGGCGTTAGCTAAGCTAGGGTAGCTTATAAATCAACGACAATCGAGACGAAAACAAAATGAATCTGATGTTGTTATTTGAGGTTGAGTAATGAAAATTGATTTGTTAAATATATTATTGAATGTGTGTTCTAGGGCTTTACAATGGGGGAAAACTGTATTATTGCTAAATAAATACACACACGAATATATAATATGTACATAACATACATAATTATTCATCTATGAAAGTTCCAGAGATACTATATTTAAATTTTAGTTACCAATATTGTTTGCATACGTTTGTGAGCTTTAAAAATTTAAAACAATTAACAGTTGACCATCTTTGTCGGCGTCCGTGGCGCAGTTGGTTGCGTCGTTGGCTACGATTACGGATGTTTCGGGTTCAATTCCCGGTGAGGACGGTTTTCGTAAATTGATCTTTCAATCGAGTGTTTGTGATGTCAAAAACTTCCTCCAAGCCATCCGATCCTCACGGGGCGTAGCGAGAGCGATTAGCTAACCACTAGTCCTGCTCTAGCCCTATCCTTTATACCCTACTCACTTCGAAAGTTGAGCTACTGAGTAACAAGCAGTTCTCGTAGAAAAACTTCTGTTGAGATATCTCCATTAGGAGACCATATGCTCCACGTTGGGAGTGAACATGGAACAAATCTTGAAAAGGAAAATGTTGACTTGTTACTGTTTCAAAATCAGCTATTGGTACGAATTGCATTAAACCCAAACTTATTTATGTTTCTTTACAATAAATTGTATAAATATTCTAGAGTAAAATAACCGGTGTGACAATTCAAAAGATAAGTATTACGTGAAATGTTGAAAACAATATTTTTAATGAAATATTTAAAAAATAAAACGTCGTAATGACACGCAAAGATATTAATATTTAGATTAAAGTGAAAAAGTGCTATGAATTTAAAAAAAAAACATAAATTAAGTAAATCATTGATATTATGTCGCGACCGCCCGGTACGGAATGAATATTAATTAATACAACGAAGAGGGATACATTTGCGTGACGATAAAGGTCAGAAGTCAAGATGAGTTAGTAACCGTAAAGATGGCAGCTCCGAATATATTTTTTCAAAAAATTGAGTTAGAAAGTATTACATTTGAATCAGATTTAAAAATAAATATTTCACAAAGAATTTGACAGAAAATCCTTCGCTGTCTAAGTATGAATGTTCAAGACTTTAATATTGTCGGAAAACTTTTGTTGAAAAATAATAAATATTATTCAAAATTGTAGACTGGTGTTGGCTTTTCGCGTGGAAAACTAGTGATTTATTGAAAATATAAAAAAAACTGTTGACGTGTTTCAATTTCAATATGTGAAACAGAATTTTTTACCTATTTTTGAATTATATCTACTATTTCCGATTCTATTTTATTTGAAAAAAAATAATAAGTTTAACAACATACTTACAACGCAATATCGATGAAATGATTGGTAACTTTACGGTCTTTTGAGAAATAACTTCAAACTACCTCATATAAGTTATCTGATTTAACATTAAGAACAATATTCTTAATTCAAATAACTTCCAACTGCTTTTTACTTCGAAATTGCAACAAATATGAACTGTCTATTTCACGTTAATATTGCAATAATTGCTAAATATCTTTCCTATGAATTGAAATACTACTTGAAAGTATCATGTCTTGTTTTACCGATCGTAGAAATTGACATTCTCTAAACTGAGAATTCTATTTTATTAGTAAAAGTTTTGAGTTCATTCTCAATAATGATCCCTGATCCCGGATATATGTGATAACCATTTGACACCGCCCCGTACTTATGGGGCGGACGGGGTCTTCAAAACCAATCTGCAGACTCTTTCTATTAATGCAAATTTAAAATGTAATATCTCTCCGGAGGCGTTCAAGAGTAGTTTGTCATATTTGTTTGGTCGCCGTTGTTTGTTTACAGTTAGAAGTGAACAAAAAGCTTGCGTTGCTTAAAAAAAAGCAGGAGTTGCTTCTCGACCTTTCACAGAGGGAGTCGTCGGCCGGCGAAGCGGCGACTTAGTCCACCGCTTGCTAGTAAAACCACTTACAGAGTTTTAAATTAAAAATGTGTAAATCTATTTGTGTAACTGTCTTCAAGAAAATTATATAAACTAATTGCAATAAACGACAAAGAGTATACTGATTACGACCGGGTTTTAATGGGAGACGAAGGAATCTGTGACTCATTCTTTGTCCTTTGTCCCGGACGCGTGCTGTGAAATGTGTTGACCCACCGCGCCCCGCTTCTCCCCGCTCCTCTAACCTACCCTCGAGCGAGCGGCGAAAAAGACGTTCGTTTCGTTCTTACTCTCTCACATTGTTCGATATTCAATATGTAAATCAACAAATGAATACTTTATTACATTTAAGAAAACCAATCAAAATACGTTGCAAAACAATACATTTTTTTATATTAAGTGAATAGTAGAAGAAATGAACGGAATATTGATCAAGAGATTAAGATACGAAAACTGTAGAAAGCTTTTGCACTGAAAAAATATACTATGAATATACATTCACTAATTTGGCGTAGACCTTTTTGAAAGAGGCGAGCGCCCGTCGTAGACATATGGAAAAATCAATATTTTTAACAGCAGCAAATAGAAAATCGGACTAGTGAATAAAGTTTAAGCAATAAAAATCGATTCACGTAGCGTGCGAGCGACAAAAAACGTAACGGTGCGAAAATTTTAGCCAAATTACATTTTATTCGACATGCGAAACAGATGTAAAAAGTGTGCACGATGCGAATAAATGAATCACAATTTCATTATTTTACCACGAACCGACAAAAAATGTTGTCAGCTAGTGAAAGGGAATTCAAAGTAATTTTGGCATTTCTTTGACTATGATCGGATTGTATCTACAGTTACAACGTCGCTCCTTTCGTTGATGCTTTTAATAAAAAGCAACAATACAAAAAAACAGTTTGGGAATGGAAGCTGGAAGGCAACGAGGCAGTTTGGGAATTCTCTGTATATGAAGATACCTTCTTAGAATTGATAGATCCAGAGGCTTGCTTTTGAAATAAATATCGATATAAAATTGTTGCCATAGATGGATAATCATGTTTAAAGATAGATTTAGAGCGGCAATATTTTGTTTCAGCTCACACAATTCATAGAATATTCGTGCATTGAGATTTAGTAATTAATATATAGACTAAATTTAATGTTGTATTTTTTGCATATTCCAAGTCGAAGTTGAGATTAATTTAAGTAGGTGTCGAGTGTCGAGCTATTTGTAATTGATATTAACTTTCTTATAATGTTTATCTAAAACGAAATGAGGGTACGATAGAATAAACGTATTTCAGAACGAAAGTATGTGGTTTTGCACAATGTTATAACGGGATTGTGTTTTGAGCATGAATATTATGAGTGTGACATGCCATTTTTTCTACAACAAATCGGATAGAAATTAGTATACTTTTTGGTAACTTGTTATTATTGATTTTGAAGAACTACGAACTGTAATGTTTTCTTGAATAATGTGACCCGGGTATTTTTTCAAACTCAACTGAAATAAAATAACAACATTGCTTTGGAGAAAAACAACATACTTCATTATTTATTCTTATTTAAAAAATGTTTTAGATTGTGGAATAACTCTATTTATTATGAATTCTTTTTGAAATCATATTTTTACATATCGTATCGGAAAAATATGTCATATTTCGATTTTCTTTTCGTTATGCTGAACGAGCTTTACGTCATATGCAGACTATGTTTTTGGAAAATAAATGCTAATAAATATCACCCAACGTAATTAAATAAACAAGATTTACCGTCATATCTTTTTTATACAATTAAGAACAACTGTATAACTGCAGGGCGTCAATATTGTAATAAAATATGAATCTCTAAATAATAGTGAGAATATTCTATATACAAATTCATCAGTGTGAAATAAGACAATGTCGTCCATTCAAATTAACAAAAAAAATGTCTCGAAATAAAACTCAACGAAAATCCGTCACCAGTAAATATATTTAAATGGGATAAAAAGGTAAATGACAGGTAGATTGAAACAATGAAATTACTTTGCCAAAATATCCGAAATTTCGTTATCCAGCGTTATCAAAGCATTGTATCTGCGTTCAAACATTTTCAACGAGAAAAACGATTTAGTTAGGTAATCCCAGTCTGATAAGAGCAAGCCAATCACAAAATGACGCCTAGGTACGACGTTCAAAGGGAAATCGAAAAGTGACAGGCAGAGAAAATTACACAATTTCGAGTAACTGAGAGCTTAGTCAGCTGATACTGCGAAATTAACTTAAAATTTTGACACGGCTCAAAAAGTTACGATTTGAAGGACGCCACATAACCAAGAAATAGGTATTACGAAAAGTATAGATGAGTTTTCTTTAAAAAGATTAAAAAAACAGAATGAAGAGGATTTGAATTGTTGAGATTTTGCACATTTACATGTATTTTGTCACTAACGACCCGGGTTTCGTTTTTCAGCATCTTCAGACTCGGGCGAAAGGCTGGTCGTTAGTGACAAAATACATGAAAATGTACAAAATCTCAACAATTCTAATTTGATATTAAATTTAATCAAGCACCCTCAGTCGATGTCTTAAATTGTAAGAATGAAGAGGGTTGATTACAACGATGAAATTTCATTTTATATTATTATTAAGTAAAAGTGTAATTTATAATGGTTTTTTTACCATGTCCGCTCCTAGCGAGGAGCATATGGCCTCCTAATGGAGGTATCTCGACATGAGTTTTCTATAAGAACTGCTTGTAGTTCAGTTGCTCGAACTCTCCTTTTTCAACTGTCCGCACCGGGAATTGAACCCGATACATCCGTAACCGTAGCCGAAGACGTTACCAACTTGCACCACGGGCGCCGACGATTATAATGATAGCGATCTCAAATCTGTTTAACGTTAAGTTAAATAGTATATAGATTTAGTATTTTATGCTGCTTTTTAGAGTAAAATTACCAACTGATGATTCTTTTCTGTTTCCAGCATATAAAAATAGCATTTTATACGAGACTCATTTTTATGTAACGGAATTGAAAAATTATACGGAAAAATCAATATACGAAATGAAATTTAATTTATGGAAAAATTGTCGAAAAGTGTTTTTTTTTATACATAAAGAGATGGATATATTGTGTACCTATATAATATATACAGCCCGCACAAAATTATTCTAGTGTAAATATTTTCCATTGAACACGCTTACATACTGTTTGTAGATATTCAAAAAAATTTTACGTACGGGTGATTACTTAAGTCAAATAATTTTCGACGTATCGTTAAAGAAATAAATGCTGAGAGTGTAATTCAAAAGTTTTCAATACATGGCTTTAATTCTGGTATTTATAGAAAATATGCGAGAGTTATGTTTTTATAAACATGATATTGTGAAAGGAACAAATTCACGGCGCGTGTGAGCACTGAAGCTTTGAATGTGAAAGGTTATTCAAGGAGAATAAATAATAGAGAGAAGGGTGGGCGAGGTTTGACTCAGTTGTGGATACATACTTAATACTTATAATGTATTATAATATACCATCACAAGCAATGATGGAATATGGGCTGACCTGTCCATTTTCTTAATAATTATTACAAAAATAATTGCAAAACATAAGAAAACGAAGAAATCTATAAATTTTGATACTTTCGAAGCAGCTATCATTGAATTAAATAGCGAATGATCTATGTAGTAAATAGAATAAGATGGATTTTACTAGTTATGTTACTTTAGACGGAATTGAACGTGGTATGTATGCAACATTTTTTCAGGATAAAAAAACTAGTTATCCTAAATATATTATACTCCACAATTTTATTTTGAAATATGACTGGTTTCACTGAGCTAGTGAGCACTGTTAAATGACGAAAAATAAAACCTCATATTTATTTAAAATGAGAATAAAAATTGAAACAAAAATGAGGTTGACATAATATTATACCTAATATGAAAAAAATTATTGTCACATAAAGAAAAAGTTATTACACATTAATTATCAGTAAGGGGTATTAATAAACCTGGTAAGATTAGAAGAGAACCACCACCAGAATAATAATTATGGTATGTCAAATGTATTTTCAAAAGTTACTAAACATTAACCAAAGGAAAGTTGTATGCATACGAAATCAAACAACTTCATATTAATAACATTAAATTATGTAACAAAATAGCGTACGTTTGTTGAAAAGCTTCTTACAGTTGAGGTATTACCATAAGTGGGATATTGTGAGGCAGAACTAAACAAAAAAACCTTTTATGCAAGGATACACAGAAATTTCTATTCATAAAAATCTCATAAAACATCGCCATTGTCATTTATCGGATACAAGTTTTCGGACAGTGACTAATTCGCTATAATTTGGAGAAAGATATGAGGCTTAATTTTCCGTATAGAGAGATTCGTTTCAATTCTTTCCGAATGGCATAGATTGTTCGGGAAAGCTTTGTGCCGCCGGTGAAAAAATAAAATGAATGGCCAGAGAGCATTCTCAGCAAGTGATCATTGTTAAAATAGCTCGAAGAGGGTTCAGCGACAGCAACACAGCATTAATACTTAGAAGGTAGTCAGTTGTCGATAAATGCGCCAATTTTCACACTGGGGATGAAAGCGCTTCACTTAACCGGCAAAATGTGAATTTGAAAACAATCTACTTAGAGTGGATTACTGTATTTTTCAAAGACTGGTTATATCCAACAGGCGTTGTGAATATGTAACTCTGAATTGTGACATTTTTTCTCAACACAAAGAACTGTGATTGTTGAAGGGTAAACATAACAAATTATTTAGTTCTTCAAGAATTTGAATAAATAATTTGTTATTTTTAGCATATTACAATGGAGTTCTACCAAGTAAATGCCAATTCAGTCAATGAACTTAAGTTTTTCGTTTGTAGCAAATTTTTGAATTTACTCAATTTGGTTTATTAACTGAAGCTACTAATTATTAAGTAACATTTTTCAAGACCGAAAGAAAGTTAACAGCAATCAGTCCGCAAAATACACTATCTTTTAATGTTGATTTAATTTCTAGTTATATCTTTTTTTAAGTCTTGGAATCAATTAGTTAATAGTGGTAGTGTAATTTTCTTCCTTTTTTTATAATAAATTATATTAAGTGAAGACAATATAAAGAAAAATATATATGCAGATAATAATGCCTGTTTAAAATTCAAATAATGCGATGGAAATAGCATAAACCGATATAGAAAAGATAGTTAAACTTTGATTGAACCTATACGGTGGGCTAAAAGCATATTAAAAGATTTTAGTAAACCTCTCTGCTGCACACATCCGGCCGATGAGTATCAAATCAAAATGAGCGTCCACATTTGAAAGCTTTCGACAAAGCCTTTAGTAAAAAGACTCTTTCATTCGTCTTCAAAAGAGGCTCTCGTTTGTGGCAGACCGCCTCGAGATTTTTGAAGCACATACAGCGGGAAAAATTCTACTTTGAGACGTGTATGAATGGTGAACACATCTATCTACGTCATTACGTTTATGAGCTTTGTGGTCCTACGCCAAATGGCAGAAACGTTAAGGCGACCGGTACCAAAACTAAAAGTACAATAATGCACGACCGACAACAGTACAATATGTTATGATCTGTTTGACAGGTCAAGTTCATGTCATGTCAAGGTTATATTTATTATCACTAATGATTGAGTTTACATTATATTTGATTTCTATTCTATTTAAACTATAACAAGTTGAATGTCAATCAATCTAAGTCACATTTCTGTTATTAAGCATGAAATAAAGGTTTGATGGTACTGTCAATGGATACACTTTCAACATTCATATATAAAATTCATCTGGTGTAAATGTTAATCACATAACGCACAGTTCCTAACAGGTGTCAGTGATCAGCCATGATAACAAAATACGTACCTATTTTAATGTGGATAGAAACATACAAAATACAGATTCTTTTCATATCGATAAAGCCATATTGGTTTGTTGACGGAGACGATTGTAGTATGTGCAATCTGGCATGTATACAAGAATTGTTTTTTCGAATTAAGAAAACGTTTACCACAGATGAAACAAATTTTTACGCATTTTAAAATTCAACTGAATAAATATATGAAAACTACAGAACTATGAATTGGTTACTTTGCCATCTGTATAAAAACTGAGTGGAACTACAACAGTATAAAAGTGGAATTAATAAATAGTATTTCACACAAAAAGACGTGGCGAATTCAATATGTCAAATGTGCAAAATAGCAAAGCAAAAGAAGGTCAAATAAAAAGTATTTCAAATGCGACATAAACGGAATTCTTTATGAGATGTGAGTATGTTAAAATGAGCCATCGATTTAGTAAACGGTATACGCCGCATATCAAAGTATAACTATGTACCTATTACATAAATTGAATATTACGAACGAAAATGTTATAATAAAGTAGAGATTTGAATGCAAAAGCTGTGAGTGATTTTAAACACCCGTCGAGTGGGAGGAAAACTCTGCAGATGTTCAGGATTGATATATTGCCGTAATTTAATGTATGTATGTGAAAAACGGCTGAGAGGGTTCGATATAACAGGTTATAACATTTGAAGTTGTGTTGAATGAAAGCATTACAATTCATTTGTTTGCCGCGTTAGTTTTATTCACTGATAAACAATGCCGTGTAGACGATTTTTTTTATCATTTGTCTTGAGCGTATAAATAGCTTAACAGATATAAATGCTCTAGATTAAAGTTTTATTTAGTTAGATATAGGTACTTATGTCAACTTGTTGCGATTCAATCGCTTGAATGATAGAATTTGAAACATCAGAAACGCCGTGGATAAAGAAAATCGTATTAAAAAAAATAATGTTTCAACCGGCGATAAGGGCAGTTATAAACAGACAATGAACTGGAGATCAAATTAAAATATTAAACTAGTTCCTCCAAGGGATTTCAGTATTGAAATTATATTATGGGGTTCATACGATATAATTTTGGAATAGAAAATAATAAAAACAGATTTATGGATATGACATATTATGCTAGAATTTAGAGAAATGGTTCAACGGTTTCGGAACCGTAAAGAAATGTTTTACAAAAGAGAAAATTGTAAGCCCTTGTTCGTAAATATTGGAGACCTTATTACATAATGCTAACGTTAATTAAATGAAGGCCTCGGTGAAACGAAAGCTCTGCAGCGGATGGGCGTTCTATTTAAGTAACTCTCAGCGCAACGCCAACCTGTTTTTGTTATCATTTAACGATCTTATATAGAATTTCGTACCGAGAGAATGAGAAATAATATCGAAACACGAAAAGCGACAATTTCGAAGAAAAAGTGTCAGGATTTGTTTTATAAAAAGTGGCATCCATTCCTTCGTGTGCAAGCAGGGTTGGCTTGGTTGGCTTTTTATAAATTGTTAATTTTGTCATTTAACCGGTCCTGAACATTATAAAAATGTGGAAGTAGTACAAATGAATTGTGTTTTATTTTTTAAAATATAATGTCTTTCCACCAAGAATTGACAGTTAACACCTTAAAAGTGATGTGGAAGTAGTACAAATGAATAGTTTTATTTTTTTAAATATAATGTCTTTCTTCCAAGAATTGACAGTTAACACCTTAAAAGTGATTAACTTGTGTGGAATAATAAAGTCATAGATTTTATATTGAAATGAGTTTCCAAGATGCAGCCGCCGAATCCATCAAACATTTAGCTTGATTTATTTTGTTGTATTCATTAGTGTAGAATTATGATGATTAAAAGTTAATAATTCTAATTAAAACAGTATGTTTATCTACTACCAACAATACAAACAAATAAAATGACAGTTAGACTCGTCACACCTTGTGACACTGTGGATATAAAAGGTGGTAGGTTGGCAGTTTTCCACCCTTGACCGCAACCTTGCCTGCGAGATTACTTGCCGAACAGCAATATATAGAGCTGGAGTCTAGTCTAGTTTACCTAGAGCAATATCGGAGATGCACTTCAAACACATTGAAAAGCGTGTTTTGAATTTGTTGAGCTTAAAGAATTGCACGAAACGTCTATTTCTAAGCGTGTGATATTATATTGAACAGAAATATTTGTATACTTAAAATATCATGTGTATTTGGCTGAAATGAATTGGGTACAGGTAAATTTGCATATATAACTTCTTCAAAATCTAAAGAAATTTCAAAATGGGTAAGAAATGGATAAGAAAAGAAGCTCAGCAGTGTTTGCAATTGTAATTCCCGCCCACCGTATTCGCACCAATCATCAACAAATCTGAATCGCCACACGTATTTTGAGCATCTATTTTTATCAATTTTAGCATTATGATTTTCAATTTTAGCATCTTTTATTATAAGACATACTTTTCAAATAATCATAAATTTCAATACATTTAAACGCATTTATTATAATGAAAATTTACATAAAATAAAAAGACAAAAACATGAACTTTTAAATGGTTTCGACAGATAATTTTTTCAGATCAGTGCGACGATCATTTATAATTAAATTATATTTGCTGAAGAATCTTTCACCATCGATACCATTTACAGGGCACCAAACTGATTTGATAGCAGCACAAGTAAACTCTTCATAATCAATTTGTGTGGCTATTAATAATTGCAATGTAACCGGTGATAATCCACCTTTTACATTAATTAAAAGTTGTTTAAAAAATGCTAATACTTATATACGTATTGAGACTCTGTTGATCAACATTAATTGTATGTGCCTTGGTCTTATATTAATTTTAACATTTCTTTAAAAAGATAAGTAACTTTACATTCATACCTGATTTTAGCATTTATTCACATAAATAAGCATCTATTGTGAATTTTAGCATCCATCGAAAAATATTCAAAATACGTGTTTCTACTCATTATGTTTAGGCGTGTAGATTAAACTGAATGACATGCATACTGTACTTTTCATTTCAATATAAATTAATGAAGATGAAAAATTAAAATTCTTTAAGCATATTTGCCATACAAAGAATTCCTATATTGTTTCATTAAGTATAATATTAAATGTGACTGTCGATGAATGCGAATTTAATTCACGTATATACTTCATGATTAGGTTGGGAGACCACTGAATATCTTGGTCGCATGTAATACTTTGTCTGTAAACAGTTAGAAGGCTTTTGTTTCATTGTAGTAATTTTCCAATTATGTTCAAATAAGACAACTTATTTCATCTTCTGTGCATGATTTAATATATTATATTAAACGATCGGAACAAATGAATTTGATAGCGTATAAATATTGTCAAATATCGTCCATAGCTATAAAATTAAAGTAAGTAAAAATGTAATTACTATTATTATTTCGAGGAAACATTATTTATGTTAAACCAATATGAACATTTAAAAAATATTAAAAACAAGAAGTTTGAGCAAATAATTTATTGTACATTTGTAAATATTGTTTAATATCTGAAGCGAAGTCCTCGTTCACTTTACTTGAAATTAAATAAATGCTAATCCAGTAATGTTGGAAGACTTTATCAAAGATAGTATGGAGCGACAAAAATACCAATTTATACCAACTCCAAGAGCTATTTATTGCTTTGAAAAATTATCGGTTACAATTGAATGTATCAATGACAAGGCGCTGAACTGTGAATGTGTTCTAATATTATTTCTTGCGGAAGATAGTATTCTAATTGCGGTGGTATTCGGGTCATAGCTGCTGCGATGCAGTTCGCAGTAAATTGAAATCAGGGAACAGAAAATTAGTCATAAAAGTCTTGGAAAAGAGTTGCCAGTGCAACAATAATATGCGCTCGGGGACAGAACGGTGGCGTGACTCAGTGTAAAAAAATACAGCTACAGGAAGGGTGACCATACAGTTGAGTTGTGCAGAAACAGAAAGCGGTTACAGCTCGACTCTTCACTAAGTTTTTTCATAATATTTACAAATACTGAGGATACTTATATAATTCATATGAAACAAGAATTCCGACAAATTGAAAACAAAACCCGTGAGAGATTTTTGAATGCGTTTAGTTAATATTGGAAATGTGTCCATATGAAGCTTATAAATGTATTATAAAACGTGCGGGGAATGCAATTTAAAGTTGAATTACAAAAGACTATCTTCACAACAAGGTTTCGATGTAAATTTAGATTATGATTTTATTTTCCTAGACTAATTGCAACATAGTCAAATTGAGCTATGCTTATCAACCACAATAAATGTGTAAATGACGTTAGAGCTCACCGTTTGTGTGACAGCTATTTGAAATTTGTATATGTGGGTATTGCAATCTCAAAATACTTCGAAGTCATTTTTTTAATCTGTGAAGATTTAATGATATTTTCGTATAGGGTTAGTTTCGGATTAGTATGAAACTGAACGAATCATATATTGACTTTGCCCTGAAGTTTGTTTTCTATTTGGAAATAACAAAAAAAGCTGGCACCATGTCACGTCAGATGTCACTTCAAATTCTTGATTGGAACAAGGTTGGGTACACATTTTTTCAGCAAAACAAAACATCGAAATACATTTAGACAATTATACAACATATTTGTAATATCTCAATCGCATATAATATTTTATTGTGAGGTCACCCGATTAAAAGTCAAGGAGCGAAATGGAAATTCATTTCATCAAAAAGTAGGACACGCTGTGCGAGTGGTAGTAAGTGGCAGGGTAGGTTAGGTTAGGTTAGGACATATCAACTGTGAGCTGTGAGACATGCAACATGCAACTGGGAAACTTTATTTCATGACAGAGTCGGCGAGGTGACAGGGGCGACGGGGTATAATACTGTTGCCATGCCGCATAAATAAAAGTTAAGAGTCCGAATAGCGAACGATTGATTTTAATAACGTTTTTTTTATTACGTTATTACGTGTGTTGATAATATGAGACTTCTAGGCAACAAATACAGGAAGTATGAACAAAGGAATATGGTACAAGAAAACGAGCTGGAATCAATCACTGAGAGTAAAATGACAAAAAGCGATAGTCACTGAAATATTGGCCAAATAAATATAAATAAAAGTCGCAGTGAAAGTGGAAGCACTGAGAACATACACATTAATAATATAATATGATGAATTCAGTGCTAAAATTCTAATCTGAACCAATTAAGAAACCTTCCAAAATCAATAAGTAAACAACAAACTGAACTTGCTTTATATCAGACAATACAAAAAAAAATATCGATGATTTCATCGATATCAACATCGTAATGATAGAGATAAAATATAGTGCTGATTCTATTTCTATTCTTCGACCAAATCCATTCCATATGTAGACCATATGCATATGGCCACCGAGCGGAATCTACAAGATTTCAAGTTTCCCGAGAATCACTTTTCCCTATAATCTTTTTAAATATTACAGAACCGGTTTCGCTCAACGACAAAAGCATTTCAAGTTGATCAATTCAAATTGCTCACTCGCTGAGCGAAATTGACCGTAGTCATATTTTAAAATGTGGATTAAGTACAACACACAGTGTTTTATTTTATAAACACATTTTCACTGTAAGCTATTGCAATGATATGCATTTTATTAAATCTACATCAGGGAGGTTGGCTACACATAGTTTTCTATTTTCTTAATGCACGAATGCCAAGACAGTTTATTATAGTAATATAAATGAGTACTAAAAATACAACAAAACCGTTTCTTCCAATTTATTGAATAAGCGATAAACGCCAAGTAGTAAAAAGTAAACATTATTAGCCCACCCGCAATGTGACTACTCCTGCCTGGAAACTCTGCATGGTTTGACTACATACCTACTACTCCATCTACCCTATTAGAAACCCCAGGTATCCCCCGATCAATGGATACTTATTCAAGACATACTATATTAATAGCATAAATACAATTCAAAACAGACGTCCGGCCATCGGTGATATCAAAACAGATTAATAAAACAACCGAGTACATCAATGCGTATTAACATATGAAAGGTTATAGTATTTTCACCAATTAAATTAATCACCATAAATTTAATATAGAATTATAAATTGATAACGATGTTATGTCACTTTTTGTGCAAGTTAGACATATGTTTTAATTCGCTGATAAGCACCCCATGGATATCCTCGTCCGAATTATTACGAAAAGGGTAGTCCGGCAAGTGTTTGTAAAAATACTAATTGCAGATACGATACTGTGCGAAGATGTTTATATTAGATTATGCTCTTATGCGATAGTGAGCCTAATGAAGACAATGTTCTACATAGATGTATACACAAGTCGATAAATACAGTGCAAATTACTGAAACATACTAATAGCAATAGATGCCACTGGCCAGTTATGTAACAATCTTAATGATACACATAACATGACAAAGCAGCGGTCTGAAGGGAGAAGAGGCTTTCAACAATTTGACGATAATGATTTATCACTAAGCGTAGGCGAGTATGTAAAACATGGGTTGCCATTACTGAACGTAGAAACGGTTTAATAGAAACATTTTCGTTCAACAGAAGAAATAAAAAGCAGATTTGCCATTATAATAAAAGTTTGAATAGTCTGAAAGCAGTTAACATCAGAAACACGTTAGAGGCGGAGGCTAACGTTTGAAAAGTTCTAAGCGGCAATTTTCCATTCAATGATGAGGTTCACTGAAACGCGTTTGAGAAATATTCCAAGGAAACGGCCGAAGGTGGATTTTATTTCTCACCTCACACCACAATAAAAAACACAAAACACCGCTTACTGTATAACATTATTTTTCATATCGGCTAGCGTGTTCCAGAAGCGATATGAAAAGCGTTCGCATCACATTCAAGATAAGGAACGACAGTTTCGTATTATTTATTTAACAAAGAAGATCATACAATGGCATACTTTTGATGGGAGTAAATAAAGCACCGATAAATATTTACGTAAGTTAAACAGATTTTATCTCACTTTACTCACCTTCGCTTGTTAGACACAATGATTTCAATTTAATTTCCTAGCCAATGGAAAACTCATTTGTGGATCTATCATACAATCTGGTTTTTGAGTTTTAAATTTGGTTGACAGAAATTTACAAAGCTTAATTAGTTATCCGCGGTTAACGTGCGAGAAAAACATCGCAAGTACAACAACAAAAATACAGCACAATCATTCTAATCGCATATCTACCGTGACGTTTGCTCTGATTATTTTTATAGTGCGTGTCCAGTAAAATTGCACCGAAAATATCTTACAATGAAAAATTAGTAATCACTTTTAAGGTGTTAACTGTCAATTCTTGGTGGAAAGACAAAAAAAAAATAAATTAGTATCTATATTTTTTTCAAAATATTTCATTATACCTAATTAATTATGAATGGTGTGTTTCTGTTATAATTTAAAAACAGGTAAAGGACAGATAAAGGACAGATAAAGGTACACTACAGATTATCAAAAACGAAACATGAACTTTGTCGCGAGTAGTTTAGTTGGCAGGAAAATGAGTAGTTAGTTACGGCACTTACCTATATACATACTGGCGCTTTCTGGTTTGACGTGGTCGTCGATGTAAGTGGTTCCAAGAGTAAAGAGAGGACTTCCACCGCAGCCCAGCAGCACCTGAGCAACTACAAAGACCAGAACTGGTCCGAAGGTACTCGGTGAACTCTACGAAAATAAATGAGGAGAGTTATTAAAAATTAGGGTGACGTGTCAGGTTCTAAATTATCGAAATATAAACAAAACATAGTTAACACAGAAGTCTAATGGTCAAATTATTCTCTCCTTCTGCGCATCTTACACATCAATAGCACTGAGTGAATGTTGCCATGATGGTTATTTATAGTTTTTAAAAAATATACAACGTAAAAAAGAAAACACAGGCTGTAATGTAATTATATCCTGTTACTATTAAATATCACGTTGGAAGTCTATTCTGCAAACTGGATTTTGTTCTTTTTAAAGACACATGACGGATTAAATTATTAATAAAAAAAAAGTACAGAGTGGATACCTGAATGCAGTTATCCCCTCTGAGGTTGTTATGCGGGGCCAGTGGAGGAGAACTGAGACCCGAACTCAATCTTCCAAGCCCCATATCCTGTTCTCTAATAGACACTCCACGGCAAATATTGTCTGATGAGGAGTTTGAAGATGAGATTCCCGAGTTAGACTCGGCGATGAAGTGAGGCACCATGAATACCAAAGAGCCGAGCCCCATTACCAGAGCACCTGCGAACGAAAGTAAACACAATAATAGATTAAGATACACGTATTATATAATATTTAATGGTTATGGGAATAATAAAAATCTTCCATTTTGTGATACTACATTTTATCAATATATTGGCACTAAACCTTGAGTGATAAAATTTATAAAGGTCGTTAAATTTTCGTTTAGGTTAGTAAACTGATATATGAATTATTGTATGGACCGGATATCAGACATTCAGATAAAAAAAAACAGTAAAACGATAACAATAGAACGAACAATAATACAAAAAAGTATATGAAACGGCATAATATGAAAATGGATTACGTATGAATACAAATTTCATCTACAGAATTTGTATTGTTGTAGTATAATGTATCAAATCATAAAAGATACCCTATTATTACACTATTTTTCCATTTTTCAGTGAATTGATTGTGTTCTATTTTTCTTTTCTGAAAGAAAAATCATATTCGAATACCCTTACTAAGAAAGGCGAAAAGCTTTTATAAGAAAAATAATCACACGGTGTTTGAACTATGGTAGAGAATGACAACCATTATCTCCGAAAATAGATATGTTTGACAATTGCACATTATGTCTGTCTTTGACAACACGGCGAGGTTAAGAGAAAAGCTTTCAAGGCAAGCAAACGATTTTATATTATTTCGTTCATTTCATGAATACAAAATTCCTTCGCAGTGAAAATACGTGTTTTTTTTTCATCAAAAAAACTAAAAATAGTAGACTGATAGATCTATGGTCGATTCCATTTAGAGATGCAATAAAAAGAATGTTTCGTTTTAAGCTCAATAGACTGACTAATGATATGGTTGTTCGTTCACTCACAGAATGCAATCAATTTGCGAGGGTTAACATTAATACATATAAGGTTAAGTGAAATCAATAGACATACGGGTTTTTTTGATGATTCTATGTAATTTGCGCCAACAACTAAAAAGTTTTATTTACTAAGATAAACATGATACTCTTAATCAACAAACTATCATAGCTTCCGAATTAATACAGAATACTATGATGAATATATTGTAGGAATAATTTCTTTTTTGTTAAATGACATTTAAAATACTAACTATTTTTAATTATATTTGAAATGAAAAAAATATTTCTGTTGGAACGGAAAATCTTACAACTGACATTAGAACATATTAATCAATAATTTGAATTGTTTGAAATTAATCAATAATTGTATATAATTCTGTAGCATAATTGTAAAAATGGTAAAAAAAAATAATGTTAAAGGTGCCCACGGTAAAAAAAGTTGGAAATTTTATGCAAAGGGGAAATTTGGCAACTCTAGGAAAAGTGATGAAAGCAAAATTATGTAGCATTTATTTTTGGAACGGGAAAAGGGCAGGATTTGAGCGATTGAATATGAAAAGTGGCGAATGGCAACCCCACGTCAAACTCGACAGATCCATTCCTACTTCGAGGGTTTCTCTCCCGCATTGTATACCTGATTTGAGTTAGGCAACCTGACCAACTGTACTAGAACGTGACAAGGTGGAAAAAATCGGAAACAACACGATATATTATGTCGGATAGGATATATTGTGTCAGTCCAGAGAAATGATTTTTATGTTTTACGATTTAAATGTCACGCCATGTCATTCATCGTATTGAGTTACCGACGCGATTTGCCCAGGATATTATTACAGAATAATTCTGGTTTATACATTACTGTATTAAGTGACACGGCCCAATCTTGTCAGGTGAACCCTAGGCCATCGAAATAAAACTTTGATACCGCTCGTTGATCGACTTTGGCGAAAAGCAATTTTAATATGTATCGCTCATCTTTCGCGAGACAAGACGAATTTACTCAATAATGTTTCATACCCGCCCGTCAGTAATTAGCGAACCATAGTTCATAGTATTTTCAACAGCCTGAGGCCTCAAAGCCGACTAGTGTCACAAGATACGAAGTTCTTTTAATAATTCTCAAATTGATCAAGTTTTTATACGAGTGACGGGACTACGTTTAAAATAAGGTGATCTGTATTGAAAAATTCTTGTTTCAAAGATTTATTAATCATTTAGTTTTTTTATATTTCTCGTCCACGAATATTATGTCAAAATCAAAAGCGAAATAAAACCAATACCAACGAAACTATGTAGCCATCAATATTTGGGAAGAGGCACCACAAAATAAAGCAGCGAATATTTACAATTGAAAAGGGCTGAGAAGTTATTTTTCGACATGCAGTAAGAAAATGTAAGTAAGCAATCTTTGAGCCAATATTGCTCGCAGAAACAGCCAACACCTACGCCATGCCACGTCGTATCCCATCCTGTCTTGTCAAACGGAAAAGCTAACGATAACCAGAATGAAATGATTTCCAACCCTATTAATGCCGGTATTATGATTGTACGTGTCTCAAGTAATATAAATTTTAATATTATACTTTATCATGGTTTTAAGCGCTATAAAAGAAGTTAAGGGAGAAGTTATTACACGCACAATCGTTTCTGGGTTATACAGCGTGGCGTTCAATAAATTTATGAGAAATTACCTGTTATCGGTTTTCGTAAAAAAGAAAATTTTATTTTTTTACATTTTATAGAAAAGATTTTTAAAGCAATCCTTCTTTCGGAATGGTTGATTAATTGATATTCAAAAACCTGATCTGTGAATACATTTATACATTTTAGACACGGCATCGAAAAATATGTATGAATAATTTATTAATTATAAAATATATCATCGATATGTTAAGCAGTGGTAGACAAAAGACATAAGGCGATATGGTTTATACTAGATCGCGAGTATTTTTTTTACATTGACATCGAAGTAAAAAGGAATTGACAAGAAATTTAATTGTTATTTAAAATCATTATTTCATTTCTGGTTGAACAATATCAAACGTTTAGTTAAGTTTAAACAAACATTTATTTTTTACCGGATTCCACTTTTAATTAGAAGCACTTACATAAGAAAGAAAATCGCACAATCAAAATATTACATAAATATGTTTACATATATATATATTGATAAATGTTCAATTGTTATAGTTAGGGGAAAACACATTAAAAAAAACTTAAAGATGTATAAAAATACATTTTTATATATAATAAAACTTGTATTTCAGTAATAACTCATAACATCAGACATGCAAGAGTTAAGCGTGTGATAAGAGAATTTGATGAAGCCGGCACACGGGTAGTGTAGTTATAACCGTTCGCCTACGGGCGCAGTGACCCCGGAAAAACTCTTTCATTCAAGGGCCAAAACATTCTTTACTTTACAGCAGTGGCGGCCGGTGACAGGAATATTAGGGAGTGCAAAAAAAAGATTCACATATTTATGCAAGAAATCCATCCTCCACATATTGGATTTTGAAAGTACTATCAGACATATACGAAAATATAAGTCTTATATTGGCGATATCAACTGTTTCTCTTCACCAGGGTTTCCCAAACCTTTCCTGCGGATTAATTTCGACGGACCACCTTTTTTCTTTTTTTTGGGTAGGTAATATCAATATGAATTTGAGTACGTCTAAATTTGTTGCAGCCCTAGCAGCATATACAACCATTCCAGGTTGTCGCGGATGATAGTTTGGGAAACCTTGTCTGTCTTTAGTCGTGGTATTTCTCAAAATGAATTGATCCTTTTTAAATTTTAGAAGTAACACTCACTTTCGACGGAAGTCATCGATATTGTATAAATTATTTGTAATGGCTTAACGGTTTAGCTAAATACTACATGTATTTTTTATTCGTGAAGAGTTGAAGTATAGACAGGGCTCCAACGACATCGTAAAAATCTTCTCTGCTGTATAAGACAGTTAGTTCAATTTAAGTTTAAATTCCTCGATGAAATCATATGTTCAGGTTACCGTATTAATGTCGGCAATTGGAATAATTCTGTATTAAGCCGGAAATTTTTCGCATAAGTATTTTTTGGGGAAAGTAATTTGTAGAATTCAATATTGAAGAATATAAAAAATATTAGAGGAAGGTGTATTACGAAACTGAACCAGATACACAGTTGAATATTATGGAATAGGTAAGGCCAGCCAGGTAGAAAACTCGAAACTATCCTATTTTAAATATTCAATAATATCTACTCGGTATTATACACGATCATAGTTATAATTTTATAAATTGTATTCATCACTACAAAAGTTATAATGGTAGGTAAATATTATTCTTATTGAAGAGCGTATAGTTAAAGAATCATATTGAAATTAAATGAGCTTACTACGCTTGTTCCACTGCCCCTTTTTCATTCTTACAAATGACTGTTACAGGCTTGTAAACGCAAACGTCAAATCGCTTTCGGGTACGTTCGGGAATTTCCGCCAGGGAGATCAATGCTCAAAAACAGTCCATACAAAATTCACCCGGCGCGTAGTTCATACTGTTGCAACGTCACAAATATGTCAAAATACATAGAACATTTCAGACGTCTAAGGAGTGCAAAAGAATTTATGCTCCTACCGCGTCATCGACCGACTTTCATGCGTATTCTGAATCGACGCAGAATACGTTTGCTAGTCGTGTTTATTGATCATCGTTTCCTCCAATATCTTATTATATAGAAACACGAGGAAAATTTAAAATTAGTGAATTGGTATAATTATTATATTTGAATATCGTTTATTAATGGAATATTTTGATGGGACTTATTGGAGTGCAGTGCACCCTTTGCTCCTTTACAAGAGCCGTCCCTGCTTTACAGACAGCTTTTTACGTAATAAAGTTCAGCTGCCCTTTTGCAAAGTATGCTAAACTTGGGTTCACAGCTGCTTAATCTTTAACAACTTTTTCTTATATTAGAATGTGTCGTCCAAATAAAAATACATATTTACAAAATTTATTATGCGTGTCGAGAAGAGTCAGTAATGGTTCAGCATTTTACCTGAATGCTGAACCAAAAAATGGTTGATAGCTTCCATTGTGTTTCAGATATTATATTATTGTCTTTCAAATAAGTATATTGCGATGTTTCGTGTATATATTCTTGAATGTTGACATTTATGAAATGTAATAATTTTTATGTTATTATATATCATCAATTATTCTTTGAACATATCGACGGTGTTTTGGTCAATTGATGTAACCCCCAAAATACGAAAATGAGTGGATGATTGGGTGATGATTGAATGTCATTTTAAATACAACATAACAGGTTTCAGCCAAATGATGTAAATTATAAATATAAATTGGCCACTTTTTGGCAGGGTAACATCATTTTACATTGGTTTTAGGTTCTAAAATTCTGACTCGTCCACTTGATGAAGCCACTATAATGTATGAACATATAATCCCGTATCTGCAGACATGAGAATTTACGGGAGTGCATTTCGAAGATTCATAACGCAACACACCATGTAACATTTTCGATAAAAACAGTTTTTACTCTCTCTCCTGAGCAATTTCAATGTTGAGGGTTATATCAATTGACCAAAACAACGTTGATAATATACGAAGCTTACATAATATAATATATTGTTATCATACTCGGCTGCGGCGGTCGGGGTTTAATTGAAAAATGAATTAACATGAGTTATTTTATTCAAATAAGTGAATAAATCATTATGCGGACAACTTAACGACGACGTGTAGACAAAATATACTACTTTTTAAAACTTAATTCCGGTGGGAGTCGCGTATAAACTTATGTGATTATAAACGAACTAAAACAGTTCATAGATTTTGATAGTTCAAGTGTTTCGGATGTTGTTTCTACCCCTGTGGTTATTTGCTCAGGAGGAAATATATTAAGTGGAACGTTATATATAGACGCACCCAAAATGACGGATTATTATGCACCTTCTAAATTTCTAAAGATTTCATGAAGGTTGAAACTGTGCGCTAGCGTGGATGATCAAGTCAATGTTAACATAAAGTTTAAGAAATTATTTCTCAAAAAAGTTTTAACAATATCCATACTGCAACGTGTATAGTTAAAACGTATGTTTTACCAAAATAAAATTTAAATGAATTGCTATGTAAACTACATTCCATTGTAAGTGTATTGCTCACTTGAAAAAGATTTTAGATTGATTGAATTATGCCAGTATAGATTTTAATAATTTACCAACGTCGGGTCGGCAAAAGAAAAAAAGAGGCAGACAGATTTCAATAAAAGCTATTAGAAAATTTAAATAGTGAACCTGTCATTAAAATGCACAATAATATTTACGGGATTTCAATGTCTTCAACGTGTTCTTATTTATTTATATAATGTCATTATTCAATATTAATTTAATATAATTTAAGACATCGACCGAGGGTGCTTGATGGAATTTCAATATCAAATTTGAATTACTGAGATTTTGTACACTTCCATATATTATTTTGTCACTAACGACCCGGGTTTCGCCTTTCGGCATCTTCAGGCATTCGAGGGCACGAATGAATTCGAACTGTCATACAAAAAAAATCTAGCAGCCTGACTTGTGGGAACGGTTGTACAATTTAAGCGTGAAAATATTCATTAGTAGTATATGTTTGGTAAATAAAGTTATCAGCTAGACGGGTTTAGTGAATGACTTGTGATATCATCGCTAGTCAAGAACTCTCTGCGCCCCATTTAATTTACCCATCTTTGACTTGATGCTCCCGGTTCAGCGTTCAGCGGGATGGATAGAATGCATGTGGAGCATGCGGTGCAGTGAAGTAGGATGCGAATGAAGTATCGCGCCGTGGCTTAATAATTAACCCGCGACTCACTTCACATACGACACTAGCGGAAACCGAGAAGACTGTGACCACTTGGCAGAGTTCAATTGCACGCCAATTAATTTTGTAGCATCTTGCCTTGCAAGTGAAGATCGAGAAGCAGGATGATTGCAAGACGAAGATAATTCTCGTTGAAGTGTAACAATTTGCATAAAGTACAAGAAATTAGTTTTTTTTAAATTTATTTACAATATTTCACACTTTTACATTTGAATGACCGTGTTCGATAATGAAGCGAAATATTTATATAAGTTGTTATGTCCAAAAGATTATTTGATTTTTTAGAAAGGCCCGCAGCAACCGATCACTGGACTCGATTGTGCGGTTTATTCTTTATGAAGTACAAATTTTAATTACAAATGGTTTTAACCAGATGAATAAAATAATTATTTATTTTAAAAATACAGAGGATTTGATCGACAAACGGACGTGAAGTGTGTGTGTCCGACTCTAAAATAGCTCTGACTTCTATAATTAAAACAATGCATTATATATTGTCAAATTGTTTATATTTAGAAGATTTTCGGGTCACGCCTAAGTTGGCGCGTAACCTATGATATTTTATTACTTTCATGGATAAACATTCGATTTCGCTATTGTTAGCATGAGGGGAATGACTCTATTAAGTTCATCTATATAATATTTAGTGTAAGGCGGGGTACATAGCAAAGTATATATTTTTTACTTCAACTTCATTTTATTTGATTTTTAATTAATATATGTTTGCGTTTACATGCTATTTTCATAGTTGTATTTTAATGTAATAATTATTTTTAAATAAAAGTAAAGTCTTTCTTAAAGCTAATAATAAAATATATCGCTACTCTAAGTCAGTACGAATTTGAGTTTATAATGCCAAGTAAAAGTACTCTTTTTAATTACGCACACTATTCACCGAAAGATGACAGGTAAAAGGTGCAATACCATATATGTCTATCTATATTCACAGAAAATAATAAGCAGTCATAAAATTAGATTCATAAACTTACTGCTGCATGCGAGAGACAATACAACGAGATACGAGTCTGCTATAATTTATTTCAGTTAAGAAATAGTAATGTCATGCACTCTAATAATTGCTACAGTATTTATTTTTATAAATATAATTGCTAACAATGAAATACTTATCGACATTTTCATAAAGTTACAAGAAAGAATAAGATAAAAATCTAAAGCAATTGTTTTTCATTGTAAAATGTTTGGTAACTTAATGCCAAAACGAAACAATGAAATATACGAAATAGAAATATGACATAATTGTGTCTGACGAGTTGCAGAAAAGTCTCAAGTGAATCGTAATTAGAATCGACGACTTCGTGAAACGAATTTGTTATAACTTTTAATCTCTCTTAACGAAAGACAGTATGTATTGATAAAAACAATAATAGTTTCAGTAAATATGTTGATATCGAAAGAAAATAAGGAATAATTTACTTATTTCTGCTCAAGCTTGAAATTCACATACAATTATTGTTTCATCCATTCTGTCCTGTGGACGCGAACTGTCGTACAGAGACACAGGAAAAACAAGTCTTCAGTTCACCACTGTAAATTTGTCTTTTGGTGTAACCACGCTTACGCGTCTACCACTCACGCCAAATTAGTATAACTACGCGTTTAGATTTGAATATGTGCATAAAAATGCATTAAGAGGAAATAGTAGGTTTTTTCCCCCCACTCACAAATATCTGAAACACAGGTAGCAACTCGTTGGTAAACAGGCTTGAAAACTTTACTCATTCCATTAAAAAGTGCAATAGTGTAATCGAATACTCTGAGAATGCGAATATTAAAAAAAAAGTTTATTTTCGAAGGCTCATGATATTTGGGCGACGGTAAACATTGAATTATTTTCGCTATGTGGGAAAAAACCTAGTATTTCCTCTTAATGAATGTTGGGCGTTTCGCGTATTTGACGTAGCATGTTTGTAGCTGTGACTCTTCCATCAAATCAGATATGTTTTAAATTACCTGAATACTGTTATTTGTAAATTATCTAAGTGAAACAATAAAAGCCATATTAAGAGCCAGAAGCCATTAACACTGTCATTAAAAGAAATTATTGTCATAGTAATTATGTAACATAATTATAATCTACTCAAAAATTCAATTCGACGAATGAATGAGAATTTAGCACAATATGTATGGCAGAATTATCATCCTGGTACTATTGTGGGATGACATTTGGCGGAGTATTCAATACATGTTCAGAAAATACTTCATTCAATGTTGTCTAGAATTTAAAGGTTATTAAACAATCGTTTCAGGAAGCATTTGATGTGTAACGAGCCTGCACGTATTTTCATCAATTTCATCGAGTGTTGTTTTTTCTCATTTTTACAGAATACGCGACAAAATAAAAGACAGTTGTATTACAGATTGCACGCAAAAACATAACACGCCGTGGATAATGATAATTAATTTACTCCGCTGCGGGCGCATTTCACAGTAAACAAACCAGAGCGGAAAACATAAGTGTGGATCTAGATACCTTTCAAAAACTGACAAAGACAGCGGCATTGTCTACGAGAAACGTGAATTAAGAAAACATAAACACAGTAAATGGTATGATAAAGTAAATAAATTTTGTCAAAACAAAAAAAAACGCTCAAAAATGTACGATGTTTTTTCTTACAATTTTTACATCGCAATCTTATATTTGACAAACGACAATAATCAGATATGTTGATTAAATTCGTGTTTTAGTTTAGATTTTGGATCACATATTTCTAGAGTGAATCTATAAATCTACGCCAGGTTAGAGGTGAATGGCAATACAAAATAGTATGCATTCTTTTTATTTTAAGCAAATACGTACTCCAACATACATTTCATGGATGCAAAATTTTGATAGTTTTGTGGACAGACAAGCACGCATTAATTTGGTAATGTTTAATCGAACACAGTAGAATGAGATTACTATTCGTATAACATGACAGTCGCATAATCGAAAGAAATAATTATCAGTTATTATTATTTCAATTATCATATTAGTGGAATTATTAACGCCTTTATTTAACGAGCATCGGCGTCCGTGGCGGAGTTGGTAGCGTCGTTGGTTAGGGTTACATATGACTCGGGTTCAATTCCCGGTGCGAACGGTTTTCATAAATTAATCTTTCAATCGATTTATGGATTTCTGTTTGTAGACTGAGTGTTTGTGATGTCTAAAAAAAATTCCCTCTCATCCATCCGATCCTCACGGGGCGTAACGATAGCGTTCAGCGAACCACTAGTCCTGTTCTAGCCCTATCCTTCTATCCCTACTCTCTTAGGAAAAGAGAGTTTGAGAAACTGATGGATACCTCCATTAGGAGACCATATTGCTCCACGTTGGGCACGGACACGGAAAAATAAATTATTTAACGAATCCATGTGATCCGAGACATGTCATTCAAATAATATTTTTTTTGCGGAAACTGATAAACAATTATTAATTATTTACGTATGCTAATTAGAGTTGTAGAAGCATCTATTTTTTTTAGATAAGCGTGTTGATATTTCTATAACACCCTAATCAATTGGCTTTATTATAGACATGCAAATTGGTGAAATACAATTTACTTACATAATTTCATTTCAACATTTTATTGCTGTATGCGAAAGTAAAAACGGTACTTTCGATTTTTATCAGTAGAAATTTGATATTGTTCACTTTCATAATGACCTGTTTTCATACCATCGTTAAAACGTTACATGTACAATCTGGTCTAGGTCGGATACATTTTATGTAAATTCAATTATGTTTCTGCCCGGCACTGAGGTGTGGACATCAATTCGAATTATGCACCAGTCAGGTGTGAACTGTCCGCTGCAGGCAACGGGGAATCCTACATTATTTGCTAGCGAAACAGATGACAGCTTCATCACAGATTCTAGATTACCATCTTTCAGCCTTATCCAAACAATCAATCTATTCAAAAGAATCGGACTAAGTGCATAACTAATATTACAAAAGTATTTCATTACAACAAACTGAGAGATGCAGTTTCTTTTATAATTAGTCTACATATGATGACAGACTATATGAAAAATTATATTCCGTGTCTGCGCCGAAATTGTTCATTCATAAATCTTCCGATTTGAAAAGTTGATACGTTTATAATTAATAATTAATTCAAGTAGTATTTAAGTGGTTGTTCACATTTTTGTCCCGGTGTGAAGCACTCCGACATCTAATAGAGAATTTCAGAAAAGGTTTGAAAGGAGAACCGATTGAAAGTCGGTTCTGTAATCTCTATCTTTTGGAATCCGCAAAGATAATGATGGGGTTATGAAATGTAAGCTAACCGTCTTCTCTACACTCCATTAAAAGTAATGCCAAAATATTAGTTTGAGGATTAGAACCCTTGGTACCTAAATGAATTGGGAAGAAAGCTCTAGCTCGTAAACACTAAGCCAAAACTCTCTGTTGAAGATGTGCTGTTGTGAGAATGTATGTGTGGGTTTATGATGAAAGGGTCTCTTTTTTCATAAATTAGAAGTCATCATTTTTGTCACAAATTTATCATTCAAAAGTTCTATTGAAAAGATGACCCAGTTTTTTTTTCAATGAAGGTGTCTTTTTAATTGGGTATTTGAGTACCGGTGCAAATTGACTGTCGGTAGCTAAGACGCAAGACAAAAGAAGCGGCATTTCGATACTAGTGGATTTTGGTTTGAGATAATAAAATTGTTAATTTTTTTATTAAACTTCTCAAATTCCTATCTGAACAGATGTTGTTGTCTTTATTTGCAAGATATATGTGAGGTTCATAAATACTGCACGAGATTTGGAAAACCAAATAAATTATTCTTAACTAATAATGTTTGAAAGGAAAGGGAAAATTATAGAAAAAATACAGTAAATGTTATTCGTATTTAATTCCGAAACAAGCGCTCATAAGTAATGTTCTGCCCATGATTATAGTGTCATCATATATATATATATATATATATATATATATATATATATATGCAACAGTTTTAACGCGTGCCGGTGGATGATTTGACGTTGCACTAAGCCACATCTAATCCACTTCATATTAATAGTACTATAACCCATTCACTGGGTTGTATATAAAAAAAAATTAAACACAATTTGCTTGAATTTCCAAAAAGAATTGACAGTTAACCAAAAGTATTCTTAATAAATGAAGAAACGCATTGAGAAAATTTACTTTATTATATAACTGACATTGGGTTTAAAGCGACACATTATCTAGTCAATTACTATAAATGTCTTTCATGATTAAACATTTTATTTCTTGGCGTATATTATGGAGTACAAAACGAAGAACCAAAGCTTGAAATCGAAGTTGTCCGAGAGAATCTATTATTCAGTCCAAGAGAAGGGACATGACATAATAATAATTATTGTAGCCAACGATTCATTTTTTCTACAATGAACACAAAACATACAAAAACGTGATTTATTTGTGATGAAAAAAACAACATTGCTGTACAAAAAGGGTCCTGGTCTCATGAGCAGTAAATTTGGGATAGAGCACGATTTCCACTTTCAATACAGCGCGACCGGCGGAGGCGACATTATTTCTTATGCTAATTCGGTTTCCGTGCCCTAACCCAACGCGGTTTGGCGCGGCCGAACGGCATTGCGGCACAAAGCGACCTCAGCGGTCCGTAGCTACTATCGATTCGGATTGTCAAAAGGCTACTTTGAAATCTGCGTAGACACCTAACTGCCTAGGTAAGCGAATTTCATCGTGGGTCACAGTTATCTTGAAAATGGGATGAAAGCACCGTGAAAAGGGGAAAAGCTAGCGGACATCGTTACTACGAATATAAAAGCAGAATACGAGTAATGTACGACAAGGAAAGGTTGGAATACTCCCATGTTAAATTAAGTGACATGTATACATGGCAATCTTTTCAGGGGAAACAGTAGAAATGGCTACTACAGAGCATTCCGATCGTTTTAAATAATATGAATGATATACGCCAAGATTTAAAATTTAAGCCGTTCAAACATTGTACATTGCCATACGTTTTTCGCCTTTCGGCATCTTCATGCATTCGAGTACACGGATGAATTTGAACTGACAGTTAGTAAATTGTTTATATATAAGACGAATTAAGAAATAATATTATCATTAACGTTAGGAACTACGATGATATCTGAATTAATTTGAATACTGATTTGAAAATAACGACTATTAACCTTAATTGTGATTACAAGCTCATATGATTTTGCAATTATAAGAATCAATTATCAATACATTTTAATTGAGAAAAATATGAAATATTTAGATACTTACTGATTTAAAGTGGTGGGTTTTGTTGGGATACATTATCAGATGACGTATCATTGTTAGAATTAACTTATTTTTATTATTTTACGATTATTGTACAAACTCATCTCACGTAAAGAATACAATAAGGGAGATTTCGTATTCAGCTGTGACCTATTTATTTCCAAAAATTCCTGATCCCCAGGTTTTGTTGTAACATTTTAACACATACATCAGCGTTGAACGAGTGATTCTGCGAGAGTAAATGGCTAGCAAATAATGTCGAAATATCCTTTTTTAAATCTAAAAGCAGGTAAATGTTCTGATACTCTTATATCTAATGTTTTACGTGGTTTTCCCCAGATAAAAGAGCTATCGACTAGTTCAATTTTGTTAAATGCAGCTTTTCAACGGCCCAAGATTCAAGCGAAATTCTTCGTAAAATTATTAAAGCATATTAAAATGCAATTCCGATTGTGGAATTTAAATGAGAAGTCTATTTATATGATTGGTGAATATCTGTTTTATTTAAGTTTACATGTATATAAATACTATAAAATTATATCGGTGAAATAAAAGATATAATCAGAACATATTTATTTTCCAAATAATAGTTTCTTTGATAAGTCTTGAACACGTAACGTATCGTAAAGGTCGTCCTTACCGTAGCTGATCTAATAAGATTAAACTCCTTAACCCAACAGACGATGAATAACATTTCAAATACTTTAAAATTTTCATGAATACTAATAACATTTTGAGAATGATGAAAATATGCTGTGCGTCGAATTTTAAAATACAAGAATGTTGGCGAGCAAGATTATAATATACATATGTTTTATTTCTACTCGTGGGCACAACTTTGCGGTTGAAACAGTTTCGAACAACCAATAACAAGATCGATATTTAATGTACGTGCGCTTAAAGTGCTATGCCAAAAATATTTTTATTATATTGAATTTATCATTTTGTCGGCGTCCGTGGCGCAGTTGGTTTCGTCGCTGGCTACGGTTTCGGATGTCTCGGGTTCAATTCCCGGTGCGGACGGTTTTCATAGATTGATCTTTCAATCGATTTATGGATTTCTGTTCGTAGTCTGAGTTCTCCCTCCCACCAATCCCATCCTCACGGGGCGTAACGAGAGCGATTAGCTAACCACTGGTCCTGTCATAGCCCTATCCTTCTATCCCTACTCTCTTCGAAAAAGAAAAGAGAGGTTGAGCAACTGAGTGACAAGCAGTTCTCGTAGAACAAATTCTGTCAAGATACCTCCATTAGGAGACCATATGCTCCACATTGGGAGCGGACATGGAAAAAAAAAATTATCATAGAAATCGTTTCTCTATGAAAATATGTATTGAACGATCTCGCACTATCTTGGATAAAATTTGTACTTCTCAGGTATTGGGGAAAAACAAGATTTTAAAAAATAGAGTTCTGTGGCATTTATCACAATGAGAAATTTTATGAAATAAAAGATGATAAATTTGATAGAAAATGTGTATTTTTAATATGTATAAAACAAATGGTGCGTGACGCAAGTGTCAACTACAGAGACCAGTAAATTTTTATTTTGAAATTAAGCGATAAGAGTATACAAACATGTCGATCAAACGAAAGACAAGATCGCAGGTGGGAGGGTGGTGCATGAAAAGATTGATGAATGAGTAATAATTTTGTAATGCGAGTAATAAAAAACTTATTATCAACTGATAAGGTGTTTGAACAATTTGAAGTTTGGGTAAAAATAGAAAAGCATTGCGTCTCACAAGAATTGAATAGTACAGTTGACAGATATTTTGGTATCACGCTATTGTCGTAAATATTTTAAAATTATTATTTTTTTTGACAATACTAATTATAAGCTTCAAGCAAGATACCAATTTCGCGGCAGTATATATTTAGCTAAAATTGACGGATAACGAAAATTACGCTGATATTAAACAAAATGATTTCAGCAATCTATATATCCGTTCCTTATTTTAATCCGTCTCTTTTGCGTTAGCGGAAGTCTAAAAATTACACTCATTAATTATTAATAATATACTTTAGATGTCTAAGTGGCAATACTAATCACAAATGTATTGTCATTTCCTATTATTAATTTAGAGATTTCAAATAACATGTAGTTATTTAAAGATAGTTTGTAGTAAGAAATCGTAAGTGCGGCAAATTAGGAGAATATACAAGGTGACTGGGGAATATCTTATGATAGGCAACTCACCAACTCCTATCCATACAGGAATGTGCCGTCTGCTGCCAAGGTATGAAACAAATATGACAGTAATGACATTTCCGATCTCGTAACTGCTCGCGATGAGACCTGAAAGGCTGGACGGAATCTCAAACCGCTTTTCGATTGTCGTGATGACGGAGTTGTTGTACCCTGAACTGAGAGCCTGCTGCAAGGTCACCAGGAACGACAGCAGAAGCACGAACATCTGAAAAATATGAATATAAAAAATCTCTTCAGTATTATCGAAAGTACACATAATTTAACAAATCTATATAAAATAATGGAGAGGAATTTTCATATGTGTATAACATGGGTTTATAAGCAATTTAAATCTGAAATAAGGAAGAAAAACAAGCATGCAAGAGGAGTACATTCGAAGTTTTGACTTTCGTATAAAGCGTTTGGTAAATTAAATGCCTCGCTATAAGGCAAGAAAGCTAATATGATTTGTCAATGTCTGAAATTCACGTAGTTTCGAGTGATTGTTACTATCTTTCAATCAGTTATCACTAATATTAAGATGTTTATAATGTAATACTATGGTGAGCAATTGCGATTTTTACAGGTCAATATTATGACCATAGTGAAATTACACCAGAATAACGTACATAAAAAAAAAACACTGAGTAGGTAGTGCAAAATTCATTGAATAGCCCACGAGAGTTATTTGTGTTACATATTTATGCTAGAACTGACCAATAGAAAAAATAATTTATACTGAAATGAGTCAACAAAGAAAGAAACTTCGTGTCTTGTCATTGTAAAAAAATATATCAGATTTCGCGAGTAAAACTGATTGATTTATAATTGTTAAGCATATCACAGACAAACAAAAAAACCAATCCCGTAATGCGTGACCTAATAATATAGATAAAGGCAGCAAACCATTAAATCGTATGATAGAACATGTGCCAACAGATTAATTAATCTCCGCCGTAAATCACAGGGCGTGGACTGGGGTGTGATTAGGAGACGCAGAACCCCATGCGAACCTCTCAATATTTGCGAAATACTCACGAACGGCCTTAGTTTAATTATTTGCTTACAATTTGTGTACAGCGAAACACCAAGGGCGCAATACTAAACGAGGTCTGCTGGGGACGTGTTTATTTTGAGTCGATTTGATTCAGGTTTCGAATCATTATCGAGTATTCACGATACTGATTCGATATATGTGGCAGATAAACTAGGATCTAACATATTTATTATTAGTTACATCATTAGATAAGATTCATCATTAATGATATATGTACCTACATATTAGGTGAATTCCTTATATCATTGGCATACAAAAACAATGGAAACAAGAGAGGTAGTGATGTATAAAGAATTTCAAAGGACTAGTTCGTTATAGGTTAATTGAAACTAGCAAAATATTAATGATTATTAAGAGGTTAGATGACTGGCATTTTTTAGCTTTACCTATTATATTCAAAGCGATCGAACCTTAAGCATCTTCGAAAAACACTGTTTCGCTTCTTCTTTTAAAGCTCATAAAAATAGGTTTTTCACAATTGTTTGATGAAAGAATTTCCGATTTCATATTTTGATTATACAGCTCGATTTTCTATGTTATATAAACCTCCTTACTTACTAAGAAAGAATAATGAATGAACTATTTTTTATAAAAGCGTATTTAATTTTTATTTTACAAATGAAAATACTCGATTGGTTACGCTATATTTATTACAATATCTCGATGTCGTATCTATTTTATTTAATGACACAAATTAACATTCTATCATATATTTACTGAATACATCAATATTGGTTATTAGTGGATAGTACATTAAGAAAAGAGAATATGCTACGGTAGGGTATACATTGAAAGAGTAAGATTTTAAACAGTGTGGAACTACCGAATGCGGTGGATGCGAGCGGGCTAGCGTAGAGGCGTAGAGCTTCCGAGCAGACCTCTGCGACGTGACGCGTCGGCTAACGTTGCTGGAGATAGTGAAATATGGGTTTGGCATTTTGAAGCATTGCCCCATGTTAACTTTGCTGCTCCGTTCTTCCGCTTGTTTATCTTATCAGTTATGTGTGTTACATTATACATAATATTGTATTATGGGACAGAGTAAATGTTTACGGAACAAATTGATAGCGCCAAAAGCTGAAATTGTATGGCACCGTGATAAAATAATGAAGTTTAATAAATAAAACAGGTTTGTATGATTTTTCTTTGTCGTAAGACAAAGAATCATGTTATTGGTAGAACTTCTACTCTGTAGTAATCATTTGAAGAATATACATATAGAAGTAACGTAATAGAAGTTGGTATTCCAGAGATAATCATTTAAAATGCTTTTTTAATGATTCTTTCGGCAAATCGTCCAGTCAACGATGCATATAATATATGTTAGAAAAAATAAACAAGCTAGTGGGTCTATTTGGGCGTTTCACGTAACCAATAAAAATGTTTATTTACCAGGCACAAAAAGACTAAAATCCTTATTTAGAATATAGACAATCGGTTTCCATATTACTATAGTGTTAATTATTTTTGTCCTGTAAATAGTAGATATTAAAATGTGGAAGTAGTCTAGAACAAATTGTGTTTTATTTTTAAAATCCTATTTAAACTTCGATATTTTTATATTTAATGGTAAAATCATTATCTATGACACATGAAATGACTTACTTAGCGTTAAGAAAGAATTTTGGTTAACGTTTCTTCTTGGATCTGATTGTTGTATACAGCACCTTGTAAAAAAGATGCATTAATATATCGTCCTTTTATCTTACCTTAATGCTGGCGAATCTCTGTATTAATGTAGGACGACATCCTAAGATGCCACAGTCACGAGACTCGCTCACTTCAATGGCCGCGGGAAAGGTGGGGTGAGGTTTGTCTTTCTCCCTAAAACAAAAAGAGGTAGTACATTAAAACAGGCGAACAGATATGAAAACCAACATTCCAGACTATACTGAGTAGAGATATGGATGTTTGCCTATTAAACTTCTAAAAAATATTGCTGGTAGTATAATTCTACTGGTTTCAGAGATAAAAATCATAAATAAAAACGATAAATTCAATGAAACATGAATATTTCGTTATGTAAATTGAGAATGTTTTTCAATATATTTCAATAACTTATTTAATAATACAGGCAACTATTTCACTGCTATTCTTAACATGGAAAACATGTTACGTATTGATTGAAAGCATATTATATATAATATACAGGCGATCGGAAACATATGGTATTGGTTCACGCAAATTTTTATTGCAAAACTATCTTCAGTACACGCAATACGACAATGTAAAAATAATGCGGTTTTCACGTTGATCAAAAATCGGAATATATTCTTAAGTACGTTCCAATCTACAGCCTTACTAATATATGGGAAGTAGTTTGATTTCACATGAATAATAATGGAACAAAATATAAGTATGTACGATATATATAGATAAAATTCGAACACCTGTGGCAAGTCCTTAAGTCTCATATAAAATTCCGCATTTAATACGTTTAAAAATATTCGAAACCTTATCAAACAAATATTTGTTCAGCTTGGGTAAACTTTGTTGAATAAATGTAACAATTCGAATAAATATTTTAATTCCGAGGTGTATCAAAAACACTTCTGAAGTTATTTCTGTGCAGCAAAAGATTTTCTCACGATATGAATGGAATATTTATAAAAATAAAAATTTTGTATACTTATTCCACAATTTTTATATCTAGTTTTTTTTTGCACGTATCTGAATGCGTGGAGAATATGACCGCTACGTGATGGATATACTCGGTATCTTTCTACTAGGTTATTCTAGTTCTCCTGAATATTTATTATCTTTTAATATAAATAGTGCCAAACGGTTTTCTAATTTCTCTTCATGAATATTGAGGTAACGCGGAGCTGATTGATCCGAGATAGGGATCTCTGAATTCTTCATAAACTAATGAAAGTGATGCTCTATTTCATGAGTACGAATCGGTACATCATACGAATATTATGTTCCTATACGCATGGTATGGTATTTTGGAGAGGATTTTCTCCATCTTTTGTATCCTTTGGGTCGTCGGTATTCTGATTCTAATCTGTTCACTGAATGATAATACGTCTGCTCTCGACGCATTGCTTAAAAGGGTGACTGACCTGGTCTTCCTGTTGAGTATTTCGAATGTTTTTCCTTTCCATTACGATATAACTTCTTCAAGATGAAAATATTTATATTTTATTAATAAATATAGACCTACCTGTCAACGAGCCCGGACGAGGGATTCCGACTGTGGCACTTCACATGTGTCGTGTGAGGGGGTTGCACTGGAATGGGGCTATCTACAGCTCCTGCTTCTGGTTCACCTCCGCCAGCGTCTTCTGTGCTCGGTGTTGTTTCCGAATACAGCCCTGTCATTGCGTACATCGACTCTTGCCTCCTGTTAACATTAAACGGTATAAATTATACTGTATAGAGCATTTGGACAAGATGTTATATTAGTAGTATATAACGTTCATTCGTAATATTTTGAGAAAATAAAATAAAAGGTAAACGTTTTCATTTTTTTTACAAAAATACATTTTTAAAATGCGTCAATTACGACATAAGAAAAGCGATTATAATAGAAACGATTGGTATATTTTCAGAACGTGTTATTACAATGGCTTACTTGTGAATAAGAAAATATACACAACGTATCAATTAAATAGTGTTCGAACTGTCAAATATACATTGTGATTATTTTTATCAATAAAAAAATATATTTGAATACAGATTTTTTATTTTTCTACAGAAAAAAGACATACCTAGCTATAAACCAAAATCTATCATTCAGGAAATATTGTGAGTGTAGGAGTTCTGACAGTAAAATTCTGATGTAATTTGAATCTTGTATTTTGGAATGTTGCCATAATGCTCTGTTTTGTTTTCCCATAACGTAACATAATGAAAGCGAGGTAGAACTAAAAACTAAAGCAATATTTCCATAGCCGTCCACCGCTTTTACCGCAACAGCCGAATTGTTTTCATCTAAATGGAAATTGCACAGGCAGAAAAGTGCGCAAAGAAAATTTTCTGTGAGCTGTACGAGGAAGAGTCGATTCATCCGCGAAAACGCGCCAAGTCATTCCAGAAACTAAGTTTAGAATATTAAAACCAAACAAGTATGTAAATAATGCTCATATTTAATAAATGTCTCTTTTATATTATGATTAATTATTTTGTTAAAAGTATATTATTTTTCGTCGTAAAGTTGTGATTTTACTAAAGCAATGATACCGTCAATCAAAATATATATTGTATTAAAATACTACTTCAAGATTAGTCTGTAAAGTTTACGCTTTTAAGACTAAATGTCAGAGTAATTATATTGTAACCGAGTATAGATGTCTAAGTACAGTATAAAACTTTAGACGCTTAAGAAAATGTCTGCAGAAATATTCCCACACCGAGTGTGGAATATTTATTTTCAACAAGCCTTTATGTAAGTTTTATTTTATTCAACATTGAAGCAGTAATACCGTTGATAAGTATCTGCCGAAAGAACTTTTTATAAGTAGCTTCAAAATTTATTTTTCGCTTATCTTAACAACGTCGACAAAAAATCTTTTAATATTATAAAGTACGCAAGAAAAACACCATATGGTTATATTTTTACAAGAAAAAGAAAAAAATATTTATGCAAGTATTGTACTTTGTTACAAATAGAATACAAGCACATTATTAAATAAGCCAAAAAAGTGTCATAGGTTCCAGGTAACGAACGAAATTGACGTACAAAAAAATGAAATAAGGTTGGAAGATAAAAAAAAACAACGTTCCAAGGTGAAATACCGATAAACAAGTTGGTGCTCGACATTTTTCGTAAAAAGAATTCGATCAGCTTCTTTTTGTGACTGCAACAGTACGACGCCCTCCAAAAGGCGACTATTGATTGGCCAACTTGATTGCCATCATTCAATCGCGGGTTCGCTTCCTTGGACTGCGGAGGAAATTACTGCACGACTTGTTCGCCAGAATTATTACAGACTGTCGATGCATTTCGCTTGTTCCTCCAAGTGAAATAGTATTTTAATGCAGCGAGCGCTATGCTATGCAATTCAAGCTGCACTGCCAGGAAAGCCAATGAAAGCGTACGTTGAATATTAAATCTTGAACACGAAGGTTCACCTTTGCAATTGTCGGAATAAAACAAGATGATTTGGTTCAGAGATTTATTATTAATATATGTAAAACACTGAAAATTATCTGAAGCGAATATAAATGGAAATATCTATTGGAATAACTAATAAAAAATTAAATAATAATGTACCGCTTTAATCAAATGCTTATTATAGAATTGTTTTTGAACAATCAATCCTCAGAACGAAATTCTTCAAGAATATATTTGATAGTGATCCGTGGCCGATAAATTATTCATCAACGGGAGCATTTTGTTTCACTTAGGTTGTCTATGAGTATCACTATTTAATACAAATTTCATTCCTTAATCTATGGATAGCATCATTATTTTGTTAAGCGAAACAAGTCAAGTTATTTTTAAAATGTACGGATTATGATAATGTGCATTATTTTTCGTTATAAGAGTCTTCACTGAGAGAGCCGGCAAAAATAATTGTTAAATATATAACTGGAGAGGAAAACGTTGATTTGTAGTTAAATAATATACACTTACATCGATATAAAGTAAGTTGTATGTTATCTTAGATACGATTGAAGTGCGCAGACACTTAAGTCAAAAGAGAATATTTCCATATGAGGGCGGATTTACGATATCTATCGAGAGTATATTGGAGCAAAGGAAAATGTGAAATAAGAGGGAAATATTGGAATGTTGCCTGGAGTTAAGTAACATAAAAGTGGGAAAGTAACATTGCAAAGTCGGCGAGAAGAGTTTTTATTCGAGAGTGGGAGAAATAATAGCACTACTAGAGAAGAAGCTTCAACGAAGCTTTTTGCGATAATTTCATTTTATTTGACGCTTTTCTTTTAGTGAAAGTAGGCCATGAGGAAACAAAAGTTTCCTTGAATTACATTCATTTTGTAAACATATACTAGATTAATAAAAATAGTGTTACTTTAATAATCGAGTGCAATATAAATTTGATAGATATGGATTTATTTTCATGCATTTTATACGTCTCATGTCGTTTAGTATAATGTGGAACATGTTGTATTCTTACAGTAGTGATGATGCGACTGTGATGTTGATAAGTTATAAAATATATTTTTTACGAATGGCTTAAGAGATATAAACAAATGTTATAATACAAAAAAAAAATATTGTTTACCAACGGAATGGTGTCCTATTAAAAAAATTTTACCGTGGATATAAATTTGAAAATATTTCCTTGAGATACGAATCGGGAACACTGTGGAAAGATAAGGTTGCCAGGTATAAATTACGACGAGGGCATATTTTGCAATAACGTAAAAATTCAAGAGCAATTACTAACATTTTTTTTGTATCAATTTCAAAATATTCAACGCCATTTTCTAAAAAATTAATTAATCAGTCATGACTTTTGTGGATTTTGAAAAAAATGTTCTTTATACGATTTATAGCTATTATATCGAATTGAAAGAGCACCAATTACTTTCAATGCAAAAAATAAATAAAAATGTTTCAAATTATCAGTAACATATCAATAATTACAAGATACATAATTACCATCGGCTTGCGGTGGACTTGTCTCTATCGCACATCGCTTGTGTATGAGAAAGTAGGATGCATGAGCATGCGCCCGCATGCCCTTGTATCTCGGTCGCACCGTTTACTATACGTGTGATTGAGCGAGAAAGAGAGAATTCCACGGCACGCGCCTGATACCTATACATATACCTGATACATATCTTAAAAAATCAAAAGTGACCATAGTTTAAATTGACGAACATGAGTTACTGTTCAAGCTGTGTGGATATATTATATCACAACAATACGGTACAAGAGGTCACCGCTGACAGATAAGAAAGAAAAATTTTAGACAAACGATACAAAAACATTGCACATTAAATTGTATAGCGTAATAAAACTTTCTAAAAAAAAAAAAGGTTCGGTGTTTGATAGTAGGTGATTTATAAAAATTCTAGGAAAGAAAAGGTTTGTACAAATAAAGAGCGTATTTGTAAGAGGGATTTAATGAAATGAGAAATGTTTTCATCGCGTTAGTTGACGCGTAGTGATTGATTGCTATTCGAAACTCCAATTATTGAGACTAGATGTAAGTTTTATACAAAACCTAACCTTGTTATGGACATTCTTTTTGAAGAAAAAATATGCCCACTTAATCAGACTGATTCTTTACACTACGTTTAATTCTGCTGTCGCACAGGTGAACACATAGGGTACTTCAAGTCTCAAAAGAAAATGTAAAAAAAACATATTAATCATGCGTCTTGTCAAAGTTTCTATCGCTTGCAAGAATTGTGATTTGCTGTGCGAAAAACGTTTGAATAACTAACGAGGTAACGTCACAATTTTCACGTAAGCGAAAAATGTTATTTTTTGATCAGTAGGGTTCGACGAAAAATGAATTATTATGTTTTGTAGAAAAAACGCCACTCGAAAGACCATTTTGCTCACATATTCCGAGGAAATATAAATTAAATAAATTTATTTAATTATATTTAAATCCAAAAACACAAAAAAAATATTTCGATAATACAATGAAGTTTAGATTTATCTCATAAAAATAAATATCAACAGATCAGTTAATAATGCTCGCGAAGAGCGAAATCAGTCCCTATTATTTTATATGAATGTGGAAGAAGTACAAACAAATTTTTCTTTATTTAAAAAATATAATGCCTTTCCAACAAGAATTGAAATGTAAAAAGTAACCAATAAATACATGTTTTAATTATTTAATTAACCAATAAATACATGTTTTAATTAACCTTGTTGTGGATTTTATTTTTATGTTCTTATTAACTGGTTATGTTTTAAAGCTTCCTTGGAACGATGCAGTTTATATAATATTCTAATGCGATTTTTTTGTAGTATATTATTTTGTACTAAATGGTTTTCGAAGTATATCAATTGTTTATCAGCTTACCTATTGAGACATTTTATTTATAAGAAGATTTGATAGCTCTGGATAAATACAATCATAACAAGTTTTTCTGGTTGAGTAGGTGGATGCAGGTAGAGTAAATTAATTTATTGCTGTTGAAGTGAAGGTACACGTGAAATCTTACCTATGCCCCTTTCTGTGTTGAGGTGCCGCTGGCCCTGCAGCCTGCGCGTCCGCCGACCCCCCCATGGCGCCTTCGCTGGCGCGGCGCGCGCGCCCCTGCGTCCCTCCACCCGCCACAATGACGCCCGATCCACTTCCACTGATACACCACCACTGCCCTAGCGAGAACGCAGCGGCCGCTGCATGCCTCGCCCGCCTTACCACTAGTCAATTTCCTCCGATGATTATGTTACCTAAAAACAATACAAAAACACATGTTTAAATACATAGTTAAAAAGAGATCTGAGGAATAAAAATGAAGAGTTATGTATCATTAATTGCAATTAGTAATAGTCCACTGGTATAGGACGTATATGCGATTATCATTGTGAATCAATACAATTTTACTTTAATAAATCGACAAAGCACATGGCACGCACAAGTACATCTACTCGTAATGTAAGCATTTCATGAGTACAGGCTATAAGCTAGTTGCTCAACTTATTTTTAAGAGTGGGTCAGAATTGAAGTTTAAGATTATGAAAGGATAGAAACATCAGGTGACCATGTCCTAAGATGAAAATTTGAATAGAGATTGAAAAATCAATATAGGAAAATGTTCTTTGTTCTGGTATCTGAACTCTTGATCGTATAATGGAAGCCTACAGCTACGGCTATTAACAACTGATTATTTTGTTTCTCGAGTATTTTAGTAATTTAATGTTTATACTACTGTATATGTATGTTAATTCAGATGCTTAAAAAATTAAAAAGTATATTAACAATGATAAGTTTATTGATTTATTTGAATGGACAGTTTGTCGACAGCCAAACAATTGAATGAAGCAAAACAAAAAGCTGGAATTAATTACCAAACGAAGATGGAAACTCTGGAATAGGGCCTAAATTTTCAATGAGCAATCTGTGCTTGTTGCTAACTTGGGGAAACTAGCTCAGCGCCGAGTTGAAGTAATGATGTCCTACTTAAAATGTAATCAGGGCAACAGGAGAATACCTGGGACGACAGTATACAGATTTTGAAGGAGAAAGTACATACGTGTGGACCAGTCAAGTATGTTAGTTCGTTTACTTTCAATAAACAATGTATTTGTATTTCGTTCATGATGTAAACAAATAAGGCGGTGTATGTTTTTAGAGAGAAGAATTTTTGACATCTAATTTGTATTGCTACAATATAGTTCTCAGACGCAATAATCAAATGGTTTGAATGAATCACCGTTCATTCAATGATCACTATGATAAAAGTGTATAAATGAAAAGTTATTTTCTTATCATTCACATAATAAATATTATAGTACCCTCCGTTTTAACACGGAGGGAATAGTTCGTCGTATGGATGGATCCATTGCACCGATGGCTGAGGTCATCGCAACTTGTGTATCGACCACAGGAACCTAGCATGCGAAAGCGCAATTAAGCCAAAAAGGGGTTTAGTAGGTTCCACATTGATCCAATATACAAAATGACCCACTTATACGTCTCAGAAATGGTACGAGAGCCGAAGTACGTATTAATAACGGCCCCAGTGAAAGTGCTAAATAAACTGTTATTTTTAATGTCTTCAGTATGCATAAACTGAGTATTCATTATCTAAATCTTTGAGATTTCATAAATAAATTTGAGAAGTTATTAATACATTTTTTGTAATTCTACAGTTTGTGCTACTAGGTGTAAACCGTGTTTCACCTTTTTGAAATATATCTTCAAACAAAAAATTGATAACAATGTTATCAATTTATATTAAAAATGAATTTTCACAATTACCACCGAATCCACAGAACATTTAATTTAGTATGTTTAATTTTTTTTTTTTTTTTTTTTTTCAGTTGATAATGCTCGTGATGAGCGAAACCGGTCCTGATCATTATAAATATGTGGAAGTAGTACAAACAAATTGTGTTTTATTTTTTAAAATATAATGTCTTTCCACCAAGAATTGACAGTTAACTCCTTAAAAGTAATTAGTATGTTTAAATTCGGTCTAGTGGAGGTAGGTAAAATTAATGTATTATTTTTGAAAAACCAGCCTCTGTTTTGAAGCACGCACATTCAAGAAAAGATATATAAATACATATACTAAGATTATATCGTCGATGACCCTGCAAAAGGTCGTAAGTCAAAAAGTTTTATTTACTGTTAATATACATTTTTGAGATTGCTAATGATTTTTTGCTGTGTTAACAACACTTGCTGACATGTGATAAACTATTACGGTAAAATATAATTTTTAATTTATTTTTGACATACGACATATTAAATTGAAAATGACGAAATGCCTAGTAGCAAGAATGATTCGACGTGTGAGGACGTATAAAGTATCCAAAGCTCAACTACTAAGGGTAGCAGTCGTGGAGCCATACGAAACAAGAGCTATCTGCAAAGAAAAGAAGGTGTTTTACTGAAGTCGTACTACAAATTGGTATTCAAAAATTTGATGTTCAAGGCAGGATTTACGAAACAAGAGTAAGACAAATAAAAACTGATGGTATTTATGATATCAGCAGTGAAATTTAACTATCGAAAGAAAAACTCTAATGTTGCATTTCACCCAACGCGTTTAATATTACGTATTCTATTACACGAAAAGGTCAAATATTATCATAGTTGTCAGTGATGGGAGCAAGCGAGCGAGTCGATAAACGACCTTGTGCATTATCACTGTCCTTCCAGCTGGTAAACCAATTTGCGTGAAAGCCGGCATTGCTTTGAATTTAGTAAGTAATTAAGTTTGGGCGCAGAACGAGAGGTGCCGTGACACCGGCTTATATTTTTGAAAGTAGACAAACCCAAATAATTAATTTGCGAGAAAATAATTAACCGAAAGAGGCAGCCTTTCAGCGGGTTTTATTTATTTCGTTTTATGTTTGAAAGTAAAATAAAAGTATTCAGCTATGATGAGTTTTGGTAATATTCGAAATGTTATTCACGAAGATTTAATTTTTTTTCCATGTCCGCTCCCAATGTGGAGCATATGGTCTCCTAATGGAGGTATTTTAACAGAATTTTTCTACGAGAACTGCTTGTCACTCAGTTGCTCTACCTCTCTTTTTTTTTCGAAGTGAGTAGGGATAGAAGGATAGTATGACAGGACTAGTGGTTAGCTAATCGCTCTCGTTACGCCCTGTGAGGATGGGATTGGTGGAAGGGAGGACTCAGACTACGAACAGAAATCCATAAATCGATTGAAAGATCAATCTATGAAAACCGTCCGCACCGGGAATTGAACCCGAGACATCCGTAACGGTAGCCAGCTACGCTACCAACAGCGCCACGTACGCCGACAGATTTAATTGTTGGGTAAAATTACTCAACAATATTATTGTATATTTGATACAGACACTACTAAGATTTTTTACTATGACAAGGTAGTTATTTCAGGAGACAAGATAATGATATTATACATAAGAATTCCATCAACCAACCAACGCTTATCATAAATTTTAGTAGGCTATCCTCAGAATGGCGACGTCCATGTAGATAAGTACTTCTAGATATTGAAATTATTATTGCTGCCGTTTTAATCTGTACTGACAATAACAAAGAGCAATTCCCTCTCAGTTTATTGTTGAAGCTTAGTTGAACAATAGGGCAAAGCAATAAATCCTGATGCCAAGAATAGCTTGATATTAATGCACTAGAGTGCAATGCGAGATACTGTAAGTAAATTTAGAGTGCGTAGGAACATCAACATTGTACTGTTAGCAACAATAATAACAATCATAAGTTATATTCATGTAAGTGCTGTCGTGTATTTGATGAGTAGAGTTCAACTTTATAAGTTCAAAATATTGAATGTGTAAAGATTTAATATTTAACAGCAGAGCCATAATAAAAGTTTATACGGAAAGAAACGCACGAGAAAGATAATAATATAAAAAATCAATTAAAATCAAGATGCTTGGAAAATTGTACCATAATTTTTATTTGTAGATGGGTATTTTTATCTAAAATTTAAAAGGATAATATCTTCGATGGATTCGATGGTAACTCTGTGGAAACTTGTTTTTAAAGTCAATATCAATTTTAATTTTATATTATTTAGAGTACTTTTGATGTAAAATCTGTATATAAATTTGATAAAAGAGACGTAAATGATATATTGAACAGTTTATTGAAAATATTTACAATCGCAAATCCTCAGCAAGATCGACTTTAATAGTGGTGCTTTTAATAAGGATTTCGGTCGTCCAGTTAACAAATCAGGAGTATAAGCATAATGCAAGTATCCGCTAAATTTATCAAAACACTGTGGCCTACAAAAATATTTGGTGTAAAATCGCAATGCACTATTTCTTACTAGTCAACTGCTGATTCGGCGTGAGATAGTAACTACTCTTGGCAGAGCAGTACAGATATAAATATTATTTTCTTTCCTCACTTTCGCTATGTTTATACAATAATGTTATATATATACTAACGTATGTGCAAACGTGGATTAGCCTCTCCGTATAAAAATAATACGATGCAAAATACGGAGAGTAGGTGGGTTGTGTCGTATCTGGCGAGGACATTATCGGTGTTACCGTGCGAACTGTTATCACGACGCCAGTAAAGGCAAGATAAATCGAGAGTTAAAAAGACTTCCTCTCCAAGACTAAGTTAGTTTAATTACTAAGTGATTAGAATACTTATATTATTCCGAACAATTCCGGGATTCATTCTGTCTGACGATGCTTCTAAAATATAAAAAGGTCATCGTAAGCCAAAAAGTAAAATTAAATACATTTTAATTTTTACGGACTTGATTAAAATTTATAAAGTTATTTCAAATCATTATATTATATTACAAAATTATTGTGAATCGAATTCGTTCGTTAAACGGAATTATGAAGGTTTTACGGATTATGTAACGATGAAACGTGTTATACAAATATTATGAATGACTTGAAAAACATTATTTCCGTAAATGTTAAATCCGAGCATTCGTATTAAAAAGTATACGTTTTCGGTATAAAGGCACGGCGGGTGTACGTCTTTATAATTTTCTATCAAAAACGACGAATATTTTGTACAGTATATAAAAAAATTAAATACGTTTTGTGCTTGGGATCTCGCTTCAAAGAAACATGAAAACATATTTTTCAAGCACGCGCGAGGTATAGAAACTTCCATATTTTGAAAAGATTCGAGCAGCACAAAATGGCCCACGGCATTGCGTAATGTCTGCGTTACAAATGAAATACAATCTCTTGTAGACCACTCGCTTTCCTGAAACGGGTTCGGTAAGACCGGGTCGTGACTGTAACCTCTCAGAATGAAGAAAAGGTCTTATTTAACATTACTTCAGATAAACTAATGACGATTGAGGATGAGAATGGTGTAGCTGCCACTAATACATGTCTAATCACGGTCGACGGAATCGTAAAAATTACGACTCCACTAAAAAGAGACCGGTTTATGGAATGAATAATATTATGGATACCACTTGTCTACGGCTGACACAGGTTTTGCATTATTATTAATGAGAAGAGATCATTGAATATTTAGTGAAAAAAAATACATCGCGCCAGGAATGTAAAACTTGAATAATGGAATTTTCTTTTCTATAAATTTAATCCTGTGAATATTAAAGACAGTTTATAAACTGGTTAATATATTTTTCTTAGGTATTTTTGTTTTGAAAGACGAAAACATTAAACTAAATGGTTAGTATTAATATTTTTTTAGACTGTTATCGAATTGATTACGGTTTTTTTAATAAATTTGTGTCAGGTGGTTTAAATTAAGAAGGAAATCTTCGCTTTTGTATTTTGGAACAAACGCAAAAAATCAAATTGTGTCAAATTGGCAATACGAGTGCAAAGTTGAATGTTTCGAAGAAAAATAATTATTCTTATGATAATGAGATAACGAAAGAGTCATAAAATGTGTAATATAACTGTTATTTTTAATTATAGACAGTATTAATCTTTTGCTACTCAGATACGCAATGGTCAAAATTCAAGTATTTTAAAAACTTTTCAACACGACGTGTGTGATGTTTTAAATGTTCAATCTTGTTCAAAAACCATTCGCTACATATGGCTTTATTGAAAAAAGCGTTGCCCACCTCTGATGTAGAAGGGTAACGATCTTAAATAACCAGTTATGCTTTTAAGTCTATCGCCATAACTTTTGAAACAACAATTACAATGCCGAGACACATTATTTAAGCAATTTCAACTCAACAGATATACTTTCTGCTAAGACTACCACAATCAATATAATATTTCAGTTATTCTGTAGTAATTTTTAGGCGACAAAACTATCTTATGTTAATTTACGAGGAAAGTATTATACATATTACAATTTTCTTTGTATAAAATCGAGGATGTGATAATTTAACAGTTGACGTTCACGCCAAAAACACATTTATTAGTATAATTTTATGGAAGAATTTGCAACGAACAGTTTTTAATTGTTCAAGAGGTCTTCGAAGTAAGTAGAGCGAAGCGAACTAACTGGCAGACTTATTATGCAATCCGATTGTTCTGCCGTTCACTTTGCACATGGATACATATTATGAACTTAGCTGCGGTTTGGGCGGCAATGGCGGCATCTCTATTTCAAAATGATATTGAAAATTAATACAGCACGCGGTCGTAATTTTGAAAACTGTATTTGCATCTAATATACAAATAACCATGTTCTTTTTAGATAAACATTAGTTCATTAAATTCCAAATGACATTTACATAACAAAACAATTAAAATCATTATATTATAACACAAAGTTGTGTGTAATGTTTAGTAAAAGTCAGTTAACAAGTTAATCATTAGTGCATAATACGAGAGAAATGTATTCATTTATTTTATAATATCACACATTTATTGCATATTTATTACAGTATATGCGCTGCAGTTAATATAAAAACGTTCTATTTTATGAACATGTTAAAGAGAGATAGAAATTAAGTCATGAGAGTCGCCTATAAATTAAATATGAAATAGGTTAGTGGTTAATTCTGAACAAAAAAACGGGTAGTTGGCATAGAGATTTGAACGCAGGCCGGACCTCCTCACTTTCAAGCTGAATCCTATATATAGTAACTACAAATGTTGTACTTCGGTCGCACGTTGTGTTTTATTGAATAAGAAAACAAAATCTGTAATAATATTCTTCCCCACGAACTAGAGACCCTTCAATCACTATTGTGGCGCTCTACAGAAGTACGCAGATTTCAATGAGATGCACAATTGACAGTAAACGACACTTAAGAAATTTTACCAGCAACCTATATTTCAACTTACACAGAACAAAAGTGCTCTTCCACCAACACAGCGGTAACATTGGGTTCAAAACTGGTTTATCATTTAGTACCATATACTTACAAACTTGACCGTGGATATAAATTTTATATTGGCAATAATATTACAAAAATACATCGAAAATATTATCTTATTATAGTTGACAAATATAAAAGGTTTTTGACACACATGTTGTGTATGGAGAATGATCACTTTATTAAAGAAAATTGCAAGCCCCATGTAAAGATATTATACATTATTTCCTTGCAATTCTAAATTGTCGGAGTAAACAAAATGTCAGTGTTTTATTTTCAAAAAGCCCTCAGGTGTGGCTAATATTATTGGATTTTTTCTTAACTTAAAAGGTCGGCTTGAAGGTAAAACAGTAAACTTTATTCACCTTTACAGTTGGTTCTTTATGTAGAATAGATAAATGCACAAGACTGCTCGACTAGGCGACCTTTACAATCAAGTTTTGGCAATCGAACAACGTACTCAAAAATCGATGGACTATGTAGGTGGAAAGTCGATTCCGTTCGAAACAATGGCATTGGTTAGTTCAGTGCTCCGAAACCGGTGTGCTGCGGCACACTGGTGCGCCGTGGGACGAACCCAGGTGTGCCGCGGCGCAGTGGGTTCAAAATGAGAAAAAATCGAGTATTTTTATACTTATCAGAAATAATTAGAGCCACTCGGTTGCTAAAATCTCTGTTTAAATTATGATGATGATGATCGGGTAGAATTCAAAATGGTGTTGCTGTTTAATATATTGAAACAGATGTGTGGAAGGATGGCAAAGATTTAACTTTTGCATTTTATTGAAAAATATAATTTTATCCTCGCTACAGTTGCTCTGAAAGAAGCCTTTTGAAGTTGAAATTAATAACAAAGCTATTTAATAACGACAATGAGCAATTTGCGATTGAAATGTTTTGCAATACTTTCAATAGAACACCAACTGGCAGATAAAATAGATTCCGATAATTTTGCACAAATCATTTTTTTCTAATTTGTAAGTGTCACATCACTATCACATCAGGGTTAAATAGTTTAATCGGCTTTAATTAAAAAAATATATTTACCACTATTTCAAATTCATCAAATAAAAATAATTTACAAATTTAAGGTTTTGTTTATGAAGTTTACTTTTGGCTTGTAGTGTGCCGCGAAATATTTATGAGTACTTAGGTGTGCCGTGGGTGAGAAAAGGTTTCGGAGCACTGATTTAGTTGATTGGATTAGAATGTTTCTATTTGTATAAATAATATCTACTTCTGTGAGTCACAGATCATAAATAATACCCGATAATCTTATAGATACGACAGTGTGAAATTAAAATGAAAGATACGTACACGTGTCGAAAATGAAAGATATACGTAGAGATGCACGTCAATATTTAAAACATAATACTTCGTTGACTGTTAATTAAACAAAGCATTTATAACTTTGGGATAATAACGGTGAAAATGTTTAAGCACAAGCAGACATATTCAGTTGGTATTGTATTGCCAAAACAATGTGCTATGGAGTCAAGAATTCTCGATTTTCAGTTTGAGTAAAATAATATATAGATGACAGAGATAAAATATCACCACTGAATAATGGAACCCGGTCTCTACCAAATATAACAGTCTGCACTGTACTACGCAATAATGTATGAATAAATCATTTAAAACATTACTTTCTTTCAATATTACTCTGTAATCTTTTGTTTCTGTACGGTATTGATATTTAAAAAATATGTTTTTCACAGGATCAAGAATCAAATCTTTATAAGGAATAATTTCGTCGTTAATTGAACTACGCATAAATTTATTTGCTCCAATTGCGTATTTTTTCGACGCTGGAAAGATGATAATAGAGTAAGACAATATTCGATGTAACTAATGGAGACGTTTGTTTGTATGTTAGGAGTTATTGAAAACGGTCAAATTGTAATGACGACTGATTCGTGTCGCATATCGTGTTGGGGGAAGCTAAACTTTTAAAAAAAGAAAATTTCTAAAGAAGTAAACTTTTCCTCGTCTGTCCATCCATGTAAGTGAGTGACACGGGTTGGTGTGCGACGCGTAGAATTTTTCACGTTACTGAAACATTGCCAAAAGCAATCCATTAAATTGTGTTTGATCGAACAACTGTTCACCACTAAACGTGACACCACTATGAAGATTGTTTGAGATGAAAATGTGCGTAATGATCTGCTAAATGCTATATATCATTTTCAGCTGTGGTATTCCTTTATAATAATTTGAAATTTCACCAAAAATTGTTTTCAAAACAAATTTGACTTAATATAGCCAAGTACTCAAAGAAAAAGAAACAAATAAATTGAGTTCCTGGTAAATACATACTCTCAATACACTGGCAATGTGTAGGACATCACATATGAAAGTTAGCATGACTGTATAGTTACGAGTTAAAACACAATTTTTCATCGAAAAAAAATTGAGTCGTGGAAAAACACCCACATATTAATATATTATAATAAAAATACATAATTTCGAAACAGGTAACCGAGAACAGAAAAGACTCTTTTTGAATAGTACAAGAATTCATTTTATTAAGCTACTATTTATTTTGGCGATCACTTTGTCTCGAGTGGTAATAAGCATTCTTCCCAACGCCCCGAATGAGAATTCGAATACCCCAATGAATATTTATTTTTCAATTAATGTTTTGTTTTCATCTTTTTTTACCTTACCCAATACTGAAGATGGAACATATCAACTGTGGAGAGGAAAAAGGACGTAACCCACACATAACAAAATTTACGGAAGCCACGAAAAACGTTTTTTTAATGATTTTCGGACAAAATCAAAATATTAAATATAATACAACCTTGAGTTGCATGAAGATTAATAATCTGACGTTTTATTTACTCAATCTGATATTAATTTAATAAGTTATTTGAGAAAAATCAATAAAATTGATGGTTACGTCTTTTTTCCCCGACAAAAGTTATCAACACTAATGTAGTTAAGCAGCTTACAACATTTTTCCTCACCAATATAAAATGACTTTATGAATAAACGTATAGAACTATGGCAGCTAGTACACTTCTGCATATATTTAAAATAGCTTTCTTAAGAATGCATCATAATTAATTAACTGGGAATTTGATTACTATATATAATAAATCACATAGAGTATGTAGCATAGCAAAAATGTTAGTTATAATTATATCAATACAAGTCTAATAGTACGATGCAACAATTTTTTTTAAATAATGCATGATAGTACCTATTGCTATTCTACTATTTATTTACTGCAAGTAAAGTTAAGACATAGTTTATCATACATTATGTATGAAAAGATAGACGAGAGAATATATCAGTACGTCATATTTATTCCGTTTTACGAGCAGTGTAATCTGAACTGTTCTTATGACTAATTTACAAGATAATCGAACATTAAGCGTCTTATAATATTAGAACTGTATATAAAACAGTAAGTAATAATAATATTCGTCTAAATATAAGTGTATTTATAATAATTTCAGGTAAACAGATTGACGGGGCACATAACCTAAAAACAGCAAGGTGATGTTTTTAGAAAATAAGGCAAAATTTGTGTTAAATTTCTCGTCTAATATGAACAAGAGACCATTGATCTATGATTTGAAATATATTATTGTTGTAACAGGGTTGTTTTATAACAATACAATTGTAATTTACACTTACCCTCCATTTGTGCGACATAAAAATTTCAATACGTAATTGTGAACACTTTCTTTCTTATTTGTATTGTTTATACGTTTATACCATTCACGTTGACAACACACATTTTATGAATATTTTTGGTCCTTTCTGTTGCCATTTTTATTCAGTGACTTTATTTTTAACACTTTGTGATGAGATGGCTGTTGATGTACGTATTAACGCGTAATTGTGAACACTTTCTTTCTTATTTGTATTGTTTATACGTTTATACCATTCACGTTGACAACACACATTTTATGAATATTTTTGGTCCTTTCTGTTACCATTTTTATTCAGTGACTTTATTTTTAACACTTTGTGATGAGATGGCTGTTGATGTACGTATTAACTGGCACACTAGTAAGCGAGTACTGTAAGCTGCTTTAGTCTTCTCGATAGTCAAAAACTTATCCAACCGGCCGGTAGAGGTTGGTAAAATTGCAATGTTTCCCATACATTTGAGACATAAAATCTTACCTGAGTGACTAATAATATTATTGATGTGGTGTAAGTCGTTTTCCTCGCTGTACATTTCAAAGTCCCTCTTTCTTTCAAACTTAAAATCCATATTTTTATACTAATTAGACATTTAGAGCTTAAATCCTTTTGATATAACGTGTATTAAGTTGCGTGAATTGTGATTATCGAAAAAAATTTATTTTGAAAAACTGAGGGTTGCGTCCTTTTTCCTTTCCACAGTCGATATAGTGATAATTTAAGGTCATTTATTATAACGTTATTCGCTTTCTCTCATTCTCATTACTACGTTAGGCCTGATTTACAACAATTCAGTTACAATAAAATAAAATGCGGCAACCCAATCGAATCTATTGTGAACGTGTTGGACACGGACACGTCATGAAAAAACTAGTTCAATATGATATCAACAAGATTTTTTTTTCGTTATCCAATTAATGCAGTACAACCTCAATTATTGGTTATGTCAGTAACACGACCGCGAGGCACTAAGGCAATTGGCGAAGCCGTTGAATTAGCCTACAAAAATTCAAAAACTTTTACTCTTCATCGGCCGGCCGAACTCAGCTAGCTGGCATTGAGAGTTGCGTGAAAGGGTAAGCATATCGTTAATGTAAAAACTTTTGCATCAGATTGTTTACGATTCCACTGATTGGTATTATTTATCTGCCACATGCGTAAGTTAAATGAAATACAATGAATGAAACGGCCAATATAATCGGTATCATTAAAATAATAGCTAAGTGAGAGCTAAGTTGTTTTAAATGTTGTAATTTAAAAGTGGTTTTATTCTCACGATAGCTACGGAAACTTCCGGAATAAGCAAACAAAAAGTATGAATATATTTATATTTAATGGCAAACCTCCGAGTGTTGGTGGTTTTGAATGTCAATATAGAAAGTTTGACGAAATTTTGGCTATTATTTTCAAGACAACGCATTTGACATTCAAAGAAATTGTACGAGATCAATACAAAAGGAATGTTAAATATAAAGCATTTATTTACACACTATATGGACACAAGACGATTGTTTTATACCTAGACAGTTGAATCGGTGCAGGAATAATTTTCAGTGTTGAACATCTTGTTACGACTAGCTAAAGGCTTCGGCGGATATTAAATTTTTTTCGAAAAAAAACATGAACAAAGACTGAAATGGAGTAGCTTCTCTTGCAAGATAAATAATAGGAATGGTTGTTGAAGCCAGTTACACGTATAATATATTTTTTTATTTTTATTTATTTTTTTATTTATGTATTGTAAATTTAAAAAATTGAATTGCATGGCATTACATCTGACGCCAATGCGCCATGCATTTCACAAACATAATAACAGTAACAACAATAATAATAATTATTGAAAACAGTTATACTAATAAAAACAATAATGAAAATAAAAACATTTTTTTTTAAATTATTAAATACAAAAAAAACAAGACATTATTAATTTAAAAGGAACAAATATTTAGTGAACAATACCCAGAGTTTAGTGCTGCTAGTGAATATCCAGCTCTCTAGGCAGTGCATTAATCATCCGAACGGCTCTTGCAACTGGTGACTCGAATGACCGACGCGAAGAATAAGTTTTAACAATAAAAATTGTCTGGATATGGTTTCGGCCACGTAGATAACAATTGGGAGCATGTAAATTAATAGTCATGAGAATTTCAGGATTATAAACTCGTCCCTGAAGAATAGGAGAGAAATGCTTTAGAATGGAAAGCGATCTTCGTGTTTCAAAAGAGTGAAAAGATAGCATTCCTAAAAGAAATTTGGTTGGGTAGTACTCTTTTAGGGAACTATTAAAAGGAACATATTTAAATCTCTTGAAATAGAAATTTCTTATGAACTCACTCCAATTTCGACTTGTAGGAATTTTCATATGGACTCCAGATAATAGATCCATATTCAAGCGTACTGAGAACCAAGGAAATGTATATAGTGCGAAACACAATTGGGTTTTAGAATGGTTTACTTTGCCTAACTATAAACCCAAGAAGTTTGCTAGCACGCATAGCAACGGAATTAATATGTGAATGAAATGTGAAAGAAGAGTCGAACGTTATACCGAGATCAACAATTTCAGATAAACGCTGTAAAATATTATTCGATATCACATAGTTATACTTAATACGAAATTTTGAGCGAAAGAAAGAAATGCAAAAGCATTTCGAAATGTTGAAGTCAAGTTTGTTTTTTATAGACCAATTTAAAATCGAGTCTATTTTATGTTGCAGAATACTACAATCAGACTCCTTCTTGATAGTTAAAAACAGTTTTAGATCATCTGCAAAGAACATATACTTTATTCCATTCATACTTTCCATAATTTCATTAATAAGAATAAGAAATAAAATTGGACCGAGATTCGATCCCTGTGGTACCCCAGAACATGTTGGAAAAATATTTGATGCGCATCCAGCGTATTCAACATATTGTCGTCGTTTTGACAAATAAGAAACAAAAAATTTAATTAAACCGGTATCTGATATTTTGACGAAAATGACTTGTAAACCGTATCTCGTTTATTTAAAATAATAAAAAGTATTTAAACTTTTTAATGATTTAAATGTACCCTAACATACTGTCCACTTAATGCTTAGAAGAAAAAAGTCTAATACACATATTAACGTAAATATTCAGTTTCTTTTAGTCTCCTGCACAATTTGTAAAAAACCACTTACGGGATTATAACATTAGGCCATAGATATATAATTTTACACGTACTTGGTGAAAATTGTATGCATGGTATTTTTCTACCTCAGATGTAATTCAGAAATAATATTCAATTATGCATAACGTCTTATTTGATAAATAAATTTCCCGCAGTAATTCTTCTATATTGAATATTATTTTTAAGGTTATCGGTGAGGATATGAGTTATTTAAAGAGGAATGGTTTCGAAAGTGTTTAAAGTTTGAAAACAGCTGCTCAAGACTGACTGTCGAAATATTAAATGAAGAGACTTCAGTTTCAAAACCATAAAATATTCCTATAGTATATAAGTAATCAAATAACTTGAAAAAGCTCACAAGGCCGCACAGTCACGCGAGCACGAGAGCGATTAACCAGCTTTAATAACTTATCAAACAGAAAACTTTTAGAAGCAAAAAAAAAAATGAATGGAATTAACTTTGATAATACGATGTAAACTATGAATAAAGGGCCAAGCAAAGAATGTTGCGGTAATACTTGAATAAACTTAATCGAGAAGGCTGCCGAGGGAATCACTTCAAAGACAATAACAGAGGATCTTTTCTGAACGATAAACTTCCACCTCACACTAATGCGGCTTTACTTTCAAGTAACTACTTTGATTTAAAAGATGTTTGTTATAAGGCCGACCGAAGAGTACTTAACCTTCAAAACGATTGCCGTTAGAGTTCCAGATAACATCCCATCAGAGAATAAAGCGTTTATAAAGCAATAGAGGTGGAATTTTCGGTATATCTGTTCAAAGAAACCGTTGAAGTTTCTTTATGATTTTACAACATTTCAGAAAGTTTTAGCAAAAATGAGGCGACATTGCAGTCTAAATAAAGGTTACACTTGAAAGAAAAAACGTTGTGGCAGTTGACATCATAAAAATGTATTACATTCGTGTAGTTAAAGCTATAAGATATTCTCCTAGCGATGTGATAGTGAAGTGTACTGATCGATTGAATTGCCATTAAGATGGTAGAGCTCCATTAATGTTGATAGCTAGCTATTTTGGCAACACGCTATCGTTTGCAATATCGATAATGATGAATGTCATATTTCTTGTGGAACTAATACTTTGGTATTTCTCGCACTATTGGAAAACAAGAGTCACCAAAAACATTGAATGGGAGATTTATAAAACAAAAGAACCTTATCGCTGTAAAAATGAATACTCGAGATAATTGAACGAGTATAGTAATAAAGCGGTCACAAAATTGTAGAAATATAAATAAAACATTTTTTTTCATATTGTATCTAAATACTTCAACTAAAAGCGTAAATAGAAATGAATACGAAAAACAGTTATCAATACTTTTTCCATAGAAACTTTATTTACCATAGTAACTTTTTAATGTTTTTATTTTTTGTATCCATTGTAGATATTTATCTACGACTTCATTCATGACTCGTTGTCATCATTATTAATGTGTCATTGTGAGTACGTTGTATGGGTATTGGTGGATTGATTTTCTACAATATATTCCTCTATTACTTGTGCTTACGCTGCTTTTATGTGAATTGAAAAACATATAGTTTTTCAAAGATGATAATATTGATGGATTCTTCTAGTAATGTGTGTTAGGTAAAATATAGACAAACTATTCGTTGACAGCCCTCACCTTGAAACCGTATAATATTGTGCACACGTTTTGCGGCGTCGAAGTCAACATGGACGTGGGCGGAGTGACAACGGTTAGTTCTCACAATTTCATAACTTATGAAGTTTTCACATTTTGATAACATTTTTTTGCGTGTGAAAACAAATATTGCGAAAGAGTTTTGTCATTATAGAGTTGAAAATATCTAAATTGGGAGGGGGTTGAATTTGATAACGTTGGGTCGCATTGCGAAAATGAATTAACTCGCGAGCATGCGTCGGCAACGTCGCGGTGCTAAGACGTATCAAGGGAATTTAGATTGCTTTAATATAATTTAATGACTATAATGGTAGTGGTTTATATTGTTTTCGTGATAAACTTTATCATCGATTTACGAATGCACGACGATCACCAAAAAAAAAACACGTTTTTATTATTACTTGACGATCATGTAAAATACGATGAGCCTAAGGTAACGCATACAGCAAAATATATATACTGCTTAATGGTTTTTGTTGTTTTGATTATTATATTGACACCAATATATGGTAATCACACACAACAAGAAGTATATCAAAAGTAATCGGAATACTTTTCAATTAAAAAAACCTTCTTCATTTCAGTTTTGAGATTGATCTGAACCCTTTTCATCTTTTAGGTATGCAATAATGCAGATAGAATAGAAATTGAAAGGATTGTACATAATACTTAAATTTAAGTCCTTATCACTTATCTTATTAGTCACGATGCGCGGGAAAATGAAACGCATAATGCAATAATGAATGCCTCGCAATTAACGAACAAAAGTCTACGGAGTTTTTGACTGGGAAACAAAAACCGTGTCGGATTAAACTATCCAGCTTTACTCAAGTATTGACTTGTCTTGAGGTACAAAACTTGTAGCGAAGAATATCTAGCGGGGGGTGAGTCAGAACAGACAGAAAGCCTCTGACTGGTACGTGCGATAAGGAATGAGGAAATCACAAAAAGCACCAAGCCTGCATTGAAATTATTCATTCAGGTCGCGAACATGGGGAGGGAGGTCATGAGGTGAAAAGAGAACATAATATTTATGTATAATCTGCTACATATTGTTGAAAGAATACGACATAACTGTCGCAGTGCTACATGACTTTTGTAACCGGGCAAATCTCACAAAAGACAATGTCTTAGAGTTAAAATACTGTAACTCCATACATCATAATATTGAGAAAATTGACATGCAATCCTTGTCACACTGTGACAAATATGTTTGATGAGAAGGTTCTTTCCTTTGTAGATGTTTTATGATGTGCTTGAGATTAAAGATTTCTCCGAAAGTTACGTTTTCCAAAAAATTTAAAAAAAGCATTATAATATACAGTATGAATCGAATTGAGAGAAAGAGCGTTTGGCAAAGAAGTCTTCTCCCAAAACTTATTACTCTGTCCTTGACCAAATTTATAATGGCGATTTAGCGATATACACTAAACCGGTCTTTATTAAAAATGTTAATTTGAATTTATTTATTCGCAGTCTATAAACTCCACATTGAGAGAGGAAATAAATAAAAGATGTTATTTTTATAGAGGGGTGTGTTTGATTTAGATCAAATCATGCTGTTAAAAAATACAAAAAATGAATAGGGCGCGTATTCTGTGAGAATGTTTTTAAAATACGTAATGAAATATACATACCAGTAAACTTACAACTTAACTGTGTTAAGTCTCTCATATATCAAACTTCTCAGGGGAGCCATTTTAATTTTGTAGAAATATTTTTTTCATTCTGTATTAAAGTTTTGACAGAAGTTTTATCGTTGACGGATTTTTTGAAGAGAAATACGAATATTTTATGCACTTTTGACGAAGTGGACATAAAAAAAACTGATAACTAAAAAGTATCAAAAGACTTAAATATGCTTTAATTTCAAAATCAAGATTCACTTAATATTTTTTAAAGCAGAATATCTCAACAAGTATTTGATATAAGAGTTATTGCTGTTCAAAATCGTATTGCAATTATGGCGGTCAATACAAAAAAGAATGAATTTTGAAAATTTTTGAGTAAATACAGTTCGGTTCTAGGGTACTGATATATATTGATTGAATTGGCATTTACTTGGTAGAACTCCATTATAATAGGATAAAATATCAAAGTATTCAGGTCTACTAAATTTTATTAGTTAGTTAACAGCTATTTCAGCTTCACGCCATAGTTCTGACGATGTCGTGAAGCCGAAATAGCTAATAAAATTTTGCACAGCTGAATACTTCGATATTTTATCCTATTACTGATATATATATATATATATATTATGTACAAATGGATGATTGCAGTACTAACATGATTTATTTTAAATGTATTATTGAAGAATTATATTCCTTAAAGTGTGTACAAGACACTTATATAATACAAATGTCCAGAATCATTCAACAATTTTGTTGATTTTAATCAATGGTCGGCAAACTTATCCGCCAAAGAGCCAAATATGTACATTTCAATGATTAAAAAAAAATTTGTGAGCCAAATCTGTTTATTAGTTTAGTAATCCTTTATTATAATTTTAGGCCTTCGTTAAATCACGGGTATACTGAATAAAACTTGATTTCATACTTAAGATTTTATTTATTGATAAAAAATAATATGAAAGTAAGGTAATGGCATAAACTTGACGAACAATGTCTTTGCATCTCCTTGGAAAGTTTGAGTATGTCAGGTTTGTATGTTGTTGTTTTTAATTTTAGGCACGATTCCAGGCTGTCATCAATAAGACAACTTCTCAGTTTACTTTTGATAAAATTCATGCTTGAAAAAGATTGTTCACATGAATATGTAGAACCGAAAAGGAAAAGAACAGCACACGCAAGTTTTTTCAGCTGATCATAAGAGTCAGGAATACTATTCCAGGCGTTAAACATGATCATGTCTTCCTTCTCCAGGTCTTTCAAAGCAGACCACTTGTGTTGTGAACTGAGTTCACATTTGTTCTTCTCCAGTATTTTCAAATCAACACAAATACGTTCAAATTTAGAGCTCCATATTTCCTTGTTTTTTTTAAATGGTTCTTTTGAAATAGTGTTTGTCAATAGAGGAATTATTTTCTTGGCGATGCTTCAGCACGCTCGGAAAGAGCCGCACTTTACCGACCACTGATTTAAATGATAGCACTTATATAATAGACTTATATAACTATTATAAAAACCCTATGAACAGTTGAATAGAATGTTTATGCGAAAAAATTCCACAAAATTTATAAATACAATACACTATTCTTCTAAGCCGAAGTTTCACACCAAACTGGTATTTATGTGATTATTCAAGGAAAAAATTTACATACGATAAATACAGCTCCTCCCTCTAACTACGGAAAAAAACGACCTTAGAATCAGCGTAAAATAACAGGGCGGTCAAAGGGTGAAAGGATATTATGTACTCGCGATATCAAATTTCGGTTAGTGGGATTAAATAATGAAAAGCGATACTGATATGACAGTCACGCAGTCGGTGTCGATCTAACAGGACGCTGACCCCATTTTTTTATGTTACACAGGGGTGTTTTTTTTCTTTAATACCGTAGAAGCTTTAAGTGTATTTTTTTTCGATCACGTAACTTCTCGCTAAATCTTCTTGAGTAAATTACAAATATTTAAAAACACCTATTGAAAGAGAAATTCACAGATTTTCTTACAAACACGTTAGAGTAATTTATCAAATGTACGCGATGGGGAAAATTAAATGAGTAATAAATATTATTATCCCGTATGCCGTAGCCAAGTGGGCTTAAGTTTTAACCAGTTGTGCGGTCAAGCGTTTGAATTCCTGTTTCTATATTTTAGTTTTGATTGTTGAAATGATTTATCGATTTCATACCCGAAGGTATGGATGTATGAAACGTAATGATCGCTTTCCATTTGATTTCGAGAGGCATAGAGCGACAGACTTATAACCAGTTCTCGCCTAGGGCATGTTGAAATATCTAGGAGTCAATATTGACACTCTCTAGGTATACTCTTTACGTATACTTCAAACATGAGACTTTACAGGAGAGCATTTCAATGATTTATAACGCAATTGCAAAGTAACGACTACATGCACCTTCAAAATTGAAACAGTGCTACTATTTTAAATCTAATTATCCCTGTTGTTAGATGCCTACCCATAGAGCTGAGAGCGTAGACAACGAACATGCAAAATATATTTAATCATATGTTTTGCACGTAAGTGATTATACGTAGGGAGTGTCGATATGTTCTGTGCTAAGGAGTGGATAAGGTTCACAAAATATTATGTTTGGAATTAACCGGGATGTTGAAGATTTTAATTTTTCAAGATTTACGAGATTGTTCGAAAGATACATTGTAGTTTACAATAGAAATATATAATTTCAACAAAGAAAGTATTTTATATAAATTATTATTGTCAAATAAATATGTTAAGATCACAGGACACAGCCTAATGATTATGAAAACACTCAGAGAATACTGCTCTCATGAGGCATTCAACTAAAAGTATTAGACCTATAATGCAGTCGGTTTGCTGATAATAGTGGTGAAAGAATGCGCCAGTGGCAACCGTGTTTTTTCATTTGGAATTCTTCGGCATTAGACGTAGCCGCATGTCGTTTCTGGCAATCTTGGCACGTCTCCCTGCGGTCTGTCTGCATTCACCAGCCGGTCAAATTAAATTTCTTGATAGGCCGTAATGTAATATATAATGATACTAGGTTCGATTTACTCAATAAAGATCGATACCATACACCAGCGATGGGAAATATGAGGCACGTGTACCCAACTTGGCACGCGAAAAAATATCAACGGAACGCCAAAACAAATCTTGTTGATGTATGTATTCTGACAACATTGGACACAGTTGAAGCTACGGTATGCCGCTTGTGTGCGATCAATGACGCGCGTTCGTCGTGTGTATTGCATTCTCTTGTCTTACGCATTTTTTTGGTATGTTAAGATATTACTAATAAGTTATTAGTCATTTTATTTCTGATAAAGCTGTCTAGTTAATTACAATATCAACATTAATTGTGATCGCAGGATAATGAAGTTCGTATTATTGCCCCATTAAAATGTTACCGGATAAAAGACAAAAACTATCAGAGATAAAGTGTATTATTAAAAGTTTTTATATTTCATTATTTTCCGTCATTTTATGTGTATCGTTTTTTCTAAATGTTATTCAATATAAATCTAATAACGAGTGCACCTGTATACTTATTAATAGTTAATAAGTTGTTTTTTATATACAATAAATATGATTAAGATTATGTCATGTGTACCAAAATAGGAATGGCACGCGGCACGAATTAAAAAAAAGGTTTATTTTGGCACGCCCATCAATTATTATTTGCCATTCCTGGCATACACGATGCGTTACGTGTTTATGTGCATTATTTGCGAAGATGATGCATATTAAGGCCACTATTAGCTCGAACACGGATAATAAGTACAACCTTAACTTATTTCCCCCCGTAATGTTTCAAAATTAATGTAGTTGTGTAAAACAGTGCAAGTAAATACTTCAGTAGTGCAGTATCTGATACAAATTCCTTATTTTTTTCTGTTTGAAGTTTATATTAAATTGAAAAAAAAAATGAAATACATATTTTTTTAATACAATGCCTTTCATTTTTTTGCATGTCAAACCGGTCCTGATCATTATAAACATGTGGAAGTAGTACAAACAAATTGTGTTTTATTTTTAAAAATATTATGCCTTTCCATCAAGAATTGATAGTTAACAACTTTAAAGTAGATTATATTATATTTTTAAAATATACGTTTTGTTTTCTATTGCATGAGCTGACTCGCATAATTATGGCAAGTGCAGTCTGCTACTATAAGATATCACTCTTCGTGAAAGGATGTGTTCCTAATCGATATTGCGCTGCGTGTGTCAGCTAGCATGGACGTATGTTTTTACACATATACTTTGATTAAAGGCAATATCGCATGTTGTTGATTGCACTTATTGCGTTCGAACTATACTTTTTTAAGTACATTTACTACATTATTTTAAGTTTTAGTTTTCGTGCATACTACAGTAGAAATCACCGTTTAAGTTCCTCACTTCAAACATATTATTGAATAAGAAAAAAAAATCGTTTCAAATTTACATTTCTGAACACTTTACTGCTTTTACTATTCTTGTCACTCAACGCTATTGAATATAAAATATAACCACCGAGTACAGGCCTATCTAAGTGGTAATGTATTTACTAGGGGATGTTTAGAAACATGTGAGGATTCTGGCACAAGCGGAGGAAAAGCTACCACACAATTTAATAATACCTAAAATGTCAACGTATCAACCGTGCTTGCCTGGTTGCACGTGAAAAGCAACAAGCATATGAACCTTAGCTAGGGTATTACGTGTATTTGTATAAATATTTAGCATCTTGTCAATTATGCGCCCTTTGGCGTTATTATATATATATATATATATAACAATATACGAAATGAAGGATATTGTATATTTTAACATTATTAGTATTATATAATGTTAAATGAAGTAAGCTTTTATGGGCTCACCTTTCAAGTTATATGCTATTATATCCGAGAGAATTTTTGCCAGGAGTGTATCAAGGAAATAAACGGAATTTATAGGGGAGTGCGAAATTAGGTAGTAGAAATTTAGTGTATATTGCTCAAATCTAAAGGCTATTGTCGGGGTATCCAAAATCATTAAAATTAATTCCTACGAACGAATCAGCTGACAAGCTGCTTGCTCCACTGCCTTCTATTATGCGTAACAGTCCCTCGTTGTATGCTGCAGTAACATTACCTAACACGTGAAGCAGTTACACGGCATGCGCGCCAGTGTGTGGAATGACGTCATTATCAGAAAGCAAAACTTCCATTACTGGCGTTTTAATAATTAAGCGTATTACTTTTTTCTTACAAAATTATTGTACGTGCAAATGTTGCACGGTTGCTTTCTTAAAAAAACATAAATTGTATACTTTATGAATTTTATTCAAAGAAAAAGTAATTGATGTTCAAAATCATCTTGAACTAGCGACATTCCGACCGTGAACTTTTATATTCGTTGAACACTGGCAAAGCTACTTGCAGTTTTTTTTAGATAGCACGTCCAAAGTAAACGTTCGGTAATGACGGGCGGGTTCAAATGCGCGGCGAATTCAGCAAATTAGTATGCGGCAAGCACTGCTTCCACACTTTGCTGCAACTCTCTTGCCAAAAATATTGCACACTCCCCAAAGGAAAACGACCGCTAGTTAAAAACATTAGGAACGTGTCGAATACATCACGAACATCACATTGCCTAAAGATTGCTTCTATCCTTTGCAAAAAATAAACCGCAGGCTTCAAATTGAATGATACTTTCAATCGTATAAGCATCAGTAACAGAACATACAATTGTTGTTGTTTTTATAGTGGTGACAGCTGTCCATTTATATTAAAATACTAGATGAACAAAAAGTAATAATCGGCAATCGATTTATAAGCAGTAAGGATATATTTTACGATGGAATATAAATAAAATAAACTATGACGCTTGCCGAGGCTTGAATTTTCTTAGTTTTGAAAACAGCGAGCGGCAAATCCCAGGTGGATATTGACAAAACTATGATTCAAGTTACAACTAAGTGTGAACATATCTTTAATCTAATTGATATTTATTTGGTTGAACTACATTATAATAAGGAAAAAAGGAATGTATTTAGTTCCACAAGAATTATCAAATATTACACCTGCAATCAATCAATGAGTCATTTTAGTAATCAACATCAAAGCAGTGTTTCAAACTTCTGTCAGTAATAAATTATTCTGAGAAAATTCATATTTTCACACAATATAGTGAACCATACAAAATTGGGCAAGCACAGATGCTGAAATGGTAAATATTCATTTTGCCAATAAAACGTACATTGAACCTTTGAGGTAAGTATATTGACTTGACAAAGATTACTAAGAGTGGTGTCACTTGCATGTGGTATGGATTCATAGGTTAATATGTAATAACTCTATATATATAATACTATGGGGTCGAACGCCTGCTTTGGAGAGCATTTGAGCGTTAGCCAGTCCAACATTCAAAAATGTGCAGGACTGGCACAGGTTTCTCTGGCATAATCAATACATTTAAGATTTTCTTTGTGATACGTTATGAAAAGTTCCAGCGAACTCTCAATTGATTGAGTTTCGAGTAATATATATATATATTCTTATAAGTCAAAACTACTTATTATATTTGTAGCCGCACTGCACCTCGGGTCGTTAAAGCGTGCACTGGGAGCAGCGCGTTAACGGCGTACGCGATTTTAATTTTTAAAACATTATGAGCGACAACCTATTTGCCGTGGATTTAAAAAAAAAATGTTTACCTTTTTACATCTAAGCAAGCGGAAACTCACGGTGAAAAAATAATTAAAAACACCCTAATTTAGACATGATAATAACGATTGCCTTAGTATTTAATTAACACATTTCTTCTACGTTATTTTAATTAAAATAAAATTTCTCTATACGCATTTAATTCATCTTTCTACCTAGAATAGCATATTTTGTAAAATTACAATATGCTATGACAAATTTTTCATAAATTAATTTATACTAGATCGAGTGGGGAATTCGAAACGGAATTATTTCACTGTACTTAATAGTTATGGTATGGAAAAAATAAATTAGGTATGGTCAAATTTAGAATAAAATGTTCAGTATAAATATATATACAACGGTATGGTGATCAATACTCTACTCAACTAATGAAACAATATAGCCGACTGCTCAATTGAAAAACGAAACATTAGATTATTCCGCAATGAAAAATATGAAATACTTCATTTCAAAAGGCAGCAAGGCGAAAGTACTGTAGGTAGAAGGAGATTATTTTGGCTGTATCGCCTTTGTAACTGCCTCAATGTCCAAAACGTTGTGACGATAGCTGAAATAGTACGGAAATTTGGTCGCCAAACTTTGAAAAAAAAGAACAAGACCGTCTTCAGAATATGTATATGTAGGTTTTTTAAATTACGGATAGTATCGATGTAGTGGAGAATTTTATAACCTCTAAAATCTACTGTAACAAATACAGAAAACAAAGTCAACAAGTGTAGGTGAGCTTACGCCACTTCGAAGAGTATAATTGACGAAATAAAAAAAACAAATTCAGTAACTATTGGATACGGATATCTTATGATTAATGGAGGCAATAAAATAGGATAATGTGGCTATTACTTTCAAAGCGACAATAAAAAAAGACAGTTGGTCGAGCGTAATTTACGAATATATTTGCCTCCGTGTTTTATTATAATACCTACATTCATGTGTAGAAACATTGTTCACCAGTTGTAATAAAACTTCACAATAAATAACATAACTAACGGTTATTAATTTTAAATCGATATTAAATTGCATAAACCAGTAAAAGATATTAATTTTAATATTTCATTAAACCTAATTTGAATTGTTGAGATTTTGTACATTTCCATGTATTTCATCACTAACGACTGGGGTATCGCCTTTCGGCATCTTCAGAAATTCGAGCACACGAATGGACTCGTAGTAAACAGTTTACATCGCTTATATACAAGATAAAATAAGACAAATCTTATCATTAATTCTAGGAACTAGATTGACAACTGGATTGATTGCAACAATGACCCCCAATCCCAATTGGGAAAACAAACGCATAATGAGTGGAATGGAAGGTTTTAAAATGCAATTCGAATAACTACCTGTCAGTGACCATGTAATGATGTAATATGGGAATTTCATTAATTTGATTGTTAATTTATGTTTATTTTTTAAGAAATCATCTCAAGTAAAGGATACAATAAAGGGGAGTTTGGAAGATTGAGTTGTTCGTTCAAAATTGGTAAGGAATTTAACTGGGCTCTATTGATTTTCAAAATTTCGTCGTTCGTTGCGAAATACATGGAAATGTACAAAATCTCAAAAATTCAAATTTGATATTGAAATTCCATCAAACACCCTCAGTCGATATCTTAAATTGTATTATTTAAACCTACGACAGTTTTTACTAATGAGTTGTGTTTCATTTGCTAACTCTTATAAAACGATATAAAACTAACAAAGGGTAAAGTTATTCAAAATGGTCAAAAGGCAGACAGGCGTGTGATGTCGTTTAGAGGTCATAAGGCTTCCGCATAACTCGCCGCCGAGTAAGCTTTCAGTCCCCGTCTCTCATTGGCGAGTTCATTAGAAAGCCACGTGACTAATGCTGGTAAAAATTTCTGCCCAATCAGCAGAATTATTATAATAAACACATTAATAAAATACATCACTATTGCTTGAAATGTATTCGAATAACTGTAAAAGTATTGTTATACATGCGATCCAATCTAAACTGAACGTTTCAATAAAAACAATCCAAAGAATAAGCGAATAACTGTTTTCGTACTTATTCCTAATAATAATTATTATGTTATCTAATACCAACCACCTCTTCTAAATTTGATAAAAATATGTGATATATTTTAAAAGAGTTTTAAAGATTTTCAATTAAAAATCGATTCACTATTGCAGCGCTAAGGACTGATGATATATATATATATATAAATATTATATCCAGACAATTTTTATTCTTAAAACTTGTTCTTCGCGTCGGTCATTCGAGTCACCAGTTGCAAGAGCCGTTCGGATGATTAATGCACTGTTTAGAGAGCTGGATATTTTCAGCACTAAACTCTGGGTATTGTTCACTAAATATTTGTTCATTTTAAATTAATAATGTCTTGTTTTTTTGTATTTAATAATTTTAAAAAAATGTTTTTATTTTCACTATTGTTTTTATTAGTAGTACTGTTTTCAATAATTATTATTATTGTTGTTACTGTTATTTTGTGAAATCCATGGCGCACTGGCGTCAGCTGTAATGCTATGCATTTAAATTTACAATAAATGAAATAAATAAATAAATTATGACGATGTAAAAGAAAATCAAAGGGAAACGTCAAATAATTCTAAATAACACGCGTATTAATGCAAATGTTAACATTTCGTAATAAAATATGTGAGATTTAGTCTACGCCCTCAATAGCACGAATATGGAAAGCGGTTAACAAAAAATAAATCTCAAGAGTGAATAAATTAAAAAGGGTCGATTTATGCGACACTTATACCACTCACGAAGTGTTATCGCCGTTTTATTTCGCGATAAACTTTTAATGGGACTATTTCACTCTTTTCAGGGGAAGGGAGATGTATAATTTTACAGACAGGCTAATTCATATTTATGTAGTACATTTATAGAGAAAATAACCGAGCGTTAGAGTCACGGTAGCGATGAATTAACTAACTTTGTAAACTCATTAAAATGTGTGAGTGTGGAAAAATCGTAAGAACAGTTTCCAAAATGGCTCAGCGAGCTTAGCAGAAAATCTAATTATAACATGATCGTTATGAATAAACAAGCAAATAATGTAAAATGGCGTTGAAATTAGATTAACAGCATAAATGAAAGTTCCTTAATTTAAGTTTAGTTTTTTGCCGAAAGTTCCATAATGGGATTGGATTAAGTAATCGCGAACAGTAGAATTAACAATGTAAGACAGAAAGAAGCCGGGCAAACTATCTAAATAAGACTAATCCATATGTTTTAATATGCGACGAACAACGATGATTAATAATCATTAACACGCCTGAATGCCAAGTTGATATGCCACACAGAAAGAGAAACAGTATTTAAATAATATATAGAATACGAATTTGTTTTTTGTAAAATACGACATCAAGCAGAGTAAGTAGACAAAAAGATTTAACAAACATAACTGAGAATGGTATACATTACTTATATAACAAACTAATTCGTGCATGTTTAATGTACCTACAATAAGCCACATTTTAATTGGACAAATACTTTACATCTTTAAGCATATACAGCAGTGGCGGCCGGTGACAGGAATATTAGGGAGTGCAAAAAAAGATTCACATATTTATGTAAGAAATCCATCCTCCACATATTGGATTTTGAAAGTACTATTAGACATATACGAAAATATAAATCTTATATTGGCGATATCAACTGTTTCTCTTCACCAGGGTTTCCCAAACCTTCCCTGCGGATTAATTTCGACGGACCACCTTTCTTCTTTTTTTTTGGTAGGTAATATCAATATGAATTTGAGTACGTCTAAATTTGTTGCAGCCCTAGCAGCATATACAACCATTCCAGGTTGTCGCGGATGATAGTTTGGGAAACCTTGTCTGTCTTTAGCCGTGGTATTTCTCAAAATGAATTGATCATTTTTAAATTTTAGAAGTAACACTCACTTTCGACGGAAGTCATCGATATTGTGTAAATTATTTGTAATGGCTTAACGATTTAGCTAAATACTATATGTATTTTTTATTCGTGAAGAGTTGAAGTATAGACAGGGCTCCAACGACATCGTAAAAATCTTCTCTGCTGTATAAACCAGTTAGTTCAATTTAAGTTTAAATTCCTCCATGAAATCGTATGTTAAGGTTACCATATTAATGTCTGCAATTGGAATAATTCAGTATTAAACCGGAAATTGTTCGCATAAGTATTTTTGGGGAAAGTAATTTGTAGAATTCAATATTGAAGAATATAAAAAATATTAGAGGAAGGTGTATTACGAAACTGAACCAGATACACAGTTGAATATTATGGAATAGGTAAGGCCAGCCAGGTAAAAAACTCGAAACTATCCTATTTTAAATATTCAATTATATCTACTCGGTATTATACACGATCATAGTTATAATTTTATAAATTGTATTCATCACTCCAAAAGTTATAATTGTAGGTAAATATTATTCTTATTGAAGAGCGTGTAGTTAAAGAATCATATCGAAATTAGATGGCTTACTAAGCTTGTTCCACTGCTCTTTTACATTCTTACAAATGACTGTTACAGGTTTGTAAACTCAAACGTCAAATCGCTTTCGGGTACGTTCGGGAATTTCCGCCAGGGGGATCAATGCTCAAAAACAGTCCATACAAAATGCAACTGAAGCGTACTCCATACTAGTGCAACGTCACAAATATGTCAAAATACATAGAACATTTCTGACGTCTAAGGAGTGCAAAAGAATTTATGCTCCTACCGCGTCGTCGACTGACTTTCATGCGTATTCTGAATCGACGCAGAATACGTTTGCTAGTCGTGTTTATTGATCATCGTTTCCTGCAATATTTTCCTATGGGAAACACGAGGAAAATTTAAAATTAGTGAATTGGTATAATTATTATATTTGAATATCGTTTATTAATGGAATATTTTGATGGGACTTATTGGAGTGCATTGCACCCTTTGCTCCTTTACAAGAGCCGTCCCTGATATACAGTATATTTTTGGTAAAGTGATATTTCAGTAACATACAATGTTACGTAAGTTCAATAATATTGTTCACATATGCTTTACGCTTGACGGATATTGAATTCCAAGCAATAAACTGATGTACTTTTTATAAATCTACGTGTTTCATCAAACGCGCAAAATCGTTCACTTCCGACCGGCAAACAATTTGCATTCGACAATTTTTGTTCACGCAACTGACGGATAATTTGACGTGGGAAACGCGATGCGCAATGAATGGCAAGAGCGACGAACTTAATATTTTTCTTTTATAAGAAGGAATAAACGGAGAATAAATGTGATGTTGATTACTGTAAGATGTACATATCAAGGTGTATTCTTAATCGAGGAAATACATGTTTGGTTATTCTGAGAGAATGTCTCAAAAGCGCCTCCGAATAAAGTTATGAAATAAGTCATTTTTCAATTACTAGAAGGTAACACTTGGTCTATATATAGGGAGGTCGCTGCATACGAAGATATTTTAATATAATGTCACTTCGTAACAGATGTCATGAAATAATAACAAGTTGGTTTGAAATCTTACGCTTCCTTCAACTATACTATTTTCACCTCTAGGGTAATTCAGGGTAAAGTTGAAAGTGCTGATTCAATATACATCGTAGCACCTAATAATTTAATAACCCATTTTCGACGCAGCCTTTGTTCTATCGTTTATGAGGGGTGTATGTGAAAATTGATCGAATTTTATGAGGTCTACGCGCGCGTCAGACGCAGCGTAGGGTCTGATGGCCACATCCGCTGAGAGGGGTGAGATTTAATTGCCAAATTAAACAATGAGCCCGGACAGGGCGTGCTTGTGCCGGGTGCGGGCGGCCACTTTGTTTTGCCGATCGTGAGTGACTTTACGTGTTGTCAACAATAGTGGCAAGAACGGTAGGCATGGGACTAATTGGAATGAAATTTTGTTGCCTTTAGCTAATTCCATGTATCTCCAATTATCCGAGTAATTAATCTTCTCAGCGGAGAGTAATTTGATCGGAGGGCATTAGGGTTGTTTTTGGAACGTTTTGCCGAATAATTCTGCATCACGCCCAATAAATATTTTCGGAAAAATTTCAGTTATATGATTTTGGTCCATATTTGAATTATTTTATCACCCGATTTATATTATATTTAAATAATGATTGAGAGCACAAAAAGCTAAAAAAACATTGAATAAAATATCGTTACCAATGTATACCTATCACTACATATCATCAACATCACAGTACCCAAGAACATTTATAGAATGAGAGTTAGCAAAGTAATATAAAAAGAGTGTTGAAATTGTTTACAAATGCTAAATTTAATGATCGCAAATAGTAATCTTTACGACAACATTTTTTAGTATATATAAACGAGAACGTAAACTGGTTTTCGTATCAGAATGTGACCCCGGGCAACTCGAAAGTCCTTGAACTGACCCATGGAAAACATTTAACGGATCCAATTATTCAAGCAGCACCTCAAGATGCGTTAATCTCCTTGTTTGTAATGGGTTCTTGCCAATTCTGTTGGGCAAGATACAGATAGAGTGCTCCTGCGAATAGCCTCTTCTAAAATCTACGCCCCCGTTCGAAGAGTGGGTGGGTTGGTAAGGAGCGTTCATCTTGATTGTGGATTAGTTGAGATAAATTCGAGAAACTTTGTAAGTCACTCGCTGTTAGCCGATCGGTGTCGGAGATATTTGTGATGTAAAATTTAATCGAAACATATACAAACAGAGTTTGCCTTTAAAATGGAGAAACTCATTATAGAAGCAACTCGTAATTAGTACACAATACGTTTCGCATATTGGTTTGTGGCGAGGGATATTGTAAGATGGGTAGGGATTTAAGAAGTTTAATTGTATTTTTAAGATTACCACGTATCCCACAAGATATCCCATATGACAGATAAGCCGAATTAACAAAATAAATATTTCGAAAGAAGCGTAAAATTCTTGCATAAGAAAAATATAACACGGATATTATTGTAAACATATTTGAAACCTGTTTAAAAAAACGCATGCTACCTGGGATATATAGAAATGCTTCTTGAAACGATGCTTACTTTTTCTTTAATAAACATGCGAGATTTGATAAAAACCAGTTAAACAAGATAATTTATAGTGTATACTTCCATGTTACGCGTAAAAAATTTGCCAGATGAGTATTGGATTCTATTTGACTAGTACCTAAACACTGTCAGTTGCAAAAAAATTGAATATGCAATATTTTCTTGGTTTAGAACTGTTTTCATCATGACATAAATAATATTAGCAGAATTAGAAAGGACGCAGTGTTTTAATTAAATTTCAATGATCCATCCATTAGTAAAAAAATAATGGAACAAATGGGCTAATCATACAAGGGGCATTCATTAAGTATTTTGCTGTCATTTTTACAATGCAAGGAAAGTTAGAAAAAGAAATCGTTACTGTCACAATAGAGAAGCCGCAATAGACCATACTAAAAAAATAATTAAAGTAGTGATCGATTTCACTTTTAGTGCCGTAACTATTCGACATCGCCGGAATACCAGAACGAACAACACTAATTTACTTATCGGTGAACGTTCAGTGGATTGTATCACAGTCATGTACATTTATCATAAAATATTGGGATCCCGTTTGATTGAGGTGTAATGCCTATATAATAATTAATCTTAGTTAGCACAAATTGTCTTATGTCAAGGCATAAGCAGTGTGTTAACAATATGTTGTATATTATAAGCATGTAATACCAGACAATCACATTTTATTGTAGGATATTGCGTAATTATCGAGAATCGAAGAGAATTCTTTGGAATTCAAGATATATTTCTTGCGATCGAAGTCAGTAAACTTTTATTTTAATAATTTACACGTTCAAGATATCTTTAGATAAGAATATATTTTTAATATTCTGCTTTTAGAGAAAAAGCTTATTAGTCAAATGAAAAAAGAATTGCGTAGAATGTGACAGAAATGAAAAGTCTATAATCTTATGTCAGCATTTACGTGATCAAAGATACATTTTTAAAGTGGTTCAATGCGCACGTAAATATTTTTTTTCATCTATTGTTTCATACACAGTTAATGATCACACGCAGATTTAAACCGTTTTAAAACGGCTTAAGTCTGAGTGTATTGATTAAGGGAGTTAATATAAATAAACAAATAGACAAGCTGTCAAGAAGCAAACTAAGTTTTAATTTGAATGGATTGTCAAGAATATATAAATAGGTTAGGTAACAAGGCAATGCCAAGGCGAGGAGCGAGCAGTGATTGCCGTTCGAATGTCCTCTACTTTTCTCACATTGACAAAAAGCCTTCAAGCGACAGCACCCGATATGGTCAAAACGAGTCATAGAAATCCATAATTTAATCTGATATAACGCAAGATTCTAGGAAAGACAAAACCTGTATAAGTAAGCGTTGAGATTTGTAGTTATTAAAGAACACTGTTTTAGTCATCAAAACACGAGAGAAACATATTACTCACGTTTGTGATGTCTAAATTTCCTACGCCCTACCCAATCTTAAAACGGGGGGTATAGCAAAAGTGATCAGCTAATTACTAGTTTTGTTCTAGCACCATCCCAATAGTATTATTCTCACTAAAATTAGAGGTCGCGTGACTGATGCTCACCGTTTTTCATAGAAAAAACCTATTCACTGTTGAAAAAAAATAAAAAAATAAATGTTTGATTCCAATTACGGATAACCCCTCTCTCTTAACAAGCAATCAAGTTGAGTTCACTTTCGATTTGTACTTCAGTTTAGGCTCGGGAGTCGTGATACTGTAACACAGTGGTCGGAAACCTTTCGAGATACTGGGTAAAACATTCCAATTTTTAAAAAAATATTTATTTTGTGGGTATAAGTTTAAAAGAAATTTTTACTATTTTTATAAAATAAATTATACATTTAAAATACGTATATTTGTATATGTATGTGTAAAAACAAATTTATTTTATAAAAAGTTTTCTGATTTTTTTTTTGAAAATTTTTCAATTTTTGCGAGATATTTAGTTGACTTAAGTCGAACACAGGAATCAAGAGTTCTCGGTGTTAGTCTATTTCGCAAAGTATTCTGGTCACATTTCATTTGAGATAATGCGATTGTCTTTTTAACCCTGAAAAATTTTGATTCTATGACGCCTAGCATGATGGTTTTTAATTATTGGTATTTTCAATAAATAAATAATTTTATAAAAAAAAATTACCAAATTTTCTTGACGGTTAACTCAAAATGTTGTAGTGGGTAATTCAATTACCCGCGGGTAGTAGGTTGCCGACCACTGCTGTAGCACAACCGGATTTCGTTAAATTAACTCGAGTAAAATGTTCTAAGAAGCAAAGGTGCGAATACTGCGAATAAATAATGGTTGGACAGGCGGATGCGATTCGAACAGTCACATAGCTGCAACCAGGCAAACAGCACCGCGGTTCGCTTGTTGCAGCGGCATGTAATGTAGTGTAATGTCAAGGATTTCAAAAACGTTCGAGGCTTTGTTGGCATGATAATTTTCCCGCGACGGGTGATCGAACGTTTTATGGAAGCTGTCGTCGATGACGTTTTACTAATGGTCTATAGACCCAACTAACTCAACCACTTATTAAATAGAAAATCATTTATAATAAATTACAAACTGACTTATTTGAAAAGTAATACATATTTACATGGCATATAATTTCTGTATGATGTACACATTATTCAAGAGCATTTATATGACTATATTATGATAGGATATATAATTATATCAGCTACATTTAGATTTATAAACTATATATAAATTATTTGTATCTTTTTAACTGTACTATATTGTATTGAGATATTGAAATTGATTTGAAATATATGCATACTGCGATATTAACACGTCGTGTGCGTACGACACACCTGGTGTATCCATGCAAACATTGCAGCCGCGCGTCAGACCACACTTTGCGTGTTTGTTTTTGACATGTATGAGATCGAAAAAGTTTCAGCGGGGCTACTAAACTTGACAAATATGATCCACGTGACTAAACACAGTTTGGTTTATATCGATAATTCCTGTTGATCGGTCGTGTGTAGCGTTTTTCATATGTTCATATAGAGGCTCATTTAAACACGTGTAAATAGAATTCGTATGGTAACTGAATTATTATTTTTGAAAAAACATTTATTTCAGCCGCAAAACAAAACATAAAACGACAAAAGGTAAGAAAATAATATTTTGTTGAAAATAAAAGCAAAATAAGCGTGCGATTTGAATGCTCCTTTAGTGCGTTCGGCATTGAATTTAGCAATTGATTGGCATCATCTAATTACGATACATCGTTAAGGCCATGTTTTTTTTTAAATGGAAGGAATAAGCCAGTCTAGGAAGATTAAATTGATAATAATTTTCGCTTTTAAACAAAGTTATAGGGATTTGGATTATTGAGATTTTGTACATTCCATGTATTTTGTCACTAACGACCCGGGTTTCGCCTTCACGTCCATTCATGCGCTCGAATGCCTGAAGATGCCGAAAGGCGAAACCCGGGTCGTTAGTGACAAAATACATGGAAGTGTACAAAATCTCAATAATCCAAATTTGATATTGAAATTCCATCAAGCACCCTCAGTCGATGTCTTAAAGTTATAGGGGTTCAAAAATTCGCGAGTTTTGAGGTATTCTACTGCATGAGATATTTTATACGCAGTGAATGTGTTAATACACTGAGGTTACAAGGCACTGGAAGAGTCTAATAAAAGAGCTTTCGGTTTGGCTAGGAGGATGGCTTAAATTTCTCCAGAGAAGCTCCTCTTCTACGGCCTAAATGGCGTATGCCAATTTGATGGAGATGTTACATCAGCAATCATTATGCATCGGGAATTTTATATTGATAAAGAACCGTTATCACAACACCATTTAATATATTGTGCTTTTTATTAAGTATGAACAAAGAATTTTTGAATTTGGAAATTATTAAAGTTTTATTTAAAAATATCATTACATGTTTGTTACTAAAAAAAATACAATGTATATGGGATAGGCAGCCATTGGATTAATCCAAATATTTCGGAGAGATAGTAAAAAACATAAAAATATCAATGATTTTGAATACTTTTCTAATCACATGACAAAGTAAACGAGTAAAATGATTTTATTTAAAATCAATTTATTTACGACAGTAGGATTTTAGTGTAATTTAAACACATTATCAACTTACTGTGGAATGGCGATTTTTATATCGCACCGGTTTTTACCGGTTGGATAAAATATCATTTCAAAAACAATTAACTACTGTGTTTAAGCTTGATCTTGGTGACGAGATCTCTTGAAGGTTAAACGGTATTTGTGTGACTGAACCACATCAAAATGACCCAGGCGAAGGGTCAACTGTTTGCCTGGCGTCTATGCGTCTAACTTTTCGCCCACACCCATTTTTGCATCAAGTGCATTAAATGAGAAGATAATTCTAAAAGAATGAATGATCAAGGCAAACAAAGCGAAAAGATGTCCACGCGATATTTAAGAATTGATTTATCATGGATTAAGTGCAGCACATTTTACGTGCACAAGTTCGTTATATTCGTAAAATCTAAATAATAAATATATTAATCCAAGTGATTCTACACGGTATCATTTTTATGGTGGTAACACAGGTAACTGTAAATTTTTGGTGGAAAGGCATTATATGTATTTAAATAAACAAATCGCTTTTGGTATTCATTCCACAATATTATTTCTACATTATATGGATAAAGAGTCTAGAACTAATAATGTATGATTTATTTGTTAAATTGGTTCGATGGATTCGGCGGTAGCTTTGTGGAAATTAACATTGTTATTCCATTGGTTGTGTTACTAATTGTTAGGCGCGTTTCGCTTGTTTGAAACGCATTTTCAGAACTGTCAATGAATGATGAAGGAATGTCTACGAATGAATTTTTATAAAGTTACCGTTGTATCCGTCGACAATATTTAAGTAGCAAAAAATGCGCTTTTATACTATGGCTTATCGTTTATTCGATTGCACCATAATGTGTTGATAGAATGAACCGATCAATGTGTCCTATAGTTGAAGGTTAGCTTTCATCACTTTTTCACCTTGTATGTATTATATTTGTTTGTTCAATCGATATGCATAGTTTGCTAAAGAAAAAAATGCCACGGATGTAAAATTTTCTGCGAACAACAATTACTTTTGCAGTGTCTCCTTAAGCGTAATTAAATGGCAGGCCAATACATCTGTATCATAAAGAATGATACGAAGTACAGCGTGTGAGAATATCCAAGAGTTTAATGTACAGTTTACTCTTGATTTATTATGAGACGTGGGTAATTTGAAGACAATGTGTTTCATCTTTAAACCTATTACGACGAGAAAAAGGAAACGGTACTAGAATAACAAACATACATCTTTTTTGAATTATCATGCGAAAAATATTAAGTACTAGCCACAATAATACCGTCATGGTATTAAAAGTTACTGTTATAAATACCACATAATATAATTATCGTCCCCGCTTTGGAAAAATAACGTTCAATCGAAAAAGTTGTACTTTCAGTTATTTATATCATAACGTAAATTTTTTTCTTTATGGAAAAACACAAAGAAATCACAATGTGAATCGGCTATGTATCATACATATTTTAAAGAACTAAAAATCTTTTCATTAGTAATCTTATAACTAAATTCACGTGTATTAGATGCACACAAATTATTATTTAGAATTTCGACGATATTTGAATAACAACAATTGTTTTATTGTGTGTGATCGGACACACAAAAATTTTAAGCATCGATCAAGTCAAAATTTGTATTTTCTATGTAGAGTTTATTTTGCCAGGACGGCGAAAATACAGTGTGATATCATGATAAAGCAATCGCCGAAAATATTAATGTACCACTTTTAGATTAATCTTAGAAATAATTTGATGAGAAGTGTAAGGAAACAGACAATGCCGATAAATTATAATCCATTAATGGTAAATAATATGAAAAAAATCGGATTACAATTTATACAACCTTGAAATTGTTCGATACAAAATTCATCTTCAAATGATTTTTTTTCACAACACTCAAATAACGAGTACTGATTTATGTAAATTTGTTAGATAACTGTAATTAAGAATTCTTTGGATATCAAAATTATCAGGGTTAACGAGGTATGTTTTTAATGCGTTTGGTAAAACCGATAAAAGGAATTTAAAATTCAAGCAATGCTAATTAAGAATAGACTGATGAACGGTGAACACGAAAGTGACAGTAAACACCAAGGCTAAAGTATACAATTACATGTTAACTTAGAAAGACATGGAAGAACAAAATGCTTGAATGTGTGCACAAAGCGATTATGAAGAATGCCTTCTGCTCATTTTTCTCCTAATGTCAAATCTAAAAAATGTTGTTCCTTTAATTGAAAAGGCTATCATTTTCCAGTCTATCGATATTCATTTCGAAAAGCAGCACTTAGAAGAGGTTTACAGTTTCCAATTATTGTAATACTTACACGCGCGTAAAATATGGGATATATCATTGTATGGTTTCGAATAGAATAAACCAAGATTACTTGATGCGTCGCAGGTGTAGATTTACGCAAGTATTTTTTTCTTACATACAAATTTAATATTATAATAATTGGAGAATCTCTATTCTAGTTTGATTGGTAAGGATTCTGCAGAAAAGGTGTAAGTTCAGTGGGACGCTTACGTGGCATAAAGCATAGTTATAACGGAGCTTTTAGCGGTTGCCCAAAAGATGTGGTACGTTTGGCGAAAATTACAGAAGAGCTGGCCAGGTTCTTTTTCTCAAACCACAATGTGGCGATGAAAGTTAGGTCTTATCTTTTTGCCTCTAAATCACGTACGTTTATCAGGAAAATCTCTACATTTTACGACCGACACAATGGTTTTCCTTTGTGCGTACGGTGAAAATAATAAAAAAAATACCAATTTACAGAGCTCGAGGCAGAATTTGAAAACAAATATAAATCCTATTATACAGTTATGCATCACCTTTTTACGTTTCAACAAACATATTATTATCAATATATTAATAATGAAATAATTTCATAATAGTTAAACGATTACGAATCTGAACAATAAGAGGAGCATGGCAAAATGAAGAAATTTTAAAAATAAAGCATTTTACCGACAATCCTCGGTGTAATAACACAATAAAAAAAACACATGGCCAGAACATATTCCATTGTATTTTATTCGGACGTATAATAAGCGCTTTCGATTCCGTATTTTACAATCAATTATGTTTCCATTTTATTTTTATAAAACAAAGCATCTAAAATAGAAAATATACGCAATTATTCTGAAAATAATTGAGATTGTATAGATTTGATTTCGTTCTGAATTCACAAGCATTAAAAAGAATCATATTTCTCACATGTATTGATTATGAAAATCAATAATTTACATAAAAAGCATCGTAGACAAGTACTTCAATATATTGATTTGGTTTTAGCGTTTAGTTTGATAGTGAAGTAATACATACTTATTAAGGTTTTATCTGACAAAACAAGGTAATTAAGTTCTATTTACTATCTTGACATATACCGAAAACGTAATGCACAGGGACTCAAACTTGATCGTCTAAAATCAGGACATTTTAACATAGCGTGTATCACCGTTGACTCCCGCGATACGAGTTGAAATGATTTAAAATGAATTGAGTGCGAATAAACGGAGGGGGTATTGATACAAAATCTCGCTCGTCCGCTTTTAGGTGTACGACACCATGCACAAAGTGACATTAAAGATTGTGCCTCAGCGGCATGCTCATTTTGATCACAAGCCCCCAGAACAAACAACAATACAATTATCATTGCGAAATATAGTTAGTTAATTGGTCGTTAATACGCACAGTTCCATAGAGTTTGCTACGAGTATGTTATCAGAAATGTAAATATTCAATTAGCCGCCAAGACTGGAACATATGTAACTTTTAATAGCTTTTATTTCAAGCATTTTTTTTCAAATTAACTTATACGCAACTGCGACGATTTCATTTCACATCTCCCGCTCAATGTTTCGTGTAAGCAACGTTACACAAACCTCAATAATACGACGGTGCACAGTTGAAGCAGATTTTCAACAACACAATATTTCAATAAGATATGCAGCAAACTGACGAGTAAAATGAGATGATTCACTTCTTCGAACTATTATTAAAACAAAAGGAAAACAACAGCCAACGAAAAATTATAATTATATATTACTAATCACATATCAATCTATGTACGTATGGGAAAAGAGTCAACTAAGCGGTACTCGAATAACTCGAAAAAATCGAGTGTTTTTCATTATTAGTTTTAACTAATATGAATATGTTATTTAAAAAAAAAAGGGTAAGTTTTCTCTTAGATAAACAGAATTGGTTCTTCCGTGTATATCCCCGGGCACAGTAACACGAAACGAAACGTTGTGTTTCAGTCATCCATAATATGACATATGACACGTGACATAACTCACAAAAACTATAGCTGCAAACGTGCATGCATCTGTAGAGTTATGTTTGCTCCCGCCCCCCGCTTCATGCCCCGCTCCAACACTGCCAACGTTCGTCAATCATCGAGATGTTGACGTCCAAAATTCGGCAATATCTTCTAATATGACAGTAAATGCATCCCGACTGCCCAACCTCGTCCTCCACATAAAGGTTCATTAAGTGCCCATTATTATATTGTGCGATTGTAACAATCGTACTGCAGTGTCCGCACCGCGCACCTTTTTTTAAAGTTTTTCATGATTACGACTATATAAATATCGCTCACCTGAAGGTTTGAACTGGGTATTCGAGTAAGTATGAATATTGATGGGTAATATTTTTAAACAAATATACATTTATACGAAAATGATGGTCCAAGCGCTTGCCGTTATTTCTCTTGTAAAGTGAAGGGTCCGAGTGCCTACAACCTACAAAACCTACTACAACCTACTTGCGTATACGCAAGTTAGGTTGTGTAACAGAGATATAGATAAATCCACCGCATGCCGATGGTAGGTATGAATGTTTTGTTTATATTTTCGAATCGGTCGGGTAACGCCCCACGTGGATGTTGAGGTGAAACGATGACCGTTCTGTTATTTCATGTCCTCCGCCCGGCGGTATACAAGGAAGTACCACAGAATTTTTAACTGATACAAAAAAAGTAAATGCACATGTTAATATAAATGGTGACACTAGTAATTGAAAATCTATATGGTTTTATTGCTTCGTTGCCTTTTATTTATGGCAGCAGTATTACTTGTAATATATATAAATTTCAGTATATTGATATTATAAGCCAATAAATAATGCCATTGCGAGTCAACGGAGAAACTACGATTTGGAAGCCCTTCTTGCCAATTCTACATTAGACAAGACTTCAATTCAGTTCCGTTATTTAAAAATGGTTATTAATTTAGAAACTCCTTACACATATCGGTTGTTTGCAATCATCAATTAGGGCAATAGTGTGAGGTAACTATGTGTTGGTGTTTTTATCTATATTTTATAGCAGTGTAGATGTATGGAATGATTGATGTGTAAAAAGTAAATCAGTTTGCTGGTAAGATTAACAGTGTTGTAAATCTCTGCCTACGCGCATTAGCCCAGCGAGTAATAGATCATTGACAAAAAAATTAACAGTGTGGTCGAATACCACACACTGGCGGAAAATTGTACACTCTGTCGTGAAGATAGAGCAATTTTAACACAACAGTAACGAGTCGAAAGGAAATGGACGACTAAATCATGAAACAATCCCAGATTGAAAAATTATAATGTTTCACAACGCATTTCAGGGTGATTAGTTACTGTCAGATGTAAAAAAATACCGAATAATTAAAATGACAAAATACGAAATAAATTTAATTAAATCGTTTATATTTATTTCATGCAATTTCTTAATAACCAAAAATAATAATACAATTTTACTTTAAGAGTCGTTTTTTCAACATCAATAGTGATAATGATATTAATGTTGGCACTCAAACGTACGTCGTTTAATAAGTATCGTATTTTTTGTTCTATAATATTTCTTCGGCTTTTGTAGCCTAACGACAACATCTCCACTTAGCGATAAGAATGTTTCGGGTTTGGCAAGAATATTGTTAATATTTTAAAAATTAGAAATTGATAATAATTACGCACATGGGAATTTGTGATGTTTTTTCTTTTTAATATTTAGCAAATGAAATTTTAGGATTTTTAAAAACAAATGTAAATGCATATATTCAAACCTAGCACATGTTAAAGCGCAGTTTCTTTAAACTAAACTACAAACGCCTCTTGTAAGTTAAAAATCGAAGAGTATTTTTTTTTAATACTGCGTGAACGAAAGGGAAAAAAAATGAGCAGCCGTAACGCAATAATAAATTTGGCTTATTATACTGTTAAGCTTGGTGCTTAGTCATGTATAATTTTAGTGATGTAATATATTTTCAAATACGTAATTAAATACTTGAGGTATTTAATTTTATACAGTTCACAAAGTTAAACATAAAGTGATGCTCACCATTAGCTGGATACAGCAGACGACACTATAAAAGTGCAATGCGGAAGTTGTAAGACTCCCGCTTCAGTATCGAGAAACTTCACACTGCTTCCACAGCCAAAATAGACTGGATCACCTGAAAGTAAACATAGGGGCATTTAAATGTGGTTAATTTTAATGACAATAAATTTTGTAATAAACAAATGAAATTTAATTAAGAATTAATCCACTTTTACATCACTCCATTATGCTGCCTCATATTTGAAATTTGATAAACATTGCAATAATAAAATTAAAAAAAATGTCGAGTACTTCAATTAAAATTTTACCGGCCTGTGTACTTTATAAAAATCTTTGCGAAATCCTGCTCAGCAAGAAAAACTATTATGATTATATACACATAACACACTTTGTCTTGTCATGTGAGTTCTCTTTGACGTTCATAAAAGTAAAAAAAAAAACTGAATATAATAATAACTGCAGTCAAGAGTTGAATTTGAAAACAGAACCATGAAAAAGTAAAGTAAAATATGTGGGTAACACATTTACAATATGTATTATTGAAATATTTTCCTGGCTGTGTTTTAGTAAAAACAAGGTTTGAGAATCTGACTTTGTACAGTATACATAGTTTTGTTTGAAAATGCTGTTGTAACAAAATACCGAGAAAAGCTTTATTTCAAATAAATATTATGATATAGAAACGAAAAGTTAGCTAAGCACTTTTCAAAATACAGTGTACGTATTTTATAAGTTATATAAATGTGAGGATTACTATTCCGTAATGCACGTTGAAATTATAATGTCATACTGCGTGAAAGGTTAGTTTAGTCATCGCCGTGAATGGTTTTTATAAATTACGGCTGTCATAGACTCGACGAGTATTTTTTTGTTTTACACTTAACCTACAGAAATCACGATAATCTCAATCGATGACTAAGACACGATGACTAACACGACGTATCGCAACATTTCAAACGGTTATTACCATAACACTGCATAACGGTATGTTCTCATTACCCCAATAACCCGCTTACTCGAAATAAGATACGAATAAGTATCGACAGAGACAATTCATTCGATGTATGTGTTGTTTGTTGATGAGGAAGCGAGAATTATTTACAAACTGGGAAACGGAAAAGGTGAATACTCATTTATGATAAGTGTATGTTATTTAGGTAACATATCTGTAATTGTTCTATAATCTAATAGAATATTATTGTCAAATTTGAATTATTGAGATTTTATACATTTCCATGTATTTTGTCATAGCGACCCGGGTTTCACCATTCGGCATCTTCGGGCATTCGAGCACACGAATGGACTCGAATTGACTCCATTCAATGTCAATTCTATTTGCATGTCATTGAAATCGATATTGAAATTCCACCAAGCACCCTGAGTGGATGTCTTAAATTAAAATATTATGGTATTTTTTAACATCTTCTGTCAGACTAGTTAAGTTTTAGGAGCACCGCTTAGCGATCGGAATAGGGTCAAGTTCTGGCAAGATTTTTTGATTATTTTTTTACATTGTATAGCTGGGGCATTTGGCAATTCGAACTAAATATTTGTTTAATATTTTTAAACATCGATGTAATACATATTTATTTAATCATATTCGAATATTGGTAAATGCAAATAAGTAGCTACAGCACATTGTATATACAAGTTCAATCAGTACTTACATAAATATAAATTGACTGACTCAGAAGTAGAACATGGCTTTTGGCTATTCATGCAGTTAAAAATTGTATAAATTATATTGAAGAAAATATGAACTATAATTATTCATTATAAACTTAATATAAATGGCTACAAGCTACAACTATAGCGGTATGAATGAGACTAAAAAATATTGCGGCGACATAACGAAGTAAGAACATTGAGGTGTAAATGGTGGGGGTTTTAAAAACTGTGTATTCTCTTAGCCAGAGTTTTATTTTTAAAATATTATTTCTCTTGAATTTCATACCCTTACAATGGACGAATATCAAAATAATGAACTTTTTACAGGCGGAACACAGTTTATTTTGATATCAAAGTTGATTTTGTTATTGTGACGTCACTTAAATATTAACGTATTCTGGTATACATACGTCTTATAATAAATGAATAAATTTCAACTTTCTAAAACAGCCCGGTTAGATTAAGTTACACAGCTTAGAGTAAAATATCATTTTATACTGGTTTTTTTTATTCGTAGGAAAAAAATATTTTAAATTAATAGTTGTTCGTTGTTCCTCTACTCGGATTTATTTAGATTCTGTTTTAGTTTATTATTTATAGTATCGGCGAGGGCTAAAGGAATTGTGGGTAATAAAAGGTTCAAACGGAGAATGTTAGGGTAAATAAAATGAATACAACGATCTCTTATAATGTGCAAGTGTTAGCCAATGTCAAGGGTTGAAAGGTTTTCCGATAGATTTCCTTTAAGTTATTTCATTAAACTGATCCAAAAGGAAATCATTCATTTCAGCTGAAAGGGCGGAGGGTGGACTTTCATTATGAGATGATGAATAGTTTCTTTTTGTTGATAATTTTAAAATGAAATTTGAGAAGAAACATACCAATATGTTATGCTTCATTCAATTAATTAAACTCAGTTTTGAATATGTCATCAAACCTGAAAAATGAATATTATTTTTTTATCAACTATACGCGTGCACCTGAAGTTTTTGCGTGGAATTTAAATAACACTCGGGGCGTTTTCTTGATGGCAGATTTCATTTGAGGCAGCCTTGGAAACTTTTCATCTAATTAGGGGGGTAATGACAAGCCAATTGAAATGATATATTAATAAGTTTGATACAGCCCTGTAAACTTAGCAAATTACATGATAAAATTGACCGTAGTTGAGCACTGTAAATATTGCAACGCTAAATTTTTCATTAATAATTCATTAAAAATTACAAAAGTAAAAGTTTCTACTACAAGATACAAACAAATATAATATACAAAATTATAGAATTTCAACTTTAGCTGTTAACTTTAGTAGCTTAGCTTAGAGTTGAAATACAAATCTCAGAATTCAATCCTCAAATCCTTACAAAATCAAAAACGCCCTCGGCCAATTCAATCGAATAATTAGCCGTACGAATGAAACATTCGTAAATGTGTGGGAGTAGTAAGTCACTTATTGTTAATGTCAAAAATTGGTTGTAGTTGCGGGCAAGACTTAATGCCGTGTAAAAATGTGAAAGTAATGCGGCGTGCAAAATATTATTCAAATGCAAATTAATTTAGTACGAAATTATCACATGATACCCACAGGCAGAGCGCGCAGTGATTGGCTTACGTTTTAATTTTTAATATAGCCGAAATAAATTCGGTGGGCTGCCGTGTCATCGTGGATATTACATATTAAGTTGGCCAGTAACGATCGACACTTTCGTGTTAGCATATAACATAAACAGTACAAAACTATTTCTTCGAGAGCGTTCTACTTTAAAACGATGGCGGTGAAGAATATTACGTAAACGTAATAAATGAGTATTCGAAATTATGGGAATTTTTAGTCCAAAAAAATTAATCTACTTGGATTATGGAATACTCTTGTATTGAAATATGCTGGTTAGGTGATTCATATTTGGAAAAATCGTGCGTGGGAAATGACAATTGAGAAGGTGCGCAATGGCCCCACGATGGGCGCACAATAACATGAGCAGAGGTGTTCGCTCCACGTCGTACTTGAATTCTAAAGAACTTAGTAGTGATGTTTTACATGGGTTTGTTATGTAGAAAACGTAAGGCGTATTCGTAAGGTAACGTACACGTAAGGTGATATTCGCTTTTCGAAGCTAAAAAGAGTATCCAGAAGAAGGATATTTCCATTTCGTATTCGGAACGGGAATTATGTTTTTGTTTAACGGAATTTGACCTTTACAAGATAGGATATATTTTGTAATTGGTTATTTGAACTAATCCGACTTCCATGTTCAATAAGTGTATTGATTGAATTTGCAATTGCTTGGTAGAATTCTTATGGAATAAGGTAAAAAGGTCACTTATATTTACCACCAAAGAATTCATTGCAATGAATAGAGATAATATAATCATTACGTAAGTATCCCAAATTCAATACACTAACAAAGAAAATATACACATACGAATAGTAATATACATACATAAAATTTACTTTATGACGTAACAGTACGAACAAATCATTTCGGTTCGGTTTGGTGTGAAGTAGTGTAATTTATTAAAATTATTTATAGCACGAATGAAAGATTTTGAAGTGCAACACGCTCTAAAACTCAATAAACAGCAGCTGGTATTATTTTATGCAGGTCAATATAATTAATCAAATACAACAAGATGGAATAAAAAATGAACGACGTCCAAACATCCGAAGAAAGAAAACAGAAGGAAACTGAAAGAAGTGCAATTAGACATTGTTGGGCATAAATCATTTCCATAATTAAGAAAACACGCTCCATTTCGCACTGCGGAGAAATTACTGAAAACGGATTTACAACGAAATTTACGATAAACAAAGTGGAGATGATCAAAAGCATGACGAGCCGAAGCGGATTATCACGGAATAAAATGTTTATTTTATTGGACACCGCATCCTGCCTACCCAATGAAATAGAAAGCAAAATAGCTGTCCTTTATATGACTAGTCGTTACCTTACTTTGAAAAGGTTCTAACTGCACTTGACCATGTTTTGAGATATGAGCATTTGAAGTTTTGACTGATCATATTTTGTATTTTGAAGGAAAAATTTATTTTTAATTAGTGAGTTAGCATATATGTACATATATAAATATTTTACTTGTTTTTTATATAATTTATTTTAACTTAAGCCTTAATATTAGAAAATAATGAGTTTGATTAGAACTGACAACAATAGTTTGTTTGACAAGCTTTCATCGGATATTTCAATTTTACCAAACAAAATGTTCTGATTTTTGAGATATTTATTAATATTATATGTTATCATGACTTGCTGAACCCTATAAGCTAACAGTAATATTATAATACAACAAAATAATAATACATATATACTATGAATGTTTGAAAGAACTCGGCTAACTTTCGTCAATGACGACATCAATAGAACAATAGAAGTAATGGGTAAATACACACTAACCATTGAGCGAAGGATGTTCGACATGACGTAAAAACCTTTTCAAAAAAACTGCGATGTGTATGTTTTTTCAATGAGATGATAATAATTAGTTATGTCGATTGATAGAACCGTATAAAATAAATTTATGAAAAAAACTGTGTGGATAGAATTCCGAAATACTGCTAACTCCCTCATTGAACAATATATGACTGTGAAATCAACGTATATGGTAGAATGTGACTAATACAACATTTTCCAATCAAAAAGTCATTTTAGGCAAAAGTGTCAGTTAGAACCTTTTCAAAGTAAGGTAACGTAGTGTAATATTTCAAAGATATTTTGGTATAAAGATGTATGTATTTATGATGGGAGGACTTAAGAGTAAATGTCCATTTTAGGTAATCTTAAGATAATTGCGTAAGAATATTCCAAGCATGGTTACAAATACTTTTTATTTAAGTCGATAATGATACGCACATACGTTTAATGTCGGGATATCAACACCTTGCTTTCATCAAGATAACTTATACGCATTCGGCTTAGCGTTCGCGTGCACAATTCTAACATTTTGCCTATCAGTTTTTTACTCTCCAGCAAAGTTGTCTTTTGGACTTATATAAATATCAAGTACAGCATGATCAAGTACTTATTAGAAATATGTTATATGTATGTATACTAATTGAAAGAATAAGAGTAGGGGGTAAGTGACGATATGAAGTTCCTTGTTTCAATAAAAATCGTTTTTAGTCTTGTTTGCGGAGAAAATGTTTCGTTAACTAATCTTTCTACGGTGAGATAATTAAGATATAAAGGGGTTGAAAGAAGCTTGATTCATGGCATATACATGCGTGATTCAGTATCTGTCTCTCCCACATTTTCTTTGGTCCGACTGTTTTCCAGTAAGTCATTTATCGGTTATATTTCACTAGCCACGTAACATAAATATGATTTGTATTTACGCACTCCACACATCAGTTTTTTAAAGCACTGATAATGCTTCACTTTACGTATTGTAACGATAAATGTTTTCATAATGCCCGAAACCGAAAATATGAATATTCAGAGTGTCACGTACATCCGTCAGCAAAACTATGTTCCTATCGACCAATATTTTTTAACCGTTCTCGTTTTCTGATGAATAATTATTTTCCTTTATCGACAGGTTCGGTGCATTCAATTTACAAAATAATCGAAAACATCACACCATTGTTAGTTATAATAATTGATTCATTACGCATTTCAAAGCAGTTGGAAAAAATCAAATAAATCTCAAACCAAATTATTTAGTTGGAGACGGTGCGAAACGAGAAAAGAAAGTATAGCGAATAATAAAATAACTTTCTGAACAAATTTTTACTATCATTATATCCAAGGCGCAGTTACATTTGTTTGGATAGGTAAAATACAATACTAATTTGAGAATAATGAACGGAAACCAATAAAAAGACACGATACGGTATTATTTGTTTGTTTGTCTATAATGAAACGGGAAGAAAATGACGTCATAAGTAGCGAGTAATATTCAGAAAATGAGCAGGTGTAAATCAAATGCTTATGTTTATTGAATGCCAATTGGAGTTAATTGATAAAATTTAGTAGGTCTACGGAATATTTTCTTGTATCTATAAGCTGCAGAAACATTTTAAAAAGCAACATATTTATTTCTGCAATGTGTAGTTGATCGGTTTTGACCCATCTCGCTTTATTTTTTATTAGGCAAAGAAATAAATACATTTTATATGAACTGTCATTTGAAAATAATTGATAGATTGAAATATTCAAACATCAAATTTATTCAATTATTTTACCGAGAAAAATAAAAAAGTTGTCAATTGATGTATTGATACTGACAACAAAGCTTGCAAAGATTCGATAAAATAAGGGATATTTCTGGTTATATCATGCATGTTTTCTCTTATTTTCTCTGTTTTTAAGTATTTGTATTTTTAAAAGATGGAAAATTTTCCATTCTATCTTTTGAGTCGAGATATTAATGATTTTAGTATCATAATTTATCATTTGTGACATTTACATTATTATTTATTTCAGGTTGCAACGTCCAAAACCAATATGACTTCAAAATAGTTTCCGTTGCTATGATCATAAATATCACATGAATTAACCTAAGGGCATGTGAAGTGATACACAACTAATATTAACGTCCGGTAATCCCGTAGGGAGCAGTTACGGGCAACTAGTAGAAATATTATGGCCGCCGCGAGGTGGCGGGCGCATCACGAATGACGCAGGTAACAAAATCGTTGTGTATGACATGTAGAAGCTGAATGAGAGTATGGGGGAGTGATGGCAGAGGATAATAATTCTAGCAGCGCAACGGCAAGAGCTAGACAAGTAAACTGAGATAACAATGAGAAAACGTCGAATGCAGCTAGTCACAATAGACACGGCATCATGCATCATCGTGGCTGCATCATCGTGGCTGCACAATGCATTCAGCTCCAATTATCAACCCATCAACACGATGAAAATTGAAGATTTATTAAATAATGACGCTTGGTGGCGCTGTGTACTGAAATGCTACATCGTAGGAAAACCGTATATTGTAATTATTTGCCATCTATGATAAAAATATATTTATTATTAATGATACCTTTGAATCGTTGCGCCTTGTCAAATACTGGAGCATGGGTCGTCAAAGTGCGGTTCCTCAAAAATAATTGAATATGGAAATAAAACTAGCTGATTTTGTATAATATTTACATACTATATGTGTTTCAACAATCGTTTTCTTGAATGAATTATAATTTAAAGAATATATTAAGAAGCCAAATTAAAAATCTACGACGACTGAGTCATTCCTAAATTTATTATATCTGCAGAAACTCTTAGTTTTTTTCTGTAAAAACAAAGAAGGTAGGAAATATACTATTAAGCTTCATTGTCCATTTTAAATCGTGTTATTTATTCATTTAATGAAATTGCCGAAAAAATTCTGAATTGCAATTTATATTATATTAAGCTCTTTTCGACAACGAGGTTGATTGGTTTCTGCGCCAAAGGATTTATCAATTTGTAGTTATCGCAATTTTAATATACAATAAAATATTTTCTTGACTAAAAAAAAGTCTGGAGTGTAAACCACAGTTAACGCAGTTTTATTGCGCGAGATGTTCATAGGCATATACTGTATTTTTATTTATAATGGCAGTATATATAGCATTGATATTTCATTTAAATAATATAAAACTAACATCAATTTGAAAAACATTCGTCCCCAAAGGGTTAAGTTAAACGACATTTGATATGAATTATTGTTTGTCTAAGAATATTATCTGCCCTTAGCATTTCTCAGGCAGTTGATTTATTGGTGACAGTTGGCTAACCATGTCCAATAAACTAGTGTCTAAGTAATAATTCTTAAAAGAGTAATTGCTAACTTACTTATTGCGTACTTGATTTCAGTGAATCATTCAAAAAGTTATTTAGAAACTATCACATTATTTTTTTATTTATTATTTCTCGACAGCGTACAATGACAGATTTAAAGAATATTATTGATGTCAACTAAAGGGTTAGCGGCGAGATGTGAGTTACGCACAAATACAGTTGAATAAACGTGGTCATTAAATTATCAAATGTTGATAGCACGTGAGATGAAAGAGTTACGAAATAAAAAAAACCTACAAAAAATAAAATGCAAGAAGTTTGTAATAATGAGCTAACATTGGCTATTGAAACTGTTTCGAAATACCTTTATAATTCACCATGATGTACATCATCTTCAATTTTCTACTATAAATGGAGTAATAATGATTTATAGCAGCAATAACTCCTGTTTGGTGGAGCGTACAATGAATTATTACAAGACAAAACAATTAAGACTTACAATGGCTGTTTTTAAATAATTTATTATCGCGGTTTATATTTGTAATATTTCTTTATTATATCAATATGTAATCGTTTTAAAAAGAAAGTATTTTTTTTCTCTTTTGAAGAGCTTCATTACATATGTGTGAACTTTTTACAGTTGTTTTATTTTGTACAGCAAATTGAACACAATGATGAACTACAAATTCGATTGAAACGGTCATTGATGAATAGAGAATATCTGTTCTGCTAATTTGTTGGTATGAAAAATGTTGTAATCGAGATATTTAATTTATTTTTAATTCAATATTGTTTCGTATTATTCAGTCAGTTTGATATTTTTTCGTCTTGACGCTACATAGCTGCGAAAATTACAGCTTCTTGGAATAGTTTTAATGAGGGTAAATTTTCGAAATTTGTCTGCGTCCGTGGCGCAGTCGGTAGCGTTGACTACTGTTACGGATGTCTCGGATTCAAATCCCGGTGCGGACAGTTTTCATAAATTGATCTTTCAATCGATTTATGCATTTTTATTCGTAGTCTGAGTGTTTGTGATGTCTAAAAAATTCCTTCCCACCCATTCGATCCTAACGGGGCTTAACGAGAGCGATTAGCTAACCACTAGTCGTGTCCTAGCTTTATCCTTCTATCTCTACTTTCGTCAAAAAAGAGAGGTTGAGCAACTGAGTAACAAGCAGTTCTCATAGAAAAATTCTATTGAGATACCTCCATTAAGTTGCCATATGCTCCACGTTGGGAGCGTACATGGATAAAAAATTGAAATCTTTTTGTATCGGTTTTGCTTCTTCATGTGCATTCCGGAACTCACTGAAACAAGCCATATACGATAATAGAGAGGTGAACGTGTTCGTATATACCGATAAAGCTTTCAGTCTGTTTTACCCGTAATACAATTAGATACTATGTGCGGTAATAATGGCGGCCAGTCAAGACGTGGCGGTTGAGTTTCAGTACACAAGTACATATTGTATCAAACATTACCTGATTTGTATGCACCAGCATGCCTGCACGCCAGCTTTAAAAGGCTTTTTAAAGACGTTGCACACATGAATATTTTCACGAATATAAGACGAAGAATGGCGGACAACATAATATCAATCCAAAAGAAAATCTATGCGAGGGTTTCACGTTACCGCTTGATACACTTAACTATGAAAACGTGACACAGAGTGTATCAGCGGTTGCATTCCCGATCCATAAGTTATTACGTCGGTACGGTTCTTAGTTTGATATTTTGTCAACAAATAAATAATGTTATTTTTATTCAATAAATATTAAATCGTAACTAGTCATTTCGTATTGCATCGGTGATTGTTTAAACGTCCTATATACATTGATAGAAATGTTAGAAATTAATAAAAACACTATCAAGGATATAAAAAAATATATTTGCTATTCAGCTTTTTTTGTAAATTTATGTATCTATTTTTGAAGTGGATATTTTTACAAATAATTACTAAATAGTGTTTTACGTCGTAAAAATATTAAAACTGAGTATAATTTAAAATGAGTTTCAATGCAAAACCAATTTCAAGAACAGCTGTAGACTCCCGTAGTATATAATTTATCTTCCGCTTCAATTAATGCCATATTACTTACTGGCGGTGAAAAAAATACACGGGAAAGACCAACAGAAAAAAGCAATCTACGCGGGAGAATGATACGCTCACTCTCGAAACATTTAAGCGTGTCGTTTAAATTTGGAACTCCAAGATGGCATCTGCCTCACAAGCAGAACCAATCGCCCTTTATTTCCATTTTTTAATTTGAAACTCGCAAAAGAATCGTAAAATATCACCCCGAGGAGAAATTGTCTGACGGCATGTTTTATTTCCAATTTCAAAAAAACACATAAATTATACATTATTCAAATTTGAACAAGGTTTCGGTAAAATTTCGATTAAAGTTAACGTTTTGGTAATCAGTATTTACGCGGACTGCGCCAAGAAGGTCAAGTGGAATGCCATATTAGAATTTTTTTCCGAAATCGTACTGTATCCCGCGGAAACTATGAAAACAGCGCGACTTTAAATAGGTTTTAATATCACACAATACATATTTGCCTATATAAGTCTTAAGTACTTATAATTAAATTACATTTTTTAAATTACCAATTAATAAATCTTTCATTGATCTAACAATGAACAATAAAGTATACACGCTCTTTCAATACTGTATTATAATGTAATGAAAAAAACAAGCTTGATTCAGCTATACAGAATATTGCATAAACAACTCGCTACAAAAATAATAATAAAAATCATAAATGCTCTGGATGTCATAAGGCCGACATTATCAGAATGAATGAGTGCTTAACGTAAATATAAGCACGCGCCTTTCAAAGAAGAAAAAATATCAACACACCGCGTTGGTCTTTACGTTCATAAAAAAATACTGCATAAGTATATTCAGAATGTGAGTCTCATGACATGCAAAAAAAAAAACAAATGGCACTCACAAAAAATGATCATAACAAGACATTTAGAACGTCATGGCGATTCCATTTGTTGATTTGGTCAGGCTGATTGAGTTTCATTCCGTAGATCAGTTCAATTTATAAAATAAGAACCGTACTAATTCGGTGCAGGTACATATATGGCAATAGCAAAAAATATTCATGCATACCTATGTGTTTTATACTATATATATCGTTTTAACTGTATTATTGAATGAAAAAGTGTTTAATTTCATATGGCTATGAGGATATCAGAAGTAGGTATTAGTGTTCTATGCAATGGTCATTCTGTACAGTCATATATCTTCGTTGTTCTCGAAGAAGACAGTACTACTAGTTTTGAGTAATTGTACATTGAAGTTTTTTAAGTGTTTGAAATGCTATAAATTTTTCATTTAGTTTGTTTGTATAAAACTGTTTTTAAGTAAAAGTATAATTTATAAATTCTTCCATACGGTAGAATTTGAACATTTTGGTATAACTAACTCAATATGTCATTTTTTCGATTTAGTGTTTTCTTCCAAAACATCAACGATAAGATTATGTCAACAGAAATATTTAGAAAAAATGACCTATCCGCCGTGGTGCTGATATTTCAAATATATCTACTTAGCGATGGGACTACGCACCGGAAAAATTCCAATACACTTGATAGTTTACAACTTATTTCCATGTTATTTAAAGCCCATCAGTAATCAATAGCATACATAAGACTAAAATCTGGTAAATAATAAATAGTGTATTTATGTTACAATAAAAATACATATATAGGTATATATTATAATCGCAAACATTATGTAATTTCATGTCATATAGCTTTATAGCCGTTAACGCAATATTGACATACATTATAAATAAAAAAGGTTTTAAATATCTATCCATTTAAAAAGAATTAATTTTATTAAGAGAGATTTAATGAGAGTTAAGTAAATGATTGTGATATTTAGTATAAAGCCGTCTCAATCAAGTTGACGCATTTGATTTGATGTAAAGTTCAACGATTGTATTATAAAATATCAATACATCCCGAGATTATTTATCATTGCAGTGTGGACTCACGAGTCCGATGTCTGAACCCTGAACTAAATTAAATACATTGATGTCGTTTATTTAAATAAATAAATCTTCATTATAGATAGTTAGATTGTTTGTTCAGCTTTGACGTTGGATAGTTCAAAACTACTGTGTATACAAATTTAATAAAACGCTTATCAAAGAGCTTCTTGTGTACGCTTGATAGACAGTATACTCCCAATTTAATGCACGAGAGCAAACATAGTGTTGACCATATGACATGACAACGGTTGTAGCATAATTTATAAATAAATATAAATATTTTTCTAAACTGTGGTTTTGTATATTATATAACCGCAAAATACCGGTGTTGTAAAGTCAAGCAGTTTTATTATGATCGTATAAACCTTTATCGGCCCAACCATTTTTTGCGCAATTATTGCATGATCCTTAGCTGTCATTAAAATAACTATATCTTTAAAACTAGTCAACTTACTTGAGTAAAGTAAAAGGCATTATCAAAAAAAATGATTGTTTAAATTTTATAAACGCTGTATTCACTATTTTTCACAATTTACGTAATTTTAAATTAAAGTTAAAGAATTCAAACTTTAAAAGTTACACCCAAATTAAATTAAATTAAAAACAGTAAAATTACTATAACAAATAGCGTATCAAACTATAAAATTACAATTGAAACCTTAAAATTACATAAAGATTAAATTTTGTTTTCGTATGTCAATTTTTAAAATATTTGTCTATATATGGACCATCTTTAAACAATTGGCGTGTGAGTATCGACGACACCGAACCGCAGACGTTTGCAATACTTATTATGACAAAAATAATTATGAATCGTCATCTTTAAGTCATTATTTATGTAAGATAATATTTATATTTTGAATAATTTCATTATAAATCAGTGTATTCCAATGGCGGAATGTGTCATTATTAACGGTCCCGTATGGGACCGCTGAGCGTTTAAAGGTTAATCAAAATATTTTAGATTTTAAGCCACAATAGATTCGCGGAAATTCCCCAAAAATAATAAAAGTAACATAATGAAAATGTTGGAAAGCTTGTGTGTACAACTATAGGAGATCACAGGAATGGAAAACTTTTTTATGGAAAAAAGCTGTACGACCGACCGAGTTAAGCACATTTACCGTATCTACATTGCAGAAACTTCATTAAAAGTTTTTCAAACGTTGCAGTTTTGTAGCTTGGGTATAATAAATGCACGCAGAATGTAAAATAAAGTCTGACTTACGTAATTCTAGTTACTCTAAAATAATAACGTTTGAATTTTAAAGGTTTTATATTTTCTACACTGAAAAAACAAATTGCGATAGACTTGTGAAAGTAGTCACTTTGAATTCGTGGATTTATTCGGCTAAATATTCAGATATTTTTCATCGTTATGGGTTTTGGAAAATGCGACCTGGTTTCTGAGGTAAATACAAAATATTGAGCTTTTAATGTTTTATACAGAATTCTTCAATACTTCAAGTCGTCATATATCGATGAACTAATGTTATAATCCCGTAAGCGACTTTTTACAAATATTACAGGAGGCTAAAAGAAACTATTTACGTTAATATGTATATTAGACTTTTTTCTTTTAAGTATTAAATGGATAGTATATTAGGGTACTTGTAAAGCATTGAACAGTTTAAATACTTTGTATCATTTTAAATAAATGAGATACGGTTTATGAAGTCATTTTCGTCAAAATATCAGTTACGGGTTTATAACATTAGGCCATCGATATGATAACAAGCATTAGGAAATTTCAGAAACTTGATTTTGCTGTTAAAATCAATCATATCATATGTATTGTATCTAAGAAAAACTAAAAAAAATAAGCAATTCTAAACGCAGACACGCTCGTGTGTATTTTCCAACGAAAATCATAAATAGATTCGTTGTACAGAAAAGCGATTCAAATGAGTAATGACAAATAATAACAACTGTCTATTTGCTTACCAAAGCTTGAACATACGTTATATCAAAAACTATAGATCTTGGTGAAAAATCTTTGTTAGTATTAGCAAGGTGGCAGAATGTTTAGTTTAAAAAGAATATGAGATATTAAGCACGCTATTTTAATGAAAACTCCAGATATATTAAATTGAATACGTTTATTGTAATATAATAAAAATCAGGTAGACAATATTTTTTGTCAAAGCGATGCCGATGCCTTTTTCATGTTTATCTATGATCACGAATATTACGACTGTCATATATAAATAGTCGACAGTATTGATATGTTACAAAAAAGTAAAACACGATATGATTTGTCCTGCTTCCACATTTTTTATAACGAACATGACCTGTTTCAGGCATCGTGAGCATTATCAACTAATGAAACATAAATTTTAACAGGGCTATTTATATAAAATTAGTTGTAAATAATTACCAGGTATATACAAAAATTGAATCAAGAAATTTATAGATAATCTACATATAGTAAAAGATAAATACAAATCAAATTATGTTTTTTTAATACAATTCCTTTTCACAGTTAACACCTGAAAAGTGAATATTGATATGTAGCTATGTATATAAAATATTATACATATAGGAAAGTGAGAGCCGTTGTTTGTTTGGATTTATTGATAATAATTACTTTGAAAACTTGTTCAATTAAAATCAATATTTTAACCTTGGCTACTCAATGTTCGCATGTTTTTATTCATTCGTTCGACCGAAAACATAAAGCTGTAGGCGGGTCTACCAAATAAGGCAAATCAATCGGAAAGAGCTTTAGCGTTGCCGAACTTTGCATAATCTTCACAGAGAAAATCACATTCACCAGCGAGCACAGCTTGATACTACTTTGCATGTTACCGTGTTTACCGACGTTGCAAATTATGAGGGAGAATAAAAACGAATATATTCGTATGCGCTACTCCTAATTGGATGCTCAGCTAAAATGGATTATTTTTCCAACGAATACAGTACTCAAACACCCCTAGGTAAAGTTAAACAATTTAAGTACCCAGCGTAAATTTCAAGTTTTACTAATTACCACAAAAATAGTCTTCATATAAAATCTATAAAATAAGTTGCACGGGGCTGGAGTTCAAAACTATTCAAGCAAGAAAAGCTTGACGTGGAGGAGGTGATCTGGTAAGTTGAACTACGTTCCTCTCACTCTAACTCAAATAATCCGTAGGGAAAAAACGTTGGCTAGTAATATTGATAAAACTGTTATATATGTCTACACGAATCAAGTAAGCAAACAATAGAAACTTCTTTTTTACTAGCCACGTGTGGACATTAAATACATACTCAATGTATGGCAGACAAACGGTTAACTTACGGTCAGTGAGGGGCGTTAAGATGCCCAACTGCTCTGCTCACACTTCTAAATGGGATTGTTATTATTAGTGAATTTGAAACGAAAGACTTTACAAAATGAAGCTGTATTTCCACATTACTGCCTACGTTTCTTGCATATTGCCATGGTGACAGGTGATTCGAGGAGGGTTCTGGGCAAAATTCACGACTGAGCCGTACAAGCACGATTGAGCCGCGTCAAATAATTTAGAATTTAAAAGAAAAATGCTTAATCACCAATATGTTATATTTTTCTTAGGACTAAAAACATCATCTTTTTACAAAAACAACTAAATATTCATGTTAAAAAATATAGTTACATAAATAATTTCAATGATAAATAAATATGGAATGTATCCATAAAATAAATAATTAAAAATAGTACTCTTAAGACGACTATAAAATCGCGTCTACACATATTGATAGTTATAATATACTGTTATAATTGCCAATATAATATATAATTCAATTCAAAATTATTGTTTTTTGACGAGTAATTAGTGGGAAGGAAGTAACGCCTAGACGACTGACAAGGTCAACTACAATCAGTGGATTTCAACATGACAGTGTCACGAATTTTATAGAGCTTAAAACAAAATATCGATGGATATTCAATGCCTCGTAAATTTATTTTGATTGAATAAAAAGTGTGGCGTTATGTTAATTGGCCTGTGTTTTTTGCACTTGTCTAGTTCACCTAAGCCAAAATCAATAAACTATTTACGATTCTCGTATCAAATGAGTAGTACAAAAATTTATGTAAATTAAACAATGCTTTTACATACAATACATTACGTACGGTTACTTTTCTCATCTATCATACAATCAATGTTCCTTTTTCCCGGAATAAATATAATTTATTTTCACTGAAACTTCTGTCAAGATTTTGAAACATAATGTTTACTTAGAAGGAACAAGTTGCAAGCACAATAATTAACATTAATCATGGAAAACAGGGCCAAACAAAAAACATTTAGTTGGCGAACTTCCAAATTTTTCGAGGTAAAATAACCAGGCAACGAGTTGCAAGCTGCAATTTTGTGTAAAAGATGATTCAGTCTATCAAATATTCACAAAATGAATGACATGAATGGCGTATTCTCTATCAAATTAGTATGTTTGTAAGATAAGAACTTACATGTATCCTCTTTCTGCCATTATGATAAGCTCACTTAATTAGACCCAATCATAATACGTTCATGAATCTGTTTTTTTCTCAGAATAGTAATCACATGAAATACTTGTATTGGAACTAAAAAAATGTTAGTTATTAAAATGGCATATAATCTATATTTTGTAAGATTGTCCATATTAATATATTATAACCGATCAAAAACCCGTTTAAGTATATTAACGACGGCGTGATGAATTGAATACATTGCGTGTTCACGTTTTTGTTATACCATTTCAAGCAATAAATAATTGACAAATACATTATTTTTATTTCAGACCTCTGCATCTCTTTGGAAACGATAATGTTAATTTCTCCGTAAGTATAAGGTTCAGCGGACGCTTTAACGAATCAGTGATCTTGGAATCTCCAGGGTAAGACAAGAACGCGCAAGTCAGAAAAAAACCCACATTCAGGCTCAGTAAGATGGTGTACCTACAAGTATGACGTTGACCCGTTGGCGATGACTCAGGTGTTATAAATAATACAGGTGCGCCGGAGATTTTAGGAGTTGCGTCAACCACCTTAGTATTGCCGAACCACTTGAAACTTTTGTCATCTAAGCGCAAAACTTTCTACACTTGTAGATTGTATCTAATGAGTAAATAAACATTTTTTTCATTTATTCATTCGTGTTCAAATATTTATCTGGCGTAATTGTTTGTTTGATTTGAGAGTATTGAAAGAAATTTTCGAATTGTCCATTAAAGGGTGACAAGACAGACAATGTGAATGGAGGACATTATGGTGCTGGTGGAAGATGCTTCTTAGAGAAAGAAAAGTGTCAAGAATAACAAAGTTATCAATTTAAATTTTATATCATTATGTGACACACCCTGGTTTTTCTTAAGTATAAGTGTCATTAGTGTCCTGAACTGAAATCGGCCTGCGGCAAACAGCAATATTTCGCAGTATAGGTTTTTTTTCTCGTTGCCAGGCGTTAAATTAGCCCCCGGCTTCGGCCGCTGGACGAGTCCATTTTACGGAAAAGGGTAGCTCCAACTTTGCACGGAGTTTTTTTTAAATCTTGTAGACAGTCGATTACGATCCGCCGAGTGGGACGAGCTGCGGTCTCGTGGCAGCGGAGGGGACATGTGAACTGTTTGTTTTTGTGTTTTGATTTGCGTTGGATTTAATTTAAATTCGTTGTGTTATTTGTATTATAACTTAAAGTAAATTCAGTTGCTAAGTAAATGTAAATGTAGAATCAATTTTATGTGTTAGGATTTATATATTTGTGTAATATTAAACCACTGCATCTTGAATGGAAAATAAATAAGTTTTTAACCGGATCTGAAATGGTGTTTGTCTGAGATCAGCCCTTCCGGGACTCCGGATAACCAGCCGCTCGCCTCTCTTCGATCCGGGGGTCTTCTCATTTTGTACATTTGAAAGAAAAACAATTGAACAGTCATATAAAACATAAGTATATTATTACTATACACAAGAATAAATGACATTAAATACTATATTCTACTTATGACTTATGACGTGGAAAAGAGCATTGATATATATGAATATTTTTGTAAAATCAACAAAACTAATATGCAATGATATTTTTCTTTTGTTTAAACAAAAAACGAAATGAAATACAATCAAAAAATTAGGAAAACGAGACAAGGCAGATAAAATGGATTAAAAGATGTGGAACTTGGTGATAACAAAATTGAAAATTACATTACGTGTTCGCTACACCAGTCGGTTCAAAGGTCTTTTAAGCCTTATGGACTTAACGCACACGAAAATTTCGATGGCGATTCGAAAAGTGGAGTTGAAAAGCATGTTCTCCTTTTCGATACCATCTGGAAGCCTTAATAAGACACATATATTCATTCATACATAACTCTATTTATCATAATATATACAAATTTGGATTATTGAGATTTCGTACACTTCCATGTATTTTGTCACTAACGACCCGGGTTTCGCCTTTCGGCATCTTCAGGCATTCGAGCACACGAATGGACTCGAACTGAACCGAGATAGGCGAAACCCGGGTCGTTAGTGACAAAATACATGGAAGTGTACAAAATCTCAATAATCCAAATTTGATATTGAAATTCCATCAAGCACCCTCAGTCGATGTCTTAAATTACATAATATATACATTCAGTATAACTGATGTCGTCTAAAACTGCTTAATCCTCCGGCTTCACTTAAGTTGGAATATTTAAAAAGTCCATAAGGTAAATAAATAAATTTGTTGGCTCTAATTTTACTTCGACATTGTGCGCACGCCGTCAATTAGAGAAGATTACTTATTCATCGGCGTGAAAGAGTCAACAACAGTTTCAATTCCCTTGAGCGGAACCGGAACACTTTCCACGAAGAATCCGGTAGGTTTTTCGCGTATTTTTCACTGGCCGGTAGTGTGGCGATCGATGATATATTAAATTCTACTGAAAAAAATACGATAACTGCATTGATGGTTCCAACGCAATGTGTTAACTATTTTAAACGGTGATAAATGAAACAATGTGGCCGATATTGACAGTTAGCTGAATAAATAATACCTGAATAAAGAACTTTCGTATTTTTTCATTGAATGTATTAATTTATGAAACCGATTTTACTTAACGGAAAAGCATCATTAGCCACCAATAAAAATATTTCACAACTAAATTATTGTGAATTCTTAGAAATTAACAAGAATAGTAAAATCAGTAAAAAATTACTATCCTATTTTTGTCCATTAGAATCCCCTTCCTCTAATAAGTCAAGTTATAATAACGAGTACCGACATTCAAGATTCTATATTTTGTACGATTTATAAAGAGTGAAGATACTTTTCATCTGAAAGAGTGAAGATACTTCACGTGTTATTTAGTAAATTTTGATTACATATTGAGAAAAACAAAATTTACGAATTATTTCTCAATTTTCATTTGGAAAAAGTGACATTCGTTTAAAAAAGAATACCTTTTATTTAAACTACTCAATACTACTGAAAAGGTGAATAGAAAAACTTGTAGCCATTTATATGTGAAGAATGAAAGCATCATGCCAATATGTCATTGAAATAAAAAACAGGTTTTATTCGATAACTCGTACTGTCAGCCTTGGACCAGAAATCATAGAAAAATTCAAGGCAGTAACTAATTATTAACTACCTACTCGATAGTCGATAAAAGTCTGTGCATCTGATATGACATGAAAGACAACTTAAACGATGCAAACTATGTATGGATGTGTTCGTTGGCTAAGGAAATACTATTGGCGATAGAAAAAAATGGATAGAATGTTTTGATTAAGCTATGTCTGCTGACAATAACGAGTGTTAACACATTCGCAACGGGGAAAATATGATCAAAATACGCGCAGCGGCAGGGCTGGTTCTCAGGAAATTGACAATAGGTCATGAAACTGACCAATCGACAATTACGCGAAAACAATTTTGGATGTTCAACGACTCCTAAAGGTTGCATGCACTCTAGTGTGCAGTAGGTTATGTTTAAAATAAGTGTTAAAAAAAAAGAAAAGGTAAAACAAGGGGTTTAATGTGTTAAGGAATTGCGTTCCAATCGCTTTCCATAAGACGCCGTAAACTCTTTAAATGCCTTGTAATTTGTCAGAGATGCAACCAAGTCTTGAGGAATTTCTCCTCGGACATTCCTGGCAAACATTTGAAACACGCATAACGTTGTTACGCTGCGGAATACACTCTGTAAGAGTGTGAAGCCGTAGTGGGTGGTGGTGGGTACAACGTTGAGTACCCTAGGGCATTTAAAAAAAAAAAAAACTCCTAAAGGTGTTTCATAATAAACTGATCAAATTCATTCAATAATATTATGAATTAAACATGAATTATTAGTTATTAGAGCGATTAATGTCGCCTATATCGAATGACGCGAAGAACGCGTTCCCCGCCGGAATACAAAAAACTTTGCGACGCGGAAAACGCGTCCCCCGGAGCTAACGTGTTAAGACATTAACGGTAACATAAAATCAGTCACTCACTCTTTCTTTGGAGGAATAAGGAAAGAAAGGTGGTGCTAAAATGGACAATTAAAGAGCTTGTCGGATAGGAGGTGAATGATAAGGAATAGAAACAACACACACATCCGTATTGCCTTACGACACAAATCGATTGAAAGTTCTTCCGTGGATTGTTGTATATTTGACGCCGCTGTCAATATGAAGTTCAAAAGCATTGAACACTCGACTAGGGGGTTTTCCAGCTGTAACATACTATTTATTGTTATATTTGAGATATTATGAACAAGCAGAATTTATCATGATTAATTAATGAACATTATTAGAGCAGTCAGTGGTTACGAATGAGCGACAATGTGACGGTAAAATATAATCGTATGTAACTAAAATATAGAAAAGGCAACTATAAATAATGTCATACTTACATATAAAATAGCTGAAACAAAAAATTTCATCCAAGCGGTTTTTTTTTGAAAAATGATGAGCATTTTAGCTGGCATATCGCACATGTCTGACATGTAAATAAATTACGCAAGTACAGACTACTTCAAAGCCGCGAAAAAATGTCGAACGGCTTATAAAAAAAAAATAGACAAAATTTACGACGATAACTTAATATTGCTGGCTTCTTGGTACAATGGAATAATATAAATATCGTCGCCGGAAGGTTATTTTACTACACATTTTTTGTAACACAAATATTATTAGTATAATATAAGCACTTACACACAATTAAACAAAGGTGTCGATTATCAGATTTATTTTTCAATTAAAATTATATTATACTTACAAGACTCAAAATATAATTGTTAAGCGATGCACTGTATAGACTAGCAATATTTTTTATCGTTTGAACGTAGCTTAATAACGATGACAAACATGACCGGTTTCGTTTAGCTATAAGAAAGTATCAGTTGAAACTGCTTTATCATTTGTTAAATAAGGTTCTGGTAATAAATGTTCGGCAAAAGTATTTACAATAAAGCATGTATTATTTTCTTTGCAGGAGGAAAACATCATTCATTATAGAAGCACAAAAAGCTTAAGGAGAGCTTCAACAATGTCACTCGATATCAACTCAAAGAGACATCTCGAGCACCAAATCATACGCAACAGCTTTTTTTATTTGATTATAATAATCAACATTTGATGACTTGCTAAGACTTGAGCACAGCATTTTATGATCGCCGAGACTTTTTCAGCGAGTATTTTTAAGGCTTATTCAATGCAATCGTATCAAATTTTCACTAACGATCGGGATTCGCCTTTCCGTCATCTTTAGTCATGTGAGTGTACGAATGGAATCGCACTGAATATGCCGAAGGGCGACACAACTAATGGAAGTGTACGAATATTGAACGATTCATTTTTGATATTGATTTTTCATCATGCAACCTCAGTCAATATCATATTTTCATATTATTAGAATCTGCCTGTTCTGATTTAAAACTAAAAGAAAACAAACGTTCAGAATATTCACTTTTTATGTTGTTTTTATGTCACAACTGAAAAAAATAATAAGCCTAGTAATTCATCAGTTGCTTGGGGTCTCTTGGCGTCAGTGAAAATGACTTAGTTTTTGGCATACGGTACGGGGTACAAATAATATGCGGCATGTTTACACGTACACTGATTGAAGAGACCGTGTGGGTAGCTTTAGTACACAAGCAAAAAAGGAAAGCCTTTGATTAATGCGAAAAACTATTGGTCGGGGGTAGAACGGGGGAAAGTGGCGCTACGGAAGGAAAACATGATAAATTATTCGAAACAATAAATTACGGTACATTTATACGGCTTTGCGCAACCTTCAGTCGATATTATCAATTTTTACCACGGAACGAGACTTCGCAAGGTAAAAAAAAACTGACTGGTTTCGAGTAAATATTATTTTATCAAGAGCAAAGACTTTTTTACAACAAAATAAGATTGAACAATACTCGTTCGAGTTTATTTGGTAAAAGTAACCATTTCAAGAAGCAGATAATATTGTTTCTAAATCAGTATTGTTTTCAATTATAAAAGAAACAAAAACTGTAAATATTGGCCGATAAAAAATCAACGGTGAATACGTTAATCGATCGATTGATATGCAAAGTGGATAAATGGACGGATAAATTGAGTTTCACTTAAGATGACGAAACAATTACAACGTTTTTTATGGTTGACTTTGAAGAAATCCATTTTTAATTTAAATTTGTTTCATAGATCACTTTGACATGTGTTTCGCCTCTTCGCGAAGCATCTTAGGATGCAGTTTTCAAAAAAATTTCCTTTCTTCATTATTGATAAAGAATTTTATTAAAACGTGAAGATAGGTAGAACTTACAAATAATTAAAACATTTTTAGTCGATTTTTATGAAACAAATCATTTATGTTATATATCGATGGTGTTTCGGCCAATTGATGTAACCCTCAAAATATACGAAAATGAGTTAATGATTGGATCTCATTTTAAAGAAAATACAGCAGGTGTCGGCGAAATGACGTAAATTATAAAAATAGATTGACCACTTTTTAGAAGGCAAACATCATTTTACATTGGTTTTAGGCAGGGCGTTTTTTGCCATGTAACCCGGTGGAACGGCGTTCCGGCGCCTTTTGCCATGGTATTTTTAATGCAAGACATTAGTCGAAACAATTTTCTCGCTTACTTATAATTCGTCGTCAAAATTAACTTTACATTTCTAAAAAAAACGTTTATTTTTTATATGCTCCGTGGCATAGGAGGCGCTGCCTTAAGTTTTATAATTTTCTTTAGTAAAAAGCTTGAAAAGAAGTGAGTTCCGGCACCTTATTTTGCCTGGTTTTAGGTTTAAAAATTCTGGCCAGGTCAGTTGATGTAAACTACTATTATATCGAAACTCCCTATATATAATCAAGTATCTGCAAAACATGCTAATTTACAGCAGTGCATTTCAAAGATTCATATCGCAACTCACCATAAAATGTTTTCGATAAAAACAGTTTTTACCTCTCCTGGACAATTTCAATTCTGAGGGTTACATAAATTGGCCAAAACACCGTCGATTGTTATAAATGCTCTTCTCGATGTGCACTATTTTCAATTACACGGCGCTTTTGAGGAACCAATCGACCGTGTAAATCACGGGAAGTGTAAAACATATATAATTTCTTTAAAAATTGATCAGACTGGTCGAGTCACGAGGAAGTAAATATTCACTCAAGGAAAGTTCGTATCGTAGAGTGAAGTTGGCATTTGCAACGGTTCAACACGGATATAATTCATCGAAATATTCGTTTTATAATCATTCCACGTACGACGCCTTAAAGGTAGGCCTGACCCAGTAAGTTCACCTACATAGATAATTAAAACTTAAAATTAAATCCGCGGCAGACCTTTGCATTGGCAACACGACATTTTGAGAACGGTACCGACCCCGCCGCATTTAATAATCTATTCGTGTCATCACTCTGTGGACTAGCTGATTAGTTCGTTGTTTACTTTGTGTCCTGATAGCTGGGTAAGAAGTCATAAAGAAAATTCGACGATTAAATCGCCCAACCCATTCAAAAAGTATTTCATTTGAGGACTAGAACCTATAAAGTATTATTTTGTCTTTTAATGCGCCTTAAAAATGAGGAATGAATGCTAGGTGTCATTTATTTAGAAATGGAACATGTCGTGGAATTCAAATATGCTAATAAAAAATATGTTACAGATTAGAATTACCGATGCTGACGTATTAAGAAAAAAACAACAGTTAAGCATGAGAGTTTTTTTAAGTCTCTAGAGATCAACTTAACAAGGAAAAACATGCCGAAAACATATTACAACGATCACAAATATATAATTAAAAATAAAACATATATACCTTGTCTTGAACCCGGAACCATCTCATCGCTAGGATAAACCTCTCACGGCTAGACCAGGCGATAAACGATAAATATATTTTCACGACTATATTTTGAGAATGGAACATATAGTAATAATTTCGGTTTAAATTGCAAAATGTTTCAGAAAAATTAAAAGATAATGAAATCGATTTTACCTACTGAAATTGTCTGAATTTACCAGGGTTGAGGAATCGTGAAAATTCGAGAGACGTAAAATTGCGTTGATATATATTTAATATATTTAAAAAAATATTTTATATACAGATTTTTAAATAATGAAACACAATTCATTTGTACTACTTCCGCATGTTTATAATGATCAGGACCGGTTTCGCTCACCACGAGCATTATCAACTGATTCTCGTGATGAGCGAAACCGGTCCTGATCATTATAAACATGTGGAAGTAGCAAAGATTAATTGTTTTATTTTTTAAAATATAATGCCTTTCCACCAAGAATTGACAGTTAACCCTTAAAAGTGATTACACCTATATCATTACTTACCCATCAATAAATATATTATATCTTGGTGGTTGGTGAAATAATGGTTGTAAATATCTGACGTTGGGATTAGATAATGGGAAGGAATGATATAAGAGAAAGAAAAAAAAATAGTCGGACTTATTTATTGCCAAAGCCGGAGCCATAAAGTAACTTCAAGTCTAAGTCGATAGGTTTGTAAACGACACCACAGTCCTGGAATTTAGCACTATAACAATGGTATCGATTTATTCCCACGTATTCGTCATATAAAATTCAATGCAATATATAGTATTAAGAAAATTTTATTTTATTCAGTTTTTCCCAATAATTATACGCGTATTTTGAAAATAAAACCGTTACAGATTTATATTAGGGTGTTTCCTGTAATATCAATTAAAATGTGTCAGAATTTATAAAATAATTCTCATTGCCAATCACATTGATAAAGATGGCGAAAGAAAGCATAGTATGCAGTTCGAGCCGCTTTTTCTAGAAAGTAAATTACTATTGCCGACGAAGGATAATAAAAACAACTTCGAATGCAGTCCCTTTTACGGCATGGCGGAATTGATCCTCTCGTTGCGGCTGGCAGTAAAATGCGATGAGGAAGTGAAAAGAAAAGTCCTTTACAGATGCTACAAGGAAAGAGAAAAACGCATGTAAGCCCACACAAAGAACCCGTTACCCGTATCTTGGATGGCAGGTCGTTACTCCCTCCGACAGTGTATTATTGTTCCACAGGGATACGAGAGAACAGCCAGGAAAACAGAGGCGTACACATCTTTGCTGGGTAAGAGGGCGGAAAAATGAAAGAAACTTTAAAAATATAGCGCAGTTAATAATACTGAGCATCTAGTAGCATCCAACTATTTATATTAGCCGGTACACACGTGAAAGAAGACAAACACCAATAAAATGTTGCATTGTTATTTTGGCGGATGAAAATAACGTTACCAACATTCGAATACTAATCGCACATAGGTGGCCAAAGAAGAAAACTATTCTGAAGTGAACAGCTGAGATTTATTACTATCATCGTTTTAATGAAATTAGTTATTTGAAGTCATCGTCGTTCTGGTAAGAATTATCGGTACGCCGGATATACTGTTGAGTTGATCAATTTTGAATGTTTGTATGTCAATCAAAATGTGTTTTTTAAATATCGTAAAATAGCAATTGTTGATCAACGGAAGGGAGGTATCTTAATCGAAAATTAATACTGACATTTGAAAAAAAAAATATTTCACTCCAATTATTGTATTATTTCAGCATTTTTTACGTGTGTTTTTAAATATTAATGAATCTGTGTATTTTGCTAGAAGTTAGCGGTAGACAGTTTTTTTATACAGATAGCTCAAAACACGACTTTTTAGACAGGCAGTAACTAGTTGGGCAAATAGATTAATTGCACATATTGCACAAATAAAAAATATGTAATTTATTCCAAGGCGAAATAAATAATATTAAATATCATACTAGGAACTATTACAAACTCTATAGATAAAGGTTGCCGCTGAAATGTCATGTACGCTGAAAATGCAAACAAGGATGTAGGTTAGAATGAATTCTTTTCAGTAACACGGATTTTCATTAAAAAAAAAAAAACATTATTTTTGTGTAATAAAATTTAATATAATATTGTAGCTTAGAAGAAAACTTTAGATTTGTGATGTGTAGATTGAAAACTATTACTATTGATATTGAAGGATATCTCAGTCAATATTACTTTCCAGCTCTTAAAACTCTCACAAATGACATTAGATATAGCCTGAGGTGACACATGATAAATAAAAAGGATATCCGGATGCGTCGTATGAAATAGTAGCTCAATGGAATGGTGTAGAACAGATGTAACCAAAGTTCATTATAAACGTAACCGAACACTGGGCACGTGCATTATTTGAGCAACAAGAAGGACATGAGAATCGAATGATATTCGAAGCAGGAAATTTAGATATGCAATGCGGCACGAAGCTTTTACTCTCAAAGCTGTTATAAAAACTTTCCAATGTGATATCACTTTATTTACTAGTCAGACGGGGTGGGGTTACAGTGCCGTCTTAAAAACGCAGATGAAGGCGTAGCAGCAACACGCAGTCTTCGTCTACGTAATAATACATAAACTGTAAGTTTAAATGGATATTGACCATTTCATAATCTGACACGTCTTAATAAGGAAATCATTGCAGTAATGACTGTGATACATGTATCTACTTAAATATTTAATACTTTTTCATTATTGTTGATGGAATTTACGGGGTCATTAATACAAGCATCAGTTTATTTTTTAATCTGCAATCAATTCAAATAACTCAATTCTTCGGTCATTTGTTCAAAATGAAGTAAGATAATCTTGACTGCATTAATTCTGGCTAATTTCATTATATCAACAATACATTACTTTTTGTAAATAAAGGCTACAAAGTCGGCATTAAAAATAGTTTTGCGTGCGTAATGATGATGTACTTAAGTAATCATACATAAATAATATGTCGTGATGTCACTTTCAGTCCACGAAATTTAACCTGTTGTCCCTGACATTGATTTTATGGTTCACAAAAACAAAGGTGCGCAGTCTCTTTCCTACTCAAATGTGAGATACAGTGTTCAAATCTAGGGTTATGAGTACAGTGAGTGGCATAACTTTCAACGAGGGTGTGTAGGGTAATTTTGTTGCACATGCGCTTTCGTATCAGGTGATTAAGACGACCAAACTCCCGATTCGTCATGAATTAAAACACTTAAATATGCCTGGCGAAGAAGTTTATTGGACACTATTTCATTGAAGGAGGTTAGCACCTTCAAGTTAAACATATTTTTAATATAATTTTTAATCAAAAACTTTGAAAGAATATAAATATCTCATGCTTACCTTTCACATATAAAACGTTTACTAACTGATTCAGAAAGTATCGCGTACGGCCATTTACAAACTTACATAACTAGAATGGAAAAATTCCTGGGAAAATTTATGAATGGAACAGTTGATAAATCTGCCAAACTATCTTTCTACTCGAAATTATGAAATTATCATAGTACACAAAAATTGTGGTTTATTTTACTAAATATAACTTAATATTTAACTTTTTACAAAATATACATACTGAGGATATAAGGCACTTAAACTAATAGTGCTGTAGGATTATACTGTATCAATTATTGGTGGGTGAATGTCAGGCTGAATTTATTTCGTACGCACCCATGTTTAACAAATAAGACAAAAATAATTATGTATTAAGTATGGTCAGACAAGAAATTAATGTTAAACTTTTTCTATAGCTATTTTAACATATTGAGTCCCGGAGCCGTGTTTTCACGTGATCCAACAACCACCGCTTGAGTCCCGGAACCGGGTTTTCACGTACAGTCGTATTTGAGTCATCAAGCGATACGTATTACAACGGAACCCTGGTGTTAATTATAGTAAAGACTTAAAAATTTCCAAAACAGTCATCTTATTTGTGGTATTGCCAAAATAGGTTATGATTTTACCGACTTAAAATCTCAATCTAATTAATTTTTTTTAATATTCCCCCTTCTGGAGACGATATTAAGGTGACACCGAGTCCACTCCGAGCTAGATTTTTGCAAGATCTACAAGACAGGTTGTAGGGGGATATGTATAAGCACATACTGATACCGATACCGTCAACAAAAGAAAATAACCCCAGGAGAACATGCAAGGTGTGTGAAAAGCACAAGAAAAGGAGCGAGAGTAGGTTCATGCGTAAACATTTTCGTGTGGCTTTTCACAAAGGGAATTGTACAATTTTACCATACAAAAATTAAATATTGAAATGTTTTAAGCAATTCCAAAAAGTTTCATTTGATTTCATCCCCTATTTCGATAGTTATAATACTTTTAGTAAACGCTTAATAAAAATAATATTTCTTGAAAAATGGGCCGGGCACAGGGGTTGTTTAACCTGATGTTGGCCGGAGCTGATAGTGTTAATAGACCATTGACGAATAATTTCTTCTGTTCGAGATAAAAAAAATAAACTTTTATTAACACCGATTGTTCGAAATCATGTAGCAGTCCACCACTGAATCCACCGAAAAGACTTGATAAAGCAGTGTGATATTTGAAATGATATCGAGGAATCAAGAGAAAATTTGCAGTTACCGAATAAGTCACTATTGTTCAATACGTTTTAAATAAAAGAAACAGCTATTAGCCAAGCAATTCGTAGTCAAAGAAGCCACGAGGTAAAACTAATATTCGTGGGGTATGATAAATTTTAAATTAACGGGTTAAAGTCCACAGGGTATATTTAAGAAGCATAATTTATTTAAAAAAAAGCGTAGGCGCTTATTTGAAAATTTACCGACGTACCAATGACGCATCAGGTACTGGTAAAAAGTTAATTCGACCCAAAGCGTGTTTCACGATTCGTCAATATATCAACAGCAGCCTGAGTAACTTAAGTAGTGTCTGACACGAGAACCAAGTCTTTCGATAGTAAAACCAACATTAAAAAACTAATTGAACGTAAAATGGCCATTTGTTTTTCTATAGAAAATAAATATTTAATATATATACAACTAAGAGCTTTAATTTTTTTAAGAATAAGAAGCGCAGTCGCGTTACTTTGCCATATATTTACTAACAAATTATTTCAGTTTGTTTATTTTTAAACGTAAGTATAACTTGAATGTGATTGTATTTTTGATACGTACAGCCGGATAAATGAACCATTTTTATTAAGATTTTGTTTGATTATCGACTTTGGAAAAGAAAAAGGATGTAACCCACACACAAAAAATATTGTGTACAGCCCACACAAAGCGTGTACTAAATTGTATACATTGTGTTTATAGAAAACAAAAATATTTTGAAAAGACGGAAGAATAAATCCTTTTGCCCTTCTAGAGTCGATATATTTTATATTTAAATATTGCGTATCAGTACGTTTTGTGTGAGCTATACACAATATTTTTTTGTGCGGGTTACGTCGTTTTTCCTTTCCACAGTCGATATGTATAGTGTTGAAAAGATAAAAGTTTTGTATATTATCGACATATCGAAAAGTCAGTATTTTCAAACATCATTCAGTGAGGAATTTCTGTTTTATTGATTAAATTGTAATTTAACTATCCATAGTATATACTATAGGTTAAAATATCAAGTATATTTTTAATTTAAGCGTTTGATAAAAAAGCATAAAATGTAAATAATCAATACTCAAAGCTGTGACGATTTTAGCAAAACAATAAAAACTTGTTGGTTATTTATTAAAGCAAAAATGTTTGGGAGTGAAGGGGTTATTTTTAACATTAACAGTAATAAAACGACACACCATTACTATAATTAAATAAATAATGGTGTAAAAAAGAGGTGTCAACAAAGATTCATTTTATTTGGTGAAAATAAATTCAATAGTCAGACTAGAAATTCAGTTGAAATATAATTTGAACCAATTTTTGAAAATCCCACTGACCCATGACTGATATGACACAAAAGCACCGTACAGTGTACACATATAGGGTAGATGCAGTAAATTGAGCGAAGAAAATTGAGAACATCTAAAAATAAGAAGAAAATAAAAGAATACTAAGCAGCGCGATTTCTCCACGATGGGAGGTAGACTGGGATCAGAGCAGACATACTAAAAACGAATATTATAGTTGGGGTCAATGAGACCCCAGACTTTAACCGCGCAGTGTTGCACACTAAGGTTTGGTGCCACGTGCACTGCACTTACACATAAGATTACCCCACGCCATCCCTGTCAAATACATATGAGCTCAAAGACGTACATTTTATTGTATATACACTAGTAAATAATTCTACGTTCCAAAACATTAAATTCAATAGGCATTGTAAATAATAATATCGCCAGGGTATCTATTATCGAGAAAAAACGGATAATCCAAATAAGTACATATTTTTTTCGTTTTAAAACACAATAATGTACATATTTATAATTTTCGTACAATGATTCTTACCCTCATCTCGTTGACTGAAAGCACAAGCAATATCTACATCATTCATATTATACTAACACTTATAAACGCAATATTGGTACTCCGGAAATACCGGAAATATTTGATAAATAACAGCAAATTTCGATTGTTTTTTTTGAATGCGTTAATATATTTCAATGAAATTTTCAGGATTTATTAATTAAAAATAGAAAAATGCATCATTTTTTTGCTCGTCAATCGTCAACCATTGGGTTGCGTTCTAAAATAAAAACTATATTTCTAAACTTAATATAAAGATTAGATATTAATTCAGTAAATTGCACTCCACATGTTATCAATCTGAAATATTTAATACATTATAGATAAAACATAACATATTTATCCATATCACATAATTCTACAATAAATAGTAATATATACTGGTAAGTCCCACAACTTTACAATCCCGGGAAGTGTGAAATTTGACGCCATTTAAAAATATATATGAAACGCATATATGTTTGATCATAGTTCGAGTCTTTGCTTAAATTTTAACAAATCTTCGAAGCTAATATTGACATCGAATTTATTTTTGGCCGCTAAGTCGTATGTGTAAAAAGACGCCAATGTTACGTTCACGGTATTTAAACGCTGGGTAATGCAGGACGCCACATTGGTTACGTTGGCGGTTGCTAAGTGTTAAAATTCTTGTAGGTATCATTTGAAGGATCTCTGCTCGCTGCTTTCTTGGTCACTTTATTAGATCAATTCAATTTTCCACTCTCAAAGATATTTCTATCCATTCAAGCTTCTTCCTGTTGTTAATAATAATAAACAAAATATATATAGTCGGCGTCCGTGGCACAGTTGGTAGCATCGTTGGCTACGGTTACGGATGTAGGGGTTCAATTCCCGGTGCGGATGGTTTTTATAAAATTGATATTTCAATCGATTTATGGATTTCTGTTTGTGATGTCTAAAACTCCCATCCGATCCTCACGGGGTGTACTGAGAGCGACTAGCTAACCAGTAGTCCTGTCCTAGCCCTATCCTTCTATCTCTACTCTCTTCGAAAAAAGAGAGGTTGAGCAACTGAGTAACAAGCAGTTGTCATACCTCCATTAGGAGACCATATACTCCACGTTGGGAGCGGACATGGAAAAATAAATATATATATTTTAAAAAATAAAACACAATTCATTTGTACTACTTCTACATATTTATAATGATCAGGACCGGTTTCGCTCATCACGAGCATTTTCAACTGATCAACTGATGAAAAAAATATATATATAATACAATAATATTTAATAACGTTAACCTTACTTTTCATTTTCAAAAATTGCCTTGTAGTGCTTGCACCCGAACAAACATGTTGGCGCTTTGTTCATTCACGGATAATCAGCTAACCCGATAATCGACATCGTTTTTAAAACCTCATTAGATCACACTTACGTAAAAATCATTGACATAATTAATTATATTTTATAGTTGAACGAGTCTGGTAGCGATTTCGATGTTAATCCAAATTAATTAATATTCTCTTTGATCGCCTAGACTCACAAAAAGTTATCAGTCATAATGTAGGGCGAAATTGTGTGAAAAGTGAATCAGTGTAACGAGACTGCGACATGAATATTCATAAAGCGATAAAAAAATGAAAGCAAATATTTCGACACAATGCATTTTTCGCTCTACAAAGCAGCAGTGAAAAAGAACATAATTCTTTAAAACAATGTTGACACTTGAATAAAATGATGCTGTATTTCATATATTTACAGAATAAAATAATATTACATCCAGGTAACTATTTATTTTTACATGTTAGGATGTCAAATCCATTAGTTTTTTGTACTCCAATTATAATAACTACAACCGCCCATTAGTGGTTTTGAAATCGAGGGGTTTTTATGAATAACGTTTTAGTCAATACTGTAATAAATTCAGTAAGTTGAATATTCCACGGCTGTGGGGCGTCTGAGTATGAATTTTATTTAGTTTTCCAAATCATAATTTAATTGGGATTGATTACAGTCGTTATTTATCGTAAGTTAACAGCCACTGCGATAAATTACCTTATTTTCGAATATTTCAGTCGTCAGTCACTCGAAACATATCGATTGGCGTAGCAGAGTTAACATGTGAATAAAATTATTGTGGTCGATAAAAACGCTTCGATGGAAACGGCAGTGTAATAATTAATTTTAACTCATACATATGTAAACTATTCCTTTAATAAAGTTGGAAAATTAAGAAAAGATAAGCATTTCATATTGTGAACGAATATTTTTATCTTAAGATTTTGTATGCATACATCAGTGCTCCGCAACGGTGCGCTGTCCGATGAACCCAGGTGTGCCACAGAAAAAATCGAGTATTTTTATATTTGATTAAAAATGGCTTACAATTAAATGCACTTTTGTTTAGACCATATTCACTTTCATAAAAATAGTTTTCACTTATAACAATTACATTCCACAAAAAACAAATTCTTTCACTAAAAATAAAGTGATCCCGCATAATAAAATATATTTTTGCATTGAATAAATAAATTACACTTGCGAAAAAATATTTTCACATAGATAAAATACTTTTCACTGAATATAAATACTCACTCTTTGAAATCGATAGTTAGATGAAGCTGTAATGAAATATCACTTATTCTTCTACCCTATATTAGGCCGCCTATATTGTCTTTGCTCCACGCATTAGAATACATTATTCAAACCAAACCAGACAAACCTAAACCTAACCTACTACAACTTAACTCATTTTGTTAAAAGAATCCGTGACTAAGTGGAAATTATTAAAATAACGACTTGAGTGTACTAAGCTAATACTATCTAATCCAAAATGCAAAATATCGAAATAAAAGTTCAAGTGTACCGAGTGAATACCATCTAACACAAAGTGCAATTATTTATAAACCATTAAGAATTAAAGCCATTCGGTGGCTAAAACTTCCACTTTAATTATTCTCGTCGAAACAAAGAATATTGAGAAGCATTGCTGGCGAGATGGCGAAATATCCCAGTGAAATTATTACAAACAATGAACGAATATATTAATACACATTATCAAATCAAGATCCTTAAATACGCATTATTTTTATAATTTGCATTTTTTTCTTTGTGTGTTAATTGTTTTACCATTTCAGTTTTAATTAGCTTTTATTAAAAAATATATTAGTTACTATTTCAAATATATACAAACTAAGTATCAAATAGTAAGTTTTGTTTATAAAATGTACATATTTCGACTTATGGTGTGCCGTGAAATATTAATTAGTGCTTAGGTGTGTCGTGGATGAGAAAAGGTTGCGGAGCACTGACATACATGATCAGTTGGGTAACAAATGAAATTGAAAAATATCAAAGAAGGATTGAGTCTTGCCTTCGAGTAAAAGTAACCTGCCCTTGAAGCTAGAATCAACTTCCAACAGCTGACGTATTGAATAGATACTGCAACAAGCCCATGTTTTATTGTGTATAAAAGAATGTAAGAAAATCGCCACGGGCAACTATTCAAGGTACAAACATAAATGCAGTAATTGAAAATTTACCAGCAGATTATGGCCCAATTATTTAAATAATGGTCTAAACTAATCACACGGTTCAATAGTATTTTTAATCGATTCAAAAAAATGCAATAATTATATTTTGCAACAAGTCGATTTTAGAATGTATTTATATGTATGTTATGTAACTGATTAAAATGGCATACTAGATTAAGAAAAATAGTAGTATTACGACATACTGATTCGTAACATTACGCGAGAATGGTGTTGAACACTATACAAATGTATATTATGCGGTGGGTGTCTTAAGTGTAGTAGATTAATTTTAAGTTAGGTTAGTATCATTGCCAAATAACTTCAAATTGCCATCACTAGTTTTAGAATGGAGACCTGTGGAGAAAAACATTTTGTCGAAAGTGAAAACAAAAAAAAATGGTAAAAAATTGGAGAAGAAAAAGAAAGTAATTTGAAGTAAAATGTACCCATGTTAAAACAACCAGAGCATGTTCTTGATAATACACCTGCAGCATTTCAGCGCCTACGCTAATCGACGAATATTATTTGGGGTATATCAATAAAAAACTTTATCAATTTACAATCTAACATCGCTGGACTAGAATCGCACGTCATAATAGTATAAGAAATTAGGTTTTAATTTAAAATTGCTTATAAATGACAGATAAAAAAATATCAAATGCTGATAAGAATTTCCTCTGAAAAATAGCAAAGAATTATTTGTGCACAGGTGTGAATTATTTCTATTAGATTTGTATCTGAAAAAGATAGGTTTTATTAGCCACTGTAACAAAACAATAATTTAAATTACAATTATTAAGGTAGTTTTAAATCTATTATAAGGATAATACAATGATATTTAAAACAACGCATGCCAGCGTTTTTTGATTATGGCTAGAAATTGATATGATGTAAAAGTATGGGACGCAGAGGAAATAATAAATGAATTGATGCGTTCAAATGTATAATAAGCATTATAGAAATTATTCAATGATCAATGTGAGATTGATCAACAAATGTATAAGAACGATTTATTATTCGGTATTTAATTATGGCTCGCATTTTCTGGTCATAATTTTTAATACATTACGAATTGATATTACATTGGCCAGAATATTAAATGATCAGAATTACAGATGGCAGAATGAATAATTTATCGTCAGTATTTCTAACCTAACCTAACCTTTTTTCCTGACCGTATAATAACTTTATTCAGACTGTTCATATTTTTATTCTGACCAAAAATTGAATTTTATTCTGACCAAAAGTTGATTCTAATTCTGACCGAAAATTGATTTAAATACTGACCATTTAATTTGTCGCATTTAATTATTAGTTGTAAGTTGTAATTAGCCTTCGTTGTAGTGAGAGATATTAATTATCATATTCATATATTGTGTTCTCGACGCCAAATTTAAAAAGCATTTCATGAGAATCTTTACTGAAAATATAGATGTCAATTTGACACAAAAACTATGTTATTCGTTTTTTTATATGTTCATATTTAAATCTTATCGAACGTTTTGTTATATTGCACCATTTATAGTATACAATAAAATCTAAAAAAGTTATATAGCTGAGATATAGGATTGCGTCAGCAGTAATTTTGAATTGCGGCCATTTTTTTCCATTTTTTATCCGATTGAGAACACACGGCACACGCATCGCATCAGGTAATAGGGACAAGTGTTTCTGAAACTGTTACTTAGTATTGGCATTGTGGTTCAACGGAGTTAGTTATCCGTCGGAATATTATATCCGATAGGTATGACAATAGTTTCACGAAAGTGAAGATTATAAATGTTTTATTTCTCCGTATTGCTGTCGTCATATTCAACTACACGGGAAATCAGGGAAATTTAGAGGTTAAATAAAAAAATGCCTTAAAAGGTAAGTCTGCCTTGTTCCGAATATATATATTTATTTCTCTCAAATTATTTTGATCACACTTGAGATAAATTACCCGAGTTACATGATCCCTGCATATTTTATTGTTATCAATGACAAACATAATTATATTTAAGTGAGAAGGCATAGCTATAATCCAAGAATATTCGGTGCTTTTACTCGCTTTTTTCTCGATATAGATACGTCGGTTGGTCTTGTGTAGGTATGATCATCTCACAAATCAAAATACAATTGGCAGCTATTATTTATATATAAGTATATTAACAATACGTAAAATAAGCTTGAGCCAAAACAAATAAATTTTGTATGATATCGTTTGCTATGGAAATGTCGTGGCTATGCAGGCATTTTATTTTGGATATTTCATTATATGACGAGAAGACTTATGAGTAAGTCTACGTTTGGTGTTTTACGATGAGGGTGTTAAAATGTTCAAAGTGTATGGAAGGTTCGACGGTATCATCAGTATAGCTGTGAATGAACTCCACAACAGTCCAAAAATACAACTTAAAAAATAATTTTTACCAATGTCCGCACCGCTACTAAAGTCCTTCCATCGTAGAGATAATAGCACATAGATGGGTTCAATGATAATCAAGTGCTCATAAAAAGTAATCATGTTAAACAGGTTTTTCATATGTAGCAGGTTGTCCTGATTGGTGTAATTTTGAGAAACAGCTTGAGAATCGTCGACGGAGTGCAGTGTTGTGGCTGCGAGTGATATGTTGCAATCGTTCACAGTCGGCCGAACGAGAAGAAAGAAATTGGGCACATTATAATTGAGTGGAGGCAGTGGGCATATGCCGCACATGTCAAATCACGATCATGCGTAGAAATCTCATTGCGCAACCTGTGGAAACTTTGACGGCCGAATGGACCAATGGCATACGGAGTTTATCAAAATATTAGCGAAATTTTATTAATTCCTATTATTTCTCTTGGCAATTGTTTGCAGATATAACATTTTTAATCTCATAATTACTTATAATATACTGCCCTGTTTTAAAAAAGGAATGGTATCTGACAATTTCAGATATTTGGAATTACAAATGAAATATTTTTTGTTCAATCTACTTAACCAATTTATATCTGGCTCCCTGGAGAGTTGGTCTTAAATTGAAATAGTCCAAATTTGAAAATTACTAAGACAGCCAACGAATAGTTAAATAACTGTCAATTATAAACTTGACATAAATTCAATAATTTATTAAAAAAATGTAGTCGATTAATATGGAGCACTACAATTTTAACTACAAGGGAAAAACTGTTTTCTTGTATAACACGCCACCATACGATTTCTCGTTTGTGGGAAGTGTAGACACGTATGTATTGTCCTATCATGATTATATGGCTATTTTGCTTTTTTTGAAAAGGTCTCGATGGAAACCATTTAAAATTACATTTTTAATGAGAACTATGAAATGCCATCACAAACATGCATGGCTATGGGCTACAAATAGAAATCCATAAATCGATCGAAAGATTAATTTATGAATCTGTCCGCATCGGGAATCGAACCCGAGACATCCGTAACCGTACCCAAAGACGTGACCAACTGCGCCACGGACGCCGACAATCGGACGCCGAAAAGATAAGAAAAAATAATTTGGCAAAAGATTGCAGAATTAATAAGCACAAATCAATAAAACTAACAAACCAATTTGTTATTTTGATACAAAATTGCAGTGAATATGAATTAGCTATCTTACAAATTAAATGTTAAATTTCGCGGTGCGGTGTATCACCAAACAAAAGTTAGGTTTTTTTTTATAGCACTGGATTCAAATCAGTAGCGTAACTTGAAGTATAGGTACACCGAGGATGAACAACCCACCCTCCAAAAACCAACCGCACATTAGAACGCTCGATAATATCGAATTTTCATTCATAGCGAAATACGTCAATTAGCCTTTGAGTGTACAATTTGTCCAAGTTGACTGTATTTGTTATAATTTTTAAACATTATTCTATATACCTAAGTACGTGTAAGTGATATTCCAGGGAATTCGCTCCTAAAACTATTAGCCGAGTAGATTGTAAAAACATATTCACCACAAAATCAGCAGATAAATTTCCTTCCAGGTAGAATGGAACATGGTTCTTGGAACTAATACTCTCATTTGCGAGTTGGAATCATCTAGGGAAATTTCTCGAAATATTTCGTCAAAACACGGACGAAATTGTGAACCTTAAAAATCGTTGGTTTATATTCTGGAAATTTTGATAATATTCTTATAACCTTTATTATATATATGTTGTATAATACTACTTGGGCGAGCTAAAATTTTCTTTTGTGAGGTAAGATCATACAAAACGTGTTTATGAAAATTGATTAAGATTTTGATTGTGAATTAACAGCTACAAATCGTATCTTTGAATTCCAACTTCTACATACATAACTGTAAGACTGTATTTTGCGAAACGCATACCTCTGTACATCTGTCCTCAGGTGAAATTATTATAAACGACACCGAGTTTCGCGGAATGGTTACCATGGATAGTAAAACGAAGTGGTATTTAAGTTTACTGAACATCAAAATACACTTACAATACCCGTCCGTGGATAAATCTATTTAGAATCTAATTTTACAACAGATTATAAGAAGAACTTTGTATCGAATAATTTTTCGAACTATATGCTTAGTCGAAACAGTAACGATACTAGTCCATAGTTGACAAAATATCATAAGAACCTTTTATTTTGGCAGAACCATATGATTTGATCAACACTGCCGTTGACGTAAACAAATCGATTTCAGCAATAACAGAAACAAATAAAATGGAGTTTTCATTTTTAAATAGGATTGAATCAGTAGAGGTTGGATAGATTTATAAACATATAAATGATAATCAAATCACTAACCTGGGGGGTCAATGCCTTCTGATCACGATTTTTATCCCTTCTTTGTGTTCTCAAAAACTACAACTCTTTGTGCACTGAATAAGTATATCTTTATGTCACAACACAGGTCACTCACTTGACGATTACCAAATTCATGAGTTATCACCGATATTTTATCACATCACCGTAAAACAGATCAAATGAACGCTTCGGTACTCAATATTTACCGTTAAACACAATGACACCAGCGAGAGCCAATCGACCGTAATTCAATTCGTGCTACCACTATCCGCGCAACAGCAACACACGCGTATGGCGGTACAGCTGTGTTTTCGAACTGATCTGAAGTTAGCCGTACATGGCCATTGAATTTAAGCCGAGGTAAAATCTTTACCTTTGTTACTGCCATCTGTGAAAATAAATTTTCATACTTTGCAAAAATTTTACAAGCTAATTACAGAGAACGATTTTACCGTCAGTTCGAGTAAGATAACTCTATATAAATTCAACTGAAATTACAATGAACGCTGTTAAATAAATAGGGTGCTCATACGGTTTCTTCTAATGTTTTTGTTACATAAAAATAATACATATCACTAAAAAGTGGGCCCCTCCGGGATTTGAACCCGGGACCTCCTGCACCCAAAGCAGGAATCATACCCCTAGACCAAGAGGCCACCTAATACCTTTTGTAAATTTAGAATATATAAGTTCGTAAACAAATAGTACCATTATCTTTATTTTATTAAAAAGAAGCATTTAAATTCAAAAATGTAGTTATTATGAAAACGTATTGCCTAAGAACAACTTCGTTTTCATGTTTTCAGTCAAAAATCCATGTTACTTCATAGTTGTCAAACATTCATCCCTTAAATTTTTCTTTCATAGTCACCATGCCAACAAAGATTATTGACAAAATTTCTAAATTATAATGTCAAACTGGTCTTTTTTCTTTTAAGAAAATACAACAAATTTTTCACTTTCGAGGCATAACTGTTACCACTGAATAAAAATTATGAAACTGTGTAAATTTCACCTTCGTTACCATCCACCAGGTATTATTTTGGAATATCTTCAATCGGGATTCATTAAAACTAAGATTGTGGATTTATTGGATTTATCAACGCTGTAAGTCTTTACACAAATATTTTTCCAGAAGGGAGTTATGAAATAAGTATTATATTAATAATATTATGACATAGCCTTGGCATGGTATAATGTTGATTTAGGGTTTCTCAACCACATTTTGCTATACCTACATATTCAATATTTTTTGTTTTATGTATGTTATTGCATCTGCTCTCATGTCTTTAATAAAATAAAAAATGCTTCAGATATAATTACAATCTATCTATTTAATGATAATCCATAACATATCTTTATATCAGTAATTTCAAATCAAACAGGTTTTTAGTATTGTGAAATTTTTTCTCTTATTTATTATAGTTCTAATGTGGATGCTGTTACGAAAGAATTATCAGATAAAGAGCCAATGATTACTGCAGATGTAATTCCTCAACTCAAGTCTTGCATCATGACTTTGAAGAAAAAATTGCAAGATGATGGACCTTCTGGCAAAAGATTTTACATTTACAAAACATTGCAAACACATTTATTACCACTTACTAATGTTGCATTTGATAAACAAGGCATCAAGTGAGTAAGAAATACATATATTTGGGAATAATTTTATAAATAGTGTTTGCAGGGTCCATGGTGCTGTGGTCAATGTCGTTGGCTTCGGTTACAGATCTCACGGGATTGTGTCTTAGTACGGACAGTTTCACAAATTAATTTTTGAATCAATTTGTGGATTTCTGTTCGAAGGCATGAATGTGTGTGACATGTAAAATTCCTTCCCATTCATTTGATCCTAAAGATGGGGCATAGCGAAAGTGATACACTCACCACTTGTCCTATCCTAACCTTATCCTTCTATCTATACTCTCTCCGAAAAAGAGAGGTTAAGCAACTGAGTTACAAGTAGTTCTGCTAGAAAAACTTTTCTTGAGATACTTCCATAAGAGGCCATATTCTCCACATTGGGAGCGGACATGGCTTAAAAAACCAACATATACATTATATGCAGCTCAAATGGACATTAAATTATTTATGTACTTCTGGCAATATCCTTTATCTACTAAAAATTAACAATATGACTACTATCTGGCACATCCAATATTCTTAGACTCTTTATCAGTTTTTTGGTCCACAAATAATGCCAATTACAGTATATTGATTACACAAAATACAGAGAATTGTTAGTACACAAATTGCCAGATTGAGGTTCTAATTTAAGTTTATTTAATTTATTTTCAGTTGCATCACAGGTAGTTATGACCGTACATGCAAAATATGGAATATTGATACAGGTGAAGACGTAAAAACATTAACTGGTCATAATAATGTTGTTTACTCTGTTTCCTATAATTATCCCGCCTGGTCAGTATTTATCTTGTTTTTAATAGTTAATTATATATATTATTACAGCGTAAATTCATATTTTCATTAACAATCATTTGGGATTCATTAATTTATTTATACTTTTGATTGAATAACAATATTCAGTTACGTATTTTCAAAAATTGGGAATCTATACACATAGACTAGACTTCCTAGAGAGGTAGCTCCTATTTAAAATTCCGGAAATATATTGATGAAATTATCACATAGAAACAAATATCAAAATTGAAATTACAAATACTACAAAATAATTTATTATCTAAGATTATTACATGCAGTTGTAAACAAATCTGTAATTTTAAGCCCCCATAATTACAGTTTTGTTTAATAAATTGTTTTCCTTAAATATTAATATACTTATTTATAAATTAAGTTTAGTGATCGAATCATAACTGGCTCATTCGACAAGACTGGAAAAATATGGGATCCCACAATTGGAGAATGTCTTGTGACTTTGTGGGGGCATCAAGCGGAAGTTGTAGCAGCTCAATTTTCTTTAAATAGTGAACTGGTTGCGACTGCTTCCATGGATCATACAGCAAGAATATATCACAGCGCTACAGGTATTCTTGATGGTTATTTAGCAAAAGTATCAGTATGGATGGTATATGGTAATGTGAAAACAATGTACTTGATTTTTAACTGTTGAAAAGTTTATGATTAAGAAAATTCTTTGTAACGTTTAAGGGCAAGAGTTTCTACCTTTAATTGGACACACTGCAGAAATCATAGCAATAGATTTCAGCGTTTCCACCGATCAACAACTTATTACGGGTTCATTTGATGGAACAATTTCTATATGGGATATAAGAGTTAAAGAGTAAGGAATGTTTTAACTATATAATGTATTGTACTGTCGTCGTGTAATTTGGTGAAGGTGTAAGTTCTCTTAAATGAATACTCATTATTTTTTTTAAATCAACAAAAGTCGATTTAAGATTCTTTAGCACTTCTACCATTATAAGATAAGTATTAATAATTTGAAATTCCAACATATGGATGAGCTGAATTGTAGCAGATGCATTTTTATAAATGTTATTTCGTTTATTGAGTATTCTCATCAATTAATGTCACTATCATAAAAACTTTAGCATTACTCTTTTGATTAACATATTAACCGATGAATTTTTAGCCGAGTTGTGACATTCACTGGGCATGAAGCTGAAATATCTAACTGCCTTTATAATTGGAATTGCCATCTCATTGGTAGCAGCTCACTTGATAAAACTGCTCGTGTATGGGATGTCCGCTCTCGGAAATGTTTGGCTACCTTACGGGGACACTTGGATGAGGTAATCTTTTTATATAGCAAAAATTAGCAATGATTGTTTTGTTTGGAGGTAAAATATTGCATATAAATGTTTATATATATTTTTAAGGTGTTAACTGTCAATTCTTGGTGGAAAGACATTATATTTTAAAAAATAAAACACAATTTGTTTGTACTACTTCCACATATTTATAATGATCAGGACCGGTTTCGCTCATCACGAGCATTATCAACTGATCAGTTATCATATATATATATATATATATTCTTTGTGTTATTTGGTATATCTAAACTAATTTATTTTCAATAAATCTCATTTTTTGTTGTTCAATTATCTTATTTATTACATTGTTAATTCCATAATTATTGTTATTCCAATATTAATTTTCCTCAATTGATCATTATGTATCTCTAAAACTAGGCAGAGGTGTTCTCGTATACTTTTGCAACAGCTCATTACACTCCTTAAATCCAAGAATGTTCGCCTGATTATTGTTCGATGATTCGTTTTGGCCAGTATTCCAACAACTAACCTAGAATATAAAGCGGTCAAAATCATAAAAGTATCCAAAATTTGTAGGAATCTGCATGGCCACTAAAATCTTTCCAGATGATAGTAAAAGGGCGCTATAATGTAAAATTTAAACTTAATTAGTTGTGACATATTATGGCTGTCGCGTTTTGTTTCGTATTAGGTATTAAACCAGGATTTTGACAATGGGGATTTTATTCGCTAGAGACCATGGCAGTAGGCCAGATGTATTCTAATTGCTAATATAATTTTCTGTGCAGAGCGAGTTAATGAAATTTAAGCATTTTATCACAGAAACAAGTTATAATGTATAATATTATGTTTAATTTTTAATGGGGTCATTTCACCGATAATTATTGGCTGTCATCCTCATTTTTATTGCTTTCATTTTGTATAAGACTAACTACCATGAAGCAGAATGTTTTGAATGAGACAGTAATGTTTTGTTATTCAATTTTCGATTTCCATGTCTGCAGTTGCAAAAATATAATTTTGCGTGAAATTTCTAATCATCCATAGATGCCATCATAGTCTTCCTAGGGATGAATATTTACTTCCTAGAGATGAATAAGATATTATGCCAACATATTTAAATAATTACTGTTTTTTAATATTACTTACACTTATTGTTATTAAACTTATATAGGTAATAAAATAACAAGCAATGAAGAAATAAATAAAGTGGGCATATATTTACGTGATGAATTTAGTACCGGGGTACCTAGATAATTGCAGATAAAAATTATTTTCCAAAATTTCTATTTAGGTGTTAGATGTGTCCTTTGATTGGTGTGGAAAACGGTTAGCTACGTGCTCTGTAGATGGTACCAGCAGAATTTATGATGTCACTACTGACTTCCGAGAGATGGCTGTTATGAAAGGTCATTCTGAAGAAGTCTCGAAGGTATTTTTATAAATTAAAATTACATCAAGACTTGCAATAAAAATACTGCGAACAACCATATTTAATAAAATTATCTGATCAAAAATTTAAATAAAAATATTTCCAGGTATGTTTTAGTCCTGGCGGATCGTGTCTGTTGACCGCTTCTGCAGATCAGACAGCGCGAATTTGGAATTCCGAAACAGGAAACTGCAATCAGGTGTGTTATTTTTCTTTCTCCTGAAGCGGAAAATTGCTTACCGCTGTTGCAATTTTTTATTGATGATATTGTTAGTAAGCATACGTATTTAGGACGCGTTTATGTGTTATCGTGTACAAAGGGTTGCCAACAGGTCTCTTTTTAAGAGAACATGTTCTCTTTTTTATACAATTGTTTTGTTCTCTATATTTTTTTATGTTATACCCAGAATGTTCTCTTTTTCAATTTTGTATTCAATTCATTAAAGAATCTTAACGCAAATATTCCGTGAAAAATATTAGAAATAGAAGTCGAACGAAATTTTGTGCTGTGTGAATTGAATTAGCGAATGCATTAAGTCGTAGATATGAATAATCATTTCTTCTTAAAATCATTTTTGTCTGAAAAAAAAGCAAATGTATTACAAAGTGAAATAGATAAATTCAATTTAAATTGCATGAATTCCTGTAAAAAATCGTACGAATATATTTTATATTGGTACCACGTTATATCATATTTTGATATTTCTGTACAATATTATAGTATGTGTAAAATGTTGGCAAATTCGATTTATTGATTCTTTTTAAAATATGACATTTAGATTTTAGTCTTTACGCATCATTGTTTTCGTTGAATCAAATTTATACATCAATGAATTTAGATGAAGTGAGGTTATTAACCTTTCATACAATGTAATGTTCACATATTATTTCAATACGTTTCGTTTACTCGTGAATTGCTTTGTTTGGTTTACGCATGGTTACCTGTTTGTCCGACATGAATTTTATTTAGGAAAATTTTCTTAGCGACGTAGTTAGCATACATTTAACAATATCGTATAATAAATGAATAAGTAAATACAATTCAAAATTAGGCAAGTGATCACTAAATAAAGCGCTCTGAAGCGCTACGGAACGTTACTTACAGAGAAACAGTAAACGAAATGCACGCACGCCATACCATAGCAACCACTGAATTCTTAACGTTACTATTTGAAATTCATCCATTCTACTAAAATCTTGAATCAATTTCAACCATCCCTCGATTTACGTGGGTTATCTCCACGGTTTTGGACAATAGATAAAAAACGTTTTTCTATAACTTCTATTTGGTAAATACGACTTTATTGTCGATTTAACCACTAGTCCACCGTATCAAATATATTTGAGTCAAAAAAACGAATAATAATCAATATATTTAAGTCTCACAAAATCTCTGAGGTAGCGACTTTGAACTATCAATAATTGCGAAGAAGAGAAAAATAGTTGCTTAACGACGGCAGCAAAATCGGAATAAAATAATTTATTTCCTTAATTACCATAATATTTTATAATGTAATTATGTTTATAGACATTTTATGTACAAATTGATTTACTTTATTACTATTTATGTCATTAAAGCATAAAATATATACATCGTAATATTATATTGTCGGTTTGTATGTATTTATATGATTTTTAAAACGTAACCCCAAATTTCGTATGAGCTTAGCTTAATGAGCCCCGTATCCTTTTTTCGCGGTATTTTTTTTTATTCCTGAACTTATCCGTATTCGTACGAGCTCCATATCCATACATATCTACCGCGTTAATCGAAGGATGGGTATATTCGTAAACAAATAACAATAAAATAGACATTTTGAGCTATTAACATATTAGCATACAATAGGATCGCAATCTCGATCAATATATCGAGTTGAAAAGTTCAAAAATCAAATAAGCTGCAAAAGGATTTTTATGTTAATGTTTGTATGATATAATTTATTTGTAATTTTTTGAAATATTATAGTGTTGATATTTCTCGTTCCAGGTGTTGTCAGGTCATCGAGGCGAAGTATTTTCTTGCGCTTTCAGTTATATGGGAGACGCTTTAGTAACAGCTTCCAAGGATAACACTTGCAGAGTTTGGAGATGATATGATTGGTTCCTTGATCACCGATGAAGTCTACTATTCACTTGTAAATCCTTAGATGATTATCGAAAACGCTATTATAGATAGAAATAAAGAAAATATTGATACGTCCTAATCGTTCAATCTCAATAACTTATAGATAGGTTTACAGTGTTAAGGTAACTTTTCATACCTACCCCTTTAACAGCCGAATTTCCATCAGCAACCCCCACCCCCTAATAAAATCAGTGATTATTTAAAAAAAGCGCATTGCATATTTTATAAATAAATAAATGTGTATAAGGAACATTTTTTTCTGATGTGTAGTACTAGATTGGCTATTGTGAAGCTATTTTATAAAAATAGATTATGCTTGTAAGTCACGTTTATGGAAATAACAGCCGCTACTTTACTTAGTAGAATTTAGAATCCAAATATTTAATTAAAAATCATAACTTTCCTTTTCTATTGTGTTACTGGGCGTGGGGAGTGTTTCGCATATTTAGGAAACATCGTCAGATTTCAGCTTCTCAGAGAGGCAAAACAGTAACAAAGTTATCGATTTAATATAAAATATGAATTTCCACAAAACTACCGGCGAATCCGTCGAATAATTAGTAATATCCTAGTAATTTATAACCCGTTTCTCTATTTGGTATTAGGGTCCGTTATGGCATTTAGCTCACATGTAACTTAATTTGAAGTGGGGAATGAAATTATAGAAGTTATTGTTATCCAACATTTTTAATTAATGGCACGATTCTAAAATATAATATATGTAATAAATTTGTGTTCGTCTCTCAATAAATTTTTTTCTGTTTCCTCAATACTAATAAGTCTAAAACCAAATCCGAAATCATCATAGCAAGCGCATATTTAAAACGTTCGAATATGTGGGTGTGACAATGATAACAGTGAACACAGAAGTGAATAGAATCTCAACACAATTTATTATCTTCTTTTGGGAATCTATGCTCTTTTGTAAAGTTTTTCCAGTGGCAGAGTTATCTTAAAAGTCTTGCTGGATCGCCTAGTTAAATATTAGTAACAGAATGATTAATGTTCAGTGTGCGTAGTTAGCCTTTTGTATTTTATTTGAATTCTGTATTCAATTGAAATGTTAAATGTATCTCCAGTAACATTGCCGTATGTGTGGTACCACAATACAATGCAAAATTATATTTGTTGCAGATTGATGTTGCTTTGGACTATTTTATTTGCATACTATTACAACTGTTTCCCTGCTTGGAACTGAACTTTGGATGTTATTATAGAAACGAATAGCTGTCAATATTAAACGGTTATTTTTTTATTTTAATACAAAGATCTAAAAAAATGGTGAATTAGTGAGTAAACAAGTCAAATTTAGACTCCTAATTTCGGAAACATTTAGAATGTTTGCTTGTAATAACAATTACCGATGAATAGCATGTTGAAAGTAGGTACATTTTTACATAGAAAGGTAGTGAAAGCGTGGAAACTTTGATGCATTGTACTTTGATGCATTGTACTAGTATGTGATATATTAATGAATGTAGTGAGAATTTATTAGGTTAAGTTAAGAATTTATTAGGTTAGTGCTTATTATATGTACGAATAAATCAGAGAACAATGTAGCTGTAACAACTGCTTGAGAAATTAGATTGGCAAATTTTCAATAACATCTACAGTTATCAAGATTAGAGATTGAGAAACCCAACTGCAAAAACTCATTTATTGGTGGAATGAAGTGTATATAAGCCTATAATGAAGATAAAAAAAATAAAAAAGCATGCAATGATTTCGTTTTTAATATTTCGTATTGTTAAGTACACGAATATATTTTTTCTCCACCAAAACCTTGTAATATCCTTGTAAACGAAACGAAAACTAGAGATAGCGAAAGCTGAGGTTTCTTTGAGCCATGAATGGCGGGAAAGCTCTAATGAGTAAGTTATTCTGACAAATGTGAAAACTTCAGAGACTTCCATATGGATCCGTGAAGATAAATTGGCAGATAATCGATACTCAGGTCGCCTGAGCCAGAGATGGACGAAAGGCATAGAAAACGATTACAAAGGTGTCAGTGTTCCACTCGAAGGTCAGACGATGGCGATGGCAATGTCTGAACTATTGCAATCTAATTTTCTGTTCCGTTTAAATACAACATAAATCGATGCTTGTTTGTAGTTATTTTATTTAAAATAAAAAATATAAGAGATTCATAAAATTGGTATATAGCGTAAGTATTGTCATTATTCTTGGGTAAAAAGAATTATTATTTCAATACTAAAACATAACGAATTGCTATTTTTGAATATGTGTCAGGTCATGTTATAGGTTATTAGTATCGTTAATTTAATGTTCATAGCAACAATAAGTGTATTTTTTATTCACTTTGATCTTTGCATATTATTTGTTTTGACTTCTGAGTAACTGACTAATGAACTATTTTTTGTTTCGCGTCATAGTGGATATTATTTTAGATCTCTCCTACGTTTTGATCGGTTGGATTTGAAATTGCGTTTCACTCGAAAGGAAAACAACGGTTTTCCCATGTAAATCTAAAAACGGAAAATCGAACCCAAAAACCTTGGTTTCGTTTTTCTGAACCTAGATTATTGAACTTACAAGTCCGATGGCCTTCTTAGAGTGTAGTATTTAATTGGTATGCATGTTTTATTTTAAATGTACAATTTACTGTTTGTATCTATAAAATCAATATTTAAGACTGTATTATGAGTGGTCGTAATCATCTAATTGTTAGAAACGAAAATCGAAACCATTTAACATTGAAAAATAATAAATTATTATTTATAATAGACAATTGTATAAACCTTATTTTCGAGTGAAAGTTCAGTAAAATCCCATTTACATAAAATTGTAGCAATTTTTTTAGATCAAATATTGGATTTTGTGGAAAGCCATAAAGTCTACCATAGATGCTAAAAAGCAAAATTGATAATCGTCGATAATCCAAGTGAAACTCACTAGAAGACCTACATCCAATTAACTTTTCATTTTGGTGCGTTTGTATCAACGTGGTGCTATTTTTGCTGTAACCAGGGCCCAAGTCACTTATGATTTTTTTTTAATATTGAAAAATGAGTACCTTCACATTGCTCTACGTTAATAAAACTTTTGCGAACCATTTTTAGAAGGCGGCTATTTTCGAATATCTTTGGATTACCATATTAAAGAATGTATGAGGCAAATAAACTGAACCGTGGGTTAGCAACTCTGTTTGTCATTTGCAAAAGTCATGAACGCTTACAAAAAGAGAGTGCAGTACTAGCAACTTTCTCTTGTGAATTAAACAATATTAAGTATACCCAATTAATTTTTAATTAAAATTTTACCACTCAAGTCTTGGGTTAATATGGGCTGTTATACCACGGCTGTATTTTAGGGGAAAGTAATAAGAAACTAAATCAAGGTATATTAATGAAATGAAAATTTAAAGGAGGGTAAAAGAAAACCAAAACCGAACCCGTCGTTTCCAAGACAAGAACCTGATAAACCGCGGCTTTCAAAGTTGAATTAATTTATTAAGTATAACAAGTTTTATATTTCTTTGATGTTTTTTAACAATATACTAAAAAAACTTTAGTTTAATAGGTCGAAAAATTTCCTGTATTCCTTTGGGTTTTCATACAATTTTACAATGGCAGGTTATCATCCTCTTGAATACGGAGGCTCTTCATTGGTTTTTAAATAATAAATTCCAGATCTGAAAAAAATACAATTGTAGAATTTTGGATAATGCTTATTTCACGTAAGGTTTGGGATTTGAATATACTGGGTGTTCCAAATAAAAAAATAATTTTTTGATAATAATTATGAAGTATAAGCTATTATTATAAGTATTTATTGTCAGTGCGTGTTTCAAAATGATATTAGATCTGGTCCAAGCATTGGAACGAGACATAAAGAATCATTTAGTCCCGATTATCTCCATTGAGGACACGAAATTCTTCTTGGCATTTAAAGTTTTCGATACCAACATCAATAGCGCGGCAGTCCCGTGGGTCCTGGCTGCCTCCAACAATTGTCTCTAACTCTCTCTTCTCAAAAAGATCGTTTTACAGCTGAGCTTCTTAACCAAACGAAAGATTCACAATCTCTGTCTAGCCAGCGATGATTCGGCCTGCCATTTCTTTCACACTCCATAGGATTACTGGATATCACCGTTTACCCAGCTGATTTTTGATGATACGGTAAATCCGATCTAGACAAGGCGGCCTTTTAATCTTAATTGAATGGATTGCACTGCAATATTCGTACAGAGCGCAGAACTCATGGTTATTGCTTGCTGATTGCAGAGTTTTAAAATGTGACGGATGTTAAACTTTTTTTGGTTTTATTTTCTGTACAAAGTTTTATGGTATTGCAAGAATCTATATATTTAAATAAGAAGGCCATTTCTTTTCAAACCCCAATTTTAAAACACTACATTTTTACCTTGTATCAAATAATAGGTGTACCCGAAATTAATATCTAAATTAATTACTACATCATCCATTTTCAACGGTCAGTTGCTCTCCGACCACACTACCTGTCAGTCGTGTATTCTAGAAAAATTATACCCAAACTTACTAGGAGTGGATTTTAGTTCATAAAATTCTAATTCCATCACCTAATTAGAAATAAATCAATTTGAACCGAGTAAAGAGTTCGCACGAAATTTGATGCTTTATCATTTTTTGAAGAAAGTGACAGCAAAAGTTGCCGCTAAAAATATTTGTAATGTTCTGGGGGATATTCTGGACGTTCGTTCAGAGATAGTTTTGTAAATTTCGATTGGGAGACTTCGATTTGAAAAATAACCCTAGATGTAGAAGACCCACTAAAGTGGATGACCGTGTGAACGCGTGCGAAAAGCTGTTACAACTCCAATCAGAAACACTTTTTTAAACGATTTAATCATTTCTGACGAAAAATGGACGCTGTGTTCTACAAAACAACGTAAAAGACAATGTTTATCTAAAGGCCAAGAAGCAATACCCGTTCCTAAGACTGGTCTAATATCAAAAAAGGTTCCTTTGTGTGTTTGGTGGAATTCCAATGGGAAAAATTAAATAGCCTCGAATGGAAAATTCTTAGACATCTACCATACTCTCCGGACATTGCTCCTTCTGACTACCACCTGTTTCATTCAATGCAACATTTCTTAGAAGGAAAAAATTACGCTTACTACGATGGTGTGAAAAAAGGAATAAATGAATATTTTAATCAAAACCCATTACATTTTTCGAAAAAGGCATTAAAACCTTACCAGAAAGATGGAAGAAGGTTATAGAGAATAAAAGATAATATATATTATAATTAAACTTGTAAAATAAAGAAAATACGAATATTTAAATTTTTCATTTTTAAAACGACTATAATTTCGGATACACCTAATATTTGTAGATTAAGAGATAAGATTGACCATATACCTTTTTGACTTATTTGCACCAATTACACATTTTTTTATTGATCAGGGCAGGTTGCGTTAATCGTGAGCATTTTCAACGGTTGAAAACTATACATATTAAATAGATTTACCACCTCACACTTATATATCTTTATGGCACTGAAGAAAATTCAAATGATATTTAAACTTACTAAATTAATATGTACCGCAGAGCAAACTTACATTTCTTTGATTGTTACACCCCCCATAATAGCAGTTCCTTGATTAGCGCACGTCCCGCTAGCCATTTCTTCATAACTGGCGCACTTTTCTCCAGTAAAAATGCCTGTACCAGTTCCGTAACCAAGTGTTTCGGCAAAATACTGACATGCTCTCAGATGCGAGCATTCGTCTCTTCCTTCACAGCCAACCATCAATGTTCCTCTGTTAGGATAAAAATCGGCATGCCCCACAGGGACTTTCAAGCCCATAGAGTGGGTGTCTGTATGAATGACCTCCACATAGATTGCGTCTCCTTTGTTGATTCTGTCCTCCCTGTGCTCCCAAATTTTGTTAGCGGGGTCCAAAGCTTATCGGAAAAAAAATATTTATTAATTTTATTTTATCATACAGAAATCAATTGAGTTAATGTACATATAAATTTAATATGATACTTATAACTAACTTACAAATTAATTAAAACAAAATAATAAGCACCTCCAACAATCTCGTCAACAAATACACTAACTAATCTTTGTACCTATTTATATTATTAAAAAAAACTAATCAAAATTCAATTTAAATTTTATTGCGGTTTTTGTCAGTTAAGACTTCTAGAAACTTTTTTAATAGTGTTATCATTTTCCTATCAAAAACGAGATTTTTTGTATGTACCCTTTCAACGTCTTTGGTGTTTTTTCGAATTTTGATTAAGTTTAACATTTTTAAATTTAATAAAGTCATTCATACAATGCATTATTTTGTTACTTCGAATCTATATAATTATTATAAAGCAATGTTGTGTTAGTGCCAAACATAATATGTCTTATACATACAAGTTTTAATAGCTTAAATTTCGTCACTAACGACCCGGTTTTCACATTTCGTTATCTTCAGGAATTCAGGTGCACGAATGAACTCGAACTTATATTTCGAGTTATTTTCATAGAATTTGATATTAAAACTCCAACAAGCAACCTCAGTCGATACACAAAGAGACCCCGAGAAATTTTAAGTGATTTATTCGGCTTAGAAATAATTGAAATAAAATTTAAAGAATATATCTGCTCGATTTCAAACATAAACACGCTGTGCAATTGGTGATTTGACTAAGTAATTATATAATTGGATCATACATTACAATTATATTAGTTATCTAAACATCCTGAGTTCCATCACAAATGGCTGAGGGAAATGTTATATCTATTTTGTCAGTCCAGCCACACAGATAATACTGTCACTTGTCACGTGACTCTAAACTAGAATTTTAAGCTGAGAATGTTAATCCGGTGAAATTTAAAAAAAAATGTTTTTCAATATTTTTAATATTACCTGTTAGATAATGAATGCGTCCTCGTTTTACATTTCTGGCAGTGAAGCCGGAAAGTTGTCCACCCATACTGAAGCCGACCAGATGGATATTTTTGAAAGGAACCCCTTCCAAATTAAGCCAGTCAATGAATGAGGCCACGATCAGACTTACATGTGGTACTCGGCCAACAACATCTTCGTATTCTCCTGCAGCAGAGTCTCCCCAGTCCACCGATATCATATTGCAATCCTCAGCGATAAGAAATCCTGCATGAATACATCAATATCTATTGGTTATTAGATGAATATCTTAGTTTGAAAAATTTGCGTGATGTGTAGCTGAAATTATTCCTCCTTTGTTGGGCTCGTAATGAATTATTTTAACAATCAGTGCCGTTGAGTTTGCTTTATCAAGATGGTATAATAAGCGAATGAGAATATAGTCAATAGTTTTACATCACATTTTAAAGAAATATATCGTTTTATCACTGACTTAATTGGGTTCAAAGCTATATTTTATCGAGGAATTAAAAATATCAATGGCCGAAGAAATATAATAACAAATGTTCCAAATGTGATTTGAACAAGGGCTTGCAATATCAGACTAATATCAATACAGATATTTCATAATAAATACCGCTTTTAAAAAAATATATAAGAAATTTCAAAAAAACCACCAATTGGGATCGCAATATCGGACAACATAATAAATCAATACTTTTTATTGGAAAGAATTATAAAAGGTTTTCCATAAATTAATACTTTAAATTTATATGGTTTTAAAATACGTTATTAATGTTGGAATCAAAAATTCAAAACTGGTATTCAGGTCAAAAAAGTAGTAGATATTTGTATTGCAATCCCTAAACAGATCATAACATTGTTAACGGTAGCTACAATTGCATAAATATGTTCAAAGGCCAGCAAAGCACATTTTTGTATTACTGTCTTTTTCTAACTAATTTCACGAATGCATGAACATAATACAATCTAAAATGAATGTTGACAAACAGGCACACAAACTTTTTTGATTTACTCATTATAAATAAGAAGTGTACAACGAAAATCTTATTTAGATAAATATATTTTTAATCATGCAAATGAACATCATTTTTCAATTCTGGATTGTTCCATAAATATAATGAATTGAAAAGATTTTCAGTAATAATAATTCACCTTAAAATAATAATAACTTTATCATCGAGGGAAAAATTCAGGTAAACAATGTTGTTTTGTATAAATCTTAATAACAACTTATCGATTTTTATTGTAAATTCAGCTTGTCAAATAAATGCAAAAATAATTTCGCTAAAGTAAGCAATCGCCTCTAGTCCAGGAAGTTCTTTAATTTTCAGATGACCGGTTGGAAAAACAGGTTCTTCAATTTCCATTTACAAAATATGACCCGATAGTACATTGTGACTTAAGTCGTAATTAATACCACACAAATTTCTGTCGTGGTTTTAGGCTGCGGGTCTATCAATTGTTTGTTTTCAGCAGCCGGATGGTTTGCTAGTTCACGTTTTCTCTGATCACTCACGATGATTTTCACAAAGGAGGAGGAAGAGTCGATGAAGATGAATCTGACATGAATATCACAAATTGCAGGTGTAGGTACTGAATCATTTCAAAATGAAATCAATATTCTAAACAGATAGAATACATTTAGTTGACTTTCATAGACCTCTTAATTGTTTATATTTTTAATAGTATATACGTAAGTTAAGTTGATATCTTATCGACAAATATACGATGCTACAAATGGTGCATGGCTCAATGAATCAGTTTTGTGTGGGAATAAATGAATGTTCTCATTTGTTATGCTGCGTATTGCGTACGGATGCGCTACTAGATTCTGTCACGTTATCATCCGAAATGAAAATCATCTAATATACAATATGTTGACTACATGAACAAATTCATGGATCGCAGAATTCTTTATATTCAATTTTTCATGTGTTACTTCTACTCCAAAAACACGAGGTAGACTGACATAAATATACCAAAATTAAATGTCAGCCCTATCGTCAGTTTTCATTTTATCCGGAATGTGTTAAAGCATATTAAATGTACAAACCATTTCTGATATAGTAATTGCTGATGCTTTCAACGTTCCCATTAAAACCATGAAGAAAGATTTTAACTGGTTTTGTAAAGTTGAATGGTGATTTTAGCAGTTTTTCCAGATTTCCATTTACCAGTATTTCAGATTTTTCGGGATTATATCTAAGAAAATATTAATGGAAACAATTTTGTAACAAGAATTTTAGAAATTTCACATTTTTTTCGGTTAATACCTCCTTAGATGAATGTAATCTCCATTTAAGGTCATGTTGGATTGATTTTTAATGTATCAATGATTCTTATTAATCAATATAATGGGCAATTCAAATAATGTTGATTGTTTCTATACTTTCCAGTTATTTTTGAGGAATATAATTATATTATGATTTGATATCGTAATATTTAATTTTGAATCAACTCTCAATAAATGAATTGATTAAATTCAAAGATTACCGGTGTAATAGTAAAAAGGTTACCTTGTGTTTAGATGAAAGGTGATGTTTTTCAATGTGTCATCTTTGAGTTCATTGTATAATTGTTTTGTGTTCTCTGCGTAAGCGGATACTGAAAAAACCTTTACTCTATAAAAACAGTATTATCAATGCATTCTATTTTTGTTGGCTACTAAGTATCATGAATAAAATTTTATTTATTAAATATGCAAGCGTGTGCCAAATATATCAATATAACGAGAGTTTATTTTTCCATAGAGTTTGCCAATTTTTTTATTAAATTAAAAGACAATCAGGATCATACAAAACAGCAGTGGAAAAGCTGTAGTTTTTAATTAACTGACGTTCAAGTAACTTAAATGACAAGAATAACATGCTCTAAAGATGGTTGATAATGATTGTGATGAGTGAAACCGGTTATTTTCATTATAAAATAAAAATGATTTAAAAGTAATACAAAACAAACTGTGTTTTATTTTAAAAACTTAATGCCTTTCCACAAAGAATTGACACTTCACAGCTGTCTCTAAAAAAGTGATATCTAATGATAGATTGGTACTTCAATTACTCATTCAAACCAATTAACGGTGATAATATTCTAATCAACATGTGTATTCTTTGATATAAAACACGTAAATTGATTCTGAGGATAATAGTGTACGTTTATCACCCAACTTCTTTATTCCTGAATGTAGCACAATTTTATCACACTTTTCATATAAATATAACACTATTATAGACAAAGTACTGTAAATACCTGAGAAGGCGGCACAGATAGATAGATACAAATAAAACTTCATCCTGAGCAAGTAAGTTGACGCCAATCGTATCAAACTAATACTGACATTTTATATTAATCTACCTTATAAACAAACTATCATTCGTATAATATGTCATCGGTGTATTCCGGTTATCAAATATTGTTGACAGATTCGATAAAATACGTCGTAAGTAATTATAGCTCAAAATAAAAATAGCCTTTCGGTAAAATTAGGCGAAGCGCTTTGACCCAGGGCGACGTCAAATTATTTTTTATTCAATTTTATTCAAAATCATTTTTTATATTGATATAATTAATCAAGTATAAAGAAGTGATATATTCTAGATGCTGAATCCGTGGTGATTCGGTCCAGATACTTGGTATATTCTAAATATCTAATGCTAAGAAGGTTCAGGTGAATTCCCGAAGTATTTTTTAGTCATGAATACATATTTTGTAACTGCCATTTTGTGTTCATATAACAGCGTGATTATATTGCGTATACATGCGCATACTGCGTTTACTACGATACATTAAATTATTATAAAATATAATCGAAGCTAGCTAGTAGTATTTTAGAAAAAAAAAATTATAATGGTTTATAAATGAAGCGCATCTGTATATCTCTCAATTAATTTCGAGTGCTGAACTAATACTGATATCTGGCTGTACTGATATCTAATACTGATAAGATGGATTCTGATATCACCACATCCCAACTCAACATAAAATAAAAATTCATACTACCCTTTCGCTCAAAGAAGTTTAATATTATATTTATTGTAATCTTTATCAAAATGTAAATAGCGTTTTTTAGAAATAAAAAATGCGCTTAGTACTCTATATACGTCTCAATAATTGTATTATCCTCATTAACGCAAGTATGCAAGTTGGCATAATTTTAATGAGACCTTTTATAATTTAAATAATTACATTAATTCTTGTGTTGTCTGTAGGGTATTCAATATTAATTATAATTTGGTGTCAAAAAACCGCGTAGCGAAAAAAGTCACGTCAGAATGGAAGTTTCTAAATCCAGAAGATAACGTTAAGATTTTCGATACGCACTAGACTCAAAATAGAATATTTCACGAACCGGAATATATTTAATTGGATAAATCTATTGACAGGCTTTTCAATCAATAATTGAGTACAATTTAGATTTTCACGAAACGACTTACTACTTTCCGTGGAGATCATGAACCATAAAATCACGCCAGTGCGCTCTGGCGTGGCTTAGGTATAAAACGTAAAATTAAAATAGAATTTTCAAGTAGAGAATAGTGTATGTCTAAATATATTATGCACCTGTGGGTCCATCTTTATGTGACGTCATGTTCTAAATAAGAGGTGTCCTGGTAAGTATAATATGGTGCCCTATGGCGAAGGGCTTAGGGGGTTGAGATAGCACACAATGTAAAGCGAAAAAAAATACAATATCGTATGACTCTGTTTATCCATGATTGAGAGAAAACAAAGTTATTTAAAAATATGCTTTTTGATAATTTTATCGCTTATCTATGAATTTTAAAGTAAATAAAGATGAAAATGAAGTAAATAAAGCGTATCGTAATTGGTTTACAGTTAGAATAATTGCAATATTCTAAACGTATAGTGAAACAATCACACACGTTAGTCAATTCGCATTCACATACGAGACAATTAGTAATAAAGAGTATATATATTTATATCGTTAAATGCTTCCATAAAATAGAACATACATATGGAATAGCTTTCAAAAGCGTTGCTTTCTCAAAGATTTTTGTTTATGTAAATACCTTCCACTTACTCGTTCCTATAACAGACTGCGAGTTATTAATTATTATTATTAGGTTTGACGTGCACCCTTGTCGATTTGCGGCTAAAATTTGAGGGTTGCACGCGTTGCAAAAAGGGAGGGTTCCGATACGATGTCCCGTTTCATATGTTAGGGGGATCGAAAGTGTGAAAGTGCCCTTGCATAATCCTGTAATTTTATTTATTATTATTTGTGTGCACTTTCTTGCAACAGAGAGCGATTGTGTAGCAGAACTTAAATAATTATGTGTATACTTGTTGATAGCAAAATGATTATTGCAAGTTACATTATTTAGTCAATAATGGAAAATTAAATATGTATAAGATTTACAATTACCAAAAGACTTTATTCTAACAAGACTCATGCTTCGAATTCCAACTACTAACGACTCCTATTATTTAACTATTCCAGAGAAACTGATCTCGCGAATAAATTGTTTTATTTCTTAACCAATAATTAATATATATTGCGTAATAAAAAATCTCCATTTCAGAAATGACAATGACAGAAATCGTTGATAGGGAATTGTTTACTGAGTAATTGTTACTGTAATTACAAAATTAAAAAAGAGACTGATTGTTTTCCATTGTTAAAATTATTAAACTTATTAACACCACCTGAGGTACGCGCCCAACAGGATAAACTATATTTTCTCAGGTCTTTCAATCAAAATATACAACTAGCCTATTTATAACATCATCCGTCAAAGTTTCTGGAAAAGCCAAAGAAGGTAGTTACTGAGATTAATTGTTGATAAAAACATCAAATTGAGAAAACTTATTAAGCAGCATTAATGTAAATTTTTTCCATTAATTCTTGGGCCTAGTTAATAAAGTAAGTTGTCGGCTGATGCTGTTGGAGATGACAAATCGACGAGAAAAGACGAATTGATGATATTGTATTCAGCGATATTAAAATAATAAAATCGAGACGAATAACGCCATACACCTCTGATGGCTATCGCCGACTTCACTTTTGTATTACATAATTGTTTTTCTCAAAATTCGACCATCTCGATAATTTATTTAAGAGGCATGAGTAATGCTATTGCTGATTAAAATCCCAAAGTAAGAAGAAATAGTATTTTTTCTTAGTCATTAATTCATTTAAATGTATTGGTCAGAGCCGTATTTTGTATTACGAACATGGTTTTCTCAACTTTTTGCTGATTCATTCAATTAATCGTATGGCATAGAATTATTATTCATTAGATACATTAAGATTGATAAATAGGGCAATATAATCTTTGTCGACATGATTGTACTCTTTGCATTGTAGTCACGGCTGTCCTACCATTTACTTCCAGCCTATGTGTCATGACTACCTGAGCGTTTTATGGGTTAAACGTGTCATTTATTTAATTGTTCATAAAGTGCTTATCGCTTTACAATATATAATTTTGTTGGTTGTATACTGTATGGAAAGAACGTTCGATTTAATCAGAGATTTACTTAAACTATGCAATCAACAACATATTATATCGAAATGAAGAATACAATATTGAATCCTAATACATTACCTCAGTAGATTTGAAGTGAACATTTTGTAATGCAGTTACTCAACCTGTTTTTTCGGAGAGAGTAAGGATAGAAGGATGGGGTTAGGAAAAGACTCGTAGTAAGCTTAACGTTCTCACTACTTTCCGTTTTTAGAATATCCATGTATTATTTTATGCCTAGTTATACTGTCACATTTAAAAGTGGTTGTATACCAAAGAAAATTTGTGATATTCATAACCAGGCTATTACTGCGTGTCCTTAAAAGAACTACCAACATATAAAACAATAAATAAAAGGCCACTTCTACAAAGTAAAAAAATATTGCATCTTTTACTGACAAAATAAAACTTTTCATCTTTTCACACAGATGTTAGATGGTATAGATTGCAATATGAATAATAATTGCTTCGTATTCAGACAATATTGAGATAACAGTTCAATACCACTAGAAAAGCCAAAAGGGCAAACGGCTAATTATATAAATATGTTTATTTACACTATTAAAGTAGATATGTATTTATTTATCAGTCGGCTCGTATTTTATTAACCTGGTGTATTTGTTTGAATTGTGTATCTTTTGAATAGTTATTGACAGGACCGGATTTACAGGCAACAGAGTCTTGCGTTAATCGGTATTAGTGAATCCCAAAAACGTGATGGATGTTTTTCCACATATCTCTATTTCTTTTTTTTATTCACAGAGCCGTCAAAAATTTGTTTTGACGTTTAAAAATATATGAATATAACGCTTTCGAGAAAATCATTCTAATCGATTTTGATGTATTGTGTTGAAAATATATTTTTTTATTTGTGAAAATCTAGGCAATGGCTTTTTTGTAGCAATGACCTCACCCAATATGGAGCATATAGATTCCTAATGACGCGTATCTTAACAGGGATTTTTTTATAAGAATTGCTCGTAGCTTAACCAACTTTTTTCAGTCTGGGAAGGATTCGGGCATCTCTGACATCCATTCCTTCAAACACAAAACCATTAATTGATATAAAAATCAATTTATGAAACTATATTTACTGGATACGAATTCGATCCTGTGAACAAAACTGAAGCTAATAACGTTGATAATTCGACTATGGGCTCGCCATTTTTTTGAGTATCTTTATTTCCTTTATTGTTCACAAAACCATCAATCACCTTTTCGATTAAATGTATTTTTTACTATTTAAAACTATGAACAAAGATAGGCTTCAGAGAAAGTGAATTAAATCGATTTGTCTCATCTTGTGGCAAAAATATTTTTTGGTTTGGGAAAATATTGTAAATTATCATTGATAATTGCAATGCAAATCTTCTCTGAGCTACACTACTTCATCTATATAACCTTGTATTTTTTTTATTTGTTGTTGTTGACCTTGACATGGAGTCAGTTTTTTTCTCACCTCAAATCTTTTTCAATTTGATTTTCAGTCTCCAGTACCGGTACGAACTTTTGGGCCCTCAGCTATTTATATTTCCTTTTGTCTTATGTTAGATCTGACCCTGGTTATAGGCATTCAGTATTTGATTTCCGTAGATCATTATTTTATTATTGAACATTTGATTTGATTCTTCAGTACTGTATGCGTTGCACATTAATTTGTTTATGTAAGAATTATTTATTGTAAGGTACACGATAAATGTAATGTACTTTATTATAACCGTATGCTACGACCATAGTGGAAAGTAATCTGAAAACTATGAATATCGTAGACTTCAAACTATGCATTTTTTAAAAATTAATCACAATTTTTTTTGTACTACTTCCACGTTTATATACTTGAATAATCAATATCGGTTTCACTCATCACAAGCAATGGTTTTGGTATTTCAAAAATATAATGCTTTTCCACCAAGAATTGACAGTTAACACCTTAAAAGTGATTAAATTATACAATACCAAATTATAGTGATTTCGGATATGGTACAGTGGTGATACGTGATAAATCTGTAAATCCGTTAATGAAGATTTATTTTTGCATTGAATTGTGATAGTTAACTACAACAGTGGGCAAAAATGACATTTTTTGCTAAATCGAGTGCCGAATAAAAAATTGTAATAACTGAGTTTTTAAGTAGCTACTTATGAGTATCGAAGAAGAAGATGGAATAGTGCTACTCTCATTGTCTGCTTCCTTGAATGTATCCAGCATTGCTTGGCTGTATTCAACACCAGACTCGCCTGCCTGGGTAATTAAAGGCCTTACGCACGAGGTTAGTAAAGCGAAGCAAGATGGTTAAATGAGGAGAGGAAAGTGAACGGGCCAGTAGTTTGAACGTAGCCCACCGTATTGGTTTACTAGTTTGTTCCCTCAATTAATTCCTCCAGTTAAAAATCTTAAATTTTAATTCCACAACTTTATTTCATAAATTTACCTTACACCTGTGGTCATCAACCTTTTTATACCTACCACCCATTTTTGCAAATTTGTTATAATAAAACTTCCTTACCGCGCATCAACACCACGGTAATTCAATTCAGTGAAATGGTGCAATAATTTCTAGAAGATGGAGTTGGAAAGGAAACTTTTTAAATTTAACTTTTTATTTATACTGTAGAAAGAATATATTAACATAATAAAGAAATAATTTGAATTGAAAATTAAAATTTCTTTGGTGACTTTTACTCTCACAAATGTAAGTTGGTACTATGTGTACAAACAAACAAGTCGAAAGTCGACCGCTAGGCCAGAATAGGACCAATATTTTATTTTATTCGGATAGGTATAAACGAGAAAAGTAGAGAAAAGAACAAAAATACCCCATCCCTATTCACCCTTACCCTCAGGCTTTTTTTCAAAATGTCTTCAAGTAAACTTAGCCGCGAGTTGAGTTTGACAGATGGTTTTGATGAAAGCAGACAAAAAGAAATTGAATTACCCACCATGGAAACGTTAACCACCACTAGTGAGCGGTACGGACCAGGTTGACGACCAGTGCCTTACACTATAAGCATAGAAATAAATAACTTCTAAATCCATTAAAAATAATACCTAACCAATCATCATCACTAGTAAACGTGACATTGAATTTTTTTGATGAAGCCCTCCAATACATAAAACGAACTTAAATGGTTTAAATAAGATAATAAATAGTACTAATTGTCCATATATTGTTTCATCAACGTAATATTTCTTAAGAACATAATGTGCGTTTATACTGTTTATGGTTTGTTACATTACAGGTTTTCTAATGACAAAAAAACTAAACCAGTGGCATGCAGAATACAAAAAAGCATGTGACCTTGCATGCAATGATTAAACGGTGATGTGAACCGAACGCGTTTCATTCTTCCACGCGTTCAATGCTTCTGCTTTCTAGTTTTTAACAACAGCCGCGGTAGGATGGTCGCTGTCGACTGGTGACGTTGCCTCAGTTTAACACTCCATGTTGACTGCGCGCGCAACTGCGAACATAACCTAAAATAATTATTGTATGCTTAATTAATTCAAACAATTACACTTTATTACAAATCAAAATGGTGTGACGTTTGGTTTGAAACTAAACAAATGAAAATTGACGGTGATAAAAAACAAACTGTGAATGTGACGTCTTTCTAAGTGACAAAAAAACACGTCAGAAGTGATTTAAAAAAAACTGACAAACAAATGCACCGATTTATTTACTTGGATAAAGTGAACATTGCTTACGTTACCCAGGTGACTGCTGATGTTGACGGATAAATAAATAACGGTAATTATAGTTATTTATGTTTTAGTGTCACAAAGGCGCGCGGAAATGATATTTTGTTTTATTAGAATCTTTCAAGATTCTAACTTATTTTTTGTTGCATTAAAAACCGGCCTACATTCATCCAATAATACTAAAACAATTCCAAACGAATTGTAATTTTATAATATCACTGTAATATTTTACCACGTATACAAATGCTGTATAAATATCTGTACCTCAAAGGCTAACAGTCCTATGTTTAAAAATAGCAAAATTGTGTTATAAATGTTTCATTATTTGGAATTTTAAGATATATAGATGAGTAAATAAAACTTTGACCTATGTCACGATGCATTTACTGGGTAAAAAATCTCTAAAAACACAACTATGTCCATTAAATCCTAAAAAAAAACTCATGATTTCATCTGTAAATGAAACTCTCCAAACCCCCTTATCTATCCAACTGCAAATGAACGAAAACAGTAAGAGAACAACCATGTTAATTGATATAAAATAAAAACCTTTTTAGAAACACGTTTTTGCTCCTCCTGTAAAGTTGATAAAACATTACCAGCCTTTCAGGTATTATACTATATTGTTAATTTTGGTAAGCCAAAAGGGCGCAAGGATGCTGTTTCGAAAATGTGTGATTCAGGTTGTTTTAGGTTCACTTATCAACAAAGGCACCACGAAAATTTTTTCATAACGAAGTAGCGATTGTCCCACAATTCTATTTTTTTTAATGTAATTATTCAAAAGAGTAAATTCACCGGTTTTTGCATTTCAGTGGTACAGTATTTTTTCATTTTCATTTGACTAGCCCAACATGCAAAAATGATTGTGTGATTTTAATATTGAGGTATTGGCCAAATGAGAGAGGTTGAAATGAATTCTAAATATTAATTAAGCAAACAATTTCTAATAGTGCCAGAATTTAAAAAATGCACTTCTGGAGAGTCGTGAATTGCACGTTACGTCCTTTTGAATTTTCCATTGTGGTATTGTGCCATATAATAGTTAATTACGATTCTGCAGTGGATAAGCCATAATGGGATACTTAAACCTTGTACCTATTGTGTGATTCTAGAAATTAGCGATTACCAACTTAATCAAATGAAAATGATGTCGATGCATGCAATACCGTTTTCAGTACTGCAAGTCTTATAAATTTTCTTTTTCATATCTTTTGTTGCGCATTACAATAAATTCTTTGCAATCTTATAACTTCTTTCGTGGGTATTATGCTTAGTTTTCATACTTAATTGTATACAATATTATATTATTATTATATATATTGACCGTGGAAAGGAAAAAGGACGTAACCCACACACAAAACATATTGTGTGTAGCCCAAACAAAATGTGTATTAAATTGTATACACTATGATTATCGAAAAAAAATATTTTGGAAAGACGGAGGGATACGTCCTTTTGCCTTTCTACAGTCGATATATTATATGTTTGTATATAAATATAGCATATTACCACGTTTTTTGTGAGCTGGACATAGTATTTTTTGTGTGGGTTACGTCCTTTTTCTTCCCACAGTCGATATACACTAAGTGTCATGAAAATTCTTATATTTTCAGTTTGAAGTGAATTCAATTTTTATTATATAAATATTATAATGTAGATATGTATGTATTCATAACTAAAAAATATTTCGGTGTTTCTCCTGAATCTTTCAAACACTAGATTTTTTTCAACCATATCCGCTCCCAATGTGGAGCATGTGGCCTACTAATGGAGGTATCTCAACATAAGCTTTTTCTATGAGAACTACTTGAGAGTAGGGATATAAGAATAGGGTAAGAGTAGGAATAGTGGTTAGCTAATCGCTCTCGCTACGCCCCGTTTTTAGGATCGGGTGGGTGGGAGGTAATTTTAAAACATCATACATCCATGCCTACGAAAATAAATTCATAAATCGACTGAAAAATCAATTTATAAAGCTGTCCGTACTGGGATTCGCATCCGTGAGATCCGTAACCGAAGCCAACGACGTTGACCACTGCACTACGGAGCAGGCGATTTGTTTTTTTATGATTGGTAAATATGTCACGTTTACTAGACTATAACTATAAGTTACAATTTTATTAACAAGATAATTCAATTTCGTTATAAAGATTATTTTTAATAACCAATAACAGTTTGAACCGGATTGATAACTAATTATTTTTTTTTAAGTAATGAGGAAATATTATATCAAATGCGATTTTCCTATTTTCCAATTCATTTTCCTTATTATTTTTTAAATTCACTTTATTTACAAAATCAACTAAAAATGCCAATTCGAATTGCGATTCTAGAATGCCGATGTCACGACATATTAAGTGACGTTATTTAATTGTGCTGTTATTATAATGTAAAAATAGTTATTTTTTTTAAATAATAATACGTTATGTGGTAAGCTAATTAATAAATATAATACGTCAAATGACAAATTACATCACATAAAAGAAATTATACCGTTTTTCTAAATGTATTCTTGGTATCTACCAGTTAAATTAAAATCAATAAATTGCAAAAAAAAAAATATTTCTTGTGAAATATGACACCCCGGAGACAGTAATAATTTATTGTTATGTGAATTAATTATTTATGTTTTGTGGTTTTTGAAGGATCAAACTATTGGAATGAAAAGACACGAACAAATTTAAATGGATTATTCGACCCAGCTTAAAATTATTTGATTTAGTCAAATAAGTCACAGTGATGCTATTTTTCAATGTTTTCTACGTCCGTAAAAAAAGAAACAGTACACTTCCTGTTGACAATAAATCATATAAATCGCATGTAACCATACCTTTCATATACCATGCTGGTGTTATTATCGTGTGGCTTTTACATTTTGATTTTAAATTATTTAATAAATTAAATAATAAGTAACTTTTTCTTATTAAAACTTTTTTTTGTCGTGCTATTTGAAAATTTCATATATTATACACCAAACGAAGAAAATCTGTGACCAGACAAATGGTAGCGATCAAAATGGTAATGTGGACTAAATAAATGTTGCCAAATCTTATTTAGGTTTACTGGATTTTTCATGGCTACTCTAATAAAAATGACCAAATTTACGGATTGTAAATTTTAAATATGGAATTATTGCTTTTATAATTATTCACAGTCGTTATCGGGATCGACCTATTGGACTTCCCTTAACTAAACGTTGTGGACAAATTGGCACAAATACAATTATATAGATTGTAGACTGTAGACAAAGTGGTACGGAAATAAATGAATTATGGTTTAATATTGATTAGATACTTAACACGCAAAAAACATTATTTTGCCCATACTGTTATATCGACAATATGTTTCATCGCTCCAGATCCCAAACGGTAGTTTATATTATATAATGTTTTCGGGTGGTGTTTTTAGCCCGGAAATTTTCTCCTCAATAACTGCATTTAAATACTATGTGCCATGCTTCAAAAGATCGATCATTTATTGAAAGCGTAGTATTTTGCTTTTTTATGACAATAATTATTATATGCAGGCACGAGTCAATATGTTTAGGATTTTTTTCTGGATCAGTATATTTTTATGGGTAATACCAGTATCGTAAAATAGCATATTTACCAACAACGAATTGTCGACAATTCTAAAATATTATATTTTGCTGTAACAATATTATCGTAGAGTCAGCATAATTTATTTTGTTGGCACGAGTTGGTTTCTCGTTCGAGTAAATTGCATTTTTCATCAAAGTTACAAAACTCTTCCGTATTTAATCATCCCGGCCATATTTAAAATGTAATACAGTATGTGGATCATTTTTAATATGGACGACGTCCGCTGGGAAATTCAAAGTGAAATTTATAGGTGTGAAGGCAGCCTCACATCACCCTCCTGCAGATGCAGTAATCCCTCGTCGGGGATAAATCAAAACTAGTCGCAAAAACACGTTTTTCCTTTAAACATGCTTACACCCTCTTAATAGGAATATTAGATTATTTATTCATATGAAAATCATTTTAATGCTAGAATTAGGAAATCTTTCCTCCATTCTTGTCGACGATATCATAAAATGATTATCTTAGTACTGTCATATTCATTATTATTATTGAGGTAGAGCATTTCTTTTCTTGTTTTATTCATACGGATTATGGGAAACAGATAATATCTTATATATAATAGCCCAGGCCACTCGGTAGGCGCTTTATTATCATCACATATCACATGTAGGTATGAAATTTTCTCATAACGTAAGCGTTCGCGGTGTGAACAATGCACACACAATTCCGACATACTAGCTTCTGTAGACTTCAGTATTTCAATTTAAATACCGTCATCTATGACGGGTAAGGTTATACTAGTAATAAAATAATGCGATATTCTTAGTCCACAACTTAAATAAAACGTTTGTTTGTATAAGTTATTTCGTACAAACTCATCCATTTGTCGTATGCTAATATAAAGTTATAAAATTATTTTGTTTATTATTATTCAATATATATTATATGACTGTTTAAATTGAATCTTATAAGACTTTTTTGTCTTTGTTAAATTACCAGTAGCCATCTGCTGGCAGCAATTGCAACTAGATGTTTGGTAGCGTATATTGTTTATGAATTACATTGGAAAATGTTTCAACGTTTATTCGATAAAATGCAAACACACAACAATGGCAATGAAATCATAAATAGACACACTGCAATCTCGGCACCAACTTTTGGTAGAAGGCGGACGTAGAGATGAAAAAGAAGAAGGTCTTTGGAACAACATTTTTTTACGTTATTTTGTGCGTCACTGAACGTATACATTTTTAACCGTCACAAAAAATAGCAATGCATTAATCAATGGCGTCGTTATAATATTTATGTCCAAAGATCAAACTGTAGTTTGCTTCTGATTTATTACTGTGATAGTGAACATGCATTGAAATATTTAAACATTATTTGAAGCAACAGTAGTACATTGTTGTGATAGTTCGCTCAAATGTGCCAACATTAGACTATCAAAAGGTCGCGGGACTTTCCTCAAATGTTTGAATTAGAAGATCAGGCGATTTTTTCGTGACAATTTATGAGTCTGTTATAATAAGTATCGTTGGTGAAATTTTACATTTAGTCATGAAAAAGAAGTAACGCATTAATGAAAAATCGGAGCATTTGCAGCTAGCTACTAGGAAAAAAATCGACCAGCTTGCAGTGTGAAAGATAACATATAGATGGAGTATCATCTATATGTATCATCTACATAGCTTGTACGTTACAATCAGTGTCCACTGCGCTCCCTGGTTTGAGCTGTCATGACTTATTTTAATCGTCAAATATTTTTTTTTGCATTTTAAAAGCGTATTGACACAATTCGTTAATCGATCATTGGCATTTTTCAATTAATATTAAATTACAGCATCTACTAATTTTAAATTTTATTATTTTCTTAAAACTATTTTAATGATATTGAGGAATTTTTAGCAATAATAAATAAAAAAAAATCCTGTGTCTAATAATGCATATTTTATAAAAAATAAACACGGACCAATAATGTGACTAAACCATTTCACTTTTAAGGTGTTAACTGTCAATTCTTGGTGGAAAGACATTATATTTTAAAAAATAAAACACAATTCATTTGTACTACTTCCACATATTTATAATGATCAGGACCGGTTTCGCTCATCACGAGCATTATCAACTGATAAAAATACAAACATAACAGGCTTATTTATATAAAATTGAGTGAAAAAATGAAGGTATATAAAACTGATGGTTCATGAACCGAGACAAGAAAATTATACATAAATCAAATGAAAGAGTCTACAATTAAAATGTTATGGACCTCTTGCAAATCATTAAATACTAATCTGAAATCACAAATATAGCTACATTAAAAGTCCATTTAGCTGAACAAAATTTTTAATGACGTTACTAATTTCAGTTGATTTATGTATAATTTTTCATGAACCATCAGTTTTATATACCTTCATTTTTACACTCAATTTTATATAAGTAAGCCTATTATGTTTATATTTTTATCAATTGATAATGCTCGTGATGAGCGAAACCGGTCCTGATCATTATAAATATGTGGAAGTAGTACAAATGAATTGTGTTTTATTTTTTAAAACTAGACCATTTGTTGAATTCTTAAAATAATATAAAATACAATTGTTTTATGTCAGCGCAAAAAAAAACGAAATTGACCCTGAGACACCAATTGCGTACCACTGATTTACAGAATATATAAATTTAATGACGTTCAGTGTTTATGACACCGACTCATTATAGTTGCATACACTGATTTGCATGCCCATACGAAATAACATGTGAAATTACCATGTAGAATATATACGGTACGTTTAAATTCTTGCATTTTTATAAATAAAGATTATCTTATACTCGTAGTTTTTTACACGGCTTCTCCCAAAATATCACCGTCAACCGTACCTCTTTTGTTAAACCCACAAAATATAGTCCACCAAATAATAATAATGTTAAAAGCTGAAACCAGCTATAATAAAAGAAGACAATTTTGCCACCTGCAATCTTTTGTTATAGCGCCGCAGAACTTCTCAATAAACAGCTTGTTGATCTGCATTTAATTATGACTCTTGCAGCGCCACAAATTAAACATACGATCAAAGTCATACGCTAATCTCAATGACAATTCCAGATGCACACCAAGTTATACGAATTTACCAAACTCACTTTCTACCAAATCACAAGGATGAAACTCAATATTTAACACATATATTTGCGTTTGTGTTACTATCTCAACTGTCGATTTCAGAATATATTAGTATTGAGCTGTTGCTAGGCGACTATTCATAATACTTTTTTCATTCCTCATTGAAACGTCAAAAATATCACGTTTTCACTTTTAGGTTAAAAGTTAAATGTTGATAGTTGAAAGTTGAAAATAGCACAGTTGAACCAACAATTACAGCTAAAATAACATGTGAAAGTTTCACGTCGCTAATGTGCGCCGTTTAGGAGGAGTTGTTGTGACCAGCAAACATACAAACATACATATTTCTCCATGTATTTTGTGCTATATAATACAGATTGTCATCGGTAGTTGTTGTAACCAAGATTAAAAATGTAAACATGCTGTAATAATGAAATCTTTTAATCATAATGTAATTTAATTGATAACAATGTGAATGCTATCATAAAACATACAAACTGATGTTGCCGAACTGATTTATGGTGAGATTGTTTTGTTGACAAAGTTTATCGTAAGTTGTTGCTTTATATAATAACATTCTAACTGAATTCAGTAGCTGTGTGTAATGCATCTGACATGAAGCGAAATCAAAAGTTCTGGCATAGACATGCACGTGACATGCAATCATCTATGGGAGAAGTAATTTCGTCCAACGTTCAATTACTAAATAATATCAACATACTTTCTGCAGTGAAATCGATTTTTTTTCGAATGATACTTTTTAATTTTGTAATATTATAACCACAATTCACAAGGCAACGGCGTATTTCATGCAATTCTCTAAAAACATCGTTATAAATTGAGTTGGTATTTACTTGGCAGAACTGCATTATAATAGGGTAAAATATCAAAGTATTTAGTACTACAAAATTTTATTATGTAGTTGATAGCTATTTTAGCTTAACGCCATCGCCAGAACTATACTTAAACTTATTTCAGCTTAGCTATATAGACTGTTTAGAAGACATAGACAATATCATGTCATCTCACGTATTCCAACATCCATAACATTTATTTTAAATTAAAATATCTAAGGTAGTAATTGTGTTTTTGGAAAAGGGGCTTACGTGGTATTCTTATATAATCGCCAAAATAAATGCATTGAAATTTTATTTATGCAGTTCATTTAATTTAACGATTAATTAATGATTCCACATAAGCCTACTTCAATGTTTTACCCTAGTAACATCGTAATACTTAATTAGTTTCAGAATTTGTATTTGTTATCTTACAAACAAAACAAGAACATATTTTAGTAAAAATGATTATATTCTTCATTGATTCTAAACACAAAAAAGTAGGCAATGCAAAGCACCCTGGGAAAATCGAAACTCTTATGTTAGTAAGTTTGCGAGTACGTCCTGTGTCAATCTCATCGCCCATCATGTACACGGTTTCAAATTTGGAAGCAGCAACATTTTCCATTTCCTCCATTTCCACGTGTTCCTTCCGGTTGTTTCAAATTAGAATTTTGTGTATCATACCGATATGTCCAATAATGTACAAAGTTTTCTTTTTTTAAAGAAAATTGGAAAAGTCAAATATTTGATATTGGGCTATAAAGTGTTGACCAATATATTGAAAGATCACTCTTGAAAAATTGCTGGATTATTACTTCAGTGTTTGCATTTATTTAACGCAGACATTTTAAGTGGACATAGTTTGGATTACAAAATATCATTGAGACAGTATTATCGACTTGCCAGACAATATTGTAGTTCCCTTTGATAAAATAAGAAAAATTACAATATATTTCGAATAGACGAATGACTCATTATCCCTAGTGAGGTTTAAACATTTTCAAGTTATCGTTTTATTTCTTTGTTGTTACATTTTGAATAATTTTATTTGTAGAGAAAAAGAGTGAGTTATATTTGAAATCTTTTAAAATACATATGTTTATTTAGTTATTCATTCTGACTACAATGCGCCGTACTTAAAATAGAGAATTTATCGTTGTTGTTCTGGAAGAAGACACTAACTGAAAAATACTAGTAGTTAAAAAGAGTAATTGGACTTTGACGCTTGTCAAATGTTTGAAATGTCATATCTTTTTCATTTTGTTTGTTTGTACAAAACTGTTTTTAAATAAATGTATAATTTATAAAATAAGTTTGTTATTCCATATGATAAATTTGAAATAAGGAACATTATGGTATAACTAACTCGATACGTATTTTTTTCGACTTAGTGCTTTCTTCCAGAACAGCGATGATATGAACAATGATAATATAAATAATAAATTCATTGAAATAAATTCAAAGAAAAGAAACCGGACTGCCCTCGTAACTGGCGTCTTAAACCAAATTTATTTCTCCTACGAATACACGGTAATAATAACGGGTTGAGTATTTTTAATGAATTTTTTAAGCAACTTTAAACAACTATGACAATAAAATTGACAACATTGTTATTCCACAACCAAAGATGATACTGGTATAACTTTTTCTTTTAGGAATTTCTCCACAATGAACGGCAAATCCAAACAGAACTCCTCGAATCAATCCCAGGGATATGTCAATGAAGCTTTCACAACCTGCAACGATGGTGATCTTGAAACTGTCGATTTAAATGACAATGGGTCAGATGACAACGACAATACGAATTACCCAAATGGTCAGTTCAACGGAGTCGGGCACGGTAGCAAGCGCCGCTGCGAAAATGGAGTCGCATTTCATCGGCGGGGGATTGCTGATGCCGATGGAGACAATTTCGTCGCCATTCATCTTGGTGTAAGCATATTATTATTAATTTTTTGATTGAATCAACTTTTACCTTTGAGTCTAGTTATTTTTTAAAGGAAAAATATTGTTTATTTTATAAAACATTTACATTCTTTGCATCATATTTTGATTGTGATATATGGCTTCTTACTACCAAGCAGAAGATGAAATTGAATCTTAATAAGGACCCTCATGTAATTTTGTTTTCCTTTATCGTTTGTTGAATGTCTGAAAATAAATATTATCTATATGTTAACTTCAGTTTTAATGGGTTTGTAGGACTTTTTTAAATGTTATCAATTTAAACAATACAATTAAATGAACCGTTGTTATTCATATGACATCGGTATATCGTTAATATTTTGTTTATTTGTAGCCAAACAAACGCATACATAACAATGGATTTAGTGATAGTTTCAGATTTGTCAAAATATATGCATCTTGACTAGTTGCAAAACTAATATTACCATTAATTTATTCTCTTGCAACAATCGGCTTATATAATATTAGGCGCGCAATCAATTAAAATCAAATAGTTATTATAATTACAAAATATTTAATTTGAATGATGACCATTTTTCTTTTCTTTATGAAAAATAGAATAACATAATACCTGTGCCTATTACAGTATATAAATATCAAATGGAGATGATTGTATTTCAATAGATAGATAAATCAGCACGATTTATTTGAGAATAACATATAATTTGGTTTTGCTGTAGAATATGATTAAACACTTCGAAAGATTTCGCAAAATATCTAAATGCGACAAAGGAAATAGTGTACAAAATGCACTACTTAATGTTGCCAGATCTCTTATCTTGACAAAGCTATTTTAGGCGCTGAATACGTAAATTTATCTGATGATGAAAATGAAGATGAATTGAGCATCCGACTGCCCACGCGTCGTGTCACGTTGCCACTTTTATTAATACGGAAATTACTCTGACAGTCGGAAGTAATCGACCTCATAAATACACATCAGTAATACCAATGCTCAAAATCACTATCACTATTATCACTTTATTTAATTCTGAATGGAATTATCAAGTCACACACGGCTCATTAACGTGGTATGTCATATCATAATCAATGAATATAATGCTGTTACCGACCAACATATTAGAAATCGTTAATAATTTATTATTAACGACATGCACGGTGAATACAATATATAGGCTTAAGACGTAAGCCGTACGTGGTGGATGGATGAAATGGTACGAACACAGTAGTGTGGATACAATAATACGGATTATTGAATTCAAGATTAATTAAAAACCAATTAAAGATACTCTGTTTTGATCAACCTTTCTGGTCTTCACAACATTTTATTCGTACTGTTATATCCACGGCATTACGTATAATTATATAAATGTTAGTCGGTAGATTCAGATCAACGTGTTTTTCCGAAAATATTATAGATTTGAGTTTATAGCAAAGATCGCTTTGTATTTAATTGAATATAATATCAAAAAAATCAGTTAATCGCTGTTATTTTTATTATTAGTTTGACATTTTTATCATTTTGTAGTAATAAAATAGTATAGAAAATGTTGTAAAGTAATGAAAACCAATTCATATGCATTTTTCGAAATACTACTGAAACTTTTATTATTAAGAAGCTATTTTCAGACAAAATTTCTTTTATGCTGAGATAAACGTTGTCCGGTAAATAATTTAAAACAATGTTCCCTATTTTATCAAAATTACATGTTACATAGCGCGGATAATAATATCAGATAGGGGTAGCTCACGATCTAAAAACTCAAATGTTATACTTCAATCGAAGCGTATGGTTTGATATCACATTATGGAATATAAGCGGGAATCCACCCTTCTCCCATCTCAGTCACAAGTCGCTCTTCCTGGCAGTGAGGTGTCTAAATAGAACGCGCGGGAAACTCGTCTCGGGATAGTTCTAAATCCAAAGTTTTGTGCGTATTTTTTCACGAAAAAAGTGATTTGAAAAGTTATAACTCTTATTATTGCTATCATTCATATTTCTAATTGAAAAGCAACATAGTGAAAATGTTATTAATTTTTTGAATAATGGTGTGTAGACTATTTCGTTTTGAACATTTTGTATGTTTATTGTTTAAATTAAAAAAATACAGGTTATACTGCAGTATGACTATATATTAGTAACAAATTTAAGTAAATATAAATTTACGAATCAGTTGCTTTATATATATTAATCCAATATTTAAGCTACAGAATCAATCTTTTTATAAATTAAAAAAATATTTCACTTTAATTTGAATAAAACAATACGTAACGGTGTTATTATTAAAGTGAATATATAATTTTTGACATTAACTATCGCTAAAAATAGGTCGAAAAGAGTGCAATAAATATTTAAGCATTACGGCACTAGTTATCTCAAATAAACATTTTTTTCGTCATTCTTTTGTATATTTCTCTATCAAATACAGGTAGAATGGAGTTAATTTTTTCATTGATTAACTTACATAGTATAAAGATTCTCGTAAAAAAGCTCATATAATAAATTAAAAAATGTTTGTAGTATACATTATTTGAGTAAGGTTTTTCCATACACTCTACTTGATTTATATCACCCCTCTTTTAAATAAAAATTAAATGAGACTGGTGTATTGCCGTTTAATATTTATGATTAAATACATCATTTATGAAATAACACCACAATGCACCACTATTAAATACATTGAACGAATGTTTCATTCTGTTTGAATTCGGCTTTGAAAAGTGAAACGGAAACTGTAGGAGGAATATTAAAACTTCTTTGTCACGATGCAACAAACAAAATAAATGTCAATTATGGGCATGATTACTTTATAAAAGATAGTGACAAAGTGCGCCTTTATTTGGGGATTTATCCGACAGAAGATTGACTGCTTGACAAATAAACGCAGATTTATAGGGGGTGAAATTGAATTAAATATACTAGTGTTTATTTCGTACGTTGAACTTTAATATGAACTGGCACAGATGTTTATCAATTTTCTCTTTTGTGTAATATTATGGACGTAAGACATGTCAAACAGTTTATTAAATCTGTTGGCAAATATGCGTGAAAATATCAATTTGTCCTGCGGACTAGACAATCAAGTAAAACAAATTTAATAGATAAAGATTATTATGGTAATTAAACTGAATATTGGTCTGTATAGAAGAGACTCTAATTTCTATGTAGTAAAACACAACATATTTTAAATTTAAATTATCAAATGTCGGGAAATAGTTTCTAAAACGTTGTTTCCATAGAATCTTTATTTAACTGGTTAATTAATTGGCATCATCGTTATACATCAATTCAAGCCACACGTACCCGTCAGTTAAGTATATTATTTATCCATAGTTAATCGTTATAATAATAAATAAAAATATGTTTAATGGATATTGAATTTCTATTTCAATGTAAATATAGCAGCATATTTCAATAATGTTTATTCAACCCATAACATTAATCTGTAACATTGTGGATGAAAATAAATAACTATTGTGAAAAATAAAAACCCTTATAAGTGCGTAGTGTGGATTCGAATAGAAGACTTATTTTTTAATTTTAAGGAGTGTGTTTTTAATAAACATGTGCTGTCTTCATAAATTTTATAAGTGTATTGCACTGAAGCGTTTAAATAAAAGAATCTCCCTCAATTAATAATCTTGGATCAAAGTGAAAATGTCAAGTATTTCGACGCAGAGCTTTCTCCCGTTGCAGGCGGGAAGTCCCCTAGAAGAAGCGTTGCCAGGCGTCGGAGTCAAAAGCTTGAACGGGGAAGGACTTGATGGGGGTGTAGAAGAAACTGCTAGATGTGGGATTCTTATGCTAAGACCAGGATGGCTGCAAAGGTTTCGCACTGCCAAGTGGGCCTTGTTTTGGCTGTGTTGGACGGGAGCTCTTCAAGGTAAAGATATAAACGCATTTATTAATGTTTAATATATTCAATACAAATAATTTTACGCATGTACCTACTAGAGCTAGAGTAAGGTTAATGTAAAAGATCTGTCTCGTGACTAATAAGTTATAAAAGGTACAAAAAATTTATATATATCGGGAAAAAATATCTATTAGAAATAAAAACCTATTCAATTTATACATCATCATTTTTAATATGATTATGCCTGCTTATGAGTTCTCATTCATTGGTTATTAGCTGGCAATTTATTATGATTGCTGAGATAAAATTTATCGTTTTACAGTATGATTAGTAACTTAATAAAACTAGAAACATTCGAGATATTAACTATCACTTTACAATAGGTTAACCGGAAAGATCATTTTCCGACATATAAAAAATAATGTAAATTTATTAATCACGAAAATGTTTATATAATGAAGTTTTTAGTATAATGCAGTCATTTCATTTTATGTTTTGATTTAATGTACGCTCAGATAATTAAATTTAGTTAAATTTATTTAAATGAAATAACAAAAACGTGAAAGCCTAAAAATGTATACATATGAAAATACTTGGGTCATTATTTTAACTAAAAATCGATGAGAAAATTTATACAAATTTAATATTTGCATTTATTTCATGTGGCAATATAGTTTGATTGGATGAAACGATTATTCTCATATTCAAACTCATTTTATACTTAATAATTTACGTATTTCTTTTGTGTGTGAACATACCACACAAAATCGTTTTAAAAAAGTTAAAATTTATTTAGGGTATTATAAGTATTTATACGTTATTTACTAATACGTAATATTGTTAAATTGTGCTAAACTTTTTTACTACATCAGTGTAGGAGTTTCCTAAACAAATAAAGTAAAAACAATCCAAACTTTAAAGCAGGTAAAATATCATAATTAAGCAGGCAGACTGGCCGAATAGAGTGGAACGAATAGAGTAGAATAAAGAGTTGCCTCTTAGCTCTCGTTCTCTGGCCACTTAGGAAGCGGAAGGGCTCACGTAATTAACAGCACTTGAGATGGAAAATTGGATTAGTTAACTACTGACTGCCGAGGCTGTTGCTTGCCAAACAGACGGGGAAATGATTTCATTAAGCCATTTAAGGAACACAACAGCCTGATTTAAGGGAGCCGTCTACCTATTTTTAGCTCCTGGAAATATTTATTGCCCAGCGATGAGAAGATTATCTTCCAATTCGACGAAAATTATCAGATAATTAAATTTGTTTCCTGAGTTATAGCTTAGGCATTAATTTTATGATGAATGATTCAAGAAACTGATTAAAATCTGAAATTTTAATTGGACGAAAGCCTAAAGAATTTCAGAAGAAATAATATTTAACAATAATGGTTACATATATCTTAAAATTTTATACTTGTATCCAAACTGATTCTTGCTTTCAAATTCACTTACATATCTACATTACCTATGTACTGATTTCATTGCGATGTTGCTTTTATTTTTAGCAAATTTCAATTCAAACTTCTATTTTTGAACTTAACACATAAATAAATAAAGTTAAAAAATACATGTTAGCAGCAGCCTCGTTTATTAGTAGGATGAACTAAGATTTAAATAGTATTTTTTTGTTTTCTAATGAGTGTATTTCAATATATGCTATAAATATATAAAATCACAATCTAGTTAAACAACAAGTTGAATAGAAATGTAAAGAACTTCAATTTTATATTGAAAATTAATTTCCACAAAATAAACGCCGAATCCATCGAAGATTAACGATTACCTTTTCCAAAATCAATGCTGATGTGGTCTGAATGGTCTCAAATATCTGAATTATGTAGTTCAAATTTTGTTCGTTTCCATAATATGTGCTTTCCCAACGACCCTGGGAATACACTTTCATGTTCAAATAGTTTGTTTTCATGTTCAAAAACTTTTTTCTGTTTAACCTTTTGATTTACAATGATGATATTCAAATATGTGTAATATCGCATCATTAGAGGACTTAAATATTTTTATGTTGTTAAGGATACATGTGCTTAGAAGTATTTTATTTGATCAAGAAGTTGACGTAAATATTTAAAATGTTATATGCAGGCTGTGGTAAAATGTGGTTTTCCCCACTTACATAACTTAGGAACAAACTTCGCCCTGTGCTGCATCACCTCCACTCACAGGCATGAAGTATGCAGCGGCACTACGCAATTTGCATAATTGTTTATTTTATTTGTAAACACGAGGAGCGAGATTTCATTATCCAACGTTTAAATTGAATAACGTGCAATTGCAAATGAGGAGCGCATGCATAAAACGCGCCAAAAATCTAATTAATGCCTCCACGGACAAGGAACTTCATTTAAGCCGCCCGACTTCTAAACCGTTATTATAAATCATTTTCAATAGAAGCGTTTCTATTTATATGAAACAAACTATCTTCAACACTTGAATGATTCACTATATGGAATCATGAGCCCTTACTTAATTTTTTGATTTAAGGATTTTTAAAAAATGTACAGAAATCCAAAGGTTCATAAATATCGCTTGCTTATTTTTTTATTTAATCTGTGTATAAATAACATTTTGTGTTTTGGCGTCGTTAGCTATTTTCATGTTGGATTTTGTCATTCACTAATGAAATGTATAATAAGTATTGTAACACTGTTTTGGGAGTTGTACTACAAAATAATCAGTGTTATCAATATTTCTATTGTGTATCATTTTGACTGCTTTGTCTATCCTCTTTCTAAAGTTCTGAGTGATATCTTCGATTGGTGATACATGTACAAGTAAGTTTACTGAGTAAAATCTGTTATATCTAAAATCAAAGTAATGGAAAATATACTCTTAAAGTTAATTTTAATTCAATCAAAATAGGTTGTTGGATTTCGATGTTGAAGTTTATATTTATCAAATTTAAGAAACCTTTTAAAATTCATGTATTATTAATTGTATATTGTATTATGAACCGTTGTAAATAATTGTTGCAAATCTTGATTTAACTAATGGATTTATTGATTTATTGATTATAACTAAAATTAATAATTAGAAATAGTTAAGAAATCAATAAATAAGGACAAAAGGATACGTGTAGAATATGTGTTTTTAATATATTCTTCTTTATTCCTCGTACGTATCCTTGCAGTTGATCTAAAATATTATTTACGGTACACTTTTGTATAGGGTTAAGCTTCCTTTACACTCGATTGGCTGAAAAGGATCTGTAAATCATATTCAAATGAAAAAAATCCTTTTCATCCCCTTTGAAAAGATACCAATCGTATTTTGTGGCACATATTGTTTGTTATGACTATTCAGATAAAATGAAAGATCTGAATAGTATTATAGTGTATTTATCTACACTCTCAATGTTTATCATTTTTATTTGATAAATTATATACGCGTTGTAATAGATAGAAGGATGGGGCCTATGAAAGGACTAGTATTTAGACAGCCGCTCTCTTTACGCTACTTGACGACGTTGACATAGCGGGACTTCGATTTGGGGATTGAAATTCTTAACTTCGTTATCGAGCAGGACAAAGCTAAAAAGCGTTAATCACTCTGATAAGCATGTGAATATTTTGTCGCCACATGAATTACTGACTGTTTTTAAAAGAATTCATTGATACTCACAATCAGTGGCGGCCGGTGACAGGAATATTAGGGAGTGCAAAAAAAGATTCACATATTTATGTAAGAAATCCATCCTCCACATATTGGATTTTGAAAGTACTATCAGACATATACGAAAATATAAGTCTGATATTGGCGATATCAACTGTTTCTCTTCACCAGGTTTTCCCAAACCTTTCCTGCGGATTAATTTCGAAGGGCCACCTTTTTTATTTTTTTTGGGTAGGTAATATCAATATGAATTTGAGTACGTCTTAATTTGTTGCAGCCCTAGCAGCATATACAACCATTCCAGGTTGTCGCGGATGATAGTTTGGGAAACCTTGTCTGTCTATAGTCGTGGTATTTCTCAAAATGAATTGATCCTTTTTAAATTTTAACACTCACTTTCGACGGAAGTCATCGATATTGTATAAATTATTTGTAATGGCTTAACGGTTTAGCTAAATACTACATGTATTTTTTATACGTGAAGAGTTAAAGTATAGACAGAGCTCCAACGACATCGTAAAAATCTTCTCTGCTGTATAAGACAGTTCTTTCAATTTAAGTTTAAATTCCTCGGTGAAATCATATGTTAAGGTTACCGTATTAATGTCTGCAATTGGAATAATTCTGTATTAAACCGGAAATTTTTCGCATAAGTATTTTTTGGGGAAAGTAATTTGTAGAATTCAATATTGAAGAATATAAAAAAATATTAGAGGAAGGTGTATTACGAAACTGAACCAGATACACAGTTGAATATTATGGAATAAGTAAGGCCAGCCAGGTAAAAAACTCGAAACTATCCTATTTTAAATATTCAATTATATCTACTCGGTATTATATACGATCATAATTATAATTTTATGAATTGTATTCATCACTCCAAAAGTTATAATGGTAGGTAAATATTATTCTTATTGAAGAGCGTATAGTTAAAGAATCATATTGAAATTAAATGAGCTTACTACGCTTGTTCCACTGCTCTTTTTCATTCTTACAAATGACTGTTACAGGCTTGTAAACGCAAACGTCAAATCGCTTTCGGGTACGTTCGGGAATTTCCGCCAGGGGATCAGTGCTCAAAAACAGTCCATACAAAATGCACCCGGCACGTAGTTCATACCATTGCAACGTCACAAATATGTCAAAATACATAGAACATTTCAGACGTCTAAGGAGTGCAAAAGAATTTATGCTCCTACCGCGTCATCGACCGACTTTCATGCGTATTCTGAATCGACGCAGAATACGTTTGCTAGTCGTGTTTATTGATCATCGTTTCCTCCAATATTTTCCTATGGGAAACACGAGGAAAATTTAAGATTAGTGAATTGGTATAATTATTATATTTGAATATCGTTTATTAATGGAATATTTTGATGGAACTTATTGGAGTGCAGTGCACCCTTTGCTCCTTTACAAGAGCCGTCCCTGCTCACAATCCTTTATAACTCACCCTAATCAATCTTAAATATGGCTTTAAACAATTGAAATCTATCATTTAATTCTCTGTTATTAAGTATCGCTTTAAAATGAAAGCTTTCAATCCTTGTTTAAACATTTCATAAAACATAACCAAACTCTGAGATAATATGTCATTATTTCATTGCCCTACTGGTGGCTACAAATTAGTGGTTTACAATATTAAATCATTCGGTACTACATATTTTGATAAAGAGCATACTAAAAGATTTTTTAAGATGTCTTAATAATGTAGTAACTTACAGACAGGTTCACTGTGTGTACCATTTTTTGAAGTAAATATATTAATTTTACGTATAATTCTGCATAAAATTCATGTAAACAAAACACATTGGCAACGACCGAGTCAATATATTTTTAATTTTATTATTAAGTTTTAAGAGTTATTTATGATAACTGGTGAAGACTAAAGATCTAGACCGCTACAACTCAGCAACGGTGATCTTTTATATCCCCTACAGGCTATATACAGGCTATTTAAAGGTAACAGCAATGGATAGTCAAGGTCATTTTTATACATATCCAATAGGCAAAGTACATGATAAAATAATATTATTATCCATTTTGGTACGACCACAATGTACTATTTCTTTTTTTTTTTTTTTTTTGAAATAGCTGTAATACTTGAGCGTGCCTCATAAAAGATTTACTATTCACGTTATTCTAAATCACAGAAGCTGTTTACTCTTGTCCCTTTCTAAGCACAGGTGTTTTGTTTGTTGGCGATGGAACCACACTATCTTAGTAAATTGTTTCCACACAAGCTGTTTGCCATGCAGTCACGGAGCACATTTTTGATCTCGTGGATGACAGATATAAATTTCTCTTGACACTTTTTTAAAGCGTGCTTGCTCCCAATTTCATACATATGTAGTCCTAATAGTAGTTGTTAATATATAACTAGTTGTTAGTGGTTACTCAAGATTCCTCTTCGGAGAGGTTGAGGATAGAGGTATTGGATGAGGGAAGGACTAATATTTAGCTAATCGATTTCTCTACATTACGTTTTCAAGATTTTTCATTACATCGGGAATGGCAACGATATGGAAATATTGCACACATCCATGGTTTTTAACAAGTCGATTGAAATTTATATAGATATGTAAATTTATGTTACGATTATACATAGAATTAAAAGTTTTCATTGGAAGATTCGAATTATTGAACACGTTACCGAATAGTATATATTTCACAATTATACAATATTGTATTATCAGAAATGATTTTGTTCAAAAGGTTTTCAAAAACAGAAATTATTCATGATTGAGAAAAAATATTGCTTGAAATTATTTTCAAGATTTATTAACCAAGTTTGACTTGGCTGACTTGACCGAGGTGACTTCCGATGATTAAACTTTGATTTTATTTTATCACACTTCAAGTATGGGGCTGTAACTTCTCCTAAGACACTATTAACAATCATTTGAATGCGCTTAACTCTACTGTATAGAGATTAGATAAACAAACTCTGATTATCTTGAAAAAGTGTTCTTTATAAATTTACCGTTTTGAAATCAACTATTGATCTGTGTATTATATATAGCATGATAACTTTCGTTATTTTACTATGTATAGGATAACTGTCTTTTTAAAAAAAGATGGTGTTAAAATGTGGAATTTACAAAACAAGAACATAGCATCAATAAATTAAATAGGTACGAAACAATATGTCGATAAAATCAACACATGCAAAATAAATTTAATTGAACAGGTGTTTTTGTACATTCTGAAATCAAATAAATTGCCACTAAATATATATATGTATCCAGGTAGAGCATTAAGACCTCGCGACTGTCGCCTCGGGAGATTCGTGCTAGCATTACGATTGAAATGAACCATTACATATGTATTTATATTTTATATCTATTCACTTTCTTGAGAAATTCAGGAGTTTAGTTTTCATTTTATATATCTGGTGTAATGCGTGTCCAATCTGGACAGAAATATTTGCCGGTGGTATAAGATACAAACAAGCTGGAAGTCGCGACGCCCGTTTTCCGCTCGCTTCTGTACGATCCTGTTGCCCGCGTCGCGTCATCTGCTAGCAACTGTTGCTACGCGATTTCGTATTACGCCCGCTACGACGAAATATGGCGAGGGCGTGCAAAGGAAGCTTTACTCGGAAAATATGTTCCACCTTCCGCTTGAGTTACACTCGCATACATAAAACCCAGTTCTAATGCTTTACAAGCATGTGTACGAGATTGCTTTACAACTATTTCCGTTAAAGTATATTCACCGTTGATAATTGGTTCCTGAAAATGAGTATGAATGTTTAATAAGCAAAAGTAGAACAATGAAATTATTATGTTCTTGAAATATTCACTCTTCATAGGGATCCCATGATGGTCACAAGGTGCATGAAGACTTTATTAATATCTTTGATTGTCAAGGTCTTAACAATGACTTTATCAGCATTTCAGTTACTTGAAGTTAGTCAATTCATTATGTTGGAAATTTCAGTAGTGATAGTAACTTCAAAATTAACATTTTTTCTCAAATAATATCGCTTAAAAGTAACTACCACATGTTAGTCGTAGGCTGTATGAGGTAGCTGCGTTGAAGCGCATGTACGTTTTTTCATTATCAAAAATAATCTTAATTTTAATCATTGTCCGAAATATCGAATTGTACGAAAGTAGAACATACGAATCGAAGACTGCCTGTATTCGTTTATGTTTACAGTCACTAAATGAATGTTTGATTGTAGATTAGTATTTATTTATCTGTTTGAAGTCCTTAACATTTTAATTTCGTTCATATGTAATTTGTAAATTTATCTGTAAACTCTACCTTGTAATTATTAACCTCATACAAATAGCCTTGTTAAAATTTATATTTGTTCAGTTAGTTTAAACGAAATGTTGTATAGTGCTGGCTTTATGCTCCGTATATACAAGTACAAGATGATCCTCCGCTGAGAAAGATAGAAGTTTTTTTTTCTATAAAGATATTGAATTGATATATAATAGAATGATAATATTATTCTAAGAGACAAACAATCAAAAAAATATTATTCATCTTTACCTTTATTTTTGTATACTCTGAACTTGTATATTCGATTTCAATATATTTTTTTATTTCTTTCAGAGTATAATCAGTTTTTAAAATATTTTTCAGGAATGGTGGTGAACGGCTTTGTAAACGTTGTAATAACTACAATAGAACGACGTTTTGGTCTTCGGTCTTCCCAAACTGGTCTTGTAGCAGGAGGCTACGACCTGGCTTCTTTCCTCTGCTTGGTGCCGGTTACTTATCTCGGCGGACGCAAGGGCGCGAGGAAGCCCCGGTGGTTGGGCTGGGGTGCGGTCATCATGGGGCTGGGATCACTTGTATTTTCTCTTCCTCATTTTGCAGTCTCGAAATACAATGCGCCGAGCGGGACCTCCACTCAATGCCAACGGGTGGCGAATATATCACAGTATGAGGTGAGCAATATTAGACTATTTCGATATTTTATGGAAAACACTTACAAGCATCTTTATTAAATAAATTAATAGGTTTGATATTTATTCTTATTCATTTGAGTTGTTCATTCATAATACCATACTACTTTATCATTAACCATTCTTAGTTCTATCTATACAGCATAGCGAGTAATATTGTATTTTATGAAGTTTAGTATTACACCAATCATTAAAATATTAAATTTATTTACAGAAACTATGGTTTAATTTCTATTATTCTTACGTAATTTTCAAAAACAATCCGTTTTTCAATATAATTTGCATTTATGACTAAACGTAAATGGTATCATAATATACCAGGTATTAATTTGTAGGTTATTTATATTTTTATATACAGCATTAGAGTTTTATCCAAGCATTTGATGTTAATTAATTAAGTTTCTGTAATTATTATTATAGTAAAATAATTTGAAAAATTATAAAGGTATTTTAATAATTTTATTTTAAATGCGATTTAATATTATTTTAAGATATATTTATGAATATTCCATTGTCTAATGACAAATGCAGAAAATTTAAAGATGTAGATGTTACGAAATTTTTATTTAGATAATTTTTTTTTATACAACGTAATATGTTCATTGTTGTGAAAGCTTCAAGTGAAACAGAAAACTGATAGTATCTTAAAACGTTTATAAACATGGAAAACTTGTCTAGGTAATCATTTGCTTGTTATAACCGCCTGAGGACTTTTATAAACAATATTAAGTTGTAATTAAAGCAGTCAGTAAGTCAATGTAATGGGCTATTGGAATAAAGTTATCTGAAGCGATTAAGTTCAGTTGGGGTGACTTATCTCGAAAGCGATTCACCGATAGATCAGATTCTCTTCCACGACACTTTCATTTCAATTTTAATTTCACTTTGTACTAATAAAAGCTGTTGCCAACCAATACATAATATTTTTCGCTTGAGATTTGAGTAATGATTTTGAAACAAACGAAAAATTTTCATGCAACGAATTACTGTACGAAAGAGAAACTAGCATTTAACCGTTAAAATTCCAACAACCCTCTACCAAAAGTGGCCCAAAGATGAACTTCGGAAATAATACAAACGGGAAAACTGCCTAATGAAATTGATTAATACATAAAGAGAGGTAAATTTTAAACATCGCTTAAAAACTATGCAGGGGTGAAGACGTTTTTTAAGGGTACAGTTTCATATAATGGAAATGGGATCAAATAGTTATGAGGAAAACCTGATAATTAATTTTGTTCAAGAGTGCCTAAATATGTAATCGCGATGAATACAATTAATACATAAGGAAAGTAAAGTAGACAATACCAGATAGCTACATAAGCAAGTAATATCTCATAACCGTTTTATCATTCTTACAATACAAATTTCAATTTCCAGAAATGGTGGGGTGGGGGGTGGGGTTGATTGGAAAAATAAATTAAAAATATCATGCATCTAATTCAAAAGTTATAACAATAATCATTTATAGTGTTATTGATTTGTTGTTTACAATATATCTCAATCAATATTAGCAGTAATTTTCAAATGTTTACCGATTTCATATTCTAATTTTTGTGGATATATTTGTGAATTGACAGTAAACAAATAATAGACTCATATTTCACATGCCCGATGTTTACGACTCCCCTTCTATTGTAAGCGATCGTCCGTGCAATGCGGAGGACGGTATGCGATGAGCCAAAGTTCGGTGCGAAATTGCCTCATCTGTCAGCGGTTGCTACTGCCTGGAAGAGAGAGTATGGAGATTTCAAGTTACGCCCCTCGTCTAATTGTGCGGTTTTATGGGAAAACTTTTTGACACTGTCTATATACCCACTCATTCCTTTGTATGCTTTCATGAGGGAGGATTACTTTTTTTTATTAATTGGCTAAGTTTTAGCGGGTTTCAGTTATAATTAAAAAATACCGTAATTTGGTATTTCAGGAATGTCATTCGATTATTGATTGGACCATCATCCATATATTATAGGTTATTTTAGTGTTTTCCAAACATTTTCATACGTGGCCCACAAAATCTGAAAAAAAATAAACGATGTACCTTTTCTCCGAGAATTAAATTAAAATAGTAACTAAAAGATTTATTTGACATTAATTATAAATTACACACACGCACTACGGCCTCGCAAGGGGCTGCGACCCTTTATTGTTATAACTTCTGTCTTTCATTATTCTATCAGTAAATTTTAAATACCCGTTATATTATGTAGTTTTATTTTATGGTAAAATGTTTGTTTGTTTTATAGACAGAGTGTGGCTCATCGAATGATAGCGATTCAGGAATACCTGGAGGTAGTTCCACGGGGGTTCTGATGGTGTTCTTACTGGCGCAATTTCTCCATGGAGCTGGTGCTTCACCGCTTTTCACATTAGGTGTCACTTATATCGACGAGAACGTTTCAAAAAAGATGTCATCTGTATACCTAGGTGAGTTTATTTCGCACCAATCAAATCATTTAAAAACTTAATAGAAGTATGTTTTTTTTAATATCGTTGATGTTCTGAAGAAAACACTAGTTATCCCAAAATGTTCCGAATCTAAAATTGTGCCGTATGGAAGAACACACTTATTTGTATAAATTACGCTCTTACTTAAAAACAGTTTTGTACCAACAAACAAAAAAGTTTTGAAAAAGTCCAATTAATCAAAAATTGTATTTTTCAGTTAGTTTCTTCTTCCAGAACAACAAATATATTAATATCAGGACTCTTTACGAATTCAATGACAAAGTTTTTAATAAAACTTAATATTTTTGGGTGACAAAATAAAATGGAATATAATTCTCGACTTTCTATCAATGTAAAGGTTTATTATAAAACTATTACATTTCGTTGCTTTTCTAGCAAAAAATCAGTAACACTTTCTTGAGTAAACCAATATTGAATATAAATAACTCAAAACACGATATTAAATACTTACTTGACTATTTTTGTCAGAACGGAGACGATAAGCAATTTTCGTTCAATTAAATTTATTCATTCATTATTACATGTCACTTCACAGAAAAAATAATAAATACCTCTTTTGTAACATTTCCACGACATTGTGACACAAAACCGTGGCCTTTTTCCAGTGCATTGATGCTTTCCTTTGGTCTCGACTTGCAAAATAATTCACATGCTTCAGCACGTGGCCCAAAATGAAATGGGAATTCCTAAGTCATCATGTAAAGTCTTTCATGTAAATATTTTCCTTTTGGTGTTTGTGTCTGTATGCCAATGGTAACCAACGTTTTACTTTTCGAGGACTTCATAGCCAATCCGTTCATAGCTGAGAAGTTTTTAGTGGATGGTAAAGATTAACATTTGAATATGTTATTAGAAGTTATTATTAAATCAATTTATATACCCAAGAACAGTTTTTAAATTTATAAAATTTAACAATAAGGTTATGTGGATTTAATTAATTTTTAATGATATCTTATTTATTATAAATGCGTTTCTTGGAGGTTTAATTTCATTTTAATTGAAAAAAGGGTTGAAAAATAGCTATAAAAACTATTCGCTTTATTATAAAATGAAAATGCTTCAAATTTTGGAAAATCTATAATATTCCGCGTTCGTTTAGCTAGTGAATATTTTCAGTTGATATGATTTGAACGTGTCCCACATTTAAGCAAAACTATCCCTTTTCTCTTCAGGCCACTAGCAAAATCCTTTTACATCGAACATTTTCTTGTACTTCCAATAATAATAATGTTGAATAATTATAACCTATGACTATAAATATTCGTTACACTGCATTAATTCTGCATAATATGCTTCTCAAAGAAATGAGACATGTGTCATACGTAGTGACAAAATGCGTTGGGAAAAAATTAATTCCAAAACTAGACCTGATAATAAATAAAATAATTGTGCACTCATCATCAATAAATCTAATTATTCATCAAATTAATATGTCTTCATTATTACATGCACTGTAATTTCAGGATTATCAGTTCACGATATGAAATTACTGTATTAGAATTTACATTTCCATTTTATGTTGAAATTGACACATGATGCCGATACATCAATAAATAAATGATACTTGGATTAAATATTTTATTTTAAGGGCTGAAAAAATCCCCCATGGTCTGTTAATATGTTCATTATAAAAAATATTCATAAATATAAACAAATACATATCTTACCATTTTATAAACATGAGTCTACCTACATGTATTGTTGTTTGAACAAAATGATACATAAATCAATATAGTACTGGCAAAGAAATTATAGTAAGTGGTCGTAAAGAGAAACCCTGGAAAACACTAAGCTCCAAAAATACAAAATTACATTGACATTATGTATTTATGCGCAATTTCGTAATGTGCTTAAAATTAGCTTATTGACCAAACTAACCCTTAATAACGACCCCAGCCACTTGTGGCGTTACTCAGTGTATCTGTACGGTTTCCGAAGTATACTAAATCGCTACGAGCCCCCCCCCCCCCAACCCGAGCAGCGAATCCCTATACCGAGTACCGAGTCCCATGTGCTACAACCGGAAGGACTAAAAGCTTTCCGGGTTGATTGCACCCTACCGCCGACGCGCTTCGACAATATGGAAGCTCGCGAGGGAAGTGACTGTTGCAAAATGATACCTCCAGGGTTAAAAGCAGGCGGTCTAGAATCTTTTTAACCCTTTTATGAATTTCATTATTGTAGCATGGGTATTTGTTTTCATTTGCATAATTGACATGATTGAATTTAGAAAATTGCTCTTTTGTTTTAATACTCACACTAACTTTTTGTCTTGTTTTGACATTTGATTTATTTTTGTATTGAGGTTATTATTATTATTTTAATGCAACATTTATTTGATTTAACTGCTGCTTTTCATAATTTTAAAAAATAATTGCGTCACCCAGTATGGTTTATATGATTTTAAATTTAAGATTGTCAACCGAGGATCGTTGATTTATATTCAATTCAACTCATGAACTTTTCAAATATTTTCCGATTCTATGATTTCTGCCAATTACAAATCAGCTTTTTGGCTTAATTCTTGAATTTCTTAAAATTTTTAACATATCCCTAACTATTTCATAGATTAATAATGGGAACCTTCTTCTAGTCTTGGATGGATAAACTACAAAATACATAGAAAATAGGTTTTTATTTTTCTTAGATAATAATGTGCGAATTTTTTTATAAAATGTAATAATTTCTTAAATAGAATTATAAATTAACTATTCGGTGAATGCTTGTTTTATCTAACCCTGAAATAAATTAACAGAACTATTTCAATTCACGAAATTAAAAAAAAATGTTTAGCCCTATTTATTATAATTAATTATAAATGCAATATTTTTTTTTACAAATATTTTCACAATATTTCTCCAAAAATTCCAACCTCATTCGCTTACTTACGGTTTGTTTACCTTGGGAAAGCCAATCTATCTTTCCACATGTGTTTTCATAGATAGTGAGTGGTTTTCTCTTACATGCTGGGAGAAGTGGTGTGTTTTCGACACGTGATGTTTGCGAAGGACACGTGCGGATTCCTCGACATCGCATTGTCCACACTCTCCGTCTCCCAGAAACTTGAGTGACTTATTGTTTGCCAAGCCATTCGTCGTCTCGAAAGACTTGCCACTGTTTACCCCGTGATGACTCATTCACGATTCGATTGCTTGCAAACATATTATCATTGCAAGCTATACTTTGAAGTTTATTCAGAGTTTAATGGCCAAGGGAAAATCTATATGTAGTTACAAAATCAACAAATAAGTGTGCGCCTCTTTGTTGATCGTAGAGTAGTTTTTATATTAAACGAAAAAAGCTCTTTGACAGAAATAGCTCAGTTATTATTAAATGTCAAATATTTGAAGCTTTATTTGATCTCCAGAAGTTGTAAACTAATAAAGCCATATTCATATTAAATATATAAAAATATTTATTTATTAATAAGTTTAAATTATTATGTATCAGTTTATTTATAGTACATGTATTCTTAGTTTATCTGAAACGGTTGTGACCAAACAAGAATAATTACAGGACTCTGATATTCGTATTTACTTTTATAATGCCTGAAACTAATGAATAAAGAAATGGGTATTAATTCATAACCTAATCATTTTTTATTGGGTATAGTTTGATTTCAAACTTTGTAGCTATTAATTTTAAACTGATTTATACTATCTTGCTAAATTGTAAAATTTTGTTTCACTTTCTAAGAGAAAAACACTACCCCATTGAAGAAAATTTCTACCACAGTTCAAATATGATTCAGATAAAAGTAATAATGCTTCTTAGAATAAAAATACGCTTTATATTTCGGCAATGGCAATATTTACTATCGAGTGACTTTAAAAGATCATCCGGAATGAAATGTACTCCCTCCTCTCTATTCACTTTGTTTTTTTCTCTTTTCTTTCTCCTATTTGTATCGCAGTATTCCTATCCGGCGCTTAGTAGCTTTTTTGTTGGCATTTATTAAGCCCCAAAGGGAAAATAAACACCCCATGCCCATATCACGACAGAGTTTTTTGGTAAGGTTATTCGTCGAAAAAAAAATCTACCTGTTTTAATAATAATATATTCGCCTGCGTGATTTTTTACGTGAATGAAAATTATCACAGTAAACTAATATGTTCCTTTAATATTTTTGTGTGGAATCAGCAGACGGAAGAAAAACTTCTAGCCTAAAAAATAATAGTTGATTCACGAAAACCATTCAGAAAAATTGAATATTAAATTTTGAATAAAGCTTTTCTTGATACTGATACAAATATTTTGATTATCTTTATTTTAAAATCATCATAGATATTTAGTAATGTAGCATATTTGATATCTAGAAAATATATCTTGGATAATTTAGGAAAATACTTTTTTAAACCTGAGTTTATAATCCAACGATGAAAATTAGAATAGAAATATTTATCAAAAATATGTTTTTGTTTATCCACATTATTCTACAAAGCCCTGTGATTTAAAACAAGAAGGTATGGAAAAATGAATAAACTCCATACATTCATAATTTAAAAAATAAAATATTAAATTTAACTCATTTCATTTGTTTCACTCTGCCAATCAGATTTAAAAAAATAAAACACAATTCGTTTTGTATTATTTCTACATTTGTTTAATATAGACCAGGACTGATTTCTGAAACTCGAACAAATTGTATATGGTTTTTTTAAAATACAATGTCTTTCCACCTAAAATTGACAGTTAACGCCTTAAAAATGACTAATAAATAGAAATAATCACTCAATTTATACTCAATAAAGGAAAAAGTCCACAAAAGAGCAGCTGAAAAAAAAGAGTCTACAATTAAAATGTTATAACATTTTTTTGATTTATGTATAATTTGTTTGCTAATCAGTATTTTCTTGTCTTAGTTCATGAGCCATCAGTTTTATATACCTAAATTTTTACACTAAATTTCATATAAATAAGCCTGTTATGTTTGTATTTTTTATCAGTTGATAATGCTCGTGATGAGCGAAACTGGTCCTGATCATTATAAATATGTGGAAGCAGTACAAATGAATTGTGTTTTATTTTTTAAATAAAATGTCTTTCCACCAAGAATTGACAGTTTACACCTTAAAAGTAATATTCATCAGTTGGTAATGCTTGTGATGAGCGAAACTGGTCTTGATCATTGTACACATGTAGGAAGTAGTATAAAAATGCGTTTTATTTAAAAAAAAATGATAGTATTCAATTAAAAAACAGACACATTTTAGCTCTTTAAATGTGGAAGTATAAAACAATCACAACCTTTTATAATATAGGAAAGCTATCCGATCATTTAAACAATAAAATAACTATAAGGCTAAATTATGTATATTGCCGTCGCTACGGAATTTCTAGAATTTTCCATCTAGGAGTAGAATTCCGGGGGAAAGCGACGCGTAGATTATATTATATCTAGTTTAAAACGGGACAGTTTTGTCGTCCGGGTGAACTCATTTGAATGTTGTCTCCGTGACGAATGACTCCTCGCTCCACCTTAAGGGAGGGGGGGAGGCATTTGTTATTCTGGCTGAATTAAAGCATACCAGCTGTTGGCTCTTGGGGTTACGTGACACTTAAATTCTAATATTTCCACACACTTGGTTGAATTACCGCTAAATTGTTTTACTTGACAGGGGTTCGAAAAATTCTTTCACATCACGATAGTTCTAAACTACGAATCAAGGGATATGTTTGAAAATTACTTGGCTTACTATATTTAACATACAAGTCAACTTTTATAAAAATAATTAGCCATCTTCAAATTGAATATTTTTTAATTTCCCCTGTTGCTAAATGCTCAAAACTATTTCAAGAGAATCGGATAAAAATATTGCATCTGTTTTCAGAACCAAAGATATTGCCACAATCGGCAAGTGTTCAAATTTTAATTTATATTAACTTATTCTTTCAGCAGTCATTAATAAATCAATGCACAATATTCAGTGATAACTGTGTTTAGGAATCAATAAATTATTTGAATATTCTGATCACTAAAGTAATGTCAAAGAGGAGGACAATAATTAATATATTATTCCTACGCACTTTAAGAAAATGGTAAAAGTTACAATACAATCATAGAAAGTACTCTAAATCAATTACGAGTAATCCATCAGAATATAATGAACGTAGACGATGTATCCATCTCAGTGAATAAAATGTATACTAAAAGCATGTTTGCAAAAGTGTCAGCACAAACTAAGGAATCTCAAAATGCTTCGTCAAATGCTTTAAGAAGGGGTATCATTTGCATGTCAGCATAAAGGTTTCAGGATACATTTATTTTCTTTTGATCACTTTAATATGACGATGGCATTTTTCACATTATGATTCTCAGCAGAAATATTTTATTACTTAACAGTATTCCGTAAACATTGCTGTGCCTATTCATAAGTGATGTCTTTTATAATATATTCGCATTAAGATGATATCAATGAAACCGTATGTGTAGATTTATTGTTGATTCGTAGAGGACGCGAGTATAAATGAGTTCACACTTTGAATGGTGTAATATCAATGATTTGTAATACGTTAGCATTCTTTCAATACGATATAGCTGCCGTGGTATTGTTGATTCACCAGGTTATCAAAAGATTAATTCTATACACGTTCATGCTTTGTATGAGCTATTTTTAGTCGTATTCTAATCATGTTTTATTCAACACCAGTCAAAGCTTGTTGGCTTAAATTAAATGTGTTTAAATAATAGTAGGGATTAAAACTCGATGCTAAAAAATATTAAATTTTAGTTATTCTTGCAAAAAAATATATTTTTTTATAACTTCTTCGACAATTTTATAATATTTTAAAACCAGCACTGGTTTAAGTCAGTGATTAATCTTTTTGTTAGTGTACGTCTTTTTATACTGTTCTTCTTTGGTCCTTTCAGGCTCATGGCCAACTTCTCATTCGTCCTCTAGGCATGTATTTTCCAAACTCTCTTCAGCCGATCAGCCAATCTAGAATAATTCGTATGGATTTTTAGTAAGGTAAACGGTAGCGGTAAAAAAATGTAAACTTTTGAACGTATTTACATACATAAATTGATAAGTGTAGTGAAATAATGAGTCGTACTAAACCGATAAAAGATTGTCAATCGCTAATATTTGCATCAGCTTGTATACGTCTCTGAAGGCTTTTGTCATGTGCACACGTGCAATACCTCTGTTACTAATCTCGATGCCCACCACTTATTGAGGCTTTGGTTTTTGTCTGCGGACGCATGGTGGGGCGGGTGAATGTCTAAGTGGAGACATGAATGAGAGTCGGCCGCTCTCCAGACGCCCGAGTTTGCCGTCAGCGTGAGCCTTCATCTACTTGAAAGCTTTAAAAGTTTCTTTCGTACCCCAGCCGGTCTACGGCAGTGGTCTTTATATCGCATGCCTGCAAAGATGGTACTAATAAATTTATTCGCTCTGAACAAATATTGAAAGGATCAAACCGCCTACATAACAAAAAAAGCCCGATTTATTTATAAAATTGATAAAATTATTTCATTGATTGAACTGTTGTCAATATTGTTCATCATGTTCAAGGTAGGGGGCTATAAAACCTTCCACCACCCCTGTATGCACACAAAAGTCAGTGGAATCAAATTAGGTACTAAAAACAAGAAAAGAAAAACGATTGCTCAATTTTAGTTTTCCATTAGCTTCGTGGTATTCACCATTCAATTCATGATCAAATTAAATTCATATCTTTATGTACAGTCAGTCTGGGTATCTTTGAACACCTGGGTAACATTGAACAACACCTAAATATTTCGTTGAACAATTTTTATTTCCCTATTGAATGGTCTGGTATACTAGATCCAAATATTTTTAGTAACCTTAATGAATGCACTATCTACCATAAACGAAACATAACACTGCTGTCAAAAAAACAAATTTCCCGCTAATTTGAACGAAGTAGTCAAAAGTCCGTCTTGAGATAACGTATTTTCAATTACATTTATTTAGTTGCTGAACTTGTCTTTACGGTTAGCTATTACTCTTATTGGGTTATATAATCCTTTATTTAACTATGAGAGATGAAGAGTATATAATATAATGTGTTTTTATATTGAAATTCATTGACAAACTACCTTATCCTCAAAATGATCACTAACCAGGGTAACATTGAACATTCAATGTTACCCTGAACCAAAAGTTTCTTAATTTGGGTAACTTTGAATTTCAACATAGGAATACTATAATGATTTCCAGATGTATACATATTATTATGTTAATGATTTTATTTTACTTATATAATCTACATACTATGTACCTATACATATATATGCGGAAAGGAGTTCATTTTTAATATTTCTTAGCTACCCACACAATGCCAAGAAAAAGTTTAGTTCCAAAGCCAGGGACCAGGAAATATGGAAGTAAGTCAAATTATACAGAAGATGCACTTAACGAAGCACTGGAAAAAATTAGGTCTGCTACAATGACCTCACGAGAGCCCACCAGACATTTTTTAATACCGCATACTACATTATATTATAAATTAAAATCGAAGCATATGAAGAAGGTCGGAAGACCTATCGTGTTAACGAATGAAGAAGAAGAAGTGTATAGGAATCACCTCCTTGCTTTGAGTGACAAAGGTATTCCAATTTGTATGAACGATTTCAGGATAGTGGTCAAAAATTTATTTGCCCAGCTTATTAAAAGAACGCTTGATTTAAATATGCTGAGTGCCGAAGAAAATTTAAAGGCTGGTTTTAGGTGCACTGGAATATATCCCTTTTCACCTGAAACGGTACTTAAAAAATTACCAGGCTACGCAGCCACAACGACTGATGTACAAAACAGTATAGGTGAAAATTTCCAGCAATACTTAGAAGAGAGAAGAAAATCTGATTTGGAAATTAAAAAAATCCAGAAATTTCAAATACCAATTCATGCAGGAAAAAGTGTAGGTGTAGAATATGTGAAACTATATTACCAAGTCAGAGAATAAGTCGCTAAAAACAAAGTTTCACAAACTTCTAAAAGAGGACGTCCAGCTGGATCAAAAATAAATCAAAAAAGAAAATTGTTCAAATAGAATATGCTATAATAAATGCACCCTCCAGACATCTTTCTTCATCGTCACAGTGTGACAATTTTACAAATGATTCTGCATCCTTATCCTTGGAAACAACTGGATTTGTAGGAAATGAATTTGAAAATAAAATTATCATCAGTTCAAGTATAGAAATAAATAGTTATAATCAGGACCAGGATGAGATAATTCATGAATTTGGTGTTTCCAGTGATGGCGTTCTCTCAATGATACATCAAAAATGTCTGTTGGTAATTATTGCATCGTAAATTACGAAAGTTGCCCTTTTCCTGCTATAATTACTAAAACTGACTTTCGTCAAGTTTTGGTACGCACATTTAAAAAAAATTTTGGTGTTGTGGGATGGAGGCTGACATGTCCAGCAGACAATTTGGTAACAAATTCAAAGAATATTGTAAACATTCTAAGTCCTGATCAAGTCACAAAAAAAATGGCGTGTTTGTTTTCACGGACATGGAGTGGGGCGATTAACCGACTTCAAAATCTTTTTGTTTCTTTTTTATTTGCTTTGGAATAATTTCTACAATTTATTTTTATCATAAAATAACAAAAATACGTGTATATTGTTATTATATAAAAAAAACTCTGCATAAACATTTAGTTTCTTTGTACTATCCACTTTCCTTATTTATTTTTTTAAAACATTGTTTCACCATTTGCAACATTAAATTTTTTAAAAGACAAATTGACATATTTATCAAATTTATTTGACTCAAAGATATCCCGATGTCTTATAATAATAAAAATATTAAATTTCCTTAAGAATTATAATAGTGTTCAATGTTACCCAATTTACCAGATAACTTTGAACACTCACTTAATCTAAAATTACTTATGTAAGAAATTTAAAAAATGTGTTTTTGATTTAGAATTCATTAAATTTATAAAAAAAACCCCAATATGTGAAATAACTCAATAAAAATTTCTTAAGTGAAACAATACAATCGTAAAAAAAGCACAAAAATCGTTCAAAGTTACCCAGGTTGACTGTACCTTGTTTAATTTAATGTTATTGTATTGCTCCTTATAAATGATCTTCGTGGCAAGGGTTGAAAGTGTTACGTTAAATATTTTTTCCATGTTCCAGGTGTATTTTACACGATGTCAATAATTGGTCCAGCAGTCGGATACGTTTTGGGTGGCCAACTCCTGCAGATCTACACGGATTTTTATTTTGTCGATCCATCCGAGTAAGTTATAATACAATATTTAGAATTATTTTTCTACAAGTATCTATTAGAAATCGATTCTTATTTTTAAGTATTCCCGGTCAAGTTTTAAATTAAAATATTTAGCTTGCATTTTCATATAATGTGATAACTATTTTGCCTTATACTATTTAAGTTGAAGAGTATATTACAGAAACTTTTAATGCAGAATCTAGAGGCATTATTTACACTCGATATATTTCGTCGTAGTCGCTAGTCACCTGCTGTCTATCTTGCAAGAATTTAGACTATATTATATAATATAACTAGGTATTAGCTCAGACGTCCTAAAACGTTGTCTTTTATCTGTAATATTTTGAGAGAAAACCATTCAAAATGACATTTAATATATAGGAAACTCAGGTGATAGAAAAATATATTATAAGTTTCATGTGACGGATTACAATATGTGCGATTGAATAAAAGATATTTAAAAAGTATTAAATATCTAAAACTGCTTTAAAAAAATTAGTACTTATAGGACAAGAAAAGCTGTTGCTTGAGGTGGCTTGACATGCGAGTATTTTAAATTGGAGTCGGGATTTCCTTATATTGGAAATAATCATTACGTAAAATATACTTTACCAAATCTCCTTTCTTGCTTAGAGATTACTTTATACGAAAGATATAGTTTAAAGTGTTATAACATTATAAAATACTGATTTTCATCGTATATTTTAAAAAGATGAACTAATAATGAATATATGAAAATACGCGTCAGTAACGTATCTGCCTCTAAACTTGTGCTACGATTTCATCATGTATCATGCATCTTACTATATCGTAGAGCCATGTGAGTACACTGTAATGGAGTATTCGGTAACATACTGTGGCATATACCTCTTGAGAAATTCTTTAGACTCAAATGTTTGACCTCATTTCGTATCTTCTACGGGTCTACGACGTAGACTCTATTAAGTAAACATTTATTCAGACAACTACGTGAATCGTATCGTAAAGTCTCATTTTATTTTATTCATTACAAATAATACATATTTTTGCATTCTTATTTATTTTTTGATTATAAATTATCTAATAAATGCATGATATTTATCTGCATGAGTTATGTGACATTTTTTAAGTAACTTTGTTTTTTTTCTATGTAATTTTGAATTGTATAAAGTGGTAGTTTAGGATAACAGACCACATTTACTTTATGATAATTTACAAAGGAGTGAAAAAAATTCTCATTTTTACGGATACTATCCTTAAATAAATAAATTTAACTTCGAAAGGTCTTCGTAGCGTGCGCCGTTTCTCACGGATTCAATGTGCAATGAGACGATGAACGTATTCTTCCGCAGCTTTAAGGATTTAGTTAGTGTAGTGCACTCAATGGTGTTTTACATCGAGTACACCCTCTCCGCCGCACCCCGTTTACCCTCGAGCCTCGAATCACACCATATCACACGATAATCCCGATTCACACAACTTGCAACGTGCTCAAGCATAAACTTCGCCTTAATCAAATTTCAAGCTGCGAGGAATTTCAATTGGATCTTTTAAATTATTCAAATACACAGCTTTGTATTGTATTTTTTATGAAAGTGAATGAAAATTCTTGACATTTATTTCATCTCAGCTGATTGAAATTTTTGTCGACATCATCACTTTAAGATACATAATACATTACAAGTGGGCCTATACAAATTTATTTAAATACATACCTAAAGATGAATCGGTTTTTTATCAAATGATTTGACTATTGTTAGGAAAATTTCTTCCATAATTTACTATTTGAGGATATAATTTATTCAACGAACTATTTGTGTCATTTGTTATTCAGATTTGAGACCAATCTGCGAAGTGTCAGAGTGGAATGAATAGTGTTTGATACTTTTTGTTTATATGCTCAAAATAATTGAATAAACTTACCACTTTCTTGTCGCCATTTTTATATGTTAAAGTATATTAAATAAAAGATATTCATTTTTGTTTCTTTACCGTAAAGCATGGACGTGTTATGAGATATGTAATGCAACTGTCCAAGCGATAATATTATAGTATGACACTGTGAAGCATTTTTGTGGGATTCATCTAACTGTTTTTAGAAAAAAATTCTTTATTTTGGATGATTGCATCAGATAAAAAGAAGTTTGTAGCAAACCTCATTTAAATTTCATATGAAAAAGAATTTTTTGTATTGAACACTGTATTGGAGGATTAAGTGGGTACCATACAGTATTTTCCATTACGTAGGATTGTCATTATGGCAGTGTATGATGACAAAGTTAGTGACGCAACAAGGGCCCTTTCAATGTAGTTTCATAGAAAGAAAGTTCTAGTTTTGGGATCGGCGTGAGGCTTGGCGTGAGGGGAAGACGGTAGCTAGGCAACCCCATCAAGAGGCCCCGCAAACTCATAATGGGATTCCTGTATGAATAGCGACCGGTGTTTGGTGCTGGTGCTACAAATTCTTGTTCGAGTTTGCAACGTCTAAGCTGTTGGAGGAATGCACGTGCGCTCATTTCAAAAGTGCGACACATATCATAAGAGGTAGGTGCAACACCTTCCGATGACTTTTTAGATGAATCACACGTCGGTCGTGTGTATTCGGCAAGTTACATGAACCAGAACTAGTGCGATGTGTGCGGTGGCCATATTATTTTAGAGTTACGTATTAATGTGCATAGACAATTCGTCAATGATGAATTGATACTTCTGAGTCCGACTTATTGTTAATGAAATTCGAATAGAAGATTAATATAGAATTTGAGCTGATAGAAAAAATCTGATGAATTACTTTTGACTTCTTAACGGTTCAGTATTTTCCAGTAAATAACAATTTTCTAAATAAGTAAATTAAAAGCAAAACACGCCACTGTCCACAAAAAGTTGTGTATGTAAACAACTTAACCGAGCAATATCACTAAAAAACTGTGAAAAACGAATTTATATGCAAAATATATGCAATGACATTACTGCAGTATCGGTTTTATTTGATTTGTCTCGATATATCTTTAATGGACAGTGGCGTTTTTGCATTTAACATCCTCAAATAATCTATCGCGTTTTAGCTTATGCTCATTAAGAGAGGAATTTCTAAATATTATTTTAAATCCCAATTCATTCTAAAAAGTTGATTCCGTACTAACAACTGATTAACCCACAACTATTTATCGGTATGGTATGCCTTAAAAATGAAAAACACATAATCTTATTTAAATTACATTTACAGTTTCGTTATTCTTAATTTTTAATGGTAAATTGGCTTAGCATATGACGGATTTCCATTGAACATCCAATAGGTTTGTAATACTATTTGAAGTGTTTAGAGTCGTCATACAGTCAGATCCCGCCTACTCCCTGTTCTAAAACCACTAACCAGTTTACCTCCCCGCCATCTCGTTCTCTCCCCTAACCCAATAAAGCGTCCAAGAACATCACCATCCACCCTCTCGCCATACATTGTTTGGATTATCTATTCATTGAGGTTTCGCATTATCATCCACGATGATACGCACATTTTGCACGTGTCCATACCGCCATATTTAAATATTTTTAATGCTACACAGATCAAGTAGCTATTCGACTAAAGCTGAACTCCAGATATTAAGTTATTCAAATTTAAAATACGCCAGTGACAAAATTTCATTATTTAAAGTAAAGATTTATTTAAAAAAAAATACTGTTCCAAATAAAACGCTTACTCGATTAACCGATCGCCCAAATAATTGAAAACTACCGTTTTTCAATCATTTACGGAATTTGAAAATGTAACAGTCTCCTTTTTTAAAATTATGCATCTTTGAGGTTTCAAATTCTTTGCTTAAAAATAGTCACACTACCGTTTTAAAATCGATTTATTTAATCTATAATTTTTTCTCCGCATCCCTCGAATTATTAATAAACCATTTTGCTCACTGTGAGTTATGTTTTTCGTAATGAAAATATAAATCCCATTTAGTAAAAAAAAGTAGGAAGTAATCTTACCGGTGTCCTATTATTTCAATCTATGAATAAGCATAAAAATATTGTTTTATTTGTTTACTAGTATAGTTTACCCGGTTTCGTCCAAGATAGAGAACACTTATCATTTAGACGTTGATTAGCTAATGTCGAAACTTGGTAGAAAGTTGAAAATATCACCGTGAACTGAACACCTTGGATCACCAACAAAACATCAATTGATAATAATGTTAAAAGTTGAAAATAGCAATAATAAGAGATAAAAATTTCTCCACCTTCACTCTTGATGAGTGCCTCGTTGTAGATGCCATCGGTATAGCCCAAGATATTTAAAATAATATATCGACGCAAGATATTTAAAATAATATATATTCAAACATGCAGTTCTTATTATTCTCCCAAAGCGTTTTTGGGTTGGAACGTTCACAAAAAGGGAGGATTACTGCAAAAAGTGTTCATTTTTTAAATGGTGAATCCTAACATGCAGCTTTCTCATATTGATTTTCATTGTCGAGTAGTCCTAATGCCAGGCACGCTTCACGATACGTGTCACATTCAATTCCATCTACGAATCGGAGATCTTTGAAATTCGTTGAATCTTTGACTATGTGCGACAACATTCGTAGGTAATAACAATTAATGTTTCTAAAATGCAGTGCAGACACAGCATTGAACATTGATATGGGCATTAAACATCTTCGGAAGCAAAAGATTGCAAGGAACGATCCACCGATTATCAATACGTAATAGTTGAGCGTAAAACTACCAATTTTCCATGATGAGCTGTATCGGTATCATTTACAATCGCATCTTTAAAATGAATACATTCATTGACACACAAGTTCGTTTGATTCAGTTTTGATAAATAATAATCGCTCCACCCCAATTTTGGCATACATGTCAACCAAATATTGATGAAAAATGAAATGAAAGTTTAGTAAGTATTGTTCAAGTCTTCGCATTGTCAAGAATTTGTCAAGTATCACGTTTCTCAAATTGCTTTTCAACAATTATGATTGCAAGCTAATTTAAATCCCGTGCGCTAAAGACATGAAATGAGGATGTCACTAATTCAAGTTTTGTAATTTTAAATGATGGATAATCTTCCTCTCTTCATTTTATTTTTACAAATTTTACGATTCAAGCATGTAAAATTATCATTTGTGACGATAAAATATTTATAGCTGCTTAGTGACGGGACGTTGACAATCACGGAATATTTTTGGTATGGAGCGGTCACTAGGCGATCGGCGTTTGTTGATTTTTTATTCCACATTGTAAACATCAAAAATATCGCGTTTTCAGTTCTAGGTTAGAAGATAAATGTTGAGAGTTGAAAGTTGAAAATAGCGCAGTTGAACTAAAAATTGCAGCCAGAACGACGTGTGGAAATTTCACGTCGCTAGTGTACGCCGTTTGAGAGGAGTTATTGTGACCGATAGACATACAAACATACATACAGATTTCTGCATGTATTTTGTGCTAAATAGTAGAGATTACTTGTGTCGTTTGATAGCTGTAAATCTATGAGATAATTTTGAATGAACTAAGTCTTCGTTGACGACTGAAACCATTTCTATCGAACGCTGATATCAAGGAGCTTTTTTTTTTTTGTACTTCTTACAAATTTTTTTGCGACTTTATTCTTCGTGTCATACTAAATGTCAAATATAAAATTTCTACAGATTAACTTCTTGCTTCCACTTGAAAACCATGGAATCCACATTTATAAAATAATAATGTTAAATTCGATTAAAAATGTGTTAAGCCAAAAGACGAATAGGCGTATACCATAGGAATTATTTGCTTTAATATTTATATCATATTGGTACCATCAGTTGACGACGAGGTAGCAATAGCAGGCTTGGTTCAATTTGAATTTAAGGTAACTTTAACGAAATTAATTTATTGAAATTGTTGAGTGTGTGGAAACTTATAAATGTGTGCTATTCAAAACTATAATCTATTTCTGCACAATTTATTTACACTCAGAAACATTTCTGAAACCCGTATGGGTTCTCTATACAGCTTTTGTGATATAAAGTTTTTTTTGAAACTATTCAACTGTAGTATATACCATTCGATCAATAGCAGTAAATTGAGTTATTTAGTTGAAGATTCTTAGTCCAACAGATTGTTTAGCAAGTGAATTAACACTTAGATATCGAGTAGGCGCAGTTCGGCCGAGAAGCTAGCATTGATAGTGATGCGAGTCTGTTTTGGCAAACGTCTATGTTTCTCGCCTATTTCCCTGTGGACAATTGATGTAATTACGAGATAGATTCTGAATACGCAGCACAGCAATATTGCTTTGGTTCTATTTATATAAGTTTGCTATTAATCTCAGTTCCGTACCATATGGGGGAAGCAAGGGTATTATATCACAAGATTGGAAATAATCCGAAGTGAAACTTATTATTCCTACAAAATCAACAAAACCCAATTTATCGTTACCTAATAAAGACGTACAATTTTTTTTTTTTAATTTAAATGACAATGTTAAAATAACCAATGATAGTGTTAATACATGTTAAAAGTTGAGTACATAAATATGGTGTTGATAGAATGCTGTCGTTCTCATTATAAATCATATAGAAGTATCTTCTTTTAAGCAAATGAGATAAATGGGCCAACATTTCCTATATACACTGTCTACCTGAGTGGCACGATGCATGATTTTAATGATCAATATTTTTTTTGTTTTCAGCTACATTTAACATTACGTTTGCTGTAGATTTACAAGCTTAATTTATTTATTATTAATTAATGATAGCTCTCGACAGACGAATAACTTGATAAGCACTTCAATAGAAAATCATTCATACGGACTATGCATTTGATTTAGTAGCTGAAAGCTCAAAATACGAACATTATTAAATACTAGTATACCCGTACCCGTCATAAATGACGGTATTAAAATTGAAATACTGAATGTCGAAAGTAACTAATACATCGGAACTGTTTGTGCATTGCATAACATTTTATTTTATGTATTCACCGCGAACGCTTACGTCATGAGAAAATATCATCCTTACATGAAATATGTGATAATAATAAAACGTCTACAGAGTGGTCTAGGATATTATATATAAGATTTTGTTGTATCCTTTAACTCTTTGAAAAATATATCATCAGGAAATCAATACTATTTACTAGATGTATATGTTTTATGTAAATTATTATGGCTACTGAATAAAAATACTGTAAAATAAATAATCTCCTTTCATCTAAAATATATTGGGGCTTACTTAAAATATTATCTTACTTACCATAAATATCTACCATGTGAAGAATTGTCCTTTTGCACGGTATTAAATTTTCGTTAAGCCTCGACATAATAAGGCGATCCTTAGGAAAAGGGATATTTTCGAAACCATATAAATATGTAGGGCTATATGGTAAGTAATAAGTATGGTAAATAATAGGTTCATTCTATATGGAAGCACTGGTACTTGTTATACCAAATTTACACACTAAAAGAAAGACATAGTCATTAATTCAATGGAAAACGTATATGAATTATTGTTTCGTTCATATTACTCACTTGAGTAACTTGATTTAAGAAAATGCAGTCATTTTCTCATTTTATATAAAACTGGTTTACGAAAATACTAAATAATATTTGATGAAGTAACTTTTTTGCAATATAATGTAAAATGCGACAATATATCGCCATTGTTCCGATAAAAAATATTCTTTATTGCAATCTCTACCATTTGGTAAAATATTCAAATTAAAAACCTCTTAGGTTAAAACATAGGTAAAAAAAATACAAAAAACCCAAGAACTATACATTTCAAGTGAAAATATTTTTAATTTAAATGTTGAAATACTTACTTATGCGTTCATTGCTCTAGCATTTATTATTATTTTTTCAATATGTGAAATCCACATTATTTTATTTTACGCGATTGACATACACATCTCCGAAATCTTTTTTTTCTCTAAACTAGTATTTCCGACAAAGCGTTTTTATTTGTCAAAACGTGAACGATATTTTTGAAAACTCTATTTCACCTCCTATTTTTTTTTATATTTTCCAAATGTTAGGTATATAAGCGCAATCAACTTGTTATTTATCTTACAGTAAAACGTACGATTTGAATATATCTTACCTATTTCCAAACATCACAAGAGTTTACAATCACTTTCAATGTGTAACGACTCATTTCACTTAATATACGAGTTCCTTTCTTTTAGATTACTTTTATTTGTTTTCGACATCATTTCAATCACTGTATTTTACGGACCAAAACGGAAACGTAATTTTATAGTATGGTAATTCAATCATGACTCTTTGTGTACAAAGTTTCAAATTGTGTACACATTTATAAGTTTTATCACTTACGACCTGGGTTTTACCTTTCCACATATTCGGTTATCCAAGTGCACGATAGATGACGGTTCTAGTTTGGATCGATTTATATAATTATGTAAGAAATAATTAAGAAGATTATTGTCATTAATTATAGGAATTAAATTGATGGTGATCTTAAATCATTCTAATACTGATTTGATATTAATGACGTCTAATCTTCATTGGGAAAATATTCGAATACATAACCACAAAATCTTTATTTTGTGGTCATAAGAATCAATTTTCATTAAACTTTATTAGGTAAGATCATAACATAGAAATATCTACTGATTTTAAGTAGTGGGTATTGGTTAGGTGAGCCCTATCTATTTCGGAAAAAATGATAAAATAATTTGTGATACCCGATGTTTCGCTGCCATATTTGAATCCCTCCATCCATATGGAAAGAGTGTTCTCCGATTGTAAATGTTTAATATTTGAGTGGTAACAGACGTAGAATTAGACAATATTTAGTCTTCTTGTAACGTAGCTGAAAGGTAAGATCGACCTACTAATTGTTGTAAATCTGTAGTCATTCAATCATTTTGGTTGAAATCCTCAATTCAGATTGACTTTGGAAGTGACTTTCTTGAAAAACAATTGTTAAAGACGCGATAATACAACTGCGACATTGTGTTGCCAATTTGAATTTTCCATTTAGGGAATACGATATATAATGTAAATAGCTGTTTTGGCAAAGTAAAACTTTTCTCTGCCGAATCGAATGCGAAGACAATCAAATTGTGTGCAACCTTCCGAAACCTGAAATACGACTTTTCTCCGAATAAAATACAGTAATGGCAGTCCTGATATTAAGGCAAACTTTGACTCTGTAATCTGAGCATCAGAAAGATTGGCAATTCCACATGTTGACATTGCGCCCCACATCGGGAAAATTGCTTGCGATAGTAAGATAAAATATTACCCAGTACCAGATGAACTAAAATGAACAATACTAGGATGAAATAATGCCCATTGTTTAAGCATTCGATATTTAAGAACTCTGTCTCCCAATTAATATGAGCCTACTTCATACAAACTTAATGAGTATTTAATTCAAATTATCGAACTCTTGTGGAATTAAATATGTTGCTATATTATTTACGCTGCGTCAACTCTCTAATTAGTAGCAATAGACTTCTAACTTTGATTCGTTCTGTAACATACAATAGGACGGGTGTTTAGTTAAAAAACATTTTTTTATTCAGATTTCAAAATGAACTCTGAAAACATTCAAGTATTATTGAAGTGATATTAACAATGTGTACCTTTTTGCCCATAGCAAGAAAAATATTGTTTTTTTCATACATATGATCTAATTATTACTATTGATATTATTAAATAAAAATAATATTTGTGGAAAATCTATTGAATCGTGTGCACTGAATTTTTTTGTGTAACATTTTTTGCACTAGTCGAAACTTAAAATGCATATTCTGATGATTCCATATTTAATCAGTTGTATTATTGTGAAGTTGTTGATTAATATAACCCCGAATTGTATAATTTGAAATGGAGACTGCGTAATGGTAATTAGCCGTTAATCATTTGTGAATTTTATGAAAACATTATTGCAACATATAAATATTATCTGTAATTATAACCATTGTAACAATATTATATGAACACACTTAAATCCGTACGTTTTTGGACATCGTGTAAGTTATACGTACAAATCTCGAGTAGCGATGGCAAAAAGAAATTAGATACTATTCGTACTTTATCCAGAGGGGAAACTTTATGAAATATGTCTGTGATTGTATTCTGAGAGCGCCCTTCCTCCGTTAACTTGTGAAGGTAAATCTCATCTGCGTTTGGGTGCTTTGTTGAATTTTATCCCTTTTCTCACACGGTAAATATTGACAGTATTTGGGCATTTTTATCCATCTGAATCAATGAATTATTATTATCAAATCTGTTTGATGAAAAGATTTGAATGAATATTTCGCTGCCATGAAATCGCTATTATCTCTTTTAAAAGTTGTTTTCGTCATCCTTTAACATCCAAAATTTTATATTCATCCAAATGAAAACTCTTGTTTCTTTTACTCAGATTAACTAATCAACCACTATAGTACCTATACTTAGTTTGTTTTACAGCAAGTTAATAAGCACCCGATGTCATAAAATATTTGTAGTTTCAAAATTTATTTATTCAACGATTTATGGTGTAGATTGAGAAAAAACAAAATCTTCTCAATTATAATAAATATTATATAATATTTATGTTAACTTTTGATACAGATCAGTACCATTCCTTATTCAGTATTTTTATAATAGTAAATATAAAACGATGAACAAGAAAGCATCACGTAATATATTTAAAATGCATGAATATTACTTATTGGAACTGTGCCTTACATTAATTGATTACAAATATCGATTATTTTGCATGCAAAAGGTTTAAGCGAGTTAAAATTTTTTCGAAAACGTAATTGTAAAATTTAATAATAGATATTAAAAGAATAAAATTTTCAAGATAGCATATGTACTATTTACGTTTGATACTCAAGAATATCACCAGCGGCATATGTTCACGAAACAGAAGTGGATTCAGTGAAATGAAAAATGAGCACAAGTATATTTTTCGGAAATCATAAATATACTTTTTCACAACCAAGGTAGCATTCATTTCTCAGCCAAATCCATGTGCCTCAAGAAGGATTTACTTAACACTACAAAGCTTACTTAGCATTTGTGTTTAAAAAATCATTGGTATTTAAGAAAATCATGAACATATTTTATGATTAGTTCTAAAACGACATTTATCGAGAGTTCACTAAGATTAAAAATATGTGCAAACGTTGTTTAAACGTGTATTAAATGATGAAGTAAAATTACTTCAATAAAACTTTAAAAAAATATTTATGTTTACATTTTAATGTCACCAATTGAGTATCTCTTTAAAGAGAAAGTTTAGCGGCGATTGTCGGTCTAATTATTATTCAGCGACTCTTACTCAACGGAGGTTGGAAAAGCCCGGAAAACGTTTCACTTTTCGCTTTTGTGTGTTGTCAGTGAAATCTGTCGACTCACCGTCGCGGCGCGTCTCGCCGGCTGGACGTCAGGTAAAGTGGAATTCATAAAAACGATTCTCGTGTATCCATCAATCAGCTGCCTATAGTATGACAATCGCTCACATATGTGCTATTCAAAACTTTTTCTCGCACATTAATTGTTAAAAAATTTCTACCGTCAGACGATGATAAGCTATTTTTCTCATTCTTATACTACCTAATATCATTCAGAATATCTTGGCATTTTTTAAAATACTTGTTAACAATAAAATGTTGGAAAAAATATCAATATCTTAAATGTATGATTGTAGATTAAATGTACTGAGTACTAAATATGTAACAAAAAATATCTTGCAAATTATCTTAGACAAGTTAACCGTAAATAAAAAAAGTCTAGGAATACTTCATCACGTAATTAGGATAGAATTCTTTTAAACCAGAAAGAGACTTCATATAGAAGTAATAATTTCTTAGTATTTTATTTTTTAATAGGATGGGTGGCTCCTTTCTCTTAAACTTATTTTCGTTTGGACATCCTCTTTTTTTTTTAATTAAACTACATATGTCTTACATGACCACACTATATGTGGGAAGTAGTTATTTTTGGAAAAACTTTTTACTCTCTCAATATATATTTTATATATTTTAATTTGTATTTAATACCAACAATAACGCGGTACTTAGCCCGGTTTTTAATAATTTATGTATCCTTACTGATGTCAGGTGTTTGAATCCTTCACAATTGATTTATATATTACCATTAATCAAATATTGTTTAACAACATAAGTGACCTAAGATAATTAGTTTCATTTACTTTAAAAGGAACTTTAATGGAAAATTTCGATTTGAACATCCGTTTTGTAAAGAAATTCCGCAATCGCAAATGTATCAAATATTATTATTTATAATTAAATCTATATGTTATGAAGTCGGACTAGAATTCTACTTATTAAAATTAGCTGATAAATTCTTCTATTCTTTATGAATTCAGAAATGATAATGTAGAATGCTGCATATCAATTAAAAACATTAAATTTTAAATATCTACCAATGCTATTCGTTCCAGATATTAAAAATACCATTTTAAGTCTATCAGAGACTTGATATTTATTATGAAGTTCCAAGACTTTTCGACTAAATTTAACTGTGTAACAATTTAAGTGTATTAATTAAATTATTGAGCATTTGGTTGCTGTAAATGAAATTTAAGAGCATGGTAAACAATCAATTTAACGCTTGAGATGAAAACTTCCCCATCACGTTTTTCATTTCGCAGAACACACCAATGCCACGGGAATTTCAATGAGCGACGCCATTTAATTTTACTCGAGAGGGAAAACGATATTTCTTATTTATTATTTTAGAGTGGTGTTGTTTATTTAAACGAATCCTGGCTTTCAAAATGTTTACACTCCGTCGCGCAGAAATACTCTTTCAGCTAACCACTCAATAATGGATTAATATTCAAGAGAATTTCAACGAATTACAATATTATTTGTATTTCTAAAAGCTTCCGAAGGATGCTTATACAGAATGTGTTTTTTTTTTTGAAAAATCTCTAAAGCTCAAATTATTCTAATGTCTAGTATTCTTGAGAATAGTAATTTAAAATAAACATATGAGAGAATTAAGGTCTACTCGACGGGGAGATGGAGCGTCAACACACTTTGACTGCCCCAGGTCCGGCGTGGTGACAAGGATAATTCACAGGTTCCTTCGTCTTCTATTAAAACCCGCCCGTCAGTTTACTTTCTCTTTAATTGCAGTTAGTTTATACTAATAAATTCCTCGAAGGCACTAACAGATACGAAAACAGAGTTTAAAATACACAATTTCAATTTAAAAACGCAGCAAGTGGTTTTACGATAGGGTCGCAATTTCGAACTAAGCCATGCTTTGTCGGCGACCGATAGCCAGCCCCTCGGGTACGCCGGGGGCTAAGTGGCCGTTTCTCTAAGCGTCGCACGCTTTTTGTTTACTGCTAACGGTAAACAAACAAATATTACAAATTATTTTTGAACGCCTTATCATTGACATTAAATATTAAATTTGCATGAATAGAAAGAGTCTGTAGACGGGTTTTGAAGACCCCTGTCCGCCCCGTAAGTACGGGGCGGTGTCACATAATACTAGTAGTTGCCACGAAAAGATTATTTTACAAAATAATAGTGGAATTTCAGGAAATCAATTGCATTGTATTTATGCAATCACTTAATCGAAACTTACAATTTTGGTGTCACAAGTAGGTACGATAGTTCACATTAAAACCATTTATAACACGACATGTTTTCTGATTTGCTGCATTAATGGACTGTCTAGTTGTAGTATCAGCACCACAATATGTGAAGACGTCATAGCTAAGCTGCGTAATCAATTTTCCATCAATCTACCGAGAATTGATTGAACGTCCGATACGAATCAAATTCTAGTTAAACTTTTCTCGATAAAGAATACAGCGCTTTCATGGCATCCATCGAATGTGAAAATACACACTAACTACAAATTTCTCAAGTCATAACCAAACAAAATACTTGATTGCATAGTTACTGTAATAAAATATCTAAAAAAACTGTAGACAAATGAATTATTGACGCCGTTGAAGACATCCGACTAAGAGTAGGTATATTTCTGATATAATTTCAAGTAGACGGAAATGTCATTCTTATGTTATTAATTATAGCATTGAATAATTATTCGCGGATTTTTCGCTGGGAAAACCGATCTGATTAAGGTTAAAAATTATAATTATAGCTCTACCTCAAGATTATTTTGATCAAAGAAGTATTCAATTTCAAATGTATCTCAAAATATTCACATGTCATTAAATAGTGTATTTTATAGTTGCTATTTTTTTAAATAGAACACAATTTGTTTTGTACTACTTCAACATTTGTATAACGGCCAGAACTGGTTTCACTCACTGCGACGCTAAGCACTGTTTCAACTTATATTTTCCATATAAGACAGATTTCTCCGTACAAACTTCATTAATCACTTTTAACGTATTAACTGTAAATTTTTGGTCGAAAAACATTATATTTAAAAAATAGAACAATTTGTTTTCTACTATTTTCATATTTTTATAGTGATCAGGACCAGTTTTGCTCATTGCGAGCTTCATTATCAACCGTTGTTTGTTTTATAATAAATATTGATTTTTCATAAATATTAATCATCAAAACAAATATAGATTTTTTATCATTTTTTTCCTTTTGTTACTAAAACTTTGACAATACTTTTGACGATATAGTGAATATTAAATCTTTATTTCTAAATAGTAATTGTTAGACAATGCATATAAGAGTTAAGCTACTGTAATGAGTTGAATTTTGTTTGTATAGGTGTTTTTTTTACGATTTATTAAACATATCTGCAATATTTGAGTTTGTGACGACGAAATGTGGGCATTTTAGAAATGTGTGTGATGGATTGTTTGTATATTTATCGAACAAAGAAGAGTAAGGGAGTCGTTAATAACTGATGAAACATACATAACTAATATCAACAACAGCGATATGCAATGGCTGAAAAGTTTTTCCATTACCAGTCAAACAGTGATTTTTATATTGTGCTGGCAGCATTGAACATTAAATGGATATTACGAATGCTGCGAGATTTACTAGGGCAAGCAATAAGACATCTCTTTCACTGGTGGGTACCTACTAATATCACTATTGAGGCTTAAAGAATGCATTTAATTATTATGAAAGAGAAAAAAACAGTTTTTTTTACCTCAATGTTTGTAAATATTTATACATATATTTTCTGTAACATACAATTATTAAATAAAAAAATATGTCGACTGTGTTTTGGCCAATTAATGTAACCTTCAAAAAATACGAAAATGGGTTAATGATTGGATATCATTTTAAAGACAACAGAGCAGGTCTAGGTCAAATAGTGTAAATTAGAAAAATAAACTGATCACTTTTTGGAAGGGCTATCATTTTACATTTGTTTTAGGTTTAAAAATTCTTATCCAGCCACTTGATGAAAGCCACTATTGTATCGATACTCCCTACATATAATCCCGTATCTGCAAACATGATAATTTACAGGAGTGCATTTCAAAGATTCACAACGCAACTCACCATAATTTTTTTCGATAAAAACAGTTTTTATTCTCTCCTGAACAATTTTAATTTTGAGGGCTACATTAATTGGCCAAAACACCATCGATATTATCTATTTTAAACTCTTGTATATACGATACCTGTTAAATAACTAAATCAAATAATAAATTTCAAATATAATTTCGCCGTCTATTGTGTGTTACTTAAATTATCTTAAACAAAGTTATAAATATTTCCAAGTTCTCATAGTCAATCATTATTTAAAAAAAACCGACAAGGAGAGGGTGCTTAACGTTCAAAGTAATTACTAAACAAACTTCTATGCATACCCTATGATCTTTTTAAAAAAAGGTGTTGAACGAAAGTTTTTGAATGCATTTTTCTTCGAGACAGTGTTTTTTTATTAAAAATTAATCTAATAATATAACTCGATTCAAGTTTTTTCACCATAGAATGAAAGAGCAAAGCTTCCTTTATATTGCTCTTTTAATAATCAAGGCTGTAAACTTGGAAAGTTTTCCATTGTGCACAAGACGTTGTGGGGAAAATAATATCGCCGGTGCTTTTAAAGAGTGTACCTGCGTACTTTTAAGCTCGGCTATTTTTCATGTAATTAAAAAATGTCGACCCGAAGGGAAAAAAGCGGGGACGACTTGTCGACGTTGGACGTGCCCACATTATTATTATAAGTTATGACAGGAGCAGTGTCGTCCACAGTGTCGTCACAGCTGAAACAAAGAAAAATAAATATATATGTATATTGATTGCATTTGCTAGTATATCTTTAGTATCTAGAAAATTATACTTACGCGTTCGGTATTTACTTATGAAATTGCATAACGTTACAAAATATTATATTATATAGTTGTTTATTTGAGGAAACCAACGCTTATTTTTCCCATGGATTGTGCAATAGGATATTCGCGTTCGTAGAAATTATGATATATCATAATTATATAAATTATGAAACTCGAAAGAGGAATGTTGTATTATTTATTTAGCGCGCTATTTTGAAAATTATAGATACAGGTACAGTGTACAAAATGTACAAAATATTGCATACAGAATGAAAGTCATTAATTGATATGGAAAATTTTTTATATTGATGTTGAAATGCTAAAAGGGATAATTGGACGAAGGTGAGTAATCTGTAGTCATAGATTAATTTACTTTTATCCGTAGTGTTAGGCTAATTATTATAGTTAAAAGCTATTTTATATTGTCAAAAGAGCTACAGAAAGAATTTTTTGTTCCATAGCGCTTCAAAACATGTATGGATATTTAAATTACGCAATGACTTTGAATTCGGTACTTATTACATTAAGCTATTTCAAAAAATTATTCTTTCGATAACTACGGCAAAAAAAACCTTCGATACATACGTATGCCTTCATTTTTTCTTATAATGTCACTCCACTAAGGATCAACCTTAACGTAAATATGTGTATTTACATTACATATTTATTACATTTGAATTATTGAGATTTTGTACACTTCCATGTATTTTGGTTTGTCTGTCAATTCGAGTCCATTCGTGCGCTCGAATGCCTGAAAATGCCGAAAGGCGAAACCCGGGTCGTTAGTGACAAAATACATGGAAGTGCATAAAATCTCAATAATTCAAATTTGATATTGAAATACCATCAAGCACCCTCAGTCGATGTCTTAAATTACATATTTATTAGATAAGTTGTGTGTATATTTCAAACCTGACTTTAGAAATTGTTCTTTAAGATTTTATCATCAACCAATCGAATTTTGATTTTGGAGTCAATGGTCAAATGACATCAAGTATATATTATAACTGCAATCCCTTTTGTCGTAACCCGGTTAGCACAGCAATGGAGACGAACGGAGGAACTAAGGAACTAAGCTATGCTGTGCAGGGCCGGGGGATGTTGACGGGATATGATTTAATCATGATGAATTATGCGGTCGTCCAATACCAACAAGAATTGTTGTTAGTATTGGACGAGACAATGGCAAACTAGAATATTTTCTGAGTCTTGTGTAGTGTCGAAAATCAACGAATGAACGATCGCTGACTTGTGAATTAGTCGAGAATTCCTTTCGCCACCGCAACATTTGCCAGTTAACGATTTTCACAAATTTTAGAATAATATATTATCATAGTATGACAGTATATTGTGGATAATATATTGTTAAAATGAATGGTAGATGTTCAGACAAAAGTTATGGGACAGTTGCGCATAACATTTTAAATACTAATATATTAGGTAATATTGAAAACTATGTTTTTTTCGTTTCTATGCAATTGTCGTTATAATACACTTGTGTCCTATTTAAAAAAATAAAGCACAATTCTTTTTGTACTACTTCGTACTAGTAATTTCATTTCAGCTTTTTTCAGGAGAGTGCAAACGTTGCCAGCTTGTTATTTTTCATTTCGTTCACATGTGCAATCAAATGCAGCAAGGAATTGTATGTTTCTTCAAATTCAGCAAGGGGGACAAATGCCTCCTATTGTACTTCCCTTCTTTTTACTACTATTGCGAAACATGCTTTATTTTTATTAAATATAATGCCTTGCCATCAAGTATTGATAATTAACATCTTAAAAGTGACACATGTATTCTATTAAAAATGTATTAAAAAGTACAGTTTTTAAAACTGAAAACATTATATTCAGGATTAACTACTTCAATATCAATGGCTACAAAAACAATAATTGAACTTCGTGAATTTCTAATATGGATAAAAATGACAATGAATAGTTTTATCATCCTTCCTTTCAAATTTTTCGAAATCATCGGCAAGAACTTGAAAAAAGAATAAGCATTATTTATGATCGAAAATCACGTCTGATTTATTAGTTTTAGTATTAGCAGTCATTCTGACAAGCGCTTTTTTAGAGCCGGCGCTGTCGTCTGTTTACCGATCCCCATGTATATAATAATATTATAATATCTGTACCTGAAATGCATACACGGAAAAATCTCGTTAAAATTTAAAGAAATGAGTTAATGAGCATGTTTATAAATGGCAGAAAGATGAAAGTCCTATCACAAAAGAATAAATATTTTTTTAATGCAACGACCATAACTCCCCATTATAACTAAAAAGTTTTCTGGCTATGCAGAACATTAATTTCATGTGTTGGACTTGCATCTATATTCTTCCCAGATATAATTATAATAATCTACGCCAAGCGGTAGATTATTATATACCGATCGATAGAGAGCACCAACACCGGCGCTTGTCAGAATGACCGCTTGCCAAACCCGCCGTAATTGATTAATTATCTCTTATTATAAAATGTAACCTGTTGAATTGTTGTAGATTGGGGTTGACACCTGACAGTAATGTTTGGATCGGCGCTTGGTGGATTGGATTTCTTCTTTCTGCTCTTCTTTGCTTCACGGTCGCTATTCCTTTGATAGCATTTCCTCCATCTTTACCAGGTATGTATATAATGAAAATGAAGTTGACATAGACATATTTTACAAAACATTATGTGGCATAGACATCAACCAACTTCCAAACAGCATGTCCCCCTGATCCCGATCCAAGTCATAAAAGATCCTACCGTCCGTGAAGAGCTCGTAGCAAATAATGTGGGCATAGTTAAAAGAATTTCGAATTCCGGTTGTGAAATTAAGAAGCACATATAAATAATTTTTATGTGGACCCGTACGCCAGTCCTGCTAAAAAATTATATAATTTAAATGTTTCCATTAGAGATTGGTAAATTAATATATGTATGGAAAATGTACATGTTCTAGGTTCGGCAGAGTTACAGAAAGAAAGAGTATCAGAAGCTTATGATGGAGATTCGAGTCGAACGGAAGCATTCAGTAAGATTAGAGAAATGCCAAAAGCTTTTACAGCACTGATGAAGAATCCGACATTTTTCTTTTTGAATTTGGCTGGTGCAACAGAAGGCATGCTGCTCTCGGGATTTGCTGCGTTTCTTCCCAAGGTTATCGAGAACCAGTTTAGTATTACGGCTTCCTGGGCTGCTATTCTCATGGGTAAAAATTATTCACTTTTTCAGTTCAACGTATAATACATGCACAGTGAAGTACAACCTATATATTTTATCAAAATGAAAATTATTTCACCTGAAGAAGGACACTGTACGTAAATTATATTTTCAGGAATGGTAACAGTTCCTGCTGGTGGAGGGGGTACATTTTTTGGAGGCTACTTAGTGAAGCGGTTGAATTTGCAATGTGCCGGAATTATCAAATTGTGTGTTTGGTCTACACTGGCTGCCATTTTCTTCTCTGGAGGATTTTTCCTTTCCTGTCCTAATCTTGCATTTGCTGGATTGACACAAGCATACGGGCATGATAATACACGGATAGCGTAAGCATACAAATTATTATGTATCTTAAAAGATTTATTTCAACTTGCTTTTATTCAATAATTTAAGACATCGACTGAGGGTGCTTGATGGAATTTCAATATCAAATTTGGATTATTGAGATTTTGTACACTTCAAGTGTACAAAATCTCAATAATCCAAATTTGCTTTTATTCAGTTGAAACATTTTTTTTTCGAAGTAAATCAGTGACCATGAAAAAAACACATGAAATCTACAAATGATGTATCTTGTCAATGACACCATTTATTTCATTTTTGTAGTAAAACTATAAATCTGGAATCCACTTGCAACCAAGGATGCTCCTGCTCAAGATCTCTGTATGATCCAGTTTGTGGAATTGACGGAGTGATGTACTTTTCACCATGCTATGCCGGATGCTCTCAGGAAACAAGCGTGCAGGGTTCCAAAGCTTACAAGAAGTGTTCCTGCATCAAGTCGCCTAACAGCTTATCACACAACTCTCTCAGTTTACAAGAAAACAGTACTGTTATGAATGGTACAAAATATGAGTTGAAATTGAATTCAAGCAGTCCAGCAATGCTTGAACTCACCAGAGAAAATGTGTCATACCATGCAGTCAATACAATGTGTGAATCCAGTTGTCCCTATTTATGGTTTTTTATGGCACTCGCATTTGGAATGATGTTCTTCACGTTTTTAGCAACAATGCCAGCATTATCGGCTACATTGAGGTAAATACTATTGATGAGAAATGAAGTAGGGATGTGATACTTGCTAAACACTAATATTATAATCATGAAAGATAATAATTATTCTATTTGATGTGTTATTAACACAAAAACGTATCTACAAAATGGCAAGCTTTAAGGAGAGAGAATAAGTGTTTTTTGCTATAAATTAGATTTTAGTAAAAATAGAAAGAGTAATAATGAATTAAAATTTGTTTCATATTATATTTATGCGTTTGCATGTTTCTAGCATATCGAAAGTCATACTATAAACACAAAAATCAGCTGATATTTTGTGTTTATTAATTAAACCATGAGACATACATTTTAGATTATTTCATTATCCATAGTTCTTGCGAAAATAAATCTTTGTTACCAATAAAACCAATAGGAAATAATTCAGCGTACTTAATTAAAAATTTATGAATATTTTTACATAGGCTTTTCTGTTATTATACCATTGTGTTGCACTAGTGTTTTCAGAATGTCTTTTTAAAATATTTTCATATAAATGTTGATTGTTTTTCTACCTTAATGATCAATATTAAAAATATATTTGTTTTTGACATAGGTGTGTACGAGATGACCAAAGATCATTTGCATTAGGAATCCAGTGGATAAAGGTTCGCCTTTTGGGTACAATTCCAGCACCATTGATATTTGGGGTTCTGATAGATAAATCATGTTCACTATGGCAGCAATCTTGCGACGGGAAAGGAGCATGCTTAGTCTACAACAATTTATATATGAGCAGGTAATTATATTATATTATTGTTGTTATTACTTGGCAGAACTCCATTATATGGTAAAAATAACAAACTATTCTTGTAGAACTAAATGCTTTGTCATTTTTACCCTTATATTTGTATTTTTTTTATATATTATTTTGAAAATATAATATCTTTCCACCAAGAATTGATGTAAACATGTTACTAGTGATTAATGTACTATTATTTTAAATACTATCTTTTTTCAGGTACATGTTAGCGTTGGCATTGTTAGCCAAAGCCGGATCACTTCTCTTCTTTTTCCTGGCGTGGTGGTTTTACAAAGCTCCACAGCACACAAACATAACTTCGCAAACAATTCCATCTGTGAATTTAGTTCAGAACCAGATCAAACAGAACAATCATACACATTCCAACGGCTGTGCAAACAATGATGCAATAAGTGAACATTTGTAGTTGATAGCAGATTTTAAATATAGATATAGTAAATTATTTGTTCTTCCAGATACTGTTGTTCATGTTTGTTGTAAACTGTGGTTTGGGGACCCCTATCAAAACTATGTGTATGAGTTTAACAGCATAAAAAAACATTTAGATAAATACTTAAGTGAGTAGCTTGAATACTTTTCCATTATCTATAAAATTGATAAGAACTTAAGACTTTACTATAGACTAAAGCTTAACGAAATAATCACAAGGAATCAATACTCTTTTTCTTTCATAATAAATACTTCAAGAGGAATGCGAGAATTCTCAAGTATTCTAAAAAATTATTGACTTACATTTTCTTCAATATGAATCTTTCGATATATTGGTATTATAAGGGGTCTTCAAACCATAAAATGTTTCGAGATATGTTTATTAACAAACTTATCTATCATAAAAGACTTTATTTAATTGTATGTAGCAAGTAGTTTGTATGATAAGGATTTCATTACTCGGTGTACTCATCTTGTACAATTTTAGCATTGGCCATATATTATTTTTTATATTAAATGTGATATATTTATAATAATAACAATAAAACTTTCTATAATGTGTATAATAATTTAAATATTTATGAACATTTTTTACAATTATTTGTAAAAAATCCATAGAAAAAAATGAAAAGGATTTTTCGTGTTTAATTTTCATAATGTAACTAAACTAAGTAATAGGTATGTATTGGAGGTCTGAATGGATTGAAATTTTATAGAAATATCCGGCATGGGCCCAGACCTTTTGATGCTTATTATTAAATTTGGTATCCAAACCTCGGAGCTCAAATTTTTTTCTTAAATTACATTCTGTCAGTGATTCATTGTTTATAACAAATATTTACCATTGATGAGCCAATCGAAAATAGGGAGTGAATATTATTCATTTGTTAATTTATAGCATTGTTTGTCCGCATTAGCCTCATAAAAAATAGTCTATTTTTTTTATATTAATATATTTTATTTTAGTCATAAAACACAATTTGTTTTGTACTACTTCCTTATCAACCGATTTGATAATGCTCGTGATGAGCGACACAGATTCTGATCATTATAAAAATATGAAAGTAGTGCAAAGCAAATTGTGTTTAATTTTTAAAATAAACTGCCCTTTCACCAAGAATTGACAGTTAACACCTTACAAGTGATTAATAAATTTTTTAGCGAGGCCTGAATCGCAACCGTCGTTACGTCTGACCTCTAGTATATAAAATAAATTTATATTTGAATCTACGGAGGAGTTAATATTATAAGATAACATTGCAAACCACTGAAATCAAAACAAATTCTATTTCAGTATTTGCGACTGCACTCAAGAAACTTTCCAATGTATTTTAGTTAAATAAAAAAAAAAACAGAATAAGAGATAAATAATATATTATTTTGAGACCACCGTCGACTGATTATTCATTACAAAATGTAACAATTCGGATTATGTATTAATGATACTAATTAATAATATGTATTCAAACAATAAACATCATATTCTATTGTCAATGCACTGTCTGTATATGAGATTTTTGTGACAAAATTCAGTAAAAATTTTCAACATTTTTATTGAGAGTTTTAATTTATGAAAACTGTTAGAAAAATTTCACTCCTTGGTTGTCATCAAAATCCATCAATTCACATTTTTTGTTTAATTCTAGTGTTTTCAATGCTTTTATGAGAACATTAATATCCAGTCCGTGAAATTCTGAAAAATTGAAGAAACAAACCCATTTAAATCAGAGAATTTTTGATTATTGAATACATTTTGTGTTCTTTTGTACATGCATTTTACTGTCTATTCATTATTATGATACATGCATTGGCTCTATGAAGCTGAGTATCTTTTGCTCGCCAAAGAAGGGTAGTGCTAACACTTATTATTTTTTTATGAATCTTTGGTGGCGCAAAGAAGCAAAATATAATTTATCATTTGTTAAGATACAAACTATTCATTTCAAAAATTACATGGTTTAGTAAAATTTGCATTCGGTATTTATCAATAGAAATTATATGATTACCTTGATCGGTTGTGGTATCTCCTTCAACGATTTCATATAAAGTACAGACTGTATTATTCATTCCATTATCAGAAGCCCAACTATACACCATATTTCCCCATTCTTCTAATGAGTGCCAATATATTTCCCATCTAGTCTTAGACTTATCGATTGGGGCCGCGTTTCCTGTTTTCGCCATATCTTCTAGAACGGCGAGCACCGCTTCCAAGGGCAATTTCCTATTTATGGATGAATTGTGAAAGAGCGGACTCCTCTGCGCTTCGCTTATATCTAACACTGTTTGTCGGGTGATCTTAAAATAGTCCAGAATTATGTTTCGCCACGCCAGTAGCTGTTTTGACTTGGTTTCCGCGTGCGGTTGCAGTCTGAAAAGATGATAGATATGGTTGAACGGTGTGGTGTCTATTAAAAAAAACAAGTTTTTACATTTTCAGGAGTTTATTTTCAATATGTAATAACAAAATACCAACAACTAAATTTAATATAGCAACAACATTCCTAAAACTAGAATAAAAAAATATCAACAATTATGAATAAATAATAGGCATAAAAGTAAAACAGTTAATATTCATGTAAAAATTAATTCATATTAAAACTTAAAAATGATTCAATAGCATCCTTATCCCTGAGTTTATGACTTTTCACTTTACTCGCAGGTTTAGGATCGAAATCTATAATGCCTATTTTTGCTAAAAAATAATTACCGTTATCCTCAACTACTATCTGGTCACGTGCTCTGTCGCAAGGGACAGTTTTTAACGGTTTTAAAGAAATCATTATGGAACAATCTTTGGCCGAGCATGCCAACATATATCTTTGCAGCGGCTGTAATTTATGACTCAGCAAGTTATTGGTTTGATTATGGGTGGATGTTTTCATAATATTTTGCATGCACAGTAAATCTTCTAAATAATCATAATCAGACATAATATTAACATTATAGATATTATCTTGCTCTAACATTTGCATTTGAAGTATTCTTTCCAAAACGCCACCGATAGGGAGTCCGTCAGATAAATTAATGCAATCACCGTTGAGCAGTGGATTAGGGTGACTTTTAGGAACTTTCAATGAGTCAGACAATTTTATACATTTAGTTTTAGAACTCAAAGTGTTTTTGTGTTGGAATTCCGACCATAGCAGCAATTCAATTAATATATTTGTAAAATTTTCTAAGGTGTTATTGATAATAATATTGCAATGTTTAAAGTAATCATTCAAGATCTTAGTTAAAGCGGTATTTTGACTAGACTCACTGAAAGCAAGCTTGCCGCCTATAAATATTCGAAAATTATTTTGAGGTGTTGAAAATAACGCCATTAGAGATTTCTTCATTCTTGCGCAGTTTCCAGAAAACAGATCAAGGGGGCAATAGCCACTTATAGAAGTGATCATCATTTTTTTAAGCTTCAGGTACTGGTTTATACAAAATGTACATTTTCCATATTGCTTTAAACATTCAGGCATCCAGCCTCGCTTGCATTTAATTTCAACGCATAGGGTATCATATTCAATTTTTGGGAAAAGTCTATTTGATGTGTAATCAACCGTTAACATTCCAAAATTACATTTGAGTTGCTTGTGTTGCCTTCGTAGCGGTCTCAACTTTTGAATCTGAAGATTCAACAAAATAATTTCTTCTTCGCTCAATTCCACTATTTTCGGAGTGTGAATAAGATTATCACCGATTAGCGGTTCAAGGATTTTATAATAAAACAAATACTCCAGTTTAAGCATGCTGAATTCATCTTTTGTGATTAAATTAGGTTTATTTTGAAGATTTATTTTTGATTTACGCAAACGAAGCATCAGCCCTGAATCAGCTATCGATAAAACAATATTAGAATTTCCTTCCCCCATATAAATATAATCTTGATGTAAAAATGAAATTAAAGGCGGTCGGCTCATGATGTCGGCGTAAGGTACAATCTGATTTTCCAGGCTCACTTTATCTAAAAAAATTACATATCATGTTTATTCTAATTACAGTTTTTGTGTCCTTATCAATTAAGCAATATTCACATGACAAAACCGTCGAGAACAGTCAAAGCTACTCATTCTCAAGATTATAGGTAATATTTGGAAAAAGAAATATATCAAATTCGATCCAAAACTTAGACACATTTGCTGTATCGATTCCACATCTGGATGAAGATACTGATGACACCCGCGGGTCAACTATTTAATATTAGTATTAAACATAACTGAAAACAAAAGCAGTCCATAAGAAAATTTTAGAAACTTAATTTTATAGTGATAGAATTGGCAAGATAGAAAATTCCGTTACTCAAAATTGTTCAAAGATTTTTTAAATAAATAATAAATTCTAAAAAATCTTTCAATCGGCAAACATTCTGAAAATGGTAATAGAATAGATACACAATACTCGAGAAAAGTATACTCACGTAAAGAAAGGAGGGAAGTTGTATTGCCAAGGCCAATCGATTTCCGCCATGATTTTATTTTTATAACATCGAGACGAAAGTGATTAATTTTACAAAACAATAATTAATATCGTCTCGCCCATTCCCGTCTGACCACTTCTGACAGCTTCGATGAATTTGTGAGATGGCAAGATGACGTTTCAGCAAAAGTTATAGTTCTCTATGGTTTCAGCAATAAATGTTGCGGCATGAAATATTGTTTTTTTTTTTTTTCATGTCCGCTCCCGATGTGGAGCATATGGTCTCCTAATGAAGTATCTTAACAGGATTTTTTCTACGAGAACTGCTTGTTACTCAGTTGCTCAACCTCTCTTTTTTCGAAGAGAGTAGGGATAGAAGGATAGGGCTAGGGCAGCACTAGTGGTTAGCTAATCGTTGTCGCTACGCCCCGTGGGGTTGGATGGGAGTGAGAACTCAGACTACGAACAGAAATCCATAAGTCGATTGAAAGATCAATTTGCGAAAACTGTCCGCATCGGGAATTGAACCCGATACATCCGTAAGTATAGCCAAAGACGCTACCAACTGCGCCACGGTAAAAGGTGGTGTAAAAATAAAATATAAATAAAAAATGATATTTAAAGTATGATGAGGAAAGCTATCAATAGCCTTTGTATAGTAACCTATAATGCAGTACCTATATAAAATTGGTTTCGGTTTTATAATCAGAATTTGTGGTATCTAGCTTTATTCAAATATTGGTTTCCCTCTCCTGTGGATAATTCAATAAATTGGTCTTGAATTTGTATAAGTTCATCTGAACACCCAACAAACCACTATCAATTTATTTATTGCTATTTATTTCAACTTTCATAATAATGAAAATGTTTCACAAATATTTTTTATGTTAAACGTTTGGCGGACCCCTGACGTTGTCCACCCACCCCAAAATTATTTTTAATTTGCTACAGACCCCCTCACGGGTCACGAGGACCACTTTGGGAAACACTGGTTCATAACAATGAAATCAATATATTATAATGTAAATCGACAATGTTTACTAAATTGAATACTTGAAGTTAAGTGTATTTCACAATCAAAACCACGTTAAAATAAATGCGTAATACAAAACCATACAGTAATTACAAATTAACAAGACAACGTAGAAAAACCAGGCGGAATAACCCCGTTTAACGGATTCGTTATTGATATCGAAGATTATTTTCATTGGAATATAATATTTTTATAATGTTGGCAGTAAAAGTATAGTTTTCTATGGTTGGCAGCAATGTTTTTTGACATTTTGTTCCATCAATATTATACTGCGGTTAAAATTTATGTTATAGATTGAAATAATTACGCTAGTATTTCACATGTCCTGCATGACTATTTTAAAATGATAACATTAACTAGAAAATTGAAAAAAGACACAAGAAATATTCCTGAAGATGGTGTATTTACGGATACATCTAAACGGGTTTCCATTAGAGATAAACTTCTAGTGAAAGAAGTGCAAGAGATGGAGCAAAATTTACCTGCTACATGTCGTGTTAATTTTAATGATCCCAATACCCTTAGTGAATTTACATTAACCGTTTGCCCCGATGAAGGCTATTGGAGTAGTGGAAAATTTAAATTTAGTGTTCTTGTTACAGAAGATTATAATATGGCGGTAAGACAACAGATTATTACTTACTCCGATTGCTCTTTTAGAGATATTTTTATATCTTAGGCCTCAGGTAGGTGTATTTCAAAACATCTTCAGAAAAATTATTTCACGTTTGAGATATATATTTTCTCTGTAACATTATATCAATTTATTTATGTATGTAATAATTATTATAAGGTACATTTATATCTTTTTCTGGTATTTATTTTGTTTCTAGAATATTTATACTTTTAGAATAGAACAATGATTCGTTGTCAAGTTTGTGCTACCCATTATGCCCGGATGACATGCACAGCACGGGGATTAATTGTTGTATTTTTTATGAAACATTTATCCTGTATATATAAGTTAACAGTTTTTCATTGACCCCAGTGGTCTTTAAAATACGGGACTTACAAAAATTTTGGGATGTCAACTTATTCATGCATAATTTCGCCTTTGAGACTGCGTTGTATGTGCATATTTAAATATGATATATAGCAGAACTTTGTCACTGATTTAATTATAAAGTTAGGAATTTTATCTGTTAAGGTTGAATGACTGAGTTATAATTATATTTTAAATTTATAACCGCGTGACATAGGATAACTGGGAGTAGATAAATAAATAGTATGTTCATCTCTGAGGGGTTTTAAGTGGCTCTCAAAAAACAGTTACAATTTATAAATGCTTGGTATGTTGAATCAAAATTACATTTCAAGGAAAGTATAAAGTTTGAACAAACTGGGAATGAGCCAAGTGCTAAATATACATTAATTGTCTTTCAAGTATTTTAATTGATAATAATCATTCAATGTGTAACAAGGTCGTGAATAATCATTATCAGGCTGTTGTAGAAATTACACTACAACTTTGATTTAGGAGCTTCTGATTTAAAGTAATATAGATATATTTACCAAATGAACCTTGATTTAGAAACAAACTATAGAATCTTTCAAGTATAGTGGCAAAAGCGATTTGGGGTTTAAAAACGTTTAAAAATTCAATACATACATGAGAACTTCTGTCAAAGTGACAGCAAATTACAAACATTAAATTATTAAGTATTTTTACTCTAGCCCAGTGGCTTCCAACGTTTATATATAATATACTATTTATTTCAAATCATAAACCATCACGATATAGAATATTGCGCCGCTGGCTCAAAATATATTTGTATCAAAATAATTTCTGGAAAAATATGTACCCTATTTTTACAATTTGTCATTTACAAATGTTATATTTAATATTAATATTGTAGAGTCCCGCAGGCTTGTTCTTGAAGTATGTCATCTAGCCTTTAAAATAATTTTTATATTTATTATTAATATAAAAAATACAAAATTATTAATGTACAATACATTAATATATTGTACATTAAAATTGTAAATTAATTTAGGACAAGATATTCAGCTGATTTTACTAATACAAATATTAACTAATCGCAAAAAAAATATCAAAAGTTATAGCAAAATTATTTTGCCTTGCATTGCTCTTAGCAAAGTCGTCAGCAACATTATCAACATGTATTTTATCTGGTGTTCTGTTAAAAAAATTGCATGATTTTTTAATCGCAAATTGCTCACTGTCAATGTTAAATAGTTTTTTTATCAATTTCAACCACAACATAATAATTCAGCATCTTGTGACTGTTCACAACAATTTCTTCTTTCTGCCTCGACATTGTGGCTTCATGATTATTCTGAGATTTTTTTATTTGTTTATTATCTACAAATGCTGCCTCCAAGAGTATATTTTGTCAATGCTTAAATTAAATATTCATTCACTGATTTTATTCTGTTATGTTACGGTATGAAGTTTTATTTATTTGTAGATATTATGGTATGAAAATTATTTTTTAATTACAAAATTTTGGCGTCTCGCCGGTTGGAAACCATTGCTCTAGCCTTATTTTAGCCGGTTTATTATGGCATGCTAAATATTGATTAATGATTCATAGCATAAGTAAACGAAATCTTTTAAAAATAAAACACAATTTTAAAATATTTTAAAAATATAATGCCTTTCCACCAAGAATTGATTGGTAACACCTAAAAAGTAAGTAATTGATTATTTATTCATTGACAAGATGGAATACCCTAGAAATAATATCATGCAAAAAAAAAAAATGATTAATGCTCATATGTCATCCAATACTTAAATATGAAAGTAAATGTTGGCTTCGTTATAATTAACATACATATACTTACCTATATTTATTAAAATACATCTGCAGCCAACTAAAATTATTATGCTAAAATTAGGTTACCAACGATTCATTCTCCTTAGGAAAAAGTAGTCTTTTTATTAAAATATTTTGTTCTGTGTCTTTCGTTGAGATCGTTAAGGAGGCTAATTGTCCTTGTTTTCTATTTTCAACTTTGTAGTAAGTAATTTTAATTAGCAGCATTGTAAACAACAGAACTAATGCCACCCTCCCCATTTCTCGGTAACAAACGACAAGAATGTCTTTTTTCATTAATTTTGAGCTTTCTTTGAATAGAACACATTTGTAGCATAATTCAGAGGTAACACTTGATACTGAATTATAATACTTGGGGTTATGTAAAAAGTATCTCTTTCTTATAAAGTATTTTCATTTTTCAGCCTCCAAAAGTGAAATGTATGACAAAATTGTGGCACCCTAATATCAATGAAGATGGCGATATATGCTTATCACTTTTACGACAGAATTCGATCGATGGCTTAGGATGGGCTCCAACTAGGCGACTCAAAGATGTTGTTTGGGGTCTTAATTCTCTTTTTACAGTAAGTTTAATTTTGTTTATTTGTATGTAAAGATTTGACCTGAATACTATGGTGTTGTATTTAACCATTGAAAGCATCGGGTAAATTGTCTTTTGCTGTATCAAAATAGTGACAAGTTTTTGAAATTTTGTAGGAGATTTTATTATTTGATATAAAAATTTACTAGACTAAAAAGACATTGGACTGATTATTTTAGGAATGAAACATACTGTGTTGATATTATTGATAGTTAGAAATATTGATTGACTATACCCCAACATTTAAATATTTGAATTTGTTCAACACTTTCAGTGTCGTGTTCCTTTATCTACCACATCATGTGTATGTGTCCTGCTTGGTGCGTTATCTCGTCTGTCACAATTGCTACTAGGGGAAACAACTGAGCATTGTGCCCTCTTAGCCCTCACCGCAGAACTATTTCATCTTGTTCAGTTCAATATATTCCCATTTCAATTAGCAGTGAACGTGTTAAACATAGTAAAGTAGTCAATAGCTATGAACAAAGCTTATACATTAAACAACATGACGATTGCATTAAATTGAGGTTAGCAATACAGCGGGTTCAATAAAAACACAGTAGTATTTTTTATATTACTTCTGAGGGTAAAAAGGAACGAAACAAGCCGTCTGATTTTTAATATACTGATAATTTATTTCGCCGTGACATTTTTGTTATGCAAATGACGATTCAATGTCAATTGACAGTCACGGTTGTCTTCATAGATGCTATTTTTCGATAAGTTCATATTGAATTGATGATATTGAATTTTCTTTATTTCTAGGATCTTTTGAACTTTGACGACCCCTTAAATATAGAAGCCGCAGAGTTGTATCAAAAAGATAAACAAGAATTCCAAACAATAGTAAAGCAATATTTAGAAATCTATGCCAAAAGATGAAATGATGCTTCTCACATATCAATTGTATTAAACTCAGTTTTAGGTAGCTAGTAAATTGAATTGATATTTTTATAATTTCTACTTGTATTTATTTATTTCGAAATAATTGTTTTGTATTAATTTTTATATATTATGAAAGGAACCTTATTTTTGCAATGTAAATAAAAATGAAACATCAAAATAAATTGTTAAATTATTTATTCTTACAATAATAATAATTTATATATTACAATTAAAATAACAATGGGCATTTTTGGTATAACGTAAAGTCAATCGCATTTAACGCATTTGGCTTTTTCCGGCATCACTCGGTAGTTCTTCAGATATGCTTTTTGATGATATGTTTATAAGATTAGATTCTTAGATTTTTTTTACAATGGATGACTAGATATGGAAATAAAAAATAATAGATAAAGTAGAAATGAACAATGAAAGATAGCGTTTATATTACAATGGGGCATAGTTTATTTTATAAAAACTTTTCATTAAATCTAACATGGACTCGGGTGGTTTATCAATGTCGTATCTTAAAATGTAGTAATGAGTTCTTCCTGTATACTATTAGATCGTGTTAACATTCTAGGGGCAATTTCTCCAAATGCACTCGGTAATGAGTCTGATTTTGTTGCTTCTTGTGCCCTCTTATTATGGTAGTCTTCTGAAAATTCCTGCAAACGACATCAAAAGTTTAATAATTTTCAAATTATAGTACAAAATTGAGAAAATGTATATCTGCAATTATTTACAATATTTATATTTTTTAGTTAGCAATTAGTAAAATGAGTTTTTGAAGCAGGAAAACCAAAAATTAAGAAATAGTCGTAAGCGGAACCTTTAATCTGTTGCCTAAGAAGACTGCCCTCTCTCTCTTCTTGATCATGAAATCGCTGGCCATCAGCCACCTGTGGTCGTGGCACTCTTCCGCCAACGGTCTCTTGGACGGGGATCTTTTGAATAAGAACATTAGGAAACGAGTGGCCTCTTGGCTTAATTCTTTGTAAAGGTATTCGAAGCGATATCTCACGAAGGTTATGTTCTGTTTGGTTTCCGATTCGTCGACTCCGCGGAAGGGTGACACTCCGGAAAGCATGATGTATGTGAGAACCGCCACAGACCAGATGTCAGTTTGCGGGTAAGCCGGCTCGTCGTTGGCAATCTCGGGGGCTAGAATGATGATATTACATTTAAACATGTGGACATGTGATGAATTCATAGAGTGAATTGTGTACTTATGTTAAGGTGATCTCAGAAATAAAATGAAAGTGTATTTGGTTGTGAATCTCGATATGTAGTATAAATAAATAGAAACTTACCCATAAACTCTAAACTACCGACATGGGGTACCGTTGTGCCTAGTTTGCTGACTTTGTAAGAGGAGCCGAAATCTACAAGTTTGATTTGGATTGATCGAACGGATGCCATGACCACGTTGTCCGGCTGCAAATCCAAGTGGCAGAATCCTCGCCAGTGTAAATATTGAAGACCGTCCAGGATCTGAGAGACGACTGTTGCGACCATTTGCTCTGTATATTCGTGTCTGCTCGAAAGGTAAGATATGACATCTGCGCCTTGAAGTTTTTCCAGCACGAATACCGCCACGGATGTGTTGGGCGCTTTGTAGGCAGCCAGCAGGTTTCCTATTCTCTCATGTCTGAGTCTGCGTAGGCATTCATATTCCCTGTTTACTTGAGCCTCTGTCTCTGAATGAACTTCCAAAAGCTTAGCCACCACCACGGCGTCGTTTGTTTTGTCGACGCCTTTGACAACTACTGAGAATTTTCCTCTTGACAGTTCCGATATGAAACTGTACTTATCTGTCAAGTTGCTATCGGTGCTCCACTCGAGAGGGTTTTCTTCTGCAGAATAGTTCAGTTTTGGCTTAAATTCTTCCAAAATGATCTCTTGTCCGGATTCTGTGATCTGTTGCAGATGTTTCATGGCCTTGGTGATTTGTAGTTTCGGTGATCCCTCTTCTTTGGTCTTGACCAACTTGGTGGGGATTCCTTTTTCACTCCATCCGATTCGGTTGCGAGCCGCCAAACGGAATTGATGGCTCACATCAGGTCTCAGTTCTCGGACAACATAGAATTCATGATCAATATTGCTGGCTACATCGATCCAATCCACGCTGTCGCCTTCTTTATATTGAAGATTGTAGCACAGAACCGGTGAGTTTCCGTCATCTTTAGGTTGCTTCCATCTAAGGAGTACCTCGGTGTCGGACACTTCGGGAGAGGACGGGCTGTCCGGTGCGTCTGGCACCGAAGCCTGGACCACTCTGGTTCTCGTAATGGTTTGCCCCACTTTGTTGCGGGCGACCACTTTGTAAATGCCAACATCGTGATGTACGGCGGGGCTCAGCTTGAGGATCGATCGGCCGTCATCGTCGGTGACAATCTTCACTCTGTTGCCTTCCGTGATGACCATGTCATTTTTAAACCACTGAATGGCCGGTTTGGGTTCACCTACTGCATAACATACCAATTCTCCTGGTTGACCCTCTACGATGGGGAGTATTTGCGGTTTTTCACGGAAGAATGGAAGTTGCCCATCTTTCTTTGACTCAATTATGGCTTCAGCTTCAGCATAACTGTCCAGTCTGGTTCCTAATTCATGACGGAGTCGTCGCAAAGTGTAAGTGTCGGCTGAGCCATATTTATTGATACGTTCTTTGCGTTCATCATCTATTTCTTCATCCATCACATCGGTGAAACGACGTCGTTCTCGGATAATAGGTGTCTAAAATATTAAACCAGACAAATATCGTTAACATTACCTATTATGAGTGATTGAACAGTGAAAATTTGAACATCATGTACTCAAAAAGTTGTAACAAAGTACGTTTGCTTACCCTCCAGTCATAAGTATCGGAAACAGAAGAGCTAAATCCTGGGTTGCGAGTAGTGGCAACTTTCATGTATTCACGGAGACGAACTGGGAAATCAACATCACGCAATTGCAGCAGATATGTATCAGGACCATTTTGATAGCTGGAATAAAAAATATGAATAAATATTGTGTAAACTAAAAACTTATTGACAAAGAAAAAATATCACTTTTATTCAATATTTTAAAAATTTATGCATTTAATGGCAAGTGATAAAATGCAGTGTTAATAATGTATGGGTGCCATGGATGCCTTGTTCTCTAGGAAACCTATTGTCTAATTAATTTAGAGAGATCCTCAATGCTAGATGCTAAAAATAATAGCATTTATGAAACATTGCTGATTTTTGTCAGGATATATCGCAATAGAAAGATATTTTTATTGTGACTATTTTGTTATTATCTCCGAATAGACAGGTTGAGTGATTGAAATGCCGGTTCTTGTAAAACAATTTCTGTTGAGGCGCTTCATTAGAAGTCCATATGCTTTACTTAGGGAGTTGACTTGGTTAAAAAAAAAATATGCTTTATACTCACTGGCTCTCAGATTTGATAAGACCGATTTCATAATCAGGATGATCGTAGGCAGGCATTGTTGTGTCATACACGCCGGGCTTGCGGGGAGAACGTGAAGGTCTGTCGGGAGTTCCTTCGGGTGTGTAGACTTGTCCTGGAGGATATACCATACGGGAAGGATGGTCAAATGCTCCACTCAGCGGGCGACGGCGGTACCAGTTACGGCAAGATGCGTTGTTCATCCAGTCTCTGAAGAAAAAAGTAGTATTAATTTCATTTGTAACGCAAAGGTGGTTGACACAGTAACCCTTCAGTTTTATAGAGTAATATAAAATGATATCATTTCGTAGAGCATGCAATTGAGAGAATTATAGTATCTAACAATTTTATTTACCTGTAAGAATTGTAGTAGTTCTTCAATCTGTCTGAACTGATTTGATAAGCATCTGAGGGCATTCTGTCAGCATATAATAACCAGGGATGCCTGAGGGCTGTCTTAACATCCATTCGGCCATCAGCCTGGTAAATGAGAAGCTTAGAGATGAAGTCCTTTCCTTCCGAACTGATTCTGCTCCACCACTCTTCTCTGAACTCCCATTTGCCTTCTTTGACATTAGTCAAAGTCTCACGGTCGTTTATTCCTCTGAATGGAGAGTAGCCGCCCAACAAAATGTAAGTGATGATACCGATACTCCACATGTCAGTTCCTAGACCCACGCCTTCTCCGTTTGCAATTTCAGGTGATACGTATTCTGGCATTCCGTAATCTAGATTGGCTAGTTTTCCATAAGCGATGCGACGAGAGAGACCAAAATCACCCACTTTCAAGTCATCACCTCCCGGATGAGAGATCAAAAGATCACCAAGCTATGAAAAAAAATGAAACGATATATGAACAGTCATGGTATATGCATTTTATAAGATTTTTACATTATTGGTTAAACAATATCACCAAAATCTTTCATATGATTTGGATAATTTTATTTTAACGCATGTTCAATTTATTCAGAGCTGGTTAAGTTTATTATTTACATATATTTCAATATTAAATATTTTATATAAAATTTGTGTAATATTATCAATAGTACTTACAGTGAGACCCATGTGTCCAATGTTTAGGTCGTGCATATATTCGAGTCCCCACAAGATTTGTCTGATGTATCCGGCTATATCTCCCTCCGTAAAATGTGTCTGTTTTAAAAGATTATCTCTAACGAGTTCTCCTCCTGCAGCCAATTCGGTGACGAGAGACAGTGAATTATTGGTCTCGTAAGCATCATGAAGCCTGATCAACTTGCGATGGTTCAGCATGTTCATTATTTCCATTTCGTTCCACATAAATGGCCTCAGATCGGTCTTTCCGTGCATAATCTTTGCGGCATAATTGCGACCTGATTCAGAAAAAGGTAAAATGTATTCTTATTTAATATTATCGTTTTTTTCACTTATGTAGTTAACTCACTCATCACTGAACTAGTTACTTAGATATTAATGCCATACTGGCCACCTAACATTTGTTAATTGCTGATCGCTCGTCGCACGGTGTCAGCAGTGAATGAGTTAAAAGGGTATAATGTATAATATCTCATAATAGTTTGTGAAAACAATTCAAGAAGTCAGATATGCATTTATAATAAGATCAAAAAACATTCTCACCTGTCAACCTCTCAACGGCATGGTAAGTGACACCCTGAGTGCCACGACCTAACTCGTCACCAATATCATATAAGTCCCCGAACGGTTTGCTCTTAGGCTTGATGGTAGGAGCTTTGTGGTAAGTTCTGTATGAGAATTCCTGTTCATTTTCTTCAATATGAATCATGGCAGATGAGCTCACAGCTCCAGCCACATTGCGAGCACTTAAAGAATACAAGCCTTCGTCCTTAAGAATTGCGTCATTGATGATTAACACACTCGTGTCCGGTTCAATGAATTGAATCTGAAATTGTAATAATACATATAATCTGTCAAATATTTTTACAATTATTCAGTCGTTCTAGATGGTGAAAAACAATTTACGGTCTTATGTCATGGTCATGTCTTATGAAGTTTTAGGGTGAGGTAATTAATTATTTTTTTGATGAATATATTTTAACAAACCTTAATTCGGCTGCTAGCTGCAAGCGGTTGCCAATCTTTATACCATTTAAGATCTGGGTATGGCACTCCGGTGACTCTAGCTTCGAGTCTTCCAGACTTCCGCACCATGATAATCGTTTCATCAGGTCTTTGAACGAAAACTGGATATTCTGCAATGTCTAATCGAACCCTTTGGCGAGCTTCTCCGTGTTCATTTGACGCGACTGCTTCATACATGCCGACATCTCTCTCCAACATCCTTAAGAAAAAAGTGCACATATGAATAACTATTTATGATGAAGGATTGACATTTAGAGAAATCTTTATTTGGTTTTTGATAGCATGCAATTGATTTTATTTCTTGTTCCCAAGTTACTCACTTGTTAACGAACAAGGTAGCTTGTCCATTCCTTGTGTAGCTCCAATCATACCTGCCTCCTGATTCAATCAATTCATCGTTGAAATAATATGTCATTTTTGGCTTGGGATAACCGTATACAAACCAAAACAGATTACTGTTATGATTCTTGACACCGTATTGGGTGTCATGCTCTTGTCTCAAGAACCTAGGAGCCTGAGCGTAACCATCGTGAGGAGGCCTTTCAATATCGAAGTCCTTGGGGAAGTATGGTGAAGTTTCAGGTCTGAAATCGATGCTGGGATCCAAGTATGGAATGAATTTGGGCGGGTCTGGCTCGAGTTTAGCTCTATATGTGATAGCGTAAGGTGAGGGATCGCTTATTCCATATTTGTTTTCAACGCGAATACGGAATTTGTAATCCCGGAAAGGTTCCAAGTTGTGAATATCGCATACGCATGAACGAATTCCTGTGCGGGCTGTAAACCAATCACCATCAGGTTGTTCACACATTTCAACCTGTTGAAAAAATAATAGTATTAATAATATGCATTTTATATAACATAACAATTGATGAAGATGATGCAATACTAATATTTTATATTAAAATGATTTATTACTAAAATACATATATAAAAATCAGTACTGGTTGAAAAATTTAAGGGTGTAATAAAATCTTTGTAAGATCAAATATGTTATTCTAAAATATCTTCAAACATATCTTCCTCCATAAAGTATTATGTATTGTTAGTGTTTAAATTAAGAACCAACGTAATGGATACAATTTCATTCTGCATTAAAAGAAAATTGTTACTCTTTCATAGTGGTTATCCATATGATGAACTCGTTAGAGGCGATTTTTTGAGTAATTACATTAGTGTAATTGAGAAGAATGAATTAAAATAAAATGTAATTAACATCACACTCACTTGGTAGGTGACTGGGAATCTTGGGCCATGAGGTATAGATGGTTTCCATGAAAGGGTAAGTCTGCGGTCCATCATCCGTGAGATGATTGGCCTGTCAGCTAGAGGCATTGGCACTCCGGTCTTTTTGATCTTGTCAAAGTCACTGTACTGATCTGAAATGGGACGCTTTGTGCGTGGCTCCAAAGCTGCAAATATAACATAAAAAATTAGTATTGATATGTCATTATTTAAAACAAAATAAAAAAATCTACATTAAAATAAAGTCTCTAGATGCATATGAATAAATATTAAAGATTTTCCTATTGATTTATAAATACATACAATCGTAGTTAAGTTCCGCATGACAGGTATCTTCTCCGTGAGGATTGAAGATTCTGCATGAATATTTGCCGACATCTGCTGGGTCGATCCCAAGAATTGAAAGCCTCAAAAGACCAGAACCCTCACGGTCCATTCGGATACGCTCTGTTGGGAATAACTTGTCTCCGTTGCGGAACCATTCCACCTGTAAGACATAATTTTAAATAAGTGATACAATTACAAAAATGAAGATACAAATATCTTCAGTTCATAAATTTGTCTATTAGAACACTAGCAACTGAATATCAAATGAACTATATATCTTCTTGCTATATCTAAGAATAACAATGTTTTAAAATTACCTCTGGTTCAGGAGATCCGCAGGCACAAGCCGTAAACTTTCCAGTCATGCCCTTGTAGACTTCCGTATCTCCGATTTTTTTCAAGAAAGATGGAGGTTCTACCCTCTGTTGCTTTTGGCTGAAACAAATTGATAATTTTATAAGATTTACGGAATATTTAAAAACAAAATAGGAGAAATATTTAAGGAATAAATTTATCTTAAAAATTTTACTTACATTTTATCGACAACATCGAGGTTGGCGGTGAGGACTGCTTCACCCTCCTTGTTTTTGGCAACACATTTAATCTTGCCGGAATCTTCTGGAGTGCAATCTCTAATGTAAAGACAGCATGCGTCTCCGTCTCTTTTGATGTGGTATTTGTCAGATTCACGGACTGGTTTGTCATTGAAGAACCAGCTAATATCCGGCTGAGGTACTCCAAGAACACGGGCAGGGAATTTGGCATCGAAAGTGGGAAGCTAAAAGGATTTAATAATAGGTTATTGACATCAGCGTAAATTATTCAATAATTGTGACCATAGATCACAATCACATAGTTCAATATCATAGGATATAGACCAATAACTACTTTTTACAGTTTTTAATTAAATATTCATAATTTTTGTTCTATATGAAATAAGAAAGTAAAAATTTTCAAGATATATTTCAACAAAAATTTATCACAAATTATTACTGTAACTTTAGTTTGTACAGGCAAAAAAGAGATTGTTCCCATACCTGCTGTAGATCAGTAAACTTCTGTGAGAAGGATGGAGGCTGAAAGACTTTCCTAATATTAGCCTTGGCTGAACTGCTGTCCTCTCCTAGAGGACTGACCAGTTTGCATGAGTATGTTCCGGCATCAGCCAATTCTGCGGGCTTGATTTCCAAGCCAACCTTTCCAAAAAAAATACATATTGTTACTACAAATCCTTTCTATTATCAAAAACTTGGTGTATATATTATCATATTAATATAATTATTTTCAAACCTTCTTTCCGTCACAGGTGATCATAACGCGGTCAGATGGAGTAATTGGCGCTCCATCTCTGCTCCAAGAGACATCTGGGATTGGATTTCCAGCAAATGGAGCTCCCATTATAAGCGGAGTTCCTTCCTCAGTAGTGGTATCACGAAGAGCGTGTAAGAATTGTGGCCGCTCTTGAGGTGAAGAATCATCTCCTCTGCCTACAAATAGACAAGAAAATAAATCAATGTAAATATAAATATTTAATTTCTAAAGAATTTAGAAACCATGTGCCTATATATCTTATTTCTCATCTTAGTTTTACTGTCTTTACCAATCAATTTATTATTGTGTTTGTAGTAGTGAAATTAAAATTTGGCTGCAGCTCTGCAAAATTTAACATTGCTTAATTTTTTTTATGATAAATTTCAATTTGATGATGAAAAATCCTTAGATTTACGAAAATTGGAAATATTGTTAACAAAGCAAAGTAAAAACGATCAACAAAATTTTCATTAACAATCTTAGGGTAAGGAATTTATTTTTATAAAAACATATTACAAATTGCTTTCAGGTAAATACGGTCAAATAATTCATGACACTCCAATGAATTAATTTAGTCTATATTTTTCACTGGTGAGCTATTAATTGATTTTCATATAACATGTTTGGGATGAGCGTAATATTTGTAACAAATTTGATAAAAGAAATCTGTACCCGAGCTAGTATTTCAACAGAATTTTTGCCCATAGACATTAAATTTAATGTCTTTATGGGCAATTGTAACACACAAAGTGATAATTTGAATGCCACCAGAGAAAATTATTATAAAGACGAAAACCTGAAATCTCCATTTACCTGCAACATCAAGACTTCCTTTGCTGGATACTTCACCCTTGTCATTGGAGGCATGTACAGCATATTCTCCTGCATCTTCAGGACGAGCTTTGTCAATAAGAAGGCAACATGTTCCATCAGGCAATGTTGTAATTTTTATGTGTTCACCATCAGGAACAATTTCTTTTCCATTATGTGTCCTATAATTAATATAAACAGTTTTAAGTAATGATAAACATAATTATGGAAATATTTTTTTACTAACACATTTTTGTTTTTTATTATATGAAGCTTTATCTATTAAAGCAGTATGTATCAATTTAATGTTATCATTCAAAATTGTTTTATCTACCATTTAATTGTAGGTTTTGGATGACCAACACATTGTACTTCCAGCTTAGCAGGAAAGCCTTCAACGACTTTGACGGGCTGCAATTCAGCAAAGAATGCTGGTTTCTTTTCTTTTTGCTCAACATCAACTTTGGCATTTCCGGTGATATCTCCCAAACGATTGGAGACAGTCAAAGTGTATTTGCCAGCATCTTCAGGCTTAACATTATCAATTGTCAAACCGATAAGACCGCCAGGTTGATTGATAAAGTTTACCGCTTGTGATGGCCTGATTGGTAAACCTAAATGAGAATGATTAATAAAATAAGAGCAATATTGCTATTTATATTCAAACGAATGGGAAAAGGTCTCTTTTGAATTACCCACCGTCTTTAAACCACTTGATTTCTGGTGCTGGAAAAGCTACGATTTGAGCTTCAAGCTTAAGCGGTTGACCAACGATAGCCTTGCATGATTCGAGTCCTTTAAGGAAGGTTGGTTTACGCGGTGAGGCTGAAATAATAAAAAGTCAAAAATTAGAAATATGCACACTACAGTCACTCATTTGATACTGTTATTTTTGTTTGTCTTTTATATACCTACGAGCTGCGAGTATAATATATATTTTTTCTACTTCAAGATTATTTAATAGTGAGTGGTATAGTTGATAAAAAAAAAATACTTACGATTGATGGCAACTGCACACAGAGCAGAATTTTCCCCGTTTGGATTGCTGGCGACGAGTTTGTATGCACCGCAGTCGGATGGTTTGCTTTGCTGAATGAGAAGCTTCACAGTACCGTCAGGCAGAGCTGTCAGTTGGAGCCTTTCATCAGCCTTCACTTCTTCACCATCCTTGAACCTGAAATCAAAAAAGAAGTTATTCTATTACGAATACAAACTATTTAGTATATTATGACTATTAAAAATGAAATAAAAGCAAAGAAACGTATTGTTTATTTCAATTCGGGAAACATTAACTTTGGAAAAGCAACAGTCTCTATTATGAATATTGAATGGCTAATGTTCTTTTGGACTTTTCTATGAAGAAAAATATACAAATAACTCAAAAATACTTAGGACACACTCAAATTGAGTGTGACTCGGTACATTGTTATTGAGAGAAAGATGAAATATGTTGACATACATCTCCCATCTAATACTTAAACATAACAAAGAATGCCAAAAGCAAGCTCCTAAAATATGAGACAAATTTGTTTTTATGGGTCTTACAAAATTACGACGTTATGCATCGATTCGTTCTGGAAAAAAGACTAGGGACCCTCTGTGACAAATATTAGAGAACTATAATACTTGACTACTGAAAACATAAAATGCAAGCTAAAATTTACTGATTGTTTACCAGACTTGCCTCTGCGTGCTTGCGAATTGAAAGCGTTGTTGAGTTGATTGCACCACTTTAATTTTGATAGTGGTAAAATACATATAAAAGAGGAAAATGGGATGATCTTTAACACTTCAAGAGTCAATTACCTGCTGGTACACAATCTTTTACCTCCTGACCCACCCATCCCATCCTCGCGGGCGTAGCGAGAGCGATTAGCTAACCACTGGTCCTGTCCTAGCCCTATCCTTCTATCCCTACTCTCTTCGATAAATAGAGGTTGAGCAACTGAGTAACAAACAGTTCTCATAGAAAAATTCTGTCGAAATACCTCCATTAGGAGATCATATCCTCCACATTGGGAGCGGACACGGAAGAAAAAAAAACACATTCTTTTTGTGGGGAGTTATACGTTTATAGATTTAGTCATTCATTCGTCTTTTTTATTCCTTTACTTTTTTGTTTTAAGCGTCATTAATTCATTACTTTTTCTACAAATCCTTCGTCTTTTAATGAATGTTACACACGAGTAATATAGATATTTTAATATTCTGATTTCATAACATGTTACTTATGTTCAAAAATCGAAATAAATCACATTATTTCACATTGTATATCTTTTCTTTCGTATACTGTTGAATCGATAATAACACGTAACTCATACGCTTGATAGTTCTAATAACATGTAAGTCATGTATATACATAATATTTCAAAAATATTGAATATTTTTTTAATAGAAAATGATTGTTCTACAAAAAAACAAAAATATTAATTTGATTCCGTATGTTGAAATATTTAGTTTGAACTACCTCCTGAACACTTAGGTTAAACTGACTTACGCTATGTTAGAATTAAGCCGACGATTTAGACTATCTAAATTTTGGCTTTACAACCTTGACAAGCAATTGTGTGGAGCGCTACAATTTGTGATTTGGAACATTTTTCTCAGTGTTGGGTCGATAAAACCTTAATATTGACTGACTTAAAGCATTCATATCAATCTAGAAAAGACTAACTGTCCTTTTAACGCCATACAACTGTTATTGTATGTCACAGACTTAATCTTATAGTCTTCAGGCGGTTGTATCCATGCTGTAAAACTGGAAACAGTGGCAAAAAACAGACTGAATGTTGAATGTCCTGAGGTAAGCTTCAATCAACCCTCAGCTGCATAAATATTGTACTTCCTATGGGATAAGTTAGAATCATATTATATTTTTCAAGTATTTTCTTTACTCAATTTAAAATGTGCCTCACTGGTTACTTGGCTGGGGTAGTGATAAAAGATTTTAACCTGTGTTATTTATGATGTGGAACATATAGTTATGATGGTAAGTTATAATTATAAGTTATAATAATTAAAAAACACTGTATTTGTACCATTTCACTGTGGGAATAGGGCTGCCATCAAGTTTCGCTTTGAGTTCAAGAGGCTCTCCCTCGTCCACATCAGCTTGCCTCTCTAGTTTATGAGCAAATCCTGGCGGAGTTTGCACCATTTTCATTTGAGCTGAAGTTTCAGCATCACCCACTGCATTTGCTGCTTTAGCGATGTACTGAATAGATTAAAGGAATTAGTTTAAAGATATTATACTCATTGTAACAATTAAAAATCTTGTATTTGAACATTTATATAAAATAATTTTATTGTTTGTGAGATGCTGTTTTTATTTTATATAGATTTAATACACAGCGGAAAGTTATTTTGATTTAATTTTGCAGCTTATTTGAAAGCGTAGAAAGTAAATTTTTTATAAAACTACAAGTATTCCATACTTTTCCAACATCACTAGAGTTGAAGTGAGTTATTGACAGTTCACTGTCTATTTGACCTTCAAATGTGGTAGTAATCTTGTGGCGATCGTCTTCCTTAACTTCTTTTCCGTCTTTGGTCCACTTAACCGTTGGATTAGGAACACCGCTGCAGCGTACTTTCAGCGAGGCGTCATCGTAATCCTTCACCTTTTGATCTCCCAACAGCTTTGAGAATGTTGGTTTCTCACCTAAAATTGACAAGAACATGTGTATTATATTTCAGAACTGATAAACACTGACTCATTATAATGTGTCTGTAAAAATTAATTTATGATATTTGTCAAAAGTGGGTAAAGAAAGAACTCTTTGCTGATAAAAAATTTAGCAAAAATGTTCAAACTTCACAAATGCTGTTTTCAAAACTCGCCTTCTCCACATTGCTAATAAAAGTTGGCCAAGTCCATTGCAACCCATCAGATGGCACATGTGATGTGCAAAAATGAATACATATATATCCCCAAAAATGACCCTATTGAAATATTTATTTTCTCGAATCGACATTCATTTGAGGCGGCCAGGCCAGGACACATTATTGAAATTATTAAAAAACTTTTACGTTTTGAAATAAAGCTTGAGCAACTCTACACACGAGAACTTTAGTAGGTGATCACATACTCCAGTTAAACGGAAGACGTGTACAAAATAATGAAACATGCTTACTATGCATATTGAATTTAGCTTGCTGGCTTGCTGTGCCTTCACTATTTTTGGCTGTGAGGGTATAAACGCCGCCATCGTCAATCTTAGCTGAAGCAAAAACGAGTTTATATTCTTCTTTGGCAGTATCCTCAGTAATTTTACGATTCTCAGTTGGAGTGATGACCATTCCGTCTTTGCTCCTAAAAATAAATGTGTATTGTGTAAGTCTAATGCAAAAAATAAAATAATGAAAGAAAATTAATATCGCTTACAATCTACTTGTGTATCATGTATAACTCAGCTGGCCAATTTTAAAACTTATAGTGGCTGTTTTTTTTGAAATTTTGTTGTTAATACATACACAGCTGTTAAAATATTGTTTTAAATCAGTGCAAACTCTGTTGTCAAATTTGTGTTGGTGGAACGTAGGACATACATGAACATGTTTCTCCATCATCCTGAAGATTTTTTTGTAAAAACGATTACTAGGTTTTGAAATTGGAAAGCCGAAATATGCTTAAGTACATATTTCATATTTTAAAATGACATCTTTCAAATGAAATAGGTGAATAGAGGAATTTAATACGGTAAAAAAAAAGTCTGGCATTTGAGGAATGTACCATATGGTAGGAATTCCTTATTTCTTGGAATGAATGTCATTCAAGGTTATCTCAAAGACACATATTTACATCATAATTGTTAAAATGTAAAAAATAATATTAATGTCGAGCTTTCTAAGACTTGATCCAAGAACCTTCTGTTCAGGAAGCACTGTAAGGTATTGCAGCAAATAATTTCTGAGATAAGCAAAAAAAGGGTGAGAGAATAGAATTTATTTGTTGAAAAAATGAAGAAGCATTGCTACTCTAATAATATGCCAATTGTGTATGAATGTCATTTAGCAAAATGTATTTGAAATATTACCAGGTGATTTCTGCAATAGGATTGGCATGGATGTTGGCAACAAATTCGGTTACTTCATATGGAACAGCTGATATATCTTTAAAACCTTCAATTTCAGGTCTCAGTAAGATGTCTAGTCTTGCACTACTCTCCCCAGTGCCATATTTATTCTTCGCTTTAATTGTATACTCCCCAGTATCAGCATGGCGTCCTTCAATTAAATGGAAAAAAATATGTTCTATAGAGATTCTAATACCATAGATTTGGCAAGATAACTGTAGATATTTTGAATGATTTTTAAAAAAGTATTATGAATTTGAATTTGAAGTACCTGTTGGTATATTCAAAGAGAAAGTGCATTCCTTCAGATCATCATCAATATCTTTGGTTGCTGAAGACAGTTTGACTGTAGCGTCTTCAACAATTTCTTCACCATTATGGAACCAGCCGACATCGGGAACAGGGTCAGCTGTGCAAACAGCTGTCATGGTGACCGGAGCCTTATTTGGAACCTTTTGGGCTGTCAGCGGTCCAGTAAATATTGGTTTACGGAATTCGTTTACAGCTGGAATATTTTAAAATGAACTTCAGTGTTTATTTATTTATTTATATATTTCAAACTACATATTAGTTTTTTTTATGATTTTCATGGGATAGATTTTAAATTTTCAAAAGTGTTAATTCCAGCTAAATTTCAATATTTTAAACTTAAATCATCATATTCCGTGTAATGTAAAGATTTACACATATAATAATATTGTCATACATATAAGAAACAGTAATTAATTTTGTATACTAAAGTATCTATTTACAATGACAAAAATAGCAAAATGCATTCTAAAATATTGAGTAGTTAAGCGTGAAACAAATAATTCAGAATCTGAAGCAAAAAAAAATCTTACAAGTGACCGACAATGTAGCTTTCCGAGAAAATGTCCCAAGATTGTTACTGATTTCGCATTGATATTTTCCTGCATCTGTCATTTTTGTTTCCAAAATCTGCAATTTGTAGCAATCTCCGTCTTCTGATATCTTGACCCTTTTGCTTGTTTTGATGGCTTCACCGTTGACTGTCCATTTAGCCGCCGGCTTCGGCAAGCCTTTAGCGAACACTTTGTACTCCATCTTGAGGCTCTCGTACACGCTTCCGTCCTCCATTTCGGCTCCGGTTATTTCGGGAATGGCTAAAGATTAAATCCAATGCATTTTATAGCTACAACTCAAATAAATTTCATATTTTTGAAATCCATGTACCTGAAAGAATCTTACCCAAGCGCTGGCAGGAGCCAATAGACAGCATTCGGACTGGACGAGCCGTTGTTAATGTATTAGGCACACAAGGAAATGTTCAAAAACCAGCCATGCTTCTAAAATGCGTCAAAATAAATGTTAGATTGTTTAGGTTTGGTATAATTGTATATTATAATTTTAGGAAACGTAATATGGTATTTTATTGAATTAATTAGAGTAGTTTATATACATTTACAACATATATGAATTTATTAAGCTGCTATAAGTTTATGAAAAAACTTCAATTAGAAAAACATCTGCTTTTCCATGATGAATTTACCTTCATTGGTCCTATTATTTTCTTTAGAAAGGATGACTCCCAAAGCGTTTCTTTGAATTCTTATCCTCCTAAATAGATCTTCCATGTCATCGTCATCGTTATTAAGTAAATGCGTTTTCGTTCTATATGGTAAATCATACTCAGTTTTATTCAATCGAGGGTATTGAGATTTATTTGTTATATCGTTCACGATATCTCTTTTTTGTGAAGATTCGATATTTTTATTTTTTTTCGCATTTACAGATTCGCTTCTTTCGTATTCGCTCGTTGAAAGATATTCAGATTTACGGCTGCCAGCTTCAGTATTGTCGGAAGGATACGCTTTGCGACATGAATCGTATTCGTCGCTTAGATCCTTTTCAATGATTTTTCTCAATTTTTCAGAAATAGTCTTTTCTTCAATATCGCCATTTTTGAGATAACTTTCTTCTTGGAAAGACGTCTGCCGCGTGTAGTTTTCTCTCGAGAATGTCCGCTTAATGTCATCAGAGTCCATGAAGTTTCTATCGATATCGCTCATGGAGAGATCCCGGGATAGATTGCCCGCACAGACTGTCGCGTCGTCTTCAGACATGGAAAAGATAGAGACGGCTCCGCTGCCGCCGTATCTATTTCTATCTGAATAGTTACACTCTCCTTCTGAATCTGTAGGCTCTTCGATGATACCGTGGTTGCCCCTCTTGAAAATGTCAGAAATGTAAAACCCTCCGGATTCATCTTGGGTGTACTTGTGGTTCGCGATCTCTTCAACTTCTAGCGAGGTCTTGTGCGGTACGTTCGGAGCCACAATTTTTTTTCTTCTCCCTTCAATCTCAGAATCATCTTCGTAAAGAACAGAAGTGGCAGACATCTTGTGTAAAGTGTGAGTTTCTGCAGGACCTATTATTATGAATTGGTTAGTGAAATTCGGGGACCCTGGAGTTCCGTTACAATGAAAATACTTCACACAAGTTATCGAGTACAAAAAAAAAAGTATTTTATCTAAGAGACATCTATTTAAAGAAAAATGGCTGATGTAATGCATCATGACCTTTCTCAGTGAAGTGGAAGTTGACTTTATAAGCTGACATTATTGTTTTAGAGCCGAGAGCTACAAGCTAGATACTGACCTGAAACGATCGCCTCGTGAGACCGTGTGCTGCTCACTACCGAAACAATGATGGACTCCCCCTCGCCTCTCTTGAATGTCGTGACCGTTTCAATTGTGCGTCGGCCTAAATAACACCCCTTATTCTAATCAACACTCATTATGATTACAGTGAAGAAAACTCTGAGTGCTCTCGGAAGTTATGCAAACAGAAAGTCAGTGTGATGGTTACGTTTAGTACTCACATACAATTATGTAAATGAAAACTGACATGCGAGTGTTTTTGTTTTAATGAAAATTATGAGGTTTGTCAAATGAAATCAAAATTTGAAAAGATGAAATTGAATATTATGAATTTAATATGAATGTTTGTATATCGTGTTTCTGAATCTCTCATATTACCTTCGCTATCTCCCTTTTGTTTATTTGGCGTGGCATCCAACTTTTCAGCTTTCTTGGCACTAATGCCTTCTTCTTCTTCCATTGATTTTTCTTCAATTTTTTCTTTTCCTGCTACAGCTTTACCTGCCTTTTTTGTTTCCGGTTTGTCTAATTCTTTGGTTTCCGTTTTGTTTGGCTTCATTTCTTCGATATCAATTTCGATCTCTTCGGCCGTTTCCATTTCCGTTATTGATTTCTTCGCTTTATTTGCTGAAGGCTGATCAACATCGGCTTCGATGCCTCGTTTAGGAGTGACTTCCTCTTCTATTACAGTTTCGGAGATAATTTCTTGTTTGTCAAGTCTCTTGCTTATTTCTTGAGCTGAATGTAAACAGTGGATGGATTGAAATTAATAATGGTCAAAAGGACGACACGAAAACTTATTACTAAGAAAACTTGTCATTGAAAAATATATCAGATATATGTCAAAAACGGAAGTAGAAATAAGTATAAATTTTAATATAAAGGCATTCAGGTCCGAGCGGGAGATAATAAATATTTTGAATTGGGTCCAATAACATTGAAAGTTTTGAATTAATGAATAAAATAATTTGAGGTAGTAGAAATTATGGTTTTTACTGTTTCTCGAATGAAACATGAATTTTAAAAGACATTATTTGAATTGTTGTATAAATAGTTAGGAATCGGTTGACATATTTGATATAATTACCAATGTTCACTGCTATGCATTCAAAATCGGGCGGGTTATAAAATAATAGCATGGGAAATGTTTCCAGATATGTAAAAACAAAGGACGTCACAATATTATTGGGGCAAATGGGGTACATGGTGAAACTTGCGTAAAAGTACGTTTCTCTCTATGAAGAGACTTTTTCAAACGCAAAAAAGAAAACTAGGTGAGTAAGTTATAACTAATTTAGTTATTTTGGGTGCTATTGTTTATTATTGCAAAATTCAACCTAAGCCTCTTTAGTGTGGCCCGATTGAAAAATTACATGGCTTAAAGCATTCCGGACATCATACACTTTTTTAAATTTATTATTATTGGGTGTACTTACTTGCTCCACGAATGAAGCTAGCTTAGAAATCATACCATTGTGTCTTCGTTTTGATGACATTTAGGAAACTGCAAGAATGCTTGCAGGGAAATTCAAGTAGCATATTTGAATTAATTATTATCCTAAAGCAACTTATAGAGTGGCGAATCAAAAAAAAAAAAACAAAGGAAACCTATTCGACATACATCAGAAAATCTATACAGTATTTTTAGCTAGAGAATAATTTTGAGAAGAGATTCAATACATTATTGCCAAACATCCGATTCCATCGATAAAATTACACTAAACATTCTGTCTTTACATAGAATTAACATTCTGTGTGGTTCTAGTATGGGATTCCTGAGGTGTAAAGCATCAATTATTTTTCAATGATTTTTATGCATGAACTGTTTCATTTAATTATTTTGTAATAATTTAAGAAATATGGAATTATAGAAATGAACATAGAATGTTTTATCAAAGTTTTTTTTAAATACCCGAGCCCAATTCTTGAAATTATATACTAAAGTTAGATGTGAACATTTTGCTACATCCATTGGCTAAATTCACTAGCTGATGTTTTTCAAGTAGAGAATTAATTTAATGCAGCTAAATTCTTGCATGTCTCTTCTTGATTTCAAGAATTGGGCCCATCATCTTATATTTTTTTAATATGAAATATCTGGGATCAAGTGAATTATAATACAATGGTCATTAGTGTTTTTTTTTCATTTAATATGATGATATCTTGACGCCTATCACAAGCTTTGAAAAATACTTTAGTTTGTAAAGAATGTAAATTTATCTTATGAAAATGAAGTTTCCTGTTGGTAATTCAATAACATACTAAGCAGGTACCTGCTACATCAATTTACTAGAAAATTTCAAAAAAGTACTGAATGAATTTAGATTTTTTCTTTATATTGAATTTAGGAAAGGTGGAGCCAATTTCAGATATAAAACAGTATTTCACTATTTATAGATGTAGATATTTTACTAAATTTTTCATTGTGATAGCAATCTGTCAATGTCAATCTATGAAATCTTACAAAAGAAATAAGGCGAACCCAGAAATATTTATATAAGCATTCTGTACAGCTAAAAGAATGATCCGAGTTTGTAATAAATATTATTTTGTTATACTTACAGTGTACGGTGACAGTACTGTACGAAGAAACACTTCCCATCTCATTGGATGCTCGGACTTCATATTCCCCTCCGTCGACTTCTTTGATCAAATTGAGAGTGAGACTGTAGTTCTCCAACCTTTGACTGTCACGCTCGATCTTGATTCGGGCGTCAGTTGTCACCTCTTGGCCATTTCTGAACCATTTCACTTTGGGGTCTGGGCATCCTTCGATTTCCACTTCTAACTTTAGAGTCGCTCCCTGATCAACAGTCATGTCTACTAGCTTCTTTGTGATCTTTGGTTTACCTGTAAATTTTTTTAAAAATACCATTAAATGTACAAGAATATTGTCATATATGTTTGCAACAATATTCACAGAAAAATATTATAAAGTTTGCTTCCAAATAGCTTTTTATGTATTGTGGTAAGATATATATTTTAATGAAATTATTAATTTCAGGCATTTAGTGCATCGTAATTTCAAAATAATAACACAGAAATGAAGCACTTACTGTATACTGTAAATGTAGATGAAGATTGATCGGAACCAATGTTGTTGGATACTTTGCAAGAGTATTTTCCTGACATCTCAGTGGTGACCTCCTTCATAATGAGTTTGAAACTATCACCTTCTTGAATCTTGGTAAATTCAGTGCGTTTTTCAGTAATTTCTGCATCACCCATGTACCTATAATTAAACAAACATAAATTCAGTATCTACCTAAATTTTACTACGCAAATAAACATTACTTTATTGTATTGTTTTCATGGAACACAGTGCTATAGTACTACTCTCAAGTGTGAGTTTGGTCAAATTGGCAACAAAAACTCCTACGGTTTTCTTAATTTTACAATAAACCATAAAAGTCTATGAACTATTTATAAATATTTCAATAGAATAATCATCAATAATGTTGAATTATAAATATGATGTAGTATTATGTATTATTAATTATAGTATTATGTTGTTGTTAGATGTTTACCATTTGATAGATGGTTTAGGGAAGGCATCAACGCTGACACTAAATTCAATATTAACGTCGCCTTCTTTCGCCTTAATATCCACAAGTTTCTGCTTGAATTGAGGAGCGCAACGCACATTAAGGCGAGCTTCATCTTTAGAAGTGCCATGAGAGTTGATGACCTCACAAGTATAACTGGCAGAGTCAGTGCGAGTAGCTCCAGATATTGAGAGGCTGAATGTGCTTCCATCCGATGTGATCTTCACATTGGAGCTGTCTGAAGAGATTTCTTTACCATCTTTGAACCTAGAATGCAACAAAATATGTGTAGTCAGACAATTAAATTTCAGTAAATCTAACTATTGTTTTTAAGTACTTATAAAATTACTGTGCCGTACAAAGTGATATGGATTTCTCTATATCTCACGGAGGGAGTGATATTTTAGTTAGAGCTAAGAAGAAATGAGATAATCATACCACTTAACAGTCGGCTTTGGATCGGCTTCGACCTTAATTTGGAAGACAACACTTTCGCCCTCATTGCACTCTTTGGTTCCACCGAGTTTTTGAGTTATTTTTGGTGGTGAGGTGACACGGAGTTGCCAAAACTCTGAACATTGAGATATTTCATTCTTCGCAACAACCGAATATGATCCTGAATCTGTGAGCGATGTTCCGATGATTGTTAAAGAGTATGTTTCTTCGCTTTCTTTTTTAATGGTGTAGCGTTGGGAACTAGATATCTGTGAACCGTCCTTGAAGAACGTCACCTCTGGCTCTGGGCATCCCTCGATTTCCACAATCATTTTGTGAGTTATTTCTGTCATACAAGATTGATTCTCCATCTTCTTTCTGATCTTAGGAGCAGCTTTAACGACAAGTTTCATCTCACTATGATCTTCTCCGAGCTCATTGCTAGCGCTTATCGTATAGAGACCGGCGTCTTGCGGAGTAACATTCTTTATCACAAGAGACATAGTTTCAGCATCTTCATACAAGAATCTACGAAACAAAATATTTTTATTTTATAAACAAAATATAATATGCAAAGAATTTAATATGAATTACATATTATCTATTTGACAGTATTTATTGAAAGAAAAGACGTTCGTGAAACTGAAATTTAAATATTTAATTAATGCATTATGCTATAACAACACAAAATTGACAGATCTTTTTACTTTAAAAAAGGATATGTAAGTCAAAACTAATCAAAAATATAATTTCAAAAATGGTTCAGACTAAACGGCTCAAAAGTTTAAATATAATTAGTACATAAAAAATGATCAAATTTATTACTTGTATTTGCCGCTTGGTTCAACCACTTGTCCATCGTGCTTCCAGAGAATATCTGGTTTGGGGAAACCTTTGCATTGCAATTCTAGCATTGCTGAACCACCGACAGACACTTGACTCTCTCGGTTTTCAATTATAAGTTTTGGTTTCTCAGGTTCCCTCATGAGCTGGTTCACTGAACCTATAAAATATTCTCAATTTATTATTTGATCTTCCAAAATGAAAATTTTCGTTTTATCAGTTCTCTTATAACAATGATATCGTACCTTGGACAGTCAACTCGGCAGAGCAAGAAATATTTCCTGCACTAGTTTGAGCTACGCAAGTGTACAGGCCGGCGTCTTCGGGTCTGACATGTTGGAACACTAAAGCGAGGGAATCTTCATCGTCACCCAGCAGAACTTTGAAACGTTCTTCAGGATCAAATGTTTTTCCATCGCGACGCCAGCTGAACGTAGGCTTCTCACCAGCTGGAAGGACTCCGTCCGATAAGTCTCCGAAGATATTCTTGTCATCTTAAATGAAAAATGTGTGGTAAATTAAAAAAATCAGCATAATATGCATACCATTAAATAGGCACTGAAACATTAGAGCAGTGCTCAGTAACCTTTACTCAACCTCGGCACACCTAAGCACTGCGTGGAATTTCGCCGTACACCACAAGAACAAAAATGAAATTTTCATAAACAGAATGTACATTTGATATAGCTTGTTTTTTTTTAAATTATAAGCAATTATATTCTTTAAATCTAGGTGGTTTCTAACCTTTACGAATTGATGGAACACTTTCTATTTGATTCACCCGAGATTATCGGTTTTGCCGATTTCAGTAATATAAGATATAATATAATGTGAAATTGCTTATTTTCTCATTAATATTTTATAGATTGTATGTAAGTGTAAGTGTAAATGTTGATCGTTTTCCTCTTTTCGAACGTATTGCAACGCGGCACACCAGTGCGTCGCGGCACATCAGTTGAGGAGCACTGAGCTAGAGAATACGTATATAGTAAATAATATATGGACCAATATAAAGTTAACATTAGCATTCTAAAGAGCGCATGTGCTTGTTTCTAAAAAGTATGGTGAGCTCTTGAGTGGCTCAAAATATTTGGTCTGTATTAATAATGTTGGCAGTTCATTGACATGTACAATCCATTGAATAATGTTGTGAAGATTATTTTTCCACCGGTAATCGCATAAGACATAAAGTATTACAAGCAATTAATTACCTGTTACAGTTATAGTAGCTTCACATGTTTCCTGGCCATAGATATTCATGGTCTTGCAAGAATACTTTCCGGCATCGGAGGCTTGGACATCATTGAAAACCAATTCATAAAATCCACTGTCTTCGTGCTCGGTCACTATTTGGATGCGATCGCTGTTCTTAATGACAACGCCTTCTTTGTAACTGCAAGATAAATATGTTTTAAATGAAAAATTGTAATAAGTTTTACACCGCAAAACAATCTCCTACTGAAATAATTTTATTCATGTTCATTGAAATTTATTGTTATACAAAAACCAAATGAAGATATCATGAATAATTAACATGGCTTTCTCCATTTTTTTTTGAAGTTTAGATGACAGTTTTATGGTTACTTATTGTATGACATTCAATCAGTAATATAACTTCACTAAGCGATCGGAAGACCTCTGTTCAAGTCAAACAAGTTAGCAATTACAAACTCATGTGTAGATATTTTTTCCTTGAATTGAACTCTAGTAACTTTTTTAAGACTTTTTGAACAGACTGGGGCTATATCCGAATCTTGAAATAGACAACTCAGATGTAAGATTTGATCATATGTAAAAATAATGAAACAATACTTACAAGGTAACAGTTGGATTAGGATCACCTTTGACCTTTATCATGAATCTCAAATATGTGTTCTCTAATAGTTCAGTATCCTTCAATCGAACGAGGAAGTAAGCACCGTTCAAAGCATTGCGCTCCTTGCGCTCTTCCTCAGTCACTGAAATTCAATCATAGATTGACGTACATTAAAAATCATTTGATAATTAATTAGATTCAGTACATTTTCTGTAGTATTTTTTGCAATAATAACAAATATTCCATGTTCATTTAATAACTACCAAGGTAGCATAAAATTTTCCTGCTTTGACAATAATATTATAAGATGAATTCAATATTTTTATAAAAATGGAATTTCGATAAATCAAATTGCAACCTTTTTTCTGTTAATATAATGGTATCAGTTAGATAACGATATTAAAGTGACAATATAAAATTGAGTAAAGAGCTTTGTGACATGGAATGGATGTTTAATATCAACAATGTATGCTTACATTCTTGCACCATTAACTGGGCCGTGCAGTGGGAATTGCCCTTCTTATTTTCGGCTCTCGCAGTGTAGACACCACTGTCTGATTCGTGACAATGTAATAACTCTAGTTTGAAGTCTCCATTTTGTTCATTATTTGTTATTACTACCCTGTCCGCTAATTTATCATTCAACGGTTTGTTATCCTTGAGCCATGTGACGGATGTTTCTTTAGATGATTGGAGGGAGCATTCGAATGTTGCTTTGTCTCCGGCTAAAGGATATTATATTTTAATTTACATGCTTTATATTTCTCTGACTTTAAAGATAATAGCGATTATTGAAAAGTTCTGGAAAGATTTCATTTAAAAAATAATAATTATAAGATCTAAATATTTCAATTATAAAAAGTTTCAGTATTTACAAAAAAGATTAAATAAAAAACAATCATGAAAAATCATGTACTACAAAACTATAAATTAAAATGAAACCCACAACAGATGTTGATGATTTTATATAAAATGAGAATGATGAAAATGACAAAAGCACATTGAGATTTTATGCATGATCGATGGTGATATATGATGGTTTAGTCACTATGAAAGCAATATACATAGCACGATTGCAAATAATACTGGTCAGATAGAATTTTTTTGATGTTTTGTAAGAAGCGCAAGCATATTCAAATACACAAGCCTGAAGATTTTGAGTTGATACCGATAAGAAATCCAAAACCAATTTTAAATGATTTATATGAATTCGTTTTCTTTTATAAATCGTTGCTGTCGATTATGTGTACAAAACATTTGAAAAGTATTAACACCACCAAAACAAAATCAAATATTTTAACGATAAAGAAAACTGTGTTGTTAGAATTGTAGTTTAAAGCAGACAATGTACATTAAAACCATTCACAATTCTTTTCTTTATTGATTCAATATGATTCCGTAAAACCATTCTGTTGTAAAATTCAATTGCTATCAACCCACTTATAAAAACAGATTACAGTCTGCTGTCGGATACAGATTTTTGGGGGGTAAGTACTCACGTTCAACGCTTGATCCTTCGAGAGCTTTAACAAACACTGGCTTTCCTCCGGCACCCGATGTGAGGGCGGCTCGCGTGCTCATTTCTGTTATTTGCACAGTGGAAGACGAAGATCCGTTCGTCAGGGCTTCCCGTTGGGATTGGCTGGATGACATCACAGAGCTGGCGACCTGAGAGCTAAAACTGGTAGCGCTTGCTCCATATGAGGACGATGATTCATAAGTGGCACTCGATGACAGTTTTCTTGAACTCGAGTATTCTAGATAGTAAATGAGGAAAAGAAGAGACTAAACAAGAATAATAGATGAAATTAATAGCGTTAAATCAACTATTGCTCAGCATTCTACAGGTGATGTGATTAGATGTGTTGTCATGAATTTAGTTTCAAATACTTGTCGGCCAATTAAATGTAGGTATGTATGTGTGAGTCTTAATGATTAAATTTGGACACATGACAGTTATTATTGTGGCACATTCAACATGACGTCACATTATCATAATATGTGGTAGTAAACGTAGTAGCATAAGTATTGTCTAAGAAATGACACTTATCATTGATTGAACTCTCACACTTACCTTCTACCCGTCGGGAAGACGAGGTGGATGATTTTCGAGACATCTCTGTTTCTTGAGCTGCTACTTCACTTGAGACTATTTGCTCGGAAGCTTTTATTGATGATGATTCTTGTGTGCCAATTGCAGTTTGGACTGCTTCAACACTCACAGCTGAAGAAACTGTGACTGAAGCTGCTGTTGCTGCTTTGACAACTTCTGCTGGGGTTTTGGATACCTCTGACGGTACTTCTATAGGTTTCGGAGGCTCCGTAGGCTTTATCGCCTCTACAGGTTTTGGAACTTCTACCGGTGCAACTGCTGCTGGTTTTGGTGTTTCCGCAGGTTTTGGAACTTCTACCGGTGCAACTGCTGCTGGTTTTGGTGTTTCTGCAGGTTTTGGAACTTCTACTGATATAGCTGCTGCTGGTTTTGGTGCTTCCGCAGGTTTCGGAACTTCTACCGGTGCAAATGCTATTGGTTTTGGTGTTTCCGCAGGTTTTGGAACTTCTACTGATGTAGCTGCTGCTGGTTTTGGTATTTCCGCAGGTTTTGGAACTTCTACCGGTGCAACTGCTGCTGGTTTTGGTGGTTCCGCAGGTTTTGGAACTTCTACAGGTATTTGCACTTTTTGAACCTCTACCGGTGCAGGTTTTTGGGCTTCTTGAGCAGCCAGAGGCTTGGGAGCCTCAGCAGCCGGAGATTCAATAAGCTTAGCCGGTTCAGTTGGGGCTTTACTTAGTTCTGTTTTTTTAACAACCGGTTTTGTCTCTTCTTTTGGTGGTTCAGGTGAATTGGCTAAAGGTGAAAATGATGCTTGATGGTCTACTCTCAAATCATCCGCCGCGTGTTCTGCTAAAGCAACTGAAATGATAAAAAAATTGATGCTTTCAATTTTATCCTTGTATAAGTAATGCTAGTTAAGTATTGATAACAATTATTGCCGTACCAACGTCACTTGAGTACTGCCTTATCTCTTTGAGCCAAGCTGGTTTCACCAACTCTTTGTGGGCTGTTAATGTGATCGGATATGGTGGACCAGATGGATTGTGAAGTTCAAACTTAAATAGATCAGCAATGTGATTTTTCACCTCAACTTCTGGCAACTGAAAGAAAAAATGTTTTTATTATATATTTGAAAATGGTTACTGTTGGATTGCAGTTCCTACACGTAAAGGTAATCTTAGATGTAGTAAAAACAATTATGTGTAGTATTTTTCAATTTTTTTTATTCAATTAATGGGGTTTCGTTTAGATAGTAAGCATTTTTAACTGATGGAAATATGCACTGGTTGAGTAAACCCGGTCCTGTTGTTTAAATAAAAAATGTGGAATATTTATTACGGATTCATTTGAGTTTTTATAATAAAATAAATAATTATAAACTTGTTCACATAATAAAAATATTTTACATGATTGGGGAAGCTATTATTAATTTCAGATTGGTGAGTTGAATTGTGTCAACTGACAGTTGAACTACAAAAATTATTGTTGATGAATAAATATTTTTCATACTGGTAATTGTACACGCGCTGAAGAAAAATAAATTCAACCTTATTATCAATTTGAATGATACTCGAAAATCTAATTTTGCAGTGAAGACATATGAATTATAACAATATAATAAAATTATGAAAATGATTTTTTGTGTAATATCTATAATGAATGATTTTAATTTACGTAGCCAAAATATTTAGTCTGACTTATTTTAAAATAAAGTCAAGGTGAGTAAATTCAGAATTAAATAGTTGTATAAAAAGATGTTTTATATTATTGGATAAGCATTTCATAGATTAACTATAGACATATATTAAATTAAAGTATTTCATCAAACCTTTATGATATCTTTAAGGATAAACACAGATCTGTCATCCGATATTCTTCGGACTTTGCAGACGAGGATGCGAGCCTTGAATAAGAAAAGGTATCTCTCCTTGGCTTTACCCTCGCTGTCAGTTGCTGTAAACCAATCGTGTGTGAGAAGTCGACCTAATTTATAGATGTTTCCGTGGTAACCTTCGATGCTCGATGTGAACTTGTTATCTGTTGTCCTGTTGGGGACTCCTAGCATAAGCTCTAGGGCTTTTTGGAGATCAGTGCAGTCTTCTCCCAATCTGGTCGAATACTTTACCAACTCCTGAAAAATGCAAATAAAATCTCATTAGCATTTTGGCACACTGTTAAGACATCAATTATTATTGTGTGACTTATTGTGGACGATATGTCATACCACCTAGAGGCAATGTTTTTCGTCTGACTCCATAGAGCCTTAGTCATTATAGATTTATAAATGAGCAAACACTTTATGGTAATATGGGCCATACACTGAAATCACAATGGCTGTGAATGAGTGAAAGGAAAGTTTAGTTCCCTAAATATTCACAATGAGCTCAGTCACGTTATACAGGATGCTTTTTTAGAGGGTTTGTTTTTTAAATTGGCAGTACTTTTTCCAGTGACCACCAAATTGACAGCTGACAGCTGATTTGTGCTCAGTTTTGTTTGCCATTTCACCGTGAACAGACCGCTTGACCATCGTGTGCGTCGCAACTTTGGTGATTGGGGCGAAACAAATATTGCATCTGATCCTGACTGTTACCGAAAAATTTTGTTCAGCAATGAGGCTCATTTCTGGTTAAATGGCTTCGTCAATAAACAAAATTACCGGATTCGAAGCGACGAAAATTCACAAGTCATTTTTGAAACGCCGTTACATCCACAAAAATGAATAGTTTGGTGTGCTTTATGGGTTAGTGGAATCATTGGTCCATATTTTTTCAAAGAGGATGCCGGCCAGAACGTTACTGTCAATGGAGAGTGCTATAGATCTATGGTTGCTAATTTTTTCGTTCCAAAATTGAATGGCCATAATGTAAATGAGCTTTGTGTTCAACAAGACAGTGCAACATGCCATACAGCGCACGCCATAATCAATTTGCTAAAAGAAAATTTCAATGAGCGCATAATTTTGCGGAATGGACCTGTTGGCCACCGAGATCATGTGATTTAAGTGCTTGAAAATTGAACTTCGAGATTGCGCTTTCTTCAAGCCACATGCCGGAAATCATTTTTAAAATCTGATGGAATTTAATAAACTTTTCAATAAATCCAGTATAATGGCACATAACCACGATTATTAAATGTTTTATTTCATTTTAAAGTTCTATATCTCTAAAAAAAACAGCCTATAGAAGTCAGAGTGTATAATGAAAGGATGTTTTTTATTGGAAGAAAATATAAATTTATCATTGTCTGTATTAGTTATTGATTTGTTATTTTCTATAAAGTTTCTTAAATTATCCAGTATACTCCAAAAAGTTACTTCAAACAAAAAAGGTTTAATAAACCATTTTAAATGTTTTATAGTTATAGGCAGTGCTGCAGTTGTAAACTTCATAAAGTGTATACGGTAACGCACTCTTTGTGGAATATTCTATACCCTATATTTACACTTTATTGATACAATATAACATATTCTTGTATGGCACTTAACCATACCAGTACTTAGAGAAAATAAAATAAAAATTACTATATTATTTACTGAAGAAGTATTCTATTGTTTGTCTGATGGTTGAATAATTTGATCTAACCGGAGGGCATACGTTATTTCTACAAATGTAGCAAAAAGTATAGTTCATGGTTGGGTGGTTAACATCGTCAACCTTGGTTGCGGTACTTAGAGGTTTGAATCCCAGTACGGACAGTTTCATAAACTAATTATTCAATTGATTAATGGAAGTCTAAAACTCCCTCTGACCCATGCGATATATATGTATATATAATATGAAGCAAAAATACCAAAACAATACTGTAGATTTTTGAAATTTCATAAACATTATTGCATTGTACACTTTCCTGTATCGTAGTTTTTAGAGAAGAGAGCATTGTGTTCTAGGCTTGACGTATAACGTATTACGTTAACTAGCGTAAACGTTCTCGTTAAAGGCTTTGAAAGATAGCAGTTATTGTATGAAATCAAAATAATTCAACTATTGAGTAAAAAAGTAACCTAAACGTTCAAAACTATGTCTAACTCATTTACAATTTCAAATTAAAACCGTGGCCCCTTTGGAAATTATCCAATTAACAAATAAACGTGTATATATAAATACTCACTTCTAACAGAAGAAGACCTTTATGCAATATGAGTTTATAAATGAAGTTAATGATAGATACAGCTATATTTTACAACGGTCCTATACTCTGGTCCCCACTCAACATGATGTTGGGGTATATTGTTAAATTATATGAAAATGATTTATAACTGCCTGTCTGAGGAGATAAAAAAAAGAGTTGGCTACAAAACAGACTCTGTTGAAAACTTAATTGTTTCACTCAGTTCCCTCAGTTAGCGCCCTTTAAGGATAAGTGAAAAGGTTCAGATTTTGAGACAGTAGCATTAAAAGATACAGTAAAAGGTTAGTAGAAAAGCATTATAAAGAATGCTTTAACCATCTCAGACATTTTTAAAATTCGAGGAAACTAGATTTTATCAACTTTTCTTAATAAATGTCACTGTTTTAAAATCTGATGATTTCCACTAACCCCTTTTCAGTATTGAATGCATAAAAAGTTGAAAATTATTTTTTTATTTCAAAGAGGTCTTTCACTCTGTTCATAGGAAGGTTTTTGTTTGTAGATAAATAAATTTATACAAACAAAAACGCTAATGGGATATGAATTCTTTTGAAATTTATATAATGATTTTAAAACTGCTCATTATTAATGTTTCATATAAATATTGATTTAAATATGATTTTACTCTGTGTAAGACAATAATAATAATATATTTCAGAAGCATTTATACTATAATAATTTTCAAACAAATTTTGCTATAAAATATTTTTTAATTATAATTTTGCTTATCAAAGGGTATTAGTGAAGTTAAATGCAGTTGGATACTATTTATAATAGGTATTGTTGATAAATTATTCATTTGCGACATCATAGTAATCTGAAAAAAGAAATCTAAAGTCGGCTAGCTTGTACAACGAAATTAATTTAAGAATTTTTGAGTGGAGTTTTCGTTTTGAACAATTGAATAAATTATGGCTACAGGCCGCTATTGCTCAAAGTAATTCATATCTGAAAATAACTGTGATATAGTATTCGTGTTAATTGAATATCTATATATTTTTTAATTTTTCAGTAATTCTTAGATGGGTGAATATCATTATATTTTTAACCCTCAAAATTCCTTTGTCGTAGCTAGAGCGAGGCTCGGCAATATACTGTTTCAATTTAATAATCTCTTGAATTCAAAATTCTAAGACTTACTTTTCTTTCAAATGAGAAGATATAAGATGAATATTGTCACGCTGCGACACATGAAATGAGTTCCAGTATAATCACAGTAATAAAGGTAATAAAGAAAAGAGTATTCAAATTAAGAGGTGCAAAGTTTTGAAAGTTCTGTAACATGCATTTATACTCAAAACTTATTTCTATGAACGAGTAAACGAGGAAGAGTTACATAATAATTGATATTCATTTTTAATATGTACGATACATTTTTTTCTGAGTAAACTACTGCAAGGCGCCGAAAGTGATTTTATCAACCGAAATAAATATGTGGAAATATTTAATAGACAGTATTTATAGGAGGCAGCGCTTGGACTCGCACCAGCTTTAAGCGATAACATCATTTTTACAAAAAATAATATAAAGAATGATATGATAGCTTTATATTTCATATTTTATATAATTATACTTTTTACATATTACATAAAAATATTCAACTCAATTCGTTGTTGATACTTATAAGTAAAGAATGACAATGGTCTGATAACGTCACGGTTTAGCATTGCATGTGATACGGTATAATATACTGTCGCCGAGTTACTGCGGATTACAATTAATATCAGTACGGAATTTTCATTAATTGATTGTATGTTCAAAGGCATGGATACCTGTGAAAAAACTCCTTACCCATCAGATTCTTAAAAACGGGGCGTATCAAGAGTGATTACTGATAACTAATCATGTCCGAGCTTTATCCTTCTATTCTAAGGCTCTCCATAAAAAAACCGAATGAGCGACTGAATAACTCTGTTGAGATGCCTCTATTAGCAGTCCATACGCTCCACACTGGGAACCGACATGATTAAATATACATATATTTTGCTACTTTGATATTCGAATATCAATATCTTCCACGGTCTCGTTTGATTTTTTTTCTATTTATGCTAAAACGTTCATACCCACTCGTCAATGACGCCACGACATGTCAATGATTGAAAATGTGTGAATAGAAAGTCCGCCCTCAATGTGAAGAATGGACGGCTGATAGAATATTTTAATCTTCAACATAACTGTATTTGTATCATGCAATACAACGCAGAAGAGTAGAGCTTTAGCCGGCGGATCCCAAGAAATTCAAAAGAAAGTTGAGTTGTCAATGTTTTTTAAAGTTCCCTCCCACCCATCCGAGAGTAAAAACGACGCGTAGTTAGACACTAATCCTTTCCTAGTCTTATCCATATATCCTTACTCTGTTCAAAAAACAGAGATTGAGCAACTGAAAAACAAGCGGCTCTCGTAGAACACTTTCTGCTAAGATATGTCCCATTAGGACTTTACTCCATATTTACTCCATATTGGAAGCGGGCATGGTTGAAAAAAGTTACAATTTGAAATTATTTAACAATTCAGAGATTATAAACTTGCCGAGACACAAATAAATGGTAAATTAGAAGTATAATTTTGTTTACCTAACGGAGAGACACCATTATAAGTATTACGTCCTATTCGGCGAAAAGTATGTTCTTAAATTTGATTGGACTTAATAAATAACGTATATCATACAGTCATTAGCTGTAGCAAAGACATTATAACTTTGTTAAAAGTGATCTTCTTATGTATTTAGTTACATATAATAAATGCAAAGCTAATGAGAAATAACTTTACAGCAAAATCTTAATTCTCAGGAAAGATATTTTATGCTAAACTACCATAGTATTGAAAGACGGTATGATCCTGCAATCACTATTGATTTTATAAAATCTGTGTAAAATTAAATAAATTGTTATTTTCTCAATTGAGTCAATTAAATGAAAGTGGCATAAATATCAATATAAAGTTTTTTTATATGGTAATCGACTTGCTTAATACTGAAGTGGAAATTGTTTTTCTAACATGATAATTGACATTCAAGGTCTACGTTTCAAGGTTTATTAGATAAACCTAGAATAAACTGATACAATATAGCAATCAATATTACTTTAATGCAGTGTCCTATCAACATAAACGGATTCTCATTATTTATGAAAACATTTTGGTCTTCAAAATATAATTCAAAGTCTGTAACATAAAAATGTTGATACCAGCAAGTGTTTCAGTAATTTCTATATGCAATTAATGATTCTCATTAATTATTAAAACGGTCTATGTGAATGGCTGCCTTGAAGATATAATTTTTGACAAATTATTTTAGTTCTAATGCGAGTATGAATGGTCCATGGAAACAAGCTGTAATTTTCTTCAATTTGATACGTTTCCAATAAATTTTATGCGAGTAAAAGTAGGTTAAAATCAAACATCGGCGCCTTGGTTTTGGCAGATTACCAGACAGAAAGTCAAATAAAGAAAACGAATTGATCGCAGCTGATAAGTTTAGCATGCAGTTTAATGAGACAGAATTTTATAAAATATTTACGTTGATCGTGTATTAATTAATAGGGGAACTACGGAAAGGCTAGCAAAAACTAATGATTAGCTTTTTTAAATAGAAATTTTATAAACGGTTTTTACTGATTTTTTTCGTTAATTTTTGCTTCCAATGTGGACCAAACGAACTCTTAATGAGCATTTCAAGAGAAGTAGCTTAAAACAAGTTTTCTTTCAATCTCTTTTTGCAGTGATGGTAAGGACAGAATAAGGCTAAATGTTGCTAATTGATTTTCTATACCCTGTTTTAAAATGCAGTGATAAGATGTTTGGAAATGAGTAAAAACATCAGACACATTCATGTCTTGATAGTGTCCATTAGAGAATCTTTATACACCTCACATTATTTTTAAACTAAGTTTACAATATTATATGGGCGTAATAAACTATCCTCAATGAAAACATTTCAATCACAACTATATAATAATAGCTTTCAATTGACAAAACAACTTAGAGGACAATACTCTTTAGATAAAATCTGTACAACAGAAACACGTATAAATCTACAATGAAATTCTGGAAATTCTAATTCAGCTGTATTAATAAGCTATAAAAAATCTTGGTAATAACATGATGTGCTATAAATTATATAAATTATTAAGTATCCTTCATGATGTTAAAGTTCTATGTAAAATAGTATTAGATTTAAGTCCCCATAAAATTATAATTATATTATAATCATTTCTAAAAAGGGAACTTGATAATTAAGTATATTGTTAAAATACTGTTGAAATAATTCATATATATATAAGAGAGTATACTACACCTAGAGTAAATATTGTGATTATACAGTGGATTAGACGACGGTTAATAATTTTCATCAAATATGTTTTCTAAATATGATTTTTCTTGGTTTGGGGCTTTGTATTTTTGTCTCTAAAATATTTTTTTAAGTAATTACGCATTTATTTCAAATTAAATGAAAAGATTTAACATCGTATACAGTTAGGACGCTCTACTAGCTGTGTAATTTTTCGGTTCGGAAAGTCTGTGTAGGAGAGGTGTGAGGTTATATCGGAGGCTTGGAAAAGTCGCGTCGAGTGAAAAGTTGCCAAAGTTGGCAGCCTGCCATTTAGTAATCTGTTATGTGATGGGTAACCAAAACATTAGAATACTATTTATGCGGCGTATTGATTTAGTAATACTTGAATTGAAAATGCAACATTCAATCTTTTTCATTCAGAAGAACTGTATATGTGTGCAATGATCTTGAATAAATAAACAAATATTTCATACACATTATATTAAATTTATGATTTAACATCATAAATAATAATAAATTGATTATATAAAATTTGTGAGATACATAGTGTCTATGTTACATTTAAAATCATGAATCTCAAGTCTCGTATTCATTAAAAAGTCATACGCAGTTCGGTGGTTGGTCAAATTGTTAGTCTTACATTTAAAATATATTTTTTTAGTGGTGAAACGCTATCTTTATTATTAACACGATGACTCATTAGGAAGACATTAGGAAAATGATAAAATCGTAAAACCTAAGAAACTAGTGAAGATTCGTAAATCCAATTTTCTTTGGACGTTTATTGTTTATTTTGTGATCTATGAATAAGATTAAATAATAAAATAGCATATTATAATTTTATACATATTTGATATGACCTATTTCATACTTGAGTATCGCATTTAATAAAATTTTGATTTTGTATTTTTTTTGTTAATTTATGAATTACTAGTATTTTTTACCCGGCTTCGTCCAAAATAGAGGGCGGTAATTTAGTCGTTGGCTAGTTAATGTTGAAATTTGGTTGAAAGTATCACAGCAAGTCGTACTTTCTTGTAACACACAAAAAATATGGTACACAATTTAATAATAATTTAAATGTTGAAACCAGTAATAATAAAATATGGAAATTACTCCAACTTCACTGTTGTTATAGAATATACAGCTTGTTTATCTGCATTTAATGATGGCTTTTGCAGCGCCACAAAATTAAACATATGATCAGAGTCATAAGCTAATTCTTTCAGCGTTTCCCGGCTCATGTTACGTGCATGCTGTCTTGAAGGACTTATCATGCCAACATACGAAAAGATTTTCCGATCATTTGTTCAAGCTTGATGAGTGCCTCGTTGTAGGTGCCACCCGTATAGTTCAAGGCAACGTGAGGATTTTCTCAACGCAAGATATTCAAAACAATATATCTTCAGACATGCAGTCTTTATTGTTCTCCCAAAGCGCTTTTGTGTTAGAAGGCTAACCGTATGAGAGGATTACTGCAAAGAGTGTCCTAATTTTTGAAGGTGAATCCGAATGTGCAGCTCCCTTTAATGTTGCGTTCCATTGACTGTCATTCTCAGATTGAATGGCATCGTGTCCTCAACAATTTCGTCTCACTTGTGTGAACTGAAAATGTTTTTTGATTCGGCTCATTTATTATATAACATTTTGAAACATCGCAATATAATACTGTATTCGCAAAGCTATCATTTTTGCAGAGCGTGAGGAATCATATCAATGTCGTGTTTGGTGGATTGCCCAGACGATTCCAGATATTTCGAATCTACTTAGCTCACTTTCTACCAAATCACAAATATGAAACTCCTAATATTTTTGCCATACATATTTATTTATTGTCAGCAGCCGTGGCGCAGTAGGTAGCGTTGTTGGCTGCGGTTACAGATGTCTCGTGTTCAATTCCCGGTGTGGACGATTTTCATAAATTGATTTTTCAATCGATTTATGGATTTCTTTTCGTAGTCTGAGTGTTTATAATGTGTAAAAACTCCCTCACACCCATTCGATCCTCACGGGGAGTAGTGAGAGCGAGTAACTAACCACTAGTCCTGTTCTAGCCATATTCTTCTATCCCTACTCTCTTCGAAGAAAAAAAGAGAAGTTGAGCAACTGAGTAAGCTTAATGTTAAAATTTGAAAATAGCACAGTTGAACTAAAAATGTCACCTAAAATGACATGTGAAAATTTCATGTCGCTACTGTACACCGTTTGGGAGGAGTTCCTCCGACCTACAGACATACAAACAAACAAACATACAGATGTCTACATGTATTTGTGCTATATAGTAAAGATTCACTTTATTTATAAATTATTTACTTAATTCAATAATAATCTCCATCATGTAATACGTAAAAAATTGTACATATAAAAAGGAAAATGAATAAAAAATATTTTTCAAATTAAAAAGTTAAATTGAGTCGGTTTTGTTTTTCATAATATTATTCGACTCGATCAAATTCAATAAAAAACGAAAAACTATATTTGATATTGCATACACGTTAAGAGAAAGTGTCCAATAATGTATTGTTAGTCTCACGCCGAAATTTATCATTTAGTATCACATGTAAGTTTGTAAAAGAAAATTTGAAGAATGTAGAATTAAAAAAATAGCAGTGTCAAATGAATGCATTTTAAATCTAAGCAGCTGCTTCGTTTATGTCAAAATAGTATAGTGATGTAAGTTGTCAAAACATTAAGTTTCATAAAAGAAACACAATATTTCCACAAAATATCTAAAAGAAAACAATGACATGTGGAAATTATATTATTTTTTTAGACATAGCGATACGAGCAAGATATCATATTGTCAGCTTAAAGCCCTAGAGTGAAAAGATCGCAGACGTAACATACTGATAATATACACATTGAAATAAAATGATTTTTTTTCTGAATGTATTCCAATATCAATGTGGTTAAAAATAGGCGCTTATTTTATCAATCCAAAATGGCCAAAAACTGTTTTATTTTATTTTATATTTTGCTTTTAATTAAGGGTCATTTATTATATTTAATAAGATAATAAATACATAGTTTATATAATTTCAAACTATGCATTCTAAGTTAAAAATATTTTATTGCTTTGTATAAGAAAAAATTTAGTTGTTTATGATAGAAAAAAGAAGTTGGACTTTCTAATTATATTTAGCGAATACAATTTTTCATTGCGTTGAAAATAGCACCAACAGATGATAAACATCATAAATATGCTGCAGTTGTAATATTGTATAATTTAAAGTTAATAATAAAATTGAAAAGTAAAAGTCAAAATGTGTCTAATATATCTATTTCAAACAAATGTGCATATTAAATGGTGGGGAAATGTCCCACATTTTCAAGGGCTGTTCGTGTGTAGTCCAAGAATGTGTTTACATCTGCGCGAGCTTCGCTGACGAAATGTTGCATTTTTTATTTCTGTCTTGATCACAGTAGAGACCTTCAAACACAGTTATAACAAAAATAATGTTAATTCGGAACATATTTTTCACTGTATGAGATTAGCTGAGAAGAATTTACTGCAAAGAATTGTTTACTATGATTCATTTATTTCGTTTTATTTAAACATATATTATATTATCGAAGGAAATTACCCAATCTGACTAATTCACAGTAAAATGTTAAATATTACAGAATTATTACTTTGAAAAGTTATTCATAACATTTTGATTTAAAATTTCACCTATTTAATATTCGCTACCCTGACAATTTATCACCTCCATAGGAATATTACTCTAGTTTTTACTGAGACAAAAAAGTAAGTCCACAGTAAAAAAAACATTTTTATTTGCAATATATAATAATTTGAATTTACGCTGCTTTTACAATAATTATTTGACAATATTGATTTTAGTAATTTTGCATTCATTTTAAATTCAAATAATGTTTCAATGGAGGTAATGAATTGTATTTGTGATGAGTTATTGCGAATTTAATTGTTAACGGTGAATCCTCATCAAGGAGGACGAATAATATGAATAAACGAATTACACAGTGGAGTTAAATTTAATAACAATAATCTTCAGAGTTAATATATTTAGACGGTTACAAATTAAATAAATTAGTTCAGCGTAATAAACCATCGAAGAGAATTAATAAAATTAAAGTTAAAATGTACAAACTTATTGATACGATTTTTTATTTGGGGGATAAAATAAATATAATATATTACCTTTAACAAAAGTTGGTAGTCGTTGATCCTCTGAATGGGAAGCTTGAGATGTTCTGTGATTGTTTTGTCGTCACCGAGAGTGCTTGACAGCTCCTAATTACACCAAACACAAACACATTTTAATAACATTGTCATTTTTATAACAACACTTATTTAATAGTCCTTAGAGAGAACTGTGAACACTTTTTATCCCGTTTTAATTTCCCGATAATTTAAGTAATAGGTAAAGAACGAAAACAATGCCAGTGAGACATAATACCAATATTAAGAAATATTTTGTAGATATGTAAATATTTTATTTACGCGAAATTAATAATTCGTATTTAAATCAAGGCTGAAAAGACAGGATCAGATACGAGTAGTTGACAAATAAATGGCCTGCCAAAACACAGCAGATTATTAAAAATAGCAGTCTTCAAAGTAATAATCTTTTTTAAATAAACGGGAAAATAAAATGTGTGGCCGTGATTTTATTTTTAAATGATTGATGAAGATTATTTTCTATATTTAGAAACCAATTAATATTTTTGAATGGAAACAATTTGATATAATATACAGTGTCAAACTGATTGACATGGAGGTGTACTTTACAAACTAAACGTAAGTTTTTTTAATGTATATATCAGAAATAATATTTTTTCAGCTGTTGGATTTAATTTAAATATAAAAAAATGTGATTAAATGCCTACTTAATTGACTTTAATCAAGTAAGTTTTAGTTGACTACTTTCTAAAATACGCTGATCGTGACGTTTGTGACATTGATCCCATTTGTTTTCTCCATGTCAAGTTTATCTCCAGGATAAAAAAAAAGTACTTAACCTAACTAAACTATTATGTGTTTCGTGTTAAACATTGATACTTTCTATCATTGCTCATCAATACACGGTCAATCGTGAAGAGAGGAAGACTTTTTCAGTAGTACATGTGGTTTTAAGATTATGCTGCAAAATTAATATCTAATTTTTCTTTAAAAAATAACAATAATTATTTTTTAGTCGTAGCATTTACTGAAATCTTTAAATGTAGATAGAATGGTTTCATCACCCGAATTCCTCATGATAGGGTAAAATATAATGTTGGTTATTATGTCATGGTTCTCTCGGATATTGGGTAATATTTTTGGACGATCCGTTGGTTATTTTTACATTCCTCGGTCGTCGAGCGGGACACAGGTGCGAGTGGGCGCTTCGTGTTCCGCCGGCAAGACGATACCCGACAGCTATGGTAACCGATCTATTTCCGAACGCCGGCTCTTCGGCGACCACCTGACGGATCTCTTCACAATAACTTCACTGAACATTGACCTACCTGATCATAAACAAAGTTTATCGAATCAGGGTCGCTGGAGGATTCGCCGTCTTAATTATTTTAACACAACAAAATGGCGTCTCCTCGCGCCAAGATGGCGGCGCTGTCGTGGGAACGGTTTCGCGAGCTGGTAGCGGTTTGATCGTCTCGGATTTCGGCGGGCGGCGGCGGATTGATTTTATGCGGACACTGTTGGTCCTCGAGCGCTGGCTGCGCGGTACTGCCGGACCACGGCGGGCGTCCAGGACGCGACGCGCTAATCTTAGCCCCTGCCCACCCTGCCGCGCTTTTCCCGCCCAGAGCTGTTAACGTCGGCGGAAATATTTCGATGGAAATGGAATGAAACCGATGGATTGTTGTGGAAAATGATCAATCGACAATGAATATAGATTAATTGAGTTGATGTCATTTCGCATGGCTGATCGAGGTGCCAGAGATACCTGTGACGCTGTTACTTGACAAGTGACACACAGCAGTGGGCTGTTCTAGGGACTACGTCTAAATATGACGTCAGTGATGGGCGATTTATTATTTGTTCTATAAGATATTAAATTAAATATAGTAGTTTTTAAATTCAAAATTACCAATTCATTTTAACTACCACATTTTCATATTAATTAGGGTGTTGTAATAACTATTGCCAGTCGATTGAAAGATGTTTTGATTATTATATTATAAGTAATATTTATTTACTGAGTACAAAGTTATGCAGGTAAACTAATTTAGTGATTTGAAATGACGTTGAGAGTGAAGAAATAAATTCGTAATTAAATATAAAATTCTCAACAAAGTTTCTAAGTAATAAAATTTTAACGGAACACGTGGAAAATGAAATAACACAAATATTTGGTATTAAAAAGTAAATATTTAATTTATATATTGAAAATGTATCACCACAGAGTCATCCGAGGAAAAATGTCACGGAATCTATTTTAAAACTTAATGACTAGAGAGTTGTCATAGCTTCCATGTGCAATTATTTTTGCACCTGCATCCGCTATACCGCAAAATAAGTAGGCAGATACATATTATATTGTTTACTTTAAATTTTATGATGATGGCCATGATTTTGTCATGCGCTGTTTTGCTTGGCACCAGGCCTGTTAAACTATGAATAATATTTACGTCTGGGTTATGATCGCGAACTTTTACCCCCAGGTAAAACCATTATGTAATTCACAAACAAAATCCAGTAAAAAGGGTTTGATTCAATCGTTTTAAACCCACGTAGTTACTCTTCATTCAAACTTTCCATTCACGCTGAACAGATTAATAGTTAATATTGGTAAATATTTACAGCATTGGAGAACAATATTTTTATTGAGTAAAAAGACTACGCTATGATTATTTTAAGCATTTTTTTTTCGAACGTATTTGAACGCAATGATTTTACCACGCAATAATAGAAAATCTCTTCAATTAAGATATTGATATTTTTCGATGTCAGTTTCAGTCCATTTGATAAATTTACAAACAAATCTACATTTCCGTATTAAATTTATTGAAAAATTTATTCCGAATCGTATACACCACTATATTTAAATGTAAAAAAGGCAATGCATAAACATTATTAAATGATTTAAAAAAAGTAATTTCGGAATTTTTACTGTTTATCGTGTAGATAATTCCGCAAAAATAATCATAAAATTAATGTATTATTGAGTTAAATATCAATAGTTTATTTGGAAAAAAGACTTTTTGTTTAGTCTGAAGATGATTTTAAAAGATACGAAACACGTCCAACACGTATTTAATCAGCCAGTGGAGTAACAAAGTGATAAATTTAAATTTTCACAAAATTGCCGAATCCATTAACTTATTTGCTTTATTAACTTATTTGAAGATCAACCGTTTGAAAAGGACGATTATGTGTAGTTCAATTCTATATATTATGTAATACGACAATTAAATGTATTTAGTTTACTACTTGTAAATTATAGTCACTCTACTAATACTATATCTGGATGAAACTAATATTCTTTTTTGTACTATCTTTTAAAATTTATAAAGTAAATCTTAATATCTCACATACTATATAAATACTACATGTCCTATGTATCCCTCCAAAGTGTGATATTGTTTGTTATTACTTAAACGCATTTTTATTTATTGATTTAAATGGCATTTACTTGGTACAACTCCATCACACCGTTTCGAATAGTTTTTAAGGTGGCGTGATGATGAAAAAGCTATCAATATAATGCAGGTCAAATTGAATATGGAATTTTTATTTGCCTTCTGATTTCAGTATTTTTCATATGTATGTAAATGTATATTTAAAGTCCTATTAACTGTTTTACTTCATTATCACGCGATACGAAAATATACCTGATAGAAAGGTATTCCAGAAATGTCTATACTCGCCAAATATTCTAAATTTTATATATTTTTTTACGTTTTAGTGGCTAACGCTTTGGGCTGTCTTGCTGCGATACGGGAATCGAATTGACTGATGATTATTAAAATGTAAATAATTTAAAATAAATATAGATATTCATCCAAAGAAATAAGTGTTAAATTTTAATTTATTCCTAGATTGTACTCTGGAATACTGGAAGCGTGGTGAGTGACTGACAACCAGGGACGTTTGAATGATCGATAAAACCAAAAAAACAGTAATTATAACAAAACATACTATGAAAAGTTTAGAAATTTATTGTATTATATAATATTTCTTTTTGTATTGTGATAGTAATAAGCATAATATATTTCGATAATATTATAAATTTTATGTATGCAATCATTTTTTGTTGGTTTGAGTAAGACGGAAAACGATATCCTAATGCAATATAATATATAAATCATAAACACTTATAAAAAAGCTTTTTGAAATGACTTTTCATCGTAAAGCAGGTCGTAAAAAGTGGGACTTTACATTGAGTATCTCGGGATAACAAACTTGAATTTGTGACAGTAGAATATTAATTATTAAAATCTAAAAATAATAAAACAAATACGCGAACTTTTGAAGTATAATTTCGTTAATCTACAGTCTCATTTATAAAAGATGAGAGCTGTTTTAATTACTGTTTTCATTTCAACATAGATGTAAAAAAAGTATTTTGTAAGTGGTTTATTGAAATAGTATGAGTTTATCAAAATAATACTTTTAAATATCAAAATAAGTGCCACCAGAAAATATAAATAGTTTTAGTTTGTGCCGAAATATATTTTATATCAGAAATTATAGTAATTTTTGATAAATTTTAAAATTCTTTAAAAATAAAATATCGTATGTATTAGCGCTTTGATTTGCAATCGTAATCAATCTATGAGGTATTTTGTAATTCTTTTGTGTTCCATTGATCTGATAGTCAAATAAATGAGAGAAAATTGTTAAATATTTTGTACTATAGAAATATTTTATTAATATTAGGTACATACATATATTTAGAAGATGAGAATTTTTAAATTTTGTTATGATTTTATCTCAAAATGCCATTTTCTGACTTTTCTGACTTCACACCTCAACCCACGAATTGCAAAACCTACGATAACTATTCGTCACTAATATTTACTATAACAGTCTTACTGACTACTTTTAAAATGAAAAGAGGTCACCTTTTGCAAAATAATTTACAACGAGAATTTTTTTGCAATCAAGTCTATTATGAAAGAAAAAAAGCACATTTATGTTATGGAGTCGAGCATGTCATGGGTAATTTAGCAAAAGTCTGCCGCCAGTGGCCAAGAATGACGCGACGCCTCGGTGGGTAGCGCCCCACAGTTTTCTTTGAGGCATTCACCAGCATTTCGACACGACGAGTCGGGTTATTTTTAGCGCTGGGCTGGAATGTGTTTTCTAGATTCGCGCAAAAGATGTTCAAGATAATGTTTGGTAGTCGTGGGTCATGATACTGACAGACTTACAATGCTCTAACATGCGCAAAAACACATTCACCACCGGCATTTGACCGTAGCTTAAATGGCAATGAAAAAAAACACTGTTCGTATACCGAACGATAAACAAATCGCTTATTGCCAACCATCTTCCTAAAAAAGTTTTTTTAGTCGGTTATGACTAATTCTGTTTTAGCCGATGAATAAAAAAACCTACATGATTTTCACCTACCTACATAATTATTACTACGATATTACCAACGTTACTTGTCCGCCGCCGAATTTGGAAATAGAATTTTCGGCCTAGAATACATTTCTGCATTTCCAATTTTATACAAAATAAATATAATGTCTAATTTTACTAACCGTCGCTTAAACATCAGTCTTGGAATCTATTGAAATTTTAGTTATGGTTGAGTATGGCATTATTCCTAACGCAACGGTGGTGCCCTCACTAGCGGCCAAGTTAAATTGGTACATCTATAATTTGGATGGATTTAGAGCAAACTTTTTGAAAATTGAATATTAAATTTAAAATGAAAACTTCCATTGGTTGTCTTACTAGCTGTGACACGTTTTTCATCTCTATGAGAAGCATAGTTATTCCGATCAGTATCAAAAGAATTTTATTTATAACGTCGAAAATGTTTCTAATTATTTACGTATTATATAAATGAGAAATTAAAATATTGCAATAGGCATTATTATGGCAATACGAGTGGTGTCATTTGTTTTTTTCTCAAGCAATCTAACAAAATAAAATGTCTAATAAAATGTTGCTTTTGAATTGATCCTGTAAATAAAATAAGTGGTACATTCAAAAACGACTGCATTGATATACACAAGAAACGAAGAAAAGCGACGCATTGAAGCCAAATTGGCAAAATCAGAAAGATTATCATCACGTTTACCTAAATGTATTATTAACCTACCTAATTAAGCTTTAGTATTCTACCATTTGTATGGATTTTTTACACGGATTCGAAATAAAGTTTAATAAACCGAAAAAATGTATTTTTATGACTGACTGTCTTGCTTTAAAAGAATCTAAAAATGTTGCAAAAATAATTTGTATATCTTGTAATTATTAAAAAGTTCAATCTATTTTTTTTTTCAATTTTTTTTAATTTAAATGTTTTAAAGGAAAAAAATACTTTTATTCTTTGCAATCGTAATACGAATCAATCTCTCATTTTGTCCATTTATATTTTTTACACGGTTTTTTTCGTGCGGTGGGCCTAGGAATGTATCTACTGTTAAAAAAAAATCGGGTGTATAGTAAGGTAATAAAATTATGTATACCTTATATATTAGATGAATCTTCCTAGATGTATCATGACGAGCAAGACGGGTGCTAAGATAAATATATTATGTAGGTCAATTCCAACCGAAGACGGCTGTTGGAGTAAATATAATAGTAACATTGAAATTTTCAAATGGTTTAATTTCTTTTTCATTTAATTATTTAATTTCGCAATAAAATATTTCACTCTAATTCGGTGTGCTCGCATCTCTACATTCTAATAAAACCAGCGAAAAAAATTTTTGGTCACTATAACAGTATGGGTCATGTTGTTTTCACATATAAATTTTGTTACTCCATGAAAATAAATATATCGAGCTCAAAAATAAATGTACGACATTACGTTTATTTCACCGCACTTTTAAAATCGTGAAATAGATAGCTTTGTGTTTTTCATAATTACATTATTGCTTTATTAATTTGATTATTATAGTTAAGGTTAAACTGCATTTTTTTAAACAAAAATCTATGCATGATGAAATTTGTACCTAACACAAAGTTATAAATATTTCAAAATGAAACCCGTATAATAAATAACATTCTTAATGTGGTGCTGTTTTAATATTCAAAATACAGAATTTGTAGATATTTTTTCAAACTTTAAATTAATATTCTTTTCGATTTGGCAAATACATGACATAGTTAACTACTTCATAATACGGTAGGTATGAGTAAAATATTACGCAAATATGTAAGTAATTTAAAGATTTGTGTAGTAAAAAGCATACATAAGAAATTGTTAAATCTTATTTAAACATTTGTCATTATCTTATTTTATGATTCCATGATAAATTTTCAGTACATATCGACTTCAATAAGATGAAAATATTTAACAGTGCTTCTTGAGCCAAAATATATTTTGCAAGCCGAAAAATATAATTTCATCTCGGATTTATTTAACTGGTAATAATAAACAGATTATAAATAGGTACCCTACTGCCAAAGTCAAAATGCTTCAGAAGAAATGTTTTATTTTAGCAGTAGGCACATTACAAATTTTGACATTAAACGAGTATTAAATCAACTGATATTTTAAAATATATTATATTAATGTAATATTAGAATTTAAATTGCATTAGGGTTTATTGACTTGTGGTGATATTTATATATAACAATAGATGATATCGTCCACGTATGGGCAAAAAAACTGAATGCGAATATGTTATGATTTATTTATGGAAGAGTTCCTTCTTTCAAACTAGTTCGTTTGGCAGAACACATAAATATTGAAAAACACACAAACTTTTATAAACGTTCAGCGAATTAAAAGAAAAACATTAAAAATTGGCATCTTTTAATTTGATTCATGTCCATTCATTACTACTGCAATTATTTTAAAGAAATTACAAGAATGCAGTGTATAGTTTTTTTGTGATACACACATATTCAACAAAGATTTGTTCAAAACTAACATTTTCGACAATTTTTGTTTTCAGCACAACGACGGTATTTGATATTTTTTTATTATTTCCTTTCCTAACTATTGATATAAAAATAAAAATAAATCAATCTGTTACAATTATTATCAAAGAATAATTGATTACAAATTTGGATTATTGAGATTTTGTACACTTCCATGTATTTTGTCACTAACGACCCGGGTTTCGCCTTTCGGCATCTTCAGACATTCGTGTGCTCGAATGCCTGAAGATGCCGAAAGGCGAAACCCGGGTCGTTAGTGACAAAATACATCGAAGTGTACAAAATCTCAATAATCCAAATTTGATGTTGAAATTCCATCAAGCACCCTCAGTCGATGTCTTAAATTATAATTGATTACAAATTTAGAACTGGTTTCATTTAGAAAGAGTTGTGGCAGGTTCCAATCAATCAATATCTAATACTATTACCGAAATATTAATAATCTTTAAAAAATACGAGTAATTACTTCTCTAAATTATTAGACCCCTATTGTTTGTACCACTAAATATTGACTGATTCAATACAATACTTATATATATAGAGAAATGTATTTTAATCATATCCATATGTTTCAACTGCTTTACACATTTAGAATTACTTTAATCAGTCTTAAAAGTAACTCCGTACTTTGGAAATTGTAAGCGGATCTATTGTTTGGCATTAATAATAATGTTGATTTTAATCAGCAATAAAAGTTAACTATTACGTTTTAAGTATTGCCATTAAATGACTTAGGCAATAATAAACTATTCACGTTGGAAACGGGATGAAAAAGCCACGTCATCTCCACGGACAATAATGTTAGATAATGCAATTATAATTAGTAGTGTATGGCCTACTGGAGCGTCACAACATAACATAACATGCGAAGGCGCTCTAAAAATGTCTGACTATTTCAGACAAGTTGGCAAAAAGCCCACCCCCCACTCGTCCTTGCCGCTGGGTGACTGATTGGTGCAGAGAAAATTGGAAGATGAATCCGCGGACTTGTGGATAAAGATCTTGCCTAATTGTCGTGAGCTTGGAGCGAATTGATTGAAAAACAACTCATCTATTGTATAATGATTGAGATTATATCTGTTACGTGTATTAAGAAAATGCTTCTTAAATGAGTCAAAGTGGCTGTCACGCCACTATCGATTAAGAAAACAAAAAAATCATCACGCTATCTGCACAATGCAGAGTTGCACGGGACCGGTCTTTCATCGAGTACTGTTCTTCTTAAGAAACGAAAAAAGTTTCGCTGATATTAATGGTAATATATTTAACCAGGGACCCGAACCGTTATTTTTTTCATTCTGGTTCGGTAGAAAAAATATATCAGTTCAGTTCCGGTTTTCGGTTTCTATTTACGGGTTTCGGTTCAGCTCGTGTTTAAATCACTTTTAAGGTTTTAACTGTCAACTTTTGGTGAAAAGGCATTATATTTACAAAAAAACTGTTTGTTTGTACTACTTCCACATGTTTATAATGATCAGGACCTGTTTCGCTCATTGCAACCATATTCAACATATAAAAGTACAATTTATTAATTAAAATTAAATTTTGGATACAGTTTATTGATGAAGTCTGGCTTTTATCAGCGAAAAATCTTCTCCTAAATCGAAATAAATATCGATTCGGTTTCGGTTTTCGTTCCGGCAAAAATAACGTTTTTTTCCGGTTTTCGGTTCGGTTCCAGTTTGGGTCCCTGTTTTTAACAAAAGCATGGCTCGATATTATCTGTTTTTCAGATTATGTATTACACACCGATATTCAATATTTGGTATAGTGAGCCTAAAATGCCTGAAAATTTTATAATTATATTTATTCATCAACTTTGTTATTTGTAATCAAATTATTAAATCGATTCAGTTTATTAAATTTCAGAGCAGAAGATGATATTTACATTCACTGAAAAAAAAGTGCGAATCTATGATGCATCCAATGATGATTTAGTTTTAATAAATGTAATAGATTAGATCGCTTTTAAATTAATAGATGCTACTAGATATTTCTATTTAAAGATGTAGCTGTTTTATTTTATTGTTTTGTTGTAGTCTGAGATTATCTTAGTTATTTATAAAAAACATGTTAATGTATTTACTGTTGTGAAATTATTGCTTTTAGAATATTATTTGAGTTGTTACTCTTAAAAGTATTATTTCGTTGGCTACATTTAATTGATATCCGTAATTCAATAATATTTGATCCAACACATAAAACAGTTTTTCATGACTGATGTTACCATCGAATTTTCCATAAACTTCTTTAAAGTGGGTTGAGGAAGCTTTAGAAACATTCATTTCTATTTCTAATAATACGATTTAAGTAATCGAGAATCTATTAGCATAACAAAAGGTTGAGTATTTATAAAACATCTCGTCACAAACACTTTATTTACGTTAACTTTTGAACGTTTGCGTCGTCCTATGACGCAGTACTCCATTTTCCCACTGAATCACATTTAACAATTTCAACATGAATGCTTGCTGGTTTATTATTATTTCGTAAAAATTGTTTTATTACATTGTCGAGCAATTTCGTAGCTACTATTTGATAACAGTATTTTTCCTAGAATAAGCAAAACAAGAGAAAATACTTATCCAATAAAGAACGTTAGAAAAATAATGTAATTTCTAAAAAAATATCAATCGCTTATCACCTTTTTAGGACTTCTTGGTCACAACTTCTTTTCTATACAATAAAAAATAAAAAATACCTACTTAAATTAACTAATTTTTTAAAACAGGATATATTCTTATTTTGTTTTTTCTAGCATTAGGATAAAAACAAAATCAGAGTGATATTTCTTATATTAGGATATATTATAAATCCAAATAGTTGATAATTGAAGATACTTGATCATGGAAGCTGTTTTAGATTATATTGATTGTACTAATCATCCGCCATCTACAGTCTATCATGAGAACTACACAATAATAAATTTATTCAGCGTAGCTTTTAGAAAGCTCGCAAGCATTGCACAGAGGATAAAATTTTCCCTCGTTGGTAGTTAGTGAAAATATTCATAGAGGGCATTGTCATTTCTATTACAAATTAAGTTTGCTAATTTATGTTGTACTTAATTTAAATAAATGCATAGAATCTAACTTCGAAGAAATACTATAAATACATAGCAAGTAAACAATAAAGTGACATATATTAAAATATGAATTGGTTTGAGAATATTTTTTAGAAGTAATTACTATTCATCATTCAGATATCATAATATATCAATGAGACTATAACATAATGTAGCCAAATATAAGATAAAAATAATACCATACTTAAAAAATAAACGTTTGTTATTGAAAAGTTTTTCGAAAATCATTAATTATAAAACTTTTAAAATATTTGTTTTACTAATTAGTCAATATAAATCAATTGATAATTGAAGAAGATGTTGATTTAAGAAAGTTTTATTCGAATTGAAATTGCATATTATATGAATATAAAATGGAATATTTTTCATTCTCTTACAGGACATTTATATGGGAATATTTTCACATTTTTACATATATTTCACTCTCATCTTCTTTTGGAGGACAATTGAATCAATTTTATGTGTTTTGTTTCCTTATCGATATGTTTTTATAATACCCATAATTGAATCTATTTTGGATCAGTAAATACGAATAGAAAATATATTAAATAATACTGAATGCTTCGTGGACATACTATATTTTGATAAAGAAGACAAATTTTAAATCTTATTTTAAAGACGAATAAGTGAGTATTCAAGATCCTTACAGATTTAATGAAAATTAATATAGAAAATTAATATTTTAATATTTACCTCGAAGAACTCTCGAACTTGTTCATTGTCTGAGAGAAACATCTGCGCTGAAGGTTCGTCTCTGCAGTAAGCAACATGCTTGTCGAATTCTCTCTCCATACGAAGAAACGTTTTGCCCAGCATTCGTGGTTCGTTCGCGTAATACTTCACACCTTCGATGAGGACACTGCACGAACAAAAATATTTTAGTTGATTTAAAAAATGGTAATTTAAATATTAAATCTATAATAAGTATTTAAACCTATGTTAAATTTATCACTCCACCAATCTTATTGTGAATATCACAATCAATCTACACTACAATTTATATTAAAGGAAAGCACGACGCTGACACTTCTGTGACGATGAAGTATATATTTTTTTTAACTTCCAGCGTTATTGGTAGAATTCTATTCGCCATAACGTTAGCAATTTCTTAGTTGATTAAGAAACATTAATAATACTATTTCTCCAATATCATTATGTATAAATAAATGATTCTCCATGGTAATGTAATATTCTTTTCTTCAACAAACTTACCTTACTCGACAAAAACACTCTAATACTTAAAAACAATAACGATTAAAGGAAAAAAGATTGAGTTATTAGAATATTTATATTACATATTAAGAGTAAAAATTGTTTGAGACTAGTACTGAGACTTTCAGAGTTATCTTGTTTATTTATATAATTTTTTTAATAAATGAATTATCGCATTTTTTCAAATTAAAAAAATGCAATGTTCAAATTTATTGATATATAGATGAAAAACGACGAGATGTTTTACTTAGTGTATTAACGATATTAATTTGACTCACGTGTTGTGGAATTCAGCAATCTGCTTGAAATTATTGAAGACTAAGTCTTTATTGTCGCTGACTACCTTCGGGGTAGTTGCTTTGTCGAGGGGTTTCATGTAGCGCTCCACCACCTGTTGCAGGTCTCGGCCGAATTCTTCTTCTGTTTCCACTAACTCACGGACCACTGCCCTGCAAAATGATACACAAGAAATTTAGTATACCTACATAAAAACATTTATTAATTGCGATGTTTATGATTAAAAAAGCAATGGAAAAAAATACGCAAGACAATACAGCTATCAATCAAATCTGTCGGCCCATTCGGTCATGCCATGTCAACTTGGTTGCATCTACAGAAAATTACTATGCATTCAAAGATATCATGGTATCATATGAAAAGCGAATGGATCTCAACTCATAAAAACTTGTTCATTATGTACTTGGTTTTTCAAAAAATTCTGCACACTACAACGTATGCAACCAAGGGCTTATTTCTCTCTCAAGAGATCTTTTTCTAATCCAGAAGGCTTATAAGGATAAGGCTAGGATATGACTATAGGTTAGCTAATCGCTTTCACTACGCCCCGTTGAGATCGGATTAGTGAGAGCGAATTTAAGATATCAGAAACATTCATGCTTGCGAACAGAAATCCATAAATCGATTGAAAAATCAATTTATGAAACTGTCCGTACTGGGGGCTAGAGCCCGTGAGGACCTTAACCAAAGCCAGCAATGCTAACCACTCGACTTCGAACCCGATATTATATATACACATCATAAGCTCCTACAATATTTTGAATGTAGAATATTTGTGACAACTGTTTTCAAAATATTAGATGTAAAATTAAAAGTATCGAAGATTGAAAGAAGATTGAAAGGATTGGAATTTTATCATTGCTACATGAAAACATGTTTTCAATGTCGTAACAAAGTACATTCTTATGTCAAAATTTAAAAAAAAATGATGAATAGCTATTGAAACATTGCCCAAAAATAATGTAAAAAATACTATCTTAGATATTGAAGAAATACTTTTGTTGAAAATTTAATTAGTAAAGCCCTATTAACAAACTAAATTATCTTTTATGACTACTTAAGTAAATAAACACAATTGTCTTCAAACGATTCAGTGGTGCCACGGTAGAGCCTCTAATTATTTGAAATGTAAATGCGTGAAGTTAACTTTGGCAAGGTGTAAAGTCGTAAATCAATCAGTGAGACGTTTTTGGATATACCAATGTCATCTTTTGCACCGTTATCGCTTTGAGCTTGGCCCAGATTTGGTATTGAAATGGGATTTAATTATCTTCATTGTCCATCTTACAAATCATTCAGAATAAAAGTTCTTGAAAATTATTGTAAAACCAAAATGATGACAGTATTATTGTGTAAGCGTTTTCACACACTGAAGATAAACTTAGCAAGCAAAAGAACCCAGTTCAGACAGGTGTAAAAAAAATGTACAAATAACTCTGTATCAACATTTTATACATGCGTGTGTTTTCTCATTTCTTAAATGATTGATATTTGTATAAATATAATACAAATCTAATTATCAAATACCATTGTCTAAAGATAACCTAATACTGATTATTATTAAGAGACTGTAAGTTTCTTTTGCAACTGAAATACTAAATAATTTAAGATATTGAGTGAGGGCGCTTGATGGAATTTAAATATAACATTTTAATTGTTGAGATTTTGAACATATTCATGTATTTAATCACGAATGAGCTCGAACTGATAGTCAGTAAATAGTTTATATCGTTTATATATAAGATAACATACGATAAATTATTATCACTAAGTCTATGAACTACATTGAAACCTAGATTAATCTTATAATTATTGATTTGGAATAAGTAGGTAGTTCTTCGAATTGCATTTTAGAACCCTCCATTTTACCCATAATGCGTTTGTTTTCCGTTGATATTGGGATTAATCCACCTGTCAATGTAGTTCCTAGACTCAGTGATAATAAGTTATCGTATTTTATCTTATACATAAACGACATAAAATATTTACTGTCTTTTAGTTCGAGTTCATTCGTGTGCTCGAACGCCTGAAGATGCCGAAAGGCAAAACCCGGGTAATTAGTGATGAAATACACGGAAATGTACAAAATCTCTAATTTGAAATACTGTATTAAATATTGACAAATTGATGAACTATGATAATAATGTCGCAAAAAATATTAATTCACAAACGAGTGTTAATTGTGTATATGGCATAACCATATAAAGAAGGTAGGAACATACTTAAGTATGGCGACGATGGACGAGAAGGATGGCGACCATCAATCTTTTCACATTGACACACTAACATAAGCTAAATTAATGTTAAATTATTAATAATGATTTACTGTAAGACTTCATTTATAGTAGTGTAAAACGAAATGCTTCACAGTGCCAAAATAACAGCCAACGGAAATGACGAAAACTTTGCTTAATAAATCTTATGATAATCTAAACGTTTCTATGCCACTTGTAGAACTGCAAAGCTTTAAGATGAATCATATTTAACAGAATATTTTTTATACAATGTAGTATGTAGTTTTAATGAGAGTTGAATTGATTTTAAACTATCGTAATTGATAGACATGTAACATCCGTACAGAAAACACTGTAATTTTCTGTACCCAATTTGAAAGAAAATACATAGTTAAAATAGGTATTCGTCATGTGCATGATTTTTGTTTATTCATTGTTTTATATGAATGTTATTAAATAATTGTTTAATTAGTTTACTGAAAAATTGATAGGGCTGGAGGACATTAAATTGTTGTACCTATTTAAAGTAAGCTGATTACTGCCCAGATTATTGAACATTAATAAAACATTTCTAAAAAATATGAAATTGTAAATACTACTATTAAATACCGTATTTATGTAATGCAACACTCACATACACTAGCTTTTATTCTTTATGAGCGCATGCGCAGATAAAGGATATGCGTGTGAGCAAAAGTTTTATGTCAATTTTTGACGCATACATATTGAATGAATACTAACTGGTGGCACTATCACCTGGTAATAATTTCCAGTATTATAATTCCGTGTAATTAAATGATTGACAGTAAAAATGAATATTCTTAGTGGCTGTATATTAATATAAGTATTCAGCAGTGCATCGATGCATAGTTGTGGCTTTCATATTGCGATAAAATATGTGTATGATGGAATGGAAGAAGTAACTTACTGTCTTCGGAAAGCAGCGTCAGCCTGTGAACCACCACCCTGTCGGTCTCTAGTCTCATCATCTCGTGAGCGCAGTGCACTTGTTGGAACCCACCCCTGTCGTGATGAGCCGCTGTCGTCCAAAATTCTAACCAATAATCTGAAAAGATTGGAAAAATTCGATTCAAAAACTGTATGTAATAGCTTAAAAAATTCTGTACCTTTACATGATTTTTTCAAAAATATTCAAGCATTTTTGACATTTTTCATCTTACGTAAAATTTTTAATATTGAATCAAGCCAAATCTTACATTATCCATCTAAGTACAATGCTTTCTACAGATTAAATTGAAATTTGTTTCACGTTAGCAAACAGAGCAAATGTCATTCACCGATTAAAAAAATAAATAGTTGCATTAAAAGGTTAAATTCATCATTTAAGATATATTAAAAAAAACAATTGATAAAAATGTAAACCACGAATTTTATTCAAAAAATACGTGACCGATTTTCCCCAGCTGGTTAATTTAAAAGAGAAATCGGTCCAACAGTAAATTGCGGAATGTGTATATAAAATTGTTTTTTCATCATATATTTTCATTCATTCCATCTAAGATCAGCAGTTAATAATATTTTATTTGTCATTGATAACAAATGGCGGTAATATTTCAAAGAGTTTGTATTTAGGTATAAAGTATAATGAAATATAGTAAATTAACTGTTGGAACGGTGGGAATAAAAACGTGCTGAATTATTATATTCCATAAAATATTTATGATAATCTTAAGATAGTAAAACATGCTCAAAATTAAAAATACACACACTTAATATAATGGTTGTAACACCATTTTACATACCATGGCAGCAATCCAATGAGCTATGGCTAAAATTCAACAATTTGTTTTGTGAATGCTAACGAGGATGCTATTCTGTGCCTGGGACATTTCAGGTGATAAATCAGCAGTCCTTTGAGATTCGCAAAGGTACACTGACAGATAACAACGACCATAATATATTATTCTTAAAGTGAGTGATGTTATAGTGTATGTTCTGCAAAACCGGTATACAAACAACTTTATTTACTAAACTGTGAACCAAGATATCTTATTTAAAAAATCAACACGCTAGTCGAAACATCTTGGTGAATATTTCATTAATTTGAAAGTGTAATGAAATACATTACATTATGATTCGATAACTTTGAAGTATAATACATTTTTCTACTAGCTTGTCGCGGTAGCCGAGTTTTCTTTCGTTTTCCCGGCCGCGGGCTTTATTTTTATTTCATCCCTTCCACCCACTTTATCCGCTTCGGAAAACGGAGTGTAGAGCGTCTCATTAAATATTACTCCTTTCCTTATCCAACTATTTTATTTTTTAACTCTCTGAAAAGAGAAGTTGATTGACTGATGTCAACTAGTTAAATTCATAGCCATTGACATTTAGACATTCTAAGCGTAATGCATGTCATAAAAAAATAGTTCATATGACTAACACGAACAAAATCTATGTTACGTTATCTTTAATAAAGCTATCGGTTTGGAGCTATTGCTTTACGACCAGTCATCTTCTTCAGCGCTCAAAACCATTATTGATAGTATATATCGCTTTCCAAATAACATTACAATCACTGAGAGTTGGTGTATGTAAGTTGGATGATCGACAGTTATGTATCGATCATGCAAAAAAGGAAAGTATCTCAAATTGGTAACGCTATTTAAGAATTGTCCAGGTATATGTAGAGGAATTACTATTTGTCTCGTTATAGCTTGAAGAAAATTATAGGTACTCAATTTGTATGAGTTTGATATTTGATTACTCTTTTGGTATAATATATTTTCGATGAATTCGACGGCTATTTTGTGTTAATTCATTGAAAATTAGTAACATTTTGAATACATGGATTATCGTTCACACTTGTCTGTTTATTAATGCTTATTTTCTAGATGAATTTATCAAAATCTAAATTTTGAAAATATAGGCCTCTAGCCGAGTGGTCAAAATCATTCATGGCTTCGGTTGCATAGTTCACGATTTTAAATCCCATTACGGACAGTTTGATAAATTGATTTTTGAATTTGTGTTTGCAGGAATGGATGTTTAAATTCCCTTCCAGCCATCCGATCCAAAAAGTGGGTTTTAGTGACAAGGATTAGTAAACTACGATTCTTGCCTAGCCCTACACTCTCCGAAAACGACTATTGAGTGACTTAACAAGCAGTTTTTGTGGAAAAACTTCTCATGAGATAAGTTCCATTAAGAGTCTAAATCATAGGTTCCCATATAGGGGTCCATACGGACTGGCAGAAGGTCAACGGGGGAAAAAAATGTTGAAAATACAAAATTCGTGTTCAGAATCAGAAGTGCTCGTTATTTTATTATATAGCACTAGTATTCATTACCCAGGGTGTAATATCGTTGGCGATATTTTGGTTAAAACTAATGTTGAATGTCGAAAATATCACCGTGGACCATCCATCATGTAACACCCATAGAATGTAAATAAAGTCATGCCAAAATAATAATGCTTAAAGTTGAAAGTAGCACATTTGACTTAGAAAAGGCAGCCAGAATGACATGAAAAAATTTCACATCGCTGCTGTGCACCGTTTGGGAGGAGTTATTGTGACATACAGATATATTTATGTACATGTATTTTCTGCTATATAGTAGAGCTTATATCTGACTGTGGAAACCAGAGAGAAATACAGCAATTTAATATTATAATTCGAAAAAATAAACAATACATTTATATAGTTTAAAACCTATCTTAGTGTCACAAATCGTGATCGCTTTGATAATATTATGTCTAGACCGAAATGAATAAAGTATACATTGTTTAAAAACTGTACGATATAAAAATGATAATAAGAATATTTAGGAATGAGAATGCCGAGACATTGCTATGAATTTAAGTGAATATAATATCATTTACCCAAAAAGAACATTGCATACTAAATTTTAAGGATTACACCCTGATCTCAATAAACCAACATAATGTTGTACGCACACTTTGAACTAGCTATATAATAGTTATATCGTCAGTTAATAATGAAATCTTGTTAATTTGACCAACGGAAACTTCATACGAACGCGTTAAAACATCATTAATCTATTACGAGTTTTCTATGGGTACTTCATTGAATCACTTTGTATCGTACATTGTTTAAAACGCAGAACACGTTTCACTCACAAAGTGAGCATTTTTTCAATTATTAACATATATTATCACTGATAAGTTACTAGTAAACAATGTTAAAAAAATGATTCGATTGAATAATATTTTGGAAACCGGCAAACACTGTCAGATTCATCATGCAGTGAATTAATATTAAATTATACCAGGCAACTTTAATCAGGTGTGGCAAGTCCAATATTAGTTCAAAGAAGAACCCTTCAGTTGAAATTTTATTTGGACTGATGCCGGAATGCTGTTGGCCCAATTCAACCATCACTCAGCATTCCTTATTATATTATAATGAATCATGTTCATGCATCGTATTATAGACATTTATATAGTATATTTATTTAAATATGTATCTCAAGTAATCGATTCTTTTAGCAAATGAAAAAATGCAAAAAACATAGAAGATAGTTTTTTAAGTTGATACACTATGCTCTCAGTATTGCTCATGAATTCATTTATTATAAATAGATTATTTATTGCCCCCAACTGACTTTTTGTACCGCCAGTGAGTAATGTAGATATTTTTGAGATACTCGTCCAATAATTGTTTATTTTAGAAATAGAAAATTGTCTTTGAATGTAATATAATTTGCATTCACAACCTGGATATCTGAAATAGTTTAATATTGACATTGTTCTATTACATTCAAAGCCAAGCAATTTTTTTATACTTAATTTAATCTCATATTTTGTCCTGTTCCTCAAAATACACATAAATGAACAAATCAAAAATTATAAATACGTGGCTAGTAAGTCATCTTAAAATCACAATTTTAGAATTTGTTAATAAAAGTTTTTCATTAGTAGCCGCTCAATAGAATAAACTAAGCCATGTTCTATTTTTCGTGATTGTAATTATTCATTTGTTGATGTTTGTTTTAAGTTAAATTAAGCGTGCACTGATAATATTATTAAAATGTTGAAACGGATGACAATAAATTGCACGTGGCCATCGCCAGTAGATTTCTCTTGACGTTATGAATAAAATCTGGGAACTGGCCAGAGTAGAGAAGTCGGTAGAGAAACCATTTATATCCTAAGATGACAAGTATTTTGACAGGTTTAAGGTTGCTTTTGCTTTTTGTGTGCCCTAGAACTTCATTTTATTTATAAATCGGCTACTACCAACAATCGATTTCATGCAAATTTCAAGCAGCACACTAATATACACTATCATTAATTAACGTTGAATATCGACCAAAATAGTTTATGACGACTTATAATTTATTATATTTGAATTAAAAAAAAAAGAAATCGCTAATTAAGATTTTCCATGGGTGAAGAAAGAGAACTTATTTAACAACAAGCTGTCTCCTAATCTTATTCATCTATCCATTCTTTACCCTCTACATAAAAGGTTCAAGTCAACGAACTCCTGTTGAAATACTCTATTTGGAGTCCATATGATCCATGCTCAATGTGGATACTAAATTTATCAACACAGTTAAATTAAATAGTTCATTTTCTTCCACTATGTATGTGATTTTTTCAGCTTTATAATATCTAATTTTCCTGAATATTTCTTTATACTACTGTTTCTAACAATTGAGTTAAGCGACCCATCTCACATCCGGTAAGTAGTTTTAAAAATTATTGATTAGACAAAAGAGATATACGATCTTAAGAAAAACATAAAGGCCACTTGTTTCATGGAATAATAATATTCGACAAAATGTGGGAGAAAGGATATCCTTCCATCGTAAACTTTGTAGTGAAGTTGACGAGCCTTCTTCCACTCTTGGATCGAAGGAGGCTACTGATGATGAACATGATATCAATAGAAATTATATACAAAATTACACCTTCAAGTGAACTTGCATTATCTATTAATAAAACAAAATGTCTGTTTTCTACTTTGTTCTCCGTTCAATGAAAGTTTTCCCAGGTGCCTGATGTTTGGCAAAACGCCGATGTTCACCTTATATCTCAATTTTGAGAACAAACCTTTGTACTCGACTGACAAATAAGTCGCAACGTGTTTTCAAGTTTGTCTATTTTTAAGAATGAAGTTTTTGTGTAACTTACAATTTTTATGTTTTTGAAGTGTAAAAAGATTAACAGTTTATTTACGTAACGATGCATTGATATAAAACAAACCGATATCTTGTTGATGATGGAATGAAAGAAAATATTTGGCTTCGTTTATTTCCCAACTATAAGCAACTAATCATCCAAAAGTTGTATTAAATTCATCGAATTGTATTTTTATAAATGTATTTACATATCTGGGATTAATCACTACACAATCAAAGAGTGATATTTTAAAATTAAAAATTTTGGATGGAATATGTAGGCTTTTAAAGCATGGTTGAAATATTACATTCAATCGGTATGTTAAAAATGTTAAATTAGATCCTTCACTATAACCGTATTGGTCAAAAAGAAGCTTGGAAATTTAAGGAATGTACTAAAATAATGCTCAAGGCTTTCAAGAAATTGTTGTTTATGCAGCAAGGAAGTTATAAAATTAGGAAACAAGACAAAATCGATAGTTGTCACCAAAAAGGCGGTAAGGTTAATTCTCCTAGATTTTCTACTGCTAGAAGTAATTATTGCAACTAATGTAGACTCATGGAGAAATGCAGTAAGAAGGCGTAAGTGGAAGAAAGTTTATGCATTTAGTGAAGAAATTTAATTAGAAGATACTGTTTTCAATCAAATTAATTACTATGTAAACGAATAAATTTTATGTCAGATACCGGAAAAAAGTTGAGTGCATGCAAATGTATGATTTATGATTATTTAAAAAATTACGATGATTGGTCTGTATACACTTGTCTACTGGAAAATAAATTGTATACAATGTATGCCACCGGTAAGACTCACGTAAAATTGAGTGGGCTATCAAAAACAGATGGCTCTCATCGCCGTATCCTGTAATAGAAAATAATATCTCTGGACGTTTGTTCTTCACTCTACTGAAAATAGTCGACCTTGTTTCGGTTACGTCGGAAAATAATCGTAGGCAGCTCTGATTTAAATGACAGGTGAATCACGGATCCACAGATCCAGATACCTGTCATTATATGAAATTTATCATGTAGAATGCAACATATGAAATGTATTATTAATGAATTGTATTAGAGATAAAGTTTCACGAGAAATAGTTTTTGTCTTGACATAAGTGTGATAATAAATTACAAGGCGAAATTAAGTTTGTGGCTTATTCTTTTTTTTCTGTTAAATTATTATGTCTGGAAGAAAGCTTTAATGATTTTTAGTAATTAAATAATTATTTGTGAAAATAAAATAATATTTACCGTACTTTTATAGTCATTTTTTTATTTTAAATCATATTTTATTATTTGTGCGATCATAACAAACGTTTATAAAATATTATACATTCATTATACGCCTTTCTTATTATACTATCCATTTATTTAGTGCCGATATAATATGAACTAAAAAGCCATTATTCTGTGTTTTCAATGTTATCTTATATACAATAGCTCAGACCACTCTGTAGATGTTCTATTATTATCACATATCACATGTAGGTATGAAATTTTCTCATGACCTAAGCGTTAGCGGTGTATATAATAAAATAAAATGTTATGAAATACTAGCTACTTTAGACATTAAGTATTTCAATTTAAATACCGCCATCTATGACGGGTGCGGTTACTAGTAATTAATATTAATATAATTTAAGACATCGACTGAGGGTGCTTGATGAAATTTTAATATCGAATTTGAATTACTGAGATTTTGTACAATTCCATGTATTTTGTCACTAACGACCCGGGTTTGCCGAAAGGTGAAACCCGGGTCGTTAGTGACAAAATACATGGAATTGTACAAAGTCTCAATAATTCAAATTTAATATTAACATAATACGGAAAAATTTTCATTCAAAATAATTCCCGTAGTATTTTTTTCCTTTCAAGGTATTTCTCAAATCTTATCTTTTCAAAACTCTTTTGTTAGAATAGACACTTTCTTTAAAAAAAAACCGATAGAATATTATTTGGAGTGCTTAAAACGGTAGAGCTTGGCGGCCATTTCGTGTCAGCTCTTCTGGAGATTAATTGGTCTGGAAATATTCCCTTCCAAATTTGAGTTTTGTCTTGTGCTGTGTGAGATGTAGTGCTGGTTTACTGAAAAAGCATGCTTTCCAATCGTAGTTAATCCAATTGATGTGTCGGAAAGTCTTGGCACGATCTGACCACAATAAAATCGTAACCAGTGGCTTCTTCGAAGAAATGCGGGCTAATCACATCTCATAATCATCGTGCTATTACTCTACGAGAATGCAATAGTCGCTGATAAATTAATTAAAAATACCCAAATCTTTCATTTTTTGTTAAAACAGATGCTTTCAAAATAGGTTTCATAGGTATCATAACGTTTTATATTAAAATGTAGTAGACTAGAAGAACATAGTATTTAAAAAAACCGATGATAGGGAACAAGAGGAATATAATAAATATAAAGGTAAAAACAAATTGCAAAATCCCAACATAAAGTAAATAAAGCTTGTGTTGTTGGCCTGGAAATGAAAATTACTCGGTGTAAATTCAAATTTAATATAAAAATAATTAATTCGTTATTTCACTGGCCACAGTTTCACAACCAGTGGGGTAAGAAATTTATAAAAAATTGTTAATTTTTAATTAATTTTTATGTTTCATTTGCAATTGTACTGCATAAAATATATAATTTTTATATGACAGTTTATAATTATTTAAGTACATGAATTTAACTAAAATTATGAATATACGGAATCCTATTTGTCAATTCCCATATACACTAACCACGGCAGAAAAGTCTTGTTTCGTAAATTTGACTTATTTTCGAATTTTCAGAGAGGTTTATTTCAATTTTATTAAATGTATTATATTATATACTTAAGTAATCTTCTCGGCAAACTCCAGCTGAGAAAGAAGGAGCCGCTTCTGCCAATAACGCAACGAGCACTATCATTTTCTCGGCATTTCATTTTTCGTAACAGCGTTTAAAATCTCGCTTTTATATTGCACTTTCGAAGCGGAAACTGAAACTCAAAGACGGTTTAAATATATCACAGAATTGATAACGTAAACAAATACGCGATGCTGCAACCATTGCAAACATGGATGGTCATTTACCTTGCATCTGAACACTATTCAAGTTTATTTTTGTTCGCGAGCTACTTCTAAATTTACGTAATTTTTTACGAGTATTATGGACATGATATATTACATATCTAATATATCTTAGGAATGCCATCTAATACGACAGAAATTCTGTATAAAATTTTACATTCCATTCATCATTTTTTCAATGAATTCTTATAAATCTTTGTGACAATTTTGTCGTGTTGTTTTAAAGATGTTGAATACGATAATACAACACGTTAGTATCACTTTTTTACTATGCATTTTATTTTTTAGATAATGCTTCTTTATAAGTCTAAAAAAATGATTATATTATATTATCATACTCATGCTTGTTGATTACTAACATTTAAAAAACATCGTAATTTACTATTATTGTTTAGTAGCCTTGTGTACAATCTTTTATGATGGTGAAATTAATATTTTATTACTCAATATATATTAAAATTTGATGTAGGTGCTAATTTAAAATTTAATAACTTGAGGACCGGTTTCGGTCGGTGAGTAATAGCTCATCCTGGTATTATTAAATGCTGTGGAACGGGTATACATATTTATTTTGATTTTGATTAATCTCGGTAGGTGTATATTATATAATATGTATTCAAGCTTTGTAAGAATTTCTTGAAAATTTGCTTCGAATTCATTTTTATTTTATGGTTTGAATTAAATATTTTTTTATTTCCAAATAAATGAATCTTATTTTTTACCCACGATCTTCAATGAAACTCAAATAGAAATGCCTCACTACACGTATTACAAAGAGCGTTCGAAAATGTTATCTCAGTAAAATGAGAAAAGTTTAAGCATTAGGAAATATCACGATTAATTTAAAGCTGTTGTTGCGTAGTCGATAGTTAGCAAAGCGGTTCACTGTTCCCTGTCCGGGTTCTTACCGCGAGGCTTTGTCGGTTTCGGGTGCTAGGACCACGGGTGCGGGTTTTTGTCTGGAGTGGCTGTGTGTCCTTTTCGGTCTCACGGCCAGCTTGTGCTTGGCCGCAGACGTATCCAGGAGACATGGCCGCGTCTCGCCGAGGTCCAAATCGGGGTCGAGTCGTGGTCGTCTGTGAAAACAATGGCATGCTATGAATTCATGGGATACATGACAGCACAAGGGGAAACACAAAACAACCATTTCGACACGATGATAAATAGTAAATGAGAACGTCGAAGCGACAATCTTATTTTAAAACCTGTCGACAAAATATATTTTCAAATATTTCTGAAATATTAGACGGCGTATGTACATCGTGTGGTAATACGTCTGTAAAATATATATACATACCAAACTACAAACACATTCACTATTTTTATAATACGCAAAGTTAGCAGGATTGTTATTGTAGTGTTTAATTAAACTGACATGAAAATTGCTAACAAAACAAATATAATTATTAATGCTATGGACTTTACTCAGATTGATATTTTTTCATTTCAACAATAGCACTAGCTTCAACCAGAATTTTGAATAAAACGAAAAATCGGGACTTGTTTAACAAGATTCCTTTCGTTATATCATACATTTCCCATTTTTAATTAGTAGTTAACATTATTAACTTTACATACTTTGAATATTATATTTTTAGTCAATATTATTCAAAATAAATTATTGAGATATTATAATATAAATGATATTGCATGCAAATATACACAAATGCACACCAAAATCCATTAAATAAAAATAGACAAGCTGAAGTATAATACATTCCGTTAAAATTTTAGGATTAAAAGAAGTATTCAATGAATATATTTGGAAACTGTTTTATAATTTCATGATAGAGATAATCAAAGAAATACAGTGTAGCTTTAAATTAAGTTTATTCGATAAAATATCAGTTTTGGGTTATAGAATCTAAAATGAAACCTACTATAGAATGAGTTGAAATTGATATATTCGTATAGTTAACTATTTATGTATAAAAGTAGGTATGTACATAGTTCCAAAATGATTATTGTAAATACGTATATTATTTTCATAAAATTGTTGAATTCAGTGCTAAATATATACGGATGAATATTTAAATGTTAACTGTTAATGACATTCCACAATAAATTTACCGATTGACTTAATTCAACTTTGCAATGCAACTGGATAAAAACACTTTTTCATCGTATTTATTTGATCAATTTTGCTGAATAAAGAACAACTGTCTTATCCACAACATTATAGAAAATTATGAATAATTTTTACTAAAATGGTTCACTATGCTTGCATATAAGACTAGAATTATTAAGTAATCTTAACTGTCTTTAGAATATATAGGTTGACTGCTATAGTAATTGGACGGCGATAATTATTAAACACTTCAACTTTAAACGTCCACAATAAGAGTAGCTAAACATTCTTGTCGGTGTGAAGGAGACAAATATATCTGGTCTTTCTATGACCATGTAACTGCCGCTTTAATTATCCACTACTGGATGACAATACTGAGAAAATTTCATTCGTATGTGATGTCGGATCAAAATCGTGAAAAAACGTGTTTGTGTTAGCAGACCCTTTAAGAAACAGTGATATTTTAGTGACATTTACTTCATAAAAGTTTCGTAAATTTCGTAACGAAACCTCTCAGGACAGCGTGAGATACTACAAACTGTCAATATTCATTGAGATTTAAATATTGGTACAACACTGACATAAAAAGCAAATGTGTTCATATACTATGTTTTTCCATATTTTTCAGTCTAATACAAATATCTAAAAAACCTTTTATTTTTATTACTGTTGTGTTCATTTCTTTAAAACTCATTAAATTCCTCATTTCTACATATCTTACATGTTTTCTACATACTTGTTTTTTTTTACTTATACTCTGTAAAGGAAAATACTTCCTTAAGTGTCCAATTACTATAGCAGTCACCCTAATAATTTTCTTTAGAGAAATCTTGAATGCGGATTATTGCTTATTGCTGGCAGAAAAAGACTTTTCGAGCAAATTTGATAACCGTAATGTATTAAGAAATCACGAGAAATCAAATTAACTGAAATTTTAAGATGCTTCTCAGTGCAGTACTGCATCTATAATCAAACCTTTGAATTTGTGATTTCACTGTGTCAAAGTGTTTAGCTTCTATGAGAAGCATCTTAAAAAGTCTGAAAGAAATTTTAAATGAATAATGTTATTTTAATCGTCAATGCATTTAGACTATGTATACATTAGACCAATATAGGGCACCATTTTACCATGTAAACAATTATATATTGAAAAAAACATCGCATAACTCTTCATTATTATTTGAAAAATTCATGGAAATCATAATTGTTTATATTCAGATATGTTTCACAGCTGTTTTCTGGTTTAAATTTAATTTGTCTACTGTCTAGTTCCAAGAAAACATACTTCAAACAGATTAAAATTGATTTGACAATCTGGCAGTAAGTCGTATTTTAGCTAATCAAATTTTGACGGAACTTTACAAATACGTCCAGCAACAAAGTTCTAAAGCTGATTTAATTTATGTGCCCTACAGTTAATGTCGGTACTGGCTGGTATGGTGTGACGATCTTTCGCGGGGAAAGTGCGCCTGCGTGTATTATTTATAGTTGGAAGCCATTAATCTATTAGTGCACATTATTTCCGTCGAGGCGTTGCATTTGCTGCAGATTAATGCCCCGCCAAAGACCACAGCTTTTATTTTCAAAGGGAACAACAAAAACATGTTCCACTGTAACTTAAACAGTTCTGTTATTAATGTCTAATAACTGACAGGTTTCCTTTACAGTTAACATTTTAAAAATAGATACTCAGAACTAAAACTAAATAAAGTCAATTTTCAAATTCACACTAATGGTTTCAAATTAATCTTATAATAAATTAGTTTTAAGTATTAAGCATATGTTCCCGACCTTTTTTGAATTGCTTGGCTCTTTTATAATTTTCGAGGAAACCGACGACACCTCCCCTCATTTTCATATAAACTCATTTTTATAGGTTGATTTAAACATATAAAAAAATATATTTTTAAAAATAAAACTATAGCCTCAGCCTATTTTATGCGAAATTTGTACTTGATGTCTTTGGCTATGAGCAATCAAATTTATGCATCATTATTTGTTTAAAACATCATCGAATTGTTCTTAATATTTGATATTTTTTGCTGCTTTTGTTATGATATGAAGAAAAGTTTAAATTACGCTCACGCAGACGGTTTTTAAAAGTTGTATCTGTCAATGAAAAAAAAATAATAATGTGATTTTTGTGAATAGAGTGAATTTTGCATCATAATTGTCTTTGACACACCGGTTGAGCACCAGAGGTGTTAAATTTCTTCTATGAAAGAGGCGTACGACATTCATCATTATAATATATTATACAATTTGAAATATTTCTCATGATTATAGCCTTATATCGACTGTTGGCGCGGAGTATAATATTGATCTAAAACTCTAAATATAATAACTAATGATATCTTGTGAAAATCAGATGAAAGTTTGATTTCATTACATTTTGTAGTGTTAAAGTCTCCACAACTTACAAATACAAGACGAAATTTATTACATGGCCCGCTATCAATATGTACTGCATGGTTTTCATATGAATCATTTCAACGAAAGACGTTTGATGAGAACCAGTTGTTCATCAGTCGCTCAAACTCTCTTCAGTGTGGGTAACGATGGGGGTTACAAAAGTTTGGTAGTTTGATAATCTCTCCTTTCTTAAGGTAGATTGGGATATATGTTGTGTTATTGGAACTCTTCAGGTTTCTACCTCATAATCGGGAAATCTAGTTGGCCGTAGACCCTATATCTTTACCATTCGGGAAGAAGAGTAGTAACCATCATAATGTTTTATCAATTATGACAATCATCTTGGAATAGTGGTGTACTGCCAACGCTGAGGCATTGCCAGCACGATAATGAAAACTGGTTTAAATACCGACTGGGATTTTCTACCAAGGACATAGGTTAGGTTTGCATTCCCTCTTACTCAATACACTATTCAAGAAGTATAAAATGATTGAATTTGAATTAGTTTTATTAAAGCTTTTCTTCCAAACCTTGCGACTTATTTTTCCTATGTAAATTTGAGCGGTTCACAGTTATCATTAAAATACCGCCAGATAAAAATGTCATAAGCCTTAGGTAATGTGCTTAATTCGAAGTAAAATACATAAATAAGAATGCATGTATTAGCATTCGAATCAATTCCACGTCTAGCTTGAAAATATCTGACATAAAATTTTTCTACTAGATAATTCAATTGATACGAATTGGACAGTAAAAATTTATATCTAGGGAAGGGTACGATTATTCGCGTTCATATCATATTCAACAACTGATTAATTTAAAATATGTGTCTCAATATTTGAAACCATTTTTTTACTAAGGCATTGACACAAAATTTGCGATTATGTATATTGACAGTATTTTTCAACATGTCCTTGATAAAAAAGTAATTTAAAAAGCAACTGAAATTTTTCTTTCAAGTGTTTCAAAATCAGAGTTGCGGTGAAAATATTTATGTCAATATAAAACTCAAATAAATGAACGAAATAAAAAAAGATTTGCTTTTATTAATCATAAGAAAACGATTTTTGTAAAAATATTTAACGTGCACTACGAAGATTTCGTGCAGCTTCTTTTACGCGTACGATATTTCATGACAACTTTAAAAACCGTGCTTTCTTTGTTCAAGTCAAATGAATATTATAGAACATTGATGTATTTTTTCATAATCTTTCCTCATATCGATCAGTTATAATCACTGACATTTCTGTGAATAATCAAAGAAAATCAAGGTAATTTTAAAATCTAGTTTGATGTGTGTAGAAAAAAAAGTGGCTCTTGTTTCTATGCACATTTAAATAGGAAGAGAAGTGACGTCCATTTTTTCCGGTGAAGTAGCTTTCTCATGGCACGAAAAGCAATATTTTAAAGCGCTCTTTGTAAGTTCATGCACCCTCGCGTTTTAATGGGTTATGAAGAAACTACTTGAGTGACGGTGAATTTTATGACGTTTCAGTAAACGCGTAAAATATTAACACAGAAAACGCTTGAAAATATTTAAAATTGTGGTATTTGTATCATTCATCATATTTTACTGCTTTTAAATCGAAACATTTGTGGTGTAAATAATGTTGTACGCAGTTTCGTATACTTTATAAAATATTTTGATTCGTTTAGTACAACTTAGAATAAAACTGACCGTAAAGTACAAACAAAAATAAGAAATTATTCCTAATGTAATTAATTGGGTGCACACTCATGACGAACGCGAAATTCCAAAACATAATAAGCTAAAATTAAAATAAAAACTATGCCCGCTTCTGATGAAAGATGAAATACATATGGAATGTAATATTTCAACAATCGATTTATTTTACCCACTGACTTACACAAAATTAATTTTGACAAAATGTATTTTGTCAAAGTCAGCTTTAAGCTATTTTTATAAATAAAACAAAAATATTCTTAATATTCGAATTAAGTTACTGAATAAATGTATTTTTGTATGTATAAAATATACGAATAGATGGAATAGTTTTAATGATACTTACTACACTTCACAGTCCCGTTAATTTGACACTGTTAAGACTAAATGAGTTAATAAATAGATACTGACTCTTAAGTATCCTTTTAAAAAAGAATCAGATAAAAAATATTTAATAAATTTAAATGAAAACTTTTGGCACAACACCAGTTGTCAATACGCCAGATATTAATTAATATTTGGTCAAGATACCAATTGAACCTGGAATTTTCTGATCCCTAAACGGAGCTGGTACTTAGAGGTTACATATGATAAAAGGTCGCCCGCTTTTCTCTAGTTGTAAAGCTTTTTTATTCCATTTCGGATTTTTACGGTTAATATAATATTAAATCTAGCCCAAAACATTTATCAAAATTCAAAGGATATGCGAAGATATTACATATTTAAAACAATTAAAACATTTTTGCATTTGAAAATAGAATATTCAGTTATAAAAGATGAATTTGTTTTACAATAAGAACATAAAACATCTTTTTGTATACATAATATAAAATAATGTATTTATTCTCTTGGGCTGTAAAACTGTTTTATTAAAATATATTTTTATCAATTTAAATTATAAATGTGCTTTTTAAATATCCGAATCTATCACATAATTATCTTTCTACAAAAACTTGGAACATAATATCGACATACGTAAATATACTGAACGAATTATTGTTAAGTATCTTTCAAATATATTTTGTCTTCGCACAGTCAAGTAGATTGATGCTTATAACAGGTAAAATCTCAAATTAAATAAAAATACATATGAAGTTTCCAACTGAACTAAAATACGTTTCTCAGAATGATATATTTAGATTGTAATGGAAATTTACGGAAAAAACTTCTATGTAGCGAATGACATTAATTGCAGTAATATGAAAATATTTATATTACTCAATGTTTATTTTAATTATTTAAAATACTTATGAAATAAAGAACGCAATCCTTTCCCAAGTTACCCATACTCAAAGCCATTAATGCAAAACTTCATTGTTTAATGTTTCAGAATGAAAACGTATTTACGGTGTAGCAAAAAGTCGTCTAGGAGAAAAATTTCACTCACAATCTTGGCAGATCGTGTATTCGGAAAGATATATAAATTTAGACATTGCGCGAAATATTTTGAAACAGACAAAGATGAATTTCTACAGGTGTTCTCTATTCTCTTTTCATTTATCATCAGGCGTCTGGTGTCTTTGCATACCCATTTGAGATTATTTTAATTATTAGGTTCGGAAAGATATATTTGCTGTTTATTTATTTTTCACTTTTGATTGATGAAATGCAACAGTCTTTTTTAATGTTGTGTATAAGCCTAAATATTTTTTCAGTTGCTTCTAAGATATCAAATTTATTTATATGTTCCGTATACTAGTTGGAACACAATTGTATTTAAAATATATTGATTATGTACTGCAAGAAACGCTATAAAAATACCAAGAAATATAAATTTTATACGAAATAATTACTATTTATCTAACTAGTAAAGACATTTTTTGTGTATATCTCGCGCTTGTTTATAAAATATCGAACTTAGCATGAAAATACGTAATTTATAGTGTACATAAATTTCATTTTCCAAATCGAACTCGGCGAGTAAGCTTTTACTACATAATGATGAAATGTAATCTATATAAATGTTACTTGGTTAAAAATGCTTAATCAGTAAATGAAACAATCGTCACTATCTAAATACGACGTTTTCATTAAATCTAACAGTAAGAAAATTCTATAATAATCTTGTTTCCAAAGATCCTCTGTCACGATTATTATTCTCCATACCTTCCGAAAAACGTTTTAATGCCAAATGCCAACTTGTTAAGAAAATGAATTACTGGAATAATTTATTATGAATAACTAAACTGAAATAGACTATAAACATTACATAAGTATGCAATAGAGTGGAATATTTCTATTCCAAAAGTCTACGAGAAAAATAAACACACTTTTGAATGTCATGAGACATGATGAAATCATTCGTTTAAATTAAATCTACCTATGATAAATTACTATAATCCTTTGAAAATTTCCGTGACTTAAACATTTCTTAATGATTTTTTACAAATATGTTTAGCATTGAATCGCTCCTGATTTGTAAAATTAAAGACATCCGTAGAATATTAGATAATGAATTCACACGAAAGAAAATAATATTTATTGAAGATTCTATGACAAGACAATTATAAAATTTTGTCATCTCAGATGTTTTAATAAATAGCTATTTATTATGATTGAATAAGAAATATTGTGATAAATAATTAATTATGTTAGAATGGTACCGAGATAAATATAATAAAACTCAAATATTATGAAAAGTATGTAATGTTAAATTCAACTATTCATGCTAGTAATGGAACACTCGGTAAGATATCCATATGCTTGTTCACTCTCACAATAAGTTTTGTTATAATATACATACTTGGCGCCAGGTTGAGCAGATGTCTCCAATACTTCGACGATGTCTCCCAGTTTTAGAGACACTTCATCATCACCTGCTGCATCGTAGTCACAGCTAGCCACAACAATGTCGTCCACCTGTAAGAGAGATTATGTTAAAGATGTATATAAAAATTCTAACAATTAATTAAAATTACAGCTCTATAAGCCATTAATTATTGTAATGTAAGGGATATTTCAAAACGCGTCAAAAAATACAAATTATTATATAATTTAAGACATCGACTGAGGGTGCTTGATGGAATTTCAATATCAAATTTTGATTATTGAGATTTTGTACATGGAATACATGGATGTGTACAAAATCTCAATAATCCAAATTTGATACAAATTATTATGTTTAAATAAGAAGATTTGAATCACGAAAAGTTTTTCAGCATTGTAGTTTCTCACACTTAAACCATTTATATCTTTTACTAATCCCATTTTTACCTTTTTCATAACAACATCCGCATCATGAACATCACAGATTGAATTCAATTTTCTGAAACTTGGTGTATGTTCAAGTTTATCTTCATAGCCGTTATGATGAGAAGTTTCATCTTTATCTAAAACAACTCCTTTCTGAGATTTCATCCAGCCACCCAACCTTGTCATGCGAATGTCTTCGCTAACATTACTTCCATCTGTCACGGAAGAGTTGTCTAAATCATCGTCATCGTTTGCTACTTGACAACAATACATAGAAAATTTATGTGCCGTTGGTTGATTCAACCTGAGTGCCGAAAACACGTGAAGTGGCTCAAAATGACTAATGCCCTTTTCGTCAAGAAGCGTATATGCAACTTGTCCCGTAAGAACAGCCCTACTTGACTCTCTGGGCACGACCGCCTGAAGACCTTTCTTCATTATAAGTACAGTTCCCGGATGCTTTTTTCGTTGGAGAAGAAAATCTTCCATAGCTAAACTGTTTTCACTCTGGAATAAGTTTATTGGGACATCTGCAGACGTCTCTAATGGAGGTTCTTCTGGCACAATCATTAACGCAGCGCTCTCTCTGACCAATTCTCTTAATTTAGGGTCAGTTCTAGCCAATTCGGGATCAGCTTCCAATTTTCTCAACGCCGATAATAAGCTCGGTCTTCTCTCTGCCAGTTGTCTCATTACAGTCAACCGTCTTAATATGTCTAATGTAGTATGATCTTCAGATAACTTGTTCAAACTTTGAGAATCCGAAACCAATAGGAGTAAACTTGATGCGACATCATGCATTCCTAATGTTTTTGCCAATCCAATGGATTGAATCAAAAGCTGTTTGAAATCTTCACTATTTCCGCTGGATATCAGTTGATTAAGCTTTACGTCACTTGTTTGCCGTACTGCTGTTACTATAGCCTTTTGAAGCGTTTCTGTTGCTTGCTGTTCTGTCGCCAAAGAGGATGCACTTTCTGATATATTCTGAAGCACATTTCTTACTAGCTCCGAACTAGTTTTAGATATATTTTTGAATGCAGGACCAAGACAACTTTTTTCATCCCGCAAGACTGTGCTTAATTTTTCTATTACTATATCCTCATTAGCAACTATACTTTTATCAGCATTATTAATAGCTAATTTCAAAATTTCGACTTTATTTTGAGACGAGTGTTTCATGATTTGCTTACAGAGTTGTTCTTTTTCATCTTCTGTCTGTAATAATTCATACATGGATGATACTAAGCTTTCGTTTAGAGATTTCCCCAGGACAGAATTGATTGAATTAAGAACGCTTCTATATTTATCTTTGTTATTATGAGAGTCTTCTTGGTCAAATTGCTCAGCAATGACCATGGCAGCAAGTACAGCTGCAGCAATCGCGTTTTTCACATTCTCATTATTATCTTCATGATTTTCTCGCTGTCCTTCATTAATAGATCCCAAGCGCTGTATTTTTTTATTCTTATTATTTGATCTTTTTATTTCCAATGATGATTTTCTTTGATTCGTTATCTGAACTGTTTTCATATCAATATCTTCACCTTTTCTTGTATTCATATTCGCTCCCATTTCAACAATGGAAGTAATAATAGTCATCAATTGATTTGCGACATCATCTTTGAAACCAAAATCAGAAACAAATGCTTTCAAGATTTTGGAATTTCTCGTATGCTCTAAAACAATATCAATAGCTGGAACTTCTACAGGTACTTGGCGCCCTACAGACATTCCGGCTTCTGAGAGCTGCCTCAACATCTTTGAGTCTATACTCAATTCACCCCGCGTAGAAGCCGTATCGTTTCGTACTTTCAATAGTTTCAGTTCTTCTGGAGTAACAACAAAGCTCTGAACCGAGAATTCAAGGCCTTCTTCACCCTCAACCAGGTCAGGTGCGACGAACTTGGGACCTTCTGAAGTTTGAACTATTTGGCCAGGAACGAAAGTAACCCCACGGTCTCCAGACTCAACTACTCTTCCAGGTACAAATCGAGGACCCTCTTCGGTATCTACTACTTGCCCAGGAACGAATCGTGAACCTTCTTCTCTAGTAGATATCACTTGACCCGGAATAAAAGTAGGACCAGCCTTAGTTTCAACAATTTGCCCTGGAACGAACCTTGGGCCTTCTTCGGTGTCTATCGTCTGACCGGGGACAAATTTGGGACCAGCCTTTGTTTCTATAACTCTTCCCGGAACAAACTTAGCACCCTCAGTTGTCTCTATCACTTGCCCGGGAACAAATTTTTCTCCACTCTCCGTGAAAACTGTTTGTCCTGGCACAAAACCTCCATCGATCATCATTCCAGGAACAAATCTTGCTCCATCCGCATCTTTTTTCATTAAATTTCCAGAAACAATTTTACCATCAATACTGGGACAAGCGTGTCCAGGATAGAATTCAATTCCTTTTTCATTTTGCACCATATGTCCAAAGACACAAATTGACTCGCTATTGACACACATCGAAAAACTGTCGATAGCCAGTCCAGTGGCTGACGGTTCCATGAAGACGATATCTTTAATCGATCTAGCTATGGCAAACTCGATTTCTCCATTCGCACCAACAATTGTTTTGCCTGGCATGAATTTGTCGCCTTGTGGAGTTTTTACTATCTGTCCCTGTACAAATTTTGGGCCATCTACAGTTTCTACAGTTGTACCTGGTATAAAATTAACATCTCCATTATTTTCAACGGTTATTCCGGGAACAAACACAGGGCTACCGTCCTTCAGTGTAACGGATCGTCCGGCAACAAATTTAGGACCATGGTCTGTATTCAATGTCGCGCCTGGAACGAATCTAATATCATCATCGTGTTGAATGTTTTGTCCAGGAACAAACTGCCATTCAGAGTCTAATCTGACATTCCTTCCTGGAACAAATATTTCTCCATGTTCGTTATGTAATGTTTGTCCGGGGACAAATTGCGGGCCATCGTTAGTGATAATTGTTTGTCCTGGTATAAACGTTTTCCCATTATCATCTACTTGGGACACTTTTCCAGGTACAAACTTGGGCCCTTCTGATGATATGATCGTTTGACCTTCTACAAACTTTAAGGTGCCATCATCTAAACGTATAGTTTGTCCGTGAACAAATCGTTCTCCTTCCGATGTTTCCATTGACTGACCCGCTACGAATATGGGCTCGTTTGTTTTTTTATCCATGAATGTATGACCCGGTACTAGAGCGGGTCCATTCGGAGTGAAAACAGTAAAGCCTGGAACGAATACCGGCCCAGCAGGAGTGGCAACTGTTTGACCTGGGACAAACTTTTCCCCGATTGGAGTTTCTATTACTTGACCTGGGATAAATTTCTTGGCACAATTGATATCTAACGTGAGACCGGTAACTTTGTTGATATGTGTACTTTTTCCTTTTGCTATTTGTTTGACCGCCTCTGGAATTTCATCCACGGTTGGTAATTGTTGTTCGATATCTACATTAATTAGTTTTTCTTTTATCCTGGCAGTATTTTGCAATTTATCAGATGATATATTTTTGATGAGAGCCAACAATTCAACATCGGGCGTCTCAGTGACAGGTGAGAAAGGTTCAATAGCTGGCACATTTTCAAAACCCGCTGTTATTTCGAGTATTTCCGTCGCCACTTTAGGCATTTCAGCCGATAATTGTAAAGGAGTAGCTCTGATGGGTTGTGGTAGTGCAGTTATTCTAGGGATTCCCATTGCAGCGGCAGCTTCTCTTTCGAAGGTATCCCAATCCCACGATTCTATAAGAGGTTGCATTAGATCGCGCCAATCACCACTTGACATAATCATACTTGAGTTAGTTCTTAAATGTTCGATGTCAATTTTTTTCAATTTACTGGTTTCCGATTTGGTCTTTTTTGTTTTTTCCTGAGCTTTTGTTTTAATGACAGTAGATTTTTCTGTTTTTTTAGTTTCAATGATAACTTTTTCTGAAACATTGATTTCAATGATTTTTTCTTCTTTGATTACTTCTCGTTTAGCTTTTTTGGCAATTCTTTCTACTTTTACTTTTTCTTCTTTCTGTTCTTGAATTTCTACCAATTTATCTTTTTGCTCGAAAATATTTTTCACTCCTGCCAAATTTGCGTGGCGCTTTCGAATTTTCCTTTTTTCCATTTCTTCGTTTTCGATTTCTTTAAGAGCGTTGTCGTTCGGTCCTTCCCCTTGATAAAGGTGTAAATCTGCCTCATAGTTGACGAATCCCATTGAAACGTTACGCCCTTGTTTCATTTTGATAAGAATGCTATCTGAATCTTTAGCGAGCATAACGTCTCGGACGTCCCCATCCCTCACTGCGGCTTCCAGCCCTGCAGGAAACACCAGGCCGCATTTTTTTTCTTCGACTGTGTATACGTACTTCCTATCTCCTTCGAGATTCTTTTTGCTTATTAAATTTATGAGACACTTTTGTGCTTCGTTTGAGCCGTCAAGAACAGGGAACACATATCGATAGCCAGGAAGTGTTGTATGCTTTCGATTTCCATATGCAATTTCGGGCACGAAATGGTGCGGTGATAAGTCTCCCGAGACACTGGTGATCTTGCATTTAGCTTTATGTGCTGAACTTTCGGAAAGTAGCACAGGTATGTAATGATGTGAAGGTAATCCGTACGATTTTCCTGTGATACGGCAATAGCGTCGCGCGTCTGCCGGGGAAATTGGCGGCAACAAAGGGAAGTAATTCGGCTTCGGCAAGCCACGGCTGCATCCTGTTATCCTGCAGAAAGACATTTTCACGAGTTTGTCTGCGAAATTATACTTTTTATTTTATTTAACGCCGCAACTTTCTCGACACGTATAATCCACAAACGATGTCTCTCTTACATTCATTATAAAAATTCTTTCTTTCATTTTGAGACAATGCATCTTCAATACCAAATACCACTTATGTTTTGTTATTTCCACTCACACTCACACTTTAACTTAATATTTATAATCACATTAAAATTATTAAAACAAACACTATTTATAAAAAAGGCATTAAGTCGTTCATGATCCTTTTTAATATCGATAGTTAACTATTATTATTTAAAACTACACGAATTAAACTAAATAAAAAATGAATTAGATTAGTCTTTAGAACGGTATTATTATACGTTAAATGTCCGAGTATGTATCTTTAATCCAAGCTAAGTTTCAAAACTAAAGTTGAAACGGAGGAAGGGACGTTTTTAGTCGGATTATCAACGGTAGTGTTGAACTGCAACAGGAATGCGTGAAGAATGCGCGTGTTTGAAAAGCGAGAGCCGGCTTCAAGATATGCGAGGAGATTTGAGGAGGGAGTTTATTGTGGAGCGGACGTCGCGACGCCTATCGCCGAACTGATCTAAGGGACGCCAAAGAATGATCTCTCACCGGGCACCGAGCGTCGTGCAGAGGACGGCATAGGCTCAACTCGCCCTACCGCCACACACATTAGTCGACGTTTTTCGTCACATCACGATTTTTCGTCTTTTCCACCTGTAATTCAACTGCCAACACGTTTGTAGCATATCTCATAGGCGTGGTTGTATACTTGGCAATATTTATTAAATATGGCATATTCACGAAACGTAAAATAAATATGTTGTTTTGGTATATCTACAAGTGTGTTACAAAATTCATAATGATATGAAAGGCAATACAAAATAACATTGGTAATTTTGTTTGGACACATATTTTAAAGTAAGAATTTTCGCGGAGCTACTCCTGTTCAACTGATTTATTTATACTAACGACTTACCATTTCGTTTTTATTTCTGGGAAGTGATGTTTTATAAATATAATCGGGGTGTAGGAATAATAAAAATTATTAGGATTTATTTGAATATTTTTCTTAAATGAAATTAATATTTAACTAGTAATCAGTATCTATAAGTAGCAAATACGGTTTAATGGATGTCGGTAGATTTAACATAGACGGAGATTTTCATGTTTACTCGTTTTTTTTAAATGACACCTCGTAAAAAATTTATGTCCTAACGCATTCAAAATCATTTTCACATGCGTACCAATAGAGAAATATTATAAACGTTTGAAATAAATATGGATATATTTTATCACGTACCAATTCCATAAAAAAAGTAAACTTGATACAAAGTATCTGAAAGTACATTCAAAATGTACGCAGAAGAGAATTTATTTGATAGAACTTCAATATAATATGATAAAAATAACAAAGTATTCAGTTCTACAAAATTTTATTTTATTATAGGTCTAACGGTGGCGTTTAGCCGAAATAGCTCAACTAACTAATATTTTTTGTAGAGCTGAATACTTTGTTATTTTAATCCTATTACGTATTTTTAATTACAGTTTTTAGACTGTAATGATTTGTTGGCGTCCGTGGCGCTGTTGGTAGCGTCGTTGGCTACGACCACGGATTTCTCGGGTTCAATTCCCGGTGCGGACAGTTTTCATAAATTAACCTTTCAATCGATTTGTGGATTTCTGTTCGTAGTCGGAGTGTCTGTGATGTTTAAAAAAAACTCCCTCCTCACCCACCCTTCTGTTCCTTACGGGGGCGTAGCGAGAGCGATTAGCTAACCACTGGTGCTGTCCTAGCCCTATCCTTCTATTCCTACTCTCTTCGAAAACAGAGAGGTTGAGCAACTGAGTATCAGGTAGTTCTCATAGAAAAATTCTGCTGAGATGCCTCCATTAGGAGACCATATGCTCCACATTGAGAGCGGACATGGAAAAAAATGATTTTTAAAAAGGAAATTGTCATTGCACACTCAATGCTTCGAAACTATAACACAATTTTTCAAAAGAGTCTTCCTAAAATAATATTATAAGAATTCTTTGTTCGTGATTTTGATATGGATTTATTATCATACGCATTTCTGGGAGAAATAAAATCCGGATTCTATTGTAAGTGTAAGTGTAAGTGTTAATAGATTTTTTTCTATAGAATGCATGTCGCCTAAAAGCGGGCGGGCCTGTACAAAAAAAGGTGAATTGGACAGTGGCAGTCGTCTTGGTCGACAGAGAGTTATCTCGCGTGACGTCATCGCAAGGTGAGTAGACTCGCACACATTCATACGAGCGGAGAGCTGCACGCCGGAAACTAAATTTAGCGCCGCGGCGTTTTTTTCCGCGCCACTCCATCCTTTCGACGCTAACCTTTGTGACTAACTTTACTTTACTACTCTCTCTATACTCAGACCACCGCATGCTTGTATTGTCTGTATTGTCTTTTTGATTTTAACATCACCGCCAGATAGTTCAATTAATTTAAGCTAATGTAATGTATCATGTGCCAAAACTATCTATTTAGTAGAAATTCTGTCAGTACGATATAATTTGAAAGAGCGGAATTATTTTCATTATATTGTTTCGTAAAATAAACAAAATAAAATGTGATGCTTCATTAAAAAACTGTTTTCGCAACGTGATAATAAATTGCAATCGTAAATAACAAATTTTTAATTTATGATATGCATTATACACGATATGACTTTCTTTAATGAGGGAATTTCTGTGAGCTCAAAATAAATTTTAAATTACTTTGAATTCTTTATGTGATCTAAAAAAATAAGAAAAACATCGTGAAACATGAAAAGTTGATGCAATCTTCTCAGCTTCCAAAAATTAAGAAAATTTGATTTGAACATGTACTAATTCGAAATTCGTTTTTATCGTGTGATTAAAAAAAATAGACATTTAACCAAACACATATAAGATGTTTATAGTTTGACATTTAAGTACCAAAAAATATCAGTGATATTTATTTTTTTCGCTTAATAAAATGCTTAAATTGATGATAAAAAAACTATATAACAAAATTATAGCCACAAGAGTAATACATGAAAAATAATGCATGGAAGAAGTGGATTTTTGGAATTACTTAATCAATTCTTACTAAACTATAATATGTTTACCATAATACATTATGTAACAAATCGCAATAAATGAAAATGTTTTTTAAAGCTCTCAAATCTATTATGTTATTTAATTTAAGACATCGACTGAGGGTGCTTGATGGAATTTCAATATCAAATTTGGATTATTGAGATTTTGTACACTTCCATGTATTTTGTCACTAACGACCCGGGTTTCGCCTTTCGGCATCTTCAGGCATTCGAGCACACGAATGGACTCGTCAGTTCGATCTCAATAATCCAAATTTATTATGTTATTATTCACAACAAGAGTTTCTTAGGTAAAAAATTATGCCAATTTATCATAAATTGTTTGTCACGATTCTTTTATTTAATTATTATGTTTAGTTAAATCAACTTTCTTTGACTGGAATACGCGACAATATTTTTTTGTTTATACTCTTTGAAATGAAAATCCAGTCATAATATTATCATTGGCAGCAAAAGAATCATGTCCGTCAAAGATGGATGAATACGTTTATTTGGCATTTTGTTTTTATAATTATTCATATGATAAGTATTACTGCAGTAATTTAGTAACGTATAACTTTTTGTATTGAGCATCCCAGACTTGTGTGTCTGGATTTTTCCATAGGTATTTAAATTATAAAAAAGTTAAGGTTGGCGAACAGTTGTCGCACCAGCCAAAGCGTGCAACGGAGGGAATCGAAGCGAAGCAAGGCGTTCAAAGAAAATATTTATGGTAAGCGAGATGAAAATTTTTGTTTACGTCACAGAATTCTTTTAACCGGAGATAAAAGTTTTAAAAAAAGCCCAGATTTTTTAATAGAACGAGCAATTTGTTCCCGAAATGCTCATTTGCAGAGCAAAGCCGGTCCTTCTCATTCTAGGATTTATATATCTCTACATCAATACTCAACACTTAACAGTAAACATAATTTATGTGATACTGGCTGCACTTTGGTAAAACCATTGGTTTTACAAAATACTTAATTTTAAAAATGGTTTATTAAATCAAGAATTTGATGATCTTTTTAAAATGTCACGTGGATCATTCAATATTATTATAAATGACAAAGTCATTGAAAACATTTACTGTCATTGCTTTTGTTAATGCTTTTATCTAATTTATATTTATAAAGTGTTTTTTTTAATCATAAATTACATATTTCCAGTTTAAAAATGTAACTCTTTACATAATAAGAAACAATAAACCCGGAAAGCTATACAATATCCGAAAACAGCGAATTGATATTTGTAATAATTATGTTAAATAATAACGTAGGCGGAACAGAATTGATTTGATGAATTTATTCTAGATGAAGTTTGAATGCGAGGGCGACTCTGGTCTATTTTTCTTTCGTGATTCACGCTCACATTCCATTAATATCACAGCACGGCAAAGCACAGCATGTTGATATTTAAATTTCAACGTATTCCGTTGAGAAAATAAATAAAAATGCAATGTATTTATGCATTTTTTCTTCAATTAGCTTCCTGGACTCTTACAGACGCTTTTATCACATGGTGAAACTAATATACATATTATAAGTCCTGCTATCAAATGTTGAAGTCCTGAAAATATGTATTATAGTACAGAGACACCTCATATGTATTTTTTAGGGAATCGCATAATCTTAAGAATGAATATTTTTTTAATGCAAATTATTAAATTTCCAAAGAAAAAGTTTTTGTCCTTCGCAATAATGTTTGGAATTTTGTTTCTCCTTCCATCCATCTGGTCAACACAAGATAGCGGGAGAGATTAGCTGTCTTCGTAAAAGATAAGTTAAGCAACTGAGTAATAAGCAGTTTTTGTAGAAAAATTTCTGTTGAGATATCTTTATAAAAAGTTCATATGCTCCACGCTGGGAATGGATATGGTTAAAAAAATGTATTTAGAACTGATTATGTGCACAATAAATAAACAATATCATAATATTCAGATATTTAAATGTTTTTTTCAACCTTTACAACGCTAGCTGATTTCGCACCAATTTATTTTCAGTCAATTGATCTGTTTAAACGCTCATTATGGCTAAAAATATATCATTTTCAACGTTAAGAAAAGGAGAATTATGTGAAATATATATTAGTTATCTACGACTTTTCAAGTAAAATGGCTGCGGCCAGTCTTTGTATTCACCGCCAACACGCACAAAAGCAAGCGTGTAAGTATGTGTAATACATAGGGCTAACGATTAATGCAGCGTATTTGCAGTTCAAAGCTGAAATTCGAAAGACTGATTAATTGACAGCTCTTTTTCAAAAATATGCTCCCTTGTGCTCTACTTGACCTTTTCATGATCTGTTGCCTAATTTCTCTACCTAAAGATTTGAACTTTTTTTTAAAGCATATATCCACAAGTGTTTTTTTCTAGTTTGGCCGGAAATTCGAGATAAAGTTTTGGACATGTAAATATGTCCAGCGTGTTCATCGGGTTAATAATACATACATATTTATGGCTAAGTAAGCATTGTTAGCTTATGGAGATGTTCATATATTTATTTATTAAAAACATATTTAATAATGATTAATTACTATAAATAATTAAATTGCTAAGCAGTGATCATCAAACTTCGAATAAACGCTCCATTAAAATTATTCAAAGCCGTCACATAAACTAAAACACAATACAATTATTTATAATGAAAATATGCCTTATGATTTATTGATATTTTGTGACTTCTGTTGATTCTCTAAAAAATAAAATAATTATTCAATATATTTTAGTGGCTCTTAAGAACATCCTGTATTTTTTTAAAGATCTTTCCAGTAAGCAAGAGTCTCGCTAAAGATTTAATTTCTGCCTGTGATCATAATAAACCGTGAGTAGTTCGCATTATTTTCTCTTTATTAACCATTCGTTTGAGAGAGCAGACGTTTACCAGCAATACAAGTGTCTGCTCGCTTAATTTAGGATCAATTCATGAATATTGAATACATGACACATACATGTTTTAATTGTCATGGAGCTAGTCCCTAGTGAATGAAAATAAGAATTAGTTTACCCTCGTACTTGCTCAGTAAACTCTTATGAATGAGTATTTAAACTGTAAATATAAGTAATTTAAGAAAGTAGTTGCATTTTTAAAATGCTACATTATGAGTGTATATGCTCCACATAAGAGTCCGTGGTGCAGTGGTCAACGTTGATGGTTTCGGTTACGGATGTCTCGGGTTAAAAACCCGGTACGGACAGCTTCATAAATTGATTTTTCTATCGATTTTTCGATTTCTGTTCGAAGGCATAGACTTATGTGATGTCTAGAATTAACTCCCACCCACACGTCCACAAAACGGGGCATAGTGAGAGTAATTATCTAGCCACTAGTTTTGTTTAGCCATATCCTTTATCCTTACTCTCTTAGAAAAAAGAGAGGTTGAGCAATTAAGTGACATGTAGTTCTTGTGGTAAAACAGTATATTCCAAGTCCATATATTTCACATTGGGAATTTCTCTTCTATAAATAATCTGAGTTATAAGGTAATTTCAAGACCACAAAAAATATCTTGTTTATTTAATACTTGTCTATCTGTCGTCTACGAAACGAAACAATATAGACTTGTTTTATTTCCGATCATCCGCGCTTGGCGTATATAACATTTAATGAGACGCATCGATAATTATTTAGATAACCAGAAGTTCAATAATCTATTCTGTACGGTTTACCAGTACCCGATTTTGTCGTGGCGTTAAGCCAATGGATAACTTTCTAATCACGTGCTCCAGGACAGGGCGGAGTATTTCGTACAATGGATTATTATTAAATGAACAACTGGGAGGATTAAAATATCTGCGCCGGATAGCGAAGATGTAATTCAGATGAAATTAAACTAAATGAGTGTTATTTGAATTTTAAATAAATTCGCCGATCAAAAGTTTGTTTTTAGTTTTCCAGAAGCGAATAAAATACTTGATGTAGAAAAGAAATACTTAAAACGCTCGCAGTAGTTAGGCGCTACTCCAGCTCTGCATTTAAGTGTGAATGAATATCTATATCGAAATTACCAATACAAAAATCAATAACTCACTTTTGGTCAATTTGGTCAATACATGTTTGAAAACATCAAATAAAAATGAACAGCTTAGCATTAAAAAATAGTACAGAAACTCTTAGTAGAAATCAATTATTAGTATATAATGTTTTATTTCACTAGATCAGTATTGTGCATTAGCTCAAATTCTCACGTTAGATTGTATGCCGACTCGTTGATCCGTTCAAGTTAAAATCGTTAGCATCGTGAAAAAAATAACGTTAATGTTTTTAATGTGAAATAAAAATGAAAAAACCTAAATGTGTCAGTAAAATGAAAATAAGTAAAATGATAGTTGTATAAAAAACTCAATCAAAAAACTGATTTGTGTATTCGTTTAGATGATTTCAAATGATTTTTATATGAGAAAATGTGTTTCTACTTTTTTATCATGTTTTCTATGAGAACTGCTTGTTACTCAGTTGGTTGCTCAACCTCTCTTTTTTCGAAGAGACTAGGGATAAAATGATAGAGCTTGGACAGGAGTAGTGGTTAGCTAATCGCTCTCGCTACCCCCCGCCCCGATTGAAAGATCAATTCATAAAACTGTCCCGAGACATCCCTCGTAACCGTAGTCAACGACGTTACCAACTACGCTACGGACGCCGACTACTTGGGTTATTATAAGGATTATTATTTTAATTTTAAATGAATGACTGAAAAGTTACCACCCACCCATTCAATGCTGTGTAAGTGATAGCTAAAAGAGTATCTGGATCCAGAGCCTGTCAATCAACTCCACCCTGGTATACAAACAATCATGTAAGAGGAATTCTCCGGTATAGCTGAGACTATGTATATTATTATAGATTGGAAGATTAAAATCAGGTATTAATTTTTAAACATACAAACATAAAAAGAAGACTTGTCATATATAATTTTCTTAACGATCAATTATATTAAACGACTGTATTTACTTTGCTTAAGAAAAGATTTTGAGGGTTACGATATTTTCGACAGACAGGCGCTTTAAAGTAATAAAATAAATGAATGCATTATTATAAACAAAACACAAATTTCCGTAAAAGAAATCAGATTAACAATAGCGTATGTAATTTTTTTGTAATCTTGTATACAGATACATGATAAACGTATTCAAACAGCTGGTTGTAACTTAACTTAGACTAGCAACGTATAAAATACACAAAAAAATCAGTAACATTAATTATACAATGAATTATTTTAGACTTTTTCATTAATCACTTTTTCCGAAAATAGCCATGAAATAAAAACATTATGGTCGGCCACGTAAGTAATGATTGAGTTGAAAAAGGTAAACTTGGAGAGATACGATTCCTATGATAAAGATGGATAAACGAAATTTTAGTCTGGAAAAGCGCCCCATATTGATTGTATATTATTAAATTAAAAAAAAATTCATGAGAATTTTATGAAAACAGGGATAGTTGTCGCAAACGTCAATCGGAGTTAAAAATGAAATTTAAATATAGCGTGGTTTTGATTTGTAATTTTATAAAACAAAAATTTTTGCAATTATAATTATTATCACGCGTATTCACTATTATTTGCAATGATAAATTACCAATTTGTATTAAATTAGAATCATCAATAGTCTTTTATTTCACTCACACTCCTAACAACTTTCAATAAAAAAACACACACTTATAATTTACTTTAAACATCACTTCGACACGAATTAAGTAGTGACCATTGCAGTAAAAAAAACTTCGGTTATATTTTATGGATTCATATTTTTACTTTTGCCTGACCACACACATGTATTACAAAAAGATTTGTGAACGGAAACGGCGCCATTGTCATTTACGAATGAATGTGTGAGCAATACACCTGCAGTCAAAAGACTGAAGTAAAAATCCCCGAAAAACATTTAAAACACAAATAAATTTACCCCTCTCAATACAAGAAATATGTCTCGATTCCGGGCAGGACCACCTTGGGATTGTACGTTAAATCATAACTTTTCTTAACCTGAGTCTTCAAATCAAAGGTAAAGAAAGTTATTAATAATGATTCGTTGGCTTTTGGAAGCCCTGTCACTTGGTGTGAAAATGTTATTATAATGTATTAAAAATTTTGGTTTGTAAAAGTAAAGTAAATTGGTAATGAATCGCAGTTAATTCGACATGATTTTTTATTTCCTGGATATGGAAACCTTTTTTTTCTTTTCTATTTTTTACATAAATTTTACAGCTGAAAAATTAATAAAATAATGATGGAAGAAAAATTCTTTGATAGAGTAATTGCTTGTTTTTATCAAGGCAGTTTAAGTAATTCGTTACTTTTCATTCTAATAGATAACGTTGACGATTGAAAAAAACAAGAAGTAAACATTTATATTGACATTTTTATCATAAACAATTTCTAGCAAATTCATATATATACCTATAATAATTTCAGCAACTCATATTCTTTATAGAAACCTAACTGCAATAAATTCTGTGATGTAAAACAAACTCAGACATCCTGATAAGAAGTTCATTTAAAAAACGAGAGAAAAGAGTGTTATTTAAATAAAACCCCAAATAAATTGGGAAATTTATAAATGCATTTGAAATATTTAGGAACATTTCGCTAAATTTACTACGGTCCTGATTTTTGGCGCTCTTTCGTAGAAGCTGTCTGGAAATGAAATAAGAAACATCTTTAAAAGTTCCAAATGCCATTCAATGTCGAATGAATGAGAGATTTTCAAAAAGGATATGAACATCAGCGACGGCTAAGAATCTGTCGCTAATGATTCTTTGCTGCTTCCAGGTTAAAAATTATTTTATATCACAAAGTTACGATCATTCTAAAATAAATAACGTGGAAGCTTGTAATATGGTATATCTATTTTCTAATTTCAGATAATATACCGATTTGTTAATTTTATTAAATAAAATATTATACAAAAAGAGGATTCGTTACTACTTTTATTATTATTATCCAATGAATTATCATTCTATAAAAAACTACGAATTTTCGCATTTATACCCAGCCGTCAATTAATCCAAGTATAACAGTGAAATATCCTTTTAGCCTTAACGGTTATTATATGTATACATATTACTTGGGGATGACACCGTATTTTTGTCGGTAAATTATCACCAAAACACTAGGATATGAATAATTATCACATTATATTGATTATACATCGATATAATTTTTTACTGCATACTATTAATTTTTTAATTATCACTCGCTTAAGCTTGCATTGTTTAAAAAATATTTATTTTTTGCCTCAGAAATTTTCTATTAATTTTAAAAACTGCCGCCCCCTCCCTTTCCCTTTACTACGCCAGTGTTCGGACGTTTACCATGTTCACTAAACAAGCATCATTAAGCTTTTTATCGTCGTTTATATAAAAGAAACTTAAATATTTTACTCTACTTTTGAGTTCTGACCTTTTAGATTTCTGTTACTTATTTTGAAAACAAAGATATATTTACTTTTAAAATTTTTGAATAACAAAAAATTTCGCTCGGCACGTGTTATAATTTCATAATAACACATGTAGGCAAAACACTTACGTGGAAGTGTTTTGAAATAACGAGATTTAAATTTATTTTAAATATTTACCACGAGAGCTAATGACATGTGTAGGCGTCATTGTTTGGAGGGTAATTTTTCTTTCACTATTTGTCTCAGAATATTTAATTAGAAATATACGAAAAGCGAGATAATTTAAAAAAAATCTTCCTATTGTATTTGAAAACAATTTCAATGAAAAATAATTTACTAGTTAACTAACGTTGCTTATCCAGGTAAAAAAATACAAATTTAACAAATTTGGTGGGTTTTCGTTTTAGCGCCACCAATTTCTATAGTGTGTGTCTTAAAGTTTTCCATTTTCTATTACAGAAAACTTCTCGGTCTAATGTGTTTTCAGTTTCAAACAAAAGATGGCGGTAGTTGCTGTTGAAATATATACTTATGCTTTACAGAAAGTTCGGTAATAAAGCTCTTATCTATTATTAAACCAAACCGAATTTTTCTATGTGGGTGTGAGCTCTGTGAATTAAATTCACTTTGAAAATTACGTCAGGTCGATTAAAACAGCAACATTTGTTTGAAAAATATTTAAATGAGGCACGATTGAATTCGAGAGAATATTTTGCTATCGATTTAATAGATTGTTTATACATATTTAGTCATTATTTTAATAGTTAGACAAATATGTTATAGTTTTTTTGCATAACACATAATTTTCGTGCAGGATATATGTATAATAAATATATTTTAAAAAATAAAACACAATTCATTTGTACTACTTCCACATATTTATAATGATCAGGACCGGTTTCGCTCATCACGAGCATTATCAACTGATGCTCGTGATGAGCGAAACCGGTCCTGATCGTTATAAATATGTGAAAGTAGTACAAATGACTTGTGTTTTATTTTTTAAAATATAATGTCTTTCCACCAAGAATTGACAGTTAACACCTTAAAAGTGATTAATAAATATATCTTATGAACCTGTACAGTAATAGCTATAACAGTTGAAACCAGATTTTAGGTTCTTGTTTTATAAAATATTTCTTCTTTTTTTAATCTTTAAAAAATGAAGAGAGTTTGTAATGTCATATTTTAACATTGGAAACCACTTTCGAATAATCTCACTCTCAAGATTAAGTATTGAACTCTTGTAAAAAACAAATGAAAAGTCAATGAAAACAAAAATAACAGTCTGTTGATTTTCCGTGCCAAGGTTACTGAAAAATACGAGTCGACGCTCGTTTGCTAGATTTTCTAAAAACTTGAACTGATTTTCATTCAGTGGATTTTCGAGATTATTTTTTATCTTTTGTGCAACAGGTTTTCAAAGCAAGCTCATTTAATACAATCGTCATATTTATTACTCCAAAATGTGTTGCTATTATTGAACTTTTTATTGATTACATTTTCCTAAAGAATTATCTAAAGAACTGTTAAATAAAGCTTTGTTAAATCAAAAAAAAAGATTTTAAAATTTTTAGCTATTTCTTTTTGATGTTTGATACGATTTTCAATCGAAAAAGGCGTTTCGGTTCAGAGGAACTACAAGTAAGGATACCACTGGAACCTATCACAAAAGATATTTGCTTTTCCTTAACATTTCTTCTTCAGTATAAGTACCAGTATAATATTGTTAAAACATTTATTGAATGTGTATTTTTTAAATTAAATTGATTGAGAACTGCACTTTTATAAAATAGATTGCTTAGACAGAGCTGTTTACCCATTAGTAGCATTTATTATTATGACTTTGTGTTATCTCTGTTTAGAGGCAACTATAAAATAAGTAAATTTGGTACTTATAACAATAAATTGTAACAATACGATCAATATAAGTGTGTGTTATGCAACATTCATTAACGAGAATATTTAAACCATTCTATCACCATGCAGTTGTTTTAATCTAGGTTGGTTGAAATGATCGATGATTTAAAAAAAGACACATATTTATAAATATTCTCCATAGTTGGTCTACTTTATAATTTAATGAAATGGAAATTTGTCTTTTTGACGAGACGGCACACTACGTTCCGTGGGTTCCACGAACCGACTACCTCCGGTAGAATTCGAGCTTTGTAATGAAAGAGTTGAGCCTGTATAGAAGACCAAGTCCGTGTGTGTTTATTGATTCAAGCTATTGTAAACTAAAATAATTTTAAGATTATTTTTCAGAATTATTACAGACCACAATGCGGAAATACAAGAGAAGGAACACAAAATACACATTGAAGTTAAAAGAAACAAGAAATCCTCTTGTATAATATACAAACAAGTTTGTAAAACTTCAGAAGTACAGCCATCTTAACTGGAGAAATATAATTTCTTTCGTTTGAACAACACTGGTTTATACCATTGACACACTTAAAGATGACCACAAATAATGCTCCTTATAAATAGGACATTTCGAAGACGACGCGAAGAAAATCCCACGCCTACAGAATCCAGCATAACTAAAATATACACAGTAACTATTATAACTGCGTTTTCCTATTTATTTTTAAGCAACATACTTTCTTGAAATTTGAAAAGTATTCTACTGACGGATGTATACATGTTATTTCAAATAAGCTCGTTTATCTAATTCGTTACACTGTAATGTCAATTGTGATAATTTTGTGAAATATTTTTTTAATCTTACATTCCTTCTAACCCATCTGCCTATTCTATATAAGAACAGTGGGACGTACAGAGAGAGTTAATAAATAGTTTACAACTAGACTCAGACCCAGCCTTCCATCATCATTATCCTATCAGCAACGAGACGTTGAGCAACTGAACTATTTATAAAACTGGTTTTCGTAAAACAAATTCTCAGATGACATAGTTATAATTATATCGGATCTGGAGTCGACGTGGTAAAAACTCAAACTTGTTTTTTTATTTCATTTGATAAAAGATTGCATTAAATGTATAAATTTTAATTTTATTATTGGAATTTTTTTATGCCGTATTTGATTGAGGAAAATATATTTTTACGTAATGTCCTATGATTCATAATATACATATGTATAAAATCAAGAACTCGCCATCAAACGGAAAATATTTGTTTGTACATAGCATTAAAATGACTCACTTTATTCAAGACTAAATATTATCGGAACAATTTTGTTTGCTTGTTCAATCAATCACTCGGTCGGCAAATATCATACAACGTAATGTGTTCAACATTTTCGGCTTTTTCACCTACTCGTAAAACGTTTCATGAGTTCCCAGTTATAGGTAAAAAATAGGTTCGTATTCTATAAACTACTTTTTTACTCTAGCGTTTTGACGCTTATTGGAGAAAAAGGCCCATATTTTTTATATAAAATTATACTATGGAGCATTTTTTTCCAATAAATTACCAACAACAGATTACACTGACATAAGTGAATTTCGGAAAATAAAGTGTTTAGAACTTACCTCCATTTTGGTGGTTCGCTTTAGCGGCGGGGCGGGGAGCTCTCCACGTTGTCGCAGGAGCGCCGCCACCACCACACGGCTCAACTGCTCGCCGAAAGCTACACAAAAAACAACAGTTTTTTTTTAACCTTTCAATAATAATTAACCACCAAATCAAAAGATCACGTAGAATCACTGTGCAAAAAGTATTTGTTAAATGTAAGATATCTTCAGCTTTCAGTATAAAAGTTTACACAAATTTACTCACTTTAGGTACACTACAGATTGACAATATAATGTTGATGGATGCATTTCTGAATAAATTTTCAATTTCGTAATTTTTTACTTGTAATACAATCTGACAGACACCATTTAATAGTTAACAAAAATTTAAATATCGAAACTCAATTGATTCCAGCCAATCTCAAAATTTAAGAATAATTTTATTTTTATTATTTACGAAATAAGTCAAGTTTAACATGAATGTTATAAAATTGAAATCAAACATCAATTATTTATTAATACATTTAAATAAATAAAAACAGTTAATGCTACAAATATTTAAAATCATGTAATGAGTAGAAATGTGTTAAAAAACGACAATATCAAATAATACTGAAAATTTCAACGTTTTCAGAATAAAAATGTGTTAACACATAGTATCAGCGTACACCAATTTAGAAGCGTTTTATCAATAAAATTAACATGTAGGGTAACTTTCAGTATTAGTTTAGTTATTTTTACTTAATACATTAATACGCCTGCGATTTTATATAAAATAATTCATTCTTGACCATATTTTTCAGGTTGATAGGCAGCTTAATACTTTCGTCGCTGGGCCGAGTCTGATATGTGCAGTGAAGATACCTGGAAGACACTGGTACAATATAAGAGGAGATTTTCAGAAGAGACAAGGCTCAAACGTGAGCTCTTGTCCAACAGAGATGTTCTTTTTCCAATTTTTAGTTTGTGATGCATATTTTTTAACCAAGAAACCTTTATAGAGAGAATATTAACAGTAGTATGGAGTTGGGAAAGACCTTTTAATTAGTGAATCGCTCGTATCCTAAGCCTTGGGAGGGGGTGGGGGGTTTGATACAAAACTATATCAATTTATAAGTGTGTCCTTTTAGGGATTCCAACGCTTGACCGCGCAACCGAGACGGATGAAAGCGCGAGTCCATTTTCACTCGGCTGCATAACTGGTATTGTTCGTAAAATTATGCTTTTCAATGCTGCTCATTGTGACTAATGATTGCTTTCTACATGTCGCATTGTATTATGAATATTTTTGCTTTATTTAAGTAAGTTTTACTTAAATTCAAATGATTATTTAATATTAAGTATCTAATAAAATTCCATTGGATTCATCATGAAAAATGACGCAAGTAATAATAATTACTTGATGAAAGTGAAATGAAGAATAAAGGTTTGTGGAAACAATGAAACCACCTTATTCTGATTTCAGTTTGGCCATAGTCCAATAGAAACCAAATGTCTTGGCTGCTTGTTGTTAAGACAGACAGCGTCATTACACTTGTTCGAGTGAAATTTTACTTTCATATACCAACATACTTGCCAATGCCTAAAATATGCGTAGACAATCAATAAAGATAGGTATTGACAGCTGCAATAAGATGCATCCATTTAGTAATGGTATTTATAAATAGAACTATGAAACTTGATGCCATGCAATATATTTCTAGTATTAAACGAAGAATAACAGATTGCTTACTAATAGGAAAATATATTTCATCTATATCAGAAGGTTCCATGCTCTAGCAAGTTTCAAATCAAATGTTTTTTTTTCTACAATTTAATATCTGAGACCAAGGATACGGGTACGTATATTTTAAAAATTGACAATTTGCTGCAGTACTGGATATTTTTTATCATCTTTTAACATATAATTTAAGTTAAGGGAATACCAGCCGCATTCAAGTGATTTTCTTCATGTTGTTGTTCCATGTAACGGGCACACGTCTTCTGCCTCTTTCACATAGAACACATGCTATGTCAGGCCATTAGTGTTACAAAGCTTTCTGGTCTACGACAAACATGCTGCCTAAATGATTTTATTATGTGTCACAGGCTGACAGAATAGAGTCTTATATTCATATGTGGCTACTTCAGTATGAAAGAATTTATTCTGTGTCATATAAAAGTTATCCTCAGATATACACTTCATCACATTGAATTTATAATAGAATTCCTCTAAAAATTCAATATTTAAATTTAGTAAAACTCCAAAAGCATTTTGAAGGGTGACTGTTTTAACAAAAGATATAATCCACGCTTTATTGCAGCATAAGCATTGCCTTGCATTAGACACTTAAAGAGTTAACTACAACAAATACATAATAATACATTAAGCTTTGTCTATGGTTACGCATTGTTGTTATCACTAGTCAGCGTTCTACAGTGTGTACCAAAAATAAATTAACCAACCTGTTTCGAGGCATGTCACTTCGAATGCAGTACTGTTATTCGGGATGTGCATGGTGAGTGTTCTTTCTTGAATATAATATAGGGTGTACCAATGGTGATTGTGTATGGTCAAGACATCCCTATATCAACAGCTGTAATGTAATGTGTATTGGTTAGGGCTTCACTATAGTCACAGCATTAATGAAATAGGATATGTCATATTTTATTTATCTTATAATATTATGTCGATTTCTTTTAATTTTATCAATGCGTTCTTTTTTTAGAATATAAATAATCAGAATAACGAAAATATTCAACATTCGTTGGTGAAAACAGTATCCTATATGAAAATGCGTGATCATTTTGAATCGCACGGTCACTCACATATTTTCGCTATTTCACAGGTTTTGTGGATTCAATAAGGTAAAAAATATCAAATAATTCATTCCGAAGAACCAAATTTATCGGCTTGTAATAATGAACCTTTTCCAGAAATAAATACCAATCCAATCAATAAATTGTAATTTTACTTGTAAAAATTCATTTCTATTTTACCATAGGTATTAGATGATTGATATAAATATTATATTTTTTTTAATAATATCAATGTCACATTAAGTTATTTAACAAAAGAATAACTTTGCAGACTATCGAAGGTATTGTTTTCCGCCAGGTCAGCCTATGAGGTTCTACAATTAAATGTATATATTTACATCGATTGGGATTACTGACAACGTTTGGCAATCATACAGTTTTATTCTTGATAGACAATTATTAACACAAAATAGAAGGGTAGCATGAACATATCAACCTTCAAAAATAACAAAACAGAAAATTGAAAGAGAGTTATCGAATTACAACGTATTAAAATCTTGTGTGGCGTTTTGTCATAGAACTTTCTTGAGCTTTTTTTTTCCGATTTTTTTTAAATTCTAATACAGCAGACTCCCCGATAACATGGTAGATAGGAGGCGAGCTATCTGGAAGTGGGCTATCGGGGCTCCCGTACTCGTACAAAATCAGAAGATATGCATACAGCGTAGGAATATTTAAACGTGTAATCAAGAAGTTGACGACAATCGTGTTATCGCGGGGTGTACTGTAATATAAATCAGTCGTTGTCATTCTTGAACCACGGTATATAATATTCCGACTCAGTTATGGACGAGAAAAATTACCATATATAACCCTTTAAAAACCTATGATATAATTTATGAAATATATTCTGGAAACACTCAAATATTAAAAACAGATGAGCATGTTGATCATTATAAACATGTGGAAGTAGTACAAATGAATTGTGTTTTATTTTTTAAAATGTAATGTCTTTCCACCAAGAATTGACAGTTAACACCTTAAAAGTGATCTATTATATGTTATAAAAATATGCTCCATCCCTGAAATCGAAAACATAAATCGGGTAGATAGTATCTATATCTATTACACAATTAATTAGCTTAGTGTTTACAACCAGTCTGTAAAAGATTTCGCGGTGGGAATACTTTTAATTATCGCTAACATTTTGGAAAAATCAGCTTATCAACTATAGTATAATGTAATTAACTACACGAACTACATTTAAATATGCTAGATATTTGAAGATTTATTTAATGAAGATTATGTATGTACAACTGCTATAATCAATTGAAAGTGACCATTAAACAAATCACTCTGTTGTATAAAAAATGCCACAGCTCTGGTCTTCGTAGAAGATGGCACTGGTTCAAATCCGTGATATTTAACTTTTCTAATCGTGTCGATAGTGACCCAGTCGTCTAAGATACATCTATTGACTGATCATCTTGAGATAGACAGAACCAACTAGCTACATTATAAAAGTTTATTATATATATTATCATTTAACTACATTACATCTAATTTTAAAGAAACGTAAATCGTGACTTTGACGAAAAAAAATACTCACATATTTTTTAAAAGAAGTCGTTTGCTCTTAAAGTAACGTATTCATTTGAAATGTTTAAATTTTGAGTATTTCTATGTATTTTGTCACTAACCACCCGGAATTTGCCTTTCGGAATCTTCAGGCTTTCGAGCACACGAATGAACGCGAACTGACAGATAGTACATAGTTTATATCGTTTATACATAAGATAAAATACAAAAAATTATTATCACGAAGTCTAGGAACCTTATTGATATTTGAATTAATTTCAATAATGATTTGATAGTAACGACTTTTAACATTAACCGGGAAAATAAACTCTCTTCGAATTGCATTTTAAAACGCACTATTCTATAATTAATAGGTATCGTTATGTAATTTAATGTGAATTGGTTCTTGGTCACCTGCAATTGCTAAGTCCTATGAGTTTGTAATTGCTAATGTGATTGTTTTCCGAATAAATCTTAAACATCATTATTTCCAAATCAGTATTATTGTATCAGTAGTATTATTGAAATTCCAACAACCACCCTCAGTTAATATATTTAATTATAACGTAACCATGATGAAAAGGGCTTACAATTTTCATGAATAATGCAGTATCTTGCTTATTTTACGTAATAACTAATTACCTTTTTCACGGATATGGTTTAAAGTAGACATACTTTTATTACGTGATAAGAAAACTTAAAAAATATATAAATTACCAATATTTTAATTGATTGAGTGAAAGCTAATTTTGTTTTAACAAAATTATCAAGAGATTTGACAAAGTGGCGTATAACCAATCTGATATTAAGATATTGAAATATTTGCTGAATATTAATATACGTTTATTATTTTATCGTTAGATTAATTTGGGCTGCCGCCAAGCCTGATGGGTGACCGCTTCGACGCAAATTTAGAAAAGTGCCAGTTTATCGACATCCAACGCGACCATCAAAGAATTTTATAGCCAGGCAAGACTTGATCATAAAATCCTACGCCGCTGCATGTAAATAAAGTTCAAATAATTCCAGTAATTTGTAGAAAATGACTCCAAATTAATTTGTAGAAAATGAAAAAATCATCTTCATGTAAATGTCATAAAGGCATTTTTTCGGAATTAAAATAATTTACATCTCATGATATATTTGTCACCCCCCCCCATTTTTATATCTGAGATATATTCGTTTATTTGGCGTTGCGATTATGTAACGCACATATCTTTCTCATACAAGAGAAAGTGACCAACTGCATTGTACACGAACTTTTTAAAAAATATATGACGTCTTACGAAAATAATAGATGTATAGAAAAAAATTCCAACATAACATACGTACGGTATACCCTCCGATAACACGATTGTCGACAGCTCGTTTTTCATTAAAATTTGCTACAGTTTTTTGATTGCACGTTAAAATACTCCTGCGCTGCATGCGTATCTTCTGATTTTATATGAGGGAGGTAGTAAGATTGATTAAAAATGTTACAACGGTCCTATTGAACCATGTACTGTGATACATTTGGTCACTTTCTCTTATATGGTGAAAATATTTATACTTATTTGATAACTAATGATACAATTTCACTAAAATTTTTTACAAATGTCAAACAATGTTATTATATTCATATAAATTACAGTAAGCCGCTAAAAATGTAATAGTGATTGTTTTATGTTGAATTTTTTGTGACAGTTTCTGTAGCGCAAATATTAAAACTGATAGTCAACTTCGTTAGTACCCAGACAGTAATGGGTATATTTAAATATGGATAAAAGGTAATGACTTTAAACACGTTTAAAAAGCTTCTGCAAAACAAAATATACTGCAAGATTTAAATGTGTAGACAAATCGTTTCAATTTTTATTTGTAAATATAATCATGATGGAAATTTATCTCATAACGAGAATAAAAAAAGCTTATTTAGTAGAAAAAATATTAACAGACTACATATGTTTTTGACAAAAAATCTGTTGGATGAAATATGTAGATCGGTGAAAATAAATAAATTTCAATTCTAAGATAATACGTATTCTTATTTTGACTTCAATGAATGAATGATTTTTTTAATAATTGTACAATAAATAATTACAGTTTAATTCATTTTGTTACACTTTACGGTTATAAAATAATCATGTTGTTGTGGGATGAAAAAAATAGGTCGGTATCTTTATACACGTAGTATGCATCCACAAATAATCTACGTGTTCTGTTTAAAGTGGTGCAATAAGAATGCTGTCGAAAGATTTTATGTGGATCAAAAAATGAAAATTAATTAACCTAAAACACTATATTTAATTTAAACAAAACGAGTAAACTCACTGATTTACCTAAATTATTTTATATGCACTAGATGCGAAAATGAAGCACTGTTTTTTCGAAAGTTTTTGAAATAGAAACAACTTGTGTCAGCTGGCGCAAAAATCGAGATGCCTTGTTACTGACCCGCGTGTTTACTCCAACTGCGCGTCGTCGCGTCGATCGGTCACGACGGGCGTCGTTTTCTAAAGCAGTATTTCACATACATGAAGCAGCGGTTTTATAATAAAATCAAATATAAAAACATTGTAATGGCTTATGACAGCCGTTATGCGAGCGTTTCTTGTCTTTCGTTGGCGGCCATGTTTTCTAAATTGGAAACGCTCTTGTCAGTTTGACGTTTAAGCAGAAACAACAATTTTTCCATGCGCCTTAGAAATTTTCCGGCCATCAATTACTGGGATATCTACATTTTATTTTGATGTTAAATTACGGATAAATTGTTTCTTAACTTCCGTTCAATATGGAAAATAAAAAACAAATACAAAAATGCACATTTTATGTAATTCAACAATTTTGTCAAATGATTAGGATCCGTTTCGAGCATTTTAATTTTGAATTATCTTTATCACAAACATCTAGTTGACTCCATACCTACTCAACCATCAGCAATTTTTCATTTCCGAAGTACGAATTTTACATGGCCATAATACAATAACTTAACTTAAAGATAAATAAAGAAAGGGAAATCAACGTTATGTAACTAGCAACCAGTGATCAAAGGAAGTGATTATTTTATAATAATTAATATTAAATATTGATGCTTTTACATCAGAATAAAATAAACTGAAAAAATCATACCGTGCCTCGTATTTATTTGACAGTAAGCTTTCGCCGTGAAAAGTGATTATATTTAAAGTAAGCGGCGACGCCTTTTCGAAATTCTGTGATTTAAAAAAAATGAATTATTTTTAACGTTCGTACGAAAAAGTATTTTGAAACTAATAATATATTAAAACTCGCGTGAAGTTCACTTAGTTAGTCATCGACATTTTTGTTGGCATGTATACCACGTTGGACATACGAGGGGGAAGAAAGATTCACGTAACGGACATGGTCTATTCTTTCTTATCATTCACAATCCCTTTATAATTAGAGTTATATTAAAATATAATCATTTTCATCTAAAAACACTTACAATAATCAGCTCAAATAGAATATTAATGAAATTTTACAGTAAATTTATAAGCTTTTTAACATCCTCTGTAAATATGAACAAATGAAGCATTTCAATATACGGAAATGGGAAAGAATCAGAACGGGCTGTATGTCGTATATCGCATACTGTAAGGATGGATTTAAGATAGATATATTATTATGTCATAGTAAGCCTATCGATATCTCTACACCACGTTCGCAGGATCAGAATGAATGAGTAGGAAGAGATTAAAAACAATGCATACAGATTCGCAAGTCGATCACACCTAATCTATCATGAAAACTAGATAAAAAAACAATAATTTCGTTTAATCGAATTTAATCTATTATGTCACTTTGTAGCTTTGCGTGATGAAGCTCAAAATGAAGCATTTAGTATCTAAATGGTGTATTTCAATATATGAAATTTTAGTCAGCAATCTCAATTGTCGGAGAGGCGAAGGATTATGATGTGTTTAAGAGTCTCTTTAAACATGTTTTTTTTTAATAAATTTTACTGGTTGCAGAAGCATTTAATGACATAGATTTACATAGATCAAAATAAGAAAATACATATTTTATTAACTATACGGTCCGCGAATTTTCGCAAAATACCTACGTCAAAATCCGATATTTTTTAATGAAAATCAACAAATTTCGATCGCGACGTTAAAAACAATACAACTTATGAACCTATTGATAAACAATATTTCAATAAAATTTTCAAAAAATACTTAAAATATAGCAGTGCATCTAATTGTGTCATTTATTCAACACTTGTCAACCTCTGGCTCGCGTTCCATAAAAGCAGAATATGGAATTTTTTAACTATCGTAAATTATTATTACATGTTTTTAAATTTGTTCAATGTGTTCCATATACTGTAGGTGTAGAGTGTAGAGGAAACAGTCTACCTCAACATGTTATTAGTTAATTAAAAAATATAAAAAAATATTCAAATACGAAATGTTTTACACCGCTGTGGAATACGTAAAAATCCATTCTTAGCACTAGCTTACTCACATATCTGATTCTTCATCGAATAATAAAGACTTACCACAAATTGTCAAGAGCGCCTATTAAAAATAAATGCATATTCATGCCCAAACACTAATTTCTTAGTTTTACTTCCACTGAGTTAACCTTGCCGGTAACTATGCAATGGATATACTCGTACATTCTCACCGCTTATTAGAATTTGGTATTTTTGTAGGTATCGAGACAAATTTTTCTACAGAACCCTTCAAAACTTAAATTATCAGTGTCAAATGTATTTATTTTATGACTAATTAAAAAAATGATATAGGTACAAAAAATATCGAATGGTATTACGTCCGCTATTTCGGTAAAATCCACGAAATAATTTTTTCATTGTGATTTTACATCTTGCAGTTATATAGTATTTGAAAATATAAATAGAATTCTTTATACAAAGTGTGTAAGGTTTAATTAATGAACATATAAATAATGAAAGCCAGTTTCTAAAATTAAAAGCAGGCAAGATACCTGTTCAATTGAAAAAGTGGTAAGTCGTAAAGTTAAGACTTTAGATGTGTTTAGAGAAGCATTTATGTCTAATAGAAACTTGGGGCAAAATTTTCCGATCCACATTATAACATTGAAAAGATACTAAAATGTGTGTCCACTTTTAAAAGCGAGGGACTGACATTAGATCTTTAATTAGACGCGCTAAAAGGCAAATTGTGGGCGGGATCAACTGTTGCGCGATTAAAACGGCAAACAGTGGCGTAACTAATACCATTCTCGAGTAATGTAATATATATTTTGTGTTTTACTGTACGTTTATAGTACAGTCATATATATTTGAACATACGCCTGTAATATAAATTTATTTTTTATCACAAATGCCTTGAAATAAATAGTTTACAGCGTAAGTAAAAAAATACTTCACATATTATTACGCTTATTTTATAATCGTATGGTAGTTTAGATATTTGCTGAGTACTGACTGTTTTATCTCCGTTTTGTGATCTTGAGCTTGAATTCTCTTTGGTTGGATATCGGAAAATTTTATTTTGATTCTTCAATTCGTATACGAAGTGAATCATGTGATTTATACAGTATTATATAAAAATTTTTGTCTTGTATAATGGTTACAAACTGGCAAGTTGTATATAATCTATACTTAAGTTTACTAATTTACTCTTGACCGATTTTTTTACGGTTATAAAATTCATTGAAAAGTAAGAGCGCTTAAAATTTTCCAGCAGATTGAAAGACGTATTTTTTGTGTGACAGTATAATAAACTCATTATCAAGTAAAGCTTTTAGTTTAAAGTAAATGTCAAGAAGCCTATGTGTGATTGAATTTTTCTGTATAAATGTTTGGATTCAATTTATAGAGCAACGCTTAGATTTATAATGACTGTTGTTTTTCATCATTTCCTTGTTTTCTGATTTCATCAAAATACTTGCCGCCAGATTTCTGTGGACATCTATTTTTGGTTTCATAAATCATTCGCGGCAGTCGAATGTCATTTAACTATTTTTAGTGCAAACCATGCAACTGCGACATTATGTCAAATACAAGAAATTTAAATGAGGATGTTGGATGTATTCTACTATCTAATAATGCATTCAATAAATTTTGTTCAATTGTCAATGCAATTACATTTCTTATGATTAATTATTTTGTAGCGATCATTTTTTAAAACAAATTTGAGTGAATAAAAATCCGCTTCAATTTTCAGATAACTTCTAGTACTTTGCAATTCGTTATATGTAACAGCTTAAATTTCTGTTTGTTTCTTTGTTTACATACGACTGTGGTTAAATATATAATACTTTGGAATATGTGCGAAAGGAAAAAAAGGAGAAATTCATAAAAATGAAAAATGAGTTGAATGTGTCAAAATAACTCTGAAATGCTAATGAATTAGTAAATTTCACCTCGGAACATCACATTTTTCATCAAATTTCATATAAACGTAAATCTTAATCTTAATCAATATTAGACATAACGCCTTTTTCATTTCTCACACAGATATATATCATCTAAAAGCGATTATCATTATGGTGACAGAGAATCATTATCTCGTATGGATAGGGTGGTTCGTCTCGTGTACCAATATTGAGGGTGCTATTTGAATGGTTCGATTGTCAGCATGAGTAATGAAAAAACGTTAGATCGAATTAATATTAAAAAAAAATTATATTTGGAAATACAATAATCAAACATAGTCTTCACATAAAATAGCATTTAAAGAAACTCAAATTGTCCGATTTTAATCGAAGTTTATCCTAAAGCTGATTAAAATTTTCTTGGCTATTGGTACGTAGTCACTACTTGAATCAATTCTCTGTCAACTAGAACCATATGAATGTTTCACTTGTGAAATGTATGAATATTATATTAATTAACATGATTCCGACATAATAAATATTAATAAACATGAACAAAATAAGCCGTTCCTTGTTCAACTTTTTATATTAAATATATATAATTACAAGAAGCAAACAGTTTGTGTTACATTGGGTGCTTGCTTTTCATAGTCTACTAGTGCTTTGATTTTCAAAAATTTTGATTCACTCATTATAAATCTTTTAATAAAATCTATGAAAATTTTGAATGAAAACGAGGTGAAAAATAATAAAAAATATTTTATATGGATTCATTGTTTTGAATTTGTCTAGTTCATATCGATGGTGTTTTGGCCAATTAATGTAACCCTCAAAAAATACAAAAATGAGTTAATGATTGGATCTCATTTTAAAGACGGCAGTCCAGGTCTCGGCCAAATGATGTAAATTATAAAAATAAATTAACTTCTTTTTGGAAGAGAAACATCATTTTACATTAGTTTTAGGTTTAAAAATTCTGACCCGACTATTTGATGTAAACCACTATTATATCGACACTCCCTACGTATAGTCTTGTATCTGTAAACCTGAGAATTTACAGGAGTACATTTCAAAGATTCATAACATAACTCACCGTACAATGTTTTTGATAAAAAGAGCTTTTACTCTCTCCTGAACAATTTCAATTTTGACGGTGTCATCAATTGGAAAAAACGCCATCGATATTAATTCACAGTTTCAAGCTTATATTAGAGACGCTGAAAAGATATTAAGTATTTTCTAAAATTTTCTTGCATTTCTGGAATCAAATTGTTATTTTTTTGAATTGTTTGTTATTGACAATTTGTGTTGCATTTTCAAAGTAAATTATGCGCTTAATGATTCCAAATATTTACAAGCTAGAATCTAAATGTTGCTTGAGCACAAAATACATTCTGCCGGAAATATCAATGGCCGTCCAAGATGGCAGATGCCAGTTGTGATTTTCCAGACGTCATTACAATAAAACACCGAATGCAAAATACAAATTGATCGATAAAATGTCAGTTCATGAATAGAAAGTGCAGACTGGTGCAATGAACTGTAAAGTTTCTTTTATGAAAAATATACATATTATAATGAATTGTAATTGCAATTAATTCCTTTCAATTACAAACATGTAGATATGTATTTTTAGGATGTATTATTTTCGAATATTTGAGATTTTGAAGAAAGATACAAAATACACAATACAAGAAAATCAATAATACGTTTTGTGTGTAGTCTTATGCAAGAAGGTTTATGATATTATTATCGATGGCATAACGCACAAAAGTATTTAGTGCAATTTTAGGTAAGTATCTTTTTCATAATCCTCAAGCCTATATTTTATATTTATAGTTCACAAGTGATTTAAGTGCGATTTAAATAACTGCGGTAATTATTTTTATACACTTTTTTCTCAAGTACCAAGACAGTACCAAGTGTAAACATTCAAATTGCGTTTTCTCGAAAAAAGTAATCTTGCACTTAACACATTTGTGCGCTAAAACATTGCCATAAAATACGTTCTTTGTTGTGGTTTATAACACGTGATATTAGTTTAAGACATAATATTTATTATATAAAAAAACAATGTTCTTCATTATACATTACATTGTAGAAAATTTATCTAAAAATACAACTATTTCTGAATTAGTTTCTCTTTTTGTTTGATAATGTTCAACGATGTTGAATTATTCACAAAAGCACTTGAAACGCACATTGAGCCAAATTTAACAAGGTTTGATTTATAAATAAATAGATCCAAGGGCATGAGTGAGTTCTGAACTGATTAATAATAAATACCAATCAAAATTATTAGGATTTCATTCATGCACATCATACGACTATTTCGTTTCATTAAAATAAGTGCGTCTATAAAAACAAGGGTCGAGTCATAAGATTTAGTCGAGGTATTTATAGTTTATTTTTCTTGGACGTACACAAACATATTCGACTTGATTATTTACAAGCACTTTCTGAACTAATAGCTATTCACATTAAATTTGTTGAGTAGTAGATCATCCAATTTACTCATATCTTTTTATATAAGTAGGGAAAAGCTCCATATTAAAAAAAAAAATTCTGCTCTATAACTAGGGTTGTTTTAATTCAATTTTGAAAATTATTCGTCAATTTCTCAAATAACCCTTCCGATTCATAACATTAGGAAATATTGGGTTTCTTTGTTAGAAATATTATTTACTTAATGTCATTTCACATAATATTTATTTGTAGGACGTTTTTCGACATTTTCCGCAGGCTTTTTCAATATAAATTTGTACTTGTATAACCAACTTGTAAGAGATATAAAATACCATAATATATATGAGTCACTGAGTCGCTAAACACGGTCCCGAAAGTTTTTAGAGTTTTGAGTAAATCACGAAAAATTGTAATGGGCAGATAGTTTTAAGTATTATTGAAGTTACTTTGTGTCTTCCGATATATAATGAAAAGTAAAAAATTCTTTTACACTGTCGTTTTCTCGGATGCGTCGACGTGTAAAAAAAAATCAATTTCGAACAGGGGACGAAGTAGGAAGAAATTTTAGACTTGCAACTGGAAAAATTAATATTTGTATTGATAAATCACATACGTATATTAAAACCTCTTTTATTATACGCCGGGAGCGTGTTTAGCGACTCAGCGACTCGTATACTATAATAAGCTCCAGTAAATGTGTAGTTCTCTTTAATCATGTCTAATGTTTTACAAAATTTTTGGGTCCGACACTGAAATCAAATTGAATTGTTTATAAAACTGATTAATTTTCCTAATGAAGATGTGCATTCTTTTTTTATTTGTTACCGAAGAATGCATCACTATAATTTACTAGTTGACGTGTTGGCAGGCATTTTGAGTTGCACACTGTAGATGTTGCCAATTGGCTTAAACGCGAGTATCTCAACGCTATTGTCTTAGAAATAATTAAGAGTCTCTACTAACTACCTGGAAAACAAAGTTGCATATTATCTCACTCGTTTGTGCTTCTTTAAAATTAAATTGTTTCTGAAAGAAAAGATACACAGTGCTGTCCGTGTTGTACAAGATAACTTGACAATTCAACCGGTGATACAATCAATGCCGGCTAAATTTTTAAAAAAAATGTCAAAGAATTTTTTTTAAAAATGCAGTATGAAAATACTGACATGATTTTTTATTCAAAATTTACTCTTTTACTACCTCCGATGTCTTTAAAGCACCCCTCATTATGTTATGCCGTGAAATTTACCACCCGGGCGTAATACATTGTAATGTGTCATTTATTTTTCTTGATAACTATCTTTTAACAATATGGAGGATATGGACTACGTGAACTACGTGCTACTTAGTTGCTCAACCTCCCGTTTTTCGAAGAGAATAAAGATACAATGGTAAGGCTACCTGTTTTTAGAATCAAATGGGTGGGAGGCAATTTCGACATCACTTATGCCTTTGAACACAAACCCATAAATTAATTTATAAATCGGTTCATACTGGTATTTAAGCCCGTAAGCACTGTAATCGAAGCCAACGACGATGGTCACTCGACCACGGGCTCGGTATTTCAAGAAACACCGTCTTCTTTGCTAAGTCCATGCTCAATCTGAAGGATATGAGCTACTAATGTATGATTTTAACAATATTAATTAAGCAATGACATTGTAAAACATTTACTCTCTCTTGTTAAAGGTTCAGCAAAAAATGAGACTTGGAAATGGGAAAAGCAGGCTGAATAAACTAAGCAGTCATAATGAACTGATAGCAAGCTATCGTAAAAGTGACAATGAATTTGCTTAGATAACATAAAAACGGGTAATAACACATTTTATTCATTTTCACACAATTCTATTTCAGTTATGTTTAAAGTTTACAGCATAAAGTTGGGTATTTTAAAGTTGCTTCTTTTTTTAAGCCGGCTTCCCCATTCAATTTGAAGCACATGGACTCTAGAAGTATTTTATGGAAACCCATACGAGTTAATTTAATCATTTGAGAGAAATCTTGAAAAACAATTCCAAGTTTGTTTTTAACTGAAAAAATATCCAGTTTAGATATTTTCTTGAAACTAATTTCATTAGTCATACATTTTTCTTATATATTTATTGAAAATAGCATTTAATTCAATTATCATACATTATTTACGATATGAACGTAGCGTAGCTTACGAAAGTTGTTTAATAAAAATTGTGATTGTCAGAACCGTTCAAAACAAATTCTGTTTTTTATTATTTTTGCGTTCCATCTAAGTGAGTGTGATTCTATAAAAATAAGCATTTTTCAGTGTCGCGCTTAGTTTGTTGATTCAAAACATCTGAAAAACGTAATTATAATTTTGTTTATATCATGTGAGAGGTAGCGAAAAATAAACGTGTTATGAATTACCGACGTGCGTTGTCATTCAAACTACAGATTCATGTCATAATAATATCAAATTTGTTTTGTTAACTTTTCCGATATTTGTCGACGTGGCATAATGCAGTATTTTTCGCAAATTTGACATCAATTAAATTTCATACCCAAAATACAAAAAATGGTACAACTCTGTATTAAACTTTTCTGATGTTAAAACACTTTTCCCTGTTTTTTCACTATATATTTAGAAAATATTTTATTGATTTCATGATTTTAACTTTAAAAAAAACAATTACTTCTTTTTCACATACCTATTCTTCGTCAATCAACGAAAATATATCAAATAATATTGTTTTGAAAGAAGTATTTCAATAATTGCTCTCCTCGTATGCTTTACGGATTATAACAGTCTTTTACGTTGATAATTTGTTCATTTCGCTAATTCATATTTTTTTTTGTGAAAATGTTAATAAATTATTAAAATCGGAAAATTGTTGTGCAATAGTTGTATTAACATCCTAATATGCGATTATTTTTGGTATACGCCATTGTATAATTTTTGAAAATTTTGGACCTTCCTCCTACTTAAACTATAAATATAATTCCTGTAATAATTTAAATTCAAAAGTTTTTAGATTGAAAAATGAACTTACACTATAAAATAAGTCCGCAATCCCACTGCAATGAACGCAGTTGCGGAAGTTTTGGTTAGTTCACACTCGACCACTGCACTGACCACTGAACGTCATTTATTGGCACAACCGTTTGGGCGCGAATGCAATTATTTCGGTGCAGGGGTTTTTTTCGGGGTTCGGACGCGGCTGGGTCGCACACGACAGGCTAACGTTGATGCCGCTCGCTGACTGATAGGAAAAGTCAGAAGCCGACTGACTGGGCGGGCAAAATAGACGCAGCGCGATACTCCCGGCGGTAAATGCACCTCGAAACGAGATCGGCTTCGATAACAGGTCGAATAATAGATCGCCATGTCGTAAGGGGGCACACTCCACAACAAATAGCTACGAGTTCAGACAGACCGTAGTGCGGCGCCCCGAACGACGTCGATCGAGACAGCCCACCGGGAAAACGATGCCCCTTAACCCGAATATGCACCGATGCATATTATGATCTCAGTTGTGTTTATACATTCTGGTGAATATGTGCTTCATTTTTAATTCATGTTACTACATCGGAACGATACTTTATTTCAAGGTATATTGGTGTAGAGCTATCAATTACAAAAAAGTACAAACTGTTTTATTGTCACATATAAATTAATTATTAATGTCATGTCAAATCGAAATTGGCCATTTTATAAGTACCTACCGGTATATAAAACATTGCAATTAATAAGAAAGTAATAATTGAAAACTAAAAAAGCATTTCAAAACTATTAATAATGAACAGGTATACCAGTGAACTCTTTTAATTTCATTGCGAACGTACATTCAAATTTGTCATAAAAGAGCCGATTTTAGAAAAACCAATATTGTTCTCACTGCCTCCATGCTGCATACAATGGGTTACTTAGGGTACTAGTTCTTTTTAATAGCAGCATCTGTTAACTATCAGCGAATTGGTGGTAGGTACTGAAGGTTTTTCCAACAAAACTTTATTATTCATGTAAGTAAAGGAACTTACTTCATTGTACTGTCATTAAAACATACAGGTAAGTCATTATTCAATGTATTTATTGATTAAAAATAGTTTTTTTTGTATTGAACAAGACAAACAGTATTTCATTAACGAAAGAACAATTTATTCTAATCGAAATAGTTTACATTTTATATGGGAATATATTTTTTTACATTGCAATAAAAAATCAATTATATTATGTCTTTTTGACACATTCTTATTAGATCGAGACCTTCTAATTTGACAGCAAGCTTTCCCGTAACTTGGAATGGACTGGTAATCAGAAAAACATCTGGATATACTTCACAACTCGTCATATCCTCGTATTGATGCAATAGTTCCAATATGTTGAAATTAGCTTTCCTGAAAATCATAGATATATTTTTTATAAAACTTTTTGATAAACTGGACTTATGACAAGTTGATAATTAACCAAATCCAATAAATGCTTTAATTCTTAAACCATTTAAACACTAGCCGCCAAGCCCGCATTGATGTTATAATTTTTATATGGTTCAATTTCGAAAAAAATCTTTAGTATTTTCAGTATTCTTTTTGTAAATCAAAGAATAGTTAAAGCTAGTTCACACCCCACCATGCAACAACAAAAATGTAGTTTCGATATGGCCGAACAAATAAATAATATTCTGTTAATTTTGTAAAAATATGTTACATCAGTGGTTCTTAACCTTTTCGAAGTCACGGTGCACTTTTTGTCATAAGAAAAAATGGCGGTGCACTAAAATCAAACAGGTAAAAAACAAAGAAAAATATGCAAACATAAAATTCATTATAAATTTAACAGATTATACAACAGTAATTTAACAAAAAATAATTAAAGAAAAGATATACATATGTATAGTATGCATATAGAAAAAATAAAATTAAGCATAATAAAATGGAGATTATTTTATGTGAAAAATAATTAACCGTCAATTCTTCGTCTAAATTCGTAAGCGTTTCTCGTTTTTCAGTTTTCATATTAGTTATTATTGAAGAACCGAATTCACACCAATATGATGTTGAAAACTGTAACCAGATTTTCAGAGCTTTCATGGACAAAAATCCTCTATAGTTACCTGAGAAAATTTTTTAGATTACGATTCGTAGACAAGGTGGCCAATTCTACTTCTTCTTGGTATGAAAATTCACAACTCGATGTAAAAATCGTGGCAAATGGATTGCGTATCCTGTCATAATTTTCTATATTTAAGGAAAGAACGTAATACACAATCTTTTATTTCAATAAAGTTAGATGTTCTGTTATAGCAGAAATAATTCTGTTATAGCATTTGACGCGAGTCAACACGTGCGATCGATTAGATAAAATCGATTCATCGGCTATCATAATTTCGCGAAGCATTTTTTCGGTTTTCCACATTTCGCGATTTTTTTAATCTTTTGCAATATTTCCGTGGTGCATTTGCAACAAGCTCGCGGTGCACCGGTTAAGAACCACTGTGTTGCACACTCATGGTCCCGAACCACGAAATTATACTCGGCAAACGAAATTATTATAGGTAGTACATCATACCTGTCAATCTGAATCATTCTGAATAGGTCACTTTTAGGAAATAATGTTCAATAATATTTAACCTTGTGATTATTTTATAATTTACTAACCCCAAGTCTTCGCAGTTGTTCAATCCTAATGGGTCTTCTTCAGGTTCACTCACAATGGTGAAACTTATCATCTGATCTTCCGCTGACGACTCACGTGATATCATCTTTGTCAATTCGATAAGATTTTCGTGATATCTATCCTTGTCGACTTTGAAAACTGTTAAAAAAATATGCTTTTTCACTTTTGCAAGTATAACAAATCTACGAATTTTAGGGGCAGTCCATACGCTCCATCGCACGATTTAAACAATTTTTAACCACCCTTCGTCACATTTCATCGCAAAAAATACGATGTATATGATTGTATTGTATGGTTTTCATGACCTAAAATTTTCTAAATCCCCCTCGCCCCCTCGTCATAAATCGTCACACTTTGACGGATCCCTCCCTCTCAGAGCGTGACGTATTACATACGTATTACGGCCACTTTTCTAACAGCAGATATTTTAGAGGTGCAGCAATATCTATACATCATAATTTAATTGAGAATACTTGAATTTTAAATTATATACATATTCCCGTGTGCGCTTGTATAATAGGATGATCTTGACTAAAAAATATTTACGTTTACGGAAGTTTATGTTCATTTTATCTCCACTCCTTTGGGCCTTTGGTATTGAAGCAGATTCCGTTTCTTGTCCACAGTGTCCAAGGAATGAATATTCCACAAAAAGTTGCGTGACATTTTCGTCGATCAGTATTGAAGAATTATCATTCAACGATAGCCACAAAACAGTCAGAATAATGTGGCTGCTGATAGTTTCCTATAAAATGTATTTTTTTAAATAGAAATTAAGCTATAAAGTGTGAATGTGTACACAATCATAAGTAAAAAATAATGATTTCGCTTAAAATATAAATATACTGTATCTTGATAGTCATGCGTTAACAAAGTTTATTCGATTTACAATGATTCGATGCAATAAAATAATGATGAATTTTGATGACATTTAAATACCTTTTTTGTAATAGTTTCTGATACCACTTGAGCCGGTTCCTGTATTTTTTCTATTGTATTTCGTTTCTCAATCTTTTCCGCTGATGTCATTGTAAATAAAAAAAAAACACTAAATATTCAAAGTAAGTAACAATAATAATTTCAGATCCATCCTCATTATTAATGAACTATTTTCAACAACAGAGCGCAGCATTCAAATAATTTATGACATAAATAATACTATGATCAAAAATTTGTGTTAAATTATAAGGTAGGTACCAAATATTAACTTAAGATTTTTAAATATAAAAACTGAATTTTACAAATCACCTTCTTCTTTTATAGTCTCACCATCTTTATATTGTTCTGAAAACATAATTAAATGTGAGACATTCATGTTTACGCATGGTACATTGAATAAACAAAGTAAAATTCATATTCACAATAATTTGATTACAACTTGCACAAAACATTACTGAGACCAGTTTTCTCATGACTCACAAACATGGTAAGAGTGCTGGGCGTATTTGTGAAAGGTGGTGCTGCGTGAATATGAAGGGTAAGATACAACAATAGACTGCACCCGTTGTACATTAGCACGGTCCTCTGTTTTTTTCTACCTATATTTTTATATTTATAGTTATTAAATATTTATTATTATATTTTTACAGGTTCACATCTGTAAAAAGATTTGGAAGCGCTGTACTAGCACGCGCATGGTTCACTCCGTCATATTGGGCCACCTAAGATTGAAGGGAGGTCAAAAATCCTGATATTTTGGAATCTAGACGGCAAACAAAGCAAATTTCGATCTCGCACTGGATGAGGTAAATATTTGAGACCTACACAAAGTTGTAGGTTGCAGAGCTAAGTAACAGATAATAAATTAAGTGCATCCAATCTTTACCATGAACAGTGATAACTAATCTTTTAATTTACCGGGTTCTGGTAACGTAACTTTCTCATTTCCTGTTGAAAAGTATATTCCCAAAATAGAGTTTCGTGAATCATCCTTAGGCTCTGTTTTTTCTAATTGCAGTTCCTGTAATAATACAGCAAACTCATAAGTTCAACAGATTGAGAGGTGTATAAGAATTTAGAATTATTATGCACGTGTACAAACCTGTATTATGTCGCTAAAATGTGAATCAAAATGAAATATGCACTGACAATTCAGTTTACCGCACTTCTCTGTAGATGTATAAGAATCCAGGACCAGATCAAAAGATACTCTTTTATTAGGTTTATCTAAGATCTCTTTCAGGTCAATTCTACAGGAGGCAAACATTGTAGAACTGTCATCAATCGCTTTGTAGATTTCAATGTTAACCGATTCCTAAATTGAAACCATTTATTATGTTTGGCGGAATAAGAATAGACAATATTTTTATTCATTAAAGAAAATTGGTATTTGAAAAATAAAGCATACTAAATGAACTACTCAACACATTTGCAGTCAGAACACAGATTGGCAATAACAACATTATTTCAAATTTGATTAAAAACTGACTAAATCGAGCAAATTGTAGTTTTTTTTTTATATTGAGCAACAAAAGTTGCCAACATACCCTCATAAAGTACATGGCTAATTCTCGGTTCAGATCAAGGTTATACATAGAGCAGAAATCAAAATGTGAAGCTCGTTCCGTGTGCATTGGAGTGTATGCCATTAATTGATCATAAAACTGCCACGTTAGGAAATATGGTAAACCATCCAAATAAGACATTACCTGAAACAAACAATGATATAGACACAATAATATTATAAATGTAATCAATTTATATCCATATAAAAATCCATTATCTTACAGGACTGCAAAATCTTTTCAATAGCTCGGCAGATTCTAATAATCTCGGCAGAAGTAAAATGTAAATATATTCATTACTAATATTAATTAATCACTGTTATAGAAATTATTTCCTGAGTAGAAACAAAAACAGCAGTGTCCACAAACTACAATAATTGTTGGAAATCGTAGAAAATACCTATTACACGTATTTATTAAGCTTAAATTTAGTCATCATATAATTAGACAAAAACTATTTATCGAAAAAAGTACTTAGACAGTGGACACTACTGTTTTAACACCTACACCAGTCATTTCAGTATGACACTATGAATTCTTACTTTATCGGTAAATTCCACTGATTCAATATTGAGAGTAAACGTTCCTTTGAATGGTTCAGGTCGCAGTTGTGGCTCCCATTGTTTGATTGAGTCCATACATTCTGCTGGAGACTTTTGAGAAATCATTTTTGGCAAGATTTTTTGGAATACAGACTGTGTGTGAAAAATATTATGAAACATGTCAAATGAAGAAGTCAAATGGTTATTTATTGTATCAATATAAAACATAGCTAAGCAAAATCGGTAACAAATTCAATAAATAGAAAATTTAGATATATTATCTGCTTTCAATATTTTATATATACATGTATATTTTTTTTGCATTACACACCTTTCTACCTTTTTCCGAGCGACATGGTGCTCTTGCTGTATCTATTAGTTTTTTACACTGCTCCATTTCTTTTGACAAGATTTCAAGAACTACTTCAACGTTATTTTCGGTTGTTGGAAAACTGCAATCGAAAATATTATTCATAAAAAAATTGGAACATTAATTGCCTACATTGTCTTTTCTAAATATAATAATACACTCAATCCTCTCTTTCTACAAAGGGAATACGTTCCATGCTAAACAACCGTGCAAAAAAGATGCAGTGAACGTGGATACATGGGAGATAGGTCCCATTCCATTAGATCGTGCAATTTCGAAACTGTTTAAAAATAATCCTTGCAAAATCAGGATAAAGTGTATTTCTCTTATTATCTCTTTAAAGTTTGAAAGATAACATACTCTTTAGGAATCTTTTCCTCTTCGAATTGTTTTTTATTTTTAGATTTAGATTCACCTAAAATAAAATTAAAAACCATTAGCATCATAAATTGTAATATTTTCTTAAATACTAGATGTCTCTGTTATTATTTCATCATTCAGCAATATAAATGACGATTATCTCCCAGCACAATAATAATTGACTCAGTTGGAAAGTATTTAAATATATTGCTTACCTTTTGGAATCTCGCCATCACTGAGATATTCATTATAAGTGTCATGGTTGGAATCACTGATTTCAGACACAGACAAAGATTCATTGTTAGATATGTCATATGTGACATCATCGAAAGATGACTTTTTCTCAGCCAGTCCTTCGATATAATTATATTCTTTTTCTGGTTTTGCTTCATCTCCTGGAAACGCAAATATTATTATAATTTTATACACTATTTATTTTCATATTTTTGATTCAATGACAGACTTCCTAATGATAGACAAAATGAACTATCAAATTTAATGAAGATTTGTCAATAAATTATGAAAACATCCTTTATTGATCATATCTATGACTTTATTAATTTAGAATAAATATTTATGTACGAAATTAGGGCGAAATATTAGAAAAATCTGTTGCCAGTTGAGTAAACTATTTATCTGACCTTTCAAAAAATACACATCTTTGACCCAGAGCAAGGATAAGCTGTAAAAACTATATTTTCACACATTGGCATCTCTAAGAAATGCAACTCTTTTCTTAAATGTAAACTCATATTGCCTTAGAGATCCAAATTATTTTTGATAAATTTAAGGTAATGAGTCTCGTCAATATATTAACCCTAAGATTGTAATTTATGTTTAAAACGAACGCATAAGTTTACCCTCATTCTGGATCACAATTTAACTGTATTTATTAAATGCATAGTTAGGATAAAAACAAATACCAACCTATATTATAACCAAAATCTATGCTGTTTACTTCAGGTATAATGTTGGTGAATATTTTTTTTAATGGATTCAAAAATAAATATTTACGCCACTGGCATTAGGCTCAACTTTTTAAGGTGAGATGTATATAATAGCTAGAATGTTGTAATAATAATATTTGCTTAGTAAAAAAAAATATATTCATGGAATCAACTGAGAAAGATAAAAATTTTATGTTTACAATAAAAATAGTAATTTGGTTGAACTCGTAGAAGTGGTGATTTCAGTTGTGCATTCATTGTGCAGACAGGGAGAGGGATCACAGGGATAAAGTTTTAATGAATCCTTCCAACTCTTTTCTGTTTTGCTGTCAGTACAAATGACAATTGCTTTAAACGCTATCTGTGTTTCAATGTTATGGGGCAGGATATTCAGATTTTATTATGGAATTCATCTAAATAGAATCTGTTATACAAGTTTGCTTTCTGTAACTTTTTGATTCAACCTGATTGTAATTGTTTAACTGCAAAAATATATTACAAGTAATAGAAAGATAGAGACTGAGGTAACCATTAGAAGCACTTACACGATTATTAAAGTTAAATCTAAATTCATTGAATTAATGGGAACATTTCATCAATTTTAAATATTTTCAAAATGGTTACCGGTCACTCCGTTTCCATGGATTTCTGTTATGTTGCTGCCCTCTTTATCAAGCAATAAAGATTGCAGTTTACTTTTCTCTTCTAATACACTATTCTCCAACTTATCTTTCCGTGTAGTCAGCTCTGTAGTTGCATTATTTGATTTAGAAGTATCATAGATTATATTTCTATCAGAAGCAGCATCTGCAGATTTTCTGTGACGGAAATGGATACTTAGTTTAATTGCAGGTTTATTTGGTACAAAACATAATATTTATATAAACCGCTTGACTTTCTCAGGTTGAATTCATCGTTTTTATTAAATTCTTCAAAACTAAACAACGATTAACATGGAATTTTGCAACCATGTCTCCTAACGGACCTTATCTCAAAAGAAAGTGTTTCGGAGAGAGCAAGGAAAGATGTGGTTAGCTAATCACTGCCGCTACATGTTAGGATGAGATTTCAACATCGCAGACATTCATGCCTTTGAACACGAATCCATAAATCGATTGGAAAATCAATTTATCAAACTGTCTATACTAGAATTCAAAACCATGAACACCGCAACCGAAGCCAGTGGCTTTGACCAACTATAGGCCCGGCATGCAATAATTGGTATTAATATAATAAATGGTTTATTTACTAATATCGAAAAACTTACCTTGCTGACTTTGTTTTAGGGGATTTAAGAATTTCATCAGTTCCTACAATTTTATCGAGAAATTCTACAGATCTCTGCAAGACAATAATTTCACCATTAGTAACTCAAATTCTCATGGGATGATTCGTATTTTTAAATTTGTCACACAATGCTATTTATACAAATTATTGGTAACGTAGATAACAATTTTCAAAATTTAAATAAAAATAAATGGGTACTGATATCAGAGTCAAGCCAGAGTAAATATTAATTTGATAAATAATTGGTATAATATAAAACTATAACAATATTGTAGTATCATAATAATTAAAATATATGATTATTGAGAAAACGTATACTAAAAATGTATTAGCCTGATGCATACTTACAGTTTTTCGTAGATTCTTACTTGCTACTTCGACTCGTAAAGCATCTAGTTCTCGTTGCAATTCCAATATTTGACAATTTAGTTGATTATTAAGATCGTTCAGAACCTTCAATAATCAAAGCATGTACATTAATAATGGCAAATGAAAACTATGTGATAAGTAAATATAGATAAAAAGTTATGCATAAATAAAAGATATTATGAATCTAGATTTTCGAAGATAAGATATTATTTAATTTGTTTCATAGAAAAATGAAAGAGGCAAAACAACGAGATCTCGGTTAGATGGATTTTCTGAATAATTAAATATAAAAATCCACTATAAATATTTATGTCATATGAGAACAACTTGATCGAACTTAAAATTGCTTGCTTGATCAACCCGCGGAGAAAGGCATCACAAAAATCCATGCCCAAGATCTCAAATCTTAGATTGGAAAAATCTAAATTTGATGTTGACCTTGTCAGAAGTTGAGCCCAGACCAATCAGATCACTAGGGTACAGCTCTTACCACTAGACCACATAATACTTTTAAGAGTATGAACATATAGATTTAAAAAAGTAAATCAATATTCACTGCAGGATGTATTAGTCACTGTAGGATATATAAGTACGGCTAGGAACCCCTGCTGTGAAATATACGTCATTTATATATTTTTCAATTAAGTCCACATCTACCTGAGCATTTATTTTTTCAACTGCTAACTCATTCACGATTTTTTGATCAATAATGATAGTTTCTTTTTCTTTCATGGCCTTTTTCGGACTGAGATCACTTTCACACTGCATAATAATTTTATTCTGTAAATAAAAAAGTGCACTTTAAGGCTTATGTTTGCTGCCATTGTGGAGCATATCTATTTCTATTTCAACAGTAGGATTTTTTAATAAGGACTGATTTCTCCATTCTTTTGTTTTAGAAACAGAAAAGAAATGTGGATGATATATCATCCATTTCTATAGAAAATATGGACAAGGTTGGAGGGTATATTGCAAAACTAACAGCTGCACTGTTTTTAAAAATAAGAGGGTTATGTAAATTTGGAAACATCTAAATATTGATATAAAAGATCATCAATATCACCTAAACAAGGAATAGAAGAAAAATAATTATTTCTTTTCTTGTATTCGTATTTTACATAAAATCATTTGAGATGGGAACATACATCAAGTTTTGTAAGGCGTCCTTCCACTTCATTGAAAATTTTCTGTGCCAGCTTTGCTGTTTTTAGTTGATTGCTTAAATCCACAACAAGGATATTTTCTTCAGCCAACCGTTTTATTAGGTCATCTGAAATAAGTAATGGAATTCATTTTTTTTTTAACTTCTTAAATCATTGAATACAACGGAGGCCATATACTACATTTCACCAAGTTGATGGAATGCTTTTCTTTTTTGTATGTTTTTGCTTGTAAATTGTATCTATATGTGAGCTTAACCATTTTACCTTATTCTTGAATTTACTGCCTGATTTTTTAAACATGCGAGCATACAATAATTCATCTAAGGCACACCAAAGTGCCACCAGTGTAATAATACCAGATATAAACGTTTTTTTACTTTAATATGGGTTTTGCTTGAAATCCACAATTAAATTCAAGGATTCCTGTTTTACATATAGTTCATAATATGATGAAGATTGACAGTGATGGAGAACCATATGACAGATAGCTTTTCATAAAATAACAATATTATTATCATCATTATTCTACATAAAATAAATGAAATCATAGAAATACGATTGTTTTAAAAAAAAATTAAATATGGTATAGAACTCACCAATTATAGCAAGATCACATGTTTTGCTTATTTCAAAATCAGTTTGAATACTTATATTTTTACATTTATTTGATTTTTTGTCTAATGTATCTTCATACTTCAGCCTTAGCGATGAAGCAAGATTTCTTTGCTCTACGAGATCTTTTTCTAACTGGGAAATGTGTTGCTCGTACTTAATATCAACATCCTTCGCCTTCTAATTAACATGAAATATTAAAATGTTATTAATTTTGTTCTTTAAATTACGACTTGCTAAATATCTATCATAATTATCTCATTTAATATATTTATTTATGAAAATTACCTTATTTTTGTATGGATTTTTTAAACAGTGTTCATTATTACATTCATTTGTATCCCTGAAACATTAATACAAATTAAAAAACTTTTGTCAGTTTGAATTATTTTTTTATACAGTATTTTATTATTTCAGCTTGAGCTTTGAAAAAGCAACGAAAATGATTACATACATCAAATTAATATTATTATGATATGTTCGATAAGCAATCAATTGTCACATTGTCTGGGCATGTCAAAATGAATACTTACGCATTATGAAGATCGACAATCAGTTTATCAACCTCATTCTCATGAGTGAAATTTCCTGATTTTAATATTCCTTTATGGAAATGTTCCGGTCTTACAATATTTTTGCAATGATTATGGCTTATGCTTATCAAGTGAAGGTTTTGGGTTTCTAATTTATCTGTCAAATATTGATTTTCTTTTTCCAATTCATCAATTCTGTAAAGATACATTTCAAGGTAAAATAATTTACAATAGAATTTTTAAGTACGTATTTATATTTAAAATATTATAACATACAGGTCAATATCATACATGAAGACTGTGTAAACAATTAACGAACCTTCATTCGGCATGTAGCACCGTGAGAAAAAAAAACTGTGCAAGCGAGAGAAAAAAGATAATGTATTTTTTAAATTTATGAATTAAATTGGTGTTATAAGTTATCGACAGACTGTTGATTAAAACAAATAATACCTTGCATTTTATGAATATACATTCGCAGAAAACCAGTTGCTTAGTTTTAGTTAAACTGTCGTTAACACGCTGTTACATGCCTTATGACTAAATAGTAGATTGCAATGTAGTCTCAGATGTAGAAAACTTAATATGTACAAAATATTGCTACATTTCATACATAATTTACAATTGTCCCTGGCTTTGTTATGCTGGAAGTTAAAGCTGATATCAGTTCGAGGTTACATATGTACTTGTATGCCTGAAGATGTCTAAAGGCAAAACCTGGGTCATTTAGTGACAAAAATCGAATAATTAAATGTAAACAAATTCACACCGAATAGCTCTTTCTTCTAATATTTCTTCACCCGGATAACAAAATCTGCTTGAGCCTGCTTCATCTTTCTTATTCTGATTAGTCAATCGCAACAATTTTGTCGTCAAAATCTTAATTTTAGTATTTTGTGAATTGATAACCTTTTTCAATGCTATGTTATCTTCACAAGATTTGTAAAGCTTGTCTTCTAATTCAGAGCGTCGCAGTTTACCAATGACATATTGTTGCATTAAGCCTGAAAGAAAATAATAATGAAGATTTTTTATATCTAATCGTATAAGAATTGTATGTGTACTCAATAAGAATCATGAAGGGGTGCATTGTGCTCTGTTCCTATTTACGATTATCTTTGACTTCATACTCCATAAATCTTTTTACAGGCCGACGATGTTGTCATAATTAACAAATCCGAAAAACTATCGTTAGGTTGCAAATTAATTAATGTCACGTTGGTCTGAAAATGAATTAAGGTTCAATATGATATGAAATATGACTCATAATAGCATAAAATAACAAATTATCTAGTTTTACAAATTTTTTTTTATCAGGTAGTTGATAGCTATTTCGGCTTTACACCATCGTCAGAACTATACTTAAACTTATTTTTGCTTAGCTATATATACTGTTTAGAAGAGATAGACAATATCATGTCATCTCACATATTCAAACATCATAATGTTTATTTTAAAATTAAATCATTCAAGGTAATAATTGTGTTTTCAGAAAAGGAGCTGACGTGGTGTCATTAATTAGTCGTTAAAATTAGTGTATTGAAAGTTTACTGATTATGCGTAATTACATGGGCTTCTTGTAATGGTTTCAGTGAGGGCCCCTTGAATGATTTAATTTTAAAATAAACATTATTACCATGGAAAACATAATTCATAAATTGGCCTTATAAAAAAGGAGATTCCTTATCATACATAGCCTAGTAAAATCTGTAGTGACATTAACTTTACTCAATTTGAACTATTGGGAAAATCAGCTATACTTTGTCAAAACTAAATGCCATTTGTACAAAGCTTGAATTTTACTGGTGTTGTTTTACAATAGCAAATCAAAAATGATTTTCTGTCGGATAAAAATTAGATATTAAATTTTGCAGAATGTGCAAAGTAATAAAAATATACCAGACATTTTCTTTTATTTACTACTAGTAGAAACACTTTGTAACACAAGTACTAAATGTAAAAACATATGAAAGCAAATTTTTAATTTCCTGATAATATCCAACACTAAAATGAATGCATCTAATTCAGTAGTAATCATCAACAGTTAAAACATATTAAAGTATATTTATTTATCAGATTTTATTTAGTAAGAAATCAAAGCTTTTCATTCTTAAATCTTTATTATTTCCATGGTGAAGTGTTATTATTTAAGAAAATCAAGACTCTGGCATGATGATTTTCCAACTATTTTTTTTTATACTTACCTCTGTTATTTGTTCCACCACCATGAGATTTACAAATATTGTTTTCATTCTCAACATTGGTAACTGTTTTAGAATCTGACATAATACTAGGTGAAGTTATAAAAGACTGTAATTATTCACTTCATAGAAATAAAATTTTCTTTGAGAAATAATGTATTTTCAGTATTACTGACAAATGATTTACTTTTTCCTATGACTTAAATGCTTTTGTTTACAATCATTGTTTACTAAATTTAATCCTTATACGTAACCATGGTAACAATTCTATCAAGCAAAAAATATACCTATCATATTTTGTCATATTAAAATGGTTGTATCAGATTGTTTAATCCATAGAATGAAATTGAATAAATATACATTTGAACATAAAATTATAATATGGACGTACCTATCTTAAAAGGCAAATTGAATTATTTGCCTTTTAACATTTACAAAATGCCAAGCCAGAAATGCTGAATTGCAACAAAATACCTTTGCTAAAGAAAGATATTGAAAATGGTTATAAATAATAAAGTATGTTCTCAAAATTCTCAACATTTTTTTTATTAATCAGACTTTTATACGTAGAATTTTATTATGTGAAAAATTCGAGGATTGTTGTAATAATATTTTTTTAGTTGTACAAATAGATTATCAAAATAATATTATTATGCACTTCATATTCCTCATAGCTTACTTAAACACTATTTTTAATTAATATTATATATATTGGATGATTCTTATTAATCAATTTCAAATATTGGTTTGGCAAATGCTTTACAACATGCTACACTTTTTCTCCTCGAAAATTTACTAAATGCCGGTAATAACATTACAGTTATGTAGGAAATTTAATCACTAATAGAAAAATGCCAAATTATCACACATGGGAATTTGGAAAGCCGATAATACGAAATACGAATACAATATTAATATGAAAAGATCACCATATTTATGTCAAATGGACCATTTTAGAATAAAAAATAAAGAAAAATTTGCAAAATGGTGATAATGTATTCTGTATTTTACATAATATGATTTTTAGGAACTTTAAATAATTTTAGATGCAAGAAAAGAGTGGCATTTTGTAAATCGTATTTACTATTAGTTTTTTTCTGTGCGATTAAAATTTGGAATAATAAAGATTACAAAGGTACATTTATACATGAATAATTAAATTACTATCATTTAGAACTATGGCAACTATTAAAAACAACAAGCAAGACTTAAAACGACTGTCACATTAATCTGACAGAAGAGAAACCATAGACTTGAGAGAAACAACCATAGATAACTTTACTATACTTTTGATACAAGTAATAATTTTAAGCGTACAAATCCCGTATTTTTTTATTATTCCTGAGAAAGTGTAACATAACTATGTCTAATAATTACGAGGTAGTTTCTCCTGCAGATTCTGGAAAATTTATATCCTATAATTCTAAATCTGTTAGCATTATTCCGAATGGAATACATAAGTTATCAAGTGAGGTAAATCCTTAATCTTATCAGTCATTAATGATAGCGCTCATCAACTACTCAGTGATGTTATAGTATAGTGTCAAAAATAATGTGGCATCCGCCACTTTTTCGTAAAGTGATTTTTTGATGAATTCAATTTTCGTGTGTATTTACAAATACTTCTTTCAAAGAGGTATCTAAATAAAATGGTCGGCCTCTGCGGTCTACTACTATTTTCTGTACCCTAGCGATCACGTGGGTTGGGTTAGAGTTTCGGCATGGTCAATATAAAATAGAGATTATTTCAATAAATTACTTACCCTGATTTAATCTCGTGTTTTAAAAAAAATCAAAATATCTGGCGCTCTATATAGCTATCATTAGCTGAAAAAGAAAATATTTTTTTAAAACTTAAAATAGGCATGTCTGTACGTTTCTATTAGGTATATCCATTTTCGAGACCTCCCCCAGGTAAATATCGGATAGTCGGAACATAGCCTAAAAATGATAGTTTTCACCAAAAACTACTCAAAATGAAATGTTTTAGGTTAGAACAATCTTTTATGAATATGGGAAATATTCGTGAATGACGAAAGGAAACGTTTTAATATAGGTTTAACGATGATATGTTGCAAACTTTCATGTCTCTTAAGTACCAACCTAATAAAACTACACAGTTTGTATGAAGAAGAATGGCGACGTGTCAAATTGCTATCGCTTCTGAAATTATGCGAAACTAATTGTTATAGGGTAGAACGGACCAAGACAGACCTAACCTAACCTAACCTAGCCCAACTTAACACATTATTTTGTGTAACTACACTAAAACTTTCGATGAAAAACATCTTTTTTGGCCGTGTTCCGAATATCCGATATTTACCACCATATCATATTTAACACACTAACTTTTTGCCACATTCGATTTGTTGAATAATGTTAGCTATTTTATTGAGGGCACTTTTTCATTTCTAAAATGGTTATAAATTAGCTGACCTACATCTAAGAACTATTACTGCAAGACAGTAAGATTCAATAGTAATAGATAATAATTAATAGCTTGCGTGGTTAAAAAAGTACATTTCTATCTAGTGATTGATTTAGTTAAATGACCACCACCACTTTGGTTAGCCTCTGTAGTCTAGTCTAGTAAAACTCTCCTAGAATTTATCTCAGGCAGTCTAAAAATATCTGGTTCATAGATTAGCTATAATTCCAAATATTTTGTATAATTCAAACTAATTGTTTAAATATCCTAATTACGTATGTACCTAAATTTCATAAATATATTCAGTAATTTTATGAGATTATGATTTATGTTATTTTTTTAGATATTATCTAATGTAAAGGATGGAACCATTACAATTGAAGCATATGGAAATGATGGGCTTCACCCTCTTAAAGAAGACCCAGACGCTGTTGATTGGATTTGTGTTGCCGATACGCTGAATTTTTGCTTTTGGACTCCAAGAAATGCTACAAAATGGGAAGTGGAAGGGCACACAGGATACTATGGACTGTGTGCAGCAATCAACAGAGCTCGGAAGGTAGATACAACTTGATAACATTGAAACATGAATATATTATATCATGACCAAAAAATAAAATTTCAGTTTGTGAGACTGAACAATTCATAATCTTGTATGTGCATATAAAATATATATTTATTGATATAATTTAAGACATCGACTGAGGGTGCTTGATGGAATTTCAATATCAAATTTGTATTATTGAGATTTTGTACACTTCCATGTATTTTGTCACTAACGATTTGGGTTTCGCCTTTCGGCATCTTCAGGCATTCGTGCGCTCGAATGCCTGAAGATGCCAAAAGGCGAAACTCGGGTCGTAAAACTCAATATAAAAGTGGTTGTACTCCGTTTATTTACAAATACATTGTAAGTGCGTAAAAATGCATAATTGAGCACCCTTTTTACAGCCAGATATTGTCATGCAACTCTTACAGGGTACAACACAATACCTTGAAGTCCTTTCAAATAGTTGCTAGAAATGTTTCAGGAGCTATTTCTTAAGACTTAACTTCTGATTCAAGACTACACTAAATTAATTGTGCTGAAAAGAATGGGGATAACTCGTGGGTAAGCTTATCTGAAGTTTTTAGACTTCCTCATCTTGTATTAAAAGAAAAAATTTTATCTTGGGGAAACACTGTGTTATCATTAGTGGTAATATCCTCATTGGTGATTGCCATCAATCACAACACAGTTTCTTCCTAAAATAATATTGATATATTATTTCGTTTTTTCAAAATTGTCACTTTGCATGCTTAATAACAGAAAGGCGTATCTAGCTTTTCAAACTTCTGAGATTTCGCAGTTTTTCTAAAATTGACATTTTTGAGGCCAAGGTTTGTTGAGAATAAACTAAAAATCTTCCAAAATTTATAAAAAGTGAATCTAAACAATGTACAAGAAGAGCATCTTAAAAGAAGTATTTTTTTAAGATGCTGTTATTAAAACAATTTTGTAAAAAAAGGGCTAGAAACGCCTTTTTGTTACATAAATTATTTGACTTTACAAATAGTTTTATTTCGTAAATTCTATAATGTTAATTTTCTAGGCTAGCAATAATTTATTACATAGCAAAAACTTACATACATATGAATACCTTGTGAGAACCATAACTTTACAACTTTTATTAAAATAATATTTACACAATACCATATATTAAATTAGTATATATAAGCCTTTTGTTATTAAGTATACAACTTCATCTACAGATAAATACGGATTGTTTGTCTTTTCATTCAAATTTTTTATTATTTTCAGGAAGGGTTTGACATTACTAATCCAATGTTTTATTCTGTCATTAGTGAAGAGCAGTTAACTCATATAATGCGATCAGATGATGGTATTACAGCTGTCCCGCTTATATCGACTAGAGTAAAATGTCTTCATGAAGTTGGGAAAAGATTACTTGAAAAATATGATGGAACTTTCAAAAATTGCATTAAAAAGCAAACAAATCAGCACTAGCAATGCTGAGGATCATTCTAGAAAATTTTCCATGTTTCCGCGATGAATCCATCTTTGAAGGTCGAAGGGTAACATTTTACAAGAGAGCGCAAATCTTAGTATCAGATTTGTGGTCTCGCTTTAGCGGAGAACATTGGGGTGAATTCGAAGGAATTGAGAAATTAACTATGTTTGCTGACTACAGAGTTCCCCAAGCATTAGTATATTTTGGCGCTATGAGGTATAATGAAGATTTGATGGAAAAATTAAACCGAGGTATGTACCCAAAATTCTGTTAAATATTGTGTGAATATAGTAAAATGAGCTGTTGGTCCATCCCGATATACTTTGTCAATCTTTTAGTATTTTTTTATTTTGTCATATTATGTACAGTCAAATGTCATAATCAACAAACATCCTTGATATCGTGCAAATGCATAAACTTTGCAAATTAACTTGCGACAAATTGTTGCACTTTTTGAAGTATTTTATTTTTGTTCTAAGCCAACTGATATATCGATATATTTTAATTTTAATTTTCACAATGCTGGATTGTAGTAAAAAAGTACATGTATATTAAATTTTATTTCAAAAGCCTAAAAAAATATTTTCCATTTTTTTCATTGAAACAATCTCTTGTGTATGATAACAGCTTACAACTTAGTTATGAACAGTACTTCTATAATTAACTTCTGAGCCCCCTAGGAAGTGTATCTACCCCCCTTTCTTTCTGTTTTAAGCTTCCACAATTGCCTTGCCTTCAGGAACGCTTTGTCTATTGTAATAATACTTTGTATTCATTAAAGGACAGATAATATCATTAATTTAATGTCACCTTTTTTATTAAGATGAAATCTTACAATATGGTAGCAGAGAAGAAGTTGAAATACGCGGTTGCTCTATTCATACTGTTGAATTAATCAGGGAAGAAGTGATAAAGATAATCCAAAATAATGAACCTACAGTGAATACTAATTTCATTAACTCTGCGCTTATCGACTACTTCTTGTGGATCTACAGGCGTAAGCATGCAAAAGAATTGGAACACATTCCTTTCCACAAAGTGTACAGTCAGTATTATTAATGAAATTTTATCTGGAACATTGAATGTACAATCATATTCAATCAACATATTGGACTGAGAATAATATTTATTTTGATAATTGTATTTTATTTTGATACATCATAAATTCTTTTAATGGCGCATACATATTATTTCAGTCACATTGAACAAATACAACTATCGTTTAATTTAGTTTCCCTATCCTAAGTATAGATATTCATGTCCAATAGATATTAATTATTTTATGTGTGATTAAAACATTGTAATTAAATTACTCCTGTTTTTTATAATAAAAGAGTCGTTATTTTTTAAACATTTTATTAATAAAAAATAATAAAATAATACAATATTCGGTTATTCATTTTCTCATCTGTTTTAACAATAATAATAAGCAATTAATAACGAGTATTATTATTGATCTTTTCCTATAATGTTGGATTTGCTGAAAGGCATTTGGTAGGTATTTTGTTAATAGTAGTTTCTCAAACTGCTCATTGGAAATGTATACATTTTTACAATCACTTTGGTTCATTGGTAGTTTTGATATAGTCTGTACAATTAAATAATTTATTTACAATTTTACAATACTGAAGAGTGTTGTCTTCAAAATAACTTAAAAATAATTAACAATTACATGGCACCATTTGTTCTGTGAAATAATTTTTTCATTCATATGTATTACAATTGATGCACGAGCCGTTGAATTCAAAACAACATTTTTTAAAGTTTCATAGATATTATGAAAAATATTTATTGTTTTTTTATGTAGACTCTTGAGGGTTCACTATTCCCAGAAAGCTCTTTTAATATCATTGTTACAATAGAATAGTGGATCAAGGAATTCCCAAATATTCAACAATCAATATCATAAACTGTAACCTAACAATTATTTAAATTTAAGATAATTTAAGACATCGACTGAGGGTGCTTGATGGAATTTCAATATTAAATATCAAGTTCTAAATTAATGTTGACGTAGACATACTACACCAGTAATTAGCTGATTGATATGGTCTCATGTCTGCCTAAGAATATATTGGTACTTCATTTGCAAATTTATAGACTGATCAGTAATGGATAAATTGTATCAATAGAAATATATACCGTATTATTATAGGATAACTTTTTACAGGGAATTTATTAAATTTTGATAACTAATGAGAAAAGATATATATTGAAAGAAAAAACTATTGTAAATATTATGGATTTTAAGGGGTTCTCTTATTGCCATACTATAAAACTAGATGTTAGTCAGGTTTTCTAAAATTAAAGATTTTGTGTATTTAATAGGATACATCAACTCTTGTCGGTATGAATATGCAACATAAAATAGTATATGTATGTATTACAACATAAATGATATTTCTGCATTCATAATAACCTGTTTGCATATTTACCATGCAACAGAATTATGCAATATGACTGTTAATATAATAAGAATTATATTCTATCGTGTTTGTTCAATTTCTCAAAGAATGCAAGCTTATTTTTCAAAGAACCAGGCTCCGGGACTGGACTCTCAGCACGACTCGGGGATTTGCCTTCTTTTATTGGATCCTCCATTCCGCCTGAAGTATTCTTACTGCCTCCCGGATGAATGTTAGTGTGTGCCGGCATCGACAATTTCAGTTCATCCCTGAACTCCTTTGAAATACTGCGGGCGGTCAAACTGTGCATGTGTTGTGGCTGCTTAAGCGATGAATGGCTAGCCGAGAATGTTTTACTCATTATTTCATTTCCCAATAGTTCTTTGCTTATTCTCCGCTTAGGCTAAAACATAAAAAAAAACAGAATAAATTTGAGAACAGTATTTATAACATATTACATAATATACACGGATGTCATTGCAACCAGTTGTGCACCTACATGTACACAAGATATACAACTAGAAATTATTAATCAATTAAGTTCAATATAGATGCATCCTATTACTATCTATGATGATTTAGTGCCACATTTGTTCCCTAAATATAGTATCGTTATTCTTAATTCTATCATTAGTATCGTTATACTCAATTCAAAGATATGTTCAATGCCTTATAGTTTTGCTAAATACATATTATAAATGGTCATCAGTGATATTCTACGAGTCGATTCAGTTTGAGTGACATTAAAAAAATATGACTCCAAATCTTACCTTCACACATGGTTGATCTACAGTAGCTTTGACAAAGAATTTTCTTGCTATTTCTTTTACAGACGGTAACTCTAAATGTTCTTCAATTTTAGATTCAGACGTGCCGTCTCTATCCTTTTCTCTATCCCAGTAAACGTCACCTGTGGATTTCCACGACTTAATATTGTTGACCGGTAGAACAATTTCTTTTCTTTTATCTATAGTTTCAAATTTATTTTCTTCCAAAATGATCGAATTATATTCTGTATCCATTTCTGAATAACTGTAAATTTTAGACGGCTTCGCATTGTTTGTCATAACTCTTCCCAGTTGAACATTGTATACTTTCGGGGAATCGTCAATACTACTAATACTATCGCATGTTTCGTTGTTTAATAAATTTTGTCCATTAGTGTGTTCTGTATTTACAGTATTTTTATCATCTGAACTTATCAATGAAATCATTTTATGATCACCTTTATCGAGTTCAAATGATTTTTGGTATATATCATCAAACTGATTATCAGTGTCATCCATTATAACCGGTTCAGCTTTATATATCGGAAGCGGTTGTTCTTCTTTAAGAATATTTACTTCTATACGACACCAGTCTCTCGACGAAGTTATCGTTGACGCTTCACAAGAATTTGATAGTAATTGTTGTTCTTCCACTTTATGTTCATGGACTTCAACATCGGTTGGAACTTTGGTGCCGCACCAGTTTCTGGGTTTTGTCATTGGTTCTTCATCTGCAGTATTTTTTAATTCAATTGATGACTGATTATAAACTTTTGTAGCGCACCAATGTTTAGGTTTAAAATTGATTGGTTCTTCTTCGTCTGCAGTATTTTTTAATTCGATGAAGTGTTGATCATAAATCTCCGTACCACACCAATTTTTAGACTTAGAGATGATTTGTTCGTCTGCCAAAATTTTGGAGATCCTCAAATTTTTCAAAACCGTTATTTGCTCAGTCTCTGGAATCTCCGGCTCACTCGGACTGCTATTAAACGTTTTTGAAGTAGAATGTTCTTTTTCTATTCTCTGAAATCATCATAAATTATCTATGGTATTAAAACACATTATATGTATATTAATGGATTAATAAGTGAATATTTACACAATTATATTTATGGTTAGTAAAGCATTCAAAAACAAGCCAGTGGTTAGTAGTATAATTATCTATAAAAGGGAAAAACTCACCGGTGGCTTGGTTTGTTATAATGCTTAAGAATGTTTGAAGCATGCTGTTTGAGAATTGTGTATTAACCATAAATAGAAAAGTGCCAAGAATGTTAAAGATTCTTCATGCTTTTTTATTATTCAAAAATAATAATATATGTTACAATATAAAACAATGTATGTACATGGTAATTGGTAAAACTACTTAATAACAAAAACTATAGGTATAATACAACACAAATCCTTTTTAACATATATTATGGCTAAAGTACAACAACGTTTTTCCATCCATGTATACATTAATATTTGTCACTGGGTGTAAGGTCATAATAATTAAAACTCAGATCAAAAGCAATTTTGGCTGACATAATTTTTACTTATGTAAATATTCTTTGAAATGTTTTTGTAAAAACGTTAATTGATAACGCTCAACGTTTTCATTGTGAACATTAATGTTCACATTTTGTAAATCTATACCACCAACTGATGAAAATATTTTACCATATGGTGTTTCTGTGAAGTCGTAAGCTTCCTCCGAACAAGCTTTTTACGCTCTTTTTCCTTTTATTCACACTAAAAAGATTTCTAACACTACTACTTTTGCGAAGACTACTGAGGGTTTCAAACTCTACATCTACTACCTCTGGAATTGCAGGTATATTCAACCTGAGAGAGAGAGATTCACTACTGTCATGAAAATTACTATTTCTTTGATTATTACATTCTACATCATTAGAAATTTCACCATCTAAAGAATTATTCATTTTCAAAGAATGATTCGGAATTGACTTATGTTTTAATTGCAATTCATCTATGTCTGCTCGATCAGAGCGTTCATCGGTTAAAGAATTTTCAAATATCGGATTTATGGCAAAGTCATGGCTAGCATTCTTGGACCTCATGCAGACCCTTGTGATGGTTCTGTGTAATGTGGAAGCTTCGAGATCGTTCAGGGATCTGTGGAAACTTACTGGAGCTGTCACTTCAGAAGTGGAACGGATCAGAGGAGGATTATCGTTTTCTTTAGACTCGTTCGGTAATGAACCAAACTTCATTTCGGCGAGTCGTTTATGGGCACCAGCTGATTTTTTAGATTCGTTAATATAATAATCTCTTCCATAACTGAAAGCAATTGTTCATTATTAATAACAAAGTTATATATTTTAAGATCTTTATCACTTCTTAAATCTCTTGAGGCTCATCATAAATAAATATTTGATTTATTTTATAATTTATAAAAAAATAAATTTAATTAAAAATAATTTTAACTTAAAATAAAGCACGCAGTTATTACATGCTAACTTAACTGCGTGCTTGATCATTTTTATTGAAAAAATATCTTGCCGGGAACTGGTGTTAAGTTTTTCTTTCCATTCATTGTTATCCAGAGATTTTGACAATTAATTTAACTTAAATTTTAGATTCATTTCAAAAAAATAATTAAATTGTTTTCCTATGATGCTGACATTCGCTTATACTTAAGTCTTTCATTGCGTAAACTACAGCTACAAGAATTGCTGAAAAATCTTACTTCTTTTGTGTATTACTAAAGTATCTTTACCGTGTATAGTCTGTGATATCCTCGCCTAACACGACTTGAAGTGGTATTCCTTTGTTTTTATTTGGATTGTCAATTTTATCACAACTCGGCAACAGGTCTTGGCTGGTTTTCATAAGTTCAAACACTGAAGTCTTATTCTGTTTTTCAAGCCGATTTTGAATTGCTTCCGGAGAATACGGATTGTTGGCCATGGGCACAGCATTTAACCACTTTTTGTGTTCACGTTCTGCTATCGATCCTGAGTATTGTAGAAATATAAATGATTATACAAAAAGCTTTTTGGTATTCTCATTCATTATAATTTAGAACTCTATGCTTTGGCCAATAATGTTAGTTGAAAATATATCATGGGGTGAAATGCATGGTGGTTTTTTTTCAAATAGATGAAGACTTTTCATCTTAATAGGGATATACCTCTATTTATACTGCTAACTCAAATTCAATTGATAACGTGGCGCAGAAAATAAAAAATATATTTTTATAAATCGTAAATATCAACAAAGAAATGTGAAATAAAACTTGCTTGTATGAATTACATTCTCATTTTTTTTAGATAAGAATAAATAAATAAGAAGTTAATAAAAATCTGCTTCTGATCATTTTTTTTCCTTAATATCATGCAAATGACTTTGTACGTGTGTAACTCAAATTTTAGCAAAATATATGCACGCCCCTTATCATCTTTCATACAACATATTCAATTGGTGTATAATTAAAATGATATTCCAATGTGAATATGTACATAGTGAGAGATCTGAATTCAGAAATGGAATCTGTGAAATGGAAATTTTTAAAATGGTCTGCTTAGATTATTTTTATTTACCGGGGAGTTCTTTTTCGTCACGTTCTTTGGTTTCAGTTTCCAAGTGATCATCGGAAGTGGGAATGTTTGAATCGTTAACGAATGGTTTCCCATTCATTGTGAATTCAATATTGTCGTTTTCGTCATTACTTAAATTGTCGACAGCTGTGGAAATTAATGTGCAATTTTTATAACTGTCAGACTATTTACACCACTCACAATAGCCTTTCATAATTATTAAATGAGTGCAAGATTTTAATTGATATTAAATTTATAAGCATTATTACTTAAAATCATCTTACCTGGTATTGGAGTAGGTTCGAATATAATGTCATCTTTATTATCCATCGGAATAGGTTCACTAAAAATGTTAAATAATAATAGTAAAATTGTTTTGTCTAAAATGTCTTAATTCATTTAGGTATTTTCCATTATTCAAGACACAGTGGTCATCAACCTTTTTATTACTCTGGCATTGTAAGTAAAAAGTTAGCTTAGTATTTTTAAATTTGCGAAATTTGCAGAAAACATATTGATTGAATTGGCATTTAAACAGTCGAATTATATTGCAATAATGTAAACATATTAAAGTATTTAGTTCTACAAAAACTGTGAGTCATCTTAAGTCTCTTGATCTTATGTGTCAGTATTATGAAGGAACTGTTCATTGGTTGATCATCATATAATTTATTTTATTAAATGTTACCTGGGTTGCGGTGTTAAAGGTAACGGCGGTATTGGCTTAGAAGGTAATGGAGGTGGCATTTCATTGACTTCAATGTGCATCTTTCCAAGGTTCTCTGTTCCATTGTGCATATTCACATCATGCTGCCTTCTCAGGCTATCAACATGTCTCTGCACAGGAATGGCAACAGTTTCCGTGTATTCACTTTCTTGTTGATGGTTACCCATGGAATCGTGTACATCATCATCTATTTGTAAACAAGATAATCATGATTTCCGAAACACAAATGCACACATAAATCAATATTACTTCTATACAATAGAATTATCATCATATTGGTAAACAAGTACATCTCACAAAATCTCAATAACTCAAATTTGTTTACTAATTGTTAATAATATTGATTGGATACATCTTATTATTTCTATTCAGATAACGTGAATGCAATCGAGTGAACTACTTTACGGACTGTGATATATTACAGACTGCAATTATTATCATTGATTTAAAGATAATATCAATAAATAATGTGGTGTTATTATAAACACTTATCTAGAAATATCAATTCAAAGACAATAACATGTTAATAAAGTAACACTTTTTATTTCTCAAAGTTACTATCTGAAAAGTGTTCTTTGTAGGCAAATTTTTGAAATTAACTTAGATTTTTTCCTACGCATTTAAAAAAAATCAATTTACGCACTAGTTAAAATAGTAGTGTAAGTGTTATTAAATAATTGACCGAAAAATCTTTTAATTTTTTTTGTGCTAGTAAAAATATTTAATAAATTTAATTTCGTAAAATTTTACACACTACTCAAAGGGTTAATATTTCTTACCTATCTGATCTACAACATCCAAATTTGTGGCTTCGGTGACAGTTTCAGATGCGAAAACATTTTCTTCCAATGCAGGCGATCTGACAAAACTATCAGCCAAGATACCATATTGCTCATCTGATACATCAGGCTCTAGACTGCGAAGGAAATCTCTTATAGATGTTTTTCCACTGTGCGGAGACTGCAATCGTTCTGGAACCTCCCTCTTGAAGAACAGTTCATCGAATGTGTCAATAGATTTCACATCTTCAGTGATAAATTTATTTTTTGATTCAGAATCCATCAATTTCAATGGCATTGTTTTATTGTCATTTTCATCTTTATGCTCTGCTGTTATGGGTTTACGTAGATCATCATCAGCCGTAATGCCGTTCACCTTAACCTCATTATCGTTTCCATCCTGGTCAATCATTGCTAAAAGAATATCGGGATTTTTCCCACCTATTATTGTTTTAGAATTAACAAGCACTTGTTTAATATCAGTGGAGTTTTCTTCTGTTTCAGAACCCGCTTCCGATAAGTCGGTAGTGTCTTCGGCGTCTCTGTCTCCGATTAAAGCTCTATAATCAGTATTAGAATTAGGAATGAGCATCGGCACAGGAATCGATTGAGCCGTCTTGATTTTTTTCTTTTGAAAAAGCCAGTTTTCTTCCCACGAATTGTTGTTGGCGTATATTTCTGAGTTAAGGGTTAATATTCCATTTGAAGATTTGTGATCGGTCTCGTATTGCAAATTTATATTTTTGTCACCATCTGAAATTTTAATAAAATTTATTTTGAAAACTGAGCATAAGAACTGCTTACGAAGTGTTTCAATTGAATATATTTTACGAGAAATTTCTATTAGTCAACCATTCCGTCTTTGTTTCTCAAATTTTCTGGATGGGGTGAGGAAGACAGTTGTTAACCAATCGCTTTACACTATGTTCTCAACAAGTGTTTAAAGTAGGAAGAGTTAAAAACATCAAGGGTTCACATTCCATTGGATACAAGTATGTTTATTTTAAAACAATACATTTTGCTTCTTAGAATCTATCCTTAAGTAGGTAATTCTTCGCATTATATAATCTATTGCTTTTAAATAATTATTAAATTTTTGTTATTTTGTATGTAAAAAAATCCACCTATAATATACTGCATATCGAACAAAGTATTAATATTAAACCGATCTTGAAGCCTAGTGGTCAATGATCTTTGGCATTCATCCTATTTAGTTACGTGTCCATGGGCTTGGAGAAATCTACGGTTATTTTCATGAATAATTTTTCAATCAATTAATGAATTTTTGTCGAATGGTATGGATGATTGTGATGTTTACATTCCATTTCCCCTGAAACTAAAACCGGGCGTAACGATAACCATTGCTAACTACTAGTCATTTTCTATCCTTACTTTATCAGGAAAAGAAAAAGTTAAGTGACAAAAAATCCTCGTAAAACAAGGAGTACATATGCATCACATTGGGATCAGACATGCTTAGAAAAAAAGATTAAGAAATCACCATTCATCTCAACAATATCGCCGCCGTATTCAGGAAAGTTGATTCTATTTGTAGGCAAGAAGCTGATGTTCGAAAGTGCACCATCGATTGGGTTATTGTAAGTCGTTGAAAAATCCTCGTCGTCGGTGCTCGTCACACTTCGCTCAACTGAGCACTCTTCAATCTGGGAAATAAATATTATCAATTTTTAATAATTTTGCAATCCAATTGAAATCAAGTCTCAAATGTCACTTAATTATATTTTTTATATTATTCCACCTCAATGCAAGCCGATTCCAAAAAGGGACAGAACGTTTATAAGCCAACCATTGATTAAGTGTAAATATTGATTGTTTAATAATATAAATAGGCAATAAATATATTTGTTCAGTGTACAATTAAGTGAAATTAATTTGATAATATTGCTATTAGTTATGTTATAAAAACTACGAGGGGCACGTGTTTTCTTGTTTGAGAAACTTATTCAGTTGGAAGATGCTTTAGTTACACAAGCTTAATTTGACTATAAATAGATTTTCCCTGCCCAACTGTCAAACCATCGAAAATATGGAAATTATCAATTCTAGGCTGTATTCGTATATTTTTTTATTTACAAGGTCAGGTATTTCAAGTGCCAAAATAATGTTGACAAACACTGCACAAACGATACATTTTAATAAAGCATTTTGTATTCGGGCCTTTGCAGCGAATAGGGTTTTAAGCATGCCCAATCGTGGAAAAAAAATAATGAAAACGTGAATATATAAGGCAATAAACGAAAAATATTTAGCTGAAAATTCACCACGATAGGTCCGTCGGAGTCTTGTCCGCTGGAATCAGATAAGCCGTAGTCCTCCTGGGACATAGGCTCCAAACTGGAAGGATCTGCGGAGTCCTCTCTCGCTGCAGTCTTTCCGCGGTTCCGCAACCTGCCGCGGCTTCTGACCCTTCCTCCACTTACTCCGCCCTCGTTCAAGCCTTCCGCACTGCCAGGGCTCGAACTTCCCGAATGAACGCCGCTGCTCGATGCGCCGTTGTTACGATTTATGTCGTGTTGGTATCTGGTGATCACCTGATAACAGACGTAATTATAGATTAATGATGATTTCGCTGATTAAGGCACGTCCTTTAAAACATTTATTTTGTCGTTTATCTGTAGATTTGTAGACAAAGCAACATAATTTATAAGCATATATTGTCATACCTAAAGACAGCTAGATTTTTTAGTGAGTTGAGCATAATGACGATCCTGTAGCCGAGTGTTGGGCGATCGTCCTATTTGGTTGCGTTCGAATCCTTGGACGAAAACTGTCATATATATATAATCTTTTCAATCGATTTATGAATTTGTGTCTAAATTCTGATGCGTGTTTTCCATTTTTTGTCAAAGATTTTAATTCAGTGTAAATCTGGTACGGTCTTCTGAATTATTATGTTTTTTTATAGGACAGTATAGTTTAAATTATCAAAGAGTAATAAATAATATACCTTGTCGATATAATACTTAACAGACATATTTTATTTATTACTACGATTTCTTGGTAAGTATACCACTGATACTGTACTGACATATTGAATAAATCAAAATTAGCTACTTAAACAAACAAAGCACAAGAATATTTAAGTAAGTAAACTGGCGGAAAGAGTCAATTGAGAAACAGCGAAGTCATACTAAAATTATTGTTAAAAACTATTATGCATGAAAAGTAAAATTTAATTATGCTTTCATTTATGTTACGAAACTTTTCGTGGATTTCCGTGTTTATAAAATACAATAATTAACCACTGCTAATCCAAATTCATTGAAAAATCATCATTTTTCTTTAAAATATTTAACACAGGAAACGAATAACAAAACCTTTACTATGTGTAAATGCATATATCTAAACAAATTGTATTATTGAAGCCGAGAATAAAACACGCGCCGACTAGTAAATTTAATATTATACACACTTTACGTAAGACTCCTGTTCCTTCACGCACACATTTCCACAATAGTCCTGACTCACCTCCCCGTTGGTATCAGGTGCGGGTTCACTTCCTGTGGTCTCTGTGTCACTAAGCATTATTGCCACACCAATTTCCTCCTGAAACTCTACCCCGAAGTCGCGAAGTGGATCAAAACGCCGCGTAACAAGTGAGAGAAACAGTGTCGGGTTTCATACAACAGCCCCGAGTACACTGAACCGTTTTACCAGTATATTATAATATGCGTAGTAAGACTTACGTTAGAAACCTTCTTGTCTGGTCAGCGTGTAATCCCAAGTATTGACTTTTCGAATTGTTTACAATAGGGCTAGCTCTACCACTATTAATTTATCGAATTAAATATCATTTAACTAATTTGATAAGATAAAAACTGTTGAAATATAGCTTAAAACATTCTTGAGATTAAGTATGGTATTCATAAAAAGATAATCAATATAAATTGACTTCATGAAGTGTTTTATTTCGTCGTAAATCGCTAGTGAGACGCGGCAATTTCTCTTTATTCCATATTAAACCAATAGTATGAAATAGTTCTGGAAAATTATGTGTTAACAAAAATGTTATCTGATAACTTTAAGCCAACCACTTGCGTGACACGCGTTTAACTTCCTTGAGAAATATCTAAATATTGTATGTAAGGAATTAATTATAATCTATTACTTATTGAATTGAGTAGAAAATTAATCATAAAGAGTAATTCTCACCTTTCGTTTAAATTACTAATGAGCCACCCGTCATTTATACATTACAATTAGAACCATTTTGATTTCCAAGCAATCTATCTTAATTTGTATTAAAGCGAAATGAAAAATTTCAAGATTTATTAGGATGCTAAGGTAAAGATAATGAATGCTATAATCAGTTTTAATTCAAATAAATCTCCACATACTAAATACTGAATCCACCGACGATATTATATAACCAATTTCTATGCTATCAATACAATATATAAATATTCAAATAAAACACATTTTTTGTACTACTTCCACATTTTTATAATAACCAGGACCGGTTACTCTCATCGCAAACTTTATCATCAGTTGATAATAATCGCGATTAGCAAAACCGGTCCTGTCTGTCATTATAAAAGTGTGAAAGTAGTACGAAGCAAAATGTGTTTTATTTTAAAAATATTATGTCTTTCTCCTAAGAATTCGGAGTTAACAACTGAAAAGTGAGCAATATAAATAATATAATTTCATAGCTATTATTTTTATACTTGCTCGATGAGAAAAAGGGTTTTCAAAAGCATATTATAACAAACAGGATATATTTCTAAGGGCCAATAAGCTTGTAATTAGTATACCACAATATTTATGAATATTCACGTTTTAAATTTTTTATTTAACAAAGTTGAAGACATCGACTCAAAAAATATTCAGAATCACCATAATTTGCAAGACTTTAAAATAATATCTCACCACAAAGTTACGTAAAAGAAATTAACAATATCTGATATATAAAACATCGTGACACGTGCTTTGCATATAATTGTATTTATATATTGAATTATTATTTTTATTTCTACTAATTATATTAAATTTTATAGTCGAGTCAACACCCTTACTAAAAGTAAATTTATGGTTGGCCTGCGATGCCATACAAAGTCCTGGCGCTAAAACTAAAGAGCGTCAGTCTGTTTTGGTCACATCACTTGTAAGACTTCCCCATACCCCGAGTTTACAATATTATTATATAGGTTTTGTAAACGGTTACACCGCGAAAACAAAATATATTTACCTACATAGAAAATCAATGGTATTATGTTTCAAAATAAAGATATGTATGTTTCCATCCGTCAAAGCATTATCATCACAAGGACGGATAGTACGGAAGTCACATTTTTTTTATTTTCCTCAATTGATGCAGCATACAGGTGCGAATAGGCTCTCGAGGAAATCCCCGTAAGGCATTTAGGACAATTAGGCCCGAGTGGAATTTTTCGTAAAGAGTGCAACAGTATATATATGCTCCGTATATAATATCACAGAAATTTGTAAATGTGACATTTGATCATAAAAAAAAACTACAAAGAGTTACGAGCCTTCCAATTCTTGACAGTACGATTAACCCAAATTCATTTAAATTATTTGATTTGAAAAATAAATGTAATTTCCACTCAGTTGCCTTGCACGTAAATTTAGAATCGATCGTGTTTTATTATGTAAAATAAAAAATGATTTTTTTTAGATTACGGTGATATTTTACATAATTTCATACCAAAATCAAACACCGAATGCCTATCAACACATGTAAATTACAGATTAAGTTTTGTGCAAGGAATTTTATTTCATAATTGTTAATGTGGTCTTATAATGGGTAATCAATGCATGTATCGTATATTACATAAATTATTGAACACACCATATAAAAGTATCATATTGATTTTATCAGCAGTCAGATAATCTCAATAATAATTCAATGTTAATAAATTGTTCGCGCGGAAAACATTTCTTTTTTATATTACTTTTAGAAAATTCCGCGAGATGCTAGTAGCAGTCGCTGTAATGAAAATGTTCGTTCTTCGAATCGTGACGTCAATTTGAATTATTTCCCGCGTGAGATTTTGATAATTAGTGTCTTTTTTTAGCCCTCAATGATTAATGATTGGTGAACAATTGTGAATAATAAAACAATTTATTTATTATTCAGACATCGCGGTAATTAATTATTACTATTTCATATGACGATGAACACCCGCCGACAGTTGAAATAGTGAACCTTTTTGCAACACGTAAAGCAGTAAAAAAATCTCACGGGAACTTTTGGATGACGCTGTTTTCGTCTTGCAATCAATGATGGCGGCTAACGACCGAGTTTTGAAATTCCCATTCCAAAATGGCAAAAAAACCGTTACGTTGCGGCAATATGCAAAAATCTTCAATATGTAAAGCTTGTTTGTAAATCTTTGTATCAATGTAAGCGATGTGACTTAATAACTTCATTTGTTGAATGCTCTAAATTCTAAATATAAGTACACACCATTCTTATCAGAAAAGGAGCAATTATCAGTCACACAATAATATAAGTAAATAATGTATACTTGACTGTCATAGCGTATTAGTATATATTTAATGACAAATGTGAATGAATAATTATAAGAAATGAAAATTCGGAATGATCAATGTTTTAGAGGTATAATATTATAATCTATCCCTAGACAATTTGTACATATATGGAACAATAATAATCTCTTCCATTATAAACACGAGAACAGCAATGGCATCCATGTGCGAATATTCTTTGTACATAGATAGATGTCCAATTAAATCTGGCTTTTCTCTTATTTTATTTATTATACACGATATGTGATCAGACTGCTGACCCCTATTCAGGTAATAATGTAATTAATTGCGGAGAAGGTTTCGCTTTCATAGAAACCTGTTGGCAAGGAACACATAACACAGCACAACTCTCAAGACTTGCTCTTCACGTCAGTGGCTCGAGATGTGTGATATGAAAAAAAAAAAAAAATAACGAAACAGTATGTCGTCATCTCGTGCTTTGAATGGATCATTATTTTTCTTCAACAAAGGAGATCAAAAATATGAATCCCAAGTTATACTTTTATATACAAATTGAGACAAAAAATATAAATTTCGATACGCAAAAAAATTCACAGACACACGTCATGTCATGGGTATTTGTTGCTAGAGTAACACTAAACTTGTGGAAGTCATAATTTTAAAGATATCACATACCCATCTTAATGTCGCACACATTGTTTTCTGTAAGTTTATGTAATAAAAACAAGCTGTATTATACATTATAAACTTTAATTTTAATGGTGACTGAACCTGATTCCTGAAATAGAAACGTATGTTTTCTTTTTTTTATAATTAAAACCATAAAAAATATTTTGATTGATTAGTTACCAAAATAAACATACAAAAATAATGGTTTAAATGATATTATGTATAATGTATATACGTGATTTTTACTTAGACAAAATAAATTAAGAAATATAAATTCAGAGATCAATGGGTTCATATCAATATTATCAAAAAAACGAACTAACTACAATACATTTTTGACGACCGGAATTCAAGCTGTTGGACGTTTTGATCCCGTTTATTTCTCTCCATAATTGTACAAATAACAATCTAATTTTTGGTTTAAATATATCAAATAGATATGTTTTGATTTTAAAAAAGTGACATCGTATAAATAAACGAATTTTAATTAAAACGTTTCTTCTTAATATCCGCATTCAATCAAATTTTGCCAATGGTTAAGAATGAACAGTTAAGTGTTAAAAAAATCAGCTTTCCTTAATATGACACCGAGAAACTGTTGATTAAAAAAGATTTGAATTTTTTGCATATCGCTAACTTTCTTAACCAATAAGGAAATATCTCAATGAGAGATAAAACCTAAAATATTGATAATGCAAATTTTAGTATGTTAGTGAATTCGATTCTATTCATTCGAAATTAGCAATATTTATAAGAAATACGTCAAAAATGCTCGTTCATAAGTATCAAAATTCTCATAAAGAATGTCTCTCTTCGCAGGACTGTAGATTCGATGTCATGATTTATGATATTTTCCGCTGAGTTTGAATCGTCAGAAACTAGCGAATATGATCTGACATCCATTTTTAATTGATTTATATAGGTATGAATTCTTTTATACACTAATATACCACCATACTCAGACTTATTAACAAAAATATCTTATCTGTCGCAGTGGTTAATGAAAAAATCAGTCGTACTTTTGTTAATTGTTAAAATCGGAATCGGGGTGTAAGGTTATGGCAGACTTGGAGCCGGTAGGTTTTTAACCGTACACTCTGAATGACGCCACTGAATGTCGCGACGCATGGATATGCTCAGAGCGTCGCGCCACAAGTGTTTCTTCTATTAAATAGTCTGCTACGCGTTTGAAATTACCGCGAGTTATTATAAACTGGTATTACATAAATGTGTGTCAGTTAATGTACCCTCGGGCATGATTCGCGTTTCTCGAAAGCAAAAAATGCTATAATATTAATGACTGCCGATCCGACTATCTCTGGTCTTTCTCGTCTAGTGTAACCATCGACATAGTGTAGTGTTCTAGTCAACACAGCGGTAATACGTGTGAAACATTAATTTTGTATAGCACACATTACGGAAGTATATCATCACTTTTTGACTAGCTAGCCAAATCACAATTTTATTCAAGGTAGATGATGTATAAGTAAATAACAAATAAACCGTATAATCTCCAGTTGGATGTTTTTAAAACAATGTTTCATTTATTTTTAGTAAATATATTCATTATTAAAATATAAATGTCTCTAAAGCGTAGGAACACAAAATGATGAGGCGACATTATTCGTAAGACAGCAAATGGCAAAAGAGTATAATCCTGCGGAGCCGATCTGTCGGCCTCATCTGATTCCATTCTAATTAGACCTGGATTAAAAGGGTTTAGCTATGACACGTAAACTGTGATTATTTCAACCATCGGAATATTTTTTACAAAATGCTATAGATAGTTCCGCTTCGTGATAATTACGCTAAAAAATAATGTGTCATAAAATAAAATATATTGAGGTTGATATCACAGTTTATGTTTTGTTACTCAGAATATCCTGTTTCACGTATTTCACGTATGCTGTATTTTAATTAGTGACGTAACTATGCGTCAAACACATCTTTAACTTCCTGCAGGATTTCATTTGGATTTCTGCAGGATCACAAATAAAGGGAATATTGCAATAACATTTAAATCATTTTTGGAATAACTTTATAATGCGCTTTACTTTCTGCAGTACAGTTTGCAATTGCAAAAATACCAGGATTTATTTCTCCCAATACCAGCAACGAAATCAGATGTCAACGGGATTACTGAAACCTACACTGATCTTATTAAAATTAAATCGATACTATCTTTTAAACATCATTAAAAAGTTGTCATAATAAAAAATAATAGAGCTTATAGTAGATAACAAATAATTTATTCATCTTTCAATTACCAAAAATTATCGGTACAAACAAAGAAATATTATTTTCCTATCGAAAGTTTAACGTAGGTAATAAAAAATATGAAGCGAATAATTATTTGCTCGGCCGTAATATTTTGATTTCTTTTGTATGTTATGTTATTGGTTTTCATATTGGATATTATTTATATCAGAAAATAATATACAATTATGGTTCGAAAGTCTACATTTTTACAGCTGAGGGAAAATAATAACTTAGAGAGCGGTACGCATTGCACATTTCTACAGCCGAACAATATCAAATGAATTACCTTTTAATAGTTTGAACTGAATTCTCTAAAATTACAGATTTCTGTTTTTATAGGTTTAAATATCAGACAATTACGAATTGTACTTTTTTATGTGAATATTTTGTTAGACAGTTCCAACAATCAATTAGTGAAAATAATGTACTGTCCTCGTATAAATCTTAATTAGATATGATTTTTTCTCGAAGTCAATAAGTTGCTTTTTAAATTACACAATACGTAATTTAATTACGTCTAGCAACAAAAAATGATGCTAAATTATTCTGTATACATAATTGATATTTAAAAAAATATATGTTGGTATTTTTTAATGTTTTTAATCGAGTCAGAATAACAGGTGGCACAAATTTACACTAGAATGAAATAATAATGTCAATATTTAAACAGTTGTGAAGACGACTTTTTATTTGTTTCAATATCGTTCTGATATAAAATTACTTACGTGGTTCGGCGCCATAGATTTCCCAACATTGAATAACACTGAGATTAATTGTTTTCCTACAAGTATTATTGACAATTTTATCAATTAATCCTTTAATTATCAATAAAAATCTCTTATGTACTACTTATCATTTTATATATCAAGTAATTTTATTTGTAGAATGATTCGATTCTCTTTCTTTATTGAAATCTTGAAGAACTATATTTCCTTTAAATCACATTAAAAAGCTAGTAATTCGTTATTTCGTGCAAATACTTAAGATACATGTAAAAATAGTACCTAATGCCTGGTTAAAGATTCTTCATTTCTCAGAAAATTTAGAGATGCGATTTTAAAAAACCTCAAACAAATATCCGTGGAAATAATAAAACAAATATTTTAGTACTTCAACCGGTTCACACGTTCCAAAAACACTTCGATTGTTATTTATTATCATTTTTTAATTAATCAATATGATTAAGAACCCAAATTCACTCAATTCCTAGTCCATATTATATAATACATAAAAAATATTTATATTCACAATATTCAATAAATTGTGACCAGTAATTAGCTACATTAACCTAATGGGGAAGAATTGGTAAAAATGTGTACATATAATCTAGTTTGTAAGGTAAGCCGATGTCTTAAAATTGTGCAGGTGCAGTAAACTCAGAGTGCGTTAATGTGGTGTCCAGTTATCAGTCTGATTTAGTAATACGTACAAAAACAAAAATCGTTTTACCTTATTTAGAATTGCAGTGGCCAAGAGATCTTCATAAGTCTTGGGGCTGAATTCTGGAAGTCGACCGTTCTGATCACGAGCCAAGCCACTGAAGTCTAGGAGTGGGGGAAGCCTGAGAGCTTCCTCTATTGCTCGTTGGACGAGATGCTGAAGACGAGCGTGAGCACTGCTCGCCGATTCACTTTCCGTCAGAGGAAGGTCTGGGTAAAAAAAATACAAATGTCAGTAAACAATCCGTTGTTGAATAAATAAATTTTCCAGAAACATGTCAATATTAATGACTTAAAATATAAATAAATTCGTAGCTAGTTAATAAAGGGAGAGGTGTTTTTGAGAGAAAGATGTGTCCATAAGAATAATGAAAGGGTTTGAAATAAAATGTATGGGAAGTTTAGTTAAATATGCTAATGACTGTCATATTTGTAATAAAATCACGTCCATTTGAGTAATCACGAAGTAATAATTATTAATGAAAATATTTTTACCATTGTTCTCTTTTGTGATTTCAATAAAAAAACTAAATAAATTACCCATAATAAAAATAATAATCACTTTATCTGTTCTCTACAATCAGTTATAATACGATTTTCTAAAAACGAATAACTCTATAATTAAACGCTTCGAGTTGTCTGTACAGAGAATTGTATTATACCTTATAATTATTTTGTATAACAACTTATAAACAATATAATATATTTTAACTGATTTGTCGGCTGTAACACTAAATGTATGCGAAACACACACATACTCGCTCATTCTGCGCATAGTAAGCATCAAGCGGATCGATCGAATGTTGGTAGACAAAGAAACTGTAACGCTTTAGAGGAAAACAGGACTTTAAATTTCATATACCACTGAAAAAGTTTTTATATTCTCATGAAATTTACATACAAGTATTGGGAAAGACATCCCATCCTATTACGGGAATTGATTATAAGTAAATAAAAAGGTGTGAAGAATGGACTGGAATTTATTATAGAATCCATGCATTATGCATCTCATAGGTATGTTATATAGTATATTGAAATGGGAAAAGCTAATAGAATATTCACAGCATTGCAAATTTTAGAGGAGCATATCCGAGCTTGATCATCAGTAAGCGATTTTTGGGTCAGACAATGGTGATAAATAATAATAAATCAATATTTAATTTTATATTAAAAATGAGCTTCCACAAAGTTACCACCGAATCCATAGAAAATATAAATCAATGTTATTGAAATATGCATATCATCTTGCATGATAAAGTTGATTGCTAGATATAATTATTCATATTTGTATTTTCCAGGAAAATAATCGGTTGCATAAAATCTACAATTATGTCAATGATAACCATGTCTACCAATCAGTATGCCAACGTGCCATTAAATACTATGAAAGTACTGTTTGAAAAACACATTTATTTTGAAAACAAAGATTATAAAAATTAAAAGTAAAAAGCATTGTCACTTTCCAATGATAGTAAAAACACGCTCCATTTTCAGGCGTATTTAATATTTTGATTTTTGGCTATTTCGATTATAGCCCACAATTATATGGTCAAAAAGTTGTTCAACTACAAAACGATCTGCGAACGTATTCGGATGGCCAAATAAAAGTAATTATTATTTAATTTATACGATAGGTAAGATCAAATATAGTTTTATTTTTCAATTAAAACCTCAATATACATATTTTAATAGTAAAACAATGTGGATGGCTCTAAAAGCTTTACTTTACTAAAATCACTAAAACAATCTTTGAAAAAAGTTATTTTGGACATAAATTTATGCATGCTATGAATATTGTAATACAATATGTGAGAATATGTATTTTTGAAATGAAAATGTTTTTAATATTAGTTTCATATATATATATATATATATGCTATTTAAACGCTGTATTTTCTTTGGATACCTTCAAAAAGTAAGTAAGCTTTAATATTTATTACATTTATATAGATTTTATGTATTGATGTAAAACAAGTAATTCCGCTATTTGCATGTACGTACATATATATAAGTTAGGATCAAATTATTATATGACCATTTAACATACCAAGAATGCACACCTGATAATTTAATATTATAATATTCACCGAATTTTTCTCAATTGAATCTTGCCATTTCTATATAAAGTACCTATTATTTTTCATTCGTTATCTGTTGATAAATACAGAAATTTTAAATTATTAGTATTTTGTTGAAGGAATTGATTTATTTTTATCGAGTCGACTATATATTTATTATTTTTAGCTTCACTCAATATTTTGATGTTCTTAGTTTTTACTAAATATAATTATCATTTATATTAAATTAATGTATATTTAAACAAATTTATTCAGAATTACTTGATTCAATATAACTAAACACATAAATATTTATTATAAAACAATGAAAAGATTAATTATTAATATAATTGCTTAACTAATGAAACACTTACCCCATATTACTTCGATCCAATAAAATGTGATGTATAATAGAGCTGAGATTCCCAGCCAGAATCCAAAAAACAGCGATATTATGTATGGAAGCATTTTTTAATTTTGTTTTAATAGTTTATCATTTTGAAATCATTTATAATTTGGTGTTTTCTTTTGCACTATAATTTTCATTTCATGTTTTAAAATTTTGTCATATGAACTAGATATTAGATAATTTTATTTTAACTAAATGTAGGGTTTCGATTTTAGGAATAGTTTTACATTGATTTCGATGACAAACAAATGCCAGCTGTCATTTAAATGTCTATTCCAAATTTGAAATAACGTTAAAATAATAAATTTATTGTCTATCAATTCAAAATAGAAATAATCCTTTTCCTCTGACAACGATTAGTATGTACCTAGTTAGCAAATGATATTGTATTGTTGATCAATTTTTTTAACCTCGTCCAATCGATGAATAGAAAACTTGAATTGTTTACAATATTTACAAACAAGTATTTACACGAAAACTGGCAGTGAAAATCGAATATCTCATGTTTCGTACGGAAAAAACAAGCGTAGCAAAGAAACCCTCATAGTTTGAATTTTATTACGGAAAAGTAGAAGAAAACCTACTCGAAGTAATAGTTAATACACCGAGTTCAACAACATTACATAATATTTTCGACATTAATAAAAATGCAAATATCTACTTAGTGATACATAGTGCTTTATAATAGAAAATTTTATCATTATTTACCTAGGCTTTAAGTAAATTTACAAACTTTGTATACTGTTCTGAGAATAGAAGATTTAATATGATTGATAATTATGTATTTAACTCTACGAAAACGTTGTATTCAAAGATTCTATGTAATTCATTAAACAGCCACGTATATATATACTTGTCATAATGTACATATTTTGTATTCACCAACAAAAGATCACAAACTTCTTAAAATGGACGTCACTCATCATTAAAAATAATTATAAAGCGAATAAAAAAACATCAATAACAATTATATTCAGGTAAATACTGGATTCATTGACTGCAGCACAAAGTACAAAGTTTTTTGTTTACAAGCAGTATTTTATTTTTTGAAACGGATAAAAAAAATATGACCGAAATCCGCACGCGTTTGTATTGACAAGTTAGTGTCAAATATAAAACTGAAACAAATGTATTGAAATATTAGTTCTTTGTTAAAAGAAATCGTGAAAAAGGTACGCGAGTTGAGCAATTCATAGAAATATGCACGCGACTTAAGATAAGAATGAGCCGATAAGGCTATCCAAACACATACTCAGTGCTAAATTCCGATCCACAATAAAATAGTATGTAAGTTTTTATTGCCAATATGTTTCAGGCTCTTCAATGACTTGAATATTTTCTTAGAACAGAACAATATTCCTATCGAAGACTTACCATCGTATTTGTGTCATTTTCCACACCATTTTAGAAAATTTCAACATAAGTACATAAAGAAATTTTGTTTTGTCACGTTTTGAATTGCAATAATAATTATAAAACAGTTCAATCAAAAAGCCGACGCATTATAAGAATGAAAATGGTGATTATCAACAGGGTGAAGTTTTAAAGTGCTAAAAATTGAAATCGAAATTTGAAAGCAGGCATTACCTTTGAAATGGCATGAGAGAGTTGCGCCATTTCTGATAAATACATATCATCCAAATAAATTGTATGGCTGACTTTTTTGCTGTTAACCAGCTTGAACAGCATATTTTTTATAACGAATAAAGGGGGAAATGTGTTCAAATTGATATACAAAAATGTTTAACGACAAAAAAAAATCATAATGATTTTATAGGCATTCCTTTTATATTTTATATTTTATGATCATTTTAAAGCTTCGAATGCTTTGCATATTTCATACACACAAAGATTACCTTATGAATACCGTGTTATTGTGTTGATCTCTTCTTTGCAAAAAATAATTGTTTGTTACGAGTTCTCTTTTATTAATACTCACATTTACCGTCAATTTGTAAATATACATTTTGGACCAAATTTTCTGTACAGTTAGCAGTACTTTTACTTTAACGTACGATGTTAACTATAATCATAACCTGATGAGTTTTTAATAATAATAATACAACATGAATCATAGAATATAATCGAAAATACCTTGTAACGTATTGCAATGCGACATGCGATTACGAGTATTCGTTGGAAATTGACTGAGAACATAATAACTGCAGTAATCATCAGGCTCTAAATGCATCATTATGCGTAATCTTGGCCTCAAGATGTAGGTCAGGACATAAAAGACTTAAACGACGAAGGAAGGATCGCCAAGACCGTTGAACTTGAATAAGCAAAATTGTTTTCCATGAAGCGTGTGACGACTTAATACTTAACAGTATCAACATTCCATTACGTAACTCAAGGTATTCTGAATCTTTCCTTACGCGCTTTTGAAGATTGATTACAGGTGAGGTAATTCCTATTATAGAACCGATACCAGTAATTGATTACTATTATACGCAGTTAGCATTGTGATGTTCACGAATAATTGTGCATATAGGTTCGTTTGATATCGATAAATTTTTTATCACACTTTAACGTGAAAAGCTATTAATAGTATATTTGTTTTTTTCTAGAATAGATAAGATCAGTGGCGGTGAGTATTTTTTTCCATATAAAACACCTTCATTGTACATTCCTAACCTCGGTCTATTTTTTTTAATTGCACTACTCAAAATTACGTGATCTAGATTCTAGATCTACAACTTCTTGGCGAGTATTTAAAAATTAGTTGTTTAATTAATTTTCAATTTTAAATATGTAAACACAATTAATTTGTATTTGGTTATTGTCTAAAAATATCTTTTAATTTAGAAAATAAATATCATACCGTGAACAAACTGATTTAAAAAATTTACCATAGTCTGCATTACTGATACAGGCAAAACTTGCTATCATAGGACGCACTTTAAAAGTGTTAATTCAACTTAGATTTTCGGCAAATAATTTGACGTATCACGCATGACGGGCAGCCAATGCCATCGAAGCAGGTCTGCAAATATTTGATTGATGACTTAAGTTTCTAATCTTACATTAGAAACAATTCGATTGAGTCTAGTTATTACGATTAAGATAAAAATAGTTGAAATCAATAAAAGATTAGTTTGAAGCAAAAAAGGAATTTAAGGTGAAGCATTAATCAATTATTCACTGTAAAATGTAATGCGTAAGAAGCTTCAATGAAATACTTTATTGGAATAATTTTGTTATATTGTTATTCAATATCGATTAATGACTAAACTAAAAGTACCATTCCTTTGGGTAAGTTTGCCCATCAGACTAAGATTGGCCTTGGCTACATGGAAAAAGGTGCTGTTATAATACCATGATAATAATATATTAATGCCATATGAATATTTTTTAATTAAGCAACGGTATTGAGTAGCCCCTGCTAGTAAAAATATGAATGAATGTGCAAAATATTTTGTTTTATTGTTGAATTTTAATTTATAGTAATTACAGTGATTATTTGTGTCGTGGGTCAAAGCCACAGGAATTGGATGAAAATTGTGCCCACCTTGTTTTACCTATATTTATATATCAATTATAACAATAAATCTATGTATGTTAATTAAATTTCACCTTAAGACATTAATTCATTTCTATGTAGAACAATACCACACATAAATGCAATGGAGAACCATAAAAATACAAAACCCTCAGAACTCGGCCAAAGCTACCCAGATTTAATGTATCTTAATTACGAAAAGAAATTTTCAGTATACCTAATAAAACTCTTTTTTGTTTTGGAGTATTAATTTCAATTGAATTCAAAGTAAATTTTTAAAAGTACAATATAATCAATACAGTAAGATAAAGAGTTAACCTTATAGTAACAACGTTTCGTCTTACTTATAATAATTATTGGTTTTTCATAATACCGGTTTATAATAATAAAGTTGTGATCTTATGTAATAGAAATATTATCATAAAACCTTTTGACCTCACATCATTAAATCGTAGCCGGGATTTATTCAAAGAAGACAAATAACTATTGTTATACTTTATTATCTATACATAATAAATTATAATTATAAAGAAGTAGAAACAAAAAAAATAACAAATTTACTCTGTGGTATCAGTACATGGCAAGATAAGTTTGGGCTCTCCCTTTAGTTTGAAAGTTCTCTCCATTTCGTACATGAATTTCAATCAATCGTTTAGAATCACTTCAATATGTCATACAAATTCATTTTTGTAAATTATGTTTTAATTATATGTATCCACTAAAATGCTACCTACCCAGCCACCCCAAGATAATCTAACTTTACGTAACCTAGAAACACATAGAAATCAAATACACCCTTTGATAACGATAGTACATTTAAATTAGAACCTTTGACTTTGAACAGTTTTTAAGGGAATTTATAAACGTTTTTAAAATATATCTATATTGCAATTTTAGTAAACCATAATATACACAATTATATATTATATTTAAAAAAGTAAAACACAATTTGTTTGTACAACTTCCACGTGTTTATTCTGATCATTATAAACATGTGGAAGTAGTACAAAAAGCTGTGTTTTATTTTTTTTAAATATAATGATTTTCTACTAAGAATTGACAGTTAACACCTTAAAAGTAATTATTATTATAATTAGCTTTATTAAAATGTAATTCGAAAATAATTTAATGTTTTATTTCATTATTATAGTGTAAATAAATCGATAAATTGCTAGTTAAAGTGAGCTTCGGCTACTTTTTTTTTAGATGTAATATTTATTATTCGTTTTATTGCAGATAAGAAAACAATTTACCTGTCGGTTTACAAGTATTTCACTCTTAAGAGATGAAGATTTTAACCTTCAGCCTCATAGTTCATAAAAAAATTAAGTATAATCTGCCGAAGGTCAGTATGAAATAATCACATACGTAGATAATATTGTAATATATTGTACGAAACATGTTTTTTTCGTCCGTTTTTACTCGTCTGTTATATTTGAACACGTACGTCTATTACAATAACGATATATTATGATGATGCCATGAAAGATTCGTTGGAAAAATTCCTAACTTATTTAATAGAATGATATTCCAAACAATTTGAGTATTGCTTATTATGTAGCGCTTTAATTGTCAGTTTGTATGCTGACGAAGTAAAAATATTCAAATGAATAACAATTTCTTTTTTATCAGTCATATTTTTTTTATTTATTATATGTTGTATGTACCTAAAACTTTTTGAATACTGTTCAAAGTTTAACGCTTTTGTATGTATGCATTATTTTACACCATACTAAATATGATAACAGTCTAATTTATGCTAATTAATCTATGTAATAAATCATGATCTGATAAAAATTCATTAAGTGATCAAGAAGTTATTTACTTTTTGCGTTCTTAATAGACTTTTATTTTCGTTTTAAAAGTCACATAATGCTAATTAATTGAGTTTTAAATAAATTTGCATTTAATGTAACGGTCCAAATTTAAAATACAACATTTTTTCATTCAATACGTTAATAATTGCATATTTGATATTCATTCAAAAATAAATTTATAAATGACTTACTAAAAACTCGGTGTTGTTAAAAATACTGTTTACATGTTTTTGAGTTCGTTTAATGACCAAGAGTTAAATAAGAAAACGAAGTGTCATGTCCAAAGATACAATTTCGCTGTTGGAAAAACCACCCCTTATACTATTTCGTATTTCTTAGAGACATATTCTTATATACGGACAAAACGTTGATTATAAAAGCTGGGTACATCTGGAAACTGAATAGTTTAAAGATGTAACGTTGAAAACGTAAGATAAGGATACCCTGGACTGCCAAGGTAGGAAGAAATTTCTTCAAAGATTTAAAAAAAAAAAACAGGCTCTTAACCGTCTTCCTGAGATAAACTCTTCAGTTTTTCGGCCGTGTCTCCATAAACGTCTGTAGAAAATGCGAATGATAAGTACTGTGAGCGGGAAAATTTTAAGAGGAGACTATAGCACCCCAGAAAAAATACATTTTAACAATTCTGTAGTCTCGGCAACCCCTCAGTTGATTCTAGGACTGAATGGAAAAAAGTTGTTTAGTAATTCTTCATGAGATCGCGATTCAGTATTGAACGATCATTGAGCACTGTCATCGATTCAGATATGTGTGATAAATAATGTCGGGAAAACTACGATTGGAAAGTAATAACAGTCGTAATATTGTTTTATTCGTCAAAACAAATAAACATATGTAACATTTTTATTTTATTTAGGAATCGAGTAAATTTTACATCTCAATTCACGAGAGAAATCTATTTGATTCTTTCACATACGACTATGTAGCGAAAGTAATTTTTTCTTGTTTATTTTGCCTTAGGGGCGATTTTATATAACGAATAGTGATCGCGAGACGGTGTTTAATGTTGTACGTCCTTGCTAGGTCGTTTCGCGTTTTTCAAACTGGTTTGCTTGGTGTGCAAGATATTTACCAATAACATGAACGAAGATTTTTGAGGTAAACAGGTATTTATAATGTCAAAGAGACGGAACACTAGTTAAAAGGAGTAATCAATTAATTATTTTCAAACATAACAATTCTACAATTGTATCTTTGATGTAATAAATATATCGTTGCCTAAACGCCGACTACGAAACTATATAGAATATATTAAATAGGACGGGGAAATACGGCACAACGTGAATAATTAAGAAAGATTGTGGTGTGAGAACCGCAGTAAATTATCCCGAACTACCGAAAAGGTAAAACTTTGAGGCGACAATACTATTATAATTTCGGCTTCATACCATCGCTGAAAAAGCTATCAACAAACTGATGAAACTTGTAGAACTTAATACTAACACAATTTGTTTTGTACTTCTTCCTCATTTTTATAACGATCACGAAAGGTTTCGCTCATCACCAGCATTATCAACTGATAAAATATAAACACTGTTATTAAATTATTTAAGTGGCTCACAACTGTATTCTAAAATTTTCTCATTTGCTATTTCTTGAATATTTGTGGATAATTTTAAACTTTTTATCACATAATTGACTAAGTGTAGTTTGTTTTTGGATTTTAGATTAGTAGTTGTGGATTTGTAAGAGGTCCTTAATATTTTATTTGTAGACTATTTAATTTCATTTACACATAATTTGTGTTGTTCTTTAATTAATTGTTTGATATACCTTGTAATTATTGATACTCAACTTCACATAAATAGCTTTGTAAACTTTCTCGTTTTCATGCTAAAAAAATCCCTTGAGACCTCATGTAGTCACATTTCGTTATCGTGTGGGTTTTGTCATATAAACACATTTATCAACCGAAATTACAATTTCAAAAAGTGAAATATGGTTTTTATGTAGTACTAAATAATTATTTTACCTCATATTTTGTGTGTAAAACCTGAATTACATATCAAACTATGCAAAATTATCGAAAGACGCAAGAATCGAAATTCTCCATAACAGAACAAGCTCGAGAAGTATCTCGATGCCGTTTGAACCGTTGCATACGGTACATCATTCATCTCGGATTGTTACTATACTATTCTAATAGTTATTATTCTATACATAGTTTTATACTATAACTTTATATTTTTCGATGGCAAAATTGACGAGGTTTTTAAATTATGATTTATTATACAAAGAAAACGTAAACTATAATGTATTTCTAATTTTTAATTATATGTATAACTATTTTATTTACAAATAGCAAAATTTTCAATTTTTTGTATGACCTATTTCACAGATAATTTACAGGTTTAAAAGTCGAGGTAACTCATTGTTACACCATAAATACGGAAGGGTTAAGATTTATATTTTATCAGTAAATAATGCTCATGATGAGCGAAGCCGGTCCTAATCATTATAAAATGTATAAGTAGTACAAAACTGATTTCGTTTTATTTAATGTAATACCTTTCTACCAATAATTGACAGTTAACACTTTAAAGGTGACAAAATACTTTGTTATTTTTACCCTATTGTAATGTAGGTCAACCAAGTAAATGCTAATTCATTCAACAATACTATATGTACAATTTGAATGGTTGAAATTTTGTACATTTTCATGTATTTTGTCACTAACGACCCAGGTTTCGCCTTTCGGTATCTTCAGGCATTCGAGCACACGAATGAACTTGAACTAGTCGTTAATGATGAAATACATGGAAATGTACAAAATTTTAACAATTCAAATTTGATTTAGAAAATTCCATCAAGTACCCTCAGTCGATATCTTAAAACACTATATGCTTACAAAAAACCGAATTAATTCATCAATGAATAATTTTGTTTTTGTTTTATGATTTTTGTTTAAGCTTTTATTGATATTTGGATTATTGTAGTACTAGTGTTTTTGAGTTTTTTTATGATAAGACCATATTTAACAATGATAGAGTATGTAAGTAGAAATCTTCAAGCTATTATATATTGAAATATAGCATTAATTTATTAAATTAGGATTTGTAATTCTGTTATGACGATAGGTATCATGAATGTACTGAATCATGTATCATGTATGGTAAAATAGATGCTCGAATATTGTAAAAAAAATCATTCGCATGTTGAATTGGGCGTGATCTACATAATTTTGCAATTTTTGTGTTTTTCGATCTGTAATATTCATGAGAAGAAATTGATGAATAATTTTTGTATCATTTTAACCGTTTTTAATCATAAAAATATCTGTTTTTAGAAAGTACATTTGAAGTATGCCAAACACATAATTACGTCGTACTATTTCGCAGTAATTATAACATCGATAACTGTAAATTATGATAGAAATAGATTAATAAATAATACTGATAAGGTGTTAACTGGCAATTCTTGGTGGAAAGGCATTATATTTTAAAAATATAACTGAATAAATTATTTTCTACTTTTTCTCAGCTAGAAGATATTGTTTTTGATTTCAACATGCGTAAAGAAACTTAAACCAATAGATCAGTTGGTACAGCATGAGTAAGTAATAAACATTAAGTTAAGTTTGTGGTTTAATAATATATAGTAAATATGATATACAATGTAGTTTATCTTGCGCAAAGTAAACACGTATATTTGCTTCGAGTGATTAACCATTCCATTTTCTTTGCCGCAACTTCATATGAGCAATAATTAGATTGCGGCCTCTCGTTAAATTTAATTTAACATCTAGAGGCGATAAGTTAACAAAATAAACATGGTTAACTTGTTTTGGAAAGCGCGGCAATCTCTCAGGTTGAAGATTGCTTTGACCTAATCGAAGTATGTAGATGTAAGATGTAGCACATAATGTTGCAATTTAGAACTGTCACAATCCTATCATTCTAAATTCAAAAAAGTTTGTTTACATAATGATAATTATTATTCAAACATGGCATAGACAATAGATGAATGAATAGCTACGAAAATGTACCTATTTTATATTTGAACACATTTTTAATTTGATTATAATTAAAAATGACAAAACTATTATAAATAATAATAATGTGACCTACTATTTACATGCGTATGCAGAAGCAAGAAGAAGGAAGAATCCTTTTTCAAAGTAAACCTTGTATCTGTTTCATCGCGTAATATAATAATTGTTATAAAGAAATCTGTTCCATTTGATAAAAATACGATTCATCTGCAATTTTAAATTGAATTAGTGCTAAAATTATTGCGTTAATCAGTTGTGATCTGATGAGAAAGTTGCATGTGTACGTATTGAGCTGAATAATAAATTACTTTTTAGGCTGCTCATTTAAAAGTGGCAATCGCATACTATATCCAGATTCATGTGTAGTAATATTTTAGCATTAAGAAATTGTTTTATTAATGACGTGGTGGCTATTTCATTAAAATTAAGCATCATAAAGGTAACGCAGCCAAATTGTTTATAGATTAATTAGACAATCTATTGGTAATTGCGTTATTTCTTTAACGTGTCACATGTAAACTGATGCCCAACAATATATTTTAGATATTAATATTCAAGGTTGTGTCCATTTCAAAGTTCAATTCAATGATGTATAAATTCATGTAGGTATCGTTGTTGTTATGATAAATAATTTCAAGCACTTCACTGCTCTGACTCAATATCGTATCAAGAAAATTCTTCTTCAAGAAAAGCTTCTGTTCGTTTCTACTTTTTCAGTAGGTAAGCATTTATTTCCTCACAGTATTATAGATATTTAATGTTTAAAGTTTTAGCTGATAAGATGATATCATCTGCCCGCAGGGAAAATGACATTAAAAAAAATCTTGGAAAGAGTTGCGCACGAGCTCCCTTCAGATGTCTCTTATCCCATCAAAAACTGTATAAATGTATGACACATTATTTTTATATATCACTTCTAGGGAAAATTATTACATAAAATTACTAATAGCATCTGTTTGAAGGCATGGAAAGAAGAACGCGAATTCCTGCTAGATAGACAGACCGAATCAAGAATGCCTCAGGAATTATTTTACCCATCACGAATATATAATATCATTTTCAGCCGGGGTCGATCCACTGCTGGCCTCCCTCAGCCTCCTTCACTCTTCTCGGTTCCTAGTTTTATATGCCTACAATATACTCTACATCATTTGATAATGCTCGTAATGAGCGAAACCGGTCCTGATAATTATAAACATGTGGAAGTAGTACAAATGAATTGTGTTTTATTTTTTTTAAATATAATTATTGTCCACCAAGAATTGACAGTTACCACCTTAAAAATGATACTCTAAATTAACCGATACATAATAAAGACGAACTGGATAAATTGCATATGGTTTGGAATTTTCACGAGGTCACAACAAAGTGGGGGGAATCGGTATACGTAATATTTTAATTAATTTATAGAATCTACCCATAAATCTAATCTGTTATCGATGTAAAAAAATTGTAATCGAGTTGGACGAAAATGACAACGACATTAGTTGAATTATAATTTATCAAAACGAAAACAACTAATAATATACGCCACTTTATAAAATATGTCACGCTTTTATCACATACACAATGATATTTATTATTATTGAGGCATTAAAAATTCACTATGCAGATAAAATTCACTGTAATTAATGCTACACTTAACAACCTTTGTTTTCAAATTGCGTTTAAAAAGTTTTCCCGCCGCGTTCCCTGAAAAGCGATGTTTACATAACGCGGCAGCAGCATCGACTGTGTACTGCGCACAGTGCAACGGTTTGCGCGCTTGTTGTGGCTGAACTAAGTTTGCTAAAGCGATAACCTGTCAGTGGCTTTTGCTCGCCGAAACGTCAAAAACACGCGTCTGGTTGTATTCTGCAACATTGTGAGAACGTGGCGCCTCGGGCGGCCGGGGAGTGATGGTAAACATTTTTAATGTGACCACATGGAGGGCAGTAAAATAAGTCAATAACTGAATCATAAACCAATAAATCAAAGTTTCTCTCATATAATTTATAGTTTTTAATAACCTCAATTGTTATAATGAACTGACATAATTATTAGGATAATGAATAGGTTAATGCGTTCCTTTTATTATGTATGGTTATCGAGTGTTAATACAACCAGCTTAATAAAACTAATTATTATTACTACTATATATACATACTGTAATAAAATCGAATTCAAGTTTCCTTTCCTGTTGTTTTTCGTATGATGTGTGTTTTGTAATTATTCATATAACATGTATAAGATTTACTAGTTGACTAGAAAATTTTGTATACTATGTTAATCAATTTTATTGGATTGAGTATCTTAATCGTTGTATATATATCGTATGTGTCGATATATTTAGTTAACAGCAATGCAAAACCATATTGTATTTAGCAATGAATACTTTTAATTAATTACGTGATTTTCTTGCATCTATAAACTGTAATTTTTACAGAGCAATATCCATGTAATGTTTTGTTGGAAATTGTAATCAACCTGGTGTAGAAAACCAACACTAAGGGTTCCGTATCATGATAACGTAGATATGCATATTATCAAATAATGTTATAGAAAAATCGAAAACCATTATTGACATTGTTCTTATCTCTGCAAGCACTTAATATAGGGTCGGCCTAGTTTAATAGGTTAACGTTTTGAATAAACCGTTGATAAAAAAGCATCATCGATAATAATACTGGCAAAAAAATAATTATTTTAGTTGACAAATATTATTTTATGATATAAATAATTCTTTTAAATCACATTACATAATAATCTAATTTTCTTTTTTTAATAAAAATAGACAATAGAGACTATAGATATGTGAGGTTTCCTTATAATTTCCAAGTAATAAGTAATACCTATCTCAATTCCGAATAATATAAAAATAAATAAAAAATAATGTTAAGAATGCAAATTATGAAATAATCATACTAATGCGTTCTTTATGATTTTTTTATTTAGAAAATTAAACAGTATTTTTGAACTGTATGACAAATGAGTGCCTGACTAATTGAGTTGACAATGTGATTAGAAAATATAGCCATCAAATATTACCATTTACATAACAATATTTTCTATTACATGTCATTACTCCCAAATTATTTATTTACTGTATTGAACATAGTTTCGTGTTCTTTTTATTATTTTATAATCTAATGAAATCCATATTCACGAATATTCTAATTTTATGAACGGAATAATATTTTGCCGATTGCTAAACGAAAAATAGTGAACGACCACTGCTTTGATAAAAAGTGGTGACTATGAATGGAAATTTTGAAAGCACGTCGATGCGTATAGTTTCTTAAAAAGGAGAAAGAGATATATGTACTTCAATCACCATATTCGGCCAAGCCTTCTACAAACTCGTTTTTAAGCCATCGGCAAAAATCGATAGGCGAAAGTGATTATACTTAAACTATTTTTTGTACGATTACGACGTATTATGATGGTTTTATAATCAATGTTACAATACGGATAAACCGAAATCGATTTTAGCCATTTGCATACAGTGAATTTCACTTGCAAAATATAGTAGCGAAAGTTACACTTAAGCCAGCGTGCTGAATTACATTTTGATTAAATTGATTAACTGCAATTGAGAAGCGGCGAAGTAATGTAAAAGAAAATCTTTCATCAATAAAAATCTAAATGCATTGAGAAACACTTTCATAAAATAAAAATACTTTCAATGTTAAAAACGTATCGGATAATGCACATGCGCATAATTCAAAACGTTTGCAATAAAGCATTGTTATTGGAAGTTGGCACGTCTCTTTATTTTTATATGGATATGAAGAGCTATACGGCAATAAATTTAAAAACAAATTAAAAATAAAAGAAGTCATTTCGTCGAAGATTTAAAACGCAGTTGATGGTTTAATTAATTAACCCACTAGTTACAAGTGAATTAATTTGCAAAGTTTGTACACATGCACGACTTCATGTTGTTAAATACATTTCATAGTACATATTATTGAAGTTCGTTATTAACGCTTTTCACGGTTAGTATATATACATAATACAAAGGCAGCGTCATATAATAATACCTAATAAATATAAACTAAATGGAACTTGGCTGCTTCTTATATTTCCAAAAAATAGTAAATGGTTGAATAGAATTGAATGCAGCATTTTTGACTAATGATTTAAATATATATCAAGTTTGAAATACAATTTAGAAAACGTGAATAGTAATAAAAATATTGTTTGTCACAATACATTTGATATGGTGGTTTAAGGCTATACAGGATAACTATGTGAAGTTAGCGAGCGCGAAAGGTCACGTATACCAATAACATTAAAAATATTCAATTGTGGAGGCAGCTTGCGCATTGTTGCAATCAATATAAAATAATCATTAATAATTTTGTTCTAGACTGGTTGTGCTACCAGGTGTGACAGTTGCTTCGGCATATTCAAAAATATATCGATTGTGGAACGGAAAAAGGACGTAACTCACACACAAAAAATATTTTGTGTACCCCAAACAAAACGTGTATTAATTGTATACATTGTGATTAACGAAAAAAATATATGTTGAAGAAGACGGAGGGATAAGTTCTCTTGCCTTTCTACGAGATGTATTATATATTTATACATAAATTTATTAGCACGTTTTGTGTGAGTTACACGCAATATTTTTTGGTGTGGGTTACGTTCTTTTCTCTTTCTTAAGTCGATATTCAGGCTGATTCCTTCTGAAGATGCCTCTGAAAGAAACGAAATATATGACACAATTAAGACAATCAGTAGAATAATAGAGTTATCAATTTTAATTTTATACTGAAAATAAATCTCTACAAAGCTACCTCCACATCCATTAAAAATAAAAATATTCAATTTTCACGATTGTTTAGTCAGCTTAGTACGAAGTTTATCCATTTTGACTAGTTGATTATAATACAATCAACAGTATTGTGACTAAAATTCTTTGGTAACAAATAATGGCGAATTACCGAATGTAACCAGTAGTCCTTGAGACCGCTCAGGGTGTCTGTGGTAAATTAAAAATAATTTGACGGTCCGCGAAAGGTTTCTTATAAAAAATATCCGTGACATATGTTCATTATTATGAAAGTTGTAATAAATAGCAATAAATAAATTGTGTTTGACCCTAGTGTTGGACCCTATTCCAAGCAGACCCACAAAATAATATATATCCATACTAATACGAGAGCAATTTGTTGAATAATTCACAAATGAGGAGTAGAAACCGATGTTTGAAACAGATACCACAAATTCTGGATCCAAAAATAGATACCAATTTTATATCCTGCATTATGGGTCCTTATGCAGAGGCTGTCTTCCTATTTAGCAGAACGTGGATTTAGTGTAGTTATATACTTAAAATATCACAACGTTTTATTTATATTTTATTTTTGCATCACCGTTTTCCATTCAACACATCAAAATTAAATTTATATTTTTTTTATTATGCATTTACGTAAAGATATTTTACTTAGGGGGTTCGTGGTCAGGTGTTTGCTTTAAGAAGGTGTCCATGGGCATAATAAGTTTGGAAACCACTGGTCTAAGCGATAGTTTGGCTTTCGGAAGCTCTTGAGCTTGAATCAGCTTTGAGAAGCAAATGATCGATACCTCAGTTTCAACAACTGAAAAAGCATAGTTCTAAAGTTAATCAGGAAACAGGTCCATTAATTCTTTTTTGAATGATATTTTGTTGTATATTTAAACACTGCTAACAAGAATAGAAAAAATGATAACGTTATGGAAAGTATTTAAGTTGTTTTTGCTCTTCTGAAAAATCGTATTTTTGGACTTACACTGAATGTATAATTTTCTAGATTGAGTATGACGGCAAAGGAACGTTGTCACTAAGTTTTGAATCTACTTATATCATTTTTGCACACAATTCGCAATAGTTGGATAATAATATGTTCATTATTCGTCATTATGTTTTTGGAAATAATTATTTTAAAGTTAAGAGTAACTTCTGAATTCAGTTAAAATTATCATCACATTGTGCGCGTAATCTTATTAAAAATATTAGTTATTCTTATCACATATGTAATATTTTTAATGTGTCTTATTACTAGCGATGACACGCAAATTATCTTACATTTTTGGCGTAATTATATCTAATTAAAATTTAAAAAAAAAACGGAACATTGAAATAATTCTCATTCGCTGTTGCATTATCATTCACCAATAAATTAATTTACATGGACAATTATTCGTTTGTATTATAAGAATATCGTTTTCAAGCACAAATTAATATTACACACACTAGTTTCATGGCATCATTCACATTAATAAGAGATTTCGCGTCAATCAATATAATAGCATCGGTTTATTATAAAATCAATTACTAAGCGTAGTCTTATAGATGATTTCACAAATATATTTTTGGTGAACAGTTCCTCGTAATATTAGAAAATAATATAAGGCTATTTTTTAAATATGATACCTTTCCACCAATAATTGGCAGTTAACAGATTAAAATTGAATATGTATAACACTTGCCCACGAGGTTAATTTATGGTATACAATGAAAACATTGCACTGCAGACAGGACAGTATTGATATAAAAATAAAAAAAATGTTGAAAAATACACACGAACGAAATCAGTCAGCTTGAGTTCGTTCGTGTGTTCGAATGCCTGAAGATGCCGAAAGGCGAAACCCCGGTCGTTAGTGACGAAATACATGGAAATGTACAATGTTTCAACAATTCAAATTTAAATTATAAGTAGTAAAAAAAAAAGACTATTTATGAATTGAGTTCCATTCGCTTTCCATAGGATGACGTGAACTGAAAATAAAAGGGTTCTGGTGGTTATTTTTTGGGTTATAAATAATTGCACTTTGTGTTAGGTAGTATTCACTTGGTACACTTGAACTTTTGTTTCGATAGTTTGCACTTTGTGTAAGCTGGTATTCACTTGGTACACTTGAACTTTTATTTCGATAGTTTGCACTTTGTTTAAGATAGTATTAACTTAGTACACTCAAACTTTGATTTTAATAGTTTTCACTTCGAAACGGATTCTTTTAACAAAGCACCAGAGACTAATTTTGATAGCTTGACTTTGAAACGGATTATTTTAATTTTGTATGTTATGGACATTGAAATAAATTATATTAACATATTGCATGTCCACTTAGAACCCTGATTCTTCATAAATACCACTCCTATAATATACTAGTGAATAAATTCTAATGCGTGGAGCAAAGACAATACAGGCGGCCTAATATAGAGTTGCGACAAGTAAACTAGTCTATGGTGGAAAATCCTATATTGCAAGTAGTAAAGAATAAGTGACATTTCATTACAGCGTTGTGAAACTATCGATTTCAAAGTGTGAGTATTTATATTGAGTGAAAACTATTTTGTCTATGTGATAATATTTTTTCGTAGTGCAACATATTTCTTCAATGTTTAAATATATTTTATTATGTGGCATCACTTTATTTTTAGTGAAATAATTTGTTTTTTGTGGAATGTATTTGTTATAAGTGAAAACTATCTTTACGAAAGTGAATATCATCTAAGCAAAAGTGCATTTAATTGTAAGCCTTATTTTTTCACCACTGTTCCTATATAAAATTACTAGATGGAGGTAGTTAAGATGTACCATACATCTAACTCCGATAAATACATGATTGTATATGAAATAAATTTGTTATGATTGTAAAACCAAAATATAAAAAAAAACAGAGTCTTGGAGATAATATTATTATAAACAAGCCTTAATATTTTGCATACTATGTAAGTATGTCAACTCAGATAATATAATAGAGTATATGGACTCACAATATGTATTAAGCTTTTTTATTTTTTATGGATTCGGCAAACTTTGTGGATAAACTTTGAAAGATTTTACACACTAGTTGTGTAAAACTAGGTGTGACTGTGTTTCGCCTCTTTGAGATGAAACTTCAGACTATTGGTATTGCAGGATTTAAGGTGACTTGTCGCAGGAATTAGGATGACTAAGTAAATATTCCGTTTGTCAATGGTTACGATTTTTAGGGTGATGCTACGTTGATGGATTATTGGGCAATCGTACGTCCCTTTTTAAATAAGTAATTAGAGAACATAGTGTATGCATCGAATTCATTAAAGACAAAAGTTATTTGAAATAAAAATTCTTATGTGAAATGATGAAGCACACAGCATCAGCCACTACACTATGGCGTTTCAATAAAAACTTGTTTGAATGCTCGTGAAGAGTTACAATATTATCTATCGCCACTCTAAAGGGAAAACAAAGACATCTTACTGACCTGCGCATAAAATTAACGTAAATTACTCGTTCAAAGTCGATTCGTGACATATTTATTGATAAAATAAAACGTAATCGGGATCAAAATCCAAGGTATTCAACAAATTCTGTAATATAATACAAATTGAAAGTCGTTAGGATTCGGAAGTGACGCAAATATAACATATTGAAATACTGAGAATGTGAGAAAAAATCTATGTATCAGTTACTGCTAGATATTTAATACGGGACCAAATAACCAATCAATACATTTTGTTTTTGCAAAGCGATGCGTTAGTAAAGTTGTTGAAATATGATTTTTACCACTAAGTTACAAGACAAGACACAGATTTGGTTTTAGGGAATGAATTATTATTTGCTGTGCATTAACTAGCTACCTATTTTGATTTTTTAAATGCTTTCATTATTAATATAAATCTCAAATTAATAATTCTTTAATTTTGATAAAAGATTCAGTGCAATTAAGTTGTAATAATAAACGTAAAAAGCTGTCAAAATTAAATAGAGTACTAGTTGGGATGAACTGATTTATTAGAATAAAACAATAATTTACCTTGCCTTGTTCACATCCTATACAGAAAACTGAGTACAAAGATATTTTAAGAGATACTTTAATAGATTGAGACGTTTGAAAAAAATCATTATTTTTATATAACGGCTGATTTTTTCGATTTTGTTTACTTGGTTTGTCGCATTGTAGAAACGATATATGATACTAAGATACATATAACTTGAATAGTGAAAAATAAAAAGTAGATTAACGCTGACTGACTTCAACGAAATTTACAAAAGTAATTTAAATATACAGTTAATCCACTAATCAAATATTTAGTCGTTTTAATGTTTTGCCACTAATAGGTTTCAGAAGCCTGACAAGTTTTTATATCTTGTCTACAACAAACTATAAAAAAACTTATTATCACTAAACTAAGAATTTAAATAGAAAATAGTCTATCTACTCAATAATGTCTCGAGTCTCGACCCATCTTATTTATGTTTTAGTGACAGTAGAGATAGACAGTAAGTGGGCGCATTTTCATTCGAAAGTATTTTTTCGAAATAATAGTATTTTAAAAATAAAAACCATTTTATTTTGTACTACTTTCACATTTGTCTAATGATCAGGACCGGCTTCGCTCGTCACGAACACTGTCAACTGTCACGAAATCAACGATGCTCCACCCCATTTTTAGTTACGCTCCTGTTTAATTTTACAATAATCGTTGGACTCTGTCGGCTAGCAACAAAAACTCCAATTATTGGCCAGCGGGCTGCAGTCCTGGTTAAATCAAATATTAAACGTTCATTTTTATTCTTAATCCTTAAAGATAACAGAAAAAATCTTTATCGTCCGCAATAAATCTGTTTAAAAAGCAAAATATCAGAGAAATTTACGAGATAACATTTTATTCTCCTAAATACTAAATGATCAATCATATTTTAAGGTCGGAATCAATCAATTATTGTTGTTTTAGACATGACATGTTTTTTTTTATTTTGCCTTAGTTATGGCTGTAGTGGTAGATTTTATAATTGGCAATATCAAAGATCGACTTTCAAAGTCAAGTCATTATTATTCTAGTGATAATTAATTAAATTCTCATTAAGACGTTCACAGCAAAATAATGATTAGTTTTATCCTTACAGTATAATATATTATACATATTTATATATATATATATATATATATATAATAGATATGAAATCAAGTTAGCGGAATCGCTTTCAGTAAAAAGATGTGGTGACAGGATTAAATTCAAAATAACGCGTTTAATATTGCCTATTTAATTTATTCTCAATTTAACTTACATTTCAACAAACGAAGTGATTATTAATTCCATTCTGAAAATAAAATTCCGACAATAGATTTCCAAATATAAGAAATACAGTGAACTGTTTCAAAGTTACGCAAGTTTTGTATTTGCATATAATATTCTGTACTTCTTTGTGAAAATGTAACCGCTGAACCACATTTTGTTCGGAATAATTAGACAATTGAAAAATACTGCAATCAAATAATCGGTGTGATATTTTTTTTTTTTTTGCTTCAATCATTTGAAGTTCAATCAATAACAATAAATATGTTTCTGTATTAACTGTCGGAATATTTACCCACGTCAATGAGAGGCATATTTAATTATAACTTATTTAAATAATTTAAGAATCCACAAACATTGTATTTTAAATTATGTGCCTACATTCTACATACATTATTTTCATGCCAGAAACATAATAGTTAAAAAAATATTTAAAGCAAGAAATTATTTATTTTATATGAGATTTCATTTCACTCTAGTTGGACTGTTAAAGGTAATTCTACATCATTTTTATATTGCAACAATGTTTAAATTATGTAGATATATACGTTTTAAAAACACTTTGTTTTATAATTTTAACATATATCACTAAAACAAAAAAAGATTTGTTAAGCTGTGGCAAATAATCTATTCAATAAGATAGTACAAATGTTATTATATAATCAATTATGTCGTTTTTTCTGATATTTCGCTTTTCAATAATGATAATACTATAAATAAACTAAAACTATAAATAAAAAAAAGAAGTTTTTTCATTATTTAATTGTTTTAAAAGAAAATACTAGAGTATCAGTGTTCATTGAAAGATTTCGTCGAATATAAAATTAAATTTGATAACTTAGTTTATCACTAACGTGACGCGTTTCGCCTCTTTAAGAAGCATCTTTAGACTAACCATATCGATAAGGTTAGTCTGAAGATGCTTCTTAAAGAGACGAAACGCGTGACGTTAGTGATAAACCAGGTGGAATAACTAAGTAATAAAATTTAATTTTATATTAAAAATGAACTTCCACAAAGTAACCGCCGAATCCAAAGAACATATTTCGTCGAATGTTTAACAACTCCAGTAAAATTGACAGTTATTGATATTTAAGACGGTCCCATTTTGGGGACAAATCCCCCATACTATTGTAATATTGTGAGAATATTGTTTATATTATCTCATATTTTTTTGTCTTTATTTATTTTCTAACATTCAAATATTTTTATAATTTGGTACATTGACAACTTACGTTTCTGACATATTCTAAAAATTAAAAATGACAAAACAAAACGTGAATTTATTGGAAATAATTGAAATGACTATATATGAGAGGTGTGTTGTAACACTTATAGAGTACAAACGTGCAAGTTGATAAGCTAAAATTGTAATTAAGAGATAGGTGCATGAGAAAGAGTCACACGTGAACGAGGGTATCCTCATAAAGTAAGCGAAGAAATCGAAAGAAAAAACAAACACAAATATATACAACTCTCCACGTGAAAATTGAAAAATATCAGAAGAAAGTAGTTGACAAACATAGTTGTTTTCATCTTGAGAATCTACTCGTAGTGCTGTTAAATATTTTTTTAATTAACTAAATATGTCATCATATACCTTTAAAGGTGTCTCTATTACACATACACACCTACTATACGAATGGGCCATCATAGGGCACCGAGCACTTAAATGCTGCGTCGAAATAATCATGTTTATCTCAATAGGTCAGTTTTTTGGTCAGTTTACGCATAATGTGATTTCACACAATATTAAGAAATAATATGAATACTCAGGTATTAAAAATACATACGGCTTATGTTGATTACACAGCAAGTTAGACATTCTTCTTGGTTATAAAACATAATATTTTCATATTTACGAGATTTCTTTTCAACTTTTATCTTTGTTTTACTAAATAAATTTATTATTCAACCGATTTAGGATAGTTGTTAATTATTATTGCTTTAATACAACAAATACTATTTATTTTAAACCTTCTTTCTACAGTATTTTAATCGCTATCACAGTATTAAACAAAATTGTTTAAGCACACCATCAAAATAAATGAAGATGCCATAAGATAATTAGTAATTAACTATTAATTAACTTTTGCCACACAGTTCTGATCCGTTGTCATACAGAAAATGTTATGTTATTAAATAAATACTGAATGCTGTAGTACAGTAGAAGATAATTAGGAAATAATTGTATATTTATGACAATTTTGAAATTATGAACCTACATTTAAGGAATCAAATTACTCTGAGAGAGTTTACCCGTTTTCCATCGTGTTAAAACAGAAAAAGTTATATTTTAAATTAACGGAGAATCTGCAATGAATATATACCGTGCATATTATTGCATCCTAACGTAGTTTCATTATTGAATTTCCCTGCGAAAGAGTGAAAGGTGCAGTGAAGTTGTTGACAGTAAAACACAAACACGTGAATTGAGGTGAGTCTCACACCTGTTGTATTTGATGTGACTTACTGCGTCCAGTATTGCGCAGTGAGACGGATAATGAGGCGATTGCTCGGCACATTGGACCCAAGAAACGGCGGAACATTCGATCATCTGGAAATCGATTTCTTTTTCTTCATAAAATTACTTTCCTATATCTACTAAATATGTGCAAATTATCAATGTGATTATGCTTGTACTTACCTGGGATGAAAGTCTGTTGAACCATGAGGAAATTGTAAAGACATCAATTGCATGCAATAAATAAATTATTTATGTTTATTTTCATCACGACGAAAGTCGAAGAGAAAATATTTAGCCTATGCAATGAAAGCTTTCCTCTTGTCTTATTAAATACAAAATAATATCTACGTATTAAGCGAATATTGTATAAATATTTAGATCTAAGTTTCACTGTCATTTATGATTTTAAATAGATTTTAATCCAACGCATAGTTAAAATATTTAAAATATTATTAAAAAGTCGATTCTGACAATTTATAATTTATTAAAGATTCACACCATTTTCGAAACGATATTAATGAATTATCCAAAGAAATTTGATTAGCATCTGAAATTTGTTATTACTATCTCCTGTTTCTGATCTATTTCAAATCGTTTTATATGGATTGTAAAAAATCTCCAGACTAATTAGTGACTCTTTAGTACCTACAATAAATATGATATATTCATACCATAGGTATGAATATATCATATTTATTGTATCATATTGTTACATATTTCCAATTGTAATCTTGAAATGAAAAGCATACTAAATTGCCATTGACTTATAGCACTGTATGTCCCGTAGTAAACATTTTGTAACATTACCATTCATGTGTAATTTAGGTATTCACTATCATTCCACAAAAATGAATTTAAAACCATTCTGATATCCGTCTCATTCAATATCTATATATTTTCTGTAAAATTCATCAAATTTTTAGACTATGCTCTTAAAATTCAAAGCAGGTTCTACACTGCTACCTTTTATGAATAAATCGATCGCACAACAAAATTAATTGTCCACCTCTGACATAAAAATATAATATAATGTGATACACTTATCTTGAATTTTACTATAATATTTTTATCTTTTGTGTATACACATGGCAGATTATAATAACAATATCATTTTATCTTATCTTACAATTCTTAAGATTTAGAAAATAAATCAACGCTCGCAGTTAACGTTGTTATCAAAGTAACAATATAATTATAATATTTGAAATAAAAAGTTATAACTAGAGACACATTTTTTGATTATTTAAATGCTGAATAGATGCTAAAATTTGTTAATTTTTCTAAAGGAATGTTAAAATATATATCATCATAGCACTTATATATTATAATCAATGTATAATCAGACAAATTTGTATTATGAGACATTCAGTGAACTAACTATTCAATCAATTTGAAGCGGCTTGAAATGTTACATTAATGTGAAAGAAACTGTTTTGTTATAAATAGAATATACAATTATTTACGCCATCAACGGAGACACAATGTATATAAGGCAAGGGTGCCCAATTTTTTTTGCCTTGGGAGCTACTTTTCAATTAAAAAAATTCTCGGGATCGACTTCTAATATGATTCTTAAAGGAAATTTTATTTAAGGGTTTTTCCTTTCTTCAAACTTAAAAATGTTTATTTTAAATGCAAAATATTATTAGATAAGTGTGTTATATATGTATATATGTAATAAAAATAATATGTTAAAAATATACAAAAATATTAAATTTTAATTATTTTGTAAGCACATACTTATCTAATACAAGGTATATTTCATTTTTGAGGGAGTAAAAAAAGAACAAAGAAATTATGCAGTTTTTTATTGATTCAAATTCTGAGAACAGTCAAAGAATTCCCTGACCACGGTCTTACTTTGACCATTGGTTAAGCCCCTAAATTAGCAGATATGCACGAATTAAGTCGAGACGAATAGTCCCATCGCCGGGATTTTATTTTTCATCGTCGGCTGTAAATATAATTATATAATTATATTTTTTTCAAAATTCACGGAAGTTTTCGGGATCGACCAAATTTTGCTTTGGGATCGACCGGTTGAGCATCCTTGATATAAGGACATGAGCATTTTTTTTTAAACTTTGAGTAACGAAAAAGTAGATTGAAAATCGATACATTGTAATTATTAACGGCCTCAAAAATTAAATATGAATAGTTTGCTTGTGCCGATGTCAAATCAATTCGATAACGGGTGCAGTGGCTAACGTCATTGACTACGGTTACCGATGACTCGGGCTCATTTCCCGGTGTGGACAGTTTCATAAATTGGTTTTTGAATCGATTAATGGATTTCTGTTCGTAGTCACGAAAGTTTGTGATGTGTAAAATTCCCTCCCACCCATCCTATTCTAAAAACGGGGCGTTGCGAGAGCGATTGGCTAACCACTAGTCCTGTCTTAGCCTTATCCTTATATCTCTACTCTCTTCGAAAAAGAGAGGTTGAGCAACTGAGTAAGAAGCAGTTGTCCTCTATAAGGAGGATATATGCTCCACAATGGTAGCGGACATGGTAAAAAAAAAATTGTGTAGATGTTGAATGGTGAAAGTTACGTAAGTAAATATAATTAAATTGTAGCCGATTGACGGAAGACTCTTATGTCGAAATAACATGTACCATGCTAAATTTTAATTTATTTTAATTTGTTTATTTAAAAATTTATGTTTTTGTCTTCGTATTTTTGCATACATATTTTAATAATCGTCATGATCTTCTATTAATATTTTTTAATTTGCATATACATATTATTATATATTTAGTAAATGTATATTTAGTAAAAGTATTTAAAATTTATGTCTAAAAAATAGATGCTAATATTAAACATTTTAAATGCTACAAAACGCTAAAATTGGAAATTTTGAAAAATACGTGTCTCTAGTTATAAGAATGCCGTATTATTACTTTTTGCAGGAACATTTAGAATATTTCCTTTTGGCTAGTAAATTGTCTTGTCAATGGCTTAACATGGGTCGTAAATTTAAATCTTATCTCATAAAAAATGCATAAACATTAAACAAAAAAAGTAATGAAAAAAAGTGTAACGCCTCTAAATTTAATCAATATAAACAATCGATAATGTTTATATTAATTAAATTTAATAAAGTTTATGAAAATTAAGTATTTAATAGTTCAAGACAGATGTCAGTAAAGACAAGTTCTAAGATTGATTGAATACATTGACTATGATGGCACTAATATAAAAAATATAAATAGAAACCTGTTCTAGTTTCATCACACTTTTAATTTAAAATTTTAATAATGATTATTATTAATTTATTAAATATAGTTTACCGACATCTGCATTCAAAATCTACCGTCAAGATTGGTCTTCAATTAATATCATAGATGGCAGTAAACTCGTATTTTTACAAAACTAACAGAAAGGAAATTAATTTAATGATTGATAAAAATATGATTGTACGACAGGTTTAAATCTGTAATGAATTAAACTAAACCCAGAAAATACAAAAAAATAATTCTTCCTTGATAAAATCCAATTTTTATGATCACATTTTGGAGACGACGACTATTATTAATTTTATTTGGTGCACATTTTGTAAATATCTGTAAGCTGATCACTTACTTGGTTTTATTATTAGAAAATGTGATTAATATTATTTGATTCACATGTCGAAAACTTAAGAGCATAATTTTTTTTATTACAAAATACTTGATAGATGGCGGTGAAAATTATGTTGCGATAACAATTCAAATATATTATAAGATAAATATTTATAGTTGAAACGTAGCGCAAAAAAAAAAGAATTCGGCACAGATGAAAAATTTACTTATTTCATCTTCCAGGCATGTTTTATATCTCGCTGAACATCATTTGGTAAATGCTAAGTATTTAGATAATAAAAACAGAATAATAAATATTACACTTTTTGCTATAGAATTTACTTACAATCGGGATGCTGGTACATTCTAGAGACGCTGACATCATCCAGAGATCCTCCAGTCAATCGCTCAGCAAGTTGCTGGAGGAAATCTCTGACGAGACGAGCTTCGCCACTCACTTCATCAGCTCCCACATTTACAGCATCGACGTCACCTTTCCCGCCATTTGGTACGCTGCCACCGCCCTTTGGGGCACTCGTCGCTCGGGTCACTATAAACAAGACGTACACATTTTTTTATTTAGGTGTTTTATACGCGTGCACTATGTCCAATGTCTTTCTGTAATGAGCGTATTCCTTATATAATAGGTTTGTAATCTATTAACTATAATGTAATTACATAAATTGAACATAGATCCATAGATGGCTGTTTGCACCACGTTCAACCTTAATTTGTAAGATTAGATATAAGAGTGGAAGGACCCATTTTCAGGATCAGATAGGATTAATAAGGTTTGAGAAACAAGCAGCCATCATTAATACAGTTTAAAAAATATGCAGTACTACACCGCAGCTTGAACTTCTTGAAATATATTTTATTGAATGGGATTATTTTACATCGCAATACCGGTATTACCGATTGACTGTTTTTTTCAATACCAAAATACCGATTTTGAAAATGTTAAATACCGCTATTTTGGAATTTTAGAAACCTAAGCAAAATCGAAATTTGTATGTAAATTAATTTTGGATTGACATAACAAGTTTAAGGGGCACATCATTTTTTATTCCTTGTATTCAGTCACGCGTTGGTCCTTGCAAATGTTGCACTTGTTATCAAATTCGCAATCACTCGTCTACTTTTAGTTATACAACATCAGAGAATAAACTGACTTGATTTTTGTGAAGGGAGGGATGTTTTTAGCTTTGCATATTTTAGATAAATTATTAGTTTATAGAGAAGAGAAACGCTGAAGTTTATCTGCTCGTGACCTCTACTATAGAGATATAATAAAATAATCATTTAAATTAATAAAAATATTGGTATAAGATATTCAGCTTGCTAGAATATTGAACACCTCTCAGTTGATTAAGATATAACGTAATTTAGAATTTGAAAATATTCTTAAATTTTCTATTAATTATTGAACTTATAACGCGAATAAACTTGACTGTTTGCAAATTTGCTTCATAAAAAAACTATACTGTTCACTAACAATTATTGAGTTTGTACTTCACGCTAAGAGAGGTCAAAAAACTCCTGTAGTCGTATACGTACATTAGAGCTTGAATTTAAACTATATTGATTGATTGTCTTACAAAAACTTTCATAATGCCATCCAATACTCTCAAATGTTACTCAATCATAATATTAATATTCTCATAATAATATATAATAATTCGATGCTGCAGAAACAGCCTGCTATACAAGATCATACGCCACTTGCAATAGGAAAGTACAATTATTTATAAGTGCATCACTCAAAAAACCTGATTTCAGCGTTAGCACATTCACGTCTGAGTCGTGTTAGACTTATGAATGACATTGTAAATCAACCAGTTGTCTCAAACCTTTATGCATATAATTTGTAATGATAATTAAGAAAAATATTTATTCCAACAAGTAGTGCCAGACTGCGCTATTATTTATAGAATAAAGTTTATAAAATATTTATAGTGTAATTGAAGAGCTTGGTGGAAGAACAACATAAAGGCCTTTATTTAAATGGTTTTTCCGATTATGTTGTATTTAGCAAAGGTCATATCTTGGCTACTGGCCATCAAAAAATTAAACTGTATTTAATTAATAGATGAAACTACAGTCCTTTAAGTTGGGGCACCTCACAAGTTGTTCTTCCGTCAAAGATTATGTGACCATTTTGGTAGTATTATGACCTCACTTTTATACGTTAGATATTGTTTTGTGAAAGCATATTTTCGTTTTTAACTATAAACATACATCATAAAATACCAAAAAATAGTAGCAGTCTTAAATACTATAAATTATGAATGATGTTCTCTCCTTTATATGCTTCTTTAGACCAGAAAGTGCCAAACGGCTTATTAAATGGTATCTAAAACGAATACGATAAATAAATTAAGGATTATGTCAATATTATTTTACTAAAAAGAAAATTATTGAAAATTTTCATTTGTCATTTTCTTTTTATTAAAAAAATTGCATATTTTTCATTTTTATTTTGCCGAACTTAAGATATAGAGTAATTTTCAAGGCTTTGTTTACTAGCTTATAAAAACAATATTTATTTCAGTATTTTAGAAGCTGAATAAATATTGTGTAAAAAACTCTAATACTTAAAAATATCTTATAGTAGTAAAAAAATGTTTTGAAATGTTTAACAATGAATATTTCAGAACACGCTTTCGGTGGCTAAGTGGTTCTTGCACCAAGCTCCTTAATTATATTTTAAAAAGTATAGATTAATCTCGGATGAATAGCGATTCAGGCTAAATATTTTTTGCAAAGATTTATCTTTTGCTTCTACTTTCAATTTGGGGTTAGATCTTTATTGAAACCATCTAAAGATCATTGGGAATTATTGATATTGATTACATTCAGAGAGTCGAAAAGAAGTAATCTTTATGCTTTATGCTCATTGCAATATTTAAGTATTTTTTCGTTCCCTTGAAACACACAACAAATAATAAGTAACAACCAATAATCATATATAGATGAGCTTTTTTACTAATGTTTAATATCTAGACATTAAGAAATAATTATAGATTTATCAAAACTACGGGCTTAGCGAAAGATATTAGGCGACGTAATAGTTAAAGTTAATAGCAAATGGTGCAGATAAACCACTCATAGGGTAAATCCAGTAAAAAATGAAAAAATAACCCTTAAAAAAATTCGATTCTTAAGATTTGACACACGCATTTGAGTTCTGTGATTTCACGTAGTATTTTCACTTAAATCAATTAAAATGTATTTTTATAAAAGTGTTTTAAGACCAATTTTAAATTCAATGAATTAGTTTTTCAAGACGATGTAGCATGAAAAAAGAAACAGTTTTGTATAGATTGCATAAAAAAACATTCGACTTATATAAGTCTGATGGAGACGATATATACGTTTTCAACAAAACTAAAAAATCTTTGAAAAAACTCGATGTCTTTAAACTTTCTCCACTATATCTACTCTGAATTAAGCTTGCGTTACTAATTTTGATACAAATATGTTTTATAACAGATGTAATTAAAAAAAATTGCTATTTGCGCGATAATGATATGCAAATTAAATGTTTTTCAAAAATGATCAATTTAAAATTACAGGTGAATAAATCAAACTTTAAAATGTCAATACTGTTTGACAGTTGAAAGCGGATTAGTCGTTCGTCAGTATACTTTAAGTTTACTTAGACTCTTATTGAAATGAGGTATGAAACGACGAATGTTTCTTTCTGCCACACATTAAGCACTCACTCTTTCTCAAATACTCGACTTGCATCTTAAGAAACATACATTACAAAGTAGGTATCAACGTTTATTCCAATAGATTAGAATCACTTTTTTTTACTTACCTTTTAAGTGATTCAGATTGACGTCTGACTGGGACCAAGAGCCGAAAGTGAACGACTCTTGGAGAAGTTGCAAGAAGGTGTTACCGCTTTTCAGATGAGATGTGAAGACTTGTCTATAAAATAAATTGTATTCATTTAAGACATTGAATAAACAATCAAGATCGCCATATCGATAAAATTGCTTTTTTATAAATAGTTGAGTGAAATTTTTATTTTTACGACTTTTAGACTTAAGACTTAACGTCACTTTCCTTTCGCTTACAGTATAAACTACTTATGTCATCAGTATTTAGCATATATTATAATATGTTATTAACATAGTACTTGTTTGTTGCACGAGCTCGAGAGGATAACGACATTAATTAAGATTTGGATTTGGCACTATGGTAATCATATGTTCGAACAAACAACACTTTACCCACATATTAATAATATTATTGCCTCCATTTGTTTGTAAGCGGTCGTTATTTGTTGAGTTATAGATGTGTTTTATTATTATTTTATAGTTTATTGATAATTAGAAAAATAATTATCCGTTTCGTTTGGGTTAACGAAAAAATAAAAATTCGTTAAATTTGATACTTCACCATGAGTCCGAAGCGGGTACCTATGCGTTTTATATATATTAATTGAGCCCATATGTATGCGGAAAAAACAGTGTTGTCCTAAAAACAATTTTAAGAGATAATAGCGGTTGGTTGTTGTGGTTAGATCATTAAAACCCCCTCAAAAATATTTATCTTTAGTGAATGAAGATGTTATGGGTAGTTTTAATGGGAAAACGGTTTATTGATCAAAAAATCGTTTACTGGATAAATGTGTTAACAAACAAAAAATCAAATAAAGACTAACGCTGTTTTTCCGCATATGGGCTCAATTATTAGCGATAATGACTATCAAATTGGCGAAACACCAAAAGATACCAAGACTGTTTATAAATTAGACGTTTTCAATAGTATCAAGTGATTCTCTTTCTTAGCATGAATGAAAATACAAACCAATGTCGGTAATCAAATACATACTAGCTGGTATATAGTAAGATACTTTCTGGATAGGATTCCAACCCTAGCTTTCGCAGTGAAATACTTGGTATGGAAAGTAACATAAGACATTACACATAACCAGTTTGTAAAATATTCTGTATACACGCACTATTTAGTATGGAATTTATACATTATGTATTATATTTCTACGTTATGTGTTATTGAAAAAGTGACTACTAATCGTTGGTATAAAGACATTATACTATACAATGAATACAATTTTGTGTAGTAAAAAGTAAGTTTATAATAATAATATGACACAACATGACCGGCTTCGATTAGTTATTGAGCATTTTTAATTGAAAACGAAATTAACTTTAAAATCTGAATAAAACTAGTTCATGATGTTTAAATGAAAATTGCTCAATGTAAGTATAACCTAGTTCAGGGGGCGGCACCTGTGGCTCGCGAGCCACATGAGGCTCTTTGGGCAATTCGTGTGGCTCTTTCTTTACCAAATTCACAATTCACCATTTTTACAACAATTCAAAATTCACAATTTTTTTCTTTCCAATTTTTATGTGTATATTAATTTGTAGTTCTGTTGGGTTTGGTTTGCCATTTATATAGGCTTTGGGAAAAGATCTTTCATTCGTTTCTAAAAATTGCATAAATATCGTCAAAAAAGCAATGCCATCATTAGCACTGACTATTTTAGGACAGCAATAGTAAATATGAAGAAATGTTTTATGCGAATATTCACATATTTCAAAAATAGCAAATACACCCTAGAATTTATTCAAAATTTGCTCATTACAAAAATATCGGTCATTTATATCAATGTCTTCCTCTGCATTTATAATTTCAACAATAAAAGAAGAAATTTTTAAGCATTTACATTAGTTTTGTTCCGTAAATCTCCTTCACTTAAAAAATTAAAAATACGTAATAAAATGCGATCAATTAATTTAAATAAGTCATTACAAAAATATTTTTTTGGCTCCCCAAAGAATTCTTAGCCGTTTTGCAATCCTCTCTGGTGTCCGTAAAATTACTGTAAAATTAATGCGTAAGCATTGGTTTGTCCATTCTTTAATTGACTTTTGAGAGTGGCACAAAAGCGAGCCTATAGACCTCCTTTTAGAGAAGGTTAAGCACACGATCTAATACTTTATTTTTTATTATAGAGACTATTATTTTACATTGGTTATTACATTTACGCAACTTTTAACTGGTTCGATTTGTATCTCGGCGTGATACTTAATGGTAATAAATATTTCAAATTTCATGGGCGGTTTGCTAATATTATCACACATATAAATAATAACATACCTGTCAGCAACGCACGGAAGACATCTGAGTGGACCAGGAGCATCAGTTGCGCAGTTTGTGCAGACGGGAAGACCGCACGACGCACAATCGGCGCAGGAAACCAATCCACAAGACGCACAACTGGAATCCAAATCACGGAGTTCTTTGCCGCGTTTCACTCTACTGCAATGAAATAAAACACTTTTCATTTAATATTAATTAAGATTCTCGTATTAAAGAAATATTTCTGGAGCAAAAACCTTGATCTCACGAATCGTTATATCGAAATAATTTATGTGTATTTTTTTAAAATTTCATTTTCGAAATTTTTTTTTATCAGCTAAAAGTAATTATTTCAAGCCTACGTAGCCTTGAGAGTGGATGCCTGTTTTGGGCCTAGAGAAAAAAAAACTCTTGATCATTAATTTAAGAGTTAATGAAATGCGATGACTAATAAAAAAAAGTAAAAAAGAATGCTTACAATTTTTTTTTGTTAATACAATATACCGTTAATGGAAAATATTATACGAACATGACATAAACCATTTCTTTCTATTTTATTCCTATTTTAATTTATATTATAAGGATTTCGTCAGAAATTTCAAAAGCTTTGATATGGAATTAATAAATGGTGTCATTTTAAATTTAATGACTAGCAATTGAAAATAGTCTCCAAAGCTATGTCATAATTACGTAAACAGTACAAGATATTCATGAATATAACACATGTAATAAAACAACATTTATAACGTGCGTAGATGAAGTCTAATAAAATACGAGTAGCTTCTAATTCGTTCATCCAACTAACCATATATGTAAACAAACTTACTTTGTATGTAAATATAGGAGATATATTGTGGCCATAAAACTTTCGTAGGCAATAAATAAATGTTGTGAGTTATAAGAAGTATGATAGACCATTAATCTAATTTTTTTTAATCAGTTTTTAATATTTGTCAGCTACCTGTATTACCTAGTAGTTGTAGTATAAAAAGATTACATGCATATTTTTAAAAAAATACAAGATTTTAACTTACTGAGCACTGGACTATTATATTTATTATAAATAATATTGTCATTATATTTAGATTAATTTAAATTCATCTTTCGTTTATTACAAATTAAAAGAGAAAATTATATCAGTCTAAAGCAGGGATGACAAAACTTCTTACGTTGGGATTCCGTCGAGTTTGATTTCATCTTAAGTCGCACTCAAGTAACTTCGATAAATTGATTGAAAACTGATTGCATTTAGGATCAATAAAAAGCAAATTAGTTTATTATACCTGAAAGCGAATGTATATTGTAAAGTTGCATAAAAACTAAATAAACTGCAAAACGAGTGTCAAAATAACCTTTACTAATTTTAAATTACTAATATAATTTTGCCGAGGCTGTAGACGAGTGGTCAACATTATTGAGCGTTCATCGTTTTCGGTTGTGGTGGTTGCGCGTTAAAATGCCAGTATAGACGCTATCATAAATTTATTTTCCAATCAATGTGTGCTCATTTGCACGGATTTGTTCACTTTATCTTGCCTCTCTACAACAGGGTACGTGTACGGCATGATTCCTCACTCTCGTAAAGCACGTTTAACATTCTATGATTTTGAGGTTTAATTTAATTTAAAACACATTTGTAAATATTTTTTTACGATTTGACGGATTACAAAATCAAGTATAGATGTGCATAATTATTTGTCACCTTCCAACGAGCCTAAGAAGTTGTCTGACCAATAATGGGTGATTATGAAATGATTATTGATGTGTAGGGATTCAAATTATTTTTTCTTCTTGGCCAGGGGTTTGCGGGGTTTGCCATAATATATCAGACACGTATAAATATCAAGTGATTTAAATTCATTTAGCATATTGCATCAATATACCATATTAATTCCAATGGGTTAAAAATCACTGAACAATTTTTGCAGAGTTTAAATTTAAAATGGGCACATTGTTTTATCAGTGCAATGTTTTGTTATGATGATTACGTATATTATTTTCATTTGATGGCTTTTTTTTCACATATCTACTATAATTTGAAGCTACACGAGACACTTAAGCAAGTATTTATGAAATCTCCTCAGGCATTTTTTAAAAATTGTGACTTGGCCTTAACACAATAATATTCGACTGTGCTCAACTTATGCATGCTGCATTGAGTTATGTGCGTGCATGATTTATAACTGCAATATTAAACAAACATAATTGTAACACATTTTTTATATATTGTAAGTTTAATATTGCATATTAATCTTTCGTGGAACAACTCAATTAGAAAAGTAGTGAAGCGAAAACTCGCGCACACACAAAAATTACAGCTTTTAATTATTGGTTAATATAAATGGACATTGTTAATGATTTTTTTTAACAAGCCTTACAAATTTAGAGGTCATTGTTGTGTACAAGAATTTTGCAAAAGTGGTACCACCCGGACGGCGCAATTAATTTGATTTATTTTAGTGTAAAACCACAATTCTTATTAAATGTTCTCTTATATATGTACACAATTTAAATTTCGACTAGCATAACTATTATATTATCAACTAAGTGTACAACTTTTTATTTCAGATTTTTCTTTGAAAATTGTATGAGATAACTAATGAAAATAAAAAAATAAAATATTTTAAATATGATGATCTATGATAAATGATTTAATTAATTGTTAATCAATTTGATTGCTTTTGATTGAAGACTTGAAAATGTCGCAAATGTTTCAAGTATTTTATTACATGTAATAAATACATAAAACACCTGATGAAATTGAGAGTCGTTAATGCCACATATCTTTGAAGTTGTGCTACAATTTACTAACACTTTAGTAATGATCTCTTAACCATTAATGGCTTTTAAAAAATCAGATGATTTCGGCGTAACTAGCTTACTAATGGCAAATTAATTAACTGTCATTTCTCGTCACTTATAAATAATTTAAAAAAACTAAAACTTCTGTTGAAATAATTCACCATTGAGTAATGTGTATAGAACCTTTGCGACGTATAACATATTTCGTTGATAACTTAGTAAAGATAAACAAGTTTGTTAGTTAGAACGGTATTAAAAAATTATATTTTTTGTATAGCTAGCGTAATTACGCATTGAAAAATACTGTCATCAATCAGCTTTGGACAAAACTTCTCAATTAAATAATGTGAATATATTAATAATTTATGAATATACTAAGCATGTTTAAATAATGATTTAACTTATACATACAAGCCAGTGATGCTCAGTCTTCATTTTTTCCTTACAAAAGATATGTATAAATATCAGACAATGAGATATCAGAAACTCTTTAAACGCCAAACACGTTCATCAATATAACAGCATCCTATTATGGCATCGGCTTGTGAAAAGATCCAATAATTTTTACCTTACTAACGTGGGAATCAAATAAAATCGTTGTTTTTCATTGTAGAACATCGATATCAATCAAATAAGCTCATAGGTGCAAAACGTTTCATCTCTGATATTCATATCAGGGACGAAACGTTTATTTTTCCGTGATACCTCCAATATTCTGTTCAAATTAATTCAATAATAATTGTTTACTGCTTAGCTTTGGAGGCTTTATTATCAACAAATGCTTGTTGATAATATGTTTATTCACAACGAGAAATCTGTTCCATTATTCGTTAAAAGTATTGCTATTATTTATTATTTTTACATGTTGTGCGTTAATACAATTTTATAAACGATTATTCCTAGACCATGAACAAAAAATGTGCAAAAAATAATTGGAATCCCTTATACAATTTTAATGAAATTGCAAGATAATGACAACATATAATAGTTATCAACATTATTGTATAGTACATATTAAGCTACCACTTTAAACAACATGACCAGTTTTTTCTCAGCGAGTGAGTACTTTCAGCATTAGGATGACTCAAGTTTGTATATTTTTTCCAAAGATTATCGGTTAATTAGGACAGCACATATTTTTTAAAAAGCAGTCGCAGTATGAAGAGAATGACTGTAATATAAGTATAAGTTAATACAAAACTAGAAGAGTGAATTCTTTTAGAATCTGAGTAGCGAAATTAAGCCATTAAAATAACTACGTTTATGAGTATTGTATAACAGCTCTATAAAATAAATTTAAATACCTACTCCATTAAATTTAACGTGTTGTCTAAACGGTACAAAAAAATGTAATATTTCATATTGAGACAATGGTTGATACAGTGAAAAAACCCGATTAAGTGCATCGTTAAATGTGCTTTAAAATTGAAGGCAAGCTTTTTCTGCTTCTTTTTTACGACCACCGGATCAGGAAAGTCGATAACTTTAATTTATTGGTAATAATTGCATACCTTGTGATACAACAACACGATCTCATTTATTTGCACAATCATGTTCCCCGTTAAAAAACAGATATGTACATTTTTTTGGCCCACTAAACACGTGTATAAATAGTTTTTATATATAGTTATTCCAAATCAAAATTATTTTTTTGTTTATTTTATCTCAATTAAATTCATTCACACTCAAGTTAAATTAATTTTTTCAATATTTTATTATGTAAGATGGTTTCGAGAGCGGAGTGATTTTTGTCGGATTTTGACGGACAGATTGTTCCTTAAAAGCAGGGCTGTGGAGTCAAGGATTTATGATATTTTGGAATTGTTTAAAGTCGCCGAATCCGGCTCCCTTTTTTGTATGTTGATTTTCTAATAAATTTACAGAACTGTATATGAACTTTTGTGGTATTTCTATCTTTTCTTACATTGTATTCGATCCTTGAACAGATGCATAAAAATAATGAAAAGCTAAACACTTATCCTGTCCTAGTTCAATCCTTCTATCATTATCTTTTCCGTAGACAGAAGTTGAATTGACTGAATTGCGAGTATTTCTGGTTAAAATAAATACACTGTCAAGCTATATTTATGTTGAGTCCATATACTCCACATTGGAAGCGGAGACGGTTTAAAAAAATTAGCTTTATAGCTATTATTAAATATTTGCAATAACTGTATAGATGAGATTTCAAATCACTGTCAGTTCCACAAATTGCATGTTCACTCCGATGATTCAATATGACAGTTTTCATCAATACCGCCGCGAGCTACCGGTAGCTACAGCAATATTTTCAGTAACTCGTTTGATCAACTGTAAGAAAAATAGTTTGAGAGTCGTACCATTTCCTCAAATTAAAAATAATTTTAAGACAAAATTTTAATTCATTTCAATTACATTACGCAATCACCTCTTTTTGACGTCAGAATTGGAGTTAACGTGCACGTCATAGTGTGAATTAAGTAGTCGATAGACGACAGCGACACGACAGCCCTACTTGAAAACGAACCCGATAGTGGTTTGTTAGTATCCGCTTTTTTTTCTATATAGCAACTAACAATCGAGGTGTGCATATTTTTTCAGACTACTCAATTAAAATGAAGTTATAATATGAACTGTATATAATTATTTGCATAAGTATACCAGCTTTATGGTCGTTGTTTGTAAAATTATTGAAATGATTCATATTGCGTTTTTGAGATGAATCAATTTTCTATAGGACGTTGCAACATGATATGGGTTTTTTTTTTGAATTGGGAGGTCACTAAAAGAATTGAACTTTTAACTATATTTATATTCTTTGAATAAGTTAGTGTTTCGTAAATTCTCAGGAATCCATTAGTGAAATTCTCCTTAATACAAAATACACGACATCATAAGAGTTCCAATTAGTCCTCGGTGGGTTAAAAATATAAAGGATTTAAAAAATATATTGAAAAGTTGATAATATGATAATGTTGGAGCATTATTTGTTGTTGTGACTAATTTTTCGCCAGTAAAATATTAGTCACAAAATAATTTAATTAATATTCACAAAAAAAGCGAAACCGGCAATATTAATAAGCTTTTGTGGATTATTTACATATCGTCGGCTTTGGGTAAATAAAAACGGTTCCATCTACTGTTTTTTCATAAAATCACTTTTTAATGTAGTTTTATTCGCTGTCAAAATACGGTAAAACAAATGTTTATTTGGATTATATTTTACTATTAACATCAAAATTATTAAAATTAAACATTACATGTGTTTTTATTTGATTATAAAATTGATGATTCTGTTTTTTTCCTTGAAAAAAGGTCTGTCACGTTTTCGTTAAATTTTTCATTATTCATAATCATTTTTTTTCGATTGATAGCATAGACAAATCTGTCAATCTATCATGAACCATTGTGTTTCTTATATATGTTTTAATACTTTTTATTGGCGAAAAACACCGTTCTGGCGCAGCGGTAATCATTGGAGTTGTAAGCAGAATTTGAATAAGCTTTGTTATTTCCTCAATAACTTTCCATTAATTGCTTCCAGAAATAATTTAACTACAGTTAGAGCCATAATTCTGTTCCCAATATAAGGGCAAATATCGCCTTCATTTAGACAGCTGTCTGTGGAGGCCGCTACTCCCGCACGCAGAAAACTGTGAGAGAGGCAGTACCAAATCGAGCTTGTAGTGCGAGCCACCCTCCCCGCGCCCCTCCTTCACCCACTCGAGATATTCCATCGAAAACCGTACAGCTAAAATTCATATAGATGCGTCACTTTTTGATACTAATACCGCAGTGTACGATAATTATTGCATGTATCGGCGCGCGGGCGAGCTTAATACACGCTTAAATAATATAACTTTTCATATAATATACATTAATTGATGTATATTATAATATTACATTTTTATTAACTTGTTTGGAGGTGCTGCAGTTCTACAGTGCGTATGGACGAGCCGCACCTGTTTTTTAAATGCAGATATAACATATATCTGCATTTAAAAACCCTTACAATTGTCTGTAAAACCATCAAAATTCAGCTAAGAAAAATTTTCTATCTGAAAAAAACATAAAAAATTTACAGTACATCAAGGTTCCATCATCATACATAATTAGAAATACCGCTTGAAGGAAATCGCAGTCTCTAAAGTGACCGTCTCTTTCATTCTTGTATGTTGATGTATAAGAATATTTCATTCAGAAAGTACATTTTCTGAAACAGTTTTAGTTTTTGCAGATAGAACCTTGTTTACCCAATGTGACGATATTATAAACTTTTGAAATTGCCTCACAAGCGTTGGTAGTAGGGGTTTCAATTAAACATTTGAACATATTCAGCTCTTTTTTTTGACAAAATATATAAATTTATATTAAACCACTTAATTAATAAAAAAATGTTATTTGGTGTAGCATTGTATCTTGATATAATCAATTTTGTTTATTTAAACACTATAATACTCACTCAAGACACGGTCTGGCAATGAAAAAATAACAAATATACAATATAATGAAATTCACACGTTATATTTATTATTCGACTATTTGGAATTAATAGCATACGCTCGATATACGATGTGAACTGAAAATATTTTTGATATCCAAAAGTAAACATTTAATTTTTTGTCATTATTATTTTTCTCGCATAAATAAGTTAATTTACAATTTCAACGTATTTTTATTTTCAATTATAAACCACCAATGGAAGTTTACAAGGATCAACACATTGATAGGTAAATGGAACCACTAAAGATTTGCAGTAATCTCTTGAAGGTGTAGTTAGGTCACTATAATACCATTACATAAAAAAATAAGTGAATGAAACAATGCTTTACTAATATATATTTTATTTATATAAAGGTACATAAAGGTGACACATGTTTAAAGCAAGACTATATATCATATTGTAATAATTTGCTTAAGTTTGTATAATATTTATAACATCATATAATAAGTAAAACTATAACCAAAGATAACCTAAAATCAAGTCTTTTCGAAATTATCTTTTAATAAGTAATTGTGACTTTATTGTTACACTATAACAAGACGTTGCACTTGGCATTTTACAAATATTGAGATACGTTTTTTGAATACATATCACTATATAAATTCATGAAATTATCATAAATAAGTTCTGTAAATATAACATTATTTATTATACAAAACCGTTGGAAACTACTTACCATAAAATTAAACCCCATCATATTTACATTATTTCATTAATAAGAGAGCTATAAGATAAACAAATTGTCAATTAAGATTTACAAAAATGACAAGTAGGTTAAAATATTGGAGTTGAAGAGTAGGTATAAACATAAAGAAGAAAAAAAATATGTAGTATTTTTGGGTTTGCTTAAATAAAACTCTTTCTAAGGTAGATAAAACATTTTCTTGTAATTTATTGAATTGTGAGCTTTGCACTGTTATAATATTAATTTATAATCATAATTAATTTGGCTTGTCAGTTGCCGATACAAATATAATATTTCATTATATGGCAGTAAAAAATAATAATAATAAATACATACCTCATTTCAAAACCATAATACTGGAATGCGTGATAAAATCATGTTTTTTTTTCTCATATAATGGACTTATAATAATGCACATTTAATGATATGTATTGTTGTTATTCAAGATTGTTGAATTTTAAGAATTTAGTAGGTATTTAAAAAAAATTAATACTTTTCATCTCATGACACATCAACGATTCGTTTGCCTCGTAAAATGACTATATGACATCATTACATCGCAGGGTGCCCGGTTAATCAGGTGGAATTTTAGTTAGGTTTTAAAACCTTTTTTTAACTAAAACTAAAATGAATAAAATTCTTTTTTGCTTTAGCTGGATACACAATGCCAATGTTGTTCTTAAATCTTCAGTCTTAGTAGACCAAGAAAGAAACAGATTCACTATTAATTTCATAAAAAGATTTATATTATTTCAACAGAATCATAAATCGCTTACTTTCAAAAATATATTTATGAAAATTCAACGATTCTAAATTAAAATATTATATTTAAAAAAAATTAGAAAGCCTCTACACAAACCAGGTGTACATGCAATGTATTGAATTGTGTTATTATCATTCAAATAAATTAAAATATATAAACAAATAAAAAGGTCATTTATTGACGATTTTTTAAATTTTCAGCAATAGATTTATATCCAGTTTTTTACTGCAAAGATATGCAGTTTCAACATGCGATATTGTTTTATTCTATAATACGTCGATTTCGATATTTATAAAAATCTAAAACATCCATTACTCTAGCTATGTGTATTTCTTTAAAAAAAAAGATTATGATAGACTTAAAATACGGGATAACATTATTTAGATTCATTGGGCACTCAAATTGTTTATATTTAAAAACTGTATCGTTTTCCTCATAAAATGGTGACAAGGTTTTTGTACCAAGTAAATCATTATTGCAAAAGAACTAAAACCGCAAATGAGGCGGACAGCTATATATGGTAAATAATAATCGTTGGTAAAAAGTATCCAAACGATATATCATTTTTAATAATTATTTCTTGTACAGCGTGGCTTCATTCTGTCAAATCATTTAACAAATGGTATCCAGCTGATAATTTAAAATATAATTACTCAAATATTTTTACATAGTTGTTTTGAAAATAATAAAATATGCACTATTTTACTTTATTTTTAATTATACTGTGCACTGTGTTACTAGTAAACATTATCATTCTTGATTACGACAGACTTGCAAAAGTGCAATGGGAATGAAGTATGAATCGATTTTTATTTAAGAATTGTCAGTGTTTTGAAAATGTAACGTTAATTTGGATAGTTTGTTTTATTTAATTTATTATTATGGTGGATTTATACTTAAATAAAAGTACCATGAAATGAAAAGTATCATTCTGGTTTTCTATTGGCAAGCATTTCACACAAACCGTCGCCAAAATTAGTGTGTCTTTGACGTTCCCTGTCTGCATATGTGATCGCCCTTTATTGTAAAAAGTAATATGAGCGATGATTGATTTGATAACACGTTTAGTGGGTGGCAACAGTTAAACCAATGTTATAAAACGAATATTAACAATTTAGGACAAGTTGAGTAAACGTCGACATTACGGGCCATGTAGGTTATGCAACCCGACGCAATATGGCATTATGTATGTACTACATATCAGAACAGTGGTTCTCCGCTATTCCAACATTATTTCCTTAGTTCTTTATTCGGCACATTTATTGCGGCAATTATATTAACGGATACATTTGAGACCAAGCAGAATTTTGGAACTTCAAAAGAAGTTTTTTTTATTTTTTCACAACGTATTCAAGCAATATGTTATGTAAATATTTATTATTCTTCAACGAATTCCTAAAAAAATGCATCTATTAAATTTACCGACAGCATTTTTTCAGTTAAATATATGAAACAAATTACAATTTTAAGATACCTAGTAAATTTATTTTAAAAATCACACGGAAATATTTATTACATAATAACAGTTATGCAATAAAGTATGTGCGAATATAACAAGAATTTAAAACGAATGTACAAATTATAACCCATTTTAAACAAATGTTTATTGAATGTATGAAATATGTTGTTAAGTCGCAAACCAACGGACCGGTATCAGAGAATTGCGTAATCACAGATAAACTGAAAACAAAATATTATCAGAATTATAATTTTTTTCCATGTCCGCTCCCAACGTGGAACATATGGTCTCCTAATGGAGGTATTTCAACAGAATTTTTCTATGAGAACTGCTTGTTTCTCAGTTGCTCAACCTCTTTCTTTTGGAAGAGAGTAGGGATAGAAGGATAGAGCCAGGACAGAACTGGTAGTTAGCTAATCGCTCTAGCTACGCCTCGCGAGCATCGTATGGGTGGGTGGGAGTTTTAGACATCACAAACACTCAGACTGCGGAACAGAAATCCATAAATCGATTGAAAGATCAATTTATAAAACTGTCCACACCGGGAATTGAGCCCGAGAAATCCGTAGCCGTAGCCAACGACGTTACCAACTGCGCCTCGGAGTCGACATTATAATTATTGTGATGAAAATATTTATTCATAAATATTAGTAGTATAATTACTATATTGTTATCTCGCCATAAAACAATGGCAGTTATGAATGCTGATAAGGAGCTCGGTATGTTACAAATATACAATCCTCAAGTGTTTTGGAATAATTATTGCTTGTTTGAAATCATGTAATTGAGAATTTGAATGTTGCAATTTGTGTATAACAATGGTTTGCTAGATTGAGAAAGTAATAAATTCTGGTATCTAGATAATTATGTAAAAATATCAGTTATAGATTATTAAGAATTATACAAAATTTACAATAAAATCTTGATTGTTTCTTAATATTAGTTTTTTATTTTGTCGATTGCTCAATTCTCTATTTCGATCTATGTATACTATTAAGTATTTTAAAGGTGCAATTTGGCTTTTAATAGATAATAATAATTGTCTACTGATTATTTTATAAACATTTGAGAGAGAGTGAATAAAATGGTGAAGCACTGATTTATATCCTCGTTATTGTTGTTGATATTATGCAATAGTTCTTATTTAGCCTATTATTCTATTGCTGGTATTAGTAGAAATGCCTAACTATTCATCCAAAAGATATGTGATTGATTTGCTATTTGAATTTGGCACTATAATATAATTATGAATTTAAATATACATTTTTTTTATATACTTATATACAATTGAAAATAATTTGAGAAAACGCGTTATATTCTTTTCTTTTGGGTCCAATCGATGAATGACATCAAAAATTTTGTGAACAGTCAAAACATTCAGTAATTCCTTGACATATAACAGATTTTAAATGTCGTGGGATATATTTATTAGTGAACTATTTGATGTCTACAATCTTCGAAAACAAATCTTTTCCAACTAAGATGTTAATAAATATACTTTATTTATGTGTTTGATGATTGTTTATATATTTATTTGGTAAAATAATACTTTGAATAACTCATTTATTTATCATTGATTCTTTTATCGTGATAGATAGTCGTGATTTTTTTCAGTCATATTTTTTTCTATAATATAAACACGTGCATGCTCAAAAAAAAAATAATTAAAATAATAATCACCAAACATTACTGGGCGCGAAGGTTAGAGTCGATATTATTTTTAATTTTTTAACAATATATCGTGTTTTGGTCAATTGATGTAACCCTCAAAATTGAAATTGTTCAGGAAAAAGTAAAAACGGTTTTTATTGAAAACATTATGCAACTCACCGGGCGTTATGAATCTTTGAAATGAACTCCTATAAATTCTCATGTTTCCAGATACGGGATTATACATTGGGAATGTCGCTATAATAGTTAGTGGCTTACACCAAGTGGGGGGGGGTCAGAATTTTAAAACCTAAAATCAATGTAAAATGATGTTTCCCTTCCAAAAAGTGGTCAATTTATTTTTCTAATTTACATCATTTGGCCAAGATCTGCTTTGTCGTCTGTAAAATGAGGTCAAATCATTTTCGTATTTTTTGAGGGTTACATCAATTGGCCAAAACACAGTTGATATAACTGTATTAATTATAGCTACAAGAAACGTTTTTTGTAACTATATACATATACTAATTATAGCCTCAAAATCAGTTTTTTAATAGATATTTACGACGGTTATTTAAAAATAATGATTACAGCCTCCAATATCTTTATAGGCAAATAAATCGTTTAACTGTCTTCTTTGATTTAATAGTAAGGTTCACTTTTTAGTAATGATTTTGTTCTTTACAAAACGCATTCTAAATTTTAAACGATTTGAAATCAATAAATTTAACTATCGACTTCATTTAAACAATAACACCTTATTTATAACCGAGATATAATTAATCTTTATTAAACATCAGTGTGCCATGATAATTACGTTTCAATAAAATCATGAAAGTGTATCATTAAAGATTTTTGAAATCGTATTCTGCATACAAAAAAAAAATGTAAAATTATCGAATGATTATTAATGTAGGAGAAGGTGGACTATAAAAAATTTACGACCATCAACAATCTACATAGGCGCAAGTAAACTATTAATCATTTCTTATACCTACCCAAATAATAAACTTCTTTAATTCTAGCACAGCGGTGTGCAGTTCTCTGAAAGTAATAGGATTTTTTTGATAGTACATTTGTCATTAATCAATATTATTAAGCATGAATTTTATGTCCGTGAAAAATTTTATTTCATTTAATTACACTGGAGTTTTTATGACCACAAGAGAGCAAATATTAACTGGTAATGTATTCTTTGGTTTTTTTGATTTTTAAAAGAATAAATTAATTTTAAAGAAGTATATTTTCAGCCTCAATATATATCCATTAAAACGAAATGCAATAAATTTAAATTAATAATTGAAAATGAATACATACAAATTTTAAATGTGTTGTAAATAATATAGGATACAAATCGACCGCAACATATTTATTTTAATAACTAGTGACAGTTTTTATCAAAAGTACTGGTATAGTAACAATCGCCTCTTCTTCACAATATAAATTAACCCAGTATAGCCGGTTTTCCTACTTATGATAATATATATTTATTTAAGCCTCATTAAAAGTATAATTTGTCACGTCTCATCTTCTGCTTCAAACCAAATTGAAGCGGCAGTTCCCGAATACATTTGCTCTATATACATTTCAGTTGTAACAATTTTCAAAAACACCACTTCAAGAGTGCAAAGCGCAAATAACAGCATGAAAAGAGCCACTTTTGAACCATTTTGCTGAGGGGTTGCAGACGAAGCTTCGTTCAGTTCTTCAGATATCCAAGCTTCTACACTTCTCAAGGTTGCGTCAGACACACTTTTCAACCAAGGCATAGTTAAACCTCTGTGAGTTACTGAAGTAACTATGAATTTCAACACATTTTCAGTTAGTATTTCACAATAAAATCATTTACTTAATTAGCATTTTAAACAATTTATTTATTCAAACCTTAAACCACAAGTTATTTCAGATACGTTGCAGTTATTAAGTAATTGACCTAGTTGTTATAAAACTTCCGGTAAATCAATTATCGCATGCAAAAATTAGGATGCCATTTATTTGTTATGTATTTAATTATTCTTCAAATATTTCTCTTTTGAAAATTTTATAATGAAACTATTGCACTGATGTAGATTTAATCGTTAACTCTATGATAACACACTAATGGGTAATACACGCTAATAAAACACTTTGTTTACGATCCGTCTGTTGATATACAGTGGTCGTTGATGTACAATTTTCACTTTCACTTTGCGTACGGTCTTCTCCAACTCGTGTATTGCTGGGACACAGCGCATGGACAACTAAATAGGTATGAACTGTGAGTAAACTTAGCCGTTCATTTGAAAAGGCAGGTAAATTGAAGGTATATTAATTTCGGTCACTTGGCGCACCTCCGTACTCTCGGCTCGGAGGCTAACTGACTCAGTGACTTTTACAGACAGACGAGACTTAACATAAAATTACTCGAGGTACAGACAAATACGCTGTGCCGAGAACGCTGAGGTGCAATGTATGAAGACGTAGAAGGAGTGCGGGAGGTCGATTACGTTTTTATAGTTGGGAATACACAATATAATAAATAATACGGTAGTGAATAAAGACGTTCATTAGCAGTTCTAATAAGCACCTTTGTCCGAAGGTCTTTGAAGAATAATGTAATAAAAAAAATACCGCATTAGCTCAAAATATAACGCGATGTTTTTCGCTTAAAATGTTTTTTTCATCAACAGCATTCGTGGTCTATTTGAGTTCTAGTGAAACTATAAATTAGATGTGACTTTATAGCAAGACCTATCTGGAGCGTTTCGGTAAAGTGTCTTGTCTCATTTTTTTTTGTTTTTCTGTGTCCCTCTCGCAATCATAGCAAACTGAGTAAGATATCTAATAAAGAATATGTTGAACACGTGGAAAAAAAGGACCAACATAACTTTTATCTTGTATTATATGGAGTTCTCCTTTCAATCCTGCTCCCAATAAGCTGGTCACGTTATATGCGGGCTAATACTGTGTATAAATTAATCTGTTTTGAATGACTACGCAATTTTACATGTATCAAAACAATTACACATCCATTCTACCGAAAATGCTCACTGTAATTTCGAAATACCTGCATACTATATATAATTGCGTTTTATTTTTTAAAATATATTATGTCTTTCTATTGAGAGTTGGATGTTAACAATTTCAAGATTCGGTGTACGATTTCTTATTTGTTATCTGGTTGACACTTATCTATTGTGACATCACACGACAATCTAAACAGCGAGCCGGATCACAGAAAATGAAATCTGCTTCATACAATATCGCCTTCCATGAAAGCATGTGTTATTAGTAACTGTTAGCCATGTTCATCGCGAAACATATTTTCTTGCCGATTTTTTTGGTGGTCAGAATGTTTATTATCTACATGAGTTGGTACTTTTCGATAATGACATTTTACAATGCCAAATTAAAAAACCTTTACATTTCAAATGTTGCCGTATACACACTATAATGAAAATTTATTAGCTTGCATTTCAGGCTGTATCTATTGTAAAATAGGAAATGTTTTACATTGTATAACAACAAGGCCGGCCTACGGCACGATGAATTGTCGAAATAAAAAAGTTTCGAAATATGTACATTAGAGTTCTGCACGGGCCCGAGCCTGACCCGTGAGCTTTACCCGGCCCGGTCCGAGTTCCAGGTTCGGCCGGGTAAAAACAATTCAGATTTTGGCTCGGGCCGCGTCCGGGTAAGGAATTTAATTTCCAGAAAAATATTTCGGACTATGTTCGGGCCATGAGTCCAAATCATAAGGCATACTGTTCGTAACTTAAATATTTATTTTCCCATGTGCTACAATTATCGTTGGAAATAGAACTTTAATAGCATATATTGTTTCAAATGTATTAATGAATTTCTGTATTGAACAAAAATCGGGCTTTTTCCGGGATGAGGAAAATAAATCTGGACTTCAGGTCAGGTTCGGGTAACAGGTATGATATTGAGACCCTGGCTCGAGCCGGGCCGGGCCTGAAGATGTCGGATTCGGACCGGGTAATTTAAAATTCCGACCCTTGCAGACCTCTAATGTACATGTTACAACGCAAACTATGAAACTGACGATGTTTTCAATCAGTAATAGCTGAACTGCGCCTTTCTATGAGAAATGAATATAGACAATATAATCTACAACAATACATTATATTCTATAGTATATCTGTAAATTTACGAGATATCTCTTTAAGATGACACCCGATGCTGTCGTAGCTGCCTCATCGTAAGAGTAAGCAAAGGATTAGCTGTCCTAAATTATTTAAATATGTTTACGTAAAATGTACGCATGAGTGACTTTTTAATATAATGCTATATGTCTATAAGCTTATCGTGTAAGTAATTTTCAACTTTTAATCACTATATTATTTCAAGATAATAAACATATACGAGATCCGCTCTCACTTAAAAGACTCAAAAAACGCGGCATAGTGAGAGCGATTAGCTAACTACTAGTCTTCTCCATCTCCATCTTTAACCTCTCTAGAAAGGAGAGGTTAAACAACTGAATAGCAACAAGTTATCGTTAAAAAAACTTCCGTCAAGATGCTTCATAAGAGTCCATATGCTTCAGAAAGGATATGTCTGGAAAAAAGACAAGAGCGGGGTGAGGTAATGCTTTGCATTTTTGCTCCAGTATTGAATACATTCGCGTAAACCCCGTGAACTATAAAACATTTCGGTACTTTCTATATTTCCAAATAAGGAATACCTACGGAGAATATTTGAATAAAGGAATACATTATAAAAAAAACAGTGTTGTCAATAGTCAGTTATTAACATCCTCATATGACGAACATTCAAAATGTGATTTATTACAAATTTAAAAAAAATGAGAAATCTATAGGATGAAATCACTTTTTTTTGTTAAAATAATATTTTTCCCTATTTAAAGATAATCTTAAAGATGACCTATTCAAGCAAAACATGATTTCTCCAGCATTGAAAAACCATCAAAACGAATAGAGACTCTATCTTTATATCATTTGAAAAATGATGTTATTAAATTATTAACAATAATTTTTGACGAGTGGCAGAATCTTGAAGATGAAAGACTCCCACAGTGTAGAAGAAAAAAGATTATATGTGACTGTGGAGCAGAACCTTGCATTTTTAAACCGATAAATTAGATGACTTAATTTTTTTTTCTATTGATGTGACCATGTCAGATAATATTCAAAAAGTGCTTAAAAACATGGTTTGTCCAAATTTCAAACACAAAAATCAATAATAACCAATCGTACCAATTCAGATTAAACACAATACTAGGATCATAATTCTTTTCCTAAACTTTATATTATGATAAAGTTTATTTTAAGCATGTACGCTAGGTTATTAAGCAAAATATTGTTCATCATTTCCCAAGTTCTGTATCTGTGTGACAAATCACGTATTGAATGTTTGTTCCTCATATATCGTCGTATCCATTGCAAAATTTTATATGTATATGTATCTGCATATGCGTTTTCAACTTTTTTTATTATTAATACTGCAAAAATCGCCCTTTAGTAGATGAAAAATAACATGACTGTCAAAAAATATATATATTTAATATCAATGTGTGTTTTATTATTTTAATTTTGCAGATATACAATTTTGCAATGGAAACGACGATATGTGAGCATCCACTATTTGTTGAATTTAGAATGCATTAAAATTTATTTATTTACAAACCTTATTGAAAGATTCAAATGTAAATAAAATATGTTTTGATTATTATGACGTGTGAACATTGTATGAAGGTATTTTCCAGTGTGTCATTGAACTCATTGGACATTATAGAACTTTAATTAAACCGAATTTTCAATATTGTTGTACGTTTTTTATGAAATAAATGGTTAGCAGATTTAATGAAGATAATGAAATAATATGGCGTATTCATAGATATTTTAATAATGAGAAGGTTTATGGAATTTTTTCAATTATTGCTTTTTATGTACTGATTTATGTAAACCGACAATATTTTGTATACAAAATTTGAAATTGAAGTGGCTGAGCGTTATATTTTCTCTGAATGGATAATATGACTGTATGGCTATGGTTAAAAGCTAACTGATGCAATCAATCTGCAGCACTCAGCCTTTTTTGACTTGGTTGCTCCTTGGCAGCTCATTTCGTTAAAATGTATCCCTAATATAACAAAAATATTTGGATTATCTGTAGTTGCTGTTATTTCAAATTTGTAGTTATGGTGAATAAATAGTATTGGTGTGGCAAGAAACTTTCGAGCAGGGCAGGAAGTGAAGATTTGTAAAAAAAGTACTGATTTATACAAGGAAAAAATAAATTTTTACTACATTTAGCAATACTAGTAAGATAATTAGCTTCATTAGTGAATTCTGCTTATTCTTATTTTGTTTAAATAAGTCATTTTCGTTGTTTTTACATTTTTAATGTTATGTTTTGTAGATATTTAGATGCCTTGATAGCAGGGAAGGTTTCATACTCCATTTTCCCACACTACAGTCTTCACGAAAATCCATATTTTATGAATTCGTCGTAGACTATGCCTTTTCAGTGCGTCCGCCATTATTAATTTATCTTTTCGCGTACCCCGGGTTGAAAATCACTGGAATAAATGTTCAACAAAGAGATGGAGTAGAACTTTTCAATTGAAAACGAAATTTATTAAAAAAATAAATTACATAGATTTTCTCTGTCTATGGAAAACACAAATAAAGTTTTTTGGAGTTTTTCTATACATAGATATAAATATATATAATAACAATGAATATCAATGTGTATATTTAATATTCCACTTGTAGGTATAAAATAACTACAGAACAATCTTTTGACGCAAAGTTACCACATTTACCGATATCACAAATAATAATGACGATCTGTTTGTTCCCAACTCCATAATATGACAAAGCACTTCTGACTTGCAGACATACAAGAGAAACATTCCCTTTTTCCTCAATACATATTGTAAATGTGCATATTATAATCATGAACTTGATATTTTTAAATACCAACACATCGTTATCTAAAACAAATTCATCTTAGAAAGTCTGATTTTGGATGATAAGGCGAGACTATCAAGAGCTTTAGGTTTTATATTGAATCACAAACATATATTATTACTCTCAATATATCGGCAGTCTATAGCAGCGGTTGTCAAACCACGAATCCGGTCTACGAGAGGTTTTAAATCTGCCCCTGACTTACACACTTTTCGACAAAAGTATTGAAGAAGATTATTTACTTATTTATACCCGAAAGATTACGGACTATCGTGACTGTTAAAAACATAAACTGTATAAATGTTGTTACGAATACAAACAGTATAAAGTAAAATTTGGTAAAAATTTCACAGTGTGTGTAGTGATAGCACCTTAATAAACTAAAACATATAGAGCATGGTTGTCCAGCCTTTATTTATCTTGGACCACTTTATATCTTGGGCCATATTATATAAAATGATTATAATTAACTAAAAGTTGTATTTTTTACAGATTTTTATGACAGAATTTAAAAAAGGAGGGCTACATAAAATTAATGGGATATTTGACTATGTTTTTGTGATATGAACACGTCAATGTTTGGTTAGATAGAAGTGGTTGCTATTCTTTGTGAATTTTCAAGGTACTCGTCAGAAATTTTGCCTCTAATTTTACTTTTTTCTTCATCATTCTTGAAAATAGTTTCTAACAAATATACGTGCTTCCAAAAAGATATTAATCTGCGGGAAGATATATCTTATAAATTCCAGTAGTGCTTCTTGATTATTTTTTCCTTACAATATAATGTTTAAAATTACCACTTGTTTTGGGCAGCAAGCAAACTAGAGGTTTCAACGTTGTACTCTATGCAAAAAGGTTCTGAGACTCAATGTAATCGGGGAACGCTGATTTATAAACTTTAATTTGACCAGTTGCTCAAAATAATGTAGTAGGATACGGTAAAAACGTAATTACTTCATTGTGCGGGTTAATTGAAGAAAAAAACTGCATATATTGTCTTTGTATTACGATCGATAACTATGCGGTTGTGGTTTTATAGGAATAATAATTAGAAAATGTTGATTAATCTCAAAAAATCAGCATCAATTTAGAAATGTTTTGCTAGTTGCCGGTTGATTTCTTTTTCAAAGATTCTATACGTAAACAACAATTAAAAAAAACCGTTTTTTATTACTTAAGTTATCTTAACAAATAATTATTATTTAATCATGATAATTTTTGTGAATCAATTATTAATGTTTAACTATTTTTTTTATTAAAAAGGACATACAACACGCTATGGTGCTAAATTTAATAACTAAGAAATATAAGTGTTAAAATATCATATTTGGAAATAAAGAAAGTTGTTCTTTATCCTTTATTCTAAAAATGATTACACATATAAAACGAATTTTATCGCTGAATCATACGTTTTTTCTAATTGTGAAGAGCAGTGGAAAACCCCATGATCATATATTATTGATGATGATCAAATGACGAATCTCTGTTATTTATGTTTTTGAGTATTTAGGACGGCAAAAGAATAATATATTTCACTCTCGAAATGCAAAAAAATCAAGTCATACATGCTTCATTTATCCTCATAAAAATAAGGATAAATCAGTCAGTTAAATTAATTATTTTCAAACTATTTTTTAATCTAACTTTAATATCTATACGTAATTTTGTCTGCCGATTTAATTGGCTTAGTACAATTCGATTACGATTGCTCAGAAAAATCTATTTAATATTGAAACATAAAACTGTTGTCTGTATTAATTCTACAATGTTAGATACCTTTAACTGAAATACTGACGATGAAAATATTAACTTTAACGCGAAACCGTCCTTGAGACTTAAACTGATGTAATATTATGTATAATAACATGTGTTGTATTACATTAAAAATATTGTTACGAGTGAACTATGAATACTAAAGTGATTGATGACATATTGGTTTTTGGAATATGTTAATTTCCTCCTACGTCTAAATAATTCATACGTCATTTTTGTTCTGTGATTTTTTTATTTTTGACGGTAAGTAAAGTGACACAAGGATAAAATTTATTCAATAATTGCTAGACGATGAACGTGAAATCTATTATTTTAATTAGCAAATATCCACTGTCAAAAAATTACGATTCAATATGTTTTTTAGACAATTCGGAAGGAATTATTTATGTACGCTGTCAAAATTATTTCATTTGTTTTACAACAGAGGCCGCCGAAGTCAGCATCCTGGTATTGTTTACTAAAACAATTGATTAAATGCTAATCAGAAAATAATATTGAAATGTATTTTTAAGCGATTTGAAATTTTGCAATCGGGCAGCTATTTATTTATCACTATGGCAAATTTGTAAACGTTAAAAATGTAGCATTTTTACTGAAGAGAATAATTTTCTTTGGTTAAGCTATTTGAGATTACGAAATTGAATTTAACTTCCTACATGAGTGGGTTTGTAAATTAGTTTAGTAGTTTATTGAATTACAACATTTAAAAAATAGCAAGTTGCTTTACATAATCGAAGAATGTTCACTTTTATCCCCCATTATTTCTTTCCGTCGCATATTATGAGATTACGCATTATCTTTGTTTAAAGTTGCACAAGTGATTCCATTCTAATGGACCAGCAAAGAAAGTGCGAAATATACAAGACAGAACGCAACGACCATTAAACGCTCAGTGATTAATCATTAAATTAATTACAGTATACAAAACTATGAAAGCCACCAATACTGTTTAACAAAAAATAAACGTGTCTAATTCCTTTTTTTTAATTGATGTAATTGTAAAGAAAAAAACAGTGTTTGCGGTCAAAATAGAATGTTTTATTTCTCGAATCAATTAAATATCAAAGCATTTATATAGTTAAATCTAGATTCTTATCATGAGGTGTAACTAGTTATACTTGTCTTGAAAATATTTGGATTGTGTAATTCTTCAATTATAATTATAATTTTAGCTTCAGATTTCTGTTATCTTATCGTAAATTTCTTAAAAAAATACTAGTTAACTTACTAATAATACTTAGGCTTTTGACTGTTTTGTATTGATAGTTAAAAACATATGTCAAGGATTTAGGGAAAAAATAAAGCCATTTCATAATACGAAATGGTTTTAACAGTCTTCACATTATGAAGATTCAGCTCATTGAAACAAAACCAACAATATTTTATTTCTTGGGGATATTTTCAGGAATAATAATACATGAAACAATACAATTAATTCATGGGTGCTAAACTAGTCAATCTCGAAATGGTGCATATAATATCCATTTAATCAACAGCAGTGATAGTAATGACATTAAAATTGTAGGTCGATAACTTTCATTAATATTTAAAGTCACGAAAAAAATATGCTCTTCGACTTGTCCGAAGTTTAAAGTGTGTGTATTAGAGGTCTGCAGGGGCCGAATTTTTTTCAAATTACTCGGTCCGAGCCCGTCATCTTCAGGCCCAGTCCGGCCCGAGTCCGAGTCTCAATATCATACTTGTTACCCGAACCTGACCCGAAGATCAGATTTATTTTTCTCAGTCCGAAAAAAGTCCGATTTTTTTCAATATAGAAATTCATACATACTTTCCAAATAATATATCATATTGTTTCCACATTTCTAACGATATTCATACCAAATGTTAGTACATAAGTTATGGTTTGAATAATATTGCTTTGAGGTTGACTCATGACCCGAACATAGTCCAAAATATTTTTTGAAAATTAAATTGCTTAGTCGGACCCAGGCCGACTACGAATTTTAATTGTCTTTACCCGTGCGAGCCCGGCCCACGGGTCGGGTCGGGTAAAGCCCCCCATGCAGGTCTCTATGATAGTTGTATTCCGAGAAGCGACATACTTGGGATGAATATAATATTTAAGATAGTATCTTCCTTGTTGATAATATGTTTTGACGTGGTGTATTCATTTTTGTTAATTAAGAAAAAGTTCATTATAGGTACACACGGTTCTCTTTTTGCACGGGAGATACGTTCCAGAGACTACCGTGCAAAAAAAATGGGAGATACTTAAAATACGAATAAACAGTTCGAGTTTAGTTTTAAATTATAACTAAAAATTGTTTCATAAGAGCTGTAAAACATTTATAATATGTCAATAAAAGCAATATTGAAGATAAATTCATTTATTAAATTTGGTAAACAAGCATTGAAAGATTAAAAAACCAGAGACGGAATGAAATCGAAACATAAAACAGCAACGTAAATATATCAAAACAACAACAAGTCATGCATGAGTCATGAACACCTGCATCTTAAAATTCGCCAAATGGCAAAAATTATGATTCTATTACATACTCACAAGGGCCGAAGTGTTTTTAAATATAAAAATATTCTTTATTTAGTATTTTTTTGTAATCGTGTAAAACCAAAAGAATCATTTTAAAAAAAATAATTGGTCCGTTTACTTATACCATGCAAAAAGAGAAACGTGTGTACTTATCTACGAGAGTATCAATTATTTACCATTCTATAAATATTCGTCGGGTCAGTGGTGCAGTGGTCAACGTTGTTGACTACGGTTACGGATGTCGCGGGTTCAAGTTCCGGTACCGACAGTTCAATAAATTGACTTTTCAATCAATGTATATATTGAATATAGCACTTTCACCATTTTTTTAAATGTTGTTTATTGTGTACAAGCAGAAAAAACACAGGATAGTTTTTGAAATAATTGAATTGCAATCTAGCTAATTGGATTTTTTTTAGAAAATATGCATTAACTATACACATTGTAAATAATTATTGCAGAACACAAGTTGCAGTTTTTTGTAAATGACATTTGCAGTTTGAGTGCAGGCGGAGTCACAAAAAATACTCGAAATAATACGAAAAGCAATTTTAAATTAAAAGATACTGGTACTAATAGTTCGTTAATATCACGAACTACAAAATGGTTGATATGATAATGTTTACGCGGTCCTCAAATACGGATTTTTTAAAAATATGTTCGAAAATATTCCACGAACAATTAATATAAAAATCATGAATGTTCATTCCGATTATAATAACACGTTGAAGTTTAAAAATTTTAGCTCAATAATAGTAATTACAGTTTTCTTTTTGTACTAAACATTTTTTAAATGTGCACAATTTTATAACCTACTAAAACAAACTGAATTTAAATGTTGTACTGTCGGATACTAAAAATACGGTATTCTCTCTTTAAAAAATATACAACAAAACTATGACAATTTATGTGTGGTGAGCAGAGAAAAAGAAGATATCAAAAGAAATTATTCGCCATTATATCGATACTAACAAAGAAAGAGAAACTAAACTATGTTTCATAAGATAATGACAGCTGCAATTTCTCTGAGATTATTTTATTTCATTTCCAATTTGGAACAGTTCCTTTTATTTGAAATAAAAATAACTAAACGCAACTATGCAATTATATTGACACTAAACTAAACGATATTATTGTATTGATGTTATAGTATTTACTCCATCTAATATTTAATATGTGCTTAAAGCGCCAACTTGAAGGTATTTTTTGATGTCATCCTAATTTAGCTGTAAAGAAACCTTCAGAGAAATAATGCATATTGATATTTTTATAGATAAAGCATTTCTCCATTATTATTCCGAAAAAAATATTATAATATCTTTATCTTTCATATAATATATATATAACTACGCAAATTCTTTAAAACGCATTTATCGGATATAACGGTTTTCACGTTACCATAGTCGAAGTTTATGAAGTTACGAGCTTTACATTCTAAGACAGAGGTCTCCAAACTTTTTAGCCTAAGGGCCACACTGACTTCTCCACTAAGTCCCAAGGGCCAAGACCAAGCTAACTCATCATACCAACATACTGTAGTTTTGAATTACGCGAAAATTTTGGTCGTTACTTACGGGCAAGTGTCAAGGACATTTCGGGGGAGATAACCGATTGCTGACAAAGAGAAAACCAGCATCTGCCTGATTTATACACTCATATTGTCTTCTCTACAAAAAATTTGGTTGATCAGTTTTACCGCTTTCGACACTACTTATCTGTGTGAAAAACCTACGGCGGGCCGGATTCCGGGCATGACCGGCCAGCTACCGCGGGCCGGATCGGTGGTGATCGCGGGCTGTAGTTTGGAGACCCCCCTGTTCTAGGACAACGGTATGGACATTTATGAGTATTTATTTCGATGGAGATGTTTTTACACCTTTTATGTTTAATACCGCCAAAATGATAGCAGTGCAATAATTATAGTGTAATTTATTATGGTAAAAAATATAAAAGCAGATAATTTATTCATGATTTCTATTTTTATGACAAAGTAAAACGTATCATTAGTAATTTGCATGTATAATATTTTTCAATCTCTTCTGCCATCAATTTAGTTATATAAAGTTATGAAAAAACATTTGATAATCTGGTCAAGTACTAAAAAAAACATCGAATGTTGCTCGGTTGAACTTCAATTTAATTTCTAACGCATAAAAAAATAATAAGACAGTGTCCCGCGAGAAACCCCGGAAATAATAATAATAATAGACAAACCAAAACCAGGCACGTTTTAGCCAGTGTTTTACGAACAAAATTACATCGATAACTTTCAAAAGGTTGTCAAATTTTAATTAATATGTTGGTGGTTAGAGGAGTAGCGATTACAAATACGAATTTAAAACAATCAATCAATGTCGATTTTGAAATGAAAAAGTTGACGTTGATAAATACGTAGGTACTCTGATTCACGTTCTTAATAGTTAGTATAGTTTAAAAAATCCATAATAAAAAAATCTACACATGATAAAAAATATAAATTCGAAACCACATTTTACAGCACTTCATCGTAAATCATTTAAATTATACACCATGATTACTAAATGATACTTTTGTAAGTGATAAAGAGTTTTACATAATTATGAAATGTTGTTTATTTTAATTTTGATAGTAATTTTAGAAACGGTATTGACTTAAACGAGTAATTTTTTTACAATTATCAATTTGTTTGCTATAACTGCTGGGCGGGATCGGTTGGCATTAGGCATTCTAAAGTCTCAACATTCTTTTTGAACTAAAAATTTCGGTTCGATTAAATAATAAAAAAAGTTCAATAAATATTACAATACATGTACAAGTTAATCTATTACCGTTTTTGCTGCTAAGGATTGTGTACGCATACTTTTTTGTTATTTGATGTACGTTTTTACTAAACATTTTTACAGTGTTAAATATTTATTTAATCATAGACCTAACATATTTTTTTATTTTATTGTATATAACAGTGATTTCCAAAGTGTTCCTACGGACCCCCAGGGGTCCGTGTGACCACTGAGGGGGTCTGCGGCAAATTAAAAATAATTTAAGGATGCGTGTGAACAATGTTAGGGGGTCCGAGAGAGGCTTAATATAAAAAATATTTGTGACACATTTTCATTATCATGAAAGTTGAAATAAATAGCAATAAATAAATTGATAGCGATTTGTTGGGTGTTGGACCTAGGGCATCCAATCCCGGACCCTTTTCCTGATCTTCCTTTGGATTTCGGGATTGACATTTAATCTTGAAATCGTCAAAAGAAATATTTTTTGTAGGTAATATATTATGTACCACGATAAACCGTATAAATGAAGACACAGAAATAAATAATACAAATGTGCAAACACTAAGTGAAAAACTTTTGTAGTTCATACAAAATATGAGATTAGGTACTCTAGGTAGGTATGTTTCTAAAAACAAAACATCTTGTTATAAGATGATTTTATTTATTTACAAATGAAAATATAAAATAATACAAAACAATAATAATCATGAATTCGTGCAATCACATAAAAAAAATATTTACTTATTTTTTAAATATGTAGGTATCTCTCATTCGATTTTTTAGTTGCTGAGATTTTGTGAGTTTTGATGTTTTTCGAGTCGAATAAATTTAACACGACGTTAATAATATTTTATTGAATTTATTACATTTACACAGAAAAGAGTTTTGTAAATACAAAGAGAACTGGTATAATAGGAGGTTTAAGTTAATCAAATACTAAGTACAGTGCCACCATCATAGCAAGTCATACACGTCATCACGGTCGTTCCAGGAAGTAACGCCCACCCCTCGCATTTACTCGCCCCGCTACTACATTCCCCGCACCTTGTCAGTCATTCAGTGCTCATTATCGGTGCGGTTTCTCTTAAATTAAAATGCCTAAACATTTACGGGATTCGTATTAATTCAATTCCGGGATTACGGAATCGATTAATTGTTCGGGATCCCGGGATTGGAAGCCCTAGTTGGACTCTTTTGCAAGCATACCCACAAACTTCGATGTAGACATATTAATACGGGAGCAAATTTGTTGAATAATCTACAAATGAGGAGCGGAAACCAATGTCTGAACAAGACACCACAAATTTTGGTTACACAAACAGATAAAATCTTTATATCCTGCATTATGGGTCACTGTAAAAAGGCTGTTGCTGTTATCCTGTCTTCCTATTTAGTAGGACGTTTAGTGTAGTTATGAATCTCATCATACTTTAAATATCATAATGTTTTATTTGTATTTTATTTTTACCATTTACCGCTTAAGACATAAAATTTAAATTTACAAATTTTTTATTATGCAGTTACGTAGAGTTATTTTACTTAGTGTGTTCATGGTCAGGTTTTTTTTTTAGGAAGGGGTCCATAGGCATAATAAGTTTGGGAACCACTGGTAAATAAGATAGTATATTTTAAAAATTCATCAGTTGATAATACTCGTGATGAGAAACCAGACCTGATCATTATAAACATGTAGAAGTAGTACAAATGAATTGTATTTTATTTTTTAAAGGGTACTGTATTAATTTAGAGGAATATTTTGTTTGACACAATTGTTTAAAAATGACTTTGTTTATAATTTTAGAAAATTACATAAAATTATACAAACTATAGGTATGCGAGAAACAAAAAGTGCGCAGTCGCGAGGACACGAAGTCGCTGGTGCGTAAATTTGGGTCGCTTTGCGTGGCGTCAGTGGTCGCTGAACATTGTCAGCTTGCAAGCTACATACAAACGGTTCTGCATCACCTAACAACATGCTGGCGTCAGAAATAATTGTTGTAGTCAGCTGTAAGCGCCCCTCTACGCAATAATTATAATGAAGTTTAAAACGTTCATTTTTATTCCGTAAAAATATAAATCGGAATTTACTGGAAGTCAATGTCAGTGGCTATTAAAAACTAATGGTTCAATTTCACGATTTTTTCTAACAAACAACAAGTTGATTGCCCTGCCTCCACCTTTTATGTGTATGCAGCCGCTGTTTCACGGCCGCCGTCCATAACACAATACCGACCAAGAAAAAAAAAACGAATTTACTCCTCATATGCTTGACCCGATGCAGAGCTGCACGGGAAACAGCAGATCAATTTTGGTATTTCGTTGCAACATACTATTAAATGAAAAGTTGGCTGTCTATGATAATAAAGTAGGAAGGAGGCGAATAGGGCCTGGTAATTGACGACGCTACAAACTCATGCCTTTGATTAAAATTTAGCTAGCATTCATTAGTCTTGTAAATTGCACAGCTTGAATATGAATCCAGTACCACATAAATTCTTAAGTTTGTAAATCGTAGCTAGTAATGCAAAAATTTAGGGAATTTTTAAATAATGGAAAAAAACCCGAAAAATTGAGAAAAACACGGCAAATTAGAAATTAATTATTAATTTTAATATTTGTCATTTTTTTCGACATTTTGAGTCTATATGGACATATACATATGTGCATCTCGTTTAGTTTAACTTCATACATAAAAACAGGAACGTTTTCGTACATGTTTTGTGTTGGGTTCAAGTAAACATAGATGTTACTGGTGATCAGATATTGAACAAGTTCTTTACTTCCATCTATATCGTGGAACTAATAACTCATCGTAACCTCAAATTTTCGAATACAATATTGGCATAAGTAAAAAATTTCACGCTAAATAAATAAGTGTTCTAAAATTGAAAATTTTCATTTGCCAATTAAATAAAAGGTGTATACTAATTGTAATTATGCGTAACTATCCTATTCGTAATCGGTCATGTTATAAAGGTAATTCTAAATAATAATTTCATATAAAAACAGAAAAAATCTTTCGTTCCAACAATACTTTCTAATGGTAATGCGATTTTTTTTCTTCTTAATCGTTTTTCAAATAATAATAAGTACCTACACGCATTAATATCATATTGTGTTATAACGCAGTGGGTACAACATAATTGTATGTCTCCAAAGAGAGGTGAAACATCATGACGTGATTCGGTTACAGCACAGCGGTTGTCAAACTTAAAGGCGAAACGAGACAAATGTTTTCAATAGCAACAAATTAATAGGAACAATATTGATTTAAGTAAATAAATTGATCACGCGTTATAATTATTAATTGAGCGGAGAAGGTATCGTAAATAAAACTGAAGCAAATATTTAAAAAATCTCATCATTGTTGAAATATCACAGCAATTATCTGAACAATAGTTGTGCAAATCCTTCAAAATTTACATTGATATGATTAGGATGTATCGATACGAATTTCAAGTTTGCTGCTCAATTTACTATTTACATCACTTATGCTTCGAAAACATTGTACGTTGTTCACTTAAATATAAAGGATTTAGAAAATAAACCTATTACATATCGTCGGTGTTTTGGCCATTTGATGAAACCCTCAAAATTGAAATTGTTCAGGAAAGAGTAAAAACTGTTCTTATCGAAAACATTATATGGTGAGTTGCGTTATGAATCTTTGAAATGCACTTCTGTAAATTTCCATATTTGCTGATACGGGATTAAACGTAGGGAGTGTTGATATAATAGTGACTTACACCAAGTGGCCGGGTCAGAATTTTTAAATCTAAAACCAATATAAAATGATGTTTCCCTTCCAAAAAGTGGTGAATTTATTTTTCTTATTTAGGTCATTAGGCTGAGACCTACTCTGTCGTCTTTAAAATGAGATCCAATCGTTAACTCATTTTCGTGTTTTTTGAGGGTTACATCGATTGGCCAAAACACAGTCGATATATTTAAAACTTCAATATTATTGAATAGCCACACGCTGAAAGTCAAACGCCGCGATTTGACGTCCCTGATGTAATCTAAATAATTATTCGATTATATACAAAAGACTTGATTGAAATGAGCCTTTTATAATTCATCATCAGCCGGTTACCAATCTACTGCTGGATGATGGCCTCCTCACACCAAATTAACTTTTATTATTCGTCTTACTTATAATACAGTATCGTATGACATTCACGACACACAAGATGTATCTGACGTCGGTTCGGTGCAGGTAGTGCGAAAAATATGTATTCGAATTGAATCAAAAAGTATATACGACGTTTTTTACGTGGTGTCTCGGATCCTACATTTATAACGTTTCCATGTTTATTTTCATTTCTGGAGAAGGTTTCATATGACAAAAAGTTACAAGTACTCAAATTTTATGAAGTGTACAACGCTGGTCGTCTATAACAAAAGTTATAAAATTGAAATCAATCAAATCCAGAACCTGTTTATAAAAGATGAATATCATTTCAACCCTTGTGATAGAATCTGTTTCTTTATACGCAAATATGAAATAAGCTCTAAAGTTAAAATGTATTGTTTTTGTAGTATTATTCTTTAACGGCAGTGTGAAATTTTAATAACTTTGATATATTTGACCATGTCCAAGATTATCTAATATCATTTTCCCGAAGGAAAATATTTCACGGTCTCTCAATTACTTCCTATTGTTTCGTTTTTTTTTTATGGTACTATATTAGAATTTTTTTATTTATAAGTTTTATCTGAAGAGGAAGGGAGCCTGGGGCTTGTAGGTTATCATGTGCAGCTTTTGTTAATTTTTCATTACATTGTTCTTATTCATTTTAAATACATTTTGATTTACAACATAGCCAAGTAAAGCAATAGCTTGTTGCTCAAAAGTTAATAAAAAGTATTTTTGTATTCGCTTAGAATCACCAATTGAGTCATTAAAATATAGCCATATAGTCACGTCCAGCCCAATCGGAAGTGTATACCTACTAACTCGTATCCCTTACTTGTATGTGACGACCATTTCCGCTCGCAACTGTCTCTGTGCCACTATGGAAATACTATGCGATGGTATGCTATTCACCATCGGTTCAATGCCATGCTCATGGGTCAATTGGACATCTACATTGTAAGGCAGATAAACCAATTCGTGACTTACACATATTTGACTTTGAAATGAACTAGGTAAATTGTTGGACATTGTTTGTAACAAATTTAATTAAGGTGACTAAAATTTGGATGTAATGATTATGTGTAAGCTAGTTAATTGGGATATAATTTGGTAGTCTCACAACCTTCGGCTGTCTCGCATAATTGACGCATTGACTTGGCTGCAATGACCCACACATATTTTTCTTTTTTTAATAAAAAAATATAATGCAATAACAAGCAAAAATAAATACAAATCTGTTTTCGCTTCACGATCTTAACCTGAGTCAGAACAACACGGAAATGATATTTAAATCAAGAGTGTGATTGAAAAATAGTTTTGCTACTGGTTTGGTCAACGGCTTAAAATAAAATAATACTAACAATTCTGTGTATACGTATCTTATGTAAAAATTATGGAATTAGATATAATTTACTTGCTATTCGCCTAGTAATAAAAAAATTATACAATAAACAACTCAATGTTGACGAACTTTTAATTATTCTAAACAAGTTCTGTTACTTATGAATGGTATTTGTTCAACCCCTGTCCCTTGCAAATGCTACGCGGTCTAAACACCCCCGTATTCTGACTCTGGAAAAAAAAGTATGACTTGTAAATAAGGGAAGAGTGGTTTGAATTTCGGAAGTTATAGAACGGATTAAGGGTTTTTTTTTACGAAAAAATGCAACGACGTTGGAACACGTACTCCAGACAGGTGTTTCTGTGCGACAGATGTTTCGGTACCTTTGAATACTGTCATACACTTACAATATAAATGCTGGCGTGGTCTATAAGGAATAACATCGGTTTGATGGTAATATGAAATCTTGGAAGTCTTGTGGTAACTAGATGTTTCGCAGATTTATTTAAAGACGAGGAAGAAACATCAGCTTCAATGTATAATTTACCAGTCAACATACAATAAAAACATCATGTATCGTTTTATTTTCAATATTCAAAACAAATTTTAGAGACATCTATAATAAATGTATGCATTGATAACTACACTACTGTCTATCTTGTTAAAAGTAAAAATAATTAATCCTGATTATGATCTTATTCCTTAAAGTATTTTAATATATAAAGGATAATTTATATTCCTGGATATTGTTTGTTGAACTTTTTTCAATAAAGTCAAACGTTTGAAAAGTCACTTCCTATATTCTATACAAAGAATGTCATTAAATACTAATAAGAATATTTGTTAATATTATAATATTGCATGTATTGATGCAAATTGGCTTTACTTTGCATCGCAGATTGTAGGATTTATTTTAATTTAAGCTGTCGTTTTACTAAATAGGCATCACATATAAGAATTATAATCCCCACATGTTTGGAGTTTTCCACACACCATACTTAAAACAGGTTTTAAATTGACATGATGTGACTTCTCATCACTCCGTATCGTTGACAGTCATTGTAAGGAAAATAATATGCGCATCCAGTAAATAATATCATATTTATGTACTTATACTATATACTAGATATAGGTACACGTTCCGCACATTAGTTTGTTTGACCGAATAAAGATGCTATTTTCCTGTACCGAGAAATCCGTCTAAAATTAAGAATTCCTAACTAAGTAGTTTAACACATGCAATTGTTTTACATTAAACATGAATAAATACAAGCTAGGGTAGGGCGGGCTGTAAGATCTGTGGCTTAAAAGTGTCGATTATAATTATAAGTAAAAATACAGCTTCTTTAGAAAATTTCCAGATATATACTATAATAAATGGTCATCGTCTAGTACTGTAGTATAATAATATATTAATTGATACATCAAACATCTCACTTTGTACATGGTTTAACGTCTTTTGTTTCGACGCACAATCAAATATTTCGATTAAAATATAAAGCTATGTATAGATTTTAAATAATTCAATCACAATATGGTTTATTGCTAATTATTATTGATTATTTAAATATATCTTAGACCTATTAGCAATTGAAGCTTTGGATATGGAGGTTCAAGTTTATCGTATTATACATGCGTATTATTACGCGGAAACTGTTATCCATAAAAACCATTTTTAATAGAAGATTTATTTGTCACCGATACCAAATGATCACTGCCTGTGCTTGATTTTTAAAAGCCAAATATTTGTATGGCTAAAAAGTCAAAAATGGCACCTCTAGTCCTGGTGATTTCATCTAAAAGCACTCTATAAATAAAAAACATTAAAAAAAACGACGCTTCTAAAAGACTGATATAAGTCAATTCAAATTTATTAAAAGTAAACATGTTATTTTATTACTTTTTAGGTGTTAACTTTACTGTCAATAGTATTAATTCTTAGTGGAAAGGCATTTTATTATCGATCGTCAAGTAATGTATGCCAATTAAAATATACAAAGTATTAGTTTGAAAAATCAGATACAAAAATTCACCATTTTTTTTTCAAAAGACTCACTCCCAAAAACTTGGCGTCGTATTTTTCCTTCCTGTCTTTTTATAGAATAAAAAGTAGGTTCACTAATTTTGCAACTGAGTTTTAACTTTCTCTTTTTTGAAAGACTATTTCGATCTGATAATAAATCGATATTACTTTATAAAGTCATGATGATTTCGAATTTCCTCGTAACAAAAAGCCACAATTCCAAAGAAAAAAATCAAACGCCATGGAAAAGGTAAACACGTGTTCACTTGTTTTGACACAAAATATTTACTCACTTGAATATCCTTTCTATCCTCAGCGGACATTGTTTGTTTGGATTGTAGATGATACACCCTAATTGATATTGTATCGTGGTTGCGAAATATTCTAAATTGCAGTTTCAACATTTTTTTAATTTTTCTCTAGTTATTAGGTAGGTAATTTATTAGACTGGACTTTAATAATATTATTTTACATTTTAAATTTCATTTTGTCTTCTTGGTCATTGAAAGACGTTATTTTATTATAATTTGTATTGCATTTTATTATTTATAATTTAATAGTTGTATAATTTTATCAGCTACTTCAATCACTCTTCAATCTGCATTACGTGCATATTTGCATTATGAAACTTCAAATGTAGTGAGTGGTATCAACTTTTAGTGAGAATGCTTATCGGGAAGACATTTATAAAAATTCTACAGATCTAGTTGCAAAGCTGAATCGGCCTTATTTATGGGAAACATAGACTGCACCGGCATCGCAGATAGTGTAACTCATTGTAAAAAGATTAATTCCGGTCGCAAAAATATACCCGTGAAAATATATGACACACCCTGGTTTTTGTTAAGTATAAGTTTCATTAGTGTCCAGAACTGAAATCACCCACCGGCAACGGCAATAATTCGCTGAATCAGCCCACTCTTGTTACCAAGCCGTTCAATAGCCGCCGGGCACGCCCGCTGGACGAGTCCATTTTTGACGGAAAGGGGTAGCTCCGACGATGCAGGCAGTTTTTTGAATTGTATGTGTACACGGTCGATTACGATCTGTCGAGCTGGGCGAGTTGCGGCCTCGTCGCGGCGGAGGTGACGATGTGAATTGTTTGTGTTTGATTTGCGTTGGACTTAATTTAAAATCGTTTGTCGTGTCACTTGTATTTAACTTAAAGCAAATTCAGTTGCTAAGTAAATGTAAATGTAGAATCAATTTTATGTGTTAGGAATAGTAATTTTTTTACTTTTAAGGTGTTAACTGTCAAAAAAAAGTAATTTTTTTGTAATGTAAACCACTGACTGCATCTTCGATGGAAAATAAATAAGTTTTGAACCGGATTTGAAATGGTGTTTGTTTGAGATCACAGCCCTTCCAGGGCGTTCTATAACCAGCCATTCGCCCCTCTTCGATCCGGGGTCTTCTCATATAATCGTACTAAATAATAAAAATAGCATAATGTTTTCTGTGAGTAACGATTCAGATTATATTCCTTTGCCACTGCATTATTTTGTTCACATATTAAACACAGAATTTTTTAACATTCAATGAAAAATTTAATTTGGTGATTAAGTACAGTAGACTCCCCGATAACACGGTAGATAGGGGAGGGCGAACTATCTCGGAGCGGGCTATTGGGGCTACCATATTCATTTAAATTCAGGGCATACGCATCTGCCACAGGAGTATTTTAACCTGTTATCTAGCAGCAGTTGCAAATTTGAATAAAAAACGAGTTTTCCGCAATCGTATTATCGGGGGGGGGTCTCCCGTACTTGTTATTTTGCAAATGCCATTTTGCCAAGGTTTGTGCATCACTGATCTAAATAATGAGCAATTAAGAACTTATATCAATTGATTTCATGAAATCTTCTACACAGTGCTATCAGTAAATTTATTCACCTCTTTGTCGATTTACAATTTGGTAAGTTACATTAAGTATTATCAGAATGCAATAAAAGTGTCCTGAATGTAATGATAATGAGAGATAGAAAGTTGGCACATACATGATTTGAATTCTATTACATAGTATATCAATTTAAAAAAAGGTATATTTATTTATTTGGTCGATTATCCGTTACTGTAAACATTCTTACCTGATCTAACATCGACGAAATGCTAGTTGAAAAAATTTAACACTAAACTTTCTATGACAATTTTCCAAATGTAGATATTTTTAATTAAACAGTCAATGCAGTGATTGAGTATCTTATGTCATTTTGATGAAGTCGTTACTTATCAACAATGCAAGCCTTTCACGTTTTACAAAATAAGAAAACGTTTGTTGCTATAATGTATATAAATCACGTACAGACGTTTCCGAATGGTGGAAGTTTCAAAAGGATATTGTCTAACGTTCTTTGAATAGTAATAAGATACTTACATTTGACTATAAAGTTTAAAAAATGTATATTTCATTTAAAAGTATTACGTAATAATAAACCTTCAATATAATATTAAAACAAATTCAACAAATTAGTAAAAGCCATTGAGAATAATATCTACCAAATAAAATTGTCATACAATTTCTCAAAAATATTATTTAGAATAAATTATACGTATCTTTACAAGTTATATGATAAACGACTTCGCATATTGAAATTGTGTTCGAAATGTATACTCATTAGAGGTCTGCACGGGCCCGGACTTGGCCCGTGGGCCGGGTACGGGCCGGTAAATATAATCGAGATTCGGGCCGGGCCCGCGGGTGAAATTAATTTACAGATAAGTACTTCGGACAATGTTCGGGTCATGAGAGTCAGTCATTGGGCAATACAACTCATAATAATAAGTCAATTGATTAAAATAATTTATTTCCCACATTATATTCATAGTTAGAAACATTACCTAATTAAACATTAGCTAATTGAGGCTAAATCTGAAACAATGCTTTCGCTATTTACGAATAACCAATATTTTTTGTTTACACAGTATAAATTTTGTTATTTGTTCGTTCTTAAATAAAATGTGTATAATATTCAATAGCTGCTTTTTATTGGTTTTAGATCAATCATATTTCGTTGTGCCAGAAAATTCAATATAAAAACCGGATTCGTTCAAAATTCGGGAAACGATTGTATTTATTTTAAAAAATCCAGCCTATATTGGGGTTCAAAAAAATAATTATGGGTTTCGGGCCGGGTTCGGACAACATCGTGATTTTAAGACTGAATGAGTCAGGCTCGGACCGGGTAATTTTACAAAATGTTGGCCCGTGCACACCTCTAATACCCATGTACCGAGCAAATGCTATTTATCATACTTGTGATAAAAACAGCTCGAGGCATAGTTTGAAAATAGTTATAGAATTATTTATAGACATAATGCAATTTAATTAATCGATAGAAAAATTGTGTCAAGTTAAAATCAATGCAACCAATTAATATATATTTCAAAACTTTTGATAGAAGATATATGTTATTTATTATACACCTATGTTACCTATATTACCTATGTGATAAGCATCTGTTTAATTTACATGGAATTTTTCTGTTGTGGACTTTTAACATACATATCACAGTTTCACAAATTCATACGTTTTACAAAATTTCAAATAAAAAAATTACATGAGAAAATAAGCTCAGAATATTTCTATAACTAAGCATTTCGTTGGCAATTAATATTCATGTCTATATCGTGATATTAGTTTTACATGTAATTAAAATGTTGAATAATTTACACCACTTTATTAAAACTATAGTAAGAGTAGTCATATATTATAATTGCTTGTAAGCAATGTTGCCTTCAAAATTGTATGTAGCACTGTAAAATTATCATACATTGCACATAAAAAAAAACAAAGCAAGGTGTATATTTTTGTACAACTTTTCAAAGAGTCTATTACCATAATACTTAGTTCATACCAATTAATGCAAACAACATGTATTTACATTACAATATGAATTGTCTCATCAAATGTGTCTATAATACACTTATTATTTTTATGTATATCATTACATAATAATAATGACTATAAAAATTATTGTTAAAATATTCCAAAAATTGTATGCATTTATTTTGTAATAAGAAAATGCAAGACTTTTCCAACTGTATATCATTAAAATGATGTTTAGATGAACGTGTATATTATAATATCGCTTTTTATAGGGTCGTTTCTTTTCAATGGAATTGCCTTTTAAACAACAATATCCTTCAGAATTCAATGGAAGATATAATAATCCAAAATAATATTAACGTTGACGAAATAAATTGCTTTTAAAATTAAAATTATAAACTTAGTTATTCCACTAGTTTTGTTACTTACGTAACGCGTTTCGCTTATTTAAGAAACATTTTTAGAATAACTTCTTCAACAAAGCCAGTGAAATAACTAATTCAATTTTAATTAAATTGCTTTTACTTTCCAAAAATGCATTCACTCTGACCTACATATTAAATAAAATGGGATAATTCTTATTACATCTTACGCCAAGGAACCAAGATAAAATATTATGCATTACCAGAAAAATGAATCAGTTTTTACAAATTCATTGTTTTTGAGATAAATATATATTTATGAATCCAAAGATTGACAGAAAACTATGTTGCTATGTAATTAAATATAAAGTGCTATTCAAATTTTATTGAACCCGATATGTACAGGGTACAGGTATTTCATATAGCCTACGAAGGGCATGACATTTCGAAGGATATTTAGGGCATGTGAATTGGACGCCCACTATTATCGACAGAGCTAGTCACAAGGAATATTAAACCCTGTCTGGGATGTAGACCCAATGTGACTCAGTTTATATGTTATGTTTGGTTTCCACAAAAAGTAGACCATCTATCAGTTATTGGAGTCAGGATTGTGACGAAAATAAAAGGTTATTATATATTAATTGAAAGAAACCAAATTGTGTTTTGCCTACATCACATAGCTAGAAATCGGTATGGCATCTATGTTCATTTACGGAAACTTAAAGACAATAGTTGACTTTGCTGTAATATTAACGTGTGAAAATATAAATTGATATTACTCAATGGCGTATAATTACGAGACATGTAGCTCGTGTGAGCTGATACATTGTTTCCAGAAAAAATGACGTCTAATGAATATTGTCAATTTCCGCATTTTTAACACAAGATTAAATCAATTAAGAAAAGAATGTGTAACGGTTTTCATGCAACAAACTGTAAACAATACAATACACACAATTAATCTAATATGATTATGTACCAATCATTTTTATTATAAATTTATTAATTGTACAGTTAGTATTCGTTGTAATCCTGAAGTTCTGGAAAATCGTAAAATAATAGCGATAAAATTTGATAATATTTATAACACAATTTGGCCTTGTAGTCAATGAACAACATGACATATATTTTATAAAATTTCAATCTTGAGACTCAATCGGACGTTTTGTTTTGACGCATAGTGTACTAACTTAGTACACTATGCGTCAAAACAAAACGTCCAATTGAGTCTCAAGATCGAAATTTTATAAAATATATGCCATGTTGTTCATTGACTACAAGGCCAAATTGTGTTATAAATATTATCAAATTTTATCGCTATTATTTTACGACTAAGCTTCATAGTAAATCATATAACACACGTGATATTGCTGTTATTCCATATAACCAATATGATAATAATTCAATCTATCGAGTAAAGATATGAACAGAAGTTAAAGTGAAATGAAAAGAAAATGAAACATTTTTTTTCAAGTCTAGGAAAATTTGAAGTCAGTCGTGTGATAACGCAGTAATTGATCGATTAGATTGATAGCAAAACAAAAATATCCGGCCTCTTTCATCCTTCGTGAGACTAAATCAATAATGGATTTATTTTGTAACCCCCTTGTTATGCAAATAATAACTACATAATATAATGTAGTGTAACAAATAGTAAAAATGTACATTTGCTTATGTAAAAAAATTATGGTTTTATTGTTTTATATAAAAATAATTTAGAAGCGTAACGAAATAACACACTAATTTTAATTCTAAAATATGTGAGTAAGAACTGTAAGATAAGCATGCAAAATAGCCTATGTTTTTTTTAAATTATTTGAATTACTTTATTACGTGATATTATAATGTGTATAATATTTACAGATTGATACGTAAAACCTTTTCCGTAATACTTAATATTCCACATTTTCTGGAATAAATCGTATACATAAAACCACTTCTAAATACATTGGAGTATTTTTGAAGAAGTGTTTTTATTACATATTACAATACCATTCAACCGATGTTATATCTGGAGTAAAATAATTCAACATACTTATTCATCAATAATTACGAAATTATCGAAAGGAAATTTTTCTTATTTAAATGAAAACAAATGTAAAAATATTTTATCTCGTGTACGTTTTTAAATACTATTTATACTGAATTATATGTAAATATTAAATGTAAAAGTTAAAAAATGCTTCACACTAGATGCAACGTTGTGGTAAGATTCAATGCCGCATATTTCAAGCGAAAAATGTTTCTTTATCTACATCAAATAAATAGCATATTTTTTTTTATTATTAACTGAAATTAAAAGTAAATACAGAGTAATAATTATATTAAAACATTCATGAACACTCACCAATTACGTTTTTAATCGTGATACATAATATTGATTGAATATGTTTATTTATATTCACAAAACTTCTTAGAAAATAAACGTTCTTTTCCATACAATGTTTGCACACAAAAACGCTTACGGCGTCCACAAAACGGTAGCAAAAAAAAAAAAAAATTTAATCATTCAAATTCGGAATACAAAAAACCCGCCAAAATAAACACAACTGACCATGGACACCAATCGATCGATTAGATATAATAAGTTTTGTTTTTCAAACACGGAACGCTTCAACAAACTGTCGGAGTCATCAGACAATGGTTTTCCGCGCACCCTTTGCGACGATGTTGCCAGTCTAAACTAAATAATATTGAAAAAATCTACCGTATGACGGAATGAGCAAACGCGACGGTTATAAAATGTAATTAAATATATGATAGACCAACGATGTGGAAGGGAGATGGGGTGATAGTGAATACAATACAATATTAACATTCTCAAACTTTTCCTAACAAGTTCGCTACTGTTATAAAACGAAAACATAACAATTAATTTGCATTGAATTGTTCATCTGAATTATTTGTTAACGAGTTGGTTGAACTTTAATAACGCTTCCGCTACTACCACTAAATTTTAATGCAAATCTAATTAGCCATTTTTAATCTAATTAAATCTTCATTACATATTATTTCAAATTACACCAACTTTTGCAACAGCTTTATATTGAGATACATAATATTTACAAGAGGGTAAAAACGAAAGTTAAAAAACGGTCCATTTTGTCACGAAATATTTCACGAATATTACGAATTCTATAATATCGACATTGGAAAGCCAACAGGGCGTAAAGTTCAAGCATAAAAAATAAATATATTTTCGTACCTATAAAAATATAACCAAATAGTGTAGTGATAGTATAACCGTACCCGTCATAGATGAAGGTCTTGAAATTGCAATACTGAATGTTTAAAGTAGCTAGTACGTTGGAAATGTGTGTGCATTGCATATCACTTTATTTTATATAGACACCGCGAACACTTAGGTCATGAGAAAATTTCATACCTACATGTGATATGTGATAATAATAAAAGTATTGATGGGCTAATTTATATTAGATGATAGTTTATCAATCGTTCATACGACAAGACGAAAAACAATGCTGATGAATTGGACAAAACGATACAGAGATAAAAACGTTTGTTGAAGACAAAGTAAATTTGAAGACGTTTAAACATTATATTGTGGAATATAATTTATTATGTCTGTAGTTATATGAAGGAAGCGGCCACAGGGGCGCCCCAAAACCCGCTCGATTGACGAACTTGTAGGGTTCGGTGGAACTACGTGGCAGCGAAAGCACGGAACCGAGAAGAGTGGAGGGAGCTGGGGGAGTCCTTCATCCAGCAGTGGATCGACCCCGGTTGAAAATGAGATCTTTACCGATGACTTATTCCAGCTGACTAGCACGGTGACAACTTTAAGACGCTGCAGTTCTTTGAACGTTTTCACTCAAACTTCGCCTGAATAATCGTCATTCATGACTTTTTGAAAGCTTCATGACGATACTGAAATATATGCATAATCAATTGTGACCAGAATATGTATCTTCATTATAATGTTTGCCCATCATGTCTTGAAATTAAAAAATGTTATATTATGATGGTGGTGATGTTATAAATAAACTTTTTATATATTTTTTACAATAGTATTTTTTCTTTTGTGTACAAGTCAATATCGGTTTGTCGTACCAAAGAAAAAAGTTATTGAAATTTGCATACATGCTTCTTGGGTGAGTTATTCATCCACTTAATACAATGCCGGTAGATAATTCTACAACAAGCTAAACCCATGGTGCAAGAAGTTAGTATAGGTGAACTGGTTAAACAATCGCCATTTTTACTTTTGTTGACGTCATCGTGCGTTGATTGAGTTTCACTATATGTACTTTGTTTACAACAATCTTTTGGTGACAATGTAAATTTGGGTCGTCAAAGTGACGTCACATATTTTGCAAAAACAACTAAACAGCCCACCTATACTTCTTGCAAGAGCCAAATATAATATAATCAAGCAAAAAAACTCAAATGATCCGTCCATAAGTGTATAAAGACCAAAAGACGTAACTACAAACTTTTTATAGGAGCATTCAATTTCTAAATAGGTGGATGCTGAGATATCTTTGAACAATTAATTTAAAATTGCTATATAGGGTCATTTTGCCAGTGGTCGGCCAATTAAGTGACAGGTCTACTTTCAAAGGAGATTTTGAGTCGATGAATGATAAATACATATTTTTTCGCTGTTATTCCATTAAACAGGGATTAAGTAATGTAACCAACTAAAATTAAATTGTTTATATTGTACCTAGCATAAAATAATAGAAGTTTACAAAAAAATGCCAATTCTCCCAGTGGTCGGCCCCCAAAATCCAATAGTCGGCCTTTCGTTGCCCAGTGTTCGTCCATCACTATGAAACTTCATAAATATCGCGAACGAATTTACTGAGAGTAAACAGAACAATAAAACATAATGATGCAAAGCATGACAATATAAAGTATATTTTGTTAGCGATCCCCATACAACACGAATTTGTCGAAACTTGCGAAGTATAAATGTGCTTTTTTAATTGCGTATTGCATCATATAGGTCAGTATAGTGCATATATACGTTGGTAAGTGCCAAGACTAACTAAATATATTCACTATTATTTAAGTTTTAAACTCAAAAGACGGCAGACTTTATGAACAATCGTCCTAATAGTCAATTAAAAAAAATATTAGTTTTGTATAGAATTGGCCTAAGTGCTCACAAGTTTTCCAACGATCATGTTGGTGAAGTAATTCAAAAATAAAATGAGCAAAAAAGTTGAGAATGATTGATGTAATCACAGGTGACGCTTTGAATGAAACAAATGGGTTATTTCATTTCATTGGGTCTATTGTTATTCGCGGCAGGTTTTGTGCTTTTAAGTGAAAATAAAAAAACACGTATAACTGACTCGCTTGCCAAATTGTCGAGTGTTGTGTTGCATTTAAAATAATTTATACAAGACCTAATAGGTTACACCTTATAATTAAAACTTCGGATTTCAACATTGAGTTTCTGATCTTGATATTATAAAACTCAGTATAAAAAATGGAATTGAAATAAAAACTGCTATCTGCCAAAAAAATTTCTAGATTGGTTTCATTAAGTGTAAAAAAGATTTCGTAACTTTAGATGATTCATTAATCAGTTAATGGGACTGTAGCTTCGGCCCGATTTTTCGATCTCGAGACGTTCAAAATAATAAAATATTACTATCAAAATTAAATTCATTTAAGTCATTTTTATATATACTAAACTTACTACACTATTTGAAGATTACCAAATGCCAAATAATACAGATATCGGAAAGCCAAAAAGTCACAAATGGTATTTTAGAGAAAATGATTTGTATGTTTGAAATTGTAACGAGTTTTCACAATTTCTCAAAAGAGCACCATCAACGGGTCATCCCTGAGGAAGTAATAAATATTTAAACCAATAAATGTGCATCTACTATAATAATTAACATTCATTACAATTTACGAATTCAGCTTCTTGTTTCAATTTTATTATTCCTTCTATAGATACGATGGAATATAATCATTTTTTAAAAGCATTATTTAATATTGTGTTCTTAAGAAAAATTAACACTATATTCAAATCTTCTATTCTACATTACGCCCTTTCGGCTTTCCATTCTCGAAATTATAGAATTCGTGACATACGTGAAATAGTTGTGACAAAGAGGACCATAATTTAACTTTCGTTTGTACCCTCTTGTATGAATATGTTATATTTTGTATCTCAATAAAAATTTTAATTGGACAATTATGATTTACTACTTTGAGTACCTTTATTGAGTGTATGAAGTCCACCATTTCAGCAGTTTCAATTTGATTGACTGTAGTGCACTATTTGCCGGAAATATGCATGGAGCGGAAACGGCGCAATAGTTCAATTTCAATAAATATCCATGGTAAATATCGTTCTTACCAGGGACCCGAACCGTTATTTTTTTTTTTATTCGGTTTTCGTTCCAATACGGTAAAAAAAATATATCGGTCCAGTTCTGGTTTTCGATCCAGCTCGTATATAAATCACTTGTAAGTCACTTTTAAGGTGTTAATTGTCAATTCTTGGTGAAAACACATCATATTTTAAAAAATAAAACACAATTCATTTGTACTACTTCCACATAGTTATAATGATCAGGACCGGTTTCGCTCATCACGAGCATTATCATGATTACACTTGTAAGTTATTAAATATCAATTCTTGGTGGAAAAGCATTATATTTTAAAAATAAAACACAATTTATTTGTAATCCTTCAACATGTTTATAATGATCAGGACCAGTCTCACTCATCATGAACATTATCAACTGATAAAAATTCAAAATTAATTTCTGAAAAAATAACGGTTTTTTTCTGGTTTTCGGCTCGGTTCCGGTTCGGGTCCCTGGTTCTTACATGTAATATGGTACATTGTCAACAAAATGAAACAGAATTTGTGAGTACCTTGCCATTTTACAATTTGTAATAAAAATCCATTTTCATTAAGATACTGTAAATGATTCATTAATTTTATAAAATATGAAAATATGGAATCGTTAATAATTGAACCATGAAATATGATTACTTTGATACAATAAATTAATAAAATAACATTTCACTCAATCACAGCATCTAGCGACGTTTTAAAATAGTTATGTTTCATTTATGGTCTAGTACTTAGTTCTAAGGAATGTTCATAGGTGCTACTACTACAGATAAAGACGCGATAAGTATGCTGAGGGAAATTATTATCACAGTAAAAAATATTTTGTAGTTTGAGGGAACTTCGAAATTACAATAATCGTTCAATAAAAAAAATAAGTCAGCCGTTTTGTTGCTTTGACTGACGTCAATGAAAAATGACCATTTCGGGGAATTTTATGTAATATGTTATATATTATAATAAAAAGGTAGTGTAAACCAGTGTTCCCCAACCGGTGGTCCGCGGAGACTTTCCGCCGAGTCGCGAACAGTATGCCAAATTTCAAGAAATTCGACATGCAAAAATACTAACTATAGGTTTTTTTCGCCTGCACGTTTACTTGTATTTTTAGTTATTGTTAAATAATAATAATTGGTAGGATGATGCGACACGACGGTCGCTGGTTTTCTCAGAATCAACAATCATAAATCTTCTCGGGCACACTCTGGGTGAACGGAAATATTTGCTCTTGGACAGTGAACCCAGATGCAAAATCCTACCTAAATGTATTTCCAAGAATTTCATATGTATATTTGTTAGTTATAGTTATGTCCATCTGTCGCCATTATAAGATTGGAAAAAATATTACATAAAAAAACATATTTTATTTCATTAGTGGTCCGCGAAGATTTTTTCCTTTTTTTACCGGTCCGCAGTTTTAAAAAGGTAGAGGAACACTGGTGTAAACTATTTTCAAATAAATTTTTTCATCACAGAGTTTCAAATATTTATTATCGAAGAATTGAAAGCCGTTCACAAAAACAATATATTCATATATATATATATATATATATAATATAAATTAATCAGTCCATAAATTCAAGCCACATATTATACGGTGGAAGCAATAGTTAATTGAATAATAGAGCAATGACATATTAAAATTTACGATCTCGCCATAAGGTGAGAGAAGATAATGTATAACATGGCTGAAACGATTTATTTATGGCACCCCTGTGGGTGTAATAAAAGAAAAATTCTCGACGCACCCACCCTTATGATATGCTTTAATGGGCAATATTTGAAAATAATAAATCACAACCAAACGTAATGGTGGAACAATCAAAATATCAAACAATTGAACGGAAAATATTTTTTATGCGTATTAAATTCTGCGTAGGTTGATTCTTTATTTTTGCAATGAAATACGACTTAACAGTTTCTAAACTCAACCAATATTATTTAGGCACAAGGACTAAGGTTCAAAATGAGAGACGAAATTAGCAAATAAAATATTATTAAAAATATATGTATTTCTTCATCTATTTTTTTTCATAGTGAATAAGGACAGAAGGGTGGGGCTAGGGCAGGAGTAGTAGTTAGTTAACTCTCTCACTATACGCCGTTTAAGAATCGGATGGGTGGAAGGAAATTTAAGCACTGTGATCCTTGCAGAGAAAAGGGAGGTTGGGAAATGAATAACAGTTCTTGTAGGTACAACAACTTATGTTGGGATGCAACCAGTTGCGTAGCTAGGGTTTGTGCCGCCTGGGGCGGTCCTTGAATTTGCCGAACCCCTCCACTTTTTTTTAACCACAACGACGGAAAACATTGCGCCGCATTTTTTTTTTTGAAGAATAAATATAATTTCTTGAAAAACATACTATATTTTTACAATCCTTTCATTTAAAAATGTTATATTTAATATAAAATTTGCAGTCTCGCAGGTTTGTTTTTCAAAATGTCAAAAAATTGTCATTTAAATAAATTTTATGTTAATTATTAATATGGAAATATAAAATTATTTATCTACAATACATTAATAGGTAATTCTACATAAAAACGAATTCAAAACTGTGAATTGATTTAGAACAAAGATATTCAGTAGTTTTTACTAAAATAACATTTAAAAAAAAAAAATTTCCTCGCTTTGATCTGGGCAAAATCACCAGCAACATTATCAAAATCTATTTTATCTACCAGGTGGTGTGCTATTGAAAGTATTTTTTGAATTGCACTTGCTCACTGTTAACATTAAATAGTTTTTTTATTCATTTAGTTTTCGGAAAACTTCTTTCAAAGCTAGTAGCGCAATTCCGAGGAAATAAATTAAAAGCATTTCAATATTTGCGATATTAAGGCTTCATGATTATTCTTAGATCTTTCAGAAAAGAAATAATTTTTCTCAGTGAATCACAAGGCATAACAATTCTTATTTGTTTATTACCTACATAATTTTCTACTCATTTTCAAAAATGCCGCCCCTAGAAAAGTGTATTTTGTCAGTGAGTTACAAATTAGACAGTGGAAAACATGATGAATGGAATATAACTTGCATTGATTTTATAAATATAAAAAAATATTTATTTTTTATATCGAAATTTTCTATTCATCTTCGAAAATGCCGCACCCTAAAAGTGCCACTAAGGGCGGGCTGCCCCTCCCCTTGCTACGCAGGTGGATGCAACATCAACAAGCCATTTTGTTTTATTTATAAACTTTAGTTGTTACCATAAAACTAAAGGAAGGGGGGTATCTCTGAAATACAAAGCAACTGTCACGAAAGTATAGACATGTATATGAAATGTTGTGAGCCCTACCTTGACCACCCCAGCCCGTTCATTATCAGGTAGCATACTCCCGACACAACACCAGCAATGACACCAACTCCAACTCCGGTCGTCACCAGCAGCGGAAGAGCATCCCCGGACATCTTAATCATTGTATTCTTTATTGTTTACAATATTCCTTTTATAATACTTATGTCAAAACTGTAGCATATTTTTTGAACAGTAGAAGAATGTTCTTTTCATTTGATTTGTAACCACCAGCATTGTGTTATTTTAAAACACGCAAATTATTATTATCCTTTGACTTTATTTATGAAATCATTATCAAAAATATCTAAAAAAACTCTATCCCCGTTTTTTAGTTGGTTCAACTGGTTCCTGAAACAAATAAAAATATACAAGTTTATTACCAATATTCACATAAATATAGTTTTAAAATAACGTTGAGCTGATTGATTTTATTTTGAAACCCAAAGAAAGCTCCGGAGGATACAGCGACAAGTAAAATATCTAACTCAATCTTCTGACAAGGGGGACGCTAATTTTCTTCAGCCATGTGTCTTTAGAAACTGTTTATGACTAGCGAATAGGGATTCTAATCGAATATTCGAAATTCAAATACATTTGGCTCTTTTTTGATATTCGAATATTTGATAAAATATTCGATTATTATTCGTCCATATTAATAATGTATATTAAATCACTGGGTTAATAAAAAAAGTCATTCGTCGACGCGTTATAAATGAATATTTTTTATTTTGATTATTTAAATATCATATTAACTCAAGACATGTTCTGGCAACTATAGTATTACCAACATTACTTGGCCGCCGCCGAATTTGGAACTAGAATTGTCAGTCAAGAATAAATTTCTCCAATTACCATTTTGTGCAAAATAAATATCTAGTCTACTTTAAATAACCGTCGCTAAAATATCAGTTTTGGAATTTATTAAAATATCAGTTCTGGTTGAGTATGGCAACATTCCTAACGTGACGGTGGCACCATCACTAGCGACCAAGTTAAATTGGTACATCTATAGTATGTGATAACAATTAATATTATACGTCTAACCAGAAATATGAAAAAAACAATGAATAATAATATATATCATGATATTCATACATTATATTATTCGAATATTTGAAAACTATAAAGTTTTAATATTAGATATTTGAATATTTTTTTCAAAGAATATTGGGAATCCCTACTAGCGAATTAAAGGTAAATACGGAGAAGATTCATACCATCCGTCAAATAACGACATTATTCTGATTTCAACCAGATTTTAGGTGGTTTGAGAAGCTTTGTTCATCGCCATCTGACGAGGATTATGAAGAATAAGTATTTTCTTTGTTGCATTAAGCTGTTATATATTGCAATGATCTAGATTCTAGATCAGTGGTTCTCATGTGCGGCCACCAACGGTTCTATATTAATAAATATTGATATTAAAAAAATGAGTAATATAAAATAAATACATTTGTTTATTCGTATTGCGTACGTATGCGACTCGAAAACGTATGTGTAATGAATGAATATTTTTAATAAAATAAGGATTCTTTTTTTAGATAAAAATTAATCGGGATCAGTACAGTAACCCCATCGAGTTTAAGTTGTGCTGCAGTGCATTAAGTTCGGTCTGTTGTACGAAAATCAACGCTGATTTTCCAAATACATAAAGTGTGACAGTCATTATCCACTGATTTGTTTTTATAAATATGGAGGCATCTGTATATTATGTTATTCTTTATTTTTCTAATTTTGAAGGGTATTTGATACAATCCCCGAGATAAAATAGATATAAGAGATTATCTATAAACAAACATTCAGAAGGATGGAAGTGTAAAAATCTAATGACTAATGGATTTTGGGACATATTTGAAAAACAAACCTGTTGGACTCTGTAATATTAATATTGAATATAACATTTGTAAATTACAGGATTGTTAAAATATAGTACACATTTTTAATGAGTCTTTGTAATGTCATATGTAATGAGTCTTTTAAATGCATCGGCCTAATATTTTCATCACGATCGAAATATTTGGTGCGGCCACGAGACATTTCTAAAAGACCACTGATGTTCATTATGCGACCACGGAGAAATTCTCCGGTGAGAACCACTGTTCTAGATAAAGCAAAATAGAATAAATAAAAATGCTACATCGTTGTTACTATTTTTCATACACACATCGAGTAACATTCATCTTGCAAAAACTGTTTAATAATTGCAAAGCAATAAAGCTAGAAATTCCTCATTTACAACAATACATTAAGTTGTGGTTTAGTTGGCCGAGAGATAACTATTAGGGACATGTTATTATTATAGAGAAACGATATGAAAATTGCTTACCCTGCTTTGCAAATGAAGCGTTAACGCACATCATCGACTGAACAAATAAAGAGTCTGGCAACAAAAGAAAATCTCATTCATTTAATTTGTTTTTTGGCAAGTGATTATAAAAAGAAACACAGATCTATATTACATCCATTAAAAAATACATTTTAGAATCTAGCTCTTTGAGACTAACAACGAAACGTCAAAACCCATATTATGTACTGAAATCAAAACAAAAGAGGTCAAGATTTAATGGTAATAGTAAATTTTAATTAAAAAATATTTAGATTGCATGTGTGTATCTAAATTATAGCTGGTTGCAGCAATCCAAAATAAGGATGTGGTGATAGTATAGCAACAGAAGAGCCATAATTTAAGTAAAATTATATTTTAAGACATATTATGCCTTTTAAGGTGTTAACTGTCAATTCTTGGTGGAAAGACATTATATTTTAAAAAATAAAACACAATTCATTTGTACTACTTCCACATATTTATAATGATCAGGACCGGTTTCGCTCATCACGAGCATTATCAATTGATAAAAATACAAACATAACAGGCTTATTTATATAAAATTGAGTGTAAAAATGAAGGCATATAAAACTGATGGTTCATGAACTGAGACGAGAAAATACTGATTAACAAACAAATTATACATAAATCAATTATTAACGTCATTAATAATTTTTATTCAGCTAAATGGACTTTTAATGTAGCTATATTTGTGATTTCAGATTAGTATTTAATGATTTGCAAGAGGTCCATAACATCTTAATTGTAGACTCTTTCATTTGATTTATGTATAATTTGTTTGTTAATCAGTATTTTCTTGTCTCAGTTCATGAACCATCAGTTTTATATACCTTCATATTTACAGTCGATTTTATATAAATAAGCCTGTTATGTTTGTATTTTTATCAGTTGATAATGCTCGTGATGAGCGAAACCGGTCCTGATCATTATAAATATGTGGAAGTAGTACAAATGAATTGTGTTTTATTTTTTAAAATACATATTATGCCAATGCAATATTATTTCTAGTGTTCTATAGCTTGAGAGAAATATATTTTAGTTCCATAACAAGCATGTCGTGCTTTTGTTAATACCATATTACGTCCCGTAGTCGAGTGGCAAACGCTCCTTGGACTTTGTCTTACTCGATTGCGCGGCCATATGTTCAAATCCTCGAAAGGACAAACTGTATATGTTATCGATCGAAGGATTTTTATTCAAAGGCATGGATTTCTGTAATATTTTATTTCCTGCTCACCCTATCCATCCGATCAAGAAAAGAGCTATTATCAAACTACATACTAGTTATTTTATGGTCCTATCTTATTACCCTTACCTTCTTGGAAGAGAGGGGCGAAGAAGTTGAGTTTTTCCAGTCAGTTTTCATGAAACGACTTTTTTTGAGATGCTCCATTAGGATTCCACGTGCTCTATATTGTGATTAGACGTGGGGTACATTTTTGCGTGCTATTCACCATTCACAAGATTTTAATAATGCTGATGTAAAATTTCATATAAAATTAATCAAGATAACTTTCGCTTTAATATAATATTTTTAAATATATACATACTATCAATTTTCTTACACGTAAATTAATATCGTTTTTACTACGTCTTGATTATTCTCCTACACGTTATTTGGAAGCTTTACAAGTTTGACAACATATCACCAAGCTTTCTACAGCATTTGACACGTTACACAATAAATTTTCATATGCACAGTCGAGTAAATGACTTCCAAAGATCCTTGGAACTTCACTATGATTAATTACTCCGTCTGCTTTGATAGCTAACTAGCTTCACAGATTCTTAGGCTATCATGATTCTAATATATTAGTGCATAAAATCTGCCGACGAATAACATTGTGCGCCAGAGCCCACCCTCTCATTTGACAAAATTATGAATTATTTGAGCATTACGCTTGAATAGGGATGATTTAGTTAATGACGCATAATTTACGTGCGTATCCTTTCCAACACTTTCAGAGGACTTGGTGTATTAAATAAAGTGTTCTCATTTTTTCCACTTTAGTAAACTATTCTTATATAAAACTCATTGACCATTCATTTTCAATTCGTATAAAATATTTAAAATTGATTGCTGATTTTTCAACAATAAATCATTAATACTTTATAAAACTAAAACATACACTTGGACATGAATTTTTTTTTAATCAGTTCATTAAATTATCATGAAGATATTTCGGTTTTTAAGAAAGTTAAGTCAATAATTTTTCATCAAATATTATTTATTTTGTCATGACAATTTATTTATTGTGTCACAATTAGATGATGGTTATCATATAAAATTGGTGCTACCAGAAACATATTTTTCAACATATTTATTATCAAACAATATCTACCATAAATGTTAAAACCGTAAGGGGTATTTCGTGATATATGTAACGTTACACATATTTTTTTTTAAGTTTTCTCTGTGAGGTTTTGGCTATTTTAAATGATTTTTTAAATAATTGGTTATTTTCGGCTCTATCTTTTGAGCAGAGTTACTATTTTATGACTGGGATAATGCATAAATGCCAACGAAAATAACCATTTAAAGATGAAATTTTATCATTTATGATATTTGAAATATATGCCTACCACGACTTGAACAATATTTGCGTTGTTAGAGATTATTCGTTATTAAGATATTTAGTACAGTTGAGAGAAGAATCGATGTCCCCTTAAATAATTACGTCATAAAGAAGCTTTGACAATTTCATTATAATCCGTTATGACGTATAAATGTGTTTGTGGGTGCTTGTAGAATAAATTTGACAGTGGAAGAATAAACAAGTATATCTCTCGACACTAATCAGATGTCAGATCCAGTCAAGTTCGTCTTTAAATTGAAACCAAATGGATAATGGAAATCTGTCCGGTGATCATGCAGCATAGGAAAAATTAAGGCGGCTGGTATCCAAATATATTCGGCCCTTTTTTATTTATTATACTATTCGTTATAATGTTTAATGCAATATCAGCCAGATTTCAAGAAAAATGTTAAAAACTCCAGGTGGTATCCAAATATATTCGGCCCTTAGTTTTTATTTAAACCATAATACTATTCGTTATAAAAACATGCCTTTTTTGGTAATGCAAAATCACAAAAAAAACACTGATTTCAAGAACAATACAAAAAACTTTAAATAGTGTTAATTTTGTGGTCACCCAACTATTCAAATTTAGTTTTTAATATCATTTTCATAGTTCAGAATTGTCTCAGTTTTACAAAAACATGCCTTTATTTGATTACAACTGAAAAAACAACCCTAGTGTGCCGTCATGCTCCGTGATCCGTGGTCCTTTAGAGATCAGCACCGGGCAGCTAGTATATGTTATTATACGTGATGGGCAAAAAGGCGATTAATGAGTATTATGACTACGGTAAATTGCATTTTTAACAAATCTTTATAGATATTTACTAATAGTGGGTGGGGTATAAAGATTTGAAAAAATTTTAACAATGGGTATCATTTATAAAGTTTTGAATACCAAATTTGAGAAAATAAAATTGATAGAAGCGACTAATATGTCATATTAACAAGAATTACTAATTTGGTTTTATTAACCTTGTCCTATTTGCGATGTTTATTTGCGATATGTATTCATACAATAACGCAATACGTAAGTGTTAATACCTTTTAGCGCATAATTATTCAACCATCAAAAATATTTTCTTTATCACAGTGTAAATATAATCGGTTTCAAAAGACGTAACTCAGCAAACAATTATTAGAATATTCCAGACAGTTTTATGGTTAATGTTATATTTTTTTGGTGCTCTTATCTGCAGTAATAACACACACATTTATCTTATAAAAAATTTGAATTGTTAATTATTCCACATATTCATCGTTGTTCTTTTAAAAAAAAATTAGACGAAAATTCTAAGACGTAAGAATCTTGACATCTATTGATTGAAATCCAAACCATGTTATTTGAAATCGTTCGAAAATTAATTTTCTAACATGAACAATCAATAATATCGATGACCCCAGTTCCATAGAACTATAAATCAAAAATTTGATGTTTTAAGTTAAGTTAGCTATTATATTCGAACACCGCTCTTCTACAGTTCCACAAAAGTACAGCTTGTAAAATGTACAGGTTATCTCTCAAAATGCAGATAATTGCACATGGAATTTAGCAAAATTTAATAATTTCTCAGTTCCATATACATACATATCGAAATATCGTATTTTGGAAATACATTTTTGTGAATCGTGGCGTTCCATAAAGAAACAACCTTTAAACCTAAAACTATAAACTATTGACTACCTATTTGAGTAAAAAGTAATAAGCCTTTACTTTTTACGAGTCAGTTTAGATGAGTCAAAACTTTGATCGGTCATATCTCAAAACTACCAATTTCTAGTTGTACCACTATGGAACTAGGCCATCGATATGGTGTCAATGAATTTTTTTATTTTAAATGAATTGAAAATTCTATAAATAAAATTCCACTGTAAGTAATATAAGACTTACAATTAAATGCACTTTTGTTTAGATCATATTTATCCACATTCATAAAAATATTTTTCCTTTATAACAAATATATTCCACAAAAAACAAATTCTTTCGCTAAAAATAAAGTGATCCCTCATAATAAAATATATTATAACATTGAATAAATCTATTGCACTAACGAAAATATATTTTGACATAGATAAAATAGTTTTCACTGAATATAAACACTCCTTTGAAATCGATGGTTGCACGAAGCTGTAATGAAATGTCACTTATTCTTTACTACTTGCAACATAGGATTTGCCACCATAGACTAGTTTACTTGTCCCAACTCTACCCTATATTGTCTTTGCTCCACGAAGTAGAATACATTACATAAACGAATCCAGACCAACCCTAACATAACCTACTACAACTTAACTCACTTTGTTAAAAGAATCCGTGACTAAATGGAAACTATTAAAATCAAAGTTTGAGTGTACTTAGTTTTTTTTTTTTTTTTTTCCATGTCCGCTCCCAATGTGAAGCATATGGTCTCCTAATGGAGGTATCTTGACAGATTTTTCTACGAGAACTGCTTGTCACTCAGTTGCTCAACCTCTCTTTTCTTTTTCGAAGAGAGTAGGGATAGAAGGATAGGGCTAGACTAGTGGTTAGCCAATCGCTCGTTACGCCCCGTGAGGATGGGATTGGTGAGAGGGAGGACTCAGACTACGAACAGAAATCCATAAATCGATTGAAAGATCAATCTATGAAAACCGTCCGCACCGGGAATTGAACCCGAGACATCCGTAACCTCAGCCAGCGACGAAACCAACTGCGCCACGGACGCCGACTAGTTAATACTGTGTAATCCAAAGTGCAACCTATAGAATTTAAAGTTCAACTGTACCAAGTGAATACTATCTAACACAAAGTGCAATTATTTATAACCCGTAATATAATACGACTGATGGGAAATTATTACGATATTACGATATATATTCAAATTGAAAGTTTCCTTCGTATACTTAGCATGTTAAAACTGACATAAGTTACTTACTATACGTCAGAAATTCAAAAAATGGAACCTACTTTCTAGTTGTTAAACAGTGTAAAGATAGTTGTTGGACATGATTCATAATAATTATTTATTTTGGCAGTTGAAACATTCTCTTGTTTTAGTATAATAAACCTCGTTAAACCATTCATTATCTCTATGTATACCGCTAACTGAAGACACAGCATGCATTACAGTATTTTTTATAGTATCAAGCAACACTGAAATCCGATTTCATATTACAAACAAATTTTATACGAAGATAAAATAATAGTACAATACGAATAATTTATGGATCGATTGTCTTCGTTATAATGTCATTTATTATTTTTTTTTACCATGTCCACTCCCAATGTGGAGCATATGGCCTCTTAATGGAGGCATTTCAATATTTTATAAGTTTTCAACGAGAACTGCTTGTTACTCAGTTGCTCAACTTCTCTTTTTCGAAGAGAGTATTGATAGAAGGATAAAACTAGCGGTAAGCTAATCGCTCTCGCTACGCCTGATTTTTAGGATAGGATGGCTGCGACGGAGCTTTTAGACGTTACAAACATCCGCGCCACCACTATTCCTGTCCTAGCCCTATACGTCTATCCCTACCCTCTATGAAAAAGAGAGGTTGAGGAACTAAGTAACAAGCAGTTCTCGTCGAAAACTTCTGTTGAGATACCTCTATTAGGAGGCCATATGCTTCACACTGGGAACGGACATGGTAAAAAAACTTATCATCATTGATAATACTCAATTGTTGACATAAAACGTTTGTTTGTTGTTATCAATAGCCAATCATTTAATTTAAACACACCCAGGCAAAAAAACAAAACATTCATACTGAAAAAAAATGTATATACATGTTTATTTTCAGCTACACTACAGCTACATCTCTGTGGGATCAAAAAAATACTATATTTCCCCCTAAAATAATGAAATTTGATAATAAGTATTTAACAATTTAATCAATGATTAACCCTAGCAATGGAGCGTGTCGGGCTGGTTTACGCTGAACATTCATAATAAAATTGTCACCGTACTATGGGCTCCAAACTTGTTTTTTGATTTTTCCCACTTGCCCAATATATGATAACTGTTATGTACACGACAACATAGCTAATCAGATACCTGGCAACTCCCGTTCCGCCATGTTCACGCTATAAAATTGTTTTTTTTCTAACTTATTTTCAATATAATATACGAAACTCGAAGAGCTCGCTCCGAGATGTGTACTCACGCGACACAAATTTTCATACAAAGTTTTTGCAATGCTCCGTTTATTTTGGTGTCGGTTTTGTTTGCTTGTGATTAATTGAGTTGTAATCACAAGGAAATGTAATATAATGGGCGTACCGGAAAAGAATGTCGTTTTCAACGAAACAAGTGTCACGAAAAAGTCAGTTTATTAATATCATAACCAGCCGCGAATATAACTTCTTTCAACTATATTTAGCCATTCTAATATTTGTTTGGCCTCATTAAAACGTATTAACTGTCAATAATACTTTTTTAAACAACGATAATTTTACGATACATTATTCTAATTTGTAAATGCAGTAATGATACCCAGCAAAAACCTGGATTCTTCCTGTCCTTGACTTCTGAAAATATTCATAAAACTTGACGTTAACTCAAATTACAATGGTAGTTAAATAATTTCTAGTCCTCAGTTTTATCATTTTCTTGTGTCAATGAAAAACATTTTTTTTTTTCAGCAGGAGCTATACCTTGTTTCTTTTTAAAATAAAAAAATGACCTATGCATTTTATTAATAAGATCCTCGTCTAACTTGCCATACATAAATATAATAACAACACACTTTATTGCATATGAACCTCGTCTTGAGAAACTGCTCCTAAGACACGCATTGAAATCGTTTGAAAGCGCTTAACGCTACTGTACTATGGGATACGCCCAATATAGGCTGTAAATCTACAATGTGTGTCAGTTGTGGGTAACACCTCAGGTACCCTGGAATGAATAAACAAATGCGCGGTATAATTTTAGCCGTTTTTAAACATCGTCTTATTTGAGCATTTGTTACAAGTGTATCTTGTGTTACTTTACATAATTTAAATTATTATTAATCATTCATTTACACTATTATCTTAAAAAAAAAAAATAGTTAGTACAATTATTTTACTTTCCATTTTTATGCTTATATTATAGGTATATAACATTTATTAAAAAGTGAAAATGCATATTTATTCGAAAATTGTATTGTGCATGCAAACCCGAGATGAGTGCGCGGAGCTCTAAAACTGCTGCGCTGCCGCGCATGCGAACACCTTACAGGGAACATTGGACACCGCAAATTCAATAATGTTATATTCTCTATCCCCACACCTCCGTTAACTTTTGTATCGTGTACCATACTTAATAATTTGACTGATCATTTATGACATTAATGCCTTCACAATTCAATAAAAAATTCAAATGTACATATGCCCAACCCCCCCACATCGAACCTTTCCCAACTCGGACATTCACACGCGTACGTTCCAGTAACGCCACAGTCATTAGCATACAAACGACATTGAAATAATTACTTAATCCTTCAATTATTGTCAATCGTATTTCATACATAAACATAGTACAAAAACTGAGCAACAATTTGTTTCAAACGATGATAATGATTTGACAGCATGCATTCACCGGTGAACGCTGCCTCGGTCTCTTACAACGAATTGTTGACGTTAATAGATATGTAATCACGTAGTTCTCACGTGAAAACGTAAAGCACCCAGCTGAGGTTATAGCGAAGACTGATTAGTGGGTGCATACGACGTAAATACACCTTTATCTATAGCTGCATTGTTGTATGTTTTCTCCCAGCAATGAAATAAATCAAATCAACTGGGGCAGTATTGCTTGACATCGTAAACAGCAGAATAGGTGATTGTATGAATAGCCGCCGTATTTAGTTGCAATCGAGCCAATTTGATCTTGATACTAAAATTCTAGCGTAAAATTGTGCATTCCTCATGAGAGATTAATTTCTCTAGAGGAATGTAAATGTACCCTTTCAAGTTTTTTGAAACAATATACTACTATAATATTCAATGAAGATTTGAATGGAGGGGAATTCTTGTTTGTATAATTGTTTGCATAACTCGGAACACACTTTTCTGACTCTTATTCGTGATTCAAATCTCTTGTGAAACTTTTTCATACGTTCATGTATATCAGTGATTTCCTAAGTGGTTCCTACGGGAACCCCAGGGGTCCGTGTGATCGCTAAGGGGACTTGTGGCAAATTAAATATAATTTGGAGGTGCGTGGACAATGTTGGGGTCCGCGAGAGGCTTAATATAAAAAATATCTGTGACATATTTTCATTATTATGAAAGTTGAAATAAATAGCAATAAATAAATTGGTAGCGATTTTTTGGGTTGTGGACCCTTTTGCAAGCAGACCCTCAAACTTAGATCTGTACATACTAATACGGAAGCAATTTGTTGAATAATCCACAAATGAGGAGCGGAAACCAATGTCTGAACAAGATACCACAATTTTATATCCTGCATTATGGGTCACTGTATAGAGGCTGTTGATTGCTTTCCCCTCTTCCATTTAAGTGCAGTTATGAACCTCATCATACTTTAAACATCAAAAAGTTATTTTTGTATTTTATTTTTACATCACCATTTACAATTCAAGACATAAAAATTAAATTGATATTTTTTTTATTATGCAGTTGCGTAGAGTTATTTTCTTAGGGTGTTCATGATCAGGTTTTTTCTGAAGAGGTTCCACGGGCATAATAATTTGGGAACCACTGATGTATATTATAATAGAAATAATCATTATTTTATTCCATCAAATTGAGTGCTTGCAAAGTTTTTACTGCTATCGAAACTAGAGAAATTGGGAAAGTTTTGACAAGGCAAAAAGAAAGATGAAATTTTAAAGGCTTTATATTTTCAAATATATATTTCCTCTTTTATAATAGTAAATATATTTTCGGTTCATTATGAAACAACGCTCTTCAAATTGACTAACCGCCATTGGTTTTATCTTCATTGTTATATATAATCACGTCTAAAAACTGATTAATAATAATTGAGGCGCCCAGTATCAAAGTTAACCCAAGGTTCTTTTTATTTCTTTTTCTTTTGTATGACGTTAAATTCTTTGCACCTTTAGCTACCATTCTCAAAAAATGCATCAAAATCGTCTAGAACCTTCATTAAATCGACTTTTAAAATTGCCTGAGTATCAAAATAAGCCAAAAGTTTTGAACTTTTTAAAAAACTTTTGAACTTTTTTTTTGTTTCAAATCAACAAGTAAATGGCCGAAAGTAAAAGTACCGATAAGCCAATCACAGGCCCTGAATTTAAAAAATCTAATACGGCCGCCATAATACACGTTTGATTCACAAAACTTGTAAATTCTCATCTTTTGGTTGTATTTTATGGATGTTTTGATTAAAAAATATTAATTCTTCAAAAATCAAACGCGAAAATGGAAGATTATAAAATTTGTCATACTGTAAAAGGTAAAAGAAACCATTATTCATAAAAATGCGCACAACAAACGACAATGAAGTAAGTGAATTACAACCATAAAAACATCACTGCATTACAATATAGTCTACTTTATTTTTTTTCGTTTATCTTAAAATGACAATTGAAATCTCATCTGTATTTGCGGTTTTATCGTGTCACAGTAGCCTTTGTGTTGAAGTTTATAACCATGATATTAAACAGAAAAAGATATTTATAACTAATATTGTCAGTCCATTGTCGAATGGTCAATGTCGTAGGCTTCGTTGCGGTATTCATGTGATAGAATAACAGTACGAACAGTTTCATTAGTTGATTTTTTAATCAATTTATGGATTTCTGTGATGTCTAAATTTCCTTCCCACCCATAAAGTTCCACACCGCATGTCGACAGTAAAAATGAAAAAAAAATAAAATTAATATTACAATCATAACCCTTGTACATATAAAGTTCCCCACGGTATAAAGACATTATTTCAAAAATCTAAATAAACAAACCTTTAAAATTATATATATAAAATTAAATTAAAAAAGAGTTGACCTTACCGTTAATGGTAATGCACCAATTATTTGAAATTGGAAAATGAAATGAGATTTTTTTACCATTTCCGCTCCCAACGTAGACCATACGATACATATCTTTTTTCGAAGAGAGTAGGGATAGAAGAATAGGGTTAGGACAGGATTAGTGGTTAGCTAATCGCTTTCGCTACGCCCCGTTTTTGTGGATCGGATGGGTGGGAGGGAGAAATTTTTAGGCATCACAAATATGTATGACTACGAACAGAAATCCATAAATCTACTGAAAGATCAATTTATGAAAACTGTCACACCGGGAATTGAACCCGAGACATCGGTAACCGTAGCCAACAACGCTACCAACTGCGCCACGGACGCCGACGAAATGAGATAAGCCAATTGAGAATTTTTCACTTGAGATCAACTCGAGAAGAAACAACATTACAAAAATCTGAATTTAATATTGACACTGCCGGGATTATTACCCAGACGTACCTGATGGCTATGGCAAAGTTCTTTCCACTAAACCAAAGAGATAATGATCGTAAAGTCCACCCCATGTTATTTATTTTTTTTTTGCCATGTCCGCTCCCAATGTGGAGCATATGGTCTCCTAATGGAGGTATCTTGACAGAATTTTTTCTACGAGAACTGCTTGTCACTCAGTTGCTCAACCTCTCTTTTCTTTTTCGAAGAGAGTAGGGATAGAAGGGTAGGGCTATGAGAGGACTAGTGGTTAGCTAATCGCTCTCGTTACGCCCCGTGAGGATGGGATTGGTCGGAGGAAGGACTCAGACTACGAACAGAAATCCATAAATCGATTGAAAGATCAATCTATGGATACCGTCCGCACCGGGAATTGAACCCGAGACATCCGTAACCGTAGCCAGCGACGAAACCAACTGCGCCACGGACGCCGACCCACGGACCACGGACCCCATGTTATGGTATGAAATAAAAAATGGAAATCATTTAGAACCCTTTTCTGTTTGAATAAATTTATTTTCTTGTATAAAAATAAAAATTTTTTGTGAAATTATAATGTCTATTTTTGGACAGTTATTTGTAATCTTATTCAATATGCGTTGGTTATTGTTTTTTCATTTTTTTAAGTATCAAAAAAGGCCAAAAGTTCATCGTTTACTATCAAAAAGGAGCCTTAATAATAAAGTTAAACGCATTTTTTTCATTTTTAAGTATTCCTGACGTATTCTAGTGTCTTGTGAAAAATATTTCATTAAAATTTTTATCGTCAAAAGTATAGCAACAGAATTTCCTTCCTCCTGAAAAAACTGCAAGGGTAACTTTGGCTAACTTTGATACTGGGCGCCTCAAATAATCAGTTAATATTCAACAGTTACCTGTATTATATGAGTTAACTGTTTTGTTTACAAGTATAAGGCTATTGATAGAATTCATCGTCGAAAATGGAGGGAGTGTGAAATTAAATTATAAATTATTATTTACGCCGGTGATTTTGTCGTAATTTATGGTGCTGTCAACAAATATTAATACCACAATAAATTTTAAGATCTCAAAAATGCTTACCGCTGCGCGTAATATGGCCTGGGATTCTTATACAATGCGGAATATAATATATTATATAACGGTGCTTATTTTTATCTTATAATATAAAAAACTAAGAGTGAAAATCATAATAATTGTTCATTCAATATAGTAATTAGTTTCCATATATAATTATTATTATGTCCAATAAATTTTGCATATATCTAATAACTAAATCATTAAAAATATATTGTTTTCATACTAAGCGATTTTTCAATGAACTAAAAATAATGGGCGATAACGATTTAATCTACGAAAGGCATACAATTAAACATACAACCATATATGTAATAATAAAACAAAAAAATATTATGAAAAAATAATTTCATGTGAAACTAGAATAAACTGCACGAATCAAGTTTACGTAAGTACCTACTTGCAACTGTATTTCACTTGCCACAACTAGACCTTACTTACTTCCTAATTAGAAATATCTACAGATTAAAAGCTTTAACAATTATTAATAAGCAAGATATTAAAATAAAAGAGAAGTGTATTGTCTTTTTGCGTTAATAAATATATAGTATATCAAATAACAAAATGTAATGAGAGTGAACTAAACTGAGTTATTAAATATATCTTAATAATTATAAATGGATAATCAGTCGATATACTTCTGTCATTAATCAGATGGCAAGTTAGTTTGATAGTTTTCATATAAATGTAGACCGAGCACATGGTGTAAAAAGTATACACCATGTACCGAGCCGCTGATGACCATCCTTATAATATAGGTACTGAATGAAGCTATGGGACCCTAGCATGGTTAAGGTGGGATTTAAGAAATTTACGAGAGAACCTTGGAAGGCGTTGAACTCTGAATAGGGAACGAACTTGATCAAAGAAGAAGGATGAAATTGTATCCTTAAATATGTTAAATAAATAAAACTATAAACTGGAATCTGTAAGCAAACACATCACTTTCATTTTTAATATTGAAAACGATACTTTTTTCGTTTGTCAAGTGTTTTTCAGGAAAAAAAGATCTGAATATTACACTTTTATTAATGGGTTGGGATGTTATTTATACTATTGAAACTATATTATGCTGACGTGACTTTACGTAAAAAAAAGCTTTGTTGAAATTTACTTTTCCACGCAAACAGTGGAATGACAATGTTATCAATTTCATATTAACTATTTAATTATTTATTGCCGTTTCAATGGTGTGTTTAATACTTATTGACGTATCTAACCTTGTCAACTTTATCTTTTCTCAACTCGAGGTTTACCGGTTAAAACAATTGTATGCTACAATAGTATAACATTGAAGAATACGAATATTAATGAATGTAAATATGTAACTACCATAAGACATAGCAGGAATGTATGCTTTTATAAGAATACCTACGTAAAAAAATAATAAAAGACAAAATAAACCATCATGCGACACCTCATGTTATATAATAATCACGTGAGTGAATTAAGAACTAATTCAAATTAAAAGACTTTCAATATTAGATAAGTAATACCATAAAATTAAGTTAAAAGTGAAGTATTATTGTTGTTTATTACTAATGAATTATTATTGTAGTAAAAACTTACGTCGATTTGATAGTAAACACTGTGATACATCCAATTCAAACTTTTTACGTTAACAATATATATTCACTCCGATTGGTCAACGATTTTTATGCTATGTTCATTTATTAACTGTTTATTTTAATATGAGTTAGTTTTATTGGCACTTGAAACACAAAGTTATTATTTCGTCGAATTAGTTTTGAACTGCAGCGAACATTTGGCTAGCGATACGACCGTTGAGCATTCGCTACTCACTACTCGAGTGACGTCGACTTGGGGCTATCGGAGATCTTGTGAAATGAGGTTCGAGTAGCAGGCATAGGTAGTACTTGCTCGTGTTAACTGCCTCACATAAAAGTAGACTTACACGTTAGTAAGTACACAATATTATGTATGTCGTATAAGCGAATTGATAAAGTACAGGTTGCTACGAGAGAGTCCTGTAATATTTTGATTAAAAAAACTACATTTTCATTCAGCAAATTAATGCAAGTCCTGATAAAAATTGTACAGCATTCTTATTATATTTTATTATAGGCACAAACCTTTGAAATTTATTAACACTTTCTTTAAAGGTAATAATTTGTTTTTTTTTAATAAAACACAATTCGTTTTGTACTATTTCGACATTTTATATTTGATCACGACAGGTTTTGCTCACTACGAGCAATATTTTAAAATATAATGCCTCTCCACCAAGAATTGACAGTTTACAAATTAAAAGTGATTAATAATTGTTCATTTGATCATTGGAAAAATCTTAGAGTGTGATAGTTATATTTCTAATTTTATGAATTAAGGTAATAAGTATTAATTTAAGACATCGACTGAGGGTGCTTGATGGAATTTCAATATAAAATTTGTATTATTGAGATTTTGTACACTTCCATGTATTTTGTCACTAACGACCCGGGTTTCGCCTTTCGGCATCTTCAGGCATTTGAACGCACGAATGCCTGAAGATGCCGAAAGGCGAAACCCGGGTCGTTAGTGACAAAATACATGGAAGTGTACAGAATCTCAATAATACAAATTTAATAAGTATTATATTTACTTCGATGATAATAACTATTAATTCTTGCGGTAAAGATGTTATACAAATAAGGTTTTGCTCAGTCTGCGTTCATTTTTAAATGGCCCTGCTCATATTACAACACTGAGTGAATACAAATTTGACTCTGTTATTATAAATATAATTCTTATAATACTACAATAGATTGTATATTGTATATAAAGTAGTTATTCAGGTACCTACTTATTAACGTGTTTGTAGTTCAATTCCCTAGCAGTAGAAACAAATGAATGTGCACCATCATCAAAATCAAACTATTTATAATTGTGAAGATTGACTCCAATGTGTTTATTTTGGTTAATTCTTGTTCAGTATGAATTTTACGAGTCAGCTATATATTTTCTTTGGTCCCTTTACAAAGAATAAGATACATAATTTCGTAATAACTTCTAATAAAAGAGAGAGCATTATTTAAAACACGTCAAACATATGCAGTATCGTGCATTCTTAACGTGTTTTTGAGAAATCAAATGTAGGCTAGTCAAATTGCTTAATCAGAAACTGTATTAATATGAAACTGATATAATCAAAAGTACCATATCTCACATTTACGAATGTTAATATAAAAACATAAAAGGTACAGATGGGAACGCATCTAAATAATATTTGATGAATTATTTATTATGGCTGTTAATGGTGGGTTTTTGAAAAGTAAAATGATTAATCATTTAAATTTACTGTTCCGTTTGTTGTAATGATATTTCAATAAGAGTCGATAAATACTCGTTGTTTAGTACAAATAATTTTTACCCACCCTTGAATTGAAGTGTTTTATACTTTTAGAAGTCTCTTAAAAAAGCCTTGTAGTAAATAAATATTTAATTAAAATCATTTATAATTGGAAAATATTCGTGCGTTATCAAAAAATATATAAGCTGTACAAGAATATCAGTTTCGTCAAAACGATGATAAAGCATATTTAAAATTTAGATAATTATATCCTTGTGATTGCCCTTAAGCACAACTAGACTTAATTATTATTATAAATAATTTTTCTACCAACAGTGTTACTGACAACCGCGAGATACAATGTACATTTGTGTATTTTTTCATGCCATACTGATCAAATATCGCCCATATGAGAAGTCATTACAGGTCCTCAATTCGCAACTTTGTTCAATTAATTATACAAGGCATTCCAGTTTTTATGTATAGAATCGAAAGCAGCTCTGTGGTTTATAGTATTTAACAGGTGGAGTTAAAAAATCTACTGGTCATACTTTGTCTGTCAAATTAGCAAAATAAATAATGTGGTTTAAGATTATAAATGTTAAAATCATTTGCAAGTCAAACCATAATGCTTATTTCAATTGAGAAGATTTCGAACGTGTACGAGGTTTTTGGGTCAATTATTTTTAATCATTCAGTATCGATTAGATTTTTTACCGTAGTGTATTCCCTTGTATTTATGTTTACACGTGTGATAATTTCTATTGAGCTCACTTATGTGAAATATGTCGATATACGAAAAAATATTGATGCACAATTTAAAGTATTCCCCAGTGGTATTACATCAAACTATTTTTAAATATAATAATTTATCGTTTCTGCAGCCGAGTAATCAGCGTTATAGGGCGTTCGACCTTTTAAGGTGCAATATCCGCGGGTTTGAATAACCGTACGGATAATTTTATATATTGATTTATAAAATTGGAATCAAATGCATGGATGGCTGTGACGGTGACATTCCTTTTGGACAAAAACAGCGATTAACTAATTTACAGTCCTTACCTAGCCCCATTATTCTATCATCACCCTTTCTGAAAAAGAGACGTTAAGCATATGCATAATAACGATAATAATTCTCATTTAGCAGCCCATTTTTGTGTATACGAGTGGATATAAATTGTTGAAATAAAACGTTTCTTTTATAGAATCTGTATTGTTTGAAACTATTTCTAATTGATTTGAAATAGTTCTTCGTAAGATAACCATTGTCGGAACAATTTATTCATAGATGCGCAATTTCAAATCGTGACGACCAATATTACCTGTTCAGGTGCGGATGAATAAGTATATACGACTTTTTTGAATTCCACACTTAAGATAATTTTCTCGCGAGAACTCTCGTGGTCAAAGAACAAGTTAGTTAGATGATTTGATCAGATAGTAGAGAAGATCAATAGTTACAATATTTTTTTCATAAGTAGAGAGTGAAACGTACTCGTCGTGAGAAAATACGCACCAGAGTTAAAACGCGTAATATATGTACAGTATTTACTAGCCATTATAATAAATTGAATGTGTGGCTATCTAAATACTCACCGTAGCGAATTAAAAATAGTTATTTTCCGTGGCTATAAACTATTAAACAACATTATAAAAATATGAAGCTTCCTTTATTTTTTCAAAATGGAATTGAAGGAAATCGCCACTTTTTCAGAACTGTTTCTTGAAAGAATGTCTTTTAAACATTCCACATGCAATTAATTGAATTCATCTATTTTTTTTCAAAATAAATAACAGTGTATCTAGCATAGATCAATAGTTTTTAATATACAAATAATTATTTTTATATGAAAACGGATAATATAACGTTTATTTTTATAGATATCTTTATATTTCCTCATTCTGTCGTCTTCACAATAAACTTTCTTGCGTTTTTAGTACAATAATATATACTTTTTGTTTTATCAAAAATTATCTCTTTGGTTTGTACGCTCCCAATAAAGGAAGCGAACTGTTGTCACACGGTACCTCCAAGAATATTTCATTCCTCTCAGGACATGCAAGAGTCCTGTGGCTTCACTAAGAATGTCATATCTATAGTAATCATAAGGATCCAAAACTAAAGACTTTAAAATAATCAGAAAATTAATTTATTTAAGTCCTAAGACTTTTGAAGTTTTTCATATTGTAATTATTGTAAATTTACAGTATGTTATTGAATGAGAAAGCAGATAATATCAGTTTTACCGTCATTAGTATTTTAAATAGACACATATTTACTATTATAAATTTATTGTAAGTATATAACTAATGTAAAAGACATCATAAGTTTTGCAAACATGCGAAAGTGGTTTTGAAATGTAACTCCATATTGTGGAAGCTAGACTTTTCCAAAATTATTTTATCCGTAAATAAATGCAAGTTTTTAATAGCGTCTCGGTAGCTACACACCATTTGTACATCAATATAACATTTACATAATTACATTCTGAAAGTGCACTCAAACAAAATATAGTAATTAAAATATCATATTTTAAGCCTATAATGAGAATGTTTGAAAGTATTTACATAATGAAAATTCAAAGTAAAATGATATTTCGAACCAAGTGAATGAACTATGTTTATTGATTTAATAAAAACAAAATGTGTGCATGTTAATTAACGTGTGCTATGCTGGAGACAATCTATGCGTGAAATATTTATTATATGAAAAGTGAAATTATGACCGCTGAAAAAAACACTACCATCATAAACGAACACAGATAGCCAACGGCAAAACACATAAAGTGAAGAATTAAATATAAGGTGTGATGTAGATTTTTTTTAATAAAATTAATATAAATAACTAAATCAAAACCGAAAAGTACAATTAGAAGCGTGAGCGTGCTTTCGAAAAGGAGAAAAACAACATCATAGACTTACGATATTTATATAGCATAGCTATTCATTGGAAATTTGCAATACGTATAGGTAAAATGTGTAATTAGAGACTGGGAATATATAAAAATTTGGTGAAATCTTCACGTGCGACTGATAAGTCGTTTACGGTGATCGACATATTAAATAAACAATGGCTGCTAGAATACACAAGGTGAAAAATTATTTTTTTTAGACTACACTTTCCATGAGCAAAAGTAATAATGTCGGCGCATATTGCATGTTACGATGCAACGTCTATGTATCTCTTTAATGTCATTAATTTAAATCACACATGCAGTATTTTTTTACATTATTTTAAGAGTAGATTTAATATTATTTTCTTTAAAACACTACAATCACGATAGAAACGTCATCGTAGGTAAATTCATCGTAATTGCGTCTAAGCTACGTGTCATTTTTTTTAACAAAGCTAATTTTCAATGATCGTTAAGATTTTAAATGGTAAGCCCTTGCTAGTGTAACGACTATCAAGTCAAAGTTTGTCCATTGTCATGACAACAAAACATATTTATTTTTCTGTTAAGTGCTGCAATTTTATGCGACGAAGTAATATTATAATGATTTCATAGCTACATATTTTTTATTATTTACGGTGGATTCTTGGTACAAAGCATTTCAATAGAAGTTATTGAATATTTACCGACTGCTACAAAACCTTCATCGTCAAAATAAGGATGTTACTGGTTTTTAGATAATCGCAATCTTTTAAGTCCTGATTTTTTACGTTTGTGACGAAACATGACGTTGCAGATTTACGAAACGTAATACTCGAGGAAAAGTTTTGTTGAGTATTATGTCACATCAGCAATGTAGACGAAGCAAAATTGATAATTAATTAATATTCATCCAACTTTATTATTATACGCAAAAATGGTAATGATTATAAAGGATTCGATAAAGTTATCAAACTTGACACGGAAGCGTGACGAAACGTAATATTCCTAAATGCAAAAATAAATAAATGTGTAAATGAAAAAATTCTGCAAACATGAGATTTAAATGCGATATTTGGAAAACACGACTAAAGGGGAAAACGAATAGCGAAGAGGACACGAGTGAAGAATAAAGAAAAGGACCATAATTCTGTCATGACCCGTCAAACTGGACGCATCTCTCTTGAACTGCATAATCGTCATCATCATCATTAATACCTACTGTTCAATCGCGTCACGCATACAGCATTAGAAAATATATCCATAAACGTTAAATGTATTAAATTATCATGTGGCAATGCCACCTATCAACAATGTTCTCAATGAAAACAATATTACTATCTCCAAAAAAATCTAATACACCTGCAATTGAGCATGGAGTCCAATAGCATATTCGAAGAGAATCCTATCTTTTATCAGAAATATAGATAAATTTCGAAGATAAATTTTCATAATTAAAACAATTAGCAATGTGCATTACAGCTTTTTTTAAATCTAGGACCAAATATCACTACTAATCGTTTTTTTAGAAATAAAACAGTACAATCGATGTATGGTATTTGGTTGAGAGATGAACTTTGATAGTAGTAACTTGCAATCAACTGCGTCGGCCAATTACCAGTCGATATAAAGATATCAAAAAATATTAAAAAAAACCAAGTGTCATAATAATGTTTAGTAACAAAATATTTAGATTATGATTCTGTTGGGTTTTTAAATAAGTGGACCACCAATCTCCAGAAATGTTTATTTTTATTTCACCCTACAAAAGATTTCAGTTGGACATCGCTGTTCTAAAAAATTCACAATAATATAATTTTTAATATGCTCGTCTATATAAATCGACTATAAATCTTATAAAGATGTACATATGTATTTCAAATTACTTATTTGCTTTGAGAAAGTAATCTGAATCAACAGATAGGCATAACCATCGGAATTCTTATCTCATACTGTGCGACAGTCCCGTCCCGATTAGAATGCAGAATAAATAGCGTTATTTGAGACGGTTTATACGACTTATGTACCACATCGACTTGACATCAACCAAAACCAGCTTTGAGAAATTAAAATTTTTTTCAGCAACGTGATATCATCATGAACGGGATATTCCTGATTTGTCTTAGGAATGAATACATAGATAGAACTCTTTAACAACGGCGGATTCTTAGTACAAGGATACAGAAGATACTTGTAACGGTGCTGGCTGGTTACTAGACACGTTTTGATATAGTTAGTTACCTGCAATTTATGCATTTATAACACATATAAAACATCGAGAAATCATTGGTAAGCTGTTTGCTATGGCCTAAGGAATTTGACATAAATTAAACACTTAAAACCGATGATGGATCGACTATAAAATATAATAAAAAAAAACACAATTTGTTTCGTTCTTCTTCGACATATTTATAATTATTAGCACAACACGAGCATTATCAACTGATGACGACTGTTCATTTTGAGTGAAACCGGTCCTGATCATTATAAAAATTTAGATACTATAGAAAACAAACTTTTTTATTTTTAAACTACAATGCCTTTCAGACAAGAATTGACAGTTAACACTTTAAAAGTGTTAATAATATATCATACCAGCTGTAGACAGGACAAGGACCCTCAGTTTTTTCACAATATATACAATTTTATACGTACACGTTTTGTGTGGCTTGTGTACAATATTTTTTTTGTGGGTTACGTCCTTTTGCCTTTCTGCATCCGATATGAATAGTGTTAAGGACAAGGGAAATGCTGAAATTTATTTGACGGTGACATTTATTAAAGAGAAAAATTTCTTAATTTTTTTGCAAACATTCCTGTATTTAATAAATTCGCCAGAATTTTGATATAGTCCCAGGTCCCAGTTGATTTAGGTGTTTCTAATATTTATATTCCACCAACCGTCTGCTATAATATAAGGCAGATAGGGCACCAGTAGCGTTCTTATAAGGAGAAATAATATTCAATAAATTAATCAACTTAAATGCAACTTTTTAACGACCATTTCTTTTTTTAAAAAAATATTAGATATGAATAGTTAATGAATTGTATAAATAGATGTCAACTTAAATTTTTAACGTTATTGGTGTAATATTATTAATATTACTTTGATTATTTATGTTACATCGTTATATACTACATATGAGAAAACGAAACATTTGTCATGCTTAGCATACTTTTTTTAACCATATTGACCAGATGCACACCAAATATCATGTTTTATAAATATGTTATAGTCGATCAAATAATTACTCAAACCAAAATAACCAGTCACTACAAATATCACAAATATCTAATTGCTTTGAAAACAAAACTTTCTTTTTAATTGCTTAAATAAATGAAACAGTAATTCCTTGCATCTGCTAAATAAATCATTATTGTGCACGTCTTCTAAAGAATAATCAAATTGTTTTTTCATCGTCTGTTTTCTTCTTGAAAGTCTTGATTCATCAACACATTTTCCAATACATATATTATACTCAATATCTGTAAGCTCATAATATGAAGGATATTGAGTTGCTGAGTCGCTAAACAAGCTCCTGGCGAGTTTTCAATTAAATAATTTTTTAATGTACTTAAGTGCTCTATCGATATATATATCAATCTTTCTAGTTGCAAGTCTAAAATTTCTTCCTATTTCGTCCCCTGTTCAAAATACAAAAATTTTATTATCTTAAAAATGTCATTTTTTACACGATTTCGATCCTCGTTTTACACGGTCGACGCACTCCGAAAAAACGCCAGTGTAAAAGAATATTTTACTTCTCTTTATTCACCGGAAGACACAAAATAACTTAAATTATATTTAAAACTATCGTTCTGCTCATAAGAGCTTTTCGTGACTTACTCAAAACTCTAAAAACCTTCGGTAGCGTGTTTAGCGATTCATCGACTCATATAGACTCTTATTGGCTGTTTCTGGGTATTCATCGATTATATACGGAATATGTTTTTACAATAATTTCGTCCGTATTTCATACAATTGAACAGCATACTAATTATTGATTTCATGTGTGAATAATTCATGTCATAAAGTAAATGAAACCAAATGATTCGCCGATAGTACAGCTCTGTTAACATCATATTATGTTGAGAATGATCCATACAAAATTACACGTCAAAATCCATCATAAAAATTAAATCGAATATGAAACCATTGTCAGAAAGGTTGTGATTAAAAGAAATATTTATTTGACAATCTTTTGAACCGTCAATGTCAATCAGTTATTGGAAAGGAAGTGTTGAAAATATCACAGATATCGAAAAATCTATCGATAATGAAATTTTGAAGTATTATTAACACCCGAGGACATAAATGTATTATTAATTATCTATGAAGGTAGGTTTATAATAATATAGTTTATACATATATAAAATAACAGTCAAAAGCTGTTTTATATAATACTGGATAGTTTATTGACTCAGAAAGTTGTTTGAGGTATTATCACCTGCAAGTTTTTAATTTCATTTTAAAATATGGTAATTTGATTATTAAGAATTCCGATCCGTGGATAAATCATATTGCTTAATGAGAAGCGGTACAACGGGATGGATAAAAACACTTCCACATGTAATAAGTAATTAAGCTAGGAGTTTTTATAAGTTACATGATATTTGCAGGGGATTTCAATCACTTTACTGAGAACAAATACGTTTTATTATTGATTTTTCTATATCAAGAATCATCTTACTGACAAGCAATATCGAAGCTATAATTCCACAGTGGATCGTCACTTTAATTTTGCACACTATCTATAATATAGAAATAAAACAATCATTTTTTGTACAAATTTAATATTCTATTGACAAACACATTGGTATAATTTAAGACATCGACTGAGGGTGCTTGATGGAATTTCAATATTAAATTTGGATTATTGAGATTATTGAGGACGATTTCCGAAATTTTAACTCAGGTATCGGTGTGGCTCTCAGACGTATAATGTATTGCCTCGTAAATGATATTTGTCGCATTTGTATCTTCTATATAAGCGTTAGACACTGTTTACTGTCTCTCAGTTCGAGTCCATTCGTGTGCTCGAATGCCTGAAGATGCCGAAAGGCGAAACCCGGGTCGTTAGTGACAAAATACATGGAAGTGTACAAAATCTCAATAATCCAAATTTAAACACATTGGTATTAGATGCGTTGAATCCATTGTTGATAATTCATTCTAGTAGTCTGTAAGGTGTATCAAGTAAGTATGTTTAATATTAATTAATTAGATTTTAATCTGACAAAGTTAAGTAATATGAAAAGTTAAAACTGTTTTATTAAGTGCGTGTGTATAGTTGCATAGTATTACAATAGAAACAATAAAAAAAAGTATCGTCTTTATGTTCGATTGTGACAACACACAAATGAAATTATCTGTTTTTTAGTGATAAAATAGTACAGCTCACTTTCCCTCCTTTACCCACTACCGCTTTCCCATCGGTTAATTTCATACGGCAGTGTCCAGTGGAGTAGTAAATGTTAAGCCTATTTACATTCCTCCCCCCCCTAATTGACAGTGTTAGGAGCAATTGCCCAAGACTTGCAATTACATATGTAGAAAATCAATCACTCCTGATAAACGAAAAGCTTCTATAAGTTGACGTCTGTCACTCTCCACATGACACTGTCAATTTTTCTTATTCACCACCAAGTCAGCGTGGCCCATTGATCCAATAGAAATTTGGATCAACTTGCGCAGCTCTTCTTTTTCTCCATGCATTAAATGACACTCCCATAGGATGTGATGTGTTCATCATCCTGCTTTATAGCACTACATTTGCATGTTGACCTTTCCACTAACCGAGCAAGCTCAAAGAGCTTGGTAGCGAAAACACCGAGGCCAATAATGAATTGGCTCATCCAGTGATTTGGATTAAAGGTTTTGGTTATGTCCATTCGCCATTCTATATAGTATTGCTCGCCATTCTATTAGTTATTGCTAGAGCAATTACATTTACATAAATAATGTAAAGCATCTGGGCCGTCGTTTGTTAACGTATGCAATGTCGGAACATTGCGAAAGTCGCTGAACCTGTTTGACCGAAGGCGAAGGTGATCAACTGATGTCTGATCGGCTCCGAGGAAGAAGGTGGGAAAAGTTGCTCTGGGTAATCTCGCTGTACAAAAGTCGTGTGAATGAACCAAAACATTGCCGAAGAAAGTAACGGATGGGACGATGACTACCGATTGAAGAGCTAAGGATATGTCACAGTTATGATGAAAGCAATACATATTATGTACAAATCGTAAGGCAGTCATCGCGTCATAAGGATTTAATAATAATATTGCATTAGTGATTAAGTTTGATTAATTAATTACGATTTACGAAAAAATCTTCGGTGAAACGAAAATATGACAAAATAAAACAACACGATAAAAATAGCAGGTTTCTAGCAATTTTCAATTTATTTAATGTTCCAATCTATTAATGTGTGTTCGAAGATTAACGAAAATATACACGTACGAAAACGTACACAATAAAATTAAAGCTTTGTTTGATACTATTCAAAGTTTGAGAAAACTGTCCACAGTGGACTATCATCATTGGAGGAAAATTACGTTTTGGCAACAGTAATTTATATTATATTTATTCAAAAACAATAGAGACTTTGTAGAAAATTCTTTTATATCAGAATTTACATAATTAAAATTTTTGTCATTCTTTACATTATAAAAAAACAATTTTAAAAAAATGTAAAAAATAATACAATACAATATGATTTTAAGTGGAGTGTTCAATTCTCCTTTAAGGCCGTTGATTAAAAATTGGAAACATTCCAAAGACAAACTAGCCAAATATTTGTACATATTTTTCTCTTTATTTTGATAATAACAATTTTTTCTTATCAATGTTTTAATGTCGTCTTAAGCACGATATCTTAAAATAAAAAAATGTATATTTATTCAGTGTTATGAGTTCTAAAACGGTAATATGTCTACATTTTAATTTCGCAGTTTTGACGCGTTTCTAAAAAAATACCGTATGTTTACTATAATTGAGATAATAAAGGTGCAGGTAAAAAAAACTTTCGATTTTGTCACGTCATGGTTGATAATATGACAATATTTCAAAACGAATGCGGGCTTAGTAGGAAATTCAACGAACACAAAACATTCATCGCCTTTTAATGATTTTTATGAGCGTGATATTATGTTTACTTACATTAAGAGTTTTTTTTAATATCTGCAGTATATTATACAATGTTTAATTATTATGGACCCATTATGCGCAAGATAGTATCAAGGTCATGAGTAAAGTTATTTAAAAGAAAAATTTAGATAATAACGAACAACAAAAAAGCATCAAAAATTTATTTACCTTTACTGTTGATTTCAACTAACTTTTGTACATATCATTATTGTTATAGAGAAAGTTAAAGCTTGCGCAGAAAACACAATTTGAAATAATTTGAAATATATAGGTTATTGGTTAAATTGGAACTTATGTTATAATATCATCGCTATATGCCATCACTTAATATTATTTTTTGTTTTCTTCTAAAAACATTTGATTAAATGTAATAGTTATAATTTCTTTAAGAGTGTTCCGCGATAAGAAATGTATTTAATATTTTTTTAAATAATTACCATATCTTTGAAATATGTAATTGTATATTCACATTACATTTTACAGCAGAAAAAATCGCGTCGCTTCATTAAGGAAAATGTCGCTTTTCACAAAATAATACAGAAAAAATGACTCAGTCTCTCAAGTAGTCATAATTTTATGAATATTTTAAGCATTTTTTTTAGTTATAGTTATTATATTTCATTAAAAGTGGTGGTATAACACTTTAAATAATGTATTTCGAGCAAAAATTTACATTCCATTAATGTTCAATGATATTAATTATGTATTTTAATAGACTTAAAATAGCAACTTATTTGGCTTGGCAAAATTCAAAAATATTAGAGCACTAAACAAAATGCTTTGTTTACTCTATTATTATGGAATTCTATAAGGTAAATGGTTACTCAATATATTATAAAAAATGTTAAAATACCATAGAATCATTGACTAATAAAGTAAGTATACTGCTGATTGAAATATAATATCTCGTACAGAATTTAACCTTATGTTTCTTTCATATTGATCAATAATTTTGCAAGAATATATTATTTTTATTGTATCTATATGCCATGCATTACATTAAATTTTAATGTGATACAATATTACTTAACCAAAAGAAACCACAAGTCACTTTATTAGTATAATCAGCAAACACGCGATTGAAAATAGAATATAATTTATATTTGAAATCATAGTCTTCATAATTATATGATTTTCGTAATTGAAATAAAAACATTCCATGAGCAAGATGTATTTGATCATATAATATATTGTTGTATTTATGATGCGATTTGTCTTCAGACACGGTAACTAGATTTCGCATACGACCGTTGTACGATGGGACTCTTGTGTAAGGCGATAATTAAAATTGCTGTTATAGGTTTATAAATATTAAATTTGGTTAAAAAAACATTTATAGATTTCGAGTCGATAATTTATAACAAAAATAGCGTACAAATCTTTCTAGATCTGACAAATAAATTATAATATTTGTTTTTAAATATTTATTTTTGCATAACCCTATCGTCTGGAAAAACATGCAAACTGAAGAAAAAGAATTTAGTGCAATATTTGTAAAAGCAATATTGATTAGTATTATGTGATTAAGGACACCATTACCCCTCATCGATTTACTCAAAACTAGTATTTTTTGCGAAGTATAGTTGCCTATTTTTATCATATGTAGAAGAAGAAAAAGATTGTTGTTAACATGCAGAAAAAAAACAAAAAGTGAAGAATTTCATGTCAATCAATAAATTATAATACTGAGACACTGCACGAAGTGCATAGAAAATATCCGTGTGAAAATGTAGAGCATATATGACAAATTTACAAGTCAAATGTTAAAAAAACGTTGATTACATTTCCATGTTCACATGAAAATGCATTGTTATTACAAGGTAATTCTAATAGTTATGATTTTAGCATGTTTTCGTTGGAGAGCATTTGTAATAACATCTCTAGTTCAACAATGTTTCTTGTAAAGTAGATATTATTTTGATTATAATATTAAATTCAATTTTGTTGTATAATTTATGTTAGAAATACGTTAGGTTGCTGCGTATGTAATATGAAAATGAAACAACTGTTGATTTAAAGTTTTTATATATTAACGAATTTAACATTAATTATACGCATGCAATCTAAATATAGTTTTTACTCATCGTGAACCTATAAAAAAATAATATATAATATGTTACAGGTCAACTATAACAAGGATCATCAGTATAAAATATTAAATTCGTTGAAACGCATTACAAAGAATCTTATTTGAAAATATGAAATGAGAATAAGAATTAGTCTATTTATTTATATTTTTACAAAACGTATTAATTTTATAGAATTTAATGAAAAACGTAACTAAAAAAAACTTTACAATCGAATGTGATTAGCGGCATTACATGTTGTATAAAATTCAGAAATGAATTGTCTTATCGCTTCTTCTCCTTTACTAAACATAAACTTTTATTTTGATATTTCCTCTTTCAAACCCACACTAAACTGACGTATAAAATATGCAATTTTCTTTCCTTTATGTGATCACTCACATAAAATAACGTCCCATTCTTTATTTATGTAATATATTTGGTTTTCCAGAATACTGCAGCCGATACTCGTTTAGACTCTTCAAACGCCTGCTGACTGTGAGTGAAGTTGAATCAGTAGACATAAAACTAAACAGAAGCGAGATACAAGAGTCTTCATATAAATCAAATCTCCACCTATTCTTATTAAGGAATAAGAACACAAAACATGTTCAACTAAAAAATAAATTAAACATTGTTTTGGATCTCAAACCCTGCCCAGCACATAAACGACCACAAAACGCTCAGCTGGGTGAATCTGAAATATATACATACAATAATTTTTTGCTATCAATGAGTTGCAAATGTTTTCTGTATAAATCAAGAAAACATAACATTTGCATTGAATATATTCATATTTATTATGCCACTGGATACTAAAATACGTATAAAATATAAATGGTAATACATGAATTTGTAGAAAAAAACATATTGTCGGCAACAAATCACATAGTTTGTTATTTATTTTCCGTAAAGAATTGCGAAGGATGAAAAGCTAGTAGAATAAGACACATTGCGTTTCTTTTTCTGCTTTTCGTGTAATCTGTTTTCAGTGGTAACATTTTCACGGAAAAGGTGGTTTATATCTTGATTATTAACACTGAAACTGCCTGTCAGTCGTTGTAACGAATAAACGATAGCGAATAACGCCGTTAATGATAAAAATGACTGCGTCGTTAAGCAACCGACGACAAAGCACAGTTCATGACAAAATTAAATTATGTATTTCCTTAAATCACTTTTATTACCCTTTCTTGTGTATTTATTTGTTCAAGTGGAAAGATTTCACATTTTTATGTTTGCTTTGTTTTTATTGTTGTTTAAATGCCAAAATATTTTAGTAGACTGTAAAGGATTGTACCATCATTTTGAGGTTCTCTTTAACTTACAAAAATACAAGAAAGTTTGTATTCTGGAAACGAAGCTGTGCTTCATTTTTTCTAATACTAACTAACCAAAAACAACGCATAAATAGCTAAGCATTTATTTTGATATCAAAATGTCTTTTATCTTGTACCCTTTTATAATGAGATACCTTCGACAAAATTGTGGCAATTATTGACAAACCTAGACATGGAGGAGCCCTAAATAATAAATAATAATAAGAGAAAATAGTGAGTCATGCCCGCTTTCAATATGCATAAATATCGATGTAGGTATCATATTAAATATATAACTGAATGAAAACATTATGTAATATATTGGAAAATATACTCGTAATATATTTATTCTTCGGACTACTGGGTAATTATTAATATTATGACCGGGGACTGCCAAAAAGTATTGTGAACGACAGAACATTGAGAAAAATATAATACCGACAAATATCTATGAAAGACAATAATTTAGCGCTATTATAAGTTAATTATTTGTTGAATTCTTGAAGGTCGTCTTTCAAGACTTAGGAAATGTTGAAGAAAAATTACGATGAACTGACGGGCGTTCTTTAAGCTATGTTTTATAATAATATAATGGCAGTAAACGTTAACGAGCTGGAATACGAGCGTAATCTAAGCCTGGTGTCAATAAATGAAAGCCTTCGGACTTGAACAGCGTTTACGATTCCTCTGACTCGTTTTATATGGATCATTAAGTTTGTTTTACTTTTTGCAGCAGCATCTTTCATCTTAATATTTATTACAAAAAAAGGAAGCCATTTTTCCGGATTTTCATTGTTTTCGCTTCGTTGGCTCTGTATGATCAATATAAAAGATTGTAAAAAGTCTATAAACACAGTTTTTCCAAGAATAAGTCATCGTTTTTTAAATAAAAGGCTTTCATTTTATACGATAACTATTATTTTATTGCATATAAATCCTTTATTGGCAATTTGCAGAAATTCAGTGACGTAGATAACTAACTAAAGATCTTCTACATTTTGAACTATTTTTTGAAATTTAAATTCAAATTCAAAACCTACACCTCGATTAAGTGACGTTCAGCATCTATAAAGAAAAGTATATACTCGAGAATAGGCGATGTAATAACCAAACCAAATAAATAGCCCTTTCTTAACCCATTATGAAATTAATCTCACTTAAGGACATTCTGGTCTAGAATTTTGATTTTTTTTTAAAGTGTTAAAGTTTAGGCATTTAAAAATATATCCTAACAAGAGAAAATTATAAAATTTTAATCATTTTTGTAGTTATAGCTATTTTGGGGACGCAGCAACTAACCCGTCACGCTGGAGCAAACCGGACAATAGACGACTACCTGAGTACAGGTAACCCCATACACAAAAGTCGATTTACCGAATGTCGTTGTAAATCAGAATGACCTTTCAAAAGTACATATTTTGAAGTAGAAGAAAGCACACTCTATGAATCAGGAATCGCCGAGTATTTCGATAATTTGATTATTAAAGACACTCAATATACTTTTCACACTTATATGGCGATATGATTGGAGAATAATGTTATTTGATTGGTTTATACGCACAGTCAAGTTTCACTAAGCTTGAAAGATCAAATGGACAGAAGGGCTGCAATCGTGTCAACAAGAACACCCCTTTTATCCCCCCCCCCACCCCACTTTACCAGCTTATACCTTTTTAATTTTTTTTTTGTTTGTTTTTTTTTATCAAGCTCGAAAAAACACTTAGCTATTTTTTGGCTATTTGCAAAGCTTTTTCTCAAACTATTGATCCATCAATAGGTATGTTTTCAGCTCGCACCTGCTGGTACCACGTGTAGAGAATCTAATCAAGGTCACTAAAAGAAGACTCACTTGTCAACGCACTTTTAGATTGTTTTGCGAATGTCACTCTTCCTAGAAACAATAGTTCCAGATGTTTTGCTATGTCAACGCAGGTGCAGTCATAATACGAAGCATTATGACCATGATCATAAGCGTGCTTATGAACGAAATGAGAAATATTCAACAAAAACTGTCAATCGGGATAATATTTGTGACTGGACCATAATATTTCGACGATAGATCGAGTACGAGATTATTTAACATTGTTCTTATGGGTGTTTGATGGGACCATAAAAAATGAACGATCCATGCGGGAAAATGATTTATGCGAGAACGGTAGATCGAGGGTTAACTGTAATAGTATATTTATAGAAGTAACCAATTATTTTCTAAACTATAATAAAAAATAAGACAAAACAAAAAGATGAAGGTCACTAATTTCATATTGTATTGTTACATACATTTACCATATGAATTTTATCTCATGAAAAATATAAACAACAGAATTTTCGTATGATTTGTAGTGCCAAAAATGTTTTCAAGTATGAAATAGATAAAACTTGTGTAAGTACCTTTTTTGTTAAGCCACGCATTACGACGCACCATCAACTTTGAAAGAGAATTTTTACAAAACATCTTTTTTGTATAATACCATCCATTAGTAGCAAAACTATTAATATTGCGCACAAAAATAAAACTTTAGACATTAATTTATGCGTAAGTATTTCCCGTCATTCATGGCTGTAATAAATTACTTTGGGAAAAATAAATCATCCCATGGGATACCTCATAAAAAATTCCTTCAAAATCAACATACATATTGTCTGTTGAACGACTTGAAAGTAATTATTAGCAAATAAAAACATAGGGCTTTCTGCACTTTTTAATGCGTTTAACTATGTTTGTATATCATTTTCTTTTTACCTGCATCTTTATTTAATGGAGCAAAGTGTTCTCCTAACACAATATATGAACAATAATTAATAATATATAGCTATAATTGATATATATTGTATTGTGTTTTGAAACAACTGCCTTAAAACTTCTTTCCATGGGCAATATTTAAATACTGTTATAATGCAATCAATTATTCACAGCATTATAACAAATAATAACGCCTAGTAATAGGCAAATATACGTACTTCATATTTAATACTTAACCATTTTACCTAATAATCAATTGAGGATACAATAACTTTATAAACCATGAACTTTGATAGTTTGCACTTTGGATTAGATAATATTAACTTAGTACACTCAAACTTTGATTTTAATAGTTTCCACTTAGTCACGGATTCTTTTAACAAAGTGAGTTATGTTAGGGTTGGTCTGGTTTGTGCTGTGTAATGTATTCTAATACGTGGAGCAAAGACAATAAAGTAATATAGGGTAGAAGAATGAGTGACATTTCATTACAGCTCCGTGCAACTATCAATTTCAAAGTGTGAGTATTTATATTGAGTGAAAACTGTTTTATCTATGTGAAAATATTTTTTTGTAAGTATAATATATTTCTTCAATGTTAAAATATATTTTATTATGTGGGATCACTTTATTTTTAGTGAAAGAATTTGTTTTTTTTGGAAAATATTTGTTATAAGTGAAAAATATTTTTATAAAAGTGAATATGACCTAAACAAAGGTGCATTTGATTATAAGCCTTATTTAAATACCTACGCTTACATTTTGATTCAGCACTATAACCCTTGTTTTATAAAATTTTAATGACCGATATTATTGATAAAAAAATATATGTTGCCAGTTTACATGGACTTTTCAATAAAACTATGTTTTCATTGATAATTATTTTGTATATGCAATTCCATAAACAGTTAGTAAGAGGTAATAACGACATATTCAGTTTTCGTACTACATACAAACAATAAATGAACTCAGAATTATTCCAAAATAGCAAAAAATTATCGAATCTGAATGTTATTCTTCTATCATACTTTATCAGGCTATAATCAGTAACAAGGGGTATGGAAATTCGGTTTTAAATTCCTATTAATAGCAACTAGTCCAATAGAAATCAAAAACGAAAATAAAACTGAGCATAAATAATATCAATACAAACTATTTCATTCGTGTTCGATAGATGGCGCCTACCAGTAGAAGGGTCGAAATAAAATATGTATTCAACATATTTCTATGAAGATAAACAAAATATAATATAGTACATTTTCCCATCGACACGGGTGTTCATAAAATTTATGTACATAGTACCATCTACCACTTATAAAGCAAAGTTTACATATGAAAACTACAAAACAGGGCACACCGTTTTCACAGTTATGCCATCAATAATGCGGCATAAAATATAGCCGACCATTCTCAAGACGCATTCCTTTAGTATACTATAAAGTTTGCTTTATATAATACAATTTCTTATAAGTGATTTTTTGTGGTATTTACACGCTTAAAAAATAATTCCGCAATCGCCAAATATATTGTTTCGGATAAACACCAGAAGAAAATGTCTTATAACAAAAAAGATTATGTATGTATAACGCAAAATACTGCGCAAATAATGGCAAGATTGGCAAGGCTCAGACAAGAGTTGTTATAATAATTTTAAATATACGTAAATAATTACATAGTCAAGAATTACAGAGTATTTTTTCATATTCATAAACATCTATAAGTTAAGTTTTAACACTGAACTATTCAGAAATTTTAGTTCTGTGTTTATTATTATTTTTCTGGCTTAACTTCGTCAGTTAAAATCATATACTTGCCAGAGATAACTGTTAATTAATTATTTCACCTTTTTGAAAAACATTAACTGTTTTCAATTATTTCAAAATATTGACAACGTGAGATTAATCACTTATATGGTATTAGCCATCAATTCTTGTTGGAAAAAGAAAATATATACGTATTTTATAAATATGAGATTGTGTCATAATAGTGATGCTATGACATTAATGGTTTACATATATTTTTAACCCATTATACTAATCTAGAATCTGGTCAACCACTAGCTTCAAAAGTTCAGCTTTCTTATTTCATCGATGAATGATTTTTTGCAGTAAATTTCTTATCACGTATCACTTCAATTAAATCGCCTCGTAGATTGTTTGACTATTTTCTATCAAAAAACTAATACACGAAAATGTTCACATGCAAAACGTTGATGTTCGATAAGAATGCAGTTACTTGTATACTCGATTTTTAGTACAATGGTTGGGAAAATGCAATCCTTTCCGCTTCTATATGTAAATTAAATAGTACATAAAGCTTTATGCATATTCTCTTATCTACCGTTAACATTTGGTCGCGTACATAAAGCACACATCCGCTGCACCCTGTAGCCATTTATTTTGCATAAAATTAATGAATTTGATAGTGTGAGATGTTTGCTGTGGTGGATATTCCATTATATTGAAATTTGTATATTGTATACGCAAGCCCTTATCCATATATAAATTTAATTATTTAAATTTTCATGGAATAATTATTCAAGAATTATTAGTATACTTGAAATTTCGATAATAGATAATCTTACATATATTTTTATTGATTATATTTTTACACAATAATCTTAAAGCAACAATGAATCTTTAACATAGCAAAATATGTAAGCTATCTTCTGTTCTCAGAAGGCAGTGCAGTTTTAGCATGGTTAGATCCAATATTGTTCCCATAAGTGATAGCTTTGTTCCTTAAGCCTTAAGGTAAAATAAAAGCTCTCTGTGTATCTCATCTAGATTTGTATCTGTATTATAATTATGTGAGACAAACTGAGATGAAAAGGATAAGCACAATAGCAGCATTCCTCTTTCTTAGATGGAAGTCAAATCATCATCTGTTAACAATGTTTTTTTTTATCCAATTAGAATAAAGTCATATCAAGTCAATATCAATGAATATAATACAGAAATAATCTCATTTTGATAGACTTAGTATTTCAATAATTTAGTAAAGATGCTGTAGACGTGTAGACAGTGTTACCAATATAAAATTGTCTTGTCATTTTTAGTTGATTCGATTGATCGATATTTCCTCTATGAAATGGAAAAAATTGAACGTATGAACTTACTGGAAATGCAAGAAAGCCCCAACATTTTAATAATACCATTGAATATTGAGTAGTAAAGCAATAAAAACTAGTGAAGACCATAATTCAGCACTCAATTGAAAGCGGTATGATGATCTTGACGGATGAATGAATAAAATTTACTACGGGTGTAGAGTTAAATGTAAAAAGCACTTCTTACAGTAAAAACTATTAGGAATGTGTATTTTAATATAAGAAAAAAATTTCCAAGCATATGCAATATTTTAAATAAGAGCGATCAACATTTCAATAAATATTTTAAGCACGCAAAGAACACACTATTTTGTCGAAACACTGCCTGAACCGTGTGATATGTACCCATAATAAATAATCTCAGCGGAGACTGTTTTCAATTGCTCATCCATTCGTTTAGAAGTGAGTATGGATGGAAGCATGGGACTATTAGTTAGCCTATCACACTTTCTACGCCCCACCCCGTTCTAAATGGCGACTGGTTAGGAGGGAATGTTAACATCACAAGCATTCATTTACTTCAATGATTTCCAAACTTATTATGCTCATGGACCCCTTCTTAAAGCAAAACCCTCTTCATTACTCCCCTACATAACTGCATAATAGAAAAATTATAAATTTAATTTTGATGTCTTGAATGGTGAATGGTGATGTAAAAAATAAAATATAAATAAAACATTTTGATATTTTAAGTAGCATTTATGGCAATTATAACCTTTGCTTTAAACTACTAAAACACATTTGTTCAATGAGATGGGTGAACCTGATGGGATGATATGGGATTATTTATGTTCGGCTTTATATTTGTGAGTAACATTCTTAAGTCTCCACGAGCACTAATTTGCAGTCGGTTTCTTTTTTTCATCAAGAGGTTCATAACTGCACTAAATCCACGTTCTACTAAATAGGTAGACGGGAAAGCAATCAACAGCCTCTGTACAGTTTTTTTTTATGTAATTTATTTATATTTTACTCTGGACGTAAAAATAGCTACCAAAATATTTATTGCTGTTTATTTTAACTTTCGTAATAATGAAAATGTGTTACAAATATTTTTTTATATAAAACCTTTCGCGAACCCTCTGACGCTTTCCACGCACCCCCAAATTATTTTTTATTTACCACAGACCCCCTCAGTGGTCACACGGACCCCTGGGGGTCCGTAGGAACCACTTTGAAAATCACTGATTTAGTTGAACTCAATTGAATAATCATTATATCGATGTTCTAATGCTATAAACCCGTATCTGATATTTTGACGAAACTAACCTTACAAACTGAATTTCGTTTATTTAAAATAATACAAGGTATCCAAACTTTTTAATGATTTACATGTACCCTAACATACAATCCGTTTAAAAGTTAGAAGAAAAAAACCCCTAATATACATATTAACGTAAATATTCAGTTTCTTTTATCCTCCTGCAAAATTTGTAAAAATTCTCTCACAGGATTATAACATCAGACCATCGATATAAAGAAGTCCGTATGGGGATTTTGGGAACTCCACAACCAAATATGAAGAAAGCTCAAGAGCGTTGCCGTTTTACCATATGAAGAAGAAATACACTTTAACGCTTTTTTTATACGGTTTTAACGCTGTCGAAAAATTGTATTCAAATTTTACAGTCAAACATGTTTCTTAAAGATATGGTTTGATGTTCGATTTACCCAAAATTCAAATGACTAAACTAAGAACTTTTCCTGTTAAATAATAATATTACTTTTATATTAATCAATTTACGAGTAAGAAATGTCAAATCAAGAATACCCAAAGAAACCGATTTTCATTGTGTTGACTGATTAACTCTTACCCATTAATTAAAACCTATTCGACTAGAATCACAACGATATAATTAATTTGTTTGATCAATCCGTAGACGTGGTTAAATCAAATAATTAATACCCTTTCTGGAAAAGTCATGGAAAGAAAAGGAGAATGGATATTATTGTATTAACTTCCAAATTAGTTCTTGTTTTATCGTATATTGAATACAATGAACAAAAACTGAAGTTAAATTCATGAAGAATAAATGACAAACATCATTAATTTATAAATAAATTAATGTAACATAATTTAAATTGTAACGTAGATACTATTTATTGATTGAACTTGGAATTTCATGGTAAAATTCCATTATAATAAGATCTACAAAAATCATATCAATCGGTTGATAGCTTTTTGGCTTCACACCATTGCTAGTACTAACGATAGCGTGAAGCCGAAATATCTATGTGCCAATTCATATAATTCTTGTTGAACTAAGTAATTTGATATCTTTACCTTAGCTATAGTAACTAAATATTGTTTTGGAATTATATTGGACATATGGAAAATTGGTTAATGTTCGGTATCTCAAAAATAACGTAACTTAGGTATGTCATGTTTACTAGGCTTATAAAGTGTATTAAAAATTAATTTGAAATTTCTGTCTCTTCAATTATTGCTATCAAACTTTTGTTGTATTTTGAATTTGTATACCTACTTTAAACCAAATGGTTGTAAGTTACAATGAAAAACCATAAAACATCCATTGATTCTATAAAGATAGTAAAATATTTAAAGCGAAAACATTTGTCATTTTCTAAAAATACGCACTAAATAAACTAAAAGCACACTCAGTGCAATGTAGCCCGAATTGCGTGGACGTAAACATGCAAATTAGACCACTATTTTTAAATTGTGCTATATTCATATATATTATAGATGTCATTGTCAGGTGACATAATACAGGCAAGCAGCAGGAATTTTTTATTGGATGCCTCCCCTACAGCCAAATTTATTGCGTAAATTTGCGCGTAAACGGAAGGAAAGGTTTTGAAACGACAGAAAAAGGAACGTGAACTTTTTGGCATTCCAAACGAACCTCTAAAAAACGGACACGATATCTCTCAATGTGTACTTTGTTGTACATTATTTATTTAATAAAGTGGGGATTTATGTAACGATACAGTAAGCTGTTCGATATAAAAATATATCTGATATCTTCTTGTTTTTCAAGTAAATATTTCTCAACGTATCTATTACATCAGCATTCTCCTCCATTATATTAATTAGGTGCCAAAGTTTTCTCAGTATTAATTACTACAGTTGTCGATTCGGTTTGTGTTTGTGTTTTAATTCTGTTTATGGAATGCTTTTGGATATATATTTTTTTCGATTTTCCATCTGGTTCAGAGATGTCACTAGTTGTACGTATTTGATTCTTTTCTTTTAGATTTTAGATTTTCATTTTTTTTCTTCAGAACCCTTCACGGGTGTGCGCACAACAACTCACCAAAGTTTGATAAAAATCGGATAAATGGTAAGGAATGCATAGAGGACAAACAAATAAATTTTCATTTGTAAATATATATAGAAGGCTAGTGAGTACCCAGCTTGTGTTGCAATGCCACTCAAAGAAATAAGAGTTTGTGTTTTAATTCTGTTTATTGAAGTGCTTTTGGATACACTATAATTTCTTTCCGTCTGGTGAGTACACGAATAAATCAGAAGGTTTTTCCGAGACGTCGCTGTTTGTGGGTATTCGATTGTTTTTTTTTAGATTTCTCTTTTTAGATTGTAGATCTTTTTTTCACAAACCTTCACGGGTGTGCGCACAACAACTCACCAAAGTTTCATCGAAATCTAATGAATGATCAAGGAATTTATAGGGGACAAACAAATAAACGAACAAACATTCATGTATACATGTATATATATAGATAAATCAAGTGTGCATTGCAATATTTTAGCAAAGACGATAATTGATGATTTCAAACCGCAATTCATTGTTTAAAGTAACAGCATCTTTGGTACCAAGTGTAGAGGAACAACAACCCTGAAATTTCAGTTATTATTTATTGGTGAGTATAATTTGTATATACATTTTATCTGAATGTTGATATATTTACTTGAATTTTAGCAACGTCTAAAACGTTTAAAATATTATAATAAATAATAACATATATTGTAGACAGAGAACACTGATATCATGTTGTCTTCTATAACAGCGATACGAGGAAAAATCAGTATTGAGGAAACCAAATAAAGAAAAATTAAAATGAACTATGAAAACCAATTCAACTAATTGAAACAATTGCAATCTTTCATGTTTTGTTACGGATAGAATAAAATGAAAAATTATTTTCGTCCCGTTTAGCTATTAAATTTCACAGCGCTGACCTTTTGAAATTCGAAAAAACTTGAAGTCAAGAAAGTTGCTTTGATGTTTGAAAAATAATATTATCCTAAAAGAATGACATTTCGTCCCTGGAGTCGGTTGTTTGTTATGGATAATAGTTCCTTTTATGACCTGGGCGGTGATGTTGACATGCAGTTAAACAAGTTCTGCCGTAATCTCCCGTTTCCTTTTCATGACGGCACATTTAATGGTGACAAATGTGTCATTGGACAACGACATGGCATGATGACATCCTGGTGGGGTTCTTTTCAAACAGGAACCGCTCGCCAAACAGGGATCTGACAGCCTCTCAATTTACGCATGCCGCCAACTGTTAAAAACATATAATACATTCCTATTAACTTGATCAAAAGGAAAATTAGGTCTCAAATCTGGTGAGACAGTCATAATGCATGTATCTAATCTTCATTTTCTCTAAACTAATTGAAATCACTATCAGGGAAACAACTATTGTATATTATGAAAACGTACTAAAAATACCCTTTTTAGAAACTTTACACTATTTCTCTGTATTTTATAAAGATTTTTTTAAATATCTAGCATTACAGCTAGCAGCCAAGGTGCCAGATATTGAGAAATTTTTAAATCATATGAGAATTTTTCTAAAGTCAATCGAGACCAACTAGAGAAGAAGATATATATCACAAACACCCGTGTCCAAGATCTCAAATATTAAATTTAAAAAATTCTTATTTTGATATTGACCTTGCAGAGACTTGAACCTAGACTCACCTGATCGTCAAGGTAAATCTTTTACCACTATCTATCTCACAGAGGCGAACATACGAAATTAAATTCATGATAAATTAATAGTATTTTTTTGTATTTAACCGGAAGATAAGAAAAACTATATATAATTAATTGTTGACCCCTTTTTACTGGCAACTGATATTTATGTAACACTCAGTGATGGTTTATCCATAATCGTATGATTGTATATTGTATGTATACAATAAATTATATATTTTTCTTTGTTTAACTAATTTATCTATTTAAGTCAAAAGCCAATTTCACAACCCTTCTGCAATTATCTCTATCTCTTTCTCAAGTCATTCACATCTAGTCTCTCTGATGTTATTCTCTCATCTACCCCAGAGGTAACCCAAGTGCGAAGTGCTGCCTGGGATTCCTTCATATCGTGAAGACCTCTAGATTAATCGTACAAGAGAGTTAACAAGAGCTCATCTAATTCTCCGTCTTTATGAAGACTCCGAAGGGAAATTTAAAATTTTCAACCGTTAATCATTGAAATTAAATTAATATAAGTATAACATATTATTATGTAAGAACGCATATATATTATAGTTTATAGTCTAGATTTTATTTAGCCATGTGATCTGTTTTGCTTAACTTGTAAATAAGTATTTTCATTTAATACAGAAGCAGATCAACCATAGTTACTAATTGAAATATTGAATGAACGATTAACAGTCTATATAAAACGATTAGATTGAAGCAATAACATGAAAAATCTCATGATCATTATCAAAATTATAAGACACAGCAAATAATTGAAATCGTTCATAATCGTTAAATGGTAATAAGCTTAGGACTTCATTTCTCATACCGTATCCAATTTGACATGTGTAGGTAAAGCAAAATTATCTAAAATTTACCGTGCAATATTTTTGCATTACTGTGATTTCATTACTCCCGTTAAGTGGAAAAGGTTTTAGAGGGAGCGTGTGAGAACGGCTGATAGTAATGGCAACCAGGAGATAAAAGCTATTGCGTCAAACGACGTTGCTAAAAGAAGAGAGATGAAAAAATATTTCGTCAAGGAACATTTCCAATGTATTTTTAAGAGGGGATTTTATATAGAATAATGTTGATTAACATTGTCATCAGTATGAATTTCATATTATATATATAATGAAAATTATGTAACATGGAATTTCAAAATATTTCTGGAGGAAAGGGGGCCTACGAATATATTTTTAGAAGGGTTACGCCAAAAGCTGGACACATAAATGAGTCAAACTAATAGTGATCTATCACACAAAAGCCTTTTTTTTTGAAAGGTTAGGTTGAACATATTATGAGGCAATATTAAAATTCTTTTTTATTTAAAATTCAACCCAAAAATTTATTGGTTTATTGTAAAAAAATCTGAGCTTTTAAACTTTTTTTTATATTACCTCAAGAAAAATCGTTATAAACTAAAAATACTTGTTGTTCAAAATTGTGTTAGTATGGCTTAGGCTCGTATGAAATTTAACGACTCAAATCGGGAATTGACAGTAATTGTATTGTGTTAAATTTAATACGAACAACATTTTCAAAATTACGTTTTTTTTTTAATGTATAAATACTTTGGTAGAATGTCCTCAGGTTCTTCTTATTTTAATGATTTAATTTAACAATATAATAATGACTGTATTTCAACAAAAAATAATTATCAAAAATGTATAGCATTCATGATGCAAAAAAAAGATGTGGAAATCTTTCATAAAATTACGTACATGCTTTATAAAACCATTGTTGACTAAACTTGCCCTAAATATAATAATAAAACGACCATTTATTTTCCTAAAATTTAAAATGATTACATCTCTGCATGTAATTTTAATTTTGAAGTTGTGATTATTCTCACGCTTTCCAAGTCCCTAATATCATTTAATTTATGTTTTCATATCAACATGAAAAATGTTGTCTTCGTACTTTTTTCAACAAAACATCGTAAATTATAACTCGTTTAAAAACTAATACTTACATAACCAGAGTATGTAATAATTCGTTCTGTTGACAATTTTTACTGTCGCTGTAAATTTTTATTAAGCCCTCAAAAATTAAGGGCAGCTGAGATGAAATAAACCTAAGCAGCCAAAAAGCGAAGAAAAATCTCGAAACAAGACAGCCGGGAAATAATTTATTTTACGATCCACAGTCGCCTCCTCTTCCTGGTGTTCGTAAAGAATTGCGGTTCGTGTGCCTTCTTTATTATATAAAATATAGAGAGTATGGCACTTTTCTATTTCTTAAGCCCCGCATAGTTACCTAAAATAAACTTATCTTTTCCTTACAGGTTTCCGCAGTTGTAATCAAAACTTTTAATAGAGATACTTCTTTGGTCACCATTTTTTTTCCTTTTTTCTACTACGCTAGTTTTTAAGGGAAAACAAACGTTTTAAACTGCCTGCCAGTCTGGATAAACCTATACTCTCTCAACCTATTTAATCGTTTAATGAAATATAAATTACCATGCACTCAAATCATAACTGGATAAAAACTGTACGATATTAAAAAAATCAAATATGTCCGCTACCAGTGTATAGCACATTTTTCTAATGGATCATTTCAATAAAAGTTGTTTTACGATAATTACTTGTTATTCAGTCATTTAGTCTCGTTGGATATTGGGTATTGGGTAACGACTCGCGGTTGCAAAATCACTTTTCCTATCCCTCTATATTTAGGATCAAGTGAATGGAAGGAATCTTGTACAATAAAGCGTAGATCCTTTGATAAATCAATGTATGGAAGTGTACGTTCGGGAATTTGGATCGACGGACACTGCAGCTGAAAAGGTTGAACGACCAAGAGCGTTTACTACTCGACCGAATTGAACCCTTTCCTCACACTATTTGGTACTTTAAATCAGTGCACCGCAACCAGTGTGCCGCGGTACACTGGTCAGCCGCAAGACGATCCCAGGTGTGCCGTGACGCAGTGCATCCAAAATGAGAAAAATTCGACTACATTAGATTACATTAAAGAAAAATTAACGCCATTTGTTTGCTAAGATATCCGGTTAAATTATTATATTTGAAACAAATATTATATTATTTCGGTATTCAATGGAATAATAATTGTATTTGTATTTGCACCGATAATGGAACTACAATGATGAGAAGTAAAATGCGGCTTGTCTCGTGTGTAAAACTTCTAAAAACTACAAAAATTCTACCGTGAAAATTACACATTGCTGTATTAATTGGGAGAAGAATTGATGGCGAGATGGCGAAATTTCTCAGTGAAATAATTAAAAACAATGAACGTATGTATTAATGCAAATTATCAAATCATGAGACTTAAATATGTTTCTTTTATTTAATTTTGTTGTTAAGTGTTCCATCACTTTGAAAAGGTAAAAGGTTTTAATTGGGTTATATTAAAAAATATATTAATTACTTTTTTAAATTCACTAAAAAAAAACAATTTAATAAATAGTAAGTTTTGTTCATGAAATTTACATATTTTGGCTTATGGTGTGCCGCGAAATATTAATGAGTGCTTTGGTGTCCCATGGGTGAGAAAAAGTTGCGGAGCACTGTTTTAAATGATAAGTTTTGATAAAAAGTATTAATTGTTAGGCAGCGATTTCTACAATTCTTGATGATGTCATAACATAGGTAACATATTGATGGCAGTTTAAGGAATCGTGAATATGAATTATTTGAAAGTGAAAAACCAGCCTACCAATGGTGGTGCCAACGGGAAGGTCGTGAATATTATTCAACAATATTGCTTCAGATGTATTTAGGTATACAACCCGTTGACGTGAGCGAAATCAATAAAAAAAAATTTTCTCTCACTCCAATTACTTACCAATTTTAAAAAGTACTTTGAAAGAAAAATAGGAAAAAATAAAGTAGATATGTTTCCTTCACTTAACGAAAACATTGCTGAGAGAATAATTTCAGAACATCTAACTTTATTGAAAGAAAAGATTGTAAATATATTACTTTCCTTTCTTAAATATAGATAATTATGACAGAATACGAAATCCATTTGCCACGATTGAAGAAGAAGAAGAATTGGTCACCTTGTCAACGAACCTTAATCTAAAAACCAAATTTTCTCAGGTAACCATGGAGGACTTTTGGACTTTTGTCCAAGACGAATACCCAGCTCTCTGCATGAGGGCACTGAAATTCTGGTTACAGTTGCCATTCATATTTGTGTGAGCTCGGTTTATCAATAATAACTAAAAAACACTTACGAATTTAGACGAAGAATTGAGGGTAGCTATATCAAATATTCGACCTAATATTTCTGAAATCTGCAAATGCCACCAAGCTCAGGTTTCACACGAATTAATTTTCGCATCAAATAATCTCAATTTTAATCGGGTTAATTTTATTTTTTCTATTTATATATATATATACTGTACATATGTATATCTCTTATTTAATTATTTTTTGTTGTATTACTGTTGTATAATCTATTAAATTTATAATGAATTTTATGTTTGCATATTTTTCTTTTTTTTTATTTTAATGTACCGCCATTTTTTCTTATGACAAGTGCACCATGACTTCGAAAAGGTTAAGAACCGATGACGTAGATTGTCTCCTACGCCATATTTACGGTGGTGACCATTCAATTAAACTAATTAAGGTTTACATTACTATAATCAAAATAGCTCGTAATAAGAGACGAGGAAGATTAGGAAAGGAAAAACAGAACTAGTTCTTGGCTTACGTTTACACAGCCCAATAAACATTAAATTTCAACGTAAAACAAAGTTGACATAACACTTATTACCAGTCTATTGTCTTTGTATTGCAAAATGATTCTTGTCAAACCTGGAAAGGGTTGGAAGCGTAGAAGCGTATTATAGTTATATATCGTATCCGTAGTGGCAACAAAAAAGTCGTATGATGTATAATTATACCACTAAACTAAACACATGAAATTTACTGAAATTAATAAAACCGATACTAAACAAAGCAGCAACAATATTATGTTTTAAGTGAAATGAAAAGAAATGTAGATTCACGTGCATTTAGTATTTATACCATAATAATATAATTGAATTGTTTTTTAATTGAATGCCAAAGTATTTAACATCGATTTTACTTGTAGCTTATTTCCGAAATATATTTTTTGACTATTTGGTATAAACAGACAAATTACGATTTAAGAAATGATTTTTTATTTAATAAATAGTTACAGAGCATACTTCTTCGGCAGCATCCTTTATTTCGTCCTAGTCTAATATCTACACATGGTTTGACAGTAAGATATATAGGTCAACCAAAGCGCGAGAGGGCTAGCGTTTTGTAAAATTTATTGCAACAAAACATGCTCCATCTCGATTCGTTTTTCGCGTCCTATCCTGCTCGCATTTTGTTTTGATATCTTGCTCAGTTTTTTTTTTATTGCCCGGGTCCCTTCAGCAGTGATGCATTGGCTATTTAAACTGTCTAGTCAGCGTCCATTTTATTTATTTTAAATTTAATTGACAATAACGATCGATGAAAAAAAATATACTTCCTCGCGTCATTGAACTTAGCAGAGATACACAAGACTGATTTTTAAATGCTGAACCCCGTAACTATTAAGGGTTTATTGATGTATTAATAAACTGTTATGTCTGGTGACCTTGAGATAGTCGGCAATATAAGTATAATATCGATCGTCGAGTTTGAAATTTGAGCTAAATATGCAATTAGATGTAAAAAGTTGCGTTCTATCTGATTCAGTAGTCAGATAACACAAAAATGCCACCAACAAAACAATAAGCCAGATAAGCTTCTAAAGAATTAATCAAAATACTGATGTTTCTGGGTCAAGGATATTTCTATATATCTTTCTGCTGAAAGTACTTAATTGTTAAACACTTGTTTATGAAACAAATGCAGCTCGGGTACAAATCAATAATATATGATTTATAGTAACCATTTGAAAATTGTCATTCCCATTATCCCAATATGGGTTATTTGGAGATGACTGAGTAATGAACTGGATAATCGATATCTGACATTATGGCATTGTAACGATTACTTTATCTTTAACAAAATAATAGAATCACGATCAATTTTTGATACAGGAATCGTTTATAACGTAATTTATATTATAACAACGTAAGCAAAAAACGACACTGTATTTTAAAAAATAAAACACAATTTGTTTTCTACTACTTCCACATTTTTATGACGCACAGTATCGGTTTTGCTCATCGCGAGCATCATCAACTGATACAACATCAGTTGACAATGCTCGCGATGAGCAAATCTGTCCCTGGTCATAATGAAAAATACTGAAGCAAAACAAAATGAGTTTTATTTTTAAAAAACATCAATCCAATTCAGAAAATTCCGAAACAGCTTTCAACTGTATCATCCAATTCTTGAGGAACTAAGTAATTTGCTATTTACCTTATCAATATAGATTTATACTTCTATACTGATACCAATAGATAAATAACGTTTCTCTGTATAGATTAATCTCCATTTTTAATTTGGCAATATAGCTCAACAAACAAAAAACTAAATCGAGATAAAAATTTGTAAACGTTCTTTGTTTAGCTTAAAGAGTTTTAAAAAAGGTTTTGTGCGGTCAGTCATTTCATCATAATTTCCGGATGAAACATTTTAATCCGTAGAGATAGCGGTCGTTCAATTTTCTTTTCAAATTCTACTAAATTGATAAGCCAGAATTATGTAAGCTTAACAAATTAAAAAAGCGACTTAATAAATTTGACTGGTGTGCGTAAATAAGGACTTTACAAGGAAACAGAGTTATTTTTACCTATAACAATCACCCTATTAGTTTAAGAACTGTACTTGTCTGAAGATTTGCTGATAAAGTAAATATTTTTACCTGAATACACACATTATAATTTTTCTCGACCGTCTTCTGAATTTATTGAGAACAGGCTTGAGCAAACTACAGCCCAACGCGTACGTTTATGGGGCCCGCGAGCTCTTTCATATTGAATAAAAAAACTTTTACTTTTTTCTGCCTTTTGACGCTTCTTCAAAATTGCATAAATAATATCGTCTGCATAGTGGCAGATTGCGATTAGTCGAAAATCGGGTGTTTTGAGTTATGAATGCAGTACGATAGATTTTGTTTACGTAATATTAAGAAATATGAATCGAGTCAATTTCGTTCACAGTGTTAAAAAATAATAACTATTACTTAAATCGAATACTTAAATTTGGATTATTGAGATTTTGTACACTTCCATGTATTTTGTCACTAACGACCCGGGTTTCGCCTTTCGGCATCTTTAGGTATTCGAGCTCACGAATGGACTCGAACTGACATTCGTGAGTTCGAATGCCTGAAGATGCCGAAAGGCGAAACCCGGGTCGTTAGTGACAAAATACATGGAAGTGTACAAAATCTCAATAATCCAAATTTGATATTGAAATTCCATCAAGCACCCTCAGTCGATGTCTTAAATTATAGAATACTTAAATGTTTAACGAATTTCATAAAGTAGTCAGCTTAATAAATAATGGTTGGAATATGTAAGTAGAGATGCTTACATTAATTTCATGATTTTCATTAGAGAAGATTATCTCAAAACAAAGAATTTCAACATAACGCCTTCTGCCACTATACTGACGATATAATACATTGAACAATTTATCGATTTGTAAATAGCTTTACGATCAAGTATTACCGATAAACATTTCCATGCAGTTTCAAAAATCTTATTATTGAAAAATGTTAAACATTTACATTCGTTTTATTAAATTGACGGTGATTAGAGAATCCCTTTGAATGACAATAAATAATGTAGGTACATACGTTCATTTTGAATTCATAGAGTAGCCCTTAAGCAATTTTTTATTCCAGTTCTAGTCTAAATTGACAGACAAATATTCCTCATTATGTAACCGCAATATCCATACATTATTCCATTTATTTCAAGATGAGACTGAGCGTAACTAGAAAATACTATAACAGCTTTATTGGCTTTCTAGAGATTTTCCACGAGTAACTGCCTTTATAGGTTTATAGATAGGTGCTTAGTACGGGGAAATAAATATTCCTTTCACCGTGTGATGTTTGTTTATGCGAGGCCTGAATAAAAGAGGATAAAAGCTTATAAATATTCACATCAAAAGAGTATAGAGTGAATCTGACAGCTTTACTGACTGTCCATTGTCCACTCACCCCGGCTAGTGGCCACTACCTCTCGGGTATGAAATATTTGCCGACTGCGAATAATATGCAACTGAAAAAAAGCTTCAAATAACAACATTTATTTTGCCTATCAAACTGGTTTGTGTTGCAGTGTAGTCGTACATAGACGAACATATCAATTCCGGTATTTTTATATTTCATATTAAATACCATATTCATTTCGTTGGTATAAAAGTCCGATTTTCACAAAATAAATACCTTATATTATTTTTATTCTTTGAACGTGTTGATTATCAAATTTTAGTGGGAAGTTATAGTTAAAAAAACGAAATAAAATTTGTTTTGCTCTAATTCCACATTTCTTTGTATGATGATTAGGATCGTTTTTGCTTATCGCAAGCATCATCTGCCAATCTTTGTCGGATATTCGTGCAAATTTATCCAACTGCCATAATAACACTTTCATATTCAATGCTTGTAATAATAATGTTGTATATTAAAAATAATACCGGGATCCCGGTCTTGGTAATACCAGCTTTGCAGTCTCTAGCCGTGTTAATTACGCAGCCATTAATCCTGTCCGTGTTTGGAAAAACAAAATATTTTTTTTATTTTTATTGTACAGGAATGTCACAAAAATAACTACCTAATTGATACTGTACTATGAAAATTAAAATTTCAAGTATGTAAATTTGTTATTGCCAAAATAAATTATTGTCAAAGTATAGAATTCGTTTGCATATGAGTGCTCATCATGAAACATGGCAATCCGTCGAAAAAGCTCGCTACCAGATTAAGATTCGCTGAAGCCACATTCAATACTAAGCGGAAAATCTAGTACTCACTCTTGCTCCCAGTCAGAATCAAGTGTCATTTGAGATATGCATGCACTCTAGAAGTGCGGCTTTATTTTTTCGAGTAATAGCACATCACTAAAGATAATGACATCCGAAATGTGGACATAAGCGAATGGTCTAAGCAGCCCCTAAAAACAATCAATATATTTTTAAAAGGAGCTTATACATTTTTAAACCAGATAGGCTTGGTCTTGAAATAACGTGAAGAATAACTTGTAAAGAATCAAAGATACTCGCGGAAGATAGATAATCTTAGAAGCATGGTGAAGTGATCATACGCTCTAATAAAAAGTGGTTGTGGAAAAAAAGAAGAATACTAAAGAATTGGTTGATTGTTTGATAATATTTATTGCAAAACATTATTATCATGTTACCTAGAATGCTCTTAAATAGAATGAATATCTGTGGTATTTACATGATGGAAAAATGGCAGTTATTGAAGTTAACTAACTATCAAATGATAGTCAGCTACGTGTTGCAGTGGTTTACATCGTTGGCTACGGTTACGGATGTCTCGGGTTCAAGTCCAGATGTGGACAGTTTCATAAATTGATTTTTCAATCGATTTATGGATTTCTGCTCGGATGTTTGTGATGTTTATATTTCCCTCCCACCCATTCGATCCTAAAAACAGGGTATAGCAAGAGAGATTAGTTAACCACTAGTCCTATCCTAACCCTATCCCTATATCCCAACTCTCTTCGAAAAAGGAGAGGTTGAGCGACTGAGTAACAAGAAAACTTCTGTTGAGATGCCTCTATTAGGAGGCCATATGCTCCACACAGAGAGCGGACATCTAAAAAAAAGCACTTCAAGCGAGTAAAACTTTACACTAATCGAAAAATTCAAATGAAATTAAAAGCTTTATCCTAATTGTTAAATTACTATTATAAGAGTCAAGAACATATTAATAGTAGTGCAATATTGAAATCGTCTTTCATTTTAAAATACAATACGATACGAAAATTGAAAAGTTAGACTGCCAAAAAACACTACCCTCATCAAAAGCATGAAATTTCCACGGATCATTATAAAAAGATTTTATCACAGATTTTTTGCTCGGCATGCGAACAACAAACAATGTTCAGCTTTTGGTTTCAGTAAAGTTTTAAAAAACGTCTGAGAAAAGCCTTGTATGATTTGCATTTCATAAGTCTGATTTTGAAACCTGAAAAAATTATCGTTCACAAACTACAAAAACCTTTTCTAACCCAAAACAAACCTATTTTTGCATTTGCGATGAATTTTTGAAAATATAGCAAATTATTTTTTTTCTTCGTTTACCGACAATATATTTCATTATTGTATTCGTGATATTTTTGTAAAAATAAGTACTAAAAGTTTCATTTTTTTATTTGTAGCTACTACAAAATATTACCATGTGTTCGATGATTGTGGATTTCATTCGAAGAAATAATATTCCATACAAGTGTCCTTCTAAACATCCTGGCTAAACAAATATTTTTATATAAAGTAAAATTGTTTTGCGATTCAAAACAATTTATGGTTGTTTAAATTTATCTGAATACAGAATGACAGTATCGAGTTGCTTTGATTTTTTAGTCTTATTTCTTTAAATATTATAATGAAAAGACATGAAATAATTAGGTATCAAATGCCAGATTTGGAATGGAAGACTTTTAGGAAAAGTATTTTTTTATTACGCTACCTGGTATGAGGTTCTCATTTCGCAAAGATCCTTAAATCTGTTCGCAAAAATGCGGGACACTCGAGGGCGACGCTGTCAGTGTTTACGTCGTTTACAACGGCTGTTACGGCCATGCGCAATGGCACCCTCGTAGGCACACTAGCGCTACACTCAGAAACGGGAATCGGGAGCACGGCGTCAAAATTTGCGAGACGTCAAACAAATACGAACGTGGCGGACATAGTTCGCGATCCACCGCCACTTTAAATGCCGATTCGGAACAATTCATGAATGAATGAGAGCATAAAACATCCAAAACTCGCGGCAAAACAAATTGACAGACAATTTTGATTAGTCTATGTGAAGATTCAGCGCTTTGTTTCAATGATAATACTGTCAATATTGTCGTAAGTTTCAACGAGTGCTCTATACGCTACACTTCATTCAGAAGTTTTCCAGGAATCGCATTTCCTCCACGTGTAACAACTCCGGTAAGTCTGTTATACCTATTGTATCCTTTGGAACGTAAAATATAATATTATGCAACATGTTTTATCATAAATATCTATATATCTGATATAATAATGATATTATATTTTGAGTAAGCTAAAGAAGCAAATAACCAGTATTTACATATTGCATACATATTGCAATGGGGCGAACGCTAAATGACTCAGTACCCATTTTATCAATAATTTGGCGTGAGTGTACATTTATGATAACACTTTCTTATACTGTAAGGAAATTTATTTTCTTGAAAATTTGCATGTTTAGATAATTCATGCTTATGTTTAGATAATTCTTTATCCGTAAATACTTAACTCAATACAATAATTTCATAGGATTTAAGCAAACAGAATATTCAAAACATTAGTGTGTAAAAAATGAAGTCTTGAAACCGACAATATGTTTAGTTTGAATTAACCATACTATCAAGATACTTCTACGTACACATTTAAGAAATAATAATTATGAATCTATAGCTTAAATTCATAAATGAACTATTAGCTTTAAATAGGATATTAATCACCATGCGATTTTCATACGGTACTCACTCTTTAGGCAGATATGGCCAAGAAGCCTTGTTAAATAAATATCTGTACAACAGTATAGCTTGACGTATAATAACTATTTTAAATAAATGTATTTTTATATCAAATTATTTTACTATTATTTTACGTTTATTTTACGACTTTCATAGTGCTACTACGTTGAATTATATTTAATATAATTCTAATCATGAAAAAACAGCTGGCGAGTTTTATTAGAAATTTATATGCTTGGCAAAATACCTGCATTTTTTCACTCGATGCAGAAAAGACTCATAAATCTATATTTATTCTCATTCATCTGCTCTACTTTCGCGCCATCTGCTGCTTAAAATAATGAGAAGTTTTAATTTTAAACTCTTGTTTCAAAAAAGTGGAATAAATTTGGGATTGACATGAGTGTGTCATAGTAATACGTCATACAAAGATAGTGTAAATGTCATGTTTCTTAAATATTGTAGTAGTTTTTATGTTGAAGCTTTTCGTTCAAAACTTGGATGTATATCTATTTTTTAGATTATTACCTTATTTAATAAATTAACGACAAACTAAAGAAAAAACGAATATAATAATGAATCGGTATTTATTGATGGAACTTAATTTTAATTATGAAAACTTGTTAGTTTCATTATTTAGTTCTGCAAGAATTTATTATAGTTGATGGCTATTTTGGCATTACACTATCTTCAGAACTATATCGTATAATCTCTGTATTAATATTAACTAAATACACCTTGTTTCTTTTTACACGGGTGTTAAGAAACAAGGACCACCGTGTTCCAGAAGGTCACGTATCTTCTACAACTGAATTTCAACTAAGAATAACTTTTTTGTTATCATGTATTTATACTAATATTTTCATAAGTTATTTTATAATGTATAAATAATTTAATAAATTGACATGGTTTTAAATTTTAATTAATGTAATTGTAAAAAAATACATTTATTTACAGTTACATGACCAGACACAAGCTCAGTTTCAAAAAATGCTGAAAAAAATCGTGCAAAAAGTGAAATAAATTACCTTTGAATTTTTACCTTATTGATGGTGATACTTTTCAAACTAAACGCCGACGATTTGAAAACACAAAACGTTGTGATTAATTTTTTATTATGCAAAATAAATGAATGATATTTTATAATTTAAGACATCGACTGAGGGTGCTTGATGGAATTTCAATATCAAATTTGGATTATTGAGATTTTGTACACTTCCATGTATTTTGTCACTAACGACCCGGGTTTCGCCTTTCGGGCATCTTCAGGCATTCGAGCACAGTTAAATTCCTTGCCAATTTTGAATGAGCAGCTGAACCTTCCTAATTCTCCGCTATTATATCCTATACGTTGAAACACCTAACAGATGTCATTAAATGTAGAATGATTGTATATATACCCATTCGTCGAATTACATCCCGTCAAAACCCACAATACTATTATAATTGTAAAATCACTGGTATTTCTAAAAGAAGTCGAAAAGCGGCAATTCGCCACTCTGTTAATATGGTGTTTACAAAATAAGGATTAGGGAGATTCCCGAAATTTTAACTCAGGTATCAGTGTGGCTCTCAGACGTATAATATCTTACCTCGTAAATAATATTTGTCGCAATTGTATCTTCTATATAAACGTTAGACACTGTTTACTGTCTCTCAGTTCGAGTCCATTCGTGTGCTCGAATGCCTGAAGATGCCGAAAGGCGAAACCCGAGTCGTTAGTGACAAAATACATGGAAGTGTACAAAATCTCAATAATCAAAATTTGAATGATATTTTATTTGGCGTGAAAAAACCACGTTTTCAAAGAATTCCGAATAAACGTGTAGACCGTGTAGAACGTGTAAACCGAAAAATTATCATGCTTGTAGAATGAACAAAACTTTTTATTTTATTTTCAAACTGACGCAAAATATTGAGATCCAAGGAGTGAATAATTCTTTCAGTGTAATCTCTCTAAATATTGCCTTGAGTTTTATATTTGTTTGTTTGATGATAAAATGATGATGTGTAAATGGAACCCGACGGAAAACTAAGAGACGTTACGTACAGATTTCATTAAATAGCATTCAGCATCATTTATAAATTATAATAAATATGTTATATAATATGTCATATTGACAAAATGTTACTCTCAAATTATTCAATTCAGTATTTTGTCGACGTTTGACATGCGAATCATCCACGCATCACTAACTGTTAGATTCACTACACTTGATTAATTATTTAACATGATTAAATGTGTTCATAAATTCTATTGCAATACTTCTCTTAAAACATATAAAATAACAAATCATCTCATAAAATTGATTTAATTGACATATTTCGCTTCATACTATTGTGGTTGATGTCCAAATCATTTTTTAAATAACAGAAGATTGTTTACCTAATTACTATTTATGAGATTTTTTATTAAAAATGCTCGAGTCAGTAACTTCCATAAATACGCAAGTGGATTCAAAATTTATAAAAATCACAATGAATAAAATTTTCATCAAATATTATTTAAACATTCTTTAACATCTCCCATAAGAAAAATATACATGAATAAATATTACGTTCAACACCCTTTATGCGAAGCAGAATTCATTAATGATTGATAACTGGTTTATAACATAAAAGGATTCTAAAATTTACATTTCTTATATATTGTGAATTTGATTTATATGGCCTTTTCAGTAGGTAATAATAATCCTTTACACGCTGAGAGCAATCAATGCCTTTCATGAAGCTTACGCGGATATTTTCTATAGAAGTCATTGACTTAGCCAAGCCTTTGAAACATCGAAGTAAAAAATTCATTTGACGATCATGAACATTATTTAGACAAAACATGCTTTATAAAATTTCAAAATTCCGAATCTATTTACACGTTTTCTTTCAAACTTCATGATCCATTAAATAGTTAAGGCTACATACTTTTCCAAACGTTCACAATTTGTATTGATTATCTCGGTATTATTTCGGTATTTAAGAAACCATATTATGGTGGCAGCAACCAGGTAGGAATATTTAGGTGATTATCTCCAATCATAACGTGGTTTCTTCCCAAAATAATGTTCGTATATTGTCAGTAGATAAAAACTTATTTTTTTTTTACAATCTATGTCGAATCGTTATGCTATTGTTTTAACCGAAAAAATATAATATTGTATTATTAAAATCTATCTCTTAGCTAACTTTCTTCTTGGAAATAACTCTTCATATAGACTAGTCAACAAATTAAATATAAACGGCTTTTTAGATAACAACTACAGATATCATTTCATAGTTTATTGCTAAATTATGTAACTTTTTTCTAGTTCCACATAACCATATCATTTTCGAAGCGTTGGTGTGCCAAAAAATTACAATATCATATTTTATTCACAAAATTATATTAACTCTCTTTTATTGCCTTTTCAATTCTGCATAATTATTCAATTTAATAAATTGAATTCCATATTGCTAGAAAACTTATAAAAAACTTTTTAATTTCAGAAGTGAATAAGCGTCTCAAAATACAGAATTTTAGTTTCCGATAAAAACACTAGTCGTTTAATATATAATATAACAAAAAGGTTACTTATTAATCGTCATAATTACACTATCGCATAAGTTTCACTTCGTGTACTTGGTGGCGTAAAATTTACCGTACAATAGATAAAAACTCCAGATGATTATTCTCTTTGACCTTGCGTCAAAGGCTTAAGAAAGTGTTTGAAACACTCCCTCATTAATTACAGCATTCTGTAGAGGCGTAGTCGATAAAAACCACTCCACCCAGTCTATCTTGTGGCTTTACAAAGAGGCAACTAAAACTATGACAGTTTAATTTAAAATGTTGACAGTGGTAAGGAATACTTCCACTTTATAATTAAGATTACGAGACGCCTTTGAACTTACTAATGATATCTTCAGAGTTGTTAATTACTTGCAAAAGTTCAATTTGACTAAAATAACAAGCAGTTTTGAATCAATGTTAGATACATATAACGTAAATTATTTAAATAAACATAATTAATAATTTATCATCAGTGTTGATTTAGAAACAGTAAGAAGTTTTTAATGCTATGAAAGAAAGTTAAACATAAAATCTTCTGATCAATATAAGAAATTAACAGTAATATACTTGATCATTTCGGTAAATTGACTGTGAAATGTAATGTCGTCAGAAGAAGAATTCCTTGACTGTACAAGTAAATGCTGTTTTCCAATAAATAGGTGCTAGGACATAGAGAAAACTATAGAGCAGCATTTCCCAAACTATTTTCCGCCGAACACTGATGTTATGTTAAAAGTGAATCCGTTGAGAAATATCAAAACTTATACTACCCTTCCTTCGACATTATGCTGTAACCAAATCTAAATAACCGAAAAACATCCAAGTCACAAATGTTATTTTTTCGATGTGATAATTAGGTGTTTGTTTTCAGCTCAGCACTGAAATCTCATTTTTTTTTGTTTAATATTTACATCTTCCTGCCGTAAAAAATAAAAAAGTATTAAATGGAAATTTAACAAATTGTCAATTGTTCTGCCGTAGGAAAAGCTTGAGAAACCTTGAATCAGAGAAAAGCGCCTGATTAATTAATTATGAAAATAAAATATCACAGCTTACACACTTTAAGGTTCTCACGTCGTCTAACTACTAAAATTGAAGTCAGCGCATTACCAGCGCAATAAAATAATAGTTTTGAATAAATCATATTTTAGTAAGGCTATTTATAATATGCACAAAAGTACTAATAATATTTTGACAATTTTCAATACAGATGATTGCGACATCATTACAAAACAGGCGGCAGTTGACCACAAATCGATCCGCGTGCGACTGGTAGACTGAGGTCGATGTTCTGGCTATCCTCGTTATTGTTTTTATTGGCATAATATTATAACATTTAATCTTGTATTTACAATGTAATATTTTATTTTTAAATTTGTCTTGGAACCTAATTTTATTCAAAGTAATTATCACACAAGGATGTTCAATCAGTAAATGAAAACATGTAATGAATGCTACATTCAAACGCGGCCTACGTGACACGAGCGTAAAAAGTTTATCAGAAGTCAACTAGTTGTAATTACTTAAATGTATTTAGTTTAGTTAATTATTATAATAGTATTTAATTAGCTAATGCATTAATTGATTATGATTACAAGAAAGCTTGATACATACATATCATGAGGGCATGGTTGGGAATGAGTAAAGAAATAAAATCTAAATAAAAGACAAAACGGTTGAAAAAATGTAGCCAGTGCGAGAATTTATGCGTGTAATATAAACTTAATTCTCGGCTTCAACTTTCCTACGAATAAAAAAATCCGAAATACTTTACTTTAAAGTTTATTCAAATTTCTTGAATCTTCTTGGAAAAGTTTTCTAGCGCCATCTGGTTGCTAGGCCGTAAACGTTTTTAAATATTTGGGATACCTACTACAGCAGAGTCAAAACGCTGTTATTACTCTCAAATTACAGGACATGATTTATTTTTTTAATGCTTTTCATATACTTTTGATATTCGTTATAAACATACTATTAAGTTATAAGAAAAAGTCAAAGGTAATGAGGAAAATCATTTGCTTTTATTTCATTACTAATTTTGATAATAGATTGATAAAAGAAAATAATATACAATCAAGATTACAATGTTTTATAAGTTTAAAATTAATATGTGAATCAGTTTCTCATTAAGGCACCATATGTTTTGATCAAAAGAGGTATTTAATTCATTAATCATATTCATAGTTCATTTAATAATTGCTTATTTTTTTAATACATTTAAATATTCTCTACACAAATCATTTCACTTAAATGTGCTTCAATTTAGTATGTCGCATTTAATATGTTATATTTTTTCCCAAAACCCATTCACTGGCAATACTGTCGACCATAAAGTGATAATGTACGTTTTATTTTAGCGAAACTAGGGACAGTAAAACTGGCATATGTAAATAGTCTTGACACAAAAAGCTTACGTCACTAAAGCTATTTTCTTTTGAGTGAAAGCACTACGTCGGTCGCTATAGAAACAGTCCGGAAGTTGCGCGCGTTTGAAGGAAAGGAAGCCGCATGCTGTTCGTCCAATATGATCAACCCTTTGCCTCTTAGATACATGGAAAACATTTCTTAACTGTCCATGTCATTCGAAATAATAAATCTATTTTATTAACCTAGTGATAAATTGTTTCACAAACTTTATTTCCATATCGCAATCATCAATATAAAAGCGCAAATACACCCCTCTTGTCAGGGCATTCAGATTTATTTTCAACGGTCGGATGTTTGGTTAATGGAATTCTTGATAGCCATTTAAAGACACATATAGAGTGTTCATAAATTTGGAAACCATTGAGCTCTATGTTAATTAATGAGTATATTTATACAGATGCACGTTATTGAAAGATCATTAAAACTTAGGAATAATGAAAAAATTTCAAGATATTCATAAAATGAAATGACAGTAACACTATGTAACATTCGCTTTTATTTCCATCGCAGTGTTTGTGTACTGGCAATAAAATGTGTATTTAACATTTGAAAATTGCTGTGATTTCAATAATAATTTTCTGACGCTCTTTTGCATATCCTATAATTGTATAAAACAAAATTGGAGAGTATAATGTAATAACTTTACTTTTTATATAACCATCTCCGCTTCCAATGTGGAGCATTTGAATTCCTAATGGAGTTTATCTCAACTGAGATTCTAATAGAACTAACATGTTACTCAGTCGCTCAATCTCTTTTTTCGGAGAGAGTAAGGATAAAAGAATAGAGCTAGAGCAGAACAAGTGGTCAGCTATTCTCTCCCACTACACCCCGTTTTTAGGATCAGACGGATGGGAGGAAACTATCCACATGACGGATGAACTAAAATCAATAATAAATAAATTTATTCAACTGTCGAACCCATGAGAACTGTAACTAAAGCCAACGACGTAAACCACTACTTAAAAAGGTCCGGTAGTATAAAGTTAGTGTAAAATATTTCAAAGAACTATTTATACTGAAAAAATATAATACTATGTTCATAACAGTTGAAAAAGAATAATAACAAAAATTAACTCTTTATTGCTAGATTTGTATTGGAATATATATTCATTTAATATTCTGATAAACAAACTATGCATAGTGTGTCCAAAACAGTAGGCTATGTTTGGATTGTAGTTTTTTCGGAGGATTCACATGACCGCATTGCCCTCTGAAAGTTTGTTAGAAATTCGCTTTGAGGCTCTTGATTTACTGCAGTTGTAATAAGTTGATGCTATTCCCTTTGCTTAATGCTATATTTGCTAACAGAAAGTGAAAGTTCAAACATAATTGTGGATGGAATCTTATTTTTTTATGAAACATTACATTTTTTTATGATCCAAGTTAATTGCCAACAAGGAGTAACTGTGTTTAATATTCCGCTGTTTCCGGCAACAAAACCTCGGTTTTGTGTGGTTATAGTACAATTATTTAACCATTAAATCTCCATTCTGCTTCTATATTGAAAATTTTAAACAAACATTTTGTATACCTGCATTTGTTTGTTATTTTTATGATTTATTTAATTCAAGCTCTTTCTATACACAAATTTCAACAAAAAAATCGTAACTTGAATATAGGTTGTGTTTATTTAAAAATAAATTTATAAAAAACTGTATCTATTATAGTCACGGAGCATTACAATGTTAACTATACTTTTCTAAGTTTTACACATAATATAATCGATAAAGCAGAACTTCAATGTTAAATACTAAAAAATAATATTAAAAAAGTTTGTTTGTTAAGGCAATCATTTCAATTTAAGTATGTACATATAATAACAATAAAAATTTTGAAAATGTTCGTGTATTCATTTTTCTCTTACCTTCAATTCAATGCAATATCATGATATACGTTTCAGTGTCAGATTTCGTAGTAAAAACGCAATAAAAATTATATGCACATGCTGTGCAGCATATGACATTTAAATTTATAAAAGGCTTTATTAGTTTGTTGTGCCTTAATTTCGCTTGCCCATATTGAAATTCATGAGTTATTACTTTATCTCAACAGTTAATTTTTATTGTAAAAAAATGCGATAAAAATCATGCATTTACTAAAAGTATGTACTCCATTTTCTTAAAACCCCAAATCACTAACGTGCATACGGTACAACTACACATATGCGTATGATTTTGTCAAATCCAAACCCCCAGAGTTTTCCGTGTATCCGGAAGAAATCCAGCAGACACAATGCTTTAGCCGCCCGCACTCACAAGATATGGACCGATTAAGTTAAAATCGTTGTCATAATGCTTCTTGTCGGAAGGAATACGCTTTATATTTGTTGGACAGTAGACCACGAACTTTTTGTTATTATAATTAGAAATATATATAATTGCAAACATAATATTTTAACTAATGAGAGATAAACTGTGACGTCTATCATAGTTTTATTGAGAAATATATATAATAATTGTATATTGCATTGGTTGATTTGGTATTCTGAATTATGATTAAAACAATGAATAAAACTATATTTTTACTTATTTCGGCAGTTAAGTGTCAGCTTATTTATTTAATTAAAAATATATCAGTTTAACGAATATTTTACTTTGCTCTCCTCAAAAATAAAAAAAAATTCTTCACTTTAAGGCTATCTACCCTCGATTTTGTAATGAATCAATTATTTCAAGGATCTATAAGGAAAATGACGTGTATATACCATTAGATTCCGCAGAACGATCGGTAAAGTGTTCGTACGTGTGCATTAGGAAAACTAAACGACCGTGACCTAAATTGATTTTTTTTTCGCATTTACGTTTTGTGAAAAGCGCGAAACTCTCAATTAGGAGGAAAGTTCCCACGAGATTCGCTGAACCATTCTGTTCGAATAATCTTTTAGTTTAAACATTGCGGCTAGCTAACGAAAGCTTTGAAATCACAGAAGCATGATATTATATCTTGAAATAGGATTCGGTTATCTTTATAATCTTTTTGCTACATTTTTCTTGAATAAAAGTCTGACCTATTTTTAAAATGGAATTAAAGAAGTTCAATGGGGTAAAAATATCAATGCATTCGAACACACGAATGGACTCGAACTGTTCGAGTCCATTCGTGTGCTCGAATGCCTGAAGATGCCGAAAGGCGAAACCCGGGTCGTTAGTGACAAAATACATGGAAGTGTACAAAATCTCAATAATCCAAATTTGATATTGAAATTCCATCAAGCACCCTCAGTCGATGTCTTAAATTACATACATGGCTGTTACGCATTTATTATTTTGGTCTTCTGTCTTGGATAAATTCCAATTTAATCAATAAAAAAGTTTTTGGTTTTTGCCTACCATTTGTATTCATGAATCATCAATATTTTTAAATTAGGTATTTGTTTTTAATAACAACAATTTTTTTTTATAAATATAAAATGCCAGTTTAGTTAACAACTGAGTATTATCAATGATGATAAGTAAACAGTATTACAATTACTACAGATAAGTAACATTCCAAAATGTAATAAGTGTAGTAATATATGAAACATTTCCATATTTTGGTGGTATCTGATTAATTCTAAATTCCCTTAATTTGATCTCAAAGTATCTGTTTATCTTTTTACAGTATTGATTATTTTAAAACTACAATTTTGAACCTACTACGTCTTGAAACGCTAATCATTATATTCGTATCATACCTTGCACTTGACCGTCAAGATTCATCAGATTAAAGTTAAATACATTACACCATTAAATAAGTAACCATGAAGGTTAATGTAATTCAACCTACCGTTAACGTGATATATACATAAATATTTTGTATCCATATAGTCATTCAATTATACAGTTCCTTTACTCTTACTTATCTCGAGTAACTTCCCATGTATTGGTGGACTCTGAATGATTCGTATAGTGAGCAATATTTGAATATTTTTGTTTGATTTTGTTTGTTGAAATCTATTTTGGAAAAATACGAAAAATCGTGTTAACATTTCGACCTTAAAATATGTACATATCTAATCTAATTTTATACTTTATTGATACTGTTTTATGAAATTACGCTGTAAGATTAAATTTTGTTGCCATTTTTACCACAAGTACATATAGGTTCTTAATATTTTTATATGATTATGTTCACACATGGTCACATTTCAAAAGCCATGATAATAATCGTAATATACATTTGCAACTTTTCCGTAATATATAAATAAAATGAAATTGTACTATTTTTCCAAGCAAGCCTAACTGGTTCGGTTTATATATATTTTATTTATTACTGGTAAGATTGAAGACTTAACTAAAATTATTATGGTTTTAAAGTTCAATTATTTCAAGCTTATCCTAGTATCACCGCAAAATTCAATGACGGTTTGAGTTTACTTTCTTTTTTTCAGTATGAAGAATTTCGGTTTGAAAAGGATGTTTTACATAAAATGTCTCTTTTGGTTTTTTTGTAGTGCCTTCTATTTTTGCGAGTCGTTAGGCATTCGGGTGACTAAAAAACGAAACGCCAAGGGTCAAACAAGCGTGCAAGTAATTAATTTGAAAAAGGTTTTATTTAAAGCAGATGTAAAATTCATACGCGTAATATTCTCATTAAACCCATTGTTGGGCGTGTTTCGGTTCCAAATTTTTTGAAAAAAAATCGCTAATTGAAAAAATAGTAATGACATTCAGAAACAAAAAGCGTTATTTAAGTTTAATTTGTATGAAATGAAACGGTAGGCAAGGAAAAATCTTTTTGACCAACTTTGCTTCATCTGTGAAATATGTTTTTGTTTTATTTAATAAAAGAAAAATGTGGCATAAATGTAACATTTCTGATGTTCAAAACTCTGGCAAAATTTTAAATGAGAAACTGATTTTGTCATACGAAATTGACTCAAGGTAAAATGATATTACAAACATCCATCCTTTGTTGTGAAATGTATTGCTGATTTAATAGCATCAAGATTTTATATTATACTCCACCATCATTAGGAAGTGAACCATTACTACTTGATTGCTAAGCTGAGGTAAGTTATCGGTAAATTTGGCTTGACACTAGGCAAACAATCAAATATGATTTAATATGTTCAATTAGTCAGTGTTGGCGGAAAAAATAAAATATCAACCAAAATTGTACGTTAGAAAAGTAATTCCACAGTCTACTTATATTGATAATACCGTTATATAATAAATGTAATAAAAAATGAAAAACATTTTTTCACTTACGCACTACTTAAAACCATTTCTGTGTAAATATAATGCGACTGAGCGTCGAAACAGTTTGTTTATTTTCTTATTCAAAAGTACAAAAAAAGTTTCTAGCCAAGTTTCGTGGACAAACAAACAAGTCGCAGCACTTTATTCGACGATAACAGTCATCCATAGAAGTCTGAGGCCATCGTTAAAGCTTTTGAGACTCGTGAGCATTCACGTTTGACTGAGTAGGTAAAAGATTCTCGAACAAAATAAATCTCGCTGGGACCGAGCTGCAATTTTTCGCTAAAGCAATCTTTATTAGTATCCCTAAGAGCTTATAACTTATATCGTTTTATAGAATGACAAGATCATTTCGTTTTGCAGCTCATTGCTTTTTAAAGGTATCCTTATAAGAAAAGTAATGAAAAATGTTTAAAAACAAGGTTTGTATACAATAAAAATAGTTTTTCTCGGTTCCTTGGATATTTTTTATCATACACAGCTAGTTGTTGTTTTATAATAATTTATTGATATTTCAAATCATGGCTATCTGTACTGCTTCGTTGATAGGAATTTTAACAAGTTAAGTTATTATTCCAAGTAAGCTGGGCTTATTTTAAAAACAATATAAGAAATTGGGAAAACTGCATTTTTTTAAATCTATTAAGTATAAATACTATCGCAAACAATACATCACTACAAGGCGATGAAATATGAATATGTTTTACATTCACATACACATTAATTCGATTTGAAAAACTTTTGACAGTTATTAGAAACAAAAGCAGACAATACAATAATCGGTAACCTATTATACTTATTATTCATAACAAGTAATTATTTCGCATAAGATAACAAGCAACTATTATTATACGCCCAGAGTTCGTTTATTATCCCTCTCATATCTTAATAATTGTAACACAATAACGATGATGTGTTCAAAGCGTTTTTTCCGCCTAATAAATAACGTTATCAGTTCTCTTTCTATATTTTTTTCAAAATTTTCATTTATGTTCCACTGTTTGTTTCCTAAAAAAATCAAGAACGCGCCCTCTCACACAGAATTAAGTCGACTACGTAGGTCACAATACTATCTTAATATGTATATCAGTAATAGCATACTTCCTGTAAATTACTTCCAGGAAGTTGACGTATCAATATTATAAAAGCACTAAGGAGAAACGTAGGTTTGAAATACATTTTTGATGAAATAATCGGTCTAACGCGTTTTCAAAAAAGGGTAATTCCACAGCGAGCCTCTAATCAATCTTCTTTATTTTTAAGTGTGACATTTGAAAAGGTTTTTTCGTGTTATTTTCCTGACGTTGCTCTGTAACGAGATCCGTTAAAACTGAATCTATTTTTAAAACTTAGCATTTCTGTATTTGCTGGTATTCATTTAAACATTTTATAAATGTCAGATAGTCTTATAAAAGTGGTCGTATCTGTCATGAACGAAACACTTGTATCTAGTGTACGTATTCATAACTTACAAATATTTGAGTTTTCGTGTAAAAGAGTTACAAGATATCATATTACACAAATGAAGGTCATTTTATGTGATTCTTTTAAGAGGTGGTTCATGAATCGAGAATCTATTTTTTTATTATTAAATGACTTTACATTTTCTTTAATCTAGTTGAAATACTCTTTCCTGTCTGTACGATGTATAACGAGTCAGAAACCGTAGGAAATGTAGTATCTGCTATTGTACCACGATTATAAAGTTAGTATCCTTATGAAGAAATGTACTTAGCTGTCAAGATTTCATCTACATAGCGCTAGTAATCAAGGTTATTTTTATTTATGTTCTGACAAATTCTGAAAGCTTTACTTCTAAATAGTTCATGAAATGGTCGGCGTCCATGGTGCAGTTGGTTTCGTCGCTGGCTACGGTTACGGATGTCTCGGGTTCAATTCCTGGTGCGGAAGGTCTTCAAAGATTGATCTTTCAATCGATTTATGGATTTCTGTTCGTAGTCTGAGTCCTCCCTCCCATCAATCCCATCCTCACGGGGCGTAACGAGAGCGATTAGCTAACCACTAGTCCTGTCATAGCCCTATCCTTCTATCCCTACTCTCTTCGAAAAAGAAAAGAGAGGTTGAGCAACTGAGTGACAAGCAGTTCTCGTAGAAAAAAATTCTGTCAAGATACCTCCATTAGGAGACCATATGCTCCACATTGGGAGCGGACATGGAAAAAAAAAAGTTCATGAAAATTTCAGCAAACAATGGGCTTAGTATGCACCATCATTTTGTTGATAGTATTCCGAGCTAAATAAAAAATATTTCTTGCCAATGAGTAATTAAATAAGAGAGAAAATCTCTATCGATTTTCAGTAGGGTTGCCAATATTATGTCGATTCTGACCCAGAGAGAAAAAATGTGGACAGAGGGAGGGTAATAAAAACATTTTTAGCAAATTTTATTCACGCTATTAATAAAATAAAGAAAACTCGAATAATTAAATTTCTTGCAAATAAGCATAAATAGGGCGATATTCTGAGAGACTGTGGACAGAGTTAAGATATTCATGATTGCCAATCTTCACAGTAGAGAGGAACGATAGAACGATTGAAAATGATTTACGGCCTATCGTTTGAGAATACAGAAGAACTGAAAAAAAATTATTAGTAAATATAATATAATAATCATCTTTTGCAAAAAGTTTTTTTTTCGTTCTGTGCACTTTTGATCAACAACTGCTGTTCTGAGGCTTTTAAATATGTATAAAAATTTCGCAATTCATATCAAAATCAATCCGAAATTCCTGTCTCCCTTTAACTTTATTTAAGTGCATTCTATTTCTGTCACTCTTCCAAACGGATTTCATGGTTGAAAAATTGCGTTCATCAAATGCATTCATAATTGGAAGACATAACTTTGGAAACTATTTTTTATTATTATCTCCCATCATGAGTGACAGAATTTGCCGACTGACCCGAATATTTTGTTTATAAACCCTGAGATCAATTGCCAAACCCATAGTCTCGGGTGAAAATGACTGTGGTGGCAACCCTACTTTTCAGGGATGTCATATTTGATTTCCAAATATTCTTTTACATGAATTTTCTTAAATAGAAAATGACATTTAGTGAAATGGATATACTGTTAATGGGTAGTTTTATATCTTATCGACTAGGTATATTAAATTATCTACGCTTTGATTCGCTTTAAATTTAGTTTAGTGAATATTTTATTCATAAAGTATGATAATTTCACTTTTGGAACATTTGTATAGAATACCAAAGGTCTAATTATTGTAATGCCGTACTTATGAATTTTATAGTAACGGCTCTCTTAGATTCATAAGATTGACGTAACTCTTCATAGAATCTGCGAGGAAAACTGTGTTACAATCATTTACAACATTTTTTTTTAAGCCGTTAATTTCGTCGTTGGGTATAGTTTTTTTTTTTCATATTTTTAGTATATTTAGTAAATTTGGATACTTTCAAAATATATTTTAATTTTTTTTTATTTAACTTATTAGATATGATCGTGTTATTATTGTTAATTTGTAGTATTAATATTTTTAAGTGTTCTTGTCTGAGTTTAGCTGTGTTTAATGTATTCGATATTATTTTAGCTGTAGTGTGTATTTTTTTCCAAATCCGCTCCCAATGTGGAGCGTATGGTCTCCTAATGGAGGTGTTTTAACAAAAAATTTCCATGAGAACTGCTTGTTACTCAGTCTCTAAACCTCTCTTTTTTTCGAAGAGAGTAGGGATAGATCGATAGGACTAAGACAGGACTAGTGGTTAGCTAATCGCTCACACTACGCCCCGTGAGGATCAGATGAGTGGAAGGGAGGAGTTTTAGACATCATAAACACTCAGACTACCAGCAGAAATCAATAAATTAATTGAGAGATCAATTTATGAAACTGTCCGCACCTGGAATTGAATCTTTTGATAATTTAAATTGCATAGAGAATTTTTTCTTCATTTCAACATTAGGTTTTTATTTTAAAATATATTAACAAAACTTATAAAATTATATTTGTTGGTAATCCATTTAAAAAAATATTCAATCTTTAATTATCACACATTTCTTCCATGATGAAAATCTTTTATAAACACATTAATCATTATTTAAATGGAAGCATCTGTTTACGTTGTAAAGGAACTGTCCCGTAAATTATATTGAAGTTTACAGTTAGTAAGCTACTAATATAACCAATAAAGTTTATTGACTTCACAGGTTCAACTGTAGCCTAATAGGCTTAGAGTTTTAGCCACATTTGGTGATCGTAACTGATATACATCGCCGGAGTTCAGGTTTATATTTAACCCTTTCGTATTCATGGTGTAACAATGAGTTACTTCGGCCTTTAAACCTTTAAATTATCTTTGAAATAGGTCATACAAAAAATTGAAAATTTTAAATTTATTTTTTGAAATAGCTTACGTCTTCTTTGTACAATTAATTAGTCGTTATTTGAAAATATCGTCAATTTTCCTATCGAAATATACCAAATTATAGTATAGTATAGTAACAATCCGAAATGCATGACGTACCATATGCAACCGTTTTGTTTCAAATGGTACCAAGACACGTCTCGAGCTAATTCTGATATGAATAATTTCGATTCTTGCGTCTTTAGATAATTTCGCATAGTTTGATATGTGATTCAGGTTTTACACACAAAATATGACGTAAAATAATTACTTAATACTACATAAAACCATATTAAAAATTTTAAAATTGCCATTTCTCTTTATAAATGCGTTTATATGACAAAACTGCATGACTGCATGAGATCCGAAGGAATTGTTTTAGCATGACAACGGGAAGGTTACTATAAAGGTAATATACAGATAAGTAATAATTATTTTTGTGAATTTTATTTAGTATCTATAAAACCGCTTCTGTTTTTTCATGTGGGGAAACATTCTAGAAAGCAACGCGCAAAACATATCGTGTAAAAAAAGATACAATGAACATATTTAGAAATATGAGTGATTGTAGGTTCCATTTACTAAAACAACATACTTACAACTTACAACCTCTCAGAATCAACACGTATCTTATTCTTTTTATTTTTTATAACTGTAATTGTAAAAATCTAAATTATTCGTATTATTTCAAAACAAAATTATTGTAAAAAGTCAGCTCAAATATATGTTGGGTGAAATAGATTATATTATATATGTATTCAATGAAAAGTTGAATCGAATCGATGTAATCAAAATGCGTGTACTGGTCTACTAGAAAGTTTCTTGACGAGGGGAGGGTAAATTGCGGTTGCGCCTACAGTTAGATTATTAAATGTCATATTGTAATGAAATTAAAATTTATCAGATTATTCAAATTTTCATATGGAAATTTCGCCCAACGTCTCACTGACCACTCGGTGTACGCGCTTGTGGTTATTCAATAACATTGAATGGGAAAACATAACTACTATTTGTCTGTAAATTTGGATTTTTACATCAATTTTCAAGCATAATTCAATTGTAAATTATATTCATTTACACTGTTAGCAATGACTCCTATAGAATCAACCCTTTTCATCATTAATATCCGTCATTTTTAAATATAAAATAAAAATCAGGTGTTTTCGTATTGTTGAAGTAACCAACATAACAATAATTATCTACACACAGCTCATTTACCAAAAGCAATCATTTCTTACTATTATATTGGAGTCATTTATGATGTACCATGCTTATATCTATAACTTCATCATACAAAGATGTCGTTCTAAGATGTATTGCATTGAAAAAGTAGGTTACATAATCTGATAAGATAACAATATGTTTACTAAATTTAAATAATGATACACATGTCATATAAAACATGTCAAGTATTGTGATAAACAATCAACAGATCAATAAGATAATTCGTATTTGTTGTCAAATTGAGGCAAATAATTTATGACATAGCAAAGTTCAGAATTCTATAACTAAAACTTTACTGGAGAAGTTGGTAGACTCACTTATTTATCACAAGTGAGTACCCGCCATGCGTTGCAATAACACTCAAAGAAAGAAATGGTTTGTGTTTTTATTCTGTTTATTGAAGTGCTTTTGGATTAAAAGTCTGCATGGGGTGAAATTTCATAAAATTGCCCGGTCCAAGCACATCTTCAGACCTGGCCTGGCCCGAGCCCGAGTCTCAAATCACACTTGTTACCCGAACCCGACCCGAAGCACAGATTTATTTTTCCCAGCCCGATTTATTTTTTAATATAGTAATTCATTTATACTTTTCAAACAATATATATTATTGTTTCCATATTTCCAACGATATTCATAGCACATATGAAATAAATTATTTAAGTTATGGAAACTATTGCCTTATGGCTGACTCATGACCTAAACATAGTACGAAATATTTTTCCTAAATTTTAATTCCTTATCCGGGCCCGGCCCGAGCCTGAATCTGAATTTTATTTACCCACCCGAGCCCTCAATTTAGTATATACAAAATTTTTTGTTTTTCCGTCTGGATCAGAGAGATCGCTAGTTGTACATATTTGATTCTTTTTTTTAGGTTTTAGATTTAATTTTTTTTTCTTCATGGGTGTGCACACAACAACTCACCAAAATTTGATCAAAATCGGATGAGTGGTAAAGGAATGCATATGGAGCAAACAAAGAAATAAACAAACCTTCATTTTTATATATATAGATAACACATATAGATTATAATTTAAGTATAATTTGATATATAGATTAGTTAAAATGTAACTTAATAAACATGTATAGAGCAAACACAAAAATCATTACTTTCAGCATAAAGGTGTTGATCATTGAGTAACTATTATTAATATAGAGTGCTCAGTTTTGTATTATAAGTTTATTGATAATTTTACTGAAATGTTCTAAAATCATTAGTTTTACTCTAGAACGTTCTGCGTCACTATATGCCGACAACCGGTAACTTAGCGAAGACACTTGAAAGAGTTCCGAGACCAATTCCTGGAAACATCAAATATTGTTAATATACTTAAAAATATTAAATTATGGCCATGGAATTCTTTTTTCCTTGATTCCGAATGAACTTGTTGAAATAATTAAACAAATATCTTTTTCATTGGAGATAAACTGAAATTCCCATTATATTTTGTATGTATTATTTGAAAAAAAGTGTACTTAGCTTTAACTGTCAATTGAAAAAACCCACGTGATGCAGTGCAGTAAAAAAGAATTGTTAGATTTTCGTATACTCAAGGTCAGGGATAGTGAACATATGACCCGTGCAGAATTTTTGATGACACCGAAGAATTTTGAATTTTGTATGAAAAATGCTCTTTTCGAGTTCATTGTGTGTTATAAAATTTAAAATCATATTTTACCTTTTTACATATTTTTTAAATAAAACTAATTGTGCAAGTTTATATTTAGATTTTTATTTTAACTTATACTCATATTATTCATGTGACACGCGAAGATTTTTTTAAGGATCAGGAGTAATTTTTGGCACACTTGAAAAAAAAAGGTTTGCCATCCCTGTTCTAAGTTCAAAACCTGGCATTTTCTATTTTTATATTAGGGCATTATAATTATTTAACGGTTTATACAGTTATACTTTTATAATGGAATGACACTGACTGAAAACTTGGCATACTTAATACTTTATTAGTCAATGACTGAGAGATTAGAAGAGATAAGAATGTAGACACACACCAATACATATTTGCACTGACACCTGTTCATCCTTATTTCAGTTTTCACAATAATGTATTTTTTAAGTGACATATGACGTGTAGTCTAACCAATAACACCCGTGTTCAGTCAGTTATTTATCATACCTGCGAAATATACTACCAAAGTTTCGAAAGTATTAACAAATATTCAGTAATTTCTACCTTTAAAATCAATGGTGAAAAATAATGGTGTGTGACCGGTAATCCTGGAGGTGGCGCTTGATGAGGTTTAAAGCTCGTATGAGAAGCTGATATGGCACCAGCCGAATATTTAATTATAAGAACCAAAATTCTTGTAAATAAGCAATTACCTATGTAAGTTAATTATCTCTCAAACACGTGTGGAATGAAACTAATTAATTCGTACTTAAAACATTCTTATACCTACACACATTAAAATCATACGATCGTTAAGTTAACGGTAAATTATATCGGTGTCAGAAAATACTTTCAAAAAAATTCGTATGTATGCTGTAATGAGTATTCAATATTTATCATTCCATACAGCAAACAACATCGCAAAAACAATTTTTAAGCTGTGAAATTAATGCAATAGGCACTTACCACACTATTTCGGTTTAAAATGTTTTTTTGTTTTGCTCAAAATTAAAACCGCTAATTTTTTAGTGTATTGATATTCACTGTAGAACTCTACAAAAATAAGGTGAAAAAGATCTCTGACGATGGCGTGGTGCCGAAATAGATATAAACTGTGATACATAATTGTTTTGGAAAATTAATAACCCAGGCATGGCCATTTAAAAAAAATAAAATACTCCTTATTCTTATTTTGCACGGATTTTTCGCACGGCTGATGAAAAATGGACCAATTATTATTTTCTAATAAAATACATTTAGCTGCAGAGCGCGTATGTTAATTAACAATTATTGTTTATGGTTTAAAATATCGAAACCTCTCAATCTCAATTTTATTATATTCACTGAATCTATTTTGCACGGATTTTTGTCCAAGTGGAAAAGAGAATTCGTCGTTATAATTTAATACTCACAAACTTTGAAAACTTTCAGTTGATAATCGCCTACACAACATTATTCAAATTTAAAGATGAATCACATTTGCTTCTACAATATTTGCACGTTAACATTGGCCTTATACCTAGTATTAGATCATACATACGTCTCAAAATCGCGATTTCTCAACAATTTAATCAATTATTTGACAACCACATAGTCTCAAATATTGTTCGTCACCAACTCTTATTTCATGCATTCCTCAGATTGTCTAGATACAATTTTATAATTTGAGACATCGACTGAGGGTGCTTGATGGAATTTCAATATCAAATTTAATCTGTAGATACATTTTGATTTATTTTTTATATACACTGTTTTATGAAATACACAGCCTCAAATTTAATATTTGTTTAAAAGTCAAATCAAATTTAAATATTATTGTTATTATAGATGATATTAAATTTTCATTGCAGTGTTTTATTAACTTAGTTTCGGCCTGTTTTTATCAAAATTATTAATTGAATAGAAGCCATGAAATATTGAAACATGAAAAATATTTACTATGCATATTTTTCTATTCGTTATTCAGTAATTTCATTTTTTATATCTATACATCTGAAATAATCGCAAACAAACGGTACTTTTGCCAGTGATATCGATTGAAAATCTAATAAAAAAGAACCTGATACATTGGTGAACATTTTATTTATATTGGCAAGGCTTATCATGGCGAGATTGTGAACGCTGATAATGAATTGTACCAAGGAGAGAATAATAATAACTAATCGCGTTGACTGAATGCTTTTTTGATTTTCTATCATTTTATTTCAAGTAGCACTGTTTTTTAATTATGCCAAATAAAATTATTATAAGGACAAATTTTGAACTATGAAATATTCTCAGAAAATTACATTTTTATAGAATATTTATGTAAAATGGTAGATCGGTATTTTTTTACGCTGTCAAATTATTATTGTACATATTATTAAAAAACATTTATACTATGAATAGTATTTCGCATACTAGAGTGTTTCAACTTATTTAGTGGTGCAACTGTAAAAGTAATGGCAAGCAAATAAATTCAATGCCTATTTCAACAGTAACTTTGAAGATGAATGATACTATCTTTAATCAAACCAATGCAATTTAATTTCTGATAAGATGCATTTAAGAGTTTTTATATTGTCTACACAGCAGTAATTAATTATTTTACATGACATAAGAAACCTTTGAATCAAGAGTTAATATTTATGCTTTGGCTCCTTGGAGCATTCAATGCGATATGTCAGAAACAAAAGACAGGACATTTTAAGTCTTAAGTACTACGTCCTCCAAAATTTATTTTCCCAATGGAAAGATAGTTTGGTTTGTTTTGGAGAATGAGTATTACGTATCCGGCTGCAATAAAATTTTAGCCAACCTGACGAATGCAATGCACATATATATAACTTATATTTATTATTTAATTTACGTTGTTTTTCAAATCTTGATGATCTACATATCTCAAATACAATATTATAATTTTGTTATTCTTTTAAAATATCTAGTAAATATAACTTAATTTTCAACTCCTTAATTACTTTTTTTCTCGTAATAATTATTATCATAAAATAAAGGTTTCAGTTGAATAGCTGGACCTAAATACAGTCACTAAATTGCAAAAATATCATAAATTGCTTTCGCAACAATTTGTACGACATTAATCAATGATGTATTTGACAATGCAGCCTTTCCGCATAATTGTATATATTCAATGACAATATCGAGACGACAGTATAGATCTATTGCATAATAAAATCAGAGAAAAAAACTGTTTTCCATTCATGTATTTACACCTACGTGGCCGAGTAAATATTCTTAATTGAAATATTGTCGGTAAATTGAATATCAATAGTGTCCTCTGTTCTATAAATAAATCCGCAGTAATCACATGACTGCTATTAATTTCATATGAAAAATACTCAATTCCACGGAATAAGTTTCTACAATGATTCTCTTTAATAATGTGTGTTCCAAGTAAGTTATGTCACATGAGATAACGCGTTAAGTGCCACATATTATTACAACGCGTGATCCTACGGAAGTGAGCCTTGGCCGTGAGTTTTGAAGCGTGCCATTATTAAATTCCACCTGAGCAATTACTTCGATTTACGTACATGATAGAGTAACTCGTCTATCTTGGTTCATACATTTCTTGAGTTTGACATACGTTATAAATGAAAATTGGAGAGGTTATTCGAGAAGATTCTAAAAATAACTAACAAAAAAATGTAGCACGAAAATCCGTAAATTTATTTTTTAATTTCGGTTACAAACATTCATTATCAAGGTTCATTAGCGTGTAACTTTAATTAACATAAATGTGTTATATGATTTTTGTTGTTAGTAAATGACGGAAGAATATCATATGAGGCTTTGTTATACATTCGACCATTCTATTCATTAGAAAGTATGGCAAACAGCTCGACTTCTTCTAACCATTTTTTTTATTTCTATTGCTTATATTATTTACGTACTTTCAATTTGTTTTTATTTATCTATTTGAATTGAAAATACATTATCATATACATTTACATTTTCATAGTTGATTTAAAACTAATTGAATATGATCCCAGGAATCAAATCGAATGTATCTTTTATTTAATTTAAGACATCGACTGAGGGTGATTGATGGCATTTCAATATCAAATTAGAATTATTGAGATTTTGTACATTTCCATGTATTTTGTCACTAACGACCTGGGTTTCGCGTCATTATACAACGCAACTATTTTAGAATCGTCTTAATATATTTAAAACAGTTGCGAAAATCGTTGTCGCAGACGTTTTTTTGAAAGAGTTGAATCAAAATCTGCAAATTGATTGAGTTCACACCATTTTTCCTTAATGATCGTCCAAGGGACAAAAACTTCTGGGTCAAGAATTTTCCGGGTTTTGTTTTTCTTAAATGTTGTCACCTTTGTGCAAATTTATATCATTTTAAATGCCTACAACCCGTCACACTCAGTTTCATATTTTTATTGACTGCATCTAGTAACGTCTTCATAACTGAGCTCATATTTTTCCAAAGATTTCTTAAGGTTACATGTATTTGCTTTTCCATGTTGTATATAAATAAGTTATTATTTATAACAAAAACAACTCACTTCGTAGAACTATATTGATGCTACATCAAATTTCAGTTACCTATATTAGTTTATCCATTAAACATTATTTTCTAATTGTTTGTAACTATCAGAAATGTTAAATATTTACTTCATACTCTAATGAAAAAACAATGACAAAAATGCCAACTGATTTATTTTCATTATTTTTTTATCAAAAGTCTCAGGATGATAAGATAATTTATGAAGAATAAATACAATATAGAAGAAGTCACATATCTAAAATAAATATGGAAATTTCTTTTAGAGTTGTCTTAAATCGCAATTTTTTATTCTTTTAACTGTCATTTCAAATCACAGCAATATTTTACTAAACCGGTGAGAATTATCTTATTATTTAATTGTAATTTAATCAGAATAATAAAATCTATCAATTTGACCTTCTGGAAGTACATTTTTATATCTTAAATTTGTCAAATATTTAAATTAATCAATAAAATATTCTACTTAATTAAAGTACACACTTTAAGCGATTACACTTTTCTCGAAAGATTCCCGTGAAAGCCAATATATATGCCAATTATTGTTTGAAATCAGGTTGAACGACGTATAGTAATATTAAACAAAAATTACGATAAACAACAACTTGTTATAACATAGGAACTAATAATTATTGTATACCCGGTAGTTATTCAACTCAGTATTTTTCTGTATCTAAGAAGATAAACAAATCACGTAATTTTACAGTAATTAAATCACGATGTAGAATCCCCGATGAGTGTCGAGGAATATTTTCAATATTTAACATAACATTCGTCATATGGAATAACTGATATTAATAATTGATGTGTTTATATTGTTAGAAATGGAAAAGTATAAACTTAATAACTAATATGAATAATTGATGAGCGACATCATCATGTCATAGTAAATATCAAAGTTTTATATAATAATGGTTTATTTACAACAAAAAACGTACATTTTAAATATTTAAACTGCTACAGTTCTAATAGTATTCATGGAATAAATAATATTTTCAGAATTCGTTTTCCATTTAAATCAAATTTACCCACATAATCATATTTTATCTGGATTAACAGTTTTCGTCGTCCTAGAAGATATTTTTTTCCAATTTTATTTTTCTGTATCCACTAATCGTATTACTTGTTCTGTCTACTTTAATCGTTCAATTTATTTTAATAATATTTAATATTTATAAGGTATTTAGTTCTAAAATGACATACTACACCAATGTTCAAGTTTTTTGAAAAACATTATTTACACTTTACAAATGTATGTAACATTTAATTAAAAGATATATCAAAACTATTGCACATATAATCATATATAATGTAATTATTAATCTAAAGAAAACTCTTACAATTTAAATATCTATACTACATAATACAGATTGTATATGATTTTGTATTTTCATATTTTTATAAAAAGGCTCACATATTAAGTTTCCCTTACTTTTGGATGTCAATAAAAATCGTCACAATATTAACAATGTCATCCTCTCAATAAAACGAAGAGGGCTTTTGCTTTTACGCATAATGTGAGTAAGCAAGCATCCGCTTTTACAATCTTTTCGGTTTTTGTTTTGATCTGCAGAGCGGAAACAAAATTCAATCTAGTTCCTTTTCTGGTGTCTGAAATTGAAAGTGTCCGGAGTCACGTATTTTGTATTTCGTCTGTTTTTCGTTTCCTTGCGCCTTTGTTCCATTCTAGACGCGAAATTTCTCAAATAGTTATACTCGAAATGAAAATCTTGACAAATAAACTGTGCCTTTTTATTACGACGACTAATCTATTCTTATTCAAAGACATTTTCGTTGATTTTATTTTTAAACTTAAATAAATGTCCATAATCAAACTGTCTAATTGATTGTGGATTTATTACCTTACCCTTCGTAGATGCAAACACACACAGTTTTAAAATATTTTATAATATTGATTACTCAATGTTATTTCAATTTAATCACTTTTAAAATGTTAACTGTCAATTCGTTACCTTCAAAAACTGAACATTAGTTCCACATCTATAATTCTTTAAATTAAAATATCGACTAAGTCTGTTTGATTGAATTTATATATGACATTTGAATCGTTCAAATTTTGTAGACTTCCATAAATTTTGTCAATTGTTTCTTTTGCCTCGCAATTTAGTATGAATAGTATTTACCTATTTATATAAAAAAATCACGAACAAAAATGTGATGATAAAAATTTAATTAAAAAAAGTTATCTTGCCTCATTACCGTCTAATAAGACAGCATATTTGTTTCTAAAGATTTGTTTGTGGTTTACATCACAGTATGGTCATTCACAGCATCATTATATAGCGGTCTTTTCGACTTTTGTACATGTATTCGTATCCATTGAACAAAGAGTCCATATTCCATTTCTGCAGCTGAGGTGATAAAAAAATTATTGAATGAGTTAATTTTGCTTTTATAACTATTAACATACAACGTTATTATGAAAGTATCAAGGCCATTTTTTTATTTAGTTGTTTAAAAACTCTAGCTTCAAATTGGCTTCATTTTCCTCGTCTATCGTATTAAAATTTATACAAAAACTCGTGTGTTAACGATTATCATTTTATGGTTTTTATCCTGTTTGAAATAGTAAACAATATGAGGAAGCAAAAATATGAGGAAAAAAAATATTTTCAAACCGGTTAGATCACAAATAAACTCAGTATCAATGAGATGCTGCGTTGAATATAATAGTTAATAAAATGACGTTAAATGTAATAGTGAACTGGCAAGTCGCATTGACGAGTCAACCCTATAACCAATGGCAATGGCTATACCATTTCCGAGATGCGATATTATTGTCCTTTTGGCATCTTTAAACCTTTGAGAATATTGATGCACTTAAATTAGAAACACATAATTATTTACACTATGTTAAGTGTTTTTTATTCTACACTTCATTAATAGGCTAATAATTTAAAGATAATTCTACACACCATAATGACGTCCCTTTTATACACTATGTCGTTGTTAAAGTGTTAACTGTCAATTCTTGGTGGAAAGACATTATATTTTAAAAAATAAAACACAATTCATTTGTACTACTTCCACATATTTATAATGATCAGGACCGGTTTCGCTCATCACGAGCATTATCAACTACACGATTTTACACTCAATTTATATAAATAAGCCTGTTATGTTTGTATTTTTATCAGTTGATAATGCTCGTGATGAGCGAAACCGGTCCTGATCATTATAAATATGTGGAAGTAGTACAAATGAATTTTGTTTTATTTTTTAAAATACTATGTCGTTGTTTATTATGGAATTCTTTGTAGTGAAAGTATTTTATTTGAATATGCGATGTCTCGGGTTCAATTCCCGGTGCAGACGGTTTTCATAAAAATTGATCTTTCAATCGATTTATGGACTTCTGTTCGTAGTCTGAGTGTTTGTGATGTGTAAAACTCCCCCCACCCGTCTGATCCTCACAGGGCGTAGCGAGAGTGATTAGGTAACCACTAGTTCTGTCCTAGCCCTATCCTCCTATCCCTACTCTCTTCGATAAAAGAGAGATTGAGTAACGAGCCGCTCTCAAGCAGTGTAAATATCAAATAAATAGAATGATTTGAATCAATACTGAAATCGTCAAAACTTACCTTTTCATCCTTCCAACTATTACCGTGCGTATTATTTAAAACAATTCAAGTTCCGCTTGGTATTAAATGTAATAGTACGGTAATCATCATCTGATTTTGAAGGCGATGGTCTGTGATTTCAATCAAAAGAAATCACTCACACGCTTCTATTCATAATGCTACAGTTTCCATACAACGGGCGTGCAATTTATTTATAACATGTTATCTTAGGATGCGAAATAACATCGCAAACTCCTCCTCCAAACTTTTGTTAATTAACTTAAATTACAACAACAAAAAATGCCCAATACCATGCCTTAAAAATATACTTCTAAACGAGAACAATGGATCTATATTGTGATGGTTGAATAAAGCGACTATGACTGACGGTAAATTCGATCCCCTGCTGAGGCATAATATAACCGAAGAACTGTGTGTTAATTACCTGATCGGTTCTAACTGACAGTAAAGTTCTTGATGTAAAGACTTTGCATATATAAAAATTAAACACAAATTATTTATACCGTAATTTTAATTAAAACTAGTGCTGATTTCGCACAGTAAGTGAGCACTTGTACATTAATTGTGTTCTATTTGCATACATATCTTAAATTAGTTAGTTTTCTTACAATTTAACTCATTCATTGCTGAGCTAATTACTACCGTATCGATTGCCATACAGTTGTTAATTACTGACAACGCGCGTCGCGCGGTGTTAGCAATGAATTTAAATAATTATCAATCTAATATACAAAAATCAATGTGGGTGTGTTCGTATCTTATGCACTGCTATACCGTTAATCCGATTCCGATAAAACTTTGTCAAGTTATTGCGTTCACTTGAACTATATAGGCATAGTACAGGCATCAGACCCGACCCGGCCCGAGCCCGACTTTCAACTTTATAATTTTTAACTTACAGTAGGTCTTATTATATATAAAAATCAATCCATAAGCCAGATATATCTAAAATCTCGACATCTCGACAAACCTTCTGATTTATTCTTGTACGCACCAGACAGAAAACAGAAAATATTGTGTGTCCAAAAGCACTTCAAGAAACTAAATTAAAACACTTTCTTTCTTTGAGTGGCATTGCAACGCATGCCGGGTTCTCACTGGTAAACAATAAAAAGGAAGTATTTAAATTTCTTTTGCTTAGTATTTATTTTGCTATTATAGAGAAAGAAGTGAAAAAATATTGATAACTTTTGCATTTTTATAAGTTTTAGGCATTGCATTTTAAATGATTTCACATATTCCAGAATTTTTACCAGATATATCAGAAGCACAGTTACTTTGATTAGTGGAAATACATCAATTAGTAAGGACATACTTATGTATCTACATCTGCAACTTACTATATGTCATCAAATAAATAGTTGCTTTACTTATCAAATTTGTTTGCAATTTACACGCATTTCTCCGGCTCATTGATTGATAAACGCGATACTGCAATCACGCACTAGTAAATTTCACGATATAATATTATCGATAGACTTTAAAAAAGATCGTAAACAAAAAAACAGTTAATAATTATAGAAATAATTATTTTTCTAAATTACAACGATCTGACATGACTTGATGAGCTTATTTTTCATTTTTATATTTATTTATAAACTGACTCCTCGATTCACGCGATTTTAAGCATCAATATTATAACAATATTCGATATATTTTATCATGTGACACATGTCTCAGGATATGAAGAAGACAAAAGCGATAAAATGATAAATCCTAATAACACAAAATTGGCGATTTAAAAGGGAAGTCTTGTTCTTAGGCGTGCGATCTTACCTCAATATTCTAATTTTGTGATTTCTGAATATTGTTGTGTTGTTTTCGATTTTATAAATGTTTCTTTATGTATAAATATATTACACATTACCGTGTAAAACGAGGGAGAGTTGTATTATGTACACAAATCAAACATTGGTATCCATGTTTTGGTTTATATAATTTTTGAATAAACTTTGGTTACGTACCCATTACATTACTGAGATGGAAATTTAGCGTAAATATATTTTGTGATAAATGAATTCAACACGGGCCGCAAAATCAGTTCAGGTTGTGACAATTTTCAATCAATAAAAAAACGGAAATATACTTTATTATGAAATGACTTTTTTGTAACTTTTTATTCCTTACGTAAAACGTTATTTATTAAAGAAGTTTTATAAATGATTAATTCGTTAGTCTTTGTACAACTTACATGATAAACAATAAAAGAAATCAATTTTTGCAACCAATTTATTTTTATGATTAATACGAATTTGAGACCTTTTTTGAGGAACCAATAGCACGACAAAAATAAACACTTTTTGTACTTTAATTAATTCTAGTTAAACATCGTATCTTATGTGCAATGCATATTTTTTAGAATTGGTTATTACGCGAAATTCTTCTGGTTAAATATTCAATTTCTAAGTATTGGTAGTTCACCAAACAAACACACGAAAACATACAAATTATAATATTCGCGGTCAAGTAATGTCAGTTCTTGTGATAATGTGTTTTGATAAGTCTTACAGTGAATGCAACATTTCTTGTATTGTTGTTAATAACATAATGCACTTAAATAATAATATATGTGACGTATAATTTATTTATTTTAAGTAAATATTACAGTACGCCTTGTCATATAAGTAAAATTAATAACAGATGCAAACGGCAAAACTAGTTTTTTTTTTTTAATTTTTACTTGAAAAATTTTTTTTTCCATGTCCGCTCCCAATGTGGAGCATATAGTCTCCTAATGGAGGTATCTTGACAGAATTTTTTCTACGAGAACTGCTTGTCACTCAGTTGCTCAGCCTCTCTTTTCTTTTTCGAAGAGAGTAGGGATAGAAGGATAGGGCTATGACAGGACTAGTGGTTAGCTAATCGCTCTCGTTACGCCCCGTGAGGATGGGATTGGTGGGAGGGAGGACTCAGACTACGAACAGAAATCTATAAATCGATTGATAGATCAATCTATGAAAACCGTCCGCACCGGGAATTGAACCCGAGACATCCGTAACGGTAGCCAGCGACAAAACCAACTGCGCCACGGACGCCGACTGAAAAATTTTATTGATTGATAATTATGTCATTGTGATATCATAAAACAGAGCAGACATTTTTTTTTTTAAAGACAGTAAAATTAAAATCAACGTTTATGTTTAATTTCTGAAAAAAAGACTTTTTATGTATGATGGGCAGCTATTTTCTGAAAGTCTAGTACGATAATATAATATTTTGTAAAATAGCCAGCCGGGAAATTATATACAATAGCTCTTAAGGAAAGAAGATCTGATAAAAAGCACCTTGAGTGAAATTATGCTTCTTTTTTCAAAGAAAATAGTAATATACTATAATATACATTTATTAATGTTTAAGTATTTTAAATCTATCTTCATCTAATAAACGTTTAAATATTTTTTTATTCGTATTGATTATTCACATAAAAATTTAGGATTTTTAATCCAGGATGTTGTTTTATTGAATATACCTTTTTTATTCAGTATTCGTATTTACGTATTTATTAAACCACTTTATACAGATGTCAGTTGATGCTCATGGTGAGTGAAATAAACAAATTTTTATAGTATAAATAAATATATTATTCTGAATATTTGGAATGTCTTGGACCAGACGTATTCGGTATAACATATCGCAGAGCAAAATATTAGTTAATAACACGTCAACAGTTTTTTTACGGTTGTCATATCTCCTCGTCATAATCACATGTATGAATGTCAATGGCGCTGTCGCCTAATATATTTGCATATTGAAATAATTTGACTTGTACTCTTTTGACTACCATCATGTACTTGCGTCTACGCGGATCAAGTTGTCAAAAGTTAGTTACCGGCTGTAACTATGACACATTATAAATTCTCTACGTATAAACCAGTCATTATTAATTTCTGTCTATTTAGAGTAAAAATAGCCTTTTCATGAGTTGAATTAAAATTCACATCGTAGACTACATTATAATGGTGAGAAATACTCTTTTGTCAATTAACTATTGTTGAGCTGGAATGAGTCGAATTTGTGTCTGGCCACTGACCCATTCGCAAAATTGTTCATATATTTATAATCATAGATATAAACAATTAAAACGGGCAATTTTCTAACCTACCCGAATCGTATTAAAAATATGATTACTCAAACAAATAATATTCACTCATTCAAAAACAATAATATTTATATCTTTTATTCTTAATATTTCTACTCCTAATATTGAGAATATTTTAACAATATGGAGAATATCTAATGGAGTTTATCTTAACGAAAATTGTTGTACAGAAACTGTTTGTTATTCAGCTGCTAAATCTATTTTTGTATAGAAAGGTGTAGGACAGAGGTAGTTGGCTAATCGCCCTCGCTATGCTATAATATTCTTCGTAATTATTTTAGGTTATACGACTATACTTAACTCGAAAACAATAATCTAATATCAAGCACATGCAATTCTAATTAAGCCTCTTGTTTGGGGATAACTAATTGTTAGCTAGTCAGGAAAGGAGTAATAGTAATTTAATCTTTCTTTATACGTATTCATTTTAGGATTAGGTGGAGGTGGTTGAGGAGTGATGGACATATCTCAAAATCCATGTGTTATTGAATAAAAAAAATCCATACATCGATTAAAAAACCAATCCGGTTACACGCAACCAACTAAAGGAAAGCCTAACTTAACTTTAGCTATTTTCCATCATACCTATATATTTTTATACTCTTTAAATGCACTTCATTATTTAGAGAGTTATTGTTTGAAAATATTCGTCTCTTCTGCCATGCGTTATTCTAATAATGAGCTAATTTTTCAAAGTGGTTGCTCGCGACTTATATTTGTATAAGAGAGTCGCACCAGTAAAAAGTTTAACCTTCCAAGAATTATAAAATATACACATATAGATCCCAAATACTTGTATGTTCTTAGTTATTGTAAAAATCCTGACTCTTTTCAATGATGTTGCAAACTACGACCAGCTTTGCACTCTTAAAATAGTTCCCATACCAAAACCAGTTTTCGTAAGCAAGCATTGTTAGGAATAGGAGTTTTTTGCTGGGTTTGTTACTTGTCATGTTGAAGGGTGGTATTTCGTAAAAAAACGATTCCTTCCGAAACAAGAATGCAATCGCTTTGATCATTCAGAACATTTTTTAAACATCTCACATACTGATTTCATTTCTATATTTTTTATTTTGTACGTATAAGCTTTTTAATATTTTTTTATAAATAAACAATGATAGTAAATTTGGTAACTAGGTTTATGGTTTTGACAACATCACAAATTAATATAATTAGACTAAATATAAAAATATTTTCGTATTACTTATTTATTGTTTTCAAGCATCATTGTGCCTGATCCCATGCCCCTTCTCGGAGAGTAAAAAATGCTTTCATATAAAGTACATTAATAAAAAACAAATATTTTTTGGCGTCCGTGGCGCAGTTGGTAGTGTCGCTGGCTACGGTTACGGATGTCTCGGGTTCAATTCCCGGTGCGGACGGTTTTCATAGATTGATCTTTCAATCGATTTATGGATTTCTGTTCGTAGTCTGAGTCCTCCCTCCCACCAATCCCATCCTCACGGGGCGTAATGAGAGCGATTAGCTAACCACTAGTCCTGTCATAGCCCTATCCTTCTATCCCTACTCTCATCCAAAAAGAAAAGAGGTTGAGCAACTGAGTGACAAGCAGTTCTCGTAGAAAAAATCTGTCAAGATACCTCCATTAGGAGACCATATGCTCCACATTGGGAGCGGACATGGAAAAAAAATACTAAAATTCAAAGTGATAATTTCATGTTTGACCATCCTCTGCAAGCTGCTACCAGGGAATTGCGAATGCATTAAGCCTGGTTGATTTTTAAATATTTATTTTAGTAAAGTATTCAGTCGTATTAAGTAGTTAGTGGTGAGTGTTTTAGAAAATTACCAAGTTAACACTCATTTCATCAATTTCAAATTTCTCTAATTGGAAAATATTAATAAAAAAATCTTCACTTGCGTTTTTAAATTTTGTAATCCTCTAAACTTGATTTCAAATTTATGTGCAAATACCTTGTGGTAAATCATATCATCGCGTTTATCCTGTCTTGAGTCTAGCTTAATGTATTTATGTCCATTTATGCAATTCGATGGATATGTGTACTGTGAAACTATCTCATAATTTTCAATTCGCAAAGCTATGACATGAAAATATTAAATTTAAAACTATTTTTTTTCAATTTACGTTAGAGACGACTTGAATTTATTTTACATCACAACTATTTACAACTAACTTGACACAACTATACATGGATATATTATTTTATAATATGTATTTAGAAAACCCGGGATTATGAGAGTACAGTACTACAAAAATTTATATATTTTATTGTTTTCTATAATAATATCAATCTCTATATTAGTCAATTTGCAAAGGTATTATAATTATAATTTATTAAAATACCTTAAATGTAGTAAAATCATTGCTAATCTCGAATCTCAATATCTTATAAAGCAATATGTATATAAATTTGCTTCAGAATATAACAATTTACATACTTTAATAAGAAACATACTATTTAATTCAATATTATTAATATTATAAAGATGCATCATTGCAATACACAAATGTATGACTCGATTAAATATTGCAATACTGGTTTTCTTGTTAGCTAAATGCCAACATTCTATGAGAATTCCCAGGGCATCAACGGCTTAATTAATTTTGTTATGGAATTAAATTATTTGTTATATGTATTTTCAATTATTGAAATGGAAGCAACCAGTTTTTGTCTATTTTAAGGCAAATAAGTAGGTTTTATTCTCATTTCGCGAAAATCGTGAATCGTTATCCGTCGGCTAAAAAATATGAAGCTTCGAAATAAAAAAAAATCTTTTAATAATTGCACTCTCACAGTATTTTTTTACACTATTGCACTTTTATTTAAATGGAAATAGTAAAGTTTTCAAGCCTGTCTAGCAAAGAGTTGACACCTGTTTTTCAGGAATGTTTTTATTTACTTTACGCCGTGGCTAGATTACGGTTTATTGTAGGTTATCAATATTTGATGCCTGAGACAAAATCGTTGAACAAAGTATTTTTAAGAAAGTGATGCGAAGGGAATTTTCAATATATTGAATATGACGATTCTATAAAGATTTTTAAAATTTATAGACTGATATTTAAAGTAAAATTATACTTAATATGTATTTTTAAAAAAATATAGCAACAAGAAATTGTATAATATAAATACTTCTTTTAACAAAAAATCTCAAAAAAAAAATAATAAGAGTAATAAACAGTAATCATTTTTCGGTGATATGTTTTTATTACCTTCCATTGTGATCCAAGTCGGTTTCTGTCGTCTGCCTCGAAACTACGATCGATATTTATTTTAATTATATGTAAATAGTGAATACGCCATTATAATCGCGCTTATTCACTATTTAAATATAATCTAAAGAATAGTAATATAAAATACCGGTAAAATTTTATCGCAAGCTGCACTACAAGCCCAGCCGCAACTGTAAGATATTACAGCAGTAGCTATAAGATATTAGCCAGTGTCCGATGCAATTCCGGAAAAGCATAAGTAAATATATGAGGTTCATGCGACGCCGTCAGCAAGCATATCAGCCAGTTTAGCAACGACGTCCGTGCGACGTTAACGTGGATGCGTCGAGGCCTCTACCGACACCCTAATCGTACAATAACGCACATGCCGGTCGGTAATTTATTTCATGCGACTGATACTACTACAGTATACAGGCTAAATGATATTGATCACACCATAGCATCGGGTGATGTCTTTATTGATTGTCGGCCGGCAAACTGCTCGACAGGCAGCAGTTGGTTTGACCGGCTAATAAGCATGTTATTTTCTACACCACTTACACAAATTGGTTTCTTTATTGGATTAATCATTGATTATTTTGTTTTATTTTTGATTACAGATGTTCGAGATAATTAAAATTAAGTGGCACTAAACTTATAATACAAAATAACGCAATTAATTTTATATTAATATTTATTTAAAGAGTGACAGATAATAATAATAGTGTCTTTTTGTTAATGTGAAGGAGCTTCTTAAGTGACGACAGAGAAGAAAAATATAATTATTTATATAGTTTTGAAATATATATGCGAAGTTTGAATAAACGTTGCATTTTGATTGGGAATGTACGTTGAGTGCTTTATTTAAACAAATGTGGTTTATATTCGCGATTGACTGCTGCGAATTTTGATTGACGATGTGCCACATTATCCGCTGTTTCGCTATGATTTGAACACGCGCTCTGTCGGCTTCGTGATTTTAATTCAGTCGACGAATTCCCCGGTTGTCGCGCGGTCTGAGATTCTCTGGCCGCAATTCGCGACTGCCGAACGCTACAAAAGTTAATGCTCTTTATTTTTTTAAGCATTTTTGCGTCTGCGGCCTAAAATATTGTCCGCGTTACAAACCACAACAAAGCTATTATATACAGCGATCATCAACACTGATTAAAACTGCATTTACTAATAATTTAAGATTGATTCTGACTTAAATAATTATTTCAAGCCTAACAATAACTCAAAGAGACTCAAACAGATACAACGATAAATAAAGTGCAAGAATAATAAATTACTACAATAACAACTGTTTAAATATTCACTGATAAAATAAAATAAAACTATCAAGATGACGTCCAATTCAACTTACGCCATGAAGCATGACTTCGATGCTGAAACTCCTGATAAAGCCAGCACTCCGGAGACAATGAAATCTCTTGGAAAACAACCGACGGAATACAAATTATACAAACGCAGATGGCTTGTGCTGTCAATCTTCGTGCTGTACTCCGCGTCCAACGCCATGCAGTGGATTCAATACTCCATTATCACCGATGTCATCATCGAGTACTACAACACCAGCAGCATTTGGGTCAACTGGACTTCCATGATTTTCATGATTACTTACATTCCGCTCATCTTCCCAGCTAGTTGGATGTTGGATAAATACGTAAGTAATGTTAAACTTGCTTTATATATATGCGTACTAACTTGTCAACCTTTTCAATATTTATCCAAATTCAACTTTACAATTGCGCTTTTTTGTATTTGCAGCTAGTGCATGGTGTAAGAATTATATATGAGCTAGATAAAAAATAATAGTCGCCATTTTTGCATTTTTTGACGTCACTATGTGCTTATTGAATTACAATATATTATGTTTACAGCAGTGTTTTGGTGACAATAAATATTTGGTTCGTCAGAGTGAGGTCACATATTTAAAAAAAACAATGTATACTTCTTCCACCATTCGGTTAGTGTAATTTCGCCTCTTCAAAGTGAAGGATGTTGGGTTAAAATATCATGTTTACAATTGTCGTTAATCTCTTGGCCAGGATTGATTCACTGGTGTTCAGCGATTCTCAATTTGAACTTACAAAGATTCTCCTTTTACTACGTCCTTCCACAATATTGAGCATGTGAAATGGAGACATTTAAAATATGTTGTTTTACCATTACTCGTCACTTAACCTCTCTCTTCGAAAAAGGTATGGAATGAAGGATTGTACTAGAACTGATAGTTGCTTCTCTATGAGAGATAAGAACATCACGTTCATACCTGATTTTAAAACTACGATTTTCCATTGTTTATGTTGTTTCCATACAAACAGTTAGAAGCTGTTGTATTATGTCAGCCTCTGTGGTCTATTGGTAAGAGCTTTGATCTAACGATTTGATCGGTCTAGGCTCAGGTCCCGGCAAGGATAGTATAGTTATTTATTTATTACATGTTTATCTATTTTCAATTTAAAATTTGAGATCTTGGACATGGGTGTTTGTGATGCCTTTTCTTCTTGAGCTGATGTCTTAAATATTTGATACATTAGCAAATATGAGCTGTAATTCCAAATATGTTTATCATATTTTAAAAAGGAAAACTCGTGACCGCCAAAAATACTTAAGCAATGTACTTCAATGTACCATTTCAACCGCATGGCCACATTACCACTGTGCACAACATAGCGGCAGAACACAGTTTGAGTGTCACTGGTTCGTTCGTTTTTTGTTGTTCAGTCACTCAGTCAAATTGTCTTCCATGCCTTCACTAATTTCAAATTCATCGCTTGCTGATTTGAATACGTTCGTAGCTCAAATAACAGTTTTGATGTGTGTAGTTATTTGATGATAATATGGTCATATCTATAACCTAGTGAACACAGGTGCAATTAAGATACCACAGATAATAATAAAAAAATCTTTTTTATTTAATTAAATTATACAATAAATTTATGATTCGCATCAATTTGATCATAACGTAATAAATTAAACTTTATAAATATTACGTTATCTAGGTTTTTACCAGGAAAACATCACAGAAACCACGTAGGTACTTGCGGTTAATTGCAAAAAAAAAATGCACGTTTGAAAAATATATAATTTATTCATATTGTTTTTTTTATGTGATACTACATTCAACATACTGTCATTTGGCTATCTATGACATTTATTTTAATTACTATTTCTTTCCCTAAAAATGGAGTCAAAACATAGCAAAATAAATTGGGATTTCAAAACTGATCAAATATTTTAATCTAGCAATATAATACATCAGATAGCTGTGCCACCTATCAACATTCCCTCAACCCTGCGCTCCCTTTCTTTCTTTCTTTGTCTCTCTCTCTGTGTCTGCGCATCATCCATCTTACGCGAACGTAGTGACATGTTGAGCGTTACATACAGGCAAATATACTAACTACTAAGGCTGAAAAAATGCTTGAAAAAAAAAGTATTTTTTTAGTGTTGAATAATTATTGTGAATATTTATTTCTTATTATTGTTTGGCAATTACTTTTTACAACTCTATTAAAGAAATAAAACTAATGTATCTAGTTCCACAAGAATTGTGTCTTAAGGTTTATTGCTATTCCGACATCACGACGTCGTCAGTCCTGGCTCTGATTAGTTCTGAATAATTCTAACGATGACATTGTGCCGAAATAGCTATCAATGATATAACAAAATTCTTGCGAATCTAAATACATTGATATTATTTACCTAAATTTATTTGAAACACATTGAAGATCTGATTTTGCTTGTCAATATTTTAAGAATGTTTCTTTTCGCTTAAGTATTGGTTTAGTTTTAAAAGAAATTCATTGAACAATGAAAAAAGTGATTAGAGTGAAGCAAATAATACAGCTTAGCATATTTTGTAATATATGGTATGTCATTGAGGAATTTAAAATATAACACAAAATATGTAACAATGTATTGGTTGTTTAACATGAAATTGTCGCTTTTGAGTCAGTAGGAAATCGATCACGTTTGCGACAGGCCATGTGTAATATTATGCTGTTTGGGATAAACAATGGTACTGTCCCCTTCAATATTAAGCTATTTTTGGCGGTATTACACTTTTAAACCAAGATAGTGCCAACGAAAGAATCGCACCTCCTTTTTTTGTATGAGGTCAAGCCTAGACGAAGTGCAGCTGTTGCAGTTAGAAACATTAACAAAGCATTTAGGGAAGGTTCGACTTGTCACAGAACCATACTATATTGTAATTTAAGGTATCGACTCAGGGTGCTTGATGGAATTTCAATATCAAATATGATTTGTTCGAAGTTTGTACATTTCCATGTATTTCGTCACTAATGAGTATATTCGTGTACTCGAATGCCCGAAGATGCCAAAATGCGTACCCGGGTCGTTAGTGACGAAATACATGGAAATTTACAAAATTTGAGCAATTCAAATTTTGATATTATATTTTGAAAAATTTCGTTCCGATGATTTTTATCTCGAATATAAGCCTCCAGAGAGACCCAAAACCGTTATAAACGAATAACATGTGAGTAGTATGGTAGGATATAATCCACATACGACGATTCGAGCGCGCACGACTAAATTGGAAGTTGGTATCGTGACAGTTTCTCGCCACCTTGCTGCGATTGGAAAGGTTAAAAACATGTGTAAGTGGGCACAGCGTGAATTGACAGATGGTCAGAAATTTAGGGGTTTGGAAGTGTTATGTCCATCGTTAAAACTTCGCAATGAAAAAACCAGCCTTTTGCATTGAGCTGTTATATATGACGAAAAGTGGATACTGTACGACAAAATAAAAATATTTAGACAGTGGTTGTATGTAGACCAGTGTTCTCATGTGCGGCCACCAGAGGATTTTTCCAGAGGAGGAAAACGCATTTGTAATGAATGAATATTATTAATAAAATAGGGATCTTTTTTTAGATATAAATTTATCGGGATCAGTACAGTAACCCTTATCGGGTTCATTTGGGCTGCAGTGCAGTAAGTAATACGGTATGTTGTACAATAACCAACACTTTTCATCTTGCAATCGTGTATTTATCATTGACGAGATACATTATCCAAATACATGTGTATCAGTGAGTGACTTCTAATTTTTTTTATAAATATGTAAGCATCTGTATATTCTGTATCTGGAAATGACGAGATTGTAAAAATATAGTACAGATTTAAAAAATATATATATTTAAACATTAAAATTTTCTGCCTGCGACGCAATTTTTACTATCAATGTCGTTTATGTTTAATAAAACGGAAGTTCTCAATTTTAAAAATACCCACAACGCAACACTATTGTAAATATAAAATCCAAGACCCGCCCCAGGCGGAAAAACCCCTAGCTACGCCTCTGCCAACATGTTTAAATGTCTTTTATTGAATAAACTTATATGTTGGTCCCTTTTTTTAGTAAATGCATCGGCCTAATATCTTAAATCACGATTGAAAATTTTGGTGCGACCACGAGACATTTCCGTAAGACCACTGATGTTTATAATGTGGCCACGGAGAAATTGTCCGTGAGAACCACTGATGTAGACCATGCTCAAGGACATAATATAAGCCGTCATTGCACTGAAACCCGATTATGGCTACTGTTTAGTGGACAGCCAAAGGCCAAAGATATCGTTTTTTTCTTACACCTAAAAAATCAATTACTGCTGAAACATATTGTCAGGAAATCGATATTACGCATAAGCAGCCAATACTGATGAACAAGTATCGTCCAATATGACTGTACGATAATGCTTAGCCACACACGTCTCAAATCACAATTAACAAGTTAAGCAATGAATTTTTACCTGTTCCGTCATCTGGAACTGTTTTTTAAAATATTAGGCAAAGCTTAATCAATCGGTAAATCAAGTAATAAGAGCCTTCAAAAAGTTTTTAGGCTCTCAAAATGGAAAATTTAGTTTACAGTCGTCGGGAAAGAACTATAAAATAGGGTGGTTTTTATTTAATTTTATTTTAATAATGATTATAGAAGATATCACGTTTTTAGTTTCACCTACAAAATTGGCAATTTAATGTGAAACAACCAATATTGACATTCTCAGGTAGATAAGTTAATACCTTATTGTTATCTTCCTTTATCGGATATTTTTATGCATCGTATATAATATTATGATAACAGGAAATTCATAAGTTTGGCTAGTTACCATTGCAAACTCGCGTAGCTGAATAATTTCCATGTATAATTATCATTAACAGATTAAGTTAATGTATTTAGAACGCAAAAAGATAAAAGGCAATAAATTATGGAGTCGTCAAGAAGAAAAAACGGTTTCCAAAGTTATTTTACGTCTATTTTGATAAAAAAACGCTTTTTCGAGAAAATTCTATTTTTACTGTTTTGAGTTAGTTATGCAACATTTTTAACTTCAATTGCTGTCAAACACACAAAATCATTGAAATTAGAAACTTTTTATGAAGCAACTTTTTAACTAGATTTACATGCATTCATTCCAGAGTAATCATTAGTAATAAAGTTTGTGTAGCCAGAAGGATGACGTTATGTTGTTATATATTATATTAGACACACACCTGGTGGGAGTGCCACCTGTCATCATTCACTTAAAACTCTATCTTTTTCACACACACACACTGCCGTGCATTTTTGTGCAGTGCATTACAGACAGATATAGGAATAAATCAAAACAAATTTATACTGTTAACTTACTTAAAATTGTTATAATATTCAAAAAAAAACTTATACTTAACATAATTTAAGACATCGACTGAGGGTGCTTGATGGAATTTCAATATTAAATTTGGATTATTGAGATTTTGTACACTTCCATGTATTTTGTCACTAACGACCCGGGTTTCGCCTTTCGGCATCTTCAGGCATTCGAGCACACGAATGCCTGAAGATGCCGAAAGGCGAAACCCGGGTCGTTAGTGACAAAATACATGGAAGTGTACAAAATCTCAATAATCCAAATTTATACTTAACAACTGTATATTTCTGGTAAGTACTGCCGTCTTGATTAAAATTTGCGTTATTATTGGCTGACAATTTTACACTCAGATGCATAATACCGTGTAAGTTATCTGAAAAGAATGGCGCAACGAATATAGATAAAGTAAGACAAATATAATATATTTTATTGTAATTATTATAAATTTAAGTTGTGAAACGGCAGTGAAAATGTAGTTTTTGGTGATTTGGTCCGCGACACATTGGCTTTAAGCTTTAACTACCAAATTTGAATTATTTTTCTGGCTTTCAAACTATCATTTATAAATATTTCTCTGGTGAATTATTTTTAAATCGGTGTTTCAATAGTTCTTAAGTCAGTTCATTAAACTTGCATACCTACATATTCGTGTAATTAAATTCGATGGTTTTACGTTTCACACAAAAAAGGATTCTTTCGATACGCTTACATCTGATCAAACTTCCATTTCTTTTATACAATTACCCTTTCTCTAGCGATTGTTATGTTTTGTTTCATGCACAGTAGAGGTCTGCACGGGCTGAAATTTGATGAAACTACCCGGCCCGAGCCCGTGCACTTCAGACCCGACCCGAACCCTACCCGAAGCCTAAATTTATATTTCTCGGTCTGAAAAAAACCCGATTTAAAAAAAAAACTACAGTAGTATAAAATAGATTCACATTTAACATACTGAACCCACCTACCAAACATTTTCACATGTAACAAAATCTATTATTTTACGAAATGATTTCCACACATCAACCACAGTTAAGACTTTTCAACTTTGATCTTTATATCGTTGAAACTTATTTTTAACGAAACTTGTTTTTTTAAAAATATTTTTTTTTTGGCACACGGAACTGTCAACTATCTTAAACCAATAGAAATCAGATACTGACCAATATCACACTTTATTTATGTATGAACAAATATTTTAATTTACTATTGGACATTCTTAAATAAACAAAGCATTGTTTCAGACTTCACCAGCAACTTTATGAGCTAACGGGTTACAAAATTATGCCGCCGTAAGATTCAAACAAAAGGTTTCCAATGATGTTCAAAACGTGATGAATTACTTTGGTTATTTCCTTTTTGCTATCAACAGTATTCAGATAACAATAGTACTCATGACTCAAACATAGTTCGAAATATTTTTCTGAAGAACAAATCCCTTACCCGGACCCGGCCCATACCCAAATGACAATTTTCTATACTCGCCTGAACCCTGCCCGTGGGCCGGGCCGGCTAGAGGCTCACTGGCCAAGCCCGGGCCCATGCAGACCTCTAACCGACAGAAATGTCGGTAAATACTTTAGTGTCAACTATCATAGCATGAGAATGTGCTATCCTATCCCTACTATCAGTTTACATACATAATCATATGCTTCAAAGTAATTGAGCCAATAAAAACACAAATAAATAAATCAGTTGTATTTATTTATTTTGAGACGTTTTATTTTACAGACATAGTCAACCTGATACTCTTTGACACTCCAAGTGAGATAATATTTCTGAATCAGCCTTCTATGCGCATGTTATCAATATTTTTATAATACCCGTATTGATTTATTTGTCGGTATTGTGACTCCAAATTACCGTAATCATTGTTTTAATCATTTTGATATCTGCAAACCGAAATTTAATATAAAATTGCCGAAAATCCGACATTTATATTATTATATTCGTACGATACTGCAACATGTAGTTGAAACACTAAAATTGAATCCTAATGACGCGCATATTTTAAAGGCAAATGATTTTTTTTTCGACAACAAATCAGTATACAAATACGTAATTTCATAAATTCCTATTTAATTCTAGTACGGCATTTTATTTGTAATAAATACTCTTCAGATGCAAATTATTAATCAAATAAAAAACATTGTAGCATTCAATTGACAAGGTTTAGTTCAATAGCAAACTCTTGCCTTTGTAATGTACATGAGCAATGATAAAAATTCATTGATTTTTTACGTCAGCGTCATTCAATGTGAAAAACTGTTTATAATTTCACAGTGCATATAAATATTTCATATATCGCATGATTGTTTCATCAGATTAATCCAAACGTTCACTTTGCTTAGGTTTTGTAATACTACACCGTTTTTTTAGGATTCGTTGGTATAATATATTACTATAAAGACAGTGCGAAGAAAAAAATAGTATTCAAAGTTATTAAAAGAGATATTTTCAAATCGTGGATATAAATTCAAATACGGAAATGAAATATTATTACTATAAGAGATGTGTTGTTCAAACTCGCATTTACTCTACTCTGACACTGAAAAAATGTTACTATTTAATATCATGATTCACCGATAATATTCGTAATAAAATAATATCTGCTCTTAAATTACATGGTTTCCTTTCCTCATTAATTTCCCATAGTTAATTATTCATAAATTATTTTGATATACCATTACATTATAATATTTTTAGCAATTGAGTTCTTTGAAAAAATGTTTCTTTGAAGGAGTGAGAAATGGTTAGTGAATGAGATGACACTGCAGTGAATCAGCAGTGTTTACAATCTGTCTTTTTTATGTTTCCTGAAAATCAATATATAGTATTGTGTATATTACATATTACTTTTGTTCTATTTCAATATTGAAAAACCGAGCAACATTATATATTTTTACTATATTTTATACATGCTTTTACTCGTACATCCATATAATTGTTTATGTCTACAATGAACTTGTCGATGCTTCAGCTAATGAAAAGGGAAACGTTGACCAGGTTTTACCCTTCCCGTGTTTTAAGACGTAGGTGGCTGAGCACAGGAAATTTACAAGCACCACTGAAAACGATTTATTTAACAGCTTTTTGATTAATGAAAATCAAAAATTAAATACGATATTAGCGACCGCCAAACTAGCATAAAACCTTTTGTAAAAGACAACTTCTGTATTAGATAAATTGTGTACTTTTACAATATTTTCAAAATATGTAATATAATACAGTAAAGCTTCGATTTAACGGGAAAAAATCTGCAGTGTATTACGCTTAGCCATGATCTGCCATGTGCATTAAACAATATCATCATAATCCTTCCCTAAAAATATGAACAAGCGGAAAACATTTTTTTAAATGGCAATACAAAAGTTGAAACTGGGAATGTTTGTGTTACCTACTTTCTTCTTTACCTTTTTTATCATCAGCGTTATCGAGGTTTTAAAATATACATATTAATATAATTGTAAAACACATGCTACAAAGACTTTGTATCACTTAAAATTTTGCACTTTAACTCGAATTTTTACTCGCTTTTAACAAAATGACACCATCGGCTTGATAGAAGGGTGGAGTTTTTAGATTTCGCACGCGCCAGACAACCATCTCTGGGTGAGTCTGAACTTGCTACAGAAAAGATAATTTTGGAAAAAATATTGAGCACAATAATTAATTGCGTTATAATTAAATGCATGCACCACATTTTTGATATTTGAATAATCTCTTCCGGAAAAATAAACACTTTGACACGTTGTAAATAAATACCCAGCCAATATTGAATGTGTATATTTGCATAAGCATTTTATATGAGTTATGATCATTGACGTAGCGTATTTTAAATTCACAATATCGAGTGACGATTTTTCGACGACGTTGCTGCTTGTCAATTTTATAAATGATTTTATTAAGTAAGTGTAAGAGCAAGCGGTTGATAATATTATTTATTGTCGTTTATTCGTTCAAATAAGAGGCTGCTGACTCACACCTGAATTCAGCCAACTACTTACCTGAAGAATTAACATTTTTCACTTTCAATTTTTTGTTATTTATACCTGTTTTTTTTATTTGTATATCAGAATAACCTTCTACATTTAAGTATTTGAAAAATCAATAATTATTTTTTATCTATATAACTGTAACATAGTAAAAATATACAACTGTATATCATAGTCGTTATCTACGGCTACGGACGTTTCGGGTTCAATTCCCGGTGCAGACAGTTTTCATAAATTGAATTCTCAACCGATTTACGGATTTCTGTTCTAAGTGTTTCTGATGTCTAAAACATCCTCCTCATCCACCCATCTGATCCTCACGGGGCGTAGCGAGAGTGATTAGCCAACCACTAGTCCTGTCCTATCCCAATTCTTCTATGCCTATTCTCTTCGAAAAAGAGAAGTTGAGCAACTGAGTAATTAACAGTTCTCATAGAAGAATTCTGTTGAGATACCTCCATTAGGAGACCATATGCTCCACGTTAGGAGCGGATATAGAAAAAAAGTGTCGTATTATATGAAATCTCTTGATCTGGATAAATCTAGGTAATATATCTTAACTTTTATCTACATAATAAGTAGCCCAAAATTAATATGTTAATTGCTATTTTCAAAACTGAAAATAGTATTTGAATAATAATATTTATTTAAACGTGGAGTAAATCGATGAAATGTGTGGTTTAAGTAGGTTATCGACTGAGACTTTTAATGCAAAAAATATTTCTATTTGCTTCAATACAGCTGTCGGCTATAAGTAATAACCACAGTTAAATTAAAATGAAATAAAAATGATATTATTACTATTTTGCGGTAGAGAAAGTAGATCACAATTCATAAAATCTGTAACTTTTTTTTTTTTAAATAAAACACAATTCATTTGTACTACTTCCACATATTTATAATGATCAGGACCGGTTTCGCTCATCACGAGCATTATCAACTGATCATTATCATCAGTTGATAATGCTCGTGATGAGCGAAACCGGTCCTGATCATTATAAATATGTGGAAGTAGTACAAATGAATTGTGTTTTATTTTTTAAAATATAATGTCTTTTCACCAAGAATTGACAGTTAACACCTTAAAAGTGAAATCTGTAACTCTTTCAGTTCAATGTAGTCCATAGCAACCAAGTCTTATTTGATTACTCCTAAGACACTTCTGACAATCATATGAAAGTGCTTAACGGTACCGTGATAAGTGATAGGTGAACGCGGCTACAACATTGGATTGTCTGATAAAATAGAGATTCATATATATATATTTATAGATATATCGTGAAATGAGCCATTGTGAAAGTTTTACCAAAATGAAATATTACTTACTCACTGGACTTAAGCGGATGTCTTATCGTATGTTTATTACGTTTAAAAGATCATTTGTAACCGAAGTGTCACAATTATCAAAATAAACGGATATCGTTATGTATAATAAATAAATGTTCCGTTTTGGTTAAGAACAAAATGCTTGTTTGGTCTACATAAATAAATACTGTATTAACTCGAATACAGTACGGTTTTTTACCTAAAACTTATATCTGGTCGAGTCCTTGCACGTTTCAGTGAAGTACCTGACAGCATTTACATTTTTTGTCAAGTACGCTTTGCTCGTAATTCGTAATTGATGCATTTCAAGGTCGCATAACATCTAATATGACGACAAAAATTGAAGAACATCGTCGTCCCATAAGCAAAAGAGCACTCGTGACATTTTGACGGTTTGCATCTATGAATGTGATTTTGTTCGTAATGTTTTGTCTACATCAGCGTTTCCCAAACTCATTTTTTCGCGACCCGCTTATTTTAATATGTATCCTTCGTGACCCACTAAATCTGTTATCGCGTATACTACCGGCCTATAGGTAAAATAAAACAGTATATTTGTGTCCATAGACCTTTAATTGTTACAATACAAAAGAATTTACTCTGATAAACGTTTAAAGAAATCAAATGTACCAATAATTTATTAATGAGAGGTGTGCTGCTGTTTCTTGTTAACTAAAAGCTCCAGGCTTGGAGAAAAGGATGATAGTTTTATTGTTAGATCCGGTTTGACTTACAATCGGTTTCTATATTTATTTTTTAAGAAAACCAATGTTGAAAAGCCTGCTTCACCCTTATAAATTGTGATAAAAGGCATTAAAATCGAATGGTTCGTTAGTGGCACATCATGTGCTTGTTGTATTATCATCCATTTGTCCATCTTCAAATTAAACGTAATCAATAAACACAAAAAATGTTAAAATTTTACTTTATCTATCTTAGCTGTTGGCATCGCATCATTGCTGCCAGCTCAAAAAAGCCCATTTCACAGACCGACTACAAAACGATTATTTTTAACCATACACCGCGTTGCGTCATGTTCACTAATTACGAAATCATATAGTAAATATACAAATTTATTTTAGAAAATTGGCGACCCGGCATTTTGCTTTCTGCGACCCGGTACCGGGTCGCAAGTCGCGACCCATCATTTAGGAAACGCTGCTCTACAAGATAGGCAAAAGGTATTGCAAAACAAAACCTATGAAAGTATAATTGACGGTAACTTGTGTATTTGTAAGCAAATCTCCGATACATTTTTTAATTTAAATATTATGAGTTGAAACATATTTACAAATTTAAATATATTTAATGTGATCTTTAAATAATAAATCTTAGTAGGTGAAAGAATAAATTTAAAATTATGTAAAATTTTGACGTCAAATCTCTTAAACATCAAAATTGAAAGATCATAAAAAAATCAATTTCAATCTTTGTGCAAGAAGTCACCTGTGATCTAATTTTCATTTCAAAATATTAAGAAATAACCTCCACATGTTTTTTTCACTCTAAAAACACTTAAAATACGTCTTTCTAAAAACTCAATGTGATTGATTTTACGACGAAGATTTTTTTATTGTTATTTTGTCTTACAATTTCTTGTACATACATTGCATTATCCGAGGCCGCTTAAATTCGGTCCAATACGTTACACAAAAAGCTACAAAGACAAAAAACTTGTAATTCAATATAAAGTGTTAGCTTTTATTATAAAATGTTCTGAAGTATTTTTGAACGCTTCTTGAATAATGTCGGCCAAGTCCATCTTTTTTGTATCCCAACGGTATTCTTGAGAGTTAGTTCTTTGAGGATATCTTTCCTGGAGTAGAACTTGATCAAAAGCCTCAAATAACCTTCGAATTATTTAGAGTTCGCCATTACGTTTATCTAACATATCCGTTAAATTTCCTTTGATCCAACGCGTCTGTCTAATGACAATATTATTTTACTAGTAAATATATGGCGTGTTTATATCTTTCTGTTAACAGGTTTATTATGCTTTAACTTATTACTAATTACTACAAATGGCTACATTATTAATCAGTTGTTTAATGGATACAGTTAATATTCAGATTAAATATACAGTACATAATATTGAACAACTTAGTTTGCTTGAATAAGGAACATACATTTATACAAAAGCACAAGTATTCGTCGAATAACGACCGTGAAAAAACAGATTTTATGTTGATTTTTATAATTTCATGAATGTCGACCGGTATTATATAAAGATGGCCCTTGACTTTCGTTCGTAATTGGTTCCTAAAAATGTGTACGAAAGTAGAGCAATATAAAAAAACACTGAAAAGTGTAATTTAAACATTTACTTACATAATTGAATTGCTCTTTTGTCAAACAAATCATAGTTTTTTCAAATAAAAGACAATTTGTTTTATACTACTTCCACATTTTTATTATGAACGGACCAGTTTCGCTCATCCTGATTATCAACTGATGAATCTGTTACAAAACAAATTGTCTTTTATTTTTAAAATATAACGCCTATTGACAGTTTACACCTTAAAAAATCACAGAACTTGGTTATTCGTATTTCGTTAATATTAAACATTATATATCGACTTTGGAAAGGAAAAAGGACGTAAACCACACACAAAAAATATTGCGTATAGCTCAAACAAAACGTGTATTCATTTGTATACATTTTGATTATCGAAAAAAAAATTTTTGAAAGTCCTTTTGCTTTTCTACAGTTGATATATTATATATCTATATATAAATATAATGTATTAGCATGTTTTGTGTGAGTAATACGCAATATATTTTGGTGTGGGTTACATCCTTTTTCCTTGCCACAGTCGATATGTAAACAAATTAGAACTTTAAAGCTTTGCACTCCAACTCTAGGGTCCAGCTCTAGGATCTAGGTCTTAGTATCATGGGATCCATACATATTAATACACCAACATGTTGGGGGTATACACAGCGTATCAGTGTAGTATAAAGATCAAATGTATAAAGCGTAAACTCCAAAATTCCAGTTCCGTATTGTTCATTACTAAAAATGCTTAAAAGTGTATTCAATAATTATTTTTGAAAAAAGTATGGCGGATATTAATAAAAAACACCGGTTTTTTGTGGATGTTTTTACATATTCTCGGAATATTTTAAATATTAAGGATGTATGAATAATTTTCATTCAACAATATCAAACAGGTATTAATTTATTTAATCCAGGAGAATCACACCGTACTGAGGTAAACGATATTTACACTGTATATTTAATTACAGTCTTGTTGATGCAATAAAAGTTTTATCATCGACTTCTTGGCCTGCAAATAAAAAGTGTTGATATTGTTATTTACCCCGTGTCTTACTTGAGAATTTTTTGATGACTCATGCTAATGGCGTATTATTTACTTGATTTTAGACGTATAATATAACTTAATGACGAACCAGGACTATATCTGTCTATGATTTTTTATCTCCATTGAGTATAAACTTGAGATAATTGCAAATCGTTTCTCTGAAAAGTGAAGTTGAGCGTGATTGTTAAATAACTTGTATTGAAATACTATATTACCAGTCGATATGCCACACATTGTTAGCGGATATGATTTTAAAGTCATACTCTTATAGATACATTCTAAGCAAAACAATGTCAGCGTTGAAGGAAATTATGGGTTTGCTCTTTGATTGGTCGTAATACAATTCACCTATTGCCTATATTCGATTTGTTATATGCCATGAGTAAGTCTGGTCTTGAAAGAAACACGAATAAAAAATATTTTTTCGTCTACAGCAGAGACCATTCTTTTGAGTTTATTTTTACTTTTGATTAGGAATCTTAAGCCTTTCTTAATGTACATACTATAATGTTTCAATTGAGCAATTAAATTGAACATAAGAAAACAGTATCATCACATGTTTGACGAAATTTAAATCACGCAATTCACATTTTGTTAATACAATGTCTTCTCACTTGATAAATTTACCCATTTAACTTTTTTATGGTGTATTTTTTCGTGTTTCGACTTTGAACTTAAAAAATGTCCCATTTTAGATTGCGAATGCCAAAACGTTTTGACGCGTCAATTCAAGTATGACAAACAACAAGCGCACGAACATACATAAATACTTTTTTCCATTATTTTTTTACTTAAACACACTACTTCTACGACAATAAATAAAATATCGATTGAATACTGATTTAATATTGCTTACGATACGATAGTATAGTGTCGACTTAAAGGTAAGCCTCATTAACTGCTAATTAGTCTAATTGAAATTGTTAGACCATCCTGCCAACTGTAATTAAATATTTATAAAACAAAAACATTGTTTTCTACAGATTTTCATAATTTTATCAAAGTATGAGAACGGTTTCGCGTATCGCAAGCATTTGTATGCAACAAAATGGGATTTATTATTTATAAATATTATACTTTAATAATAATCTGACAGTAAAAGTAGTTATTAAATAGGATCACTAATGATTTTGACAGTAACAAGACTAAAAAGACTGAAAACTGTCGAACTACGAGTTTTTTGTTGTATTTAGATTTTTGTAATTAGTAAAATTTGTATGTACTCAATTTTGATATGAATTGTTGTTTAATTTTTATTTCAACGATTTCATTAATAATTGACACCATTTTCCCTTTCAGTTGATACACAAAATGATTTTTTTATTATCGCTGACTATTGTTACTGAAATGCCATTATTTAATTAATATTATGCATAAAAACAAAAATAAACCAATAATCATCAATAAGCTCAGATTTTCAAAAATATTTTTTATTTTTATTAATTATTACAATAAAATTTCACCCATTAATTAATTTAAATTCTTTCTTCTTACAGATTTTTATTTAAATGAATGCTATATATCCCTTTTTCTTTACTTCTTCAAATGTAATATTATTACAAAAAATACATTTTTTTGTGTATTTTATAAAGGGTAATTGCGAAAAGCTGTATTTACATTTCATTATTTAGATAGACAACTAAATGTTTATGAGGAACCAGAGTAAATAAAACAGTTTATTATAATTGTCGTTGAAATCTGTACGCTAATATATTATTTATTTCCGTTCCATTTTACGTTCGCTATTTATGCTTCATTTATTTGATTCACTACAGACTAAAATATAAACGATTTGCGTTTATTCCATCACTTCAGTACACTGTAACGATTTTGTATCAATAGATATTTGTTTTCGTGAAATTATTATTATATTTCGTTGATCTTTCAACTAATTAATATATATTGCCAACTCAATTATCTTGGTTACATACCTACTTGAACAAAGCTTTCTGCCATTAGAGCTTGGAAGTAAGAGCACCACTTAGCGTTCAAAATTTTTCATGTTCTAGTTCTAAATTTTTCTAATAATCATTTGAAAAATCAAACATGAATTTTTGTGATGTCATTCTTCTCGAGATGATCTCGAGTGACTGTAAAATTTTCCTCGAGTTTAACACAAATATCTGGTGCATTGGCACATATTTATAATGCCAAATATTTATTTCAACCTTTAAAATTCAAATATAAGGAATGAAAGTATACTACAATATTTCACATTTATAAATCAATTAGCTCAAATTGAACAACATCATGTTACAATATTGCAATATATATATATAATGTTTTGATTTATTTGTCGGTCTATGTCTGTAACGCCAAATGCGTGCAAATCACACCTCTCCGTCTGCGCATCGTGCGCATCAAGTAAATCAAACGAATGTTGAAAGGTGCCACTAGAACCTGGTAGTTATTTCTAGTCCATAATAAAAATCTTTAATGACTAATTTTATTAAATTGTTAACGAAGAGAGCTCATCGGTGAGAGTCAAATTAATTACTGTTTAAATATGCTAATTGTATTTTCAGTTCTAAAATTTGTCTGAACATCAATCCATCATATAGTCAGTCAGTCACTAACTAGACAGACAGTGTAAGCCGTCACTAACTTTATCGTTGGCTTACATATCGACGGTGTTTTGGAAAATGTAACCCTCAAAATTGAAATTGTTCAAGAGAGAGTAAAAACTGTTTTTATCGAAAACAATATATAGTGAGTTGCGTGATGAATCTTTGAAACGCTCTCCTGTAAATTCTCATGTTTGCAGATACGGGACTATGCGTTGGGAGAGTCGATATAAAAGTGGCTTACATCAAGTAGCCGGGTCAGAATTTTTAATCCTAAAACCAATGTAAAATGATGCTTCCCTTCCAAAAAGTGTTTCATTATTTGGTCGAGACCTGCTCTGTCCAATCCATTAAAATTAGTTAAAATGAGATCCAATCACTAACTCATTTTCGTATTTTTTTAGGATTACATCAATTTACCAAAACGCTGACGATATTATAAAGATCAATAATGAACATCTTAATCAGGAAACCGACTCAATCCACTTGGAAAAATTTTGAGGACAATTTACTTACCAATAAAAGTAGCGAAGTGGATTTTAAAATTGTCGAATTCCGCTCGATGGTATTTATTAAATGTTATCTATGTCCCGAATAATTTATCCGAGTGGAGTTAGCTGATTTGTAGATTAAGCAGTCGATATGTTTGTGTCTCACGCGTTTGGCCTGATGCAATGATACCGGTCTTCTAACTGCGCACTGCTGTGCTATAAAAAGTTAATTTATAATTACAATCTGCTATACCATAGGTCAACAGCCAGTGGACCGTGGACCACTGGTGGTCCGCGAAGGTCTTTCAGGAACATCAAGAGAACCAAGGACACACAAACGTATTTCAAACACAGAGCAATTAATTTGGCACTTATTATTGTTTTATAAATAAACAAGTGTAATTAACTTTTCATAATAAAACAAATTTTTGGATTGAAAAAAGAACATGTAAAAAGAGTTTAGTGGTCCGCGAGGCCTGAAAGGTTAGTGACCGCTGTTCTAGACCACTAATCTAAGATGATATCTATTGCGGGAGGAGTAGTTACGAGTATAACTCATTTTTTAGTCATTTTACGATAAGTACGAAAAAATATTTTAAATATAAGAATGACCGTATACGTCGGAAATCCTCTACAAAAATTATAATAAATTTATGTATTAGACTAACTTATAACTGAAATAAACTTGTTATTATTACAGTTTTTACTATAAATTATTATTATTTTCTGGTCCTAAGAAGTTAAGTTTACTCATTAAATAAATATTTTTATGGCCCTAGAAATGAAAGTTCATTAATTTTAATGACATTTTGTTTATGCCTAAACACTGCTGATTAGAACAGTAAAAATGATAACCTTGGGGAGAATATAATCATTAGTGCTGAAAAATTTACTTATGAATTTAACTTTGTTTGTGCTCTACTGGAAAAATATCTTTTTCGACTTACTTATACTTATAACTCAAGTCCTAAATATCATAGATATTATCTTGCGCACGAATCCTCACATAGAACTGGCCGAAGAATTAAATAAATACCGCTTTAAATCTAGAAACAGGTCAGAAAATCTTACAAATGAATATCTTGATTTTTTGGCCATTCATTTGATGAAGTCCCAGAGGGCATTACTATCAAAAAATATAGTCTCTTGTTGAGTTGAAATGAATATTTCTTTCCGATATTTCTTGCTACTAAGCCATAAAAAAACAAAATCAAGATGAAGCCACTTTACATGGTTACCTTATGCACTTTGTATTTTCGCGAATTTTCAGAAACATCGCATTATCGACGTTTTCAATAAATCTTTTGAATTTATCATTATAAAACGAAAAAATATCAAAGGATTCAGTTCCACAAAATTTTACTAGTTAGTTGATCGTTAACAGTTAATGATCAAGGGTAACAGCCCTTATTTCCCATGTCTAGAAAGACGACAGTAGCTAACCTTGTGGAGTTTAAATAAACCATAATAGCATATTGCAATTATACCTTTTTTCTTGGTTTCGCTCATCGCTTGCATTATAAACTGATGAAAATTTTCGTTGAGCGAAAGTGACCCTGATCTTTATAAAAATATGTTAATAGTAGGCAACAAATTGTGTTTTATTTTTAAAATATAATACCTTTTCAAGAAAAACTGACAGTTAACATCATAAAAGTGATAAATAATGCTATGCTGCCTATCACTGTCTTGGCATGATTTTTGTAGGTCTTACTGTATTACACATATTAAAAAAACATAAAAGCCAAAAAGCTTTTTTTTGTAAATATAACTAAGATTTAAATAAATTTATTAGACGTAGTTAATCAACAAAGAATTTTGTGTACATTTTTCATAAATTTTCCAGATAATTTATTTTTGATTAATCATGCCACATTTTTCTGTAAAAGAATAATGAATCTAATGTATCAAGACGATTAAGCTTAACAATAAAAACACAACAATTACAGCGGTACAAGTTTTTTTAATGATTAAACATTACCTTAATTACTCACTACACTATCAGTTGGCATTAAGACGGTATTCATCTGTCTTAAAATGTCTGCAAAGCAATTAGTCTTTTGAAATACTCACCCCTTTTCGAAAGATTTGTATTCCTCCATCTCCTAATCACAGATAAATTATAGAATAATCGCAGAGAACATAGATTATTTTATCTTCCAGTAATTTTGTTTAAATCTTGCGAAGCTAAGAGATTAATGATTTACAGTTACAAGTTGAAAGATTTATCTATAACTACTGTACGAGATAGATTTCCGGAAAACAGTGCCTTCGAAAAGCCAGACCTTTTAAAGTCGTTATCGGATATTATGATAAAAACAATAGACATATTATTTTTGCTAGAAATTAATTGTTAAATATATGCTAAACTATTTTAATTTTCTTCTTGAAATATTTGTTCGGGATAAAATGTATATAACTTTTATAGCAAACGATCAAATAAAAAAATGTTCAATTAACCAGTGGTGTTCAAGGATTAGTTATAGCTCTCTTGCTAGATTCACTCTGTCGATATCTGTGGTCTAGCGGTAAGAGATTTACCCTATAGATCAGATAGTGTGCAAAGTCAATATCAAATTTAGTCAATTGTATCGTAATTTTTCAAATTAATATATGTGATGTTTTATGCTCGAGTTGATCTAGAGTGACTTAAAAACCTCATTTAGTTTATTTCTTTAAAATACCATAAACATTAATTAGCTGTAATTTCAAATATTTGTATTATTGTTGTTGTTTGTGTATTTATGTAAGTATATTACAATAAAACTTTATTTTGTTAATGAAAACCATTGAAACTCCATGCTTAGAAAAATTCATGAAACAGAAGATTCTGGCTAAGTGTAATAGTTATCAAATAAATATCATACTCACAAGCTTGTTAAATAAATATTCACGTTGTTTCTGTAGAACAATTTTAATGTTCTGATTCACTTTAAAGGTATTAAAAATACGTTTGTACATAGGTACTATATTATTATGAATTATTAAGTTTGTTTGGAAGTAAAAATAACGACATCACTGATATGAGCAATGGGTTCGTTAAACCTGCCATGTCTCCCGCAAACATTTTAATAAAACAAAGAAATATTTAGACCAATAAATAAAATTTACAATTTATACACGTGCATATCAAACCTATGAAGGCAAGAATAAAAATTGTTTATTTATTCACGGATTATCATTATAAAACTTGCCGTTTGTTAGCAACATAATTTTCACTTATCTCGAAACACATCACACAGCTTGTTGTTTTTTACTATTTGAAGTATAATAACATCACGATCAATTATATCAATATTTTCGATATGTATAAAAAATACGTTATTCGTGAGATTGTTAAAGAGTTTGCATCATTTTAAAACAAGTTATTGAATATCATTCATTTAATAAATCAAAAAATTACTTTGATGTTAGTAATTCCGCGAGTGTTTTGTAACTGCTAAAGATTTGGATAACTTTAACCCTCACGCTTCATGGAGTTTGATATGCCTGATGTAGCCAATTCATAATCACTTTGGTTCCAAGGACTCGGCTCTTGTTATTTTGTAAGATTTAAAATTTCTTTTTACTCCGTACATATTTTCTTGTTTTCTTGTTTGGAAAGGAAAAGCATTTTCATTTTCAATAAGCTTTAATCGTAAATCAAGCGACCGACCGAGCATAAATAACTTTTTTATAAATGAATGTGTGTTAAATTATTTGTGAAATAATTCACACGTTTTATGGATAGAATTTTGTAAAGATATCTCAAGAGCATTAGAACGTTCTTTCATAAAAAAAATATCCAAATTTATCTTAAACCTAACAACCGTCTCCTTATATCGCCGTGGTTGTTCATCTATCCCATATTGATAAAAGTTGCCGTTTATACTTTTATAATGATACCTAAGTTTGTATCTGTATTGGAAAGACGTATCATAATGTCCATTACAAGATTCTATATCTGCAAAATCTCAATTTTTCAGGGGAACAGAAAAACTGTTTAATAAAAAACTTTATCTAAATAAAACAAAACATAAAAAACACGTCATTAACATTGACGTAAACATAACTTTTGTCAGTTGTGCTATTTTTCATGCACTTCAGAGCGGTTTTTGCAGTATTAATAATACAAAAAGTCAAAGACGCATATGTATTATAAATATACAATTTTGCAATGGAAACGAGGGTATATTATAATATATGTAATTATAATTGGTGGTAATCTCCCGACATTTAAAAATTATTACAGGTTTCATTTTCAACAGTTTTATCAAACCGATAATAAAATAGTGTTAATGATAGAAAATAAAGAACTGGATCATTGATATGGCTGATGTGAAGAAACTGTGTTCTTCTAGGTCAAGAAATGCGGCGTTTTCATTGAATTTGCATTTCATTTATTTACAGAATAATGCACATACATTTTGAAGTAGTGACTTTGAATTTTCTTAATTGTGGCTTTATAAAATTACATGCATAACATGCATGCTGCCTTCCGACCTGTAACGTTTCTCCGCCACTGCAATATTTCGTACCTGGTAAAAAAAATCCACTATGTAAACTATTGCGAAGAACTCCGTGGACACTTTGTGTTAAATTTTGTAGTGGATCGTGCCAAAATCAAAGTTTTATCTCGAACGAAAAAAACACGTCAAACTAAATTCAAATAATTCAAACATTCCAATGAAATCAGCAGCCGTAACGCATTTTAGACCAATATTACTGCGAATGCCAAGAGGCAATTTATTGAACCCGGAAACAAAATAAATCAAATTCATTCATTAATTACACGTATAAAAATATAGTATTTATTTGATCAAAGTTAAATTTAACTATTTAAATATTCGTTTTTTGAAATAAAGAATCGAAAATATACACTATTATCATTGTGTTTGGGAAATTTATCAGATACATGTCTAGGAATTATTAATTTTTTTTTCAATAAAGCCATACGAGAAAAACCAAGTAATCATATATACTGAAATTTTTAAATTACTTAAATCTCCATGAGAATTTTTAATGTCTTTCGAGATCAACTCCAAAGCAAAAGAATTCACTGACACCCAGAATCTCAAATGTTGAATTAAAAAAAATTATTGATATTTACCTTATTGGGACTTGAACTTAGACCCGTCTGATCATTATGGTAAAGCATTTACCAATAAACCGAGAGGTTATCGATGATTAATTAGTTTTGCACCACCTCTCCATTATTATGTACTGTTTTGTAATATTTGAATTCTAGATATTTCACGCTTTTGATGAAGTATTATCTCACTATTGGTAAAAAATAATACTGTTAAAAATCATTCACGTTTCCATTGAAAATGAGTTTTAGTACTGTTTACTCAAAAAATAGTCCGAATTAAATGTAATTGTTGATAACTTTCACTTATTAATTAAATTAATAATTGAATTAAATGAATAATTTACGCTAGCGTTGCAGTCTAAACAAGTCTCAAACAATATTTATTGGGGGGGAGATGTGTCATGCATGAAAAAAATATGTTTATCTATTTATTGCACTGCTCAAATTCATATACTCTCTCTACCCGGATACATTGTTTAATTACGGCGCTTGATATTGACGGGGAATTTCAGTTTAAAAGAAATAGGTAGGTATTCTACTTTAAGCACTATTTTTAATACGCTTAAATCTGTCGATAAACTGGAAAGTTCATTGACGAATGTTACGTCAAATGAAGCATGCATTCAATCGTAAAGTTTTACTACCGTTCTTATACAGCTGAAAAGTTTTTCACTTAATTTAAACACGTAGACAATTACAACTTCCCTTTTCAACACAGTGTTAGACATTTCGGCTTTGTTGAATTATTTAACCCACTTCTTTCGGCTGACTTTTTTTATCAAACGATTTTTACCAGAGCCCCGAGGCAACTGCTTCCTTCAATTACGTGTCGTGTTTTTTCGGTTATTTATTTTGCACACTCCGTAAGGAGAGATGTCTCAATATATTTCCGCTAGGAAATCATAATTGGATTAGGAGTTTTCTGATACAAAAGATTTACGTGCTTTTTTTAGTATCATATAAATATATGTCTGAATATATTCGCTCACGTTAACGAGCGATGTTTATCTGTCCACGTAAGATATCGTGACCTGTTTTTCTTGTTATTATTACAATTCAACATATTTTATTTCTATGTTCTGCATACGCAATATAATTTTGCAACAAACTTGTAACCATTTATTTGATGATTCTGCAACTAAACTACTTGGATGGAAAAATAAAATATCGATATCGCATTTTATCGTTAATTTATTTATATATCTACTCCACAACAAAACATACTATGCAAAAAACAAAATACAAATGTCATCTATTATAGTAGCAACGTTAGAGTCTTATGTGACTGGATTAGTTTGGTGGACGGCCTTTGATCCAGAACGTGGAATTTTACATTAATTTCAAATTATTTAGGTATCAAATCTGTACCATTTGATATGCTGACTTGTATCTATAACAACATTAAAAAAACTTTTGAATGAAAAGGTTAATTTAAAACAATAACAGTAAACACCGAAGTATTTGGACTGTTTTTTAGAAGAATGTACGTGTTAAACGCTGACATCCGTTTCTTTCATTCCCCAGTATATAATTAATTTATTCCTTTTTAGTTTTTAACAGAACAAATACTTTTTTCTATAGATGAAAATATTTTTCTCAGTAAAAAAAATGCTGCCTCGATCAACCGTTCAAAACGAAAGTTTTGTAAAGTTCTTACGAAAAGCTTAGTTGGCTCACATTAAGCTTGGCCAAAAACAATGGAAGGCCACCCATTATATTTCCTATCGAGTTTTATTCACTCAAGAAAAGGGGGTTTTGAAAAGAAACTTTTGTTTCTTTTTCCTGTTTCCTCTCCACTGATTAGTACTCTTATTTTCCACGGCGCGTCAAGAGCTTTCTGTAAAGCACAAACTGAAAGCCTACGCTGCATCATAGGGGATTCACAGATTCTTGTTTCACGCCTCCTTTGATACTGGCAGAAAACCGTGTATTGCTTTATAAAGACATCCACGAATATATTTAGACAGTTTTGGTATAAAAAATATGGTTTTAGTGAAAATAAAATCACACTGTGGATATATATACCGTTAATGAGCTTGAAATGCCACCTCGAAGCTTATTGTATATGATTTTCGTATCTTTCGAAAACTTATAATGTAAAATTTTGAATAAAACTTTCACTATCCGGTTATTCATAACAATGACAATCGACGATTTGGATGTATTTATTATTAAATTTCCCCTTTCTTCCACGTATTATCTATGATTCGATCACTTATGTCTTTAAGAACATTTAGTCATGTTGTGATAAATGCGTAAAACATATCCAAACATAAATAAACTTAGATGGTAAATAAGGTATAATTTCAAAAATTCTAAAAAATACTAAACCCGTTAAATTAACTTTTAACAAAAACATTCTGATATGTTTCAGTGTAATAATTATCTTACGTTTGTTTGATGACAAAATATCAGCAATACGACCATCTTATTGGTTTTTTTAGCATAACTAGTGATTGTGCACTTTGCATTCGCTCACTTCATTTTGAAATTTTAATTATATGCGTACACTTCCTTTTTTCACAGTTTATGTGCTTTTGTAAAGTTGTCTCTGTAGACTAATACCCATAAGCCTGCCTATCGTAGATTTAATACAATAAATAGATGGTCCCACAGCCGATTAAATACTGCTCCTGTGCATTTGTCGTACTCAGCTGTGCGGTCAAGTTCAAGAGAAGCATCATTGAAAAATATCACAATTACTTAAATCAGGCTTTTCCAAACTGTGGAAATGGTTTTATCATACGGCTGCAACAAATTCAAACACGTTTGAATTCATATTGATATTACCTGCTCAACAAAATAAACAAGGCGTTCCGTTAAAATTTTAGAATTTGTGAAGTGTTCCATCTCTGAAAAGTTTGAGAAACATATAAGATATAACTTTGTATTCAAAGTCATCTCTCCTAAATCTTATTTGATCCTGAAAACAGACGTAGAGATAACGATCAGCTTACTTAAGACCTTTCCGTACCCCATACTTTTACCCTTAACCTCCCTAACGAATTGAATTTCATAATTTATAATTATTTCTCAATAAAAGACTTCTGTAAATGCTGTGCGATTAAAATTAAGAAATTGCGTTAATTTCGAATGTGTTAGTATCTTGTTTTTTTTTATTGTACTTCTCATTTAAGAATTGACTTTTGAATGCGGTGTAAGGTTGACAATATGTCAGGAGTGCGGTTAAGAAATGGTTTGACAGGTGGTATTTACATTTCGACTTGGGCAATTTCTTCAGTACATAGAAAAAGAATTTAACGATTCCTTAAATACACTTCGTTACTTTTATTTATAACGATTGAAGTGGACTAAGCGGGTTGTCAAATTAAGCAGTCAATATACATACTTAATTTTAAATTGAAGATTCTTAACTTCCATAAAACCATAGAAAACCCATGTCAAGATAAAAGCTATGTCATTGGTTGAACACAGAGTGGCTGGCATAGATTTGACCTACGGGCTACGACCCCTCGTGTTGGATACATCAACGTCATGTGGCATTAGATGACCATTATGTGGGTAAACATAGCATGCCACCTTGATAATAGAGTGAAATAATTAATGAAACCACTTTCGAAGGGATTTTCAAAAGTGACAGACGCTTTTAGAGATCGTATTACGGCCTGTTTTCGGTCAACATAATCCCACCAAATATAATAAGTCTCTGTTGATACAGGTAAAAATATAAACACCCGGTTTATAACGCATGAAAGCACGAAAGAATGGAAATAGAGATATTTAATTACAATAAATTTACTCGGATGTATTTCTCTCAATTGAGTATTTTGATATTGGCACTAATGTATCATTTAATTTGAATTGTTGAGATTTTATACATTTCCATATGTTTAAATACATGGAAATGAACGAAATCTCAACAATTCAAATTTGATATTGAAATTCCATCAAGCACTCTAAGTCGATGTCTTTAACTGTATCATTTAATGTTTGCAATGGATTCGGCTTGAACTTTGTGGAAATTCGTTTTAATTCTATATTATCATTTAATCGCTAAATTATCCCCTTAACTAGTGACTGACCATGTATGTTTTGGGAGAGAGATAGTGAACCTGCTTCCTTGGAGTCCACTAAGAGTGGCTTTCTGAATAAATTCTGATTGCAAAATATATCCTTTTATACAAAACTATGCTTTTTCTTCTCTAATCATAAACTTTATATTAAATACCGGTATTGCAAATGTCATGACGGTATAAGAAAAATAGATTTCAAAATTATAAATGCTGTCAAATATGCTAAATATAACTTAGCAAACATAAAATTAGGTAATTTTATGATGAGCGTCAAAAACGAAATAAAATAATGAAAATATTTTTAACAATGAAATTATACCTAAGGTTGCGAACTCGATAAAAAATCGTTTAATAACATTTACAAATCAATTTTCCTAAATCTTAAATACTGAAATACTGGAATCTGGTTTTGATTATACCGATTGAATTTCATATAATTATAATGTATTGAGTTTTTCTATTAAGAATAAAATTATTGATCTGTCGAAATACAACGTTTTAAGTATACCGTGATACCAGAATATTCCTGTTTTAACCATGTAACTTTGTCAATAATACAGATAATGAAATGATACAGAAAATGTTCCTTATTTCAAACTCTACCATATGAAAGAACACAATTATTTTTATAATTAATGCATTTTCTTAAAAACAGTTTTGTTTGAACAAATAGACTGAAAAAGATAAAGCATTTGAAACATTTTGACAAACTTCAAAGTCCAATTACTCAAAACTAGTATTTTTCAGTTAATTTCTTCTTCCATAACAACAATGATATGATGTTTCAAAAAAAGTAATGAGAAAAAGTTGGATAGAATTTAATAAATCGAATATATGAGAATCATCTGATGCTTAGATAAGCGTAAGAAATAAAACGTTATTGATGTTATCGTTTTGATATATTTTTTTTTGTTTTATCAATAATCTACTTACAATTTACTGAAACTCTTGTCCGATTTTTGTCATTTAGAGATTACAGTTACTATCACAAACACCTGTTTCCTGTGTATGATATCGAAATTTGGAAATAAGATTTATTACACGTCTTAATAGAGTTCAATAATTATTATTGCAAGATTATGAATGAAAATTTTGATACTTCATCTTTCTCATATAATTCAATTGCCACATGCCCGTCAACTATATTATCGATTGATTTTTCACTTGATCTTCAAAAAATCTCAGATATGTTACTGTTTGAAAACAACAACTTCACTCGTCGACAAGTTACGTAAAACAGCATCTTATGACTACAATAATTACATAATTAATCATGTGACACTAATATTAAATATCAGATAATTGAATTATTGTTTTTGATTATAATTGACGTTCAAGTTTGTTACAATTAATTTGTCACACAAATTTTTTTACAATATGTTAATTATTTCATTATCATATTATCAATATAGCGTATTAAATATTTCTGGCTACACCGACAATTTTGCTATTTTTTACCTGCCAATTCAATGTATAAAATATTTACTAACCACGTCCGATGAAGGAGTTATTACTAAAGTAAGTATGTAATGAGTATTGTTTGTCATATAAACGGTTGAACGCTTCTCAAAAAGATGATATTATGAGGATCGGTATTTGAAAAATTGTTGACTACCCCGTTTTCAAGAATTGAAAAATTTAATACACACCCTGAATACAGAAACATATAATATATGAAAATAATTTTTCAGGTCCTGGCACGAAACACGAAAACCTGAATCTGTTTTCCAAATTTTCCCACCATTTATAATTTTATGGTAACAAAGCAAATTTGTTTTGCATTTTTCTCATTCATTAATCAGTCCAACAAGGGCAACGATAATAATAATATGTCCGCTTCTGCAATGAAAACGATATCTAAGGAAGTGTGACCAATAAGACAATTTTCTAATTATTTTTCTGACTAGTGTCACAAACTGTCTATATCTACTTGTATATTTAACATATTTCTAGAATCATAAATTATTATGTCAATTTACAAACAACACAAACGATACTCTAAACGTCAAACGCCATTCCAAGCCGTACTATGTCTTTCGAATCCTCACGCATTTAATACTTGTTCTATGACTGCTTACCTTAATTTTTAAGCAACCAAGGCTATAATATTTGTAACTATCTTCGAGAGCACCACTCGTCAACATTCATCAATAGTCCGCTAACAAAATAATAGTGCTTCACCAGCCGTCGGCCGTTTTTCTATGACCGAAATGTGAAATTGTATTTCTATAAATATTAAAATAAATTATATCGTTTGCGCAGCTAGAATCAATTAATATATATCGTCAAAATAAAAGTGGGATATTTCCAATGAGCCAAAAAATTTATGCTAATTCATTATGCTTGCCTTAAATGATGAGTCCGCATACTTAATACAATAATATTAAGTAGTGATGATCCTAAAATATAACAAATTTCAAAAATAAGTTAAAGTAGATTCTAGATTAGCTAGAGCTATAAATTAAAACACAGTCAATATTTGTAAAAGGATTTTCTCTCTACACAAATCATTCAGCAAACTGAATCTGTCAATTATGAATCTCTATAGCTATTAATATTTGACGTCGTCACTCGAAAAGCTGCTTCTTTTCAAGACACTTCTTTGTGTAGAAAGTTTTCTGAACATCAAACATCTAGTCTTACTAGATCTCGTTGAACGTATCAAATCTTTTCATTCTATGTCTGTTCTATTTAAATGATCTTTAGAATAAGGATGACCTTAAAAAGATATCTTTTCACATCACACTTTGAGGACAGTATTTTATCGTTGATCGATATCAGCAACACAACAACTGACGTGTGTTTTTTTTAATGTATTGGGCACTTTTATTATTGTCAATCTAATAACAAATGCGAGCCGATGATAATCTTGAATGAATATCGATAGTTTTATATTTTTTTTTTAATATAAGTACAAAGTATAACAGCTTACCATTAATTTGTGGAAAAATTTTAGAACGGCTATCAAAGCCGTTGTAACTGACGTTATATATAATACACGGTAAGTATGGAGGTATGTTGGTAAGTATATTTTAATTGAATATACATTAAAGAAAATAAAGATATAAATATCGAAACATTTGATAACACAGAATTTTTGTTTAAGGTTTTTTGTTACATGTTATATGCGAGGCTTATCATATCAGACTGATATGTTGTTGATTGAAAATTTATACGCGATACTGAATCTTCCTTTGTCAACCTATTTAACAACAACCTATACCTTAAAAAAGTTCTGGCGATTGCGTCACGCCAACATAGCTTTCAACAATATTACATAATTGTTGAAGAACTAAATACATAAATACAGTAACTTTATTATAATGGATTTCTGTCAAGTAAATAATTACTAAATCTATTGTTTATTTTCATTTTCTCTGTTATAAACAAATCACGAAAGCCCGATCTCTGAAAGCTTTTAATATGTAATCTATATTTTTGGCGATTTATTATTTATAACGATTTTGCAAGTCACAGAGTACAGAGCAGTTTCGCAATAATACCGTATAAAGACGCTTAGTTAATCTCAGAAATGGTCTCGGTTTTCCGCTTACAGCAATCTCAAGTCACGGTTGGGTTAGATAGTTTAAGTAGATTTGGGGTATCCCTAGAATTATTCCTGTTTCCTTTTGCTCTTCTCCAATCACCGAATAGATATCTAAAGTACGGCTTAAATACAAAATATCCAAACCTTTGTGATCTCGCCATTTTCAACAGTTTTTCTTTCAATTTTTCCTTGCATTTACTATTATAATGTTCATATGACTCAATAAAAAAGGCACTATGAATCTTTTCTATAAATAAAAAACAATACGATACTTCACATCGTTAAAATTTGCACTCTTACGTGAAGTACATCAACAATGCCGATCGCTTTGGCCAAGTGGTAACGATATAAAGCTTCACTGTGTGTTGTTTCACGATCAAGTATTCAAATCACAAATGAAAATTTGTTTTCTAATCGACTGGAGTTTTTTTTTCCAAAGACATAGATATTTATGATGCCTTCATTTTCACCCAAATTCAATCTTAAACTTGACGTAAGGAGATAGATACAATCATCAAGAAAGAAAGGTCAAACGCCTGACCCACGACCAATTCTAATCTAATACATTTAGAGTGAAAGAACACGATAAACTAGAACATCTTACTATTTTTATTGCACGTTTCTAAGTATTATTAATGGGAAATTTTTGTTTTTCGCAATCCTATATTTTTTGTATGTAGGTATGGCATAATTCTTCCCTTTCTGTCAACCTTTGTTAATCTAATTTCATATTCAAACGGAAAATCAGTAATAATTTAAGCCGTTGTAACATTTGGCTGACAGCAATCTCTAATAATTTGCCGCAGAAATTGAGCTTGCAAAAGTTTGCTCATCAGGATAATCTATTTTTCATTGGATTCAGCACTCATTACACTACGCCACGTTTCATAATTCGAATAAATTTATTTGTGGAAAAAAGTAGTCACTTAGAACAATGATTTAATTTCGTATCATTGTTTCTGTGTGTATTTTAGTGATTTTTATAGTGTAAGGAAGCTGTGCTCTACATCAGTGTTCTCCAACCTTTTTACACCTTCGGACCGGTAAAAAAAGAAAAAAAATTCGCGGACTACTAATACTGAAATAAAAATGGTTTTTTATGAAATATTTTTTTAATATTATATTGCGACAGATGGACATAACTATAACTAACAAATATATATATGAATTTTTTGGAAATATATTTAGGTAAGGTTTTGCAATTGGTTTAACTATCCAAGATCAAATATTTCTCCCAGAGTTTACCTGAGAAGATTTATTACTCTAGATTCTGAGAAAACCAGCGACCGTCGTGTCACATCATCCTACCAATTATTATTATTTAACAGTAACTAAAAATACAAAATTTTTAAAAATATAAATTTGTAATTTTTGATTACTGCGAAGAAAAGAGTGTATTATACAGAAAAAACCAGTATTTTAATTGAAAAATTGACTTATTATATTTATTTTTTTGTCTCGTTTTGAGAAAAACAAATAAAATTTTTCAATTACAAAATTTTCTCACCAATAAATGATGATTTTAAAAGCAAGATTTTGTATTGTCTCAGGTAGTGTGTGCAATTGTCGATATTGAAGTCTTATTCCCAAGATGCCAAAACCAATGATTTTTTTACTAAATTTCATTTGAATTAATTATTTCTTACGTTCTCATACAAATCTTTAATTTGTGAAGCTATAAGCATATCGCTCGACAAACAACATAAGTCGTATCCTCCTAATAACGATATAAAACGATTTTTTTTTTAAATAATAACTCGCAGTCAAGTTGATTGTATTTAAAAGAATTTATTAATTTATGTTGGTTAAAGCCATGATCCATGATTATTATTTAGCTCACGCATAACTTAATTTTACGTGAATCTGTATGGTATGTGTAAACTCAGTGTCGATTTTGTATACTTATCATGTTTTAATATATTATATTTGCGTTTCTCATATTGAATATAACTTTCAACTTTAATCCCGTAGGGTCTGCGAGCGTCTGCTATTCTTGGAGGTCTCGGCACGTGTATAGGAGCATGGATGAAGGTGTTTTCAGTGCCAAGGGACATGTTCTGGTTGGGCTTTCTTGGTCAGACGGTCGTAGGAGTGTCCCAAGTATTTGTGCTCAACCTGCCTGCACGACTTGCCGCCGTATGGTTCGGTCCTGATCAGGTGTCATCGGCATGTGCTATCGGAGTCTTTGGAAATCAGGTAAGATTACTTCAGTTACCTTAAATCACCATTTTCCTTCAGATATTATGTTCTTTTTATATTAAACGATCGCAATTTATTTCCTAAAAATAATGCAGCGGTTATTGTTACAAATTTACCACATATATATATTTTATTTTTAAGAGCCCACGGTAGCTTTACACGATTTCTATTCGACCTTCATAGGAAATATTGAAAGTGCTGAAATAAATAGCCAAGCGCAATACTCATTATTACAATATCAAAACAAGCAAAAGTTTTTATATTTCAAGTAGCAATATCAACTAGCAATTTTCGTATTTTATGTAGTAGTAAAAATTAAAATAATTTGGTATCCTTTCAGCATTCACCAATAATCACCATTCAGTTAACACGATGTATAGATCAATTCACGAATAAAATCAATGTCTTTCGGAACAAACAACAATTTATTTTAAATAAATTAAACAAATTGAAATTACTTTATCGGATTATATAATATGTGTTCAATATTGGGAGTAAACACGGTGATCCTTCATTTGCTGGTTTTTAAACCGAAATATACGATATTTTGACTACTGTTCTTCTTTTCTATTGAACAAAAATCATTTCCATTTCGTATGCCAAATGCGACATAAAAAATCTTGTTACGAAATTCCGGTTTCCAGGAAAAGTATATTTCTCCATAATAAGTTTTTTTGGTCGGTAATCTCTAAAGTTTTGTTCTATTAAATAAAGCATCTACGTACTTTCAAAAGCGAAAAAACTCCCTTTATTTTTGTAAGACAGAATTCCTTAATATCTTCATTAAGTAAATTACTCGCGGCAAGTATTCTTAAAACAAAGTAAAACAATTGTCTTCTTAATATTATTTTTGTGGAATTCTTTACTAATTATGCATTCTTTATTATGAATTTTTACAAAAGTTTTTCGTCAGTAATTATTTTTTTTCATGTTGTTATTAAAAGACTCAATATTTCAAAAACGGTATCATGTATTTACAGCGACTGTTTTCGTGAAAAATATTTTTTATCGTGAAATCTGATTATTTTTTGTTAAAACAAAAAAGGTTTTTGTTAGTCTTAACTTTTTAATTCATATATACAAATTATTTTTGTCTTCAATACAATTCTCCAGATATAATATGAATCGTTGTTTTATAATTGGCAATATGTAATATGGAAAATATACATTTCATTTATTAATTAACATAGTTGTACATTTTTTTAATCGATACATTTTACTTCAAACTAAAAATTCTTCTATGCGACCCGTTCTCTCAATATCGTGCCACTTTTCTCTGTTCGCAGCAATGATTCGAACTTTGAACAAATCAATAAATAACTTCATGTCAATTTAATATTATATTTATTTTTCTAACATTCGGTAAGACCTTCAGTTTATTATTATTAACGAAACCTCTCATAAAAATTGCCGAAATACCATCAATTTGGTAGCCAACAAATCAATGCCGAGCTATTTTATCATACCAAATACAATATACGTTGATAAAAACTAAAATTGAATACATTAATAAGATATAAGAGAAACCCTTAGAAAAGATAATGAAACCAAATGTGTATCGCCATGATCACTACAAATATCCACGACTAGATTAAAGCTCTTGCGTTGGGCGCATCATGTGCCCGATTATAAGTTAAATTATTACGCGTTAGTGACAACAGAAACTCTGTATATTTATCCCTATTTTAGTAAATTAATATCAATATTATTCGGCTAGCAGTGGCAAAAATATATTGTTTGAAATAGACAGAAGCAAATTCATAAGAAGGTTTTATAAAACGGCTTACAATTAAATGCACTTTTGCTTAGATCATATTCACTTTCATAAAAATAGTTTTCACTTATAACAAGTACATTCCACAAAAAACAAATTCTTTCACTAAAAATAAAGTGATCCCACAAAATAAAATATTTTTTAACATAAGCTGTAATGAAATGTTACTTATTCTGCTACCCTATATTAGGCCGCCCAAATTGTCTTTGCTTCACGCATTAGAATACATTACACAAACCAAACCAGACCAACCCTCACATAACCTACTACAACTTAACTCACTTTGCTAAAAGAATCCGTGACTAAGTGGAAACTGTTAAAATCAACGTTTGAGTGTACTGAGTTAATACTATCTAATCCAAAGTGCAAGCTATCGAAATAAAAGTTCAAATGTACCAAGTAAATACTTGACACGCCCTAGTTTTTGTTTGTTGAGCTTAAGTTTGAAAAGGATCCAGAACTGCCCGCGAACAGCCTTAATGACAATGATTCTTGGTATCTAATCTTGGTCTAGCCAAACCGATTTATGGTCGTTAAAAATAAATTAGTTGCTGACCGACCGACGGGCTAAGGTGAAATTAAAAAGCAGGCGCTTGTTAATAGCCTCAGTGTCATTATAAATAGTTTTGGGTTGTTTTGAAATTGGTTTTAATTTAACATTAAAATCATTTGTTTGTGTTGATTGTGCAAATATTTATAACACATATAAAAAAGTTTTGTTGAACAGAAAGATTCTTCAGTAGCAAGCGTTGGAAAAACTTTTCTAACTTGTTCTGTATCAAATGTTTTTCTTTAATTATTTCAAAAACTGCTCTTTGGTGGTTTGATATTTTTTCGAGAAGAGTTTCATTTTTAAGCTTATTCGTTTTAAAAGAAAGTCGGTGCTATATTAATCATTGCATTGTCAGTGTTACAGTATTTTTCTGATTAGTTTTTTTGCAATCTTTGAGAATCCAAAAAACGCAATGGCGCCATCTCAGTATAAATTGAAAAAGGACCCTCTTTCGGATTAAATCCTCTTGCAGTTATCAACGCCTAGGGAATACATCAAAATGCTAATCACGACTTAAGCACCGAGGGCTTTTTAGTAGCAACATTAAATGGGGATGTTTAAAATACTTTCCCATTCCAAACACGTCCTGGAAAAACGATAGCGGAAACATTTATACTAAATCCGTTAGTGCAAGTTTTAAGGTTTTTACGAAAGTATTTATTTAAAGAAAATTTAATAGCCAACAATTAGATGCTTTAAACCGTTATTGCGATGTTTAATTTTTAATTACTTTACAAATAATTTATATCCGATCGCTTTTTGTATCAAAAAATACCGGATGACCGGTGTTTTCCTTCGTAAAAAATCGTCCTGGTTAAAATAAGGATTTACAGCAGTATTTCTTATATAAACCGGCTGAGTTGTAAATTTTTTTTTGTATTCATATATTTATTGTATTATTGTCTCGTAGTAAATAATTGTATATGTTCAATTCATCTAACAGCAGAATAGGAACCATATTGCCTCACGTATCGCTAAAAACGCGTAGAACGATTGACTATAAAACAGCTTTCCTTACAATCATACTTATATCTCTCTTGTCTATCTTAGATGTCTACATATACACTATTAAAATAGCACTATATGTATTCGTAGTATATTTAAAAAAATATTAACTCTAAAGAAAGCTAATGAACATCTTTTGTACAATACACAGGTTTAATATTTGTATCAGTATTCACACAATCTGACTGTGTGTTTCTTTGTGATAAGCAATTTAATAAACCATTTACTATTTCACTTTCATATTAGAATACACCTCCATTACATAACTTCAACTTTACTGTCAGAATGAGTAACCATTGTTGTTTATCATAATGTCTCGGAGCGAGTATCGTTTTTTCCTTCCGCTTACACTCACCTATAACTTTTTTGTCTTTATCGTTGTAACAAAGTGATCTTGAAATTCGCGGTCCATTTCACATTCGCAATATTTTATACGTCTTCTTATTTATATGTCTTAACATAAGGACGGCTCCGATCATTCTAAAGGACGGTTTTTTGAAAAAACTTTGTATAAGGTATGACAGTGGTAATAAATGTTACTTTACAAAATAGATTGGCAATGGGTATAGAAATACTTTTTTTGTTTAAAAAAAAAACCAATCCCGAGCTTGAAAGAACTTGGGAAATATTATTTTAGTCGAGCTTTTTTTTTTCAAATTAAAATATTGGACATTGCAGCTAATTACCAATGCAACAGTACAACAATTGAGATATAAAATTATACTCATGGAGATTTTTAGCACAGTTAATCGATCCCAACTTGAGAAGAAAACATATCACAAACGCACTTGCCCAAGATGTATATATATATATTTTTAAAAACAAAATGTCTAGATATTTGACAAGACTCAAATACGCAATGTTGGTATTTCCGACGGTTTTGTAGAGGCCGTCATTTATTTATTTAAAAATGAAATTCTTTTGCTGCAAGATCAATCAAATTCAAACTTTAACCTTGATTCTCATCAAAACTCCCTTCAAGTGTCAGTATTATTATACAATAAACTCTAGATAGCTCCGCTCTTGTAAATTATTTACACCGCATTGAGTAAAATAATGAAATATTATTTTCATGTTAGCTTTATTTAGGCTCGGTTTATTTTTATTTAATTAGGAGTAAGTTCTATATAAGTAGACAAGGGTTGACATGCATACCACTGCTAAATCGTAATTAATTAATAGCACGTGTGGTATCTTTAGGTTTGTTAACATCGAAACTAGGGATTACAATAATACCGGACGAATTTTTCGATATTTCATATTAAATACCGGTATTACAGAAATATATAAAAATGATAGAAAAAATTACGGCCAATTGAATAGACTGATAATCATAAAAACCATATATTTATTTTATCTTTTATTTTATTTTAATTTAAATTTAATCTTAAAAGGGACAGTTCAACAATGCTGAAATTTAACGATTGTGATTGGATCTTCGTGCAAATAAATCCGGCTGCAGATAAAGCCGTCTCAGATTCAACTGTCACAGTCACTTTTTATGACGCAAGTCAATTAAAAAATAATTCATGACACACAATACATGAAGCGATGCAGAACTATTGACTTTTTGATTCAAGGGAAATGGTGTGATCTGATTTACAAACACTTCATAGAAACACATAAATTTTGCTGTCATAAGTCAGTCCCTCAAACTGTTTTTTTTTTAAGTTGAGATTAGAAATGGATAAGTAGGTAACTAAGCCCTCTCTGAATATAAACATCTCAGGCATCCACGCCCTTGGATATGAATACACAAAACACTGTATCACAGTATCCATTGGGGGGTTCTAACCTTTGACTGGGTAAGCGTGTATAACGAAAGCCCTAGAACGACTACAGGACCGGTACCGGACTTTTGGGTATAATTTCACGAAACCTTATTTAGACTGCGTTTTCTAGTTTTGTTTCGTGTATACTTTGAAATTTAACTTATAAGAAATACTCAGCTATATGACGGTAAATTTAATTTCAATGTAGCGTGATTGTTTGTGTTTTTTTTTCTAATATAAAATCATATTCAAAACTATTTTATCTTCTATTAATGCCTCAGCTGCTTTATCTTTCTTTTTTACAGAACAGTTTAATACATTTTAGAATGTGAATCCCATCAATAAATATTTATAAACAAATAACACTTGACGTGTTTTATATAACAGTATCAGAACGTACATAATTGAATTGCATTTGTTGCAACAAAATCAATACTGTCAAGGATTTTCAGTATTGTGTTTGTAGTGGTTGGAAAATGTCCTCGCACAATTATTATAGGAACACAGCGTTGTGAACGCTTTGTTGGCAAAAAATAATGAATATGCTTTGAATATTAAGCGTTTTTTGAATATTAATAAAGGTTAAATGGTTTTGTAATATTTTTTCGTCTTTGCGACTGATAAAACCTTTTTTAAAACCCAACTCACTTCGTCGTCATTATGTCGTTATTTTTTTTTTGATCTATCAACAACTTATAAAAAAAATGTTATATATTACAATTTACAATCATAATAAATGAACCCTGATGACAGAGATTATTGTAAAACATTGAATAAGGATAGATTTATTGTAGCAGTATAATAAATAATTAAAGCTAACACTAAGCGATTTATTTCAAAATTCCGTTATAAAATTGACAGCTATGTTAACTATTATTCAAAAACGGTACAGATATTTTTATTAATGAAAATTTTACTTCATCGTCTTTGTTTCATTTAAATTTTTCTCCAGTAGAAGATGACGAGTGGTCAACGTTGGTGACATCGGTTTTAGTGTTCACGGGTTTGAATACCAGTACGGACAGCTGTTATGTTACTGATAAGAATACTTATATTGTCTCCCACTCTCTCTGAAGAAGAGAGCTTGAGCTACTGAGTAACAAACAGTTCGAAGAACAATTTCTGTTACGATGAGCTTCATTAGGCTACATGCTCCACATCGGGAGCGAATGTTGTTACAAAAGAAGAATGGTATAGAAATACTCTAAAATTAATTTTTTATGCTGTTAAATCCTTACAGCAGGGCTTCCCAAACTATGTTCCGCGGAACACTGGTGTTCCACAAAAACCTGGAATGGTTTTATTTGCTGCCACAACTGCAACAAGTTCACGCATGTTTGAATTTATATTGACATTACCTACCCTACACATTAAATAAGGTGTTCCGTTAAAATTTCTGAATTTGCGAAGTGTTCCACCGCAGGAAAAATTTCGGAAACCCTGTATATATAATCATAATTGAGTATGATTTTGACACCTTTGTAAACATATATAAGCTTTATAATAACTTCTTTCTTAAACATATAAAGATAATATTATCGTGTATGCACATACAATATTATCGTTACTATGTATCAGTACAAAAGTGATTCTAAGCCTTCTGGTGTGTATTTTTATAATGCAATGATAATAAAAGTAATATAATAAAACACCAGCGCTTACGAAATATGAATAAGGTGATAACTTGTTGGTAAATTATATAAATTTTAATGATTCTCAACTGTGTATCATGAACATAAAATAATTTAATTAAGTACGAACATACGCTCCTTAAATGTATTAATTTTGAGATACCGATAAATTCCTACGTTATTAATTGAACATGCTATTGTTGTACGAACTTTGAAAGTTTTCGACTGTTACATAATCGAACAGGTTGAATTAACGATTTAAACTTAGTTGTGCTAACCTTGGCAGTCAATCATAGTACATAATCACTGTGGATTAATGTTGTAATGACAATATATGTTATTAAAAACACATGGAAAACGCTGACTACTCAAGCGATACCCATCCTGAAATTGAAATGTTTATGAAATACCGTATAAGTCTGCATTTACGGGACCAATAAATTAAGGACGAGGAATGAAAAGATAAATTAAAATGTCAGACATTCTTGGTGTATCATGTGTGGTGTTTTTCTGATCTCATTTGAAATACTGAACTTGTATTTCGCAAATCGGTCACGGGTCACTCCACGTAGCACGAAATGTGTCATTTATGTTTCAATGGATGATTTACAGCTGCAATTCATTGATATACATCGTTCATGTTTCTTTTGATAGCTTAGTAACGACTGCTGAAAAAACTTCAATTAAAAAGTAGGTATTAACTGCAGGAAGTATAACCAAATTTGTATACATCGCTTAAAGTTTTAGCGACACATTGATGACTTTTAAATGTATTGAGTAAGATCATTGCGCGTGATAAAAATGCAATTGTTGATATTCAGATTATCCAAATGCGCCAGACATCGGCCAGATGCATTGCATTAAGTACAAAGTACAATACAATAATATACAACACTCAACATGTTGACTGTCAATTTTTGGTGGAAAGGCATTATATTTTAAAAATAAAACACAATTTGTTTGTACTACTTCCACATGTTTATAATGATCAAGACTGATTTCGCTCATCACGAGCATTATCAACTGATAAAAAGAAAATCGCAACAGTACTATTTATATAAACATTCAATATTATATAAATTGCCCTGTTATGATCACAATTTTCAGCATATTTACTAATAGAGCATATCAAAAGAAGTTTTTCGACGAGAACTGTTTGTTATTCGGTCGCTCAACATTTAATTTTTGGAGAGCTAAGGATAAAAGGATGGGACTACGACAAGACTAGTTGTTAATTAAACGCCCTCGATATGAAAGTTTTTAGGATCTGATCGGTGGGATAACATGCATGATAGGCATCCAAATACCTAAATCCATAAATCAATTTATGAAGATATACATATCATTTCAAGAAAATATATCGGCTGTCATAAATATTTGAAAATATGCGTGTTCACAAAATGTCGTATGATTTACAATCAAACAGAACAATTGATTATATTTATGTTATTTGCGTTTATTTTTCTAACAATATATCATTATAAGTAAATGATTATTAGCAACTAATAAAAAAATATATAAAACATCAACTAGTTATAGGTAGAATAAACTTTTTTCTATCTATAATTGGTTGATGTATTTATTGACACAAACTTGTTTATATATCGCATAATATAATTATTGATTTCCTATTGCATAATTCAAAAAACGATAGCCACATAAATAAACAGTCAATAAATTGGATCAATTATTAAGAGTCTCTTTATTCGGTGTAAATAGCCAATTTGATATAAAATAAAGTCACTTTGCCCTAGAAAGGTTTGAACCTTTTAGTGAATTCGATTATCAGGAACGACGCAAATTTTAAGCGAGGTCTATAACAATACCCTCTAACAAGGTATTACTATGAACGTCCTTTTGAAATTATTTCTTGGTATTTTCAAGCCTTAATACAATTTGATATATGTAAAAGATACTCACTATAAGGTCTGAGATACATTATCTTAAAATATTCTCTTTCCATTTATCGTGTAACAAGTAATCATATTATTCAAGAACAGTTATTAACATGACGTTTATGATCTTTAAGACTAGGATAATATATCTTATCGAATACCTCGTTAATGAATATCTTCATCTAGCGACTGGGTGATTGATGATTGATAGTTTTAGACTGCATTTTAGATGATTTGATTGAATCAGTAGGTTGTTAGATTCTTTTTGATTAGAAACACAGTATCACTTTTTTGTACGCAAATTCATTTTTAATGACATTGATTTGCATTTCGTATAAAGGACTTAATTTAAAATTAGAATAAGTAACGTTTCAATTTGAGCAATAAAATAATGATAAAGCCAGAAACTCTTTTTTACTTGTCAGTAATAATACAGACTGTGAAAATATGTAAGTGGTTCTAAAAACAGCTGCTTTAATGGAGATTAGATTTAAAATGAATTAACATTTATTGTGTATACCATTGTAACAATTTTATAGTTCAACACTGTTTTTTTTTCCATGTAATACTGACCCAACACTATCCACCAGAAAACAGAAATGATTGGGTTACTTCACAAGTATTTTCATTTCATTGATACTTAATGTATGATTTCTTGTATATATATTCTTCTTATTGAATGTGTCCATAATATTCTTCTCCAATGTGTTATGGTAGCAGATTGCAATCGAATATTTACATAAATTCTGATATTTTAATATTAGAATATTTGATAAATTCTTCGAAAATTATTCGTTCATATTATTGATGTAAATATTTTAAAACAGCACACCAAAGAAAAATGTCATTAATACGTCTCGCCAAATACATGACAAAAGTCAAACATAATATTGTTCATATATATTCGAATACTATTAGGTTTTAATATTTGTTCGAATATTCGTTTTCAGCAAATATTTGGAATCCCTAGTATTGGTGTAGCAATATTTTTCTCGTTCTGCAGAAACATAAAAAACAAACTATCACGTAACATCGACATAAAAAACCACATTTAATGGACAACCTTTAGAAAATTCAGGAAGTATGTATTTTATAAATAATACAATAGAACTGAAGGTTGTTTAGAATTGCTTATATTTATGTTTTCAATGATAGATAAACGCAGATATTATTCCCGAGTAAAATGACGACTGATTTTCTATACTGTATCTAAAATTGATCAATTTACTCCATTGACTTAACGGCCGATGACAAAATTGACCATGATTTATCTACTGACAGTACTTTATCTGAACTCGTTATGATTTATATCTACATAAGGTGGGTGAAAAATGACTTACTGATGTCATGAAATGAATTTAATAATTAATACGGATACTCTCAATTACTTATTCTACCTTCGTTATTAAACTGTGAGAAGCCTGCAGAGCAGGATCTTAGATTCTTGACTAATTTATTCCTATACTTTGCAGATTGAGTCACTTTCTTACTAAAGATTCTGTCAGTTGAAGACTTTGTGTGGGGTAAAGCAATAGTTAAGAAACTTCCTTAACGAGTACTGACTGTGAAGATTCAATAAACAAAGACGTTCAATTCTTCAGGTTTTTTTCACCACGTGATTATAAACTTAAAGAGTTTACTGTAGCTTGCCTAGACTTTAACTGAATTCTTAGAGAGACTTCAAAGACAGGTAGGGCGTAGACGTTATTCCTGAATAATATTTTAAGTAGGAAGGTAACCTTTCGAACACACGTTTAAATAAAAAGCAGTAACATTAACCTTGTTTGCTAGCCAATCATACATTTTCATATTTGTGTTTTAATAATTAATCAAATAAAAAATTCATTATATATCGTTTGGTAAAAATTCATTATATCTGCTTCTCTTCTAACAGGTGTAACAAACTTTTTATGGAATATCATTGTTTTTATACTATTGTGAAATGTAAATATCGTGAAAATAGTTGTTTCTAATAATGCCTTCAATAATTAAATTAATTAAATGGTTCGTATAAAATTATGAAATAGTTTTACTCTATTGAATACTTTGTAATTTTCTAGTTGCATAAATATCTATTTTATTGTTGGGGAGTACGACACATGATGATAACATTAAAATACTCTTGATGTTGAATTTCAATAAGTGAAAATGCGGTTAATTACCAATAGTTACCAGATTTCCTGTACCTATGAGACTAATTGCCTGTACTTAACGTATATTTATGAGACCTCCATTCCACATTAAGCAATCAACAAAACACAATAGACTAGAAATCGACACAAAATCAACAGACCCCTGTCAAACCTACTTCGTCAGTGCCAAAACTGTGAATAATAACAAATTGTCAAATGGACTCGTGCTCTCATATTAATGTTGATTCGTATCTTCTGGCAAGTAACATCAAAATAAGTGAAATGTGAATATGCATTTGACACAATGTGTATGTAGATGTAAATACTCCCTTAAAGTGGATATATATATAGTAAATAAATACTTGCGTCTCAGTCATTAGTCACCAGAGTAAAAAATAGACTATTTTGATAAAATACCAGGGCGCTCTTATGCGCCAATTGGTACTTTTTATACAATAATACTGGATTGTTTTTAAATAAAACAAAACGTGTATGTTATTAATTTATTTGTCTTGCTGGCATGTTCCACAGATCTACATAGTCTGAAATTGTATTATCGAAATATTAAATATTATCCTACAAGCAACGATTTTACTGAGTTATATCAGCAAAGAAAAAACAGTTATGTTTGAAAAGATTAATAAACACCCCATTCTTTGATAAATTAGTTTGAAAGTTTCCCAGCTGTATATCTTAACAAAGTATCAGAAAAAAATACATATTTATGTAATCAATATAATAACTAGTAAATACTGTCACCACACTTCATATTTATTTTATTCATTAGATTGAGATCCGTAAAAGTTTAATAAATTTCTAATGTTGCGGTTATCAGAACTTTTATATCTACAAATTACGTACCTGACAACCTCTTAAGCAAATCAAAATTTAAGTTATAAGTATAGTTTTCAAACGCGTGGCTCATTGGCATCAGCTGTAATATCATGTAATATTCTTTTTTACAATATTAGTAATTGTTCTAAACCTAGTATTACAAACCTATGGCCATGGACTAGGATTGAATAGAGCTGACAAATATGTCTACCTAAATCTTATCTGAATCATGCATTGTAATTGGTTTTAAGATAATTCAAAAACGACGATCTCAAACGCAAACTTGGTTATTAATTATCGGAGTTGGGTTGAATCAACCCATATGCTTAAGCTTTAAGGCATTTATGAGAATACAGAAAATGGTGAACGATTTGCCATTACATTGCTGATATAATGGCATCATTCTAAAGTATTTCTTGACTTTGTAAGATTACTTTAATAAATACATTGCTCGAAAATTCTGATTTTAATTGAATTTTTTTTTTAAGTTTATTCTAAATCCTAAAAAAATAGTAGATTCAAAATTTATTAGACAAAATTATACATTAAATACGAATACTTATTTTATGCCGTAGTTACTCTGTATTGTTGTGGCATACGAATAGTTATTTATAATCTGAAATATTTAAATGATGTGAGTCACCGGTGAACAATTTGATTGATAAGTTCATAGAATGATTTCAATTGACTAAGTATTACAATTGTTGCTCTGTATGTTTATTGCGTAGTTCTATATTCTGTCAATAAGTATTTTTAAATATAAATTATATTTAAGCTTATATAGCTTAGACGTATGATCTCTGCTTTGAGATCAAACATTCTCTGAACTCGTCGCATATTAAAAAAAAAACAGTTGTTATAAAAAGAACTTGTCAACATTCTGGTATAAGCCTTCACAGTCAGCATTCGTGATAGAGTAACCTTACGAAAAATAAACAATGCACGTTTATACAATTATGAATCAATTGAAAAAGCCAAATAGCACAGCAACTGATATTTTTTAATCAAAAAAATGTTTTTCCGTTACCATCTTTTGCATTTAAAATTTGATTTGTATTTGTGGAATTTTTTAGAGATGTCGACGATCAAACATCTCTCACATAGTGAAATATGTCTAGATGTAAATTTTTAAATTGCCCCTTTTATGTTTAAAAATAATTAATTGCGTCAATTTATTCTAAATTGCAGCGGAGAATCCCACTTTTGAAGGACGCTTCATGACAAGTCACAGTTTCCCCTTGCGGACACATACCCCAACTGATCAATAATCAGTGGCTTTACATTTCATGTTCATACTTGGGTCAAACAGTATCGGTCATGCTTTATTTCTTAAGTCTGAACCGGTTGGTAATTTAATTTTTTTTTTTGAAACACGAATTCAAATTTCTTGAAAACCATTTGAACTTCCAATTCACTTATTCAAACATAAAATTCACTTTTTTTAGTGTGATAGTACAGTCATCATCATTTCCCAGGACAAATAATATTTTTGAGACCCCTCTTCATGATTCAATTAAAATATCGAATAATAGGTTTTAATTGCGGAAATATCAAAAATATCTCACAGCCTACATCTCTCTTATATGACCGGGTAACATTACAACAAAAGTTAAATAATGTTGTTTTGCATCTTCAAAATTTACGTTGTTTTATTCTCGCTAATTTAAAAATGAAAGCGTATTTTTTTAAAGGCTGTTATATTTGAAAAAAGATAGCATCTTAATCACCCATTCGGTATTCTGTTAATTACGAACCCCATCTACACTTTAGGGTAACGATATTGTATTTTTTTGTTATTAGTCCCCATTTTCAAACAGGATAAGGCACTGGTGTGACTTCCCCGCCGTATCATTTCACGGACACGTCAAATAGAGGGCTGTCGTTCAAGTCAAGGGACCGCCACTAACGAGCGCTCAAATTTCCATCCAATAAATATGCGAACCTGTCAAAGAAACTTCAACCGGAAAACTTTTTAAGTACTCCCCAGTCGTCGAATCGATAACGTTGCTCACACATTCATTCATTTCCAAGAAATTATTACATAATCAATCATTCGCGCATTTTTTCAATTGAACTTTAATCTTTTCATCTTAGTCTGTCCAATAATAATTGGCAACAATGTCAGTAAGTCCTACTGGAACCAATAACTTCTCGGTATAACACACAGTTTTGCAATGATCTATGTCTTTCATAAAAAGTTAAAATACCTTATTAATGAAAGATTCTAATGTCAATTAATAGCCATATATTATAAGTTGGTATTAAACTTCAAATATATCATGAACTTCATCTTTAAAACGATGTATTTGTGAATTAAAAATTTCGTTGTCCTTACAAAAAAATCTATCATATACGTAGATGCCATCAACAATTGTTTATTTCGATCAGTCCTTATTCAATTTTCTTTTATTGATGATTAAAACAATAATTGCATCAAACTCTAAATATGTACATTATGTGATGTTACCTCGTCAGCTTTTACTTGTAAGGCTTTTTTAAAGTACAGTGAAGCTATAAAAAATTAAAGAAAATCAAAAGAAATACGATTGAGTTTTATCATTTTTCCTTTAAGGAGGGAGATAATATATTTCTAGATTATATTTCAACTGAATTTTCACCAAAAATTACGATAATTTTAATTTTCTTGAGTGCTTTTTTTTTTTTTAATTTTCGTCAAAATTGTTTTTTATTTCCCCTCACTGTACTAAATTTAATAAATATTTAATTTGACTAATAATACTGACTGTTTTATCTGTTGTTGACCAGGAAATTCTTTATGAACTGTTTTTTTACTTTTTTTTTTTATGAAAACACTTCTAGGTTTGACTTTTTGAAAAAGGTCCGACAGACTTATTATTCTAAGCCCAAAGACTGCGGCAGAAAAGAAGTATAACGGAGGGGAAAGGTTGACTATTCAAAACGATACCCCCTGCCATCTAGTAACCTATTAAGCTAATTAATCTCGCTTACCTGTGTGACCTTACAAAAAAAAAATTGTTTCCGTAGCTAAATTTCAAGGTGTCATCATTACGTAAACATGAATAAACATTCATCCCACATAAATTTGAATAAATTACGTCTTTAAATTATAATATATTTACACAAATATTTTTTTATATATTGTCTAGGATACTCAACGCTGTACCCACCACCACCCGCTACAGCTTCTTACAGGGTATATTCCGCAACGTAACAACTAACAACGTTATTCGTGCTTCAATTTTTTGTCAGGAGTGTCCGAGGAGTAACTTCTCAAGACTTGGTTTATGTACTCTTAGTGTCCTGGAAGTTAAATAATTTTTTTTTCCATGTCCGCTCCCAATGTGGAGCATATGGTCTCCTAATGGAGGTATCTTGACAAAATTTTTCTACGAGAGCTGCTTGTCACTCAGTTGCTCAACCTCTCTTTTTTCGAAGAGAGTAGGGATAGAAGGATAGGGCTATGACAGGACTAGTGGTTGGCTAATCGCTCTCGTTACGCCCCGTGAGGATGGGATTGGTGGGAGGGAGGACTCAGACTACGAACAGAAATCCATAAATCGATTGATAGATCAATCTATGAAAACCGTCCGCACCGGGAATTGAACCCGAGACATCCGTAACCGTAGCCAGCGACGCTACCAACTGCGCCACGGACGCCGACTATAGTAATAAAAATAGTAACCCAAAAAAATTATGAAAGAGTTTTTATAAATTAGTTCCATTCGCTTTCCGTAAGACGCCGTGAACTCTTTGAATCCCTTGTGATTTGTTAGAGATACAACCATGTCAGCATAAATTATATTAATGAAACGCAAGATTTTAAAAATTCCACACACTAGTTTGGAAGGTAATTACTCCACCTACTTTTTCATATAGAAAAAATACTATGGTAATTGGATAGCAATCAGTTCCTTAAATGCGATATTGAGCGACTGTTCAATGTGACCATTATAAAAATACTGATTATTTTGTTATTTCATTTCATTTTTTAACCTTCACGACGCTACACGACAAACAGATTGAAAATACATTTCCATCCATCGTAATCTCCGAAGCCATGGAATAAAAAGTTCATAACCAACTCTGGTTAAATGAAAATAATTCCCACTCCAAATTGAATGAAGTCCAACATAAATATCTAGGAAAAATAAAACACAAAACATGGAGAATAATTACCGGCGACAAAAAATAGCACAAACAGAAATGTGTTTATTCTTTTAAATAACAAAAAATTTCAAACAACAACAACTGATTCCGCATATAGTTTTCTTCATTGTGTGATAAAAACTACATTTTCAAAGAAAACTTCTGTCATAACATCACCGACTGACAATATGCGATCAAGTTTCTAAAAGAAAAACAGTAATATTATTTTACGGTTACTTAGGAAATGTTTTCATTTTGATATCATCTTTTTCGTGGGTAATATTAAATTTCTTTCGGATTTATTTTTTCCACACGCTTTTAATTATTGAATCCTAAAATGATATTCCTATCAATAATAATTGCAATCTTTCTCTGAGATCAGAGATCTGATTTCACTTTTAAATGTTTCGATAATGTATGTTTATGTATGTATATTAAAATATAATTATTTTATTTTCTGGTGGTAGCAAAATAACAAACAATTACTATTGTAGAAGTGTAGCTGCACCAATCTCGAATTCTGGATGTTACAATAATTATCACAAACTTATAATTTATTTAAAAATAGCTCTTGTTTATTTCAAATTCATTTCTTCTTTACCTAACTCAACATTGGAAATCGTAAAACAGGTGAATGACGAAGCAGACCCGTTAAAGTTCTTACTATTAGAATTACTGAAATGCTCTTCAGAAATGGGCGAGTTCAGAATTCAAAATGTAGATATATTGAAAATGCAAATGACTATCGATTAAATACCGATTAAATAATATTATTTAATCCAAGTAAAACAGTCCAACGCTATACAGATAAATTAAATATTTCTAGCGTTTAAGCAAGCTGAAATCGCTATCGATAATATTATAAATCGGGTTCCTGGTGCAGTGATCGACGTCGTTGGCTTTGGTTACGGATCTCACGGTTACGATTTCCAGTAAGGACAGTTTCGGACAATTGATTTTTATGAATTTATGGATTACCGTTCTTTAAAATTTCCTCCCACCCATCCAATCCTAAAAATGAAGCGTACTGAGAGCGATGAGCTAACTACTAGACTTTTCCTAACCCTATCCTTCTATCCCTACTCTCTTCTAAAAACGAGAGGTTTAGCAACTCAGTAACCAAGACTTCTGTTGAAATATGTCCATAAGGAGCCCTTATGCTCTACATGGTAAAAAAATAAATGTTGTAAACTAAATACATTTTCATCCTGTTATAATTAAGTTCTTACCAATTAAATTAATACATTGTTTTCCGGAAAAAGACATTTAATTTATTTTTTCCACGAAAGCTTGTCAGATTAGTGAAATAAACAGCGCCGCTCATACAGTTCGAGAGGGTCTTTCGCATGTGTGATTCCTTGAAACTTAAATTAACGACCATCCCAGAATAATTCATTAAGACCTTGAGCTACTTTTTCCAGCGCTAATGAAAACCTCGTTCAAGATTTTCCAATCTGGCGGTCCTCACGAGTCGAAGGTGATTTATGAATATAAACTTGAAAACTCGTAACGACCCAGCGAAGTGTAGAAACCGATAAATTTTAATGGATAGCTCGCTGGTCCTTGAACAAGTGCTCGCTGCAATCGCCGAGGGTCCCAACCCCGCGAATTATTTTATCACAGGTATTTGATCGGTACTCGCTTTATAAAATTCACTGGCGTAAAAATCCACCAATTTGAAACTCAAGTGTATTTTTTCGGTGCAGTCATTTTTCATTTTAATATTGCGATTCAATATTCTGATTGTGAAGGGTTGATGGTATTTTCCATAAATAATAACCGCCACCTCCGTTTCAATCCCGGACCCCATTTTTATATCGCAATAAAATCCAAAGCGGGATGAAATTTATGCACATTTTTTCTCAATAAATTTAACATTCATTCTTCTTCTCGCTGTGAAAACATTTCAACAATTCAATTTATTTATGAATTCAAAAATGTCGGGTAAATTCATTTATGTATATGTTAAAATTATGCCGTTTTTACATAATATAATTAGAGGTTATTTTATTACGAAAAGATATTGAATTTGCATTTTGCGATTATATTTATTATACTGAGTTATTTTGAGGCTTGAGCGTACAGATACCTCTACGTCTGAGTCGTATGATATGCTTACTACGGTAAATTATGGTCAGTAAAAACAAGATATATTTCGATTCCCTGCCTATTTTTATTAATCAGAAATACTCTGTTATATTAATCAGAATGTTTATCGATTTTGTGTTGACTTCCTGTTTTATTATAAAATGAAAATTATCTCTACTATAAGCATATCGTTTGGTTTTACAAAAATCATAATACATTCGTCGATACATATAATATAAATATGAGACTCTTCATTGATTTTACCACTCAAGTTTCATTAAATATTAATTATGTTGTCTGACAATACTAAAAAACAAAACGTAAGCTGCAAAGAGGTAATTTAACTAATTTTTGGTATAAAGCACACTACACGTAAAAACTGATAGATTGAATGTAAATAAAACAAATTCGAATCGATTTTGCCAAGCAATTAGTTTAAATAACTTAGTCGCGTTGCTTGAACAATTTGAAAGAAAATCCCATAAATCGTTTCTCACGGATAGAATTTGCAGGTTCTAATTCAGTTTTATTTAATAATAAATGATAGCACCTGGCGACATGCTGGAATTATCGCCGCAGCCACGGGGGTAGCGGGGCTACCACCGAACAACCCTAAAGCCTTGCCAAAAGTTTTACCCCATCCGCATCCTGTACTCAAAGGGAACAATTAATTTACGCCCCATTACACAACTTATTGCACCGAGTATTACATTTTCCTTGTAAATTTGGCTAGCCCTTGGTTTTATAGCACCATATGATTGCAAATCTGATGTTTACACCTATAATACTTATTGTGTGCAAAACTCTCTATGTGTTAAACAATATGATAGCTGTCAACAAGTTAAAATGAAATAATATCGATATCTGAGATACCCATCTTCAAAATTATTTGTTTTGTAACAATATCTGTAAACTTAAACCTTGAACATTAAATAGCTTATAGATTAAGTTTGCGAAATAAGTGCGTTTAAATTTCTAAACTTAGTCCCCAGTCCCAAATATTTCGGAAATCCGTAACGAAAATGTTAATCTTCTAAATGAAAATGGACATTTTTCGTGAATGGGAGAGAATTTCGGAAACATTTCGTGCACACAAAAAGCTTTTGTGAAACCTAATGGGGTATCATTATTGCATTTGCTTCGTTAATTTTCGCGTTTGATAAGCCATTATCTGAACACCAATCCAAGTGCCCCATTAATTTTACCCTTTATGTATATCTTTATAGTATTTTTTGTGCACGTTAAAACAAATCACCATTTTTGCCTCGCCCTGCTTAATGTGAGATATAGCTAAAAATAATCTCGCTTTTCTTACTTCTAATTTTGCATGTCAATCGCATTCCATCCTTGTGATCCTATCTTCAAAAAACTATATTTTCATATGCCATCCAATATCTTCGCAAATTGTACTAAGCATTAATAATGAGTTGCGAAGAACAAGATATTCTGAATACATTAATTACAACTGCTATAGTTTTTGAAAAATTTCTATCTGGGATATAAATCTAGTACAAACAGTACCAGAAAGAAGAAACGTATTGAAAACTTTATTAATGATGTTGGAAAATATACCTATTATTCCTTACATTTTCTCATGTAAGATATTGTAGTTTTAATAAACGTTGACAAAATAACTAGAAACAACATATAATTTATATTCCACCAAATACTCCTGTGGACGTTATTATTTCTCTCTTGCATTTCACAGGGGAGCCTACTTCGAGGAAAGTTAAAAGTTGCCTTAATCTAAAATGTAAATAGGAAACCAGAAGTGTGTGGGATTCATATTCTAAGGCTTAAAATAAAACTTTGCACTTGTGATTTGGCTGGGAACAAACATGAAACATAAACGCGGAAATATTTCAGTACCAACAATCTTATACAAAAATAACTTTAGTTCAAATACATATTAGACAATTATCTTTATGTAACATACAAAGCGTGCTTCTAAAATTTAATGGTTTTAAGAGAAAAGTTATCATATATATACCTAAGTCAACACGTCTGTCAAAAACATTTTTTTAAATGAAAACAAAAATCAATCGTTTTCGGAAGCATTTTAAATTAGAACACTTTTATGATGGTGAACAGATAAATTTATTTGCTGAAAAAAGAATCAAATAATCTAAAATTAATATAGTTTGTTTATATTTCAAAATAATAAATCAAAAATTTGATTAAGCAATGCTATTAACCATCACGTTTCTTTATTTTCACCTAAAAAAAATACTTTGACATTAATATATATTTATAAAGTAATACTTATATATTTGGGGTACTTAAGTTTTATAGAATTTTAAATACAACTAATTTAAAAATTCTAAATACTTTCTTCTATAATTCTTATACCATGCTTAACAATAGAGCTAATTTTTTAATGAATTGTCCATGTCGGGAAAAACTAATCATTATACATTTTCCAAGTCAGTAAGTAGAATATATACAAAAGTATTTTCTTTACTTATTTACCTTCTTTCAACCTCTTTCTATTGCGACTGAGTTTAAACCCTGTTTATTCTGTTGAAAGGAAACAATTACCGTAAAAATCTTTCTTCTCCAATATTGACAAACAGTTTGTCCGTAGAAGTTTGCGTGTCAACAGTACCAAAAAAGGACCTCATCCTGTGATTATTTTCAATCATTCCGACCCCACAAAGAAATCTACCGGCTTAATTAATTGGGGTAGGATTTGAGTGGCCTGATGGCACTCCAATTAGGATATCACGATTAAATAAGTTGAACCATTAAAAACTTCTACGCAGCTCTTGTTCTAGTTTCACCTGAACAATTATTGCGGTCAGCTCGACTAAAAAATGCTTAGAGAACGGCCTTGCCAGTAAAACAAATGAATAGAACATCTAAAACAGTGAAATTACTTTTTATACTATCAAAATATAGCTACGTATTTTAAACCGATAATGTTTTGTTCTGTCGTTCATTATCTTCATTACTTACATAATCGACTGTGGAAATAATTTTTGTCGTGGAAAAAAGACTTAACCATCAATTTTATTGGTTTTTCTTAAATAACTTATTAAAATAATATCAGATTGGGTAAATAAAACGCCCGATTATTAGTCTTCATGCAACTCAATGTTGTGTACATTTAATATTTTGATTTTGGCCGAAAATCATTAAAAAAACATTTTTCGTGGCTCCTGTTAAATTTTTTATGTGTGGGTTACGTCCTTTTTCCTTTCCAAAGTCTGTATTACACATATCAATAAAAATACTGATATAGGTCTCTAATGTCTTTTATCAATTTCTTACAACCAACAATAGACATTCATTTTAAATATTTTGTTATTTGTGTTTTTCCACACTAATAGACAAAAATAATACCATATGTAGTTCATTTTATTGATCACAATTTTCAAAGTTGTAACTATTACGGACTCGAAGTTTGTTTCCTTATTTGAAATGATTTTACCAAAAATAAGTCGTTTTCACATAATTAATTACTTTTCGCTTTTTTATTTTTATGGTCTCTAAATAACCAAATTATTATTATTATAAATTCATATATTTAATATAAACTTGAAGAACGCGAAACTTTAACACAGCTGTATAAACAATATATAAAATACCTATGTATTATTATATTAATACCTGTATTATTTTGTACAAATTTCCTTTCTGGAATTTATTTTTCTTTTCATTTTGAGTTTATCTAAGTATTCAAAGACATTCTTTTCAGAAATTCTTTGCTTGAAAGCAGCTTGCGAAATGAATTTTCTTTTTGATTATCAATTTATGTAGCAATATGATGTTATCATCCCCCTTTTCTAAATCACATACAATATCATTACCTCACTTCAAACTGCAAAGTCTTCTCAATAATTATTTGTAGGAGAGATTAATATAAAGTTTAGAATTCGTTATAAATATATTCTTATAAATTAAAACGTATTTTAAACTTCTGCGTATATGTACCAGTATCAATAGAGTTCCTTTGTTAAGCTGCAAAACTTTCTGCTGATTGTTTCTGACCATCGACACGTAAACGGAGGCCAGATGAAAAGAGAAATTACAAAAATCTTTTCTTTCCCTGTGGCGCCTTGCTGTCTGGCTTATTTATGTATTGTTATATAATATTACATTTCTCGTTTAATCAGTAAAATAAATAAGCAAAAAAAAATCTGTACACGTAGTACTTTTGTATGAAAGTATAACACGTTTTCAATAATCCGTCATAAGGATCACAATATAAAAATAGCTGCAAAATTTTGTAGGAAGTTTGTATCGTATATGCGATTTATACACTGTCATAGAAAACGAGTGAGTTTAAGCTGAGAATATTTTTTCCTCGAATTATTTTTCCTCATACTGTCTGATGAAACATTCAATGTTTTCAAAAGGATTCATATCTACAGACAATAATAAACGTTCATCTGTCGTTTGGGCGCGAACTGTCACGTTCTCTGCCGATATGTTGGATAAAAAAGAACATCAAATAATGCTTTCTTCAAATTTATTTCATGTCACAAATTTGTAGATTTGAATTCTTCATAGCATTGGGATCGGCTATCAATAGATTAGAATTTTAAAAATAATATGCTTAAAAATGCATTATTCTTTCTAAAATAACATTGAAGATTCATCGGGTACGTTTTCAATACATAAAAAATGACAATTTCAATCGATTACATTTACTTCAACACTATTTATATATTATTGACATGAAATACATCACAAGAAAAAAATATAGCTTTAATATTCTATTTGGGAACTCAGTATCGTCTACTTAAAATATTGACAAACAAAGCAATATTGCATTTCCATAATAATTATAATATGAGTAGCATCACTGCATTCTCTAAATTGCATATTTCGAAACAATGTAATATTTGATGTTCTAAAAGAGTTTTTGAAAGACTTTTAAAACACTTTGAGAAGATTTAGTATATTCATAAATATACTATAACAGTGCAACTTTAATTTCTCACTTCGTTATTAAAAATATGTTAAAATATCTCACGTTATCAATCACATAAAATAAAATCATTCAGTGTCCCGCAATTCCAATATATTTAGAATACTTTCTCGTGGTTTTATTATATCTGAGCAGAGCTTAATCCTTAATCCTTTCAGTGGAAAGGTCTCAATAAGGTAACGCTTATCCTTTTCGGCTTGATTAAAGTGGTTTTGTAGCCCAGCATGCTTTTTACGCGTTGAAATATCGATATTCAACAGGAAACAAAAACTTTGTTTATGTACCTCTTATGACATAACCATGACATTTAAAGCAAGTAAAGGTTTCGGTATTAGATTTTTTATTACTTTGAATATTGAATTTGGTGATTATGTTATTGATACAACCATATAAACAGTAAGCAAATAATTAATTCCTGCAAATTAAATCAGTGTTGTGTATAACACACTACAGATTAAATTTTAATTAAGTAATGTAACTTAAACATTTATAATAACAGAAAAGTGATTTCGGTTTCATTAGTTTACTAATATTTACAATGTTGGTGTATTTTTTAAATTATGAATTCTTCATTGTTTGACCATTGATTAAATTTATTGTTTTGTATTTAGCACCAGAAATTCAGCAACACGTTGTCAATAACAAAAATAATATAATATGAAATCTGATGAAAATACCAAGCTTTAAACAGTAGAAGCAAGAAATCTTTAATTAATTTCGATTTCATCGGTCGGATGGATTCAAATTTAAAACATTTTAAATGACGGTGCTTAAAAAATGCCCTCGCTCTATAGTTTTTATAACACTCGGCTGTGAGGTCAAGAATTTTGATTCCAGATTGGACAATAAATGCAATGATGAAAAGAACAATAAGATAGCTAATCACTCTCACTACCCCTCGTTTATGAGGGTGATGTAGGGTAAGGATAAGATCATTTTTGTTACGTTAATAAATTTATCTGAAAAACAAAGTGTATAAATATCCATGTCGCAAAACGGAATTGATTCAGAAGACATACAGTATTACCACTAGACATCAGCGATCTGCTTTGTTTTCTATTTTCTTTTTCACAATTATCGTCGTTAAAGTCGGTCGATATAATTTTGAAATTAATTAATGGAAAAAAGATTTTTACTTCAAGAAACAGTCTTAAGCTGAAAGTTAAATAAAACTGACACCTAAACTTAATATAAAGCTGTAGAGTGTATAATAAATGAACTATAGAATGTGAGTTTATTATTACGAAGGTTTTACGAAATAACTATACTTTCATTGCTGTCAATTCGATCGATTGCCTACTTTTAAAGCTAGATTTATTATATTTTTATTCGGTTCAGTCGAGTTTAAAGAAAGTAATATATAAGTTGCTATTTTTTAGATTTCCGAGATTATCGAATAAGTTCCCTTGTATAGAGTTTCCTCTTTGGCTGATATGTTATTTTTTCTAAGTTATAGGAGAAAATTGTTCCCAAATTTTTTTTCGATCTGTTATGAAAAGGCATTCATTATTTATGAAAAATAAAAATGTATTTAACGTATCTCCTTATTCGTATTTATTAAAATACATTTATTGATTTATTTTCATTTTAATTTCACAAGAGACAAATCTTCTTGTGTCAGAGGTAAGGATTTATATTCACATACATATTTATAAGTTTTCTCAAACGTTAAGTCAGTATACGTTTTATGCCTTATTCCGTTTTTCAAAGTATTTAATAAATATATTACACGATACTGAATCTAATAGTTTGAAACCCACGAAATATATCCTGTAATTAAAATTGAACTTTATCGAAAACCGAAAACGTCTCTTACGGTGTTAATTGTAAATTCTCAGTGAAAAGGTATATATTTTAAAAATATGCAACAGTTCAGTTTATAATGCTTGCTATGAGCGTAACCGGCCCTGATCAGAATACAAATGTGAATGTAACAAATTGTGTTAATGAGCGTCTGTATTTTATTCGTTTCATACAATAAATAACGAAAATTTAGTTCAAAGACCAAAATTCTCAAGCGATTGTTTTCACAATAAAATTCACTTTGCATTATCACAAACAGCCGTCGCCGAACTTCAGCTCCAAATAATCAGAAGGTAGTTATTGAACAGAGAAAGCCGACCGTACTTTACTTACAAACGGTTCTATTATCACAGCCTCGCGCAATTAAATAATAAACCTCTATAACACGAGTTCTGACTAACGGCCGTGGGTGGTAAAACCGACAGAAATAGGAAACCCTCGCCGTGCAAGATATATCGCTCTCTTTATGTCGCCACTAAATGCCTACAGACCCAATGCCCGGGAACTGGGATAGCTGACGCACAGGACTCGTGACAGGCTTGGTAGACCGAAGAATTTAAGGCCGTTTGAATCATAGGAACTACAGAAAACTTCTGGATTTATTTGGAATAAGCATACGAATAATATTTTTATATAATCACCGACAATTTCTTCAAAATTATTCAGTCTCACTTTCGAACTTACGTTTGGTAGTTTAATTTGTTTAATGCCCCAAATATTTTTCCTAATCACCAAAAATGTCTCTTTCTCTTCTTTTACTTGCTTACTGGGGTATATCTTCGATATGTCGTAATATACGGTATTCTAGTTTCGTCGATGTCGCTAATCTATTTGTTTTCCTATTTCACCATATTGTAAACGACACAATTCATCCGGATGCATATGTATAGTAAATTAATGGTCTCTCAGGGTTTGCCTCCGAAACTTGTGAAAGCCCTCAAATGTAGCCTTTTTAGCTTTACCTTCCATTCTGAGTTCAAAAATGATATATTTATCTCAAAAATGTTAAAAAATAATTATTGATGATGATATTGATTTGAATTTTAAACATTATTTTTATACTGCATACAGTGGGTGCTGAATAACACATCAGTAAACTAGACTTAGTCATGGAATCAAGTCAAATTTATTCAGTTTGTGTAAATTTATCGATATAATAAATGTAATGACGTGCATCAATTTATGATTTTCTCTGCCGAGAAGGACGCTAGCTTAAGATATTCACAAACAGTTTCATTTTATTTATCTTTTCGCAAAACCAGATAGCTCCGATTTATGATATTGCTAAAACTCATGTTTTCGCTGCCAGTTGTTTAGTTTTCCGAAACTGCTTGAGAAAAGTTTTCCATCACGTCATTATAGACAGATACGAATAGTCATAAATCCGACACATAAAGAAAAGGGCCGTACATCCTTCACCCAAATCGTTAAAGTTTGACAAACATTTAAGATAACCACAAGAAAAAGTAATACTTAATATATTATGATAATATATACACTGGCTTGTTTCATAAATACACTCATTGATTATGATCTAGTACTTATGTAACTTTAAGAATATATCTAGCTTTATAATGCGAATTTAAAGTATAAAAATATTACAAAAAATTCAAGAATAATTTTAAAAAACTGTTTTTATTTGGAATGACACTATAAATTAATCGTTTATTTGTTAAATATAGAAAAATGCATTTAAACCAATTTAATGTCGGCTAAAAATCCGAAAGTTTTAACTGAAACATAGTCGTTTATAAATAAAAACGTTTGTCCATAGTATGACAACATGTGATGGATTATATTCTTTAAATATGATAATTAAGATACAATATTTTATTCACTTTTAATCACAAATAATGTGGCGATATTAATAACCCTTTGTATACATAATTGCTTAATTCGAAAAATAACCATTCCAGGTGCTTTTGGGTTGAACAAATGAGAATTAACCCTGTCTTGAAATTAATCGCCGTGGTTACATTGTTTTATCCTTACCCCTCTCGGTTCATAAATTTAAGCTAACATATAGCTCAGCAAACACACGCACAGTTTATACGAAAATTCCATATCTTCTATCTCAGTAGAATTTTATTTTAAAACATAAAGAAATTTCTATTATCGAAGTAAACTTTGGGTAAACTATGTTTGAACAAGCAAACTAAACATTAGGTCATAAATCGAAATTGAAAGTCGGATATTTTATTCATGGCATTTTCATTAGATACTGAAATACTAAACAAAATTCGAGCGTTGAACTAGCTTTCAAATTCATGAATATTTTATAGGTTCAACCGCTATTTCCAACTTTTCATAGGAAATTTATTTCACACTGACCTTATCACTTCCGTATCAATTAAGGATTAATAAATATTACGTTTTTATGCGTGTACAATTTAAATTTATTTTTAAACCATATCAGTTCCTGTATATTTCAGCAATGCAAATTTTTAGTTGTGAGTTTTGAGTCAATCTCAGAGGGGCTATAATAGAAGAATAGGATTAGACAGACTGACTGCTAATCAATTCCATCGACTCAATGGTTTTTAAAAATATTAATAATTTGATTTTATTCACGGACAAAGGCACAGAAGCGTGGAAACTATATTGTTAGAATAAGCTTATTCACTTCTCCAAATCCTAGAAAACATGTTTATGTCTATTTATAGAATTATAATAACGTATGTAATCTGTTATTTTATTTCAGCTCGGAGTAGCCGCTGGATTCCTACTGCCACCTATGCTTGTCAAAGATAATGAAGACAAGGAGCTTGTCGGCAAGGATCTTCAGATTATGTTCTATGGCCTCGCAGCATTCACATCCGTTCTACTATTACTGATTCTGATATGTGAGTATCTTTGGACCGTTTTTATTCATTCAATCAATCCTTTGGATGCTATAAAAAGAGCATTCGATTTTTATATGAAAAGTTGACTAACTTTAGATTTTAACTTTACTGAGGGTCAAACATAGAGTCCTACATATATATATGTAGTCTTTAATAGCCTTTTTTACCGTAGAACATCTGTTTAATTGCCTTTAAAGCTGGGCCATAAAGAGGATGAGTCAGCTTTCCCTTGACCGATGAGAAAAAAACACAAATTTATTGAAAAATTCTGCTGCATTGATTACGACTTTTCATGTAGGGGCTCGTTTTATTTTTAAAAAATCGATAAGCGCTTATATAATAGAAGAACCACAAACAAACGTGATACAGATATAAAAATTTATAAAAAATCTGTAAATTTTAAATATCAAAAAATTTCACCCAACTGAATATTGAGTCCGAATTCTTTTATTGCTAACTAAGTGGGTAATAATCAACAAATCTGTTACATAAAGGTTAACGTCCAAAAACCCTAATGCATAATAATGGAAATATGAATTTGGGAAATGTTCCCATCATATTTGTATACGGATAAACAGCATAAATATTCGTTAATTTAATGATGTAATAAGAGTGTCGAAAAAAATATAGTTTTGTATTATATAACATTCAGTTCAATGATATATTATGTATATGATTTAAGGAAAAAGCGGATTCAATAAAAACTGCAGGATTTTTATTCTATTAACTGGCATTAAAACAAATAAATTTATGAATCTGCGTGTTAATAAAGAAATGGTTTCATACAGAACATGCCAGAGAAAAATTTATTATGTTTTTTTTCCGGTACTAAACCAAAGTGAATAGACTCGGAAGTCTTAATATTACACCATCTTGACCTCTTTTTTGACCAATTACAAAATAACTTATCTCTGTATCTCGTATAAAAGAGTCCGCGCAATATTTAACATTAATTGGTTACTATATAATTAATTATGTACAGTTATCCCACTTTATTAAATTAATATAAATACAATAATATATCGTCGATATAATGGGACAATGCGATACGTAAATTGGCTGATTTGAATTAGAATTCAGTAGGATAGCTTTAAGGACGCTCCATCGTTTAAAAAACAAGCTCAGCTATAATTCCATGTATTTTTTACGTAATTTCAAGAAATCAGTATTTATCAAATCAGTTATGTCCACAGTTATTATTGGGAAAAAATAAAAATTTACATTATTAAATTAACGATTAAATGATTAACGAATCTCACAAAGTGGTTAGTTTAATAAATAATGGTTATGTTTAGTCAAGAGAGAGGTTTAAATTTCATGGTTTTCTTAAAAGTCGATTATCTCATAAAAGGTATTTTTTTTTCTTAACATCTTCTGCCACCATAACGACGGTATTATTTATTTTGGTAAATATACCAACCATCACTGTACATACAGTATTATGAATTTCCATTTAACGAGCTACATTGCCAATACAAGTAATGATTTTTCAACTAACATATAAATTATTTTATAATTTATATCACACGTAGACAGCTAATTGTAGGTCCTTAAAATAAAATGATCCATAAGCTTTAATTCAAATCCATCGCTGCAAAGTTTATTTCAGTCAAATTTGAAAGGAGCCGGAAAAAGTCGTTCTTTTTACACTCGATTTCACCAAATAAAATACCAGTTTTGCCCACCTTTGACTTAAATCATAGGTCTCTGTACCATACAACTTTTCATATCTACCTACACTTTGTGGAATCGAGCAATCACCCAGCAAATAGTCATCGTATCTTCATTCATTATCTGAAAAGAAATGTTAATCAAAAACCCAAAACAAGTCTTAACTGAAGTCTTAACTAACTAAGATTCGTAGTTCCGGAGGATGAATCATATTTATCCGATAGATAGATCATTTTTTAAGCAGTATCTTTCCAATTTTGCAGGAGGAAATCGAAGATATTTAACGAGAACTGATAGTAAGATAGTCACCCAGCCCCTTTTTTCAGAGAGGATTATAATATACGATTTTAGAGAAGGTCTAATACTAAGTTAGATTCTCTCTCTACACTCCACTCTTTGGATCGGATCAAATGGATGCAATAAAATACAGACATACATGCCTTTGGTTACAAATCCACAAAATAAATCCATCGTTTCGCTTTTCAGTCTTCAAGGCCGCCCCGCCAACACCACCATCTGCAGCCCAAGATATCCAAAGTCCAATTGGAGACAGCTTCTTCAAGTCCATCAAGCGTCTCGCTGTCAATCGAAACTACATACTCTTACTCATCTCTTACGGCATGAATGTTGGAACCTTCTATGCCATATCTACTCTCCTCAATCAAGTTGTCTTGGAGTATTACCCGGTAAGGAGAATCATTGATTATTTAAGAAATACCTCAAATCATTACATCGCCAGATGTCAATGGATATTTTACTTTGCCCTTTCGATATTTAAAGACGTCCCTTGAAAATTGTTAATGTTCATAAAACATAGGATCATTAGTGTATGTATATATGACACATAAATAATAATGCTAATGTTCTTTCTTTTTGATTCTACGACGGAAAAAAATTCCCAAATAATTTAGATTATCAAGATTTTTGTTATTTTACATACAATATGAATACAGATTCTTTACTTTGTGTCCAATTGTCACTGAGCGCATATGTCCTTTGTGCAATTGTCATGCGTGCATTTATCTTGTTCATCAATTCGTATGTATAATAATTTAAATAAACGTATTGAATTTTGCTTGTGTTTTAATATTTTGTTATAATGTATTGTAGTTTCTATTTGTATATCATTTTTTGTGGTATTTACTTGATAGTTGATATTTGTGTATTTAAGAAAGAAAAATACGTTACATTTTTTTCATATGTTTTCGAACAATATGTCAAAACATGGCTTTGGCTATTTTTTGAACCCCCCCTTCACATTTCAGTAAAAAATCTTATGTTTCGTTTTTTTAAATTACTTTCTAAGCCATATGAATGAATCAATAAAAATGTAATATGTCACATTATGCCTATTACAGTCCATCAATTTTATTTGTTATAATTAAAAACAGACAAATTCAATGATGAATAATTACTTTAAGCCAACTTCCCTGCCCAAGTGCACAATTTCCTCATATCTTAAATTCAATCTCATATAAATATTATTTATTTTCAGGGAGCTAACGAAGACGTTGGCAGGATTGGTTTGGTTATCGTGGTAGCTGGAATGATCGGTTCAGTAATGTGTGGAGTCATTTTAGACAAGACACATCGCTTCAAGGAAACAACTTTGGGAGTCTATTCAGCTTCAGCCATCGGAATGGTCATCTACACTTTCACCCTCAGCACTGGTTACATTGGAATTGTCTACATGAGTAGCTTTTTACTTGGGTATACATCTGTTTTAATAATTTTATATAAAAAGGTAACAACAAAATTGACGCATACTTACAAAATACTTTCTTTTGTTTATATACAGATTCTTCATGACTGGCTATCTTGCCGTTGGCTTTGAGTTTGCAGCTGAAGTGACATATCCAGAACCTGAGGGAACTACTGCTGGAATTTTAAATGCTGCAGCTCAGGTTGGTGCAACATAAGCTTTTTGATTTTCTTATACAAATCAATTGAAGAATATAGAGAAAATTTTACCATCATTACATTTTATCATTCTTAAAACGAACTTAAATCAAATCATGTTTATAAAGGAGCAGATAAATAATAGACAATGAGTAAATAATATATCGACTATGCTATACTATATATGAATATTGCGTATTATGCAATAATTTCTGAAACTTATCGTGCTGTGCTTATTACCCTTTTTTTACAATTGTGTGTAGAATTGTTTATAATTAAAATAATATATTTATTATAATATGCACGATTTATATTATGGCAGATTATAATATTGACAATTTAATTAAGGCAGATTGACAACAAAATCTAAAGCCACCACCTCCTCTACCTTTATATCCTTGATTGACTGAATCCTGCATAGTTAATACTTAATAATCCTATATTTAGAACAGAATACTCTTTGAAAGATAACAGATACTCAAAAATACACCCGACTCTCGTTTTTTAGTGATATATAAATTGCGCAAAAAGCTGCATATAAACTGGTTGACACATGACGTATACAAAAACATGGTATGGGCTCCAAAATTTAAAAAAAACTGGTAAATGGAGATATTGAATTCATATTAAATTGAAGATCCGTTCTGGAAACTCTGAGTAAAAAGTGTCTGCAGTTTAATAAAAGAAACATTGCATGTAATATAAGTAAACCTAACCTGTACAGATTTTAATGAAAGATTTTCCCCTTTAAACTTATTCTTTTTCCAGGTTTTCGGAATTCTCTTCACTATCATGTATGGATATTTCCTGGATATGTGGGGAGACGTTTGGTCAAATATAGCCTTATGTCTTATTCTGGTTGTGGGCACAATTGTGACAGCTCTCATCAAGTCCGATCTTCGCAGGCAGGCTGCTCAAGGTATAGCTTAAGCGCAAACAAGGATTGCTGCCTGAAATATACTTGCCAAAAATAAGGATTTGTGTAAAGAATTTCGCCAAAAGATGTGATTTTTAGAACTCAAATTCGAAGAGGACGACTCATCATGAGTAATTTACTTTTGTTAGTCAGTCTCTTGAGATGATTACATAAAAAGTAATGTTTATGATATTCTACGATGCTTATAAAAATTATTTTGTAAATTTACAACAAAAATGATTGCATATTTAAAGTTATACTTGTTACGCTTCTAGAGTATGTTAGCTCTTCGATTTTATATATTGTAAAAGTATTTTTTTAATATTTCTACCTGAACCTATTTATTTTGATAAAGTATTAAATTATTTATTTACATAGAACTTAGAGGCAGTGAAATCTTTTCATGCGGGAAGACTGCATTCATTTATTTGCAATCTAATATGATCGTAATCACGAAACTTCAATCAGATATACTAATATAATATATAAATGTGAAAAATTTGGATTCAGTCAAAGGGCCACGCTTGAGTACCTAAAAGGCCTCAGGTTTCTCACCACTGCACTAGCTGATTGGTAGTCATGTGTCGGCTATCTGTGAAAAACTATTTTTAAAGTCATATTATATCTTACATATTTATTCATATTTGAATACGATTTGCTAAGCAAAATGTGGAATGACAATAACTGTCGAGAAAGTGACCAATTCTACAAGAATTGAACACGTCTGTATTAACTATTAATTACCGTTAGTTGAGATATATTGGCTGTTAAAATAAATATGATAACTTGCTATATGGCATCAGTATTATAGATTTTATAGAAAAACATTTTCATAGGTATATATTTATGTATAAGTATTTATTTTCATTGTAGAACAATCTGTAAACAAAGCGTTTTTGAAAGACATCTTTATTATAACTTTGCTTAAACTGTCATCATACAGTGAAGTTTACGGTTTAAATTCCTGAAATTATATGCAGCATTTTTTCAAGTTGATAAACAATATATAATATGTATTGTATGCTTTTTTAAAAAAATAAAACACAATTCCTTTGTACTACTTCCACATATTTATAATTATCAGGACCGGTTTCGCTCATCACGAGCATTATCAACTGATCAGTTGATAATGCTCGTGATGAGCGAAAGCGGTCCAGATCATTATAAATATGTGGAAGTAGTACAAAGGAATTGTGTTTAATTTTTTAAAATATAATGTCTTTCCACCAAGAATTGACAGTTAACACCCTAAAAGTTATATTGTATGCATTAAAAAGAGAGAATTTCGTTAAATCATTTATGGTTAAAAAAAACATATTCCTCGTTTGGAATATCATATCGAGCTACATTTATTAATTTATCTTATAAAATTTGATTGCAGTGAAAACAAATAAATTTAAGTCCTTATCAGGTACACCTCTTTATACTGTTTTGAAAACCGTTTCTGCAGATAAGTAATATTGATCCGAGGCAGTTACAATGTATAAAACAGTTTTTAGCAATTATGCTTGAATACAACATTCCTCATGTAAAAACTATGTTACAAAATTTCACCAAAATAAATTTCCAAAGACGGTATTTTATCATTTAAAAATCGTACATAGGATTTAGATAATTTAAAATTTTCTGTATTATGATAACACAGATGAAACAGTATTTACGTTTAATTTTAGATGTCTCCTATTAAATATGTCATTAAATATCCTAAAAAAGGTGCGAAAAACAGTTGAGTATTTAATTTGTGATAGTAGTGGTTAAGTTGATAATAATTATTATCTGCTTAAAGGTATTTGAAAAAACTATACTTTCTAATATTTGAATACACCAGACATAAAGTCTGATATAAAATCAAATTAATATTTTTCAAAATATCTATTTAATTTGCTTTCACCGAAGCAGTCTTGATAAACTGTTTCAGTGCAAGCAATATTCATAAAGACCCATTAGTTCTTGAACATGCATAAAATCCAGGCCTACACACTATTCTATCTTTTATTGTATTTCAAGTTACTAAATCAATAATAAATATAATAGGATATGAAATTAATGTATCCTAGAAAATATAATATTTAAAACTGAATGTCGTAATGATTTTAGAAATCGAAGATACTTTTGTAAAGCTTTTTAGGACTGCAAGTCCCAACATGTATTAATCATTCATCTTATTGTTAAAAATCATTTCAAATGACATGACGGATTGAAGAATCTCCAATAATTATTCACATTTAGTTATAAATGTAGCATGTAATAATCGTTCCTTAATTTAATTATGATAATTGTTGTAGTATAAAAAGGTTAGGTTGTACTGTGCCATTGTCAGTGATAAAAAATCATGATTGTAGTAATATGTAAGTACCTTCAGATTTTAAACATTACTATCCTTAGTAAGTCCTTTGATAAATTTAATATGACAATAAATAAAATTGTAAAATCATCACGCTTAATATGACCTGAATTTACATTGCCTGATCGTGAAACAAAAATATTTTTATAAAGAAATAATATCTGAAAACACATTGTTTTCCTTTTCTATTCAATTTACTCTTCTGACCAAAAATTTATTACCATTTTTTCTTTCCAATAAAATTAAAAGAGAAATCAAAATTTTAAATTTATCTAATAAATAAAAAAATTCTATACTATATTCTTACATGCTTACTAAATTACTCTCTGTAAAAAGCGTGTGCTGACTGTATCAAAGATAAAGCATTTTCTGATGGTTACTAACCCTTGTCAAATGTATTGATTAAATTGTGATTTCATGGAGTAGTTGTGGTGGAAGATTTTTAATAATTACAAAAGAATATATATATATTAAATTAACTATCTTTAATACTTTGACAATAAAAAGAATATTCTATATTGAAGTTTTTATTCTGTCTACTTCTTTAATAGATGAGTTTAAAAAAAAAAGCAAAATCAATGTGCAAAAAAAATTTTATGTGACTAATAAAGTTACATGAATTTTATTTGAAATTAAATATTTTTGAGATATTAGAAATGTATAAGGATAATAAATCCCAATCTTATATTTTATAAAATATTGTTCGATTGTATTGAATAAGGTTTTACCTAAAAGTCATACATGTACATAAATATTATATAATAATGGCTGTCACACATTCTACATCATGTACTGTATACTTTATTTTGCTTTTAATATCCATATTATTGTTCCTACTTTATTTAATATGTATTAATTATAGTTTTATTAATAATGCTGCCTGTGCTTAGTTTGCATTCCAATACTGAATGACAGAGAATAAATTCTCAATAAAAACATAACTGCCCTTCTTTTAAAAGTCTACAAAATACTTTTTTTACAAAATGAAATATATGCTTTAAAAGGTATTTTTAACATCATTTGCTATTAAATATCTAATATACATATAAACAGAATACTACAAATTATCTTTTATAGAGAGCGAATTTTATATATAGCTCAAGCAAATTGTGACACAAAAATTAAAACGACTATTATGATATTTGTGTATCGCAGTGGTCAAGTTGTATAATCAATGCTCTGTATGGCTTTCTCACCAATCCCATCACAGGTTTGAATTGTCAAATAGATTAAGTCTAACATTATAAATTTGTATCCATCGGCATAATGTCTGTGCTGTTTTCATCCATTTCCCTCTTTAAATATTTAACTTAAAATTGATTTCATCAAAAATTTCAAAGTATTTTTTATTCTTTGAAGTGTAATTTCACATTTGTAATCCTCCTTCCTGAAAACGAGTTGGGGAGAGAGTAATTGGCTAACCACATCTTTATCTCCATATCCTCCCTGGAAGGTTGGTATGAAGCGGGAGGTTGAGGGACTGATTTAAAACTCATTTTAGTGAGTTAAGTACTAGGCACATTATTCCTTTTATTTTCAAAACTTGCTTGAGTTTTCTTCGGTGAGCTGACTAAGATAATTTATAAATATCTTTTTTATTGATTTCTAGCTGTCTATAGAACAATACATCGTTCGTAAGATTTACATCTATGTTTAATATTTTATTTTTAACAAAAAAATTTCTAGTGCATTTTGAAATTATTTTCTCATTTTCTGAAACCGACACATTCGATTTTTAACACCCCCAAAACATACACGAGAAATTTTAATATTCATCATTAAATGAATTCATAGGCCACATTGCCAGGTAGAAATTGTATAATATGCTAAATGTTCATTTGGCTACTTATTTAAGCTAAAAGCATAATAAAATGTGAATATAGCGCTAGCCAGAAAAGTTGTTATAAAATATGAAAATGTAACTATGCAACATTCCACTTTTTATGTCAAACATAGGAGAATGCAGTAGACTATTTAAAAACAGCTATTTCCTTTGTTATATGTATATGAATTTGGGAAACCATATTTTCGAAAACTCTACAAAATGTTTTGTTAAACTTTTTGTAATTAATCTGTTTTATATGCTTGAGATAACACACTCGAGACAAATACATAAAACAAAATTGTTGAAACCTAAATTTAGTTCCAATTGTTTCACGATTACAACTCTGTATCATATTGCAAGAACCAATTGATTCAATCATCAGATCATTGAAACTATTTTGGTTAACGATTTTTATTCAACTGTAATGCCGCAAGAAAATTAATATAGTTATATTATTTTTCTTATTCAAAATATTAAAATTACTTAACATTTTATTTGCTTGCACACAATTTTGACAATAATCAAATAAATGAGTATATGATTAAACAAAAATTGAGTATTAGAACTAACTATTAATAAATAATAATTGTTAAAGCCGGTGATGAAATCTCCGCATATTTGAAATTCTTTCAGTGTTGACAATAAAAGTAACTGTAGTTTACATGTGTAATAATAAAATGATGTTGAATGTTTAAAAAATGTAGAAAATAAAAACGAATAAAAAAAAAAAATTTTTTTCATTTTTGTCACAATTCCTAGATCAAATATATTATAAGGCGTTGTGTTGTATAATGAATGGTTTATTTACAAAGTACAAAAAATACTATCAAGCACAAAAATAAGGTAGTTCAAAATTGGTATTTAACTAACAAGTTTGAGTATAAAAAAAAAAGCTAACCAAATTTATGAATCAGCCTATTTTAAAAATCCAAATACTGTTTTCTTTGCTCCACTTATGTTTTCTTCTTTCAATAAAGTCTCGCCCAATGCTTTATCCAACATCATACCAGCAGTCCTGCAAAATATACTGATTTTTAAGACTTCAGAATTATAGAAACAATAATTAGGTCAAGGGTAACAGAGAAGTAACATTGATTCTAAGACCCATTCTAAAAAGACACTTTAAAAATGATGAACCTTTGCACTAATTTGATAATTTATACGAGATTTTGAAAATAAGATTTGAAAATCGAGATGCGATGAAAGTGATAATCAAGATATACGCTGCATTATTATGGCGAAATATGTCTGCTAATCAGTTTAATATCTGTATGGATTGATCTGTACTGCCAATGCCTTCAATAACAATGGCACTATTTTGACAATTGGTCAACACCGACACACAAGACACTTAAAACACTTGTATAGATTGAACCATACCTTGCACATCAACAATAAAATGGCTTCAAAACTTCCGCTTTTTCAGCCCCTGCATAGAATGAACCGTATTTAATTTATAGTAATACATTAAAATATATTTCACGAAATTATTACCATCCTTCTTTGAGTTCCTGTCGCAGAGATATTGGGTGAAGACTGCCACCTCCGTGCGTCATAATTGTTGATATTTTTCCAATGGGTGACGGTCCCATCTCCATTCCATAATGTTTAGGATTCCCTGTTATGCCAATGACCAGAGATACAGGACTGCATTTTTCTTCTTCAGCACTAGGATCTACTACACAGCTAGTACCGATTCTACACAGCGTAACCTGAAAATAAATACACATAAGAGATGGATAATAATTTAAATATGTTAGATAAATATATATTTTATATAACCACAGCAAATAAAGAAACAAACTCTTACTCTACCAACTGTTTATATAAATTCCATTTACTATTTTACATACACCATTTGTAGCCCAATATATTTTCTATCAACATAATTTCAGAGAAAAATAGAAACCGTTATAGTAAAGAATTCTGAATATTGCTAAGTATATAATGTTGCATATTTCATAACAGAATCGAACAAGAGACAGTCTTGCCGGAAGTTTCTCTTCTTCGAATCACATCTGTATACACTCTCACATACACAAGGTAAGTAATACTCATAAAAGTCACCCAACAACATGGCATCAGGAATGAAGATTTATTTATACAAAGACTACTTATCACAAGAGTTTGTATATTCTTACCAACAATGGAGCGTTTCCTACTTTCAATCCAATTGAATCAAATGGATCATCGGATAATTTAAGATCAATTGATCCACCATCCATAACAGCCGCTTCCACACGAGGTACTCGAGTATTAAATAAGGCTGCCTTTACTGCCATAGATACGGCGTCAAACAAATTACCTCCGCATTCAAGAATCTGAAAACATGAAAGCCAGTTCATAGAGAAGTTTTCATTACAATTTCATAAAAATCTTTCATGTTTTGGACACGCTAATTTTTCAAATCATGCAGATGGTCATACACAACAATCAATCATAAAATATGAAAAATGTTTTTTTTTGTTTCTTATTATAATAATCCAACATCATTTTGGCTATTCATACCAAAGACTTGTGTAAATTTAAAACATGGGGTTTTAATCATGTTCCCAAATATTTACACTTTACATTTGATACTCAATTGACACATGAGAAACCTAGAATTTATTTTAAGTCAGTAGCTCAACCTCTATTTTGTGTAGAAATAAGAGTGAGCTTCAGAGAACTGGTTGCCAGCTAATATATATTTCCACTCTACATATTTCCAGTTACAGAAGTTTCCCATTCTTATTAATAAAAATTATTCATATTTTGATTAAAAAATCATCATGCAGGGAATTGAACTCTGGATCAGAAAAGAATGTCTAGAGTACTACTCAGCCACTGTGAATGAATAACTATATTAGGTTTACCAATATATCAACGTAGAGTTTCCAGCACTGTTTTTCTTTAAGTATACAAAGTTGCTTCAGATCAAACGCTTGTGATGATTCATATGCACGAAGCAGGCAATTTGAGATCAAAGTTCCTAGTTGTTCACCACCTCTTCCTTCAAATTCTGGCGTAGCATTTGCAGAGCTGCAAACATTCTTATCATGTCACTTGTAAGCCAATTTAATGGTAAATGTCTCTTAGTAGGGACAAGGCCTAAAAATGATATTTTTCTCAGAAAATTACACAAAATAATATGTTTTAGGGTAGAATAATCTTTGATGTACCTAAATATATAGAAAATATTCCTGAATCACAAAATAAAACATGGATTATAGGTTTTACGATGACATATCGCATACTAGTCCACAAATGTCAGAATCGTCGGTCATTTTTATATTTAATAAAAGAAACCTGAAACCAACTTGACAAACAAAAATATTTTGTTTTGTTTCAAAAGTATAAGGGAATAACGAAAAATCCTACAATTTCAATTATCTTTACTTTACACACCGTGTTTTACCTAGGCCCCACACGCTATAAGCCCACCGGTGGGTTTTTGTGTAATTTTGGGCGATTTGTTTATCAAGTTGGTTTCAGGTTTCTTTTATTAAATATAAAAATAGCCGACGGTTTTGACGTCTGTGGACTAGTATGCGATATGTAATCGTAAAACCTGTAATCCAACGTTTTCTTTCGTGATTCAGAATATTTTCTATATATTTAGGTACATCAAAGATTATTCTACCTTAAAACATATTATTTTGTGTAATTTTCTGAGAAAAATATCATTTTTAGGCCTTGTCCCTACTAATAGACATTTACCGTAATCTTTTGTATGGAATATAAACATAGCTTTAAAAAAACGGTCTTACCAGTCAACAAAAAATTCAATCTTCCCTTGCTCTCTTTTATCTAGTGTCGGTACATCAATTTCTGATTTTACGCCAACTAGTATATCTGTATTGGCAAGTCTAAGTCTGGCAGAGCCACTAGCATGACTGACGATATCAGTTTCTAGCTCCATGGGTCTGTAATCTATTCTAGCTCTTCCATCTGAACGGTAATCATCCTGAATAAATAAACAGTTCATATGAGAATACCAGGTAATTAAAGATAAATTCACATAAAATAAATTACTATGAAATACAAAGTTACCTGGACACCGTGAATTATGAACATTTTTTCTGCATCACTTAGTAGAACGCAAGCCATGTTTATTTGTATTCAACGCTAATGTTTTAAGTCAACTTTTCTTCAAAACAAAACTAAATTGACACAATGTGTTTGACAACTGTAGATCGACAACATAACCTAAAATTTTACTATTTAAAATTTGTGTTGCAGTCATAGATAATATGTTGCAATGCTTAAAAAAATAGTCATGATAATAAATAATATACCTACCGATATAGAGGAGTAGGCATACATGTTCAGTATAACTAAATACAATCACTTTTTGACTCACAACGGGGCTCCATTTCGTAATTTAAGTATTTTATTTTAAATATTACTCAATAAGTCATCTTTACTTTTTTTATTTTTAAGACTGTTTCTTTATTTTATTTTAATGAAAGCCATTTTTTAATTTTAAAACTACATCGATCATCAAAAAAATAAGTCAGTTGAAACTTTGATCTATTATTCATTTTTTATTCTTTCAGTAGAAATTCACAATTAAATACTATAGCACCGGAACGGCCTTACGATTCGTAAAATCGACGGAGAGTAGCTCACCATCTCGTAAAAGATCAAAATTTCTGTTCCGTTTTCTAAATCGTCAAAAACACTTTAAAAAAATGTGCAACATTAATGAAAAAAAATATTGATACTCATTGAGCGTTCATTTACCATTTCAAACCACGAGTAGGCGGTTAAAGAAATAGTATTGTAATGAGTATCTTAAGAAACTACGTAATTTTCAGTATGTTTGTTTGCTAGCTAGATTGTGTCAATAATTACACAAACGCTTGCGAAAAATTATTTAGTTATTTTTTTCATGCCACGTATGTTGTTAGTTTAAAAGCATCCAAGATCTCAATGAATTGAATATACGAATATAGAAGTTTCATTCAATATAAAATTATATCGCCTGTATCGAATGTAAAACATAAACCTAGCATATAAACATTTTTATCACACCTGGCATAAATTATAAATTAGGTGCAATGTCCCTTTCGGTATTTTTAAGTCTTATATTTAATCAATTGGGAATAAACGAAAATCTTTCGGAAATCAACCGATAAAATGATCCACCAGATAACTTAGAAACCTTAACTATTAAAATACTACCTTTATATTAGTAGCACACAGTTTCATAAACATTAATAAATCATCTCCCATTTCACTTTTTCCGTCACACCAACATGTTCAAAATTGAAAAATTATTTTGGCGTACTAAATTCAGCTACAGCCTGGAGGTCTTCGTGTTGGTAGGTATGTAAATCCTTTTTTTAGCACAATCTCCCAATCTTTTTGATTCCTAGTCCCTTGTTTTAATATCCAAGTAACTTGACAGCCCCACAATGTTTCCGAGGCAATGACCACCATATTTTATAACGTGAAGAAACACAAAATATATATATTTTTTTTCTAATTATCATTTCATACAAAGCAAGTCAAGGCGAAGTTTGTACTAATCTTCAAAATTCACGACTGTAGTTATTAAAGCCAACATTATGTCATTCGTAACATTATGTTTTTGCTTCTTGCTTTTGTATTCATATGAAGAAAAGTTGAAACTCTTCAATCGTAGAAATATTATGTCAAACTAACTAATTTTAGCAAAACCCGATAAGCTTTAAGTCGATAAGATTCTCTCAACGCAAGATATAAATGAAAGGATTACAATTAGGATTAGCCAGACCGATTCCAGATGCACATCAAGATGTACATTTACCATGCTACTTTTACATTAAATTCCATCGACGATTCGGAGATTTTTAAAACGTATTTGACCATTGACGTTTTTCAACAACATTCGTAGGTAAAACAATTAAAGTTTATCGAATGCACAGTGAAGACACAGAATTCAACATTGATGTGGGCATAAAACATCTTTGGAAGCAAAGCATTGTAAGGAATGATCCACCGGTTATCATACCGACATTATCATATTTCATTTTCATTTTATCAGTTGAGTGTAAAATTACCAATTTTCGATTTTTGAACTGTATCGGTATCATTAATAATCGCACCTTTCAAAGAAATATATTCATCGACACGCAACTTCTTTTGGTTCATTTTTGATAAATAATAACAATCTCTTACAAATTTTACGATTCGAGCACAAACACTTATTATTTGTGAAAATTATAACGCATATAACGCGTTGATAGGCGTTGATTAATAAGTGTTGTAAATGTCAAAAATACATCGTTTTCAGTTTTAGGTTAAAAGTTAAATGTTGAGAGTTGAAGGTTAAAAATAGCGCAGTTGATCTAACAATTTTAGACAGAATGACGTGAAAATTTCACGTCGCGAGTGTACGCCGTTTGGAACTGTGACTGACAGACATACAAACATACATATTCCTAGATGAATTTTGTTCTATATAGTACAGATATAGAGTATTATCACGTTTTGTGTGAGCTATACACAATATATTTTGGTGTGTGTTTCGTCCTTTTTTCCTTTCCACACTCGATATCCAATTCATAAATAATATCTAAGGGTCGCGACACACCGATTGTAAACCCGAAATCTATAGTATAGCAATGATAGAACGTTTGGAATAGCCACCGACCTGTTACCAATGTGTGCAGATAAATACCTACAGAAATTACTGCCGCAATTTACTAATAAAGAAATTGGGATGCTATTTGCTTAGGGTCCCTGTATCATAATAGAATATAGTAGTGCTGGTCCACTACTGAGGGCATTTGTCCAGTTCAACTTTTAAGGCGTCCAGAAATCGGAGCGCAATTTACAATAAACTATTTTATTCAATCCAATCAATTATAATAAAATCATCATAATATAAATTCAAAATGGATACCACGGAAGTGCAAAATTTGAGTAAAAACCTTCAACGGTTTGGATGGGTCGATTACGTTGTTTTTGTAATAATGTTAGCTTTGAGTGCATTCGTTGGAGTATATTGGGGATTTTTCAAAAAACAAACCTCTGAACAAGATTATTTAATGGGCGGTCGGAATATGAAAGTGTTTCCGGTGTCTATGTCACTAGTCGCCAGGTATATTAATTTTGTATTCATAGTTTTCTCATTCTTGGTGAATTAGAGTCTTCTAAAAAAACTTCAGGTGACGAAAATCTGTTGAGGTGAAATTGCATTAGTACGGAAGAATGTTTTGTGCATACGTGAAACGTTTAGAAATACAATGGACTATATTGAAGATTTGAAAAATGTTATAATTGGTAATCGATTGACACTCAATAATAATTATTGTTATACCATAAAAAATGATTTAAACGTAGGTATTGATTAATCAAACTGGTATTAGTGTTATATTTATTTTCCCATTGGACTATGTCCCATTTCGAACATATCGTTCAATGCGATTTTCATAATAAAAAAAATACAAATTTGTATTTTATTGTTTATATCATAAAATGTTAATCAATCATTCAAATTTTTACTGATAATTTGATTTCAAATATCTTGAATACATGAAAATAATTTTATATTTTCTGAATATAATGTTATACCTACGTCATTAGAATATATACCTAGTTAAATATTGTACTTGGAAAATATATACAGTCAATTACGTCAGTGATAAACGTGCTTAAAATCTTTCATAATATTATATTGATCAATGATTGAAGTTGAATGAATGAAGAAACAAAAAAGATACCGTATTTACAAATATACTCGAATAAAAGCCGAAGCCTCTAGTACGATTTATTCTAAAATCATTTATGACAGTTGTATGTTAAAATTTAAATTGATAACCATTTAAATACAAAAAAGATTGGCACAGGTGGCGGTGACACCCAAAACACAAGCATGCCTTTTATCCTACATATTGATGACACTCCATTAAACAAAATACTATAAAGTATAATACATGACAACAATATTTTCGTGAAACAGCATACATTATTCTCATTATATTACGAGCTATCAATATCATGTCGCCTCGTTTCACTTCAATCCAACAATATGAGTATTTTATAGTACATTTTAGTAAGTTAACGTTTTCTTTTAGTTTCATTTCTGGAATCACGCTTCTTGGAGCTCCAACCGAAATTTACATGTACGGCACACAATATGTCTTCGTTGCTGGAGGAATAATATCCATGTCATTCGTTATGGCACATGTTTATTTGCCAGTATTCCATAATATGGGACTAATATCAAACTACGAAGTAAGTACAACTATATTATAATAACTGACTTTAAGGTTGACTTAATCATATTTTTTGTATTATCTGCCCAAATACGACATGTGGCAAATGTAATATACTTTAATCACTTTTAAGATGTTAACTCGCAATTCTCGGTGGAAAGATATTATATTTTATAAACTAATGGAAGTAGTACATAACAAATTTCATATTAAAACAATTCGTGTTTTATTTTAAAAAAAAATGTATACTTTATTGATAGATGTATTTTTTTCTTTCAGTATCTCGAAAAAAGATTCAATAAGAGTGTCCGGCTATTTGGTTCAGTTCTCTTCACAATTGCTTTGGTAAAATATTGTTAAATAATAATACATTTTACAGATTTAATATGTATTACTTTAACTATTGGTATTCATATTCTTATCTATTTCAGATTGCATGGTTACCCATCGTAATATACGTTCCTGCTTTGGCATTCAACCAAGGTAACTTAATAATTATAATTATGTTTTCTATTAAAACCAATATCTTTATAGTATAACTTATATTTTTTCGTATTTATTTAATTTATATTCTGTTCTTATTTCATATTACAGTTACTGGTGTAAATGTCCACGTTATCACGCCTATAGTATGCTTGGTTTGCATATTTTATACTTGTGTGGTAAGTAAATCATAATCACGATGCTCATATAGATTCTTAAAAATATTTTTCAAAAACTGTTATGTCTCGCTTTGGAAACTGTTGTTAGCTTCCTAGTTTTCTTTCGAAAATGTTTGTAATATGCATACGTTTTAATGAATTGATCAGAAATTGTATTTAATCAATTCACGTTATTACCCGCCCTCTAGAAAACAAAAAATATGCTGAGTCTACGAGCTTCTACAATACTCTCTACGCCAAGTTATTGAGTGTTTAGTCGTTTCAATAATATGTCAACGAAAGAATGACATAATGAGAGTATTTTTAAAATGATTATTGCTTAAAACTACGTTTCAAATAATAGCTGTTACTGTTACTAAGACTTCCTATAAGTACGAGAATAATATTTTGATCAAGCAAAGTTTGATTCCTGCTAGTGAACATATTATTTTCTCGGTAGATTGACTGCTTATAAACGTAATGTAATTCAAAGTCTTTTAAATCGCTACTATCATCTGTGGGTAAAGTGCATGAGAGGTTCCAAAAATACCAGATAGTATTTATTTAACATTATTTGTTTGTGATTAGGGTGGTTTGCAAGCTGTCGTGTGGACCGATGTAATTCAGATATTAGTAATGTTTGGCGCGATGGTTCTCGTGGCGATAAAGGGGACGATGGATGTGGGCGGAATATTTGTCGTCTGGCAGCGAAACTGGGACAGCGGGAGAATCGAGACACCCAAGTAAGAATTAACTTTAAATAGGTCACTGTAATAATATGGGCTACCTTGAAACTAAATAACGTAGGTCATTTGATTCAAATCTGTAGATACTTCATCACTTGTGTACTTATGTAATGCAAGAAATAATTCTTAATAGCTATTCTTCCTTGTTTTGTTTCATTATCGAACAGAATTTTTCGTTATATTTCTTCTACTCGTTTATAATTTATTATTCTTTGTTGTGATACCGCATTGTAAAACTTTTGGTATGTTCAGTTATCAAATAAATAATTATTGCAGAAATTTAGAAATCATTCATAAAATAGATACGTATTATTAATTATGTTAAAATTAAATAATTATTGTTTTAAGTTTAAATGATTATTTTTTTTGATTATTGATGAAAACAAAAGTCAAATGTATTAACTATAATAGACTACTACGTTTTATGAACACACCAAGACCCTTTTCACTTAGATAGTAAACATTTTCGACTTATCTAACTTTCATCAGTTGAACAATGCTTTCTAGCTACTTTACGGGCAACCCTGTCCCCGATATGATATGAATTAACTTAGAGCTATCGCGGAATAGAATAAATGTTTTTCCGTCACAAAGTTTGAACTTCATTCGATCAAGGATTAACAATAAATAAGATGGCATTTCTTTTAAATTATGGTTACTTCTGGCGATTGTTAAAAACTATTTTAATCAAACTTTTATTGACTGAATGATTTTTTAATTATCTCTTATTTGAAAACATTGCTAGTTAGAACAGCCATTATTTATGGCATATAAAATTATTGCTTTCAAATTTGGATTATTGAGATTTTGTACACTTCCATTTATTTTGTCACTAACGACCCGGATTTCGCCATTCGGCATCTTCAGGCATTCGAACACACGAATGGACTCGAACTGAGGTGCTCGTGTGCTCGAATGCCTGAAGATGCCGAAAGGCGAAACCCGGGTCGTTAGTGACAAAATACATGGAAGTGTACAAAATCTCAATAATCCAAATTTGATATTGAAATTCCATCAAGCACCCTCAGTCGATGTCTTAAATTATTGCTTTCGTTTTGAAAAACATAACTAAAAATATGTCGCTTAAAAGTATATTCGTAAACCTACAGAAAATAACATTTAATTATCATTTTACATAATAGTACACAGGTGTTGTTTTTGAATAAAATTAAGTTTATACTTGTAAATCGTAATTATTTCAAGACAGAGTGAATCCTATGAATATGAATGTTTAATCATTTTATGCTTAAGTCGGGTTTTAATTACTTTCTAGCTTTGATTTAAACCCTTTAACCCGGCACACAGTTTGGGGACTGGTGATTGGAGGCTTCATGTACTGGCTTCAAACCAATGCCGTCAATCAAACAATGATGCAAAGATATCTAGCGCTTCCCAATCTCAAAGCTGCCAAGAGGTATAATTATTTAGTTAGTTATACTTTTGAATAATTTGATAACATTTTTAATACTGAAATTTATTACGTTGTTATCTTTTACTTTCAGAGCAGTGGCATTGTTTGTTGTAGGGATTTTAACTTTAGTAGGATTTTGTTGTTACTGTGGAATGTTAATATACGCAAGATATCACGACTGTGACCCGCTGTCTACGCAGGTGAGTTAACCCATAATAACACCATCAACATAAATGGTAAATTATGAAATCTGATTATCAAAAACTTACTACAATTGATAGTTTTTAGTTGGCGAGAGCGAAGGATCAACTCCTTCCACTTTTCGTGATGGATATTTTGGGAGAAATCCCTGGATTGTCGGGAATATTTGTGGCTGGCATATTTAGTGCTGCTTTAAGGTAACAAAGAAACACATTTATTCGAAAAATATAGTATATTTAACGAATATAACAAAATATTTAAAATCAAATAAGAACACAGTCTGTTTTATAACGCATTATTACAGAGGTGATAAGATGTTTTACTGTTACGATTCACTTCGCATTGCTAAAGTGATAACGAATACTATTTAAAATGTTCACACGTTTTAGGATAGAGATATTTATAATACATTTATTTTTTACCGAAGATGTTAGTTTGAGTGATATTTCTTAACAAACAAAGTTTGCATTCCTTAAATTACATAAGTTATTTAAGAAAAGATACAATACATACATGTTTTGATGTTTTTTTTACATCTTTTATGGAATCTGAACAAAATATGTGTTACATAACATTTTTAACAAATCGTCATGCATTGAGGGAGAGATTTTTCAATTCATAATACATTAAAGCTTTTGCTCCTGAGCAGTACATTATTAATCAATTACTATATGTTTTCATTGCAGCTCCTTATCGACTAGCTTAAATTCTATGTCTGCCGTAGTACTTGAAGATTTCTACAAGCCATTCTTCAGACAGCCACTGTCTGACAGACAGGCAAATATTTTGATGAAATCAGTTGTTGTACTTATGGGTTGTTTATGTTTGGGTGCGTATTTATTCAATTAAACATACAATACTTTCTTGAATTTTAAACATACTCTTTCTGCGAATCTTCTATGAGAGAATAATAAATTCTATGAAAGTGTAACACATTCCTGCTAAATAGACAACACTCTTTAACGGTTTTCGACGGCAAATATACATCGTAATAAAAAAAGCTACAATGAATTTTATGTACGATTGTTTTTTACAATAATAAATAATATATCATTACTTTGATTTGAAAAGATAGTATTAATATATAAATGTAGAATAATAATTTGTCAATTTCAAGATCGTGCTTATAAAGGATACGCTTGTTCACGGAATTCAATATGTAGCTTCCTTACTGTGGTACTTCATACGTCACAATTGACTGAGTGATTTATTTTATCATTTGAAACATTTATAATTCCTTGGTGTACCATAATATAACTTATGAACCATTTTCTAATATTGCTCATGATTTCTATGCGTTCACATTTGTGTTTTTAATGTTTTCAGCCCTGGTATTTGTAGTGGAGAAAATGGGCACCGTTTTACAACTAACGATGACTTTTGAAGCTATTACCAACGGTCCACAATTAGGAATGTTCACGATGGGAATTCTCTTTCCTTGGGTCAACTCGGTGGTAAAAGTTCTTCCTTTTTTACGTTTTCAAAATGTATATAAATATTGCAAATCCGCTTTTGTAATATTTAGAAATAAAAATATACATTTAAGTCTTAATGAGTATGTCGCATTATGTAAACATTTTATATCACACACCTTTTTTAAATACTCTCATTGAGGCTTACCTGTTTTTGTAATTTTTTCAAATCCTAATTGTAGAAAATAATCGTCGTAGTTTTTTGGCACATGGCAGTGAAAATTGTTGTCAAGCACCCTTTAAAAATGGAATGAACTATGAAATATTAAAAATAATTTAATATCTTTGCGATTCAAATATTTTTATACATTTAAGTGGGTAATCAAATTATTCATTGGTTTGTATTGTAAATCTAATACTTCCAGCTTAAAATTCATATTTAAATAATTCGTCATTGGTATTTCAGGGAGCTTTACTAGGGGGAATTTCGGGACTTGGAATCATGTCGTGGGTGTGTCTGAACGCTCAGTTTGCGATTGCCAGTGGAAAAATCAATTTCCTCACAAAACCACTATCGACTGAAGGCTGTGACTACAATTTCACAATGAAGGCAACACCAACATCGTTTTCGGACGGAGAAGAGTACTAAATATCTATTTAATTATATTTCGATAAGTAATAGCATATTTAATTAAACAAGAACATTTTTACACATTTTGCAATAAGTAACAGTTAATATTCAAACGTTCTTGAGGATGTGTTTACGTAAATACAATTTTTCTTTTTTACCCTTGCCCTTATCAAAGAATAGTCAGTAGTTGTTTAAAGACATCCTTATCTATATTAAACGTGTTTTCTTTTACTACGACAGTTGTGGATAACTTACAACGATATAGATCGTCAATAATGTCAGTATGATAAAATAAAACTGATCTGGGAAAATCACTTATATTTAGTCGTTCTGATTATTAATTGATTGAGTCTTTTACTTTATATTATTATTTTGTTTGGCAGAAACGAAGTGTTCGTATTGTATCGGATATCATACATCTGGTACACTTTGGTTGGAGCCTTGGTGACAGTTGTTGTGGGCCTCATAGGCAGCTTTATTTTTCGCGCAAACGATCCACGGGATGTGAACCCTGAACTGTTAGCACCGTTCCTCAGGACGCTGATCAAACCTCGACCCAGTTTGAGCGTCCAGCCAGGCGTCAGGCGACTGATACATGCCTATGAAAAGGTATCACACTTAACACAATCTGTTTTGTACTACTTCCACATTTTTATAACGACTGATAATGCTCGCGACGAACGGTACAGATCCTGATCGTTCAACAAAAAACAATCTATTGGAAACTCTAAATTTTGAAAAAACAACTAGTTGAGTTAATTCTTCATCAAGAAAAATAATAAATACCTTTTATACATAATCTGGTATATTTCCTGTGTAAATATTGGAGAAATTAATCGTGAAACTCGGCTTAACCAGACAGCAAAAATTAAAAAGTAAATAGCGGTAACCTAATCATGCTACGCTGTTTTTCAATATTTGTATTTCAGTAAGAAACGTGAACGATTAAAAATAACATTGATTTGTTTCCTTTTCAGTCGTCGGAAGGACTACACATAAGTTTAAATGAAATCAACAAAGAAAACTGATACTGCCTTATTTTTTAATCTTAGAGTTAATTTTAAAAAGTTACAGTGAAAATGCAATATTTTTTTAGCGTTGGACCGACGAAAATTGTTTTAAAATATGAAACGTTAAATAAAAAAAGGTCGTTTTATTTTTTTACCCATCACAATATCCCTTGCTAGGTAATATGTATTCCATAAAACTGAAAACTTTAAAATGTTAACATATACTTTTAAGTTTTCAATAAAATCTATTCTGTTTTTATATTCCTACACTTCAGTTTCTTTCCGCACGGGGTTCTAGGGACCACCATTTAATAAAATTGTTCACAGAAAAATAAGAGATTCCATTACATTAAGCAACATAATTATAATTCCTGAAATAACATATTAATTTAAAATAGATTTATTTATTGTTCACGATTTGAAAATTTTACACCAAGTATTTTTTTAAAGTTTCATTTTCCTAGACAGCGCTATTTTCAATTTATGTAAAAAAATCGTACAAAAAGAGAATCAAGTATTGGAACTTACATTACGAATGACTTGACATGACACAATTGCCCGAAAATTTCGATACGCAAAAACTATTAGTGGAACAAAACATAATAGAAAGGGTATTGGAAGAAATATTCAAGCAATAAAATAAAAATCGTGGTGTTACAATGGGTGACTCGTGTTTCGCTGTTGCAAGAGGCATAAATTCAGATTTGAAAACTGACTGAATCTTAAAAAATATCTAATCTGTCTAATACCTACTTTTGGTTCCCATTACTTCACTTATGACGCAATTCTACCAGATATACATTAGAGCAGAGGTTCTAAAACTTATGTAGTCCGAGGACACCTTCTTCAGCGAATTTTTTTTTGCGAACCCCATCCCTACTCTAGGCATTTTGTATCGTTTTTGAGACTTAATGTCTAATTCAAAAGGTTGTAGGCTCATGGGTTCAGCGGCGTAGCTAGGGTTTGTGCCGCCCGGGGCGGTCCTTGAATTTGCCGCCCCCCTCCATCTTTTCCCCAAATTTTTTTGTATTGTCACGACGGAAAACATTGCGCTTTAGAAAATTTTTATGAGGTATAAATATAATTTCTTGAAAATCATGATAAATTTTTACAATCCTGAGAAATTTTAAGTTTAATATTAATATTTTTTCTCCAAAAATGTTGATTTTATATTAACAACAGTGTTGAGTTAAGGCTTTTTTAAAATTTCCTAATCTTTTTTAATGAACACTACGACGCAAAAGATTGCGCAGCAGGCAAATTTTTTTTTGTATGAATATAATTTCTTGAAAAATATGTAATATATTTTTACATTTACAAATGTTATATTTAATATTAAATTTTTAGAGTGCCGCAGTTTTGTTTTTCAAATATGTTGAAAAATCATATAAATAAATCTTATATTTATTATTAATATGAAAATATAAAATTAAAGACTGAATGTGAAGAGTACATAATTCCGTAAAATTCTTCAAAACATATTTTTTCTATTACCGAAACAAATGAATTTGTAATTTGACGGTCACTCTCCATTTGAAATCCCTTGGCAGGTAGAGACATGTGGTGTCAAAGGCACGTTCGACGGGAAATTTGCTCATCGGGTCAAAAATAAAAGTTCCGAAAATTTTTATTTAAATTATAACGATAACGTTCGCGGACCCCAGTTTAAGAACATCTGCATTAGAGGGAATTTCAATTGAAACTGAGGTTATTTAAGAGTTATTATGTACTCCTAATACTATTTTCAGACTGTCTCGAGGTTTTGCTATTACCGATTTTACCATCGACAGTTTACAAATAAGCTGTGATACTTTCATACTGAAGAACAAACTATATATTATCTGCGATGTTGTTTTTATTGAAATCATCAAAAATGATTCTGTCTCGTTGATTTTCAAATCACGATATGTAGGTGACTGAAAAATGAAACTAATCCAAGAGAATATACAAGTTTTAATAACCAGAGAATCATAGACTTTTATTAAATTTTTTGTTTTAATTTTATGTCTTAACGAATGATATAGCTTTTTCCTTTTTCAGTTAAAACGAGATTTCGTATAACGAGGCTTCTTTGTCTGACATTCGTCAAGAAAATCCTTTTAAAGATTATGAAACTATACTAATATTTGAAATACTGGATGATTCACCCGTTCTATGTAAGGCTAGTTATTACAAAAGAACAATCTAAAATAATACACTATTCTTTTCTGTTTGTATACGATTATTTGATGTTTTACGATTTAAAACGGTTTAGTAAGTTCAGAGCGTATCAAACCGATTTTGGTTTTCATTTACATTCATTATTTTGCATGTTTACATATTAATATTATAGGATTCATTCGTCGATCGTCGTTGCCGAGTGGGCTTTCTACCATCCAATTTGACTCATGAATATATGGATTTTTAAGCGATTTATTGATGAATGTGATATTTTCATTCCCATACATCTATCCTTTTCTATCAGCCTCTGTGGTCTAGTGGTAAGAGCTTTGCCCTAGCGATCAGGTGGGTCCTGGGTCCTGTCAGCTGTAATACCAGATATTTTAAAAAAAATATTATATAAATCAAGAAAATGGGGTGTAATTAGAGCTATTAGCTAACTAGTAGCCTTTTTCTAAGATCAGTCTTTTATCCGAAAAGAAAAATTGAGCTACTGACTTCAATAGAAATTCTCTTTTAAGCGGACGCAGTTTTCCGATAATCATTCGTTAAACCGATTATTGCGTTGGTAGTCATTGCTATGAATGCGGACATCAATCACAAAACATTTGTACCAACATTATGTACAAATTTACATGGCTGATAACTACGGCGGTATTATAAATTACCGCAGCCTGCAATGTCGCTGATTTAATTCGAAAATGAGCAGTCATTTAATTCGACGGAAGGCCGGACCCCTCTGTCCACAGTACAGTCTATTTTTATAGCAAGTAAATAAGTACCTGCTGAGTGTTAAATAGGACAGACATGAACTGACCGTGATCAATAAAGATTTCATTCTTTGCCTCATTACCATAAATGGCCTAGTCAAACACTCGCTGTTTTTTTTTTCTATAATATAATAAAATCTGCCCGGTCCTTCACCCTATGGGATCACGGAGCAAAACTACATACAACTGGCCATTTCTGACCACAGCAACCCGCAAGCACATTCTAATAGTCGTGCAGTTCTATTTCTACACCTTATGGTTTATCAAAGTCAAATTGGGAACTGGAATTGGAGATCACTGTCAGATGAATGAAGGCTGATTCTTGCAAATAAAGCCTGATCACACGAAGGGCATCATCAGTACTATCTGCAGTACTATATTTGATTTTAAATGTCCTTCCAGTCACTTTAATTTCCCTAAGCTGCATGATTTCCGGACAGATTACTATTATCCATTTGGTTTCAATTTGAAGACGAAATTGACTGGCTCTGACTCCTGATTAGTGTCAAGAGACATTCTTTTTTATCCTTCCTCACTCATATTTATTCTCCAGATACCCAATAATACGGATTTTACACCATAATGGATTTTAATGAAATTGTCAAAGTTTCATTATAAAGTAATAATTTAAGGTGACATCGATAAGCGATCCACATTTCTCTCAACTGTCCGTTGTACTTGTTAACAATAATCTCAGCTTTTAGGCACAACAACGGAAACTTTTTAAAGTTTTTCAACCAAAATATATATTCTAAATGACCCAAATAATAAAATACACAAAAATCTTAAAGTTCGTAAGCATTTTTGCTATTATAATAAGACTCCTCGGCTCAAAAATAGAGCCAAAAATGCAGGAAATTCCGTGAAAACTGAAATTGAAGTCACATGAGAGAAATTTATGGATTCCGGTATGTCTATTTCTCGCTTTTTCATAGTATGTTCACTACAAAAATAAGACGTTAAGCAATCATTTTAATTATTAGCTTTATTATGATGTATCTGTTGTCGCATTCAATTTAAAAAAAGCATGGCATCTAGCAATTTGTTTTTTTATTAAATTGCCAAAGACATTGGGACATTGTCGAATGCTTGCAATGTCAAACAAAATTACCATTGCGTAATTGAAGCAGTTCACAATAAGGATAATCAAATTGAAAAGGATCCAATTACAATCATAAGTATTTCACACCTAGTAAGTACATTCGACATAATGACAGGGAGACAATAATCTTGAACGTGCTATGCGAGTCCAAATAATAATAAAGACCAATTTGAATCAAAGAAAATGAAAACTTCAAATCACAGAGTTCTAGTTCAAAAATAAATGCGAACATAATAATTATTATTCATAATAAAATATGTGGTACTGACATTTTATTTATTTTCAAGGAAAACCCCTGACGTAGCGGATCATCAATAATCGGGAAATTTATGTACTATTTCTTTTATTTAAAATAGTTTTTCGATATACCGTTTTTAAAAAATTCTGTGACAATAAATATGAAAAAATATACAGAAATTTTCTTTAACAGTTTAAATATAAGTTAAAAATCAATGTTTAGTGAACGCAAATGTTAAAGTTCGGATTGAGTGAAGGTCCTGGATGTAACATCACATCTCATTAATATCACATTTCATCATCATTCTGATTCTGTGCTCTTCCACACGTTTTGTCGCTAACTTCGCGGAAAGCGATCTCACCCATCTACTTGAATGCCTGAAGAAACAGAATGGTGAAATCTGGTTCGTTATTCACAACGCATGTGGAAAAGCTCAAAATCTGAACGGATCAAATTAATATCGAATTGTTAAATGTCAAGGAAAATGAAAAACAAGGCAAAATTTTGTGGACAAAAATTAAACTGATTTCTGTAAACATTGTGAACTGGTGAGCAAAAATCTATTATAATGGTGTTGAGTATGCGTTATCGATATAAAAAAATATTGTCGTATACCCACTTTAATTAACAAATTAACACATCATATACATCAAAAAATGCAATACAGTTAATACACCAGATTTATAGTATGTTCTCAGAAATTGTATATTTTAAAATCTATTCTAAATTATAGTAATGAATAAAAAGCTTAAACGGGGGAGTCATCAAATAATTACATTTATTGTATACTATATTTCATATTTTCCAAAGTGTTCTATCAAATAAGATAATCTCCAATTGTATTGTACTACTTGCTTTAACGTATAAATGGAATACAATAATATATATTTATTCAACTATAATCCTGCAAATATAATGTCCAATCTTATCATCGCGTGAGCAATCTGTAAAATATTTGCAGGACTTGTTCTCCATCTACTTACTTACTCGGGTCGCGAACACTGCCTATCTTCTTTTTACAGTTTATGTAATACAAAATATCATAAAAAATATCTTTCTTGCAGTAACCATTAATTGACCATATTTAAACAATGTAAATATACATCCATACCTGTTGCATAATATTGCATTGCTTGTTTTTTATATCGGTTTATGAATACGCTTGCGATGCCAGCATCTTTATTAATCGGTTAAAAATAATTTATCATTTTTAATTCAATTATTTTGCGATTTTTCTTGCAAAATGGATGAAGAAACTACACCTAGCAAAGTAATGTTGACTGTTGAAGAGGTGGCTCTTTCCATGCAGCGTTTCGGATGGCCAGATTATGTGGTTTTTGTATTCATGTTAGTGATGTGCGCTTGGATCGGAACTTATTGGGGATTTATGAGGAAGCAAAATGCTCAAGACTATCTGATGGGAGGCAGGAATATGAAAATATTTCCTGTCTCGGTCTCCTTGGTTGCTAGGTGAGTGTGGTTTTTTATTATTTTCGACTTATTGTATAATATAGTATTTAGAAAAGACATCCACTAATTGAACTGCTCATCACGGAAACGCCCATGTATAAAATTATAAATATGAATAGTTTTCTGCAAAAGATGTATAAAAAAACACACAATTGTGTTACATAAGAATTTAAGTAGTGTGTACACCCAATAACGTTTAAAATCGCACTAAGAAAGGAACATCACCTTTGATTATTAAACGTTCAGTCAGTATTTTTAAGGGGTTTTTGTGAATTGTTTTTTCCATACAAAGCCTGTAACTGACAGAATCTTCTGCTAGATAGTACTCTATTACGATAATAATAACAAGTGGGTAACCTTTTCATATCGAAAGGCGATATTCATTTAACTGTAATATATTTTAATAACATAACCGTCATTCAAGAAACTTCGAAGCGATGGTTGAAAACATATGTACGTTATGTGAAAAATAAATAATAAAAAAATAGTTGAAAATGTTGTGTTCAATCAAAAGATTGCTAGTTTATGGAAACTATCATTTGACACACACCATTGTAATAATTCTTTTTATACAACTGGCATTTATTGGCTCAAGCAAATGAAAATTATATATAACTACAACAGAGTAATAACCGTTGTACTTTTTATTCGGCAAAAAAATTAACAAGACCTAAGCCTGGCTGCACGATCTTCCTCCCTCATTCTTCTTCTCTCGGTTGCATATTGCATTCTACATCCCCGGTTGTACCACGTATTGTCATTATAACGGAATCTTAACGGCAGTTTCCCGTTACTTTTTTCCATTGCAACAATGCAGCCTTCATGTTGTCCCAACTTCATCTCAACTGACAAGCTTTCAGGCCAAACAATATTGTTTATATTCTACCTTAAGCCATTACTGCGAATGCTACTAGTCTTCAGTCGAGATATTTATCTGCTTCCCAGCACAAGTTCTTAGTTTTTTCTGCGTAAACAGGGCCACCTATAGAAAAATATGCCACATATTCCACTCACTACGGGTAGGGTCACGGTCCACATGTAAGCTATAATTATTAATTTCATAAAATGTGACGCTATTTAAACAGGTGTTCAAAGATTGTGTGACGAAATGTGACGATGAGGGAGATAGGTCAAAAAAGTAAGGTACATATTGAGATAAACAAATTTATTTTTGTTCAGCTTTATTTCAGGGATATCGTTGCTAGGAACTCCTACAGAAGTGTATGTATACGGTGTGCAATACATGTATATCGCCGTCGGAGTTATTTTTATGGCATTGATACTGACTTACGTTTATTTGCCGGTATACCATGAACTCAAACTCACGTCTTCGTATGAGGTGAATTACATTAAATTATTTCATTGTAGATCAAATTTCAAAAAGAATTACCATATGGATAAGTAAAAGATTGCGTTTTATTTCAGTACTTGGAAAGGCGATTTGATAAAACTATGCGCATCTTTGGATCAATTTTGTTCACGATAAGTCTAGTAAGTAAAAAAATAATATAATTATTTTAATTCGAATTATTACTATAAGCTTGCTGAACCACATATTATGATTATTATATATTACCTTTTAGAAGAGTGGATTGCAATAAGGGTTTAAGGTATATCAAAGGTTTGAACCGTCTTTTTTCATGTAAACAAGTGATAAATCATAGGCACGTTTGTAAAGACCACGAAGAACACAGTTTTTGTAATTTTCAACGGAACTCTGGAACGGAAAGAATATTTTTTTAACTCAATTGTCCTCAATTTTCCGATTCAATAAAATTCCGATAAATTATTAGATCTTTACTATAACCAGAGACATAGCTGCAATTTTGTCTGATTCGATATCGATGAAATATTTCTATAACACACATTTTGACCAATTATTAAAAACTGGAAAGGTACTTCAAATCTGAATTAAATTTATACATACACCGCGAAAAACCAACCATCAGTATTGTGGGCACGCTATTTTTGTAACTAATAGTAACTTAAATAATAATCCAAGGCACATTATTTGAATTAGCATTGCCATTTTAAATACAGTAACAAAAGTCTCTAATTAAAAAATCTTAAACATCTATCGTTTTTATTATTATTATTTTAATTGAATGAAAAACGCTTCTCAAGTAACACCTAAATTAACTGAGATATCGCCATCATTTCAGGAATTAAATTAATTAGGAATTCATGTTAATTCCAATTAATTTTTATCCCGAGCACTAGATCGATGCACTCACAAAAACTTAAGCCTTACCTTGGTCATATAGAACGAAATATAAATTAAGTAACACTGAAATCCGTAACACATATTATATAACATTAAATTATAAACATTACATTCGTTTTTTATATATATCTACACACATATTCGAGATAGAATTGGTATTATTATGTTCATTATTTTTTCAGATAACTTGGCTACCCATAGTAATTTATGTACCAGCCTTGGCATTCAATCAAGGTAAATTATAAAGATTACTTATTGTTTAAAGTAACTTTGTAATGAAAATGAATGTTTTATACTAATTGAAATACATTCCCATAAATACAATATTAATTAAAGTTAAGCATAAACCTATAGCTGCATACAAAATTTGATAGAGATATTAGATATTAAAAATATATTTTCCATCTGGAATATTACATGGTATTGTTTGTTTCATCAGTTTATTTTTATTTTCACAGTGACTGGCATCAATGTTCACATAATTACACCAATAGTCTGCATCATCTGCATATTTTACACATGTGTTGTAAGTATTGCGTATCAAATGAGTCCATTTATTAAATATTATCTTTATACATAACTAGATACACATTGTCAATGCTTTTTTAAATTGTAAAATAGAATAACTTGCTAGAAATAAATTCTTTACTAGAAATGATGAATCATACAAACAGATAGAGCTGCAAAATCGTATATTGACTTTGGAAAAGAAAAAGGACTTAATCCACACCAAAAAATATTATCTATAACTCACACAAAACGTGATAACGCACTATATTTACATACAAATATGTAGTATATCGACTGTAGAATAGCAAAAGGACTCTATCCCTTCGACTGTTCAAAATATTATTTTTTCGATAGTCACAACGATAGTATACAATTTAATCCGCGTTTAGTTTGGGTCTACACAATATTTTTTGTGTGTCTGTGTTACGTCCTTTTTTCTTTCCATAGTCAACATCTTTTTTCCAGATCTTTTAACTCTTTAGTACATAATACAAACCACTTAAACATTATTGTTATATTATTATAATGATACACATCATAATATATATTTGTGTCTTGTCTTGTTCGAGTATCTGCTTCCATTCAGCTATATCTAAAGCATCGTCTATATTAAATTTGATATATGCATTGTTTTAAATTTATACTTACATTTTCAGGGTGGTCTACAAGCTGTGGTGTGGACAGATGTTATACAAACAATAATAATGATTGGAGCAATTATTATTGTGGCAGTTAAAGGAACTGCTGACATTGGCGGAATTTCAACCGTCTGGCAAAAAAATATTGAAAGCGAAAGACTTGAACTTCCCAAGTAGGCACCGTTTCTTTTATACTAAACTTTATATCAACAACATTTCTGTTATGTTAAACACAGGTACGCGAAATTAACCATAACATTATTCAGCTCACTACCTTGACTATATATTTTATTGGTATACTGGCTTTATTGCCCAGAATCACACAGAATTTAGATTGACATGGTCCCAGTCAAATCCTTAATCTCCCTTAAAAAGAAAAGTTGAATGTCTGTGTAAGAAGCGGTTCTTGTAGAATACGTTATGTTGAGATAAGCTCCATTAGGAGCGGATATGGTTTTATTTTATTCTCTATTACTAATGTAGCGCAGATTAAAAACAATTTTATACATAAAATAGGAGATAAAGCTTTATTTTATATATATATCGTAAGAAAAATTATATGAAATTTTAATTCCCTATCACAGTGCTCCGCAACCGTTTCTCATTCACGGCACACCTAAGCACTCATTAGAATTTCACGCCACACCACAAGCAAATATATGTAAATTTCATTAACAAAACTGACATGTATTAATTTGTTTTTTATTTGATGAACTGAATAGTAGCTTTATAATAACCAATTAAACTCTTTTATCGCTAAATAAGTCTGCTAAGTGGTTCTTAATCGTTTTGCATTGATGGAACACTTGATTTACGAAATCACTGTGTGTTAAAATGTAGTTTTGAAAATAATAATTTACATATTTTTTAAGTTGTATCTAATTAACTAAACTAAACTACTAAAAATTAGCCGAGCTAATTTAAGTGTATAAAACCAATAAAATATCGCCCAAGTTTTTTTAGGCAAATCCAAATAATCAGTCTGTTTTCAATAATAGTCTCGTTGATCAAAAGATTTTCGAATTTTAATGATTTTTAAGGAGAATTTTAAGAATTAGATTTTATAATGTGTTATTTAATACATTCTATCATTGTTTGTAATAATTTCTCTAGTAAGTTTGTAACCATAAATGCTTCGCGATGTATGCAACAATTTCTAATTTATACGGTAGAATTATTTTGTTTTAAACACGAGACCAACCTCTTTTTATTCTCCATCAATGCCGTTGCACCACCCATACAAACAATTATTTCATTAAAAGTCAAAAAAACGAGATAATGTAAACGGAAATCTTAGCAACCGAATGGTGTTATGTTATGTTACTCGTTTTTTTCTCATTTTGACACGTTTCGCCGCGGCCCACTGGTAGCGGAACACTGCCCTAGCAAATCAAAATATTTCAGATACCATTATTGTGCTCAACAGGGAAGTAATATTTTAAGAGTGCGGTACTTTTAAGTATGCTTGATTATTATGATGTTTTCATGCTTTCACAGTTGGGACCCAAATCCATATGTACGTCACACAGTTTGGTCTCTTGGAATCGGAGGATGCTTCTACTGGCTTGTTTCAAATGCAGTCAGTCAATCGATGGTTCAGAGATATTTATCTCTTCCAAACTTAGCTGCAGCACAAAAGTGAGTCAATGAAATATTTCAATCAAACGCTGCACTAGTCTTTCAGCACTAACTTGAATCAGAGCCGGTTTCCAAATTCACTATTCAAATAAAAACATTCAAGATAAATCAAGTATATAGTCGTCATATATCTGCCACAATTACTACTTATATAAAAATCCAAGCACTTTAATATTTTCAACGATTGTTACGTAACAAATTTGTAAATTTCAGGGCTGCATGGTGTTTCGTTCTGGGAGTGTTAAGTGTAATTGGGATGAGTTGCTACTGTGGCTTGCTTATATATGCAACATACCACGATTGCGACCCTCTCACCACAGGACTGGCGAGAGCCAAAGATCAGCTTTTACCTCTTTATGTCATGGACGTGTTGGGAGAGTTTCCCGGAATGCCAGGATTATTCGTCGCTGGAGTCTTTAGTGCAGCTTTGAGGTACTGCATACATTACCGTTACCATCACATTTATCGTAAATATGATATATTGACTTTTATAAACCAATGTATAGATCTACTAACAAAAAACTAAGATATCTATGAGATATTTTATCTTTGTAAAACATAGACAATTCTTGCTTAATTTTGAGGCTATTCATATTCTTTTTTGTAGTTCTCTATCCACGGGCTTAAATTCCATGGCAGCAGTTGTGCTGGAAGATTTCTACAAACCATTTGCTAAAAAAGCATTGACTGAACATCAAATGAGTGTTTTGATGAAAGCAGTTGTTGTTATATTAGGTTCCATCTGTGTGTGTGAGTACCTTTTGATGACTTCCTGTATTATGAAAATAATAATTTATCAATACTTTTGAAAACTTAAAAATTAAATTTTTAGACAATTCATTAACCGAATTAATCAAATTTACAAATTGAGTGTTTATTACCAGCTAGGTATTGTTATGTGGACACTTAATTCTGAATTATTTTTTTGTATATATTGCTTTAAGCATAACCGTATTTCATGGCGGTGATTCATTCATAAAAATATTTTTTTCAGTTTATTTAATGTTTTTTCAAAAATGCTCAAAAATATCTCAAATTATTAGCTTAATATTGTTGGAAATAATTTCAGAAATCACATTTAAAACTGATAACATAAATATTTAGATCAGATATTTTGTTACAGGCTTAGTGTTTGTTGTGGAGAAAATGGGAGCAGTCTTGCAATTAACATTAAGTTTAGGAGCAATTACTAATGGCGCATCGCTAGGAATTTTCAGTGTTGGTCTTCTTATACCGAAGGTCCATTCAAAAGTAAGCCAATTTGTTTTTACCACATAAACTTTACCAATATATATAAATTATCATAGTTATTCATTTTCTTCAATAATTACAAAGTTATGAACTTTTTATTCAACAGGGTGCATTAATTGGTGGAATAACAGGACTTATATCACTGACGTGGATATGTATAAGTGCACAGGCTGCCATTGCGACCGGAGACCTAAGTTTCCCAGTAAAAATTGTCAGCACCGAGGGCTGTCAATATTCATTCACTCCGACAGTAACCCCTGCACACAACACTAGCATGAATGATGAATCACAGTCTGAGTAAGTCTCTAATAAAATTTATGTTTTTTTGTATGTCTACTAAATTACTATTTTATTTGTGAATATTAAAAAAAATCTTACAAAATGCCTTGCAAGCAAACCTAAATGGATAGACATTAAGATCAAACCAACATAAAATATATAGAACACAGCCAGAAGTTTATACAGGTTCAAATCTCAACACAAATTCAAATGTCTGCTTATTTTTTTAATTTAAACAATATGCCTATACAATAAAGTAAATGTGTTCAATTTCAGGGGAATGTTTATGCTGTATCGACTATCATACCTTTGGTACACTTTAGTGGGTTGTGCAATAACTATGGTTATTGCCTTATTAGTCAGCCTGTTGTGGCAACCTGTCAATACGAAAAATATTGACACAGCAGTATTGGCACCATTTCTAAGGAAATATTACACCCCTAAAGAAAGTCAGCCTAAACAACAGGTATAAAAACTAAACTGTTTTATTACTTATTAACAAATAAAAATGAGTATCTACCAATATACTATGAAAACATAAAAAATTAAACTTTGGTTTTCAGGGTCAAGAATTACAAAATGGAGCAACAAAAAATGAAGATATAGTCATTGACACTCCATAGGAATTTAAAATACAATATATTGTACATAATAATTACTACCTACTTATAATAAAGATTTTTTAAGTTGTTGCACTGTCATTAATATGTGATAAGCCACATCTAGCAGTGTCAATTTTAGAGAGTGCTGTTTTTGTTATGACACAATATTATTGAATGATGGTGAAATTCAATGCTTATAAAACAAATGAAATGTACCATGAGCTCTTGTGTGACAATGCAACATTAGATTTGGCGCCATTTGCTGCAGATGCAGAATCAAAACCTTGTCCGTTTTCTTCAAACAGGTTGTACTGCAGCATCATGGGAGATAGCGTTATATTTTCATAGTGCTCTATATTAGCAGTGCTATTACTAGACAAGTAAAAGTAAAAGAATTTGAATTAATTTCATTGACTACATCATGACAAAGTGGGCATGTGACTTCAATGTATGTATCAAGATACTCAAAAGATATTTAATATTCAATGTTTGTGATTACTTGCCAAATATAATTACATGTATAAAAAACTATGGATTGACAGTTTTTGGATGTCACTATCACTTTTACCAAATCAGTTTAAATATGACACAAATATGTTACTTCACCATATCTACTCCCTCAGTGGACGCCAATGTTCCTTCCAAGATGAAAGTTTCTCTAAAGAAAAACTTAAGGCTGACTAGGTCATCAATATTTTATACTATTTTATTGAAGTTCTACCAAGTAAATGTCAATTCAATCAGTCAATATTTGACAATTTGATATTAAAAAAAATTGATGTTCTGTGTTGCTTTTATCAATTAAGTAGATTAAAAAAAATAATATTTATGAAAGGCCAGTGGTTAGCTCTCAACGCCCCATTTTTAGGATTGAATGGGTGGGAGTGAAGATTTAGACATTAAAAACATCCATTCTTTCGACCATAAATCGATTGAAAAAATAATTTATGAAGCAATCCATACAGGAATTTGAGCCTGTGAGCACCGTAACCGAAGCAAAGGCTGTTGACCACTTCACCATAGACCTGGCATAATAATTAATGATTTTAATTCGTTTCTATAAAATGTATGCATCTTTTCGTGGCTTCTTGTAATTCAATCATTTAAACTGCCTTTCAGAGAGGCAATGATAGAAAGATGTCAGTTAACTAATCAGTCCATGTCCCGTTATCTATTCATTTTTCCATCAACTTTCCATTACTGTCAATAATATCTTGACAAAAATTGACATTCGGTTCTAAAAAGGAAGCAAACAACATACCATTAAAAGATGAATTAATAATTTTAGCTCTATGTATCAAATGATTAAGTAGCAGGGAAGAAATATTTCATTAGAAAATTATGTAATTGTGTATGTTCATGAGATATTATTAATCTGGACATGTCAGTCAAACTGATATTCTTCATAAAACATTAGTGCCCTACATAGCGGGCGTCAACGAGGAAAAGACAATCGAGAGGCATTCTGCTTGTGTGTTGTAATCCAATTTTACAGCAAGTTGCACAAATAATTGTGTTCATATACAAGCCACTACAGCTGAGAACCAAGAGCACACTTCCAGAACATACTCTCCGACTTTTAAAGAAATAATAATCACACATATTGTATGGATGTGCTTCTCAATATTTTTTAGAACTTAAGGTTCATTTATTTCCACGATAATAATAATAAAATTGTAACTAATTAACACAAATTCTTGAATTATGAAAGGGTGAAATCAAAAACAATAATTAGAACAAAAATAATTTCGGTAACAGTTAAAAAACATTTACATAGTTTTCAACTAGTCATTCATATTTCTAAAAGTAATACTAATTCTACAATTCTATGAAGTTATCAGCACCGGTTGCACGACGGTAAGCATTTTCAATTTGATTTTTGGCAATAGAATTTTATTAGAAAATACAATAACCCCAAATGAAAGTAAATTTTCTCCACAGTTTGACAGCTGTTAGCATATAACACAGGAAGACTTCTATGGCTTCCCCCCGAAGGTGGTCTCATCACAGGAACTTTTCAAACATTAGCATGACACATAAGCTGGCATTAAAAAACACGTTTCAGAAACATTCCCTCTACTTTAAAATTACTTCACTACAAACCGTGAACGGATTCACTTCTAACTGTAAGTAATTTCCATTTTCGATTAGTGTTTTAACAAGTATTTGCAATACCCAACTCGTATAAAAAATATTATCATAAAACTTACCAAAATTCAAAGTATTTAAATTATAAGAAATAAAGGTAGTAAAATGACATTATTTTATTGTCCTCAAATTAATCCCCTGAAAGACTAAGATTCTCTTAAAACAAGAAGAAAACAGGCAATGATATATTTTATAATGTAACATCTTTTTTGAAGGAGGTAACACCACTACTGGTGGTAATTTCAAAATTCTTTCAAAGATGGAGAACTCTTCAGAGCTCAATCCGTCATGCGGTCTCCGGAGAAGGTCCGTGGGGCCTGATAATGCATCGCCAAACCTTCCTTTAAATCTCGAAGTGGGTTTCAAAATAGTGGAAGGGGGAGTGATCAAAGGAACTCCGTCACCAGGCCACGTCAGAATATTTGCCGATGATGATCCCAGACCTTCCAGTTCTTTAGCAGAGTTTCGTAAGAAGCAACAGTCATTTGAAATACATGTATGGATCTTTATTTAATTACGATTTCCTATTAGTTTTCAGTGAACTGTTAACTCAAATGAATGCACATTCTGAGATATTATGAAACAAAATGGAATATTTTTGACATTTTCATGATGTACTGCACATTTCAGCTTTTTTTTCAAAGTTATAAAAAGGTTTTCTGCAGTGTAAAATAATTTATTTCTGACAACAACCTAACAAATTACCAGTCTTAAATAAAACATCCATAATGAAACTAAATATGTGACTCCAACCAGTGTAACAACAACTTTAACAAATTAATAGAGATTGCATCATTAAATTAGTGGAATCGTAAAATTGGATCATAAATAGCAGCATAATTTTAGGATGATGAAACATTTCATTTGATTTGTAATGCAGTAATTCTGGTATATAGAAAAATAATATTGTTTGACAAAATTATTTCAAGGGGTATCACCCCACAGCAAATAATACCGTATGGTTTTTAATTTATTTTTGATTATTGTCTATCAAAATTGACTTTATTCCAGATTGAAGATTGTGATGAAGAAGAAATGAGTGGGGGAAGTTCTGACGAGGGTGGTAGTCGACCTCTAACCCCAGCTCAAGCGCAACATATGCAATTTCCTGATTGCAGCGGAAATGTCACTTATAAAGAAAGTAAGTAAAAGTAAAACCAGTAATTAAGTAGCAATAAATTTTATTCTGTACTAAAGAGTCCACTATAGTATTACATTACTATAAATGTTATCGTGGTATTCAGTAGGTCAAAATTCTGATTTATTAAATAGTAAGTACATAAAAATCTTACTGTCCAGATTAGTTGATGTTTACTAATTTTAATGATGTGTTGTTTTATTGCCAGTGCTGCAAATGTTCACTTTTCTGTTTAATGCGTTTAATAGACAAATGTAGCAATAGACTAAATATAGTGATCAATTGATTTTGTGTTTACAGCGGCACCGCAAGGAGATTTCTTACAAGTAGGCGAAAGAGATCTGGAATGTCTGACAGATGTGTCAGAAGGGGAATCCGATAATGAAGATGAAACAGAAGACACAGCATCACCGAAATGCTCTGTTATTAAAAGAGTGCCATCTTAATTAATAACACCATCCTGCTTTTCTTCAGATGCCAAAACAACTAGAATTTACTAATACTTTATATAACATTGATTTAATGGACTAAAATTAATTGACATTGAACTGTTGATGTTAAAACTTGTAATGTGAAGTATTTGATCATACATATTAGTTTCTGCTGCCCCTATTATGATCTGTTTTAACTAGCCCGGCTATTAAAATATATTAATGTATAAAGCCTGCACCGATTCTTAAAAATGTCATACTTACAAAACTTATTCTTGCACCAAAATTTATATAACCCTTATCAATAATTCTTCATAGTTTGATAAAACTTTGATTCACCTTTTATTTTATCTTTTTGTCAACCAAATGCGGATTATTTTTCTTCTGGACTAGCTGAACTGTTTTAATATTTGCTATATAAGTTATAGTATCTTATTCGTTATTTAAAGAATTAGAATTGTATAAGGTCAAAAAAATATGTATCTTGTTTAGTTATGTTTGATAATCAAATTAATTTTAAAAATGTGTTAAAAACTATGTGAAAAGTAATTTTACAGGGTGGAGATAGTGTTAAAAAGTTCATAGTTTCAAAGAAACATAAATTTTAGTCCGCAAACATAATGAGGTAAATATTGTTTAATATATTCCTAATAAACCCCTAAATCTTCATCATTATTAAAATATGTATTAGAATCATATATTATATAAGATTATTTAAGAAAAATCATTCAAATTTGCTGAATTATATAAAGGTGTATTAACGCTATAAATAAATATATTTGATAAAAAGTAAACAACATTTTAAAAGAGTACGGTTTTATTTACAACATTTTATCAGCTGACAATCATTCAAAAAACAATCTATGTAAGTGTATTAAAAAATCAACAAAATGTCACTATCACTATTTTAAATCAGTTAATCGCAGATTAACGGATGGAAAATACAATGTTTTAATTCAACATGAATGAATTCAAAAAATAGTCATTATAAACTAGAAATAAGTTAGAATCTGCAAAATCTGTCACTAAATCTTTATCGAATTAGTTTTAAATAAAAATATAATATTGCAGACATGAACTAAAAGAAAGATTAAATGAAAAGGTAATGTTGCATATTTAATTAATGTACTTAAAGAACTTGAATTTACAAATAAAAAGTATTATTATTCTGTCTGTATTAAAAGAAAAATAAAACTCTGTTTTTAAGATGTTATCTATCATTGCAAAATATTACTTGAAATGTATAATACTAAACACCAAAACACTCGAGACATTATTTCGTAAACACGCACACATGACTATTACTAACACAACATCCTCACTGATAGAGATGATGTTTAGACTAATTTTATGATAGGAAAATGTCTATGAAGAGTGAAATCGAAGTCTGGAGGTGTTGTGGAATTACTCTTGTGCCCGTCAGCGAGTAATTTCAATACAACATAATTAGTTTTAGCTACTTTCAGAAGATCAGTTATCTGAAAAAACAAAAAACAGTCTTTCAAATAATTTTATTAAATCGCTCTTGGCTTCGATTGCAGTGTTCATGGGATCCCACTACGGAGAGTACCACTGATTTTTCAATTGATTTGATTTCGAAATCTTTAATGTCTAAAACTCTCTCACACCTGCCCGATAATAAAAACGGGGCATAGCTAAAACTAACTAGCTTAATCCTGTCCTAGCCTATACTTCTGTCCTTACCATCTAAGAAAAAAGAGGTTAAACGACTAAGTAACAAAAATGACTTTAAGTGGATGGTCTTCATGAGACAGGTACTTTGATATTTTTTGTATATAATATAGTATAACAAGTAGGCTGAAATGTAATTTCTGCATTATCGCTAAAATAAATATTTGTGGTGTTGTATAATTCTAAATATACTCAAAACTGTCACAATATCAAACAGCATCCAAACTTTTTGTAGTCGAAGATAAACCAAATTTCTTACATCGAATAAATCCATAAAATCGCATGTTTAAGCAAGAATACAATAAAAATTTATTCTTCATTGAATACTTTCTTCACAAAATAAAGTAATGAATGATTCTGCCATACACAAAAGATGTTTGAATAGAATCTCTATTTGGGTTCACTGTTGTTTTCAATAATTTAATTCCTTTTTATGAGGATGCATTTGTACACGTTTCATTTTAATACATTTTTGATAGTATGATCTATACATGTTGGAAATATATTATTAATTATTGCTTTTATTACCTCTTGATCCGGATTAGTAATAGTTTCCATCAATGCGCGCGCTTGTTGAAAGTGTTTACAACCTCCCATATACAACACTGCAGGCTGTTCATAACTGAAAATAAAAATTATTTATAAGCTACAAAATAGGTAATGATAAAACATTTAAACTGAAAAATTTTAATTGCTGTCAAAAATACACTCGCACTCACCGCAACGGTTGAGTCATGTCCTTGAACTCTTTATATTGGACCTGGTGAGGGGTCATGATGGAGAGCGGAGCGAATCGGTGTTTATAACGCACGGCTTCATCGTCGAATGCCGACATAGGCTGAGGTATTTTTCCCTGAAGTTGAAACGCTACAAGTGCCTGAAACAAATGGTCATTTGGTTAATAGAAAGCAGCAATTTTATTTTATTTCACATCTGATTCTTAAACGAATAATAGCTGTATGCTTCAATAACATGGAGTATAATATATAACTAGATTTATAAAATGGAGTTTATTATTATGAGAGTATGTTTATAATATGTTTTTTAGTGATCACTCAATGTCTGAGTGAAAGTGAATAAGAGGGGGCAACACTGATAAAATCATAGATATCCACCGGATGTAAATGTATAATATGAAAAAACAATAATTTTTTGGGGTAACCAGGATTCAAGCTCTGGGCTGCTAGTCCAGTGACTGAGTAAAATAATGGGTTCTACCGATCGTGCGACAACATGAAATAAGTACAGGCTGCCAAGTAAATGAAATAATTACTGTGTAATATCCTCCACAGAGGTTCTGCATGATCTGACAGTGAAGAGCTTCTCGCTGGGATGGTCTCTGCGGTGGCGGTCTTTTTTTATGTCGGTTGGCGTGCGCTTTAGGTGCCCGGCGATTGTTTGGTCCTGACCCGCCTCCGCTTCCCCCACTTCCACCGCCGCTCAGGGCGTTGGCTGCCTCTTGCTCTGCTAAAATTGAGTCTGCTCTTGTCAGAGCGCTCACTAGCCATCCGTAAAGAAACTCATACAGATACCTGAAAGAGGTAAATTAATATAAGAACTCGTCTCAATTATATTTAACACTTTTTGTTTTTCACAATGAGCTTACCAAAATATATAATGGTACTCGTGAACACTGTAAAGTTCCAATTCCAATCCAGATAAAAGATACATGATCATAATCCTAAGGACGTAGTACAGTATCCATGTTCCGATAGATGGTAGATGAGGACGGGGCGGATCCAATTTGAGATAGAAATGTCTAAGACATCCGTCAAAATTTTCTGCCTAAAAACAAAATATTTTCAGATGTACTCCAATTCATAGAAATGGTAATGATTTGTATGAAAAGTTATATGAATCTACATAAAAAAAGGTGTACCTCTTCTTGAAGTGAAGCAAATTCATCGAGCAGATGGGCAAGTTTGTCTCTTTGACGGGCTCGATTGTGTCCACACACTTGCAGCAGACCCATAAAGGGGCCAGTGCATCTATTCAAAAATGTATCTACATATTCTCTAGGCTGCAAAATAATAATAAATAATTAAACATTTATCAAGCACTGAATAAATTATTTACAACATTCTTTCAATAAAACGAGTGCCTGTTTGTTTAAACCAGTGCTTCAAAAGCAATGTGTCACGGCCCCTGGGTGACCATAGGGCTTCTACGGGGACCACAAAATGTTCCAGCAGAGAACAACTATTTATTTGTGCATTTTTTCCTTTAGCATGTGTTTATATTTGTTAAATAATAAGAACACATTACTTTTATAAAAGAAAATAATCTGATGCAATTGTAGAATGCAGGTATATGAATAATATAATGATTTCATTAATTTTATTTTCACTGTAGGGGCCATGGTTTTTTTCTTGCAAATTTTGTAGGCCGTGGAAAGAAAAGGTTCAAGAAGCACCGGTTTAAATGTTTACCTGTGGATTATTTAGAAGTTGATGCCGGGGAATAAGTGCAGGAATAATATTCTTTGCAGCTTCACGGATGGCTTCCGCTACGCCTGCCCCGACAGGCGTGCCTCCTGCACCGCCCAAATAAAGTAACTGCAAAGCGGACCTTGAAAGTATGCAAGGCTGACTGCGACTGAATTCCATGAAAAAGTCCTAAAATATTGACTGGCAATTACATAATGTTTAAGGAACAACAAATGTCTATAAGACTTTTTTTAATTAGGAAGCTAATGTTATATTTCCATATTCAATCCTCATTGGCAGATTTCTATGGTAAATGCATGCAGTTTGACAAGAGGATGAAAATAATTTTTATTGACCGTATCCCAAGGAGTTGTTAATAATTTCGAAATAAGATTAATTTTTCGTGATATAGATGTATAAAAACATGAATATCGTAAAAAATATATTTTTATTTCATGTAAATAAGTAATACCTATTCCAAAAAACACTGAAACGTGATGATACAAATATTTTCGAAGAATTACAAGTTAAAAGCAGAACATGGTGAAATGTGCCACGGATAAATGAGTAAGATTGTTGAATAGATTTCTAAAATATTTCTAAGATAGGATGGAAAAAAATATATATTATCCTTGCCAGAATATTTCGGTATGAAGGAATCGATGTAATCTTCATGGCATGTCGCAGTTTAGATATGAGTTCATCAAAATACTGCATGGTTTCTGCACGAGGTTTAATGCGAGTGTATCTTGGGAAAGTGGGAGGTAGCAGGCGTTGATTCACTAATGGTTCGAAACCCATAGGATTCGGCATGTCCGCTAAACAAATATTAAACATATAAATCTTATTAACAATTATAAATAGCTACAACAACAACAATTATAATAGTAAAAATTGCTCGTGGTGATAATGAATGTTGCTGATGTTGGCATTTAATTTTTCAACTTACAATTCTCTTCAGGTTGCGTTCCCTTACAAACTGTTTTGTTGATGATAATCATCATTTCTGAACAGCCTGCTAAAAGTCTGACACAGTCATTGTTTGCTTGGTGATCCTTTTTTGTCAATAACGTTAATGTTTGATAAAACATACGAGTAAATTTAATCCGTGCGAAAAGTCCGATTAATGCTTCTCCCTAAAACCAAAACATCATTACTGGAAAAAATCTGTCACATGCCAACATAATCTATAATGCAATCCCTGAGACTCGAATACAAATTATTTTTGTTACACTCGCAAAGGATGAATGATATTTTTATATAAATCGTGGAAATAGTGATCAAATGATCAAATGATATTGATAGTAAATAATATAATAACATAAATAATATAATAACATAATTATATTTCATTCATTTGAACTGCTTTCTTGAAATTCTAGACACAAGTTTTATTATCTGTGTATATACAGGATCAAAAATTAGATCCCTCAAGCCCACCCAGTTTATATACACATCACATGATATTCAGCAAGTAAATGAATATTCAAATAATATTGTACATATTATATTTTCATGTTATCACTACTGGTAAATAAATATATATTATTTTATTTATTATAATAGTCATATACAATGGCCACATCCTAAAAATCTATCTGCATGTTGTGTCCATTATGCAGACGTAAGGTGGTGATCTGAACCATTCGTACTTATGTGTTATTCTACTTAAGAATATAACAGCGCCTACCTCATCAGGATTATTTCTCGATCTCCTGTGTAAATCATCTTCCTGCTCTCTCAATGCGGCGATACATTTTTGTTCTGTGATTTCTGCACTGGTATCATAAGCGCCGCCTACCTGAGGATTCCATCCTAATCTGAAGCCATACATCATCGGCTGAAAGTCTTCTTCTTCAAAAACTTGCGCACTGTATACAATAAATAACGAAACTCCCATTAAAATTGTTTTTTAATTGAATTATTCAATCAACTGATTATTTTCAATAGAGATTTTACAAGTACTCACATGTTTATATAGTTTCTTATGAGATCCAGTATTTTATAAACAGTCATACAGTACACCCTCAAAGTTTTATCTACTATGGCTTGCGGTCGGTGTAAGTATAAATTGGTAAACACCGTTTGCGCTAAAGAGTGTCCTTCCAACCACGATACGATGCAAGAGAAGGTTGCGTCTATTACACCTATTATCTCTGCTGGAGAAAGGTCATCCAGTTTTAGTTTTCCAGTCTGAAATTAATTCAAGTAAAAATGTTCAGAAAACATTTCACTCAGGAATCCAAGCTTTTTTTTTTTTCATGTCCGCTCCCAATGTGGAGCATGTGGTCTCCTAATGGAGGTAACTTGACAGAATTTTTTCTACGAGAACTGCTTGTCACTCAGTTGCTCAACCTCTCTTTTCTTTTTCGAAGAGAGTAGGGATAGAAGGATAGGGCTATGACAGGAATAGTGGTTAGTTAATCGCTCTCGTTACGCCCCGTGAGGATGGGATTTGTGGGAGGGAGGACTCAGACTACGAACAGAAATCCATAAATCGATTGAAAGATCAATCTATGAAAACCGTCCGCACCGGGAATTGAACCCGAGACATCCGTAACCGTAGCCAGCGACGCTACCAACTGCGCCACGGACGCCGTCGGAATCCAAGCTTTGCATTGAAGAATTATTTAAACTTAATTATCATTAGTCAATATGAGGAACATTTCTTAATTTGACATATTGTCATTTTCAGATCAATTTGTCGAAAGCCATGCTTTTTGAACAATATCTTACATTTCTTTGTAAAATAATTATTTCTCTTAATCATTTATAACTAACTATGCCTTGAGGAAAAAATAAATCAAACTGTGACATATAACAATAGCAATTTCTTCACAATGAATTTCTGCAGAACCATTCCTTCAGTGTAAATATGTGAAACATTACTGGTAAAAAAATACCTCTACGGCTTGTTGAAAAGTGAGTGGTTTTGTCGACCCTCTATTGCAATGCATGCCAGCATCCATTTTGGGATCCATCATTTCTATCGCTGACATAGCTTCAAATAATCCAAATAACTCATCATGCAGAAGTTCTCCCAAATCCAATTCTGAAAACAAAGTACAAAATTATATTAATGACAATTGCAATGAAAAAATAAGTGTACACATTTGTAGGTAGTTACGTACTTGAGAATTATATGTACATATTGCTTTTTTTACTTGTTTTTTACGTCTATTTCTATCATTACATTTTATACGTACATACTCTAAAAACCTACTAAATAAACTATCTCTTGATACGAAAGTGTAAAACACATCAAACATATATCATATTGAATTCCTCGTCTTGTACAGAACCCTTTGAAGAGAATTACCCGCGTAAGTAGAGGATTTACTGTATTCAAAAAATGTCCATTGCACCTAATTTATATTATTCAAGCATTATTTAAGAACTTCATCATCTCTGTCCCCACAGTTGAGAGTTTTTTCGCATCTTTTTGACCCCAAAAATAACCCTTTTGTTTTATAGCATAGATTTATTCGTGCAAATAGACTATGCTTAAAGCCTCAGCGCTAAAAGATGTATGCTCCCTAAAAACGAATTTAAAAGAATGAAGCAAAACTAGGTATCATATAATATGATCAATTAATGATATAATTTCCGAGAATAATGATTATTCATGTAAATATTTTGTTAATTATTCCGCTCCATCCGATTACTACTTATTAGGATATATAAAATTAAATACTTTTTATCATTACCATGACGAAAATGATTTTTTCACTACCATAGTATGTACATTTTTGATTTTATTATGCTTTAATGTTTTTTTTAAGAATGCCAAATTGCTTGGTTATAAAATTCATACGATTAACAACTCCGCTTAATAAATAATGCAGTAAATAAATATGCAATTAATATAGTTTTACCTTTTATGCTCGACATAAAATCATTTGTGACATCTACCCAATTGTAATTCACCTCAGGGGAAGCCGGCAAAGGATCCATTACCCTATAAATGTTAAGTATCGAGGTTCAATAAAATCAATTGAAATGTCAACTAAAATCAATGTATAGTACACACGATACAACTAAAATGCAAACGCTTTTTACCCGTCGTTTTCTCCGTAGCCGAAATTTTCTTCTTGTTCCATTTTCAATTATTTATTTGCCGATAAAGGCTACGAACAGTTTTTTCTGCCTTTCAGTGACAGCTTGCCTAATGGTATTGCCATCTTATTTTTATATTATCTATTCTTACGAATTTAAAATAATCATAGAGTACCGTCAACTGGGGCTACTTCGCCTGCTAAGTATAATGCCGCCTAATAAAAAATATTTAGTTTATATGGCTTTAACTTATTTTAACACTCGGGTAGACAGGATATTTGTATATAACTTCATTCAAAATCATGAGTTGATCAAACTGAACCTTATAATCATCTAGAGTTTCTCGTTAGAAGTTATTGTAAAATATTATTTATGTAATTGGTGTGTGCATATGTACATGCCTATTTTAAAATATAATAAAACGTCTTCACCCTAATAATTAATACCTGAAACATGGGCAGGCAACGGGTTAAGATATGCCATATTTTAATATATGTATAATTATTTTGTGTGTCAAATACTGTTATTAATTAATTCAAGATAAACGGAAAAGATAAATAATTCTGTATTAATTCTGTTTTAATTATGGCATTCGTGTGTTCGAATGTTTGAAGATACCGAAAGGCGAAACTCGGGTCTCTAGTGATAAAATACATGGAAATATACAAAATCTCAACAATTCAAATTTGATATTGAAATTCCATCAAGCACCCTCAGTCGATGTCTTAAATTATAATAATTATGCAAGAACAAAAGCGCATCTGATCGAGCACTTGCAGTAACAATTAATAATTATTAATAAGTAAATGAATTCAAATCAAATTTTTTTTGAGTTACTACTAAATTCAAAATCATAAAAAAATTATACAAAGATTATTAAAAGTGTCACATTTTTTTCTTGTTTTTCAATATTTCAGTAGGTATATATTATTTCTAAAAAGATCTAAAAGTTCAACTAGTTTTTGCTTGCTAATATTTTGTATATTTTAAAATAATATAAAACAGTATTTTTCTTATTTTTTATTGACTTACGTTCAATACATTCATAATAAATAATAATAGTAATTACAATATACACTAGTTTTTCATTGTTCGTAAAATAATAATACACCAAAATAAATTAATTAAGTGTCTATTTTTATTATTTTTTAATGACGATATTCGTTGTTATCCATATTATCCTTCCCGGTGCAATGAAGGGCTTGTGTGGCTATCAAGTTGCTTTTTAGACTTCAGTATCATTTAAATATCAATAGTTTTATGCAATTGCTACTTACAATAATAATGTAACACATGCGCACTGGTGTGTACTTCATATTAGGAAATAGTCTTCCTAAAGATTGAAATGGTATGTTTTTCATTGCCTAGTACTTTTGTTGGGCTTCCAAAAAAATTTAACTGTACGATATATTATTTGAAGTCTATTTTTTTATTTAGGCTTTTAGATATGGTCGATATTGTTTTCAATTAATGAAGGACTATTTGTACTGGAGTTCTTATTCATTTCCGTTACTTCATCGTAAGTATCAATTCCAGATTGGGTAGGGGATATCATTTCTTGCTCGGTATTAGGAGATTCACTTATAATTACTGCTGTTTGAGCGTCGCCATGACCGGGTTTTTGAAGAGATACACCATCCGAACCCATTGTTACGCAATCGAAGTGAAGAACCTAAAAAATATACAAAAAATTGAAGCAATGACTACAATATTTTTTCATAAAATTGTATTGATTCAATAAAATATTTGCTAGCTACTTTCAACCAATCAATGATGTTGAAAAACACACACATGATAAACGTGAGCGAAAAGGTTCAAAATTTCGAGAAAGTAGCGTTATCGGTGATACTAAAATGTTTATTTTCGTCGATGTTCACTATTCATTTCTAAATTAAATTGGTAAATTAAAAGTTTTTGTTGACATGAATAAATTTGTTGAAAAAATATTGGTCTCTGATATAACACACCACTGGTGCCGTATACACATTATAAAAATGGTTTTCAATCGGGGAGGCGCGGACACTCGCCAGGGAAGGCATCAATTTTTTTAATTAAAAAAATATTTTCATACCATAATATCTTAAATAAATAAAACTTCATATCGTAACACTACAGTAAAAATTCAGTGAATTAATGTTTATTTTTTTCATTTACAAAATTTATCGTTGGAGACAGCATTTTAAAATGAACAGAAAATTCCGTAGGTAGTAAACAAATAAAAATAATCTAAGGATAATCACGAAGCCTAAATGTCGAGGCAGAAAAAAGAAATTCTTGTGAACAGTCCCAAGATGCTGAATTATTATCTTGTGAAAAATCTTGCAATATTTTCAATAGAACACCAACTGGAAGATAAAAAAGATTTTGATAATGTTGCGAAGAGCAAAGCAAGGAAAAATAATTTTGCCATAATTTTTTGTTTTTTTTGCGAATAGTTCATGTTGTATCAATCTGCTGAACATGTTGTCCTAAATTAATTTTCGATTTTAATGTACACCAAATAATATATTAGTGGATTGTACATCAATAATTTTCTAGTTTTCATATAAATATTAAATATAAAATTATTTTAAAGGCTTGATTTATTCACATATTTCAAGAACAAGCCTGCGGGACTCTATAATATTAATATAAAATATAATATTTGTAAATAACAAATTTTAAAAAAATACTACATATTTTTCAAGAAATTATATTTACACATAAAAATTTTGGTCATTTTTTTGTACCGTAAAAGTTTATGATTTTAATAATTTAAAAGTCACCCATAATTCAACATTATTGTAAATATTAAATCAGTTTTGGAGGAAAAATGGTGGGGGTGCGACAAAACCCCTAGCTACTCCACTGCATGTACGTAATAGCAAAATCTTTTTTTATTCTGTTAATTATTGTTTTTTTTTAAGTAAAGTTTTTATCATTTAAAATGTGCCTATATTATTAATTCGCTTAAAAAAATAAAAGGTGGGAAAAAAAAGTTTTAGGGGAGGCGTTGTAGCATTAAGGTTTGGAAACCGCTGCCCTATACAGTAATGTTTCAAAATCTGAACCTTTTCACTCACCCTTAAGGGAGCAGAATTAAACGGATAACAATATATTTAGTGAAAATTCCATACAGTTCAAACGTCTATTACAAAAAAAAATGAACTCCAGTTGTTTTTCTATTTATAAAGTACTTTGGATTGTTTGTACACCCAGTAAAAGACGCAACACTGCAACAGTTTATCTGTACATTTTGATTATAATGCCTTATACATTAATTGAATATTAGAGTATTATATAATAAACTCAATAGAACAATATATATACCAAAACCGGGGCCGACGCTATTCTTGTCTCAAAATCTACGCAGACGTGTAAATTAGTACCCTGTGTGGAGATATCAAATAGTCGTATGCAGAAATCAATTCCAGGAATTCCACCAATTGGAACTGGTATACATACAGGCGGAGGGTTTCTTGCTGAAATGTTTTTAATTATTGATAATAATCCATAGGCAACTAATTATTTGGTCGGTATCTAATTCAATTAACGGTCAGTGAATATTTAAGAACGTTTTTTTGACAAGATTATATACTTATGTGTTGGTGTATACATAGGTTAGGTTAGGCAACTAATTATTTGTTGTGTAAGAAATAATAAACGGTCAGTTAATAATTATCTTTGGTCAGTATGTACTTCAAGAAAATAAAATTTTGGTTAGGTTTAATTTAATAACTGACCATTTTATATAAATTACTGACCGTTTATTTTATTAACTGACCGCGTGTATACTGATCATTTATCGAAATAATTACTGACCTTTTTGATTAATTACTGACCCAACAAATGCAGACCTAATCCATATAAAGCTCCTTAAAATCTCTTACTTAATTTAACCGAGTACAATATTAAAAAAAAAACTAAATGAATGCTAAAATAAATCATTTTGCTTAGTTTCATCGATTATCTATTTTTATAACATTTGTATCAATTATGATTTCAAAATTTAAATATATAATCATTGATATAATTTAAGACATCGACTGAGGGTGCTTGATGGAATTTCAATATCAAATTTGGATTATTGAGATTTTGTACACTTCCATGTATTTTGTCACTAACGACCCGGGTCAGTTCGAGTCCATTCGTGTGCTCGAATGCCTGAAGATGCCGAAAGGCGAAACCCGGGTCGTTAGTGACAAAATACATGGAAGTGTACAAAATCTCAATAATCCAAATTTGATATAATCATTGATCAAATTTTTCGTTTGCAATAATAGAATTACTGCGAAGAAAATAACAGATTAGGTATAATTATTATCCCGGAAAAAGACATCGATGTAAATGTGAACTAAGAATTTTCAAATGATTGAATTTTACCTTCTAATAGTGATATGAAGTGAGTTATATACCTGATAATGATTGATGTAAAACGTTATGATCGTTCAAGCTAACATCCAAATTTATCGCAAACAGGCTTGGGTCATAAGTCATGTTCGCACAAGCTGAAAACAAAAACCAAATCAAATTATCATACATAAATATATATCGACTGCGGAAAGGAAAAAGGACGTAACCCACACAAAAAATATTGTATATAACTCACACAAAACGTGCTAATACACTATATATATACATAAATCTTTAATATATCCACTGCAGAAAGGCAAAAGGACTTATCCTTCGGTCTTTTCAAAATATTTTTTTTTCGATAATCACAATGCATACTATTTTATACACGTTTTGTTTTGGCTATACTCAATATTTTTTTAGTGTGGGTTACGACCTTTTTCTTTTCCACAGTCGATATATTATATTTATTGCGTGTGCTACGAATTGCGGAACATAAATCGGAGTTTCAAAGCTGTTTATGAATCATAAAAAGGTTTCGCGATGACAATTTACGTTGAGAGCCACTGGTCCATTCAATAAAAATATGGATTAAGTGGCTTAGTAGCGCGAAGTCGATGTCAATATTTTCAAAAAATGTACCGATCGAATAATTAGACTTTTAGTAAATAAAAAGATCAATTCAACAGAAAGACAAATACCTTTTCTATCAATATTGAGTTGACTTATTTTGATTCCGGCACAGCATCCACATTGAAAATCTGAGCAAGCGCATTGTTCACCGATGAAAGGAAGACGTAAAGATTGTCCAGGACGAAACCATGGGCGAGGCATCATCTCGTAAATTGTCTGTATTCGTAAATTTAACTTATTACTCACATACAATATCATTTTGCATACATATACATATTAATAAATCTTTAAAAATAATTGTGCCATAGTTCAGAAAATAATAAATTATTTAGTAAAGAGACTTAAAAATAAAAACGTGTTATATAATATTTTTAAAACTATGTCTGCTTCCAATGCGGGGCATATGGTTTACTAATAGAACATCTCCACATTTTTTTTACGTGAACTGTTTGAATGTCAACCTATCTCTAAATGGAAATTAAGAATATAAGTATGGGGTAGGAAGCGACTAGTAGTTAGTGGATCGCTCTCTCTACCCGACCCCCGTATTTAAAATCTGATAGGGGATGGGTAGGGAAAAATGAAAACATCTCAGACATCCATGCCTCTAGATACAAAATTATGAAAAATCAATGTATACCAGTCACGGATTCGAACCATTGACCATACAAATGTGTTGAAAAAAACTGTACAAAAATAAAATAATATAATTAGTATAGAAAAAAATTCTGTTTAATTTTATTTGGGTTTTAGGTTTACTCTGCCGTTGATGTCTCATTTACCACATCTAAATGACAATAAATAGGATAGGCTGTATGGAAAATGGTAGTAGTAAAAACGTTTTAATGTTGATAACTCAATACGTCTTATCCCATATATTAATATTACATATATACAATGGAAACCGTTTAAAGTGAAAAAAATATTCTGGTGCCGAAAAAATCTTAAATATTTTTAAATAATTTATGTCTATGGAACAGACTTATTTTACTATCGTGAATGATGATAATAAGCAATAGTTCAAGGATCAACAGACTGTGTATTTATTTTTCTAAGCAGTGTGTAAAATGCTACTTGTATATTTCATGTACTACTACAAAGGTGGGCAAAAATAATTTTTTTTTACCAAATCGAGTGTGAAATTAATTTTTCTTTCGAACACTACTCAAATTTAACTTCAGTGCACTTTGTAATAGTACATTTTAATATTTTTTTACATAGACCTACCATTCACTATGTCGCACATGAAATAAGTTATATTTTTTTTAATCTGTGTAGTAAGACATCAAACACAATGGTGTTTTTGTTTACTTCCTTTTAATTTGAAACAATAGCTCTGTATCTATGGTTTCACATGAAACTATTTCTGTTGTTATCTAATCTCTTATATACCTACCATAATACAGATATAGTGGTGTATATTAATCATAACAGTGGTAATTATATTTTATTTATTTATTACTATAATGGTATACAATTATTACCTAATATAAATTGCCGGTACCTGTATAAATAATACACATAATTATTGTAGTCTGTAATATTTGAAATATGATTATTTTTCAACTGACCTCATTGTTGTCCAAATTATAATACACTGACATCTCTGATGGATCTTCGTAAACCATCGCTCTTTGTCGAATGTATATTCCTAGCTCTCTTACGGCTCTCGGTGTATTAATATGATTTATTCCTGAAACACTGAAGATTTAATAAGAATTCCTTGCAATAGTAAAAGTAAACTTACTTATTGGCAAGTTTCTTGGCCCCGTTGTTTTTTATTTGAACTGTGTTATTTTTGTAGTTATTTATATTTAATGCATATTATATTATTACTTTAATAAAAGCCAATTGTTTACTCTTATATTAAACTTGCCTACCCTCTTCTGACAAACTAAAAAAGCATATTCGTTTTCTTGCGAACAGCTAAAAAGCCGTACCCTGTGGTATGTATTGTAGTTATAGATCGTTAAACAATGTTTTTTTTTAATCTATAGAACCTTCCAAATGTCATAAAAAACATTCGCATTCAATATGCAATCATTATTTTGTAAAAACACTTTTATAAAATTAACATTATGCATCTAAACTGTTCTTAGATGCTAAGTTCATCATCCGATTTAAAATAAATAATATGAACAATTAATAAATACATGTCAAACGATAAAAAAAATATTTTGCCTATTTCTCACACTTTCTAAAAACAAAACGTTCACCCAAAATGAAGCATAAGCAGCATCTCGGAAGTTTTTTCCTGTATGCAATTCAATCTCTCAACATCGCTATTCGAATAAAATAAGAATAGAAGGATTGAGTTACGAAAGTATATACTTGTAGTTATCATATCTCGCTCTACATACCCAGTTTTTAAGTTCGAAAAAGATATTGGTGGGATGCAATGTAAGTAATGTGTCCGTTTTTCCTATTGTTGCTACAAAATTATGTACGGTAACTATTAAGCATATGCCACCCACAATGCTCTTCTAATACGACAAGCATACTAAAATACAATTGTTACATTAAATAATCAATCTCTAATTGTATGTTTATACTAATAGTGCAAAGAAGATTAAAAAAACATTATCAAATATTAATATCAGCAATAATTTATATTAGGTATATTTAAAGTATTCTAATGTTTCTTTTCTGTATTCCGGTTTTATATCTCTATGATACTTTCTCGTAGTAAATTATTTCCAAAAAAATCCAAAATAATATATGCAAACAAAAATCCAGTCTTACCATATTCAGCGTTGTCTATTTTTGCGAAGAAAGATGCCAACAACACAACACTTGCGTAAAACATCATAATTTTTTTTTGATTCAACGTATTTTAGTTCGGTTTTGTTGTAACGAGTATTGGTTAAAAACGTGACTTAATTAAATTCACCCTTCAGCGAAAGCTGCCGAATTGTATATGTCGATGAGGCAGAGAGTCATCGGCAACTGATTTTAAGCAGTCTTGTTGAAAGGAAACTGAAAGTAAGATGTCAAATGTAATTATAATAAATACTCCCGCATAATAAAAATCGTAATCAGCGCCGTATGTAGAACGCCAATAAAATAATAATTTACCATTAATCGCCCTGTAGTGTAGTGGTACAATATTGATTCAGTGATTCCTCGCTAGGTGTGGATTCTATTATATATAAAATAATAATTATACCCTTACGTATTTTAAGATTTCATAAGAATATTTAAAAAAACAAATTGTATTTAATTTTTTAAATATAAGAATTGACAGTTAACACCTTAAAAGTGATTCATATTTTTTACCTATCTCATTTTTTGTATGCACGCCTAGTATTTTCATCCGAGGTTTTCTTATACACTGCATAAGGCGGAACATAATTCCCAAGTCTAACGAGGTACTATTTTTTCCATAATAATTATCCTATAGGCATACTTTTAGTACAGCGTTCCTTTAAATTGTTGTTTCTGTATCCGATAGTCAATGCAGTCGCCGGACGATAATTCGAATCACCGAATGGTAACTTCCGTAGATTGATTGCTTGAGTATTTTTATAGAAATGCTAAATTGTTATGCTTTTTACAGTCTTTAACCAACAGCAATTTCATATCACGTTTAACATGCGTAAATAATATGAGTTTGCAAATTTTCACTATTCTTCTCGTTTAAATATTGCTTATTTTAGTTTTTGATTAAAACAAAATTGTTAATTTGGTATATTACAGTTAATAATTGCAAATGCACCAAATATTTTGAAAATCTATATTATACGAGATAAACGAGAAGAGATTTTTTTAGAAGTCACTCTAAATTGAATCGAGTAGAAATACATCTGATATTAACCTTAACGAGCCTTGAACACAGTCACATTTGATCGCTAGGGTCTTACACACTAGACTACAGATCCCGACGTATCATCGACCAATACTCATTCTTCGTTACTGGTAAAAATGTAATAAAGATAACTAATATAAGTTTGAACCTTACTTTCTTATGAGTATTTTCAAAACTACCGTAAATTTAATATTATAAATATCCAATGTTACTATTATAGCTTCGACCCAACGTCATGTCTTAAATTAACTTTTATTTGAATGATAAAAATTTAAAAACCGAACATAATGTAAATCTACTTTCTTTATTCATAATTATCATATATTTTTTATTTGTTTTTTCGTATGCAAACATTTCCTTTCCTGTTATTTGACACAGTTGATCTTTAATTACACTTATCATTATTTTATTTGCCAAACATTTTAAGAAGGCGAGCTGTTAAGCGGTTTTGAATCATAAACACGTCGAGGATACGAACAACAAACAAGCAATATTATTATAATATTAGTATGGAGAACACGAAAGAAATGAAAGTATTTAATTACCTGTGTTTGTATCAATAACTGTCACATCGATAAGTCTTGATGAATAATGTTCGCGTGGTTATTGTGTTAACAGTGTCATTGCAATAGGTTTTTTATTCATGAGAAAAATAATTAAGTGCTAATTTGGTAAACTTTATCGACTGTAATTTCTATTACTGAAATCTAGGGAGTGAAAATAAAACGTGACATTATAGTACAATTGATTCATTAACTATTTAACGTTATATATATATAGAACTTGTCTTTTCTTAAATAGTGATATATAAATATACATCCTAAACTATTCCATTCATTTTTGTTCATAAAATGTTTGAATTTCTGAAAATATAGCTGGGCACTACTTTTTCACACACTATGACATATTGTGACCGCTCCTTGTATATACGATAAAATGAATAATATATTGTAATCAAATTACTAATAAAAGCTCAAACAAAAATTCCATCCTAAGCAGACATAAAAGATTTATGGTTATTTTTATCAAATTGCAAAAAATCATTAAATTTATTAATTAACTGATCAAAATTTATTCATACAAACTAGTGTCTTATAGTAGGTCTATGGGATCGACGACGCGTGGATTAGCTATGTTAGCATATAATAGCCCAGACTGGTCTGTAGGCGTAGATGTAAACGTTTCATTATTATCACATACCCATGTAGGTATGAAATTTTATCATTACCTAAGCGTCCGCTGTCTATATAAACAATACACGTTTCGACGTGACGCAAACGCCGAGGGAAACAAACAACAATTAGCCCATCAGTATGGAACAGCTACTTTCCACATTCAGTATTTTAATACCGTCATCTATGACGGGCGTTCCCACTATTGTTAGAATATTGAACATATGAGACTTTTTAAAATCTGTATAATTTTATTGATACTTAATTCGGGACTTGTTCGTTTTTATTGCAATCTATAGTAATTCTATTTTTTTATCATCAGTGAAAATATGGGACGAATTTTAAAAAATATATAAAAATACTTTTATAGTAGCAATTATTTTTTATTTGAAAATTTTTAATAAATAATGTATTATGTATAAATAATCTTATTCAAATAAAAGTATTATAGGTTATATAATGACACATATATTATAATAATTATTAATTTATTTTCATCAATATGTGGTATTGTTTGTGCTCTTTTTTTTAATCATATCATTAACAAGAGATCTGACAACATTTTCATCGTAGTCTCCTATATCATCTCCGCCCGAATCTATAACTGCATCAAGGCCTCCGACGACACCTGACAGAACACCACCTCCGTCTTCAGGTTTAACTACTGCGAATCCTTCAGATCCCATTCTAGAAAGTAAAGTATATGAAGAAACTTTCATTAAAATGAAAAATTAAATTAAACTCATTTCACATTTATTGTTGTGCAATAAATAAAAATATTCAAATTATACATCAGTTGAATCAAAATCCGACCTTGCTATCTTAAAAATCTATCATATTAATATTCAAAAAAATATTTCCAGCATCATCTCGCATAATACGAAAAGTCTTGGTAGATTCTCCTGAAAGAGTTCTACGTATCACATATTTCATGAATATATGTAAATACATACACTACATAGCGATTTTTTTAGTTGCGGAATATATGCAGTTTGATATCGATAGCTTTTTATTTCATGTCTGGATTCAAAAATCTTGGAGGCCCTTTAGAGACCTAGATATAAAACGATGAATTCATAGCCAATCCTCCATGCCGACAACTTGTCATTTTTAATTGACACTAGTTTTTAAGAGATCATTTATTGTCTCAAACAGTGGCGTGATCACAACCTGGAGACAAGTCTGCAAAAATTATAGTAAGCACAGACTTAAAAAGGAAGAGCAAAAAATCATTAACACTCTGATACTCTCGGGGCTCGCGAAACTCCATACATTGCTGACATAAATATAAAGCCATTGTTCGCCATTGTTCGCCATTCTGGATTTTTCATATCTTAAATTGAAGTTGTAAACATTTTTAAAATATGATAGTATATTTATACAAGAATACATTACAGCGAAATCTAAAATAAAATCTGTATATATTGCATTGTCATCATGACAAAAGGACGTAACCCACACACGAAAAATATTGAGTTTAGCCCGCACAAAACGTGTATTAAATTGTATGAATTATGATTACCAAAAAAAAATATTTCGAAAAGACGGAGGGATACGTCCTTTTGCCTTTCTACAGTCGATATATTATATATATAAATATAGTGTATTAACACGTTTTGTGTGAGTTATACACAATATTTTTTGGTGTGGGTTACGTCCTGTTACCTTTCTACAGTCGATATATATATTTAGATTGCTTTCAAATTGATTTAAAGAATATATGGTATGAGAAATTAATACACGATTCATGCAAATATTTTGTTATATTATAAATCTATGAAGAATTGGTGTAGGGCTTATAAGAAATATGGCGCGAGAAAATGGGTCAAAAATCTTCAATAGGTGGCATTTTGAAGCTTGCATAAAGGCAACTCTTTGCCTAAATACACTACTGTCTTCTCAACTATTAAATGTGCGTCCATCTTCACGGCAATATGATAGATATAACAAAAATCTACGTTAATTTGTGTTGAATTTTCCAGATATGTTTAATATTAAATCCGCGACAAATACAAACCTCAAGCAATCGAACGAAATTGAAAAGAGTTCATAATAATCCCATCGTCCTTCCATTCCAAGGCACATGTGGATGTTTCTTCCGGCGAAGTAGATGTTTGAAAATTTGGCGCATATCTTTAAACTTGGAATTCGTGGCAGCCTGATGCAGGCAGGTGCTGGATTCTTACCTGAATATTTACAAAATGGAAATGGAACAAACACACTAAAGCGTAATTAATTTATTATGAAAAAACGTACAGTTAAAATTAGTAATAAGAACCTATAATAGTTAATAGACTAGCAAATATTCCCGTTTTAACTATTTTCTTATTATTATTACGATCGTACTTGCCGTCGAGCTTGTACATACACTTTGCCAATTTATTCATTTCAGGCTGTTCTTACATTAATTTTAACGTATATTTAAAAAGATAAGGCATAGCTGATTAATAAAGAAAACTCTTTGTATTTCGATTATGTTAAAAGCAATGTCAATTAATTATTTTAATGTTTGTCATACAGTGGGGGTTATTCAATTAGTATTTTTCTATATTTTTTTATGTATCTATAACAGGGTTTCCCAAACTATGTTCCGTGGAACACCAGTGTTCCGCCGAACCTGAATAAGCGTTCCGCGACAGTTTGGAATTTTTTTTATACACTGCGATACATTTAAAGATCTTCTACTTCATATTGTCAGGTGAGTGATGATCATTCTCCATTGATGTTTATGACGTCAAGTATCAAGGTACAGGCGGAGGACCATCTTGTCTCACACCGTGCGCATGAAAAAGATGGGGTATATTCTAACAATATTATCTATGGGTATATTGTTGTTACCTGATCGGCTGACAAGACTTCTCAGTTTAACGACAGTTGCCAAAATTGACAGAACGACTACCTGCGCTAGTAAATATTGTTCATAAATCTGATAAAACAACAGTTTTAAAATATGTGCTAAATATTCAGCATATCAGTGTATAAATTCTGGAGGGAAAAATCTTCATAAGTAAGTTCCGTTAAAATTTCCGGGTTTGCGAAGTGTTGCAGAAAATTTTTGGGAAACTTTGATCTATAAATATACCTTCTTGAAAAAGTATTGACAAATAACACCATTCGAGGGTTTATATGATTTATTGTTTTATATTTATTCTTACCTGAGACTTTATTTTTGTACATCACTCTATTATTGAGTAGCATGGATACGTCAAAGGCAAAATCTTCTGGAGAGTAGATAACCTTCACGCATGCCTTTTGCTGCAGCAGGTCGAGCACAGGTCCAGTGCAACACATGCATATTCCAACATTGCAAGTACACGGCGTCCCTTCCGGGACTGGAGTTGAGGAAGTCTGCTTGGGTTTCTTCTTGCGACCCACTTCAACATTGCGGCCGATCTCGATACCTGGGAACGGTAGGATCTCGTACTCCGGTATGTCTTCGGAAACAAATTCGCGTCCATCCTGAATTTCAATATCATTTTGAGAATCTATAATAGAGAAAACTCATTGATAAATATACATTTAATTTCAATTAGTGTAAGACGACAATTTCCACCGATTTCTTTGATGGTGTTTTAACATTCTTTCTACGAGCTAAAATGTATAATATTTTTTAAGACTGAAAAATTATTGTACAAAAATAATAAAGAAATAAAAATAAAACTATCATAAACCAATAAAATCTCTATGCATTGTTAAAGACAATATAAATTAGAAAAATAATAAACTTCAATCGTACTTTAAAAAGTAAAATAATTTGCATTATTTAATTCTCAACTTTGAAAGGTTCAGCTGTAATTTATTATACAAATACATTTTCTTACAATTTAGAAACAAATTCTCCATATTTAGACATTTTTTCTATTTGTAGTCATAGTATATCTTGATCTATAGTATGATTTTATGAAAATTTTTAATACAATACAAGAGTTTTGAACACTTTCCAATAGATTTATAAGAATTACGTTATTTCTAATTAGTTTTAGTGTGAAATATTATCTAAACGTGAAAGTCTTTCGAGTGAACAATCCTCACCGCTACAATTAAGTTGTCAATAAATATGTCACGATGATTATTTGAATAGCCTTGTTTTCACTACGTTTAAGTACTGACACTCGAGATCGTTTTTGTTTATAGTGACAAATAAAATTCAAGGCACGACACATCAGCTGTGACCGCGCGCCGCTCTCACCTGCGACCGCCTCCGCGACGATACATGCGATCGCGACGAGAAACAAACATGCAGCGACACGCATTTCACTCCATCAATACTGATCGCCGGAGATCACCTCAGCCACCACTTTCGACACGCGTTCAAAGAAATTGATGACACCGTTTCGGGGATCCGGTCAAAGTGAGTCGCCCCGCGAAGGAATCGAATCGAATACGTCGACGAACTATGCCTCGACACGACCGAACCGTGTCCGTTCAACTTCTGCTCCACATGCGAGTCGACATAGGAATTGTACAAGTATAATATTAATATCGAGACGCGGATACCAGAGTGCGTAATGAGAGACTGGTTAGAACGGGGGCTGGCTTGGACGCTTTGGCAGAATATCTTACGTATTGCTTATATTGTCAGTGACATTTACTAATTGTTCCTTTGTATAATGTATTACACGAAGACAGCGTACAAGGATACCATATGCAATTTTCCTATTTTCCGTATATATAATATATACAAATCAGTAAACCGAAGACAATCATTTCAAGGTGCGCGAGATCGTCTTTTTTTACTGATTCTTAAATTATTCAATTTTCAAATCTATTAAGGTTCAAATTTGGATTATTGAGATTTTGTACACTTCCATGTATTTTGTCACTGACGACCCGGGGTTCGCCTTTCGGCATCTTCAGGCATTCGAGCACACGAATGGACTCGAACTGAGCCAGTCTCAGAGCTCAGTTAGAGTCCATTCGTGTGCTCGAATGCCTGAAGATGCCGAAAGGCGAAACCCGGGTCGTTAGTGACAAAATACATGGAAGTGTACAAAATCTCAATAATCCAAATTTGATATTGAAATTCCATCAAGCACCCTCAGTCGATGTCTTAAAAAATTCTATTAAGGTTCGTTAAACACAATTGCTTTTGATCTAAAAACTTGATAATGACCTTACCGAGACTTGAACCCGCAACCATATCATTACTAGGGTAAAGCTGTTATCACTAGACTACACAGGTCGAGAATTATGGCATATCACGAAAAATCAAGGTAACCTTAAACTGGTTGGGGTCCATGGTACAGTGGACAACGTCGTTGGCTTCGGTAACGGATCTCACAGGCTCGAATCCCAGTACGGACAGTTTCATAAATCGATTTTCAATCGTGAAACTGTGCGTAGCGAGAGCGGTTAGCTAACCAATAGACACTTTCCTAGTCCTATCCTTCGGTCTCTAAAAACTTATGTTAAGATATATCCATTAGGTAGCCATATACTCCACATTGGGAGCGGACGTGGTTTTAAAAAACCTTAAACTGACATTAAAATTCAGGTTTTTATGAAACCTGTGATGTTTACTCTGCGGCTTAGGGATTCAGTGGTTTAGAAATAATAAAACTGACTATGGTGATCTTATGCATACATTTAAAAAACGGTGATGAGCCCGACTTCGACACATACTACGGATGACAAAGAGAGCCTTGATTTCACATTTCTTCTCGTCAGGCCAATTGACTTTCGGTACTACTCTTCGACATCCTAGAGTAGGATATATTCAGTGGATGTGCATTACGCTAGAATTACTTAGGAGGAAACAAGAAAATAGCCAAACAAAATGTGCTAACCGCTATAAAAAATATTGCAAAGCACACCTGAGTGCATCTCTGTGCAGGATGCTGGTAAGAGGGGATTGGGCACCGTTCAGCTAGGTAGTTTCTTGGACTCTACATCAATTCGATCTGATATGAGAAACCAGTTTAACCTTAGAAGTAATTTTTTTAACTCAACAGTACATGTACTGCCAAATAAAAGTGTCCAATTTATATCTGACCAACGGCATCTTGCGGTTAATGGTACATACAAATATTTAAAAAAAAGCATAACTTTGATTATTTGTAATAACAAATAAGATGGATATTATTTAGGTTTTAAGGAGTCAATTTATTTTACGATATTGAACGTAAAGTAAAAATACAGATTCATGTCGACTTTGTAAACAAAGGATTACATCTACAATATAAAACATAAAACACATGCGTCTGTCTGTCACAAGAACGTCTCCCAAACGGTAAACAGGTAGAGACGTGACATTTTCACATGTCATTATGGATGCCATTTTTAGGTCAACAGTGCTATTTTCAACTTTTTAAACAATTATTAATTGATGGACTATATGTTTTGGGTTTAACATGAAGTACGGTCCACGGTGATAATTACGACTTTCAACTAGTATATATCTAAATATATTAGCTAGCATCAAAATACCGCCATAATAATGCAGACGCAAGTATTTGTATTTTCGGTGTCTGCGTTTGGAAGTTCAACACAACCAGGGCAAAGCTGGGTAGTACACCTACCTATTATATTTATTGACCACACGAGCTTTATTTATAGAAGAGTAGTAAAAAAAATTCTTGATTTCAGTGAATAATGAAATGAATTCGTGATTAGGTAGAAAATAAGAGAAGTACCTATTCGCAAATGAATGAGTTTGAATCTATCCCGGACGAAGCCTGATAACACATATAAGTGTTATATTTAAAAATACGATTCATGTACCTACTCCGATTTTATAATAAGTCTTGGTGGAAAATCAAAATAAATATTTTTAATAAGTTTTTATAGTTATTCCACTTGTTGTTCCTGATCTATTAGATTCACTAGAACGCATTTTCAAAATGCCAAAAATACATCAGCAAAAGTTGTTCGATGATTAAGTTGAAATTCTTAAGACTTAAAATTTCAAAATTCACCTTCATGATAAGAGAAACTTAATGATATGTAAGTGAGTCAGTAATATTTAAGGAAACTGAAATCAATTTAATATGAAAAAATAATATGAACGCCATCATTTTATTTTCATTTATAGTTGTTGTTCTGGAAGAAGACACTAAACTTTTTATACCTTTTTTATTTTGTTTGTATAAAATCGTTTTTAGGTAAAAGTGTAAATTTATTAAAAAATATTTGTTCTTCCATACGATAGAGTTTGAAATAACGGACATTTTGGTCATTTTTTCGATTTAGTGTTTTCTTCCAGAACAACGACGATATATTATTCTAACAAATATTGCGCTAAATATTACAATATGAAAAAGAAATAACAAATGTCCAAGATACTAAGCGTTAAATTAATAAAAAAAACCACATTAACTATATTGACCGTAACAGGACTTGAGTCAAGAATCTTCTGCTAGCGCCGACTTTTAAAAACAGTATTTTTTTAAAATGACGAATATCGTTTACTCATATTTTACTGCTACAAGTAAACAACCGTTATCGAATTAATTCAACCAATTTAATTACACAGTTTTTGGATACAGGTTATAGAAATTAAAACGCTTCTTCAAAATTATAAATACATTTGTATTCAATAAATTAATAAATATAATATAAAATCTGGGTTGAAGATTTCTTTTTATATAATTTTAAATATTTTTAACATACACGCGGTAACTTGTGATATTATTTATTTGCATTAATTAAAAAAATCGTCCAAAAATCCTTCTTCAGAGTCGTCATCCGAGTTTCCGAAAATGCCGAAAAGGCCTCCGCTTTGTTGAGGCCTGTTTGCTGGAGTCGCTCTTTCAGGGTCCAGCCCAGTTTGGAATCCTTGTGCACCAAACCTGACAAGGACAACATAAACGTTTATAGTATGTTCCAATACCAAATTTTATTCTGTTACGTTGTTGCGACATATATTTAATCATTTTATGACTACATCGTTTTTTTTTCTTATTAAAAAATATATTTTTCAATTCAGGTTTTGTAGATTTTTTACTTACAAGTTGACGAATAATAATTCTTAAGAAACACTTTCTATAACTTTAAATTTCGAATTTTGTTATTGTTTGGGGATGGATGTTATTTCTAAAAATTGAAAAAATGGTATACGATAAAATTACGACGTCATAATGGTGCCGATGAAATGTTAAAATTAATTAAAGCATACATATTTGTTTTACCGTTATTTCTACAATATTTTTTGAACCATTTGACGAATAGACACTTGGTGACTAGACAAAATGGTTTTTGTTTAAATTGTAATGGGACAAAATGATTCAAACAATATAATGTAAAGGTAAAATTAAAAAAAAAATGAATTCAAAAGTATTTGAATATATCGCATACATTATATTTTACATATAAATATAAATATTATGAATTTTGTCCTCTACAATTTCGTCCTATCGCCATATAGTTACACTGACCGAATTACATATTAAAAAACTTCATACTTCACACAGTTGAAGTTCCAGGATACAAGATCAAACCCTCCTAGACCAGCATCAAGGTCAATACAAAGGTGAACATTTTGATTCTTGAAGTGAATATTCTTAACTTGGGCGCATATATCCAAGAAGGGAGCGCGTGGAGGGTTAAAACAAACTGCTGGAGGGTCGCTGACTGAAAATGAAGTGTAGAAAAAAACATTTAAAAATTAAAACTATAATATGTATTCATATTTTCTCTTGACATCCCAGTCTACCGTAGAAAAGTGATTTAAAATAATATTTCTAAGAAAAACTTTCGTTCTTAAATACATTTCTATTTTTAAAATCATCTTATTGAATGATTAACATAACATATAAATGTTAAATATGAATATATAAGTATATTAAAGCGGTTTCGTGGAATAAGCTTTCACTTGAAGGAGCAAGAAACAGCAGACACTATTATTAATAATATAATGCATTCATTATGTATGTTCTTATTAGGACACTGTATTGCTGTCTGTAAAACTCAAAGTATTTATTATCCGTCAAATATTTTTTTTTTAAAGATTTTTAACGTTCAATTATTTAAATAATATATATAGCGAAAAATCTACTTACTCGGTAACTTTCTTTCTGCGACAACATTGCCATTCATCGTCATTTTCATTTCAAATGAAAATTCTTCTGGTAAAAATTGAATATTCGCACAACCCTTTTGTCTGAAAATAGTTGCACAACAACCGCAAGCTCCTTTAGCGCAAACGCAGGGAGAACGCGACGTTTGCACCAGTACTGAATTTGTGGGATCTGCCGGGTCTGGAACGGCGCCAGTAATTGTACCTGCCGAAACAACCTCAGGTACCACATCGGCTACTGGAGACTCGGCAATCACTTCTTCCTGAGGTAATGTTTCAATTACATTCTCTTCTACCAAAGCCGCTTCCAATGCAATTTGTGTAGTGATTTCTTCCTGCAAATTTTCTGCAGACGAGGATATTCCGGGCACAACTACTTCTAAAACAATTTCGTGGCTAGGCTTTTTTATCGGTGTCGTCTGCAAAATCTCTTCAACGTACGTTTCACTTAAATCATTGTGATTTTGAATTATGGGAGCCAAAAGGATGTCTGAATTATTCTTCGGTGGTAAGGGCACTTCTACTCTTATTGGCTCTACTTTGTCATCATTTAATGGCTTCTCAGTTGTCGTTGAGTTGATTTGTATGTCGTCCACAATACTTTTTTTTGCGGGTTCGTAGTTGGTCAAAACTATTTGATTCCATAATTGTAACGGAATTCGTATTTCCTTGAAGTTTTCCGTTGATTTAGTGATCGTGAATTCTAAAATTAATCGTTTGAGAATTATATTCGAAACTTTGTATTGGACATGAAGTTTAAAAACTTATGTTCGCCGTTAATAACCAGAAATATTTTTTTCACACAAAAAAATAGTTAAGAAACGTATTATTGTATAAACACAACACTATTTTATTAAAAAAAAAATATTCTGAATTTCAATTAAATTTAATACTTGTATACATTATAGTAGATACGGCACACAATTTGAACTTTTGATAGTGTATTATGTTTTTATAATTAATATGTATTATTACTCCAACTATTTATTAATAAACTCTATATAAAAACTGATCAAATGCATCTTTTTTATTATCATTTGTTCGTTTACGTGCTTTCAATAATTAAGTAGAAAATATTACTTATTATTATTAAGTAAACAATAATTTCAAAAATAAATGTATTTCTCGATAATACTAAGCTTTTATTAAAATAAATAATAATAATTGCATTAACTATCTTATTTATTGCGTAGTTATAATAGTAATATATAATAGTAAAACATTAATAAAAACAACTGTGTTATTAAAGTTTTACTACAAGATAACTGACATAATTATTAATCTATGAAACGTTTGTTTATAAATTATTGTGTTTTCAACGTCCAGCGAAAATTTGTAAGGACTTTTATTTTTAACACACAGACATTTTAAATAAAATGTCTAAAATAATTTGATAGTTTATTCCTACTAGATATAGTAAAATTAATGATTGTTTTTTCATAAAAACTCACCATGCGCTGTTTTTGCATCGCTCAATACGAAGAAAACACTAATTGAAAATATTAAAAAAAAATGTAAGTAAAAATCCTTCATAGCGAAATGTTGCGAGGACTTTACTAAAAAAACTTGTTGTTCACGAGGGAATTTGACGATAACTGAGAGTCCGCCGAAAAGTTTTGTGCTGTTCAATTTTAGGTTATTGACGCCTTTCAGATGAAACTTTTAGATATGGTTGTCATTTTAGCGTAACTTAAAATTAAACCTGTTTCAAAATCTACATATACGATTAATTCAATGTCTGCCTGCGATTATTTATTCTTAGAAAATAACTCTTTCGAATAACGGAAATGCATGTTGAAATAATGAAACAACGTTTTTTTTATCAGATGGTATTTTTATTGCGAAAGTAATAAACAATATACTTGAAAAATACAAAATTTTTAATAAATGCTTGTTCTCTTATTTACAGTAAAATTTCTGGCCCCAAATAAGTTTATTATATACTTACAATTATTATTACAATAAATAAATAAATTACCTATTTCTATTGTCTTATGTCGAAATTCAATTTTAATTTAAACTGTCAAACTTCAGCATTTTATTTTGTCGACCTCTATTCCTCATGTTTAAACTACGACTGAAGCCTAGCGTGTCTGTTATAGAACTTAATATATCATCATCATCCTTTTTTTTTAAACCAGTAGTGCTAGTTGATCCTTTTTTAACTTTCGTCTTTTTTTCTTTTGAATAATTGAAACCTAATGTTTCGCTAATGGCCCCGAATCCCAATAAATCGTCGTCATCGTCATCTTTCTTCTTTTTCTTCTTTTTGTCAACTTCCCCAGTCTCAACCTTGTCAGTTGCATTTTCTTCGTCGTCGTCTTCGTCTTCATCATCGTATTCATCATCGTCATCGTCACTATCGTCATCTTCTTTCTCATCGGTATTTTTTTCTCCATCGTCTGAATCACTCTCGTCTGTATCTTCAGTAGATTTCGACGCTTCGTCGCTCTGCGGTACTGTCTCAACTGTTATCTGACTGACAGGTTTTTCTTCATCGTCTCCAAATGACTGTACTATCTCAACGACACCGCCTTCGTCATCTTCATCTTCGTCACTATCGTCAGAGTCAACTGGAGCTGCTGTGGCAGGCTTAGAATGTTGCTGTGATGCAACGGGCTTTACATTTCCTGATGAAGTGGAAGTCTCTATTTTTGGTTTATCGGCTATTGGCTTTGTATTTGACACGATTGTGGTGACCGGTAATTCAGACAGTTGGCCGGTTATATATGAAATTGACGACTGAATACCTGGATCTCGAATAGGTGTGGCAGATTCTGGTTCCGTATTAGAGATCGCTTGTTCTGGTTTATTTGGGCGCGGACGATTTTTCTCAGAAGTCGTCGTTGTAAGTTTTTGTACCGTTGAATCTGGAGATACAACATCGTTATCAGCAGCAATTAGAACCGCACTTGGCACACCAACCTCATTTTGTTCATCTGGCTTGTTTGTCAGTTGGAGCAAGGCTGACGTGTGAAGTAAATTCAACCCACTCGCATTTTTGCTAGGAACTGCCTGTGAAATGATTTCAGTTTTTTCTGTCACATCATTAACAATGACAGGTGTGGTCGTCGCTGGCTTGGTAGTTGTCACAGCCAGGGGCTGTTTCTTAACCGGAACGCGTGCCGGTTTTCTTTTGATTGGAGTTTTTCGCGGAGGTTTTACAGCGGTGGCTACCGGCTTAGCTACTTGAGGAGCAACGCCCGTTTTCTTTTTAATTGGCTTTTTAGTACCCGATGACTCTGATCCAAAAAGACTTCCCAGTCCGTCTTCCAGATAGCTGAACCCTGTGTAGTCAGTGCTATCGCTGTCATCATCCGCTTCGCTTCCGGCGGCATCATCTTCCTCATCGTCATCGTCCTCTGAGATAAATAAATAATATATACGTTAGAAATTATGAATGACACCACTTCAAATAGCTACTCTACGCATGTTTTGTATCCACTATAATACTTTTATTTTGAGAGTTTTCTAATAAACTTACTTTATTTATACTCATCGAATTCATCATAATTAATACATATTTTAGATAAAGCCAAAACCATCGGATACATTTTATTTTTATCATTTAGTGTCTGCTATGTGCAACTAGTACACACCATCGTCACCAATACCAAATTCGTCATCGTCGTCATCGTCATCATCGTCGTCATCGTCGTCATCGTCGTCACCGCCAATTCCAAAATCATCTTCATCGTCATCTTCATCTTCCTCATCTTCGAGCTCAGTGGCAAGCGGCAGCGGCTCGGCGGCCTCTTGGATAACACCTCTGGGTCCGAATTTAAAGCATGATACTCTCAATGATGCCTCTACCGTACTTTTTGATTGCAGCTCAAGTCCCAAACACGCTTTGAAGTCTTCGCCGGTTCTTGCGATGTTGTAGACGCGACCGCAGAATTTGGAAAAGCCGCCCGGAAGTGGCATGCAGACGGGACGAGGTTTGCGTCCTAAAAAAAGTCAAGCAAAAAAATAAGTGGTCTGCTGATGATGCTGAATATTAGCCCGTCAGGCGCGGATGAAATGCCCCACCGTGGATCAATTTTCTGCTCTACAAATATGTAAGATCTATGCCATGTGTATTCTTGTATGTGCATGTGGCTAAGTTGTATATATTTACGTGTGTATAACGATAACAACGAAATGTTTCGATTTTTTTTTCCAATACGATGTAAGTAATCAAGCGTTAAGCAACATAGTGTTATTAGATAGAGCCACATATTTTAAATTAATTATTTTTAGCCGTCATCATTTTGGATACTTGAAAGTAAATTTTATTCACAAACATTTAAAAAATAGTATATTAGTTACCTGATAATGTCTGTGTGGCGATAACTCTGTCTGCAATACTTAAGGCTACTGACAAGTTGTCGTCTGCCACGTACTGAAGTCTAGCACATCCTGAAATACAGAAAAAACATAAATTATTACATGTTTCCGTTTACATAAACTACACCAATATAAATTTTATATTGCAAATATTTTACTTATTATTATCATCTTATTATTTAGAAGCAGCAAATAAAATATTTTTATATTTAATAGTTGTACTTATACAATAAAAATCAGAAATCTGTTATCAAAACCGTTTTAATTTTTATCGCGTGTTGAAGTTTTGTCAACGATATAAAACGAGTTACGAGATTTCATTTAAGTGTTTGAAATAATTTGGGAAGTAAAGCTATACGAAACCTAACTAACTTGGTTATGTATTATAATGTTTTTGTTTTAAAAGCTCTTAACGTAATAATATATAACTAAGAAGATTAATGTAATATTTTTTATTTGTAGAATATTAATACGTATTTATTTTATTATGCGATGATAATTTGATTCCGTAGAACAGATGAGTTGGGTTTAAAGTCTCGATTCAAAAAATATACTTCATCATAAATATGTTATAAACTGTTTTTATCTTTCTTACTGGACACATAAAAGGCATCCTTTAATCGATATGACCGTGCCTGAATGTCGTAAAAATACTACATGATAAAATACGAAGTTATGTGTCAACTATAAGAAACAACGTAATAACTGTAATATTGAAACGCTCTGCGATATGAGAAACTATTTATGCATGGAGAAATAATTCCACCATCATATACGCGGCTAATCCAGATAGTATTTCGGGTTACGAAATTAAAATGTGTTGTGGATGGAGGAGACAACCTGATGACAGAAATGGCATGCATCGTGCGTAAAAAACTCACTTCTCATTCTGGTTTTGTTTTACTTCGATCACTCAAAAACACATCGCGTGCGTTAACAAGATGTATGATTGGGTCATCAAATATACATATGGATCTGTAAACTGTAGAAAATTGTTCCTCAGAATATCTACATATTCTTGCATTAGTTACCTAATAGTGGATCAGTATCACCGGAATGTGTTACGCATATGCATGTCTTGATTTCTTGACCACTATTATAACGTCATACGTCATACCAATATAATCCTTATGAATCAATATTGATTTGATTTAAACTGACGCAATTCAATGTTTGAAATGCTTCTTTATAAACATGCACATACCTGGTCCATTTATGTTCAGGATCGGGACATGGAATTCTCTACAGCAGTTACAAATGCTATCCGTACAGTTGCATAATTTGTTCATGACGCTATCTTGTCTCTCTCCTTTTTTCGCCACTTGGACCATTTTTCTCGCCTCGCTCACATCTTTAGAGTCTGAAAAACAGCATTAAATACAATCAAAGTGTGTAGTACATATTATTTTTCATCTAGTTATACTTATCTTAAAAATAAACAAATAGCTTAAGTGCTGATTCTTGCATTCGCGTGTTGATACATTTGTTTGTCCAAGCAAGGTAAAACGGCTAAGCAATGAAATGATTTACTTTTACTTACTGATTTTAGTAATATGAGATATTTTATAAAAAATAAAAGAACTTTTTGGACTTTAAATAGCACTTGATTGAAAGATAATACGATTAATACGAGGGACTCTTTAAACTCTCGCTGTAAGTATTATATTCGATCAGATTCAAACATTTCAATCGATATTTTAAAATTTCATAAAAATTATGAAGAAAAAAACTTCTAAAAGACAATCAAAAGCGAGCGATCGACGATTAATCATTCATCCAGTTCAAACCTTTTCCTACAGAATAGCGAAAGGGCGAATAACCACTCCGCCACCCACTAGTAATAAAAATTTCATCGCAATTTTTTTATTATTTATCGACACAAAGATTCCATCGATCACGTGATTGTTCGCCTATGGATTTTAGAGTGGACATCGATTATCTGTTGAACTATCAACTTTCAAACATGCCTTCGCAATTTTCACAGCCCAGAAATAGCGAAGGTGAAAAAATAATCATATAAAAATGTTAATGTAAACGTTTTCAGTTAGAATTGTATTATAAGAATTATAAAAAATTGTTGATTTCGCTATTTAAAACTAGTACTTATAAACTCTTTTTTATTAATTTACTAGTGAGTACCCGGCATGCGTTGCAATACCACTCAAAGAAAGAAAGGGTTTGTGTTTTAATTTTGTTTATTGAACTGCTTTTGGATTAGAGGTCTGCACAGGCCGAAATTTCATAGACTTACCCGGTTCGAGCCCATCATCTTCATGTCTGGCCCGACCCGAACCCGAGTTTCAATATCACACTTGTTATAACACAATATTTTTCTTTTTCGTCTGGTGCGTACACGAATAAATCAGAAGGTTTTCCCTAGGTGTCGCTGTATGTACGTATTTGATTCTTTTTTTCAATTTTAGATTTTCAATTTTTTTCAGAACCCTTCACGGGTGTGTGCATAGCAACTCACCGAAGTTTCATCGAAATCGTATGAATGGTAAAGGAACGCGTAAAGGACAAGCAAACATTTATTTTATATAATATTTCCCGGCATGATCACAATAAGTCCTTCCTGAAAGTTTCGTCGCGATCGGTTGAGTAGTTTAGGAGCCTATAAGATCCGGACAAACCAACAAACCAACAAACAGACATTCATTTTTGTATATATAGATCTGTCTGTAACGCACTACACAGCACTGCGCTTTTCCACGATGCGCAAACATTGTGTCCGCAAGCGAGCGTTAGTAGTATGTGAGTGTGCCACTGCCACTTGGTGTATAATATTACCGGTAATGTAAATAATAACATACCTATAACTCTGGATGCAGCGAAGGCGATCAGGATGAATATAAGTAGAAGTTCTATGACGACGGAGAGCCGCATCTTATGCGTTTATTTGCTCCAATCTGAAATTGACAAATAAATGAGTTATAATTTATACGTATGATTTTTGTTACATTAATAAAATAAAAAATGCCAGAACGCATTCAGATATTGATGTATTAACAGAGAGGCTTGACCGCCTTTCTTCCAAATTTCAAATTGTCTAATTGTACAACTGGTGTATTTTATTTATCGACTAGCTCATTTACCTTCAATGATCTCGTTTGACTATAATCTATAATATAATGTGTACGTACGTTCATGCAAATTGCCACTATGACCTTGCGAATATTTCACAACAAAAAGATCGAAATGAATGTCACCAGCCCTAAAGCTATCTCTAGGCACGAACGATCGTATTTTTCTAAAACTACCATTCCCAATATCAATCATTTTTATATTATTATATATTATAATACAAATAATTATGCATCATGGCTCTCTATTAATATTAAATAAATTTAAAATTATAAATAAGAATTTCATTGCACGAGTTCGAATTACTTTTCTTCATAACCTTGAACTGCTACCTAAATTCTAAAGAAATTCAACGAATACTGAACTTTGTCTTCCGTTATTTTAATTTATTTAAATTTAGAACAAAAAATGTTTTTTTTTTGTTAAGTATAATAATTAACAATGAATGACTTTTCTCGTTTCACTTCTTTTCTATACAAAATATTAGAATAAAATCTCGTCAAACAGTGCCGATTATTTTACAGTAACGTGTTTTCTTCAAATTATAAAAACGCTAATGTTGTTGTTATTGTAAACAAAAAACTTATAAACTCTTTTTCAAAACTAACATAGAATTTCATTAAGATCACAGTAAATTAAATGCTTTTATCTAATTGATAATATGTTACATCTACTACCGCAAAAAACAATCAGGGTGCAATAAAATAAAGTCACATTACTATAGATTTTAAGAAGTTAATGTTTTTAGAATCCTTTTTCATAAATAAAATCTTTCTGAATAATTTAATAGTCTTGAAATTTTTATTGTCGATTTTAAAGTTGATAAAAAAACACAACCAGCAAGTATGGCATATTTTTATGGGTAGCATTTAAACTTTCTCAAAATCTTGTAATAAATAATAATTGTCATTTAAAAGTGGACTTCATTTAATAGTGCGGTATCATATTTTAAGAGTTTAACAGTTGGCATAAAAATTGTTTCCTTACGTCAATCTGAATAATCAATCTTAAACAATTGAATTGGATGAGACTATTTCTGAAAGATGGTACAAAAAAACGAAGAGCAGCGACGCAAGACAGGTAAGCACGGAAGCCGAGTGTGGATGGCCGCTGCTGCTCGGTGAAAGAAAGCGATGACCGTGACCCACACTCCACAAACCTTACTCCATCACCCGCACCTAGACACTCCACGCAACCGGCATTCATACCACCACTGTAATTTCAGGTATTCATTGACCATTAAACTAAAGCGTTGGTCCACTACTTTTTCCCGTGAGAATTCCACTAATATTTTTAAGCTTACATATTCTCTTTTATCACCAAGCATGGTTTAAATTGTTATTTTCAAATACTTAACATGATTATCTAATTATTGATAAAGAAGTATAGTTGTTCCAAAATACTTATAAAAAATATGGTGGTGTAAAAAAATTTATAATCTCCGTCAATGTTTTAAGTACATATAGCACATTTCCTTGGTTGCTTAACAAAAAAGTGAAATCTCTATAGGATAGGGAAGTGATTAACTTATGTTAAATCAAATTCATGATATCATTATATTATCGCCGATACTAGGGCTTAGTGACTGTTTAGTCGTTAACTGTTATTAACTGAAAATTGATTGATTGCTAGTTTCGCTCAGCGAGGAGGCATTTTCAAATACTCTGAGCATAACCAGTCTTGATCAAACTATTGATTGTTGAATTATGACAACAGATTTAATTTATTTTTATAGATAAAAATCCTTTCCACCAAGAATTGACAGTTAACACCATTCAAGTGAAAATTAATTATGTGTACAAATAATTATAATTCTGTGAAAACAAAATCAGGTATAGCCGAAATGTTGGGCCGAAATAGCTATCAATTTATTATTATATTTTATTGAATAAAAACACATCGTATTTCCTGAATAAAATGAAAAAGTCATACGTGTAAGTTAATAATAACTATAGCCACTCACAAATTGTTGTACATGTTTTTGAATATTTATATTGTATTTAGTATGACTTTCAATCTTATAAAGCGTTAACGACGCCTGCGATATTTTGCGTGTGCATAAAATTTCTTTTTTCACGCTGCTATGTGACTTGAAAAGTTCCCAACGCACGCCCACTCTTACGGATTACTGTTTCCCATGAGTGTGTCACCTCATTTTAACAGGATTTTACTTAAATCAATATGACGGAGATACTACTTATGCAATTAAAAGCGAGTGTTCTTGATTCTACGAATAAAGTGAAATTTTGTTTCATGGAAGCATACACGAATATGTATAAACTTCTAAATACGATGAATCACCGTCATTCAATAAAGCTCACATTTCATATGAGTAATATTTTATTAGTTAAATAGTCGTTGACTAGATGACCTGAGCATTATAAAAATGTGGAAGTATTACGGAACAAATTGTGTTTTATTATTAAAATATTCATTGAACCACATTTACAAAGGATTGGAAAAATAAAAACAAGTAATTAAATTCATGTAACCTTACACGTTTCATTTGTGGTCTTATAGGCTAGATTCTCGAGGAATTATTGACAATTTTTCTCGGCACACCTATTAACTGTTTGTCACACCGGCTGATAATGATTACATTAGACAATTACCGGAGCCAACTCAGGGTAGGAATCCTTAATAATTACTTGAAAAGAACATCCATTATAGTAAACTAAGTACATACCTTGGTTATTAAAAAAAAAAACAGTGAAAGATTGTTTTTAAAAAATTTTGTTAAGGAATTGTATTTATATCTTTTTGAAGTTATTTTATTATTTTTCGAGCAATATTTACTTTACTGATATATTCGATATTTTTTTTTTGTAATCGGCATTGTTTTCTCATCGCTAGCATACTGAACTATTTAATACTGCATATTTTTCTTACTTATCTGCGTGATAACTGTTACCTGACTAGCGATCGACGATTTGAAATCTAGAATAACTGACATAAATATGACGTTATTAGAGCAATAAGTGTTTAAGTATGAATGCCCATTGATTCGAATGACGATTGAAATGAGAGTTTCTATAAAAAAATGAAAAGTTTATCTTTGAAATGAACACAAAGAAATCTTGTATATATAAAACACGTTATGAAAATCGAAATCAAAACTGCTTCGCTACGTTATTGTGAAGATATTTTTTAATCGGTTGATATTAAGTATACTAATACAAACAATTAACAGTGCAAGCACGGATGGCCCTTCACATCTTCACAGTGCATCTTCACTTTAAATACTGATATTAATACTAACTAACATAAATGAAAAGTAATTAAATAAATATCGCGTAGCATTCAAAAGATTGCTTTTCAGTGAATGTGATATGATTAAGAATAATTATTAATCGAGAGTAGAAATAGTGTATGTATAACTACGAATTGATGGAGTACTTTTATGTATAATTTAAATACCATTGCTTCTTAGTAAATATAATAAATGAGTAGCTTTATATATATTTTTAAATTCTACCACCATCTAAATAAAAACATTAATCATGATCTTGATTAACGGGCAAAACTTAAGTATTTAGGTGAGCAATTTCCTCGATAATTACGGGCTGTGTAATAAGACATTTAAACATTCACCGATCGTCTGACCTCTTTCGACAAATTCGTTTTGGCATCATTTCATCGGGTTTTTGAGCACACTCAGTGCCGGCTGCGTTCAAATATTTTTTACCTCTATTCGAAATCACAAATATTTACAAAATAACAACAAGTTCAAATAATGATTTTTCGCAAGACATGTCTGTCGGCTGTATGTTTGGCACATTATATGATTTTTGTTTTGTGAAAATCATATTGTAATTATACAAACAAATTTATGATATCATTTGAGAGCTTTATATTGTTTACTACTCATACGCCTTATTCTTAACAGAATATATATATATATATGACATCTCTTATCAATTGATCAGTCATTGATATTTGTTTGCAATTTATAAAATATGAAGACGGCATCTTTCTGCCAATACTTCAATACCAGTAATTTGATTATAAATACTTTTTGTTATTATTTTAAATGAACCAATTAATATTATATTATTTGCTTTCAATCATTTTTGAAAAGATACTTCAAGAAGATACAGCTACTTTTAGCACCGGTTGCACTCCGTTAGCATTTTAAACTGGTACAGTTAGTATTTGCACTGAGCACAATACTTTGAACCAAAACAGTCATGTTGTTTTAGTGTAATTTGTGAAATATACTGAATTCATTGGCTGACGAAAGACGAGTTAGTAATTTAATTGATAATTGATCCAAATAAAGTTTAAATTATGTACTAGCACGAAAATCACAATCAAAAGAGGTTTAATGTTGTGTATGATTATGAAATACTTATTAATCAATAGCATGTATAGTCGAAATATTGTAACTATATATAATACAGAGACACGTTACGTAAATTGTAAAATACTGCCGTGGTCTCAATTTTATTTTTTTGTTATGATTTATTTCTACCGTTAATATTTTATGTCAGAATGTATTTATGCAGTCGTCAATGTATCCGGGTTTAACGATTACAAACGTAGAGCGACAAGTAAAACAATTGAAAATTGTTTATACAAAACAAATAAACTTTTCTTACCTGATAAACACAGTGCCTTCCGTATTCCAAAAAACGTTCGAAGCCGAACTTCACGCTTGATGTGGTTTTTTTGAACTTCGAATTAATTAAAAGTCAATCAATCAAAAGAGCGCGCTTATAGAGACGCGTTGTGAAAGAGAGTCGCGGGAAATTATTTGGTGATCGGTCGCTCGCGGATACTGTCTGATACTCAAATGCCGCGCTTCGTTTCTTTCTTTACCAAAGTTAAGTGTGCTTTGCCGAGCTCACCTGGCGAGAGAGTAATACAACATTGATAGTTTTTCACTAACACAACAGGTGAGAGCGAAAGAGATGCATACAATGCTTATGGCCAGGGGTGTACTAGAAATTTCTGACTGTTCAACAATACTAAATCGCCCTTTTACCAATCACTTCTTATCAAGCTTAAAGAAGGACAGAATTTCACATGACTTTTAAAACACTTGTAATTATTTGTTCATTATAGTTAGAACGTTGTCACTAAAACGTCATGCATAAAAAAACGGTGTAACGAAGTACTACATTTTCAGTTTATCATTGGTTTATGTTTGAACAATTTAAAAAATATACCATAAATTTTAATTTTTTTCAGAAGTCATCAGACTTCTAACTATGTGATATTTTTGTACATAGATACTAAAATCTTCATCACAAATAATGGATAAATAATAATATATCATAAAAGAAAAAAACTAAAATTTAAGGACATTAAAAATATATTAAAATGTCCGTCCCATCAAAGAAAATATTTGAAGCTAAAAATAGTTCTTATATTTTTTGATTGTGATTGAATATTTCATGTTTTCATATAATCCGATTAATATTTTTGTCGTGTCTATTTTAAATTCCGAAACATCTTTCGTTTCATTCTACACATACTAGATCATATAATTTGAACAAAACAAAAGAAGGACAACAAATTGCTCTAGAATTTGTACTGAAATAATGTTTAAAAAAGATAATTCATTTATTTGTCGTGTTGGTGGTTTTGATGATGTACTTCATTGAGTTTTTGTTGGACCATGACACGTCCAGGTGATATTTTCGAGGAAACGCTGGTGAACTGTATCCATACAAATCTTAATAATTTAACCATTGGAAATTATTTACATAAAACGAAACCTTTGAGGAGCCATTATATTATAATTCAGGACATTTTGTAACAGGTTAAATTAATATTGATCCAGCAATGGTATGAATGTTTTAACAATATGAAATTTTTTAACAATATAAATAGTAGTTTATTTAGAACAATCATTACAATTAATATACTTCTCTACACTCGACCGGAATTGAAAGTAGGATTATGAGATCTTAACACGGTATACGGGACAGTGTAGAAAAAAACATAAACACCCTTGATATTACGACGGTAAATGTAGCTTGTGTCAGATAAAGATGGTTGGAAATTTTTCCTGGAGTGACATATTATACTTGCCGATTTTAATAACAATATTGTAAGCTTCACAAAAAGAAACATTCCACAGTGATTAATTTATATATTGCCAATTTTTGCCTAATTAACGTAAAAATGAGTTAAAGAGATAAGATACAAAATACGTTTCGAATGTGTTGCCCGCCTGTGATTTTAATAAGACATTCATATAAAACAAAATCAAATGATAAAGCTAAGGCAGACCCTGATTCGCTTTTTATTAAAAGCTTCCCAAACTTCAACCGCTTTCGTCGGTTATATACAAACATACCACATTTTTTCCGACTAGAGTATTCGTTATATTTTCAATTCAACGTAACTCCTTTCAAATATGTTGTCATACGACATCTACGTAATAACATTAAATATCTAACATTTTCCAAAGATTATCTGATATGTGAGCGATTGCTTAATTTACATAAATACTCAACAGCTTACAAGAAAGAATGTTTCTTTCATATACAAGCTCATCGTTAACATTCATCTTCTATTTATAATCTAATTGTTGTATTGTAAATAGATCAGACATTGATAAATAAAAAATAACGTATATAAAGAACTGGCTCTGAATTATATATTTGGTGGGCCGGAAGTGTTTTTATTTCCGTCAGTTTGTTTTAGTTGTTAAAGTATTCGTCAACAGGCTACTCGAAAGTCTATCAGGCTGTCGATGTACTACTAACTTAATACATGTCCATCTTGCCCTAGAATGGAGGAAGTTTATGTACTCAAGTGAAAGCGATTCACCTCGCTCTTGATAACGTTAAAAGATGAATCCTCAGGCGCGCATTAGTTAAAAAAAATTTGAATTGCCGAACGTTTTATTTAACCTTTTTCTTCAGTCGTTTTTATTATTATTTATAAATCTGCCAAGAGCTAATGGTTTTAAAAAAATTAGTTAAGAAAAAAAATGTTAAAATAATGTTGTTATTTAACTAATATATTATTTCGCTGTTAGCGAAAGTCGTGAACTATGCAATTCGTTAAAGTTTACTTAAAACTGTTATCTACTTGTAAACTAGGAAAGATTACTAGGGGCGGTGCACCGCACACTCCACATGTTTCAAGATTTGGGGTGTGTTGTTTTTAAGCCGATAATTCTGTATGGCTTTAAAACATGAGGCCTAAAAGACTTTCAAGCATTTTAAAAAGAAATTCTCTGTAAATAACACTAAGTTCAATTAAGCACTCAACGCCTAGAACACATCATGTGGAGACGGGAGGATCACCAAAAGAAAGGTGCATATATAATAACCGACTAAAAAGAGGTTGCACTTAACAGAAATGTCTGGATAACAGTTATCCAGCCCGACATGAATCTCAATGCACCAATCGAACAACCAGAACAATATTTATTGTAATTTAGTTGTTTTACACAAAACATAATTTTTAGCTCTTCAAAATATGTTAAAATTTTCTAATTTGAAAATATTTTTTTATTCATTCGATGAATTTGAATGTATGACAGCAAATATTGTATCTCTTCAATAATTCAATTAGGGTACTTATTTAAAATAAACAGCTACAATAAAGAATATTACAATAACAACTGAGTAAAGAGTAAAAGTCTAATTGCAAAGTAAATAATCAAATTACAGTTCACTTAAATATACAAAAATTAATTTCAATAATTTTATGGATTGAATGGTGAAAAGAGGTCTCAAATTTTTTGAATTGATAGAAGTTTCCTGGAGAATAAACTAGATCTGTATGTCCGATAAGACCATCGTGATTATTTCTACACAACAACATGATTTAGGCAATCCTAAAGACTATGATGCGAATCTTGATTTCTATCACCACAAGAACAACTTGGATCTGGTTTAATTTTAAACTCACATGACTTGACATTAAACGCACCGTGGCCGTTGTTAAATTGGGAGGTCCAATGATCTGGACAGTACCAGCATTTTAACGAAAAAGAATATCTGGGAAAATAAACTGCACACGTGCGCGGTCGCGTAGTAATTTTGTAACACTAATAAGATTCTAGCGCGCGCTACCTCATCGAGCAAAACAAACTATCGCCATTAGCTTTTGAATAAACTCGAATTATTGTATGCCTTAAAATAGAAATAAATTTGTAAATAATATTATAATTGTATTTATGTACAGTAACATAGATGATCATTTCATATTATATCACATATTGAAGTTTGTATAGTCTGTAAAGATTGAAATAAAGTAGCGATTCTTTTGCCTACTCAGAAATTTGGTTTCCGCACTAAGGACCGCTCTTAATTACGAATAACAACACAAGTAAATTCTAAAAATCAATGATTTTAAAAAATGGCAAAATTGTTTCATTCCTTCGCTACTAATCTCATACTTAGAGATTAGATGTAGATTTATATCTGCAGATATCCAGCGTTGAATATACGACACGAAAAACGTCCTTTAAATGCACTGATTGTGGGTGCATCCCACTATAACATAACTATTTATTATCTTAGACTTAGACTCGCCCGTACAATAGTAGTAGTCTATAGATGCTTCTTGAAGAAGCGAAACGCGTTACATTTACTAACAGGGCCAGTGGAATAATTAAGATATCAATTTTAATTATATATTATTTGAATCCTTATTTACGAAACATTGATTATAACATCACCTTTTTGTTTTTTCATATTTAAGGAACGTTTATAAAAAAGTATGAGGTCTGAAATGATACATCTTTATACATATTGGAAATTTTGTTTCATTGTTTTTTAAGACTTAGTATATTTTTCTTTCGACTACATAATATTATGGACAGTGCCTACCAAAGAAACTTTCCAGTGAGAGCACTTATTTTGCAACAAATACCAAAACTGTTATTTCTATTTTCATTTATATTTCGGAAATAAAAATTTTGGGTTCCGTTTTATTTCAGTTTTATAGTCACTTACTACATCACTAGCTGCTATTCATTATGGAAAATTATTTTTTTATAAAATAAATCATTTTTACGATTGTTATTATTTCCAATAACGATTCAAATATAACGAGGGCTGCGAATATTTAAAAAAATCTTGTCATCTTTTTAAATATTGTTAAGAGATTATGGGCTATTATCTTTTTGAACAAATAACAATTATTGAAAATAAACCAACCAAGAAAAGTGTATAAAAAAAAGTATTAATTCCAATAATCAGAGGCTTACATATTATGGAGAGGAGCTCAACTGTTTGCTATGCCTCCAAAGCCTCCAAGATTTATTTTTATCCCACCAGTTAAGTTCATTATTTGAATTTTTCTCCCTGGCATCCATTATATTATAATAAATGAAAAAAATAGTATTAATTGAAAAAAATAGTATATGAAAGAGCCAATTGTGCTGTCGACGAAAAACAAACTATGAAATAATATTTCAATACTACGATCTCCATCAATATTATTTTAAATAAATACTATCAATTTAGTGTTTAATTTAAGAATAGATCGTATGTAAATTTTATACATGTGAAGTTTATTCGATTCTCTGAAAATATTATTTAAACTACAACAGGGCGTATACAAACTTGATTCTAAAGGAATGATAGCTTTGTAGAATTATCTCTCTCTATTAAAAGATAAGGTAACCTGTCGACTATTTGTAAAAAGCAGGACTCGTAACATAATTAACGTTCAGTTTTACAAATTTAAAACAAACGCACAGTCACTGCTTAAATATCGTCTTGACATTGTACAGCAATAAATATGAGTACGCAGTACTGAAGCTTCAATTCCATACCAAGAGTCTCTTTGAAACGGTTGACCCACTGACCTTGATGAAGGTCATTGACCTGATGGCTGACTCTGAAGCTGGCGCGCATGCTGTGCGCGCACCACTACATTTTAATAACATATCCGATGGATCAAAATTATAAACTAATGTAACCTTTATTTGGTGAAATAAAATCGATTAGAAAATTTCTTATGACCGTCATTTAGCCAATTTAGTGGATCTATATAATATATATGGTCGTAAGTCGTAAGTTTTGATCAATAACTGATGACATATCTTTTTTAATAAGTGTATCAATTACTCGCTATCCAATTAAATGTTCATTTAACTGATTTGAAAAATATGTATTTTGTACAAAATGAATGAATTATGTTCAATCTAAGCATATAAATTTAGTTATAAATATTCGTTTGATTCAAATTTGATACAAATTATGGTTACCTGTAGAAGCTTTATACTATACGGTTTGAGGAATAACCGTAGAAAATTAAATGGTAATTTAATAATTTGCATTATTTAATGTTGTCTATTTTAAGCTTCAGTCGAAAAGCTCTGTGTACATATTTTAATTTCTAATTTATTATTAGTTGTAAGTTTTTTATCGTTAGATGACTCAAACTATCCGAAGAAATAGAAAGTATTTAAAGACAACTCTGGTTTTTCTGAGAATATCGGATCAATAAATTATGACAGTGGATGATAAACCATACATTCTAAATAATTGTCATAATCTCTTATACTAAGTACTCATGCGGTATCAATTTTCACTTGAGATGTACATAATATAATATTTATTTGGTACATCACCATCTTTTTTATTTAATAAACTTTTTAAAAATTAATTTAATACTCTTTATTCTATACTTAATTATTTTCTCAGTTATCATACAGTTTATAAATTAGCTTCATAAATAAAAACACACTTTTTTAATCATGCATATTATATTAAATTCAGCGGGTACGTCATTCAAGTAGGTATGTAATAATTCTTCTTTATTGTGTTTAGCGACTTAATTAATATTACGTATTTAAGTTATTTTGAGGAGCTATTTTATCACATGCGACCATTTGAAAGCGTCCCAATAAACTATAACTATAAAATAATTGATAAAAAATTCTTATTTATTTCACTATCCCAGTCCCTATAGCAACTAAATATCTTTAAGTTTTAAGAAAAACCCTCGATGCAACATAAATGCATAAACTAATGAAATGATCACGCGATTTCACCAAGTTACTTTAGCTCAAGGCTCAAGGAGAAAACAACACTAAAGCTTCCGTGCTAGTGATATCTATTTGCCAGAAAACTAGTAAAATAATTAATACAAAAAATAAAACACAAATATTAGAGAAATTAAAAAAATCTAACTCGCTGTATCAGTTGATTTCAGTATAACATATAATACTGCTTCTATAAACGTATGCCAGCAAATAGAAAGCCACAGGCCATTTACTTCTTTCAAATTTTACTTCTGCTCATCAAAACCGCCATAATGAATGTGTCTTTCAAAAAATACTTCCTCCTTTGTTGCTTTCATTATACAGTTATATGTAAAAAAATCTAAAAAGCAGCTCTAAATATAGCTTTGTCAAGAAGTATTTGTAATCAATAGCTGACGTGAAACGGTTTGGGAAACTTCCATTGTAAGAGTATAATAATTCAGATTGGCTATAGGTACAGTAAATAATGATACACATTTAAAACATCAGTTTGATTTTTCATAAATTATGAGAGATATATATATTATAAGTGGAAGCTTTCAAAATTGTTATTTATTAGTTTGAAGTTCAAAAGACTCCTTGAGGGCCCGTTTGTCACAGAGAAACAGAAATCAAATCAAACGGTTAAATTTCAAGTTGTGTGAACATAGCAAAATAGTCCAAAAACTGTCTGAAATAGATATTTAAGTTGTATTGTGTACCTGTTCCAGATAATAAAAGTAATTTTTCCCACGGATTCAATCGAAATAAGGATTCAATGTAAAACTGTGAACGGAATCTGGTTTCGTCGGAAGTATCTACTTAATAGAGCTATTAACATAATTTCATTATCACGATATTGAACTTTCCCGCTATTTTTCCGGAGGTAAATGATAATTATATTGCTGCCGTCAAACTGTATTTTGAGAATACACGCCAAAATTTTGCAAAAACTAAAACAGCCGACGAATAAACATATAGAATTTGGATCATTAATTTCTTCTTGTTAACATGGAATACACATCATTCTTATTATGAGACGGTAGTATTGTAAATAAACAATATGCAACGTCAGAAATGGAAAACAATAGATATGTGTTATAGTAGAAAAACTTGTCAGAAAATCCTGTCATTTTTCTCGACAGTTTTTTTCTCCCCACACTTAAATGTTGTGTGTTAAAAAAAACAACAGTTGTTATCATTCGACATCTGCACACATTGAAAAGCAATTACGTGGTAAAATTGTACTGCAACGTGTGTTTTTTTTTAATCTTTATAATTTCAAATTTTGGGCTTAATTTCATGAAACTAATATTTATAAATCATACTGTTCTGGCGTGGTAGACATTCTCTGTATTCAAAATATAATGGAAGCAACATTTTTGGTAAAACGTTATAAACAAGAAAGGTTTTCATTTTAAAAAGAATATTTATATTTTTTTAAAAATCATCTAGATAAAATAATAACTGTACCCCTACGGTTGGTCGCTTAATCACTTTTAAAAAATGTAAGATACTACTATAAGAAGACCATTTTATTTTTTCTTTGGCCAAAGTAAAAATATTGACGTTTTATATTTTTAGATAAAAAGTATAACAAATTCACTCCATTTTAATATCTTTACTGTATCCTCCTACTCCTCCCAAACAGTTAACAGTAGCGACCTGAAATTTTCAGTCATTCTGCTTGCCATATCTAGATTAGCTAACTACCAACCTTTAACATTTTTATCAATATTTCTATATTTTGTGGGTGTTACATGAGGTACGGTCCAAGGTGATATTTTCAACTTTTAAAATTATTCTTAACTGATGGATTATAAATTGTATTTATGGGTGTTATTACATAAGGCATGGTCCACGGCGATACTTTCAACATTAGCTTGCACTAAATGCGTCTAAATGTTAGCGCCCTTTATCCCGGGCGAAGCTGGGTTATAAATACTAATATCCAATAACGAAGAAAATATTATTCTACGTATTTGACAAAATAGATTTTTTTTTAATTCTCCTCACAATAATTACTAACACATAAAAATACAATAATAAAATCAAACTCAGGGCTTAATTATGAAGACCTTTTTTTTTAAATAAATTTGATATTTTACTCTTCAGTTTCTCGATGATTTTCTTTTAAACTCATCGGCTTATATAAGTACTTTAATTAGTACGTTTGAAACGAAAATACGGTAAATAATGATATAAACATACGCACTCATACGTTTATATCCAAAGGCAGTCATCACAAAAGATATTCTCAGTTTATCAGTGTTAGTTGATGAACCAGCAGATTTTAAGATCGAATCACACCGGTATAAAATCGTTGCTATTTTATATCTGATGACATTTTACAATAAAAATAAAAAATATCAACGTTGTACGTACAAAAGATATCAAATAGTTTAATAAATTTAAGACATTATTGGATATATGTTATGAAAAAAATACGTCAATTTTTTTAGTTTAAAAAGAAATAGCACAGGTTCATTCACATTTTGTGCATTTTCAATTATTTTTCTGAGCATTCCACTGGCTTATCGCAACCGGATTTTACTTTTTATGTGGATTAAACATGTGATACATAGTTTTTCATTATAAACAAAATATTTTACGAGTTAATTAATTTCGCAACCGGATTTTACTTTTTATGTGGATTAAACATGTGATACATAGTTTTTCATTAAAAACAAAATATTTTACGAGTTAATTAATTTCTAACTTTTTTTACTGTATACGATTTGTCTACAAATTTTAAAACTGTTTTCTTATGTTATCATTTGATGCACATTTTATTCGATTAAATATTTTTATTACAATTATGTTAGTAGTGATTCCATTAATAAAATATTGACTCAGACTTAATTTTATTCGATAGATAAAGTATAAAAATACTTGAACCATGTTTATAGCATTGTGTAATATTTAAATTAATACACGGTTTCACAATAGGTATATTATATTCAATTATTAAATTATTAATAATTCTAATTGATACAAAAAGTGCTTTAAAAATTAATGCTTTGTGTTATTTTATTTTGTATCCAAATAAAAAAACGTTGTAAAAGAAATATCGTAATAAGACTAAGTCTTTTCCCATCCAGATTTTTTTTTGATAGTGATTCTTTATCTACAAAATAAATAAATGAAGTAATGTTATTTGAAATGTCTGAGAGCAAGGTTCAAGTGAGAGGCTTGCTTTAGTCGGAAAGATGTGAGAGTCAGTATTGACTGCCTACCGGCGACTGTTGACTACCAACGCTCTAAAAGAGGACAATTTCTGCAGCCAGTGAGGAAAAGGGGAGCTCAGTCTGCCGCCAAGTCACTTGCTGGACTTACATTGCAACAGTCCTCTGAGCGCATACCTCTCTACCTATTCATTCTCAACTTCACTCTAGAATACAAAGCACAGATCGTACTTTCTAAAGTGCAGTCGATTGATTACAGTTTTCCTTTGGCGCGTGATACCTTTTTGAGGGTTCCAACGTATCCTGGTTTCTGCAGCTCAATAGGTCGACTCGCCTACTTCGGACGCTGATAGTTGTCACGCTACTTCTCATTTTGGATTGTGCCGTGAAGAATTTTTATAACACACAAGTACTTCGGAATGTTTGATTACACACGGATACTTCTTGCAACGGTTGTTATAGTCAGCTGTTTTGTGTCAACGGCTGAATCTGCTGATCTCATTGGTGAGTTGAAACATCTAATAATATTTATTTATTTTTGTATAAAAATCAGACACAAAATTTTCACATTATATAAAGAAATATTTTGTAATAATTAGGAATTCCATCCCGAACACTTATATTAGCTTCAAACTCCTAAATCAACTACTGGTGAATATATTTATGACATATGATATGTGAAAGAACACGTTTTAACAATTAATAATAAATATTTATGTATGCGTTTAAGATATACTTACAAAATACGTTTTCAATTACATTGTTTGTTTTTTGAATTGCTTACCTTAATTATATATAACTAACTATTTAGATAATTTATTTTGTGGTTGTTACTTTAAACAATATGAGCTAATATCGAAAAGTTCAAATAGGATGTTTTTCAAAAGCTTTACCAAAAAAAGTGCTGGAATAATACGCATTTGAAATGATTTTTACATAAACCAATTTTGATATCTAACATGTTTATTTTTTAAAAATTTTCGTCATTTACGTCCAAATATGAAACTGAAGATAAAATGAATGAATCGATAGTATTTGTGACGCTGCAGATCAAATATAGATATTTCCGGCGTGTGAAAACTAAAAAAAAATTAATTGCGAATAAAGTTTAAACAACACTTTTATTAAAACAGATATGTTTTAAATAAAAATAATTCATTCGATTCCATACATGCTTGCTATGTATATTTTTTATCCATTACAAATATAAATTTTATCAATATTTGGAGTTATCCACGATTGATTAGCACCGGCTTGATAAAACCGGACTGGATACGTAAACCAGAACCAGTTTTCATTGTCACTGTACTAGTTCGTATGAGTCATATTATTCGACCGGCTGAACAAAGCAATACTTAAATACCAGCTTCAATCAATTCTCAGGTGAAAATAGCCACCCCTTAATATGTAGATATAGTATATTCCATACGTTAATAAGTACATACAAAACAAAACAAGATAAAATTCTAAAGTTCTGAAAGAAGTATGATCAAAAAATACCAGTATTTATTTAATTGTTTTTATTTTATTACATTTACTGCTAAAAACTACAAATTTATGAGTAATATTTATTTATCGTAGTTTAATTTTTTTTTACCATTTTCGCTCCCAATGTGGAACACATGGCCTCCTAATGGAGGTATCTCAACAGAAGTTTTCCTACGAGAATTGCTTGTTACTCAGTCACTCAACTTCTCTTTTTCGAAGAGAGTAGAGATAGAAGGATATGGGCTACAAAAGGACTAGTGGTTAGCAATGAGTCTCAGCTGTGAATCATCCGTTGAAACATATATGCCAAAAAACACATTTCAATCTACGTGGAGTAACTCGTGACAGATTTGCGAAACATAAGTTCAGCATTTCAAGTGAAATCAGGAAAACACCATTCACAATACATCTAGCATGTTTGACATTTTAATTTATCTTTTCATTCCTTGTCAGTAATTTATAGACCCCGTTATATTCAGGCTTATACGGTGGGATAGGATTGGTGGGAGAGAATTTAAGACATCACAAACTTCCATGCCTACCAATAGAAATCTATAAATCGATTTAAAATTCAATTTATGAAACAGTCCGTACCGGGGTTTTAACCCGTGACTTCCGTAACCGTAGTTAACGACGTTGACCACTGCACCAAGGACCTGAAATACAATCATACAACATCCCAGCCTGTTTTATGCCGCAATTTACCATAGCTGTTTTCAAAATGCTATAATATCAAGCTAACAATAATAAAAACACAATAATTACTTTAGAAATCCACTCGGACCCTCAGGTGTACGAATTCATTAGTTGTTAATAAGTTACAGTATTTTAATGTAAATTGTAATTTAAAGTGTAGTTGTGAAAATGTATATTTATTATTTTATTTCTTTTCTAATGGGCATTTTCGGAAATTAAATCAACTGTAGTTAACAAAATAATGTATATAATATATGAGCGAGTAGGAAAATCGTGTGATAAATTTAATACTTTTGAAAAAAAAAATTTTTAAGCTTGAATATTGTGGCGAAATTTCTTATGCAGTCTGTACTTAATATGAAATAAGTAGGGCAAACCTGAGATCAACAAAATGTTCGATGAAAGTTTCGCGGTCACATTAATTTTATTCTCCGTACGCAAATGATGGTTCGTGGTCTGACTCATTTAATTCCTACACACAACTCTCTAATCCAGCGCTTTCCAAATCATTCTCCACATATTCAGAGGAATATACTTTAAAACGTGTAATTTTAACTCTACGAAAAGAATCGAAAAAATCGTTCAAATGAGATTAGAGAGAGCTATTTACCTTATTTGCACATATTATTTGCTATTTATCAATAATGAACCAAATAAGTATGTTTAAGACACTACCGGTACCGTGGTGCAGTGGTCAACGAGTCCCAGTTTGAACAGTTTCATAAATTATTTTTTCAATTGATTTATGGTTTCTGCTCGGTTTGTGATGTCTAAATTTCTCTTCCACCCTTACAATCTTAAAAACGGGGCTAAAGAGAGAGCAATTAACTGAACACTATCTCTGTAATATCCATATTCTTCTAACGCTACTCCCATCGAAACAAATAGACGCTAAGCAACTGAATAACAAGCAGTTCTCGTGTAAAATAAATCTGTTGAGATACCTCCATTAGAAAACTATATCTCCACATTGGGAGCGGGCATAGTTAAAAAAATGCTTGTTTGGTTCCAATAGATCATTATTTGCCCTTGAAAGGGATGACCCGTGTCACAAATAGCTGCATATAGTATCACTATAAAACAACATTATTCCAGACAACTTCACCTAACATTAAAAACAAACAAAAACTTAATTAACTCTCTTCAAAATACATCAGCGTTTCATTTATTAAAACAGTTTTACAGTCTAAGCCCGGGATCGGTGGAAACTTTTTCGGCACTACCTCACAATATGTATGTTATTAGAATTGTATAACCCCTTAGAGATGAATGTGAGATTTTATTGAATTCTATTAGAAAACCCGAAAAGTGTTGCAGTTCTAAATGATAAACATTATCTTAGCCTCGTATTTCCACTGAAATGTCTTGACAATAAGAATCCATAATTTTGCTTCCAAATCGTAATTATCACAACACATATACAAAAATGTGAAGGAGACATTTTTTAAATTCAATTCAGTAGAGTGAATCTGGGTAACTTTGAGCCAGCTCTACGATTTTTTGTATTTTTATGGTTCACCATTGCATTTATGTCTGGTATTGTTCTACATAGAAATGAACCAATATCTTAAGATGAAATTTAATCAATATAAATAGATCTATTGTTATAATTGATATTAAATATAAATAAAACAAGGTGGGCAAAATTTTCATCCAAATTGGGTAACTTTGGCCCACGAAACAAATAATCACTGTAGTTACTATAAAATCAGTGATTTTAAAGTCTTGGCAACTTTAATTCATGCTTTCATATAGTATTTACATACTGATGCGAAAAAATATACAGCATTTGGTTTACAGATTAGTAATACGGATTGAAAATATGGCTAATCCAATTTATTTCAAGAAAACTTTTTAAATTGTGTTTTATTATTCCAAGCTGACACCTTATAAATTCAACAATAAAACAAATTATGTTGAACATTGTTATTTTTCATATTTATACCACCATTATTCAATACCTTTACTTAACTAAAAAATATTTATATGGCATTTGTAATATCATGGTATTATAACAGCACCTTTTTCAATGTAGTGGGCAAATCTTAGAACGATGGGCAAACTTACCGAAATCAATTGTAATCGAATTATTTTTCTTGTCTCTCATTTTTCTTTTTTTCTGAGTATCTATAGCCGTAGGCCAGGACTGAAAATATGATTGCGTGTGTACATACAATTATTTTAATTGCGCGTGTCTTGTAGTTATGACAAATATGTAAATCAATTATTTTATGTTCTCTCACATTTTCAAACAGCATCATCTTTATCGATATATCTCTTGATGAATTTTAAAACTAATAGTTTCATTAGTACTGTGAATCATTTTTTTTATGTGTGGGACCCGGTTGCGGTTGCGCCACTTACACCATCCAAATAAATCCCCGTTAAATATATTAATTTATAATTGATGTTGACGTTTCTGTGCCACAGAATATTTTCAGGCAAGATATTATATTAATATAATTCAATGTTATATTATTAAAGATTTAATAGAATGGACAATCGGTGGAAAAGGCGCCGAGACGAGAGCGGAGGGTGAAGCGGAGTCACCTCCCGGAGGACAAAGAAACTGTTTGTGTGATGGCCCCTCCTGCATTTGCTGCATCGATTTCAATCTCACATTCGTAGACCTTGGAGGACCAGGTACCACTTTCACTTTTAAATAAATTATTATTTAATGTTTATTTCCATAATCTACATGGTCTACAGTCTTTCACCTATGTATCGTCGTATATATTTACATAGTAGGGAGTCGCATCCAGCGGCTTACCTAGATGACGGGCCTCAGTAGGCGTTACCAGGTGGATTTCATTTGACGGGCAAAGAAAAAGAAGCCGAAAGAAAACTGCCACTGAAGTAATCAAGAGCTTTGTAAAAAGAAAAGAAAACTATATGTATTCTTCAAAATAATATTTATTTTATAATTACATATTGAATTTGCATTAGGAACATGTTTATTCCTTCAACTCTCGCTTTTCAACAGATATCTATCAAATTTTGTTGAAAATATATCATTTTAAACATATCTTAGTAACCGAGTTGTCACCGCTGGTGGGTTTTCATCCAACTCGATTGTGTTGTCACTGGATCTAAATCCGGAATAGAAACTTCCATAAATTGATTTATCAATCAATCCACTATCGATTAAAAACGAGGAACAGAAAGCTTATTACAGGTCTGTTCTTTACATCTTTTTTTCTTTATCCCTTCCGAAGAAAGATTTGACTATCTTTCGACTTGTTTCCTTTAAACGTGTACTACCGAGATGCTTCATTTGGGACCAGGTGTGGTTTAACACATATTTCAATCATGAATAGTATTTTTTTCGTGGATTTTTATCTATATAATAAGGTTTAAGATCTTTGATGTAGCTAGTTCATTGATTTTTAATTGTTTTACTTTTGAATCACTTGTATGAGTAATCAATTCTTTATCTAAAAAAATCCGTCTAAAAAATCAATGGTATGGTAAGATGCAGATTCTTCTTTAAATGGGATGCTTAGGATTTTCTGATAATTTTAATGGAAAAAATAGATACCCAGTATTTCTTCAATGCCCGATTTAGCCCCACTGAACATAATAAATATGATAACAAATATCCATGTTAATGTTTTGATTATTTATAACTCATAAGGTTTTTAATCTGTTTCAGGTTGTGTAAGAATGAAATATCTATCTCAAGATGAAGGATTTGCAGTTAATGTATCTTACGGAAACAACCTTATTCACAGTCAGACTGTCAAAGGTAAAAAGACTCTTCGTTTAAATTAAAGGATATGCAAAGATATCCCAACAACCACTTGTGGCTTGAAGACTTTGTAACATTTGTACTATTGAGTGCTTGCAAATGTTTAAATATTTAAGTTTAAGTAAAATAATTTGATAAAAACAAGTTGAAGTATTTATTTAGGAACAAAAATAAAGAAATACATACTCTGAAATTAAATTTAAATATTGCAAAGGTCGCCCTTGCAGAAAAATAATCGTCCCTATGTATAATAATTATTTTGTTTATACGAATTTAACTATGAGCTAACGAATTTTTTCATGGACAAAATTAGGTAGGCATTGTGTCATCCGGCAAATGTTTGGGGCATTCTACTTCATGGTATGGCATCCTTAAACAAATGGTTGATGTAGAAAATATTATGTGTTTCATAGGTCCGAATCCAGAGCCTACATGCATGAATGTGATATCTCGCGTTGCACAGCTTTGTGCACGACTCACCGAGCTGGCGCCAACCGGTGATGGTCTTCGAGGATGCTTACAGTTGGAACCAACACTTCTCGGGGATCCCCAAATTGAATTTCCACTCGGGTGTTTCCGGTCGGGACCTGAAGGCATGAGTATGGAACCTACCAGGTCCAACTCTACTGTCGTCGAGGAAAGGTAAAAAATTGCAAACTTTCATTATCATTCGAATGTATTTTAGATATTCAATTTCATTTAATTTCACACAATGAATTCTAATTCATATAAAACTAATGCTATGCAAAAACAAGTTTTTGGACCATATACCGAGGTTTTTACAGATCATCATTCTATCAAGTGTTGCTTAGATAGTACTTACTTAGTAGAATAGATGTTCTGGGTATAAATCATTTTTTTTTCCAAATTAAAATTTGAGATCCTTAACATGAGTGCATCTTTTTTCCTCGAGTTTATTTTAACTGACTTTATTAAAATTTTCCTCTCAAAACTTTCTCAGCTTATAAAAAAAACTTGCATTATACTGTCAAACTGGTAAAGAACGCCAAATTGCTAATCGCACTATTATGTAAATCTATACTGCTGTTTTTTTAGTGTTAGTATATCTTCTATGCAAATCCCTCTAAGGAAATACTTGATTTTATTATTATAGTGATAACATTTTCACAATTAATGAAGGGCTTATTGCAGAATGTTTCATTTTCAAAAATAAACACCACCATGATATAGTTTTATAAAATACAGCGAGTGAAATGTATTTTTATGTAGCATGATTATATTAAAATATTTATGTTTACTTTTTTATGGAATAGCGAACCCGAGACTGAAGAAACTGATACAGTAGGCGGCATTAATACTGCAGAAATAATCCAAGCCGTGAATGACTCTGCAGAGGAGGGCATCGCATTCTTCTCAAATTTACTAGGCCTCAGTTTCGGCAAATCGAATAGTACACAAACAGCAAATACGACTGAGTCAAATGTCAGTGATGCCCAATCCCAATCCGATTCAACACAACCTAGCAAAAGCCAAAAAAGGGCAGAGAAAAACTTACATTTTAAATCCCAAATAAATGAAGTTTAAATAAAGCATAGCCGTAGATATTGTATTTACCAGTATTTAAATTTCAAGAATAATCTATTATAATATCAATACCTATGCCTACTAAATAATCAATTTATTCATGTATCCACTAATATTGCCACATAATTTTAATTATAATTAATTTATTATTTATGTATTCTTTATATTAATGTCCATTGGATTAATTGGATTAAGTATTTTTAAGGAAAAACTGTTAGAAATATACTTATTTATAACAATGTATTTTAAGATACGTTCCTAATTAACGGATTCCAAATACATAATGAAAATTAATGTTTTTATGCATAGAACTTATTTTTAATGGTTTCCGTCAATAAAAATGTCCTTATTAATCATATTTTCACTTATTACCTAAAACTGTTTCTTAGTGAAATCATTAAGCCATTACTTGTTACTAAAACCAAGGCGCAATAAACACAGACACTCCAATAGTTAAGTATTTTTTAATAAAAATCACTTCTTGTCAAGCTTTTTAGTGATGAAAATGTAAAGCAACTTTTCCTATGCCACGAAGAACATAAAAAAATAATCAAAATTTATAATTTGTGGTGTTGACCACGAGTAAGTGACCAATCAATGGGAACGTGCACTTCTCACTTGTTGCCACATGGGAGCGCCAATTTCGAATCCATCCATATTTCAGTCGGTTCATAACAATACCATAATATGGTGATAAAATAATATTATTATTTTATCATTTCAATGAATTATATAAATATGGATTTTCATTATGTAAGCGGAGCATTATTTCGTCTAATTGCTTTTGAAATATTAAAAATACCGCGAAAAAGGGTGCCAGAACGCCGTTCCACTGCGTTACATTACAAAAAAAGCCCAGAAAATCACACTCTAATAAAATAATACAGTTAATAATATCAATCACATCGTAGTTATTTAACTTTCATTAGATAATTGTTGATTTAAATGCAATAAAATATCAATTTCCCATGTAGTCAATTTATTAAAACCATTGAGTCACATAACAAAAATCATAAAATATTTAATATAAAATTAAACTCATTTTTTTCCATCATTACATAGCACATAATGAAATATTTCAGTGCAAATCTAGTGATTGCCAGGTTCTTCAGAAATAATTTTCTCAGTTTGAGGCAAGACTACGTTCATAATCAAGTCTGCAATAAATTCTGCACTCTCCAATTGATTGTCACTATAAAAGATACTCCAATAAGTTTATTAAATTACACAAGCGGTACTGTATCAAAAATAACATGTTGCAGCAATGACAGAATATCTCCTAGTATTTAACGGTAATTGAATAAGTGTGTAGTATTACATTGAGAGGACACCTAAGGTGTATTACACACTATTATAATAGAAAACTTTAACAGTGTCAACATTTTTCACTTGGACTATTGAACCAAAATTGAACATAACATGATTCAATATCATTCGAGGTCATTAAAATAAACTATATAAACAGTCACTGTCAATACCTAATAACATTGAAAACTTAACAAAACTATCCACAGGATGTAGACAAAATGTTGCCGTGCGATACTATCTGCTTTGAAATCCGCTTTATGATGACTTGTATAACCGTGCCTCATAAAGACTTAAGATATGACAAGTTTATTTAAACTAAAGTATTTTCTGAATAAACAAAGGGGAAAGGTTACAATGACCTATATTTCAATCAAGAGAGAATCTTAGTTAATAAAGCATTCAGGTATGATTTCACAATAATTGATAAATGAGGCTAATGAGGGAAATGAATATAAAATTTTACCTCTGTTCTAATTGCCAGTCTTCTTCTTGTAAAATATCAGCAAGCTTTTCAACTTCTTTTTTGGCTGATAGAGTAGCTTCCTTCACAATGGTGTGCGAGATAATTTTTTTCAATGTGCTTTCTATACTTTGCTCCGTTATTTGCATTATCTATGAAAGTATCAAGATCATAATAATGATTGAAAAAATTTGTGATGTGGACAACTTTTATACAACGACGATAATAAAAGATAGAAGGGAATATTCTCTTAAAGTTTATTATAGTAGTTCTATCACTATATTTAAAAAATATGTCGAATATATTATATTACCAACAATTCATCTGTCTACCTGTGAAAACATCTCGTTGTGTTCGCGGCGTCGTCTCTCTTCTATCTGCCTCCTACCAGCTTCGGCTGCTTCACGTTTATACCGTTCATTTTCTGCAAATGAAAATCATTTATAATATAGTAAGTTACTTGTTCCTTTTCAAAAAAAAATTAGAGACTCGGAAATATTTCCAGCAAATAATGAAAATTTTTAATAAATCAATTCTAAAAACCTGCAACTCTCAAAATATTCCGGCAATGTTCCTCTTCTGTCTGCTGGTCCAACTCTTTGTTCAAAAGATGTAAGACTCGACCCGCAGTTTCATTTTTCAAAGTTTCGTATGCTGGTGGCAATTTTTCTACATTCTGAATGAAAAAAATTTTGTAATTTTCCAAAATTATATGAGGAAATAAGTAGCGTCACTTTAATTTGGGAAGCCAAGATTCCAGAGGGCTCATTGGCGCTATATATTTATCTTAGCTTCCTTATCGACATTTAATTTCAATCAACAGTCGAAAAAATGAAAAAGAAATATATAATAGTAAAGAAGCAATCAAACCATTTGTAAAACAGTTTCAAATGTGTTTCGAAATGTTTATCACGGTAAACTATGACCCATTGGAATATTTGTAAGTTCCCAGATTCATATTTACACTCACAAATCCACCATAGACATCATGTTAAAAAAATTGATATCAATGAAATCAAACTTCCTACAAGAAGTGCAATCTGATTTTTAATAATAAAAAATTAATATCTTTTAACACACCACACATTTTGTAAAACAAATATACTCAGGTAGGTTGATAAATAAGTATATTTACCATTGAATCCACGCAACTGTTGTCTTTATAACAATCTGACTTCACCAATTCATGAATCAACTCACATTTTCTAGAAAGATCTTCATATATCTAGAAAAATAAATGAAATAATTAATTGCACCACGTTTATACAGATTTCTTGTATCCTGCAAACTTACATGCATTTAAATTTTGGCATCTCCCTGCAAATGTACTGGATTCATATTTAAAATGAATAGTAATTATTCATATTGCCAGTCCTGAACGCGAGTGGTTAAGGCTCTTGAGCATTTATCTGATTCTACTCGTTCGATTCCAAGGCCTAATTAAAAGAGTTTGGAAACGGTTCAGCAAACTTGGTAAGTGATGCAAGCCCACTATTGTAGATGGGAAATTATGAGAAATGGCCCGAATTTTACAATGAAATTAATTAATGGATTTCTTTTTAATTTACATTTTGATTACCTTAGTCTGTACTGCCCTCCCTCTGAGAACTCTCTGTAGAAGGAGAACAGCTTCAAATATTTTACCAGAGTTTTCATCCTGATCATCAATATTCATTTCTTGGTTGATTGTGTTGGGGTTGATATTTTTCAGATTAGTGACCGTGAGACGCTTCGCAGGCCTGACCGGCAATAAATAATTTCTTAAATTTATTTCAACCGGTGACCGTACTTCACTAGCTCCTAGGTAAGAAATCGTGTTTATCAATTTTGTTATATTTTCGGTTAAGCCACTTACTACTATTTTTTTCATAACAATTTGAATGCGCTATGAACTATATTCATGTCAAATATACTACGTAATATTTTAAGTAATATTAATTTGATGAACACATTATTATTTTTAAACTGATAGTGATAAATAAATATATATTTTTTTCATTTAAGTGTAAGTCGTTATTGACTTTATATTTGTGAAATTTACTTACCTTTGAAGTAATAGTGCATTTCCGTGAGACATTTGTCATCTAACATGGCCCGTTTCTTACATCGTTGTTCATTATCTCGCCAGTTATTTTTCAAATCGACTCCGTTTGTGGTGAATCTTAACTCTAAAATGAATTAATAACCGAGATAAGTATGTATTAGAAGTGATTTTTTGTGGTAGAATACAACGTAACAGCATACTGGCACCTATTTTCAACATTTATTTACATATTTTCGGTTTTTCCAATGTTTCCAATTGCAGAAAACTTTATGTAATAAAATTATATTTTTTTTAATAAAAAAACATAACAAGATGTGATTTCCAGCAGTTCACAGTCTAACAACACTCTTTGGTCAGTTAGCTTTTCTTTGTTGAAATCCTTCATTGAGAGAATACATCGAGGTTATATTGACGAAACACATTAAGTCAGTTTTTTTATAATTCTCTGTTGTTAATGTTAAAATGTTTGTAATTTAATGCTCTACTTACTGGTAGAATGCATGAAGTCATAAGATGTAATAGTTTAAAAAAAACAGTATTAAGGAATACTGTTATTTTTCCAAAAAGCATGATCATCGATACCAAATCTTATGATCTGTATGCCAAAAAGATTATTCTTTATAATGTACAAAAAACCTTTTTTAAAAACAAAAAAATTTACTTGGGAGAGAGAGAAATTTGAAAAAAAAAATAATGTTTTAAATACGACTATCTCAGAACTTGTTTTTTATGACTTAATGCCTCCTTCTAAAGTGCCTAAGAATTAATTTAAACAAATCCTTTCTTGTGAATACACTCCTGTAAGTAAACACAGCTCTATTATACAATCAAGTATGGGTGATAATCTAAATTATTCATTTCTAAAAGTTATAACGTATTATGATTCTATTGCATTATGCAATTTATATTTTCAAATTTTGGAATTCACATTCAAGAGACGTAATTTGCAAGAAATCGAAAGTAATAAATAATAATAACAGAAATAAAAATGTGTATTAACCTCCTAGACCTAATTACATAAAATTCAAACGCTGTAGCCTTTTCATCTAGAAAGTATTTATCAACAAACAAAGCAATATTAAATTTAACATAGAATCAAATCACCTTCTTCGGTTGGTAAAAATTCTGGATTGACTCGTATACGCAGCAAATCGCGAACAAAATTCTTTCCCTTTTTCACTTCTTGAGCCTGTTGCGAATGCCTTACTTCTAGCTTCCTCATTTCTGAAATTGAACATTTTTATGTAAACAAAAAAAATTCAAAACATTTACACATACCGAGAAATCTATTACTCTGACGAATTGACTGTTCCTGATAGATACCAGTATTCAGCATGAGGTTAAGGTGGAAAATTTCTGCTGTTTTTTTTTGAATAAATTCCTAAATTCCCTTTACTTCTATCTATTTGATAATATCACCCATTTTATTACCTCTTTCTTTTTTATGCTGAATTGTGTTGAGAGTTTTCTGGAGGCGATTTGAAGCTTCCGTCCAAACTCTGCTAGTCTCTCCACTGGCTGCCGCGATTCTCGATCGCCTCAATACGGATGGCACTTCCAATGCAAATTTTTCCAACAAGGTTTTCTCAACTTGCTGAAAGTCATTGTAATAATATAAATATATCAAAATTACAAGAGTCCGTAAGTGACAGTAATAAAATAGGTAAATCGAAAAGTAACTAAGGGTCTAGAAAAAAGATCATTTTGAATATTCAATTTAAATCATCATCACGATTTATTATCATTCAAGATATTCATGTTTTGGTTTTATATGTCCACATCATTTCAATTGGCAGAAAATTCAACAGACATAGTCTACTATAGATAACCAAAAACAGTCCTCCAGCCCCAGATTTTAAAATTTAAAATTTAAAATACTTTTTCCCTAAATAGTCGATCCGCTTCAGCAAGCTGATGGAGGATCATAGGATTCAGTGCTGAAGACGAGTCATCTAACCATGCTCGACGAACTCGTCCACGAATAACCTCGTCAATAGTGCATTGTTTCACTACACACTTGACATCTGTAGCGTCTTCTGTAAAAATAAAATAGCACTAAGGTTGATTTTTTTAATAAAAGAGTGAACGTAATTGTTTACTTTTAAGGAGTTAACTGTCAATTCTTGGTGGAAAGACATTATATTTTAAAAAATAAAACACAATTTGTTTGTACTACTTCCACATATTTATAATGATCAGGACCGGTTTCGCTCATCACGAGCATTATCAACTGAGATCAGTTGATAATGCTCGTGATGAGCGAAACCGGTCCTGATCATTATAAATATGTGGAAGTAGTACAAACAAATTGTGTTTTATTTTTTAAAATAGAACGTAATTGTATTATCTCGTCTTTTTTATAGTCAGCAAAATTTTGATTCATATATATCGGTGGTGTTTTGGTCAATTAATGTAACCCTCGAAATTGAAATTGTCTAGGTAGAGAATAAAAACTGTTTTTAAGGAAAACATTATATGGTAAGTTGCGTTATGAATGTTTGAAATGCACTCCTGTAAATTCTCGTGTTTGCAGATACGGGATTATACGTAGAGAGTTTTGGTGTAATAGTGGCTTACATCAAGTGGCCGAATCAGATTTTGTAAACCTAAAACCAATGTAAAATGATGTTTCCTTCCAAAAAGTGGTCAACTTATTTTTCTAATTTACATCATTTGGCCAAGACTTGCACTGTCGTCTTTAAATGAAATCCAATCAGTAACTCATTTTCGTATTTTTTGAGGTTTACATCAATTGGCCAAAACACCGTCGATATATATTTATATATTAATTTTTAGTTCTTCTCTTTTTCAGTTCATCATTTCAATGGCGCTGCGACAGCCAATGAAGCCTTTGAAGCAATTGAGAGTGTCATTGTTGATGTCATGTCATTGGAAATATTACATCTTGCCAAATATGAATAATGAAGAGTACAGTGGAACTCTGATTATCTGAATTGATCCGGACCAAGGGTCATCCGCATGCCATAAAAAATATATATAAAAAGGATATAAAATTTTATATTAATTAAGATATTCATAATTCTCGTATAGAATTTTTAAACATAAAAATCAAACTTTGGTTATTCATTTTTTCTCTAGGGTATAGTCAACTAAATGTAAAGCTATTGACCAAATCGTTTCAATACATATAGATAAAATATCTAAAAATTTTCAATTTTTAAGGTAAATCATCAATTGTTTAAGAGACATATATACGATTTTTTACAAGACCGGTGTTTTCGTATAAATGAATATTTTTTTTTAGAGGATATAAAATTCAGCATTCTATTTGCAACAGTGAATGACTATTTTTGCACTATACCACTATAAAAACAACGATAATCCCTAGGATCCCCATTCACTCAAGTCCGACTCCCTGTCCTCTCATATCATCACAGCATTCCTTAGTATCCCTGAATACATCCAATGGATAATATTTGACGATCCTCCAGGACAACATCATCCTACTAGTTGGAAGGAGAAGCCAGCACAGTGCAGACTCTCCCGAAGCACCCGCAGCACTCTTATAAACGTCAAAATACAGTGGTAGCAATGACTGATATTGTTTGTAGGAGATATTTTAAAAATTAATTATAGCATTGAATGCAATAGTTTACATATTGATTATCCCCACCAATATTTATTTCAATATTTTCTAAGTGCAGAACTTCTGGTGTCTCTTTGCATCCGTCAGCAATTTTATACTCGGTCTGGTAAGGTAAAGTTTGAGCAGAAGACTCCCTGAAACATAAAATTGTGCTTTAATTAAAGTATAACTATTAACATACCTATTTTTATAAAATGTGTTCTCTTCTTTTTTCTATTAGCACATACAATATCTATTGATACCGAAGTTATAGTCAACAAGATGACATAATAATGTATTATTTGTTTTATAAATTACTCAAGGAGAGAGCCCATATCGGCGATGTTTTGGCCAATTGATTTAACCCTCAAAATTGAAATTGTTCAGTAGAGAGTAAAAACTGTTTTTATCGAAAACATTATATGTTGAGTTGCGTTATGAATCTTTGAAATACACTCCTGTAAATTCTCAAGTTTGCAGATACGGGACTATACGTAGGGAGTGTCGATATAAAAGTGGCTTATATCAAGTGGTCAGGTCAGAATTGTCAAATCTAAAACCAATGTAAAATGATGTTTCTCTTCCAAAAAGTCAATGGTCAAATTATTTTTCTAATTTACATCATTTGGCCGATACCTGCTCTGTCGTCTATAAAATGAAATCCAATCATTAACTCTTTTTGCATTTTTTGAGGGTTACATCAATTGGCCAAAACACCGACGAATTGTAGATCCATTTCTGAAGTAATATGTATTGTAATTGGAAGTGTTTTTTTATGTATAACTAATTAGATAATTTTTAAAAACAATCAAAATAAATATATCAAGATAAATGTTATACGTGAAATTAGTTGTTTTTACCTATACATTGTTTGCACAATCTTGTCTTGTTGTTTTTCTTTTATGGGTGCAGACGAAACAACTCGTGGTGTTGCCATAATCTGCTGGCTTAACTCTTGAGAAAGAGGAACAGTGGCCATTGGTACAACAGTTTTAGGCCTAACGACAAAAATATGTTACATATAACAATTTTAAAATGCTTCTGGTAATTATTTGAAAGCATTTAAAACAGGTCAGCTGCCTATTTTTAATACCTGGTGGACATATAAGTGAACTGAAAATTGCATATTCTGAAATTTGACAACAAATATATAACAGGAGGTGGTGTGTACCACGCTGAGTGCCATGATAAGAGATTCGTTCAGTTTAAACTAAGCTACACTCTTACAGTGATAATATTTGTATCTAAAATAATTATAGACGTATTTTCTATGGATTCGGCGGTAACTTTGTGGAAGTTCATTTTTAATTAATAAAATAGATAAAATATTTTATTAGTCAATAAAAATACAATTTACTTGAAATAAAATTACTAATAAAAATTGATAACTTAGTTATTCCACTTGTTTTATTACTAAATTCGATTTTTATTTTATATTAATTATAAACGTTTGATTCTCACTGAATTATCAATACAAAGCTTACCACTTACGTTGCAAAATATCGGAAGCGATCTTTTCCCATTACTTTAATATCCTTTTCATGCTTAGTTAACTCTCCTTGTGTTTTATCAAAATATGTCATTCTCATGTGCTGAGGAAGGCGACAGTTTGTGTGATAAACTACAAAAAAATACTTACTACTTAAATAATCATTTTCTTGGTAATTATAAAAATATTGACCATCTAGAAAAAATCTAAAATATTTGCAGTTATCTTTTGCAACAAATGATTCTTATGTCCTTCCTATTGAGAATTGATCGATTCCTATTGACAAAATGTTTGAAACATACCTGTATAAGCATTGGCATGCGTTTGAAGTTCGCTGAACATTGTCTCAAAAACCGGCACAACTGTCTAAAGATATCAGAAAATGTAAATAAATAAGATATCTATTGCTAATAAAGAAAGCACACTGTCACGACTAAATAAAAAGTACCTTTTGAGCACTCGCCATCCCAGCTTTTCTTGCTGCTTTGTAATGATCTTTCTCTCCAGATACCACAAATAAAGAATCTAAAAACACCAAAAATTGTTGCAGAATATTTTTTGTTTATAAAGGTTATAATATTCGTTTATAAAATAATAAAGACTTTTACCAAAAATGTAGTCGTGCTCCCGAGCAGGTTTGAATTTACTGCGATCATTTTGCATGAATGCCGTAGTCATATTGAAATATTTCTCAAAATAAATAGGATATCACACAAAAATATATATTTATCTTTCCTTTTATGTCAACATGAATACAAAATAAGGACGCTACAATATTGCAAAAGATAATGACATTGATTAAACAAGTTTTTTGGTCGCTATGGTAATTTGGTTTTGTTTGATCGGTTGGAGTATTGCTTCCAAATAAATTACTCCTGTTTCAATCTGCAATGCAGCCAATCCTTTTATCTTTCAATGTCATTTCCTGTAATAGAATTACAAGAACTCGGTACATACTGTTGGGGAGTAGTCGTTAAAGAAATCCAGCTGTGATTATACATACAGATAAAAAAACTTTTTGTGTTTGAAAATGTTTATTTTTCTCCCATTAACCACACACACGCAATTTAATGTTGTTTTGGAATGCACAGTACAGTGCAAACATATAATTACATAATATGATTTTCGGTGCCCCAATAATAAGATATACATTCAATAATATCTTACACTTAAAAAAATACATAGATTCGTCTTCAGGAGCAGTACGCTGCCTACATAGAACCAACAATTGACTCGTATCTCGGGTTAACAGTGACTTAGCCATTTATATATTTCTATGATTATTAATTTATATTTACATGTCGCGTAAGTTCCATCATCACACCGTTACACTATATAATATATACTTCCATTTTATTGGCGTTCATTCACAAACATGTATATATCATAAATCTGTAATATTGTAGCAAGTCCATCAAGCATCAAAGCACGCAATGAGAAGTTTACACAACGCTTGTGAAAGAAAGCAAAAATATCTTTAGCAAAACCGATTTTGCACAAATAAAGCAATCTAAATAAAAATGATATGTTCCAGTAATATTTGAAATATAAAGAATCTTTTTGTGTTTCACTACTAATATATCGTAGGATTTTTAGATATAATCCGGTGTAAAGTGATCTATTGATCAAAATTCAAATTAAGATGTGCAATTTTATCTTTTGAAAATTTTATTCATCCATAAAAAATAATCTCCAACTAATCTGCTATGAACAGTGGACAAATTCATCTCACTAGTTAATAAACAAAGGTAAATATTGACTTACTTTATATGAGCAATCGTCAATTCAACATACAATATTATAAGATTTCTCTGCTACTTCCAGATATTATCACAACCGTGCGATATCACAAAACATTATACTATTACACATAAGATATACTTGATGGACTCAAATATTCGTGATTACCAAAAAATTAAAAACGTTTAACCGATACTAAAAATTTTAACTGAATACAAGTATAATTACCATAAACTGAACACACCTGATTAGACATGATTTAAAAAAAAAAATGGAGGTAAATTATTAAATAAGATGGAGGTTAATCCATTTTAATAAATTTTTAAAAAATCCACCTGTGACCCTTCAATTTTGTGATTGACTATATTGATTCATTTCTTATTAACATATGTACGAAATTTACAATTAAAAATAATTATTAGAGCAGTCATAATTTAACCAACTGATAAACAATATATTATCAATGATACCTGCTTTCTACTGATAAAATACAAACTTTTCACGTAAGTCATGAAAGAAGAATTTTAACATTCCCACCGGTAGAAGTTTTGTTTTCTATAATACTATGTTTATAAATAAAATGCAAAAATAAATTTAATGAACACATACATGACGAGATGATAGATGTGCAGTAAATGCAATCCTATAAATAATTTATCATTATTCAAATTAAATTCAGAAGCGATGTTTAAATTTTTTAAAAATTGTCTTTGATTGTAAATACACACTTCAACACATCTCCTTTAAAATTTTCCTTACGTGTAAAATATATTGTTTAACTTGTCAACCGTAGCACCTCTCTTAGATTTACTTTCCCTCCATAAATATTACAAAATATATCTAACAATCTTTATAAGCATAGCAGAACCTATAATTTTGGTAAATTTCCACAATTTAACGGATATCATCACGGTGAAAGAACGATTTAATGAGTGATTATATAATGACGGTGTCACATTGTGACGAAGATTTATGTACCAATAGATAAATCCATTTATGTTAAGTAACTTTTTGTCGATCGTCTTCAAGTTTTTGTAAATACATCACTTTATAATAATGTAAATATGTAATTTTCTTTGACTAAAGTCTACACAACAGACGTGATTAAAAGTTGTTCTGATTGTATTAAAAGCAAGCTAATAACGCCTAATTCATTTAGTACACATGTTGAATGTTTATCACTAAAATTAGAGCGAATACTTAAATTCCCAAAATATATATATTATATATTTGGATTTAACTATAATCAAGAGTGTAATAAATGTGAAAAGAAATGCACCAAGTGTAACATTATATCATATCTTTCACAATATACAATTCAAATATGCTGTTCTTACATTGCAATAAAATTTTCCTCTAATTAAACATCTATTAGTGAGTTACCACAAAACAATATATTTTTTCTTGATCTAAAGAAATAACTTCTTTAAAGTAGATACTTTTGTAAAAAAATAGAATGATAATCGATAGCTGAAGGAAGACTCGGAGCACAATATAAAAATTAAAGTAAACCTAAGACTACACATTAAAATAAAACATTTGGTGGAAAGAAACTACCTAAGATATGTTAATGTATGTATAAATTAACGTTATGTACAAATAAATCATTTGTCGGGTGATCAGTCATCCTTATTTTATGTTAAGGATATAATATTATGACGATACAACGGGTAATGGCCAGCTGAAAAACATTACAATATATATTACATGAACAATTTGTACCGTTCTTCATCTACTTTTGATATATCAAATGCAAAGACCATTGCGATACAATATTTTTTGTACGCAGTAAATATGAACAAATCATAAGTATAAAAAATATTAAATAATCCAGTCCACATCAATCTTAGTGCCTTGACATCCGAGGTAATGATATAATGGGTAATTTAATTTCACCAGAAACCGATGACATAAAAGAACAAACACACCAAAACAGCAAAAATGTATTCTCGTGGAGTGTCACACTTCTTGATAAACTTCAATCAATTACTTTTATAATACATAAATACTTAATATTATAAAATGTAACAGTTTTGTCAGAAAATAACATTGTCCTATTATTTTTTTCCCCCTCTTCGATTACGGTGAATTATGATATAGCACTTTAATCAATTATTTAAAAAGAAACTTAAAGAAAACAACATCTATTATTTTCGTATTTCTTCATTGATTTTTGTTTTTATAACGGTTTGGATTAATTGGAATATTGTAACTGCTGTGTTGATATATTTGATTCAACAAATCGATGGAAAATTAACCAAAAGATTTCTGAATATTATTTGAAATAGCTACGAAATCGGTTGACACAATTCAACATCTTAATATCGGTAGAATAATATTGAAACTAGACTATTTTTCGAAGCAGAAGGATAGATCTTTAATATATTAGAGAGATAACAATAGTAATTATTTGTCAATCACTACAAAATTATTTAGAGCAAGAGCTTCATTCAAGATTAAATACCGTTATTGAAAAATTTATCATAGATAAACAACCAGACAGTTGAGTAAATTCTACGTGCAATATGTCAAATAGAATCACACATTCTCGATGTCATCATTTTTTGTAATTGGCGATAATATAGTATATCATAGATGAGTGCAGCGGACAAATACTGCACCATCGAATTTCAGTAAAGACCTTCAAGTCTAGTTGATGAAATTGTTCGGTCGTTGCAGTGTTGTTTAATATTTAATTCAAAATTTTTTTTACAGAGACCAACCGACAGGAATAAAACAAAATCATGGAACATTATCTGTAGTTCAAAACATTTTTATAACTACAAATAAAATTATCAAGGACAGATCATTTTTCAATATAAAGTGTTTTATTAACTAGTGTGACTAACACGGACTAAATTCACCGATTCATTATGAATTGTATAAAAATGTTGACATCTGTCCCAAAAAGAAGAAAAAATCTAATAAAGCACATCGACTGCGTATATAAAAATTATTATATTTAAAAATTTTAATTCATTTTAGTTTGTTACATATGAAAAAGTCACTATTCAGAATTAAATCTTTCCATTATTTTTACGAAATGTATATTTTTTAGTATGTACATACATATTTCCTCTTTTATTCTTGATACCTATTTTTATATCACATTTAACACATAAAAATTATATTTGACTGCCTTACTGAAAAATTATAAAACTTATTTTATAGTTCACAACACTTTCAATTAAATTGGTTGAGATAAAGGTAAAGTGTGCGTGTGGCACTAGAAGAGAAGAGAATAAGTCAAATTGATGCTATAGTTATCAAATTCCAGCATTTCATTTGCGTGTTTGAAAATACACTCTTTTTTGTTAGCACCGAAGGCCTTGACTTAAGCACTGTTAACCTTTATGTTTGACTGATGTATATTGAGACAGAGTACAGTGGAACGCTTACATTTGTCAGATTTGATACATTTGAAATACATTACTTTTTACATTTGCAATCACAAGTTGCAAATTTGCACTCCCGTACATTAAAAATAAAAAGAAATGGGCTAAAATACGATTACAGGAGTGAAGAGCTGAAGGGTAAAATTGATATATATATTATGAAAGATGGTGTAATTTGGAAATACATATACGACTAATCTGTAAGGCAGCCAAAAATTCAGCACAAACAGTAATTTTTTAAGTATTCATACAGTTAGAATACACAAAGCTTGTTTATTTGAGTTCTCAATTTATGATAGTGTTTTTTATATTATAATACATCTTTTAATCTATCTACAAACTATACTAACAAGAGATAAAAGTTATTTCATTAATTTATCTTTGAAATAAATTGTCCTACGCAAATTAATAGAATAATTGATTATAGAAAGTGAAAGCAGTTTGTAGATCTACACTGGCCTTACATTATTAGTAAGAATGCCAACACAGGTTGACGTCATATTTTCTAGTTACAATATACGCATCTCCAACATTTAACAGTAATATAAGAAGTGAATTATTCCCCATTTAAGGGACATGTCAAACCAGCTGATAATTTCCTACACCATCTTAAATCCAAAATTCTCATACAAGCTCTTGTTCTTTATTCTAAGAAGCCATCATTAATTGCAATTATAAGTATTATTTATAAAATATTTTACAAAGATTTATCTATAAATATGTATATTTTCAAACATTGACTGTTTATTTCAAAAAATACTTTACCAACAGAAGGGTAGCCAATAAGAACTAACTTGATTTACTTGAGGGTCATTATCTGTCACTCTATTTACTGCATGATTTCAAAACAAGCAATCGACAAACCATCAACATGTTTAGGGATACAGAATGTATAGAAAATTATCAGTACAGTAGCAGCGTCAATTTACCCATAGATATATAACATTTATTGCACATAAAGTAAAATATTAATTTTAGTTTTTCACAAGACGGGTTCCTATTTTAACATTGGCCGGTTTGAGTGTTAAAAATATTTTATCGATTTTTGGCACATCATATGAATAAATATACATGCGGTATGCGCACGCGGAGACTGGCTCGTTAGGAAAAAATCAGCCAACAGTGCTGAATTATATCAGACGCGCAGACGCCGAGATCGCGGTCGCTCAGATCTTATCAGAAAATAAATAGATATTACTCGTGCAATACACAAATGGTGAAAGTATACTCAAATCTAAGCTCCCTCGTATAGCATCGACCGTATATGTTTTTGACAGCGATTACTATAATACTAATCTAGTACAACATTATTAAAAGGCGGGATTCTTCTATCTGAATGGGTGGTTTTATCACTTTCAATTTTAGATCGCTAATACGTATACCTACAGGAAACTCCAATACAATATTTACTAACCGAAAGACTGGATATAATATATAACTGCTTTGTCACTAAGTATATTCATCACTAAAAAATATTTTGTACAATACCGTAAAACTGTTAAAAAGTCATTTCGCTTTAATTCAATAAAATTGCACCTGTGATAGAAAAATGCACAGCATAATCATGTCAATGATCTATTAATTTCACAGTAATATTGAACGAATGTTATTAGACCCGAGAAGGACAAATTGGACACAAAAATAGAGTACCTAATTATACTTTATGTAATGTAAATAATATTTTTAAAGCTAAATAAAACCTATGCAACAATGTAAAAGAATAGACATTTCCGTTCACAATAATAACAATAAATTGATGTATAAATATAATAAAAATTAGATACATGATTTTTAAAAAAATTGGAATCATTCAATTTAATATTGATATCGTGCAGTTTCAACTCCGTCTCGCGATCGTTTCCTCATTGCTACGAATAAAAAAATACAAGTCAATAATTTATAATATAAATTTCATCACTCATGGACAAAAAAACTTTTTTTACTTTACTGTTGAAATTCATTTCTAATAAATAGTAATCGTAATTTGTAACAATATACAGTTTCAGCACCTCGATACATAAAAATACAATTTGATTCATCAATACATAGATCCGGCTGTTGGTGTACAATGAAATATTTAGATGCATCATTTTGAAATCCATACCACCTCAGTTTATAAGAGAACAATACACAACAACCTACCGGAGGTCGTGTCGACTGTGCCGTTGCCTTAGCCGATGACAGCGCCTGAAGGTGACAATGTTTCAATTCACCGAAACTTGGTTACAGTACTTTTTCAAAATGTATAAATATTCATTATAATAAGAGAACAGTCCGATCTCAATATACTGACCGGAAGCTTCAGCATCTTATTATGGAAAACGCTCCATGTTTAGTTTCTATAAACTTAAAATGCAAGTGAAATGAATAGAGATGCCAAAACTTTGAAGGTAATACAATGCAACAATAATATTTTGCCGTATAAAAAACGGCGGTCAATTTTAAAGCTTCTTCAAAATGGCATTCGTAATGATGCGCTCGAAGTGAAAAATAATTTTTCGTTGATTCACGTTTAGGCCTCGTTTCTGAAAGCTTTCAGGTGTTCAATCCAAATTGCCCAAGCATCCGGGGTCTTCTCGGACACAGTCCTTGGGAAAGTAGCCCGATTGGAAATCTGAGTGCTGTAAAATGTACAAGAATATTAAATCCATTTCATCAACACTGGAAACACAAATCAGCAACAGAATTATTAATACGATTCTTCAGTTTTTTCACAATGCCTGATTCATCATCAGTTTATAACAAAATAAAGGAAAACCGATCACAACTGATAAAGCAAAATAATGTTATGAAGCAAAAAAGCAGCGACTGACTATATAAGAAACCTTATTGAGGGGTCGCCCTTTCCACCATCCGCGCGTATCGCCTTCTTTGCTCAGCACGAGGATTTTATCTCCTCTGTGAAGCGCCAGTTGTGTACTATCGGAAGGATTAAACTCGTGGGTGGCGATAGCGACTACTCGTCGGAACGGCAACAGAAGAATTACATTCAATCTGAAATAACCAAAAAATGAAAACGTGAAGAAGCTAAATTGTTTGATAATTGTTGAATAACTCTGATTATCAGTAGAGTTGTGAGTATGAGTATAATTATGAGTAGAGTTTATTTATATATATATATAGATATATATGGAATTCAATGAAAGCTCACCCGACAAAGTTTTCTTGGAGGCTGGTTTTTTCATAATATGAGACAAGTTCAACTACGCTTCGGAAGAAACGTGACTCCGAGAGGAAGTAATGCTGGTGCCCGTCTATCGCTCTACGGCATAGTCTCATATGTTTCACTGTATTGTCTGTCCTAAAATAATACAAAATAAAACAAACGTTGTACACTGAAATGCTATGCAATCAGCGTGAATATAAGGTATAAATATTTTTAAATAAACATACTGTTAATGAATTAATAAGCAGAATGTAATAATAATTACTTTAGGCTGAGAGCGTAATGCGTGTCGTGAGGTCCATGAGTTGGCTGAGGGCGCACGCGTAGCAGAAAAGTTCCGTCCACTCTCCCCTCCAACCGAGACGTCGCCACTTCCCGTCCCATTTCGCCAACAAACCTGAAACAAACGAGAGATATTTAATTATTTACAATTTTATATTTAGAATAATAAACTTAACTGTGTGCACTTTATATGATAAATTGTGGGTTCTTTATTGATATCGATTCGAGGACAGGAATTGGATAGAAATTGATTTTTACACCCAATATTATATAATTACAGATTTGTTTCCAAATATTACATTTTTCGGAAAAAAATGTCCATTTGAAACAAATAATGAAAATAATCTGACTGCCAAAAATCACTAATAGATATGTGAAGGGTCCTTATATGAAGAAACAACGATAACTCAATAAAAAATATAAGAATTGCAATAGAAAATAGATGATGCAATGCGTAGTGTAGCCACACAATTCAAGAGGTGCAACAACTTCTTCTCAGTGATTTGAATCAACGGATTGAGTTTTATAGAATCCTTGCAAAAGGTCAACACAGCATGACAATAAATGGGATTCACTACTCAAATAAATGTTGCACAGATTTATTTCTCTGAAATATATTGGGGATAATAACAGATTACAACATTTCATATATGCGACAATGGATTTAAATAAAAAATTAAAAATCAGATGTATATCAAAAATTACCACATATAGTAGTGCAGAGTATGATCAGGCGGTGGCGTCAGAATCGGCGGTAGATGAGGAGGTGCCGGAGGAGGAATTCCACAGCGGCCCGACAACACAATGCACGCTTTGTGCACTTTGCTGCCACACACTGTACACAGGTAGCCCTGCAGATATTACAATATACTTATTCACATTGGACAATAATATTTACTTTCTATCTCATTTTAATCTAATAGTGTTTGACGCGGACTCATATCTCCAGGTTATTGGTAATATTGGCAAATTTGAATCTTAACAAACGATGCAAACAGCTCAAAATATTCAAACACAAAAGCTTTCAATGGCAAATGAGAAACAGAAAAAGACAACTTCTACTCATAAATGAAGCATACTTTTTGCGAGTGATAGATTTCATTTTACATTGTAAATAAATTATCAAAAACAGCAGAATCCATCGAAAATACTACTTTGTGATTGTTTTAGAAAAATAGAGGGCCTCGGGAACGTTAGCATGTGGGCCAAATTTTTCTTGTTACGCCACTGAAAAGAGTCTCACTTGAAATATTCTCCCTTTAAGAAATTTGGAGCAATGATGACACGAGGCAGGCTTATCGAATGTGTTTAGGATGAACTTGTGATCTGTGCTCCGACACCCTGCCGGTTCCATATTATCTCTGTAAAAATAACACAAACACGAAAATAATAAAAGACCAATCAATCTCAGTCACAATTGAGATTCTAATCTAGTGCAGCTAACCTGGCAGCATACCAGCACACCAGCATAGCATGCCACTGTGCCACACGGGCCAGCACTAGACTACACTAGATTTCCACTTTACTGAGATGGATGTAAAACAAATAATACTGGTTAAACGATTGTTCTTTTAGAGCAACATTTAAAAAAATCAATTCAATAGGATTAAATGAAGATTGATAAGTTTTTTCTCTTTCACTGCTTTTCAGAGAATTGTGTAACGAATATTCATCAAAATCACTTTTTCGGATAGAAGAACCGTCGTCTTGTTTCTCAGGATAGTCAAAAAGTGCAAGGAATTTAAAAAAACATAAGCCCTTAGAGATTCCAATGTATTAAATTTAAGTTTTTTTTTATATCAATAAATATAATATCGGTTAACTTACAAAGCTTCACCCACGGCAGTGATCCACCTGCGACGGGCATCATCCGTGCGAGCATACAAAGTGAGGGCTCCGTCTCTCATCCGTCGAACCAAATACCAACGGGCCGACCACCGACCCACGCCTTCATTTCTACGTCCAGTATTCTCCATCTCCACTCGCCACTCGCATAGCCGTAGCACGGAACGAAACGAGTACTGATTCTCCTGTAAAGACATGACACAAGTGTTAGGTCTGAAACTCACACATGATGTTTTAAATACAATATAGAAATAAGTCAAATAATAAAGTCATATGGCTTACTCTGACAACTTTGCATAGCACCATTACTTTATCAAATACAAAGACATATCTGCTTCGTATTTTCTGGTCCTCATGAGCTTTCACCCGTAGCTCACCGTCCAGCAGAAGTCGACCGTAATCAGCGAGACGAGCTCCGGCCGGCAACACCCAGTCTTGAATACTCTCCTAATCAAACAAAAACACCACAGGTAGAGTAAAGCATAGTGATTTTGGTAATCATTAAAAACAAAAAAAAGAGAATGAATCCAGTTAAAGTACTGAAAATTTTGACTTACGAGGATATAGTAAGTTTTTATTCCACTGAGTGAAAATCATTAATCATTTACCGTTGCCTAAATCTTATGAACTGTCGAAAACAAAAATTATTTATTTATTTAATAATTAGTATTTGTTTACACTATTTCCATGGAAAAGGTAAAGTTTTTAAGCCAGATAAGCAAAGATTGGTATTTCCTCTTAAGTCCAGAATTCATATTTACACCTGTCAAACAGTTAAAAGTAAGCTTTTAGTATGGCAAATGCCATAGTACTAACAACAAAAGTTTGACAGATAAAAGAAAGTTTCAGTTTCTCTAACTTCGGACACGCCTCCAGATCAGCGCTTCTAATACTCATAGTTTCTCGGGATAAGCTAAATGTGACTTAAACCACTGTGACTTTAACTGGCCCATATGAATTATGAAACCACTTTTAATATTATTTAACACAATTTGTTTGTAATTTTTAAAATATTCTGAATATATTAAATGAATGTAAGGTTTTTTACATCAATTTATAAACACATTTCTTTTTATAACTGGATAAATTTTAAATCTGGCTTTCCGTCAAAAATTGACAGTTAACACTAAAAGTCATTTAATGTCTATTGATATTAAAGCCTAATTGAAGAAAATATTTGAGTATAGATTCTAATAAATAATATGCACAAACCTGAACATTGCCAAGTAGAACGAGAACTTCACTATCTCTTTTAACTTCATTGATGTATTGAGCCACATCTACCATCGCCTCTTTCGCCCTCTCTAGGCTGCGAAAATCTTCATGGTTCTAAAAAACAATATGAACTATCTTAAGAGCTGTCATAATAATATTCGCATATGTCGTGAATGAAAAGATAAAGGCTTTACCGGTTGAGTCTCTTGAACGAGCTTTTCCAGCAGTAGATGATATTTCAGAATTCTTTGCATCGGGACAGAGAGAATATCTCTTAGCTGTATTCGCCCATCGCTGTGCTCCTTTTGGCATTTCTGTTTTCAACAAAATATGTATTTGTAAGTATAATATTTACACTGGAAACCGCTTAAATTTAAAATTACTCTGATACCGAGAAAATAATATTGTATATTATTTCATACATTTATTTTCTTTAAACTGAAAAAGATTTGCCATTTCAGAAGCAATATATCAACGGAGGCTACATCACTACTGTTTTTATTAAATTTGTGATTGTGGAGCGTTGATCATTTATTTTTATTTATTGTATAAAGATTAAGTGCAGTGCATGGCATGACAACTGACGCCAATGCGCCACGCATTCGACAACATGAAACAAAAACAAAACAACTTTTCACAATTGAGAAACATAGAATAGAATAAATAATAGTATTATATTTATATGTTACTAATTATAATGTCACACTTCTCATCTATAGAGCTTCTTTTTTTTTCAATACGGATCCAAGGCAGCGGTGTCGAGCAGAGCTAGGTTATCTAATATTTTATGCAGTGAAATAATGTCTCAATATAAATTTTTATATATATTCAAATTGTACAAAATTTACTAATGAAATTTTTTTGCTTATACAATTTTATACCCGATATTATTTTTCCAGCTGGGTGGGTATATTCGATTTAATTTATTATTTTTAAAGCATAGATTCCTAAAAAAACTTTCCGGTGGTTTGACTAATGTTTTTTTTTATGACTCATAAAAAGTTTTTTATTTATTTCAAGTGGTTGGTGGTAAATAATTGTGGTAAGATTAATTGTATTGCCACAATTACCTTAAGTATATTAAAGTGATAAAAAAATTAGCAATAGCGGTTAACTCATTAGGCCCAGATAACGTACACCACAAGATAGTTCAATTTTAGCTGGTTTATTTAAAAAAAAAGAATTATCGCTGGGAGTAGAAATATGATGCAGTACAATCAACCCCAATAGGTTAAATGCTGAGGTTTCATATCGACTGTGGAAAGGAAAAAGGATGTAACCCACACTCCAAAAATATTGTGTATAACCCATGCAAAACGTATATTAAATTGTATACATTGTGATTATCAAAAAAAAAAGTATTTTTAAAAGACGGAGGGATATGTCCTTTTGCGTTTATACAGTCAATATATATATGTATATAAATATAGTGGTATTAACACGTTTTTTGTGAGCTATACACTACATTTTGTTGTGTGGGTTACATCCTTTTTCCTTTCCACAGTCGATTTGTACATTTGTATGGCATAAATTAATTCAGAAATAATTTAATACATCGACTGAGGGTGCTTGATGGAACTTCATTATCAAATTTGAGTTATTGAGATTTTGTACACTTCCATGTATTTTGTATTTTTTTTATTTACGATGTCTTAAATACATGGAAGTGTACAAAATCTAAATAACTCAAATTTAATTCAGAATTAACACGACATGGTTGAACAAAGGAACCAAAGTAGTTTTAAGATGTACATAGATGAAAATTCTAAAGCACGGTTTGCATTGTTCACGTATAGTCTGACATGATATTTTCGTGTTAACAGAAATTGTACATTTTTAAGAGTGAGTGTGCCAAGATAGCACTCACATGGTAGGATTTTTTTCTTTTTGTCTTTCAAAAAATAACATCAGCTGTCGGAGGTGCTAGGAAGATAAATGAAAAACAGAGAAACTAACCGTAAGTTTCCCAGCAAAAGTGTCGTCACGGCTAGTAAGGTTCTTGAGGCAATCCTGCGCACTGGTTAGATTGCTGCAGTAGTCTCCATAGACCAAAAATTTTTCTCTCCAGGCAAGAAAGGCCTCCCCCAAACGTGGAGGAGGGCCATTCAAAGCGAGAGGTGCATCAGGGGATCCTGCAACATTCGTCGCCTGTCGCAGAAGCAATAAAAAGCCTGAATGGATCTCGCACAGCTCCTGCAAATCATATTATATCCAAACTAAGTTTTTTTAACATTAATTCAGTGCAATGGCACTCAATATAAATTATCAGACATTTAATATTACATTACTTTTTTTCCTAAAGACACTAAATATATATCGTACAATTTTTAAGCCCATTATTAAGCCATAATAAATTGTCGCAATCTCTTCTTTGTACGCCTACTCTTGATTTTAGAAAAGTCAAGTGAACGCTATGCCTACAAAATGTACCGATCTCCCTCATTGGCCAATAAACAATTTAAATAGATACTGATTGAAAACAAAAATAGCCACTTACTTTGACACCGTAGAAGATAATTTGGAAATCCTGAGGTTTCATAACGGGACACAGCTGATTGAGGAAATATTTTTCAATCTTGCTGAGAACATCCACATAGTTTGATTCCGTGTCCACCAACTCTCTTATCACATAATCTCTCTTCTCCAAGCTGTGAGATGCCGTCGCCAGCTGATTTATAAATTAAAACATAATGTTGAGTGTGTAAGGCAAATACAAAATAAAATTATGATTTTGTTGCTGTAGGCGTTTTAAAATTACCCAACTGTCAAGTCTTTAATTTGATTGGTAATCTTTCACTTAATTTATGTCTCCTATGAGGAAAGTATAGTTGGATCCCAAGTGAAACATTTCAATATAAAGAATAAGATAGTGCGATACACCATCGTCTTATTTTTAAATAAGGTATTTTAAGTGAATACATTTTGAAAAATAGCTTGTTTTATCTGGACCCTAATAAAAACTTTTGAATATACGATTAGCGAGTTATTTTTTATTAAATTAGGTTTTTTGTATATTTTGATTATGTCTATTACCACACATAAAATTATAGAAACTTTTTCTTTTGGTACGGGTCAATCTGGGAAGAATATTACTTATTATTTCAAACAGGTAGAGAATAAATTTTAAGAAATTTAAAACGCGAATTTCAAAATGTTAATGAAATAATTCATTATTACGTTCAAATAATTATCTTGAAGCTTTTACTTTCAATTTGGCCCTATCTTTTTATTGCCATCATCTGTGAGCATGCGGTTCTCTTTTACAAATGGTTCCAGGATGGGAAAATGAATTTTTACACCTATTAACCAAAATCCAAATATTAACCTTTTTACAAAATTCTTTTGTTCATTTGAAACAAATAATAAAAATAATGTGACTGTAGCATTCATATCTGAAAAAATATCAATAATTCAATAAAAAATATGAGAATTTATAGATAATAGATGGCACAATACTTGGACGTACAATTCAAAGGGTTAGAAAAGTGTGACTACGTGAAAAAATAGAAATGCGATTACTGTCTAATTACTTTTTAGGTGTTCATTCATGGTGGAAATTCATGGTGGAAAGGTATTATTAGTATTTAAAAAAATTTAGTACCGATTCCACAATTTATATTTACATAATGATTAGGACCAAGCACAGCACGTGGACCAAAGCCACTCCCAAAGATAGACCCACGCAGGGCAAGCAAAAAAAACTGTTTTTCTTTAATAGGTAATTTGGAAAGATATTAGAGTTTTGACATTGGAAACATTCTAATCCCATAAATATTTTTTTATGAAAGCTATATATCTAGGTATAATTTAAATTGTGAAATAAAAATACAAGTATTCAATACTTTTTCTAATGTGTTCAGAGCTTTTTAGCGTTACCATAAAGCGCCGGTCTGAGTAATTAAATAAAAAAAACTTGACAACCACGTTTATTGAGTAAAATTTTGCTACAAAACATATTATCCAATATTATCAATTCTATCGCTATCTATAAAAAAAATTGATCTGAACTGAAAATGGTATACGTGCTAATAGGGTTAAATAAAATTGTGGAATTAGTACAAAAAATGTATTTTATTTTTTTAAATATCCTTAGTAATTAATGAAATCACAGATAACTGACGTAAAGATTACACAACTAAACATATAAAACTGAAAATAACACTAAAAAATTAAAGATAAAGCCATTCTGAACTAGAAAATACAAATATCGAACAAATTTTTACTCTAAATCAAATAAAAACGTCTAATGCAAAGGAATGAATTTTATTGCTAATAGATAGTACAAAATAAGCACTACAATAGGATAAATGTATGACAAAATAAATAAGCTTATAAGTTATATTAACCAAGCAACCTACTCAAATTTTAAATAACATATTTAACTAAAAAAAAAATATTATTTAAATTTGAATTGTTGAGATTTTGTACTTTTCCATGTATTTTGTCACTAACGACCTGGGTTTCACCTTTCGGCATCTTTAGGTATTCGAGTACAAGAATGAACTCGAGCTGACGGGTCGTTAGTGACGAAATACATGGAAATGTACAAAATCTTAACAATTCAAATTTGATATTGAAATTCCATCAAGCACAGCGATGTCTTAAATTATATAAATTAATTTAAAATTAGAATTATCTATGACTTTTATAAATTAAAATTCATATTAATATTAATTAAGCTTTCATCATGTCCTGTTTTATATATTTTCAAATCTGATTCCAAATTTCTCTCAAATTAAAATTGTTCAGTTTGAAACGTTAAAAAAAGAAATCTTTTCAAGTTCTGCTTTGTGACAATTAAACATAATTTTTTAAGTTCACTTACATTGTTTAACTGTTAAAGATTAAGATTGATGGAAAAAAATGTTACAAGTAACTTGTTGCGCAGCCCTGTAATGTATTATTTTTACAGCAAAAGTTTAAATTATTTTTAACTACTGACAATTTGTGAGCATTTTCCAAGATACATATTTTTTTTTTCATCAGCCTGCATTCATTCTTCAGTATTTACCAGCAGTGACTTTAAAAACGTTGTTGACTGTAGTAGATAGAGGAGGGTTTGTGAGAGAAAATCACTGGACTTCAGAAATAGATGCCATACTACTCAAGAAATACTACACAAGCAATGAAGATGATCAACAAGGTTAATTAACAGCAAAATGAAAAGAAAAACCATACAGCCGGAAGACCCCTTCCGTCCCTGCTGGAAAAAGTGACGACATCGGTGGTGGACCCGGCGTGATCGGCAGCGGAGTCCCGTTGGGAAATATTGCGAAAGCGATTACGGCTGTTGGTGTGGGTGTCGTGCGAGGGAGGTCGCGGTTCCGACGCCTTAACAGAGCAAAGGTCGTGGTAGATTTCTTCGTCTCGGATTCGTGCGCAGTAACTGTCATACTCAGCCACGTCTTCCTCGTGAGCGGCACGCACCAGAGCACACTTTTTGGGCCGCAACGGGGGAGCACCTCTGGTATGCGCGAGCAAAATAAAAGTAAAGGCAAATCAAACAAAAAATCTTTACAAGCACTATTTTAAGGTTTTTTCTAAACAAATGAATTGAAAATCCTCTTGCGTGTCATTCTCATATTCAACAATATCAAGAAGCTCTGCAGATGGAATGAGTAACCTCTATATCACCGTAACATTGCTGAAATAAATTCAGTGAGAAGCATTCGTCAGCATGATACTGCACTACATTTTTTCAAATAATTGAATCTATAATACAACATTTATACAAAAACATGCTTTCTACTGAAAATAAAAAAGCACACATCTATTCCGAGAATAAAAAAATGGTCAAACAACAGTGCAATCTAATTTTGTAGCTGTAGTAGAAAAATCTATAAATCTCGTGGGTATGGACAAAAAGGGGGGCAGCAGCACCTCAGGTCGAATGGCAGGAACATGCACGTAGCACAAGTCTTCGTAGATCGCCTCCACTCGCTCTTCGCTAGGTGGAGGGTTGGGGATCTTGAAGTGAAGCCAAGGGGAGTCATTACTGTGTGATCCCGATGAGCCCCCGCCCGCACCGCTCGCCCCGCTTCCCGAAGTATCGTCTTCTGTCGGCAGTAATGCCATTGTGTCTTCTTCGTTGCCATCACTTTTATTCATTTCCCCAATAAAGTATTATTAAATGACCATGTTTAAAAAAATTCATTAGAAACACTTACTAAACTATATTGAATTCTAAATAACGTCACAGGACAGAGATGGGTCAGCAAGAATGTAACTATTTAATTTTATTTACTGTTATTTTTCCATGTTCTAAAATCCAATTCAAAATTTATTCTTAAGAATAATAGTAAGTATGCATTTGACAATAAATTCATGTATAGTCATCAAATTCAGAAAAAGTAGCACCCAACCAACCTGCGTAAATATAAATGAGACACAATTAAGGCAACGGAATAAAAAAATACTTACATAGATTGAAGATCTTTATAGATATCTTCTTGTGATTGTGAACAATGTGCAGAGAAACTCCTGAAATTAAAATATTTTATTTAGAATTAAGTATCTATTTTTTTATAGCAAAACTACAGTAAATTCTACTAAAAGTGAAAAACTTTTTAGGAAAAGTATGCTATATAATATGAGTACCTTGGTATCAAAGTCGGACAAACGCCACATCCCACGAAAGTCATGTTTTTATTGTTATTACTCATTAAAAACACCAGAATCCAACGGTTTCATATAGATTTTTGAGTTTAAAGTTTGTAAATAGTTTCAAAAGTGGACACTGAACATACATTTTCGCGAAATCAGAGGACATATGTCCACTGATTTCAATCCACACATTGACACATCGTCCACACATTGACCAATCACAGAGCTGGAATTTACTTGAAAGTGTCATAGCTGCCGGGCTTGATGAAGTATGCAATATATATAAAATGAAAAATCACCTCTGCTGTACGTTTTCATAAATGGCTTATGTCCGTCTTTGATACCAATGTACTCATATAAATGTTAGGATTATTGTCAAAAAGTATATTTATTTCTATGATATCATATAAACATGAATAGGTCTTTGAAGTATAAATTGTCAAATATTTGAGAGACTATAGTAAAAATGTCTTACTGTATATTCTTTGCGCAGGCTTTCTGACACTGACTGAGTGTGGCGAGTGTGCAAAGCACTCTATGAAAGTTGCTCAGTTCGAATAGCATAGAAGGATCAAACAGATCCACCTCCCGTATTTGAAGGCGCTCATGACATGCTTGTAGAAATACACGAATGTTACGCAAACACAGAAACTGAAACAAAAATTATTTTCAATGCTTTCATTTCAAGGTGGAATGTAAAATTAATTAACCCAGTGGATTCAAGGTGGCATAAAATATTATAAATACTCTAGGTTTTTTTAATTTGATCATATTCCTGTATTTCCAATTGACACAATGAGGCTCATGCCCATCCCATGTCGGATTTTCTCTTATATTTTACCTTTTTTTTCTAGTAGGTTTTCGAAATAAACTTTATTTTCCCCGTTACTACTGTTACATTTATTTTTTTGAATTTGAACTCATCAAGGCCGAGGTGTTCATTTGCTGTGACACAAGATTACAAACTGTATAATATGTTAATAGAAATATGGCCACAAATATGTCAAGGAAATACCTTACGGCTCAAATATTTCATTTCAGGAACTTGAATTATTCAAGAACACCGGGCAATAAATATTTCATTACTCATTTGATCACATGTAATCGTAAAACCATATGGAAACATGCAAAAATTCTTAGATTTAATTACCATCTACCATTATTGCAGAAAATAGTCAGCTTTTGAAACTCTTTTATAAATAAGTAACAATTCATCACCACAGCTATACGAACATTGGTTCAATTTCAATACACAAAAAAATATAATTCTATAGTAGTTAACCTTAGTAAGCCTTAGAACCGAAAAAGAGGTTGTTCACTGCAGAAAAGGTTGATCACTGCAGAAAAGTTACAATTTTATGATACACCAGAATAGAACTGAGGTGGTAGTATTTCTATTTGACCAGACTTTTAAGCTTTTTAAACAATTCCAATCAAAAAAATCTAATTGAATCTATTTCGACACACGACTTCGTAAAATCTCAATGTTTCACAGAGAAAGTGCAAGTTCAGGTAAATCAAAAGTACAATTATAAATTCTATGAATTCTATATATCACTCAAGAATAAAAAGTATACATTTGTGATAACAACACACCAAATAAATTATATTATGATGCCCATCAATTCATTTTAAACTGTTCATGTATAAGAATATTTTCCTTCCATAAGATGCTTGCACAACTAGCACAATCTTGTAATTTGCACAATATTCTTTCAATTTTGTCCGCCACCGCATATCAGCATATCAAATCATATCAGCATTATTTTATTTAATACGAAATCTGATCAAAATTATCTTATCAACAACGCATTTTCGTAAATTGTTAATCATTATCAGACTAATGAGCCAGTGGAATAAAAAGGTTTATATTTTATAGTAAAAACAAGAAATGGTTGCAACTCACTTACCACACAGTATTATGGATTGTATAAATTATGTTAACACTCTCCTTGAAAAATAACAATATGATTTGATAGCATTTATCAGCGTTATTTTCAATGAACATAGAAATTATCAAGAATATTTTCACAGTATTTGATAAATAGTATTAAAAAATATTCCGCGGGCTCTATTTGCAAAAACGACAAGATGGAATTGATTGAATTGTAAAGTTAAGACTGCACACGATCTCGATTGACATAAAGCAAGCAAAATGCAGACAAACCTGTGCCATCTGCGGCCGTTGGTTGACGTCTTTCATGTCAACGCTGCCGGGTTCGATGACGTTCAACAGATTGCAAAGAAGCACCCCATCTCTGAGGGTGTAAGCGAGATCTTGGATGGTGCTTTGGGGCCAATTCGCTTTGTGGTCCTTTCTGAGGAGGCCACATCTCGTCAACCACGAAGCGCACTCTTTCCATAACTCTGTACCCCCTGTCGCCATTTTCACTCTCAAAATGTAATAGGTATCATCGATTATGCTTTATATTACATCTGTTTTTATTCTAAGATCATTCATACACGGGGGTTAATTGATCGTTGACATACCAATTGATAGTACAAACACTAACTTAACAGCAATTTTTGACAACTTAATCAGCTTCTTTCGCTTTCCTTTCACAAACCCAAACAAGAAAACTTCTCTACTCTTATTGGCTGATGTCTCGCGCTAGAATTTCTATTGGTCAAGATCTTGCAGTCAAACGTAAATAGAACGAAAGGTTTAGATTAACCATAAACATCGAAGATGTTTATTGATTTCATACGGAATCATTAATGAATGACCCTAAAATAGATTTCTTGTATAATATCAAAGTAGAAATAATGTATGATTTTTTGAACAGCTAGATAACCGTTGGATTATATTATGTTCATTGAATAAATTTAAATAGGGCTGTGACTGGTGAGACACTAGTTTCATATTATTATTTTTTTATCAAATATTAAAAAAAGGTACTTTCATACCTACCTAAAACACTTTTAAATATATTTTTAAAGAAAACGCCAAATTAATTCATTTATATCAATATTGGCACAACTAGCAGCTGCAAAAATTTGTCTTCAGAACCATGAAGCCCTTTGAAATAAACATTAAATGTAACATAAATTAAAATTGATAACTTGTTATTCGACTAACTTTGTTAGTTTTGTTACTAATGTAACGCGTTTTGATGCATCTTCAGATGACTGTATCGTAATTAGTACTATCGTTGTTTATGTTTTACTCCCTTCCCATGTAAAGTAGAAAGAAACAAACCTTAATTTTTAATTTAAAAATTAGAATCATTGTTTACCTTAAAAATAAATAACCTTGCGATATAGTTAATCTGAAGATGCTTCTTAAAGAAACGAAACGCATTACATTAGTAACAAAGTCAGTGGAATAACTAAGTTATCAATTTTAATTTTATATGAAAAATGAATTTCCACACAGTTACCACTGAATCCATCAAAATATTAAATTAAACTTTTATGGGGCCGGGTTGTCCATATATGACGTCACACGATTTTAGCGATTCATAACCCTCCCCCCCATCGTCACTCAACATTTTTGAAACTCCTTCTCCCTTAAATTTTGAAAAACAGATTTTTTTTATGTTTAGCTTTAAATACCCGATCGACGATATAAATAATATCGACGGTGTTTTAGCCAATTGATGAAACCCTCAAAATTGAAATTATTCAGGAGAGAGTAAAACTGTTTTTATTGAAAACATTATAATGATGAGTTGCATTATGAATCTTACGAGTGATATTTTAAATACTAGGTAGAAACAAAAAAATAAAAGTAATTGTTTAACATTGTTTAGAACTTTCTGCAACTTAAAATGATCATTTTCACTGAAATGTTCTCACAAGTAATAATGTTTTCAGATAATTTAATGTTTTTTTGCTTACACTGTGACGTCATATTTTTTCATACCTCCCCTCCCACCTTTTATAATCATCACATTATATCACATTATCCCCCACTCCCCAGAGTGTAACGTCATATATGGACCACCCCATATCAAAAGAATAAGATTTCTTATTTTCATCTGAAATCAAAATTCACTTGAATTCTATACAAAATATTTATTTGCTGATTTATTGAAAATAAAGTTATTTCGAAAATGCTGGTAAAAATATAAAAGTCAGCAACAAACACAGATCAAGAGTTGTGCGGCACTGCCAACAGTGTTGCTTATATAGATAGATTGCACCTTTCTAGAAATTTGGTATTGCTGAAATGACAGGCTAATAATTCTCTGATGCAATGCCACTGGCGAGTCCCCTGCTTCGATGAACTGAATATTTTCAGCCACATGAATAAGGCAACAAATTACAAGTAAACAATACTTACTCTTAATTGTACAGTAATCGTAAAAGGGTACGTATATTGAATTTAAAAAGAAATGAATAAAACAAAGAATCAGAAACGAAGACAATATTTATTTATAATAAAATATTTAGGGTCATGGTTTTTCACATTGATAATAATCCGTTTATCAATAAAAGAAGTTTAGCAACACAAAATACGGAATAGATAATAAAACCATACAATTCTAAGCCTTTAGTAGAAACCGAAAATCTCTTTATCAAAAAACAATACTATATCCAAATAAATCTATATGAAAATCTGTATGAATCTTACCAATTTGGAAAATTTATAGTAAGCGCTAATCATAATTCACCCACACACAACAATGACAATTTAAAATGCAATTTTATTTACATCCGGAAATTTTATCACAAAATCCGGAAATCAACTGATGTTTTTTTACTTCAAATTATATTTAGCATTATTATTTCAGCTTGCTTAACCACTTCATTTTTGAATTATTTTTTCGGAAGTGTCAAAAAAAATCATATTATTTTATGTTCTCTTTTTCAAAGCAAATAATAAAGGTATAAAATAAAAATAAAAACTTTTTTTTAACATTTACTTCGAAAAAACATGGTTGTATAATTATAATAATAATGCAATTTCAACAATAGGTATTACAATTTAACCAATACAAATTTGATGAATGGAGATGAGTCCAAATGGCTGCTTTGTTTCTCCGTTCCTTTGTGCTAAGATGAGTGCAACGAGCACAATAGAGAATCAACAAAAATTGGGATAAAGGTATATGATTCAAGGTTTTCAAACCCTAGAACTGGGCCTCCTTTTGTGGCTCTAAAACAGCCATACTCTATCTTTATTTTATTCGGACCGCATACGTATGTTTGCTGAGTTACGTGGGGCGCAACATTATACTGATATTACGCTTAACATAAAATCTCGCTGGGCCGCAGGTTGAGTATGGCTGCTCTAAAAGCACTTAATGTCTTTTTTTAATAATTGTCAACCCATGTTCTCTTGCAACCATAACACTGTGAATGGGTTCAAGGTCCACCCAGATCGCCTCATAATCCTAAACGACCTATAACACTCAATGATTGGAAGCCCTCGTATGTTTCGATGTAACGCCAAGCGAAATCCCGCAAATGTGCGGGCCCGGACTGACGTCATGTTCGAAATTCCCGTACATGTGCGGGACCCGGCGTCAAGTAGTTAATAATCATATATAGTGAAGCCCCACAATTACGTCTACGGAGTTTACATTCTCCCGTCACTTACTGGCATCAGTGTGCTTGTCGAAACAATCATAATTAATAATATTTACATATAAAGTAAAAAACATCAGGAAAAGGAAAAAATTTTTTTTAGGAAAAAGAATTTTAATTCTGTTTTTATTATCCCCAAAACAAATATTCTCACATTATTATTTTTGACAGTACCTTGAAAAATATAAATTTTGGAGTTTTACTGCAAGTTAAATGAAAAACATTCTGGCGTGTGACTATTGGTTTATCTTCTCCATACACACTGTTCTCAAGTACAAAAAATCCCGAATCTTCAAAGTATTTCTTTCTTTATTCCCAGATAGAAAAACAAACTACTATATAATTTTTAAGACATCGACTGATGGTGCTTGATGGAATTTTAATATCAAATTTGAATTGCTGAGATTTTGTACATTTCCATGTATTTCATAACTAACGACCCGGCATTCGCCTTTTGGCATCTTCAGGCATTCGAGTACACAAATGTCGAAAGGCGAAACCCGGATCATTAGTGACGAAATACATGGAAATGTACAAAATCTCAACAATTCAAATTTGGAAAAACTACTTCAGTTTAAAAGACTAATTTTGCTGATATAGAGGCGTTATTTAGTAGATCAGGCGGAAAATTCATTTTCCGAAGAAAGAATCTTCTCATGTTGGCATATCCATTCTGTTTAGAAATTCTCTCGCTTGTTTGACAGTGGCATGGTTTTTGTTTTCTGAAGCGAGAACTCGCAATGACTCCATATATATTTCAATATTTTGTTTCGTTGCGCCAGTAGGACCACCTGAAATACAAAACAAACCATCAAGAGCAAGGAAAGGTATAATACTGAATCCATGGAACTTCTTTTAGTTCTTTTCGATCAATTCGGCGGTAGGTTTGTGAAAATTCATTTTTAATATAAAAATAAAATTTGATAACCTAGTGATTCCACCGGCTGTGTTACTAAATGTAATGCGCTTGTTTCGCTTAAGCGCTTCCCAGGCGATTACGCAAATATGTGTGAAAAAAAAATATATAATTTCGGGCGATCACTCAAATACGCGTGATTCTCCATACAAGTGAAATTCATGAATCAGTAAAAACATGTCTTCAATATTTACGTAATAATTATATTTATATAGTAAACTATATATATTTGATAAAAAAAATTTTGAGGGGTTAAAAAAATTAAAAAAATATTTTGTGATTATTTGATGACATGTTATAAATTAATGACATAAAATAAACACATTTTTTTAATGGATTGTTGCAAAAAAATTCGCCCGGGAAGCAGTTAAGAAACATCTTCCGACTAACTATATCGGATGGTTATTTATTTTTAAGGTACACAATGATTCTAATTCTTAATTTAAAAATGAAGGGTAGGGTGGGTTTGTTTCTTTCTACTGGACGTGGTATGAGGTGGTAAGACACAAACAATGATAGTACTAATGTGAACATGAGTTCACATTAATACTATCATGAAAAAAGTGAGAACGGCAATAGAAAATAGATGACACAATACATCGCCGTGCATGTGTGGGCATATTCCAAGAGTTAATCCATTATTGAAAAAAAAAATATTTTAAAACGTTTACTTGCTTATGTCTATTTACTAATCAAAAAAATTTAAGTGTAACATTATTCTCAACTCTTCAAGCCCATATGATGTGCACAGAATGAGAGCAGAAAAATAATGTAAAAAATAAAGTGTGCGGATTAAGAAAAATTATTTAAATCCATATTATAGGATTCGATATTTTAAAACCCTATATGTTATGAAAATGTGTAGAAAGATATAATATTTTATATATTAGAGGTATCATAAGAAAATGTTGTCAAATCATGTTAGGCTTGTATATTAATGTTAATCTATTATTTTATTAATCAATTAATTGATTGGAATAATACTATTATAGTTTTTTTTATACATCAAACGTATATTTTCATTGAATTAACAAGAAATATTTGAAATTTATGAATTCATTGTTACATAATATATTTCTTCAATGGTTTCCAAGATATTGAGGCTGATAATTTTTTATGGTGATTATAATCACATAAAAATATGTATGCTTTTAATTTTAAATCAAATAAAAAAGTTGAATTACCAGGTATGGGTAGATGTGCGAGTCCCTTGGCTAATTTTTCAACGAGTGCAGTGAGATGTGTACGCATTAAGGAAGTACGACTACGTTGCCCGGCTGATTCCATCCGTGCTCTCTCTACAGCCCCTCGCATGTTTTCCATGTGTTTTTGTAGAATTGCATTCTGTACAGAAAAAGAGTTGTTAATTTATGATTACCACCAATCATAAAACTACATCTAAAAACCATAAATTTATGAGTATAAGCTCTAAGACTAAAAAGTTTGAAAATAAAATCTCTTGTCTAAAATATAACAAATTAAAAAATAAAACCCACTTTCAAGGTGTTAACTGTCAATTCTTGGTGGAGAGGTATAATATTTTAAAAATAAAACACAATTTATTTGTACAAATAAAAATAGTTATTAGATCAACAAAGATAAATTGACAATATAAAATATCTCCAATACATAAATAAAAGGGTTTTTAACTTATGTGCGTAGCCAAACATCTGTGAATTATTAGTTACGTAACCTGTTGTTCATAATCGGTATTCGCTTTCCGTAACTGGCGAAGTTCTGTTTCTCTCAGTTTATTGTGCTGCAAAAACTTTTCAGTGAAGATGGGGATGTCAGTCTCTCTCTGATTGGGATCTGATGCACCGCGACCGCTATCCTGCATGCCAGCCATGCACTGGATGCTAAGTGCACCAGCGACTGACTGCAAAATACATAAACAGGATCTGTAGATGAAATTCTCAAATATCATTAATCTACTTCTCTACCGTAACATTATTATAAATAATATGGTAAAAAACTATAAAATCATTCAGTGGACTGACAAAAATGAGATGATGAAGAGTAAAAATTAATTACAATAAAATGAGCTTCCTCTTATTTCATAATATATTACGTTTTACATTTTAATATAAATCTCAATTATGTTCTTGAATTAACCTCAAAATTTTGCCTTGCAAAATAGCAGCAAACAACATTTTTATGCTACAAGATTATATATTTGAAATGATGGAAAAAAAGGCTTACTGCTGGAGTCGAGGAAGTTTTTTGCGCAGGCGGAGTCATAAGTGAATTAGCTGAAAGAGGATGCAATCTATGTTGTGCAGTTGGCTGCGGATGAGATAGTAGATTTTCTTTCGAATGAGGAGTCAATGGAGGAACTCCATTCGCTGTAGCTGGCGGGGGCGAACTTTCTAACGTATTAGAAGCTAAAAACAATTTATAATACAATTAGATTTATTAATCGTTTGTTTTGTCATTGAACTAACAAGGTTAAATTATTAAATAAATATGTTAATAGCATATTATCATATGTGTCGCTAATTTTCAAAAGTAGCCATATTCATGTCTTAGGTTTTTCGCTTTTTTCAATTACTATCGCCTTCCTCGCTTTTAATATTTCTGTATTTAAAAAATGGGTAAGGTAGGTAAGTTACACTAAAAGTCGTGTAAAAAACGGTGTTGGTACATTTTACACAAACGTCGTACAGACTTACCATAGATGATTATGAAATTTTTCAATAAACAAGCAAAATTATATTGGCCCTCTTTATGGCATTGAATCTAAAATAAAAATATTTATTTCATTACTACTTCAAAAAAAAGAAAAATATCATATTATTGCAGATGATAAAATGCTTAATTTTTAATTAAGCAAGGAAATGTGTAAAATAAACATTTGTTTAAGCCTAAAAAATATATGTTTGAATGTTTTAATTTATTGAGATAGGGTATTGTTTGAAAATTACGGTAGGTACTTTCAGACTCTATAAGGGTAAGGGTGTCTACCCTGGATCTCGAAATATACAGAATCTTAAAACTAAATTTATCTGATCGTAGACAAGATAATAAATATTATTTAATACATAATTTATTAAATTTGAATTCCTTACCCGGGCCCAACCTGAGCCCGAATCTGAATTGTCTTTACCCGCCTAAATCCGGCCCACGAGCCGGGCGGGTTAAAGGTCCGAGGGCCAAGCCCGGGCCCATGCAGACCTCTATTTCGGATATACAATATTTTTGTTTTTTCGTCTGGGTCAGAGATATCGCTAGTTGTACGTATTTTTTTTAGATTATAAATTTTTTCTTCGGAAACATGCACGGGTGTGTGCACAACAATTCACCAAAGTTTGATCGAAATCGGATATTATTGCCCGATTACACCGTTAAGAGTATACGTCATTACCTAGGCATAATGTTTTCATAGCTCTTCCAGCATGTTAATTTTTTGTTTCGTCTATACGTGCAAATTAGTGCAGAGAACGCAGAAACGACGTCCCTGTCTACTAATTGAAATGCGTACCTGAATTAACATCTGCAGATGTCTTATTATTAGAGATTTGGTGAGTAGCTGAATTATTTCCCGTTCTCGATTTTTTAGAAGCCGCTGCAGTCTGACTGACTGCTGCAGAGGTTTCCTTCCGCTGGTCGAGCTGCTGCTGTCTGAAGACACGGTACGCTTCGGTCTCTTTATATGCTGACCACTCTCGTATATACCTAACAGATAATAAAATAAATTATCAAAACTATATTGCAAGATGAAGTTATATACCTGTTAGTTTGTCTTCAACTGAAATTAGCTGAATGAAATCTTATGTATTGTTTTGCCAACATCACTTACATATTTTAGTTTTCTGAAGTTTGCAGAAGATATCACATGTAACTTTCAAAACATCACGTGATTACTACAGATCACAACATGATGCGTTTCCAAGTTAAGAATTATACATGTTCCTTTAAGATAATATACTGCCCACTTGCAAAAGAACCACAGCTACTAGTTTTTAGTTGAGGCATGATTACATTTTATGTTGAACATCTCAAGAATGACAATATTTATTTTGCTTCCAGAAAACGAAAATCATTTTTGAATTACTTTTATAAAACAAATATGCAAGAGCAGCAGCAAAGAGCAGGGAATGCCTGGATATTTAATTTTTTTCTAGATTAAGTTACTATCTAAAATACGAATGAATGTATATGACTGACACTAGTGATGTTTTTAAAAAATTGTATGAAACCAGCAGATAGTTGAACATATAAAATACAAAATTAATCATAGATTCGCTTTTTCATTGGATGAATGAGGTGCGAGCAAACAGGCTGACTGCAAAAAATTGAAAAATAATTCATCATTAATATCTTATAATTTGATGTAATTTCATCATAAAATTTTAAATATGGATGGCAAATAATCGTTTTACCGGATGTTGCCTAAAAATTGCTATTTTTACAAGAAAAACTACCCAAAATGATATTGTAGGTTGTGTTAGTTAGGTTAGGTTTGATTTTTCTACCTTAAGTCATTTTATTTCACGTAATTTTCAGTTTAAAAATAGCATTTAGAGGCCACATCCGATAAAAGGAATATTTGCCATATAAGAATATTTTTGCCCTGTTTATCATAGTAAATTAGGTGATTATATACAGAAAATGATGAGAAAACCATTTTAAAAAATATGTATGCACCTCTCTCTGTCCTGTTCAGCTGCATCAAGGTATTGCTGCTTCTCTTGTGCAGGAAGCTGGCCCCAATCACTTGCCAACCGCCGTGTTACCTCAGCGAATCCCAGCCTAGGATTAGCTGCTCTTAATGCATCACGTCTCTCATTTAAGTAACGGACATAGCCTGTGGAAGAAACATAACCATTAACGGACTGTGTCCAATGTTGCGAATCTAACGTAATATGCTAGTAATGAAAATTAAGAATATTACATCTTCTGGGGTACTTTAGGCTTCCTTAAGCTCAACTTTTCAACAAACATATTAATATTAATTGCCTACCGGTCAACGGCTGTCTAGGAGCAGTGACGTCTCGCTGAACTTTACTTTTCCTCTTTTTTCCCTTAGGCTTTGAAGGGGATGGTTTTACTTTGTCAGTCTCATCCGTTGTTTTTGGTTGAGGTGAACTCGCATCATTTTGAGGAACACGTTTGTTGGCAGTCGATTGTTCGACATCATTTTGATTATCTTTTTCCATTACTATGCTAATAGTCCCAATGTTATACAAACGTAAATATCTTTAGTCTGGTCAAAATCTCAACAAAATTCAAAACATTCGCATCTATCACCACCCTGAGTACTTCGCGTCATAGACAAGATACTACCATAGAGAACTATACTTTATAATAAACTATTGCTTCACGTACTTAAAAATATAGTATAGCTTTTAGTAAATTATCTATGTAGTATATGGCATACTTAGACACACGGTAGTCTATGCTTAGACATTAAAATGAACCATAAACAAGCTATAATCTATTAGTATAGATCAGTGTTCCCTAACCAGTGGCCCGTTGGAAAGTCTCTACGGCCCGGTGTCAGGCCGCGAATTGTATGTCAAATTTCAAGAAATCCGCCAAGCAAAAATATTAAATATAGAATTTTTCGTCTGCACATTTACTTGTATTTTTAGTTATTGTTAAATAATAATAATTGGTAGGATGATGCGACACGATGGTCACTGGTTTAATCAGAATCGACAGTCATAAATCTTCTCAAGTACACTCAGGGAGAACGTAAATATTTGCTCTTGGATAATGAACCCAGATGCAAAACCCTACCTAAATATATTTCTAAGAATTTAGTGTGTATATTATTTGTTAGTTATAGTTATATGTCCATTTGTCACAATATAAGATTGAAAAATTATAATAACCTTTCATTTGTCAAAAACACAGAAATTCAGTAGGACACGGACCCCGCCACGAAAGCGCTCGTCCGAAAATCAATAGACTCATTAGCCGGCCAAAATCCGGATTAAAAAATTATATAAATAAGTGTATTCTTTCATATGATAGAGTTCAAAATAAGGAATATTTTGGTACCTACTTATTGCAAACTCAATATTTCGTTTTGTAGATTTAGTGATTTCTTTCTGAACAGCGACGCTATAATTATACGACAACAGTAAAAAAGGGCTCGTCAACCTGCTTAATTTTATACCCATTTGTTTCCATGCATAAATAGCACATTCATGACTATTATTTTATAAAACATCCATAGACTAAATATCTAACCATAGAAATACTAAATACATTTGTAGCTTTAGTAACCATGTGTGTAGTAATAGTATATTATCTATGGTAGTAATGTCAAAGCGGAGTAAATTTATAGTGTATTATCTATAAGTAAATTAGTGGCATCCTTTCGAATTTTGACAAGTGTCACATGTTGATTACAATATCTGAACAACTTTGAACGTGTATCGTAACGTATATATATTCATCACAATGTCTGACGGCATAGAAATTGTCGTTGGTACCTATGAAGAATTTCTTCTAGGTTATAAAATTGAAAAATCGGTAAATCTTACATATTTATTTTAACCTAAAATAATTTTATATACTTATATACAGTGATGTGCTGCTATGGGTTCGTACCACCTCTGCCGAGCTGGTTGCTAAAATAATTTTGATTCGGAAAGCTAGTTCTTCAAACATTGATTTTTTTAATTGTAATTCCATGATCGAATTTTTATACGATCACAATACTTGATCCGATATGGATAACGTAAAAACTTGCGGCCGTTAATATTAGGATTATAAGTGATATTATTGAGTTCAAAATAAATGTAAATTATATCAGAGATTATATCGATAATATTTTAAGAGATAATCGCCATGAACTTCCTGAAACGGTCAGAAAAGCTAAAAATATTATTAATACAATTGCAATAAGCTCTGCAGAGGCGGAACGAAGATTTTCGTTAATGAATACTATTTGTTCAGAAAAAAGGGCCAGTTAAAATATTCGACATAGATCAGATTAATGATCATTAATTTGATAGGTTTTCCACTGACTTCATGGGATTCCATACCATTCGTTAAACTGTGGCTCAGAAGTCAACGTCACACAGCAAATGATAAACGAATAAATGTTAAAGTTTCGAAAGAAAATCAAAACACTATTTGGAATGAATTTATGTAATGTAAATAAAATTTTTCTTTTTAATTCGAAAAAAAATATATATAAAAATTGGGGGTTTATGTTTACCAAGGTGGTTAATAGAATTTTAGCAGCATATCACTGGATATAGACTGTACTAATACATTACTCTGTCATTTGCCTTAGCCACCCTACATACAATCCATGGTAGATTATGAAAAACAAAAATATTGCTGATCAGATCTAGCTATTTTAATATAATTATATGGACCCAGCCACATTTATAGTTAATGCGACGTTCTGTAGCAATTTACACAATGCCATATTTTTTATTTTGATTTTAACCAGTTTACCATTAGTTTAGTTTACCGTTTAGTTTTGAATAAGTATTCAGTAAATATGCTTAACAAAATGTTCAATGTTCAATGTTCGTTTTACCGGAAGTGGCTTAAAAACTAGGAAAACTACCCAAAATGATGTCTTAGCTTAGAACGAATATTTACCTATTCTTTTTCCTATGCTAAAATTTTATAAATGCCGTAATTGTGAATAGGAATTTCGCATTATCAGTTTTCCTGATTCTCATCCATGATAATTTGACATTTTCCTATTCGTTATTCAATTTCCTTCACAACTGCATTGTTATTAGCGTCACCTACTTGATTGTCGGGTAGAAAAAGATTAGAATATTTACCACTTGTTTAGTGCACTCATCTTCTCACACTTGAAGTCAACAATTTCGGAAACATATTCTTTTTTCCCATGTCCGCTCCCAAGGTGGAGCATATGGACTCCTAATGGAGGTAGCTTAACAGAATATTTCTACGAGAACTGCTTGTTACTCAGTTGCTCAACATCTCTTTTTTTCGAAGATAGTAGGGATAGAAGGATAGAGCTAGGACAGGACTAGTGGTTAACTAATTGCTCTCGCTACTCCCTGTGAGGATGGGACGGGTGGAAGGGAGGACTCAGACTACGAACAGAAATCGATTGAAAGGTCAATCTATGAAAACCATCCGCATCGGGAATTGAACCCGAGACATCCGTAAGCGTAGCCAGCGACGCTACCATCTGCGCCACGGACGCCGACAACATATATCGGAAACATATATCCCGTCTTAAAATCGTAAAAATGCATAATTCTTCACCGACTGTTATTTGGAAACTCACATCAGCGATTTGAATACAATTGGATGTTACTGTATTCACAGTGTGTTAATCAGCTTTATTGACACTCATCTCGCCCTCCTCGCTCAACCCCTTCAGTAAATCTGATTGACCGTGATTATGAAAAGATTTTGACTTAATTTCAGAGCATCTTGTACAATCAGTAATTTTTTTTGTGTAAGTAACTTAAATCGATCCTCATAAATAGTTAAAGCAAAATATGAAACGAAACACAACAAATATTTATACTTTACCTAATGACTATGATGATCACAAAAATGGTAAAAATACCTGTCCTGTATATGACCACCTGTTGCCGAAATGGGTGTTAATAGCTTTCCAGTGCATGTGTTAATACAAAGATTGTGTCTAGATTGACTGGTGTTAATGGACTCACAGAAAAAATGCTAGACAAAAACAACATTAAAATTCATGTGTCCATCTCTCTCTCACACTATGTTTTCTTAGTGCTTAGTAAATACTGTGCATTTGAAAGTTATATGAGAGTTATATAAATACCATGCATATTTTGTTGCAATTATTGGTTTATCCAGTATCATATCATTAATGATGGTTAATTTTATTTGCAGGGAGATGAAATGCAACTCGTCCAAAGTTTTGCCACTCATGCTCATACAAGTTCTGTAAGGAGTGTTTCTTCAGTAGGTCGCCATTTGGCTTCAGGAGGAGCAGACGATAAAATAATCATCCATGACATGAAAACACGAACTGAAAGCCGTGTTTTGATGCATCACGATGGTACTGTTAATTCTGTTGCATTTGCTGGAGGAGGCACACACATTATCAGCGCCAGTTCTGATGGAGCATTCACTGTAACTCAAATCGGAAACTGGCAAATTGAAAAACATTGGGCCAAAGCTCACAAAGGTAATATGACAAGTAACTTTTACTTCATATTGTTGTTTGACTAAATACTTGAATTTACTGCTAAACTATTCCCTGTAAAACCACTCTCACAAAATGCCATGCCAATTATTTATATGTAATTTTTAGTTATTTATAATATTAATATATACCTGAAATCTAGAATAAATGCTGACAAAAACCATATCCTAAAAATTCTTCTTACTTGAGTGGTTAATATGCCTAAAATAATTAATCCTCAATATATATATATATCAGTGGCATGCGGTGAGGGAGGAAAATATATCTTGTTTTTGAAATTCAATTTTATTCTTCTCACGAGTTTTACACCTTAATTTCAAATCCTCAGTATACAGTCTAATATTCCGCTAATGTATTATTAAATCCCCTTTATTTTCTTTGCTGTTAATCCATGTTGAAGATAGCAACAAATTAAACACGATTTATCTGACAATCCGAATCACAGTACTAACAGTAAGATGCTACAATCCAAGCGCATGCATCCGCATACTAACTGTCATGTGTGATCCATAGTTTCATTACTACGCATGCACAAGTGCATGCATGCGATATTTCGAACAAATTTCGTCAGCGGGCGTACATTTATCGAGCTGTCACGGCGTGTATAGAATGCAGATAAATGCCAATCAGGACGCGCACACTTTCTGAATTTAGTGTATAAATGTGGAACTTTGAAGCAGTTTTGTTTGATAATTACGTAAAAATATAATTTAATAGCTTTATAAAGATGTGAAAAAAAAAAGCTTTTTATTTCCGAATTGTAAGGTATGCGGCGCATCTACCGCATGTATGGACGTCACGCCACTGATATATCTATTTTATTCAACCTAGATTTTAAAATGTGACATGAATTCTCTATATTTGTTGCATTTTTTTTCAGGATCATCTGTCACATGCATAGCTATTCATCCCAGCAGTAAGCTTGCGCTGACAATTGGCGATGATCATACATTGCGAACATGGAATTTAATAAAAGGACGACAAGCTTATGCGATTAATCTCGCCAGTAAAGGTGCTGCGAACCCTTTATCGGTTGTTTGGGGACCCGAAGGTCAACATTTTTCGCTTACAGGATATAATGATATAAGTGTTTGGTCAACATCGAATGCTGCAGTAAAACATGTTTTGACATGTCCCAGTAAAGCTGTCTGTATGGTGTGGATTACAGAGAATGTGACGGCTGCAGGTTTAGAGAACGGCGAGGTGATGATTTTCGATATTGAATCTGGACAGACGACCAATATTCCTGCCCATACGCAGAGAGTTAAAGGAATCGCTTATGATGACGGTTACTTATACACAGTGTCCAGTTCTGGTCACATAAAAGTATGGAAATATAAATTTCGTAAAATGTCATTGAAAGAAAAGTGTTCGATTAGTACAGGTTGTAGAATAACTTGTTTGACATTAGTCAAGCCGTTAACTGATATTAAAAAAGAAACCTTCACAAACGAACCTCAAGTGCAGTCTGAAAACAAGAAGAGAAAGCACGAAGATGTTGCAAATGAAACCGTAGAGGCAAGTGCACTATCTGAAGAAATTAATAGGCGGTGCAAGCCATATGTAACCATTACTATGGGTGACGAAGATGATGAAGTAGATGAGAAATCAGAAACTCCCAGCAAAAGTAATGGATCAACGAAGAAAAGATTTAAAAGAAATAAAAAAAATATTTCAGTGAAAACAAATGGTGAATCAACGACTAAAAGCCCTTTTGATAAGAAGGATAGGAATAATAAGTCAAAAAAGAAAAAATAAATTGTTTTTTTGTTTCCTTGATAATTTTGTCTTCAATAAATAATTGTTTATTTTAATTCTGCGCACTACCATTTATTTATTCGTTACTTGTTTCATTTTATGCATTCAACTGTATTTAAGTATATTACATTATACATATCCAGGAATGGGTTAAGCCAGGGGACTCCTCCATTAAGTACAAGGGCCAAGACCTAGCTAGCCCGCCATACCAACATACTGTAGTTTTGAATTACGCGCAAAAAAAATTACAAAATGACGGTGGTTCAAAATCATTAATTGTGCATTGTATCATTCATCAACAGCCTCTGTGTAGAAAATGCTTGAATATGTCAGAAATTTTAAAGCCAGTCATGTCAGCTGTTAATTATATTATATCACATGCGGTAGTAAAGAAAGGTTCTAAAGTTACGACTGTTATTTTTCCCTACCTTTTCTTTCCTACTAAAACTATTATGTGGAGTCCTAGTTTCCTGGCTAAAGTTATTGCTAGGGTGGGTATAGACTAAGTCTTTATATCCGTTTTTCGCATGTAAGCTAGCTAAGTACTGCTATCTTAAAAGATTCTGTCAGCTGAGGGCTTTTGTGTTGGGAAAACATTCAAGAAAAACCCCTTTTAAAGAGCTTACGATTCTTATTTTAGACATGCCCAGTTCCTAACTGAAATGTGTGAGCCTGATGGGTTACTTTAAGATTTATGTCTTAGGACGACTAATTGAAGACCGGTGTGGCCGTCGGCCTCTTCCGCCTCTGCTAAAGGAGAATTCCCTGTAAGAGAGGGGGGGGGGGGAGAATAAGGATTTTTAGATCGTCTTGACAAGGTTCTTGGAGACTTAGTTGTAGTTTGAATTTTTGAATTTTCTCAGCTTTGAGAGTTGGAGGCCCCTGTTTCAAACTCTTCATGAAGCTGGCGTGATGTAGACTTAGGGTCTCTTGAATGTCAGGGCCTTTGTACCAAGCACGGAGGTATCGCGTGTTGGAATTTTTCCTCGAGCCTGAGATTATGCGCAGGCATTTATTTTCGACCCTCTGTAGGAGAAGGAGATTCCTGTCGGAGATGTTTACAGACCATATGGGGGAGGCGTACAGCATGGTCGGTTTAATGACCACGTTGTACACCTTAAGTGCCTTTTTATTTTCTACGCTGAGGTAGCTTCTGGCATTGAAAGTCGGGTACAGCGCACCGATTGCAACGTGAGTTTCGCTTCGGCAATGTGAGCAGACCAGGTGAGGGTTCAAGTATACCCCAAGGTATTTGACCTTTTGGCTAAAAGAGCAGAGTATATTAAATACGATGATTTTTCCTCTGTAAGATTTGTTGGCAGTCTTATGAGTGAAGAGGATCGCCTCTGTCTTCGCACCGTTGACTTTAAGTCTCCAGCGACTGAAGAAGTCAGTCAGCTGGGCCGTGCCAGACTCAAGGCGACGTAACGCTACGTCTCGTGGATGTGATCGCTGTGTCGTCTACGTAAAGAGCGAAAGAGCAGTTTTTAGGGTTCGGAAGATCATAAATAAAATGATTAAAAAGCCTAGGTCCCAGGAGGCTGTGCGGAGAGAGGATTTCTCCTTCTTAACTGCTGCGTAAAGGGTGCGATCTTTCAGGTAATCCTGAATGATCTTGGAGATGTAAATAGGGTTGTTGGTCACGACAAGCTTGTGTACAAGGCCGTCGTGCCAGACTGTCGAAAGCCTTTTCCAGGTCGAGCAGTACCATTCCGGTGGTTCTACCCCTGTAAAAGTTTTCGGTGATCTGGTCCGTGGTGCGGGCAGGCTGAAGGGTGGTGGAGAGACCCTTCCTGAACACGTATTGGGTTTCAGGGAGGATTTGGTTACGACTGGTTAACAGCACGATATATATACGCAAGATACGTATTAACTCAAAAGCCTTCAACTGGTACCTAACATATTACCTATAATTTGAGAACAATTTTTTCAAAAAAATATCTAAACTGACATATTATTGTAGGTAATTGGTTTGCCATATTATTTAAAATGCTTTAACCCCTGAAGTATGCAATAGCGAAATCAATAAAATTGTATTCTATAATTAAAATCAGTAGATAGACACCCAATGTGACAAAACTACATATTTTCTGAGTAAAAATATTCGTATTTGCAGAGTTCAATGCAATATAAACCTTTTGTTCATGATCAAAATACGTGCCCGTTCAATCATCTCAACAATAAAATCTGCATACTTTTCTCTGGTAAGCGTCCAAATTATAAATAATAGTAGCTATATTCACTTTTAATATGACGTCTAGAAACTTTTCAGCATGTAAAATACAATTAAATGAATATAAAATAGGATTATGATCAAAGTTAAAGAACAAACGCTAAAATCGAAGTGTAGTGTTAACATTTTATCAGGGCACAAATTCAAGCTATGCATCTATACAAATTTTAGCTTTGGCTTAAAAAAACCTTTTAACGACGAAGTTATTTCTCTGTAGTTCATTCAGTTTTGTTATGAATATTAATTTGTTTTCTATTATTTGACTAATAACCACTTATCAAGAAATTCAATCAAGTTACGTTTGTTATGATTTCTTTTCATTATAATATGAATCGTGAAAATATTTTTTAACGAGCTTTAAAAGATAATTATTGAAAATAAAGTTATGGCATATCAAATATTTTGGTAAATCTCTAAATCAGTCAAATAATATGCGATTGTCAAATTATAAAATATAATAATCATTTAGAAAGCATCTAGAAATATTATCGTTGTTTTAGTCTGTGACATCATATTCGAGTTTTTAGTGTGTTATGTAGTCCGATAATAGCAGCACAGTCCAATTTGAAGGCTATGAATACTGTAAATAAATTTTGTGCGCCCACCGAGCGAACCAAACTGTACAAAAGACCTAGCTCACAAGATGTCGAACAGGTCGATCGGAAGTAAAATCCAGAGCCTGGAAGAAAAATTGAAAGCAGAAAATGAATCGAGAGGCAGAGAGGAATTGTTATCGAATAATGAAGGCAAAAATGCCTCACCGAGACCCGCAACTAGCGGACCACCTAGACCAAGTAGGTTTTCTGTCGCCTTCGACATTTACTCTACGTTTGACAGCTATTTTTTTAGTTAGTAAATACATTGTATTTGTTCTGTTTGACTATGAAACTGGTTGTTTTAAATATTTTTAAATGCGTAGGGTGTGTATTTTCGCTTTCAATCGACGAACCCCCGAGCTGTGGCAGGTCACCTTGAATTTATTTAGAACATTACCATAGCTTTGGTAGATTATTGTCTTAGGAAAAATCAACTTATTTTCGTGCCCTTTGTTTTATTAGAAAATATAGAAATTGATACAGAGCCCTTTGTCAATCATTAATTTTATTTACCTTTATGATTGACAGTATTCATGTTTTGTACCAGTCAACTCATCAAATGTCATTCTGTATTTTCACGCGATTGATTAATGATACCTATCAAATTAAAAGCGTTTTCCCTCTATATGCGTTACGAGCTTTTATAAAAATACCAACTAATGACAATGTTACCCAAAAAGTTTATTATTTATTTATTTCGAAGCAAATATTAATTATTACACATTTAGGTTATTCTTGTTTCTAGTAGTACTCCAATTAATTGACTATTTTATGAATTGGACTCTCATTTGGTGAACGTATATACTAATCTTTCCATCGACATGTTCAAATAATCGATGAATATACAATTTTTGTCAGTGTAGAGGAAACATCTTTTTGAAATCTATTTATGCATCTTCAACACTTTTCTTTAAGTCACGTAAAAAGTTCAGATTAAAATAGCTGAACTGTCTTTTTATGTATTTGCAAGTTTTTCTTCAGAATATTTTATCGAAAGTGCTAATAATCTAATGAATATAGTGCTTCTTTTGAAGATTGACTCTATAATAAATTATCCTTAAATCAAATTCACCAAATCAGTCAATTCAAGTACTAGCAGTCCCCAACATTTAAAGCCTTAACATTGGGTTCATTATCAGGTTCCTTTCATTTTGTATTCTATTTGCCTATTGTCGGTCAATAAAGACTTGTCCTTGTTTGACTAATTGACAGCTTCGTTGTAAATATGCAAGCTTACCACCTTCCATCATTATTTATTTTGGTAAATTTTAAATCCAATTCTGCGGGAGTGTCTCCAGACGTAAATTAAACAAGGGTATCTATATAAAGTGGCAATGACAAATTGATAAGCTTTATAATTAAATTTACTTTAAAATTAATCATTGTACCATTACCTTCATGTTACTCTCTCAAACCGACTGCTTATGTATCTTGTCAATGAGCACGTTCACTGCTGAATTATAACATGAACATTGCTGAGATGCTGCGAAAATTCGCAATTTTCAAAACCTGAAAACCTTCTAATAAAATAAAAAATAGTGTAAAATTGAAAACGTCAATTTACTGGTTGACCCTAAAAATAAAAGCAACTATGCCACATATAATGGATATGTGACCCACAACACGTGTTCAAAGAAGTGACGTTAAGGTGATTTTTTCGAACAGTGTGAATGCAACTTTATCTTCATAATTTATGAAGATAAAGTCTTTTATTTAACTCGACGACAGACGGGATTTAATTGACCAAATGCGATGTGGTACATGTATATTCAATCAGTTGGAACCACGCTGGCTTGTATTTTTATCATATAAGCTCAGAAATAACATCAGACGCGCCGGGTGCATAATCAGCGACTTTCCAATTTAAGCAATTAAAGTATTAGTATTTCATACAAAAATCAACTGAAATTGCTTACTAACTAACGGAAACCGGTCCTATTGGTTAATTAAAATATATAATACATACTGTATTCACAGTTGTTTTTATAATATTCTCATAATGATATACCATGAAAGGATCAATTGGGTTAAAATTATTCTTATTGACTAAACCCTGTTGTGCATGCATATTATTGTCATTTCCATTGTAAAATGAGAAATTTTTCGGGAGAGCATAAAAACAACTTACCTATTACAATACCTAATTAGTATAGTTATGTATATTGAATCCTTTCTTCAAATTGCATTTTTAAAACCCACCATTCTATTAAAAGTGGAAAATCACTGGTAATTCTAACATTATTTAGCCACCTGCAATCGTTATTGTCCTTTCACTTTGTTAATGCGTTTGTTTTCCCAACAAGGATTAAGAATATTATCGGGTTTTTTGGGATTAATTCAGGTATCAGTGTGGGTTCTAGACTTTCTAGATATTTTGTCATATTTTTATCTAATACATAAACGATAGACACTATTTACTGTCTGTCAGTTCGAGTTCATTCATGTACTCGATGCCTGAAGATGTCGAAAGGCGAAACCCGGGTTTTTAGTGACGAAATACATGGAAATGTACAAAATCTCAACAATTCAAATACTGAATATTAATTATGTGCTTTTTCTAAAATATTGATTATCAACTTATTATATAGAAGGAAACTGTTTTTTTTGATTAATATTTAATCATTTTTATGATCAATTCTGTGTTATTTTATTTTTTGATTATTCTCCAATGTTTTGCTGTTTTCATCAATCTGTTAATTTTATTTATTCGATATCAACATCCGCTTTTACACAAATTATTTTTTTATCATACTTTCCCTAACAGGCTGATAGGAGTCATGCATGCTGGAAAACGTTTCTCATTTGATTTCGTATTCACCTTTATCTAGTATACTAACTTTTTCCTCATAATTAAAAGTGGAAATATAAAAATGCATTTTTTTTGCTTGAACTTTTCTTTGGTTCAGAAATGTTCAAATGCATTGAATTTAGTTCATGAAAAAAGAACTGTTACCAATGTCTCTGTCAATTTTCCCTCTAAGGTCTAAGACGAGAAGATTTCAGAGCAGAAAATTCAAATGCTGAGCAAACCAACAAATGCGCAATGCCAAACATCAATATGCTTTTATTGCTTTACTTAATAGAATGATAATTTATTCATTACACTATTAGGTATATAAAAAACAAATTATTAAAGAAATTGTTAATTTGCTTATTTTACTTTTAAATTATAAAATATATTGAAAAATAAATTTGAATATGTATATATCTTCAAAAAATTGATGTTAATAGTTTGTATGGGAGCGCACTGGGTAAACTGCCGCTTAGCCGTACACATGCTCAGCTTAGGGGGAACATTGCTTACCGTTATGGTATAATGACATTGAGTTCCGATAACCAACTTCACAATTATGAATTTACATAAACTATGAGAAACTGTTAAAAAGCAATATGAATCTATAGGCTCAGAATGATTCATGTTAGTTTACTTAGTATTTTTAATTGGATGCATATTTAAGACATTTTTTTTAGAATAATACTCTTATATTGAGGGCTTTTAACGGTTTCCCTCGTATGACATTAATTTGATAGAGAACTTCAAAACAATGATTGAGTATAAAACATTTTCTTTAACAGTGGCAATGCCAAATAAACCGCGATTACGACATCAATTAGATCTTCACGTTCCTGCCTACCAGCCTCGCTCCAGAGACTCCATAGATACTGAAAATCAATTGCGGGATATCAAAAAGAGTGGCATCCTCACCACAGATAGCAAACAATATCAAATACATATAAAAGACCTCGAGCAGCTAGGGGAACTTGGGAACGGAACCTGCGGACATGTCGTTAAAATGCTTCACAAACCCTCCGGGGCTGTTATAGCCGTCAAGGTAATTAAATCATTCATATTAATTAGGTAAAAAATCTTAATTGATTCATAAATACAATATGCTGGACTGAGATTTGGAACACATTTTACCTCTAATTATATCATGAATATAATGTAGCACATAAATATATGATTAGACATTTGTGAACTGCACAAAGTGTGAAGTCATATATTAATTTTTATTGTTTTTTTTTTAAATTTTGCAAAAAGTATAAAAAAATATTTTTTCACAATTTCTGAAATTTAAAAAATAATATAGGTTAATCCTCTAGTTTATGTAATAAATTCTCTTTGAAGTATTCAGTATCAAATATTCTGTAGAATAGTGGCTCGAAATGAATAATTTCAGCAAATGCGTCGCAGCGGAAACTCTGAAGAGAATAAACGGATTTTGATGGATTTGGATGTGGTTCTACGCTCCGACGGATGCCCCTACATCGTCCGTTGCTTGGGTTGTTTTATAACAGAAGCGGATGTGTGGATCTGCATGGAATTGATGGCTTCCTGTTTCGACAAGATACTTAAAAAACTTCGTGGACCTGTGCCGGAAGATATATTGGGAAAAGTCACAGTTGCAGTGAGTTTAATGAATTACACTTAATTACACGAACGAAAACACACCGCAATTCATTTTCATATATCAACCTTGGAAGGTAGAGTAATTGTATGCCTATAAAATTTTCTAATTTAAAGTGAGAAACATTGAATTGACTATAAGTTGCAATATCATTGAATGTCATCTAATTGTGATGGATTCGGCGGTTACTTTGTGGAAATTCATTTTCAAAATAAAATTATAATTGATAACTCTGTCATTTCATTAGTTGTGTCATCAGGCAGTACACGTGTTTCAATTCTTTGATAAAAATCTTCACTCCTAATTTCTGTATGACAATCGGAGAATCAGAAGCAACGTTCACTTCATTAATAACGATATTTAAATAAAATGAATCTGAAGGTGCTTCTCGAAAAGACGAAACATGTGTTACATCTAGCTACACAACTGGCGGAATAACATAGTTATCTATATTATATTAAATATAAACTATGTTATCTTATTTACAAAGCAAAACAACAAATTCACACAAAATAAAAATGCGATTTGTAGAATATTTGCTACTAATTGACATTTTTGTGTGTCTAATAGTATTTATTTTACGGCTGTGATCCGTCTACCATGGACTGCAAATCTATACTCGGATTTTTGATTGAATGTGTACATCTTGTTACTATTAATATATCATTATTTTGTTCCCAGACAGTGAAAGCTCTTTCATACTTAAAAGAAGAACACGGCGTAATTCACAGGGATGTTAAGCCATCAAATATTTTGGTAGACGAGCGAGGACTCATCAAGCTGTGTGATTTCGGCATCAGCGGACGACTGGTCGACTCCAAAGCTAAAACGAGAAGTGCAGGATGCGCTGCATACATGGCGGTCAGGCTTCATTCTGGGATTTATCAATAATTCAAATTAATCACGGCTTACTGTAAATATTTTCTTTAATGAAATAAAATGATATTTGTTATTTTATTTGTAGCCTGAGCGAATAGATCCACCCGATCCTCAGAAGCCAGATTACGACATCAGGGCAGACGTTTGGTCGCTAGGAATATCACTCGTCGAATTAGCAACTGGAATATTTCCTTATAGAAATTGCCAAAATGAATTCGATATCTTAACAAAGGTTCGTACTCGTGCAATTTGTCAGTCCGTTTTATTTATTTTCTAATCAAATGTTTGAATCTGTCAATAATATCTCCATTATAAATTAAATGTTTCGAAACATGTTGCAGGTGATTGCCGAAGAACCCCCGATGTTACCCGAAAGTCAAACGTTCTCTCCCGATTTCAAATCGTTCGTTCACTCCTGGTGAGTCCTCATTGAACCATTTTAAAGAAGCTCATGATTATAACTGCAATTTCAAAATGAGTCAGATCGTTTATTATTATGTCTATAGTCTGATCAAGAACTACCGGCACCGTCCAAAGTATGCGGCGCTGCTGGAGCATCCTTTCGTGCAGAGGGCATCTGGTTCCGGGGTTCGGGTGGACAAGTGGCTCGCCTCTCTCAACGATGTCGCTTCGCCTGCCTCGCCTCCCGCACATCAGCGGTAGGTATGCATGCTCACACCTTTTTTCACAACTCTACTAATGTTTCGTGGTAGACTTAACACCCTGTGCCCTAATAATATGACTCGAAAATAACTTATCACTCCATTTGATAATTCTAATGAGTTGCGTGATTTCATTGGGTGCCCTGAGAAGTATACAGGTTTTATCAGTACTGTCATATCAGTGACTTTTTAAAGGCAAAAAAACATACAATTCAAAGGTATTATTATGATGTTGCTCACTATCTGCAATTAAGGTAATTCATCTCAATTGGAATCAATAATTCAGTCAAAAATAGCTAAATATTTTTTAATTTTTCAGTATCAGCGGTAGTACATCCTTATTTTGTTTCATCATAATGATAGAGAATTATTTTTTAACCTAATTACATACATATACTGTGGAAACAAAAGCATACATGTATCAGTAAATTTTTAATAAATCTGTCAAGTTATTTACTTCAAATAATTTAATGTCATTCAAAACCATATAACTTGATTTCACATTTTTTGGCAATCGGTGCTTTATTTATTTCAGGTATTCATTAGTAGAATATATTATTGTATTACAAAGTTTGAAAAGTACAGTAACTGCACATTCGATTTGTCCTGTGTGAGGTTTTTGATGAAAACGACTTGTAAATGAAATTCGATGTGTAAATTTGCTCTTCACATTCTAGAATATGTTGTATTTAAAAATAATGAATAAATACAACATTATGGTAAAATTCAATATGTACTATGGGATACATTGTCACATTGGTCATATTTAATATGAGAGTGATCAAGTTTTGGATTTCTTCTATAAGTTTTGTCACTAATGTTCCGAGAGACTAGAATATTGAAAGAATGTGGTATAAATTAGAACGTAGATTTTCAAAAGAGCGCCGTGAGGTTCTTCCTTTGTGCAAAATTCAAAGCATACAATATGTCCTATGTGCAGAGAAAATACGGAAAATTATTGTTTTCCACTAAAATAATAAGTATTATTAAAACGATATGATTAGTAAAATCATAATTAAATTAATCATATTAAAATAAATAGTGGAAGTATTTAAAAACAATTTTATTTGATTATCTTGAAAAGTACTTTTTGGATGTGCAGCGACGATATATTAGGGATAATTCTTATGCGATTCTAAAATGGTTTCTCGTTACACCGTCTCATCTAATATGAAATGTTTGGTGATCGTATAATTTGCATGTGTTTTCATTTTTTCTTCTCATATTCATTAGAGATTGACCACTACTACAGTGCTCCGCAACCGGTGTGCCGCGAGACAATTTCAGGTGTGCCGCGGCGCACTTCATCCAAAATGAGAAAAAATTAAAGCCGTTCGGTTGCTAAGATCTCAGTTTGAATTATTCTTGTTGAAACAAATATTGCAGTATTTTTATATTTAATTCAATAATTGTAATAGTCTTCACGAATAGTGCAACAGTTATGACTGGAAATAGTATGTGGGTTGTCTCTTGTGTAAAACAAAATAACCCTAACATATAAATTACACATTGCTGCATACAAATGCATATTGGGAAGCATTGATGGCAAAAATTTAGCATACTTTAATTACTAATTATATAAAAAAAATGTAAAAGTTACTCGACGAATGAAAAATATTATAAATTATGAAATTTACGCTTTTTGGCTTCTGGTGTGCCACAATCCATTAATGAGTGCTTAGGTGTGCCGTGGGTGAGAAAAGGTTGCGGAGCACTGACCTACTAGACGAGTTGTAGAATTGTAAACTAAGTTTTATTTAATTTGACTAATAAAGTTAATCCTATTGAAACAGGACACCATTTTTAACTTTTATTAGAACCTCAAGACGTACACATTTTTTATTATTTACACATTATTTTTATAAATACAATACCTACTTAAAAATAATATTCATCATTCAAACAGTTTGAGTTACAGTTGATCTGCTAACAAAAAGATGATATTGTTGATATTTCACTTATTCCAATAGCTGTATTGAATTTTATTATTCAACCAGTGCTAAACCGTCTTCTGTTATTATAATTATATATGTAAGTATAAAACTATGTATATACAAAATATCGCATATTTACTTGTTATGATTCGATTCAAATTCCACAATCAATTAGGATATTATTTTATATTAAAATAAAGACCACTTTAAACGTCAGTCGATATCTTAAATTACATATAAATTGACCAAAAATTAATTTACGAAAATGTTCCAGCCGGGAATCGAACCCGTGAACCTCCCAACCGAAAACAACAACATTGACCACTCGGTTACGAGCCTGAAGAATATTAATAATATATATCTATATTTTATCATTGTTAATAACTTTGAAGTAACGCAGTAATATAATTTTTCCTGTAAATTATAAACCAAAATAATCCGGCAAATAATGTATAACAAACATTGTTCTGGGCATCATAACACCCTTACCAATAATCAGCAATAATTGCAATCTTCATGTACTACATTTTATACCTAATTATAAGGTTTTACTGTGATTTACATGAAATGCACAGTTACTGTTTACAAAATAAGTGTAAATCTACACTATTTGAGTTTTTACTTTTGTTTTATTTATCCCTGGGTTTCGGAAAACACAGTTTGAATATCACTGTGTTAGAGGATTGTCATAACTTATAACTTGCATGCAAAATTAATAAAACTCAAGTGATTTCAGTTTTTTTTTGTTTGAGATGTGTTGTATTATTGATGTTCAAAATTATTTGGTTTGTACAAATTTTATACTTGTGTCTTATAAAGCTGCATGTATTAGTGTCAGATGTCAATTTCACAATCGCAGCAATTTTACTCATTATTAATGAAAGTTATGTTTTAGGAAAATATTTTTTTTTACCGTGTCCGCTCCCAACGTGGATTATATGGCTTCCTAATGGAGATATCTCAACAGAAGTTTTATATGAAAACTGCTTGTTACTCAGTTGCTCAACTTCTTTTTTTTTCGAAGAGAGTAGGGATAGAAGGATAGGGCTAGGACAGGACTAATGGTTAGCTAATAGCTCTCGCCACCCCCCGCTTTTTGCAGAGCGGATGGGTGGGAGGGAGGAGTTTTAGACATCACAAACATGCACGACTACAAACAGAAATCCATAAATCGATTGAAAGATCAATTTATGAAACTGTCCGCGTCAGGAAAACAACCCGAGAATTCCGTAACCGTAGCCAACGACACTACCAACTGTGCCACGGAAGCCGACATGCATATAATAGTATTTTTTACCCGGCTTTGCCCAAGATAGAGAGTCATTTAGACATTGGCTAGCTAATGTTGAAATTTGGTTGAAAGTTGAAAATATCACCGTGGACTGTACCTTATGTAACACCCAAAAAATGTAGCTCAACAATTAAAAATAATGAAAATATCACAGTTGATCTAGAAATGACATGCACAAATTTCATATCGCTTCTGTTCACTGTTTGGGATGATTTCTTGTGAAATTTCATCCCAGAATAGTAGTTTGGCTTTCACACTTCCTTACAAAGAGGCATTTCGTAATGGATTAAGTCAATCGGGATTTGCAACATTGACTGAGATGTTCGCCCATCAATCATCAGTGTTGCAGCAATAGCTGCATTTAATATTAAATATATATAACTATACTATTTACGTGTTTTAAACTGTTGTATGCTTTCTTGAGAAATTTTGATTTTGCAGATACACAATTTTGCAATGGAAACAACGATGATTTAACATGATTTAAATATATCTTTATTCAGTTGTCGATGAAGATCACTCACATAATTTTGTGCATTAAATCATCACATTTGAGAAAAAAAGACTTCTCTCCTTTAATTTGACATATGCATACTTTTACTATGATAGTTGATTATCAATCAATAATGACAAAGCACTGAAGGTTTTTACTTTAATTTGGTATTGTGGAACACCCACAACTTTCATCTGCAGGTCGGCAACTTCGCCGGTCGCCAGACGTCGTAGAGTGCCCGCACCGAATGACCCTGTTGACCCGCCGCCACTCTCATTTCATCATCAGCCACTTTCGCCTTCTTCACCGCCGCTCCTCAATGGATCCGTCAAACCGCTCGACAGCCCGTCGCCTCCTGTCCGTGATCGAGAAAAAATCCCGTCGGCGTTTGAAACTCGACTAAAAAAATCACCCCCCGCTCCTGGAACCCCGGCCGATTCTCCTGTCAAAACCCCGGAGGGTCGCGATTGCAGCTACTTGCTGTCTGTTGACGATTCACCCAAATTTCCGCCTACTCAGATCACAGAGAAAAATAATAAACTTATAGAAGATCGACAAGACGACCCTGTCAAAATTGAAAATCCCTTCGAAGACTGTGACAGCGGATCGTTTGGTTCTATGAACATCGAAGACGTAAACATGGTCTCATCAGAGAATCTATCAGACGTTAAACGTATCGAAGAGACGACCGACAGAAGCAACCGATTTCGACCGATCGAAAAGCCACAACGGCGAGACATCCATCGTCGGTACGTGTTCGCCGGAGGAAACGCCTCAGACCGCAGCGGCCTGGTCCCTCTCGCTGCCGAATCTCCCTCCGAACGCTTTCGCGGAAGGTCTTTCAGCAATGCGTCCGCTGAAGCCGACGCTGATGCCCTCCACCGTCCACACCGTATAGATAGATTCGCCGCGGGCTCCCCTAAAAATCATTTTGGCAACGTGGAATTAAGAAATCAGCCATTCTCAGGAGGTGGGTTGGAATCTCGCAATCATTCGTCCCGCGGCCCTGACTCGGGAGAGTTCTCATCCGGTGGATTTCATCCTTACGGCTCTCCCGAAGTTAACCGACGTCAATTTTTTTCTCCGTGTCGTCCTCGCGACTGCGATAGCGAGATTCACCCGCGGCGGCCCACCGCATCACCCTTTCAGGGTGGCACAGAAAGCTATGAAAATGTCCCAGAGAGTAGGTTTTCACCTCCACGCTTCAGGACAGATGCGCCCACTAGCTATTTTACCTCCACTGCCGTATGCTCTGTCTCCAGATATTTTCCTCCTGTCCCTGGACAGATCGCGGGCCTCGGATACCATCACAATCCAGGGGGCAGTTGTTCTCAGCCCGCCAGCTTGGAAGCTTACGGGGACGGCCGGCACTATCCGCCCTATTCACACTCCAGGTGACTTTAATAATTTGATAATTCCTTATATTCAGTCAATCTAAAAAAAAACTAAATGTGTTCACCTTAATCTACATTATATCTTCTATTTAACACATTTGTGATGGACGATCTGCAGCTAAATAAATATACCCGAATAAAATTACAACTAACGATAATCAATCTTATCAATAATGTATAGGGGCCATGACAAAATTCACTCCCCCGCACTGTGGTCCCCTCAGCCTGCAGCCAGAAGAGCCTTCCACACCGCCTCATCTAGGGAAAGAGAGGAAAGAGACAGAGACAGATGGAGGAATACCGAATCAGCACATCAGCATCATCAGGTATGTGGTATTTACTCTTGACAGTTGTGATTATTATATAATTTAAGACGTATAATAATAATAATCGACTGAGGGTGTTTGATGGAATTTCAATATCAAATTTGAATTGTAGAGATTTTGTATTTCCATTTATTTTGTCACTAACGACCCGGGTTTTGCCTTTCCGCATCTTCAGGCATTCGAGTACACGAATGGACTCAAACTGACAGCTAGTTCTTTCGGCATCTTCAGGCATTCGAGTACACAAATAGAACGCAAACTGACAGCTACTGCCAGTTCGAATTCATTCGTGTTCTCAAATGCCTGAAGATGCCGAAAGCCTAAACCCATGTCGTTAACAAAATACATGGAAATGTACAACAATTAAAATTTGTTTGTGATTATATTTGTTTTAAGCTGATTCTACGGGTTTTTGATTACACATAAAAAGATAAAATTTCTTCACTATGTGACCCAAATATCAGGTGAAAAAGTGATCGCAAACCTAAATTATATTGCCTGATGTTTTTTCAATTTCATCTTCAGCCGCATTCTATCTGCTATTTCCTAGGAGCATCCTAATTTACTTTCTAAATATTCATTCTTATATCATTGCTATATTTATAAATATTGTTTTTAGGTGCAAGGAAACACGAGTCCGATAGTTTTGCAGAGGTTTTACCATCAACAGAGTCAGCGAAGAAGTAGAAGAGATCTTCGGGATGGAAGTCCACATCACTCCAGGTGCAAAGTTTACATATTAAGTTTATTATATATCACTTTTTCTGAATATTTTTTACATAACTACATTGTTTACTATTTTTATTTCCTCAAGAAACATAACATTGCTTTTGTGTAGCTTAAGCAGAGAAGCGAGCGTAGGCCGGTCTCCAGAGCCACCGCGTCGCCTCAATCGGGATCGAGATGCTAGTCTCGGGCGTATTGACTTACCACGTAAGCATTTAATCAATTTTGCTTAAATTCAATCACTTCAAGGTCGGCTAATGAATATAATCTTATGCCGATACATTAAATATTTAATCTACTAAGCCAAGTTTTAAAATTTTACTAAGGGCTAAAAACCATTTAAAAAATTATTGTATAAAAACAGTATTCTCATCTATTTAGTCCATACTCTCGAAAAGGTTAATATTACAGCTTTTATCATTCACATGTTGGTTTAGCGTAAGTATTTTGATTTTAAACAATTTACTCTATCATTCAGCTTGTCCTGCCGATCATCCCTTGTCGAGAGAGAAACGAGACAGAGATAGGATTCCTCCAGAAATAGAAGGAGGCCCCGCGTCTATGTACCTAAGCTCGGAAAGGGATGTTCGACCCGATCTGATCAAACCGCACCGCCGACATGACAGGCACTCCCACGACAGTCGGGAAAATGACTGCTCCATGCCTTCGCTCGACAGTGATATGGAATCGCTGCCGCCGACCTCGAGAGAAAGATTTCAAACTCACGGTCACCACAGACGGGAACGCGACAGGAAAGGCGAGCGCAACGGAGACATCCATCGCAGCGACAGAGACGTCGAAACCTCCGAGGCGGAGCAGGTCGGACTCCGCGAACGCTTCGAACTGAGATCTCAAAAAGAAAGCTGCCAACTCAGGAGGGAAAGAGAAAGAAAATCGGAAACCAATGGAGATTCGCAGAGAAGCGATAGGGAGGACAACTGCGACAAAGAGAGCTTGAGCACCGCCAAAGAAAGATTTGAACTCAGAATGCAAGAGAAGAAGAATCATAAAGGGGCCTACAGTCATCATCCAAAGGAAAAAGACAAAACGGACATTGCCGACGGAGAACCATTTGAAAGAGAAGAAAACGGTCGAGTCGGTCATCCGCCACACAGGCACGGGAAAAGTCACGCCAAAGATAAGGACGAACAAGGTAATGGCTTTATGTTACGATCGGTATTTCGCCCTCTGCTATTTCCCTGTATGCGTATGCATATTGTACATAATAATGCAGTTTGAATGATTGTGTCCGGTTTGTCCAATGCTAATTTCCAAATAATAATGTGTCTCGAAGTGTCTATCCATTACTAAACGATTACTGTTTCACTTAATATAAATAGAAGTTTTGATCGTATCATCGAATGTTTTCTAAATAAATAAATATCATTACGAAAATTATTTTTGAATCCATATTTATTTCATGAGATCAACCATTTTCAAACGGTCTGGAAATGCTATTCAAAATGGTGTGATCACACATGGCATCGATTTCTGTAAAATGTTGACTACTAAAATTATCTATTGCTATCTCATACGAACCGCTTAGCACTTAATTAGCTTTATTCGATGCATCCTTAACTTATAAAATGCTGAGTGACAAAACACTTAATGCATTCATTTAATTGATTGACTTTAATATTACCAAAACATCAATTGCGGCTGTCAACTGAAGGTCCTTGATGTAATTGTAATATTTCGTCCTGAAGTTGAAATTTGTTCTGTATATTTGACAGAATACAGCTTATTCGTATATGTGTCCATCCAATGATTTTATCTTTTTTACATTTTTGATCAATTCCATTCTTTTAAAATCTAATATATAAATTCTATATGTAAATTTTATATATATTACTATGTGGAAATTATTGTTGACAAAAAACATGAAACAGGGAGAGGTGTTGGTTGGAGTTAATAATGATTGTTTTCACTTACCTTTATAAACCGTCTCGTCAAAAACGTCAATGAAATGTGTTGCCTAATAGAAACTTTATATTGACTCCATGTAAGAATGGACTTATTAATTTGAAGATTAATGGCGACTTTTTCAATTAAAATTGAGCCTCGGTGACTATAAATGCACCCTTTAACATAAGGATTGAATACCTACAAGTAAGTCGAGTATTACTAATTCTGCCTTATTGAATATCATCATGTAGACTTCAAACATGATTTATCTACATTTTTTCTATCCATGCACTTCTGAATTTTCACCTTGTTATAATTATCTTGAAATAAAATGAGAACTCACAATTTGTACAAAAGACAATAGTTTAATGAAAGAATATATATATCCACTGTGGAAAGGAAAAATATTGTGTATAGCTCGCACAAAACGTGCCAATAAACTATATTTATATAAAAATACACAATATATCCACTTTAGAAAGGTAAAAGGACTTGAAAGTCTTTTCAAAATATTTTTTTTTCGATAATCACAATGCATACAATTTAATACACATTTTGGTTGGGAGCTATACACCATATTTTTTGTGTGTGGGTTACGTCCTTTTTCCTTTCCACAGTCGATATATTATATTATTTATGACATTTGGGATAAAACTAATTAAATATAAGTGGGTAACATATAATATTGTGCTTTTTTAGTATATATGGCGCTTTAAAAACTCATTGCTTCCAGCGTTCCATTGGGTGCACCTATAGAAAAATATATATTTAATTAATAAAATCAATGCAAAATCATTTTTAGAAATGTTTACAGATATTATGTATTCTTTGTATTGTAATTTAACCTCTGTCATATGAATGCTAGCTCTAATAAAAATCTATGCAAGTTGAAAGTAGAAAATAACACAGTTGACCTAGTAATGGCAGCCAGAATGACATGTAAAAATTTTACATTGCCGCTGTTCACTGTTTGGGAAGACTTCTTGTGAGGGTGACGGACAGACATATTGATACATGTATTTTCTGCTATAGTACAGCTGATATATGTTTCAAAACAGTCCACTGCCTTTTTCGAAAACAATCCTAGTTATTATAATATAGAATTAAAAGTTTTCTCAAAATATGAAGAAAATCTTGATGAAATCTTACAGCGCCATATTGATGAACATATTTTTTCAAAGCTAGAGTATATTCACTAAAATCAATTAATTTACAAATATTAAATTGTCCGGCGCCACAAACATCCAGACATGCAAATAGTGCTGGGAGGATATTTAGGAATGTATATGATCTTTTTTGAACTATCATCTGTATAGTTTTGAAATGCTGCACCGTTTTCATTCTATTTACAATAAAGTGAAGTAATCAAACATGTGGCAAACAAATTGCATGTACTGAAATATGAATACACCGATATTATAATTATATTTCGAATAAATTTATTTGATTCCGACTAATATTTTTAAATTGTCAATTTCTAATAACGGACGCCGGAATGTTTTTCAATAGTAAAAAGCAAAAAATTCAACTCTCAGTGGGTTAACCGTGATTGAAAGGCATAAAAATTATTGACAAACATTACCGCACCGCAACCCTATGATTTGAATGTGCGGAAAAGTAATATCGAATTGTAAGCGATCGATGATTATCTATGTTCATGATTTACAACTGTGTGAAAGATATTAAATATTGTGTGACATGGGTTAAATTTTTAGTTAATCGACGACTATTTTACGTTAGGTTTAGATGGATGTGGTTTATGTATATTATTTATATATCCGCATACAGCTATTCCATCATAGGACTCATTAGTTGCCTAACATTTTATCTCGGATGGTGCGTGATTTAATAGTATTTTACTATTAGCCATCCAGTTGATTGTTTACATTTATAAATCTATCCGAACACATTACTAATCATGCATCAGAATGAAAAACTGAACTATTATATCGCGCCCACCGTTATGTACCGCTATCATCTCATCATCAGTGTTGTAATTTGAAATATTCCTAACGTGTGTATGTTTTGTTTGCACTTTCCTCCTTTCCCTCGCTATCTTCTCTGTGTGTATCTCGCTCCTTGCACACGTCACCAATTGACCACTCCCGTCACACTGCTTCACTCTGCGGACTCACGCTCTGCGGTGCGGCAACGTTCGCTCGCTCGTCGGCTTGTCCGGCCGGCCGCTGCTACGACACCCGCTTGTCTATGGGACTGCGGACACGCCGACTTCCCCAACGCTCACGATTTGTATCACAATTTCATTTCTTCTTTTTGTTATTATGGTTGTTTTTTTGGAAACTTACTTCATTCGAACGCAAATGCACTTTTATATTATACATCTGTTCTTTTGCACTTTTTGTAAATGCTTGCCTCGTATTTGTAAAATATTCATTATTTTTCATTGGCTTTGAGTTTGTGTTATTTTTTTTATATATATATTTATATGATTACTGTGCTCGCTTTATATTTATGTAATTTGAACAATATTGCATGTATCGAAATGGTGGTACTGCGTACTCTTTTCTAAATCAAATTTTTCACTCATTTAATGCACCAATAATTATTGTCTGTGCAAATTTTTCACAATAATTCTTTTTTTTTCGTAACTGTAATTTGTTTTGTCGCATCGTTCATTTAATTTTTTTATGTCGTTATAATAATATTTTGTCACATGGAAACGATAATAAACTCTGAAATGTGTTCTGTTCTGTCCCGCTGCTAATTGCCGCCGCGACGCTGCGTGACCGTTCGACGACGACAAAACAAATTGCAACCGATTAAAAAAATGCAGGCTGGCTGAATTCGATAGCCGGCATTGTAAAGAGAAGGTTCACATCGTATGTAAAATTGCATTTGGGCGCCAACAACTCAGGCGCGCGCAGGTCGGCGTCGCCCAACCGCCTCTCGGGGCCGATGGGATCGCAGCATGGCGGATCCGCTTCGTCCACTTCGGGCCGAAGTTGTCGATTTCCGAGACGCATCGCACATTCCGACTGCGACTAGTTGACGGGAGACGCGAGCAAGAGGTTGCAGGACTGCTCCCATAACTTTGTTCCCGGCTTTAGGTAACTGACATCTCTTTTCCACGAACGGTAGATATTGGAGTAGAATTGAATCGACTTGTGCAGTCTTTTGTTTTGATGTAAGTGATATTATTTTTATCCAACGCGCACTGATAGATATTTTTTATTTTTGTCACCGATCACTGGTTAAAATAAAAATCAACTCTTGTATATTTCGGTCTTCTCACTGAGTCCATAGCACTTCTATTAATTAATTAATTTTTATTTTCATTTAGCTCTACAATTTTTCGACAACTATTCTGTATTTGTAGAAACATATCTGCAATTTATGCTGTCAACCGAATAAAACATTCTTTTATTGTTGCTTTAGTTTACCTCCTAACCGACCGGTATTCTCCTACTGCAGAATTTGATTTGGAAAGATTGTATGCCGTAGTTTGGCATATTTTTATATGATGAAAGAGTTATCTGCATCTCGCAAATAATGCTTGGATAATCGATAAATAATATTTACCACCACTGCACTGCGCATGTACTGAATGTTAGTAATGCCGGCAAATCTAAGACAGTTCTTTTATTAGTGTGTGCCGCGCCAAATGCGTGAAATGCTTAAAACCATTTGCAACTATCATGAAGTATGCCTTGCTTGCATTCACTCTCATCAATTGCTTTATTTCTTAAGTGCACTTTTGAATCAGTGCCTGTGTACATTTGTATAAAATACAATCCAATTGTTTTGAAGTGTTTAAATTTTGTACACTCCCTTTTTGTTTTGTCACTTACGACCCTAGTTTCGCCTTCCAGGATCTTTTGGTATTCGAGTGTACAGATGAATTCGAATTTATAATAAACAGTTATTTATAAAAAAAGAACTAAGAATTTTCTGTAATTTTATGACCACTAAATCAAATCTAGAGATCTATTTTTGTTTAATGCTGATTTGATATTAATGACTAATAGTCTTAATTAGGTAAATATTCAAATGAAAAATTAAAAAATCTGTAGGTTTTTGTAATTACCGGTGGTCATAAGGTTGAGTTATCACTAAAAAGTAATCATATAAGTGATCCTATCATGTAAATACTGCTTTTTATCAGTATGATAAATATCATACCAATGAATACATATTTTTGTAGGAATCTGGGACGATTGAATCAGTTTAATACGCTGAAGAAATTTATGGTTATTTATTAACCATTGATACCTAATCTCATATAAAGGGTATAATAAGGGCAATTAGGGAGATGAACACGCTTATTCAGAATTGATATATATTTAACTGTGCCTTATTTATTTCTAAAGTTTCTTGATAAAATAATCTCCCATATATCAGGGCAATATTTCAATCTCTTCGTCCGCGTTGAAAGAGTGATTCTACGATATATTAAAATGATTCAGATGGAAATTTGAATGATTCAAATTCAAAACAATCATATACTTTGTGCTAAATTACTATATAATCAGTATTTTAAAGTTTATTTCTCTGATATAATTCACAGAAATGTTTTGTCATGTTTTTTCCATATTATGTAAACAAAACTCAAACTGACAGTGACAGGTTATGTCTTATGAACAATGATAAGTGGCATATTATCGGTATGGAATTACATACAAAAATTATCTATTCATATCAAAAATAAATCAGTAAGCAATACAATTTGTAAGTGATTAAATAAATAGTAACATGCCTTTATAAAAGCTTATGTTTTCACTTAAAATGTTTGAAAATGTAAAGCTTATCTTAGTTCACTCAATGCATTCTATTGTCTAAGAATTATTGAAGAGTTGCGATTGGAGAATCTAATTTATAACCAACAACGTCCAGCAATAATAGTTATAGGATTGATTGACACTTTGCTATTTTTTACTTAATAATTAGAGTCAATCTGGGTAACTTTGAACTTTGGCTAATATTAAATAAAATCGAAATATTTCATGTGAAATTTTTATTTCCCTTATAACTGGTATGATATACTATACCCATATATTTTTAGGAACTATTATAAACACACGTGTTCTCAATTAGATTTATTTTGCTGCTAAACTTGTGTTTTCAGTAAGCTATTACTCGTATTGCTTTCTATCATCATTGATTTAACTATGAGAGTTGAAGATTAAGATTGAAAATTCATTGAAGAACCACCTTCTAAAAATGATCACGAATCAAAATAACATTGAACATTCAATGTTACCCATTGTACTATCAAGCAAGAGAAGAAACAGCTTAAACGAAAATCTAAAAGAGGATGTCCAGCTGGATAAAAAAAACTTTTCAAACAGAAACTGCTGTCACATCTGCACACCCCAGACATCTTCCTTCAAAGTCACAATCTGAGAAATATTTTGAATAGCTGTGTCCCTGAAAACTACCGAATCTGTATGCAATGCCTTGGAAAATGAAAATACAGTTCATACAAAGAGACAAGCAATGATAATCAGAATGACACAATGGTTTCCATACAGCAGGATGAAATAATACAAGAAATTTTATGATGTAAGACGTCGACTGAGGGTGCTTGATGGAATTTAAATATCAAATTTGAATTGTAAATAGATGCTGAAAGGCGAAACCCGGGTCGTCAGTGACAAAATACATGGAAATGTACAAAATCTCAACAATTCAAATTTCATGAATTTGTTGTTTCCAATGATGGCATTCTCATTGAAGACAGCATAATCTTTGAATATAGTGAAATCTTTCAAAATATGTCCTCTCCCAACGGTAAGACGAAATTGTCTATTGGTAATTATTGCATTGTCAATTATAAAAATTGCTTTTTTCTGTAGTAATTACCAAAACTGTCCCATCTAGTTGGGGTACACACCTTACAAAAGAATTTTGGTACTCAAGAACGGAGACAGATGTTCACTAGACAATTTGCTTACAGATGCAAAGCATACTATCAAAATTCTAAATCCTGATCAGGTTGAGCATAGCTGCCTAGCTTCTTTGACACCGTGAAATTTATTTGTTTCAAAGTTGTCCTGGTGTGTCATACTATTAAAACTATTGAATTTCATTAGGATTTACAATGGTGTTCAATCTTACCCAGTTTACTAAATAACTTTGAACACTCACCTTTTCTATAATATCTCAATACATATATTTTTAAATGAATGGTGTAGAATTCATAAAATTTCCAAATAAAGCTCCAATATTCGTTAGAGGATCAACCTTTCATAACAAAAACAAATCCAATTGCAAAAAGAACACAAAAACCGTTCAAAGTTACCAAGGTTGACAGCATAGGTTTTCACTATTGTATGTTGATTTTCATACAGAGTTTTCGTAAATTATTTATACATATGTTAATTTTATGTTAATTAGGTACGGCGGCACAGCCCCGATGCCGCCACCGAGGCGCGGCGCGGAATCCTGGAGCCTCCCAGCGTCCCCCTTGCCCGCGAGACCCACCTAACCTCACTTTTACGCACACTTAGTCAAAGTCAACAACCGCCGTCTACCTGACCCCTCTGAATGTACCACCGTTTGTGAAAAGGGCCTATCGAATTTGTGTGTAAACTCTCGCGAAAGCCTTCACTGCATCAATCACGGTGCAATGTTTTCAAATAGCTCAGTCTTTAAGCTTCATTGTACACAGATGATTCAACTGGAGGAGCCTTCGTCGCTTTTTGTGATTTAAAGTTTCACACGGGCTAAACATTATTCTACTTTTAAGTTAACGAAAGATCCGGAGAGCTGTAGTGTATTCTCAGTCAGAACATTTATTAGACAGAATGTTTCCTATGACGCTAATTTTTTGTGAAAATATTTAATGGCTGCATTGATACCACATCCAAGATTTCTCTATCAATTTCCTGTTGGAGTATTTATAACGCTACGACGAAACAAGTGTTTAAGCTGTGCAGACAGAAAATTTACTATCTATACTGATTTTCCTATTTTGCATGTATGCACTAGTTGTATTTACTATAAATTAATATTGAAATTCTTTTCTGAATGCCTTAGATTATCTTTTCATAATTGAGTATTTGTAAATAACTACAGTAATACCTCCTTCCGTTAAAGGAATACATACATTGCAAGATTTTACATTGTTAAGAGGAAATTAATGGAAAGGGAGAGTTGACACATGTTTTTCAGATATCTATTTAACTGCCTTACGCCTGACTTCTTTAGAGTTTATTGTAAGTTACCGAGATTTGATGTATAAGAAAAAAATCACAGTAAAGAGCTTGATTTATTTACTGACTTGCAATTTATTGAATATGATTGTATAAAAATTTTTGAAATGTACGAAAAATTACATTTTCTCCCACTTTTTCTGACTGATAATAAAAGTAAAATTATACTACTAAAATATACAACAATTCAAAACATACAAAATTATAATATTTTTATAAAATTTTATTTTCCGCTCAAATTCGAAGGGTTTATCATCAAATGTGTCCGACTCAAATCTTCTATCTATATAATTAACATTTTCTCCATCTTTTCTGAAACACCAGTTGGAGATTGATAATTTTGTTGACAAAATACTATGAAAATTGTGTGTAGATCCTGTAATTTTGTCAGATTAGTTTATGTCGATTGTTGTAGGATTTTGTTGTGTTGAGTTTCCGTTATCAGAGGTATTACTGCACTAAAAATTCATAACCTGAATATCTATTAAAGTTTACTAACAGATGGCAATACGAGAATACTTACAATTATTTAATTGGACTAATATATTAGAATAATTATAACATTTATTCTTTATTTGGTTATTACCACGTGTGGTTATCAATGTATTGATCATAAATTTGCGATATAAGTTGGTCATTTGCAAATCTAACTCTGTTTGTTTATCAGATTTGGAATCATAGCCAACGAAAATTCGATACATAAATTAGTTAACACACTGAGAGCTCGTGTCAGAAGTCAGAATTTGGAAATGCACAACTCATACGGCTTTAAAATAAAATAGTTCAAACAGATTCATTATAAAAACTTATGTGTGGAGTACCGATTGATGTTCAAAAGTTTGGTATAAAAAAATATAATGTAAATAGCTCCCAAAGTGCTTTTATCATTCTGTATTAGTCAAATGATTGTGTCGTATTTTTCATTTCCACATAGTGTTTTACTTGAACAAGGAAATTATGTTTTTTTGGTGTAGTAGGTATTACAGCAACTTGATAAACATCGTTTTTAAACCTTTTTGATAATATTGAGTTTAAAAAGTTAAAAGGGCATATTTCACAATTTATAATTTTACAGCAGACAAAAAAAAAATATTTCTATGAGTATTTAAGTTACGAACATATATTTATTTAAAATAAAAACAAAAGAATTTTTAGTTCCGTAATTACCAATATATTAGCATGTTATTTATTCAGATATATATTGGAAACAGTGCTGTAAAAAAATAATAGTTATGCTCTCTTCTTAATATTTGTGAAAATATCAGCAACTCACAAAACTTGCAAAAAAGTGTGGGGTATACCCTCTTACCTTCCACAATCAATACATATTAAATTGTTGAGATTTTGTACATTTCCATGTATTTCGTCACTAACGTCCTGGGTTTCGCCTTTCGGCATCTTCAGGCATTCGGTCACACGAATGAACTCGAACTGAAAATACATATTAGTTTTATTAGCACAGATTATGTAAAGTAGTGATTTTTGTCCTGTCTAAATTGATAATGTTTACATAAATAACGGTAACCTTTTCCACTTAGCTCTCATTAAATATACCTCCACATTCTATTCCTCGTGTATACTTTTGGAATGGTGTTATTCAGTTCTGATTGTGAGGTTTAGTTTCTTATGGTTATATGAACTTTTGATTGTTTTTTGGTGATAAAAATACTCTTGATTTCGTGCGCCCATAATAAGTAGCCGTATTGGCCATTGTAGGAATTTCTCATATTTATTAGTCTGATGAGACATTTAGTCGTATTTTGTTGCCATAATTTGCACTTCTTTATTTTTAAAAATTGCCATATATAAGTAGAACATTTAAGTAAATACATTCTTCTCGCTGGCATAAATTATAGCTATGAATATAGATTTTGAATATTGTCAATGCGTCGTTAAAATCAGTGCAATAGCATTCTGGAATGTTAATATTTTAGATTTGCGAGTGTGCGAGGCTTCTACTCTTGTGATTGTATTCTTAGGTTATATTTTAATCAGCAATGTTATATTTATAATACTTCACCTCTATGAATTTATTTTGCTATTTTATATTTTTTATTCGAATTATTTATATTTTTACACAAAACTTAACAATATTAAAAAAATAGTCTCGGTAAAATAGTATTAGTAAGAGAGTAAGTCCTAGCAATCAGACTTCTAGCTGTTGTGTAGGCTCTAAAAATGTGTCGTGGCCACATGTCAAAAGTTGTGGAAACATGGTATTATTCTTTCAACTGGTAAAAACCTATAATCAGTAATCGCACTTATTTCCTATGATTCACATGACAGTGTGAATTTAGTAATTTCCAGAAAATTTTATGTCTATTTGATGGCATCTAACCTTAATTTAGTAATGTTATATTTCCAGATGTTTGTAGATTGAATAATCCTTCTTGAATAGTTTACAACCTAATACATCTACAGCTTTATAAACGTCTGATGCTCAGTCTATTCTGGTATATTATTTATGAGTTATTAATTTGGTAATCAAAAAGTGTGCAAATTTTATGTTTGTTATTTAAATTTCCCATTTTTTTCGTATTGAAAAATCTCTGGCGAGAAAGCAAGCATAATTGAATTAGAAATATTTTTTATGTGGGTCTTCTCACATTAGAAGCTTAAGGACGTATTTTATATTAATCCTCCTTATACAATATTATGGTGATGTCGGGATTCTATGTAAGCTAATATTTTTGAATTCCCAATTTTCACTTTGCTTGATGGAAGCTGTCTTTATCCATTCATATTGTTAATTATTGTACTGCATCTGAATGCTTTATGACATCGCAAAACTGTGAGACCTAATATGAAGATTTGCTATAGAATATTATTCGAAAAAATAATTTAGTTACAATTTTTTACAGATGCATAATACTATATAATTATTTATATCACTTGCTTCGAGACATACCTACTAAATATGCTATTTTCAGTGGAACAACATTTAAATTTAAAGTTTTTTCCTTTACTGTTTTATGATAAAATATTTTTAAAAAATTAAAGAAAAAATTAATTTTATAAATAAAAAAAACCAATTGTATGATTGTTATAAATAAAGTGAATTAAATAATGCAATCAATGTGTTCAGAATGCCTTGTCTGTTTGTGTGAATTCTTTATTACATTTCTTGTTAGATTACACAATAACGTAAGAGCTTTGATAGTCCGCCGGCTGCTTTGCTTAATAATTTATTCCCGTAAAACTGGTCTTCATATTGTGAAACAATCATAAAAAAATTCCATATCAATCAAATTGATATACTTCTATCTTACTATTGTCGGTTATAAGTGCCGCGAATCTTCTGCGAACATTACCTGTTTCATACTTCGCAAACTTGAATAAAAAGTTCCAGAGAGATTTCATTCTCATGTTGATATTTTAATTCACCGCAAATATTTATTTACACTTAACATATAAATAGTATTCTAGTACAACAAAAAATAGTCAATTAAATTGGCAGCAAAACCTTAATGTACGTTATCTTACATTACCTCTAAGCCCTGGAAGTGCGCATTCACCGCGAGTGCCGAGACACATTCTTACGGACGTTAGACTATTATTAATTTTACTCATTCATTCAAATAACTCATCCCATGCTGGCGATCGTTTGTACTAAAGTGCTCGGCCCTCGGATATTTATGGATTTATTTTCGTGTCATAGTCGATTCAACATGGGTGGACTTAATTCTTCATTCATATTATATTATCTACATTCTACAGTATTATCACAATTTATTCAAGTTATATTTAATGTTTTATGATATTGTGAATGCGATTATAAATAATTATGTAGTTCAAATTTGATAAATTTATTTATTCTGATCAGATCACTTCAGTAAATGTCAATGTGCGTAATTGCTTTTAGTAATTATGAAATTAATATTAACTGTCCCCTCCGTTATGGAAATGGAAGACATAAATTTTTCAGTTTTATGTTTGGTGTCAAAATTAATATATAATACATTCTTAGATATTATCTGAAACTTTGTGATTTTTTTTCAATATTTGTAAAATTTTCAACACTAACTTCTGTCATCGAAATTGAAATGATCTCTGTTAACCTTATATAAAAATTTAAAATTTCGAACACCTCATGGAATAAAACACCCAGTAGAAATAGTGTTGTTTATTTTATTGAGTCTTGAAATAAAATTATATATTATTTAATTTAAATAGCTGACGTTTACATTTTTACTTTATAACTTTACTTCTAACATTTCAAATTAAAGAATTGATCTAAAGAGCACTGAAATAAATCAAGCAATGGATAGCACATCGATGCAATTTAAATTATATTCAATTTAATTTTAGAGTGAACACTCTTTGCAATAGTAGACAAAAACAAAACAAACTTATGTTGTGAGATACATTTATTAGATAAAATGAAAGAACTGTGGCCAAAATACACACGTCATTGTACTTATTATTATTTCCAAATAGTAATTATATACAAAACTGATATTATAAACTGTTTAACATTTACTGTTTTATATAAATTTAACTACACATTTTTTTGAGTGGTTTTTTGTTTCACTGAAAAGCTAACATTCTTTTGATGGTGTGGTATTCTATGAGGCAGTCAATTTCATTTACCCACTGCAACTTAGATTATTGATTGACAGATATGTTATGTTTTGAAACATTTGTAAAACTTTGACAAAGATCATCAACAAATGAATTCAACTCTTACTATGCCACACTTGTAATAAAAATATTATTATCTTATTGAAAAATGATATTTATAGCAAAGATTATTATGTGCTTGTGTATACAACACGACTGATTGTGTAAAATAATTATGTTTAGATTTTTTGTACTGAAACAGATTTATATTGAAGGTATGTAAATTTGAAATAAAACTGAGGCCTGCGACAGTGCTTTCTTTTTTATATCCATCCGATGAACGATTCAAAAAATCTAAATTGAATACTACGATGCACTGCACTACTGTAACTTTTGGCCCATTGAAACTTTATAAGCAAAAATATGTACAGTTGCAGATTTTATTTGTCATGAATTATTTCCTCAGATTATATGCTGCGATTTCAATACTGTTACTGAAAATGAAGTCATTTGTCAATTGGCCTCAGTTTTAGTCACTAGATACTTTCATCCCATCTTAGCTTTTGTACATTGTCAAAGCTAAATTTTAGCGAAAGCATTATTTTTTAATACAAAGCAATAAGCGTAAAAATGTGAAATATTTATTTATATATGTATAGTCTCGAGTGTAAATATTATACCTTATGAAATATCCCAAATAAAATGCTCAAAAATGTTATTCATTAATTTATAACTAATTATATAAACAGAATGTGTTATAAAAATCATTATTCACATGTTTGAATCTGCAATTATTGTAGAAAGAGATGAAAATATACCAGACTCAGAAAGATATTTTTTTTACTCTCATCTTCAAAATTACCCTCGAAGAATGCTGCAACTTAAGCATCGAGGTAAGTTGACAAAAGACTATGTACGAGTCCCTAGAACTTAAATTAACATATTTGGAGAGAGGGCGGTTTTTGAAATCGCAAACACATTGTTAGAAAAATAGGGCTGGGAAAGAACTTGTAGGTAAGTAGTCGCACTCTTTACACCCTGTTTTCAGGAACGGATAGGTGGTAAGAAATGTCAGTACAGACACCTATACGTTTGAACACAAATCAATACATAAAAATGTTCATTCATGCATTCCAATATGTGAACACCGCAGCCAGAGAATAACATACATGCATGTATGCTTTTTTTTAGTATTCTCTACCTTATATTCTTCGGATAAAACTATTAAGAACTAAGTTGTTTGATATAATATAAAATAATTGTCATTAGGAAATAAATCTTGTTTTTGCATGACAAGAATAAATTTATTTAGGAAATGTTTGTGGTACATGGTGTAAGCTTCAGTTAAATCCCATTTTCAGTGATTAACACATAGTTGCTAAATTTGCTGACCCTGAGCGTTGTGCGGGCTCAGCACTAAATGCGTGAATTCCCAATATTTAGCTAGGAAATGAAATATAACAAACTAAATTTCAATGAAATGAATAATGAGATGACCTTGCAATGTGAATTTCGTGGCATGATATTTTTTTGCATATGCAACAGCACCATGCTTTTTAATTGTGATTATGTGTGAAATGATTAAGTAGATACATATACTATAAATAGCTCATTAGACAATTTAAATGTCCAAAAGAGGCTCGTATGCTTATTGAGTTGGGAGATCACTGATATACAAGATACCCTTTGTCATAAATTTATTAAAGTGTTCTCCAACAATTTATGGAAACTAAAAATTCAAATTTGAGTGGTTTTATATGGTGATAAATTAAGACCAGATAAAAATTCAACTCAATTTAGCTACAGCTGTTTCTTTACGGCAAACGAACCCTAACGATATAAATGTGATAGATGGAAATATTTGAATAACTACTGAATACATACCTATCAATCAAGTGATATTACAAGGACACTTGTGACTCTTTTTATATTATAATCATTTTAACCCGGAACTACATTTATTACATAAATAATCATAGTTTTAACGAGCAGTGCTCCTTAATATGTTTTTCAAAATATACACTTGATTTTATTACAATCAATTATTATTTTATCACTGGTTGGAAAGAGCTGACATTTTTGCGAATAATTTAGAATTTTAATCTGGTAAAATGAAGTCTCAAATAATAGTGTTTTAAACGGTTAAATGCATCATCTTAATTTTCTGCAAACAATCTTCAAACCAACATCAAATGTGATTTGTCAGGTGCAATCACATTTGATGGTGACCATATCTCGGCCGGCCATGTACAGCACATGGAAGAATGCCACACATACAAAAGTATAAGAGGGCAAATAGGAAAATGTCTTTTGAGACTGGTGGATGATGCACAGCGCTTCAGTATTCGAGATTGGCATTCGAAAGTACTTTTAATCACTTCTGTCAATTCTTGGTGGTAAGGTGTTAAATTTTAAAAATAAAACACAATTTGTTTGAATTTGTGATCAGGACCGGTTTCACTCATCACGAGCATTATCAACTAAAAAGTACTATTAACAACCCAATACCTGAACACTATGATGAACGTAATAAATACGAAATGTCAGATTGCTAATTTTTGACAACCATAGTCATACTAACTTATAACAACGTTTTTTAGTTTTTATAGCTTTATAAAAACTATGCCGACCAAAAGCATTATCTGTTATTTTCATTTTTATCACTAAAATGATTAATATTAGAGTTACTCTTCTCAAGTATTATGTAATATTTGCTATTGTATAACTAATTAAAATATATTCAATGGATGATAATCATAACATTAATTTCTTTTCATTGATATGAGCCGAATTTACCCATTTAATTGAAACCTCTTTTTTGTATGGTTGAAATATAACGATATTTTTATCAGACAGCTATTGAAAACATTTTATGTAGATATATTTATATAATTCCGATTTCAAGCCAAATCTTTTGCTTTTTAATATAATAATAAAGGTGATAACTTTTGACACACCTGCGATAAGTTTAAGTTTCATTAGGGTCCATAACTGAAATCGCCCGCGACTCCGACGATGCAGAAGTCCTTTATGATTTTATGTGTTAGTAGTCGATTACGATCTGTCGAGCCGGGCTAGCCGCCTCGTGGCCCGCACCGGTGACGATGTGAATTGTTTGTGTTTGTTTTGAATTGGACGTAATTTAAATTCGTTTGTCGTGTCATTTGCATTGTTTGTTTGAGATCCCAACCCTTCCAGGACGTTCGATAACCAGTCATTCGCCTCTCTTCGATCCAGGTCTTCTCACTTTGTTATTACACTGGTTGTGTAATTTGGTGTGATATATATTTCATTTCTTTGATAAGCATCCTCAGTTTGAAGATGTTTAGTTTTCTCATCTTAAAAGAATATACCTAAAAAAAAAATTCTTCTTATTAGAAGATTATTATCGACGTTTTCAGATTGGTTATCGAACTGTGTAACATGGGATGTCGAGAAATAAATTAAAAGAAAAATGAATTCTTCTTTTGAAGCATTTGAATGACAAAACCTAGCCGAGCATACATTTTCTGCATGCCACTCATGTTGAATGTGTGTCCTGGAATTTGACAGGTTGCGTTGAATAATTTATGGTCTGAGGTGAGGGTAAAAAAATATCCAAACTAATATAGAATGCTGTTTCTGTCCTTCCCACAGATGTTAGTGCTATACAGTGAAGGAGTTGAAATAAAATTCTTATAATTCGACAACTTTCTTTTTCATCATTTTTCTTGATTGTATGAATAGGGAGCTATGTGTAAATAGGAAAAGAATATTATAGTGGCTACCAAAATGTAAGTCATTATTGAGAGCAATTTGATACGACCCAATCGTGTTTTGTATAGCCCAGCCGGGAATTTTGCTCAGAACCCTCCTCTAATCACCTCTCACCAAGTCAATTAGCAAGAAAGATAGGCAGTGACATGGCAACATAGGTTCATTTTTGTAGAGTCGTTCGTTTAAATTCAATACTTATTACAACCCATTTAGGATAGTGGTTTGAAAGCCACTTTAAAGCCTAGTGACACATTGACCGACCTACAAGTACTCGGAGAATAAAAAAGGTAGCGCTTTCGAAATTCTTTGTCAATTCGTTGCAATACATCAATGGGCGGTTGGGTGTCTCCACCCCCTTCACTGACCGTAATGTAACCATTTGCCTGCTCGCTCCACTTGCTGTTTAAACTTGCTCCCAAGACACTCCCAGTTAAGAAATAAAACTAGATACACCTAATGCTTCCTACGCCACTGAATACTGCCATATTAAAATTAACGGATGGGAAAGCAGTGGTGGGTTGAGAAAGGCAAGTAATAAATAAATGTCCGAAAAATATCATCGTAACATTGACGAAGCAATCATTTTTTTAATACTTACTTCACCTTTAACAATATGTGTAGTTATTGTAATTTGTTTGAATATATTTTTATTATTCGTAGATTTTTTAAATTTTACTCTAGAAGTTCAAAATAACGACCGCTGATAAATGTATTTTTTTAACCAGTTTTATTTTTCGCTTTATGAGACCCTCAATATTACATGGGTGCGTCAATACTCGATATCCAATGAGATTAAAATGTTACCCATTGGATATAGACTAATAAATATATTATTAATAGTCAAGTAATGTTTGATATTCCTAAAATAAGACGATTTAAAATGTTACATACTGTTAATTATGAGAATTTTTATATTGTAACTATTGCGAATTTATGTCGGCAAACGTCAAAGTAAGTAATTACTGGCGACTGGTGACGATTGACCTTTTTCGGTGAGCCAAAAAATACTAGTGTCAAACAAGTTGACAGTGAACTTAACTTCGTGTCATAATCGAAATCATTATATCAAAAATTTTCAATGAAAAGTGTAGCGTAAAAGAATTAAAACCACCCCATATATTTCCTTTGTGAGTGAAATATATTATACAGAGTGAGTGAATTATATTCTATAATCCGATTCGATTTATTAGCATACTCCATGATGACTACGACTTTTTTTAAATGTGTATATCTTAAAAGTTTTAACTATTCAATGAAAAATAGTAATATTATAATTGAAACTCGTACTGAAAGAAAGCCTAATATTATTTCTATAGTTAGGTTAAGTTCTTTTAATGTTTTATTTGATTTTTTAATGTGATTACCAGATTTTTATGACACGATAATATCCATATTTTAATACTAGTGCTAGTAAAAATGCTTTACAACATGCTGCTCTTTTTCTACCTTAACATTTATTAAATGCCGTTAATAACAATGCAATTCTGTAGGAGATTTAATTACGATAAGGAAAATGGCAAATCATCATACATAGGAAACAGGGAAACCGATAATTTATGCGAAAAACGTACATAATCAGTATGATAAAATCGCCATAATAAATATCAAATGGAACTTAGAACAAACGATAGTGGAAATTTGAAATTTGGCGTCGATTTTACGTAATATTTCGCATAATTTATTGGTTCCCTGGATTCAAAAGGTTGATTTTTTGCCAATTTCCTGTACGCAATTAAATTTCCTATAGAATGGCATAGTTTTTAGCAGCTCTAAGTAGTTTTTCAGACAGAAAAAGAGTAGCAAGTTATAAAGCATGTTTACCCTAGTGTTATTCATACAACTAAGTAGTAATATCAGTTTTTTCTTAGTTTTATGATAAATTTAGACTGTAAGCAAGCCATCTCCTGTTTATTATAATATCACTTGCAGTAAGTAGCCATCCATCAAGGATTGATAATAAACAATACATTTTGTTTTAGATGTCTTCATTTAAATCGTGCCATGTTCTGCAGAGCGGTTTCTTTCATCCAACACTCCGGCACTTGCAACAGCCTAATGTTGATATTGCTCCACACAACCTGATGTACCCCATATTTATAACGTGAGGTTTATTTATTATATTCATGCTTAATCTGTCTACGAAATATTCATTAAAGAAATAATTCCAAAAATCAGCGATTTTCGATTAATTATTGCTTTTGCAACGTGACATATTGAATTAAAGATCAGTATACTCTCAGTACCATATTTACGATTGTCGGCCACATGAAAATTATAAAAAAATGATAATAATGTTGCTATGCTTATTTTATTGAAACAACGTAGAAAATAAATCTACAGAATTACATCAAATATAACCGAACGGCAAGCGCAACACCCATACACGTAAGTTGTCCATGGCACTACAGGTAGGTTCTAAATGTAACTAGAAGAAGCAATTCATGTTCACAATTCTATAAATAACCATTAGGAACATAATGTTTAACATCTTTTCCCCCTCAGTTATTTCCCAGTCAGTGAAATAACTATGTTATCAATTTTAATTTTATATTATAAAGTTTGACATTCTCAAGAATTGCAGAATTCTGGTTTTGGTCTCAAATTTACAAATACCATTAAAATGACTTAGGTTAAGCCATATCAACTACCTCATGGAAAAACACACAAAGTCATAATAGTGTGTTTATACTTCTTGAGCTCTTGTTTCATAGAAAAACATAACTCCTGCCAAAATTTTTTGAATTTTTTTCTCAGCACTAACCAAGATGGTGTGTTATTGCTCATTCAGTTTTCATACAAAAAAAATAATCACGATGAATGGAAGTGTTAACACATATTTCAAAATCACATTAAACCTAGAGTAGTAATTTAGTAGTTAAATATGCGCAATATTTCCTATAAGATCCTATTTCCTAAATTAATTTCGTGAAGTTGAATGATTGGTAATTTAAAAATGTGTTTTTATTATAAGTATCTGCACACATTAAATGGTTTTTGATACACATTTTTTCAATGGTTTTTTGGTCTCCTTAAAAGTTGACATTTTAGAGTTAGTGTGTTTTTCCATGAGGTAGTTGATGTCTCTCTGATATTATCTGTTGTGATAGCCGTATGAAAGTTTTATCAATCTTTAGCATTGAGCTCATTGCCATGATGCTTTACAAGATTTGGCTTGTATTTACCGTATATGTTTCATACAATATGATTTTTTCATTTTTATAACAGAGATGACGATGATGCTTTGCAACCGATTAGCAGCATGCCGAACGTTCACCGTTATGGTATCAACCAATTAAAAAAAGCACTTAAATCACTTGTGGATATTGGTCTCAAATCAGTTCTTCTCTTTGGTGTACCTGATAAAATAGCCAAGGTGAGTTATTTGTTTTGAATTGATGACTATCTTTACCAGACACTCATTTAACCTAATGATTTACCTAATTTTATAAATTGATTTACTTGAAAATCACTCTGTGCTATCTCCTACTATAGTTTTAACATACAACATGTAGGATCCAACTGGTTCAATGGCAGACGCTCCTAGCAATCCCGTAGTAAAAGCCGTTCCGCTTCTGAGGGAACTGTTCCCCGATCTACTCATCGCTTGTGATGTCTGCCTCTGCCCTTACACCTCCCACGGTCATTGTGGAATTTTGAAAAGTGATGGTACCATCGATCATCTCTTATCTGTAGAAAGAATTGCTGAAGTTGCTCTCGCCTATGCCAAAGCTGGTAAGATTTTATTTAAATCGAGGATAATGAAATAATTTAAGACATCGACGTTCGACATCTCAGTTCGAGTCCATTCGTGTGCTCGAATGCCTGAAGATGCCGAAAGGCGAAACCCGGGTCGTTAGTGACAAAATACATGGAAGTGTACAAAATCTCAATAATCCAAATTTGATAATGAAATAGTTTATATTATATTGATGCAAATATATTTCTCATAGTGCTATTATAAAATATTTTTTTTTATAATGAATTGATTTAACACTTTACTGGCCGCTATTGGATGTTACTGGTATCTTTTTGTACTTTAATAATTTTAATAAATGTACTTTGTTTATTTTAAATTATATTTATTGTCCGCTCCCGATGTGAGGCATATTGACTCCTAATAGAACTTATCTCAACAGACGTTTTTCTACGAGACCTGCTTGTTACTTAGTTACTCAACTTCTCTTTTCCGAAGAGAGTAGGGATACAAGGATAGGGATAGGACATAACTAGTGATTAGCTAATTGCTCTCACCTCACCATTTTTTTAGGATTGAAAGGGTAGGAGGAAATTTTTAGACATCCAAAAATTGATTGAAAAATTAATTTTTGAAACTGTCCATAATGAAATTCGAATCCGTGAGCACCGCAACCGAAGCCAACGACGTTGAGCACTTGACTATAGATCAGGCCTTCCCAGAATATGTCTTTTGAAAATTATTAATGATAATATTACACTATCAATTTTGGTCAAATCAGAGTTCGCACCTCTACACTCCAAGGCAGTGATATGTATATTTTTGTGGATAACTTTAGCAACCATTAGTCAGTAATTTTGTTTTTATAGGTGCGCATATAGTGGCGCCATCTGATATGATGGACAACCGAATCAGTGCTATCAAACGTTATTTAACCAATGAAGGAATTCACAATACGGTATGTGGATAAGTAGGTATCTACAAACATGACTATTTTTCGGCCCGAATGCGTTACTCCCAAATTCCCAATTAAAACTACTCAATGTAGAATCACTGAGCTTAATCGTCAGTATGAAATATCTTATTATGCTACTTCTACTATTTTTTTCTTTTTTTAAATAAAATAATTTGTTTCATACTAATTTTACATTTTTATAACGATCGGGACCGGTTTCGCTTATCGTAAGCATTAACAACTGATAAAATGTAAATCTTAACAAGTTCATTTAAGTTTTACTGATTCATTAACAATTAATATCAGCCGATTTCATCATATGAATGTGAAAAAATATAAATGTTGCAAATGATGAAATAATATATTGTAATCGTAAGAATTTTTTCCTGGACAAGACTTGTGTTATTGAGAATATTATTAGTTGATTCGACTGGTCCCTTTTCTCCTTCACACATTTATGCATTTTAGTTATTTTGGCATATTCAGCTCAATATTTAAGACTTAATGCCCTTTTCTTTTGACACACAAATATATTGGTTACAAAATAATTGGTTTAGCTATTTACCTCCCAAAAGTGCTGATTTAATTTTTATGTACTAATCAAATCATTTCAAAAGGTTTCAGTTCTCTCTTATTCGTGCAAGTTTGCATCAGCAATGTATGGACCATTCCGAGAAGCAGCAAAAGCGTCGCCAGCTTTTGGTGATAGAAAATGTTATCAACTTCCTCCTGGAAGCTCAGGACTAGCTGCAAGAGCTGCAGTGAGTTTACCTACATTATTTAGTGGTATTCAGCAAAAAGTAGCAATACATTAACAGACACGAGTTTGCGGAACTTTTTATATATTTCACACGCGAAAAACACTAGGCTCCCCAGAGTTTTTCGCACAATTCGCATTTTTTTATCTTTAAATTGCGATAACCACTATTTATCCCATCGTTGCATTTTATAAAATTTTTAGGTGAGCCTCTGAAATCCTTTTTGATACATAAAAAAATTTCAAGGAAACATTGGAACTGATTTGATTAAAAAAACCACAAGAAAGTTGGTTTATTTAGTACCTAATCGAGTGTTAATAATAATTAATAATCCTTCTTTTTATACAAAAATGCATCTATAATATTGTTATACTACAGCTAATCGACTTAACAAATCACTACAACATAGTATTAGATAATTATATTGTCATGCGTGGTGGTCGTCAATAAGATCTTAAAATTAGTATTTAAGAAAAAATATTGTTTTAATAGTAATTCCTTCACAATTCTCTTTATTTCTGTAGAGCCATAAATCATATTTTTTTCTCATATATCAATTTATGGGACAGTAGCATGAAATCTTGACACAATACATGAATCTGAATCAACATCAAGTAAAATAAGGAAATACTATGTCATTTACGAACATGTCAACAACAATATCTCATATACAAATAAATATTTATAAACTTTCTATTGTACTATTGTACTCTTTATGAATATTTTCGTCAATTCAATGCATGCAAAGTCATTTTTTTAAGCTAAAGTAACACTCAAAATGTGTGCGCAGATTGATCCCCGAATTTATTTGTCACTTGAAAACGCATAAATGGACCGTAATGTGTTAAGTTTATCACCACATAATATTCATGGGAATGTACGTTTTTTTTGTATAAGAAGTTACACTTGGCGAAATGCATATATATGTGCGCCTGAACTCCTGGTCATTCGTTATAAAACACACATATCTGTGCACCCAGACCTCTGTGTATAAATAAGAAATATTTATTTTATAATTTGAAAATAATTGCAAGCAGTACCGCCTGTTTACTATGTGAATTAGAAAAACGTGTGGAACATGACAAAGAAATACATGGGACGGAAATTCATATGTATAGAACTGCATACGGTGCGATGGTGTGACAGAGATGCTCTATATAAATAAGCACATGTGGAAGAGGGTGTAGTACACACATTTTGACATTGATTTTCACGTTGGATTAAATTCAATTTCAATGCAGGTGCATGTTTTCTTAGATACACTAACAGTAGGTAATGTGGCTTCATAATAACGTTCGTTGAAATATAAAGTGTATAAATGCCTCAACTGATGACATTTACAACTTTCGGTTCAGCTCTTTGTATAAAACTAAAATTATTTTTCTTTTCAGGACCGAGACGTTGCAGAAGGTGCTGACATGTTGATGGTTAAACCAGGCTTACCATATTTAGACATTGTCAAACAGACTAAAGACAGGCATCCTAATTATCCATTATTTGTATACCAGGTAATATTAACATTATTTGCTATTTGATTCAGGGCTGAATTTTGTCGACTAAATACATGGATGCCGTTTGACACACACATTTTAATCAAACGACGTTATCTGCCAGCAGGAAAAGAATTCAAAGTAACACAATTCGTGTTTCGTAATAAATCAGTGTGATTTTAATCTAATGAAGTAAATGAATATTTTACATGTACAGTTCAAAAGATTCCAGCCTAGGGGTATTAAAGGATTAATAGAATCACACAATAAGTTTTATTTTTAATGTAATGTGAAATATTCTAAAAATATACAAGTACTTGTGTTATACACAATAATATAAAAAATACGCTAAATTTGACATCCTTATCAAAATTACTTTTTCAACTCGCACGTTGACAGTTTAAGAAATCCATACCCTGCGCAATTCACGCATTCTGCAGATAAGATTTGTCCATTTCACGTAATAAAACAATTTACAGATTCATCAGTAAATCATTCAATTTATTCAACCATCGCACGGTGGCTCTTTTTGGGAAGCGGATACGACCAAATTTATCATACAAATATTTTTTCAGGTATCTGGAGAGTATGCAATGTTAGCCAAGATGGGCGAAGGAAATTCTCTCAAAACCATGCTGAGTGAAGTGTTGCTTTCTTTCAGGCGTGCAGGTACTTTTTGAATTTTTTTCTCTTGCTTCTTTGCCCATGTCAACGCGCTTAGTGAAGCGTATAGAAAAGTTTTTTTACTGTGGGTATTAAGCTAAGCATACATTTGAACATTCAGTGTCTAGAGCAGTGTCAACACTGTCTACATCTTGACACAAATAAGTTGCTAGTATCAGTCTAGATAGAACAGTGTTCCGAGCGTCGACACCTAGTTATTGGAAACTTTTTCAGACACTCATTTCAGTTAAAAATAGTCAACCTTGGACGTAGCCGAGCGGCAGAGTAATAAAGCTATTTTAAAAATCCGAATTACTTTTTTTATCATTATTTGGATTATCGCTGAAATGTTTTGTAGGTATTATGCAGTTATATTTACTGCATGATAATAATTATATATATATAACAAAAAAAAAATATTTCTGTTAATAATAACGTTGGTAACGTCGTTGACTACGGTTATGGATGTCTCGGGTTCAAGTCCCTTTGCGGACAGTTTCATAAATTGATCTTTCAATCGAGCTATAGATTTCTGTTTGTAGTCATGAATGTTTGCAATGTCTAAAACTCCCTTCCACCCATCCGATCCTCAAAAACGAGGAGTAGGGAGAGCGATTAGCTAACCACTAGTCCTGTCCTAGCCCTATCCTTCTATCTCTACTCTCTTCGAAACAAGAGAGGTTGAGCAACTGAGTAACACGCAGTTCTCATAGAAAACCTCTGTCGAAATACCTCCATTAGGAGGTCATATGCTCCACGTTGGGATGGTAAAGAAAATGAATTATATAACTATAAAATTTAAAACATATAGATAATGCATGTTGCAACTGTGTACTAATGTTTCAACTGATCTTTGTTATTAAATTAAATTATTATTTTGCAATGCTTAGAAATATATGTATGAAGTAATTATGAGCGGTGTCTTTTCCACAAAGCTATTAAGTTTTGAAGCAATTCTTTACTTATTCACTAAAAGGTTAGGCATCATTCATGTTGATGTCTGCGCTCTAGCTAAAAATTTCCAACGGGATTGAAAACTGCTAGACTAACTGAGACACTGCGACACTGACTGTCCACCTACAATTTCAGCTAGACTGGCTTGGTCTAGCTAGACCGCAGTGACACTGCTCTATTTGACTGTCCACACTTGGACACTCAGTCTAGCAACTGACTGCCTAGACTAAAGTGTCCAGATGTATACTTAGCTTTATGGCAACTGCTAGAGAGCTAACTGCACAACTTATCTTTTCAGAGTGGTTTGGATAAAAAGACTAAGCAGGGGAGGAGTATTATAAAAACTAGTGTTTATCATATATTCAATAATTTATAATAATATAATGGATATATTATCTAAAAATGGATTTTTACACTTTAAAACAGACAAAGTTGCATATAAATATTTCTATTAAATTCTATTTTGTATATATCAGGCAGAGTCTGTAACTGAGTGGTCAACGTCATTGGCTTCGGTTGCGAAGTTCTCTGGCTCAAATCCAGGCACGGACAATTTCATAAATTTTATTTCAAGCCATATAAATGGATCAATATAAACTCAATCCATAAGGATTTGTGTCCAAAGGCATAGATGACTGTAATGTTTAAATGCCTTCCCACTCGACTGATCCTTAAAACAAGACACAGCAAGAGCGATTAGTTAACCACTAGCTTTATCCTTCTATTTTTACTGTCCCCGAAAAAAAGAGGTTGAAGTGAGTACCAATCGGTTCTCACAGAGCAACTTCTGATGAGATAAGTTCCATTAGAAGTCTATGTCTTCACATTGGGAGCGGACATGGTTACATAAATATATATATATTCATATATCGCCAGGTTAGAGTGCAATGTTTGCTTCACAAAAAATAAGATCGGGGTGCCTATATACAGTTTATTTTTTTGCAAAAATTAATTTGAAATTTTAAAAAAATCATCCTGTCACTCGCAAGAATAAAACTCAAATAATATTAAATTTTCCAGATAGAATTGCATTCACTTTTAAGGTGTTGAATGACAATTCTTGGTGGAAAGACATCACAATCACAAGCACTATCAGCTGATGATGAGCGAAACCGGTGCTGATCATGATAAACATTTGGAAGTAGTACAAACAAATTGTGCCTTATTTAAAAAAAAAATTGCATTCAATTATTTTTCCTATAAAATAATATTATTAACCATATCCAATCCTAATGTAGCCTCCTATTATAACTTACAAATTAATATAATAATGCAGATTCTTGAATTTTTCAAATGAAATGCCCATTATAGTAGTAACGTTTTACTAGTTTAGCAATTAAATTATGACTGACAAGAAACAAAATTTCATCAGTGTTGAAGAAAAATTTGCTCGTTTGGATTCTGCTTTCACTGAAAAGCCTTCCTTATAAAATCTTGAAAACATCATTTACCCACCTTTTTTTGGAATGTTTTGTTTTTTTGAACACAAAAACTATTAGTCTTAAAACTGTGTGTATTTATTACTTGAAGTGAAGTTTTAATAATTTTTATGAGGAAACGAAACTAAATAATTTTTGGTAATGATTACAATATTTGACAGACCCTTCAATTTGACACTGTACCTTAATGGGAAAAAGTTAAATTATTACAATGGTGGCTTGTTTCTACTTAGTTATAATAAAGTCCTATGAAGTTAATGTCTACACAATGATAATTCGCCACACGGTTGCAGCAAAGTGTTGTCTATCTTTAGACATCCTCGTTTTTTTTTATATCAATAGTATTTCTTCAAGAAGAAAAAAAGTATATATATATATATGTAAAATAAACTTACTACATACATGTGATACAGTGATTTTTAGCAGTCACATTATTTTTTTTTGTTTGTTTCAAATCAATAAGAAAATACACAAGACTTTTATGAAAATTTCATGTATTCAGAAACAAATCTGTATAAAATTGAGCATAAAATCCATTTATGTTCCATTCCCACCCTGGAATCGATGTCCATAGAATCACATTCTCACTAAAGCTTCTAGACAAGTCTTTGACAAATATGATGAAAATAAATAAATTACTTAGTGCACAATTTAGATTGTTTACTATGTATTTTAAAATTTCAACAATTTAATAAGCACTGTTTTATTCAGATTGATTGCTGACAAAAAAATGTACCATATTTTCTTGTGTATTAGTACCTATATAGTATTAACCTAATTTCCTAGAAAAGAACTCGCTACCTACTTACTTAAAGGGTTAATGTGTGTATAATATTTCGTCATTATGTTTGATATACTTTGTTGTAAATTTTCCCCACAATTTTAAGCTATTTAACTTTTAATCTGCTCGAGCAGATAATTGATTATCACTTATTCAAGTTGCCGGGTCTCAAATGAATTATTGGAATAACAAAATAATCATTATATGAGATAACTTTATGGTGGAAATATTACAAAGACATTGTCTCAACACTTACATTTTATTCATTGATATGTGTTGATACAGCATTGGCTCAACTTTATCAGTAAATATCATTTGTTGTTTCAATGTCAACTGGCAAATTCCACAAAACAATGAATACATCTTTATCTACAACATAGTATAATATAATATTATACTTGTGCGCAACAAATTTTTTTTAATACACATATATCATACATTTCATTACTCTTCATTTTAAAAATCATGCCATCAAATATTTTCACCTATATTCTGTAATAACGTCTAATTACTAATTACTCTCAGAAAAAAATATTTTTATTTTTTTTTAGAAAAACGTACATTTTATGTATGTATAGTGGTTTTGCATAGGCTGAATGTCAATGTTCATTAGTTGTCAGAACCCGATCCATGAGGTAAGCCCAAGCCCATGCCCATGCAAACCTCTACTATTTGGGTATTCAAAAAATGTATTTTTGATGATTCTTAAGAGAAATAAATATAAACGACAAAGGTTTTTAATAAAGATTTAAATAATTTACAATGGAAATTTAACACCGTTGGGATTTTTAGAAAAAGCATAATATCAAAATAAGATAAATATAAAAGGCTAAGCGTAACCTGTCATAATCATTCAAAAGGACAATACACCAATCATCTTTTATCCATATTTTTTTTTTATTACAGGAGCTGACTGCATAATTACTTACTTTACACCTCAAATTCTACAGTGGTTAAGCGAAGAAAAAACCCTTTGTTAACTTTTTTAATTATACATATCAATTGAAACTAATTAGAATTCAAATTTGAATTGTTGAGATTTTGTACATTTCCATGTATTTCGTCACTAACGACCCGGGTTTCACTTTTCGGCATCTTCAGGCATTCGAGCACACGAATGAACTCGAACTGACAATAATTAGAATTCAATCAAAGTAATATCCCGCTTACCTGGGATAGGGGGGAAAAAAGAAAATGTCTCGGCTATGCAGGGGGTTTACTATTATATTACTATATATATATATAGAAATAAGTGTACTTTATAAAAGATGATTCCAAATAGTGACTTAATCGATTCACAATACAATTTAGATGAGTTTAATTTTGGAAATAATTAATAATTTAATAGCAAGGTACTACAAGAAGGGAGTTTCCCATAATATTTCTATTTTTTAATATCTCCTTAAATCCGCATCATTTTTCAACTTTTATACTGGGTATAATTTTGAATTATTATTATATAATATCTCTCATATAATGTTTATTTCTTGCTTTATAGAGGCTTTTTATAAAAAATTGTCGTGTTAAGCAGTTATGGTATCAATAATTTGGCAAGTGTGAGAAATTGGCCAAAACATATTTTACTTGCATGGAATGGCTTATGTTTCTTTTTACATAAAACATATGATTTTTTTTAGCTATATTATAAATTACTGGTTTTCTTAACTTCCATATGTCTTAGTAATTAATGAGCACGTCTCGAATCCAGACTATTTTTTATTACGTCTATAAGTCTCCACTGATTAAAAAGAGGAGTTTTGTAAAATTCATACTCAAAAAACTAAATTTGTTAGATGCACTAAATGTGCTTAACTGGGGAATATGTATGATTATTTTAAGTTTCATTGTTGATTATTTTCTGTTATGTTTTTTGGGTTTATATGATGAAGGATATTTCTGTTAACGTATTTGGGCAATGGTTGGAATATTTTATATATGTATCGTTTAATTATATAAACCACATATAATAAAAAAAAACATATTTAAACATATGAGTACCTTGGTATCAAAGCCGGACAAACGCCACATGCCACGAAAATCATTTTTTTATTGTTTGTGGTAGTGCAAGTGATCATCTTTTCAAAAAACTCATTAAAAATATCAGAATCCAACGATTTCATATAAATTTTTGCGTTTAAAGTTCGTAAATAGTTTCAAAAGCGGACACTAAACATCCATTTGCGCGAAATTAGTGGACATATTTCCACTGATTTCGATCCTCACATTGACCAACCACAGAGCTAGAATTTACTTTAAAGTGTCATGGCTGCCAGGCTTGATGAAGTGTGGAATATGTATGACATGTATGAAATGAAAAATCATCTCTACTGTACATTTTCATAGGTGGCTTATGTCCGACTTTGATACCAATGTACTCGTATGTTCGTGCTACATTTAATACCCTGATTATAGATATAATTAACTGAGTAAAAAACCATGATATATATGTATAAAATATTGAAAAAAGACTAACAAAATAATAATTATGTCCCACTGATTTTAAAGTTTTATTTTGTAACATGTATGCCTTTTACCCTGCAATATTCATAATCATTTTTATTTTTCAAGAAAAATTCATGATAATTTCAAACTAATCTTAGATTCCTCTTATTCGTAAGTTTGATTGCTAGTGTTCAATTATTTCATAAGAACTGAGAATATGATGTTGCTTACTATGTTGTCTGAGGTATAAATTCAATAGGATCAAAACATGAAAAATTTGAATCACCTAAAATAATCAAACAATGTTTATTATTAGTATTAACAGCTTATCTATGTATCGCGATGACAATGAGAGCAGGTTCTGCAGGGTTGTGTTTCATGGATTTTTTAATATTAAAAATATTCTGTGTTTTTTAATCTTTATAAATGTTGGTGTTTGTTATTTAATTTTATTTTTTTGCAGTGTTAATGAAATTTACTTAATAAAGCAAACTTTTTTAGACATGTTAAATTTAGTGTTTTATTTTTCCTTACTTCAGAGTCTCCACTATTATCTCACTCTCGCTATGCCCCATTGTTAGGATCAGATGGGTGGGAGACAATTTTAGACATAACATACATCATGCCTACGAACAAGAATCCATAAATCGATTGAAAAATCAATTAATGATACTGTCCATACTGGGATTCGAACCCGTGCAATCCGTAACCGAAGCCAAAAAAGATAACCACTGCAACGCGGACCCAATTTATTGACCATTAAATAGCCATTTACCTGAACAGCAAAGAAGGAGGTTCTCTTGAAAGATTGGTCACTATGCACACCATATAGAAAAACGAATAGCGTAACAGACATTCAGATGTATGTTACGCCATTCATAAATATCCCATTTATACGCTCATTTTACCAGAACACTTCAAAAATCCGAAATAAATGATTTATTAACTACTTATGCCTTGTAATCTGCCCCAGTTGTAACTAATTCTGCATGAACGATGGGGCATATGTATTTTACCATACTGTTGATTTGAAAAGATGCAACTGAAACAATGGCACATGAATGCTAGCCACCTATACTGCAAGCCAAAAGGAACATTTACAATACCAAAAAAGCTTTTCATATTTTGTCTGATGGTGAAATATTTTGATGTAAGCCGAGGGTACATGATATTTCTATGTTTATAGCCCTCCACATAAGGCACTGACTACTATAACTATAAATAATATACAGACTATAACCAGATGATCCTCAGCCATGACTGACCACAGTTGTATACTATCATATTTACAAATGTTTAAGAGATATTGTAGGTATATTTATGTTCAACATTAATTTATTGCTGATAACTTTATCTTCAAGATTACTTATTTGCGATTGATACAATCTTAATAAATCAGAGAAAAAATACTGTTTTAAATAGATTTTTCTCTCAATTGAAAGCTACTTTCTAAAGTTACAAATAGTATTAAAAAAATGCATGCTATTTAACTTTTGTTACAGTTCGATGACAAAAAAATTGATGAAAAAATACTTTCACTCTCAAATACAGAGATAAAGCAACTTCACTCAGAAGAGATTTTCATAAACCCAGTCTTGTATGCGAATATGCATAGTATTGGTTTTGTGATGAAATTCATAGTTTGATGCACTATTTTTATAGTTCCCCAATTAAATAGATATTCACAAATCTATTACTATTCTATTAAATTATCTATTCTTAGTTAAACTGAGAATTATTGTTTCATTCGATAAACCAATCTGAAAGTAGCTATCAAATGAAATATCCGTAGTGAGATGAAAACCCATCCTTGGTGGAAAATATTAATAATAGGATAAAATATCAACAAAATTTTATTAGGTAGTTGATAACTATTTCGGCTTAACGCCATCATCAGAACTATCTAATAGTAAGCCGAAATAGCTATCAACTGTACAATAAAATTTTGTAGAACTAAATACCTTGATATTTTACCGATTATAATGGAGTCTACCAAGTAAATTCCAATTCAATCAATATATTTTTTTTTATTAAGTACCTATGTGAATGATTTTTTTTTCTTTAAAACTCGATTAGATACTATTTTTTATATTAATAATGTACATTTATATATAGGTACTTTGGAGAATTAAATAAATTTACTTAGAAAATCAGTGTGAACAGGTAAATAAACTAAAAGAATTAGTAATACTCATCTAGGAGGTGAAAAGTATATTATAAAAACCAGGCATCTAGGTAGGTTTACTAACTTTATGATTATAATGCTATAAGTAATTCAGATATCGAAGTATATAGTATTATGTCTCGGCGTTAATATTTACAACCACTAGCCCATGACAATAAGTCTTCGTACAGCTTGACGTCGATGACCACTGACCTGATTACATTCGGTAATTTTGGAATGCTCCGTTATTCGCGGTACAAAATGACCACGGCCTCCTTATGATTATTATTTTTTTTCAAATGACTGCAGTGAAATTATAATGAAATCTGACTAACTGCGAAAAATCCGATAAGGGACAATTTAATTGACTTTTATTTCATCATTTTGATCATTTAAACCCCGCGTAGACCATTTTTTCATTCCAAAATTTGTGAAATCGTCGAGAAATGTCTGGAACTGAACGTGGGCCAATGGTGTCGAGCCAACTCGAACAAAATGGACTAATCAAAAACGTTCATTCGAAACGTCATTTTACATTGCACCAATCGAAACGATCCACGATCTCCACTAGCGCTAAATAATGTGCAGCGGCATCGCGGAACAGTCAGTTTTCTTTCAATACTCGAGTGAGATATAGTATGACTGAAATTGTCTTTTAGGAGGTGTTTCTGTCCGTGATTCACATTAATATACAGGTATTTGTCAAAATATAATGAATTATCCATCCGCTAACTTGGTGCTCTTGAATATATAAGCTATAATACTAATTAGGTGGATTTTCAGTGATATTTAAAAGACGGCATGGATGCCGATTCGCCGGATTGAGTGCTTGCCATGTCATCCAAATATCAAATTTACCGCTAGTGTATATATTTGCTTCGCAATTTTTGTGGAAATTCATCAAATTCGACTGTAGTATTTCTGCTTTGTCAGAAATTGTGAAAATATACGAGAAATATCTATTTCAAAAACGAATACGTCATCAGTCGTGGTTTCATAGGCTTTGGCGAGATCTTATGCCTCTAATAACCATTTATAAGTTCCCGTTGCTAGCCTATTGTTCAAAATAACTTTCTTACCGAATTTTCCTTTTCGTTTATTTTCAGATAGTGTAATTTTTCATTTTGAATAGTGACAGAAACGTTAAAATGAGATTGTGCATATTGGGAGCATTCTGCTTTTTAGCAGTGGCAGTTTTCGCGGAAGAGAAGAAAGAAAAGGACAAGGACCTCGGCACTGTTGTCGGCATTGATCTTGGAACAACATATTCATGGTAAAGACTACTTTTTTCACGAATTACATAGGTTTAATAATCTCTTGAAATGCCTAATGGAGATACTGTCAAAATGTAATGGAGGACAAAACGAATACCCTATGAATTTATTATAATCAATCTGATGTAAATCCACTCTAAAGTGATGGAAGTATTTAAATGAAACTATACCCTCAACCCAAATCAACTAAATATGTATGAAAGCTGTTGATTCTTGACTTACCATCAATCTCATTCTTTTCAGTGTTGGAGTGTACAAAAATGGACGAGTAGAAATCATAGCTAATGATCAGGGTAACCGAATCACTCCATCGTATGTAGCATTCACTGCGGAAGGAGAGCGTCTTATCGGGGACGCTGCCAAGAATCAGCTAACAACCAATCCTGAAAACACCGTATTTGATGCCAAACGTCTCATCGGTAGAGAATGGTCAGACGCCGCTGTTCAACATGATGTCAAGTTCTTCCCGTTCAAGGTGCCATCAATAATTAATTATCTCGTATACTTGATTATAATTCCAAGTGTTTACTTATTATCATTTTTTTTTGTTGGGTTTTTAAAAAATATTCTTACATTGTTAATAATATATTCCCGACTGCGTTTCAGGTTGTCGAAAAGAACAGCAAACCCCATGTGGAGGTAGCCACCGGTCAGGGTGACAAAATCTTTGCTCCTGAAGAGATCTCCGCCATGGTATTAGGAAAGATGAAGGAGACGGCGGAAGCTTACCTTGGCAAGAAAGTGACTCACGCTGTCGTAACGGTACCCGCTTATTTCAATGATGCCCAGCGACAGGCCACCAAGGACGCCGGCGTCATTGCTGGATTGAATGTCATGAGAATTATCAATGAACCTACTGCCGCAGCTATCGCTTACGGATTGGACAAGAAAGATGGGGAGAAGAATGTCCTCGTTTTCGATCTTGGTAATTTTACTGCTTACTAAGAAATTAATTCTTTGAATACTTTTTAGAAATATTTTGAAGAACACAATGAAGTTAGTTCTACAATAAATATCTAATAATTAAATAATAAATCCTATAGGTGGCGGTACCTTCGATGTGTCTCTCCTGACGATCGACAATGGAGTTTTCGAAGTGGTTGCGACAAACGGTGACACTCATCTCGGCGGAGAAGATTTCGATCAGAGAGTTATGGATCATTTCATCAAGCTTTATAAGAAGAAGAAGGGCAAGGACATCAGAAAAGACAACCGCGCTGTCCAGAAACTCAGGAGAGAGGTGGAAAAGGCAAAACGTGCTCTCTCTGCCAGCCATCAAGTCAGAATCGAAATTGAATCATTCTTTGAAGGGGACGACTTCTCTGAAACTCTCACCAGAGCCAAATTCGAAGAGTTGAACATGGACCTGTTCAGATCCACCATGAAGCCTGTGCAAAAGGTAATATAGTGTTGAGTTTTTGATTTCTTTCGCAATTCTATCTCGGGGGTTCCCAACCAGTGGAAAATTCCATCCTAGAGGGAAATTACTGCAATTTATTACAAGACTTTCTTGGGAAAGGAGAATGAAGCAAAAATGGCTGGTAACCCCTGATCTAACTGCTGTGTTCATACTCTTAAACTTGCATTATTTAATTGAACAAAAATATTTCTATTCAGGTATTGGAAGATGCTGACATGAATAAAAAGGATGTTGATGAAATCGTATTGGTAGGAGGATCAACCCGTATCCCTAAAGTGCAGCAATTGGTCAAGGAATTGTTTGGCGGAAAGGAGCCTTCTCGAGGAATTAACCCTGATGAGGCTGTCGCCTATGGTGCTGCCGTGCAGGCTGGAGTTTTAAGTGGTTAGTAATTCAGTCATTGTCGGCGTCCGTGGCGCAGTTATAGCGTCGCTGGCTACAGTTACGGATGTCTCGGGTTCAATTCTCGGTGCGGACAGTTTTCATAGATTGATCTTTCAATCAATGGATTTCTGTTTGTAGTCTGAGTCCTCCCTCCCAACCATCCAATCATCACGGGGCGTAACGAGAGCGATTAGCTAACCACTAGTCCTGTCCTAGCCCTATCCTTCTATCCCTACTCTCTTCAAAAAAAGAGAGGTTAAGCAACTGAGTAACAAGCAGTTCTCAAAGAAAAATTCTGTTAAGATACCTCCATTAGAAGACCATATGCTCCACATTGGGAGCGGACATGGAAAAAAAAAGTAATTCAAAATTATAACAACATGGCACTCATCATTGTAAACTTTTTTATGCCGAGGGAATGGATCAAACCTTACCTATTCTAATATAAAATTTAAATTGATTTTATCAATTTTATATCAAAAATGAATTTCCACAAAGTTACTGCCGAAAATATTTAATTTACTTATTCATTTTAAACTGCTTCACTTTCTGCCTTAAAGACATGGCCTAAACATACCTTATTGGCACCTCTTTATATAATTAATAAAATAATTCTCCATCGCAGGCGAGCAAGATACTGATGCCATCGTCTTATTGGACGTCAACCCCTTGACTATGGGTATCGAAACAGTCGGTGGAGTGATGACCAAGCTTATTCCCAGAAACACTGTGATTCCAACTAAAAAGTCTCAAATATTCTCAACGGCCAGTGATAACCAACACACCGTTACCATTCAGGTGAGCTTTTTATTTATTGTTTGTTGAGTTGTTGTCAATTTTTTGTCTGAATAGAAATAATGATATTCCACTAATAAATATGAATGACCGATGTGATGTTTTACATTACAGGTATATGAAGGAGAGCGTCCCATGACAAAAGACAACCATTTGTTAGGAAAGTTCGATTTGACAGGAATCCCACCGGCACCGCGAGGAATTCCCCAAATTGAAGTCACGTTTGAAATCGACGCCAATGGTATTCTTCAGGTATTTGTCCTAAGCTGCTCAAATTTTTTTTCTTAATAAATGTAATTGTCAACCAAAGTTTAATTTTAATGCTCGTCAGTCTAGGACTTCTGATAATTGTTTTATTCATTCTCACTCGCAGGTATCCGCCGAAGACAAAGGTACAGGAAACCGAGAAAAGATCGTCATCACCAATGACCAGAACAGGTTGACGCCTGATGATATCGAGAGAATGATCAAGGATGCTGAGAGATTTGCCGATGATGACAAGAAATTGAAAGAGAGAGTTGAAGCCCGCAATGAATTGGAAAGCTATGCCTACTCACTAAAGAACCAACTTCAAGATAAAGAAAAGCTCGGAGCTAAGGTATGCGCTGCTGTCTTACAGCTGATAATTTATTATGCTTCAATATTATCATTCATTGAATATGCACATTTTAAATAGTGATTATGATATAATTTTAAATTTGTTGACAAAAAATGCCTCGTGAGTCGAAATTAATCTATAAATGGCATTTGTTTTTTTTTTTCATGCAGCATATTGCAGATGATGAAATGTGAAACTTTGTCAGAAAACTGCTCTCTTGGTTAACATGGTTATATACTATTCAGCTTGTCTTCTATGAAAATATTAATATCCATATCAGAGGTCTGCACGGGCCGAAATTTGATAAAATTACTCGATCCGAGCCCAGCCCGTAGCCTAAATTTATTTTTCTCAGCCTGAAAAAAGCACATTTTTTTTTTAAATTTACGATATCATTGAAACTCTGTTTTCATGAATCAATTTTTAATATTGAATATCTGGCACAATGAACTGTCGACCATCGAAAACCAACGGAATGCAGTTTCAGCTTCAATTGCTCACGATTTTATGGCTTACTCAGATTCAAACTCCCGGAAAATGGCAATGATTCCAATTGTGAACATTAAATGAGAAATAAATTATTTAAGCTATTATGAGTAGTATTGCCACATGACTGACTCATGTGAACATACTCTGAAATATTTTTCTGGAAAATAGATTACCTGTGCCTGAATCTCGATTGTCTTTACCCGCCCGCGTTCAGCCTGGCCGGGTAGGTGCCCACGGGTCAAGCCCGGGCCCGCGCAAACCTCTAATCCATATAAATTGAATACGATTGGTTACTTTTTGCAATAGAGCTTAACTGTTCCTAACATCTGTATTAGAATTGACTACTTTATTTTCCTCTTGTGTTTTTCCCTGAAAAATAGCTTAGCTTAGTTGCTGAAAGGCCTAGTCATATTCTAGTCTTTGTTTTCTGACTGAATTTCATTTTTTCATCTAATTATGTTTCAGTAATGATAAATCCGTTTTTGTTTTTTCCAATAACTAGTAATATATTATTCATCAGTTCAATGACTATATATATATAATATTTGTATTTTATTATGCATCTCATTACATTAAAATCTCACTAAAACTTGAATTTTTTCAGGTTTCTGAAGATGATAAGACTACAATGGAAGAAGCGATAGATGCTTCAATCAAATGGTTAGAAGAAAATCAAGACACCGATTCGGAAGAGTACAAAAAACAGAAGAAACAACTGGAAGACGTGGTCCAACCCATCATTTCAAAGCTCTATCAAGGTCAAGGCGGAGCTCCTCCTCCAGCCGGAGGTTCAGATGAAGACGAAGACATGAAAGACGAGCTGTAAATTCTTTCTTCGAACACTTTCCAACGGGCTGCCGTTTGAACACTTATCGTACAAAGGATTCGTCCGCATGGAGAACTGTTCCGAACACCCGCAGTAGATTATTTATTTAGTCAATTACATTTTAAGCTTCCCGGTTACATGTTCATTTATTTCATTGTGTTTACTTTCATATGCAGTATGTTTGATTGCCTTATGTGGTAATTAATTCTACTTTTTCCATCAATTATACTCTTGTATTTTTAATAAGCCTATTATTCATAATATTTAGACTCCAGATATTGTGATACGGCTATAACTTTTTTCAAGTGATAGGGTGATTTGGTTTATTAATATATCATCTTATTAAGATTATTCGAGCTTCAGTATTGCGCTGCTATGTAATATTTGGCCAGTAACCATTAATTTTGTTTCTTTCGTGTTCGGAGTTCTCGATGCGGAAGTGTTCTATTTACATTTGGCCATGACAAACGAATTGTCTCCGCCGCTTAAAAGACTTTATCTCAGAAACTGAAGTGTGTGTGCGTGCGTGTACGCGAGTGAATTGTTTAAATGCGTCAATTCTATTGTTATCGTTTTATATTTTTCTTTCTATGAAATTTTGTAATGAATTCATCACACTCTTGTCATATCCAGATTGCATACTGTACTATTTCATCTCGTGTGTATTTGAAGACCTGGGAGTGTATATTTATTTTTTTATTTCAACATCAGACATACGTGCGCAGTTAACTTTAATTGTGACTAAGTGAAGACTGATGACCTCTGCATTTCTTTTCTACAAGAATGAATGTTGTAATGATAATGACTCGTTATATTAATATTTATTCACATTAAATGATTTGAATTTTTTACTGGTAATCGGTGACCTGGCATTTTTTTTTTTTGCTAGTCGGTCACTTTTGCAAATCTAATACTTTTTATTGTAGCTGAAAAAAATTTTGTGTTTTCTAACATGTATTTTGGTAAAATATATGTACGAATCAATGTAATTTTACATTTGACGCTAGTTTCAGTGTTGATCATTGTCTAACTCGTTGATTTCATTCAAAATTTATATGGTTGCAAAAGGAACAAAGAATTACGGTTGCATTTTGGCAATGTGCTGTCAGTAAAAAGAGAATGGCCGTCACCAACCGACGCGGTGACCGTTTCCTCCGGGTAATATTTCAAATTATTTGAGACTGCCCTCCCCCCCGTGTAGACTATTTTAAATAAGCCTAGGTAATGTTATGTCCAAATATGAAGAAGGGAGATTAAAATAAATAAATTGTTTTTTTCTAATGAAAAAATTGTTTTATTTATCATATGAATTTTATATCAGATTAAATTATGCATATATTGAAAACATTTTTACTTTAAGTATTGAATGAAATGAAGGTTTTACATTCAAACTGATTCGTATAATCGTCAATAATATCAACGCAGCAGGAATGACGAATTAAAGTTTGTAGATATATAACATACACTTTTCGAGATATAGAGGCTCAACATTATTTTCAATTTAATTAATTCAATCCTGAGTCACTGTACAGCGAAAATTACTCCGGTAAAAATATGGAGAAGCTTATTTTTCAGGAAGGCTCAGGTGGATGAGTGATGACAACCACTAAAATATTTACTTTTAGTCAAAAATGACCGAGTGTCAGGAGACCCAATCTTCGTTGGATGGATGTCTGCTTTCAAGAAAGGAAAATTTAGAGATTCGTGCTGGACCAGACCCATTCAGGAATGTAATGATAAACTTTATTTTTAATGCTCTTAATAGTTGTGTTTATGATTTATTAATACCTCGCTCCACTCGGCGTTGTCATTATGCCTTCTTGAATTGCCATCTCAATAATTTCTGTAATGAGAGGAAACAAAGTCAACAATTGGTTACTTGGATAATGTGATATATCGTCACCGTTCAGGCCAGTCACCAACTCTGAAAAAGGCAGTTTTAAATTGAGTATCTAACCCGAAGCGTAAAACTATTTTCTTTCAGGTGCATAAGTCGCCACGATACAATAGTTAGTAAAATGTTGCTTAAATACAAATTATTTGTTTTTTACCGAATGAATCACTGGATCCTCCTACCAAAACCTTCCAGGTGAAGAAATTTATTCAGAAGACACGAAAAAATTATTTAATGTAGATAAAATCTTTCCCGATTTTTATTTTATCTGCAAACATTCAAAGTGCGATATGTGATGATGGTGTTTCTGGGTTGATGACTTGCCTGAACGATGACAATAAGTAGCCTGCGGCCTATGTATTGGACGTTTATACCCACGATTTGTGATAAATAAAAATCTCATTCATTTTTCTTCTAGAATAATTTACTATCCAATGAAATTAATGTCCAAAAAAATTAATATTTTAAGATAGAATGGAATTGGACCAGTCAACATATTCCGGGTCGCTCCCCAAATTATCATTGCTCTCCTAATAACACCAACTGTTTCTTTCATTCCTTGCCGTGTTATTTTTTTTCGTTTGAGTATTTGTTATGGTTTAAATAGAAAAAATTATATCAGTTAGGTTCCGGTTTTCGTTAATAAAAAGTTTTGTTGCAAAACTTTATTTCATCAACAATTGTGAGAGTAACTGAAAAAATCTTCTGTGTTCGAAAGAATAACAGTATAAGAACAATTTTTTTGTCTTCAAAAACATTTCTGGACTAACAATTTATTTAAAATTATTACTCTCTGACAGGATTTATATTTTAATTCTCCAAGTATATAAGGAAAGGTATTGAATATATTTTTATTTCATCATTTTCAGTAATTCTTTGACATAATTGTTTATGGGATTAGAATGAGTCAAATTTGAAAATTCTGCTATCTTTCTAAATCAAATATTTAAAAAAAAATGATAATTTTAACATTCAAAGGTTTTTTTGAATTAAAAGAAATATGATTAAGAGTATTCATTACCAAAATTTCAATCTAATCTTAATAGAACTCAAGTTAATGTTTATGCTGCACTACATGACTGTAGCCATAAATTTTTTAAATAATACATTATAAATTATGAGAATTATGTAGATGTGTCAAACGATTGTGAATGATTTCTTTGCATGTGTTTGAACATGTACTGAACTGAAATAACCGATACTTTTTTCAGTTCCGTTATGACAAGGATCCCGGTTTTCGGTTCAGTTCCTGTTCGAAAACCCTGCTTTATACTGATCGAATCTATGGTAAGTGCTTTGTCTCTATAATGTTTCATATTTAACTGTTTTAAGACAGGATATACCTTAACCAGATTTTAAAAAAACTATAGAAAATAACTACCTCAAACTAACTAAACCCCCAAAGTACACATAAATTATTATTGAATTTCTAACCAGTAGACTTTGTAGCGTCAATGTAGATGGCAGTTTTTCCACAGTACAACATTAATGCTGTCACATTGATAAAGTATTCATCTGCCTGAAATATTAGATCCTTTTAATGTCTGATAAATTAATATAAACTACAAACCCGCATACCTCATGTATCTATTTCGATTTTTTTAAAGTTATGATGTTTATGTCGCCATGGATAAAACGTAATTTATCAAAAATTAAATAATTTCTTTAGACAGAACAGTGATACACACAGTAATCAAAATCGAAATTTTGCAAACTGGATCATTTGATAATTTTACAAAAGCATTTATGTGTTTTCAATTTTTATTTGCCATATCGAAGTTCAGAAGTCGATAGAAAAGACAAAGTAGGAGTGGGACTAATTTTGTAATAATAAACAGATATCTTGCGATATATAATAGATATCATTTATTATAAGACAGCATGATAAAGGAATAATTAGAATTGCTTCAGGCATTTTTATAGATTTTACTTTGCTTGCTTCTAAAAACAGATTTGCAGGTAAATAGATTTACATAGAGAATGTGAGAACTTAGATGACTATTTTTTTTTAAAAGAATTATCAAATAACATAACATTAATAATCAATTATATTGTCAATATAAAATTGATTACTTTGTTATTGCACTGGTTCTGTTACTAATTGTGACTTAATTTTATATTAAAAATGAATTTCTACAAAGTTTCTGCCGAATCCATTAAATAAAAAAGAAATACATTGTTCATAAATTATTCAATCTTCCTTTTTGCGTTAGCTTGCAGACATATTTAATTCAACATAACTTTTTTAAGACATAGTATTATTTTTATCTTATGAAAAACCATATTAAATTGATCATCTACACTATTGTAGCACCTGTTACTTGAGATGTAAGGAGATTCTAGATTGATTGACCTTACCTTTTCTAGCATTGTTCTTTCAAATATTTCAGCATATTGAGAGATCTCTCCTAATTTTCCACTTAATATCAAATCATTGCTAGATTGCTGCGAAATGTTGAAAAATATGACTCTGTAAAGTAAAATGACCAGTACTGGAATAAACCCTAAGCATAAAAATATCACACAGACACAGTAATATCGTATTAGATAATAAATAGGAAGATCTAAAATTCATTTTCATTATTAGTGTTACTTTTAGTCAATCACCTGTTCGGGGGAGTTTCAAAGCTGTCAAGTATTTCAAGTTCCTTCACATTCTTCGGAAAGTTAATGAGAATCCATCCATTTTCTAAGCAATCCTAAAATTTAATTTTGAAACTTATAAAGCTTATCAAATTTGGTAAAGTGTACAAAATCTCAATAATCCAAATTTGATATTGAAATTCCACCAAGCACCCTCAGTCGATGTCTTAATATAAAGCTTATGTTTAAAGTTACTCTTATTATTTCATTGAAGCCATTATTGGACTATTTGAGAATCTCCATACTGATAAATAATATGTACGTATGGCTTAGAAAAAAGCATCTTTGCTAGTTAATAAATATTTATTTTTCCTGCTACAAACGTTATTCATCTTTAATGCTAATTATTAAAAGTTATATTCCGTCACAATTATAATAATCCAAGAATTTGAAAAAAAGATTTCATACCTTTTCATTCAACTTTCCATATAGTATTCTATTTAAATCAATAGTTTTATTTCTTATTCTTTTACCCAATCCAGCATCATTTAAAACACTTTGACGAAGCAGATATTCAAAATCGACTGTGAAGTAGAAAATGCTGTTAATGGATAAATTGAATATTTTGAAATCCAAAAAAAAATATTTAGAGTATTATTAATTTAAACAGGTTTTATAATATGTAATATTGGTATCTGTCAATTCGAAAAAGTTGTTTTCCCAATTATAAATATGTTAATAAATTTTAACAATGATTTTGGAAGGATAATTATTATCAGATAATAAAATCAAGATATAAATAATATTTGGGTAATTTGGTCATCATTATGAGTGTAATGTGGTGGAATTATAATTATATTTTCTGTTATTTAATGAGGGATTTCTTTCTTTTTATGCCATTATACAAACAGTGTCAATACCATATTCAAACACTTAATAAAAAATTTTAATTGTTAGATAACTTTTGTTTACAACTTTTAAGCAATATGCATCGAATTTTTTAATAAATATCTTTGGGGTATTCACAATAGAGGACTGCACGGGCCGAAATTTCATAAAACTACCCAGTCCGAGCCCGTCATCTTCAGGCCCGGCCCGTGCCGTGCCCAAGTATAGACATCACACTTTTTACCCGAACCCAGGTTTAATTTTCTCAGCCCGAAAAAAGCCCGATTTTTTAAAATATAGTAATTCATTTATACTTTTCAAACAATATATGTTTCTATATTTCCAATGATATTTATGAATATTTATTTCTCATGTGCTATAGCACATGAGGAATAACTTATTTAAGTTATGAATACTATTGCTCATGGTTGACTCATGACCCGAACATAGTACGAAATATTTTTCTTAATTTTGAATTCCTTACCCGGGCCCGGCACGAACCCGATTCTGAATTGTTTTTACCTGTGTGAGCCCTTGCAGACCTCTAATTTACACCAATATTTTAAATTGAAATGTTAGAAATGCATTATTTAATAAATATGAAACAGATAACTATCAAGTTGTTTAAGACATCAATCGCAAGTAACTAGTTATTCTTGAAACTTTACTTCTAATTTAAGAATTAGATATTTGTTTGAATTCTTTGAAATAAGTAATGTGTTATTTATCTCTTTTTCATTTTTCTATGTTTAGAAAATTCAGCTTTGGACATTCTCCCGTTTTAAATAACAGTATTCTTCATTATGTCCACATCCAGTAAGTGAGAGTTAATTCAACAAAATTTATTGATGTCAATTAATGGCTTAAAATATAAATTAATAATCATGATTTTAACATACTAGGTATTTTAATACTGTACCAGTGCTTTAACAGCAACATTTTGTATTTCACTTTGATCATTGAAACAACCTGAAGAAAATAGCGAAAAATTTCTGCTGTGAGCTGCGAAAACTGATCAGTATACCAAATTCAGACAGCAGTTTAAAACAAAATAAGATGATCCAGATGATGTTTTTAAAGTCCATCAACATATTTTTATAAATATTTATTTACCTATTACTAATTTAAATCGGGAAGCAATTCTTATAGCCTGGTGATGAACCCCACAGCCAGGAGGTCCCAATAAGATTACTCTGTATACTATTGGTACTCCTGAAACGAAACTATGATTCGCTGCCTCGCAACAAGCAGAAACTATTTCATCTGGTGTTTGACCTTTCGTATTCACCTCCTATAAAAGAAAACACTATTTATTGACTGATTCAAAGTTAAACTATTATATAAGTGAAAACAATTCTCAATTCTATAACATTACTTCTAGTAGAATAAGACACTGCTCTTTGTGTGAATATTAGAAATTAAAGTTATATTAATTCTGTCTTGACTTTTTAATAAATTTTAGACTTAACTTGAGAGTAGTCTTGAAAACATTTCTCAGTTCAAATATTCGATGAGTGAAGTCATTTGAAAAAGAAGGGCTTGCAGTTTGGTCACAATCCTTTAGATAAATTGCACATTTGGGAAGAATGCCTTTTTTTTGTAATGAAAGAGCCTCTTGCATTGTTTGTGGATGGTCTATATTGAATATTAAAAAAATAGTGAAAACAAGAGCAAGTTGTAACAAACTGAATTACTTATTAACTTGAAAAATCGTTTATCAAAAGCAAATGTAGGTTAAACACTAAGCCTGGGCCCGAAGTTCAAGCACTGACTCATGTATTAAGGTACCTACATTAATGTTTAGAAAGTATGTTAGTTGACAGCAGGTTTTTTTTGTCATGTCATGCTGTGGAATAGCGTTCTAGCACTGTTTTTCACAGATTTTTAATGTTTCAAAAGAATTTAGACAAAGAAATGTCCGCGTTTACATAATTACAATCCATATTTCCATGTATAAAACGTCAAATTAGATTTGACATGTCTAAAATAAAAAAATAAATGTTTCATTTTTTGATGCATTTCGTGGTCTAGGAAAAGCTGCTTTAGATTCTATTTAAATGATATTTGAATATAATTTTCCTCAGTAGAAAGCTTGACAAGAGGTGGGTGCCTTTTTTTTCAAATGCCTTGGTTGAAAGTATATAACATATAATGCTTCTTAAGCATCTATGTGGGTATCTTGAACTCGATACATGACAATATAATAGAATGTAATAGGTATATATAATAGTGGAAAGAAATAAAAAAATTAAAATAAAAAACCATATAATACTATTCTGTAAAATAATTCCCACCATATCTATAACCCTTCCACACTGATGAGGTAATTACTCAAGTCCTCTTCTGTAAAACTTTCTTAGTCTTTTGTTGAAGAATGATTCCAAGTGTTCCTTCTATTTATTTCCACTTAACCCAATATATATATATAATCACAAGTTAGTAATTTTTGCCAACCACATTTCATTTGAATAAGTTAGCAAATCCACTTTTAACATTGTTTATAATGGTCAACCAAAGAAGGTATTATATTCTCAAACATCTATGTGCACTACTTACTGAACAAATCTTGCGCAAAAAGAAATTATGTGTTTGTAGAAATTCAGATTGTTATTCACTGGTTGCACAACCAGTGGAATAGCAAGGTTAGCAGTTTAATCTTTGTATTAAAATGATGTATAATTATGATAGATATGTTGCAAAAGTGCCTAAATAAAGAAAGCGTAAGAAGGTTTTTTAACCATGTCCCCTCCTAATGTGGAGCATATGGCCTCCTAATGGAGGTATCTCAACATAAGTTTTTTTTCTATTAGAACTGCATGTTACTCAGTTACTCAACCTCTCTTTTTCAAAGAGGGTAGGGATAGAAGGGCTAGGACAGGACTAGTGGTTAGCTAATCGCTCTCGCTATGCCCTGTTTTTAAGATTGGATGGGTGGGATCTAGACATCACAAACATCCATGTCTACGAACAGAAATCCATAAATCGATTGAGAAAATCAATTTATGTAACTATCCGTTCTGGGATTAGAACCAGTGAGATCCGTAACCGAAGCCAACGTCGTTGAGCACTGTACCACAGACCTGACCCGAAGAACCTGAAGATTTTTCATTGCTAAAAATAAACCTACTCTTTTATCAATGTCATGGATCCTTTAATAAAATTTAAACTTAGATACTTAGAGTATTTCTATCAGTATGAAAATAAATATTTTTAGCACACACCAGTCATTATCCAGCCAGATAGTGCAAATGGATATGTCTTAAGCGTTTCACTAGCAGCGTGAGCCAAAAGATCAACATCTAATATTGTGTCACCAAACATCTGCAATGATTAAATTTTGGCACATGTGTAGTAAAAAAGATTTAACATTCAATCTTATTTTAGAAATATCTTTTACAACAGATCGCCGTGTGCTAATGCTGAATGGCAGTGTTTCCCAATATTTATCAGACAACCGCTTCCAGTGTGTGCAGAAGAAGCGTCTCCAATTAATTTAAAAAAACATTTATTACATATTATCAAAGCGATTTCATGTTTACGACACTAACATGATATATTTTCTATGCTAACGCTATTTTTCTCTTAAGCCTTCCAAAATGATCGGAGCGTCCTTCTCCAAAGCCATGTAGATTATGCCATACTCATCTTTTTTAAGATATCTACGTGATGCCATCTGTTTTATTTAAGTGCTCCTAGATAGATATTAATATGGATCAACACTTGTATACCCGATATTGATACATAAACTTTAAATAATACTTACCTCAATGTAAGATTCAATTATATCTGCTCTTGATAACAAAACTATTCCTAATCGTTCTGTAATCCCTTGAGCAATCCGTTGTTTATCTAAAAAAGAAGATACTATGTATAACTATCCTCTTTTGTATTATCTACCTCTAAAAAACGGCTCTCACACTAATTTGGTTCTTTATATAATAAGTTAGCAAAAGAATTTTCATGTTACCAATTTTTGTTATACCAGGTACGAGCAATATTATTTTCATTTTGTTTGAGCCCATTTGAAGCATTTTAACTAATTGAGACTTGATGAAAAGTAGTGGATTTTCTGGTGAGGCTATAATTATTCTGGTAATCAACTCCTGCAAAATAAGACTAAACTGATAATTTTTTTTTCAATGTCCGCTCCCAATTTGGAGCATATGGTCTCCTAATGGAGGTATCTTAACAGAATTTTTTTACGAGAACTGCTTGTTACTCAGTTGTTCAACCTCTCTTTTTTCGAAGAGAGTTGGGATAGAAGGATAGGGCTATGACAAGACTAGTGGTTAGGTAATCGCTCTCGCTACGCCCCGTGAGGATGGGATGGGTGGGAGGGAGGACTCAGACTACGAATAGAAATCCATAAATCGATTGAAAGGTCATTCTATGAAAATTGTCTGCACCGGGAATTGATCCCGAGACATCCGTATCCGTAGCCAGCGACGCTGCCAACTGTGCCACGGACGCCGAGAAACTGATAATAATCGATTTAAATTATTGCATACCTCTTTTATTATCTATTAAGTTTGTAGATAGTAGTACCTTAAAAAGTTCGTAGATTTTATATTTTTCTAAATATGCTATAAATTTTGGAGTATAAGCATACACAGAAATATCCATTTTGTTAAACAATTATAAATTTCTTGTTAGAATATAATATTTGTAATCTATGACCTTAGTTTGAACTTTCATCAAATCGTATAAAGGAGCTCCATAGCTTATCGATATGAAGATTGTAATTGATGTAATTTTGTTTTTATTTAAATAAGAAGTGCGGAAAATTAATCATCCACCATAGAGTAAAAAAATATCACTATTTTGTCTTTGCTCTAATGTCAAATCATAATAATAATATTTCAAAACAAAACACGTGCGCGAGCTGTCAAACGTAGAAGGGGTCAAAGGCACTCTGATAATCAAAATGATGGAGCTGAATGGTTAAAAATCTTATTTGATAAACTAGGTTACCCGTCATACTCTTATATAAAATGTCACCGAATAGTCTTTAGGTGTACTTGGATAATTTACGGCTTTTACTGAGCAATTAAATAAAACGCCAGTGATAAGATAACTACTGATAAAAAGATTCGCCAAATTTTAATTGCTTATTTGCGAATGTTTAATACCTAGTACATCTTTAATCATCATAAATTCATTCATTCATTTTGCATTTATAAAGACAATAATTCATTGCGAACACTGTAATTTACACTTCAATTCCCGATTCTGAAAACTTTTGCTCTACAGTTTTTTTAATAAGTTGATTATATATTGCTTATTCACTTATATTTCTTCACGGTTTCGTAACGCTATGATTCTGGCAATGAGAGTGCTTCTTTTAAATTTAGCATAAGGTGTTCATGCATACCAAGGGTTAACAGGGGTTAAGACTGAAAACATAATGTAATTTGATCTACACTCAGTAGTATTAGTTGATAAAAAAGTTGCTATAATTTATTATGTGTCCAGTTTATTTAAGTGTCGTTTTACTCACAATACCTGTGAACATATTGCCGACCCAAGAATGTGTGTATCAAAACTTTAACTAAATGACAAAAAATCCAGAGAGCAAAAATACATTCTGAAAAATAATAGGCTGACCACAATTTTTTTTCAAGTATAAATAGAATTCTCAACATATGATTAAGTAGATCACCGACAAGGTGGAAGTAGCTGTTGCATCACAAGCTAATTTTTGGATTAAATTTGGATTAAGTTAGTCTGAAGATGCTTCTTAGAGAAGTGAAGCGCGTTACGTTAGTTACAAAGCTAGTGGAATAACTAAGTTACCAATTTTAATTTTATATTAAAAATGATTTTCCACAAAGTTACCGCAGAATCCATAGAAAATTTTAAATTTGTTCCTTCTACAATTTCCAATATTTTCACTGAACCTAACAGTATTTTCCAACGAAGTAAAGTAGTCACTGAGGATAGTTTTTGATGGAATGGCTGGTGGTAGCGGGTTTGAAAAATGTTATTATGACAATGGTGGCCATCGCTTTCAGCAAGATTAAGAAATATTTTTAGTTCATTTTTAATCGATAAAAGTAAATCTTGTGGTTTTTATTACTCCTTATTTCATAAACACATTACAAATAATCTATAAAATATCAATCAAGATAATAATCAATATGGTAAAAAAAATAATCTATGCATAAATCAGTTCAAATACAATCTTAATAATTTGTATTCGTTAATTTTTTTATGGTACAGTTATTTATTTCAAGTTGAAAGTTCCAATCATTGTGTAGCAAATTCAGCCTTCACTAAATAATGGGTAATTTTTTATTTCAATATGAAACTTAAATTATGGTCAGTATGCTGACAAAATATCGATAAGAAAAATACTCTCACAAGAAACGCAGTAATAATAATATTCTCTAGCTGTATAATGTATCCAGTTATATCTAAAACTCGTTTCTACCTATCAAATAACGAAATTAAATCATGGCGTTTTGTTTACATAATGAATACCTTAAGGCAAAAGAAATCTGCTCTGATCATTACACAGGCGCACCAACGTCATTCGGCAGTATACGACAAAATGTCTTTGCCTATGGATTATAATGTGAGTGATTTTTTGGATATTTCCACTAATGATGTTGTTAATTGTGTTTCATATTTCATGTGTTTTGATACAACAAAGTCAATATTCTAAGCCATGCTTTGTATTTTATTGTTCTGTTTATCTCAGTCATGCTCCAATAAAAAGTGATAAAAAATTTACATACAACTATGCTTTCAAGAGCTATGATATATCACTAAATGAATATAAATGTTTTAATTTTTGGACTCGTCAATGATATAATTGTAAAGAATTTAAAAACAAAACAAAACATACAATTTAAGAAATAATCATAACTGATTAAAAGGTCAATCAAAGATAGTGATATTATGTTCACCGACGGATAGTGATATTTTGTTCCAATAACATAATTATGTAAATTTGTGTCACAAATGTCAGATTTAAAACTGAAAATAATAGTGGTACACCTTGCATTTTAGGAGGCGATTGCTGCTTTGAATGGTTTACAATCAAATTTTCAGACTATCCAAGAAATAAAGTTGAGGATCCAAAAGAGGGAGGTCAGTTGACTTTAGTTTTATAATTGTACTTACTTCCATCGTAATTTTAATTTTCTATCCCACGCTGAACCCATTTAGAAATAGTCTTCCACTTGACAAATCATTCATTTTATATTAGAAGATTCGCACGTTAAATATCATGGTATTTCTTGTTCCCAGCAATGCACAAATATAAAGGATGTCTGGAGATATCTTACACGAATAGGAATAACTCCAAATATATTGAAGAACTTATCCGTTATTCATGTAGCAGGGACTAAAGGAAAGGTGATCTATTTTTCCAAAATGAACTTTATTAAATTCAAACTTAGTTATTGTTATGTGTTAGGCAGACTTCTAGGCATCTTTATATTTTCGTTAATAATTTGTCTATTCTAGTGACTGTGAATAATAAACATTATCAAATCAATAGATAGATTAAAATTTCTAGGGTACAACCAGTGCACTATGTGAATCGATCTTGCATAACTATGGCTACAAAACTGGTTTTTTTTCCTCACCACATCTTATCTCTGTCAATGAAAGAATAAGACTCAATGGTCAACCCATCGATAAGGATCTATTTGCATCTTCGTTTAGCAATGTATATGAAGACCTCCAGAAAACTCAAGTAAGCATTGTTTACGTAAATGCTTTTATCATAATTACTATATCGAGGATGAAGTACTGGTAAAATGCATGAAGCCATAGGATATAATGGCTTTAAAAAAATAATAATAAGTCGTAATGTTATTTTTTTATTATGGCCAAAAGTATTATGTAACTGTAGCTTAATCTTATGATTTGCGATTTAAATGCTCGGAATTTGTTTTTATGACTTAATGCCTTCTGTCAGTATACCCTCGATATGATACATTTTATGTACTTTCTAAATTAAATAATCATTTTCACCATAATGACCAGACATTATTGTAGAAAATACCCATTTACCGAGTGATTTAAATACTAGTTTTGAAATTCTATTTTCATACATTGATTATTTAATTATTATAATCCTTCAATTTAGAATTATTAATCAATTTTGTGTAAACGTCTCAATGAATAATCAATACACTCTCGTTCATACACTCAATAGTGATTATTTTGATGGGCAATTAAGTCACAGGATTATTCATATATTTACAGGAATATGCCGGCGATATGCCAAAGTACTTTAGTTTCCTCACTATACTGGCTTTCCAAGTATTTCTCCAACAGAAGGTGGATGTCGCTATTATAGAAGTTGGCATAGGTGGTAGATTTGACTGTACCAATGTTGTCAAGTGAGTTACCAATGTTCATCATACTAATCTTGTTTTTATTTGTGAAAGTAACGGCAGCTACATACAATGTAGTGAATTAATTTAATTAGTTCATAATAATTTTTGAGGTTTATGACTCTATATAACTGGTTGATAAATGATAGAGGTTGTATATTATGCAGTATTATACAGGCTTCTTTTATTACCAACGAACTAATGTTTATTATGGCATTTTTGTCATGACATTCTCAGAAAGTTGGCATCTGGCATGACTACTTAACTGTTTAGAGATGAAGCAGACACAGTTGTATCACTATTTTATTTACAGTTTCTAGTTCCTAACTTCATGCATTGCACATTCTGCAGTTACAAATGTTTTATGATTAAGGCACTACCATCTGAAGAACACAACAAATATACACTGTCAATAAAATGTTACCTTTTATAACTATGTAATATTCCGTATGCAAGAAAAATATTAAATTTTTATATATACTATCCCAAGTCGCAGCTGTAAGAAATGATTCCTATATTTGTAAAAATATCTGCCACTAGTTGACAATAAGTTTAGTAATGCTTTATAAAATAGACTTTTGTTTTTAATTCTGGTTTTCATTTTTTTTTTTTGTCGTAGCAATGTTCCTGTAGCCGGTATAGCTTCATTGGGATTAGAACATACCTCGATCCTTGGTAATACAATCGAAGAGATTGCCGCTGAAAAAGGAGGAATCTTAAAGCAAAATTGTCAAGCTTTCACAGTACAACAACCTGAACCAGCTATGAAAGTTCTCGAGAGTATTGCCAATTTAACGAAGGCAAGTTTTTTAATGTACATAGATTTGGGAAAACCATGAGTTTGATTTTGGTTTCAGTTTCCCTTTTCCTCCCTTAAAATCATCAAGATTTCAATCACTAAGTTATTAAAAAAATCTTTATTTTCTTTCTAATGTATGCTAATTTAAAAAAACTCCTTTTTTGGAAATAAATATGTAACTGTAAATAATCAAAATTCTACATAGTAACAACAATTAATTGGATTAAAAATTTAAATTTTATAAAAATACAATTTTTCGCAATACTCATCAGATTCGCCCACTACATGATAAAAGTGTTGATAATGTTATAAAATTTATTATATTATATCACCATCCATAAAACCATAGTTAAAGTTTGCCTATCGAAAGAATATAATAAATAATAGGATTTGACACATTTAGATTAGTTTAAAACAGGTCTGGGCAAACTACGGCCCACGGGCATATGAATTCCTAATTGGCCCTTAAGCCACACTGTTTACCAGGTCTAGTTTAAAATATATTTTCCCTTTTAAAGTTTTAATTGGTTTTTGGAATTAATTGAAACATTAATTTATTAAAGTGATGATTTAGAATTTTCACTGTATGCAAAATACAATTCGGGAAAGTATCTATGCACAAAATGTTCTGATTATATGTGTAATCCTTATATAGTGATTTTTCTTCTCCAGTGTTCTCTTAAAACAATTCCCGACTATGATGAGTACACCTGGGAAAGGGGGTCACAACCATTTCTGTCAACAAACATGCCGACTCATAAAATTAATGCATCGTTAGCAATACAACTAGCTCACTCGTGGATGAGACATAAGTGCTCTATGAAACCCAAGATTACCTCGCTTCAAAACGGAAATGTAGTCCATACAGAAAACTCAAATGGTAATTTGATGTTAAATGACATTAATACATTAGATGATATCAATGAGAACCCAATTAAAAATGCATGTAATGGGGAATCGAGTGTTTCTAAAGATAACTATTTTATTAAGGAAGCGATTCCATTTAAAACATCGGAAGCACTCAGTAAATGTTTTTGGCCAGGCAGGTGTCAAATTTTGAAACATAAAGATGTCGATTACTACATTGACGGAGCACATACCCTAGAATCAATTGAGGTGTGCACCAAATGGTTTTCACAACATGCCAGGTTTGTAGTGTTTCAATAATTGAAGATATTTCATAATTAATGATAAGTGACACATTTCCATGAGTCAGTATCAACTGAAGCTGCTTTAGAGAAGACTTGAATACTTTTTTTAAATTATCAATAAATAACTTCATACAAATCTACTTTTTCATTCATGAATTTAATATTAAATAAAATGTAAATAACTGTTGTCCTTTTACTTTTGATGACAGAATAGTTTTGATTGCCATGCTAAATTTCCTCGATCGTGATTTAAAAAACAATCACATATTTTAATATCTACTCCCAATCCTAATTTTATCAATAAAAATGACGAAGACAAACAACAATATTGAGAAAACCATTGAGATTTACAGTTTATTACTAATATTAACTAATCATTTATTCAGAAGAAACAATATTACAGAACTTGTAATGTTTTTCACGAAAGACAATCACTTCCCATATATTTTAGCATATTTCCTTTAAAATTTCTGTTTGTTGCAGAAATACGTCAAAGAAGTACTTGATTTTCAATGCTACTGGTGATCGTGACTCAGAATCCTTACTCAAACTACTAATCCCGCTTGATTTTCAAATAGCATTATTTGTTCCTAACATTGCGTTTGACGCAACTCAATGTGCTGGTGAGAAATTACGACTTTAATAATAAACCTAATATATTAATTCTTTAAATTGACTTTTATATTAGTCACTTTTAAGGTTTTCCGTCAATCCTTGGTGGGAAGGCATTATACTTTATAAATAAAACACTATTTGTTTTATACTGTGGCCACATTTTTATAGTGATCAGGACTGGTTTCGCTCATTTAGAGCATAATCAAGTAATGATGAGAGAAATCGGTCCTGATCATTATAAAAACGTGGCCATAGTACAAAACAAATTGTGTTTTCATTATTGTTGTAGGAATTAATGTATTTTGGGAATGCTGAACATTCAATCCGTGTTCAATAAGCATTTGTATTGTGGCAAATTATTCTATGCAAGCACACATTCCAACACGTGTGAAATATAGCAGCTGTAGATCAACATTAGCGTGTTTAGCTGCCATATATATTTTTCTAACAGTGTGAATATAAAATACCATAACGGTTGCTGAAGATGTTATTTTTTCTTACAGATCAGATCAACAACACAGTCTCTTTGAAACAACAATTTGACAGATGTTCACTACATGTAAATCTGTGGGATAAAAACTGCATAAATAAATACAAAAACGCAGAGACCCTGACAAAAAATGCTTTAGCATTTAGTAGCATATCAGCAGCTATTAATTATGTCAAAGAAGAAGGTAAAAATGACCCAGAAAAACCCCAAGTATTAGTCGCTGGTTCACTGCATCTTGTGGGAAATACTCTCAGCATATTGGATCCTGATCTTTCCAAATCCCATCAACAAATCAATAAAAATCACCAGACTTTATTTAGACAAAAAAAAATACATGCTAAAACTGATTGTATTAGTTGAATTGCTAATTTTCAAGCAATTCTAATTTAAAGTAAAATTAAACAAGAATACTTAATACAGGAAAACTCCATAAAGTAGTTATTGTTATTAAATATTTATTTTTGAAATCCATCCGGCACTAAATTTTCTCTTCGTGAATATCAGACCCAATAGTTAGAGGCCAATTAATAAATTAAGAAATCTTTAATTAAATGCATCTTGCATTTAAAATAAATGCTAACTGCCGAATGCTTGGTTTGAAGTGTAATTTTACTGAAAATTGAATATACATAGTATAATATTACTTACTTAAGGCTACTTTGAATCTCTTCTATGGGTTATCATAACACGGATGTGTGGAAATGATATCAACCAAGATTAATGGTCACATCCCACTCACTTAATTCCAGCTATTGAGCTATTAAAACAAGACTGATGTTATATTATTTCGATAATTAAAACATGAAAGTTTGCATAAAGAAATCTGTGAATGATGACATGATTTCTACTTAATTATAAGCTTTTTTCATTCAACCTATCCAAAATAACATTGATTTAATTACATCTCTAATCTATTTGCCTTTGTTGTCTATTTGTTAGGCACAATAGCCTTGCCTAATTGACATCATGACAATGCTAATCCAAATAGTACAATTTTAGAGGAGGGCATAAAATTATGGTATCAAAAATGTATGTATCTATACAAACGCCTGCATTCTAAATACCGATAATATTTGTGTATTAGCGAATTCTTTTGTATGAAGATACTATTACCTAATCTTGTTTAATATCACATATCATGTGTATAATTGTTGCAACATCACAATTGAGTTATAAAGAAAAATAACCAAATCAAAACAACTGAAGTGTCAACAATTAAAAGGCAGATACACTCTTACCCTGTACAAATCTTTATTTAAACAATAAATTATTAATTCAACAGATTTCGCACTTTTTTCCTTTTACCACCAGTGGTACATAAACACATTCTTTTTCAAATTTGAATTGTTTAAATTTTGTACATTTCCATGTATTTTGTCACTAACGACCAGGGTTTCGCCTTTCGGCAACTTCCTAGAAGGACCTGTACAAAATCTCAACAATTCAAATTGTCAGTGGATGTTTTAACTCTGCACTCGAGTGCCACCATAGCGGCGGCATTGGAAGTTTATCGTATTACTTGAGTGCTGCCGCTATGGAGGCATGTGTCGATAATGTGTTTTTTTAAATATTTTCAGCTATTTTTTTATTGCGATTTCAATCAAGTTGGAATGAATAATAATAATAGGTTATTACATTTATCTGAGAATGAAGTCGCCAAATGAAGACGGCGTGCGTAATTTCAACATGTGTTTTATCTGAATCTTTCGGTGCAAGCGATTTTTTTTGTCGCATAGGGTAATAAACCTATTTATTGAACGCGCTAGTGACTGGAGGGTGAACAGTGTTAGGCATAATTTGAACTGTTTATTTCTCAAATTATTACTCACTTTTATTTGTTTTAAAATCAAGGGCGTCTCGTATAGTTTAGTTTTTTATTTGAATGGATTGTCTTTGTTGACTGTATACTGATTCAGAAACTTACAAATCTAATGTGAAGTAATGAGTCTTATGAAAATTAGTATGTATCGATTTATTATTTACATTTGAAGTTTGTGAAATTATTGATTGACCAATTAGTAGGAGATTTTTGGCGAGGTGGATCTCAAAGGCGCACTTCAACTGTTCCTACAGAAGACCGACTTGTGGATAAGTTACATGTCCTGCTTTCCGGGACTAAGAAAGACTGTGCAGTATGTTCAAATAGAAAAATCCCATGTGGTAGATCAGAAACATGACTATTTTGCGAGTCCTGCATGGATAAGCCAGGATTACACATAGGAGATTGCAATTTGAATTACCACATAATGAAGAATTATAAATAATATTAAAATAAGTGCAGTATATTCATTACAAATCTATTTTACGGAAATAATAACATAACAATTATTTATTTTTTTTGTTTACATATTTCTCCAATTGAATTTTTGTATTGAAAATATGCTTTCCTTTGAAAAACGTCCTGAGTAAGCGGTAGGCACATACAAAAAAAGGCTCGAGTGGGAAAGGTTAAATTATATCAACATTCTTTTCCAATTAATTTATGCATCTTATACCAATATCTCCACAGTATACCAAGTTATATAAATATTATGTAAGAAAAAACAACACAAAATTTGGTGAGACACAACCATTAAATATTGTTAAAATCAATTCATTTTTCTATTAATTTGAAATTTCTCATTAATTATATTATTGGAACAAATGGTTAATATAGTGTCTAAATTAAACTGCTTTCTTAAGCATTCATGTTTATTTCATGTATGAAAACAATTTGTATAAGGACATACATTTTAAATGATTCTCATGATGACTGCTGGCTGATTTGTTTCATATTTTATACCTGTGTGCGAAAGGAAGACAGCGTTAAGTCTAAAATTGACACTTTTTAGGAGAGCCAAAACAACATTTGCATTTGTATGAAATTTGATGAAAAATGTGATGTTTAAACATGAATTTTACCAATTCAGCAGCATTGATTCGACTCTTCCTTTTTATATAATATGCATGTGTATGTATTGTAGTTATTTTAGAATATTTGAGTCTTTATTCAACTAACTCGGCTTGTAGCCCTCTTCCATTTGCACACAGATATAATTCACAAATAGTAAAATAAAAATTACATTAAAAGACTAGATGTATATTTTAATGAGGAGAACCAATAGTAAGTTGAGTATTACTATTATCTAACAGCCGGTCGATATCTGTTAACCATGAAACTAGTCTATCCAAATAACCACCGTCTTGTTCGTAGCTCATCAACAAGAGCTGTAGGTGCTTGTTAGCCATATCTTTTTCTAAACTGTGCGCTAATCGAATATCTCTAATGGACATTAATTTGATAATGATGAGTGCTACCATACTCCACTGCGCCGGCTTAAAAAGTATGTTATTTGCCTGCAAATTAAATGTTGCCACAATGAGTCTGACTTCCCCGCTAACTTCCCTCGATGAGATTCCCAATGCTTGTGATAAATCAGGTAAAACTTTATTCAGACCTGTTAAAACAATTTTTCTTCTTAATGCATTTTGTGCATTCTTATCGACTAATGGTAAGTTTGTGAGGGCTTCTTGTTCTTGTGAATTTATTTCCACCAGTTCTTCACTAGATTGAGACGTAACTACTTCATTAGTAGGTTCCTGCACTGGTATTTCTGCGTTTCCTTTATAAAACGCTCGCACTTTTATGTCTAGCATTTTGTTTTCTTCTTTTAATATTGAATAATGTGGTAGAGGTTTTGTGCCCTTTACGTTTGTTACTTTGCTGTCGTATCGTCTGTCTTCCAGTTCCAACAGATTCAACTTTCTACATAGCTGCTGATACTGGTCATAAGATGTAGATTTGTAAAACAGACCACATGCCATATTGTTCAGGTACTCTTTAATGCAGTCACCCTTGTCAGCTACCATTTGTTTTACTTTATTTTCGCCGAATAAAAAAATTAATGTCTCAAGTGTAAACCATTCACCTAGGCATTTTTCCACGTATATCACAGTCAATGGAACGGATTGAATCGTTTTCTTTTTTACCTTCTCTGTCTTTTTGGCATGTTTATCATTTATCCTCTTTGTCTCCGCTATTTTGGCATTTAATTCTTCCGTCTTTTGCGAGGCTTGCAAACATTCTCCAGCAGATATGAAAGGGTCGACTCTATTTTCAGGCTTTCTTTCAATAATATCACCGATTATACTGGAACCAGGTGACTTAGTAGGTTTTTTCTTGATCTTTTCATGGGTTATTAAAGGAGATTCTTTTGTTTCATTATTCAACAAAGCAAAATCAGTACTATTAGTAATGTATGGTTGGTTCATGTTATCAATACAATCAGGAGAAGCTAGATTGGTATTAGGTGCAGAAGATTTAATTTCATGGTTATTTTCAATCACCTCTACAGACTCTAACTCTATTTTCTCATTCTCAATAGATATTTCAGTCAAAGATGCCTGTGTGAAATCAAGAAGAGACTTAAAACCACCCTCTATTTTTCTTTCGCCTATGTCTGACTTTCCAATCAAAGACAAATCGATTTCTTGACCAAGATCACCTTTACAATTCAATGGCAGTAATTTAAACTCAGGATTATCCTCTTTTTCTCGATACCACAAAGGACTCGTTAAGATTTGATCTTTGATAAATTCAGAAGCTTTGTAACATTCGTTACTGCAAAACTTTTTCCTGTCTGTGATATCATAGACTTTATTAAGTTTGGCTGATATTTTATACTTCTGATTGGGTAGATCGGATGGAAGTTTTTTGGAGCACAATGGGTAACCGCACAATTTTACAATAGCCCTCTCTTCAATGACATCGTCGTACTGTGATTGAGTTATTTTAGCCAAGGCATTAAGAAAAATCGTTTCCGAGACTACATCGTATTCCAGCAAGGAGTGGACCACCGCTAAAGCTTTGGCTTCAGATTCCCTTCTTTTGCTCAAAAACATGTGAAGTTCATCGCTTGACATATCCTTCATCTTTGGTGGCAATTTTTTTCTCTTTGCACTGTTCATTTTGATGCACCACGTATACAATCGTTTTTCTCTAAATTGAATAAGATATGATCAGTAACATTGACGTTTGACATTAATTTGTTTTGAAGAATAAGTCAGGTTTGTTTTTTAAGTGCTTCCATTATCATTTTTTTCAAAAATTCCCTATAAAACTATCGTGGTTTAAAAATTTTAACTACATTTTTATCGTTGTTAAAAAAATTAAATAGAAATAGGGCATTTTTAAATTGTTGCCGTCTCTATTTTGTATAATTGATGTGAATCCGAATGCTTTTATTAAGATAAAGATATATTTTGGAACGTTATTTTTTTACTTCATTAATATTTCTCGTACATGAATATCTTTTCTTATCTAATATAACTCATTCATTTTTCACATAGTAACTCAATTATATTACGATCGCTTTGCATTCCAAAATTAAATGATGTATTAAGGATATTTACATTACGGCACATGGCCACTCTATTGACTAAACCATAGACTACTATATTTTTGACTAAACTAAACACCGACCATCACTCGTCATTATTATTATATTATCTATGCTCATCATTGATAAGCGCTTAGATAAAAACTGACATTGATTTGATAATGTTTAGCTGGAGTAAATAATATCACAAAACATCAATGATTGGACATGTAGTGTAAATAGAAATGTGCAGATCTTATTCCTAGTGAACTCGTGCAGTAGAATTGAACATGCCATGCCCAAAAACTTGTAAAATATAAAAGTATATTTCACAGGTATGTACATTATTTTTTTATTTTGATAAAATATAAACACATCTTTATATGATTGAGACTACTTATGTGTATTCTCAGTAGATGTTATATCGACTGGCCAATTGATGTAACCCTCATAAAATACACAAATGAGTTAATGATTGGATCTCATTTTAAAGACAGCAGAGCTGGACTCGGCCTAATGATGTAAATTCAAAAAATAATTTAACCCACTTTTTGAAGGGAAACATCATTTTACATTGGTTTTAGATTTTAAAATTCTGACCCGGCTACTTGATGTAAACCACTATTATTTCGACAATCCCTACGTATAATCCCGTATCTGCAAACACGAGAATCTACAGGAGTGCATTTCAAAGATTCATAATGCAACACACCATATATCTACCAGTAATGGCGAACCTATGGCACGCGAGACGATTTTGCATGGCACGCGAATTTTTTATTATGAAGAGAAAAAGAAACGTGATTATACAAAAAATTCAAACGTGATATAATGATCAGAAACTTATATATTTAAACTTATACTTAAAGTATTTTTCTAACCTAAAAAAATACATGATGGATCTAGAAATTCATGAAAAGCAGGACGTAGAAAAAATAATAGAAAAATTTCAAAATGCTTTAGAAGCAAGAATAGAACAATTTTCGAGAAGGTTTGTTAAGTTTCGACAACTCGAAAAAACTGCAAAATTTATTACCCATCCACACATATACGTATCAACAGTTAAACACGACAATGTTTGAATTCATGGAATTAGATGATTTTGAAATGGAATTGGTAGATTTTCAATCGCGTTTGATTTTTTAAGATTTAAGAATTATTTTGGATGAAATTGAGCGAGATCGATTCGTTGGACCAGTCCAGAGGAATGCCGAAAATGAAGTACTAAAAACTTGGCAATCCATCCCGGAAAATTTTTCTTGTCTTAAAAAAATAGCAATGGGCATTTTAACAATTTTTTCATAGACTTATTCCTATGAATCATCATTTTCTTCACTGAACTTTATTAAATCAGATATAAGAAGTAGACTAATAGGCGAAAGTAGTACTTCTTGTATTCTATTAAAAGCTACCAACTATGAACCTGATATAAAACATTTGGCATCTAGCATCCAACAACAAAAATCTAACTAATAATGAAGTTTTGAGGGCTCTACATTTTTTTTTAATTTAGTCTCTTTTTTGTCTATTTCTTTTATTTTGCTGTTAATAAGCACTTAATTACATTTTTCGATATATTAATGCTTTGTTTACATGAAAAATCTGAAGTAACACAAACATTTGATGCATTTTTGTATTTTCATGGCATGTGGCACACGACATATTATATAAAAAAAAAAAAAAATTGGCACTCAGGCTCAAAAAGGTTTGCCACCACTGCCATATACTATTTCCGTTAAAAACAGTTTTTACTCTCTCCTGAAAAATTTCAATTTCAAAAGGAATTTCAAGAAGTGGCAGACTTTTTTTTGCAAAACTGTTATCTGAAAGGGATCCTTCGGTTCTTGTAAAACTGGCCGCCTTCGAAACATTTCTAGATGGATATGCTGCTATTATTGAATTTGAAATAAATGACTATACAAAATGAAGCATCGTTGACATTTATTATCACTGCCTATCTTTTTGGCTTATTGCCTTAGTGAGATGATTCTAGTAGAGTTCTGGGCACAATTCGATTACGATTGGGTCGTGTCAAATGACAACATCACAGCTCAAATTGAATAATTACACAACCTTTCAATACATATTTTTTAAATATACACTGCTTAGTAATGGGTTTTCGTTAATATTACCCAAAATTATTGAATACAGTTTATTGAATTAAATATTTTTTTGATAATTTTCGAAGCAGAATAGGAATCTTCATCTTTTACGAGTTGTGCTCTACTCTCCGCAGATTTCACGGAACGAACTCAAATTTTGAATAAATCATATCATTTATTCTTAAATATTTATTCTTTATGGTTTTGTTTTTTTCTAATGAACCTCTTGAAAACTCCTTATATTGGTTTGCTGCATTAGTTTCACATTTACATGGTGAAATACTCCACTAGCTTCCTGCTGCCCCCTTTTCTTTGAATTTGATAAAAAAAGAAATGACGTTTTATTAATTACATTATTATATTGCACGTTTTATTTGTGGTTTGAGAAAATGCCTCATCATGCAATATGACCTCAGAACAGTGAAAAGTTTGACACCCGTGCACTAAATCATAATTATGATCAATTAAATGAAATTAGGTATAAATCTACTAATTTTAAATAAATATGTATAAAATTTGGATTATTGAGATTTTGTACACTTCCATGTATTTTGTCACTAACGACCCGGGTTTCGCCTTTCGGCATCTTCAGGCATTCGAGCACACGAATGGACTCGAACTGAGAGACAGTAAACAGTGTCTAACGCTTATATAGAAGATACAAATGCGACAAATATCATTTACGAGGCAATACATTATACGTCTGAGAGCCACACCGATACCTGAGTTAAAATTTCGGAAATCGTCATAATCCTTATTTTGTAAACACCATATTACCAGAGTGGCGAATTGCCGAAGGCGAATTGCCGCCTTTCAACTTCCCTTAGAAATACCAGTGATTTCACAATTACAACAGTATTGTGGGTTTTGACGGGATGCAATTCGACGAATGGGTAAATATATACAATCATTCCACATTTAGTGAAATCTGTTAGGTGTTTCAACGTATCGGATATAATAGCGGAGAATTAGGAAGGTTCAGCTGCTCATTCAAGATTGGTAAGGAGTATAACTGGCCTCTATTAATTTCTAAAATTTCCTGATAAAATAATTTATGATCCCCCATGTTTTTATGCAACAGTTTAACCCCATCATCCGCATTAAACGTATGGTTCTCCATTAGCAAGTGATTTGCGAATGTCGAAGTTTCTTTTTTTAATCTAAAGGCAGCTAAATGTTCTGATACCCTTATATCTAATGTACGTGTGGTTTTACCCACATAGAAATGTTGGCAATCATTGCATTGTAATTTATAAATACCAGATTTGTTCTTAAAGTTTACTCTATCTTTATTGTTAATAAGTAATTTGCCTAGAGAGTTTTTGCAATAGAACGCCGGTCTAACACTATCAGCGAAGTTGTTTTTTAATTTTAAAGCTTGTGCAACCTAAATAACTTATTCTATGCCAGATTCTAGGGCGGTCTATGTCTTTAGACAAGTTCCCGAAATATAGCATCTTTTCTGCTAATTTACGTTGTTTTTTTTTGATACAAGACTATCTATAAGAGACGCCTCATAGCCATTATTAATGGCAATTTGTTTAATAATGTTTAGTTCGTTTTCAAAATTAAATTTATTTAGAGGTATAGTGACTAATCTGTGAACCTGAGAATGGAAAGCAGCCAATTTATATGAGAAAGGATGGTCTGACTTAAAATGGATCGCGGCTTCTGAAAACGTCTGTTTTCGGTAAATTTTAAATTCATGAATGGAGTTTTTAATATCAATATTAAGGTCAAGGAAATTTATATTCTTGCCCCTTACTTCTAAAGTGAATTGAATTTTACCATCTAGTGAGTTAAGAAAATTATGAAGGTTAGAAACTTGTCTCTCAGTTCCATTGAATAGACAAAGGATGTCATCTACGTAACGGAACCAATAAACTAAGTTTCTAACTTCTGTTTTATTGCTAAAAATAAGGTTTTCTAAATGGTTCATGTAAAATTCTGCTAATAGTGGTGACAAACAACTTCCCATTGCAAGGCCTTCGGTTTGTTCATAGAATCTATTATCAAATTGAAAATAGTTCTGGTCAACGCAAACGTCTAATATATTAAGTAATTCCGTAGTAATGACAGGATTAACTCTACGCGTATTAAGGGTATCTTTGATGATTTGTTTACATTTGTTTACAGGTACATTAGTGAATAAGCTAACAACGTCAAAAGAAATTAATTTGGCGTTTAACGGAATGTTATGATTTTTAATTTTATCTACTAACTCTAATGAATTTTTAATACTATACAATGGCTTGAATTTACTGTGATTGCGGATGAGAGAGTTAGCTCTTTTGGAAAGTTTATACGCTGGAGCATTCATATATGAAACTACCGGTCGAATTGGTATTGAATCCTTGTGAATTTTCACAAAAGAAAAGAAGTTGTTTGTCACCACTATTAGCAGAATTTTACATGAACCATTTAGAAAACCTTATTTTCAGCAATAAAACAGAAGTTAGAAACGTAGTTTATTGGTTCCGTTACGTAGATGACATCCTTTGTCTATTCAATGGAACTGAGAGACAAGTTTCTAACCTTCATAATTTTCTTAACTCACTAGATGATAAAATTCAATTCACTTTAGAAGTAGGGGGCAAGAATATAAATTTCCTTGACCTTAATATTGATATTAAAAACTCCATTCATGAATTTAAAATTTACCGAAAACAGACGTTTTCAGAAGCCGCGATCCATTTTAAATCAGACCATCCTTTCTCATATAAATTGGCTGCTTTCCATTCTCAGGTTCACAGATTAGTCACTATACCTCTAAATAAATTTAATTTTGAAAACGAACTAAACATTATTAAACAAATTGCCATTAATAATGGCTATGAGGCGTCTCTTATAGATAGTCTTGTATCAAAAACAACGTAAATTAGCAGAAAAGATGCTATATTTCGGGAACTTGTCTAAAGACATAGACCGCCCTAGAATCTGGCATAGAATAAGTTATTTAGGTTGCACAAGCTTTAAAATTAAAAAACAACTCGCTGATAGTGTTAGACCGGCGTTCTATTGCAAAAACTCTCTAGGCAAATTACTTATTAACAATAAAGATAGAGTAAACTTTAAGAACAAATCTGGTATTTATAAATTACAATGCAATGATTGCCAACATTTCTATGTGGGTAAAACCACACGTACATTAGATATAAGGGTATCAGAACATTTAGCTGCCTTTAGATTAAAAAAGAAACTTCGACATTCGCAAATCACTTGCTAATGGAGAACCATACGTTTAATGCGGATGATGGGGTTAAACTGTTGCATAAAAACATGGGGGATCATAAATTATTTTATCAGGAAATTTTAGAAATTAATAGAGGCCAGTTATACTCCTTACCAATCTTGAATGAGCAGCTGAACCTTCCTAATTCTCCGCTATTATATCCGATACGTTGAAACACCTAACAGATTTCACTAAATGTGGAATGATTGTATATATTTACCCATTCGTCGAATTGCATCCCGTCAAAACCCACAATACTGTTGTAATTGTGAAATCACTGGTATTTCTAAGGGAAGTTGAAAGGCGGCAATTCGCCTTCGGCAATTCGCCACTCTGGTAATATGGTGTTTACAAAATAAGGATTAGGACGATTTCCGAAATTTTAACTCAGGTATCGGTGTGGCTCTCAGACGTATAATGTATTGCCTCGTAAATGATATTTGTCGCATTTGTATCTTCTATATAAGCGTTAGACACTGTTTACTGTCTCTCAGTTCGAGTCCATTCGTGTGCTCGAATGCCTGAAGATGCCGAAAGGCGAAACCCGGGTCGTTAGTGACAAAATACATGGAAGTGTACAAAATCTCAATAATCCAAATTTAATATTGAAATTCCATCAAGCACCCTCAGTCGATGTCTTAAATATGTATAATTTCTTTGTATTTGTAAACATACCTTCTTAATAATTAAAATAGATCTATCATATTGTCTAGCAATGTACTGTAGAGGCATGTGATATCAGCTATCGTAAGTGATTAAATACACCTTTATTTGAACCTGATAAATTTGAGCAATTGTCGATGATAGGAATGCTGTGCAAACAGCAGCCACTTAATAATAAGTGGCGGCCGGTGACAAGAATATTAGGGAGTGCAAAAAAGACTCACCTATTTATACAAGAAATCCATCCTCCGATTCTTGGATTTTGAAAACACTTCAATAACACGAACATTAAAATCCGATATTGACGATACCAATTGTTTCTCTACACTTAACATCGCAAGAGCATTTAGTCTGTCTTGAGTTATGGTATTTCTCAAAAATGACTTGATCCTTTTTAATGTTGAGAAACAACGCTCACTTTCCACTGAAGTCATCGGTATTGTACAAATAATCTGTAATAACTTAACACTTTCACTAAATACTTCGATTAAATTATTGTTTGTAAAAAGTTGAAGTATGGACAATGCTTCATCGGTGACGTAAAAATCTTCCCTACTGTATATGACAGTTAATTCATTTTTAAGCTTTAATTTGTCAATGAAATCGTAAGTTGATGTTGCAATATTAAAGTCCGCTAAAGGAAAACTTTTGTGATAATCCGAAAATTTTTCGCTAAAAAACAATTTAGCTGCTACTAAATGATCATGGTATGCGAAACGATCTTTCGTTTGATTCACTAAAGTATCGCATACTTCATTACAAATGACATAATGGGGTAAGTCATTTGGTCTACGTCTTTTTGTAGGTTGGACTAGTGACATTTGGGTATTTTCTCGGATATTCTGAATAGAACGCGTAAAACTTTCGATATTCTTATTTATCTCCAAAACATCTTTCGACCTAGATTGAAGTTGCATAAAAGTATATCACAGTGTGGCATAACTTTTGCAAAGAAATCTAGCCAGTAATTGAAATGATCTTCGTTTAAATATCGAAACAGCATTCCAGCTTGATTGATGGTATCAGCGTCTAAATTTACGGTTTCTAAGATGTGCTCCATACACTCTTTCAACTGCTCGCGATAAGTGTGCACGACAGTCACTGTTCTTATATTAAAATTCCACCTAGTTATTGGTGCTGAAGGTATTCTTCTATGAACTATTTCTTTTAAAATGTCAGCTCTCTTCGCAGATCTCGAAAAAATGATGGAAAAGATCGTAAATTTGCAAAAAGTTCCGAACCATAGTGTTGGCTGAAGCACTTCTCTCCATTATCAAATTCAATTGATGTGCATAACAATGTATGAAATGTGCGTATGGATACGAAGCTTTTATCAAAGCCTGCACACCACCTAATCGCCCACTCATCACTGCTGCACCATCATAACTCTGCCCGATTAATTGTGCTGGTTTAATGTCGAGAAAATCCAGTTCCTTCAAAATCTCAGATGCAATACCTACCGCAGTATGATCTTTTGGGATAATAAATTTCCAGAAACGTTCATGTATCTTCCCGCGCAATTCGTACCGTATTACCAAAACGAGTTGTTGCGTAGTGGCTATGTCAGTTGTTTTGTCCGCCTGGATAGCGATATATTTGCTCTGCGATATTTCATTTTTAATTTCGTTGCGACACACCTCCAAAATTGAATCTAAAATGTCATTTTGAATTGTTTTTGAAGTTCCCTTGAAAACACTGCTGCTCTCTAAGTGCTGTTTCATTGCGATGTCAATCTCTGAGACGAAATCAATAAGCCCTCGATAGACACCTGGATTATGGGAATCTGCAGTTTCATCGTGTCCCCTTAAAGCTAATTCAAATGCACCACAGAACTTCACACAGTCAATTAACCTTGATAAAATATATCGATTTTTATCTACACGCTCATTAATTTGTTTCACTGACGCACGATACCCAGCATCCAATTGGGAACGAATATCTAACGATCCCAATACCGCAAGTTGCATTTCATTTAAAATGTGATTTTGAGAGCTACCGTGTTTCTTTATTTTGAATGATAGGTGAACCAGGTCCTTAATTCCACTCTCAGTCCAGTTAGATTCACCTCCAAACAACAGACACGGAAAACAGAATACTGTATTAAAACTAGTACAGCCACATAGCCATGGTGTTTTTTTATACGTTTCTACATTAAATTTCCGAGTAAACACTTTATTATTAAGCGTACACTTCTGAAATAAATTTAAGCTTGGCATAGGACGACCTGCTGCTTTAATTTCCAGCCTTTTCGAAAAATCCCGACGATTTTCTTTAATGTATGAGACAGAATATGCACTATTCATTATTGAAGCACGTAAATATTAGATGTATGTTAAAGAAAGTAAATAAATTTGATGGTATGCGTTTCTTTGTGGCAGGCTCAATACACTAGAGGTCCTTTCGACGCACGAACTAAACATATGCGACAGGTCTCTGCGAGTTTGAATACTTTCGGGAACGGTCGTCATAATTCGGCAACTGGTGCAATGATCCTGAATAACTAAAAACTTCGTATGAAAGTCGAATGTGTGACACAGATGACGTCACAAAAAACCAAAGTTTCCTACGAAGTCCCTTCCACTTAGGGAGCGCTGAACCAAAATTGCACTGCCTCGACGTATTATTATTAGTATTTTTTCTGGCGCGGAATACGAGGTAGCATTGTGTGAATCATCGCTTGATGCAATATTTTTTTTACGGGGAACACGCGGGAAATTTTAAAATGAGTGAATTGCTATGTTTGTATAATATCGCTTATTACTTGAATGAATAATAATAACTTGAATATGGGAGTACATTGCACCATTTGCTCCTTTGAAAGAGCCGTCCCTGGATAAAGTAAAAACTTGCGGCCGTTAATATTAGGATTCTAAGTGAAGTTAATAGTGAATTAAATTGAATATTTCATCCTGAACACATCTATTTCATCTATTTACTTACTGTAATCTTATCATTCAACTGTCTTTTTAATCAACGAAGACCTAAATATATCAATATAAATGTATGCTAAGTAAACTCCCGATTATGCGTGCATGAATTCAATATGCATTTTAAAAATTATCAATATGCACCATAACCTAAAATTTGGGGATACATTGTGTGTATACGTCAAAAATGTCACGCTTTTAAAATAAGTGTTACCGAATGCTAAAATTGATTTACAGTTATCATTACTGTTATAATTATATAATTTAAGACATCGACTGAGGGTGCTTGATGGAACCTGAGTTAACATTTCGAGAATTGCCTTAATCCTTATTTTGTAAACAACACATTAGCAGAGTGGCGACTGGTAATTCTAAAAGAAGTTGGAAAGCGGCAATTCGCCACTCTGCTAATGTGTTGTTTACAAAATAAGGATTAAGGCAATTCTCGAAATGTTAACTCAGGTATCAGTGTGGCTCTCAGACGTATAATATTTTACCTCCTAAATAATATTTGTTGTATTTGTATCTTCTATATAAACGTTAGACACTGTTTACTGTCTGTCAGTTCGAGTCCATTCGTGAGCTCGAATGCCTGAAGATGCCGAAAGGCGAAACCCGGGTCGTTAGTGACAAAATACATGTAAGTGTACAAAATCTCAATAATCCAAAACTGTTATAATTGTTTTTGCCAATATCCCAATTTCCCCAGCGTGTATTCTCGGCCTCGCATGACCCATGCAAACTATGACCCGATTTTAGTTTATCGTCCATAAATATTTCACCAAACGCCAATACTTAAATTATATAATAGTTTATATTTGTACACATATATTCATTACAGTTTGAATAGCACTCTATTGTTTACACCAACTTACAAAAATTAGTTTGTCATAATATATGACCATGCATTTAAAAAAATATGTATTCCAGTCATTAATCAACTACTGTCCTGAAATTATAAACTAGGGTTTTAATATTTAACTAGTGGTGAACAAGCTTAGAAGTTTTGTCACACTATATTTAAATATGAAATTTTCGTATGAATTCTGCATTCTCAAACGTGTATAAGTTTTATTTTCCAAAATTAAATTCGAACTGTTTGTATTGGAGTGCGCAGGGTTCGAAAACTACTTAAAGGGAACACTGATCATCACACTTTGTTTGAAGAGAGTGTGACGTCATACTTGGATGGCCTCTTACCATGGATTTTATTCTTTTAACAGATTTTCAAAATGCATATGTACTTTTGGTGGGGCTATGATTTTGGGGACCTGCTCTTTGAAGGTTTGAAAGTGAACACCGTCGGAAGTCTGGTGATCACATGTATCATCTTCGCAATGCTGTCTGTAATATTTGAAGGTCTCAAGGTATTTAAAAATGATTATCATAATGATTGTCATAACAAGATGTGATATAATCTGTCAATAGAAATGTGTTGATGTGGATATTTGATTTCAAACTTTCTATCCCTGAATATATCACTGCCGTACTGCTTGAATGTGGTCTTTGAGCATTTGATTGATTATAGTTTAATTTTTTTATCATTTTGTTTCCGTAATTGACATTGACGCATTTTAGGTCCTGGAAACAAAATCAAGAAAAGATCATAACACTCGAATGCGACAGGCTATGCTAGGACCTTGCTCGGAAGATAGAAGCAATCTTCTGGGAAACACCTCGTGAGCCAATTAAAAAATATTTATGTCCATATTTAAGGAAAAGTTGATATTATTACGTCTCCATCTTAACAGATACCTGTGAGTATCCCATCATATGAGGTTTTATTATATTCTAGAACTGCAGCCAGCCCGAGCTGCGATGAACAAGTAATTCCAGGAACACCAAGTATCTTTAAGACTAGGTAGATAAATATTATATTGTTGTTGATACCTATGAAATTCTGTTTTTATCGAAATTGACTTTAATGGTAAGTGTAGTGGTTCAGTGACACATGGATGAAAAATAATGCTAAATATTTTTTTTACAAACATCCATATGGATATTCATAAAACCTAGCTGACTAAAACTTTATCTCAGTTGATTAAAGTGTTCCTTGTTTATACTATTCCACTAATCTTTTACTGTATAGGGCGGATAGGGTGTCAGTAGCGTGCTTACGCGGATACCTATTATTTGAATTCAATAAATTCATTTATCTCATCCAAAATGCCCTATTTTTTTCTTAAATATACTTAACATTGACAAATAGAAAAGGATTTATACCACCGCATCTTTTTTTAGTTTATTAAATCTGTCATTATACATTATTAATAGCTAATTAAGTTTTTTTTTTCTATGGATACGGCGGTAACTTTGCGAAAGTTCATTTTTAATATAAAATTAAAATTGATTAAATGTAAGTAAGATTTAATTAAATTTAATAAACTGACATGTTTTTAAAATTTGAGATAGCTAGATAATATGAATTACATGAATGTTTGTAAAAAAAATATTAAACATTTTTTTTTCATCCATAGATGTCACTCTGAACCACTTCACTCACCCTTAAATATCACTGTTGAACTGTGAAATTCTAATGTTTTTAGCATCCATGTAAATGGTCAGTAATGCTTTGCAGCAATTATTTTTCAAATTTCTTCTATTTCGCAATAATGTTATACATATATACGTTTTCCAGGTGTGCAGTAGTGAGCCGTCAAGTGTTTTTGTATACAACCAATACATCTTTGAATTATTTCATAATGTTGGCAATAATGCTTTATAATGCCTACCTCGCTGTTGCTCTTATCATTGGAAGTACAATAGGTAATAAAAATACTGTTGACTAAACATTACTATTATTGATACTGCACTTAATGAAAAAAAAAATATTATCATGTTTGGCATTCTAGGTTATTTTGTTTTCGGCCACATAGCCTCCCGCTACATCATGCAAAGCATAAAAGAGAAAGCAAAAGTGGCTACGGTGTGCGTTCCTGAATGCAATGACCCAGGTTAACAATATTTTATTTTTAAAAATGTTCACCTGATTACCATATTGATCTGAATTCTGGCGAATCATTTTTTATCAAATATTTTACATCAAACCAAAATAGCCTGTAAAATCATTCATAGATAATAACTGCAAAAACACAAAATTCATTTAATAGTTAACTGAATTTTCATAAAGATACACAAAACCCTTTTAAAGTCCGACTGTGGTCAGTAGAAACATATGCATATCGCTCATAATAAAATAATTAATCGTAAGCCACCATTTTTGTTACTGTAATAGATGCAATATCTTGTATCCCACACAAACAAAGCACATGGGAAAATTATGTTTGGTTAGTAATAGACAATTTTTTTTATAGTGAAATACAAAAAATGCACAATTTGATGCTATAGTAGTTTTTTTCGTCTCCTGTAAAATTTGTGTCATGTGGTAAACGAGATGTTGTTTTATCATGAGTGATAGACTATTTAAAAGAAATGGGTTCATAAATTTACCATATCAACCAAACTTGCAAAATTAGTATATGTTTCTTTGATAGTTCTGAAAATAATATATTATAATAAAGAAATATAACTTTTTTATTTAGTTACTCAATACTAGATTATGTTCTGAAGTCTCATTTGTACAAGTCAAATAACATTTTTTTTTTTTTTTTTTTTTAACTTTTCATTTGCATGAGATTATAAAGTATTTTCTTAATGTTGTAGGAGAAGGATCAACCCCTCCATTAATGAAAGGGAGAGGTGCTTCTGAAAACAATTTGTATACATGCGAATCGCAAATGAAATGTTCATCTGGAACAAAAGACCGATCAATAGATGATGCCGAGCGCACCGCTCTGATGCCCGAGACGGAACAGCTGTGCTGCGGCGCCAACACTGTGATGGTAAAGAAGACATTGGATCCAAATAAAATCAAATCATCGAAGAATGTCAACCCTCCTGCTGCGGAAAATATACAAAGTGATAAATCGAATTGTTGTAGCTCTGAATCAAAATCAAAAGAAAATTTAGATGAGATATCTGGTGCTTCGTGTTGTAAAAAAGATGCACATAGTTCTGGTGTTCAAAGTTCTTGTGAAAAAACTGATGTGATCATTAATGACAGCAAAGTGATAATGCGCATGAAGAAAAAAAGTGTGCAAAGAACACCTAAAATTATGTGATTTTTAATGGCTGAAGAAAAGTCAATGAATGAATATTCTGATTTTTTGAATTGAAGTGAATTGTTTTTATTATGTAAACGTTTAAGAATTAGGGGTGTGTTGTATGATTTGATCATATTTAAAATAACTATGACAACCATAAACCACAATGATGGAGTAAAGACTGCTAATTCACTGTTATTAATTAAGTCATTTGATAAGTTATCTTGTGCTTTTTGACTGTCTTGAAAAATTTTACATCTCAGTTGCTTTTCACAGCAAATTGGTTACCATACGAAATGAGTGTAAAAGTAGAGATAAACATTGAGCATGTTTGTCACTATATAACTATCAAAACAGAGGGGGGGGAAATTGTGCGCATTGGGGAATAGTGTGGTGGATAGAACATACTGCCAAAGACGATTCTCAAAATTTCATAATCTATCTATTTTTGAATGAAGGATCACAAGAACTTTTTAAAACCTATTCAACCTATTTTGAATATTTAAAAAAATTGAATTAATCATAAAAATATCCCAGCTATATCTGAAATATATCCCAAATACGGCTGAAAAAAATATGTGATATTGAATGGGAACTATAAACCAATCATACTTATTCACCAGTCCCTTCCAATTAGCATCTATTTCGGTAACATTTATTTTTAGACGGAAAATATTTACATTATTAAAACAATAGATTGGATGGAAAAAGTCTCCAAATTATGAATATATTTATAGGATGTGTATTGAAAAACTTGTAATCGGCTACACAGCAACAAATCACTTATATTTGGAGTATTCGTTGGAGCTGTCAAAAAGCGTCACAACTTCAAACAGCTTATATTATATTGTTATAAAAAAATATTTTTTACCTTAGCATATTTTATGTCTGTGTCTCAATTTTACCAAATTTGTTATGTATAAAATAAGAAGTAAGATCTTCATTCAAGATATTTTGTAAAATTGAAATTATTCAGTATTAAGTGCACGGTCGTTTTTTATGACATGATATCTTTGACAATGCTGATAAATATGACAAAGTAAAAATATGCCTTTAAACTATGTGCCAAGTAGGCAGACACTACACTAGTGGTTCCTAACCTTTTCAAAGTGACGGATCACTTTGGATTATAAGAAAAGCTTATGGAGCACCAATATGAATATAAATATTGTGTGATACCTTGCTTATAATATCATGTACCCCAAAAGATATTCAGAAAAAAATCTTGTCAAAATTGCTCTACCAATAATGCACATCTCAAATACATGAATACCAAGATACATGAAAACTAGTGGATTCTATTGGTACTATGAAAATTATTAAGGCACTAACAACATGGTGAAATTATTCGTTATCAATTTTGGCTGTCCGACAAATTAAGTAATTGTACATAAAAGTATTAATTATATTTATTTAACAAACAAGTCACAATGCAGTGGATCAATATTTGTTTTCTTTAAGAATGTATAGCCTGAACAACTAAATTAAAGCTACTCACACGGTGGTATATGCAAGGTCCATATAAGTTTTTAGCACATAAATATAATGATTTTTAATAATTTTTGGGGAAAAACTTGTCCTTATTAAATTCACTAATATAGGTATCCAGGTTGAAAGGCCCTGAAAGAGATTACCTGTAAAATTGCCAATATTCCAGGAGAGCAAAATATAAAGATATTTTTTTAATCAATAAACTATTTCGGTCATGATATTTTTATAATGAAGATTTAGTATTTCTTTTTACTGCATTTTTTTTTTTTTATTGTAATTTGACTAGAACTTCATCATTGAAATCACTCACACTTTTTTATCTGTATAAATTTAAAACAAAAAAACATGAGAGCAAGTTGGGAAATTTAGACTCTTCGAAAAATAATTTACAAAATCTGTGACTTTGTCAAGCAAAAACTGTTACTCATGCCCTTTTGAGTTACAAGGGAAATTCTAATGAATCTATCATGTCAAATAACATATTTTCGCCAAAATCTCGCTTACACTTTCTATCTTATCACAAAGTACATCACTGTTTTTTTACAGCACAATTGATTTTATGCCACTGAAATAAGAATAAATACTATTTAAAACTTATATCATTGAAAATAGTATGATTATCTTAAATGAGCTATCTTTACATCTATCTATATATATATAAATGAATGTCTGTTTGTTGGTTTGTCCGGATCTTATAGGCTCCTAAACTATTCAACCGATCACGACGAAACTTTCAGGAAGGACTTATTGTGATCATGCCGGGAAATCTATATATATAAAAATGAATGTCTGTTTGTTGGTTTGTCCGGATCTTATAGGCTCCTAAACTACTCAACCGATCGCGACGAAACTTTCAGGAAGGACTTATTGTGATCATGCCGGGAAATATTATATAAAATAAATGTCTGTTTGTCCTTTACGCGTTCCTTTACCATTCATACGATTTCGATGAAACTTCGGTGAGTTGTTGTGCACACACCCGTGTGCTCTGAAGGTGTGCACCAGGGTTCTGAAGAAAAAAAATTGAAAAAAAGAATCAAATACGTACATACAGCGACATCTAGGAAAAACCTTCTGATTTATTCGTGTACGCACCAGACGAAAAACAAAAATATTGTATTATAACAAGTGTGATATTGAAACTCGGGTTCGGGTCGGGCCAGACCTGAAGATGATGGGCTCGAACCGGGTAAGTCTATGAAATTTCGGCCTGTGCAGACCTCTAATCCAAAAGCAGTTCAATAAACAGAATTAAAACACAAACCCTTTCTTTCTTTGAGTGGCATTGCAACGCATGCCGGGTACTCACTAGTATCTTATAAAAGAAAAACGCCATTTTTAGTCAATGTTATAAAGTAATAATTATTATTGTGATGATGATTTATTTAGATGTTTATGACGTAAAATTATTGGTTTTGAACAACCTTTGCTTAAAATAATATTGAATATTTGATGGCCATTCTATAATGTGATTTACATTTTAAGTTATTTTAACCCTATTTTAGCCGAACTAAAAACACTATTGAATACATCTGCAAACACTCATTTTAAAATTGATATGTTGCATCAATTAAAAAAATATTCAAATAAATTTTATAATAATCGTTATTGTTTATATAATCTCTATTTAAAGTGCCTAAAAGTCAAATGAGTATTAAAAATTTAATGATATTACTTCCAATAAAAACATATGTCAAGAATAATAAATAATAGCTTCACACCATTGGTAAACATGTACTATAAACATAATACTACTCTGTGCAAACTTACAGAAGAGAATGATCCCTTACCAGTGTTCCCTCTAAGCAGTTTTAGAAGCGCACTCACGTCGGGTTGGCGCACTCCAATACAAACTATTTAATTTTGAAGAAATATTTATACCCTGATCCAGCCACAAAATTCTCTCTCATATTGTTAAAAGATGTGTTTAAGAGTTGTATATATTAGAACAATATGTTAATTTATATTTTTATTTTGCATAAAAAAATTGTGTTATTTCAATTATTTCAAAAGGGTTATAATATAAAATTTTCATTTTATATCCTTGAAACTATTCTTTTTCAATCATATGTCTTGTTATAAAAATGGTAAGGTAAAATAAGCAAAAATGGACTTTTTTTATTGAATATTCATTTTTATTTATCTACCATAGTTCAAATGAATAAATAATAATAATTTAAATGAATGAAAGCAACCCACAAAATCATAATTTATATCAAATATTGATGTTTGCAAAAAGGTTAAAATGCCGCACATTTTTTGGCTTGGCCCTGTTCAGTCTTTAAATTCTCCATGCAGAGAAACTCTCATCTTAGAGGGAACATTGATCCTAATCTGCAATATTAGAATAAGATTTATTGCATTGCAAAATAAATATGCATTCATTCACCTTTCTCATTTGTAAAATAGTTTCTATTGATATGTACAAATTACCTATTTTTATTTTATGTGAATATTGAACATTTTTTTGAATCGTGAAATGTGTTTTCTTGTTAATTTCTGCAACACAAAATAAATCTGGTTGAGGCTCTTAAGAGGCAGGTTAAAGAAACTATATGCTTTCGCTGCAATGAATCTATAAAAATCAGAATTTTATTGTGTAGAGTAGAAAGAGTCAATGTCATTAAATCTTAGTGTTCCTTGATCAATGTCACAATTTTTTCGCATGATAATAAATATGTACAGCAATATAAAAAGCTGAAAATGTTTCTTGAGAATTATAGTCTATGAACCTATATTATTTCATATTCATTTATGTATCTCAATTATAAATTTCTTGTTTAAATGGATCAGAATAAATTTATTTTATTGTTTAAAAAATATAAACCTTATTTCTATATTAGTATTTTTCTTTCTATAGGTTAGATAATTTCGGTAAAATTTAGTATTTATGTTATACACATGATGTAAAATAAGTCTTCTTTTCTAATGTTCAAGTTATAATCATTTATATTTAGTCTTTAAGTTTTAACACGTAGGTTCTTGAACAAAATAGATAAACACAGTAGATCGTAGAAGTTGACAAAGGGTTAAATCTCATAGTGATCGAAGGTATCTGACGATGTATCAGATGTTCGAAAGTTTGAATCCGTAGAGATAGTGATAAGTCCACCGCACGCCGATGGTATATATATATATATAATGTCAAGAACAAAGTTTATTCGCCTTTTAATATACAACGTAGGCACCATCTATTATTTACAACGAAAAGGTGGTAAATTGAATATTATTAAAAATAACTAACGACATCTATAGTAAATTATCGCACGCTATATATGCTATTTTTTCGTGATCATTGGGGACATCTGAACAGCATTTTAGGCTGTGGGCAATGCCAATACATAGGGGGCTCTTGTCTGACGGATCCACCCACTTGGACAAAAATATAAATAATCAATAAAATTTAGTTTTTATAGTATTTCATTCAATATCTTCCTACCTCAGGAGTAACTATTATGGGTGCTGCAATAATATTTATCACCAAAAAATTCAATGCTAATTTTGTATTGTATGTAACCATCAAATTAATTATATTAGTCTTTAATGCTTTAATATTAATTTCACTGATCTTTCGCCATTCAGCATTCAACAATATCTAATAATATTATCATTCGCTTTTAAATTTATTTTCTCCATGAGTAGTCCACTCTTCCAAAAAACAGTAGTTCACATGTACAAAAAGTTTTAACACCCATTAATCACTCACCCACCCCCCCCCCCCTTTCATCTTTTCGCCCATGGAATGGAAGCAGTTTTGACCTATTTTCTATTTGTTATTCCTGATGGAAATATTTTTTATTTAAAGTAAAAACAATTTTCAATTTATAAACAATTTATTTTCATATATTTGTCAGTAAAAAAAATAAAAACGGAATCTGTGGAAAAATTTACAGAAGGCATTCTGAAATCAATCAAATAAATTAAACATAAGTTGCATGTGTATTATTGAAATAATGTTTCACATTTTCCTTATTGGGGAATAATCAAAAGTAATTTAGGACATAAAACATGAAATAATTATATTTATCCAAATAAGAAAAAGTGATAGTTTGTTTTTGTTAACCAGATAATCATATGTGCATGATCATTGCCACATATTGAAACAATCCAATTTACCTTTGTATTCATCTCATGAAGGTGTGTGAAAATATCTGGGATTTATGAAATGAAATCTGTATGGAAATTGATAATCTGCAACTATTCCATATTTTTGCAAAAATGTGATCAGATAATCTTAATATATCCTTGATAATACTAATTGATGTACAGAAGCAGTATAAATGCCAACCTGCAATGCATTTTACCCGAGATTTCAGAACATTTGAAAAAAAAATACTGTTTCACATAAAGCACAGAATATAATAACAAAAAAAATATCATTTTGGAAAAGAATTGTGAATCTTAGTCAGATACAATTTTAGATATAGTTAGAATACATAATTTATTCTTATGGCAACTGATTTAGCATATTATAACAAAAAAAACAAAAAAATCTTTTCATTCAATTTGCATATTTAATTTGAACAAAATTTTCCCCTTTATTTTTCCAATTATAAGGCATGATTAATGTTGAAAGACATAGGCAATCGTGAGGTTACAAAATCGAAATTCCACCTCTCTTAACCTTTCCCGCGCTCAACTTTGATTTGCGCTGTTTTCTGGCATGTTAAAATGACCATAGTAGCGAAAATATTAATTGGGACTGATAGGTTGATTGGAATATTTCAGAACATCAAATCTCATGTTAAATCTAATTCATTATTGTTCAAATTCATGCATCTTTGCAGTACTAATTGAACATATCGATTGTCTAAAACTGACACATCGTAACATTTGCTATAGGAGGTTTATTAAAATATTCAGGGAAATAATAGAATTGTATTTTGGTGCAAAAATGATAAGAATGAAAAAATCTCATAAACTAAAAGAATTAAAATATCGGAAGCATACTTTGAATATAAATTACAATATGACTTGTCAATGTTAGGCCATCGGAATATATTACCAATTCTGAATTCACTGGGTAAAAAAATATTAGAAGACACAAAAAATTATTGTATGCATTCGAGTTACAACAGTATGGTATAATAATAGTGGTATTAAAAATAAATTAAATGAGTTGCCAGTATTGTGTAAGTCTCTCCCCTGACAGAAGTGACATGGACTGAGGTCTGCTGAAAGTGAGGAACACCTGCTTGTAGTTTTTCTTGAATTCTTTGTCAAACATCTGAAAGAAATTATGTCAAAACACATATTAACACATTATGCATGAGAAAGGTTAATCCCATTGCAGTGATTGATGGTCATTTATGGCAGTGCTCCGCAACCGGTGTCTCGCGGCGCACTGGTGTGCCGCGGCGCAGTCCGTCCAAAATGAGAAAAAGTCAAGTATTTTCGTATCAGAAAAAAAGTAAAGCCTTTCGGTTACTAAGATCTCCATTTAAATAATTATCGATTAAACAAATATTGCATTATTTTGATATTAGTGGAATAATTGTATTAGTGCTTGCAGGGATAGTGCAACTGCAATGATGGGGAATAAAATGGGGTTTGTATCGTGTGTAAAACAAAAAAAACCCTACTGTAGAAATTATACTTACATTGCTGCATATATTGGAGAGGCATTGATGGCGAAAAATTTCCCAGTGGAATTATCAATTCACGAATGTATCAAAATAATACACATTATCAAATTAAGGCTCTAAAATTTGCAATTTTATTGAAAAAACTTAAATCACTACTATACTATTTTAATTTCACCAAATAAAAACAAATTGTAAATTTTGTTTATGAAATTTACATATTTTGGCTTGTGGTGTGCCGCGAGATATTAATGAGTGCTTAGGTATGCCGTGGGTAAAAAAGGTTGCGGAGCACTGATTTATGGGATGGGTTTTTTAGCGAGCTTGTTATCGTCAGATAAAGTAATTAATAACCGCTATATTTTATTTAATATTTTTCTCTAACCATCATATGAGGATTGAATTGAAGTCATTTTCACAAAAATTCATCTACTGAAGGTAGGTGTCAGAAAAAGGTATTTTTCTGAAAAAAGAGTATAATATACTTCAGAAGATTTCAATAAATATTTAATTTTGACACAGTTAGACATCCAGTGTTGTTTTTAAATAGTTTTATATAAAGTTTTTGAACTATTTCTGTTCCAACCACTTTAATTGTGGGTGCAGCTTCTTAGCCCGATGGATATTTGTCACATCATTAATGTCGTCATAAATTGTGTACTAGAATATAACCAGATGACATGAGGAAGGTAGTTGAAAAAATTCGATGTTATTACAATAAGTATAGTAGGGGCATGTTTTTATGCTTAGCAGTAATTTATTTCCCATTTTAAGTCTCTAGTCAGTAATTCTCAAATCTATTGAAAAAGTGCTACCACTCCAGTAGGTTCATTTTCATGTATTAAAAGCTTTATGAACAAGTCAGTAATGTTAAACACCTTCCATGCCACACATAATAAATGGTCACCATTTGTTTGTAGAGCTCCAAGCACAGGAGAATATACCTTATACAGGTTGGTTTGACGCGTAGCTAAGGTTATAGATCTTAATGATATAACTTTCATTTCACATTTCTGTTATAGAAAATTAAAATTGCAAAGCTGATCCAGATAGCAACACAGTCAGAATTGAAGCATAAGAAAATCATTTAACTGTGCTAATTTAGCATTTGGTGCTTACATCATCAGTAGTAGCATCGAGTAAATCTGAGAGAGGCACTTCAAGTGTGGCATGCGGGGCTGCCATGACGCGAGCGGCGGCCTCTGCCACCGCCGGAAGAGCGTGTCTTCTTAATTCGGCTGCTTCCCACACACTAGACTGTAGAGCATTGCTTAGGCACGGATCTCGCTCATCCATTATGTATGGATCAGAGGAAGCTGCAATGTAAAAGTGTCAATTATGGAAATCTCATTAGAAAAAAAAAATGTGAACCTGTAAAATGAATGTGTCTTTTCAACTGTGTTCCGCTCCCAATCTGAAAAATATATCCTCCTAATGAAGGTATCGCAACAGAAGTATTTCGAAAAGAGTAGCGATAGACGGATAAGGCTAGGATAAGATGGTGGTCGGCTAATCGTTTTTAGGATCGGATGGGTGGAAGGGATTTTTTAGACATCATATATATCCACTCCTACAAACATCAATTCATGAAACTATACATACTGGTATTCGAGTTCATGAGATTCATAACTGAAGTCAACGACGTTGACCACTGCACCACAGACCTGACACTATTTTTTTTATAAAGGAGATTAATTTTTCTTTAAAGTGTTTTATATCTGTGTTTATATTAGAGGAGATGCCTGTAGCTTATTTTATTGTTATGAGATCATGTCACATTTGACCACACATTAAGTGAGCAATATGAGACTTCAACAAATAGGCAACACTACCTTTAGCTACTATCACATAGTCTCAATGAGGAATGTAAAAACTTCCGAGTAAAAAGACGAAAAGAATACTTAGTCAAGCAAATTAAAAATGGAAGCATATTTATTGGTGACAAAAATTTGAACTGATTTCAATACAAAATAAATCCATGTAAAACTTTAAACACAAATTAAGAACCATCGGCAAGGCTGATGCAAACCAATGTCAAGCCCAGATGAAGTGACCGTAGTCAAAGTTTAAAAATCATATTTTGTTAATTGTTTATTTCCAAGTTTCGTTCTCCACCAGTAATATAAATAACATGCCAATGAAATAGATAACCACTTATAAAATACTAACACGCTTGTCTCTGGTGAGATCGTTCATCTCGACACGCCATTCTTTTCAGAGCGGGATGCCTCACAAGTAAATTGGCAACAAAGTGCATCAGGATGACCACGTCAGCTGGAGGTCCCACCAAAGCCAGTCGACAAAATCTCTTCACAAAGCCACCCACCAGCACTTCCGGCAGATGACTAATCCAAAACAAAACAATGTATTGTAAATACCTACTGTAGCCACACAATCTTTTTCAATTACATCTCTTGCATTTTAGTATTCAAGTACACTCGCTTCTCTTTTTGCAGTTTTTTTTTGCACAGTCCAAGAAAACAGACCAATCATTTTTTTTTACATAGATTTTTTGCTTTTACAGGGTAACAAAGTACGAAAAAATATAGTATATGTATATATGTAAAAACACTTCAGCCTTTGTGAATATGGGAATCGTCATTTTTGCCATTTAGTGAATTTTAAGATGCAGGTGTTCATGATTCAAAAATATTGGCAGACAATATTTTCGGACGACTTATCCTTGTTTGTCAACACCACTCTGTACCTGTTCAGACGTAGCACATTTTACATAATTATTAATAATGATTCGTGCATGAGTTGTTATTGCTTTCGCACATTTTTGTGCTCTTTCATATTTTCATTTTATTCCCTTTTTGGTTTTTATTTTTAAATGTCTAATATGTGATTTAAATTTCAAATCACATGAATTTATTACTTACTATATATGTATCTTATGAAAATTCCAATTATTTTTGAGTTTAAGAATTTTATATTTCGGGGCTATTTAAAGTAACGGAAGCTATCTCCCATTTTTATATGTGCACCTTAGATTTACTAACACAGTAGTCTCTGGAACGCATCCGTGCAAAAAGAAAATCATAAAGTGTAAAAAATGATGATTTATAAGTTATGACTGTCAAAAAGTTTGCCGTGAACATCTTTAAATCTATTTCTACATAGATATCAGGGAAAAGGTTATTTTAATCATAATAGTTATTAACAATGGCAAAACAGTTTTAGTAAATCATTTATTGATAGAGAACACTTACGTTGAGCTGAGAAACATATCAGCGAGATAAAAAAGCCTGGACTTATGTTTAGTATGAAATATTTCTGGCTCAAACATGGAGTAGAGCTTGGTATAGACTTGCGGGTAGTCCAAATGGTGCTGTTGTATTAATGTGAACACGCCTTGTAGTGCCAACATGCTCACTGCTCCTCCTAGAACGTAACAATGTATAAAAGCAGTAGATATTTAGATTTTATACAATATAAATCATATTAAAAAGTTCTTGTGCACGATCGTTATAGATGACAAAATATTGTTACTTTGGGAAATACAGACGTTTGGTAGATTAATATTGCATATCATTAAAGAAAATATAAAGTCAAAACTGCACTATTTACTGAGAAATCTCTTTGATTGTCATCTGTAGTCTTCAATCAAAAGTTAATTATGTTAACATGTCCAGTGCTTCGGACACAGCTCCCGTGTCCATACTGCTCATGCCACGTCATCTGGATAAGACACGTCACATGTCAGTGGCACGTGTTTTGGGAAGGTGAAGAAATAAACTAGTCTAGGGTGATTAAATTATTGATTTTTAAGTTATAGCGATTCAAAAATTTGCAAAATATTGCGAATTTTCAGGTACTCTGTATTACATGAGATATTTCAAACGAGCTACAAAAGTTTACACAAAACAGTAAAAATATTAAAATATTTCTGGGTGTGTATAATATATTGAAAAACAAACCTGTATCCATGGAATCCATGAGAAAATCTGTCAACAATAATGGATTGGGGAGATTAGGTAAAAGCCTATCCAATAAAAGTAGTAAAGCCCTACGGTGAGTGTCTCCCGCAAGTGTCCACGTTGAAATGCATCCCCAGCATCGCGACATGTAACGTTGAACTTTCACCACTTGAAAGTGGAAAGATGGTTTCCCTGTAACAAAAACAAACGACTACTTTTTAAAGGAATAGATTATGATACATTAAAAATCAGTTTGTTTCATTTTCAAATAATTTTTAGTCTACCACACAATTCAATATAATGACAAAGATACATAGATCAAAATTTTCCCACCTTCAGAATAATGAAACATAGAATAAAAATTCTACAAAAATATTTTGAATGTCCATTCGCAATATTATATGGCCCAGACATTCAATATGGTCAGTGGCCAGTAATCAATGTGCTAGCAGCACCACAAATTTAAAACCCAGTTAATAATAGTCATTTGCATGTATCCATTTTACACTAACCAATATCAGATCACAGAGGAAGCATACCTATGTTTTTAGGTATTCTACATTCCCAACTTATCACTATATTTCTTCACGCCTCATCCACTATCCTCTACAAAAAATAGTGTTGAGCGATTGAAAACTTTAAATTTCAATCAAAGAAAGGTCCAAAAATCAAACACCAAAATCAAATATGGCTCAGAGTATTTTTATTTACCTTCAATCTCACAAAGATTTTTTTGTTCGGGTGTTTCCCCTTCCACTGGAATCTGCTTTCCTTTTCCCTTTGTGTCTTTCTTAAGCCCCAGCTTGTCCGCCAGCTCAAAATAATTTTTCATATAAGTCTCCGTCGGAGACGGACGCTGAGTGAGAGTCCGCAGAACTTTCCATGTGTGAAATAGAATATCGTCATAAGCCAGATACTCTTGAAAGCGGGTGATCAGAGAGGCATTGTTTGTGTTATTGCTAAGTAGAGCCGTAATGATAGACTGAAAAATTACACAAAGATTATTATTCACCGAAAATAAACTAACAAAGTTTACTCAGATATAACTGCACACTAACATTTTATTATAATTTCTGTCCACTAAATTTCATATCAAAGTGTTGCTACTCTCATCAATTTTACCGTTTCATTTATTATTCCTCTGTCAAAAACAGTAGATTGAGAACCTACAGAACTTGTAGTTGTAATTTTAACATTTTGTACTCGAATGCCGCTCCATAATTTACTCAAAAACCGCCGCCGTTATGGCAGCATGTCAATTTAATGTAATTTTTAATATTAATTCTTAAAAGAGGGGTTTCAACTGAGGATGTTGTTTCTTAATTTTTCATCCTTTATCAAAGTGGCACTGTTAATTGTACGCTCATGTGGTATAATACAAAGTTCAAAGGGTTAATATACACGTAACCATCTCAAAAAGCTGAGACATAGCAAAAATCATCTTATATTATAGATTTACAGCTCTAAACAAAGGCAAAGAATTAATAACTAATATCAAATGCGCTCAACAAAAAATGAATTAAGTCAGACAGAAAAACAAATGACACAAATTGTTCAATAGGAATTAGAAAACATACTGCTCCGCATGTAGTTGTCTAGTTTAATTGAAAAAAAAAAGGTTTGTATCTGTACACATTAGAATGATCTCACCTGCAGCATATGTGTAGGAAAATAGTAGTGCAAAGACTGTGCATCCGTAGAATCAATGGGACACTTCCCATGCCATCTGAGCAGTTGTGCTGCAGTGGATAAAGCTTGCAAGCGACTGGCTCCACCGCCTGCCGATAAACAGCAGACCACTCGGTGGTATGCCAAAGTGTAGAAATCACGAAGAACTTCACGATGGGCATCTGCTTTGGTTTTACCTATAAAATATTACAGGTTTCAAACTTACTGATGAATAATTTACATAAACGTAGGCCCAAAGTTCTTAACATTATCTATTTAATTATTTTCTAAATATAAACCTGACATGAATCTTTGCTCGGTAATATTTTTATTGGTAACTATGCTTGCTATATTGGTAACAACATGCTACTCTTTTTCTTCCCGTAAATTTACTGAATGGCGATAATAACAATGACGGTAATCGAGGAAACGGTAATTTACGCGACACTGGAATGTAATATCAGAATGAAAAAGTCGTCATAATGTGTCAAATGGTTGTTTTTAGAACAAATCATTGAGAAACATTTGAAATATAGCGAAGAATTTATTAAGGTAATTGTTCATATTAGTGGACGTTATCTAAAAATGAATTTTTTTCATCAAAAAGTGCGCGACATGTTTATGTTTTAAGGTAGAATAGTCTTTCATCAAACTAAATATATTCAATATTGATGAAAGAAAACATTATAACAGTGGTTTATCGCATAATAGTTGTGTATGTCTCAAACTTTATTTTTGTCGGCCATATTGAAAAAAAGTCAGCCGTGCCAACCTAAAAATCTAACATATTCATGTATATTATAAACACATAAGTGTCTAAATGAAGAGTCCTAGGAATTCGACTATCTTTATTTTACGTGAAGTATTTATATGGTAGAACTCAAATATAATAGGATAAAATATCAAAGTATTCAGTTCTACAAAGTTTTATTAGTTCGCTGATAGCTATTTCAGCTTCAGGCTGCGCGGATTCTCACGGCGCACATATTTTGTTCTATTATATTTGAGTTCTACCATACAAATACCTTACGTAAAATAAAGATAGTTGAATTTGTAGGAATCTTCACTGCTGACTTTTTTTCAATATGGCCGACAATAATAAAGTTTGGACATACACAACTATTATGCGATAAACCACTGTTATAATGTTTCCTTTCATTATTGAATATATTTAGTTTGATGAAAGACTATTCTACCTTAAAACATAACATTTCACGCACTTTTTGATGAAAAAAATGCATTTTTAGATAACGTCCACCAATACGACTTTTACCTTTATTAAACTTTGTCAAAATATTTCGTAATGCACATAGATTATCGGTTTCCTTAATTCCAATGCTTAATACATTGACAACTTTCAATCCACAATTAAATTTCCGACAGAATTACATTGTTTTCACCAGCATTAAGTCTTTTTTTAGACAGGAAAAAAGAAGCATGTAGTAAAGCTATATAACTTTTTATTATTGGCCGGTGTTGCTTTTGCTTTAACGATTTCCGTGAACAACACATCTTGAGCACAATGTATAGACCTTCATTTTTTTGTACAGCTGGATATTTTGATTTCAAATTCTTTCAATAAACAATGGATTGTACCTTTTTCGTTATGCGACTACACCATAATAACTGATTAAAATACCGCCAACATATCTACGAGCATAATAGCAGCGTCTAGCATTTTTGAAGGTACAAATACGCAGTAGTCAGTCAATGTATATGGGTCACGTTGATCTCCGTCATAGCCTGAAAAGTCAGTATAAGAAAAAAACGTGATTCGATAAATACCTTCAGGTTTTAGAGGAATAATTTCTTTGTACATATCACGCTGCTTCAACAATTCGGTGAATATCAATTCTACAGCCAAAAGATTCGGCGAGTAGTTGTCATTCTCAACCTGCGAAATGTCAAGACACGTATGAAACATGGGAATACACTTCACCACATAGAAATATAAAGTAATTTAACTACCTCGAATCCTTGTAAGATTTCAACTAGAAGGTTTAGTTTCTTTTTTGTGGTTAAAAACTTCAAGGCTTTGGCTCTAATTTCGGTAGAAGTCATCGTGCCAATTTGTTGATATTCAGCCGCCATGCTTATTTTAGATTGAAGAAATATTACATTGGCAACTCTGTGTCAAATAAAAAAAACAGTTATGCCAACAGAGTCAATTCAAAATAGTTTAAATATTATTATTATAAGGGATATTTAAATACAAAAGAATATCACAAATATTATAGGTAGGTACCTACCTATTGCTTTTCATAGCAGGTACCACAATTTTTCAAATGGTGAAAATCAAGTAGTTTCCTTCATTATCTGTTGTTTAATGTGACTTTTTTTGAATACCAAATTAAGCACTGAAGCATTTGTTCATATTTCACAAATCGACATGTTGAGTTGTGTATTATCTAGGTTTTTTTATGTGAAATTGCAGATTTACTTAGGTAAAACTGAAAACGTGATAATATCTTCTGTAATCATGAATATTTTTCTTTTAAATAAAGCCCATATTATAGTTCTCTCTCTCTCAACGACTATGTAAACTAAATATTTCATTTTTGTGAACGAAACTTCTCAAACCATAATAGCTAGAATAGCTCTCTGATAAGTCGAACCTTCCCCAAATGCTGTGTTAAAGTTTCCACCTGCTATAGCTGCACTGAATCTCAGCTTGACCTCATACAAAAAAGTAGGTGTACTAATTCTTTTATTGATATCATCCTGGTTTAAGGTTGTAAAAAAATAAACACTGGCAAAAATAGCTTAATACTCAGATACAATTGAAGGGGTAGTACTATTGTTTATCTCAAACAGCGAAAACAGCAACATATTACATACAACCTATCACAATCGCGATAGATTTCCAACTGACTTAGAAACAACTTTATAGTTAGACGAGTTACGCGGAAAATAAATTATAATGTTCCATAGCAAATAAATGCATCACTGTGACTATGTATTATATATGTTGCCTGAAATGTTATAAACTTTGAATATGTTGAGACACATTTTTTAAAAACCTCTGTCCAAAAGGAATGTGATGAGTCAGGATCATTTATTGGTTATAAGGTAAAAGGGAAATGAATAAAAACTAAAATACTTTCTTAACGCATTACATATTGCTTCAAAAATTGGTCAATTTTTATTCATAGCTTTCTACTTACTTAAATTTTACAAAATATATTAAAATAAGTACTGTGCACAACTATAATAATAGAAAATATTCTTAAACTTAAGTCAAAATAATATATAATACCCATTATGCTATATCTAGTGGTCAAAGTAAATGAATTTAAATGATAAGATAATGGATAAGTATTTATAAAATGAAAAATAATGCAAATATTTGGCATTACAGCTAATAAGTGTCAATGTGCTAGATATTTGGGATATTTCTAAATCATGTGTGATCAACTCGAGGAGAAAATACATCACAGATATGCCCAAGATCTCAATGATAAATTGAAAAAATATATATTTAATATTGACCTTTCCAGGATTCTGATCTGATCAGATACTTCGCAATTATTTTTGGGGCAGAATTTTGTTCAAAATTAATTTCCAATTTTACTAAAAAGACTTCCAAATTTTCATTCTGCTTCACACTAAACATAATGATGCAGGTAAAATGTAAGAATAACATTTTGCATATTGGCAAGCCTTTTCCAGACATCAGAGTTTTTAAATATTGGAGTAGATGCTTACACATAAGTTTATCACATTTTAAAGTTTTGAGTTACAAAGGTTTTTTATGTTCTGAAACTACACCCAAGACAAAAATAAAAACTAAATAATAATTCATGTCAAACATTGCTCATGACTGAGCATGTTTCTCAATTTCTAATTCAGTGCTTCCCAAACGTGATAGTGATAAACCGCGGTCCCCTGCCCCTCAAATTGAACTAATTAAGTTATCAAAAGCTTTATTTGATATTATATATACATACACCTGCATTCTACAATCCCCTCAAAGACAAAATTTTAATTAAATCACAAATTATGTGTTCTTTTTTTTCCCATGTCCGCTCCCAATGTGCAGCATATGGTGGAGTAGGTATAGAATGATAGGACTAGGACAGGACTAGTGGTTAGCTAATTGCTCTCGCTACACCCGTCAGGATCGGATGGGTGGGAAAGAGGTAGTTTTTTCAGACATCACAAACACTCAGACTACGAACATAAATCTATAAATTAATTGAAAGATCAATTTATGAAAACCGTCCGCACTGGGAATTGAACCCGGGACATCCGTAGCCATAGCCAACGACACTATCAACGACGCTATCAACTGCGCCACGCCAATGTGTTCTTATATAACAAAAATATACATATCGAGCGCTCGAATGCCTGAAGATGCCGAAAGGCGAAACCCGGGTCGTTGGTGACAAAATACATGGAAGTGTACAAAATCTCAATAATTCAAATTTGATATTGAAGTTCCATTAAGCACCCTCAGTCGATGTCTTAAATTAAAAATATACATATATAAAAGGGAAAATAAATCTTAAATTTTGAGCCCCCCCTCGCCGAAGCCCTATGGCTGACTAGGGGATTGCAACTCAAAGTTTGGGAAGCACTGTTCTAATGTAAAAATTTATTGGTGGTGTATAAAAATAATGACATGTTATGATAGCTCTATATTAAGATGATCAAAATATAATCTGTAAATTAACATATAAATAGTTAACACTATAAAAAAAATCAAGACATGTCAATAATGATATTGTTTCTAACCTCTAGTACTTTGAACGCACATATGAACAACATAATGGGGCATTATGCTTTGTTAACCAACATCTTGGTTGCATTGTGTATGTTTTATGAAAGTGCAAAAGTTAGGAATATTGATACATTTTTTGTTGAATACTTGTCACCGTGCTCTATTATTCAAATTATATATTATACTTTTGATAACGAAATGTAATCATTGAAGCAAAAATATTGATTTCATCACCATCGCACATCAACTGCATATTTCTAGCATCTTTTTAACATCACAAATCTTCTCTCTCGGTTTTCCTATTTCCCTGCCTGCCTCAATTTCATAGGCATCTATTTTTTCCCAGTCTTGCCAATCAACAATCTGCACATTTTTTTCTTTCAATATATTATTCACCCCTGCAAAACCAGGTTTGACTTTATCACATTGCAGTAATTCACCTTGCATTTCAAAATCTTTGCAAATGTTTCCGGCAACTTCAAATGCGTTTGACATAGTTGTCAGAATAACACCTAAAGGGCCTGTCCTCAACCACCCGGTGACATAGAGTCCCGGATCCAAGTTAATATCATCTATTTTTAATGCTCTTTCATCTTTATTGCACTTCAGAACTCGACCTAAACTATTTACAACATTTCCTTTTGACGGATTGAAGTTAATATCTCTATCTACTTGAATACTTTTGTAACCAATACTTCTCAATACTAAATCACAATTCAATATTTCTCTCTGCTCCGTATTGATGCAGGTTTGAGTTAAAATATTGTCACCAACCATTTTATTTAAAGCTAATTCTATGCCAATCAATCTGCCTGAATCAGCAGTTAAAAATTTAACAGGGCTTCTGTGGAAGATGGGAAGAAATCTTTTACAATTCGTCAGATTAGAATCTGTATCTGCGACACTTTTCAACATGAGTTCTGTGATTCTTTTTCTCGGCCGTGGTAATTCATTTATTAATGATTGTACCCCGTTAAAATCTGTCTCTCTCCACACACTTTGGCACTGGGGTAATTTTATTTGTTCCCGTAACTCTTTGATTGTGAAAGCCGCTTGCAGAGGACCTCTTCTTCCAATGAGATGAACATTCTTCACTTTTGACTGTGACAATACTGCCAAAGAATGTTCAGTTATGTCAGTTTTTTTCAAAACATCGATGGGTGTGAGAAGGATCCTGGCGACATCCATTGCTACATTTCCTTGACCCAGTACTGCCACAGATGAGCCGCACAGATCAACCTGAAACAACGAATGTTTTAAATATGCTCTAATAAGTGAACAAGTGAAAATGTAAAGTTAAAGAGTTACAGTTTCAAGGAAAAAAATTCATTACCTTTAAATTCTGATCACCAGGAATTCCATTATACCAACCGACAAATTTTCTTGCTGATAGCACATTTAAACTATCTTCATTTGGAATATCAAGTTTTTTATCATGCTCAGCTCCATAAGCCTAAAAAAATAGATATAGAAATAATATTTTTACTGATGTATTAATTATAAATTATAGTATTACTTGGAGAAGTTAGAGTATTCAAATCTTGCACAAGCCTTTTATTTTAAAATATGTGGAGCTGCAGAAATTTAAAAAAGGTGAATTGATTGAACACTGACAATTTTTGATGTTTTTACATTTTTTATATCAAATTAAGCTTTTTTGTGTGCATATGTATGTTATTTTAATTAGTAAGTATGTTAAGTATACAATTTTATCAATAATCAGATGAAATTAAGAATTCAGTTAGATTAGCCTCGCCTGTAATTATCTTGTTGATAAAATATGTCTTAAAATCCGATTTGAACCTGCAATCATCTTGTGAAAGAACTTCATTTTTCCATAAAAATAAATATATTTAAAATTATGTATTATAATATATTGATTGAAAAGATTAAAAGGGTTTAAAATTGTATGGGTAAAAAGAAAAGTTTAGAGACCTCTAGTTCCGTAAAATTAACAGGAAAATAAAATATACACACAGAATAGCTTCTTAACAGTCGTCTTATTTAATTTTATATGAATAAAGCTCACCAATAAGACAGCATGATAATTCTCTCGGAGCTGTGATAACGTAATATCTTTTCCAAGTGTAATGTTACCATAGAAATTTACTTTATCATGCTGTGCTGTCTTTGTGAAGGTATTGATTACATTTTTCACTTCCGGATGATCAGGAGCAACTCCAAATCTATAAAAAAATATTTTCTCTTTCGCTTATGCTGTATTTAACGTAAAATAAAAAATTTTACAGTATATTACCGAAAGTTGTGGCAGTCTCTGCTCAAGATGTAGTAAAATAATTCACCAACAAATATTTTCAAAAATAAATAATCAATTTTGATGACTTACTTAACAGAGATAGTTTAATACAAATATTTGAAAATGAATAAATAATCGATACAATGGGAAATCTTTGTCAGAGATTGGCATAAGTCCTTCACCACAGTATGCACATAACAAGAATCAGGAAATGCTGCGAGAATTAAAATCAGGAGCCATTGTTAAATGCAGATCATTTATCAAGAAGTTCTACAGTGCCATAAAAATAGTGAAAGTGGTGTAATTGTTATCGATGCACTGAGAGAAACCGGAAAAATCTTCCTTACCATGTTGCTTGCAATAGAAAATAATATTGCACTCGCTGTAGCAACTTCAAGTATTGCCGTAATGCTGATGACTGGTGGACAAGTACATTCAATGCTGCAAATCCCAATTGACTTAATCCCTAAAAAAATGCCTGCTTGCAACATCAAGAAATGTAAAAGCCAAAGCGTTGCAGTAGGCTTAAGTACTGCACTGGAATGAAATTTCACAAGAAATCTTCCCAAATGGTGAACAGTAGCAACGTGAAATTTGTGCATGTCATTATGGCTGCCACTTCTAGGTCTCTTGTACTATTTAATATTATTATTCATTATTGATGGACTATATTTTGTGGGTGTTACAAAGAGATATGGTTCACGGTGATATTTTCAACCTTAAACAAAATTTCAACATTAGCTAGCCAACGTCTAAATGACCTAATATAAGCTAATTATAATTATTGAGAAAATTTATCCACAAGACCAGTGAAGTTTCCATAATTGGATTAAAAATAATATGCAGTATAAAAAAAGATTTTGTCTGTTTTATCGAGGTTTTACTGTATTTTAAAAATCGGAATAAACCATCTTATGTGATTCCAAATAAGTATTGCATATTATTTTTTACTGTTCTTTAATGTTTTTCACTTTTTATTTAACTTTAACTCCAAACGGAAACATGACAAATTATGATAAGCATATATAATACGAAACAATATTTGTAAGATTTGTTCTAAAAAGTGACAAACAGGAAACTTCTACAGATAACAGTAAACCTGTGTCATTGCAGATAATCTGTATTGGATGACATCATTATTGTAGATTTTCAATTTTTATGATTTCAAGATAGCCAGCAGTTGATTAGCAGGTTTCATTTAATAAATCAAGTATTTATTAACCAAGTCGGATTCGTTAGTCGACAGACTCAAACTTTAATTCATCAATGTTTAAGTACATCTTACTTTATTTATATGCATCTATACTATCATCAACGATTCATAAATCTGTATGAATGATGGCAAGAATATTAAAAACTCACCATCTGTTGGAATGGTTAGTTAAATTACAACTGTATTTACCTGGCAATGAGATTAGGAATCAGAAAAAGTTCCTTTTAAAACTTACGTATATTGTTAAAATCAGAGTCTCTTTAAGGTTAATTCGAGGTCAGTAGGTTGTTATACTGAGTTAGAATTCTTAGCTGATACGCCTGTTACTTTTAAATAAACCGCAATTAACATAAAAAACACAAGAAATATAACTAGAAAACAGTTAAAATAAAAACAATCCATTCTATTCCAGAAAGTCAATTGCCTTTCCTTGTTTTAGAGACAGTCAATGCGTAAGAATGAGGTAAGAAAGGTTATTTATAATACTATCCAATCGCTGTCAAGATGGGGATCGGAAACGTAACAGAAAGAACATAGCGTTAGACACCGCGATGACGATTGGATGATTATTCAAAATATATTTTTTAAGAGGATTAATACCTGACAAGACCGAAGGGTACTGGTAACTTCTCTATGATATCGATTTGGACATCTTTCACATTCTTCGCAATGTGTTGAGCAGCGTAGAATCCTGCAGGGCCAGATCCAATTATGCAAACATGTTTGGTCTTCGTAAGATTTGTTGATAATCTACGCACCGAAGTCAATATAGCCGAAGCCATTTTATAATATTGTCAGCGATAATACATATGCGTTTTCACCATTTAAGCATTTACGCAGGTTGTTATTTTGGCTTATCAGCTATTAAATTTATTTGAGGCCAAGTGCCAGAACCAAATTGACGTTCAAAGTGACATTTAAATATACAGTATTTAGATTGCCAGGTGAAAATATTGAAATTCCTTGCTAAAACAGAATAAAGCTATTTTTTATTCCTATCCATATTATTAAAACCCCACCCCAGTGGCGTAATTACAATTTTGATGGTGCAATCCTTCAAGCTTGTTTCCTCTAACATATTCGTGATTTTATTAAAATTTTGTCTTTGAAGCGGTTGTAGAATGGAGGCGTATGTATAATTATGATATAGCGTCAAATAAAGCTTTTGATATGCTCCAATGTGCCACCCTTGATTTAGACGATAGTTCCGCAAGATACGGATGGTGAGACGGTTTTTCCCTTAAGTGCAAATGTAATGGAGTGTAGGTAGCAATTCGCATTGTACGGTTAAAGAGGATTATTTTTCTTTCTCTGTCGGCAATGTCGTTGTTTCTCAGAGCCGGGCACCCTAAGCGATTTCTCAATCTGGTGGTTTAAGAAGGCAAAGGGATTAACACTGCTTTCCCGTATATGCGTTATGTTTCGGTAGTGCAGGGTTGAATACCTACTGCTACTATAAATGATATTGTAGAAATATTTGAGATAATTATTTATGGCGTAATTTGGGAGAAATAAAAACAAATCATGAACATATAATTTTATTAGTTTCTCTAACTATTGACATCTTATTTAAATTTTCTTTAGTCACTGTGGCACTTGTCTGTACTCCAAAATAATATTAAAATTGATATAGCAGTTACAAATACAAATTATCCACTGTTTATCTACACAAAAGTATTACTTCATGAACTGGCTATAAGCCTGCAAAAGTCTTTTGCGTGTGATATCATCATTACATAAACTTATAAAAGGTGTATATTCAATTATATTAAAAAATTCGAATTCCGTGTTTTGGAAAAGCATTGTTTGATTATATTTTAAAAAATAAAACACAATTCATTTGTACTACTTCCACATATTTATAATGATCAGGACCGGTTTCGCTCATCATGAGCATTATCAACTAATCTCATTTTCTCTCTCTCTTCATCAGTTGATAATGCTCGTGATGAGCGAAACCGGTCCTGATCATTATAAATATGTGGAAGTAGTACAAATGAATTGTTTTATTTTTTAAAATATAATGTCTTTCCACCAAGAATTGACAGTTAACACCTTAAAAGTGATTTGTTTGATTACTTAAATGATAAAATTACCATTTTCAGATTACGCAACTAAGAAACAAAATACTTTCTGGTATGATATTTTCATACTGATTTAAATGTGCAGTAAACCGTTTTGAGTCTTGACTGTTGCTCAAGAACCGAAATTGGTGATTAAATCATATTATGATCCAGAATTCTTCACTAAACATCAGTTTTCCAAAACATTTAAACATGATTTTTCTTCAGTGATGCTATTTTTTACTTCCATAAATATTGATAGTCTAGTTCTTATGCACTGTATCTAATAATACCAAATTCTAAAATAGAATATAATACATCTGATTACTTTCAGTAACACATCTGTGTTAGTTTTTTTTTATAGGTGTCAATCTTACTTTAAAAAAATTAATATATAATAATATATTATGTGAAAAAGAAAACTAATATTTTATGAAATTTAATATTTAAATGTTAACAAAAACAATCAACTCATCATTGCCTTTCGTAGAATCATAAATTATTAGACACAATTTATTAGCATTGGATCATCAGTATATAGGATTAAATAGTAATTCAAACCACTGACAATTTAAGATTAATAGAAATCTGATATAAATACTGAGGAGTAACATGACATTTGATAAAGCAATTTAGAGTACAAGTTACTGAGAATGGTATTAAATAACTACCATTATGATATGAATGGTTTGTTAAGGCATCTGAAATCGGTCAAATAGTCTGATTGTGAAAAAGATATTTGTCATAACGAGTGTGAAAACACCAAGGTGGACCCAATATGAGTTACCTTTGATGTAAACATTTTTCAAAAAAGGAAAACTTGTTGACGCAATTATTTATAATATATGAGAAAATACACATGGATGTTGGAAAATATCTACACAAATAAACTTTTCAGTCTTACAGGACTCGGGGAGACCCAAATTACCTTTACTTATACAAATTAATATAAACACATAATATAATAGAATTCATTATAACTTCAATGATACAAGCCAACTATTTTTTTAAATGTTTAGACCACTATATAAAAAAATAATGTTCATTAAATTGATAAAATTCCCATTTTGAAATTTAGATAATCGTGTATAGACAATGGTCTTCTCCGTGACATTTAAAAAAAACTGAAGCAATAATGTTTCCGAGGACAATGCATGCATGCATCCCTACAGTTTCTTATGTTATTTCAAATGGTTTCCATAACAATTCCCCTACACAGTAGGAAAACATTAATTCATTACATGTTGCCCATATGTACAGAATCAATAGGAAAATATAGCTTCCTAATTGTCTTTTTTATTCAGACATTAGGATACATAAAACTCATTAAAATTTGGGCATTTTTACAAACTGTACTTTCTCAGAACAATTATTTATTGCATAAAGGGCATAGTAATTAAAATAAAAAAATTGATTAATTTTAATGTAGGCCACTTATACAATACTTAGTACAATGTGGGATTGTGATCGTCGTTAATAGTCAGAGGTCTAACAAAATTGACCATTTTTAGCCATGGGCTTCATCGGTATTCAATTCTAAAACTTTTTATGCATACACTGTGACAGCACCTGTGCCATTCCAAAAATGATAAAGGAATTAGGTTATTCTCAGCAAATGTCAAATATCGTAAAAAATTCTGTCACTTTGTATTTATGCATATAATCACTATCAAATTTTATATACATTAAAAATATTTAGTCACTTTTCATACTATTTTAATTAGATATAGAGATAGGCATCGTTATATCTTATTTACACTTCTGATTATTGCAATGTACCTAGAACATAATATAATATCGGTTTAAGAAAATACATCTCGCAAAAATAATTGCTTTCTATGATCAACTTATGCCTCAGGTCTCAGGACGAATTACCCGAGCACAAAAAATACAATATTTGATTAACTAAAAATAACATCATCATGTCATGCTTGTTAGTGAAATGTTACACAAAGGATATGAATGAAAGGAATGGTTTGGTTTTGAAATGTTTCCAACTGGCAACATTTAAAATAAACCATTTTAATAACTATAGAATATTTCAGATATTTAAATTGTGATAGTTACAACCCCGATATGACAGATTTCAATAGCTAGCTACTTGAATTGCTAGTTGCAAAGGAAAGAAGCCTATACCCGATTTTGTACAGTATATATGGCCATTGGAAAATAATTTCTATTATTTCTTTTATAAAAAACACCTGGATAAACAGATGAGATGCAATTAATTTTAATTGTGTTTATAGGAAGGTAAGTATTAATTATTGGAGTTAAATTACATAATTGACATTGTTGTTTATGACTGATTTTTCAGAAGACCAATTACATATATGTTGTGATGGCTTATACATGCAACTGGGAAACCCTGCTTCAAAATACCCAAACGAATGTTTATTCCCAACCGACGAAAGCCAAACTCATTTCATTCTTGACATGGTGAAGCTTTGAACAGAGGCATTCGCCGTGGTATGTAGACGCAAATATGATATTATTGGGATAATATCAGTACATAGTATGCCAGAAGAATATTTACATGAAGCTAATTGCATGCAAAATTGCTGCAGATCTAAAAAAATTCCGCCCCCCCAGATAGCTAAATTCAGCGAAGCCGACATTGGGTAATGTAGCAGTGCAATGTACGCTCAAAGTATTGTTGAAATCCCTTTGCAAATAATTCCAGCGGTGTCAGCAAAACATACGAGGCAGGCTTCAACCGCGTTAAGAGTGACACATATTTACTCAATAGTCAACTTTTCGAACATCGATTAGCGATGAATTCTGTATCGGTGATTATTTCTTTCAGTTAAACGTATAGTGGCTGACAATCTATTCAGGAAAACACCGTGCAGCCCTCACTGGTTGGGAGCCCGTGGAACAATAGGTAACACATTTATGACAATGTGCCATACAAAATAAACATTCATTTAATGAAGGAAATTGTTTGATTACAGGTTCCATACAAATTAATTAACTGTGTTTTTATAGAATCGGCATGATGATATAATAATATATGTACACATTTTTACAAATTCATTTTTTATTGACCACATATTTATGATTATATGAAAAGTGTAGACATGAAATTAATTTCTGGGGAATGATACACTTGAATTAGTCACGTAAAAGTGAATTAGTGAAGTAATGAAAGATAGTTCATTAATGTTTCATTTGTGAACAAAAGATATTTACACAGCACAAAAAATAAACACTAACTGGATCATTTGTTTTAGTCTTCAATAATGCTATCGATCTTGTCACTAATTGCAATCAATATAACCCCGTGGATTCAGTTGATTCATTGACGTAGATCATCAAAGCTCGGTCGCAAAGTTTACTCTTCTTGTACTGCTCAAATTGTGTTGCATGAGAGATCTCAATCGAGCGAGCAGTGTTGTACGGCTGATTTGGATCATCAGGGCTGGTGGAAGTTCACATGGTCTGTTGAATTACTTGCTGCTGTTCTTGTTGATCGACTTGTGATGATGCAACTCCAGATTGAACGCCACCCGATTCGACACTATTAGCTTGCTGCTGAAGCCGTGACTGAATTGGTGTCGTTTGACCTGAGGTAAAAAATCATAATTATTATAGCCAATACAATATTTTACATTATGAATCATAGAATATACAGTAAACATAATACTTCTTTGGCCATATCCAATCCGTATTCCGAGTATATTTCAGCATCTCGTAATTTCGCCTAGTACACGATTGAAAAATAGCCAGGCTCGCGAACGGCAAGTGCCCATATATCCATCGCTGTTTAAATTTTGACTTAATAAGAAACTGCACGGTCCGCTCTCTTACCTACCGATCCTTAATGAGATCAAACATTGTACCTCTAGTGTTTGCTGCAAGTATCTGATTTTGAAACTCAGTATACAGCTACCCAAAACTTTTGTGAGGGCTTGTAACTTCAATTTATTAATATAAAAAGTAATCTACCACTCCTTAATATAATTGTACTAACCATATTTATCATGAATACTTCTATGCCTCTTCAAAGCGAACCTGTCAGCAAAGGCTGCTGTGCAGATATCACACTTGAAAGGCTTCTCTCCAGAGTGAACTTTGGCATGATTCTTCAAGTGAGCTGCTTGACTAAACGCTGATCCACAAATGTCACACCTAAAACATAATTAAAAATCAGTGAGAAAGTTCAGTCGAAGTTTAAAACAACATGGTTAATGCATAAATTGAGTTCAAGCTTACTTGTAAGGTTTTTCTCCAGTGTGAATACGCCGGTGATTCCATAGTGTTGCATGGCGAGCGAAGCCTTTATCACAGACCTAGACAATTCATACTACATTTTACTAAATGATTGAATAACCATTATATGTTTGTGATATAAATTTACTCAACAAAACTGCAATGCAAATACGGACTTTTAATTAGAAAACTATAAATAAAAAGATAGCAAGTATTATAACAACTATTTCTCACCTCACACACGTATGGTTTTTCGCCACTATGTGTTCTTTCATGATTTTTTAAATGAGGTGACTGAGAAAATTGCATTCCACAAGTATTACATCTGAAACAAAAATACACAATGAAATGATGTCTCAAATAAAACATTCAATCAGTTCAAAAGCTTCATGTTCATTATGAGCACCTGTATGGTTTTTCTCCTGTATGTATCCTAGAGTGATTCTTTAAGTAGACAGCTTTGGCAAAGGCCAGTCCGCAAATATTGCATTTGAAATTTTTCTCTCCAGAGTGTAATTTCTTGTGCGACCAGAGAGACGAATAGCGAGAGAACGAACCTCCACAGATATTACAATGAAATGGTTTTTCGGCGCTGAAAATTCATAGAAAGATATCAATTAAAAAGGGAAATTAAAAAAATCATAATTTTTAATATATAGTTATTAATTAGTTAATATATAGTACTCACTTGGCACTATGCATTTTATTTTTATTTCCTCCAATAAAGATAATTCCAGAACCGTTACATTTATGACATTTAGTGACGGAAGCGAGATTTCTTTTCTTCACAGGATGGTGGCCTGGTACTGCAAAAGATAAATTACAATGTTACAACATTATTCAAGACATCGACTGAGGGTGCTTGATGGAATTTCAATATCAAATTTGAGCTATTGAAATTTTGTACACTTCCATGTATTTTGTAACTAACAACCCGGGTTTCGCCTTTCGGCATCTTCAGGCATTCGTGAGCTTGAATGCCTGAAGATGCCGAAAGGCGAAACCCGGGTCGTTAATGACAAAATACATGGAAGTGCACAAAATCTCAAAAAATGTTACAACAGTTCAATAAGAAAAAATTATATATACATTACAATTTAATGTAAGTTGTATAGTAAATTCTTGATAAATCTGTACACACATAATACAATGTCTGCCAAATAGAGTGTGTTACAGAGTGACAACATGAATCATGCTAACCTTAAGACCTTCCGTCTGTATTTCTTATATGAATATGTAGAAATACAATTTAATGAAGCTACTTAAGAATGGAGGCAATACTAACATAATTTCTGGCCGATAGGGATGGCGTTTTGAGAACCAAGATTATCAATCGTACTGACATCCGGAGTGTGCTGATTGGAATGAGCAGCAGGTGGGATTTCACCCATTTCAAATTTTACATTACCGTCTGCGGCCACAAATATCTGTGTCGCTTGAGTCACTAGAACAAAAAAAATATTTTGAAAAAATAATAAGACTCAACTCTCCTATAAAATCATAAATGGATTAATTTATATCATTTGGCCAAAAAGGTGTGGAATATTTCTAAATTTACAAACAGAAATTTGGTCAAACTCACTTCTCTGTTGGTGATTAATATTATCCTGATTGATACACTGTTCGCACCTGATCAACTTAGGTCCCTTTCTTTTCGGGTTGATGGTGATTGGGCCGTTGCACGTGATGCATTTTTGGGTCTTGTCTATTATGACGGCTTTCGCACTCACTGGAACAAAACCTAAAAAACTTGAGTAACCATACTGAATCGTAACATTCTGTTATTTAATTAACCTTTGCGAGAGTAAATGAATTGTTTTTTTTTTCATAACTATGAGTCGTGATAGCAAAAAGGATTAAAAAATATTTAAAAAAAAATTTATGATTTAACGTAAAAAAAACTGTTCAGTTAATCCAGGAGTTACAAATCATTGGCGGTCGCATGAAAAATTTATTTAAAAAATATTGTTTTCAAAGCACCTTTTTTTAAATATACTCAACTCTTTTTTTACACGATGGGTAAGTTAGACTAAAAACCGTGTAAAAAAAAAATGGTTCTGGTTCATTTTGAAGGCGTCAATTTTACACTGTACACAAACGTCATACGGATTTACCTTACGACGATTATGTCATTTTTCAATAAACAAGCAAAATTATGTTAGCCCACTTTATGGCATTGAAACCAAAATAAATATTTATTTCAATATTATTTAAAAAGAAAAAAACTAAATTTATCTGATATAATATAACAATAATTGTATGTTGTTTGTGCTGCATATTATTTAGTTGCTCGGTGTTTATAAATTTTGTAATGTAAATATGTGGAAATAAGAGGATAAAATAAAATGTTCTGTAACTGAATTCTTTGATATTTTATCCAATTGTAATGGAGTTCCAAAAAGTAAATGCCAATTCAATCAATAATAATATGGAACCACCAATCAATATTGAAGTAAAGCAAAAGATTGTCAGATGTCTGTCGCTGCACGTCTTTGATAAGTGAGTATTTTTTTATGAAATTTGTTTTTTTTAATATTACAAAGTTGGGCGACGGAAATCCATTCAATGCAATTATTGGAGATATAACCGCATTCTAATTTTTATACGCGAGAAAAGTAAGATATTATGGGCGCTCGAAAATCCACATTGTTACGCAAATAACATATCATAAAACACAAAAAATCAAATATTCAAACAAGAAATACAATATAACTCAGTTCACCATATAAAACCTTCAAAATCATAAAAACTTTGATAAACCGCGAGAAAAATAAGGTATTGCATTCGCTCGAAAATCCATAGTTTACAATAAATGAAACTGTTTGAACTTGTTCGTATGATGTCATAGCAGTATCACATGACTTACGAAAAAGTTAAATATCGTCAAATATGAAGTCATAAACTGTTTTTAAATATTTTCTAAAGGTCGAAAAAGAACCTACATATAGCCATGGATAGAATTTCAATACATTTTCAAGCCTATAAACACGTAAATGTACACGGACGATCATTGACGACCATTCTCCTCCACGGAAATTTCGATGGACGATCTATATCGTCCATACTCTCTTAAAAGGTTAATGAATACAAAAATGAAAATATTTTAAAACATGTTACCTCAATAGTTCAAAGTAATGTGTGATGTTTTGTAGCATCATGATATAGAGGAAAACAGGAGGGGTAGTATTATAATTGTATACCCTATACCACCTGTTATGCATATGCACAGGGAAGCCAAATGTGTTTTGATTTTTTATATTTCGTCCAAATTTCGTTCATTAATTAAAATATCTTTAAAATCAGTATTCTATTCTAAAACACTATAAATACAAAAAAATTGAAGTAGGTCAAAAAGGGTGGATAAATCAATCAATTTTTCCTGTTGCCGAGGTAGAGGAATGAAAAATTTTACAGCTAATTATCATTGCTCCTAATACAATCTCAGAAATCGATAAAGAAAAAAAATTAGATCAGCAATTTAATGTGTCAGTTTACAAAGTTGATAAATGAATGCTATTTTAATTAATAGGAGATCATACCTTCAGTTATTTGTACAGTATTATGCTGTTGCTGATTGTGATGCTGCTCTGGCTCAGCCGCCACAATTTGTATTTGACCTTGCACCAGACTTTGCCCGCCTTCACTTTGAAGCACACCGCCAGTCTGTACTAACGTTTGTCCTTGGGACTGAGTGACTACCGTTATATTGCCATCTGTAAAACATGCTTTTTGTAAATAATGATTTAATAAGGAGCAGTAATTTAATGGTTCAGCTAGATCCTTGCTTTAATGGAATGATCATCATGTTTTACAGGACCACTTTAAAATTTTGAAAAAAATGCGTGTCTTAGCTACACATAATTTTTGAACCTGACACCAAAGGTTCCAACAGGTCATCGTCATATCAGCGACTATATGCAGCACAGAAGTATAATCATAGTCACAAAATGAATTACCAGACTCCTGATTATGCATCCTCTTATGAGCATTAAGAAGTGTAAGATGCGCAAACATAAGGCCACAGACATCACATTTGAAGCTGATATTTGAGATAGTATTTTGCACGCGGCCATCAATTGTGACACCATTCTGAGCCAGCTGCATCTGGTTGACTAAGGCGTAGTTGTAACCGAAAGGTTGAGCAATATAACAGGTCTTCGTATCTTCGGCAGTGGCTAATTGCGTCAGGTTGACTGTGCCTCCGTGGGCTTGTGATCCCGGCGCCAGCTTTTGTATCATATTTACATTTGTAGTGTAGCAGAAGGTTTGAAACTCCTAAAAATTAATAAAAATATATTTTTACATTTACGATTAAGGTTGTAAGATAGTCCAACGGATTATAAAGCGTAGCATATTTACCTGCTGCTGTGCTTGAGGATTTTGCTGTGTGTTTTTTTGTTGTGAATTTTCTATGCTTTTCCCCTGGGACTTCTGACCAGGGTGTTCCTGATACTGAAGGGTAGGAACCCCTGTCGTCTGTACGGTATTTGTAGTAAACATTTTAGTTTAAATTATTTCGCAAACTTGTACAATCAGACCGTAGAAATATAACTATCTGCTGTCATAGATTTATACTTGGCATATATTTGGTAGTTTTGAGCATAATCAACACTTGAAAAAATGTAAGATCTTACTGTTTATAAACTTGACTGAAAATGTAAACAATTTATGTTAACTTCGAAGAAACATTGTGAATAGGTAGGTATAATATTAAATAAAAGTAAGATAAATGGCGGAAGCTACACTGTATATTTGACACATAAGTTAATATTTCGAACAAAATTCAGATTTTTGGCGGTGAGACTGAGCCGCGAGGAAGCGGGTAAAAACATTCGAATTATGAAATGAAACACAAGATGATAAAAAGTCTCCACTGACACAAGAGTGAGAAAGCTACACCGCGACGTGCGAATGTAATGGGAATATATTTTATCCTTTGTCAAAAAGTACACATCCACAAGAAGCGTAACAACTTTTACGAGGTCAATATGCGTGAGAAAGGGATAACGGCTGTCTAGAGAAGCGTCTGTGACTTTGGAAAGACGCCATGCATTGCCGACAGTGGACAGGATGACGCTAAGATTAAAAAAAATAAAATACGAGTTATTGAGTTCTTTAAACAGATACCGGAGTACGTAATGTAACCAAAGTTGCTATCTCACCAATTACCAGCTTTTATTTAACTTATTGTAAGCTATTTCGAATGGTAATCATCACAAACTATTGGTTTTCTATCTCGCTTCAATGGCGACTCAGCCTTTCTCACGAGAAAAATGAAATGGCTATAGAAAAGATGGCGATTTCTAGTATGACCATAAATCAAAATAAACTATTCTCAATAATTTTAGCTGGCAATCTAGATGGAACGGTGGTGATACTTTGCGGTATAAGCACACCGGTGTGCGGTCTTCGTACTGGCTTCACACGCATGTTTTTTACAATGAATGTACGTTATTTATCACTTTTGAATATATATAGCTAGTAATATGTACATAACATATTCAGTTTCACACTTTTCACATATTCAAATTCGCAAGAAATTTAAGGAAAATCATATAGGTTGCATCAGGGTTGCAAAAACCATAGACATGTCGAGATCCAATACGAGAAATAAATCATTTAGCCTATCAAAGATCGCCATTGTGAAATTATTAAAACAAATTGAATGATTCGGAAAATCTTATCTTGTTAGAGTTGTCTAAACCAGTGTTCCGAAACCTTTTCTCACCCACGGCACAAATAAGCACTCATAAATATTTCACGTCACTACAAATTTATGAATTTCATAAACAAAACTTACAATTTATTAATTAGTTTTTACTTGACGAATTTGAAATAGCGGTTAATGTATTTTTTTAATGAAAGCCAATGAAACTCTTTAACCTTTTTAAAGTGATGGGACACTTAATAAACGAAAAAGATTTTTTTTTTGAAAATAACGAATTATAAAAAAAGCATTTGTAAAAGTTGTAACTGAAAAAAATAATTAAGCTCTACTACGAACAATTATTTAAGCTGAATTGAGAGGATAAAAGTACTCCCCATAGTTGTGTTTGACCAAATCCAAAATAATCTTCCTGTTTTCAATGATAGTCTCGTGTTTACATTCTGTGCAAAACAATTGGGATTGATGTTTTTTCAAAAAAAAAATACGCATTTAAGGCTCTTGGTTTGATAATGTGTATTATTTTGATATATTCGTTCATTGTTTGTAATAATTCCGCTAGGAAATATTTCGCCATTAATGCTTCCCAATATATACAGAAATGTGTAATTTGTAACTATTTTTTGTTTTGTTTTACTTGACACGAATCCCTTTTAATTCCTCATCAATACCGTTTCACTATCCATACCAACACTAATACAATTATTTCATTAAAAAGTCAAAACAATAAAATATTTCTTTCAACGAGAGTTATATTAACGGAGATCTTAACAACTGACTGGTTCCAAGTTCTATTACGCAATTTTTTCTCATTTTTGACATTACGGCACACCGACGATCATCATGCGGCGCACAAGAGTGCCGCGGCACATGGGTTGTGGAGCACTAGTTTGAACAATGGTTATGTCAAAATCCAATATAAGAAATAAATAATTTTGCATAATATCAGACCTATGCGACATTTTTGAAATAGATTTAAATAATGAAATTGAAGATGTATTTGAAATGCCCACTGGAAATGTTTTTACATGGAATGAGGGTGACTACATCAAAAGTTCAAGCATTCGATGATAGCGTGTCTGGATGGAAAATGAATATGGACGAAAAAAATGATGAATCGAACTTTTTCAAATATTTCGTTGACGAAGACGTTATTATTTGATTGGTTGATAAAACTAACGAAAGGTTTGTGAATCTGAGGGCATGAAGAATTGGGTTGATAACATATACGTTTTTTTGGCATTTATTTTGTTACTGCCAATCCTTAGTTGTAACCTATTCGGCAATTTATTCTGATACAATGCCACGAGATCGTTTATTGTCACTGCTACGAATGATGAATTTTACAAGCGTAGAGAATCACTAAGTTGGTGATCACCTTTCAAAAATAAATACAATTCTTTATGTTTCGACGAAAAACCATAATTCATATAAATAGGTTGAGTTTTTGTAATTTTAAGATATGTAAATATTTGCCGTGTACAAAGGCAGAAAGGTATATTTTTCGTTGTTGTGGTTAAATATCATAAAAATGTTGCATAATGCATAATGAGTAATATTGATATTAATCAGATCAGCTGCGATGCCAAGTAAACAATAAATAAATAAATGCCTAGCAGTGGCCTGTTGAATTGTTCATCCTAATTTATTCACAATATTTATTTATGTATAAATTTGAAACTGAATATGAATAAATGGATATCACTGTTTTAGTGAAATACTTAAAATTCGTTGTGCTTGAGTTTATTAAAGAATAAATAAACATCGAAGCTAGCTAACAGATTCAAACCAAGAAGCTGTGGTGCCCCTTGTATCGAAGAATTCCCATTTGCACTATTTCACAATAAAATAAATACCAAAATGTGTGGCACAACTTACGAATTAATCAATTTCTTTAGTAAACATAAAATCTTTTTTATTTTTAATCCCAGAACAAATGAAATTTTGTGTGGCCAGAAGAATTTTCTATGGAACTGCAGACGTCATGTAAAATTTTATATGAGAGCCGCTGTTCTAAAAATACTGAAGATTTTTCTCATAAAAAAATGTTGCTACGTTTATTGAATTGTTTTGTAAAAGAGTATGAAGAGTATTTTTGTTAATCAATTATGAAAATGAGGTATTAATTATTATAGAATTTTCCATAAAATCACTTGACTTTCGATGTATTGCCATGCAATTAACCCACTGAAGTAATAATTTCACTCTGTTTTTTAACTCTTCCTACAAAGATATTGAAGAATAATGGATTAATGAAAACACAAAAATATGGTAATAGCTTCTTTATTGTACATTTAGCTAAAAAAAGGAACATAACAAGTAGCTCTTAATCAGAAAACTCAAATTTTAAAACAAATTGTTCACATCTTCTTTCCGAACTGACAAAAATCACTATTTTATTTTCTTCTCTACGTGTAACATTACAAATTGTTGTACAGAGGTGGCAGTTACTAATTATAATCAAAAATTGTGGTGGTAGCTTTTATGGGTAACTTTTAGTTAGTAAAAATTAACATCAGGGCATAGGCAAGGTTTAATTTTTATCAAGGCTTAAAAACTGAGATCATGTGCACTTATCCACAGGTTTATTGTGTATATATTTTTTAAATAAACATTGAATTATAGAGTAAACTCATATTTACAGAAAATTTTGATGAAAAGTCGATAAACACATTTTTTCTCAATACATCTTGTAAGAAAGATATTTGCGCATGTAATAGACGAATAAAAACATTGGGATATTGAATATGTTTATAGTATTTATTTACATTACAGTAATTTTAACATGTTTAAATTATTTCTTTAAGTAGCATGATCTCATATACTTACTAGGCATTTCCACTCTTTGATGTTAACGAAGTATGTATGATTTATAAAAAATAACCCCTCCCTGCCCTCTTTCACACTTACAAATTAAAAAGTAACTTTATTATATTGGCATCACTGGTAACTTGTGAATTAAAAAAGACAAGAAAGGAAACTAGTCGTTATGGATCTCTGCCTTAAATAATTTAGGCGGAACTTAGGCGCGTAAAATTTATCAAGAGATAGGAAAAAATGCAAAACCTACAATTAACTTAGAGAAGCAAATTAAATTTGCTGTTTTTACATAAAAAATACTTCTGGGACCGTACTCATTGTGTGCAATCCATACATAAAGTTAAATAATCCAACAAAAATTAAAACAAGACAACTCTAGTATCCTTCGTCCTATCTTAATCAACACTGTGTTATTTAAAATATATTAGATATTCAATATATATTTAATATTTTCATTTTGAAAATCTATATTGTAAACATTCTGTGGTTGCGCCGCGTAATGCTTCGCAAAAGACTATGTACAAATATCTTAGGACACCAACAAATTCATCACCCTAATCGTATATATATTATTTCCTTACGAAATACAATGATCTATGAAAAGTCTTATAAACATCGGACGTCGCAAAACAGTCAGTAACGACACGGACAAAAAAAAAAATTTGGAATGGAAAAATGTATACATTAAGTAAGATGATCTTAAACGATTCAGGACATGAATTAAACAATGAACTTCAATTAAATCAGAATATAATTATTAGTAATTGGGATAAACATGCTATTAAAAAAGGAAAGTAAAATCAACTGAAACATCAGTGAGAATTTTCATTATTTATAATTTTTTGTCAGTAACTAAATTTAGATCTAATAGTAAATGATAACAAGAAGTTTATTGTCCAATCCAGGCCCTCTATGTCTATTATTAATACATGTTAATGAGTGGTGAGAAAGGAAATGCGGTTGATAGTTTCTTTAGGTGAATGATAGAAGCGGTAGATTTAGTTTTTAATTATGAAATATGCAATGCGAAGAAGATAGTATACTTATATATCCACAGGAATTTGATATTACTGCCAATAATCATTTTTATCATTTTCGATGCTACATCCGACTGCAATTATGTTTTTTGCAACACTCAATATTATTTCACCGGAAAACTGAGTTTTAGAAATTTTGCATTAATTTGAAAATTGAAAAGATTTACAAGCGATTGTCTGAAATATTACATATTACAAATATTACAAAAAAGGATAGCTTTGAGATTACAAAAAAACTATTATAGTATATATTAATAAATTACAGATATATAATACAAAGATAATGTATTTAATTTGTAAATAAAAACTATTCAATCATTCTCAAATGAAGACTTTTAAACCCACATGGACTATTTTAAATGTGAACTAGGTATGCAGTTATTATTTACATGATAAACTTCATGTGCAATAAAAAAACCGCACTAGATTGGCCTGTACAATAAAAATAAAAAAGAAACGATTTTAATGATTCTAAATATAAGAGGTTTCATAGGCATTTTCTTTTCTGCGATTTTAATACTTGAGGTTACACCTTATTTTGGATAATTTATAATCATAAGCTTTGGAGCCTCCTCGATGATCATAAAAAGCATCATTGAATCCAAAACATGATTAATGAAGTATTTTCCTTTAAAATACTATAGAAATTTGAAGATGATTATATTCTTTTTCATTACCTGTATGTCGTTAAAATCATTTTGGAAATGAGAAGAATGCATTCCGAGTGAGAAAAATAAGAGAAGACCTACGAATTGTAGAAATGAAATGGAGATGTTTTGTGATATGATATTTATGTAAAAAATGATTTGTTTTGTTAATTTGCGTTTTGCAATCGGTTTTAAAATTTATAATGCTTACAATAAATATAATTTAAATACATCAGAAGCTATACAAAATAATAGCCCTACACATAAACTCTGTAATAAAATTATGCGGATTGAATGTTAGCTTATACAACAGTTGATTGAATTTCATCAGAGTGCATTCGTAAAGGCAAAACTATTGCAAAATTACATGAAAATGTTGCCGTGTCGTAAACTGCTAGTATGCTCCTCAACAACTTAACTTATCTACTATTAAGAATTTATTAACATTAATATTTTAACAATTAAAAAGGCATTCCCCTTCAGACTTGAATTTATTTTGAGAAATTCCGTTTTTCGCTAAAATAGAAAAACGAAATACGATTCTCTCAGTATTTATGTATGTTGAAACATTCCAGTTTGCAACTTTAAATGTAAATAAGTATAATAATTAATTCTCCATAGTCCAATTCAACACCCTCTTTCCGAATAAAGATACCAATTAAGAAATACAGCAGGCATCATCGGTAGTCTTTAAAAAATAGTCTCTAACAATAAATTATAGAAAAAATAACCACTTATTTTATTGAATAAGAATAAAGTGGCTGATTCATTTTATATTTGTGTAGTGTGGTATCGTTAATAATCATTAAATGACGCTTTATTTTTAAACTGAGAACAGTGCTTCCAATATTTGGTTGTAAAACCATACAATAAAATATCTACCGGCAGTATAATTAATTCCCTTGGCTCAAATTGAAAATGCAACGTTATACAAGAAAGTAAAATTGAAATAAATCACTAAAACCAATAGATAGGGCCACAAAACATAACAAACAGAAAAAATACTGAATACTGTAATTTTTTTGTTAATACAAGATCTTTACATAATAGTTGATAACCTGACAGTCATTAACCATTTTCCTATTGACCTTTCCTCTTTCAATAACAAACAAGATCGTAATTCTTAATTCTTTGGATGAAATGATGAAATTACTGAAAATGAAAATTAATATTGAGATCATATTTTACTTTAAATGCAATTATTTTGTAACATTATTTAGTGAATGAGTTATATAGAAGCAGTCCTAGCCCCCAGATAACTATTAAGAACTCGAAGACTATAGTTTTATTAATGACGAAACTGGTGAATAGTAAATATAGTTGCAATGAATTATCGGCGTTCTATTTAGTACTCTGAAGAATCCTCAGTTCACGATAATGTGCTTGTTATTTACGGAAAATAATTATTGTAGATTAGCTGTGTGCGCCACTAGTTCCTGACCGTATTGTATGTTTGAATCGGATTTTTTTTTTTTAAATGTCATTGTTAAAATATGTAAAACATTTACAGAAAACTATGTCATAGTAAATGCAGTTGTATTTTTATTTGGCTGAGACATATTTTATAGGCGTCAGTATTTACCAACTACTAATTAATATCATCTGGCGGTATAGACATTTATTTAAAAAATATATATGCGCAACATGGGAGGGTTTTCATTTATTTTAGCTATCAGACAGATATATTATAATAAAAATGACACAAAATTTTTATGAAAATAGGAGTTGGGTTATCTTAAATCATAGAAATATAAAACATTAGAACAGCGATGACAATCTCTGTTGAATGTTTAACTGTAGATATTTAAGCACGATTACTAAGAAGTGTCGAATTGGCTATGACTTAAATTTAATGTGATACATGCAGTCGAAATGAAAATGGTGAACCAAACACGTCACAATCAAGAAATGTAGACAGATAGTAATGCAATGTAAAATTCGGTTCACAATGAAGTGGAATTTATTCAAATTTAAAGCTTAATTTCAGATGTAGACTTCAAACATTAAGCAAGATTGGTTTTTAAAAGTTCCTTGAATGAACAATACTCTTCTAAATATGAAATTAAAATATCCTTCGTTGACATTTGTTTATGATTACATAAAAGCTTTATTTGTTACATACTTTTCGTTATTTCATTGAAACAATTTGCTAATTAAGTCATAATCAAATATGTCTTATCAATCAATCGAGTATATTTCTATGTTGTGAGAATCGATTAATAAGAAGATTTAAAACAATAAATACCGAGTATTCTGATGAGAAATAGAATATTTCAATATTAGCAGAATAGAATAAATATATAATATTTGTTCAGAAAAGAAAGTCATCGCATCACTAAAGAAAAAGATGTTCTGAACGCGTGCAATTGGAAAATTATTTTAGTAACTTGTGTCAGCGAAAATTCTATAACAAACAGAGTAAAACGATTATGAAATGTTATAGATTGATTAAAGAGGGGAAAAAATAATAGGGTTGTTTTATTGTAGTAGGAAATATATATTTATTAACAGTCAACGAAAAAAGAGTGAATAAAAAGGAGTGGAAAATAGGATATGAACTTTAAATAGAGCATTTAGAAGGGCATTGTTCTTTCAAGAAATAGTGTTTCAAATAAGGAGATGGTTATACAATCAAATAGGTAAGTTACTATGTTATTATAAAGAGATTCTATCAAAAATCTATCATGATTAAAAGGTAAAACAGAATATGATAAGTACAGCAAGAACAAGTGTGTCAGAAAAATGTTAAACTATATTGAAATTTATTGGCTAGTACTACTAACATTTGAAAATCAGGTAAATTATTAGTGCAAACAATTGAAAAAAGTATTGTGAACAAATAAAGCCAAAATGATAAAAAATAGTGACATACGGTATCTATGTTATACTGATTGAAAAAATTGGCAATTCCTTCTGTGACTATTCCCACGAGATAGCTTTTATTTACTTCTGTATTTCATAAAATGTTGCGATAGAATGGCATTATATTGTGAAATGAAATATTGATGAATAACTCATAATCATTCATGGATGTATAAAATATATAAGGATGATAGTATTATCACGATATTAAGATTTCACGAGGCTTAATTTTTTATGCGCAGTAAAGATCAAATTGTTCAAAAAATAGACAAACTGGAATATATAGAATCAATGAAATATTTCAAACAGCCGGTAATATTGAATAAATACAATGTCCCTCACTGCTAGAAAACCATCTTAACTGTCGACCCAATAAAAACATCAATTCAATATATATTCTGCTACAAAGGGAACGGAATTTCATTTTAATAGACAGATGAGTGTGTATAATTACTTAACATTAGTTGTGTAAATTGTATCATTCCTTTTATATTATACGTCCATAGAATAATAAGAATTAGACCGATCGCTTATGTCTAATGAATACATCAGATATACGAATACCTGCAATGAGAAGTATTTAAAAATATATCTACAAGTTTTCAATAACAGTGGCAGTGAAAGGCGTTGATCCTGTCTCAATTATAATTTATAAAAATAACAAATTGTACACTAATTACATACTAAGACTATTACAAAATTTAAAACAATTCGAAAGAAGATCCTGGTCTTGAAACTTTGAACTGATAGGCGAGGATCAAAACCTCAAAACGGGCCCTTCTCGGGGTAGCCGCCGCTTATAATATAAAGGTAACTTAGCACTGTTGGTGTTGCCCGGTGACAAAATTCAACGAGCAAAAATTTACTACCTAGCAACACTGTTAGAATGCCATAGACAGCAATGCGGTGCACGTAATAATAATATTAATAATAATAACACGTCATACAACTAAAACGTAACAATAATATACAATATCATGTAAAAAAAAATGCATTGAAATTATGTGTTGAACACTATGGGTTTCAGAAATTCACAAGTTATATCGAAAAAATATGTTGAATAGACTAAAGTACTGGTTTTTTGATATTAATCACTACCCTGTGAACGGTTGAACGATCTATATAATTGAAATGCACCCAGGTCTGCTTATTCCAGCACAATTAAATTGTTTAAAAAAAGGTACATCAACAAGCCAATTTTATAGTCATAGCAAAATAACATACAACCTGTCAGACAAAAGTTTCCCAAAATCAATTTTCATTCAAATACATATGCATATTTTTAGATAAATACATATTTTTATTGTTCAAACAGCAAAGATAAATTTCTATGACACCTTGTCATTTTACATACAGACTGTTGTTTCAAATCCAATATCTGTTATTGTAATTTATCTGAGTTTCTTCATTACCTTGTATCATTGAGCAATAATTATATAATAGTAATCTATAGGTTTCATATTTAGTGTTATATGAACAAACCTCATGAAATGTATGATTCATCATTCAACTATTCTGAAAATACATTGAGGATGTATACCTTTTTAGAAGAACTGGGGGACGAAATAAAAGCATTTGTAAAATAAAAGCATAATGCATTGTATATACATTTAACAAATGTGAAATATGAGTTATGGAGATCTTAAATTATTCCTCTTGTATATCTACATGATATTGAGTGTCACCGTTTACTAATTACGAAGAAAGGTAAGTAAAAAAGTGTTAAAATTAAAATAATAGAGGTTATTTGTAAGTAAATATCACGAAAGTGAAATCTATTCGCAAAATCAAAACAATACGAATAAAGATTAAACAGCGACCTTCATATTATTTATATTCTTGACTGCCGTGTGTCCACGGCACAGTTGATATTATACATTAAACATGTAGTAATAATATGTACATATGGGATTTTTATATCCATAGACGAGAGAACACCAAAATATATTACAATATTTCTATTAACTTTAAGGATACATATTTCTTTAAAAGTTTATGTGAGTATATTATGAACATTAAATTTTAACTTAATATAGGTATACTTTCATTGGTCAGGATTATTTTTTTATCCGTAAATAAATAATTGAATATATTCTAATAGGAAAACAATACAACAGAGTAATAATATAATATAAATATCATGTATACATGTATAGACAAGGACAATGAAATAGAAAAGATGTAAGATATAAAAAATTGTTTGTGGAAATGGATAAGAAATTATTAGGGATGACAATAAATGTGCAAAAAAAGAAAAATTGCCACACAAAAGCTATTCTATTAGTGCTTATGATAATAAACAAGCAAAGGCTTGACAATTTCTAGATGATAAATTATAAAGTCTAGGTCTAATAGGAAAGGAAAATATTGTTTATGAATGAATATGGAAATCAGTAAAGAATAATAAGAGATCGTATATAAATAATTATATATTCGGAAACATACTGTAGTCAAATAATATAATGAAAAGGATAGAATGTCGAAGAGGGATTAATTTAATTGCATATTTATAGTATTAGCTGATAAGGAAAAGTTTTAAATTCTCTACACATGTTATATAAATCGTTCAACCATTCAATTACAAAAAGTAGTACGGTACACTTAAATATTGATACAAATTTGCTTTCGACTCAAAACTCCTCACATTAAATTTATAAACCTAATAAATGTTTTTCTCCAATTAAGTTAAAAATATCACATGTTTATGTAACGATACATAATTACTAAGCTATATACACTCGGTGCAATATTCATCTTTTAATAATCTTCATGTCACGGACTCCAGTCAAAAACACATTCACGAAACTCAACACTTCTCTCTTGTAAACGATATTCAAATGATTTTCGATGCACTCAAGCCTGCTCTCCAGTCAGTCCCTATCGGTAACACCGCAATTTGTGTGAAAATAGATTCTTTTAATACCGGATGATATTCGAATACTCCATTGTGGGAAGAATTATCAATTTATCAGAGCAAACCTTTTCCTATTGTATTATTTTACATCAGGAGTGCTTTTCATCTGCGTTTGTATATATTTTTTGTAACATTTTAATCCAATCTGTAGTAAAATTTTCATTGTAAGTTTTGAAAAATGCATTTTGACAAGGCTCAAATAGAATATAACGGACTCATTTTTTTTTCAGTTATTATCATTTTAACTGTGGTATTTGTGAAGGATTGTGTCCCAAAAAGAAATGAAAATTTCTAATTGTAATGTTTACCTAGTAATCCTTTTAATATTGATATTGTGCATTTATACCATATCATTCGACGGATTACAAATATACTAGTGGCGCCTGTAAAACTATTTACAAGGACAAGTCCATTATTTTGTCAAAGTCAAACTGTTTTTGTTTGTTTCCAGTTTGAAATCTTTAATTGAAAAATTTCAGAAAAAAATGCATCGCTTGTTGACAGTTAAGAGTAACGAAAATAAATGTTTCTGTTTTAATCATAAATAATCTACAGATGATGCAGGTAGTCAAAAATTAAATGAAGTTCAAATAACTTTATGCCTTATATCAATTACTATTATAATAACTAAGGTTTATTAGTGAGGACAGTTTTCAAAGAATCTTATAATCAATTTATTCTTATATAATCGCTCACTATAAAGGCAGAATCAGCACAGACTATGTATGTTATGAATTATTTTTTCAGCTTAAATAGATCATCATCATATAACAATGATGACAAATATTCACCAGATGTCTTTCAGCGACTTTATTTCATTATAAGATTGGCAGGTGCTCTGTATTATGATTTAGGATCCAAGGGTGAGGAATAACAGTTTCACAGCGGCGATCGACCATAGGGGTGCAGAGATGGTTAAGGGGACTGGCGATCGCGGCTGGCTAGCCACTACCTAACCTCGGCAGAATTCAAAACGAAGGGTACGTAAAACATCTTGCTTTCCAATAACAGGGCTGCAGCAGCTTGAATCTGAAATCATTCATTGAACATTATAACAGACACTTAAATTGAAACGTGATTTTATTGACATATCAACGAATTAAATTTGTGTCAGTGATCTCCATTTATAACAATTTTGTCACTCATTTATATCATTGATAGAAATAATAAATATGTTTATTTGTCGCCGTGCTGTCAATGTCATTTATCACTCGACATTTTAAGGCTATCAGTGATTTCTTTTTTTAAAGTCAAATGATAATATTGTCATCAATTAAATCAAAGATTTTAAGATTATCTTTAATCACTGATTTAAACATGATATTTTATCAGAAAATCTGTTTTATTAAAGGAAATTGTAAAAACCCTATAGTTAATATATTGATAAGCATACCTCAGGGATTCTTGCAAAGAGATCATGAAGCCGTGAAGGATGATGTGGCGCTGTGTGTTGAAGAAAACTTTGGAGCGCTTGTACATAGCGATCTTGAATACCCTCTAACTCCTCTTCTGAAAGAAAGCATAACATAAGAAATAGTAATTAAAAATGTATGAGATACCTAATATGTACAATCTTTTAAGATTGATTGTTAGGAGTTGAATTTGAAATTTGAATGATTCAAATTTAGATATTTTACTACAATTTTTTGCTATTTACCAGTGGCGGCGGGTGACAGAAATATTGAAGAGGAGTGCAAAAAAAAGATTCACAAATTTATGCAAGAATTCCACCATCCGATTCTTGGATTTTGAAAAAAACTTCGATAACAAACAAGTTAAAGTCCGATACTGATGATAACAACTGTGTTTCTACATTTAACATCGCAAGAGTATTTAGTACTTCTTTTCTTAAAAATTATATTTCTGAAAAATTATATCCATATTTAACGCTGAGAAGCAACGACATTCGACTGCAGTCGTCAGTATTATGCAAATTAAATCACTGAATGCTTACTGATAAATTTTTGTTATCAAAATTACACGACTGCTTGGCTTCAAGCGCTTGCAAATTTATAAAATATTTTACTACAAATAAGCAATCTAAATTTGGCACTTCAAAACAACTCGATACCAGTCTTTGTACCATGTTTCAGCCAAACTTGAATCTATGCTTAGAAAAATACATTTTTGGAGGTTATCGAAAATGACCAACCTGAGGTATTACAATTTTTTATCTGTAAAATATCTATTTTTTACCTGAAATAAGCGAAAAAATAATTGAATACTTGAGGGTTAAAATCACTTTTCAAGCAGTATTTCTCCAAATCTGAAGATGAAAACAATTGGATTTCAAATACTTTTGATGAAGAATACTTCCTGACAGTTAAATCATTATCAATCAAGAGAAAAAAGAGAAGTTAATCGAGCTTTCAAGTGATCCTACTCAAGGCTGAATTCAAAAGAAAATTATTGATTAATTTTTAGTTAGGTAGGTATCAGCAGGGATCATGTGCACTTTTCTGACAATACGTTTAAATTAAGCTAAATGAGCTGCCAAGGGGTACGAAATTCAAGAAAGGTTGGGAGCCGCTGCACTATAGTATCGCATACTTCATTACATATAACATAATGGGGTAAACCATTTGTAGAATTCATTATGGAAGAAAGTAAACTTTAGTGGAAGGAGTTTTATAAAACCTAGCTGGATACACAGCTGAGCATTATGGAATATCTATGCCACCCTTGAAAAAAACTCTAAACTATAATTTATTATCTTTAATACTCCATTATATCTCCTTAAATGTTAAGCACAATCATAGTTGTAATTTTATAAATAGTATTCACCAACCCAAATGTTTACAGGAGGTATATAACACTTTTGTACAATGTGTAGTTTTAAAGAATCATATTGAATTCAAATGTAATTATGAAATTTGTTGGTTTGTGTTTTTGTGGGCAAGCTTTTTACATGATAACAAACTCTTACACAAACTGCTGCAAGCTATTGCAAACTTGATTGCCTACTCTTGTTCAATGTTCATCTCCAGGAAGAGCACATTCATCACGCAGAAGAGAATTTGTTTTCTCATGGAAGTATTAGCTATATTTCCAATCACAACCTAAGAAAATGATGTTCATGAGAAATAAAATGTTTCACAAAAGAAAATTTATATTAAATTGTATAACAGTTTAACTTCAAGCTCTGCCATCTATTATTCAAATATTGAAACAATGCGTCATTCTTTCCTTTCACAATCGCACACTGCTTTATCAACATTGCATTTCATAGGCCTTCTCGCCAGAACTTATTACATACCTACTCAAAATCTACTTTTTTTATTTTATCTAACTGTTGCTTTCAGGTAGCGATATTTAAGTACGCAAATTAACTTTCATATAAGCATAAAATGAAATTTCATAAGATCGCTTCGGTTGACATTGCCATGCGCAAATGCACCCACAAACCTAATATAAATAGAAGACTTGCTGTAAACTTTCAATTAGAAATCATAGAAATTGATGTGACACGATGTATTGCAATCTGTATTACCGACACGCCGGAAGATGGCAGTAGAGGTACAAAACTAAATGTTAGTTATACGAAACCTTTTAGTTAAAATGCTAGTAAGAGAATATAACACTGCATATTATTACAGTGAGATAAAAACCTAGTCGTGAAATATAATCTATTGTTATATATTTTAAGGATAACGGGAAAATAAATATTTAATTTATTAACACTGTATTATAATCAATCATTAAGGAATAACATTGAACTGCCATTAGAACGCAATCTAATCTTTAAATTTATAAATATGTGTGGACTGTGGACGACTATTACTGCAGATATTATTGCCAAGTTTAATTATCATTAAATTGTTATAAAATAGATATATGCGTCAATGGTTCCGTCGAACTGCTATACATAATGACAAAAATTATGTATAGGCGTGCGGTAATAGAAACAGCGCAACGTAGGCATATTATATTTTTCATTTCATTTCGTTTGAATGCGATTGGAGCGAGCATTGTTGAGTTAGTATTGGTACTCGCGGAGTAGTATGTTCAGTAGGTCAACCGCGTGGAGCAACGACCGCGCGCAGCCGTTGACCTCGGAACACCGAACACATCCAAAGATGCAAATCACTCACACAGTCACGTTTACAGACAGGGCTGCCAACCGAATATATTACGTCACAGATCAATCAAGTACATATTTATATTATTACATGCAATACCTATGTGGGTAAAAGTTTTATTTCAATTATAAACTCGGTGTTCTAATGAAATTACAGCAAGCATGACTCGATATTTTTTATAGTTTTATTGCAGCGATAACAAATAGTCGCAGATATTTTTAGGAGAAAAATCAAAGAATAAGTTATAACAAAATTCTCCATACTGTTCATAATTTTGCATTAAACTTTTTATGTATTATTGTAATTAATTGAAAAATGTTTAATATCTATTTTAAGCTGACGGATCAAGGTTATTTTCATTATACGTAACATTTAGACTATTAATAGTATACTATACGATTTATCATTTCCTAAGACAAAACAAGTGAAATTTTCCAGCCCTGGAAATACTAACAAACGTCAAAACCAACACTTTCACGCGCATTGCACCGCGCCATTTACAGTGGCCGCCTCGCTATTTATAAAGTTGCCTTGTCGCATGCATTTGTGTATGTATTTATTATTTATCTTTCCATACAACATAAAATATTCTTCTATCACTAGAAAATTTGTGTGCGTACCGTTTCATCACATCACTTTAGCGCACTTCACTTTACTTCCTTTTGCCTAAAAGTGGGTTCTTACGAAGAAAATATATTACTCTACTACCTAACTAGTTGTTCTGCATAACGAAAAATTTTTTGTTTTACTGCAATTTCTAAGCATTACTTTTAATACACATGATTATCTGTTTGAATAATAAATTTAAATAACCACGAGCTGGTTTGATCATGGCTTGACAGTAAGCTATTTTCCGTTTTATGTAGGTATCATAACTACGAGTATTTTCTAGTCCATACTTCACGATTTTATTTTGAATGGTGTTGGAACTCAAAATGTACATATTAAAATCAAACTGTAATGATGTGATAAAGAGCTTGGACACGCATGCAACGTCACTTCAGTTGCGATTCAGATTAGTATGAATTTCAGAACAGCATAACAATTATTATTTATTATAGTCATTTGATGTCATTTGAAGTTTACACATATATATATTTTTCAATAATCACATATTACTATTTATTTATTAATTATATAAAATCAATATTGCTGTAATTGATAAGGCGATGAATCAATTAAACATTAAACGACATGTATTATGTAATACATTTTAACCGTCTGAATAATAGAGGATTATTTTTTGTTGTTGGCGATACCATAAGCACTTTCTGTATGTGCATTGCAACACCGGAAATATAGAAAATGTTTGAAAGAGGCGTAAAATCGACAGTCATAGAGAACTATACTCGACAGTTTAGGAAAGAGGCAACGTCATACAGCGTTACGCTGAAAGCGTTTTCCGGTGAACTAAGTCAACAGACATTATTAGCCAATTCGCAATAATTCTGCTTTGAGGACAAATTTTTATTCGATTGTTCGTACATTTTTGAAACGATGAGAACGATCCGAAAGACCGAGTGAGATTACTGTCGGTATTTTTTCAAGATTATTAAGAAGATGGAAGTATTGGTACTCAACTGGAAAAATCTTGGGCATAGGTACCTACCTACGAGCAATGTTATAATTTTCTTCGAAATGATAATTGGGGGTACGTCAGTACAACAGAAGGTAATTATTGTAATATGCGAATGATTTAGAAATGGTGCGTTACCCTTTCATGATTTATGAGACAAACTCACCTGAACTGGCTAATACAAGGAAAAACAATATTAAGATACATAGCGAAATCAAATATCATAAGTCATTTTTAAGTGCATAAAATTATGTTTACAAAAACTTTTCGGTAAGTAATCATTTACCCCCGTCACAAAGAAAACTAATGCGTAAAAAAGGAAAATTAAAAAAATAATTGGATTTGATTATGAATGAAGTAATTTTGAAATATCTGATTTTGTCATTTCACTGTGGCCCTGAATACCAAACATTGGGATTGTGTTCAGTTTACTACGAATCAATAAGTAGCGCAAAATTTTTCTTCTAAACATATCCCCACCATCTTGTTGACAGGAATGCATTCACAGAATTTCGTGTATGAATAAGAGTGTCTAACAGCCTTGAAGCGAAGCATTCAGTTACGTAAACCCACAGTTCTACGTCTCAGCCGGTGTTTTTCTGCTATAATTAATTAATGCCGTGCTATACGGTACGAAATATTGGGCACTGAACTAAAATAAGATTGTATTCGAGCGATTGAATTGGTCATTAGTCATATGCAATTTACAATTCTGTAATTATGACAAGTGTTGATATTATTTAACCGCTTGACTCCCATAGAAATAATCAGATAGATTTTTCATGTACTGCGTATATTTCAGAGCCTCCCAAAAATTGGAAATTAATTATATTTTTTAATTTTTTTTTAATTCCATATTGATGGGTGGTGAAGCGATTTTTCCAGTTTTCAATTGAAAATTATAAGATTTTTTTAAAAATGTCAGTGGCGCAACACAAAATAGTTACTTTTTTTCATTAAACTTATTTTTATAAAAATATTTTTTTGTAAAATTAATTTTCATTTTAGACTTAACTACGCTTAATTTTTATACTGAAAAACGATATTATAATGTTAGGGTTGCCACAACACATTATTTTTAAAAATATTTTTACCTAAATGAACAAATTGTTTAGACACAAAATTATATTTAAAAGTTTGGGTTGCTACAAAATAGTCGTTTTATAAAAAGAAATCAATCTTCGAATTTAATTACAACGCAAAGGTAACGATTTTTACTAATATTTTTCTTTCGAGTGGTAAATGCCAATGCATGAAGCAGAACACATTGGTATTTCACATTCCTGACAAACAAATTTTTTGAACTTTTTTAGTGGAAGGCAAACGATACAGCGTTTTCTATCAATTTCTATATACTATACACGGGAATTTCATATTTTTTAAAATTGAAATTATCTCTACATAGATGTCACTATGTATATTCACTATAATCCAAATAAAATTCTATTGGAATACCTTGTTCTGAATTTTTGAAATTTCATGGGCACTGGTGTCCGCTTGGGATTCAAGTGGTTAAGTCTCACTAAGTGGAAAATCATCAATAACTTTTATACTATGAAAAGTCGAAATCACGAAAAATTTTCAATTCTCGATCAAAGTTTCAAATGTCCCCTATCTGGTTTGCCAATTTTTTTATTTGTATTTTTTTCTAGCCAGTGAATTTATGTCACCAGATACAGCATATTTCCCGTGTGCAAGCTTTCGCAACTACAAGATATTTTCCTTACCCTTTGCTTGATAAAAGTGTGCAGGTTTCCAGATTTGCTAGGACTACTGTGAGAAAGAATACTTAAAGATGAGAAAGTAATGTCAACGCGCGGTTACGATTCTGACGTAAGTTTTGCATTATTATAATTACCTACTATTCAGTATAAAAGTTTACGAACTGAAATATCCATTACTTGAATCATTTTTCGGTGTTTTCTAATGGAATGAAAGGCAATAAATTTACTGACGATTCTGAAAATAAGTCATTATTTTTGTAGCAAAACAAATGTAAGTAATATATCATTTTGAAAGGACGATTAAAAAGAATACATGTATTGCATTGGAATCGTCACTAAGCCTTTCATTGAAGGTGGTACCGCTAATACCTATTATTTGATCGAATATTTTTCATTCTGTAGCGGCTTGTTGGAACTAGGGATTCTAAATATTCGTTGAAAACAATTATTTGAATATTGAATATCAACACATTAAAGCAGGCTGGGTAAACTGCGGTCCGCGGGCCACATGCGGGCCATATTCGAGCATAATGATATAATGTATGAACGTCACCGTGAATAGTATTCATTGTTTTTTTTTTTCATTTTTTTGGAGACTATTAATTATTAACACATACTAGTTTCCAGTACGTGTCTTGAGTGAGTAGTATGGTGTTAAATAAACAAAATATACTACATCAGGATATAACGAGACGCTGAATGACGATTTTTGTTGACCCAGTGGTATAATACACAATAATACCTAGGTACTATGAACGAATAATATTCGAATAATTTATCAAATAAACGAATATCAGAAAAGAGTCGAACATGTTCGAATATCGAATATTCGATTTGAATCCCTGGTTGGAACTAAGCAATCGTAAGGCATAAACGAAGTGTGCAATGATAATGATTTCGCAACGCAAAAAGCAGTTCCAAGCATCGTTGTGTGAAAAGTCGCACGGACATTTTTAATTTTCGACTCATGAAAACATGTTTCTCAATGAGCAACAATACAATGTCAAGAAATATCAGAGACACGTAGGTCAAACATACATTACGAAAATAATTAAATAGTGGTTTATCGTTACCTAGACACATCGAATCTGTACACTTATTCTATGAGAAATAAAAAAAACATGAAGTTAAATCCGTGATGTCATGTGTCATGGACGAAGTTGACGCATATTTTGTCAAACTGGGCTTATTAATTCAATCATTCTTAGCTTACACACTGTAAGATGACTCGTTGAAAAGGAGCGAGAGAAATGACTTCGTAATTGGACACTAGGGGCGCTTACTGATTTTGAATGCGCGAAAAGTTTAGCCTTTCAATTCTTTATTGAATATTAAAAGTCTGTGGCATACTGAAACCATTTTAAATTGTGTTCAAAGATTTTTTTCCTAAATATGGAGCGTAGTACGCAACCACAGCGTTTGGAAATCACTGAATCACTACTTATCTGAGGGGCAGGCACGTGAACTAAATATACTGTCTTTCATCTCGTGATTTTTTCATGAGTCAACTAACAATCTTCAAGGTGTCGGTGCTTCGTTGAATGTATCAAAAAAAACTGTAGGTGAATGTAGAATTGGATTGCCATTATTATAATCTCCGGAATCCACTAAATCTATATTATACATCACTGATCTGAGGTATTACATTATTAATAACAATAATACATAATATATTGTTACACATTAATAATTAATTCAATATACAGATAATCGTTTGGTCGCCATTTGAATATGGAATAATCATTCGCTGCTCCATCCTGATAAATAAATAAAACTTCATATCGTAACATAACAGCAAAAATACAGTGAATAAATGTTTATTTTACACATTGACAGAATATACTCTTGGAGACAGTAGTTTTCAACAGAAAATTCCGTAAGTTATAAACAACTCAGGATAATCTTGAAGCCTCAATGACGAGGCAGAAAGAAGAGATTATTGTTAACAGTTACAAGATGCTGAATTATCATTTTGTGGCTGAAATTAATAAAAAACTATTTAACATTTACAGTGAGCAATTTGCGATTAAAAAATCTTGCAATTCTTTCAGTAGAACACCAACTGGCAGATAATATAGATTGAGATAATGTTGCTGACGATTTTGCTAAGAGCAAAGGAAAAATAATAGTTAATGTTGTGTTAGTAAAATCTGCGGAATATCTTGTCATAAATTAATTTACAATTTTAATGTACAATATATTAATGGATTGTACACCAACAATTTAGTATTTTTTATATAAATAATAAACATAAAAATTATTTTAAAGACTAGATTTTTTGACACATTTCAAGAACGAGCTTGCGGGACTCAATAATCAATATTGAATATAACATTTGTAAATGACAAATTGTAAAAATATAGTACATATTTTTCAACAAATTATTCGGCGCAATATTCTATACCGTGATGGTTTATGATTTAAAATATACAGTAATTTTAAAGATATCCATAATCCAACACAACTGTAAATATTAAATCATTTTGCAGGAAAAATGGTGGGGGAAAGCAAAATCCTTAGCTTCGCCACAAAATCTTGTTATTATTCTGTTAATTATATTTATTAGTCTTTTTTAAATTCAGTTTTAATTATTTAAAACACGTCTATGTTATTATATCGATTTAAAAATTTAAAGGGAGCAGCGGAAAAAAAAATTGTTTAGGGGAGGCGTTGTAGCATAAACGTTGGAAACCGCTGGTCTACTGAATAAAGATCGAAATTGCTTAATCGAATACTTTGATAGAAAGAATATGTAAAAAATTGAAAAAGTTATTTAATTTTATACAAAGAAAATTGAACATATTTTTAGTGGTAAACAAAGATATTTCAAATATTACATATGTTGAAAATGGCATGAAATTTTTTCCATAGCTACTACATACATTATGTATTATGTAGCATCAAAAAAAATGTTCATTTGAATTGTGTAGTAACTATTTATATTTAATCGTGTTTTGTTTAATTTTGCGTGCTTATAAATCCATGCATAAGATAAGACATAATTTATTATGTAATAAGAGATTCGGTACTTTCTTCTTTCGTCTTCAATGATTTTATTATTCATTTACATAAACGGATATATTGTTAACTAATAGCACTTTGAAGCAGAACATGTTTCTCAAGTAAAAGTTAATTTTTTTACCTGCGTAAAGCTGCATGAAACAACTAAGGGTAATTTATTTTTTAATTATTATTTACAGCAGTGATGTTACTTTATTTTATACAATGCATTGAAATCCGTGAATTATTACAAACCTGTAAAAGTCAAAACGATGTAAGATTCTTTAGATAGCAATTGCATAACTAATTAAGCCCTGTTTAATGAAGTTATCTATTCTCAAATTAGAGAGTAATGCAATGGATCTGTGCACTCTACAAATTTAATCATATATGAATAATTAACATGTAATTATGGTTAAATAATACATATATACATGAGCGCTTAGCACGTCCGCATCACTCTTGATCCGCCACAACGTCGTGAGCACTTTCTACCGTGACGTCACAAAGCAGGTTGCGCAAACAAACGTGGCCGACCATAACATTTTGCACTTCCTAACGGCACGAACCCGCTCCTCTGATTTGTATTCAGCCAAGATGTGGATCGGATTTTCAGTTTCTATATACATCTATTATCTATTTATTCATTTACATTGTCACGGCTTGTTTAATCTGATTGTGCATCGCGCACACATTGCAATATGTGTGTTGCATAACCGCACCGCACTGATACAATAAAATCACGAATAATTACCAGTGAAATTTTGGATTTTACAACACTCACTCATCACTGCTTACCAAGGAAAGGGGAGAGAGAAAAATCACAACAAATGATGAACTCTGAAACCTGTACAACTATCATAACATAAAGAATAAAATCACAAGAACTAACCTGACACTAGGTTAAAAATATATTAGCGAATTAAAATGTGCTGAAAAACTGTTTTATCTTGCGAAATATGAAGGGAGTTTTTTTTTTTTACAAAAAATGTACTTTAAAAACTATACGTTTACTGATGATGCAGCTCGCCCCGTAATTAAAGGACAACCCAATAATAACATTCATTACCTGATTGTAGTATTGTTGAATGAGTATTTTTTTATGAGAATTTTATTTAATAATATAATTTAAGACATCGACTGAGGGTGCTTGATGGAATTTCAATATCAAATTCGGATTATTGAGATTTTGTACACTTCCATGTATTTTGTCACTAACGACCCGGGTTTCGCCTTTCGGCATCTTCAGGCATTCGAGCACACGAATGGATTCGATGGTCAGTTCGAGTCCATTCGTGTGCTCGAATGCCTGAAGATGCCGGAAGGCGAAACCCGGGTCGTTAGTGACAAAATACATGGAAATGTACAAAATCTCAATAATCCAAATTAGAATTTTATTTATTGGAATACATCTTAACAAAATTAGTAAGGATAATTTCAGTGGGAAAAAATCGATCCGATTTGCATAAATTATATTTTTGTATTACATGCTTTTATAGGTATATTATATATACCTACAGAGTTAAAAAACTGAAAAAGGAGCGAATTAATTCCGTACTAATGAACGATTTTTTTAATAACTGACTGTTTATGAAAGCCCCACATAATTCTGATTAACTCAATAAGTGAATAGAATATCTTCGAGGATCTACAACGAAATTTGCGTCGTTATTATGCAAACACTTACCGTTGTTCAAGAGAATGTAAACCTTCAGACAGACGTATTCCTCCATCCGTAGCTTGATCCGTCTGAACATGATGGTGATTTGTGTCATCCTCTCAACAACCAGTCCCACGTCTAATCTGAGCTGCTCCATCGTAATCGGGCGTCCCATCAACGTCGTCAGGCAGGTTTGAAGAGTTCGAAGATTCGCGTTCACCTATATAAACATACAAAATTAAATATACTGCTGTATACAAATAAAATTAGTCGCTACCTTGATATATTTTGTTAAAAAAATATATCAATGTTAATACGGTTTGTAAAATATAAACGATAAATTTAAAACGACCGACGAATATTGACTGGCTATATTACTGGAAGAGCTTAATTCAAACATTTGAAGATTAATTTAAGACATCAACTTAGGGTGCTTGATGGAATTTCAATATCAAATTTGGATTATTGAGATGTTGTACACTTCCATGTATTTTGTCACTAACGACCCGGCTTTCGCCTTTAAGCATCTTCAGGCATTCGAGCGCACGAATGGACTCGAACTGACAGTAAACAGTGTCTAACGTTTATATAGAAGATACAAATACGACAAATATTATTTACGAGATAAAATATTATACATCTGGGATCCACACTGATGCCTGAGGTAACATTTCGAGAATCGCCTTAATCCTTATTTTGTAAACAACACATTAACAGAGTGGAGAATTGCCGCTTTCCAACTACTTTTAGAATTACCAGTGATTTTACAATTATAAAAGCGTTGTGGGTTTCGACGTGATGCAATTCGACGAAAGGGTAAATATATACAATCCTAATCCTATAATAATAATCCTATCCAGTGATTCCATGTTTTTTCAGAGACTGAAATCTTTAACAGTTTCTGAAATTCGGCTGATTTTCCACAAATCTATCGTTCAAATTATTGAAAGAAGAAAAAAAAAAAAAAAAATGAATTTCTGATGAATTTGACTCATGTTAGCTTTTTCCATGGAAACGGCATTCATCGTAATTTATTTGCAGTTTTTACTTCGTATATTGACAGTATTTACAAGATACTTAGATGCCCAATTGCATTGAAATAACCTAAGAAAGGATATGATAATAGTTGTGTTCATACGTAATAAGTGTAATAAAATGTTTTGTATCGTTTCTATAGAAAGTCCATATAAGCATCAAGCTATTCGTAATACACGTAGAAGAATATTAACAAAATACTCAAATTACAATTAATTATAATTAGTTAAAAAAAAGATCAATTAGCTCGAAACCAGTAGTTGGTAAACCGATCGTATGACCGATAAAAACGTATGGTGATGTTTAATTACTCGTGAAACGCTTAAACTCATAGGGGGAATGGGGACAATTTTTCTTGTGAAGTTCAACCTTACCCTCACAATCTACCTCAACAAATAATCTTCGATCCCATCCAAGCCCCGGATTACAAAACCAATGTGGTACCCGGTATAAACCCGAGTTAACGAGAAGCTAGTCAGGTGCCCTGTGACGTGACAAGCCACCGTGTCGGGGTGGCTTGAGGGTAGCTGCAGGGCGGTGGTGGGTGACCCATATAGCTATCGATTGGGGTGACTGCAGGTCATAGTCCTGATGCGACCCTGCTGGGCTTTTTAAAGACGGCGACGCGCTGGCAATGTTGGGGCACATTATAAAAACGTGACTTCGCTCTAGCCAATGGGATAACGTTAGATTGCGTAATTTAATTTAACAATTTAATAATAATCCATTTGACATATTTCTGACAGATATATTACATGTTTAGTATGTTTGAGTAAATGAAAAATTCTATAGATTTGTAGTTATAAACAAAATATTTTTATTTCATAATACACATCAAAATGAAGTATTTACTTGTTAGGAACATGATTTACAGTGCGGGTGTTTCATGAACACGATAGTTACTGATATCTAAGAATAGGCAAGGCTTGATTATTTTGCAAAGTTTAACGTATTCAACGATATTAACGATCCAGCAACAAAATGAGAAGCTGGAATCAATATCTATTTAAAAAATACATTACGGCGTTTACCTTTCTATCAAAGTAGGAAAAGTATGAAAACCCATGGGTTGGAAGCTTCATAATGAGATAAGCGACATGGTAAATAGAGTAACCGATACGTAAAACAAGTTACTAATTCTGTGGCGTTATGGCAAATGTTGGTAAGTCGGCTTTATATTAGTTTAGAAATAATATGAAATAATATTGATAAGTTGTAAAAAATTAAATTAAATGGACATTTCTTCATTACTCTTATTAGATGGATCTGTTGACTGGTAAACCAAACTTTGCTGAGTATTATTTTCTATAAATTGTGAGAATAAACGTAATATAACAAAAACTGGACATACTGGACGTGACAGATTATGTACCCAACATTTAATCATTTTAAACTCAATTGCCATTGCAATTTGCTAAATAAACGACATATTTTATTTAACTTAAATAAATATCAATGAGTCAAAGAAATATAATTATCACAGCTGATATATATCTCAAAATTAAGTGAAACGTATTGTGACATATTATGAGTGTTTTTTTTATTATATTATATTTAAGCTGTGTAATAAAGGTTTTATCGTAATACGAAATGTAAAAATCATTAAATTACAACTTTTCTTCAAAGGCATTACAATTTTTTAAGCTAATTTCAACATTCTTTAAACGAAGTAATAACTCTAAGTAACCATTAAGAAAAAAAATATGTGGAATAAGCTATAATCATATAAAACACAGATTATTTAGCCGAGTACCGCCTCAAAATTACCCATTATTCCCGTTAAAATATAGCTTCTAAATAATTTTGTAAAATATCTGTTTATTCCAAATAAATGAGAATATGGTTTTTAAGATGTCCAACGGCAGATTATGTTAATACATTCTTCAATAATACATAAAAAATCCTTCAGAAATACTGTGATTCAACTCATCAGAAAGTGTAATATTAAGACTAGTAAACAATCTACCAAACAGACTTGGTTCCATATGGTTCTGTTTTTGCGAAGAAAACGCTCCGGTTGCGATGTTGGTTTTGCGTGGCGTGTTGTGTTGTTTTGTAAATCCTATGAAAAGCTGCGAGCGGAAGTCTTGTGCATACCTTCCCTCCCTGCCTAGAGTGCCTAGCTACAGCGGTGAAATATAAATTTAACTGACCTATATTTGGAAATTTCCGGTAAAACACGTGTCAAAATTTTCGGTTGCCATTGACGACGGTTCATTCACCAATTTAACAATATAGCTTTAAATCGACAACCATTTGAATGAGACAATACGTAGAAGTGGAAATTTCGAAATATTTTTCAATCAATCTTTATCAATCTTGAATGATTATTCATACTACAAATTCAATCGTTGATTTATATTTTTATATATAAACTCAAATACATGATTTCAACAATTTATATTCATTCGTTTAGTCCAAAACATGATACTGAAGAGACTGATAGATTACTTTCTAAATTGAATTCGAATAAGCTTCTTTTAATGACGTTCACTCGAAATTCTCTTATACTGCCCATATTATCGGATCGTGTAACGATATAATAATAGAACTAGAAGAATATTTGGCTAATCGCTACAACTACGCCTCATTTGCAGGTTCGGATACGGTGGCTGGAAGGGATGTACACAAGGCCTTATGGCATAAGCATTGAATTAAACTAAGATTTTCAATGAGATGCGTGGATGCCTCTTTTCATAATCGTACCACTAAGCAATTATACTATATATGAAACATTTAACTCACCTCTTGTGTGAGTTCGGATTCCTGATCTCCATGGTTTACATGATGTGAAGGCGCATTCTTCCCGTGCATCGCCTGGTACGCGGCCGTGGTCAGGACAGAGATTTCGTGCCACTTATCCATCAACAGCTTCGAGTGGATCTTCATCGGGATCTCCAAGATAAACGGAAGCTTTTTCGTCCACGCCACCATCTTATGTACGATCGAGTCGCCGATCTTGCACAATTTATCACCGATCTCTGATTTGTCCTCTAGAAGGTCAGGTAAATGCTGCACTGTCGCTATGTCCTCCATCGCGTCACAGTCTATCAGGGCTTGGATCATTTGCGCCGCTCTTTCAACCGGAACTAATCTTTCTCTCTCCCAGACGTCTCTTTCTCTACTCGACGATGAACTGACGGCGCTATCTAGTCTCTGTCTTAAATGAACTATTTCGCTGGGATTCGTTAAAGCCGTTTTAAGAATGGTTCCGTTAGCGAGCGGTTCGGATCGACCGGGGTACGTTCCCTGCATGTTGGTGCTGAGCTGTGCGTTCGCTGCACCGCCCTTCTGCGCAGATTTCTTGTGCTTTTTGTACTTTACTTTATAGAGGTTGTAAACGGCGCCACTGTTTCGACCACCCGGCATCCGGTCTTCTCTGACAGCTGTGGAAAGAATTTGTACACCCATTGTAACACTGTAGAACTAAATTACAGTATAAAAATGGTATCGTAATTTGATCATTTAATTATTAAACATAATGTGGGCTAACGTCAATACACATTTTCATTAAATACATCATTGATATGTTATATAATGTTTTTAAGTTTACTAAATAAAGATAAAAAAATGGAACAAAATACAATACGATCCTCAGTTATCAAAACGCTGTATATTTTGAACTGTTGCAATGCATTATTTATTATAGTAGTGTGCACTTTTATGAAAAAGTCATAATCACGAATTTATGAATGAATACGATTTTCAGCTTAAAAGAAATATGAGACCATAAAAAAAAGGCTTCTTCTCGACTATTTGGATAAAAATGGTTAAAAATTTGGAACAATTTCTTACCTTGTAAAACCATTCCTTGTTCAATACACTTTTTAAACCGACAGTACTGACACCTATTTCGTTGCGCTTTCGTAATTTCACAAGTTCCATCAGCCACACACGTATAAACTCGTCTGTTTTGTACAGTTCTTTTGAAGAACCCTTTGCAACCCTCACACGTGATAATACCGTAATGCAAACCGGTTGCCTTGTCCTCGCATATCATACAAATCATAGGCTGGTCGTCTTCGTCAGGTGGAGGGGGCGGTTCCGGAGGAGCGTACACTAAAGATTTTAAAGGTGGCGCCAAACCCCCTAGAGGAGGTCCGGACGCATTCGCAGCACTGAGATTCAAGGCGTGTAATTGCTGTGCGGGAGGAAGCTGCGACAGATCTCCTGCCCACAGACGTTCCATATTCAGTGGTCCATGGGGGCTTCCGCCAAGTCCGAGTAGGAGGTGCGCCGCCGACTCGTCGGACGCAGGAGGTAATGAGGGTCTCGGACTTCTTGAAGGTCCGCTGACAGACGAGGGACTTTCACTCTGTGCGGGAACTTGCGTAGGAGTTGCGGGGGACCAGAACATTGTTCTCACTCCACCGGATTCACCCATTATGACCGTCGGGGTGTTTCTCGGCGTTCTCTGTTCGTGCACCATCATTCCACTCGGCGGAAAATTTCCTCCTATCAATTCGGGTTTGACTCCATTGATTCTGTTGGCCTGCATCCACATCTGATGCTGCTGCGCCGATATCGGTATTATTTGGGGGGGAGGCCCTCTGGGTCTAGGACTGCTCATGTTCATGTTCATCCCTTGCATGTTAAGGCCCTGTGGTTCTCTTTTCATTGGAAAATTGTTCATGTTGAGAAGTTCCCTGGGGGTGCCTTCGCATTTGATAACCGAACATGACGCGAGAGATCTGATGACTCCCTGTTGTTGGTGTTGCGACTGCTGCTGGTGTTGCTGCTGCTGCTGATGGTGCGATTGCTGCTGCGACTGCTGTTCCTGCTGCTGTTGTTGATGTTCCTGTTCCTGTTGTTGGTGTTGGAGCTGTTGTTGCTGTTGTTGCTGCTGTTGTTGTTGCTGCTGTTGTTGCTGCTGCTGTTGTTGTTGTTGCTGCTGTTGTTGTTGCTGCTGCTGTTGTTGTTGTTGAGACGGTGGCGGGCCGGGTCCGGGAGGTGCCGGCGGCGGGGGGCCGACTCCCTCGCCCGCCCTGCCCTCGGGAGACCCGCGGCCCTCGTACGCCATCCGCGGCGACAGCGGCACCAGGTCCGGCGAGGAGGTGCTCGTGTCCGCCACCGATTCGCCTGCAGATAAAAATAGCTATTAATTTCCAGTTAAAATAAATTAATTCAGCCCATCTCTCTTTATACTAATGTTTTATATACTCTAGAAATTTTTATGGATATACCAAATCATTTTCCCGAGTGACTGCGGAAAGAATTTTAAAATTGCACTATGAATACGTGCTACATACTTCATTTCATACTTTCACCTAATCGAGTTGGTCTACTGTATGAGAGCTCATTTATTTTTGAAATTAACATTTAGATTCGCTTAAATGACCACCTACAGAATAAAAATTAATTCATTTAAGACATCGACTGAGGGTGCTTGATGGAATTTCAATATCAAATTTGGATTATTGAGATTTTGTACACTTCCATGTATTTTGTCACTAACGACCCGGGTTTCGCCTTTCGGCATCTTCAGGCATTCGAGCACACGAAGGCATCAGTTCGAGTCCATTCGTGTGCTCGAATGCCTGAAGATGCCGAAAGGCGAAACCCGGGTCGTTAGTGACAAAATACATGGAAGTGTACAAAATCTCAATAATCCAAATTTAAAAATGAATTCAATATGTCGCCTGTGTTTTGGCCAATTCATGTTACCCTGAAAAAATACGAAAATTATTCAATGATTGGATATCATTTTAAAGACAGAGCAGGTCTCGGCCAAATGATGAAAATTAGAATAATAAATTGACCCCTTTTTGGAAAGGAAATATTTTATATTGCTTTTAGGTTTAAAAATTCTGACCCACCCACTTTATGTATTCCACTATTATATCGAAAGCCCCCACGTACAATCCCGTTTTTACTCTCTCCTGAACAATTTCAATTTTGAGGGTTACATCAATTGGTCAAAACACAGACGATTATGTATATCAACTAAGTCATTAAAAAAGTGATTATTCTTATAAAAAACCCGAAATTTAATAAAAGCGTATTAAAAAAAATATAAAGTGTATAAAACGTACCATTTATTTTATTTAATTTGTTAACTACATACGAAAAAAAATCGCTTGTATTGTTATTCATTATTGTTATTTTGTATGATCGACCGAATAATCATTCATCGTATAACATAATTACAGTATTTTTGATATATCCGCATTTAAACGAAAACAGTGTCTTTTTTATTTATTACCAATTGTATCATAATCGAAGACGTAATATTATTAAATAAATTCAAAATTTACAACAAAAAGTTGCATGCAAAAAACGTGTTTTTAAAAATGACGGCAAATAATCTGACGAGATCTACTTTTATAAATGCAACAAAATGATGAATCATATATTTTGACCCGTCTAATATATATTAATCTTCGCAATTAAAAGATTTAAAAAAATCAGCAGACCATCATATTATTTCTAATAGTTTGCAAATTTAAACTAATCAAAATTGTATAAATAATTACAGTAATAGGTTATAGGTTACCGGAATTCGTCGAAGCAAAACTATTTTACTTCTAGTGGGAACGCTCGTCATAGATGACGGTATTGAAATTGAAATACTGAATGTCTAAAGTAGCAGTTCTTTAGTTTCCATACTGACGGACTGATTGTTGTTTGTTTACTTCGGGTTTGCGCCACGTTGGAGCTGTTTGTATTGTTTATATACACCGCGGACGCTTAGGTCATGAGAAAAGTTCATACCTACATATGTATGCGATGCCTACAGACCGGTCTGATCTATTAAATGTAAGATAATTATTACGCAATATGTCAAAAACCTCGAAGATAATATAGTGCATACGCTAGTAAACAGTCTTATTAATTACTACACAGTTTTAAAATCTTACGAATTTAGGTACATTTATTTTATAATGAATTATATAATTATAATCTTGTTCTACAATTATTAATAAGATAGAGCTTTATCTTTCGTATTTGGTTGAAAAAACTTTTTAGTTAAAAAATAAACATTTTGCATTCAAAATGCTATCGATCATTACACTATCTAGTTTGAAAAAAAATAACTGGTAATGATGCACATAAAATATTTCCAATAGTTTATGTATTTATTTCGGTTGGAAACGAGTAATATCAACCTGTAAAATATGTCATATCCAGAGGGTGAATCCAAATATGCTTTGGATGCTTTATCGAATTTATTATTAACAATAGGATACGATAACCATGTCTATCACAGCAACAAACTTAATATATCGAATGTAAAAATGACAGAAAATATGTTTCTGAAAAATAACTTCCACATTCATCGTTATAAGTGCATTTTTTACCGCCAAGCACACATCTCATTCGCTTATTTAAATTAAAAATAATTTCATAATTATATATTTTTGACAACAGATGTCACTGAAGCCACTATTTTGTAACGTGAAAAATACACCCTGCATCTCAGGTAAGATATTCATTAACCACTCGGAAAAAAACACTTTCACTCGAACCATTTTTATAAATAAACATATCACTCACTATAAAGCATGCCATAAATAAGAGAAACATTTACATTTTTCACGCTATGTTGGAAATCTACGAGACTATTCCAGAGTATGGAATTAGGTATAGTAAGACAGTCTGGAATCGCAACTACTAGAAAAAGATATAACGCGGAAGTAAGCCGAAATCGCGCTGCGATCTTTTCTTGATCACAACAAAACTAGACTGAACGAGCTGGGCCTATTCCAAGAGAAATGTTTTCAACAACAAATTTTTTTATGCGTTGTTCTTTAAAACGCAGTTTTAACACGTTCACGCTGGTAGTATATTTTTTTATAAATTCTAGTTCGACCATTTCCGGTTGGATGTTTCCTCTGACAATTTCGATATAAATTTTGGTGAATTGTATGTGTACATTATGAAATTATTATGTATTCAATTTATATAATTATCATACTCATCAAATATTTAACCAATCAAGAAAACAATATATTGTTCGTCAAAAGGAGCAATATCTTTTAATAAAATAATCTAATATTCTTTATATAATACTACTATAAGACAATATGTATAGAAAATATAGCGATAAAAACGCAAATGTAGTGTGATAATAGCAATATGTTTAGAAATGCATCAGTACATGTATTGTTATTGGTGAATACAGCTTGATACCAGGATGTGTACAATGTAAGTAATATCCTTTAAGATTAAATAAACGATAATAAAGTACTAATAAAACAGGAATAGAATTATTATGCGGTGGAAGAAGAACAGCAAAGTATTGTTTATTCATTATTAAAAATGGCGTCGGCAAAATTTTCGGTTATACATTAATTAAGTCACGATAACTTGAGATTGAGAAAAAATCCTGTGAAATTAGTGAAATTGTGAATTCAAAGAGTACGTTTCGGAATACGTTTCATCCAATAAAAGCGGCAGCTAATTCATTTGATACTGAATGACGAAATGTTTTTTTCTATTATAAGTGCAACATTCGTTCGTTGCCAATGTGTTAGACAAAATGTCAAGGATCCGAGGTCGGCAAATGTAAACTGGCAAACGCAAAAACACTAGTTGCGAAACAAACGACGGACATGAAACTCGAACGTACTATACCGCTGGCTGAATGTCAGTCTTAAAGAACATTTGGCAATGTGAATGACTCATGTAATGAAAATATCATATTAACTAGCGTCGTTAGAGTGCGTTGGAGATTATAATCTAACGACATAGCCAAGGTATAAGATTGGCTTCCAGCAAAGTAGAGTTATAAATATAAAAAGAAAAGTGTAATATCACAAATACATTGCTAGATAGATTAAATATATCTAGTGTAGTGAAATGATTATTTGATGGCGTATAATAGGCGCGAGCGACTCGGACATCACAAGAATAGTAATAATAATAAATAAGTTTAGTTAATTGATATGTGTAGTTTAACCATCAGAGCAGAGGAGTGCAGGAGCGAGTGGCGAAGAATCGTTGATGGACACGGAGTTGTGGGGATAAACGGAGGTTGCGACCTTCACAAGTGAGTAAAATGACCATGAAGAAGAAGAAGAATACATGAAAATAGGGTAAGTATTAAAATAACCGGAAATGGGCTCACTTGAACGATTTTGGAGGGCCTTCATATTGTTTTTACGCCACCGATTATTCTATCAGTCATGTCGTTGTTTATACTAATCTGAAATCAATAATTCTCCGTATTTACTGTCTTGTCATAATTGAAAATTGTATTCGTGTATTTGCATGTTTTCAAATATTGTAATAGTGATTCGTCAATACTTCTTATTGCTTATAGACATACAATTATTCTAAAATATACACTTGGACTTGAAATTCAATCATGAATTTAAATACCTACAATATAATAAGTTATTCTAATATTCTACAAAATAATAAAATATATTATTTGGAATAAATTTTAGTATAAGCACTAAAGATTGAACAAGATTAATTTGTTTTATATTTGAAACGTGGACTTCAAAAATCAGTATCAATGGTATTATTTGATTTGGAAAAATTAAATATATTAATGGAATGTGCCAAAAAGTGGCAGATAAAAAAGAAAAGGTTGTCATGCGATGACGTAAACAACTGCAAGGCTCTTTCCCGCCTATAAACTCAATAATTTTGAGTTCTGGTGGGAGAAAATACGACGCATAATGTCTGCCTTCAAAACATTAATCACGTAGACCTCATGAAGTTTTCCGCGCGTACTTTTTGCCCACTACACATAATAAGCGAAAGAAAATGCGCATAAAAACTTCATTCACTAAATTAGCACTGGAGTATGTTTGCATAAGTATTTCATCACCAGATGCAGTAAATTGCAAGCAGTTCAGCTGGCTATAATCGATACGTAAAAGCTTTGTAGCAAATAGGTAAAAACTAGTTTTGTTGTCATTTCGGTTTTGATCGCGACTAGCATATTTCATTAAAAAAATCATTTAAGAATCTTTCTTCTGTATCCAATGCAGAGAAAGGTAGTAAATATTGAATTTTAATATTTTCAAAATTAGAATTATGTGACAGTTTTATAGGCCGATAAAATATAAATAAACAATGATATTTTCGATTATTTCGTTATTCATATTTGTTGTCAATTTTAATTGACTGTAATAAATTAGTAACAATCCTGATACGCTAGTAAGCATACACTAGTTACAAATAAAATCGGTAAAAATCGTACTTAATCTATGTTAATTTGATAGAAAATACCAAGAAAAATACAGGTGTTCTATTGTTTTGTCAAAAAACCACGAATGAACCCATAAGTTTGAAAATTAATTAATTTGCAAAGTTTATTCACACGCATGACGTTCAATGCTAAATCGGATATAATATTTCGTACTGTAGGGCCCGCTATTACTGGATTTCCCAGTTTGAAAGATTTTCACTTTATCTTAGTACCTGTGGGTGAATAGTTTATACCAAGTAGTAATAAATTAAATAATATTAAATCGCAGGATATTGACTCATCTTTGGTTTAATTGGGTTTCTATTATCCAATAAAAGATTTTTTACGTGTATTAATATTATTTCTATTATTTAACACTTTGTAAAAATTGATAGCCTTAAAATTAGAGGACTGTACCAAATGTCAATTCTATTACGTGGCGTCATACCAGAATGTCACTCAATTAATTGAATAGCTGCCATTTCGAGTTGTAAGACGGAGAAATAAAAGTTTGCACTTATACAACTTGCAACAATTAACTTCATCTTTATACTTCGCCGTGTCAAGGCGGGTTATTCACTGCATTCATGCAGTAATGCCGCGCTCAAGCGTCATGAAATATTGCATCAGATATTTGTATAATATTTTGAGTAAACTTTTTGAATTCAAATTAAATCATCGGAATTAAAACAGCTGCATTTGTCAGAACGGATTTCGAAAGGTGACAAATAAAACAAAAACAAATCATACTAAAATTATCTCTCTCATATATATGCAGTCGGAACAACGTCACGTCATCGTAAGAACAATAATACTTATCCCTCGAGGGTAAGAATATTATTACCAGCCTCTCTACTGAATTTCGCTTATCTGGTATATGTGAGGGTTTTCGTGTGTTTTCGTATGGTATTTGGGTCGTGACTTCAAGGAATACTAAATGGTCAAGTCTGTGTTTTTCAATGAATAATATGTGTTAAGCCCTAGGAGACCTAGGGGATAAAAATAACTCAAGTCAATGTTTCTTTATCCATCCGTGATATTTATTTTTACCGTCGTAATAATATTTGACTATTCCAAGCTAATAAGTTATGTAAATTTTTTTTAATAAACATCTATTACGTTATGGATGGAAGTTTAAATCAAGTCGAATCAGCTGATCTTTAGTTTTCGTGACTCTATTTATGGTTTCTAATGAATACATTTAAAACATATATTCTTTTCAATCATTCATACACTGTTGCGGTAAACACAGTTATCGTATATATAACAGATGCGAGAAATCAGCCGATGCATAACTTGGTTAGGACATTCCCTTCACATTACACGAGCCTAGAGTATTGTACAATATGATACATATTTTAATATTTAATGGGTCTAAATTACTCGCTTCTAAAACAAAGACTTAAATGATTAGAAATGTTTGAGCATAAGAATTACCAGGTAAAGCAATAAGCATTATTTTTCTTGACAATATGGGTTTCTTATATGGAGATACCTTCAAAATATACCGCTCAGTCATGCTAGGTCTCTTTTAAATGCTACATCATCCCAGTACCCGATTACCAAGAGATTTATGATCCTGAATAAGATAAGATGCCAAATGTTTTATACATTTAATACGTGGCATTTATTTACAACCGAGTGTTAGATAATCCAAGCTGCATTGAATGTGACTCTGGCCATCTCTAGATTGATATCAAGCTCCATGATTACTTTTATTAACAGAATCATAAGCATAATTCATCAAAACAATAAATATTTATTTTTCCTTTAAACATGTAAGACAAATAACGGTATAATGATTATCGATATTTATAAAACCTTGTATAACAGAATAAAACGGACGAGAAGGTAGGTATCCGTCAAAAAGTCCTTAAAATAATAGTGTGGATTTTCTTAATCCGCTTTTATATTTATAGTCAAGTTAAGAGAAGTTTCCATAAATGCATTTAAAAAAGTATGTAGGTGAGATGTGGCTAAGCACACGTAAAATTATCAGTCGGCATTCCTTAAAACTTTCACGTACTTTGCAGAACATTGTTACGGGTGGTGACTTTTGGATGTAAGCATCCATTGAATGTCAATAACAGGAATACTCTTCAAATTTAGCCGAATTCTATTGTATTGAGGTTTAACTGTATTTGTATCAATTTTAACAAATAATAAATTTAAACTTTACGTAAGGAACCTACTTTTTAGCATTGATTATTTTATACAACGTTCAAACTCTTTAAAATGCAATAACACCAGTGCATTGTATTTTTAAATTAAATCTTTGGCCCAATAATTTCCTCGATGGAAACGTATAATGGCAAAGCGTATACTAGAACTAGAACATACATATATTTAGGTTACTCGAGTTCGATAGCCTTCGTTTAAAGATATAAAGACGCCCGCAATAAATAAATAAAAATATAATCTGCAGTTAGAAAATACATGTTTTCTATTGAAGTTTTCTGTATAAACGCTGTTTATAAAATTTTTATATATCGAATAAGGGTTAGGGATTCTAACTATTCGTCTTTATCAACTATTCGAATATCGAATAGTAAAACTGAAACTATTTGAATATACTCGATTAGGTTCTGAAGTATGAAAGTACTATCAAAAATTAGAATTGAATAACTAATATCATAACATTACATAAATACACATTCCAATACCGTTTCATTATATTACGATATTTAAAATTAGCAAATGCATCGGATCACTACAACGGAAATTCTTCAATTACTGAAGACACAGCATATACTGGACTCATTCGTCAAACTCAAGTATTATGATATTGGAAATGCCCGAGTTTGATGAAGACAAAGAAAAACATTACCTGGGGTGTTCATTTTTGTTCTTGAAATCTGAAGATTGTGATGTGATCTTTCATTAATTTTGTAAAATATTTCATTAAAAATTATTACGAATACTATTCGAATACCGAATAGTTAAAAAAAGGCCGAAAATGTTCGGATATTGAATATTCGAATATTCGAGTTGGAATCCCTTCTAAGAGTGCTTCAATATAAAATTTAAGCAATTCAACTCTGTTTTCTTTCTATCCGTACTTTTACGGAGATGCATTGTTTCTAGCCAACATTGGCAATAAAAAGATTTTTTGACACTGCCACGTTGCCACACTGAGATGTCTTACTATCTCATTCATTATGCTCAATGTTCAACCACACAAAAATGGTTCATAGATTTCGAATAAAGAATAATTATTTTACTCAGCAAAATTAAAATATGTATTTCTTTGTAATGGTACAATTTTCGAAACGTAATTTAAATACGATTTTGTATTAGATTGATTTTTTCTGTATTTAAGTTAACAATACGGTGTGCATTTTTATAAGCGCATTAAATTATTTTTCAATATTTTGATTTAGTTTTATCCAATGGTTTAGTTCCTTCCCAGAATCCTTAATGGTTATGTACTATTTGTAAAGCAATGTATATTAAAAACTATGTAATTTATTATTGTTATCGAATCAGTCACCAACTACGCTTTACCAAATAACTAGCATCAGAGTGAAGCTTTGAAATGAACAACTAAGTATTTCAAATCATAACAGCACAGCATTGGTTCGTAGATGTGAGATGTGCGGCGCCAAGGTAAAATGGTAACGAACTCTGAACATACATTCAAAGTGGAAGGAGTACATATTATTTTTTATAAAAGCGTTGCATACGTGACATGGCGGAGTGTCTAAAAAAACTTCATAACATTAGCACATATTTCTTTTCAATTTTCTTAAAAGTGTTTGTATTAGTGTTATTATTATTATTATTGTACTGTATAAATGCATGGCGCATTGGCGTCAGCTGTATTGCATGTATTTTAATTTTTAAGAAACAAATAAATAAAATATTAATGATGGCGTGTGAATAAAGGCACATTCTTTAAATGTAATAGATTTTTTTGCTATCCTGGTTTCGGATTCCCATCTGACATTTTTATTTATTTTTGACCATCATGTTAATTATATAATAAAAACTAATTCACGTACAGAATGTGTGCCATTTTCAAAATTTTTTTCAATTTGTTATTATGTATTTTTTAATCAATTTTTCAAGATTTTCAATTTAAAATTCCTTCTGAATCCGTTCCCGATGGTTAAATAAAAGGAGGAATATGTTGTAAGCATATCTACGTTCGTTTCGTAAAATTTATTTTCTACAATTTTATCAATTTAAACAATATTTCCTGAAATGTAAGATTAAAGAACCTAAATAATTATAATTAAGACAATAATTATGTAAATGATATGAGCGTGTATGGTATTTTGAGGATAAGGGATACTGACCGTCACTACTGCACCTGGAGTCGACCTTCCTTCTCTTCAGCTTGAGGTCTTGGAACAAGCTCATGTTGTCCAGGTCACAGGGGCCGCGGGTCAGTGTCATAATTCCTGTAACAACAAAAAACATATCAAGATTAATAATGATAGTAGATTTTCATTAGCAACAAAAAAACATGGATTAACATAGTCTGCAGATATTTTAATATAGTCAAGTTTATTATTCCAATATAATATTGTTTAAATGGTCGAGAAATATATTTTTCTGATAATTGTTCAGCTAATTGCCAATACATTTCGTTATCCTCGTCTTCATATCTATTCACTGTCATAAGATATTCATAAAGAAAGAGAATCTGTAGAGCCGCAGAGGATATTTTTCAGCTTTTAAACGCAGTAGAAATTTATAATTCTTGCTTCAATGATTACATGGTTATTAAATATATTCATCTAAGACTTTTTATACATATTAATGCAATATTACATTTCCGCTTCCAATATTTATCATATCGACGAGCAATTGTAATATTTAAAGCGGGGAGATTATATCTAATATATAAAAATCAATGTGGGTGTGTTCGTATCTTATGCACTGCCGTTCATCCCATTCCGATAAAACTTAGTCAAGTTATTGATTGCACTTGCGCGAAATAATCAGGCCCGGCCCTGCCCGAGCCCGACTCTCAACTTTTTAATTTTTAACTTACAGTAGGTCTTATTATATATAAAAATCAATCTCACAATCCAGATATATCTTAAATCTAAAATAAAGAATCAAATTCGTTTAAGCAGCGACATCTCGGAAAACCTTCTGATTTACTCGTGTACGCACCAGATAGAAAAACAAAAAATATTGTGTGTCCAAAAGCACTGCAATAAACAGTTATGTATAAAAACAAGAATGTCTATATAAAATAGCAGAAAGTAATAAAACTACCGTCTGAAACTTTCCTGATCTTTCATATTGTTAGGAGTTAATACCTTGTCTATATTTTAAAGATAATGGTAAATTCTTAATTTTTAAAAAAATAAAAAGTAAATTAAGAAAGTAATTACAATAAAAAAGTACTTCAATATTAATATAATTTAAGACATCGACTGAGGGTGCTTGATGAAATTTCAATATCAAATTTGGATTATTGAGATTTTGTACACTTCCATGTATTTTGTCACTAACGACCCGGGTTTCGCCAATTCTGAATGAGCAGCTGATTCTACTTTATTGTATCCTATACGTTGAAACACCTAACAGATGTCACTAAATGTGGAATGATTGTATATATTTACCCTTTCGTCGAATTGCATCCCGTCGAAACCCACAATGCTATTATAATTGTAAAATCACTGGTAATTCTAAAAGTAGTTGGAAAGCGGCAATTCGCCACTCTGTTAATGTGTTGTTTACAAAATAAGGATTAAGGCGATTCTCGAAATTTTAACTCAGATATCAATGTGGCTCTCAGACGTATAATATTTTACCTCGTAAATAATATCTGTCGTATTTGTATCTTCTATATAAACGTTAGACACTGTTTACTGTATGTCAGTTCGAGTCCACTCGTGTGCTCGAATGCCTGAAGATGCCGAAAGGCGAAACCGGGTTAGTGAATAAATACATGGAAGTGTACAAAATCTCAATAATCCAAACTTCAATATTAGTTAGGTTACAATGATGCCATCTAAGTCGTGGTTACAATAAAAAAAATATAAACAGTTCTAAAGAGCTTTTACTATAGTCATTTGGAATTATTTTCAATATTTTTTTACCTTTCTTTATACAACGGTTATAATAATTATATGCCCACAAGATATTACGCTATTCTTGTAGGCATATTATTAGATACTTTAATCATTTTCAGTAGAACAAACGCAATGTAACTGTGTGTGTGTGTATGGTTTATTTATCATTATTTGAGATAAGTAGTGAATATTTACGATCGCATTTTATAGACCGACTACGGATAATGTCAACGTTTTTGGGTCATGACAACATTGACAAGTTTACTGACGACACTACAACTGTAAAAAAGTGATTTCCCTACTACTGCATACTGGTAACATATCTCTCAATCGCAATGCGTTGTTATTTATGAAGAATACTCCACTAAGATAACCGCTGAACATCAACACCGTATATTGTTGAAGTACTTGGCCTTCTACAGTTACATTAACCCGCTTTATTACATTTTGTGATAACTATTTTGTATAGGCAAAACGAATAATAAAGGTTTCAAACATAGACTTAAATGTAGAATGCATGCAAATACTTCACATTTTTTTGTTTGAAAATTTCACTTTTCATAGTATTGTGCAGAACTTTGAGAAGAGTTCTTAATATTTCATTTCATCAGATAATAGATGGTATATTCTTTTTTTGCAATATTTTCAAAAAGATTCTACCAAATTATTCTTCAATTAACACCATCAAAGCCGTTGGACAGTCAATTCAGATTATCTAACCAAATATGAATTTAAAAAAAAAACAATATTGAAAGCTCTGACGACAGCAATGAAGTGGCAATTCCGAAAAATTATATGAACACATTCACATATGATCCTGATGAGTAATTTTTTACGGCAATGTCTGGCTGGACAGAAAGACTGTGAGTGAATATGAATTTTTGTCTATGATCTCGTGCTCAACTATATTGTAAAGTAGACATAGATCTATTTAATGGGATATTAATCAAAAAACGATCATCATTGTCTAAACGGATGATTAAGTTCTCTGTTATGTTGACGATAGAAGGTTTCCTAACATCAATTTACTACAAAATGAGGTTGTATTCAACTCGGCTTGAAAAAACATCAATAGCTTTGAAGCGGTGTTTAATATTAAATTTTTAACAATTCACTTCATGATTAAGAATAAACAAAAACTGAAATGAAATTACATAGATTTTAATTACGCAGCTTTTAATGTATGTACCATTTGACGAAACAGTTTAAATAATATTCATAAAAAAAGGAAATATAATTTATTTGAGCCCCAGAACCTGACAGTCTTTCAATATCTTTAGCCAGCTTGACTGTTCTTCAAATCGCAATACATACTCTATGTTAATATGTGAACACGTGATGTATCTAAAAGCGAATGCAGTTAAACAGCAGTGTCCAAAATTATTAATTAACGCTAAAGGAAAAGTTGATTGCTACACCTAAACATTTATCATCAGCCAGCTAAGAAAAAAACTTTATGATGACTATCAAGTATTAAGCGATGAGTTGAACGAGTAATCAAATATTTATATGTATAAATAAATCAATTATAAGAATGATTGAACAGAAAACCATATACTTCCATTATAATTTATTAAAAAAAAATGTATTTAAATCATACTAAACGTGAAAGTCCTCGTTATAAAAACACATTCAATCTAATTGGAGCTTGTAAACGGACCAAACTGACGGATGCCATGACCCCCAGTAGTGATATTCATAGCGTACACATTCTTGGATCATCTGTGTCAAAAGTTTGTTAAATCAAGGACGTGTTCTTGGTAGGGTCACATTGAAAACTATCTGCGTCTTCTCTGTCAAAATATTGTAGTCCACGTTATTCAAGGACACGTGGTCAAGGTCGGGACCGGGACCTTGAACATAGGGGTGAATACGATCCTTAAAACCTGTTTTTTTTTTGGTTTTCGTCTGATGGCACAGAAGGAAAAAGCTAACGTTAGTCTTCTTGTGATACTTGCCTACGTCATACTAATCATATCATTGTTGTTCATTACTTTTGATATGTAAACAGCCAAATAACTCTGATTTCAACAATTTTATAGTTTTCAAGAAATTAAGAAACAGTAAAATTTATTTCTTGAAACAATTTAATATTTATACTTGGCATATTAAAAGTAAAGAGCAGTTGCTAGTTTTATTTTCATATCAACATGGATATTCATTCAGGATTCAGGCTCCCCTGGGGCATCCGCAGCACGTGTCCAAGCCAGCTCCATTGTCGTTTTTTTTATTTTGGACGTAAGAAGAGGCTGGTCCGTCCGCTCTCTTACCTAGTTCCTGACAAAATCAATCCACCGTACCCCTAGTATTCGCCGCAAGCGTTTGTTTTCAAAGTAAAGTATACGGTTACCCTGTGCCTTGGTAATGAGCCATGACTCGCAACCGTAAAGCAGCACCGTCAGAATGCACGCGTTGAATAGGTGGCACTTGGTTCTGGCCGAGTACAACCGTGAGTCCCAGACTTTCCGCATTGAGTTGAAGGTTATTCCAGCTATCCCTAATCAGATTACAAGCTCTTTACGCGGATTGCCATCTCCCGTGATGTGTACCCCCAAGTACCTGAAGCCGTCGAAACTCTCGACGTGTTGCCCCGCGCTCGTCAAAGGATGGTCTGGGTCCGAACAGAAACTGTTGCAGAGCAAATTGGTTTTACTCGCATTGACTTTGAGACGAATGCAATACGAGTTGCTCTGCAGCCTGTCCATTGTTTCCTGAATACATTCGTCAGATTTTTCAAATATGACAGTGTCGTCAGCATACTCGGGGTCATATAGCCTTAGATTGGGGGCAAAGGCCACACCTCGGTCAGGTGGAATTGACTTTCTCAGGATGAAGTCGAAAATTATTATGAAGAGGAACGGAGCCAGGACACAGCCCTGTCTGACCCCGGTTGAAACCCCAAGCCATTCTATGGTTACGTCGCCGATTCTACTACAGCATTCACTACCTTCGTGTATGCATTTGATGATGGCGATAATCTTGGTCGGGATTCCTTACAGTTTTAGACAAAGCTAGTCGGCGTAATTATTATATAATTCAAAGCGTATTCTGTTGAATAATGTCTCCTCAATGTGTTTAAAAATCTTACACTTGCACTTCTGCAAAAAATATACCAAAAACAACTTGAAATTCGACGACCGTGTCGACTAACCCTTTATGAATAAAATTAACGTATGGTATAAAATTAATTATACTTTAGTGGTCAAGGGGAAAATAACAAATGCTTCCATTGTCATTGCCACACGAAGGTCCGTGATCGGGAAATATAAATATTAATGTAGAACTTCTTCATAATTATCTGAATATATAATCTGTCTGATATCAATATTATCTTGTGCGAAATATTTATAATTAGACTTACAATAATAAGTATCTGCTAATAATTTACTTGTTAAAAAAATATGTATGGATTATCTCAGTTTATATATTTTTATTTTTTTATGTTTACCGTCATTTTATTGGTAATACATTTATGAAAGGTTTAAAAATTTTATGTATCGAATAGGATGGCTAGGATTTCTGCGAATTTTCAGAAAATTTTGGTTGAAAATATGTTTTTTCCGCGAAATTAAAAAAAAATACAAGAGTTAAAGATTTAATTTATTTATACCATTCGAAAAATGATTCCAAGTACAAAATATCAATAATATAAATCTAGAAAACATCAACAAGGTCTTAGTAACATCCAGAAGTTTCAAGGAAATCCTATAATTACTGAATTTCCAGGAAGATTATGTCAACATTGTCTCCATATTTTTTTTATCATTCAATGAATTTGAAATATTTCCGGGTCGATTACCACTAATTATAACATAATTTTATGAATGAAAACCATGGAAGTTTTAAAATTAAATTTCATAAATCTTTTATTGCTTATTATTAATCCTTAGTAGAAAGATTTTATTATTTAAAACAAATATTTACTGTACGCAACTAACAAATTTTATCGAAAAAAAAAATACCGGTTTCGTTGATGATTTATTAATTGAGATCAATTGAAAATGCTCACTAGCTGAGCAAAGACGTACTGATTTTGGAATTAAACCTGCGGATATAAAAGCTATTTACAAATTATCGAAATTTTGTGATTGGATGCTATCAATTTTACAAAAATATCCGTACATCTATTTTACATCAGTTTTACAAGTTTTGTATGATTTTGAAATCGTATATGTATAAACACATACAAGAACAACTAAATCTATTAGCTATAAAGAGTTTTTCCTATTATTTTTCTAAAATCAGTATCTGATTACCATTTTAGGCTTGACAGCTATAAATCATAGTTACACCTGATAAATTATGAACGCTCGGCACGACATTCGTAGCAAGACAACTTCCTACTTCTCACGTCTGCCTCTTTCTCTTCATCTAAGCCTAGCTCAACTTTCACTCTCGACTTAGTTGGAATGAAATAATGACGCGCAAAGCGATGCAATGTTGCTAGTTGGCTGTCAGTAAAGCAATTTTGATTACACAACTTATTATTATAACCGAACCCAGACATACACCGACGGATATTTGCAGTGCCAAATTACTCAAATACAGCATGTGATATCCTATATATGTACTAAAAGTATGAATACGTTCCTAGGTCTTGTACTCGACAAAGAAAATTATTTTAATTAGTCTTTCATCAGGTTAAAAAAAATAGACACAATGATTATATAGAGTACATAGATAACATATACATATAATAACGGAAAATACATTTTTTAAAGCTTCGCATTTTATATTAAATCATAATTACTTTGGGAAAACACACTGTCATGATTGGAGGTGATTACCCAAAATTTCAAAACTATTGAAAGTCTTATTATCAATGAAAAGATAATATAATTGACTTCAACCTTTGGGAATGAAACGTACAATGGTGTCGAAACGTGCGATGATTATTTCAAGTAATAAAACGATGTTTTTTTTACAATAATATATTTTATTTGTAAATCGCAGTTGAATGATAAAAAATAACTATCAAACTGCGAGGGAAAAAATGAAATAATACTAATCAAGGTCAAAATTAATCAAAAAATTCCAGCTAGAAGAATCCCGGTGTGTGAAAATAAGGATCATAAATAAATGTAATAAAATATACAATATGTCGGCAATAATTAAATATAGAAAATAAACCTCATCAAACAACGTCTTTTTCGTATACATAAATATTATTATAATCCATCTGGCCAGGCTGATGCTGTAAATTCTGAAGGTGTATGGCAATAAATATGTAATTATATTGAGAGAGAATCGCACGATTCAGCAGTGAAACAGTCATGAACCACCATTCTGATTCTTGTAATCATAATACCTACTAATGATGCTTTACGTAAGGGTTATTGGCCTTCTCGTTTTGTCTACATTCCAGCACTAACAAAGGTCTCAGACAATAATAGCGGGTTAGAACTTGATATATGAATGATTATTAAAAATAATATAAATACATATATGTAAGGGTTTCTAATAAAGGTAATAGAATCCGTGTGGAACGTGGATTATTTTAATAGTATATTTATGTAATAATACTCAAAATATTACTGTACTGACAATTCTACTCGTTTCATAAGTTTCGTTATAGTTAAGAAATCAAATGCTGCCGAACTTAATTATTATATAAACTGATTACCTAATCTACTTCAACAACTAGTTAAAAATCCATAAACTAGAATAATAATTATCACTTCGATAGTTAATATTTTTTAAAATAATTATTATAAAAATAAAATTTACGTGTACAGTAAAATCAGCGTTTACGTCAAAAGTTAATTTCACATTTAAAATTGAATATTATTTACCGTGAATCCTTGGTGGAAGAAACAGTCATGATGAAAAACCATGTACAGTTAATTTTCTACTTTTTTTATTAACTCTTACACATATTTAACCTATTTCGCTCAGCTATTGTGTTTATTATATTTTCATATAATATCTTGACAAGCTTAACGAATCCGTCGTATTTTAAAATTGTGGAATTTAGACTTTTGATATTTTTTAATATCAGTATCAATTTATCGTATTTTTCCTTTACAGCACTTGAAAACGGTATTTTTTATGGATTGTATCATAAATCCTTACACCGAGATGCGTATATTTATTAAAATCAAATTTTACGGCGTAGAAACGGTTAAGACACCTGTAAGTCATATATCAGAATGATTATTAAAAAGTATGCGTATTTAAAAGACAATATTAACAATCTATCAGAATTACATAATTAATGTGCATAATAAAAATGTGTTATAATATATGTAATAAACATTAATTCCTTTTGTACTTGAAGTTGTTTCAAAAATGGAACCACGAAAATAAAACCAACCGTAGTGAAGTAGACGACTAGACGTTTTATTGTAGTAAAATAACGGTTCTTCCCGTAGTCCAGTGGCTACTCCATCTACAGTACGACGCTGTAAAAAGTGGTTCGCTCACGAACTTACAACTCTCACTTGCTAGGCAGACAACATAACGGGAAGTGTCGTGCTGCATGAATCTTATTTTACGCCCGGTTTGCTTTTCATAAGCTCCTGGTGCATAAACTTTTTCGTTCTTGGAACCTTCTACAACGAAATATTTATACATAATATATACTCGGGAGTGCATTAAATATAATGTATTTCTTCACCCCTTTCAAATTTAATATGGGGCCTATGTAAATATTGTCAACGATAAACTAACGCAATCGACATAGGATATATAATTGAACTTTAATTGCATCCTTGGTAGAACTCCATTATAATAAGTTAAAAAAGCAATTCGACAAGAATTGTGTATTACAACTGGATATTTCGGTAGCACGCCATCGTCATAAATAGGTATAATCAATACTTCTTGCGAAACTAAATACATATCTTGATATTCTCAGCATTAACAATGTTTTCTTTTTACACGGAAAATCAACATTTGTTTTACATTTTTAATTCAAATATGTTACCAAATTTTAACATAGAAAAATGTGTTCATCCAGTGGTAGACTGCCGTGATAAGTTTGAGACATAAAATATGATTTCCACCTTAGTATTGTTTATTAAACATTTTATTGAGTCCTTCGAGTAACGATAACAAACAAAAAAAAAATGTAAAAAATAATCAAAAAGGTTGATATCACCGTTCACGTATCGTTCATTCAAGATACACATTTGCCGGTAGATTCACTGAATCGACGAAAAGAGATGCTATGGGTAACAACGAGTGGATAAGTAGCTATGATGTCTCTATCTCCCTATATTCCTCTTTTATTGTGTGTGTTAAAAATATACAGTAAAATTAATACTGATACATTTATTATTATACATAATTATTATAATAATAATCAATATCAATCGATATCTTAAGTCTCAATTGAAAAATATTGTAAGTTTTAGTATTGCACCTTTTAAGACCGACATTTTTGTGTGATTGCCTCACACGTTGGAAATTGCTGCCATTAATACGTGAATGCGGCAACGGTAAAAAAATCCCACTCAGTACACAATACACATACTCGCTTCTCGACCAAGCTGGTTTTGATAGAAAATGAGAGTCGACCTACTCAATACTAGGTACATTGACTATTCATTTACTGACAACAATTTTAGTGTAGTTTTTGATCTTAAAATTACAATACTATTTTCAAACGTGTAAAGAGATTTTTTGGTGGCAAAACATTTGACACTCACGGCGTAGATGTATCGTAGATGCACAATATTAATAATAGAAAAAATATATTTTTTTTTAATTTACCGAAATGAATCAAGATGATTTTACCTTGAGCATAAACAAACAAAGTTCATTACTCAAAAATATCAACAAACGTAATTTGAAAGATACATGTTTTTATGGGATAAAAACACCTCGGAAATAAAATCATTTGTTTTCACCATATACTTTCTTTCTAATATGATCAAGTTTGTTTGCTTTGTTTAGTAAGTAACAATCTAGTGTCAACTCCTCGCGTCAATTTGTGCATTTTGTGAAAACAGGTATTTTTTTGACAAAATACTACAAAATTTTACGCTGATTTATAAAAAGGTTGAAAACAACTGATATATAAACCAAAATAATAATTACGTTGAATTAAGGATTTGTTTACAAGAAAGCTACGTATCTAATATTTAAAAATAAATGTGATATCATACCGTATTTATTTTTTGATATATGACATGGAGGTGACGACATTAAATATTAAAAATACGTATTGGTTGAGACAGGACATAATGAAAATAATTCCTCTGCTGTAAAACATTAAGAATACGGTAATAATAATTGCATTTCCGTGACACAATAATGATAATAATGTTTTTAGTTATTTGAAACGAGAAAGTGATCGTGCTTCGCCTCGCCTGCAGCTAGTTACATGCATAAAAATAATACATAATTACGTTATTATAATGATGTAAAAAGTGTGTTTCGTAATCTCTCCGCGGTGCTGTCGCTATTGTACCGGAAATCAGCAATTTAGTGGTAGGCAAGTATCTGTCTATTTTGCTAGAGCGCTCACTCGGTCGGTAATGCAGTTTCCTGTTCGCGGAAAACTGGTTTGACGTTTAGATAATAATAATTCTACAGTTAGCTGACCGAGTTTTTCTGGTGGGTAATTGTTATTGTTTAATTTTAAAAGTGACGGCATTGAGTGATGATACGCATGTCGAACTGGATAAGTGTGATTTTTGACTACGTATTTACATAAATGAATAGAAATGAGGTATCGTAAATAATTTACAAATGCGCAGTTTTTTTAGTATGTGGCAAAACTGGATTTCATTGCATAGCTACAAAATCAAGTTTTGGTCTAAAATAAAAGATTACAACCATGAAATAGAGGTGACAATTATAATATATATATATACTTTTATTTTGGCAGTGCTAGTTTCGTGCTTCTAGAAAGGAATTTTCCAATAATTATAACTGAGACTGAGTGTTTTTGATGTTTTTAAGATTTAACAACCTTTATACCTTACTGCTTCTTAAGAGTATCATTGCATAATTTACTTTCATTAATAATCCTTTAAGAGTTTGAATTCTTGATTTGATTGTAATGGCGTACTAAAATTTTCAATAAACGGTTAAACAGTATTAATTATAATGATAAAAAAACGATTCCATGAACTAGTGACAAATTATATTGATATATTTAATTTGAATCTTAAAGTTGATGCTCAAACACACATCTAAACTGTTGTGTTTTTCCCTCTCGGTTGAGGGGTTCCATACTGGAATCTTGGAATAGAGCTGGAATCCATTGATTTTCAATCGAATAACAAATTCGTATTCAAATACATGAATGCTTGTAATGTGTTGATACTTCCACAACCAGCTCTTATCAAATCCATCGAAAAGATGTAGAGAGAGCGAATAACTATAATTTCTTTCCGAACTCTATACTTTCTATCTAATAGGGTTCTTGTAAAAACAGCTAAATTGTGAATCTCCATTAGGAGAAAATATGCACACTATTTCGAATTTCTACAAATGTCTTATTCAGTATAATGATTTAATCTGAAGATAGTGTTCAAAATGAATTGTTTACCCATTGCATAATATATCTAAATATACCCACTTTTGAACAAATCCAGTGTTATTATTAATATATATTTTAATTTGAATAATTAATAACGTCGTCTCGGCCTCGATAAAGGACCTTAACATTTAGAAGCAAAATTCTTCGCGTCAAGGCAAATGTGTTCAATCTGTAGATACAGATACCTACGCTCCGCTCTCCCTGATGTTGTATTGTGTGAATCCATACTTACTTTGTTTCTGAACCAGATACATTGTGTTTTAACTTCAATTGCATAGCAAGTGAATTAAATAATTACTGGTTTCTTTTTTATGTTATACAATACACTACAAAGCATTTAAGACACCTTTTCAAATTATAAATTTCACAATTATTAAACGGTTCGTATTAACAGTGCCACATGAAACCAATATTAGTGTAAAATATATTATATTCTGCTTGTTCTATTCCAACTTTTTTATTGCCATTGGGCCAAATATTAACGGTTTTTAAATATTATAAAATGCATTGAATGTTGCTTCATTATGCAATATTTTGTATGAAAATTTAGACATTCTTGGAGCAGCGATAAAAATTATTTCATATTCTTAAAACTTTTAAATTGCAGCAATTTAACTGAAACAAAGAAATAACTGCAGGTCTACAATTATTATTTTAGAGAATCAAAAAAAAAACTTTGTAACCGTTTCCGCTGACAACACGAAGCACAATGTAAACTTCTAATTATGTAATCAACGGAAGAAATTGAATGATGATTGGTTGAAAGTCAGTCAGGACAATTCTCTTTCAAGCAAGATGACGTTCAGTTATTACCTAGTCAATCTAGTTGCCGTGTTCTCATGTAAGCAATGGATTATAAGCTATTGTAACAAAAAAAACATAGTGAGTATTACGAGTATAAATATAATACAATAAAATATCTAGGGCTTCAGTAAAAAAGCACCTAATTTATAAATGAAAAAAAAAACAGTTTGTTCTTACGAACATTTACAGGATTGCATACATACTATTATAAAGAGCATGTCAAACTGATTACAGGAATCGATATTGACATTCTTTTAATCAATCAATTTTTTCTTTTAATTTCAAAATTTATTTCATAAATAATAATACTATATTTTAGATTATTAAAAAGATATGTATAGTCGATTGGAACCGCTTTGGACTATGCAGGGTCGGTTTACCTTCGCTCCGATATTGACATTGTTCCGCCAAGGCCCCGAGACCTGGTCACCCTGACTAAATATTTGTAGAGACAAACAGATGTTATGTAGATACAATGTGCTAACGGCTTGCCGTACATTTAAATCGATTGGGTAAATTTCAGAATCATTTTGATTCCTTTATGATTAAATAAACAGCTCGAATACGATGTTGTTTTTCATGGAGTTCTCTTTTAAAGAAAACGGACATATTTTGATTAACATTTAAATACAGATGTAGAAAAGTGAATTGACAATTATATGTCCAAAAGAGTGAACCAGACCGCGTTCAATCGATATGTATACATATATTTATAATTCATCTGTATTGACATATAAATAGTTGCTTTAATTTTTTCATCACGCTTTTTTATTTCTTAATAAAAAAAACATTACGTTTTACGTTACGCAACAATATAAGAACATTTAAAAGTCAACAAATCTATTTCAATTTCGAATGATAAGTGAACCAAATTTATGTGTAATCTTTGGGTTCTAGGCTAAGAAAAATAATACCAGCACTTTTTATTTTCTTTTCAAAGATTTAATAAAAACTAAATGATTTTGTATCTTGAAACTGCGATCAAATGCGTATGTATGCATTCAAAGAATGTAATAAAACATACCGTTTTTGTGATGACGGAAATATTATATAGAACCTTTATAAGGAAAATAATTTATTACGAACATTATCTATTACTTATTATAACCTAATTTATTACAAACATTTTTTTCTCAATTGATCACTTTATTAAATTAGGTTGGACTATACTATGATAATGTTTTAATAGGTTTTCAGTAGTTGAATGTTAATTACTACACATTCAAATACTTATATCAATCAACACCAATGCACTGCTTGCGACGGTATTATAAAATTGTATCCTTTAAGATTTAAGACAATTTATAATTAATAATCCTCATTACAAAAGCGTAAAAAGTCGAGATTCACAGACACTTTGAATAACTTTCCTAGCTACAAAACAATCGAGAGTGGTTCTTTTATTATACAGCCATTGTAATGAGATATTTATTTGTTACGTATTCATTTCCGGCACTCAATGGATTGATTCGCGAAAGCAGACCGATGGGAAATCAAAATAAGTCATACATTGTCGTGAATTACAGCATTAATAAAACCAATAAGATAATCACTTATCATGAAGAGGTGAATAATATTTCATTAAACGAGTATACACGCAAACTTTCCTATGTTTATTTAATGTTTAGAAGTAGATTCAAACTGTTTTTGAATCAAAAATATTAAGGCGTACAATATTTGAAGCCTACTATCTCAACACGAATGAATAAAATTACTCCTGTTTTAAGTATACCGAATAATAAAAGATATCAAGATACGATACATTATGAGACATTGAAGGCATTCAAATGTCATCTTCACTGTCAATGGATCCATATATTACATCAAAAGGTTTGCTTGTTATTATTTTGTTCAATTAAATATACATACTCATAAAAATAAACGAATTTGTATTTTGTCGCTCAAATCTGGTGAATCTTTCCATACACATACACACTATGCAACGGAAACTGGTGAAAGTTTTGTAGTGTTGAATAAAAATGCCAACTGACTGCTATGATAAAATTTACTATTCAAATTATAATCTTTACCGTCATCTTTGAGGCTTTTTAAGGTTAACAATATAATTGGTAAATAAATGCCACGTTGAATATATAAAAAATCCGCACATATTTATTTTGTTTATTTCCAAAGCCCGATTGATTTTCATTTAATTTATTTTAAACCTAACTACTATTATGTTGTAAAAAATGTACATTGTACCGAATATAAATATTTGTTTTACTGCGTGTACCGTTTTGTACAGCGTGCGTATTGAAATTCAACTACCGAAAGTTTCTGTCTTGCATTCCCGTTAAAGTCACTTACGATGATTCAACAGGTGGTCGACCTAAATATTTATGTGTATACACCACGCCGCGTAGACACTCCACGTAGACAGATAATATTCGGGTCGTAGACCACACGACCATACATACATAATATTTATTTGCATATTTATACTGTGATTTACGGGGAATTCCCATTTTTTTTGACTCGTGTGTTTTATATCACGGCGTGTATTTGTTTTGCTGACAAGGTAGAAACTATTGATCAAATATGATAGATTAAAAATGTACTAGTTTTGCATTATTTTTTTATACTCACTTTCCATAAAACAACATTTTACAAATGTCATCATTGTAACGTTATAATAATGTCATTAGACAACAAATCGGTTAAATCAGTACTTTTATGGTGCATTAAGTTGATACGTATCAATTTTAATATACTTTATAATGACTTTTATCTGATAATACCACTGTAAAATTAAATAAATAAACGTCTATATACAAAACAGGGCTTGAATTAGGGCAGAGCTAACCTGAAAACTGTATTGAATTATTATTATGGGCAAAATTTATGAAAAACATACCGATAATTTCTTTTACAAATTATTGAACGTTCCGGTTCGTGAAATTTTCCATATCGAGCCCTGATGCACTCTAAATAATAATATGTAACACAAATGACGTGAAATTGGTCACACTGGTTCCAAACGAAAGTAAACGCGAAAGCAATCAAAAAAAAAACTTTCACGACATATCGCGTCACACTAATAATAATAATAATGCATTTAATTCAAAACGTCACAGCGAGTTGATCTCTAGACCTTGTGAGTCAAAATTTCTTTTAAAGAATGTTTTGTAAAGAGAGGTTATCTCGTTTTCTGTATATTGCGATATCAAATCTTACTGCTCGACGATTTTAAACTATGGCCTTAGGAATGTTATTCAGATATCTTCGTGACATTTTATTGGTCAGGTATTTAAATTTTTTAATCGATAAAAATAACGTTTTTTTTTTCAAATTTAAATAAATATAGAAAGTATAGTTTTCTTTCAATCGATCAATTATTACAGTTAATTAAAAGATATCTTTTTAAAATTAAACATATTAGCAAAACATATCGTTAATTTTGATAAATAATAGTTATCAATATTAAATGAAGAAACACGGGGTGAAAAAAAATGCTCTTGGTAATTTTAATTTTCTAAATGTATTCACAAAACATATACTGTTGACATTGGCAAAACAAAAAAGGGTTGTTTAGGTTTGGTTTCAAAAATCTAATAATCCCATTGGCCCAAGCCGGTTACGCTACGAAAAACATTTTAGACCAATACTGTTTATTTATTTTTTAAATTTATATATGTAATGCAATCAATTTGGGTAAGTTTACCCATCGGTCTAAGATTGGCCCAATACATGGGAAAATGTGCTGTTATAGTAGCAAGATAATACTAATGCCATTTGAATATTTTTTAGTAAAGCAAAGATATTGAGTAGCCCTTGGTGGTAAAGATATGAATGAATGTGCAACATAATTTGTTTAATTGTTGAATTTGTAAGCTGTTAGCTTAGAATGATAAAACACAATTTAAAAAATTTTCTTGAAACAAATTGGATTAGCCATATATTCAATTTGTGTTACTGATCTTTAAACCAAATTCTGTATATTTTTTCTCATCTCAATTATGTACAGAATATATGAAAGCATGAAGAAAAGTTGCTAAGACTTTAAAATCACTGAATTTATAGTAATTACAATGATTATTTGTATCGTGGGCCAAAGTTACCCGATTTGGATGAAAATTTTACCCACCTTGTTTAATCTATATTTATATATCAATTATAACAATAAATCTATTTATGTAAATTAAATTTCATCTTAGGACATTAGTTCATTTCTATGTAGAAGAATAATACACATAAATGCAATGGCAAACCATAAAGACACAAAAACCCTCAGAACTGGGTCAAAATTAACCAGATTGCCGCATAATATTTGCATACCGCAATATGCTTATGGATGATTCAGTTTAAAGTAAAATAAACCTGGAATCAAAAACTTTGATGGGAAAACATTTTTAAGACATCTCCGATGAAAGTACGGTATGTTTTCAATTTTAAGCGTTTAAATTTTCATCAACCATCCCTTATTCGATTCATTGTGCACAATGAATGAGTGGTTTAAGTTATGTTTTTAAATTTAAACGATCTTTAATTATTGTATTGTGGAGTACGTGATTGGCCTTTAACTACTGCAGTGTAAGGTTATTTATTAATACAAATTTAATATGACTAACTTCGTTTTTTGAACACCAATCTATGTTAACCTTAGTGAATAAAAAAAATGGCAAAAAACGATGTTAGTCATTTTAAGTTTAGTACAAAAAACAACGAATCCAAAAGCGAACACATATTATCGTTTCAGAAGAACTGTAAACTTAAGTCGAATACTTTTAATATAATATATTATATAAATTAAAAAGACAGTTGAATACTAAAAAAAGCAAAGTATTATACATTTTTTTAGATGAGTTATAAAGCCGTTGTCTTTTTTTGCATAATATTGTATACTTGTTCAAAAACTTGATGAAAATTTGGAACTTTAAAAACAATTGTTTAGTGTCATTTTAATTAACAGTACTATAAAGGTTTACATTTTGTTTCATATTTTGTATCTCAGCTGGTTGGTAATAATTAGTGCGGTGACTTCCTATTATAGCCATGATTGATTAATACATATAAGCATTGATAGGAATATAATATAAGCATGTATATCATCGACATACTTTTGAATTAGGGTTGAAAAGGAAATGAAAGTCGGTGCAATTGATTATATTTAATGTATATTACTGAATTTCTCACAGTGGCATTTCAATACTACATCTCTTCAAAAAAGGATGTAAAATTCAATGAAATATTTAATATAGATTCGGTTTCGTTGACTTTAATTTATCCCTTAAACGGTCTTTCCAAATATAAATACGTACTTTTAAGTTTGTAAAGTTTGTAAAGACTTCTTAATTTTTAAAATTTACTTGTAATGAATTTTTATTAAATGCATATAACAATACGCATAATCAACAAAGTTGTTCTTGTTTTACACATACCTATATGCCTTATTATGCACGTTTATTGTTGGGCTCTGTCTAAAATAAATGCCATTTCTAAAATTTATAGAACTGCACTAATAATGTGCAGGTTTGCTAAGACTATTTCATTCACATAGTCCCTTCTCTATTTCGGATGACGAAGGTTTTGTGGATTATCTATAATTATTCCATGTTCGACCAGGGATGAATATGAATAGGGACATATATTTTGTCGAAAAATTGATTGTCAAATTGACATAAAACTTTTGAATAAGAATCTGTTTCATTCAAAATTTTAGACTGGCTGTCACTTAGTACTTCCAACCGCCATTGACTCTACGGTTGCATCCGTTTGAAGTGGAGTAAACATATATATAGTGGTTAGTGAAAGGTGCCGTCCAATCTCTTAATAAATTGTTCTATTCATCCGCGTCAGCGCGATCTAAGAGCGATCGTAATATTATAAAATAGATTATGCAACAATCTACTCTCTAGAATGCAAATCGATTAAATGCATTGAAAGTGCAATCCGCATCAAATACAGATAAACGTTGAGAACGACTTGGGTTTTTATTTCTGGTGTTGGGACATCTTTTTAATTTAAAGTTTACGACTGAAAATACAAGCTTCATTATTTTTTAATGTTCCATCAAATTCAGTTTAATTGATAGAGCGCTATTTTGTCTATGATAAATCTGAGAACGTAATATTACTTGGCCGTATAGAGTTATTCATATTTGCTTTCTTTACTATAACATTATAGTGAACTGTTTTGAATTTCAAAACGAGTATACATGTATATTCATAATAAAATCATTAAAGTATGTTTGGCATTTAATTCCTTTAAAGTAAGAGATAGATGAATTAATATGGCATACATAAGAAATGATCTTTATTCCAACAATCATATGGTACATACTTATTATCTGCAGAAAATTATCTTTGGCGTATTACGAACATATATGTCATTTAATACATTTCTGAAATATATTGAAAAATAAAAAACTACGAACAATTTACCATTGCAATATTCAAAAAATAAATAAAATGAACACAGTTTGGCAGCTATTATTAATCTAAAGTATCTTTTTGTGAGAATGTACATATTCCGGATGCCAAGTCAATTCGACGTATTGCGATAACTTAAGAATTGCATAGTCGTACACAGATCATTTATCATTTATCAGCCGCTATAAATAACAATTAATATGATTACTATTTGATACCATAATAAGACGATACAGGCGTAAATGTGACAGAACATTATTCAGTTTACAATGGTTTGTGGATTAGATCTTCGTGAGTAGCCAGTTCATAAGTAACAATTATTTACTTGATCAAGTTGCATCCAATATGTTGAATATACTTTTATTCAGAGCGATCACTGAACAAATATTCTCTATAATATAGACTAACCACACGTCAAAATTAACTCCGGCGATAAAAACGTTCTTAACGGAACTATATTCGATGCAATATTTTTCTAGTACATATTCCACAGATTCGCTCGATAGTTACCAAGAAGGCTCTCGCTTCAGAAGTAGCTATTGATTTTTAAGACATATCTTCCTATTATTAATAGCACTGTATGATTCGTCATTACATTGTTTGGGTATCAGCGACGTACGAAGCTTCTTGGAAGTCCATGATTTCGACCATGGGCTGATAATCTGAATATGTAACTCACTTATTCGGAAAACCCTGTGAAATATGTTTTATTATTCTATTAATCTGTGCATGTTTTATGAGTAATAGTTTTACGATAAAGCTCATTATAAAACATTAAAAAAACTCAACATTCGACTTCAATGTTGATGATAATGTAATGTTACATTGTTGCTGCAATAACATGTGTTCAGTGTAGTTAGTCAAGACTTGTGAAATATCCAGGGGTGGTGTCATACCTAGAGCTGAAGTCATACTGTCCACACGTCCACCCCTAGACGCTGTATCGCGTTCCGGTTGCACTTTGCACTGCACACGGGCGCACCGCTGAAGCGGGCCAAATTCACTTTGCCGAACAATTCGATGGGTAATTTTTTGTGCACTTTTGCTAACGCGACGGAGTGAAGGAGTGTTTGCGCGGCCGCTATTCGGGTGGCAATGGCTTCGGCTGCTTTCACCGGAGCGTTTCCGCGGGCCGGGTTCGACGACCGACGAATTTCGTAAAACTCAAGAGCGAATTTCGACGTTTTCACTTTTCGTCTGTCACGACCGAGCGCGTTTCCCCCACTTACTTTCACTCTCGGGCGACACTGCCGGGCCTGGGCTAACGTTTTTAAGGCAGCCGAGATACTCGGACTTACCGTTATCTAAAACATGGTTAAATTATAACCGCTGCAATCAATCAACATCATAATATTACCAATCCAATTTTTCTCGCTGCAAGTCAAACATGACTCACAGACATACCAGTCAGCGATACTTACTAGCTGAATAATTAAACGTCTGTACATTGTTAATAAATCTTATTCAGATATTATGACAAATGTTTACATTTTTTGTACTGTATGACAAATCTTTCTGACAATAACTGTGCCAAAATTAAAACCACATCGAATAAACGCCCGAAATGATTTTCTTGGCCCACAATATGTTGAGATATCACAAGATATTTCTAGTTCTTGTCTTTGACTATTATCAAAACTTCCGCCTTTTCTTTAAAACACTTTTTTTCAATCTTCTAAAACTTTAGCGCAGGTCGTGTATAAATGAGTTATTGAATATGATGCGATGATAGAAACAATATAAAGTTGCATATCAGCGATATCATATCAAACATTTGTTAGTGATAAAAATATAAAATGTGTTTTAGAACAAATTGCAAAAAATCAATTTGATAAAGAAACCATCCTTGTAGTCCAAATGTATAATACTATACAACACGCTGACCATTGAATGGAGGATACGCGAAATTATTTATGTATTCACTGATAGTTTTCCTAGACAAATATTTTTTTTATCTTTTCCCAGCAATAATAATGTAGTCTCAGCTTGATACCTTACCGGGGTATCTTACAAAAATTATAGGTAGAATCATTTTATTCTGTACTCATTAAATTTATTTTGAATTCCAAAAAATCAATAATGATATTGAAATATACTCGAGGCAAGTATTACAAAATGTCCGTAACACAACGTCGACTTGTGACGTAAGCACCGTTATTAAAAATTATATTCGGTCACCACTAATCATTCCTGTGTAAATTACCTGATGATGCTGACTTAAAAGAATCAATTTTTCAGTATGACAGAAGACTTATTTTCAATTAAACTTGGAAAAGGAATACGCTTAGAAGTTGTTTTTGGCAACGAATATTGAATATTTATATGTATGTGAACAAAATTAATGGCAATAGTCCACTTTCGAAATGGTGTCATTGACTTCAAAAGAAAATATAGCTGAAATCTATCAATGTTTTTCGGAGTTTTCGGGTTTTGTGGTCAAGGCGTTTGAATGACACTTCGGATAATCATGTTCGAATGTCGTAAAGTCAAAGACAACGATGTATCATTCTTTATGAAATCATTTTTCATAAATATACGCAGGAACTTGAAAAAAATATTATTTACATCCAATAGATGAGTTTCCTCTTATTTGGAATTGATATGGGGATAAAAAAATCTTTTATAGTTAGAAATCCGATCATAAATAACTGAGAATTAATTATTTCGTGCATAATTAGAGAAAAAAATATTGAGTAGCATTGTTCATCTGTCATTCTTTACGTAATGCTAAATTCAAATTATGATTCAGTTCTAGCAAGTAAATTTCAATCAAATCAATACCATTGTATTGTATAGAGTATTCGAGCCTTTGAAGGACTTTTTTCTGCTTAATTTATGTGACGGTAGAATTCTTCTTATACTATTAAATACCATTGGAAGTCAGTTAGCAGGCAAATATTAAAGTACATGTATTCCACTTTACAGAGCTGATCCGCTCACTAAGTCAATCATATATTGACCACTAATGGTTAGAGCACAAATATTTAAATTAATTGAATTACCAATAGATATTATCCAAATGGGACAGATATCTGAACATTTATTACCACGAGCCACCGTGCAACGACGGTCGGTATATATAAATTCATATAGCTACAATAAAAATATTGATACAATATCTTTTGGATCAGACGGAAAAGAAAATGAAAGTTATTCATATTTATTGTTGTATGTAAAATTATAATAATAAAACGACGGTTTTGCATATCTTATAACATTCATTATTTTATTAAATATCAACTTACTTTTATGTTTTTAATCAATAAAAGTAAGAAAATTAACGAGAGTCGTTAAAAAAGGTCGTTTTACAAATAACTTTCTGATTTTTAAATGTTAATTTTATAAATCTAACTCATATTATCAATAGGGTGTTATGACTATGTTAGGAATGGAGCGATATGGGAATATATTGCTACCTTTTGTAACAGGATTTAACAAGCAATGCTTATTAACCCAGTCTCAGTTTATTATTCCTGTTGCACTTTAATAAGCCACCTGTTACACTGCGAGAGTCACATAGTTCAAAACACCACATTGATTACTCTCGGTTTGGTGATAACGTGATAGATGTGACATTGTACTTTCTTTGAACTATGTCTTACGGATGCCTCGAAAGACAACACCGTATTCCCGTAAAACCAAGTTGATTCCGTTGTCCTGTGTGGGGGCAATCTGTAGAATGATTTCGAGGGAGTTTTGTGAGTAAAACGCTATTTATAAGTGTCGTGTGGTGAAAGAATCTGATCTTGCGATCGGTTTCCAAGTGGATTAAGTTTAAGCGGTTTTATTTTAACAATATTCGCAATCAATGGGGAGATATTGACTCAACTCAACTAAAGAAACATCTCGACTTATCGCTTCAGATAGAGTAAAGCGATAAGGATGCATTTAGGAATGAGCCAGTAATAGGAGAGTAAGCAAGTAGGTATATGAACATTTGAGCCTTTTCTTTAAAATGATGGATGACTTTCGTACAATTTTCATTGAATTAAAATGTGAAATGTATTATTTTATTTTTTAATGTAATCATCTTACGAATAGCGCATATCGAATAGGCATTGGTAATATCTTATGGTAAATGAAGCATGGAAATAGAACTAAACATATAAAATATATTTGAAACAAACATAAGAAAATAAATATATTGAATTCGACATTAGGATACTGATTTGGCTTTGCAGTTCTTTTCCGGGGTCATGGTTTTGTTTTTAAAACAGAATGCAGTGCTGACACTTTCCTACTTTCATACTACTTTGAAAATTACTTGTTTGCTTAGACCAGTGGAGGCTAATGCCGCAGCACATTCATTTAGTTGCGCAACATCAATCAGCAAATGGCGAAAGAAGTTTAGTGGCTCTAAACTTGATATCTTTATTTATAGTCAAGTGCGCGTGGTTTTTAATTTTTAATTTTATTAGCGAAATAGTGACAAACTGCTAGTTTAATGACAGCTTTCGTCAACGTGTTTGACGTCTCAATAAAAATATGTTTTTTTTACTAACGAACGGGATATTATTGTAGCGTTTAAACAGTCAGAATTGGTATACTTATAGAAATGAAGTTACTTAAGACTCGATTAACGTACGGGTTTCAAGAGTGGGAAGAATTAAGTGATGGCAATTCATCGCAAGACGGAATCCAACAGTATTAATTATAATGTATCAATTATTTACGCAAGTTCGCAGACCGGGCTCAGGTAGTTTGCGATGACTATCGAGATTTGGGCCCGGGGAAATTATATTCGAGTCGTCAGACAAATACGGCCAAATATATATGTATACTATTCCATCTCTATTTACCAACGGTTTTAAGCGGTTGATATTTGATCATTAACATTGATTTTCATATTAGACGTTTAAAATATTATTAAAAAGCATATGTTCCAACACTACCCACTACCAGTTCAAGAACGCAATAATGATCAATAAGCATACAAATCTACAGTCAATCGCGCTGTCTGATTTCACAAGTGCAACTATTGATCTTTTAACTATATTATGTTTTGGGCTTTAAAAAAAGATATGAAAAAAAATACGATTTATTTTCCGGTTTCATTGAGGTAATGAAAAAAATGTGTGCTTCAGGTACTTTTATTATATTTCGACCGGTGCAGACCTCTCGCTGAGAGTGTTCTGTGGCTTTGTTTTTTTCCTCTGGACTATGACGTTAGTAATAAAATAATATCATAACTCTAAGGTGAAAGTTTTTATCGTGTCTGCCTAGTCGTTATATTATCGCCTCGTGGTTTGGCAAAACGATGTTATGTCTATCGCGAAGCAGCGTGCTTCAATAAAATAACGTTATGAACTCTGTTATGTTGCTATTATGTTATGAGAAAGGATTGACAAAGACTTTTCCCTGAGGCGTCACGATAGTGAAGTCAGATTTGTTTCAAGTTTTTTATACGCGTATTAATGAACTTAAACTGTACGTTAATATTTAATGTAATATGTCACTTTCAATTAAAAGATTTACGATATAATATTGACATACTGTGTCCTCGCGTGAAAATTTTGTAACTACAATAAATACAACTCAACAGTAGGACGTAAATATGTATCTTGTATTAGAGTGTCGAAATTAATAAAATTTTAAAAATTCTTATATTACTATAATTTTTAAAAACCCATACAGTTCAATTGGCACATTAATATAGGTATTATCATACCAGTAGTATGTAACTGCAGAAATTACAACTTCACATGAGGGTATACACGTGCAATTAATTGAATGTGGGTTTCGATGAGAACTTTTGAGATTCCAAAACATTGATAATGTTTTTTTTAAATAATTAGATGATCGAGATATATTTTTTACCGTTGTATTAAAAGTAGTTTTAAGATTAGCTAAGAGTTTGGCCTTACTAAACATTCACTTTTAAGGCGTTAGTCAATTCTTGGTTGCATTTTATTTGAAAAATAAAGCACAAATTGTTTCTTACTACTTCTACATGTATAACCACTAAAAAATGTAGTTATTAAATTTTAATCATTCAAATTTGATATTGAAATTTCATCGAGCACCCTCAGTCGAAGCTCATCTTATATTTATATAATTATTATTACCCTGTATGATTTATTACCCTCTGAATCTCAACTATTCCAGCAGGTACAATTATTACAATAAAATATTAAATCTTTACAGTCGCAATCAGAAGCATGTATTATTTTACTACAGACAAGCTCATTTTACTACGGTAAAACTGTGTTTTTGTGAATATATCCAGAATAAAATTAAATCATTATACAACAATAATTGTACTGTTAGATAGAGGATTTAAAATATGATAAAAGTTGTATAGTTAACTCAAAGCTCTATTTCTCTAATGTCGATGGAAACGGCGATATGCCTTATATATATTAAATGTAATATTTCGATTATTTCATAAACAATGACAATAAATATGTAAGTACAAAATTTTAATTTTCTTCGGTTACAGAAATCAAAAATAATATCGTGGTATGAGGTAATCGAATCAACAAAGTCATGCTAGGAAATGTATTGCGCAATCGCAATGATATTATGAAACTGAGATGGCAGTATGCATTCACCGACTGCCGTATCTAATCACAGATGCACTGCTGTTAGCTGGCGCATCCGCAATTCTGCAAATGAAAGACATTGGCTGCCTTTGCATTTTTTCTTGAAGGCTTTTCTACGAAGCATTATGCAACAGCAGTTAAAAACTGCAGGAATTCATTATTTCAATAGAAAAATGCCGACGTTTTAAAAAGTCATTTTATAGATCAAAATGAAAACAATAAAATTATTGCTTCTGTACCGTCGGAAATTTTCGCAATTGTTATTTGAACACTTTAAAGATTGAATTTGACTAACTGTAAGCAATAAAAATATGAATTTTTCATTTACAAAGTCACATTGTTAAACATAAACGGCAGATTGAGCAATTATTATAAAAAAATACTTTAGCATGATAGCACTGCTACTTTCGCTATTCATAGTTTTGAGTTGTAAAGTTTTAATTATTTAAAAAAATACATTAATAATTTCATTGTTACTAAAACTTTTAGCAATTTATTTAGAATACTCAGCAAAATATTGATTTAAAATATTTTTCATTTTAGCGATAAAAAATTTATTGCTCAAATTATCTTGATTAATATACGATGTTTGTCCGCCTAGCCAAAACTGCCCGTTTAACGCTGAAATAGCCATCAACTGTGTCACATAATTCTTGTGGAGCTAATTACTTTTTATTGCTATTTTTTAGATTTTATTATAAAGTTCCAAGAAGTGAATCCCAGTTCAATCATCGATATCTTTTTTAGAGATCTAGAAAGACGCCTTAGATGTCGATGGCCGATTTGGCGAGGTAGCGACAACCGTTAGTGCTTGTTTCGATGCACAATAGTATTAGTTATGGGAGGCGGAAGGCAGTGTGCGATCGCTGAAGCGTGAGACCTCGCGGCCACTTTCTCTTTCGCCCGCCTCCGAGCTCGGTACATCACAGCTCGCAACGGGAAACCGCGCAGCTGAACACGGCCACTGTTACACCGAGTACACTGATCTCTCGGCAGATAAATCTCCAACGAAATGAACTTCCTGACACTGTGGATCGAAAAGTTTCTTCCACGATTTAAATTTCCAAAGCACGTCCGCTCCTAATACGAGACAGCATTGTGGATTCTCTCAAATAGTGTTCACTTGAAAATCAAACAACTGCCAATGACGGAAAAACATTATGTATTAATAAAATATTGTGTGAATTACTTCTTACATAATATCATGATACGGTCATTTTAACCGATAATGCTCAGTCGCTGAGTAAAACCAGATTTGATCAAAGTATGAAATTAGTGTAAATTTGTACCGCAAGTTGTGCTTTAATATTATATTACAAAAAAAGTGTAGATTATCTGCCCCTTAATCATTTTTATTAACAAATGGTTTGACAATTTTCACACAACAATAAAGCAATAATGACTAGAATTAATTACTTAGATGACTGTATCCAGTTGTAGATAAAGCGGTGATGATGATACAATGTTATATGATCATCTGGATAGGGCTCCTCCCTGTTATATACAATAAAAACAAAAAATAATAAATGCTTAAAAATCCAAACTGCGAAATAAAATACGACAGGTTGTTGATCTCAAAACCTCATTATCCATTTCAAGGCAGGCGAAGAGAGATGTCAGTTGTCGATCCATTACGATTCTCACTTGGGTGCGTATCTTATCCAATGAATACATGCTGATGAATTAATTTTTATTATACTTTACATTGCGCAATTATTTTTTGTGGTCAAGATTATATTTTCACCGAGTCAAGTGTTTTATTATTCAGGATCAAGAGCAACAAAATAAACTCATCAAAAAAATAAAAACGAGCCCGACCTTTTAGAGTGTTGCAACTTTTTAAACATGTCCGCGACACAAATACACTCTGGCGCAACTCATCTACTGTTTGCCGAAATAACAACAATAAAAGCCAACGTTGAGAAATTTTATAAATTTCTTACATAACACGTAAGAGACATTCAATGCATAGTGATTAATGCCTGTAATTTCCATAATATTAATTATTTATATAACATATTATCGTTTCCGTGAAAAGGTCAATAAACGAATGTTAAAATAACACTTTTCAATGGTAGGAAATTTTATTACGTTGCGAAAACTTATTTAAAAATCGAATGGTGAGAAATCGCATTCAATTTTCACATCTGTCACTTCTATCAATTTAAGCCAAAAGTTCTTTTAATTTTAGCAATCATAATACACCTGTTGATCTCAAAATAAAAATATGAGATGTATCACGAAATATTGAAATTTAATTTATGTAAAATTCCCCAGTGTTATTCGGTGAGCCCTTGCCAAAAATGAGTGTGTTTTATTGTTTTATCTAGCACTCGGAAACATGTAAAATAGAGAAGGTTACTTAACTCGTGATTAGAAATAAATAAAAATGTTTTGTATTGTAGCAACAGATGTCTGTTTTTATTACAGAAATCGATATTTTTCAATTGATATCAGATGTCAAAAATTTAATAAAAATTAAAATAAACCATTGATTGGATTGGCATTTACTTGGTTGAACTCCATTTTATAAGGTAAAAATATCAATGCGTATCAATAATGTAGTGAATTCGCAAAATTATATTATTCTAAAGAAAATAACGATATACTGGTTTAAGAAATATCGTACACTTCCATAAAATTATTATCCGATAGATATCGTATAATTGAAATTTGAATAGATAGCTGTTGCATCATTATCCAGCCAGCAAGACCTTTAAAGTAAATAATTTGAGTATCTATCAGATGTTACATTTAGAGCTTCACGCCGCCCTCTTTAGTCACTTTTTCATACCAAACTATTACTTTTTATTTGATTTGACAGTATTTTACTTTCCAATGTGATTTACAATGGGCGGTACTACAATTCCAATCACTTTTACTCTTTGCAATAACTACGTAATCAATAATCATAAATCATAAAAGACTGTTAAGAATTTTAAAATTCATAGTTGAATAATAACATTATGGTTAGCTAGCTATCGATAGATATATTTCGTCAGTAAGTAAAAACTAAAATAATTGAATACGTCAATAGCATATTATTATGGGAAATCATCGAGTATCATTTAATCGAATTGTATTATTACATTGTACGTTTTTTAAATGCCAAATTGTTAGGATCTATGCAACTATCACATGATGTAACTATAATTTGAATAACTACTCCGTCTAATTTTCTTCGGTTATTAAGTGCAACTTTTTTATAAATCTGGGCATAAAAATCAGCCAAACCATATCTTTATGTATACCAAAATTTTAACGAATAAAAATAAGACTTTCAATCTGATCAAAAACATTCCTTTGCAAGTACAGTGTTTTTATATTTTGTGGGTTTGAATGTTTTTAATAATATCCAGAGTATCACCTCTGCTCTCTATCAAATGAATGTGCGATTAATTATTAATGTGCCATTAAAATAATACTCGTCAGCTGGTCACATTGCATAAGAAAGTATAAAATTACTGTTCGGTAATTCAGATGTAAGAAACGTTAGGCAATAATAGTCCAGATGGACGAAGAAACTTCGAGAAAGACGGTAGCCCACGTGTGGCACATTGTATACATTGTATCATATCATACAAACTGTCGAAAAAAATATGGTTTAAACAATATGAATACTATTTGAAAAATTAAAAATCATCGTTACTACAATAAGTTTTTTTTTATTTTTGAATAGCATAATTAGCCCCTGATCAATGTAAGGTTCGCAATCCCAAAATCAAGGTCCCTGTCTTACGCAAGCGCAAAAAGTTCGTCGACCTGTTGACAGTAACTCGCAGTGGAAAAATCGCGTTGAGCCACATCGAATTTTCGATCAGACACTATGTCGATAGATCCCTCCCCACTCAATTTTTCAACAGATTTGTCTATTTTTAGACGACTGAATTATTGCAAATACATGCTTATATTCATGAATTTCATTAAAATTATACGCTCAGTGCTAATTCGCTGACTCTGATTTAATATAATCTGGTTTGATAAAGTATTAATTTTATTAAAATGTAATATGCAATTACTTATGATTTATTTATTTTGTTACAAAAAACTTTACACACATTTTGAATATTCAACAACGAATTGTAAACCGTTATTAATAAATTAACTTTATTTTATACATTTTACTCCCTTAATTGACTTCAACTTTACATCTCATGAACGCGCTATGATGATCACGGGACGGGTAAGATATGTATTTTGATAAATATTTTTTACTTTTCAACCTACTGACTTTTTAATCATTTATATATTACGTAAAAAAAACCCGTCAATGAGTAAATACCGTTTCATTTCACTATACTGCTGACATATATTTTAAAAATAAAACACAATTTGTTTTGTACTACTTAGCTATTAGCGAAACCGGTCCTGTTCATTATAAATATGCTGTACAAAATAAATTGTTTTTATTTTTAAAATATAATGCCTTTTCACCTAGAATTGACAGTCAACACTTACTTATATAATTTCGACTGAGGGTGCTTGATGGAATTTCAATACCAAATTTGAATTGTTTAAATTTTGTACATTTGCATTTATTTGTCATTAACGATCCGAGTTTCTCCTTTCGGCATCTTCAGGCATTCGAGCACACGAATGAACTCGAAGTGACATTTACATTTTAATATTCAATATATGAATGTAAAGGGAATGAACATGTCATGTTAAATTTTATTTTAACCTGTCAACGCAGTATTTTAGTGGTCAGTTAGGTCCAGATGACCAGATTTTAAAGTGTTCTTACTTATGATATAAAGTACCCTGTATGATATCATATATTTAAATTATTTCATATAACATATTTTATCAATGTTGAATTATTAATCATTGTGTAGATACGAAGTCATGTAGTATTAACCACATCCCCATTGAAAGTGTCAAAAAAATCGCAATTAATCGTTGGATTTGCATGTTCGCTGAATGACAATGCTTCTGAGTAAATTCTTACATTTGGAGTTAGAGAAGATAAAAAGAGATGGTGGGAACTAAGATCAGGAAGAGGCGAGAAATGCGAGAGCGGAAGTGATTGAGGTTGCATCGCATTGCGGAAATGCATCGAATGCAATCAAATGCAATCTAAAACTGGAGAAAGCGAACTTGCTTCGATACGTCATATTTTATGGCGAGTTTTCCGGATACCGCGACTAATAGCTCGTTGCAGCAGTTTTTTGCAGTTCTCTGTGCTAATTGCAAACCGAAAGCGGTTGAATGATTTCCTAATCGGCCAAAGCCAATACTTGATGTAAAGATGAACATTTCACAACATAAATTATATTATATTCTATAAATTATTGCTAGACGGCTGTGCCTCTGTTCGAACTACCTCAATAGCTACCCTCAATTCTTCGCTAAGTTCGTAAGTTTTTCTCGTATTTTAGTTTTCATATTAGTTATTGTTCGATAAAATCAATTCGTTGGCTAACATAATTTCGCGAAGCATTTTTTCGGTTTTCAACATTTCGCGAATTTTTTAATCTTTTACCATATTTCCGCGGTGCATTTGGTGTAACGGTTAAGAACCACTGGTGTAGCAGTTCTCAAAATACGTATCTATGTATGAGAAAATGTTGACGTGGGAAATTTACGTCGACAAAATTCAATCAAATGAATTAAGTAATTCGAATTTCGTTGTTATTCACATTTTTCTGAAATGTAGATAAGTATTTTTCAAATTTAGAAGACGCTATGAATATTGTGTTACTGTCTTAAAATATTGTAACACGGATTATTTATATTTTCTAAGCGCACGCAGGTTCTTCATATGGCAACATTAGCAACGCATGTGTTCGTTTTATTGACGACTCTTCACAAGTACATTGTAGAAAATTCTCAGTAAATTTATGTCATTCACGACTCAGCGGAATTATAAATTACAAGTGGATTATTTATATTTAGGTCAGTTTCTACGAAAACAAGGCAAACAAATAATCGAAATGTATAGTTTCCTCCGACCGACTGATTTCAAGATTAGATAATGTTTGCTGGTACTGTGGCCCGTACATGAAATTCATTTTACTTTCACAGCTTATCAACACATCGTCGATAGGAAGAAAATTATCAGCGAATTTTCTTACGCGTTTATTCAAATGAAATTTTCGTTCACGTTTTTGAAAGTTGACCATGTGAAAAATAGCAATGCAAATGATCATTTAAAAGTTATATTACTTATTCAGGCATTTACATTATTTATATATTTATAGACCAAATATTTAATATTAACACGAATATTCATATTACATAAACCTATGATTACGCATTTCTTTGGCACATAAATATCTAATGGAATGCTTTAGTGAACACTAGATGAATGTTAGAATCAATGAAATTATTCTACTAACACCCCATTCAAGTACGGTAGGAATAATTCGAAATGACCATTGTTATTCATGAAGGTTATTATGTTTAAAAAAGAGTAGGGTGTTTCCTTACTTCCTGCATGAATAGTCCTGGTTCATTTCTTAGGAAAAATTTTCTACAAATACGTTTTCTTCTTCTGTCAATTAAAAGTGTGAAACGAATACGAAAATCCAGCTAAAACGTTTAGCAATAGACCACATCGCGTATAGGTACTATAAAATGCATAACTCATAATTAGTTTTGTAGTTGCTTTACAACATAACTTACATTATATTTATACCGATTTTTTTTTATCCTGAGAGATATATACAAAAAAATCACTATGAAAATTCAATTATTTACTGCTGTGTTTGGTGTAATATCTCCAATTATAGGGGTTATTATTTTAATACGTCGTGAAACAAATCTGTTCAAATTATTTCCCAAGCCGGGCCTGCCCTAATCTCCGGCGGCTTTGTTCCCAGTACGTCCCTGTCGAGGACAACAGCACCAAAGTGTGTCACGGGGAGTCATTCCGGAGAGTGGGGGCGCACACGTACACAAATCGTACGCACACAATCCCACAGATGTGCACCAACACCGATGCAGGAATGACGGTCGCGCAGGCGCATATTGCCAGGCACGTATGTTTTCACGTGGCCGATAATATTATGCACTCTATGAGCAGGGGTCGCAAACACAAAAACTATTTGAAAAAATATATTAAAACCTCTGAGATTACATACTTCTATTTGCGTGCTCGATTTCTCGAGCAAAGAATAAAAGCAAATAATTGAATTGAAAGAAATACTCTCAAATATAAACTAACAACTACAAAACTATTTTAAAACATTATGTAAACAGTTCTGTCAAACCCCAATAGCAACAAAAATGTTCTTTAAATGACGAATTTTAATTTATATCCACCTGCTTTAATTTATAACTGTCTTTTAGGTTTCTTCCAGTCAGTCGTTGCATGGCCACGAGTTCAAATCCAGGAATGGAAACATTAATACATTGATTTTTTTATAACGAATATTTTTAATCAGCTGCTCAAACTATCTTTTTCGAAAATAGTAGGTTTTTACAGGACTAGTGGTTGACTAATCACTCTCGCTATGCCCCGTTTTTAGGATCGGATGTGTGGGAGGGAATTTTAGATTTCAGAAACATTCATGCCTACGAACAGAAATCTAGAAATCGATTGAAAAATCAATTTAAGAAACTGTCCGCACCGGGACTTGAACCCGAGACATCCGTAACCGTGGCCAACGACCTTAACCACTGCACCACGAAGTTGACTTATTCCGACTTATGGATTTGTAACCAAAAGCATTGATGTCCATGATATTTTCATTTCTACCCGGTTTTGAAAAATAAACGTACTTATATCAAGCGTCGAGGTAACCTATAATCTTTTCCTTACCCTCTCTGTCAAGAGGTTAAGCACTCGACTTAAAACCAGGTCTCGTAGAAGTAAGTTCTGGTGAAATACTCCCCTCAGGGGCTCCACATTCGGAGTGGACATCAAACTCATTGTCATCGATTATTTTTTGTACAATTAAAATGAATTTAATGTAGTTTATATAAAATTCTAGTAATCATATTTGACGTAATGTGACTGCTATGTAAAATATGAAACCTTTTAACTATGTCCGTTTGGTATCCCTGTCGTATGCGGACCTTGCATCAGAGTGCCAACATAACCGCGTTTAAATAGTTAATGAACCCGAGCCTCGCACTTCATAGACGTTACTCGTTACTCATATCGATACTAGGCAACGTTATCATGCGATAGCGCTATTTTTCCATATCCATGCCTACAACGCCTACCTTGCGATGTAGGTACTAGTTTATACAAAGCAAGGTAAAGTACCAAGAGGTATTCTATAATACGAAGTACAAACAATAGAATTGATCTATTTACCAACTATCTAATGCGAAGCGTAAGTTCGCATCAATTCATTATAAGTTATACTATTAGACACAGCAACTATATAATAGTAATTTAAATAGATAATACTATCGACTGAGGAATCTTGATGGAACATAATTGAATTATTAAAATTATATTTGTTTCATCGCTAACGACACGGGCACCAATTTAATCAATTTATTGATGACAATTTCAAATATTCTACAATATTTAGCCGTATTTTTATTTAATTATCGCTGCATAATCTAAGTTAAATAGAATGAAATAAGTGAAAATCTATGCTAAAACGTATAAAAACAAGTGACAATAGAATCTAAGTACATAACAACATATTAACGTTCTGTTTTCATGATCGGGAATGACCCGATTTCCGGTAGGACCACGATTTTCTAGATATGGCGTGGATGCATCACTTGGCAATTGCAGGGAAATAATACGAAGGCTTCGTATTACGCAGTGGCGGGTCGACGAACGACCTTAGCAAAATAATAAATGCATTTCTTTCAAATATGTAACGGGAACACACCCAGGAAAATTAAAACCGTGAATTGTTTTTTTAGTTTATTAAATGGAAACTAATCAGTACTACTTACTTGTATAAATATTACATCTTACATTAAATACAGTAATACTTAACTTGGGAGAATCAATAAGCTGGTAACTTTGCACTAATGGTTGGTCGGTATGGTTACATACCTATATTGAAATACTATGTTTTAAATTATGTATATTACACAGAAAGAAAATTATTAATTTAAATCTTAATCAAAACACTAATGGAATCTGTGTCTTTTAAAGTCAATTTCTATACAAAATTATCACGTAAACGAGACGCATTTACTCCAAATTACCCAGAATACGTATAAAAATCAATACAAAATATTTTTCGAATTCTTCGTTATTGTTTATTTACATCAATTATTAGTGTCGTCTTTCAACATCGTCAAGGCCTTGCGGAACACAGATTTTCTCAGTCTGGCGTAGAGTAAAATAGGTAATATCAGTGTTTAATGTGATGAAATATCCATGAACCATTCAAAAAATTAAAAATAATTATCCAATTTAAAAACTTTACCATTTTCTTTTCATGAAAGAACGTCAAGATGCCAGATGAACTCACTGAGTCTATTAAAATTCAGTTCAACGAACGTCCTTAAACGAGTAAATATAAATGCATTTCTTTGAGAAATCCTTGAAAAAAAATTATAAATCAAATAAATAGATAACACAATGAAATCAGCAAATCGCTTTGTCGTCTGTACTATAAGGTAGATAAAATTAATTTAAAAAATGCAAGCACATAAATGTAATAATATATTCACTACATATGTTAAATAAATGTATACATAATTACTTTACACGATATGCTTACATTTACAAGAAATATTGAAAAAATCATAAAGTTTTCACTTTTTATAACCATATCCGCTCGCAGTATAGAGCATATGAATTCATAATGGAACTTATCACAACCACGACAGAAGTTGTTCTACGAGAACTGCTTGTTACTTAGCCGCCCAACCTTTCTTTTTAGAAAAGATGGATATGGTTAGGTAAGGACTAGTGGTTAGCTAAATCTGTCCGTACTGGGATTAGAACCCGTTAAAACTGCAACCGAAGCCAACGACGTTGACCATTTGGCTACTTCCCAAAAGTTTTCACTGCAGATTCAAAATATAATGTACTCGGACTGGTTACAGTAATGTAACACGTTCTTCGATTGTTCTAAGACTTAATTTAAATAACATTTGTGCAATTGAAAACAAAAAAAAAACATAATATATTATATTTGCTTTAATAGCAAATACTTAAACTATGATAAAAAAATCTACAAGTGTTATTTAGCATAGAACAAATCACCAGTGTTAAGTGTCGATGACATTAAGCCGAGTGACATGGAGAGAGTTGTCGAAGGCCTTCCTCGAGCAATCGATATAAACGATTTTAGGAATAATTCTTTTTTAATTTGGTTAAAATCTGAAATCCACATATAAATATGCAGATATCCAAATAGGAGAGAGATTTCAATGCCCAAGTTTAAAGTCAGTCAAACCATTGTGTTCGCAACGCGACAGTGATGTGGAAACGGTGTTGTTTTTTTTTTAATACGCAATTCTAATTATGACAGCCAAATCCAGTTTAGACGTGAAACATGCTGATTGTTCTCGGCGTTTATTAAATTTAGCCATTGTTTTCGAGTGCTGCATCTGTATATTAATCATTTGACTTGCACAACACACTTTCGCTTTTCATACATACGTGAACAACCATACGATTTGCCCACTTATTTTTAGCTCATTAGCATGTATCTTCAAACGCGACAAGTGTTCTTTTAGTTAGATTTCCATTACGAGATACTCACTTATACGATTTAACCGTTAATATAAATTGACTAACTTTTAGGGTGTAAACATTCATACCGTTTATAGATAAATTACTTAACAATATGCTCTACTCCTAACATGATAATATTAAGTTAATACTGTTTTTAATGAGCTTCTAAGCGGTGTTTTCAGTCGTTCGTTTAGTCGAGCTCAGTAACAGGTATTTTATGTACAAACAGTTATTCTTGAACAGAAACGTTAACTAAGAGTCTGTCCTGTCACTAAAGTAGGGTCTGGCCGTCTTACCGTGCCACGTCTACTATATTGTATCATTTAATGCGCCTTTGTTGATTACGACCATTTCAATTTAAATGAAAAAAAAATGTTTTCTTTGATATAAAAACGAAACTGATTGTTTCGAATCACCATTATATTCTCCAAAACAATAATTCGATGCGCTTTACTAATAGATTTATTAAAATCTTTCTCGTGCTTTTATTCAAATATGATATGAAGAATGAAAGATAGACAATCGCTTAACATCTTTTATCTGATAATCTAAAATAGAATGATACGAATAGAGGAGAAAGTGTCAAGATTTAAAAAAAATCGAAATGAAAGCCGGAATAATCGAAATCACTCGTACCTTAAATGAAATATATAGACATAAAAAATAGTACATATTTATATGCAATTTTCTCAGACGACATTAGAATCCGGTACCGCTAGCGCTTAAGTACATTTGGTGAAAGATGCCACTTTGATGTAGAGGTCATTGACCTCTTAAAAAATCATTTATATAGCCACGTGGTTTTAAAATCATGAAACAACACATCACGTTAAGGGTTTCACGGGTCTTTAACCTGATTCCAAGTTTGATTTTTGAGGTTTTTTTAAGCCTTCAATATGTTTATTTAAGCGCTCCGTATCGAAAATCGGTATTGTTGTGTTGAACATATTGAAGCTAAACCTATTCATAAGAAAAAGTTCAGAAATTTTCATGGTATTCAACAGGGACGGGTGTTTTATAGGCGCTCAGCTTCAGCTCTTTGACTTCCATTTCAGTAAGGCTAAGGATGAATATATTCAGTAAAGCCATTTAAAAATCAGCACATGGGAATATTCATTAGGGTAATCGAACCGTGGGTCGCAGCTCGGAAGTCTAGCTAGTTATCACATTTTTACATGAATGTTTTCTTTATAAAATGGTATTAGTGAAGTGGTATGTTTGATAAGTTGAAATAATTAATCAGACCGACCTTTTTGCGCGCAAAACTCCCTTCGTTGTGTGTTATTGTTAAAGACGGGGGAGTCGCGGCAGTCCCGCGCCCTGCTAGCTGGGTCCTCCACCTTCACAATTGCTTCCCTCACTACGTCACACACTCACCACCCCGCCATTGTCGCGCCCACAGTCATCAACTAGCAGTGACAACGGTGCCGACTAGACGAAACTAGCCGCGACAATTAATGGCAACTTTGCTAGTGACAATTCACTAGCATATGTAAATGTTCACCGGTAACTTTTGGTTGTTGGCAACAATACGAAGATAGTAACGAACGCTACAAATCTCCATTCACTACCTATAAATCAAAAAAATTTTATTGACGAGTACATGTGTGCAAGAATAATAAAGACGATAATAAAAAACATAGCATATTACAAAATATAGCTTGTAGAATTTCCAAAACAGTAAAATTCCTTTTGTAACTCGAATACCAACTGTTTACGGCTACTTTTAATACAACAATTGATAATAATAATGAATTTACAAAGTACAATACTGTTTTTTCAAGCCCAGCTTAACTTAAAAACAGTTTTTAATTACCTAAAGATATAAACAAAATTAAGAATTACTAAATAACTTCAAATAAAACGCATAATATTGTGGCAGAATAACCGATATAATGTTTATGAAATATGTGTGACAGATATCTTATTACATTAAACATATTTATTTTGTATATTTTTCAATTCTGTTACCACTGGTTTGCCATCATCACAATTGGCATTAAAAAAATAGATTTTTACAAATTCATATTTAAAAATACAATTTGATTTAGCTCTACGAAATCTTAATATGTAAGTAATTTTGTCAACAATTAATAATACATAATCTCTATTGTTGTAACAAGCTACTCGTGGCAAAAAAATATGATTTAAGATACGTATAGTAAAAAGTCATATCGTCATATTGTAGACAATGAAATATTATTTCAGTGGCTAGATTGTCTTATATTTTCTACATTATGTAATAATGTTGAAAACGACTGTATTCAAACAACTGAACTAAAATGACGTCGAAGCAGGGAAATCCCCCATAAGTTTTTCCCGCCTTCGATTATTGTTACATTACAACTGAAAGTTCCAATAATAAAGATGTGATGATACTTTCATTAAAAATACTTTACATACATTTATATTTACTATTTATATTTGAACCCGTAACTGTGGTGTGGCTCCATTTAGGTTCGGTGACAGGTCTGAATATCCTCTTTGAACTCTTAACACATTGAATTTATAAAATACTTTATAATACGTATTAAATATTATATTCGTATTTATATAGTGCTAACAAAAAAAAAACACTGAAAATTGTGGCAATTTAAGTTATGATCTGTCTTCATTTAACTAAAAAAATATTTGGGATTGTCTAATATAAACGTTTAACTGCCACAATATGTATTAATATTTAAAAATAGAAATTTAAAAAGTTATTGTTTTGACATATGCAACGTGAATATTTACTTGATGCATCAAGATGTTTCGATTATTATCATCTCATAGTATCACTGAGTAATATATAATATTTTGTCAACAAGTAGTTTTGATATTGTTTTCGCTTTTAACGTTTTACGATACAATAGAATTGTAACTTCCACGGCAGTGTTCCGCGCTGAACTGAGAGGCGACCGTCGCAACGTGGTTGGAATCTGGAGCAACATGCCCCACTCTAGAGCCGGCCCGATGGGTAGGTGCACATTTCCCTGCCTATACGGGCCTAGGAAGAGGTTCTCGGAAAATTATGAACGCCGTTTCCGCGTGCAAGTTTAACGTCACAATAACGATGCACTGAAAAGCTGAAGTGCAACGAAGCCATGCCCCCCGTGCTACGCTCAATCGCTGTTGCTCTACGACTCAGCCAGTGAATAATTAAAACATATATTTTGCCATCCAATATTCGCGAGACATTGAATTATCGCCGTCACTGTTCATACAATACATAAAAATCACTTATTATTTATTATCAGGATCTCATTTTTAAAGAATTTAAATATTTTTCTATTTAAAATTCCTATTAACTATACAACAACAAATGAATACTAGCTGATGTTTTAGTCCGTTGCCAATGTGGAGCACATATAGACTCCCAATGGAGGTCCTTATAGATCATCTTATTTAACAAGGACTGTTCATAAATCAGTCTCTCGACACTCGTAGGAGAATACAAAGGAAAAAGGATAGGCTTTCGTAAAGAGAAGAAGACACTAAAAAAATGAACCAAAGTCATTGAACGACAGTTTCTGTTTATAAAAATTAAATACCTACAAGGGAATTGAATGAAATTATAAATATATTAATTATTCCTCACCTCAACAGTACATCTTGAGATGGGACTCAGTCTTATCTACAATTACTCTCCATTAAAACTGGTCTCAAGTCTCTTTTTTAACGTAGCTATGACTGGCTCTTTTTGGGATATAAACTTCGTTTCGATGAACTTAGAATTTCTTTTTGGGAACGGTTCATTTTTTAGCAGAATATTCAAATGCAAAGGGTTTTTTTAATAGTTTGCGCTCAAAAGATTATTTGCTTTGCCTGTTTTAAGCATATCAACACGAGAAGTCATTTCCTGCCTCTTTTTATAATTAGTCAAAATAAAATTGTTCGATGGATCCATTATTATCCATCGCTGACGGAAAAATTCTATGAAAAACAAAAGAAAACTTTTGTGAAAAAATATCTTGTGATAGATTACAAATGCAACATTACAAAATCTGATAAATAAGTCTAATGAAATACGATTTAGTGATCAGATAGATGTCTGGAATATTGCAAAATATGACCGATCAATTTATGGGCTTCCCAGTTTTCCACAGCATTATGACGTATTTATGAAAGTGCATCGACGTTGCCTTAGGTCATGGTGTAAGAAAAATAAGTGAGCTGGATTTGTAAAATATGTGACGTCACTTTGACGAACCAAATTTTTACTGTCACCAAAACGCTGTAGTAAACATAGTAAATTGCCATTCAATAAACACGCAATGACGTCGACAAATACAAAAATGACGAGATCATTTTTGATCTAACTCTCATATACTTTTTACACCATGGCCTTAGGTAAAAATCGATTGAGCACTCAACCGGTTCACTATACTAGATATTGATATAAAAACAGCAATACTTAATGAATGACTCTCAATAATTATAATTAAACGAGTTCAATTGATACTGACAATTGAATAATTTTTATAAACGATGCTTATAAAGTTCAGGCAACCCGATCAATGATACTTTCCGACTGTGACAGATAAAATTGAGGTGAACATTACAAAATGTGTGTTGAGGTCTTAGTGGAAGAAGTATAGGTGAGCTGGATCGTTGTTTTTGTAAAATACGTGACGCCATTTTGACGAAACAAATTTTAATTGTCACCAAAACACTGTTCTAAATATAGTCGATTGTAATTCAATAAGCACACAATAACGTCAACAGATGCAAAAATGGCGAGTGTCATTTTTTATCCAGCACACCTTATAATATCTTACATCTTACACCATGTTGAAGTATTTACATTTTTCTGATAGTCAAATACAAACACTTAAACAAGTTAAAGAGGCATTACATGTAATGTAATTTATCACATTCCATCTAAATATATAATTTTGGACTAATTACATTTTATAATTTTTATTTATTTAACTTATTGAAATGACCAAAGTTTGCGATTAACGATGAACCTTTATCGTTGGCGAAAAGTAATGCTAAAAGATAGTCGTGAAATAAATTGTATTAGAAATGCATTTTTAATAACCTGTGTAAGTGTGGTTTATATTATAATAACCTTTAATAAAGGTGGTTTATATTATTTCACCTAGATTAAGATTTGAAAATTTTTTAGCACCAAGCCTGAATGTATTATATTCGATAATAATATGTATATATAAACAACTTTGCACACAACATTTTGTATGCAGAGAAGATAAATTATATTTTTAAAATAAAACACAATTTGTTTTGTAGTATACACAATTTTATAATGATCATGACCGGTTTCGGCCATCCTGAGCATTATCGTAGTGAATGTATTAAGTAGGCTATAAGACTAAGGTTTATTTAAATTATTGAGATTTTGTAGACTTCCACGTAAATACATGGAAGTGTACAAAATCTCAATAATTCAAATTTGATATTGAAATTTCATCAAGCACCCTCAGTTGATGTCTTAAACTAAGGTTTATATTTTATCGGTTGATAATGCTCGCGATGAGCGGAACCGATCATGATTACAATACAAGTGTGGAAGTAGTACAAAACAAATTGTGTTTTATTTTTAATATATAATGCATTTCCGCCAAGAATTGACAGTTAACACCTCAAAAGTGACACAATGAGAATAATTAAAAAAAAAAACACATTGTTTATCGAGTGCACGGTATACTAACTGCAACGGTTTAGACCGGGATCGCTATCGCATGTATAAGCATAGTGATGGATTATATTATTACAAACTAAAACTACCAATAATTATCAACTAATATGTGTTTAAACGGGATCTGGCATGAGGGGTAAATAAATGCTATATCATTTGTATCATATGTCGAAGATGTGCACAATAATAAAATATGTTAAAAGAATGACTAACATATTTTACAAATATCAAAAAAAAACATACTGTTAAATTTTGTGTTGGAGCAGCATCTTTCTAATTAATAACCCGACATTCTAATCTTAACACTTATCTTAACACTTATGACAATAATTGTGAAAGTTTACGAGCCCGAGCAATTTGATTTGCAATCGAGAATACTTCAATGTTCGTTGGATGATGGTTACAATAATTATTGGTAGAATATAAAGACATACTTCCACAAATGAAAAACATAACACAGTATAGACAAGTGGAAAGTCTGGTAATATAAGACAACAGTTAAAAGGTTGTAGATTGGAGATGAACCTACATGATGAACAAAGAGTATTTGTTACATACAGTGCAGTAGGAATAAAGAATGAAAATCTCATATATTAGCGTTACCTGCAAGTTGCAACTTACATTAATTTTATATTACATTTCTTACCAATAACTAAAGAATAATATACGGATTTTTTTCACCTAAAATACACTTTTTTGTAAAAATCATTCGCATTATATACCATCAATTTGGGTAAGTTTGCCCATCGGTCTAAGATTGGCCCACTACATGGAAAAAGTTTGTCAGCAGACTGTTATAATTCCACGGTAATACTAATGCTATATGAATATTTTTTAGTTGAGTAAAGGTATTGAATAGCCTCTGGTGGTAAAAATACGAATTAATGTGCAACATAATTTGTTTTATTGTTGAATTTGTAAGCTGTCAGCTTGGAATGATAAAGCACAACTTAAAAACTTATTCTGACATAAAATTGATTAGCCATATTTTCAATTCGTATTCCATATCCGCTCCCAAGTGGAGCATATGGTCTACTAATGGAGGTATCTAAACTGCTGAGAGCTGTTTGTTACTCAGTTGCTCAACCTCTATTTATCGAAGAGATAGAAGGATAGGGCTAGGACAGAACTAGTGGTTAGCTAATCGCTCTCGCTACACCCTGTGAGGATAGGATGGGTGGGTGAAGAGGGAGTTTTAGACAACACAAACACTCAAGACTACGAAGAGAAATCCATACGATTGAAATATTAATTTATGAAAACTGTCTGCACCGAGAATTGAACCCGAGACATCTGTAGCCGTAGCCCACGACGTAACCAACTGAGCCACGGACGCTGACAATTTGTATTACTAATCTGTAAACTAAATGCTGTATGTTTTTTTCCGATTTCAATTATGTACCAAGTTGCCACTTTAAAAGACTTTAAAATCACTAAATTTATAGTAATTACAGTGATTATTTGTATCCTGGGCCAAAGTTACCCGATTTCCTTGTTTTATCTATATTTATTTATCAATTATAACAATAAACCTATTTCACCTTGTGACGTTAGCACATTTCAATGTGGAACAATACCACACATAAATGCAATGGTGAAACATGAAAATACAAAAAAACCGTCAGAACTAAGCCAAATATACCCAGATTGACCGTACTAGTGAAAATAATACTTAGGATACAAATGTTTGTAGTTACTATGTTTCTTTTAATTTTTTAGAAACATTATTTATTCCAACTTATGGTTGATTATTTAAGTCGTGTTTAATAATAAATGAGAGATATACAACTGAAATTGATATCCTTGCTATTTCACCGGTTGCGTAACCTCTGACACCTTCTAGAAGAGACGAAATGCGTTTTGTGGCCAATGCCATAACCAGTCGGATAACGAAGATATCAATTTTCAATATTATATTAAAAATAAATTTCCACAACATTACTACCAAATCAACGAACCCAACAATTATCATAGTAATTTATGGTTATATCTAGAATACTTAATATTTATTGATTTATGTGTAAAATTGTACAGGTTAAAAACCACTTTGAAAAGAATTATTATATAAGACTTATTCTTATTTTTAAATAATGGAAATGAACTGTTTATATAATTTAAGTTCTTTGGAAGTTGCATAATTTCAATTTTTGCCAAATACAGTTCACTTATTATATTATGTTTGTTGAAAAAAAGTTTTGCGTCCTGTCATTGAGACTTCGCTTTTATATTATTGTAGTGAACAGCAGTGTACGCGTGGTGTTTTGTTAGCGCCAGGAAAAGTGAAATGCACTGAAAACTGACTAGCGCAACACGAATCTTCTTAGATGCAAAGTGCGACTAAGGTAACTTGACTTTCACTTTGGATTTGTTTTAGCCGCTCGAGCCTGAGCTATGTCGTGATGAAGGTATATCTACACCCGTACGGAACTCAAATATGGTTTTAGCACTATCGATGCCTCCAACGTGGGAAGGTATGCAGTATCCAATTTGTATTTTAGGGTGACCAAAGAACCAAAAACAAAAGTAAAAGTAATGTTTCAAATTGAGTCGGTATTTATTTATCAATATATAAATTTAATGTACTATTTGGTGCGAAAATATATTGACAATATGAAAACATCAATATTTTTAGTTTATAAATAAACGTTATTCAAAATAAAATACGAGTTATAATGAAAAATATCATACATTCATCTTGTATAATTTTTAACATTCAGTTAAATAAATAATTACATTTGGAAGTTTAAAGAAAACGTTTCTAATATATAATTTAAGACATCGACTGAGGGTGCTTGATGGAATTTCAATATCAAATTTGGATTATTGAGATTTTGTACACTTCCATGTATTTTGTCACTAACGACCCGGGTTTCGCCTTTCGGCATCTGCCGGCAGATGCCGAAAGGCGAAACCCGGGTCGTTAGTGACAAAATACATGGAAGTGTACAAAATCTCAATAATCCAAATTTTCTAATATATGTTAAAATATAAAGGTGACTTTAAAAAATTAAGGCTGCCGATATTGCTTTGCGTACAAATTATTTCGCTTAAATTATACTTTTGGAAATTACTATAAATCCCATAAAATCTATTTGCCACATATACGAACTTAACTATTGATATCTTCTTCACAGATGCATAAATGATCTTATTACTAAAAGTTTCCTCTTCGACCAAATAAATATTTATGGTTGGCTATATTGCGCTAGGCAATATATTATTTATTTATTCCATACTCCTAGGGTAGTATATTATATAACTTTGAAACGTTTGAAATCAATCATTTGTGAATTTGATTGCATGAAAGAAACCTGTTTGATTGTTTGAAGTGAGTATTATTTAAAACTAAGAAAAAGTATTTATAAACACATAATAATTAAAAAAATAGAGTTAACATGATATATGCCATAACAGCTATCTAATTAACACTTAAAATTGCCCAACTCTATATCAAAATATCACACAATACCATAAATTATTATGATGAAAATTTTAGATATCAACCTTAAAAGACCCCAGACCAATGAGCTACACTTAATTTTTCAAAATCGTAAATGATGGCTTGATTATTTGACGAATTAAAATATTACTAAAATGCTTCAAATATTCTAGCGAGAATTGGCACCACGTTGTAATGAAAAATGCCATACATGAGTATTTCTTTAACGTAAGTAAAAGTTAAGAAACCCTTTATCCAAAAATTATTTAGAAAACGTCTTGGTCTCAACTTACGATATATAAGTTTATTTATGCTATACTTTCACATAAAACCGCAACTGCGACTGGTTCTTGATATTTTTTAGCAATCACTTTTCAGGTGTCAACTATCAATTCTTGGAAAGGTTTCATATTTTGAAAATAAAGCCCAATTTGTTTTGTACTATTTCCGCATTTGTATAATGAATGATCAGGGCGGGTTTCGCTCATCGCGATTATTATCAACTGATAAAATTTAATTTTTAAATCCTGCTTAAGACATTTTTATAATTTTACTACATATAATTAAACACTGGTATAAAGTCCGCTTGAACTGTTTCAAAAACGTTTTTTTGGAGATTTTAAGAAATAAAAAAGATTAAGCATTTTAGGAAGTAATAATTACAATAAGTAATTAACAATTCCTATAAAAATCAGTTTAACGAAAATTCCAAGACAAATGATTTCAAATGAGCTAACTACTCAAATTGAACGATGAACCTACGCAATAAAAATACACCTCGACTGAAACTGTATTTATACTGCCCTGGTATAAAAAGTGCATAAACAAGTCCATTTTTCTTGTATATACATTTAAATAATACCCCAGACCTCTCCCGAGTTATACATAGGGACATTGATCATACATTCCTCCCGCAACTGGGACATCGGGATACATAGGTAGCGGTGCGTCAGACCGGGTTTGGCGGTCATTAACATCCCGGGGGGTGTCGCCGCGCGAAACTGGGTCGCTGTTAGGGTTGCTTTCTCATATTCCCTATTTTTGGGAATACCTTCCTTTAATCGCGAATGTTAATATCATAATTTCACCGCACAATTATCACGAACAATTAAATATTTTTAAGGTAAAGCCCACAATGAATAAAATTAAAATTATAAAATCTGATATCATGGTAGAAGTATGTTTATTAATAATTGGTTGCCGATGAATAAAAAAGAATTGCAAAGTGTATGATAGAGATGAGTAAATTATAATTTATAAAATTTATTACGAGAGCTTTATAATCGTTTTGGTATGTGCAGCAAAAGCTCCGCTTAGACAACAGAAATTAAAAATCGATACCTAAAGAGGTATTTTCTTCAAATTGTGTTTTTTTACAGATCTGGGTGCCAGCAATTGGATAAGAAAGCTGTATAGGGTAAAATCGTTGAAAGTAGCGGTTATGGTGATGTTTCTTTATTTAAATTACATTTAGACTCCGATGGTTTGACTCATTCTATATGTCAATATGATATAAATGTACCACGTTTAAATTCCAAAGGGCAGAGGAAAGAGAAATTTATTACAAATTAAAAAGAATTTTTAAGCCATCGAATTTCAAATGCAATATATTGATCTTGCTATCTCGTTGACATTATATCGATACAATTCAATTAAAAAAAAAAATGAATTGGCAGAGAGGTCCAACATGTTTTTTTTTTATATAATGAATTAAATTTAAGAAATGTCAATATTGGAGATAATCGGTAACCCTCGTGAGATAAGTCGACCCAGTGTGGCCAGCCGTTTCGATCGATAAGCCCGCCCCTTACCACGCCACGGCACTGGTGCCCGTCGACTGCCTGCTCCATACAATCACTACTCCGGTTTCGATGAATGTAAAATATTATTGTAAGCAAGAAGCTAACGGAGTATATTCGGTTCCTACTCACGTGGGTCGAGCGAAGATTATCGCAGTTACGTAAGGCACGTGGAATGTATCAATTGATTTAATAATTGGCTTTGAAACTATATATATATGTTTTTCGACCATGTCTTCTTCCAAGTTAAATATAGACACAATTACTAACTGAGCTATTCCCCAGAAGAATCTAAACAAAATATTTACGTTTTGTAATTATGTGTATTATAATTGAGGGTAGATTTCATAATTGGGATTACTGTTTTTTTTAATATTTTGTAGCAGTTTTTAAAATTATTAAATCATAATAGATTGTAAGCATTCATTTTTAGTTGGCCTGCTTGGGAAGCAGACAAGTCTCGTTTAACGATCAAAATATTTGGATTCAAATCAATGTAATTTTTCTCAAATTAACAGTTGAGTTTCAGGCCATATTCACCACGGTCCCATGTACGCAACAAATTAAGATGTCGAAATACATTTACAATACTAATTTAGATATAAAGGTAAAAGTGACTGCGATGTTTTTATCCCTTACTCTTAACTTGCTTTTTACAACATCTTTCCTCACATTTGTTTATGTGAATAAACCACCATAGAAAAATTCAAACGTGAATGAAATATTTCAATCATCTTCGTAATGTGCCTGTCGGAATACATCGATTTGTTAATGCAATTATTCAGCTAAACACGCTTAAAATTAAAACTGACCAACAGCTAGTATAAAAAAATAGCTGAACATCTGTCGAGGACTTGTTAACTGGAGGTTTCTATTTGAAATCACTGCGTTAAATGTGGAAAACATTTGATAGAATAATATTTAAAAGATTGAATAAATTAAAACTATAATATATTCATAAATAATAAACATTAGTCGCTGAGAAATATCCTATTTAATAATCGATAGTTTTATTTATATAATATGGTAAATACCGAGTCTCAAAAAATGCATGAGTTAAAAGTAAAAGCAATTACCATAGATATAATATTTTACGTCCACCAATTAGAGATGAACTTTGAACTCATTGTCAAATTCATCTCTTTTATTCCGATGGCAGTGCCGACGTGTTTACGCATTAGTTTTCCATACTGTGACCCAGGATTGAAATCTTGAATTTTTATCCAGGGGGTATACTATAGTAATGCGTATCCTTAGGGAAAATCAGACCGGTTTTTTACCTGGCCGATCCTGTGCAGACCAAATTCATAATCTCGGATGCCATATTCAGCAAAGCAACGAATTCAACAGCTAGTTGACGTGTTGCTCTGTGGATTACGAGAAGGCCTTTGATGGTCCGCACCGGCCTTCCCTATGGCACATATTAAAACTTTACGGAATCGCAACCAAGATTATTGCTCTCATTAAATTCATGCACGAGGGCAGTGAATGCTGCATTAAAATCGGCGACGTAACTACGGAATGGTTTAGGGTCTCAACCGACTCCATTCCTTTTTATCATAATCTTCGAACTTCATCCTGAGGAAGTCAATTCCACGTGACGTAGTGAGGAAGTCAGTTGCTAGCGACGAATACTTAGGGGCACAGTGGTTTGACTTTGTCAGGAATTTGGAGGTAAGAGAGTGGTTATTACGTCCAAAATAAAAAAAAAAACGGCGATGGATTTGGCTTGAACATGTGTTGCGGATGCCTCAGGGGAGCCTGAATCTCGCCTGTCTCTTCTATTAACCGGATAAATTCCGGCACCCTGAAAGGCAGCTGATAAGCATCCATATAATGTACTCGGTGGAGCTACGGGACGCTGGGATGACCTGGGAGGAAGCAAGAAGACTGGCGGGGGAAGATCTTGAAGAAACCGGGGGATGGCCATATGTTCCGAGTAGGGAAATTTACATGGTTTTAAAAACAAATGTCACGCATGATCGATGTTTGCACCTCTAAGTAATATAATCAATCTTAACAATCAGTCTTCAGAATAGATGGAAATTGAGGATAATCTACAATACTAGCAACAGTCATCGAATATCTAATACACTTAAGGTCAATATTCCTCTCATAAGAAGCGGATATGGTATAAAAAAAAGAATACGCTCGGCGAATGTATCCAATTTAGGATAATCTATTAACATATAGCGATGTTGATTTTGATAGGCGTAGTCACTGTCATCAATAATAATAATATTTACGTAATCTTTCATCATTTCATTACGTCATGTAATCTATGATACAAATAAAGTTAAATTACACACAACATTAATTACGGTCAGGGATGGCATACATAAAAAGCAGTGCATCTCGAAAAGTCATCAACTCATCACATTAGCCATCCATGTCACGTCAGCGAATGAAAATGACAATATTGCAGATAGTTTCGATCGCCCATTTTGTTTGTACTCAGAGTGCGCTATTCGGCAGAGGTCCGATGACACTGGTCTGCGAAATATTAAAATTACCATCATGTACTCTCGATTTCTAATAAAATCATTTCTTTGTAGTTACAAGTTAATTATTGAGCAAGCAGATTACTGAAGAATGAATGTATAATATATTTTTTTTTGAAATCATGTTATCATGTTAATCAGTTTAAGCTTGACTCGCCTGTGTATCTCATCTAGGAATGTCTGGAGATTGTTTCTATATTTACAATTTAAAAATTAGGTGACACTCTGTTTTTTGTAATATGAGAAACAACGTAATTGTCAATTCGAGTCCATTCATGCGCTTGAATGCCTGAAGATGCCGAAAGGCTAAACCCGGGTCGTTAGTGACAAAATACATGGAAGTGTACAAAATCTCAATAATTCAAATTTGTTATTGAAATTCCATCAAGCACCCTCAGTCGATGTCTTAAATTAGATCTTGTATTTTACTAAGCGATAGGAAAAACATTGTAAATTAATTTACGTTAAAGTGTATTAATAATAGTTACATTTTACGCCATACCATGAATGAGTAAAAAAATTAAAGTATTAAATAAATAAGAGTGTTAAATTTTAAAAAACCATTCGAGTACCAAAGTTTTCCGACCTCCACGCCAGTGCCAGTGTTATATTATTTCCGACGCCTGCCGAGGAAAGCCGACGTCAGCCGACGAGCGGTCTTTAACCCGCCCGAGGAAGTAGGTCAACTTTCTCTGAGGGGGGGCCGAGTGTAGAACTCGGCAGAAGAGGAGGAGGGGCGCGCACAGCAAGCAAAGTTGCAAAGGTCAGATAGTATAGCGAGGAATCATGGTGCCGATTCTTTTGCAGTTTGCTCCAACGCTAAAAATATGGGCTGCATGATAGAAATAAATGATAGATACAGTATATACCTCGCAAGTATTAAGGTTTTTCAGACCGTATTTGACTAAAAATGTATAATATATATTTTATCAGTTAATTAAATGTACTTATACTACAAATAAACGATTCAATTTCTATAATTTAAGACATCGACTGAGGGTGCTTGATGGAATTTCAATATCAAATTTGAATTGTTGAGATTTTGAACATTTCCATGTATTTTCGATTCAGTTGCAGTTCATTTGTGTGCTCAAATGCCTGAAGATGCCGAAATTCGAAACCCGGATCGTTAGTGACGAAATACATGGAAATGTACAACAAATTGAAATTTCATTAAATTTCTCTTCATAGAAAATATAGGTAGAAGGATTATTTTGCATAAGTTCACGGAAAACCGATCGTATTAAATTGACTTATGGCACACTGAAAATTATTTCTTCGCGGGGAAAATTGCCCACACGGAAATACTGTAAGATGTAATGCACGACACTTCTAAAATGATGCTATAGTATAAATATATTAACAAAACAACACATTTGTTCACACATTAATAACGTTAATATTTCGCTTAATTTCTCTACCAAGGATCAAATTTTTCTGTCTGTACATTTATATATTGAAATAGATAATCTTACTCACGTAGCCTGTGATATTTGACGCCATTTTTGTGTCTTAATTTAATTTAGCAAGACATAACTCGTTATTTCGTGGAGACTTTCTATGTTTCTATATAGTACATAGGTATAAAACGATTGTCAAATAATTTACCAATACTACGAGAACTTCATAATATTGATAAAATAACAGAATTCATAGAAATTCTTGGTAAGAATGCTCCATACAGGAAGTGAATATGGAAAAATAAAATGACTACGTGAGTATGAATACTAAGAACACATACGGAATATATTGATGAATTGGCATCTTCTTGGTTTTCTTTCATGAAAATAATAAAAAATATGACATATTGGTATTTAAGTGTAAGTTTAATATTCAATTAAAATATTTTTCACTTTTTTTGTACAAAAATAACATACGAAATTCTGTATTTTTGATGGATTCTTTCGTTAGAAAAATCAACACTTAGGTACCTCATAATAGTGCAACTTTTTTATTTATAATTAATTTTGCTTTCTTACCGTGTTTACAACTAATGTAATATGTGGAAACAAAAACACATGGGATAACGTCAAATTTTACGTTTTTAAAACCACGTCGGAGATTTGTATTGCCGAAATTTGTACGCATGATTTTTTACAATATCACCAAATCAATAATAATAAATCACAATATTCGTTAAACGTTAAAGACGGTTTTTAATTATTGTTTTGCTCTTCGATAGATGACCTTTTAATATATTTAAATTAGCTGTGGATTCAGCATAGTTAATTAAAAATTATTATACTTTCTTTATATTATATTTTAAATGCTCTTTACTCAGCTATATGGCTGTTTTTTCTGATATTTCAGTCGTAAATTTGAGACGCTACGTAAACCTATAATAAATATTTTGTTAGAAAGAATATTGAAAATTCAATAAAATTGTATTCAGTTGTTTGAAATTTAGTTTTAGCTCGACATACATTTTTTTCAAGCTGATAAACTAAAGAATCTGATTGAATTATTTGACCATACCGAGCGTATGAATTTCGCGTGAAATAAAATGCACTTTTTGCATTGTTTGTTGTGTCCATCTAAAATGATGATTCATAAGAGGAGAAACAATATTCTCGACATGGCTTATTCGTCTAATGTTGATGGATAGCTGTATATTTTACCGTGTAAAGAACAAATTATGAATGATTATGAATGCATTCATAACTGTGAATCTAAGGCAATTTATATAAAGCAAGATACAGTTAAACATAAACAAATACCCCAAATATTTTAAAGGTAATATAATAATTACTTATTGTCATTGCGGATTCTCTATTATAGGGAGTCCCTTATTAGTCCGTGCGCCTCAAAGCGGTGTCTCGGAGTCTGAAAAGTCTAATGAAATCGAAAATACAAAGGCGGTAAAAATATCGCCGGTCGCAGCGAAGTCGACTGACTCGTGAATAGTGTATTTCATTGGTAGCCGGCCTATCTCTATTTTCGCCTTCTAGCCGACTGTGTTGCAACGCTTTGGCCTTGTTAGCTGCGGAGTCAGGGTTCGACAACCTGAGCTGCAAACTGTTGGCCAATATCTACGATATCTACGGCCCGAACGGGGATTTTGCAAAACGCGATCGACGAATCGTGTTATGCAACAAGATGACCAAGATGCTAGACCTCAGTCCGTATCGATGCCCTACTGTTAGACACCGAAAATTGGTAAGTGGTACCGTTTAATTTTGATAAATTATTACAGTTCAACAATGTTGCAACCGAAGTCTATGGAAGGTTTTATAAATAAAATCTTATATCAAAGATAAAGCAAATGTGCCGGTTCCATTTCTATAATAACCATTTTTGGAATGTAATATATGAGCGCCTTTAATAAGCCTGTATGTCGCTTGAAAAAAATCGCGTCTAATATAAATTGTATGTCATTGCCATCCTCCTTGGTTTTTGGAACTGATTAGTGCGTGGATAGATCGATTTCAAGTCTCATTAAAATTTCGCTTATTATTAAAAGTAAGATACACATTTAACTGTTAAATTCTTGGACCAGTGTATTTTAATTGTGGAGGTTTGACTTCATACACGACAAATTTTGTGACTTTTACTAAGTTTTCACATGCATAAATATCTTTACCCAATTACCCAGAAGACTATTTTTTCTAATTGCATAAAATATGACATTTTATTAACTGTCAATACGTTTTATACATAATTATGTTTGCTCGGTTTTTCACCGAGGATTAACAATGAGCAGTATAACTCGAGTAATTCATAATTATTATAATCAATTGAGTTATTTTGTTTTGTATTATTGAATAAATAAAATGAAGTTGAATAAACGCGCTTAAAATAGAAATCAGGTCACTCTTTCAGTTTTCATGTACCCCCACAGCACCGCAGCAAATCAAGGGGTGAGAATTTCACAAGCGAGCACACAGAAGACTAGTATTGGGATTGAATTTAATACAACAATTGATCGGGATTGAATAAAGGTGATACCAATAATCATTCGATGCGGGTTGTCAACCAATGCGATACAAATAACAAACAGTGGGTGGAACGAAGCTAGAAGTCGGGAAATTGACCTGTTAGTTATGCACTTGAGTGAAGTTGTAGATATACTATAACACGAAAGCGTTTGAGTATAACTCTGCCGGCCAAAACATAATTTGCCTAGTTTATCCAATGATTCATTAACGAAATATTCTCTATAATTAACATTTCCGTCTTTCATGCGGCTCTTTCGATTTGCGACAGCTGTAAATGAAATGGTAAAATTCTGCTGAATAGATCGTACATTTTAAATTTGGTTCCAAATCAAACTGATTCAGTATTAAATATGTGATTTTCAAAATTCAAGTTGTGTCTTTGCTAATAGAGACAAATAACAAACTATCTATATTTTTAATACAATCTCCCAATGTAGAGCACATGGACTATGGAATAAATCATCTCAACATAAATTGTTTAACATGAACTGATAGTAAGTAAGTTGCTCAACTTCTCTCTTCGGAGAGGGTCAGTAAAGAAGGATTTACGTCCCTCAATGGAAGGGTAAGTATAAGTATGGAGTTGAGATAGACCCCGCAACCAAACCCACTTCATTCATTTAACAATGGGAATTCTAATAAAACCGTCCATACACGGAAATATATCATATTTAAAATAAATAAATCAATGCAACGATAACAGTTTATTAATAATAAAATATAAATTGATCTATAATTGTATAATTTATGCAATAAATGAATATACCACGACTCAGCATTTATGTATAAAAAACGATTAGATTTTTTGCATCTATAAAAGGTTTTACAAAAGTAAACCACAATTAAATAATCGATCTATTAATGGATTAAGAAATATCTGTGCACAAAGAATCGTGACTTTCTCTTTAAGATACAAACAAAAATAATATTGGTTACGTTCGTATCCTTGTATTCACACGTTCTTTTTACTTTGAAGTTATGATGAATTTTCCGACACTATTGAAGGACTGATGTGGACTGCAGTAGCGAGACACGGGTTGCGGAGGTGGAGTCGTGTGGTGGAAAACGTGGTAGAGTTGTTTACTAGGGACTTAAGGCGGCAAAGAGTTTAAGTCACCTGGAAAAGTCAACGGTTCATAGCGGGAGGTTGAGCCACTTGTATTGATGATGATCCTCGTGAAATCATTACTATTTTGCAGTCCGATAAATGAGTATTGTGAGGTGGTAACCTTGATCCGATTATAAAAATGACATTATAATTCATAAAATTAAACTCGTAGTCACGAATAAATATCATTTTTGAACGACTATTTCGGATTAACATTTTCGGTTACCCATTCTTTATTACAAAATACTCATTTGTGAAGGATCCGATCATCGATATCATAATGAAGAAGTAATGTTCTTTGGCATAGCCCTCTTTAGTAGACAAATCGTCAGTTTAATATTACTAAAGACTCAATAACGAACTTGTTTGCTAGAACATCCGTTACTAAAAATAGTTATTTTTTTGGGAATAATTTATGTTTGCAAATGTGAAAAATGTCAAAGAATTATCCAATATCAACCTCGAAGACAATGGTTTCCAAGCTAGGAAAGGGTGCGCAAAAAATTTAACCATCATGTATTGCTTAGAATAATATATTAATTTTACGACATTAAGAAACCATTTTTACTATTTAAAAATGCGTCTGTATTATGTTATAAAATAAGGGGCGTACAAGATTTTTTTTTAAATATGGGGCGTAGTGACATAAAGTTTTGATACCAATGCTCTAAGGTATGTCATATGCTTAGTTAAAAGTAGCTTTCATTCTACGGAAAAAAAATATTAACGCTTACGCAATGTTTTCAAATTACTAGTTGTTGCAAGAACGTCGTAAATTCTATGTATTTTTTTTAATGTCTTTCCTACTTTTTCATATTCTAAACAACATTAATCAATTCAGAAACAAAACATTGCTGTTTTTGTGTTTTGTTTGTTTCTCGAAATGTAATATTTGTTGGACGCAATATACTTCGGAGAGAAAGTCCTCAAATATACATGTTAGAAGACTTCCATAAAAGAGGATGTGTCACAAACCAGTAAGATGAAAAACGGAGAAATTTAAATTCATACCAAAAAAAGCATGTTTAAATAAAACATTTTTCATCAGCCATTGGAACGATTAAGGAAAACTTTGCTTGTGATAAATTGTTGAGTTGTATGATGAAATCATAATTTATAAAAGGCAGTGGCAGCCCAGCCCGCAGCCGGTTGTTGTGCAAAGTCCCGCTGTCGAATTCACTGTCATGTGTTTCGGGCACAGTTGCATAACCCACCACGGCGAATGCCGATTGGCGAGCGGCGCAAGGGGCTGACGAGGAAGGGGCTCGGGTCGACGGACGCTGGCCGCCGATTTTGATTGCTCTCGGAATTTTATATTTTACTACGTCGAGAAAGGTGTCTGCATAATAATTGGGGTACAAAATGTTTGCAGTTTTGACAGGATCGTACTTAGCATAGTCGACACGAATATAAAAAATTAAGTGGTAAATATTATAATTATTTTTCTCACAGTGGCTAACATGAAATTGTGTCTAGCAACTCACTTTTCTTTTTTTATCCAAGAAATTAATCACTGCATATATTACATATTATGATGCATTTTCCATCTATCTTTAAATATATGGATAACAAAAACTACAATACATCGACTATTGTATGACATTATGGCGGTGAGCATTTAAATTAACTTTGGTTGGTGGTAAAAGGTTGGTGAAACAAATCATACTCTCATGCGAATACCCTAGCAAAAAATGAAAAGTCAATTTCTGTAACCGTTAGATGAATATTTCTTCTATATTTCGTAATATATTTGACTAAAATATATGGCCAAGTACAAATACTTAATTTTTATGATCGGAAATTTCGAGAAACTGACGGAATCGTGTATATCGCTTTTAGGATAAAGAAAATATGTTATGACAAGTCGTTGATGATAACTATATAGAACAAAAAGATATTAGAAGCATTTTTTATTATCTCATCCGAAAAGAGTATAATTACACTTTCATAAAGATTTTCAGATTGTTAATCGATATATTATTATATTTATTTTTCATAAGAATAAAATACGAATTTTTCATTTTCTTCCAAATCATTTCAATACATCTAGTTTTTAGTAAACACTTAAAATACATAACCCATATATACTGAATACACGTCTGTCATCTGTATTTATTGTGTCAATGTGATAAAATGTAATAATATTGGTATTACTAATGTATAATATTATGCATCATGAAATGTAAAAATATTCTTTCATTCAGTGCAATGATGTCATTACAAATTCACTAATAGAGTAATTTTAAATTTATTCAGTCTCCAACTATCCAATCTGCTTTCATTTTAAATACCTACATAAGTATAGATAATTTAAGTGAATAATACATTTAACATACAATTTTCGAAAAGGATATAGCTACAATAAATTAAAAGCCATTTCTGTTTTGGCAATTGCACGACACGATCGGGTCAATGCTTTCTGACATTTCAAAACTTTCACGACCATTTTTTACTTACGTTTTATTTGTAGCTTATATTTTTTGTTTTGAAATCACTACAAATTAATTGAAAATAACATAGCAATTTTTAAATATGCCGAAAGTTAATTATAATTACCCGTATGTTCACATCAAGCGATTTGAAATTTAAAAAATGTTGTACACGTTTTCAGTTTGCTGTAATGCAAAATTAAAATTATTTGACATCTCCATTTCAGTTTCAAAAAATCAAACGACGGTTTAACAAATTAAATTATTAAAGACTACAGTCATTTATTTAGTAATTGTTGTATAAAAAATAAAAATTTTGGGTTAAGGACGAATAAGTGTGCGAATGCTTCTCTAGTTCGGTTCCTGATCAATATCTACACTTACATAAACATGGCAATTGTTAACATCGCATATTTTCCCTACACTGAAAGTCTATTTATTTATGAAAGGAGTTATATCCCTCACATTAATAGTTATGTACATTGTATAACCATTTTACTGGACTTAATATCCCTCCAAAAAATAACAATTTTTACCAAAGTACGTAAAGGGGAATGTCTTCTCCAATTCCTACCCTATCAAATCCATGATTATTTTGATAACCTTTAAATTTTTATTGATTTCCATGATTATTTTAATATTATTTGAACTTGAGTAGATATAATCTTCGGTGGGATGCCAAAGCATTTCGAATAAAGAGAAATGTATAATACTTATTTAAATAAAAGATTTCACTAAATCAAATGAAAATACCTCTATATATATTTAAGTAATATCAATGTATCGCTTACACTATCATTATAACATTGTTATTAATGTTATTAAACGCCTGAGTTTCTCTTTGCAGATTTTAACTGCAGATAGAGTGTAAGCCGAGACTCGATGAAGTATTTCCTGAATTTTCTTCCGGCATCGACTGCACTTAAGATTATTAACCTTGTTTCCGACGGAAGTCAATCAATTTGCCTAGATAGGCTTTTAAGGTTTTAAGCGATACAGCATAACACATTCATTTATTCTTTTATTGTTTTTTTTTTATATTATGTTGTTTCAATAAAATTTAGAGATCATTTTTCACTTTTTACTAAATTAGACAACCTGGGTTTTTCTGAAACATGATTGTCTCAAATACACCCGCTAGCCAGCAATTATAAAAATCGTGCTTTATATCTTGCTATTATAATAAAAAAAAATTTGGGTCCAATTTTTTTTTTAAATTACAAATTTTACACAAAGGCGGATACTATGGATATATATAATCACTTTATCTTTGGGCGTGTATGATAATTTGAACTAATAATCTATGTTTTAGAAAAATATTATGCCTATATCGTATGTAAATATAAAATCCAAAGTATACAATATATGTGTTTATATTCTATCGAAAAACTTAAAACTTTCGAACGGTAATCTCGGGAGTCAGGGAATGTGTCTAAGCTCATTATACTTGACTAATCTAGATTAACTCAACTATTTTCATCTAGCTACGTTTCCGAGTTCTAAGTTGAGGATCATAAAACTTGAATCCCAATTCCGAGAGAAGCCTGGTAGAAAATCTAGTAATATTTTACATAATATTTCTTAGACGAGTATTGTGTTCTAGAAGTAGATTTTAGATTTCTGTCACGCATTTTCCTCCCTTGTTATACTGAGGTGAACGATGGACATTACCCCAAATACCTTTACTCATACTTTATAAGTAATAGGTAGATAGTTTATGACCGAGTTGCGTTCTTGTTTATGGTCTCAGCCGATGCAGATTTTATGCGGGAAGAGTGGTAAAAACATGGAGGTTAGCGAGGGAAGCGGGACGGGAGGGATTAACCTGTTGTGAACCGACACGCACACTGCAATGTTTGAAGATATTTAGTTATATAATTAGTTTTATTATACTATGACTACATATTTGAAATACTTTTCATCTGATGTGATTATCGCATAAATTTCTTATTTTTACAATAATAAGTTTGTCCAGGCTCTAGACCTGTGGTCTCTAAACTAAACAAGTATATGAGCTCCTTTTTAAATAAAAAAATATTTAATGAGCAACAAATATTTTATAAACAATATTTCAGATACACTCAAGAATGATGATTTGATATTAAAATTAGTATATTTATAGTAAATAAAGTATTCATTGTGGCAATTATTCTATATAAAGCGAAATTAAATCTGGGTTTTCATTTTCATGATGGTAAATTTATTCCATCGTTTATAAAATGATCATATTATATTATCATAAATGCATTTGACACCGGTAGGTCTCGAGCGAGAGCATGGCGACCGATGTTTGTACAAGAGGTTACCAAACAGTGGTTAATTCAGCCCAGGTGGTGAATTTTAGAGTTCTACTGGATGGAGGGAATTGCTGCAGTTTATAAAAGATTTTCAATATAACATAAATGTACCCATATTTCGAATGCACCGTGTGAGTTAGGCTATCTTAGGAAGGTGGGAATTATATTCTGAACTTTTGTTAAAAAATGAATGGAGCAAAAAAGACTGGGAAACCCTGGTCTTTAACAACATAAATATGTCCAGGCGACATTTTATAGATTTCACGGTTTTTATGTTCTATAGATAATTCACACGGGAAAACACAGCTATAGTAGTTTTAACGTGAGCCAGATGATGATTTGACTTACGCTAATATCAAGCCGAATGCAATTAATTTCATAATTTATAGTTATATTATAATATTATTTAAACACATCGTCGTAATCTTGCCGTCAAATTATTAACAAACGGAAAAGAATCAAATTAACTTTAAATAAAAAAATACAATTCATTCAAAAGTTGGATTCAGTAGTGTATATATACTAATTAATATAAAGGACTTTTGGCTGAAATCTCCACGCCCGCATGAATCCTTTTTAGGTTTTGCTGTAATTATAAGTGAAATTATTACATCTAAGTAAAATGAAATGTTCGTATGGCTTCTAATTCTTGAGTATTCAGTGGCGGGTGCGAAGCCGTCAAACCAGGAAGCGACCACGATGCTTAGAAAGTGAAAATGCTCCGAGTTTATGTTACCTAACGCTGCCAGTCTCTGATGCAACCAACCAACTAACACAACAATACACACACAAACCGTACACGTATACGCAATTTGCATTTGGTTGTGTATTTCCCAGCCGGCCCCCTTTGCCTCTTTTGCACTTTTTCTCAGCCTACTTCACTGTGTTTGCTGTGCAGTGAAGTACGTAGAAAGTTAATGTTCGATAATCTTCATTGGTCAATACACCAACCTGCAAATGCGGAAACAAGATTCAGGACGTTGATCACACTGCCTCTGCGACACTGCTACTGCCTCGATATGAACGACGACAGAGAACAATAAATTAAATCGGACGGATCTGTCGACCCCGTTGGATACGACTTAATTGCATTTAGGGAAAATTACCAGAAATTTTAAAAATTAATGTAGAGCGAGTAGATCTTTATTATGATAAATGACACATCCTAGGGTTACCAACTAAACCTTTACGAGCTTTTCCATTAAACATTACAAGCAAACATTTAAACACGATTGATGTTGGTATGATACTTCACTATATAAAAACAGTGTGAGTGCGAAGTGGGTGGCGGTGGGTGGTTGAAGTTGCTTGATGATGCTTGAATCACGTTATCATATTTACGTCGATAAAATTTTGAACTCTCCTATATAAAATGTCTTTCAAATTTCACAATTCGACATTTTACAATTATCAAGTACGGGTTCATCTGCGTGCTTAAAGACTTGAAGATGCCGAAAGGCAAACCCCGAGCAAAATATGAAAATAATATTTCAGGTAGACCTTTAGTCCAAAAACGAGTTTTAAAAAAACCTTTTCTTAGTTAATCAGAGTCATTCTTTTCATTCAGTCAGATTTCAATATTTTTCAAAATATTGGGTAATAGATACTTCCAAAATTTGAGTTTCTCCAACTAAAAACAAAATTTTTGAAGTATAAGTATAAGTGAAGTATAAGAAGTATAAGTATAAATTGGATATTAAAAATCACCGCAAGGAAGCAAGTGTTTATAACAAGAGAGGAGAATTTCTTTCCGGCTGTTCCATGAGTAATTTTAAGAATGTCAGTGTTTATTTTAATAAACAGAATAAATAATATAAAAAATAGAATATTTAAAAAATATCCGCACGCCCATGACACTTCCTTTCTCACTCGCACTTTCTATTAATGATTGCATCTAAAACTGTTTAATGAATATGGTTGTCTCATTCCCGCGACTGGGTTGAATAACGGTCATGCAGTGCTGCGATCGTAAAGCATTATTAAAATTCTATTTTTTTCATTACATACATGATGTAATAATATTATTATTGTTTTGAAGGGAAAATTGAAATAATGAAAGAAAAAAACTCTACGCATATTAAGTGCCTGTTTAATGAATGTGCGAGGTTCAAATATTAAATGTTTTTTTTGCCATTATTCGTTGATAAGTAGAAAGTGAAATTACATAAGCGAACATCCTAAACACCACTAGATTACATAATCACCAAAATCCGTTGCTGAATGAAGGGCTCCGCCGTATCAATTTTTACATTTAAATCGTTTGTTAATAATCAACCATATTCAGTCCACGTAACAGAGCTGAGTGAATGTTGAACAACAAGTCCTTCCCGAATAGACCCGATTCTTTTTTGCTCGCTCCAAGGACTCCCATGCAATAAATACAATAAACATAGAAAATTAAAAAATAAGTTACATTACATAATTTAAACAATAAATACTTTCATAATTTCTTTCTATTATTTATTTGAATCATGACCAGCACAAACAAAAAATCAAGTGACGTTAGTTAATCATCAGGAATATAATGTTTGACATTCTCAATTCGACAATCCTAGCATATCAATAAACTTGATTAAATCCTTGAAATTTTATGGTACTCCTTATTTCATGCACTCATTGAGGATTCTTTGCAATATGTACATTCCTCCGTCGATTAAAGTTCTTCCAATATTGGTTTCCACACCATTAAGGTCGTCCACGGTCATCTACTCGGCTCGTCAGAAGTGTTTCGAAATGTTGTAGTTGTTTCTCGATACTGTTGTTGTTTTTAACGAAATAACTCTTGGTGAAGGTGTAAGTTTGGCTTACGAAAACGCAACGCTGTATTTAGATGTAATGGAAGTTATAATAAATTGATACATATTAATTTGGCTAAAGAAATTGCTTTTACAGACATATATTTACCGATGTAATGTGATGTTATTCGGATAAAGAAGAGACTTTTTTTCCATGTCCGCTCCCAATGTGGAGCATATCGTCTCCTAATGGAGGTATCTTAACAGAATTTTTCTACGAGACCTGCTAGTTACTCAGTTGCTCAACCTCTCTTTTTTCGAAGAGAGTAGGGATAGAAGGATAGGACTAGGACAGGACTAGTGGTTAGCTAATCACTCTCGCTACTCCACGTGAGGATGGGATGGGTGGAAGGGAGGACTCAGACTACGAACAGAAATCCATAAATCGATTGAAAGGTCAATCTATGAAAACCGTCCGCATCGGGAATTGAACCCGAGAAATCCGTTACCGTAGTCAGGGATTTTACCAACTGTGCCACGGACGCCGCAGATTTTGATTCTTAGAATCTTCATTTCAATTGCGTGCGCTTATTATTTGATTTATTTACAACGAAAAAAAATATTTTAACCAACCTATAGAATATATCAATTTTAAATACTGCAGAGCCGACCCGAGCCGAGCCGAGCCGAACTCAACATGACGTATTTCAATTTATTATTACAATGAAATTGTAAAGGGAAGATCAATGTAAAAAGCAAAATTAAGAAAAGAAGCCATATATCATGGTTTTCGTTATATTATTTTTATAACATGTTTGTGTAACCCTCTTTCGATATTATTACATAAAAAAACAACCCTTAATACTACTGATTCCAGTAGTATAAGTTGTTAGGTCATGGGTGTGCACATATTTGAAGTGGTGAAAAAAGATAGAACTACTTTTCATAAAAAAAAATGTTTCAGCAATAAACAAGCTTAGATCGTTAACCAAAACGCAGATTGACGACAGGGCTTTGTATCCTACGCCCATACCCTTTACAATCCTGAAACTAGTATTTTTTAACCTCCTTATATCCAAACTATCTCTGAAAAACGACTGACTTGACAATCAGTTCTCGTCAAAGCGTATAAAGAAGATGTAAAAACAGGACTTTCAATTGTGACACAATCATGCCAGATTCAGAAGTGGCATTGTAAGATTTATTGTTTATACTGATCAAAAATTATCTTGAGTTGTAGAAATCGTAACATTGTACTGGGGACGATACTAGAAAAAAAAATGATAAAAAGTTCAATTGACTTGCAGGATCGCTATGGGAATTAAGTGTGTGACCATTTTACAACCGGGTAACTGAACGTTACCAAACTTTCATCGAACGTAATTGAATACAGGTGGTATGTAAAAAACCACTTTTCAACATTGAAATGAAACGGATTACTATAGTGAAAAAGGAACACTTATTTCATATTTCAAATCTATCAATACTAAGGCGTTACAACACGGATTTTTTATACTCATATGTTACAATTAATATTATGACATTACCTCATTCAACGTTGTTTTCGTTTTAATTTTGTTGTTCTATCTTTGTAAACATTGTTATGTAATATTGTACGTAAATACGCAATTTTCTAAAAATATTATTACGTGAGAATATTTAATTTATTCAACTTGTTGTTGTATCTTTTCTAAAAGCTGCATCTTTACAAATAAAAATCGATTTAAAGGCTCCCGGAAAAGTACTACGTCAGCAATTACTGAGATAGTACATGCTGTGCTATTGATTAATGGAGAGTTCGTTGCGCCATTTGATTTATGTGTTATTTACAACTGACATGCAGCCGCAACCTTTGCGTCATACATTTTCTATATTCCATGAAAAAATATCCTATACGTAACAGTGAGAAATGACCTCTACGCCATTCTATGGTGGCGTAGACGTCGTAGCTTTCACAGAAATGGTACCGTAATAAGTATGTTGCGAATGCGGAAAAGATTAAAATATTGATAAAATACGTTATCTTTATAATATATGTAGAACAGTACTAAAGAAGTCGTTATACTAGTGAAAAAATGAGCTAAAGCTCGCATATTTCTGTATTGCCTTAATTGTAAGATTATTTTTACAGTACTGGCGTAAACATATTCATTAAAAAATATTTAAGAATTATATTTAAAAAAAAAACCATTTGTTTAGTACTACTTCCACATTTTTATAAATATAATGACCAGTTTCGCTCATCGCAAGCATTATCGACTGATGAAAAATAAATCCATAAAGCAATATTTCTTTCAAAATAATGCCTTTACCCCAAGAATTACCAGTGATTTAAGAATAAGTTCAAAAGCTTTACTCTGTACTCACTACTCACCACGACTTTGAAGCTATCTGTAGATGAGTATTCTGCAGCGAATCTTTTTAAAGTTCATTTCTATAGAAGAATGCTCCTAAGAATATTCCTACAAATAAAATCTTTCTATCCTCAACCGAACTCGCGTATAATAAATGATCCAACCCGTAAAATCATTTTCAGCAATTCCCCATTTCAAGTTGTGTCATGTCCACGTGATAGTGAATAACAAATAAATCGCTATTGAAAGCAGTATTAAAGGCTCTCCTCAATCACTGATGCCATTAAAACACAATTTATTGCTGTATGTCCGCTTTTCTACAAGTCCACAATCTATTAAGAATACATAATATGAAATATTTGACAAGTATCATTCTAAACGACTCCCAAAATAGTGTAAAAATAAAAGAATCGTCAAATTTGCAACCATGTTCACTTGCAATGTGGCGCATATGAATTCATAATGGAGTCCTGAAACAGTGGTTATTTGATGACAAATGACAAGGCTTAAATCAGTCGTTCTGTTTTCAGAGAATGTAAGGGTTAGGTCAGGGCGCAATTGTTTTGTAAACCAATCGCGCCCCGTTTTAAGTAGTTTGTAGTAAGGGATTAAAACATCACATTCTATCATTTTTTATTATTGATTTAATAATCAGTTCCAACCCTGAGTTACAGAAAGGAACCTAAAAGCGTTACAACTCATCCACAGATATCGGCTACTGCTCAATAATAGAATAAAGGAATAATAGTTATACAAATCAGCCATAGTCTACTGCAGTATGAAGTCGTCCTAATTTTCTATATAACTTCGTTAATGCTATGATTTGTACTGCCATGAAAGTTGGGAGATTATTAAGTCGATCCATCCAATATCGACACACGATGATATCTCAGGCATATCACTGAATATCCTAGTTAAATGAAGAGGTTCCGAGTCACAAACAAAAAATTTGTTTTTTCAGTTTATTTAAATAGTCGGATGTTTCCTGTTTCATTATGAGATAAAAGGTCGAAATAAATTGACGTTACTTGTATATTTGTAGATTATTCAGTTTAACACCGTTTATTCTGGTGCGTTAATTAATTATTGTGTCTCCACTATGAATGCATGCGCGCGTTACAATAATAGAATGACAGTGGCATCGTAGCGTGATGGCAAATAATAGCAATGGCAGTGGCGTCGTATGGAAGTTCTCTGTTCGATCAATGCGCCTGAGCCTGACATTATGTGAGTGCGCGCGCTTGCCCTACTTGCAGGTCGTGTACCCGCCACTGGCGAGCACACTTCAAACAGTCACTTGACCGAGTAGAAATCGATGAATTAATATCAATATAACTAAACAAACAGTTTACGGTAAGTCATATACATAGCAATGAAACATTAACTATGATTACAACCTTAGAAGAATAAAATTTGAAAAGGAAACATTCAATGAAATTTTGTAAAAAAAATACCAAAACTTAAAATCCCTGTTTGATCAGAATACGTATTAAGAAGAAAGCTGTTGTTTTACTAAGTCATTTTCCATCATATCTTTGGTAAGTCGGTGGCAATAGAGATCATCGATCAACAGGCAATAGTTGAATACAGGATGGAAAAGCTGCGGTTGTGCTGCATTGATGCGATGGAAGTGTGAAAACTGCTAGGACTATAAGCCTGGAAACCAGCATTCGAGAATAGAGAAGAGAGGAGGATTGGATTATCAACTGGATTAGTATTAGTTAGGACGCTTAAAAGATAAATGTGAAGGGACTCTTGCACTACAATGACGATGATTAATCTTTATAAATATTACATTTGAAATGTTAACGCAATCCAAAGGATTTTACGTAATATTAAATCACAAAATCATCGAATATTTGGCTCTCGTAAGTCTTTAGCACCTAAGCTTTCTTCCGATGAAGTAAATACTAGAAAATGTATTTAACATTTATTTTAAATCTAAATGAAAATCTGAATTAATGTCAACTGATAGGTAATTAAATAATGTAAATTATTTTTTCTTCGAAGCATTAAAATAAATCTTCGATCGATATTCAACCGCGTGACTATCTCCAGTAACTCGGCCGATTAAATAAGCGTGCAACTTGGAGGTGTAAACTACGTTCAGCTAAAACGAATAACTAGTCGAGTTTCATGCAATATTGTTCTTCCCATATAAAATAATGCAAATCTACGCTTCCGCTGTTTCAGTACAACGGCATCATCTATAATTAATTGATATTGCCTCTTCTGTCCCATATTTTCATAACAATTATCTCATCCGTGTGTGTTTATACTTATCATCAGAATTTTTAAACAATGATTGATTTAATAGATATCGTTTTAACGCGTAATATGTAATCTCTGAACTAAATGTTTCCCTCTAATACTATTTTAAACATACTATTATATCCTGGGAGCGATTGCATGCTTTGAATTAATTAAGTAGATTTTGCGATTTTTTAAAATTTAATGTATTACATTATGTGGCAATAGTTTTTCTTGTACTAAGTAAAATTTGATTACCATATGCATACTCATTTGTATATAATTATTTTTTTATCTTTCACGCTTCACACGATAGCATTGAATTAATAAATCTTAACAATATACAATACTGTGTCATGCGGTAAGGACTCTGCTTAGCGATCAGAACGTTCCAAGTTACGGATTTTTCAAGGTCAATATCAAATGTAGATTATTTTGAATTCAACTTTTGAGGCCTACGGTATGGGTGCTAATGATATCATTTTACTTCAACTTAGTGACCTTATTTGATTCTTCTTTGTGGTTTTAAAACAAAGACATGAATCGGATTCTCAATTTGCTGTTGTGACAAATATGATTTTACTGATTTGATAAAATTTGACTTTAGGTGAAAATATAAGAATTGTGTATTAATATAGTTGTTTCATTGTCATCACTATTTAAACGGTAATAAATACATAGCTGTCTAGCTTAATATAACCGTGTTCTGACAAATAGATGCCAATTTAATATTTTAATATAATTAAAAGTGTGTTAAAAGCTAGCAAATGACATTATTGATTTTTAATGAACAAGAAAATTTGTACGCAGTGTCATGAAATCCTTAGTGTTTGTAACCAATATTTGAAAATCAAACATTTAAGGATATTGGGATAAATTGAATGTATACACCATCCTACGCGTGGTCATTTTGGTCGATTTTAACTGAAGAATATTTATGTTTCATTACGGATGATTGACAGTTAATATTATCGTTATGTTGGACATGGTGTTAAATTGGTGACAGTGGTTTGGTGAAAAGAATTGTTTTAAAATTGTAAGAAAGGCGTGGTGAATAATATATTGGATTCCACCCTTCAGTCTTCATCGAACACAGCAGAGTACACTACCCTATGACGAATACGATGATTTTAAAGACAGAATGTAATAAATTTTTGATATAATTTTCGTGCGTTACGGCTTGCGATGTTTACTAAAAATGTGGTAAATAATTTTACAAATGTCATGATAGCTTCATAATATTGATAACAGAGCTGTTATCTCGCCATATTGTTATTTCAATATTATCAAATACATCCTGCGTAATATTATGTTATTTAGGTCACCATTTCATCTGACAAGAGTAAGTTAATAATGAATTTTAAATGAATCGTCAAAAATTATGCCATTGTCGGAGGAAAATTTTTATATAAGTAATAGTAATTATGAATGGAACTCAGCATTTTGCAAACTATGTATGTATATATAGCGTTCCCTGTCAACGAGTGAACGTTTGTGATATTCGATCGTGGTGCCTCCGGTTGAAATCATCGAGGATTAATAGATATTTTTTCAATGACATACAGGATAACATTGATCATAATATTCCTTCCCACCACACCCTGTTCGAACATTTGTAAAAATGAGGCGTAGAAAAGAGAGTTAACTTAATTATAACCAAAAATCCTGTTGAAATTAATCTATCCAATAGAATTCCTTGATGCATGCATAAATAATGCTAACAAAATTTACGATTTTAATGTAATTTAAGACATCGACTGATAGAGCCAGATAGAATTTCAATATCAAATTTAAATTGTTGAGAATTTGCACATTTCCATGTATTTCATCACATACGTCCCGGGTTTCGCCTTTCGGCATCTTCAAGCATTTGAGTAGACGAATGGACTCGAACTGTCAGTTCAAATATACAAAATCTCAACAATTCAAATTTACGATTTTAGCATGTGATATTAAAACTATATTTTGGTTGATGAGCGACTTCAACATGGTTCGGGTTGTGATGACAACGACACAGGCTTCACATTTAAATAATTTCAGAGCATGTTCAAATTAAATATGACTACATGTAATGAAAATGCTGTTCCTCGTGGTTTTCCTTATATAAATGGTCTTCATTTCATCATTAAGTGATGTCCAGTCCAGTGCGCTAGGTGATTGTTTTCGGTTTAACCGTGATTAGAATAAGCATATGAATAACTGTTTGAGGTGATATCCCGAGACCACGTAGGGAGCAGTATCGAGAAGATAGTAAACAAATATAGCAATTTATGAATAGATATTAAAGACAAAAAAACATGGTGGTTCAGCTTCCGTTATATATAACTCTTGAATTTTCGGTGCTTTGAAAAAATGTGGCCTGTGGTAACAGAAATATTTTTACGATCCTGGCGCTTAAGCGGTTAAGAAATGTATCTTGGTTTGGATTTGGATTATTTAACTCTCGAAACAAGCCGTCATTGTAAAGACAGTAGACTGACGTCATTCCTTCATACCCATTGCCAAACAAAGTTATATAGTTGGTTACTAATGTATTCTACGACAGATTGTGATGGTTATTGAAAGGTTAAGGATAAATAGAGGTTTAGAATAACACTGGCTAGTAACCATTCATTCTGATGATTCAGTCATCAAGATCTGGGCCTGAATCGAGCATATGACGTCGAAAGAACTTTATGACTACTAATAAACTTGGCATTATTTGTGGTTAATCATAATTTATTTGTTTTTAATTATAATTGATTAATGTGTTAAGTCATTAACATATAAGTCAATATTAATATCTTTGCTCTAGTTGATGATGATTTTATTTATGTTTCCATTTGTATATACATGTATTAGATATTACAACATATTTTGTTTGAATGCATCTGTATTGATTTTTGTTTGAACCATATATACCTACATCAGCAAATAAATCATTAATGTAGTGGTAGAGCTTGCATATAAAAAGTTTCGAAAACGGTGAGGCATTACTATTTCGTACAATTTATGGTGAAATTCAAAAAGTAATACTATCTTACGTCTTGACCGTGGTGGTGTGTTTACAAGAAGTCGTTGTGCTCTGCGCAGTTAAAAATTCAATATCGGTCACTCGACCACACGAAATACATAAAAATGATCGAAATTATGTCGAAAGTACCCCGTCCCGACTCCGGAGTCGAAGCCTTGACCGCTGAGTGAGAAAGCGGTTGGTTTAACCGCTAGGCCGCCAGGTAAAAGTGAAAGTTGATTGGAAGTAAAACAATATTATTTGCGATAGCATAATGATTAACGACGGCATCTGTCAATAGAAAATGGAAGCTTTTATTTCGTTTTTCATTCGAACGTTGCCGTTTGTGTAAATCGGTAATAGATGGCAGTGGAGGTTGGAAAATTCTTCGGAAAATTTTATAGCTAATAATATATTATATGAATAAACTATACACTCGCTGAAAATGGCAGTGTTTTTTATTTTTTGTTTCATTTGTAATTGTAATTCGTTCTTCTTCAACGATGAGTAATGATAAGAATAAATTAACATTTTCATTTACACCTATTATATATTATGTTTTATAATAACATTTAAAATATTAAAGCAATTTCTTAATTAGCATAGATCTTTCATTTCGTCACCGAAATTGGGAAGAGCACATTGAAATTTTTGGATATCACTTCTTCGTCTGGAATATCTTAGTAGGTGCATTTATTGCACCAGTTTGGTAAAAACAATAATTTATTTTATCGGTAACTAGGTAGGTAATAGAGATTTATAGACAGGCAGTCCCTGTCTATTAATCCCTAACCTAATCCGCATACATATATATGTATATTTTAGTATCAAAATTATCTCCGTCACACAAATATTAAAGCTAGATGCTTTATCTTAAAAGCTCAAATTTTTATTTGCTGTTTACCCAGAACTACCAATCATTTGTTACTAGTTCTTCAGCCAGTATGATAACGATATACCATTTCGGCGTCGCAAAAATTTCTCCATGATGTTATTTCGACACAAATTTGTCACATCACAAAAATGTCCGTACTATTTATCATAGTACAGCTAGAGACAATTATCACAAATGTATCTTGCCTTGTCTTCTTGGTAGAGGTCTGCACGGGCCAAAATTGTCTAAAATTACCCGGTCCGAGTCAATCATCTTCAGGCCCGGCCCCGCCCGAGTCCCGAATCTCAATATCACACTTAATACCCGAACCCAACCCGAAGCCCTGATTTATTTTTCTCATCCCGAAAAAAAGCCAGATTTTTTTTCAATGAAGAAATTTATTAATACTTTTCAAATGATATGTCTTATTGTTTCCACATTTCCAACGAAATTCATAACACATTAAAAGTACATAAGTTAAGTTATGAATACTATTGCTTCATGGTTGACTCATGCCCCGAACATAGTCTGTAATATTTTTAAAAATTAAATTCCTTACCCGGGCCCGGCCCGAGCCCAAATCTAAATTGTCTATATCCGCCCGAACTGGCCGGTTCCGATAAAGGCTCGCGGGCCATACCCGGGCCCGTGCAGACCTCCTTCCTGGATATGAATAGCGTAACGTGTGTGTCGTGTTCGGTCTCTACACTGTAGACTCTACAGGCAATCGACATGGAAAGAATGCGAATTGCTTAGACATCGGATAAACAGATCTAAATATAATCAAATGGCGTTATTTTTGGAGAGATCAATTCTGATTCTGTCATGCCGCAGAATGTGTATCTGAAAAATTCGCATTCTTCCATTAGGCACTCTCAACGATGCGACCAGCTCGGTCTACGATACAAAATATTTCCAATAACAAAGCAGCTTCTCAAACTCTTGAATTGAATTCTAATTAATAACAAGCCTTCAGTGATAATTTTATAAGAGATGATCAGAAGCATTGATTATTTTTGATATGTCAATTTTTAGGTTACACAGTTTGCTTGTGCGTGAATTTAACATTAATTTACGTAAGAAAAATGAAAATAAAAACCATTCAAAAAAATATTAATAAGTTTTCAACATTTCAGAATGTCAAAATATTATCAGTGACTTTTAGTATAATTATGTTGTCAGCATTTATAATCTACAGGAAATATATTTTTTATGTACTAAGAATACCCTTATTGAATTTTACTGTTAAATAGTAAATAATGTTAAATCTACAGTTAATTTTAAATACTAGTAGGTATCAATTAAAAAAAATATTGTCAAAAATTGTTTTCAGAATATACTGTTCAGCCAAATCGAAGCACGTGTTAAACATATCAATACAAAAAGTGGTATTTATAAAGTTTCTATCTTATTTTTTTTTTTTTAAATCATGTCATTTCATCAAGAATTAACAATCGATTGAATTAACACTTATTTGACAGAACTCTGGTATAACATTGTCGATAGTTAGTTATTCTGCACCACGATTTATCATCAAAACAACTTTTAAACCGATAATAATTGTTCGCTTAGAAAACTAACTAACTTATATAAATGTAATACGCAATTTATCAATTTACATATTGTATCAAATTTAGTTATTCAACGTGCTATAATTGATTATAACTAAGTGAGCTACCAATTATGGCGTAATAAGAGGTGTTTTAATTAATGGAATAATTCATTTTAAATTTAAAAAAATGATTCCATTCTTTTTTTGAATCAATATTAAAATCTGTGTTCTTGTCGATTGTCATTCTATATTAGTCCTTAGTGTATATTGTAAAATGCATACCAAGTGCATGCTCACCTATTGCACGTAGTGGAGATGTTGAAATAGTGTAGTCGACGTGCGCGACCTATCTCAACACGTCGGGAGTTGTCTGGGCGGCGATATGACGTTATACGTACTTCCACAGCAATTCTGCGTCAGACATCATAAATTTCCGCTTGCATTTATTGACCTGCCCGCTAAATTAAAACCCAGTTCATTGTTTCCAAAGCCTTCGTTTATTTGCAGTTACATTTTATTTATCTTATATATTTTGCGGCACAGATGGAAAAAAAATACTACCCCTCTACATAGCTTTGGGAAACTTGTGTATACGTATATTTTTTCAATTATATGCGCTCCAAAATTCTCTCTTTAGTCGTTCTATTGGTGAGGGTCGCGACGTCCACCTACGGCAACAACTCCGTTTTCCTTGAACGTCCACTCCGCTGCTCTGAGGTAAGGTCATCGGTAAAGAAAGCCCCGTGGCGTCCTTTACCTAGTAACTCGTTCAGAATGCGTTTGTGCGTTTGACCGTCCATGGTATATTAGGAGCATCCTTCTCCAGCACCACATTTCTTGTGCGTTTAGCAGTTTTTTTATCTTTCGGTTTAAGAGTTCATGTTTCCACGCCGTAAAAGTATATGGAGTAGACCAACGACCGTACTAGTCAGTCTCTTAATCTCTCTTTTCAGATGTGGTGAGAATAGAAGGATGTGATTTGGAAATAATAACTGGTTAGCTAATCGCTTTTTCTCTATACATCTCTATTCAATAGTTGACGACAGTTTCCATATAATTTTATGACAGTGTCCATTCGTTGATTGAGCCCTTGACGACGCAGCCCAGTAGATCGAAATCACTACAATATCAATAGACTTCGGGGCCGACAATTTTCTTGAATTTTAATAAGATATAAATATTGTTTTATAAGAATAATATAATCTTCATTAAAGTTTTGATATGACATTAAAAACTTGCTACAAACATCGGCGACAGAAATATTTTTCAATTTAATTGCGATTATTGTTAATGTGGCAATAACGTAAAAGAAGGATTACACAAGTCGGTTCGGACATTACGAATTACATTCAAGAGCTTTGAGATTTCATACGAAGACCGAGTACATCTCAACTCGTAAACGCATTTCTATTACATACTGACAAAAGTGACAACCAAGTCTAGGGGCTTTTTTTTGCTCCTGAGTGATTCCACCAATCTTATGACAGCGCATTATCTCGATGCTGCTCTGACGAATGGTCCGTTTTGTCGAAAATATTGACTTCTTCAAACACTTAGTAAGTAAGGATTTCTAATATCTTTGTGGATACCATCTTACTGACAGCATCCACGCTACTGCCGTCAATTTAAAAAATACATATTTTATATTAACCTAATGATGAGCCTACGTGGTAAATAAATTATAAAGATGTTAATATACTTAGTTAATTAATTTTTCAACACTATAAAAGCATGATAATAAGGGTTGCGCCATGACTTTTATACTTTTAAACATTTAATAAAAGGAAAAATTATTTTCTTTTATGTAATTTAACACATTATTTTTTTATAACTATGCACATTTTCACAATATATACCTTATGGCTTTATTCTTACTATTATGGGGGTATAAATTAATAAACCTGAATTTTATATAAACAAATATTTCGTTTAAAGAAGCGAGAGGGAAACTTTAAGAAGCAACAGAGAGATTCTCAAAGTAGAAGAATCTAAGATATGAATCAGGCGTTTTGTGTGAAAACTATTTGAGAAATAAATAATATATATTTATATTATATAGGTAGATTCCGAACATATTTCTTAAAAATATTACTTTACATTTAATCTTAAAATAAAAATTTCTGTCAGTCTATTGTATACGGATGTAAAATCTGAACGTGAATTTAATATGATCAATTCAATAAAGAGCGTTCAGTGAGCACTCATGATAAGGATTTTGATATCAGTGCATTTACCCCATCCGTTGAAACAATAATATTACGCACATTACACACTTTTGTAAATAGTTGATACGGAAAATATAACAATGCAGCAGAACTCGACAATCATTGTCAAGAATTCTTTATTTAAAGAATGCAATTTCATATAAAATATATTATTTTATCATGTAATTAAACATACAATGATATCTAATGACAAATAACTTCTGATACCTACGATAAGAGATAAAATATTTTACAATATGAAATAATAATAATGAAATAAGGGAAACATGTTCACATAGCTACAAGACGTTAATTTTTTTCGTAAATGCTTATATTCATTAACGTTAAGAGATAACGATTGTTTTCTAAATATTTCTAATGTCAAGGTATTATAATTAAATCCTAATTAATATCGCAAGGAAATCAAATTAGCAAATAATTCATTGTTACGCTATGACTACGTTAATTGGGATATATGATATGCTGATCAGGTGTATAATAAGTCAATATTTTTTAATATCAATAACAATTTTAGAATTATGTACCTACGCAATCGTTACAACGCGATGTGAGTACAGAATGCTTCTTTTGGAATGTCCGGTGATGATTAATGAAAGGGAAGAATTAATGTAGTCCATCTGACTAGTCTGATAGAGAACTAGCCAGGTACCTACTGGAAGAGGGTGAACAAAATTTTACTTGACTTATTTGCGGAGTCATACGGAAAATTAATATATCTAAACAGGCATTATAAATACTAGACCCCAATACGCACGATGTGCCAACGACAGAGAGAGTATGTATGTGGATGTACTGCGTTAGACAGATATATGACGGCAAATATATATTGTAATTCATTCAATCTTTTAAATTTCACTAAATAATATTTCTCGCAATCACACTTTAGTGCATAGCAACATGGGTAAACAAATCATAGTAAATTTGTCGTGAAGGACTTTTAACGATCATTTGGAGGTGAAACATTAAGTGCCCTGGGATGCATAAGGGTAGATATTAAGCTTAACTTATAATTAAATACATAATTAATTAATAAGTTAGTTTAATGTAATGACTTCGACTATCAAAGTGAATTATATAACGCTGAGTTACATGATCTGGACGACGATGCCTGAGTTGTTCATTCAATCAAACATGATCGGGTGCTCTGATTGGATGGAAGCGCTAAGAGGGTGATGTGCGGTATTCGTATTAAGCTTACAAAATACTTTTAATGATTCGGCAACCGGACGGAGCTGTTGATAACAGAAGCTTGCTAGGAAGTTACAATGTATGCAACATTACAATGAGTAAATGAATACTTTCCTTAAATCCGATTTTTTCAGCCCTCTTCATTGGCTTCTTACGAGGTAATTTTGGAAACGCCTAGTCGGGTCGGTTACGCCTCTGATTGTCGTACATTATGTAAACTACGCATGTGTATTGTTGCAGCGTCATCTTTTCTAGCCACGTGTTAAAGCGCACGTGTCAACACGCAAACTCACTCTACACATACAATCATATTGCACCGTATATAACAGGGAAGATCGTGCTCGTGTGGCACGCACACTGAAATAAAACCAGGGCTGCAATAAATAGTAGCGATATAATTAAATGAAGACCACAAGGCAGAAACATGTTCACTGTTTGGGTAGATTTTAATAGTATTTTTTAATTTTGGATTTGGATTATTGAGATTTTGTACACTTCCATGTATTTTGTCACTAACGACCCGGGTTTCGCCTTTCGGCATCTTCAGGCATTCGAGCACACGAATGGACGCGAACTCAGTTCGAGTCCATTCGTGTGCTCGTGATACATGGAAGTGTACAAAATCTCAATAATCCAAATTTAATATTGAAATTCCATCAAGCACCCTCAGTCGATGTCTTAAATTATCTTAAATTGTATTTTTTAATGTTTTTGCCATCAATTTTGATTTAGACATTCATCATCGCCTTAATTATAACAGTTCAGCAAAATTTCTGGCCATATCGTAATACACGTCGATTCAACAAATTCCATTGATAATGATTGTTCTTGTAAACAGTAATATTCACTTCAGTTAAACTATTTTGAAAGTAGCCGAAAATGCCAACGCCCACTATTATATGGAAAGGGCTACGCAAGTTCTTGTATTTATCATATTTTTAATTTTATTATCAGTTCATTTCAGCACATAGAAAAAATCTGAATTATTCAATAAACAATAAAACCAGCAAGGGAAAAACGCTTCAGGAAAATCTTTAAAGACCAGGCACTGCAAAACTTGCACTTAGTGTATCACCGCTACTTCATAAATATTCTATACAGAATGTATTAGTTTATTCAAAAAATTGGCTTGGTGGATTCACAATCATTTAAATATTTGAAATATTTCATAAAAAAAATAACTATGAAATTGAATGAAAGATTCCCTCTTTTACAACCCTGAACTATCCAGAATATAGAATAAGAACATGTATAGTATAAGTAGTTACTATCTAGATGTGAGTGAGTGAATCGGCGAATCGAATCGATCCCGTGCTGCGGCGGTCGTCGACCTTTGGCGCCCATCCAGGGTCACAATGCCCGGATCCAGATGGGATAGCACAGGGTGATCTGAAGGAATCGCAGTCATGAAATTCATGCCGACCATTTAAATTAATAATACTTAGAATTTGATTCAAAAACAAAATTACCCTTCTTGTTCTTTTACGAACAACCATAAAAAGTGCACATAAGCTGTAGGTTATAATATCAAATAACAAAAAAAAAATAATACTGTGATGCGTGGTTGCTAATGAAGCTACTGTTGTAACAAGTAATACAGTTAGCCTAATGATTAAAAACCACCAGTCAATCAAACTTGATAGTTAATCATTTTAAGGCACAATACGTTACAAAAATCAATCCCGTGCTGCTTTGTATCGGGCCAAGACTGTGGTAAAAAAAAATATGATTATTGATCGTTATTTCGTTATAGAAGACGGTGAGAAATCAGCGGCTGCATACACATAGCGAGAGGTGGTGGGACAATCATATTGTATAACAAACGCATTGAAAATTACACAAGAATGAGTGGTTATTTTGATTTTTTGATTTAACAATGAAAACAGTCTCATGCAGAAAAAGAAAGAATTTTAAATACGGCCATACCTATACAAATAACCAATTACAAATCAGCGATCATGAAATACCTTTGGAAAGAAATATTCCACTATGTCTACGGGTTCAATCAATCCGTACAAAGACTGAACAAAAATATATAACGATGAGCTCTACTGCTTGTACAACAATATCTACGGTGTTCAATCATAAGAAAATGGGACATAAGTAATAATGGACCAGCTGAGAAATCAATATCAAATGTGCAATCCAATGGAGAGCCGTTGAGGCATACGTAGGAAAATCAATGCTGTACAAAATGTATTATTGAAGAATAGGAACTTTAGACAGTGACAGGCCTAAGGTTAATACAAAAACCTTTATCCATATCTAATATTGGTATGATGAAGAACATAGACGGACAACGCTTCTAAAAACTATTTTGTGTCACATTTCCTACGTACAACAGCTAATGTAAATTTGACAACCAGTTGAAGTTTTCCGAATCACCTTGTCCCCGGTGAAGCATCGTTTGTGACGTCACATTCGGGAGCGATGCGCCAGAACTGCCAATGGAGAAAAGAGGAGGAACCGACGATTTCCGAAGCTGCAAATGACCCGACAGTATCCGAGTCATTTATTTATGTCGAGTGTCTGTTTCTTGTGCGTAATTCGGTTATATATTAAAGTTTGACAGACAGGAAACAACATTATTAATTGGGTTACGACAAAGGGAAAATCATATCCTACATTTAATTCATATGTTTATTGAGTGTAACTATCTCTTTCGATATCTATAATTATATAACTATGTATTTGTTTATGATACCGCAAGCAAACCCCAAGTTCTCAGGCCCCACAATAAAAAACTTTTTATGAAAAACAAATGACTAGGGAGGTACTAATTAATTCACTGTTCGATATCTATAGTATTTTGAATATTTTCATAGCATTGTGAGCAAACCTCATTTTTCTCAAAATAGCAAAAATAAATTTCATGTTTCACTTTCAAGTGTACTACTTTAATCTAAATAGTCTGTTATGATATTGAATTTTTATAGAACGTTTTTAAAAATCACAAAAACTATCGCATTCACTAAATGGTGATGACTTTTAAAATGTATTCTGAAAATATTTTTGACGCAGAAAAAAATTTCATTATGACAAACAAACAATAATATATATTTAGGACTATTTCATTTAAAACTCCAAATGTGGCAATTACGTTTTTATGCCAGCTTGTAAAGTTGTTATTTACAGAGTTACAGCACTATAAGTAGTTTGACGATATCATAATATTTACTTTGAAGTATTTATTGTGTTTCGGAACCACAATAGCTTGGTTTAATAACCTACAATAATTCTCAGCTGGATAGTATTTAACGACCCTTATCTTCGCACTGGTATAAATCGCCAAAATTGCCAAATCATCTGACATCGATTTACTTCTAAATTTACCAGCATTATTTTTACAGGAATCCGAGGTTGGCTCGTATCAATTCAGTTTCAAAATTCAATCAAATCGCCCTTTTCTCCAACAATCGAATATAGATAAGATATACCTAATATGGTTTCGAATTTTAAATAAAGTTTCATTTGGTTTTATGTGAGTCGAACCAGATTCTATTATTTTTACATTCAACCGTCGGTTAACTAGGTATTGGAAGAAACAAGATGGTCATAATTAATTGTCATATTTATATAATATTTTCGGAACATGTGTCGATCTGATGCATAAGAAATATAACTGCTTGCAATATACGACAGTAGAAGTAGTTTACGTTGCAAACAGAAAGAGAAACAAACCAACGCTCCTGTTTATTTATTTGTACCTACATTATATTTAGGAAAATAATGTGTATGTAAAACCAGGCGATGAAGTTCGACAGTCCTTGATTCGTCAAACGTCCAAGGTAAGCCAATGAAGCATGCGGCAGAAGTCATTGCAGCAATTTCACAGAGATGAGGTCCAGAAAAAGAGGCACGATGCACTTCCTACTGTATAAACGCCCTACCTACGAATTCAAACGCTGCTTCTCTTTCCCTACAGTATGTATCGAGAAGTAAGCCCCCGTTGAAAACCTTACATTGATAGTAATATACTAGTGATTAGTCACTAAGAGTCTGGCACAGCTGACCAACGCGAAGGTTCCATCAACGAGACTAAAAACGAGGACCTGAAAATTACTCAAGGAAAAAACGGTATTCGAAAAACAGTGGCCAGAGTGGACACAGAAAAAAACCTCTCTCGAATAGAATGGTTAGCAAATTCAAGCGTACATTTTCACCATAACGACTGCCTTCAAACAGGCGCAAGAGGCCGTGTGACAAATATGCAGTATTTTGAAAACCCGTGGATGGATAATGAACACTGCCTAATTTCCGACAATATCATTCATCTCGATGCTTTCGGCCAAAAAAGGTGCGACCTGACATCCTCTTCTTCACTACCTTGGAGTAGAAGTCATCAGACAATGCTAAGAACTCCATCAACACCCACCTCGAACAACCTCATACATCTAAATACTCCGTTAGAGCAGTTAGGAGTCCCTCGATTTATTTAGATGCAGATCAGACATGGTATAAACCAAAATAACTTAGGTATTCTGCATTATGAGTTTTGATACGCACCGTCATGTGACAGAATTTAAAATATTATTTCCTATTCCCAACAGACTAACGGAATACAAAATTGTATAACTTACTATGATACTTATAGAAAACAACAACAATAATATGAAATATGTGATACTTTATCCCTTTATCGTGTGATGATTGTTCCCACAAATTTCCCTTCATTCCTGTTTAGTAGAGTATGTACAGCTGTGTGTACTCCCTACACCTCACCCTTCGTCCCGCTAGAAAAGTAGATTCCTGACTGTTCAAAGTTGAGGTCAATGTCCCGCCGAGTTCCGCGTTCCGTCAGACATCGCTTGTATGTGTGCGTCAGTATCAGCCTATTGCTCTCAAAGTGAGGCTCGCAAACAAAAACATGGTCCGCGAAATTAATAATAGGAATGAAAACACAATCCGTCTAATATACCAGTGGTCTGCAGCCGATACAATAGTAATTTTTCAAATGGTTTATAAATCGTTTCTATTACAAAAAACACGCAGTCTCACAATGATCATATATCAAATTATCTTAAAACAAACCAATAATTAAAATTAGACCAGATAATGATCAAGTTTGGTTAGCAATTACCAATCTTCAATTCGTTGATCACTATCGAATGATTTGAATGCTTTGTGGGTTTTGACCCACTCGATTTGGTGGACGAGGTTTGAGTCGAGTCCCCCCTGATTAGATTTTTTAAAAAAATTACTTTTATTTGGATTCGTATAAATTCGAAGGCACAGATGTTTGCGAAATTAACGTCTCCCACCAATTTAATTAAATTCTAAGCACTGGATGTTAAACCAACTATTATTTAAAAACACATATTGTTCAGACTATTTACGTATCAACGTATTTACAGACGGAAATGTCGAATCATACTTCCAAATAGAAGTTACGGCACAAACTAGGATATAAATATAAGAAAATGATAAAGAAAAATATTTTCTTTGGATTTTTACCAACCCTATTACGATCTATATATCCAGAAAGTTGATAAGGACTGGCTAGACAGTGTATGTGTAATAAAGTGTAAAAATGTTAGTAAGCGTCTGTTAAACAAGGTATTGGTGTAAATCACGCACACTCTTGCACGAGACACATTTGTAGGGACGCATGCTTTTATTTAAAAACGCACGTGTGTGTGTGTGTGTGTGTTACAAATTCGCAAGTTATTTTAAGATTGTACTACAGCCATATTTAAAAAAACTCATTCAAATGCCGCGAATAGCCGCGTCCATGACTTTGCCGATTTTTTGCGAAGAAAATGTTCTTGGTAGAGTTTGGGTCGAAGATGACATCAAGCGCAGGACGGGCTCGGGAAGTTTCTCGATTGATGCATTTTTAATTATTGATTTTGACCATATACGTACTTCTTTATTTGAGTAGTAGGTATATGAAAAACATAGTGTAACATTTAATTATTTACATTTTGACCAGAATATAGCGCTGTATTGAATTTATTAGTTAAATATTTATTAAACATGAATTCAAATATATCGAATCTTTACTGACTGACGAATGTTAAGCAAAATTTGTTGGTTACACAAAATAATGAGTTCTAAATACTGGAGATGGAAATATTCAGACATTTTTTATTTTAAGGTAAAAGATAGCCAAGTATTTTGTTCCATATTTGCTTTTGTTTACCATAGTCGATTACGAAAATAGCAGTCAAATTAACAAACTCCTGATTAATAAGACATTTATTCAATGCGACAGTTGTACTTTCAAAAGGGATATTGAGTCAATTAATGATAAATACATATTTTATTAAAGTATTAAGTAATGTAACCAACTAAAAATAAAATAGTTAATATTGTACCAAGCATAAAATAATAGAGGTTTACAAAAAAAATGCCAATTCTCCCAGTGGTCGGCCCCCAAAATCCAATGTTCGGCATTTCGTTGCCTAGTATTCGGCCATCACTATGAAACTTCATGACAGAATATTAAAAGACATTATAAAGTATATTTTGTAAGCGATCCCCATACAAGATTAATTTGTCGAAACTTGCGAAGTAAAAATGTGTTTTTTTAATTGCGTATTGCATCATATACCTATATGATGCAATACGTATAGTGCAGATATACATTGGCAAATGGCAAGACTACCTACACGAATTTCAAAAAATGTGTTTTTTTAAATGTATCCACTATTATTTAAGTTTTAAGCTCAAAAGGTCGACCACTGGCGACGGCTGATTTTAGGAACACTCGCGCTTTATTATCTTTACCGTCAGTAACCGGAGCATAATATTATAGGTTATTTACAATAATAATTAATTTTACAAATGCTGATTATTGTCATTAGAACAACCCTACTTTTTAAAATATCTGCCAAATCCATCTGAATACGAAGATCCCTTCAACATCAATAAGCAACAATAAGCAAGCTGCACATCTCCAGCGATTCACGCGCTTATCGACTAACACGATTTCTCGCTAATTATACTATAAATTTAATTTACCTCGTGATATTTGAATGGCTATTGCAAATTCTGTATGACGAAAAGACTCTCGACTTTCGTGTCTTTCCATTTCATCAATGAAGCTCGCGGACTTGCCATATCATCAGTGCAAAATGCACTAAAATAAGAATATGCCATTATAGGCGCCGAACGCATTTTCCCGCCAACGCGTGTGATTTGTCTTGTGAAGTTACATCACTATGAGCCATTTTGTTTATTGTATCCTCAACTCACTTCAAAATGTCTTTGTCTGCTGTTACATTCAATTTAATTCAGCGCAAAACTAAAGGGCAGAAACCTGTCGCCAGGTGCTCTTTGTACCAAACATATTTTTTAGATACCTTTTAGGTACATAAGGACATGTCTCACGTCTTATTATCTCTTTGATAAATATGATCCACAAAACTTTTCATTTCATTGTGTATGGTCGGAATCCAGGCGCTCACGGGCACTTGGGTGCCCATGCAGCATATTTAAGGTGTCAGCCACAATATAACCTTTTTCATTATTCAGAGCCCCGTGACGTCTATAAAAATATACAAATACTAGAGCATCTGTACAAAACTTCATTGGACAGCTATATATAATTATATATTATTATATCGAGGCAGAAGGTAGTGTTGTTTTAATTTTTTGCCTCGGTTAATCTGTAATGCCCAACTGGAGTGACCAATAATTGCATCGATACTCACGACTAATAGCAGAGCATGGTTGCATTGTCGCTTTGATTACAATGTGTTTCGTTGTATTATAATGTCATCAGATCTAACAAAACCATAAATGTGATAATAAAAATGAACCATAATAATACATTAAGCATAATTATTACTGTGGCTTCATTACCAACTGAGAATTTTTTAGACACGCTCCTTCAACTATATTAACATTAAGTCACTGGGTTAATATAACTTTTTTCGGCTTGCATTTTAGATAATTTACTTCACTATTACCAGTTATTTATAATTATAGCATAAACTTTATAATTGGTTAAAGAACTAAATCTACGGACTAAGCATGGGAAACAAGATGTGGCGACTCACGTTGACGAGTCAATTGGCCAAGGCGATTTGTTTATTCGAGACGCCTTATTGCGTCAATGTGCTAACTTTTTTGTTTGCCTCTCCTCAATTTGCCAAATGTAAGTAATGCATGTGGCGAATGGAGATAACCAAAGTTTTGACTCCTGATTTCTGGACCACCCAATTCATAACTGGCCATGGTCACTCAGCTGTCAAGCTCTTCCAGGTTGGCCGGTTGGTAGATAGTCCACTATGTAAATGTGGCAGTATGATTCAGGATGCTGATAACATCCTTTGGGAATGTCCAGACATGGACAACGAACGGGAAAAATTTCAGTCGGATCTGTTGGCCACGTCTGTGGTTGCATCTTTGACAAATTACAAGGCATTTAAAGAGTTCACGGCGTTCTAAGCGATTGGAACGCAATTCCTTAAGACATTAACCCCCTTGTTTTTCCTAGTCCACTAAAACTGAAAATAATTGGATTTATCTCCTTATAAACGTTCCCGAAAAGATGTTATTTTGTATTGAATTCGGACTTCTATTCACAACAACTCGTCATTTTTAGGGGCAATGATTCGTTTATCACTAGGTATATCTTTTTAATATGTGAAAAATGATATATATATACGCACATAATTATAATATAAATGAAAAGAAAACAATACGTACACTTCAAGTGAAAGAGAATTGGATCCGACACGATACCATCACTATTGCTGTGAATGTACTAAAGGTGAGTGATCTTGATACCATTATTTTAAAAGGTAAGCTAAGTTATCGCGTTGCCCTCGGGTGTTGATATACCTGAGGACAATTGATATACCTACTATGTCGACTACAAAAATTAATTCGTTATTTTTATTACTACTTACACAGGAGTTCATAAATATGTGAAATTTCATAACTGATTAGTTGCGAGGTATTTCTTTGGAAAGAGGGTGAGATCAAACAATTTAAATATGCGAGAGAATTTAAAATATATAAAATTCAAAAATTCTTGTTAACTTACTTTTTTTAGATTTGAAAAAAGAATACCTCTTATAGTTGAGGGTTAATACTTGATATTAAATAAATTACTTTATTAGCGTAAGTAAATATATAGGTACAAACGATATAAAATAAATTCCAACACTAAAAAGGTATGTTTATATCACATTAGCGTAGTTAGAAATATTTCTTACTGGTCGTGCAAATCTGGAAAAACAGAAATCTAGTCAGCTGCTTATATCTATATTTAGTTTTAAAAGATAGAAAACTTATTTATGTTTTACAATTTTAGGGCCCTTTATCTGGCTGGGCCTGAACGCTTTTCATATTCTTGGGATGAGGTTGCTACACTGCTGTCGAATCAGTGTGGTTATTACACTAATAAATCTAAATGCAAATAATAGGATCGAACGTTCACCTTTAGTCGATCAGCGTGAAGAGTGAGGAAAGAGGCATTCACGCATCGTTACCTCTCTATTTATAACAGAATCAAGTTCAATGTGCTCACATCATTTTATTAAAAAACGAACCAAAGAAAGAGCAAGTGATATGCCAGTTATAAATACTTAAATAAACATACCATAGGTACCTACATATTACATTATTGTTATAATTAAGCATAAAAATATATTATTATAAATTAAAACGTCAGGTACAGATAACGTTTCGGGGTCAACAACACCGCAATCAAATGATATAATAATGCTGAATTAAAAAAAGTTTTGATTCCTATTAATCATAACGTGGGGTCATAGTTACATAGATTTTTTTGAATTGACAGTGTGTCTGTCGATATCAGATTCTCAACAGTAACTATATTACTTGGTATATTAACTATATTTATAACAGTAACTATATTATTTGGTCAGTAATTAGATGCATAAACAGTCAGTAACTAGTTTAGCTAATTGCAAATAGATATTTACAAAAGCGGTGGGGAAATATTTTTTTGCCATTATCTTGATAAGGTTTGGTGGGAAAAATACATACATTTTATATTTGATTATTTCATTCAAATGCCGACTGTTAAAAGTAGTAACTGACCACAAAAATACTGCCATTATTCATAATAATAACTAAGCATTTTGATAAATATTTCAATCCGCTCTCAATGTGGAGCATTTAACTAAAATTGTTTTTATGAGATTTGGTTGTTATTCAGTATATCAACCTCTTCTTTTAAGGAGAGTATAAGGATTGAATAATCGGGGTAGGAAAGGACTAAAAGTTTATTAACCATTCTCACTATAGGTACTCCGTTTTTAAAATGTATCGGATGGGTGGGAGAGAATGTACACATCACAAACATTCACGCCTTTGAACACAAATCCATAAATCAATCGAAAAATCATTTTTTTATAATTTAAGACATCGACTGAGGGTGCTTGATGGAATTTCAATATCAAATTTGGATTATTGAGATTTTGTACACTTCCATGTATTTTGTCACTAACGACCCGGGTTTCGCCTTTCGGCATCTTCAGGCATTCGTGTGCTCGAATGCCTCAAGATGCCGAAAGGCGAAACCCGGGTCGTTAGTGACAAAATACATGGAAGTGTACAAAATCTCAATAATCCAAATTTGAAAAATCATTTGATGAAATTGTACGTGCGGGAATTCGATCCCGTAGATACCGCAAGCGGAAAGGACGAACGCCCAAGAGCGTTGACCACTCGGCTACAGGAGCAGTGCAATATCGATCTATAGTAATTGTTTAAAATATTTGCAGTTACAGTATTCAATTATATTAATTCTTTTACAGTAAAGAATCATCATATTGTACCCCAAACCCAGTCAACGAGTAAAAAAACGTTCGTGAAAAACGCGTAAATCCTACATTAGAAGCTATCAAAAAGAAAAACAGAATTTTACAAAGTTGAGGAAATAGCAAAATTCAGGATAACAAATATTTATAAATAAACGGTCGATAAAAATATAAAGGCATGTATTATAGAAATAGTCAGTGATGGCCTTCATCAGATTAATGTATATTATGGAAGATAAATCCAAGAGTTTGATCTTAGTTATCAAGGTTGACATGTTTGCTTTATGTCTGAAGATTCCAATTTTAAATAAATGTTATTTTAAACAAATGAAAGATATTTATGAACAGTATCATTTATTTCTTCCGTATTACAGAAGTATTTATGCCCACTAAAAGATCGTACTTACTATCAAAATTACTAATTTCATGAAAATATCCTACATCAGGACTTTATCATAGGCACCGTTCCTGACTATTTATTCAAGGGTCGGATGTTTGGTTGTGGTCTGGGGTCCGCGAATGTCATATTAAGGCACTGCCCTTTAGGCGGTTTCTAATTGTATATTTATGTACTTATAAGACTATAAGTAAATAAAATTATTATCTTTAGTATACGGCAGATGTAATAGAAATGTGTATTCCAAAGTTGACAGTTGAGACTTATTATTATTACTATTGCAAAAACAGTTATTTTTATAGGAGCCTAATAAAATTGAGCGAACGACCTTTTCGCCGTAAATTTTTATCAAAGAGATCATTTAAAATTGCCATGTAACATCGGAAATTTTAAAAAATAATAACGTAATATGCAAAACCACGTAAATGCAAACGGAAAATATTATTGCGAAATTAAAATTTAGAGAATGACAATCATGCAGATCACAAAAAATACTACAAAATTGATTCTCAGAGTAAATAGTAATTTTTATACGAAATACGGTTTCAAATAATTTGCGAAAAAGTCAAATGGTGTAATTAATTTGAGGAGTAGTTGCAATGATCAAATAACTCTTCAAATAAACTTACGTGCTATTGCATATTATAAATCCCAGTATTTTGAATACGTATGTGTAGGTTTTCAGTGTCAATGCACGCTACAGTTTTTACGCCGATGTGTGCATGTGTGTTTTGGCTGGCTTGCTGTGTATGTGTATGTGCATCGTAAGCGACTCGTGTGACGTAGGGAGGTGTTGAACTTGGAATTACATGTGTGTGAGTAGTGAGTAACATATGAACTGTTGCAGTGGCTTCAAAGTATTGTAATAATTGATACGAGCATTTTTTTTACTAATTAATGTCATTTGTAATCTGTCTCATACTAAGCCGATAAATTAATTTTAATGTATAAATAATAAAATGGATGACGTAACTACGTATTTTTAACATTGATAAGATCTTTTAAATAAATTGGCATTTACTTATAATAACATTAGAATGAGGAAAAAAATATTACGTATTGAAATACACTTGATTTGCATATATATTAAAAAAAATCCGTGTATAATATACCTAAAAAAAGTAATTTTTATATCAAACATATCAACCGAATAGTTAAGTAATTCTCGTACTGGATTGGTACGAGACATATTTGAATATAATTTACAAAATCATAAAATTAGCAGTACAAGTTATGAGATTTAATGAATTTCTAAGATGGGCTTGCTATTGAGCTCACGGTTTATATAAATCTGAATATTTACCTACAACAAGGATTACTCCTAATATAAATTATGCTGTATTTGTATGATTAATAACCATTTTCACTCTCTACTTGAATCATTATCGACATCGAAATTGTGTTTTCATTAGATAATATTTTACGATAGTTGTTTTTTACTCACGTACAATTATTTCTCAAAAACGTTGCGAATATATATGAATGTAGTTAAAATTGTTTATGCGTTTTTAAGATCGGGTAAGGAAAAAAGCTTTAAAAAAATATATGGGAATTCGAGCCTCAAGACCCCCGCAAGACTTCCGATTTCACGATGGACTACATATGACATCAGACATCTTTTCTGACTATGAAATTAATCATAGACACAATTGAATGAATTATAATAAACAACATTAAACAATTTATTAATAAATTCCATAAACTAAATACACAATAAACATCAGTAATAACATAGATAGCACAGTTTGAGGGTATCAGACCGAGTTTCCAAAAGTCAATGCTCGCTGTAGTTTTCTGTAGTGTTGGTGTATACTTGTGTTATGAAACTTGAATGTGTATGTAGGTGAGCCGCTAGTCGGGTCGACGACCGTCCTCATCCTACAAAAAGTAGGCGAGACACCACCACTTCTCCCTCTAACTGCATAGCTTTGTTTCATAATTTCATTACGCCATATAGAATCGAGAAATCACACGTCTCGTATCATAAAAGCTATGGCAATTTACGCGCCGTTTCTTTCACGTCGTATAGCGTGGTCTCGCTTACTAAGTGTTTAGCACAGTATTTTTTTTTCATTAAAATTACAAAAGATTGAAGGATTATTATTTATTTTACAAAAATACAATATAAATTAATTAATGAATATTCTGTTCTGGTATGAATTGTTTCTTTAATATTAAACTTTTTTACTATTTTCCAAACTGTTCAATGCCTTACTCAAAATTTATTGTATAAACTGAAACATAAACTAAAACAATTTTCAAAGAAACGTATTTTCTTAAAAAAAAGACAGAAACCGTATGTTGTTTATTATTTTACTTAATACGAATGTAAAAAAGAATCTCTTTGAAGGAAAGGAAGGGAGCCTGTGAGAAGCTATCGTTAATTTATCCCTTTGTCAATTCTGCTAAATAGGTAGGCATTTTGAGCAATTTGTTACCATAGAAATGGATTCCTTATAACACAATACGAAATTCAAGAAAATCGACATGTTATCCTGATTTTAGCATTTCCTCAATAGTAATTTTTCGTGCAATTTTTGTATTGCGCTGTCTCTTTTCAAATGGGATGGCATCTCATTCGCTCCGGTGTACATTTGACAACGTTGTATTTCGGATGAGTTGGGGTTTTGTATACATTCTGGAAGAATATTTTTTTGTCTCCCAACAGGAGGAACATTGTTCTTTATTTTTTGAAATTTTATGTATAGCTTTACAACAAAAACTAATCAAATCATAAGTGTCACAGGTCACAACACTTTCCTGTCAAATAGCTACCTGATCATGATTATTTAAAAAAAATAATTTAATTGTAATTCGCTCTTTTAAAATTATTTATAGATAAATTGTTTATATTGGATTGATATACTATTTCAACCTTCTTTATCATGGAGTTAAATAATGGAATTATAACATCAGAAGTAAACTGGCCGTTAGGCAATCAATCAATCAATACAACGTTATTATAAGGATGTAGGTGTTGAAAATATGACAGCCTGCCTATTGTGGGACACAAATTCGATTGACACATACCTAGGTAGGTATACGGATTTTCCCATTCAGCGTCCGTACGATGGACCGCAGAAAGCAAACCCAGAACTTTACCATTCAACCACGGCTATCAGGATAAGGTTTACTTTGTTGGCTTAATAAAATGTGCTCATTCAAATGCGTTACAAATAATTACAATTGTGGTTGTAGCAATTGCCTAACACCCATTCATTGAAAGATATGTAATACAAACAACAAAATTTCCTCGTCGGAGATGGGTACGGGAGGTGAATGAAATAAAATTGAAGCAGAGCAAATTAAAAAATAAAATGACGTTACGCAGGATACATGACTCGATACATGACTCCCGTGAAAGATATTTGTTTAACAATTTTCGTCAGGCCACGAGATTTGTCTAGCAACGCTGGTTTAATACCTACTGGTTTAAAAAAATGCGACATACCTACCTGTATCAATACCAATATAACTGTAAAATTATGTACTGGCTATAAGTTTGTCGGGCGCGTAGCGCAGTGGACAACATCGTTGGCTACGGATGGTTACGGGTGTCTTGGAATCAAGCCCCGATACGGACAGTCTCATAAATTGATTTTTCAATCGATTTATTTATTTCTATTAGTGACATGGATGTTTGTGATGTTTAAAATTCTCTCCCACCCATCCGATCCTTAGAACGGAACGTAGCGAGAGCGATTAGCTAACCACTATTCCTGTCTTGCAAACGAGAGGTTGAGCAACTGAGTAACAAGCAGTTCTCGAAGAAAAACTTCTTTTGAATACTTCCATTAGGAGGCAATATGTTCAATATTGAGAGCGGACATGGTAAACAATGGAAAAGAAGTGCAACAAAGAGTTGAATCTAATATACCTTTTTCTGCGCACGGACTTATTTACACGAAGATCAGATCCAGATTGACAGATTTCAGTATTAAATACTTATGATATAGGTACCTAAATGTATTGTGTATTTTGAAACACCGGTATTGATATAATCATCCGGTATTGCAATCCCTAATACCAAAATCGTCACGAGTAAAAGCGTAGGTATATGTACTATAACATGGATTCAACGGAGAAATCCGTTAAGAAGTTATGTATCTCTACGCTAGTTTTCAATGTCAATAAAACGTTATTTTCACTTACGCTCTCGTTACAAATGCCGTTAACCGAGACTATCATTAAATAATAATAAATTCCACTTTACAGTAAGTACCTTATCTAGCGAAGTGGTATTAGTGCACGCAACGCTCTCGGTAAGCCAACCGTGCCATGTGATTATAAAAATACTATTCTTTTCATACGAGAATCCGCTTAGAAAAAGTCATAACAATGCCCGCTCCCAATGTGGAGTATATGGACTCCTAATCGAGCAAATTGTTTTAAAGAGAACTGACTTTCATTAAGTCGTTCAAACCGAAAAAGAGCGGGTAAGGATAAGGTAGACAGAAGCTTGGCAAGGGGACTAGAAGTGAGAGAATGTAAACATCACAGGCATTTGGGAACCCGCGGACGTCGTAACCTAAGGGTACACTACCTTTAGGAGCCTGAAAGCTACTTTTTTATCTTAATTATCGTGACAATCGACTTCTAAAAGTAATCTTATTAGTTTTTTTTAATGAGACTTATATTGGCATGAATGCAATACTGGGTGACACGAAAATGCAAGTGCGTTACGACTGGTCATAAAGGAAAGGGGAAGCAAAGAGGAATAAAAAATCTTCATGTTGTTTTTCATTATTTAAAATATTTTGTTAAGATGTATAATATAATTAGTAAGATATTTGACTTTATATAGCATTCATTGACAATCTTCAAATAATTCGGTTAATAATTACGTGTTGCAAAGCGCAAACAGTCATCAAGATAATCCATCCGTCAAACGTGTTTGATATTAGGATTTAATAAATTTCATGAGAAAACCACTATTAACATAAATATGTACTTACGACTGGGATATAATTTTTTTTATAATGGTTGTTAATTTAAAATATGGAAATTATTATTTTTAAAATTTACAATCGTAATTGGGATCGACCAAAATTTACTTCGCGATCGACCGGTTTAGAACCCTTGAGGTAACCGGTTGGGACAAACGACCAAGGGCTTTGACCACTCTGATAATTGCTAATTCCATTTCCTAGAGAAAAATCTTTACATGCATTACACAGCTTCAATTAACTTTTCAACTCGTCAACATTTTTTGGTGGAAAGTTATTATATTCTTAATACAACATCTTTTACGGATTCCACAAAAACAGCCTTTTCATTGAAAGAATAATGTTAAATAAATCAAACAAATTTTCCTTCATTTATCCAACTACCAGATTCAAACTTATCATAAAAGTGTGATGCACTTTTTATTATACCACCACCGTTCGCGAAGAAAATGAAAAATTGCAAGCAAGTGTCATATTTCTGTCGTAACCACTTATACGAAAATATTGATGTACTAGTCTAATATCAATTCATTTTTTGAATTCCTTCTATAGTTTAATAATAAATAGTTATCTGGGAAAAAATAATAATGATTGAAAGAAACAGTACTTTGAGTGTAAAAAAAAAACTGGCCATCATATTCCCACGCAGTAGCACGCGTGGATTGCGATGTCTCGTATAATTGGAACTAGCATTCCATAAAAGAAAGGGTGTGAGCATGTGCGGTCGGATAACAACCAGATAATAAATGAGCCATTTCTATTGCGATTGTCGAATAAACAGTTCGCGTACAATTTACGGTAACACATGTTTAAATGTTCATCGAATACGGTACGTGTTGACAAGGAACAAAAATGTGTGATTAAATTTCTTTAAGCTTGAATATTCATTTCAGATACCTAATCACAAATTCAAATATTTGTGACGTACCTGTTATAGACACACAAATAATTGTTTCTAAAAAGAATGTGACATATATTATGATATACTTGAGTTAAGACTTTGTACATTATAATTTGAACGAAACTAAGCTAGTTTGATTTATAAATTTAGGTTTATAAACTCATATGGTAGGCAATACACCTAAAAATAATTTTAAATATAATCTCCTGCGTGAGACTGCTTATTGTCTGTCGTTCTTTGAAACAAAATGAATAAATCGATTCAATTTGTTTTTATAATGTTTATATCAAACAAATTTAAAAAGGAATCAACAAAAATCGTTCTTCTGCATTTGATTTGGCAAAAAATGTCATTTTTGTCCACCGTTGATTTAAGTGAGAAAAATGTTAAGGAGAGAACTGTTATTCAACGAACTTGGTTAAATTGCATGAAGCACAACTTTAATTCAGTTAATTTAATAAATATTAAGTGTGTCATATTAAATTAAAACGCATAAAAGACAATTTCGTAAAATTAAAAAAATGATGAGTATATACGAAGAGCAGTATCATATTTTGAAAGTTATACCGACGATATGCTATTTTCGATTGTCATATTTTCGTACGACTGAACCAAGTGTAATATTTACGATAGAGTTTCATTTTCATAGAAAAAGCATGACTGAAGAATGCGTAAAAAAGGAGTTCTACCCTCTGGTACTCAGCTTGTACTATTTGAATATGCTATAATAGATGAAATAGAATATTGCAGATAAATAATATTGTAATTGAGCTTGTTTCTATGTAAAACGACGATAGTGTAATGAATGACTCAAGTCATATCTGTCTAGGCAGGACATCGTGTCGTTTTCAAGAAAACAATTTGATGATTCATTTTAATGTCATGAACGAAAGTGAGTAAGAACGCTGTTACTTCCAATGCCCACGTGTTTCGAGTTACATAGGTATTTGGTATTCCTTACCAGGGAAGTACAATGACAGAGACAATGAACCGAAATTTACATGACTAAAAATAATTTTGTAATATCATGCGCGTATTTCTTCATGTACGCATATACCGTTGAGATTTTCATGTAATAATTAATTGTAAAAATAATCTGACAAAAAAGATTCTTAATAGTCATTGGTTTATAATAGTAATATTGTTCGAGATTTCACCGGAAAAAATATTTATCTCTATATAATGTGAACATGCATTTATTTAAGAACAGACCTAGAAGGAGTAAATAACCCAATACTTGGTTCCCATGCAGTAAAACAAAGGTGATGCAGGTTTTTGAAATAGAACCAAAAATCATTCAATTTATTTTAAGAAAGTTTATTGAATTTAAAGTCGACAAAAAATTGCTGTTTTGCATTCGATATGGCAGAAAATGACATTTCACCCTTGCACTAAAGAGTGATAAAGAATTGGCAGTTTATAATAGGTATGCTTATATTAGAAGTCTAAGCTTGTCTAAACCACATTTATGAGTAGACAAACATAATTATTCATAGTTCAGGTTGGAGTCCTTCATTCTATTGAATACTTAGCCAGAAATAATAATACTATTATTAATATCAACAAATGATTGCATCCACCAACATGACTATCAAATATCGTTGAAAATAACTGACATAATATTCTGTGAAAGAAAGGATTTTTTATATTATTTTATCTGTGGCGGGAGCAGTTATATGTGCTTATATTCTATTAACTTGATATTTTCTATACACAATTGCGTCTTAATTCCACATGCACTTTCAAAGTGGCTTAGTGATTTGAAAACGAAAGTTTTTTTACATCGAATACGCTAGAAAACTCGCTTTATGAGAGAGAGCAATCAATAAATAATTATAATAACAGTAAACGAGTTACTATTGTTTACAGCAGTAAAAATATAAATATTGTTTTATTATTTTCTATATTTGTTTTGTGATGTGTATATTAGAAGTGTGAGTGAGACAGATCGCGAGATGATAAACCTTATCGCCGGTGATTATACGAAAATAATTAAGATAAAGGTAACAACTGTTGACGGTGGAGAAAACAAACTGTACATGTGGTTTTATATAAAATGTTAGAGAGTTGATTATGTTCTTAGGCCATGTCCAATCACGGAGTGTTAGCGAATTGAGCTTTAATATTGGATTGTCCTCACACAAAACCTATCAGTTAAACATATACTGTTAGATTTTTTTTTTATAAAATAAAACACAATTTGTTTGTACTACTTCCACATATTTATAATGATCAGGACCGGTTTCGCTCATAACGAGCATTATCAACTGATCAGTTCTAGTAGTACAAACAAATTTTGTTTTATTTTTTAAAATATAATGTCTTTCCACCAAGAATTGACAGTTAACACCTTAAAAGTAATATACTGTTAGCGTAACTTGAGAATGTCTGACATACCCTGGAAAAGAACAAACAGTATGGTCTGTGTGACATTCAACATAATAATTTCTCACTTTTAAGGTGTTCACTGTCAATTTTCGGTAGAAAGACATTATATTTGAACACAATTTGTTTGTAGTACTTCCACATGTTTATAATGATAATTAATACCTTTCCACCAAGAATTGACCTTAAAATAGATTAATAATTATTCCTTTACCAAGTCATTGGAAACATACACCATTTATTGTAAATATTTCAATGCAATATTTGTTTATAACATATGACGCAAAATTTTTAATTGAAAACAATACGTTCGTTTAAGTAAGTTTTGCGAGATTTGAGTCCAATTTAAGTAGAAACTTGGGCAGCCCCCAATATTCTTAGACACTATGCAAGTGATGTGAAACTTTTTTCACACGTATGTCAAAATCTTATATTCAATAATTATTTTCAAAAAGAATGTTAACATTTTTATTTTTGTTTTTTTCCTACATCGTTCAAAACATTGTTTTTCGTGATCGGGATTTTATACTGCCGTTTATGCTATTTATAATCTTTTTTCTCAATTTGAGGTTAAAAACTAATGACTTTTAATCTGACAAATGTAGCAGTCATTTCGTTGATAATCCGGAAAATTTCTGCAGATTGCATATATTTATTGAAGAAAACAAACGCATATGAAATATTTTGTTTTCCAAAACACTTTTTTATTGTTACAAATACGCTCGAGAAAAATTCCGTTATTTGGATTTGAGTTCTTTCTCATTTTCTGAATAATCTCAAGATAAATAGTTTCGTCGAGTTCGTGGTGCAGTGGTCAACGTCGTTGACTTTGATTACGGATTACACGGGTTCAAATCCCGGTGCTGATAGTTTCATAAATTGTTTTTTCAAGCGATTTAAGGATTTATGTTCGAAGGCATGGATGTCTGTGATGTATAAACAATTCGTTCATTATTAATTTTCAAATAGTGAATAAAAGTTTGTCGGCACTGTACAGTAAGTTGATGATCTCAAACATTTTTTTATAAATATTCTCACATAATCGTTATGAAATGTCTAAAGTTTTTGAACGCTAAGAGTCGGATATTTTTTTTCTCTGGAAAAATCAATTACGCTAATATGCTTGCACCTGACCGTGAATTTAGCACAACTCTGATTACGATTGGACCTTGCAATGCGAAAATTATTATCTAACTGCCTTTTATCAGCTTATATCAGCGAATATTTTCCATTTTTATTACTGGGCCTATCAAATGCCAGAGTTTTACGGAGATAGCTCTGACAATATGAAAAATTATACATATTACTATTCTGTTTATCTGAAAATATCATTCAGATAATATATCTGAATGCCCTAATTTTTGTGTGAAAGATAATGCGTTATCTACAAGTTTATTATAAACAGCGTGAGAACGGAGGGACATTTGCATTTTTTTTGCGAAAAGAAAATAACGACGACACAATATCTGAAACGTTGTATTCATTATTAATTTAATATATTATAAAATAAATCGTAACGTAGACAAGAGTTATTTTTAATTTATTTAAATATACACAAATGAATAAAAAGGTCCATACCCAAACGAACTACGTGACAAAACGCAGGAACTTGCGGAAGTAAATCACAGAATTCTAAGACAAAATGAATGATGAACGTGGTGGTGAATTTAATTGAGATCCTTGTCAACGAAACCTGACTTGAGTAGCTGAGTGCCTAGGGACCTTTTTTTACAAAAAAATATGCATGTCCGCTTCCTATGTGGACCATGTGGACTAGTAACGGAGCATTTAACAAAAGTTTATTATACGAGAAGATATTTTCAGACAATCCCTCAAACCATCTCGATTAGAGAAAGAAGTGTTGATTTAGGAAAATCCAGTAGTCAGCTTATCGCTGCTTATTTTTGAGGTTTTAATCGGGGGTGGTTGATTGGTAAAACAAATTCATAAATCAATTTAAATTCAATGTATGAAAGCTTCTTTACGGGAATTCGAACTTTTGAACCCGCAATCGAGAAGACTTTTATGTGCATAATAATACATCATGAAAAGTGCTAACAGTTTTTCATAAAAAAGTATCAATTAACCAGGTTATTATAATTAAGTATCAATTAGGAGTGGGCATAGTTCAAAATCGACCGATCGGCCTTCCTTGCGATATAGGAAGAAGAAATTAAGTATGAAGAGAAGGTTAGCGGCTCGTTTAAAAAAAAATTAATTGTCACCCTATAAATCAGATAATATTACCTAATAAGTAAAATATGAATATTTCAGATGACCTTTACTCATATGGATTTTATGATCAATGAGAAATGGAACAAATTTAATTACATAAAAATGGCGTATTTAAGAGTGCGAGAAATCCCGGATATCATCACTCCCATCCCGAATGATAGTAGATAAGTTTTATCGAATAACCTATTTGAATACAAACTTATAGTACAGACGATGATATATCAATATTTCCAACAAAACAATATCAAAAATGTTGAGCAATGAAAATAACCGATGATTATAATGTAGTTTAATTAAAATCTACACCGACAACACGTGTCGGGGAGGCACTCAGTCATTTAGGCGCCTCGGGCTATAAAAATCCTTAGTGCGTCAATGAGTTAAGTGCGACATGCCAATAATTTTAAAATGATAATACTATATTTTCCATACTTAGCAAGCCAAAAAAAACATGCCGTATGAGCAAAAGCAATCGACCCTGCCTGTTCAGCGCCTTGAAAAATAACCTTGTATCCAAAATGCGGACGATAAAAAACATACGGATTCATTTCAAAATAAAAATCGAATAGTTATTAAACCCAATATACGCTATTCATACACTGTTCAATAAATGCATCTTCTTGGCTAGAATATTCAAATAAACATCGTTAATATGTACCATTTTACTGCCGTTTTAACCACAATCACATAGGGCGAGTGTTCTTAAAGTCAGCCGTCGCCAGTGGTCGGCCTTTTGAGCTTAAAACTTAAATAATAGTGGATACATTTAAAAAAAGACTTTTTTAAATTCGTGTAGGTAGTCTTGTCACTTGCCAATGTATATGTGCACTATACTGACCTATATGGTGCAATACGACATTAAAAAAAAGCACATTTTTACTTCGCAAGTTTCTACAAATTCATCTTGTATGGGGATCGCTAACAAAATATACTTTATATTGTCATGCTTTGCATCATTATGTTTTTTATTGTTCTGTCTACTCTCAGTAAATTCGTTCGCGATATTTATGAAGTTTCATAGCAATGGCCGAACACTGGGCAACGAAAGGCCGGCCATTGAATTTTGGGGGTCGACCACTGGGAGAATTGGCATTTTTTTGTAAACTTCTATTATTTTATGCTTGGTACAATATGAACTATTTTATTTTTAGTTGATTACATTACTTGACCCCTGTTTAATGGAATTACAGCGAAAAAATATGTATTTATCATTCATTGACTCAAAATTCCTTTTGAACGTACACCTTTCGTTTAACTGGCCGACCACTGGCGAAATGAAGTATTTTTGAACATACATGTTATAATAAATTGATTGGTATCGCTAGTAATTCTTTTACTCTCAGATGGCCCTGCTAATTTCTGAATAACTTTAATGATATTTTAAGATTTATAGTTAGTCGGAAAATGTTTCCCAAAAAGGCGAAACACGTATCAGACATAGTAACGCAACTAGTTGAATAACAAAGTTATCAATTTTATATGAAAAATGAATTTTCATTTGGTTATATCTGAATACTTTTAAAACAGGCGTATGAAGACCCTTGCGTTAATAGTAATGGACGGACGAAAAAAAAATGTTGGTGTCTCCAGTTCTTCAGTTTTCACTGTGACTTAGGTATCTAAGAAAGGTGAAGAAAACTTACATTGTTGCGGCCCAGGCAGGGGCCTATGGAGGAGGCGGTGAACCAAGCATTATCTGTTCCAGTGAGGCCACCGCTCAACTCATGCACCAGAAACTATTTTGCACAAATAAACAAAACTGCCTTCCTTCACATAAAACCCTAAAGGTTTCACAATTTAGCACTGGCAGACAAACATACACGGGGTTTTAGGTTCACAAATAATCACTCTCATTGACTCTTTTAAACTCCTCTTTCGAACAGATCACAATCTTTCAATCCATTTATAAGCTCACATTATTGCCAATGCGGAAAATCACGAATCACTGAATCATTAACTTAGAGGTAAAATATATACCTTTATTTTCACTTTGTTTAAATCCACAGATAACTCATTCAATCATTTATTGTTGACAATCATAAAAAAAAAACAAAATTCACCTTTTATTTCTTTGATTTACATTTTCAATTGCTACTATTTTCGATGATGAAGATTTTGCTTTCATTGGTATGTCGATGAACATAAACAAGAAATCAAATAATTACGTCACTTCACTTCCTTATCACTTATTATTTATAAAATAACTTGTAATTCTGTCGAATATTTAAAACGTCGACAAATAATAGTAGGTAAATATTGCTGCGTATTCTGAATCACTATTCGAGCATTTAGAATAATTTCAATATTGATAATGTGTCAGCAACTTCCTGGTTTTAAAAACATTACTTAGAAGTCGTATTAAAGTAATAGAATCAAGAGATTTTTAAAAATAAATACTCACTCTCAGCACATTAATTAATTATAATGGGTAAATTAAATAATTATTTTTTTAAAGCGAAATTCGAATGAAGCGGAACATTTTCAGTGAATATTTAATAACCAAATTTAGTATTCTATTTTTGAATTACAGCGTTCTTTTATTGGATCTTTGACCTGTCAGGTACGTTGAACCATGTGTTTACTTGATAACTGTCATTCGTCGTCATTATGCACACGTCAGTTGTTAGGTTTTCTCGATTTTACTGACAACCGGTTACCGTTATGGGCGAGCGAAAACTTAACGCGCACTGCACGCTGTAGAGAAAGTGTCAAACTAACTGGATAGATGTTTCTCGCATCCAGTCAATCAGCATAATCACGTCTTCGTTGTGACGCAGCCTGACCTAGAAATGGAAATAAAACAAATCAGTGTCAGGCATTAAAATCGAAATGCCGAGGTGACAGCATGCGATATTTTTTTCTGTGTAAACAATATTATTTCTAGTTTATATGTTAATAAAATCTCCGCACGAATAAATTAGCGTTAATCAGGATTAATTTGACATTTTCGGAAAAATATTTACAAATTTGGCCACGGCCTTGCCGAAAATGTCGCAAGACCTACGATTTCACGACCAGACGAAAAACAGAGAGGCCGATATAATATAAAAGGGATCAAGTACACTGAACTCTAGCGCGTATACGGCGTGTCTATTTTGTAAACTTCTATTCATCTGAGGCAATCTCTCCTTTTCCGCCGACTCACGGTCACGTCACAATGCCATAATCCAACTTATATAAAAGTGCAGCATATTTTTATGAAAACATAAAAAAATATGATTTATATTCCTTCACAAAATTCCAAGTGGTGATCACTAAAGGAAGCATGAATGACTTAAATCTAGTTAGTTGATCATGAATCTAGTTAAAGAACCATATTTTAGATAAAAGGTGCCTATTTAAACAGATTCCAGCAATCACTTCTCAACATTGAGCATAAGGATTTTTAAAATACATTTAAACAGTATTTATTATAACGAAAACCAGTTTTAACTCTTGTACTTAGCCTCTCTGAACTGATAAGTTAAGTATAAATATAATTATGTGGCTAGGAAAAGACGCACTGTTAGCCAATCGATCAACGAACGCTTTTCGTAGAGAATATGGTAAAGGGTAGGAGGTTTGCAAGCAAATTCTAGTATTTTTAATCAAAATAACTTATCAGTTCAACGGCAGAGGAAAAATAGAAAAAATGATTTTTTACAAGGATCATATTACATGTAACATTTCTGAAAAAATATTAGAAATTGATTTAAGTGATACAAACCTTAAATAGAGCTAAGTTAAGCCACCACGAGTGTCAAGATTGAGTATCCTTGAATCGGTAAATCCGTTTCGCGATAGCACACAATCACTTAACTCAAACCGCAAGTCCACGTGGTTCCAAATGTGTTCCCGCGTGGTATGTCGCATTAGGTGGTACACGGATCACTGTAAAGCCACAGAGAGACACAGAGAGCAAATGATGTCTCCAACAAATTTCATAACCAGCACACCTAACCACTTAAAAGCCCGAACAAAATATAAAAGCAATTGATGATCCAAAACAGCGTATTGAATAAAGTTGAAAAAAACAATCGACCCTATTTAAAAAAATTTAATGTAAATATACGATAACCCCTAAGCATCACATTAACATTCCCGAAGTTTTGGAGAAGATAATATAGAAATTCCAGAAAAACATTGACTGTCACACCATGCACTGTTTAATTTTGAAAATCTATCAAAATTTTTACTGATATCTAAAGCTAACGAACGGAGCCTAGTAATTAAAAATCAGCAAATAAATACTGCTAAAGCATTTTTCCTACGTGTGCGTGTTACTGGTTTTAGAATGAAACGTTGTATTATCAAGAAGTAATGTGAAATGTCATGAGAATGATGGTTGATGCAAGTTGGGATATAAATGGAATGTTTTAGACACAAGATAAATTTAAAAAGAAGAAAAAAGTCCTAAGTAGGTATTAAGCAAATTGATAATAAACAAAAAACCTAATTCGTGGCTTTGAATAAATGGACATGGCGTAAGCATATAACTTTAGGCCGGTTGTGTAAACTATTTTACAAATCTATTATAATATTTAAGCAATTATATTATTTACTATCCTTAAAACACTAGAAACAAAATCCTACAAACTGGTTTTATACAAGTAAGAATGCATGCGATTAGCAACTTTGATAAATAAGTCATATTTAAAGTATACCTATTAAAGAAGACTGTGAATCCACTTAATGTATTAACGTTTAAATGTCTACAATAATTATTATATATATGTATATGTCATTTACAGATGCGTTATACAAATAAGATTATAGCCACAAAAATAAATTCTTTAATAAATCATTATTATTAGTGTACAAAATTATGGTGTTAACTCTGTAGCTATTTAGGTATGCGATTTTCTATTCTGAGGATATTTTTAAAAAACATTAAAAAACTACTTTCAAATTCTTTTTTTTTTAATGTGACACAACGCAAGTCGTTTTTGACATTACAAAACACAATTTCCTATTGTTTACAATGAGTGATATCTCCACTTCAGGAGATTGATAAATTATAACAGCAGATTTCAGACTAAGTATTATTTAAAAAAAGAATATTAATTGCTGGCTGGAAGGATTTAAATATTCTCCACATATAATTTATTTATCGATGCGGTTTTTCTTGGTCAGTACCAAACTAATACTTTAAGAAATCATTGATGATATAATTGTGAATAGATCTTCATGTAAGATATCTAGCCAGGAGACGAAAGTTGAACGGTTCAATAGCCCTAATAGGGAACTATTCACATAGCAAGCGAAACTGTGTTCAACCAATAGAGAACGACCTGATAGATTGCCGCGCCCAAATGTATCGCGGAAAATTATTGAAGTACTTTTTTGAATATTGATGGAATCACAATCGTTCATCAAAAGTGTCAGATTATTAATATCAATAATTGATGACGTTTAAAGTTAATTGACATGGAAAGTAAAAAACGGGTTATCTTTTCTCTAGATATTTTGCATTATGTGGTGTAGAAATTATAGCGTTCATTAAATGAGAGATTATTTCAATCACTCTATCAAGTTGGGCAAGTCGTGAAAAACTGACAGTAAAATATTAAAACTCTCTTTCGTGCAGTTGAAGGGTCCTATTTTAAATAAAACTGTCAAATAGCATAGAAAAGATTTTCGTAACTTATTTTGCAGTAGGTAGTTTGCATACGGTCTATAGGTAAATATTACACAAGAATTGCATTATCTGTTATACCTACCTAAAAGCAAACATATCTAGTTATATAAAAATATTAACTCAATATCAGTGTCAATTCTGATAGTGATATTGAGTACCTACAATGATACATTACATATAAAAAAAAAATTTGATATTGTGTTGGATTTTTAAATCAACTTCTGTGACCTAATTTCCCAATCCGCTATCACACAACTCGTTTTTTTATAAAATTATATAAATAATTCCTTGTATATCTTATCAAATTACTTGAATTCTTCTACTTCTAACCGATAAAGCTTTATGCAAAATGTTGCCAGTAAAATAAAATCTACGGTTACATACCTAGTTATTAACACTGGCAAGTTTAATTCCAAAACCAATTTAAACTTTTTCATGTATTATCACTTTTTTTAAATTTTGTGTATCATCGACTCGTGTATTAAATCAACTTTTTTTATTTAACTTACTATTTTTGAAGAATCAAATTTATTATTCTATGTCGGGATTGGCGACGAATGTTGGTATAGGTCATGGCGCCGGTTTAAATTTAAATTTCGAATACCTACCTAATCAGTCAATTTTACATAGATTTCTAAAACTCTCGTTACGTATCTATGTTATACTATAATTATTTAATAGTATACTATAATTCATATGTATTTTAAACTATAATATATAATACATGCGAGACTAATAAAAAAAATATTGATTACGAAGAAATTAATTGTGATTAGACCATAATTACTACAAAAATTAACAAATACATACAGCTATGCTTAGAAAGAAAGAAGAAACAAAAATCTTTAAAGAAGTACTACCTACTTCGATTATAATTTTAAGTTAAATATTGCGGTGGCTCTTCCTCTTAAATTTATTTCAGTAAGGATCCCCTCAAAAGTGATTATTAATACATGTGATCAGTCCTTCCCCTCCACGCCAGGTCATCTGTAAAACCCCCACATTCTTAATTTCCGAATAGTTCTAAGAATAATAAAGTTTCAAAAATCATAATCTTATTTAAAATTATTTTTTCCTTAGCTTTAGTGATCTTGTATTTTATAATAAATAAATTCATACGAGCCGATCGTTTTCACTGTCAGACAAATAAATTACAAAATCCGAGTGGAATTCCACTAAACAATCATCCTTGGTCTCAATGACAACGCTTAAAAATCTTTCACGTTCAATTTTTGTTTCCGATATCGACTCACGTATGAAGTCACTCACATTTTAAAATTATAATATTATTATTTTCAACAGTTCTAAGTAACTAATCTTCAAGCAAAATTACTATTGAAACAGTTCCATTTTTAAATTTGAAAATAAAAACAAAATCACCACATAAATTCTCTTTTCAAAAACCACACAAACGCACACATAAATCGGTACTTATGCACTGAATATACACTAATAAAACTAAAACATGAACTATTCCCAACTAAAAAGCAGAATCTTAATATCTAGTGACTTTAGCAGTATGAATAGGTGTGAAAATGTGATGATTTTTATACTACATGTATCTGTATTTGATGCAATGGTTTTCCGATACATTAAATCCACACAATATAAGACTATGACTGAAAGAAAAACTTTGGAATTATTTTATATTTTTAATAAACATGGGTTCACACAACATGTGATTTGATTTGCACTGTACGTAGAAAGTCGACAAGCGCGGGTGTTGTTTTTTTATTTCACGGAGATCGCGCGTTTTTCCACTCGATGTATTTGTGTAGTTTTTATTTGTTGCTGATGGGACAGACGCTATTCCGACGGCGGTCCGCGAGCGACTGATCGCTCCGAAATGAATGAGGCGTCGCCGTGAGGACTTACAACCCTCGCCTGAGTTACCATACCACCCAAAGATAACTGCAATAGGGTAGCAAGATGTCTTGCAATAGATGTAATCGCAGTAATACATAATCACAACAGTTAGTTTCAAATATAAAAGAATGTTTTCTAGAAATTGCCAGAATGCCCAACTCGAATATTTAACATTTCAGTTCTTCAGCATGGATAATCGAGTTGTCTATTCTCCTCGAATTGACTTTAAAAAAACTCATCGAGGTTAATTCTTGTCATTTTAAAATACTTGGAGCGTTGACAATCATGGGTAAGCTGTTATGCCAAATATTTATTTAATTTAAGTAAGTCAAAAATCTTTATACGTTACTTTTTATGTCGCACCATTATTGAGTTCTGTCAGTAAGGTGTAACATATCTTCTATTCCAGTGCTCCGCAACCCTTCCTTAACCACGGCACACCTAAGCACTCATTAATATTTCGCGGCACACCACACCGCAAAATATGTGAATTTCACAAAAAAGCTTACAATTTATTTATTTTGGTTTTATTTTATGAATTTGAAATGGTAGCCTATGTATTTGTTAAAGCTTTTTAATGTGTATTATTTTGATACATTAGTTGATTGTTTGTAATAATTTTACTGGGAAACTCTCCGCTATCAATGATTCCCAATATATGCAGGAATGTGTAATTTCTACTAAAGGATTATTATATTTTGCGTGACAAACCCTATTTTATTCTCCATTATTACAGTTGAACTATTCATGTACACATTTAATACAATATTTCTTTTAACAAGAATATTTCAAACGGAATTTCTTACAAAGCCAACATAAAAATACTGGATTTTTATTCATTTTGGACGCACTACGCCGCGGTACACCTGGGATCTTCTCACGGCGCACCAGTGTACCGCGGCACACCGGTTACGGAGCACTGGTCGATTCAATTCTTAACTATCCTAAACGCCGATTTAATTTTTTTTTTCCATCAATCAATTCTCTGTGAACTTTCCTACATATATGATAGAAGGATAGGGCTAGGACAGGACTATTTAGCTAATCGTTCTCGCTACGCCCCTAAGGATCGGTTGGGTGCGAGGGAGTTTTAGACATGACAAACACTCAGACTACGAACAGAAATCCATAAATTGATTGAAAGATCAATTTATGAAAACCGTTCGCACCAGGAATTGAACCCGACCATATCCGTAGTTAACGACGTTTTTTACCACGACATAGTAATCGATGCAGCTATGGCACAAAAAATGCCATGTGAACAAATGAAATTATGTTTAGAAAACTTTCTATCATTAAAAACAAATGATCTTCGATTATGTGATTCAAATATATTCTTTTCGGTTATCACTATTCGCGTGATACATTAATATTTTTTTTTTTTGTATCAATTTTCAAAAATTCAATGCGTTTCCTTTTTTATTTGTTTTTAGTAAAAAAAAGTACTTCATGAGATGAGCAAATGAATGATTTCCAGCTAACTAAAAACAATATACCGGATAGTGTCCCATTCCGAGCGAAACCGGGCAAGTAGAAAATAAATATCCGTATAATGCATGTTTTACAATATTGAAACACTTTTAGATTCTGAAAGCGTTATCACTATTCAAAATAAAAATAAAGACAATATGATTTTTAAATTTGCATGAATGTTCGATAACTTATTACTTTCCTTACTTAGTCACTAATAGAGACACGTATTTTATGCATCTTGCCATAAATGCAAAATAGATGCTAAAATTCGGAACAAAATTAGGATATTTTTTTGTCTATGGTGTATGGCTTTTGTTTGTGGTCAATCTCTTTAGTGTGATGTCCGTATTATTTATTGTGTTGGAGACACCACTGTTCTGCACGCGTGTTTGTTTGTTTTCGAAGTTTCGGAAAGTTTTAATCTCACGCTGTTTTTTCCATTAATGTTGTCGAAGTTTTGTTGTTATCAAAATAATTTTTTTTTAGCCTCAAAATATCATGAACCGTACTAATGTAACTATTCAAGAAAGAGCGAGACTTTTTTAGACAATTACTCGTAATACAAAATACATATTTATAAAAAGTGAATTCACGTCGGATTTATTGCGTATATTGATGGCAACAAAAAAAACCTATGAAGAGTTTGGTTGCAGCTCTAAAATAAATTTGGTGTCCTGTCAATAGTGTGGATTCTTAAAAGTAGTTTAGTAAATATAATATAATTGTTACCGATCATTGCACGAATCTCAAAAAAGAATTTGTAGAAATATGCTCTACGTATGTATGCTGAGTTCTAATAAATTTTAATTTGATATTGAATTTTTATTGTCATATTTTTTGTCTTTGTATTTTAATCTTATATTTTAATTACATTACAATTTTGAATTTTACCATTATTTGTTAATTGTCTAAATAACATAAATTTTATTAAAATTCATCGAAATTGTTTATTATTTGAAATTAAATTCTTAATAAAAATAGATGCTGAATTAACGCTAAAATTGAACGTTTTTAATGCCCTGAAACGCTAAAATGCAAAATGCTAAAATTGACAAAAATAGATGCACGAAATGAAACGCATTTCTAGTCATTATCTTTGGAGAGTCTGAACATCGAAGCCATCAATTTTGAATTCATACGTCAGAATCACATATATATTAAAATATAAATTACAACATATATAAATTCATTTTTCGAAAAAAATTTCTTAGATTGTTAATTGATAATGAAAAGTTCTCACTTTTGGTCCCTGTGGAAAATTGGGACTTGGTCAACTAAGGCTACGATACATAATTCTTTCCTAAAAAAACTATGAAAAATCCCATTTGGGCATATACCTTCAATCCTCACTATCAATTACCATAAGAACATGTATCCAAGAGCATGGGTGTATGAGCGATGTTGTTTTCTTAAAATAAAGGATTTGGTTAAAAAGAATTGAATCACATTGCAGTAGTTTCCAAACTAGGGAGCGCGGTTAAACCTTAACCTTTGAATTCATTTTTTCAAATAGTAAATTTGCAACATTGGGTGGTAAAACGCCAGTCATAAAAAATAATGTAAGCATAAGTTTACCAGCTGCTATTCTTCCGTGAATTACCCTTTTTCATTTTTTGCATTTATATCCATTTCAAATTATTTCTTATAACATAATTGGGCGCCATTTCTTTTTAATATGGCGTGTAGAAACATAATGTTTGGAAACCACTGTGACAATGGGAATCGTTTGCTTGACTCACAATTAATCCTCATAGAAGTACCCATTTGGCTGTTGAACCATCAGCAGTCTATGTGATAAACATCAGAGGCAGATACAGTAAAGAAAAAATACAGAAAGTTTAGCTACTAGTCACTAGCCAATCGAACTCATTTTGCAACGAAATATGACAGAATTTCTCAGATATGTATTGTAACATTTTCATAATTATTATAAATGGTAATTGCAGGTTCTAAGCAAAAATATGTTGATATCGATGGTCACGTAGTTGTAACCTAACCTCTAAATTCTTCATTTTGAATGTTATATTCAACGATAATTATTTAGCAGTAAATCAAACTAGGTACAAACTATTCATTATTTTTCTTTTAAGATTATTTGTGTTTTTAGGACGGAATAGTTTTATCAATTTTACCCTTGAGTTATTATATATATATATATATATATACACCTATATAAGAATTTTGTAACCATCCATGCAGTTTTGTAGGAAATTTAATTAAGAATAGAAAAATGCCAAATTATCATAGATTAGATAGGAATCGGGGAAACCGATAATTTACGTGAAATACGAAAGTAATATCAGTAAGAAAAAGTCGTCATAATAAATATGTCATATGGCCGGTCTTAGTACAAACCATCGAGAAAATGTGAAGTACGGTGAATAGTTTTCGTCAAAATATTCGCATAAATTATTGGTTCTCCTTGATTGCAAAGATTGATATTTTGATTCCGATCCGGAATTATATTTCCGACAGAATTGCATTATTTTCAGAGAGCATTCAAAGTATTTTTTCATTTCATTTTCAAAAGAAAGATGTAAAACATGTTTACCGAATTTATGAGCTATTTAAGCATGATGCCATCGTATTAAATACGGATTTACAATCACTTGCTTACAGCTTTTGAACTTATTTGTGATGATATTGCATGGTGCATTAACACTATTCGTAATTCATTAAAGTAAAATAAAGTAAAAAATTATTATGTAATGTAGTCGATAGTCATTACAGCATCACAAACATTAAACGTAGAATAACTAATTATTATTTATTTCCATCGTTGCATCATTGGCGTCCGTAATAATGTGGCGACCGAATAATAAAATAATTTATTTTATGTTGCCTCCACAAGAAATAATTCACAATACCATACAATATAATATCTTCTATTTGTGCTAGTAAAATATATTATCTTCCTCCTTACCTACCCGCCTCTTTAAAAAAAAACATCGTGCGCACTTGGTCATTAAATTTATAAGCGTAATCAGATGAAGGCCTTTTTAACAATCTCCTTTTATTTTAATTGACTTCTTTGTTTATTGCCGATACAATAATTAATCTGCAGTATAATATAATAAATCGCCTCCGGGTAAATATACTAAACTTAATTAACAGGTACACAATATTTTCTTGCAAGATACAGAAAAATCAGTTTCGTAATTGTATATTAGATAGTAATACTAATTTTCGGTCAAATCTGTCCGACTTAATTTAATAAAACGTAGTCGGGTTGGGAGTGGGGGGGGGGGCTGCATGTCGGAATCGGTAGATTTTCAGACGAATCCACAACCCTTTATTACACAAAAAATATCATCTTCATAATCAAAATTTGGGTAAGGTTTGCCAACTCTGATTTAAGCAAATAGCAATGTTAATAAAAATATAAAACAATTTATTCTTTGCAATGATTCCACAATTTTATTAAATGGTCATAACCAATGTCACTCGTTTCGAGCATTTTGAATGCTAATGAAAATGCTAACGCAAGGGATTCTCATTTGTTTTATAAAGATAATATCTTTCCACTAATAATTTACATTAACATCATAAAACTGATGAATGGCAATGTACTGTAAATATATCATGACAGGATATGGCAATCCCGGTCAAAGTCATCAGTGAATACTAGTAGATGATATTTTATATTATCAAGAATTTAAAAAAAATAATACTGTTACACTCGATTTACGCGGCTGTTTTACAAAATAAATCTACCGTGTAAGATAATGGGTGCTCGAAAATAACCATTATTTATTACAATCAAATAGGAAGACGTTTCCCCAACAAATATTTTTATAGTGTCAAAATTTGCTTTCTTCGCTACCACACACTAATGCCTATCAGAGATGCACTCACCCCTACACACACACTGAACCGCCAAAATACATGTTTTATAATATCGTACAGTAGTGCCAGTCGAACCCCTGGATTTGATACGTATTCGAAAGACTGAGCGATTTAGGTTTCCAAAAAGTTTCTAGTTTTGTTTTATGAAATTGTACAAAAGAATCGACATTAGGGAAAATTTTCAAATTCGAATCGGATGGTACGCTATTTTTAGATATTCGATAAATATTAAAAAAACCTTCGTAGATCTATTTTGTGAGAAATGGTTGCTTAGCTTTTAAACAATAACCTGCACACCTTGCATACTAATTTATGGCCATGTCCACTCAAAATGTATACCATAATATGGATTTCGAATTGAGCTGATCTTAACAGAAGTTGTTCTACGGGACCTGCGTATTACTCAGACGTTCAAACTCTTCTTTTCGAAGAGAATAAGGATATTCAGGATGGGGCTAGGACAAGACTAGTGGTTATAAAATCGCCTCGTTTTTAAAGAGCGAATAGGTGGTATGTAATTAACACATCATATGCTCATGTCTTCGAAGACAGAAAAATTCATAAATTTATTGAAAAATCAATTCGTGACAGTGTCCGTAATTAGATTCGAACCCGCTCATCCGCGTGCATAGATAGGCATAATCCCTTGCAATGAATTCTTCAATAAAATATTCTATAGGAACACAATCCATTCCAAAATTTACTTATATATTTACTAAACTTAGCCATTACTGGCGCAACTCCATATAATATATGTGTGTTACCTGCTTTCACTACACTGTTTGTTTATGACTCGTCAATTAATATTTGCTTCTCCGCGGTTAGTTATGTGAGAAGTCAGAATTTCATAATTTATTAATCCACCTAGTTTCCAATTTTAAAAATACAATTTTGTACCTTCCTGCGATGTTACTCTGGAGTTATATGTCCGCACAAAAATGGTAGGTGCTTCGTTCTATCAACTCAGACTTCCTTAGTTTATTTTTTCTTATTGTATTCTGTGAGGACAAACTCTATTTAATTCAAAACAAGCGCTGTAAGGCGTAAAATAATATATTAGTTACCTCGAGTTGCCTCGAGGTGCACTATTATGATATCGTTGAAACATTCAAATTTCACCGACAGACACCAGCTAATACTGTCCAGCCCCTATTACATCAACATTGTGGTGACAGCATACTGTAGTGATGAAGCTTATTATCGCTATTTTCAATTTCCTATATTCAATCAGCGTAAGCGACTGTTATTAAAAAATCTAAACAATAAATTGGAAATTTCAAATAATCATAACGATACTGCAATAGATGTACTAATTTTATTTGGCCGCTAGTGAGGGTGCCACCGTCGCGTTAGGAATGTTTCCATACTCAACCAGAACTGAAATTACAATAAATTCCAAAACTGGTATTTTAGCGACGGCTATTAAAAGTAGACAAGATATTTATTTTGCATAAAATGACAATTGGAGAAATTTATTCTAGGCTGACAATTCTTGTTCGAAATTCGGCGGCGGCCAAGTAATGTTGGTAATATTATAATTACAATACATAAGAAAAAAAGTATTGGTAGAAAAAAATGTCAAAAGTTATCTGTCGCTTGCAGCGAATTTAGCTAATAGCAGCCACCACCCCCAGAACCCCAACTTCTCCCTTTCGCTCCATTCCTCCCCTCACACTGCCCCACTGACAATGAATCCCGAGCTAAGGGTCGTTGAACTCGAGCAGCCTGCATTCAGGGGCGGAATAAGGCGTGTGCGATTATTTTCGTTGCATATAAAGGGTCGCATTCAGAGTTGGGAGATTATTTAATATTATTTTTTACACGGTGTAACAGGTGTTTGACTGTTGAAGTTTATGTAGTAATGATACATCTCCGTGAATTTGTTAAACAGTTTTTAAGTTGATTATTTTAAGCAAGACTTAAAAACAAAGTTTCTGATAACTCATATCACGATAATGGCGTTACTATCCGTAAAAATGCAGAGGTAAACTTTGAATTTTCACAATAGGTACTATGTGAGTTTCAACATATTTCGAGACAACCTTGCCCGATTTTCACTCCTAACAAGCTAATTGACTAAATAACAAAGCTCCCCCCCCCTCCCTTAGGCCGTAAGCACCCCGTAACTTAGACTAGAATAAATAAATAATTGTTATCAATAAAATGACACCATACTTAAATGTATTTATTCATAATATCTTAGATCTAAGCACATAATAATTTATCAATCGAGGCCTGGCATATGAAAATAGATACAGTTTTTAAAATTAATATTCAAACCATATTGATCATGACTTTATGGCGAGTATGACGACATAATAGTTCTAAGTAAAAATTACAGGTTTTTCGGTTTTTATGGAAAAAAAAACTGCTTCGTTCTATCATTATTTAAACCAACATTGAAATGATTTTACATACTTTAATATTCAACGTTATATAAAGCAATGCGATTCTTAAAAAACTGCATTTGGAAAATGGATTTTCAGAAAAGCTGCAAACAGAATAGTTTCCTATAAAAAAACATAATGATTTAGTGGATAAATTTAAAACAGGAAAACGATTTGTCTTTTTCTTATCATGGAAATGTGCAGTGCATTGAAAGTTTAATATAATCTATTTTTTTTTGAATAAAAACACAATTTGTTTTGTACTACATAATTCCAGATTTTTATCAGTTGATAATACTCACGATGAGCGTAACCAGTCCTGATCATTATATAAAACGTGGAAGTAGTATGAAACAATTTAAGTTTTATTTTTTAAATATATTTAATGCCTTTCCACCACGAATTGACAATTAACACATTAAAAATGAATATAATTTAAGCTAATTTGATGCTTCAAACAGCATACCTACCATACCTACACAATATCCCATTTGCTAAGTTCATCTCACAGTATATAGTCAAATCTCCAGCCCAAGCTGCAAATACAACAATCAATTCATTCTCCAATAATTGATTCGAATTTGATTTGCTTCCTGGGGGCTGATTTCATCGATAGAAGACAGGACTGGCTAGCTTAACGAATACACATCGTTTGAATCTATATAATATATTATAAATATATTCATCATCACTTAACAAACCATGTATAGAGTTCGTATAGAACGCAATAATCTTAGCGTTGATTTTCAGGATAATATTATACCAACATTCGGCCCTGTACTGCACCAGCACCTTGCCCTTCTTTGCACCAACGAATTTGTCATTTCTTTTTTTTCTATTCTAGAATAAAAAGCCGTCCACACATTCGCAAGACCCTGTCACACGTGGATTATGAAAGGTGCACATATAAAAATGAGAGATAGGTTCCATTACCTGAAATATCACCAAAATATAAAATTGTCGAACTCAAAAGTAATTGGAATTTATCTTTTATTTATTTGTGGAAACAATTTTATAAGATACATACATAAAAAATAATCGGTTCGTTTTGCTATACCGTGCAAAAAAAAATCGGGTGTACTTCGTTAGTTCAATGCAGGGAGGACGTTTGAGCGTATAATATCAATAGTACCGGTGGAGATTCTTACGAACGATGAAGGTTTTCGATTGGAAATTCATTTGCCCCACTTGAGGGTAGATTTGGATTGACGTCACAACTGTGTCGGTACCTCAGAGCATCGTCATTCTATAGGGCAGTGGTGGGGAACCTTTTTGAGCTTGAGTGCCAACAATTTTTTTCTCATTATAATAATATGTCGCGTGCCACATGCCATGGAAATAAAAAATGCATCAAATTTTTGTGTAACTTCAGATTTTAAATGTAAACAAAGCATTACTACATCCAAAATTTAATTAAGTACTTGTTAATGGCAAAATAAGACACTAAATTAAAAAAGATGTAGAACCCTCAAAACTTTATTATTAGTGAGATTTTCGTTGTTGTATGCTAAATGCCAAATTTCTATATCGTATTCATAGTTGATAGCTTTTGATAGAATAGAACAAGTAGGTACCACTTTCGTCTGCTAGTCCGCTTCTTGTGTCTGATTTAATAAATTTCATTGAAGAAAATAATGATTCACAGGAATAAGTCGATGGAAAAATTGTTAAAACGCCCATTGCAATTATTTAAAACAAGAAAAATTTTAAAATCATCTAATTCCATATATTCACACATTGTCAAATTTAACTGTTGATACGTATATGTGTCGGGATTAAATTTTGTAGTTTTTTCAAGTTTTTGGAACTGAACAAACCTTCTCGAAAATTGTTCTGTTGATGCTTTTAAAGCAGTCTCAAGTTGTTCTATTATTTTTCCTACATCCGGCTTTTTATGAATTTCTAGATCCATCATGTATCTTTTTACGTTAGGAAAATACTTGAAGTTTCTGATCATTGTATCACGTTTGAATTTTTTGTATAACCACTTTTATTTTTTCTCGTCATAATAAAATCATTTTCAGTTTCTGGAGTATGAAAATAATATTAAAAATTCAATTTGAATAATTAATCCCATAACATTATATAAAATAATAATTAAATAGTAAATTAAAATTAAAATTTCTAAGAAAACGTGCTCATTTATAATAAAATCACATTTAAACATTATAATAGTTTCTTAAGTATAAGATATCTACATTTTATAATAATTTACGACTAAACCTTTTCCCGCTTCTCTCTAATCCCAGATAGAGGCAATATAAATACAAATTTCAATACCATTTCATTATATCACAATATTTTTAAATTTCAGCAGCGTCAGATTACTCCGAACTTATTTCGGATTAGTCGGAACTTTATTTCTTCAATTACTGAAATAACGGTATGTGGCAAGACTGGCAAGGGTTTTTTTTTAGCCCCGAGTCATTCGTCAAACTCAAGTATTATTATTTAGGTTCTGAAGGCGCCCTAGTTGGGGGAAGACAAAATATCCACTACCTGTGGTATTTATTATTGTCTTTCTGGAGATATTGTGATGCGATCTGTTGTCGACTTTGTAAAACATCTGGTTAAAAATTATTACGAATGGTATTCGAATAGTTGTCTAAATATTCAAATATCGATTAGTTAAAAAGGGCCGAATATTCGAGTTAGAATCCCTATACTAGACAGATTATAATATTATGTAAAATAAGATAATATAATCTTCTTCATGAATACAATTAAAACGACGTCTTAATAGAAGGGTTGTTACCTGTGATGTTAATATAACTATTATTGTACACCAGTTAGGAACGTCTAGTAACATATAAATTTATTTGGCATCCTATTTACGTAATTTGGCAGCGGGTACTATTCACGTACGTTGCCCTATCGATTTGGCATGGCCTCGGAGGCTTCGCCGCTTCCCGTCCGGGGTCAATGCCAGGGGATGTCGACCTGAAGGGGGTGTGGGAGTCGAAAGGGTGGGTTCGTGACAGTGGTGGTCTCGAAATAAATGCGAGAGATTTTAATTAAGTTGAGGAAGCTAAAAATATATATCTGTATATCAGAGGCTTATAGTAAGTACTACGTCCAAAAATAGCGAAATTGAGTTATAAATGTCTCATTATTTGTAATTTTAAGATTTATAGATGGGTAAATAAAACTTTGGCGTATGTGGGCTGGTTTCCAAAAACCCCTATAGAAAATCAGTCCTATATCACACTGCATTTACGGAGTAAACAATTCTATGTCCATTAAATCCTAAAAAACTCATGATTTTACCTGTTAATGAAACTCTCTAAACCCCTTATGTATCAATTGCAAAAGAACGAAAATAAAAACAGAACAACTATGCTAATTGATGTAATATAAAAATTGGTTTAGAAGCACGTTTTTGCTCCTCCTGTAAAGTTGATAAAATGGACATAGATAGAACTATTAACCTTTCATTACAGGTACAGATATTATAATAAACTCTTCAATGAAAAAGTAATACTCTGAAATATGATGCATCAGCTGGACTAAAAGTGTGAGACAACCTGAATATATTCATATTAAAAACGACTGTTAAAAAATAGAAGATTTTGTTACTAGAACTGATTCAATCGCGCAACCTCTGTGTGAGAATGTAAGGATATAGCTAGGAAAGGACTAGTCAAATGCTCTCGGATGAGTGCGACGGAATGCAAACATCATAGACATCCATACCTTTGAACACAAATCCATAAATCGATTGAACCGATTTTTATAGTACGTCACTGAATCGTAGAGCCAAAAATGGCAGGGGGTGTATAAAAATGATTCTGCGTGGGCGAGGATGGGTCCACATTGTGCGGGGGCAGGCTGCAGTGCACAATTTTGGCGGTTCTTCTTGCGTAACACGAAACAGTTGGTAGCCTGTCTATAAGTATTTATAGATTATATGCCACGTGTAGATTCCTTCCTGTAGACAATTTAATCGACACAAAATTAATTGATAATTTTTTACGTAACACGTAATTGAATGTCATGTAGCTGTTCGTCTATATTTGATGCAATAATTTAAATTTAATTATCCACATACATATTTTCGATGGTTACTTTACGGAAATTCATTTTCAATAGTATGTATTTTTGTTACCAATTTTAATTTTAAGAATTATATACTATAGTAGCTATGATTGCAGCGCGTCGCTATGATTTTGCTCATCCCTCACTATACTCACATCTGGTATACTCTCCTACTCTCTAATTTTCGTCTTCTTCTTATACCCGCTTCCTAAGAAGAGCATATGGCCACCACACAGCACCTCGAATCGATAATTCGCTGTGATCCGACAACTGTTTTCGCCCAGCTAAGGCATGCCAACATCACCTTATTTCGTCGAATGGAGAGTATGTATCTCATAATCTTCCAGTACGCTGGTCATAAAAATGTAAGGAATTTGTACCACGTGGAGTCTTCGTCAAATGGTATGCATCGTTATCGTAAAATATCACTGACGTCAACCGTAGGACACCGCTATTTGAAATGGACAAAAGATTAAGATTGCTTGTTAAATGAATGACATTTGAGGGGTATGGTATCATAGCTCCAGCATATACAAAAATGAGTTATGAATGCAGCATTGTTCTTCGTGTTCACATCTATCATTTAAATTATAAAATATCTTTCTAAGCTTTCAAACTTCCATCTGAAATGAATGTGAAAATGTTGTTAATTTTCAAAATTCATATTCTCTAATGCCCTATAATTTTCTAATAACTAATAACCTGCGTTCCAGCCAATGAGAGTGCAGCATTGTACTGACATGAACACCGATGTTTGTTTACATATCATGGTGTTAGCGTCTGTTCTGTGCATTTGTAATTGTAGCATTAAAAAGGTTTTTTTAGGTTTTCCAATAACAAGCATTGATGGAGATTCTGAGTTATAATTATAAAGATACCCTAAGCCAACGACAGACATTTGGTCGCTTTAGACAATAGTTGTAATATATGATACGTATATATTGTTGATTTAAATGTTAAAAGCGTCGGCGTCCGTGGTGCAGTTGGTAGCGTCGCTGGCTACGGTTACGGATGTCTCGGGTTCAATTCCCGATGCGGACGGTTTTCACAGATTGACCTTTAAATCGATTTATGGATTTCTGTTCGTAGTCTGAGTCCTCCCTTCCACCCATCCCATCCTCACGGGGAGTAGCGAGAGCGATTAGCTAACCACTACTCCTGTCCTAGCCCTATCCTTCTATCCCTACTCTCTTCGAAAAAAGAGAGGTTGAGCAACTGAGTAACATTTTTCCCGACTGCTGGAAAACAGGGATACTTATAGTCATTCCAAAATCTGGCAGTCGGTTGCCGTCGGACCCAAAAGCTTATCGACCCTTAACACTTCTGTCAATTTTTGGCAAAATTTTGGAAAGACTTATGTGTTCCAGAATTGAGGCCCATCTGGCTGAGATAGCACCACTATCTAAAAATCAATTTGGGTTCAGACCAGACAAGTCTACAGAAGTTGCAATCCGCACTGTACTTGCCACTGCGAAATATTCTCCGAACAAATATATTCTGGGGATATTTTTGGATATTGCTGGAGCTTTTGACAGTGCTTCTTGGCCACTTATTCTGCTGAAACTTAGACTGAGATTAATCCCTGGAAATATGTATGCTCTAATCCAAAGCTACTTCAATGGCAGATCGGTTCTTTATGAAACTGGTCAAACTATATTAAAACGGAACACCACAATGGGTTTTCCACAGGCATACTTATAAATTTTTTCCGAAAATAAAGTGGCGAATGGAGATAACCAAAGTTTTGACTCCTGATTTATGGACCAGCCAATTCATAACTGGCCATGGCGCTGCCAAGCTCTTCCAGCTTGGCAGGTTGGTAGATAGTCCACTATGTAAATGTGGCAATATGATCCAGGATGCTGATCACATCCTTTGGGAATGTCCAGACATGAACAACCAACGGGAAAAATTTCTCAAGACGACTATCAGTCGGATCTGTCGGCCCCGTCGGTCATGCCGACTTGTTTGCATCTCTGACAAATTACAAGGCATTTAAAGAGTTTACGGCGTCCTATAGAAAGCGATTGGAACGCAATTCCTTCACACATTAAGCCCCATGTTTTTCCTTTTCTTTTTTTTGAACACTTATTTTAAACATAACCTGCACACTAGAGTGCATGCAACCAAGTCTTGAGGAATTTCTCCTCGGACATTCCTGGCAAAAATTTGAAATACGCATAACGTTGTTACGCTGTGGAATACACTCTGCAAGAGTGTGAAGCCGTAGTGGGTGGTGGTGGCTACAACGTTGAGTACACTAGGGCATTAAAAAAAACTGAGTAACAAGCAATTCTAGTAGAAAAATTCAGTTGAGATACCTCCATTAGGAGACCATATGCTCCACATTGGGAGCGGACATGAAAAAAAATGTTAAAAACTAATTTGTTTTCTTCACGTTAGGACTGCGAGGGGAGCTTTCGACCGCTTTTTTAAGTTTCCGCTAAATACGGTCACCGCTGCGCTTATGCGTAACGCTGGCGTCGTTAATTCCTAGTATATGTTTACTTCAATAATTTTCCCATGTTGAATGATAATCGTATTGCCTGAATATATTTAAATTCTTTGTTATTTTAACGATCACCGAAAAGCCAATTACATTATTTCGTAGTTAATAGGTTTAAATATAACAGACTTGTAAGTTGCAAGTTTCTTATTTACGTAGATACCTAGCTGGTTTAAGGAGACTCTTAAACATAAAATATCTGATAGGCAGCGAATGGCTGAATGTCTGCCAAAGAATAGTGATGGCGCCGGACGAACGGACATTGATTGTGGACTAATTTAGAGTTTTTATATAGTCTTTAGATACAGGACAATAAGTTACGTTGTATAAGCTGAGAAAGAGATTCTCAGTAATTTTTACTTCTTTAATTACTAATTAAAAAGTCTAGCAAAATTGATGTGGGAAAAATATGAGGGCAGTTTCTAAAGATTGTGTTTCATTTTTATAAACATAATGTTTTTCCACGAAGAGAGCATTGACAGCTGACAACATAAAAGTGACATGTGTTTCCATTTACCTCTCTAATAATTGTATTCCTCCAAGGATTAATACGTAACATGTAGGTATTTATTAATGTCTGTTATAATCACATGTCAGATAAATATTATACAAGTATAATGTTCCAAAAGGAATAAATATTATCAAAGTTGCCAAATGACTAAATACTTCCTCTTTCAGGATAGAACTTCCGTACGCCAAAATCGCGAGAAGGAGACCAAAAATCGCAAGATATATCTGTTTCATATTTCATCAACTCATCTCGAAGCGAGACTGTATACAAAGTAAGTCTGGCAACGCAGCGAGAGTTCAATGACCGCGGCAGGAATATTGTGATTATGTTTTACAAACACATGCGCATTAGCTTTGATAAGGCGGTGTTAGTGCCTCTTGTTTGTGTGCGTTATGATGTAAGAGTGTTTGTGTGAAAAGAAAGCGGTGGGAAGTAAGTTTGTATTTTATTTTTTTGTTGAATCACAACTTAAAAAAACTGTATAGAAGCAGGATTTATTCAAATCCTCATAATAAATGTATGTTTTTTTCGTGAGTAATCTTTAAGAATTATATTTGTGATATTTTCTTTTTTTAGCATTAATTTGGTAGGTTCAGTATACTTAATTATCAATTTATTATTTCAATGTTTTAAGTCCCTAATGGAGCATGAATATCTTGACGTGTTGATTAATATACGAATTTGCATCCACGGGCAGGGCTGCGCCTAGGAGATTTGCCGCATGTGCGCAATGTTGTGGTACCTACATTATGAAATGCAGTATTGAAAATTGTATCACAGGAAAAGTGATATCAATGTCAAAAACAATTAATCGAGATCGATAGCAAGCAAATATCTCCTAACGTGGCGAGATGGCAGACTGAATAGAGCTCGTACTTTACTTTTTTATGCTTTTTAAAATGAATTTTGCGTTAAAAAATTGTAGAACAAAGGCAAAACAACGTTAATCAATTTATACCTGTTCCTTATCCAAGATGTAAACCAAATCAAAGTGGAAATAAGCAACTCAAATATTTTATAAATAGGTATTACGCAAAAAAAATCTAGCTGGGTTTGGCCGCTCCTCAAACGGCGGTTCGTGTGCTCCGCATAACTTGCACATAAGGGTGAATCAGGTCTGTCCGCGGGCATGGGCACCTGTGATTTTACAATCCTATCTGGGTACTTGTAACAAAGACTGCTGGAGGGAAGTAAGCGATATGTAACGAAAAAGAGAAATATCAACTTGGTCAGTCATAATTATGAGACAGGGGACTAGAGCCCTACAAACTAACTAACAGGAAACATTAATTCATATACCTAATTAAGACACTGTTGGAAATGAGACCTAAAATGGTGAATTCATTTAATGAATAGAGAAACCTATCAGCAGTCAGTAAGAAAAACATGCTCTATACTTAACACGAATGATAACGTGTTCTAAGATTTCTAAAATTATTCACTTAAGAATGTTAAATCACCAACCAGTTACATTCGAGCCTTAAAAATGATACGATGATAAAATTAGGAGCGAAAACTAGTTTGAATAAATAAAATAAAATTAACAATTTTTTCGATAGAAGTATTGAAGATCTTCAAAGAAGGGTTTGTTACATGTCATGACAGATAAATTACTGCCAGGTAAGGTTGTGAGATGATGTGTTTTATACAAGTTATGTGAATTACGGTAATGCCTACCCTAATAATAGATTCAAAAAAATCTTTTATTTGAAAATTATTTGAAACTTAAAAATAATCCCACGCACTATATGAACTTTCGATTCTGATTAGGTTTTTACATCACTTGGCCAATTTTTCGATGCCAATTATTTTTAAAAATGATTTCTTTTCATCCCACTCCGATTTCAAACAAAACAAATTGTTAATTAGAGTAAACTGATTAACGAATTAATCCTCTATGAACTTTTGACCTTGTGTCTGTTTTATGGTACCTACTCTGTTCTTTTTAGTATTTATATTCCTGTATACTGAGTATTGGTGACAGGCGCATAATATTATATAATGGGCATAGGTATGCTTCCAATCTCCGAACCAAGGGTTTGATCTCCAACGGTATTTCAAAATACAAGGAAAGGCCGATTTTTATGCCATTTGATTATATTCAGATTGATTAGAACTACCTATGCAAATTATGATTGATTCAGAAGAAATTGAGTTTTGAAAAAAACACGTTGGTGAATGAAAAAGTATTTTGAAATGAAAAATGTATTCCGTGTAACTTATTTACTCTAAGATTTAAATGCATTTTTTTTTTTGAAATCTTTCAATTTTAGATTTTTAAATCACATTGATGTACAAATTCATCTTCTTTCACCTACTAAGGGATATTACTTAAAAATAAAATTGAAATAGGTAGGAACTTAAATTTGGTATATAGATTTCAACTCATAATATTTAAGTCCAAAAATATATTTTTCGAGATATATGAATAAATTGAAATTACAAATACGAAGTTACGTTTTAACCTTTTTCAATTGCTGTTCATGTTTTGTTTCGTGAATGTCTTGCCAATGGAGAAAAAAATTACGAATAAAACTGCTTTGCAGCTAAAACCGCCAAAATGTTGCAAGTGTCCATTTGTTTTTGGGCAGACGATATAGCTACCTAATATAAATTTTCTTGTAGAACATCAATGAATGAAGATAAGACTTTCTCTATTGCAAATATTTTCATTTTACCGAAATTTTCAATCCCTATTTATATATTATAAATATGCTTTCCTTCTCTCTGTATTCGCCGAATTTTACCGGAAAACGATAACAAATGTTTTTGGGTATGATTTCATAGTAAATAAGATCAACACGATTCATAAATTAAAATATAAAAATGGATTGCCATCTCTATTCTGACGATTCTAAACTCAGTTATATGTATAAGGAGCTGTTTGTAACATAAACATATTAAACTTACATTCCTTTTCGCTAAAAACGTGATGTTGTGTTGCTAATGAAACTGTGCTTAGAACAGTGTTTGGTGTCTGTGATATTTTATTTTCTTAGCTACCACAGTGATTCGTAAGTATTATATTCCATAATACAAGCTTCACTCGAGTGTTGAATTAAAGTTTGTTTTTTACCATGTCCACTTCCAATGTGGGAGCATATGAAATCCTAATGTAGCTTATCTGAACAAAAGCTTTTTCTTCTCTTTTTCGAAGAGAGTAGGGACAGCAGGATAGTAAATCGTTCTCGCTACACCCCAATTTTAAGATTAGATTGGTGAGAGGGAATTTAAGACCTCACAGATATACATGCCTTTGAACAGAAAGCCATAAATCGATTGAAAAATCAATTTATGAAGCTGTCTGCTGTACTAGGATTTGAGCCCATGAGCTCTGCAACTGAAGACAACGACGTTGAACACTCGAGACCACAGACCCGGAATAAAATACATCCCTTATATTTTCAAATGTTTTTTTTATTAAAATTTTCTTTTAAATACAATAAAAACTCCCTACAAATAATATTTAATACAAATTTAAATAAAATTTACACTGGACAAGAAGAAACATTTTTTCATTTAGAAAAATGCCTGATAAACAAAACTTAAAAATATCAATAAAAAGAAACAAATAATACCTGGATAAAAATTTGGTTTCGCTTATTTTGTGAAAGATATTTCCATCAAAAATTCACACAACTTTTGAGATATTTTTGTGTTTATTTCATGTCAATAAATAAATGTTTTAACTATTGGAAATCATTGGAAGCATAACAAAAAAAATGCAGTTTGCGACATAAATAGAATAAACAATAAATGAAACCAAAAAAAATACTGCGGGGTAAAAATATATTTTTACATTCCAATGTTTCACACCACTAGGATGAATTTGTGTTAACTGATGATACTTTTCTTCTGAGAAAAGTGAAGGGTCAAATAACGTAAAAAAATCTTACTCTAATTGAGAATAATAAAATCTGACTGATATAATTAAAATATTGCTAAACCATTCAGACATTGTCATAATTTTGTGTTTTCAGCGGTGAAAAAAATAAAAGAAAATATGTGCAAATTGCATGGAATAACACTAAGAATTTAAATTAAATAAATTAAAAATAAACCTTAAACCTAGAATTATAACCAATTCAATATACAATATAGTAATAATTATATGGTTTGAAAATATTTGTTTTTTACTCTTTGGTATAGAGATTATATTAAACATTAATCGGACAAATGTCCATAAACTTGAAAAAATAAAATTAAACATATTAATAAAATGAAAAAATATACACCTACTCAGTCAGTAAATGTATATTTTTTAAACAAAATACTTTAAAAAAATATTCGTTATCAGTAAAGACTCTAAATAGAATGCTCACTGACACAAATAAATTTAGGTAGCAATTTATTTTTCAAAATATTTAAATTTATGATACTAGTTTTACTTTGTGAGTTGAGATTAGAAGGCAGAACCAGCGGACTGAAGGAATACTATAATGTCAAATCCTGAATCTATTATTAAAATGTAAATCAGTTTTCAAATAATATGTTAATTTCCTTAAACATGGATGTCACCGATCAAATAAAATATCTGAATGAAAAATGCAGAGGGTTAAATAACCACCTATGAATTGGATGAAAAAGTAGCTAAATATAAGTCAAAGATATAGAAATAAGTGACAAACAAGTGATAATATTATTACAACATACAAAAAATGTGATGAATTTCTCAACAGAGTATCCAATTTGATTTAGATAGTATCAGATGTACCAATTATATGTACCAAATTAATTATATTCATAAAACAACATTCTGTTGTTCTTCAATTATTAAAAATCTAAACATCGCACCTTTTCAAATTTTAATGACAAGTAAAACATGCCCATATTTTGCTTACACAAATATAATATGCATAAACAAATATACTATGGATGTGTCCACTCATTCATTTTTATGATTTGTATTAGAAACAAACATACTAATACAAAAATTCATTATCGGGTTCATTTCCAAAATTTAGTTGCTGCAATAAGCAATGCTGAAGTCTCCGTCATGTCTCACATCTTTTAAAAGAGACAAGCACTAGTTATAGTATTGTTTGAAATCGATATTCGGAATATGAATTAGCGAGAGATTAGGTGTCATCCGATTTTTAAAAACACACTTTTTACAATGTTTCCTTGTTGATGAAACTAACGTTTAGATTGGCAGAATTTTCATTGTTTCTAGCTTTAACCTCTCTCTTTCCTTTGCACTTCTATGCACACCAAACGAATGTTTGAAATTGGCAGAAATAATTGATATCAACCATTCAGCAATCTTGATACATCAACATATTTAAAACAATAATTATTGCATCAGGTGGAATAATTATGTGTCTACTGATGTAGAATGCCATAATATACATACGTTAACCATTTCTATCGTGTTCAGTATGGCAAATCACAATATTTAATTTGTAAGCCATTATATATTTATTACAAGAGTGCAATATTTCTTTAAATAGTTGTAAAATATTTTTAGCTCTTTTGAAACACGATTATGGCAGCTATGTATTGTCAAATTTTCAATGGCAAGAAGAAAATCGTATGACATAGACAGAAATCATGATTTGACTTAATTTTCGTATCAACTAATTATCGGTTGATTTGCGAGTATCAAAACGACACAACATATATATTCAACTCGTTAATTTTCAAGCATCAACTTGATAGATATAACACTGAAATGATTGTTCGCAGTAATCACAAAGTCCGGTCACTCTAAATCAATAATTCTGATCCATCATTAACCGAGCAGTCTTCAGTGAGACTCTCGGTTTTCTGACAATGCTAGGAGTTCCCGTAGTAAATAGCCGGCTGAGTCGAAACTAAAGCCTGATGGCCCTTCGGCGGGCAGCAAAGGTCTCTCCGTGGGCACGAATTGAGAAACTGACGTAGAATTATCCTGTACACCTTGCCGCGTCAGACTGCGATGAGATAGAATCGAATTCAGGTTAGCGTTACCGCCGTCGCGGGTCGAATAATGCCTCGAAGTTATGGGGTCACTGTTTCTTTGATTTATATCTTGAGCATTGTTTGTCATGTCATTCTGCCGAGGGTAGTGTTGGTAGTTATCCGGATCGTTGTTATGCAGGCTCAGAATGTTTTTGTCCTGTTGGAACAGCTGATGTCGTGTGTCAGAAGACGAGCTCAACTGTCGCAGCGGGGACTTGTTCAAATCGAGATGCTGATTGGATGAGGACCTTTCGATTCCGCCGGCACCGGTTCGCAGGAGATGGTGGTGATGATGATCACTTTTTTCGTGATAGAACGGATGGTGATTGACCGGAGATTTGTCTCGAACGTAAAGCTGATGACCGGGATTGGTATTGCCTCGTGAATCGTTAGTTTTATCCGCATTGAAAACCTGCAATAACTGAGAGTTGTTATTTGTCATCAATTTATCAGAAGACTTTTCAGTATTCGGTGATGGTAATCCACTCTGGTAACGCGCCTCCGCGCGGCTGTTTATTGATCCGTAAGTTCTGTCGTTAACATTAAAAACTTGCAGATTGTGTCCGTTATCAGAATTTTTGATATTCGAATCGCTATGAGTGACTTGATATCTCGACTCAGATCTGCCATTACTGTTTGCCGAATCCAAGAAACTTTCTTGACTATTGAGGTATTCTTTATCATTGTGATAGAGGATGGGTTGTAAATCGGTTTGAAGGTTATTCAAGAGTTGTTCACTTGTACTTATGAGATTGGCGTTGTTATTTATCGCAGTATTGTGATGATAAGAGGAGGAAGAAGACGATTGTGATGACGGAGTAGAGTTAGAAGGCAATGAGGGTTGTAGATGATGCAGTGCAGAGAGAAGTCTAGCGTTGGCCGCTCCTAAAGCTGCCAAGCGCTGTCCTTGGCGTTCGATAACTCGTTGCTTCCGATTGAGTGCCATTGCCATGGCACGCTGTTCACGGCGAAGCTCGTCTTCCACTCCCAGTAGCCTGGAATCGCAGAGAATTATCAAAGTTTATCAAGGGATTTATTTATAATTTTTTGAATATTTTATCAATCACTAAAGCACCATTTCTCAAATAGGGTAAGTGAAGAAAATGAAATAACTAAAAAAACATTCACTTCAAAACCTGAAAATGTTGTAAATGCATTTATATCTAGTGGCGAGCATGGTATGATTTGGCAAAGGAATTGGAAGAAGATCTATGGAAAAGTTTATAAGCTGATACAACCGGAGACATCTTTAACCTGTCATATCAATGGTTTTATGAATACACACAGCATAATTTGAGACAAATATGTTGATGTGTGCAATGATAGTACCTTAGCAATGGTCGAAAAAATGGCAGGCACTGTGTAATCACTACTTGACTCTGCTTTCGCATTCAGAACTCCCGTTGGCTATCACTGGGATAACTCGCCATTAGAATATTTGAATTGCAACAGGATTTGTTGATATATTTTATGGATAGTAAATAAGAAACTAATAAAATTTTAGAGGTTCTGCTTTGCTTTAAAGTTTATAAAAGGGATCAGCAATGCAAATAATACCAAAATTATACCTTATAAAAATGAAAATCTACATTCAAATTGAAGAGTAAAATGTGAATGTCTCTCACCTGGAGATGATTCCTTTCATTTTTGAATCAGCAATATCAGTTCCTCTCGCTGACGGTTCTTCTGCCATGTCCGCAGACTCTAGTTTCTGGCGTAACTTATCCACCGAGCATTTTAGACGCTCAATTTCACGTTCATACTGAAAACAATTGTTAAAGCATTCAATTAACAAAGTGTATACATACAAACACATAGTTTGAGTAATAAATTACCATTATTATTTAAATAATTCGCAATGGAACACTTTATAAGGTTAATGACAATTTATGCAAAGCTTTGGAATTGTCGGTTTCTGTTAATTAAGAATTGAGAAGTAAAGCGATTAACAAATACCTAAATTGATAAAAAATATGATGATTATCTCATGAATTCAATATAAATATTGGAATAGGTCATTTTAAAGCAGGATCATTATATTTCACCATAATAAATTAAAAAAAAGAATGTGCACATGATGAATGAGAACGTGTGTAGATAAAACTTCAGAATTTATTAGAATAATATAATATTTTAATCAACATTGAACGATGAATAGTGTTTTGTACGTAAAAGTCATTGTCGTTTGTAAGTTAAATTTTCCTTTATTCTGATTATGTCTGGTATTTTGTGACTTCTGAGCATTGCACCCCAGGCTGATTATATTGATAATGACAAAACAGATAATAAAGAATCAATGTATAATAATATGATCAGCATGGAACAAACTGGTAATGCGTGTGGGAATAATATTTATAATTTCTTACACCATAATCATGAACTTGAATTATAATGAAAGCACAAGCTCCCGAACAACCGGCAATGACGACAACACGGAATCCCCGACCCGCGGATCACACACACACATTATTTAATCAATCATTATTTATACCATCCACGATCCAACTATCATGGATACAATATCTCCATCACTTAAAACATTGTTTTTCTGTTGAGCCCACTGGATATCTGCAGCCTTGTATGGATCTAGATACTAAAATATAAGAAACTGGGTGTCAGTAAGTAATGGCGAAAAGTATGACTTGCACCTGTCAACACATCATTCACAGTTTCATACCAATGAAGGTTTAGTGGAATATTTAGAAAAGCTGTTTCACAAGTTCTATTATAACAATGTTAGTAATGACATTGACAAGTTGCGTCGATCAGTGTTCCCCAACATTTTTACACCTGCGGACCGGTAAAAAGAAGAATTTTTTTTCGCGGACCACTATACTAAAATAAAAATGGTTTTTGATGAAATGTTTTTTTAATCTTATATTGTGACAGATGGACGTAACCAGTGGTATAGCTAGGGTTTGTGACACCTGGGGCGGTCCTTGAATTTGCCCCCCCCCATCTCCACCTTTCCTCCAAAATTTTTTGTAACTGCAAAGATGGAAAACATTGCGCCGCAGGCAGAAAATTTTTATGGAGTATAAATATAATTTCTAGAAAAACATACTATATTTTTACAATCCTGACAAATGTTATGTTTAATATTAATAATTTTTCTCCAAAAATGTTGATTTTATTTTGACAATAGTGTTTGGTTAGGCTATTTTTTAAATTACCTCCTCCTTTTTTTATTAACACTACAACGCAAGATTTTAATTTTTTTATGTATAAATAAAATTTCTTGATAAATATGTACTATATTATTACAATCCTCAGATCATTTACAGATGTCATATTTAATATTAAATTTGTAGAGTTCCAGAAGTTTTTTTTTCAAATATGTTTAAAAATCTGTAATTCATTTAAATAAATTTTATATTTAATATTAATATGGAAGTATCAAATTATTTGTGTACAATACATTAATAGCTATATATTCTACATAAAAACGAATTAAAATTTTTGAATTGATTTAGAACAAGGTATTCAGCAGATTTTACTAAAATAACATAAATAAAAATTATAAGATATTTATTTTCCCTCTCTTTGCTCTTAGCAAAATCGCCAGCAACATTATCAACATCTGTTTTATCTGCCAGTTGGTGTGCTATTGAAAGTAATTTTTAATCGCAATTTGCTCACTGTTGGTTATTAAATCGTTTTTTAATTAATTTAGTTTTCGAAAAACTTCTTTCACAGCTAGCAGTACAATTGCGAGAAAATAAATTGAAAGCATTTCAATATTTGCTACATTGAGGCTCCATGATTATTCATAGATCTTTCAGAAAAGAAATATATTTTGTCAGCGAATCACAAGGTATAACAATTCTTATTTGTTTATTACGTACATAACTTTCTACTCCTTTTCAAAAATGCCGCCCTTAGAAAAGTATATTTTGTCAGCGAGTCACACATTAGACAGAAGAAAACATGACTAATGGATTATAACTTGCATTGATTATGTAAATATATTGAAAATGCCTCCCCCTAAAATGTACCGCATGGGGTGCCCCCCCCCTTCCTACGCCGCTGGACGTATATATCCCGGACGCATCGGTTTTGCATCTGGGTTCACTACCCAAGAGAAAATATTTCCTTTCTCCCTGAGTGTACATGAAAAGATGTACGACTGTCGATTCTGAGAAAACCAGTGACCATCGTGCGCATCATCCTACCAATTATTATTCAACAATAACTAGAAATACAAATAAACGTGCAGACGAAAAAAATCCTTAAAATATTTAATATTTTTGCATGGCGAATTTCTTGAAATTTGGCATACTGCTCGCGGCCTGACCGAAAGTCTCTGTGGCCCGGCACTGGGCCGCGGAGCGGACCATTGGTTGGAGAACACTGGCATAGATGATAGTATGAAATCTTTTGACAATGCTGATGAAATATTTATTCTTCATTAGAGATAATTACCGAAGGCATAAGGGTATTAGGTCTTAGGTCGTGAGAATAAATATTAAGAAATTATAAATATTAGCATCTTGTGGTTAAAGAATTCTATTTTTATCTGCTTATCTTATAGATAATAGCCCAGACCGCTCTCTAGACGTTTTATTATTATCACATATCTTATGTAGGTATGAAATTTTCTCATGACCTAAGCGTTCGCAGTGTATAATAAAATGTTATGCAATGCATGCACACTTCTGACGTACTAGCTAATTTAGACATTCAGTATTTCAATTTCAATACCGTCATCTATGACAGGTATGGTTATACTAGTTAACAATATTAAGGTAATTTATTTGACAGCATACAAATTGACCTTCACTGTTGTAGAGAAAAAATGTCTCAGCAAAAAAATAATTTCAAATTCGGTATATAGGGAATTTTGAGCTTTGAACTTTAGGCTGGCGGCTGCACATGACCACAATCATTAAAGAGTTTCATATATATTGTTTTCATCCTATTAATTAAAGTGAAGATGGATTATCAATACAATGATTTATTACAACATTAATTGTTAGTTGATAATTATTCATGAGCATCTCTCATCAACGACAAACATAAAGATTTGATTTAATAATTTGCAGAGTGGCCTACCTGATGAATAGTACGATGATTCTTGGGCAGTCGTCTTCTGCCCGCCGTGTGATAAGAGCCGTCTTCTTGTTCACTGGAACTGTCCGCCTGCACTCCTTCCAGGCTCAGTCTCCTCACTGCTCTTTCGATGCCTTCGACGTCTTCATCCCGCTTGGGAAAGATCACGTGGCGCTGGGTCAGTTCCGATCCGCCGGTCAGAATTTGGTTCACATCGTCGTCTGCCCGTTTCACGTACAGCCCTCCCGAACGCTCCGTCGGGTATCCGTTGAGTTCTTCGTTCAATCTGGAACCGGACACGTTGCTCTTCGAGCAGCTGCGGCCGAGAGGATAACCGTTTTGACTCAATTCATCATTCGATCGATTGCTGTTTATATTAGTTTTGGAATAGTTGCGCTCTATCGGGTATCCGTTTTCTGATACTCGTAATACACCAAAGCCTTCACTCAAATTGTTGTTACTCGTCTTGATGAATGATTTTTCGATCGGGGAATCGCTGTTTCCTCTCGTGCTGTAGCCTGTGTCAATATTGCTTTTATTGTTGGCATCATATTTCTCAAGCATACGAGGTAGATTTGAATTGCTGTAGTTATCGAGATTGTTTCTGTCAAATATTGCTTTTTGGCTACGTGACATTTGCAGACGATACATTTCTTTGTTTGTCTCTTCGACATTTGAATCCGGCCTGTTGTTTATGAAGCGGACGTCAATTCTCGGACCATCAATAACCGGGCCATGGTTGTTGTTGACACCTTGATACGGTTGCGATTCTGCGTTGCCAAAGTGTGTTAAATTATTCTGGTTAGACATGTTTTGGTTGTACGACAACAGGGGGTTCGTTCTGGGTAATCTAGAATTGGCGCCTCGCCGTAACGGAGCGACGGGTTCCAGCATAACTTCGGTCGGTTTATTTTTCACTGTGACTTCTACGTTATTGACGATAGAGAGAGCATTTCCGATGCCTGAACATTCAGATCCGTTGCTCCGGGATTTGCTTAATAGTCGACGGTGCGGTTGCGGTTCAATATTCGATTTGGAGTGACGCAAAGCATCACGCTGCTCTTGTGTTAGATATGAGGCGCTTCCGGTATTCTTAACTTGTTTATTATCGCGCACGTTTCTACGAGGATGTTTGGAGTTACGATCGCGATAATTCTTGAAATTGCCTTCTGAATTTGTTTCAATATTATCTGTAGTGTCATCATCGTCTTCGACGGATGAACTGGAGGTAGTCGAAACACTTCTTTTAGGCATCTGTCTGATGAGATGTCTTCCCTCTTCGTCTCTCGGGTTCGAAGGCAGTCGATCATCGTTTCGGTCGTCGACATGGTAGACTGGATTTGTAAAAGTCAATGGCGCCGCGGTGGTCGATCTCGGAGAGTTTGCGCCGGTATTATCTTTGGTGAAATTTTGAATGCCAAACTTCTGACGTTCGTATTCAAAACGCTGCTGGGAACTCTTTCCGTAGTTATTTCTTCTATTATTATTTTCTACGTTCGTCTGTCCCGGGCGTCTCAAGTTATGTGCCGGACTGCCGTCGCAGAAATTATTTGCATTATTCGGTTGACCGCCGTACAACTCCACCGGGCTCGAGCTCTGACTGTACGTAGCGATACTCTGATACCCAGAACTGGCAACATTGGACAGAGCGCTGATGGACACGTTCGAGCCTCCGTTGTTGTGTTGTCCGTGTCCGGCCAGCTGACCGCCGTTGACAATATTAATAATTCCCCTGATTGCGGAATGATTTCTCTGGCACTGGTATTGCTGTGAATAATCCTTTGATTGATAATGTTGCTTTCATCGCAGTTGTTCTCGGCGTCCTGATCGTCGGCGTATCGCAACAAGTCGGATAATTCATCCAAATTTGCAGGAATGTTATTATTGTTGAATTGTTCACTTATTGGAGTTCTGCTGTACATTTGTTCAGAGTTATAATTTCCATTACTGCGGTCTACATTTTCAATGAATGCGGCTCTCGATGGTGCATTGTAAACATCGTTCGTCAACCTATTTGACCTCTGCGACAGACTGCCATTGGAGCCGATGTTTTTAGCGGTCAAACTCGGAGTTGAAGCATTTTTACCATCCAATCCGATTTGGACAACTTTCATATTAACAAAATGTTCTCTGTTGTTATATTGAGAGCTATATCTATCATTGTTCTGTTGAGGATGCGCATTATTAGCTAATAATGTATTATAAGCATTATTATTATTCCTGGGTAATGTGGTAGCCCTGATTCCTAGATTGGGAGAACATTTCACTCCAATATTATGATGACTCAATATCGACGATGACGGATTGACGGAAGCGGGATTGCTGCTGTGACCGGTCGACATCGACGTGATAGAGTTGATCTGTAGACCGGCACTTCGGTGAAGCAGAGGAGAGCCGTTGGCCCCGGCGGACTCATTGGACCCGGGGCTGTATGTGGGGTCGTTGAATCTGGAACGGAAGAGATTTAGTTGTACAACTGTTGCCAAGTATTTAAAGCTAGCGTATACCGACACGAGAAAAGAAATATGGATGATTCGTAACTGCATATTTGTCAGAAGTAAAAACTCATACCTGAAAATATTATCATGCATGATAGGCGAAGAATGAATATCAAGATCTAACTGCGATCCGGAGACTTGTTCGAGCTGTTCTGTCAATCTTTGCAGAATGCTGGGAAGCGGATCCAACTCCTGTAACATATTAACAAAACATATTTAGAAAGATTCTTTATAACTTCTGTAGGTTTTAAATTGTTAGTGTGTTCCTATAATTTACCTGCAACGCAGCCGGTGGAAGTCTCGGTACACTATCAGCGAGCAATATATGCAAAGCGGCAAGTTGTCGACCGAGGTCTAAATATCCAGCGCCCGTTCCTGTACCCCACTCTTCATCGAGACAGCCTTCGCTACCGGGAGGAACAGTCTGAAAAGTTTTGAAGTCAGCGTTATAGGATTATCTAACAAATGATTAAAAAAACTGTACACTTTTACTACATAAATATATATTATGAGCTCATTTTATAGAATTCTTTTTCAAGCAACAATCTCACGAAATGATAATTTTTGTACTAATATTCTCTAAAAAAAAAACAATAACAGTAAGAAGTGTTTCAAGCGAACGTGGTCGAAGATTTACCGATATTTGATTCAAGAATATCCTCATATTTGGTGCTTCTTCTTCTAGGAAGTCGTTGAGGAACTCCATGAATGCTTCTTTGCCTTGGAAACGAGTGAAGTTGGCTAGGGTCTGAAGAGCTTTTGCCATCAGTGTTAAGTTGCGGCCGGCTCTCTCATCAGGATATTCTGAAAATAAAACAGAAAATTTAATTTAGTTCTAGACCGTTGACGATAAATAATAATCTTTGAATGAGTTATATATAAGGTGTGAGTCACTGTATTAGATTTTCACTAGATTACATACTTTATTTGAGTCACAATAACTTTTAAAAACAGCCAAGTAATCTCATTTTGTTTTATTATTTTTAATAGGGTAAAGAACAAATCAAAAATAGATTCCTCCACGGATGGCTTTTTTTTTCATTTCATTGGAGCAGTTAGTGATCACCCATGAAAATACTATACAATATAAGGTACAGTGTGGAACCCTTGATATGAAACAATAAAATGTCAAGTATGCATACACTGATTGTTAAAAAAGGGACATTTTTTATAGTGCTGAACAAGATTTTATAATTTGATAGCTTGATAAATTCCTATGAATGTGAATATTGCAGCCAAATCTTACCGTGCGTGATACCGAACAAGCTTGGAGAGAGAATAGCTGGACATAGAAACCGCAGAAACACAGAAGCGCTGACAAGGTGATCAGTTAAGTCTGCACGATGCATTAAGTCTAATCTGAAAAATATTAATAAAAACGATTAGTATGTATTTATTTCACTATGTTCAAATGATTCATTCCAAATTTTAAGCTTGAACCATTTAGCCGAAACATTGCCGTATTATATCAAAGTCAATATTGTATAAACATCAAAAAGCTACGTTTTTCACGCTCTGGGACTTTTCATTTTGTACAGATTCCCTTTTGAACCCTGAAAGAAATATATTGCAAGCAAAAGTGTAAAGTATAATTTAAGACATCGACTGAGGGTGCTTGATGGAATTTCAATATCAAATTTAAAAAGTGTAAAGCTTGTAAGCATCAACGATTCCTAAGATTAAATTTAAATGTCGCTTCTGAAATTATTGCATACATAGAAATGTAGAAAACTATATCCACCCAATATGATAAACCTAGCCAATGGATAGATCCCCAACAATTCAAACATCACTCGACAGATAAATAAAAAAACAATGTGGATTGTTGAAATTCTAAAAGTTTTCGGTATCCTTACTTAGCTCTGAAAGCTGCAAAACAAATCTTGAGATCATGAGGGAAGTTTGGCGCACTCTCTTTGACTGCTCGCCATGCTCGCGTGACGGCACCTCGCAAGCGACTCCGCTGCCTTTTTAAACCGCCGCCCGCACCTGCCCCTCTCGCCGGGTCCACCTCCCATGCGCCGGCATTTGTTCCGCTGCCACTGCCCATTGCTCCATTTACAGATTCACATAATGTTTCCTGGAATAATAACCAACTGTTTTGTATACCTTTTAATTGTTAAAATTCAATTTTATATGTAGCCCTGTTATTACAACCAATTCATGATTAATATTTTCCCTTAAAACAATACATTACATGTCCATATATTATGTTTCATATTGGAGCAAACACGGCGTAAAATAATATATTGACCTGTTTTAATAAATTAACAACGGTTGTTAGGATGGTAAATTGCTATTAGTTTCTATCATTAATAAATATTTATAGGAAAGTTGTCAATACCTGCAGGTAAGTTTCCCCCAGCATCTTCATGTATGCTTCAGTGGCCTTTGTGGCCAGCGAATTGGCTCTGAAGGCGAGAGCTGCGTGGGGGGCACGCCGAACTTCAAGGGCGGCTGCTGATGCTAGTAATCGAGCAGCTGCACCGGCGCCTCCTGCTCCACGAACTGCGCCTACTAACGCACTCGCAACTTCTTCTTTGCTTTTTACTCCTGAATAAATTTATTAATTATACATTACTTAAATAATACATCATAAATAATTAATTTTTACAGTGAAATTGCTCTTTTATGTTTTATGAAAAGTTCAATTTCACTGAGTAAATTGTATGTAATAGAAACCTACCTATGACAGGTTCCAAATATTCGAGTAGCTTTCCATAATTGTCTCTCAAATAGCCAAGCAGAGGATCATAGCTGTTTTCTGGCAGAACTTCCAGCTGTTGGTAGCGACATTTAACTCGCAGGCTCGGGATGGTACCTCCCACTTCGAAAGGAGGGAGTACTTAGCCAGATGTCGAGAGGACCTGATGCCACCGCTCACTTTGATGTCTACCAGTTAGCTCATGGACGGGGATTTTTACAGAGCCTGCAAAATGAATAAAACATTATATTTATATCAAAAACATAGTGCAAATTCAAAGTTAAAAGAACAATATACAAATGTCCGTAAAGTACCCACCGACAAGACATCTTTTGTCCCGTTTTCTTGGTTTCCGATCAGGTTCTCTGTATACATCGATTGTGATAACATTTACATGAGGAAGTCCTGTGAATTCAAAAACTTCACCCCAGAAGCAAAGTTCTGTTTTTAGCTTGCTTGATGTTCTGGAAAAAAAGCAAAAACACTGTTAGTAATGAAATGATTGTGTGCGATATAAACTCAATTTAATAAATAGAATGAGTTTCCCGGAGACCTGTTGAATCAAAAGTTTGTGAGTGTAGGTAAGCCTTAGTAATTTTTTGCATACGTGTGTTTAACATTTTGGTATCCGACCCATCACCTACCTCCCTGTGGTAACATGGAAAATGTGAATGTACCAAGAAAATTTATACTTGAAAGCATTTGAATTTCCACTTTACTCTATGCCTTAGTATGGATGTATGGAATCTTCTTATAAAATCTCATTTTATGAGTATAATATAACATCTTCTTATTCATGTAATAATTAGTCAAAATACAAATAGTTACCACAGGATAGTGTTGGCATATAGATAGTTGTATCTATGTATGTGTCTAGTGGCGTGACATTACTTCCTAATAACAAAATTCAACATGGCACTGGCTTGCTCATCAAACAAACAATTGATTCAAATTGCTCGGATTCATGTTATTATTGCACAGGCGAGATAGCAACATATTGTAACTCATATTTCAATTTGTCAATTTTACATCATTATTGTTTCGAAAAAATTTTTTTTGTACTATTTCTACATGTTTATAATGTTCAAGACCGGTTTCTATTATAACCATGTGGAAGTAGTACAAACAAACTGTTTTATTTTTTTAAATATAATGCCTTTCCACCAAGAACTAACATTGAACACCATAAAAGTGATTATTATTTCGGGCTGTGTTGCCAGATAATACTTGTTACTTTTTGCTAGTTAATATTTTTCATATAGGTATCATTAGATAAAAACATGCAATTTTTTGACATTAGGTGCTCCTTGTGAATATGATTAGTATTTCTTATGAGGGGTTTTTATGAAAACTGTTACTGAGCTGCTTTACGCCCTGGGCGTGGTTAGTGAAACAAGCTCTGGAATTATCAGACACTTGTAACCAAATTCTCATATTAATTAATAATCAGTATATGCAATTGCTACAGTAAACAAACCCATTGCCTGGTATTTATTCATAAAAAAAATTATGCCACTGCTGTGCTATGTTTGTGCAGCAGAATTTTCTATTATTAATTGTAATTATTTTCCCAACTATATGGACTATATGGTCTCCTAATGGAGGTATCTCAACAGAATTTTTCTATGAGAACTGTTACTGTTACTTAGTTACTTAATATTTCTTTTTTTGAAAAGAGTAGGGATAGAAGGATAGGGCTAGGACCGGACTAGTGGTTAGCCAATCGCTCTCACTACGCCTCGCGAGGATCGGATGGGTGGGAGAGGGTTTATAGACATCACAAACACTCAGACTACCAACAGAAATCTGTAACCGCAGCCAACGACGCTACCAACTGCGACACGGACGCCGATTGTAAAATTAGCTTGAGATTATTGCAGCAGTAAAAAGTCATAGAGCAAAGTGGCACAAAACATTAAAGGTCAAAATCATGGTTTGTCAATTGATGCATATTTTAAAATGCTTTAGTGGAGAGAAGTAATTGACGACTGAGATGATGGACCAATTTAAGATACTTGGTATTGCAATCAATTTATTCTGTTGGCGTGGGCGAGCAGAATACGCAAGTGTAAACTTCTATGACCATAGCTAATTTTGAATGGACTCAATTTCGCATGATATGAATTATTTAATGGCTCTATCAATAGGCGACATTAAAAATTGTGCAACAGACAGTCGACTTCTGAAAACTTTCAACCACATAAGACGTGGGTGGTTTACAAAAGATTAGGTAAACTGATGCTCATTATTACTATCATTGATTTCGATTGATACACTCATGTACAAATCTATAAATGTCACTTTTAATAGTGTTTACACAATAAAATTCTTACCTTGCATAGAGTGTAGCATCGAGCATGAGCTCACAGTAGTATCTTTTCTTTGGTGCGAGTCCTTTTGCTTCTAGGAGGTACAAACGGAGAGACCGTTCAGTTCTTCTGACATTGTTGGATCCTTCCGCTTGTAAAGATGCTCTCAGACTGAAAAGAAATCATAGTTATATATTGAATAGATTCGGCTCGCTGGTAACTTAGTGGATATCTATTTGTAATGTAACATTAAAATTGATAATTTTGTTATTCCACTGGTCGTGTCACAACTAGTTACAAAGTTATCAGTTTTAATTTTATATTGATGCTTAACAAAGTCAACCACATTGAGGCTTGTAAATATGATTGATAGTTTAATGGCTGCACCCAAATAACTGAGGACATATTGACAAATCCATCATAATGCCCGGAATAACTTGGTCTATTTCCGTATGCATCACAGTAACCTCACCCCAGTTTACCCAATTATCCTTGAACGTTTGTTTTGAAATCATTTCTATTTTGTGAGTTTCAGCATAATGAAAAAGTGAAAGATCCCTATATAATTGACTAATAGATTTTTAAAACCATATCCGCTCCCTGTTCGGATCATATGGCCATCACGCGGTTCCTCCAAGCTTCTCTGTCACCCGCCAGTCTCCTCGTTTCCTCCCAGGTTATCCCAGCGTCGCGTAGTTCCGCCGAAAACATTTTACGGATGGTCATCAGCGGCCTTCCAGGGCGACGAAATCCACCTGGTTGGTAGAAGAGACAGGCAGGAATCAGGCTCCCCTGAGGCATCCGCAGTACGTGTCCAAGTAAAAAAAAATAAGATAATGATAATTACCTATTAATCCATGTATCTCTTTCCAGTCTGGATCCGCAGGCAAAATATCTCGTGTGTGGTGGAGGGCCAGGTAAATGTAGAAGAAAACAGTGTGGTCGGCCAGCTAACGACGCGTGAAGGGCGCGCACTGATCCACCTCGTACACCGGCAGCGCAAGCCGCGGGCTGTGAGAGAAGGCTCTCATGAGATCTGAAATTTATAGTAGATATTTAAGATATAGACAGACTACACGATTCTGACTACTGCTGTGCTATTTTGGAAAATTAAATTCTCTCAGATCAATAATTTGACTTAGGGTAAGATTTAAGTAGGAAGATAAAATCATTTTATGAGGTTGCGTACTTTGTTTGGGTCTCCTGAGCATTAGCTTCTCACATAAGTATATTTATTTATTAGCTGATCTGGTGTTAGTTAAATTTATGTCTTTTCTGATAAATTTGTGTATATGATACAGATTGAAGATGATCCACTTATGAATGAAATCAGTAAGTAATTATGATATGGAAAACAAACATGGCTGGTTTTGAAATTGAAAGTATTGTTTTATTAAGAGAGCAGTTAAATAAAATGCACAACACACTTTTATAAGAATGTTATCTGATTAAAAAAAACATTATCAAAATATGTGACAACTGGAAATATTAAAATATAAATTTTTAGGATCTGAGGAAAGCGGTTGTTGACTGCCATTATACATACACCATAGAGGTCTGCACTGGCCAGGCCAGGCCTGGCGGGTAGAGACAACTGATATTCGGTCTTCAGAAAAATATTACGGACTATGTTCAGATCATGAGTACTCTTGATAACTAAATACTGCTGATAACAAAAAGGCAATAAATAAAATAATTTATTACATTTCGAATATCATTGGAAACAATAGTCTTTTATTTGATAAGTATGGAGACATCATTTTATATTTTTGTAACCTGAAACTGAGCTCATAAAATTGTTATTGATCGGTGAAACAATGCTTTGTTTATTTAATCATCACCGATAGTAAGTTTAAAAGTTCATGAATGAATAAAGTGTGATATTATTCAGTATCTGCTTTCTATTCGTTTTAGATAGTCGACTGTTCCTTGTGCCGAAAAATTAATTATAAAAAAATACAAAAGATTCATTAAAAATGAGTTTCAACGATATTAAGAAAATGTTAAAAAGTGGTAACTATGGTGATGTGTGGAAATCATTCCGTGAAATAGTAGATTTTTCTGCATGCGAAAAAGTTGGATAGGTACGTTGAGTGTGTTTAATTTTAATCAATTTTATGCCACTGTATTTTTTTTTAAATCGGGTTTTTTTCGGGTCGAGATATATAAATTTCGGCTTCCGGTCGGGCTCGGGTAATAAGCGTGGTTTTAAGACTCGGGCTCGGGCCGGGTCGGGCCTGAAGTGAATGGGCTTGGGCCGGGTAATTTCATCAAATTTCGGCCCATGCAGACCTCTAATACACCAACATATTGAAAAATTTGTATAATTTTACCAGATTACATTTCAGAATGCATAAAAATCACAAAAAAAATACCAATATTTTTTTTCCCTCAGATTCTCATTCAATGACCCGTAATCGACCTCTATCTTAAAAATATTATTGAGATGGTCACAAAGGTATAGTTGTTGGGTTAAGCAGATTATTTACCTGGAAGACCTGAGAGGTGCCCTGGGTGCTAATTTGGCAGCGCTTCTCGCTCTTTTTAGAGGACTCGCCCTCAGCGACCTCTTCGAACTGAAGAAGAAAGCGGCGAGCCGAGAAGGACTGCCTGCGGGAACCGGCGTCGGAATGACGCCGGGCGCAACGACGCCGTGTCCTCCAGAACCGCGCCGGCATGCTTTTTCGTATGATGTGTCTAGAAAGATACAAAAATGATATCAATTTAACATATTCAATTGGACATAGCCTAAAGTGATTCATAAACAATCGAATACACTGAAATATTCACACATATTTATGATCATTGTTGACTTTTATTGGCAATCGAAAGTAAAATATATTCTTCTTATACCTGTGTCAAAAAGTGTATTTTCAAAAGGTCAAATGAATTTAATAAAATGACCTACGATTCTTATTAGATAAAAGGTCAAAGCATAATTCTATGTATATTATTATGCACATGTAAATCGATTTTAGAAAATATAATACATTGTTTTCGATAGTACCTTGACATATTACTGTGTTAAGTAAGTATTGTATCTTTTGAATAAATATATTTTCGAATAAATCATATTCAGAAAAACTTTCTATATTCACACTGACGACAATAATAATTGGATACAATATGAAAACGATTCAAAGAAATAATTCGTAAATAATAGTCATAATTTCTCAAATTGACCACCAAACCCGTAGACGCGTAGACAACAAGGCGGTACGTTAAAAATGGAAAGTAATATTCTAATAATACGATAAAAAGAATACAAATACAGAAGAAAAGAAATTTGTAATTTTTCTAAACGCCTAAGCCTCTTATAAGACACAGGAATAACAAGCTACCATTAGTATGATTTGTTTTGGAAAGCAAGATAATGGGTGTCGATTAAAGAAAGGGTGGCAATCTATCACACCGTAGATTGAAGATGTCACCGCGAGCTGTCAAGTCAAACACAGTCTTTTTCTGAGACCTTTTAGTTTTATTGCTTAGCAGACAGGGTCAAGTCATCTTGTTACGGAAATGTTATGGCTACAACAGTCATTTAGAGTTTCTTTTCTGCAGTTAGAATAATTAAAAAAATCACCAAATAGGTATGTACGCGAGTAATATGTTCAAATATATGTATATAATTATAAACGGTGCAAACAAATGTTTCAGGGGTTATTTACAATTACAGTAATGAATGCCGACTCCGCATTGATAATTTAAACAATTGATTATTCAAATCACATTCTATATCCAATGGTACATTGAAAAATATTACTCCACCAAAAGTAACAGCCGGCCGACGTGATTATTTTAACAAAATAATTATTTAGAGACACAGATACAATACGATGCCATGAAAACACGTAATTGAAACTCCATATTGAGAATATATTATAAATACGTAAAATATTAAGTTCAACACTGCGAAATTTATGTTATCAATTACGCACTAGTATAATATGTGCGGGTCCATACGGTAATGACACTAATGCCGTCTGTAACAAAAAAATTAAGTTAATCGCTAGGGATTAAAACTACCCGCCCGGCATAATAATTCGCTAGCTGAGCGTAAAATCTCTTAATCCGGTCCCCGATGTCTTTAATTCCAGATTCGTAGTCAGGAAGGAAACGATTCGACTGTTTAATTAATGGGACACGCGCCAGCGCTTGCGTGTACAGTATAGGTCAAGCACATTTAAATTTATTAAAACATCCCTAAATCTGACACAAAACGGCAAGATAAATATAGTTAATGTAAACGTTTTACAGATAGATTTTAGCAATTGTAGGGACGAGGATGTCAGAAATAGAATGACTATTATTTTTCCCTTTTTTGCTGTTGCTTAAAATGTAGGAAACATGATGTACGAAGATAATTATTATTCCATGTATCGTATTCGTCAAGTCATTTAACGACACGGGAGCCATAGTTAAAGAAAATTACAAATTATTCGTTGCAAGATCTAATGATATAGCCACTTTAATTGCAATAGACTTACACATATATGTTTTTAAGTCGGAAATTCAAGATTAATATGTAAAATAACGGAAATAATAAAAATATATGAATTGACGAAATGCAATGAAAATATAAATATAAAAACAAATATTTAGCAATATTATGCGTCGGTAAATAGTAATCCTAAAAATATTATACGAGCAAATTTAATGTAATAAAGCGATATACAATAATTTCTTTGAAAACTTATTAATACAAAATAGCACTACAAATGGGCTTTTTACAGAAACTTAAGCTCATTCGTCAGTGTAACAGAACAGATCATTTTAAATAAAATAGCAACTAGTAAATTTTATATGAAGACCTTCACATTATGCATACAAGCAATTTGCAACGGACGCAAAATAAAAATAGCGTTGATTGCTAAAACATCGAGTAGATTATAGAGAGCGATAATATATCGCAGATTCGCGAATAGCCTTCGTTGTGTATTGAAGAGTTTAAAAGCTGGTGAATTAATTGCATGAACCATATATATATCTTATGACCTACAGTGAGGTTTTATTAATGATATGAAACGCAGTATATAATATAATACTGCCAGTCGCGATGGAGTAAGAATAGAATAAGTAAGAAGCTAATCGTCATCTTTTTAAGATCGAATAAGCTTATATGAAAGGATATAACATGACTATTCTATAAACCGATTATAAAATCAACATATTTATTATAGCGTCCAATCGGGGATTCTAAACCTTTGTAATGGGACGAAATGCGTATTATAGCCAATTGTATAATTCTAACACTGCTGTGAGATCACACTTGCGTTCTAATAACTAAAGTGCACTGTAAGTTTATTGATAACAATTCTTAAATTGATATCTATAGCAAGTCAGAGGTAAAATCCAATATGCAAATGAAAATGACTGGAGAAATAAATTATGACAATCCGGGTATGCCGTGCACAAATTGACTGTACAAAAACAGAAATGTTGTTTCAACTACAAGTTTAGAAGGCACTTTATCCGGATGTAAAGTTGAAATAAACCTAGGTCTAATGAGTGTCATAATTAATTTCCTACGACTATACCTTACCAATTATAGTGTTGTTATAATGCAATCGAAGTACCGTTGGATTAAATTTTATAATTAAGTAGTAAGTGTATAAAACAACAAAATAAATATCAATAGTAGGATGTAAGTAGTCACTTTCATATATATATGTATTTTTTTAATTTAAAGTTAGTTACATATTCGTTAATTTCAATATGATTGAATTATTTAATATACGACCTGAGATAAGACGTTTATTCAGCTTTGAGAATGAAGAATAACTTCGATTTTTACTTTTTTAGTAACCATGTTTTATGATATGTTTCTTAGTCGCTCAACTTCTCTTTTTTGGAGAGAGTAAGGATAAAAGGATACATACAATGACTACTGGTTAGCTAGTCACCCTCGATATGTCCCGTTTTTTCAGGATCGAAGGGTGGGAGGGTGTATTTTAAATATAGATGCATTCCAGCACAGATCCAAAAAATGCATTAGATGAAAAGAATCTCATTTAACGTTAATACGCATTTTGGAAGTTTTGACGGCGATGTGAGTTTTGTGTTTTTATTCGTCGCAGATCACTGTCGGTCTGTCAGTGTAAGAAAAGTAAGTTTTAAGAAATTTCACTTTGATAGCTGCGACAAATTACGACCAAGCTAATGTAGAAAGAGCACTTAAATGCTGCAGCATTCGCCACTCTCGAAGTATGCATACATCCGCTAAATAAACGGAATGGTAAAAAAAATTGTCAGTTTGGCTTCACAGTTGAAAACAATAAAATAATAAAGACTTGCCAGTATTTTCCGTTACACCGGCAACACTGAATTGTCTCGAGGGCATGTATTTTATTATTAGTTGTATTTTATTATTATAGCGATATCACGACATTGCTTTGAATACGTCACAATGGACCGTAACAATACGCACTGTTCCATTAAGTAGGTATTAATACTAGTACAAAGAGTTTGATGTGATGCATTATGGTCGCCGGCTTAATAAAAAGCAGCTAGAATAAAAGAAAAAAAACACGCAAGTCTATCTTTGTGCTACGAGACAAAAACACATTTCTTGACGTTTTATTAGGTACAAACGTAAGGTGACCTATTAAGCTAAAAACTCATACGGAGGGCGATTGCATGTATGAAAATGGTAGAATATTAAATGTATAAAGGCTTTGAGACTTTTACGGTTATGTATAAAATGAATATTTTAGGATACTCTACAAGCTAGGAAATATGGTAGACTTTAATTTAATTAGGCCTTTTATAATAGTTGAACAATCCTTTTCTGTAAAAAGCACTATAATTCATCGTCTGTTTTGCGTTTGAAATCCTCTATTATATCGCACATCTCGAATAAAAGTGCAGTAAATCAAAAAAAGTAAATTTTACAGGAGAGCGAAAAAAAATTCAAAAAACTTAAAATCTTCGAACAAACCCTTTCAAATTCAGTAATTGATTTGTTTATAGAGTAATGTTTTTTTAATAAATGCTCACTCAGATGTGTTAAAGGCAATCGAGATTCATTTTAATTGGAAGACCATGACAATTACAGCTTCCTTCGTCACAATTTATAGTTTCCAGGCATGCTGGGGTTATATTACACGGTTTTCACTTAAATTTTTTCATACTTCTCAACAGACATTCCTTCATATTTTCCAATGTACTGATTGGAGTCTATGCAGTTGACCTAGTTTCCTTTTGTATGAATGAAGTTAATTGTGTATATTTACAATAAATAAGCTGTTAATTACCAACTTAGCAACAACGACTCAGCCTACTCACGGAATGTCCGCAAATCATCTTATTACAAAAAGGAAATACGGTGTCAAGTTTATTGATTACAAGCAGTTGAAATTTTGTCGAGTGAAAGACATTTACACGCATTCGAATTCTTTGAAGTGTATGTACAGTGCATTTTGTGACTTGGGCCATTTGGCCATTTGGCCAAATGCTAGTGAAATATTAAAACACTATAATTAATCTGACGTATGTAAAATTCAAAAGCTGTGGATGATTAGTGAGATAGCAATAGTGAGAACATTATTTGAAAAGAATACACTATTATATTCTATAAATAATGAATGTACACGTATAAAGATATGTCGAAATCATGAGAAAGATATAAATCGTTTTAGTTTTCGTACATTTTTACGGCCTGAGAAAGATCGAAAGAGAGATGTGTATTATTTCAAATTCGACATAATATTAATGTGTTTGGCTATGCACATATTCATGGATTCATAACAATAATTTGTTTACTTCAATACTATCTGAGCGACTGTCATTGGCCACTCTACCTGCCAATTTTTGATACACAAAACAAGAAATTCAAGAGTGAAAAACAATTAAAATGTATACTAATACAATTATCACGAAGAAAATCATGAAGATTTGAGGAACATAGAGTTATAAGGTGTATAAAGCTGACGAGTCGAGGGTAAAAAGACTTGCAGGGCATCAATTATTACGAGAAATAACAAGAAGACTATAATTTGCACTTTGTCATTTGAACACTCATTACGTCTTAGGACGCAACATAATATACAAATTGCTGAATTTGAAATAAAATTCCATTTGGAAAACGTTAAGACGATTATTTGGCATTCACTACCACAGAACATATTCAATGGGCCGGTTTGAATTATTGATGTTTTTCATATTGATTGTTTTTTAAAAGTTAGTTTTTTAAATTTGGATTATTGAGATTTTGTACACTTCCATGTATTTTGTTAATAACGACCCGGGTTTCGCCTTTCGGCATCTTCAGGCATTCGAGCTCACGAATGGACTCGAACTGAAGTGAGCTCGAATGCCTGAAGATGCCGAAAGGCGAAACCCGGGTCGTTAGTGACAAAATACATGGAAGTGTACAAAATCTCAATAATCCAAAATTTGATATTGAAATTCCATCAAGCACCCTCAGTCGATGTCTTAAATTAGTTTTTTAAAGTAAATATCACATTGAATCATGTTTACTATTACGACGACTAAGTGTTGGCCAGTCATCATACTGTTACGTACTTTATTGAGTTTACTGGGTTTTTTGAATACTTCCTCTATTTACGAGAAGTTTAATCGGTTAAATTAGATAGTGCATTCTTAAGAGCAGTATACCACTGATAGAATAGTACTCTGCCGTTGAATGTTATAAATAATAATTATAGTAGTTAAAAAATTTAATATTTTACATAGAAAAAGAATAGTTCATCAGTGAAATTAAACTGCATCAACATCAATACCGACAAAACGGATATTCCAGATACCAATCCTAAAGCAACTGTTTATATAGATCGGGTAATACTTGCAGAATACTATCATAAAATTGTCTTATACTTGCCAGACCTTAAGGCACTGGATTAAACGCCAATTAGCCTACATTCCTACAATAGTTCACTATATACGCCCTAAAGTCTACAATTTATTATTATGGATGGTAATTTGTGGCGTGGCCATTCAAGCCCACGCAGAGGGATCTCCGAAATAGTGCGCGCTAACGTAAGGTGTCGCGCGAGCGACATCATCATCATCATTCCTCTGATAATGACATCATCACAACATCGGATGGCGTCTCCACGTAGGTTTAGGACGGCGATATAATCGTGAAAAAAAACCGTAATTATTTTACATATTCTTATTTATATCTTTATTAAAACTGGTTTCCGCGTGATGCGTGTATAATTTATTTTGAAAAAAATCATCCACATGTGGCTATATACTTAAATGAATGTAAAAAATGGTCAGATAATGCGACATACTGAACGTTGAGTCTGAGTAAATTATTGTTGATATTATGTTTGTCAAATTCTGATGCATAAATAACCGCAGATTGAAGATTTAAGGAAAAAGAAATTATCATAATAAAAAATGGAACAATGGTATTTGCGAATCCACGATGTACTGTACGTGAAACATCTTTAATGCACTTTCCTCAAAACCAATCTGCAGATGAAGTACCTTACGTAGGGCGTGCGACAAGTATGAAATTAATGTAAAGAATACAGGGCAATAGTATATATGTATAGGTAAAGAGTAGTATGTCAAATAGCGTGGTTTTACTATGTATATTTACTAGAATACTGAAACATACCACTAGCTTAGTATTGGTTTGTGACAGAGACAATTTTTTTCAAAAATACTTATTTTAAGTATAACTATCGTTTTGTATTGTATCATTCTATATCCAGAGACAAAAGTTCAGTAAGTGTTGAAATAAACTAGTTTAAAAAGTATTTTTGTTCCAAATCCATCAAAATAACACAATATATAGTATTGATTTGTTCCATATCCAAATATAGAACAAACCAAGAGTAATAAATAGTTGGTCACTTCTTGGTATTACTCGTATTTGTTTTTTTTACATCCTCTCTGACCAATGGCGTTGAGCTTTTTTCTGGAACAGTGTGGACAAAGAACAAAACAATACTCTTTTTATGATGTATAAGAGTCAAAGTTATCATGCAGGTAGTGAACGCACGTCCTGTCGTTAAGATTTTGGTCTGCTTAATTTGTTTGCGATTTGTATTTTCTTATTCTAAATAGAAGTCTTAAATTAAATAATAAAAATCCCTTCTTCTCCCGCTAGAATTTCTGCAGGTCGATTTTTTCGATTATCAAATCATTGCAGCCTCTTACGCTTTTACTGGTATTTCATATGCAAAATTAAAATATTTATACAATGAAAATCAGACTTTACTATCCAATGTGAAATGGAGAAAAGATTTTAATGGCGATTTTATTGAAATCAATTTGATTCGTCAACATTTAATAATTATTCCACGCAGTAGTAGTTCTAGAAGAAAAAAAATGATTCCATTTAGGAAACAGAATAGCAATTATAAAGTTTTACCTCGTATTTGAATACTAATTAAAAATATTCCATTAGGAAACAAAAAAATCGTTGACATCAAGTACATGATGAAGTTTACGTCACAAAATGATAAGGATTTTTGCATTATAATCATTAAATGAAACTGAAGTCTTAATTCGCTATATTGAATCTAAAACTAAGTGTTTATCATCACAACCAATATATTTTTATAATTTTGTATTATTATTAGAAAACTATATAACTTTTCTAACATTTACTTGCCTACACCTAAGATTTTTAAAACATTGTTGTTACCATAATTATTGTTATCGTAATAAACAAATAATAAATGTAAATTATGTTGTGATTTTTATCCACGAAAACACAGTCAGAATAAAAAATATAAAGTTATATCCCGAAAAAATAATTGTCTTGGTTTGTTCCATATCCAAAAAAAAATGGAAAACATTTTGCGTTTGGTGGATATGGAACAACACAAAAACGTAAAAATTAGCAAAACTAAGTTTAAAAACCATGTAAATTCATTATTATTTATAAGTAATATAGCAGAAAATAATAACATCCTAGCATAAAATATGTTTTTAAAACCAAAAGCAGTCGTGTTAGTAAGCATGTCTACATGTAATGCTCGTTTCCCGCGGCTTTTTGAAAATATTTGATTTGGTCTGTGTCACAAACCAATAGTGGGCTGTCGATCCGTAAAACGATAAAATCATATGCGTTAAAAAATCGGAGCACATAAAAACTTGGAATCGTATGTAATAGCAGCAAGAATTTAAGACAGTAGAAACTGAACTACATACTTCGAGAACGCAATGAGCAATGACGAGAACTTTGAGAATTCGAAGAACGGTAAGATCATTTGTGGGAAATTTATCTAAGGTAGAGAGAGGTTGCTCAAGGGATAGGGTTGGGTCAGCCGATATTCAGAAAGTTAATGTTCTGAGAGGTAATAGCCGAGATGATGTGCATCCTGAAGCAGAAGAAAAAACAGAAGATAAATTCGTTATGATCGATCGTTCTATTAATATAGGCGGATCGCGGCAATCAATCAAAGCTATCCGAGTAAAGATGGGTTACATCACTTTTACTTTTGATGTAAAAGAGATTAAAATGTTATTATACCATACATAAGCAAGGGCTATAATATATAATACGATGTTCCTTTCAACATAAAAACGCCTTCAAATATTATTGCACACATATAAACCACAACCAAACATTTTTACAAAAACAGTAAGTGGTTCTTTTACGGTTGTTTCGTCGATACGTTACATAGATTGTATCATATTATCGTGTTGGAAGAAGTGCATCATCAAACAGTCGCCAGGTTACTTGCCCTGTAAATGAGATTACAATAATTTCTATGCACTCAGAAAATCAATATAATCGAGATAGAGCGACAACATTGAAGTGAAGCCATTGCGAGGATTACTGCCTGCTTAAGAAACAATGCCTTTGTGAAAAGTATGTAGGTCTAAAAGTGCATGCAATATTGAGTTGGTTAACAGTAATACTTATACATATTACTGAACCCTATACATTACAAATTTGAAAAATTGAGATTTTGTACATTTGTCACTCACTTGTCGAGTTCACGAATGGACTCGAACTGACAAAAAGGGCAAAAAGTTAGTGACAAAATTCAAATTTAATATCGAAATTCCATCAAGCACCCTCAGTCGATGTCTTAAATAATACCTATACATTACATTTATTAGACACCACGAAACCAATTTGAATCGGGTTCAAACAAAAATAATATTAACCAAAATTCATATCATAAATTATTGTTTAAATTTTTTGTACCCATGTCCGCTTCTAATGTGGAACATATTATGGAATATGGAGCTTTTCTAAATAGTTGTTCTACGAGAACTGCGTGTAACTCAATCCCTCAATCTTTTTTCTTTGTAGGGGGTAAAGATAGGTTTGCATTGGTGGATGTTAATTATTTCGAGTGCATAAACGAACAATACTATAATAGCGGCTGTTTCAATTTAAAACATGACAAGTTTTACAAAAAAAAAAATACATAGTATATAAACCACAGAACGAGCTTAATTAAGACAGTTTGAACCTATAAATCCTCGCTGGCCTTGAAATATGACGCAAAATAAATTAATAGCAACTGTGAACTCCAGACCCTGGGGATTATAAACAATCGACAGAGAGTGATGGGTTTAGTAACCGAGCTTATCATAATAATATTATAGACAGTGAGTTTACAATTTTTAGTAAAAAAAATAAGAAATATATTTAAAAAAAAAAAGTAGTTGGAACTTGGACGTTTGTTATTAAAATGTATATCGTAAAAAACAATGCATAAACCTGTTCAATGAAATAGTTTATGTTGATGAAACTAAATTTAGTGGCACAAAGAATTAAAATAAAAATATCTTGATATCAAAACATTCCAGAATACAAAAAAAAATATTAAGTCAAGTAGGTATGCTAATGGAACTGACAGTATAATTTTTAGAATAAATATCACTCGCTAGTTCAGTTGCATGTAACACGATGTTTTCAATATGTACGTAACGCAATATGTTTCATGCTTTTATTGCTGTTTATAGAAAGGCGGTATTTTATTGGACAATAAATTGAAGATAAATAGTATCATTAAAAGCTACTGTATACGGAAGACGATAATGATGGCGAATAAGTATATTTTTATTTTGTATATCACGAGTGAGATGCTAAGATCTCGATTACATTTCTGTAATTTTGAAGGTAGTCTAGTTTTAGAAAAGAATATTATTCCGTCTCTGTGAAAATTCCTTTCTGGCTGATGTATGAAGTAAGCATACATACAATAAATAGATCGCACGGAATAGAGTTTATTACGATTATAATAATTAGACGGGCCCGTGGAGCAGTGGTCAATGTCGTTGACTTCAGTTACAGATCCCAGTACGGACAGTCTTATAAATTGATTTTTCAATCGACTTGTAGATTTCTGTTCGAAGGTATGGATATTTGGGATGTCTAAAATTGCCTCCCACTCATCCAATCTTAAAAACGGGGAGTAGCAAGAGCGATTAGTTAGTCCCTAGTCCTGTCTTAACACCATTCTTCTATCCCTTCTCTCTTCGAAAAAGAGGAAAGATACTCCACGTTGGGAGCGGACATGGTTTAAAAATACAAAATTGTATTGAAGGTGGTATTTAAAAGATTTTTTGTACTGTTTATTTAGCGAATGCATCCCTATAAAATACGGCAAAGGTACAATTGGTTTATATTTTATTGAAGAGAATGGTTAGATTAAACAAGACATCAACATCGAATTATTACTGGTGAATTATATGACTGAAGACTGGTTCAGCAAACGAAATGGCTTCGCCGAGAGTATTCTGGCGCGAGAAGTCACCTGTGTATCTTGGAACAGGTTTTTCTGGAATTCACGGGAGTCGACACATAGCCAATGGGATATAGCTATAGCTCATTCTGCTTTATTGCTAACACCTTCATAAACGTTTGCTGCGAATCTTGTGGATGGATGGAAACTAATAAAACAATGTATATACATAAATATGCATAATACAAGAATTGTATAAGATATAGAGCTAGAAAACATCTCTTGCGGTAGATTGACTTGAGAATTACGGAAAGGTTCTGTTTAACCTTTTATCAAGTAAATCCTTTACATCAAGTAAATTGCATATTTAACTAAAGTTTTTGTGTAAATAAATTACTGACTTACTGACCCGCCTTTTTATGCGAAATTTTTTTTTTGTTCAATAAATTATAATTTAAATTAGTTAATAGGTTATGTCATAATGTCTCTTGAATTTATCATTGCTTTTTATCAAATGGAAGAACTGTCGAGTAAAAAATCTCTTTTACAAAAGATTAAAATACCTACCGAAAGGAAACAAATAAACATTATTTTTCACTTTTAAGGTGTTCACTGTCAATTTTTGGTGAATCATTATATTTCAAAAACAAAACACAATTTGTTTGTACTACATACATAACATTATTTTGTTTGAATATTTTTATAGATGGATAAGTTAGTGTTGCGATCTTCCAATTCCTTAAGTACTTTTTATTGATCATTTCTGTTCAACTGGACAGTTTAAAAAGAAAACTACCATTCTTTCCATTATTAAAATATATATGAACGTCAAAAGATCGAGCAATGCATCAATTTGAAAAAAATATCAAGACTCTATGATAACTTGTCGCTGGAATGCTTTAGAAATTGATAAAAAAATATTTAATACATACAGAAGCGTGCATAATAAATAAATAGACTGTGGAAAAGAAAAAGGACGTAACTCACACATAAATTTTTTTACAGGAGCCACGAAAAACGTTTTCTTAATGATTTTCGGCCAAAATCAAAATATTAAATATACACAGCCTTGAGTTGCATGAAGACTAATAATCTGGTGTTTTATTTACCCAATCTGATATTAATTTAATAAGTTATTTAAGAAAAACCAATAAAATTGATGGTTACGTCTTTTTTCCCCGACAGTTTATCATACATTATGCATGAAAAAATAGACGAGAAAATATATCTGTACTTCATATTGATTCCATTTTACGAGCAGTGTAATCTGAACTGTTCTTATGACTAAATTACAAAGTAATCGAATATTATGCATCGTATAATATTAGAACTGTATATAAAGCAGTGAATAATAATAATATTCGTCTATTAAAATGATTTCAATCGTAAATATAAGCGTATTTATAATAATTTCAGGTAAACAGATTGACACGACATGACTTTGACAGATGCATAACCTAAAAACAGCACGGTTTTTAGTAAATATAGCAAAAATTGTGTTCACTTTCTCGTCTAATATGAACAAGAGATCATTGATCTATGATTTATAGTATTGTTGTAACAGGGTTGCTTTATAATAATATAATTGTAATTTACGCTTAACCTTCATTTGTCTGACATAGAAATTTCAATACGTAATTGAGAACACTTTCCTTTCTTATTTGTATTGTTTATACCATCCACGTTGACACCACACATTTTATGAATATTTTTGGTCCTTTCTGTTGGCATTTTTATGTAGTGACTTTATTTTAAACACTTTGTGATGAGATGACCGTTGATATATATATATATATATATATATAATAACTGTAAACTGCTTAAGTCTTCTCGATAGTCAAAAACTTACCCAGCCGGCCGGCAGAGGTTAGTAAAATTGAAATGTTTCCCATGCATTTGCGACGTAAGATGCTTACGGCTTTTTTCCTAGCCGCAGATTTCAAAGTCCCTCCAAACTTTAAATTCAAATTTTGTTATTAATTAGGCAATTACAGCTTAAACCCTTTTGAAATAACGTGTATGAAGTTGCATACATTGTGATTATCGAAAAAAGCTATATTGAAAAAACTGAGGGTTATGTCCTTTTTCCTTTCCAAAGGCGATATTGTAATATATTTTATTAATCATTAGTATGAGTTATAAAATTGGATTTGTGCACAGAATGTATATTAAAAATAGCAGACAACGAAGTGATTAATTTAGTTTCTCACCTCCTACATTTTTACACTGTACTTTATAAGCACTAATTTTATTTTTGGGTCGATGTAGTTTATGGAACTCGCAATCTGTGTTACAAAGTAAATGAGATATTTTTCTCGGAGATATCGATGTTTCAAAAGATATCATGATTATTTCAAGTTGTGAAATATGCGAGCTATTTATGGTCCAGCCCGGATATCACGATCTCGTTACCAGTTCGGTTCATTTTGATAACATTCTTTTCAATACGTACACTGCAAATGTTTACTACGTCTCATCACATCACATCGATAAAGACATAATGGCGGCATTGAAATATTATTAAGATAAACAATGATTGAATTTTAACATAGCAAATAAATAACCCTACTATTCGATTGGTGGTCGGTGAATAAACTATAACCGGTTTAGCGGTCCTATACTGTCCTCTGTGAACACAGTCCTAAACTAAACCAATTATTATAAGTACAGAATGGTAACTGTCTCTAAAGCGATTGGTACTGTATACTCAACAGTTTACCGTAATATCAACCACGTAGTAAATATGATTGCAAAACGTTGGTTTCATCACAACAAAAAAAAAGTATTAAATGATCACCCTGCGGGCTTCGAACTCGGACAATTGGTTGATAGTTGCGCGACTGACGTGAGGGCGGTGTTGAAATACAGCCGAGATAAGCGTATGATTTGCTTTTGCTCTTTCAATTATACATTTTAGCATGTCGACTAAGCGCCAATAGTAATATTTGCAATAGCGACAGTAGCCTATTATCCTATTATAGTATTTTAGTTTGTTTTGTACAATGATGTAAAATAAAAAGTAGGGTATCGTTACAGGGTCGGTCATAAGATAAGACGAGGCGTGTTATTAATTCATATTTTAATTAATACATATTTTTACATTGTTTTTAATTGGTACTGGCACGGACAATATTTTTCGTTATATTCCCCTTTGTATGGACCTGCTTTACGTTTATCAAAACTGTTTTTACATTCTCCAACTTTTCTTCATAAACATAACGATTATATACTAGTAAATTTCTGTGGTTAAACGACTTCTCACGATCAAAGGATAAACGCTCATCATTACATGCGATGGACCACAGTTAAATGAAGGCCTTCCTAGTCTTCCGTACAGTCATTTTATTTCATGCGAGCCTTGTACTCTGGCTTGATTATATATATCTACGATATCACTAGAAGACTTAATGGAAAAACAAAAATGTCTATGTACTGACAAAAAAGTCATTCGATAATAATATCGGATGTTTTTAACATCAATCGACTATTTTAATTGATTTCCATATTTTAATGAGTTCACAAACCACTTCGAACGCCGCTAGTTGATTATACTACAACGAACATTCAATTTTAAAAAAGTAATTTATATTATTTTATGTACAAAGTGGCGGTATTTCCACGGAAGTTTTACCTACTGATAAGAATGACATGTCGAGGCAAACCCCGTAGCTGCACGCAATAGTTGAAAACTTTACGTTTATTTTGAAGAAAAAAATATCAATAAAAATACCTAAAGCTTTACAAAGTTATAAAGTTGCATTTTAAAAAGTATTCGTTTTTACCAAAAGGCTTCACACAATTTATTCTGCGCTACAATTATAGATCGAGTTTGATTGATGATACAACATTAAAAGCGAATTATTAATCGAAGTATGTAAGGGTAAAGGTTATTTTTTTGAGAATATTTGTTGAATGAGCGTTGTAGTTCCGGATTAAAATTTATTTTTCGAAAATGTAGCGGCATAACCAAATGAAATAAAAAAAATTTAGAAAGCGAAATAAAATCGTGTTTCTTCGTCAAAAATGCAAAATAAAAAAGTGTTATACCTATTGTTATTAAAAATGGATGAAGAGAAATATCGGGAGTGGCGCACGAGTGTGGCGATGGAATATATTGACCTTGGCCTTCCTATTCAGGACGCGCCAAACTTCCTGGTGACGAGCGTTGATCATCTCGTCATCTTAATGAGGGTTCTTAATAAGGAAATAAAAATAAACAGACAGCAATTTTACCACCACAACAAGATGTAATGATCGAAATAGCGATGTCTAAAAACGACGATGACTCAAATAATCGTGGACAATCAATTTAAATTGCCGAAAGTTGTTGTTATATGGATGTGTTTATAGAGAAACTGTTCGTTTGTTGCTAAATTGAATTGTACTTAATTATCGGATACAAACGGAAACTTGATACTCAAGTGCATATCGTCAATTTTAGATTGGTTTGTTGAAAGTACGAAATCTCAGTTTTACAAAAATTGATGAATTGTTTAGGAATATATTAAAATCGTTTACTATTGTTGGATTTTAAAAACCAAGCTTCTTTTTTAAAACGAATTAGTATTTTTGATGAAATAATATGAATTTTGTCATATGGAAAAGTAGTTAACTAGTTTGCCCCATATACATTTCCGATATGAGTCACGCTTACTAGTTCAAAATTTTGTTTAAATATAATTATTAATTTGTAGTAGCTAAGCAGGTGAATATTTTTGTACTGTTTACTGAGATATTCATTGGAATGAAAAGTCATTGAAATACAATAAAAACCTGAATCTTTATTCTGATAAATGTTGTATCACTATTTTGTCAACAAATTTTACTATCGATCATGATTAAATCGTGTCAAATAACATGCAAAAAATAATAATTGACGTAATTTTCCTTGTACATACCTAATATATTAGCCCCGACGACGCAGGCATGCGGTTTATTTTGTTCGTTTTAACAAATATGAAAAGCCACGATACACTTTGCGACTGCTGGATTGATTGCTCGAAAATTACTTTTCTTATTGAGGTTAGTAAATATTTTCTTTATTTGACCCATAAGCGTCTAAATATGCAGGTAAATAGACGATTCTATTTTCGCAACATCAGTGATGATCTCACTGTGTTTACAACAGAAGTTTTTTCTATATGCATTTGTATGCCGTCACCAAACTCGAAGTATAATCATTATAAAGTGTTTTCGAAATTCAATGCAAAAAAGAAATACCTGATCAAATGTCACCTCCTTTCACAAGTGCTTTAAAATGTTAAATAATAATTGAATTTGCTAGAGTATTTTTTTTGAAGTATGTACGTTTTATATTGTTCATAGTATTGTCTCGAAGAGTAATCAAATATCTAGGTTTAACAGCTAAGCTATTTAAATTGACAAAATACCTAATTGTTGGTTATAATTAACAATAATATTTTCGTTTTTATGTAGCAACATTCTCGGTATTTTTTTTAAATGGATGTAATGAATGTTAAAGGTTAATTTGAAGTCGTTTAAGATCCAAGAGAATATAATAAATTTTAAGCACAATATGTGGATATTTAGTAATTTACAAGTTTGCACGAATACTCTACAAATAAGAACATGAAATTAAAAAATATAAAGTAAGTGTATAATATTCACGCCTTTCGTGGGAAAATTTTTATATTGCGATGTAATGTAATGATATCTAAATTGAATTGTGAATATAATAAAGTGAATGAATTAAAATGTGCTTCAAGGTAACTTCGAACTGTACTCAGTTATTATTCTGATAAAATACATACATCTTATAAATCATATTAATATCATACGCGCAACGACAGTAAAAATCTTTATGTGCATTGTAAGTACAAAATTAGAAATTACACACAGAAAATTCCAAGGACTGAATGAATGTGATCAGGATATTTTGATGTGTCAGATACACGGAACAATAAAGTGTATAAATACTATAGTTGTTTATCTGGTATTGAAAACCGGTTGCTGTTGATTTAAAATTTTCGATTCATTCAGAGACCCACTAACTGACTGTATCTAAAATCTTTAATGTCAGCTATCCTGAATGCGAACTAAAGAACTAGGTAGTGAGTGATTCGTGAATCACTGAATTCGACAAAACCTTTTGATTATTGCGAAAATGTTGTGGTAAGAGGAAATAAGGAAAGATTAAATAATAGAGCGGCGTGGTATGTGCGCTGACTAACGAGATTCGATTCCCAGTAGTGTAAGTAGAATCGCGACGTCAGACAAGACAGTACGATATAGTCATCGTCGGTGGGATTTGATCTCGGGTCGACTCGCCGAGAGTAATTTAGAACACTCTGACTCACGCGTGCGGCTTTCGAGGTTTTAAAGGTTAATGTACCAAACGTCTGACAAAAAATAGGCTTTGATCAAAGGCAAGTAACAATAAGTAGGTATATAAATTAAATACAAACGTTATGGAATATTGCAAAACAGTGTGTTATATTATATAGTTTACAAATATAGTTAGTTCATCGAGCGTATTTTAGTTGACATATTAATGATTGCATTGGCATACCTATATATGGTAGAGTTCCATTATGAAAAAAGTAAAGAATAGTTGTAGTTCTATTTTAAACAATAGAACACAACTCATTTATACTACTTCCACATCTTTTTAATGATCAGGACCGGTTTCGCTCGATCACGAACATTATCAACTGATCAGTTGATAATTCTGATCATTAAAAACATATGGTAGTAGTACAAATGAATTGTGTTTTAAAATAGAATGTCTTTCCACCAAGAATTGACAGTTAACACCTTAAAAGTGTTGTTCTATTAACAAGGATTGTCAAGTTTTTCTTGATGGACATTTTGGCATCAAATCGTTTCAGAAATAAAGGAGAGAAAGTTCTAACAATATTTAACAATCTTTGTACGACTAAATAAATTAATAAGTCAGTTGTATTTCATTCGATGAAAAATCTATGGCATGCTGCATCAAGACAATGCAAGAAACTTTGGCGTACTGCATTAACGGGGTTGTATTTGTTTGTGCTTCACTTCGATCGCCCCCCCGGACGACTCTGAACATTATTTTTATTTCGCATAGTAGGTACCTATATCCAGACGTGTATAGAAAAGTTCTCATATTGTTTACATGTTCTGTCACAGATTATATCTTGGTATTCGAGAGGCTGGTTAAGTAGGTACGGCGTGAGGGAAAGTTTCACAACATCTCGAACAGAATGAAACGGCATAGTGACACAAATGCAAATATCAAACGGATAGCAGTTTACAAAATTAGCTAATGAAACATAAACACTACAAAATACCAACAAAAAACACGGAACAAAAATTGTAAAATATTCACGGACACTACCGGATTTTACATTTCGCATATCTAATCAATTTATTGGCAATTGTTATAGTAAAACAACAATCGAGTGGCGATAATTATTATATTGAAAAACATACAATATGTGTTGTTTGATATTGTAGACGTGTATGTACATACTATGTTGCGAAAGGATTGCGTAACCTTGTTTGGACAGGCGGACGCAGACGGGTTTCCGGCCAGCGGATGTGGACAATGCGGTAGCCATTCTTTATTTTGTATTTAGTTTTGTCCACACAATGTGACTACAATAAATGCATGTACTTGATAAACAAATACACAGAATTAATCTGGACGTAGGTGGTATTTAGCATACATGAATGCATTTTTGTTTAGAATCTGTTTCGCCACGCATAATAATAATGTTGAACTGATTTCATAGTGTTCATGATTGTAACTTTTATTTCAAATAATTCAGTCTATTTTTTGACTAAATCTAAATACCTGACAGTTTATGACGATTATCCAAAGTCTATTTTTTTTCTAATATATTGAGAAAACTCTCAACGGTATCTATAGCCTAGAGGTTATTTAATTGCTTTGTTTAGCGAGTACATTAGAATCTAGTGCATATCGGACTTGAGTGCCTTTTATTATTTTATCATCCAGTTGATCTCGATTGATTATTATATAAATTCTCTCCGACTTAATGCCAATTGATTTTTAAATAATATCTGATTTCTTGAATTTAAAAATGGATTAATTTGAGTAGATGCACTGGTTTTAGAAACATAGATTTTCAACGCATGATTTATTACATTGGAGTGAAATCAGTAAGTTTCTATTTCATGGATGAATTTCAAAAGTATATCTCCTGCGTCATGGGTCCAATGTAGCCATACTTTTCAGAAACATAAGAATAGATACTTGTGCCAGTCGCGGCGGGATGGGGGGGGGGCTGTTAAATAGCGACAAGTCACAGCGCGGTGTGAATGTAAACAGACCGCGAGTTGAATATTGATAAGGAGAAGGGACAATAATGATAAGTTACCTGGACACATTCCAAAACACAAATTACACTAGGTGCGTTTGTTTTCCTGCCATTTCCGGCACAAACGACTAATAACTGTGGAAGATGTGCCAAAGTTACCTCTCTCTATCACTTATTTGCAAAGTAACTTATATTACCATGGCTGTATTATGGAGTGTAAAATTACACTATATAAAATATACACATATAATAAAAAAAATAGGTAAAAAAAGTTTTTTGGATGGATTTCAAATGATCATTCAGACTCAGAAATATGTTCGTTAATTGAACTATTTTTGTAACTCTTGGTTTAAATGAGTCGGTTCGAGTCCATTCGTGCGCTCGAATGCCCGAAGATGCCGAAAGGCGAAACCAAGGCCAAAATACATGGAAATGTACAAAATCTCAATAATTCAAATTTCATATTGAAATTCCATCAAGCGATGTCTTAAATTAAATAAAATAAATGTTAAGATTTACCATATTACAATGTATTTCTGTTCTTAAAGGTAAAACCTCTTTTTAATAAACATAGAACCACGTAATACATCATTCAATAGGAATTAATCTTATAAAACCACAGTAGCTAATTCACAATCTCGAGTGAGTTAAACGATTCGAAAGAATATTTTTCAAGGTGAATAATGGTTATTAACCAAGTATTGTGCTATACATCGATATGAAATATAACAGGAAATTGTTGACATTGAGATATTATTATTATTTCATAGTGTGTAGCGATTGAAAGTGTTATTTGAGTTAGTGTATCGCGACATTTAGAGGACCTTTGATAATAATTGAAGGAGAGTTGTAAATGTTGTAATGCCATTTAACCAACAATAAATTGCATACCATTGTATTGCATAAACGGAATACGTATTATCACAAGAATTCATCTTGGCATACATATCGAGAACTGTGTGATCTTAGTAAAGAATGACATCGAATAAAAAGGTGTTTTAATTGCAGAATATGTGCAATAGTTTAATAAGCAGTGATTCGACAGATATTTTAAATCATAGAAGGAACCGAGAGAACATAATATTTCTGCTGAAAACTAACAGCGATATATTCAGATAGACGATTTCATATTAGTTTATATGATAAATGTACATAAATTAATTAAAATCCAATCAGCATACTAACTAGAATAATTTACAAAAGTTACTTGCAAGTTAAACATAATTTATTGTGGTTTCGTTGTCATTCTAGGAAAGAATTTGAAACTCTGAGTGATCAATAATTTAGCAAGTCTGCAATTCAGCTAGTCGGGTAAAATTTGCAGAATTGTGAGTATTCCTTGATAATCAAATTTGAAAATTATATTAACTTCAGACGATTAAAGACACGGTTAACGTATCTTTAGAATCATTAACATAGTGACTGGCGGAAGAGCAAATATTGGAAGTCCTTTAAATTACATTTTTCAAGATCGAGTATTTTTTCAAAGAAAGAAGGATTCATCGGATATAATAATAACGCTAAGAAAATTTGATTCATTCCATATAGCGACATGGAGTATTTTTTCGGAGATTTCACTGCAATTTGAGACGGTTAAAACAAATGGTATCGGGGACCGGACAGATATTTTCAGTTGAAGCACACGATTAAGTATTAGGATACTTATCCCATTCATATACCTACACACCAACTGAAAGATTCACAAAAACAACACTAAGATTAATGTATGATTCACTTCGATGGTAGTATCCATACTTCGCAATTTTTATGAAATCTTTCTGAGTTTATTGAACTTCTTGAGGTTTATGATTCGCCGTCATTTATGGCCAGCCAACAGTGATACCAATTATTACACCTGTGTAGCCAAAAATTTACATGTCTACTATAATTATTATTAGCACATTAACAATAAATTATCTATACTTACATAAAAGTATGTTTATATTCCGTGTAAATTATGAATCTTAAATATATGGGCAATCAGGTTGATTAAATAAACATTTAATTTTACTATGTCAAAATTATTGTGCTCGTGTGGAGTTGATCACTCCCACACACCCATATTGCTATTTTGATTATTAAATAATAATTAATTAAGGTGATGAATATTGCGGTGAGATAAAATGTCAAGAGGAAACGAATGACAGATGTCTAACGATTTAAATTATAAAAAAAAATTGAAGGCCGAAGGCATAAATATTGAAAATATAAATATTAGTGCAACCAGAACTTCTTGAAAGTAAATGATATTGTTCGAGTTAGTCCTAAAAGACGGGCATTTGTAAGCATTGTAGCACATGAAAGACAGACAGGTGTCAGTGATATGTCCGTATTTGGGTCAATTCGAAAACGATATATCGACACAGTAGACATAACATTTTCTCATTTGAGTTAATTTTGTAGCCTGGATTTGCTTGAATGGCTCGCGGTCATGTTGAATTTGGAAGGACAATGGCACGAGACCAAATGGAAGAATGTGTGTTTATGTTTACATACATATTATATGAATATTCTGGACATGGTCTAAGCCTCCCACGTCAATAATTATACAAGATACCACCATTAAATATATTACCAATGTAAAGAGTCAAATGAATCATGTTTTGAAAAATATTACGATGTTCACCGATCCGATCCGAAGACGGCATTCAATAAAAAACAATATGGGTAATTTGAATATAAATAAAATAACAAGATGTTCAAAACATAAATGGCTGTTAATGTTATCGACTCGATCGCTTCATAAAAATAAAAAGAAATATAAATTTCACGCAGTGTGATAAATTTTTTTATTTTATAAAGCAAACCAAAAAGTCGGCATTAGGCTTCGGGATAGCGGGCGTAGAAATTATAATATTTGATTTGAAGCAACTGGGTGAGCTCGAAGAAGTTGAGTTGTAAATAAAGACAGAGCTAAAATTTGCATAGAGAACGGTTTACCTGTGTAAAATAATCATTGACCGAATGCTTTCGTACTAAATTTTACAAATCGCCTTGAATGGTTTAGGTATTCTTGATTGGATGATTTGATATGTGTATGTATAATTTATTACTCTTGTGTCTTTTAATAACAATGACCGCTGTGTGATACAATGATACATCAAAATATATTAGGTACGTATTAACATGTATGTATGTACTTAATATAATCGTGGGTCGAAAAAAAAGGAAAAACATGCGACCGCCTCCGGATAGAATATAGAATTCTTCCGACACGCGCATAATGTGTTCTGTGCATGACAATTTGATAGTGGCCACGTAGCATGACAGAAGATATATCCGTGGAGCAAAACAACGCCATCTCAAATCTCGAAAACCTTCTCGTTAAATTCTAATGCACGGAATAATTTTTCTGGGCTCGAAGCGACGATATGCGTGTGGTGAAAAGTCACATTAACAATAATTGGGTGTATTTTGTGCGACCAAATAATACTTTAAAATAGTAATTCGCTGGACAAAGTGTACTGTGCTGACTATTATAAAAATATGTGAGGGCATATTTCTTTTAGAATAGTTATTCATTTAACTACACAAATTATCTCTACACTTGTGAGATATTATTATCCTATATATAATAGCCCAGACCGCTCTGTAGACGTTTTATTATTATTACATGTAGGTATGAAATTTTATCATGACCTAAGCGTTCGCGGTGAAATAAAATGTTCAGACACACAGTTCCGGCGTACTACCTACTTTAGAGATTCAGTATTTCAATTCCAATACCGTCATCTATGACGGTTACTTATAGTATTACCAACATTACTTGACCGCCGCCGTATTTGGAACTAGAATTGTCCGCTTTGAATAAATTTCTCCAATTGCCATTTTATGCGAAATAAATATCTTGCCTACTTTTAATAACCGTCGCTAAAATATCAATTTTGGAATTTATTGAAATTTCAGTTATGGTTGAGTATTCATTCATGTGACGGTGGCACCCTCACTAGCGGCCAAGTAAAAATTGGTAAATCTATAGTAGCGGAATAGTTCACGACATAAATATAACAGTTAAATGGTATATGCGGATTCAATTGAAATTGGTTGACGAGTGTGCATAATATTGTAGGTATATTCAAAGGCTGAAAAGTTGAAGAAAACCTAAATTGCTTGACTGAACCATTAATATTGGCAGGTTAATTAACAACGAGCAGCATTTAAAATTCAAAAAGGATCATAAAAGGCAAGTTCTTTTTGGTCCGGAAGTTCAATTCTGATCCAATATTAAAATTTTCGAATAATTTTGAAGGCAATAATATTCTTTCCATGCAACAAAACATATATTAATTACAAAATGAAAGTATGACACCTTCCGTTTATTTTTGAAGACCTACCCGATAATAATAATTGATATTCGCAAAATATTTACACACATGCGGATATAAGGAGTAATTCTACCTTTGCAATCTATGGTAAGATGAAACCTCTCTTATCCGTGTAAACGTTTAATGACTTACATGTTTAGTATAACATGGAAAACATGACAGAAGCAATTTCGTCTTCCCTTAATTATATCTCGCATGAGAACTTAGTTCAGACTGTAACTTACAAATAAGATATTTAACAAAACATATTACTAATGTTTCTTATAAGTTTACACTAAGAATGGGTTGTAAGGCTTTCATGAAATTACAAATTAATACCGCCATTAAAAACGTTTTAGTAGCATACAGAATCGAGTATGTAATCATGCGGTGTTTATTCTATGAAATTAAAAATATAAGTGCAATTTGTATCTATAAAAAATCATTCTCTTGTAACAAGGGACGAACTAGATTTTATCTACATGAAAGAATAATTGCGGACTGCATGTAAAAGACAATCTTTCCAACGATGGTGGACGTTCTTGTACTGGATTCGAATTTGGCTACTTGCCGTCTAAAATGTTTTGTTTGACATCAATATCTGTTAAAAAAATAAAATAACACTACGAAAAGTAGAATGCATTAAGTGTGAATTTGATGTTGGATAGTGGCCTACTTATAAGATAAGTAAAGTAGTAGGGCAATTAAATATGTATTGGAGTTTCGGCTTTCGCATTTTCATTAAAGTGAAATTGACATAGATTCTAAAGGATTCGGATATGCAATAGGAAATTTAACGCATTTACGAAACTAATATTTACCAGAATGAACGGCTTCATCGTCTGCAGAAAGACAGCTTCTGATGGCACTTTTTCTTGCTGGAACCGGACTTCCCTTAAGCAGGGCATCGATCAGTTCATTGTTTTCACCTTCTTTACTGACACATTTTCCTTCACTGAAATCCTTTAAGAGTCTGGAGAATCTCTCTGCGTCGGCTGATGCACTTAAGTCGACAACCATAGGCACGGGTTCGGCGTGTTCATATACATCACGACGAGCGAATGGTTTTAGGAGTGAATTACTTCTAGACAGTTTTGCGCTGTGCGATCGTCCTATGAGGCTGAACCGAGGGCTCTTGGGAGCACTCGTATCCTTCATATTTCTCGTAGGCGATAAGTAATCGGGAGTTTTTAAATTATTTGTCTGCATTGTTTTAGGCTTTTCTACTTTGCTATCGGCCGGCACACCAGCATTAACAGTAGTAGGTAGTGATATATCGTTCTTGGAAGAAGATTTCAGTATCTTTGTGGTGCTGAGCATTAAGTCGATTCTAGATGCGGACTTTGATACTGACAAGCCAATAAAACTTCGCTCTTTCTTGCGAATAGAACGATCGCCAGCAATATTCAAATGAATAATTCCTGCAGGAGAGCCGCAACTCAGGGCGCTCTTAAGAGGAGTCTTGCAAATTTCAATCTCTTTAGCTCGCACCTTGACAAGCATAACCGAAGATGGAAGATCAGTTTGCGAGCGACTACCGATGGAAATTTTTGAGTTTACAACAGGATCCGATCTCAAGGAACTAACGGAAGAAGCTCTGTAATTTGTATAACCGCAGTCGCTGAACACTTTTAGTTTATTAACGTTTGAATCGCTGTGACCAGTGTTTGCATCATCATAGTCTATGTCGCACTTCGATAAGTTGAGATTTTTGGGAGCAGCTTTTGTCGGGAATGTGTCGAATGCTTCTGATCTGTTCGGGCTCGTGGAAGACCTGGACACGCTCTTTCTGGCCCGCAGAAGCAATCTATGGGGTGCTGGAGTGTGGGGTGGCGGTGAGGGAGGTAAATAATTCTCGAGGTTCTCGGAAAGGGGTATGTAGAATGTGGATCTTCGCCTTCCGCAGTTCTGATCACCGGCGGAAGGGCCGCCGCAGCCGTCGTCGCAGGTCGACGAATCGAGCATCGTCCCTTCAGACCGCGCCCCAAATGGGTTCACCGTTGAAACACATCACGATTCAGGCGCACTCAGTCAAGGCATGAAGAGATAGTATACAAGTTTCAATAGAATTCATTATAGTTATCGTTTAAACTTAAATAGATTCTGTTTGAATATGCTGTTATTATGATGTTATATTTGATATTTGTGAACACAAACGACACTGTTTAGAGAATGTTTATTCATCGCGCTTCGAACCGGTCTATATTACGACCGTTTGGTTTCACTATCACTGCATAAATTAGTTCATGTAAATATGTGTGAAATAAGCATTTGACATTCTAAAAAATGGAAAACTCTAATGACATTAACTGCTAGCAATACGAATTCTTGCACTGGTTATTACCAATGCTATTACTGTTACCAATGAATCTCATAAAAGACTCGATTTCGTTACATACATTTGAGATTGTGAATATTTTTTATCAAAGGTATTTTGTAATATGAGAATACGAAGGGTATAGGACATGAATGTGCAGATGGTGTTAATTTCAAGTACATATTTTGAAACAATAAGACTAGCGGATATGATATCAACCCAGCGACTTACGGTTCGATCACCTTCGCGTGTTCTGCCGACAATCTTTTCGATACTCTTACTATGAACCGTAATTACTATAAACACATACGATGAGATAAATTGAACCTGCTCAAAATGTTAAGTGAACACGGGTTGAATGAAAACACTTTCCATTTCTTCTTTCAAACAATCGATAGTTAGCTTCCACGGCCACCATTCATAGAAAATAATTTCCCTTCACCGAAATATAACAATGTCTCGTACTTACACAAATATAACCTTCTCTTTTTATTATTGAATAATATATTTAAAAAAATACAATCAAAGCTACATTATTACATCTATTATGTTAAATTCTCTCATAGATAAAGCGTTCATGGTTATGAATAATAACATTAACTTCATTGCACTCTTTAACCTTCAGTGAAAACGTTGTATTATAATAAAAAAACTAAAAATGAAGCCGTGAGTAATTTGAATGGTGCAATTAGACTAATTAGCACAGTATTTATGTAGATACATATAACATTAACTGTTCAGGCTGAAGATATCGCGAAAATGTGTAGGCGTATTTACGCAAATGGCATCCGAAAAATTAGCATCATGTACATTACTCGTAAAAATTACTAATTGGTAATAAACATTGAATGTTGCAATAATTGTTGGTTAAAAAATGCCAGAATAGCAATATCCAAAATATTTGGATGCTCATCCGAAGATAAATGGCGACAGGAATTTCACGCATCAGATAAAAATAAACTCAATAGTAAGAATCTGAATGACGGTCAGGTGGTCTCTTCTCTGATAATTCATCGGGTATTAACCGTATCAGTTGTGGAAAAATCTAAGTTCAAAGTAAACCTAGATGAGGGGGAAATTAAACAAACACCAATATTTTGTTTTCACGACGGATTCCACAGACTCCGGGTCATCCATTGGGCGACCGGTAGCCTTCGAGTGGGTAAACATAATACCGATGGAGGTGTTTGTACTATATTAGTAAAATGAAGATACTTATGACTATTCTGATAACAAGCAGTAAAAAAACTTTGGAGCCTTATAAAGAAGAGCAATTAATTTAACATAAGCTATAGTTACGTTCATAATTACCTAAGTAAGTTTGATTATACCTTACATTTCACCAGTTTTAGTTAAATTCAATTGGTAACGAGGAAAGGCTTCGAACAAAGATACGACATGTTATTTAACCCAAAATATGTGAAGGTCTAAGTAATATAAAATAAATTTGAATTTAATGAGGGATGCCTAATTTCGTATACCGTATCGTAATCGAGAATTGAAAGGGTTCGTATTGGTTTTCAGTTTCCGCAATATATTATGTGGCAAATGTAATTTAAAATTTACATGTAAAACAACTACAACGCAAGCATACACTATCGAACTGAATTTATATTGAAAATTATTCAAATAGCAATAATTCAATTATGAGATTTCAATGGATATGGGCCTACGTCCACAACAAATTTAGTAGAATAATTGGTTAAGCAATAATTTTATTCAGGGGCACTATTTTCATTGAATATAATTAAATAGAAGAATACATATTTTACGCCAGTATCACCTGGGTGACACTTTTTCATGTCATAAAGAAGTTACTACTCTTTAGTCACTATTTAATTGAAGTTATGATGACATAAATAAATATGATTTATTCGAAAAAGGAGAATAGTCATTATCGGCAAGCGAAAGTACGTAAACTATGAGGTAAGTGGTAAATGAAATAAATATTTAATAATAAGTAAGTTAAACGTAACGGATAATTGAGCTGAATCATTGAGTAGTGGACATTCTAAACGTGATAAAAAAGCAAAAGTGTATCGAATGTTGTGGCAACAGCTTTATGAAATTTGTGTTTAACTTGCATCACGAGCACAGCCACTGAGGACCACTTCGTGACTTGACTCACATTGAGGGATCGAAACTGATTGGTCAATATTATTAACAAGTATCTCTATTCATACTCGGCAATAACTTTACTATTGATATTTCATTACTGGCTGTCATCTATACAATAACGGCTATATTATGATATAAATCGGTGTATATATGAAGATGTACATATGGAAAAGTTGAACTGAGTCATAATTATTGTTAAAGTCAAATCAATGGTCGATTTTTGAAACGAAGAATAAGGTCTTGCGTTGAAGATCATTTTCCATCGTCGTGCTGTCAAGAAAGATGTCGAGCGTTTTATCCCCCACTGAGATTACAACTTGTGCTAAAACACAACAAAAATAAACAAGAGTATTCAACTGTGAGTATATTTGGTTAAAATATCGTGACCAGTGGTGTAAAAAAAAATGAGTATAGTAATAATCTACCTATTTACAATATTATTATGCAGGAATGAAAAGCAGCAATAAGATGACATTTCAAACGGTATTTAATTCTGCAATGTATATATTTTGGTAGAAAAATATACATTATTTGAAGAAATGATACAAAACAAGGTAAGAAGTGGCAATCATAGCCACATTTTTTTAATAGAACGAATAAATTTAGGAATACGACTTTTATCCCTTTCAAGGAAGGAAAACAAATTCATATTTTCTGAAACACTTTCTGCGATAGGTCTATACATAATGGGATTTCTTATCTCCCGCTTCGGCATAAAATAATACTGAGTATGCATAGCAAGTGAAGTGGCTTTTATGTTGAATATTGTTATACAATATTATTATATCGCGCAAAAATCGTTACATTCAAGGCTGAAAAAGAAGATTCTGGTTACATTAAAAAAAAAACATGATACCGTCTGAGTTCGGAATGTTTTCTTATTAGATTACGTCTTGTAAAGGATTACATACCGACTGAAAATAAGCAGATGCCTTTCCCTCGGTGTTTATTTGTTTTCAGCCAAGAATAGGTAGGTAGGTATACGATTTTCTCAAAACAAGAGAGAATATTATTTTATTCTAATGTAAAAATTGAATGAAAATATATTTCTCATTCGCTATTTAATAATTATGCCTAAAGACAAGATTAACAGGTTTTACTCTGTCGAAGATTGACCTTCTAGTTTTCTAGGCAATGGCATCGCTAAAACGGATTTTGTACAATTTCGTTTATCATCCATAGATAAAACCTTGAAAAGTATGTAAGTTTAAGCAAATTGTAAAATAAGTATAATGAAAAGCCCGTGCAGGTTTGAAAAATACTAAAGACTGAGATTGCTTGTTAGAACCTCATAACACATCAACATTACGCGAACCAGTTCGTTAGTGACAGAATATATGGAGGTACTAACTTTTAACGATTTAATAAGTGTAATAATTTCATTTCTTAGATTTCTTTAACCGATTCCACTAAAAAATAGAGAATATGGAATGCACAGTCTTGTTGTTACGAACTCTCTACGCCACAATTTCAGAAGAGGTTTAGGTGACTAGATCAGAAACCCATGCCTATGGATACAGATTCATTAACAGCTTAAAAAGTAAAGATGTTTTAAATTTTCATTCGGTGATCCGAGTCCTTGATCGTAGAAAGAATATTTATACAGGTATCAAATTGATGACATGTCAACAATTTTTGATAGCGAAAATACCGAATACTTGCTTGGAAACTACAATATATCGCGCGTTGATGGATTGGTTTGCTCAAAGCAACCGTAATTATAGGGGGCTTTGGTTTACAGCATTGGTCGACATTGGACCAAAACAGTATAAAATATATCAAGACTGAAAACATAAACAAAACACACTTTTATTGCTGCTCTCAAAACATCTGGGGTCTGTGCACATCTTTGGACGGAAAATATGCCAGTGTAAAACAACTCATCAAATTCTAGGTATTTACGCAAGATTGCCTATCCCTATCTTGCTCATATTATCCTATCCAACATTCGAGATTATTAGATAAATTATTAGATAATTATAAAGAAATGTATTTAATTACTATAAAGATTGCACTGTAGATTTTCATCAATCCAACAACTTTCTCAGTATCGTTATATTATAACTTTATTTAAAAAAATAAAGAAATCGAAACAGTTTTCTTTTTAAATAAAAATAAAAAATAATTCAGCTGCTAATAATTGTACGATAAATACTGACGTTTTAAGGGGGAGGGCTGTGTATTAATCACATTGTTTGGAATTGATTTCAATCAACACGCGACATTATATTTTGTAAACAAATAATTAACACATGGATAATGATGGCATATAAACAACCACAATCGATCAATATACTTATTTATTCGATAAGTTTTTTCATGAGAAAATCAAAACATCTTCTTTGACTTCCGATTAAGATACAACTATCATAATTTTAAATATCAACAAAAAAGTAAAAGTATTTTCAATAATTGAATATAATTATTGTAATGTTTATTTTTTCTGTTGAAGAGAAGCAGTTTTTTAGACCGGGGAAATTCATAACAAAAGAAATTTTGCCACCAACATGAGTATAATACACGGTAAAATTTAGGAATATCATAAACATTCAATTAAATGTTGCCAATAGTTTTCAATACTGAGTAAAACAATGGAACGCTCATTCACAATGCACATGCACAAAACGAAAAACAAACAACACCACCAGCCCTCGGCTGTATTATTTTATCGCACAGTAGGGCCAGAATGCACGTCACTCAAAAACTACATACACAATTTTTCCACGAAAGCAGTGTATTTCACATGATGGCTTCTGTTAAATCGATGTAATTACAATCGATGGCACAGGAAAATCTATCCCCCCAGAAAACTTTTTAAATTAAGAGTACAAACGCGTGTTCGAGAACTTAGAAGTATCGCGGTACAACAGGCAAAGGCTGTCGCGTTGCAATCGTGACTGGTCGGCGAACTGGCAAAAGCTATCGGAAATTTTAATATCGCCAACTTCAGAGCGGTCGTACATTAGGGCCACCAAGATATTTCAGACGGCGGACCATACAATCATATTTTGTTATATATGAGCAATACAAACATTGCATTTATATCAACACAAAGTATCTAATAAACACGAGGACTGAATCAATTTCATTCATCATTTTAAAAATGGATTTATTGCGCATATAGAAAATAATTAAAAACGGCAGTCGTTGATTAATAAAAAATCAAATAATAGAGTCGTTTCGCCAATGCTCAGCCAGTTAAGCGACAGGTGTACTTTCAAAAGGAATTTTGAGTCAATGAATGATAAACACATATTTTTTTCGCTGTTATTCCATTAAACAGGGATAAAGTAATGTAACCAACTTAAAATAAAATAGTTAATATTGTACCAAGCATAAAATAATAGAGATTTACAAAAAAATGCCACTTGTCTCAGAAGTTGGCCCCGTAAATCCAGTGTTCAGCCCCTTTCGTCGTCAGTGTTCGGCCATCACCAGGAATATCGCGGTAACGGATACCATGATTTTTTCTCTTTCTCTTTCGTTCTGCTTTGATGTGAGCAAATGAAAGAAAAAATAAGAAGTTATCAGTTCTACTCTACATACGTACGTTTGTGTCACTTCGCATGCTTGGAAACAGGGCTGAATCGAAAACCAATTTATCTACATATTTTTAAAAGTTTTTTTTAACAGACAAATTTTCGTAATATCGATACAATCTGCAAACACTTAATCAACATTTATTTTTTTATCTGTCATCATTATTTAATATTTATATTTATTTAAAACTATGATTACCAACGAAAATAAACGAACATTTACAAGGAAAGTAATTTCCTTAGAGAAACGTCAAAAATTCTGGATCGATTTGAACTCGGCGAGAAAGTCTTAGGAATTTCGAAGTAATGTAATTTATTCGTAAATTATGCCGGAGAGCTATTTCAAGACATAACTCTTCTATATTTCCCTATCAGAAATACTTCGTTTCAATAGTGAAAATCAATTGAAACATTAAAATTATAATGAAACGTCACAGCGGCTATTTTACTGTTAGCGATCTCCATACAACATGAATCTGTCCAGTTTCTGTCCAAACCCAGACTACCCTCTGACGCGGGGCAAGACATCGAGAGAGTCGACGGCTTTAGGTACTTGGGGGTACACATCACGGGAAATGGCAATCCGCGTAAAGAGTCTCTTCTATCAACCAGGTGGATTCCGTCGCCCTGGAAGGCCGCTGATGACCATCCATCGGATGTATTCAGCGGTGTTACGGGACGCTGGGATGACCTTTGAGGAGGCGAGGAGGCTGGCGGGGGACAGAGTAGCTTGGGGGAACCGCGTGTTGGCCATATACTCCGAATAGGAAGCGGATATGGTTTAAAAAAATACAACAATAATGTGTCGAAACTTGTGAAATAAATATGTGCTTTTTTAAATTGTGTATTGCATCATATAGGTCAGTAAAGTGCAGATATACATTGGCAAGTGGCAAGACTACCTACACGAATTAAAAAAACATCTGTTTTTTTAAATATATCCGATATTATTTAAGTTTTAAGCCCAAATTACTGGCAACGGCCGACTTTAGGAACACTTTAAGATTTTTTATCATTCGGTACTACTCTGAAACGGTAGGCCAATGATACACCAACTTATAATCAGTCTTCGTTAAAAAATTAAATTTCGTCTTCAGTCTTTAAGATTGACATTGGGAACGAATATGGTTTAACAGATTTATAAATTAGCAAAAATATAATATACTTATCTAAAAATAAAAATAGAATACATGGTAATCCTACAGATTCTTAAAAACAGAGACAACGCTATGGAGGATAAGAAGGAAAACATTTATGCCGTAAAAGGAAAGAGTTAATCTTAGCACAACGCACAGAAAGAGACAGGTATCGGTTTGTATTATACATAGTAGTCAACACTTTTGTACCTATTTGACTTTACAAACTCGAAAAATAAAAAATAATATTTAGAGGTTACCTACTGTTCAACACCTTGCAACGTTCAATTTATAATGTGAAGATATAACATATAATTATATATTAATTTATTTTAAGGTGTTAACTGTCAATTCTTGGTGAGAAGACATTATATTTTTAAAAATAAAACACAATTCGTTTGTACTACTTCCACATATTTATAATGAACATATTTTTGCTCAGCTAATGGACTTTTAATGTAGCTATATTTGTGATTTCAGATTAGTATTTATTGATTTGTAAGAGGTCCATAACATTTTAATTGTAGACTTTTTTATTTATAATTTGTTTGTAATCAGTATTTTCTTGTCTTAGTTCATGAACCATCAATTTTATATACCTTCATTTTTACACTCAATTTTATATAAATAAGCCTGTTATGTTTGTATTTTTATCAGTTGATAATGCTCCTGATGAGCGAAACCGGTCCTAATCATTACAAATATGCGGAAGTAGTACAAATGAATTGTGTTTTATTTTTTAAAATATATTAATTTTACAAGATTTAAATCTGAGTGCAACTGAATAAAAGATTTTCAATTTTTTTATAATATAAATTATAAAGGTACTTCGGAAGATCCGGTATTAGATTGGACAAATCTAAAGCTGCAAAAAACAGTAACTTGTGCTAGTATTCATTAAAAAATATTATTCTAAAACCATTCATCGCATATCTAGTTATATCACACCATATCTACCTACGTAGAGAAAATAAGAAGCTATTCGGACAAACAATAATGACAACTAACTGTTACACATGATGACTGTTAAATTTGCATAATTTAACAATGAAATCAAAACATCATAATTTAATTGATCATGGTGTAACGTTAAAGTAAAAAATCTTTAAAATAATTAAATTCTCAATGTTTGAAATCACTTTTTCTGAAAAGATGTTTGCCATGACAGTGAGAAGCAGACAATAACAACTCGTTGCTTATATTCATGAAAAGTTTTATGTAAAATATAGGTTACACGACTAGATATGTTTCAGAAACAAGGCTTTATAAATACCTGTGACTTTCAATATTTGAAAATATCTATGCAAGCTGTATACATGCAAATCGATACTCTAATGGAGAAAAACTTATTCTTGCTGTAGTAATTATACGAAGGGCCTATTTTAAGTTTTAAAAATGTTAAATTACATACATACCATACGTTTTTTTTAAATTTGTATTCCATATATAAATAACGATAAGCGTCGTACTACAATTAAAACAATATATTTTCGAAAGTTTCTATTGGTTCTCATTGCCCTCAACAAGCAAAAGGTTAAGGTTAAAATAAACTCACGAATAATGCGTTTTTACAATAATATACCTACGTATGTAAAAGGCAAAAAATGTATAATGAAATACTTGTAGCTCTACTAGAACATTGTGCGACCCATAGTTTGAGAAGCATTGATCTAAATCAGGAGTCTCTAAGCTACGGCCCAACACCGGCCCGATATCAATCCGGTCCGCGGTAATTGGCCGGACATGCCCGGTATCCGGCCCGCCATAGTTTTGTCACACAGATAAGTAGTGCCCAAAGCGGAAAAAAGCCACGAGCAAATGTATGCGACTGATCAACCAATTTTTTTGTCGAAATGAGTGTTGGTTTTCTCCTTGTAGGTTCCAATGAAATGTCCTTGACACTAACTTGTCCGTAGGTACCAACCGAAATTTGCACGTTATTCAAAACTACATTATGTTGGTATGATAAGCTAGCTAGGTCTTGACCCTAGGGACTCAGTGGAGAGTCAGTGAGGCCCTTAGGCTAAAAAGTTTGGAGACTCCTGATACAAATGGCCGGATGTAAGCGACTATACACGAAACACTAGTACACTAAATAATAGGTAAAAAGGACCCAAGCTGTAAAAAAACAGTTGTATTATAAAAATCAATGTCTTTCAAGGTTCATATCTCTCTCGCGAAATTTTGTGGATGAGTTGTAGAATTTGACGTTGAATGTCGGTAACTGGTAACGAGTCTTCTGTAAATCGTCGAATAATGATCATGACAAAGGGTTAACAGTTGACTATAAAATCAAACTTAAACGATAAAAACATCGAAAACAAAATTTAGTTAAAAATTTTTTAGATATTTTAATAGTGTTTTTTTCATGCCCGCTTCCAGCGTGGAGGATATGACTTCAAATGAAGGTATCTCAACAGGATTTTTTCTACGAGAACTGCTTGTTACTCAGTTGCTCAAACTCTCTTTTTCGAAGAGAGTAGGGATAGGACAGGACTAGTGGTTAGATAATCGCTCTCGGTACGCCCCGTGAGGATCGGTAAGTGGGAGGGAGGAGTTTTTAGATATCACAAACACTCAGACTACGAACAGAAATCCATAAATCAATTGAAAGATCAATGTACGAAAACCGTCCGCACCAGGAATTGAACCAGAGACATCCGTAACCGTAGCCAACAACGCTACCAACTGCGTCACGGACGCCGACAAAAGTGTATGAAACCCTAAATATCTTCCTATTGATATGCAACTTTTTAAAAAAATAGTAATAATGTACATATCGACTGTGAAAAAGACGTTCTTTTTCCTTTCCACAGTCGATATGTATTATTATATCGCTAAGGTTGGAGAGTTTATAGTATTTCAAAGAAAATGCATTATTTGACTTCGAACATAATTCGACGGGGTTTTGGCCAATTGATGTAACCCTCGAAATTGAAATTGTTCAGAAGAGAGAGTAAATTATATTTCTATTGAAAATATTATATGGTGAGTTGCTTTATGACTCTTTGAAATCCATCCCTGTAAAATTTCATGTTTACAGATATGGGACTATATGTATGGGTGTCGATATAAATGTGGCTTCCATCAAGTGGTCGGGTCAGAATTTTTAAACCTAGGTCCAATGTAAAATGATGTTTCCCTTCCAAAAAATGGTAAATTTATTTTTCTAATTAACATCATTTGGCCGAGACCTGTTCTGTCATCTTTAAAATAAGATCCAATCATAAATAACGAAATCCGTATACAAATAGTCATCGGGCATTGAATGTGTACAGGCATTTCGATAGACAGCTCATAGCTGCTGTCAGGCGAGTAAATCCATCGAGATTCAAGATGAGTCAGGGTCGTTAGTGAGGCGTAAAGGGGTCGCGGGTTCGAATACCTTTCGACGTAGTCAATTTTGATATTCCTAAGAAAACGGCATCGACATTTGTGTACCGGCAGATATTATGGAGTCTTCCTAACATTATAAAAAAATGTATTATCATGAATTATATAAAACTACTTCCATGGTTATTGTTATTAAATTCGTCATTCAAGTCCACGATTCATCCTTAAATCACTTAAGCGAGGTTAGTGTATTTTTTAATGGGTTATAAATAATTGCACTTTGTGTTAGGTAGTATTCACTTGGTACACTTGAACTTTTGTTTCGATAGTTTGCACTTTGTGTAAGCTAGTATTCACTTGGTACACTAAAACATTGACTTTTATAGTTTTCACTTCGAAACGGATTCTTTTAACAAAGTACCACAGACTAATTTTGATAGCTTGACTTTGAAACGGATTATTTTAATTTTGTATGTTATGGACATTGAAATAAATTATATTAACATATTGCATGTCCACTTCATAAATACCACTCCTATAATATACTAGTGAATACATTCTAATGCGTGGAGCAAAGACAATACAGGCGGCCTAATATAGAGTTGCGACAAGTAAATTAGTCTATTGTGGAAAATCCTATGTTGCAAGTAGTAAAGAATAAGTGACTTATCATTACAGCGTTGTGAAACTATCGATTTCAAAGTGTGAGTATTTATATTGAGTGAAAACTATTTTGTCTATGTGATAATATTTTTTCGTAAGTGCAACATATTTCTTCAATGATTAAATATATTTTATTATGTGGCATCACTTTATTTTTAGTGAAATAATTTGTTTTTTGTGGAATGTATTTATTATAAGTGAAAACTATCTTTACGAAAGTGAATATCATCTAAACAAAAGTGCATTCAATTGTAAGGCTTTTTTAATGATATTGTAGTTGCTATAATTGTACACTAGTATACTACCAAGTCATGTATTGCTTAAGGGTTTTCATTTTTTTATAATGTATATTTATATAATAGTACTAGTATAACCGTACCCGTCATAGATGACGGTATTGAAATTGAAATACTGAATTTCTTAAGTAGCTAGAACATCGGAACTGTGTGTGCATTGCATAACATTTTATTTTATATAAACACCGCGAACGCTTGGGTCATGAGAAAATTTTATACCTACATGTGATACGTGATAATAATAAAACGTCTACAGAGCGATGTGGACTATTATATATAAGATGTATATCTTTTTAACGCCAATACCCAAAATCCTAAAAAGATTGTCATCTATAATAGTATACAGAGGAAACTTATTATCAATCTGTCCATTTGGATTGTAAAAAAGTAAGCAATATTCAAGGGACTCATAAACAAAAATAACATAAATTACAACCATATAAATTCAAATTAACTACTAACATACCTAATTTTATTAAATATTAACCGCAAGATGCGTGTAAACGTGTTATTTCAACACGATAATAATAAGGCCAACACACACCTATTTTCATAATTATTTATTTGATTTATATTATTTTTTTCGGGTTGGTATACCTTTGGTAGGTTTGCTAAGCACGCTCTTTTAAAATCTTGACATGCAATTAATTTATCATAATAATTACTGTGAGGTAGCTACGTTTTTTGTTAATCTTCCCAATGACTCAAATTAATGTTACTAATTCTATGAAAAAAGGGTTTATTCATTTTATTATAATATATTACTGACAAATGAAATGCAAAGAGCTTCCTATGAACTGTATCAAGTTTTCTAGTATCAGTCGATATTCGCGCATCGCAGTCATGGCAGACAGGCAAATGCAATTTCTACGAATATTCTTCAAACGCATACAGATATTTTAATAATCTATTCGCGACATTTACTTTTTATACCGTTTTCCTCGAGCAACGTACTTTTCCTTCCATTACAACGTTTGTTGCTATCGTAATGAGATCGTGTTTCCGCGGTTAAAATACCGATTCGCGCTAAAATATTCGCGATAAAAGAATATTTACAAGCATTTTATGATAGTTATTTTTTATCAAATTAAATTTAGATAACAGTTCGCGCTAATGACTTTTATCGATTCGTATGATAATCTTAACGCGACAAAGTGAAACAATGCAATGAGGGAATGTCAAATTTATATTGTTATGTAAATACTGGATTGAATATAAATATACATAATAACACACATTATTTATTGTACGGTATACAGTAACTCTGATTCGAAAAAGAGAGGTTGAGCGACTGAGTTGCAAATAGATCTTGTAGACCAATCACTATTGTGATAAGATCCTTTAGGAGTCTATATGCTCCAGATTAGGAGCGGAAATGTTACAAAAAAAATGCACATGCCATACTCTCACAACAGGAAAATCTGTGATATAATATTATGATGACATAAAATAAAGGAAGGTAATTGATATGATTTCTTTTCCATTCAATGCCACAAGCATATATTGTTTTAGATGAAACTACAAGACCTTATCCACGTTCATATTTCTCCCAAAATTATGTAAGTTATGTACCTATTCTGAAATATATAACCTTTTATTAACTGAAGATTATTGAACAATATACAATTTAAATTGATAACGCTACTGTTACACACATTTCACCTAGTGAAGAATAATCTTGAGACTTATTTGAAGAGTTCGTTCATAGCATCGATTCTTTATAATTCTTGAGTATTCATCAATTGTAAAGCAATCCACTAATAGTATTCATGTTCTCATACAAGTTGGCTTCAAATACCATTATATTGTACATAATCTGCATGGATTTTTTAGTTATAAATTAGTGGTTTTAATTTTTTTTTAAATCACTAAAGCACCATAGAGATCTATGATTGACGGGTCGAAAGTCACCGTATTATTAAAGCTGTTTTAAACACGAAAACAACATTGAAAATATACTAAATATTCGAGGGGTCCCATGAAAATCGTTCAAGTCTATAAAGCAATCAATAATAGCCCCATGATAATTTTGTGCAGACGATAAGGTGATAATTTTAGATAGTGGTGAAATTGATAACAATTTTATTGAAATACACATCAGTCAATATTCGAGGAAACGAATGTTGATATCAATACCAAAACCTGGAGTTTGTAAACAAACCGACTGTTAAGTGGTTTTATAATAATTCCGTTTCAACATATACACCACACGAACTGTACTTCAATAAGTTTATTTGTGAATGCGGTCAGTAGAGATTTGTTATATTTTACCTTATTTAAGTAGTCTAATAAATTTGACCTGTTATAATTTAACCTTATAATTTTCCAGGCTTATCGATAACCAGTGCTTATCAGCGAGAATTGAACCTATTTTCGGCCGCCATATTGCGGGATTATTGAACGGCATGTCAACACAAGTAAATAGTGAAATTAGTAGGATTCCTGTTAACCTCCCGGGAAATCGCATGCGAAATTGGTTCGTGCATGAATTCTGTGTGGTACGTATCACCAACAGATTATATTGACAGGACACAACCAGCCGACAGAAATAAATGGCGTAACTTCTTTTGATTTAGCAATTTTAAACGCAGTCAGAATCACAAATTTCGAGAGTAGCAGTTAGGATTGCTCCTGTTTAAATTTTTACTATTATTCCAAATACTTTATGGCATCACACCGAACATTATATATATATACTTACCTTTAAAGTGGGTTCAAATGACGGCAAGGTCAATACCACATTTAGATTTTTTAAATTTGGATATCGGTGATAGTGAAGTATTTTGTCCTCTACTGAGTTACTTGAAAATCACATTGTATATATTATGTGTAATTTAATTTAAGACATCGACTGAGGGTCCTTGATGGAACTTCGATAGCAAAATCTCAATAATTCAAGTTTTTTATATTATGTGGTTTAAAAACTTTAAAATGTCTAGCGTCTTGGCTGTAAGCTGTAATGCCTCATATTTTAAAAATATTTATTTAATTAAAACAATTAGAAATCATTGTAAAATGAATAACTTTGGTTTATTGAGATCGCGAGATAGATAAACATCGTGATGGGAATATCGATAAATAAATAGTAATTGTTGATGAATCCACCTTACACGATATCTTATGTATTACATTATTCCCATTTGAAAGAAGGATGTACACCAACAGGAAAAAGGATGGCCAAACAGGTATGATATTAAATACAAAGTAGGCAGGTGTTTACCGGAGAGGCAGGTGGCGACAATCGAAATCCGAAGCGGACCTCGAGAGATCGTAGAGGACAGGATGGCGGACGAAGGAGTAAGGAACAGGTGGCAGGACTAGCAGGTGACTGGGCGAATCGAAAACCAAAGACAGATTAGGTATTAGTTTATTTAGTATTATACAAAAATGCATAACAGCCAGACCGCTAACATAGCCATAGCAAATGCACACTTTATTTGTAGATGAAATTAAATATTTCAAATACAACATATTCAAACGCCTTTATAATTAATTGGAGAACGTGGTATACTATGTAATTTAAGCTCATAGAATTTCCTAGGTATTGAAAAAACAGGTATTATAGAGCAAAATATCAAAGCTTCGAATAAAAAGAATTGGCGGTTAATTTGTAAAAAATCATTTTTAGTCAATAAAATAAAATTTTAATTTTGTTATACCACATGTTATGCAACCCTAATTTTACTTCTTTTTCAAACTACATTTTCTTAAGTATTTAACATACTATAAATATTAAGAATTGGGAGGGGGATTTTACCGGTGACCGGGTACAGTGGGGAAACACTCGCCACTCACATGCATAATAAGCTTTGACTGGTTCCTGTGAGATGTTTTATATTTTGGAGACTCATTATTGAAGTCATATAAATATCTTCTGCTGAAGAAAATTACGTAAAAATCACAATAATATCGTATTATTGATTTCTAAATAATAACGTCAAAAAATAGCAAAGTTTTGTCAGGCATTGTTGTTGAAAGCAATTTCGGAGTAACGTCATCGTCAGAGCCCAATTACAATGAAGTTCTACCAATCAATAAATTGACACTTTAAAAAGGCGAAATAAATTGACTCCTCATATTACACGGGGTAAAAATTCAACCCAATGTAAACGGATCCGAATTGAAACTTAGCATGCAGGTTAAAGGCAAACGTAACACAGTGTGAATAGCAAGTCGTCGATTAATTCAGCCGCAGGTAGGGTTTGCAACACCGGAAGAATAAATTAATACCGGTATTACAAAAATAGGTCAAAATCAGAAAAGAAATAAAAATACGGCTGACTAGCATCGATCGCATTTCCGAAAGAATAGACCAATTTCAGTATTTTATATAAAATACCATTATTATTTTAAAAAAATATATAAATAATAAGCGTACGCATAGAAGTCTGATTTTTATAAATACTTTAAATTACTTTTTCTTTTAATTCAAATATTGCATTAAAAGGCTGGTTCATTAATGGTAGAATTTGCCAATCTTGATTGAATCTTGGTGAAAATAAGTTGGGATGCAGAAAAGGCTTTATCAGCTTCGATGCTTGTTGAACAGTCAGTAATTAATTGTAATACCGGGATCCCGGTTTCGGTAATACCGGTATTTGACTCCCTAGCGGTAGGGAATCAGGCGGCGGACGCTTGCAGCTGAACTTTATGGGAACTTTTTTTCCTCTTTACTTCTTTTTGTAGCTTCTCAGAAGTGACAAGAAAGGGAGGCGGTAGGAGATCTCGAAGAATTGATATCGGAGGAGAGCGTACTAACTACACAAAGTCACCATAAGATGAAATACCTTACTAATGGCTATTTAAAGACGTCAAGGGAGAACTCTCCATTTTTTATTCTTGTACTTTATTAGAGCTCAGAAACTCACATTTTCTAAGCTTTAATCTTTTTTAGCTGAACAGTTGATACAAAAAGTGTAACTGTAATATTTAATTTCCGGTAATAAGTGTGGGAAGACTTAACTATAAAATGGAAAAAATGCATTCTTAGTGAATATTTCACCTTTTCATTTTAATAAAACAAGACCAGTTTTGTTTAGATAGTAGATTTAAACCTTCACAATTATAGTATGACTGATACTATAAATGGGAAACGTGTCTAAAAAATTGTTTATTCGTGGAATACAAAGGACAGCAAAAAGATCATTTTTACGCAAATAATAGACACAAGAGAAGAGTAAAAGCGAAACAAGTCGTGTTTTTTCATCTTCGGTAAAACTTGTGCAGTTTTTAATTTATTATTATATTATATTTGTATATGTAGGTTAACACATCGCCATCTATCATGTATGTATATTATTATGTCGCTTGTTTCACGGCCTCTTTCTAGAACGCATAAGAGAGTAAAAAAATGAATTTACAGCCATAAAAAGCAGTTCCGTGTAGCTCTGTTCGGTACAAGTGAGAAGAATTATTTATTTTGTCGTCAGCGTTGTGGAAAGTGGTTGTGATAAAATATAGTATGACAGTGGAAGACGCACAGTACACCGTTATTGATATGCAAATGAATTTGTTCGAGGTGTTAGCGATCATATCTTTACTAAAAGTAATTTCATTGGACGAGAAAATAAGAGAAAGTGATTGATAAACCGGAAAATTGCATAAATTACTATACAGGTAATTAAAGATAATGCGTACAACATTTTAACATAAACAGTGCAATAGGAATCAAGAATATGAATGTATACAAGTAACTCTCGTTCCTTTATACCCCAGCGAATCAAGATTCGTTATATTGCAATCGATTTAAAAAAAAAAAAAACCCTCCAGCATTTATTTGCTTGTATTTGACACCTTGACACGTGCAAGGAATCGTTATACTGACTAATGTAATAAACCTACGAGCGTCAATGAGATAAAAGTAAGCCGGTGCATCGATTGCATAGCATAGAAGTATCACAAAGTATACTGATAAAAGCTATTACTAGAGCTATTCGTTGATTGTGAAATTTCGCTTATCCCGACCATATCCAAAACGAGAGCGTATAACACTTGTTTTAAAGGACAGAAGCTTGCTAATCCCGCGCGTGACACGAGGGAATATAATCGGATTTTTTTCAAAACACCGGTTTATTTGCGGCAATTTCAAGTGTCTTCTCAAAATAATAATTTTATGGATACAAATCGTGAAGCTTTAAACATTATAGATATGCAATATTTTAGCCCTGTTTGGCTGAGAAATATTCATGTAATTCCAGCTGAGTTCGACGGTTACTTTTTGTGGAAATTCATTTTCCATATACCTAGAGTGAAAATTTACTACGTCGCAACTATTTATATGTTTGTTTTGTATCAATGTTAATCATTTAATGAGGAAATCACCGCACGCATTTACTGTTATTTTTAATGTGCAAACCCACCGGTAAAATAAAACTGGGATAGGAAAATATTTTGTCAAAAACAACAATAATCAACCGTATTTTATATGGTTACATTCGATGTGTAACGAGTAGGAAACAACACTAACTATGTAACATTACACCAATTTCCTTGGAAGATAAAATAAAGTGTGATATAAGTCATATGTAATGAAAGTTAATTTTATAATTAAAAATTGAATGCAAATGAATTGAAAAACAATTATATATTGTTCCCGCAATTAATCGGAATAATACGAATACGAAAAACTGGGACACAATTAACACAACAATAATGTAGGTGCATCCAGCTATAGATTGGTATTTTTTATTTTTTTTTCTCGACAAATTTTACAATAATTGGGGATTGACTGGTAGAACAAACTGACCGCAAAAGCTGTATATCAAAAGGTCTCCAGCAACCCACTCCACATCGTCATCGGTTAGGATGTGATAAAGGTATATCAAACAATATAAATTCCAATTGGACGGGGAATAAATACCCTGATTTATTTATTCAATAGTTTAAAAGTGGTCTCGAGCCTCGTGATTCGAGATAATGTGAAACTCGAGGGGTCCCTTTGTTGCAGTGTTCGTGAACCAGTTAATATGAAGATCAGAATTGTTATTATCATTGTCAGTATTTTGGCTTCTTTGACTAGGCTTCGTAAATTGAAATTTGCTTACATACTTTTAATAATACATGCTACGTCTGTTATTTGTAAATTATCAAATTAAATAGTGTAAATCCAGGAGTAATCTACATTGATGTTTATTGTGAATCGTGATAAATGTACAACTACCGATTGACAGGAATCATCACATGTGGAAACGAGTTTTTAGTAAAATATCGGCATACGGAAAAGGATCGTACAGAAGACAGCACAATTTGTGATGTGGAATTATATGCCGTAGTTTACTCTTTTTCCGTGAGCCATCTAACACCAGTAAGACACGGATATAAACTTCGTAGTTTTGTAATTTAAGACTGATGGAACTTCAATATCAAATTTGAATTATTGAGATTTTGTACATTTACATGTATTTTGTAACTAGTTAGTTGAGTTCAGTGACAAAATACATGAAAATGTACAAAATCTCAACAATCCAAATTCGTAGTTTTGATTATATTCGTAACATACAATAGCAAATGAGCAGATAATTAACACACGACCGCATATTTGAGTTAAATTAATTTGTAGATTGAATTTGAACGTGTTTGGAAATAGCGCATTTAAAAATTGTTGTCGATGAAAATTGTCGTAAAAATCAGATTGGTTACGGATCACTTTCCTACTGTCTGTCGTTTTGAAATGACATAAGATTAAGAGGCTGGGTGCGTAGAAGAAAAGGAACAAAATGAAAGAAAGGAATATAAAAAAAAAACATTGAATTGATCAGGTAACAAAAGATAAATTTAATGTGTGGAAGGAATGCGTGTCTCTAACGCATCACGAGAGTAAAATCATGTTAGGAAGAATATTAATCACGGGCCCTTTACCCTTGCCTACCCAATTTTATAACATGTTTTCGTTATTTAATGAAGTGAAAAATGACACGTATAATAACTATATTATACACCAATAGGCGACCACATAATTTTTAAAGTTGTTCAATCCATTGGAAGAAGTATACATGAGGATTAAATATGGCGGTAACTAATGGAGAAGATTGGGTTCGTTATGTAACCGTTCGAACCAATTTAAGGTCGACTCAGATAATACGATCTGATATAGCAAGTAATTCTTTTCATGTCATATACCTAAATAAATTATATAATGCGTGGGCAAAGTATTTGAAATTACAGGCAAATTATGTGTTTTTTTTACAAGGAAGCAAAGTGTCGCGGTACACCTTGTATCGTTACAGTTGGGTAACATTGTTTTATAGATTTAAAACGTAGCAAAATTTCGCAGAACATCAAGCGGCCAATTTCTACATTAGAATGAATAGTCGACGGACTGATATGATTGTTTATGACATGTATGCAAGTTGAGAGTTCCCTGGTACAACTCGGCATTAGGTAAATTATGTTGGTTCTTGATCGAAGAAAGCCGTGAAATAGTGGAGACAATATGGCAGATTTCGGCATGGTTATTTACTGAGTTAATTCTTGATAAATATACATAATAATTGTTTTTTTAAATATGTCACCCTTTGCCAAGGTCAACGTGAAAGACACTCTACGCTCACTTAGGTCAATAATTTGAATATGTGCAGAGGGAGCGAACTCAATGTTAGATATTTTGGAAACTAGCCCCGAAGGTGTGTGTCCAATTCAACCATGCCAAACTTATTGGACGAGTGTTAAAACTTACCCGGTCAAAAGTATAATATCAAAACAATACTAATCAGGGTGCCGCCACCTGCCGCCGACGACAGATGGCAGAGGGCGGGTCACGCAGGGCCAGAGCGAAGACGGCAGAGCGCGCACCCTAATAAAATAATAATATTATCCGAATCGGAAGGGATGGAATTATTAATATCTTGGACACGTGCAGCGGGAAATGGGAAGAATCATCAATGTTATTGCAAGTCTTACGACCATATCTGTGGTTATGCCTCATTTATCCAAAATGAAATGAAAACACGTGTTATACAAATAATGTGTTCGAAAAATATTTACATATTCTATTTAATAATAAATTGTGTAATTTAACCTTTATTTTGTTACTATAACTATGTCGGGCCTATTGTCAGACACCTGATTAATTTATTGCTAGGGCAGATAGTACTGAGACGAGTATGCACAACTATTTTCTGTATGTATTCTAATGCTGTCCAACTTATGATTTAGTCAGTTGAAGGCTTTGTGCGGGAAAACGCCTAGCCGACATGAGATTTTTTTAAAATTCAGTAACCAAAGTAGCCTACTCTTAAATAAAAAATAAACAGTCATATATGAGCTAGAAGTATGCCTGGGCTAATGATTTTCGAATTATAATTTATGGGAAAACAAACGATAAATCGGGCGGCATGCAAATTTTTTTCAGTGTTCTTAACGAGTTGAACAAATCGCATTTATCTACATTAAAATTTCTTTTATATTTTCTATCATAAGTTATACCCCAAATTAAGATACCGATTAAAAGTTAGATTGTAGTAAAAAAAATTAAGATTAAACTGCACATAAAACCTTACGTTGTTTATAGAAATGGTTTGAGAACATTGTCAAATAAACAGTATACGCGGAAACGAGTCACCTACGATTTCAGCACCAACAATCAATGAAAACTTAACAAAATCACAATATTTTCACCGTGTTTAGGATGGTTTAAGCCAGTGGTTCCTACGGACCTCCAGGGGTCCTTGTGACCGTTGAGGGGATCTGTGGAAAATTGAAAATAGTTTGGGGGTGCGTGGACAACGTCAGGGGATCCGCGAAAGGCTTAATATAAAAAAATATTTGTGACACATTTTCATTGTTATACAACTAATACTGGACGAATTTATTGAATTATCCACAAATGAGGAACTGAAAACAATGTTTGAACAAGGATAACACAAATTCTGGTTACAAAAACATATACACATTTTATATCCTGCGTTACGTGTAAAAAAGAAACCGACTGGAAATTAGTGCTTGTGGAGATTTACGAATGTTACTCACAAACATAGAGCCGAACACAAATAATCTCATAATATATGATCAAATCAGGTTCACCCTTCTCATTGAAAAAAATAATAGTGTTTGTAATTTAAATCAAAAGATTTTGGATTCATATTTTTTCATTTTTCAGGGGGTTCATGGTCAGGGTTTTGTTTTAAGGAGGGGTCCATGAGAATAATAATAAGTTTGGAAAACACTGGTTTAAACAATAGAACGGTGACCGTTTTATTTCAAGAAGTCATGAAACAAGTTGATATGCGAAGCCCGTCTATATGTATTACGTTTGGTGACGGGAAGTGATGGTGAAAAAAACAAAAATGTTTTTAAATCCATGAGGCGGTCCGGCACTACTGGACCGCCACCCCTGTGTGCGACCATGCCCCTTACAGATACTGACGGTGGTTACTAAAAAGTAATGTGTTGTCAGTATAGTGTAAAACTATAATATAATATCCGAGGCTTTCTTCTAAATATTTAATAAAGCTTAGAAAATAACCCGAAACAGTCATTGTAAAACTAAAATTTTTATATGTTTCAGTTTAACCTTTAACATAAGGAAAACATTCGATACGTACAAATTGTTTTTCGATATAAAATGAGATTCTGTAGAATGAAGCATTTTGATCATGGACGGCATAACAGAAATTTTAACTAGATATTCTATAGGTATGTAAATGAATACTTGCAACTCGCAACAAATTCTATTTTCAACTAAAATGATAAAATATGACAGTAAGACGATAAATAAAATAAATTAAGATTCGAATAAAAAAGAGGAACAAAAAATATTCATGGAAAAGGCTAACATGACAAATGACAATATTTCCTATGAGGAATTATAATACAATATGCACCAAGAGACTTCTAGTTTATTTTTGATTTCACTATTATTGCAACTAATTTTTGGTAACGTACTACAAAAATATAAGTCCAATTAAAATACATTATATTTTATTTGATACAAAAACCATTTGAAGGCTAACTGAAGTAAAAACTTGTAAATAATATAATCATAAACGCCTGAATAAGATTTACGAAATGACTGCCATCTGTTGGATTTAGCAACCTGAAAACAAATTGAAGCTGTACGAACGAGGTTTGAAACACGGGTAAAATATTTAAAAATAAAATTTCATTAAAAAGCTACTTGGATACAGATGGCAGTGTAATCAATGGACTGTTAACTGTAGTTTCTTACCTGTATCACTTCCAGGTGAATGTAACGGAGACGTAAAGGGACTTCGGTAATCCCAAGGACCCCCAGAACGAGGGGGGCGGGTACCTTGAGGCAATGAGAGGCATTTCAACTCACCTGCAACAACAAAGAAAAAATAGTAAATAAAAAATGTAATTAAAACATATTTTGGCAGGTGTACACGGCATGCATCAAGTACCGCACATTATTCTGTAGTTTTATGACTTTGAATAGAGTTGTTACGCAAATATCAGTGTAATTATCGTTCAATTACTTGTGAGTGTGTAGTAAATATCTGAATGTTGAATTATCACAAAATAACTGTTATGTTATTATTTCTAATTTCGGTCCCACATAATTCACTTTTTCAAAATATAGTATTTGTTTTTGTTTTTCAAAATATAGAATTGTTATTTCTAATAGAAGGAAACGTTTACCACAGTCATCTTAAATAAAAACACTATTACTAACGCAAATAAATTTAGCTATCAAAACCAGCGTCACTAAAATGAATGAAATTAGCTTCTATAATAAACTCTGATGATGCAATGGAAAACTCAATTGTAAAGCGCTTACGAATTTAATTTTATCATACACCATAAAATAACATTAATTTAACTTATAGTAGACTTATAATTTAAGACAATTTAATTATTCAAGGTAATTGTTAATTGGTTTGCAGATAACTAAGGCTTGGCATTCGTCCGCCAACATCCTGGATATTAAGAAACGGATTTCATCAAAGATGAACATTTGAATAAATAAAATTTATTTACACTTACAACTATATTAATTTATCGTAGTAGGGTAGAAATTATACATATCGACACCCATAATAAATAAAGGTATTAACTCACTTTTGGTCATATTGTTGGATATATGTGTGTGCAAATATGTGGACGTAGTACAAATGAATTGTGTTTTATTTTTTAAAAATATATTGTGTGAGATCAAAATTAAGGTATGAATAATTCTGGATGAAAACGAATAACTTATTATTAAGATTCGTATCAGGTTTAATTTTCTATTGATGTAGTTATTAATCTAACCACACAAAAAAACAAAAATAACTTAAGTTATCTACGCATTTGATCTACCGATTTGATAATTAATTATTCCGATTGTCAACGATAATGAATAACCTTTAAACGCATTTAAAACCTAAAGATCCATTTCAATTTTCTGAAACCATGTATGAAAAATAATAGAAAAATTCTGGTTGTAACGATAAAAATATTTTTTTTATTTCATAGTTTCATATATTTACTAGAGGCGTATTATAATACACACTAAAATTAAATAGTGTGTGATTTCCCTTTTGCCTTACATAATTGGTTTAATTCTAAGTGGTTAAATAATTTCAAAATGAACATGGTGTAAAAAATTCTGTTACCGCAACAAACATCATTTCAAATAATTCATTCGGATAATTAATATAAATTAGTCCAGCGGTTTCATGGTCGCTGTGAAATATAACCGCCGGAAAGTTGTAGAGAGCTTTGCTTTGATATTTCCATCATGAGTTGGCATGGCACCAAGCGGCCATTCAAACTTTCGAACAGTTACACAAATGTTTTGCCAACGCGAATATCAAAATAAAATCTATGAAGACGCTGACAAGAACATGGAAAATCCTAAGCGAAAAAAGTTCAACCCAAAACAAATCAATATATTAATTATTCTTCATATGGATGAGTAAATTCTTGAGATTATTTTTGATGAATGATAAGTTTGTTTAGAATATAAATAATTCTTAACTATAAAATCGAAATTACTCTCATTTCTCAAGAACTCCCAAGCGGTGAGCCATGCGTCAAGAAATTTACGATTAAATCCGTTTGACTATTTCCAACTCCTCTCCTACGTCTTTTCGATCCCATGTCATGATTAAACTGACTTTAAAAAGCGAATCTTAATTTAGGATGAAACCGGGTAGTAAAGTTAATACAATATCAAAGTGAAAACGATAACTTTGTAATTCCCTTGTGTAATTTAATGTGACATCTCCTAGGATAGCAACTTCATATTAAATATCAAGTATATTGCGAAATATACCTATATAGTAGATATTGATTCGAATTCTAGATTATTGAACGATGCTAAAAAAAGGTAGGGGGGTTTTCGCGTTTACATGATGTGTAGGGAAAATTGAAAAATAATTAATTACAGGTGGAATCGCAATGAAAATTAATTGAAGAGAAGTGGTAGCCACCTGTTGTATTTAAAACAATATTCATAGTAAATACGTAGTATCAATCTATTTGAAATTAAGATGCATTCTATGTAAAGATTAGCGATTTTATTTATATGTGTAATTGATTAGCAGAATCGATAGGAACCGTAAATTGTAAATAATAAACAAACCACAGCAATGGATGTTAGATAAATATAATGTTGATGGATAAAATAGAAGAACAGATGCTCGAATTCTCAGATAACATTTCATATATTACACGAGTAATGTTAACAATCAAATTCTGCTTGAAATTTCTTTAAATGATCAATACAATAATAATATATCCTCAGACAAATAACCGGTTATTGCGTAATAGTGAAAATAAAAGAAATGCAAATTCCTGTATTCACCGATAATGATAATAATAAAATATTTAAGTAAAATTAAAACATACAAACATGATATTCAGATTAGTATATTATCAGCATGCAATAAAATAAAACACATAAATTAAAAACAGCACTTCCGACCCATTTTTGAGGTATTACAATATTCATTGTGCGCTTTGTACCTACACAAATTTAGTAAGTTTGTGTGCAAATCAGTGGCGAACAAACTTTAATAGTTTGTAGTAAATCTTATGTTGAATATTTTTTCTCGGTCAATCACATATAATTAAAAAATGTATAGTTCATATAGCGTAAAATTAATAACGGTTGAGCATTCATTGTTGAATATATAATTTTAAAAAGATTTATTTTACTTTAAATGTATAGTATTACTTTTGCATTTCTGCATGTTTTATGAGGCTCTTAAATTTCGACAGACGAGAAAGCTTGAAAGTGTAACATTTTGTTATATCAAAATACGTGATTGATGATTGACGTGACGTAGCAGACTTCAAACGAAAAGCAAAATAATAAGTATGTTTATTTTTTATTGTTATAATTTTTTATTTAATTGGTAACTATTAATTTCTACAGAACTATAATGGGAGAGATCATCGCAATAGCGACACCGGGCTTTTAGCAAACAATCACAGTCTGAAACTGAATACAGGCCATGGATGTTTGTAATATTGAAAACCTTCTAATAATGCTATCTTTATCTAGACAGTTCTACCAATTCTACAGCGACGATTTTTATAATTAATACGGATACGTTAACGGCAACCAACTAACGAATCATTTCGATGTTATTCAGAGGCGGACACCATAAACATGATTTGAAATTTATAAGTACTAAATAAAGTTATATTTGGAAAACTAAGACCATCTTAACGCCTTTCAAGTACGGAATATTTCAGTGTTCTCTCTTTGACTGTGTTGTTTTGTCACTTTTCTGTTTTGTCCGGTTACCATTCAAAGGATAATAGCGTATAGTGTTAGATGAAACTTTCTATAATCGCGGTTTGTTTATAAGATTTCGAGAGAAAAAAAATTGCATTAAATACTAGAATTACTTATGATACAGCAGAGAAAAGGTCGATGCTGATTAATTACCACTTGTCAATTAAAATTATCTAAGTGATAGTTATTTTCGAGTGGAATAAGAATGTTGGGGTTTTTTTATATTACATTGATACATCTGTAATATTTTCTACATATGCCACGGGTTTGGCTGGACTGAAAGGTAACTCATTCCATTCCTCTGTCGACGCAACCGCCAAACATATTATTACGATAAACGCTATTGACAAAATCTGACAAAGGCGGTATTTTACCGTCATCGCTGTTTGTCATTTCGTGATTGACGATAATATTACATGGAAAATTCAGTATAGGATAGCAGGGATGCCGTGGAATAAGCAAGCCAAGTGAAAGCTATTTAGCATAAAGTAAAATATTCTATAAAAAATAATGTTGATTATTTTGTTAACACCACTTCTTGTATTACCGTGAATGACACGAGATCAGAAAGAAGGGAGAGGGTCGCTATTCGGATAAGTGTTTTGATTTGATGATGGGAATGTTGTCGAATTATTCGAATGAAAACATAGTTACCAATGAATTTTTATTTGAATTGAAAATTTTAGTTTTTTGTCAGAAATATAATTTTAGCAGGGAATGCGTTGATAGAATGTCAATAAATAATATGGCAATTTGAGTTGCAGTTGCACCATTTACCATTGCTCTCGTGTGTGGAATTAATAATACAGACTGTGGTACAATTGGTTAATCTCATTTGACTCTCTATTTCATCTCTTATATTGATAATTTATAACAAAAAGGTCACAATAAAATTTTTGTGAATATTGTAAGCTGTTATTCATCCGTTGGGTTGAAATCTAGACCAAATTTTGAACACGAAATTTTACTCTGGTTTCAATAGTCTATCGTATCACACCGAGTTTATATTATAACAAGTGGCGCTGATGATGGCAGGCCATGACTGCATTCCATTCGAAGAGTTGATGTGTGTTATTACGAAGCCGACAGCATCCGGCGGATATGGAAGAGTGTGCTCAAAGGCACGGAGCGAGCCGGTTCACCAATCGCAATGCGAGCTTCCTTCCGGTTTGCGACAAACACGCGCCGTACATTATACTATATTTTAATGCGTACGGCACAGCTTTTAAATCTGATCTAACTCGCACTAGCTATAATAATTATTATTGTTCGACATACTAGTCACGATATTATTTGAGCTATTTTTTCTACCGACAATATCTGTAGCAGATACCGTGATAGCGCAATAAATTATATCTGGAAATATCAGTGTTTTGTGGTTTTGCTTGTGCCAATAGTTTCTTCGGTACAGCGGGTGGTGGCTGAAAGCTCTGACTGAGTAATCACAAAGTATTATTCCATTAAAATCCCCATATGAGGTTGGCATCTACTAATATTCACCAAGAGAATGAAGCGTTTGCACTTACGGTGAAATTATAAATTGATTGTATTGGTAGTTACTTGGTAGAGCCGTATTACAATAAGGTAGAAACAGCGATGTAATAACATGTTTTGTCTTATTTTTGGCTCGTGTCAAACTGTTTTAATGTTTCAAATTTTTCATCGCTTTATGATAGTACTTTTATTGTGTGTTTGTTGTAAAACAACATGTTAGTGGTCCGCGGGATTCAAATTTGTTCGGGAAAAAAATTGGCCGGTGAGGTCAAAAATTTTGGGGACCGCTGGTCTATAGTATAGCAGTAGTACAGTTAGAGAAGTAGTTAAACTGTAAATGAATTTTTACGATGAAATTTATGTAACTCGATTGATGCAAAATTCCTTTCAAATAATGCAGTCAAATTAGGGTGCTGGAATGTATATTCTTCATTTTTTCACATCATCTAAAAACAAGTATAGTTCAAGTAAAACTGCTAAGAGATTCTTCTCGGAGATATCGTATGTATAAGAATCTATCCACTTATGAAAAACTGCATCACGTAGGCCGTAGCTTTGTATGTGTATATAATGGATAAGCACACTGAGCCAGCTGATAAGGGTGTCAATGATATACTACAGCGAAGAAGTTGACGCGAGAATACAACCTTTATCAAAATGTCAATCTACATCCTACATACTTAAGGTAATTTAGTATATGAGTGGATTATTTTAAACGGTTAATACGTAAAATATTTTCTACTGTCCTCAATACATATAAATTTACCATTATCTGTTGTTATAAGGTAATTGGTTGAGCATTGCATTTTAAAAATTTAGCCGGGAAGCCTTTCGATGAGAATTTTTTAAAGATCTAAAAGTTTCTTGCATTATTTGATTACCTTCAATAGCAAAACGACGCTACGGATTGTGAAAAAGTAGCACATTTCATCAGCAGGTAGCGAATATGTAAAAATAATTATTATTTGCGGATTTTTAAAAATTTACTATTTTTGTTTAACTCTTATATATTATAATCAGTGTGTTTTGTTTAGCATCATATGGTATTCAAAATAATATAGGTTTAATAAATGTTATCAAACTTGTCATGAAGAGGAATTTGATAAATATTAATTCAGAAAACATGAAAATTTTCACCACCCATTTAATATTTTTCAATTGGTATTTTTTTATCATACTCCTAGATTTTTTGGTGTTGATATGTTACCGACTCGCTGTTGTATCTCAGTATCTAAAAGGTATCCGTCGCGCTACTACAAAACGAAAATAAAGATGTTTAAAATTTCCAAATATTTAATACTAAACGCTGCGACACGATGGTAAGTAGAACAAAAAAGATAACAGTCGGGAAGGACCTTTGAACACCTTCGTGTTAATTTAATGATCAACAAAATGCATCAAATCTGAATACAAGCACGTAAATTCAATGATGTTAATTACTTGTCACCAGCAGCGGCTGGTTTGGATGTATGGTATAGAATAGGGCAGGGGCAACATGTTAACAAGCCGGTAGTATACACAGAAGTATGTATAACAACGAGTCTTTATCACAGAAGTAGAGTTATTAAAAGAATAATAAATTAAGTAAAAATCGGATAACACTGGGAGATCTTCATATTGTGTAATATAAAGTAGGCAAGACACAAATATAGTTGATTGATATGTGAGTATTTTCGGCTCCCTTTTGAGTGTCTGTTTAAATTGCTGACTTTAAAAGCAACAGCTTCTTAGAACTGTTAAATGGCCAATTGACCTCTATCTTGCATTACATCGCTAATTGAGCCAATGTTGAACGCTTGCTCTTGTATTACGAAAATTCACACAAATTACTTTTAGCTGAAAGTTTTCATTTAGGCTAATCCGACTTCCGAAAATCAATCCATATGCAATACGTCACACATTACAATTTAGAAGCAGGGATGTTTTTATTATCAAATATAAGGATCGAATAGGAGTGTTAATAGCTTCACGTAAAATTTTTAAGGAGTTTTTCGGAGAGTTTGAAACCATATCACTTTAAAACAGATTTTAATATGAGTAGGGAATATATTTTAGGAGAGAACATTAACGTACAGCAGGAGAGCCTATTTTTTGATTGCCGATCCCGTTGCCGAGTTTTCAATATTTTTACACTTTCGTTCTCTGTGTTGTGTGTGGGTCAAGGTTTCAAATTTACGAATGTAAACTTTTTTCCTCCCTATTCAATCCTCTCCCCCAAACGATCCTGAAAAACGAGGCATAGAAAGAGATTCGATAACTACCTTCCAATACCCTCTCCGAACAGAGTTTGAGACAAACTGACTGATTTACCACCATCTCTCGTCAAAACAACTTGTGTTTAAACACTCCATTAGAAGTGAATATATTCCACATAGGTTAGAAAAAATATTTTATCAAAGAAAAAATGAATTCGCATATTAGTGATAGCAGAGGTTTCGCTACGAGGAGTTCCTGGCGGTAATATTCAGTGCACATCATAGAGTTAGTAATGTTGGTATGATGGGCGATGGCCGCCATGTCGTCCTATTATAACGCGACGGGCGTTGTCCTTTCAAATTATTATTATTACTTTTATTATCACAGTGCATTCAACGTATCAGCCATGTAACAATATTGCGTAAAATCAAAAAGGGCATGGAATATTAAAATACATCTATTATATTTCCACAGTAGACATCAATAATATCATTATTTAAAAAATATAAATTTGCAAGACGTCTTATGTACGTAGCATTTTCACGACCTTATGCGTGTCCATTTTTATATGTGAATATTTTCGATATCTTCTTAGTGTCGCATCATTAAAATCCTGCGACTGCAATTTACGGTAAATATTTGTATCGTAGCGGTTCTTGCAAATTCAGCGTTGTCAATAATTACGATTACGACCTTGATGCCTCCGAAATGCATATTGACAATCAAAACAATAATGATTATGCAAGAGCGACAGATGAGAGCCTTGAGTTGACTCGCACACATCCATTTATTTTGTCAGTAAATTTTTCGCCTTCATATTTTTAATGAAATGTTAAAAAAACCGGGAAGTAAATATTCTGAATAACAAGAATAAGTAGATATTTAGGGGTCGTATTCCTAAATTGCATTATTAGTGATTAAGAATAGAGCAGCCGTCAACCTTTGCAGTCGAAGGCCAGTGAAATAGAATTGTCGTCCATCCGTGCGTAACGCAGTGCACCTTCTTCCCGTGTCTATGCTTCTTCTCTAGTATTGCCATCTTGTCTTGGTTGCCATCCGTATGGTTTCGTGAAGGTGGGAAAATTTTTATCAACCTTCAAATATTCGCCAGAAGGAGATTCGCTGGGGGTGACGATATTCAGGAATCATGCCATAGCCGTGGAGTCCTTCATCTACTAGTGTAATTGATAACAATTTCTACTGCTGATACATACATATAAAGGTTTGATAACGTTTATTTAAGCATGGCCGCTCCTTATGTGAACTATATGGACTCTTAAAGGACGTATTAAAGCTAAAAGTTTTGTTTTTTACTTAGTCAATCAACGTCTCTTTTTTGGAAGAGATTAGGAATAAAAGGGCCAGGACAGGACTTAACAAACTGGGAGTAGCGAGAGCGAATAGCAAAGGATCGAATGGGTGGGAGGGAATTTAAACATCACATACATCCATGCCTCCAAACAGACTCCATAAATCGATTGAAAAATCAATTTATAATATCGTCCGTACTGTGAGTCGAGCTCGTGAATACCGTAACCGGACAGAACAAAGTTGGCAACTCGTCTACATTTGTGTAAGATGTTTACCAGAAGTTAATTGTAAGCAACGTTGAAAGCAATATTTCAGATCGTGCAGACAGCACAAAATAATTATAATAATACACTCCAACACGCCTGAGTAAGCCGAACTGACTCACCGGTTGAGGAAGATACATGCATACAAAATGTATGCATACTTACTAACTACATACCCCCATAATGTAAATACAGGATGATAATTTGGGCTAAACATAGACAGATCTGATACTTAATTCAAATAACATACCGGCGGCAACAGATGTTTTAGTCTTACGTGTAAAGCAGGAAGGAATATCAATAGTTGATGTATCAATATCGGTATTATAATACACATATTACGGGTTCACGTTTTTTTCATATAGTAATATTCATCGCTGTTGAAATTGGGCCAAAAACTACTGAGAAGTTTAAAACGAACACCACGAGATATTGGCAATTTCACATAAAGTAAAAAGAAGGCTAATATAAGAAAACACAGTATAATAAACATCATATTTTAGGACCGTATTCAGAATGCGGAAAAGTTTATATAAAGTTTTACCTGTAGAAATCGGAAACATTAAATTTAACTTTTAAAACACATGACAACCATATACAAATAAGACATTCAATTGAGCACCTTGTTAATTTTCTTGTTTATTGATTCTCTTATATTTTATATAATTTCTGTGTAAGAGGTTGTTACAATTTTATTCATTGTTAAATTGAGTTCATTTTTCTTTATATAATCGTACAGTTGTTTCATTTTATACTAGCAAACCATCTTTTTACAAACACAATTATGTATAAAATGCTTTATTTGAATGTTCTCGTTATGTCTTGGAATATGTACGAATTTGATAAATAAATTAAATAAACAAATGAATTTCCACAAAGTTACGACCGAATCCATCGAAGGAATGTTTATGTGTTTTCAATATATTCCATTAAAGATTGACCGTGTGTACTGATACTGTATTAAAATTTAAAAAAAAACATATTTTGAATAGTATTTTCGTCGGTGAAATGTGCGAGTTTGATAAACTAATGTGATTGTTATCTTTATGATAATAATTTTGATAACATATTTATATTGTATTTACATTAAAAAAACACCTTGGTACATGTTTGTAAATACGTAAATAATATTGAAAAGTATTAAATTAACGGGTGTAGCTTTCTATTTATCTCTTTCGGTTATTTATCCAATAAATATTCGGGTAAATATTATTTGATAATAATTGGACGTAATATTTTTTATGTCGTCATTATACGTCGTAAATCATGACACTAGTATAATAATATCAGTAAATTGTAAGTAATCATATTGGTATGTAATGAATCCGGCACGAGTTTTTTTACAATTCCCACAGCATGTGATTGATTCTGCTGTAATGGTCAATGGAGTAACGTAATAGACATTTGTAATATTTGTGGTGCGTGGAATTACACTATCGTCGCACATATTTATAATTCATTTCACCACAGACAGGCTGTTAATATTTCATCAAAAGCCTAATCGGATATTACTTATATTACTTCTGTACTTAAGTTCACATTTCGTTATTAAAGATTTTCCACAGCTGTGAAAAAACCGCATGCGTCCACTAAATTGGATACACGGGCAATCATTACACAGTAATATACAGTTATTCGTAACAACAACATGAATATGATTCGAAAACGGGAAATTAATTAACGAAACTTCAAAATTTTCGTGATAGCCTTTGTTCAGAATTTATCAAGTCGCTTATCATCCTTATTCGTAACAAAATAATAAATCGTAAACTCTAGTTCAATCAATAATAGTAATACTCAGTCCTCTAATCAGATTACTTAGTAGGCTTAAGAAGATTTTGGTCAACAAATAAATAAATATTTGATTCAGACGCATACATGCATGGCGCATTACAGCTGACGCAAATGCGCCATGCATGTATGCAGAACATTATAACAATAATACTAATAAAAACATTTTTAAAAGTTTAGAAAAGAGAACAAGATATATTATTAACATACAGATTCATACAAGAAAAAATATCAAAAAAACAAAACAAAGAGTTCGTTGCTGAAAATGTCCACCTCTTTAGGACCTCTGATAAGATGGTCCTTTTATAATAAATACTATTCTAGCTATATGTTAAATTACTTAAAAACATTGAAATGTGCATTGAAACGCTTCATCACATTTTTTTAATTAGCAAATAAAAGAAATATCCTCATTTTACCTGAGAAACTGCAAAAATAACTTACTCATTCTACAATAGGATACAATTTGACAATACTAAAAGAAAGCTATTAAAAAACGGAAAGAATTTACGATACCGGAGTATTTTGTGACTAAATCAAATCACAAAAAGAAGTAATGGAGTATTCTCATCAATTTAAAATTACAACACTTGCAAGCGATTCCAATCTCTTGGGGAATTATTGCAGAGCCACCGAACCGCTTCAGCTGTGGCAAAATGTGCGGTCAAAGTGGCCAAACAATTTCGCGAAGAGTACTTACGTAGCAGGCAAACGTATATCGAACGGGTGTTCTGAGGGGTATGACAGTATCGACCTTGACCAACCGACTTCACGGAGAGGTTATGGTGATGAGATTGTTTATAATTATTTATAGTGTTACTTGTCTGACCACTTTTTGTTTCGCTTCTGCGTTGACCGGTGACTCATCTCATGGTATGTTTAACCACCTATAATTTAAATTTTAAATAGTAAAAACGCACAATAAAATAAATAAGTGATGACCTCTACAAGTTTGCATAATGATGCGTCGATGGGACCAAAACAAAACACAGAGCCTTCTGATGTTTTGTATATATCAATTTCTGGTTTGGTACATTGCTTTTTCAATACATATGGAACTCACCAATTTGGTAATCAACACAGATCACAGCACTATCATAAATGGACAAGTAGAGTTATTTTTATCACTTGACAAGTCCAGTCCTTAGCTGTGAAACACGTACTTATAAGCGATATTAGAATAAAAATGCTACCCATTATTTAACCAATAAGAATGTCAGATTTATAAGAGTCTTGTTACATCACTATATTATGAAAAATATCGAGATAATTACTGTTAAACATTTCAGTGTAAGTAAATAATAAAATATATCTGGACCAACCAATCAAGCAAGATTTAAATTTTGGCTTAACTTCGGTGTTTTTGGATAATGTGAGTTTATCTAGGTTACAAGGATCAGGTGACAAAAAGTTTGGAAAGTAAATAATGCAGACCGTTTCCTCCGTTGCACTCAGCCTCCGCTTCCATCAGCAAGTCTTCCCATCGGAGTCCCGTCAAGTCTTCCAGGTAGAAATTGCCCGAGCCGTCGAAGAATTCGTCTTCAGTCACGTCGCCGTCAACCTCCTCGCCCTTGAGACAGGCGTGGAGGCTGCGGGAGAGACGTCTCTCCACGCTCATGACGATGCTCCTCGAGAGTGACAGCTCACCAAATTACATAAACACCGGGTGAATCTTATCACTGATGTTTCGCGTTTGATAGCGAACGATTGCATTTGAAAAGTAACTTTGACACTTCAGCCAGGAACTTGTATTGCAAATTGCTTTTACTGGAAATCACTTTAGAATCATTCACTGAGCACACGAGAGATTTAGACACAAATTCGAACACTTTTCATCCTGTTAAAGATAAATTTAACAAGTAAGTTTCGCAGCCATTTTGTGTTATGATGTTGTGATATAAAAACTTGCCTTGAAAGAAAAAAAATACATTTATACCAGAATTCTTCAAAAAAAAATGCAGCGTACATATCGAACTTTTGAAGAGTAATTATTTTGGTATTGTGTTCATAGTACAAGCAATTTCACAGAGTCAAACTAAAAAACTAATACTTTCTAAAAGCCACAACACATTATAAGTTATCGCTGGCAATATATTAACATACTAGCGGTCAGTGGCGGCCGGTGACAAGAATATTAGGGAGTGCAAGAAAATACTCATCTATTTATGCAAGAAATCCATTCTCCGATTCTTGGATTTTGAAAGCACTTCAATACCACAAACATTTAAGTCTGATATTGACGATACCAAGTGTTTCTCTACACTCAACGTCGCAAGAGCATTTAGTCTGTCTTGAGTCATGGTATTTCTCAAAAATGATTTAATCCTTTTTGATGTTTAGAAACAACGCTCACTTTCCACTGGAATCTGTAATAACTCACTTACGAACTATTTTTTTTTTGTACAATTTCTACATTCAATTTCTGATTAAACACTTTATTATTAACCGTAACACTAGGACGACCTGCTGCTTTAATTTCCAGCCTTTTCGAAAAATCCCGACGATTTTCTTTAATGTATGAGACGGAATATGCACTATTCTTTACTGAAGCACGTAAATATTAGAATTACGTTATTAGAAAGTAAATACATTTGATGGTATGCGTTTCTTTGTGGACAGGCCAATATACTACAGGTGCTTTCGACGTACTTACTAAACATATGCGACAGGTCTCTGCTTGTTTGAATACTTTCGGGAACGGTCGTCATAATTCGGCGAGAGGTGCAATGCTCCTGAATAACTAAAAACTTCGTATTTAAATCGAATATGCGACACAGGCGACGTCACAAAAAACTAAAGTTTAGTACTAAATCCCTTCTACTCTGGGAGAGCTATACAGAAATTGAACCTCCTCGCCGCATGCAGCGTACACAAACAATAATTATTATTATTAGCATTTTGGTGCGGAATACGTTCGCTTAAGCATTGTTGTGAATAATCGCTTCGTGCAATATTTCCTTAAGGGGAACACGCGGGAAAATTTAAAATTAGTTTGTACAATATCGCCTATTACTTGAATAAATATGTTCATGGCAGTGCACTGCACCCTTTGTTCCTTTATAAGAGCCGTCCCTGCTAGCGGTACTAGACTTGGATCCAGTTTTTGCATTTTTATTACGATTTTTCAAATAATATGAATTTACATACGAAAGCATAATCAGCTAACTATCAGTAATTCAAAGTCAATAAAAAATATGCCACTATGATAACATATTATATTAGTATGCACTGTCCGGGGCATTGCAAAAATTAGAATATAATTGACGTCTAATATCTCCAGTCAATTGCGATAAATGAACCAATACTGAGTAGTTACTTTGAGAATGGAATAATATGTTCGATATAAACAGACCGATTGTAGTAAGTCTAGGTATATGAACGGAAATGTTTTTGGCCTTCCTTCTGATTAGGATCATTAGAGTATTTGTGACAAGTGGCAGATCAAACCCGTCGTTTTATTTTACAACTGCATTGCACAATGACAAGGTACTATAAATATATCATCTCCCAAGTGAAATCTTACCTAATCCAAATATAGCAAACGTATACTAAATATTTCACGCGCATATTTTTTATAATCTCGTAAAGTAGGATCAATGAAATAATATTAATTATTTATCATCAATAGTTAAGTAAACGAAAAAATCTTAATCTTCATCAAGCGTACGCCATAAATAATTATAAGGTATATTTATGTATACCAAAGATCATATCTTATGCATATCATCAAAACACTGGTTTTCAGTAATTATGAGAGTATAAAAGCATACAAATTTCTAGATCATGAGGAAAAAGGTTTTCTGGAATATTACAACCTGTTGTCTTATTTTAATTTCGTGCATGTATGCTGAAACATACAAAAAATTAATGATTTAATAGGGAAATCGAAATTTCATCCTCAGTACAGGTAGTTTAAATAAATTTGGCATCACTTTTCTGATAATCATGTCGACCATAACAAATAATATAAACAGTCAATCGACATGAGAAATGATACAAAATCATATCACTACAGTGTAAAAAAAAGTTATAACTTTTATATGAATGACTGATTTTTAAAAAAGCATTTGATGAAACAAGTCGAAACACAGAAGCGCGACAAGAATAATGATTAGAGTACCTATGCATTGCACATTTATCACTTTTTAGTTTTTGGAAGCATTGATTTAACCACTAAATGATAACTGAAATAAGCTCCACGCGTCAAATACATTCCTTTGACAAATACTGTAGGCAGAACATAAATCCGAAAGTTTATCAATGTAATAAAAATAAAATAATTTACAGACTACAAGTTTAAATCAGTGTCGCAGCAAAGAATGTTAATGTCAAAATCAAGTAGAATTGGCTTGAAACTATTTAAGGTAATTTAAGACATCGACTGAGGGTGTTTGATGGAATTTCAATATTTAAGGTAAGTTTATTGATGCACTATTTGGTAAGAATTTATTCAAATAGTTTGAATACCAACATAGAAATTCGAATTAATTAATTAGTTAAATACAGACAGAATAAATGGATATTTTTATGTCATCGTAAAGGAATTTGTTTTTTAGCACATACACATGGAGAAAGAAAAGTTGTTATGAGTGTAATAATTATTTTGACCACTAAGTATAATCGGACAGATGTCACCGGCATGCAACTATTTTGCGCTATACAGTTGTATAGTAAAGCTCGACACTGTCACATAATCTATACATATAAAAATGAATGTCTGTTTTGTTGGTTTGTCCGGATCTTATAGGCTCCTAAACTACTCAACCGATCGCGACGAAACTTTCAGGAAGGACTTATTGTGATCATGCCGGTAAATATTATATAAAATAAATGTTTGTTTGTCCTTTACGCGTTCCTTTACCATTCATACGATTTCGATGAAACTTTGGTGAGTTGTTGTGCACACGCCCGTGACGGGTTCTGAAGAAAAAAAATTGAAAATCTAAAGTTGAAAAAAATAATCAAATACGTACATACAGCGACATCTAGGAAAAACCTTTTGATTTTTATTAGTGTACGCACCAGACGAAAAACAAAATTATTGTGTTATAACAAGTGTGATATTGAAACTCGGGTTCGGGTCGGGGCAGACCTGAAGATGATGGGCTCGAACCGGGTAAGTCTATGAAATTTCGGCCTGTGAAGACCTCTGATCCAAAAGCAGTTCAGTAAACAGAATTAAAACACAAACCCTTTCTTTCTTTGAGTGGCATTGCAACGCATGCCGGGTACTCACTAGTAATATATATTAATAGGTATGTAGTGAAATCAAGCTCATCTGAAAAGGACTACACGAAAGAGATAATCTTATTGATGATACGTCGTTGGGTTCAATGTAAATTTAAATACAATACTATATTATAAGAAAACCCTTTTGATGTCTAACAAAATTCTATTGAAAGTATCCATGCATATTATGTTACAACAGTAACAAACTCGATGTCGTAGTCACCAAAATATTTTTTTATGAATAGAATAATATTAACATGCTAGTACGACACTCATCACAGTATAAAAAGAAACTATTTATGTGCCTAACACCGTTAACCAAACTATCAAAGAACTGTTTAAATTTCAATCATAATGCCCTTACGTACACTAACCCAGTTAGTGATGTTACAATTTACAACGCACTCATGCCTGATATACAATGTACGCATTTCAGATGAAACCAAATCAAGGATTGTATTATATAAAATGAAGTAAAAATACTATCGGCAATCTGTTATAAGAGACGTAGAAGTTTTTGATTGAGTGGAGTCAATGCTTGTCAATAGATTTAACATGCCTGTTCAATGATTGTTCTAAATAAAATCACCGTATCTCATTAAAACTTCCAAAACTAGTATATTACAATTTTTATAATGTACCCATCAATATTTATAACATTTAAAAGGTTGAAAGGAAGCCTATCTTTTGTGGCATATCGTTATTTCTGAGACGAATGAACAAAACCGTGGTAACTTTTCCAAACGTAATCCTAAGATATCTTGACCATGCATTATTATTAAACATAATATACCACTTTTAAGGTGTTATGTCAATTCTTTATGTCAATTCTTGGTGGAAAGACATTATATTTAAAAAAAATAAACACAATTCATTTGTACTACTTCCACATATTTATAATGATCAGGACCGGTTTCGCTCATCACGAGCATTCTCAACTGATAAAAATACAAACATAACAGGCTTATTTATATAAAATTGAGTGAAAAAATGAAGGTATATAAAACTGATGGTTCATGAACTGAGACAAGAAAATACTGATTAACAAACAAATTATACATAAATCAGATGAAAGAGTCTACAATTAAAATGTTATGGACCATTGAGTTATGAGTGTTATGGACCGTTGCAAGAGGTCCATTACATTTTAATTGTAGACTCTTTCATTTGATTTATGTATAATTTGTTTGTTAATCAGTATTTTCTTGTCTCAGTTCATGAACCATCAGTTTTATTTACCTTCATTTTTACACTCAATTTTATATAAATAAGCCTGTTATGTTTGTATTTTTATCAGTTGAGAATGCTCGTGATGAGCGAAACCGGTCCTGATCATTATAAATATGTGGAAGTAGTACAAATGAATTGTGTTTTATTTTTTTAAAACATAATATACGCTCTACCTAAACCAATTAATCTATCTCTTTTAAGGTGTTAACTGTCAATTCTTGGTGGAAAGACATTATATTTAAAAAAAAAAAACACAATTCTCAACTGATAAAAATTAATCTATATTTTCATTCGCCTGGAATTTGGCGGCTTTTGAAAATATTTACTCAGCTTATTGTCTAAATTCGATTCCTATCGTTATTTTAGTTCACTGAAAACATCTACACCTCTTATATATAAATATGACTCATATCTCAACTATGAATGTCTCATCTGTAACACGTATCTTATGCCGGTTAATATTACTACCTCTTAGCGCCAGTAGAGAGCATATCGTCAGCCTATAGCCTATTGGCAAAGCATATTTGTATGTATTCTGTTAAAATATTCTTTAATTAGAAGAGGATATCCGAACAAAGTCAGAACACTTTTAAGCATTTATATTATACAGCGTACCAGCAGATCTATTATTCCTCGATGTAACATTTTTTTCCCGAATCGACCGTTCATTTTTTGTGTTTATTTCTGTGTATGTACTGAAAATCATGTGTTTTAATTATGATGACTATTTTATCGGAGGTGTGACATTAAGAATCGACTGTCGTCTTCGACGTGTGGCTTTGGAGTCTCTGCGTCGCTTCACTATATGCACGTGAGTGTGAACCATGGCACTCCACAATGTGATCATAATAGAATTTGAATCATATTTTATCGCCATATATCTAAACGGTTACAATCTCGCTCTAAGATTCCGTTAATGAGTTAAATTCAGCTTAGTAAAGCACGCAGTAACTTGAGATTTGCATGATATTCAATATCTCGAAGCCATTAGCGATTTTTAATGGTGCTAAGATTGAAAAAACGTGTGGGAAGTTAACAATGCGAAATACAAAGCATTTTGATGACTTGAAAAGAGATGAATAGGATGGTGTCCCAAAAAAGCGTTAGTGAGTCAACTCTTAATAGATTAACTGAGACAGTTTGATTTGTATCGGATTACAAAATAATTTGATTGAATTGATTAACGTATACTTTCAGCCACTATATTTTTGGTTTCAAGAAAATAAAATAGAGTGGTTTCAAGTGTATTTATTTATATCGTAAAAATAGCTGATCAACGAGTTGTATACGTTTTCAACATGACAAAGTTAGATGAAGAAGGGATTTCCACAAACTACTTTTTAAATAATCCAGTCATACATTCACATAACATAAAAGGATTAGATATATTTCGGAACAATTGTATCACAATTTGCTAGGATTTATAAAACGCAAAATATTTAAAAATTAAATATATAACAGGTAAATAGCATGTTCAAAGATTGATTCAATTACAACTAGTATAGATGAACATGGAAGATAAAATAAATAAAACTCTAAATCAGAACGGGAGCTAGCTCGGTATAGTTCAGAACAGCTTTACAGTGTTTTGCACCCAGTATTATTGAATATAAAACCGTGCAATAAAATGAAATTTAACTGCAACAACTCGAAGTACTTCTATTCCATACGGCTAGATATTTCTGTAGTAAAGTTGCATATAGCCATTTATTAGACACCTGCCCACACTAATTTCGTAGATAATTACAAGATTGCAGAAATGAGGTATAGGTAATACACTAGTTGCGCAACTTTTGCCATTGAGTAGAATTGTGGCATTCCGCAGTATCAAAATGTACGTGAATTATTTATTGGTATAACTTGTCAGTGGGTTTAGTTTGAAATTACCGTTTACAGTAAACATTGGCAAGTGGGGTTTACTTACTGTACCTTATAGCTAATATTATGTTTCAAATACGCATCTTCTTACATAATTGATTCTCACTTGTTGTTTTAATATTAACTACGAAGATGTTACGTTCGCAGAATCTGACGTATCACGGAATTGCGTTAGCAGGTATTCTTTCATTATAGACGTTAAGAAATAAAACGATATGTTCAAACATCGGAATTGTGTAGATTTAAAATAAAGATAATATTGCAATGTAATCTAATCCAGTGTCAATAGTATTCGACGAGTGTGTATAACAAATAAACACCATAATCAAAACAATTAAAGGTATACTATTTAAGTAAAATGTTCGCATGCATACAATGTATAATTGTAACAATTGGGTCTTTGGGAAAACTTCAAGTAGTAGCAGATGGACAACTTTTGGTGATTGAATTTGACACCGCCCCGTACTTATGGGGCGGACAGGGTCTTCAAAACCAATCTGCAGACTCTTCCTATTAATGAAAATTTAAGAATGTAATACCCCTCCTGAGGCGTTAAGGGTGGGGTCGTATTTGTTGGTTGATGTTGTTGATTTGCAGTTTGAAGTGGGGGGAAGGGCCTGCGATCCTGCCAGAGTTAGTGGAGTCCCGGCCGTTCCCCCGGAAGGTCGCGGCAGCGGCTTAATCCCATCGATTACTATAAAACCACTTACACAGTTTAAATTAAAAGTATGTAATTCTGTTGTGTCTAATGTCTTGTGAAACTGTAACTAAAGGAAACTAATTGCAATAAACCAGAAGAGTATACGGATAAACGACCGGGGTTTTAATGGAAGACGAAGGAGCCGTTGTTTTCTCCTTTGTTTGTCCTTGTCCCAGGACGCGGGCTTTGAAGTGTGTTGAAGCCCGCACCCCGCTTCTCCCCGCTCCTACACCGTCCTCCCTCGAGCGGCGGGCGAGACAGATGATGTTGTTGTTCGTTTCTCCTACTCTCTCAAATTCTATTATAATTATAAATGATGTAGGAAAAGAATTGGTCATTTGCGATAGTTTTTTTTTAATTAAACGTTATTTTTTGCTTAAACCGGTTAGATAGGCAACGTTCTGAAGACACGCAAAGTGCCTACCGTTATTCGCATAATGAAAATGCAATATGAATACAGAAATTGAATTGATAATTTGCGTGGAAGTATTTTAATGTGGGCATAATCATCATCATAGGAATACGAATGACGGAGTTAGTAGGTGTCTATTCAATATTCAGATACATGCAGGTAAATAATATATATCGATACGAGGGTTACTATTGTCAAGCATATTTGCAATACACCAACTCGGTATAGCGTTGATCTACAGACCAAACGATAAATTATTTCAATTAACATATGTATAAATTCTATTGGTTGAAAAAAAAAAACTCGTAATCCTCAAATTCATGTCGTAGATACTAAGATAGCTAAATAAACTATTGATTGACCGTAGCAATAAAGCTCGCACCCCTCAGTAAATTCATGTTTTACTTCTTTGACTCTAAGCACATTCGTTGCGCATTCCTTCCTTTTAACTAAGCAGACGACTCACACGTCCAGCTATGTGAAAACTTCCCCTTCGGTAGTCCCTTCACAATCATTTAAGAAATAACATCTTTATAACAGTGCCACCACATCAATTTATCAAAATCCTAAAAAGCAAGTCATTTCATTCAAGTAAAATGACCATACATTGCAATTTCCACGAAACAGAAGATAACATAGCAAATATAAAATAATATTTGAATAAAAACCAATTACTATTTTTGATTCAAATTCGTGTCACATTTAGTAACACAGCACAGAATAACTAAGTCAATTTTAATAGCTAGATCAGATTAAAACACCTGCAAAAGGTGGCCTTAAAAATAATCTAGTCTACATAATTTAAGACATCGACTGAGGGTGCTTGATGGAATTTCAATATCAAATTTGGATTATTGAAATTTTGTACACTTCCATGTATTTTGTCACTAACGACCCGGGTTTCGCCTTTCCATACGTTTAATGCGGATGATGGGGTTAAATTGTTGCATCAAAACATGGGGGATCATAAATTATTTTATCAAGAAATTTTGGAAATCAATAGAGCCCAGTTAAATTCCTTGCCAATTCTGAATGAACAGCTGAACCTTCCAAATTCTCCGTTGCTGTATCCTATACGTTGAAACACCTAACAGATGCCACTAGATGTGTAATGATTGTACATATTTATCCTTTCGTCGAATTGCATCCCGTCGAAACCCACAATGCTATTATAATTGTAAAATCGTAAAATCACTGGTAATTCTAACAGTAGTTGGAAAGCGGCAATTCGCCACTCTGTTAATGTGTTGTTTACAAAATAAGGATTAAGGCGATTCTCGAAATGTTAACTCAGGTATCAGTGTGGATAGTAGATAATATTTGTCGTATTTGTATATTCTATATAAACGTTAGACACTGTTTACTGTCTGTCAGTTTGAGTCCAGTTGTGCGCTCGAATGCCTGAAGATGCCGAAAGGCGAAACCCGGGTCGTTAGTGACAAAATACATGGAAGTGTACAAAATCTCAATAATCCAAATTTTAATCTAGTCTACAATATTAGCGGACAACGATTACAGTACAGATAAGCAACTCTGATAAGAACTTCACTTAATCCAGATAATGTGTCACTAAAACGCACGTTTTTGTGTTTGTCAGGTTGACCAAATATTTTTACAATATTCGTCAATTCGCTTTTTAGAAATTTTCCGGTTAATAGATTCCGATAAAACGTGGACTCGTTCTGCATTACGGGGTTAATTTTAATTAAAAATCGATGCGTCACTATATAATACTAGAGCAACGGATTAATAGTTAACATCAAAGACAATAAGTTGCACCAATTGTTGTTAATACTACTTTGGAAATCAAAACAAAGTTTTCTGTAACCGATTCTCGGTGAAGCAAAAAGGTAATTTTGAAATGACTGAATTCTCTTGGTGTTTGGAAGGATGGGATCGTGGGTAATTAGACTCGTCGCAATTATTTGTGTGGCGTGGAGTTTGAAGTGGACAAGGAGTGACCTCGGCTAGGATGCGTGGGCAGGTTGCGACCACAGTGAACAGTTGCAAAATGAATGCATTCCCGAGTCGAAACGAAAAACCGATCATATTTATGTAAATGGTTAATGAATAATTTACACGAAGCAATCGTAAGTGTGTACCGCGAACAATTCGATCTTTGTTCTATGAGAAACACTTGTATACAAACTTATTTCCAAAGGCAAACATCGTATAACTAACCAACGGAAATATGTAAAGAATAAATATACTAACATAGGATAAAACAACAAAGTATTCATAATGGAGCTCTACCAGGAGTAAATGCCAATTAAATCAATACATATATTGACAGTTAACCAGTTCTTTGACTTCTTCAGATAAAAAATGTCTAGGTGTACCCTTGTCTCAATTATTATTTGTTATTAGTCGGTTTACTCGATAGAAGGTTGCTTTCTTGAGACTATTATATATAAACGATAAAAACTAAAATATTCAGTGACCAGGCCGCATCTGGTATATTTTGTTGTTTTCCTGGTATGAGAAATCTTTCCATGAAAATCGTTTTTGATTTACGTAAAGAACTAAAATTTCATGGAGTACCGAATATTTCAGTATGCTTGCCGTTTTATAGTAATAGTTTTCTCGGTAAAACGTTTTCCATTGTATTTACATTATGATCTCATAATAAATATCTAATTGACACACAGAATGCGAAGTATCCCAAAGTCTTATATCGACCCCTTAAAAGAGACAAAAATGAGTTAATAATTGTATTTTATTTTAAAGACGACAGACTTTTTGGAAGTAAACATCATTTTACGTTGGTTTTAGATTTAAAAATTCTGACCTGGCCAATATTATATCGATACTCCCTACGTATACTCCCGTATCTGCAAACATGAGAATTTACAGGAGTGCATTTCAAAGATTCATAACGCAACTCACCATATATTTTCAATAAAAACAGTTTTTACTCTCTCGTGAACAATTTCAATTTTGAGGATTGGCCAAAAAATCGTCAATATATAGGTTATCGTTACTTCAAAGTATTTAATTAATATCAAATTTACAACTTGGTATTATAACTTTGTGTAATAGATAAGAAGCATATTTATGATAATACTATTGATAAGTGAAGAGATAACCATTCGTTTTTGGAACTATCATTTTCACAGGTTGAAGGGATATTGGTAATATTTTGTTATGTATTACTAAGTCTCCGATGATTCTTAACTTAGGTATATCAATATGTTAAGAATCAGTAAAGGTAATTTTCACGTACGAATTTTTAGTGTGCTACAAATGAGCAGGAAAAAGAAATTGTTAACAATGAATATATTATTTATTCAACACAACAAAACAATTCTTAAAGCTGTGTTAATTAACTGGCTTGTATACTTTCTACTAATAATTTAGTAATTAATTGTTTTGCTAAGTAGGGAAGCGAGCCAGTGAGGTTTTTTACTGGTGCGGTCATTTCCTCGCCCAATTATTTATCTTGGGAATTTTACTACACACAGTAAATATTTGAAGAATGCTCTGCTAAGCTAAATGAAAGTTAATAAATTATTTTTCTTGAATACATTACCAACGGTATTAAAGGATGTAATTAGATTTTAGAATGCTATTTTTTATAAACACTGCAAAAAATTATTTGTTTGAAGAAGACTTTCCAACTGATGCAGTTTGTTGACTGTCTGCCATTAGTACCGTTAATGGAATTGAATATAAGCCGGATCATTCCTTTTTAGAATACATGTTATGTGGATTTGAATCGAAAAAACCGATTCAAACGCTTTCATACCTCCCTTCGTTAACAGCCTTTCATAATACCTAGTACTATATAGTAGTTTTCTTAAAATCCTTATTCCCCTGTTTGAATCTAACCCTTTTGATAAGAAGAGGTAAGTCACAAAATTAACTCGTAACATATGCTCCTAAAATACGTATATTATGCCGGATTTTTTTCTCGTGAGCGAATATTACGATCTATTACTGATCGTTTCTAGGCATGCTTAAATCTGATATTATCCATTGATTTAAATGTATGGGCATAAATGACTTGAAATGAGAAGTAAATAACTATCAATTGACATGCACCCAAACAAATCTGACACTTAATCATTTCTCATCGATGAATAAACATTACAAATATGTATTATTTGGCATGCAACTCGTAAAAGTAACTGCTATATAGCATTACCTTGATAATACACTGCCATCAAGAAATCTGAGAAAGCCTTGATTGAGCGATGAAAATATTATTAGTGGTCGTTTTCAAAATATAGTCGTAATATGAATAAGTGTCTCCGGAAATATTCCACCATTTCCTAACTCTCTCAACAAACGATGACTATCATGAACACTATTATGAACTGTGTATCCATTATCAAGATTTATGAATATGTGTATGTACCTCTCGGTGAGTTTGACTTGAACTTTCTTGTTTACCGGACATGTTTTTTCCCCTTCAAATTAAAGTAACATCCATAACTATGATATCGGACGTAATGACAGAAGGAAACAAAATAGCTTGTTGTTGACAAAGCACTCTAACTATGAATATTTTAGCTATTTTAATACCATTAAGAGTTGATTAGCTTTTAAAAAATGGCTTTGTAATTAATTATTAGTGCCTCCAATTATAAAGTAATTCTGAGAGAATTTGTCGCGTGCTATAGGATAATAATTCGGCGGGTTGTCTCTGCCATGTAATTATCTACAGACATACCTAGTTGCAATTTGTGGTAGTCAAATAACGAGTGATTCGTAATATTCGCGCAGGCGCGGAAACTTGTAATATCTATAACCACCTGTTGCGTGTTGACATGTATAACAAATAACAGTTAATTTTAACGCGAAATAATAACTTCAAACTGTTATCAATATTAATGGCGTGATTCAGTCAATGATTAACATTTAACAAGTTCATCGTATGTCAATGATACAATGTGTTTCTTATCTGATGTATCAATATTCGTTATGAGGTATTGTCAAATTTTTCCTAAAATAAAATACAGGATTTTGTCGATTTTTACCGAAATTACCAATATAAATCAAATTGATGTTGTCAAATAATTTCTGGCTTAAGGCTCAAACTATCCCTGTTTACCCAGCGTGTGCGATATTATATCTTAAAAAAAATGAAACTTCTTAAGGATAATAATATATGTTTATACATAATTTGATATTGAAATTCCATCAAGCACCCTCAGTCGATGTCTCAAATTATACATAATTGTTTCATCATCGCATACCTATTTATTATTTGGTGGGTTTGCAATAAATATTAAAATGTCGCGTCAATGATTGTGCTAAGGATCACAGTGTACTAGGATTATAAAAAGTGATGCATATCAAAAGAGCCGAAACCTTAAAGATGATAACTATACTAAAATATAGTTACTGCGAAATTGTGAAATACTAAATATAATTAAAATTTATATTAATAAAATGTGAATCATTTGAACTGACAGTATGAGTTCATCCGTGCACTTGAATGTCTGAAGATGCCAAAAGGCCAAACACGGGTCGTGAGTGACAAAACATGTGGAAGTGTACACAATTTGAATTTGAAGTTCCATTAAGCACCCTTAGTCGATTTAAATTTAAAAATATATCTTATTACCTTTAAAAAACGCAGAAAAATGTCGCAGTTTCCGATTGCTGATACCCAAAGTATATAGCTATATTTTGACGAAAGATAATACAATATCTACAAAAAAGGAATTTTATATAAACTTCCCATGAACGTTTTCACATGTGACTATTTTTCGCAAATGATTCAACAAATTTTAAGGTGGGTTTCGCATTGTCTGGCAAAATTTTGAAGCTTCCTAATTTGGTGAGTTTTATTGCTGAAAATGCCTAGTCATTTTAGTTAATTTTGTATGATAAACGCCCAAGATGCATCACTTTTCTCCTATATCTGGCTGCGACAACAGCGAAGCAATGCGAGACGGGCAGTTTCTAAGTATTTATCTTTCAGCTATATTTAGCTGCCAGACCGAGTTAATAATATACGAATGTAAGCTATTTAGCCATACAACTCAGAGATGGCGGAATGAGGGTGTCTAAGAAAGCTGTCTTCTTATTAATCAGACATGTTTGCGAATTAAGTAGGATTCACATTCACAGCCGTGTAACGTGAAATACAAGAAACCACAAACATTTCATACTTGTTGACTATCAATGAACTTGCGTTATAAATACCCTCTCCCCACCCTCTAACTAAAGAAGAAGACTACATGCTTTAGTATATAATTTACTTCCAAAAACTAGAGGCATGGCAAATAAGGACGATTAAATACATTATTTTCATGTTTAATGTATGCGTTATTCAAGTTATGAGTTATCTAACAACGTTTCATTTTAATCTGATCGTTTCTTCTTGAGTTTTAGTTTATAAACTGCCATTTTTTTAAAAATATATTGGTAACTATTTTATCGTGATATTACGTATTGGCGAATAAATGATTTGTAAGAGAAAATGTATTGCGCCAGTAGTTGGCTGAGTAGTACCGGGCAAATGATATCATGTTTAAACAACTGGATTTAATTACAGACAACGGAAATTGATAAAAAGGACATTACTGCAACAAACCTGCGTATTTACGTTTTTATATCTGTCAATGGCGTTCGAATTCAGGTTTGCCAACTCGTAAGTCTTGTCACAGTAAAAATAATGCAAGTTGCATCCGCAATGACGAGTAACTAAATGTATAACTCACCTGTTATACATTTAGTTACTCGTCACGATGTAAGTTGGAAGACTTAATGAAATTTTGAATTAAAGATTTCATTATTAAGTTATACAAAAAACCCCATCAGTTTAATAAATTCCTTGTAGGTATATACGTCTGAAATATACCCACTTATTAAGAATAAAATTGATTTAGTATTTTTTTTAAAACATTGACGCTTGAAGTGTGTATATAATATATATACTATAATCTATTTATACAGTAATATTAAAGGATAGTAATGTAATTATAAATAGGTATGTAAGTTTATGCAAATGATATGAATAAAATTATGATTTCTACCCACAGTAGAACGGAAAAGGCGAGAATTTATGATAAGTTGCACATTATTGAATAGTCGTAAGTATTTATGATATATCTGTTTAAATCGAGTATAATTTATTAATGTTGTCTTTGTTTTGAAAAAATAAATAACATACCTATTAAGGCATTTATGTTGATTTTGATCATAAATAAATTATGCTCTAAATAAATCGAATATTTTTAATTTTTCTGACAAATCCATACAAAATTTTCGATATTTTTGAATGCTAGTAGTTAAAGTAGAGGCTTTATCCTAAAAGCTAAAATTTTCAATAGCTGTTTACTCTGTCGATTTGTTACCTACCGACTTCTGCCAGAACAGTGACAACATAAGGTATAATAATTATTGAATATTGACCAGATAACAGCAGCGAAAGAAACGATATTAATCTTTATTTATAAAGAATTTACAGAATTTACTGTGTTAGATAACTACGTGAGTAACAAATAATAGGGTGCTATTTGAGTTTCTTGTGTTGTTGGAAACAGTGAGCGTATAACAATATTGTTATTACTTATATTGCAGCTGTCTTCGAAATATCTATCTTTCTCTACCTAAGAGGCTATTGTCTGCACTACCTATGTCCGTCTAGTAGCTTTAATAGGACATTAAACAATTCAAACGAGAATAAACACTTCACAAAAGTTGATAAAAGATGTTCCAAATAATTTAAATGTTCTTTACTCTTTATGTTTATTAATTTTTACGAATAATTTTGTTTCTAATCTATAATAGCATTCGTAGCTAATGCGGGAACACGGCATATAAATTTCTCAATAAGAATTTTTCTTGAATTTGCATTCGTTTCTGATATACTGGGGACATCCTTGGATCTATATAGTTTGTTTAACTAATACGATCCTTTTCCTAATAAAACCTAATAAGTTTATACATACATAGATATTTATAAAAAGAGAGGAACTGCACGTTTCCAGCTATCGCTGCATAGCTATGAATATAATTTAGGACATCGACTGAGGGTGCTTGATGGAATTTCAATATCAAATTTGGATTATTGAGATTTTGTACACTTCCATGTATTTTGTCACTAACGACCCGGGTTTCGGCTTTCGGCATCTTCAGGCATTCGTTAGTGACAAAATACATGGAAGTGTACAAAATCTCAATAATCCAAATTTGATAGCTATGAATATTTGTATGTGATGGATACAGTACTGTTGGACTTATTATGTACCTACATGGGTACATACTATCTTCATGGAATTCACGAATACAAAATAAATGTGTTGGAAGTTTGTCTGAAAAGAATGTTTTATAACATTTGCACAAAAGAATGAATTTTTTTCGACGTTAACAATATCACGTACAGTTCATTCAAAGGAAGCAAATAATATTTTTGACATTAAACGGTAGGTTGTTATTGTTTTGTCGAATAAAATCATCTTCGGTTGTGAATCAATATAGCATCGATAATAATTAGTATGTATACATTATCTGTCACTTTGTTTTATTTAATAAAATACCCGCACCATGTTCTAGACTATTATTTATGATATATGTTCAAGGATTTATCTGCCTACAATCCAAAGAAGTGATTAATAAAAATACGTCACAATTAGTTCAATCATAATAAATAGCATTTTAAATTGTATCACAACACGCTCACGCATCATATGTGTTTGAAAAATGCCTGTGACAAAAAGCTGTCAATTTTGAAGGAACTTGAAAAACGAATAAACATAAAAAATGGCTACCCACTTGTAAACAAAAAAAAACTCCCGCGCACTATGATTCATTCACAAATAAAAACATTTTTTATTAATCAACCGATGTCACTGATGGCTTTAGTTTAATTATGACTAGGCATAGGCCTATCAATTATTTTTAAAATGTACAAACTAATGAAAGACATATGATTCAACGCATCGAAACAAAAATAATAACTTTATTGAAAAACATGTAAACGAGAACACAACTTCACGCCGCGGTGACAAATAAGCACTGAGAAAACTTAGCAAAACAAAAAGCAAAGACGCGTGACCAACATAACCTACAAAATGGTAAATGAAAGAGTGAGTACTCGTAGAACTATAGCTACGTCAATACGGTTTACTATGTATAAAGTAGCGATATTATTATTATTAGAAAAATTAAAGACAATTAACTATGTAAGATTAACTTACACAATAAATATAAATAAAAAAATGATTACATGAATAATGTATTTAAAAAAAACCCGTAAATAATAAGTAATTATAAAGATTAATTAAGGTTTAATTTTTGGATTGAAGAAATATAATGAGTAAAAATACAATTAAAGATAATAACTCTATGCGTTTATTTTTCATATTTCTATAATACAAAAATAGTGCCATAAAAATAGTTTAATAAAGCATGCTGAGTGCCTATTATCACAAAAACCCCTTGGGATTAAAAAATCAGGAAGAAAAAATAACATATCGACATGCAATACCTCAGAACCCCCAAAAACTGGGTTGTTCAGAAAACACAAAAAAATAAATTTACTATTAGTCTTCATATCTGTACGAATAATGCATTCAATTTTCATTTAATTTCTTTAAATTTCTCTAAAAACATTGTTATGTGACGGAAGTTGTTTTGCTGACGTGAAATACGACGTATTGCTACCAATTTTTAACATTTCTAGCTTACGAGAAATATGTTTTTAGTTATTTACACACGTTGTATGATACATTCCTACGAAAAATTTACCAAACAAACGTGGCAGAAAATATGGGATCAGGAATCATCATAACCACAATATCACAAAAACGTGGGTTCCGAGGTAATGCATGTTCACCATCGATATCACGAATTAAAATATATTATTTATTTACAATCTGAATGAAGTGATTGTAGCTGGAATGAACAACTGTGATGGGCGAAGTGCGCGCGCATGAAATGCATTAATTTCCTACAACATTATTAATAATATTTTTATATACATTTATCCGGACACTGTAATTGAGGCATTGGTATATTTATATTAAAGTGTTTACCAATATTTTCAATTTGACATCAAAACAATAAAGGATTTGTGAATTCTATAAGTAAAGTAACACTTATAAGCAGTGACGTACTGACCAGAGGTAGGTGGCCCAATGGCAAGTGGCAAGTTAGGGGCCCTCAGTAAAATCAAATGAATTTTTAACTATTTCATTTTACGTCTTGAAAAGTATGCTGAATAAAGCACTTTGGGTATTTCGGCCGTCGCCTGTAGTAGTCGGCCCTTTGAGCTTAAAACTTAAATAATATCGGATATATTTAAAAAAACAGATTTTTTTTAATTCGTGTTCGTAATCTTGCCACTTGCCAATGTATATCTGCACTATACTGACCTATATGATGCAATACGCAATTAAAAAAAGCACATTTTTACTTCGCAAGTTTCGACTAATTCATGTTGTATGGAGATCGCTAACAAAATATACTATATATTGTCATGCTTTGCATCATTATGTTTTTTATTGTTCTGTCTACTATCAGTAAATTATTTCGCGATATTCATGAAGTTTCATAGTGATGGCCGAACACTGGGCAACGAAAGGCCAACCATTGGAGTTTGGGGGCCGATCACTGGGACAATTGGCATTTTTTTGTAAACTTCTATTATTTTATGCTTGGTACAATATTAACTATTTTATTTTAAGTTGGTTACATTGCTTAATCCCTGTTTAATGGAGTAACAGCGAAAAAAATATATATTTATCGTTCATTGACTCAAAATCTCTTTTGAAAGTTCAACTGTCGCTTAACTGGCTGAGCACTTGCGAAACGACCCTATATGTACATATTATAATATTAGATTCGTATCAATACAAAAATAAACGTGTGTCATTGAATTAATATCATACAGATAGTAAAAATAAAATTAATAATAGTAAAAATGATGATAAAGCAGGCTTCTCCTCGCGTGTTTGTAATTCACACTCTCTATTTAATTTAAAATTGAGATAACAACAGAATTGCGAAGCGTGAAGCTTGTCACGGTCAGATAGATACCTATCACACCAGTTCTTAGTCATATTCGTACATGGCAAACATTTCTGTATTCAGAATAATTTCAAACAACAAAAAGTAAACGCAATAATGTACGATAATTCAATTCTGACGTCCACTAACTTACTAACGGTTGAAGGAAATCATAATATTCAGAGCAATATCCAATCATTTGCCCTATTGAAGTGACCGAAAATAAATTGACCGGAGTGTCTTACAAAAATAGATCAAACCTGGCTTATACCAGACCTGTGTTACTGCTTTCTTGCTCATGAGAGATCTCTTAGTTCAAGCCTGGGCGAACATTTAATATGAAGGGCCACATTAGAAATTCTAAATGAACGGCGGGCCGCAAGTAAAACACTAATTTTAGATGTATATTATTTCAAAAGGTTTAAAAAATCTATTTATCAACGTTTTACTGAGACGAACGTTCCGCATGTGGCCCGTGGGCTGTGGTTTGCCTTGATCTGTCTTGACCTGAGCATACTGGGTAATTCACCCCTAGACTTTTCCTAGATAAATATTAGTCGAGCTAATTCGTCGATCGATGGCTCTTATCGATCATAGTTAATAGTTGGTAATTTCCAACGTCCCATCATGTTTTATTTTTATTTGACTGTTGAATAATATTTCAAAATTTCAACTTGCAAATTGGCTTCGTTTACAGAATCTCAAAGCTTCAATATTTTCAAAGTTGACACATCCGAAGCTTCGAATCTAGCTTAATAAATTCGGTGGCGCATGATGTACTAAATAGATGTGATCTAAAACCATAAACAAATCGCTTGACCGGAAGGAATTTATTTTCGATGAAACTGATCGATAGTGACGAGTTATGTGCCGAGAAAATTTCAGCATATCCCTGCGATCGTTCATGCATAAATACAAAACAGCAACTACTTGTTACGATAATTTTTATTCTACAAAATATGTTAAATGTGTAATAGAAATAGATATTCAACGACAGAAAACATGCGTTCTGATATGATTATCAACTCTTGAGCATGATGGATGATAACTTAGTTCGAATAATTTCGTTTGAGAAGTACCCGTTTTCTTTACAACATCCTTATTCGCTTTTCAAGTAGAAGATTTGGAACAGATAATTTTTTATCGTTGTATTTTAGTTTAGGTAATATGTAAATTATAGATATTTTACTGGGTAGATAGATATATATAAAATGTAATTGAAATTAAAACAATACGGTACATGGACGAAAAGACTTTCTATTTTTCCATAAGATTTGTATGTTTTACTGTTACATCTTTTTTCATCGAAATTATGTACGCGATTCGGATGCTTGGAGATGGTCCGTTATCGGAGGAAAAAAAACATGAATTCAGTAATTATAAATTGCTAATGTTGGGGCTATCTTTATACAGCAAGTACAAACATACTGTACAGTTTGTTTGAACTTGGCCGAGTTGTCTAGGTCGGTGACTAACAAGCAATTCTGATTCCCGAGCAGATTACATAGTAAAATAATGATATTTTTCTTCTTATAACATGTTCCCATTTTGCAGTTAAACAGTAATGGATTCATGATTACTTAATATTCTTGATGTTGGACGCATTGCTGGGGAATACCTCTATATGGTAGGTGTTTTTGAACTAAAAATTTGTTTCCTGAATTTATTGCAACAGATTTCTTTGATTATCTTGGAAGATGCATGAGTTTTGAAATAATAAAAACAGATTATTATTTAATGGCTGACACCTTAGGAAGCCATGATCACTTTTGTATAATTCTAATATAGCTGTAATTCTCTCCGATCTAACAAGTGAGCCCTGGAAATCACACTGTAAGTAGTTTGATAATAAAATTCTCCCTTATCGCTAATCATTTATGTAAAAAATTGTCAAAAAGAAACAATTGAAATTTCAAAAGATTACTCTCGATGCTGGAAATCCACCGATGGGAAATAAATTAGGATGGATTCGGCAAAAGTTGAAAATGGTGTTCAGACTGTTGGTTCAAAAATTCTTTTGAGGAATTATATCGAGTCCTGGATGTGAGGAAAAAAGAAGACACATTGATAAGTCTAGTGGACATTTATTACTGACTTACACATATAAGGAAACTGGATCTTACATAGAATTAGATTCGAAATATTTGAGTGTAAATAGCTATTAACGCATGTATTGTAAGACATGCATGCTGTTTACATGGGATCTATTCTGCGTTTCAGGTAATCAATGTGAAACGGAATCATTGTTTATATTTTCTATTGAGACGCGCTTTTTTAGCGTAGTAACTGATTTCACGCATGCTTTGAAAAAAAAAATGAAAACGAACAGTGACGAGCGACGACCATAAAATTAATCAAGAGTTGATTCCGAAAATAGAAAACATTCGTTGGTTTCGCTGAATCAATGGAAGACGAGAATAACATACGTAAAATAACACGAAAGTCTCTACGAAAACATGTTAACCAGGGACAAGTCATGGCTTAACGCTTTAAGGATTTGTCAACAAGATTGGAACAGTCACGCGGTTATTTTTGACTGACTGAAAATCATTAATGGCCATTATTTGATTGTCAAAGGATTTTCGCTCGAGTACCAATAATTAAATTTGCGTTCAGACTAATGAATTATTTTTGTGTACTATGAAAAATAATCGTTTTGTTAAAACATGAACCGAGGAGACATTCACAATATAAATTCTGTGTTCTCTTGGTGCAAAACCGACCACAAGTGCAGCGTGGATTGATGGATCAATCATGTTCCGTGGAAATACGTAGCGGTGCATATCAACGTAAAAGAATGTTACCAAAAATGTAAGACGTCAATAATTATTATTGCCAAACAAACTTGAGCGGAAGAATCTAAATGGCATGGGCGGCCCCATGTAACAGAATATGAACACTGTTAAACATAGTCAAAATATTGACCATAGATATTGTAGCAAGGGCACATACTGTGGGATATCATGTACATACCACATTGCAGTGTTAAAACTGATATCACTGTAAACAAATACCGGAAACTGTTAAATTGTATTTGACATTGATAAAAAATTATAGAGGTAGCAATATTTTCATTTTCATTTCATGTATATGTAAAGTATTAAATAGTAAAGTGGCAAAGCTATCGTGATGTTAAGGGTCAGGGGTGTTTCCTGACCGGAACAATGAAAATTATGAGATGGCGAGAAAAATATGCTTAAAAAAGTACTCAATGACGCCGTGGAGGTCACCGGTGACCGGCAATCCAAAAAAAGGTTATAAAAGGGCTTAAAAAAATCTCGACTATTTATTAAGCCCTTATTAGGATATATATATAATATAAAACTAAAATTTGCAAATGGCGCACATGTGTTTTTTAAAAAAATAGGGTGGCACGAAACGTGTTAACCATACTAATAAACATTTAAATCTTAAAAAAATAACGTTGGTTTAAGATTTGGTTTAAGGTTTAAGAAAACATTTGTTCTTGATACTGATGTCACACCGGGTCTACAAACAACTAGCTTTTGTAATAATATATGAATGTATGAACATTTGGCTGGATAAAATTTAGCACAAGTTGGACAAGATTAACGTCCTGTCTCCACGCTTATTATTTATATTGCAACAATTGAATAATGGAGGTGGGCTTCTACATACAGATGCCTATGATTACCTGTCAACATGTCGGCATGTCCAAATGACAATTTTTTTTTAACCAGTGAAACGGTTAGTAGTAATAAATATAATTCCATTAACTTAAATACAAAATAGGGACAAAATGTCATAAATCGTCGCTGGTTTGACTCAACGGCGTATCTGTTTTGTGTCGCGTTTTTTTTTGCGTGTCTCATTCAAAACATGATACATAAAATAAATGGAAGTGCGAATTGACATTCTTCTTATTTATAGTATCCGAAATAATTTTACAAATTTAAATCTGAATAAAATATTTGTCACCTGTAAAGAAATAATTGTACAGTATGATGTATTAAATAATATATCCGTGGCAAACAAAAGAAGTGGTATATGTCACAAATATATTATTTTACAGGGAAGGATTTTAAGCTTTAAACCATAATAGCTGATACAAGTTGATTGATACCTTATAAGTTTGATTTTGCCGGCAAAAACATAGACGTCACTCAGCAAGAGAATAGGTATATTTATGTCACTGATTTAGACAGGAGAATTTACATGCGTTACAAGCGAATTGGGAGTACAGGGTTAAGTCACATACCTAACGGTTTTCGCAGTTTTTCTGTATATTTTCGAAATACACCAAAATAAAATATCGAAAACGGGTATGAGCAACTTTTTTCATAATCTACGTAGGGTAGTTTCGCCAGTGCATGGCCAGTTAAGCGACAGGTGTACTTTCAAAAGGGGTTGAGGAGTCAATGAATGATAGACACATATATCTTTTTCACTGTTATTCCATTAAAAAGAGATTAAGTAATGTAATCAACTAAAAATAAAATAGTTAATTTGAATTTGGATTATTGAGATTTTGTACACTTACCACACGTACATTAGATATAAGGGTATCAGAACATTTAGCTGCCTTTAGATTAAAAAAAGAAACTTCGACATTCGCAACTCACTTGCTAATGGAGAACCATACGTTTAATGCGGATGATGGGGTTAAATTGTTGCATCAAAACATGGAGGATCATAAACTATTTTATCAAGAAATTTTGGAAATCAATAGAGCCCAGTTAAATTCCTTGCCAATTCTGAACGAACAGCTGAACCTCCCGAATTCTCCATTATTGTATCCTATACGTTGAAACATCTAAAAGAAGTCACTAAATGTGGAATGATTGTATATATTTACCCTTTCGTCGAATTGCATCCCGTCGAAACCCACAATGCTATTATAATTGTAAAATCACTGGTAATTCTAAAAGAAGTTGGAAAGCGGCAATTCGCCACTCTGTTAATGTGTTGTTTACAAAATAAGGATTAAGGCGATTCTCGAAATGTTAACTCAGGTATCAGTGTGGCTCCCAGACGTATAATATTTTACCTCGTAAATAATATTTATCGTATTTGTATCTTCTATATAAACGTTAGACACTGTTTACTGTCTGTCAGTTCGAGTCCATTCGTGTGCTCGAATGCCTGAAGATGCCGAAAGGCGAAACCCGGGTCGTTAGTGACAAAATACATGGAAGTGTACAAAATCTCAATAAACCAAATTTAATATTGAAATTCCATCAAGTACCCTCAGTCGATGTCTTAAATTTAAAAAAAAATAGTTAATATTGTACCAAGCATAACATAATAGAAGTTTGCAATCATGCCAATTATCCCAGTGGTCGGTCCCCAAAATCCAATGGTCGGCCTTTCGTTGCCATATCCACTATTATTTAAGTTTTCAGCTCAAAAGGCCGACTACTGGCGACGGCTGACTTTAGGAACAACCACTCTACTTCTCTTATTTTCCGAATTTTGTTGACATATACCACTTCTGTTGCCCGCGGATATATGAGTGTATTTTATTCCAGTTCGTTTGTTCTAGGTGCATTGTTATTTAAAAAAATATGTATACAACATCAATATTCATTTATATTGGAATAAACACTTTCGACGCGCTTTTGTACTAATTAATACCCGCATAATAACTCACCGGTCGATTGCAACTCTAATTTATTTCAAATCGCTGCAACACGTAATTGTATGATTGAGCAGCCAGTGTGTGCAGACTGCAGTACATGAAAATGTAATATTCTAAAAGGGAAATCACCGAGTTCTATATGCAGTGAAATGAAAAACGCGAATAAGAACATGCTGGCAACACGAGAGATGTTCACGTCCCGCGAATACGAGTGCCACTTTCCAAAATGGAAACTGTGCTTTGCACGTTTCCCTTTATTGTAAAACAAAATTTCTTTTGTACAAGAAACGGTAGTTTTTTTGTGGTCTGAATGGATTTTAAAATGTATTGATCGTCCATCAACACATTCTTGTTCCTGTCATAAACAATACTGGTCGAGAAATATTGTACCTGTAATAGAATATAAATATATACTCTAAAGCCATTTAAATAACGAAAAATCAAAGTGTGAAAAATTTGAGTTTTTAATAAAGTTTTGTTTTAAATTTTTGAGTCGCTTCAAGGAAAATGGCGAATGTTGGATATTGGATTTTAATATGAAGCTACTATATTTAAAAAAAAATAAAACACAATTAATTTGTACTAATTCCACATATTTATAATGATCAGGACCGGTTTCGCTCATCACGAGCATTATCAACCGATAAAAATACAATAAATGGTCTTTTAATGTAGTTATATTTGTGATTCCAGATTAGTATTTATTGATTTGTAAGAAGTCCATAACATTGTAGACTCTTTTATTTGATTTATGCATAATTTGTTTACTAATCAGTATTTTCTTGTCTTAGTTCATGAACCATCAGTTTTATATACCTTCATTTTTACACTCAATTTTATATAAATAAGGACTGTTATGTTTGTATTTTTATCAGTTGATAATTAATGCTCGTGATGAGCGAAACCGGTCATGATCGTTATAAATACGTGGAGGTAGTACAAATTAATTGGGGTTTTTTTTTTAAACATAATGTCTTTCCACCAAGAATTGACAGTTAACACCTTAAAAGTGAGGCTACTATGTTTAAAAAGACAAATTGTTTTCACGAGAATGCAGATCCACCGTGTCTCACAAAATTGAGTGTATCAAATTTTGAATACTTAATGTCGAAATAGGAACTGGGTATGTATTTTTATTATTATTTAATTAATGTGACAAATATATCATGGCTGTCTTTCGATAGAATGTGAAAATAAAAAGAAGCTTCGAAGAATGACGCCAATTACTTAAATCAAATTGAAGACGCCGAACGGTGAAAACATTCACAATACAGTATAGACCAACTACGCAATAATCTTCAACCAATTGAAACGTCTATTAAATATGTTCGAGCTAAATATAAAAGTAAGGAGTATAATATATTATACACCACCAGAATGTGGTTCAAAACTTTCAAATACGAAATTAGATGCACGCGAATATATTTTATGAAATTTCAATACGTCATAAAATTTGTTTATTGCCGGAACACGGATAATGTGTTCACTTCATTGGTAACATTGATTAAAAATTTGTGCTGCGTACATACCAGTTATTTTACGAATGCTATCTAGCGTTTGTCTGTGTAGTACATTTTTTTACATTTAGATAGCAAAGATGGTTTCATTGGATATAGTATTGAGAGTATATTTCAACGATATATTCAAAATTGGATTATGCGATCGCAGTTGAGTGCTATCATCCGACAAAATAATTACACGTGTGAAGTGAAATGCCAAACAAAGTCACAGGATTTTGTATACAATGGCATATCTGCATAAATTAGCAATTTAGCTGCATATGGAGTAATAACAAAATGCTATCTTTATGACACATTCCCACAGTTTCTCTCGTTATTTTGATATTATTTCATTCTTATGCCATATTTGCTCATTTCTCAATTTAATGCGTCGCCATTTGAAAACGATTCTTATCTATCTTTCTCATTCAAAAATATTATTTTGTAATGAAAACAGCGGTAGATTTTGCTAATAAATTCGATATATCGTAATTTATAAGTGCCGTCAAATGGGGCGGACATAAACAGGTTTCACAATTTAAGAATTATCACTTATTTACTTGATTATAGTTTCACTTAAACAATCAACGATTTTAAAAAATCCTTTTTTATTTGAACGATTTTTTAATTATAAATATATTTTAAGAAATCGACTGAGGGTGCTTGATGGAATTTCAATAATCCAAATAAATATATTTGCGTAAAAAAACATTGTCTTTATTCATCGTTCAGTAGGGTGAATAGTTATGAATGAAATTAAAGCGAATAAAGTATTGTCGAAGTGAAACGAAACTAATGGGGTTTCAACATAAAACTTGTGTACGTGTGAACTTAGTGACTTCGTGATCTTCTCATAACTTACTGGGGGAAAGTAAATGCAATAATAACAATGGCCCTTGGAGCGGTCATCATTCATTGACATCTGAATATTTTTGATTTTTGTACTTTATAATACACTTCATTTAATGTTTATGGTTGTCTGTACATTAAAGTTAAATTAATCATACAAAACAGACACGTCTACTAATTACTAATGAGATTATTATATTATTTCCACCTCGGGCTTGTCATCCGACATGTTAAACTGTTTTCATTTAAAAAAGATCGTTCAATATGTTGACTAGACTACGCAACACGATGTCTCATTTCACCCAGTTCGACTTGACATGTGAATGCACATGTGAGTTTAGATTCTATACCAGGGGTAGCGAACCTACGTCACTCGTGCCAGAGATGGCACGTTCAACAATTCAGCTGACACGCAACAATTATTACCAATTTTCTCTTCCACATTGACATTATTTTCCGAAATGAATGGTAGAAAATGTAGTACAAGAAGTAGTTTGACCGATGAATCCAGTTGGGCGTGTATTTTACTAAAAGTTATGACATATTAACCGGATATAAAGTATTTGGCATCGAATGTACGCAACAAAAATTTCATTAGTACTAATGACTTAAAGTGTATTTTTAAAACTGTTTTTTCCTTTTTCCTCTATTAAAAATTGCTTGAAAAGGTGAATGAACATATTCTATCATATGAGACCATGCCGTTAAATGATGACATGGTCTATGTTTTTAAGTAAAAAAAACTAACTATAGTATATTATTCAAATAATTAAATTTACAAAAAACTGCTCGGCACGTCAGACAGTCGATATATATATAATTTGAGAATTTTCGGCACGCACATGTAAAAAGGTTCGCCACCAACATTCTATACAAACAATATAGATTATTGAGATTTTGTACACTTCCATGTATTTTGTCACTAACGACCCGGGTTTCGCCTTTCGGCATCTTCAGGCATTCGAGCACACGAATGGACTTGAACTGTCAGTTCGAGTCCATTCGTGTGCTCGAATGCCTGAAGATGCCGAAAGGCGAAACCCGGGTCGTTAGTGACAAAATACATGGAAGTGTATAAAATCTCAATAATCCAAATTTGATATTGAAATTCCATCAAGCACCCTCAGTCGATGTCTTAAATTATACAAACAATATAGTTGAATAAATTATTATTTTTTTAAGAAATAACTCTTACAAAGACATGGTTTATTTAATCTTGAGAATAAAAACGTATATTCGTTTGTGTAGTACTATAAATAATAACAAACTCAATCTGCATCAATAATAAATAGCCTATTCTTTAGCAATGTTAACCTGGATATGTAAATAGACATCGATGTAGGAGTATAGGAATTTACCTTTACGACGGTAAAACATTAATTAGCTTTTGAAATTCAATTATTGTGAAGTTTATTTCAATCTCATATACATCGATATTTTGATATTTATCTTTAAATTGAGAAAATGAAATAATATAGCTATTTACGAAGTAATATAGCTATTATTGTATGTGTCGTTTAAGAATGCGAGTAACAATTCAACAAAGTTACATGATCAAGAAATTTGTGTGGATCTATACAGACATCGATAGAGAATGTGAAATTATGTAGCCATAAGTAGTCTAGCAAGTATTGTAATATTATCAGTTTTTACTAAACTAGTGCCTATATAACAAGATATGTTATGATGAATTTTATAATCTTAGAATTTTCACAATTCAATGAGTTTTGCCTGCAGTAGCGCGCAGTTTATAGTCAAAAACAATTCCGCTTTCTTAAACGTAATCCATTTGCAAGTAATTGCAATAATACAGTATTTTATTAAGCATTGCCATACGTGAAAAATAGGCGCTCTTCGAATGTCCTCTCCAGATCAGAAGCCAACATAGAAATATTCTTACACAACTCACATGGGCGGTTAATGTTTTCAGGGGAGATTGATACCACTGTGTTAAAAAATGATGGACATTTACATAACATTAAAAAATACAATTTGCTTTAATGACAAATAAAAATTGTTGCAATTTATTATATGGGTTTAGAAAAATTCGAAAATATAAATGAATGTGCCCTTTTCCCTTATAATCATTTGTGTGTATACTATGATGATTTATACATTACTATTATCAATTATAATAGCTCAGGTTTTTCGTCACTTGGAACGTCATTGTGGAACGTAGAAAAAAATACGTTATAATGATAAGAATAGCTCATTATGGTTTGGTAAGTATTGATCTTTCGCAACTGTTATACATCTACTAATACAGCCTACACTGTTCTCAAAAACTGAGTACGCTACTGGTTAGGTTAATGGTAAAAAAATATTAAAATTGCATCGAAATAGATAAAAGCTGCCTTTGTATTATATAAAAATTGTATAATTTATATTTTACGTGTTGCACAATACACGCATCTAATACAAATCGGCCTACCTGCTTTAAATCCCATTCACATGCCACGTCGAGGAATGCGATGCATTACAATAGAGCTGCCTCTTTTCTGCTTATCAGTCTGTCTGTGTAAATCGCAGGCAAGTTGTAAATTGTGAATATTATGACGGCCTGAATCCGGAACACACTATCTTTTGAGAATTAAGGACACTCAGGTAGCATTTTTTACGGACTTAGTCTTGATTCTCATACAATGGGCTTCCTGGTTTTATTTAAAAAAAATATAAAACATTACCCACTGATTAGAATTCTTCACGTATCGCGCTATATTGCTAAGGAAATTTCAACATAAGTACATACTTAATAATATTATACAGATATACTGGTTACAGTATTCGACCCCTTTCATATCTTCCGACTAAATAGCATACTGGAATATTATCTTAAGCATCAAAATTATAAACATGTGAATAGAGAAATTTATTGTTGAACGTTTGACCTATAATTCAAAACCAGCACTCGTAATATTTTAAGACCATTTAAGTACTCATTCAGCAGCCAATATCCTTCACTTTAGGGACGAAATTATAAAAAAAGCTTACCGGAAATTAACAATTTTCCATGGTCACATCAATTTCCGCCTTAAATCGTGTTGTGTGAAAATAAGTAGACTCAGTAACTTACCTGAAAAAAGAGAAAAATATAATTAGAAATATTATTAGAATATTATAAACAATATTTATACCTAAGTTTTCAAATTATAAAAGGATACATTTCTTAATATTCAAATAGCAATTAAATTTCCTTAGTTTTTATAGATGACATTGTGAAATCAATATTTAAAAAAAAAAACCATGACTCACGCAGCTATTTATATTTTTTTAAATTGTAAATATTACGTTTTTATGTTTAGAATTAGGGTAATACTCAGCTTACTGCAAATTGTCGTCGGATGTATATCATTTTTAAGAAAAACCACAAACCTCCTACGGCAGATTTCGACGCAAGTTTTTTTTGGTATGGATATGTTTGAAATGCGTATTAGGTCACGGGCAAAAAAATGCAATAGTTCATTTTAAATATTATACATTACAGTAGCGTTTCCCAAGAGGGTTACGCGACATAAAGCGAAACGTTCCTCGAAGTTGAAAAAATAAAAAAAATATAGCTACATAATATTATTTAATTTCTAAAATATTTTTGAAATTAAAGGGAATACGTGATGATGTGTGCAGTGATGGCGTCGAAATAAGCCTAACTATTATAATATAAAGTATAAAGGGTTTCGCGACTCAATTTAATAAGGACATACAGTGTTATAGCGTTGCGTACACACGATTTGAGAAACGATCGTTTGAAGGAATATGTTGAATCCTAAATTATCTCAAATTTATCTAATTATTATTAAGTTATATTCAAAATTAGTGCCTGCTTTGTTTAGTGAGTGGGAATTTTAAATTGATGAATTTGTTCAACTGAACGCTTACAACTTACAGGTAAGACTAAATCGGAAACGATAATAATACAATGTGGAATATGTACAACGGAAGATTGCTTAAGATTGCTTTGGGACAATACATTGGTTTTTGTTTTTCTTTTAATATCTCTCCAACAAATGTAGGCCTTAAACATTTTTTCCTGGCTCAACAATCCTGTGTGGGTTATAGAAATACATCATAATATATTATGCGCAAGCATGTTCTCATATATTATATTAATTGACGTCAAATTTTACTTAGTTCACATCGATGACGAAGTGTAAGGTCACTGCGTTTCTTTTTTATATTTTCTAACAAAAGTCAGCCATCGAAAAATATGTCGCACGCGGCGACCTTTTGGAATAATTTTTGTTCAACGGCAGTTTTAAAATATTTAAATATAGCAATTATCATAGAAATATAAATGCCTCAAAAGTGGGGAAAGAAAGCGATTATATCGTAAACAAGCAGGCAGTAACGCTTTTATCAAACTTGAATGTTAATTTTCCGCAAAAGGGAAGATTCCTAAAAAGGTCATCGAGTTTTAACGGTCGCATAGTCGAGTGGACGCGCTTTTAAAAAAGTACCCTCCTTTGTAACGTTTCAAATTATCATGTAGCGTGTCAGTACACCTTTCATTTACCAAAGGTTGACGCCATGTAAGTGTTTTATTTGAAAAAAATATATATGCGAAAAGATACATAGTAGAATTTTTGAAGGCGTTGAAATTATCTATTGAGTGTAGTAATTAGGTAGTTAAGATATTGAACATATGCAAATTTAAAGTTAATTATTATTTTCTGGATGAACGAAAATAATCACGACAAATAATGTCTATGTCCCATTCTGCACTTAGGTAAGCCTTTTTTATCATTAAATATTAGCGGCAGCTTTCTCACCACTACAGTTTCATACAACGATAAGTCAAAAAAATGATGTTTTGAGTTAAGTTAGCCATTACTTTCGAACATCGCTCTTCTACAGTTCCACAAAAGTACAGCTTGTAAAATGTACAGGTTTTCTCTCAAAAGGCAGATATTTGCATACGAAAATCAGCAAAATTAAATAATTTCTCAGTTTCATATACATATATATCGAAATATCGTATTGTGGAAATACATTTTTGTGAATCATGGCTTTCCATAAAGAAACAACCTTTAATCCTAAAACTATAAACTATTGACCACCTATTTGAATAAAAAAGCAGTTTAGATGAGTCAAAACTTTAATCGGCTATTTCACAAAACTACCAATTTCTAGTTGTATCACTATGGAACTAGGCCATCGATTTTACTCAGCTGTAGAACATGAAACTGTGAGTTCGATTTACAAAGCTGGATGATTTTTTTTAATAATACACATGTCAATATAAATTTAAATATTTCCTCCCATAACGTATTTTCGAAATTTAATTGTACTTTTATTTTTTTCTTTTTCTTTAATAGTGTAAATCACAAAAGGCTGCAATTGGCAAGTGGCGGCCTGATCCTCGATAGCCATTTATTGAGAAAGGAGAATAATATATATTCGATTTTAGTTTATAATAAACTGCTTTCGTAGAGTGTTCGAGTATGTGTTTCTTCCAAGGCAATGAGGATGATTGATTCGTCATTCGCATATTCCGGTCGCGTACTTTTCCAAAGTAAACAATTCACGATTGGCCGACGATTATTTATTCAGCCAGCCATTGTTTTCCGAATGGGTTCCCATATCGGAAAAATTATTTGATTTCCAAGCAATGCACTCGGATTTAGGGTTGTACACGCATGAGACATCGCCGAGAAACTGAATAAAAATGAAAGTGGTTTTTTGTGTTCTCTATAAATATGGATATCAGAAATAATGTCCTGCAGAATGTGATGCATTTCAACAATTCGACAACCCTGAAAGCGTTGGAGGTGGTTAGCAGTTTTTGTGGATATTGGTCGAGTTTATAGTCGTATTTAAAGTATACGTAATTCCATTAAGGTCCTGTTATTTTTTTCAATATCCGGCTCATCTTTTAATCACATTGCATATAGTAGTTCGACGCAGTAATAACTGAGAAAAATCATAAAACTCATTGACGATCACACTTCTCTGGTTATAATAACTAATAAAACGAAGAGAAAAATATTTTACAAAACAATTGATAATGAAAAAACTAATGCTTTCTAGATGACGCGAATCACCTCAATTACAAAAGGATATCTTCCTTAAAAAATAATTTTAAACGATATTAAAGATATAATAAAGTATCTCGATTATTTGTTTGGATGGTTATATTTTTCTTATTGAAAATACAGCTCATATTATCATAAACATTTACGTCTACTCCTTTAAATTACATATTATGTAGATAAAACTTTCCGTTTAACGGTGTAGGACGAATGTGCATCAATAGAGTGAGATTATTATTTATTTATAATCTATATTACATGCTACAGTTCCAAGATTATTATTTAGTGTTCAACATTATTTTCACTACATTTTATATACAACGAATAATTCTGTATAATTTTCGTTATAAATCCATACCATAGTATCCATCAATTTGGGAAATTAATTCGATCGAGAGAAACTTAAATTTAACATCAAAAGTATTTACACGTTTATAAGACAGAGCGTCAGTGATACTATATTCACATGAAATGTGAGCGAACCTTTATCATATTGTTTACATTTTTCGCAGTCTGGTCATGTCGTATTGTTAACTTCCCAATGCAATTCATAAGGGAACGAGGAATGTAAGCGTGAAGAAATATAATTAAATTACAGTATTGCTTCTCTGCACCTTAAAGGTGCATCGCAATATGCGAAAAATGGGTAGTATTTAGATCAGGGTTTGAGATAAATGATTTGCGATTTTATTACAAAACCACACAACAGGGAGCTATACAATATAAATACAGTAGATTCACAAACTAGGTAAATGTTTATAATGAATAAGCAGGTAGCTATAATTTTGGATCTGTGATGAAATATTTTAAAAGCCCCTGATATGTTTTTTGTGGAATGGCTGTATTGGATACGACGGTAATTAATCTTATAACTGATAGCGACAACGACATGACGTCATACAAATTTTAAAAGGCATTATAGATTCACAGTACAATGTGCCAAGTTGAGTTTGATAAGGAAGCGTGAAAGTGCCAGCGTATTGGAACGCAATTATTCACATAGTTAGACCTCAAATAATTATTATCATATTTCGGCAATATTTTGTAGAAAAAGGTAATAATACCGAAACTGTCGAATGGCAATAGAACTCATAACTATCTTTTACTGAATGAATGGTTGTTTTGACTTTTTACATATTTGGTAACAATAAAAAATAGTAAGGTATATACTGGGCTTTCTTTTGAATATTCGATTTTGTATGTCAACACCACTGTGTAGGAATTAGGCCAGTTTGGTATTTTTATGTCCCCTGTTATTCCATCCAACTGAATTACAAATGCATCTACTACATAGTTGATTTTACCCTTGAAGTATGTACTAGTTCGATTCTGCATAATTTAATTAATGTACAATGTTTACCTATGCAAATATTATTTATTTATTTTTCAATTTTATTATTTATAACATTAAAACACTTAAACGTTGTTAAATATTGCAGGGAAATAATATTTACCATTTATCTAATTACGCAGTAATGATTCTTTGTCGATTAAGTATTTGTTGATTAGTTTATTTATATAGTATTTAAAAACATTCTTATCTTATCAATGATAGATACTACTATTTTAAGTGTTATTATTTATATTAATAAATTAATATTTCAACACAAAGACATTTTACAAATGAGGATTAATTAAAAACGATACTTGTAAAGACCTACTGAATTGTGAAGTAGAAATACATTACTACAATTAAATTTATTTTTGAATTTCACTGTGGAATACTTTGCTGCAAGTCAAACCTGGCCAACTTCAATTTTAATTCTTGAATGAATTCCTAAAATTCGATGATTTTATTAACAGCTATTTGGTTTTAATTACGAGTAAAAAATTGCGTTTCTTTGAATTAAAAAAATACTATCAGCTTGTTAACACGAATATAAACATAAGGTGCTTTTTTCATCTACAGTATTTTTTGGTGTTATTTGACATGGCTGGGCTTGGTTGGGTATTTGGAGATACTCGTTAATCTTATTATCTATTATATATACAAGCAATTTCACTAGTGCCAAGTACTATTGCATTTTTTCTTTTAGGCGCATAATCGAGATTTTTTATTATACCTATAGTTTTCAACTAATGATCAATTCAGAATAGGTAAAATAGTTGCTCAATAAAAAGGCAAGTTTTCCGTAATGTTCCCTGGAGACGTGCATGATACGCATAACACACAAAAACCGAATAATTATTCGGACGTTAGATCACAAGAATATAAAGCAAAAGAGAGGAAATGGCTGCACATATTCAATAATTCAGAGTTTTTTTGCCTTCAAGTTTTTTTCATTCTTATTTTATATTTGTATGCATAACTGTGTGTGTTAAAAAGTGTAGTTCTGTATACACAAAACAACCGTGAAAGTAACAGATTAAAATATAATTGAGAAACAGACGATTCCCGAATTATTTTGTAATGCAATTCCGCTTTTAAATGATCGAATCCATTATTTCAAATGATTGCGGAATCTACAGCATGCTCCATTAAAAACATAATTATATAATATTAGTTTATTGATTACAGTGAACTACAAAATACATGGAAGCCGGCTTTTCTTAGTGTCTTTAGTAAGAGGGTTAACCAATTTTCTTTGATTAGCAAAAACGCGGCATAAGTAATAGTGATATAAATACAAACCTCGGCAAATCGAAAAGATTACGATCGGATTGTAAATGGCATGCGAGAGGTATGAGAAAAATGTCACTGCAAAGGCTTCGCTCAGTAAGCGTGAATAAATTGGACAAAAGACTGTCGTAAGTCCACTTTTCAAAACAGAATAGGTACTTTATTATCTAACCAAACGTGACTATCTTAGTTATTGACAATTGAGTGGTAATTACAATATGTTTCGTAAAAAAATAATCAATTACTCAACGATTATGTTATGAGCTTGTTTTAATATTTCTTAGCCAGCGACGAGTCGTTGAAACTTTTGTCATTTACGAGTTTAGACTTTTCGTATCGTCGAGCCTTCAAGCAATCAGATAAACTGAAAAATAGTTTAGCATTATCTAATTCAATCGACAATTTAGATTTTAAATCATAGGTGGTGGACAATGATTCTAGAAACTATTTCATACAATATTTATTGTGTTCTGAGCTGACTATTAGCCAGTTTTTCTTTTTACATAAAGACAGTTACAAAGTTTATTCCAATTGAATTTGAGCAGGAGTCGCAAAAATCGTTATTTTGTCTTAAATTTGGTAACAATTTGCCCATCGTTGATTTAGTGTGCTGTGTACTACATATATGTTATGTGAAAGGAATGAGTAATTATATATTCTTAAATCACTATTTTTCTGGATAGTCGTTTTGATATAAATAACTCAAAACGCAACTATTTCAACTTGTTGTTTGTTGTGTCCAATAAAGAAGACGACAATTCAATTATTCCATTAAATTGAAAAATATACAGCGATAAAAATTTCACTGCCAGGAATTAAATATATTATTATCTTTGAACAGCGAAATGACATAAGATTATGTAAACCGAAAATGTCATCAACAAGGGATTGTAGTGTAATCCATTTTAGGCCGTTTAAAATATAAAAGTCAAGTTATTATAATCATATTATAAAACTGCTCCATTATCCTCCACAAAAGAAGTTTTGTAACAATAAAAATCGTTTTAACTGAGTGGGAATTTCGAAACGATCTCTGCTGTCCCATTGTATTTCTTTATCATTAGCGTCAAACAATGATAGATCGTTTTTGCTAAAAATTTGTACATTTCACTCAATTCTTTCACCAAGACTAATTCCTTAGTTTCTTTATCATAATTCATTAGTTTACACCGTGATACGCGCACAATGTGGATTATATGTAACATGAAAAGATGATATTACTAGATATATTAATCCGCACCAACCGATTATTAATTTGGTAGTTGATACGATTTGTATCCAAACAATCGATTCAGTCCGCATACGCATGTTCTGCAATGAACATGGCTTTAAATTAGCAGTGTTAAATTTATTAAAATATTAATGAGCATCGAAAAAACATTTCCAACGTGGCTTTTTTAGAAAACAAAGACCAGAAGAATAACAAAGATGAAATAAAGAATTCATCTCGTGCAGCCATCTAGGGAAAAAGAATCGAGTCACGAGCTGATTTCATAATTTGAAAAGTTGAATTTCGAATATACGCCATTGCATCTGTCATCTATTTCCATGGCATCATACTCCCAATGAAACACGAATTCACCAATTTGACAAAAATACTCGGAATTGTAATTTGCTTAATCATAATCGTTGGTTGGTGGTGGCAGCCTTCATAAAAATGATTTCAAAATTTGAGCACACGCCATTCTTGTTCAAGATGAATCATTATTTCCTGCAACCGTCATAATAATAGAGTTTCGCGAATCGAAAATTCCATCATTATTATAATAAAATAATATTACAGGTGTTAGTCGCGATTACATAACAAACCGCAGTTACCGTCAAACAAAAGCGATTATCTTTGGATTATGTATATTTTAATGTATCAAAAGAAAGTACATGCTGATAGGGTAAAACATCGAATTATTTAGTTCTACAAAATTTTGTAGAATTAAATACTTTGATGTTTATCCTAATATAATGGAGTTCTACCAAGTAAATGACAATTCAAACATGCTGGTAAAATTAAGGTTAATAAATAACAATTAACCTCAAGTATATTTTGTTTCAGTCTCTAGATAAGTAGGTAGTATTTATCATTCATTCATTATGCAAATAAAAATAACGTTTTCTGAATAACTTAGCAAACCTATTTTTATTATTTTCTTCTTATTATAGAAATAAAACACATTATTTTTACTGATTACAAAATAAAAAGACCAGTTTCGTTTATTAGGTGCCGATTTCAGCTGAAAATGCTCGCGATGAGCGAAATCGGTCTTGGATATGTATTTTTTTAAATTAAAACATAAGATTTTATTTGATTAAGAGGATTTATATCTAAAGACAAAGAAAGTAGCATTCACATTCAGTCTCTCGCTCAATCAGTCGCGATAGGTGCCGATTCGTTGTATACATGAAGCTAGATTTGAATACGTTTATATATATTTCATCTGCTTTATCCCTTCATGTATTGCACGGTACATACGATGTCCTTTAATGAAGATTCACATATATATACGTACCGGCAGAAAACATGACAGATCGCACCAGTAAGTGAGTACGAGAGTGAATGTGCATTGTACGTTTGTTGTCTGAAGATAAATTCTCCTTTGTCTACAATTATTACGAAAATGCATATTGAACCAACGCTTATTTTGTATTATTTTCTTCAAAATTAATAATGTACGAATTCAGATTTATAAATTGAATTAAGAACTGAAAGAGTGATACGCGATTTCCTTTTTTTTTCAGGAAATTTGAAAAATATTAGCTCTATCTAATGAACTTTTGACCGATTCGTTATAGAAATTTAATTGAATTGTAGAAACTATAGTAAAAACGTATAATTGTAGCGTTTTAAACAATTAACAGATAATCTACGGCAAGACTGAAGCAAAAAATGTCGCAGATTTGTCAATGTTGAGCAAAATCGAGTCTTTCGTGCAGATTTTCGTTTGGCTTCGATCTGTAATCACTGATTGACAGCAGTTGCTCAATTCACACAATATAAATGAAAATAAATCCGAATACTTCAACAAATATTTATAACACGCTAGCGTATTGTGTATAGGTATTTTTCTGTGTTTATATTTGGCTGTCAGCTGTTTGAAAGCTAGTTTTCCGATCGGATTTATTTTTATAAACAGTTAAAATCGTGCGGGATGCAGATGTAAGCCAGCACCCGACCGGATATGGCATAGCATATCATAGTGCAGCATACTTACAAAACGGAAAAAAAACAGAGTTCACTGGACGGCGTTCAATTCACCTGATCAGTAAACATTAACCTTCAATTTCTATTATAATCAAATAAATTTAGTCAAAAAATCCTTACTATACAATTTTAAATCTTCCACACATGTGTAATGCGTATTTTATTATTATATAACAAAATAGGCGAAACCTATTCTGATCTCCAATAATAAACTGTGAAACTTGTATTTACACTCGTTTTCACGATGTCGTTGATTTCAAATAATGAAATAATCTTAATAAAAGAACGTTTAATTGAACAGGTACGTCATTATTAAATGTTTGGTCTGTTAATTCAGGGACGAGATTTAAGGGGTGTACGTTCTCAGACTCCTCAGAGGCATGTGAAAAAAGTATTTCGTTTAATTATGGCATCAAATTTAATGGTCAGAATTTAAATAAATTTTAGGTCAGAATAAAAATATGAACGGTCTGAATAAAATTATTGATGTGCTGAATAAAATTATTGTACGGTCAAAATAAAAGGTTAGGTTAGGTTAGAAATACTAACCATATATTATTTATTCTGCCCTTTGTAATTATGACCATTTAATATAAATTCTGACCAATGTATTAAAAATTATGACCGAAACCGAATTTTAATTCTGCTTTTAATTCTAATTTTAAGCCTTTAATTAGACACTAATTTGTTGTCTTACGAGCATGAGTAAAAATAATAATACAAATGACAACTAAACTACTGAAAATGGAGCCCAGTTTTCGCGTAAATAAACAATAATAATGATTTTTTTTGAATTATTGAGATTTTGTACACTTTCATGTATTTTGTTACTAACGACCCGGGTTGCGCCTTTCGGCATTTTCAGGCATTCGAGCGCACGAATGGACTCGAACTGACAATTAAATACATCGAATTAAATACATGGAAGTGTAGAAAATCTTAATAATTCAAATTTGATATTGAAATTCCATCAATCACTCTCAGTCGATGTCTTAAATAATGATTTTGCTAAAAACTGTTTTTTTTCCTTTATAAAACAACAGAGGGGTTTAATAAACCATGCGCATTTAAACACTATGATTTCTAATTGTTGACGATTATTATAAATAAAGTATGAGTGTATCATTCGATTTTTTTTATTGAGATGTTTATTCAAGACTCGAATGATAATTTCTAGACACTAATTGTTATGTTTGATTTAAAAAAAAAACATGCCAAAACAGACGTACCGAAAAAAGTCCGTCATTGATTTTGGTGTTCAAAATTTGACAAATTTTCGCTCTGCGTACAATCTTTATTATTATGGTAGACAATTTATTCACCATGCATAATGATGCATAACATCTTACGTCAAGATGATCCAAGGCTGAATCTAAAAACGATTCGAATGATTAAAATAATGATTTGAAATTCCAATAAATACGCATTAACATTTTGTTACCAACATAAAATTATAAACGTAATACGTAGGTATATAGAATCTGCAGCACACTGACTTTATTATTTTTGAAGCTGTTTTTCTGGCAAAACCGCGGCAATTAATGCTAAATTTAAATTATAATAATATTATGAACGCTAATTATTTTTTTTCTAATTTACATTTACGATTGTTATATTATAATCTATGGTTTATACTATAAACGATAGTTGGCAACATTGTCGAAATGAAAATAAACACGAATTTAGCAACGGCTGCAAGATATTTTCATGGAACAAATTTATAAAAATATTGGCTGTCAATAAATACATTAGATTTGTTTTTTTAGCTTGAATTTTCTTTTAGAATCATTTACTCTGGCAAGGAACTCGTTGGCTGAACTGGCAGCTAATTTCTACTCAGTAGAATCTACTGGATAATGGAAGTATGTGTCTTTTTCGTGTTCAGCCGTCATTTTGTTTGAGTAGATAATTATAGTCTACTGTAATTTTTAACCAAAAAGTCTAATAAATTTGAAAAATACTTATTATGCTACAAATACATATAGCACTCAATAGTGCTAGTGATTCACAAAATGGGACAGGCAATTAAAAATGAAACATATAATAATTATTGTAGATGGTACTGAGTTTAGTGTTAGTGTGTTCAGATTACTTGAATAAAGAAAGAAAATTTCACTTCATGAAATTAAAAATTGGTAAACCTTTAAATAAAAAACGTTTTTTATTCCAATTGCTCTTCAATTTAACATGGCATGTGTGTCGCTTCCTTGAGAAGCATTTGCAGACTAAACTCTATTATTATTGTATTGATTGTAATAACTTAATAATTATTTAATTTGGATTATTGAGATTTTGTACACTTCCATGTATTTTGTCACTAACGACCCGGGTTTCGCCTTTCGGCATCTTCAGGCATTTGAGCACACGAATGGACTCGAACTAACAATTCGTGTGCTCGAATGCCTGAAGATGCCGAAAGGCGAAACCCGGGTCGTTAGTGACAAAATACATGGAAGTGTACAAAATCTCAATAATCCAAATTTGAATATTGAAATTCCATCAAGCACCCTCAGTCGATGTCTTAAATTAATAATTATTGATCGAAAAATTAAAATAAATTTTGTGGTTATTTTATTTTCAAAGGAAAGGAATTACCATTTGCATTAATTTCTGGTGAGAAGGGAGGTAATCTCGAAAAAAACAAATTTAAGATAAGAGCCACCCGTTCAATTTAAAAGAATATTTACAATATTCAAAGTGAAAACGGCTTTTATGGATTTTTTCTTGTCCATGATGAAACTCAGTTCTAAAGTGAAGAAAACTGAATATTAATAAGTTTCGCGTTGAACAGAGTCGATAGAAGTTTATAAAATGCATAAAGAGCCTCTGTGGTCTAGTGGAACTAACTGTACTCCAGTGATAAATGGGTCTGGGTTCAAGTCCCGGCAAGGTCAAAATAAAATTGAGATATTTTCAGTCTAAGTATTGAGATCTTGGTCATGGATATTTATGATGTTTTTTCTCATCGAGTTGCCCTCATATGGGTTGGCCATTATTAGCTGTACGTAATGCCAAATATACATTTTTAAATATCAATTCTTTTTCTTATTAATCAATCAACAAAAAAACTGTACTGATATTAGAAACAATTTAAAAAGCATTTATGTAATTGTGTCAAGTTTCACACGAGGAAAAATAATGACAGTATCAACTGCCTATGTAGCCTTCCAATAATAATTATTCGCAATAAATTAAGTGATTGTATATAATTCCGGCAAACTTCTTGTATTAAAATACTATAATGATTGCAATGAAGTCCTTCCTACACACTCCCTTCCCACGCTCATTCGCAGTGTACGAAAGTAGTTTTATAAATAAACCATTATTTATTTTAAGTGTTATTTGCGAATGATTTATACGGTCAGAAATAATGATTAAATACCCAATGGACGCCCACAAAATTATAATGTCGCTAGATTTTAGCCAAGACTTTATGCTATCAGCTATCCTATAAAAGGGATATTTACTACGTTTGTTGCTTAGCCTTGTTTTCTAAAAATCAGGTTTTATATCATAATAAATATGTCCAATGTTTTCGTCTTGAAATAGTGTTCAGCGAAGGAATAAAAATATACAATGATATGGGAAACCTCACCGCGTTTCCCAACGTTACTGGAAGTACATATTATATTACTCAAATTTTGTAACAAAAGCTTCAAAATACATTAGTTGTATCCAGGAAATAATTGAACAATAAATATTTATGTATTGATTTGAATTAAGTGATTTTAAATTGTTTTACATTTTTTTATATAGTTTATTAAGTGACCGCACATAGATTACGGTTTAATAAGGGGGTTTAATGTATAATAGTATAAAATGTGATGACTTGCGATGAAAGGAATATGCATAGCGTTGTAGAGAATAACCCCACGAAACTAACAAAACACAAACTCACGCACATCAAAGTACTTCTTAACATAAAAAAACGTACGTAACTGAATTACATGTTTTTTTGAAATAATACATTATTTATATAGGGTGGGTTAGGGGGGGGGGTAGGGCAAAGGTTTTGTGACGAAATGTGACAATTAGGAGGAGAGGGTTAAAACACCCTAAAATCGTGTAGCGTTATTTATAGATGATTAATAATACTTATTGAAATTATATAAGATAAAAACAGTTGGAAAAAGGGAATATTTGGTATAATAACGGAAAGCATGACATTTTTGACAGAACGAGGCACGATATAGATATTTATTGTTCATGAATTTTGACAAGTAAGACAAGTCCTGTTATACATTTGGGCAATACGGCCAGTTGTTGACAACGCTGACACGGTAGCCGAAACCGCTCCAACCAGTGAGATATGACTGTATTGAATGATCTATAACATTTATGTCTTATTCTACAGTGAGTGTTAGAATGATGAAGCTTCTCCTAGCACTAAATGCGGTCTTAATTTACACAAAGCGACAATGGAACGATAATTTAAAGAAACAGTGAACTAGAGTGACACACATAATCGTCAGAACATGACATTACGTGACATATTACAATATTGTAGTGACACTGTAAGCGCATGCGACTTAACGACGTTGTAATAGCAAGCTTACCAATCTGCAGCTAGTGTGCTTGTGGGTTATTTATTACAGGTCAAGAATGGAAGAACCACTGACAGCAATATTTACAGCTTGGTCATAATATTACTACCATTTATTATACAGTAAAAAAGTGATTTAGAAAAGTGCGATAAGAATTGAGTTAACCTACAATACCCAAGAAACTTGTTTACGAGATAAACTTACATAAAAAAGAGATGATCATCGGATGCCTACAGTAACATACATTTTAACAGAAAACTTTGATAAATATTCAATATGTATGCACAATAAAATTGCAATTCTAATTACAGCGACTTATCTCTTTCTTGTGTACAACCCAATTGCTGCGTTGGTCCGTTCATTACATACACGAATGTGCACCCTGTCCTTTTCAAATAAGTGTAGTCAAAATTGTCCCGCATATCTAATTGGATATACCTATATTTGTCTTAAATTATATTGAATTTAATATTTGTGAACGGATACCTTTCCAAACACAAATTGTCTTTATTTCAGCACACTTTAGTGCATAGAAACCTTGTATTGGGTGCTCCTAAAACACTCCCGGCATATATTTGAAATCGTAAATCCGTAGCGTAGCGTTACGTTTTTACCTCGTGGAGAAAGAGATTCGGTAGCTATTAGTAATCAGTTTCGGATCACACGAATAATCATAAGCCTCATTAATGTACAATTTGAATATGTACTGAACAACTAAACACAAGATACTGTTTGTAAATCTGAAATATACTTCAGCAATGCTTCAACCCCATAAAAATAGCAAACATGTAGATAAATTTGACTTTATAAACATATTATAAATGGTCGAGTGAATCTCTTTGGACACTTTCGCAAATTTATACTACTTCACTAAAAATATCGATGACATCGATCAATCAATTACGTGAATAAAAGCATTGAAAATTCGCTTCAGTATTAATTAGTGTACAAGTTACATCCTATTATCATAACGCTGTCGCCGATTTCATCTGACGATCGCTTAATAAAAAATACCTTTAAAGTCTTAGAGATTAATAAATGAATATTTAATAAATTCAGTAAAATTTGATAACAAATACTTTTTATTATATTTTAAATGTATGTAAATATAAATGCGTTAAAGCACATGTATTGCTACTGGGAATTCCAATCGAATACTTGAATACATTCGGCTCTTTTTTATGTTCTTATATATATATTATCCTCGAACATTTGATAAATTATTCATCCATAGTATTAATGTATATTAAACCACTAGGTTAACAACAATAGCATCCAACGTCGCATTATATCTCGATATTATTAAACACAATAATACAAGACACACAACCTACATGCGTAAGTGAGATAGAAATTAAAAACGCTATCATTTGCTCGAGATTTTTTTTATTAAATACCGACAATAATTTCACCTCGTTTAGGGTGGTTCAAGCTATAACTATAAATTAATTCCCCTCATCTCAACCTGTTTATTTTTGTTGAATGCAAGTAAGTCATTTCAATCATATTGAAAAGGGGGCCATATGACATATAAAAATAAATATATATCGTTTTTAGGTACGGTATAATAGTGGTACAGAAAAAAAATTTAAGCTACAAAGTTGTTTATTGAAATATCAAGTTTTTTTGCAGTACTAGTTTCATAAATCATTTAGAAGGGGTCGAATGTAACTCTATTATGGTAATGTAAAATTAAATATTGTAATAATAAGTCGACAACACCTTCGGCGTTGAAGTTATATGCATATATATAACTTTTTTTATTTTGCACTATGGTTCACAGAATATTAAAATACACCAAGAGTAATGAACAGGAAAATACGTTTTATTCATTTAATTTTAATAGATATACTGTTCATAAAAATGCTGGGGTATTTATTTTTACTGTAATATTGCATGAAACTTTTTCTTCCTTTACTTTAGTCTTTAGTCACTGATAACAAGAGATTTTTCTGATTTATTTTAAATAGGACAATAGTAATTCTTGGATGAAAAATGGGCAATGAATTATCACAAAACGACTATAATGTATCGAAAAAAGACACAGAAATCGTGAAATCGTTTTTCTATGAAATATATTGTATTAAAATAGTATTGCCCATATTATTGCAAATGGTTTCTGACGTTTTGTTTATAATTACAGACATCTAAGATGCACATCTAAATTATTCAATATTCGGTGATTTCTATGTGGTAATTCGTTTTTAACTTTGTTATCATACTGGTTGTGTAACTAGTTGTGATCTATGTGTCATCTATTTGCGAAGCATTATCAGGGTAATTCTGTGGTAAGATTTTATAACTATAGCGTTGATCTATTAATTTAACATTTTGAAATTAGGCTAACTGTTTTATTATCAAATTAATGAAATCTGCGGTAAAAAGTGCAAATTTAATTTACTGTGCCCAATTTGTAATATGAGATGTCCTTCCAGCCGTGAGAAGGTCGCGTTTCTCAACATTTAACCACCTTACAAACGTTGGCACAAAGCTGTTCGCGTTCGACGATGCGAGAAGGTGACATCACTTCTTTGTTGCAAAACCACTGCCACTAACATTTTAAGTACCTATATTCATGAGTCACGGCCAATTATTTATCTTTTAGGAAATTACTCATATTCCACATAAAACGCGGGTTTTTGTTTGTTTGGTGAATTCTATTTAAGATTTAAATAAACGTCAATTTGGCAGTCCAATTTTGGTTGGCAGCATTGTTTGTCTATTCCAATGACAACGGTTAGAGCAGCGTTTCTCAAATTGGGTTCCGCATATACACATTGAAAGATAAAAATATCGCAGGTTCAATTATATCGTATATGGAACCGAGTAAGATATGATTTTGACAAAGGTATAAAAGAAAATTTTCTTATATATACGAAAGCTACCAAATTCATACGACTGATGAGAACACAAACAGGCAAATGTGGTGATGTGTGCAGTAACAGCGCCAAAACCGCATTTTTGCTTTAAAAATTCCGGTGGATCAAACAATTAATTGATATATGTAATGTTTGAAATTATCTCATGGGCTAACAAATATTAAATTGCATATCTTGTTGGCATATTAACAAAATTATTGGACTTGATGTTTATCTCTCCAAGAAAAAGGCGTTAGCATTGTATTAGTATGTTTAACTAAAATAGGGTGGCTAGCCAGTAGAATAACAAACTTGTCTTATATTAAAAATGCATTTTTACTCTATTAACACCAAATAAATCTGACAAAAATGAAAAAATAGGTAGTCTATCTTGTAAATTACGCTATGCAAAATGTTAACACGACCAAATATAATTGGGAAACGCTGGGTTGGATTCATGAAAAAGAGCCTGGGAATATATGGTTCACACATTAACATAAAAAACAGCGTATTCTATTCCGCTTAATTTATCTGGATTCGCAAATTAGATTAAACTCCTATCATTGATTTGTGAAGCCCTACGAATAAAGTTGTTATGCAAGCTGGCAGAAGAGTATATATTTATTCAAACGTTAAATTATTGATAAACCTGACACTTGACTAATCATCTGATAAGGAAATACAGATAAGAATCTAATTCATCAGTGGCGTTACATCAATGTGCTCATTGGCTACTAGGTTAAATGTGAAGGAACAGAATTTAAATAGTCGAACGTAATTTTTATTCGATCATTGATTCCGCTATTGAATTTTATAATGCGAAGGTTTGATGGATTGGTTTCAGTGAAGTTACAGTTCTTCCTTTTTGAATAAACTATTTATTTTGAAAATGATAATAAACAATATTTAAGTAATTATGTGAGTAAGAAATTGCACCATCTATAAAGACAAGTTCTTGCAAGTGTCGATAATACAGAATGTGATTTTATCAATTATTCTAAAAAAACAGAATTAAAGTTTTTCAGTTTTGAAATCAACAATAATCAACATTGCAAAATAAGTGCGAATAATAAGATTTCTATAATTTCAACTCTACCACCCTTTCAGGAGCTGCATTACGATTTTTATTTAAATGGAATTTAATGGCAGTTTAATTTAAATTTTTTAATTTTGTTTCCACAAATAGTTAATTTGATTGTTAGAGAACCTTCAATTGTCTAAAGTTAAATGCCTAGCAACTTCTAACATAAATGTTGCGCCACTGAGTTTATTTATTGTCGAGATTATATAAGTTATGTCTTATCAAACAGATTGAATTTTAGTACGTGACATACCTACTCATTGTGTTGATGAAATAATAAAGAATGGCCCGGAGCTATATGATGGTTTAATTGTTTCCCACGAGTATAATAAAAAAATAGCAACAAACATGACAAGGATTCTGATAATCAGTGAGAAAAAATACGCGTGCGAATTTTTTTGTATGACTATTAATTATTTCAGTACACATTACGTAATAAATAAAACTAGACTAGGCGTAACATATGTTATATCGTTAAAACTAAGTATTAAAAAATCTCACAAGTTAACTTATTTATAAACATTGTCAAAATTTCCGAAGTGATGCAAAAGCTTCAAAGTCTGTAACAGTGACATCTATGATATAAAATGGTACTTAAATGATATATCATAAATGGAATTGATGAAATCTAGATACGTATCTAGAATTTTGAAAACGTTAGTTCATTAGGGTTTTCTTTACAATGCTATTCAACTAACCCAGGTTACCAACCGGTGGCCCGCGGACCAATGATGGTTTGTGAGACAAATTTGATTATTCTTGGAGTTGTTGCGGTAAATTCATTGGAGCCAAGAATCCATAAACGTATGTCAAACATGCGGCAAAAAATATCAAAGTAATTCATTTGCTCCAATTAAACGGGAGTTATTACCATTTCATAATTTAAAATGAAACTTTTATGATTGTTATTGCATATAAATGTTTGTAGAGATTTTTTTAAACAATCAAATTAGTGGTCGGCGGGATTGAAAACTGAGAGTTTAGTAGTCCACGACTTTGGAAAGGTTGGCGACCGTTGATCTATATTACAATACAGATGGGGTGTCAGTGAGACCCACGAAAATTACACCTAATGATCGGTATTCATCTGAGCATTTTGTTCGCGCACAGCACGATGTGAGTCATAGTTTGCTCAGGAGTTACCTTGTTTGCGAGCAAGCTTAAGCGTCCAAACAAGTCATTAAATTTCCACACCTGAGCAAATTATAACTCACAATATGCGCGCACAAAATGCTCAGATAAATACCAACCATAACATTTAAAAAAATGAATATATTAAAGCCAGCATTTCTTTTTTCAACCTCTTCTTGAGGACGATTGGCTATCCGAGTTTTTTTCTTGGTTCTACACTTGTCCTTGAACGCATTAATATAAGTATTAATGTTTACGTTTTGTATAGATAACGCGACCTGAACGTTCAATTAATGTTCAATATATGTATACCACACATATATTGATCTTTCATGTCCCGTTATCATATCATGATAAAATATTAAATATATCCATTAAGTAGGGCAGCTGTGACAAAGTTGGTGTGCTAAAAAAAAGAGTTTACGCGATGTCGATTAGTCTCATTTGCAACATTTTACACAAAACTGAAAAAAAAATCATGACTTAGTTTCATCCATCATACAGATTATTATCGTCTAATAAAGACCCGGGCAAACTACGGCCTGCGGAACACATGCGGCTCGTTGCGCGTGTTTGTAATTATGGACACATTAAATTGTCTGTTGTTATCACACAGATTATTTTATGTTTGCCTGGTGTAATCGAACATTTATTTCGATTTGAATCGTATATCTGTATATGCATGTGGTAGGATAGAAAAAAGGTATGTTGTTATCAACAATACATTTTTTCAAGCTGAAAAACTCATGACCGATAGGAAGTATTTTAAATGTGAAACTTTTTTTACTCTGTGTCCGCTTTTTTCCTGTACGGTGTCATCCGTTCACCGTATAACATACAACAAACAAGTAGTTTTACCAGACGTTTGATGAAAGAGCGGGAATATTGTTTGTTCTACTTCTGAACTCTTTTTTCATTCGTAATTTTAAAGTAGAACAACATTAGCAAATACAATATAGCGTTCGGGTCGGTAGTAAAGTAAACAGAACATCTATTTTTCACATTATTTTCACACAGCCGATTTCGTTATGCTAACCGAGTGATATTTACCTACGTATACATTCGAATAATTAATTTTGCGTGGAGATATTTTTACTTCTACGTTACGCAACTTTCTGGCCCGGTTTTAAAAAATACATCAATGAAAATGAAACGGTTTGTATTTTAGAAAAAAGCGTTCATTTTTTTCCGAGAGAGGCGAGTCATCTTGTGGTGTTTGTCTTTGACGCCGATTAGCTCATTTACACTGGACAGTAACTCAGCTATTTTTTTCCACAAAGTATAATGTTGATTGATGCTCTGGTGATGTATGCTATTTATTATGGTGGTAAATTCGGGCTTCAACGCAAGAAATAAAATAATTAAGGCAATGTTTTCAAGTAAATAAAGAATAAACATAATTTTATATTAATTAATTACGAAGAAATGAAATTTATTCCAAAGATTGCATTTTATTAAATTCACACGTTAATGTTTCAACACTTTCACTGCGGCATATATTATGCAGAGTCGTGTGGTGTGGAATAATTCATTCAAAAAAAATGTCAGCACTGAAGACTAATTAATAACCATGCTAATAAATATTATATAAGACATGTTTAATTACGCTGAGCTTATTTGGAAACAATGGTTATGAAAAAAACTCATGGCAACAATGACCGCACCAATGCATCCTAATTGAGCTGACCACGAGGATTGAATCAATTCAAAATTGATTATAAAAACACTTTTACTAAAGCAGAGTTAAAATAATATAAATAAGGGGCGGGCGGAGTGGATAACCTTCATATCCCTTATTTGGAACACGCATTGACGTGAATAATAACAGCTCCGGCCAAAATCAGGTAAAACAACCCCTGTGCCCGGCCCATGTTTGAAGAAATATCATTTTTCAGAAGCGTTTACTAAAAGTGTTGTAACTATGGAAATAGTGGATGAAATAAAAAAAAACTTTTTGAAATTGTTTAAAACATTTTAATATTTAATTTAATATAAAATTTTCAATATTCCCTCAAGAGTCACAAGACAATGTTTACACATGTACCGAGTTTCACTCACAGTTTTTTTTTCTGTTGACGGTTATATCGTCTCCAGAAGAGGGAACATTAAAGAACTAAAATTCGATTGAGATTTTAAGTCGATTAAATCAAAACCTATTTTGGCGACAACACAAATTAGATGACTGTTTTGGAAAGTTTTAAGTCTTGACTATAATTAAAACCAGGATTCCGTTGGAATAAGTATCGCTTGATGACTCAAATATTACTGTTTTTTTATAGGCTGGTCTATCACGTGGTCTAGCACGGTTCAGGGACTCAAGCGATGGTTGTTGTCTCACGTGAAAACACGGCTCCGTGACTCAACGTCTTAAGGAAAGAAACTAAAAAAGGACTTCATAAAACATATAATGAACATGGATAAATTGAAAAGAACAATCTACTCATGGAATTCATTTTGCATATTATTGGTAATGCGGTATTTGCAAACACCCACTAGTTACGCCACTGCTACTTTATACGCGATGTCCAGTCTTCTAAAAAAAACAGATAAATAGCAATCTTCACAATTCACCAGTTTTCAGTAGCCCATGTTGTGAAATATTCTTATGTTGGACTTTTTTGCGAAAACTGTATACGATTTATGATTTATCGAAAACTAGAACGAGAACTTTTTTCTTTATTAATTTTACGGGAAAGTGGTTTTGGCACAATTATTCATGATAGAATGTAATAAGCAAGTTATATTATAGGAAATGAGTTATATGATTTGTTTTTCTTGGCACAGCATCCTTTGTTGAGTAATACCAGACTTCTATAATATTAAGCAGGTGGTTCACTAATTGCGGACTGAATAGTTTTATAAACGCGTAAAAAGCTTATGGATTAATAAACTAGAACTGTAACATAAGAATGGATTGCCATATGGATGAATATTAAATGATTACATTATTCATGCATGTAAAAAATATGTATCATTGAATCGAAAGAAAAAGCAAAAGAGAGCACAGCAATTGTGAATGAAAGAACAAAATAAAATCAAGGTGTTTATTTAGTTGGTAAAAAATATTGTGAAAACTGAATAAATTAAAATACAGTTGTATTGCGTACTCTGTTGGAGAGAAGCGCAAGCATGATACTTGCGAAGCGAATAATCTTACCGACAATGCAAGCTTTGAGTATTCATTTCTAGAGCTCGCATTCAGGATGATAATAAGATTATTAATTTATCAAATATTAAATTTACGAAATCAAAAAATGTCAGCTTATAAATTTGGCTGATTTAAAAAAAATTGTGTTAATTTTTTCAAAATGTGAAAAATTAAAGACATTTTTTATAACTTACAAAGCCTCTTGGCATCGGATGATAAAGGAAGTGTCGCTCTGCACCCGGCTTCGCCAATATCGCCCGGCAAAAAAGCGGGAAGTTCCTCCAATGTTGCATCACTACTTTTCCGTTTTCTCGCAAAGATATATAACACTTTTCTGTATGCCATTTTAATAATTTTCTAAACGCACAACTTTAAATTGCGGCCATTTCACAAAGCTTTTACATTCATCGCTACCATCTAAGAGATGTCACTGTAAAACTAACATTAATTAAATTCGCACACGATTATTTTTGCGATTTTTATATTAATAAAGATTATTTCAACATCTTTCCGACTGATTTTTACTCACGAAGTTTTAAGTATTGAGATGAAATGTTACACCGAGGGCACAATAAATAACAACAATATCACATAATTGATAAAATTGTGTCGAGTATGGAAACACATTAATAATTTTATTACTGTTTTCTCGTAAAGACCACAACATCCGTTGGTAAAAAACGCAATGATTTATTTATCTATCAAAATTATTGAATAAAACAAGTTCAAATAAACTTATCAATTTTTGTTAAACGTAGCACATTACTTGTAAATATCATCTAATATTTCATTGAAACAAATAATTCATTAGGATGGCTATGATAATAAAATAATTCGAACGTTTCTGTATTATATTAGAAAATATGCACGGATATTATAATTATTTATGTAATTTTCAATTGATGGTCGATCGTTCTATCCGATTCGTTCTTACTGATTCGCTCATTTGAGTCGTATCACTGTCAAATCTGATTATATATATAACATATTAACATCAAGTTCTATATATTCTCATATATAGTTCAAATTCATCTAAAGCTTTTTTCAAGGATGATTCTGACCGAATAAATAATATATACTGATAAAACCTTTTTTATTTGATTTGAGCTATTAATTAAAGCGAGCAATTCTCCGAGACTCATTTGCTTTCTCACTCTGCATGCTATCGTCAAAGTAGTGTTAGACTGAGAGAGAAAGTAATTTCCTTAGTGACGATGGGTGCATCTCGATCACTACAAACACATATTAGGTCGTTCGGATCCGTTAGTTTGCCAAACCAAAGAACGTTAAGAAGATAGCAATAATAATTTAATACCTGGCCAATAGTGAAAACTATTATCACTTACAAATGGGCGTAATGGCAAACTTGCCTCCAACAGGCCAAGCCCTCTTTGCCACCTGACTGCTATGATGACAAAGTCATTCCATGAATGACTATGATTAGTTAAATTTACACATTAATTTGTCGATTATGCCGGAAAACAAATCTCATGAAAAAGTACTATCTGCAAGGTTATTTATACTTTTAAACGGAAAAAAATAAATACATCATTAAGAGACTGTTTTATTTTACTTCTATATAAACACTAAAATTCTCAACAACGAACAAAACTTGTCTTAGAACTGTCATTTTTGGAAAAAAATAACGAAAAGTTGTACACAAAAAAGGGTTCTTCCGTTTATATCCCCGATCACCGTAACACGAAACGAAACGCTGTGTTTCAGTCATCCATAATATGACATATGACGCGTCACGTAACTCACAAAAACTATAGCTGCAAACTTGCATGCATGTGTATAGTTATGTTTGCCCCCGCCCCTCGCTTCATTCCCGGCTCCAACGCTTCCAACGTTCGTCAATCATCGCGATTTTGACTTTCCATAAACGTCCAAAATTCGGCAATATCTTCTAATATGACAATAAATGCATTCCGACTGCCCAACCTCAGCCTCCACATAAAGATTCATTAAGTGCCCATTATTATATTGTGCGATTGTAACAATCGTACTGCAGTTTCCGCACCGCGCACCTTTTTTTGAAGTTTTTCATGCTTACGACTATATAAATATCGCTCATCTGAAGGTTTGAACTGGTTATTCGAGTAAGCACGAATATTGATAGGTAATATTTTTAAACAAATTATACATTTATGCGAAAATGATGGTCCATGCGCTGGCCGTGTATTTCTTTTTCTCGCTCAATCACTTGTAAAGTGAAGGGTTCGAGCGACTACAACCTACAACCTACTTCAACGTACTTGCGTATACGCAAGTTAGGTTGTGTGATAAAGATAGAGATAAATCCACCGCACGCCGATGGCAGGTATAAATGTGTTGTTTATATTTTTAAATCTGTCGTGTAACGCCCCGCGTGAATGGTGAGGTGCAGCGATGATCTTTCGCTCATTTCGTGTCTTCCGCCCGGGAGTAAACAAGGAAGCACCATAAAGTCTTTCAACCACACCGCAAACATATTTCCCGTTTTCAATAAAGGAAACGAACTAGTGACTTTCGAACAGGTGTCGATAATAACAAATGAATCAGGTTATTTTTAATATGTCAATAAATAATTATGAGTTGCATAATAACAACATTCACAGAATATTCGAACTCTTCTGTCACGGTCAATAGCCACCCACTGTATAGCCCACATATAATTGAGCGATATCTTTTTGTTAAATACACAAATTAATGACAAATATTTTGGTGAATGTTTATTTTTGTTCATTTAACCCGATACGTAATTTTGAATAAAACGTGGCCGCTTCCAATGCGAAGCACATGGATTTATAATGGCTTTTAAATAAAGCTTGTAGCAAGTTACTTGATTAAACTCACTTTTCAGAAAGAGCGCGGACATGAGGCTAGATTGGAGAGATAACTTGCTATGAATGTCAATATTCGATGATGCATTCCTATAATAATGCAAAAATATTTAATGTGACTAAGTCTTATAAAGACTTCAAAGGGGTTTACTGCATTTTGGATTCTTTGTTGCACATCTTTTAAGTACAATAATATGCTAAATGAAAAATTGCCCACCAAATAAGGGAACTATGATAATCGTGGTCGATTCCCTATCGGGACACAAAATTAAACAATTAAAAGTACGTGCGTTTATGAACAGTATTGTCATAAACATGACGCATAACCAGGATTGGATTAAAGAAATGAAAATGCGACAATGACGGTGGAAGTAAAACATATTATAATACTATAGGTTCCACAATACCCTTTAGAAGTCAGGATGAAGTAGAGCATTTTAACAATTAGTTAAAAACTAGGCAATCTACAACTCTACTTGCGGTACATGCTTTTATTATGTATAAAAAAGGGTTCAATCTATTAAAAATATTGAACGGATTATATTTTTGATACATTTTTAAGTTTAAAATTATTCTTATTAGGTATAATAAATTTAAAAAAAACCTTAATAATTTATCATTTTGACTGACCTGTCATTGGTGGAATCCCATTATAATAAGAAAAACAATTGAAAAGCGGCAATTCGCCACTCTGTTAATATGGTGTTTACAAAATAAGGATTAGGGCGATTCCCGAAATTTCAACTCAGGTATCAGTGTGGCTCTCAGACGTATAATATCTTACCTCGTAAATAATATTTGTCGCATTTGTATATAAACGTTAGACACTGTTTACTGTCTCTCAGTTCGAGTCCATTCGTGTGCTCGAATGCCTGAAGATGCCGAAAGGCGAAACCCGGGTCGTTAGTGACAAAATACACGGAAGTGTACAAAATCTCAATAATCCAAAATAGCCAAGTATTTAGTTTTGCAAGGATTAAAGATATAGTTGATAGCTATTTCGGCATCGCACCATTATTAAAACTAACTAAATCTGACAATCGGGTGACGAATGCAGTTCTGATGCTAGCGTAATGCCGAAATAATAAACGTTGGCTTACTTTAAAGAGTTGAACGATAAATAAAATGAAATATTTAAAATTTTTGATAAATAATAAAATAAGGCGTTGCGTTCCTACGTGCTTCTCTGTGTACGCAAGTCTTTCCGGTGAACAATCTATACACGAAGCAGGCACTTAATTATCAATAATTATTATTTGTTAGTATTATGTCTCGCTCAATTTCCATTGTTCCAGCAACAAGTCACAATACAAACTCGCAATATTTTAAATGTCTACTTTTAGTACTGTCACACGCTAACATGCGAATATGAAACATTTATAAATGAACACACCTACATTGTTTGAAATAGATAAATAATAAACAGATAAGATCCGAACACAAGCATGGCAAGTTAAATTTCGAACTATGTGGCAGATTAACCCGGTCATACTGTATGATAAATAAAATCTCAAATTGAGAATGAGTGTGAAACGCGAAACCACGGTATTTAGAATAAAAAAACCCAAAATCAGTAATAGCAGTTAGAAAATCGCGAATCTTGTATTTCTTACTTATTATTTTGGCTAAAAAACGAAAAAAATGTATGATATTAAAAACTCTAACGTTTTTGTGTATTTGACAAGTATTCGTAATAGTGCCCGTCACCAAATAAAATTTTTGTACCCTGGGCTTTGAACGTTTGGACTTAGGGGTCCTTCGATGAAGAGAAGACGGTGGAATGAATTGATTGTCGGTTAGCTGAGATAACGGATGAGAGTCGCGCGGGTAAATACCTGAAACAGAGTATACATACAGAACTCCAAAGAAGTAATGCTGCAGTTGTTTTAGATAAACTTGATGTGAGAAAGGGACTGAATGAAGACCCTTAAAGTGTGAATGTTCACCCATTTTTCTGATAGGTTTTGTGCCTCAATTAGCTATATATTACAAATGTTATGGAAACAAACTATATTATCTGTTATTGGACAAGTATTAAAAATAAAAAAGGGGGCTAAACCCTGCGTGTCAGAACCGTATCGTATGGACTGATGATTTTTTTAAAATTGGGTATTAAATAAATTCAGATTCATTAGAAAAAACGAAATCACATATTATCATAAATACAGCCTAGTAGTCTAACGATGTAACAATCAAGTGGTTTTCTTTTAATACAGTAATTTATTTTGTTTGTTGATAAAGTTGGAGGAGCTTTGTGAATTGTGACGGTAAATCAACAGTTTATGAAAAATGCGGGCCCTGCATACAAAAGTACTTATTAAATAAGAGAACGTATAAACACACACAATCTATCGAGGCATTGCTTATTATCGGAATAGCCAATGATAATATTTTATTGTTTTCTACGAATTTACATATCGACAAATCATTTCAAATATTTACCATTTCTGGTAAAAGACGTAATATTTTCAGTAAGTAAAGAATAATAAATATAAATTGGATGATATTTCTTTACTTTTTACATTACATTCAAACTACAAACTACACTTTACTTACGCTGGCAATTTATTTTTCCACGGGTTATTATAAAATTTCGTTAAATAGCACCGAAACATTGTGACAGTATCACAGCGAATGAAATCAATATTACTTAAACTACAAAACTGTAATAATCTGTAGTACAGTTTAATTATAAATATATATATATATTTAAATTGTGTAATGTTATAAGCAGATTAAAAAACAGCAAAAGTAGGCAATATAGGCATTTAAGTAAAGTTTATTGCAAATATCGCTAGACACTCTTTTTTTGAAATGAACATTTTTGATCGTGATCGTCTCAAATATCGATTAACACATTTCGTTTTTCACAATGCTTCTATAAACGCAAAAATTATTTATAATTCACTTCTTTAACTGAATAATAAGAATAGCCACGATCAATTAATATACTTTTTTACAAACTCATTTAGTAGGAATATCATTGTACTTTTGTTTTGGTAACGTATATCTCAACAATTCAAATTTGCATAAGTTAAGCGTACAATATTATTCTATGTTATTATTTCAGAGTTCCCATTTAGATTATAATATATGTTTGATTTACACGACAATTTTATAAGACAAACCGACATGGCAATCTTGAAAAGATTTTCTATAAATTCAGCGCCTCTTAACCTTTTTTGAGTGGTCATAAATCGATAGTATCAATTTACACTATCTACTTTAACCGCTTTCAGTAAAAAAAATCAATGAAAATTTCACTTAAAACTGTACTCTTTTGTCAAGAGACAATTGTCAGTAAAATTCGATTTAACATTCAATGTGCAACGTGACACTACAATAAAAATGATGCACTTAATGCATTCCAGTAATAAAAATTGTATATGAGTGCATATTTTAAACCAACATGGAATTGCGAAGTTAACAATCACATATTATTATTCTTATAATGCCATGAGGAAGAATTTAATAATATTGTGGGTGGGAAGAATTATAATCGGAAAATAATAATATAGCGAAAAACTGTTTAAGGAATAAGGCTGCATGTTGAACTTATGGTATGAGTACCAAAAGAATGTCAACATTTTCGATTATTAAGTAAACTAATGCAAGCGTAAGGTGCTTATGAAACATTAAATAAATTAAGAATCGAAACACGGACAATTATAATTTCATTTCGTATATAACATGAATAACTACGAACAAGCATCTATTATCCAGAATATAACCTAATAATTAAAAATAATGCATTCATTAATCTCATTCTTTTTTATAAATTAATATGTTAATTGTATAAAATACACCTAACTGTCAGGTGGTAAAAAATTCATAAATAATTATTTTAAAAAAACTAGAAATGTTGTTGACAACTGAAACAGTATTAAAATCGGTGAAGTACGAATTGTTTTGATTCTACATTCTCCAATTATGGATTATAGCACATCTATTTGAGTAAAAAACATGAATTATTTTATGAACATACTGCTGCCGAAAACGGATCTTAAATAATGTTAATTGTGATAAACTAAGATATGCTGACCAAATTAACAGCACAAGTTTTATTACAATGCAACTCATCCGCGTCGTAACATTAGTGTGATGTGTTGAAGGTCAAAATGGTATGACTTTTATTTCCATTTTGAACACATGTTTTTTTTCTACGAATTATTCCAATAAAACACATTAAAATAAATTACGCCTATAGGAAATTGCACAAGTAAATAAATTGCTTAAACAACGCATGATGATGTCATACGGTTGAGACGTACTTTTGCGTTTTATAGTTTTCAATTATCCGAATTAGAACAGAATAATTATACATCCAACGCTCAGTGGTAAAATTTACTGGCTAATCGAAATATATCCATTTGATTTGCGATTAAAGTAAACCGCAAAAGTTGAAAGTAAGAAATGAGCGAATTAAGATTATATTCAACCACAAGATCGCCACAAAGAGATACATGAGTTAAGAAAAAAATCTAGGCATGCATCTAAATTTACAACTTTTAGAAGCATACTAAGAAGACTCGAGAAAAAAACTCAAAGAATGGCAAACGACACTGCTAGAATCAATTTGGAAAATGGTGGGAGGAATTAACGAATAAAATCTTGGCAGATAAAAACACTAACAATAACTTTTTATGTTTCCATTGCATTTAATACAGAGTCTGTGACCATATATTTAAGACCTATTTCTAGATGTACTGGGGAATTTATGTGATTACACATATTATACCTAATTACGTGATGCATAGCTGCACCGATTGATATTTCAACTACGGATTGCTAAGTTAATCATGCGTATAATTAATCTTTTATTTTATATAAAACTAACCGGGACTGATCATTCAATACAATTGTAAATACTAGAAATTGTGTGGATTCTTAATTAAATTTTTTCCCACCAAGAATAGTCAGTTAAAACCATCCAAGAGATGTTATTATATAATATTTTAAATGTATATTGCAGTGGGGATGACCAATAAGGTGTATACAGTGTGGGTATAATAATATAGGTTGAACAATAGGACAATCTCCCACATCCTGGAATATCGTGTGACAGGAACAAGAAGGAGAATTAGACATTTAATTTGGTTGCCAACGATGATGTATATATTTTTCATGAAGAAATAAGCAAATTATTTTCCCAACAAGGTGATATTTATAAATGTGTTTTTTTATCAATTGGAATAAGCAAACAATGTGTAAAAAATGCAATGTTTTTACATGGTTGACTGTTGTGAATTTTTGTGATAAAAACTATAGCAACGAACTTACTACGTGCTTGCTTGTCCATTGTGTCGCTTCAAGTAAGATTGACAGACTTTATTCAAACTCTAATTTCCATGATACAAGCTTGACATCTTGGAAGTTTTTGTCACCAACTTTATGTACATATATCGAAATTTGACTAACCTGTGATTGATAAAGATTCATTATTGACTGGATATTGAATAGTCTTTACATAAATAATAAAGTGCACGCTTTGTTAATAATAATCATTTCTAATTCAGTAATTCAAGCGAGTAAGGCACTCTACTGAATATATGGGCCAAGTTGCCATAAGCCAAAATACAGTCTTTTCGACTACGATAACTCGTGTCTACCCATAGGGAATAATCAATAAAAAAAAACATGATTCATATTATATATATATATATATAAATACGTCATACAACTGCGTTCAGGCTGTGTTAAGTTTTTGAAAATGAGAGAAATTATTGCAATCACTGAATATCTTCTTTTCTTCGTTAAATGCTAGTTGATTTTGAATTTGATTCTAAAATAAAATGACCCAACAACATTTTGTTGGAGATTGATGACGTTTATTGTGATTAAAATGTTTGGGATACTCCTGTTAGTCGATCTCAAAAAAATCACTAGCGGCAAAGTTCACGTTGTTTGGATAACTTAAATTTACGTAACTTGATTTCTTAATAGCTGACTATTAAAATTAACTGGAAGAGAGTGAAATATGTGTGTAGCCATAACGTCCTTGCAAATGCGTTTTCTCACGGTTCAATCACAACAAAAGCAAATAAAGAATAATGTGAAACGACTACGTTGCAATTATTTTTTGCACAGGTTTGCCAAATTCCGCAAGAAATCAAATTATTGAGAACAAAGTAATCAAAAACTTTGAATTGGCACCGGCTGTTATAAATCAACACTGATGTCGTGCTTCTTGTCGATTCGGTTCTTTCGGCAAATTATAAACCAATTAAGTTGTCAGGAAAAAAATCTGTTTAAATGACAGCAACATAATTTTGTAATACCAAAGTTACTTATAGCAATATTTAAGCAGGGTAATTGTTTTAGTAACATAACATAATATATTACGTCTCCGACTGAAACAGAAGTACTCGTTGATCGACAATTACTAATAAAGTAGGTTAACATTTGAGCCAATTGAGATCAACTCGATGAGAATAACTTGATATCAAACTCGAGGAGTAAAATAAAAATATATAAATTAAATAGCGAAAAGAAAATTTAAGGTACATAAATTCTGCAACAGTGAAAGCATTTGTCTAAGATTCGTAGTGTTTGTTGTTAGAGATTTTTCAGATTAATGCTTTAAACTGTTATTTTTAATACCACTACATCAAGGAACTGTCAAATGAAATACAAGATATAACAGACTTTTGTTTCGTTAAATTTTCTGTTGAAAAATTTGCTTGATAGCATGTATATGAATTAGCAAAATGTTGTTGATAATTTCCTTTTAGTAAACCAATGTAAAACTGAAGTTACTAAGAAAACTATTCTTCCGCTTATAATGAATAACACGAATACGACTAAAAAAACTTCTGATTTTCAATAGATGTAGTCGGAAATGTTGCACAATGGCAAAGGCAAGAGTGACTTTAAAAAATATCACGAAAATTTCTGTTTACAAACGAAAAATCATACAGTTATAACTAGAACTAATGGTTGTGTCGTCGTAAAAAGCTTGTACGCTTAAGAATTTCGGCTCACAAAAGGTTGGATTTGACATTCTTTTGAATTTTAAAGCATGGCAATATTTCATTTTGTAGAGAAACTTGCAAGAGATACGTATATCTTCGGCGGTTTAAAAATAAAACATCAAAAAGAAGCCGAATTACATACCTGCAGATAATGTGGCATAGGTTAATATCCTGAAAATCAAAATCTTTACAGTAAATAGTTCAACTATTCCTTTTGATATCAGTTGATCCTTTTAGCATAGCATGTTATCATATTTTCTAACATTCGAATTCAAATTTTTTTTTTACATCGTGCTTTAATTATTAGTTTTCATTATTTTGTCAAGTTCTAATGATAGTAATATAAACACGAAATGAATTCGAATTACTAGTAGATTATGTGAGTACAACAACTTATAAATCAAACAAACTTTCTCAGGCCTTAAATTCAACCGGAGTGCACCACAGTAAAGCGCAGTCTGGCAAAACAAAAATCCCGTTCCGGTTTGGATAGATCAAATCAAACACACTGGGAAAATTATTGGTAAAATCAGAGGTTCCAGATCGTAAGAATTCCTATTTCGAGCCCTGAGCACTCTACAATAAAAATCTTCAAATTATAGATGGTGTTCCTAGCATAACCTTTTCATTTATTGTAGTGTATATCACACTGTGATGACTAAAAAAAACTCATATTTTATTAGGCTTCTGGCTGGCAGATGGCTTATTGTAAGATTTATATTTATTTGAATAAATGTCATAATAATGATAAAATATTTTATGTACATTCATTTCAAGAACCATGATTCGCATATTGTTTTAACTACATCCTAAGAGTTGGCTAAGTTACCTTTTTAAAAATAAAAGGTTGAATATTGTAATATATTAAATGTATATTTAGAATATATTAATCCCTCGAAACAATAAACAGAGGGAAATCTTGGATTTGGCAACGGCAATTAAAAGTAATTAATAGATTATTTTATTGGGAATTGTTTCATTACACACAGCCATTCGTTCACATGCAAAACAAAATGTTTTTTAGCGTTGAATCGAAAAGTAAGTGGAAATATGGTGACACAATTTAGTCACAGAATTAAAATAATCAAAACGTCTATAAAAAACATCAACACGATCAGCGGTATGAAACTGTTTTTCTAAGTGGGGCAATTCACTTACAATATAAAAGTTAATGAATGAAAAATACCAATTTTGATTATAGTATCAATTTATAAGATTTATATCCTCGTGGCTGCATGTACATCGTCAATATTCTTATCTTTTCCTATTTTTTCGTAATAATGATTCATTTAGTAAATTCCACTATTGAAAAGAAACTGATACAAACAACTTTCATTATTATGGGGCTATGGAGTTGATTGGTGGTATATTTTATAGCCAAATATATAAGAGAGATATCAATATTATTAGGTATATGGTATAAAGTCATAATTTCTTCAATGGTCAGATATTTTTATACGCAATGCCAAGAACCTCAGTTCGATTCGGTTGAAACAAAGAAATTTTTATGACAGATTTTTCTAGTCAAGCATTGTAAAATTATTGCGATACATGTGATTTTCCGCAGTGTAAGTATTACGCTTTTAATTACTATAAGATTGGTGATAAAAAAGTAACAACTATTCAATAGTAAATGAGTTTCAAACCTATTATTATATTTTATATATTTAGAACATTAACTTTATCAGCCACCATAAAAGAATATCTTCCAATGACGATATTTTACTAAACAAATGTTAATAGTATTTTCTAAATCTCATATTGATACAATTATATACCACGAGATACTGAACGTGTTGTGAATAGATATCTGTAAATAGTGTGCTTAATTAGAATCCATATTGTAGGGACGTCAGTTGAAATTCCCTGTTTGTGTGAAACAGTTGGTTTGGTTCCATACAAAAATATGCGCTGAATTTGCGGTCGTCTGGTGACTGTATTTGGATAAAATTAATGTTTATTTAATGGGAAATTATAACATTTTTGGCTTCAGGTCATAATAATATTACATTAGATGAAGAAAGTATACAGTTTCAAAATGACCACTTATTAAGAAGTGAATGCTGTGGAGTTTTACTAATTATTTTGATTTTAGATTGCGACTTGTGATCGTCATACAAAACGCATTTGTTATGCAAGGTATACCTAGTATAAAAAAGTTTGTTAATTCCGAAACATTCTATTTTTTTATATAACAATTACGTAATATGTATTTTTTATAATAATGAGATATATGATATAAAATGAAAATATATATCTTGACTTACTGAGATTAATAAGAAAAGTCGTTCAATTTAGTAAAAAAAAACATATATAGGGTCGTTTCGCCAGTGCTCAGTCAGTTAAGCGACAGGTGTACTTTCAAAAGAGATTTTGAGTCAATGAATGGTAAATACATATTTTTTTCGCTGTTATTCTATTAAACAGGGATTAAGCAATGTAACCAACTTAAAATAGAATAGTTAATATTGTACCAAGCATAAAATAATAGAAGTTTACAAAAAAATGCCAATTGTCCCAGTGGTCGGGCCCCAAAATCAAATTGTCGACCTTTCGATTCCCAGTGTTCGGCCATCACTATGAAACTTCGTGAATATCGCGAAATAATTTAGTGATAGTAGACAGAACAATAAAAAACATAATGATGCAAAGCATGACAATATAAAGTATATTTTGTTAGCGACCCCCATACAAGATGAATTTGTCGAAACTTGCGAAGTAAAAATGTGCTTTTTTTTAAATGCGTATTGCATCACATAGGTCAGTATAGTGCAAATATACATTGGCAAGTGGCAAGACTACCTACACGATTTATAAAAATCTGTTTTTTAAATATATCCACTATTATTTAATTTTTAAGCTCAAAAGGCCGACTACTGGCGACGGCTGACTTTAGGAACAAGCACCCTATTACTTATTGTGATATTTGTGTTAAAAATAACATAACAGCAAATGTGACACACTTTTCCATTACTTAAAAACATATGCGTATAGAAAAGAAATGATATCGTTGAAAAACAAGACATTGAAACCTACGCCGAAAGAAAATCATCAACACTTATTTTACACATGGAAGTTTATAACCTTTGATAACGATATTATGCTTTTTGACCCGCTATTTCGGTTGGTAGGCATAAGTTATAGATCGACAACTAACTAATACCTGTACCTACTGTCAATCCACAAAATAAAATGAGACTACCTACTCGAAAACCCTGTAAGATATTACAATATATTTTTAATTACGTTTAATCGACCAACGTTACATTTTTTATTAAATTAGTCAACGACATCTTTGTTAATAATTTATTGTATATCGTCTCAAGGACAAAAGTTTGCGCGAAGAAACTCCGTGAACCCTGAATATTGCTGACACCATTTTCCAGTGCAGTAACGGTTAAAATGGTACTTATTTCCTGTGGTAGGCAATCTACAAGAGTAGGTAGGAATACAAACGTACAGTACATACTCTCTACGTGAGCCTGATTTGAAGCACACAATGGGCCGACACAATAACAAAACTAATTTATGCAGAATGAATCAGCGGACATCACCTGTAGTCAGGTAGTGGGCGATAGCGATGATGACTGATGAACACAATATTGAAATAATAAATTTACTTATATAAAATTTATAAAATAATATTGAACCCGCCGATGTATCTACGTATTAGTTCAAATCTCAGCCACATTAGCAAAAATTATGCTTTTTCAAAATGGGGCGTGTAGCGATCGACTACAAACCGATTATCTTAATTATTGTGCATTTATATTGTTTTGCTTCCATGCCAATGGTGGAATTTTTCTTTTCAAATTCAATGCAAAATACTTATATTATATTATAATCATAAAGAAAATATCTTACAGAGGTCATAATATTATACGTAGACGGAAATTCTGGAAGATTAATTAAGACACAGTTTAATAAAAGTGTGCGAAATGTACAGGTTTGTTAAATGTATTTGTTTTCCCAACAAGGATTAAGGATCATTGTTGTACGGTCGGTGTTGGGATTAATTCAGGTATCAATGCAGTTCCTAGAATGAGTGATAATATTTTGTCGTATTTTATCTTATATATAAACGATATAAACTGTTTACTGTCCGTCAGTTCGAGTTCATTCGTGTGCTTGAATGCTTGACGTTGCCGAGAGGCGAAACCCACGTCGTTAGTGACGAAATACATGGAAATGTACAAAATTTCAAGTATTCATACTTGATATTAAAATTCCATCAAGAAACCTCAGTTGATATCTTAAATAATTTAAATGCTTGAAAAAGCAACAGCGTCAATTAAAACGTTATGTACGGGCTAAAATTAAATGAAAAAAATCATTCTAATAACCAGATTCAACGTATTTGGAATACTCTTGACATATGATCAGTATTTTTTATTAGTTGTATGCATCCTTGTGTCATTATGATATTCTTTAATTTCAGTATATAAACGCACTTTAAGAAACATAAACTGCTAATTTGTAAAACTTTTAAGGATTTCTACTTCTTACGCTTCTTCACACGCTCTGCCGCACCTGTTATAACTATGATGGTCATGAGTTATTAACCGTCCGAAAAAATAGAAGTCATCCGACTTAAAAATAATTGTATTTAAACATACGTATATCACAGTATTTTTCTGTTTGCATGAACCGAGAAATTAATTGCTCTTATTTTGAGATATTATAGCCCTAAAAACAAAGAATGAAAATGTTAACAGTTATAACACAGAATAAAGCATAATATAGTCCAGTGCTCCGCAACTCGGCGGCAGACTGGTGCGCCGCGAGACGGTCCTAGGTGTGCCGCGAGCAATGCGTCAAAAAATAAGTAAAAAATGAGCAGTGGAACATAGAACCAGTCGGTTGCTAAGATATCTGTTGATAATATTCTCAATACAAAGGCATTGATGAGGAATAAAAAGGGATTTGTCTCGAGTGTAAAACAAAAAAACCTACCCTACAAATTACACATTTCTGTATATTGTACAAGTATTGATGGCGAAATATTTCCTAGTGGAATTATTACAAACAATGAACGAATGTATTAAAATAATACACATTGTCAAACCAAGAGCCTTTATAATATTTATTTTTAATTTTTTTTAATCCATGTCCGCTCCCAACGTGGAGCATATGGCCTCCTAATGGAGGTATCTTAACAGAATTTTTCTATGAGAACTGCTTGTTACTCAGTTGCTCAACCTCTTTTTTTTTTTTGAAGAGAGTAGAGATAGAAGGATAGGGCTAGGGAAGGACTAGTGGTTAGCTAATCGTTTCGCTATGCTCCGTGAGGATCGGGTGGGTGGAAGGGAATTTTTTTAGACATCACAAACACTACGAACAGAAATCCATAAATCGACTGAGAGATCAATTTATGAAAACCGTCCGCACCGAGATTTGAAACCGAGAAATTCGAAGCCGTAGCCAACGACGCTACCAACTGCGCCACGGAAGCCTTAAATATACATTTTTTTAAAAATATCAATCCCGATTGTTTCACACAAAATGTTACTGAAAACAGAAAGATTATTTTGGATTTGCCATACAAAAAAAATATGCAGTACCCTCAACTTACCACCAATTAACTCAACTTAGCTTAAATAGTTTTCAGTAGTTAAGCTTAATTATTTTTTTTTAGTTAAACTTTTACAAATACTTTTTTCATAATTTGTAATTTTTTAAAAAAAGTGAAAAGGTAAAAGAGTTAGTTAAAAAATATATTAGCCACTATTTCAAGTTCGTAAAATAAAAACAAATTAATAAAATGTAAGTTTTGTTTATTAGATTTACATATTTTGACTTGTAGTGTGCCGCGAAATATTTATGAGTACTTAGGTGTGCCATGGGTGAGAAAAGGTTGCGGAGCACAGATAAAGGTATTTTTAAAATTATGAAAATCAAAAGTGATATTCAATACCGTTACTATATTATCGATTATTTGATTCGATATTTCAATACCTTAACCGAAATTGTCAAATTTTTGGGTCAGCGAATGACATATTGGACTGTGATTTTCGTTTCCATAAGGTTTGTGGAAACTGTTTATGGCATAAACAGTTATATAAAGCAAAAATATCAATTTTTGATACGTAATAGTTACTTGTGAAGTTTGTGTTATCTATAATAATTATTCTTATCACCAGCAATGCTCAAGAAATTCGCAATGAAAAATTCGAGCTTCAAGAAAATGACATTACTGAAAGTGTTTGTTTTAAAATTAGTTTTCTAAATGAAATCTTCATAATCGAAAAAAAACTTGCAGAATCAAAATAATCACAATAAGAGTGCAGTAGAATAATTTGAAGATCGATTTAAATCATCAGCAACTCCTTTTGTCGCTTCTTTTGGTAAATTTTTTGAAATACAAGAAGAATAGTATGTTATGGAGAACTAACAGCAAAATAAGTTAATGAAGCATAACGACCATAACCATAAATTGTACCATTATATTAAAAATTATTTATTTAATTTTTCAAATAATCCGAAACCGAAGAATAACTCTCTTATTGCCGAGATTTCAATATTATATACCCGGGTAAACGGAATTTCTCGATAATTAAAAAAATTCTAGTACATAAAACATAGAAAGAAAATTCTAATATCAAATATTTCGAAATGAAAATTGTATATCATAAAGCAATGTTGATCACTTCTATTATTACTCAATAACAAACAGTGTTAGCCAAATTGATTTCCACTTTTTTAAAACTATTACAGGTATCAAAATATTAACTATACATAGCTAATCAACTGCTCAATTTATAAAGTTTTTTACCACTGTACCATCATCTTCATTGACTGGATGGTTTATTCAGCGCGTAAAGAATTACGAAACAATATAATCGTTCTTGGGTTCGCTTCAAAAATATAATTCCACCATTTTTCTTTATCATTAATTATTTAAATCACTTGGGGCTATGAATAGAACATATTCCACTTAGGACCGACACTTGAAAATGTTATCAAATAAGTAGCCACAAAATCCACTTGAAAATCATGGAACAAACTCAAGGCGATAATGAAATGATAAATTCGAGTTAATTTTTCGTTAGCGGTAAGCCAAAACTTAGCCTCGTTAAATGGTTTATCATTGGTCAGGGAAAAATTTGGTTTGTGAATAATCTGGCAGTAGCCAACATAATACTTATATGAATACAAAAATCGGTTGATTGTTGAACAAGAAATCTCAAAACTTTGTATGCAACCATTTTTCAAATGAATTATTTTTCATTGATTGAATTGGCATTTTCTTGGTAGAACTCCATTATAATAGGATAAAATAGCAAAGCATTTAGTTCTACAATTTTTTTTTGGTAGTTCTGACAGTGGCGTAAAGCCAAAATAGCTATCAACTACTTAAAAAAAATTTCTAGAACTAAATACTTTGTTATTTTATCCTATTATAATTATTTTTCAGATAGCAAATCTTAGGTGTCGTGAACTCTAATAACGCATAGTCAAAAAATTGATTTTTGAACATAATACACAAAATACCACCATTTTGTTTTATGATTAGATTTATCAGGGACGGAAAAAAAATTTATATCGGTTCAGTTACGGTTTTCGGTTCGTATTTAAATAACTTTTAAGGTGTTAACTGTCAATTTTTGGCGGAAAGGCATTGTATTTTAAAAATAAAACACAATTTGTTTGTACTGCTTACTAATGTTTATAATGATCAGGACCGAACTCGCTCATCGCGAACATTATCAATTGAAACAAATAAAATCTATTAATTAAATTAAAATTTTTGGATACAACTTATTAATTAAATCTGGCTTTTATCGGCGAACATTTTTCTCCGAAAAATCGAAAAAAAACCGAAATAAATATCGTTTCGGTTTTCGTTCCGTTAAAAATAACGGTTTTTTTCGATTTTCGGTTCGGGTCCCTGAGATTTATAAAACACGCTTGAATCACCGGAAACAATAAATACTGTATGATGATTTATAAATACATGATTTATGAAAAACTTGATTACTTTGGCATTAACATGGCAGAACTAACTTATAATAAAGAAAGAAATTTCTAATTGGTTTATCGGACTTGTGAAATCTCTAGTTTTACCGAGAGATTCTTGATGTGGTATTTTATACATTAGAAGCATAATCTGTAGTTGGACGGTTCTTTAACAATAGTTTCAATGATTTGTATTTAATAGATGTTTTTTATAATAATATCGCTTGATAAACAGCAATATAAGCGACAAATAAAATTACTAAAAAACTAAACTACATAAATATATTAATTTCATCAAAACGGATAATCAAATAAATAATTATTACATTGGATAACTAAATCTTGACAGAGTTGCTTCGTATCCAGACATTGTGGTATTCGATCAGCAGCAGATTTGCCATCGTCTGTGAAGGATGATGCCACTTAATGATGATAATCATTTCCTAATATACCGAGAACAATTTACTTTTTCTTTAATTTATTTTTACTCGAACTCTTAAAGAAATCCGGTATATTATAAATTAGAGGCGGGAAGTTTGCGACATTAAGACCTTGTGTGGCCTGGTGGGTTAATAAGTGCGGCCTTTGGATTGAATGTAAGTTAAAATAACATTAAAATTAACAAATTATTATTTAAGTACACCTCTAGATAAATAAAACTAATCTGTGTATCCATTGGTCCTTGATTCAACTATAACACAGATAGCAATGTATGTGTTTGTTTATTTATACAAACAAAAATTAGGTTTTTAAATAATACTGTTTATTTTTTAAATGCATCTTTAAGTTTCATAAATATGCCATTCAAATATGAAATTTTCCCCCACCCCGGTTTATACATTATCCATTGACTAAGCAATGGAAATATTAAAAACGCCTGTGTGGGAGTAGATGCAAAGTTATTATAGTATATTTTGTAATAAATAGGACTGTAACGATACTCAAAATATTCTTTATAAAAGATGACACTTTAAATACAGCATTCACAATGCTCATAGATTACGAGGAATGTTGCATTAAACTCTTGTTATTATAAATATTTAGAAAACAATCTATACAGTTTTTTACGGTTAATGAACTAATAATATCAGCATTGAATGAAACAAATTGATAAGATAAACTGGTATGAATCTACGAGATTTTTGCAGAAAATAATTAACTTATAATACATTGATTTTAATATACACTTTAGTATTTATCAAGATCACTATGTATTTAAAAAAAGGCACTGCTGATTTTTGTTATAAACAATAAAAAAAGAAACAATGATCCAAGTTATAATGTTCATCATTTATGAAACATTACTCACAAACTTTATTATAATTCACAGTTTAGTATAATTATTTCGTATTATGGCACTGTATTTAAGTTTACATTTGCGATACTTTTGACAAGAAAAGTACTTAAATAATATTATTTAATTGGTTATTTCAATTTGAAGTTACGGATACGCGGCGGCGTCGCGACGAAGCGTCCTAATACTACAAATACTACAGACAAACTAAATGGTGGGGGGCGGGACAATGTTGTCGGTTGTCGTATATCCATCTTTAAAATACATAGCAAGCAGTTCTCAAACTGTTTATAATATCATTCACACGCAAGTCGCAAGAATAGAGGTACAATTTAAAATTTAAATTTCTAATAAACGTAGGTATACAACGTGTATCAATATTTTGATGAATGTTCAAGTCCAGAGATATAAAGTCCAGTGTAGTCCTATTCAACTCGGCCAGTTAAAAGCTAGGCCGAATTGATTGGCTGACGGAAAACTGTCGTAGTATTAGACAGGGGTGAGGAACCTTTTCATATCGTAAGGCCGCTATAATTTATACGTAATCTGATAAGACCACATTCAAGAAACTTAAATTAGATTTACTGAAAACGTATTAACATTATCATAACATTGAATGAAAACAATGAAATTTAGTACATAAATAAAGTCAAAAATACGCATATGAAGTCATAGAAGTTCGAAGGATTTTTCACCTAATAGGTTTTTCAAAGTTAGTATATAATAATATTTGCGGAAAATTTATTTCACATTAATAATGTTGTCATGAAGCCTTATAGTATAAATTCAGCCAAGCATTAAAAGTTTCAAACATTAGTACGTTCATTCGACAATGTGTTTATTTAATGAACAAAAATAATTGGCAGGCAACAATTTCAGTTCACAATTGCGCATTGCAAAAACTGGTAGGCTTAAATGATTGATAATGGCTTTGATCTTACCTTTGACGAAAATCTAGTGTTGTCAGGTTCTGCAATTTCATTTATGAGAAGAAAAAATCGCTTACCTGAAATTAAAAAAAGACACCATTAAAATATATATATATATATATATATATATATATATATATATATGTTCATGTAATTATCACCAAAGCATTTTCCACAAGTTTTATTTTAATATCTAGCGATAAAAAGCAGCCTTCGTCAGCAATGTACTTATAATAATAAAGTATACGCCGTATAACTTTGTACTTTTTACTACACTGATACGCTTTCTGTATACTAAACAGAACGTGTCAGTGTATTAGTATGTATGGATCCCGTAATCCTAAATTATAGAGTCGTAGCTTAGAGCCGGAGTGCGAAGTTATACAGCGTGTACTCTACTAGCCAACGATTTTATTCATTTTAGCGTCGTGACTTTTGTGAAGTCGCCGATTAGTTACGAGCCAAATGAATAAAAGTTAAGTAATCAATAAATACATGGTATTCAATGGAAGAAAGATGTATAAAGCGAGGCATTTAAGTCCTAGAAAGTAATTAAAAACAGTAATTAAGAATAACTATCGAACAGAAGATACGAATACATAAACTATAATTGAGAGTTACTATTTAATAGTATGAACCTCAAATAAATATTAGAATCTTATTAATCTTAGTATATGAATTAATATTAAAAAAATATTTATATTTTCGATGTATTCGGCAGTGAGCTTGTGAAAATTAATTTACATTAAAATTAAAAATATATACAATGTATGTTTATTATTTATTTGCTGCATGAAAATGTTGTGTGCGTTTCATTTTAATTAAATATCACTTATTCAAAATAATAATATTCAAATAAATAAATTATCTAATTAGCAGAAAGATTTACTTTAAATTAGAAACATTGAATTAAAAAACGTTTGGGAACTATTCCGGACAAATCCAGCCACACGCATGAGTCGACGCTGTTATCGTATCGCATTAAGTAAATTCCAGCCAAAAGATCGCAAGCTGAGCTCCGACGCTCGATTAAACATGATAATTAAACAGCAATAATTATAGCGTTATATTATTATGATGTGCTTGCATTCACAGATCATTCATAAAATTAATGAGCAGTTTTCTTTGAAGTATTTTATTAATCGTTTAGCCATCGAAATTAAAATAACGTAAGATTATTTGTGAGCCATATAAAATACATAAGTAACATGAAAATCATGTTTCCAATTTACCTCCATCAACCTACAGTGTGTGGCTGTGTGATTTTTTGGGTTTTCTCAATACGTAATGAATATTTATTTTGTTCGATATATTTCCTCCGTTTTAATTATTTTTTATTGCTACAGAGATTTTGCAATGTGGCAATTTGTTGCAAGCTGTCATCCTACTTACAAATTTAATATTGTAAAGACGCATAACTTTTGGCCTAAGACTTTTACTTATGTTTTGCCTAATTTATTTTTTATATTAGCTCTCTGTATTTTATTAGGATGCCCTGAATCGAGGTTGTTAAGATTTTTTAAAATTGTATTTTCATACAGAAGTTTTTCTTATAATTATTTTTGCTTAATTTAGGCCAAAGCTCATTTTATAGTTTAAAAAATGCGTTAACAATTTAAAAAAGAATGATAAACGAATAATGAAGAAATCCTGTAATGTAATAATACTGTAAAACTGTGATGTAATAAACGTAAAACTTTAAACTATACTAATTTTGAATGCCAAAGTGTGCCAACGGTAGTATTATAATTCTCGCATGGTATATTAATGATTGATTTTCAGATTAGGCAGAACACTTCGGGATAAAACACTTTTAATGAAATAATAAATTTATACTCAAATAGTTTGTTCTTATTACTGTCATTGTTTAAAAGCAAGGTTCATTTTTCTACGGTGCTGTCAAAATTTGAATTGAAATAATATTATATGTACACCAAAAGTACTTAAATATTAAAGATTTACCTGGAAATTTCACTCACAATATCATTGAACCGAAAAAAATATTATATATTATCATGTACTCAATAAATTGAAAATAAGATATAGACGTATTTTGCTAATAAATGCTACACGTTATAAGCAAGAAATATTTACTGCAGGATATTTAAACTAAAATGAATATTGTTTTAATACTTACGGGAAAACAAGTCTATACAAATATTCAGTATAATGAATAAACATCTACAATAACTAATTTTATTTAGTTTTGAGAACGCCTTTAAAAGTCTCATAATAAACTGTCCTTAACTAAGTGGAACTAACTTCCATTTTGGAGGATAATCGGGGTCTTCAAATTCAAACGTGAACATTAATCTTATGAGGAATAAAATCATGCATTGTGCAAGCCCGCCCCGCCCCGCCATTTTCATTATTATATATGAGACAGACAATAACACATAAAATAATATCTACAAATATTTATTGGTTATAGGAATGAGCTAATGAATAATTACGCGACTCAAAACGAATGTCCTTATAAGGCACGGCTGCTGTTAATCCGCTTATTTTTGTTGATCCTCTCCTACCAGAAACGATTATGGATAGACCACGGATGTTCTTCTGAATCCATTTTATAACCCCGTTTGCTACCATTTATTTTCGTTTCTTTTCTGGAATGATCGATTGCAGTAGGTATTCGATATTTATCAATTATTATCAAAAATGTTATTGGTATCTTTGGCCATTCAGCCTATCTCGTTTACTAAAGGAGATGACAGCATTTAGCTATTCATTCATTTTTGATATCTATGGTTTTCGACATAAAATATGGCGTTTTAGATGGAAAGAATAAATTTGTTCAAAAAAACCCGAACAGTATTATCGGTAACTAATCAACTGAAACATTTCCAAATTGTAGAGCTAGATTTTAAAAAATTTCACATAATTTTTTTTAACAACAATATGTGTTACCGCCACGGAAGTTTCAGTAATTATTTTCGCCTCAAGTTTATTTAACTTCTGCTTTAACCTTTATCTGCCGAAGAATTTTTTACGCAATTATTGCGTGACCCTAAGCTCTCATTGAAATACGAGTAACTCGTAACTATATCTCTAAAACTAGTCAACTTATTTGGGTAAAGTAAAAATCATTATCAAAAAAAAAGATTGTTTAAACTTTATAAAAGCTTTATTCACCATGTTTCCACAATTTACATACGTTAAAGAATTAAAACTATAAAAATTACACCATAATTAAATCGAAAACTTTAAAATTACTGAAAAGATAGCGAATCAAACAATAAAATAACAATTGAAACCTTAAAATTATTTTTTTTTGTATGCCTTTTTTTTAAAAATTTGTCTATATATCGACCATCTTTCAACTTTTGACATGTGAATATTGACGATTTTGAAATACAGTTGTTTGCATTACTTATTATGATAAAAATATTTATTGAATGCGAAAATAAAATTATGATTCTATTGACACACCCTGGTTTTGTTTGTTAAGTTTAAGTTTTATTAGGGTCCATAACTGACAGCTCACAGCTTTAATGGCAATGATTCTTGGTAGTCGAACTGAGTTATTGTCGTTAAAAGCAATCGTTTGGTGACCGAACGATGGGACTAAAAATTAGAAAACAGGCGCTGTTAATGGATCCGTCCGCTGGACGAGTCTATTATTGACAAAAAGGGGAGGAGCCGACAGTGTTTGGAGTTTAATTTTTATTTTTGCGGACAGTCGGCTTTCCGGAGACTTCGGCTAAAGGGAACCGGTCAGCATCGCAGTCATTATAAATTGTTTTTGTTTGTTTTGAAATTGGACTTAATGTAAATTTAAAATCGTTTGTTGTGTCAATTTTATTATAACTTAAAGGTAAATTCATGTGTTAAGTAAACGTAAATGTAGACTCAATTTTATGTTTTACTGTTAATTTTTGTGTAATAAACCACTGTATCTTCATTAATTAAATAAGAGATGAACTGGATTGAAATGGTGTTTGCTTGAGATCCCAGAACTCCCAGACGGTGATAACCAAACATTCGCCCCTCTTCGACGGGACCTTCTCAAATGGTATCTCAAAGTCATTATTTGTGTAAGGTAATATTTATATTTTGAATACTTTTATCATAAATTAGTGTACTCCGATCGCGAAATGTATCATTATCAATGGTCCTTTACGGGACCGCTGGGCAGTTAAAGGTTAGAAGCCCCTCCGTATAGATTTATATGTATATATATATGTGTGTGTAGAGGCAAATAAAAATGGTTTTAAACTTGAAGGTCTCGTTTCTGTTTATCGTTGTCATGGACAAATTATTATTGGACGTGTGAAGAAGGAATTCCGACATGCGAGTTTATTATTTAAATGGAAGAATGCGTTTAGAATTTTAAATTATCTCTCTTTTATTGAATGACTGGTTGCTAATGATATGTAATTTATGGGTAAATTGTAGAAAATTCACACTGTCCATTTTAATGAGGGGGTGACTAATGACGTGAACAAAACTATGGAGAATCTTCATTAATAAAGGCTAGACTTATATATAGTACAGTGACAAATAATTTCACAAGAGAATTGAATCGACCTAGGTAAAAGTATTGTGTTATATTTGTATACATCGACAAAATCGACGTTATCGATACATATCTAACTTTCACGGCAAGTATCTTGTTTCGTACCTTATTTCTATTAAATACTTGTATTTTTGAGCGATTATATTTTCCACTAATAACATTTTTGATTGCACTCAACTGGACAGCCATTATAACAGGCGTAAAATTTTTAATACGAACTGTCGAAAACAGGAGGCTGTAATCGGTAAAAAACCAAATGCCATATGCGTTCTGTCGGTGCTGCTTTGCGGTACCGTATCACGGCACATGACGAGGACTCCGGATAACCTTTTGTTGAGTTTCAAAAAAGGTTGCCACTGTTGATTATTGGGGGTAAAACTGTTTGACTTTGTGAGGAATTCTGAGATCACGGAACTGACAATGCAGTTTCCTGTTAACGTGATAACCAAGTGGTCACGGAGAGATATTGTAAGTGTTGCTCAGAAGTGTATCAACCCTGCCAGACTCCTTATCCGATAAGCGACTTGAACGGTTGTCGATTATTATTCATATGAACTAAAGGATACTAACAAAGCCTGGGAATTATCAAAGTTCTTGGTGGGTGACATGGCAGCCCAGAGACACCACGTTGTTTTCCATTAGCCAAGAATTTAGTAATAAATATTTTTTAAAACTTTACGTATTTTAGTATAAATGAATTTCCTACGCTAAAGATAGGAGGTCATAATTCATACCATGCATTATTTATTAATTTGTCATTCTGAATCATTTGTCAGTAGAATGAATGAAAGAAATTATGAAAATTAGTTAGGGTTAATTATTGGAGATCATTCATTAACCTTTTAACACTTGGCGATTGTATGCTGGTTCATCCAATAAAGTGATGATTTCTCTGGAAATATTAAGCGCTTTCAATGAAATCTTGTGATTGATATCAAATAACGGGGAGCGTATTTAGCCAGTTGTATTGCGAAACTAAACCCGCACAGATTATTTTTAGTCACGGATGAACTCGACGTTAAAAAAATATGATACCAAAGTATTTGAAGTTCTTAAGAGAAGGTCAATTTTTCCGTATTGGAGAACAACGTAGATCGTAAAATTAAAAAACTCTTAAATCCTTAGCATTACGAATTTGCACAGGATAAATCTGTTCTGTATTTCTGTACGGACGAATAAAGAATCGGTATAGTAAATTTTGACGGCTGTTGCTTTAAATTAATTTTTATAGTTTTAAATATAACATATTATTGTGAACGTACCAACATATTCTGCCAAATAATATTTTCATTCAACAATTCATAGTTCCCTTGAGAATTAAATACCAACTTGAAAGATAATCATTATCTATAATTTAAGTAATTTAAGACATCGACTGAGGGTGCTTGATGGAACTTCAATACCAAACTTGGATTATTGAGATTTTGTACACTTCCATGTATTTTGTCACTAACGACCCGGGTTTCGCCTTTCGGCATCTTCAGGCATTCGAGCACACGAATGGACTCGAGCTGAGAGACAGTAAACAGTGTCTAACGCTTATATAGAAGATGCAAATGCGACAAATATCATTTTCGAGGCAATACATTATACGTCTGAGAGCCACACCGATACCTGAGTTAAAATTTCGGAAATCGCCCTAATCCTTATTTTGTAAACACCATATTAACAGAGTGGCGATTGCCGAAGGCGATTGCCGCTTTTCAACTTCTTTTAGAAATACCAGTGATTTTACAATTATAATAGTATTGTGGGTTTTGACGGGATGTAATTCGACGAATGGGTAAATATATACAATCATTCCACATTTAGTGACATCTGTTAGGTGTTTCAACGTATCGGATATAATAGCGGAGAATTAGGAAGGTTCAGCTGCTCATTCAAGATTGGTAAGGAGTTTAACTGTGCTCTATTAATTTCTAAAATTTCCTGATAAAATAATTTATGATCCCCCATGTTTTTATGCAACAGTTTAACCCCATCATCCGCATCAAACGTATGGTTCTCCATTAGCAAGTGATTTGCGAATGTCGAAGTTTCTTTTTTTAATCTAAAGGCAGCTAAATGTTCTGATACCCTTATATCTAATGTACGTGTGGTTTTACCCACATAGAAATGTTGGCAATCATTGCATTGTAATTTATAAATACCAGATTTGTTCTTAAAGTTTACTCTATCTTTATTGTTAATAAGTAATTTGCCTAGAGAGTTTTTGCAATAGAACGCCGGTCTAACACTATCAGCGAGTTGTTTTTTAATTTTAAAGCTTGTGCAACCTAAATAACTAATTCTATGCCAGATTCTAGGGCGGTCTATGTCTTTAGACAAGTTCCCGAAATATAGCATCTTTTCTGCTAATTTACGTTGTTTTTTTGATACAAGACTATCTATAAGAGACGCCTCATAGCCATTATTAATGGCAATTTGTTTAATAATGTTTAGTTCGTTTTCATTATCTTTCATTTAGCCTATGACGGAAAAATAAATTTAATAATTACCGTATTCGTTTGGTGATTCGATAATGTTTTTAAAGTTTCTTCTGGCATGTTGGGCATAACGGATATTAACTGAACATTAAACCAGGCGTCAGAAGATCGCTAAGAAGCCAAGAGAGACAATTGCTGAGAAATATTCAGTCGTACCAGAGTGATCCGAAACCACAAGGAAGTAATCAAGTTAGGCGGAAGTACGTGGCTGAAAACGACCATGAACTGAGAAATGTGGAGGAAACATTAGATTGAAGTCAATCTGCTGATGATGATGATTAGGTTTCAAAAATATTGTATGATATAAATTAATGACGATGCTATGTTTCTGTAAGTGATTATGTTGTACACTTACGTTTAATAAGTAGATGTGTCAATTATTCGCTCATGACGAGCATTATCAACAACTGATGAATTTATTTATTTAAAAAAAAGCAAGTAGACGCATATTCATATAGGTCTGGCATATTAAACATGTTTTGCACTACGTGCCATATTAAAAGTTATTTATTGTTCACTAGGAAGCCGCGGGATGCATTTTTTCAATATGGCGGAAATTTTGTTTCTGAATAGAAAATATTTTAAAAAGACTTTTGTCCAATTCGAAGAAATAATCATTCTTGACCGTGAAAAAATAAAAAAATATATTTCTATATGCAATCGATAACTTTATTATTTAGCTTGTTGTGTACACGTGTGACACGTGATACGCATCTTCAGATTATGTGCATATAATAAAATAACGTTTGAAACAAAAAAATATTTATGTTGTCCATCTTTTCCACCATTTAGTTGCGATAAAATTTTAAAGGAGTGTTTAACAGGCCTGACGTTGTTAATAATATAACTCTGCAAGGCACAAGGCAACAGAATTTACAATGAGAATTATGAATAATTGCATTTTTTCAATAAATACCAACATAGGGAATGAGCAAATATTATCCCACGGTAATATTATGAAATATAATCATGATTATTATTGTTTTTCTCATTCTTTTGTATTGTTTGCAAGTGTTTTTGGCTACATTACTCTATTGACATATAACAATAAACCTTGCAACTCCAAAATAATACAAAATTCTAATAGTAATATATCCCTACCATTCTAAAAGACTAATATAGTCATGTTTATTATGCTATGTTATTAATGTCGACACAGTACCCTGTCATAAGCAAAAATATAGCTAGCTGTATATTACTAGCATTGAAACAATTATTTTTTTTACAAAATTAAATTCCCTGTTTCGATTCATGACCATATCGTTGAACAACGGCAACGGATACAATTTTGTGGAACTAATTATTATTTTTTAATTTACAGTTAATGTTTCATTGATATGAAAATGCTCCTTTTGATGTTGGCTGTTTTTTTAGTTTTGAATGCATCATAAAAATCACGGTTTGTTATCATATCATATAAATATAAGTATTTATTTTGGAAAAACAATGTAGAAAGTAAAGAATAGATTGTGCACGTAACTTTCTATGTGGTCGTCTTCGAGTAAAAATCTAATAGAGACTGGGCTTTTAAAGTTAACTCCTTAATCACTTTTAAGGTGTTAACTGTCAATTCTTGGTGGAAAGGCATTATACTTTAAAAAATAAAACACAATTCATTTGTACTACTTCCACATGTTTATAATGATTCATATGTGGAAGCAGTACAAATGAATTATTTTATTTTTTAAAATGAAAAAAATTAAAGGTTCAAATTTATCATCATTTTAAAAAGACCATGTTTGTTAACTGAACACTGACAATACATATTCGTTATGGGGTTTTTTTTCTTCCTTCTATTACCAATATTATTTTCATTTTCACACGTAAGATAGTCGCAATGTTTGATTTTGCATAGCTCCAAATATGATATTTGATTGTTAAAATGTTTCCCAAATGATCAAAGTAAAGCAATATTGACTTTTGATGTATATGGTGACTCTATAACCACAGTGTTGTAAAATTAAAGATCGTTATATTTATTATTACAATAAGAAAATGGATTAATTTAAAATTAACTTTACGTTGACTTCGGTGGTAAGTTGATACGACACTTATTAATAGTAATGTAAGTCTTGCTGGAGAATTTTCGTCAAGTTGTCTGGAATATATGCCACCGAGCTGTGCTTCCTCAAAACAGTTCCAGGAATTGAGACGACCGAAATAGTTCAGGAAGGAGCCGAAGAAGCGTGATACGTCCCTTCAACTTATAAATGCTCTCAATCATATTTCATTTTGGTACCACGCTCCTAAATTATTCATAAAACAGTTACGATACATTACATTTGGTAACGGCAGATAAATTTAAAATAACTAAACGTAACATATAAATAATATGAGATGTAATTTCGTATCGGTGGAAACTTACAAATACGGAGGAATATGATTATTATTTTACATGGCAGTAGTGAGTAGATCTGACAATGAATTAGAACTACTCCGTAAAAGCCCTATCCGTTCCTTTGAAATTGGGAAATAAGTGATTAATTAACTACCTGTCTTGTATTAATCGGAAACTTCTATCTTTTCTATTTCTGTAAAGAGGTTGAGAAAATAATTGATTGATTTGATTTTGATATTTTATATTGCGGAACTGAATACTTTGATATTCTTATTGAGTACATGGCTTACAAAATTTTTCAATTGAATGCCTTCTGTTGAAATATTCTATCGGAATCCGTATGCAGCACATTAGCAGCGAACATCTAATTTTAAAAATCTGATTATGGTAAGATAAAGCATTTACATTTGAAATTATTAAAAGCCTTCTTTATTTCTATATTCGTGTCTAAATATAATTTAAATAAAGATCTTTATGTCATTTGCAGCAGCGAAACTTTTCTGAATCGACATTCGAATATACTAGAGTCCAAAAACATTTTATCGTTTTATCTCTAACATTTTTAAGCATCTGTTAACATTTTAAGACAGATATGTTATGATCCTATGGAAGATCTTTGATAAAATAATAATGAACATGTCTTTCGTCAAGGTTATAATATATGTCATGTCATACAGATATGACCATATTATATGCCACTTTCTCGCAAAATCAATTGGGGAAACATAAATAAAAGCGTGAAATATGTAGCTCTTTTATAACTAAATAATTTCATGTAATTTATAACTCAGCAGGTTGTAATTCAGCGTTTAGAGATTTACTTTCAAAACGATAATTAAACGAGGAAATGGAGGGAAAACAGGGTTCTCTTACACGAGCCGTAGGTTAGGAAGCGCATCTCGACAGATTGTCTGTGGGAGATAATGCGTCCGTCAAATTCGTCTTTTTATCACAGTTAACAAACTTAACGTGAATATTGTTCTGAAAGTTTAAAGGGCCTTTATAATACGGCCGAAACTTTGATGTGGCTTTGACTAACAAAAGCTCGCTTCATTCGATAATTAATACCGGAAAGTTTTTGTTACGACTTAACTATTTTGGGCTGTTAAACTTATATAATAATAAACTAAACATATAACTTGTAACAATAACAGACGCCCTTAATCGAGCTTACGTCGGAATTATTTAGTTTAAATATTCAACGAAACCTACATTATACATTTCGGATGAAGGGTGAGATTTAGTTTCAAAGTGAAATGTAGGAATAATGAAATATTCCAAGATATACTACTGAAATGTTAATTCAGCAGAAGTAATTCAAATAAACTTCCATAAATTAATAATTGCCAATTTAAAATTACATAATCACCATTACTGACTATAAACTTACGCTAATTTCTGAAGATATGCCAGACTAAATACTTACTTTTTTGCATAGGTTTTTTTCTTTGTTGCATTGAAAGGAGATTGAATTAAGTAGGCCTGGGATATTTTTTTGAGGTGAGAGCCGCATAATGAATTGGCCGCCAATTAAAACATGTACGCTTTCAACAAACATAATTTAATAACATAAAAAAATAGTAATATATTAAGTACTAATATATCATTAAGTAAAAACAAAAAAAGTACCATAATAATATATGTAATTTTGATGAAAGTTTTCCGATGAAGGATAGATTTTAACAATGCACGGAGAACAATATTGCGCAATTCACTTTTGGATGGTTTTAAATCATTGAACTAGGTTCATATGACAACGATTCTTTTGTAGGGAATTAACTATTCGATTCTACTATTTTTAAAGAGACAAACATGTTTTCGTTTACTATAAATGTAAGATTGTATGCATTCGTCTGTTTGCGAATGATACTTGTCTAATGATGAAAATTAAATACCTATTCTGTTGAGAAAATTAATTTTTTATTAATAACTTATTCATTTCTTAAATGTGGCTTAATTCTGCAGCAGACTTTATTTTAATTAAAATCATACTTCGACTTAATTAATCTATATTTAAATTTTATTTGACACTAGATAATACTCTAAATATTTGACACTTTCTTGCTATGACTGACTGCCATCTTGTTTGTGATATGTTATTTTATTGGCTGATAATTTTAAAACCTAAAAATCAATAGAATATTTCAATAAAAAGATATTAAATTTTCGAGGTTTTTATACTAAAAATATAAATGCGTTACAGATGGAAAGATAGATAAATCAAGAAAAATATATACCGTATTAATCAAAACAATGCAATTGTTAACACCGTTAAACCGTTTATTCCATTCCTCTACACCAGGGTTTCCCAAACTTTTCCTGAGATGGAACACTATACAAATCCTGAAATTTTAACGGAACACCTTGTTTATTTTTTAGGGTATTAATCAATGAGAGGTTACTAGGAATTAGGGTATTAAAAATGAGATAGCCATAATTATTTATTTAGTAATTAATTTTAAATTATGACACATGAAAATATAATCAACTGAAGTTTTCAAGAAGTGGGTGTGTGAATTGAAGACCTTCATGATATCAGGCACAATATTCAAAAAAATAATTCTTATATCTGATGCAGCGTTGAGTCTGTTTCCTGGAGTATGATTCTGTTGCAGCATAATAATAAAATCCTGATTTTCATAAATATGCCGTAGTAAACGGAAGTAAAACAATAATAGCTTGTTTCCGGCACACCTTTTCAAGTGCCGTGGAACACCAGTGTTCCGCGGAACATAGTTTGGGAAACCTTGCTCTACACAGTCTGTCTTCTAGAGGCACATCATATTGGAAGATAGTAATATATTTTCATTAAAATAATAACATGTTGTAAAACATATCGACGAAATGCTTTCCACAACGGATATTCTCAATTTAATAACACTTAAGGGCGAGAAGTAAAATCGATGGTCTGCGTCTCATCTGAAAGCTTGGTAGTGATTGGAGCCCTGTGATTGATCGCATCCCTCTTCAAACACTGTCAATCTTCATTGTCCAGAAGCAGCCGGCAGTGAGGGATTTGTGATGTGTCCCTGGTTTGAGGTGACGCCTGAAACGTATCGACGGAGAAGGGTTTTTTCTCATTAAAACTTTTTTTGCGAAATTGAGAAAATGTTTTTTATTCATACTTTAGGAACAGAGAAACTTAAGAAAGGCATTCCGGCCCCCCGTTTACATCTAAATTTCCAATTTCAAGGATAGTAGAATTTACGAATCGATAGTAGTAGGTTTTGGTTGTTAGTTATGTATATACTCTGCGTCCCATGATCAAGAATCGCATATCGTCGTTTTCATTGCAAAATTGTATATCTGCAAATCGATCGAATAATGATGTGAACGAGTATCTGATATTTTGACGAAAATAACTTTATAAACTGTATCTCGTTTATTTAAACTAATATACATATTAACGTAAATATTCAGTTTCTTTTAGCCTGCTGTAAAATTTGTAAAAAACCACCTACACCTATAACATTAAGACATCGATATGCGGTTTCGATTTTTTGTATTAATATGGCTGCAAACATCGTTCTTAAGCGCATGCAAAATAACACAACTGACAAAAACTATATTTTATATTAATTACCCGTTTTTATTTTTGTTTTAACTAGACGAAGTTATTTTTTAAACTATTTTTATGATCCCTTGAAAAATTGAGATTTTACTAAATTGAGAATTGATCCCAAGAACGGAGATTTATTATATTTCATATCAAATTCATTTATATCAACAAAAATGACAAACTATGCCGTTTTTATTATAATAACTGATCAGTTAAAAATGCTTACTAATCGAGTTAAAAGAAGTCATGTGTTGTTTAAATAAAAAATGTGAAATATCTAATTTCCGGACCAAGCACGCATACTCTTCATGATTTCACGATATTAATTTATACTTCAGTATTTGTACATTGTTGTATGATTTGTCACTTCAGACACTTTAGTTGTGAATGATATAACATGGACATATTGTAAATATTTAATTAAAACAGCGTACACGCAGCCTACTCCCCTGTCACATAAAATAAAGGACAACTGCATTATAATGCATGCAAGAACATACGTTACGTTTCAAGAACGCGTAAGTATTATCAGGTCTTGTCTGCTGTTACAAGTATGGAGTCAATTGTTTTTGGTAGGTCAAGCGTGTCCATGGACGGCGGGGCCATTAGCGATCGACGCTGGTATTAATAATCTGCATAGGCCCTCAGTCTTGCACACAATCGTCTACAAAACATTCATTGTGGTCTAACAATAACTCACATGTTAAATAAACAGACAATGAAAAGTCGAGGCTGTAATTAGATAATCTACGAATATTTTTAGAATCCATATACAATCTATCATGGCTATAAATTATATCTATATATATTACCATGTCCACTCCCAATGTGGAACATATGGCTTCCTAAAGGAAGTATCTCAACAGAAGTTTTCTACGAGAACTGCTTGTTACTCAGTTGCTCAACCTCGCTTTTTCGAATAGAGTAGGAATAGAAGGATATGGCTAGGATAGGATTAGAGGTTGGCTAATCGCTCTCGCTACGCCCCGTTTTTAGGATCGGATGGGTGGGAGAGAATTTCAGACATCACGAAAACATGTCTACGAACAGAAATCCATAATTTGATCAATTTATGAAACTGTCCATACCAGTACTTGAAAGACGACGTTGACCACAGCACCACGGAGCCGACAATATGATAGTAATGTACAAAAAAATATTTTTTGTCATTACAGCTTATAAACGCCAAGGCGCCAGATATTTTAAATTTTGTAAATCACAAGGGTTCAACTCGTCGAGAAAAGAACACCCATACAATATTTCAAATATTAAAAAATCTAAATTTGATATTGCCTTACCAGAATTTGAACGTGGAATTCATTCTATCCATCAAAAATAATTTTAGGAGAATAATATTGATGAGCGAATGCGAATGTAGATAAGTGGCACTGCAACTTGGTAATTTTAGTTTTTAAATTATATTATGTATTATTGAATGAATAGTTCTCATGATGAATTGATTTCACAAATTAAATATGTACAATATTTTTTTTTAAATATATCATTCAAAGAGAAATTATACAATTCAAATTATGTTATTTACCACTACTTTGATGGAATAATCATAATTATTATGATGAATCTTCGTCCACGGCTGATGGCATTTCGAGATAAGAGAATATTTTTTTTATATTGAGCTGTATAAATTAATTGACAATTCAGACCATTCAGAAAATAGAGTGAAATCGAAGCGCACCTTGGTGGTAGTACGTATTTTAAATTTCTATTCGTAAGATTATATTATTTATCAATAAAAATCTCGCCATCCAGCTCAAAATATTTGCGGTTAGTTTTATAATTGTAATTTACTGCTGGCATTGATTGTGTGCGTATTATCACCATGAGCAGACGAGGAAATTCTACAAACATTGTAGACGTTTTAAAAAATTAAAAACAATTCGTTTGTACTACATCCACCTGTTTATAATGACCAGGACCGGTTTCGCTCATCACACACATATGATACAACACATATCATTTAAGACATCGACTGTGGGTGCTTGATGGAATTTCAATATCAAATTTGAATTGTTGAGGTTTTGCACATTTCCATACCATTCCATCCATTCGTGTACTCGAATGCCTGAAGATGCCGAAAGGTGAAACCCGGGTCGTTATTGACAAAATACATGGAAGTGTACAACATCTGAACCATTCAAATTTGACAGTTACATATATTTTTTACCGGCACGTGTTTATTATTTTTTGTTCGAGTCATTTACTGCTCCTTTATCGCTAAAAAAGTGTTACAGAAATTCGTGTCTTTGAAGTTTTTACTGTATTTTTAATTAATCTTCTATATATATATATTTAAATAATTGTTATCAACAACCTGCGATCGACGAGTTTAAAATCGAGTAGCTCCGCTAACGGTTGAGGAAAAGGATTTGGTCATGATTTAAAAATAGCTGAAGAAGGAAATGGACCACCTGTCTGGAATCTGAGACAGATTTCTTGAGAGCGTTCATGTTATTGTTAGAATACGCTGCATCTAAGTGATGCACTGTTGGATATATGATCTCAATAACACTTTATTACAAGATCAATCGGTCGAAGAAGAAAAGTCAACAAGTGGTCACGATTTTAATATTTCCTCTATTGAGAACCAATTCCAAACTACGAATAAATCTAAGATGGTTAGATTAAAAAGTATCTGAAGATATAATTATATTTCTGTAGTTTTATAACGTATTACTTGGTTGAAACGAGGCTTTTTTAATACTTACCATCATAGCACAGTGGTAGCTGACATTCCTTAGCTGTGTGCTGTATTGATAGTAGAAGCAATGTATACGAATTACAGTTAAATTTTTTACAAATAATAATGTGTGAGTTTGTTTTTAAATTCAACATAATGGCTGTATGTCGTGTCTAGTTTACACGTTAATCAAAAATGTGGGGGTTTACGTTAATATTTAAAGGCTCAATCCCTATTTGCTCTTTAAAATAGTAACATGAAAAATTGTATTAACACCAGAAAAAGTACAAATACTCGAGTTTAAAATCGATAGCTGAAGAGAATAAGAAAACTTTTTGTTTTTATAAAGCAGTACGATGTAACAACTAACATATAACACATTTACTAAGTGTAAATTTATTAATTTAGTACTCGTATGTCGGTAATTTCAGGTAATCATTACATCTATTTACTGTCCAGAATTTTAGAGAAATGCATTGTACATAACACAACTTTTATACTAATTATAGATGATTTGATCGCATATCTGGTTGATTCGACGAATTACTACTATATGCACAGTCGCTCTGAGAAACTGTCACCTGGATTGTCGGGTTTTAAATATAACTAGCTATAAATCATCGTCGTCAACAGTGAAACGGCGAACTTTTCCGTCAAAATAATATTTTTTTCAAGAAGACTTAAAAATGCTTTTAAGAATGACATATTTTGTTTTCGTAGCGATCTATCACTCGAAAAAGTATTTTCTTTATAGCTATGATTGAATTTTCCGAGATACAATTCTCTATTTTTTTTTTAAATTGTAGGGTTAATTACGAATTTGCATGAATGCGTTACCATTTACTATGAATCGTAGAAAGCATCGATGCAATCGTGTGCGGGCAGATGCCACATTTTCTTCATTTTTTTTATGTTTTCGTAAAGGCATGTGATGGAATATAAATATTATATGAAACATCTTAAAGCAGAAACCGATGTGTCCACTTTGCAATGCTAGTGGTAAATTACGTTTTTGTGTTTCAAGCTTAAATTAATAGTTTTATTTTTCTCATCGTACCGTACTGTCGATTAATATGTAAATTTTTATAGCCAATCAACCTTTAATTGCGAAATAAAGTTGGGCATATCGAGCATTGAATTTACTTATCGGTTTCTGGTTGTGATTTTCGTGGAAAGCGGAAAAGTTTAAACATTTTTTTCGTAAACTTTCGTCGGGTTTTTCAATTTTATGTACGGCTTTTTGTTAGCTTTTGACGAAATGTGAACTTCGGATTTAGCTTTTAGGTGCCTTAAACCAATGGGTATTTGAATTCAATTGAATCATGAAAATCCGGGAAGTACGTGACGCGACAAGGTAAAAGAATTGGTGAACGTATAAAGAGGCTTTCATCCATTCAGAAGCATCCGTTGATGATTCATATGGTGATTAATAATTGCATTAACTCATTCACCGTCACGGACATTCACACAAGCAAGATGTAATAACAGCCTTGGAGTAGGGCGATGTGTGCTTACCAAAGTCAAGTCTGAACCGGCAGAAAATCAGTTGAAATTATGTAAATGTCTTTATACTCGTGCGTTTATTCAGCCATTAGTTTGTTTTCCAGCATATAGGCATGGATGGCATGGCGTATAGAAATTACCAAATTTGATGCCATTGTTAGTGCAGACTACTAATGAATATCGCTTCCTGTGATCAGACGCGAACTCGAAATAAAAAAAAACGATCAGATTTACGTGGTGAGTCGTACAAAATCACCCATTTTCATAAATAACCTACCACTTATTGTGATTAGTAAGGAAATTGAGATGCTAGTCACATATAGGTTTAGTGGTGAAGTGTGGTGTCCATTTTTTTTTTGCAACGTAAATTGAATAATAAATATTATACCTTAATACGAAGTGAAAAGGGAGGCACACGTTTTGGAGGCAAAGACACTTCAATGAGACACTTTATTATTTTCGCTTACTCGCATTTATTTGTTTTTATTGCAGTTTAGGCATGGAATACAAGGTACATTTGGGACAGGTTTTACACGTTCTCTTCTAGCCCTTAAAAAAACCACTGTGTCGCACCCGGCGACCACCTTCCTTCGCTCACCAATCTCCACTTAATACGGAGTTAGACGGGAGACACACAGACTCAGGAGGGGGGTTGCGGGAGACAAGCAACACACTTGCTCCTCGGATACTAACAACCACAGATTCTGGCGACTGGAATTTTGAAATATCGGCACCCAGCCGAAATTTCGAGCGTCGCCACCGCGAGCTCTTTCTTTGGATGACGAATCCACACTGACTCTGTTATAACCTATGTTCTCCCCCCCACCCTTTCGGACTGGTGCAAGGCTTCAACACACCGCGGCAAAATTTGAAACATAAAATTACTTAAATTTACGATGGAGATTAATTTGAAACTTTTAATAATTGCTGCGATTTTACTATTTGACTATTAAGAATTTCTCAGTGCTGTTAAAAACAATCCCTTTTATGATATTTAGCCTAGTTAGAAGAGTCTGTAGACGGCTTTTGAATGGCTTGGAGACCCCTGTCCGCCCCGTAAGTACGGGGTGGTGTCTACCTATATTATTATTTTTAATGTTGACTTAGAATACTAACTTATTTATAATAGAGATAGCGTTAAAAGTATGTTGTTTGTGTTATTGAAATTGTTTCTCTCATTCTTTTTTTACATAATACATAAGGTAGTTTCGTCTGTGGATCTTAACTTTATCGTGTTTGTTTAAATTATGTATACAAGATATTTCCGATCATAACTCTTACAAATGAGTGTTAATTAAAGATCGTGATACTGGTATTCGATTGAACATTATTAAAATTGCAACGAAAGTGGTAATAGTCTTATAAACTATATAGACAAATATTAATGGATTGCTTCAGTTCCATTATCGCAACGACAAATAAAAAGATGTAGGATTTGTTCAAAAGTTACCATGAGGAGTCAATAGGCGGATATAAATATTGAAACTGCGATGTGAAGTACAATAAAATAATAGTATATACATAATACTAATTTACTTTTGCGAATTTGGCTGTTTTATTATAAATAAATCTTGTTTGTAATATAATATCTTTGTTCCTATTTTTTTTCATAAAGATGATTTATTGCAAGGTATTTGTGATGAAGCTACGTTTCACGACGCTTATATGAACGAATCTATATATGGCGAAACATTCCCCAAATTCGTGCCTGTGCGTGTTTATTGAGGCGACCATCTTGGGTAGTCGGCGTGACGAGCGACGTCCCCGAAACAAAACAAAAAATCAGCTGACAAGTTCGTAAATACTCGCCCCCACCCACTCATATTGGTATAATGTGTAAATATGTATAAAACATTATTTTGTTAATTTTAATTTTCCAAAAAGTATTACATTATTAGAATTTTGGAATAAACTTTATTGTAATTTATTTGAACATAATATATAATGGTATATTAAAATTGATATTTCTTATCAAAATTTATCAAATAAGGGTTACAGCTCAAACCGAGCCATGGCCTCGTCGACCGTATCACCAATAAAATGATAAACTCCGCTTCCGATCACTTCTCTATAAACTAATACAGAAACTACTGCCATCTATTATCGAGTAGCATACTCAACACTCGTCAATCAAATTTGAAATATTAATGACTTAGTTTATAATACGTTGAATTTACACATTAAAGAAAATTGCATTTATGAAAATCCGGAAATAAGAAAAAAAAGTTTAATTAATAAATAATAATATATAGCGAAATACTATTAGCGACATCTATTGTGCAACAGTTATATTTATTCCAGCTCACCAGGAAGCTATAGCAGTTTTCTGTTATGATAACGAGCAAAGTGATTGATAGAAATAATAACGTTCCATTTGAATATCCATTCAATTTATTATTGTAAAGTGTGACAAATCGTAAATCATAGTTTTCCGTCACGTTTCATCGGCGAATCAAATAACAGTTGGTCAGCGATAAAAACATTCACAAGATGGCCGAATGCATTGAAAACACAGATAATAAATAAATAATACGTATAGTATTGAAACGGTACATTGACTTGATGATTACTTAGCCATTTTACCATACAAACATAAAACCGTTGTTTGAATCTCAATTTTAATCCCACAGATGAAAAGTTTGACACGTAAGTAGGCTTTTTACAGGAAAGCCAGTACAGTGAGTTTTTAAACTTCTATTCATTTATATTTATATTAATTTGTTAATCAGATAACGTATATTTTTTCTAGGAAATTAAGTATTAAGAGAAAGAGCACCGCTGAATATTCTGTACTAGTGCCGCTAGTGGCACATGTGTAACTTAGAATAGTAATGGTATAACTCCAAAATTACGAAAAATGATTTTATACCTCAAACACGTTCAAAAAATGTTATTCTATTAGTGTAATAATGGTGCACCTCTATATATACTCCTAATTTCTTTAAAAACTGTTTTTTGTTTTTATATTCCCATATTTAACGATATTTTTCAGAATAATAGTGTAGTACCCGCAATATCAGAATAAGAGTGAAGTGTCCGGACAGACTTCACTACTACATTAACATTAAAGTTGCTCAGTTGATTGACAAACAGTTATTAATGGTTGTTATTTGATCCTAAGAACATTTTACAAAACCTTGATTTTCTCAAAACTTTAAAACTGGAGTTACACCATTACTATTCTAAGTGACACATATTATATTGATGATACACTTAATAATTGAAATTAACAGACATATTAGTGGGTTTGATAAAATCTCATTCCTTTGAATTTTAAAAGCATTTCAGTCGATTTAGATATTACTTTTTATGCTGAAACTTTAATCATTAGGATGACTCGAAGAAAATACCACAATATAAATTTCAATGGTGATAAGTAGATAAAAAAAAATGAGAAATGTTTGAACACACATCGTTATGAATGCTACCGAATCTTTGTTTATCTAAGTGCAGATGAGTGCTAAACGGTATACCCACTATCACACCTGCTGCCAAAAACAATAAACTTACTTCCTACTACAATATCTACATATTTCCTAAAAAGCAATTAGATCGACAGATAATGATGTCATCAATAACAACTTCCCAGTCGTTCTCAATTAAATCATGAGCTGGGCCGCCCGTGTTTTTTGAACACGCGACATATGTGGAAGGGGTGGACGGTAAATGTCTATTAGTAGGGACAAGGCCTAAAAATGATATTTTCTCCGAAAACTAAACAAAACCATATGTTTTAGGGTTGAATAATCTTTTATGTACCTAAATATATGGAAAATATTGGTGAATCACGAAAGGAAACGTTGGAATATAGGTTTTACGATGGCATGTCGCATATTCGTCCACAAACGTCAGAATCATGGCGATTTTCATATTGAACAGAAAAACCAACCTGACAAATAAAAATGTTTTATTTCACAAGTATAATGGAATAACGGAAAATCCTACAATTTCAATTATCTTTACTTTACGCACCGTGTTTTACTCAGGCCCACCGGTGGGCTTATAGCGTGTGAGGCTCGAGTAAAACACGGTGCGTAAAGTAAAGATAATTGAAATTGTAGGATTTTAGATTATTTCCTTATATTTTTGAAACAAAACAAAATATTTTTGTTTGTCAGGTTGGTTTCAGGTTTCTTTTATTCAATATAAAAATAGCCAACGATTCTGACGTCTGTGGACGAGTATGCGACATGTTATCGTAAAACCTATATTCCAACGTTTTCTTTCGTGATTCACGAATATTTTCTATATATACATCAAAGATTATTCTACCCTAAAGCATATCGTTTTGTATAATTTTCAACGAAAAATATCATTTTTAGGCCTTGTCCCTACTAATAGACATTTACCGGGGTATCTGTATTCATACCCCTTACAATTAGGGGTACAAAGTTTCTGTCGTAAAAGGGCTGTTTAGAGAAAGGATTTTTGTCCGTTGATTAATACGATCTTATTATGAAATAGTTACAGACTGCCGTAGCTTAAAAATACTACACAGAATGATAAGCTTGAGTACAACGATACGATTCGACAGTTCATGATCGAAGATTACGATGAATATTTTTTTCTATATTGATAAATTAAATTGACTTACCCATAATGCTTACATCCTGGAGTGACGTCGTGTCGTCCTGCTGCGTTTCTGTGAGCGTCTCCTCCGCAATAGATGGCGCCGCCCAACATCTGAGAGCCCCACGGGGACCGCCGGCACCCCTTCCGGAGCGAGGACCGGTACCGTGGGTACCGCCGGAGTCCACGCGCACCCGGGGAGGGGTTGAACCCATCTGGGAATGAAAACGCAAACATTGTAGCATATTTTACTTTTGGTAGAGGGAATTCATTCATTGTATGTATTTAGTTTTTCATGATTTTCCAAAAGATATTATATTATCCATTCTAAAATTATTAGACGATATAATCTGAATGTAGATACATATGATTAAAGGACCAATTACATATCTCTTTTAATTCTCCAAATAAGATTCATAAATCGATAATTCAAGCAAATGATATAAAATATTAAAAATAAGTAAGTAAAATCGACACCGTTTATTTGAGCTTCTGGTAATGTCATCTTCTTCCAACGTAATTATAGATTAACAAAAAAAATGCCAATTTTGTCACTTTGAGAAGCAGCGAAATTCAAGCAAAGAATAATAATCAGTTGTTGTCGAAAAATCTCCATTAGGAGTCCATACCCTCCACATTAAAGCGAACATGGTTTAAAAAAATGTTTAATTGAAATTTATGCGATATTATTATATAATGTACCTATATATTGTGTCTTGAATGTGAAGTAATTAGATAAAATCTACAATTTTTGCCGCGGTTACAATGACATTCACTGAATAAATACTTCTTTGCGTCTAATTCAATCAACTTTATCTCTGAAAGTTTATAAGAGCTCATTGTACGTGGTAAACGATCCATGCATCGGAGTGATGTAAACATGCCCTCTAATATGAGATATCTATCACCAGGTCTTTGTGCTGTTCCTTTGGTGCGTGCTTATGGTCTTATGAATGCAGAGAATGTAGATTCGAAGAAAAGCCACGCCTCCAGGCCTAGCATTATGGCATAGAGGGCCATCGATTCTATTCTGTATGGGTTCAACATACCCTCTCTTTCTCATAGACTCCGTTAAAGTGTTTACGTTTCAATAATATTTAACATAGTCGAACGCACTGTAATGCCGCCGAGTATTTATTACATATAATAATCTATCTTGGCTGTGAAGACCTAATCTACTATCAAGTTTTTACGTCTATGTAAAATATCTCAATCTCTCTGTTCAGATATACCTTTCATTAAAAAATTGCTGCAAATAAGCGGTCGTCAGTAAAGGATATCATACGATGTTAGTTTTTTTTTAACCAACTCTGTTCACTGTTACATTACATCAAACAATATTTTAATACGCTATTTCAATGAAACCACACTTCTATGGTCGCATTATTAAATTTGATATTGAAATTCCATCAAAGACCATCAGTCGACATCGTAAAATAGTTCACATTATTACACACAAAAGATGAGATACTGAATAGCTTAAAATGACGAATTTCAATGTGAAGTAGAAATGATCCAGCGTAACGTGTTATTATAAAAACCATATAATATATAATTTATATTACAAGATCTGTGTCTCCTGTTATATCATGATTTTCATTATAAGAGATTGAGTCGCAAAGTCGTCATATTTAAAGAAATGCTTTGTATTCTTAAAGCAAAGCCTTAGTGATAAAATATTTAAAAAGTTTTTGTGCTTCATGTAAAAACTTGACATATATTTTACGAGTTTGGCTCATAACGGCTATCTGCAGTTGCTACTCTTTGAAATAATTGTTGCATTATCTTCTTGGTAGTAAAGAGTAATCGAAAATAAAGCTTTGAAAACAGATGCTTGCGGCGAAAACTAGGAGTACGGTGGTTTGATTTTCTCAGGAATTCGAAATTAGGAGAGCGTCTCTTCTACCAACCAGATGGATTCCGTCGCCCTAGAAGGCCGCTGATGACCATCCATATGATGTATTCGGCCGAACTACGGGACGCTGGGATGACCTGGGAGGAAGCGAGGAGACAGGCGGGGGACAGAAAAGCTTGCAATTATTCAAATATATTGTCAATTATTGGACTATTCAGGAATGAACTCAACAGTCTCAAAGTCCATTTACCGGAAATCCGAGGAGAACCCTATCCAGTGATAACCGATGGTTTAATTAAGTTGTAAAGTTATTTGTTCTACATAATAGAAATGAAAGGGGGTTAAAATGTTCACTGTTGAATCTTATCTTACTTATAATGATCTAATTAAAATTTATTAAAATTAATCATGGAGCAGGTTTCAATGGATGATTTTTTTAGATTAGTGCGACGATCAGTTACTATTAAATTGTATTTACTGAAGAATCTTTCAACATCAACACTATTTACTATATTTTTGTACGCGCCATGATGTTTAAAAACTAAAAAATAATGTATTTTATTAAAAAATATGAAGCATATAATTCTAAATTAAAACATCGTTTTATACTAAATTTATCTTCAAACATTGAAAAAAAATTAGTAGAAAACGTAGTGAACCATTCTAATATTTGGTAGACGGTATAATGAAATAATTTTGTTTTATTGTTGTTCATTGATGTTCATTATATTATATAGTGAACTGTTTAAGACAATTTAAACCTTTGTTTTAATAGCATAAATAACAATGTTGCCAGTTTAAAAATATGGTCATAGCGATGTAAAGTATGACCCATTGTATATGTATGCAAAAGCTATCATTTAAAAAAAAAACAAGGAAATTTTGCAATTATTTGTGATTTTAGCATCTATTTGCATATTTTATGAAGTTCGCATTTATTAGTATCTATTCCGAATTTCAGCATCTATTTCGCATCTATTTCAAAATGCTAAAAATACGTGTCTGTACTCACCACAGATATATTTTATTTACACATGAAGAAAGTTTAACATTTTGACAAGAGTATCAACTAAAACTTACATTCAATGGAAAATATCTGTCATTATTGTTATGCACTATAAACTGTGCTTCTCACGAGTTTAATCATTGGAATATAAAACCAGACTAACTAGTGGACATAGCGATAGACTATTTTTTCATTGTTACATTAAGGGGACATCATTTCGAAGTACGTAATACGGACGGTTATTGTAACAAAATGCACACATATATATAGATATTTATATATTTTGTATGGAAAGTTTACTTAGAATACATGTTTACAATAGAAAATTGATTTACAGTAGTTTAGTGAACATCGTTTGAATGAGACACAAAAAACAGATACACGTTGAACCATAACAGTGACGATATGTGTATTAACAGTTTATAATAAAAAGATCTGTCAAAAGACAAGTTAAAAATAATTTATCGTATTATTTTGTATTAAAAACGAGTTCGAGTCGACAAGTAAAGTGAACTGTCAAGTCATTGTCTCGAGATAACCATGAACTTGCGGCATGTGGATTCTTTTGCATAATGTATTGAGACCGCAGATATTATTACTATCAATTTGTGAGCAATTTCGTAAGACTATAATAAAGTCATATTGTGAACACGCTTTTGTAGCGCTGGAGCTATTGAGTGGGCAATATTTGTACCAACAGAGGGCGGGGTAATATTTACCTTGTCTCAAGTTCAAATAATCTTCAAGAGACCGATTCCTGTGCCGATGAAAAAATATATATTCACGAGAACAATAGAATACAAAAACAATAATAGTTTTTTTTTTATATGCAACAAAAGCCATTAGTTTTTCAAGATTATATAGATGTTTTCATATATCAATGAAACTCGTCCTCCCACATCGATAAAATTAGCGCTGTAGAGTCGGAGTCGTGGATTTATCGTATTTGATTACTCCAACTCCATTTTCAAAAAATCTGGATACATTAATCGTTAGCATATTCTTTGCAATGCTTGGTGAAATTAACACTATTTACTTTTAGACTTAATCAATTAAGAGTTAGTTAATTAACGGCTTACAATTAAATGCACATTTGTTTAGATCATATTCACTTTCATAAGAGTAATTTTCACTTATAACAAATACATTCCACAAAAAACAAATCCTTTCACTAAAAATAAAGTGATCCCACATAATAAAATATATTTTAACATTGAAGAAATATATTATTACACTTACGAAAAAATATTTTCCCATAGTTAAAATAGTTCTCACTCAATATGTTGGAATCGATAGTTGCACGAAGCTATAATGAAATGTCACTTATTCTTCTACCCTGTATTGGGTATCATATATTGTTTTTGCTCCACGCATTAGAATACATTATACAAACCTAACCTGACCACCCCTAACATAACCTACTACAACTTAACACACTTTGTTAAAAGAACGTGACAAAGTGGAAACTATTAAAATCAAAGTTTGAGTGTACTAAGTTAATACTCTCTAATCCAAACCGCAAACTATCGAAATAAAAGTACAAGTGAATACTATCTAACACAAAGTGCAATTATTTATAGCCCTTAATTAACTAGATAAAGTAATAATTGAGTGAAATGTCTCTAAGTCTAGTAATTTATTATTCCTTAATGTTTGATACTGTTCTGTTTGTTAAGTGAATATTATCGCACCCTGATATATAGGAAGACAGATTATCTCAATATTACATCGACTGTGTTTTGGCCAATTGATGTAACCCTCAAAAAATACGAAAATGAGTTAATGATTGGATCTCATTTTATAGATGACAGAGCAGGTATCTGCCAAATTATGTAAATTAGAAAAAAATGACCACTTTTGGAAGGGAAACATCATTTTACATTGGTGTTAGATTTAAAAATTCTGACCTGGCCACTTGATGTAAGCCACTATTATATCGATAATCCTTACGTATACTCCCGTATCTGCAATCATGAGAATTTACAGGAGTGCATTTCAAAGATTCATAACGCAACTCGCCATATCATGTTTCCGATAAAAACAGTTTTTACTCTCTCCTGGACAATTTCAATTTTGAGAGTTACACCAATTAGCCAAAACACCGTCGATATTAAGGCAATTTTAATATTTTCTAGATTTTATTTTCATTAACGACGATATTGCATTGTTCTGATAAAAAAATGAAAAACTAGTTTAGAACAGATCAATGTAGTGTGTGTGTGTCAATTACATGCAATTATACTATATTTTATTAAAAATAATAACTGTAACGAATGCATGTTACCTTATTTTTTAAAATTTCGCTATGCAGACAAAACATTAAAAGTATACCTATCAGAAATTCCATAAACGAATATTCTCAAGAAACGAGAATAAAAAATATTCATAAGTTCACAAATCACAACCTTTAGGTGCGCCCTGTAGAAAGGGTATGAAAACAGTGTGCAGATTGAAGAGAGCATGTTTACACTCGTTACAGTCGTTTGTAATCCATTAGGCTCTGATAAGACATTTCACATGAAAATTGTTTTAAACAAAGAAACTGTAAGTGCAATTAATTTCTAATTATAATTAATTGATAAGTTCTCAAACGGGCAATGAACCATGGACCGGTTAAGTAAGGCAATACTCGAATCATTCATTATTCTGTTACGAAAAAGGTGGACAAAAAATGGATCAATTGGTGAGTATAAGTCATCCATCATGTCTGATGATGCTTCTTTCGGACAGTGACGGCAGACGATTTTACTGCACTGTTTATACAATGTAAGATACAGGAATATCGTGAACAAATATTTCTTGTGTTGTTTTGAATAGTCAAATCACGAATCAATTTATTTCTAAATGAATGATAAAGGCAGGAAACCTGCAGCGTGTTCTGCAATTTAATGCGGTCTTGAGAATGAATATTAGTAAAGTAAAAAGAAGATTAAGTACTTATTTTTGTTATATTACAGTAAATGATTTTCCGAAGCGACAAGAAAACTAGTTTCTATATCTACTGGACCTCGCCAGTATCAAATTTAAGTTTGTACTTTGTGGTCTGACTATGTTACAGCTAAATTCATGCGAGTTTTCAATATGAAGAGTTTGCAGATCCTTAGTATAAAAAATAAAAAACAATTTAATTGTTCTCTTGTTATATTGGAGCTTGACTTTGTCGCTGTCTGTTTACCAGCAAGGTGGTTGGTTAATAAAGGCAGCATTATCCACCCCGATAGAAGCGTCCGATCTCCGGTAGTGCCGGTACCCTAAAACCTAACTAATCCCTTGGATAACCACTCCCCTCTCTCCACCGAATCGTATTCAATTATTAATTAATTATTTCTAATTTTCAAACTCGTATGAAAGTTTACCGAATAAATTTACGTCGTTTGAATCGATGTTTTCCACGCTTGTATCACTTTTATGGTAACCTTAGTATCCATTATATTTTCGCCGGCATCTAATCTTTCTTCGCAAGATTGTAAAACTCACAATAAACTATACGATATAATTGTAAATATGTAGCACGTATTATGTACTTTAATTTTACGTAAAAATATTAGACATACATTCATACGTAATGCTATAAACATCCAATCATAAAACACAAGTACAAAAACAGTTGTGGATGGATGTTCAGAAATTATCACAAGATCAAATAGTAAATCAATAATGTGTGTAGACTCTTCCGGAATAGCTAACGTTTATTTTACTAACAAGCTTTCAATATATAATATTATGCTGACGATATATGGCATTTTCGAGCTACTGAATCAAACATTTTTAGCCACCCTGCAGCCACTAACTATCCAATATCACCGTTGTGGCATCTACTCAACACCCACATTAGTAGATATTCTAACTTCTAACTCGTAAATTTTAGCCCACGCCAAGTTATGAAATAATTTGACATCATTATGCACAGAGTGAACCAAGTATAACTGATGATGCCTGTCTTAAATGCGAAAGCTGTCATTTCTTCTATGCAGAGTCAATACAAAAGACGTATAAAAAATGTAACTATAAACTAATGAGCAAGATACATAAATTAGCTTCACAATAGTAGAAAAGTAGAGACAGTTTAAATCAGTCATACTCAAACTGCTTCGTATATTATGTTAATTTCATTTTATTAAGGTGTATTGTTATTTAAAAGTTTGTAATATTTGTAACATTGTAATGATACATAATATTATTTCATACTCTTCACGTGCAATAACACGTTCTCATTGCATAGATATACAAACATTAAGAATATATTGTGATTTATTTTCCACCCCATCGTATTCTGAAATCGATAAAGGCTTAACAACCGGTTCACTTTATGTAGTTCTTCACATCTGCCTATTCTGTGACCCTCTTTGTAAATGTTAGTTTGAGGAAACTAATCACCCTTCAAATATAGAGACACATAGTATTGTATGTCATTATTTGGTAACAGATACAATCTAAACTTTAAGCTGCGTTTTCCATAGCATTCATAGGAACTAGGAACAGATAGATACAAAATTGCTTAGCTATATATACTAAGAGATTGACAATTTATCTTCTCACCTACTCCAGCTTAGTAACTTTTATTTAAAAATTGAAATTAAGTATTCAATGTTTAATGAGTTAATTATTGTTATATGAGGAAAAGGCACATAAACGGTTTTATTAATTAATCGTAAAAGTAAATGCATTAAAATTGTAATAGTTAGTCGTAAATACGCGCGCTTGTCTAAGTTTAAGTGAGGGTGATAAATTAATGTTTTTTGTATCATTACGGAAGTTATTACCTTGATTATATGTATTAATTTCTAATTGTTCAATGGCATTAAGTACATGGATTTTTTTGCAAAAACGTAGGCATAACGGACTTGAATTAGAAGTTATGTTGTGTGTTTCTTAGATATGGTTCGCGATTTGAGAATCTGTTTTTTTTATTATCAAATGACCTTATATATTATTTAACTCTAGTTGAAATACTATTCCTGTCTGTCCAAATATATATATATATTGAATTTTAATGTATTTACTTTAACGATTAATTAATAATACCGTTTATTTTGTTTATCCTTGAAGTACTGATAGCACAATAATTAAAACATAGAATATTTTTATTTTATTTTATAAGTATAATAAAATTAAGTTTTTTATTTGAAAATAAGTTTTTAAACAAAAGTGAGTTAGATACTACCAAGTAAATGCCAATTCAATCAATAAAATATATCAGCCAGAGATTGAGTTTGAGAATCACTTCCACTACAAGTTGATATTTAGAAATTGACGCCTAGTGAGAAATATATCAAACCTATTGTCATTGATTATTGCCAATTGAATACCTTTCATTGAATTAAAAAGAAAACAATGACAATGGCTATTCGTTAAGTAGGCAGTGATCGAATAAATTATATTTTGTGGGGCGGGGTGCTCGATTCCGCTGTTTGTTATCGTTTCCATTGCCATGACGACCGAAGGAATGTTGAAATAAATAAACATTGTTTTACTTTCATTAGGAAAAGAGAATTATTTTCGGCTGTGGCAACATTTTATAAATAACAATAAAGTATTACATTTCATTTATTTTAAAGTACCAGTAGTGGAGTTGTATTTTCTAAATTAAGTAAATATATTTAAAACAAACAAGCTATTTTCTACAAAATTGTCAGTCAAAAAAACTTCATTTTTTGAAAATCTAAATCGCAGAAATGTTTTACAGAAAGATAATATTATTAAGATAGATAAAATTTACTCCTAAATGAATAATCGTAGAAAGGTTCAGCCGTAATATGATCGTGTAAAATAATTGTTAATTTTATTATAAGCTGTGTTAATTTAATAAAATATAAACATTGAAATAAAAAATGTTTAATTATTACTTGTTAGATTTTAATAAACGTGTTTTTACCTATGCATACCAATAATCGATGTGACACAAATTTTACACGATACATGGATATACAAAATCGAATAATGTGTATTGTATAATAAATACCATATGTACCTAGCTATGATTGAATATGGGATTTTTGAAAGTATACACAACTTTAAAAAAATATGTAACTATGATCGAACAAAATATACAGAACAGACAGTTATGTAAATATTTAATAGTATGTACAGTGTACAACTTCTAATTTATTCTGGTCCACACGTGTGACAATCGGTAATGTAAGTAGAAATTTACACATTACAATGTTGTGTAGAGGTGGACAACCCTGCAGTGACGTACAGTGAGTAAAATGAAAATGGCTTATATGGGTATCGTACATTAACAATAAATTTAAAAGGTGAAAATTTTCACTAGCTGAGCGAGATCGGAAAATATTTGAAATAAAATTTATTGATTGAATCGACATTTACTTGTTATAACTCCATTATAATACGAATAGTCGAAGGCTATTCCAGCTTAACGACATCGTCGGAACTATATTCTGAAATAAAATTAGTGAAATATTTTATCACTAAACTTTACATGTGTTTGTTTGGATGTGGGCGGACTTTTTAAAAAATCACTAGAATTGGTTGGGTCAGTGATGAAGTAATATTACATAGTGAATAATGTATATGAATCATCTGCCGAATCAAGTCATATCTACATGACTAGCCGGAATTATGTTGCATTTATTCAGACAAAAAACATTACATGAAAAAAGAAGCCGTTGTAAGTTTTCGATGTAAATATACTTAAATTATGTACATAATACTATCTTTGATATAAATTCTTTGCCCTGCCACTGTAGAAAGCTGTGAAGTATGGAGTTTCAATAGACTTGTAACGTGTGGGTGATGTTAAGTCGACATTTCTTTATCAAATGGATCATAGGTTCGATTGCACGTCTATCGACAGGATATGTTGTTGCTTGCTCAATCGCATTATGCAATCACAACAATAATATAAATATAATGGCGTCTTATTCATGCAGATGTTAGATATGAAGTCGTGTTTAGTATTGACTTCCGTTTATTAATTTAAATTTTACTAACGAAACGAAATATCTATAACATATACCTATGCGTATTTAGTTGTAGGTCTTTTAATAGACCGAATCTAGAGTGGAAAAGCCGAGTACATATTAACCAAAAGATTTTATGTTCAGTCTATAATCTAATATGTAAAGCTCGTAACGGCAAAGATGCACACTGACTTAATGTTATCTTACCTCATAAAAATCAACTGCACTGAGATATTAAAATTTTTGCGAGTTTTAGAATGAAGAAACTTATTTTTATCTCACCTTTGGTATTCTAGCTCTATCAAATGGTAGACATTGCGTGTCATTTTAAACCAAATGCCATTTATACATTTGCGATGTCACTGAGCATTTATTGTCTTTTACATAGCTTGGGGAATGATGTAGTATAATAACATTGATCTTTACCGAATGTGTTTGAAAATGAAAGAAATAAAAATCTAGACACATAGTAATATTTCGGTTGAAACAAAGAGTTGAACTTGATGGTTATATTTGAAACGACGCCCACTGCATGAAAGAAGCAACTGTTAAAGTTCAAAGTGTATGGTGCACCGAAACATGGGTAAAACATACCAACATTTTTTTACTTTGTTTACCAAAATTCTTTCTTTGAAGTTGGATGTTCAAGTTGAAAAACATTTTCAAAGATATTATATAGTAACTACGCCATCTTTTATTTTTCATCTTTAAGAAAACATGATTGGTTACAGCGGTCACGCAATACATGTTATCGGTCCTACTCTGTAAATAAAATGTGGCTGTTATATTATTTTATATAGTCGGCGTCCGTGGCGCAGTTGGTAGCGTCGCTGGCTACGGTTACGGATGTCTCGGGTTCAATTCCCGGTGCGGATGGTTTTCATAGATTGATCTTTCAATCGATTTATGGATTTCTGTTCGTAGTCTGAGTCCTCCCTCCCACCCATTCAATCCTCACGGGGCGTAGCGAGAGCGATTAGCTAACCACTAGTCTTGTCATAGCCCTATCCTTCTATCCCTACTCTCTTTGAAAAAAGAGAGGTTGAGCAACTGAGTAACAAGCAGTTCTCCTTAGAAACATTCTGTTAAGATACCTCCATTACGAGACCATATGTTCCACATTGGGAGCAGACATGGAAAAAAATAAAAACATTTTATAAAATAGTCTATAGTATTATAATAATATTTTTATATTGTTATTCCACTATGGGATAAAATATACAATATCTAAATTAAATAGAATTCAATCACAATAATATGTCATTATTATGTTCATTGTGGATCACCTAATTATAAATAAATGTGCCATTCATTATTAAGTCATTTGTATACCAATAATGATAAAATATATAATTTGGATAGACGTGTTTTACTCAGAACATTCTCATACTATCTGTATTTACTTACTCATCGAGTTAGTGAACTTTAATTGAAGTTTAAATATTGTGTGCTCATTCAATATTTTGTAAAATACTCAGAATTACTTCCCACGAAAACATAATTATCTTGATAGTCAAAATCACTGTTTGGATACCATACATTTTTTGTAGTTGCTAGATTGCCATACGATAGCTCAGTGCTCCGCAACCGGTGTATCTCGGCACTCTGGTGCGCCGGGAGACGGATCATGGGTGTGCCGCAGCGCCATGCGTCCAAAATGAGAAAAAGCGAGTATTTTTATCATAGAAAAAATTAAGTCACTAACATTTTTAGTTTGTAAGGTCTCCGTTTATATTATTCTCGTTGAAAAAATATTTTGGTTGGGTTTCATCAAATCCAAATACATACCCATCATCGGCGTGCGGTGTACTTATCACTATCTCTATCTCACAACCTAATTTGGGTATGAGCAAGAAGGATACAAGAGCATGCGCCGCATGCCCTTGCATCTCGCTTTCACCTTCACTTTTCATGTGATTGCGCGAGAAAGAGATAAAGCCACCGCACGCGCCTGATACCCATCTATCTTCACATTTACTTAAATTTGGATTATTGAGATTTTGTACACTTCCATGTATTTTGTCACTAACGACCCGGGTTTCGCCTTTCGGCATCTCAGTTCGAGTCCATTCGTGTGCTCGAATGCCTGAAGATGACGAAAGGCGAAACCCGGGTCGTTAGTGACAAAATACATGGAAGTGTACAAAATCTCAATAATCCAAATTTAATATTGAAATTCCATCAAGCACCCTCAGTCGATGTCTTAAATTAAATTCACATTTACTGATTTTTTTTCGTAACTAGTCAGTTGTAGTTAATTTTTTGTATACTCGGTATCTCAACATTAACCTACATACACTGAACAAAGTATGATCGAAGAAATAAGTCATTTCTCATGTAATTAGACCTGAGATTTCTGAAAGCAGCAAAAGCTCAGATGACGAATATAATGTGAAATATTTTCCGTTTCTGTATGTGTCTCTTCTTAGAGATTTCGAAAACGAAATCAAAACTGTTTGAAAAGGCTTTGAACCACTTTGCAGACTTAGCTGGTGTTAAAAGGTGCCAATTGATAACAGTTTCAAACAGATGTAAGTAGTTATTCATCAAATAAAGAAACAAATTATTTACAGAATTTCAATATTTTTGCTTGCGGTGTGCCGTGAAATTCTAATGAGTGCTTAAGTGTGCCGTGGTTGAAAAAAGGTTGCGGAGCACTGCGATAGCTAATGCTTTTATTGTAAGATATTGTATAATATATTAATATAGTATATTGGCGGAAGTTTCTTCTAATATAAATATATTGATAATCTTACAATAGTAAAAACATATCCATTAAGCATTCTCCAGGAATTACTAATCAACAAAATACCAGTCAAACCAGAAGTATTACGTAACAAAATATAGCACTGGAATTTGCCTATGACATGCTCAAATTAATATCGTATCAGTTGACTACCTAAGATTCGAAAATATCCAATTGATTTAATGGGCTTCAATAGTTTTATCAAAGATCAAGGGGTCAAATTCTTTTGCTAGTCTTCGAGCAGCTGAATCAATATCATCAAAACAATTGATGATAAAACAATGAATGCACTGTGCCTCAATTGCCTTCTATTATTTCACATTATCAATTATATCATAGTAATACGCACGCACCTAGAATGGCCATGTTTAATCATTACTATTGATTATTATAGAATTTAGCAGTCCTCGACTTATGTCTATAATTACGGTGACCATATTTGTTTTTGATGTAATAAAGTATAAATCAGAAAGCATCTATTTAATATAACTAATAAACAATACAATTTGAACGAACTCCCAACATACATTGATGCTGAGCCAAAGTTCACCAGAGGTAATGACAATGTCTTAACTCTAAGAGGTCCACTTATTCCTATTATTTTTTATCCTGCCCACGGTCAAGTATGTACGCACTGCGTATGCACATCAACGAAACCGACGCCGCGTCGCTAGCGAGTGTTGGTGAAATGACAGTTTCATTTTGCTACAGGGCTTGTGCTGCCCATAAATCATGTATTTACTGTTTCAATTCACAAAAAAATGGACAAAATGGCCATTCAAAAAAAATCTAAAGGACACATTAATGAAATAAAACACACATGGTCACCACAACTATAATGTGTCCTTGATACCAATACTCGCCAACAAAATCATACCAAACCGAGGAAAAAAAATAAATGTATAAAATGATTTAGAAAAATCAAATAAATTTGAAGCGTTCAAATTATGTACATTTATATATGTTTTCTCACTAACGACCCGGGTTTCGGAATCTTCAGGTATTCGAGTTCACGGATGAACTCGAACTAACTACAAAATTGGAATAATTCAACCTTTATATTGAAACTCCATCAAGTACCCTCAGTTGTTATCTTAAAATACATTAATGTTTCATTATACAGTTATTATTCATTGTGTTATATATAGTAGCCCAGACAGCTCTGTAAACGCTTTATTATTTTCACATATCACATTTAGGTACGAAATTTTCTCATGACGTAAGCGTTCGCGGTGTAAACAATGCACACATAGTTCCGACGTACTAGCTACTTTGGACATTTATTATTTCAATTTCAATACCATCACCTATGACGGGTACGGTTATACTATATTATATATTACAGGAAATAAGTCATAATTTAGTCAAATATCTTTAACATATAACTATGACGAATCCTTCTAAATGTAGGTATCGTTTTTTCTTGTTTCCACTAAATGTCATTGGTGATATCATAACGTGATGTTCATCGCCTATACAAAAAAATCTGCATTAAGTTAAAAAAAAAGTCTTTTAACTGAGACCGGTTGAGGGATGACAGGAGATTCTCAGTGTATATCAATGGTCTATAATCTATGTTTGCGTTTTAAATTTCAGAAAAAATATTATTTCGGAAAGAATGCCAGCTTCTTCAATCATCATCGGTTACTTTTCACTTCGTAGCCTTAATCATTATCAAAGATTGCAACTCAAGCGCCTTCAATCGTACTATTCATATGTCAGATTCAGTCGATTAAAAACACATTTGAGAATGAGACATATTTATGATGGTTTTCTAATTCAAAGAAAATTAAATCTTTGTTCAATCCAAATTTACGAAGACAGAAAAATCTTAATTTGGCACTTTCGTTCGTTGCACATCGCAAGGTAAATAGGTTAAAAAAATATATATTATATTTAAGACTGTGCTCATAAACACTATTCATATGTTTTCATAAGAAAAACGAATTCATGGGTTGTGTGTGAAGTGAAGTCTAATTTGAAATAGCACACAGCGTCTCTATAAAAATTCTTATAGAAACTGGGCGTGATCGACTTCCGAAACATACCTTCGTAAATTATATAAATACAGGTTGTACTCGACTTACGACTGACATACGTTCCTGAACTTTTGACGTCGAATCTGTCGTAATTCGAAGTCCATAGAAATTCAATATTGTTCGGTTCAGGTCAGTTTTAACGGCGTCACTTTCATTTGTGGAAGGAAAGCAGCTGCAACCAAATATGTTATGGATACATTTTAACACGCCAGACCGCACTTTTCAAATCTTATATTGTACCGTCTTTTTCCGAAAATAAGACATCAACAAAAATAAGCCCTAGTTAAAATAATGAGGAAAATATAATTCGTTGAAAAAATGCTGTTGAGTTTAGTATCACTAGTTGGCCTAATTTTTCCGAGGATTGCAGTTTGGAACAAAAAAAATCCTAGAAATACCTCTACGTCTACAGTTCATTGCAAGAAATGCACTCGCAGGTGCCGAAATTAATTCCTGGAATCTAGAGTATATAATTTACCTACTTAACAATATAAAGCAGCAGTCGACATACAGCAATGGTGGAGGTACAACGTTTGTGCATTTCAGTCTTGTAAGTCTAAAATATAAATAAAATGAGTGCAAAAAGAAAGAACTATTTCGTCCAGTACAAAAAGGGAATCGAGGAGGACTCCTGGGACGTAAATCTCGTAGCATTCTGTAAAGAGAAGATGTTGGATCTCCGTATGGTTATACCTAAATGTACCTAAAATGTTACATTAAAAGTAATAAATGTAAAATTCCTATATACAAATAAATATTAAACAAAAATATATAGATCTACTTATTGTAGTTGAAAATTAAGACATAGCACGTATTTTGGACCAAAAAAGAAAGTAAGACAGTGTCTTATTTGTAGAAAAAGACGGTAACTGTCAAACAATCAAACAATCACAATACCATCGCAAATTATTTTAAATAGATATAATAAAACGTTAAAACACAATTTGATTATTTGCCGTGTACAAAAGTGGATGAAATAAGGTTACGCCTGCAAGAATTGCGTTGAAATTATTTTCTGATTACAATATTGTTTTACTTCAGGAATAAATAGTATCGATTCCTTTAAAGGCTTTTGGGTGTTTCAAGTGATGACTCATTAATGGTTTCAATTTATACGCACGAATATTTCCACCCAATAAATGTATAAGATCCTTGAATGCCTTGAATCCTGGTATACTTTTTGTTTCTTTATGAATGTAAGTACGCTGAGGCATTTTTTTCCAATAATTTCCGATAATTTAATTTTTCGTCGAATCGAATTTTGAGTCAAACCGGCGTAGGTCGAGGACTACCTGTACATAATTGGTTATGGAAATTAATTGTCTGAAAGAGCACAATCAGATTTATAATAAAACTTGCATGACAAATTAATATTCTTTATGTGCGTATTGCATTTAATAGGCTTTCGCAGAATCGCTGCGGTATTTATTATGTACATATGTATATGCCTAAGTACTGTGTTGGTCGGTTTGTTCCTTGAAACTCATGCAAATTTATTATAAAACATAGCGTAGTGTGGTTCGAGTCCCAGACGGGACACGTACAACTTCCATCATGAGGTCATAGCCCGAAGCGCTCCCGACTCGATGTTTCAGCCCATGATGTCATCAGCAGATTTACAGACATGCACATAAGTATGGCCGAGATTATAATGCACAAAAATATGTAACTTTTTACAAAAAAACACTTCAATGATTTATGCAAAGAAAATGTTAAGTACCAAAAAGACTCACCCTTTCCCATCCAAATAGCCATGGAAGTTCCTTTAAAAGCAGCGTGAAAGAATACAAACATGTAGGTAAAAATATAAAATAACACCAATAAATACATGGTAATCCACAAGATAATAGGTAACATATATGAAACTCTGCACAGCTTTCAGACCGATTTATTGTTTTTTTCAGATTTTTTTTTATAAATATTTATAAAACAGCTCAGACTTTTTCATAAATATATTGAATGGATTGAGATGTTGCCAGCGTTATGACTACTACCAATTAAGTGAATATTCAAATTATTTTCAAACATATAAATAATTATTCTCACCTAAATTTGTCAGTAAAATGATCAGCGTTGCATTTCCCATTCAATGAATATGAATTTTAAAAGTATCTGAAGAATGAATCTAAGGGAGTCAACAATCTTTATCTGAATTTCATTTCAGTATTTATATGATGTTCTGCCTAGGTATGTTCATCGCCTAAAAATATATGATATTTGTAAGGGGAAAATTAAAGTTAAAATATTTTTCAATTATATTTGTATATTTTGATTTTACGATTTTCTCCGGTATTATTCAGATACATATTTCAATATATAAGTAGTTTTCCATGTAGTACCATGTGACACTTTTATCCACATCTTTGTGAGCAGATAAGTATGTAGGTTAGGGCCGTCATACGTTCCGGTAGACCAAGACATATATCGATTTATAGATCTCTGTCCCCGTGTCCTGCTATTCTATCTATCTAGCTAGTCAGACAAAACCATCTCAAGCAAAACAAGCCAATGTGCGAAAAAAAGGTGCAAGGGCGGCAGGCGGCATAAGGATAAGTACGAATTACACATGCGTCAGAGCTAACCAGATGCCCGTCCCTGCGTTCCCGGCGCGCCTCTCACTACATTTACTTGTTTGGTTGTCGTCTTATCGCTGAATGGCTATTATAGTTTCACTGCAAATTTGTTGATTGCATGAGTTTTTCATTTCTACCTCCTACCATTTAATTCCCAAACATCCTGGTGGGCGTCTCGACAATTATGACAGTCCTAATGTAAGTACATCTGACAATGATACGTACGCAAACACATCAATGAAGTAACGTCTTACAGAAATCAGAAAGACGAAAAAAAATATTTGGAAACTACCAATTTATTCAACCGCTAAAAATAAATAAAATCTATGGCAGACATCAGATGACTTAAGCAAATAGAAACATTACAATGTTACATCTCTAATAATAATGCACTAATGCTAGAAATACTGTATAATATAAATTATACAATTCTATTATCTTTGGTCTAATAATGGTTATTGATGGTCAATGTATTTGAAAGGAGAAAAAAACTGTTCGTTGTTTTAAGTGGTGCTTGCTATGTATTTAATTCAAACGATTTAATATAGTATTTAAAAACCAAACTGATATTAGTGTCGGATGGAACGGATAGCGCATAGTAATTAAATCGAAATTGTTGTGAAAAACAAGATAATAAAATATTGCAGTAAATAATTTGCATGTTCAGTCATTTTCCGAATGCTTTATGGTTAAATTAGAAAACAGCAGATATTGACCATCCGTCATATTCGGTAAATAGAGTTTGGCAAGCAAACAGATGCTGACAGAATTGTAAATATTCGCATTGATATGGAATAGAAATACATACATAGTCACATATAAATACACTAATTTCAGTTGAATGACTGAGTTCATGAAAAAATAACATTTAATTTTTTTCGCTACATACTGCAACACTAATTATTTACTGGATTGTGTTTAAGGAAAGTATGCTGAAGTTGATAATTAATTCTTATCAGATAAAAGGCCTGCTCATTTATTATAAATATTTGCAATATCCTCTGCGGTATAGAATACTGAAACTGCTTTATAAAGTCGAAAGTAAGAAGGATTATTTGAAAGCCCCGCTATATAATACAATACTTGTAGCGTTTCTAGTGCACACAAATTGAGTAGGCATAAGCATAATGTAAACAAATATTTTGTGTTTATTCTAAGTGAAAGCTAACGCTTCTAAGATGTTGACATCATAAGATGAAAATAACAATTATATATTGAAATTTATATAATTATTCGTGTACAATCATCTCAGTAGTTTGAGGTATTTCTAATGTTACTAAATATTTCTCTAAACTTATACTGTGTCATATATTAGTGTAAGATTTTTTTTATTCAAAACAAAGCAAAAACGACACCTTATTTTAATTTTGGAGACTGATTACAAAACTTTAAAAAGTAGATATGTATATATATATATGCGAAAAATAATGTTCTGAAAATTGAAGACGATTATTATTTGAAATGTTCAATTATTTAGGAAAAGACAAATATTTGCTAGTCAGAATGTCTAATGAAAATACCCAAAATAACAAATTTATATTCATAAAGTTTATTTTTCATAAGCATTCTCATTCTTGCCGAGCTGTAATATTTCTGTAGGAAAAATATGATAATAACTAGAGCATTTAATATTTACGACATTGAAGCAATGAAAGAAACTCTTGTCCGAAGATTTAATCCAAAACAGCTGTAAAATGAAAGTGAGCATATGTTTTTTACGATAATAATACTTTTAAAATACAAGCATTATGGTAAGCAGCAGCGACAAAAAACTAAACGGACTTTGTAATAATCTACCTCCCGCAAAGAGTAATTTATTGAAAACCGGATATGGAACGTTACAAAAATATTATCTGTAATATATATACGTCTTTTACTTGTAAAAATATCTATCATTTTTTATGAGTAATTCATATCCCAGTGTTATGAGACCCTTGGAAATGAAACCTGCTACGGATTTGAAACATCGAGTGATTCCCACTCCAGCAAAACAAAGTGTCATCCTTAAATATTGCTATATGTAGATTAATACACTCATTACATGTATAACGAGTGGCTACTCTTTCTAAAATCTGTCAATCAAACTCGGCTCATTCAATACGAGTGAGAAATAAATGGTAATACGATTTTTGTAAACACAATATTACAAATAATGTTACTTGAACCATGCCAATGGTAAAAAATTCGTCAAGAATGTCATGATACTCACAGCCATATCCTCACTCCGATATGCTGCCAAGGTCCCCCTGTCCTGAAGCAGCACGCAGAAGTGGGGCTGCCAGTCAGCTGCGGGGCCCAGTTCATCTGTAGGAACGAAATGAATTCATGAATATTCAATTTGTAATTTGAGGAAAACAGCATTTTAGTAATGAAATTCATACTACACAATAATAATTTTTATGTTTAAAATATTTTATTCTTAAAAATTGATACATCATTTTTTATAACGATAAAAATGCCAATCAAGCACATTTTAAATATAAATATAATGTCCTTCCACGAGGAATTATTAGTCAACGTATTTCTACTTTTTCATCAATCTCAAAATTCGTCCCAGATTACCTTAACCAAAATATTAAAATTTTCATTTGTTTTGGGCATGAATTCATATTTATCTAGTAAAGTGCTTTTAAAACTAAGCTTGCAGTCGTTGACTAATTATTTCAACAAACACAGCCAGCAGAAATGTCGCCTGTTTTTTAATTGGTTGTAATTGAAGATTCAGACAGCCAATCATGGAGAAACGTCACCCTTTGTGTATTCAATTTATAACTAGACATGCAAAACAAACGTGCCAAGTAACCATACTTTGAATTTGGAGAAATAATATTCGGTTGGTCTTTATCAGATCAGCTGAACCCCAATACGCCAATACGTATGGGGATTACAAGACCATAGTGTACCATACAAAGTTACATAAATCATTTTATATCCATTTGAGAAAAATTGCACGGCAACCATATATTAGGTTTCATCACATCTATCGAATCACCGATACCAAATAATTGTTATCAGCTGTTTGCAAACAAAAGAACACAACTATCTAAAGTTGTGACATGTTTCAATAAATAGACAAAGAATCAAAATGAATAAGGTTGAAACAGGTTTTTGAAAGAAATGAATCATTTTATTGATTGAATCGTTCATTTGCTTGGTGAATCTCCATTATTCTGACTCTAACATCATAACTTTGATTAAAAATATATATATTCAATTTGGTAATGTTAAGTTGATCTAGGAAAAGGAACTGATTCGTTATACACAAGGGATACAGGAAGAAGTATTTCAATTCGAGTTAAAGAATATAAATCTAAGGTCATTTAATAATAAAAATACACTCTTTTCTATTTCAGTATCGTAATATATCTGAATCAAAGCCTCGCTTAGTATTGACAAGAGTTGAACAAAACGATTATTTTTGTAATGTGGAAAACATGAGAACGTTACATGTTCAAAATGTGTAAATCATTACTGCGAATATTCAAGTCTTATTTCAAAAACTATCGTTGGACTATCTTCGCAACGTTTCCATCAATTTTTCTTACTGCCGTCTTGTCATCTCTTGCTAACAATACTGTTAATTTTTGACAGCTACAAGTCACTGACAAAATGAAGTCACATACTTAGGGACAGCAGATAGCGAAGGGTTATAAAGTTTAATCACTTTCAATTGCACATTAATTAAAGAGAAGCTGGATTTTAATTGAAGTGTGAACGGCCCTAAAGTAGGTTTGCGTAGTACAAACGAATAATTATTAATTTTTAAATAGTTGATTTGTATACATTTTATTTTATTGCATCATCAGTGAAGTCACGAGCGCGTTTTTATGAATTAATTGTGGGAAACGAAGAATCGAATTAATTAAAGTTATGTCATCATAAGCTACAATGAAATATTTACAAAATATAATATCATTGTGAGAAGTATACTAAGCTTCTGTTCGGTCGCATAATTTCATCGCGTGAACAAATTTATTTTGAAAGTAGTCTTCTATATAAAAAAAGCATTTGGCTGGCTGCAGATAATCATAATATATGTTGAAATGTCTGTAAGAACTTACATCAGTAAGTAATCAGTTTCAATATGAATTATTGAAGTGACCATTAAGTACAATCGGTTGATAGTTTATTTTTATTTATGCCATTGATGCATCTACACAACTCTCTATTGAAGCTAAATCTTATTGCCGATATCAATCTCCCTACATTCATCTCCAAAGTAACCGAGAATCACTACTGTGAGGTCAACCTAGCTCATCCAATGTCCTACTTTTAGTATATCTTCTATCTAGTCTGAAGACGGAGGCCGTGCGTCGAAATATTAATTTACAACCAGACTCGTGTTAAAATTATCAATTAGGAGTCAATATCGTCAGCCTAGAGTTAAAAGCTCGTAACTTTACACATGAACTTCATAGGATAAAATATCAAGGTATTTAGTTCTTCTAAACTATTTTAATATTTTATCCTATTACAATGAAGCAAATGCCAATTCAATCACTTGTTTAGAATGAGCTGTAACAAAAAATAAAAGTGCGTGGCGTGAATTTTTCTCTTTCTCACTCAATCACATTTAAACTGAAGTGTACGAGCGAGATACAAGTTAGTGCGGGAACATGCTCTTGTATCCTACATGTTTTTATACAAGTGATGTTGTGTGATAGAGATAGATCCATCGCACGCCGATAAATTACATAATTACTTCTATGAAACCAATGATTGGATAATGTTATTTTCGTCTTAAAACATCAACGTTTTTCAAATATTTACTTTCAAATATAAACTTCTTCCACGAAAATGTATTATACGTTTAGATTTATATGAAATAAAATTCCATTGTGGCCCATTCCCCATTTCAATTGAAGACTCCTTTAACAAGGCGTGTTTTAAAATAGTTTACAAACGCTCAACCTTTCTATTCAGAAATGGTAAAGATATACAAATGGGGACAGGAAAGGATCAGAATAATCTAATATTTCGCTATTTGCAGAATCCGTTTCCATGATCGGATGGGAGAATTCGTGGGATAAGAATGAAAACAATAAAGACATCTTCGAATTTGGGTACGAATCCATAAATCCGTTGGCAAGTATTCATTTCAAGTGAGACGAAATCCAGCTGGGTGGGCTATGGCGAAAGACAATCGTAGTTGAGAATATGCAACACTAAATTAATGTATGTATTTTTTCCAAAAAAATACATAAAGCTATTAGTTTGTGTGTCACCACATTAGTTGTCAAAAAAGAAAGCTAATTTCTCATTTCATGAATTCTGTTCGCTAAACAAATTTTCGAATTTTACAACTTTCATAAGATACAGTTATTAAAAACAAATTTTAATAGCCGTGTTAAATCTAGAGATAAATTATTACATCGCTAATTAAAATGCATTACTTAGTGTATCTGTTATACGTGTGTAGGGAAAGTGGCAATAGCGGTTGGGCGCGAATAAGTCGTTATTTTCATCGTTCAACGCACTCTCCACTTGACTTGACAGTCCAGTTGTTCAGTATATAATATTATTGCAGTGTAACTTAACTGGCCAAGTAAAACTGTCACCTGTTTCTACCATTCATTACACATACACAATTTCTCGAAAGCGATATTCATTTATTTGCAATGACATAGATCCGACCACGGGCAGACAGTATTTGTTTATTGATTCTAGTTTCGATTTCAATACAGTGTAATTTATTTACGAAAATGTGTATTTAAATCCATATTATTTAACAAACGTCTTTATAAACATTTTTAAATCTGTTTCAAGAAGTAGTTACATCTTTAATTCAATCAGATAATTTTCAAAATACATATTAAGTAATTAAGCGATACTGTGATTTAATAAATAATTTAGTTATAATGATACAAAAAATTGTGCCAAATAACAAGTAAGTATAATTAATAGTAACAGAGCAAAAGCAATGCATTAAATGAGATTTAAAAACATTTAATTTAAACCAAGTGCATAAAAATAAAAAAACGATTGCATTTATTGTTGATTCATAAATTCATATTATGACGAAGTTGAATACCATGTATAAATAACACATTGTGTCTATAATAGGTAGATATAGTTTGTATGGAGCTAGCAACGGAGAAAAGCAATAAACATTTATGTATGTAAACAGTATTTCGACGATTTTTTGATAAAAAAATATGTAATACTAGTTTTGAGATATTAATAATTTTTAATATATTATCATAAAATTGATATATGATCATATTAATATACTGGTTTTGTGGATAAAATAAATATTTATTAATATTGTGCGAAAAACACATTTTTTTTACAATTTTATAAACATTTTAAACGAGGAAAGAAAAGCATGCAACAAATAACTTTGTTGGTAAATTTGGTAAATTGAACATTATTTTACTAAAATATATCGTTAATGGTCACCGTAACGTGCATTTTCGATTTGATTTTTGTTTTTTTTTGACATAATCAATATTTTATTTCTATTTATATGTTCCTGATCCGTCAATGTCCATTTAAACACTGCATGGATATTCAAAAATACGTACATTTGCCGCAATGACTATTTGTGATAATTATGTATAGTTGTGACTGTCTGTTGTTGAAATAGAAATATGCATAGGTAAAAAATCGAAGAATAGTTTTTCAAAATTGTTAACAACGGCGTTAGAGTCGTGTTTCGGGCTAGATATACATACGATGGCAATCCGTTACCATAGGTAACTAATATAATATCAAAAGAGAGTAGGTTTGACATACATATTTGTAAATACATACACCAAAATATAAACAATCGAAATTTACAGTGCGCGAAAAAAGTATAGAGACTATTTTTTATAACTAATCAAATGATCGAGAGAGCTAGTATGTATTGCCATAGTCAAAATTGTTTTGTCATAATAATTGCTGTGTGGTGACATAATATTTGTACGTATTTTTTTTATAAAAGAATTGTCTTCAATGAAAATAAATAGTGTTGCTAGAATGGATACTGCATGGTAAAACTTTTAGTGTAGAAATTGCTTGGGGGCTTAACCAAACGGTACAACATGGTTCCATTATGTAGGTCAGTAATGAAAAACGTCGTCGAGTTAACTTGTTACAAAATATTGTCTAACTGTATAAATAAAACGATTTTTTACATGTGAAAAAGACAGGTCATAATTATTATTCTGTTGTAACTAATTTTAAGATCAAAGGTACGGTACGTACATCTACAAATATGTAACGTGAAATACACACTGTCTCTCTCACCATGTACGAGGTCTGCTTTTATAAATAAGCAATGCACTAAAAATCGTCGTTTTATGTGTTTGATGTTATAAACCGGTAGATATACATACTCATTTATAATGACACTGCCAAGGGGGGTTTTTTACAAGGTTTCGCTTCTATCAATACACAAATGTTGAGTCGAAATATTTGTAAATGAATAATCATCAAGAGTTCACTTTCAGGTATGTAATACATAAAAAAGCAGATTTGAAATATTTGATTCAGCGGGTATCGTAATGCCACTTTCTCCATAACAAATAACCTGTCCCACCTGACCACGTTACACTTGCAATCCGTAACGTTTTATCTCATTTTACCGATTATTATTTTATTTCAAGTATAATTAGCCTACGTATTATATATACCGTACATACAGATATGGTGTGTAGTACGAAAAAATACGCAGAGAAAGTGGCGCTAAATTCATAAATCCTTAAATGAATTTGAACTACTATTTGCGACGATACAACGAACTTAAATATCAAAGATGGTGTCGTATAGTTGAATCATATGCTTCAGAAATATCTAAAAACCCTATGATTATCGTCCTTAATGGTATTTTAATGTCCCATTTTTGATGTGCTTACTTATAATCTAAAATATCCAACGGTCATGTGAAATAGTGCCATGCAATTACATTAGATTATCCCATATAAATTAATAAGAAAGATACTTTTTACGTAGTAAGTAAAGAATTATAGTTTCATTTCGTTGTAGATAAAATTAAAGTTATATCGTTAACCTTCTCATACAAGAGAAGAAAAGAATTAGTATAATAACACTTAAAACTCAGCTGTTCTAATTGTCGTAATATCTATGTAATATATTTGTATCTCTCAAGTATAAACAAGAATATTCTTTATTACATAATCTACCAATAATTTTAATTAAAGCATACTACAAGATACAGTGTCATCTTCTTTAGAAACGATAATTTCTATACTTCTTGGTAGTGTGAAAAGACAGAGGTACTTTCGAAATCTTTATAGTTTATTTGAGCGATGACATCTATCTTAAGCAGGGCCGTTGTGAACTTTAACCTGGCCTGGTTTCCAAACTGAATGGCGCCAAAAACTCATATTGTATTTATAAATAGAATTAAAATATATTTGTTCAGTAATCTAAAAACATTGTTCATCACATTTCATATTCATGAATGGGCAAATAGCTGTCCACAATTTTATTAATGAATTATTCATTAAAAGTGAAAATAGGTGGTACTGAGAAATATTTTTTTTAAATTGATTTCTTTGAAAAGAGTTAAAAATGATATCATGTCAGGAAGCTGAACACAAAATAAATCCAGTTTTTATAATTAATTTAAATGAAATTACAAATACGAGTAAATTTATTACTTTATTTATTATATAAAAACAAGAGCATTTATGTTGTTTACAGAAATGAAACCTACCTTAATAAATAATGTGTATTCTTAAAAATTTTACTGTTTTTTATTTGTACTCTCTCACAAACTTATGTATATAAGAATTCCTCTCCCATCCATCCGATAACAAAAACGAAGCGTAGCGAGCCATTAATCCTTTAATAGTAATATCCTTCTATCCCCATTCTCTTCGAAAAAGAGAGGTTGAGCACCTGAGTATAAAGGAGTTCTCGTAGAGGAACTTCCGTTGAAATACCTTCATAAGGAGGTCATATCCTTCAAATTGGGAGAGGAATATTTGTCCCTGGAACGTAAAAAGGAAACCGGATGGATACTGAAAATATATTTTTTCGCGCCTTTTCAACATATTTAATAGCGTGATCAACATTGAATTCGCTATTTTAGTTTCATTTGAGGGAGTCGACAAAAATGTAAATAATTGGTCTTGGTTGATCGCTGATATAAATACTTGAGAATATGTTTCGTTTGCTAAAATTCACGAGATGAGAAAATCGAGTGATGTCGACTAAATTGGTATATGTAATATAATACTACTGAAAGATTATTTAGTACCAAGAATCGAAATTGTATAAATGCGCCATTGATTAAAACATCATGATGGCTCTTAAAATGTCTGGTCAGTCAAAATTAACGATCAGCAGGACCAAAGTGCCGGGTTCCGGGTAACGCACTGAGCCCGCACACGCTAGCCCTAAAGCACCATCGTGAGAATTATTTATATTCCTCATTTTCCATGTATATTTTCTTACTCCATCTGAGTGATGTAGTGGAATGATATACCTATGTTACAAGTTATTCATTTGGTTCGTAAATATAATATATTTCTTATATATAAAATACCGACGATATACAGTTAGCATAAACTTCAGTAAAAACTCAAAACTAAGCACTGCAATCCAAGAATAAATTATTGCTTTCCGCTGAGGAGGCTTTTTCGTAACAGTTCAATGGTATGTGACATAACGATAAAAACACATCGCCGGTAGGCCAGCGGTGGTACTGTCTACCGCCAACAGTGGTACATTCAATTACTGGGGCCGCTTTTTGCAATGAACCGTTGCTTTCCGCATAACTGGCAAGTCTTTACCCACTCAGCTGACGGCTGTATCTTTTTATATATGTTGACAGTGTTGACAAGCATTTTATAATAATGCTTTATGTATTATTATAAAATTATTCTCCTTTACAATGATGTCTCTTCTTGTGCCATTTTTCTTTTCTTGTCACTATTTCTAGGTCAAATCCTTGTTTATCCTTAATATACCTACCTATACATAGCAAAGTAGTAGCGACACTGGATTCAGATACTAACTGGAAATTTGTAAATATTGATTATCCATCATTACAAGGAATTATGTGTACATACATATTATTGCCGGGTGCGTGGTGCAGTGGTCAACGTCGTTGACTACGGTTACGGATGTCTCGAGTTCAAATTCCAGTACGGACAGTTTCATAAATTGATTTTTCAATAGATTTATAGATTTCTGTTCGTAGGCATGGCTGTTTGCGATGTTCGAAATTCCCTCCTACCCAACCAATCCTAAAAACGGGGCGTAGCGAGAGCGATTAGTTAACCAGTAGTCCTGTCCTAGCCCTGTCCTTCTACCTAACTCTCTTCGAAAAGAGAGGTTGAGCAACTGAGTTAAAAGCAGTTCTCGTAGAAAAACCTCTGCTGAGATACCACCGTTAGGAGTACATATGTTCCACATTGGGAGCGGGCATAGTAAAAAAAATGGTTTTATAATTACAATTCATATTTCCGTGATTGTGACATAAAAGTGAGGGGTTGAACGATTGACTCATGACCAATCTTTGTATAAATAGAAGCTGTTAAAACACTCCATAGCTACAATTAAATTGCGCCAGATTTCCACGAACGACTATTTACACTAGATAGAAAATAACATAATTTAAAAAAATACTGTTTTATTACGTACATATTATATTTTTTATTATTAAATGAATGCAACTATCTAGTTCATGTTGTGTTAATATTTTTAAATAAGTATAATATCGCATTTTTGAATGCCTCAATAAAATTACGATAGCTAAACAATCGTCATTGGGTATAGTTGCAACGTATACAATAATATATCCACTATTCCACTAACTGAAATATGAGTGCAATAATAATATAAAAACTTTATTTGAATTGATAAAGTATTCGATATCGGTGATACAAAGAAATGAGTTATAAAAAGTATAATGGTACAAATAGCATATCTATTACAGTAATTGCAACAAAAAATGAACTGATAATCAGATCGTTATGATCTAGTTAATATATTTATATTTTGTTATGTCATAAAATTGAAAGTTCTTAACATTTTCATTTGTAATTTTTTCAAATCTCCAGTGTATTAAGAAGAAAAAATTTCATGCCCATCTCGATTTGCGTCTTGCTTAGATTTTTGTCTATGGCTAAAAATAAAACAAGTTTATGTCAATTTGTGTATGGCGTAATAACGCAATCTTTTCAGCCAAAGAAATAATTATCGTGCGTTTTTACGATACAATCGTGACATTGCCAGATGAATGAATGGGAAAAATGGCGGAAGTTGAATTCGGTCAAAAAATTTAATATCACGGAAATGACCGCAGCGATTTTGCTCGTCATATCTCATAAAAAAGGTTATGTTTTATTTAGAAAAATAAAAAAGATCCGATTATGCAACCGATAATCATATTTATTACGCAACGAATAATAATTGTTGTTACTGCAAATATTTTTATCTTTACGCAACCAGCGATGAAGATGAAGCAAACATATGTAATTACGATGTTGAGATACTTTAGATTTTAGATTCTCTCGTCAATTATTATGTTCTTAAATATCAAGTGGAAAAATCTGTTGCAGCATTCACGACTGCGATTTATTGGTTATGTGTATCTATTTGGTGATAATTTGGATGCCATTTCCACAGCAACTTTTGACTTCTGATTATTAATTATTTTTGATGATCTCATAATAATATGAAGTGATTCTTAGATGCTGTTATATAGATGCTGTACATATGGGACAGCTTGTTATCTTTTTATCAAACAAGTATTTTTGTTAAATAAAAATCTAATAAAAACTGTTTTAATTTATGAATATCGTATCTTTATGCAATTTCTCTTATCCTGAAATTCACATTACATAATCTATTATGTAGGTTTGCTTGACGAATAATATAACTTTGTAAACAAAACCTCATTTTTTAACTGCTAGCATTTTGTTTTGACCTTCAAAAAAGAAATCGTAGAAAACAAATATAGGCGCAGTAAATTAATAGATTTTTAAATGGACAATTGTTTAATTATATTTGTTCAGTAGCTTGTATAGTTTTTCAACACACTGCATGACATTTTTACGACCAAATAACTGTTCACAATATTTACTCATTAATGCAAAATGAGAAGAAAAGAAACAAGCCTATATCCGCTTTTTAATATTCAGATTTTCTCGAGTGCCATCAATGTTTAATTCGATGACGACAATTCCTCATCATGATTGGTTCACGCAAATTGAACGGGGACCAATCCCAAATGCTCCTTTATTTGAATATTGGAAATATTGTTCAAATGTAATAACAAGGTCATTGTTGTCAATTGTATTTAGATAATTATACTGACTGCTTGTAATTATTGCTGAATTAAATGCTTCCATAGTTGATTTGCTATAGCTCTGCGTGTCTTTGCGGAGAGAAGGTATCCATGTATCCAATAACAAAATTGGGTTTGAACAAGCTGAGATTTCAATTTATAGATTTGACCAAGTATGCCTAGCTTTACATACATTTGTTCTAAAACAGTGCTCTGTAAAAGTTTCATCTTTTAATTTATTAATCCACTGTAACAAAATAGTGCATGCTTGCTGTCAAATCGAAATATTAATAACGAGTCTAAATGCTAGAAATGTAGATATAATTATAGGGGTAGTAAGACATTTCGAATCCTGATAATATGACTTCAAATTGAATTTACATTTCACCTTAGTAGTTCAAACATTCACCTAACATACAAAAGAATAATTCATTATCCAGTTAACATGGTGATTCTGCTCTGGTTGGTATAAATTTGGAGAATATTATATGTAAATATTAAAAGATGTATCTTTAAAAGAAAATCTAGCTTATACTGCAGAATCGAATGAATTCAAATTACGTAATAATTATATGAAAAATCGTATTTGGATAACCTTCCAAATCCGTTTTTTGTAAAGATTGTAAGGCTATTTAACTTGTTTGGTCAATATTATATTTGCAGCCTCTATATTCTCAATATATACAAGTTAGTAAGTGACATCATCCTAATAAGTGAATGTGTGATTTAATTAACGTGAGGAACTTCAAAAACTACAACTATCCTAAAGATGTAATTAATAAATGCATGAATAGGTGAAGGCTAGATAAAAATAAATTCTTTGTAATGTCTTAATAATATATAGCTGAGTAAAAACAGATGAGCAGGATGTGTCTTGCAAACTTATCAAGATCACAAAACTGTCAGTTAATCTATGGACATCGTTTATCGAACTTAGCATATTAAGTGTATGGGGAAAGACAAATCATTATCACATTGATTCGGTTTTCAGACAATGTGGCAAAACTTTATAACTCCAATGTTATATTATTTACTCAGCTTAAAATTATAAAAACAGTTGTCTTATATCTTACATGTGTCACATATGAATCATGAACATAGAAAAATCCTGCTGTGGATTAGATGTAATATATTTTCAGTTTACATGGTGATTCATGTTTTGTTAGAAACTAGAAATATATACACACTTTGCCATCGATAAGAAGGCTTATAATTTTCATTTTATTTAAGAGTATCTAAAACGATATTAATTTATAGCCTCTTGTATACGCTACTCATAAAAGTTACAAATTCGATAGTACTTGACTAATACAACACGCTTGAATTTGAATCGTTTGACCTACGTTAACTTTACTGCTTTGTTTTATGAATCATAATTTTGAATAATTTTACAGAAATAGATCAACCGTTTTGAGAGATGAGTGAGCTGTAATGAACAAGCAAGTAACGTGAAACGTTTACTGAGTTTTGTATGTTATATGCAAATGGTAAGTTTTAATATTACTTTGCACTACTTCTAACATATTCGACTTGTTTTTTACAAAATGCTTCCAGAGATCCAGTGTCATTAATTAGCTTATGATTGTGAATAATTAATGAAATCTTTACAAGCGGAATATTATATTGCGGAATATAATATTGCTGATTTCCTTACAATTTTGAGGCATACTCACATAATATGTGCTCGCCAGCGTAAATTATCTTAAAAACATGAAAAAAATATATTTACACTTTTTTAAGAAGATATTTATAGTGATGATGAAAAAATACGAATGGTGCGTTGCACATTTTCAATGTATTATTTACCTATCGTTATAGTAGTGAGTCTATGTTATGTGCAGTGAATCATGTGAAAAGTGTGGAGCGATTTAAATTAATGGTAGGTATCATACTGCTACCTTCACATAAATTTTATTGGACATAAGACAAAATAAATAACTCCAGTGGGTGGATTAAAACCTATCATCGATGGATTATCCGTAAACGTTTTCGTACGTGTTCTTACATCATTGGCTTGTAAATACAATCTTGACAGCCGTAATGATAGTACAGGCTGCATGCAAAAAGAATATTATACAGAGATCATAGACAACACAGGCTGTTGCTGTTGGCATTCCAACATGGCTACCGTCCCATCATTTTCCCGCCACAATGCAAATTATAATGGAGCATCAGAGAAGCCGGTGGAGCGTGGAAGGAACAATTACGTGATTGCAAAAAAACAACATTTAAACAGGGCCGTTGCTGATAATAATTATATATTCACGCTGTTTTTAAATTATTCACGCTAAATAAATAATGACCTTGAATTTGAATATATTTAGAACGCATGGAATAGAATCCATTTACACAGAGACATCTATATGAAGATCGTTATTTGGCTTTTCAAATACTCATTTAAATGGCGGATCAACGAATTGACTGAAACTGTACGGTAACGGAGAATTTATATTTTGATGACCCTTTTGCATACTATCATTATTTAATTTTTATATTTTTCTAACATGTAGAGATTGCCATCATATACAATTTTCGACACACATGAAAAGCTTTAACTTATGAAGACGACCATTTTAGTTTTATTTAACATCCATATCTCAACCATATCTTCAAGCTAAAACTAAAACAGTTAAGTCAATATGTATTCATAAATTTACTTGTATTCACTTAAACACTTAAAATAAAGATATAATATATATACTAGCTACCATTGACGAAAAAAATTAAAATATAATATGTATCGAAATAAAAAAAGAGCATACTATAAATAATTCTCCATATTAGATAGGTTGGGGAGAAGGGGTAATTTACCCCAAATTGAGTAAATTGGAAATGTAAGAAAATGTCGTGGATGAAAAAACTTAATTTCGTAATTAAACAGTTCTCACAGCACTGGTATGTACATTTTTGCGAAGAATTTTTGGGTAACGCCTAAAGAAAATTCCAGCCCCTGTTTTAAAATTTGATCAGTCCCTGAACAAAAAATATTCAGCATCAGTAAAGATTGATATAATGAAAACTTCATTAAATTACAAATATAATTAAAAATCATTTTCCCAGTGTATCTAAATTAATAATTACAAACATGAATATCTACAAATCGTCGCTGTTCTCATTCAACCTTGCATCAGTTAAAATAAATTTATAATAAGAGACACGAAAAGGTGTTTGAAAATATTTAATTCAATTTTTTTTGTCAATATTCTCGTATTCAATATTATGTATATGCTATATAACACTGATACGAGGTTGAATTAGAGCAACGAAAGTATACTCAGATTGAAAATATGATTATGATGAATACGAGTAAGTTCCTCAATTGCGGCCCTGCAATATCTACGTATTACAAGATCACATGTATGAAAACTGCCGACAGATTTTCCCTTTACAAAGCACCTATTGTGATAAGGATGTTATATTGTATGCAAATAATCTGCACCAAGATGTTACTGTTATATTTAACATGCCAATAACAGACTCTAACGCTGTAAAATTCTGCTAGTTAAATAAATCATTAACAAAAATATGCCTTTGACCTATTATTCAATATTCCAAAAAAATACGTGTTTCAATACTCGACTAGTTTATTCGCAAAATAAATGACAATGAAATAAAATAAACTTTTTTGAAACTATTATATATAGGAGTCTCAATTTGTTATAAATTAAAAAAAATATGATTATCGAGCAATAGATTGCGGATAAATGATTTAGGTGTTAAATATTTTTATTATCACAATAACATCTTTTTGCTTCTTTGAGAAGTGTTACTCACAATAAAACCGAAAGCGGCATTACAAATCCAATCAATATTTCACGCTTAAAACGAAAATGAATTAGTTGCTCAATATTATTTAAAAAAATACTTTACCATTTATTACTGATTCAGCCTCACAGATATGCAGCATTCCATAGACCACGTTCGCACTATTACTCTCCGCTTCGCTTCCGTCCACTTCTCCATTTCCCTCGTCTTCCCGCTCGACTTGCGCGGGTTCAAACAGCGCAAGATCCAATCCGTCCATGTCACTTCTGTTAGAAGCCCTGTCATCATCGTTTCCGGCGCGAATGGGAGACGTGCAATAATCTGGACTATCTAAAAGCTTCGGACTCCTGGTGCATCCGCCTTCAGAGTTTGGATCGCAGCAGCACGTGTCAGAAAACGGCTCGAAGTCTCGGCAGTCAAATTCACATCTTTCAAAACTGTCACAGGTAGATGTCGACACGCAATCTGATCCGTCAACCGTCGCCGTATCAACAAAATAAACTTCTTGCAACGGTGCAGCGTTACTGGCGTCATATTCGGATTTAGTAGTAACGTAAAATACACTCTGCGTAAATGGAACTCTGTCGATATGCAGTTCTTCTTCAGTGTTTATAATATCATCAATAGGATCTCGCAAGTTTGATACGGATCCTCTGCGATCTTCGTAATCAGCGAAACTCGAAGAGTCGGTTAAAAACGAGGAGAAGTCCGCAGATAAATCCGCTTCTCTACAAAAGTACGCGGACTTACTGTCGTAAGAACCAAATTTTCTATCACTTCCATATTGTAATTTTATTTCGCTTGATATTGTCAAGTTTCTAGATTTTCTAGATCCCGTGTTGGACTTAGTGTCTGTTGTATTAGTAGAAATAACAGAACTAGTTAATCTTGATAGACTATTGCTGTGTTGTATAAGCTTTTGTTTACCGACTTCGTCAGTCAACGATAAGCTTTCTCCAGCTGACAGTAAGTTTTGCCGCCAATTTGGCATCGTGCGAGCATTGTTGAACACCGTTTTTAATATTTAACTAGTTACTTTTTTCGTTGATTATTTTTTGTCATTAGACGAGGCACATATATTTTTCACACGGCCAGCTGGCATATTCGTTTCGATTTGAAGCACTCATCAAATAAATTACAACACACACCAATGGACGCTTCAATTAATTCGCATTACACACAATTTGAGCACAGCGGTGATCACTTTATATTTTTTTTTTGCTGAGTACAGTTATAGTAACCAACTGGTTTTAAAAATATACTGACACACACTCGGTTTCCTGTTGAACATGAATTAAGTATTTTGTAAGTCGTGATGTGGATTTATTTGGATATATCTTCGTACGTACATATTTTATGTTTTCCACGTCAGGTGGATTATGGATAAAAACTATATTGGACACAATCTATTCGTGATTAAAATACAATTATTACGCTGGCACCCAAGCCTTGATGAAGATAAATAGTTAAAATATTAAAATTATTCAATGAAGTTTTCAAAGCTAAAATTTTAATGAAAAAATTGTCCATGGTCTTTTCATTGGGCATTACAAAGCGTGTCAACGGAATAGCTGCTAACTTGACTTAGTAAAATGACTCTTTACTTTTTGATTGTTTTTATAAAAAATGTATAAATAGGATATGCATTGAAGAAAATATATGGTAGATTAATATAAAAACTAACAACACAGATAATGTCTAAATTAATAAACGATGATTAGACCCGCCCCAGGAGTATCAACTTTCCACCCTTTATGAACCAAATTAATGCTTTAACAGAATATTGCCAAGTAAAAAAAGTATTACAGAAAAGTTCGAAAGTTTCAATCAAAGAAATAGATATAATTTAAGACATCGACTGAGGGTGCTTGATGGAATTTCAATATCAAATATGAGTTATGGAGATTTTGCGTTAATGCGTTGTTTACAAAATAAGGAATAAGGCGATTTTCGAAATTGTAACTCAGGTATCAGTGTGGATCCTAGACTATATTTTATCTCGAAAATAATATTTGTTGTATTTGTATCTTCTATATAAACGTTAGACACTGTCAGTTCGAGTTCATTCGTGCGCTCGAATGCCAGAAGATGCCGAAAGGTGAAACCCGGGTCGTTAGTGACAAAATACATGGAAGTGTACAAAAAAACTCAAAAAGTAATAGATATTGTTAAACTTTAATGTCAAATTCTGCTGTTTCTATATGATTATTACATTGTAGAAGTTGGTTTTGAAGCAATGATTTTTTGCATTCTAATTTACCAGAAAACAAGAATTTACATTAATTGTTAGGGGGGCAATTCAAATTGACATACCATTTTTTAATTTAGATAAAAATTTAAGCACGCATATAAAACTGTGCACGAACATTACTACCTTAAATAAATATTAGTTTATTCAGATCTCAAAAAAATAAAATAAAACCATCTCTCTCATTCGCTATAGTATTTTATCACGACTACTTTTGCCAATGCGTTATGGAAATTTAAGGAGTGTCTTGTATTAAAAAAAATGAGATTTAAATCAGTCCACTCTACTATTTGAAAAAAAAACTTACGAAGTGTTTGCATATATTCACTAATTTATTTGTAAAATATATACAGTAGCGAAATTGTAATCAATGCATATATGCGCAACATCTTAACAAGTATCATGTTTGCAAATACCATTTAATTTGTAGAGAGTTTAAATAGAACGGAAATCGCAATGTTGATAATATTGCGACAAACATTAGACTAGAAAAGAATACAAATACAAAATACAAGCACTGTGGTTTCGTTTGGTTGAAACAGTTATAAATTTAATAATGTAATCTTTAAATAATGGAGAAATAAGTAGGTGCTGAAATAAATAGTTGCAGCGAAGAATACCAAAATGTCCATTACGCAAGTGGGGCTATAATATAATCATAACATCTGAGATATGGAAATAGGTATGATATTGACTGTGAAAGATATTGACTTACATTTTGTGTTTTTTCCTCGTGAGGAGTGTTAGTTTTAATAACTAAATTGGGTAAACAGAATTCGTGATCAAAATACAATTTAGAGGCAAAAAAATTATAACGTGAAGAGATACATGAAAAAGAAACCAAAAAATTATAAAGTATACCGTCGTCAAAAATATATAACTGGCTATTGACAAATTTGTTCATCCAAGAATATTCTAGAGATGTAACTGGAATGTCGATATAAACAGATTATACGGAAATATAATAAATACTAGACAAAGCAAGAAACAGGATCGAAAATTTAGGAAAAAGACTAAGGAGGTTTTCATTTATAAGTGGATCGACAAAGGCTTGTGATGATGATGATGAAATCTTAATATATTTATCACTTTTAAGGAATTAACTATTGTCAATTCTTGGTGGAGAGGCATTATATTTTAAAAATAATCGTTCATCACGAGCGTTATCAACTGATTAACGAAATTCTCGTGATGATCGAAACAGGTTGTGATCATTATAAACATGTGGAAGTAGTACAAACAAATTTTGTTTTATTTTTAAAATCAATATATTTAAATAAAATCAACAGTAATAAAGTAGGATTTAGAATAACGAGTATATGGTTAAGGAAAATAGTATTTTTTGTAACGATCATGGATTGTAAATGTAAACCATGTTAAATGGTTCATAAATATTTTTCATTGCTTATTATTCTTGATGACAGTTTATTTTTAAATTAGTTGTTTGATCTAAAAAGTTAATAAAATAGCTCATTCATTCATTTGGTGCCCTCATCGTGTTGTCATTATATTATTAAATAATATTAAAACTTCAATACAGCTTTGGTGGCTAAATTTATTTTTATTGATTTACAACATTTCTTTAATTGATTTTAATTAGATATATTAAATAAATATTGGCAAAAGGGGTGAAAGAATAAGTGGATACCGACCAGAGTTTATATACGATTTCGATAAAAAAGTAAATTATTTGAAAAATTCTGTTAATCATCTGAGAGCGATGTGTTTTTAAATTTGTGAAATATCTATGTAGAAATATCTATGTAGAAATAGCATTTAGCTATTAATCAAATCGACGAAACATTTGTATTATTTTGTCGATAAATGTAATGGATCAGCAATATTTTGCTTGCTATTATGAATTACATGCAATGCCATAATTATTATGCTGTGTTGCCAGTAGTGTTGTTTTGTATTTATTATCGAATATATATGTATCATCATACATCAAATTACAATATTACGAAATTGTACTGATATTTATAACGACCACATTTATTTAGAATAAAAAATGTGTGGCATTGGTTTTTTTACACAATCAAACAAAGAAAAATGAATGCATGCATTATTATAACGCGTATACAAATAAGGTATTTAAATTAAGAATCATGATTGCAGAAAAACTCTGAAAATACGGAAGAAAACAAAATTTACTTGCTTCCCTGGTTTGAATCGAACAATTTTGTCGTGCCATATAAGTTGATAATTATTAATAAATAATATTGATGCTTCTATTTTTAGGGTAAGTTTCACAGACTTTTATGAATTCAAAAATTACTTTAGTACCTTTATATAACTATGATTATCCGAATATTAGACCTTAGACTATTTAAAAAAAATCCATATGATATTCTACTTGTCAAATATTTTAAGGTACTAGTTAGTTTGTATAATTAGTCTGAAGATGCTTCTTAAAGAAGCGACACTTCTTAGTGACACAACCAGTGGAATAATTAAGTTATCAATTTTAATTTTATATTTACTAGTTAGTTCATAAAAGCTTCTTGTAAAATGATAATGAATTCACAAAAGCGCTTTACCCGACAAAAATATTACGAAAAAAAACATCAAAACTTTCAAACTAAGGCAGTCAGTCAGTGGAATAACGAGGTAACTGTTATTCTATTACCTGCTAATTGCTTAAAATATCATCGCTTCTAAAGCAGTTTCAATGAATAATAATCAAAAACGGTATAAATACGAGTTTTTCAATCATTAAAAAAACGTTATTAATCTCGAATTGTGTCAGATAAAATGTAATATCTGAGCAGATATTTGATGGGGTTTTTGACCCACCGAGCATCTATTTCCATTACATCGCCCCGGATATGATTTTTATAAATGTCGTTTTAAAATCTTCATTTTAGGTATTCTTACTGACATGCCAGTCACACAAAACTGGTTTACAATACCGATTAGTTTCTATTGATAAACTAAGTAAAATATTAATTTTTTCGTCACATTTTGCTTCGAAAAGAAATCTTCTCGTTTACCGACTAATAAGAATACAATATTATGTTAATTTCTCTCACGGACTGTTGACCGGTGATAAAAAGACTTTAGCGAACACCGTCTTTAGCTGTTAATTTATTATTACTATTAATATAATTTAATATAATTTAAATTTGGATTATTGAGATTTTGTACACTTCCATGTATTTTGTCACTAACGACCCGGGTTTCGCCTTTCGGCATCTTCAGGCATTCGAGCACACGATTATTACTATTACTATTAAGTTTATGTAAAAAACCGACATGACCTGTACTGACAATTACAACGGGGTATAACATAATAAACTTATATACGTATAATAAAAAATATAGATAGTTTATTTTGCAGCAATACGGCAATAATAAAAATAAGCAGATCAAAACGAATGTAACAATTCATTACGCTTTTAAATGTCATACAAAAATAGCTTTAAATAGAATCCATGGATTGGGTTGGATTTGTAATACAGTCGTTGTTTGTATTGAAGATTGTTTTTTTTTAATAATTCAATGTCTGTTTTTTTGCTAATTATACTAATGACTAATATAATGACATATTTATGTAATATAATTTTATTTGAATTAATTTATCTAACCGTCGATTTTTAACAGGCACAGATATTAAGATGATAGTATTAAGCGTATACTTTTTTAAATTTTCTAAAATATGTTCATCTACGAAACATATTGTGTGGATTCTTTTGTTTCATATTTCCAATAGAGTTCCTTCGTTTTCTTCAGAAGATGTAATGTCCTCAAAGCAAAAAAAAAATTAAAATAAATAGACAATTATAATGATCTTTGAAATGTTTTCTTTATTGAAACCAAACGAAGACGAAAATTGCATTGTGATTGTCAATTAATATACTCATTACAAAATTTCCATTACGTTAAAAAAACTTGTTCAGAAACTCATCGTCGTCTTGAAAATACGCATGTTTTTCAAATACCCGTCTTATGTAATTTATTTAGACGTGAAACATAATTATTTATTTATTTTTATAAAATTCCATATTTGAATTCTGTAACGGATTTTGCAATCTGTTTCAGTATTTTTTTTAAATAACCCCCAAGACGTTTGCATAGCTTTCCCAAACGTTATCGCACATCTGCAAAACGTTATGAGAAATCCTATTAACATGTCTGCGATAAGACCTGCATAACAAATACGTCATCAGATGCGTATAACTTATAGTAAGTATTGCTATTTAGAATTAGTGAAATATATTCAAATAATAGAAAAACAGATCAACAGAAAAATAGCGCGTTTGATGTAGTTATTGGGAAAATCGATGTCTTTGTAGAGGTTGTACAATCACGAACTTAAAACTCGTTTCTTTTTAAATAACTAACTAAACATCGGTATATTTTGCCGATTTTGTCAATTTTATCTGATTTACGATATAGGCTTTCTTGATGAGATAAACTCCAGAATTCAGCTAGTAAATAACTTATATCATTCATATATTAATAATATTTTTTCACGTTACCCATTACTCTTCAATAAAAAAAAACATTATTTATAAAACCGCGGTAAATTGTCTTCGCGTCTTCTTGTATTTTGTTTCCAGTCTTTTGCCACATTTCAAGATCAAATCCTCATGTTTTAATTATTATTTTAGTATAGATTATTATTCAAGGAACATGTATTTTTTGATGATAAATAGTTCCTGAATAGATCTTCCTTATTCACTGAATAAAATAAACGTTCATTCCGGTGTATATATATATCCAAGGGTAATCAAGTCACTGAATCAGCTTACATTCATGTTGGATTCACCGGAGCATGAAATATATTTCAATTACCCGATTCAATGCGATTTTTTTTTCATTTTGTATATAAACACAATGAAAAAATCTTTAAATTTAAATTTTAAATGAAGAATAGTGTTAAATAACATCAACAAAGATTCTCATTTACAAGCCCATTTTCCGTCATTACTGCTACAGTATTTTTTGAATGGATACGATTAAAAAAACAAAATTGAACGACCATTTTATATGAAACATATTTGCCACGTGTACATATTTAAAGATGCAATGAAAAAGTTCAATTGTAAAACTGCGATAAAGGTTCTTCAAGGGTTATAAAATATATAGGCTTGATGTGATTTTTAAAAGTTATATTATAATGAGGTAAAGAATGCGGTCTTAGAGTAGGGTTTTGAGCCGATTGAGTGATAGGATAGGTATAGGTTTAGGTGAACTGGTTGTTACAAAAGTTCACTGCGTCTCGATTTTAAAGCAGGACTGACAGTGAGTGCACAGCGAGAGCACTACAGACACAAATGACATGTGAAAACAATACGAATTATAAAGTCGCCATGACATCCAGGAGCCCTATTGCTCACAAATAGCCCCTGTAGATATATACTATCTGTTTAAGTTATACTACAGTAAGGAAATTATTACGGCTAAGCTAATCCGAGTTAACCATTTTCAATATAACGAATGCACATTGTTTAAGTAAATATGATACGAATAAAATTATTTAAATTTTGGAAGCTTTTCTAACTGATTTTAAGATCAACAGTTTGCATTACCGACCATTAAGAAATTGAAATCATATGATAACTGCCATATTTATTTAACTATTTTGATAAACCTTCATTCAATCAACAATGCGGTGTGGTTCTTATTCCAAATTCATAATATTATGTAATATATGCAGTTATCCTTGTTTTAGAAAACGTTTGAGAAATCTGGATAGTTTCAGTAGGTAGGAAAGAAGAAATATGAAAATTGGAGTGATTTATTGGTATTAAATACATTCTATATTGATTTTATTCATATATGGTGGCAGTAAAATATTATATTGATTACTTTCGGTATATAATTAAAGCTTTTTTTATTGGGTAAAAATTAGTAAATTTTCAATTCATTGTATCGGATATTTCGTCACTTAAATTTATTGTAAAGGAAGAGTCCAATAAATACTTCAGAACTGTGGGTTTCGGACATTGGAATCGAAATTATTGTCGATTTAAAATGCATCAAACATTATGTAATCGACACACGCATGAATTAAATATTTATGTCCGAGTATGGGGGCACACACTAAAAGCATGCGTGGATAGCAGGTCGTATTTGTGTGTGAAACCGACAAAAAAAGGTCATAAAAAATGTGTGCAACGCCAGGCATCACATATTTGGTACTAACTTTAGCAGCCGGTGCTACAGTGTTGAATTATATTATTGCGAAGAATAATTATATTTAAAAAAAATGATTATCAATAAATATATGTTTCTGAATCGAATCAGCGAAATCGAAAAATAATGAAAAAAAAAATATAGTAATCTACGCAATTGATGAAGTATAATGATATGGCAAGATCTTTAGATTGATTAATATCAATATATTTTTTATCTGCGCTGCTCAACTTTTTCATAAATGCGAGCCATCGGCGATATTCGCTGCTATTCGAGAAATTAAAATATATAACACCATTAAATAACTCCTGAATGAAAAATAATATAAGCAACTATCGTTTAAATTATTATAAAAGGGAACAGACCATTGTAAACATTGGTAACGATTTAAGTTAAAGCAGTCCCGATTGTATTTCATTTTAATATAAAATGTTGAATCCGATGTTATAATATAACTTACAATTAAATTCGAAACAAGGCATCGTGTTTTACCTCGATATGTAAATACTTTTAAATGCTTCGTTAGATTTCAGATAAAAAATATTTTTGAATTTAATTATTAGACCAGCTTTATCGAGATCTGATTTGCATTGTCTCCACAAAAGAACAAAAATGTTTCATAGCTTTTAAAATCTATGAATCTTCTCTTTTGAACTAAATGAATTACATCTGGAATCAAAACCATGAATCGATTTTGAATTATGTATTTGCAGATAATTTCTCAAAAACATTGGTAAAATTATGTCCACGTTGTCGAGTCTTTAAAAATAACATAAACCAAAAAATACGTTGCCATCACGATCTACGAGGTTGAGCAGGCCTTCAATATAAAATAGATGCGGTATTTATAAGGCGATAGCACGAATTATTATTAAAAAAAAAACAATTTAATAATAGTTTATAAAATTATTGAGTTTATATGTTGGAAAAAACAATAAGATATATTTAAAAAAAACTTCCACCGATATCTGCAATGCCCACATGGAAATTCGCCAAAAAATTGTATAATATGCTTCCCAGTCTCCCAAAAAATACCTGTTTATCTACAATATGGCATTCTAGTTTCAATTTCATTCAGTTATTAGTTGATAAAAAGTCGTATTATTGACAATCCGAAGATAAGGAATAGTAATACCTAAGTCATAATTCAGGTGACAGTGAATATTAATGAGATGACAATATAATTATTGTATAATATCACTCTTTCAATGATTAACATCGTGTAAAACTGTATGTAAGAATTTCAAAACGGATATTATGTTCGACTTGAATAGTCAAACTTAATGTTAGATGTTATATTAATGTGCCTTTCCTTCGATTCAGTCAATTTTCCCTTTCTAATAGTTTTCTTTAATTTAATTAATATTTTCACAAGTTAAAATTATCCTAAAAATACATGATCACAATACTGTTGTCATAAATAAAAATTCAGCTTACGGAAACAGAATTATTTATAGCAGTGAAACATTGGAATGATTTGAACCTTTCGATTATTTTATTTACATTTTCCTGTTGCTTTGGTTAAAGACTACAACATGAATTGAATTAATCAATAAATAATTCTTTCGATAACGTTGAAAATGCAGCTTATGACTGATTTCTTAAAATATGTCATTTTTATTTATTACCTTTTTGTTTCATTGACTAATGATAATTAAATGTTAACTATGTGACCAGTTAAATATTTCCCTGTTCGCTATCTAATGTATTAATCTTTTTCAGTTGTATAACTTATAGTATATCATAAAATAGAGAACATGTTTCAATTGAAACATTGAAATTAGTATCCATTCGCGTAGCCTTGGCACTATATTAAATGAATTTATACACCATATCGGGCAAATAAACAGATCTATCAATATGATTAACTTAAACACGAAACAATTAATTTTGTTTTGTTGCGATTTATTAAATGGCAGGTGGCTATGTTTACGTAGCAATTTTCAGCATGATTTAACGATTTCAAGTTCAATAATTCCAAAGAGGCCTTGAAAATATTTAAAAAATCAAGGGATTGAAGAATTATGGAACGTGTTTTAGAATGCATTTAGATACAATATTTTATCATAACTAAATACATAATGATGTTATTAAAGTGTGTAGGTTTTATGTAGTTCCAATCCACTGATTTTGAGCAAAAAACTAACTTCATTACGAATAGGCGCGAAAAAGTCAAGCGATGAATAAATTAGTATTTTTACTGTTGAATACGTATCAAAATTTTCACACCAGCTTATTTATCTATGATTCAGCTAAAATAAATGTCTAATGATCGATCGAAAATCTACCTTCCAAGACACTCACAGATGTACCCGCTGCCGATTTACAATCTATTAATTTAAGTAATTTAGGATAATGTGTTGAAATTTGAACGGACTGTATTTTTAAGATTTCTCTCATTAATATGACAGATAGGTCTTGGTATTACTTATTATCAATCGCAACACAATGTTACATATAATTTCAATTCATTAGAAAATCAAAATAGGTAACATTGCAGTATATAATATTATGTAAATTACATTAAAATTTTTATTGATTCTAGAGCCTAGATTCTAGATCAGGAAAGGAGAACCTTTTCATATCAGAAGACCGCATTTATTTATCTGTAATGTAAATACAAATGTAAGTAAATTACTTTTTAAATGAATTAAAACAATGAAAGATCGCGCGTTTGAAGTACAAGACGGCCGCGGCTCTTCACAATTGCTCTAAAGTTTTACTGGCGCAGTATAACTATCTATATTGTAGAATAGTTTATTCATTAATCGGATTCAGTGAAGAATTTAGCTCCAGTTGGGAGTCGAAAGGGGTTCATTGAATCCAGAAACACTCTCATCGCTAATTTTTGCGCCACTCCTTCCACAATCGCTGAGCACGAACTGTGAGCATGAGCGACAATAATACAATATAAAAATACGCATATTATTAGCAAAAGTTTAAATGCACCGTAGACGGAAACTCGACATGCCGATCGTACCGTGTAATTGTTGTCAATAGTACTGAACAAAGGGTAAGCAATCACAATATCGAATATTATGTTGACCCTTTGCAACAGGCATATGGCGTATCGTGGACAAAGAGGCGGATTGGTAGCCTGAAAGAGGCCTGGTTAATTTTCTTTTCATTCGGTCAAACTATAACTCAAACGTAAATATATTTATATCGTCGTCGTACAAGAGAAAGTCAGTAATTGCACTTTTCATGAAAATGGTTGAAATAACTATTTGACGACCATAAAGGGTCTGACATATTGATAACACGCCACGCCACCCGACGCGTTACTCCATATTAAAATATCAAGTAAGATCTCACTCAACAAGGCGTAACAAGCAGATGTGGCGTCGAGTGTTGGCAATGTGTCTCCGCCCTAAGAGGTATCTGGAAAAAATGTTCAACCCTATGTCATAGGAATATAATTATGTTATGTTGGACATTTTATGTATTAAATATATTGATATACTCACAAATATAAAAAAAGTCAGAAATGAAAATGAATGTGTTTTTTTAGATTGATTACAAATTTTTAAACGTTTCCCTAAATATTTTACTATTTTACAATACTTTATCATTTTCTCCTGTATGGCGACGATATGTCTTTGTCAAAAGAACACTTACATGCCAAAGATAAATACAGAGAACGATCAGCTAAATACTAATCTCCCACAGTCCACGTTATTCTTACCCTCTACGAGAAAGAGATCTAACGAATGGATTATAACCAGCTCTTGTAAAACAGCTTCTGTTGAGGGACGCTCCTTTACGATTTCATATGCTTTACGATTTCATATGCTTCACAATGCAAGCGGGTATAATAAATGCAACTTCGAATTGCCGTTGTTTTTTTAATAAACTTAATGATTTATTTCAGGTTAAACGCAATTTCTTTTTATAAGAGCAAATAATCAATTATTAACCATTGATCGTAATTAAAATTTTGGTCCACCGGACATGAATCATTAAAAAAAAAGAAAATTGTCTTGATTTATTTTCAATAACCAATCACCCATCACAAATCTTCCGCTGCTTCTAAATTTTGTATTAATTTATCATTAAATACCGTTCGATTAGATGTGGCAGACCGTAACTGTTTAATACCGGTTTCTTTGATGTTTAAACGATCGCTTGTGTTAAATTACATTTAAAGGCCGTCAATTAGCTACCCATTTTAGGCGCCGACTACTTACATCGGTATCTCATGAGTAATTTATCTTTTCAGGTCCATGTGATTATCAATTACGTATTATAATTACTAGCGTCAAAAAGTTTCTAACTGTTAATACATGATTTAATTAAATATTGGGCATACTTGTATCACCCGATATGCCGACCTCGATAATAGCCTAGCGGTAAGACTCCGCTTAGCGGTAGGAATGTTCCTGTCTAGGTCTAAATATATTTTTTTAAATATAACATATACATACGTGTTATCAATTTTAACTTGAGTTTATCTCGATTTGTATTTGCTTGAATGCCAAATATTTTTTTTATTTAAATATACATTTAGAACATAATAATATGTCACATATCCCCAGTAACACACAGTGCCCCTAAGAATTTGTCATTTTGCAGGAGAGCACTATCAAGTTTTAAAAAAATTGCTAAAAATACAAAATAAGTCTTTTTTTTATGTGCAAAAGTGCTATACATGATTTCGTTAAAGCTGTATTTTTGAAACGGAGATGTTTTTACGGCAGATTTGATCAAATTAATTACATTATTTAACTCTGACAATAGTATATTTTATAAAAGTATACCAAAAATCACGAAGTTATGCCTATCCATAACTTTAAGCTGACAATATAAAAATAAAATTGATAACGTAGTTATTCCACTTCGTTTATCACTAACGTGACGCGTTTCGCCTCTTTAAGAAGCATCTTCAGACTAACCATTGCCTTGCCATAAATAACCTTGCTATGGTTAGTCTGAAGGTGCTTCTTAAAGAGACGAAACGCGTAAAATTAGTGATAAACCAAGCGGAATAACAATGTTAACAATTTTAATCTTATATTAAAAATGAACTTCCACAAAGTTACCGCCGAATCCATATCAGAAAATATTTAAGATGACGGTCTAAAACTCAAAACACTATTTAACTAAGGGCGCGATATATAACGAGGTATTCACAAAATATAATAGCATGCTTTAAGCTTTAAGGAGTTTTAAGCCCACATCTGTCACGTTGCATAATGTTTATCAAATCAATTTAAATCAAAAGAGCACACGCAGTGATTCATTGAGAAAACATTCATAAACAAACATAATTCCGAGCTTACATTTTATGAAAATATTCACGTTTCATCTGCACCGATTTAGCTATACGAAGATGTTTACCGGACGAAGTGAGGCGTTGATACATCACGCTAAAATGTGTGACTAATGAAAGTTGAAGTTTAATATTACACGGGTTCCCATGTGATGGTCGCCATATTTGTTTTGATAGAAAGTCATTTATAATGGCAGCTGTACAACTGATTGCAGTAGATATGTCATACTATATTGTGTAATAAAAATAATAATTATTATGAATAACAAACATGTACATACTCATGGCATGCGCCAGAGAACGGATACCATTTTAGTGTTTAAAGCAATTTTGAAAGCATAACAATTATTCAGTATGTACTTACACTATTTCAAAATAATTGTAAACATTATTAAATTAAATGCGTTTATAAACGAGTAACTAATTTCATATATTCGATTTATTCGGCGGTAACTTTGTGGAAATTCATTTTTAATATAAAATTAAAATTGATAACTAAGTTTGACTGGCTTTCATGTCTTGTGTTCCACCTCCAAACACTAGTAATTAATTTTATAATTAGTAGTGTTGTAATAATTGGTACTATTATCGTTTGTGTCTCACCCATTCCCACGTACATTAGAACGAAATAAACCCACCTCACCCTTCATTTTTAAGTTGAGAATTAGAATCATTGTTTACCTTCGAAATAAATAGCCTTAAGATATAGTTAGTCCAAAGATGCTTCTTACAGACGCGAAACACGGGTCACATTTAGCCAGTGGAATAAGTTAGTTATCAATTTTAATTTTATATTAAGTAATTACTTTATTGAGACGAATTAAAATCTTCACACGTTAGAATTTTTTAACTTACTGCAATCGTCACTTTATTTGGATTTAATGTTTTTCAACACAATGCCTTATGTTGAGAATGTTGTATCATTCCAAATCTGTCTAGCGCTGAGGTATACTACCGTTACAAGTAAAAATGCACTTAAGGTAAAAACCATATTTCAAGCAATAAAACAACTTTGACTTGAGAATGAATATTTTTTAATTTAGTTATTTTTGCTTTGGTTTACGGCATTAATTTTGAAAAAATTAAGCACTATGGTTGAAATAACAGTTTATTTTTTATTGGTTGGAATAATACGTTAGCCGTTAGTTACCTTTTTTCTTTTAATGGCAGTATAATATTATAGGCCTGTATTTATTGGGTCAGTAATTAAGCATAATGGTCAGTAACTAATTCTATAAATGGTCAGTAATCACATGGTCAGTTAATAAAATAAACGGTCAGTAATTTTTTTTGGTCAGTTATTTACTGACCAGAAAAATGAAGACATCAAATGGAATAACATAACCTAACCTAACCTAAAATATTTACTGACCGGATCTTTAATATTTAATAAAAAAAAATGTTTTTCTACTGACCGTTTTATGCATTTATTACTGACCGTGTCTTTAATATTTACTGACCATTAATTGAATTAGAAACTGACCAAATAATTAGTTGCCAATATTATACCGTAAACGGTGAAGAAATAATGTATATTATCATATAAATATTGGAATCCATTACATATTTTAAAATCCCCCGATTTCCGTTAGTGCGACCAACTATCAGATACATATAAAATTAAGTATCGCGGGCAATTCTGTTCAGTTATATGTATTATATTTAAGAAGACTTCTCGGTGTTTCCTGGAGAGGTTAAGCCAAATATTATTTACAAATGACAAATTAAAAACATCTGAGCAAATAAATGAATAATTCATTATGATTATTATTTAAATTTGAAAATACTTTAGAAAATACGTTGAGGCAATTAACATCAAATAGCTAATTAACTGTAATTTATACAATATGATATACATGTGTTAAATTCATATTTTTAAATGTTTTTTACTTATATAATATTTTATTTCAATACAGTTCAACTATTCAAAATAATCCTTTAGTTGCACGACCTAATATGCATCTGTAATATTGCATATATGATAGATAATAAGCAACATGTGTTTCATGTTATTGTCAGCAACATGGTAGGTACATACTTAAGTCAGTTGGCAAGTTAGCAGTCCGTTGTAATGGAAAGTTTGATGTCAGCAGATAGAGTTGACAAATTTTATTTTATTTAAAAGTCATGCTGCATGTCAGTTAGGTTCGATGGCGCCATCATACGCGACAAGAATCGTATTTCAGATGTTATATTTTCAAATCTACATCAATCATGATTTCTATTTCCTTCCTATTAAAATTACTAACGGAATTAACAAAGTAATCACTGTTGAGAACAAAAATATATGCTTTATTAGTTGGACATGTTACTTTCCAACCGGCCACGGCAAGTTCAATCCAAAACACTTTGTACTGGGCAAGTTGGCTTGAAGTCAGGGCTCGTGTGCATGCCCAGAAGGAAGTTAAACGCGTTATATGGGTCTGTGTGGAGATAAATTCTGAACGAACAGAACTGTTTACTGCAGCCAGTCCTCACACAGGTCCAATGGTGCAAGCTGACTTGATTGCAACCAAAGCTAACTTAACGCAGCATTTAAAAAAATGATAATAAAAATTATTTGGGAATCGCCATTACGTTAGTTAACTTGTATTAAATGAAGAGTTCTAAATATACAGATTATACACAGCATAATTCCTGTCAACCATATTTAAGTGGCTAAGCTAGTAATTTTTTTATATTATTTTTTCCAAGCTCAAGATCCATGAGTGTGAGGAAAAGAATCTTTTTTTCCATCTACAACATTGTGGTAGGCGACCGTAAAACATTGATTGAATATACACAACGGTCGGTGGTAAGGGAACCACATAAATATCAAGGCATTTTTTAATCTTTACTGTTATAGGTAAATAAAATTATTAACTTGAAATACGAGTACACAAAACTTCGTTACTTTCTTTCAATTCATGGATTGAATTGGCATTTACTTGGTAGAACTCCATTATAATAGGATAAAATAACAAAGTATTTAGTTCTACAAATTTTTTTGATAGCTTTTTCGGCTTAACACCACGGATAGTTCTGACGATGGTGTAAAGCCGAAATAGCTATTAACTACCTGATAAAAAATTTTAAGAACTAAATACTTTGTTATTTTATCCTATTATTCTTTCAATTTCACTGAATATCCAATTTATATTGTATGTGCTTGCCGTACTAACAATATTTAGATAAATTAGTCTGCCGTCTTTAGAGGAAGTCAATTATTTAGCAAAAAACAAGGCACAGGAACTAAAAGGGGGAAATGTTTATTTCAAATCGTGCTCAAAAAACAAACGTTTCTGTTAATAGTATTGAAGGGAAGTTGGCTTAGGGATATCTTATAAGGAAAGAATGACAAGATAAACAAACGGAATTGCGTAACAGGAAACCCTGGCATCCTCGCATTATTTCTTGAGTAGCAAATTACCACTCACTGCATACCACGGATGAAACAGATCATAGGAATAATTTAATAACATGTACGTATTTCGAGTCTCTTCGACCTAGATCCATCTGGAATGTTGAATATTAAATTAATTGTGTAGACATTTATGAGAATCGTCCTCTTCCGTAAACAAGAGTTGTGAAGATGTTTATAGACATTTTCGATGGATCAGCTCGGCGGTAACTTTGCAGAAGTTCACTACAAAGTTATCAATGCTATGTAAATCTTGACTATTAAACAATATTTTATGGCTTCTTCAAATGCAACGGAACGTTGGTTCACGGAAACTTTTAATGTGAATGAAAAATGCAACAAATGAGATATTTATCAAAATAAAAACCGTTTAGTGCGAACATAGTTGGTAGAATATGAAAACAACAAAGTGTTTGACCAACGTATTCGACTGAACAGTTTTAACATTAGAGTTTATAGATGAGTACTATATATCTCCTACGAAGATACTTCTCAACTCTTAAGCTACACAACAAAGTGGAATAAAAAGTTTTTTTTTATATCCACTACTTTTAGCTCCACCGGGTCCGTGGTGCAACGTCGTTGGCTTCGGTTACGGACCTCACAGTTTCGAATCCCAGTACGGACGGTTTCATAAATTGCTTTTTCAATCCATTTATGGATTTCTATTTGAAGGCATGGATGTCTGTGATGTTTAAACATTCCCACCCACCCATCCAATCCTTAAAGCTGGGCGTAGCGAAAACCATTAGAACTCTCTTTGAAAAATAGAGATTGAGCAAACTGAGTTGCAAGCAGTTCTTGTAGAAAATATTCTGTTGAGATACCTCCATTAGGAGGCCATATGAACGACATAAAGGGCGGACAGGCTTTAAAAAAACTTGAAGTTAAGAGAATTAGTTGAACACTATACTCTATATACCCACTTTTCATGTAACCTTTTGTAAAAGGGGAGGTTGAACAAATACTGGTTCTACCGGTCTACGTAAAAATACTTTCTATCGCAATACGCCACCATCCATATACCAAATAAATCTATTAACGCTCATTAGAGCCGGTTCTTAATTTTTGATTTACATAATAAATATCTTAGATTTAATATGTATGGGAGTAGTTATCAATGAATCAACGAAAGGTATTATAGTGTTTCAATGTAATTAACTATTTAGAAATGTTTTCATAAAAACATTAGCTGTGAAAGTGAATAGAGGAAATAATATGCTCTTCACTTATGAAAAACTACAATTAATTAAAAAAAAAATGGAAAGTCTCGGATGCCCGCCATGCAGCCGTTGTCAAAATGAAAAACATAAGACTCATTTTAAAAGCACTTTTAAAGCAGATGGAAGACTGCAGACTTTTAAAAAGTAAAATCGTTTTAATATGTAATATTATTTTACGACAAACAAGTACCTAGGTACTTAAAAGTAATTCTGTGTTTGAACAGGGCAACACAAGACAAGACGAAGTACAGCATGGCTTATAATATTATGCACACTGCTTTTCAGCATTATTTTAGTATGGTTGTAACTAACTACGAATAAAATATTGGATTTTATAAAAGTAAAAAAAAGAAGGGTTAAAATGAAAACGCATACGATTAGTTCAACAGTTAACAAACTATGAAACGTTAAATTACAATACATTTAACTAATATGGGTTTCGATAACTAAAGTTAATTTTATATATATACCTACTGTCTTGTATATATATTACACAAGATATTTTATTTGTATAACACTTCTAGTATTATATACCAAAAGAATCATTGCTGATGATTTGTGTATGTGAATGTATTTGGATAAAATTTCAAAGTAGTCAGCCTCGCGGCAAGAACTCAGATTAGCGATCGGAACGTGCCAGGTTCAAGTCTTGGGAAAGACATATGTGAAATTTAGCCTTTTCCTAATCTTAACTTTAGATTCTGGCCATACGTCCATATGGTTATGTTATATTATCATAAAAAAATAAAATAAAACGCTCGATGGTCTCCCGGAGTTCTTCTTTGAAAGAACTGTATATTCGATTGAAACTTGATAAGAAGTCTTTTGCAATCAAATGAACGGCTTAGCACTCTAATAGTCAAATCTTGTTAAGGTAGAGATTACTATTTGTTAACAAAAAAAAAAAAAGAATTAGAGCAAATAGTAGACATATACGAAATAAAAGTGAATGTCTACAAACCTGATATTTACGTAGCATAAAATACTTGTAGCATGAAACTGTAATATTGAAATAAGTTTTTTTTATACCTTTCATCAATAAAAGAAAAGAATATTTAATTATCATTTACGCTCAACACCTACGTTTTCAAACTAAATTTGCACGTATGCATGAATACGCGAAAATCATATACTTAGGTACGTAATGTCACCGCGATGTGCAGAATTTCAATATAGCACACACAAAAGCGCCTTAACCAACAGACAAGATCACATCCGGGCATTATTATGCGTGAAAAAACATATGGCAAGACTGGAATAAGTACCAAAAAGCGAACAATAAATATTATTGTCAGATATAATTGCGACTGGCGGCAGAATGTTTCTTTTTTTTAAAATACATATAGAGATATACAACTATCATTACGTATCAAAATTGGACATAAGTGTAACTGGCGTATGTAGGTACATTGCGTTTATATACAAAATAGTTTCAATTTAAAAAAAAAAATTGATTCGGATCATGAAATATGAGGTTTTTCGTTACTATTCACCACGAATGCACAACGATAGCAATGCAGGAAGAGAATAGATTACCTACTATGTACTGATTGTCAACATTATGATTTGTTGTGAAAGTTATTGGAAAAAAGAAAGCCTTGTTCGATTTGATATAGGTACCGTCTTTAGAAGATAATTTATGGCTATTCAAAACTGACAAATCGGTTTTCAAAAATCTTTGCGAGTAATTTTGGAATTTGAAACACGGTTTGGCAGGCGCTGACAGCGAACGCAACATGCAACCCTATGTTAACCGAACTGTCAAACGGTATTTCGAACGTGCATACCAAATTTAAACGATTCAGTGAAGTACATTGCAAGATAAAACGGCAGAAGATTTAAAAAATAGATTGCAACTAACAGGATTTACGAGATCTCTTTGCATTCTTATTTATATACAAAACTTAATTTATTTCGATACGCGATTAGTTATAAGGTTGAAACTAAAAAAAATATGTGACATTGAATTATTTATTATAACTAAGCAGATTATAAATATTTACTTCTGAAGTTATTATGTGAATATAATAATATGTTGTATGCATAACTATATTAATACATATTACTTTTCTAACATGATTTCTATCGTATATGCCAGCGAAGAGAGCTAAGCTTGTATGGAAGTATGCGATTCTTATTAGATTCTAACTCACTGCGCGTGGGTTTACGATAATTTATCAAATTTAAAAGAAAGCAAAACAAAGAAAACATACACTAAAAAATGTTACTAAATAAGTATGTATTTAATAAAAGATAACGTCTAAATGATTGTATGTAAGCAATTTCATTTGTTATAAATATTCGGTAGAGTAAAACCCCATATTAAAGGAAATATACATATGAACGGTCATATACTATATTAACACTGTGCTTAATATGATCGGGTAGGTATACAAGATTCTATTTTTATTGAATCGATCTGAAAAATGGTTAGGTTAGGTTAGGTACTGTTACTGATTTGGTTTCCATGCTGTTCTGGGGCTTAAAGTTAGAATGAAACAGTAATCTCAACATACGAATACATATTAACTTATTATTGTGCGTTGTTTTTTGCATTCGAAATTCTATATTACTTGGTTATGCGTGTTGTTTATGGTAAATTTGTCATATTTTTGTTAAATATGACTGAAAAATAAACTGCTCGGTAAATACTGTTGCGACCCTTCTATAAAATCATTCAAATATAAGCCTTGGGACAAAACCTGCTGCTGCCGAAAAGCGATATTTAAATGTGTGGTGAAAATATTCGTCTTTATTCAAACAATTATTTGACTGAAAGTTTGACTATCCATCGATAATTTAAATAACAGTAAACAAATGAAGCTCGAAACCATCGTAAAATGATATATATATATATGTTTGTATATATATGTAGGAATCGAAATGGTTTGAAATAAAGGATAATCTATTAAATGGATATTGTATATTATCTCGACAGTCGTCCGATTATATTTATTACAAATTTATACAAGAATCCATTCTGATATATTTAAAAAAATCGTTATGCTTTCATCATAATATATAACAGGTATTATAATGTGAAGACAATATAAAACTGAATTTACTTGTTTTTTAAATAATTATATTTACAATTAAAAAAACACACTGGTATGTATGTATAGTGGATAGTGTAATGATAAAATTTACCAGAAAAATAATAAAAATTCGGACATAAATATAGCACTCTCAACAATTTTTTTTAATAAAAAAAATCGACCTAGGTATTATAAATATTCGTCAATTAATTAAACACGGTAAAAACCTACGGCAAAAGTTTTGTATGGAGATGGCTGTTTGATTCAGCTAGACCCCCACTGGTTGACAGTCAATTTTTGTTATTATGATAGAAACAAAGCTATTAAATTGCAATTGTATTTCAATAGAATAATTTTGCGTTTTTTTATTTAATGCTTTATAAATTTATAAATGAAGCTTAAAAATTATATACGCGTATTATAAGCGATACATTTTTGTAGATTTTGTTTGCGATTGCTTATGCATTGAACATGTTGCGAGTATTTATTACTACGCTATAACTACTATGAGTATTATAAAACTGTCATAATAAATTAGAAATGTCATTCTTGGGTTCTCACAGGATGTCAATGACAATAAGAATTAAACTGTATACTATAGCATTTAGAACAACTCAAATATATCTATATTTATTATGTACCTAATAATAATAACATCATGGTTTGACGAAATAAAGTTTACGTGAATTTCAGATATTCTTAGAGTTAGATGCTAGGAGACCTAGTCCTCGCGTACGGTTAATAAAGGGTTGCTATATTTGTGTTATTACAATGTTTCGTAATATTAATTCTTGACACCGCTACTGACACATAACTATTATGGTATTTAATAAGAGAAATGGAATCAGTAATTTATTATTTACCATAAACTATGGAATTTTAAATATCCAAGTGAGTGAAAAATTGTCATAATTGGACAAAAATAAAACCTATAAATCTGTGAAAACTCTTAAAATTAAAAACAATATTTTTCACACGTCCGGATTTCATCCCTGAAAAGTAAATTTAAACCAGGAAAAAAAACTTTAATGAATAATACTGTATATTCCAATTGAGGTTATCACAGAACTGACGGGTAAACACTTTTCACAATCATCATGACTTTTCAGTCGTAACACCCATTCAATTAAAACTCTAAAATATTATATTCTTTTAAACAGTTCTCAAATAAATCCACATCATATAGCCATAAATATATTAAATAAACAAATACATTGAAGTGCAATGAACTGTCAAAATTATCATTCTTATTTTGAAAATTGAATTCGAATCGAATGTATTCAGGGTCACACGCACTCGCGACTAGCAACACTACGCTTATCACATCCCAAGCAGCCGGCTAAAGCAAAACTGGATGCGGGAAAATAATTTCGTGTTCTCCGCAGCAATACGAAAACATTATGGACGGCGGGCGGTTGCGAGAAAGGGGGGTTCTCGCTACAATGGGACGATGTGCATTGAGAAGATATTCAAATAATTAATTGAAAAGGATATACTATCATGCGTGACTGGTATTCAGTAAACCAAACATATTTTACAGAAGTGCACAACATGTACATACGAAAGAACAATAGCATTTATATTAATTCCGCCGAAAAATTGAATCAAATGCCAAATACTTTTTTGTGATCACAATAGAAAACAACACGTTAGCTGCTAATTGTTATAAGAGAGACGCGGAGGCCGTAGTTATTATATCGTCGCTGTTCTGGAAGAAAACACTAAACCGAAAAAATGACATTTTGAGTTAGTTATAACAAAACGTTCTTAATTTTAAACTCTACCGTATGGAAGAACACACATATTTTTATAAATTATGTTTTTGCTTAAAAACACTTTCGTAAAAACACACAAAACGAAATTTCAAAATACAATTACTCAAAACCAGTATTTTTCAGTTAGTGTCTTCTTCCAGAACAACGGCGATATTATGTTGACTGTTTTGGCCAATTGATAATCCTCAAAAAATAAGAAAATGAGTTAATGATTGGATCTCATTTCAAAGAGGACATAGCAGGCCTCGGCCAAATGATGTAAATTTTGTATTAAATTGACCACTTTTTGGAAGGGAAACATCATTTTACATTACTTTAAGTTTAAAAATTCTGACCCGGCCATTTGATGTAAGCCATTATTATATCGACACTCCCTACGTATAATCCAGTATCTGCAAACATGAGATTTTACAGGAGGGCATTTCACAAATTCATACCGCAACTCACCGTATAAGTTATTCGATAAAAACAGTTTTTACTTTCTCCTGACCAATTTCAATTTTGAGGGTTACACTAATTGGCCAAAGCACCATCGATGTGTTTTTTCACATATGTATTTGTACTCTATACTCAAAAGCTCACTTACATATTTATATGATTTAAGATAATGTTTTATTTTATTTCATCACGGACTTTAAGAGAGACGCGTCCTTTAGTTATGCGGATGGCATTATTACATCATAATTAATTCAGATGTCAATTGTCAATTTATGAGTGTGACGAGACATAATTGTATTAATTTAACTTTGTTTTTAATTTTAATAAAATCTGTAGATTGAAATCAAAAAATCAAACAAGATGAAAAAAAGAATGAAATCCAAAAATTAAAATTAGAAACGTAATCAAAATTACTAATCTGCTTTGATTATTTTGAAAACATAGTTAAAATGTATAAGCGGATAATATAAAAAAAATTATAAATATGAGAGGATAGTATTGTAAATAATTCAGTCACAATACTGGTTATAATCAATAAAACAAACCCCTTATCTTTTCAACGCACGTCGATAAGAATATTTGAATTTATCTGTGAAGCTATAATCTGAAATTTTGCAGCAATCCAAACAATAATATGATAACACGCTTTGAGAACTTGTGAGGTTTCAGTCAAAGAACAATGATAATAAAAGTATAATTGCTGTAGATAATTATTGCAATTTAATGAATAATCCGTATGTGCACTAACTAATATCTGGTATATTATTTTTTCTTGATTATATTTAAAAAGCATTGAAATAATGATTTATTAATTGTGTACCACTTAGAAGAGAGCCGATTAATTTAAAAAATCACTGGATCATTTCCAACGTAAGTTATGGATCGAGGAGACAACACAACACCATGGAAGAAGCGGCTGTTTTATTTGGTGGGGTAAGAGGGGTCTAGTCAGCCAGCTGGTTGTGGACATGGACAAGCCGTTCATACTAACCGTTACTACGCCAATGAAACGGATCGACGCAAACCGGTGGAATTTTGTTTTTTTTATCGTTTTGATCAAATGAAAAATAAATATTGAATGCGATATTTTTTCATAATATTGAGAAGGTATCATGTTGGTATCATGTTTAGCGCATCATGTTGGTGACACATATCATGTACGGGAAACTTATAACGTAACACAAATATAAAATGACACCACATATCAAGAAAATAACAATTTTATTTTACCAACTTTAATAATAAATAATGTAATAGCTACCTATTAGAGCTGGTGTAATAGGATGCATTGCAAATTAATTCTACACCATCTTCAATTGCTTAAACAAGAATTAATAATTAATTTCATAAACCTTACATAAAAATGATTTCTTTAGAGGCTTGTATGTGTAAGAATAGGACACAGTAATTTTTATTTTACAAATTAATTGAATTAGCTGGATGTCTGTCACTCGTTTTAATCTCAAATAAACTCTACGTGCATCGATCGAGAAGAGCATGTTTGAATCACAAAAATGATTGTTCATTCGTTTTTGGTTTTGAGTTTTTAAAATGTTTGCAACTGAATCGAATTACTATGTTAATAAATATATGATGATTATTTTCTATAATCTGGATTTAAAAAAAATGAAAATAGGCTAAACCTTTTTTACGAAACTAAAAGAAGGAGTGTGAGATAAAATATTTCTTATAAACACATAGCAGTAAACACCCCCTTAGTTTTTCATATACATACATAATAAATCAGCATCAAATACTTCAACGAGAATTGATTACATGGCAGCCTATCAACTTCCCTTTTGACGGAGGGTAGAGAATGAAAGGATTTGAACTAGTTTAGGAAAAATCGGCATTCTAATGGATTCGAATTGGGGATATACATCGTTTAAAAATATATCTATAAGACATCCACATTCAATAAAAAAAATATTTACATAGCGATCACAAATTCCAGTGCTGTTATTTTGTGCAATAAACAAACGAAATCATCCGCAATAATGGTAGGTACATCAAAACTGTATTTTTTATTAAGTAATTTTAAAAAAAAATGTAAAAGAGGACAGTGGCAGAACATAATAATTATGTTAAACATTATGCAAAGCTCGTCGATCTAACCGTTGTTAAAACTGCACACGTATCATCACACATTAGTTTGTCGCCACATGTTTCTTTCGTTTTATATCTGACAGCAACAAAAAAACTTGTTACTGATAAATACGTATTGAATTCTTTTCTCCTCTCCTCTCTCTAAAATATTACTACACTACGTTATTCGGCCAAGCATTCGGAGTATTATAATAATTTAACCGAGTACGAAGAACGAGTTCGCGGTTGGACCAATTTCACCTCATGGCCATAATTCGTGCCCCGGGCAATATGCTCCGGATTCCAGAATGGAGTGAGCCTGTTTTTTGTACTCACCATTATAGTACCTTCTAGTACATAATATCATAATTGCTATTATGAGACGATTAACTGGTTATATACCGAAAGCTTTGAAAGTGATTTAATCATAGGGGCCGACATATATTATGAAGAAAATAATAACAAAAAATAGCTTAAAGTGTGGCAGTATCATTGATATTAATTATTACTACTTAAGCAACATATTATATTATGTTGTTCAAAATTGATTGTAGATGCAGTATATATAATATTATACATGTTTTTATTCAATTGACTTACTATAAATAAAAATAGCAAAATTTTGGCAAGTTGCTATTAGCCAAACATTACAGATGTTTGGCTAATAGCCTATAGTTAGGCTATAATTTGGCCACGTGAAAAAATTATTTTTACAGAATCAATTTCAAATAACGTTAATACAGAATTAAAATTTATAACGATGTTAATCTACTGTATTAAAAATGTTATCATATTTAATTTTATATTTTAAATGAATTTCGACATTTCAGAAATCTTTTTTTTTTAACTAAAACATCACAGTTTCTGCAGATATTTGCAAAATGACATTTCATGTATATATTTTTAATAATTTGTCAATTTTAACGACGCCTAAGCTTAAATAAATTTATTCAAAAATTCGTTTTTAAGAAATTCAGAATATATTATTATTAAAGTCATAATAATGACGTTAAAAGAATCGAAGTATTTTATTATATGACGGTAAGTTTTAATCCGCAATAACCTTTTCAACATAATGCCATCTTTGGAGGACTGCACAATATGAAAATATTTGTTTAACTAACCTCAAACGTTTCACTGTATTTAATATTATATTATAGTTTCTACATCGATAAATCCACAAAAATGAATATGTATACCAGATTTATTTGACATTGACTAAATTCAATATATTCTTATTGAAAAAATAAAGCACGTGTCATTTGTAAGTGTCTTTTACTTAAGTAATATATAGGGCGAGTGTTCCTAAAGTCAGCCAGTGGTCGACCTTTTGAGCTTAAAACTTAAATAATAGTGGATACATTTAAAAAAACAGATTTTTTTAAGTTCGTGTAGGTAGTCTTGCTAATCTGCACTATACTGACCTATATGATGCAATACGCAATTAAAAAAAACGCACATTTTTACTTCGCAAGTTTCGATAAATTCACGTTGTATGGGGATCGCTAACAAAATATACTCTATAATATAGAGTCTATATTGTCATGCTTTGCATCATTATGTTTTTTATTGTTCTGCCTACTCTCAGTAAATTCGTTCGCGATATTTGACGTTTCATAGTGATGGCCGAACACTGGGAAACGAAAGGCCGATCATTGGATTTTGGGGGCCGACCACTGGCAGAATTGGCATTTTTTGTAACTTCTATTATTTTATGGTTGGTACATTATTAACTATTTTATTTTAAGTTGGTTACATTGCTTAATCCTTGTTTAATGGAATAACGGCGAAAAAATATGTATTTATCATTCATTGACTCAAAATCTCCTTTTAAAGTACACCTGTCGCTTAACTGGCTGAGCACTGGTGAAACGACCCTATATCATATTTTATAAATTACAGTTAATTTTCTATAAGATAATATATAAGTTTCATAGTGATGGCTGAACACTGGGCAACGAAAGGCCGACCATTGGATTTTGGGGGCCGACCACTGGGAGAATTGGCATTTTTTTGTAAACTTCTATTATTTTATGCTATGCTATTAACTATTTTATTTTTAGTTGGTTGCATTCCTTAATCCCTGTTTAATGGAATAACAGCGAAAAATAATTATTTATCATTCATTGACTCAAAATCCCATTTTGGAAGTACACCTGTCGCTTAACTGGCCGACCACTGGCGAAATGACCCTATTTGTTTTTTATTGAAGCATATACAATACACAGATAATATTACCAATAATCTCACTGACCCACAAATCAAAAGTTAATAATATGTATGTAAAAAAAGATAAACTTACTTATCTATGAGTTGAGAATAGACAAATTTCATAATGATGCCAGCTTGTTTTTTTTAATTATCTATTTGGGATGGGCATGTATATGGCCGCAAGAGCATTTGAAAGAACAGATTGAAAAAGGTAGGTAGCGTGCTGGATTTTAATTTTATGGAAGGTATGATATGGTATATTAAAATAACATTAGTCATAATAAAGAAATGGAAATAATCGAAAACCGCCATGTTGGTATCGTGGCCCGAGACAAAGGTTCACAAATGTTGAAACGGGAACACTTATTATAAAACATAAGTAATATATTATCGTGTAACAATATTTTCAACAGCAGAGAAATAATTATGTGAAGACTGTTAATAAGTAAATTTATCAGTCTCCTTTTTCTCATTTTTAAGTACGAGAATACAAAGACTGCTTGTTAGTCACTCCTTTTTCAATAAATGAATACGTCAAGAGTGATTGATGTCCATTTGGTGAGCATAGCATTATCAGAATAGGTGTCCGAGGGGACTACTTATTACCTAATCGTAAACAACTGTCCATTCCTTAATTCAAAATCTCGATCATGAAATCTAATCAGGACGAGAGCCCTTACCACATGGTTATATAAAAGGATTTCACTTTTTTCTATGATTCAATTCAAGGAGAGCCCATGACAAAATCAATGAGTTTTGGTGATTAGGTATTCATTAAACATCGCCTCTGTCGGTGATAATAGCTCCGCTAAGCAATAGGAATGTTTCAGGTCTCGAAAAGGTTTTTTCATACTGCAGTTTCAATTTAAAATGTTAGGTTTACAACATGGATGCTTGTGGCGACTTTCCTCCTCGAGTAATATTGTTAAATATTAAATATCTGGCGCTTTAGTAATTTGTTGTAAGATTTACATATTTTTTGGCATATCAAACAACCATGGTAACCAATGTGATACACCAGAACGGGTGATAGTGGATACAACATTGAGTCATCGTCTACAACTATTGACTAACTAGCCCTGCGGAGATAAAGTATCTTGAAGGAAGGTAGCGGATCAAAGTATATTTTATTGAGAGTTGAATTTACCCAATGACCCAGTTTTGTTATCGACTTGGAAACATTTGTTTTTAATCTGCATAAGAAGAGTAAACCATTATAAAGCTGCGTCTTGCTTGAGAAAACTATTAGTGTGCAGTGATTGTGAAATATGGATAGTGGATCATTAGTTTTTAAAACTGTTGGTTAACATAAATATGTCAATAATAGATGCTTCAATAGACAACTTCGTTCAGCGCTAAAAACATGTCTTCTGGAAAAAGACAGTTTCCGTAACCATCGAAACTATAATATTAATTCAATTTCAGTATTTCACGTAGTGTTACCATGTAAAAAAATGATTTATAAAACGCTATTTATATAAATACTAATTGGTTAAATGTAGAACACGACAATCGACAACACATATTGAAACATGTAAAATTTGAACAAATCAAATGAATCGAAGTTCCATGAAGAACCATCGGTTGGACAGTATACCGATAAAAAAGAAGAGATTAAGTTTTAAAAATACCAAAAGATCATTCTTACACTGTTAAATGGTACACACCATCTACCGCTGCAGTTTCACACTGGAATGCCTCAGGATCAATTACCCAAAACTTGGTTTCTATGCATTAAGGTGGATTTAATGCAATAGTTTTCCTGCGTCATACAGACAACGAATAGATTTTAACTCATATAAGCGTTATTATTATAAATTGTATTACTCCAAAGCAGTCAAAAAGCTGAACATAAAATAGGTACTTACTTTCAAAGAAGAACCGGATCGTTGTAATTGAATAGTTAGTTGATCATTAATTTATAACTTTGCAGGGGACCATTATATAATGTCTTTAAAATTCAGATAAAGTGCGTAAGTAAATAATTACGGTTGTTTTAATCGAAGAAGCTGCATGCTGCATTTGTCTTTATAAATTAGTCACAAGAATAGTAGTTGAATGAGCGACACGCACAAAATACAAAAGAATTACAGTTGAGTGAAGCCAGAAAGTGGAGCTGTGCTCTCTTGAGACAATGTGTAAAATGATTCCACGCGGAAGTTCGAAAAAATGCATTAGATACGAGATAATATAATTTAATAACAATGATGTCAAGATTGCGGGTACGCACTGAAGTGTACTACTCTACTGAAGTGTTTTAATTGTCAAATAAAAATACACTTATGGAACAACTTAATAATGGTATTAATGAATACGTATTTAGATTTAAAAATATTACACTTCAATTAGAAGTTCGCTATCAAATTCCCATATTCTAAAGTAGTTATCGATACAAATTCTAAATGTGTATGGAGGAGAATGTTGCAAGAAATAAAAACCTAGATAGTTTTTTGGCCATTGATTATGATGGCACAATATTGTTACTACATTTATTGGTTCATGTGCGTTGAGTTTATCGTGTAACAAGATGTAATGTTGCATATGGCGCAAACATCTAATATGTCTATGTAAAAAAACTACAAAAATAATAAACGCAATATAATTGGCAATTAATTCAGCCAGGCCAAACCGTAGTTCGAGCTGTGAATAAAATATAAATGTAAAAAAAGCAAATAAAGTGTTTTTGTGTTTATTTTATGTTCCAGCCATATCCACAATGAGTATTGGATATCTTTTTTATTGCCCAACAGAAACAAGATAAAAAAGGAAGATTCTGTTTTTAGACTTTTTGCTGTGACGAATTTAGGTAGGCCTGTTGTTGTATTTATCAATGTCAACGTTTATAATATGTGGGATGTTAGAGGTCATTTTAATATTTTCTCCCCATACTATCATCGTACCATATAAATGAAATGACAAATTGAATACTTATTATAATCCTTTTCTTTGTATTTCACACGTAAAAAAATTAAAGACGCTTTCCATACTTAGCGGACTAAGACTTAGTTTTAAAATTCAGTACCAACAATACTAGAAATATTTAATTTGATTTTAATTTGTATAAATAATTACTTATGAAAATACAAATTATTCAGACAATCAACAATGTTACTAAAGAAACAAATATTATAAGTTTATCTAATTTGCCAAAGTATAAGAACTAAAATAATCTTAGACAGTTTGTGAGATACTGGTTACTTTAATAGTATTCTCGCCATTGTGATGTTTTCAAGAATAATGCATTTTTCTTCTTACATCGACGACCGTATTTTTCTATTTCAACTTCCACGAAACAGTTGCTCTCAAACTTACTTAGCCTCACTGGCCTACTGGAAGCTAAGTGTCATTTTCTGGGAATTGTAACTCAAAGGGAGATGGAAGATATCAATTCAGTTATTCACTCGCATGCCTACTTTTTATATTATGTTTATCATGTTACATTTTTTAACAATGCCACCAATTTTTAAGTATGAACGAGTTTAGAATCGATATTAATTTTTCTTATTCACCACAATACTTGAAGAAATTACCGAATTTTGACTATTATTGTAGCAGGAAGAGTGAGTTACGACTTGGATAGGACGCGGTGGATGGTAAGAAACATTATACTAGAAAACCATTAAGTATGGAATATATGGGTTTATAAAGCAATTACCCATTCTTCTATACGATACTCTGACAGAATTAGAAAAAATCGCTAACAGAAATAATAAATGTTTTCGTTTTTAAGCCAAATCCAAGCCACTAAGTATCGAAGAAGCATAGGTACGACAGGTTTCACGGAGTTATCTGAAAGGATATGGGCTTATACATCGATGTTTTTATATTGAATATATATTATATAATAGAGAGAATTTAAATTGTGGATGAAACATATTTAGTAAGCTAGAAATTACGAGGTGGTAGGGTCACTTTTCATGTGGCCTTAGTTCTGTAACAGAAATCACATTTAGGTTTATCAATCGATACTACACTGTAAATGGCAAATACATTTGAAAATCTCTGATACTGCCGTGCTTTTATTGGTTTACAGTTTTACAATTAACATTTAATTGAAAATCATTTGTTAGAAATAACTTAATAGTTTCCGACTAAATTTTGATGAATGTCTTTATTGAAATATAATTGTCAGATAACGGGTTAAAAGAGCAAAGCCCCGCGAGTGCGTGTGAACTGTGTGACATTAATAGGTTAGAAAGATCGCGGGGTGAAAAAAGATTGGCACAAATTAATGCTGCAACTCGCAAGGCGAAGACGTGCCAAGCGATTAGAATTTTAGTGGCAAATTGCGGTACCTGCACATACCTCACACCGAAGATAAAGATCATTATTTATATTAGGTATCATGAAACGCGGAAATACTTACTAGCACATATATGACATGGAATATAAAATCGCTGGAAGAGAAATGTGAAGTTTGAAGTATTTTGCAATGCATCTTTATTTTACTACCCAATTATAAGTTTGGTATCTAGGGTTAAATTATTTAATTTAATATTTTTTGGGTCACTAGATGTTGTTACATGTATTATTATTACTACATATATAGTCAACAAGTTTTACAAAAATCTATGTAATTCATAAGATTTAAAGAATAAGTTTACTGAAAAAAATCATAATTCACAGTTTAAGCACGCCACTGGCACCCTATCCATCATATACAGTAAATGATTAGTAAAATAGTATTATAAGGAACGCCTTAATACACTGGGATAATTTAAAAATTGTACTTAGCTCAGCGGTTTCCAACCTTAATTCTACAACGCCTCCCCAAAAAAAATTTTTTATCCGCATCTCCCTACCTTTTTTTAATCGATTCAATAATATAGACACGTTATAAATAATAAAAACTTTATTAAAAAAAGCTGAACTACAATAAATAAAACAATATTTTGATATAAGTTAGTGTTCCATTGAAAGCATTGCAAAGATTTTTTAATCGCAAATTGCTCACTGTCGATGTTAAATAGTTTTTTTATTAATTTCAACCACAAAATGATAATTCAGCATCAGCATGTTCACAACAATTTCTTCTTTCACCCTCGACATTTAGGCTTCATGATTATCCTTAGATTATTTTTATTTGTTTATTACCTAGGTACGAAGTTTTCTATTCATTTTCAAAAATGCTGTCTCCAAGAGTATATTTTACCAATGAGTAAAATAAGCATTCATTCACTGATTTGTTACTGATATATTACGATATGAAGTTTTATTTATTTGTAGATATATTGGTATGAAAATTATTATTTGATTGCAAAATTTTAGCGCCTCCCCGGTTGGAAACCACTGACAGCTAGATTTGATGAATTAAGTACATAAATGTTTGTGAAATAAATATTGAACATTTTTTTTCATACATAGATCTGAATCATTTGCCATCACCACGTGCAAAACCATAATATATATGAAAAAAAAATGCATTTTTAATAATAATTTCAAATATTCAAGTCTAGTTTCAATTATTGTCATCTAATAAACTGAAAGAACCAAAGCAACCTTAAGTTACAAGCAATGCTGTAAGAAAATTTGTAATTTACGAGTAGTCCTAGGAGTCCCAGTCTCTACGAACAAATTTTATGGTGGTTGTACGAAGATCGTATCTCAACTCCGTTTTTCGTCGAATATAACATATATTTGAAAAGATTTCTTGTGACTTTATTCAGTGTTTCTTTACGATAATCATTATATAATTTACGATAAATCGAAAACCAACATATATGCATGTTAAGTAATAATCAAATTGTCCCAATAAATTATATCGTACAGTCGTCATAATATATGTAGTGACTAGCACGAAATGCAATGTGTGGCAGGGTAGATTTGTTAGAATCTTAATTTATCGCAAAATACACACTTTGAATTGTCGATTAATAACAATCATTGATTACGACTAGGCTTTATAATTATACTCTTTCAAAGTAAGTAAACAACTTTAATCCTAATATGAAATTAAAATTGATAACTTAGTTAGTCCATTGGCTGTGTAACTGGATGTAACGCGTTTCGCTTCTTTAAGAAGCATTTCAGACTAACTATATCGAACTATAACTGAGTATATCACCTCCAAATACTAGTAGTTAATTTTATAATTAGTACTATCATTGTTTGGGTCATATCCCCTCCCCACGTCCAGTAGAAGGAAACAAATCCACTCTAGTCTTAATTTATAATTTAGATGCTTCTTAAAGAAACGAAACGCGTTATATTTAGTAACACAGCCAGTGGAATAACTAAGTCATCAACCTTAATTCAATATTAAAACACCAAAGTTTCGGCCGAATCCATCCAAATTATTTTTATTCCTATTAACATTAAAGCATACATTTAATTACCCACTATTTCACATTATTAAAATATGCTAGAATTCATCGTAATTAGTCCAAAATATCGATTTCATGACTAAGCAGGAAATGTAACGGACCACTCGTCTGCAAAAATACCGGCTGACGGGCCCTACAGTATGGCTTGTAATTATAGGAGGCTTTGAAAGAACTCATTTTATTGAAATTGTTCCTTCAGAAAGACCCCGTTGAGGACATTGCGTATCTTTTACTTAACATAATTTGACTTGTCCATAATTACATGGTATACCACTCAATAAAAACATATTCAATATCTTGCTGCTTCTTATTTTTTTTTAAATAGTAATAATATTTTTTTAATAATAATTGTCATGTGATAATAAACTACTTTGAGACTACATTTAATCATCTGTGTTACTGCCATCTCTATTTTGATAGAATATACTTAATAAAATATTTGTATAGTATTTATATTTGCTGATAGATGTCGCAGTAACTGATAAATAATTAATGAAAATAAATATTTTTTTTTATTTATTTTGTAATTATATAACATATTCGTTCCTTCCAAAGTAAAAAGCTCATTTGATGCCCAAAATAAAACATTCTATTTAAAAAAAATGTGGAAGATGTAAATAAATTACATCTTTACGCTAGCTCTGAAAATTATCTTACTGATATTAGATACCACTAGGGACATCTATGCACAGATAATGTACATATTTCTCTACCGAATACACAAACCATTTCAAATATGTGTTTTTTATTTTAAATAAGTCACTTCTCGTATGTAACCTGCATAATAAATATATTTTTATTTATCATAGAATTGTTAACATTTAATTATGAGGTTAATAATATCATTAAAAATAAATTCAAAAAATTTAAAATATGTCCTTAAAGCCAAACTTAGATACAAAAATACCTATACCTATGAATAAATTAACGTTGGTAATAATAATTTAGTATCTTCTGTAAATATGTTTTGAATTAAAATATATCCCCTTACGTAGGTATTTATTAGTAACTGTCAATAATATTCCGTCTTCGCAGGTAGCTTACAGGTACGACTGAAACAAGTTTTTTTATGAAATAACAAACTAGGTCGTCAATTATTTATGAGCTGATTATTTACGCTCACAAATTATGCATATAAAAAGTATTAAATGACTTATTCATTGAAGCTATTATTACTATTAAATTGTCAGACAGAAATACCACATTGTACAAATTAAAATATCGATTGTAGGTATTAATGGATAATGAAAATGACCCTCCTCTGTTGAATCAAATTATTTCACTGACACTGAAAAAGACGATTTTTTATTAGGCATTTTAAGCGAAAGTAAAAATCTTCTGATTCTGACAGTGAAATCTATTAATGAGAAAAAAAATAAAGATTTTTAAGTAGTTAGCATTTTCTGCAATCTGAAGCTTATCATTGCATATATATATTTCCAGTAGTCGGGGGATCTTTGAAAGATTGCAGGGTGGCGGAAATTATAGTTCAGCCATTTTGCTCGTTCGTACACTTAAATTCTTTAAAAGTTAAAGAAATACATATATTTACTTTGTAAATTGGAATCAGCATAAAAACATTATTTAAAGGAATATAACGAAATATATCTGGTAAATGAATTAATAAAATATCTTCGATGGATTCGACGGTAACTTTGTGTTAATTCATTTTCAATACAGAATTAGAATTGATGACTTAGTAATTCCATTGTTTGTGTACCTAATTCTGACATGTGATTCGCTTATTTGAGAATCATCTTCAGAATGATAATTAGGAACACAAACAGTGGAATCACAGAGTTATCAATTTTAATTTTATATTAATAAAAATATACTTTTCATTTTTACAAACTTTGTTTTTTTTATCGTTTACAAATTCAATCCCATAAAAGTAAAACCATCTGAAAATATCTATTTCGTTGCCTGAGTAAAAATTATTTGGTTATCAAACCAAATTTACATAGATTGACGCGATACAAAATTTTATTTGTATTGAAGACGGCAATCCACAATAATTAATATTACGCACCATTTGTTTAACAACACAGACAAACAACGTAAATGTAATTTTGATAATATACCTTTTTGGATACTATTATCGCCAAAACAAACCTGCATAATATTAGAATAAAATACACAATTGAGTAGTGATAAATCAATGTGACAGCGACGATAAAGACTTTTTGTTTGTTTGGTACAAATTCTCAGTGTGGTCATTAGCATGGCGTGGGAATTTGTTTGAAATCCAGACGTATTCAAATCAATAAACTATCTATTGTTGTGTAAATAGTTAATGGGATATTAGGCTGTGCCTCTTAGCAATATTTCAACAAACATACAGTGGTATAGGTCAGCGGTCACCAACCTTTCGGACCACTAGACGCACAATTTTTAAATCTCGCGGACCACCAATTCCAAACATATATAAAATAATCATAACAAACGTTTTATTATTTTATGACGAAATGGTTTTAACTCCAATAACTCTACGGACCGCCAACAATTTCTCTTGGGCCACTGGTTGGCGAACGCTGGTATAGGTGGTAGAATTTACGATTTGAAAGCCTCGACAGTAGTTGGAAAGGAAGTTATTGTGGCAGTTTGATCGATTTTTATGGTGGGTAAAAGTCTACAGCGATAATTCTATTGAAGAATACTATTATTTGGGGAATACTACCCTAATACACCTACGTTGTATTTTTTTGATTGTTTGTAACCATGGTATATATTTGTTTAAATTGTAAAAATGTATATTTAGAGAAATATCAAAGAATTGATAAATTTTCATCATGTTGAGATATTTCTAAATCTATCGTGACACGAAAGTGAGAACAAATATTGTCTGTTTTCCGTGGGTAAGTGTAAGATAAACAAGCAGTTCTCGTAGACCAACTTCGATTGAAATAAGCTCTATTATGGGCTCATATGGTCCACATTTCCGACATTGGGAGCGGACATGGTGAGAAAAAAAGTGTTAACGGATTGAGTCGTTTGTGTACATACGTGTATTGTTTATGTACTGAAGGATGCTCGCATGTCTTGGGAGGAAGCAAAGCAATTGGTGGGTGCCCATATGCTTCACATAAGGTCCAAGAAGAAGAAGTGTGTCATATTTGTATAGCCAAATACTAAGCCGCGCAATCTGTATTATTCTACTAATCGGAAGTTGATTTTCTTCGCTATGTTGTTCTTTGAAGAGGCAGTCTTTCCACCATGAAGTTCTCAGATATTTTACATCACATACGGGTCAGATATAAAAGTCAACTTTGCATAATGATAGTTGATAGAGAAATAGTTGCAAATATCTTTCAGAGATCTCGTGATTGCTTTTATATGCAGTCATCTTTTCACATCGATCGTATGAGATAGATATTGCAAAATGTTAATGACTTATCAATTCACTCCCTTTAAACGGATAATTTAGTTTTATAGATAATTCAAAGCATCGCCTGTTAATCTGCGGAGTGTTACCAATGGACCAAGAATTAGTCGGCATTCAATAATAGTAATTAATTAATTTTCCAATAATGACCGGCCGATAACTATAACTCTCTTATGTATCATGAATATATAACTTTGAATCTGCAAAAATTTAGAAATATTATATACGAATTCTTCACCCTAAGGGACCGAATGTTGGTCATTATTTCTGTACAGAAAGATGTACCAATGGAGAGACTGTCAAATTCAGTTCTGCTATAAATAATCATTGTAATTTATTACGAAGAATTCATTATTTTTTTACATTCATAGTACTCTGCAAATAAAAAAATATGAATTTGACAAGTGTATTGTCTATGCCTAGTTATTATTTTATACATTGAAAGCCCCATCAAATTTCTCTTTTTGATATAGACCTGCCTAATAATAATTAATTCATTCGTTGAATATTACGCCACTTACTAAACCTATTATAGTCGATGATGTAGCTAAAATGTCAAAAAAATTGATGTCTCCAATGATTTCCATTGGTTAGAAAAAGTGGTAGACGGGTTTGAAAATATTTTCCATAAGAATCAAAAAAAATACATATTAAAATAATACAATTCATTAGTAAAAATAAAAGTTACAACATTTTGATGGAATAATATCAGTTTTATGAAAAAAACTATCCGCTCTTGATAAAAGTGCATTCAAGTTGATTATCACAAGGAAGTTGTGTGTAATTATCAAATTACTGAGATACAGAGTTCATTTAGCGTGTCAGTAAAAAAACCTACATGTATTTTATTCACATAAAAGAATCTTTCAACTAACGTTAAGAGGAATCAAATTCTCACCAAAATTCATGCATCAATAGTTAACACAACCAATCATTAGAAGTAAGATGGGTCTCACACAGCATATTTATATTTGCAACATGCGATATCACTATTCATTTAGACATTCAAATACAGGGTTTCGCCACAAATTTATCCACAATTTGAACCGAAATCTGAATCATACAGGGCGACAACTGTATGATTCCGATCAATGACTGTCAAACGATGAACGTTTTGATATGATGGCAAAGAATTTGTTTTTAATAGACATGCACTACATTCAGCAAAAATTGTTTTCGTTAATATTTTTTGTAACTATGTAAGCACGCAATGTGGACCATATTTACTTCTAATGGAGCTGATTTCAACAAACGTCGTATTAAGGGAGCTGCTTGTTATTCAGCCGTATAACATATCTTTTTCGGAGACAATTAAAAGATGTTTAAAATAGATATTTGACATTTTTTTGCGTATCCCATACCAAAGCTTATTTAAACCAATCATTGGATATTGCTAGCACATCAATACGTTTAAATAACCGATTGTTTTTTATCGTTGACCTGTAGTTGTATGAGGTAATAAAATAATAAATAAAATTCGTTTAAATTTGAATTGTTGATATTTTTTACATTTCCATGTATTTCGGCACTAACGACACGGGTTTCATCTTTCGGCATCAACTGACAGTTCGTCAGAAATACATGGAAACGTACAAAATTTCAACAATTCAAATTTGATATTGAAATTCCATCAAGTACCCTCAGTCGATGTCTAATATTCGTTTAATTTATATTTATACGGAGAAAGACTGTTGGATATTGCATATGATGTCTGTGTGAAACCCGGCTAAGAACTTTCCACGCGCTTTTCTATTGACTTTTTGCATTTTTAAGTTCACTTATTCAGTTGATGTTTTGAAACATTTTAATAACCACATTTGGCCTTAATAACCAAGTAAGATGCCAGTGGCTGTTTGTCCAAGTGACCACCGTTAGAGGCCACGGTGAGTAGTTGTTTTTTCTTTAACGGCTACGAGTCAAATCATTATTTGATTGTCGTTTTTATATTGCTTTATAGTCATATGTAACCGCTAACAATACAAAAAAATGATAATTGCATAACGAAACTGTAACATTAACGTTATTATGACACTGGGTACTACTGGTTTTATCTGGAGAAGGTTGTGTGACTGTTGATTATAATATGAAACCAAGTCTAAATTTTACCGCGGAATTTGACGGAATTAATTATGCAACAGGAAAACAGCGATATGTCTAGGAACGTATTTCAAAGATTAGTCGACATAACTGAAACATAACATGACACACCCTGGTTTTTGTTAACTATAAGTGTCATTAGTGTCCTGAACTGAAATCAGCCAGCGGCAACAGCAATATTTCGCAGAATAGGCTCTTTCTTGTTGCCAGGCGTTCAAATAGCCCCCGGTTACGTCCGCTGGACGAGTCCATTTTTACGGAAAAGGGTAGCTCCAACTTTGCAGGGAGTTTTTTTTTAATTTTTGTAGATAGTCGATTATGATCTGCCGAGCGGGACGAGCTGCGCTCTCGTGGCGGAGGTGACGTGACGATGTGAATTGTTTGTTTTTTTTGATTTGCATTGCATTTAATTTAAATTCGTTGTGTCATTTGTATTATAACTTAAAGTAAATTCAGTTGCTAAGTAAATGTAAATGTAGAATCAATTTTATGTGTTAAGATTTATATATTTGTGTAATGTTAAACCACTGCATCTTGAATGGAAAATAAATAAGTTTTGAACCGGATTTGAAATGGTGTTTGTCTGAGATCAGCCCTTCCAGGACTCCGGATAACCAGCCGCTCTCCTCTCTTCGATCCGGGGTCTTCTCAAACACTGATTTTAAGAAAGGTAATTTTTTCGATTCTGAAATTCATTTGTTGTTTATGTATAAACTAGTATTTTTTACCAGGCTTCGTCCAAAATATGGGACGCTTATATTAGTTCATCTAAAACCTTTCTCTCTTGCTTTTGGGCATACTTTTTGTAAAACCCACGAAATGAGGATTTCACTGATTTAAGTTTTATAATTTTATGATGGATAATTTTTAGCTCAATGTTTTGATGTTTTTACAAATTTTATGATTCGCATTAAAAGTTATTATTTGCGACATTTAGTTAGCTGTTTTGACGAAATGACGGATTATTTTAGTATGAAGCGGTTGATAAGCAACTAAGTATTTGTTATAATTTAAGACATCGACTGAGGGTGCTTGATGGAATTTCAATATCAAATTTGGATTATTGAGATTTTGTACAATTCCATGTATTTTGTCACTAACGACCCGGGTTTCGCCTTTCGGCATCTTCAGGCATTCGAGTACACGAATGGACTCGAACTGACAGTCGAGTCCATTCGCGAGTCAGTTCGAGTCCATTCGTATGCTCGAATGCCTGAAGATGCCGAAAGGCGAAACCCGGGTCGTTAGTGACAAAATACATGGAAGTGTACAAAATCTCAATAATCCAAATTTAAGTATTTGTCATTATTGTTTCTGTTGCTTTTCATTGAGACGTCAAAAATATAGCGTTTTCAGTTTAAAGTTAAAAGTTAAGAGCAGAAAGCTGAAAATAGCACAGTTGACCTAGAACTGGCAACCATAATGACATGTGACATTTGACGTCGCTACTGTACAACGTTTGGGAGGAGTTATTGTGACTGACAGACATACAAAATCTCAATTCATTGATTTCTCAAGACGACTAAAATACTTTCAAAGTTACCAGTTTTCTTCTGTTTTAATAGTACATATAGATTAAACTCTAATAACACAGACAAATTAAACCTTATTTTACATTAGTCAATCAACATTTTTATTAATATTGCAACATTAAAATATAATCAAACACGTCTGTTACATATAAAAATATGTGTAAGGTAATATTTTAATAAACAAAAAAAGTAAATAAAACTGTGAACCCCTGAAATCTTTTCAGTGGGCCCATATTTTGTATCCTATTTATTACCTTTCCATGCTTGAATTGCAGAATCATAATAATAAAAAAGCTTATATTTACATTACAATGCTATTTTTTAAAACCATGTCCGATTCTAGTGAAACACTTCAACAGTAGTTATTTAACGAGAACTGGGTTTACGTTAGTTGCTCAATGGATATTTAAATAGAGAGTATAGATAGAATGATGTGGTTAAGAAAGTATAAGTTGATACTAAATTGTTCCGTTCCAGGATCCATAATGGTGGATGGGAAGGGATGAAAATATAAAAACATTTCTGCATTTGGATACAAAATCATAAATAAATTAAAAATCAATTTATTATAATGCAGCTTTGGTGATTTAAGCTCTCCACTCAGTTAAAGCGACCGGCATTTCACATCAAAATTCCAAGTATAATATAAAAAAGCAAACAATGACATCTTCAACAAAAATTTTAGAATAACCTCTAAGTATATATATAGTAAATAATTCTGAAGGATACAATTTCGCGAAAATTTAAATCTCTCCCTAGAAGGCCTAGAATAATAATCGCAACCCTACGAGTTACGGCTCAGTTTGCATGGGGATGCTCGGCGGGGCGCCAGTGTACCCCGGGGGGAATTCTCCGCATGAAATAAAGTCAAGTCAATCCAACGCCCTTTGCCGGCAACAGAATATCTTAATATGAATCAACCTCCGAAATAATTATGTGCGACCAGTTTTAATCTGCAAGGGTGTCGGAAATAATTGCATAAAATATTAAAAATTGCACAATAGCTCGAGTACGAATGCACCCCTTGTTACGGAATATTTATTGCTTGTCAAAAACTTGAGGCACGCCAGGGTTAGTGATTATTTATTTAATTGAAACTAGATCAATTATTGTTGTACAATAATGAAACAATAATAGTATAATGATATCAAAACACTCTTCTATAGCATACAATGTTGGGTTACAGTATATATATATATGATAAAGTTAATGATAATTTTACATTACGAGCAATTTCGTTTAAGTTAAAAACATTGTCAAACTTTCCTAATATTCTTATTATTAAATAAAATAATATGTAATTTTAAATTTCAATTTATATTCAACAGGTTATAATTTTATTTAGAAATAAATGTATTGTTTTTACAACACGAGATGAATATACAAATTGACAAATTATAATAAAGAGAGTTCTGTAGGTTCTAAGAAATCAAATAAAAATTATGTATACATATATATAAAATACCGTTTGTCTGAACTCACTCCCGTCCACGCCAAATAAATATTCATATAATATCGTTAGAAATATAAAAATATCAGAAACAAACGGCAGAATTATCTTTTAGGACAGAAAAATAATGAGAAATCGCATATTCCAAAATTTATTAATTGAATTTCAGGACTTATTTAACTTAGCGAATAACACCAAATTATAATACCATACCATCTAGGATTAACAATAAAAAATATCAAATTTTCTAATTTCAACCTACACGTTCATAAAAACATAACACTTCATAAAACGTAAAATACTTATTAATTTTTTACTGCAATATTATACAGCTAATAAAAATAATTCATAAACACCCCACATAAATAATTTTATCGATGTTTACTGAAATTTAAAATGTTATTGTCGAGTATGTTCGATAAATCCAGATTCGACAAAATGTAATATAAAACAAATATTATTTTAGAACAAATCCAAGTTGAATCCATTTTGAACTCAGGATATTAATAATGGACATCATGGCAACACTAGACACAGCTTATTTTTCATTCACCCATTTTCTATCAGTGGCGTAACAACGAAGCAATTCGTGGACCTGCGCGATAGTAGTCGATCATTTTTTATTTGAAACATATTATGTATTCATTTATAGTTAGTACGATATTCCAAACATGTTCACCGAAACAAAAATATACTGCAAAAAAAACAAGAAAACATATTAGCTGCTCTTATCGATTCTTTGAACCGTACGTGATTGTTTAATGTTTTCATATTTTACCTTTTTTGGCCATTTAAAACTTGTTCATTGGATAGATACATGTATTTAATTTATAATCAATACAAGCGAATTTATGGCAACATTGTAGTTGACATGTGTTTGCCTCTAAATACTAATATACATGGCAGATTACAGAGATACAGACTATACAGAGGCATCATTAAAACTTGTATATTTGACTGTGTAGGTGTAATTATTCACCACATAAAAATTAAGAAGAGTGTAAAATTATTCAAATGATTTATGCACATAGACAAAATATTAAATTAATGATGACATTTATCAGTAATTAAAAATAAACATTAATTATTAAAAAATATAAGCCTATCCACACAATTAAAGTCACATTTAACGGATAAAACGACTTCCAATAAATTGCCATGCGAATTTATTTTATATTAAGTTACATAATATTATTAGAATCAAGAAGGTTACGCGAAATCAACTTGAGATGAAAGATATGACAAACACCCATGCTATGACCTCAAATCATTGGTAATAGCAATACGTGGTATTTGACGTTCTCAGGAATTGTACCTAGCACCATTCCGATATGATATAAAAGCCAACAATTATGATTGTACTGCTTATTATATATATATAACAAAACTTTCACTCGTTTTTTATTATTTAAATGGTACTGTTTAATTTTAAATTATTTCGAATATTTGATTTCGAACACCACTGTCCATATATTATAAAAGTAGTACGCAGGCCACTGACAGTTCGCCATTAATATCTACGTGGAATGGCAAACATATCCCACCCTAAAAAGCACTCTCTGCAAAGTGTTCAATGTATCCTAGTTAGTTGTGTACCAAAAGATATTTAGTGTGCAAGTGCGCACACAAAAACGAGCCCTGCGTAAATATAGATGTATTTTGGATGTACAGATTTATACGAGGGGGTGAAAAATCTCTACTTTTTGACATGGATGTCCAACATTTGCGAGCGGATATGACAGATAAACCAAAAAGTCATTAATTATCGTATTACGAAAAAGGGGCATAGGGTGCTTAGTCAACGTAATTTATAAACGTATTTTAAATGTCCATATCACATTAAATCTTTAATTAAGTTTGTAAGATCCGAACCGTTAAACATTGAAAGACAATACAATGCACAATTTGGTTTATCCTCAAACTTGATAGTACGAAATCTTGAAGAAAAGTTAATAAAAACGTATTTTTCAAAACACTTTACCAAGGTTATGATATGCACTAAAGTCGTATTTTATTATGTTTGTTATAAATTTTAATGTTATTTATGGGTGTAATGAAGACTGTTAAGTTGGTATAGCTTCAACATAGCGTTTCCATATCAAATTGAAGAATGAAATCTGATACTGTATACTATAACAATGATCTATAAATTAACTAAAAACTGATATCAGAAAATTCTAACTTTCTACAATTTGGTGCCTAACTATTGGAACTTATTCAAAGCGTACTGAAATCACCACTTACGAATTCATAATATTATGAAAAGGATAATCGTAAATCGGTAATTTAGAAAATTGTCACGTGGTTTATTCAATTAAAATTAATACCGATGAGATGTCGATTATTTTTTTATTATTTAAGACATCGACTGAGGGTGCTTGATGGAAATTCAATATCAAATTTGGATTATTGACATTTTGTACACCTCCATGTATTTTGTCACCAACGACCCGGGTTTCGCCTTTCGGCATCTTCAGGCATTCGAGCGCTCGAACTGTCAGTTCGAGTCCATTCGTGCGCTCGAATTCCTTCGTTAGTGACAACATACATGGAAGTGTACAAAATCTCAATAATCCAAATTTAAGTATATATTTACCACTTTTAAGGTGTTAATTGTCAATTCTTGGTGGAAAGGCATTATATTAAAAATAAACACAATGTACTGCTTCCACATATTTACAATGATCAGAACCGGTTTCGCTCATCACGAGCATTATAAATGATCATTATAAACATATGGAAATAGTGCAAACATATTGTGTTTTATTATTAAAGTATATATTTACCATAACAGAACTTCTGAATGAAATCCCTTCTGGATATTTTATTTAAATGACTTACAACTAGATTTGAAATATTTAAAACCTTGGCTGCCTTTTCAAAAAACAATTTATTTTTGGTTAAATAAACTGATAATGTTGTACACCACTGCAATAACTATTAGATGTAATATTTAAGGAATATTTTCAAGAATATATGGTGTAAATAGTTTCTGGGAATTTATATAAAAATGCGGCAAAAATTCCTAGAATTACGTTTATGTACATCTGAGAAATATTTTTAAAAAAAAACATATTTTTCATAATGATAACGTTTTTCCCCCGCGTTTTTTCGTATTGTGTCATAAAATTAATTGTTTTACTAATAATTGATTATTATTAATTTCCAAATATTCTAAACTTTTCATTTTAACTCCTTTATTATTTACTCGATGGAGTATTTCTACATTATTACTGTAATAATATTTTAAATAGGTCAAGTGGCTCAGGACTATTAAATTTACTTCTCTTGGGAGTGTCAACTTCCAACACTAGTTATTAATTTTGTAATTAGTAGTGTTATGGTAATTAGTTTTATTGACGTTTGTGTCTAGCCCCCTCCACACGTTCAGTAAAAAGAAATAATCCCACCGCACTTTCGTTTTTAAGTTAATCATTGTTTTTTTCGGAAATAAAAAAGATTTGCGATATAGTTAGGCTAACGATGCTTCTTAAAGAGGCTACGGCATAATGCCCAGTTTAATGAATACTTTTTAGCTATTATCTTCAAACAAGAGAAAGTGATCAAGTGAAGAATATTCCATAAAACCGTTTGACCATTTTTACAGAAAATTATTATGCTCGTATAACGACAATTGATTCGTAAACAATGCAGTGTCAAATTCTCTCGTATGATGAAAATATATCAATCGCTTTGTGTGCAGTATTCTGCGTTGTAAATTGATTTTTATCTAACTATGTTTAGTAATTAAAGCCCATCCCCCACATTGGTTATGAATATTACACGAAATTGGACTAACGAGAAATGTCGTTTTCTTAATAATTGTATTATTATTTTGTAAATTAATAGGATATTCTCGAAGTAATTTTTAATTTACTGTAATTTATATACTGGTAAGTAGTTATCAGTCGAAATTTTTCAAAGAGCTCATTTGTGAGGGGCGAGAGTCATCCCTAGTAATCAGGACGTCCCCTTAGGTGATTATCGGGGTTGTTAGGAGAGTTGCAAACTTCACTTCAGTCGGTGACATGAGGGTGACACTGCAGCTACTAGACTACCATCTAGCGAAGACTAAGTACTCATTTTTTACACTAAAGCTTTGGCACTTAATAAGAATGCTGCAACAAATATATATTTTTTTGGATGATGTAGGTTAACAGTAAGCAATCATTACTAGTTGATCATAACATTCAAATCTAATTAATTGTAGCTACTCTACCCATAAAAGAATACACTACTTCAAGGAAAATAGTCATTTAACTTTTTATTTTATCAATATTTAAATAAGTAAATGTTTTATTTAGTGTGTACGAACAAGGGTGTAGCATGAGTGTCAGGGGGGTCAGAACCCCTCCTCGGCGACGTTAATGCATATGTTAGCAATAAAGGTTGAAATTGTAAATAATTAATAATTGATTATTTTTTAATGTGCGAAATTGTAAACGTACGCATTAAACTTTATAATAAATTAACCCTATTTATTCTTTTGAATCCCCACTTTGAACGAATCTTGGCTACGAGTCTGCTCTCGAAAGTGTAATCTCTAATATTGCAAAATCTGGATTAACTCACATCATTTTATTTTATCTTTTGCCAGTTATTTCTTTCATCTGGATCATCCAACTGATTGTCGTGCTGGCCATATCTTGAATCTGGCGCATTGCCAAATTTGACCATTAGTCTTATAAGGATTTCTGGTCCTCGACAAACAGTGAGCCACAAGAAATTGCAAAATACGCCGCAAGCAAACAGAAGACTGTTTGTTTTCTGATATCCAGATCCCACAGTATCGAATGCTTTATTTGTTTATTTTAAATATTTAATATTACTAATATACATATTCAATCTGACCGCTGATTTTTCTAGTGGTTTAAACTACATAGTACTATAAAGTACAATATACCATAGCACAGCAATTTATGAAACAATTCTGCAAAAAACACAACTATTTCTTTTTCATAATTGCCAAATCGTGTATTTTACATTGAAAAAATGATGTGTCATCTCTCTACCAAGAAATATTTGTGTACCGTATTGTTTTTATACTAGCAATAAAAGCAATTAAGGTGTATCCATGTATGTACTATTTAAAAAAAACACATTCATTTGTAAAATTAACGAACACTTCCTATTTTGAATATTTGCGTAGAGAATATTATTTCGACATAGTAAAGTTTCGTGAAAATGGCATTCCTACATGAAATTCCTATCTAAAATGATATGTGAAGATTATAAAAATCTCTAAGTTTGTCTACAGGCAGTGACAGTTTGTTGAAATAAATAATTAATGCTGCTTAAAATATATTATAATGAAGCGCGGAGAATCAAGGGAATGTGTTGCCAGATTCACGAGGGAAGATCAAAGACAAGATAATTTAAAAGAAACCATATAGCGAGCTAAGACACAACATGTGGTCTTATAGTATTATGCAAATATCGATAATGGATTTAGATTACATAGATTAGATAAGTATAACAATATTTAATGGATTAATGAGATTTCAATGTTCTTATTTTAATTATTTTCTCAGACATGGTGTGTTAATCGAAAATATGAATTTAGATAACCATTATTTAAAAATATTTTTATTGTTTTTAATATGTTTATGTTCAAAACTGACATTTATTGTATGTTATGCGTTTAATTTCTAATTGGACTTGGATATTATATAACAGCATGATATTTATATTTCATGACAGTGGTTACTTTTATAAATACCTGTAATTGGTTGTGTATTTAATATATCAAATTTGTAAGAATAACTTAGGGAAATATGGAACCTAGGTTAAATCTTTCACTAGTATACTTTCACAAATACAGAATTTGTTTTATTATTTCCATTACGCAAAATTCTGTAAAATAGAAAGTTTTCTTCGTGCAGTTCTCCATATCCATAAAAAAATGTAAATGTATTTTGAATAATTAATAATATATATATAGTAGTGTCCATATTTGTGAAACAGTTTTAATGCAATACGTTATTGAACCAGATTGCCAGTTCAAATATTGTTGGGGTTTTCCATGAAATGAACACAATGTTGGATTGGTCATTTATTTTTTATTATTTGATATTACCGGAAAAATATAAAACTAGAGGTTTTTCAGATTTAAGATACTGCCTTTTCATGGATTTATACTCGTATTCATAATATTTTCTGTATTGATTCTTTAACTTCTTTACAGATGGTGTATTTTTTCAAAATAAAACAGCCGAGCAGTCATAAATGATTATTTAAAACAAATAAATACATGATAAAGCCACACGTAATAAGCGCATAATAATAGACAAAGCTTTCTTTTCTGCAGAAGACTTCGAAGAATTTATAATAGTAGGTGTATATGGGTACCCAAATAAAATAAAGCAGAAAAAGTGTTTTCACGAAGACGGTGAAGTCGGCAAGGAGTCATCCATCCGGCCAATACATTACGGGGAAAGTAAACACATCAAAAGTGCACCGTACAAAAATAAAAATAAAACATCATCAGCGGCCGACAGAGAGAATGGTTGATACAGTGCTCCGGGCGGCGGCGAGGGGAAGACATCGAGGCGTCGACTATTTTTGGCGGGAGACGCCGCCGACGTCGGGAAAAGCGCGCGAACAGGGTTGACGCGGATTCCCGATTCAATATTATTTCACAATCAATTCACCTCTGTCAATGATATTTCGGAGAGATTATAATTCTAATAATTATTATTCAGGCTCATTAAGCTACCGCATACCTTTAATTGGATTCGATATTTTGAATTACAGCAGGAGATAAAATATTTAGTATGATAAATGTTAAAATTGTTTGTCGTGAGTTTAAAAATTCAACTGAGTATTGTCAGTAGAATAAATGTGTGTAATCTTCATTTGACGATGAAAATCAAAATATAAAATACCAACAATAATTTAAGATATCGACTGAGGATTTTTTTTGGAATTTCATATCTAATAAAAGAAATAATAATATCAGCGCATTTTTATGGTTGAAAGCAATAATACTTAAAAACCAAAAAAATTGAGAAGATTAGCTAGATATATATATACACACAGTGAACTATTGTACCTATGCTACATCCAATGATTATATATTATGTTTAATGATTGTAAAATGTGAGAACATAGGATATGATAAACATTTTCAACTAAACTCACCAGGCCAGTGAAACCGTTCATGTCGTTACAAATTAAAAAAAAAATTAATATAATTGAAAGAATAATATTACCACTACAGACCCGTAGACAAAGCGGCAAACGCTTTCGTAACATTCGGTTGCGCGGTCAATCGTGGAAACCCCGAATGGACATCTCCATACGATGACTTTTGGGGCGATTTATGGTTTTTTTCAAATCCAAAAGCATGTGTTGTTTCCACCCATTTTATCCAATCCTCAAAACCTTTCTTTTATCCTTACCCTTATCCCATGTGAAAAAAATATTCTCGCTAAAAAACCTTCTTTTAAAATGCTTTTTTCTCATGTGCATTTGATTACATAATATATGCTACACAATGAATGCAGATATGGTTAAGAATCTTTATGATTTTCAATATTATATATTATGTACTTGACTATGTCCACTCTCACAAGATAGTATTATTAATGAAGTCTCATAATAACTACATTGAAGTTGGTTAACTTTATTTACTAAATAGGCAAACAGTTAATAATCAAATACTGTTAAGAGTAAATTTAATGAAAGATAACGAAATTTATGAGGTCAAACGTGGCTCCATAAAAATTCTCGCGTATCGAAAACATCGTAAAAATATTTAATCGAATTGATAATATTTTTTATTGGACACAGATTAAAGATAAAGAAGTATTTAATGTTAAAACAATTGACTGTGTTTTTCGAACACATTTCCAAATAGTATAGATTATTTCTGTCATTGGTATAAACATTGTATTTTAACAACACAAATAGCTGACAATAAAATAAATCGGGATAATATATATGCTCAATAGATATTTAAAACATTTATATCGTAAAATCAATGTTGCTTGTAAGAAGAAGCAAATATCATTCAATATCGAATCGATGAGATGTTGGCATAATCAGAATAATGATGCAGGGCAGTGGCGTGATACATTTGAATGCACATGATTCAAGGTTGAGGAAGGGAAAATACAACATAGATATCCGCAGGACTACGCAAAATTGAAGGTCGGTAAACTGTACTCTCTCTCTACTGCTACGTTTACATGAGTCCAGAGTACAAAGCTATAAGACAACAGTCCTTTCATAATGTATAGTACTTCATATTAGTTAAAAGGAAATGCATTTCTTTTTAGAGAGATACATAAAACTGGTATTTTTTACCCGACTTCGTCCAAGATGGAGAACGCTTACATTACATTATTAAATTTAGACGTTGGCTAACTAATGTTGAAATTTGAAAATATCACCGTCAACCGTACCTCTTTTGTACCTCTCTCTTACACCCACACAATATAGTCCACTCCACCAATAGTAGTGTTAAAAGTTGAAAAACAAAATAAACAAACGATCAGTCATGCGCTAATTCTCGATGCCGATTCCAAATGCACACCAAGTTGTAAAAATTTACCACTTACTTTATACTAAATCACAAACATCAAACTCAATTATCTACGTTCGCGTTACTATCTTAACTGTCACTTGCAGATCAAATTAGTATTGAGCTGTTGGTAGGCGACTATTCTTGTTACTTTTTTCATCTCGCATTGAAACGTCAAAAATATAGCGTTTTCAGTTTTAGGTTAAAAGTTGAAAATAGCACAATTGAACTAACAATTGCAGCTGAAATGACATGTGAAAATTTCATGTCGCTAGTGTACGCCGTTTGGGAGGAGTTGTTGGTGACCAACAGACACAAACATACAGATTTCTACATGCATTTTGTGGTATATAGTAGAGATGTACAAATGATCTGTATTTTGTAGAACATTCATATTTCTTTGACACGTGACCTGTACTTTTTTTGAATTGACAACCAAATATTGCAACAGTTCTAGTTATAATAGCTAAGGTTCTAACATTTACCCAATTAATTAAACAACATATTTTAGAATTTTAAGCATCTTATCTGTCTAGTGGTTTTTAGATTTTGAATGCTTAGTTTTCTAAAGTGTATTCGATTCTGTCTTTGGGATTTAGTCCTTCAATTAAGACGGTCGGCGATGATTCATTGTTAAAACTAAAAACCAACTGGGTTAGCTGCATTGTAAAAAAAATAACAGATTATTGTAGTATTATCCATTACTCACCATTAATTTTTACATTTTTTGTCGTAGGTTGAATTTTGTATTTATAAGAAGATCCTTACCTGTAACAAAATAAGAATAAAACAGTTATTAACAAGTAAATATAATTTTATTGCATCTTACAAGAGCTTGAACTATAATTTTGTTAATCATTATTATTTATTCGTTTCATAATGATGTAATTTTTAAAATTAGTTGGAACTGTAATATTTCTCACTATTGAATGAAGAAAAATAAATATTTAGATTCAATTACTATAGAAATCTTGCCAATAAAGAGGGTTATAATAATATAATTGCAAAAATTCTGGCAAGACGACCGAGTTTCCTGTTATGAATCATTTACAGAACATGTTCTTATTTTAATTTATCAGACTGTCGACGATTATAGTGTGATTCCGTTGAATAAATTGTAAATCTAAATAAAAATTGAGTTGCAAAATAACTTCTATACACAAACTATATTAGCATGAACACTAATGTAATTCATAATTAATTAATTTATAACTATCTAAGCATTGCTGGGATTTATCTTAAATCTTCTGTGCATATTGAAATGATTTTTTAAACATGAATTTTAAATATTTTTCAGAAAAGGAAAGCATACTTCAGGAAGGTGCTGGTATAAAAACACAGTCACAAACAGGTCCATACATCGATTTACAAATCACCGAAAATCTGACAGGGCTACCACTAGCACAGGGACAAAAAATTAAATCAACGAGCTTAATGTCTACCTGTTGATATGTTTAACCCATTAAGTCCTTAACAACTGATTTCGAAATACTATTTTCAGTCTGTTTTTGAGATCATGCATATAAAATTTTTTATCTATTTGAAAACAGAAGAATTTTAAGACCGTTTATTTAGACCAGGCATGGGTAACCTTTCCTAGTTCTGGGTTCAAATTATAATTATATATCTGAGTAAAATTAAACTAACTAATATTGTGTATTAATTACAATTTTTTTTGTTTTATTGTGTTTCTTCGTCAAAAAACTGTGCTGCCAAAAAATAACGAGAGTCCGAATATCTTCGCTGAGACGGTTCAGGGATGGACAAAAAGTAGTAGACGACCGGATCTGACCCGCAGGCCAGGTGTTATATATAGTTTAGTCTTTAAAATAAAATATTTCTCATATGAGTTTAGCAAGAAGATAGCATTTGGCAGAGTCGTTAAGTCGACGCTGTTAGTACCCAATGAGTTAAAAAGTCATTGCGTATAAATATGTGAGACAAACTACGGTTGGTAAGTAAATTTAACTACTCAGGTGCAATTGATGGTGGGTGAAATCGTTGGTTATTCTTACATCTTGAAATGTCAGCAATACTGCTGTCGCCTTTTGAAAGTGTAATGAGCTGAGGAATTCTACGTAGATAACCATATGCCCTGGATCCACGAACTAGGACAGAGAACCAATAAAAATTGCCCAAAGTTGGCCAATTGACCTTTGTGGATGATACCTACTTACATAAAATCAATTGGAGTAAAACGCTCGTTTGAAAGAAGTCAACGCAATATGGAACTATCACCATATTATATTATATCTTATATCTAAGAGAGGAATACGGCCATAAACTTGTAATAAGAAATAATCAAACAAAAGGCTGCAGGGCTAACTCTCTCTTCAACAAAAATATAGCTATACGTTGTTTTAATGAGTAGTTGATGTATTTTAATTAACTAACCCAATTTAAAAAATAAACAATTAGTTAATGATTGGTACCATTACGATATTATGTGATTACTAAATATTGCATGTCGGAAAAGATACTAAAACTAATGTAGTCATAGAGGCATTTATAAACTTTCTTGTAAAAACTGTCAAGGCAAATACATTGATCAGGCAGCTAGAATTTATCAGAACAAATGAGCATATATAAAATCTTAAAAGTAGTAGCTTTTACGAACAAATCAAACCATCGTTAAGAAATTAGTCGTGATTCTAACAATAATAATAATGCATAAATACTATATGGCGTTTCAATAACCAGAAGTATGGTAAATGCACTGTCGTACAAATGCAACTTTATTTAAATATTCATAAGATCGTATTCGTTATTATATAATGAAAAAAAACGCTACTCATGTAAATAATCAAGTTAAATTACTTTTATGGGAACTCATTATTCACTGAATTTATTAACTTAACGTGCTAAATTATTGGAAAATGCGTCACTTTAGTCTAGATTCTAGATAGTCTTGCATCGTTTATTTTGTCGCGTGACAGGACCCTCTTGTCCAATTTTATCTTTATGGCTGGTCATAAAATCAAACTTACACAGTTGCGAGTTCAGTGCATCAGCCATTACAGCAGACTAAATGAACTGACAGTGTAAAGTGAGGTGTTGCCGTAAAACTACCACATTCATTAAGTTTTCAGATAACGCCAAAAAGGACTTTAAGTTTTCATCGTAGGAGGTCATGTTTATCATTACCTAGTTCGCAGATAGGGTGAAAAAGATCGTGGGAAAAAAATAATGCTCTAAGCGCGAAACACACGAATGTTTTCAGAATATACGTCAATGAATTAAAAAAAATGGTTTGTTTCCAACTTTCTTTGAGACGAATTGTACCGACAGGTTTAAAAATGATTATATTTTATCTTAGCGGCCATTTAGCTCAGAGTCCTTAGTACTTTTGCGTAATATACATTTTCTTGCGGCAGATTCTTTATCGACATTTTGTGTACGGATTTTTTTTTCATTGAAATCAAAATTCTCATTTTTGAACTTGTTATCATTGATTGTAATCAGTAATCTCCCGACAAATCAAAGCAAAACCGGTCGTTTTTAAGTGTTAATTCCCCGCATGCATTATTACTGTGGAACGAAGGATTCCATCAACGCATGTTTTTGTCTGAGGAAAACGATTGTCCCGTCACGACTACTGAAAGTGTACGTGCATTAAATTAAAGTGTTTAATTCTTATAGGAAGTAATTGTTCTAAATGTAATGTAAATCTTGAAGATTTTTAATAGTACATTCGCGCAGTATTGTTTTACAAAACTGTCAGTCAGGGCAAAAAAACCATATCAACTTACATTGACTGGCCTAAATACATTCTCTACTGGCTATGTATGTCTACACGGGTTAAGTTGTACTGAATATAGTAACACACCTGACTATCTATCTTCTCCACTCGACTCGTGTAAACTAGTTATATAGTGAAAAGTGAGCAATTTTAATCGCGGTATGTTTACTTACTTCGTAAGATGGTCGATGGACTACTACTAGCCTAGAGGATACCGCATGCTTTATGTTTATGTACGTACATGTTAACTACAATATGCATTTTAGATGCCTTGTGTAGGAATGATTTCATCTTTCGAAATCATCGGACATTTATGACGCAGTCATTTATGGTAAGCTTACCAATAAAAAATAACAAAGGCACATCATTATCATGTCGGGGGCATTTCTTCGTAAAATTACACAATCTTAAGCGTTTATTTTTATTTCATTTGTTTGTCCGCCTCTCCCACGCGATCGGGTAAAGGATAACACAGCAGACAGACAAATTACTTCAATTTAAAAAAACTAAAACAAACAGTACATTAATCAGATTGAGCAACATTACACTCTTATTATTAGAATGTGTTCAAACATGCTGATTTTCTATGGCGGTGCTCCGCAACCGGTGTGTCGTGGCACACTGGTACGCCGTGAGACGATCCCAGGTGTGCCGCGACGCAGTGCATCCAAAATGAGAAAATTCGAGTAGTTAACATTAAAAAAAAAATCAAAGCCATTTGTTTGTTAAAAAATCCGATTAAATTATTAATAACAAATATTATATTATTTCGGTATTCAATGGAATAATAATTGTATTGCACCGATAGTTGAACTGCAATGATGAGAGGTAAAATGCGGCTTGTCTCGTGTGTAAAACACAAAAATTGTACCGTAGAAATTACACATTGCTGCATTAATAGGGAGGAGAATTGATGGCGAGATGGCGAAATTTCCCAGTAAAATAATTACAAACAATGAACGAATGTATTAATGCAAATCATCAAATGAGATTTAATTATGCATTTTTAAAAAAAAAAATTGTTAAGTGTTCCATCACTTTGAAAAGATAAAAGGTTTTAACTGGGTTATATTAAAAAATTTGTTTATTACTATTTTAAAATCATCAAAAAAAAAACAAATTAATAAATAGTAAATTTGGATTATTGAGATTTTATACACTTCCATGTATTTTGTCACTAACGACCCGGGTTTCGCTTTTCGGCATCTTCAGGCATTCGAGCGCATGAACGCCTGAAGATGCCAAAAGGCAAACCCGGGTAGTTAGTGACAAAATACATGAAAGTGTAGAAAATCTGAATAATTCAAATTTGATATTGAAATTCCATCAAGCACCCTCAGTCGATGTCTTAAATTATATAATAAATAGTAAGTTTTGTTTTTGAAATTTACATATTTCGGCTAATGGTGTGCCTCGAAATATTAATGAGTGCTTTGGTGTGCCGTGGGTGAGAAAAGGTTGTGGAGCGCTGGTCTATGGCAACCCTAGTAACCAAGTGACCAACTGCGTAATACTTATTTCATCACCTAAATAAATAAACAAAAATAACCCTATACAATAATATTTAATATGTAACTATAAAACTATTACATTCGATTAATTTAACACATGTATTAATGTAACACATTTAAAATATGATAATATTTGGTTTTAGTGTGGACGAGTGATGACGTTCTAGGCTTCGGTTTCGCAACACATTGTTCAAATCCCCAAATGAGCACAAGTATAGCTGCATTATTAACTTTTCTTTGTATTCCAATATCGTCTTCTGGAATGCTTTCCCATGAGGTTATTAATACTTTCTGCCATACCACGATTCAGAAGTAGCGATTGGCGTATCTTCAAAGCCTCATGTATATTTAACGGCGAGTCAATCAAATGAGTTGAATGCAATACCATGGCAAATAAGATAAATTTAACATACTTTATAAACAAATAAAAAATATGTTGTTTAATAGAAACGTTAGTATCAAAGTCCCTGCGACACCCCGGACTGCGTGTTTGCATACCGACAAGGAACGCCATGGGTTGCACCAATAACCCTGACCATATCATGAACGTCAAAAGACATATGAGAGAATCACCATAGAATGTTTATTGGGAGTGAATTAATAATTAGTGTATAAGTATTCAATTTATAACGTTGAATGCATAAATTGTTATAACAATGTTATGTTTTCATGGATAAAAGATTAAAATATAACAACATATTATTTTACAAAAGAAATTAGCATCGCTTTTCAAAATTTAAATAGAATTTAATACAATGAAATGTTAAGCGCTTTTTGGCTTTATTTTTATGGCTATGTGTATTAACGTTTGTTATTATGTATATACATTTAAACCTTAATAAATTTGTTACGATTTTACTAGCTTAGCATGTTAAAATAACAAAAGAAATGGTTTCAAATTTTTCAATAGGTATATGACGTAGCCGAGTCTCCTATACAAAGCTAATGCCCAACAAAATGCACACAATGACCTTTGTATGCAAATAAAAAATCGATATCACGGGTACCAACAATACCGATGTACATTTAAAATGAATTCACTTGGTACACCCCTACCCCCACTGAACGAATTTTCGAAATTTGAATCGCTTCATGAAACCTGAGGGAGAAGATTCGAATGAAAGTTATCGCCGTCCCCCTCTATAGTCGCGGAGAAAAGGGGTTGCTATAGTAACTAGAGAGGGTTGCCAGATTGCTGTCCCTACGGCGGCGCTCGGCTGGATGTTGCCAGGAGGGGAAACATATCATGATATCAGGATAAATATTTAACCAAAAGAAAAAATTTTACGATATTCATATGAAGCTTGTTCATGAAATTATTATGAAGATAACGTAAATTCACACATATACTATAGAATTAAGTATGGCAATAACGCAATGATATCAAAATTTATATTGAGATACAGCTCACTTACTTCTCAACAACATTGAAAATGATAAATTAATAAACACTTTTTTCTTCTGATTCATAATTTTCTTCGAAAAAAAATGATAGTGGAAATTATCGGATTTGGACGTTTTTTCTCATCAATAAAACGTTCGGAATCTGTAATGAAACAAGCGTTCCATTGCTATTTGATTAATATTTGTTTTATTCGAGTATCTGGCAACACTGCATCCAGAATTGGCGGGGAATTTCGTAGAATGGCGAGAAGAGAGCGAATATGGCGCCAGTAGCCATCATGTCAGATTATGATGGGGATAAAAATACACAAGGTGTTCGTAAAAGCGCGTAATCGCTGCATCCTGACACTAATGAGTGCAGTTGTAAAAATTAAAATAAATATATTTAGTTATTTATGTGCAGGGCTTCTCAGAGAAAATGTGAGCTTTTAATATTTATGACTACCGAACTATTTAAAAAGAAAATATCACACTAATATAATAAAAAAATCATACATAATTAACAAATTAAAGCTGGCGAGGCTCTTCTATATGTGAGGTAAACGAAAGCCATCGTTTATGTAACCTTCTAAACAGTATTATTGTTGAATTGGTTGCTAATATAATAAAATCATAATAAATCAATGTACCTATGTATAATTAATCAAAATATGCATGATGAAGTTTACATATTGTATGATTAGGATTGAGTAAGCATTTTCAATTTATCAACGAAGATAATTAGCTATCAGTTATAAATTTCGGTGGATTTATAAGAGGTCATACATGAGTAACTTAGCCACCGATGTTCTTCAACCTCGATTATCTAATAAGGAAAGAATTTTACTTTTATATAATATATGGATGGGGACATATTAGCTTTATTATTCGAACCGTAGAATGTCACCGGAAATTTAAATAACGGCATGCGATTTCAATATCCGATTTCGCGAGTTGGGCTCCTATGCTTGTATGACCGCAGGTCAACTTCTTGAAATGATACTGATAGGCTGGCAAACCAACTCTTGTAAAACTACGGTTAGGTACACCATTGAGAGAGCAAGCATTTAATAAAAAGTTTTTGTAATTTCAAGGAGTTAATTTATTTAATCACAATTTCTTGTCAAATGTGTCAAAATATTTAAATTATTAATTTACACTGCATTCCGATAGATTTACTATCTTGCAAATTCACTCGATCCGTAAACAGGCATAATCGGTAAATAAAAACTTCAAGTAATTAAATTAGACGGCGTTTTATAATAAATAAACATGCGTGTGATTATTTTGGTTAGAATCACAGTTATATGCAGGTGAATGAATTAATATTAATAATACCATAATTCACCTGCGATAAAAAATTACAAATTGCTAGATATCATATCACACATTGTTTTCAGAACTGTATAATCAATTTTAACCTTATATCTGTTAATATCAACCGTAAATATCTCCATCAAAAATAAACAGGATTTCAAGTTAGATTTAATAGCGCTTCGTTTGTGGGCATACTATTAACGAAATAATTACATTATTTTACACGCCATGATTGCGTGCTCTCTGATTGATTGACAATATTACGATGGATTTAATAAACTTTGATTTTTACACGATAACGTGATTTCACTACATATTCCAATTAAATTCATTTGAAGGAAGTACCGTGTAAACGTAGCAACAAAAAAATACTTTATTTTTTTAATATCCATGTTTGATCGTTACTGAATCGATACTGATCCGCATCTTAGTTAAAATTAAAATAAAGGTCGTCCCTATAGAATAGGCTAGAGGAAATTTTTGGGACACCGTGTCTAAAGGCGTATTGATTTATGTTCTGGAAGACTGCCCTAACTGTATGACGTTTTGTACAGAGTGTGAACAATAAAGGGACAAAGGGAGGAATTATATTCCATTGTTGGGACTTTAAATTCACTATAATTTGACGTCATTAACTACCGCCATAAAATTGAGATACTGACATTCTGTACAAGTAGATAAAAATTATTGATATATTGTGTATATTTAATTATAGAAATTATTGCATTTACTGGTTATTAAAACACAAACCTTTAAAGGAATTAAAATTTAAGCAGAGATGGAATATGTGACCTATTTCATTTAATATAAATAGTTAAATGGTAATGCATTTTACAGCACTGATTTGCGCACGAGGTCATCAATTACAAATAGATTTTTATTAAATTGTAGCTAGTATTTTCTCACTAATTTTGAGATGAACAATATCAATACTTACCCATAGTATGGATTTAAATAAATGAAAAATAATCTGAATTTAATTAGTTCATTATTAATTTTCAGATATCCATAGTCTTTGGAAATTAAATTAAATTGAAATATAAATGCTTATATCGACAGTAACTGATTTTTTTTAAATAGTAACATTGTGACTTTAATGCACTTTTGAATTGTCTATTTTAAACTACAATATAATTTTCGTCGGCGTCCGTGGCGCAGTTGGTTTCGTCGCTGGCTACGGTTACGGATGTCTCGGGTTCAATTCCCGGTGCGGACGGTTTTCATAGATTGATCTTTCAATCGATTTATGGATTTCTGTTCGTAGTCTGAGTCCTCCCTCCCACCAATCCCATCCTCACGGGGCGTAACGAGAGCGATTAGCTAACCACTTTTCCTCTCATAGCCCTATCCTTCTATCCCTACTCTATTCGAAAAAAAAGAGAGGTTGAGCAACTGAGTGACGAGCAGTTCTCGTAGAAAAAATTCTGTCAAGATACCTCCATTGGGAGACCATATGCTCCACATTGGGAGCGGACATGGAAAAAAAATATAATTTAATAAAAACCAAATGTTCTTTTTCTTTATTTCAATTATATTTCTGGTGTTTTCAACATTTCAAACGTTATTCGAATATTAAAATACTTTTAGGTTATAATATCCCCTATTCATTTTGTAATCTTTATTTATATGAAATTAATGGCTGTTTAATTTTTACTGACTCAAATATAGACATGTCGTAGATACTAGAAAAATATTGCAAAAGTCATAAATTATGTGAACATGAATATATACAATTGTTTGGTACAGAATTGTTAAAACTTCAGGCAGTTGACAAATGGTCACAGAAATACTCACAAGCAATAATTAGAAAGTCGGAGCCAGATATATCATATGAAAAATAATATTTTATGAAAAAAACACTAAACCGGTGTCGAAAGTTGACAGTACGTTTATCTAAAATTTTAATGACAGGTCTCTCTGTATATCAGGATAAAGTTTACCGATATTGATAAGCGATACACAACCATTGAGTATAGTCTTATACCATGGTCTTATCTTTCAATAATATTGTGGTATAAAATAAATAAGCAGTACAATAACAAAGTGAGCATGTGTAGTGCAACGGTAAAAGTCTCACTTAACGGAAGGATACTCGATTGAATCACATTTTAAATTTCATTTTTTTTAATTTAAAATTTAATATCCCAGGCATGATTTTAAGAAAAGCTAGCGTTGTGGAAATCACTCCGAAAAAAGAAGACAGATACAAGTTTTAAGTGTAGCCTTTGCAAGAATAAACGCGACAGTACATATTCGCGCAAACACGTGCGTGTGAAGACAATGACGTGAACTGTTACCTAGCACAGATCGAAGCAAATCATAAATATTTGTTTCGTAGGCGATCGACGGCGTGTTATACTTGTATGTAATCAATTGACGATTCAAAACAATTGCTGGTTTAATACATAAGAATAAAATGACTAAAAATATCAAATTTGGATTATTGAGATTTTGTACACTTCCATGTATTTTGTCACTAACGACCCGGGTTTCGCCTTTCGGCATCTTCAGGCAGTCGTGCGCTCGAATGTCTGAAGATGCCGAAAGGCGAAACCCGGGTCGTCAGTGACAAAATACATGGAAGTGTACAAAATCTCAATAATCCAAATTTGATATTGAAATTCCATCAAGCACCCTCAGTCGATGTCTTAAATTATAGACTACAAATATTTTTATAATTTAACTTAATTGAGATATAATTCGTTATTTAATGATGTTTTCAACTGACTCTGGATAATAACATCATCGAAGGTTTTGAAACATTGGGTGTTTACCATAAATCACCACAAAAAGCCAATGAATCACAATACAATTTAACAGATCTCAGTTTACTGTAGAACTGTCAAACATATTATTCAAAATGTGTTAACATCATTTGTTACAATAAATTACTGATGACAGTATTACGAAAAATCTATAGTTTATTATTTCATGAAGGAAGTTTTTACTAATACAACGCAGTTCGTTGTAGTTATATGCTATGTTACAATTTTTATAGTGCGCTCAGGACCGAGTTCGCTTAGCGACTGAGTATTTTCAACTGAGCTTCCTGATTCTGCGAAACCGGCTTATCTTCCTTATGGAAGAATCAGTCATCTTAAAATTCCAACGGACTATCTTCGCGACAATTGATGAAGGGGTTTTATATCTATTTTTTATTTCAAAATGGATAAAGGTGTCATGGGCTGTGACGGCCTTCATCCATAATAACCACCACAGTGGTCATTATTTATTATGAAAATGACACAATTGAAGTTTTTAACACATTAGTTTTTAGTTTATTAACTTTTTTGATCCTCAGTTAAGCACTTAAGCACGTCACTAGTCAAATTGACCTTAGCTGAAATAAAAAATACATCAAAAAAACTTTGATTTTGTAACATACATAACTTCTTCATCCACTTGTGTCATCAATTATGAACTTATAATATACACACCATTCAAGTGATCATCGAGAAAGATTGACTACGTCTGTATTAACTCTCTAAATACAACCGCGCCTCGTCAATTAACCTTCTGTGACAAATAATTAATAGTAATGGACATTCCTACTTTGAAATAATTATCATTTCAACGGACGCTATGAATAATTATTACTGTGAATATTTTCTCTAATAATCCGACAGATTTACTTAGTAGATCAAACTAATGCCAGTATAACACTTTTAATATATGCAGTAGCGACGTTTTTACTTGGTACTAGCTGAATGGTGTATGTAATATAAATAGCTTTAATTTAACTTTCATTTGGTAGTCTTTTACTGAGTATATTACGTAGTTGCCATTAAATTGTCGTAAGCCGGTTGTTTATTCGATACATTCATACTTAAATACTTTAGTCTTTAAATAAAAAAATAACTGTCACAGTAAGGACTCATATTGACTATAAAAGTGTGCTTTCGTTTAACTAAAACAGCTCAACATTCCCATTACATACAAATTTGCCTCGAATATAAAAAAACTATATCTCGTCTGGTATTGTTGTGTAAAATTTAACATTAATTTGAATATGATTCTAAGAATTAAATTGATCCATTCAACAATCCAATACATTTTATATTTCATTGGACGGTGAGTATTTTATACGAAGAAATACATAATGAATTAACGAAGAAAGGTTGTCGGCCAATTTGTGTCAGATTTCAAGAAATACTTTAAATGTGAGCGGTTGAAACAGCCACACCCTAACAGACAGATTCATATAATAAGTAATATATCGTTGTTGGTTCTGCAATATCTACAGTATTTAAAACTTTGTAAATATATTGATACCGATCTTTATTTTGCATTGCAATCTGCAATGAATACTTTAGTATGTATCCACATAACGAAGGAGAATAAACCGGGCAAGATCCGTACCTACCGGTTACTTTTGGATGACCAATAATATAATTGAATGTATTAAAACTCATTTTTAATCGGTGGAAAGCAAACTGAATATCAAAACAGAAGGTACCTCCTGTAATTCTGGGACTATATAAATATACATTATAATATAAAATACTGTTTCAAGAATGGGTCGCTTCAAATTGGTTCTATGATCCAAAAATGGTAGAAAATGCTCGAAATTTAACTTTCAATACTGTTGAAATGACTCTAACCGAACAATAATTATGACAATAAATTTTTCATTAAAAAACCCAATTTTTCCAACTTAATAACTGTCTGAATGGAGGCATCCATTCAGATTTGTAAAGGTGAAAATTTCGTAACAGAGAAATTGTTCAAAGAATATTTTACTGTAAATTGTTGCCATATTACCAGGGGAGTTCTGACCTTTCATTTTCTTCCGGTCCTTCGAATTGACTTTGCTACTTTGGTTTTGATAAATTAATATTGTATAATAATATATTAGAGTATGTAATTAATATTACATACGCAGAATATAGAATTAACTTTACATTTTTAACAAGTAATGATGATTACTTCATTAAATTACTGGACCGAGTAATAGATATTTGAAAAATAAGTATACATTTCCTTTAATCAAGTAAATGACTATATTTTTCACGCGGCTCTAAATAACTGGGTAATTTTACCGGGGTCACATATTTGTATACATTTTTTTCCGTGTCATTGGCGTTGCATGTCTCAAGTTGACCTCGCAATTATAGCGGACCTTATCATTAGGGTAGAGGTGGCAGACGTACACCAACAATTAACTTATAGTCTCGCATATCTCGAATTGAATAAAATTAATTAAAAGTATCCAACTAAATATGTTAAATGACTATTCTCTATTTATGATAAACCATCGTAGACCATTCCTTGAATCAATGACACCAAAACAACATGTTAAATTATTTTAAACATTGTACAGCCTACCACAATACGAATATGATTAAAGCTTAACGAAGACAGACAAAGCATAATTAACAATGTATCAAACTTTTTTGGCAATACCATTTTATAAGACATTTTATATACACAATTTATGCGAAGAGAATAATTTTATCATGACATCAACAAATTATTTAGCCCTCAATTAATGTCGAAATAATTCGTAACTTATACTTGGTTTTGAGTCTCCTGAATGGGCTACCTGTGCTGTATTGATAATCGATTTTTTTATGTATCTACGAATCCGTCCCAATTCACAACCGGGTTCGAGGTTCTGGCAGTGGTTTGTGCTGCAACCCTGCTTGGAAAAACGTCACCCTAGCCGACGTATAATACCATCCGTGTACTCCATAAATGGTCCGACTGTCGAATCGGCACCAGAAAGCTCCGTCACTCTACAGTCTTGCCCACGAAGGAGCCTTACGACTCTTCCTGGGGATAGACCTCGTCAAAAAAAACATTAATTTTGACATAAAGAATGTGAAAAGGCCACTGTCTATGAAAATTGAGAAGTCTCTTAAATTGTAGATATCCCAATAACGAATTTTTGAAATCTTGTTTCAATACGAATAGAATACCAACGTTTTAAAAAGAATACCAACGTTTTTAAAAGGCTTTTAATTATGCTATGATACGAGGATATTGGCCCTTGAAGTTTTTTTTTTATATAATTTGTCAATTATTTATTTGTCATAGTTTCTATACACGACGCCTGACCCTTCATTGTAAATATTATCGTTGTTTTTTGTACATAGATTCTCGTATGAGAATCAACACTGTTTTAGAAACGTTACAAATACAAACATAGTAAAGACAATATTGTAATTTTCCTTAGTGATGAGAAAAAACCTTTGTGCATACATGCCTACGTCATTTTCGTGATGTCATGGTTTTATGACACCATCACTGTTGGCTTCACTTTGTACCCAGAATATAAAGTCGGCAAACAGTCAACCGTATGTGAATACTGAACTGGGCTTTAATTCAACTTCATTTGAAGGTTTTATCAAGAGTGATGATAACATAAATATTAGCCTGCATGGATGCAGTGTCGTGCGTTCATAATGTCGTAATAATACATGATAAGTCATTTACTATCAATAAAAATACACCACAATATGATCTTTATTTTATAATTATCACTTCCATATTTATTATCAAAGGCTAAGATAGAAAATAATAATATATGGCAACACGAAAACACAGAACCTTTCTAAAAGACTGAAGTTATCCGAAAATATAAATAGATATACACATCCATGTCAAATGTATGCAGATTTAGTAACCATTCAAATAAATATAAAATTATGCTTTTCCTTAAAAATATATATTATCGTCATATGACCTATACATTTATTAATTCCTATACATAACCCATTTCTTTTTTAAGGTTTCCTTTCTCACATTTATTTAAATTAGATAAAACGTTTAACCGGCAATTTTAGATCAGGTCTCATAAATACACTTTATCAATATCTCTAAAAAATAAAACATGACCGTGAAATATTATAAATAGCTGTATACCTAATGAATACTTACGTTTTATGAATATTTATTTAGAATATGACCTTACTGGTTAAATAATAACTATTAATAAAATAATATAAATTATTCGCGATTAATATAATAAAGAATTTAATGTAAACTAGTTTCAATTGTTTTTTTCATTACCCCGCCATTGGGGTTGCCATTCCGGACCCAGTGCCGCCTTGGGACAGTCCTTTTAAAAAGTAATCATTCCTTATTAATGCACCGTTTAATTTATGCGTTAATGGGTTAATATAGCGCAAGAAGGACAATCGCATTGTTGGATTAATAAAAATTATATCCTCATGGGCGGTAAGTAATTATTGTTGACAAGAAGTTGAAAGTTCAATACATACTGTATATTTGACCACCGGCATTGCGTTACTAGATGGAATGTTGCTTTCTTGAGTAAGGTTACTTAAAACAATAAGTAGGTACGTATTATTCAATAGATACGATCTATACACGATGATGGAACGTTGATTTATTTATGACAAATACAATTGTATTGAATCTCTCATATTATATATGCTGTCAATATGTAGTTATGTTAAATTATTGACAAGCTCTAAGTTATCTTCGGTAGTGAATTACTCCTGACTCAAACTTTACCTCACACTTCAACTCTGACTCAGATAATAATTATTTTTAAGAAAAGTCCTATTGGTTTTTCCCTTGTATTAAGACTCACTCACTTTCAGGTGCACATAGTCGTAATTTCACCAAACACTCCCTAGAATTTCTTTTTTCAATATTGTCTAGATTCTAGATACTCTAGGTCAGCGATTCCCAAACCGGGGTACGGGTATCCCAAAAGGTACCCGCTTGGTGACTAGGGATACATGAAAAATAAATCAATAATCTCGGAAGCGCTGAAAAGGCACAGTCTTCTGTTTTTCAGAGAAAATACTACGGCAAATTCATAAAATATGGATTTTCGTTCGGAGGATATGGAAACTGTCCTAAGCCCAAGTGTGAAGCGTGTGAGAAAATGCTATCAAATGGTAGTATAAAACCTGCGCTACTATTACGGCATCTACAAACAAACAAACAATTAAAATTATAGAAACAAGGGAAATGAATTTATTAAACGTTTCGCAGTGCATAAAAAGAATATACCCATTTTAAGATCGTAAGACCCGATAGCTAATAAAGATTATGAAACCTGTTGAAGCTAGTTAACTTATTAGTATTGTTAAATGTAGTGAAAATCCACTACTACATTTTAAATCAACCCTTTTTTATAAATCTTTACGAAGCAGAGCCTATTGCGCCTGGCTTGCTCGATCGCATCTTGCCACACCAATGCTATTTATCCACCGCAATGACTACAGAAAAATATATTTTTGTTGTCATATTAGGTACACAATTAAACGAAATTGGCTGCCAAGGGGTACGCAAGTCAAAAAAGGATGGGAACCGCTGCACTAGATACATAATTCTCTTATTTTGATTACGTTCCAATACCAGGATTATTCAGATGCCAAACCTTATAGCACGACAGATTACCTATATTCATTTTTTTTTACAAAAATAACTATTTTGGCAACATGTTTTTAATTTAACCTTTCCGAATAGTAGGTTTTAGTCATTTATGCTCAAATTTTCGCATTTCATAACTGAGAAATATTATTTTATGAGGGTCTTTAGTGTGAAAACTGACTTTATAAACCGAAGGATAAAATAAGATATTCGAGAATCTTTCAATTTGGTAAAGGCAACTACTCATAATAGAGCCCTACATGACTGTCTTTAATATTCAGTTAGTAAGGAAACAATACTGTAACGTTGGATTTGATGGTGTATTTGGAGCACATTTCCTAATTAGGTCAAATGCTAACTTCTACAACTAGAGAAGTAGGTTTGTCTAACATATTTAGATTATTAGAAAAGATATCCGATACAATATTTTAAAGCTCGAAATATATTCAGAAGCTTTTTAAATGTTTTTACTAAACCATTTGTGGTTGCGGATAGTTTTAAAATAATATTTTTCAACTGGTATAATTATTTCAATATGAAAAAATATATTTAAAAATGACGGTTTGTCAATACAAAATGGCTTCTAATAAAATCTTTGTGGCAATAGAATTAACAAGGCGGAAATTAAACACAGTAGGATGAAAAAATCAATTAAATATTTATTTTCGAGGCTAGAAATTATTTAAAAAAAATTAGCGTTGCGTAGGTTTTGTTTTGGATGCAACATGTATCACAACTTGACAACTCACAACTCAAACAGTAATTACCCACCAAAAATCGTGACAGTTAAATATGATATTTACATAAATTTGAGGTTATCTTGTGATCTGATCAATAATGTTATGATGTTTTCACTCTAGCAAAGATTTATTGCTACATTAAAGATGGCACATTTCAAATTGTTTATTTTGCAAATAACTCACCGTGACATTTTAAAATCCAAGTCAAGAAATACCAAGTTCGCTCAATGGTTTGTTCGCTCATTGTTGAATAAAATTGATGATAGCTATAGGGTTTGAATTCGTCGGTTAGTGAAATAGCGGAGCGGCGCGGTGTTTCGTAAAAAAATTAAATTTTCGTCCCGGTTTGTCAATATTCAAAAAATACTCTTTATTGCCGAAAAATATATGGGCGATAGTGATGAAAAAACGATATATCGATATTTTTTTAAGAATTATCGAGCGTTTCGATTCGCGAAATTTTCTATTTCGAGCTCTGGAAATATATATTAATAATACCAATTAAATGCTGGTCAGTTAGAAACAATAGAATATATTTTTTTGGTTTGATTCACTAATCTTAATGATACATATTTATTTTATATAGAATACAATTGTATGACGGTATGATATCAAAACTGATTTTAATGTCCGTTTTTGAAAAGTAAAATTTAAATATAATAAGATATTCACTGATATATATGAGGAAAACAGTGGCATCGACAGAGTTGTGATTCTAATTATTATTTACACACAACAAAATGTTCCATTTCCAACCTCTATCTTGCGGAAAACTAATTCTTTGAGTTATTAGTAAACCTATATATAAAGTTATATATTTAAAGTGGAATAAAAACATTAAATATATATCAAGATTCACATGCATTTATTACTCGAAAGTTGTTAATTTTATGACATTTGATCTATAAATTGTATGTGGTTGACACAACTATTCAACATCACTGTACGCAGAAATGGATAGTTAAAATTAAGCGTTTTTTTATTGTAAGCATGTAAGTTTATTATGTGTATTTTTATAATGACAACTTAAATTACATATATTTATGGATAAGATCAAAATGTCGCTGAATTGGTGGAAATTTTGATATTACCAATAACTTGAAATAGCAATACATTTAAATCGGTAATGCCGAGAAAAGAAATATTAAAATTTCTGTCACCAATATAATGGAAACATTTAAAATATTATATTAAAAATAATGCGGGAATGGAAACGATGATTTAGAAGAACTCCGTTGGCTTGATAATGTCACGATGTGTTGCTCTTCTAGGTATATTCATATTACAGATTAATGTGAGAAGATATTTAACAGCAATGTCAAGCTTTTCATCGTACACCACTTTCGAATACGCGTATTTGATTTTTGAATATATTTTATTTATTGTGAAAATAAGCTACAGAATATATTTATATAAAATACCAGTGAAGTTATGTGATGTGGCTTAGTGTAATTCATCGTTTAGAACACGTTTAACACGTCGCAGATGTGTGATCACTTGCTAATCACGGTCACATTGAATTTTGATATGAATACTAATAAAATAATGTTTTACCAATTTACATCCGTTATATCGTGGCTTTAGTGTGTTTTAACAACTTTCAGTCAGTATCCCGGAGATACTTACTCACTATTCATCAGATAATGGTCCGTCACTGCATACGCTGTCACAAACATATTATATTTGCATACATGAGTCAGTTTTGAGCAGAAAATTACAGGTGTGGCAGGTTGGCCTACTAAAGCCTGATGTCAAAGTCAAACGTCATGGGATGGCACTGTGTTATACATACAGCTGGAAGTCAAATTTCAACAGCTTACCAAGAAAATTGATTGTATAAAACGCGAATACCTTCAGAAAAATACAAGGAAAATACACAAAAACACACTAGTGACAGTAGTGTCAAAGGTTTTTTATAAACTTTTTAGCAAAGGAATCAATTTGTATAATACTTCGTTATTAATGTAATGAACTTAACTGAGGCATCACAGCATTCTCAAAAGTATTGACGTATTAATTTTGATGTATTTATCTTTTTGAATTTCTTTACATGTATAATGAGCTAAATAGCACTATTTTGTCTTATAATTATTACATTTTTTATCCTTATCTTTTTAAAAATTTTACGATATTACTTTTAACCTCATGTATAATTCAGAGAAATATCATATATCTATGACATAGTGTTCAGTTGCTTTAAGATACGAGCAACGTCTTTACTAAATTTTGCAAACATCCGTGATAAAGGGAGATCTGGAGTGTCTCTACGTTTTAATGTTTCTTGCCATTATTTCTCCACTTATAGATAATTGGTTTGCTGAATTATTTTAATTCATTTATTAAAGACTGATTAAAATTGCTGAAAGCAATGGACTCACTAGAATAAAAATACTCCGATATATGAAGTCGGCATCCGTGGCGCAGTTGGTAACGTCGTTGGCTACGGTTACGGATGTCTCGGTTTCAATTCCCGGTGAGGACTGTTTTCATAAATTGATCGTCCAACCGATTTATGGATTTCTGTTCGTAGTCTCAATGTTTGTGATGTCTAAAACTCTCTTAAACCCTTGCGATCCTCAAAAAGCGTAGCGAGAGTCATTAGCTAACCACTAGTCCTGTCCTAGCTCTATCCTTCTATCCCCACTCTCTTCGAAAAAAGAGAGGTTGAGCAATTGCGTAGCAAGCAGTTCTCATAGAAAAATTCTGTTAAGATACCTTCATTCGGAGACCATATGATCCACATTGGGAGCGGACATGGAAAAAAATATGAAGTAACCCTCATATGGTGCCATATTTTTTATCAAAAATAAACTAGTATTCTTGCTCTTTTTTACTAAAGGAAAACTTACCTACACAATGGACTGCATTTCCATGTTTCGCGTTCATATTTTATTTATAAATTAACTATTTCTGTTTTAGAGCGCTTTTTTAAATTTGAATAAAGTTTTGTGTTTACTTTTAACCCGTATTTTAACACAATTTTATTATTTAAATCAATTTACAACGCATACCTAACTTAACCTAAAAGAAACTGGTTTTGGTTTATATTGATGAAATTCTGATGATATGGCAATCTTAAAATATATTCTAAATAAAATAAAAATCATTTATCATTACAAAAAAGTTCGTTAGCCATTTTTATAAAATGGCAGTTTATAAATGTCAGATAGAGAGAATATTGATTTCATTTCACATATTTTGATTTGATTGCCTACAAATATTATATTCAAACTTATAGTATTACGAAACAGTCGGTCAACGAATGAAAAATAATACAAGTTCTAAATTGACTCTCAACACCGTTTTGACACCAAGAAGAGTCATCAATCTACATTGACTGTGGAATTTTCATATCGTTATCATTGAACTACGATATTACATGTCTGCATTTTTTATTACACTCATATCTATCTACAAACCAGAAGGGCAAATAAACAGATGTTACACAGGCATTTAAGTGCGATCTATAAAGATATTTATTGTCATACTATCCAAACACTATTAATTATGATACAATACGTCAATATCAATTTATAACGCAAATATAAGACTCATAATAAAATTCTACAATAACTGTGAATTTTGGGTTTTTAATGTATTGATTAAAAAAAAAACAATAAATCGAACAAGCTGTGTTAGAGAAATAATAATACAATTAGCTGCAAAACATGCTAAATTTGTTCACATCTTCACGATTCTGGCAAAACACGATAAGTCTAAATGCTTCTTTTCCCCGTTTGTAGCATATCCTTCGGCGAAACACACAAATAAATTAAAATTCTTTTTCAAAACATTTGTGCCATATAAATCATGCAAACATAATACATTTCATATGAAATATATATAAAAAAAATGCTCTTAACTAAAATCCTATTGGTTACATAGCAATGCTTATTTTAACAATAATTAAACGGTAAGGCTTACAATTAAATGCACTTTTGTTCAGTCATATCCACTTTCATAAAAATAATTTTCACTTATAACAAATACATTCCACAAAAAACAAATTCTTTCACTAAAAATAAAGTGATCCCACATAATAAAATATATTTTAACACTGAAGAAATATATTACACTTACGAAAAAATATTTTCACATAGATAAAATAGTTTTCACTCAATATAAATACTCACACTTTGAAATCGATAGTTGCCCGAAGCTGTAATGTTGCCTATATTGTCTTTGCTCCACGCATTTGAATACATTACACAAACCAATCCAGACCAACCCTAATATAACGTACAACAACTAAACTCACTTTGTTAAAAGAATCCGTGACTAAGTGGAAACTATTAAAATCAAACCTTGAGTGTGCTACGTTAATACTATCTAATCCAAAGTGCAAACTATTGAAATAAAAGTTCAAGTGTACCAAGTGACTATCTAACACAAATCGCAATTATTTATAGCCCATTTTTAATTGTATGTAATTGACAAACAAATGTTTAACGTCGATTTACTCATATAGCGAATTTACGACTTTTGCGTTTTTAAATGTTTTTTTTTTTAATTAAATCACTCAACTGTCGATAAAAATATTTTCCACTCGTGTAAAAACGGAAACGGAAATGTGCAAGTATATATATTCATTTTCAGCCGGGTCGATCCACTGCTGGATGAACACCTCCCCCAGCTCAATTCACTCTTCTTACTTCCACCTATCCTTACAAGTTCGTAAATCCAGCGGGTTTCGGGGCGCCCCTGGGGCCGCTTAGTGCCCCTCGGGTACCACTGAATGACTGCATTTCGTCCAACGGTTGTCCGTTCGACGTGCGACATGTCCAGCTCACCGCCATTTCATCAAGTTGGTGACCCCTATCACATCTATACATATTAAAAAATATGCGAATCTTTTAAGGAATCTTCCGGTAAAAATACGTCTTAATAATTACGACAGTTGTATACTGGGGTGCGATAAAAGTGCGTGGTATTATACACGACAACAAACTCAATATAACGTACGAATATTTAAAAAAAAACCTATTTCCCTTGTGGATTATTTGGAAACACAGTAGAGTAATTCAACAATAATGATTAAATTACTCAAACTGATTTCAACACGTAAAATGCAAGTAAAGAATGATGGAATCAATTTACTTTTATATCGGTGCACCATTAAGTTTGAGTAGAACTGTTAAGTATTGTTGATTTCGTCAAGTTAGAAATGTTTCAAATTACTTTTAATTACGTTTCGCAAATAGTTAACTACGCTACCAATCCGCCGAAAGTGTCAAAAAACACACACACACACACAGTTTGTTGGAATGATAAATTCCATACAGTATCAAAAAATATAACGCATTTATTTATTTAATAATAGATACGACAGAGGAAGTCACAGCGGCGTGTCGGTAAATGAGATATACCTATCTCGAAATTGATAGCGGTGAGAAATCTAGACACAGAAATAACACTAAAAGGTAATTTATACCGGAGGAATGTGCCGATGGAAAAACTGCTGCACGCTGGATGAGCAGGTGCATCAAAAGTCACACGAAAGTGCTTTCCCAGAGAACGAGTCGAGGATTATAAGAAAAATTTCGATTATGTCACACGATATAGTAACGCTGTGCAAAGCTTTTAAATACTTCCTTATGACGTTCTGAGCAATAATAATATTTAAAATACGAATATGGCCAAAGAATTTTTAACATAAATATAAATTAAATTTATGTTTAAAATTCTCTGTATAGGATGGTTCAAGATCCAAGTCACAGCAAGGTCAATATCAAATTAAGTTTTTTCATTTAAATATTTCAGTTCTTGGGAATGGGTTTTCGTGATGCCTTATCTCTTCGAGTTGATCTCGAATACTCAGTGAACACTATCGTAATATATTATACCAAAATTTCATGCAATACTGCTTTATTATAAAACAATATCAATATTACTTTGAACGAACAATTAGAGAGCCAGTTTTTTCAGAATTTAACATTGTTATAACTGAATTGAATTATTGAGATTTTGTACACTTCCATGTAATTTGTCACTAACTACCCGGGTTTCGCCTTTCGGCATCTTCAGGCATTCGAGCGCACGAATGCCTGAAAATGCCGAAAGGCGAAACCCGGGTAGTTAGTGACAAAATACATGGAAGTGTACAAAATCTCAATAATTCAAATTTGATATTGAGATTCCACCAAGCACCCTCAGTCGATGTCTTAAATTATCTTAAATTATATTATTGTGTCTACTGTTTTCGACTGCGCCTTCAATATAAATTTAAAAAAAATCCAGAGTAACGCTGAATCTTCTACAATAGTGACAAATATGATGAGATAAAAAAGCAATTAATTTTTTTATCGATGTTAGTGTAGTTAATAGAGTCCAGCTCGCTAGAATTAAGATAACATCTCATCTGATTTTGGTTGTCATTTCTGTAAACATCCGCTATGCAAGGACGTGAGAAGAAAAATCTTTAAAATCAAATGTTGATTTATTTTTCAAACTGAAAATATGCATAATTTTCTACGGCAAATTATGCAAAATGGTAATGTTAAATTAATACATTTGCTATTAAGATACGGAATAAAAATATGGCATTTGAAAACGGGCTTTGTCGATAATTAAGAATGTTGAAAAGTGATCTGAATGATGATAGAAAAAAATCCAAACTACATATGTGTGACCGAATTGTTTGCGACCTTCAAATGTTAGAAGTGTCACGGAACACTTTTTTATGCTTAATACTTCGATACTGATTATTTTATTAATATTGGCAGAATGTTTGTATCATTTTACATACAGGCAGTTATATTAAAAGCAATGTAGGCACGGATTGTTGCTGCACTGTTTGTTTGTCATACATTAATGATCCGGATATAATCGATTATTACATTTAGAAATAATACAATACGTAAGTTACTTGACCGATTTCTTCTAAAGCTTTTTCCTCTTTATACTTGTAGATGAATACAAAATGTATTCGAATTAAGTACCTACATCGCCACTTTTAAAACACAGATCATATTCCGAGTTTGGTGACCTGCATTAGAAAGATTGTTAATTCATTAGCTAAAGAACATGCTAAATTTATTATTTTTACAGGCTAGTTTTATTTATATTATATATAGCGGTAAACGTAGTGGCGGGTACTGAATTCGAATGCCGGTTGGGCCAATTGAATAATTCTGTGCACTGTATTCACTGTCGTTCTAGAAAAAGACTTCAAATTGGAACTACTAACTTTGGGTAAATTGATGTTGAAGATGTGTCAGTTAAATCAAAAATAATTAAACAATGTTCTATTTAAACATTGTAAAAATACAAACTGTTGAGCAATAAATGCATGTGAATTTAGTTACATGAAATCAATTGATTTTTATCATTACTTCATAAAATATATTTTTTTACCATGTCCGCTCCCAATGTGGAGCGTATGAACTCCTAATGGAGGCATTTCAACAGAAGTTTTTCTACGACAATTGATTGTTACTCAGTTAACCCACCACTATTTTCCAGAGAAAGTAGAGATAGAAAGATTGGGCTAGGACAGGGCTAGTGGTTAACTAATCGCTCTCGCTACGCCCCATTTTTAGGATCAGATGGGTAGGAGGGGCATTCTGGACATCAAAAACATCCATGCCTACGAACAGAAATCTATCAATCAATTGAAATATCAATTTATGAAACTGTTCGTACCGCTACATGAACCGGAGACATCCGTAACCGTAGCCAACGACGTTGACCACTGCACCACGGACCTGATAATATATAATGTATTATTTTTGCATGTCTGCTGGTTTTTTGATTTTGTTTTTGAAAATAATTTAAATTTAAAGAAATTTGAATGTTTGTCTGCACTAGTATTTTCAAAAAGGAACAGTTTGACATATTATTTTATGTCTTTGTCTGCGATGTTGCCATCTATCTAAAAATATATCAAATATCGAACGTACACAAGAATGGTCTTAAAGCGTAATTTCATTTGTTTTGTATTTTTATTTTAAACGTTAAATACTTAAAATGAAGAAGTATACGAGAAAGTAATGGAAATATAAACATGTGCATATTATTGACATAGTCTCGGGTAAAAAATGGTCAAGAAGAATAGAAAGGTACCAAAAAGATAAATACCTACACATCTTACGTATCATTATGCTAAGCATAAACAAAGTACTCGTGACAAAATCTAGTATGTACACAATTTCTGCCGCCAAATAATACTAATTATCTCTGTGTAAATTTAAGAAAATTGCGTACACAAGATGGAAACAAAGAGGCCATTAATTTTGACTCCAGCTTAATAATGTCTAATGCATATTATTCACCTTTGACCTTACTGGGAAGGGCCTTGAGATTTAAAAGTGCGTTTACATCGGGGCGTTGCTTTATGAAACGTGTGAAATATTTCGTTGAACAATAATGCACGTTAGATAACAATAACAATATACAATTTGAAAGGAAACGAAATGTTTTTACATATGAAATATGAGGCAATGAAAAATAAAAATCAGTCCATCTGTTGTCAAAAGATACGTACATATTAGACAATAAGTCATTTCACCAAAATGTAATGACAAATTTGACAAAAACATACGAATTTTTTTTTAAGCTTTTAATGACATGCAGAATCCGATGTGTTAAATAGTTACAGTTAATTGAAGATACGTCCAATTTTATTTCGTTTATTTTTTAATTATTGAGATTTTGTACATTTTCATGTATTTTTTCACTAACGACACGGGTGTTGCCTTTCGGTATCTTCAGGTGTTCGAGCACACGAGTGAACTCAAACTAACTCAAGCAGACAGTTTATAACGATTATATACAAAATAAAATAGGACAAATCTTATCGAAGGGGGGGGGGGGAGTTTAAAATGCAATTGTAAGAAATACCCAATTTCAACGAATGGTCTCTGTTAGGGTGACCATGGACCGATGTATTGATATGGCTTATCGTTATGGCAATATCGCTTATATTTATTGCAATTAGCGGTTGACTGGCTAGTACTAAAACTATGCATATTTTTTTCATTGAAAAAATAAACTATTGCTAAAAGTAAAAATTTTGCGTGAAACACAAAAACGTCGTTTGGTACTAATGTCGCAAATTGGACATCATTTATAAATTTAGGCGTTAGTAATGACTTGAGAGGAAGCAAAAAGACTAGCGGGAGACAGAGAATCTTGGAGGCACCGTGTGGTGTGGCAGCATATGCTCCGAGTAGAGAGTGGATATGGTTAAAATATAATTATATAAACTTACTTACTTATTTCAATGCATCTGTTTATGTGACGATGTTTTAACTTGATATGAAAACTGTATATCCCTAAATCGGTCATTAGAAGTTTAATAAATAAGAAAAATCTGTAATGAATAACTGACTTCGTAACAATTGAAGCTATAAAATAATTTTCTTGGGAAACCATATTGAACCGTTAAAAGTTCAAATTACTATTCTTATCAAATCAATTTGACAGTTAATGCTTTCAAAATATTTCATCTTTTCAATTTAAAGCCGGAGCTCTTATAAAAAGATGTGAAAGTGCTCAATAGACGTGAACCAAGCCGCAGAGGCAAAACTAAAAATAAATAAATAAATCACAAATAATTCGTTTTGAGATTGTTATGTAGGAGTCCCGAATGAATGGTTCACGAATTCTTCTCCATCAGAGACGGATTTATTGTTTGAATGCCAAATTGTGTGACACCAATACGTATTTGATTTGTTTACATACTATTAGTATTACTGTCACTTTCCTTTTTCATTTTTTTTTATTAACAATGTAGAATATGAACACAGACAATATTTTTTTGGCATATTCACTCTCAACTGGCTTCAAGTCAGTTGTTAAGCCTCTCTTTGAGGAAGACGATAAAATTATTGAGGTTGGAGGAGGAACAATTCTTAGCTGATCGATTTCAAGTTTAGATATAGTAGAGAGGGATGAAAACATCATAAGTATCCATATTTCTAGACACAAATTTAAAAATGTTAATTCAATTATATAATTATTGGTCTCAGAATTTACCATTGGCTTTCTTTGGATATTTATTACTTCAACTATAAAGACTCCCATAACATACAAACTATATTATATAGGGTGTTTTTTTAGAGGTAAAGAACTTGAAAATGAAATAAAACATCTAATAATGTTGATTATGCTCATTATATTGGATTTATTGAAAAGTTTATCAAATTCCATCAACTTTTAAACATGATTTCCGGCATGTGGGCGCCACGGCTGGCTCGAAGAAAGCGCAATCTCGAAGTTCAATTTCCAAGAACATTCTGAAGCAGCTGCAGAAGGATATCGGCGATAACGCGGCAAATGTTGGCTTCAAGGTCATTAAGTGTTCCTAGTTTATCGCCGTAGACTTACGACTTCACATACCCCCACAGAAAGAAGTCCAAGGGTGTTAAATCACATGATCTGGTTTCAAGTTCCTGCCGAGTGGGGATGTAATAGTGTGCAAAAGTTTTGTAAAATGTTGCCAGGAAACCTCGGGGAAACGGAATAACTAGGCGTATGTTATGTTGCATTATAATATATCCACTCGCCAAGAAGCAAAACCAATCCCTATGTATTTTAGAACTTCGCCTTAATCACAAAAACAATAATTACGTTTTTAGATTTAAATGGAAGTTAACTCGGATGCGAAATCATTTTAATAGTTAACGAAAAAAAGTTTCAGGCGATAAATGTACCTTGCCTGTAACGAACAAAAAGATGTAGGAAAACGTTTTGCCTTTTGAATTATTATAAATTGCATTATTGTTTTACGTTATGAATACAGCTCTGGACAACTCGTGTACGATAGACGATCCAAAGACAATAGAAAGGGCTCATATTTTTCTAATATCCCTAGGTATCCTATTTAATTATTTTTCCAGACAAAAATGTTCGCCATTAGTTTTTGTAAATAAACTTGATGTATAGGTTTCATATTCTTCCCAAATAAAAAACATTGTTATCTACACCGAAGAACTAAAATAAGAATTGAGTGTGGTTCTTCCATACAAAGTGATTACCAATTTTTTATTAATAAATATTTCACATTTGATAAACAGAAATATCTATATTATCTGATGTAATGCTTATTTCCGATGAATTTTTGTATTGTTCAAACAAGAAGTTGAAACTATGTTTTCAAGTAATACTTTGTACAACAATTTTATATAAAATCATATAATAAATATCTTATACATAATAGCCCAGACCGGTCTGTAGGTGTAGATGTAGACACGTAGGTACGAAATTTTCTCATGACCTAAGCGTCCGCGGTGTATATAAACAGTACACAAAGTTCCGACGTGAGTCAAATTTCCGAGGCAAACAAACAACAATCAGTCCGTCAGTATAGAAACTAAGGAATAGCTATAGTAGACATTCAGTATTTCAATTTCAATACGTTCACCTGTGACGGGCGTTCCCACTAGTTTTATATAAAATTGGATCTTCTTTGCTTAAGGGTAAGAGAAGCCCAAAAGTCGTTGTCGAATTACACTATTAAAAATATCCAGATTCGTGTATATAAATCTAAAAAAAATCAGAAAAATATTATTTTATTTTTAAACAGATCATTAGCCCGATTTTTTACAAAAAAGGCGAAGATAGTGATATTCTTGCATAGATGTCTATGCACGTTTTCAAAATGACGATTGCAAAATTATACGTTCCATTCTGTGATCGATTTTTTATTCGTTAGAAACACCGTTACTGGTGTGTGTTTGCATGTATGTATATACGCACATCAGTATAGTATATGTATGCTACACAAATGCTTGCTTTTTGACAGTTGACATATTGTATTGCAATCTAGATTGTTTCTGCCGCATTTTGTGTAAATATATGGGAAGTATTCGGGAATGTCGTTGGAATATAATTTTAACTATGATATGTCGTAAACTTTCATGTCGGACTGTCATTGGATATTTTTGGTTAATTATCAATATACAATGACATTTATGACAGATTGGGACCGCTTCAGAAAGTACGCGAAATGAAATTTAAAGTTTTACAGTACAACAAACCAAATCAGCTTGGCTGATTGTCGTATTCAACGAGGTATGAAATTTCGTGAACCCGTGAAATATGAAAAGCCTGTTGTTATCTAAGTCTCTTGGTGTAATTCACTATAACCACCGATTTCCATGAGTAATAATGCAAATGTATATTCTATGTGATGCTTGCTTGAGTTGGAGGTAATACATATTTGATTCGAATCATTTTCGAGGTTTCATTCGCAATATAATATAAAAACGTCAGATCTGACGTCTACATATTATGGCCAAAGACAATCTTGGGGGGAAAAGATAGAACCTGATACATTTCCCTGCCGACAAATGGTGAAAGTTGTTGTATGGATCTTAGAGCCATTTTTCGGTAGATGTCTCAAGTGACCTTCTCTGTTGAATTTATTGTGGTAAGACGTCACCGTTAACACGTAATTAAGGTGACATAACACTTGTCGTCAGTATATTAATTTATGCCGTTGACCTAAGAGCTAATATTTAAAAATATAGCCACAAATTGTGTTAAGTGTACAGTTCAGACAAGTTTTCAGCGATTAAACATTTTCAGCTGAAATAAATTGGTTATATTGTTGATAAGGTGACACTTTAAATTAATATACAATGAAACAATTGTAGGAAACCTATTCCGTTTAATTTTATTTTTAGGGATTTGTTTTGGTTCAATGGTTTCAACGCTTACCAGCAATAATTAAGCGTTATTATTCGAGATTTGTAAAAACATCAACAAGAAATACTGAACTCATTTTAAGCTATTGAATATCTGGATATTAAATTTGTTTTCGGTGTTTACTCATATTATTTAATTTCACCCGTATATATTTAATACACATGAATCGTAACACGTTATGTACAACATTATAACTTTAAATTATATAATTATTGATCCTTATTGCTCTTAAAATGTTTACGGAAACTTGTTTGTAAATAACAAGATTGTTGAGTTGTGAGCTTAACATAATCTTCACTATCAAATAATTTGCTTGTATTTATTTTTAATCAAACAAATTTGTAAATTAAATTAAACTCAGCACTAGAGAGAAAGGCAAATGAAAAGAACACAAATTATCATGCTTTTATAAGCAAACGGTGAAATTGTATACACTTATTTTTTACAGCCATTATTTAAGTTTGGTTTAATGTCAAATTCGTGAGCTGACGATAAATAAAAAGGCAGAACTAAACTAATACATTTTGAAAAAGATCAAAGCTTTAATGGCACCTACAGTAGGTAACTTTAATTAAGTAAATTTTCCATTTTTTGCTGAGCAAAAAGTTTAAACACATAATTAAATACAAGCTCGAAACCATTTTTTATTTATTATTTAATTATTGACTAGCGGCTCCGTTTCCGTTCGGATAGAACAGTGATTTCCAAACTTATTATGCCCATGGACCTCTTCTTAAAGCAAAACCCTCAACATTACCCACCTACATAACTGCATAATAGAAAAATTATAAATTTAATTTTGATGTCTTGAAAGGTGAATGAATGTAAAAAATAAAATATAAATAAAACATTTTGATATTTTAAGTAGTATTTATTGAAATTATAGCTTTTGATTTAAAATACGAAAATACATTTTATTTTAATGAGATGGGCGTACCTGATGAGATGATATGAGATTATTTATGTTCGGCTCTATATTTGTGAGTACCCATTCTTAAGTCTCCACGAGCACTAATTTGCAGTCGGTTTCTTTTTTTCGTCAAGAGGTTCATAACTGCACTAAATCCACGTTCTACTAAATAGGTAGATGGGAAAGCAATCAACAGCCTCTGTACAGTGACCCACAATGCAGGATATAAAGTTGGTACCTCTCTTTTGTAACCAGAATTTGTGGTATCCTTTTTCAAACGTTGGTTTCAGCTTCTCATTTGTAGATAATTCAATAAATTGCTCCTGTATCAGTATGGATTATGGATTCATCTGAGTTTGTGGTTCTGCTTGCAAAGAGGTCTAACATCCAATCTGAGATAACCAAGTGAAGAATGTCTTCAAATCTTTGTCAGAGGTCAGAATGATGAGCTGGTAAGTGTTGACAATAAGCTAGCAAAGCTTTCACGAATATGTAAATGTCTATTAGCAAGGACATGGCCTAAAAATATATAGGTTTAACGAGGTTACGAGGAACTTATTGCTATTTATTTTAACTTTCATAATAACGAAAATGTGTTACAAATATTTTTTTATATAAAAGCTTTCGCGGACCCCCTGACACTGTCCACGCATCGCCAAATTATTTTTTATTTACCACAGACCCCTCAGCGGTCACACGGACCCCTGGGGGTCCGTAGAAACCACTTTGAAAATCACTGGGATAGAACATAAATTTGAATCGCATAATCGATGACCGTTTGTTTCTAATATTTGTCAGTCCTCAGATTTTTATTTGTCTGCTGCATTTTTATTTGTCAACATCAGATTTTTATTTGTCTTGACTCGACAAAAAATGACAGCATTTATTTTTTCATGATTCAAAAGAATGAAAAATGATCTCAAATTCAATGAGAAACCTAAAAAATGGTCTTGCACAAAAAAAAAAACATAAAATTCCAAATTAAAATTAAAACTTTTAAGAAAAAGTAATCCAAAAATATTTATTTTAAAAATACTTACTTTTTAGATATATTTTTTACGATACAATTCGTTTGACGATACTTTTAAGTTAAGCGAAACACGTGTCACACATCATATAAAATAACAAAGTGACCAATTTCAATAATAAAGTTTTTGGTGAAGTCAAAAACAAGCATTATCGATAAGTAATGGTTTTCGTATTTTTCCTGCACTTGCATAAAATATGCACACGATATCTATACTTAATACGGCAAGATTACTTGAACAACCTTTTATAAAACTAAAATTTGAAACGACCGACACACCAATAAGAAAGTGACGTTACGCTATACTTTGGCAGTGACGAGAAACGATCAATGAATAATGAAGAATAAGACAAAATAATGAGCTAACTAATACGCCAGTTCGTCATACAATGAAAATATTATTTAATTCTTTCATTCCATAGATTCATTCATGCAATACTTGTGGAATTTCTTCACGGGCCGTTATTCACAAATCTTAGAATTCTGTAGGCGAAGACGAATATTTAATGTACAGTGACAAGTAGTTAGCCATTTAATTTGGATAGAGTATTGGCGCTGTACCAGGCTATATGTGTTCCGTGTGCACTGACTGAGGGGACAGGAATAACTTTACGTTTCTTCTGTGAATAAAAAAGTTGCATCTGTTGTTGAGTTGAGACATTGTTAGCATTACATCTGCATATTATGGCTCAAGTATTAAGCGCAGTGTTATAGTATTTACAATTTATGCAAGTGCGAGATATATGCCGAAACGTGTTTTATTCACGTAGCACTTGACTATAAGAATTATATATTTACAAAAAAATCTTTTTTGATGAATAAGATTTATGATACTTGGTTTTTCTATAGCCATTGTCTAATATTGCTGTCAACGATTTCGACAGCATTTTTAAAAATATATACACCCATCGTTATTTATTCGGTATTTTTTGTGCGGTTTTACAATATTGATTAAATATTTTATACCATAATTTCTATTAAAAACATACAATATTTTTTTAATATAATTGACATTTTAAACATCACGCAAAATTTATTCGAGTCTAAAAAAACAATAAGTATCATTATTAACATAAAAAGTATAACAGGATTTCTGAGATTGCTATTTACTTTAAACAACAATATCGCAGAAGAGAAACAGTATAGTAATATAATTTTCATTTACGCGGTTTTTCGTGGCACGTGTCTACCGCGAAAATCTAGGAAAAGTTAATTTGGCATTTTTATGCCATATCGAGCATGCGGTGTTCTAATCGAGCATTTCAACAGCAGGCAACAATAGGCAGTCCATTTTTAAAGAGGAGCTGGAAGAGAATTAATGTATTAACGTTCCATTTTAAAGAATTGCGTAGGATTGAAAAATATCATAGATATTCACACCTTGGGATACAAATATTCATCCATGTGTAGACTCGAACTCTTGATTGTAGATCATGGCAGGTGTACCCCTGGATTAATAGAGCGCTATCACATGCCCATCAGTATTAAAGCTAATAATATATAAATAAAGATTATTACAGTAAATCTTTCATATAGTACATATATGTTGAAGAGAAATGGTATAATAAAGTAAAATTTTGTTTTTGAGTAATCCTCTACAAATTGTATTATTCATGCTGCTGTAACAGTTGGAAAACTGTGGATGTGATGTACGATTCATTTGACATCCATGTGGGTGGCTTACGACTTCGCACTCTTGCAACACGCCTCAAATATGAACTCGGAAAATTTTAGAAGATCACCGCAATGATACGGTAAAATAGTCAAATACCAGATTTCAAAAAATTTTAAATTTGTATTGTTTAGATCGCATAAAATCATACTATTGTATTGAAACGTTATCTATATTTAATTCTCTAAGACTTAGTCCTAATGTTTAACTAGTGAGCAGTAGCTGTCGTTGTAATGACAATATAACAAATAATTCTAAGTTCTTTTTCCTCCAACGTATATTAGATTCCATAATTAACGCAAAGATAATGTTTTTTTACTACTTTTATTTTATCAATTGAATATAAAAACATATAATATGATACATGTGTACTCAAATATATTTCCCAAAATATTGGGCTAGGATTGGTTGGTTAAAGTTGAGTTAATATAAAATATCACAAACTCAAATGTCCCTAATATAATACAATAAGTAAAGGTTTAAAATATCTGCGTAAGTTATTTGAAACAGCCGAAAATTGTCCATGTTAAATGTAATTGATATATGTGGCTAAAAAAATACCGTGATTTTTATACAGCATTATACTAGAAAATTCAATATATTAAATCACCTAAATCGGTTATAAAATGCGTGTTTCTACAAATATGTAAGTTAGGCGTAAATTGTCGAACTGGCGCCCTTTTGTAAAGCTGAAAAAGTCAATAATCTGATATCCGAAAAAATACTTACAATATCCTTTCCACTTTTTCGTTTAGAAACCTTAAATTGTATAATGTAATTGTAAAAAAAATGAATAAAGAAATTAAATTTGTTTTGATCATAAACCTAGTATTTTAAAATATTGTTAATTTTTCCGCATTATCTTACAATAACTTTGACTAGACACGTGTTATCTATAAATAGTAATGTTGACACTTTATCATCTATTGTTAAAATTATTGAATTTTATGCTGAGGTATTTTTATAATACTTTATGACTCAATCGTTAATAAAGGAAAAACATAGCGAATATTAATAATTTCTACAACACTAAATATATGTATTAATGCTTATATTCTCTTCTACTGTGAAAACTGATTGAAAATAATATATTAATGCTATTTATATTTTTGATGTAATCGTTTTAGCGGAATTGTGTTTTGTAATATATAATTCGATAAGTGTTGTTTTGAGTGTGTTTTTTTTCACACAGAAATATTGTGTAACCACAATAGACAAAATCATATTGTTTTCAAAATATTCACATTGAGTTAACCAACTTTTATCTTTTTATAACTAAAATGAGTTAGTAGTTTATTTTTCGGTTATATCTATGTCATAATTGCAAAGAAAATGTAATATTATGAGCCGAATTCTTGTTATGTAAATTCACTTTCAATTAATGTACATTTAATATTGCTTTATTATCAATAACTAAATATCTCGCCAATTGATGTTAATGTTCAGTTTTTTTCTGGTATGTGGCTCGAACAAATTAATAAAGAAGGATTCACATCTACAAACAGACACGGTCAGCTCGTGCCAAAGTTTTGTCTTTCGACTTCTTTACGCCTTTAATAAAGTGGATGTAATTGCCTTCGAGACGATTCGAGTGAGTGATTATTGCGCTTAAAATAACGCGTGCTTAGTACTAGTAAGTACTGTGCTCTTTGAGTATTTTAGGAAACTGACACGTTAGTTAAAATTGTAGCAAGTTATTATCCTGTTACATTGGCTGTATAAGACATTAAAAATCTAAGCATGTAATTTAATGGCACACTAATTAATAGTATGTGTATACAAACACAAATTATAATCACCTACTTATTCTTTAGACAATGCAATCACTATAAGATTAATAACCTATACCAGATGCCAGATTTTGAGCATTCTACTATTAATCATATTTTAGGCTAATTGCAATAACACTGTATACACCGTTGATTGTTGGCACGTTGTGTTCTGTGATGTGTATGTGTAGCAATTATTGGCAAAATTATAAGATATTTTTAGGCTGTCGTAATACTTAATTAAAAATGAAGAAAACAAGCGTCTTTGCATACTAAAACAACTTCGACAAAAACGGAAGCGTTGTTGGTACGCCATTTTGTTATTCATTGTTTTAGTGCCGAAAAGAATGTCGCGATTTTCCAAAGTCAGATGGCGTAGGTTTCATAATATTTCTTTTGTCATTTGCTTTACTTATAATAAGTATTGTTCTTGTATGTTAATAGTATACCCATATTATTTAGTGGTCTAATACTAAATAAAAAGTGTTGAGTTGCTGTTTATTGAATCCTAAACACATCCCCACCCCAACCTCATATACTAATCATTTATGGCAATGCTTCTTACCGGGGGCGTAAAACCCCTGTGTGTGATTTAAAAAATCTGGGGACGCTGCTAAAATCCGAGTGGGCGAATGCAAAATTGCATGGTTGCATATTGCGATAATACAATTATACTCGTCGCTGTCAATTCTTGTGAGACTGGTGCTTTCATTTTATTCCGTCAGTTGATACTGACGTTCTTCTAAATTACAATCAGTAAAAATAGTGTTATTTTGTATTTATTTGTCGGGGAGGTGTTGAAGAATTTTACGCTGGCAAGAGGGGTGATGGTTATGGATAGCGTAACAAACCATCGTTTCCATTGTAAAATTATATATCTGCGAAATCAAAAATGTTCAGGAGACCATAAAAACAATAAATTTATCGAATTAAAACAATAATAAAAAAAACCGTAATTAATATTAAATATATATTGCTATACTACAATCGTGTTTTTTTTATTATTGATAGTAGACTCTCCGATAACGTTAGATAGGAGGCGAGCTATCTGGAAGTAGGCTATCGGGGCTCCCATACTCATACAAAATCAGAGGATGCATATGCAGCGCAGGAGTATTTTAACGTTTAATCAAGAAGTTGTCGCAAACTATAATGAAAAACGAGTTGTCGGCAATCGTGTTACCTGTCTACATGTTGCAATGGTTACGACGAAACACTGACCTATGGCATATTTTTCAATACCTATTTCGGCAGTAATATACGGAAAAATTTCGAAATTAAATGACATGGATTACTGATAGACAACTAAATTTCAATACAGTGAGTAGCCTTCGTTAAAATTTGACGCCATTAACTAATAAAAAATTGTTTGAAGAAGTGCGATGAGGGGCGATAATACGTTACATATTCTACCATCGCAGAAAATTAAAGATTCAAAGCGCTGTTTAAACATTGATAAAATAACAATTTTACAGATAAGAAATAAAAAATAATTGTGATTGTTCTTTAGCTCTTTATCTTAATATCGCAATTTTATAATAGATACGTCTTGCGTGTAGCATTCTAGCCGCAAAACCAGTTTATCTTTTTTAATCCGGTAACATAAATATAAAAAATTATACTGGTGTTCCTAGTTTTAAATAAAAACCGTACAACTCCGACATTTGCGTAAAAAGGCAAACAATAAAAACTTTTAAAGAAGCACGAAAAAGCGAGATAGGAAGTTGTTACTATTGCATTAAAAAATTGGCAAGCGATAAACAATTTCAAATACAATAAGCACCGAGTTTCTTTGAATTACTGTATCAGTTATGTCGAACCTTTTTCTGCATATTGTATGCCCAATTATTAAAATAGCGTAAGTTGCCAAATGAATATACGAATTAACAATAACAAAGTTATCTACAAGTTATATAACTAGATTTTTTGTTTGGTTGGTTTATGGTATAGAATGAGAATGGTATGAGGAGAGATGTTGAATAGAATAATTAGGAAAAATGTTTCGAAATTTACAATATATTATGTTGTTCGGGTAATGAAATCTAAAATTTCTTTTTGAGTTGTTTTCAAGGCCAGGTTAACCTTTGAAATAAAAAATCTTATTGATTTAATTAGCATTTAATTATGACGACCGCGTAATTCTGAATTAGCTATGATCTAAAAAAACTACAGATTTTGTAAATATTTATGCGAATATTTCTTCAATTAAGATTCTTCATTGATATCAAATCAATATTAAAATAAATTTGACATCAATATAGTTCCAAATCTTAGTGGCTATAACAATTTTCATAATTCTTTTTTTATATATAAACGATCTAAAAAGTTTACGAACCATCAGTTCGAATTTATCCCAGCACAAAACTTATGGAAGTGTACTAAATTTGGACGATTCAAATCTGCTTTATAGAATTAATTTTATTTATTTACATAAATATATTCCGATGAGCTTACTACGTGATTTGTCTCTATTTTATTAGAGTTCAAATTTTATTGTATCACCTTTTACGTATGTATTTTCATAGCAAACATATTATAAACAAGAGCATCAACGCACGTTACCTACACAAAATGACACAAAACAGGGCGTATGTAATCGAATCGCACAGAAAGTACTAATTACGCATATCAAGCTCCACCTTTCACTATATCGCGTAGGAAATAACTGACCACGGCATATATACTACTAAACAAATTTTACATCGTGTAATTATCATGAGAAGGCAGCTGATAAAATGTATTATGGCAATATGTTATCCATTGAACAACAGGTTGCTGTGATAGTATGAGAACGGCCTGCAGAGTTAGAAACATGAAGCCGACAAACTGGTTTCAAACTGAATGAACCAGCATCACGCGACACACTTATTGATCAGGTGAATGATACCAGGTATTGAATACAATGATAACGCCTATGATAATTGAAAAATAATAGACAAATCCATCGCAGATCCTTTGCTGAAAATTTCAATTTGTTTTCGATCCTTATATTTTCCACCATCGAACTTTGCCTAGTATTTTGGTTGATTGACAGTTTATTCGAAATTTGAAATTGTTTGACAGATCGTTCAATCAATCAAAAAATATTTTCATCCGAATTGCACAACTTCATGTGCAGTAATTCATACAAACAAAAATCATTTGTAAATAAAGGTTTCTTACTTCTTATAGACAACTGCAATGTGTTTTGGGGATTAATTGTCAGCTTGATTGATGGTAATATCAGTTACATTTGTTGTAGTATTTGAGATACGGTAGATTAATTACTTAAATTATTTATTTCATACAATATGTATTCTAAACTACAACCATACAATATAAATTTAAGATGACATCTAGTTATGGTTGGAAAGGTCTGTAACAGAACACGGATAACAATGACGGAATCAACGATCAGTTTTGATCACTATGAAATCAATTCTACTTCATCGTAACATAGTATTAATTACCTACTAGAATTACTGCATTAATATATCTTTTCTTCGGTCGGTATAAAATTTCATGTATACCGAATTTAGTTTTATTTATTGTGTTTTAAAATTCGACAAAATATACTTAATATCTTCGAGCTATAATTTGTTTGGAGAAACTTCTGCTTTATTTGAATTGAAATATTTTCTTTAAAATCTGGTAACACTGCCAAAGCTGCTCCCGCACCGTTCTTAGAAAATAACTTCCTGTTTGATATAAATAACAATAATTTTATGAACGCGTTTATTACAAATAAATAGGTATCGATTATTTTTACAAAATGTTTGCAAAAGTATGAAAGTTACAAATTGACTATATATACTTTATAAACATCTAAAATAAAAATATTTTTAACAGCAATATAACTGATGGTTGTATATATGTTTCAATTGTTTCTAAAAATAAGTTGGTATTGACAATAGAGCACAGTCGAATATGTTTAGATATGTTGGTATCTCAACTATGTCATATGCAAATATTGATACTAAAATTTATTACAACAATTCAGTTTCAATAGCGTGGGTGTGGGTGTGTAATGTATTCAACTCCTTAACATTTATTTTAAATGTAAAACGTTAATCGACAAATAACCAGTCATCTTAAACCCATAGTTATAATCATTCCTAGATAAAATACTAATAATTAATTTTATGAGCAAAATTAGGAGTCAATACTATATGCTGCCCTCCAAGAGACACTATAGATACCATATTCAATTTTAACATCGAAGGAATCATTTTGCAGTATTTTATTTCCAAATTTGCGTGATTCAAATGTTTATAAAAACATATAATTTTACTGTGAGTTTTAAAAAATATAGATTTAAGTACGAACCACAGTATATATTACACCAAGTCAAACAACAAATTGACATTACGATCACGTTTGAAGATTTGCATGTAAGGAAAATAATACCATTCAATGCAAAACCAAAAGTTGAAAAACGTTTCATTTGGGAAACATTATTTCCTTTTTTTGCAACACTGCTCGTGAATATTTTTGGCGGTAATATAATATTATCATGTGTTGTTGTCAAATAGACATTTACATTAGAACATTTAAAAGAATGCGTATAATATGAATATATCCAATGAACAATTCAATTCAATAACTCTTTTAGAGTAAATTTATTAAAGACATAAATATACAGAGATCGATTGAAATTTATAAATGCCTCAGGTTTTCTCAATCCCATAAGACGTGAGAAACACAGATGAAAGAATTCACAAACATTCATAGTAAAAAGCGGAGCAGTGAATTGAGTTTGAATACAGATAGTCGTTAGAGAGATTTTTTACATTTTTGTCACCAGGGGTATATTTAAAAAACATAACATTTGTTGCTCAATCCGTAAATTTAACTTACTAAAATCTAATTATAAGACATGTTGTATTGTCGCCGTTTATTTGACCAAAAGTCGATGAAACAAGTATGTAATTGTCGGTAGATAATTATAAATTATCACAATTAATTTACGAAGCGTTGTTTCTCAAAATAGTCAAAAATTTTATATTGTTTTTATATGATAGAATGTACACCTTATGATAAACAACACCAAGAAATAAGTCCACTAAATTTTCAGTCTCATCAAATCCATATCTACATTTAAATAAAGTGAAAACCTTTAAATGGCGCAAATCATAAAAATAATTAGTAACAAAATAAAATGTGATATAAAAATAGACGCCAAAATGTGTATACCTATGTGCTGATACACTTTCAAACTTATAACGATTTTATAATATGATAAGGACCGACTTAGGTTTTACGAGTTAGCATTTTAATATGAAAAGTTTAACTTATGCTGATATTATTTTAAAAAATGTGAAATAAATATGTACTGCATACGTGTGTTTTTAACATTTAAATATTTAATGGAAGATTTGTTAATTAAAGTATATCTTTACTTGATCTTTATAGACATTGAACTAGTAATCTTAAGTACTTACTGTTTCTTAATGAATATAAGATTATAATAACCATCATCGATAAAAAAGCTATAATATAACATCAAATAATAAACTTTAATATAACATCCAGATATATTTGCTTACAATCTAAAATACATTGAAATAAATAAAATCCAGAACAAACAAGACACATGTGATTTTCCAATCGTTAAACAAATGATGATCAATTTCATTCATGTGGTGATTTAATATTCAAATTCAACATGGAAAACACGCCACAAGGCTGAAACGGCTATAAACATTGACAAGCCAAGTAAGTGGCCATCGATAATTCGTGATTTGTGAAAAAAAGCTTTGAATAATTTCAGTTTACAATAAAATTACTTATGCGTTAAGTTATTAATTACATGGCATCTTACATTCATTATAAACTGTGAGAATTATTTAACTTTGAGTTGTTTTTATAATTTATTTTAAAACATCATACGTAAGGTGTATAAATAAAAGCGGACGAATAGAAAATATATACGTTATGGTTACGGTATAATCGTGTAAGGTATTTAAATTATCAATTATTCTAGTATCAGTAATGAGAAATTCTTCCTAGAATCCAAGCAAATGATTGATGATAGATTTTACGTTAATTGTAATTGTATTAGATGCATTGGATTGCATTATTTCGTTGTGGATTGCAGCATTTTTTGTAGTTATAGGTTTATCAGACATCATCATATCACGCCAGCCTCTTGTAATATTAAATGTAATATATTTAAATACTTGGTGTATAAAAAGTAATTTTTAACCACAGCTGGGGCAATCAAAAGGTCACGGATATAAATTTCGGGTAATTAGTTGATCTACCTTAATACATCTTCCGAGGGGATAAAAATAGGGCTAGGAAATTACTGGTGGTTAGCTTGTCGCTCCCTCTATGCTCAGTTTTCGGGATTTGATTGGAAGTCTAATGAATTGAATATTCCATTCGGCGGTAAAACAAAAGTTCCAACGTTTCTTGTACCTTGCAAATGATTGATTAGTCTGTTGTTGTATGCTATAGTAAAATACAGTCTTCCCTGGTATACATTTGATTTTTGATACGATTATTGTAATCTTATTGTTATGGAAAGTTAGTAATTTTCATAAAAATGAATCATGGCAATGGGCACTCTATTTTGCCAAGCAGTGTGTATAACTATCTCATAGGTCTATTACAACTGAGGTAAAATCGAGGGTATAATGACAAAAAGCATTAAGGCTTTAAAAAAAAATAGTATTAAATTATATCGTTATTTTTTTATTCTTTTAAAAAGCATGATATAACTATAACTCATCGATACCAAATTTTATGATTTGTATACCAAAAAGATAATTCTTCATAATGTACAAAAAATTAGCAATTACACTAGGGAGAGAGGGTGATTTGAAAAAAAAAATAATACTTTAAATGCGATGTCAGAACTTGACTAAATGCCTTCTGTTAGTATAACTTTGACATATTGTAATAATCTAAAACCTTACTTGACTAAGACAGATAAAATATTAAGGTTAACAATCTATCGATTTTGTCAACTACTATAATAAAAAATTTTAATGTTCGTGAAAAGTACTAAGTAAATATCACAGGCAATAATATTTTTATTAAAGCGATTTATAATGTCAAAAAGATGATTATGGTTAACTTACCGATTGATGATTAAGAATTGTTAAAACTTTATGTAAGCTGTATATTATAAATATAAAGAATATTGTATTAGTATATTCTTGTCAGCTATTGAGGCATGCGTGTTTTAATGTCAGAGTTATTGAAAAAATTCAATGGAAAAAAAATTGCGTAGAAAGTCGAATCCTAATAAACAAAAGCTATGAATGATGAGTAATGACCGTGACACTAAAAGAAGAAGTTCACGATTTGAGGCATGTTTTTCGTTTTTTTTATACATATAATACACCTGAGGCGACTCAGGTGGGGCAAGCCTGGATTAAGAATGACTCGCAGCGGCATTATAATATATTATTAAATATTCTAATATATCATGAAACAGTACCCATATCAATTATAAGAATGTCGAACACGTTGATGGCTTATTATTTTGGGGTGTCGATTGTAACACCTCTCTTCTGTATCCATTTTGTTTCTACCACTATTCATTGTGTATTTGCAGCCGGCGTTTCACGGCCGCCTTCCACAGGACTGTCAAAAGTGGTTTACTCTGAAAATTCATAGCCCAAGTGGAGATATTTGGGCCGGATATTTAGCAATAAACTAGGAAAACTGAGGAATCGAGATGAAACATCTTTTTTTAATACAGGTAAGTATATGTTTCGATTAAGTTGGCATCATCAATCGGTCCCGTGTGAGGACAAACCCAATCAAACAGTTATGAGTTAGGATCGTTCGAAATTCATGCCAGGGCACCTTGTGATCACAATGTGATCACAAGGCTTCTTCTATTGTTTTCTTCTATTATTAGTCTTCTTCTATTTTCGTAATTTTGAAAAAAAAATGCTAATAAAATGGTAATATTATTACGATTGGCTATAACAGAATTTATTTTATCATTTTTAAGTGTCAATTTTCGGAAGCCTCGGTATAAAATATACTACATTCGCGCAGTAGGATTTATCAATTTTATATGTTTACAACTATTTTCATCATGTTTATTTGCCACAGTTTAACATCCCTGGTCACGTCCATCGCAAATTAAATTACGCATACAAATATTGTTTTTTTATGAACATTTATTATCTACCTGTTTATTATTCAAAGAGGCACTAGAATTATGAACAATAAACTTGAAAAAAAAAATGATTCGTGAAGACCTAGTTACAGACGGCTATTCATTCTTAGTAATGGATAGTTTCGACTGCAGTGGTTCAGTGCTCAATTCTCTTTGTTAATATTTCGTGATTGATAAGTTGACATTTAATACTGTAATTGATAAGCTTAATAACCGTACGAATTTAGCCAAAGAATTGAATTTCAGCTCTTTCAGTCACATGCTAGTCAACTTTAAAAGCAACACTTAATTTAATCTGCCAACAGGAAGTTCTCATAATCGCTCACTTTTATTCTACTCTTACAGAAAATTACGTCGGAGATATGGAATCACAGCCAGTCTACGTAAATCAAATATAACTTCAGAGGTTAGTTAAGTGCTCGATATTGAAGTCGGCGATTGACTGGGTAGTATTTCAGTTTGATCTTGGACAGCATTGCTAGCTACGTAACACCTATTTACTTATACTGTATAATTACAATTGTATGCATTTAGTTAGCTATATTGACTGACGCGAAAACAAGTCCCCGCTACTTTTATATCATGCGTCTAATAGGGGCCCTAGGGGCAGTTGAAATACACGTGCAGTACACTAAATGCTGACGTGTTATTTATTAAAAAAATCATTAATATCCTGCACAATTGGATTTAATTTTTGAGGAATAAAAACCAGGAATATGAAGTCGTTAAAAACCATAAGAACTGCGTCTTAACTTTAAATATGATTCCAAAAAACAAAACAAAAAAGTGAGCTCAAAGTCGTGCATTTTTGACGACAGCAAGTCAGACTCCACAGCGCTGTACTACAAAAAATATAGTAATACAGATTCATCATTCTTCGTTTAACGATTTCAATTTTCATCAAAGAAGTATTTTACGATGAGTAAAAAATAGCATTAATAAATAAGTCTTTATGGATTCAAAATGAAGCTAAAATAATAAAGTGACCACACGTTCAGAAAATGAAAGGAAACAACTTCTGAAGTTTAAAACGATTTTTACAGTAGACCACCACAGATAAATTAGTGATTTATAATGTTAACATTTCCATTAACTTCACGGCGTTAAAATGAATGCGGAAATAAAATTATCACACAGTATCGGGAACATTCCCTATCTTTGCAACACGGAGACTAGAAAGACAATCGATGAATATGCAAGATTATTAAGTGGAAAAAAAGCAAAACCAAAAGGGTTTTATTTTAGTTTCTACGGATTAAGAAAGCACTATAGTAAAATCATATTCATTTATAATAAAATCGAAGAATGATAAACCATGATAAACAATCCAGTCGAAATCAGAGTTGTCAAAAATCAACTGACCCTGTTTATTTATTTAATTTAGTTTGTGAACATACTTTTTTAAACACCCATATCTTAGGTAAATAACTAGAACATTCGTTGCATTGTTGGGTGAAATTACAATGCAATTACTGGCAATGGAATTATGCATGGAAAAAAAATAGTCGGTATTTTTTAAAAAATAAATAGGAATTGGAGTATTTAGGTTTTACAACGACTACACGACCACGAAAGTATTGTTAGAATTTCTTTATTACTGATACAAATATAGAAATCAAGATTTTGTTATTCTCCAATAGATAAAATATACAATTTAAAAGCGACGTTCTTGGCGTTACAAAACCCTCTTCAAAATTTAAAAAATATAAACGAGGTCAAAATGAGTATTGCTAAAATCCATTGAATTGTAAATTATTCTTCAAATTAATTTGATATGCTATAATAATAATGTTATCTGAAAAAGTTTCGCGCTTGAGAAAAAACCATGACAAATCAATAATATAACTTAAACAATAAAGCCAAGATTCATTTTCATCTTCAATCATATCGCACGTCTTACACAATTATTTCGAGCACTGGGCAAAGTAAAAAACAATAGAGTTACGAAAAAGTTACGAAGAAGCCTATCTTTTGACACCGCGTATAAATCCGAAAGACTTTAGATGTTCTGTAGCACCCTTCTCTACGAATTAAATTTAGTTCCGTAGCCATTTCGTTTTACGGTTTTTACAAAGGCCACCCATGCAGTTAAAATTTTAGTTTGTACGGACTTCTTAACCTGTTTGACGCCAGAGATTAATATTACGATGAGATTAGATAAATGCGAAGCAATGCCTCCGAATAAGCTTTGAATCTATTTAGGTAAAGTGCCTATTAGTTTTATCGTTATGACATCTATTGACCTACAGTGGAGTTTGACATCTTACGACTAGATTTGTTCGAATTACAATAATAGTTGACAACGCACTAAATTAAAATGAATTATGTTTTTACAACGCTGTAAATCATAAGTAATGGCACATTGTTTTTTGTGTCACGATGGAAAAAATATAAATATTAGAGAGTGTTCGTATTATAAAATGATATTTATAACGAGTTTAATAAAAAAAGAAATCTCGTATTTGTTATCGTCGATTATGCTGAAAGTGGAGCAAAATGCTGATATAGTGAGCTAAATTGAATGATTTAAAATAATGCAGATCGAGTCCCATTGGAAAGTAGCGTATATTTTCAAGCTGACCGATCTGACGCTATTATTTTTTTATACACAGCGCATAGGTTTACTGTGGACGAGTGGAATGAAGGAATTTACTAAATGAGTTCCAAGTGGTTGAGGGTGACAACTTGGAAGTTGAAAATGAAATACTAAAAATATATTAAGAATTTTGTTTCGATGGATGCGGCGATTATTTTGTATCTATCTTTATTGTTCATCCTCCATTACTCTAATATCATCTGGAAAGCCAATCGTATCAAGAAATCATTGCAATCTCCTCATGTCTGAAAAGGAATATTGATATATTGACTTAAATACAATCAATACTGTAGAAATATTACATTTTTCATTGATATCTGAAATGTCTGTTTACAATTATTTGTTTAAAATTCACTTGAATCTTTCTCAAATACTTTCACCTTTTTAATATATGTCTTAAATGGGAAATGTTTTTAATTTCCGATAGCATGTTTATTGTTCTACCTAGATAAATCTAGACAAGCATCGAAATCGTTAACGTGGCGTATATTGCATTTAAAAAAATATTGGTACATCAAGGTTGGACGGACGGGTAGGAGAAAACAAAATGCGCATCTTAATGAGGTCTATTACTCAACGTACCCTATCATTATTTAATATAAACCTGAGACAGACATGTCCAAACATACCAACGGTCTGTATTATTAGATTATTTCAATCCTACAGGATAAAAAAAGGAATCAACATGTAAACAACAAGAAATACTAGCCATAGTACTTACTACCCAGAACGCGGCATTTAATCTAGTATTTAAATTTAAGTATGCTATCTTTCATCTGATAACTACATGACTATGCTTGGGTTTATGTAATTTTAATTGAGATTCATCTATCATTTATTTATTATATCAACATCCCGTTCCCCTTTGATTGTTGCTTCAAAATATTATAGCAATACAAAAACGATTCCAGGTCAACTAATTTACAATTAAAAACAATTTAATAAAGCAATCTCAAACATGATACAAGTTAACTTGGAAAGTAGCCCTACTAGTATAATAACCATAACAAATTTAATTGAGAATAATGTATAATAATACTTAAACACCAGCAATTGAAATAATATAAAAAGTGAAAACTTCTTTAAAATATGTTTTTCTATAACACGTTTTAGCAATATAACCAGTGGCGGCTCGTGAATACGATATCTAGGGGTGCTGCGGTTGATTAAAAATTAAACAGTATATGTATTTTTATTTCATTATTGATTCTCCTGTCTTTTTTCCTTGAAAAATATCGCTTTTATTTAGACAGATGCCCCTCGCGTGGTCGGACCGCCGCACCGCACCCGCATGCAGAACACGAAATACTGTCAAAAAGGCAGTTCAGATCGAGCTTCTAGCTGCGAGTCCCACCTCCCCGCGCCACTCCTTCAACAACTCGAGCATATTCCATCAAAAACCGCACTGCATAAAATCATGAAGACGCCTTACTTTCTGATATTAGTACCGCAGTGTATGATAATTATTGGATGTATCGGTGCGCGGGTGAGCTTAATACACGCGTAAATATTGTTGATATTTTCATATAATATACATAAATTTATGTATATTATAATATTACATTTTCTTAACTTGCTTGAGGGTGCTGCAGTTCCGCAGTGCATATGGACGAGCCGCGCCTGAATACAACAGCAATAAGTGAACCGAAAAAAAAACGTAAAAGGGTAATGAAATATAATATATTATAACGATTTCAATAGTGAAAGTTTATAAATGATGTTTTTTTGACAAAATTATTAGTTATATAGTTCCTTATTTATATAGTATTTTTTCTTGGTTCTGTTTAATTTTCATAAATAATAAAAAATCCTATCGCCAAATTTCCGAAACTCTTCACTCACGGAATCTCCGTGTTAAAGTCTTATAGGAGGGTTGACTGCTTATAAATATAAATTGACCGGCTGGCTACACGTAAACTAGATCATTTCATTTCCAGGATCATCAAGAAATTTAGATATTGAAGCCATTTTGTACTAAATCAGATTCAGTTTTAAACATATTCTACATTGTATATTCCTTAAAACTTCTTTCTCAGCAAGGCAAACAGACATTTCACACATGTGCTAATAAACTGTAAAGGTATTACGAAAATACAGCTTTTTTCAGACGTGACAACAGTTAACAATTTACGTAATTAAATTTTTGGGTGTATTTCTTAAGGCTTGTAAAATAAAACCTTGTTATCAAAATTAAATACAACATTAATTTATGGTCGTGAGAGACTGTTATGTGATGTGAGAAAATTAATTGAAATCAAAACCAAAAATGTTGCTTCCTTACATAAATATTTTTTGTGACATTACAGGTAAAATATCTCTCTTAGCTTTCTAATGCGAACGTAATTGTCTGAATGGCATTTTTTATTGCATTACTGTAAAATTATTATTGTTAAATCAACGGCAAAGCAAATTTAACGATACCAATCTTAGTAAAGAAGAAAGTCTACAGATCGTAAAATAGTGACACAACGCTCATTATTTATATTTTTTTACTTTCGGCGAGTAAAGAAAAATATTCATTTATTGGTTATATAAAAGAAAATCTTGCCGAATTTAGGATTTTTACGTTAGACAAATAGCAACATGGGGAATGTTTCAAAAATAGTCGAAACAATTGAAGAGTACTTGCAAAAAGATATATCATGTTTATCAAAATTATGTGGTTTTATTCATAATGGGAAGTTTGGAATTTATGAAAATATGACTTCTTTCCAATCACAATTTATGGAAACGATTTGGAATACCACTCTTCAATCAATGTCTATTAATCATGTCAAATTGAAATATAATAACTGCAAGCTGCTCTACGGACATAATTCATGTAATCGTTCAATTTGAAAAAGGAACGACTATGTAACTATTCAAGTTTTGTTTTCACTGACTCGATACATACTACTGATATTTTCGACAGTTTATGTTTAGAGTCTAGAACATATTTTTATTATTATATTGATTGTAAATAGGTTGTTTAGTATTTTAAATAAATTTATAAACAGTTTAAAAAAGAAGAAATACAAGAATACGCATTTTTGCATTTATAATAAAATTACTTAATAGCATATTATACTACAATGCTGTGTATGTTCATAGTTTTTATATTACAATTTAACGAAGTTAATAGCAAACAAGCAAAAAATGAAGAATTTAATGTTTTTTATACCTATATGATTTCAATAGATATATTAAAATATTGTATATATAACTATAACTTTACTGTTGCATTTCGATTGCAATAATCTATTATGACCACACAACAGGAGATACAGCATTGGATAAAAAATAAAACTATCGTATGTGGTTAGGCAGAAATTAATTCCCATAAAATACACCGGTGGGGTGTCAAGGACCCCAGTTGTACTAACACCGACTTCTCATATTCTTCTGCTAGTCTGTACTAGAGTACTGGGTGTAGCGGTAGTCGTTATACATACAAATTGCGAAATTATTGACGGATCTGGTCTGTCGGAATTGATTCTCTTTATTATTGATTCAATTTATTGATATTTTACCCTTTAATTTAAATATACATTTTCAGAACCAATAACTGTCAACGATGACAAACTTTAGCATGTATAACGTGATCTTGAAACCGTTTATCCTGTTAACGGAGAAACAGCAAAAGGTTATCCAAACACTTCAATATAAAATTTCACTGAAAAATACTTGACACAGCAAAGGAAACTCATAATAGGCTTATTGGTAAAAATTATGAGTTATTCACTTTTTTAATTAACGCTTTGCTAATATGATGACACAAAGACTAAAATGGGCAGCTTAGATGCGAGAGGCCGCCCTCGCAAAAAAATGAGCAAATAGAGTAGAACCAGATGTCAGATTGGTCAATGCATAATATATGTGTTTTGCATGGATAGGAAAAGTTCCGGATCGGAAGTCTGGAGGATGTTCTTGCAGTTGACCATCGAATTAAATGGTTGATAGAGCCAGCTAAGTAAATTTTTGAATATTTTGAGTTATTTATCCAATGATGTAAGTGTTAATTGTTTTTGAATATCTAAAGAACTTTACTAAGCTGTAGTTAGTGATGATAATTCTAATGGAGCCATCTATAGAGTGTGCTTAATGGAACCTCAATATCAAATTTGACATGATAAGTGTTTGTTGGGGTGGACTACGCTATAAATATGAAAAAAAACAAAATTATATGGTTGTTAAAACCAGAGGTATATAGCCTGCGGCCTTTTGCCTGAATTCAAATTTCTCATTTCATTGTTTTCATTGATTTATAAAATACTGCACACACAGTTTTAAACATGTTGTATCAAAGTTTTTTATCGCGGTCTAATTAGATTACAGACATATGAATACTGCCTTTCTAAACTCATAGAGTATAGAGGTTGGGACAGAATATCAGAAGTGTTAAAGGTTCGTTCAATATTGGCTCGTGATTGAAGGAATTCGTTACAATATTGATCTCGAAAATCCCTACTCCGTCAAAGACGAGTATCAAGAAAAGTTGTATACTTATAATCAGAATATGCAAAATATTCATGTTCATGCATTTATCTTAGATCGAGTGAAAACAAAGTTAACATTTATTGTATTATAGATCCACCCTTGTGTGTGTTGAAAGAAATACGAGTGCACCTCAATTAGAGAGTGTTATTGCTCGCTTCAGCCTTCCCATCCTATCATCATGTATAATAGAATAGGTCCGAGTCACGCTAGCGCCTTTTAACTACGAAATATTCCATTCTTCCTATTCTGAAATAGAAGTCCATATAAAATTATTTAAATCACACTAAAGTAGGGCATCGTGTATTCAGGCATACTAGCTGATGTGTAAATTGTCATATGTTCAAATATGTCCAAGAATAAAGTAAAATTTTAAAATAAAGTAAGCCGTGATCAGCGATGACAAAAAAGTACAATTTGAGCAATTTTAATTTAAGTAATAATGTTTTGAAAAGATTAGTAACTCAATCTAGATTGCTATATGATTGTATAAAAAAACGAGTTTTTGCTTTGTAAATAAGCTAAATATTCTTTTGGTATGTTTCTTTAGAAAATATTCATCGAATGGGTACTAAGTACGCATCATTTGAAATATTAATAATTTTTTAGCGTTATAGCTAAATGCTAAATATTTTGAAAATCAATTGAGATAAACTCATGGACGAATATGAGAAAATCAATTAAGATCAATTTGGATATACAAAAGATCTCAGATGTTAAATTAAAAAACATTTGTTTTTTACATTGATCTTGCCATAAATTCTAATCGCTTAGCGGAGCTTTTACTCCTAAGAAATGTAGGACGATATAATTGTCATTGCAACCAGTTGCAGTTGACATATTATAATATGTACATATAATAAGTCTTTCCGTATTCTGACTCATTTTTTTTACACACGTTAGTGAAGAATTGCTCGTGTAATGTAATAATGTCATTTATTACCGTAATGAAACCGAATTGAACATAAAAAAATGGAGGTTATGACCGTAAATGTATTTCAGTATTATTTTACAATCATTTGCTTCTAGCGTGTGGCACCATAACACAACAAGTATAATAGATAGCTATAGCATGTATTATTAAATAGTTAACTATTAGGAAATCCTAGATAAATAAATATACGTTATTATAAAAACGCAAGAGGATGCAGAAAGAAACGCCCAGAACTCGTTTGGAAGATAAATGAAATTAGTGTTATTTAAATAAAACGTCAATTACAGGTATAAAAAATGGGACGGATGTTTTTTCACTAGGTTAGTTAGTGTTTATTTATTCAAATGACTATAGCAGACTACAAACGGACGTCGTATATTGTTTTTTTTTTTCATTAAGAATGTTGCTACTGAATTTTAGATATCTCAATGTTGAATGTTTTTATTGCATATTTAGTTTTAAAATGTAGCAAATATTTTCAGATTTTAAATCACTCAATTATCTTTGAGTTCAACATTTAAATGAACAAATTTAATATTGGACACAGCTGGGGTCGAGACCGACACTTCCAATTTCCAAATGAAGCTGCTATCTTTCGGCTAGATCGCACAAACGAGGTACTTATATCACAGATGATGAAACAATGAATCGTGGGTTGATTGGCAGGCTGTAACTTCCGTGGTTGAATAGGAGGACTTTGGCACAAGGTAGGAGGGGATTAGGATTACCTGAGCTACTAAATCGACAGTGATGATGTATCAAATTTAGTCACATTTTCCCGACATCAAGTGATGAATGGAGATAATAAAAGTTTTCACTCCAAATTTTCACTTCAGCCAAATCTTAATTGGCCATGGTCGCTATGCAATCAAGCTCATCATGATTGGCCGGTTAATTTATAGGCCAGGTTGTAGATTTGATAATTGCGTACAGATGCTGAAAATATTGAAGAATTACTCAATACAATCTCGCCGACATGGTAGCTACGAGTGTAAATATACTGCATCAAATTACTTTGTAGCGTCATACGGACAGCGAGTAGATCTCAACTTATATACGCTTTTCATTCTATCCAGTGTTTTTTTAAAGTACACTTTAGATAATAACAACAAAGTCTTGGTTCATTGCTTCGGATACACTTCTGGAAAACTCTAAAGCGCTTAACGGTTGTGCTTAAATCCGTAACAAATTTTGATGTGCACAACAAACAATGAATACCATGGGAAGACACAGATCTGGAAGTCTTATTTGACTGTATTGAAATGACAGGTATATTTTGACGATGAAGTCGATTTTGTTTAAAATAAAATGTTTTTATTTATTGCAATGCGAGAAAACTGTATTATTTTTTACGTTCAATCGTAAATTCTCGAATAATAATAACAGTGAATAAATAATTTAGCTGTTAATAGTTTTGATTTATGATGGAAATTACTTCTTAAAATGGACGTCTAAATATCTATTTTCATTGTTGTAAAGTTTTTATCTATTTGGAGTATCACACTTAACTTACGGAGACCATTTCCATTCTCTTTACTCAAATTGCTACGGGATTCTATAATGGTCAACATTGAAATGTGAATCAAATCAACGCAATCAAAAAATTCATATTGCATTGTCAGTTTTGCATATGGTCGTGTTAATCTTGACCACAAAATAAATCAAAAAACTTGCAACAAACAAAAATGGCAGTTCTTGTATGTAAAGGCCCAGCGTAAATAAAGAATAACAAGTATCCATTATCTATCAATCAAAACCAAGCCCAATAAATTGTGCTTTCATGCCCCATTCACTTTCTGCGATTGTTCTGCTATTAATGCCGCCACGCCTATTACACAGTCATTAACAAAACGATTTATTGGTCTGAGAGAAAAAGTACTTTTGGAAATCAGCAGTGATCATATAGATTTTCTGAAAAATCAACGTTCAATTATCAATTAATGACTGGTGTCAGAAACTGAAATATGCAAACACTTCATCAAGCTATCCAATGCCATCAGTCTTATATCAAGCGTTATTTCTCCTCTTTATTTTCTTAATCCATGCTTTTCACATGGTCTGATGGTATCTCCTGGATAAGAAGCAATTTAATTTATAAAGTGGACTCTTAATTCAATCCAAGACCAATGATAACATACAATAAGATTGAAACTAATATTAATATATTAAAAACTCTTTGTATACAGATGGTCTAGCTTAGATTCTAAGTCTTTAGTGTTTGCATATTAATATTTATTTGTTTTATTTATTTTATATACATTGCGAAAAATACAAATTATACGTTTACTGACTTTGCAATGTGAAAACCGATTAAAACATAGTAAACTGGCAAGCAAGTAAACCAATTAAGATCAGATAAAATCTACTTGAATACTTTAAGACATCGACTGAGGGTGCTTGATGGAATTTCAATATCAAATTTGAATTATTGAGATTTTGTACACTTCCATGTATTTTGTCACTAACGACCCGGGTTTCGCCTTTCGGCATCTTCAGGTATTCGAGCGTACGAATGGACTCTCGTGACAATTCTCTCTGACAGTGACTCGAACTGTCAGTTCGAGTCCATTCGAATGGCTGAAGATGCCGAAAGACGAAACACGGGTCGTTAGTGACAAAATACATGGAAGTGTACAAAATCTACTTGAATACATTAAAAAATAGTACTTGTCTGAACTCACTCACGTCCACGGGAATACCGCTGAATATGCCTATCAACAGAAGTACAGTGCCACGGTTATTATCCTATTCGGTTACTTATTGTGGAGTTTATGACATGTACAATATTAATTCTGAAATAACTACTAGTAAAGCGCAAAGGAATAATTATAATTCTATAATTTATGACTCTCAACACCCTGCGCAATCATTGAAACCGGTGATCTTCCGGCAGTGAGAATTCGTATATAAAGAATATTAATCCAACATAATTATATTTCAATGTAGGCTTAAAAATAAATCATAATATTTGTTTCTAGAAAAAATCTTCACGTCTCGTTAGCAACAATTTCTTGCTCCGCTGAGCGTTAACATTGAACGATGTAACGTCTAACGTCTAACCACATGCACTTCTGAATTATAGCATTTGTTATTTGCAGTAACTATAAGTAATATTTTTGATTTATTGACAAGCAATGTGCCATCACAAGGACTCAGTAGTTGATCAAAACTACAGTTTGACTGTAATAATCTGAGAGCATTGCAGACTATTATACAAATCAGGCTTTCCCAAACATTTCCGGCGATGAAACATTTCGCCAATCCTGAAATTTTAACGATAAACTTTGTTTGTTATGTTGGGTAGGTAATATCAATATGAATACACCGTCTTTTTCCGAAAATAAGACAATGTCTTAATTTCTTTTTTGGTTCAAAATACGTGCTAGGGCATACTATCGGGGAGGGCTTACTTTTCAAGTACAATAAGTAGATATATATATTTTTGTTTAATATTTATTTGTATATAGGTATTTCACAACTATTACTTTTAATTTAGGTAACATATGTACATTTTAGGTACATATAGGTAAATTCTACACTGTAGATTCCAGGAATTAATTTCGGCACCTGCGAGTGCATTGTTTGCAAGGAACTGTAGACGTAAACAAGGTATTTATCGGAGTTTTTTGTTCCAAACTGTGCAATTCTCGGAAATATTAGGCCAGCTAGAGGAGTTAAACGCAACAGCATTTTTAACGAATTATATTTTTCGCATTATTTTAACTAGGGTTTATTTTTGGCGAAGGCTTATAATCCAAAAAATCCTGAAAATCACGCTAGGGCTTGTTTTCGGAGGGTGTCTTATTTTAGGAAAACGACGGTATGTTTGAATTGATTTCAACCGTAGTAGCATATAAAACCATTCCAGGATTTCACGAAACACCAATTCACGTTCCGTGAAACATAGTTTGGGAAACCCTGATATACATACATAACAGATATTATCTGACTTAAAGAATAGATGACGGATAAAAAATCAAGTAAATATACCATCGACCTATATGGTTGTTTTCCTGTGTTTAATATAATAGGGCTTCGGCGACTGAATAAATTGTTAATATTGTTTGAAAATTATCTGGTAAAAACAAATCATCCTAAAAACAATACGTCAAAATGTATTGTATTATCTTTTTAAATATTTATTTCATCACAAATTGATCAATTGCATGTACTAGTAATGACACTAAAAATTTACACAAAATGTATATTATTTTTCAAACCAAGGAGAACTTGCATGCGTTATGAATAAGAAATACGCTACTTTTAAAATGAGCATTAGTAATACACGGGTTTAAGTTTGAAAATGGACGGCACGCGTGATCAACCAGGCATGGCGGAAAAGTGCCCACTTTATCACAAGTTGAAATCTTTTAAGTCTTATGGAAGGAATCGTTGCATTTTAAAGGGGGAATTATATTTTTTACACCTGAAACATCCACTTAATTACAACACAACAAAGAATGCTGCAATGCTAGATGAATAAATTATATTTCTTTTTAACGTGGAAAATTGTGGAACAGCGACGAACTTTACACGACCTATTGAAATAAGAGATATACTATGTATCGCGTATTAAAATGAGAATTTTGCGTTTAATGCGATTGCCAAAAATTTGCATTTGATTACCTAAAGCAAAGAAATTGTGAACATAAATACTTACTTCTGCCCACGTGTATAACTAGGATGACAATGATAATGCCACTACTCACAATAAAAGCTTCGATTTTGTGCGACACTATTGCTGCAGACTTCGACATATTCCGCGAGGACGTGGCAAATGTAGATTTGCTAGAGGTACATTATTTCATTCAATTAGAGGATATGAGTTAGAATTCCAACTTCCCTTCATAAAGGCTAGTAGGATTCGAAAATGACCATGGGCGGATGGGTTAACGTCGTATTTATGAATAATTGTACGATATACTGAAAGTATAATTAATAATAAATCGGTCGAAAAATCAATAAATGTAATGTTTTATTCACGGAATCGAAATATTGATCGTGCTACCGAGTATGAAAAGCGCACTGGAGCATACTAATCGGCTACGGAAAACGACCGATATATTGATATAATTCATATTGATGTATCATGCCGAATCGAAAATATAACCACTATTTCAAGAAGATTTATCCTTTTTCTATACTGACATTCACTTCTAACTTCTTTAAACACTATATTTCTATCATCTCAGCATTTGTGTTAATTTCAGAACGCCGCTGTGGTCAATAAATCATTTTAAATATAGGAAATAATTAATTAAGTCAATTTTAAAAGTAAATATATAGATAGATACGCTGCGCACGTGTCATGCAAAAAAAACTATAACACACTCCCCAGTCTGCGGGAATGTCAACGCCGAAGAAAATTTACAAATCGGTCGAGCAGTGATGGACCGTTAACATTTTTACCCGTTCTTTCCATGTTCCAGAAATGGGAAGTCATCGCCACTTCCTGCGGTGACAACTTGTCGACAGTTAGATGCTTTTAGCCATCCTGTCATTTCATAACGGAGTGACATAACACAACATAACTGTTTAAGTCAAACTATATTTATTTAATATTGGTGTCGCTGACATTGTATACAACGCGATTTCTATTAACGGGTTTGCCTGTATCTAGTGTCAAATATAATAAATGCAAATAACTAATAATGCAAAAAAATATATGTAACTTTATTTTTCCGCGCGTTGCGTAGCTTAGTGTGACACGTGGTTTCGCTTCGTTGAGAAGCATCCTCATCCTATAATAAATGCAACTTTTGGGGTGAGAGGAATCCTAACGAAAGTAAAATTGCAAAAAGAAGGCTATTTTCTATTAAATTGCTTAACCTCTATAATAAGAAAAGTCATGATATTATAGTGAAGTTAATAGCTGAATCTGCTCCTCATTTTTATAATTATAACTGTAATGCCAGTATTTATGTATCTCAAAACAATATAACTTAGTGAACAATTGTTTTCCCCACCTCTCATCATGTATTGGCCACCAATTTTCTCCACGGTCGCCTTACACAGCACAATAGGTATACGACATGCAAGTTGTTGGCCAAGTCCAACGGAGTCCAACGGAACCAAGTCGAAATACATGACCAACAGATTTATTCTGTCAGACGCTTCTTTGGAAAATATTGTCACGGTTAGCCCTGCGATGGAAATTTTATAAAATAATTTACTCTCCACAAAATATAATATATGAAACACAAAAGTGCATGCGCATTTTAATTCCTGCGTATAAAAAATCTCACAAGAAAAACCGTGTAAATAGTCTTAGCGATTATTTTCATTCATGAGGGAAGAATCACACACCCAAAGAAATGATACTGATAAATAAATGTACCTATAATAATATGACACTTAAAATAATTATACATTTATTTGTGTGATGTTATGTAAACGCATAAATTCATTTTAGTTTCATTCAAACAGCCAACAACAAATTAATAATAAACGCTCTGTTAGTAAGAAAATATGTTAAAACACAGTAAAAACATGATTTAATTAAGATTAAAACAAATCAGCATGCCGAAATAAATCATTTTCGTGTTAACAAACAAAACAATAGAGCGAGTTGTTAATTTATAGACACACAAATAATTGAATATCCATAATTTTTTAAAATACCAGCTTGTGTGAATCGAAAATGGCAGAGGATTCGCGATCTTTTTGGAGTCAATGAATCTGTAAAAAATATACATATTTAAACAATAGATTCATAGCATATTTAATTTATGTAATATATATGCAAAAAAATTTAAGCTCTTCACCGCCTCAGCGAGAATTTTATTAAATACACTTAACATTTCATCGTCAAACTTGTAATAAATAAAAAACACTCATAGGATTGAAATTTTATTCCGAACCATGTCTTCGATTCGGTAATTCGGGGTCACGTAATTTGACAATAGATAATATTCCATGCAATTGTCAATATTGAAAAAATAGTAGGTATAAATAATACAATGTTCGAAGCATGCACAACTCATGTCTCGGACAAGATCCAAAAAAAGTAGAGGTTCTCCTCTTTCAGTTTAAATAACTGGTGATTGGCATATTGCTTCAGTTTTTCAATAATTTATTTAACTGGCGTAAAAACAAATATACCTATGTTGTGATCGTTTCTCATAGCATAATACTAGCTGTGTCCACTGTTTTAACATACGTCATCACTCGTTCCGGTCTCTTGGTCCTCCTATTATTTACATCTCACCTCTGTTTTATTATCATTTCGTAAAATTGTCTATTAGCTGTTAAGACATTTTAACGTTTCTTAAAATAGCTCAATTAATCATTATTTTAGCGGTTATTTTATCTTACCTTTTTCATTTTCCAACAGAATGGAAGAATCGTTCAATAGAACAGAAAAGATTTCCTCTCCCTAAATAAATATCGCCGATTACAGTGGTGAGGCATGGGGCGTATATAATGTTGCTGTTTTTAAAATGCGCTTAATTAACGTTTCATTAACAATAAACCATAATATAATAGATTTCATCTCCAAGCAAGCAAGAGCTTTATTTTGTAAATCGTGTATTTCGGGAATGAGCGTGTTAATATATTCATACTGTTATCTACGTACATTTTATTTATGAGAAAAATTCATCAATAATATACCAACAAAAGATTTTTGTAATTAGGTATTAAAATCATGAATACAAAGCATGCAATAAAAAGTTCGTCGGTATGCCTAGTTTTAATATGCTAATAACCATTTTTTGTATCCATTATATTTATCACATGCCTAATATGTATTATAACTTTATTTTCTGTAATATTTTTATCGGAGATAAATTAGTTTTAATCACACGAGAGTCTTAATAGTCATATTAATAAATATTTCGGTTATTCAATGTATTATAAATGATATTAATTTGTTTATAACAATATTAATAAAACTTGTAGCACATTTTCAAAAAAAAAAGTAAAATGATCAGAAACAGTTCTAGCTGAAGAACGTGAACATAAGAACAAAACCAGTCCTTATTACCTGTGTTATAAAATTTTAGAAGTAGTACTGCAAATCATGTCATGTCTTATACCACGTGCAATAGGACAATCATTGGTAATGAGAGGTAACAACAGTAGCGATCAAATAATACATTTTTTCCATGTCCGCTCCCAACATGAAGCATATGGTCTCCTAATGGAGGTATCTCAACAGAATTTTTCTTTGAGAACTGTTTGTTACTCAGTTGCTCAACCACTGTTTATCGAAGAGAGTAGGGATAAAAGGATAGTGTTAGGACAGGACTAGTGGTTAGCTAATCGCTCTCGCTACACCCTGTGAGGATCGAATGGGAGGGTGATAAGGGGAGTTTTTAGACAACAAAAACGCTCAAACTACGCACAGAAATCCATAAATCGATTGAAATATCAATTTATGAAAACTGTCCGCACCGGGAATTGAACCCGAGACATCCGTAGCCGTAACCCACGACGCTACCAACTGCGCCACGGACGCCGAAAATATATTTTACACAAATTACATGTAACATTTTACATTTAAATGTTTTAAATGCTTCAATAAGGACAGGTAAGGCAGCTACATAAGAAAATTCATATATCTATATATATCTATATATATATATATATATATATATATATATAAATGAAGATTTGTTTGTTTGTTTGTCCTCTTTGCATTCCTTTACCATTCATCCGATTTTGATCAAACTTTGGTGTGTTGTTGTGCGCACACCCGTGAAGGTTTCTGAAGAAAACAATCTAAAAAATAGTACAACTAGCGACATCTCTGAACCAGAGGAGAAAACAAAAAATATTGTATATCCGAAATACAGGTCTGCACGGGCTCGGGCTTGACCCGCAACCTTTCGGACGGGTAAAGACAATTCAGATTCGGACTCGGGCCGGGCCCGGGTAAGGAATTCAAATTTTTAAAAAAAAATTCGTACTATGTTTCTGGTCATGATTCTATATAAGGCAATAGTTTTCATAGCTTAAATAATTTATTTCACATGTGCTATGAATATCGTTGGAAATATAGAAACAATAAGATAATATATTGTTTGAAAAGTAAAAATGAATTACTATATTAAAAAATAAATCGGGCTTTTTATGGGATGAGAAAAATAAATCTGGGTTTTGGATCGGATTCGGGTAACAAGTGTCATATTGAGACACGACGGGCCGGGCCTGAAAATGACGGACTCGGACCGGTTAATTTTATGAAATTTCGGCCCGTGCAGACCTCTAATGCAAAAGCACTTCAATAAACCGAATTAAAACACAAACCTTTCCTTTCTTTGAGTGACATTGCGACGCATGCCGGGTACTCACTAGTTTTTTTTATAAAAGGACAAGAATTCATCTTTTATGAAATCAATAATATTATTTCGACGAATGAGCTTGCACGGTTACCACGGAAACACGTGTAAATAAAAAAATGCATGTCGTAATATCATAAAATTGACTGGAAATTTCTGCAAGAATTATTCTTTAATATTGTTTTATGACATTCATTGTAATAATATTACATTCGTTTTTAAGTCACTAGTATAATATGGGTACATGAATACTATATATTATATATATAATCATCTTCGTTCTAGTAAATAGTCGGAATTATTTATTATGCATGCATTGAATAAATCAATGTTGACTTTTTGTGTTCAATCACATTTAATTAAATTGTATATTGTATACATATTGTAAAAATTACGTTTCAATGAATCGTATTACAAAATTTCAAATTTCAATTTTTTTTCTATTTTAATTTTAATTTTACATGTGTGCATACATTTTTATTGCAGTAAATTAGTGTGCCTAAACGTGTGTTAGAAGATAAAGTTCGAAACAATAATTCATAACAACTTTGTAAGAAAGGGACCGATATCGAAATCATTTTGTTACAACTTTTAACAGAAACATCTATTTGAAATATTCACTGTTTGTTGGTTGAACATTAGCTAAAATTTAAGTTTAAGTTTTATACTGAAAACGAATTCTATAGAATAATTGCCGATTCCATTGAAAAAAATGTTATATTGTTTATGTTATGTTCTTGGAATGTCATATTAAAATTGCAATATGTTAGAACTGTTAGCGGGTGGTTTCTTGTTACCCGGTTCAATTATCCGTAATTTATACGTAGTCCGCCATACATTTTTTTTACTATGGATAATGAATGCATGCATTATACTAATATAACAAAGTTTACCAACTGTGTCCTTCATTACAAGTGCATATTAGTTACGTTGTTAAAGATTTTTGAGAATTTATCGAAATTATCTAAAAGATGCCACTATAGATACAGTATACAACAAACTATACAATATATAAATCTATAATTAGTATTATATCTTAATCATATCTCATCTTCATGTATAAATTATTATTACAATGTTAAGGACTATCTTACCACGCCTCTCAGGCCGCTTTTTTTAAGTTACTATGATTGAATTTCAGTTTCCATGGCCTTGTCCTTGTAACTAGTATATGTAGATACAATCCAATGAAATATGTTTCCTGATAGTTTTATATACATTAATTCAAAAGCGATGTTAACAATTCGAATTTCACATCTATTTTGTAGCTATTGATGATTTATGATTCTGCTACACTATAAAAAATACCATTGAGCGGGCTTACAACTTGAAACTATAAAAACAGGTTTCTACATTCGCACTAGAAAAAAACGATGACCCATGCTGCCTTGATACTGACATCGAATGTAAACAAAATGATGGAGGCTAATTCGTATTGTTAAAAACTTCACTATAAAAATACCAAATAGATATATTCTTCTACTTTTATTGGAATTGTTTCTTGTAGAAAATAGAGAACATTTTGCAGCCTTCTCTCAACATGTTGTATCAAATCCCAAATGGGCGACTTGCGGAGCTTGTGCAGCCAAGAGAACTTCTTTCAAACTATGCAGGCGTTCGTTGCCGTATGCCTTTTCCTCGATGATGAATTGGAGTAAATAAAATGTCTGATATCGCAAAATGTATGCATACCACTTACATAAGGTAAAATATATACATTGATTTTTAATTGTTACATAACTAGTATTTATTTCGCGGTATTTCTAGGTTCTCTTTAATGAAACGAATGGTTGATGTAGCTGAATATTAATAAGAAATATATTAATATTCAGCTCAATCCTAAAAACACACACTTATTTTTGCCGAATAACTCAATTATGTGATATGGGGTAATTTAATAATGAAGGAGTGTGAACCAAACAAGGTATACGTAGTCATTATTGTAATCGATGTTAGATTTTATTAAATAAACGTTTATTTATTTACAAATGTGTTGAATGTTATTATTTTGATAAATGAATTTATGTATTTAAAGTTGGCAACGATTTCGCCTACCGGAACCAGCCCAAGTATTCGTCAAGAATTATATGAAATTCAAATGAATATCTATGTTTCAATATAATCTTATTATATTACACATATGATTTACTGTATGGCTATAATATTAAATTTGTATTTATTAAAAAAAAAGAATCAGGATATGAAATTTCTAGCAATCAAAAGTAAAACTAGTCAGCATCAAAGCAACAACCTATGTCATAAAGTAGAATCATAGCATTTCAGATTTTCATGGTGTGATGTGAATTCTTTTCCGGGAAATTTATGATGATTACTACCAATTAAAACAAGGTGTTTTCCAACGAAAATGTAAAAAAAATGTTTTTATGTCTGATAAGAGAAACGTAGGCATGAATAAAATAAATTATATAATATATCTATTTATGAGATACTAGTGAGTACCCGGCATGCGTTGCAATGCCACTCAAAGAAAGAAAGTGTTTGTATTTCAATTCTGTTTATTGAAGTGCTTTTGGACACACAATATTTTTTGTTTTCTGTCTGGTACGTACACGAATAAATTAGAAGGTTTTCCGAGATGTCGCTATTCGTACGAACTTGATTCTTTATTTTAGTTTTAGATATATCTTGATTGTGAGATTGATTTTTATATAAAATAAGATATACTGTAAGTTAAAATTAAAGCGTTGAGAGTGGGACTCGGGCCGGACCAGGCCTGATTGTACTATGGCTATGTTCTTCGCGCAAGTGCAAACAATAACTTGACAAAGTTTCATCGGAATCGGATGAACGGTATGGCAGTGCATAACATACGATCAAACCCACATTGATTTTTATATATTAGATACCAAATTGCCATCCGACTAAGGATCGCTGAAGTCACATTCAAAAGGTCTGAGACTACCCTGTTGTCAGTAAATACAATTTGCTCGGTGCATTAATTTTGAAAGTGCCTTCTACTATTCATAGTACCTAACAAAAGTTCGGTGTAAAAGTAGTAGCTTCGAAAAAGATGCTCGAGGCCAATATAATGCATCTCCTTATATCCATAATTAAATAAGCGGCAATGCACATGCTTTGGATACGCCCTGCGAATGCCCTAGTGGCGCGCTTGTTTCTTATTCTAACCTGGTGGATTTGGTCGTGCTGGAAGGCTGCTGATGAGCATCCAAATGTTGTTCTCTGAGGAGCTACATCTGGCATGTCTTCGAGAGTAGCAAATAAATTGGCAGAAGACAGAGATTCTCGCAACTTTAAGGCAATGGGGTGGCTATCTGCTCCGAATATGGAACGGAAAAGTCCAAAAAAGGATTCCTGAATAATTTTTTAAACGTGAAAATTTTATTAAACAAACGGAATATTTTTGTTACTAGGTGTTTTATATAATAATCAAATAGTGTAATATATGAAAACAAATAGAAACTTAACATTTAAAAAAATCTTTTAAAGTGATAAATAAAATTCACACGTTTTGACTTTCAATCATTGGCTTATTGTATTTTAAAAGAATCGAATTCACACTACTAATATCAGGCACACAGTGCGGAAACGAAGTTATAAGTGGATACGTATAATAAAATATTTAAAAAGAAAAAGTTATTCAAGTATGAAATTCGATATAAATTTACTGGTGAATAAGTAGGTAAGCGATACCGTTTAAAATTGCGATATTTTATAAATTAGCTAGCCAAGCTGACTTTTGTTAAAAGCGATTGAAATTTCGACAAAACAAATTTAAATTACATACAATTTTCACGGCAGATTTTTATTTGTGGATATTCTGGTTTTTTGTTGTTCATGATTGTACATCAGCTTCTCAGTCAAGCATAATCAATTTAAACAGTTAATTAAGAAAAATGGTTTGATTTAAGCACCATTTATATTACTTGAAAGAAGTAGGACAAATATACTAAAATATCATTTAATCTTGAGACTTGATTAAAACAAATACAGCATAACGATGAAATGATTTATTTTTAAAATTTTACTTCGAGGTTAATATTGTATTCTGTCATGTTAAGCATGGTGTGCATAAGACAATTTAAGGTATGTACTTTGATTGATTCAATTGGCATTTACTTGGTAGAACTCCAAAATAAAAGGGGAAAAAAACGACGTATTTAGTTCTCGTTAGATTCTCAATTTGCTAACCACCTCTTAAAAGAATCACACAACAGAACCGCCAATTCATCCCCGGTACAGTTACATATGTGTAACAAAAGCCTCGGGCCTAATCTTTTAGAACAACTTGAAATTAATAGATACAACCATGACAATAATCGCCTTAATGACCAAACAAACATTAATCCACCACCCTTACAGGAAGGCCATGTAATTACACATAATCAAAATAATTCAATGTATTTATTTTTAACGACTAATTAATAACACCACGTAAGCTCCTTTTCTAAAAACACAATTAGTACCTTAAATGATTTAATTTTAAATAAATATTATAATGTTTGAATACATGAGATGACATAATATTGCCTCTTTTAGTATACATAGTAAAGCTAAAATAAGTTTAAATATAGTTCTGACAATGACTTTAAGCCGAGATAGCTATCAAATACATAATAAAATTTTGTAGAACTATATACTTTGTTATTTTATCCTATTATGAAATTTGATTTTATTAAACCTTTTCCAGATCAGTGTCAATCGATCATTTCAACACAAGCTGTTCAACGAGAATTGATAGTAAGTAAGTCATCCCAACGTTTAATTTTATAGAGCATAAAAATAGAATGGTGGGTCTAGAAAAAGGCCAGTAATTTACTCATCACTATGATATGATAGGATTAGTGGAACGGATGAAATCATTACAAAAACCTGATTACAAATCCATAAAACAATATTGAAAAATATAAATATGAAATTGTCCATTCGGGGGACGGTTACCATTTAAGACGAAAGCTCAGTCGGCTAAGACGACCGACTGGATTTTTAATGAATTTAAATTATGCACAATTTCGTCTAGTTATATATAAAAATATTTCCCTTCGCCTTATCTGATGGTCGTCTCAAGTATTGTTTTTTTCTTCATTTTGTTCAAGTCTGAACATTCCAAGAGGAAAGAAAACGATAATAACGATGCTGGCATATTATTTATATTTGAAATAGATTGCTACTGACTATAACGGAGTTATAAACGAGTATTATAGAATCCGCCGGATCTTGTAAACAGTTATAAATAAAAATATATCATTTATATTTTATATGTAAACTAAAACAAAATTCTCTCTAACGGAAACGACTATTTCCTTGAGTTTGTTGACATTGTAAAAATGTTCTGTTTCGTTTCGCGTATATCACCTCCGTTGTCGTAATATAACGTTGCAAATAAAGGTTTGACATTTATGGTTTCAAATATTCGCTGAAAACTGATCGTGACACAATTATTAAGTAAACAACACAATGCAGCCATTTATACGAAAACGCCAATTTAATACAGTTGCAAAGATGCACCATTTTATTGTCTCTGTAGATGTCTTTTCTATTGGGATATCTTTTTCAGAGTAAACTTTTATAGTGATCAGTCTATTAGTAACGGTTATGTTACATTGGGTGGGATTAGTTTTACATAATATTTCATGCTGTAAGTAGGTAAGTTATGTTTTATTTCTCGAAATACTGGTTTCCATTCCCCGAGATATGATTGGTCCGTTAGTTAATTTATGAGTATGTTCTTATTTCAACAAAATAACATGAAATATGTACAACATAAGTGTGATTATTGGGCGAGTAAAATTTACAATATGGTCAGTAGGTATTCCAAAATTGTAAATATAATCATTATTTTAATTGTTTGTAAAACAATGAATTAATTCAAATGCAGGCATTGATCTTATTTAACAATAACAAAATAGCACTACCGTTTATAATAAATATTGATATTTTAGTTATACTGGCGTGAAAATCTTCCATTGAAAAAACGAAAAGTCAAAAACTCTACAAACGGATGAGATTCCAAATGTCTAAATTAAAATATATTTGAATTATTTAAGATAATATAATTAGCAAACGTTTTCTTTTCTATAAAGCCAGACGAATTGTAAGTAAGTACCAAAACAATATCTTATATAAAATAGCCCAGACCGATCTGTAATCGTAGATGTAGACGTTTTATTGTTATCACATACACATGTAGGTATGAAATTTTCTCATTACCTAAGCATCCTCGGTGTACATAAACAATACACGCAGTTCCGACGTGACGCAAATTCCGAGGCAAACAAACAACAATTAGTCAGTCAGTATGCAAACTAAACTACAGCTACTTTAGTCATTTAGTATTTCAACACTGTCATCTATGACGGGCGTTCCCACTAGTTATGAATAATACTATTTACCTATAAAATATTTTTTCCGAATAACCTCACGGAGTTAAAAAAAATGATTTTAATTTCCGATATTTTGTTTAGGTATACATTAATTTACGTAATGAGTACGTGAGAAGATGGTCATTGAAATATTTCCGTACGTATAAATTGGGACTGTCATTTGTTTACCCGTAGATACATTAAAATTCTTAGCAATCACCACATAAACTATGAATAAAATATATTTTCCACACTGAATAAATCCAAAACCTTCTCGTGGAAACCAAAAAATGAATCGTGTAAAACGAAATTGTACAAATCTAACGGTGTAAATCGCAGATGAATGTTAAAATTATTATTATATTATTTTCAGGATATTTCATGTTGCAGCCGTTTTTTTTTTCATATAGCAATACTATCGTGAGAGAATGTCATCCACAACGAAATAATGACACGTCAATGGCTGACTTTATGATTTCTATGCGTGCGAAACGCGTTCACAAAAGAAACTGGTAAATTACAGGGTTGGGCTGCCGCTACCTGTTGCATGAATTACATTTTTGTTATTATAGTGCAGCGTGCCTTTTCTATAGTTTTCATTTTAATTAACTAGTAGCATTATTAACCTATATACTGTAGCACCTGTATTTCTAGTGTAAAACATACTAAAATTCATTATATTAACTATAATTATAAATTACCTGCAGCGTTTAATAAACATTATTTATTTTAGTGAAACTTTCTAATCGTATGTGTTTATAATGGAAATCATAAATAATAAAACAGACAAAAAAGTGTGCCGTAGTAAATCTTCTTATATTTTTTTTCTAACTAACTAGGTACTAAAACGTCGTAAATCAACAAAAATCTCCATAGTGTAATGTCATTAAAATATAAATAATTAGACGCAAAATAAATCTTCCATGAAAACATTCAATCGTCATTATTAATGTCAATAATTAATTACAGTTTCATAATTATTCTACAAATAAATATATAATAAAATATTTTTTATGATATAGTGTATATTAGATGCTTTTCGAAATTACAAGAAACTATAATTATGTTATTATTATTGTATAGGATTTTTAACTAGGGAATATTTATTAAAAAATTCAGGGCTTACGTAAATTGGTTACTTTTATGAATATAAAAATTATTCCAACAAGAAATATGATGAAATTGTTCGATTTCCGAATTAAAATATGTATACAGATGTCAATAACCAATAATCAGTAAATTGTTTTACATGTTTTAGACGCCAATTTTTTGGTGATTCGCAAAAATTCAAATTGTGTTGATAACTTATTCCTCTAATAATATAACGTTTTTGTTTCTTCTTACCTGCCATATCAAGCCATCCCTCGATTCGGCAAGGGAAAGCCATGGTGGCTTTTCTCCCTGGATCCATTGTTATGACGTCACACAGAGGTACATACACTCTTTGCACAATTAAAATACACTCCACTTCAATTAAAAAATCACGATCACTAATATTCTTCTTCCACAGTTATAGTTTTGCGCTACATTTTATTACTAAAAACACTTCACGTAAGTTTTAAAATCGCTACATTTTATCTAGGTAAGCCTAGTATAATATCTCTTATTGAAAATTTTAAGATATTATAACGCCATTCCAATCACTGGGACACCTGTAAATTTGAAATTAATGTATGTTATAATATATGTAGCTGTAGAGATTTATAAGGAGTTCATAGCAATTTAATAATAAGATTGGCTGATCCTCCACGGTGTTTATAATACATAAAATGCAGCCACCTTCAATAAAATAAATAAACTAATCATGAACTCACAGAGCTGAATGAGATTTTCAATACATAATAAAGATAATTTGATAAAATAGGAATCTTTGATGCAATCAGAAATTAAATAATAACTTGATACTAAGCGATTTTTTCAAATATTGGTACATATTCCGCCTAGAATCTAGTCAGGTTATCATGATGCGAATCTTTAAAACGCTCCGAATCATCGTATACAAGTATGTGTCTATTTGTTTAAAAAATTAGGACAGAAAACTTATGCAATGAAACTATAACAATGGTCTCTCGTTGAGCTGAGCACTAAAAGAAGGTTGGTCACTAGTAGCATAAGAACAGAGAGAACAAGGAGACGACACTAACGTGTGTTATTACTGTAGTAGAAAAACTACCTAATAATATATTTATCCACGCAGTATCTGTCAATAAAATATTTATACAACACATAATGCTCGAATTTCAAGAACTAACTAATGGACATATTCCCAAAATATATATCAATAAAATAAGATTAGCTAAAAAAAAAAATATGAATTTCAAATACTGTCTAATAATTATGTTTGTTTACGAAGTAGGTAGGTATCAATCAATATTTTTGGTGAGGACAATGTTCGAATTTCAAATAGGCGAACGCGTAAAATAATTTTGAATTAAGTATTCAAGGATCGTTCTACTATTAAATTGAATGACTTTTTTCCAGTTACACTATGTATGATTATTTATTTCTTTGGCATTATTATTTTATATTTATTGCATACTATTGCTTGAAATGATGCTTCAAGTACATACTGAGTAACTTATTCACATAAGGTGGATTGTGAAAATTTTTTTTTTTAATTGACTCTCCGTCGAAACTATACAGATAAGTATATATCGAATGAATTTAGGCTAGATCAAATAAATTACATCTACTGAGGGGGTATTTTTTTTCATTTTACTTACGAATATAATTCATACTAATCACTGGAGGTGCTTGGTGGAACCTCGAATATGTTAGAGTTCGCTTTTTGAAATCTTCAACCGTGTACTCAAAACACCAACATTACTAAATCATTAAATATTTCTGAATGTGCAATATAAATGAATCGCATTTGAATTATAATAAATTCACAGAATATCATATTGTAAAAACAAATTTTAAATAAAAATTCAATGTTTTTATTTACCTTATATATTGATCCAAAGAATTTTTTAACACGCTTTGTGCACTTTTAAATCATACACATTGCCTTAAAATTTGTTGTAACACTGATCATATCGTAATGTAAACAATTTGTAGTTTTTTTAATTGAAATCGCGAATGTATTCAAGTGTGTTTAGTTCGCCGGGAAAACGCACTACATCCGCTTAACGCCTAAACTGCGGGTAAACTGACAGAACGCGGGCTTTGCTCAATGCGTGGGGTTGCCAGACGACAGAATGTCCCCCCTCTTAAAGAAATTTGAAAATAAAAAGCACTTTCATGATAGAAAAAAGAGACTTGACAGTTTCGCGGTATTATTTTATTTGTTAACCTTACTTTTAAAATCATTTTTTAAGTCATAAAAATACTTCGACTGGTAATTTTAAAAATAAAAATTGCAAATGAATACCTACTTATAATGCAAATTTAATAGTTAAGTGGGTATTTTGAAGAGTCTGGCACGTGATACTTTTAAAAATTAAGAAGCTTTGAATTAGTAAGTAAATAAATCTGATTGAATGAATAATAAACAGATTATGTTTAAAAATCTTGGAGCCATTTTTGAATAAATTAGATTTATAAATAATAGGTTAATCAAGTTTTGTCTTTACTGTAAGAGAAATGTACAAAAAATATTTCGTGAAGTAAAATTTTTACATATCTTCGGAGTTCTTTTTGGTGATAATTTTCCTTATTTCATTCAGTTTCTTGGGTTTTGATAAAACTCGTTGGCAGCTCCGTGAGAAATTTGCGCGCGCATCTTCTTTGTATGCTAACTGCACTCTCTCGTGGTAATAATTTCAAGCATTCCTATTTGACATTTCGATCGGTAAAGCAGAACTTACTGAAAACTCTTGGAAAATTGTCATAATAATAATAAAAAAAAATCAATATGGTTTTTGAGAACTGTGCATAAGAAAATAGTGATGCTCTTATTTCTCTCATATTTTGCATAAAGTAATAACCATCGAATATTGCGAATTCAATAGCTAACTTTACTGTCGAAAAAATAGAAATTCCGCCATCTATTGACTAAATAATTTAGTCTATCAAAATGGCGCTCAAAGCACTAGTGGGTCAGAGTAAGTAGTCTCTTATTTTATTATTTTTTTTATATTTAGCGTTCTGTTTCTAACTATAATTTATCTTAAAACTGTCAATAAATGTTAAAGGTATAATCCCTAAAAATGTGAATCATCAACTTATAATAATTACTGAAATACATGTATGTACATTTTGACGTTTCTCAATGACCAATCTTAAACCGCCCACAAATGACTAATTTCAGTGAAATAAGTTGTTTTGACAGCGATTATCATCTGCTTGTGATAATTATTAAAGACCTTCGTCAATTTTCTTTCTTTTAACATGCATTTAAGGCTATTGCCATCAATATTTTGATAGATAAAACAATAATTCGGGCTACACCTCATCCACATTGAAAATATTAAGGAAGGATGTGTGATTTTTTTAATTTCCTCAATTGTGTTAAAATGAACACGGAAACTGTTTTTAATAATTAATATATTAGTGAGATTAATTGAGTCGCAAATCGTACGTCATGTGTATTTATAACTTGACATTCGTTTTTGCATTGTACTGACTTATTGATTTTTGGTAGGTATAGGCTTCAATGCTCAGAGGGTGGGAGTTGGCTTGTGACGTCACCCACCCAATCAATACCCTGCTAGCCTCCATATTTCTGTGTACTGAGTCTATCCTAAATACAGAAATGTATTTTTAGCCATTCAAGACATGTTATTTTGAATTGTATGCAACAAGTTGTAACTATTTCTAAATGTATTTTATCACTCTTCCATTTAAGATACCTAATGAATATTATAAATTCTATATCTATTTTCATTCTCCCTATTTTATTTTTCCACGATTGTCTATGAGTTGGCCTAGGTTAGTTGGAATTCCTCATAGGCATAAAATAATCTCCACTGTACACAATCAGGAAACGCCACAAAACATGGATACACATTTTCTTCATGAGATTTAGATACAATAATTGAATGCTTGTTATCTTTTATATATTATCTTACAGTACTCTCAATTATCCATTCTAATAATGGGGAGGTGATGCATGGATGATCTGAACTGTTGAATTTTTATTTCATTCAAAAATACTTCAACACATTTCTTATGCAGAAACAATACTCCATATAATTAAATCTTGTACATTATTCAGCAAGAAAATCCGTTATTTTGTTGTTTCACTTTTAAGGTGTTAACTGTCAATTCTTGGTGGAAAGACATTATATTTTAAAAAATAAAACACAATTCATTATAAATATGTGGAAGTAGTACAAATGATTTGTGTTTTATTTTTTTTTAAATTTTTTGTTTATTGAGAATCCTATATTCAAATATCAATATGAAATTAGGCTATTATATCATCATATTGAAATCCCAACTGGTTGATGTACTCAATAAAAGTGTGATCTGAACCCAGTCCTGTTATGTTCAAAATAGATTTGATAGATCATCATTATTCTCTACTAGTTGCTAGACAATAAAAATCATCTGTTTCACTCATTTATTGAAACTCCCTAATCATTTATGTTGAATTCCAACCCCTCCTGGATATTTTACATGCTTAGATACTTCATGTTGCATTGTAAAATTTATAGGCAGCTTAATTTAAGACTTGTCCTTGGGTCAGACTTTTTAAATGTAAATATTGAAACCTTCATGCTTACGTAATTCAATCAATCCGAGTATACTCTACATACGATAGATGATTTCTTATTTGAAACAATATAATTTTGAAACAATGGAATTTATATACCTGATGTTTTTTTAATTTGTTTCGCTTTATAAATAATCAAAATAAAATTATTCACTCCAAGATAGTTTTATCATTTTTTTCATTAAATTTCAACCTGATATTTTAGATATTTATAAGCCTGGCATTTTCGCCTAGTAGAATGTGTAAATTGAATCATTAGAAGATTTTTTACACAGACAAAGGCAGTCAATACGTTGTTGAAAATGAATAAACTGAACAACAAAATAAAGACATTATCTAACTGTTCCGTTGAATGTTTGCTATTTCCTTTATTGCTTGTATTTTATTAAAATATCAATCCAGTGTTAATCCATTGTAGATAAACATTCAGTACAAATACTTTGTGCTTATTTATAAAATAAGTTAGTTTACTAGAATGCCGCTCAAAGAAGTAGTGGGTCAGAGTAAGTACTATATTTTTATTTTGTTATAACAAAATTTATCATAATGTAGAACATGTCTGTACCCAAGAAGCATACGGATGCGAGTCTATAACATGAAATATTCAGGAGCGCCCAAAAAGTTTTCGATTTACTATGGTTTTTACATCCTAAAAAGTAATGAAATATCTTTATTCTCTTGTGATAGGACTTTGATCTTTCTGCCACTTATAAAGATAATCATTAACTATACTTTGACATCATTAACTCATTTCTTCAAATTTTGGACTTGCATCCGTATGCCTCTCATATACAGATATATATTGTGATTACTTTTGTACAATTTCATTTGAAGATTTATTTAGGGTACAATTTTTTTTTAAATGGGCCCCACAGGAAATCGCCAATGTATCAGAAATTTTGAATTTCATAATCACTTCAGATGAACACTCATATCCTAGATCTCAAATATTAATATTCGACCAGTTTGCTAGACATTGCCCTTAAAACTAGAAACCGACAATAAAACATATATACCATCGGTATGCGTTGAATGTTTATCTATCTCCATCACACAGCCCCACTTATGGATGAGCAAACACCAGCTTGCACTTATATCTCACTCAATCTCTTCATTTAATATGTAATTAAGGCATGGTCACAGAAGTTGAAGAAATTATTGTACATAATTAATCTTGCAAGAAGAAATTGGATGCGGATTACTCTTCATTTCCATAATACTTAAGGCCCAGAGGGCCACGACTACTGAAAAGCCAATCTATCGATGGTTAACTTTTTTTTCAATATTTCCTATTGAAATATCAGTTCTTACAAACTAAAAATTTATTTGTTTCTGAGATATAATCTTCGCCAGATATGCATATTGATCTTCTTTTTCTTTGCCAGAGATAATGAACGAGGTGATTCGGTACAAGCCGAAGGGGAAATCTGCACCACCTGCCGGTGGCAATGTGGAGTGGCGGGTCCTTGTGGTGGATCAGTTAGCCATGAGAATGGTTTCTGCCTGTTGCAAGTTGCATAATATCAGTGCCGAAGGCATTACATGTTAGTATATTTCTTACCATACCACTTTATTTAAGTTTTAATACAACAACTGACTAACAATTTCAGTATTTTAAATACTTAGTTCGAAATGTTCAAAAAGGTCAACATTGCATGTGAAGTCTGAACTAAAACTGAACTAGGCTAAGACCTTTTGACTACTTAAACTTTCAAAAATTCAATACGGCCAATAAAATGTACCAAAGTTTAGGTTAAACAGGAACTGTAGAATGAATAGAAAAAATATCAGAGATAAATATATCATTCTAAGACCTATTACAAAGCTCAGTATTGTTATCCTGGCAGTTTGGACTTCTCACTGGTATCACTCATTTTCTATGGTAACATCGGATTTGCAATTCAACCCATTGCACTTGAATTCATTTTCAAAGTCGTTTAAATGTAATTTTTATATCAAGTTATAATTATAAACGAGCTATCAATTGTTATCGAAATGAAACTGTATTGTGCTCTTGTGTGGTGTTTTCATGGCAATGTGTTAATTTTAATTCATTGAATTGATTGCAGTGTGTACCTACATTTAATTCTATAAGATGTTTAAGACGAATAGATTAAATACTTTTTCATCATCAAAATGATCTATAAACCTTCCCAATATCATGACTGTTTGTGATGTCTAAAAACTCCCTCTCACCCATCCGATCCTCGAAAACGGGGCGTAGCGAAAGCGATTAACTAACCACTAGTCATGTCCTAGCTCTATCCTTCTATCCCTACTCTCTTCGAAAAAAAGAGAGGTTGAGCAACTGATTCTCATAGTTCTTATAGAAAACTTCTGTTGAGATACCACCATTAGGACGCCATATGCTCCACGTTGGGAGCGGAGATGGAAAAATTATATTTATAGATAAATCAAGGATATTAAAAATTTTGCTTAATATTCACAATATTGGAAACATATTTATTATACATTGAGGAGAATATTGTTTTAGGCATCTTTTTTTTCCATATCCGCTCCCAACGTGAAGCATATGGTCTCCTAATGGAAGTATCTCAACAGAATTTTTCTCTGAGAACTGCTTGTTACTCAGTTGCTCAACCTCTCTTTTTTTTTCGAAGAGAGTAAGGATAAAAGGATAGAGCTGGTGGTTAACTAATCGCTCTTGCTACCCATGCCCCGTGAGGATCGGATGGGTGGGAGGGAGTTTTTTTTTCTTCTTTAGACATCTTAAGTTGTCCATTAATAAAGTATCTATGTTGAATGGTGGTGTTTCAAACATTCTGCAAATCTCTGTTGATATTTGTGACTAACTATAGTACTTGAAAGATACGAAAATTAAGCAAGAATACTGTTTAAAACATGTAGCTTGTGATTGTTTGTGCTACTGTGTTGAAATTAGGCTTAAAAATGCAAATATATAGACACAATTTGCTGTGTGGGAATTGGCATAAGTGAAAGGTCACCTTTGCATATTCATTTAATTTTTACATCGTAACCTTATTCCGCAAGTCTAAGTACCACAAAGGTGTACTTTCCACGTGATGTTATTCATTACCACAAGTTGAAATAAATAAAAACTTTCCCCAAAGAAATAGCTCAGCTTCAATATTGAATTATTTTGTTTATTATTTCACAGTGGTAGAAGACATCCACAAGAAACGTGAGCCTCTCAATACAATGGAGGCAGTTTACCTGATTACGCCTTGCGAGAAGTCAGTCCAGGCTCTCATCAACGACTTTTCTGCCACTAGCAGAGTAATGTACAAGGGGGCCCATGTTTTCTTTACTGAAGGTATATACAACACTAATTATATTGTCAATTATCATTCATATTTTTTAAATGTTGACTATTATTCAATTTCATTTTATTTCAATTTATTCAAATGAGTCATATTTACGGACAATGTAAATATTAAATATTTTCGTTGAAACTATAAAAATTACTTGGCAATGACGCCATCTTGTGACTGTTAATATATGTCTGTTGTATATGTGTTGCAAATGATGTAACTAAAAAAAAAGTAGCATTGTTAAATAATTGATGATGTCTATGATGTAACTTACATACTCAGATTTCTACACGGAATTTGAGCATCTCTAGTATTGTCATATAGCTTGACTTGCATTAGTGGCAATGAATGTTTTATATTCATTTGCCTAATTTTGATAAACCTATGTCTTTCATTTTATTGAAATATATTATTTGCAAAGCTAGAATGTTTTTACCTCTTACATAAAGTAACGTTTTTTGAGTTACACAATTTTCTAGTTTCAACGACGACTTCATAATATTTCTAAATGATTACTTCCCACAAATATTTATTAATCATTTCCCGATGAAACATTTTTAACTGGGAAGCTATTATAATTTCTATGTCTCATAAACATAATTCAATTCAAACTCAGATCTCTTCATGAGCAATCTACTCAAGATTAGCAAGTTTGCAAAGATCATCTAATGCAATATTTGAAACATATGTACATATTTGAAGGTGATTTGAAACTGTACCTGCTTATTTACTTTGTTAATTTTTTTTTCCAAGTATGTTTATGAAGAAATGTAAGTTTGTTGAAATGTATGACTGAAATTTCCTGTAGATATCCTTTATTTTTTTTTGTACGGTTTTGTTCTCAGCCTGTCCCGATGCCCTCTTTGATTTGGTCTGCAAAGCAAACATTGCCAAATTCACCAAAACCCTAAAGGAAGTCAACATCGCGTTCATCCCCTACGAACAGAGGGTTCGTTTATCTGTTGGAATTAATAATTTCTGTTTTGCCGTCTGTAACTGTCACTAACTGTCTTTCGGTTTCGGTACTAACAAATGTTCTGGGTGCTTTCTTTTAAATGACTTCATAACATAAACATAATATATGTTCTGAGCAAATCATTTATATGATATAATTACAGATTAAATCAAATAATTTCAAATGATCTTTCTCGAGACATGTCTTAAAACAGATTCGAGAGGCAATGTGAGATTTCTTGAAAATTGAGGTGCTCCAATATTAATATTTAAATATGATTATTAAATCAGATACGTTAATATTTTCTTATTCTTAAAACAAATCGGATAGGTTCAAACAAATGAGATATATCAAAATCAATTACTGAACTCCTGGCAATGAAAACTCTTTAAGCTTCATTCCTTTTCAAATTCATTGATACCCAATATTTTGGTTCTTGTTATTTTATCCTGATTGTTACCGATTGTCTACATTCGCTCAACACTCGTACACTCTGTTTGTATCATGGATTGTGTACAAGCGTAGCGTTGTGCTGTAGAGTTTTTCTTCTATTTTAATGTTTATCACTCGGTAGGCATTCGTTGCATATGAATTATTGTGTGTTATATTTGCTTTGATCAGTCTGCCCAGAGGAACTCTTCAATGAGCTTTGCAAGTCATGCGCTGCCAGGAAGATAAGAACACTCAAGGAGATTAACATCGCTTTCCTGCCTTATGAGTGCCAGGTTAATTCAAATATCAAATAATATCAATTAGATTATAGGTGTAATTTTTTTTTTCCATATTGTTTAAGCAAACCTAATCTAGTGTTTCATTAAGCTATTGAGCTATTCAGATTATAGCTAATTCACTTCGGCTCAGGCAGTGAAATGTAACTAGATTAATTTTTCTGATTATTTTGTAGAATGTAAATGTAGTAACAGTATAGCGCCTTGAATTTAAAGTTTACTTCTTTCTTTGTTTGATGTTCGAAAAATGATATTTTGTTTTCTCTCTTATCTGCAGTTTTTGTTACATTTAATGTTTTAAGGAAATTGCATTATGGTGAAGGGTATAATTGTTATACGACATTATTGTTTCTTACACTAGGGAATGTATGGGTTTCTAGGACTATTGCAATGGTTATCATCTGTTTTTTCTTAAAAGTAATGCTTTGCTTTTATTTTTAAGTGTCATTTATGTTTCTTATTGGGTTCTTCATTTCTGTGCCATTAATTTATACATTCATTGGATTTAAATGTATCACAAAATAATATTGTCAAAACTTTTAGAAAATAAATGTGATATTAAGTAGATCTATAAAAATGAGTTATTTCACATATTTGATATTTTACGACACATATATACAGTCCATGAAAATAATAATTTAATATATAAGAATTCAATCACAAAATAAGAAAATTCTTAGTTTACCATTATATTTCCTATTACTTCTAAATTCTACTGTTCTGGTTTTTTATTATTGTAAGTGATGTTGTTCTCATTAGGAAAAATACGAAACTTCTTTAAAATTTAATTCTTAAAGTATTCTTAGTATATTCAGCCAAAAATACTGACGGCTCCTACATATTTCTACTCAACTGGCGCAGTTAAGATGATTACTAATATTTCCCTCACCGTGGAATTCGTCCACAAAAACGTCCATTTTATGGTTGGCATATTTTATTTGTGCTACTTAACTTAAAACCCTTGTCCTCGACATTAAAAATTTTTCAAACGGTCTGGTTTATATCAGACAATCAATATAGTCATTGTTACATGTTTTTAAATCGTGTGGTCATGGTAATTATTCTGATATCAGGTATTCTCGTTGGACTCTCCCGAAACATTCCAATGCTGGTACAACCCTGCTTTTAAAGACGCTCGAAATGCCAACATGGAACGTATTGCAGAGCAGATCGCCACTCTATGCGCTACCCTCGGGGAATACCCCGCCATCAGATATAGAAGGTATGCAGTATTTTATTTGACTGCTCATAAAATTTGATACAATATCTATAAGCAGTAAAGCTAACTGTATAAACTGATATATTGACAGACTAGGCAGAGGCTAGGTTAGACTGGGTGTTTCACAAATGTTAGGGTCGAGAAATGATGCTATGATCTTTTGCGTCAAGTTAAAATATCAATCTAAGAAAATAGTACATCTATGAAAGATCAATGTGACAAAACAACCCACGAAAAGAATAAACTATTGTAGTTTTTAACCACCGATCAATTATTTCTGTATATATTTATCTTTTTTATCTAATTTTCCAAAATCAACATCAATATGAACATGCAGCACAATGCACTTGTCTAATCTGTCAATTAATCTTTGATCTAGATTGAACCTCTCAAAATATATTGAATAATGATAAAGTTGCATCTGGAATTTTTAAATACCCATTGAAATATCATCATCATTATCAGAGGGTTATTACTGCTAAAAAATACATAACGAGAATCCTATTTAAATATGAACTAAAATTACATTGTCATTTATTGATTTATCTACATTTGTTATATTTTGTGCACATTTCTGTGTAACTTCCCAACTGCTAGGACTCTGAAGTTGAGGTCTCAATGTATAATGGTGAAAAACATTTTTCTGTCAACAGTTCACGATTCATAATGGAATTCTTTTTTCTGTTTCAGCGATCGCTTCAATGAGGATTTGGCGCAACACGTAAAACAAAAATTGGAATCATACAAGGTGTGTGTGGCATTATATTAATATATTCAAATGTTTTGTTGCTATGTAATGCTTTTTGTGGATTTGAATATATAGTTTCTTTAATTTAATCCACTAAAGATGTAGCAACCTAAATCTCCCAATAATATATCTCACATTGGTATATTTTAATGTGTGAAGAATCTATTATTACCATGCATCAGTTCATTGAAAAGAGATTTTTGAATACCCAGGATGGCTAGATGCATACTTTGAATACCACTCCTATCATACAATATAATTTTAGGGTATACTGAAGAATTTATTCGATTTTCCAGGCTGATGATTCAACAATGGGAGATGGTCCGGAAAAAGCTCGTTCTCAGCTCTTATTGTTAGATCGAGGCTTCGATTGTGTCTCTCCTCTTCTCCACGAACTCACGCTCCAGGCCATGGCTTATGATCTACTCCCAATTGAAAACGATGTTTACAAGTCAGTAATTTTCTACAGCCATACTACTATTGTCCATACGTATGATTGCAATGTACTCTGAGTGGTATATGATCCACATGCTGTTCACGTAATCCGGGCTTGAATGATGAAACAATTGTACTACAAATATTATTCTTTAAAATCACTTTTGGAGGGAATACCATCATGCACATAATGAAGCAAAAAAAAATTAAAGACTTAAGTCAAAAGTTAAAAAAGCATTTATTTCAGAATTTTGAAACATTTCGATTAATCGGTCATCTGCTAGACTTCATAAGTGAATTGAATAATTATTACTGATGATGATGATGTAATGAAGATTGCTCAAAAAATTTATATGACTTTTCCTGTTCAAGATATGAGGCGACAGCTGGTGCTCCAATGAAAGAAGTCTTATTGGACGAAAATGATGAATTGTGGGTTGATCTCCGTCATCAACATATTGCGGTTGTCTCCCAAAATGTTACTAAGAATCTGAAGAAATTCACAGAGTCCAAGAGGATGGGTGGAGGTGTGCAACTGTTTCTTTTGATATTTGACATTTCTTTTTTACCGAACCGTTTTCTGTTCTCTTCTATGCAATCTTCAAAATTCATGTTGAAATTTTGTTGCAGGGGATAAACAATCCATGCGGGATTTGTCACAGATGATTAAAAAGATGCCGCAATACCAGAAAGAGTTGTCAAAGTACGCAACGCATCTCCATCTTGCTGAAGACTGCATGAAGACCTATCAAGGATATGTCGATAAGCTTTGCAAAGTTGAACAGGTACATTGACCATGAGCTCCATTCACAGCAATCAATTCAATTCCCATTCACTTACTGTCAAAGTATTATATATTATAATATTTCTGTATATTTCAGGATCTAGCTATGGGGACTGACGCAGAAGGTGAAAGAATTAAGGATCATATGAGGAATATTGTCCCCATCTTATTAGATAAGGTAAGCAAATTAAAATCTACGTTCTCTTGTTAAATTATTATTTTCAAAAAACACAAATATTTTTAGTCTTGAATTATATGAAAGTAAAGATGCTTAAACCTTTCCTGAGGTTGACCGCTACACAAGTCATGGAGATTCAAACGTCCTATTGCAGCTGTTGTAAGAACGCTTATTTGAACATCTAGCTAGAGCTACAGGACTTCTTAGTATTTAAAAGATGTTCATGCTACCAACTGATATTTTTGGTTAATTGAAAATATATTCCAATCTTTATATAAGTTCTTTTCTTGTGTTATAATAATCAAATTAAAGTCCCTTTTAGTCATGTGCAATTCGTTTAAAGAACACTGTTGTTCTAAATTCCGTTTTATTGAGATAGGTCTCATGCAAAACGATGTAAGTGTAAATGACATTACTTACTGTATTGGTTGTTTCAGCAAAACGTATCGAACTATGACAAAATGCGCATAATCGCACTTTATGTGATGTCAAAGAATGGAATCTCGGACGAGAACCTCAGTAAACTGATCACTCACGCTGAGATAGGCCAGCAGGAGAAGCAGACCGTTGCCAACCTGTCTCATTTGGGCATCAATGTTGTTTTAGATGTGAGTTGTGTACATTTTTTTTTAAGTTTCTTTAACTTTTTTGAACAAATACTGAAGAAATGAGAAGTGCACATGGAGATTTATAATAACCAATGCCTTGTACTATATTTTACCATACCTAGTTCAATGTTTTGACTCTTGTTGTATTTAATTAGGGTAATCGCAAGAAGCAATTCAGTGTGACCCGCAAAGAGCGCATCACGGAGCAGACGTACCAAATGTCTCGCTGGACCCCTGTCATCAAAGACATCATGGAGGATGCCATCGAAGAGAGGCTAGACCCGAAGCAGTTTCCTTTCTTGCCTCTGCCCGCTGGTAGGGCACATGGTGCAGCATATAATGCACCCACAAGGTATCTATTTCATTATGCATCATCTTATTTTGGGCTCTATTACATCACAAACCAAATATTGCAGTTGTATTATTCTCAGAGCTGGAATATTAAAATGAGATTATTCCTATGGTCAGAGCAAGAACTCTATAATGATAGTTTCCTATTTCTTTCTTCATAACCGATATCCTCAATTGAATCTGATAAAACGTTAATAAATTTTAAAAGGCCATACACATAGGCAGATGGAATCCATGTTGTCACCTAGAAAAATCCTAAAAATACCAGCAAGCTGACCATTTAGACTCCTTGAGATTTGCTAGCAGCCTATTCGTCAATGTAATAATAAATTTAATGTCCTGAATATGGAGGCACCCGATTTTAATGATTCCTCAAAATCCCCATTTATAGTGAGGAAAAAGAATGTGAATAATGAACTTTTCCTAATTTCATAAAACTATGTGGTCGAAGGTTCAAAGTAATCAGATTGGTGTCTTTTGTACAAAAAATCTTTTCATAACGATGATTTTAAAGCGCTAAACCTTTCACAAAATGCTCGCAGGAATGAGGTGGTTTTACCTATTGAATTGGATGCCCTTTAGGATTCACCAGTTCCAATAAATGAGGCAAAATATCGAAACCTGAGGGCTTATTAATTTTAAACCATTTATTTGTTTTGCGTTTTTTTTAAATTTACCACACTGTGAAAATATTGCAGATTAACATTTAGCAAATTGGATTAACTATATAGTGACTATGTAAATTAATATAAAATTAAAACCGTTTTAGAAATATATTTTTGTGCTTCCTATAAAGTTGATAAAATGGTCATTTTTGTTATAAATAATTATAATTTAAGATATAATTTAAGACATCGACTGAGGGTGCTTGATGGAATTTCAATATCAAATTTGGATTATTGAGATTTTGCTCAGTTCGAGTCCATTCGTGTGCTCGAATGCCTGAAGATGCCGAAAGGCGAAACCCGGGTCGTTAGTGACAAAATACATGGAAGTGTACAAAATCTCAATAATCCAAATTTGATATAAATAATTAGACATATTTTTTGATAGACTTGTAGAAAAAGGTTCACCATCCCTGCTCTAGGTTATTTCACTTGTGAGGCTGCTGAAAATTTTTCTAAAACTGTTGAAACACCTCTTTGGAATTAGCTTCAACAATAGTATAAGGATCGTTTCATATTTTTTTCACCATGGCCTAAGGAGAATAAATTGTCATAAACTAATAGCTAAAGGAGCGGGAAGGGGGGTCTGGTTCCCAGACCCTGCAATAAAGCAATTATACCTCTTTGTCAGTGCCCGAAAACAGGGATGAGAACTTCTACATATTTTTATGTTCCTTTAAATAATTATTTACTTGGTATAGGTAACAATTAAAAACATGTTGATCGATTCCAGGTGCTTTTGAGGCCCCTTCAACCTAGTTAACTTATTGGTAAATCTGGCCCTGATTGTATTTTTGAATCATTTTCAACTTATTTAACATCAAGTGATTCTCGATGGAGTTTAAACAGGATTGATCAACTTTAAAATCAAATAATATTGGAACTTTCATATTTTTCAATATATTTACTGCATTACTGAAATACATGAATAATTTCAGCGCTCGTTATGGACATTGGCATAAGGACAAGGCACAGCAGACCATCAAAAATGTACCCCGCCTTATCGTCTTTGTTGTTGGAGGTATGTCACAGTCTTATACTACATTATAAAATGATACCCTCCCATTATTGACAGTTTTAATAACTGTATTTTAAATCGTAGATACTAATTAATTATCTTTTCCCAGGAATCTGTTTCTCAGAAATCAGGTGCGCATACGAGGTAACGGCTGCTATGAAGAACTGGGAAGTGATCATCGGTTCCTCTCACATCCTCACTCCTGAAGGATTCCTGTCAGATCTCGCCAGCCTCAGCGCCTAAACACCTATCTCGCCACGTTGACTGGAAAGCCGTCTTTCAAAAAACGACCCGTTCGAATAACCTCTATACATTCCTATGTCTACTTCCTTTGTGTAACGCAACTTTGACAAGTTTCAGCTTTTCAAACGTTTTGAACTTTTTAATAGATACGACAGCTATTGTTGTTGGAATTTAGGAAATGTGAGTTGATGTCGTAATACAAGATTTGTTAGAGAAGCAGTCGGCCTTCTGATAATTGCCTGTCGCCTGCTCCGTTTTCAGACTTCTTCATTCATACGTTGAGAGTTTTAACATGCACAATTATTTGAAGTAACCCAATACTTACCAGCAATTTATTTAATTAGAATCAATCTAATCGAGTGTCAAACCGCTCGTCAGGAATCGTGGAAGTATAATTTATTCAATGGTATTATGTAGTTACAATAAATCCGTACTATTTTTGAAATCTCGTTTATAAAACTATATCACAAATACAATATAAATATATATTTACTGTTTTCAATTAAAACTGTCTCAGGATAAGAGCTATTAGTTCAGTTAATCATTGTTAAAAATGCTATCAAACTATATTTAGTAATTATAATTACTAGCAAATTGTTTTTTTTATTTCGTTTGCCTTTGAACAAAGGAAATGATATTTATAACTGTAGGGGGTTATATTTTTTGCAAAGTAAAAATATTGCGACACGAAATTGTCATCTCCTATACTTATAATATTTAACAAAATAGTTTTTATAGGAATAAATGTGTACCTTATAATTTTGTTTGACATTTTATATTTTAATGTTGTCCTCATAGGAGCCTCTTATGTTTTATTATTATATTAATCTTAAGTTTAGTATTCATACCAAAGAGATAATAATGATTGAAATAACAAAACAGTTTGTCCCTCTGTTCTTGTGCTGAATTGCTACTAAAAATGTTTTTTGTTTATCAACTCTGCTTTGCATTATCGATACAAAATATGTATTCTTATAATATGCTTATTTATCAAATTTGAGTTATTGAGATTTTGTACACTTCCATGAATTTTGTCACTAACGACCCGGGTTTCGCCTTTCGGCATTTTCAGGCATTCGAGCGCACGAATGAACTCGAACTGACGTTCTCAAACTCGAGTTCATTCGTGCGCTCGAATACCTGAAGATGTCGAAAGGCGAAACCCGGGTCGTTAGTGACAAAATACATGGAAGTGTACAAAATCTCAATAACTCAAATTTGATGTTGAAATTCCATCAAGCACCCTCAGTCGATGTCTTAAATTATATTCTTATTTATAAAAAAATTACATAATTCTTAATGCACTATCCTTAATTTGGGTAGCTTTGTTAAAATAATTTATCAGTGTATGTAAAGTTTCAATTGAACTTAAATAGTTGTATTATCTAATAATAAATAATTATTGTACATTCATATAAAAATGTAAACTGATCCTTGTATAAGAAAATCTAACAAAATGAAATAATTTTGAGCTTTCATTATAACGCACATATGTAGAATCCGTTTTAATTTTATCAGAGCCAGCTACTGGATTAATAAAACAGTTTGCTTAAGAACTTGAGAGCATTTCTCTTACATTTGCCGCTATGTTAGGAGCTGTAATTATAATTATCCACGAATTTTTTAATTATAATATTATGTTTCATATATATATAAATGAGAGCAATATGATTTTATCGAATTGATAAAATATCTGAGACGTGTTGCTTACTACGTCAGCTCCTGTATTAAATTTATTGCTGATATTCTTATATAAGTCATATGTCTTATTGACTGCCAAAATATCTGAGCTATGATAAAAGAAAATGTGAGAATTTACCCGGCCATTATTCCGAATTTCCTTGTAGTCATTGTTCAGACCCAGTGTGTACTAGTAAATAACATTCAAGTGATGCTTGAAGTATTTTACCAGATTAGAATACGAAACCGATTAAATGGTTTTTTAATATTGCACATATTGCATCCCTCGCTTACTGAATGTTATTTAAATTGAATTCACTAATTCCATGAACTGAATAATACGCAATTTTTACTTTCATGCTATTAGTGTATATTTTGTATTTATACAGAAACCTAAGATTGAATCATGGACAAATTTATTTTGTTATGTGAGGAATGGTTGGTATTGCAAATAAGAAAAAGTTTAGCGGAATCACAACGGTCAGACTTCATCGATACATATGTTAAGGGAATCGTAATGTTTTTTTTTCATTAGCATTATTAAAGTTAGCGGCGCCATCTCGTACGAGACGATGTTATTAGCGGACGTGTATTAATAATTATTATCATTATTAAATAAATGAAAAGTTGCCTAAATAGAGTAAGTTTGAATATATTATATTATAAAAAGTATATTATTAAATGTGTGTGCGTGTCAACCACCAATTGCTCTTATTAAATACCTACTAATTTTTATTCCAGTAAACATTATGTGATGATAAAAAGTGTCTGTAACTTTTCTAGAGCCACCAGAGATCACCGATCAGTCATTTTAGACTCTGTTTTGATTCAGTTTCACTTAAAACTGATAACATCGTTTGCCTTTTGTGGTGATCCTCTCTGACACTCCAGTCAGGAACATTATTTACTGATTTTAACTCGGTCCCTGTACTTTTCAGATATTATTTCTAGTAACGTTGTACGGTTGTCAGGCAAGATGATTCAATGTTGGGTTTGATTGGGAAAATGTTTCATTTGAGTAGAAAATGAATTATTTGATTAATAATGTTATTATTTGTTCAGGATTTTTTCTTTGTAACCTTTTTGTTATATACATCCTGGTCATGAAATATCTTAAATTTATTTTACTATGTTCAAAATAGTGAACATAGTGTAGATTTTCATCCTGCACTGTATATTTTTCTGGTGGCTCACTTAGATATATAGAATTAAGGATTATTCATTTGTAAACCATAGACTAACTAGAGAGGAGATGAAGCGCGGAGATGTTTTTCAGAGTTGTTCACTAATATAATACTATTATAAATGGTCAATTGATTAATCATCTAATAAATAATTATTGTGTTTATCTGATAATTTATTGTATTTAAAATGCATAAACATTGTTATCAAAGAAACTTTGATTCAAATTCGAAATAATAAATTTAATTAATGCTGTGAAATTTAAATATTTGTTTTCATCTTTTGTGCTAATTTTTTATGAACCTCGATCGCCCTAACATGTTTGGAGATTGAGATGGAGAAAATTGGCTGAGTCAGAAAATTTCAAGAAAATAAGTGTTTTTTCTTAAATTAATTTTCTTACTACTGCTCATGTATCGGTTGCATAACCCGTCTGGTCGAAGAATAGAAGAATTGGATTAATAAAAGATCAGTAGTTAGCTAATTGCTCTCCGTATCGAACTCAACACATGGGGTAGGTAGGGATGAAAAAATTACAGACATCCACGTCCTTGGTTAAATAACTCGATATATAACAGTGTACATGAAATTTTCTTACTATTAAGTACAAAAAACTCTTGACCATGCAACCGAGTAGAATGTAAACCTTACGCTAAAGTGTCAGCGACAGTGTTGAGTGTGGCGTGGATCTTGAACACGTGCACACAAATGCAAGCGACCTGGGTGACTACAGCAGTATGCTAAGATACATGCCGCAAAATACTGGCACTGTCGCCTTATGCCTAAAGTGTTACTGCTCGTCTACAAGGCCGGCTTTTCAATACATTTGTATCTGAACCAATTTTATTCAGAATGGTATCGAACAATTAATGTATGTGAATATATTAAAAAAATTTAAACTGAACTAGGATATTTGATATACAACGGTATATCAAATACTGTATCTCCTTATCGATGTATGGTTTTTAAATAAGCACTTACAAAGCTATTGATAAATTTCCACTCTATTGTTGATGTATGAAAATGCTTTGCATTGATTCTCAATCATTAATTATACACTGATGTCAAATATCCAAAAAATTGAGAATGATAAGATATTTTGTGATGTCATACGTGTGAAAGGTTATCATTTCGCTCACCGAGTTATTGAATGCTATTTTAGCTATTTTAAAAACATTTTTTTATTTGAAGTAAACACGGCTTAAAAAAGTGCTTAATGAAGAATAGTGGTTGTATCGGTATGGTTATAGGTTTGAACTGGGATAGGTGTGTATATAACAAGATATTATATAACACATTCGTAATCCTTAATTTCTAAAATTTTACTTTATTTCACGGATAACAACAAAATTGAAAGGATGAAATGCATGAAGGCAAAACCGCATGTCCTGTCCTAGCCCTATCCTTCTATCTTCATTGTCTTCGAAAGAAAGAGATTGAGCGAATGACTAAGAGGTCGTTCTCGTAGACCTTCTGTTGAGATAAGCTTCATTGGGGGCCCATACGCTTCACACTGAGCGGACATGATTACAAATGTATGGCGTCATACAATTTTTCAATGCGTTCAATGATGTAACCATAAGCGAGGAGGTATTAATTTGAGAGTATGAAGGGACTCCGAAAGTCGAAATTTTGAAGAATTAAAAAAGGACGATAAAAATATTACTCCCAGGTCAAATAGTTCGCAAATTTGACCTTTCCTGGGTTGCGCCTCTGACGATGTCATTATTGTGACATATTATCATTTTGACTCGATAAATGTATCTTATTTTTAAAAAATTGTCGTAAATATTATAAATAGATATGGTTTATTTTCATAAACATTATAAATTTAGTTTGTTTTGCGTTATTCAGAATACAGTATAAATTATAAGTAAGAGAATAATCAGATACATTTTCCATTCAAAATTTATCATAATGTAAGACAAAAGGTATACCTTGCCCTCATTCACTAGTACACTTTTTCATACTATTTCTAAGGGGAATATCCAATAATGTTCCGAACGCTGAGGGTACATACATTACTGTAACATTTAGCTCATCAAATTACACAGCGACATTAAAAATTTTCTCAGGAACAATAATTCAAGACTTGGTTCCGATACACTTGTAACATGTGCTTGAAAAACATGAAGTGTGGAATGAAAAACTCTCAGATCTATTTACTCTACTACATAAGAAGTTGTTAAACGTTGTGGACATTGTATTCACTATTGTCGACATAGACAATGGGTTCAATGGGTGTTGAGCTGACTTGTATAATTCCTAACATTCATTGTACATCTTTTGAATTTTTTTGTAAATATCAGCTGACTTATGATAACACAATAATTTTCATCAGTAGTGCAGTTGAAATGTAGATATGATAACTTTGCGTAACACGGCAGACCAGAGTCCGGTTTTCAGTAATTCATGGTTAAAATCATTTATTTCCGATTTGATTATAAAACTAACGTTCACTTCTGAAAACATAAACGATTCAACTACTTTGCCTAATTGATAATCGCACATGTAAATACCTGAATGATTAAGGAATCTTCATAATATTTTAATTGCGATACAAGTACTAAAGTCGTGATTATTGTAAAGGTTAAAAAGAAATTTTTTTGATGCATCGTTTCCTCAGCCTCATTATATGACCTTAGTTACACATATTTTATTGTTTCTTTTCCAAATCACATAAAAATATCAAATAAGCAAATTCAGATTGTTTCCATAGAAAATCAGTCAATCACCGACAATGCATACATCTTCGGGTTTCGCCTTTCGGCATCTTCAGGCATTCAAGCACACGAATGGACTCGAATTGACAGACAGTAAACAGTGTCTAACGTTTATATAGAAGATACAAACACAACAAATATTTTTTACGAGATAAAATATTAGAAGTCCAGGATCCACACTGATACCTGACTTCAAATTTCGAGAATCGCCTTAATCCTTATTGTGTAAGCAAACACATTAACAGAGTGGCGAATTGCCACTTTCCAACTAATATTAGAATTACCAGTGATTTTACAATTGTAATAGCATTGTGACCACAAAATAAACACATTGAAAAAATCATCAATAATTTGGTTATATTCTTTCTTTTTAGACATGCGATGAAAAATTATTGATTACTGAAGTCACCAGGAATCGAATATTAAATTATATAAAAAATACAGAAAAAATTCCATGATAATGACATAAAAGACATTGAACGATAATGTATTAAGATAATATAATGTCAACTACAACTACTGTATGTATAATATTAAATAATAGTCCTCATTATATTTAGCCACTAGGATCAGTCTAATGTTGAAAATGCTTACAAAGTAGTATGCAAATTATTACTTTAAATTAATATAACTATACATAGAGTTATATTCATGATACATCATAATGTCATTTCAAACGGGATTAACTCATTTTTGGTGCAACTGCTACTTGATGTGATGTTTCATCATATTCTCTTAATATAGATTTCGATAAGGTTCTTAGCTTGAAAAAGGTTTCCCAACATAATTTTATTTAAAGATACTACTACTGACTTCACTTTATGACTGAGCCTTTTTGTGTGTATTAAAATCTTGTACCAAAATTAGCACATAATTTCAGTAACCTTATACAGAAGTCACCCGCTGATTTGTAACTGCAAGAAAATCTATTAGTTCATGTTGAAAGTTTAAGTATAGAATTCATAAAAATGCTTAAAAAAAAAATAGTAAACCTGAAGGCGGTCCTGTTCATAACTAGTTAGCTATGAATAGTAATATCATTTAAAATAAACTTAATGATCTAAAGCAGTGCTCCGCAACCGGTGTGCTGAGGTACACTGGTGCGCCGCGTGATGATGCCAGGTGTGCCTCGGTGCGACACGTCCAAAATGAGAAAAAATCGAAAATTTTCATATTAGAAAAAAATAAAGGTACTTGGTTGCTAGATATCGGTTAAGCAAACAGTTTCCAGGGTGGACTGCTGGTGGGGACATTTTCCGAGCAACAAACGATATTTTCAAAGATTATGACATTCGATGGAATTATTGTATTATGAGTTTTTGCACGAACGTTGCAAACGATGGGAGATAAAACAGGGTTTGTCTTGAGTGGAAAACAAAAAAATCTTACACTAGAAATTACACATTGCTGTATATATCGGGAAGCATTAATGGTTAAAAACTTTCCCTACGAGTTATTAAAAACACTGAACGGATGTATTAAAACAATAGAAATCAAATCAAGAGCCGTCAATTTTTGAAATTTGAGGATATGGGATTGAATATTAATCCATACTGTATTACACAGTAATACTGGTTATTTTTAATTCAAATTATTAAATGTGAATTTTATTTTTGAAATTTACATATAATTTTGCTTGTGGTGTGCATAAGTAGTCATTAGGTGTGCCGTGAATGAGAAAAAGTTGCGGAGCACTGATCTAAAACATAAGTTAAAAATTTTTTTTTTGATTCTGCATCAAAACTCGTACACATAAAGTTGAAAATTTGTGGAACATCTTGTGTTGAATTATTTACATCTCGATTTGAGATAAGTCAGATAATTCGGGCTATAAATAGTTCAGTCATTCAAGAAAAGTTTTGTGTTATTGGTGACCTTTTCAAAAGAGGTATACAAATATTTTTTGAAAATGTCCGGTGAATTAGTGGTTCTTGCATATTCCGGAGGGTTAGATACTAGCTGTATCTTGAAATGGTTTGTACTTTAATTTAATTTAATTGTGGTAATTACATTAAGAAGATTATAGAAAAATATTATTATTAATAATAATATGTTTGATGAAAAAAAATAATAATTATTATACAATAAAAGATTGTTACGAAAAATTTCATACAAAAATTAAAATGAAAACCATAATTATGATATTCATAATTTTTTGATATTAACAATATAAAATAAGTCAAAAATAATTGTATTCTATTTTTGATGGAAAGCTTCGATGATTTTTTTTTAATATTAAATTATAATTGACATCTTTACAATTCCACTGCGTATGATAGCTGTTTCGCCTCTTCAGACGGAACAGCAATGTTATCAATTTTTGTTTTTAATATTAAGTAGGTATGCATGTTTTGGTAGAAATATTTACGAATACTTTTATTCTAAAATAAAACTATTTTATAGATTTCACTCATAATTTTATATAAAGAAGTATCAGTGCTTAAAGTTTTCAATTATTTTATTTAATAACCATTTGTATTTTGAGATATAAAACATGTTGCACGTCTTCACATTTTTTCAAATTCATTGAGTGTTTTTTGAATAATACTATTTATAAACTTAAAATTGTTAACTGCCAACTTAATCCTTGATGGAAAGACATTCAAACTATGTATGGTACCTATTTCACAAATTTTGTGTTGAAAATATTTGCTAGCTAGATTTATAAATAATGGAATATGTTCTACTATATCGTTACATTTGATAACATCTGTCGAAAGAAAAAGTTCAAACCTAATTTTCTTAATGGAATCAAAACTCACCCTGTTAAAAAAAACATTGCTCACATTCTGTTTGATTTGGAGAAAACTTATCAAAATTTATAAATGTTATATCATATATGCTCACCGTGATTTTGTTACTGAAAAATGTATGGATAATTTTAATATAAATATGATTTATTTAAACATAATATTATCTAGGTTACTGGACAAAAAATATGAAGTCGTCTGTTACATGGCTGATGTGGGACAGGAGGAAGATTTTCCTGCAGCCAGGGCAAAAGCCATGAAAATTGGTGCTAAAGATGCAAGTATATACATATATCAATTTAACCTGATAGTTTTATGAATTTTTAATATATTTAAATATTATTCTGGCAATTCCCATTCGGATGGCACACTCTTTCGGGAAGACCCGTCCCTGCGACATGCACTCCAAAGTATCTGAAACTGCTAACATTCTTGATGCTCTGTCCTTCACTCGTCAAAAGTAGGGATGTCATTTTGAAGGGGGGCAGAAGGGTGCATTTGCCCCCCTGAATTTGAATACACGTACCCTTTGCTGCACGGGCTTGAAAACAAATAATTAACAAGCTGGCAACTTTTGCCAACCCCCCTCTGGAAAAACTAGTCATAACTAACATAAGGTAGTCTGAATGGGGTCAGGTGATAAAACAAAGTGTTTATTTTTAAATCACCACATGAAGAATCTCTTGTATGTTTTGGATGGATTGGTGAAATGTGATGGTCTCATTGGAGTATTTGAGATACCAAAACTGCAGGTCGTGAATGACAGCTTTGACTCGGTCAGGTGTCATATATATTATAGGAAATTCAAAAAGAATGATAAACAGAAACACACAAGAAAGTAACTCTGTCAAACTCCAATCGAGAACCTCTGCCATTCAGTGAGGTGTCGCTAATTCTGACGCGGCCCTTGCTACCCTCATGCAGGGATCCAATTATGGCAACAACGTCCGGAAGAATTCCAAATGCATCCAGTATCTTCCAGAGCAAAGAGCAATGCAAACTGTCAATGGCATTCACATAATTCAAAAAGAAGCTTGCTGATGGACCGTTACGCCAGAATAAATCAGTTGCAAAATAATTAATTGCGATGTATTACATATATTTTATATTTGATTTGTAATATTATTAACTTCAATTGCTTCAAATATATTTACAGGTCGTGATAGATGACCTTCGTAGCGATTTTGTTGAAAACTATATGCTTAGTTCTATTCAAATGGGATTACTCTACGAAGGACGATACCTTTTAGGGACCTCTCTGGCCCGGCCTTGCATTTCAAAGGGACTCGTTGCAACAGCCAAACGTTTTAATGCAAAGTATGAAATCTATTAATACACCTTTTTAGTGATAAGATCCAAAAAATGGTTGCTATTCTCATACCTCATTTTCGATTCAAAAAGGGATGCTTAGATTCTGAGTCATAATAAATCATAAAAAAGAAAACGTACTTATTTTCTTTCTGACTTAAATAAATAAGTAAAATAAGAAGAGATTTGTGAGTCTTCCTTAAATTCTCTTATGTCATTTGTGAAGCCTCAAGTAAAAAATAAAACAATTTATACTCATTGGAATATAACCATGTATGTTTTTATAGATATGTATCCCACGGAGCAACCGGAAAAGGCAACGATCAAGTGAGGTTTGAGTTGAGCGTTTACGCGCTTTGGCCTCAAGCAAAAGTGAGTACAGAAAATAATTTGGCACAATAATATCATAATAATATTAAGAAATTCGATAAAAATATACTTTTGTCAACAATTTACGCATTTAAAGTTCATCATGAGATAAACCAATTACTGTGATTGTGATGTAATAATAATTATGAATAACATAATAAAAATACATTTTAGGTCGTTTCCTACCATAAGAAAATATTTTTTTATAAATTAAGATATCAATATCAAAAATCACAAAAAGCCTAAAAACTGTCGGGAAATCATAAAGTTTATCTAAGTGAGTTGAAGCTGAGAAAGTAATCCTCTTATTTGAAAGAATAATTGATTGCTAAGACGTAAAAAGATTGTCGGGTCAATGGTGCAGTGGTCAACATCGTTGTTTTCGGTTACGGATATCTCGGGTTAAAATCCCGGTTCGGAAAATTTTCATAAATTAATTTATGGGTGTTTGCGATGAGTATAATTCACTTCCACACTCATCCGATCCGTAAAACAAAGCATAGCGAGAGCAATCGTCTTACCACTAGTCCTGTCCTAGCTCTATCATTCTATGCCTACTCACTTAAAAAATAGAGGTTGAGCAACTGATTAACAATCAGTTCTCGTAGAAAAACATCTGTTGAGATACCTTCATTAGGAGTCCATATGCTTCACATTGGGAGCGGATATGGTTATAAAAAAAACAAAAAAGTAAAAACAACACTGTTTAAATTGGAATCTCACCTTTACTAATTAGGCATATATTTCGTTGTTTACTGTTTTACTATAGACAAAAATTTGTTTGTATTATATCTAAAATTAAAAGATATTGCCAAACTTGTTTCATTTCAATGACTGAGTTACTATATATCTTGTTTCTTTTGTTCTCTTCTTTTATCAGGTTATAGCACCATGGCGAGAGGAAGAATTTTTCAACCGATTCCTAGGAAGACAAGATCTAATGAAGTATGCAGAACAGCATGGAATACCAGTCCCAGTTTCACCAAATCAGCCCTGGTCTATGGATGCCAACATAATGCATATTAGGTAAGAGCTTATAATTAATAATTATTATTGGATACACACATTTTGAGCATTTATCGATAGATGCTAAATAGGTACTAATTTATGCGAAAATATGTGAATAGATGCTAAAATGAGATATAGATTTAAAAGTTAGTTAATAAATTTTAAAGAAATGTTAAAATTTAAAACATCATAGCACATATAATTAATATTGATCAAGAGTCTCAGTGCATAGAAGAGTATGAGCAACAACTTTAAACTAATGTAAAAAGTGGATACATTGCAATTATTAATAGACACAAACATTGAATATGAAGAATTTGCTTGTGCTACTATAAAATCAGCTAAGTTAACAGAGTTGCTTCAGTAAATATGATTAGATTGTAACCAATCGTCGCAATAATCTGAAAGAATTATCTCTCGGAAACTTTTTCATATTTGTTTATTGTTCTTAGTTTAAAAAATGATGCTTTGTCTTCGTATTTTTTTTATTGTTTTATATAATATGATTTTATATATAACATAATTTTATTTGGTTCTTGGCCACCAGAAATTTTAAGTCTTTGAGTTGTTAATGCGTATGTTTTCCCAATTAGGATTAAGGTTTATCGTTGTCGGGTATTGGTAGAAATTCAATTTAAATTTTAATTAAAATTGCTAATTATTTGATAGAAATTAATGACTCTTAAAAATAGATGCTAAAATTAAACATTTAAAACACTACAAAACGCTAAAATTGATAAAAATACATGTCTCTAATTATTATGAAATAAAATTTGTCATTTATATATCTGGTGCTCGGGATTTATTTAATATGTTATTAACAATCTCATATGAACTGTTCTTTCCAGTTATGAATCAGGAATTCTTGAAAATCCTGCAAGATGTCCACCTGATGATTTGTGTATGATGACCAAAAACTTAATTGATACATCAAATACTCCAACAAAATTGGAAATTACATTTCAAAATGGTGAGTAAAAACATGAACATGTCTATAGTCATTAAATATCCATAGAAGTATGGAATGGAAGTAGGTAAATTGAATTAATCTATATATATAAAAATGAAGATTTGTTTGTCAATATCCAAAATAGAGGTCTGCACGAGCCCGGGCTTGGCCCCCAGACCTTTACCCGGTGCGGGCTTGGCCGGGTAAAGATAATTCAGATTCGGGCTCGGACCGGCCCGCGCAAGGAATTCAAATTTAAGAAAAAATATTTCGTACTATGTTCGGGTCAAGAGTCAGCCATAAGGCAATAGTTTTCATAACTTCGATAGTTTATTTCACATGTGCTATGAATATCGTTGGAAATATGGAAACAATGACATATATTGTTTGAAAAGTATAAATGAATTACTATATTAAAAAATAAATCGGGCTGAGAAAAATAAATCTGAACTTCGGGTTGGGTTCGGGTTCGGGTTAACACGTGTGCTATTGAGACTTGGGCTCAGGTCGGGCTGGGCCTGAATATGACGGGCTCGGAACGGGTAATGTTATGAAATTTCAATCCAAAAGCACTTCAATAAACAGAATTAAAACACAAACCCTTTCTTTCTTTGAGTGGCATTGCAACGCATGCCGGATACTCACTAGTCAATTTATAAATATTTAAAGTTAACTCAAGTGTTACACATTCAATATTTTTTTAAATTATTACAGGATATCCCATTAAAGTCATTTTACCAAGTGGAAATGGAGTCAGAAAAGAAATGGCTGTTTCGAAACCTTTGGAAATAGTAGAACTACTAAATAAACTTGGAGGTGAACACGGTGTCGGAAGAATCGATATTGTAGAAAATAGATTCATTGGATTAAAGGTAAGCATTTCAATAGCGCTGACACAAAACGAAAAAAGGATTATATTAAATAATCACTAACAGATTTGTTCTATTTCCCGACAAATGAATGAATATAAATCGTGGAAAAAATAATCAAATAATATATAGGTAGATAATTATATTTACAACAAATTGAGAGACACATAGTTGTTCACAACAGGTGGAAACCAAAATCCACATGCTGAGTATTACTCTTATGACACACTGTTGTAAACTTAATTTATATTTCAATCATTCAGCCAGTGGTTGACAAAGTTCTGTTATATGTATCATATTTAAATACAAAAATATGTATATAAAATAAGGGGCTGTCGGAGGCAAAATCCTTTGAAGGGTTAATAAGAATGTATCGGCTTTGTCCGCTTTTATTTTCTTTAACTACTATGTGATAATAATTATAATCTGTAGTATTTATTTCAACATATACAAAAATTCACACCTTCAGTTTACTAAAAATATTACAAATTGTTGCAGTCTCGTGGTATCTATGAGACCCCTGCTGGAACAATTCTTCATTTAGCTCACCTAGATATGGAAGAATTCTGCTTGGATAAGGAAGTACTAAGGTAACAAAAATATTTTTTTTTCCATGTCCGCTCCCAATGTGGAGCATATGGTCTCCTAATGGAGGTATCTTGACAGATTTTTTTCTACGAGAACTGCTTGTCACTCAGTTGCTCAACCTCTCTTTTCTTTTTCGAAGAGAGTAGGGAAAGAAGGATAGGGCTATGACAGGACTAGTGGTTAGCTAATCGCTCTCGTTACGCCCCGTGGGGATGGGATTGGTGGGAGGGAGGACTCAGACTACGAACAGAAATCCATAAATCGATTGAAAGATCAATCTATGAAAACCGTCCGCACCGGGAATTGAACCCGAGACATCCGTAACCGTAGGCAGCGACGAAACCAACTGCGCCACGGACGCCGAAAATATGGAATAATATAACTTCCTACAATCCAATTAGTTATATTTTTCTACAGATTCCCAATCAGTGGATCGCAAAGGGCTCTCCGGATACCATCAAGTACAAAATAACAAATAATAAGCAGAAAAATGATGTAACTATTAAATTAAAAATAATAAAATGCATAACTTGTCAAGTATAGGATATCATTATTTTCCAAGACTTTTACCCTCTGCGGCCCATGAAAGATTAGACAATGGATAAACTGGCCCTTCTTTCAAATAGACTGAGATAGTGCACCATTGAATTAGACGAACAAAACACTTGCTTAATGAATAAAATTAGACTATTGGAAAAAGTGAATGAATTTGTACCCCAAGCAAAGAGCATCTTTTAGAATACTTCAGTGATGTAGATTTTTCAAGAGGTACAATTGTAAATCACATTGAATCTGAAACCCTCAACATTCTGTAAACACGTTAATTCATATCACTCAGTTTTCTTTTTCTACGCTGGTTTTTAAAGAGAAACAATTGTCTATATTTTAAAGGAATTTACTTGGGAATCTGTGTAAATACTAAGGATATTTACATTATTTTAATTCATACACAAATTTATTCCAGTTGCATTGAATACTAAATATTGTTTTATTTCTTTCTTAAGGTTGAAGAAAGTGTACCAAGATCGCATGTCTGATTTTGTATACAATGGATTTTGGTTTTCACCAGAAGCGTATTTTGCAAAACGCTGTTTGGAACAGTCACAAGATGGAGTTGATGGTCGTGTCAGTTTAGAACTATTCAAAGGAAATGGTAAAAATATTAAATTTTGTTTTAGTACCTTTTTAGAAATCCCGAAATTTATTTTATTTACTAATTCTATACATGATTTGATTTTTGATGATTCTATCTGAGAACCAATAATGGTCTTCACACATATTCTGCTTCTCTTCACTTCATAAAATGTGTAATCATTGTAATAAAAAAATTTGTTGCAAATACACAATTTATTATAAATCGTTTATATCAATAATTTTCTGTACCATTCAATTTCAGTAACAATCCTAGGGCGAAGCAGCGACATAGCCCTATATGATGAGCATCTCGTGAGCATGGACCAGCATGGTGGACTTCAACCGGACCATGCGACAGGCTTCATCAATGTTCACGCAATTAGATTGAAAGAATTCGCCCGATACATGCAACAAAGGGAGAATAAAGTTGATAAGAAAAGAGTAAAGTGACTGTCATCATTGTAACAATAAATATGTCACCTCCTAATTACAATAAAAAATAAATTGTATATTTTCTAATTCATAGAGTTCTTTTCACATTATATCTATATGCTGGCCTGATATTATTATGATGTAAGAAATCATTCACAAAAAAACATTCACATATTGTAAGGGAATTATGAAATTTTTGATTGTCTCGGTTTCCAGGACAAAAAATAGCCCTCAATAATTAGAACTTTCAATAATATGTGTTCATATTACATTTTAATCATTTCGAACAAAAATAATGACAAACTAAGACGCATTTCAAAGCAAGTGGAAGCCTATAACATAACAATACAACAATAATAATATATGACCAATGCGACAACATAATTGTCTATGACCCATTGACAAAAATGTTGCGAAGGGAAAGATTTCATCATCTTCATCAAACAAGGAGCAACGTGTTTTAGTTATGTGCAATAAACACAAATCTTTACGATACAATCTGGTCATCTATTGTAAAATACAGTTTCAAATGAAATAACTTATTTTGAGTTACCCACATTTTTTATGTTCGAGAGAAAATATATTACCAATTTAGGCATTCGATTCCAAATATTGTATAATTGACAATATTTGACTTTACGTATATGATGGTATTTGAAGTGACGATTATGTTGATCCAGAGAGATGTCTTCAGTTCGGGGTGCGACGACAGAATATCTTCCGCCCCAAGCCTGTTGGGCGGACTTGGGCATTCAAAAAAATCTCGAATTGCCTGTAACCGTTCCTAACATTGCAAAAATTATATGTGATGTCTTCGTCAAAGCCATGAGTAAATTCATTCATTAATTCCAGTAATTATCAAAATTTTCAAAGCCGTCATCCACCTTTAACCCTTTGGTCCATAGAAATAAACCTTTTTTCTAGTTTTTCTTGGTAAATCGTGTTTCTTGTGTCTTAAAAGCTATTGCAGATTTTTTTAAATTAATTAGTTAATTATATTGCTTGCACAACCCTAAGTTCAATTTTCAAAATGTAAAAAAGGATAATTCCGCCTAACAAATTTTGGCGATGAAAAACACTGAAGACAATATATTAGAATGTAAAATGATAATATTTACAAATTTTAAATAACTGTAGTTAAGTCAGTGGTTCTTAACCTTGGTTCAATCGAACCCCAGGGTTTCGGTAAGTCAGTCTCAGAGTCTCGGCGGAGGTCAAGACACACACCCGACTCATATGATTCGTGATGACACGCCCCGCTTTACCATAATTGGCTGCAGGTGATCACGCAACATCGCTTGGCCTATCTGTGCTGCAGGGAATTTAGTGCGCTCAGTAGTTGATTTGTGACTGTCGTGATGGTACGTCGTTTGATTTCTACCTTAATATTTTAATCCCTTCATACTACCTGTGTCGAACAAAAAAAGAAAGTTGTCGGACGAATATGTACAATATGGATTCACATCAGTGGCGTGCGGTGACTTATGATGCAAGGCATGCATGCTGTGAGGGAAGAAAATATTCAAAATTAATCTTGTTTTTGAAATTCAATTTTATTCTTCTCACGAGTTTTACACCTTAATTTCAAATTCTCTACAGTCTCTAATATTCCATATTTAATATTCTGCTAATGTATTTTTAAATCCCTTTTCTTTTCTTTGCTGTTAATCCATGTTGACGGTAGCGAAAAATTAAACACGATTTATCTGACAATCCGAATCACAATACTAATGGTGAGATGCTAAAATCCAAGCGGATGTATTACTAATTGTCATGTACAATCCATAGCTCAAATCAGACTTTTCATTACTGCGCATGCGCATGTAAAGCAAACTTTTTAGGGCATGCATGCGAAATTTCGAACAAATTTCGTCAGAAGCCATACGTTTATCGAGCGGTCACGGCTGAATAGAACGCAGATAAATGCCAAACAGGACGCGCACACTTTCTGAATTAAGTGTATAAACGTGGAACTTTGAAGCAGTTTTCTTTGATAATTACTTTAGCTTTACAAAGATGAGAAAAAAGCCGTTTCATTTTCGTATTGTAAGGCATGCGGCACATCTACCGCATGTATGGACGGCACGCCACTGATTCACATGTATAACAGAACGTGATGGGAGTCAGTGTCTTAACTGCATGATTTGCAATGCCAAGTTTAGCAATTCTAGTCTAGCACCGGCAAAACTAAGAGAACACTTCCTTAAGCTGCACGGAGATGGAAAATACAAGAACACAATGCTCGCTGAATTCAAGGTGCAGAGAACCAGATTCGATGAAAAGGCTACTCTGCCTGTTCTCAGCTATGTGCCCATCAACAACCTGATCCTCACAGAATCATACGAAGTTGCTTACCTGATTGCAAAGCAGGCAAACCACACACCATTGGTGAAACACTCATAAAACCAGCAGTGTTGAAGTTGGCGAATATCATGCTGGGAAAAGCGGCTGATTATCCCAAATTCCTCTTTCAAATGACACCATCAGCGACAGAATTAGGGATATGAGCAAAGACATCTTGGCTCAAGTAGTTGCAGATCTGATTTCAAGCCCGGCAAAATCCAGCCTTCAACTCGACGAGACCACAGACGTTTCTAATCTAAGCCAGCTTGCTGTATTCATGCGCTATGTGAAAGACGACGTGATAAAGGAAGATTTTTTTATTTTGTAAACTCCTTGCAACAACTAAGGCAGCCGATATGAAAAAACTTGTGGATGACTTCTTCAAAGACAATATTCTATTGTGGGATATGGTTCTGCAGTTTGTTCGGATGGAGCTCCAGTCATGCTGGGAAGAAAGTCTAGTTTTGGTGCGCTAGTGAAAGCCGATGCACCACACATCATTGTTACTCATTGTATTTTGCACAGGCGTGCGTTGGCAACAAAAACTTATCTCTAAAACTGGCAGAAGTATTAAAAATTGTAGTGGAATGCGTGAACTATGTGCGAAATAGTGCTCTGAGGCACCGCATCTTCAGTGAGTTGTGTAAAGAAATGAGTTCTGAATTTGATACTTCTGTACCATTCTAACGTTCGGTAGTTATCCCGGCGACAGGTGCTGAATCGTGTTTTTGCCGTGTGTGTGGAATTAACCCTATTTTTGCAAGAGCACCAACATTGTCATGCAGATTGCTTCAAAAATTCTGAGTTCATTCTCATTTTAGCATACATGGCTGATATCTTCGGAGCTCTCAATCATCTCAATCAACAGATGCAGGGCGGTGGAGTCAACATTATCGAAGCGGAAGGCTTTTTAAAAAATGTTAAACGACGAACAGAGAACGATAACTTAGCAAAATTTCCTCTGCTAGATGACTGTGTAAGTAAGATCAAAGATGAATCTGAAATTGGAGACATTTCTGTACCCGCAGAACTGAAGCAAGCAATTGCCACGTACTTAGATGAGTTTGCAAACTCTTTCAACGAATACTTCCCTAGAAGAGTCATATCCAGCATGGGTGAGGCAACCATTCATGTTTAGTGTTGAGACAACAGATGTCAATGGTGTATACCTCAATGAAATTCAGCAGAGCCAGATTCAACAGCAACTCTTCAGAGCAATAACGCTCTCAACGTTTTGGTGTCAACAAATGATAATGTACCCTGTTTTTGCCAAGAAAGCTCTGGTGATTTTCATATCGTTTGTTACAACATATCTTTGCGAGCAATCCTTTTCGAGGATGTTGGACATAAAAACGAAGAAAAGGAACAGACGTTGTTGCGAAAATGACATGAGAGTGGCACTTGCCAAGGTGAAGCCGCACATTTTTGAACTGGTCTCTGAAAGGCAACAGCAGAAGTCACACTGATTTGCAGTAAATATTCATTATTATGTTTTTGTGTGAAGATCATGTTTTAATGGTTTTGTTCTTTGAACACAGTGAGGCACGGTTCATTTTGTGCACCAGTAAAATATATACCTATGTTTTAAATTTGAAAAAAATCATATTTTATTTTTCCAATTAAGAAAGGTTCGGTGAATACGCATATGAAACTAGTGGGGGTCAGTACCTCCAACAGGGTTAAGAACCACTGAGTTAAGTGTATATAACGATGAAAACCACACGAAAATAAATGCGTAGTACAAAAAAATACAGTAAATACATATTAACAACACATTATAAAAATTTTCTGACTGCTCCAATACAACTTACTGCGTGGTGGCATTTTGCCGAACTAAAAAATTGCCCTGCTGTCAATACGTTTAAAATATGTCCATATAGGTACTGTCATAGATTAAGTTGGAAAATATTTACCCTGGTATATTTAATGAGATTTATTTTGACGTGGTACTTTTTTGTACTGCCAGGGAACAAAGGGTTAATTTAAATACGAAAAAGTCATTCTTAATTTTATCACTTAGCTGCCAGGAAGCAATAATAATTTGTGGAATCAATGTATCGCTCGAGACCGAGTGAATTTGCCGAGTAATGATGGTTTTCATATCTGCCCATGGTGGAAGGATAAAACTACAAGGTGAGATGCATCGTTGCTATGGAAAATATGTGACGTCACAACGGGCGCATCGTAATTTTGAGTTGTTTGAAAATATATCGAAAGGCATGATTTGCTTAGTGATCAAAATTGAAATATTTTTGGATTCCATTAAAAAATACATTTGTTTATGTAACAGTTAGTTTTATTTTTTTTTGCACACATTTTTCTGGTTTTAATCCGTCATTTAAATCTTAATTCTAACATGCATCCTAGATCTAAAAAGAAATAGTTTTACATTTTCAGAAACTAAGATACTTTCGTTTAATAGATATTTTAAAAAATGATCTTCAGTGAAAATTTTACAACCGTTATTTTTAAATATACTTTTTCTAATTTTAAAATATTGGATAAGAATTATTAATATTTTGGGAAACCGATGATTTACGCAAAATACGAATATAATATCAGTTTGAAAAAGCCACTTATTATTATGACAAATGGAATTTCTTAGAACAAACCATACAGCATATTTGAAATATGGCGACGAATTTTCGTAATAATATTTCGTTTTTCGCATAATTCATTGGTTTCTTTGATTCCAGTGTTCGACTTTTTGCCAATTTCTTACCCGCAATTAAATTTCCTAGAGAATGACATTGTTTTGTCGAGCATAAAAAGAGTGGCCTGTTGTAAAGAATATTTACCAAAATAAAATAAATTCCAAATAATATACGGATGTTGGATATTTTTTAATCTCACTTTACTCACTCAATATAAAAAAGATTTTTTTATATGTCATGTCCACTCCCAATGTGAAGCATATGGTTTCTCTGTGAACGGATGAAACCGTACAGGAAAAAACCGAACAGGAAAAAAGCGAACGGAAAAAAGCGAACCCTACAAAAACCGGAACCTTTTGTCAAACAAAAAAAGAGTAGTGTGTTGTAAAGAATATTTACCAAAATAAAATAATATAGTGATGTTGGATTTTTCTTAATCTCACTTAACTCACTCAATATTAAAACGATTTTTTTATATGTCATGTCAACTCCCAATGTGCAGCATATAGTATCTCCATGAAGATATCTCAAAAAAAGTTTTTCTAAGCCAAATGCTTGTTACTCAGATGGTCAACCTCTCGTTTTATTCAAAAAGATCATGGTTATACGGATATGAATAGGACAGTACTAGTGATTAGCTTATCGCTCTCGCTACTCCCCGTTTTAAGAATCGCACGGATGAGAGTAAATTTAATTAAGACATCACAAACACCCATGCCTTCCAACAGAAATCCATAAATAGATTGAAAAATCAATTCATGAAATGAATTGAATTCTGTCCGTACTGGGATTTGAACCCATGAGCACCGCAACCGAAGCCAACGACGTAGACCACTCGACCACGAATCCGACCCTTAGGAAAAGTAAAAAACTTTTATTGATTTTTTCATGTTCCAGCTCTTACAAGGTTTCATTGCACATTTTGGCATTGGTATTAATTTTTTATCTTTAAAATAATAGTTTTGCTTAGACAAGAATGTCTAAATTTACTTTTATTTTAAACTCTATCACACGATTTATTTAGTATATATATGTTTCTCTTTTTTAAAAGAAAACCCTGAATCAAATATTTATCACCTCTTCAAAAGAGTGTCGCAAGCAAAGCACTTTTGACGTTTAAATATTGGCACGTTATGACGTTTTTAAAAATAAAAATGGCGATTGTCAATTGTTTTAAAGCTTACCTTGTAGTTCTCTCTCTCTCCTTCCACCATGATATCTGCCTAAATTTTCTTAGTAGTTTCGACCACCGGCGGCAGGGGGCGGTCAAAATTGTCCTAATTAGTGGCAAACCTAAAGCGAGCGTTCTGAGAATTTTAGTTTATTCATTCCGAATTATTCAGTAAGGGTGCGCCCTTTTCCAGGAATCTGTTTTAGCCCGAGGGTCTCAAGCGACCAGTGCGTTTGCATTAGCGCTGTCTAGTTTGTAAGAAATCGATACATTCCAGATGGCGCGGCAGACAATTTATCAGAATAATTTGTAAGTCAGTCGATCGTACTTCGTGAAAGAAGGCGGGGGTGGTTGAAGGCGCGACTACGCTGAACCGAGGTGTGTTGGAAGACTGGTTGTTCCCTTTATCCCGACTTATAGCCAATTGTGGAAAAGCCGTGTTAGAGGAAAGTGGAGTGTGTCTGCTTTGACTCTCTACCCCCTCCCCTGCCTCTTCGGAGTGTATTAACCCATATGGAAACACTATATACAAAATCAATCTGAAACCAGATCAAATTGGGATGACACTTCAAAAGAATTTATGATAAATATAACACATAAAATATCGATAACAATCACAAATGGCGTTTACTCAAATATTCTCAAAAATGTAAATATTAATTATATGAAAAAATCACCTTTCAAAATTTTTGTGCATATGCATTTACATATTTATTATTGAAAAATTTTTAATTACAGAAAACAAGTAATTAGTAGGTTTCAAAAAATAAATCAATAACACTAATAAAAAACATTCCTTCAGAAATTCATCAAGTGAAGTCTCTCTTGTTTTTGTAGGATTACAATTGCACAAAATCAGAACAGTTATTCAGTGCAGATGTTGATTTCCTGTTATTGCTTTCTTGCATAAAATAACACTGTTACATTATTTTTGCCCCGTGGTTAGTCATGTGAATAATGGTATTTTATCATCATCGTCGTCGTCATTAAACTTTGATTTAATGACTTCTTAATTCTTATATTGTCGTAATAATTTTCTTTTTTTGTCCCAATTAAATGTTATGGTGTCCCGGATAACCGAAGTAAATTATTTTTGGTTTTTGTTCCTTCGGATTTGTCCTAATTAAGCGGAATCGACTGTATATTAAAGCAAGAGCAATGTGAAATATTTTTCTTTGCCATTTAAAACTGATGGTTCATGAGCAAAGACAAGAAAATACTGATTAGCAAACAAATTAGATTTATGTATAATCTGTTTGCTAATCAGTATTTTCTTGTCTTAGTTCATGAACCATCAGTTTTATATACCTTCATTCTTACACTCAATTTTATATAAATAAGCCTGTTATGTTTGTATTTTTATCAGTTTATAATGCTTGTGATGAGCGAAACCGGTCCTGATCATTATAAATATATGGAAGTAGTACATGTGAATTGTGTTTTATTTTTTAAAATATATGTAGCTGTACTTCATTATTAATCTGAATATTTTTTATATGGGTTACCACATACACAACTACTTTATTTGATGCACTAATACAGGATACAGTTATTTTGTAATAATTCATACTATAATACTGTTTTAATCAAATTCACTATCGGTCAGTGTTTATAAAATGTCTTTTTTTCTCTAAATTCACCTACTTTTGGAGAAACCAGATTTCGCACAAAAAGTGTTCGCAAACAGGGGTCTCGGTTATAAACAGATGATATGTATGAAACTGAAAAATGGTAATATTCAATTATCTTTGAAAGAATATTAAAACGCATTAATAAAAAAGACAATTAACTTTATTTACAAGAAGAAAGGAACATCAAGGAGTTTCGATAATTCACTAATTATATTTTGAACAAAATATTTTTGCAATGAGAATGGATTTTGTCAGCATTTGAACAGATCATTTATACACACAATAATGACGCTATTTCAACCCATTTGGTTCTAGCAGTATCAAATTGAAGAGTCAATATAGTGTTTGAATCATTATTAAAATAAATTATACCTTATTATAAGCCAAACTAAATACACCTGGTATTTTCAAAATCATACAGTTACAAAGTTGCAATTAATTACATGAAATTATAAGAAAAACTGTAAAAGTAATATTAATGCATAAACTAATGAAATGGCCAACTTATTACACTAATAGAGTAAATCTGGTCCCTGTCACAAAAATAATTGAAGATAAAATGTATGCAGAAGGCAAGTAATTAATTGTTAGAATTAAGAATGTCCACTATAAATAATAAGTTCCTACAGTAGCCAAAATTTAGTCAATGAGTATTTTGACAAAAATGTTGGTATATTTTAAATACTATAATCACAATATATTATGTTATATTAATAGTCATTAAAAGTTCTGCAGCAATTCTTCATTTGAAAAATAAATAAACTTAAGACACTTCTTGCATAGCCTATTTCATTTTTTTAATTTTCATTGAAACATAATTAACACTGACATAATAACATAGAACAAAAGATAATAACGAATTCAACATTATTTCTTCATTAAATCTCAATCTCTAGGATGGAAGATTTCAGATGAATTTTGAACCAATACTTGAATGCGTAAATGTCCGCATGAATATAAAAGAATAGTATGTACTTTGTACATTTCAAAAAAATCTACATTTGTAGTTTTGGGTTCTCAATAACTTGTCCCAGTGCAGCGAATTCCTCGTCATCTAGTATATAAAAAACTTGTCCATTATCACCGGTTAACATCTGAGCACCATTTAATGAGGGCATATTATGGATGGAAACTTCCCCGTTCGAATCGCCACCTTCGTGGATGATAATATAACTGTCTTCTTCTTCATTATTTTCTTGGAGCGCTTCCAAGTCGATAGTGCTCGAAAACCCTGGGGATTCCATAGATATAATTTGAGTACCTTCGAAATCTTTCTCAGACGAGTTCAATTTTGCTGTCTTTGTTGCAGTTTCGGTTGTCAGTGGTGTATATTTAGGGTAAACTGTATTTTTAAGAGCTTTAACATTCATGCTAGGCAGTTGCCTTTTTATGAGAAGCTTGTCTCTTATTTCGGCCGGACTGGGTGAACATCGAGCGTGCATCTTCAGATGTCGCATGACTTTGATATTGGTGGGAAACCCTTTACCGCATATCTCGCAAATGTGGGGTCTGAAGTTGGTGTGGCTTCTCATGTGTATATTGAGGTGTCCGGATTCGTAAAAAGATTTATTGCACTCATTACATTTGAACTTTTTATTTTTAAAATGATACAATAGATGACGCCTCCTTTCAGCATTACTACAGAAAGCTTTCTCACACAAATGACACGGAAACTGGCGGATTCCAGAGTGGAATTGAATGTGTCTCGATAATTCTGTTTTGTTGAAGTAAGATTTGCCGCAAATTTCGCAGCAGTGTCGAGTGCCTTCGACGTGCCGCCGATTGTGGATTTTCAATGTTGAAGGATTAGAAAAGGTTTTATTACATACTTTACAAACTAACGAACTCGCAGTATGAGATTGCTTGTGATAGTGAAACTCTCGCTTTTTCATAAAAGATTTTTTACATAAGGTGCATGAGAAAGGATGACTTGCAGGATTGGCATCGACGGCGGTGTGTCGTGAGGAATGCTGGTTTAATTTAATCATAGAAGGAAATGTGCGATTGCAAATGTTGCAGATGAACGGTCTAATATTGAAATGGTCTCGTTGATGCAGAATAAAATCGTGCCTCTGACTCATACGCTTACCGCAGACTTCGCAGATGAATTGCGGATTGTTTTGTAATTTTCCAGTGACTCTATTAGGTCTCCAGAAAAAATGTGATTCGGAATGCTTTTTTAGTAAATCAAGATTAAACTCTTCAAATTCAATCAAACACAAATGACACATGTATTTAGTGACAGTCAGTAACTCTTGCTCGGTCTTGTTGAGACCGTTTGGACCTTTTTTTTGTTCAACAAACGTAGTGGAGATCTCTGTAATCCTCGGTACGATTTCTTCTTGTAGATTAGCTTTCGTGTAGATTTCTCTCGATTCCACTTGCTTTTCAGCAAATCTCGTTTCAAATATATCTCCAGTGGATAGAAAGATTTGTTTGACTTTTTTATCACCAACTTTATACAAGATATCTTTTGACGGGCTCGCTTTTGGTTGGATGCCATTTTTAAACTCTGCCTTGGTAGCTTTTTGGACATTAACATGAGAATTTGAAGCATTACCTCGTTCCAATGCGGAATTATCAGACGTGTCTTCAGTTTTTACACACAGAACTCCTCGATTGGCCAATTTTTTTGCAAGATAATCAGCATTGGTTTCTGTTACATATTCATTCTTTTCATTTTTATTTTTCAAATATTTTATCTCCTCTTTCAATTTATTGAAGTCAATGTTCTGCGAACTCTTCAAATATTTTGTGATGTCATCGAAGCCATTTTCACAGGACTCTTCACCTTCATTCTCCAAGCAGTGAAAGACGTCCTGAAGAGATTCACTATGGTTGGTTTTGCCTTCTGCGAAATTTAATGGACAAATTCTATCGTCTCTGTGGGTTTTAGGATCTCGTTCTTTTAGGCTGCAGTAATCGGACAAAACTTCACTTTCCCTGGCGCTGTTTACATCAGAAGAAGTAATCGATTCAATATCAATCGGCATTAAATTGATATGTTGATCTGAAAGAGATTCGGTTGAAGCTGATATGCAATTATCACTGGTTTTTTCATATACGACTTTCTCCTCTTCGGTAATACTATATGTCAAATGGTCTATGTTTACATAACCATCGGCAGGATTAACTAGAAGGTCCGAACTACCATCTGATTGTTCTAAATAATGTTTTTTAAGTAAAAACTGTAGCGTGTCTACGTCTCCTGAAGTACTTTCACTATTATCATTGTCGCCTTTCTTAGAAAGGAAAAAGTTTCTTTTTGTTTTTGATGATTTCTCATTTGAGATATAATCTTTGAAAGAACTAACATTCGTTGTTGTTGAAGAACGAGTCGGGATTTCTTCACAATTACTTTCGGTCTCTGTGAAATCGATTCCAATACAATGACACAGCAAGTAGTAAGACTTCTCTATCTGTTCTCTAAATTTAATGAATTTTTCAACTTTATCGCGGCAGCAATGGCAAATCAACCCGGGCAATCCATCATCAGGTAAAATCTAAAAACAACAAAGTGATCGATATGTAAATAATGGTTTCCCACTTTATTACGACGAGTTGAAAAAGAAATTATTTTTATGCTAAATTCCTGACAATTATTTTGGAAATGTCTAGGTAAGTAATTAAATTGAAGCGCTCATTTTCGTGGCAGTTAAGAAAAGTTGTCGATCTTTAGGAAAGTGAACATTAAGAAGAAAAGGAAAATAACAATAATCAAATTGCATTTTTTCACCTCATCTGTGGATTATAGACTAATTTATAATTTAAGTCAAACATAAACTAACCTCTACCGCAGCTATCGAAAGGATGCGTTCGCTCAATGTGGATGCTGTTTCATCATAAATACTTGACATTACCCCATTTTTCTTTAGGCAGAGTCGGCAAACGCTTTCGAAGTCAATATCCAGAACGATATCCAATAATTCGGCCATGGATTTATAGTTGACAGTTACAAAATCAGAAAGACAACAAACAAACACAGTAAGTCGGCAGTCACCATAGACACTAGTTATCCGTAAACCATAGATATAGTACTGCCAGCACGGGGTGCCAATGTTGGCATGTTTACTAATATATATCCATCTTCACGGACTATTTTTGTCATCCATAAAACTATGAAGTAGTCTAATAGAATAACTAACAGCCTTTGCTGTTTCAATAAAAATAAAAACTGCACTGATAGATTAAGAGGGAGAGGGGCACCCTTGAACACTTGAATGATGATTATCATATTTCACAGATCTTTGAATTTGATGGTTTCGGTCACAATGGGCTATGTAAACATTTGATCACAGCTGTTCAAATACGATTCACTTGTTATTATTTTCAAAATATACGATATCTGAAGGTGCTTGAATTCCAGCTTATCCATGCACTTGATTGCATGTAAATAACAAAACTTATGGAAGAGAACAAAATACGAAAGATTCAAATTGGATATCTATAAGAGTTTTATATTTTTCCTTTCATCTTTAAAAGTGTTGATCCTGAACCAGTATATTACATCAGATACATATTTTGTCGATTTCAGCTTAAATTGATTAAACATACTTAAGTGGTTTTATTGCATCAGAATAGTTGCAAAAACCTTTCACGATTAGAAATTAAATACTATGTAAATAAAATTCTAATGACGAAATGCTAATATAGTTGTCTTTTACATAAAAAGACAAAATGGCCAAAGCCACACATACTTATTATACTAGTTGGTAATAAAAGGTGTCCGAGTGCGTCATAGAACCTGTTGTATTATTATCATGATTCAATTCATTTCAACTAGTCCTGTTCAGTCACATCAAACGGTTTATTTTGATAAAAATAATATAATTTTTGTTTGTGCTTGTGTGATAATTAGTTTCTTTGGCCAGGAACGCTGAACGAGCTTCCCAAATATGAAACATAGTTAATTACGTATGTGTATATCACCTTACTTTTAAGTCTCCTAACTGTCAATCACCTAACTGTCAATTCTTAGTGGAAAGACATTATATTTTAAAAAATAAAACACAATTCATTTGTACTACTTTGAGCGAAACCGGTCCTGATCATTATACATATGTGGAAGTAGTACAAATGAATTGTTTTATTTAAAAAAAAAAAAATATCACCTTATCCTAAATAAGGTGTTTTTTTTATATTGCAGATAAAAATGTTGATACATCAACAAAGCACTATTATTTCTGCTTCCAGGAATGAATACACAGATAAAAAAGGGAAAAAATTTTATATTATCATTTATTGTTTATTTCCACTATAATCACTCACAGTGTTACATCAGAATCGGTCAGGTTAAGTTATACAATATACAAAAATGATAGAAATTAATGTCTTTATAAATTAATTAATTTGTAAATATGTCGTAAATAAAAAAAAGGAATATACATTCTTAAGCAGTGATTTGGAATGAAAAACAAAATCCAGTCTTTTATATTTGAATTGTGTTGATCACATTTACATAAAAACATATTGATATAATTGTTTGCTATCAAAAATGACACTATACACAATCCTATGTTGGGTGCGATTCAAGACAACATTTTATATTTCTTAGGAAAAAAACTTGTAAAATTGGAGGTCTGCCAATCAAAATTTTCTAAAAGTACCCAATCTGGTTTCAATCAAATTTATCTTAAGCCTATTCTGAAGATCAGTTTTTATTCTAAACCCAATCGATTAATAGAAATATTTTTTTGACTAACAAAAAAATATCACTGGTAACCAAACTTTGACCATTTAAAGAAATGTAAAATAGAGACTGAATTATATTCTATAAAGCAAACTTTAGCCATATTTGCCTTATGAGTTCAAAATAATCCCAAATAAATTCTTTCACTGGGTACAAATATCAATTTTTATCAAATCCCTGAATTGGCAGCTGTGTAGAGATTTATGTTTAATATAAATCGTTTATATATTCCCATTGTAATGTTATTCATAAAAAATGCTTTACTTGATTGTGGACAGATCCACTTTTGACACAGAATATAAAGAATATTAAATCAAAGTTATTCCTCAATTTGATCATTGATCATATCCACAATAAGTAACTGTTGAGATTCATCAGTTACTGCTATAACTGTTTGCAAATCTATCGACGGATTATTATTTGGCTCGACTAGTTGGATAACAGCACTGCTTTGAATCTCTCTTTCATCCGATTCATTAATCTTCATTTGAATACTGGTTGTTTGGCAGCTGGCTTCATGTTTTAGTAATGATTTTTTGGCAAAGTAACCTTTGTCACAGTGTTGGCATCTGTAAATTATTTACAAACATAAATGAAAAGTGGTTTAAAAAAATAGTTCCCGATAATATATCAAATGAGATAATATACATTCAGATGAGTTAAATAAGAAAATAAACTTTTTTTTAAAAATGCCGGATATAAAAACACAGAAACATTCAACATTACGATAACAAATAATCATTAAATATGCAAACAATTAAAATTAATTTACCTGAAAGGGAATTCGTGTGGAAGGTGGGTTCTCATGTGCTGAGTGTAATCGTTCCAAGTGTCTAAAGTCATTGTGGGTCGACACAGAGGACATCTCCTAGGAAGGGAGTGTTTTGAAGAAGTATTGTGAGTTCTCTCGTGCCGTGCTAAGGCACTTCTAGAGAAGTAAGCACAGGGACATTGGGAATAAGAGCACCGAAATCTCTTCTCTGGGGAATGGATATGCGAATGGCGTGTCAGTTCACTTTGGCTGAAGTATTCTTTAGGGCACGATTCGCATTTGAATCTGAAACAAATGGTTAATGATTCCTATAATATTATGTTATCTCTGCAAACATACTAATTTAATTGGTTGATGATGGATGGTGGGCAATGTGGTATATTGAAAATAGTGTTGAAGCCAACATATAATCGTTTCCATAGCAAAATTGTATATTTGCAAAATTAAAATTTTTCAAGAGTGTAAAAAAAGTTCAAAAATCAACTTCATCGAATTAAAAACACGTAATTAATATTAAATATACAAATTACGTGTTTTTTATATTATTTTAATTAGATAAAGTTGTTTTTTAAACAGTTTTTATGCTCTCCCAAAAAAATTTATTTTGCAGATATACAATTTTGCAATGGAAACGACGATATTGGAATCAAATATTGTGTTATACATTCTAACATGATATCATTTAATAGTTTTGAGAAGTCAATGTTCTGTACATTATGTCTACGATTGGATCATAATATACAATATTAATTTAAGATGTCGAATGAGGGTGCTTGATGGAAATTCAATATCAAATTTGAATTGTTTAAGTACTCATTATGGCTACAACAACAGCTAATGTTAAAATAAATATTTTTTAAATGCTTTTAAAAAATAGTATGATTACAAAAAAAAGTAAGATTGCTATATTATACACATTCACTTTATTTATATAGATTAAATAACTGATAGATTTAAATTTTGGTATTTTATATAAGTACTTTAACAGTATTATAACAATGCATCATAACGTATACAAGTTTTAAATGAATTTCAATCTAAAACTAAATTTTGGTACATACCTAGGTTCCACTTTGTGTTTTTTTATATGAGCAGCTAGCGTGAGTCTGTTCTTACACATGAGTCCACAAACTTGACAGTTATAAAGGAGTCCCGCATCTTTGTGAATGATTTCATGCCCCTTTAGGTCAGATTTCCTTTTGAACCCCACCGTACAAATAGAACAAATGAATACTCGATCTGAGTGTACGGGGTAATGTTGCCGCAGGGCTGCATTTGAAAAGAATGAAGCATCGCATCCATTGAAATGACAAATAAATGGTTTCAAGTTGAGGTGTTCTCGCTGGTGGATAAGGAAGCTGTACCGATAGCCAAAATGCTTGGAACACGCTTGACAAGTTATATCACGCTCACCAAAGATGTAATAAGGGTCCAAATCAGTGTCAATAACATGTTCATCCACATGCTTCACCAAATTTTCTTTGTTATTACACTTTTTAAGACATAACAGGCATTGATTCTTTTTACTAGCTTCCAGCATTGATGGATAATCATTAGATTTAAGAGTCAAATGATTTTCCAGTTTAATTTTTGATATTCCATGCTTGCCTTTTTTTCTTCGTAATCGCTGTTTTAATTGAGCAGCACCTGCTTCATCTCCTGATGATTGAACTTCTTCCATTATGTTATTTTCTAAATCTTTAATCAAATCATATTCTAAATATTCCATAGTTTGTCCGTCTTCATCATCTTCAACGCTGTTATTTTCATTTTCTTTTTTAAACACAACAACATTTATATCTTCACTGTGATTTTGATTCACGAGAAAACTTTCATAAAGCATCTCGTTTTCAGATAGCAGTTGTCTACACATCTCTGTGTCTTTTGTGCCTTCATCCGAGTTTCCAAAAATTTTCTACCGCATTGGAGTCATTTTCATTGGTAATGTGTAATTTATTTTTTCTTAAGAATACATCTTCCTCCATCAAATTGTCAGTGAGAGCTCTTTGAGACTGTGTTATCATTTCTCTGAATTCATAGAACGTTTCGATTTTGTACCGACATCTGTGACAAATTTTGTCTGGCAAGCAGTCATCGGGAAGTACCTAAAATAAATTATTTCTTTTAGATTTTCTAGATGTGTCTATATGCCGATTCACTGGTCCAGTCAAAGAATACGAAGAAGGAAGAGGAGGAATAGATATTTTTGAATGTGTACAAAATCTATCATACTATTGTACGCCTGATTTTCTTTTCGTTCTTTGTATCTTTTTTAAACGGTGGTCCCTAAAACATCAAACGGAGAAAGAATTGGGTATTCCTTAAAAGTATTCAAGCTTTCACCCCTCTTCCGATAGAAACAAGAATTTATATAAAACGAATAGTGTCATGTAGTAACTGAAAGTACCGTGAGACTAACCTTAATATTCGAAATCGAATCGATGAGATATGAAAGAGAAATATCTTCAGTGTCGTCAAAAATACCGGTCAATGCTCCTTTTGATTGCAAACAAAATCTGCATATCACATTGAAATCGACAACCAATAGTACATCGCCAGACATTTCTCTGGAAGATTATTGACTCACCCAGCTATTCCTTTATTTTCTATATATTAAAACTGTCAAAATCAAAAATACATGACGTTTATTTTGTAGAATTTGTTTTGTTCAAACACTAAAGAAAGGCATAGACAATAAAATTCATTTCAATACAAAAGCAAGTTCTTTGTGGATATGGCAGCACTGGCTGTCTAAATTCGAACAAAGTTCACAACCTGTCATAAATCATTACGACGATAACAGCAATAATTGCTCTAAGAATATTATCCCTTCATATTTAAAAGCGTTCTGTGAAAATTCTATTGCAAAATGGCAGCTGTAAGGTCCTCCTTTGTAAGAAATACATTTTTGAAAAGATTAACTCCAAAATCTTCATTCAAAGATGTACCGGTCCGCAATTTGAATTTACAGGAATATCAAAGCAAGACTTTACTCGAACAACATTCTGTAAATATACAAAAATTTAGGATAATTGATGCTTCATTGGACACGTCAGCATTAAAAGATTTCACCGCAAAGGAATATGTCATAAAAGCTCAAGTCCTCGCCGGCGGTCGCGGTAAAGGACATTTCGACAGCGGTTTTAAAGGAGGCGTACATTTAACCAAAAACTTCGATGAAATTGTTGGCCTAGCTAAGAAAATGGTTGGAAATAGACTAATCACTAATCAAACACCCAAAGAAGGGATTGTCGTCCACAAAGTGATGGTGGCAGAGAGTGTCAATATTAAAAGGGAGACTTATTTGTGTATATTGATGGATCGTCAACATAATGGTCCAGTGTTGGTTGCTTCTCCCGCTGGTGGAATGGACATTGAAGCTGTCGCCGAGAAAACTCCGGAACTTATAATGACGCTACCGGTGGATATTTATGAAGGTGTAACAGATGCCATGGCAGAGAAAGTGGCTGTCTTCTTGAAATTCGATGGCGGCTTGAAGAGCAAGTGTGCTGCTGAGATTAAGAAGATCTGGCAACTATTTTTGAAGGTAATTCAATTCGTTGTTCTCTTGAAGTGGTAAAATATATTTAATTTTTTTTTTTTTTTAATCCATGTCCCAATGTGGAGCATATGGTCTCCTAATGGAGGTATCTTAACAGAATTTTTCTAGGCGAACTGTTTGTTACTCAGCATATTTAATTACTCAATTGATATTGTTTTGGTGCAATGGCATAACAAGACCTGATCTGTAGTACAAAGTCACGAATTTTTATCTCTTTGGTTTTGGACTTCATGCTTTATTTTAGATGTTACTTAGACACCATTCGGAAACTGGTGCACACCAAGGATGTGTTAAAATTACATTATATGGATTTCTGAGTAGTTGGTCAATTGTGCTATGAACCGCAATCATTGCTGCACCCTCAGTCCCGCGGCCGTTACTCTGGAGGGAGCTTTAGGAATTTCATTGTATAATTAAATTATTTACATAAATAATTATTTGTTGAATACAACATATTTCTTTTGTGATCAAATCAATGAATATTTTAGCGACATAATTTTTTTGATATAAAGAATTAGTCTAAATGAAGACTGCAAAGTAAAGCGATACCATCTATTCAAATTGATTAATATACATACATGAGACATCAGTCGTGCCATCCGTTTTTTTATATGTAGATATATATATATAAAGTAGTTTTGGCACTAGATGACACGGGATATAATATAATTACGATATACCTATAGGTATTTACACAAGTGCTTGTTTGTTTATATATAGTATTTATTCACATAATTAAAATTGATTTTTCTTCATGATGAAACAAACTAATAGTACATATTATTATGTGTAAAAAGTCAATGCACATACCTGTTTAAAAATTCGTGTGAACTGTTTTTCAATTTGACTTGATTTTACCTGATGGTGTAGCAATGCATATTGTAATTCTTGTTTTTAAATTAAATTTTCTGAAATTTCACCTTTATATTTCATTATTATAAATGCTTCATACGAAAAATGTTAATTTATATTTTATAGGTTGATGCGGTACAGATTGAAATTAATCCTTTGGTAGAAACAGATGACGGGCAGGTGATATCTGTCGATGCCAAAATTAACTTTGATGACAATGCCAAATTCCGTCAGAAAGAGGTTTTCTCTATGGATGACACATCTGAGAGTGATCCCAGAGAGGTAACATTGATTTATAAAAAAAACTGTGTTTTCTCATAAATGAATGTTTGCTTATTAAATTAGCCTGAAATTTTTTAATCAATTCTCGTGTTTTTGAAACTGCATTCATAGATTGAAGCAGCCAAATATAACCTGAATTATATTGGTATGGACGGAAACATTGGATGCTTGGTTAACGGTGCAGGACTAGCGATGGCCACGATGGATATGATTTCCTTGAGTGGTGGTCGCCCGGCAAACTTCCTTGATGTGGGCGGATCTGTTGGCGAGCAGCAAGTTAAGGCTGCTTTTCACCTGCTTTCGTCCGATCCAAATGTGAAAGCCATACTTGTTAATGTGTTTGGAGGTATATTTTCATCTATTCTTACCATTTTCTTTTACATTCAAATACGACGTAATACTGAATACTAGGTCTTGTATGATATTTGGATGAAGAAATATTTTATCACTCATACAATTTTCGAGGTATTAACCCTTTGCACTCAAATGACACCTAAGAATTGGCATTGATTTTTCTTTTACCACCACTATTATTGGTGGCATATAATTCAGGTTGCATTCGACGATGCTGCCTCTTAATTCTTCAGCCGTTATCGAATGACACTGTTAATAACGTATTTATATATTGTCGAGTGCAAAGGGTTAATGTTTTTTTTTCAATCTGTACAGAGAGATGTTAAAAGACCTGAAACATAAACCTACATTGATATGGACAGGGCTTTTTTGGAAAAAAAATGTGCCGGAACTCACTCAAGTTTTTTTACTAAATAAAAATATATTCAAATAAAATTTAAAGTAGCTTTTCCTATGCCACGAAACGCACAAAAAAAAAACATTTTTTATTTTAGACTTGTTATATCTAAAGTTAAAGAAACAATCAAATACAAATATCATATTTGAAATATACAACTAATACTAAATTTAAAATAAAATTGTAAATACATACATAATGTATGTATTTACAATTTTTGTTTTGTTTTTACAATTTGTAAAAATGTTTGCAATTGCTTTTTTTAGGCTTCAGAAATAATTTTTAACGCTGCTTTGTGATCGAAATTTTTTTTTCGAAGTGACCCCAATTCTAGCTTCCTCTCTTTCCCAGAATAAGTGATTTCATTCTTGGCCCATTCTTTCAAAATTTTCATTCCCATCGTCGTTTCAGTTCCAAGAGTTCCAGCGTTTCTGCAAACTGTGCAGCCAAGTTTCATTTTGTGTATGTTCAACCATTCGTTTTTTCAGCAAAAAACGTTTTTTTTTATCTAATGACCAGCAGTCCGGCCAATCGTTTTGGGTTCGATCTTGCTCCATAAAATCAGCTTGAGATGATTCAGGAACATCAACTTGTACCGATGTTTCCATATTTACTGTCGTCGTTTCTGTTATTGTTTTGGACTTTTCATTAGCGGAATTGGCGATTGAGAAGTACCAGGCTTCTGCACTAAAAAATAAAGGAAATGAAATTTTTGTAAAAGTAAGTAAATAAAATGTTCCGCACATTGTCAGACGTTACTGGCCGTTATCAGTCCTTGACCACGAGTAGCCAATGAGAACGTGGACAAGTCCCCTTCTCCCTCGTTGCCACAGGAGAGCGCCAATTTTGAATCCAACCACATCTCATCCGGTTCATTACAATACCATATTTTATCATTTTAACGAATTATATAAATATAGATTGTTATTACGTAAGCGCAAACATTGTTTGTCTAATTGATTTTGAAATTTTGAAAAAAAATACTGTGAAAAAAGGTGCCGGAACGCCGTTCCACCGTATTAAATGGAAAAAAAACCCTGGATATGGAAATTGGTAATTTAAAAATATTCTTTTCCATTGTAGGTATCGTAAACTGTGCAACAATAGCTCGTGGCATAATTGGTGCATGTAAAAGCATGCAGCTGAAAATACCTCTCGTTGTGAGGTTGGAAGGGACCAACGTCGACGAAGCAAGACGATTACTGAAAGAATCCAAATTACCAATTTTAGAGGCAGCTGATTTGGATAAAGCGGCCGCCCTTGCTGTCAACAAGAACTGAGATTATATTAAAATTATTAGAGTAGGTGTGCCTATTTTTGTTTATTTATTCTGCAGCTGCATTTTTTGTGAGTAGATCCACCTAATTTAGTATCGTGCAGTAATTAATAAAAGTGTTTTAATTCCATAACTCATTGACCACTATACGACAATTCCAATCTCTGTTAAGTTTAATAAAGACATGTTGACCATAATATAATAGGCGGTAATAAAAATACTATGTAATAATTATGCTGCATTCGATACAATCCTTATGTAGGTTTTACATCATTTTCAATTGTTAGATATATCAACGTCACTGTAACAATTAATGCTGAGTATTTTTCGGTTGGATATTTACATAATTTAATTAGTTTGGTCTTCTTTTTGCTGTTGTATTTTTTTGTAACTTTACAACTTTCACATAGGGGGTAAAACTTCACGCAATAATACTCAAATGGCATTTAAAATTTAAATAAAATAACTCCCATATTTTATACATTTTACATATTTTTGCATACAAAACCAGCTGACAGCTATTTACAATCTATTGCATGCAAAAAACTCACTATTTCATTTTGTATATTAAAATAATGTTTTCTATATCAGGACCAGATTCGCCCAGTAAGTCGTAATCATGTTAACCCTTTGATTAGTGAGCTGTTGTTTGCTAAATTAAGTTTTTTTGTATATGTTGATTATTACTTTACACAAAAATATAAAGACTTTTTGTTATGGGACAATCCGGGACGGATATTACTTATTGTTTTAAGTATGTAGTGAATAATTTTTTAGGATTCTGAAATGCATTTTGAAAAATGTAAATGAAATAATTCATTATTATTTTCATAAAATTATTAGAGGCTTTTACTTCCAATTCGGCTCTAGATCTTTTTTGCATTCATCTGTTAACATGTGGTTCTCTATTGACATCAATTCCACGAAAGGAGTCAAACCATATAAACTTGTATGCTGATTTGTTTCGAAATATTAACCTTTTTATAAAATTCTTTTGTTCATTTGAAACAAATAATAAAAATAATATGACTAGATATCTGTAGTATCCATATCTGAAGAAATAATAATTCAATAAAAAAAATGTGAGAACGACAATAGATAATGGGTGACGCACTATGTTGCCGTACATGTAATGTCATGCTACTCCAAGGGTTAATAAAATGTGAAATTAGCACTAACTACAAATTACCTTTTAGTTTTATAGAAAAAAGTTCACTTAGCATTTAAGAGATAAGTTTCTGTAAAAATCCATTTTTTTACAGTGATTTTTGTGTGTGCAGATTTTACATAAAAAACCTTGAAAAAACAATTTGTTTAAAGAAAATGTCTTCCATTTTACAACTATATTTAATGTTTATGTTGATATTATAATTTCATTTCGAATATCTACCGAAAGCAACTGATGAATTCGAAGAAATAATGTGTTTCCTATTGCTAACTCTATTTCTATAGGTCTGATACAAATAAATATGTTTGGTATCAGAAAAAACAACTGTTAAGAATCACTACACCAATTCTTGTCTGAAAAATAAAGCCGCCCTTTTGCCATACATCAAGGTTTCCCAAACTACGTTCCACGAAAACTTGGAATGGATTTATATGCAGCTGCAGCAAATTCAAACATGTTTGACTGCATATATATATATATACACAACAACATAAACAAGGTGTTCCGCTAAAATTGTAGGCTTTGCAAAGTGTTCCATCACAAGAAAAGTTTGGGAAACCCTGCCATACATTGATAATTGACTAGAATTTAATAGCAGTAATATTTGTAACTTTTGTGTCTTTTTATATTTGATATTTTAATCATACTATTAGCCTCTATATTTTCTGATTGGTTAAGTAGTAATGTAAAAAGATAATGTTAGTGTGTATAAAATTGTTTTATTTTAATAAATAATAGAAATCTATAATATAGTATCTTTTATTCTCACCATTTCATAGGATTTAACCTTTCAAGGTTATACATAGTGTCACATTTCTACTTTCATAGGGATGATGAATATTTATATAAATAATATATGTACCTCTTGATTGTTTATAGAGAATAAAACCTGGTATCTATTTCATGGTGTCCATGGGTTTGAATACCAGTATGAACGATTTCATCAATCGATTTATGGGTTTGTGTTCAAATACATGTCCTACGTTCACTATCAATCATTCGATCTTAAAACAAGGCAAAGCGAGAATGATTAGCTAAATTTTCCATTAGGAGTCCATATTCTACATACTGGGCACGGACTTGGTTAAAAGAAAAATAATAGGTTAAATAGAAAAATAATTTTCACATTCAGGCAGGAAAAAACACTGCAGATATAAATATTGATCGACACGCTGTGCAAAAATCTGGGTCTGGGTTTAACTGAATAAACATAAATTAATGTGGAATGTCTCAAAATGCAGTTAAGTTGGTAAATTCATTTTATTGTTGTGACTATTTCGACAGAAGCAATTTTCTGTTATTTATTATGTGAACTTAGAGGAAGTATATGTTGCTAAGATATTGGCAGAGCATACCTATGAATCCTACAAATGAAAACAAAATCCTTGTAGACGGAGCACTATGAACAAGATTTTCTTTTGAGGTTACTAGTGTGGGGAATTGGTTTGACTTAACACAATTAAATAAATATTTCAAATTTTTAATAATAGTTACATGTAATTACAATAAACGTAACAATAAAACTTAGCTTCACAAACAATAAAAAAATAATAAATCATATTCAGTTCGATCTCAGAATTAACACAGTTGAAATCTAGAGATGAAAAGCCTAAATTGGTATTTCACAACACAAACAACTATTCCTCAATCGATCGCATCTTTCAAAATAGGAATACAGTAAAACCATGGTACAGCGGATTTAAGGGAAAAATTTCAGTCAAATTTGAAAACTGTAAAAACATTGCATTAGTATTTATGCTTAAATCCATAAGCCAAAGCCCGTAAACAATTTTCTTCATACGATGAGCACATGTTAACTGAGACAAGCTGACAGTTTTCACGCATGCAGGCTGACAATTTGATGTGTGCAAAGCTCAGGCTTGTCTATAGTGAATTGTTTATTTTCACAATAAATAAAAAAGCGAATTAGGAAAACCAAAATCTATTGCTTTAAAATGTACTAGCAGTTTTAATTAGTTTTATTTTATTAGGTCGTTGTATCAAGTTTTTAATGTTATTCTATCACATTTTATTGTTTAAAAATATACAGAATTTTCTCCGATCGATTGACGTGGTAGAATCCTGTATACTAGTTAGTATACATATACTGAGATCGTTTCATCTATGAACAACATTTTAACTGTTGCAAAACCAATATCTTTCATATCTTTATTGTTATCCTTTGTCAAATGAATAGTAGTTATAAAATGAACACTCAGGCAACCGGTCCCGCACTGCCACGGAAAGTGTCGTATTACGTCAACACCCGGCCCCGCGCTGCCGCGTTTTTACGCAGTGCACAACGAATCGCAATCTACTAACTCAAAACAGACTGCTTGAGAATTATTTTTTTAGTAATTACGTCTTTATAAATTAAAAAAAAAAACTGTGTGGTGTCAGTTATATGTTATACAATATAATTATAAAATATTTTTCAATTTATATGGAAAAAAATGGTAAATCAATGAAATTACTCTCGAATAGCCTACAATGCATAAATACTAACATTTGACGTTTCCTGGATGCAATAAAAATGACTTTCATTTTGTCGGCACACTTGTCAAACGCACATAAGCCATGTCATTATTATGTGTTTCACATTTTTATTTTATTTTGCTTCGTCATAATTGGAGTCGACATTAATGCAAAGATTGATTTGATTTTTTCACTATACTATTCTAATTTTAGAATCAGTGTTTCTTTATTTTTATATGCAACATTATACGCTTCCAAACTTTTTTGTTTGATGGAATTACTTCAAACGACTATAAAGATATGATTTTTTTTGCAATGTATTCGCAAATTCGATTTGCACAAACTATGCGGGATTTCGTGTAAGTGTTGCGCGAAAACGCCGGTTGCTTGAGTGTTAATTATCTTAATTTTATAGCGATGCTCTCAGATGGATTAAAATATTAAATTTCATATTATTTCTTTATGGCTGACAGTGACAATTAAAAACGATAAGTATAATAAACAGACATCAAATTAGTAAGTCATCTTTCAATAAATTTTATTTGACATAATGAAAGAAATCTTCACTAGCCTAATTCTTCAATAAAGAACATAGTAAGCTCTGTAGATTATTTAAATTTACAAATTATCAGTCAAAATAATTTGTAGAAGAGTAATAGCTGTAGTTTCTGCTATTAACATTTAAAAAAAAAATATTGATAAGTAATTATAAGATTCCATTAAATAAAACAGAAAGCTAACTATTTCAACCAACAGCATTTCAAAGGCCTGATGTAAATATGAAGTGGTTAATTCTCTAATTATGCGGTACCAGCAAATCCTCATTATTTTTCTTAATATGCATTTTGCAAAATGATTTTGTTCTACAGTTATCATTTATCCTCTGAGCCATCGACTTGTGAAAAAGAAATATGTGTACATATACTGCCTATTTCCAAAACTCAGGAATATACATACACTGACTGTCATGAATATAATTATTTTTGAGAATATTTCAACCAAAATGAATCAATCATTCATTAAACACAAGAAAGTTATTCTAAAATGCGATATTTTACATAAAGTTGAGAATATTTAATGCCGTGGAGCATTAACTATTCTATTCTAGCAATTAGATTCCCGTTATATATTGTAGCCCATTCCTTAGCCAGAAACAGTTTTTCACCTAAATAGTGACAATCTGCCAGGTGCAGAAGGAGCTCTTTGGATTCCAAGTTGCACCTGTAAAAAAACAAATGATTGTAAAAATGTTTAGGAGTATTACTGAGAATTAGTTACTCCACTCAAGTGAAATAAAATAAACAGAGGCCTGTTTTTTTGAATTATAAAAAAAAGGTAAAACAACAAAGTCAGCGTTTTTTACATGCTGTTTTTGTGAAATCAAACAATGATATTTTTAAAGTTAGTAACATAGGACTTACTTGTTCAAATGAAGGTAAGGATGAAAGACGACCTCTAGCGGCCACAGATGGATTTGAAGAAAGAATTCGTCGAGCCACTCGCTTTATATCGTCTTCAGATACCAAATCTAAACAGAAACCGTAATGAAAAGACTTGTAATATGTTATTCATCTAATAGCATGGCAGTAAATAAGCTTTAAGCAATAACTTACCAATGGCATCAATGAAATATTGGGGTGTCTTCCTGGCTCCGGTGGCTAGCACTTGCCTAGCGATGTCTTCAAATACCACAGGGCGAGCTTCCAAATTCATTAAAAGCATTGATTGCAGTTGGGTCTTTGCTCTCTGGAATACCAAATAAAACATGTAAATATTGTGTCCAACATTTTGCAGTTTTTGAAGTAGATTATTCAACAACATAAATGATAATATGATGAGATCTTGCAATGCAACATGACCAAATGGTCCATGTGTACTAGCGTGGACTACCGTGTGTACTATATAGATTATTAGCGATACTATGTTTAAATAACACCACAGTTTGTTGTAATCACTTATTGTCAATATTTAGATAACAACCAAGTCGGTTTTTAAAATAGATAACATACACAGTAAACTTTAAAAATAATGATTCTCATCTTGACTTAAGTATAGAAATTAATTACATTACGGTTGTGAAAAATTTATGAGAAGCACACGATTGTTACCTTAAGCTCGTGACTTGAGCAATCTCCAGCCATTGCAACGAGTTCTTTGATAACGACGTCGACAGTGTCACCGATGCGAGCAGGCGGTGAAGCAGCATGAATGCAGAACAGTCCGGTGTCACCGTAAGCGTGATTATATGCTGTTGCATTGTACATCCAGTGATACCTGTACAAAAAATGTTTTGGTATAGAAAATATTTCTGTTTATGTGCATTGACCAGATTTTTTAAAGTAGATTAGTTTTTCCTTACCGATTGAGAACATTGGTGTAAAGACGCGTATACATTCCTTTTCCGGGGCCGCCAGCGGAAAATGAGCCGCCCCCTCCCATCATCATGTTCAATACACACATGCCTATGAAATCATCATCTTGATGTGAGCAACCTGACAAAAATAAAAATTGGTACATGTCACTCCTTTCGCACAATAGCTATTTTTATAAAACCATTAATATCACTATAATTCCATTATATTTAGTAATAATTGGCCAACAAGAAAAGTTGGACGGAGATAAAAAAAAAAAAATGAATTACTTTATTAAATTACTTTTTTGCATCTTATAATAAGTAGCACATATTTGAATGTTCACTAATAGTGCACCTAAAAGACTTAGCTTTCACACAAATACTTTAGCATATATAATTAATTGATTGCATGATTTCTATGGCCGAGCGTTTTCCATTTTTATGGGTAGGTCATTCATACCAATGCTGTTTCACAATCGCAAGTTCAAATTCTGAAATAAGTGTCCACTATGAATTTATATTCAATGGACACCCCACCCACCCGTTCTGACCCGGACTGTAGATTGATTGTATAGAAAATTCTCTTCTTATCCTCATCTACCATGCCAACTGACTTACAACCAGTGCTCGTTAGATACCTCCTTTAAAAATGCTCCATTACGAGTTGATTTTTCGTACTTTGGGAGTGGAGATGGTTTAAAAGAATTAGTGAAATCAGTACCTAAGCTAAAAAAAACAATTATTATATGCGGTGAAAGTAGATATATTATGATTTATTTCAAATAATATCAAAGATACTAACCTTCCAAGCCTACCACAACATGAGAGAGTTCAGGTAAATCAGATCCAGGGTACAAAGGAATGTCGCAGTCAACCTGGAAAATTGATAAGTGATTTAACTTCTTTTTGCATGTACAACAATCCAGTACATATAAGTGCTGCTTTTGCATAATGCAGCAAACATTTTAATATATTAAAACGACGAATAGAAAATATTAAAAAATCTTGAAATGGAGTATATTTCTAATGAGAAGATTTATTTTATTTGTAATAAAAGAAATAAAACAGCTGGTTGATCAAATTGATTATATTTATAAATAATTTAATCCTCCATATCAAATATGAATGATGAAATTAATCTGGTTAAATAAAGAGGCAGACGGAATGCAGGATCCAAGCTCTACAGTACAGTGGTAAGACTTGGTTGGAAACAATGAGGTAAGCGGAAAGTGGAGATTTTCCAAGATGCAGTGTGATGGTTACAGTATGCTTAGTAATAGGAAATGGATATAGCAAAAGAACGATGATAAATTGTGCTGAAATCAGTTTTAAATTAACAGTAACGATTCCATAGTATTTTTTTTTCATTAACAAACTGTTACCTGAACCAATCCCCCGGTGTATTTGGCAAGAGATGTATCAGGTGTAATAATCTTAGCATTTCCTTTCGACTCCAAGCCGGACCAGCTGGAAGGACTCTCAATAAAATATTTTTGTACCTGCTCCACTAAAGCATCATGCTCCACCTTAAAAATATTTTGGAAAAATAAGACATTGTAAACCATAAAAAGTATATATTGATCAAAAATTATTCAGTTTTATTGTTAACATCTTAATGGCCGTGGACTCGTATACGATTCCTATGTCATACATTCCATTCTATTGAAAAAGTGCTGGGTTATAATCGAGCTTGATTTCAAATGTCAACGAGAGATGGCGGTATACACATAAACGCATTATTTAACTATGTTATTATTTTTACTAAATAGTTTTGTAAAACTACCCCTAGATGGTACAAATTTACTTTTTTCTCACTCCCGTAGTATTGGTTATTGTTATTTACACATTGCGTAGTGATTTATTGAATGGGACATATGGCATTTTTTTATGGTGCTCGACTCATTATGATAACCGTGTCCTGTCCCGAGGTGAGCCGTAACATCTGCAAGATTTTACATATTTAAAAAAAAGATCTTTTAGTATATTTCATACACCACATAAGTATGCAACCCACAGATATAGAACCACTGCCCAAATGGCATTGATTTATGCAGCAAAATATCTGGAAGCCATCAAATTAAATTTGGTTAAACTATCTCAATTGGTTTACAAATTATAGTGAATTTAGTGAAATGACAGTTTTTTGCGAATTTTTTGCAAAATCGCCCGGCCGCCAGGTGAAATTCAATAAAAAATCATGCGGCCATTAAGCAGTTAGGTGAATAGTGTTTGGCTGGCAATCAACAAACTTGAACAAAATGATTATTTTTTAAATTCTTTGCCCATTTCTGCATTTTGCTCTATAAAGGGTAAAGCTCTTACAAATCAATGAATACAATCTGAAATTAAAAGTAATCACATTAAAATTCCATTAACTGAGTAAAATTTTAATGACTTTAAAGTAATATTCATTAAGCAAAATAGCAGATTGGGAAATTTTGAAAAGAAATTAGTGAACCATTTAAATATAATGAAATATTAAATATGTAATTAACATTAAATAATTATTGTAGTAAATGGTTCACTAATTTCATTTAAAAACTTCCCAATCTGCTATTTTGCTTAATGAATATTACTTTAAAATCATTAAAATTTTGCATGTTTTTAATGTGGCTTTACTTTTCATTTCAGATTGTATTTATTGATTTGTAAGAGGTCCATAACATTTTAATTGTAAATTATTTAATTTCATTTCTATATAATTTGTTTGATTACCTGTATTTTGCTTCTTGCCTTTGTTCATGAACCAACTTTTTCATATACCTTGTATTTAATTTTATATAAATAGCCATGTTATGATCGTAATTTTATCAGTTGAGAATGCTTGCGATACCGGTCCTGATCATTATAAACATGTGGATGCAGCACAATCAAATTGTGTTTTATTTTTAAAATATAATGTCTTTCAACCAAGAATTGATAGTTAACATATTAAAAGTGAGAAATGATTATTATCACTTACCCCAACCCCAGCGACAACCATTCTATTCGGTGTATAGTGTTTGCTAAGGTATTGCAAAAGTATATCTCTATCAATCTCTGCAACATTATCCTGCGGGCAGATTTTTGGTAGACCTAATGTGTTATCTCTATACGCAGCCTGAAAAAATATCATTCAAATTTTTAGACAAATGCAATTTGTAAAATTTATCGATTTTTTATGAGACAAAAAGCATTCTCAAAGGGATAATTCATATTTCTTTGTATCTCATGTCTGCATAGAAATGAGCATGTATTTAGTATTGTGTAAAAGGGGATGGTTACATTTAATTTAGTTAAACAATTGACGCAGAGGTTTTTATGGAAAAACTGCTGTTGACAAATGGTTTTTTATCTGAATCAATGTTTTGTCATGTCGCTGTATTTCGAACAACATTGTTACTAAAATTTATTAAAGCTCTTGAATTTCTCTGAAAATGTGTCAAAATGTTGTATTTAGTAAGCGAAGATTTTGCTCTAAAATGAATTATATTTTCGAATTGATATATTTTATGTCATGTATACATTCTTTGAAAAAAAATATTATAAAACACAAAAGAGCTGCAATTACCGCATGTATCATATCCATAAGCAGCGGCTCTTGTTCTGGCCTCATAGCGAGGGTCTCCAACTCAAATCCTACAGTTTGTCGAGCAATAAGTAATTCATCAGGATTCAACACCGGGCGGAGAACTACTTCTGCCAAAACCTGTGATAAATGGAAAGAAATTTGAATTACATACAATGGGAGAAGGTAAATGTAAAAAGATAATAACAGTGGTTTTACAATCTAACAATTGGAACTAGTTGACACTCCTAATAAATGTGGTAAACAATGAAATATGACTATCACTGTACTCACTGTAAATTCTGTCATACAGTACTGCTTGAGAATGGATTTACTGTCTTTAAAATTGGTTTGTTTAATATTTTTTTAAGAAAAAACATAAAATAATTCATGTCAATTTTTTGGTCCAAAAAAAGGATCAATACAATAAATTATAATACCTTTGTTACTGTTGAAAGGCCTCTACTATCAGCACTGGTGGCATAGACAAATGTATCCCTTGACGATTGACAATCGCAGATACCGCCATGTTTTTCCAGCTCGCTGAGTAGTTTATCTTTGTCACTGTATTCCTCAGTGGCCTAAAATGTCAATAATAAACATTAGAACACTTAAATAGTATCATTTGATTATGACAAATTCCCTGTAAGAAACTTAATCTATGAAGAATATTATTACTGATATTCTAGATTTTTTCAACTAAATGTCTGTTACTATTTTTACAACAGTGATATAAAGGTATCAATTGCCATCAAATATTTACAATGATATGAATTAAGAATACTTAAAATAATACATACACCGAATGCCAGTTTCTCGAGGAAATGAGAAATCCCACTGGGATATGCCACTTCATATCTCGATCCGGAATCAATCACAACTGAAAAGGTAATCACTCCATAATATACAACAATAAAACCAAAACATTATTGTATGTCTTCCTTGATACACTTAAAATATTGTATTGTAGAATGATTCGTGTAAGCCAAATTTTCATTATAACATTTCACGCATCACAATCTCAAAGAAAATTTGTATTATATTGATTGAATTGGCATTTACTTGGTAAAAGTCCGTTATAAATATTTAGAAATAGCCAAATATTTGGTTCCAGAAGAATTATAATGTTATGCCATGCTACGCCAGAGCTATATTATTACTGTAGTGATGGCGTGATGCCGAAATAGCTATCAGTTATATCTTTTAGGATTTGTGGACATATATGCTATTTCTTCCTTACTTTAATTTGTATTTATGGAAATATATAAACGATGTACTGCACATTTTTCATTAGTGATATATTACATATAAAATCAGTATATTTAGGGAGAGTGAAACCAAAATTTGCATAATTGAGAACTTCCTAAATAATTGTTTTGACGTGAAATTTATTAATTCAGCGACGTTGATTTGACAGGTCCCCTTTCGCCTTTCTGCAATTCTTTTTACTATCGAAGCGGATCCTCAGCGGATCCTCTAATGGAACTTATCTCAACAGAAGTTTTACTACGAGAACTACCTGTTACTCAGCAGCTCTACATCTCCTTTTCAAAGAGGGTAGGGATAGACGGATAGGGCTAGGAGAGGACTAGTGGTTTGCTAACCACTTTTACTTGTATAACTATACTGGTGGTATAGATGGAAAATACCATAAAAAAAAATATATAGGGCTTTTTTAAAAGTTATGTCATTTTATGTAAATGAGAGTGTAAGATTATATTGGAATTGGTAGGCTTTAACGCCATGCCATTTAGTGCAAATGTACCAGTTGCTAGTACGAAATTGTAGCACTTGCTGTTTTCACTGTCCACTAAAAATAATGCCCGGTCTTACCACCGACGGTGCAGAATTGTCCAAATCTCTTTTCACTGGCAACCCTCAATCCATTTGATAATGTAGTCACTTTTGTTTGCGATGCGGACGAATCGGCACTAGCATATTTCGGTTGTGGTAATCCTGGCATAGCTTCCGTAAGTGGAGGCAATGGTGTGACCACTTCCCGGGATGGATCGTTCACTTTCCATCCATTTGGGGCTTCATCTGGTGATGCTGCTTTGCTGAATCGTCGTCTAGCCCATCTTGACACACTAAATGTAATATCTTGTTTTATTTTATTTAAATTTGTAAAACGTCATTATTTAAAAATAATATTGACAGCTATTTCGATATCGCACCATTGTTAGGACTTTTTACAAACCTATTGCAACTAACCTAGAAGAGATAGGCAATGTTTTGATGATTTATTAACTTACTGACTCTAATATACTTATTTCAAAAGAAATTTATCTTCAATGCTAACCCTCATGAAAGTAGTTCTAGATAAAATTAAATAAATCTTAAAAACAAATTTATTTAATGCATATTCTTTCTATAATTTCTGGGTAAATTGCTAATCAAGTAAAAGAAGCCCACAGAAACGACAAGCGATCTACGGAGTAAATTCTAATTCAATCAATTATTCTTTTTGGTAAATGTCTATTAGTAGAGACTTTTCCTCCATATCGTCGGCCATTTTTATATTGAATAAAAGAAACCTGAAACAACCCTGACAAACAAAAATATTCGGTTTTATTTCAAAAGTATAAGGGAATAACGGAAATCCTACAATTTCAATACTTTACTTTACGCACCGTGTTTTACTCAGGCCCCACACACTATAAGCCCACCGGTGGGCTTATAGCGTGTAAAACACGGTGCTTAAAGTAAAGATAATTGAAATTGTAAGATTTTCTGTTATTCTCTTATACTTTAAAAAAGAAATATTTTTATTTGTCAGGTTGGTTTTTCTGTTCAATATGAAAATCGCCTTGATTCTGACGTGAATATGCGACAAGCCATCGTAAAACCGATATTCCAACGTTTCCTTTCGTGATTCAAGAATATTTTCCATATATTTAGGTACATAAAGGATTATTCTACCCTAAAACATACGGTTTTGTTTAGTTTTCGGAGAAAAATATCATTTTTTGGCCTTGTCCCTACTAATAGACATTTACCTCCTGTGTATTTACTAGCAGCCAAAGAAAAACATTTGCTCAACTTCGATACCAACCTATGTTACTTTTATTGTACGATTGTCATAATTGAATCATCAAAAACTTTTAAATCCGCGATATTGAAACAAGCTGTACCACAGTACCATTATTATTACACTTCAGTGTAGAAAATTGAGTAATCCTCATCTATATACTCAACACTCGGAGACAGTATATATTTCCTACAATGATTTTTCTTAAAATACCGAGATAAGTTCCACATGCAATACTAGTAATTATAAGCTTAAGTAGTTTTACTTATTATGATCGCTTTCGTTAAATAAACACAAATTATAAATATTGCCGACAGCATCTACAAAATTACATCATATGAGGGGCTCTCCACTTACTAGTCTTTATTTTTCAATATATTCTTTCCGGCAGTTCTCAAATCTAGTAATAGAGCCATGTCAACCGACTGTTGAATCAATCGGTAAAAGTTTCAGAATTAAATGTGCAAATCTCGAATACATAAAACTCGAACCTAACCTGCACGAGACGTCTTGATTCAGATTTTGCATGTGCTGCCATTGAAATCACAAATATGTATTGTTAGTTTAGGAATAGTAAGTACTAGGTATACATAAAATAAAAGTAATAGGTTAGTAAATAGGTCGAAGAAACCAAAATTATACATTAAATAATTACTTATATCCATTATTCGTCTACATCCTGTCACCTTCTTTCAAATTCAAAACTATAGAACACATTGATTTAGATAATGGACTAGTTAAGCCATATAATATTTACAATATACATAATAAAATATTGTAATAAAGCAGCATTATTGTTTTTGTGAATTCATTAGGTTCAGAGAAAAATTCTCAAATTAATAACCCCTAAACTGTATTTCTGTATCGCATAACAATTGCCATTGATTTTTAATTATATTTATTATACATACCTATTATCTACATTTTCAAAAATAATGGAAATGACAACGATGGTTGTCCATTTATCCATTTTTAATCGAAATGGGTTTAAATGTGATATAATTATTTTCGTACCCAGTCTTGTGGTGAATAATTAATTATTCAAGATGTACAAATAAATATATTTATGTATTCATATAACTGTATCTTAATGGATTAAAAATGTACATATGTTTCGTAATGATATTAAGTAACAGAGAAAATAAAAAAAACTATACTTTAAATATATAATAATAATATTTCTCATTGATTATTATAAACATATTATGTAGGTATTAATTTGATAACAATATGTTGGTACCAAATTGGCAGTTGAAATTTGAAAATGAGTATTTTTTATTGTTGGTACTTCGATATTGTTGCTACGAAGTGGGGGTTGATCGTTTCTATCAAACGAAACTTTAGAATTATAAACAATTATATTATTATTCAAAGAATTATAATCTTAACGATAGATAAAATTAAACCCGAAGCCATCATTAAGAAGTCATTAAAATCACATCCCCTATAGTGAAAACAAGTCATCCGTTATCTAGATTCAGTGGTGACCATATCGCAGCTTGTCATGGCTGTCAAAAGTATCGTTGCATTCGTTGTGAAAACATGTACATTGAGAGCCAAATACGGCAAGAAGACTCCGTAATTTACAAGCTTGTGATATAAACCCACTCAAAGTTTCGAACCAATAGGTCATAGTGCTAACTCAATCCAAAAATATACGTGACATTATTCGTTATAAATTGACACATTCTAACCTAAGTAAATAAAAAGCTTGAATATTTATAAATATATGACAGAAATCCTAATAATCCGACCTTATTATATCTTTTAATCATAATCGTTTACATGATAATCAATCCGGCTGCAAAGAACTATGGAGGGATAGCTGGAAAAAGGTATGTGATTGAATTTATCTACTTTTTCTGATATGTCTGCTAAGCATTATTTGCTACATTTATGTTGAAGTGTTGTTATAAGTTATAATTTTATGCCAACATCACACTGCCAACTGTGTAATTTTGATACTGTATCATATTTCAACTATTTTTTCACATATTATTTGAGAAACTGGACAAAACTCTAAAGGGAAATCTACCTTTACTACATGAGCACAAGTTTATCTTTTTTAAAATGTTTTCTGTTCTGCTGACAGATTTGAATTTAAAATATTTTCCTGATATTTAGAAGTGAAAATTTGCAAAAAAAACATACTTGGCATACATATAGAGTAGTAACATTTATTGAAGACTTTCTAAAAGTTTTCTTTTAATGATACTCTTGCAACTGTCCTTGATTGTGGAAATACTATTTCATGTAATATTGATACATATGACATAACTTTCCTATAGAATTTGAATGTAATATTTGTAATGATTATTAATCATTATTTAATGATGTTTTCTAATATTGATGTAAATAGTGAATGAAATTAAGTAATTAATGAGACTTTCCTTACACATTGAACCTAATTTCTCAATGAAATTAACACATTTTTTCAAACTTTCCTTCTAGAATTGGCTGTGGTGTGTTAAAATAGTGAACAAAATAGTGTTTTGTGAAGAATAATCATTCAAAATGTTTCGACACGAATCTTTTGAACGTCGGTTAAGAAGGCAGTGCGGTGCTGCCGAACGGAGACCTTTATCAAGGGTTTGCCCTACGAGTCCAACGACGCCTAGCCACGACAGATTTATACCATGCCGCAACAATAACAATTGGCAGACGAATTTTGCATGTGAGTATCTTTTATACCTTCATGTAACTAATCATTCATTCACTACCATTATACATGTGTGCTTTCCTTATATCTCATTTGATATCAGCGATTGGGTACATCAAGTGTATCAACATCTGTCAACAAAGCTATGAGTGTGAATCAAATTTAACTTTTCTTTATATTCAAAAGTTGAATATTCACAAATAAATTATTTTAATTGTATGGTAGGTAAATTTCCAAAATAACTAACCTTAATTCTAAAGTTAGTTTGACTAATATACTTAAAAGAACACGTTATTCCATTCAAATATTGTTATTAAATTTTGGAATTTATGAAATAGTTACTCAGTAAACCAAAAAAACCTATACTTTTTATCCCTTTTTTATAAAATATTACCACAATGTATTTAGTTCTATTGAATACATAGGTATATATATATGAAGTTTATGAGTTTTACCATACCTAACCTAAACACAACAGATTAATTACAATTTTAACTGCCACATTCATATTATTAAATAAATATGAAAGTTTTTTTGTTAGAGCTTTATTGCACAAATTGAATCAGAACTTTTTTAATGATTTATGCCTAATTATACGACATGATTTGGTGGAAAACGTAATACTTAATCACTGGTAAGGTGTTAATTGTTAATTCTTGATGGAAAGGCATTATATTTTAAAAATAGATTATTTCTTTTGTACTACTTCCATATTTTTATAATAATCAGGACCGGTTTCGCTCATCGCGAGGATTCATATTTAATCATAATCGAAGCTTTTTATTTAATTTGACTGATATAATTACATGCCAATGTTTTACTTCATTATTCAATTAGTGGCTTTTGATTTTCAATAATTACGTTGGCATATTCTTTGCAAAGATAATAATATTGTATCTCGTGACCATAGAATTGTCTGCACGGTTGGCATTAATTTTCAATCCCTGGCTATTTATCCAAAAAATAATATATATAGGTATCTGTCAGCTTTTATCGAGGCCTCTCCAAGCTCTGCCCTATAATTAACTAAACAACATAACTAGCCTTGGTTTATTATATGTTGAGCTTTCATACCTATGTGAAAGGTACCTAACCCATTTGTTACTCACTCAGTATGCCCCTCTCTTTACCACAATCTTATAATTGGAATTAAGTGATACATTTATTCATCAAAGCATGAAAAACGTGGTTAACATTTTCGAGGGGTATGAAGTTACTAGAACTATTTAATATTGTAAATGGGAGTTGAGGTTTCTCACCTGTGACTTAAATCCTGATTTTTGTACTTAAATTAATTACGGAATTTCTAATGAGATTTTACCTTCTATAAATAAATGTCTTACTGTGATGTAATTTTTCGAAGCGATCGTTGCTACATACAATTTGATGCGGTTTATATTTTGGAACATAATTGAGTTAAAATAAAATCAAGTTCATATCGTAAAATTCCAGTCGAGTTTATTGTTAAAATCAAATCGATGTGACTGTGCTTTTGGAACACGACGTTTCAAAAGAGTGATCAGCTGTTTTCTCACAGACCGGCCGAAGAATAATAATAAGTACGGTAGCGAAGTATCACGTTGTCTTGCCGCGAAGTCAGACAAAAATGCAAGTTGTCTAACCGCGGTCGTAGACATCTCATCCAGCCCATTTATACATTTTATTTTTGATCTTTTTTTCACGATGATTTCGCACGAAATCCATCAATAGTTGAGGTACACTGAATACACCCTGTCCGGAAATATTATACATGCCATCGAATCCAGCGGTCACGAGTCGATGCCCCGTAAAATTCCTAATTTAATCTCTTAAGGATTTTTTTTTCATAGAGAAAGTAATAATAATGCATATATTGGTTTGTTTTTTTGGTTTGTACTACGAATTCATGATATTTAAAAAAAAAATGGTTGGAATCATATGGAATTATAGGAATGGGGTTCCAATAGGTGCAGAAATTATTGTAATAATTTTATGCATATTCTTGTGCGCGGTCAATGGACAATCGGTCCTACCGATCGGAAGGAGTATTATCGTAGATGCTATGTTGGACAGAATAATATTTATTAAGTTGTTAATGGTACTTATCCTGCTTGGAGTATTAAAAAATAATAATACTTGTAAGGTATTCCTGGATAAAAATGTTGTGTTCTGAAATCTGAACAACTATTTAATTAGAGAATTACACGTAGCGTTTTTCTTTGACGGTTTCCGGTTTAGTACCCTGTCGTTACAATAACACGTATTTCGGTAGTAATTTCGGTTCGCATGCACTGGTGTGTATTCCTTGTATAACCACGATATTATGAAATAGTGCGACAAGAGGCCACGTTGCTCAAGTTCACGGACGCCCTGTGCAATAACGCCAATAACCAATAATATCTCATTTAATTCGTTGTCTCCGAGCACGATTGGTCTCGATGTTGAAGTGATCAAACGTTACAAACTCCACCGGAAAAGCTTTTCAAAAAAAACAAAAAAAATTAGCCATGCTTATTCAATCAATTTTATATTTAATATACTAATAAGTTAACAGCCACTTAAATGTATATGAAATAATCAAATAATTTTAGACCGATCCAGTAGCCGAGTGGTCAACGCTTTTGAGCGTTCGTCCTATTCGGTTGCGGTGTCCACCGGTTCGAATCGCCGCAAATTGATTTTTCAATCGATTTATGGACTTCTCATTTCCCATGCGATCCTTAAAGCGGGGGGAAGCGACGGTTAGCTAACTTTTAGTAATTTACTAACATATTCATCCATCTTTCTCTTTTAAAAAAAAAGGTTGAGCAACTGAATAACATAAGGAAGAAATTCCTATAAATTTCACACATACACTTACATATTGCATGCTATGTAACTATAGTTTTACTATAAATTCTTCATAACGTTGAAGAATATTAAAAAACTATATTTTCAGTGAATTCTGCTATTACTTTGTGCTAATTCATTTCCAATGGTTTTAACATGTGACTGCTACAATAGGTTCGTGTCAGTTTTGTCACACGAACGAACACTCGGTATTTACGAAGTAATCCAAGATAATTAATTGTGGAGAAGATTTAATTTGAATACATTAATGAAGACTTCGCTTTCTGACTGATTTCACATAAATTTATCCATTGTGCATCGTATCAATTTAGACTATTTATAGTACAAAGCTTGTAACTACAAAAATTCCGAATATAAAGCTTTTTTAACCTACATATTCTGTAATCGGATAAAATCGGCTAAATCTACAAAGTCCTAACTGATAAAATACTGAAAATAGAATTTACGTGGGATTAGAAAGCTTTTAAATAAAAACAAATATTGATAATATCCAAATATTGAAAACAAAAAAACATTTCCCAGAATTGTTTATATGTGTAATTAAAAACGTCGATGAAAACTTGTATAATTGTTTATTGTGGTCACTAAGATCGATAATGGAAAAAAGATCCCGAAAAAGTGTACATTGTATTGTTTGGCACGTCCTGCACGTCTAGGTAATTTTGAAACGTTTTCAAATTATTTAAAAATCGCGTGTAAAAAAGATCTCGCCTTTTCCGGATATGCGTTGTATTACCTATTCGAGTCAGCTGTTGGCTTCGTTTTATTTTACTTTTTTCCCCCCAGCTGATGCCTGTCATCTATCGAGTATTATTCATTTTTTTGCGAATTCTCGCGAGTGGGTGAGACCCGACTGCGCGGTGTATCGGCGTTACCCTCCCGGGGCCCCCTCGACAATTCGATTTTTGCGAGGAAGATGGTAGACGATCAGGTGTCGTTGGCTAACGACGCGCGAATGTAACTTTTATATTAAAATGATAATGACGGTGCGGTCGACAACCATCGACACGTACCGACACTATCGTCTGCCTTGAATAAAATAATTGTCTCAATATATTATTCCATTATTTCATCGGGTAATAAATGTAGAAATTGTTTTTGTGTAGAAATAGAAAATATGAGATTATCTCATTATTATGTAAATCTAAATAGAGAAGGATTTTTCCGTTTATAAATTTTATTATTTATTTTTCTATGCTTATTGTATTTTATCAATTGTTATTATTTGATTAAATAAAGACATTATAAAATGTACTGAAAGAAATATTTATCGTGCATATTACACAAATTGTATATAAAACGGGACCGGTTTTGCCAATTAATGAACATGTTCGACCCGTATACTGAAATTATATTTGCCAAATTAAAAAAAATCGAGACTGATGACCCTAACCAGATAATTCAAATTTAGTTGGATTTAGCTCGAAATAATTTTATTTGCTTTCTCTCTTCGTGAAAACTTTTTATATGATGAACCCGTTTATGGACGACCGCTTTCTCTGAAATTCCGAGATATTTTGAATTTGTCCAACCGGGACCCCGGCCGTCATTACCGGCACGACCCCTACCGGGCTGGTACTCTTGGCAACCCTAATTTTAATACACATAATTCACTGCCCCTTGCGTGTTTCCGATACTTCAAACGTTATATAACTATCTGATATATGTCATTTCAGCCGATTTCTTTTTAGTTAGTCACTGTCTACTCCTTTGGAAAAATTACTTTCAAAAACATTGAAATATCAAGAATACAATAAAATAGTAATGCACCCACTCTGAATCTGTAAATATAATACGACGTGGTTTTAATTGTCCGATTTGTTGGGTTAGCCGTGTTTCTTTGGCCAGCGATGCAGAAAGTTCACGAGATCGATCGAGCTTTGTCCGCTCTGTTACTGCACATCGACAGCTTTTGCTCAAGTGCATTTTTTTATGACACTATCAGTATTTATTACTCGACAGTGTCATCGACACGTAGATGATAATAATTTTAATTGTTACACATACAGTCACAAGAAAGGATGAACATAATAATTTCAAGTGTATCGAATTTGTGTATATAAATTCTTTTCCGGCTGCTATAAAAATATATCACGTTTCTGTTAAAGTCATTTTTTATTTGTAAGACCATTTCAACACCTTTTTATGTCTCATTTAAGTGTTTTCACTGGTTAATATTTCGTCCTAAGACACTATGTCTGTAATAGGATATGAACAGGGTAAAAAACCTTTAATAGGCTATAAAATGCCTTTATAACCACATATTTATTTTTATCGTTACACAAATCCATGACATTGTGCATGTGCATACACTGATGCAAATTTATTCACTCCGTGGGTCAATTAATTGACCGTATATTCATAAAAAAACGAAGCGTGGCTGCTAAATTAAGCATATTTTTTGTATGGCGATTATTAGATTTTTCTATTAAATATTAATAGTGACGTGTACAAAGTTAATATCTTCAACCTGCATCCTACTATCGCATGATAGTGGCTTTCCTCTATGTGTCAATTAGTCCTGTTAATGCCTTTTATCTAATAAGTCTAATTTAAGTGTGAAAATCTGTGTTGATTTTCACTTAACATTATGATGTATTTGAATGTTTACACGCCGCATTAGATCGTAGAACACTCTAAATTCAAAAGTTTTCTTTTAAAGTCATCGTATCGTAACGTAAACTGCAACATCGTAAAAAGGAATGCTCGTCTTCCATTTTTTTTTATCAGTATTCATGATAATAAATTCGCTTTTTGTTGCTTAACTTATATTATGAAGATCCGACTTCTGATTCCTGCTTCACAACATTCTGTGATCAGTCGTAAATATATGAATTACTTTGATATCATTTCCCCACAACATTTATTGTCAATTAAGTAAATGAAAGAAAGTTCTATTTTATGCTCTTCATGTCTATATAAATATTCATATCGAGTTTATTGTAGTTTACACGGAACTTATTAATTAGATCTAAATTAAATATACTTTCCTATTATATTGGGACAAATCGTAATAATATATTACGTTCAAAAACTGTATGAATGTTCAATGAGGAATAAAAACGTTTCAGGCTTTCATTGTACGTACGTATAAAAACTTACTACCCATGCAAAGACTGGTTTTCCCCTTCAAAAGAATGTTCAAAAAATTGTTTATATATACTGTAGATTCGTCAGCGAGAATACCGTTAATTGTGGTAGATATTTGTCCGTGTAATCAAAATGCATGAATTCCTGGCAGTGGAAATCATGCATCTCTAGCATCATGTTACCTGCATAGTTTCAATTACCTGCTGTAAACAAATTATTGCGACTCGATACCTGTCGACTTACTAATTCAATTTATTCCTGAGAATGGAAATCCAGCTGATTCACACGATCAATTGTGATATTCACGTAATTCGCTGATGCTATAATACTTACCGTGTGCCAACCGATTTGCATCCTGGTGCCATATGTTCACTTGTCACCCGATTTACTGCACAGATCTTATCGTATATTGCATTCGATCTTGGTCTAATTCTTGCACGAAGTACGTACATATGTATAGTGCAAGTTACTAATGAAATTTTTTATAAATTGAAGAAGTCCGTCGTAAAATCCTGTTCATCCTTGTGACTTTCCTTTGATTTATATCTTAACAAAAATCCGCGTCCTCGTGCATGTGCATATACTTTGCAAATAGGTTCGTTTCATCGTTATTATTTGCTTGTAGTTGGAACATACACTAACTGACTGCTTATTTTTATTTCCACTTCTTGGTTTGGCACGGCCAGGGGATGAGCGTAGAGGCTTAACATAGGTTTGATGTATTGCAATAGCAGCCGATTCAAGATTGAAATGTCATTCTAAGAAATCGAATAATGAAAAAATATATTCCTGAAAAAACAAAGTTCTAAAATCGTAAAAAACATAAAGAACTAAATCACAAACATTCACAGAAATAAAAATCCTAAATAATTAAATGAAAATCCTAAAAAAATACTAGATCAAACGGGATCAGTAATCTAAAAAATGTTCAAATTGTTTAAGGTCATCTTTATGGTTAATTCTAGCTTATTATGATAGGATATTACTATTGAAATTGTTTGGCACTTGACAAGTTATAAAAAAATAGAAAAACTACTGAAAGCTGCAGATATTATTACCGGATCAAAAAAAAACTATTTTCTTTTGTTAACCGCTTAATAATTAAAATAAATATGCCTACGGCCGAATAAAATATAATGGATTTTTTCGAACACTATTCGTCCGGATTGAGTAACTCATGAATGTGTGGTAGTCAAATACCATTTTCCAATGCTCGGAAAATTTTGCGCAAATTATTAACTTACCTTTATATTGAAAACTAACACAAAAATTTGTCTATGTATAAGGAGTCTAAGTAGATATTGAAGTTTATTGTGAAATAAGTTGATTGTCTTGGATATTAAAAACTACATAAATATTATATGTTCGTTAAGTATTGAGAACTTTGATATTTTTTATTGTACACGTGTATGAACTTTCTGATGTAAGACATATCTGTGGTATATCCTTCATGAATACTTGTGGATGCCTTCACAAATTTTAATGTCAAATTCAATTACTATTCGTGTCAAAATGTTTTTGTAGTCTATTTATTTTATGACGCAGGTTTCTGCGTTTAAAAAATACCGCAGTGTTAAAAGAATCGAAACTACATTAATTACTTTATGATATCATTTCGCCGGTCACCATGTGCTTTTGGCTCGTGTTGCCACAGCTGTTTTAGACATTTGCACGCTGGTGCCCACACTGTGGGGCATTAACAAATAAACACGCTGTTAACTGGGAAACTATAGCAACCGGATAAATTAATCTTTTTCTTAATACGTCTGCATTATTATTTTTACGATTTCATTAATAAAAGATACGAATACATTTAAACCTTTTTGATAATATCAGTCCCTTTATTGGAGCACATTCAGTATATATTCAATTTAATGAATTCAGTTGTTAACAAGATCTTGTGAATTATATGCCCAATATATTTATAGTGTATATTTATAAGATGTTGGACACAATACAATGTTCATTTACAGTTCGATATGCACCGAGTTTTAATGGGGTTTCAATTTTTAAAAATTTCATAAAAAAATGGATCATATGTTGTTTCTTTGTTGGTTTTGTGACAAAGTAGATATTATTATTTTTTGCGTTCTTCCTAGTATAACTGCAAGATTTTTTTTACGTCGGATAAATTTATTAATCAATATATCGTCGTTGATAATTTCATATGTCAAACATAGATCAAAATGATATTATACCGTAATAGTAATCAAAATCTATATCTTCACAATATACATGGGATCATATATGTCAGCAAGCGATGCAAAACATAGCATAACATCATTAGCACTCTCAAGAATGTATGTAAATATCGCATTAATGGCTGCGTCTTACTTACTTCCTGTACTCTTGGAGTTTCTTGACATACGACCTTTTGCAATATCTTGATATATATATATATATATATATATATCTTAACTATTGTCAGTGCTACTAAATTCACCAAAAAGATAAAACATCGAATCCATGTGGATTTACCTTATGATTTATTTCTTCTTTACATAAGAGAGAAAAGCTAAAGACAAAAGCTCCGTCAATATAATATCGACTGTACACAATATTTTTTGTGTTTGGGTTACGTCCTTTTTCCTTTCCACGGTCGATATGTATTATGATGTTGCCATTTCTAACATAAACACATATTATTTAAAAAATAAAAAAATGTAACGTAAATGTTTTCAAATTTAGAAGCGCTCAATTCCCGTGTTGAACAGACATGGCTACACCCACATTGAATTTAATATTCTCAATAATATATTGTTTCAGAGATAGGAAGATCTAATTGCCTGACAAAAGAATGCTAAGTAAATTTATGTAGTTACCTTCCTACAGATTTTTAATCTTCCACATTTCATGCCTACGTGAATACTAATGTATGACGAACATAAATAATCTTAGTCCTACAACTTTATAAGCGAAATATCATCCGTCAAATGTGAATTATTTCATCGGTTATTACACTAACCGTACGATAATTTTGATATTATTTCGGTTAACAACAAAATTTATCATAATATTATATGTAATAATTATCAACTTTTCCAAAATGACTGCGCTGACCTGGCTGCGAAAAAGAAGGATAATATTACTTATTGCGATAATTACGTATATATTTAGTTCAAACTCTAGTACATATTTCATTTTTTCTTTGCGCAACACGTCAGTAATGTCCATCGCCGTGACCTAGTGGTAACGCTCTTAACTTCCGCTCTGCTATTTGAAGCTCAAATCCTCAGCTAGAACGTAGCATGTCTTATGTTGTTTTCCATATTTCTTATATTTATAAATCGAGGCTTAACTCTAGACCTAACCTCACCTTCATCCATCCATCATTGTCTCGCGAGAAAGATGGCTGAGCATATTATTTATTGTCAGTCCTCCTTTAAATGCATTGTATGAATAATATTCTAAAATGAGTGCATTGCTTCTTTTTGATAGCACACTCGGTAAAAAAAATAATTGCAACAATCTATTTAATATTTTTATTGGCGCCGGCAACGGAAAATGTTTAATAATTAATATGTCTAATCCAACTAAAACTTGCTGCCAAATACTATGTTTGCTAGGAAAACCGTGCAAATACGAAACTTTCTGGTTCAATACACGCTCGTTTGCCGATCATCAGCTTCTCTTGGAAACAATCGCTGCGCGGCTGGCACTCACTTTCAAAAGAGGCCCAGTCGCTTGGTGAGGCCCCCATCCCACCCATTTCGCCGGTTCGATGACGGAAGTCTTGATACAGAAGAGGCGAACATGCATAAAATTTTATTTTAGAAATCCTAGTTATTCTGCTATAGCGATTACAAATTTGGTATTCAGCCTACTCATAATAAGTATTATTTTAATAATATTTAATCTTTGCGCTACGTTTTATGTGTATACACTTTTCAATGCCCACTCCCAATGTGGGGCGTATAAACGACTAATGGAATAGATAGATATGAGAATATTTTGTACAGTTGTATTGAATAAAAATATATTGGATTACAGCCAAGGCGCCAGATATTTTTTAAATTTTGACGTGAGATTAATTAAACTGAAAAAAATTTAAAGTCTTAACCCTAGGAGAAAACACATAACAAACACCCACCTACAAGATCTAATATTGAGTTTAACTAAATTTAATATTGAGTTAGAACTCGGACCCACCTGATGGCTCGGGTCAGCCAAGAGTACCGTTTAGGCGTCGGACGTGTCACATAAATATGAAAGCATAACTCGATTCGATTAAAAGGTGTATATCCTTTTAATTGGTCTACATTTATAAGTTTTAAGTTCCATCGAATGCTTTTAGACGTTGGTATTAATCTGAAAAGTCTTGGAACAATGAAGAAAGAGCGTGCGTTTTTGACGGAACAATAACTATGTGTGTTCAAGCCGCGCATGCCCATCGTGTTGCATGTCTAAAAAGTAATTTTTATTGTTTGAATTTTCTCAATGATAACGTATAGCATGTTGAAATGCAACATCTCGAAACGTACTGACACTACTGACTATCTAAGAGTGAAAATGTTACTTTCTATTTATAATATTGGTGCCGTAGAAGTACTAATAAAACAAAATGTTTAATCCTTTTTATAAATATATATTTTTTATTTACTGGCTTTTGTTTATGTCGGCCTCTGTGGTCTAGTGGTAAGGGCTTTACACTATCGATCAGATGTATCTAGGCCTCGGGAAGGTCAATATCAATTTGAATTTGAGTTCTTGGAAATGGTTCTTTGTGATCGATCTCGTTTCTCGTCAAGTATAGCTGGCATTGGCAATCTTTAGCTGAACTGCCAAAAATTGTTTTCATTTGTTTTTAAAAATAATAATAAAGAAATGTATTATCAATTGTGTATATTTAATTATTAATATCAATAAGTATAATGGTTTAGTCCTCGCCGTTCACCGGCTTTCACCCGTTCCTTACTGGTCAAATTTGACTGTAGTAAGTAATTATAATTTTATAATATTTAACTATTTACAGGTATATATTATAATTACCGCACCTGTAAATCTTTTTAATTATCATGGCATTCAATATTATTATATTAATTAGTCGGTCATCGTATGGAAACATTCATAGATGTACATAGACAAACATGCCCGTGTTGTGTTTTTATTATTCCCCACGCACTCCCAATTAATATCTAGTAAGTGGTTAGAAAGCTAAGTACTAGACGTTTATAAATATCATCATAATATCATTGATTAGAGAAACTTACAAGCTTTTGTTATTAAAAGTTCTGTTGAAAGGTTCTATTATGAGTTCATATGTCCACATTGGGAGCTTAGGTAAAAAAAGTGAGACACCTTAAATTAATGTAAACTTTTTTTTCCTGTTTTGTATAAATTAGTTGCATTCAATATGATGGTATGAAAAAAAAACATAGTTTGGGTAATATTTCAAAAAGATATATTTATTTTATTAAGCGCCATGGCTGCGAGAGGGTCTCACGGGCATCGGAGAAAACGACAAACAATTCATTGCATTACAGCTGAGTGAACTCGCCATGAATGAGAAAACCATAAAAAAAATACATATAAACACGTTCATATATTATGAAAATGCAAATAAAAAACAGGTGGAGTATTTAAAACAAATACACACCCGCCAATTAAAAATAAAAAACAAAAAAAAACTCGTCCCTTTTTAGATTGCATTGGCAGCCCTTGCAACTGGCGTCTCATATGGTAGACGCGCACAAAAAATATATTATAAAAATCATGACTTCACCTATCTACGTATTATTATGATGTGGTCATTTTTAGATCATATAATATGACACAATGTCTTTTTATGAAAAGTTCAATTTTAATTATGTTGGTAATCTTTGTTTATTTAGAACGAATATATGGATTAATGCCAAATCTATTATGTTATCCAATTGAATTGCATGATTCTGTTTTCTTGGTGACATCACATACAATGTGCGTTTGACAGTTGGTACACTTTTTGTAAACGCGATTTTTCACGCATGAAAATATGTGCGCCAATTCAAGGTGAAGTCTTATAGCACGGCACACAATGCGTCGATCAGAACGAAAATGCGTCAAGTGTATAATTATTTCCTTCTGTATTTTATTACCATGGTGAATGCCAATGCCCTTTGAAAAATAAACGAATGAATGAATTAATTAATTCAAAAATGAAATGGTTTTATTGTAAAAAAATTGGAAATTTAATAAAAATGGGACCAATTATTGCAATTCATAAATTAATTAATTTCTCGATTTGTTTAATCAATTGATAAGGATTGCTCGTTAAACTTGTTTCATTGTCTCATAATGTCATTTAAGGATTGGATTATTGCAACAGCTGATCGCATTGATATGAATCATTGTTTATAAATACGGGGATCCCAAAATATCGGTCATTGAACTCGCAAAAAAACTATATATGTCTAAAGATAATTTTAGCAATTGCATAATCTGTTGGATAGAATAAGATTTCGATGTTCCGTTTTAAAATGCAATTCAACCCGGCGATCAGCTGTTTCTTCTCGGGGTGACAGTGGCACGATTATGCTAATTACGTGTAAGAATTTCGGTAATGGCAATTTATTAGTCATGTTCCTCTATAGCCAAGACGACAGTGACTGCATTAGCCATCATTTATTGATGAGGGTAATCAACTCTAGAGACCAAGGCCGTTTTTCAGTATTTTACATAATTGCGCGGATATTTTGTGGGGCCCCATCAAAGAGCATATAAAATAATGGCGAGCAATGCTGCAAATTCGCTTTAAAACTATTGCCCTGTAGTCACAGAGAGGCCCGGGTTTAAAAATCGCCTTTGGTCAGTCAGTCTCGAGTTTACGCTCGCGAATCTTGCATTATTCATTATCGCATTCACAATAAGTGTAAAAACCTTATCAATAATATTCTTGGCTCAAATAATAACTCCATTATTATGATATTGCTTAAATTAAATTCCCTTCGCTTTTTTAATTCAAAATAAATTACTACCTTACACTAATTTATTATCAAAGTATTAGTATTTTATTTTTACAAAACAGATGATACAAATATGTTTTTTTAAATTAGCGTAACAATTATTTATAAAACCTATAGCTACTAAGTTTTTTTAAACTGCATTGATTTATCTGGATATTGTCATAATTGATATAACAGCCCTTCTTTTTTAAATAATTCATTACAATGGCATGCCATTGTGATTTTTTATTTATTTATTATAATAATTATTGTTGCTGTGCATTTTTTGTTATCGTTGAAGGTAAAATTACATAATTTTAATTTTATTTCAAGTTTTCATATGAACATGCAAAATTTTTTTTTATGCATTTTTACACATCCTTTGATTCAACTTACAAAATGTGTCAACAATTTTCAGAAGACCTCTTGATAGCTATAAGACTTCATGATACTGAAAAAATATTTTACAATTATTGTTCGATATTCTTAGCAAAGCTTTTTTTACATAAATTTAATAGGGTATCTATTCTTTCATAGTTAGACTCGAATTTCGATAAATTTTACTAGATGGGGGTAAAAAATTAATGTTTGACGGGATAGTTACTTTATACGGGGTTTTATGGTATTTTTATGTATACAGTTATAGTATGACATTTCAGAAAGTTCCCCGACCCCTGCACTAATATTATATATTTAATCTTGTATTGTGTGTTCTTGAAATGCGTTTCTGTTAATTTCTTCAAATTCAATATTATAATACCTACGTTAATATTCACAATATATATTAATATCTTTACAGCTTACGTTTTATAGATCCTGTTAGACAATGCACTATGTAGCTTAATAACATACTTGGAATTTTAGTCGTCTTTAATGTTGATTTTAATTAGTAGTAGCATTAAATTCAAAAATATTTTAATGGTATTTATTTATACTTGTTGGGTGAATATTTACTGTAAATAATAAAGTAGTAATTAGCAAAAATTATATCCAGAATTTTATCGAAGCATAGTTAAGTACATCTAATGTCCATTGCTGTTATGCTAATGGAGGGGTAATTAAGTACTGAAAGCTTTGACTAGACACATGTGTGTGATTATTGACTATTACCAGGGATACGTAACCATAACGTCGCTTTCCTTTTGGATTCGCTTCATGGTAGGATTTCATAGTACGATTTTATTGTAAGTTACTGAATATTTAGCAAAAAAGAGTTGCACAATATTCCGTGGTCTGATAATGACGATTGAACAGTGGGTATTTGTATATAGACTGTTTAATCATTTAAAAGGGCGGATACAGTATGGAGGTGGGTGAAAACATCACAGACTTCCATGTTCTATTTATGATCAGTACTAATAGTTATCAGTATGTGTGTATATATTTAAAATGTTATATTTAAATAAATTAGATTATCTATATTGAATCTATCGAAAACTTTTGTATTTTCAATTGTTTCGTTTGCCAATTGTTATGTGAGACATCCTTTAAAGATAATTCTTACCATTGGACTTTCACAATGGCTACTTAATCGTTTCTCCCTATCACAACATTCCACGCTAATGTGCAAGCAAACAAACAAATGGGTAGATAAATGATAATATTATTATTAAAAAGATGTTGGAAAAAAAATTTGGCTGCAAAACTGCTTCATTCTTAAAATTCTTTAGTATATATAGTACGAGAGCAATTGTTTTTATGTAATCATTCGAATTCTTTAAATATCGTAATATCTAAATCGTCAGGGGTATTTCGTGGTTTATGTAACGTCACATCACGCATGTTTTCTGTTATTTTCTCTGTGAAGCTTGGACCGCTTTGAAGGGTTTTTATTTTTTAATAATTGGTTATTTTCGGCTCTATCTTTTGAGTCGAGCATTTATATTATGACTCGTGTGATGATACGAAATTTACGATTTTATTATTTTTGACATGTATATATTTCGAGTTGCTATGATAACAACCGACCACAATACGATTTCAGGTATACTGGTATACCCCTCCCCCCGTAATACTTTTTTTATGTAAATCAACCTCCAGTCATCACACTGATATCCAAATCAGAGAGCAGCGACTTAAACATAGTTTGAGTTGTTATGACGACATTATAGATGTCATGTCACATTTGATAACCTTAGGACATATGTACTGGAGTACGTGAACGAGTATTGCAAATAATGCTCCTGGCGGTTTCCCTTGTATGAATCAGCGTATAGTCGCCTGTCAGTGGTTTCCAAGTCCAGCTCCAAAGGTTATAGTTCTATTGTACCTAACGTTTTGCTAGGATATTTTATCTTGAAACCAATTTTAAATGAAAATTTTATCAATGTTTCCATTAAAATGAAGTTTTTATCGTAACATAAATGGATACAAATAGTAAGGGTGGACTTCCGTCATATTTCTAGATTTTATCCATTGTAAATAATGCAATGATATAGATTTGTCTAAATGAAACATTCATTCGTATAGTTGATTATCGTTAACGATGATTGAATTATATACAGCGCTTATACCTTTTCTAAAATAGATTTTGTTTAAACAATCGTAAAACAGTTCAGCTAAAAGACACCTACATGTTATTAAAATATTCATTGAAATATAATTTTGTATGTTCACCTGGAGACACGATAGTTGGTGTGTTTAGAAAAATATATTGCATGGGTGTGCTTGCCTTTGCTAGTCTATGTCAGCCAGTGTCACAGTCTCAATTATGTGCCTTCCGTTAGTTGATGCTAAATATAAGCGATGACTGCCCGCCCAGTAGAGATGACTATTTATGTACATGCTGTGCCATTGGGGACGAACGCGTGGCTGGCATTCCGTTCGAGGGCTGGTCATGGAAACCGGTGATCTAATTAGTAGCTGTAGTCAGAGAACACTAATTTGATTCAATTTTCATAATTTGTATGCTTTTTTAAATAAAAACAATGCGAATCCTGAATGCTACATTAAATTACGTGGTCGAGTAGGTCACTAACTATGAAGCACTTTTCTTTCTTCACTCTTTTTAAAAGTATAATTATAATCACTTGTATGGTGTTAATGGTCAATTCCTGGAAAGTGATATATCCGGTCAAGGGGGGTGGAGCATAAGTAGCACACAATCCTGGTTTGTTTCAATAAAAAGCTCGTTCTTTCCGAGAGTATCGTTTATTTCGATGCAACGACTTACCACGAGTTACGCGAATTTAATTATGAATGATAATTACTGTACGAATTTTATACGAATGAAACAATATTGCTTTGCCAATGCGATTGATGTGAATTGCTTGGGTGAGAGGTGACTCGAAGAGGACTCTGAGCACGCTGCAAAACGGTCGTGTTATATTTATAAAAAATAAAACACATATTCATTCTACAATTACTCAACGTGAGCATTTTCATCAGTAGAAAATACTTGCGATGAGCGGAACCGGTCATGATTATTTCATAAAATTGTGGAATGGTTATATAAAAGTATTTTATATTTTTAAATATGCTTTTAACATTATTCTCGCAACATACTGGCTGAGAACGTAAAGGGGTTGAATTCGTCAGCGATTGAATATACACGAATTGTGCTGGTTGCTTAATCACGATATCAGAAACAGAAAATTATTTTTTTCATGAGACTTTCATACTACGATATCGTTCAAGAGATTGGACAGGATAGCCAGTGCATGAATGTCTACGCCAAAATTGCATGCGCAAGGAAAACAACGTCGTTAAGAGGGATGAGTTGATCACTAGCTATTTTTTATTGTCAATAACATTACAGGTTACAAGTACGGCAGTCAAAAAAATGCATACACTGAGTCATTTATAGGTGTGATTCAGGAATATTACACCATAAATGTGACAATTTTATACAGAATTTAAATAGTGACGAATACTCATTCATTTATTTGAGTTTGTTGTCCTTATACGCCTCTCATTTTCGTGCTTGCATCCCACAACTGCACAATAAATCAAGGTTTATTTATCATATAAGTATTACGTTTCCTAAAAAATGTATATTTTTATCAATAAATGTAACAGGCCTGCATTTAGCGCGATCTATCGTGAAATTAGGAGAGTTTTTATGCTGTCGGATCGAATTATTTGTACGCACGTTTTTATTTTATTCTCCGAAAATTTTGAGGCCCGAGTGGGTAAAATGAGTGCTGATGGATACAGTCTACCGCTCGTACATATTCTAATTGATAGAACCAGGTATCTTATCCGGAACAAAATACGGAATTATTTGTGTTGGTATCCTATAATGGGGACACTGCATGAAAATTTACTTTTACGATAATAATGTGTATTTAGATAACTGATAGCGGAGAGATTGCACCGTAATCACTACCCCGATAATTGTAAACCATTTCTATTTTCTTTCCTATATGACATACCTTTTGAAAACTGGATGAATAGTTGAAATTTTGTATTATCACATTCCCTACGACTTCCTACTCTTATATAATATTATTGTGAGGTGATTTGCAACTGACTATCGACATCTCTCCTTCAAACAAACTATTGTAAAAATCGACAATATTGTTTAAAATGAAATTAGTAGCCGACATTATATTAAAAATAAACGACTTATAAACATTCTAAATCTTATTCGATAATGAAAAACACATTTTTATGTGACCCATTGCGTTTTTTGAATCAGACAGGGCGTGTATTTCAGTCGTTCATCGTGTATGTATAGGAAAATTTAATACCCTTAAATATATTTTCTCCTCCACTCAGTTGATATAATGTGTTTTTTAATTCTTGGTCCACCAGAACTAGATAATATATATGATTTTAAACAATCAGGATGTGGTACATAGCTTCAGGAGATTATTTATTTTTGTCAGCATTATTTTACCGCAAGTGTTTGTTGTATTTTTCACACGCTATTTAAAATAAGAGGTGGACATTATAATCCTCTCGTCTCCTGTGACAATCGTATCTACCGGATAGCTGGTAAGTACCTTCTTTCAAGCAAAGACGATATAACATGTGTTTTATAAGCTGCATATTGATTATCATTATCACTGCTCGTGCAATAATTATATTCTCTAGGTTCGAGGGCGGTTGCGGCGAAGATCTTGTTTCTGAATAATAATAATATCACAAAAGTACTAAAATGCCATAAGAAGAAACTCATTCCGTAAAAACGGAAGCTTATTATAAATCTACAAAATATAAACCAACTGCGAATTTTCTTCGAGTTCCTCATGGGTGATGATTGTTCCCTATTTGGTGCAATAATCGAATATGAGTGTTACCAGAATTCTTGTCGATTCAATAAATCTTCCAGACCCGCTGCACATTGATAGGATTTTTGTTTCGAATTGTCCGATGCACGATGTCAAAATAGATATATCGACTGTGTTTTGGCCAATTTATGTATCCCCCAAAAAATACGAAAATGTGTTTATGATTGGATCTCATTTTAAAGGCGATAGAGCAGGTCTCAGCCAAATGATGTAAATTAGAAAAAAAATTGACCGTTTTTTGGAAGGAAAACATCATTTTACATTGGTTTTAGGTTTAACAATTCTGAGTCAGTCACTTGATGTAATCCACTATTATATCGACATTCCTTACGTATAATCCCTGCAATATCTGCAAACATGAGAATTTATAGGAGTGGATTTATAACGCAACTCACCATATAATGTTTTCGATAAAAACAGTTTTTACTCTCCTGAACAATTTCAATTTTGAGGGTTACATCAATTGGCCAAAACACCGTCGATATGATATTTCATAGTCGCACGTGGGAGCTATGAATAGGTCATCTAAAATTGTTTCAACGTAATGCTCAAATAATATGCACTAAAGTCAAGTTCGTACACCGACAGTTCAAGGATTGACGGAATTTGGCGTTCACGTTATGTTCGCGAAACAATATTTATTGGAAGAAAGTAGGTGAGCTATTTTCATTTTAATTTCTCAAGCATTGCATACATTATTTAGATTCTATGGTCATAATTTCGCCAACGTGATCATTCCCATTTCATATATTACCACTGTCGAATGTAAACTTCCGTTTCTTCCTGCTTTTATCTCTCTACGTCTTTGTATCGTTACCCATGTAATAGTAGAAACAGATACTGCTGCATATCCTTTTTGTGGTATGCGTCTCAGCCTAGAATACCCATTCCTCACTAGGAAAGGTTGGGTGCTATGCATGTTTAAGGTATGGACTGTAGACTAAATATAAATAATTCAATGATTATTGAATTAAGTTATTTTTAAGTTACTATTGTACGTACAATGCAAGTGCTGCTGTGGTTCGTTAACTATAGTCATGCGTGCAGGATGCATTCTTTCAATATTATATTTTCAAACGTAAGTCGATATTGTTAAACTTAAGAACTATAAGAATTCAGTGTTTAAATGTTTTTAAATGAATTATGCCACATCATACAGATTAAAACGTACAAAAGTGTTTGAGGATTCCGCCAGGAATCTTTAAATTTTCGTCGCATTATTGAATATTCAGTAGATGAACCGATAGTGTGAAACAGGTCAAGTTCGACCGGACGGATGTTTATTTCAGTATGGCAAGTTTACATCGAACAGCTGTAAGTTTTGAAAACTTTACATTTTTTACTAAGACCACACTTGAATGAATTTATGTGCATTGTTTTCGACATTGTCATATTTTATGCGCCTAATAGACCTGAGGTTTTCGTAAATCGGTAATTGACCAAGAACATATTTTCGAATGAAATAATATTGTTTTCTCGATTATCTTGAAACTGTGGTTTCTGTCCTACTACCACGACAATAAGGCAATTTTTGTTTTTACATATTTTATCAGTGTTATTAGAATGAACAGTTTATTATAAATGCATTGATAACTATTTACGGAGAATAATAAACATTAAATTTTGTAAAAGTTCACGTTACATTTGCCTAACAATCGTAAATATTATTTTATTACATTGCACAGTGATGAATTGAAATACCAATATGGCTATAGTCGTTTGACAGTGAAACTATATATTTATATAACAGTGTCATGAAAGACAGTATGATCGGTGCTATATCGGGTTGTGTAAACTCTCCCCTGAGTTAGAACATGCAATAGTGCTAAAATTAAAATATCTGCTGTCTGAAATATATACATATCTCTAAAAAATGGAAATATAATTTAAAAAATTATTCATATAAAATCAATATGATTATTATTATGATTTAATTCGATAAGATTTTGAGGAATTCACGGAAAATTGTAAATGTCATTATTTACACTATCATATATTTTGCTTTACCTGTAAAATTAAAAAGATTGAGGATTATAAACATAAGTAGACTATACTTTACTAGTAATAAACAAATAAAATTGATAACGATTTAGTGTAATTGATAACATCGCTAAAAAAATAATAAAAACTAAGCGTGGTCGATTCACCTGTCCACATATTATTTACAACTAATTCTTATCTCTGTGAAGCATAAATGTAAACGTTATCACGTTTATTTGATAACGTAAAATATTTTGCTATTTTCTAAGGACTCCTCTTGGTATGTCATCCAATATAAATTCAACGTTTGGCTCATGTTCGATTTAAGAAATCAATAATCGTAATATCTGATGATGGACGCATCAAGATACCATCGAGATTGTAAGCGATTTCTTTGCACGCAATATTTTTCGCATTTCGCAAATATACATATGCAAGCAATTATTTTAGTATCGATTGAAAAATTTCCGATTCGAAATGTGTTGACTAATTATATTTGAATTTTTGGTGTGTTTCTGTAAGGAATATTTACTTCTGATCGCTTAAATTTAGTTTCTTATTTCTTGGTTTAAATTATTAACTTTTGCCCTTAGTAGAGAATGTGCAGTGCGTTTATTTTTTATTAGCGAGCCATGCCGAATTGAGTAGTATCCGGATATAAATATTCGGATTCTTCCATATTGTGTTACCATGTGGTCGCACAATATTACCCTACTTGCCGATGTCTTACGTTTCCAATCGTTCTGACTGGATAAAGCAATGTGCTTGCAAATATACGCACAATTGTTTTGAACGATATCTCTCGAGGCGTACTCATTTTTTTCTGCGATATTACCATGCGAGATAAGACAATTTTGAATTGCATCACATGCGAGTTGCATAGGTTATCTCGGTTCAAAACCCTTGAACCTACAAAATTATAATTTATTTCACTGGCACCGTGGCGCCGATCAAAAAGCTTAATTAGATAACGAATAATTGCATCTCAGTAAAGTAAATAATAGCAGTAGCTGAATAAAAAAATACTAACGACAATATAAGATGTGTAATAAAAATCTTGTCGCATAGGTTGTCAAACAGTAAGTTAAATATGATATAACTATCTTATACATTCATCAGTCATTTTATATGAATCTATAGGAAATGATTAAAACGACAAAATGCTGAAACGAATATTTACAAATGTCAAAGTTTTGAACCCATGATCTTATGCAGCTGTGATTTCAGCATGGAGACTGAAACGTCATGAAATTGTTGAAAAACTGGTTACATTAGGATCAGTACATACATTTTTTTAAATTCGCTTTGTGTGTATTACACGATCATTTTTTTGCAGGTCACCGCTATTTTAACACCAAAATAATTTCCCTCATTTAAAACATTCAGCGGCCACGTTCGCTCACCACTACGAGGACGTCGACCATAAAAATTAAAAAAAGAACCATCCACGGCGATCGTAGAGATATTATTACGGTTGCACAATATTCAATAACCGAACGACGTGTTCGATTTTCAAATTCCGCACTCGGCTCGAGTTCGTTCACTTCACATCCTCCCGCGGGAACCGGACCGGACGTTCGTTTTTTGAATTACTTTATTTCCTTCCTACTTGGGAAAGTGGCACTTCCTCCGCACACGTGACGGGAAGAGACAGTGTGAATTTCAAAGTTAACCTGTTGCTAATGTCATTCAACGCGTGTGCTATTGATATCCGAAGAGTTTTATAATGGCATTTGATCGCCAAAACTAATAACTAGTGGTTTTTCACTTGTTGGGTAATTAATCATTGTATTTGGTATGCTTCCTCGTATTCTCTCTGAGGATGCTTCTGAAGGAAGCGCGATGCACTAAGAATTGACAGTTAACACATCAAAAGTAAAAATGAATTTAACCGCCGAATTCATAGAAAATAGTTAATTACACAGGATTAGGTATTTTCCGCCTACGTTCGAATACGGAATATTAGATTGTAGCTTTGAGGCGATGTATAATTGGACTTAACCTAGAAAGCATTATAGTGAAGAAATAGTTGTAGAATTATTCAACTCCGTCTAAAACGGAATGCAAAAAGCTCTGACAGTAATTCTCGGTAGCTAATAGTTAAAAGCTCTCGTAGTCGAATGTGAAATTTGGTGTATAGAAAGTTGGATTATTTTTTCAAATACTATTGCACGTGTTGTTCATACTATATTCATTATATTATTTGACATCTACATGTAGATGATTATTTTAATATAATTCTCATTTAGTATTTACAATGAGAAAGTGTAGCAAAAATATGTATGGAAATTGCGATTAATAACTTACATACGGCAAAGATTTTCCTACTGACATTTAAGACAGAGAAAGTCGTCAAAGTGGTAAATTTATGTTCATATTTGATGTTATATTGTAATATCCGTTTTCTAGTGGACTTTATGATGTTATGAAATTACTATTTTCTCTTTTTGCCGCTGTTGTCTGTCATTATATGATCGGTATAAGCTCGTGGCCTTTAAATTTTTTTTCACGTAATCTTCCCTGTTTATTATTTTACTTAACATAAAAATTATAAAATTATTGAATGGTTGCTTTATATCCTATATTAATTTGGGTGTAGTGTTGCCTAACATTATTGACCATTGAAAGCCCAAAAATAAGTTACATCAAATTAAGCATCATTTTATATTGTTATAGATTTTTAATAATTAAAGTAATGCATAACTTATACCAAAGGCTTTTTTTTAAGTAATTTCTATTTATATAAATATGTATTTCTGTTTTTGTCATTTTTAAAACATCATTTTTACAATAACTATATCAGCAATTCAGATGTATTCATTTTATGCTATTAATACTCTGCCAGCGTAGTGTGATGTTTATATTTAAATCTATTTTCTTTTTGTGTTTTTTTGCAATATTATTTATTTAACATCGCACGTGGTCATGTACGACCATAATCATTGTTGAAATTCTTGCAGCGGTAGCAATTGTTGTAATGATAATAAAAATATTCTAATCATTATGATTATATCGGGAAAACGATTTGCTAGCCTTTATATGCGGTATTCATTTTTGGGCTGCAACGGATGTCATAGATTTTGGATGTATTTCTATTGTGTTCCTCGAACTGTGGTCGTTTCAATAGAAAGTATCAATTTTGTAAGAATATTTTGAATTAAATTACAATTTATTAGTTTTCTGTTCAAGCTTCGAATGCAAAGCTCATCTCCGCCGTCAATTACATTATTAAAGGAAAAGTTGTTTCGTTTGTATTCGTTTGATGATAATTCTCTTTTTATTTTAAAAAGAATGGTGCGAGTAACTAAAATATGAATGCCGTTTTATAAAAGTTGAGCTTTGACATTTGTATTTTGAGTGTCGATATGAGTGGTGTAGAAAATGTCGATACTAAATTTCGATCAGAATATCCAAAAGCTCTTATTATTTTTATAAATACAATAGAAACTTTCTAAAGCTCGCACGGCTTACTGACGCCATATTGATTAGAACAGTTTAAGGACAACTTGCCTTCTCCACCGTCACGAATATCATTGTGTGATTGGCCACGACGTGGTTTGTCTATTTTTTAATCACCTGCGAATGTAAGGATCTGTATCATTATGGTGTCGCCGCAAGTTCACAGTCCGAGGAAACCGCGGCGTAGTTATATTCTTTTGGAGAATTCCTGCCGGCTGGCCCGCCGTTATGTCATATCGTGGAGTGCATAAGTTGTTGACTCCTTGAGTGCAAAAAATTACATCGGCATGTCCAGTCGGTGAACGGAGTTTTTTACGTTGCCGAATTTGATATTTTTCCTTTGTGCATTTCGTCGACCGTAGTAAATGAATGAATCGTGGATTCATTGCACTTTGCGCTTAATATATACATATTTTAGGTTTTATTTTTTAAATAATATGTTGCTTTTTTCGTTAGAAGTTTTTGCATATCCTTGATAAGGAAATTTCGCATCATTATTAAAACACTGTCGTAATTCTAAAATTGCGGTTATCGAGTGATTGATGAGGTCAATTTCTATATTTATTTCCCCTATTCTTTTTGTTTTGTATCTCTTTCAATAAATTACCTGAATTTATTTTATGGTTTTATATTTTTTTGTCAATTGTTAATTACAATAATGTATTAATTTCCTGTCACTGTGTAGATTACCATCAGTATTGTCCTTTCCATTACACATTTTTTCATTTTTTCTTTCAGACAAAAATTATGAAACAATAAAATGTAGATTAAAAAGAATAATATTGGTTTACTTGGTGTGCTACAAATTTTCACAATTTAATCGTCAAGTCTTACCTAATTTTTCATGTGACACTTATCTTATGACCGAGCATGTTTTCACGCTCGTTTTTTTTTTAAATTTATTTATATTGATTCAAAAGCTCCAATGTATAGATAGATACAATTTTTTAAAAGCTGTTTACGATGTTATTGAATCTAACTATTAAATATTCGTAAATCATCGAACATGAATATAACACAAAAGATTTACTCGGAGAGCAAAATATGAATATATGAGAATAATATTGACTTTTACTTGATACGAAAATGTATTCGCAGCTTATTCTGCAATATCGAATGAAAAAATGCATATAGTTGGTATACCATTTTAAGATTTCGTTGAACTTTATTTATATATTTATAAAAAATAAATGATTCATTCGTAGGAAACAGTTTGGCTTGCCACATGTGGGAGCACGCGCCGTTATTTAGCTATAACTGAATGAAACCAAAATAAACATCACTCACACTTCCTTGTAGGCAAGTGCATATGAAATTTTTATCATTCAGCTCTTAATAATTTACTTGTTTGTCTAAGGCAAATAAGTGAATTGCATTATTAAAAAGCTTTTAATGAAAATTTTATTTATGTATGTTGCAAATTCCGTAAACGATAGATTTTATGTTGGCTACTGTACATTAAAATAATGTTGCAATGCCATTATTATTTTTAATGTTTTCCGTTATGTGCATAAAGTTAACAATGCCTTTTCACATAAAATATATATTTATGTTATATCTATAAATTAACAAGATGTTGCGATATTTATTACAACCGAAGTTATATTTTATTGAATTGTGTGCATGGTAATGCTGAACGGCGAGATACTATCAATTTGGTTACTTTATTGTAGAATTAAAAAACCTTATTGCAAGTATGTTTATAGCCAGTCGTCAACAGCTGTCATCAATACTGTTGTGATTATTTCCTCTTCTCTAGATTGGCCATCTGAGCTTTTCAGTGAACTTCGCAAACGAAGCGCATTCTTGTCTGTTTCTTTACCAATTGGCTTTATTTTCGCCCCCTGCGCGTACCTCTCCATGCCTCATTGCGCAACTCCGAGTGGTCTTTGAAATAAAATATAAATTACTTACATACAATATATACATATTTAGAATATCACTTTATTCGATAACTACATTTTCTTTTTATTATTTTATTAGTGGAGAACGGAGATCCATTATGAGAAAAAAACATTTCGGATCACGTTAACCCACTGACACTTCCTCATTCATTTTGCAGTATTATTTCCAAGCTGGTTTGTCTTAGAAAACATTTTTATATAATACAATGATTTGTTTTTTTATTAGGTATATTAAGGTATTGATTTACTTTATTTTGTTGATTTAAATAATAACATTGTTAACGTTTCACATACCTATTTCGTAATATCCACGTTTTCATTTTAACTATCTATTATATTTGAGAAAGCTTACTCTTTGAGGAAAACCGATCTTGAGAATACTATTTCTTGTGGAATATGTGGGTTATTAAATAGTTCGTTTTATATTTTCCATGGACTCAACGGTATTTTGAGAATAATATTTTTAAATGTAAAATTAAAATTAATAACTCATTTATTTAATACGAGTGGAATTTAAAAGTTATCAAATTTAATCTTGTATTAGTTGGTTATACGTTTTAATTTAAAATACATATATTCTAAATTATAATGGTATGTTAGCTCTTGACAATAAAACTACCATACTATGACTTGATCGGTTTTACTACGAGTATGGTGTGAAATTACATGGTGCGGTCGTATATTATAATACAAAGGGTTGAAATGTGGCTTTAGTCAGTTTAACCATTATCGACGATATGCACTAAAATCGTCGTAATAATATGTCTAAACATTTTAAAACCTGAACGAGTTCGTTTGCTGATTCTTCTTTCTCATTCAATTAAAAAACAATGAACTAACTATTTCATATAAGATACAATACGCTACTGCGCGTTTAAATGAATGTAACACTAGATATCGACACATACAGATGTTTCCACGTGTTTTATAGCTTTTATACGATTGTATTTTTAATTGCAATTCACTCAATATTGTATCGTATGTTATAAAGTTTTATGTACATAGTATATGAAGAGAATTTCTAGATACTAAATTTCTCCGATTAAGAAAGCTTTAACTTACAAAGTTTTATGATGTGGATAATATTCATTGATTCGACACGCATATTGTCGTTGGGCAACCCGTATTTCAAAATATTTCAAATGTTGTTGCACCTGTAATGGTAAAATAATTAAATAATCGTGTTCGACGATAAGGGTCCCCGGTTCGTCGAACTCGATTGTTTTATATCGTCGATATCCGCACGCTTAAGTGAAAACGGTAATAAAAATTTGCTTATCACATTGTTAACGGGAAACTCGCATTGTCGCTGGAAAACACACGTTATTTTCAACGGAAAATGTAACTACATAACACTAGTACATTTAAATCAGCGCAGCTGAATTTTTACTGGGCCTCTTACAGTTTTTTTTATGAACCCGACTATCGCGATGCAATGGCAGATTTCATTTTCTGGCTGGCTGGCATTTTGATAGTTGTATAATACTCACTTGCCTTTTTTTTTTCAATGATTAAAACAAAGACTTGCTTTTAATAATTTTACTACAATTATTATTTATAGGACGGTAATGCAGAATCACGATCTACTAGGACAGACTGAGGTGAAACTTTCGGATCACTGATTTTCCATTTTTATGCGGTAGATAGGTGCACCAGTGCATCATTCTAATCGGCATATAATATACACAGACTAATGCAATATGCTGATTGATTATAAGAACAATTATTTATAATGATTTTTTTTTTATTGGGTCCGGAGTGTCTCCATTTTTGTTTTCCCAATCTTGTTTATTTTTTTAAGCCGTTTCACTCCAGTACTCTTAGAGGCCTGGGTGAATCTCGACCTTCAAGAAATTCACCTTCTTTTCTATGCCAACGAAGATGTACATTCACGAGCATGGACATGGACAGGGCAATCAACAGTAATGTTTAAAGATTACTTTCTCAATAATGGGGTTTTTCGCTTGGGTTATAGAGATACAGGTATATTTTTATGACATTCGCAGCATTTCCACACAAAATGTTTAACGAGAAATTGTCTGATCATGAAGAAAAGTCAATCTTTCAACCTCTTGAGAGGGTAAGGATATAACGATGAGGTTCGAAAAGTTAGCCTATCGCTGTGTAGGCCTGTACATTTTTTTGAAAGATCGAATATGTGGTCGATGATAAGAAATGAAATCGTACCTTTGGATACATCCATATTTCATCGAATTAAAATCGTTATATGAATGTTTCCAATCGGGGATTCGTTTGAAAATCGTACATTACCGCTCAGTTTCTTAGGAATAATGTTGAAAAATATGTGCTTTGAAAGACTGGAAAAACATCTCGTCCGTATTTGTATAGTTTCGCCCTTTCTGGTCCCAAATGAGTTCCCATCGAAGTATACTATTGAATAAGCTTTCGCCATTATTCTTTTAAATAATCATACTAGCCTTGTTTATTCAGGAATTACCGAGTATCTGTATTTTTTTACGTAGTATTTTACTGTCTAGTTATAACCGCCTATTCCTCCGTGCACTGTGTAATTATGAAACATGAAGGATATCTTGTCTTCGAAGATCAATGAGAATATTTGCTGCCATTGCGGTTTTCATTTCATGGCGTGATGGATACGACCTAGTCAGACGAGTTCAATGGATAAACTTCGGTATTTTTGCGATACATTCATCTCATTGAGAGTATTTTTTAATATTTCGAATTTATATTTCGCCAGCCTGACAATGCAGCTTTCGATCGCCATTCTCGATACAGTTAAGTCAATTTTATTTTGCGGTGCCTCTCAGATTCGTCAAAGGAGAGTCGCCTCTCGCTGTAAAACATTCGACATGCATGCGCGTTTCGTAATTGGAAAAGCTCCACTACTGGGTGAGACAAAAACTGTTGGTTTTGATCGTTTCATGATAGAAGAATTTTGATGAGCACGAGGTAGTGCATGTTTATACATCGGAGGCAGTTTGGTGATATTTATTTTATCAATTCAAAACTATATTGTATTTACAATGAAAATGCTTCTCGGTGTACTCTTGTGCGTGTACAGCTTTTTTTTAAATTTTAATCCCTTAATAATTATTGAACGTACCAAAACATTGAGGGCGGGGAAGGCTCACTGCTAACCATGAAATACAGTAGACTGACCAAAACGGGAACAAATATATTATATTTGAAACATTAATAACCAATAAATTTAAATAGCTGTTCATTTTCATACCTTTAAAGATGGAAATCATTTGGGAACGAAAAACATCCATACCCTGGATATCGTATTTAATAATTATGTATAGTGTAAACAACTTGAAATTGAAATAGAAAATATAAAATTAAAATTGAACTTAGTTATTCCACTTGGTTTATCACTAACGTGACGCGTTTCGCCTCTTTAAGAAGCATCTTCAGACTAATCATATCGCAAGATTATTTATTTCTAAGGTAAACAATGATTCTAATGCTTACATTAAATAAAGAGTGGGGTAGGGTTTTATTCCATTCTATTGGACGTGCGGAGGGGGGTAAGACATAAACACTGTTACACTATTTACAAATCAATTACTGGCACTTGGAGGAGAAAAACCCAAGGGAAACAAATTTAATAATGGTGAGCCGCCTATTCTGTTGTTGATGAAAATGTTATTTACTAATCACCCATTACTGTTTATGGTTTTATAGATTTTTAGAAACTCTAAGCAATTCATTTTAATACCCTTTTTATTTACACGATGGAGTATTTCTACGTTAATATTTTTATTAAAATTATGATCATTTTCAATTAAATGATTCGCAAACTCTGAAAAATTATTACCTTTGAGACATCTTATATGTTCTTTTACTCTAATATTAAAGCTTCTCCCTGTCTGTCCTACATAGGAAGCTTGACAGTCTTCACAAGAGATGCGGTATATTCCACATTGTGACAATGATTCTATTCGATCATTATTGTTCAATAAGATTTTACCTAAATTGTTAACTGTATAAAAAGCTGCCTGCAAGTTTTCCGGTAACAGCTTTGACATTTTTAATGATGTCTCTCCAAAATAAATGATTCTACGCCAGCTAAAAGTTTTATCATGTGTTTACTCTTTATAGGGTTAATCTAGTATTACTTCATTTGATTGCTTTCGTTTTAATATATTATTTACCAAATCGTTATTGAAGGGAATTCGCTTTATGTCAATAATTATGTCAAATGCGGTATCAATTTTAATTTTATATTAATAATGAACTACCACAAAGTTACCTCCGAATCTAAATAAAATATTGAAATAGAAAATTTTAAAAATCTGCTAGCCGTAAATCGAATCGGAGAGTTCTGCTGAGAAGGGCTTTTACCACTTTAATAAAATTATACTGTATTACACATCTTTGTGGGCGTCCGTGGCGCAGTTGGTTTCGTCGCTGGCTACGGTTACGGATGTCTCGGGTTCAATTCCCGGTGCGGACGGTTTTCATAGATTGATCTTTCAACCGATTTATGGATTTCTGTTCGTAGTCTGAGTCCTCCCTCCCACCAATCCCATCCTCACGGGGCGTTACGAGAGCAATTAGCTAACCACTAGTCCTGCCATAGCCCTATCCTTCTATCCCTACTCTCTTCGAAAAAGAAAAGAGAGGTTGAGCAACTGAGTGACAAGCAGTTCTCGTAGAAAAAATCTCTCAAGATACCTCCATTAGGAGACCATATGCTCCACATTGGGAGCGGACGTAAAAAAAAAAAAACACATCTTTGCAGAGATGCAAGTGCGAGAAAGAAATTAGCTGAGATTTATTTTCATAACTATGTAGAAATCAGGTATTTGTTAAGTGCCTTTTATTGACAGGTTTGAACGGAAAAAAAAGTTTGACAAACAGAGGGAGTTGGAGGAAAAATATTTAGCGAAATTTTATTTGGTAGTGGCATCCAAAATTAAACTAGCCCATCAAATTGTTTACGTTGGACTCAATTTCAATCGGGATTAGCTCAACAGAAAGTCACAAATCCTAAATATATTTTTTGAACTCCCTTAGGTATGTAAAAATTAAAAACAATAAAACTGCTTCTCTGGGCGAAACCGATTTGGATCGTAGTAGATGTTTTTTCGTTTTATTTTAATAAATATAATGCCATTCCAGCAAGAATTGACAATTAACAGCATTCAAGTGATTAACCTCAGGTTGCAATGAAATGGGTAATCTTGTACCACTAGTTTGATGAGTTTTCTGTATTGTTGGCCGAGAGATCGCTTGATGTTGGCCATTATGTTTCCTGAGACGATTCCGCGTAGTAGTGGGGAAGTAAAAAATCTACTAGATAAATTAAACGTTTACATTTTTACGAGGTGTGCTTTTTGCCGGACGACCGGACGGATACTTCTTTCCGCGGCATGTCCTGGCCAGACTTAAGACTTTTTACAGTTTCAGGAGGCCATTGACTCTCCGATGGGTTGATTGAAAACTGTAAGTTGTAGATAGATGCTTACACTCTCAAAAGATTTTTTTCCCTTTCGAATGCCTGATTGAAGAATTTCCATGTGCTTGCGCATTTGTATACGCGACAAAAATATTTTGTATTTTTTGGCGTGACCATACACTGAAAAAAACATTATTATATTTCTGATACCTATCTCTAAAAGTACATTCGATTAATTTATAGTCATAAATATGTATTTACCTTTTACAGCATCACCATACGGATTGTTATTAGTTAAATGGCGTGTTTTTTTAGGACAATAATTGGTAGTGTATAAGAAGTAATTAAATGAAGACTGGTTATCAACGATTATTTAAGCTCAATAGCGGTAGACAAAATTTAAATTTTAAAAAATATATAGGTAATAAATTTGGATTATTGAGATTTTGTACACTTCCATGTATTTTGTCACTAACGACCCGGGTTTCGCCTTTCGGCATCTTCAGGCATTCGAGTCCATTCGTGTGCTCGAATGCCTGAAGATGCCGAAAGGCGAAACCCGGGTCGTTAGTGACAAAATACATGGAAGTGTACAAAATCTTAATAATCCAAATTTGATATTGAAATTCCATCAAGCACCCTCAGTCGATGTCTTAAATTATATAGGTAATAGATCGACCAGTTGTGTTTATAAAAGCTTTTCGGACAGCATGTTAACAATCTGTCAACGGTACTTGCTGTAGTCATTATTACTTTTAATAAATGTTAATATGTTTAATTTTTATCATTTTTGGGTATTGTTTGTCAGAATTTTTGAATTTGAATGGCATGCAAGCTATTTAAAAGTTATCGTATTCAGTAATTCGACGGTAAAACATGACTGAAATTATTATTAGATATTGAACAGAGTATTTATTTATTGCGCTTATCATTCGCTCTCATTTAATTTTACCATGTAGCTTGAAAAAACTGGTCAGTGCATTTTTACCAGTGTTGAATTTAAACTAAATAACGGCGAATGTATTATTTTGTAATAAAAAAATAAATAATTAAGTAACGAACCTTAGAAAGATTTTGAGAAACGAAGGTACATAATATAGCCGATGATTTATATAAAGAATATTGAAGCTTTTTCGTAGGTAAATCCATAATATATCATTCATCATCATAGACATTTGGAGTATTTATCCTTCCTTCACCATGTCTGAAAAAGGAGGTTGAGTGGTCGACTTAACCATTTCTCATTAAATACCTAGTATTAAGCACTATATCAGGGGTTGACATGCTGCAAGTAGGGAATGTAAAGGTTATAAATAGGATTACATCATCCGTTATTTTTCCGTTTTTTTTTTAACGTAAATTTACTTTTGTTTCGGAAACTTATTCTTCTTTTAGTTTTCATTACACATTAGACATCGATGGACTACTGCACCGATCCCTAACCTTTTTACTGTCGGAACCTCTTATAATAACCAAGTAACCTGCGACCACTCTCACAGCATAAACTTGAAATAGATTTTTCCCTATAAAATCTAACCACATATTTAATGCGAATTTTGTAACTTGAACAAACCTTGCGGTATTTGTTAAAGCCGACACCAAGTCGGATTCAAGCATTCATTCTCTTGTTTTGGTATGAAGAAGCGTTAAAAATTCGCTGTCGCTAAAAAATGCCAAGATAAATAATGAAAACAAAACTCGGAAGGCAAGAGTCGTGACATTTGGATATGACCAACACATAGCACACTAGAACAGAAGTTGGTACATTTTCAAATAAATCATTCCACATACCAAAGAGAAGTCTAGTTCCATAAAAATATAAAATAAACATTATATTATAAGAAAGAGAAGGATAATGAGTCTCGTAACAAAGAAGATTTTGAAAGCCCATGGGATTACCGCTAAAATGCATTTTCGAATGATTGAAGGTGTAGTACGATGGAAGTAGTGTTATCCTGCAGATTAGATTTCACTACACTAATATCCTACCTCAACGCGGGAAAGTGCCGTAAGTTTACTTTCCGATTCTAGTTTCGCAACCGTCTCGTTTGAAAGAGAAAATCATCTTTTTGTAGGTTTTTTAAAAATTACATATTTCATTAAAACATAAAAAGGATAAAAAATGATTGTGGAATTTGGCAACGTTCCAGAAAACCCCTGCGACCCACCTGTTGGGAGGCCGGAGGCTACGGCGGGAAAGTGCCGTAAGTTTACTTTCCAATTCTAGTTTCGCAACCGTCTCGTTTGAAAGTTTTTTTGTATTTTTTTAAGTTTGTTGAAACATAAAAATAATAAATGATTTGCTTTGGCAACGTCCCCCTCTGTTTGAATGCATGGCAAATCTGTTTGTGTTACTACCTAGTAAGCTGAATGCAGCCATTTGTTTAGTTTACATAATTAGACGTGCAAAGTCGATTGGCAAAAATGCACTTGCAGGTCAGTCGAAGGCACGACCACGACAACCTATTCTTTGAAATCAGTCGAATCTACATGATCAAGGAGACCCTGTTTTTTAAAACAATATAATGCATATGGAATTTTGAATTACGGCCAGTAAACATTTTACAACATATTTGCCTTGATTTAACTGTATCCGTAACGCAGCAAACATACACAGTCTTTTACAGCGCATGCGTAGAGAAAAAGAAAGAGTAAGTGTTAGATGAATTTTGAACGCACAGTACTAACACACACACATTCTTTCTTTCTGTCTACCACCTGGTAATAATTTCTTCTTTTACAATTGACATACAATATTTTTTCTATTTATCATTTTATCAAAAAAATAAATATAAATGAAAGAAACGTTCTTTCCAGGTTTTTTGTATTTTAATAGTAACACGGTTTACTTTATTCAGGTCAGACGCATTATTATCGACGTGATTATTTATCGAACTATTTGCAGATATCGGAAGTTTGACGGTGTGATTTTTAGTCTACGTAATGGATCTAACGCTGCCGGTAATAGTGGCTTACTGAATTCTGTTGAAGAAATTTTGTTACGATTCGCTACTCTTTTGGGTTTGGTCATGGAGATTTCAATTTTATTAACAGCAACAAAAGAAACATATTTTTATACCGATGCGATTCCAGTTACATCGAATCAAAGTTCATTTAAGTATTTAAATTTACTGCCATGTCTACGAACAATTTTGTAACTTACTTTTACTATCTATTCTCTCGGTAAATACTTACGTACATATCTAATTATCGAATTGTAACTCAAAGGTTAAACATTCGTCTTAAGTACACAGTGCAATCTTTTCCAGACCGTCTTATGTGGCACATTTTTGAAATCTACAAGTGTTTTTTTAATTTTACTTTTTTATGTGCAATGGAATAAAGTACTTGACAGGTACTGTTATTTGCACACACATTTAGCTATTACCTATCGATGCTTTTTTGCCGATTGTGTATTTGCATTCCGTGTAAGGCGTGCATTATCGCTTCGATAAAACTAATATTGTTTATGTATTTTGAACGGATAATGTTAGTCAGGGGTTAGCGACCACCGCATAGACTAAGCCAGAAAATTTATATGCACTTTTCACAGTGCAATAGCATTATCGATTATACTAAATTTGAATGCTTTAAAGGCGAAACACCGATGTGACATTATCGATAAAGCATAATAATATTGTGTACATCCAACATAGTATTATATAAAAAAAAAGTATTTTCTAGTATAGAACTCCCTCCCACCCATCCGATTCTAAAAAAAAGGCTTAGCGAGAGCGTTTGGCTAACCACTAGTGCTGTCCTATCCCTATCCTCATAACCCTAATCTCATCGAAAAAGAGATAGCGAGCAACTGAGCAGCAAGCAGTTGTAGAAAAACGTCTGTTGAGAATCTTCCATTAGGATTCAATATGCTCCACATTGGGAGGAACAAAAATATTCGGTGGTCATTTTGCGGACAGGCAAAAAGTTTAACAACTCAAAATATATATTACCTTTGTAAATTTCTTTCCTTATTCTTGTTTCTCATAACAAAAAAAACTTATAAGCAATAAATTATTGAATATCATGTTTTATTTCTTGCTCCTGGATTTGGATTTGGATTTGGTATTAATTTATATTCATCCACTGCATTGTACACTGTGCGTCGAAATTAATTTTTGATCAATAATAAAACAACTATTATATTTCCTAACCGTAAAGATTATTAGCATATTCGGAAAAGATGTGCGAGATTTAACACAGATAATAGTTTATGAGTTTATTTTACATACATTTTCATGTTGAATGTTGGCGAACTATTTCCAGAATCATTTTGAGCTTTTCTTTGTGAATAGAATAGATGCTTTAATATTCCTACTTTCAATCTGAGGTTCATCTAATGTTTGTAGATCCTCAATTTCAAGATTCCCGGAAAGAAATTAAGTGTATTTTTATCTCTTATTTTGGAACCAAAATGGGATGATTTACCAATGTTGCATTTTATCCTTGATGAATTATGACAAACGCACCAGTAATGGATTACGTTATGAATTGAAACTGTTTTATTTTTAAATTTTTTCTGCTGTTGGTTTGAAAATATGGGAATAAATTATTAAAAAAAATACAAATACTGGTTTGAGTGCTGTGAATACTGAAAGGATAGTAAAAGCTATTATGTATGAAAAGCAGGCAAAAACCGGAGACTCATGAGAGAACTTGATATTTAATAATAAACGTTTTGTTAATCTTGAAACTGCAGTTTTGCCCGTATGAACAGTTATAAAATTAGACGTGTTTTATATTACGGAAAGCGCTGAGAAGTCTTCTTCTTGCTGTTTGACAGAAGTACGGCACGTGTGAAGTGTGGGGCCAATGTATTAGATATGGCACGGGCGCCATAAATATTCCAACTCTGAATCACGTTGCCTATCTATAAGAGGAGCCTTCAGGAAAGTCTCAAGTAGTTAATTACACCGCTATATTGCAGCTGTCAGTCGGATTGCATATCGTCGTGACATCACCGATGATTTATTGGCGATGAATTTTATGACGCTAAACATTACCGGTAATTAAATTGAAACACCTTCAGAAATATGTTAACCCGACACCAGGTAACAGTTAACTTCTATTAACAACACTATCTACTCATTTTGCGAGAGCTCGATAAGAACACATTCAATTTTATATGCATATATACTTTTTTGGTGTTGCTATTTTCATTGTCTCGACAAGAAGCAGCTGTTTTTATAGTTGATACAAAGTCAGTTCAAAGACCTAATAGAACACAGAAATCTCTTAAGTCGGTGTATAAATAAAATAAGGAAGTTTAACCATTATTTTATGGACCGTCGTTATGATTTCTTCCGCGTCCAATTGAAACCGTGCGACTTAAGGAGTATGGAATTTTCCTTTTTTATTCATCGAATTGGCTTTTTACTTGGTAGAACTTATTGTATTACTGTAAAAAAATAGCAATGTATTTAGTTCCACAAGAATTATGTTATATATGATAGCTATTTTGGACAATTATGACGCCATTTGTCACAATATATGTGGGTTCTGACGAGGTCGTAGCGCAGAAAATGCTTATATTGCATAATTGTTGTGGAACTAAGTGCAATATTTAATTTCACCGTATTAATATTTCATTGCATTTTTAATGATCGTCGTTTGATATTCCGGATTTTCCGACGTAGAATGCCACCCATAAAGCATCAATTAAAGTAAATTCTCTGTTATATAATGGTTCATACTAGTTTAATGCATTCTTAACTTTGGTAGAAATCCGCTTTATTATAATACTTCTTCGATACAATAAACATTTTCTTATAAGGCTATTTTGGTGTCTGTTTTTAATGCGAAAATGGCACCACAGCATTCTGCATATAAATGAACTTCGGGCCATTATTCTATTTTGGAAAAAATAATACCACCCGTTGGTCATGTCTTTATGCGCTATTATATACAAAGTCAAGTTGCTACGTGTTATATTGCTGCAGTATAGGTGGATCTTATACTTCTAGAATCATTTCCAAAAAAACGTGAAATCTTATCTGCTGAAGTCGTGAATTCTGCAGTGTTTTCGAATCCAAACTGTCGACATTGAAAAAGTCATTGTAAAACGGTTGTCAAATTTAACTTTATTTACGTATTATTGAGAGTAATATGTGCAATATATATGTACAAATTTAACTTGCCCGCTAGTGAGGGTGCCACCGTCACGTTAGGAATGTTGCCATACTCAACCGGAATTGAAATTTCTATAAATTCTAAAACGGATATTTTAGCGACAGTTATTAAAAGTAGACAAGATATTTATTTTGCATAAAATGGCAATTGGAGAAATTTATTCAAAACTGACAATTATAGTTCTAAATTCGGCGGCGGCCAAGTAATGTTGGTTATAAATACTATAGCATGTATTAAGATTATTTCAAATTACTCTTAGGTTGGTCTCGGTTCGATCACGTTGGGTTAGGTAAGTTAATTTGGTTAATTCATAGATGAAGCACAGCGCTTGCACTTCGCCTTTGTGATTTAGGCGTTTTTGTCTATTTCGTTGTAACATAATATAATTCTATGTTCAATATACTAACAACCGACATAGATGAACCAGAGATGTAATAATCCATGTGATACGGCACGATTTTTTCCCCACCCTGTTATGACTATTGGAAGAATTAAATCGTGTCTTGTAGGCCGTAGGAGACGAGGGCCCCATTTATACATAAACCAGGATTGTGTCGCAAGGTTACAATTAGTCCTAAAAGGTTCTTTCTGTCCGAAGTCCTTTCTCTCGGTCTCAAACCATCGGATATACGGATTGACCATTGACATAGTCAAGTAAGTTACTACAGTTTTATGTAAATTTCATTTTAAAAAGGCTACAAAATGGTGCAATTAAATATTCACAGACTTCCGTTTGTCGTGAAACTTTGGGATTGACCGTGCTTGGATTTTTTTCAAACAGTCTTGTTTGCCCTTTTTAAATGGCGACGATTTTTACACAATAATGAAATTATTTCGTTGCATTTTGGCTGCTTTATAAGTAGTTGGGTGGTTCAGTGTGTACCGAGATTTTTTTACCCGTTTATAATATTCAGTATTGGGTAAATAAATATTGAAAATGTTTTATTCAATGTTTGCTTGCATTAAGTTTGAACAATTCATTCATAATGTATTGAGTTGGATGCAGTTTGCATTTGATTTGCTGCAGTTGTTTAATGGAAGGTCGTATGAATATAGGTCGCGTGAACATTATAAAGTATAATAGCATTTGTTTAGTTTTGTCTTGTATCGATGAAGCGTTGGTTATCTATGTCAACATTTATGTTGTAGCTTAAAGCAGTCTTCAGCTTATTAAATTTAATTATGAAGACCTTCAGATTATAGCAGTTCCTTGCATTTTCTTCTATGTCGCGTATTATAATATGTTACCGCCACTTGGCATTTGTTTCTATTGGGTATTCTATAGAATATACGTGTAGTTTATTTGGTTATTTTCACTAACAATTAAGTATCCTAATTCGAATGTTCAAAGATCTGACTATCTATCTCGTTTATTTTTAATTGATTTCTTAGGTTAAAAAATTAGTGGCGCATAACATGATCGGAGGGTAACCTAATTGTTGGTATTCGTTTATTATGCCGGATACTCGTTTTCTTTCTTGATTATTTTTATATGCAGATATTGCGTTGTATTCGAAATCCTCCTCACAATGTTCCTCTGTTCTTAAATTCTTAAAAAGGATTATTTTCTGTTTCGAAACTGTACACTGGTAACACTAATTAATTAAACCCTCGGATGTAATATTTATTTGCATTATTGGTGACATATTTGATGTTACCTCATTTTGTGTTCAAATAAAAATTGCCAAGTTTCCATAGAGAATCATTGTATTTTTTGATCAGTTCGAAGTTTGAATTTTTGTTATAGGTTAAGGTGACTTTAAACCCCTAAATTTAAACCGCCCTTTTCATTTTAGACATAGTGCATATTATGTTAATTTTCGAAACTGCTGTAAAATTAAAATTTCAAAATTTGTTTTGTCATTTTCGACTACATTTCAATTTCTTTCACAATTCATGACCAACGGGATATTGTCGTTGAGACAATGGCGTCGTTATTTGTCGTCTGTCGACAATATTTTCGTGTAATTTTATGTAAATTGCACTTTATGCTAAGACAATAGTAGCCAGTCGATACGGCATTAGGTATTAACTCAAGCACCTCACTATGGATATTTATAGTTATAATTTGAGTTAACACCAAATATAAGACACGCTAATATGTATATATATATATTTATAGACTTTTTTAATATTGTCTTTTATTATCACTATCTATAATCATATCGAAGAGCAGTGAAAGGCTTTTTTTTTTCAAATATTTCATGTTGCCATGCATTATTTTTTGTCGAAATTCGAAACGTGTACGATTTGCTGTCTGAATTGTAAAATGTTTGTTGTAATTTGAACAAATTATTAAAAAAAAGTCGTTAATGATTGAATTTGAAAAAATTTGAATCGGAAATAGTTTTTTAAATATTGTTAGATCCCTTGGCAATTTATTATCTCATAAAACGTTGTTGACTTTTGCTTTGGCTGAAAAATGGTGGCACACACAGATAAAATTAAATGTAATAAAATTAAAATAAAAAAGTGGAGTTCGATTCAATGTTTTCATCATTAATTTAATAAAATTACTAAACTCTGATGACAATATTATTCCAAACTCAATGAAAGTGATAGCGATATAAAAAATTCTATACACAAGAGTGACGCACGATATATATTTGTTAAGTTGAGACAAAGCGAGAAATGGTATTAGTTAGAGAGAGAAAGGACCGGATGCATCTTCGCTTGTAGTTATTTTTTATGCAGCGGCATGTGGTGGAGTTACTATCTCTATCGCACAATCTTACTTGTATATGAGCAAGTAGGATACAAAAGCGTACGCCCGCAAGCCCTTGTATCTCACTCGCACCCTTTATTTTACATGGGATTGAGCGAGAAAGAGAACGGCACGTCTTGCACAGCTTGCTTGTGTTTGTTATAATATGAGTCAACTCGTCAAGTTTACATTTCAAACGGACTGTATAAAGCAGAGCGAGACATGCCTGCACCTTATGTGATGTGTTTTATCCATGTCGTCCATATCTCGATTATATCATAAGCAAATATGTAAATTGCAAGCTCTAGACACAAAATAAAGTGTAAAATGACAACAATATGATATTTAATAACAGAATAACTCTTTTAAAGCGATCGATTTGCTTTAAAAATGCTCAATACATGACCAAATCCAAGTGACACACCCTGTGTTGACCACGGCTGGTAATGTGATTTTTTTTAGCACGGGCTGGAAAAGGTTAATATAATTTCTCTATATGTAAACTTATTTTTCCGAAAGATGTAATGTGTGCCTTTTTGTGCATTTCATGTATATATATATAAATGAATGTTTATTTGTTTGTTTTCCTCTATGCGTTCCTTTATCATTCATTCGATATCAATGAAACTTTGGTTAGTTGTTGTGCACACACTCGTGAAGGTTTCTGAAAAAAAAATCTAAAATAAAAGAATCAAATACGTACAGCCTTTTGATTTATTCGTGTGAGCACATGCGATGCACCAGACGGACAACAAAAAATATTGTGTATCCAAAAACACTTCAATAAACCGAATTCAAACACAAACCCTTTCTTTCTTTGTGTGGTATTGCAACCCATGCTGGGTACTCACTAGTTGTTTATAAAATATCAATTGTTAATAAGATATTTTTTCTTGTTTTACAGCAATATCTCGCGGAACCGCTGATGTGACCCCCACATTGAAAAAACCTCGCGGCGAATCCACGTCGGCCACCGCTGCAGCGATAATAGCCCCAGGCGCGACTCCAGCAGTGGCGCAAGATACAATCGGAGCCCCGACAGTGGCCCCAGGCGCCGCAGCAGTCGGTGCCGCATCAACAGCCAACGGAAGCTCAGGGTCTGCGAGAGAATCTCTGGCTTACGGATGCCTACTGCGAAATGAATTGCTTGGAGCCAAGGTCCAGGAGTTGAGGCCGCCGGCTGACGGAAGATCCCCACATGCGGCGCCTACGCCTCCATTGAATGCGTCGCCGACTCCGCCTGTTTTTAAATACAGATCCCCGTCTAAACAGGTTTGTTGTCTATTTTCTTTGTTGTCATGCATCTATTTTGCCATGACGCATATGTTTTCTTATAGGAAAAATATTGAATAAAAATAATTTCAATTTGTCAATTTGAAATTATATTGCTTAATAATGTTACAGTTTTCCTTTACATAACATCATACAGTTTAAATGATGCTAACACTTAGTACCAATCCATAGTTTTCCATCATGGATTAACAGCATAATATGGAATGTATAAATAGATTTTATGAATGCATGAATAACAACAGTATGCATTTGAATCATTAAAAAATATATAACTATAATACTATGTAGTGTAAGAAGAATGAATTTGTCAAATAAAAAAAATGACACATTTGAGAGTGTTCCTTCTTTATCTCTAATTGCATTTCTAGTTATTCCTTATGGAGGTCTTGTGTAGATATTATATAGATCTAACTTCTGGAGAATAGCTGACAAAGGAAACGTATGATAGTTCAAACGGTGACCAGCTAATCACCCGGACATGAGTTTTATACTCTAGTTATACAATTACTCCTTCATAATAATTATTCCACAATGGTCTCCAGTCAATTGCCTGTTATTCAATAAATTGCCATGTGGGTAGTGACCTGATTGCTACTAGAAATTCACTGTATGAACTGCAGTAATATAGGATGCAATATTTCAACGTAGGACTTGATAACATTAATGTCATCGGATGTGCATGTAATTGCTTTGATGCTTAAGAGCTGAGTCATTAATTATGCATGACCCGCCGGAGGTATATGGTTCGTGAAGTATTTGCTTAAGATGCTGGAAATTTACTTTCATTTCAGATTATTTTATCCTTTAGACAATTACAAGATTGCTAGTTTTTTAATAAATTGTAATTAGAATACAGCTTAGTAATCCTGCAATATGCCGGTAGATGAATTATTTCTTCTATTGACAATTTTTTTTTAAGTACAATAGATCAGCGTTAATAGAACATTCATTGGTAGTTATTGGATTATTGATAATTTATTTTTCTTTTCTTCAGGAAAATGTTGATCCTGCTGCATACAGTCTCTCCCCTGTCTCCGCCAAGTCACAAAAGCTGCTCAGATCACCTAGAAAAGCTACAAGAAAAATATCCAGAATACCATTCAAGGTGAGTTTGTCGAGCCCAGAAAATTTACTAAATTTTTGTCTAAATTTGTTAATAAACAAAAAACTACTCAATTGTAAAGGAACAGAAAAAATGTCTGGGAATTCAGTTGTTTTTACTCTTAATTATCCCAATGCTGTTTCCATTAATGTTGGAATTATTAAATGTAGTTTTATTGCACTTTTTCAGTGTAAATTATTTAATCATTCTGATGTAAGAGTTAAATAATTGTGTCATTCAAGGTAAAATGAAACATTCATTATTCTCGAGAGCCATTATGTTATCATTTTATTATCTTTTTGTAAGCAAATAATGCCATATTGAAGGTTTGCAAAGATTTAATTTTGCATTTATTGCATGCATTCTGTGACTTATCACCTTTTTTTTCATTGGCATTGAAAATATCCCATTTACGCACAAATAATTAATATTTTACATAACGATTGTGTATAATTAGACACTTTTAGGTTACCTTGAGCAGAAATTATGATTAAATGTGTATTTCGCATATCCAACTATTAATATAAACTCTGACATAATCAATCAACTGCGTTACAATAATATATTTATTAAATAGGTCGAATATGTTCACAGTTCACCTTTCATTTGTTATTTTATCAAACAAAATATTTAAATTGTTTCTTTAAAAGTACCCAAAAAATACCTATTATGACTACGCTGTTTTAAAGATGTTTTATTACCACAACCACAGAAATGTTTCTGTATTGTCCATATATATGAGCATAAGTGAAACATGAAGAGTATTTAAATCAAGTGTTAATGATATTGCTTCAGATAAAAATATTTACTCCTTGAAAAGTAAAACCTACTCAGGTATGCTTATTAATATTACTGTATTATTTCTAGGTATTGGACGCTCCCGAACTACAAGACGATTTCTATTTGAACCTCGTAGACTGGTCGGCACAAAATGTCCTCAGTGTTGGCCTCGGTAGCTGTGTTTATCTATGGAGTGCATGCACCAGCCAAGTATGTATATAGTTAAAAATCGATTCATCTAGATAATTTTTCCTAATTTTAATCCATGAAAGGTAAATTAAATGTGAATTTTCGGAAAAGAAAAAATGAAAATTTGATATAAGATTAAAAATTGATAACTTAGTTATTCCACTTGGTTTATGACTAACGTGACGCGTTTTCAGCATCTTTAGACACATCTTCAGACTGAAGATGCTTCTTAAAGAGGCGAAACGCGTCACGTTAGTGATAAGCCAAGTGGAATAACTAAGTTCAATTTTAATTTAATTTTATATTAAAAATGAACTTCCACAAAGTTACCGCCGAATCCATAGAATATATGAAAATTTGATCATTATCATTAGATTAAAAAATTAAGGTTTTAACACACTGCTTGAAAAGTCGAAACATGTGTCACACCTTGTTTTTAACATTAATAACAATGTTTACAGGTTACAAGACTATGCGACCTTTCGTCAGACGGTAATGCAGTTACCTCTGTTTCATGGAGTGAACGAGGTGGACTCGTAGCCGTCGGAACTCAAAAAGGATACATATCTGTTTGGGATGTTGCAGTCAATAAAGAGGTGTTTCTTACATTACAATCATATCTTACGTAGTAAAATTATTCCATAATATTAACACTATTGTTTTTTGCTGAACGACACTAATACAGATAAGTTTTCCCATTTTAGGTTACAAAACTAGTCGGTCACAGTGCTAGGGTCGGAGCCTTGGCTTGGAACGGAGACATCCTTAGCTCTGGTAGTCGGGATAGACAAATACAGCAAAGGGACACTAGGACACCAGGTAAACAAAATTTTTTAAATGAATTACAAATTATAGATCTAAGTATACTATAGTGATGGTCAATTTCATGCTTTCTCTTTCATGCACGAGTAAAATCACTTCAGGGTCAATTGTGGAAGCATCTTTCACTTTCCTTTAATTAATTACTAGTACTTTAAGTAACTTTGTGTTTAAGGACTAAGAATAAATCTGTTTTCTAACAATGACTGTTTTGACTATTTCAGCATTAGTATCAGAACGAACATTGGTCGGACATAGACAAGAAGTTTGCGGACTGAAATGGTCTCCTGATGGGCAGTGTTTAGCTTCGGGTGGAAATGATAACAGACTCTTTGTATGGACACAGGTATAATTTTGTTATTCAATTTCATCTCAATATACTTTTTAACTAATATGACAAGACTTGTGAACTCTATAAAAAAACTCATAGACTTAACCATCTCCTAAAAAAATGTAGTCAATATTTTCATTTTTAATAATAATTTAATAATAAGCTGAAGACCTTAATCGCTGCTATTTTTTCTTACAGATTTCATTGTTAAATTATAAAACATCATTAATTCGATATTTTTGTCTACAGCACTCTTTATTACCAGTGCAGACATACTCATCTCACTTGGCAGCAGTGAAAGCCATAGCGTGGTCTCCTCATCAACACGGATTGCTGGCTTCCGGCGGCGGAACTGCCGATCGCTGCATCAGATTTTGGAATACACTAACCGGACAACCGATGCAGTGTGTCGACACAGGTTTGTTTTTGTCATGAATTTTATTGTGGATATGTTGTATTATATTTTGTATTTTAAATGCAATTTACTAACTGTGTTGTCTTTTATTTTTAGGATCACAAGTGTGCAATCTGGCATGGTCAAAGCATTCAAGTGAGCTGGTTTCAACGCATGGATATTCACAAAACCAAATTCTCGTTTGGAAGTATCCATCATTGACTCAGGTTTGTTCAATTGTCACCCACTACCATGTAACTTCACCGTTTGACGAGAAATGAGAATAGTGTGAAGCACTCGAAAATACAACAGTGCATAAATAACGATTTTTTTGTATACTTATTTACAAAAAGATGGCATCTATGATATTGATCTGTGCAGTATATTTTCTGAATGGGAATTGATTAAGATTCGTTTTGGAAATATATTCTTTAAAACAAAAGTTTACAAATCATTATAATGTAAAACATGAATTAAAAATAATGGCTGTTGCTGCAATTCTTGTAGGCTGAAGAAATGTATGCAATGTGAAGTTTATTTTGTTAACACATTTTATTAAACTTCAATTATTTTTCCTCACAATTTAATGTCATCAACATAGACTGAGAGTGTTACATAAACAAATATTTTATGATTGATTGTATTACTAGCCACATTGTGAGATCACAAATACAAAAATTTTCACCCCCTATTATTCTCAACATAATAAAGCGTTTCATATTTTTTTAATTATTGTTTTATTATTTATTCCAGGTTGCCAAATTGACAGGTCATTCATACAGGGTGCTATATCTTGCCTTGTCGCCCGACGGCGAAGCGATTGTGACCGGTGCCGGAGATGAGACTCTTAGATTCTGGAATGTCTTCTCGAAGACCACGTCTCATCGGGAAAACAAGAGTGTTCTCAGCTTGTATACGGCGGTGCGATAAGAACCGTGCGATGGAGAATAAAATTTTATGTTAGGATGTGAAGCGTGACTAAAAACTGTAGTCACGGAACATTACGAGAATCGGACTGAAGTTTTCAAGAAGTTATAGTAATACGGTGTAATTTTCTATTACATAAGTAATTTATAAAATAATATATATTTATCTGACTGGAGCTGAAAACATACAAATGTTAGTTATTTTCTTCGGGGTATGTTATTTCGTACTATAAATTTCTACCTAATTTAGAAATATTTATACACATTTTAAATGAAATTACTTCATTGCATTATAGTTCATGAAGAATCATTTAAATAAAAAAATATTTTCCGTTTGTATATAATCAATCTTATATGACGGATATAGAAGATTTATAAAAATATTTATTGTAAAAAACATATTTGATTGGATGGATTGTAAATCATTTGATTTTAAGGAGTGATGAATTCAACGGATAAATAAATAAATGAATAAAGTATCTATCTATCAAAAGTAAAATTTTGCTTTCTGCGAGCCTGGTATTGACTTAAAATATTTTCAATGGAGTGAAGAAAAAAGTCACCGAGAATCAGTAGTTTTTATATATCATTGCTTTATGTGTTATGAATATCTACCTGAAATCCAACTATTAAAAGTGACCATTGTACAAAATCCATAATTCTTCAGAAAACCTAATATCTGTTAACAAATCAGGAAATTACATAATTTATTATAACATATTAGTTAATAAACAAAATATATATAGAATATACATATTATCACTAAGTTGTACAAATTTCTAAACCGATGTGTATGATTATGAATTTTTTTAATTTATTGCTTTCTACTCGAGAGAAAATGTGCATCGAGAAAATTAACATGTGTTGATTTAATTATTCATTTTTCTTCATTTAATCAATGCAGTAAAGAAGAATTGGAAATCTATTGCATTTTCTTTTCTCAATCTAGATTCTTATTGTGATGTTTTATTTTATCATATTGTTGATTATAATTTTATTGCGATGCACATTTATCGAAAAAAATATGTTTAATTATTCCCTTCCAGAGAGACATTGACCGAAAGATATTTATATCATTTGTGATATATTTTTTTTAATATAGGTAGTGAAATTATTATTATTCAAATGTTTCTCTTATGTCAACGAAAAAAACTGGTGGCATGAGCTGCTTGAATTAACGTGTCGACAAAAAATGATGAATTATTTCATTAGCTCCTGCTGCCATGCTTTTTTCTGTAAATATTGCACATTTTTCATTATTACGGTCACACCCCTCTTGTAGCAAATATATTTTCTTTTTGCTATCCGAGTATTTAACTCATTTTTTTTCACTTTTCGATGGTTTATTTTTTACATGGATACTTTTTTATAGAGATGTACCATAGTGGTAATGATAAAGAGTAATTAAATTTTTGCTTGCTTTGATTTCATTTAATGATTTAATATTATTATAACTTTATGTTGCCTTTTTATACATATTTACCACTCTTTTTCACATTTTAATAAAAATTTGGTAATGCGGCAGCTTTAACCATATTTGAGACAATACAATATAACTAAGCGACATAGCAAACATGATTTTCCAAGTAATTATAATTTTTAAATTGTCGTATAACCTCTGTGAAATAATAGTGTAGTGTGTAGTTATTATTTTGGATATACTTCTCCATCTAAGGTGCAATATGAGATGAATTTTTTGTAACTATCTGATCTTTGCTGTCTCTTTTTAGTTTTAAATAAATAACTTCCAAATCAAAAGATGTTCTATTATGAAGTTGATAGGCCAGAAAATTTTTCACATTTTATATTGAAATTTGGAGAAATAATACAAATAAGCGACATTTTATGGACTTGCATAATATTTTTTTATACGCTTTGTTTCAAATTGATGAAAGGTAGATGTGTATTTCTTATAATATTAAAAGAGAAGTTACAGCGAAACACAATTTAAAAACTGTGTACCTGCCAAGAAACGACAATTCAAAATTATTTTCAAATTAAAATCTGGTCTCTATTCATTCCTCCACTTTTGTGATGGTACATGTAATATGAAATTATAAAATTTATCGAAAAAATGAATGTTGTTATTCAGAAAGGAACTATTCCACACTTGTTTAAAAAATGAGCGTAACATATACACACCTAAAAATACAGAATTTAACATTCATTACTTTGAGATAATTTGACTCATAAAAATACTGGAAGCTAAGATTAGCTTAATAGTTCTTTTCTGCATAACGTCCGTGTGAATATGTATGAAATTGATGTTTTTGTGATATTTTTACTTTAGATTTTGCGAAATTTTTGTGATTTGGTTTGGATTTGGCTTGCTTGTCTTACTGTCACATCAGCTTCATGTTTCTACAAAACTTTCAAAACATTCTTTCACGTGAGCTGTCACACCTAATTACTTCGATAATTATGTGTAACGACAGTGAAGTGTTATTACGGAGATAGATATATGGCACGGCACAATTAGCTCATTGAGAGAACTGCAATGTCAAGTATCTCCTGTTATGCTCTGTCTCTGATTTAATTTTAGTTTTGATGAAAAATGATTATATAATTGACCAAATTCTACCAACATATTTTAATTTAAATAGACTGAAGCAATATGTATGTATAGGTGTGATTTTTTTCCGAGTTGAATTATTGATATACTGCCATTCGGTTCAATAAAAAAAATGCTATCAGGAAATGTTGTTTTATTTGTTAAAATTGCAATATGTATAATTGAATGATTTTGTAATTTATAGATGTACCAATAAATCTTGGTGCTGACAGTAACTAAAGTAATCAATATAGGTTTAGTAACCGTATTTTAAAAATAATACAAATTAATAGTTTGGATTTCGATTTGCAGTGCTGTCCCTCCTCACCATTAGCCTGGATAATCGGCAGTTTACTGTATATCTAAAGTTAATAGTTGATCAATGAATATATTTAACTTATATGGAACTTAAAATAAAATAGAAAAAATCTATCCTGAATATTTGGAAAAATCAGTGCAATATTAAATATATATCTATTGCTGAATCATACTACCAATGCGAATCATATAGACTCCTAATCGAAACAAATCAACAGAAGTTGTTCAGCGACGAAACTACTTATTATTCAGTCGCTCAACCTCGCTTTTTTTGAGTGTAAGGATATAAGAATGATGTTAGGACATGACTATTGTAGGAGATAGCTATCGCTACACCCTCACAGAAAAAATCCATAAATCGAATTATTCATTAATTTCATTGAAGGCTTTCACCCAGTCCTCCACCTACTGAATGCGAGATGTTTAAAGATTCTCTTGATTCAGTGTTATCATTAGCCAAAACTATTCCAGGACAGATTGCGTTCCAGCGTGCATTCAAATTGGATTTTTTTATATCGATAATTGTCAATGCGATTATTTTCAGAAAATCGTGAATTTTAAAGTTTTTCCAAACATGGCTTATTGTAAGTGTATTATTTTCATAATTTAAGACATCGACTGAGGGTGCTTGATGAAATTTCAATATCAAATTTGAATTATTGAGATTTTGTACACTCTCATGTATTTTGTCACTGACAGTTACTGTTAGTGACAAAGTGGAAGTGTACAAAATCTCAATAATTCAAATTTGTATTATTTTCCTTTATATCATCGAATATCTGATCTTGAAGTTGAAGTAGTGATGTCGTGTTGGGTGTGTTATGAACAGAATTTGAAATTTACACAACTGGGCAAGTCAACAAGTCAAGATTTCATTGAAATTTTTTTTTTTCGACAAAACAGAAACCATGGTTAACCATTTAAGTATATATGACATACAGAGCAGTTTTTAAAAAATCAACCATTATTTTGTAAAATTGTTATTTAAATATTTGAACAGGTCACTAGTTAAATTATTATTGTCAACTGTCTTACATTCACTTTTGTTATGATGTTGAGGATTTAACTTTAGAGTAATCAATCGAGACTAGGATAAATAAAAATAAAGCATTGGGAGACAAAATTTTTTATCAATATTCCAATTTATATTATGTAATACAAAAGAAACACATTAATAAAAAAAAAACTACATCTTATAACAACATAGTCACAAACACAATATTGCCATAATTGAAAAATGTAATATTTAAAAACAATAACTATATTAATTTTTAAAGTATGTAGGTTTAGGAATAGATTGTAGAAAATTGGTAGGAATGGAAAAAATAAATATGGATGGGTTGCAATCTTTTGCAAATCATATTCCTGGTTTTAGATTTCTAATTATTAGTGAGCATTTGTAAGCTATTAAAAATCTGTTTTACAAAAATGTTAATGTGGAACTATATAATATTACCGTTTATATTGCAAGCATTGATACAAAATTTTTCATTTTTAAAATGCAATGAGCTGTAAATTAAATCTCAAAAAATGAGATTTATAATATTCAATCAATTTCAATACGTTTTTTTATTTCTTTCTCAATTTAATAACTAGAGATATATTTTAAGACTTCTTAGTTCTATTTCAAGTCTATAGATCTATATCAATTTAATACCAACAGATCTGGGTAAATTTAATGACCTAAATGGAATGATTCAAAATATTATGGTATTAGATCCACCAAATAATGTAAATATTCAATTTATAAGAATAACTTTAAAATAAAAATGTATTAGTTACTAAAATACATATGAATAGGAAGACAAATGAGACATTTTGAACATCTCTAAATCTTACGAAAAGGGAATGTTCATATATTCAAACAAAATTTAAAAATAGTTTAGAGAAATTAATTTCAATAATAATACGAAGTAAACAAATTTAATAAGTAATACAAATGAAGCTTAAATATAAAAAGTGAATGAGAAACATTATCCAACTTTCGATAGCAACAACACTGAAAAAATTTCTATACATTACTCAATAATGTCAATAATTTGCGAATAAATTCTTCTTAATTATTTATAGCCTTTCAAGTTTGTTGTTACATTACCATGGTTTGTATAAAATGTTAATACAATGGTAAACAAACTTTTTTCATAACGATTTACTATCTTCAGTTGTCTTGTGTCGCCACAATCTATGATTTTAATTTATTCAGTGTAAATTCGTATAAAATTAACTATTTTCTAAGGGTGCAAACAATTTTTAGATGTAATACAAGATGTGGTATTTGTTTCTGTCAAGTTCACATTGTAGCAGGTCTTGCTTCACTATTCTTTTCTGCAATATGTTCAAGAACAAAAAAAGACTATCTAGAGATGAAATTAACATTATGCGACGAATAGAAACAACACATTACACTGTTTCAAAATAATTGTGACATATTTAAATATATAAAAATATTGTATTTTAGAGTAAGTGACATTTTTATTGATATGGCATACCACAGAATGGTGGTTCAGCGGCACATTTCGGTAATTTGTGGCAAAAAAAATAATATGTCGTAGGCTTGCAACTAAAATCCACTAAGTGCATTCAATAGTGGATTTTCTTCGAGTTCCTTTATGTTTTTATTCTTAATTAAATATTACGGCTACCTAAATAAATTGTTTTACTATACATGATTAATAAATGTTAAAAATCTATTTTAACATTAAAATAAAACATTCCATTTTACAAACCCGAGACATGCACAACCGTAGCCAATGGCGTTGACCACTGCACCACAGACCCTGGCACTATTTTTTTATGCATTTAGCAGATTTTAGTTGTAAGCCGACGATATATGTTTAATTTGCGTACAAACAATAAATCACAAGTTCACATTTTGTTATATCATTCATTAAACATCTTCGGGTTACATAATTTTATTATTATATGCATAATGTGTAGAAAAATAAAGGAATCTAATATATAGAGTACACGTACTAACCTTTCATTATGTTCGTGGTTTCACATTATAATAACATGCTGCATGTTGATTAATAAACACAAAAGTAGATTTCAATTCAGAAAACCATTGTTCTCCCTAATGAGGGAAAAAATTAAGTTTGAGGAAACATAGTTCATTTATATCTTATAGTGAATGGTCATTGCAAGAGTTATGTTCAATTGTTTAATATCATGAGTGATACACTCAAATAAAAAATCTCTTAGAAGTGTGGCATAAAAAGTGTGGAAAAAAGAAGTCTACAGTTTAGATTTACGTTAGTCTCGAATACACACTTTTCACACAACACACTTCAAATATAGTACCAATGTTAACTGCCACATAACATCGGCCACTTTGATAGGCTACCAGCGTAAGTAGGTAGATTTTACTGGATGTGATATATTTCATCTGTCATGGCTACTTTGACAGTTATCACAGAAATATGACTTGGTTAGAGTAATAAGTTATTTTGCAGCAATCTGATCATAGATCACCAGTTGAGTGGACTATCGGGCAGTCCACCGGGATACTGCCCAGTCAGGCAAGCGGTACAGTGGCCACCGGCGCCTCCCCCTGGGGCTTTCATCCCGAACCTCACAGCACTCACCAGTCCATCGACGCTGAGGTATGACAAACTATCAGCACCTGAAATAATCGACATTAAATATTAAATCATATTACATAGCTGCCACTACAAGAATGGAACTTATTACTATACAAATGCAAATCTTGTTTTGGATCTCCTAAAAAGTACCAATTATAGACCAATGCCTTTTTCATTTCGCACAGATATATAGATGAAAATGGCATGCTTTAAATATACATTATTTGAATGTTAATCGTTTAAGTGCCGGGATCGTAAAAATATTTCTGTCACCACAGACCAAGTGTTTTCAAATCGCCCAAAATGTCATAAATCTTATCATAAAGTCCAAATTATTATATCCATGCATCCATGTCTCGCCTTTAGTTGATTTTTAAATTAGTCACAGTCGAAAAAATCGACGTTTTTATTTTACCACCAGGGTTGTCACAACACATGTATACAATTATTTTTTTTGTTGACTTTTTTTAAATTTAGTTTTAATATTATCATATTTCACAATAGTTTTTCACTTTATTTTCATTATCATAGTTTTAATAACAGTATTTTTTATAAATTTATTATATGGATTTGTAGAATACATGAATCTTCTTCTTCCGAGTCAAATCTGTTAGAAGTAGCCAAAGGAACCGTATCATCGTCGTCACCGAACACATCAAAATCATTTTCGAAAGCAGTTAAGTCATCCAGCAATCCAACATCAATCCGATATCATTTCCTTCCAATTCTGGCGTTACAATAAAAATATCGTTCTCAACTTGCGGTGGTAAATATTTCAAGGATGATGGTAAATTGCTTTCTCCAGGGGACTCCATTATTACAAAAGCTTTTCACAAAAATATATAGTTTACAAACACACAAAAATGGAGAATTATACAATATTATAGACTTTCACACAAAAAAATAAGTTTTGCACAAAATGATGTTTTGATACAGTAACGAACTCGAATTCATAAATATTTATATTTTTACACAGCACTCGTATGAATGTTTGTGATGTCTACAACACCTTCCACCCATCCGATCCTCAAAAACGGAGTGTAACGAGAGCGATTAGCTAACCGCTAGTCCTGTTCTATCGCTACTCTCTTCGAAAAAAGAGAGGTTGAGCAACTGAGTAACACGCAGTTCCCATAGAAAACTTCTGTTGAGATACCTCCATAAGAAGGCCATATGCTCCACGTTGAGAGCGGACATGGTAAAAAAAATATATCTTTTGCCACTTACACATTATTTATTGCGAAAATATTTGACGTATTAGAGAGGCAATATATTTATGAGTAAAAAAAATTTATGTATCCTAAATAAGCTTATAGGTGATATTTGTATTAGAAAATATAGTTGCTAGCAAGAAAAAAACAATTGTAAAAAATATTTGGAAATAAGCCTGAGTCCGAAAAGCATTCCGATAACCACAAGATGCAAAATAAAACTGAAAGAAATAATAAAATCAGGAGATATTGGAAAAGAAAAATATGTTAAAATGTATTAATATTAATGCGAATTAATTATTTTTTGTGATAGCCCTTAATTCTTACACCTATTAATTATCTACGCGCTAAAATTCCAGTAAAAATATTATTTGTTTGAGAAATAAGAGATGTCTCTATCCCGATATTGATTGTGGTAGCCTGCGATGCGCCTGTTGGACACCTTTTACAGAAATCTTTTTTGCTAGTTCACCATAGCAAAATTTTGGGTTATTTTAATTTATCCTGGTAGAGCATAGATGGGACTAAACGTTCGTGAACCAATGTCAACTAAAAATTAGAGACGCCGAAATCACTCACTCGCCTGTGCGTGCATTGCCTATAAGTCGAGCATCTCACTCACGTACCGGTGCGTGCATGGCACCTGACTGTTTAAAGTAATGGTCTTTGCAATTAAACATAGTGTTAGTTTAGCGTATTTTTTTATTCTATGAAAAAAGATTATCAATCAATATTGAAATAATGAAAAGATTTTAAGATAAAATTGTAGATAAGTAAAGATCCTGGAAGTTTTAATTTTTGTTCCTGCGGTACTGCAAGTTTAACATTAGACGCGGTAGTCATATTTGAAATTTTATGGATATACTAACCAACATGCTTGGCTAGTTGAGGAGGTGTCATTCTATTGGCTATAAGTTCCTCTCGTGTGGGAATGTTGATTCCCATGTAACACGGATATTGAAGTGGCGGACTGGCAATTCTTACATGGACCTAAAATTAAATTGATAATTTTTCAACTAATTATTAGTAGAGGTTTTTTTGTATTGAGATTCCATCGTTTTCATGAATATCCACTGATTGAAAATACATGCAATTTTCTGGTCTTAGCAGTGGGCTGTGAACTTTTTGGATAAGTTTTTATTAATTTTCAATCGGATTCTTCTGATGATGTATTGAGATCATTATTAAAATGTTAATTCAATAGTAAGATTATTTACCTCTTTAGCTCCAGCATCTCTTAACAGCTTAATGATTGGACCTATTGTATTTCCTCTCACAATACTATCATCAATGAGTACCAGTCGTTTGTCCCGAACATTTTCTGACAGAGCTCCAAATTTCTTGGCGACTCCAAGCTGTCGAAGTCGTGTTGAGGGTTGGATAAATGTGCGTCCTACGTATCTGTTCTTACATAACACCTCCGCAAACGGTACTCCTGACTGGAAACAAGATTTGAAAAACATTCCAGTTCATTTTCATAATGCATATCATAAATTAGTCAAAACTTAAAAACTTCAAATCAACTTGAGGTAATTAGACATACATTTTCACAATCATAAATATATTAAATTGGATATCATTTACAAAGGTTTTAATAAGCCATCAACATGGTAAAATGTAATAATTTAAGACATCGACTGAGGGTGCTTGATGGAATTTCAATATCAAATTTGAATTATTGAAATTTTGTACATTTCCATGTATTTTGTTACTAACGACACGGGTTTCGCCTTTCGGCATCTTCAGGTATTCGAGCACACGAGTGAACTCAAAACTGAGTTTTGAGTTCACTTGTGTGCACAAGGCGAAACCCAGGTCATTAATGACAAAATACATGGAAATGTACAAAATCTCAATAATTCAAAAGTAAAATGTAATCTTCTGCTTTAGCCTTTCTGATTCGCTATAAAATAAAAATTCACTACCAATTTTTTATAACCATGCCCGTTCCCGATGTATGGCATATGGAGTCCTAATGGAGGTATCTCGACAGAAGTTTTTCTACGAGAACTGCTTGTTACTCAGTTGCTCAACCTCTCTTTTTTGAAGAGAGCAGGGATAGAAGGATAAGGCTAGGAAAGGACTGGTGGTTAGCTGATGGCTCTCGCTATACCCCAATTTTTCGATGGATTGGAAGGAACTTTAGATATTACAAACATCCATGCCTTTGAACAGAAATCCATAAATCAAATGGAAATTCAATTTATGAAACTGTCTCTATTAGGACTCAGACATGTGAGGCCTGTAACCAAAGCCAACGACGTTGACCACTGCACCATGTACCCGGCATAATAATAATTTCACATTTAATTGCCTATCTGAAACAATAACAGATTGAAAAAAGTATGCAATGCTGATCTCTTCATGTCGTATGGCATTAGCAGCACAGTCAAAATTGGGAGAAGGTATTGGTTGGGCCATGTCGACTGTATGACTGTACAAGAACCAGAGATGAAAATGATGCAAAGGAGAGGCACAGTAAGAAATCACTGGCTGGACAGTTTATTATCGATGACTAAGGAGAGAGTTCTCAGTGGAAGACATAACGAATAGTGAGTGGTCATGTACATGATTATAAATAAACACTAAAACAATTTTCATTATGGTTATCTTTGTTTATTATATGGATTTGCAAAGTGAAGAAAGGTATGATTTTATGCACTCATTTGGGAGTTGGTAGATTGTTAGCAATATTTACCTGTCTAGCATAACCATGAGCTGCAGCAGTACCAGATTCAGGGACCGAACTAACAATATCGGCATCAACCGTTGCTTCTCGAGCCAACTCCCGGCCACATTGCATTCGCACCGAATACACCATTTGACCTAAAAAAAAAGCCAACATTCAACTATAATAATCAAGTATTACAGAGATTTTAGCTGGTAGTAAGTTATTGCAGATTTTCTAAGCAATGAATCTGAGCAAAAGGTAGAATAATATACAATGTGAAATTTTCAAATTACTTAATAATGACGAAGTAAGATTGTGAACTTTTTGAGGCCCAATAGATTCGCATTAGGGCGAATATAACTAATTAATTAATTATTATGATTTTGTGAGACTAACCTTCAAATATACTATCCCCTCGTGCGAAATAAACATATTCGAAAATGCAAAATGCTTGATGTGCCGTTGGTGGAAGATAAACACGCCCGACAGTTTTTGGCCCATTTCGTGAAATCTCAACAACCTCTCCTGGAAGAACTTCACGTTCATAACGGGCACCGATAGAGAGGAAACCGCAAGACTCGGAAGAGACTACCCAACCTTCTTCACTTCTGCCACTATCTGAAATAATTTCAATGATGAATTGATTCCATTTGCCTACATATTATATCTACACAGAGTAGATAAGGCTGGAGTATCTGGAATGCAGTTATAAAATAAAAAATAATACGGTCTATGACGGATGTCTAGATTAGGAGGTAATTTCATAATCTGTAAAACTTTTTAAAACCTATGCAGACTGCAACCAATGGAAAATGGATAAAGCTGTTTAATAGGTGTGCATAAATGATCTACACCAACTGAATTGATAATAGTAGAAAAAATAATCATCCTTCATACTTAAAGGCAATATCTTTCCGATGCAAAGAGGTCGATTTCCAAAAGGATCCCTAGCAGCATAAACTCTGTCACTGGTCATCACGACGAGGGAATAAGACAACGGAGCCAACTCCATGAGAGCTCGTATTCTACCTGGCCAGTCAGGTCCGCTGCCTTCCTCTTCAGACGCAGGGCTAACGCACAATGCTTGCGTAATCAGCTCTGAATCAGACTGTGTGGATAATCCAACTCCACGGGCTAATACCTAGAAATGACAAAGCAATTGTATGAAAAAATCGTTTTCCAATAAATCACTATTCAGCAACTTTTATTCAATTAATTTTATTAAATTTAAAAATTTGAGATTTTGTACATTTCCATGTATTTTGTCACTTACGACCCGGGTTTCGCCTTTCGACATCTTCAGGCATTCGAGTACACGAGTGAACTTGAACTGACACAAGTAGACAGTTTATAACAATTACATACAAGATAAATACGACAAATCTTATCTCGGAGTCTAAGAAATTAGCATCTGGAATAGTCACAATAAATGTATTACGGGTGAAAAGAGGGGATTTTAAATGCAATTCGAAGAACTACCTACCCAATTTCAACTAATGGGCTCTGTTTAATTAATTTTAAGTTTGTTAACTTTTGTTTATCGACTCTTTGACTCACATAAACAAAGAACTGTAAGTATGTGAACCATTATGTGTATAATAATAATATACAAACGTAAATTAAGGAATGTTCAGTTTTAGGTCATTTAAATTATTGTTTACCGCTTTATCCTTCAACAATCATCATCCGGTTTAAGTAATAATCCTTTCAAAAAATACCTAACTAATCAAGTTTGATCAGATATTTCAAATTAGAAGATTTGAAAGGCAAGTACATATTTAAGCATGCCAATAGATTTGAATATATCGTTACCGTACTGCTGGAAGGTGTAAGTAATAAAAATGAGATAAAGGCAAAATGAAATTTTTCAATTCTTTGTTTGGAATAACTGAGTAGGTACATTAACGCAGGCAATTGTCCCTACCATTATTTGAGACAGATCAGCACACATCCATCTATCTTTTGATATTATAATGATCTATGTAATATAAAATATCGAGGTTCTAGCCTTTAGGCTTTATCCTAAAAGTTAAAATATTTTTACTCAGAGCTAACAATTTGTTACCTACCAATTGATGACAATACGGTGACGATATATAATATGTATATTATGCATTGAACATATTTATAGTAAGATCGTTACCATTCTTCTTAGGCTCTGACAGTTGAGTAATTCTCCATTGTGAGCTAGGGCGAGTGCTCCGTGAGCCGTGTGCACCACAAAAGGCTGGCAATTTACTTCCTCAGACGCTGCCGATGTCGAATACCTGAAATGATTTCATTCAACCGTTCTGAAAACATTCAAAATAACACCCGAATTAACGAAGCTAAGCTTTTCGAAACATGTTTCTTCTAAAAGTTTTCATTCAAATAATTATCGGACGGGCTGTGAATGCGCAAATGTAAGATTCGAGTATTACCTGGTGTGGCCGATACCGACGTTCCCTTTTAACTTCTTGATGGATTCGTCGTTAAAGATGTTGCTGATCAGACCCATCCCTTTGTGGATATGAAATTTGTTCTTATTATCACCCTCCGATGTCACTATACCGGCTGACTCTTGGCCTCTGAAATTCAAAAGATCGAATCAAAAATATATATAAAAAAGATTCTCTACGCTCAATTAATTATCTTCAGATCAGAAAATAAATCACAAAAAAATATATTCATTCCAGTGGATTAACAAAAATAAATATTTTACTTGTGGTGACATTCTAAAGGAAGAAGAATTTATAGCTCCATACATGTCTCAGCTTGTCACCTTTCAAGGTTTGTATAAAAGGTGTGAATAAAATTAGTAACAATATGTCCGTCACATATATGGCAATATAGAGCTGGTTATGATATATATATTGTGCCATAAGATATAGCCATTTTGAGAACACGTGTAGGCACGATGATTGAAACACATGATAAGCTAAATTAACATGTTTCAAATTTCAATCATTACTCACTAGACACAAATAATACATGTTGTTTGTCAATTTTTAACAAATAGGCCATATTACCATATTTGGTTGCATTTTTATTATAAGGTCTCAGTCACACTAATAATGAATTCGATATCAATATTTGAAGTCAGTTTCCCATTTTTTGATGAAATGCCTTATATTCAAAACTGACAAATAAGGAAAAATAAAGAAGCTCACATGAATGACTTGAAACAAAAAAAAACACTTGAAATTGAGAAGGGCAACAGATATTTCATGGTTAATAAGCAATAATAAATATCTCTAATGGTGATCACATTACTATTTTGAAGAAAAGGTCTTAATAATGGTAATGATTGCCATGTGTATCTTTGAATAGCATAGGTAAATTTTACCTCTAAGTATTTAGTAAACATTCTAAATTTTAGTGATTGAATATTGATCCTTGTTTTCTCATCTTTATCCGTGGAAGAAAACTTCACCATGTAGACCGGTATGGTATATTCTGTATAATAAATACTGGTTCATATTCCATTCAATGACTACACCATACATAAAAACAGACATGGAATATGCGACAAGCATTACCTATGCTGTAGTGCTACTAATCCAAGACAGATTACTTGTGCGATATCTATTTGCGTTGGCCATTCTCCAGCTCCTATTGCCCCAAATACTCCACATTCATGTGTCAAACCTACAAAAAAAAAACATATTGTACAATTTTCAAAAGGTCCCACCTGATATAGAGTAAATCACAAATCCGCAGCCCAAGAATAAAATACTATAAAATTAATCAAATCACCAGACGAACAACACAATTTAAGATGGCTTTAGACAATCTATAACGACACAGAATTTATTTCATTTGAAACATTACACACATACTTGAAAAGATACTGAATGTTACTGTTGGTTTATTTGTGGGACGAAAATTGAGAGGAGGGAAAATTTATTACCTGAAGACACAGCACCTCTTCCTACTCTGTGATCAGTGTGTATAGTGACACCATTATCTGTAGGTTCTGTATTTGAAGGTTCAAGTAGATTTTCTGTAGTTGTGTCATTTTCTTTTCCACAGCACGCGGCGGAAGATTCCGTGCACACCTTCCGTCTGGAGACAGGTCGATTTCTGGGCAACATATTACTGGCTGTAAATATAAAAAAACCTGAATCCACAGTACTAATCGTAAGTTATTTTGCATACATGCACGATAGGGAATTTGAGCTATTGAGCACACAGCTAGGTGTGTTGTTTTATAATATTATAACGAGTGACCGCCAACTTTGCAAAATCGTTTATTTCTATTATAATTTATCAGAGAATTATATTTTAATAAATAACTTTTTAAAATTGCAATTTTAAGTAATTGCTTTGACTAGACGATGTCTATATATTGAGTTTAGTAACTGCTGACTTCTAATAATACCATCATTTAAATTTTTCAGACTTTCAATAATCGTAAACAATTTTTGGAATAATGAATTTTGAAAAGAAATTATGGAATTTTTACATATTTATCCGTGAAGTCATTCTCTGCTCAGTGTTAGAAATGTTAATTACGCTCCCACTCCTGTGGTTTCAATAATTAATCAGCAATGTCAGTGTTGAAGTATATTATGATTATCCATTCTATTATATCATGGTAATCTTTTTACTTGCAAATCCAACGGCCATAAAATTACACGAGTAATAGTAAATCAGTAGAGCATGGACATCAAAAAATAGAAAGTACATAATGTGCGAATATTCTCTCTGCATCTTAAATGGTATTAGGGTTCCACTTTAAATTTTACTAGTTGATTTATTCATGTAAATGATTTGGGTAATGATGAATTTGTTTATTCATTTTTATAGAGATAATTATGAGTTCATTAAAACTATATAATCGATAATTTATTCAGAATGATGTAATCTAAATATCAGCTTTCACCATACTCACAAAGTGATTGATATAATAATCTTATATGAGACAAGGAAAAGTTGATTAGGTTTCACTAATTTAATTACTGGCTAAGCTATAACATTCATATTATATAATAAACATCTGGCTAAAATGTAATTATTGGTTTGGATTAAATTTTAATTGCTTTCAACAACAGGCAAGCCCAGCCGCAAATCGAATAGGTGGATTATGGGTACAAAGTAATAAATAAACTTCATAAAAAGAATAAAGAGATTATTGATTGAATTGGCATTTACTTGGTAGAACTTCATTGTAATAGGGTAAAATATCAAAGTATTTAAGTTCTACAAAATTTTGTTAGGCAGTTTAGGATTTTGTAGAACTAAATACTTTGATATTTTACCCAATTATAAAGAGATTGAAAATACTCAAGCTAGGTTAACCTTACACAACTACTATGTATTAAAAATTCAATATATAGAAGATTAACGCTGTATTTTGTATTTTGTAAGCTGGTATGTGAAGTGGAACTTCAGTTTCGGTTGCAGTTGTAAAGTCCCAATATAAGAATGCAGGACTGTAGGATAATTAAAGAAAGACAAATAATTCATAAATGTAAGAGACAGATTTAATAAAGTGAAAGCAAGTTGTTTTATAGCCGTTTTATTTATTAAACCTATGATTTTTAACTGTTTTCACTTTGGAACATGAAGCATGTTCAGTATATTGTTTTTGTATAAATTATCATGGAAGCCTGTCATTGAGTTATTTTGAAAAAGGCTACATTTATCTAGGATATATTGTAAATATAAAAACGCATAAAATATTAAATTTTTGATACCAAATGTTTTTGTTTTATTTCGCGACTTTCAAAGTAAGGTAGGAATATATATCGATGGCCTAATGTTATAAACCTGTAGCTGATATTTTGACGAAAATGACGTATTTCGTTTTTTTTAAATAATAGAACACACTATACATTTAATATTTAGAAGAAAAAAAGTCGAATATACATAGTAATGTAAATATTCAGTTTTTTTAGTCTCATGTAAAATTTGTAAAAGTCAATTACGGGATTTTAACATTAGACCATCGATATATGGAAGATTATAATGGAATGGGAAAAAATAATCGTTTCTAAGTATTATTTATCTATTAAGATGATCTATTTCATCAGAAACCTGAATGTCAAAGACATAGTCAATAGTCTGAAACATACTGAGAAAGGGTTTATAATTTCAGAGCTATGATTCGCTCCTGTAAAGCATCAACGGCAGGAAGCATCGAGCATTGAAAAAATAGTATTCAATTTTAACTGACAAAAGCTGCATGTTCCAAACAGTTTGCAGTTGTAGAATAAGTACATTCATTCAAATTCCATTTCCATTTTTTAATAATTATCTTCACAGCGGCCTCATATATTGTTATGAGGCCATTGTGGTGGTAAGGTAACTAAAATATTACACAACATAAATAGAAGAAAAATATCCTAACTTACCTATTACAAACGTCTTTATTGTAGTTGTTTTATTATTACTAATTAAAGGACTGGTAACACCAACACCTAACTCAATGACTTCAAACGAAACTATAATAAGGCAAATGTATCAATGAAGTGTTTTTCCGATGGTTCCATACAAATCAAACATTCCCGAAGACTGTTGTCAATTTGATATCTATATCAGATAACTAAATAGTTTATGTAACGCCAATCGCAAAATAACAAAAACATGCATAAGAAAACAACACGCAAACACATCAAATGACGTTGTTGAGACTCTCAGGGGGGTCACGTGCGTCCCGCTGAGCGAACTTCTGACCCTAGTATTTGATGAATAACATATTTAGATAAAGAATTGAATGTTATGTTGGGAAAAATATCAGGTTTATCATTAAATATAGAAAAGGGCACACGATAGTATCGTGTATGCAACAATCAAAGTAATTTATTTTCAGCTGGTGTGATTTGAGTTCTAAATTATTTTAGATATGACAGGCTTTGAAGATATCTCATGCATTGAGTTGGAACTTGACCGCATTAATTTGCTCCTTCTCGAAAGTGCAATCCCGATTAGCCAATAAACAACATGGAACCAACCTAACAAGTTATCGGGAGGTTTAATATACTTATGACGACAACAGGGCAATTTACTACAGTTTATAAAATTTAGGAGTTTTATTTATTACTAGTGAGTACCTGGCATGCGTTGCAATGCCACTCAAAGAAAGAAAGGGTTTGTGTTTTAATTTTGTTTATTGAAGTGCTTTTGGATTAGGGGTCTGTACTGACTGAAATTTCGTAAAATTACCTGGTTCAAGCCCGTCATCTTCAGGCCGGGCCCGAGCCCAAGTCCCAATATCATGTTTCTTACCCGAACCTGACCCGAAGCCTAGATTTATTCATCTCAGCCCGAAAAAAGCCCGAGACCTCTATTTTGGATATACGATATTTTTTTGTTTTTCCGTCTGGTTCAGAGATGTCGTTAGCCGTATGTATTTGATTCTTTTTTTTAGATTTAAATTTTTTTTTCTTCAGAAACCTGCGCACAGTGCGCACAGGTGTGCGCACAACAACTCGAAATCGGATGAATGGTAAAGGAATGCATAGAGACAAACAAGCATTCATTTTTATATATATAGATAGTTTACCAGATGACTATTTCAGTTACATTTTGATAATGATAACAAATATCTCGAAAATCATTTTGAAAAATAAGAGTTTGATCATTTTATTGTGGCAATGAAGCCATTATCACTCCCGCCGAGTTATTTATGATGAGAAATTTTAGGTTAAAAATGTAATAATTGTTGCAAATCATATCAAAATAAAATTAGGTGAGAATATTTCATGGAGCTAAATTATACGATAAGCTGTTACCAATTGATCTCTGAAATAGGAAAGGTTATCGTGTTTTGTTTTATGACATACAAAGAAAAGTAAATGACAATAATTCAACACAAAAAAAATCTCTAAGAATTGAGATATAAAATTAAAATTGATATTTAGTTTGCGGATAGCACTTTTGGTGTTTCTTAAACTCATGTGTATCGCTTCTCTGTCAGACTCAAAGTTATCTACTAATTTAACGTATTGATTCTAATTAGTTAATTAATGAATGAGTTTCCCATACAAGAATCAGGGACAAAGGAAAATATTGTAGAATAGCTTTGTGCTGTACCTTAGTACAGTGTCTTACGGTATAGTTTATATATGGTACATTCAGGTTCTATCGTTTTTCAAGTGATCAGTAAAAAATAATGACAGGTGCCGAAAATTACATGAACATGAAAAAAAACAGCCATAATCAAATCTTGAACATCAATTTCATTTTCAGCTGAAAACAGTTTTAGCTATAAATTTATATTATTTTGTCAGAATTCCAGGTTAACAGTTATCAATTAAAACAAAGATTTAAAAAATCTTATTGCAAGAAATCAATTCTTAGATGAAGGATATGGCTGTAAATTTTTAGATCTCGATTTTCAATTTATGAAGTGAATTTATCATTACAAAGTGTAAATGAAAATATACTGACTATGGGCCATGGTGAGTAAATACGATTAATGTTACAAAGTGAAATGTGGAAATTGATAGGAGCAAAAAATTATCGTTCATTGCGAATAACCTAGATAAGCCCATTGCGCGCATAATCAGTATTTAATTATAGCCTGCATAAGAAATGTTAAATTAAAAGTGGACTCTTTTGTTCGGAACGTCGGAATGTTGATAAATAATATTTGGGATTTTTGGCAAGCGTACATAGAAGCAGGGACGGCTCTTGTAAAGGAGCAAAGGGTGCAATGCACTCCAATAAGTCCCATCAAAATATTCCATTAATAAACGATATTCAAATATAATAATTATACCAATTCACTAATTTTAAATTTTCCTCGTGTTTCCCATAGGAAAATATTGCAGGAAACGATGATCAATAAACACGACTAGCAAACGTATTCTGCGTCGATTCAGAATACGCATGAAAGTCAGTCGACGACGCGGTAGGAGCATAAATTCTTTTGAACTCCTTAGACGTCAGAAATGTTCTATATATTTTGACATATTTGTGACGTTGCACTAGTATGAAGTACGCTTCAGTTGCATTTTGTATGGACTGTTTTTGAGCACTGATCCCCTGGCGGAAATTCCCGAACGTACCCGAAAGCGATTTGACGTTTGAGTTTACAAACCTGTAACAGTCATTTGTAAGAATGTAAAAGAGCAGTGGAACAAGCTTAGTAAGCCATCTAATTTCGATATGATTCTTTAACTACACGCTCTTCAATAAGAATAATATTTACCTACAATTATAACTTTTGGAGTGATGAATACAATTTATAAAATTATAACTATGATCGTGTATAATACCGGTAGATATAATTGAATATTTAAAATAGGATAGTTTCGAGTTTTTTACCTGGCTGGCCTTACCTATTCCATAATATTCAACTGTGTATCTGGTTCAGTTTCGTAATACACCTTCCTCTAATATTTTTTATATTCTTCAATATTGAATTCTACAAATTAATTTCCCAAAAAATACTTATGCGAACAATTTCCGGTTTAATACTGAATTATTCCAATTGCAGACATTAATATGGTAACCTTAACATACGATTTCATGGAGGAATTTAAACTTAAATTGAACTAACTGGTTTATACAGCAGAGAAGATTTTACGATGTCGTTGGAGCCCTGTCTATACTTCAACTCTTCGCGAATAAAAAATACATATAGTATTTAGCTAAATCGTTAAGCCATTACAAATAATTTATACAATATCGATGACTTCCGTCGAAAGTGAGTGTTACTTCTAAAATTTAAAAAGGATCAATTCATTTTGAGAAATACCACGGCTAAAGACAGACAAGGTTTCCCAAACTATCATCCGCGACAACCTGGAATGGTTGTATATGCTGCTAGGGCTGCAACAAATTTAGACGTACTCAAATTCATATTGATATTACCTACCAAAAAAGAAGAAAAGTGGTCCGTCGAAATTAATCCGCAGGGAAGGTTTGGGAAACCCTGGTGAAGAGAAACAGTTGATATCGCTAATATCAGATTTATATTTTCGTATATGTCTAATAGTACTTTCAAAATCCAATATGTGGAGGATGGATTTCTTACATAAATATGTGAATCTTTTTTTGCACTCCCTAATATTCCTGTCACCGGCCGCCACTGCATAGAAGGGTTTGCTACAACTGTTCTGAGAGATCAAAACTTTCTAGACCACGTGGACCCAACAGGTACTTGATAATTTTCTGTCAACCTGAAGCAAATTCTTTATTTTTAAAATGTATGGGTTGGATTGTTCAGATATTACGCTGTTTATCACTGACTAAACATTAATGATCACTTGAATGATGTTGACTGTCAATTCTTGGTGGAAAGATAAATAACAATACTATATTGCTGATGCTTCACAATACCATAACATGTCAAGTGACACATTCAATATTGGTCTTGATACTGTAAATTGTGTTTTATTTTTATAAAAATAATGATATGAAAACATTCCAACTCCGGCCCTTTCACCACCATTTCACCTCGCATCACTTTATTAAATGCTTTATTTTTAAAGATACCCCTTAAGCTACAACTTATAGAAAGAAACCACATAATTATTGAAATGTCAAATTATGTTTGTCTATTAAATCGAATTTTCTCTTTATTATTAACAATCTCAATTATACATGCGTTGTTGGCGAACAAATGACTACAAACACCTAATCTTTGTAATGAAGGAGAATCACTCATTCGTCTCTTTGGAAATATTAGAATCTTACAGAATCACTTGCTTTTGTACTCACACTGCAATGATAGGCAAGAGTGAGAAAAAAATGACTTGCACCTAAGAATTGAACCACTACTCATTTGTTACGCATTGATTTGAATTGAATGAGAATCAATCAAGGAAATATACTAAAATTCTCGAGAATCTCAACAATGCTTCTAGGCTTCTGTCTCCACGCAATCTCTTTGCTTCCTCTCAAGTTGAACCGAGTACATACTACGGATGGTCATTAGCAATCTTCCAGGACGGCATGATCTAGTCAGTTGGAAGAAGAGACAGATGGGATTCGGGCTTCCCTGAGGCATCCCCAGAATACGTTTAAGCTTGGCCTAGAGCTGATCTCTTATCTCCGAATCCCTAATGAAATTTAGCCACTGTACCTCTGGTATTTGCTACAAGAATTTGTTTTCAAAACTCAGTATATGTTTACCCCAAAAATTTTGTGAGGTGTCATGATTTGCTTCCACCTTCCGCCTTCCATAAGTGGCAGTAGTTTCTGACTTAATGCAACTGTGCCTTTTAACAATTAATGAAGAAATATGATAAATCCAGAAACGATTAAAAAAAAATTGGGCTGAGCAAAATGTGTACATGATAGAACGAGGTACAGCAATATAGTATTATATGAATATAAATAATTATAATATAATCTCAATGACAAGAGTTGCGAGATCTTCAAATAAACGCAGTTGTTATTGAATGCATTTTTTTAAATATTTGTCAGCACTTGTTATTCCAATAAGTGATTTGAATGTTATGAAATAACACATTTTGTAAATATTCCACTACTGCAGTAAATAACATGGCCATCGAATTAGTAAATATTTATTATTTCCAAGTGTTTCCAAGTAAATACATTTTATTTTCGTACATTAATACGCATGTGATGTAAATTTGAATCTAGAATAAAATATTAATGGAGTTAAGAGGAATTGAAATAACCTTTTAATTTACATTCGACACAGCGTAGACAGGTGGATAGATGGTGTCATTGATTAATTACAAATATAAATTTGTACAATCAATTAAGGAATGTGAGGAAGGGATAGTGACATAATATTTTTTAAGTAGTGTTAAAAATATTTAGGGACAACTAAATGAATTAACCGGATAGGTTGGGCACAGGGAGGGCTCTTGTAATGGAGCAAAGATACATATTCTGTTAATAAGCTATACTTAACATATTTATTATACCTATTCATTTATTTTATTAAATCCCCCGCGTGTTCCCCATAAAAAGATATTGCAAGAAGGCATTTAACCCCGGATTTCAGGATTGATGTTTTTTCAATCCCGGGATCCCGGGATTGAAAAAAGCCAAATTCTCAAATTTGAAATTGTCAAAAAAAAAAATTGTAGGTAAAATGTGAAATCTGCAGTTCATATAAAATAGGAGGATAGGTAGGTATGTTCCTAAAAACGCATAAAAGAACACAATACCTAGGTACTTATACTATGACTGATATAAATACAAAATTATAATAATTATGAACACGTGCAATCACACAAAAAATGTTTGTAAAATATGTAGGTACCCAAGTATCTTCTTAATTATGCAAAAAGTATTTGCAAGCAGAATCTTGCACGTTTAGTGTCTTCAATTGTTTTGTAGTTAGAGTAGACTAGATTAGTAATTGAAGACATGTTACAGTTAAATGACAAAAATCTTCAATTGGACATCTAAAAATAGAATAGTGTTCAACTGTTTTTTTGTAGATAATCATGCAAAAAAACAATAAATTGTCTGTTCCTGCCCGAAATATGAGTGTGAGAGAGAAGACAACACATATGTCAATTGCTGTTGCAAGTTGAATGCGGATGATGGGGTTAGATTGTTGCATCAAAACATGGGGGATCGTAAATTATTTTATCAAGAAATTTTGGAAATCAATAGAGCCCAGTTAAATTCCTTGCCAATTCTGAACGAACAGCTGAACCTCCCAAATTCTCCGTTGCTGTATCCTATACGTTGAAACACCTAACAGATGTCACTAAATGTGGAATGATTGTATATATTTATCCTTTCGTCGAATTGCATCCCGTCGAAACCCACAATGCTATTATAATTGTAAAATCACTGGTAATTCTAATAGTAGTTGGAAAGCGGCAATTCGCCACTCTGTTAATGCGTTGTTTACAAAATAAGGATTAGGGCGATTCTCGAAATTTTAACTCAGGTATCAGTGTGGATCCCAGACGTATAATATTTTATCTCGTAAATAATATTTGTCGTATTTGTATCTTCTATATAAACGTTAGACACTGTTTACTGTCTGTCAGTTCGAGTCCATTGGTGCGCTTGAATGCCTGAAGATGCCGAAAGGCGAAACCCGGGTCGTTAGTGACAAAATACATGGAAGTGTACAAAATCTCAATAATCCAATTTTTGATATTGAAACTCCATCAAGCACCCTCAGTCGATGTCTTAAATTGTATCAGTGAAATTGAAAGCAAGTGTTGCTTCTAGAAAGCACATCATTTTTCAGATGTACCGTGATTCAAGACAGACTGAATAAATGCTCTATCTAAAATCCAAGAATCAAAGTGTGGATTTCTTGCATGAATCTTTTTTTGCACTCCTAATATTCCCGTCACCGGCCATCATTTTTTGTGGGAATATATTGAGTTTTGTATCAATGAAATGAATTCCTGAGAATGATGAGCCGTTTGGTTAAACCCTATACATTTTTTAAAGCACAGAAATTGTCCATACTGTTTAAAAATATTGGTTAAAATCAAAAGAATTTTAGTGCATACTTATTTATATATTATGTTTTAATAATAAATTGCACTGTAAGAAGTTTTGTAATCGAATAATATGATTCGCGTGCAGATAACAGGTAACATGAGCAACCTTACAAAATCGAAAAAAAAAATAATAATAGTACATAGCACACTGTCGACAGCAAAAAAATATTTATTGCTGTCAATAAAACATCACGGATGTTATTAAATCATATCAAGGATAAAACTATGAGAATTTACTATTCCAGTAGGTACGTATTGTAAATACTTAGTGATAGTTTGGCTTAGTTTAGACATCAATAGCTTAGTTTTTCAATATTATCACTTAGCGGCAATATTTTCTTCTGGTGTAAGGATACAGAATGGTGAGCTTAGCAGAATGTTTGACCATCGATATAAGTAATGATGTTTAAATTATGTTCAATTTATAGATATCTCTATCACGTGTAATGTTATTCATAATCTGTTAGGAAATGCAATACGAGTGAATACCCAAAAGATTCTAAATTATGTAAAGTTGTACTTACCAAACATATCCAGCTGAAACTTGAAGGAAGTCACGCTGTTTGACGGAACTGTCTATCTTACGAAGCGCAAATGCTATGCCGTCGTCTGAATTGAATCGCAAGTCAAGGAAATAGTAAATACGAGGGCAATGCCAGCAACTTTGCTCAGATTATTTTAATGCTAATTTCATTCATTGCTATTATTGAAATATTGCCAAATTATTATGCAGTTTCTATACATAACATATTTAATTATTACAGAACAACTCATTTTTAAATTATGGAGAGTTTCTAACAGTTTTCACGCGTTTTAAGTTTTGACTTAATGTTACTAGTCTAATGAATTACTTTTCCCAAATATAGTTCTCTATGCGTTTCCTATGGCAATAAGACGTAAAAATATTGGCTAAAAAATAAAATTTGTTTACCAGTACGAATTTTAAGAACAGATATGGAAAGGATAATTTACATGGCTTTTGTCCAGTGGGGTAACTAATATTGAGATTGTCATATTTTTGACATTGTAAGCGTATACAACCTATGATTACACCATTTTTTGTATAAACATGCTAAATTTAGGAAATATTATGTCACTGGTCAGAAACTACCGTTGATGTCTTTTAGTTTTAAAATCGAAATGTTAAGACAGTTAAAAAAGTATCCTAAAACTAATTTCGTATTATTTTTCTGTGTCTACTCTTTTCCCCATTTTTAGGAAATAGTATACAATGGTAATATCGGTCAAACAACTTGTTGATTGGGCATACATCACGTGGTATCTTTTTCTGACTTCCCATAAACAGGGCTGTCACAAATGTTGAGAAGGGAAGAGTTTGATAAAATAAACAATCCCATGTCGGTGGAAGCTACTATACTCATTTATAATTTATTATTATCTATTATTCAGATGAGTGAGAACATAAACTTTTGCTATATAAAAAAGTACTAAGATCTGAAGCAATAGTATTGAATTGTGCATAGTCTTTACGCAGGGATTTTGTTACAAATAATAATCAGAAGCAATTCCAGCATTCAATTCTCTGAATTTATATGAATATGATATATATGTAATTCGAGTTACTTACACAGCCGTTGCAGTTCTTGACCTAAGTATTCTACCTATGTTAATTTTCATGAACAGTACCTTAAAGTCTTCCTTTTTGATACAAGCTAACCATTGCAGTCTTAACAAAAGAATGGGTTTCATAATAATATTATGACTTTTTCTAAAGTCGAATTATAGTTTAATGAGTTGAAAACTAAATCAACATACTTATGTAAGAAACCAACCCCATTACATTGCATCACCAGATGACATTTATCGTTTTGGAAAAGAAACATCGTGGTTACATGTAATAAACATTTATTTGAATAAAAAAGGTTTGATTCATTAATTTTTTGTAGCCCAAGTTTATTATTCTGTTTTGGGTTTGTATGATCGGAGATTATTTTATCGCAACCCTATATTTTATTACCAGTTGTTGTTCGAGTTAAAGTCGTTTTTGAAAAGCAAAGTTGTAAAGTTTACTCGAAGTTAAATAATTAAAATTGAAAGACGTTTTACACGAGAACGGTGTAGTCAGTCAGCTATCCTATTGATCTGTTGAATTCTCGTTGGCATCATGTCTTATCCCAGTCAAGGTAAATCAATTCAAATATTAAATCATACCCACAAAAACATTCAATAGATTCATCGCGATGCTGTGTCTAACGTAAAACGGTTTCACCACGCCGGCACATGGCATTTCCATAATTAAGTTATATATTATGTATGCTTATTATTTGTAATGTTGAAACGAATTCTAGCCGCGTCTATATTTTCGTCGAATAAAGAATATCTTCCAGAATCAGTATTAGGTATTTTGTAGTTTATTACAGGCTAATTTAATTTTAATCACGTTTATCATTGATTAATTCATTCTTTAAGCTTTGATAAACTCATATTTTCCAGTCATTTACATAAACGGCTTTTATTGTTATAATAGTTGTGTTTTTAGAAAATAATTCGTTTTTTTCATAAAAAGCCGAAAAGCGAATGAATGTAATGTTGCCACGTCTCTGGTTTTCTTTCACAGTAATGTCCTGAAACTCATTCATTTTCATTTTTTCTTTCTATCCTAAATATTTTTATGCCTTAAAAATAGATAAAACATGAATATCTTTTTTACCATACTTATAAATTATTAATTGTATGTCTAAGGAGATCTTTAGTGTAAAATTATATCATAGTATGAAAATAAAAGCATTAGAAATCACAACATACATCCTTTATTTCATCTTGAAATGTGAGTGTTAACATATCAATAATGGCTTCACTCTCATTCGTTTTATTCGGCTGTCCACCAGATCCTCAGCCCTAAGAATGCTGTGTCTGCTTTTGCACAATCCACTCATGTAAGACTCTCTGCCATATCCCGGTCGGCTGTAGAGAAACCTTTTTGAGTACATTTGGAAGTTGGGTATTTTCTCCATCTACTCCATATGTTTTCACAGCACGTACAGTTTATCATGACACCTTGATTTACCATTGCATACAATTATCACTAATGTATAACAACAATATTAGGTAAAATCATATTTTAATATTTGTAAAAAGTGAAATAAAAGAATCATTCAATAATTCTATTCTTTCGGTCTGATATAATACATCCAAACTTATTATTCTACTATATTTCAATTAGGTTACAAACCTCAATGAAATAATGTTTTTGTAGCTGTGATAAGTTACATGATAATTAAGCTAAGCGTACATCTGGAAATTCAGTGTCTAGAGCAGTGTCAACGCTGTCTACATCTGAACACAAATAAGTTGCTAGAGCGATCTAGGTAGAGCAGTCTAGCTAGAGCAGTGTTCCGAGCGTCCACACCTGGTTATTGGAAACTTTTTGAGACACTTATAACAGTTAAAAATAGTCGACCTTGGATTCAGCCGAGGCTGATCTTATGTTGTATAAAATAAAAACAAAGAATTATTCACATTTTTATTTGAAATAAAAACATTTATGCAAGTAGAAATTTGTAAAAACACAATTTAATCTAGCCAGCATTGACTCATTTGCAGTAATCATATAAGAATCAATTCCTCGGATAAATGACTTTAAATGAAATTAATGATTATAGATAGATATGAATTTACAGTTTTGATAATACGTTTAATACATATAGATAATACATGTTGCAACTATGTACTAATGTTTCTACTGAACTTTGTTTTTAAATTAAATTAATATTTTGTAATGCTTGAAAATGTGTTTATTGGTAAGTAATTTTAAGCGGCTTCTTTTCTGCCAAGCTATTGAGTTTTGAAGCAATTCTTTACTTATTCACTAAAAGGTAAGACACTCAGTCTAGCAACTGATTGCCTAGACTAAAGTGTCGAGATGTATACTTTAGCTTTAGAGATATTCATAGAAAAAATAATTCCAAAAAAAAATGTTCGACTTTTGTGATCTCTACAATCCTTTTAAAAAAAGAAGAGTGCTTAGAAATATATTCTGTTAGTTGGTTGTGTTAAATTTTACAAACAAACAAAGATTAGAGGTCACCCGCTGTAATAATAACAATATTATTTGTTGAATTGAGGTTGTGACCCTTCAATGTCTGATGATTGAGGCACATTATTTTTTAATTTGTTCAGGGATAAGGAAGCTCTTATACTCATTCTGATAAAAGTAGCCGGCTTTAACAATATTTGAATTTAAAATAAAGTCAATGTCGCATGATAATGTTAAATAGATATGAAAAACAAAGAATACTGGCTTGAAGGCATTTTATATATATATTAAATAAACTCATATGACATGTTTTTTCAGTCGGTGACTACAAATTGGGCCCTCTCATTATTGAAGGCAAAACTAAGCAAGTTTTTGAAGTGAAAGGAGAGCCTGACTTATGCATCCTCCTAAATAAAGATCGGATCACAGCTGGCGATGGAGCTAGAGCTCACGACCTCGAAGGAAAAGCAGCCATTTCCAATCAGACGTGCTGCAAGTGTTTTACGATTCTCAACTCTGCCGGTAATCCATCTTTCTCTTGTCCTGTCTTAACTTTAAAATTTTTTCCTAATGTGATTTCTAATAAAGTATTCTAATATATATTGTTAATTATTAATGTTTTGATGAAAACATTTTAGACAATATGGATATGTCTTGCTTTAAGATAAGATCAAAAGATTACGTATTTCTAATAATCTTTAATAGATTAAATTTATAAAGATTGCAATGTAATCATTACAATAAAACGGGTAAAATATAAAATTTAACAAACCATGTTGCTCACAGCGCGAGCTGTATGGTTTGAATTCAAATAATTGTAATGTTTTTAATGAGTTTTTGTGAGTTAAGATGTATAATACACTCTCGTAGCCATCAAGTTGACGTGGCTGACTTGAGTAATTCTTCCCTTTCGTTATCTATCTCCATACATTCCCAGTGGATGTGATGAGCATCCTGTAATTTGTTTATTTATATATTTCTACTGTTTTTTATCCAGCTTAGCCCAAGATAAAGGGTGCTTACATTAGGTCATTTAGACGTTGACTAGCCAATGTTGAAATTTTGTTGAAAGTTGAAAATATCACTGTTGGCCGTACCTCATGTAACCCCCAAAGAATATAACCCATCAATAAATAATAATGTTAAATTTGGATTATTGAGATTTTGTACACTTCCGTGTATTTGGAATAAATACATGGAAGTGTACAAAATCTCAATAATCCAAATTTAATATTGAAATTCCATCAAGCACCCTCAGTCGATGTCTTAAATAATGTTAAATGTTGAAAATAGCACCGTTGACCTAGAGATAGTAGCCATAATGACATGCGCAAATTTAACATCGCTACTGTTTACCGTTTGGGAGGAGTTCTTGTGACAGACATACATACAGATCTATACATGTATTCTCTGCTATATATTAGAGATTACTCTAGCTGCCATGTGGGAAGAGCTTGCTTTGCATTGAAGTTAACATGCTTAGACATGAATTGGATAGTGTGAAAATTTGGGGCTAGAACTTCAGTTATCTCCATTCACCATGAAAAAATTGATCACTCTTCTCTATTCAAATCCTATTACATCTTTTCTAGGTGTGAAAACAGCATTCTTGAAGCAGGCTTCTCCTACAGCTTTTGTAGCCAAGAAGTGTTCCATGGTACCCATTGAATGGGTCACTAGAAGGCTAGCTACCGGATCATATGTGAAAAGGAACGCTGGAGTTCCAGAAGGATATCGTTTTTATCCACCAAAGCAGGTTCTTTTTGATTATATAAATAGTTTGCATTTTTTAATGCTCGAATGGTTTTTCTCCAAAGTTATATATGCGCAAGACAGAATATATGAAAATAGCATTTTATTACTAAACAAGATTTTACTACTTACTATAAATGTGACGGATTATTTAGTTTGGAAATCTGATCACAGACCTGATAATTTCCATATAGTTGTACAGTATTTACGCTTTTAGCATGATAATTTATTGTTTTCCCACCCACTTAGGAATCACAATAGTATTTTCTGTGAAAAAATGCTTTTGTGGAATTTTGAAGCTCACTTGTATTATTTAATATTTGAAAAAAAAATACTTCAAAGAAACAGTAAAAATAAGTCTACAAATAAAATTTTTGGAAAAAAGTCGGCTACATGAATTATTTGTTTAACTTTGTAGTCTTATTTGTTTCCCTGAATGAATTCTATGTTGGCCAGTTTTGTAATTAATTGTTTTGTTAATTTTAGGAGACTTTTTTCAAAGATGATGCCAATCATGACCCTCAATGGTCCGAGGAACAAATTGTCTCGGCTAATTTTGAGTTCAATGGTGTTAAAATTGGTAAGATGTTATGAATGCAAATTTTTATCCTACTTAACTAGTCAAAAATTATCTGATTATTATTACATTTGTTTTATTTTAGAGCAAGACCAAGTGGAAGCGATGCGCCGTATTACGATTCTCGTATTTGAGATCTTAGAAAAGGCGTGGACATTGAGAGACTGCGCTCTCATTGATATGAAGATTGAATTTGGAATTGACAGCAAAGGTAACTATCTAATTGCTCAATTTTTATCAATTTTATTTAGCAATGGTATTATTTCTTGTTATTATCTTTTTTAATGACTTTTTAAAGTGATTTCGTTATATTATCTTATTTAAGGTGAAATATTAGTAGCTGATGTGATTGACTCCGACTCGTGGCGTCTGTGGCCTTCTGGAGACAAAAGGTTAATGGTTGATAAACAGGTAGGATTATTTTACACACTTGTTTACTGGTTCAATATTTTTTGTTTTGATTCCGTTTGTTGGATTCGTTTCTTACCAATGTTGATTAAATCTTAACACACACTGGAGTGTTAAGCGTGGCACCATGGTTAAGAAAGCTTGAATGTTTGAAACTAATCTTAAAAAATAAAAATTCTATTAACAAATTTTACATTTTGTTCAAAAGGTTTTCGAATAAGCCAACTTTCCCATTAGAATATATGAATAAACAATTATGATTATACATTTATATTGAATAACTAATTTGCGACTGAAATGACCATTTGACTAAAATTTGATAATAGGTATATAGAAATCTGACTACAGTGACTTCATCAGACTTGGATACAGTGAAGAGGAACTTCTCATGGGTGAATGATCAATTGGATCTCATTAAAACAAATGCTCCTTATACAATTGCTATTTTGATGGGATCTCCGTCTGATAAGGAACACTGTCAAAAGATTGCAAAATGTAAGCCTATTTAAAAAAAAAATTCAAGTTACGCTTTATTTCAAACCTAGTTTCATATGAAAATGCTCATAAATAAAATATCAAACAAACACACAATTGACATTAATGATTGTGGATATGTTCAGATTGCAGTGACCTTGGATTAAAAGCCGAGCTCCGTGTTACGTCAGCTCATAAGGGAACAGAAGATACAATTAAGATGCTGCGTGAATTAGAATCTCGTAAAGGAGCTCTCGTTCTAATTGCTGTGGCAGGGAGATCTAATGGCTTGGGTCCAGTTCTAGGAGCCAATGCTACATGCCCTGTTATTAACTGTCCTCCCCCCAGTGACATGCTTACTCAGGTTTGTTAATGTGTATACCGTAAAATATACCGATGATATTTGAGTATTTGATTTAGTAAAATAAATGGAGATATGTGAGGAAATCAGTTGATTAGAGTTCAAAATTCTAGTGCTCAAGTCTTTCCCTCACCAGGAACTAAAAGTCTTATGTCACAGAGCAATTTGCAATAAATTGCGTCAGAAAAACCGATTACCAAAAGATAAAGCATTTATGATGTCATATGTTAAACTTATTTCTGTGATATATTTTATATATTTGTATCTGTTACTGTGGTCCTGGTTATTGTTTTTTATTATTTTTTGGCATTTTGACACTGTTTTAAGTTATTATTACATGTACAATCAAAAATCTTTATGAAAACAGTTTATTTAAACTAATATCACACTAGCAGTAACTTGCAATGTATTTGTATTGATAAAAAAAAACATTTTTCTCTTTACCAATTTTTATTTGAACCATTGTTTGTGTGAAATTAGGGAACAGCTGGCGTTACTCTGTGTCTTTAATGATAACATTTGGTTTGCTTACTCGCGTGATTTGTTCATGGTTCTAATGCTAAATATGTTTTTAAAAGTCACTGGGTTTACAACTATTACAACAACCATTTTCTGCATTAGACTAAAACATGTGCATCGACATTTAGAGTTTTTCAATTCTCTCCAAATAATTTTTTATCTTCTATTTATTTTACAGGATATTTGGTCCAGCCTTTCTCTTCCTTCTGGTGTAGCTTGCGGTACAGTAGTCCACCCGGAAGCGGCCGCTCTGTTAGCTGGTCAAATCCTTGCTCAAAATGACTTTTTACTATGGGGAAGAATTAGATCTAAGCAGATCGATCAAAGCAGAAAGCTAAGGCAGGCCGATAAACTTATCAGGGATTTATAAAATATCTACAATACTCACAAGAAAATGTTTCACCATTTTGCACTCGCCTACAAATTATTAATACACATTTTTCTTTTTGCTGTGTTGAGGCAGCCTTTACAATCCTAAAATTTAAGGTTTAAAGAACTGTTGTTAAAACCTAAAAAGAATATTTTTATTTTAAATATCGTTTATTATAGTTAAAATGAATGTTATTAACTATACAAGATGTTGGTACATAACAAATTGTTTTATTATTAAAACATAATTGATGCCTTTCCACAAAGAATTTACACATTAAAAGTGAAAAATGAATGATGTTTTTATATTGATTCAAATTATATAATTTACATTTTGTCGAGGTTTAATTTTTTTCTGATAAATAAACATTCGTTAATGCCAATAAGCTGTTTTATTTCTAATCATTAATTTACATACAAAAATAAAATCAAATACTTCAATGTATCCTTCTTCCTGAAATCGATTCTAGCCTCCATCACCCTTTGGAAGACCTTTGCCTACATCGTCTTTGTGATCTCTGACGTATTCTTGAGATAAGAGTGTAATCATAATATGTCATTGATTTAGTATTTTTGTTTGTTTTGAAGGTAAAAAGTAATATGATGATGTATATTAACTTTGAACATGCTAATGTTGAATTTTTTCCTAATGTTGCATATACAATTGCAATACTACAAACATAATAATATACAATACATTCAAAGTCGCTTGAGGGGCTTTTGTGGATAATGGCTACATCTCAAGTGAACAATAGAATGTTGGATTTGGCAGAATAAAACCTCATTTGAGCTGTGGCTGCTATTTTTTTTTTTACCATGAATTCATTTAAAACATAAAATTACAATATTTTGCATATCCCTCTCTGGCAATTTGTTGTTGAATTAATGTAATTTCGTATATCAAATGTACATTTTTTAAATGGAGAAAAACAAATTTCTGCATATACGCTAAGGTTGCTGAGACAAATTAGATATTAAAACAAATATTACAGATTAAATGTCTGCAATACACTCTTATCTTTTTTTATCATGTATGGTTATTTTCATAAGTTTACCCTACTAATTAATTTCAATTTTATTATCTACAACAGGGGTCAGCAATATATTTTTTAATAATAAAAGAGTTTATAAAGCAATACTTAGGGGCCATCCATATATGTCGTCACGCTCTAGTGGAGGGGGGGGGGGTGTCTGATATAATGTAGCGATTGGTGATTTTTGGGTAAAATTTCATATGAAGAAATGTGAAGATAAAATCTTGTGATGTCCCCTTATCGTACTCTCTCTTCATTACATCCAACAATAATTAATTGCTTATCTGGAAATGTAAACTCGTCTATCTAGCTGGTAAATTAATATGCCAAATATATACATGAATATGAAGAGGTCTTTTACCAGCAATGGAAAGGAAGCTAGGTATACATATGCACCACAGATCAGTAAGCGGTAGTTAAACTCTCGCTCTTAAAAATATCTGCGATGCAGTAATGTTCTCACAAATTTTATTATTAGAAAAATGAGATTATACTAATGTTGGTTTTATGACGTCACCATTTTTAAAGTCACCCGAACAGATCAACACTGATTCATTTGCAATATTAGAATGAAGTTGAGAATTTTGAAAAGGCAGAATATTTTAATTTAAATAAAAACACAAAACTACGTATAGAATTGTGATTAGGATGACTGTAAAGCGCCGTATTCTAAATGTACAAGGAAACAATAATTGTTCGCTAAGGTTGATAACGCCTGTCCAAACAAAAAGAAACAATATTATTGTTGATAATGTTGATTTTACCTGTCAAAGTCAAAGACGTCATAAGAAAGTGCGGTCTGCTCTGTTGCGAATTTGAAATACTGGCGTGTACCACTTTCTGCTTATTTTAAACTCGTAATTCTATGAGAGTTTCATCACATTATTTATTTATTTTTGATGTTCCCACGACAAAATATACCTCGAATTATGGCTGCAAGTTAGTGATACCAAAATTGTTTTTGTTTTCATAACCTGACATGACAGATTACTTTGAACTTTTCTGAAGTATTTATAGTATGTTTCTTTATAGTTTAACATTGTGTAGGTATATCAATGTTCTATCACCTGTTCTGTTACTATTTCAACAAAAGTTTCTTTAGTATAATGTACTGTAACGTAAAAGTACCAGATTTTTTGTCGCATCGATAAACTATGCATTTTCCAGATTTTAATTAAAAGTACTTGATAGTAAAAAAAACTGCAAAAATAGAAGAAAAAAAGAATACACCAGAGAACCCATCTATAATCACGTAATTATGATTTACTGATAGTGTTCTTTGTGCTTTACTTATTATTAGTTGGTACCTATATTAGCGCTTTACTGTTGTTTTTTGGGTTCGCCCAGAATGATTTGGACCATCATGATTGTTTATTTCTTTCCATTGGGTATGTAAAACATTGATACTGAAATGTTTTTTCAAAACTTCATATTCTATCAATATATTGTCGTTGTTTTGGAAAAAAGCAGTAACTGAAAAATGCTACTTTTGAGTAATTGGACTTCGAAGTTTTTCAAATGCTTGAAACCTTTATGCCATAACCTTTTCATTTAGTTTTTTTTGTTTAAAGCTGTTTTTAAATAAAAGTATAATTTATAAAAATAAGTGTTTTCTTCCATACGGTAGAGTTCGAAATAAGGAGCATTTTGGTATAACTAGCTCAATATGTCAGTTTTTCGATTTAGTGTTTTCTTCCAGAACAGCGACGATATGATGTCATTAGTCATGTTATCAGCATTCAACACTGAGGCTTTCAGTCACAATTTCCAAATTAGTCAAATTTTAATCTGTCTTTTTTTTTCAACAGAAACATTATTAGCGCTACCTTCCCTCAAATTTCACTTTAAACGAGCATTTCTCATGTGGTATTTTATGGACACAACTTTTCAAAGCTTGATGGATGTTGCAGATCCTCCCGTATCCTATTACACCTTCAAATATTTAAAACAAAATCAAGAATTGGTCCGTCATTAATGCAAACCAAGTTTTTTTCTGAGGCTTCAGAGTAAAACTAATAAACTAATTTAATAATTTAATCAAACAGTTTTGTATATTTTTGTTAGCTTGGTTAATTATAGTGACCTTCATTTTAAAGTAAAGCTAGAAATTATTATTTAATATGAATGCATATACTATCAGAATGTTAATTTTATTGTGAGAACTTTTGGCCTCTTGGAATTCTTTTCAAATCAAATTTGTTAGTATTTAACTGTAAGCATTGATTTTAGCCGACGATAGATGAATATGAAAATTTTAATAATCTTATAAATATTTGCAGCAAGAGGGATGTCTAGCATTCACACTGGTCACAAAACAGAAATTCATGACGTCCCGATGTCAGTCATCATAAGACCGCTGCCGCCTCAAGTTGACCAGCAAAAAGTACAGTCAATCGCTGATACACTTCAGGTAAACTAGTTTATCCATTTCAATATAGAAATGAATTGTAAAGTTTGAAATTAAATAAACAGATTTGTCATTGAGTTTCAATTATTTGAATCTGATTAACCTAGTCAAGTGGTATGTCTTAAGCCTTCCATACCAGTGCCTCTTTAGGATTAAAGGTTAGAGTCTACTGAATGGAAATATACTAACATGTGGTGGAAGGCGACTTGCAAGTATGGTTACATCAAAAGACGAATAGACAGCAGTAAAAATGTTTACACACGAACTACCTCAAACCTCATCAACCACAGATCTTTTTTCTCGGAGACTGTTATCGATGAAATTTTACTGCATCGCGAGTCGGTGGCCCTGTAAACGCTCCATACGATTGTCGAGAAGAAATTGCTATTCAGAGATGTATGGAACTAGCACTATATGTTATTTGCCAACAGGTGACTGGTACTGAGAGGCCTTTTGCGAATAATGTTTTCGGAACATTAGAGGTTGTTCCAATACATTACTTTGATACTTCAATTGATTTCAAAAAGTTTTTTTTGATCAATTAAAATTATTTTTTTCATACTGTCAAAAATACTGCGAAATTATCAAAAACAATTATAGCCGACGTTTTACTATAGGAATAGGTGATAAATTATTCTTACATAACCTTGATTATTTTTGGAAATACTCGCCAAAAATCTTTTTTTTAAATTATGTAAGAAATATTGAAATTCACGAAATATACTTTATGCTTTAATTAATTATGACATTTCACTTGTTAAAATATTGTGTGCTTCCATATAATTTATCTATTAATAATTTGGACTTCTATCATGCACCGGTATTGAAAGATTATAAAAGAATGTGTCTTTCTGAATTACTTGTTACAGGCCTCCTAGTACAGTTGTGTCGCTGATTTTACAGGGTCTTATATTGCGCGATGAACACTGATAACTAGCTCAACTGATTAATTAATTTATCATGTATAATATTACATTTGTGATAGTTTTGTTTTTACCAAATAATGATTGTGTTATCTTGCTAACTTCTTTTTCAGATAAATAAACTAAAATTAAACTCATTAGTAATCTGTAGTTTTATTAATTATCAATCTCAATATAATGACAATAGAATATAATCATTATGTATTGATGATGCAAAAATTGTTGTTTTATGATAAGTATTTCTTAAATGTTATCATTATATGTTTTTCAAGAGTGAAATGTTGATTCTAGAGATAATAAAAAAAAAATTTCAGGATCCTAAACAAGAGCACCTTGTGCCTCCGATAGATGTAATGTGGATTGAGGATTCAAAGGGAGGCAACTACTATTACAGTTTTGGCGGCTGCCACCGGTGGGCTGCGCACTCCCTTCTCAATCGTCCGACCATCAAAGCCAAGTTGGTTAAATCAACACAGCAAGATTTGAAATGTTACCTTGGTTCAAGCACTCCAAATTTTCCATAAGGTATACAAACTGACAGAACGTTTAAGGTGCTGTTGTTTTGAAGGTGTTATTAATTATTTTGTAAAATTAGATTTCAGTGGTAATATTTTAATCAGTTCATAAATCAAAATTTTGACCATATAATTAGTAGGTACAGTATTAGAAATTCGTGCACCCACCATGAAGGTGATATTGTGTCTTGTCAATAATAAGATAACAACAATAAGTCAATTTAAAAGGATACAGTTATACTCGCAATCAGAAGAAAACAGTTAAATGCTGCTTTTTTTTGTTACATCTCTGCACCTAATACTTCTTTAACATTTAAATAGAGTTTGTTTTATTTATTCTTGGCAAACTAAAAAAAAAATTACCAAACTGAGAACTCTCATTTAAAAAACAGTCAACAACACTAAAACAGAATAATCCTCTGCATAATGTTGTTTGCGTTCATATTATATAAAATATTAGTTTTAAGAGATTTTTTGATAGTTTCACTTTGGTGCAATACATTCTTATTCAGTGTTTGCTTATAAAGCATGTTTAAGTCAAAAGTGGATAACATTTAACATAGTTAACTTAAAAAAGTCAAATCATATTAATAAGATTCTACTCATATTTTATTCTGCCCAGTAATGCTATTTTTTTCTTATGTTCCATGAAATTTAGGAATATTGTATTCATTATTTTTTGTAAGAATTTTGGCACGGTGATGGGTATTCCAATAATAATCCCATAGCAAGACGTCCTTCCAATTCTGTTGTATGTGTGCGAAACCTGGACCATCAACTTTGGAGGGATACTCTAATAATAATCTTTTCCCCTCTTAAAAAATAAGTACTTGTTAAAATATTGGTGGTTTTGTATTTGATATAAATAATTTTTTGTCCGAGAAGGAAAGTTATTAGAATAATGGTTAGCATTATTGAAATAATCTGAATAAAATTATGTAAATTTTATTACTAATTGAAGCCTTGCTTCATAAGCGATCTAACTGCATGCAATTTACAAAGTACTTTTTTAAAATGTGACAATGTCAATCTTTGAACAAATAGCTGATGTAAAGGAAAAATTATCAGCTGTGGATTATTTATTATCATTTTTCAATGTTGGGAAAATTATATGTTATATCCTTTTCGAGGCAAAGGTTCAACTACTGATTGATTGCAAAAGTACTAAGGCTTTGAAATTAGGTTGTTTTTTAATATTGCATTTGGAATATTAACAGATAAATATATAAGAGAGAGATATTTTTCATAATGACGTTAAAAACTGTGACTGAAAATAATTTAACTACTAATAGAAAATTATTAAAAAATGCTCAAAATAAAAGTGTCATAGTCATAGATTTAATACACAATTTTTCTAAATTATAAAAATATGAAGTTATGAAAAAAATATGTAATATATCTCTGTTTCTAATTTTTGTAATAAAATTTTCTTATCTATATTATTATGTTTTATTCTTTTATTTGTACAAATATTCAAACATCCAAATGAACAGTGATTGAAAAATTTTGAACATTTGGAATTTATACATTGAGTTCTAACAGCAATAAATTGACAAGTCCACCATAATGCATAAATTATGTTGTATTTGTCATTAGAAATCGTTCATTTCATCTTATATCATGATATACTTTCAGAAATAAGTTAGTTGAATACTTGAATTTTATTATCACACAACTCAATCCTGATAAATTCATCATGAAACAATCATATGTTTCATTACTTTACCGCTGTAAAGGAGTGGACAGGATTTGATTAAATATTGCATTTGCTTCAAAACTTGTCCCATTAAAACGGAGCTTGGTAAGTGGTCTACAATACATACATTTTTGAATCTTCGCATTCAGATAATACAATGATGAATATTGAATAAACTTATATCAGTTAGAAGCATAACATACGGATTGTAAGGTATTGCCTGTTAAATATGAAGATATCCTTGCAGTGAAGATGGCAGATTGACTTTTGAGCTGTTTTTGAATAGTGAGAATAAGCTACTGGTTCCATTTCCATGTTTAATTGAATGTTTATTCAGTATGGAGCTTTTCAGGAAAGGTGTATCCGACAAATAATATAATTTTTTTTTTTTTTCAAATAAAACACAATTCATTTGTACTACTTCCGCATATTTATAATGATCAGGACCGGTTTCGCGAGCGAAATTGAATTGTGTTTATTTTTTAAAATATAATGTCTTTCCACCAAGAACTGACAGTTAAAACCTTAAAAGAAATAATATACTGATACTAAGACTGATCTTGTGACTTAAGAATTCTGATTACTACCTAATGTGGAAAATCGCATTAGGCTCAGCCTACCTTTTCATTAATAATTTTTACACTTGTTTTGTATTCAATAAAATCATCGAGACATAACTTTATTTTTAATTACATACTGAAGATTACAATGTAATGATTGATTGAATAAAAACTGTATCGCTAAAATAACAGTTATATTTGTGGAAAAATAATGGATTTGCATACTTAGTATTGACAAATTGTAATAATGAATCTCAAATAATGTTGGACTAGTGTCTACTAATAGAAGAATGTGTGTACATGCATTTTAGCTAATGACCGATTGCACGCACAAGAAAATTGGCACTCATTTATATTTAAATGTTAAGGTTAATCAAATTTATTATTGTAAATAACATTCATATCTGACTGACACTTCATAAAGAGATTATTTCAAGCATTTAAATTTAAAACGTGGTTTGAAAAAAACCTAATAATTGTTTGTGTTATTCCGTCTAGCCTCATTCTGTAATTTTTTTTTATGATGATTCTTTTTGACGACGACAGCTGTACCTTTGCAATTTTTTTATGTAGCTATATGAGTTTTTTTAAGACATTTTTTTGTTGAGATCGGTATATATATTGAATGAAATTTTAAGTAACCTTATAAAACGAAAGAGATATTTTAATTATCAATAAAACAAGAATAAAGCGTAGATCAGTGTTTTTGAAATTTCTTTGAACTTTAAGCCCATTTTGAGTTATATAATTTTCTGTTCCTCCCTTACATTTTGTCATTTGCATTATAAATTGTATATCGGCAAAATCTCAATTTTTCAGGGGTGCATAAAAACCGTTCAAAAGATAACTTTATCGAATTAAAACAAAAATAAAAAACACGTAATTTGTATTAAATATATGTGTCGCTACTTTTCAAAAGCATCCATATCCATGTTTTCGCTTTTTTTTTTTGTCAATTGCTATCGACCTACTTACTTGATTTTAATATTTCTGTGTTTAAAAAATGGCCCAAATGCTATTAAATACCAAGTAAATCAGTATTTCCATAATCTTTCAACATTGTGACTGTGTATACGAAGAAACAAAAAAGTGATTTTTGCCATATTAATAATACAAAAATCAAAAACGTATATGAAATTTTGCAATGGAGACGACGATATGCATAATAGTTAAATATTAAAATTACAACCTTTATTTTAGATAAAATAAAATTTAATTTAATCATTTAATTATTTTGAATTAAAGCATCCTTCATTTTTACCCTCAATTTTATATAAATAAGCCTGTTATGTTTGTATTTTTATCAGTTGATAATGCTCGTGATGAGCGAAACCGGTCCTGATCATTATAAATATGTGGAAGTAGTACAAATGAATTGTGTTTTATTTTTTAAAATATAATGTCTTTCCACCAAGAATTGACAGTTAACACCTTAAAAGTAATTATGTATTAGATGAATGTACCCAATATATAAAAAGCGACATACGTTTCGCTCGTTCGAGATTTAGATTATTGATAAATAATTAACAAAAAATAGCCACCAAATCTATTCAAAATGGTAAGACTCATCTATTATAGTCGGCGTCCGTATCGCAGTTGGTTTCGTCGCTGGCTACGGTTACGGATGTCTCGGGTTCAATTCCCGGTGCGGACGGTTTTCATAGATTGATCTTTCAATCGATTTATGGATTTCTGTTCGTAGTCTGAGTCTTCCCTCCCACCAATCCCATCCTCACGGGGCGTAACGAGAGCGATTAGCTAACCACTAGTCCTGTCATAGCCCTATCCTTCTATCCCTACTCTCTTCGAAAAAGAAAAGAGAGGTTGAGCAACTGAGTGACAAGCAGTTCTCGTAGAAAAAATCTGTCAAGATACCTCCATTAGGAGACCATATGCTCCACATTGGGAGCGGACATGGGAAAAAATTATAATATTTGAGTAAAGGGGGTTTTTTTGGGTAAAAGTATTATTAACGCATTAAAACAGAATCAGGCGACATTGTTTAATGCAAGTAAGTGAATAAATAACATATTAATAACGCTCGAAAGTCTTGCCGTAATCCGAAGAATTTACGATTTAAATTTATAAAATATGTTAGTTTTTCCTTAGTATTTTCAAATCAAAATAGACAGATTTTCACCAATGTATTCCCAAAAAATCCAACAAAATAATTACATAGTTAAAAATCACTTCCTATCTAAAACAAATATTTTCAATTATAAAATTGAATCAAAACCAATCATCACACCATAATTTTATACTCTTAAAATGTATGCCATTTATCAGTGGAAGTGATATTGCTCACCACCGCCTTTTATGACGGATTTGGTATAAGAAACTGCATCCCCGTCACATTTTTACAAAAATACTTTTTATTATGAAGCCGTGACACCGATGAAGAGTGAATTTTAGTGGAGTTTTATATCGTTCAAAACACAAACCATCAAATAACACTTCGGGGTGATTTTCTTTTAAATAAGATACCGCCTTTTTATGGAAAACATATGAATTTCCCAAATATAATAATAATGAAAAAGTGACGATATGAAAAGCGCAATTATAAATAAACCGTTATTTAAAGCCGTTGTTGGCCATGTCTAGTAAGTATTAAAATTTTATGTTAAAATTCAATATAGTGTTTTAGTATGTATGAAATGAACACGTGGAACTAAATTGCAAGAATTATCCACATTACCTTCTTAAATAAATAAAAATAATATAGACATTATTCAAGAATTTACACATGTAAATACAAGGACTGTGGTCCCACCTGGGATATTTAAAATATGGGTTTTAAGACGTATCGTCAATGTTCATTTTACATAACTCACAATTTTGATATCACAAACGAATTGAAGAAAACATCTGCGTAGCATTAAATTTATTAAATTTCCAATAATCGCAATTTCAATTTAAAACAATAATTATTTCTGATTGAGTGAAACCTTTAAAATATTTTTTCATTAAACATTACTATTTCGTTTCACCAAGAATTATCTGTGAAACAGTATTAAATTGGTGTACTATATAATCATATTACCAAAATTTCCTCGGCCCAGGTCAATTATCATACTTTAAAACAGCGGTCGGCAACTGGTGGTCCGCGAGAAAATTTCTGTGGTCCTCGGAGTTGTTGCAGTAACGTTATTGGAGTCCATAAACTTATCCTAAATATGCAGCAATTATTTCATTATAAAAAAGGTAGTGTTTATGATCGTTATTTTATATGAATGTTTATATCCATTTTTTTAAAACATGTTAGTGGCCCGCAATTGTGAGTTTAGTGATGTGTGAGGTACGAAAGGTTGACGACTACTGCTTTAAAAGTTACTTTATTTTTACAAATACGTCTAATATTTTATTTCATTCCAGCCATTTTTGAGTTATTATCAACACCACGTCTGTACAACATACGTCAAGAATGTATGTTTTTAATAAAACAATACAAAACTGCTCTTGTGTTAAACCCAATTTACCTTAACTGAGTTTGAAGTCTTCAAACAAACAAGTAAACTTAACTTTAAACTAGCATTAGTTCCTCAAAGAATTTTAGAATTTAGGAATATAATTTCAACAGTTAGCGATTGCGCAGTAGGCTTCCCTTTTCTCGCCCCCTTGGAGTTTCTACGTGGTCCGTATTTTCCATGCAATCTTTCAGTCGTGTCTGTGTCATGAGAGCGATCAGGTGTGTAGCAACAAGACGGTGTTCCGAGACATGCATCACCATGGACAACTTCACAATCACACACCAAATGGTGAGTAAATCATTCATTTATCGTCAAAATAGCATTCCGAAAATCCCCGCACATCCGACAATTTTGGACGTTGAATAATTTTTGTGCCCAACGCGGGCTCGCCGGAAAACCGGAGGAACACTGTGCTTTAGGTTAATTTGTGATTAGTACGTGTTAATGTATATATAAAACGTTTATTTGTGATAAGTATGTTTAGTTAATAATTCAATAAAAAACAATTGTTTAACATCGTGGTATTGAGGGTGATCGAAAATTTAATACGCTCTAAAATCTGCACGTATATCAAAAACCTATACGAATACATATGGAATTGTAAACTAACCCAATTATAAATCTACAACTTCTTGAAAACTCACAAAATATTCTTTAAATAATAAATCGAATAATAAAATTCTATGGAATATAACCGAAAAAATATAGTTGTGTCGTGAGTTAAATTGTGTGACGTAAAAGTGTTATGCGAAAGCGAGAGATGACACTAAAATATGTTTGGCAAAATTATTTATTTTTCCTAATTTATTAAAGAAATAAGTTAGATATATTATTCTAGTGGCTATTTACATGAAACAATTTACTGCATTTTTTTTATTTTAGTAAGTAATTTTAGGCTAGTATTTAATGTATTGATTACACCATTGCTATATTATCAGTTTTTTACGGCTTAAAAACCTTTCACTGATAATAATAAAAATGCTCAATTTATGCAGCAAAGTGTAATTAACAAAAAATATTATGATTTTTCATAGAATTAATTTTATTCTATGGACAATGTCCTTGCTTCCACGTGTCGGAAAAATCGTTGAAAATGAGGGGAAGTATTGCACCAGCCGAGAGTGAACGCATGGTATGGCAAGCTAGCCGCCACAGTATATAGGGTACAAATTGATAAGTTTTATGTGGGTTCAATGTGGTTCAATATCTCCACGTGTCACGGTCGTACATTTGGTATACTAAACATGTATATTTTGATGAATAACATGTTGTGTACGTGAACGGGACAATGTTTAAGGCAAAAAATTATCATAAAAATATTGTTAAACATGCATTTCCAAATTGTGCAATTGCTATAGAATTGCCGTTCTAAATGTAGCATTTCTAATCAATTTCTAAAATTATGATTAAATTTAATTTTAAAGTATATTGAGGTGTTATATAAATTAGTATTCGATATAAATTAATATTTAACTTATTCCCTGAATAAATTTTATTATAATGATACTTTTCTGCATGTATCGATTATTGGTTTGTTTTAGTAAAATTTATGGCCATAAGGATATTCTAAATGTTATCAAAAAAACAGATTTTGTATCAGTTTCAACACTTCCAGTAGAGCAATCAAATATAGCTGGCATGATATTAAATTTGAAATAGGTATTGAAATAAAATTAATTAAATACACCCAGAGAAAATCCATACGAGACAGATTATTCAGTTGAGTGTCAGCTATTTGAATGAATCAAAGCGGCTGCATACGTAAAAAACAATATCTTTAAATTTCATCTACTGACGGTGCTTGATGGAATTTCAATATCAATTTTGAAGAATTAAAAATCTTTAAACATTGCTTAAATTGCACGATAAATAGCCATATTAATAACTGATAAAAATGAATCGTAAAAACGTGTGTAAATTTATCGCCTCTTTGACATTAATGTTTCATGTTTTGTTAGATAAAAATATTTCTTTGAAATTTAGCCGATTTCTTCTTGTTAAATGCTAATATTTTTGTATAATATAGGCTCTTCTAGGAAAACGTTATTATATGAAGATAGTGCGCAAATTGCAAATGTGTGTATCGCGTTTCATTAAGCTAAAGTGGAAAATTACTAAATACAATAATTACCTTTATTGATAATAGAAACGTACCATTTAGAAGTGTTCCACAGTTTACTTCTTACTTCATTGATATCGTCATTTGAAAAAGTTTACTTGATAACCAAAACTAGCTTTAATAATAAAAAATGTAGTTTGTAATTAATATAAACTTGTTTTTATAACAAATTAGAATTACAGAATTATTACATAACATTTAAACAAAATTAAATGTATAAACGCAAAGATTTATATTTCGGCACTGCTTAGCTACTCCACGTCAGTTCAATTCAAGTTTTTATATGAAACATAAAAAACTCTGTACACATTCTTAATGGCGCCAATTTTTTAATACGTTGATGTTTCATTGTATTATTTTATATTATTCAAAATAAGGTATTCCCAATACAGATATGATTTGTTTTATTAACGTGGCCTGAAAGTGGCACCCAAAAACATTGTAAAACATAATATAAGATATTGAGATAGAACAACAATAACGTCTATAGTTTGATGATAATATGGATATGTTTGCAGATATTATAATAATAATCGTTGGGGGACAGATATTTTTTCATGTAATAAAAGTTAAAATCGTACAGTACAATAATTTATGTTAACTTCGATTGTTGATCTGCAAAAAAATATATAATTATATTATATAGATATTACAGCGCATGCGATCATAATATTTTGATTTTTTTTCACCCGAATATTATTTAAAATAAATTCACTAAAACAACCGTATGTACGCAGAGTATATAAGCAATGTAATCAATTATACGGTATAATGACTTAAACATTTTTTTAAATATTACTTTTTTTCTTACGAGTAAAACAATGAAAAACACTTTTTTGGAGTTATTGATAGGTACTATTCGTTACAGTTTCATCATTTAGAGCACAAAACTTCATTTAAATTAAAATACACATCAAAAATTAACCAATTTTAATTGAAATAAAAAAGATTTTTTAACTTTTGACATATAATTTATTATTATGTATTTGCTGTGTATACTATACACCAGTGCTCCGCAACCAGTGTGCCGCGGCACAGTGCGCTGGAAATGAGAAAAAATCGAGTATTTTTATATTAGAAAAAAAATTAAATCCATTCGGTGGCTAAGATATCCGTTTAAATTATTCTCATTGAAAGACGTATTCTATTATTTTGATATTTAATGAAATAACTGAATTAGTGTTTGCAGCGATAGTGAAACTGCAATGATGAGGAATGAAATATGGTTTGTCTCGAGTGTCAAGCAAAAAATCTCACCATAGACATTACACATTGATGCACATTTTAGGAAGTATTGATACCAAAAAAAAATTCTCAGTGAAATTATTACAAACAATGAACAGATATATTAAATTAATAGACATTATCGCAAGTACGCTTTTTTTTTTCTTTGAATTTAATTTTTTTTTCTGTGTTGAGTGTTCCATCATTTTAAAAGGGTTTAAGTAGCTTTTATTAAAAAGCATGTTAGTTGCTATTTCAAATTCATCAAATAAAAACAAAATTATAAATTGTAAGTTTCGTTTATGAAATTTACGTAATATTTTGGCTTGTGGTGTGCCGCGGATGAGAAAAGGTTGCAGAGAACTGCTATACACTAGTATTTTTACGTTTTCACAATGAATCATGTTACTTAACGTGATTGAGAACACAGAACACAAATATTCGATAACGGTTTATTAAAAAAAGATGCATTTTTTGGAAGATTGATGACGATATGCATTTCAATAATCGATTATATTATGCAAAAAAAATAATTTGAAGTATATTATTTATGAACTCTTTCATGATTTCTGTTGTAAAGGTATAAATACATTTGCCATTATTTATTTGAATTTAATAGTTGTCTTTACAATAAAAAGGTTGTAGTTGACTGATTCACTTAAACACAGACGTCAAGACAAATAATATACATTCATTTGTTTCTGACCACTTGCCATAATTAATACTATTGATTCTACATTGATGAAATTTGCTTAGCGCACAGTTTCGTCATTGTAAATTGTACATTCATAGAATATGAAATCGACAAAACAGTATTAGTTTCAAAACAACTTATTCCACTTCACACTTTGGAAGGAATTCACGAATAACATGTTGGAGCATAAATTGTAGATGCATTTCAATTTAATCTTTGGAATACTCTGCAGTGCTTGCTAAATTGTTCCTGTCATCCCTTTCATAGATGAAACTCTAATTTGATGACCCACTGCAAAATGCGTAGTAGATTTATTATCTCTTTGAACGTTTCTATAGTAAGCTCCAATCAAACGATAACCTGCTGGATAACGTCTGGAAACGGAAGTTAAGTTAAGATACATTAATGTTATTTTTAATTAATTAAGGAAACTGAATTCAACCGATTCTCTTTTTGCACTGGAATAGGTTCCAAAAACATAGTAAAAGGAGAGATACATTCCATTATTTTAAAAACACAATTACGATTTCTAAGAATAAAAATACTCTGTTTTTATTTATGCATCCTAATATTTATATAAGTCAAATGTAAATAACATAATAAATTTATATGGAATTGTAATGTCAATTTAATTACTCACAAAAAAGTGTTCAGCTTTCTGACAACAGCTTGCATGTGTTAATTATTTTTCTCATATTTTTTGACCCTTTTCTATTTTCGTACTTATTTTCCTCTTAAGCTGTTAACTATTTTAAATTCTTGGCGGAACGGCATTATATAGTATTAATAAAATAAAACAATTTTTTTCTGTTGATCAGTTGAGAATGCTCGCTATGAGTGTAAACTGTCCTGATCATAATATAAAAGTGTAGAATCAGTACAATTTTTTTTTTTTATCTTTATAAAGATAATTATTCGGTTTTCTTAGACCGTGTTATTTAGAATCCGTGTAAAAAGAGAAGTACGTGTATAATGAAAATAAATGATTTCTCAAATCGAACTTCAAAGTCTAGAAATTAGTCTGACCACGTTTTCATTAATTAATTGCAAATATATATATATATTAATAAACAAGTGTAAAGTTCTGTCGAGGTTTTATTATTCGGTTACGTGATCTAGGTTGCGATTAACTGAATGAAAATCGAGAGTAGAGAAAGCGATTAGTTAACTTCTAATCCTTTACCAACCCAAGCCTGCTATTCTTAAGTTTTAAGTTAAGAGCGATTGATTTACAATCAGTTCGCGTTAAATAACTTCTATTGAGGTGGTCAGATGGTCCACATGCTTCATATTGGGAGCGGACAAGGTTAAAAAGAAATATAACATCTATCACTTCTTAATATCGTCTTATTCATACAGATATAATCAAAATCATAATAGAATTTCTATAAAAAATGTAAATATGTTAAAAAAATACGCACACGATGAATAATAATAAAAAGTTTGATTGACGGCTCGTCAATATCTCGAAACATTTACACCAACTAGTCACGCCACTTACCAGTTTCGTAGCTTTCTTTATACTTCACATGAACATATTATATATTATCACAGATGAGTCTGAATTATTTTAGAAAATTGAAGAGCTTTAAGGTTTTAAAATGTTATTTAAGATCAATTTTGTTTTTAATCGTAAACGCAAATGTTACGAAAAGTAATCAGCTTCTTTCCATCAGTCTTGTATATTCCTGTTGAAAACAAATTTGATTTGATGTCAAAAGATTGCTATCCTCATAACAGATTTCAACGTATAATAATACGAAAATTTTCTTTTAAGGTTCTATTAAGTTATCAGTTACATTTTTTTTTCTGGAATAGCTACAAAGGATGACAAGTGTCGAATTCCTGAAATTGGGCATGGAAATCTCATGCGAGTAAATCAGTGTCTTTGGCGACTACGATGTCGACCAGTAATTTATCCAATTGACATTATACACTTTTTCCAAGCTTATACGGTAGTGGTGGATATCATTTTTATATTTTTTACAAAGGCGGGCGCCGCGAATGTTTTTTTTCTATCAAAGGCCACTGTAAGTTAATTTTTCTGTATGTTGGAGCTTAGAGATTAAGTAAGAATCAAAAAATACTTATTTAATTGAAAAAATCCTATTAAATCATGTTGTAACTTATATTTTCAAATGCAAGTACTTTAAAACAATATTTATGTGAGATTTGCCATTGCAGAGTATTTATCTATAAGACGACTAATTTGCCATAATATTATAAATTAGTCGTATTATGCTTATTAATCAAGCATAATCATACACCTGTAATTCATGTTCTCATAGAGTGTTAGTTAGTTTTTTATAAGCAACAATTTTCAAATTTGAAAATGTGCTACATTGCAAAAAAAAAATTATATTAGTGACAATTACCTTAAATAAGTTTCGCGGATACTTCGGGTACCCGCAAGCTCCGGGTTGTCTATTGCTGCTATACGGGATACATTTTCATATGAGGTTTCAAGAAGAGGGAGTGAACTGTTTAATGTCGAAAGACCACGTTCATTTGTCTGTAATCAAATAAAGCTGCATTCAAGAAACTTCAATTAGATATATGTACTTAATAATGTGCGTAACAATTAAACGTAAAAATTGTATTCAGTCAAAAGTTCGCACTTGAATACCTAGATAACTACAGGTTCCCCACACCAGAACTAATTTAATCTCAAGTATACTATGTAGACTAGAAGTTATTAAGAGATTAATTATAAATTCACGCATGCGACTTCAAAGTCATATTACAAGGATTGAGCCTATTAGTCAAAGTTATATGTATAACACATCTAACCATGTAAAAATTTACAAATTTAACTTCACAATTTTTTCGTTGTGGAATTATTAACTCATCGTGACTAGGCGAAGGTGAAAACTCACGTCGAAGTATCGGCGTTTTATTTTTCTTTAATTAATATTTTATGCACACGAAACAAAACTTTTGAAAAAAATTAATATACTTTTGTGTACTTGCGTTCAAGGAGAGTGAAATAAAACATTGCAGCAAACTATTTGGCATTTGATTATATTACGTAAACTATTCTAGATGACTTTGTGAATTTTATAGGGCAGCTTTCAAGACTGACTTTATATTTATCTGAATCCATCGATTTTTCGAAACCGAAGATGAAAAATATCGATTCTACCAAAACAACCTTAAGTTACAAGCAATGCTGTAAGAAAATTTGCAATTTACGAGTAGTCCTAGGAGTCCCAGTCTCTACGAAGATCGTCTCTCAACTCCGTTTTTCGCCGAATGTAACACATATTTGAAAAGATTTCTTGTGAGTTTATTCGGTGTTTATTTACTATAATCATTATATAATTTACGATTCATCGAAAATCAACATATATGCATGTTAAGTAATAATTAAATCGTCCCAAGAAATTATAGCGCACAGTTGTCATAATATATGTAGTGAATGGCATGAAGTGCGATGTGTGGCAGGGTAGATTTATTAGAATCGTAACTTATCGCAAAATACACACTTTGAATCGTCGATTAATAACAATCATTGATTACGACTAGGCTTTATAATTATACTCTTTCAAAGTAAGTAAACAACTTTATTCCTAATATGAAATTAAAATTGATAACTTAGTTATTCCACTGGCTGTGTAACTAGATGTAACGCATTTCGCTTCTTTAAAAAGCATCTTCAGACTAACTATATCGAACCATAACTAACTATATCATCTCCAAACACTAGTAGTTAATTTTATAATTAGTACTAAAATTGTTTGGGTCTTAGCCCCTCCCCACGTCCAGTAGAAGGAAACAAACCCACTCTAATCTTCAATTTTAATTAAGATGCTTCTTAAAGAAACGAAGCGCGTTACATTTAGTAACACAGCCAGTAGAATTATTAAGTTATCAACCTTAATTTAATGTTAAAACACCAAAGTTTCCGCCGAATCCATCCAAATTATCTTCTTATTAACATTAAAGCTACTACATTTAATTACCCACTATTTCACATAATTAAATTATGCTAGAATTCATCGTAATTAGTCCAAAATATCGATTTCATGACTCCGTAGTAAATAAAACGGACCACTAGTCTGCAAAAATCCCGGCTGACGGGCCGTACAGCATGGCTTGTAATTATAGGGGGCTTTGATTCTACTCATAAAATCCAGAATTCGAGACGTACTATTGTATATATATTACATTATAATATTATTTAATAGAAGTGCAGAAAGTTCATAAAAAAGCCACACAATAATATTACATCATTCATGAGAATTACGAAAAGTCCCATTGGCTTTATTGATGCTATTAAATATTTATATGTATTATTTTCGTAGAGTGAGCTTGCATATAAAAACGTTAACTTTCACTACGCGTAGAAAACAAAATATTTAAGCAATACTTAAATGGATTTTGTGATCTGTTATAAATGTGAAAAACATTAAAAACTTATAAAAGATGCATTAAGGTATGGAAAGGTGCATGTTTTAATGATTTTTATTTTATTTTATATATTGTCACTATTCTGGAAGAAAACACTAAATCGAAAAATGACATATTGAGTTAGTTGTACCAATATGTTCCTTATTTTGAACTTTACCCTATGGAAGAACACACTTATTTTTATATATTGTATTTTTAATTAAAAACAGTTTTGTACAAATACACAAAATGAAAAAGGTATAGCATTTCAACTATTTGACAAACTTCAAAGTCTAATTACCCAAAACTAGTATTTTTCAGTTAGTGTCTTCTTCCAGAACAACGACGATATATACATTAGAAAAATTAAAAATTATAAGTTTAATTGCATTTACAATGTGAAAAACGATAAAAATATAGTTTAAAAAAATGTAAACCTGGCAATGAAATTAACCGAGTAAGTGCCGAAAAAATGTATTTTAAAATAGTACATATACATAAAAAAAAGTACTCGTCACGTTTCATCGCGAAATATTTTGACGTCGGAGGCGATACCGTTGAGCATTTTCATAGCTCTTCACAGTGGCATTACTATTAGAAATCTGGTTCTACACTTTGGTAGAACAAACAAATCATGTCCACGATTCTTCAAACATAATAGACATAATGACAAGAATATAGGTACAGTTTGACAATCTCAAGTATGGCGGAGTTATTATTTTGACTTTATATAAACCGAAAGAAATATTTGTCATAAGAATCAAAGGTCGAAAGAGAAGCCAAGTGATAAAATTAATCGAAAAACAATACAAATAAAAAGGAGAGACGATTCACGAAATGATCTACGAAATGGACATAAAGTCGGTCTTGGAGGTGTTTGATTTATGAAATAATTAATTTTAGCCGAAATGAGTGACTGCCTATGAATCAAGTAGTGTGAACGGTTGCTTGTGATTTGCGATGTTGACGAATACGATTGGTATGCATTAAAATAACAACGAGAATATCGACTAGGATAAATGCAATGTTGCATGAATCTGTGACGTAAGCATGAAGCGCCAATTGACAATAATCGATCCAAGGCTCAACGAGTCGTGTTGCCCACAAATCATTTAATTGACGACCATTTGAATGTACATAAAGTCGACCACTGATTTATTGGAAATCTAATACACAGGATGTTTAAATGCGTAAATGTTTTAGCGTACGAAAATTATTGCTCGTTTTTTTAATGCGTTGGTACCCACAATTCGTTACAGTATAAGGCCTGAATTTATTGGGTCAGTGTCCATTGATCAGTATACACGTGTTCAGTTAATAAAATAAACAGTTAGTAATTTACATAAAAAGGTCAGTTATTAAAGTAAACAGTCATATATTTATATAAAACGGTCAGTTTTTTTAATTAATACTTATCTAACCTAACCTGACCAATTATTTACTGACTAAACATAGTTATTGACTGGCCATAGATTATTTCTTACTGGCCATTTATCGAATTAGTTGCCATTGTATAATATTTACAATAGATGATATGGAAGCTCAACGTAATGACGATCATGGATTTAGAAGAACATGAATTTACTCTGCCAAACAGCAGTTATCGGCAGCTCTATCCAGTAAGAAAATTCTTCATTCGTCTCTGCGCTCTACTGGATATATCAATATATTCACTAGTTTGTTATTGATCATATAATATTTATCAAAATGCTGACGAAAACAGTCGTTTTATATCATATAACGGCATTATTATAATCATACAGCTTGAAGAGGTCAGCGTTATATATTATTCTACAGTTGTCGACATTTGTTTTGATAAGCAGCAATTTCATCTTTCAATGATATTTATCATCTAGTAAGTTAGTAACCATATCTTTATATATTAACATGAGTATAAAGTAAAATGTCTAGCAATACTATTTAAGGCATCTTAATACTGTTTAGTTTAACGACCGTGTCTAGTTAAAAAATATTATGTTCTGCATTTTTTTTGTATTAAAGTATTTCATTACATTTTTGTAAATTGTAGGTTACTTTACATACATTTTAATATTTAGCCAAACATGAGAGCTTTCTGCTATGCTACGACAAAAAGTTCCACTTTATTCATTTTATGTGTTGCTTTTAAAACTTTCGTCTTCTTATTATACCCACACACTTATGTACAGTTCCGTTTTGTAACGTTACCTACGCCATATGAATCTCTACTAATCTATTGAAGTCAGAAACTCAAGAAAGCTTTTCATATATGCTTTAAAGTTTGCCTTTTAATTATTTAAATAGCCATGAGACTTAATTCACATTAAAGTAGTTTCACAAAATTATTGGGACAAGAGAAATAGTAAATGATATTTTATTGACTAATTTAGGGAGATATTTTTTAACAGGACATACTTGATCTAAAAAAAATATATTTGAAACATTCTGTATATACATGATATATTCTAAGAATAATAAATTGTGACGTGGAAGCAATTGAAATTATTGTTTATGCTAAACATACACGACACACAGTATTCGAAGTAATTAAAATGAAAAACAATCAGGCGATATTGGAACTTATGGCTTTACACAGTGGCGGCTCGTGGATAAGATACCTGGCGGTGTTGCGTTTGATTAAAAATAAAAAAAAGGTTATTTGGATTATATTTTACTATTAACATAAAAAATATTAAAATTCAACATTATTTGTATTTCATTATAGAATTCATTCTTCTGTCTTTTTTCCTTGAAAAATATCAATTTTATTTAAACAGATGTCGTGCGCGGGGTCAGACCGCTCCAAACGCACCCGCAGGCAGAACACGAAATACTGACAAATTCGCAGTTCAGATCAAGCTTCTAGCTGTGAGTCCCTCCTCCCCACTCCTCTCCTTTGCCCACTCGAGCATATTTCATCAAAAACCGTACAGCACAAAATCATAAAGATGCCTCACTTTCTGATATTAGTACCGCGGTGTATGATAATTATTGGATGTTTCGGTGCCCGGGCGAGCTTAATACACGCTTAAATAATAGTGACATTTTAATATAATAGACATAAATTTATGTATATTATAATGTTACATTTTTCTCAATTTGCTTGGGGGTGCTGCAGTTCCGCAATGCATGTGGACGAGCCGCGCCTGACTTTACATCTTAATTCTATTATAATGTCAATGAAAACTATTTTTATATAAACTTTTAGTTTGTTCTAAAATAACAATGCTGCTTAAGTATGGTCGCTCAAAAATCGTGAAAATTCCAGAAAATATATAACAAAATCGTAAACATTACCGAATTGGAGATAAATGTAAGCAGACCCTGAGGAGGGTAGTTCATTGACGTCAGTCTATATATTTTATACTGCCAAAGCAAAAAATATATTTAACTTACAGAAGAATGACCAACTACACTATGTATTATATAATATGTGAAACTGAATACATAATTGACGGAAAATTTCAGGGATACGCAAGTGTAATATCTATTAAATTGTGATTTATGTTAAAAATATTGCAAATGAATAATCTTATAGCAAATTGTAGAGGATGGGTTTCATCAATAATATTTCGAGTTCATGCTATAAAAAGTATATTCATATATTAAATACGGATCGCGGAAAAGTGATTGCGTGAAATCGACCACACGTAATAATGATCGTAGTGAAAATTCCTCACATGGAAAACACATCGCTGTAAATATTTATCACAAGAAAACTTAAAATAACTCCACCATAATAAAACAGTCTCCTAGTTTAAAACCAAAAGAAGTTTTTGCCGACTTAAATAGCCTTCAAAATGTTCTTTGCTTAATGAAACTTCAAATTTCGAAATAACTAAATGAACACGGCTTTGTTTTAAAAAGCATAAAAATATTTTCATAAAACACATATGTTTATAAATATATAATTTAATTACATCTTTAAGAAAAATCAAAAATAAATAAACATCTAATAATATATTTTACTATGTTGCAAACCAATGGTTGGTTAGTGCTGTACCGAATTATTTGGTGAAAATTTGCGTATTTTGTGCTCGGTGGCAGGCAGAGTGTTTTTATGTCTTTCCTAAAAATAGTTCAAAAATCAATTAAATTAGCATTCGGTTTACGAGAAAAACTTGCCTACGACACCTTGGTACGTGATATTTGTCAAGGACTATAGCTGAATGGTCGGACAGTCTTTGTAACGATTTTATCTTTGTTGTATGCTATATAATACAGATAATATTGTATTATATTATAGAACTGAAAAAATCAAACTGTAGTAAAATATATGTGCTTATACCATCTACATCTAAACTCGAATTAAAGGAATTTTTCTTTGAATTTAAACATTTAAAAAATTTGATAATCTCAAATATTATAACATCCCGACAAGACTTAATTAAACTGACGAGGAAAACTAAAATTTCGGCATTTAGAGGCTGTATCGAATTCTCAAAGTTTTTAAATAGCCCATGTTTTATACATCAATTTATGTTTGTTGTTGGTTATTCAATTTTATGATCAAAAAATAAAGATTGAATATGGAATCTTTCTCTAGGTTCTATGAAATTTAAATTATGCGTATTTTGGATTTCCGCTTAACTCACATATCACCGGTAGCTAAAGATTGTGTTTTTATTTTTTTGAAAATATGTCACCAAAAAGTAATCGTCGAATTTAATTAATTTTTCGATTAAAAATCAGACTGAACACAAACCTTTCTGTGCTAGTTTTGATGACGAGAGTTGGCAAAAAAAATGACCAAACTTACATATCATTCTAAAATTCTGTCATTGCAGAAATCTTTGAATGTTATAATAACTCAAATATCTCAATTAACTAATTATTTTTCTTGAACATAAATCGTGTGACAGTATACCATTACGGGTGTCAGCGACTCCATTATTAATACTGTAGAGTCGTCACTTAATAATTTTACAATATGGCTCTAGGACCACGGGATCCATACGTACTAATACTCTGACAACTGACACATTCTGTGTAAGCGTATCAGTGTAGTAACAAGTGAAAAGTTATAAAGCGTAATAAAGTATGATTTTTTTCAACTCAATCACAATATAACTATTACTAGAATATAATCCAAACTTTATCTGGATTATGTTCTAGTTTTCGGGGTTAATGTATTTAAAACAAAAGTACCTGGTTCGAAACTAAATACTTAAAAATTACCCCAAAAGACTAATGGATTTTACTCTATAATGTTTTTTTCCTTTTATGTAACCACGAGAAGTTTGTTTTTCTCGCCTTTCTGTAAGTTAAGGTTGACTCCCTCTAATCCGAGGATCAAATACTCTCCCTGACTTGCTTATCCATAATCCACTTCTACCAGATTTGATACGTATCGTTTGCCTTAGAATGTATTTTATCTTGTCCTTACTTAGTAATAATTGTTCTGTTTACAGTTGAAGTAAGTAGAGAATCTCATAAATCACTTCCTGTGTAACTGTTCCTCCACGACCGACAGATTTTTTAGATATTAAAGTTTAATTTTTTTTTAAATAAACAATCCATATCGCAAAAACGAATGTGTACGTCCGAATGTGAGAAGGCATCATTTAAAAATCGTGTAGTAAAACCAAACAATAATTTATTTTAAAAAGACAGATCTTGAGTTTATCGTTAAAAATCCTCTCTTTTCAGATAGTTTGAGAATAGACAATGATTTTAGAAGGATTGATTGAAAAAGCGGGTAATGTAAAGGGTTAAAACCGTTACATGCTCACAAACCTTCGGATAAATAGGACTTAATTGATTGAATAATCAATATGACTATCAATATATATAATATCCGAGGTTCTATCCTTCAATTCCGTGAAAATATATAGCTTTTTCACTATATATTCGTAATATTATAGTCTGGCTATAGGCTATGCCATTCAAAAGCGACAGATGTTTGTTGAAGAAAGTGAGGTAAGGATTAAAACAAAACTATGTAGAATGTACGCGGGTTTGTAGCCAACGAATATATAATAAAAAAGTAGATATTTCATTGTTTTGCTAACTGCGTCATAAAAACGTATTGTTTCATCATCGGTAAAATTGCAATCGATGAATAATACAAAAGGCTTTTTATTTCAGTATTCTAAACAATCTAAACAATGCATGCAATAAATAATGGCAAACGTGTCATAAACAATTCTGACTATATAGTAAATGACAGGCTGAACACAAATGCCAGATGTCGTCCATTATCATGATAAGAAAATTAAGTTAAATTCAACATTACAACAGAAAATGAGTATTTTTTTTTTCAATGAAATACTACGTTATTCGTTTGAATTTAAAAGTCAGACGTTTGACATTTTTTGCACGTAAGCATCGAAGTCTGGTTCGTACGCATAACGACACTAAAATAAGAAGTTTTATTAGATCTGTTCATTAGGCATTCTAATGTATGCCTCACAGTGTCGATACATAGGTCCGCAACGCAACGGACGTAACCGACATCGCATGCTGTTAAATAACTATTATGATCTAAAAATCCTTTTAGAATATAGGTATGCAGCATTTTTTAAAACCATAGCCGCTCGCAATTTGGATCATATGTACTCTTAATAGAGCTTATCTCAACATAAGCTTTTCGATGACAGCTGCTTGTTAGTTAGTTGCTCAATCTTTCTTTTTTCAAAGAGAGGAAAGATAGATGGATGAGGCTAAAGCAGAATTAGCTAATCGCTTCCGCTACAACCCGTTTTTAAGGTTAGGTTGGTGAGAGAGAATTTTTAGACATGCATGCCTTCGAACGCAAATCCATAAATCGATTGAAAAATCAATCCGTCCGTATCTGTCCGTAGCTTCGAGTTCAAGTTATGATAAGAAAATTATCAAATGCTGATTTTTAACATTTCATTCCATTGATCTCAAGTGGCTCATTTAGTTTATCTCCAGTGATTCAATATAAATATTTTAAATACATCTATATAATAATATAAACTATAGCTTATAATGTCTAATATTTCTTTGATCATCAACAAAGTTGTTTCCTAGCATATTGATCAAAAATAACCTTGAGTCGATCTCTGCTTGAACACTTAATCTACTTGACTCAGAATTTCAGCAAGTCAATTTAAATATATCACCAAACATAATTTACGAATGAGTTGTAATTAATTTTTATTAAAATCTTTCAAACTTACCACATTTCATAATTTTCTAGTTCTCCATACTTGAACAGAATTTCCCGCTATCTTATCGATTGCAGTGCTCTCGCAAAGTGCGTCGAACAGAATGTTCGCTCCCTGACCTTCAGCCTCTGTTTCCCGCCATTATTACCAGATGCATAGATAAAGCATAGATAATCCGAGGGCCCTAGAAGCTTTTATGTAGATTATAATTGAATTTAATGGCACTGAACCGCTTAGATTATTGAGAATTTCCAGTCATTTAATTACAGTATCACCATAATATAACAACGTTTTAGCAAATTTTAATCGAGTGGGTAGGTAGGCAATATCTAATGTAAGTATTATATATAATAGTTTGAAAATGTTCTGAAAATAAAATTTGAGGGACTGACTATGATGTTTTATTTCAAAAATATAACTTTTTTCGGAGAAAGATTGATAAATCAAATTACCAAATTCTATTTCAGAGTAACTGTACTAAAAGTGCAACGAAAAGAGCCTCAAACTCCTCAGGTTCCCATAACCGTTGATTACAATTGCTATAATGATCTTATAGAAAATATACATTCAATTTCTTTAGTCACGGTTTGAACGCAATTTTCGTATCACGCAAAAACACATTTTATGCTGTATGCATAGTGGTTGAATAAAGTGGAAAGTTCTTTAAAAGTTATCTTATAAATTATTGTAAATTTGCTGCTCGACCTTGTATATACTACGCCCTGCCATCCTTTTTTACTAATGCTAAAGATAAAACATCAGCTGTCTCTCAAATAGATTACTCTCTTGTTTTAATGTAAAGTAACTTTGTTTACAATGTCCCTTATATCCTCTTCGTTAATCTGGGTAACTTTCCTAAAAGACTTTCTCTTGGGAAAAAATTGCTGTAGTAAATTTAAAAAGAAAATACTTGACAATGAAATGTGGGCTTGGTAATTACGAACCAGCAAAATTTGAAATAGTTTTAGTAAAAAACTTTTTTTTTTAATTATTTCAGTTTGGTACTCTTAATAGTTACTTAATTGTACAAAAATAGGTATGATTATAATATAATGAAAATACTTAGACTGATTATTATTGTAACTTATTTATCATTATATGTAAAAAATAAAATATTTATCTAATACGTAGTAAGCTTGTCGTTATTTTACTATTTCAAATAAGTGTTGAAATAAGCATTACTGACTGATTGGAAATTGGTATTGATAAAAGAATACATTATTCCTTTTACCCATCGATGCAATTAATTTTACTAAAACTAGTATTATCATCTAAATCTAAATACATAACGATTTTATGTTAATATTAATATATGAGTTGCGTATAAACATAAACTTCATGGTCCATAAAAAGCCAAAAGTGACATATGAATGCACAAATATTCTCTATATTCTTGTGTATGTATACGATTAAATTTTGCATAAAATCGTGAAAAAATAATCTATAAATTACGTTTATATGTAAACTCATCACTGTCCAATACAACATCGTATAAACACACATAATATTGTCTAAAGTGTAATAATTACAGCAGTATCGTTTTTATTTGATTTTTCACGATATGACTTTGAAGGGCTGTGGCATTTTTCCTTTTATACAACTCATATATACTACAAGAAGTAATGAAATAAAAATGATTTGTATTACGTAACATTACATAGCAAATACATTACCGCTTCTCATATAATATATATGAATGACTTTGAACTTACTGGCAATGTACAAGTTGACTTGGGTTTATTTAACACTATTAAACTTTTTATTGAATAAGTAAGTTAGTACAGGAGTAATCATTCTGTCAAAAATTCTTAACTCTCAATAAATAATGCTGAGGAATTTGACAGAAAATGTTTGGTGTTTTTGTATTGGCGTTACTTGAATACTGAAAAATGTTTCGACCTTCGGTAAGATCGTCCTAGGCCAGTGGTCGTCAACCTGGTTCGTACCGCTCACTAGTGGACGGCTAACGGTACCATATATATATAAAAGAAGATAAAACATCTGGAGAAATCGAAAGGCTTAGTTGCAACATTAACAAACTGAAACTTGATATGGAAAAACGATTCCAAGATAATTTGAATTCAAAGGTATATAGATAATTGGGTGATAAATCATTTAACTGAAAATTTGGATAAGGTTGATGTAAGAACTACTAAAAATAAAATATGACGAAGGGAGTAAAAATAATTTCAATAGTTCTGGAACCCAAAAACTATGGTAAAATAGAAAAACTTCTGCTTTATATCAAGCAAAAACTATAATAATAAAGTTCATGTTCTTCAATTCACACTATTTCTTTAATATTATGTTGATATACTCTTTCTACAGTATAAACAAAGTTAGATTTAAAGAGTTTTTTTTCAAATCCTTCATCTTCTAGAAATGATTGCATCCTTATACTGCATTGAAATACTATGATGTTGGTGTGCTGTAGGGAAATTTTATTATGAAAAGTATGCAACAATGGGTGATAAGTGTAAAAAGGTTGACCACCACTGTCATAGACGAACAAGATGCAAATATTTCAATACCCATGTAGTGTGACCACGTTCCCTAAGACCCAACCAACTATAAATGTAACATCGTGCGGAATTTCTATAGTATTTGATCTTATCAAAGAGATCGGAATACTATAAATAAAAGCTCGGGGTTCTTTCCAGCTTGATCGAAAGGAATAAATTACTTTGAGCAATCGAAAGAATCGGCTCATTAGCTGTACGTACCTACATTTTGCATAAGAATAAATTGAAATACAGATTAATAAAAGCAATAAATTGCCATTGTGTCAAGGTTATTTTCACAGTGTCACATTTTTATCAGATTTTTCCTCGTCGTTTAACTCGCAAATGCATGTTGTTAAACTTGTATATAATATGTCAAAACCTCGATGACTAATCTCTTATTTGCATAAAAATAAGTAGGAAATAAATAGATTTTCATTTCACATCACTAACTGGAGTTGAATTACTTTAAAAATAAGTTATATTTAATGTGAGATGCATATTTAGATAACTGTGAAAAAATGTCACTAGAATTTCAATTTTTCTGTTAGTGTTTCTAGATTTAAATTTAGAAGATAAAGAGAACCATCTCGCCGAAAACAAGAACACTGAAATAGAATAAAAAAATCATTTTTTCATATTTGGCACACTAGATTTAAGCCAATAAACGTATGAAAAAGGTATTTTGTTGAAGTGTAGCCGCAAATGTTTTTATTATTCCTGTTAAACTGTTTTACATACTACGTACGAGCTACGAATGAACGCTTTCCGAAATCGATGAATATTATTATGTTTGATGAACGGTTTTTGTCGAAAGGAAATTTTTTTTTATTTCCCAAGTTATATTAGCCATCGTATTCAATTATGTTCTAAGATATTTACAGTTGTTTTTACCAGTTTGGAGCGTAAAAGATTTGCCATTACAACTTCTTGGTCAAAGTTTTAATATAGGCTCGACAACTCAAATTGAGAGCATTGCCCGACAAAAAATTGATTTTCCCGAAATCAGAATATTGAATTTTGTATGTAAAAAAGCCACCATTTTTTCTCAGATCTTATACTTGGCAGAATCTGATATTTGGCGGATTTCGGCCCATATGAATATTTCGAAACCCTGTTGTTATTCTTAATCTGGTCACCTGTGAGTGATCATCAGATTCGTTTTTTTTTCATATGTGTTTAATGAGGGAATAACATATTTAATTAATAAAATAGTTAAAACAATATTTGACTTGAATTTTATTCTATTTTTAAACCATTCATGACAAAAATACCGAATTCAGCGTGAAATTTAGTACATGATTTGATTATTGATATTGCAAAATTATTTAAACGTTATGTTGAAGATAGATAGTAATAAATTAGCAGACTTATTAATAATAAGGTACGTATGTAACGATTGCGTGATACTTAAATCTGATTGTTAACAAAAGGGTCAATGGCAGCACATATGGCAGCAAAATGGCAGCACTCGTATATAAACCTTTTTGCGGTCTTAAATGATTTATAGATGTAAATGTAATATTTTGTACGTACCAAGTACGAATATTGAAAGAAAACATAACCCAGAAATCGTTCACCCTTTTTGTTCCATACTTGACCTCAGTCGCAGGTCAGTGTTACCAGTTTTTCCAGGATTTCCCGATGGAAATATTACGATATAGAATCGTAATGTGTTTTTTTTGTCGTTAGTAAGCGTGTATAAACGAGTATATACCATAAATAGACATCTTTTTCAAGACATTATACGATTTAAAACTACAATAAATTCAAAATCCGCTAAATTAATAATCTGCTAAATTATATTTGAATATGAAAAATAATCCTTTAGAACCCTCTCGTAAAGAAATGATTTTTAGGATGTGTAATTCAAACACAGATCTAATGACAGTTGCCATCAATTAGCTGTGGGACGAAGGCTTCCGCATATTTCATATTTTTACTGAGATTTATGATTGCTTAACTTACCTATTATATATTTACACACTGAAAGTTTGTGGAGCCTAAGAAGCAATCTGTCAGTTTTCTGGCTTATTTATAATTTCGATGGGTAAACACTAAATTTTTATATTATCTCGTTCTCTCATCTAGGTAAGAAATGTTAATCTAAAAATTATGTCAGCTGAAGACAATGTGGGAGTAAAGGAATTAAGCAGAACCCATTAAAAATACTGACTATGGACGATTAAAATTATAATTAACAAAAGTGTTCAACTATTTATAGGAACTGTCCGTTATGTGATTTTAACCTTAAATACTTTGTCTTGACCTGTCCCTAACTGTCTTTCGAGAGTGAACAGATTTTTTTCATTTACTTTAAATCGACAATCAAATGTCACCGATCTGTTTAAAGTTGAACAATAATTTTCTAACACATATGCCACATTCAAAAATGAAACGGAATTCTGAATAAAACACATTTAAGTCGGATCTCTTAATCATTATATTCGAAAATTAAAGATTATATTGTTTATATTTTACTCAGTGAAAAGCGAATGAATAAAAGATAATAAGTGTTTGCCAAGGTAACTGTGGCTTTATTTAAATCACTTTTTTAATTAAAATAATAAAATATTCTTCGGAATCGCTACATCTATCTTTCACTTTTATTTTCAGTTTTACAATAACGAATATCTGAATATTGAATAACTGATAAATAAATTATTAATTCTCTACCCTATCGTTGTAAAGATGAATTGAAACCTAATAACGGCTTTTCCTACCTACGGCTATATGAACATTTTCTATTTGCCTGATGAGAATTCCATCTCATAATTTGATCTGAAGCTTTTAATTAAACATGGTACATAAATTGAATGGATTCAGTGGTTGCTTTCTGGAAATTCATTTTTATGCTTTATTTTAAGAAAATATAATAATTTGGTACTCTTTTAACTTATACTTGTTCATCAATCTTGAAACTGCCTATGGGACTTGTGGTGCTACAATAAGTAACGTATATCCATTGTTATACGAGCCCTTAATTTTATTACAATGCCACAAATGTCACCAACGAGAATAATTCAAAAATGAAACTTTTTTCCAAACTTTGAACCATTCACTGGCGTGATTCATGGAAAGACTATATATTTTTTTTACTGTGATTATGTAATAAAAGTTGAAACTTTTACACCGGATTATGTAGATACTTAATATAAACAGTAAGCTATGCTGTATGCCAACCATACCTTGTAAGGGAGGGTGAGAAATTTGACGTCACAAGTGGCGCGCCAGAATTAAAACGCGAATTAACGATGTCTTAACATGAAACTTCCAAAAAAAGATTTCGTGGAAAGCATGTTGTACAGGATGGTCATAAATTTGGAATTACGCTCTCTATTATAGACAACCACCATTATTCTTTACGTAATAAGTATGACTTTTATATATGCCCCATATCGCCTTTCATTCAATCAAAATAATGACATTCCGAAGTATAACCCAAAATAAAGCAAGAATTTCTACGGAACGATAAAAAAAATCAAAAATGCTTATTTAATAATTAAGAACATTCATCTATGAAAACTGTATCACAAGACTTTCCTTTAGCATCCCGTGTGCAATATTGGAAAACCTTTTGATTATTGAGTAAGGTATTGAAGTTCCAGAAAAGGTAAAAATCTGTAATAGAAGCTTTACAATAATTCAATCATTGTTTTATCCTTTTTATTGTTTTAATGTTCTTTTAGCATAAAGTGAAATAAACATGGCTTTACAACTAATAAAAGCCAAGATAACTGATATCTAGATTTTAAAATCAGATGAGAAACTCTATGATAATATTTTAATGTCATTCGAGTTCAACTCTAGGTGAAAAGACATCACAAAAAGCAATGTCCAAGATATCGAATTTTATTTGAAAAAACTAAATTTGATCCTGATATTGTCGAGACTTGAACCCAGACCTATCTGATCGTTAGGGTTAAGCTAGACCACTTATTTTTGAGTCTATAAATCTTGCATATTATCCATTATTCTCATTTATCATACATTTTTAAAATCCTATTCAGGTCGGATAATCAAGACCCTTCTAAAAAATACATAAATAATTGAATAAAATTCCAAAACCTTTATTGAATTTTGTTTTAAAAATACAACAAAATTTGTTTTGTACCACTTCCACATTTTTTAACATTATCAACTGGTAAATTGATTATACTCGCGATGAGCAAACCATTCCTGATCATTATAAAAATGTGGAAGTAGTGCAAAACCAATTGTGTTTTATTTTTAAAATATAATGCATTTCCACCAAGAATTAACTGTTAAAATCTTAAAATTGATTTTTTTTTTCTTATTATATATGGGAATAAGTTTACTTATTACAATTAAGTGTTTCACATTTTTTTTAAAGTTGTATATCTTCAAGCACACCTTATTTCGGCTTTAGACGAAGTCAACGATATTAAGTGTTCGAGAATCGAGTTTACTTGCTATTGTGTAATCCGCACTACGAAAACTGTTTTGATTGATGATTTACAATGCCAATGTATACACATGATTATTCAAAGAATTATATGGTAGGTAGTAACTTGTTATGAATATTATTGCTCATATGAATTAAAATGCCGCATCACTTATGTAATAACAATTCACAGCACAATTAATGTGACCTTTTACAATGGTTTCCACGGGCTATGTTAAATTACTCATATATATATATATATATATATATATATATATATCGTTGCTGTTCTGGAAGAAAACTCAAAATCGATATAATGAAATATTGAGTTAGTTATAGCAAAATGTTCTTTATTTCAAATTCTACCGTATTAAAGAAGAAACTTATTTTTATAAATTACGCTTTTACTCAAAATCAGTTTTGTAAAAACACACAAAATGAAAAACGTTTAGCATTTCAAATATTTGACAAACTTCAAAGTCCAATTACTCAAAACTAGTATTTTTCAGTTAGTTTCTTCTTCCAAAACAACGACGATATATTACAGTTGTCGTAGTTCTATCATTCCTACTAATGAATGATTTAAATTTGAATGCTGAAATGAAAAAAAATTAAATTGTACTGAATACTATTTATTTTAATTTTTTTAAATTTCATGTCCTGCTGTAACAAGCTATTTTTTAAATTATAATTTTGTCTTAAGCTGCCATTCGATTAAACTTAAAGTAAACAACCTTAAATTAATAATATGTTGGTTTTAAAGTTAAGTGTAAGTTTATCTGTTTCATATATTTTAGTTCCTATATAATATAATTATATTGATTCATTAAATTTCTTTTCCATGTCCGCTCCCAATGTGGAGTATATAGTCTCCTAATAGAGGTATCTTAACAGAATTTTTCTATGAGAACTGCTTTTTACTCAGTTGCTCAACATCCCTTTTTTCGAAGAGAGTAGGGATAGAAGGATAAAGCTAGGACAGCACAAGTGGATATTTATCTGCTCTCGTTACGCCCCGTGAAGATCGGATGGGTGAGAAGGAATTTTAGACATCACAAACACTCGACTACGAACAGAAATCCATAAGCCGATCGAAAGATCTATTTATGAAAACCGTCCGCAACGGAAATTGAACTCGAGATCCGTGACCGTAGGCAACGACGCTACCAACTGCGCCACGGACGCCGACATATAACATATAGTCATATAAAACAAATTTGTTAGGCAAATTATTGTTCTTCCTCTCTTGAGAGAGTTGTATTTTAAATGTTGAAAATCAACAAAATTTCTCGTAGATTTCTTTTTATGTTGACTAGTTAAAAAAATACTACGCAGTTCTTTTATGTAGGCATATAAAAATATATTTTTACTACCAAAAGCTATTATTGCGCAGCAAATTGATGATTTCTAATGTGCAGCAAATTCTTAAAAAACATATATATTGTAAGGCATTCCTTATTATTTCGATTAAAAATAGATATATTTTTTTTTTTTGAATTGACCAACCATCTCATTTTTACGCTTAAAAAATGTTCCCAACGCCTTTTGAAGAGGAAAAAATCTCATTTGCATTAGCAGTTTGTCATAGACACTCACCGTCATGTTTATTTATCTGAAATAAGATTCCAATAACTGCGAAATAAATGGTGTCTTTAACTGGGAATGTCATTTGAAAGACATTAGTCCAAAGATGTAACCGCCTTGTATGTGCTTAATTCTCTGACCTTTTGTTTTTTGTAAATTTCCATTACCTGACTGGGAAAACTGTTTAAAATACGACTTTGTTCAACTCTCTCTACAACTCATCAGACCCAACCCGAGGGACTAGGCAGCCCACGTACGCAATCTTATAAAGATCCCACCTTCGGAGAAAACCTTTCAACTTTTAATAACATAATAGATTTAGAAAATACCTGTGATGCATTGCGATTATTACTTATGCACTATCAATGTGAATGACTGTCTTTTTTTTACACATTTTAAATCATTTATCATTTTACTGCATAAAATCCATTTAAATAATGAATTCTGTCAGTCTTTATTTTGTTAATATGTAGTTTTTAAATAAAGCATTATCATCATAATTAATGAGTGATTTGAATTTAGCGGCCAAACTAAAATTTGGATACCCGCTATAAACACTCAAGCTGACCCATACCATATGTTATTTTGAATTAAAAATTTCATTCAACAATTTAGATCTCAAAAGCTTCGAAAAAGCTTTGGTAATAATTGGACTAATAGCTAATCTAAAAATAAATCGTATAACTATATATTTGGACTAGGGAGCAAAGTTGACAACTCCCAAAATAACGAAAATTCAATTTAAATGCTACTTTGAAGCTTTTTGTGAATCTTCAAGTCGTAAAAATATTGCTCAAAAGTAATGACAACTCTGCTATAATACAATGTTTTTAAAAAAATTCTCCGCTTTTAGATTTTAGAAAAAATCAAATATTAAATAAATATTACCTACTAACTATATGTGATCATGCTTTAGAAATTTTTCAGTAAGTTTTTGTGATTTTTAAATTCAACCTCTTCATTAAGGGTTTTTTTTTACCGAAATGTATTATTTTAAACATCACATGCTGTTTACGCCCCTGCTAACAAATATAATTAATATATATATATGGTAGTTATTTGATTTACACAATGAATCAAATTTTACATATTTATGTACTAGAACAAAACAGAGGTTAAAGTTTCGGCAAAAATAAATAAATTTTCTTTTTATAAGATTTTCTCATGTATATAATTACTTTAAATAACCACTTGCAAATTCTAAATTCATATGAAAAACGTGGCGCAATTTTTGAAATATATGATAAACATATTTATATCATAAACGGCAAAACCATCATAAATTAAGCTTATACAGATACTATTTAGAAAAATATTTTTATAGCTCTAAATCACAGTAATATATTTTCATATGGTATGCTTCAAAGTTCATTTAATCAATACATTTTGCATTTAATTTACGTATTATATAATGGTATAATGTAAATATGTAAATAGAGAAATTCATTATTTTAATTCATTTAAGAATTGGAAAAAAATATTATACATAAATAATAAACTATATTTCTACATATCTTGCGGATGTGTTCTGATTGATCTGGAGACAAATTGGTGCCTACACTGCCTAAAAAGTTTGTATAGTTTTGATAGCAATCTCTAATCGTATTTAATTTTCACAAAACTTTGGACAAAACGATTAAATTAACCAATGTTACATCTTGTAGTTAATTAAGAAAGTCCAATTGAACAGTTTGTTGGAAACTTTTATAAAATATTTATTTTATTACTTCCCGTACAGCGCCACACACGGCTGCCCTTGGTACTAAATCTTTTATGGCTCAAAAGGACCCTCTTTTCCTTTGGTTAGGGGTGACATTGAGACTGCTGGCGGCCATTGGGTGCGCGCGCCGCCATTTTATCGACCCGTTTTCATTTTGCCGCCGTCCTCTACCATCTCAACGATTTTCCCATTCATACTTTTCATTAGCTTCGACAATCGCCCGCAGGAATGTGTGGGCGCTAGTTGGAAATTTTATATAATAACATTTTTCATTAAATTTTCCTCTTATTTTATTGGACTCGAGTATAAACATTATTTTACCATAGAGAGATTTGATCACTTCGAGGTGGCTTCATTATTATTACGCCTGGTAATTTTAAGATATTTAAACACATTGACAAATAAAACTTATACCTAGGCAAACTAATAAACGAAATCCTGAAAGTTTTGTTAGAATTATTAGTTGATAAATTTTGTAAGCAAATAAATATTAAAAAAAAACACTTCTCAGTTACAAAAATAAAATTTAAACATGCATTAATTTTAATAAGCCCTCAATTCTAAATAATGTAAGCTTTCGTCATTTCTTAATTATCTTATTATATTGTTATGGTACTTCTAATACACTACCATCCATCAACGGCTGCAATTTACCTCAAAAAATAAATTACTTGGGTTCCGCCGTGATACATAGTGTAAAAATTTTTTTTATTTTTTCATAATTAAATTACTTCTAATAATTAATAATAAAACATTATTTAATATATGCCATCCGGTTGTGAAATTACCTTGCTAAGAATTCTTAATCTTGTTGAAATGTTTCAATATAAATAACCGTGCTTTTGATGGTGGTATTTTTGACTCAATATTATGTAGGGATACCTATATCATTTAAATCAATGGTAATTATTAGAGACGCACTTAGAATTTCAGACGTAAATAATAATTGCTGTGTACGCGACGAAACTAGTGTTTGCACACCCAGTAGGCAATCAAAATGATTTTAATGATGCTGCTTTAAGCTTTCGGGAAATTTATTTTTACTGAAGAAGTTTTATGGCACCCAATTACATAAAAGTATATTACGTTTACTCTGTACATTATTGATTCGATTGATCGAATATAAAAACTCTCTGTACGAGATTCACAGTGGCGCGCTGAGGGTTTATTATACGTGTTCAATTGCCTTTTAGAAAAAAAATAAAGAAAGACTTAAGTCTTGCAAATGGTTTTTGCTGATGGATAAATAAATGATTTAGCAGTACAGATCCCGCAATCAGTTATTTAACTTTTCCACCCTGAAATGAAATTTTGATTTATTATTTTTCAAGGTATGGTTTTCTGTGTTGTTATTTATTATCGAATTATTGTTTTAATTTGAATTTTACTAATAATCATTGGAAAATGGCAAATATCTGTTCTTATCGAAAAAAAATATTTTGAAAAGACCGAGAAATAAGTCTTTTTGCCTTTCTACAGTAAATTTATTATAAATAAATATAGTGTATTAGCACGATTTGTGTGAGTTATACACAATATTTTTGGTGTGGGCTACGTCCTTTTTCCTTTCCACGGTTGACATGGAAATGTACAAAATCTCAACAATTCAAATTCACTAATCTTTAAATTTGCTTCCTGCTTTTTGAATAATAATAAAACCTAATTGAAAAATACTACGTTGAAGAAGTGTATTCTTTGAATCTATGTACGTATTTATTTTGTTATAATAGGTTTATATACTTGTAGTCTATTTATAATTTACTACTATTTAATTCGATATTTATTGTCAAACTAAATATTTCCTTTATGGCTACATGTTCAGTAAGCCACTGGTGGCGCCAAAGTAAAAATATATTTTTAGATTACGATCCCGGTAAGAAGTTTCCAGAAGTTTGGTCACGCTGAACATGTTTACAAAGCTACAGTTTCATTGCAAAAATAATTTTTGCAAACAAATTTGCACCCTACAGACATACAAGGATATTTTTTCAAGGACTTACCAGATTTTCAACGTCTGTATATATTATCTCTAAAATTCAGTCACATTGAAATTATCGCATATCAACCTAGCTATTACTAATTTCTATTTTAAAATTTATAAACCGTACAACTCATAAAGCTTGGATAAACATAATTTTCGTAAATCACCTTTTCAGCTATTCGATTTAAATGTATTTGTTATCGAATATTTATTGTGAATACATGTGCTTGTTTCACGAGTAACACCTAATTTGTTATAAATTCAATGCAACATTAATGGAACTCAACTTAAAGACATGACATTATAATTTAAGACATCGACTGAGGGTGTTTGATGGAATTTCTATATCAAATTTGGATTATTGAGATTTTGTACACTTCCATATATTTTGTCACTAACGACCCGGGTTTCACCTTTCTGCATCTTCAGGCATTCGAGCGCACCAATGAACTCGAACTGACAGACAGTAAACAGTGTCTAACGTTTATATAGAAGATACAAATACGACAAATATTATTTACGAGATAAAATATTATACGTCTGGGATCCACACTGATACCTGAGTTAAAATTTCGAGAATCGCCCTAATCCTTATTTTGTAAACAACGCATTAACAGAGTGGCGAATTGCCGCTTTTCAACTACTATTAGAATTACCAGTGATTTTACAATTATAATAGCATTGTGGTTTCGACGGGATGCAATTCGACGAAAGGATAAATATGTACAATCATTCCACATTTAGTGAAATCTGTTAGGTTTTTCAACGTATAGGATACAGCAACGGGGAGCTTGGAAGGTTCAGCTGTTCGTTCAATTCTGAACGAAGAATACATGGAAGTGTACAAAATCTCAATAATCCAAAAATGACATTATGTTTAATTGAAAACTTAACTATTCCAGAGATAACACCGACGAAAGGACTTGATTGGATTTTAAATGTCCATAATATGGCAAAATATCCTCATGAAGGATCGTTTAATATTATTTATAACTCATAAGTTATTCATTAAGGGGAGAACAAAGGTTAGCGGTGGTTGAAGGTGTAGGAGTTGGGAAAGGATTTGAGATTACGACCGTAAATGACGACGACTCCTTGGGGAGGTGGTGACCTCCGACTGTTTTCGGTAATAGACAATGATAAGATAATCCAACATAGGTAAAAAATAAATTAAAATTTGAAATTTATAAATTATTGTTAGAAGCAAACATTTCAACGGATTATAAACGAAAAAGTAAAAGGTTTCAAGGACATATTTATGTAACGAAATATCTTCTGAATAGAGAATTCCGATTCAGGAATGAGTCGTCTAGACAAAATGTCTGTGGGAGTAAGGATGTGAAATAGAATCCTCTTATTTTTTATGGCATGTTTACCTAGTGATATAGAAAGAAAATTATTTTGGAGAAACAAACTAACCGATAAAATTAAATCGACCGGCAGCCAGCGTCCATAAGAAATAATATAATAATATAGAAAGATACCATGTTTTTTTGGATATCTTGTTATGTTTGTATTTTATATATTGATTTAAGAAATCTATTTTTCTGGTTAAAAATTCGAATAAAATGCCACCTTCCCACTTCCACCTGGAAACTTATTCAAACCGTATCTATAATACATGGTTTATCCAGTGGCGTCACAAACAATGTTTATAGTCTTTATATATCCGATTGTCTGAGGAGTAATTATTACTCGAAAGTTGGATAGAAACAATTAAAATAGTTTCAAACTTATTTTGTACTATGTAACAATATTTGTAATAGTAAAATTATAGAGAGATGACATACATTATAGACTTGCTCAACCGTTCAACCGTTCAACAAGAAACAAACAACTACTAGCTGTGCTTAGAAACAGTTTTATCTCTATAAATTATTTCCCAAACATATGGAAAACACTGTTTTCATTCACACAAAAGCTCTATCCCCTTCGTAATAAAAATCATATTCATAAAATAATTACATCGGGAACTCAATTCTATAGCTGCATGCAATTTGTGCAGTATTACATTTCCTTATTTTTTTAAAATAATGGTAAGCTTTTGTTTTAAATTTTCAAATATAGACGGTGTTTTGGCCAGTTGATGTAACCCTCAAAATTGAAATTGTTTAAGCTTTGAATTGTAAAAACTGTTTTTATCGAAAACATTATAGGGCGAGTTGCGTTTTGAATCACTCCTGTAAATTGTCATGTTTACAGATACGGTATTATACGTAGGGAGTGTCGATATAATAGTGGCTTACGTCAAGTGGCAGGATCAGAATTTTTATACGTAAAACCAATGTAAAATGATGTTTCCCTTCCAAAAAGTGGTCAATTTATTTTTCCGATTTACATCAATTGGCGGAAACCTACTTTGTTATCTTTAAAACGAGATCCAATCATCTACTCATTTTTGTATTTTTTAAGGGTTTTTAAGGGCCAAAAAACCGTCGATATACCATTATACTAACTGGCTAGCTTAAATATTAAGAAATTGATTGTGCAAACATTATTGTAGTTTATTCATATTTTTTATTTAGAAACATATTCCATTTAAAACGATGACTTGAATTTATCGACGAGCTTAAAATGAACCGAAAATTTGACTATTTGAACTCTCACATTTAAATCTCTACTCAAAAGCAACCGTATGCACTTTAGTGCTATAATACATACTCCAGGTATGATGGCTTCTTTTACGAGTTGCGATCCGATCACTTCCGTATGACGCAATAATCACTGTTCACTTAGAAAGATATTTTCGGTTCTTGTTGGTGAACCTATTTAACAATTATTACTATAAAACGCAATTATTTTATTTGTATACGCCGACGAAAACTTATAAAGAGTTAATATTTTTAACTACATGATAAAAATATAAATATAAACAAATAATGTCTTAAAATATAAAACTATATAAACTCGTGCTTAATCCATGAATTTTGAACTTTCAATTTAGTCTAAAAATGTTCATTAATCCATTGAGGAGTATGGCCGTACCGGTGCGGCGACGCATTGTGTCATATATTATCTAGTGCCATTATCATATATTTTTTTACAAATCACTCATAGATATAACACATATCTATGAGTGATTTTTGACGGTCACACTTTTTTTTTTATTATTTGTTTCAAATAAACAGAATAATTTTGGAAACAAATCTGTAGCTATATAAATCGAGCGTAAAAATTTGTTTCGTTCAAAAAGAACTTACATTATACAATATTTCATTTCGTTATAACACGACCATGTGTTGTTAAGGAAGTATATCTCTATGTGTACTCTCATATTGTTTATACACGTTGGTTAAATAGTTATCCAATTCAAACAATTAAAATTATTTACAAAAGCTGTATATTATATAAGCGTCCGCATGGTAAATATTTAAGAATTGTTTGTTTCACATATGGCTGCAATCTTCAATCGAAAAATAAATAAGTTTTTATATTTAAACAAAATCTTAGTATACTAATATAACATAATATGTTCTTCGTCAATATTGCAAACTCGTTAGATTCTGGAGTTGCCTTTTATACTTTTCTTTTGTTACAGTTAATGTTAAGAAAACTGACAATTCGATTATTCTGCTATCGCCTGTATGACAAATGGGCATATATACGAGTTGATTTGAAATACGATTACAAAAATAATCTAAACGTTTTAAACACGACCCACGATTGGCCAATATAATATTTATATTACTAGTGGGAACGCCCGTCATAGATGACTTAAGTAGATGTACTTTAGTTTCCGTACTGACAGACTGATTCTTGTTTTTTTTACCCCGGTAAAACAAAATTTCTTTATACACCTACGAAAAAGTTCAGCGAAAGCTGGAAAGCAAATCAGTGGTTTAACCGCTCTTTTTAGTGAGGACAATGATAAAGAGGTAGGCGTTTATATGACTAGAAGATTGTTAATCTAAATTTCTACCTTCCGCATAAAGACTGGATATGACATGTATCGAGGATGAGGAGAGCATGTCTTTGGATATAAGTCTATAAATCGATAAAAAATCAAAATGACTATTCGAGAATTTAAATCCTTAACAGCGCATCCGAGTAAGACGAAACACATTAGAGCGTTACCACTCAGATATGGTGTTCGATAACATCTGTAACCACGGAAAGTATCTATACGTTTTTAAAGAATTTTGAATATGGTATGATTTGATTAACAAAAAATCGTTAATCGCACAGAATTCGTTTTCAAAAATACTGAATCGAGAATAAACAATCAGTATAAAAGTGACCGTCGGCGTCCGTGGCGCAGTTGGTAGCGTCGTGGGCTACGGCTACGGATGTTTCGGGTTCAATTCCCGGTGCGGACAGTTTTCATAAATTGACATTTCAATCGATTTATGGATTTCTGTTCGTAGTCTGAGTGGTTGTACTGTCTAAAAACTCCCTCCTAACCCACCCATCCCATCCTCACGGGGCGTAGCGAGAGCGATTAGCTAACCACTAGTCTTATCCTAGCCCTATCCTTCTATCCCTACTCTCTTCGATAAAGAGAGGTTGAGCAACTGAGTAACAAACAGTTCTAGTAGAAAAAATCTGTTGAGATACCTCCATTAGGAGATCATATGCTCCACATTGGGAGCGGACATAGAAAAAAAATTAAAATTGTTAAATTTACTATTATTACTACTATTATTGAAATTGTTAACTTTATATTATTCTGTTTGTTGCATTAATCGATTTTACACGACAATTGAAATAAAACCAGTTTTCACAAAGTAACCGCCGAATCTATTGAATAAAAAATATCGTCTACAATAATTTTTATTTATTCAAAAAAGTCGTCCGATATAACAACGCAAAATAAAATATTGAAACAACAATAATCCTAAGTCGGCATGCAAATATCACGAGCAAATAAGTGACGTATGAAAAAATCTATTATTCGTATGTCGTGTTACCTCTGTCAGCTGCAAATAATTCCCAATGCACTGTTATTGTTTGCTTGCGAATCAAGAAAAAATTTCAAGTTAACCAACTTGCCAAGGGTAATGCCAAGGTGAGAATGTTGAACGTGACAATCTGTTCAGAGCGTATTGTAATACACTTTTGATTGATTCTCATATTTTTTGCAAAATAGTTAAATATATTTGTTATTTTCCAAAGATTCCGTCTGTGATGCTTTCATCCCTTACCACTCACTTTATTTGATCCTGAAAAGGCGCAGAGGTAGCGACTGGTTAACTATTATAGAATTCCCTATCCTTCCACTTTTACCTTATCTAAAGAGAGCTTGAACGAGATGCTTAGCATCGGTTTTCGTTGACTGTCGATTCTTGGTGAAAAGTCATTATATGAGAGAGTAAGAAATATATTCGCTACTCGAGGGGAAGGTGGAGGGTAGTCAACACACTTCGACAGCCCCGAGTCCGGCGTGGGGACAAAGGATCATTCACAGGTTCCTTCGTCTTCCATTAAAACCCGGTCGTACTCAGTACACTTTCTCTTTAATTGCAGTTAGTTTACACTTATAAATTTCTGGAAGACAGTTACACAAACACAAACAGATTTAAAATACACAATTTCAATTTAAAACTCTGTAAGTGGTTTTATGATAGGATAGTAAATCTCGGGACTAAGTCGCCGCTTTGTCGGCCAACGACTCGCCCGGGGAAGGCCGAGAGGCGAGTCTTTCTTTCCCTAAGCATCGAAAGCTTTTTGTTTACTTCTAACGGTAAACAAATAACGGTTACCAAACAAAGATGACAAATTATTTTTGAATGCCTTAGGAGAGATATTACATATTAAATTTGCATTAATAGAAAGAGTCTGCAGACGGGTTTTGAAGACTCCTGTCCGCCCCATAAGTACGGGGCGGTGTCATATATTTATAGAAATAAAACAATTTCGAAAGCGAAACAGGTCCTGATCATATTATATAAGTGTGATGTCCGTTCCCAAAGTGGACCATATGGTCTTCTAATGGAGGTACCTAAACAGAATTTTTCTACGAGAACTTCCTGTTACTCAGTTGGTCAACTTCTCTTTTTTCGAAGATAGTAGAGATAGAAGGATAGGGCTAGGATAGGACTAGTGGTTATCTAATCTCTCTCGCTACGCCCCATGTGAATTGGATGGGTGGGAGGGAGTTTTAGGTATCACAAACACTAAGCTACGAACAGAAATCCATAAATCGATTGAAAGGTCAATTTTATGAAAACCGTCTGCACCGGAAATTGAACCCGAGACATCCGTAACCGTAGCCAACGACGCTACCAACTGCGCCACGGACGCCTGACAATTGTGGAATTAGGACAACTTAAGTGTTTTATTTCTTTTCAGCACTTGCTGATGAAATATAACGCTTTACAAGGAATCCATATGCAACGTTTTGAGAGCGGACATGCTTAAAAACTGTCATACTGACTAACATGTAAATATGACTTTTAAAACAAATATGATTAATTCATGAAATCAAAACCTGATTATTGGTACTCAATCATCTTTTTACACGGGCGATAGGTTACATGCAGAAGGTTTTTTCATAATCTACATATTTTTTAATAAAACTGAATTACAATTACTTTGCTCGGTCCATTTTTCAAATACTGAAAACATGCGACTCTTCACCTAGTAAAAAAATCTTATAAAGCCTGAGGTGAAAATCGATTTTGACATGCCTTGTGCACTCTAATGATGCAACATATTTATACTTAATAATAATATATAATATCAACATACGTAAAACCGACCGAACATACCACACAATGAAGTGCCGCTAATAATTTTAAAACAAAGCAAACATGAGATGTATATTACATTGTTTTTTTTGTACAAAGCTTTTGAACGGATCAACGTTTAAATTGGAAAAAAATAAACTCGTATTGTGAAAGCTCTCTGGGAAAACACAAATCCCCACGTTACAACATTACATGATATCGCCCACAGGCTGATTTTAATGCATTGCAAATAATATTTGAGGAAAACAAAGCCAAAGATTTATGGATTATGTTTATCCAACAGCTGAAAATGAAAACAAATATCTCTTTGAAACGAATGAAATGTTTATTTTTGTATCTTTCTAAAACAAAACAAATAGATGTAATTGCCAGGTATTAATTGCTGAATGTTTCAAATACAATTGTCTCCATTCGTTATAAATTATCATCGCACATCAGAAGTATTCAATCTACTGCTAGATGAAGAACTTCTCATGCTCCTCCACGTTTAAATGGTATACGGACCTGGGTTATTGCGTCACTTTCATCTCACTCACTATCAATTCTTGGTGGAAAAGCGTTAAACAATATCAATGAAAAAACAAAAAAATTGTGCTAATTCCACAATTTCAACAAATGGTCATAACAGGTTTTCATATCTCGAGCATTTTCGTGAGTGTATCATCTTTAGAAATAAGTCAAGAGTATTAAATGAGAAACAGCGATAGCCTCACTTTCGAAATCATGTTAATCTTTCAGGTCTAGCCTACTCATTACCATTTGAGCTTTTGGCTGAAGCATGGTGAAATATATGTTTATAATAAGTCTATTTATTATCGTCACGCATTATTTCTAGCATGCACAATTGCATTCCATCTGTTTTATGTCGTAAGTTCAGATTGCGCATGTAATCACAAATGATTGAGCACTTAAAAGATATCAACAAACAAATGCTACATCAAAAAAAATGGAATATGTATTTATTAAATAAATTATTGTGCTGTGTACTACTGATTAACTATATTTTAATTAATCAACAAATGAAATTATTAAAAGAATCTTATTTTTCTTTATCAATGTCCATAATTAGCCTGCTACGATGGAAAGTAGCGTCGTAGGTCATATGCTTACACGTGTTTTAAATTATCCAATAATTCAGAAATTCTATTGTATTGTTGTTGTGCTCGTTGAATCAAAACAAAATTTTTCACAAAAATAAAGCTACGTGGGAAAAAACAAATCAATTATATCGCACCTTCGAATGAATTGAAAAGATTTGATATTGGCACAGTTAAAGATCTACGAAGGATGGATGTGGTTGCGTTCTCGATTCCTATACAGCGGCAAATTTTTTGCTGCTCTCGTTCCGCCGAACTTGTCGGGAAGTTTTTCTATTTTATTTATAATTTACTGAATATCTTATTCATTATATTTAATACAGTATTTTATGAAATATAGCTCGGGTGTGCATATTTATTATGAAAACATCGCTCAATGTTGACATTAAAATAATCGCTTCAGAGATACAAGGAGAGCGAAATATTAAGAAACTCTTTATTCTTTATGCTACCCAAACTATTTTTATTTTAAATATGTTCAGTGTTCGATTGTCACTAAAACATATTTGACAATTATACTGGCTATTATAGAATATATGGACATTTATTCGAATTCGAGGTTGAAATTCAACCTCTAACTCAAACAAATGAGGCGTCCAATATCAAAGTTAGCCAAAGGCACTTTTTATCGTCCAGAATTTTTGTGAAATTATAATGTCTATTTTGGGTGGATATTTGTTTGAAATGCATATTTTTCAATAAAACATGATAATCTTACCCAATATGCATTGGCTATTTTTTTTTCCTTTCATTTAGTATCAAAAAAGGCCAATGGTTTAACGCTTACTATCAAAACGTACCAAGAGCATATTGGTACCTCATGCTAGAGCCTTAATAATACAGTTAAAGTCAGTTCGAGTCCATTCGTGTGCTCGAATGCCTGAAGATGCCGAAAGGCGAAACCTGGGTCGTTAGTGACAAAATACATGGAAGTGTACAAAATTTCAATAATCCAAATTTGATATTGAAATTCCATCAAGCACCCTCAGTCGATGTCTTAAATTAAATGCAATCGTTTCATTTTTAAGTATTCCTGATGGGTTCTAGTATCTTGTGGAAAATATTTCACTTAAATATTTATTGTTAAAAGTATAGCACAAGAATTTCCTTACTCCTGAAAAAATTGCAAGGGTACCTTTGGCTAACTTTGATACTGGGCATCTCAAATGTTCGACCATTGAATACGAATATTTCTATGATATCCGCATATTTCTTTTATGTTATTATTATATCAACCGAACGTAAGTACGATTTTTAAACTACTACATCATGCGTCTAACACCAGTTTCTCAAGTAATTTGAAAAATGGGTTAGTAAAAAGAAATGATAATTTCACATTAATATTGCTATTATTGTGTATGCTTTTTATGTTCTATCCATATTTCGTTCCATCAAGAATCGTGACTTAACTAAGCATATTTATTTATTAGAAAATAGTTGTTTTTGTCCGAAATTGCTACACATTACTCCAGAAAGAAAATCTCACACATTGAGCCTAGGAAACCAGATCTTTCAAAAGTATCATTGTTTAAATCTTAGGTATAGCGCTTAAGTTTTAGACTAAAGTCTAGACTGTGGACAATTTATTGAGCTACGACACAAAGTGACGCTTTGAGCGACCTGTGACTCGGTTGACGGGCGGGCGCCGTGTCGCCCACATTCTGGCTCAAGAATAAAGGAGATGTAAACCAGCGGTGACACAAATTTCCATCCCTCTCAATTGAAAACGGCAATTAACATTGTTTTGATTACATAGCCTTTAGAATCTTGTCATTAAACAATAATAAACTTGAACCAGTGAAGTGTCATTGACACTTTAAATTGATATTTCTCCACAATAATATTGTACGACTTCATAATCTATAATTAAAGATGTTCCTGTCGTAACTACGATATTTTCTTTTTGCCTAACATTGCAAGAGCAAGAAATGTGTTGTATGTATACACAAATTTATAAAAGTAATATAGTTTTTGAGATTTAAATAGAAGTACGTGGCAGCGTAAAGCTAGGAACCGAGAAGAGTGGAGGGAGCTGGGGGAGGCCTTCATCCAGCAGTGGATCGACTCCAGCTAAAAATGAAATGGAATTTAAATATAAATTTTTTTAGGAACTCATTAGTATTATATTTATCATCCGTTTTTACATATATAAGAATGAGTAATATACAATTTGATAAGTACAACGAAAAATACACAAACATAAAGGTCATTGGATTAAATTAACTGTAATACATATTGTCACTTATCCCATCTGACTTTTTTTTCAATTTAGCCAAATACAAAGTACTTCCAATCCTTGCAATCTGCTTATATAATAGATTATTATCGTGACACCCTACGACCCTTGCGTAGTTCTTATTTTATCGAAATAAATGTTTTGAATATTTTCCTCCTTGAAAAATGAATAAATCAGTTTTCAGTTGTCACACACAGATATGTGTGTATTTTATTATTCCTTCAATATCACTTTTAGTACTAAATCTAGTCATTAAAACGAACCAAAAATGTACACCGTTGTTTTCTATTTTGTCTTTATGAATATGACGTTATAATATTCTACTTTTAGTCAAAAATTTATAAAAAAAATGTTTTATGTCCTAAAAATCAATACAGTTTGTTCGGTAGCGTTTCGTTTTTTCAAGCTTAAATATTTACAAAATCTGTAACGAAAAATAAACTTCAAAGTGGCGCTTAAATCTCATTTTCGTTATATTTGAAATTGCGGATATTGCGATTTGTGAGAATGCAGGCCTAGTAATATCAATTGACATCGGATATACATTGAAAGGAAACTGTCGGAGTGCAAGCGATATGCGTTTCCAAAAGTTACAAGAGACGAATTGTTCGAATGACCCAAATAGTAAAGCGTTCCGTCTCAAATATGTGTTACGATGTCGATCCGAGATTCTAGATTCTAGATGCTGCAGTGTGAACAACTTGGTTTAGCGAATGGGGCCGACGTATATTAAATTTAGGACACGGTGCAGACACAGATCGCAGTGAAGTCCCAGGACGGCAGAGAGAAAATGTTTCGGATGTGTTTTTCACAGCGCGGAAATATTTTCAGAAGAACTTTTAATACAATACATATCACATCCCTAGTAAAATATAAAACTATGTTTAGTTTTGATTGAAAAATATTATATATGATTTCACCATTTTTAAACTATGATTTAAGGTATGGACATATTTTATAAACATAGTGAAAAAGTCACGAATTCAACCATATTCATAACTTAATAATTACCTTTTCAGACTTGCAATATTATTTTACTGAGTGTGATATAAAATAAAAATGTGAACTAATTCATTATTTTAAATTACATTATTGGTCCGTACCACTCGTATACGTAATAAAAATTGATTAATCTCTTGCACTCGCAACGAATATAGATCTCTTGAAGTTTATATTATATTACAATATTTTTGAAAAGGTGATCAATGTAAGACTGCATATACTTTGATGATTTGTGATGGCGAAGTTGAGGGGGTTTGGGAGGATGTTGTAGAATCTTACATATCGCGAAATCATAAAAAATGTAAATTGGTTATTACCAAATATCTTCTAACATTTCTTAAATATGCTCATTAGTTAGTATGGTATAAAAGGTCGATTAAACTTACATCAAAATATTATGATAGCCCTCTCGTATTTTACTTTTATGAATACCACTGCTTAGAATGTTTCCATAAAGTGCAAATATACAATGTGTTAAAAATAAATTATTGAGACTACAAGCAATCGATGTTTCTTTCTCTGTTGTTTCTTTGTAAAAATATTCCCACAAGAAGAGATTATTGAAGAATAACAGCACGTGAGTATCAAGACATCCCAGTGAGTGATAAATGATGACTGACAGTAGGATAGATAGTTGAGCTTGTATAGGTTGGATTCGGAACGTCACACATACCGTGTGATCAGACGCGAATAGGTCAGGAATGACCCACACTAAACTTTATGGACCGTGCCCACGAACGAGGCTATGACAGAAGATAGTCCATCAAGACGATAAAATTTATTGCAAATGGAACAAGCCAGTAAGCCTGTAAATTTAACGCAGGTCTTTGAAAGTTTTAAATGTGATCATCGCACATTAAAAATGTAATCGATCGCATATTTCTTTTTGTATTCACATACATATATTATGTCAGTTTCACTGTGCGTTTCTTTAACTTTCCTCAACACACGCCCTTTGTCACTGGTATAGATACCATAACTTTTATTTACCTAGCAATGTATAATGACATATCTGCAAACGCATATATTGGTAAGGAAATTTAAAAAGAGGTTATTTGGAGAAAATATTTATTTATATATTATTTTTATTATGAATTATTACTGTAAAATAAAAACTTTTTACAGCACGTGTAACGAGTTAATTGTAAATTATTTTTTTCCCACTTATTCACATTTATCAGTCGTTGTTTATTTGTTGTTTTTTATACATAGGAAGCATTTTTAATTTATTTTTAGACGATATAAAAAGCTTATCAAAAAATCTTTACTTCCGTCGATAAATCAAAAAAATCCACTGATATAATGTATCTGACCGAAGGCCTAAATTCCACTCTATTAAAGTAGTTATGTAATAGGATTCGACTTAAAGGTGCTCAGAACACAAGAGAAAAAGGTCATTCGTTCTTCTACGCAATTGTCACACATGTTTAGTGCATAGAACTATATAATTATTTTTCAATATTCATATTAGGTATTTTTTTTTTGTTGATTTCTGTCCATGGTTTGTGTTGTCGCGCATTTTCGAATGTAAAAATGATTTTGTTTTTCGTATTTGGGGACATTTCAACGATAGGATTTGTTATATTATAATACTAACCACCTTCTTTTTAACGCGATTACGCATGTGATATATATCGATTTGTTCGACCATTACGCTAAAATAGGGAGAACTTTTATCCATGATGGATATTAAAGCTTTATACTCTTAAGTCTCTAACTATGCAATTATACTTTTATTTCAGTTGTCTGCTTCAGTTAAACTAACGCTTAACTAAGACGGTGCAGGAATCTTTTTCGGATGAGTAAACCACACTTTAACCGATATATATGTATATATAGTTACTTAAAATGAATACCACAAGAAGACTAGAAGAATCCAACCTGTCTTCAGTTGTAAAATGTTTATATTTAATAACTGATGTTTACTGCACGCATTTTTGTTTGAATTGAAATTTTATCCGTAATACTTCGACGTCATTGTAACGAGATTGAAATCACAAAAAAACTGACTCTGGCTGTCAACTAGTAGAATTATGTGCTTCTCAAAGAGACGAACCACGTTTCATGAAACTTTTTTCGCACTTAGTAGACTAACATAAGTCATCAATTTAAATTTAATACTATAGTTAAAGTTATCACATCACCTATGGCACAATTCCTTATTCTCTTCGTTCACTTTAGTACTTATTACTAACTCTGGAAAAAGTCCATAGATATTCCTAGCCAACATCGGACACACGCGTAGCGCTGTCACGATGTGAGATAATTCATGTGCGAATGATGAAAGATGTATCTTGTGGAAATGGATAAATCGTTGAATACGCTGAGAGTATAGTTATTGAATTGACCATCAGGGACAGTGGCAAAAATGATATTTTTTATCAAATCGAATGCAAAAGAATGATTTGTCTCTTGTAATCGTAACTGATTACAATAAACTATGCAACAGTTACCCTTAAAAGTGATATATTAAAGACCTGTAATCAGCTGTCTGAAACAGGAGATTAATTACAAAATAATGTTGAAATGCGTTGCCCACCTGTGATCTAGAACCAATGAAATTTTGCAACAAAAGCGGAGACAGCTAAATGAAATAGGCACCTAATAGCACTTTTAGCTTGTAAAATATGTGTTTTAAATATATAATTGAAACAAATACTACTTACTAACAAAATTGATTTCGTATTTGTTGTTGGTTAATAAAAGTATAGGTTAAGAAAAGAATTCTAGAGTCAGGCTCTACGATTATTTATAATGCCTTATGCTAGGCATGCGATAGAATGTTCAAACTTCCCTAACAACGCGCAAGTATTTCGAAGGCCAAAAAGTGGACCCTTGATAAAATCAATATGATATTATAAAACTTTATCTGGGTCCAGTGCGATGGCGAATCAACTTCTGCCAGTAACTTCCATGGCAATAATGTATTTGGCTATCTCATTGCGTTACAGGAGATTTTAAAAAATGTCGAAAGTTAACGCAGTTAAAGTAGCTCACTGCTTACTGACCAGATAGTACAATGGCATCCCTCCATCGAATCGATATTTAAATTCGTATTTCCAGTCATGAAACAAAATGAGAATGTGATGAAAAGTATGTTGTGCTTTATTTTTAAAATGTAATACCATTCCAACAAGAATTGACAGTTAACACATTAAAAGTGATTATGTTTTACCGCTGATCCGTGGTGAAATGGCAAACGATGATTTAGTGAAAACGAAAACACATTCGTTTGTTTATTTTCATCACTTGAAAATTCTGAATCAGATTGACAATACTGCTGGTTCCTGATGCATAATAACAGTGAGATATGTAAAATAAATGTGTTTCCATCACATATACAAAAGTTACTGGTCCAAAGATGTCCGCTCGCAATGCAATCGGACCATATGGATCTTTAGTGGAAGTATCTTAACAGAAGTTGTTCTAAGAGAACTGCTTATTACTTAGTTACTCAATCTATATTTTCTTAAATAGTAGGAAAAGAAGAATAGGGCTAGAACATGACTAGTAGTTAGTTAATTGCTCTCGTTATACCTCGTTTTTAGGATCGGATGGTTGGGAGGGAATTCTTTATACATTAAAAACATCCATTCCTTCGAACAGAAGTTCATAAATTGGTTAAAAAATCAATTTATGAAACTGTCCGTAATGGGATTCGAACCTGTCAGCACCGTTGCACCACGGACTCGGCAATTTTATTTCTTTAGTAGCATAGAAAAGTTACTTAGCCATTCTAACAAATCTGCCAAAATAAACGTTGATCGAATGTCTAAAAATAAAAATGATTGTTTGACTCTGTTACCACCTTAATACCCTCGCAAGTCGCAAATTTCGAACCCTGCTAGTATCGTGTTATTAATACATATACCATAATTAGGGTCGTAATGCTGGCATTAGCGAGAGACATATTTATTGTTTATTGAAACGCCATTAAACCAAGTAAACACTTACACATATCAGACGTAAAATGTGCACATTTTTCTCTAGGTCAAGATTTCTTTTTTATCAGGTGCTGCGATTTTTCGTTTTACTCGCCACATTATTTTTATTTACTCGTTTCACTCCTGAAGTGGGCATCTTTCATTGATTACATTACAGATTCTCGCAGATAATTCGACTGTCTACCAGACTCTAGATTATCTAGAAAATGTAATCTTAGTAAACGTTCACAATGTTACAAAAATGCAAAGGTGAAAAGCAAATGAAGACCATCGTAGAATAAAATACATTGCTATTTTTTACCGTATAGAATGGGCAAATTTATTGTCAGAAAGGTGGCATTTATAATTTTAAATCAACAACAGATCGGACCACCAAGTAAAATTACATTTTTTTGCCGACATACCCCAAATTATCATGAACAATTAATAAGCCATGTATTTTCATTTAATATAGCAAAGTAACCGAAATCCCGCAGCCGAATGGTAAGTTTGCTTGGGCTTTCGTTGTACTCGGTAGCGCGGTGAAGGTTTCGAATCCCAGGGTATGGATGTTCATACATTGATCTCTTAATCGATTTAGGCGATTGGGGCGTGGATTTCCGCAATGTTCATATTATGTTTATCTACCAAGAGAGCTAGATTAGTCAAATAATAGTCCTTTCCTAGCCCAATCCTTAGCCTAGCTTAAAATAGGGTTATAGGCTCTCTGAAATTAAAGTTGCGCGTCAGAGTCATCAGACTTACAGCCTTATCGCTTAATTTCTTCTGTTTAAAGTTTAAACGTTCCATTAGGATTCTGTAATATATTATATGCTCCATATTGGAAACGAACATGGGCATTGTAAAGTACATCTAAAATGTATTTGCTGGCCATTTTTGTCTAAATGCCAAATGATAATACCTTGCGTTTATTGTTTATATCCGTGTTATGACAATGCAACAATATTTTTAAATGTATTGTAAATAATACATAATATGTACGACGTTTAAAAAAAGTATGTTACTTTTCTTAAACGAATTTCTTATAATAAGTTTAAATAGCCATCGAATAACTTACCTAAGTACGTTTTTTATTGCCATCTAAAAAAAGAACAGTCAATAAATTCTATGACGCATTTCATTTTGTACAATTAAATTTAAAAGTTAATATTAAACTGTAAAAATATAAAAATAAAATTCTATTTTTTTGGTACAGACTTTAGACATTTTATAGAGAGAGAGGGACTCGATAATTTCACAATCATTTTTTTCATATTTATCTAGCACAGCTAAAGAAAAACTGTTATTACTTTTTATATAAAACAAAAACTACTTGCTACGGCAAAATATGTATACTTTTGCGGTTCAAGGACATTTTACATTTTTAGATTTTCAAATTAATTAAATAATAGATTAAGTGCATACGTAGGTTTATGTAAGTAATATTTTTAATCTTGATAAACAAGGCTCGGAGTGATTGACAAACAGGCAACCTTTTAAAACTCATCTTGTATCTTTTCGGAAAGGAAAATTGAAACTATAAACATACGGCTAGTCTTTGAAAAAATGTGTATGTTGAAATACTTTATTGGAGGCTACACAATCATCAGACCACACAATTTTCAACAAAACAGTATTCAGTTCAGATATGGATAAAATGTCAGGGTATATTACAACTGTTTTGCATTGCATGTAAGATACAAACTTACTTTTTACTGAATAATAATTAACTAAATATAATATTAGATATCGCATTAGGAAGAGAAGAGAGAAAAAACCATTATATACAAATATCGAAAATAATAAAATACGTATAAAATATTTTTAGTGAAGAGGAATCATAAAATGATACAATGTAGCGGAAATGACAATGGAATTTATATCGTTGACAGATTAATCCATAATGTACAATTGTAAGAAATTTAATGAACGTAACAATTATAAAATAATATTGTTATATGAAGAGGGTTCAATTATCAAAAATCCCTCAATTGTTCTCGCAGCAGAATATTTTGTTTTACGTATTATTACGCCGAGTATATTTATACAAGTCGTTGATTAGCAGGTCGGTTTATTTCTACTTTTTGTATTCGTAGAATTGTGAATCATGGTTGCAGGAATATGTTCTCTACGAGGCTAAGAGTTTTGCGTCAATTATCCATTTGCATGTGGGCGATTGTAAATCAATGGTAAATATATAAAATCCTTTCGTAATATAGATACATAATAACATTTACATAAAAATTAAACTTTAAAATTACGATTTCCGATATTCAAAATTGGAACATTCTATAAATGTGTTCGATAAATTTATTTAACTGAATATTCGAACTCTATGTTTCATCCGTAATAATAATTCAAACGAGGGCTAAAAATAATAAATAACCTATCAGCACTAATACTTGTACTCCCTAAGCCGGGCTTGGTAGGGTTCTGATTTCAATGAATAATTTTCGTTACTATGTACAGTGAATTCATAAAATAAGTGATAACTTAATTTACGAGCGCGCATCGAATACAAGTTTTTGACAGATCATGAATAAAATTTATTTTTTAAACATCTAACAAAACGTGTTTCTCTTTTAACAACATGATAGTACTATAATAAACTGTTTCATAGATTTCTGCAATATTAGTTAGTCGAAGTCCGTCGTACTTTATTACTCCGTGACTAAATTTGATGATATTATTGAAGAGATTTATAATTTGACTAACCACAAACATGATGTCAAATAATTAAATATTATTTTTCTCAATAAATTCCCTATTTGTTCAAGCTGATTTTGGTAACAAAACCAAAATACTTTCAAATAATTGGTTTTCACATTTTTAAAAACACGCATTATAGGAGCTTAATTTCGTCTTCACTAAACTTAATTATTGAAATTTGAATAAATTAATTATACAAAGTGAATACAGGTGTATTTTGGTAAAATTATTTTTAGAGTCATTTAAAAATAATGTGTTATAATAAACATCCTTGGAAAATAAATACTTATTACATGCATTTGATTTTCTTTAGTAGCACGACTTTTTGAATTTTGAAATATTTTGAGTTCTGTTTTCGCAATATTTGTTTACATTTCATATTAAAGTGAATTATTTTGTTAGTGTTCATCGACTGTAAAATAAGTAAGATATTATCTTGAACTATATAAGTAATAAACTTATTATTTTAAATAAACATTATAACTTCAAACACAGTTTCGACATTTTGTTAATTAAAATAGAGAAAGGAACATTGTTTCTTTTCGGTTAGTTTTTTAATTTATCGGATGGAGCTTAAAGCTTAATTAAAAACATTTTTAATTAAAATAACTTCTTAGTATCTTTTGTAAATCCAGATCTAAAGTATTTTGTATCAAACCGCACTTGCCCTTTAACGTCCTTTCAAGCGTTGTCAGTAACGCATATTATATACAATGTAATATAATTTACACCAGAGATGTGCTTAAAGTCGATCGCGATGTGATTTTACCAGCGATTTCCACGTTATTATTATTGTATATTCAATAAGAATATTTTTTTAAACTGCATAATAAGTATTAAGTTATTATTCACGATAAAGTGAACTTCTCAAAATTGAAATCAAAGAATTGACGATTTATTTTGGTTCTTACCTGTTATACGGTATCATACGTATTTCATTTTTTCAATTCGCAGTCAACTAACGGGCATTTGCTTACTCACACTGATATACAAAGACTAGAGATGAGCCCATCGGTGTATAACTATAAATGAGATACTCATTGTACTATGAGATAACATATTGAAGAATCGAAGAGGTAGTATCGATTACAAAAGATACTTCTATTAACGGTTAGTTAGTTGATCAACTGATCAACTGACAAAATCACAAAAACAACACAACAGCTCCATTCTGAGAGACATGAGTTCTGATAGTTGTCATACACAGAAAGGTCTGCCTTGTATTCTGATTAACATCGAATTTTAAATAAATGGCCATGGACAATAAAACCCCACATGCCTGCGTATCAATACGTTCAATCTCATTTTTCCATCCAGCCACTTTCCGAACATCCTAAATCTAATTCCATGATTACATTGAAGCTATAAATTACCGTCAACCAAACATACCTACAAAAGTTTCCGAAGACATGTCTTTAGAAGTAATACATGGTGGCTGTAGTCAGCTAATATTAGATAGTAAAAAATCAAATTATTTTTGAATTTTTCGTTAATAATTGACTTCATCTTTAAAATAATTATTTTACTACTGAATTATGTGTAATAAAGCCTATATTAGCGTGCAGTACGAAAACTTTACGTTATGGTTGCTGGTTAGCGGGGCGTTTTTTAGGAATGAGATTCATCCATTTACCGGGTCACACGCTTTTGCGATACCGCATAGCAGGAAAGAATCTTTATCTTAATTTCAGCTCTGAAGTGGTATTGCGACATTTCCGTCGTCTACGAATTCTCCAAACAAATTCTTTGGCTGACTTTGAACTTGTAGCAGTTTATAAAATACAAATTTAGCTGAACTAGATGGATAAGTATTGAAATCTGGCTCCTTAATGGTCGGGTAGCAGATTGAGCAGTCAATGTACTCTTTTTTTCTCAATATGGTGAATTGATAAACCATCTTTTGTTGTACATTTTTTATAAATTTATTTCGGCAAATCACACTAAAGTTTTCATTTAAAAAATAAATCATGAAAAAAATAGTGCGCAACACTGATTTACACATATTTATGCCTTAGTAGCATATTTATGACGTAACAGTCTTCCAATTGTGTGACTTTGCAACCAGATACGACTATGTCGTAACATTTTTGCAAGGTTAACTCATACGTTTTGTAGTTCACGAATGAAATATGAGAAGATTAATCCGCTTTATTTATAGTCACATTTTACTTGACGATTTGAATTGAAGCAACTCCACATTGTTCACATTGTTCACTATGATAGCGGAGGCTCTGTCAATATTGCAGGAAAATTATCACGGTTTCACGGCCGCACGTCATCGCTGATAAGAAAAACAAACAGAATCTAGGATGACATTACGTGGACTATGCTGAATTGTGTCTACATGCAACGTTGTGTTGAAGGCGTAGTGGGTTATAAAGGCGCTACGCCAATAATTTTTAGATATGCTCCTGCGCAACTTTTTTTATTTAAAATGAAATGCGCTGCAATAATTTAATCTGTTACCCTTAAAACCATGATTTCTTATATGAAACACTTACGAATACTAATCTATTAAGAGATGTACTGTTTAAAAAATATTGACTTTTAATAGAAAATTGTAACATAATGTGTTTGACGGAACTGTTTCTATACTACGAGTAGAAAGATGGAAGGATGCTGCTTAAAAATAGATTATTAATTAGCCAGTCGCTATTCATATTCTACGCTTGTAATAGTCAGATGTAGTCTTTACGAAAAATTAAAACATCACAGGTAATCTTTCTATACAAATGCAATAAATCGATTGAATCATTCCGCGCAAGTTTACATTCGCGGATTTGAGTCTCGCCCCATAACCGAATTCGAAGAAATTCACAGAGCGTAGCCATTCGTCTACGAAACGGAAAAAATATACGTGAATCGCTTTTTATTTTATGTGTCAAAGGAAACGAGTAAAAATAATTCTTTTTCAGAATCGTCATAGATTAATATAAGAAGAAAACATATATTTTTGCAGATTACGAAATACTACAACTTTAACTGCAACTTTAAAAACAATATTATTTAATAAAAAGATGCTTCTTTTTATTTTATGAAGTAGTTCATTTATATTTACGAAAAACACGTAACTTAAATTCATGTATAAATCCTCTTATATAACAGCAGATATTGTTGTTGAGAATTTATATTTTTATTAAGTATTTAAGATTAAACATGCAACGAGAAATTGTGTAGTGAACTCTCATTTTTATAATTAGTGGATGGGTACCGATCTGAAGACCAAAAATAGATCATTTTAAAGGAAATACAGAAGCAATTTATCAAGATATTTTTATAAAGCATTCTGAATTTGTTTAGATTTCATATAGATAAAACAAAACTAAAAATGCATACATTTTGACCGGGTCGCATACACGATCAAAAAAGTAACAACCTCTATTGTGTGGTATATTTAGGTAAACAAGCTTAAGAGTGTACTTTAAAGTTTTTCTAAAAAATAATTATTTGTTAAAGAGTTTCAAATCCACACCGAGCTCTGTAAATTACACACGAGGCACTGTAGCATAACGGTCAGTAAATATTTTATCATTTATTTTCCGATGAAAATGAAATTCGTGCAAAGTTGTCATATTCACTTCTACGAGTATTTTATAAATGTTATTGATGTTCATAAATGCGACGATATGACAGTTTAAAATAAATAATTGAAAAAATGTTTCGCAGCTCTAAATTACGACACCCGCTTTGTAAAAAATCTCTGGCATGGCATTTTCCTGGCACTTCGCCTCGGGGAAACTCGCTCGGTCTCGGGTCAGGTCGGGTGAAGTTCGGATTTCCTCGAGAATTCACGAACCTGAACTCGCAGACGGCAGATGCGGTCGGCAAAACTCACGATCACAGAGCAAACCGCTCTGAAACAGTACGCTATGCTATTCCCGTATGCCGCCCGCTGAAAGCCAAAAAATATCCGAGCACGCGCCAAAAATACCCCCCCGCTGTAAAACATGCACACGGCCAGTGTGCGGAAAGCCGGCGGGCTAAAAAGACTTACTCCATATACGTGAAAACCGCGTGCGAAAATTGTGTAAATAAGTACGTGAAAAATCGTCAATTATCCTAACGATTAGCTATATTCCATTATTAAACGTACAGTGTGTCAATGTGTCAATCCTAGTTTATCTAAAATTCGGCGGGAATATGTTGATGTAATCACACAAGTGAAGTTACACACTCTCCTATTACACTACTCTTACAATTTCAATTAATTTCTAAATTACAAGTTTCAAGATTTTTTCACTGATTAACATAAAATCTCTGTTAACTAATTTTGAAATTATTAAACTTATTTAGTATTATACGGTATTATTTTACCAAATTACGACTTTTAAAACTGTTTTTAAATTTCTGTTACACACTAAATAAAAAACGTTTCCCGGCTCACGTAGATCAAAGTGTAAAGAAAAAATCATAAGCGACAGTACATTGAAATCAGCATTATTTTATAATTGTATTATATATTTTTATATCGCGTTTGTATTATGACACGAATTTTATTAATTTTGCATCAACAAATTTTAATATTGTCGAGGATAACCGCGATGGCTAGTTTTAAAAATTATAAAGACGTGATGAAAGCATGCATTAATTTAGAACTGCGCTATATTTGAATTTAGAATTTTTTAGCTGTCAGCTGTCATCGATATAAATTTTATGAATCCATTATTGTGCTTTTTGTCATCTAAATTTGATGGCTAGCTGTAAATGAAAATCTTTAGACTCTGTTCTATAATATTACAGAGTGTTCGTTTAGTCAACGAAAAAGAGATATTAGGTTTCATCTGCGAATATAATGAAAGTAGTCGGTGGCTACTTCATTGTCAGAATAATATTGCAACTCGTTATTTTTAATTAAAAGGTTCAGTATTTATACAGACTTTCTTTTTGATTTAAAATTGTGTAACTAAAATTATTTAATTTTGACGTCGTTTTTCGTTATTCGAACGACTTTATACGAATGTTATTAAACACGCAAATATTATTGTATTGATTCATTTTATTGAATAAGGTTTGCATGCTAATAATAAGGTTTTGTTGTTGGAAACAATTTGACGTTGAATGAAACGTAGCATGGCCACCAAAAAAAAGAAGTTGCAGTATATAGCTATTATATTATATTATTAAAAATATGAATTTCATTTCTTATACGGTGCGATTATTTGAACCTTCCTAATTAGATTACTAAATCTATGCATAAAATCATAACCTGACGATTTTATTAAAAACGTCACTTATTGTCGGATAGATAAATGAGTTTGAACATTCATTAATAATTTGAAATAATCAATAAATTCTGCTGAGATTTAACAGGTAAATCTGATTATCATCCATAATAATGTTATCAAATTTATTACCTCCACACTTCTTTGCTACAGAATAAATGTTCATTTACATTATTTGATAAACTTATGACAAGTTTATGTAAACTAACCGCCCAACCATGCTCCTTTAGGGAGGACAGTACTCGTTTTTCGATTTGCTCCCTTGAAAAGTGTCCTCCTAAATGTCCTGATTTTCGATATTTGAATATATGAGAATCTGTAAATCTCAGCATTCTAGCCGATTCCTTGTGTGCGGTGTCACGTATTCATTCAGTGGAAAAGTACTCAAATAAATAGTAATTAAAAGGGATGAAAGCATTATTAAAATATAAAATGTTATGTTTTTACTACGCATTTTTCATATTATAGTGTATTATTACAATGAATAAAATGATTCTTTTATTTACGATTTTTTTCTTCAATTTATTTTTGTCCTCCTTTTCTTTGTAAAAAGTTGGTCATCTTACAAATACTCATAAAATGGCGTTTTTTTATTCTGCATATATCTATTATACTTTAGTCTTATATTTATTATAATAATGTATTCACGTGTAATCCACGCCAAAACATGAGTTAACGATGAATAAGATAATCATTTTAAAATCATTTTTAATAGTTAATCATAATAGATTTAAAAGAAATACGGCATAGCTGTACAATCGTTGATACCATTACTTTATTATACCGCGAAGAAGCATACACTAAAATGATTATATAATTTTACAAATTGTTGTATACCTACATAAAAAGTTTAAAGATTATAGTATTATGTTTTATAATACTAGTATCCCACCATCTTAACAATATTTTTTTCTCCAATGTACGCTTCTGTAACATATTAGGAACCTATTGTAACCACTATTGTAATCAGTAGATTTCGTATTCAAGACAATATAAACTCAATATGAAATGTTATGTATTTTAGTTTAATGTTTGAGATGGTTGTTGTTAGTGATGAGTAAAAAGATCTACTTGAGTTTATGTCATCATATGGCGATTGGAAAAGTAGTTTTTGTCCCACTATTATAAACTTTGAAGCGGTCGCAGTGTAATTCTGAGTTTATTTATCAAGTTTGTTTGTTAAAAAATGCTCGTATTATTTAATAGTTAATTGTTGTTTAAAGAGTGAATTTACAAAATACATTATTAAAGTAGTATAATATTGTCCATTTTAAAACCTTACATGTTTTTTTATATAATAATATTAACAACAGGTTTCGGTCGAAGTAAACATTTTCCACTAATATCAGTATGGAAAACATATTCCATATTCAAAATTTTGGTTAGATAAATAATTTATTCCGCGTATAGTGATAGTTAATCATACGTTTATTCCATAAGGAATATTGAAGAGGTCTGTAAATGAGTAAATTAGCATTTTAATTTCAGTTTGTTTGTTTATCATCATAATAATAATAGGTTTTATTCTTAATTATGCTGTTTACTATTTATCCTTGAATGAAAGTGGCTAAAAATTTTCAAAAGTTGTTTATGTGCATTAAGTTCAAATTAAAACAAACTCTTTAGTATAAAATTGCTGCAGTATTTTTAAGGTTTATGAGTCGTTTCGATCTATACATATACAATAGCTTATAGAGAAAATTATTTAAATACATGTCAAATATCACAAGATCACAGGCGATATATTTATTAATTCCCACGTTATTACTGATTAAATAAAACCTATAATATACACTGTAACTATCTGAGATTTTATAACGATTGAAAATCATAGACTGAATGTAATAATCATATCGTCGTCGATCTGGCAAAAAACATCACTTTAGAAATACTATTTCTGAGCAAATCGATATTGAATATTTGTTTGCTCGTCAGTCGTCATATACAATCAAACAATCGAGTTTGGTTAAATAATAATTACTAAGAAATGAATGTACACGAATCTATTAAGCGAAAACTGTATGTTTTTTTAAGACAGGTGTCACCGATTGAATAGGTTTCCAGGTAGATAAAATTTTAAAAAATAATAGAATATTGTATTACAAATAGCTCAATACTATTTTTCCTAGAATACGGACGATGTAGAAATTAAAATACCGTTTCGAAATAGAAAAAAAAATATTCGTGGAAGTATAAAACGCACTGGAAGTTTATGTTGATAGCTATTAATCTTCTAGTGTGTACTCGACTGCTGTGAAGATTTTTATGATAGTCTATGACGTGTAATAAAGAACCATTTAAGAAACAAATTATTATATTATCAGCCCCCACATAAATCAATAAATATGTTTCAAATAAATTTAAATTGAGTATTTTCACTCTCCGCATACATCAATTAATTTAACCGAAAGTTTTATATTCATGTTGTTTTTGAAGTGATAGAAGCTACGTGTAAACAAATACACGTGCATAAATCATAAATAATAATTTTCGATACTTTTAAAATACAAAAGCATGCGTAACTGTGTCATTCGAGAGTGCTCGCTACATATTTATTTAACAATATAATCTTAGTTTATACGTTTTAAGAATTAGCATTAAGTATCTGAAGACTACGCCCATATATATATATATATATATATAAATATTTGCAACATATTTTTAAGAAGCAGTCGTTTTATAGCTTCATTATATTAAATGTCACGAAAATAATATATATTTAATCCGTCGTTTTTTGATCATTTGCTAAGGGTCTCACTTCTATCGGCTGGTTCAAACAAAATATTTTTTAAATCGTTATTTTTAATCTTAAATAAAGTCATATTGCATTGTTTTATTTTTAATTCAATAAAGCTTTCTGGCATATGCCACCTAGCTATTGACTGTACAAATTTACAATACCCCATATACAACATTAAACAAGCTGTCCCTATCCCTATCAGACTTTGTTTCACTACGTTTCTCATGTGACTTTTTGAACGTGATAATATGTCATCTTTAATATATACATCGTCCTCTTAACTACCAAACTGTGTATCTACATTTAAGAAAAATGTTTAGAAAAGATTTAAAATTCATTAAATTCAGTTTTAACCAATGCTGTTCTGTGAATTTTACAACATATGTAAAATTCCCAAATAACATTGGTTAAAACTGAATTTATTGAGTAATACAACTTTTCTGAACATTTTTCTGAAATGTAGATATGCAGTTTGGTAGTTAAGCCAACGATATATTATAGTAGATGGTGCAAAGTGATGTTTGAAGAGTAGGTGTGCCTCGATCATTATCTTGAATAATAAAACGATATGAAATTGTGAAGATAAATTTTATTGTTATTATCAATTTTTAAATGCATATAGCAGGTATAAAAGAGTATTTTTTTTAGATTCCTTCCAGTCAATGACAATACGCAGTGAAAAAAGCGTGCATAAGTTAACATAAAGATGACAGTGCTCGCATAATTTATGTTAAAAGCAAACATTAGGTGTCAAAGTCAAGATAAGTGCAAAAAAACAAACGATGCTCAACTGCTCACATCAAGGCGTAGACTAAAAAGTGGGAGTATGATTCTATGTAGTTAAATCTTAAATAATATGTAAAAAAGAAATTAGTAATGTAAAACTGTACATAATTACTTTTCGACCCGAAGACGTAGTGTTTTAAACGTAGCTATTAGATTAGCATAAACGTAGTGACAAAACTATTATAAAAAAGTGATGTTTAATGGGTTTTTTTATGTGCAAAAATTATAAAGTCCAACAATCGTGAATTTTGGTATAGTTGTACATTTGTGGAGATACCGAATGAGATTTTACTTATACAGTGTTCACTCAAGCTTTGGGTCTCATTCTGAGCGTTTGGTTGAACACGAGAGGTCAACCGGCTCATCCGGCTGGACAAATACTAAAGACAAGAGTGTGTAAGACGTCTGCTGGCACATGAGATGCGCGAAGAGGTTGGGCGGACGCATACCGCGCTTCCGGAAGCGACGGATCACTCGCAGTTCGAACTTCAGACAGGAAATGGGAAAGTGCGCAATGGAAACGGCAACGCTGACGTCGACTGCGAGTATGGAGGAGGCAGTCTTTGCCCATCAGGTTCGGTTATTTACAAATCATACTTTTGAAAATATTAATCTGGATGATGAAACTAACAAACGACAGCAAAAACGTATTCGAAAGAGAATACTTTATTCTAAATTTTAAAATTTAAAAAAATTAAACATACGGATCAATCGTTGTATTGTACATATTCGAAATACTTTTATTTAAAAAATGAGAAAATTAGAAAATGATCATTTTTTGATTACAATCCTTGAGAACGAAACTTTCAATGGCATCTAAAAGTTGGCTTATAATCATCAAGCAAGGTGTCTTCTCAAAATAATTTATTTATACCTACAAAACACGAAAATCTAACAACTTAAAGTTTTTATAATCTTATTAAAAAAGGTTGTTAATTGTTTATATTGTGACTTGACTCTTTATTGTTGTGCGGTATCATATTAATATTTCACTTAAGGTTTGACTGTTGTGATTTGTAATACATACACCAGCTTGTATGTGTTTTCCATTTTTAATGATACATAAGTAGTTCAGTACATATTTATATAACATTTTAATATCTACATAAGTTTGTGTTATTAAGAAGAAATTTCGTAGTATGATTGAAGTAGTTGATACAAAACGTGAAAGAGCCGTGTGTCCTTATTGTAAATCATATTGTAAATATCTTAATACTTTACATAAACTAATTACGTTTTTAATAATAAAATGAATGAATCAGCCCGTATGAATGATAGCCAATTTCTTAAATGCTTCACTTTTATAAATACATCGCGTAAAACTACAGTGGTAGATTTAACCAACATCTTCCCCTCAAAATTATTGTTAAAGGCGATTATTTGTCATATAATGAATGCAGTCAAGATTTAAAGAAAGTCAATTATGACTTCCTTTAAATATTATATTAATATATTAATATGATGTAATTAAAATCACGACATGGTGGCATTGATAAATTTTTGAACAATAACTAATAAGATCGAGTGCCTATTATAAGATATTCATAAAGAGGTTCTTATTTATTTACATAATTACAGTAACAATTTTTGTACCATATTTGTATGTAAATTTATACAATTATGTGTAGTTATTTTATATTTCTAAGCATTCAGAGTTTTTTGACGTTTAATGTAATGTTGTTTTAGAGAGTGTCGCCAAATAATGGTGCGAGCATGAAAATAATACTGAAATATCATCAAGCCTTCGAAATTTATAATAAACCGTTCTATATTAGATGTTTTGACATGTTACTTATGTAATTTATATTGTAAGATCGTTCTCAAAATAGTATCTAATTGATTTTAATAATTAATGGAAGAGGTGTATTCAATTGAACTTTGTAAGTAAAGTCTTAGTTGGAGTTGTAAAATGTAATGTGATTTCAAGTAATGGAAGCTCATCCTCGTTCCAGTAATACAATACGTAAGATAGAGTCTTAGAAATATATTGTAAAGGTTTAATATTTATAAAAGCTGGTTAGTTAAGATCTAATTTACTCAAACAAAACTATTTGTTTATTAACAAATTTTAAAGATATGAATGAAAATTCTTTATTTAAATATACGTAAAAACAATACTCTCTTTCAAAAAAATCTGATAAAATTAGCGACGGTTACCAAAAGTAGACATGAAATTTAGAAAGATATTTATTTTGCATAAAATGGCAATTGAAGAAATTTATTCTAGACTGACAATTTTAGTTCCAAATTCGGCGGCGGCTTAGTAATGTTGGTAATACTATACCTTCGATTGATTATTAGACTTTTCGGGTCCGGTTCATTAAGTGACGAACAATATTACATCGTGAATTTTTTTAATCAGTTTATTCAGTCGATAGTATGTATGTATTAATTTTAATATACAATTAAATTTAATATACATCGTGGATTTTTTAAATTAAAAAATGTTAATTTATAGTTATATGGTCACATTATGAATGTTTTATCTTTAAATACAAAAGGTGTTGTGTGTTGTTGGGTGTCGGTAATTATAGGTAATTAAGTCCACATTGAAGGCGTGTAGGTTCTAAAAGGTGAATACCGCATTTCTTTTACACAACATTTATCCTTATACATATATCATTTTACGATTTTAAGTTTAAAATCGAAGTTTGACAAAAAAAAGTCAGCAAATAAGATACATTGTTCGAAATTTTATGAATTATTGAATTTTGTAATTTAACCTTCACGTTTTCATTCTAAAAAAATCCCTTCGGATCTCATGCAGTAACGAATAAATAAACGAATTTATAAAGCGAAATGACAATTTCAAAAAGTTAAATATGGTTTCGTGTAGTATTAAGTAGTTATTTTACTTAATATTTTGTGTGTAAAACCTGAAATACATATCAAATTATGCGAAATTATCGAAATACGCAAGAATCTAAATTCTTCATAGTAGAATGTGTCTCGGTGCCGTTTGAAACGAAAATGGTTGCATAGGTTTTCAAATAATGATTCGTTAAACGAAGAAGACGTAAACTATAATGTATTTTCAATTATGTGTAGAGCATCGGCGTGCGGTGGACTTATCACTATCTCTTTCGCACAACCTTATTTGGGTATGAGCAAGAAGGATACAAGAGCATGCGCAGCATGCCCTTGCATCTCGCTTGCGCCTTCACTTTTCATGGGATTGAGCGAGAAAGAGATAAAGTCACCGCACGCGCTTGGTGTAGAACTATTTTATTTACAAATAGTTTATACATATAATTGAAATAGCAAAATTTTCAATTTCCTATTTCACAGATAATTTAAAGGTTTAAAGGCCGAAGTAACTCACTGTCACACCATGAATACGGAAGGGTTAAAAAGGTTTGAAATGAATTTCTAAAGAAGAGATAGATTTAGTTATATTAATATGGTAAAAATCAGTTCACTGAAAACTTTGTAGTAAGATTGACATGTATTTATCTAGTTATATAGCTAAATGGTATAAATGTATCTATTTTCCAATAAAAATTAACAATCAGTAAGCTCTGGCATTTTATTTGATCGTAAAGATTATTTAAATTTCGAATTCCAAGTATTAGCATTGAAACAAACAATATTATTGAGCGTTTTACCATGTAATTTTTTCTTTATTAATGCATTCATATGATACGATCTTTATTATTGTAGGGATTTTATATAACAAAGAGCTGCACACGTAATTACTTATGAAGCAATAATATTTCATATTGCTTTCACGATTAATAATCATTGTGCTGATAAGAAGAGATTACATGCACACCTAAAAATGTTGCAAAGAATAATGTATTTTCACCAAAAAATATTCAAACATTTAATCCAATCTCTTTGAATATGAATTAATTATCTTTATATATTATTATTTTCTTATCATATGCTATGTGTCAAAACAAATTTCAAAATTATGTGTTTGTCAAAAATTATTTTGAAATAAATTAAGCATAATTAAGCATAATTTTAAAGATATGAATGAAAATTCTTTATTTAAATATACGTAAAAACAATACTCTCTTTTCAAAAAATCTGATAAAATTAGCGACGGTTACCAAAAGTAGACATGAAATTTAGAAAGATATTTATTTTGCATAAAATGGCAATTGAAGAAATTTATTCTAGACTGACAATTTTAGTTCCAAATTCGGCGGCGGCTTAGTAATGTTGGTAATACTATACCTTCGATTGATTATTAGACTTTTCGGGTCCGGTTCATTAAGTGACGAACAATATTACATCGTGAATTTTTTTAATCAGTTTATTCAGTCGATAGTATGTATGTATTAATTTTAATATACAATTAAATTTAATATACATCGTGGATTTTTTAAATTAAAAAATGTTAATTTATAGTTATATGGTCACATTATGAATGTTTTATCTTTAAATACAAAAGGTGTTGTGTGTTGTTGGGTGTCGGTAATTATAGGTAATTAAGTCCACATTGAAGGCGTGTAGGTTCTAAAAGGTGAATACCGCATTTCTTTCACACAACATTTATCCTTATACATATATCATTTTACGATTTTAAGTTTAAAATCGAAGTTTGACAAAAAAAGTCAGCAAATAAGATACATTGTTCGAAATTTTATGAATTATTGAATTTTGTAATTTAACCTTCACGTTTTCATTCTAAAAAAATCCCTTCGGATCTCATGCAGTAACGAATAAATAAACGAATTTATAAAGCGAAATGACAATTTCAAAAAGTTAAATATGGTTTCGTGTAGTATTAAGTAGTTATTTTACTTAATATTTTGTGTGTAAAACCTGAAATACATATCAAATTATGCGAAATTATCGAAATACGCAAGAATCTAAATTCTTCATAGTAGAACGTGTCTCGGTGCCGTTTGAAACAAAACGGTTGCATAGGTTTTCAAATAATGATTCGTTAAACGAAGAAGACGTAAACTATAATGTATTTTCAATTATGTGTAGAGCATCGGCGTGCGGTGGACTTATCACTATCTCTTTCGCACAACCTTATTTGGGTATGAGCAAGAAGGATACAAGAGCATGCGCAGCATGCCCTTGCATCTCGCTTGCGCCTTCACTTTTCATGGGATTGAGCGAGAAAGAGATAAAGTCACCGCACGCGCTTGGTGTAGAACTATTTTATTTACAAATAGTTTATACATATAATTGAAATAGCAAAATTTTCAATTTCCTATTTCACAGATAATTTAAAGGTTTAAAGGCCGAAGTAACTCACTGTCACACCATGAATACGGAAGGGTTAAAAAGGTTTGAAATGAATTTCTAAAGAGGAGATAGATTTAGTTATATTAATATGGTAAAAATCAGTTCACTGAAAACTTTGTAGTAAGATTGACATGTATTTATCTAGTTATATAGCTAAATGGTATAAATGTATCTATTTTCCAATAAAAATTAACAATCAGTAAGCTCTGGCATTTTATTTGATCGTAAAGATTATTTAAATTTCGAATTCCAAGTATTAGCATTGAAACAAACAATATTATTGAGCGTTTTACCATGTAATTTTTTCTTTATTAATGCATTCATATGATACGATCTTTATTATTGTAGGGATTTTATATAACAAAGAGCTGCACACGTAATTACTTATGAAGCAATAATATTTCATATTGCTTTCACGATTAATAATCATTGTGCTGATAAGAAGAGATTACATGCACACCTAAAAATGTTGCAAAGAATAATGTATTTTCACCAAAAAATATTCAAACATTTAATCCAATCTCTTTGAATATGAATTAATTATCTTTATATATTATTATTTTCTTATCATATGCTATGTGTCAAAACAAATTTCAAAATTATGTGTTTGTCAAAAATTATTTTGAAATAAATTAAGCATAATATGATTTGTCAATTGAAGGCTTAAAAATCGATTCAATTTTTTAACAGAAGTAAGGATAAGATGATAACATAATATGAAGAGCTTCTGAGCAAATTGCTTATCGTCAAAATTTCAAATGGTGCATTATGAACTGTAAGGTCGGAAGATCTGATTCATTAGAAAGAATCTTATTTTGTTTTTAAAGAAGGCAACAAACTTTATGAAAACAAGTTTCAAATATTAAGTGCCTAACGTAGTTTGGTTTCGGTTACAGTGCTCACGGGTTCGAATCCCAGTACGGACAGTTGGATCGATTTATGGATTTATATTCGAAAATGGTCTCTGATGTCTAACATTTCCTCTCAACCATCCTATCCTAAAAACGGGGCGCAGCGAGAGCGATTATCTAACCACTAGTTATGTCCTAGCCCTAACCTTCTATCGAGCTACTGAATAGCAAGCAGAAACGTAGAAAACTTCTGTTTAGATACCTTCATTAGTAGGCCATATATTTCACGTGGTTAAAAAAAATGTTTTATAAAAATTAAACAAAATTTATCGTATTTGTTCTACAGTTTTATAATATATTCAAAAATTAAATACAAATTCAATGAAATGAAATCACAGTTTTTTTTTTGTGTTGTAAAAATACGTAGGATTAAATAAATGCAAAGAGGCCTGCATATATATAATTAAAATAATATGTTTGTATTAAAATACTAATTAACTACAGCCATTGTTTTCAAAGAAAAAAAATGAGTTCATGACACAGTTTTGAATATTCATGAAATTTTTTTAGTCTCTCGTATAACCCAGTTTTAAATCATTCATTTGACTAGAGTATTTTCATCTAATCCGCCTCATTTATGATTTATTCAGATTTTTTAAGTCATTTTATTTTTTCATGTAATGTTCATTACAAGAGATAAAGAACACGGTTAATCGAAAAATGTATATCATAATTTAATTTAATTTAAGACATCGACTGAGGGTGCTTGATGGAATTTCAATATCAAATTTGGATTATTGAGATTTTGTACACTTCCATGTATTTTGTCACTAACGACCCGGGTTTCGCCTTTCGGCATCTTCAGGCATTCGAGCACACGAATGGACTCGAACTGACAGACAGTAAACAGTGTCTAACGTTTATATAGAAGATACAAATAAGACAAATATTATTGACGAGGTAAGATATTATACGTCTGAGAGCCACACTGATACCTGAGTTAAAATTTCGGAATTGCATCCCGTCGAAACCCACAATGCTATTATAATTGTAAAATCACTGGTAATTCCAAAAGAAGTTGGAAAGCGGCAATTCGCTACTCTGTTAATGTGGTGTTTACAAAATAAGGATTAGGACGATTTCCGAAATTTTAACTCAGGTATCAGTGTGGCTCTCAGACGTATAATATCTTACCTCGTAAATAATATTTGTCGTATTTGTATCTTCTATATAAACGTTAGACACTGTTTACTGTCTGTCAGTTCGAGTCCATTCGTGTGCTCGAATGCCTGAAGATGCCGAAAGGCGAAACCCGGGTCGTTAGTGACAAAATACATGGAAGTGTACAAAATCTCAATAATTCAAATTTGTATATCATAATGTTAAAAGACAGTCCGTTTGCGTCTTTTTTAATCGAAAAAAGCGAATCTTCTATTTATCCACGGGGATTATTATTAGTCCTCAAATATTCGTAATTATTGTTGGTAAATAACGTTTCTGGTATATTTTCAACATATTATATTGTCAATGCGTTTAAAAATTATATTGTATCTTATTTCCCGCGTGAGTCGGACGATTGCCGGCTTTTAAATTAAACGATCAATCATCCCAATTTATTGTAACAATGTGTATTGCAATTAAATATTATGGAAAGCAGTTGACAAAATCGTTATGCATTCGATTTGGCAAACAAGCCCATTTTTGTCTATCTTAGCTATACCTAATGGATCTTTCACGTGGTCTTATAAGACCACGTATTATTTTATCTATGTCAGAGATATTGTTTATATATTTATTTTAGGTAAGTCCAAGAAAGGAACCTAAGATATTTAGCGACACGAGTGACATAAAACAGTGCTGTAGTTGTACACTTCGTAATATACGCACTATAGCTGTGCACTCTGGCTCTAGGGCGGCCATGATGTAATATTTTTTTTACATATATTATCTATCTATTTATTACTACATATTACATTAATTCCAGTCAGTATCACTTGATCTAATTTTATGCAAAGTAAAAATAAAATGCATTCTGTGTAAGCATGTAAAAATTACAAAGTTATAAAGCGTAGACTCTACCGCAGTGGTTGTCACGGAAAATTTCTCCGCGGCCGCATAATGAACCAGAGTGGTCTTTTGGAAATGTCTCGTGGCCGCACCAAATTTTTCAATCGTGATTTAAAATATTAGGCCGATGATTTACTAAAAAAAGAGACTCATTACCTACTTGAATTTTTTAATCATAAACAATCACGTCGCAGAAGTTTGCCCCGCAGGCAGAAAATTTTTTTTCATTAGATTTTTACACTTTTCATCCTTCTGAATGATTATTTATAGATAATTTCTTATACCTATTTTAACTCGGGGATTGTACCAAATTCATTTAAAAATTAAAAAAATAAAGAATAACATAACATACAGATGCTTCCATATTTATAAAAAAAATCAGAAGATAATGACTGTTACACTTTATTTTTTTGTAAAATCTCTCGTCAATGATAATTACACGATTGCAAGATGAACAACATTGGTTATCGGATAACATACTGAATTACTTAATGCACTGCAGCACAAATTAACTCAATGGGGTTACCTTACTGATCCCGATTAATTTTTATCTAAAAAAGGATCTCTATTTTATTAAAAATATTCATTCATTTTCAAAAGTGTTTTCGAGCCGCATACGTACGCAATACGAATAAACAAATGACGTATTTATTTTAAATTACTCATTTTTTAATATCAATATTTATTACTATAGAACCGTTGGTGGCCACAGCAAAATCCTCTGGTGGCCGCACATGAGAACCACTGCTCTACCGTATACCATCTTCGAAGTTTATGACTACCGAAAAATAACCATTATTTTCAACGTCTCATTAAATGTTAATATTATCTAATAATATCTCAGATACCAATTTTATTTTCACTACATTTTCTCGATTACGCATTTTTCTACTTACTTTGGGATCTCTGCATTCGGAGTGCGCCTTATAATTGAAGATTGGTTCCAAAAATGCTCGCGATAATTTTCTGGGAAGACTCGGAAAACGATGATCTAAAAAACTGACAAACGCTGAATTTAATGACTTTCTGGCTGATAGAAAGAATGTATGTTAGTCAATAGTTTACACATAGCTATCATACCTACTATAAATGCTTTATATTGTCATTTTATGACTTATTTGTGAAAATAAAGTTTTCATCAGGTATGTTTTACTGGTATTTAAAAATAAGTGCGTGTTTTATAATCGATATAGTCGAGGAAATGAGGTAATTAATGAATCTTTGCATGTTCGCTGTTTTTTGAGGATAATTTCACAATGGTCCCATTGAATATGAACATTTTTATTACCACGGTCTACTCAATGCGAGCAAATAGATAATGAAGTCGAGAAAATAAAACAAGAAACTTTCATGTGGGATTATCACATCGCTGAGATTTTATTAAAAGTTTGCAGAATATCTCCAGGCGATAGATATCTAGAGAGCTCTTTGCCAGTCTATTCTATACGTATAATAGACAGATTTTATGAGTTTAGTGAGTAGAAAAAACGTTACGCGGGTTGAGCCACTGTTATCAACAACTACACCGAAAACATGAAAAATAACATCGAGAATTCTAAAAAAATATCAGAAAAAGTTTACTTCTGGGATGAAATTGTCCTCGGTTTTATGCGTAAACATTAATGCTGGCTTATTATAAAAACCACTAAATTTACAAATGTATTCATTTCAAACTAGGTTACAGTAGCCGAGTTGGCTTTGGTCCTTTCAGGTTGTCCTGTCGAATCCCACAATGAAAACTTTCATACATTACATTATTGTCTATCAATTAACTGATCGAAATCCAATAGCATGGATGTCTGGGATGTTTATTTTCCAACCAGTTTTCGACAAACATTCTTCAATAACGAGTACAATATGATAGTTATTATTCCCTTTACATATTTTTTTTATATCGACAGTTTAAAAAAATATGTATGATTTGGCCATATCAAAGCAAACAAAAATGAAGGTATTTGGATAAAGTTAATCCCAAATACGTAGCGCTTATTTTAAATTGCGAGATAATAAAGAACCGTTTTAATGAATTAATAATCCAGAGCTTTATCTTTTTATTTTATTGGTTTTCCTCATTTAATACTATCATTTTAAGTGAATCACATTTATAAATGTTCCTTAATAATTTTCGTATTTTATTATTTTTTTACTAAAAAACATTTATGAAGTACAAATGTGTTTAATACAATTGGTATATCCAAACGAACGCTTTGCGCCGGGGGGGGGGGATCTCGTGTATAAAATTGACTTCAGCGTGTCAATGAACCTTCGAAAAAAACAACCAATTCTACCCACTTTCTTCAATATATGAATGCTAAATCGTAGGTGTTTACATGTGGCTTGTTAAAGCATTAAAGAAAGGCAATATACAAATAGTATTATTTTATTACGAGTTAATGATATTTACTTGGTGGCTACAAGAATACGCAAGTGACCTTGTGAAATACTGTCACTTTTAATGTTTCACTTGCTACTGTCAAATTTTCAATATTGTCTTTTGCTGTTGTAAATATTTAGACTGGAATAGTTCTCTCCGACACTGAAAGCTGGCGTGCCAACTCGACCAAACTGTAAATAAAAGTGTGATAAAGAAAGGCCGGGAGAACAATACTATTTTGACATACAATACTCAAGTGCGATGAAAAGTATTATAATTAAGGCAACTGTCATTAAAGCTACTTCCATATTAAACACAATTACAGAAGCTTCAGCATTTCACTTCCCATTGGTAAAATATATGGATGTAAAATTATTGTGTTCATTGTATTCTAAGCTAATAAGTTTTTTTTTATAAACGGGAAGGAGTGTAAAATTATTATAATATTTTTCAAATTCTACATTTATGAATATTACTGGAATGTACTTCACATTATTAACGTATTTATTTATATAATACATTCGAAGTAAAAAAAAGAATTCATTATTTACTGTAGCATGAAAAACATATCAATTATTTTGGTAGTACTCTAAGAAGAAGCGCTGTTTTCTATGTAATATATAAAAAATAATTCTTATGAATAATTACCAACTGTTTGCAATTTCAACCGGTGTCTTCTACCTAAACCACATAAAAAATCATAATATACATACCAGGCGCGTGCGGTGGCTTTATCTCTTTCTCGCTCAATCACATGAAAAGTGAAGGTGCAAGCGAGATGCAAGGGCATGCGGCGCATGCTCTTGTATCCTTCTTACTCATAACTAAATTACGTTGTGCGATAGAGATAGTGATAAGTCCACAGCACGCCGATGATACATACATTTTTCAATGAAGAATATATTTTTTGATCACTCCTCACTTGATAATATGAACCAGAATCTTTAGATTAGTAAATTGTTTACATCCAAGTGAACTTCACTACCTGTCATATAAACGACAGTTAAGTTTTTCAAAAACACTATGTAGTAGCTCAACATAAAAGAAAAGCATGAAAAAAGATGCCAATTCACACAGTGACAGAACGCTTGTAGCGGTTGAAGAAAATGTTTTGCAAAAGTCACGTAGAATCCCTTAAATATACATCAATATTGACTATAAGCGAAGCATTTGTTGCAGCTTACGTGCTTTCTCGCTAATAATTTGTAGTAAATATATGAGGAGGCAGCGCTGCGACGCGGTGGTAAATGTAAGCTGACCTTCAACCTTCAACAAAGATAAAATCAATTTGTCAAACGGCTTTCTTCACCATCTGCTTCGGTCTAGTTCAAGAGGCACGTGCGTGGCATGCCAATAATATTACCACCCGCTATTGTTTTATATTCTCGCTGACTGATCACACGCCAGACTGATTGACATGAAGAAAATTACAAAGCTACCAAGGAAATTTTGGGATAAATGCGCAATTCTACATCAACGACTACTGCTTTTTGTAATTTTACTTACATTGTTTGATTGATGATTAATTTAAAGCAATGATTATCAATAAAACCAAAGAAAGCATTAGATAGGCTACGACTATCAATGTAACAGGCGATGAATATTTGTATGGTAGGATGGTCAGAAAACATCGTCCAGACACCTGTGTCTTTCTATACAATCTAATGTAAACGGAGGAGGTGGGGGGACGGTGATGAAATTTCAATAATCATCACTCAGCATTTTTGTGAATATTATGGAAAACCTTTCCATTGAAATAGACCATTTTTACTACACGCATACCAAAACAGAGAGTGGTAATTGGTATAATATACAACTATAGATGTACCGATTCAACTTGGCAGCTAGTGAGGGAGCCACCGTCACGTTAGGAATGTTGCCATACTCAACCAGATCTGAAATTTCAATAAATTTCAAAACTTATATTTTAACGACGGTTATTAAAAGTAGACAAGATAATTATATTGCATAAAATGGCAACAGGAGAAATTTATTCTAGACTCACAATTCTAGTAATAAATTCGACGGCGGCCAAGTAATTTAATTTTGGCTCTAAGTAATTCCGATGTAAATTACCCATAAACTAAAATATAAACCTGAGTTTTGAGTATACTGAAATAATGTAGGTATGTCTAAAAAGGGTTGTAAATAATTGCACTTTGGATTAGATTATTAGAATATATTATATTAACTTAGTACACTCAAACATTGATTTTAATAGTTTCCACTTAGTCAAAGATTCTTTCAACAAAGTGAGTTAAGTTGTAGTAGGTTATGTTAGGGTTGGTCTTGTTTGGTTTGTGTAATGTATGGAGAAAAGACAATATAGGCGGTAGGTGACATTTCATCACAGCTTCGTGCAACTATCGATTTCAAAGTGTGAGTAGTTATATTGAGTGAAAACTATTTTTTTTATGTGAAAATATTTTTTCGTAAGTGTAATATATTTCTTCAATGTTAAAATATATTTTTTCATATGAGATCACTTTATTTTTAGTGAAAGAATTTGTTTTTTTATGGAATGTATTTATCATAAAAGAAAACTATTTTTATGAAAGTGAATATGATCTATGACTTAATAACTGAATTTGACTGTATGTAACGCGTATTTGCATACGCATCGGTGAATATGCGTATGCGAATTTCTTCTGAATGATTCCGGAAGTCTAGAAATCAACGATTAGAAATTAATTCAACGTTTATTAATTTTATTCAGAATTACTACAAAGATTACTCACTATATTATATACTAAAATCTTATAAGATAACAATCATTTCGAATATTTTTATAAGCTATGACTAACTTCAAAGAGATGTCGCTAGTGAGAAAAATGTCGTGATATTTCGCATGATTTTCAATTTTGCCGTCTGTAGATCGCGAAGCGATATATCCTTCCCGAAATACCCCGCCTCGGTGGCACAGTGAGATGAAAATAATTACCAATCTATTGTATCTGAGTTGGAGCGAGACAGTTTCTGAAATATTATTTCACAGCGGTGTCTTCGTGCGTCACGAAAATTGTTTTCGTCCACTTACTTTGTCACGTAGATGGAATTTACTTATGGCTGACGAAGCTCACGTACGCTATTTCATTAAAAACTAAAACGAATGATACCAACAGCAACAATTGATATCCTTTCAATTATCATTGATTAAAAACTGCCATTGCCAAGGTTCTTGATATTCAAATTAAACAAAATTGCAATTATTTGATGTGCTTCGATACAATGATAAATCATCAAATGGGTATTTGATTATCAAACGAATTACGATCAAATAGTATCATTTAGGATAATATATTTAATTTTCCCATACACATATACCTCTCAATTTATAGCTGCCTTAATAATTAATTTTTTAGCTGCTTAACAGTTTCTTTAATGATATGTATTTAAACAAAAGAAATTAATGAATTATTTCATTTAGTACACTATAAATATATTTGATTTATTTGTCTGTAACGCATCACAAATAACACATTTTTTCTGCGCATGCTTAGATGGAGTGTATGTGTGTGTACATGAGATTTGAGTGTAGAACGAATATTTACAGGTAGCACTACCACTTGGTGTATAATGTTACTTCTTATTAAATAAATATGAATGCATACATGTTATTCGAATTATAAAATAATACATCGATAGCTAATATTAATTTTAAATTTATGTGCGGTTATTTCATCTTTGCAACATATTAAAATAATAGTAACATATATTTTCATTTTGCAACTCTGTCGTAGTTATTGGCAAATATTCTGCTAATTCAACATTATTATATTCAAGTATCTTTAAAAATCCTATATAGCTTGGAAGTTAATAGACGAAAACAATATAATGTACTGTAGATGTACTTTACATAGATGCAGCTAAATTACTTATGTTTTATGTCCCCTTTCCCTCTGTGCAAAGATGTTTAACATATTCGCATATTATGTTGTGCATTTCCCTGTTGTACCATAGTGCCCTGTTGCTTTATAAATAGTTTCAAATTTAATTGTTAGATCAAATATCATCAGATCAAACATTTTGTCACTGTTTTAATGACTATACTAGGTGAATCAAAATCTTTCAATTAATCTATATCTATTAGATAATAACTGTAAGAAAAAGCTGACGAAAGATTAACTAACGCAAAATTATAACACGAAGAGAGTTCTGAAAGAATTATTTTTTTCATCTAGAGATTTTTTATTTTATTTGTCGCTGAAAATTGTACAACGTAAAAAATCGCAGACTCTTTGTTGATTTCGTGTTTTGTCGATTTGCCAATGCAATAAGTTTCTTTTTGTTGATGTAATTAAGAATATTACTGCTGAAGAACCTTTTTATTGTATTATAATTTAAAATACTTATACATGTTGTTTTACCTCAATTATTATATGTCCGCTCCAATATGGAGCATACGGACTCTTACTAGAGTATCACATCAGATGTTATTTTACTAGAGCATTTTTTGTGAGACAGGATGTATAGAAAGATGGGCCTAGGAAATAACTAGTTGTTAGCTAATCGCAAACTCTATGTCCCATTACTTTAGTTTCGGATAAGTTTTATTTGGGTTTTCAATTAAAACAAGAATTAGAATTAAGAAGAATAGAATTTCGATTTGATGACTAAGCATTTCTCAAAAATATATAAAATCTATCAATCTCGCTCTCTGGCCGCAGAAAAGACCCTCTCAGATTCGACGCTTGTTGTATGAATCGTCACTAATTAATAATTGAACGACAAACAGCCGAAATTCCGGTATTTTTCATTTTCAAACCCAGTATTTCGCCACCGAAAAAACAGTCGAAATACCAGGATCCCGGTTTAAGTAATACCGGTATTGCTATGCTTAATTCCACTGTACTAAGCGTAATGTCAAGGATTAACAGTGAAGCCGCGTAATTTTAATGAATTGATAATTGATTTGAAGAGTATTGGCTAATATTAAAGCAAAAGAAATAATCTACAAACATGCTTGTATATGAATTCCAATGTTGGTTGACTATGTTGTTTTCCAGCATTTTTTCTTAGATATTCAAACATCAAATGAAAAACAAAACGCGTTTTAACGTAATACCTATGGGAAAAAATATATGACGTCTGTTCACTCTCAAAAAGAAAGTCTGCGCTCTCAAGGCAACTTTCAATTTCAAAAATATTAAACACATAAACGAAAATGTCAGTGGGTAGCAAATAGTGTTCTCCAAAGTCAGTTGTCTGTGATAATGAAATGTAGTTACTTATTTTAAAATTAATTATATTTCATTATTGTGTTTCCCCAGAAGTTTTTTTAATCTTCCAAATATTATTGAATGGAATAAAAATCCGTAATCGCAAATCGCCAATCAAAAATATTGAAACTGAAGCCTAAATATCTTCATCAACTTACCATAATAATAATAATAAAAATAGGTACCCATAAAGACTTAAGACCAAACTAGTGAAAAACTGTTTCAAAGTAAATTCCTTCTTTAAATTTACAAATATACCCCAATGAATATTGTTTATGGTTGTCAGCTGTTTGTGTTCTTATTTTACTTTAAATTTGAATATTTATTACCTATGATGTTATTTGAATTGAGATAATGTTGAATAACAACACCGAGTAATGTCACGTAAGGACTTTTCTTTGCATGTATATGTGTATTCTTTATTCAAAAACAAAACACCAGAAAATCAGCAAATGCAAAGTATCGTGAATAGGGTCATAAATTGGTGTGCGTAAGATTTATATAGTTTCTGTTTTACACCTGTTCGTTGAATAATATAAAATAGAAGAAAATACATTATTTTATTAAAATAAAATGATACAAAACAATTGATAACAAAGTCATAAAAAGCGACATAGAACTGGTGACATTGTTGAAGTCCCGTGCATTAACACCAGCATGTACACGTGAAATAAAGAAAATAATTTACTTTTGGTATCAGATTAATATGGTACCTCTGTTTGCACTGTTTCGAAATAACACGGCTTAAAAAAAGTGCTTAATGAAGAGCAAATACTAGAGATTGTTTCACATAATTTAAATGATTCCACTTATTTCATAGTAGTGATTATGAAGAAGTGGTACCATTTACTGTAAGTTCAGTTCTAGAAAGTCTTCAACTAGTCAATAAACTTGGAAATTATTTTCTAACAATTGATGACAACGATGAACGGGGTGTGCAAATTCAACGTGACCTAAAAATGATAAACTAGCAAAAATAAAATCACAGCGAATGATAACCAAATTTATATTCAAAACCAGTGAAACAAAACAAACACAAGATGATAATATTATTCAAGATACTCCTGAAGATGTCTCTCCATTAAATATTTCCAGCGATTAAAGTGATTTTTCATCAGCGAAGGACTGTCTTAAATTTAATTTAAATCTAAAACTATGTAAATTTATTACTTTTTTATGTATGTATCTCGTTTAACTTATAAAAATATTTTTATGTATAAATAATAAAGAATCTATCTATTTTAATTATTGAGATTTTGTACACTTCTATGTATTTTGTCACTAGCGACCCGGTGTGGATCGTAGACTTATAATATTTTATCTCGTAAATAATATTTGTCGGATTTGTATCTTCTATATAAACATTAGACACTGTTTACTGTCTGTCAGTTCGAGTCCATTCGTGAGCTCGAATGCCTGAAGATGCCGAAAGGCGAAACCCGGGTCGTTAGTGACAAAATACATGAAAGTGTACAAAATCTCAATAATTCAAATTTGATATTGAAATTCCATCAAGCACCCTCAGTCGATGTCTTAAATGAATCTATCTATAATTTTTGTATGGGCACCTAATCTTTTTTCCACATGGTTTTTTTTGCACGGTAGTCTTTGGAACGTATCCCCTGTGTAAAAAGAGGATCGGGTGTAACATATATACCTACTAATGTTAAATTAAATGAACATTTTTTTTATTATCAACGTCCGCTTCCAATGTGGAGCAAATGGACTCTTAATGGAGAATATCTCAACGGAAGTTGTTCTACAAGAATATCTTGTTATTCAGTCGCTTTACCATCCTGTTTGGTGACAGCAAGGTTATAAGGATGGGGTTAAGACAAATCAGTTGTTAGGTAATCGCTCTCGCAACGCTCCGTTTGATAAAATTGAATAGGTGGGAAAAAATTTAGACATCACAGACAAACATGCCTTCGAACACAATTCCATAAATTTGTTGAAAAATCACGATACAATGAACTTATGCATTCAAGGGCAATCGTTCTGTTATCAGTGTCAAAAGTTCCTGCCTCCCAACATTTTTCCCGTTGCCAAATTTACCGCGTGTCCTCTTTCATTTTCAGGCCAGCGCTTGTCAAATATTTCAAATGTACACCCAATCCTCTTGTTGCGCGATACATTGGTTCTAGAAATTGACTCGTAAAAATGAATCAACAATGAATGGAAAACTAAAATTGGTCCTTTGTGTACAAAAAGTCTTTTATTTCCATAATATAGACCTTTAATTTTGATTTAATTTTTATTATAAATCTTTGATTTACTTAAAATGAAACGAAACAAACAAAAGTGTGGTTAGAATGCGCCTTTCGTTTGCGGTGACAAAATGAATTGTGTTGCCATTTTTTGATTTATTGAATTTGCTCTGACTCGGATGATGAAACATTTAAATGAACAAAATTATATGAAATAATCGTGTAAAATTGAATATAACGCGTAAAAAAAGGAACGGTGACATCCAAAAAAAATCGCGTAAAAAATACTTTTTTTTATATTTCATTATGAATTCTCAGGTTTGCATCACTAATATGTTTTTTTTTTTTAAATAATAATGCTTTAACTAAATTTCTCAGCAACAATGCTTTCATCCCCGTACATCCATGGATCCGATTTTCTGATTAATAAGACGAATGATAATATGGTTCCCTTAATTATGTCAAGAATTTTCTACACTGTGACAGAAATTGTAATGTAGGAAATATGTTCGAACAATAAGCTGAAAAGTTATTTTGGGAAGTATTAGAATGTTGTCCTGGCTGACATGAGGATTCGTCATCCGCAACGTATAGCGCATGCAGAATACAGTCATAAAACAATAATCAAAAGAAATCCTGCTAGCTGGTGCAATCACTTGTGACCAGGGGTGTGGAGTCATCCAAAAAAAACGTGACTCCGACTCCAACTTCAACATTGACCAACAAACCGACGCCGACTCAGATTACGATTAAAAAAAGTCGTATTTTGTCAGGTTTTTTCCTACCTTTAATATTTATGAGTAATTGGTCTTCAAATTAAACACCAACCAACCAATCCGGCAAATAGCCAAATTTTTCATATTATACGTATAATATACACGTATATGTGTATATTGAACAACAAGAAGATGTTATAGGCATAAATAAAAATGAAGCGAGTACATTAATACAGTACAGAAATACAAAAATGCACTTTATGGAAAAAATAGTCGGAGTCGCTCGTTTTTTACAACTCCGACTCCGGCGAAAAAAACGTGACTCCACGACTCCGACTCCGCAGCCCTGCTTGTGACTGATGTTGCCGTGGTTAGGCGATGTGTGAAAGGCAGAGCATTACGTTCAGGCAGAGCATTGTTTCAGAGGATCTATTAGTATGGCGAAGATATGTAGGAGGAGAAGATAATAACTGCGCTGTTGTGCTGCACATGTGAAATGTATTAACATTAAGTCTTAAAATTACATACGAACAATAACACCAAGAATAATTGTTATTACTTGCGATATAAAGCAAGTTTTATTTGACAGCTGACGCGCTAGAAACTTGATCTTTGATTTCATTGAATAATGTTATAAATTTGTTGATGAAGTAAATATGTTATGATTATATGAAATCTACTTACTTCCAAAATTAAATGAAATATTAGATTATAAATGGAATATTATATTTTTTAACATTTTAAATAATCGAACCAAATCCACATCCAAATGATATGTTTGTTTCTGCAGACGGTAATTATAATAAATAGTCAAATACCAGGCTAAATTTTTCAGCCCACTGTTTTAGGACTTATGTTTACGTATAGTGTTATCGAAAAAGAAATTGAAATTGTTTTTACCGTAATGTCAACGCAATCGGCGTAGGCGAAAATTTACGATTATTTATGTTCAGGATCGTTCTATTTTAATCCTGGCATATTGCCAAATAATCTTACGAAGAGAGATAAACGCAAAAAACACCAGAATGAAAAGATTTCTGCGAGTGGAGTACTGACAAGAATGTCAGTTCGACTTGGAATGACTGATTCGGCGTTATAAATAGTACGTAAATTATAGCCACGTGTGAAATTGTAACGTTTATTTTGAGAGTCGGCACAAGGGCTTCAAATCTCGGGATTCGTGACCCCGTCAATTAGTCCATCCCCTCATCCCGGGATTGTATACTGGGATTCACTGTCAATTTAAAAAATATTTCGTATTGCAAATTAAATACTTCAACGACGTGTTAAACGATTGCAACGGTTCAGTATAATATGATCTAATTTTGCATAATCTTATTTTGAATTCATAGGGAAAGGACAGCTTAAATGGATTTTCAAATTGCATTCCTTGTTGTAAATATACGGCACACCAAAATATAAATATCAAAAATACGTTTTTTAACCAATTTGAAATGGAGGACAAAAAGGACCGCTTCTGAAATGAATGGAGGACATTATTTTAATGTCGAATTGGATGACATGTCCTATTTTTGGATAAAATCTGGTAAAACCTGCCTTAAAAAAGCTACAATAAATAAAACAAAATGTAAAACTTTTTGATTATTAATTATTCGTATTTTTTTCTTTCTTTGTAAATATCTATCTGGCTCTCAATCTCCGTTATGTAGCAGAAAATATATGTAAAAATCTGTCATTGTGTATACCTGTCGGTCATATGAAATCCTCCCAAACGACATTAAACCAAATTTCAAAATTAGCTAGTCAACGTCTAAATGACCTAATGTAAGCATCCTCTATCTTAAATGAATAAAACAAACAAACAAACATCCCTATGCCCAAAACAATCATAATATATTCCTTGCAATCGAAGCAATAATGACACAAATTGAATTTTAAATATACAATTGAAGAACGAAATTACTTTTAATGACAGGCGATCCGCGTGATTGAAAAATTGTCAATCCAGATATCCCGTGATCATAAAAAGGGTTTTTCGGTTTTCCTAATATTAAACGCCTGTATTTTCTATTTTCAAAATCAGTAATTTGGTAATTATTGAAAAAAACAGCCTAAATACCGGGATCCCGGTTTCGGTAGAACCTGTGTTGTAATCCCTAGTTACAGAAAAGGAACGAATGAAATTTGATTTAACAGACGACTGTTCATTTAGATAAAACTCGATTCCCCATCTTAGATAAGTGGGCTTACATATCAGTGTATTTGATACTAAAGGACGAATCTGTGAGACTACATCTCATTGAATTGACCGCTGTCATGCCAACGTTTATGACTTTAAAATGAACGAATGAAATATTGAAAATCAATTAAGCGCTAACCTAAAATACTAGATGATTATATTGTTTAGGGCCCAAGAATAAAATATAACAGTAAACAATTGTTGGTTAAATTATTATATTCTTCAAGCACTCACATATTATATTTTATACTCAATTGAAGTTTTCAAAAATATTGTTTCCTTACCATTCTCGTGAAGGTATTGGAAAATATTTAATTTGTATTTCTTATTTATTGAGTTAATTAATTTAATTGATAACTGTATCAAGAAGACGTTTGAATAAGGAGATTAGACATAACGGATTTATTTTACAAATGTCACACTATTATGTACAAATTGTCAAATTTATATCTGTATCCGCGGTGTAAACAAAAAATACATTTTTTTTTATTGGCATGTCCACAAAAATTTCGAACTATTCGCAACATTACAATGATTTTTACGCATTCCGCATGATCTTTATTTTCTCTAGCACAAATATATAGTGTGCTTATTCTGGTATCAGAGTATGTTTTCAATAATTGTTTAAAATTATTCATGTAATGTTTTTTCGCTTTGAATTGAGGATAATACTAATTGCTGGCAAACATTTATGCGGCTTCGTAGAACGGTGTCAAAATCTATATTGTCACGTCCATACCGTATTTTTGTACATGTTATTATAATGGCGTCAATATTGACTGCAATAATAACGCGGTTTTTTCATACACATTTGTAGGCCAAGAAAAATGACCTCCCCATTTGAAAATTGTCATGGTAAGATTTTAGATTTTCAACGTCAATATTCGTTAAATTATTATTTAGGGAAGATACCGTGAAATGATTAGTGGTCAAATTTCATGAAAATGTTATAAAATTAAACGTGGAGTGGACGAAAACAAATTTAATAACATTATAAGAACTTAAAAAAAGCATCCTCAATTTTTAAAAGGTTTTAAAAAAATGTTTTATTTTTCCCCATCTTATCGACTGTGGAAAGGAAAAAGGACGCAACCCTCAGTTTTTTCAAAATAGCCTATTTTCGATAATCACAATGTATGAAACTTATTACACGTTATATCAAAAGGATGTAAGCTGTAAATGCCTAATTAGTAACAAAATTTGGATTTTAAGTTTGAAAAAAAGAGGAATTTGAAATTGGCCGCGACGAAAAAGGACTTACACTTATCAATAATATTATTAGTCGCTCAGGTATGTATGATTTTCGTAATCGTAAATTACAATTACATTGTTATAAAACAACCCTGTTACAACAATACCATATCTTAAATCATAGATTAATGATCTCTTATTCATATTAGACGAGGAAGTTAACACAATTTTTGCTATATTTACTAAAAACATCACCGTGCGGTTTTTAGGTTGTGTCGTGTCAATCTATTTACCTGAAATTATTATAAATACGCTTATATTTACGATTGAAATCACTTTAATAGACGAATATTATTAATATTCACTGCTTTATATTCAGTTCTAATATTATACGATGCATAATATTCGATTATCTTGTAAATTAGTCATAAGAACAGTAAAGATTACACTGCTCGTAAAATGGAATAAATATGACGTACTGATATATTCTCTCGTCTATTTTTTCATACATAATGTATGATAAACCATGTCTTAACTTAACTTGCAGTAAATAAATAGTAGAATAGGAATAGGTACTATCATGCATTGTTTTTTAAAAAATTGTTGCAGAAAAATCCACTTCTAACATTATCCTTTGCAGAAAATTTTTAGGGTTCCTTTATACAAGAGTGAATCGATAATAACCATACTCTTGTGTCAGTACAACAATACACGCGAAAAACACTTCGTCCACTAAATTGTCTTACTTCTCTCACTCGTGATAATATTTTAAATTGACTCGTCTACCAATAATTGATTAAATTGTATTGTGTTTGTTTTGATAAATATTTCTTTGTCATAAACAGCAGAGATTGTTGACGTTAGTTTGGCAAATAAAAAAAAATGCAAACAGTTTTAATTATAGTATTAAAACTAAAAGGGTAAAAAATTACAGTTTTCCTCTTAATTTATTTTTTCCTTCTCTTGTTTACAATTTATTCAGCAAGATGAAATACTTTTCCGGTTCAGACACAATGGAACTTGTTTGATTGTAAACCTTGAGACAAAACGAGAAAACGTTGCTAAAACAATGTCGTAAATCTATTTTATTGTCTATGTCACAATTGTTTACTGTCATAGGTATCTTGATAAAAATAACGAAAATAAAGCATAATTATCTTAAAAACATTTAGGGATAGTTAAATCATTAAGGAATGTATACTAGTGAAATACCTATAAAATGTGCTATAATATAAAATATTAATTTAAAAAATGACAATGATAATAGAAAGCTATTTTTTTACAGTTTTACAAATAAAATATTACATTTATAATAAGTATACATATTATAGTTCTGTACGGGACGAAATTTTATAAAAAGTCCGGGCCAAAGGCTTATAGTCCCGGAACACAGATTTTTTATATATCCGAAAGAAATCCGAGATAATTCTCGGTTTCTTTACATAGTATTTATTACAACTAAGTACGTTTTGAATGAACATTAAAGCATCTTGACATGATGCGAAACTTATCTGGACTGATGCCAACACAATTATTACTACTAAGTCCTAAAGTGATTCACTTGCCCGTTAGAAAACAGCCACCAGTTGATCAGTCGTTTCTTTTTAATAAATATATGAACATGTTATTAAAAACTGCATTTCAAAATATAATGTTCATTTACAATTTTGTCTATTTCATGACTTTGAGTGGCAATATATTTATGAGTATGTGAGAAGGTCTTTGTCGGGCTGTAGACTTACTAAACTTCTAACCGTTAAGTGATTAACTTAACATTCGAGACAACTTACAAATTATATTATATTGTAAAATAAAATATATTTTGCTAAGATTGTACCTACCGTGTTAGCATTACAAGTGTTGTAATCAAACAATAAGAAAGTGAATAAGATCGCAAATGAATCTGAACGTTCCTGATAGAAATGTATTCAAACGAAGTCCGCCGCCCTTATTGGTGTTTTAAGATTTCCTATGAATTTATAATTTTGTTGCCTCAACAGCAAGCCTTTTTCTGCCATATTTTCCACACTTCGTATTTGTTACCCAGAAAACGCTTTATTAAATTTTTAATACATTTAATGTTTTGAATTAGTTTATATATTTTTCCGATCAAACTTTCGTTACGATTTAATATTATAATAGACCTCTTACTGATATGCGATAAATTTACAACACAGTTAAAAATATAAATACGGAATTGTTGATGTTTTAGTCCATATTTATTTTTGAATAATATTTTTTTACATTGCTGTTTATAACTTTGTTAGATTGTAGCCTTTTATAGATGCTATATTTAAAGCAAATGTAATTGGCCGCTGTACCCATTCTTAAATAAATAAAATAAGATTGATGATAATTCGAAATGTACTGCTCCATTTAACAAAGTATTATGGACAGTATTTGTGAGTTATTAATTTGTGGCCACGTGTAATGTACTTACATTGAACTTAAATGTAACGCACCGAAGACAATAAATAAGTCACTGTAATGATATATTAGTACTTACGGACTTCTACCGTTTCTAAGTTCATAGTATCGACGACCATGCATGATTGAGAAATATCTCAAATTATTTGTGTGACTGATGACATTAAGATTATATTGAGATTAATTCTTATGGATACAAATGCCCATTATTCAGTTTTAATTAAATGGTTAGGTTCAATCATATATGTTGGTTGAAAAAGTTTATCTTGTTGAAAAAAAACACATAAAATAACTATTCATAGCTGGAAGTAGGTTAAGAAAAGTACTTGATTATTCTCGATAAATGTACCATCCAATATAGTTTTAATGCTTTCACGGCTTTAAGATGTCGTCTTCCGATATGGTCTTCTTTAATCCAACGGCTAAAGAGCTTGACGATCTGGCGATCATTTGGTATTGGGTCAAGTCCCAGGAAGGTCAAAATAAAATTTAGCTTTTTTCAATTTCAATTTAACATTTGAGATATTGGCCGTCGGTGTTCGTGATGTGTTTTTTCCTCGAGTTGAACTCGTGTAACATAAAATATTAAAAGATCAGTTTTTCTGTGTCATTGGCATTTATTATATACTAAATTCCAAATATTTCTCTGTTACATTTGAACATATGTATATTAAATTTGAATTTGGATTATTGAGATTTTGTACACTTCCATGTATTTTGTCACTAACGACCCGGGTTTCGCCTTTCGGCATCTTCAGGCATTCGAGCACACGAATGGACTCGAACTGACGCCTGAAGATGCCGAAAGGCGAAACCCGGGTCGTTAGTGACAAAATACATGGAAGTGTACAAAATCTCAATAATCCAAATTTGATATGGAAATTCCATCAAGCACCCTCAGTCGATGTCTTAAATTAAATGTATATTAATTTATACTATAACTTCATAGTCAAAACTCTATTAACAGAATTAGTATTTTAATGTTCATATTATGGAGAGTATTTTAACTATAAACACAAGAATTATTGAAAACAAATTATAATAAATTTGAAAAAAAATGCACTTCATTCAATTTTAATTATTAATTTAACCAAATACTAAGGTGGTACGGTTTAACGGTTTAATATGAAAAAGTGTTGCATATAAGTACAATTTAAATGTTGTATATCTTTTTTCTATATAATTCTTATTAGAGCTCTTTGTCATAATAATAACAATAAAATAATAATATCATTATAAGTTTTACTAATATTTTCTCGTTCTTTTACTTTCAGGAAACGGAGTATGCGGCAAGACGGACGGGTCGGGCGGGGGCTCGCTGGTGTGGCGGGGCGGAGGCACTGCGGGGGCGCTCCCACCGAGAGACGAGCCCACCGCCACCGCCGCTCCGGGGGACAAGGTAAATAAAAATATATACGTATACGACAAAACCCTTTTCTAAAAAAATTGTATCACCATGGTATTAGTTGGGAATATAATGTAAGTGAGTAGTTAATTGTCATGACATTGGCCATTAAGGGGCTTTTGCAGGCTTCCGGCTAATAGTATTCATCTTGCATAATAATTATTACGTATGTGGCCACGAGTAGCTTTACCGCGATGTCCAAAAGTAAATAGCTTTTCGTTATAAACCAGAGTTCCAAAGTAATTTCAAAATTTTCTCGACTGCCTTTATCTAATGCTTTTTAAGCTGCTTAATTTTATTTCCGCGTACTAACATGAGATGAAAAGCGTAGCTCAAGCATGATTAGTCAAAGACGAATTTCAGAGATCAAAATGACGTTTATTTTCTCAGATACCGGTTTCAATTTTATATAAGATTAAAACCCGGATGCAGCAGAAAACAGAAAGCAGCATCTAGAAATTGTTCAGGACGCCAGACTCTACACCAGTGTCTGCCAAACTGTTTTACTTCACGGCACACTGGTGAATGGGATTTGTTCCGCGGTACACCAAATAAAGATGGCGTAAAAAAGGAAATGCATCTTATTATGAATAAAGGGAATCATAGTATGGGCAATATTTTTTATGTATGTTCATTGGTGGTAAATAATTTTATTAGTGAAAAGGATGCAATTGATTTTTAGAAAGAATTCAAAAAGCGGCTCTAAATTAGACAAACTCGTAACTCGTCATCTACCATCTGTAACCGCTCTCGTTTTTTTTTAAATTTCATTTTCACGAGCACTGAAAAACCAAATCGGAAAGATACGACGATTTTTTTGGATTATTGAAATTTCATTTTTTATCACGCCAAATCGGAAAGATACGACGATTCAAACGCAACAGAGATTTAATTGCTGTTGTAGTCAATCGAGGACATTGACTCCAAAGCGATATGCAAAATGCTGACAACTCTAACTCAGAAAATGAGGCTTTATGCTCAGATCGTTTTTTAGATCTATTAAAATTTCCTGCTCTGTTAGTGTCAGGTGCGTACCATATATTTACTACGCTGCGTATATACCAGCATCACTGTATCCCTTTGTCGCATCGACCATACTGTACGAACGTGACAAACATTTAGTTGAATATGTAGGTAGATGTTGAATTTCTTTAAAATTTAAGAAAATTTAAATGAATAGGTATTATTTAAAATTAACAGTTTTACGACTTATTCCTTCGCGGCACACCTGAGACTTCTTGTGGCACACAGATTGGCAGACACTGCTCTAGACTATCCACCTTCTCTCGGACGTTTTATTGTCACCGCATGTGGACAGCTCCGTAGGGACCCTCGTACCTCAACAACGCGCGGATTGCAGACCTAGAGTTAGTGACCACCATGATTGAAATGGATATCACAGTACAGTCAGTTTCACAGCATACCGGTGCGAACAGTGACCTCGGACACACAGAGGTTTACTGGGAGCTTCTGAAGTTACTAATAACTTCAAGATTTGAAACTAAAAATGATACAGACTCGTCAATATTGAGAACAAGTCACTCGGTTTTTTTTGCTTCTTTCTACAAAGCTTTCCCTAATGATTCAATAATATCTTTTAATGTTTAGTCATGTTGACACGTCGTGCTTTAAATTGCAGTCACACGTCTGACGTCGGTGTTAGTGACAAAATACAATTTGCAAAAGATCGTTTCGAAGCGCCATTGAAGCGAATCGCTGCGCTGTTGTCTTTCACAAACCGAAATGTTTGCCAAACTAATTCAAATTTTTGGACTCGTTATCATTTGAAAGATGTGGTGGAATTCAATTATCTCGTAAATAGTTTAATTATAATCCCCTAAAAAGAGAGGGGGGGACACGACGACTTAAGCTCGCTGCGTTTCTGAAATGAAAATGATTTTCAACAACTGCATTTTTTATCAACAAAAAATCGATGTTTAAAAAGTTTCTATGCTATACAAAGTCATATAAAATATACGTATTTATACTGAAAAATCCACCACTTTTTAAACTTGTCGCGTTTTGCTTGTCTTATTCAAACCATGTTAGATATAGTCAGATTTGGCTTTTTGCAACTATAGAGACAGGTCAATGGATACGTGAATTTGAAGACTAATCTAAATCAATGTCTTGTAAACATTTGATATGCAAGATACACATCAAAAGTCGTATGACTAACGATGTTTCAAATAGAGGCGAAACACGTGTCACCAATATTTACACAACCATTGAAATAACAAGGTTATCAATTTTAGTTAAATTCCCACAAATTTATCGCCGATGGGTTCGAGAGTCGCGACAAGTCTCCATCATCCTCAATATTAACCTTATCAAACACAATTGACATTATGTGCATATTGAAAAGGTTCTATTGTGTTTTCAGCTGGAGGGGACGGACGCAGCGCCGGACGACCCTGTTCACCTCAAGAGACGGGTGGGACTCTTCAGTGGGGTGGCTCTAATCGTCGGCACCATGATCGGTAACGTAGCCTTCCTTAATTTATTACAAGTTGTCGACCAATTTTCACTTTTCACAGTCAAGGCTGAGACGCTTGATGTTACGGAATTTTGTATTTATATGGAAAAAATAAGAAATGTGTTTAAAAAAAACTAAATTGAATAATAAATCTTTCCGTTATCTAAAAACTCCTTCCCACTCATCCGATCCTAAAGAACGAAGTTTAGCGAGAGCGGTTAGCTAACCACTGGTCCTGTACTAGCCCTATCCTTCTATCCCTACTCTCTTCGAAAAAAGAGAGGATGAGCAACTGAGTAACAAGCAATTCTCATAGAAAACTTCTGTTGAGATACCTCCATTAGGATACCATATGCTCCACGTTGGGAGCGGACTCGGAAATAAATACTATTATTTTTGGAAGGTCTGACGTTTCTAAATAATTGCAGGTCAATTGATAAAAGGTTTCAACAATAATATTAATTTCTTGAGATGTGCAATTCTCTTGTGGAAAATTCCGTGCTGCATATTTATTGTGAGCAATTTTATGTGCCCGTATCTCCAAATATGAGCGTAAAGGGTAGCAAAAGCTGTAGTTTTAAGTCTGTATATTTTATGTTGACAGGTTCCGGAATTTTCGTTTCGCCGTCAGGCCTGCTGGTGAGAACTGGCTCAATTGGCTTGAGCTTTGTTGTTTGGATGGCGTGTGGCCTACTCTCGTTGCTAGGTAAATATTTTGCTCAGGATAATACTTCGGTTAGCGAATCCTCACAGAGTAATGCTACCGTACAGCCTACTTGAAAAACACTAATCATTTTAACATTAAGTGCTTGTTAAAAAGCGCTCATACCAACCGGGCGGTAGTAAATCTTTTGTAAGCATAAAGCGATATCGATAGATGCATAAAGCAAATTCTGTGATGCGAAAAGTTTAGAGATTAGTACATACATTCCAAACTTATACGTTTTTCGAAATACATTCGGCATATGAAAAAGGAAAACACAATGCATTGTAACCGACGCCGATGCGCCATACATTTGAGAATTTAAATATTAACAGTTAATCAATTAGAATTGAGAAAAATAACAACATGTACGTCAAAAGAAATTAAAATAGGAAATATTATATATTCGACACTCATTGCTCATTGCTGAATATTTATTTACATCTCTGGGCGATGGATTGATAATCCGAAAACCTTTGCTATTGGTGTTTCATATAACTGACGCGAAGTTTTAAAAAGTTTCACGAAAGAAACGAAGATTATGCTTTCGGCCAATCATATACAAAACGAGAACATATAGGTATGCAATTTGGAAAATATCAGGTTTCTCACCCCCGGGGATAAAAGAAGACAACATGCATTTTAAATCGAAAGCTATCTTCGAGCTTTGAGCTTTATGGTAGTAAAATGATTTTAATTTTATTGAATGAGCCTTAGGATTACAATGGGTGGGTTTTATATTCTTTCAATAAATTATTAAAGAAATTTCTCTTGCATTCGCTACGATTGCAATTATGAGGAATATACGCCCCCAACAATAGATCGATGTTCAAGGGTGTTAATTGTAATAATGTGAAATTGATTTAAGTAAGTTAAGATACATACATAGATAAATTTGATATTATTTTAAATAACCTTTCCGATATTTTGTACATCATTCAAAATTTGTTGATTGAATAAACAGTTTTTAATTATTATAAATAGTAGGCCAGCAAATTCAAGGATTGCTATTTCATTAAAAATTACTCATTCAATACATTAAGCTTTTTACAGTAAGGAGAATAAAGTTACCACCTTGAAAGTGTTGAGACAAGTATATTTTTTTTGAACTTACTTTCCAGTTTACTTAATATTCACGTTATTGATCGAAACTCGTGAATCAAATAATGCAGCTGTCAAATCTTTTCGTAATGGAAATTGCTAAACTTGCTGGAAAAAGTAGTTAATTTGTGTATAGTTACCACGTACCACTGAATACACTGTATTTCCATGATTCTGTTTTTAATGAGAGGTATTAGTGGTAAAGAGATTAATTGTTTAGTAAAATTTAAATACATACCATTTACTGCAATCGTTTAAATCCAATTCCTTCGAATGTTGGCAACGTGTCAGTTGATTTAGGCTTTCCTGATATCGGGCTTCTGTTGTGTCTGTATAGGTGCCCTCTCGTATGCCGAACTAGGCACGATGAACACATCGTCAGGCGCAGAGTACGCATATTTCATGGACGCGTTCGGTGCTCCTCCCGCCTTCCTCTTCTCGTGGGTGTCCACCCTGGTGCTGAAACCCTCGCAGATGGCCATCATCTGCCTAAGTTTCGCCAAGTACGCAGTCGAGGCATTCGTCGGCGAGTGCGAACCACCCACGGCTGTTGTCAAGATGGTCGCAGTATTGGCGATCGGTAAATATTTTATAATTACTTTTATTATTTTTCCATGACTTGTAATTAGGACCGTCTCTTATAAAACTTGTACTCCGTTAAATTGCAAATTTGTTCGAAAAACAGGAACTGCCGATGTCAGGCAGACGATTCGGGGTGGCCGGAAACTAGTCAAAACGATTACATATTTTTATAATTGTTTTGTCAATTAACGCCGCGTTAAATTCGAACATTCTGCTTTACTCTGTACTGTGGATAAATATACAATATTATCACAAATCTAATAAAAAGTAGCCAGCGACAAAGTTAACATGGCAGGATTCAAAATAAGAAACACTATTTTGTAATCATTAATAAGTAAAAAAATATCAATTGTATATATGAGCGACCTTTTTGATTTCGCACACGGGCGGCTGAACCTCTCGGGCCGGACCTGACAATAATATTTTTATCTTGTGGGGCTACACAACGATTCAGTCATGATAACTTTCGCCGCCGACCTTATGTTGAAAAATCGAGGCTCAACTTAAGAGAATCGGCCATCCTATAAATCTGTTCGACAATTTATTTTTCATCGATCATCAAAAAGTCTACGAAGTCATGTTTTAAATATACACTCGGCTCGCAAGTTTTTTGAAACTATGACACATATAGGAAGGAGCGGTCCTGCTATTATTTTCAGACTGGTAATTTTTAATTGCTGTATATTGGGGGGTTTATGTTACTAACTGTAACTTTTAGCCCTTATTTTCCACGGTTTTGTTCCAGTTCTTATTCTGGTGGTGAACTGCTATAGCGTGAACCTGGCAACCTGTGTGCAGAATGTATTCACAGCAGCTAAATTGGTAGCGATCCTGATCGTCATCAGCGGAGGAATGTATAAGCTTGCACAAGGTATGACATTTATGATAATTTGAAGCAATTATTTTTCAAGCTTGTCTCAGATCATCACACCAATGTATAGCTTCAAGAGTAATTTAGTTTGAGAAATATGTTACTAGAATATAGTCTTGGTAATGTAAATAATATTGTTTAAAAAATTGCCCTCGTATAAGGGTGACGAGGTTTTTGTTAATTTGGACACGCTTCCAATTAGTGCCACAATGGCACATATGCCTCCTTTTTCTAATACTATTTTGAAATCCAGTAAATACAATAATAAGAAACCATTCAACGAATTTCACTATTCAAACGAAACCTATCATGGACTTTGTTGAAATTGTGGAATTATTCAAATGCTGTCTGTGAAATGAAATATTAAATGATTTCTTTTGGAGATCACTCGGGATTGTGAAGAATACAAGAATGCAATTATATTTTGTTTAACTTTATTTCAGGAAATACACAGAATCTGACTGACACATCGTTTTCAAGCGGTCCTGTCACATTGGGAAATGTGGCAACTGCTTTCTATACCGGCCTTTGGGCCTACGATGGTTGGAACAATCTCAACTATGTCACAGAAGAAATCAAGAACCCGTCAAAGTAAGTGTTTCAAAGTTTACGTAGAGTAATAATTTATCACAACACATTTCAAGAAAGAGAGGTTGAGCAACTGAGTAGCAACCATTTCTCGCAGAAAAAATTCTGTTGAGATACCTAAATTAGGAGTCCATATGCTCCACATTGGGAGCGGACATGGTAAAAAATATATATTGTTGATCAATATTATTTACTGTACAGTGGAATTTCGCCTTTTGTCAACAACTGTATCCCTATAACGCACCTTGAAAAGTTGTTATTCTTTTACATGTTTTTATTTGTTTAACACTTAGGAACCTTCCTCGATCTATTATGATCGGTATACCACTTGTGACACTATGTTATGCTCTGATAAACCTGTCATATCTGGCGGTAATGTCAGCTACCGAAATGGTCGCATCGGAAGCAGTTGCCGTGACGTTCGGGAACCGGCTTCTTGGTGTCATGGCCTGGCTGATGCCATTGTCTGTTACGATCTCGACATTTGGATCAGCGAATGGGACCCTTTTTGCAGCTGGAAGGTATGCCCATCAATCATTTCCACACAAACCGTACATATAGTATTCTTTTTTTATAACCTTATTAAATAAAGTATTGGAAAATATAAATTTCACATTTTTACTCAATAGAATAATATATAATATAAAATAAGCTTCAAAGTGGCATTTGACACTACGTTACGGGCAACGCACCCTGGGACGATATAATATTATATTCGGCTGTTATATTGTTTCATTCACCAAAGATTTAGTTTTTAGTGTAGAAAGTAAAATGCTAAATCATTTTTAAAAAATCGATTCCAATTACTTACTAATTACAATATCTTTTTATTACAGATTGTGCTTCGCTGCATCTAGGGAGGGTCACCTTTTGGATATTTTATCATATGTCCATGTCCGGAGGTTTACACCTGCTCCTGGCTTAATATTTCATGTAAGTTTTCTATGAAAATTATTCATAACAATGGATTTTTTCATATTTCAGGATTTATATGCCGCAATAGAATAGTATTCTGTAGCAAATGCAATGAAGGCGAATGGCAGTGCCATACATAATTATTATACAGAAGATTTTTCCTATATCCTTTCCTATCCGGTAGAGAGGATTCCTAGATTGTAGAAGAAATATAAACAGCTGTAAAGAAAGAATGATTTATCAATTCTTTTATTAGTTCAATTCATAACTCGATATGTTTTTCTTTTTTTCCAGTCACTAATCGCAGTGGCAATGGTCCTGTATGGCACCATTGACTCGCTGATTGACTTCTTCTCGTTTACCGCGTGGATCTTCTACGGAGGCTCCATGTTGGCACTGATTGTTATGAGACACACCAAGCCCCTCATGCACCAAGACCGTATAAGGTATTCGAAGCATTATGAATAACATCCAGTAATCCTCCTCACAAACCTACATATACTTTTTACATACGCAAATGCGCCGCTATCGGTGGTAGTAATTGAAAACTGCCAGCCTCCACTTGCTTCATGCCGCACGGCTGCATCCATAAAGTGCGAACATGGTTCATAGAAATGTATGGAAATAATGAATACACGGTAAATATGGATTCTTACGGATCCTTATGGATTGATAAATAAAATTGAAACAAATACCATACCTGAGTTATTGTTTCTTTTAAATTGATAGATCAAATTTAATTTTGTTGAGGATTGTTGGTCAATTTTACCAATTTATTGTTATATTGTACATGTCATAAGTTAAAATAAGTAATCATTTAATTTAGGTACTTAATTACTGGGCAGTGAAGTCATTGAGACATAACTCAACGCATCTCCTTTATAAATTGAAAATGATTCCAAATTAAGGAGTAGATTATTCCTGAATAGAAATTGAAAATAATGTTTATTTACTTCACACACCCATTTCAGAATACCTGCAGAAGACAGTAACTGTATCTATCCATCCATATTATAAATAATTCACGAAGATTTTTCTTTTAAAAAGTTAAGCAATGTATATCTGTGACAATATAAATATAAAATATGTTGCTTTAAACCGTGTACAAAGAGCTTTAATCTTATTAGGTACTCGGTTTTGGGTGAACGTTTCTGGGTGTATTCATGTTAGTTCATCCATTCATATATATTTTATTCAATTTCTTACAGGTGCCAATAATCGTGCCATGGTTGGTCTTACTGATCTCTTGCTACCTGGTGGTGGCTCCAATTCTAGAAAAACCACAACTCGAGTATCTATATGCGTCAGGATTTATCCTGGCTGGCCTCATTGTCTACATTCCCTTCGTTAAGATGGGATATAGCTTACCGTTTATGGGTAAGTTTTCTGACCATAATTTCAATAAGGTATAAAGTATAGACAGACAATTTTTAATGAGATTTCAACTCATATGTTACATATGTCAGCTGCTTGATCATTGTTTAATTTATCTTAAAAATATTTTTTTTACCTTTTTGCTTACATATATATATATATATTTAAATATATAAACATACTTTAGAATAGATTTGTGATTAATTTATTATTATATTGTGAGTATTATATTTTACAAGTTCCAGGAAATTAACTTATCATTAATAGGTATAGTAAACATTATTGTTTTAGAAGAATATTGTAATTAATAATGGTTTAAGTGTGTAGCATCGAATCATTTCTAATAAGAATAACCTTCGTTATAACATTTATAATTATAATATTATAAAATTAATATAAGACATGAAAAATTTGGACAAGTGGCCGAAACCAGTTACCCAGGATGAAACTAGTGTATTTACATTTTGGGCCAACAGATGGCAGTAGCGGAAAAATGAAACTCGCATGTGCGATGACGGACTAATTTAGTTGGGTAAGGTGCGACGGCTCTAACCGATAACTTTGCGCAGTGGCGATATCGTAACCAATGAGGTTTATCCGAGGTGCGATTATTGCTAGTTGAAAACTTTTACCAATACCCCGCCTTGTGGACGTGAAATACCGTCCGCGATGGCAATTTTTGAAAGCCTGTAATGGGCTGCTGATACCATTATTTACTACGACTACCTATTTGACTGGTTTCTGGAGATGAATTTTTGCCGTAAAATAAAAAGGATCCCAATCGACTCAATGAATTGATCATATTATATATTTGATTTTTCAGGTACAATCACGGTATTCCTGCAAATGGTGTTGGAAGTTGTTCCCACAACAACCACCTTTGAGTATTGATCAATACTAAATTAATAAAATAAATTTGATTGCTCTTACATATTTGGTTGTCGTCGAGAATAATAAGGAGAAAGTAATTTAAGTAAATATTGTAATGAATAAGACATATTCATAAGATATAAACATAACAAACAAACTTAATTAAGAATTTGCATTTGAAAGATATCTCTGTAGAGTAAATATTAAATATATGTAGCTGGTAAGTAGAAAAAAACAATAATCTTGAAAATATGTTGAATAAAATGAAAATTCAAAAAAAAAATACTGGGAAATTTGTTTAAAAATACCTAAATGAATAGACATCCCCTTTATGTATACTATATTATTGTTTGTCATACAAATAATAATTAAAAACTGAGCTTTGTCTTTTGAATGTTTTATTTTGATTTATTTGTTACATTTTACATTTAGTGAGAGTTAATAATTTTTTTTATACCTGTACAACGAATTTCCATTTTTTCTTATTCAATGACGAAATAAAACATTGGCATCATTAAATATCCTATGTCTTTGATAATGATTTATTAAATATTGCAAGCAATAATTTAAAAAATCCAGACAATCTAAAAAGATTGTGAAAATTTAAATCAATCTTCTTGCCATGTATTGTTTGAATATTAGTTATTTTACGTCTATTTGCGAGAATAGCAGAAAGTGAAATTAAAAAATGAGTATTTGTTGTTAATTACCACAAATTATTGAAATTAAGGTTTAAAAACCGAGAGGGTGTAATGTATTCAAGTATAAAGTTTTCCTAGTACCTTTATAAATAATGTATTGTAAGAAAAACTAGAAATTCAAAAGGAAAACCTGCAGAATAACACTAGTTATATTAGAATCGTGGCTTTAATGATGAATGCTTTACAATGGTACCACAAGACATGTTATTTATCTAGTCATGGTATTTCTGTAAACGATTAGATAATGTAGAAAGTCGCTTTGAAGAAAAATTTGGATTAGACAATAATTATTTCATTGAATAAAATACCATTTCACACATCCGGTTTTGTTGCATCTTTTGGTTTCTAAGTATGATATATCCTTTCTTGGAGTTAAAATATAGTCATAAAATATTTTATAAATTAGCATGTTAATAAAACTTAAATACAATATTTCATATTTAAATAATTACATGGCATGGTAATGCAAGCTGACATAGCTATTATAAAACCACATTTACTTAAATACTGGATAATGAGGAGATATCATATTTTGATACCAGAAGACAATCAATCATTTTATTTAAAAAAAATAAAACACAATTCATTTGTACTACTTCCACATGCTTATAATGATCAGGACCGGTTTCGCTCATCACGAGTATGCTCGTGATTAGCGAAACCGGTCCTAAAAGTGAACAATCAATCATTCCAACTATCTACATTTTAACACATTTATAGTCAATTTGAATGTATCACTAATTTTCAGTCTATATGTGTAATAATATATTGAATCTCAATTATTAATGAATTATTGGCAATATATTATCAATCCATTATAGATTGAAATATTGGTTATTTTTATGGGCGAGTAGGGAATGAGGGGTACTTTTACTTTTGTAACTATTTTTTGTTAATATTGTTGTCGCATTTTATGGAAGAATTATTCCAAAATTGATTAACGTTTCATTATCTATAGTTAATTACACTATAGTCTATATCTTCACTACTTGTCTAGACATGACACGTGGAATGCGGGAATAGTATTTAGAGAAACTACAGAATAAACAATATATACCCATCCATCTTACAGAATGAAGTTATGCAACATAAAGCTAATAATTGTGAAGACTTCATAAAGATACATGCGATATATAAGTTTTAAGCGGGAAATGTAAGTTTTAATACTCCCAATTAAATAACAACATTCTTGACTATAATTCAATTATAAACTTTTTAAGCCCCTTTAGTACCCTCAAATTTACACAGACGTAATAATTCATTGAAAGAAAAGATTATTATTATCAAAGTAACTTTTATAAAGAAATCAAGCTGAACATTTTATAAAGTATCTAAAATTGAATCAACGTTATGAATACTGTAATGTACTATTGGTATAAACACTGATAATTATTTTTAAACGAAATTATTGTGATTACTCTTATGATATCTCTATATGATTATGTCTTCAAAGAATTATTGTAGAATACATTTTAAATTCATTCGTCGTGTCAATTATCATGGGATCATCATACATTTCATCAGTCTTACGAATAAATATTCACAAATTATGAAAAGTTTGCTTGCACTTCATACATTTAACGTGGCATGCAATTTTTGTATATCTATGACATAGACTTATTGCATTAATTAAATAATAAATATCATGAAAGGCTACATTTTTTATTGAGGTCTTATATATTAGAAAAACATTTATATTTTACAATAGTTACTGATTGTTCAAAGAAAAATTTAAACAATATCATAAATAAAATTATAGCTTATCAATTTTGAGTCATTTATGAAATTAGTAAATCAAAAGCATAAACAAATTGATTATTTAAAGTTAATATTAATACTTCACAAAAAATAGTTTCCTGGATGGCCTGTCAATATCTTTAGAAACAGATAAGCGAAAGAAAATTAAAGCCAGAACAATAACAAAATTATGATTGTTTTCAAACAGATATACTGTTACAAATGAAATGAAATTATTTGTGTTTTATTATTTTGCAGCAAAAGATTTTAGTTTTCAGATATTTTGAAGGTTTATCATTACATTCATCACTTGAACAGAAATTAAAATCTTATTCATTTTGTACCTGAAGAAATAAAAAAACATTTATTCTCTTATGTATGCTCTTTTCAGAGTTGTGGGGTAAAATTCATAATTTAAAACTTTCGAAATAAAAAAAAAACTACACCTTGATATTAAAACTGCATTACGGATTTAAATATATCTATATGGCTCGATTTAGTTTTCAAATTGAATCCATTTTGCAAAATATTATTAAAAACAGGGGAAAATATGACAACCGTTCTATCTTATACTCGATACTGTACAAAATAAGTCATTGCCACATCGGGCTGATTTTTTTTTATATATATAAAAGAAATTGATATGCATTTTAACACATGTTCGTTCGTTATAGATTTTGTGAATTGTAATGATTTCAATTCTTATACAACTGCTTTCATATATTTAATAATTTTAAAAACCTACATGATACTTTGATGAACATTATGTAAATTGATAAGAATGAAATATTCATTACATATTTAGCCAGATTGTTTTATTTATTTTTAGAAATAGTACATGGAAAATTAATCAAGGTACCTATCAAACATTCAACCGAATGCTGCTGAATTTATTATTCAATAGGTTATTTAACAAAAAACATTTACTAACCCAACTGTTCGACTGTAAGTTAGTAATATTAATTATAAAATAAATGTTTTTATCTGATAATTCTATATGACAATGAATTGAACTGGCAAACTCTATTCTTTTGTATAAACTGTCAAACAAATCTTTGAAATCGGCGTAATAATAAATACCGTTGACTGTGTGATTATTAAAATTTCACCTAATAACTACAATACTCATCCATTCAAATTTGATCTTAATAAAGTGTATTTCTTTATACTTTTGAATATATTATGAAAATAGAATTTGAAGCCATCAGATTAAAAACAAGACATGATTATGGATTATATAAGTGGTATTCATAAATTTGAATTGTTGAAATTTTGTACATTCCATGTATTTCGTCACTAACGACCAGGGTTTCACCTTTCAGCATCTTCAGGCATTCGAGCATACGAATGAACTCGAACTGACGACTTAAATACATGGAAATGTAAAAAATTTCAACAATTCAAATTTGATATTGAAATTCCATCAAGCACCTTCAGTCGATGTCTTAAATTATATCTATTCATAAACTTTATGTTCTAACATTAATGATGAAATTGGTTTTATTTTAAAACCGGTTGTTTTTATTAAATGCTATGAAACTTTTAAAGTAACTGTAGTGCGTTGATTTTTAAAAGCGTAATTGATAAATACGCCATAACTTTTTAAGTCAATTTATTTAAAATACTAAAACAATGATTCTTAAGAAAACCTAATTCTTCTCAGTGGAGCACATGGTGTATGAGAGTTTTCTAAGCGTATAAAATATTTTATTACATATGCCTTTGATTTACATGAAAAAAATTCGGATTTTTAGTCTGCACAAATCATTCCCAGGGCTCTATATTTCAATTGATAACACATGAAACGTTTTTGAAGTAATATTTCATTTTATTAATTGAAATATGAATTTTAAAAATGGCCTTAGTGAAAAAATAGTTTGCAATCGAAATTTTGTTACATTTGTATTTAAAAAAAGCTGACTACATTAATTTAAGCATCAACTAACATTAAATATATGGTATAATGCCATTATTGCCAATTTATCATAGTGATATTTTTGTGTGATATGTTTTAAAGGAAAATTTAAGCATATTGCAATTTCATAAAAAAAAACCATTGTTTGAAAAAAAAATAAAACCCTACAAAAAAAATGTTAAAATAATTAATTTTACGAGTTTAAATTATGCTGTCTTTTGTATCACAACTTATTTCTTATTCATCCTTATCTAGACACGGAAAATTATTAGTGTTTACTATTCAATTAATGATATTAACTTATCCAGATATTTATTGAGACATCCATTCTTATCATAAAAATTCAACGAAATAATTTAAATTATAGAATGATTTTTAATGACACTTTCAACAAACATTTTCCGTCTCTACCAGTACCTCACTTAAAATTTTACAGAACAAAATATTCGTTCTAGGTACATATATTTGCTTCTCGTCTTATTTTTATTCAACAAAAATGTTCTATTAAATTTAACAGATATTCAAAATACTCCTCATGATATTAAAGATGAACACTTCAACGGAGCAAAGGATTATAATATGTACGAAATATATGAATAATTCTCTCTAAGAGTTATATTTTATGGGATATATTTATAAAAAATGCTATTCATAATATTATATACCTAAATTATGATATATCTATAATATGTTATTTTTGTATTCCTGTACTTACATATTACTTATATTTCTACAAATATGTAATTGCATATTTTAATTATTATTTTTGAAATCTAACTGGTGATTGGCACACTCTTCCTGTTAAAAACAGTTATGGGCTGCTATTTATTTTTTAATTCATTCTGTAATTTCAAATAAAATGTGGTAAAATATGTGATTTATATTACTTACATTTGAAAGGGAAAACATGCATTTGTTATTGTTGCAATGGGTTCAATATGACTGCAAATGCCATTGTTTATCGAAAGAAAACTTTTTTATCTTTTAAAAATTTTAGGCTAATACTATAATGGGCGTAATGTGTAAAAATAAGCTATCAACAATCTGACCTAGAAAAATATTGTTATCAACGTAAATAACAATGTGGATCGACTAATTTTACTTTTATAATGTGCCAATCAACAATTAGATACATTTTATTGAATTATTTGTTGTGATTCCATCAGAAATCTTTTAAGAATTGACATGTGGTGCGGTTCTAGCGATCGGTAAACTTTGGTCCTATCATTCCTTACCGGGGCTTCAATACGACACACAACCTCATTTCTAATTTCTGCAACTTTCATAATTATAACAATTATGATGTTATCTAGTACCATATAACATTTCAGTGATGCTTAACAAATTTTTGATTGCAGAGATTTAATTGCTTAATTATAACTACATATAAAGTTTAACATTGCATCCATCATAATTTTCTGAAAACCATTAAACGAATAATGCATTTCACTATCAAATTTGGACATTATCCTATTATCAAGCAATTATCCACATTCTGTTATTCTTTTACAATATACATTTGGTCTTTGAATTTGCTGTTTTTTCATAAAATAAACTGAATATTAGAATGAACACTAAAGTGTTATTTGGTACCGATCAAAGTAAATGTTTATTACAGTAAACTGAAGAACACCATAATGCAGCTTATGAAATGAAATTAACTTGAATATTTTTCCTGTTTACTATTTTTTGTGAATATTTTTATTGTTGTTGCATATTTTTGAAAATATTATATCATTATGTTTTAAATAAATCTGGATTGGAAAAACATATTATCGTTTTATTAAAATTAGAGAAAAATGATAACATATATCTTATAATTATGACATTAGGAAAGATCCTGATTTTTTTTTAATAGAACACCATTTTATTTTGTTGTGACCAATTGTTTTTACATACCTGATAGTTCGCAGTCCCTATCAATAACTGTATCCATCCATGAAACCAGTTCCAATCTGTATAAAAAATGTGTAAATACTACAAAACAAATTGTGTTTTATTTTTTTAAATATTATTTTTTTCCAAGAATTGATATCATTTAACACATTAAAAGTTCATAATTTGAAATATTGACTAGGTGATTAGATTGTTGATTTGACACAGTAATTAATGTATCCAAAGCATTATCTTTGATCGTTTCCAACCTCTTCCCATCTATCTTATACAATGCATGTTACGCTAATGAATAAATATCTGGCCAAGTCTAAAAAATCTTAAAATTCTATTACTTCTTCATAAAGCATCTAATGATTACCTTAAAATATAGCTCGATTTTTGATAATAAATAATTAATTATTATTATAATAGGGTAAATATAACGATGTATTTAGTTCTACAGGAGTTTTTATCGGGTTGTTGATAGTTATTTCAGCTTCATGCCAATAGTTCACGCCCGAAGTAAATGCCAATTCACTCAATAAATTTACTATTAACTCTAATTTTAGATTATTATTATTGAGTACTGATTTGATTAACGACATTGAAGATTTTAATGAAATGATTTTATTAAAATCTTTTGCTCTAAATCACAAATATTTAAACTATCACACAAAAGAAGTACTGTGGGATTGCCCCTGAAATTTCAACCTTCATTATTACGCATATTTATCGGAAATGCTCATTTATCACAGAGCGATTTAAGTTAGATTGTCGAAAATTATCACAATTTTATTAGCTGCAGTAAGATAACAGTGTAACCAATTTTAAGACTATGTATGACTTGTATGGTAATAGTTATCCTCGAAGCAGGAAACTACTGAATGTTAATATCAATTAATGAACTAACAGTGGGATTACAGCTCAGACTGTTCATTCTTGATATCAAATATTGAAGCGGTGTGCGAGAGTTTCCCATTTTCAATGATTACATCTTCACCACATAAATTTAATGGGTGATTTTCAACTTTTCCCAGCATTATCAAATACAAACTTGACATTCGTATTTGGGTATTTATTACACCTTAGCAACTGGTTAAAAATAAACTTATCCATAAAAACACATGAAAAAATGAAATTGATGAACAATATTTTCATACCAATTCAGATTTTTCCAATTTAAAATTGAGATCTTGGACATGAATGTTTGCGATGTCGCTTCTCCTCACATTGATACTTCATGGCTTTTCAAAACAATCCTCATTTGAGTTTATTCCATGTGATTTAAGAATTTCTATTCACTTTCAATTCAATAAGGTTTCCATTAAGTAGGGTGCTTGTTCCTAAAGGCAGCCGCCACCAGTAGTTGACCTTTTGAGCTTAAAACTTAAATAATAGTGGATATATTTAAAAAAAACAGATTTATTAAATTCTTGAGGTAGTCTTGCCATTTGCCAATGTATATCTGCACTATACTGACATATATGATGCAATACGCAATTAAAAAAAGTACAATTTTACTTTGCAAGTTTCGACAAATTGATGTTGTATGGAGATCGCTATCAAAAAAATAGCCCCTGTGGTCAACTTAAAAAGGCATCACTTTTAAGGTGTTAACTGTCAATTCTTGGTGGAAAGACATTATATTTTAAAAAATAAAACACAATTCATTTGTACTACTTCCTCTGTTGATAATGCTCGTGATGAGCGAAACCGGTCCTGATCATTATAAATATGTGGAAGTAGTACAAATGAATTGTGTTTTATTTTTTAAAATTAAAAAGGCATGTTTGATCTACCATTTCTTGAATTCTGCATGTTAAGTGCTTATGTTATACATAATATAGTATTTTACAAGGGTAATGAGATAAAAATATGGAATAACCTCAATATTTAATTACATATTAGACGGCCGACCACTGACGTAATGAAATCCACAAAGTTTCCTGTATCCAACCTCCCGTGGCTGAGCATTATTAAATTATCTGATCGACAGTATGTAAGATTTTCGCTCTCGACATGCGTTCTACCAGATCCGAATTCGTTAACCTATTTATTTACATATCTTTAACAGATTCTTTAAACTGATATATTTTCGTTATATCGTTTGCAAGAAATAGAAAGGTATTCGACCATTTTTATTTTCGAATAAGCAGGGATAAATTGTCAATTGGATACAGAACTATGTTAACTAGCATTATTTTTCGAAAAATGGTTTTTTGGCTTATTTTTAAGACTTTCTCACCGAGTTCAAATCGATCCAGAATTTTTGACATTTCTCTAAGGAAATTTTTTTCCTTGTAAATGTTTATTTCCGTTGGTAATCATGGTTTTAAATAAATATAAATATTAAATATGTAATGATGACTGATAAAAAAATAAGTATTGATAAAGTGTTTGCACATTGTATCGATATTACGAAAATTTGTCAATTAAAAAAAAGCTTTTAAAAATATGTAGATAAATTGGTTTTCGATTAGAGCCCTGTTTCAAAGCAAGCGAAGTGACACAAACGTACATATTATGTAGAGGAGAACCGATAACTTCTCATTTTTTCTCTCTTTTGCTCACATCAAAGCAGAACGAGAGATAAAGAGAAAAATTCATGATATCCATTACCGCGATATTCCTGGTGATGGCCGAATACTGGCAACAAAAGGGGCCGAACACTGGACTTTGGGGGCTGACTTCTGGGAAAAGTGGCATTTTTTTGTAAACTTCTTTTATTTTATGCTTGGTACAATATTAACTATTTTATTTTAAGTTGGTTACATTGCTTAATCCCTGTTTAATGGAATAACAGTGAAACAAATATGTATTTTTCATTCATTGACTCAAAATCCCATTTGAAAGTACACCTGTCGCTTACTGGCTGAGCACTGGCAAAAGAACCCTAGATGGCATGAAAAAATAATGAGGACTAACTCAAGTTGCATGAAAAGTATCGGAAAAACCGTAAACTTATATTTGCATGCGAAAATTGGGAAACAGTGGGAAAAAACCATTGTAATATTTATGATAACTGTATATCATTTTTACCAAATGGTAGCACTTATTTGAAAAGCTTGACATTTTTTACGTATACCAACATATACCAACATTCTATCCACACATTTTAAGGTTGCGGTAAGTTATTAGTTGAATGATATCGATGGAAGTATGGAACTTTATTCAATATCGGATCGCCTGTGACATCTACTTACGGAAACGTTCCTGTTTCTATGTACGAAGGTAATCTCGGTGAAACAAATTTTTATATGTACATCTGGACTCAATATGTTGAAAAAAATGAAAAATGAAAAATATCATATTTAACAGCTGATTCCCAATTTTCCCGGTGTTTTCAGGCTTTTTTCCAGCCATTTCAAAATTTCCGGGTTTTTACACTATTCATAATGCTATTCGGATGGCCACGTTGTCTTTATTTCATCATAGTACAGTTTTCATGTCTATTGTATTTTGTCTTTTCATTTGACATTTCATTTGACGTATCTGGACGTATCGAATTCGAATTCGAGCACAACGGTTCATAAACGCACAGGGTAACCTCGTTGTCATGAAAAAACAATGCCACAAAAAAAGAAAACTCCTTTTAGTGGCAAAGCAAAAAAACTTCAATTGCAACAAAAGAAAAATTCACATCATATTCCGAGTAAGTATAAATTGATTAACAACTAATACATTCGAAAAATATGTGTGGGATAGTTTAAAATATTTTTTCAAGACGAACTGTGAGATACGAGCTAATAATGTTTTACATTAAAATATGTATTATAACAATGCCCTTGATAATAATCATAGTATAAGCCTGCAATGTCTGCATTGCTATTATCACTATTTAGTAAATTTTCGGGAAGAAAAAGAGTAGCTTAATTTACTTATAGTTTTTCTGGTTTTTCATATGACTAATGATTTCAGGATACTTAGCTGATGATGATGACGAGGCTCTAATAAATAAAAATATTGATTCAGCATTATTGAATGTAACAATCACTGCAGCAGGCAGCAACAGTCGATATGCATTGAAATTACGACAGGAAACGGCGGAAGACTTAGCTAAAAGACGGCACCTAGCAAGGTAAAACCATCATTCTTCTCTTGAGCATTATCTGCTTTCTGGGTGGTTGATGTGGTCACACACAATGTGTGCGAGATTCTCTTCCTTGTCAATTTTCTTGTTTGCACTTACATCACACCAACATCTGCCTGATATGTCTTATGGAGAGCAAAAGAAAACTAATCACAACGGCATGTCATTTAAAAATCTTCAGGCGTGCGAGACTGTTTCATTTTTGCTTAGGCTAAGGCCTGGTGTGGCTTTATGGAGTCAACTTTATCGAATTTCATTTCTTTCTTGAATATTTTTACTGATTGGAGTTTTATAAGAATTCCCAATGCTTTTTTTCATACCAGGCAGCCTCTCCAACCGATTGATGATTACAGTTTGGAAACTGACTCTAGTACATATTTTCCTGATGAACTTTCGTTTCCAAAGCGACCACCATGGAATTACGATATGAGCTGTCATGAATTAGAAATGAGAGAAAATCGTTACTTCAGGGTGAGAAACCAATTTTGCTTGGAATATTATAGTGCTCGCATGTCTAAGTGTAATAATGTGCTGCTGATCAAAAACCAGTCGGGAAACTCATTGCATGTATTGACAATTATCTGTCACATGGGCGAAATCCAATGTAGATTTTAGAATCTGGAGCCACAATATTAGCAACCAAAAAAATGTATATTGTCATGTTCAAAGTAAATATTATATAATATTAACATGCAGAGTTAATACAATGAAAGAAGGTAATTAATAGTTGATGAAAATAAACTATCATTTTATCGTTTATTTATTGGGCTCATGTTGTGTTTTTATTTTACAGGAATACTTGAATGAGTTAAATAAAAAATTCTCTTTATCAAATTTGAGTAACTTTGAAGAAAATTTAGAAACATGGAGGCAGCTGTGGAGAGTGCTAGAAATGTCAGATATTCTTGTTCTTGTAGTTGATATCCGATTTTGTGTAAGTTTTATTTGATTTTAAGGGCGATTCTTATCATTTTTTTAAAAATATTTATCTTTAATGAATAAAATGAAACAAAGGCTCAACAATTATTTTGACTATACATTTCTTTCAGCATGCATTGTTCCCACCATCAATCTATAAATTTGTTGTCGAGGAAAGTAAAAAAGATATGGTACTTTTATTAAACAAAATTGATTTGGCACCGCCCTCATTAGTTGCAGCTTGGATGGAATTTTTCAGAAGGAACTATCCCAGTTTGCGGATTTCATTATTTACTTCATGTCCTGGATACAACCTAAGAGGAGTCAGTCAAGGAAAAACAGGTATTTGATTGTCTCATTTACATTTATTTTATCTTCACCAAATCAGGTAACTACTTAAAATAATATTTTATAAGCTCCTTTAATTCTATATGACTGATTGGAATGAATATTGTTTGTAACATAATATCATCCTCGCTGGAATAACTAATTGAAGATAATGTTGATTTTAGGTCTGCAGATCCGACGAAGGAAAGGTAGATTACGTATGTCAGCGGAAGGCGCTTACAAGTTACAAGAAATCTGTCAGGAGATTGTGGGAGACGTTTTAGATCTGACGTCGTGGAAAAATAAAATCAAAGAAGAAATGAATTATGAATATACAGATAAGGATATTGAAGTCGAGATTGGAAAATCTGAAAGCCACAATGATGACACGACCTTTTTCAATCATGAGAAATACATAAATGGAACATTGACAATTGGTTGCGTAGGGCAGCCTAATGTAGGAAAATCCTCAGTCATCAACAGTCTGATGGGAAAGAAAGTTGTATCGGTATCAAAATCACCGGGACATACAAAGCATTTCCAAACCATATTCCTGACAGACAATGTTAGATTGTGCGATTGCCCCGGACTTGTATTTCCGTCTGCTGTACCGAAAGCCATCCAGGTTTTAATGGGAAGTTTTCCAATAGCTCAATTGAAAGAACCGTACTCATCAATAATGTTTATCGCGGAGAGACTAAATCTAGTAAAACTTTTAAGCATATGTCATCCGGATAATGAAAAAGTTTGGACCACTATGGATATATGTGATGCCTGGGCTATTAAAAGAGGGTTCTTAACAGCGAAAGCGGCACGACCTGATACATATCGAGCTGCTAACTCTATTCTGAGAATGGCTCTTGAAGGCAATATTGCTCTGTGCTTAATGCCACCTGGATATATCAAAGATAGAGGTATAAAGTAATTAATCTTTCCTATTGACCATAACAAAAAAAAGACATGAAACTTTATTGAATACTGAATGTTAATTATATACAACAAGAGTAGTAACATGTGTGCACTCAGCCTGTTTGGCACGACAATGTCGTGGTCACAACTATAGCATGTCCCGTAATTCTACGCAGCTACTGCACGTTTTTTTTTGTTCAAGTTGAAATTTGTATTTTTAAAAATTTTTATGCAGTACATGTTGCAGAAAAAATGTAACTAATTTTATTTTTATAAAATTATAGAACGGTGGGAGGTTTCCGGTGAAATAGAAAACATAAGATGGGTCCAATCTCTTGCTGGTTATCAACCTGAAGAACTACCGTCGGACATATCTGATGAGGATGATGATAAATATGCTTTAAAAATTAAGCGCAATGCTAACCCACAATCCTCGTCATCGGACGAAGAACCAACTCCGACCACAAGCAGAAATAAGTTTGACATCCTTAATTTAGAATCTGATGATTGATTTCTTTCGATTCACATAATATAACATTGTTACTTTTGTGTAGCTTATTTGCAAAAATAATTTCAAATTCATATATTTCTTTTGATTAATCCTACCAGTGTTCGATTATGGTATTGCAGTAAAGCTGACGAATAATGATTTTCGCTTAATCACGAATCAATGTTCCATCTAAGATGAGTTTCTCTGCGTGAAAAATCTAAAGACTGAGTAGGCCAAACCAACAAATGCGTGACTTAATTTCGACTATTTTGTGTAAAAATTATTGTTTTTATTAATTAAAACTATTATTATTTATTGATTTGATAAATAAAAAAACCATATTTACTTTTAACACCACTTTTATAAGCATCGCCAAGATATAGAATATGTATTGAAAAAGAAAATTCAATATTATAACCATTTTAAAAGGATTGAAAGTAACCCAATTCTTTGATTTATGTACTACTCTCAACACACGTTTTACTTGAGAGAGAATTTTGTGCCTAGATTATGTATATTTCTTCGAAAATTAAATTTGGATAGTTAGTGTAAGAGTGCGTGGAGGTTCTTAAACCGCTTATAGGAAACATTGCCTTGAATCATATTTTGCATTTGTTAATACATTCATATTATTGATGTAACTCAATAAAACATTTAAAATTCGTACATGGTTTTAATTATTTTTGAGCACTAAAATTGTGAATGAGTTTATATTTATTTTTTTAAATCTATAATAACTGAAAAACTATAATAGCTGAATTGCAAGGTTTACTCAAAAGTTGAAGAAAATTATGCAAACCTAATTATGTTTTTTTTCAATGAAACTTGTTTGTATAGTTTTTGCGTTGAATGTAATAAGATTCAAAAGAAACCTTTTGAAATACCCATCACATTCGTTGATTCATAGCAGCAACAAAAATTCATCTGCAGCACAAATACCACTACTCTCAAAATTACTCTTAATTCTGAATCTGCTATTGCTAAATGGCGACATGCCACGACACTCGTATTTACATATATTTCTTTCTAATAAAATTTTCATTATTTGGCCATGTATTTTGTTGATATCTCATTAAATGTATGTTTTATCGCTTTTTTAGTATTTTTGTTTCAATATTTCATAGACAATTGGTTCTTAGATGTTTGAATAATACAATTTTTTTAAATTCTAACTTTATTAAATAATTCTGCAAGTAATTAATACATAGATAACATTTGTTTTAATAGCCTCCTCTGAATGGATTGACCCATTTATCTCGACAATCTTTTTCAATAGTTTCTCCTGCCATTATATATGGATTTTTTTGGAATTTTTCTCTAGCTTCCAGTGATAAAGGATCAACAGCCAACTTTTTGGAAACAATGCATTCACCGTTTTCCCTGAGAATTGTGTGGTTGATGTCATTTTCTGTTGGTTCCCCATACGGATAGAAGATTGGTGATATCTTCACCAAATGTTTTACTTTCCAAAGACTTGCATTCATTTCTGGAATATTCTTGACTATGGTGACACGCTCCTGAAAAATGTTTCCCAATAGAATAAGAATAAAATATTATCCTGTCACTCATGTAGCTTTATTTTAATTCAATTTGTAAAATGTGACTATGTAAATATCGATATAACGTATCAATATTTATGATATTTTTTTATTTCATCATAAAAATACTGATAAATTGTTCTTATCAGTATTTTATTAATATTTTAAAAGATTTTCTATATATTAAAAATTGACTTGGGTAAGTATGCTGTACATCATAAAATGCTACTCTTTTTCTACCCGAATATTTACTAAATCCCGCTAATAACAATGCTGTTATGTAGGTAATATCATTACGAATAGGAAAGTGCCAAATAAGCATACATGGGAATTGGAGAGACGTATAATTTACGCGAAATAGGAACATAATATAAGTATGAAAAAATCACCATAATAATGTCAGATGGAACTTGGAAGAAACCATAGTTCCATTTGACATTATTATGGTGATTCTTTCATACTTATATTATGTTCATATTTCGCGTAAATTATCCGCTTCCCCGATTCCCATGAATGCTTATTTGGCATTTTCCTATTCGTAATTATATTACCTACATAGCTGCATTGTTATTAGCGGAATTTAGTAAATGTTCAGATAGAAAAAGAGTAGCATTGTATGATGTACAGCAGGCATGCCAAACACGCGGCCCTCCGACAAATAGTTGGCGGTCTGCTGAGACTTCTTGAAAATATATTTTTTCAAATTGTAAAATAATATTAATTCTTTATTTTGATATAAACAAATTTACTTTTATTTGCATAGAGTTTAGTTAAAATTTTGAAGAACAATTTATCAGTATTTTTATGATGAAATAAAAAAATATTATAAATATTGATACGTTATATCGATATTTACAAAGTCACATTTTACAAATTGAATTTAAATAAACCTACATGGTAAATATTCGTATTGGTGGACGTAGTCTAAAAATGCATTTTTTTCACCAAAAAGCGTGCGAAATGTTAAGTTTTAAGGTAGAATAGTCTTTCATCAAGCTAAATATATTCAATAACGACGAAAGGTAACATTATAACAGTGGTTTATAGCATAATAGTTGTGTATGTTACACACTTTATTTAAAAAACCAAGCGTAATCATGTGTCTTACAAACACATGAGAGTCTAAATGAAGATTCGTATGAATTCAACTATGTTTATTATACGTAACGTATTTATTTGGGAGAACTCAAATAAAATATCGAAGTATTCAGTTTTATTAGTTAGTTGATAGCTATTTCAGTTTCACACCTCGCGCGCGCTGTGAGAATCCGCGCGAAGCCGAAATAGCTATCAACTAACTAATCAAACTTTGTAGAACTGAATACTTTGATATTTCGTCGTATTATAATCCAGTTCTACCAAAAAAATGCCTTACGTAAAATAAAGATATTTGAATTCGTATGAATCTTCATTTAGACCCTTGTGTTTGTAGCACACATGAATATGTTTGGTTTTTAGGTTGGCAATCCTGAGTTTATTACAATATGGTGCTCAAAAAAAATTTGTAACATACACAACTATTATGCGATAAACCACTGTTATAATGTTTCTTTTCATCATTATTGACTATTTTCCATATATATAGCTTGATAAAAGCCTGTTCTACCCAAAAATAATTCATTTCGCATGCCTTTTGATGAAAAAAATGCATTTTTTGACAACGTCCACCAATATGAACACTTACCTTGTAAAGCATATTTACCGTATTTCCATCAGGCATCTTCAGTAACAAATAATATTATATTGCTGTCATTGTATACCTTTTCGTCAATTTTTAGCAGTTCAAGAACACGTCTAAGTTTCCTTGATATTCCTTTCACTCCTTTAATTCTTTCCACTCTGAACAGTTTAGCCGGTGTGACCTCAGGATCTTTTTCATCTGGATGTCTGAAACGACAATTATTGTCAAAATATTTAGTTTGTGAAATCTAATATTTTTTCTGTATCTGTAATATCAACAATTTCTTAATGTGTTTTACGATAGGATAAAATATAAGGCAAATTGTACCTTGGATAATATTTAATACCTCCGGGATATTTCACGTAACCCGGAGGTGCAGGACCTATATACCTGGAAAATCTGACAAATGTTGTGAAAGGATTGAGAGCAGTCAATAGTTTTGAAGTCATTTTTAAAGGCGATTATGAGAGAAAATTTATGATAGTGGAATTAGTATATGTACGAATATAATATTTTAGGGCAAAGTTAGGTTATGTTTATACTAATTCATAGACCATATACTAATCTCAGCTATGGTCATAGACTAGTAGACTCAATACCATAGACTAATGCCAAATACTAGCCATCGACAAATCAGTCTCCCCTGGGGCATCTACAGTGAACTGTAATGTGTGTATAACAGCCATATAAAGTTTACAAAAAAAGTCATCTGACAGTGTGACAGTTCCACAGCGATAAAACTTCGGCTTCTTTCTAAAAGTTGGGAAATATCGTCAACCCATTGATATAATTTTGTTTTGGTACAAAACTAAGTTATTTCTGCTGTATTTAATAACTTCCTCTGCATATAGAATACAAACTAAAACAATGTAAGTACCCTTTGTAAAAATCTCTACACCAACTTGTTTCATATTTTATGAAAATGCCTACAAAGTAAATCTTCCGGAAACAGATTTTTGATATTCCGTTCATAATATGCTCTATTTTTATTGGAAGTGGAGTGTAGCTTGTATCAATAAGTTATTCCTTGTAAATTTTATCACCCTTCTGTTGATTATTATAAGTGTATCGGTGAGTAAATGCAATTTTCCATGGCGAAGTTCAAAAATTTTAACGGCTGAGAGCTCTAGTGAGTTTTCGATTCTCTAATCATCACCTTTGTATCAACACACCCAGCCATCGTAATGTAATTAACTTTTCTGTGGTGGAGTTATCATAGATATCTCAATACAACATCCGATGAGCCACTGTCGTCAAATTATAAATGATCCATAGTCTGCCATTGATTTGTGGCTTGGAATATGTTGTTAGTCACATTCATTTTTATCTAGAAGTTTTTTTTTACAGAAGCTGACGAAGCCAGCACATATTGTTTTAAATATAATAAATAGTGAACATGTCAAATCTGGATGTGTGGGTGGAGGTAGCGAAGGAGTGTAAATATCTTCCTGAAGATGACTTGAGAGAACTTTGTAGTATGGTATGTGATCTTCTGTTGGAGGAACCCAACATACATCCTGTTCAATCACCTGTAACAGTTTGTGGCGATATTCATGGACAGGTAACAAGTTTCAAAGTCTGCTTTTTAATCTTCATTTATTTATAAACGTATTAGTTAGTAGAAGTATCCGTTTCCGAGTGGTAAAGGCTCTCACGCCTTTGTCCTTCTTAGTTGCACTGTCAAAGGCTCCAATGCCTAGATGGACGCTATTATAGATTACCTTTTCACTCTATTTAAAGACATGTGATGTTTTTATTCTTTCCCACTCAGTACAATCCTGAAAAATCAGTTTAGAAATAGTGACTAGCTAACTACTAGTCCTTTCTTAATCCCATTCTTCTTTAACCATTGTGAATAGAGAGGTTGGGAGCCAGAAGGCAGTTCAAATATTTCAAAGTAAACTGTAATGTGTGCATGAAAGAAAAATAATCTGTTTAGTTCTCAGCTTTTGATGGTTAATTGTGGCCAAAATTGGGATGGCACTATAAATGGTGGCATAAATCAATACAAAGTAAACCATTCATGATAAGTAGCTAATAAATATCTTTATTTCCTATGATCATTCATTTATTTTTACTTTATTAACCTAATGGTTATTTTTATAGCTTGTCAATTATTTATGTATTTGCTTGTCTATTTCTGTATCAGTTAAAATCCTCACTAGCTAAGTTAAACTGGTCATAATATTTAAATAAATGTGGCATATTTACAGAACAGTGGATTCTCAATTTATCATTTATTATTAATTTCACAAAAAAACTGATGAATGCGAGATTATTTAACACTGTTTTTATTTGTCGGGACTATAAAAAAAACAATAAATACAGGAAAACAATGAATGCAAAAAAGATCGATCAGAATTCCACTGTGTAGCATGCAGAATGTTTGGGTGCAACAATACAAACACTATATATTATTTTGATTTATAGCTAGAGTACTAGCTTAATTTTAAGTAATTCTTGCATATTTACATATGTTGCTTTTTATTAGTTTTACGATTTGGAAGAGCTGTTTAGAACCGGCGGTCAAGTGCCAGATACAAACTATATTTTTATGGGAGATTTCGTAGACCGGGGTTACTACAGTTTAGAAACACTCACAAGACTTATGACCCTCAAAGCACGCTACCCAGATAGGTAAATACCTTTTTATTTATAATGTTAAACATATATATATATCTACATATCAGAACGACGTCTGAAATTTTTAAAGTAACATTTTAAAATAACAATTGATTGTGTAGCTTTTTATGAAATGGAATCTTTATTAGTACTTTATAACTATAACCAAGTATACAATGCGATTCCCAGACATGTAAAAAGTAGTCAATAATTCCAAATTTATCAAAAGGTTACGATAAATGCTGCTTAGTACATGCTTCTGATTTTCGTTTCCAATTATAATACCTAAATATATACAACTTACCAATAATGACTCATTATCATTAGGCAAAGGATATAATACATATCTTTGTATATGTAATTCTCAATTGATCAAACATAATATAGTGACTGTATTTTATTAATTATAATGACTATTATTCTGTAGGATAACGCTTCTTCGTGGAAATCATGAAACAAGGCAAATCACCCAAGTCTACGGCTTTTATGATGAGTGCCTATCGAAATATGGCAACGCTAACGCCTGGATGGACTGTTGCCGCGTTTTTGACCTTCTTACGGTGGCTGCGCTCGTTGACGAACAGGTTCTGTGCGTACACGGTGGTCTCAGTCCGGATCTAAAAACATTAGACCAAATTCGCCGCATACCCCGTAATCAAGAAATACCACATCAAGGACCTTTTTGCGATCTCGTATGGTCTGACCCCGAAGACGTAGAAACGTGGACTACGAGCCCGCGAGGCGCTGGATGGCTATTCGGTGAAAATATCACCAAAGAGTTCTTGCAAATCAACGACTTAAACTTGATATGCAGAGCTCATCAGCTGGTCGATGAAGGCTATAAATACATGTTCGGTGATAAATTAGTAACAGTATGGTCGGCTCCGAACTACTGTTACCGATGTGGTAATATAGCGTCTATTTTGGAAATCAAAAGCCCGGAGTCGAGAGAACCCAAGTTGTTTGTGGCCGTACAGGATTCTCACAGAGTCGTTCCATCCCAGTACACGACGCCGTATTTTCTATAACTTCGTCGTTAGCTTGAAGTGTTTGCTTTCAAGTATTCTAGTGTCCTTATAATGATTCCGGTGCATCAAGTGCGAAGATAAGAAAGTATCTTGCGTAGTTTTTATTATTTACTAAAGACAGAATATGATAGGATATTGTCAAATGTGTAATTTGAAATGGACTGGAGTTTATCCACTATTATGGAGTGATGGTACGATGGTCTGATCAATTAATTATATATGGTGCCTTTTTTAGTTTTCCTGCATTAAAAATATTATGGTTATTCCTTTCATTTCTTGCATTCTTCATCTGGCAAATCTTATCTTTGCCAAGAGAAGAATACAAATTAAATTAATAAGTATAATGAAAAAAAATACGAAATTATGATTCATGTATGTTATCAATTAACAATTCCATTTAAAATGCTCTGGCAGTAATAAAAATATGTATATAATATTGTCAGCTGAATGCAAAACTAGGTTAACTAAGATTTCGTAAATTGTGCAGGAGATTCATTTCAAGATTTAACTTTCCTATATCTCTATATTATGAATACTTCTCTCAACAGTGAAGATCAATCGAAAATTTAAATTATAATGAAACCCTTTTGACCCATAAATTACCGCTTATTCTTAAAAATAAGCCAACAAAATGTTAATTTAACTAGTTCTGCATACAACTGACGATATATATCTCATAAATTTCACCCAAATAATTCAAATTATTTGCTAAAATGCTTCAATAAAACTGACCATGCTAGAATAATTTTAACTTTCATTGTGAACACAACCACATCCAAAATGGAAATTACTAGAAAAATCTTACAGTAATGTAGTCAAACACAAACAGCAGCATTGAAATATATATCCACCAGAAGAAAAATTGTGTTTCTCCAAATGTATTAGTTCACAAGTTGTGTTACTTTCGTGCATGTAGAACTATTGAATGACATTCAACATTATATTTATAAAGTCCAAAAGATACATTTGTACAACACAGTAAAGATTCATGAACAGTTTTTGTTGAGATATTAAACATTTCTTTTCTAATTATTATTGTTGAATGTAACTGTGCCCTATGTAAAGTACTCATCTGCATTTCTCTTTTTATAACAAAATATTAAACGTTATTTTACTGTAAATAGTATCTTTTATTGTTTTTTTCTATCATTGACCAACAAACTCAAAATATTTGTTAATTCAGTAAGAACGGCGCATTGTTACAATATTTTCTTTTATAATGATATTATGCCAACTTTAGTTAGTGCAATATTAAGTAAAGTTTTCAAGAATTTAATGTTAAATATTATCAATTTAATTGAAGACTTTCAAAGTTTTTTGAAGACCATTTATTTTCAGTAATATTATTTCTTCGTTTTAAACTTCTTAATGCTGTGAGCTTTGCATCTTTGTTTAATGAAAATGTAGTTGATAGGTTAGATTCTGTAGTGTTTTAATCTTACCTGCATGTTTTTTTTAATATCTCTAGTAAATATTAACATTCATTGCGAGTTCTATATCAAAAAGGTTACGAGTGTTCAACGTGTCACAGAGAAAAACTTGCCTTGTTTGAACTAATTCTGTTGAAATGATCAATGGAAACTACAATTTTCTTATGATGTTTTTATCCAATTCAATTCAGGTCTTATGTCCTTTCGCTTTCGAATTTTTATAAAACAATTCTGTTACAATCATATTTTCCCTATATTTACTGCTTTAGTTACAAATATCTCGAATCATAGTAAAACTTTAAACACTCATCCCTAATATGATCAGTGTTTAACATAGTTCACTTTCATCATAACAATGTGGGAATTCCAATTTTACATGAGAATTTTTCATATTGTGAAGAATATTACATAAACATTTTTTTTTTATTAGTGTTACACATACAGTTATTACCTGTGTATAGTATATTTTATATCACAATGTTTATAAACTTGTATCTATGAAAATAAATGAAAGTATGTATTGGTATGTTTATATTTGAAATTTCTCTTTTTGAGACAAAAAAAAATTAATTAGTAAACTGCTTGTCAAATATTTTCAAAAAAATGAGAATTATAAGTCACCCAATCGCCAAGTAGACTTCTCAGCATTAGAAAAAGGCAAAAACTGTATTTGTAATTGGGACAAAAGGTTTTTGATCTATTGAAATTATCTATTTGTTATTGATGAAAAGGTCAAAGAATATTTTTCATTTTAGTATAGTAACCCATCCTGCTGAGGACACACCATGCATGTCCCATACAAGCATTCATCCCATACGCAGAACATGCCTAACGTGTCCACCCAAGTATATTGTTCAAATACTACAAAAAATGTCTCACGTGGGCGAAGTCAGTGCGCGGCGATGGCGGTGCGGTTTAAAGAGACGCGAAACGGAACACATCTGTTTCCGCTCTTCTTGTCACCAGATGATTACCAGTCAATATTGTATACAATAAATAAACGAACGCAAGACTTTTTTATTTGAAAACTCATCTTACATACAAAATTTTGTAGGAATATCACAATTTAATACTCCTTCGAAATTTCTTATGCAAAACACATGTTCTTCACTGATAAACTATTCATATACCGCTACATTTGTTTACGTTTCCGCTTGCTTCCAACCTTAAAAATAATTGGCAGTTAACATTTAACAATCTATGCATTTTAAACATTAAAGTACATATAAAAAAAAATTATAAGAAATATAAAGATTTATATAATACCAGTTCAAGAATATGTATATTTAAATATTGTTTTATATGTACATATATCTTCATTTTATGTTATAATAATTTCTTTTAAGAATATAATACGTTGAAAATAGTTCATAAAGATTCATGTACTTCAAATATTCAATGTACCAATTGTGTTTTTGGAAAAGGATCATACATGATATAATTAATTAATCGTTAAAGTAAATGCATTGAAATTTTATTGATTATGCATAATTACGTGAGATTCTTAGAATAGTAAAAGAAAGGGTAATGTTTGTTTGGTCATTAAGGAGGCTATTGCCTTGATTATATCTATTAATTTCCATTTTTTCTAATAAATTAAGCAAATTAGCCTTTTATTACACAAATGTAATTATGATACATTTTGTTCCACAGTGTAGGACATTCTTATATAGCACTGATAAAATTTTCTGCGTCAAATAGCACACACGCGTCTACTTCACGCGAAAATACCAAATCAATGATCGCGTTGTTGAAACCGCTTGTCGCATCTCTTCGTCATTTATCACTTAGGGCACTCCCATTGGTGGAGAACGTCTGATATTTTCGTGTTAGGCCGCGCCGCTTCGTGTTCGCATGGACTTCGCCGCGTAAGCATTGGTAACTGTTTCGCATCCAGTCAGTGTTTCGAAAGGTTCGGTTGTCCTCGACCATCCTAATATGCAATTTTTAGGTAAGTAAAAGCATTCAAATTATTAATTTTTCCAGCACTGCACCATTCCTACTATAATAATGTTCGCAGTAAATGAATTAAAAAAATATATCAAGAACTGTCAGTCTGCCAACACTATAAAAGTTTTTTTGTTATTTTAGTAACTTGACAATAATTATGAAAGCCTTAAAACAAATAATACTCATTTTATTACCAACAAATTATTTTTCCAGATTTTATTCAATTAAATTATATTACAATGTAAAGACGGAAAATAAAACATCTTGCTCCTTTCTATGTTTCTAAATTAACGAAACAACATTCGCATTAAAGTTTTCATAATTGAGAATTAAATAATAGGAATAATGCTATTGAAGAGGTTTTCATTTCTTCGCCTTAGGCTTTAGGGTGAAGTAGAGGATTGTCAGTCCGATGACACCATAAGTCATCTTAGCAGCCTGCAAATAAAGAAAAAATATACTTAACATGGAGATGACTAAGCCAAATATGCATACAAAACATTGCAGACACATACTTCATATCTGCAATACTCTAGACCAGCGGTCGCCAACTATTCGGGCCACTTACTTTTTTAATAACAAATTAATTAGTGATATTTGTTGTTGCATATTCAAAATGAGTATAGATTCTTGGCTCCAATGCAATCACTGCAACAACTTCTCACAGGCCACTGATTGGGGAAATTTACTGTTTTAGTTGGAGAATGAATCTTATAGATCAATTAATATAAATAGCTATCTTTTCGGAACACTTGACTGTGGTCTGCTTAATAATACAGCTGGATATTGTTTTTTTAAAACTAAAAAACAGGTTAAAATAATCGACAGGATGTCCGAGGCGCAATCAAGCCGAGACGGTTCTGTTCAATATGGGATGTATGGTCCAACGAAAAGGCACAGTGCGACATCTGAGAGTCAACTCATAGAAACTCCACAACACATCTTTACTTTCATCTACTTCAATGAACAACAATCAAGTCTTAGATATTTGTTCTCGAGCCACGTCTGACAATCATTTCAAAACGCTTAAGCTGGCGAGTTACGGAATACGACCATTATAAGTGTAGAGGGTGGTGGCAGGTAATAACTAGAGTATCCTGAGAATAGGGATTCTAGGAAGGAAGACTAACATTGAATACTTGAATTTAAAGCTGTAATGACAAAAAATTAGTCATGTCTAAATGTCATTAAACATTTGATTAAGTTAACTCCGCCATGCTAATAGGATCATGATTTTCTATAACTTTAAAATGTTAAAAAAAAAACTACCACCACATAATTATTAGGTTGTAAGGAAAATGTTTCATTTATGATATATAGTTAAAGAATTTATTCAAATAACAGTCGAACATGAAAACTTTTCGTCCAAATATTGTCACAAAGAGATTCTAAGGCGCAAATGTCATGTAACCGAATGTCAATTATCTAAGAAAAAGTATGTGAATACGAATGAAGAAACCGATGTTAATTCCTGACTATTTGACATGATTTTTGTCAGAAAATAATCACAAAATGACATAATAGCGACTGTGAATGTAGTATATTATATTATGTAGATAAACTTACAGATGCTCTGCCTTTATTCGTTGTAGAATTGAAATATTTGGTGAATCCTTTGAACTGGGCCTCATCAATTGCCGAATCTCCAGCCATTTTCTGCAACAATAGATTAAATTTGTAGGATTTGAATAAAATTAAATAATTAAACTAATGTCGGTAAAGAAAACTAACCTGTCAATGTCGGGTATCCTAAATGGGAAATTATATAATTTTTCTCTATTGGTTGTCACCTGAAGAAATAATGTGAAGTGTGAGGCGCAAAGACAATAAAATATTTATTTTCACTTGCAACATTTATATATGTGTACGTAAATAAACCATCCATATTTAATTATATTATATTATTATTATGTAGTTATGTTAATAAAAAAAATGTTTCTCGTTTCTTGTATAATATAATAAAGAAATCCAACGAGGCAGAATGCAGTCACCGTTATGAGTACGCTCGAGGTATCCAGGGGGATGGAGGAAATTTTTTTCATTCTGGGTGACACTTAAAGTTTGTTTAAATGTTTAAAAAAATATATATTTATTTAGTTGAAAGTGTACTGTTGTAGTATTTGTATTCAATAATTATAAAAAATATATTTTTATGTATCTGCTTAGATAATAAATGAATCTGTACATTCAGGTATAGATAATAAAAATGTATCACATGATAAAAATATAAGCCTAGAATAGGTGCGTAACTCTATATACATGACAGGAGAGTGTAAAACTATAATAAATTATTAATAGTTTAATTTTCTTTTATAAATGTATATTAAAAACTTTGAAATGTCCATGCCGTTGTTTCGGTATTTGAGTGCAATAATTAAGTAAGGAAAGGTTCGTTTTCGTGGACATGTCTAAAAATGCTTTTTTTTCACCTAGCACTGCGCGAAATGATAATATATAGGTTAGAATAGTCTTTTATCAAGCTAAATATGCTCAATAACCACGAAATGAAGCATTATAAGACTGGTTTATCGCGTAATAGTTGAATATGTCAAACTTTATTTTTTCAGCCATGTTGGAAAAAAATCAGAATTGCCAACCTAAAAACCAAACATATTCATGTGTATTTGAAACCAATAAGATACTAAATTAATATTCGCGCGCGCCGTGAGAATCCGCCAAATTAATGTTTGAGAGTATAAAAGTTAATAACAATTATATATTCTAACACATTTAAATACATAATTTAATCGCAAGCATCGAATTTTACGTTGAATATCGCCGGCAGCCTAAAATCAGATACGTAAAAAAATAAAGATAGTTGAATATGTAGGAATATTAATTTAGTATCTTATTGGTGTATAAAACATGAAATTGTTTGGTTTTTAGGTTGGCAATTCTGATTTTTTATCCAACATGGCTGAAAAAATAAAGTTTAAAATATGCAACTATTACGCGATAAACCAGTCTTATAATGCTTCCTTTCGTCGTTATTGAGCATATTTAGATTAAGAAAAGACTATTCTAACCTAATTATCATCATTTCGCGCAGTGTTTGGTGAAAAAAATCATTTATAGACAATGTCCACGAAAACGAACCTTTACCACCAAAAATGGCACAGCAGATTGGCACAGCCGAGAGCAAATCAGTAAAACCAAAGACCCCTATACTTATTATATGTAGAGGTTGTTATGGACAAACACATGTCGGCCTTTGTGGTCTTAGCGATAAGAGCTTTGCCATAGCGATCGGGTGGACCCTGGTTCTAGTCCCAACAAGGTCAAAATAAAATTTAGATTTTTTCAATTGGTGATTTGGAATACGAGTGACTTAAAATATTCCTATCAAGTTTATCTCGTATGGTTTTCCAATATTAAAATCTGGCGCATTGACTGTCAGCTGTAAAGCCAGATGTTTTATTAATTTTAATATATAAAAACACATTGGTTTATGAAACCAACCGATTCTATTTTCTGAAATTCAAAAAAAGAGTTTGTGACACCCAACACTTATATTTCCCTCCAAAACCTAGTCATGATTTGATTTTTATGTAAAATTGGTATTTCAAATAAGATTTTAACTGGAAGAAACAATCCACTACTTCGGATTATTTCATATTGATTTAAAGTATGAATAGATATCACACTCATATTTACTCATCAAAAGATTCATAAATGCAAATGTGACTGGGAATGAATAAATATGTTTTTCTCTACTGTTTCTATGAGTCTTTTTTTACCATGTCCGCTCCCAATGTGGAGCATATGGAAAACTAATAGAGGTATCTCAACAGAAGTTTTTCTAACAGAACTGCTTGTTGCTCAGTTGCTCAGCCTCTCTATTTCGAAGAGAGTTGGGATAGATGGTTAGGGATAGGACAAGACTAGTGGTTAGCTAATCGCTCTCACTACGCCCCATTTTAGGATCTGATGGGTGGGAGGCATTTTAGACATCACAAACCTATGGGCCTTCTAGCAGAAATCCATAAATCGATAAAAATCAATTTATGAAACGGTCATACAGGGATTTGAACCCGAGGTATCTGTAACCGAAGCCAACGACGTTGACCACTTCACCACGGACCCGACAATTAATCTTTAGTGAAATATAAAATAATATCCCTGTTCATTTTCGAAAACGGCTAAATAAAATATCATTTATGGATGATACCGCCAAAAACAATGAAACATTGTATTTCGTTGTTTTTCTGGAAGAAAACACTAAATCGAAAAAATTACATAGTTAGTTCTACCAAAATGTTCCTTATTTCGAACTCTATCGTATGGAAGAACAAACTTTTATTAAAAATTATGCTTTTACTTAAAAACAATTTTGTAAAAACAAAATGAAAAAGGTAAGGCATTTCAAACATTTGACAAACTTCAAAGTCCAATTTCTCAAAACTAGTATTTTTCAGTTAGTGTCTTGTTTCAGAACAACGACGACTTGTATATTTAACTATAATATGTCATTATTTCGATTTAGTGTTTGCTTCCAGAACAACGACAATATATAAAAGAACAATAAATTAACATACTTAGTAACTACTTTTAAGATGTTAACTGTCAATTCTTGGTGGAAAGGCATTATATTTAAAAAAAAATAAAACACATTTTGTTTGTACTACTTCCACATGTTTATAATGATCAGTACTGGCTTTGCTTATCACGAGCATTATCAGTTGATAATGCTTATGATGACAAATTGTGTTATTTTTTTCAAATATACTTAGTGACAGTTTGTGAAAGTTGGCATAATTTTAATTAAATTACGCTTATAATTATTTTTTTAATTGGAATACACCAAATATTTAAAAATAACAATATTGATGGAAAAGGGAAAATTAATAAGGTGAAGTATCAAAATTTGTAAAATGTAATCTTTATTTTAGAGTTAAAGATCCACAACATACACTAGCAGAGCACAAAAATAGCTTTAATCACAGTGAGTCAGATAATAAAATTTAGGAAACCGTGCACCTATTATTTTGATTCTTAAACATCATCAATATTTTATAAATTGGGCACAACTACAATACATCAATTAGCTTGGGTTAAGTATGCGGATGAACCCCATTTATACTTGTGTGCTTATTGCAGATGCAAGATGACATTCACAAAATAGAATCTTGACCATCCCCGAACTCGGACGTGATATAGTATAAGAGTTATACTATCGTCATTAACACAAAAATGTGCCCGAGAAAGAACCAAAAAACAAGGCTCGCTTTAGAACTTTTGATTTGCAGCGCACGTATACAAAGAAAACTGAATTACTTTAGCTAAAAATCAATCCCAAAAATACAAATTCAACTCTGATATTTTCTAATAAAAAGGTTTACAACATCATAAATACCCATATGGGAGTATCTGTGATGTTCTTTCTCTCGGAGACTATCGAAGCCCCACTATTGCCAATAAGAGGCTTAAGAAATACCTCGCTAAAGATTACTATTTCCGATGATATTGAAGACGATTAGTATTTTTAAAAAGTAGAAATTTTAGAAGAATAATTTCTAATGTTTTAATGAAAGTTCGCTGACCAATAATGAACCTGTATTAGAAGGATTGATATGGACTAGATAGCTTTTAAATAATGCTTATTATACATAGTTTTTAGGCTACACAATATGCTGCAAATAAAACAGAAATTTAAATTATAATTAAAAAAATACTTTAAGGGACCAATAAATATTAATCAATTGTGCATTATACACAAATAAAATACAAATTAATCGAAGAAGAGGTCTATGAGCTGCGCAGTGTTCACTAAATAAAAAGACCGCTTTCCTTAAGAGGCTAATCGTTATGTGTGTAATAATGTCTTGCATCAATTTAAGCAATGATATTTATTCTCGAGTCATGCATACGACTCTTAATAGTGTCCAATTTATGAAAATCAAACCTATACATAATAAGCATTTCATTTGCATATTGTGAAAGCACTTTGTCGTTACACTATTAATATATTCATAACTTCTTAAAACTACTGATTTAGACATGTGATTTTAAAATATATGTATTTTAATAATGAATTAATTGCTCGGAGTCAATTTGAAAGATCGAAATAGAAAAATATCACTCAACTGAATTGAGACAGTAATACATACACGCATACATTCATTCCGGTTTATCAGATGACTGCATTTAATTATACATTTTCTTATCAACTATCTTTGCATAATGACGTCAATGGACTCTATTAAATTAATATATATTCTCTCCTCTCCAATTTTGCACATTTCATCTCGTCATCGGCCATATTCTTTGTTTTTTTTTATTTCTGAACGTGTACAAAAGTTTATCAATATAGATTTGCTAGAGTCAGTGTTGTAAAACTATACAAATTTATATAAATTTTTCATTACAGGTGCAACATCGCATGCTGACTAGATTATATTTCATTTTAAAATATCTACACAATACTACACAGTTCACACGCATCCGAGACTTTTTTGTACAAGTTCAATTTAGGTCTCACCATTAAATCATAATAAGGATATTACGGATTATGCACGAGTTTCTGTAAATAAAAACAAATCTACACTCATTTTATATATATGAAAAGCGATTGGTGTTTTTAAACACTGTCAGAATGCTTTGCGTAGAAATTTATGTATATATAAATCATTTTTTATAAATCTACCTATTTTTAAAATATAGAATGTCGAAATCTCAAATATTCTTATTCTTTATATCTTTGTATTTTATTCATTTACTCAACATTCATTCCGTTAGCACCTCAAAAACCACACCATTTTGTGTTACAGCAATAGATTCTAGCACTCACACACATATTGAATCCATTTGCTGTAACATGTTTAAAATCACGTTTTCTCCCAAAATTTTACCTGTCACTGCAGCGTTATAATATAAGACTTAACGATTAATAACTTGTGTAAAGTTTTATGAGGTGGCAGACTAGATGAAAATCAACAACGTCGATACGTAGCATTATTTTATAATATAAAAATAAAGCCATTGAAATGTCCGTGTCAAATTGGTCCTCGAGGGAATAAATACTTTCAAAAATATGAGTGATTAAAATAAATACAAAATAAGTTTTAATGCGTAAGCATATTCTTAACTGATATCGTGAACATATTTATTCGGAGTATATGCAGATTAAACTATGGAATTACAAAAACATTCCTTTTAATTTGTATCAAAATGCTTATATAAATTCTAAGCCGAGATACAAATGGATATAAGCGATATAATAAATATGCAGTATTTCACACCCACTAACGTCATTCAAGTAGGTTTCGGCATGTCAATCAAAATATTCTTAAGATTATGTCATGAAAAATATACGTATAAATATAAGAACTTAGGAGAACGAGTTTATTATTCACTAAGCTTGTCAAAGTTTTCAACAAATTGGTTAATTTGTCAGCAACCGTCTATATAATGCAGGATTTAGGTATAACAAAATTTAAATGAAGGATTTCTTGGTGACACGGTGCCATGAACGTCTTAAATTACAAATTATCAATTAATAACAGCATAGGGACAGTGAATTCTATATCAATCAGATAGAGTAACATTGAAATACACACCGATCTTTACCAATTTAAGTTACACACAATTCAATATTCTCTAATCATTGACAATTAATTGCACAGCACAACATAGAAGGTAAGCAATGTTGTACGATAACAAGACATTTCTTAGCTCCATTAAAAGCTCATCGTTTTTTTATACATCATGTAACAGCTAACATTTAGCTCAATCCTATCTTAAAATATAATCTTTTTTACTTAAACCATACCCAGAATTCATTAGATAAATTGTTAAACAATATTCCACTGTCCACGCAAACTTATAATTATATGCTTTAACGTGTATTTGATTTTGAATAAAAGACAGTTCAATAATAGATACCCAGAGACTTGGTAAGAAGTAGTGCAATTTTTAAATGATCAAACGAAAGTGGAAAACCAAAAGTTTATCAGGCACAAAAGGCACAAAAATAGCTGATAATTTTATAATAAGCATCGATGACAATGAAATTTAATATTAACAGGTGACAAATAATGTATTTTTTATCTTCAGTTGTTCATAAATTAAATGAAATATGAAATGCTACCATATTATAATATTTGCTGATGAATATAAATACAAATGCGAATTACAAGTCCAAAAACTAAATAAACAATACATGATTGATAAACAAAATACATTTTATGTATACACAACATTTTAACAGGCACAAAAATAATGAAATTACGGTTGTTATCAGCGAGAACCCAAAATGATTTTAATTTACACGGGCATACCTGTTTGATTGCTCTTAGAATGAGTGCGGTAGGCGGTATATTATATATCACATACATAATTAAATGCCAAACATTGGAATGATGCAATATTGTGTTGCACATCATCATTAATATTTATAATGAGAAAATCTTGTAAGCCCATTGATGCCTGTTCTAACTAAGTTCAGTTGTATCTAATTTCATTAAATTTTTCTGAGAAAAAAGAAGTTGACTAATATTCATAGTTGTATAATATGTTTTGTAGTAAGATATTTATAGGTTTGATCTGTGCCGATTGATGTAGTACATTAATGGCTATATAGTTTTGCTTTTCAAAGCAGTAATTAGTAATATAAGCGTTTTACCATGCTTTAAAGTAATCATGAAATATATGTGTATATAGCGAAGATCACTTAACCTAGCTTAAATTATTATTTTGAAGTACAAATAAAATTTAGTACGTAACAAAATGGCAATAATTCAAAATGGCTTCCTACTTAAAAGCTGCAAGCTAATATTAAGATATGGTGTAAAAATACTACACTAAAATAAATTGAAGGTATAATATAAAAAAGATAGGAATAGTTAATAATAATAATGAATGGTACCTATGAATAATAGGTGTAATTTAATTTATAATGTATATTATTTAAAGAACTACATATTATAAATTTACAGTAACAACTGAATGATTGTTTTCAGTTTGAAATTTAATGCAGTAAATCTAAGGCATGCTAATAAAGGCGCAGAAAATCGTCAATGTTAAATTTAAAAATAATATCTCTTCATAAAACATGTTTTTATTTTCTTTCTTACTAGAACATACTAGTCTATTTTACGACTTGCTAAGATTATTATGCTCGTGTCCAATTCAGTAATTTTCATGAAGTTTTACTTGCACAGTTAAGATGTAGTTATTTATAATAATTTTACTTGCCATTTATATTATACCTTCATAAAACTATAACATATAATGAAGAGAAGTGTAATTATCATTACTGAATTATCAAAAATGAATATTACGATTAAATACATCTATAATATGGAATAGATTTTCTCTGATACACTTTATGTAGTGTGATAATTGAGTTTTTTTTTATAAAATATTTGGTAATTGGTTATGTTATATTTAAAGGAATTTGCTTTACATTTTTAGATATTTTTTTATAACTTTTATTTAAATTTCATTCCATATGAAAAAAAGCATTAGTGCTTTTATATATCTTCATATTATTGTAGATAAAATAGTCACCGTAACATTGTTTTCAAAAAAGTTTTTCTTCACTATTAAGGTTTCATTTTTATATGCTAAAAAGCACCAAACTTTTATAATTCAAGACATACTCTATAATGAAGACATAGTTTTTTAATATAGTATAGATTTGTAAACCGCTGCATTAAGTGCAGTCGGAATGCTGTGTCATCAATGTGATGAAACAGGGTTACACAACGTAAGTGTAAATTGGAAACAGGAATAGTTAGGCTATTTCTGTCATTGCAAACGTCATAATTAACGTAACTTTCCAAACTTGACGCATTAAGGCCTCCTTAGACAATCGTACGATTCGCACAACACAGGATTTCATACAAAAAATGTGAGACCGCCCACATCACAAATCCGCGACGGCCATATGTGGTGCAAAAATATTCAAACACGTTGAATAGATTTGATCACACGTCCGTACAACATTACAAGTCATAGCGTAAACTGCAAATATTTTGCGCATGAATGCCTTTATAAATTTATGTTTATGTCAACTGGAAGTATTAGAACAGGATCAGTTATTAAATAATGTTGCCGCAGTATAAAAAATATTACACAAATTTCGTCAATTGGGAACATTTGTACTATACACTCTCGATTTTGAATACATGGACTATTCACACTTAAAATTACGTGATTATTTTTATCACAGTTTCTCTTTCCATCGAAATACAATACCACAGTACGCACCGGACACCTTCCATATCCAAAGGAATGAAGAGTATACGGTTAATTCTCATTTAATAAAATATCTATATAGATATAATAATAATGGGTACGTTCATTTATACTCTTTGATACTGATACTAGATGTTTGAATGGAGACCCAGACAATTTTTATACCTGCATTGTACAATGTTATTAAGAATGCATAAGAATTTAGCCTCTATCTTCTTCATTTCCACTTTCTTCTGATGAAGCCCTGTCTGCAGCGGAAAGAGCGACTCGGGCATACTCATCCGTATCAATACTCTTGCAGAAATGTATCGCATATCTGAAAATAATTCCAAAAAATACGGTGGTGAATAAAGTTTTCACACTTAAAGGCATCATCAAGGACCACACTTTAAGGCTCATAGGGTGACTCGCTGCTGATACTAATGATGATGGTAATATACCTCATATCACAGAGAAACACAAGATTGAATATCTAATTTTTGTCTTGAAGCCTGAAATATAATCATTATTTTGCAGTAATAAATATAACTTAATGTTTGGTGAATTTTTTTTAAAATTGATGTCTTGGTCAACCATAAATGGCTCCATAGGCAACTCGTAGATCGCAATCAACGTTCTGAACATCATTGATCAACACCATGACTATTGGAACATGATGTCAACATTCGCAACATGTTTTATGAAAAAGCTAAGATTAGATGAGACTATTATTCAAGGCTTATTACAATTTGCCTAAGATCTAAATTTCAACAATAACAATGAATTCACTTTTAAATTAACAGAAGTGACTAAAACTAAACAAGGTTATGTATTTATATTTAAGATACCTGAGTTTTTCCCGGAGCACAATTTTGCAAGAATATCTCGGCATCTTGAGCAAGAAGAAACAGGTGTAGCTCTCGGGCAGGAAGTGATCGGGCGGTTGATATTTGTCGAGGACCTGCAATACGAAATCCCTCCCTCTGAAGTCGGCTTGCGACCGCGGCAAACGGGTGCGGCCCCACACAAAGCGGAGGAACAGCGCTCGCTCTGCGCTGCTGAGTTCCTCCATCACTTCCCAGAACCATTGCACCAAGGGAGATGTGGCTTCGACACCTAAAAAACCCACATGTATAAATTTGATGCCTGTGCAGATGGGAAAATATTTTTAATGTTTTTGGCAAAACAAAATCTTGACCCTCATTTGTCAAGGGTAATGCATTCATGAAATCATACTTTGAAATGAAATACTTGTCTTCGTGTACTAAAGAAGACATATTCACATAATGAAAATCAATATACCTTTATAAGTTGCAAGGGACCTCAATGCGTTCAGTGGTATATCGGGAGAGCCGCAGACCATGGCCTCCAATTCTGAAGCGCTGAAGAGGGCGAGGAGTGGCGCAGGCACAACGCGAGATGCGCCGTCTCTGACGGCCGCCGCTTGCTCATCGAACTCATGTAGCCTATACATAAAGTAAGGATACAAAAAATATGCTAATTCTCAATTTCTATAACTCAATTTCAATTGATTTGCATAAACTACTATTGTAATCAGTAATCAATTTTAGTACAAAGTGAAATTTTCACAACCAAAAAATTGTCTAATTTTCTTGGAAAACATGGAATGCATTTGAAATTATTCAATATATAAATATATGGATCTCATATGATGTATATTGAATAATTTGAAAATCACCTTGGTGGCATGTTTGGTGTTTGTAATATAAAAGTAAAAAGTTCGCTCCCTATGTAAAGCATATGGCCATCACAAGTTGCCTCCACGATTCCCTATCACCCGCCAATTGCTTTGCTTCTTCCTATGACATGCCAGCATCCATCAGTTCTGCCGAGTATATTCTAGATAGTACCCGATGGCCGTCCAGAACACCGGAATCCCACCGGTCGGAAGAAGATGCAAGCAGGATTGAGGCTCTCCGGAGGCAATCACAGGATATGACCCTGTCAGTTCCAACCTCTCTCCATGACCACTGACATAACAGGGAAGTGCTCGATGCGTGCCCTGATCTACAAGTTCCACACGAAATCTAACAACCTCACCCCCAATATCCGATGCAAGCATCTGTCCTCGAAGCTCAGTATACGATTTTTCTAGGGAGTCTTTGTCAGAAATACGTCACTACAATAGAATGAATTTATTGACAAACCGATAATTGAGTGCAAGAGAAACATATTCATGTCTGTTCTCTGGAGTGATGCGACGGTATCTTCTAGACAGCGGAATCTCTCGACCTGATGCCGACGGTGTTGAGAATGGTAATTCCAATGATCGGAATTCCTGGGAGAAAATGAAATAGCACATTGTAAAATCTAACATAATAATCAAAATCTTAGAATAGAATTTTATAGACTCATTTTCATAGCAACAAAAATTAAAAATAATATATAAACAATATTTAAATTTTGGGTTGATTTATACTTATTTTTAAAATGTCTTTTGATACTTTGATTTATAGTTTTAGCATTAATTACAATTCTAACACTTTAAGTACTAATAATCGATTTAGAATGTGTCTTTTTATACGTGACATAATGAGAAATAAATGAAAAAATATATTAAATTTGGATTATTGAGATTTTGTACACTTCCATGTATTTTGTCACTAACGACCCGGGTTTCGCCTTTCGGCATCTTCAGGCATTCGAGCACACGAATGGACTCGAACTGAGAGACTAACTGAGAGACTCTCAGTTCGAGTCCATTCGTGTGCTCGAATGCCTGAAGATGCCGAAAGGCGAAACCCGGGTCGTTAGTGACAAAATACATGGAAGTGTACAAAATCTCAATAATCCAAATTTAATATTGAAATTCCATCAAGCACCCTCAGTCGATGTCTTAAATTATAGAAAAAATATATATTTACAGCATGATCCGGGTTCATATCTCTGATACAGAGCAGAGCCGGCAGAAAACCAGCATCCACTTCTGCCAGATCTGTTGGACGAAGAGTCTGTCCGCCCAGTTGACGCCAGACACCTTCAGCTAGGTGGAGACCAAGAGGGGAACCCGTTCGGATGGCTATTCCCATCAGTACTCCTTTAAACCATTTGAGATCAGAAATTTTAGATGTATATTCATTTATTAATGAAATTATTAACCCTTTTAATCGTGGCCTAATTAAAATCGTATAAGGTGGGGTCGATAGATATGAAATTTTTTATCAGATGTCAAAATATAATTTTTATAAAATTATATACAATAAACCCCAATCTAGTCACGGGCGTGAAAGCAAATAAAATCATTTCTGAAAAACAGGTGTCAACTCTTTGCTAGACAGGCTTTAAAACTTTACTATTTTCATTTAAATAAAAGTACAATAGTGTAAACAAATACTTTGAGAGTGCAATTATTAAAAAAAATAAAATTTACTTGACGTTTCATATTTTTTAGGCAACGGACATGACAAACGAAATGACAGAAAAACTAACCGCCTTAATTTCATCACTGCCTAATTAGTTTCTATTTAAAATTTTGGGAGTGAGAGCACAAATTGTGTTTGGCGGCTCGATAGAGAAAGGGTTAGTATTAAAATGTACTCAAAAACTGATGTCAATTTTTGTAAATTCAATAAAAATCATTTCAACCAAAACTTACCTAAGAATCTAAACATATTTAGATTGAGGACAGAAGCAGCTGCGGGATCTAATAATAGGCAATCCCTAGAAGCGCCTGCATCTGCTCTACCATTGGGTGTTCTAACCAACAGAGGGGCAGCACCGCATTGAAGTTCTTCACACATTTCTGCGATCGATTCACTGTATCCTCCTCCGCAGTCATCGACACTCTCACCTGGTAATTAAAAGGAAAATGAAATTGTATGAATAAAAAATGTTATCTAGGATGAAGGACAATTTTATAAACAATTTATTACTGAGCTATTACACGCATCAGTCACATTTTTTTCTCAACCATATCATTCTCGAAGCATATGGGCACTGCACGGGGTCTCCAGGATTCTCTGTCCCCCACCAGCCTCTTTGCTTCCTCCCAAGTCATTCCAGTGTCCTGTAGCACCGCCAAGTACATCCTATGGATGGTCATCAGTAGCCCTCCAGAATGACAAAGTCCGTCCGGTGGGAAGAAAAGACAGGCGGATTTAACACATTTCCAAGCCACTTCCATCGTCGCCTTTTTATTTTTAACGTAATAAGAGGCCGGTGAGTTTGCTCAATTACTTCCGAGATCCTGACAAAGTTAAACCATCGCACCCCTAGATTACACAATTTTATTTAATTATATTATCTATCCTGTGCAAGATAAAAATAAAGCTTCGTTACCATTGATACAGACATTATGATTTTGACAGCCATTTAAAAGTGAATAAAGAATATAATGCATTTAACCATTTTGCTTCCTGATCGGGAAATAATTTACTTACCAACAAATTTAACCTTCCAGACGCGATGCGGTAGAGCCAAGGCCTCTTGAGTCAAAAGGGGTAACCGCTGTACCATCTGAGCGAAGACACTCTTCGCAGCGGCCGCTGTTGAAGGAGCACCGTTCTTCTGTCCGCGGCCTCCTCGCCCTCCACCCAGGCGTCTAAGTTCCACTACCGGACCGTGTTGGCGGTCTCGGACCATTGACAACATCACAACCTAGCACAATTAAATATTCTATTAGTACAGTTTTTAAATATATTGTGATTGTGAAAATTTTGAATATTATATTATTATAAATACATGATAATTCGGAAACTAGATTATATTTCAAATTACATAATAATATAGATTCAAAAAATAAATATTAGCCATATTTTTATTCTATTCATATATTGTAGTAAGAATTAAGGAAAATACGATATTATAAGTATAAAATGTAAACCTTGCGGAACGCAGCCTCTTTTGCATGGTATGGTAGAAGTGATCGCATCTTTTCGATTGTCTTCGGTGTGAGCATCGAGAGAGCAGGAATAATCAGCTCGGCCGCCTGATGCAGTAAAACCTAAAAAATATAAAATCGACAAGATGATAATAGATGACCAAACTCCAGCTGAATCTAAAAATCACACTTGATAACATGTCTTACCAATCTGTTATGTAAGGCAACCGCTGGCAACTGATGAAGCAAGTGTAATTCCAACGGCGGAGTTGCAGGGGCGCGTGGTGCTCTCGCGGCTTCACGGCAAAGCGCCACAGTGTGAGCAGACCCGCACGCCACCATACTGATTTTCTTACCCTGAACATACAAAAAGCCGTCATTACTCAAATAATTTTACATATATGAAAGTGAATGTGGGCTTTTCGGTTTGGTTTAGAGGCGTTGATAAATTAAATTCAATATATTAATCACAGTCAACAAAACAATTTTCATACAAGATAGAGAGAATGTAAATGAAAGATCATTAAATAATTCCGCCAATTACAGAACTAATCTTCTGAAACAAATCTACATTCCATCCGTGGAAGAATTGTTATACTATATTAGCAATGGCAAAATTTTATTTTGAATTAGACCTGAAGCGCGAGCACTGGTCTCAGCCGCTGCGCGGCAGCGGTTGTGCCATCTCCTAGTTGACCCTCGTCGTTGTCTCCCCAGGTGAATACTTCACCTGAATCACTGCACGCCACGCAATGAAGAGACCCTGAAAATATTATTAGAATCAGTTCAACTCTTGTAATCGATATAGCCATTGCAGTTGCAACATAGCTTAAACATTACCAGTTGCGATTGAGACGATTCGGTGTCCTTGCAGTGCTAAAACTTTTCTAGGTCTTCTGACATGATCGGCACTGCCGTGGCCTAACCTGTGGTAATCACCTTTACCCCTGTGGAAAAAATTATCAATATTTTAGTGTTAATCAAAATTTTAACAGCTGGAAACCGTAAAGAAAAAGATATAAATACTGTGAATTCATTACCATGTATAGACGCTGCCTGAACGAGTAAGAGCAACGGAAAATTGGGAGCCGCATTCAACCCGGGCTACGCCCAGACCAGCCAATGACTCAATCCTAAGTGGAAACTTGCAGTTATCTGAGCCACCACGACCTGAAATTAAAAGATTGATTATATTCTGTAAGTCTATAAAAATTGAATAATTTCTTACAAAAAAATGTGATTCAAATACCTAGTTTTCCATAGTCTCCGTCTCCCCATGACCAGACATTATCATCATCAGTAACGCACAGTGTCTGAGCATCACCCGATCCGCAAGCTACGTCAACAACTCTATATCCAGCCAACGCATCAACCTGAATGAAAAATATATATTTAATATAATGTGATTATTATTATTAGGACTGATCTTTTCCCACAGATATGTGGTATAAGTTAACGTTTACAATACATCAATAAAACATTAGTTTATCCCACTGAAAGATAAGGATAAACTTACAAGTTTTGGAGAGAGCTGATCTTCAGAATCACCATGGCCTAAACGACCGTAGCGTCCTTTACCCCATGTATAAAGTTGACCAGTCCCCGTAATGCAGGCTGAATGAGCACCACCGCAAGCTACGTGAGTTACTTCCACCCCCGCGAGAGACGCTATCAGCTTTGGCCTGTCATATTGGCTGTAAACAGGGAATGAAACTTTTATTAACAGATTTAGGAATGTTTCGATAGCTTCCATTAATAGAAATTTATATGAATTTGATTTCTCTTGTAAGACATAAATTAATAACATACATTCGGTTTCCATGTCCCAATTTTCCATCTTCTCCTTCACCCCAACTGTAAACAGCGCCTTCTGCTGTTAAAGCGAGGCAGTGTTTACCCCCAGAATTGCAAGCAACCTAAAGTAATTCAAAAGAATATTGTGATTGTTAATTTATTCAATTCATTATATATCTGGTATTGAAAATGAATTAAAATAAACTAGATCGTGGTCTTAAGACAGGTAGGAAATATGGTAAAAATGATTGATGAAAAATTGCACAACACTAAAATAACTATTAAATTTGCTATACATAGTCATCATGGAAGACATTATTAGATCATATTTTATTTCTACTATAATAAGAACTTAATTATTGATGTTAGGTCACTGTTGCCCCTAAAGATTGAAGCTTCGAAATAAAAAATTTTTGACCGCAAAAACTGAAATGTATTTGAAAAATGAGTGTAAACGTGTGTGATTAATGTATGCATTGAAACCTTGTGTATTACCTTAGTTATGAAAACATGCTGAATGGACTCCAGAAGAGTGGGAACTAAAACAGAATCAGTTCCGCCAATACCGAGACGACCGCCGGCTCCGTAGCCTAAAAAATGAAAGAAAAACCATTTCATTTTCTTGTGAATGTTCACACTTCTGGACAAAAACGAGTCAGGTAAAAAGATTGTTAACGCCAGAATACAGATGAATTTTTATCCCTCACCAGTAGCATATAGTTTCCCATCGTGTGTGACAGCCAACAAGGTCTGTTCGCCTCCCAGCAGCCGAGCCGGTCGAAGAGCAGAGAGGGCTTCACAGGGGGCAGGCACTTTTACTTTTGCTCCTTCCACTCCCCCTAACTGGCCTCGATGATTGTGCCCCCATCCGAACACAACTCCGCCGCCTCCACCCCACCACATTGACCAGTCTTGCGGACGCCTGTTGACGCAGATAATTGTTGTAATATATATTCGTCAAATTTAAAATATTACTCCATAACAGATTCTATTTTCATACATACTAATTATCATTTTATTAGTATAATGTGATACCATGGGGACATCATCACATTAAGAAAAAAGGTAAGAAATAAAAGAAACTCACTACTGTTTCTGATTTATATCAATCAAAATAATTTAGATAAAAATTATGAAAGTAAAAATTGAATGCACCATAGGTATAAAAACGGTTTTATATTGATTAACAGTCGGTCTGGCAATGTAAAGTTGAGTTCTAAAAGTCATTATGCCATAGAGTAATAAAAAAAAATGTTGAATGTTTGAAACAAGTTGTATAATCCAAAGGCTTTAGAACCACTCACTTATTAAGCCACTGTAGCAACTGTTCATCGTGCTGCCTTGTGAAAACAGAATGATCTTCCCAAGATGGAGAGCACTCTTCGCTTGTCGTGCTTCCATCTGAACTACTACCGCCCCCGACTTCAGCAACTCTCTTGCTAACCTCCAGGCAAAAAGCATTCGGTAATTGGGTTCTGAAATTTAATGGAATAATAATAATTGATTAGCAAAGATTTAACTTTCAGAAAGTTAGTTAACGTTCCCCAAATGAAAATTTTCATCACATTGTTTTTATTATTTTTTTCATTGAATATTTACAACATACTTGTATACTGAACAGCTTACTGGCCGCATGTTATTTTATTGAATTTCACCTGGCGACCGGGCGATTTTGCAAATAATTCGCAAAAAACTGTCATTTCACGAAATTCACTGTAATTTGTAAACCAATTGAGATATCTTAACCAAATTTGATTTGATTGCTTCCAGATACGTCGCCGCATAAATCAATTTCATTTGAGCAGTGGTTCTATATCTGTGGGTTGCATACTTATGTGGTGTAGTGAAAAAAACTTAAATCTACTAAAAGATCTTTTTTTTAATATGTAAAGTCTTGCAGATGTTACAGGTCACCACGGGACAGAATACGGTTATCATAATGACTCAAGCACCATAAAAAATGCCATATGGCCCATTCAATAAATCACTACGCAATGTGTAAATAATAATAACCAATACTGGTGAGAAAAAAGTAAACGTGTACCATCTAGGGTTAGTTTTATAAAACTATTTAGTAAAAATAATAGTTTACTTTTTGTTAAATAATGCGTTGATGTGTATACCACCATCTCGTGTTGACATTTGAAATCAAACTCGATTATAACCCAGTACTTTTTCAATAGAATGGACTGTACGACGTAGAACTCATATATCAGTCTACGGACAGCAACCAAAGTTCTTCAAGGACTCAAATACGAGTCCGCGGCCATTAATAATTTTATGTTATATATGAATTTTTTATCTGTGACACTGCACACAAAATATATATAAATAGTGATCCATTATGGTAATAAGATTGTCAACCTCTATATTTGAATAATGATATAGAACAGGGGTGGCCAAAGCGTAGACCGCGGTCAACTGGTCGATCGCGTGTAACTATTTAGTCGCCCGCCTGTCGATATGTACACATCTCTGACGCCCGTCCCACACAGCTGTTGAGACAAGCCGTGCGACAGAGACAACGGTCTAGAATCTCGAAGTTAGCCGATTATCGACGACAGTCTCTCTCTAAAACCCGACGGGTGAAACAAGAGTTGCCTTGTAATTTTACTCACGTAGCGACAGTGGCGCGGACCGGAGGTGTTTGTGGCAGTTTTCGATTTTTAGAAGTCGCATTTCGCTATAATAATATTAGTTTTTAAGAAAAAATCATTATTTTCTCTTATTAGAATAACTTGATATTGAATCTGTATTATTATTATCTATGTTTATTTTAAATTTAAACTTATTTTTGGCTTTAAATTACTATTTTTCTTATGATCACCTAACTCATACGATTTTGGTAGACCGCCGCCTATAATTTAAAAAATAGTCGATCGTAGCGGTCAAAAGTTTGGCTACCCGTGATATAGAACATCCAGTTCATTGCTCAGACAACTTCAAATAACCCATATTGAGAGGGACATGGGAAAAGCAATATTCAAATGGTCACCATAAATCAAATATTATTGATTTGTACTTGAGTTTTATACATTTTATAAACTACTGTTTAAAAATTAGGTACTTTAAGAACTATATTTATGTTGATCCTGTTTTGATATTTATAAGGGCTTATCTTAATTGGGAAAAATATTCACATAAACAATGATAATTGATTAACATAAATTATATGAACATAAATTAAAGGAAATTAAAAAAAATTAGCAGATTTAATCAAAAAAACAATAAAAGTTTAACTTTTCTCAATGCAATGGACAACCAACGCAAAATTTTACATATAGTTGCAAATTTAACTTAAATTTCCCTTTTTTGGAGTTGTCTGACTAATGAATTGAACGATCGATATGATCCTAATATATTGATTGAATTGGCATTTACTTGGTAGAACTCCATTATAATAGGATAAAATAACAAAGTATTGGCGCAAAGCCGAAATAGCTATCAACTACCTGATAAAAAAATTTGTAAAACTAAATACTTTGTTATTTTATCCTATTATCCTAATAATAATTTTGACAAATCTAAGATGAAAAATCAATTATCACCTATTAATGAGGGCTTCAGTGGTTCTGAGAATGAGACAGTATCGGCGGAACCATGCCCATCTTGCAGCGTCTCCTCCAGTGCATACTTGAGAATCCAATTTAAGGTGACAGGCAAGCGCCGTAAGTTCCTGGAAAAAAATTATACATGGCAACGTGAGAAGCGAGTCGAAGCAATGTCTGATCAATATATTGATTGCCTGGTAGAAATATTCAGTGACAAGCTGTTCTTTGAATTTATTTTTATTTTGTAATTTCACGTTATTTGTAAATATTATTTTTCTGCTTAACTTTAATTGTATTTGTGTTTAATATAACTATTTTTTTGTGTTTAAATGTTATTTTGAATATTATAGTTCTTCAATGCACGATGCATTGACATCAGTTGTGATGTCATATAGTCATTGATACTGCAATAAGTCGTTTGTCGAAAATAATTCAAAATGATATTATACCGTAATAGTGGTCAAAATACATATCTTCACAACATCAAGGAATCTTATGTCAGCAAGTGGTACAAACACAGCAAAACATCGTTACCAATCTCAAGAATGTATGTCAATAGTAAATAATTGGCTACATTTTATTCGCATCCTCCTCACTTGGGGTTTCTTGACATATGGCCTTTTGCAGTATCAATGACAATATATTGTTGTAGTACACAAAAATATTTCAATGAAAATTGTATATTTGAAACTTTTTCCGTGTTTAACCCTTCGGGTAGTACGGCCGTAGATGAACGGCTATGTATTGTGTCACCTATTATCTAATGCCATTCTGATATTTTTTTATTGAATTATTATTATTTCTTCAGATATGGTTACTGCACATATCTAGCAATGACTAGACTGGCTGGCAAAAACTGGGGTTTAAAGGTCGCGCCCTGAAAATGGCATATGATGCCATTTTTATGGGGATAGCAGGATACGCATCTAGCGTATGGCATTCCAGAGCAAAAATTGGATTTTTCAAGAGGACCTCACTGAGTGGACAATGCGTTGCACTGATTTCACTCACTAAGGTCTACAGGACAACTTCAACGGATGCTCTACCAGTTCTGACTGGCGTGCTACCGATGGACCTGTACATACAAACACGTGGTGCAATAACTCTTCTTCTGAAGAGGATCAACACGGATATTGAAGGCATCCCTCTGACGCCGTCTCTGTCGCAAAGTATACCTATAACTCACACTTATCGTTCATTTGTATGCGTTCACATGCTGGCGTACAAAACAGCCCTAGCAGCCTGGCAGACTAGGTGATCTGCATCCACCAAAGGGCGCCAAACATATTTATTCTTCCCGGACGTGACCTAGAGACACGAGTTAAAGTGTCTTTCGCCTGGATACTGGGCTTGCCAGTTTATAACCGGCCATGACAAGTTCAACAGTAAACTATTTGGGCTGGGCAAGTTGGTTGAAAGGCCGGATTGCACTTGTGGACACAACCATCAGGATGCTAATCATGTTCTGTGGGACTGCTCTGAGATGAATGCCGAACGAGCAGAGCTGTTTCCAGTGGTCCGTCCTCATACGGGCCCAATAGGCCACGCTGACTTGATCTCAACCAAGGCCAACTTTGAGGCATTCGATAAATTTGTAACATCATATGGGGAGCGGAATATTCTAGATAGCTTTTTAGATTCAATGCAGAGTAGATAAAACTCTAGCACTACGGCGGATCCTCATTATACGGATACACAGGATACTTAATATCGCTTAAACTAAGTGGCTGAGCAAGTCACATTTCCTTTTTTTTTCTTTTCTTAAGCACAATAGTGCATATTTGGATTAATGAGATTTTGTACACTTCCATGTATTTTGTCACTAACGACCCAGGTTTCACCTTTCGGCATCTTCAGGCATTCGAACTTCGAACTTCGAGTCCATTCGTGTGCTCGAATGCCTGAAGATGCCGAAAGGCGAAACCAGGGTCGTTAGTGACAAAATACATGGAAGTGTACAAAATCTCAATAATCCAAATTTGATATTGAAATTCCATCAAGCACCCTCAGTCGATGTCTTAAATTATAACAATAGTGCATGGTTAAAAGATCGGTCCCGTGCAGTTCTGCATCGGGCCAAGAATATGAGGAGTAAATTCGTTTCATTTCTTGATCGTTATTGCGTTATGGAAGGCGACTGTGAATCAGCGGCTGCATACACACGTAACAATGATTTTTGACATTTTCTTTATTATTTGTTTCAAATGTACAAAAGAATTTTGTTAAAAAGTTATTATTTGGAAACAATTTTGTAGCCATATAAATTGAGCGTAAAAAATCATTTTGGTTCAACTCCACTCCTGGAATAATCGTCAATAGAGAATCACATGCTGACATATGAACACAATAAAGATCTAGGGTCGAATAGGAAGTAATTTTGAAATATGTATTTCTAAAAAAAATATTCACTACTTGAAATAATAAGTAATATTCTTTCCAGATTGGCAGCACAATTTTTTTTTTTAAATATTTTTGTGTGTAGGTAGTAATAGTAAAAATAATTAAAGGGTTAATATTTTTTTTTTTTTTTTAAATAAAACAATTCATTTGTACTACTTCCACATATTTATAATGATCAGGACCGGTGAGCGAAACCGGTCCTAATCATTATAAATATGTGGAAGTAATACAAATGAATTGTGTTTTATTTTTTTAAATAAAATGTCTTTCCACCAAGAATTGACAGTTAACACCTTAAAAGTGGTTAATAATTAATTTGTTTTGATATTGTTCATTCCATCAATTTGGTTAAAGCTTACCCTGAGGTAGTGAGAATGCATGAGATGTGTTCCCACTCGAACCAAAGGCTCTTCGTAGTCATGCTGTGTCAGTAATGCTGGTGTCAGATTGCGAAGGATTGTTGTATCGTTCGGACTGACAGCCACACGCAGTTTTCGAATTGCCCAAGCGCGCTGCGTCCCACCTGAAATTATTTTGTGAATACATACAATTTATATTTTCATAATAATTATAATGATTTAGGTATGTTTTTCATTCATCAAAGAAACAACAGATAATTTAGTAAACTTATTTGTTGACAAGATTAAGAACTGTTATTTTAAATTACTTACTCAAACATGGAAGCAACATGCAATGTCCAAGAGCTGCGACTAGCCTACAAGAAAGGCGATGAGAATGACTCGGGGGAGTTCCCAAAAGTCTGACAGCCAAGTCGACGCAGGCGCGAGACAAGACACCACGGTCTGAGCCAACATCCTGAAGAAAATAAATGTTAATTATAATGAATTTTGTGACAACAAGTGTAATCGGTATAATGTGTCAGATTAGTGCAAATTACTTACATTAGGATTATGGTAAGCCATGATCGGATGGACTGTGAATCTCCAACCCCACCCGTTCACTGATCCGTCACTTGTAAAACGCCATCTTACACAATCACCTAAAGCAGTAAAATTGATTTCAATACGATAATACTAAAATACGTGTTTCGTGTTGCATGTTAGTAAATCATGAATAGAATGCCATAGTCATCAAAAGTGTTAATTTATAATGAACGTTAACCTTACCAGTAATGGGTACATCCGGTGACCAATCAGGAGGATCTCGCCCTGATCTCGTCACTACAACTCTTCCGAGTGAATCAGTCAAGGTGATAGGATCGTGACGGCGCTCAGTTGAACAGCTTCTATCAAACTCCACCCGTAGTGATATCGCTCCAGGGATACAAACTTCACCTAATAAAAGACACGAATTCATTGATAGAAGAAAAGTAGTTATTAAATAGACACAGCTAACATAATTAAATACTTAAATATAAATGCTAACCTGTAAGGGAGCAGTCATCTGGGTAAGGATGCGGTGACTCTTGTACGACAGGTCTCGGGGCCGGCGGAGCCGCACCGGCCTATTCCAATTCAGTGACGCATGCTTCCAAAACAGCTTCTTGTACTGCTTCATTGTTGGCCGCCATTGCTTCAGAAAAAAAAATTAAACCCACTTTCTTTAAGGAAAACTATCAAAAATAATTCAGTAGTCAAAAAGAGCATAAATAATCAAGTGGGGATTTGACCGAATCTCAATAGTTACCCAATAAAACTGCTGTTATAACAGAAGCGGCTCCGGGCACTCCGACTCTTCCTGCAATGGCTAATCTCAAAAGTTCAAGCAAAGCACGAGCTTCCGCTTCGCCCAATAAACAAGTGAAGTCATCCAGTGACACCTTTTGAACAGAGACAACAATTTTATTGATCCATATTTTTAAAAAATCGTCAAAATTGGAATGAGGAATTATAAATTACCGGTGGTCTATCAGGCTGCGGACTGGGCATTGTAGCAGCAGCAACAGAAACGGCGCTGGCAGACATCCGGGCTGAGTGCCGAGACTGACTCGCAGTTATAGAACTCACGGAACCGCTCAACGTACTGCTCATGCAACTCTGTTATAAAAAAATATATTTTTCACTTTTTTCTGGTTTAATAAAATATAAAACTACGCAGTACAAAAATATTAATTGTCATATAAAGCATGCATCTAGATATATATACCGCCATGAGAGTGTGATGTTCGGCGGGAGCTTCACCGCCACCTTCTCGGGCCGAGTCGGGCGCGGGCTCTTCTTCGGGAGCCCCGACTGAAGGAGGCGGAGGGGCAGGTTCCCCTTCTAAGGAACAGTGAGGCCGAAGAGCTTCCACTATCATACAGCGGGCCTGCAATATGATACATTGAGATTATTTGTAAGAATTTTTATTTCGAAACAAAGCCACCACTATTTTCATATATCATATCATATCAAAGTGAATTAGTGAAAAAACCTTTGTGGTAGGTGTATTTTAGAAACATTTCATTTACTTAATAACAAGCACAGTCATCTACTTCAACACAAATTATTGGATACAAATGAAAATAAGTTTCATGTCTCTGCAAAAGAATTGAAAATGATTTTTTTCCCTTGCACAGACAAATGTCATAAATGCCACTCACATATCTGTTGCCTTGGTAGGTTACTGAATTAATCATTGTTAATTTTGATTGACACCATCATCCTCTGAAATCTAGATAAAAATTTTATTATTGAAAAATATTTGATCGTGTATTAAAAATATCACCTGAAGTATGTGAACAGCGCTCAGCAGTAACGAGAGTGCATGCTGCCTAGCGCCTAAAGGTTCGAGAGCCAACACTTGCTGAGATAACGAAGGACGCTCTGAACAGTTTCCGCCAACTTCTTTCGGAGGGACGACTTCTTCATTTTCATACAGACCTTTAAATAAAAATATTTATATTTCAGTTATTAATTACCTGGTAATATTAGAGCTTAAATTAAATAAACAGATAATAATAAGTACCTAAGCTGTGTGCTCCTAGGGGATCTCTCGGCAGCCCGAAAGCTAGAGGTGGCGCCGGCGAAAATGTTTGCGGCGTGGAGGTAGACCACGCTATGCTGTGAGACGAACCCGCGGCGACTCTAGCCGGGCCGCCTCCCGATAAAAATCCGCCAGTAACTCCGGCTCTCTTGTTCACCGTTGTTGAACCGTTGCCTTGCTGACCGTGGTCATTGTCACCCCACGCAAATACCTGGAAATAAGTATTAAGATTGACACATAAAATCATTACTGACATTGGTTTTGATTATATTTTGAGAAAGTTACAGAAAATGATTGTCTACACTAAACTGAAAATCTAACAATTAAATATATGTAAACATAGTTTTTAAAACTTTCACAAAGAATACCTGTCCGTCAGCAGTGGCAGCTAAGCAATGTAACGCTCCAACAGCAACGTGCACCACCCGTCTCCCACGTAAAGCTTCCACGAGGGCAGGGCGTCTCACGTGGGCATCGCTGCCATGACCTAGCCGATAATAGTCACCTTTTCCCCATGTCCAAACCTGGAAGATTTCAAATTAAGAAATCAAAATTTTGTTTAAAATCATTTGTATGTCAATCATTTACAAGTCAGTACGAATGAATATAATGACCTCTCCATCCTGAGTGAGGGCCAGACTAAATTGGGCACCGCAAGCAATCTGAATAACACCAAGCCCGTTCAAACGCTCAACGTTTTGAGGAACGGCACATCCTTCCGAACCGCCGCGTCCTTCAACAGTAAAGGAATCATATTTTAGAGTTCAAAATATCAAAATGTAGACCTCCAATAATTTTTTTTCTAAATCGCACTTACCGAGTTTTCCAAAATCTCCATCACCCCATGAGTAAACCTTTCCCTGATCAGTAAGAGCCAACGTCTGAGCATCTCGGGACCCACAAGCCACTTGCAGCACTCTTTCTCCACTCAAGCCTTCCACCTGAAATTAAATTAGAGCAACATGAACCTCTTCAACAAATAATAGCACTCCCTCATTTAGTCTTAACAGCATTTTTTAATTGTACAGCTTAAATCTCTTATTTTTATTATACATGTATATTAGATATTTTATGCATATTAAAATAAATCTTACCAATTTGGGTGAAAGCTGGGTCACATTGTCACCATGTCCTAATCTGCCATATTCTCCCAATCCCCAAGTATACAATCTGCCTGCAGCGGTAACTGCAGCACTGTGGGCAGATCCGGCTGCTATGCAAACTACTCGGTGTGAAGATAGAGCGGAAATCAAACGCGGTCTCCAAACGCATCTTCGATCTCCGTGACCCAATCGACCATCTTCGCCTTCTCCCCACGATAAAACCTAGAATGCCATAGTTTTGGGGTGATTAAAATTGCAGAATAAAAAAGGTTATTTTACCACACCGAATTTGATGAAGCCATAAATTTTACATCACAGGTTTCTCAACTATTATACAAATGATCAGTTATTAAGTTGTTTTATTTTTTTTACCTTTCCATCAGCAGTCAATGCGAGGGTATGTTTTCCCCCTGAGTGTACGGCGACGTTTCTTATGACATATTGTGCGAGGTAAGGATTTGCCCTCGGTACGGCGACATTGTTAGTGTGACCTAAACCTAAACGGCCACCGGTACCTTCGCCACACGCATACAGCTAAAAAAAAACAGTATGTATATAAAATTTGAAAAAGGTTGCAAAATATTTAACAAGATCATTCAAGTCAGCCATTTTGATCATTAATTAAATATCATACTAGTATAATCCTGCATTGCAGAATTTGGTATATAATATTGAAATTGACATTTTCTATTGAAACAAATAACTAATTTTAAGGAATTCAATTTTAAATGGTAAAGTATTTACAGATTAATAATGATTACCTTTCCATCATGAGATACAATGAAGAGTGTTTTTGAGCCCCCGGCAGCGTGAGTTGGCCTCAGTAAACTGAGAGATGCATGCAGTGTTGGAGTCTTAACTTTTGATCCGGCCACACCTCCCAATTGACCGCGGTCATTCAAGCCCCACACATATACCTTAAAAAATAATATTACAGGTGATTAAAATCTAATGTCAACATCATCAATTCAAACAATTTCGGAACTCTGAAACAACAGTTTTGAGTAACAAACTTTTGGACAGTCATCAGGAACTGGAGGTTGAATTTCTGGAGCCGTGTAGACACCGGATCCTGGATCTCCGTCGAACCAATCTTCTGCCAGAAAACTCATAGCCTGAAAGGTAATATTTGTCTTGTCAGTCAAAGCATGTTTGAAATACAGTTGCAAATAATCATAATTTTAGATAGAATAGTTAATTAGGAATAAGATATTGTTTGATTAAATTATGTAACTAATAACAATGTTAGCTACTCAAGAAATATTAGCTTCTACGAGAATTGTTAAATATTGTTGATAGCTATTTAGGCATCACACTATTTTCAGGACTATGCTTAGTTATATTTTTGCTATAAATATATACTAACCTAAAAAAGATAGACAATAAATCAATTATTTATATTTCCATACCTGTAGAGTTTCCGAATGCGATTGAGGTAGTCTGATTCCATTAATATAGAGCCCGTGAACCCTGCAGTCAATGCCGCCATTGCAACATTGTTTTATCGAAATTTCGATGCAGCGATAGAACTGAAAACACAAAATCCATTTGAAAACATTGGTTCATATTTCTATTCTACTTAGATATGCAGTCGTTAATATCCATTGATTTACTATGGTACAAAGACTTACTTTTACACTTATTATTATCACAAGAATATTAGACCAATGACCACTATTTATATTAGCATTTTATGTGTATTTGGTAAATCAACAGAAAAATGCAATCTTGCAACCAATATGAATTATGTCAAACCTGTTCTTCATCAATCAATAGTGGCAGCATGAAATGTGTTTTTGGTGGGTTCTGACCATTTTCGGTCGTCGAAGGAGAGCTCGCAACTTTCAGCTCTTCGAGTTCACCGTCTCTGAATCCACTCCCCGCCTTTACTACTACGACTGATGGACAGAATGACGAATTTTCTCCGCTCAGTCTTAAAGATAAACGACGCACTCCGGCTCCCGCTTGCATTTCTATTCGAATCCAGTGCTAAAAAAACAATAAATTACCTTCAGTAACGATTATGATTTTTATTTTAGGAGTGCAGAATGTGAATGTAATTTATAAATTTTTATTATTTAATGTATTTTCTGGACTGTAACACATCATCGATTATGAGACATGCTCTTATTTTTGAATATCAATTATAAAAACATCACAAAAACTTTTTGTTGACAAAGAAGTCATATAATGACTGTATGTAGCGCTCAAGATAAGTATATTATATACGCACTTTCTTACAATCAGCATAAAAGTTCATCGTATTCAATGTTTAATTTTTCTGAATCATTATTTACCGACACTTATTACACCAAAAATATTTTCTTTGCTTTTTTGACAGAGGTTGTAAGTTGTCATCAATAATAATACACACTCCGAATTCAAAAATTCCAAAATAAGTAAATACACGTGTCTTACAATCGAGAAAATACGGTATTTACATTTATATTACAGCTAATAATAGAAAAAGCGCCAGATATTTTTAAATCACCTCGAGGAGAAAAGATCTCCCATGTCCAAGACATCAAATGTGAAATTGAAAAAATTCAAATTTAATACTGACCTAGCCGGGACTTGCACCGAGACCCATCTGATCGCCGGAGTAGAGCTCTTACGACTAGACTTACCGCAGAGGCTGTAATGATATTACGTACCTTTCCTCTTCCAGAATCACTCTGCCAGTAAGTATGAGGATGTCCGTCCAGTAGATTTGCGGCGCTGGATGCACCTGATGAGACTCGAACCGATCTCACGCAACCTCTCCATCCAACGGCGACGCCGCATTTTTCTTTACCTGTAAAATTAAAAACACATCATGGATTATAAAAACGATGCTTTGATTAAATTTCCTACTTTTGGTAGGTTCAGAGCAGAAGCATGCATAAGTTATATCATGTTGCATGCACCAAAATCCAGAACTGTAGCTTACGGTTTGTATTGGTCGCTTGTTCCATCTCACACAGTTGACCCGTCCAACCGGGTTGTTGAGGAAAATCAACAGTCGCATCACGTCCATTACTCGCAATACCTACACGATCAAATTTTAGTTTTGTTAGAAGCAGTACTATTTTAAAAAAGTACTATTATAAAGCAGTACTAAATTTGAAATCTAAATTGAGACGAAGTCAACATGTTGAGAGTGATCTGTTAGTACTGTTAGGGAAGGGATAAATAGTATTATAAAAACTTCAAATAACACGACGTACAAGAGAAATCAACTCAAAAGCAAAATTCTTATGCAGATAAATGTGTCAAGATAAGAATGCGTATCCTTACTAGTGATAGTTCCCACGCTGCTGTGGTCAATAAAGCCCCATTTGTATTTTGGGTGGGCGATACAGGAGCGAACTCTCACGACATCTCCGACGGTGAGACTCGGTTCACCGTTGCCCACGAGAGCGACATGGATGAAACGCACCCAATACGTGGAGCCACGTCTCTGCCAATCCACCTAATTGTGCACATATATAAATATATTGATTTCACAGCTTGGACAATTGTTTATCAAGACAAAATTTGCTCTTTCCTACTTTGGAAAATATAGCGTAATAGAAATAGATTTTGTAGTCAGTTACCGAAAACTGCTTTATTTACTGATGCATAATAAAAAAATGTTACCTGCAAGTTGAGATCATGTAGCCCTTCCCTGTCGACTCGTATGATTCGGCCAGTGTCACCATACTTCACCTATTAAATAAAATATACAAAAATTAGAAGCCGAGGTTTTTTTTTAAATTAAAAAAATACAGTAAAAACAATTACTCACCTCTTCGTATGCGAGGCAACAGCGAACGATCATTCCTGGATGAGCCTTTTCGGAGACATATCTCGCATAGTCATCATCACTTGAAAAGTCTTGACGATGCTTGAAATTATCTGCAGCCTGGCAAAACAAGCACAACACAAATTACTTAAGACAGTTAATTTTTTTGAAGATGCATTATGGATAGTATCACATTCAAATAATATCAAACTAGAGAACAAATAAATTTCCTAAAGCAAAACCACTAGTGCGTTATATAATATCTTTTTTAATTGACCAGTCCTCGACTGAATAACTCGAGCATACCATATGATGGGAAACTTCCATAGCAGGAACTTCTTGGGGATGTTTCAATAGCCAGACAACCGCTCTCTCAATTGATGTTTCTCCATCTACAAAAGAATTCAATGACAAATTCACCATTAAAAATTAGTAATATATTTCAATGTACATATGAAGGCATTTTTGATTTTCAGAAAAAAATATCTACACAATTTCATATTCATACTGACAGTTTCGGTAGTAACATGTCTCGATCTATAGTCATATAATTAAGAACAGATAGGTACATATCCAAAAATATTTCATGCTCAGAACAAGGTTCAAAGGGTTTATTATGTATTGTATTATTACCAAGTGCCATTACTGCGTCAACGCCTGCTTTGGAGAATCCCATTTCCATCAGTTGGAGAGCGAGGGGAGTCATCGGCAATTTTTCTACATCATTGCCCACTTCTGAAACTGAAATTCAATAACCATATCATCCATAACTGGATCATTTTACATAAACTGATAGAATTGTAGTAGAATTTAAATTGATACATCGGGACCCCAATCTATCCTTCTCGCATTCATCGTTCTCCAGCATTTTTCGTTATCTTTTATGACAAATGAGCAAATGAGAACTGTGATAATTTGGCATTAATAATTTTCCTGTGATCCCATTGAAAACTGTAAATCAGGTTTCCACTATATATGAATTTGGTCAAATGGTCAGTGGATGTTTTTGATCCACTCCTTGAAACTGGGATATACAGTGATCAGTTAACAATTGTACATAACATATAGCAGTTTATAAGGGAGCGGATAGAGCCAAATAACATCATGTGGCAAATAATGCATGCAAAATTCACATAACAAAAAAAAACTGACTTTGAAGTGACGATTGTGTAGTTGGTGACGCAGGTTCTGGGACTTCAGGGACAATATCTAGCGTATCATCATCCAAGTCAATTTCATGTTCCGTTTGACCTGTCACAATGTTAAATTATGTTAATCATTATTTGTTACTCTTCAGCAATTGATATGAAGTATTAATACACAACTTTTAATAAAATGCGATACATATTTATTATTGAAACTTACCAAATGCATACTCAGTGGCCAAATGTTCAGAGAGGGCATGGGCCGCTCTTTTCAAATCAGTTAAAGTGTGAGCAGCTCTTAATGGACTGGGGCGCGTGCCCAATGATAATAGACGTCTTATTAAAAGGCTTGGACCTAAAACTCCTGTGAAAAAAACAAATACTATTATTACAATTTTCACTACTAGTATAGAGTATATAGCTTTGTGCTTTTTACTACACTGATACGCTTTGTTTACAATACACAGAGCGTGTCGGTGAATTAGTATGTATGGATAACGTGATCATACATCCTAGAGTCGGACCCTAGAACCGGAGTGCAAAGTTATAAAGTGGCAACTCTACAACTGTATAAGATGAGAAACTGAAATAACAGTTGTTACCCAAATCTTCTTGAGGTCGATGTCTATCTTCACAAGGGTCCGGTTGAGCGAGGACAGCTCTGAGGAGAGGCTGACATCCTAATAATGCGCCGGTTGCACCTAAAGATAACATCTCCAATTGCTGGCAACGGAGCATATTTATATCTACCTCACAACCTGTAACGAAGACAGAAAATATATTATGATTATATTGCCGGATAATGTTAATTCAAATTAATTAGAGAATAAATAAGAGTGAAGTTGGAAAAAATGCTGTTTACCGAGGGGTTCCTTGGGAGGTAGGGGTGGCGCTCTGACTCCTGAAGCCAAGAGAATTGCCCAGCTGCGTCTCGCCGCTTCACCTTCAGGTAGACTCCATACAGAAAAAGGTTCTTCAGCAGATTGGACTGATTCAACATCAACCTGAAGATGAAGCAAAAAATAGTGATATTTTTAGTAAATATGTTTTTTATTAACCCTCAGGGGTCGACTACTGGACCATATTTCTACTCACTGGGAAGAATGATTTTTTTAAACATAAATAATGATCAAATTAATAACAATAAGGTCAGGTCCATGGTGCAGTGGTCGACGTCATTGGCTTTGGTTATGGATCTCACGGGTTTGAATCCCAGTACGGCTGTCACATAAATTGATTTTTGAATCGCTTTATAGATTTCTGTTTGAAGGCGTGGATGTTTTTGATATCTAAAATTTCCACCCACCAATCCGATCTTAAAAATGGGGCATAGCAAGAATGCTGAGTAACAAGCTATAGGCACCTCCATCAGGAGGTTATATGCTCTACATGGTTAAAAAATAACAATAAAAAGCAAGAGGAAATATAATAGTACGAAATACCTTGACAGGAGAGTCCCCTCCATCATACTGAATGACGAGTCTAGCCCGCGGAGCAACCCTCAAGACAGTGGCCGGTTTCAAAGGTGGTCCTCCGGCTAACACTCGTTGACCTACGTGAGGTCGCTGTTCGGCTCCCCCAATCACTCCCAGAGCACCGGCTGAAAGTTTATAATAAGTTTAGTTGATTCAAATGACGGAGCTCGTATCATGTAAATATTGGTATCGTGCTCTCTCTGATGCAATAGAAGAATCGAAGATTTATTCACCTGTGAGGCACAAATCAGCAGTAGGAATTGCATCATGTTTAGGGAGAGGACTAGAAGGGGGTGTACTATCGTGACAGGTGCTGCCTTGAACGTACCACGCCCACTCGGTTGAAGTCACCTACAAAGAATACATTAGAATTTAAAAAAATATATATATTTAAATATGTAGTGATTGTCAAAATAAACAGATTAAAATACCTCATGTGCTGCATGACATAGCCTCTCTGTCAATAATGCTGCCAAGTGCGGAGCCCATTTTGGGGCAGTTCGGAGTCCTCGCAATAAAGACGACAGAGCTGCGGCAAGGGCACCTGCCCCTGGTGCTGTCAAAAGAGCTCTCGGTCGTGTATCCACTCCTCCTTCACCATCGCTACCTTCGCCTGACAGCAACAAAACAATAGTAAGTAAATCAAATTTTAAGACAGTTTTTTTAATAATCATTGTATAATTTAATGAAAATATCACACCTGTGAATGTGCTTCTGGCAAGAGGGTCTGGCCGGAGAGCGGGATCAGAGGCAGGTGGTGCGAGAAGTCTTCTACCGGCAAGAGCAGCCAATCTTGAAAGTAAACCGAATCTCTCACCGTTATCACCATTCTGCGCTGGCAGTACGCGTTTAAGTAGACGACAACATTGCACCTGAAAATTTAAAAATAATATATTTTCGTGGATTTAAAAATCAATGTTTATTTCATTTAAAATTTGTATATAAAATGTATGTTCACAATAAGTAAGACGGTAAAACATAGAAACTGTATCATAAACATCCATGCCCCATCCATACTCAGGCATCCATAAATTGGTATAAAAACAGCCAATGTCACAAAACAATTTTTTTCCGGATAGGGTAAAACATGATATCTTGGTTATAAAAGACCTTTGCTGTTTTCATACAAAACAGTTTTTAGAAAAGTGACATATTTTTGACAGCTGATTTGAGGCACTTTTTTATTTTATTGTCTAAAATGGAAAAAAGTCTTCAATGGTTTTAGAGCAACCATTCGTGGATTTGAGCCATTGAATCAAAAAGTAATGGAAGCTTACCACTCACCTATGATTTATTTTATATTATACTTGACATTCACATTAATCAAATACAAGAAGTCAAACAGTACTGACCTGCATGTAAATGAGCTCAAGTGTTGGTGGATCTCCATCTTGATCTAAGATTGATAGTGCAAAATCCAACCACGGCGGTGAGCAAAGCGCTGATCGCATCTCTTCACAACGAGCCACTCCTGCAATTTACCAACATTCATTTGATACAAGCTAGAGATCTGCACGGGCCAGGTTCGACATTTAATATCACACTGCTATCGCGAAAAAAAGCCAGACATATTTTTAATGAAGCAATTTTATTAATTAATGATAAATTTTCTGGCACAACGAACTGTCAACCATCTAAAAAACCCACCAATGGGAAGTAGATACGGAATAATATTCAAACTTTATTGTTATGAACAAACGAATAATATTGCTATTATTGATTGAATTGGCATTTACTTGGTAGAAATCTATTATAATAGGATAAAATGTCAAAGTATTTAGTTCTACAAAATTTTATTAGGTTGTAGTTGATAGTTATTTCGGCTTAATGCCATCGTCAGAACTATACTTATTTTAGCTTAACTATAAGTTTGTTTGGTCATTAAGGAGATTATGACAAAATCTATCTCTTCTAAACAGTATTTATAGATAAGTTAAAATATGTTTAAGTATAGTTCTGACGATGGCGTTAAGCGGAAATAGCTATCAACTACCTAATAAAATTTTGTGGAACTAAATACTTTGATATTTTATTCTATTATTAATATTGTTATTGGTCATTCATACATAAATAAAGTAATGTTTCAGATTTAGCTTCAATTGCTCATTCAAAGTTATGAATTAGTATTGCTGAATCATGATGCAAAGATAGTTTGAAATATTTTTCTGAAAAATAAATTCTTTATCTGGGCATGAATCTCAATTGTCTTTACCTTTTGCATAACTCTACTATAAGCATACTTTCCAAATTTTATAAAAAAAGCCCTAAATCAATTTGTGATTTGGTAAAATATCAAAACATTTGGTTTAAACTCGCCTCTTAGAAATGAAACTGCAGTCCAGTCGTCCATAAATCCCTTGGCTAATCGAATGTTCACTTGGTTAGTACCGTCCACGGCGGGTGCCAACAATCTTCTATGCAGGGAAGCTGTGGCCCGTAGCCCAGTGGGCGGGGGACCCCCGAGAGGACGAAACGCTCCTGCTCCTCCGGTCAATGCCAGTAAAAGAGACAGACATTGTGCGCGAACAGCTCCACCCGATTCATTCATCAGGTCGTCGGAGGAACTCCATTCTATTAGTAAAGATAACTTTTATAATTTCAATGTGAGAACATATTTTTCTATATAATTTTATTTTTTCTTCAATGTCCCCCATTGAGTCTACTTCACTAATATATAAAAGATTCAACGATTTACCGAGGATGCCTTTGTCAGTGTGCCTGTCAGGAGTAGCTAAGGCACTGGGCGCCGGGCTCGGCGCTCTGGCCAATCGTAGATCATACCGGCCCTCTTTTCCCATTCTGTATGAGTTAGTCGTGCCTGTATCCCATTCAACACGAACCCAGCCGTCTTCACCCAACTCGCCGACCACACGACCTTCCGATGGAGGAGGACCGTCCTGCATAAACCATAAAATTATATAGACGGTAAGAATTTCACTTACACCAATGCAACAATGCAATTATCACACAAACAAACCTGATCTCCCCACTTCCAATCCTTTCCTCTAACGACTCTGGTTCCCAATCTCATAGCAGCCGCCAGATGCGGTCCGGGAGGCGGGGCCACAGCGGCCCCTCTGCCCCCTGTTTCCTCTTCTAATGCCGCTAGAAGTCTTTGAGTTCCCAGAGTGTCGCCCAATGTTAAGTTGTTGTTGTGATTAGCATCGCTGATGGCCATTGCTTGTGATCTTTGGGCCAGAACTGACAGCAGTGCACCCGCTGCACCTTCCGCCGCCAGTTCTGATACGGACAAAGCACCTCCGCGTGCGCACGCACCGGCTAAAGCGGCCACTGATACGAGAAATCTGAGAACAATACATTAAATATTTCAAATTAACACAGACAGACAAACATCTCAGTAGAGGTGCTGTCATGTATTGTAATTGGTGTTTTGCTGAGAGACAGTTCTTGCACGTATTATTTATTATATTTTTTGAATGTTATTACTAACCTGGCTCTGACAGGGTTATCACTTAGAGAGTGTCCTGAATAAGCTGTTGGTGGAGCACTCAAAACTGCATGCGCTCTCAGTTGACGCGCAGACCATGCAGCCAATCTGGCGTGAGCCGTCAGCAGAGCTGCTCGACATGTCGCCGGCGCTAATGGAACTCCAGCCAAAGGACACGTTCCCCCGGCACCGCCGCCTGTTAACAATCATTTAGTTTTTAGAAGATGATATTTAAAGTTTATTTTATTTTTATACATAAAAATATGTTACCGCTCGCAGGTCCAGTGTAATTCCCCCAGCCGGTCTCAGCACCGAGCACTCCCGCCAGGCACATATAATGTACGGGGGCTGACAATGGCCGACTAACTCGTAGAACTTCTAAGGCACTTTCATAGCCCTCTAAGCGGATATCTGCTCGGCGAACCTGAAATGGTGTTTAAGAGAGTTTCAGACCTATTTTTCATTTGCCAAAATATTAAGGCAATTGAGTAGAATGCATAACACGTAAATTACACACCTGGCAGTACATTGCTTTTCGTAAAACATCAATATCACATCCATCTTCGGCCATAACAAAATCAATAATGTTCGCTATCATTTTAGTTCTCTTTGTTTGATCCACTGTCGATTCTTTTGGCTCCCAATAGCTCTCCCAGACTGCATTATTAGCTGGAAAACCAAAGAACAAAGATATTGACACAATATTCTGGAATATATAATGAAAGTTAAACATATAAAATGAAAGATATATAATAAAACTATAGATGTACCAATTTAACTTGGCCGCTAGTGAGGGTGCCACCGTCACTTTAGAAATGTTTCCATACTCAAACAGAACTGAAATTTCAATAAATTCCAAAACTGATATTTTACCGACAGTTATTAAAAGTAGACAAGATAATTATTTTGCATAAAATGACAATTGGAGAAATTTATTCTTGGCTGACAATTCTAGCTCCAAATTCGGCAGCGGCCAAGTAATGTTGGTAATACTATAGTAACCATTATCTACATTTAATACAATCAAAAGTAATTATTATTACATCACATGCAGTACGACAATGTTTGTCAAGCAATAAAATAAACAACTTTCCTCCTCATGCGCTTAACTCCTATATGCCGAACTGGGGTTGACATTGCACAGCTTAGTTTGAATATTTTCTTTCAGTGAATTTAAAATCACTATGCTTTTTTTTCTTGCACTGTGACATTTTAAATAATTTTCGGTATAATTATCATAGTAATAAATTAATTAAGAAGTAAAAGTGAAAAAATATATTAATCAACAAGTGCATATTTTTAAAATTTGTTAAATATGAACAATTCAAAATGCTCACACTTACACGTAATTAAACGACAGTTGTTTCTTACCTGTATCACGTTCATGTGATTTAGTCAACCAGGCTCCTAAGCATGCGGAATTATCTCGTTCAGATTGGTCAACATCTTTCTCCTCCTTGGCGCTGCTGAATTCTTTCTCCTGTTCGGACTCCACCATGTCCATCTTGACATCCTCCGGATCTAACAGCAGTTTAGCAGAACCCTCCATGGAATCTTTCAACATTGAATTGTCAGTCATCTCGTTGATAGAACTTACAGAAATTTCATTCGTCGGAGTCTTGTCTTCAGAATCGTCGACGTCTGCTGTCGTAATAGTTTTGTTCGCTCTATCTAGTGATTTTTCTTTCCTCACTATTTTATCATTGTCTATTGACTTCTCTCGACTCGTTGTTGTGGCAGCAGAAGTAAGGTTGTCAGAGTTTTTCGAAATACTCTCCTTTAATATGGTATCATTGGTTTTGGCCGCTGAGAGTTTACGCATTGCTGTATTCGATTGCGCGCTCTCTGTGTAGTCTTTTCGGAAGTATTGCCTTTTAAGTTCCAGTTCAGATATTCTAGAAATTGGTAAAAATTAAAGAACGATTAATCATCAGTTGATAATGCTCGCAATGAGCAAGACCAGTCCTGATTATTATAAACATGTTAAAGTAGTACAAACAAATTGTGTTTTATTTTTAAAATATAATGACTTTCCACCAAGAATGGATAGTTAACATAAAGACAAAAACAGTTTCATGGAATGAAAATTTTTAAGCTGTCATTGTTTCAAACTTACTGCGGTGGTCTTATGAGTCTTTCAACAGCTCTCTTAAACGGGGAGGGGGGAGGTGCAAGACGAGGTAAAGCGGCAGCAGCGGCAGATTCTGCCGGTCGAGCTTCCAGCACTAGAAATCTTGCCCTCTCCACTAATGGGGCACACACCTATGAATGACAAGAAAGTATTTTTTTAATTGACACTAACTCAAACATATGAAAAAGCATAGCTATTATTTTGTTACAAAAAAATATGTTATCAGTTATGGAAGATTATGTCTTAATAGCTATTATTTGTTTTAATGACCCAGTTGATCAGTATGTAAATTACAGTGAATCATAATAGAATACACACACAGTAAAACCTCAATATAACAGACTAATATGGGCAAGGATCCGTTAATACCGATAGTCTTAGTGGTTGTAACATAAGGTAGATGTTTCGTTTTTTTTTTTATTGAAAAAATCAACAAAAAATACATTTATGTATGTATTTATGGAAAATGTCATGTGATGCACGTCAAATCATCGGCTGTCATGCATTAAAAATGGCGCATCTGTGTGATTACAGGTTTATTATTCACAGAAAATTGTTAAAAAGCTGTGACTTTTGCATTTAAGTTGTATTAAATATTACAATAGTGGTTACTAATATTTTATCATAAAGAATAAATAGTGTTCTATCCATATTTTCATTGAGAATAAGACCAGCATATCAGTAAATGAAATATGTTTAAATAATAAAATTAAGGAAAACTTGTCGCAACCTCTTTATAACTTCTAGCTAGTCGCTGTCTGGCATACGCTAGTCTCCATTTATTCTTCCAAACTGCTTCGGCCACTTGCGCAAGACCGCCTTCAAGCTGAGGATTCTGGCCACGACACTCTGAAAATCAAATTTTACCATCAAATTTGGGTTAAGACGATATATTTACTGCATGTAAAAACACGACTAAAACAAAATACATATAAAAAAATCTTACCGGCTCTGGCAATTCTCAACGCTGGTTTGTGCAAAGCGAGATGGTGAATAAGGGCAGAGGCCAACGCTCTCGCCAGCTCTTCTGCGGGGTGATCAGCCGGGAAAGGTCCAGGAGAAAGAGATAAGGTGTGTGTACAATGACGACTCATTGCTGAATACAGAGAGGCTGCTTGAGAATCCGGCTGGTAAAGGCAATAATAAGAAGTTCAATTTAGTTAGTAACCATGAAAAATTGAGCCAGTGTAGATCGAATGTGGATATCTCCATCAAATACATGTACTTAGAGAAATAATTTGGGTGTTAAAGGAAGTAATTTTTTTATTTTACTTGTTGCTTGTGATCTCAATGCTTGCAATGGATTTGACAACTTTGATTTGTACTGTAACAGTGTTGGGTTTATCGATATTGGATGTTTTAGTGAATATAAAGGATTTAATCATTTTATCTACATTCATAACATATTAACAAATAGTATCTTCTTATTTATTAACTTGCTGGACTATTGCATCTTTTTTCATTTTTTGGGTTATCTAAAGTGAGCGACAAAATTGTGTCCGCACCTAACATATTTTGCAATATCTGTAAGTAAATATATCTTTTTACCTGCTTTAACAATGACATCCGCGACCAGAAATATTTTTTTTTGTATATTCTATCCTTGTTCATTGCCCAGAAACTACCCTGTTTCAAATTAAGCTTTTATTTGACTTGATATTTTCGAATAGAAGAGATGCGATATTCATCGATCAAAGAAAAGAGCGCGATTTTGACCCTAGTGAAAGAAACAAAATACGTTTCGGATAATTGTTCGAAGGTTAGGGTATTGTGAAGCTACAGTGAAGAGATTGGTGAAAAAAAGTCGTGATACAGGGATGATAGGGAGGAAATCTGAGCAAGGAAGGAGAATTATATTGACAGATCGCGATAATCGATTTTATTTTAAAAAATAAAACACAATTCATTTGTACTACTTCCACATATTTATAATGATCAGGACCGGTTTCGCTCATCACTCATCACGAGCATTATCAACTGATATTGATAATGCTCGTGATGAGCGAAACCGGTCCTGATTATTATAAATATGTGGAAGTAGTACAAATGAATTGTGTTTTATTTTTTAAAATATAATGTCTTTCCACCAAGAATTGACAGTTAACACCTTAAAAGTGATAACGATTTTGTAAGGAAAAAATTTTAAAAGGTCGATTTATTTAAAAATTAAGTTCAAAACTAGAGGCATCGATTTCAACATCAGTTTCCACGCTAACCATCCAGAGAAGGATAAATAAAATTGGTTTTATCGCAATGAAACCGGCAAAAAAACAGTTGTTGATGACAAAAATGAAAAAATCATCTAATTTGGGCCAAGGATAGAAGAAATTGGACTGCGGAGGACTGGTGACGGATGATATTCTCCGACGAGTCCAAATTTAATCAGTTTGGCTCGGATGGAAAATCGACAGCTCACCTCTACTAGAGGATGTTTTAAAAAATACGTTTTTTGCGGGTTACCGAGTGACAAACATTCACTCTGTGTTATGTTATGCGGTTGCATAACTACACATGGTTTAGAACCCCTTATAGTTCATCCAGGAATCTATGAATTCCGCTCAGTACCAAGAATCGATAGAAAAAAACGCGCTACTTGCTTTGGAAGGAGCACACAATTGAACCGTTACTGCAAGGGGACTCAGCACATTGTCATCGTACTTGCACTGCATGCCCACCCTTTGTTTTTTTGTTGTTCTATAAATTACATTTATTTACATGCACTAGTCATTATAGACATAATAATTTATCATTTATTTTATATTTATGTGACGAATTTCAATAAATCTTTGGGAATTTAGTCCCTTTGGTGACCTGCAAACAGCCCTTATCTCAACATCATAGAGAATTTATGGGCGATATTAAAATAAGGGGTTTGGGATAAGTATCCTAAAGTATCCAGGAACTAAAAAATATAATTGAGGATACGTGGCATAACGATATCTCACTCGATTATATAAAAAAATTATATCATTCAATACCAAATAGAATTTCAGCAGTTATTAAAGTTAAGGAGGCTATACCAAATTTTATTTTTTTATATTGGATATTAAGTTTAGATCGTAATTAGTGTGTATAAAAGGATAATAAAATTTTTATTGCAATGATTTATAGATTGATCAAAATTTTAGATGTGTTGGTCTTTAAATTTCACGATTCCTGATTTACCTTTCTACTCAAAAAAATAATTATTATAAATAAACTTATCTCGATCAAATTCATGAAAACTTATTCAGGGAGTATATTTCAACATTCTGTATTCAATATATCGTAAATTATGATGATATATTGTGATTAAATGAGGATTTTTTGTTTTTATTTGGGTGCAGACACAATTACTGAATAAATAATATTTATTGAAGATATATTGCAAATATTAATAAGATTTCAAACAATACAGACAGATTGGTAAAATTAAATTAAATAACATGAAAACGTTTTATAAAATAAGTAACTAAATTTATAATCCATGTAATGTAGGTTGATTTCTATGGCATAAATCAATGTTAGAATAACAAAAAAATTTACACAAGTTATGTCTCATAATATGCCTTGATTCACTTGTTATAAAAAGACTAACATGTACTTTAGTATCAGCCAAAGACGCCAGGAGCGTTGAAGCGGGAGCAGAAATCATGAAAGCAGCCACTGGTGCCGCCGAGGGTAAAGACGGTGCAGCGGGAGCGCAAGGGGTGCTTCCTGCTGTACTGCTTCCGGGACTTCGCGCTTCACCTTTTTCTTCATCAAACGGATCAGGAGGCTGAAGAACCTGAAATAAACAAAATTAATTGTTTATGCTAATGCAATTACTCATTATAAACTACGAATCCCTACCTACATTATCTGGACGGTAATAAGACAGCGATGCACCAATGAGTTGATCAATTTGTTACCTGCAATCCGCCAGTCAAAAAAGAAGCTTGCAGCATTGCGGAGCAGGCTTTCTCGGCGGGCTGTTGAGGAAGAGATCGCGCGAGAGCAGAGGCACGTAACCCTAGCGCCAAAGCCAGGTGGCGAGCTGCACCGCCCAAAACATGGTGCATTCTTATTCCAGCACTCATTTCCTGAAAGAAGTATACATTTAAACATAAAAATAGAGTAAAATATAAATATATTAACAATTAATTGTCATCTATTTAGTTTTTACTGATTAAAACTCTGTGGTCTGTACCAGTTATACATTTGAATCATAGCAACTACAGTTCTGCTGTAAAAACTTACTTGTGCACTGCATTCAGACATTTCTAGAACTCCAACGCAATCGGCTGTTAGCCTCGGTAGATGTTTTCTGTGCGGTGGAACAGAGAGTGCTGCTGTAGCGTCACGACCACCGAGATGGCGGACCAACTCTTCTGTGCCATCCTCTCGACATCTGTACATTTTCGATTAAAATTCATATGAATACTACAAACAATTATATGTTGGCAATTGAGTTAGGCAATAGGACAGTATATTGATTGAATTGGCATTTACTTGGTAGAACTCCATTATAATAGGATAAAATAACAAAGTATTTAGTTCTACAAATTTTTTTTTATATCAGGTAGTTGATAGCTATTTCGGCTTTACACCATCGTCAGAACTATGTTCTAGAACTAGTTCTGACGATGGCGTAAAGCCGAAATAGCTCTCAACTACCTGATATAAAAAAAATTTGTAGAACTAAATACTTTGCTATTTTATCCTATTGGACAGTATATTGATTGAATTGGCATTAAATTGGTCGAACTCCATTATAATAGGATAAAATAACAAAATATTTAGATCTACAAAATTTTTATCAGGTATTTGAAAGCTATTTCGGCTTTACGCCATCGTCAGAACTAGTTCTGGACAGTAATTCATTCAAATTAATAAGAAGCTTCTTTTACTTCCATATTTGCTCCCTATGTAGAGCATATGGCTACCACGCGGCATTCCCATGAATCCCTGTCACCCGCCAATCGTTTTGCTTCCTCCCATGACATGCCAGAGCCCCTCAGTTCCGCCGAGTACATCCTATGGATAGTACCCGATGGTCTTCCAGGACGCCGGAATCCCACAGGTCGGAAGAAGAGGCAAGCAGGATTGAGGCTTTCGAGAGGCGTCCGCAGCACGTGCCCAGCCAGCTCCAACGTCTCTCCATAACCGCCGATATGACAGGGCGTTGTCCGGTTCGTTCCCTAATCTCCGAATTTCTCACAAAGTCAAACCACTTCACTTCCAATAGATGCTTGCGTGGGATATTGGGGGTGACTGAAGTGAATAAGAAGCACTCTACCTGAAATCTTGAACATCGTAAACTCTTCCCGAAATTATTATCCACATGCCCCCATCCTTAATTTCATTCTCGACATCGCACCTAGAGGAAATAAGACACATATTAATGATTTTGGTATCACAGGAAAATTCATTACAAACGCCTGTAATGCCTGTAATATGAGGGATTTTTCTATTTACATTTTTATACAATTTTAAATGCTTATTTTGAATTTAATCATTTCGGTATGTACTCATAAAACATTAATAAGAATAGTTTTATGGTATAATTATTATAATTAATTTATGGTAGTAAGGGAAGTAAGGGAGGAATTATATTCTGAACATTGGCGAAATGGGGAATGTAACAAAAAAGGTTGGGAACCCCTGATCTAGACTCGGTATCTTAAATTAATTCATATTAAAATGTGACAAAATGATGTCCAAAATAAACTATAGCTTGAAACTTACTTTCTTAAAATCGGTAAATGAGAATCGGGCCTTGACAATTTGATTCCCGGCCAAGTCAGATCGTCTCGATCAAAAAGCACGGACGGCGGGGATGCAGTAGCGACTCTATCCAAGGCCACGAGCAATGGAAGAAGAGACGCCGGGGATCCGGCCAGAGCTGATCTGCGAGACTCCATGCAGAGTAGCAAACATAGCTCACAAGCGACACTCCCTGCAAAAACATTAGAATTGATAAAAACTCTAAAGATGGAAAAAACCGGAGAGCTCTGAAAACATTGAAGACATAAAAATTGAAATAGATTTACCATTTAGAATCTAGATAATTATAAAGCTGCGAAAGTGACTTGGTTGTCATTAGATTTACACAAACTTAATGAACTGTCAGAATCAAAGACAACCATGTGAGTGAAATAATAACTGAGCTGAGATGTTTAGCTTGACAGAGGTTGCAGGTTTTTTCTTTGCATGCAAAGTGACTTTGACAATAAGTAACAATAAATGAAATAGAACTAACTTTTCAGATTGTATCTCTCGTATATTTTTAGGATTGTGATAATATGAATTATTTGTAGCGATTATATTCTTGCAAGAAAACCGGTGAGAATTTATAAAGTTATTGCAATGCTTTCTGTAAAATAATGATAATGATGATACGAAGCTAGAAGAGAGAGAAGCAAAAGAGTTCTTCTAACCGACAATGTCCTCGCTGAGTAGTGGCCATACAGCAGGCATGAGATGCTTGTGCTGCTGCAACAGTTTCAAAGCCTGCTGTAATGTTGCAGCAGAATGACGTGCCACCAATGAAGTGTGACTCGCGAGTAATGCGCGCGCACCTCTCCGAATACTGCTTGAACGCGAACGGAGTTCTAAGAATAACAACCTAAAAACATTCAATACAGGGTTAATCACATAAATGTTAATGTAGAAGTGTTAAAAGTGTATTGTTTCTACATGAAAATATCTCATTACAAACAATATTCACCATAGTATCAAGTCATGCAATCAATATACTCTTAGAAACACACTTAATGTAAAAAAAACCAAACAAATATTAAACCTTTTTTTTTTTTAATAAACACGATTTGTTTTGTACTACTTTCACATTTTTAACAGTATTACAAAACAGATTGCGTTTTATTTTTAAAATATAATGTCTTTCCACCAAATTACAGATAACACATTAAAAGTGAAATATTAAACCTTTGATATTGCAGTAATAGATCACAGGTTGGGCTGATATCGGAGTCAGACGTAGGCTCGCCGAAAGGATCTGATGGAGTTTCATCTTTTTGAGTAGTGTTAGGCATCTGTCCTGTTCCTCCAAGTTCTGTGAGGCGCGCCTGTGTTGTCGCACTTGTACTACGAATCAGCTGTTTCACCTGCATAGAGAATTAAGCGATGTCGCATTGTGTAATGAATATTAAAAAATAAATAACAAACAAAAATGTCATTTGCATGCAAGACAATATAATTTTTTAACCTACCAGATGTAATAATGGCATCGCATCTAATCGGTCATTATCAGTGAAGTCTTCATCAGGATCATCCATGTCCGTATCACATTCTGGAATACATTAAAATAGTGGATGACACATAAAGCATTTCGAAAGCATTCAAAAAATAGATATCAGTGTATGTATTGCAAATCTATTGCCACTTCAATACATCAAAAAGAATTTGAATTATTGAGATTTTGTACACTTCCATGTATTTTGTCACTAACGACCCGGGTTTCGCCTTTCGGCATCTTCAGGCACTCGAGCGCACGAATGGACTCGAATTGGCGAAACCCGGGTCGTTAGTGACAAAATACATGGAAATGTACAAAATAATTCAAATTTGATATTGAGATTCCATCAAGCACCCTCAGTCGATGTCTTAAATTATATCAAAAAGAGTAATTTATGTCAATCTATATTGGTCTCCCAAAATGTAAATTTTTTTGTTTCTTCTACTGACTGCATATAAATAAATTAATGAATAGCTCTCTCCAATTTATTTAGGTACTTTTATTAATTAAAAGAGACAAACATACCCTCTGCCTGATCGGATATATCATTTTGTGTTACTCCAGTCCAATCTTCATCACTGCTGACTTCCATTTCCAAATCGTCGTCGTCCCTAAAATTGACAATTCAAATTTGTTTGAATCAAACAAATAACTATAACATCATTGATAACAATTCAAAAACCACACTACAGGCTGAATCCAATAGATGGAAGAAGCGAAGGAATTGAAGAGGTAACCGTGTTCTTCAGATAGGGAGAATGAGAAAGAAATCCACTTATCCAATAGCTTCAAAGTTTCAGCTTTTACTCAAATATTGATGCGTTCTTAACAATATGATTTTGCAATTACGTTACAAGTGTGGTATTTGAGATAACATCTAATGCTCGTGATGAGCGAAACCGGTCCTGATCATTATAAATATGTGGAAGTAGTACAAATAAATTGTGTTTTATTTTTTTAAAATATAATGTCTTTCCACCAAGAATTGACAGTTAACACCTTAAAAGTGACATCTAATGCCATTTAGTATTCGCACAGATGATGGCAGCTCACTACGAATATAGCATTCAGACAGCTAGTGACTTATACAAATGAAGCAGTAGTGTATTCTACGCAATTAAAACACTTACAATGAACGACGTGGTGTTCGAGGCCGTAAATGCCTTCTTAGAGCTGTTCGCAGACCTCCACCTTGCAAAAGAGCACCCACCAAGAGTTCTCGCATGAAACGTTTTCCTGGTGATGCAGATCCTGCTTCAACTCCTTAAAAAAAATTTAAATACTTCCAATACTGTTTACGATAACGAGTTACTCAATACTATACTGTATTATTTTTTCAGCATGCAGATAGCGCTGACAATTATAAGAAATTCATTAATTAGAGATATACTATAAAAATAAATGCCACGATATAATGAATATACATTCATATAATAATAGCTTAAAAATGTATCTCGCCCATAAAAGATTTAATCTACATCGCATACCCTGCGGTAATAATGATGACAGCAAAGTGGCTCGTTCGGCAGACGTTGGCAACAAAACTGGCCACCCTCGTCTCATCACTTTTTGAGCTGCATCGCGAGCAGAAGGACCGATGCCAGGAGGACTTCCCCCGGCAAGGGCACAGACTGCAGCACGAACTCCACCAGACCATTCTACTCGTTTGTTGCCACCGCTTGCTATCACGCCCTCCAACTGAGAAATAATCAACAGTAAAATATATTAATAAATTTCCTTTTACCATTATCGATATTAATTTATTAATAACTATAACAATGAAGGAAAGAAAACATTGCATTTTAATATGTTTACAATCATGTTATAGTACTCTAGTAAAATATAAATACTGATAAAAATACATTTTAGTAGTTTATTAAAACTAGTTTTGTAAAAACGTTATTTTGTAAATAAATAAATTACAATGACATGCCTGAAGTCTGAGAATGTTAAGACACGAAACAGCGACACATTCTGTCTCCTGAGGAGATAACCAGGTTGGAGGTTGCGAGCCGGCTCCACCGCACACCCATAAGAGTCTTTCTAGTTGTCTGAAATAGAGATGTTGTAGCCATATTGTTAACCAAAGCACTGAGCAACATTATAAAATATCAAATAATACAAAGTATATTACTCACTTGAAAGTAGGTTCAGTGAGATCTAGAATAAATGGCAAGGCCGATGGCAACTTTGGTGCAATGACCTCATTCCAAACAAGTGCTTGTGCAGGACCGCAACTGACCCCTGCAACATTATATAATTTATAAATATTGTAATTTTATAAATTTTTGAAAGAAAATAATCAACATCACAGCATCACATAGTTATAACCAATGTGATAGATATTTTTGAATTTAAATCACTCGGAAGAAAATCGAAGAGAATTTTAACAATTTATTCGAGGATCATATTTTGAAACTTGCCCCCCTTTTCATACAGGAATTATTATATGATTAATTACTTTAATGATGTTAACAGTCGATTCTTGGTCGAATGGCATTATATTTATATAAATAGAACACAATTTTTTGTATTATATTTTTACAAATATACCTTTCCACCGAGAATTTTATCAAATAATCAGGACTGATTTCTCTTAAAGCTCGCGATCCTGTTCTTGTGAAATTGTGGAATCACAACAAAAATATATGTTTTATTTCTTAAAAAGTAACAATAGTTGAAAAATCTTAATAATCATACTGTTTTTAACCTCGCCCTCGCGCAGTCCTCTATTTCCAATGCTGGATAAAGAATGTTCGATGTCAGATGGTTTTTACTAATTCATATGCTTATAAACAGAGATGTTTAGTTACAAAAAAGTCCTTTATTGTTTACCAGTGTAGAATGTCCATATAACATAGTGCAAAAAATTTATATTGTAATTTTATGCTCACTTTATTCATTATAGTTACAGATATAGAATTGGCATTGAATTTACAAAGCAATTACGAATCCGTGTAAAATTTCAATAGGCAAAGTATACATACCAATTACTGAAAAATTATCTGCAGTACAGTCAATCTTTGATGAAATCTGATGAGAATCGCTCCAACTCCAAAGTTCACCATCTGAAGTCACAGCCATTACGCTCGTCAGCCCCATCGATAGGGAAATCACGCTTTTACCTGAAACATAATCAAAACCGTATTTGTTAATGAGTTAATGAGTTTTTTATCATTGTCTGACATACAACTTAACATTTTATTTTATATTAAAAACAACCAACTACCCATAAATAAAAAAGTCTATGGGATCTGCCGAATCACAATAATAATTCATATAGTAGAAATGCACTGAAATATCATTAATGAGACTAATAAAATAAGTATCAATGTTGTAGCAAGTTCACGACTGATCTCATGCTGAAAAAAAAATATTATTTATATCAGTGAAGAGTAATGTATTTGATCAGGTTGAGGTTTAAGAGGTTCACTCACTTTAGCTTGCCCACATAAAGAAGTCAGATAATACAGAAATGTTTGCATACCTTGCAGCCCGGGAACTAGTTTTGGTGTGAGCCTATCGTCTGTTGATCCACGGCCTAATTTGAAAGAATTTGCCTTGTTCCAAGTGTATACACGGCCCCTGAAAAAAAATAACAAATACAATCATTACAATTGAATACTGGTTATGTAACCCAATGTTTCTTATTAACTGTGGAAAAAAATTTCTTCTATATTGGCACCGCATAATGATTCAAAGATATATCTGTAGTCTTATTCATTGGCCATGTTCGCTCCCTATTCAGAGTACATAGCCTCCAAACAGTGCTTCTATAATTTTATATCTCACAATAATTTCTTTGCTTTTAAATCATGCACATAGTTTTGCCAAGTACATCCAATGAATGGTCATCAGTGACCTTCCAGGACAACGAAATTTATCCGCTTCTGAAAAGAGACAGGTTGGATCCACGGTCATCTGAAGTAACCATGGCAAGCACTCGAGCCAGGTCCGTCGCCAATTATTAATTTAAGACATTATAAGGTGTTGTATAGTTCTGTCTTTTGGGTGCGAAGCTTCAACGGTTTCCATGCGTCAGGTGATTACCACCAATCATAAAATGGTGGCATCTCATAACAATATCTCTAAATGGTGATTGTCAGTTAAATTAAACCTAAGAAACCAACCTGTCAGTCAGAGCAGCATGTATAAGCGGTCCGCAATAGACTTTCACAGCTCCGCCTACAGGAACAAATTGCATAGCCGTGGGGGTGGTGCCTTCTGAAAGTGCTGGAGTCTCCTCTCCGTCACCTGTTGATGTCATCCCGCCGGCAATACACTCGCCCCAGACAAATAGTTTTCCCGATACCGAGCAACATACAGCCAATTCATCACCCCATCCTATAAAGAAAAATGCGAAAATAAAGAAGTAAGATTATTTCCATCGATTTGTTTCGACATTTTTGCATGCAGTCGAATTAGTTTTTTTTTTTTTTTTTATCCATGTCCGCTCCCAACGTGGAGCATATGGTCTCCTAATGGAGGTATCTCAACGGAATTTATCTATGAGAACTGCTTGTTACTCATTTGCTCAGTCTCTTTTTTTTGAAGAGACTCTCTTCAAATTAGGTTCTAGACCTTAAAAAAGTATTTTTTCGCAAATATACATGACATCATAAAAATATTTAAGGGATTTCATTTTTTTTAATAAAAATAGAACAAATTTGCAAAAATTGATCATGTTGAATATTTACCGATAGAAATGTCTACCATCCTTTCACCAGGAGCCATCTGTACAATTTCAGGCACATGTATCAAACGCGGGCCCCACACTCCCCATATATATAAATTTCCCTTTACCGTGATGGCAGCACTGTAAATAAACAAAACAAATATTTGAATAATGACAACGGTTTATTGAATAGACTAAATAAAATTAAATAAATGGTTTCTACAAACCTAGAATAAGGCCCAGCAGATACGGTCTTGATCTTTCGATCTCTGAGACCAGGAATCCTGACAGGGCGGTCACGAGCCTTGACAGACTGTCCCAGTCCCAATTGACCGCACCTTCCGCAGCCCCATGACCAAGCGCCACCGCGGGCACCCGCAGCTAAGTATTGTCGACCTAGGGGGTGACAGGAGATTTGCACTATCCGCTCTTCTTCAACTCCTAAAAATGTAATCAATTATGTGAAAGCATTCGCATACTATAGATTCAATGGAAGTCAATTTTCTTAGCCATCGCCTGAAATTAATATTTTAATTGAAAATAATTAAATCAACAGTATTGATAGTAAATGTTCAAATTAATTTTTACCTAAAACCGGATGCAGCTTAAGTGTGTCGTAAGGGAGGGAATAGAGACATCCATCTTCGGCCAAGAGTAGCGCTAAGAGTTCAGCGCAGGCTATCTGTCTTACTCTCAACCCACCCAAAGCTACAGGTGCAAGAGGGGCAGACAAATGCGCAGAGGCTTGAGCTGGAGTACTACCGGCAGATGCTACCGGAGCAGTTAGAGGAGATGTGCATATGGACAAAACTTCTTGAAGCGATGGATCGTCACACTACACATAAAACAAAATCTGTAATAAATCATTCAAAATGTAATTTTAGTGAACCAGTATGCAATAAAAATATAACCAACCTCAGACGGTTCAATCACAGGTGGCAGTAAAGGAGTGGCTAATCGATCAAGATGACAAAGAATGGCGACACCGGCAGCACGAACGTTTACTGCGACATCTCCCATAGGAACTTCGAGAGATCTGTAAAGCAAATATATCATATATATCAAATACATCATAAATATTGCAAAATAGTCCATAAATTGCATTTAGATAATGCAATATACAATATTTTTTATACCTTAGATAAGTTTGTGTGGGACTAGATTCAGTTAGTCGATCTGCATCAATGCATTCCTGGAGTTCAGAATGAGGAGTCTGGAGTTCTGATAGGCGGTGCAAAAATGGACCCAGAGGCGCTGTACAAGCCTCGGGACATAACCTTGAAGTTATAAATAAAACATTATTTGATTGTTAAAATTAATCCTTCATTTAGAAGTATACAAATTTACAGGAGGTAAATAACTAGGCGTTCGTGGCGCAGTTGGTAGCGTCGCTGGCTACGGTTACGGATGTCTCGGGTTCAATTCCCGGTGCGGACGGTTTTCATAGATTGATCTTTCAATCGATTTATGGATTTCTGTTCGTAGTCTGAATCCTCCCTCCCACCAATCCCATCCTCACGGGACGTAACGAGAGCGATTAGATAACCACTAGTCCTGTCATAGCCCTATCTTTCTATCCCTACTCTCTTCGAAAAAAAAAAAAGAGAGATTGAGCAACTGAGTGACAAACAGTTCTCGTAGAAAAAAATTCTGTCAAGATACCTCCATTAGGAGACCATATGGTCCACATCGGGAGCGGACATGGGAAAAAAAAAAAAAAAAAAAAAATAACTATTCCACAATTTACCCAAGAATTGATTCCACAAAATATAAGTTTAATTTAAAGAATTTAATATAAAATTAGCAATCAGAGTGGTCGAATTTGTTTCCAAGATAGTGGAAGATGAGGTAATAAACTATCGCATACCTGTTATCGTGTGACGGTAATTGCAATAATATGAATGTCGCTTTAAGGATGCGAGGAAGTTCAGCTTGGCGTACGCATAGCTCCAATGTTAAGCATAGTGCAACACGCCAATCCTCAGACCCGATGACACATCCTGCCTCTCTGAAAAGGAACATTCGTAGAGCATAAGATATTATTCTTGAATAAAAATTACTTTATTCTGTCATACATTTTCAATTTCACAAAAATTTATATTCACTTAATTTTATATTGCTAGTTACCCGGTGACCAGTTGATGCAAAAAATCAACAGCAGTATCGACCAGCTCTGGCCAAAGATCATCAGATTGTCCCTCATTTCCGAGAGTGGAAGGGTACAAAGCGAGAGGAGGCAAAGCTTGTACTGCAGCTAATGCGTCTCTTAGAAGAGCTGCGCATTCATCACGGGCATCTCCCCCACGCCAAGCACGTCGCGCCACACCTAAAGCCATTCGCAGTGCTGCTCGTGCCCCCACACGGGCTAAGACAGCTCGCCAGCTGTTCAAAAATATATATGTCAGTATATTAATGTAGACAATAAATGACATGCAGTAGCAAATGTGAAGTCGGTTAGACTCACTTGACAGGTTCAGTATCTTCAGTGCTGAGAGCTTCTGCTAGGGTCGGGTTAGGTTTCTCAACTTGCCAACATTGGGAGGTCTCAGTTGATGTGGGCAACTTTTCAGAAGCATCGTAATTCCTAAAATTTGCAAAAATATTGATTCAGAAATAAAATACATTAATGATTGTGAAGAAATAATCTAAAAAATTGTTAATAAATAACATAAAATATGACAAATTTTTACATAATTTAGTTACACACCTAGAAAGCGCCAAGAGATGTCGCCTTGTAAGCAGGCAGTGTCGTCTGACGGCTGCCAAAGGTCCACAAGTCGTCGCTATCTCAACAGCCCGAGACACCATTTCATTACCCAAAGTTTCAAGTAATAATTCGACTGCAGCATCATCTATAATGTAATAAAACAAATATGTTCAACTACATCACGCTTTATTTCTCAGGAAATGACAGGAAAACTGACTATAAATATGTGTGCTAAAGCAACATTTGTAAGTAACACAAAAAAAAACTGACCTGGTTCCGGTCCCCAATGCCAGGAAGCGAGCAGATTGCGGGAGGGCGGAGGCGAGGGAGGCGGGGCCTTCCGCGGAGGAAGGGATAGGCGAGAACAAGGCGAACAGGAACAACCGGATGTCGGTCCGCATACGCCTTCACAGCACGTGCATGACAGCGCCTACAAATAAGTCGATATTTTACACCCAAATCACGCTATCTTACCAGTATGAAAAGAAATAAAACAGAAATGTACCTTGAGGCCGCAGTAGAACTTGCCATTGTCTGCTTTTTTGGCAGGTGCACCGGCATCATTCATAGCAAATGTGTCAGCAACGCAACGGAGCTCTCCGTTGCGCACCATCCAATTGTAGAGCTGCCATGCAGCAGACGGGCAGCGGAGAGCTTTGAGGGGTGCCACACGCGCCCATCGGCCATCCAAAGACCTCGCCGCCGCCAATACAGGTCTGGTTTCCCACTCTGACCCTGTACCTTCGTCCTCCGACACCGACATCTGCTAAAAATTTAACACATTCAATCGGTTAAGTAGGATAACAAAGCTTTAGTATATTTCTAATGTTGTTTCAATACAGATGTCAAGAATTACAATAATATTTTTAAAAGCTACAGCACAGTAAACTCTCACTCAAAGGCGGGGAAAAAAGTTTCAGATTCTGCGACATAGACATCAATAAATGAGAAAAATCGTGCAATTGATAGTCTAGTAAGCAAAAATTTTGACAATGTCAGCTATTACATTGACCATCTACTGTTTCAGAATCTGAAGCTTTTTCACTCATCTTTAACTGAGTGATCTTTTACCACAATGTTTCAAAAAATCTAAATGAACATTGTGTATTGACTTCTCAACTATATTAGAGAGCAAGATAATAGTAATCTCTCTCAATAAACGGTTTTCGAGATTATTCTATTTGTAGCACAATTAATCACAAAGTGGCTAAAAGAGAATAAATTCACTTCATTGATATTCTTTTACTATTCTTTCGATTGATTATGAAATTCATGGGATGCGATTTTTATTTCATCATCATCTGCAATTACATTTTCTCATAATTGACTTATTTTTGAAACAAATATTTTAAACTACCAACTAGAATAACCATTTTCAAAGTACTATACAAAAATATCCGTGCAACATTTGACATTTTTAAACAAAAATCTCACTATACACTCTTCTCTGCCGGCATTAATTTTGGCTGAAAAATCAACAAGTAGTATCATGCCACTAGCTTCACTGACCCCTTGCTAATTACCTTAAGGAATGCCTAAGCGCACAATACTTAGCTCAGCGCAGTCTCTAGCGCTAGATGCCTAGTTTCATATGATACCTTGTGGAAGAGAAGTATTTAGAAACTAATAATTTATTTGATGTAAAATAATTATTTAATACAAATAAAAAATATTTCATAATTAAAAAAACACAGCTTTCTTTGTCTCACTCTTCTTGTAAACAAATCGATAATATACGATCTGAGAAACAAAAGCTGTTCGCTTAAAACTATTTTGTTAAAGCGGTCAAATAATGATAATACTGTGTTGAGCAATTATTGTCATTATGCGATCAATTACAAAACAGCCTAGGCGGTTATATGACATAACGTAAAACTGGTTATTTATTTCGTAACTTTTGTATTTATTGAAGGTTTCTAGGCAAAAATATAAAACTCATCGATTTATTTTCATTTATAAACTTGTATCTTAGGGAATATAATACATGCAGTTGATTTTTCGGCGACTGAATTCATTATTTTTTAATTTATTTGTTTTATATCCAGAGAAAGTAAATTTTCTTTATTTATAATAAATCAAACCTCGTTTATTGAATCCTGCACTCACAAAGCTTCTTCGTCTTGTCCATTCCTTATTTTTAAATATATTATAGGTCAATAAAAAGGGTGTTTTAAAATGTCAGATTTTATTTATTTTATATAGAGTAAACTGTCAGGTAAATATATACTTTTTAAATCGATGTCTGTAGCTATTAGGTGAATCCAATTAATTAGCCATTGAAATATTGTAGGTAAATATTTATATTCTAGAAATTTTTAAATTTTAACTTTCAGAATAGTAAAAAATAAGCAGCTGCCGTATTTCATTTAGAAAATCTGAATGTTAACGTAGTTAAATTAAGTTTACAAAAATATTTGGTGTTGCACTCAGCCAACAGGAAATCGTTTTATTTACTGATTTTAAAACATGGCGCTGCGTCAAAACGTCAGAATTAATGTTGATTTTAAATACAATAAAATATACATACAGTATTAATGAAGAGCCCTTAAAGTCGATCGGGGCTTTTTAAAACTGAAAATGGACGAGCAGGAATACTTCTCCGAGGACGATTATTCGTACTTAATGCTATGCGGCGAACCGACAATAATCGAAGGGCTAAAATTCGCCAAGGACCTTATATTAGTAAATGTCGCATTTCAATTATTTCTACAATATACATCTCCGCCGGCCTTTATCAAACATAACATCTCGCTCCTTTTAGGCAGCTTTCTTTTATATAACAGTGTCGGATTCGCATTTTTATGGACTGCAGGACTAACCATTGGATCGTATTCGTTACTAATGATTCTGACACTGGCTCTCAAGAAACACAGAGGAATAATAACTTCAGGACTGGTGATAGCTTTCTTACTGAAATCCGAATATTTAGTCGTCAATTCCAAAATGTGGCAACAGATAAGAGGCATACAGATGCTAGCTGTTATGAAAGTAATCTCTGTCGCAATAGACATGGACAGAGGATTAATGGTTGTGGCCCCGAGCCCCGCAGAATTCGCTGGATACATAATGTGCCCTGCTAACTGCGTGTTAGGTCCGTGGGTATCATTTCACAAATACAACCGATCCTTGGAAAAAAAGTACCTCAGTAAATATTGGGTGAGGGCCATAGCCGTGAACACGTTCTTTGCACTGCTGGCTTTGTTCTTTTCCAATTGTCTAATTCCATGGTATATAGCGGAGGACAGTTCTAAGTGGGCAATAGTTTATCGTGACGCCCAGTCTTTCAGAACATCACATTATTTTATATCGCTGATGTCGCAAGCCTCGATGATATCGGGCGGATTCGGTGAACTCACTGATGGCGGGTGGAATGTTGAAGTAACAAAACCGTTCTACATCGAGATACCGAGATCTCTCGTTCAAGTCGTCATCTATTGGAATATCCCCATGCATCGATGGCTAAAAACCTATGTCTTCAAGGCTTGTCAACCCTATGGAAAATTTACAGCGATATTTGCAACATATTCCATCTCTTCATTACTGCATGGGCTGAATTTTCAACTATCAGCTGCGCTTTTAAGCATCGGCACATTTTCTTACGTCGAATATAAAATACGTAGTAAAATATCTGCAATATTTAGCGCATGCTGTCTTGTGAATCCCTGCTCGAAAAATTGCGCACACACCAACAAGAGTAGCGATGTATTTGTTTTTTTGTTTAATTTAATGATGATGTTGTTAGCGATGTTTCATCTTGCATATTTAGGGGTTATGTTTGAGGCATCTTTTGCCTTGCAAGAAACAGGATACTCTTACGTGCACACATTGAATAAATGGTCCGAACTGAATTTTTCGAGTCATATTATAGCGGCTGTCACATATTTCATTTATATTCTAATTTAATAAACTTTTTCACGACCTCTAATTATGTGATATGACAAATAATAATTTCAATATGTAAATGTAAGCGCTTCATCGGTCTCTCCATTAAGTAATGTATCAACGTCGTGATATTATTAAAAATAAGAAAACTGACAAACTGTTTCAAATATTAGACTTTAAAACACTATACTAAAACGGATTGCTTACATTTTTGTAATTTACAAGTCTCATCCTGAAGAATGATTCGAAGTGTACAAAATAAAATACAGACTCTGAAATAACAATTCCCTGTTAACAAACTTACTTTTAGTTTGTCGGCAGATGTATATACAGCTGAAACTGTGGCAGCAAACAATACATTTACAGTATTATCTTTCCATTGATATCATACTTATTGAACATGTATTATTAAGTATTTTTATTCTCATAGGTTAATTATAACTGTGTAATTGTGAAGCATACATCATGACAAATAACATATTTAGTGCTAAGAATCAATGTTCAAATGTTGTGTAGCTCGCTAGATTTCCATTTGTTTATGAATCTCTTCACTTGGTTTCTGCTCGCCATTACAATGATGCAAGTTTAGAACCATTAAAACAAAACAGTATTGCTAGTGATATTTCTATTGTTTCATTCATTAAATTAAAGAATGCCAGACGTATCAATACTATGTTACCTTTTTTTTTTAGATAAAAGGGTCAATCTCATAAATTTATCAAAGAACTAGACATCTGTTCTAATATTGTACTATCTGCCATTGATAGATAAATCATTTAATAGATGATAGATAAATCGTTATGCTCCATAATTATTTGATTAATATTTCCATTTTACTTAATTTTGTATTAATAATGAAAAAATTTGCTGACCAAATTATATATATTACTTAGTGCAGCGAATCATAAATTGGAAGTTCTCAATATTATCTACCTCGTAAAATACGATAATGTAAAAATGTTTTGTAGCAACGGTTTTCTTTTGTGATTTGAACAGTATGTTGTTTTTGGAACATATTTTTAGAATATAATGATGTACATATATATAAAAATAAGACCTCTAATGTAAATGGTTGTTTGTAAGAGTTCAATGTAGATACACATATACAATCTAAATTCAGCCAAATAAATTCTAGAATTTTTATCATAAATTTTCAGGTCTCAATAATTTGAAATCTAACCATGCATTTTTATCTACATAAATTTTTTTTAAAACCTAGTCTAACTTTGAAAATTTTCACTCAATTTTCCCAAAAATTCAAAACTTTATATTAATGCACAAACTATTTGTAGAATTAGATATCCTCCTCTACTTAATAGTTTTTAAAATATCACTCAGAAATAATGACAAAAAAATACAATGCTTTTCTAATGACATAGCCTGCATCAAATTTTCTTATCAGCTGTCTTCGTAGAGTCAACTGCCTTGTTTTAATCATGAATGCATCAGGTTGTTTATCTTATATTGGTTCGATAGTTTTTAAGGGTTTTAAGAGTATTCGAAAGCAACTGTTCACAATTTGAGATGACTCTTGTCATGTATGCTGTATTGAATGTGTTTTATAAAATTTTTAATTTGTTAGCTGAGCTTGTATGATATCGATTCTCAATTTCATCAATGAGCATTTCTTTTACTTTCACTGCTTATAGTTTAGCATCGAGATGACCTGATTGTTGCTAGTTGGTGAATTTTCCAATGGTACAGTCCTCGTGAAGCTTCGCGCATAACATGGCATAACCTAATAAATAGCGTTAAAATAAGATATTCACATCTATTATAGGATTGTAGCTAAAGTTTCTCATCCATTTCATTCTTGTTAATAGATTAAAAATATATTTAAGGAATGGCACAATTAGTTATAAATTGACTTAACAATACAGTATTTTGTTTAAACTTTTCATTAATATCAATAGTTAGTAATAATCTAAAATAATAATGTCATCACATAGAATTGGTAATATGCATAATTCTAGCTCCTAGAAAAAGTTACAAATGCAGTTCTCAAATATCAAAAAACATATTTGTGTAACAAATGATAGATATTCTTTACATGGTAATTATTTATGGCGGTGATTTTAACTGTGATTATTACAACCAGTTTTAATCTTTTGAGACCTGTGCCTTCACCCATAAATATCATTACGATGTTTACGAGTCTTCTGATTGAGCTGAATTCTTTTAATACATGGAAACATTTCAGAAATAAAATGTAATATCGGAAATGGGTACGAATAATGATGGCTGTGAAAGCATACAGATTGTGTTTTATGAAAGTCTTGCAGAAGTGTAAATGGTTTTTACTTTGTGTAATATATAATTTATCTTATCGGTCAATTAGTGCACAATATATATGACGAGTACCTAGTTAATTACCCTATGCAAGTAATCCAAAGTTGGTTGATGATTAAAACTGATTGATCTAAATATGTGTTCAGTGAGAATTTTATTAATACTCAATTAAATGTAAATTATTTCTTTATTTGTAAAAAAATGTAGAAATTACTCAAACAATTATGAAAAATCTTTTAATGAATATGCTGTGATTAACATTAGAATATATCTAGAAGTATTTATAAAGTATAATAAATAATATGCATCCTTTAACTAATATTTAATTGTGGAAACAATATGATAAATTCGATTAGACTAACAATTAATTATGAAGGGTATTTTCATGCCAATTCCGCCTCCTCTTTACATGGTAAATGCTCACAAATCCCCATTTTAATCCTTGAAGGCATCCAAGGGCATGGTAATAAGATACATACAGTGGATCTTTGATATATCGTTTCTGAAAAAACCAGTGAATATAGTATTTTTGTACAAAAATAAAATTATTTGAAGGTTACGAATTTCTCATATAAGTTGAAACAGTCTTTTACACGTATATCATTATTTTGTCCTGCCTGAACTTCCGATAAAATTTTATTTGCAGTTATATAACTATATCAAATTTTGAATGCTCAATGCCGGTCGACAACATATCAAGAAATAATCAATGCTGTATGATAATATTTCAGGACGATTCATCAAGGTCTCACTGTAATGTGATATTTTGTAAATATTGGCAGATTATAACTCCATATTAAATATTATTTATCAAGTGCAAGTTACTTGAGCACATAATGAATCAAAAATAAAATTATACAAAAATAGTAATTTAACAATTCTTCACTCTCGCCTATCAAGAATATAGAATAGTTTTATGTATAATTAATTAAATAATTTGATTTTTTCCCTCACAAATAGATTTTTTTATTCGAATTCTAAAAAATAGCAACAATAAATTAATATTTTGTACAGTTCCATGTATTTTGTAAAATACATGGAAGTGTACAAAATCTCAATAATCCAAATTTAATATTGAAATTCCATCAAGCACCCTCAGTCGATGTCTTAAATTATAAATAAATTAATACCAGTAATAAATTAGCAAAGGGACAGCATTCCTAACAGTATCATTAAATTACATAAATTTTATTATTTAAACCCTAAAGATTGCTTTCAATTATACTCAGTTTGGAAAAATATTTTATGATCTAATTTATTTTGGTGTTTTACCTTCCAGTATCTTCAGGTTTAAAAACAGATTTTAGTCTATCATAACTATAAGATGCTCGATAGTTTTGAAACACGTACTTGGTTATAATTACTAAACATTATAGAAATATACGAATCTGCTATTAATTCAATGTCAAATTTCATCACCCTCTGCCTACGGCATATCCATTTTATGATACAAGTAATCTTATCCCTTAATATTTTGTAAGGTTCTTTATATTATATCCACTAACATGATCTTGTAAATAAATAATAAACTTTCATAGTACTTAAAGATTGTTTTATTGAATATTCAGTACATTTATTATCCAAACATTTTAGCTATTTTCTAGCCACATGCATGCAAGAATTAATTTTTGACGTATTTCACATTTACCATTCTTTTCTTCGTGATTAAATGAGAAAAATGTTGCAATACATTATTTATTTCATTATAATAATTTTTCATATTTTTCTAGGTACATATTTCAACAGAAGTTGTCAGTTGCATAACCTCTCATTTTCGTCGATAGTAAGAATAGAATGATGGGTCTAGGACAGGAATAGTGTTTACCTAGTCAGTTTCACTTCCCCCTGTTTTTAGGATCCAATAGTCGGGAGGAAATTTAGACATCACAGACATCCAGTCTTTGAACACAAATCCGCATATGGATTGAAAAATCAATTTATGAAAGTATTCACTCTGGGATTCAAACCCGCGGACACTGCAAACGATGAAAATGAACACCCAAAGGTGTGGAACACTCAGAAGAGGGCAAAAGAAATTGATAGCAATCATTCTCTCTTCAAAAGACTGTATCATTGCAATGCTTTGGTTTAAATTTTATAATGGACTATTGCGCAGAGCGTTTTTTCTGGGTGCCAAATACACAGATTAAGGATTGTAACAATGCCTAAAAACACTGTTATTTATTAAAAAATACTTTTGCAGTCCGAACAGTCAAGGTTACACAGTCATTATTTGTGAGACTATGGTTTTTCATATAGTAACCAGAATACGTTATCACATAATTTGAAGGCTAAAATTGAAAAAGTCTGAGCCTATGTATTTGTTGAACATTTTACAAGTGTGTTTACTAAATTACTTCATCATAACCAAACTATTCCATTTTTCTCTAACATAAAGTTTTTCACAATTACTTTCTCGTGGCTGGTTACACTGGCCTCAATTAAATTCGCATGAGAGGTATTGTCATCGTTTTCTTTTGTTTTTCTTTTCAAAGTCACTACATAATTGATTCTTTCTAAAATAGATTCCTCTGCACAAACTTCACCCATCTCACCAGGAGTCAACTTGGATATAAAATATCCCGGCTTGGTGTACAATATGACACTTTTGTATTCTTTGGTTGCTGACTGCAGCATTTTCAATACTTTCTTTACGTACAAAATCCATTCTGAGTATTCCAGAACCAAACATTCTGTCTGACCAATAAAATGCAGATATTGTGTCAATTATAACTAGAGATGTGTTGTAATTACTGGAAAGTATGTATTCCAATCCTTTAATTGTTATAAACATCTGTGTCGAATCAAAAATAGTCATCACAGTTAACTTTTCTAAACATTCAGTTACAGCATTATCAACAAACAACTCAATATCATTATTCTCACTTTTAGGCTGAAAAGCGTGTCTTGATACAACACAGTTTTTCAAGGTTTTCTTTAATTCTGTTATCGAGAAGTGTCCATCAGTCAACAAGTAAATTACCCCGGCGTTCTTCCCTCCCATATCCAAAGGTAATAGTGTGTTTGAGATAATCTCACACAGGAGAATAGATTGAGATGTGTTGATATCACTATTTATTTCGATAACCTCGTTATGTTTAATGCCTTCTTCAAAAAGCTCTGGGTAGACGAAATCTAAGGATGGGCGAGAGTCTAGTCTAGCAAAAAGTTGTATACCAGATTCAATTTTATGTGGTACATCCATGATCACTTTTGCAAAATATCAAAAAACAGCATAACATCAAATGGTGGATAGAACCGGTATCATTGTCGCTACTTCCAACTCTTAAACGGCTTAAGGTAATAATTATTGTAACCCAACAACTGACAGTAATTTGACTTGACTGTCAAAATTTTGATAGTCCCGCCTTTTAAGCAAATTGAGCCAACCTTAATATATCGCTCGTAGTCTGGCAAAGGACCATCGATAACAAAAATATAGTATATGTTTATGTACCAGAGCTAGTGATGCGGGGCCGGGTAAAAACCCGGGTTTTCCCGGTAATAAAATCGGATGGGAAAATTGAGAAAAAAGCAATGATAATATTAATGATATCTTTATGTTTTTTAGCAATCGGTAAGTCTTATTTTAAAAACGTAGTAGCATTTTTGACGTATGCACACATTTAAATTTCACACCCCCAATTTAAGGTTAGTTAGAGTTTGATGATTTAGATCAGTGTTATCCAACTCTTTTACACCTGCGGACCGGTAAAAAAAAGGAAATTTTTTCGAGGATAACAAATAAAAATGTTTTTTTATGTAATATTGTTTTAATCTTATATTGTGACAGATGGACATAACCAGTGGTGTAGCTAGGATTTATGCCACCCAGGAGGTGCTTGAATTTGCTCCTCTTGCTTTTGTCAATTTTTTTAACTAATACAATGCAAAAGATTGCGCCGCAGGCAGAAAAATTTTATGAATAAGTGTAATTTCCTGACAAATTTTATGAATAATAATAATAATTTTTCTTCAAACATGATGATTTTATATTTAAAACAGTGTTGGGTAAGGGTTGGGTTATTTTTTGAATTAGCTACTCTTTTTTTATTTTATCATAAATCATCATGATGAAAAAAATTGCGCCGCAAGCAAAAAATTCACACATGCATATAATTTCTTGAAAAGTATTTACTATATTTTTACAATCCTGTCATTTAAAAATGCTATAATTAATATTAAATTTGTTGATTCCCGCAGGTTTGTTTTTCAACAATGTCAAAAGATCTGTAAGTCATTTAAATAAATTTTATATTTATTATTAATATGAAAATATAAAATTATTTATACACAATACATTATAAGGTATATTTTGTAAATAAAAACGAATTAGAATTGTGAACCAATTTAGAACAAAACATTCGGTAGATTTTACTAACATAACATTTAAAAAATTGTAACAAATTTATTTTCCCTTGCTTTGCTCTTAGCAAAGTCGTTAGAAACATTATCAAAATCTATTTTGTCTGCCAGGTGGTGTGCTATTGAAAATATTACATTTTTTAAATCCCAAATGGCTCACTGTTGATATTAAATATTTTTTGTACTAATTTCAACTTAGAAAAACTAATTTCACCGCTAACAACACAATTGTGAGGAAAAAAACAAATTTGTGACTGTCTTCAAAATTATATTTCTGAATAAATTACAAAAGTTCAATCTTTGCCACCCTTCCACACATCTATTTCATTATGTTAAACAGCAACATGATTTTGAATTTTTCCCAATCAACATCATTATGATTTGAATATAACTGACACTTGTAACTTTCACTCAAAAGATTTTATGGAGTAAGAAAAACATATTTCTCAGCAAAATTATGAAGCTGAAAAAATTACTCTTCCCATTTCAGCTTCGAATGATAATTCAGCATCAGAGCTCACTAATATTTTAATTTAATGCACTTAATATTATAAAATATTGAAAAGAACCTATTAATAATTGTTCTGTTTTTTTATACTAACGAAGTAGGTTTCAAAATTTTCAAAAGTTTCTTCGACAATTTTTCTAGGTTTCAAAATTTATTGTCTATGTGCGATATTACCATAGATTAATTTATTTCGATTATTACAATAATAATCCATGTGCTTTTGACTTGTGATTTTGAAAGTTGACAATTTATAAAACATATCCTATATCTAAAGCATTTACGATCAAAAACAAGCATGCCGAGGTCTAAAAGAGATAAAAAGAGTAAGTTGAAGCTTTGTGTCAATATCTAGTTCACTTAAAAAATATTTTACGTTTTTCACTCGACATGCAGGTTAAATTTGTAATACCGAAATATCTTACATCCGCGTTTTCTTTTTACTTCTTATGCACGATTACTACGAAGGCTTATTTTTATTATCTGTTTTCAGTTTCCCTGACAAAAACAAACAAAAAGGGTCTGCTCTTGAAGCAAAATATTATCGATGAAATAAGGAAATCTGTTGAGAAGTACTCAAATATATTTTTATTTACTGTACACAATATGCGAAATACTAAACTGAAAGATCTAAGGGCAGAATGGAAAGACTCAAGATTTTTCTTTGGCAAAAATAAAGTAATGGCCCTTGGTTTGGGCAAATCAGAAACCGATGAAGCACATGACAAATTACATCACGTTAGTATAATAATATTCAAACTTTACTGTTTTAATTATGGTTCAAATAAGGTTTGCGTTGGATTTTTTTTAACCTGTAAAGTCTTTCTGAGCTTCGACCCAGGTAAATTTTGATGTTGCATTCCAAGAAAATATATAAACTAACACAAACAAAAATTCAAATAATTTTCGGTAAATGCTCGTATTGGTGGACTTGTCTAGGAATGCATTTTTTTCATTAAAAAGCATGCGAAATGAATTGTTTTACGGTAGAACAGTCTTGTCAAGCTAAATATATGGAAAGTATTCGATAATGATGAAAGGAAACATCATAACAGTGGTTTATCGCATAATAGGGTAAATGTTCGTATTGGTGGCATTTATTTAGTAGAACGCCGCGCGGCATGAAGCCGAAATAGCTATCAGCTAACTAATAAACTTTGTAGAACTGAATACTTTGATACTTTGTCGTATTATAATCCAGTTCTACCAAATACATGCCTTACATAAAATAAAGATAGCTGAATTCGTAGGAATCTTGATTTAGGCTCTTATTTGTTTGTAACACACATGAATATGTTTGGTTTTAGGTTGGCAATCATGAGTTTATTGCAATATGGCGGTAAAAATAAAGTTCGTGACATATACAACTATTATGCGATATACAACTGTTATAATGCTTCTTTTCGTCGTTATTGAATATATTTAGCTTGATGAAAGACTATTCTACTCTGAAACATAACGTTTCGCGTGCTTTTTGGGGGAAAAAATGCATTTTTAGACAACGTCCACCAATACGAACATTTATCTATTTTTCATTCATTTCAATAAGTTTAGGTAATTGTTTATTACTATAGAACATGGCCTAAAAATACTATTTTTCTCCAAAACGCACGAGAAATGAAATGTTTTAAGGTAGAAAAGTCTTTTATCAAGCTAAAAATGTGTGAGCATGTCACAAACTTCAATGTCAGGCCTTTCATAGTTTGAGTTGAAAACTCTGACTTGCACATGTTATGCTGTTGCAAAGGGCAATAGCATGTACATCGCTTTGTAAACTGATGTTTGCTTTTTTTTTTTTTAATCTCAACCTGAATCCATAGAAAATGGCATTTTATTTTAAGTAAATCTAATCCGTTAGACTGTTGATAAATTATTGTATGTGACAATATGGCCATAATCATGAAATAATACTCCTTAATGGCTTTTATCTTTTGAATTCTATTTTGAAGCCACACAATATCTATCATGTTCTGCATTAATTTGTTGAAGTAACTGTACAATTGTTTGAGGTCTGATACATAATATGTGTGTTTCGCTATATTTTTTTTATTGTTTGATTGAAACCGAATACCGTGGATGTTTGTGCTACATCAACATTAAGTTTAAATGAATAAAAATTAAATTATGGTCAAAAATTGTGAAAAAGTCATTTAAAGTAATGGAACCTATCACTGATTTTTAACTGTATCTTTTTATATACGGTTTTTAGCCTGTTATCCCTGGAACGTGTCCCTTGTGCTAATAAAGATTTTTTTGTATTGTTCCTCATAATATTTAAGCAATCTGAACCCTCTTAGCATTCAAGCACCGAAGATACGGAGGTAGGGAACTATATGATTTTGGTAGGCCAGTCAATAAACTTTTAATGTATGCAAATTATTTTGTTAATGAATGAAAACAGTACTATGATAAATGTGGAATCATTCAAAAGGCCTCTAGGGCCTAGAAGGTGGCAAAGCGAAAAGTTCCCCATTCCTGGTCTAGACATTGTTGAAAGTCACAAACCTTTGCCACCATCTTTCAGGAGGCCTTGAGCAGAAGCTTAAATCATTAATGATTGGTGCAATCGTACTTTTTCCAGAGCATTTTCCTTATTACAATATTAATATGTAACATATTTACTATTTATATATAGATTTTCTAATTGTTTTTTTTTTATCTCAGGATTTTTTTTTTATTCCAGTTATCAAAGCGCTTGATAGGTCAATGTGGCTTATTATTTACTAACAGGGCAATAAAAGAAACTCTGGCATGGTTTGAAGATTTTGCAGAGGATGACTACGCTAGAGCTGGGTTTAAATCTACAGAAGAAGTTGTGTTACCGGAAGGACCGCTCGAAGACTTTCCTCATTCTATTGAACCCCATTTAAGACAACTCGGTCTGCCCACCAGTCTTCAGCGAGGCATAGTTACATTAATCAAAGAACATGAAGTTTGCAAGAAAGGACAAGTGCTGACACCGGAACAAGCCAGAATATTAAAGTTACTCGAAAAGAAAATGGCGGTCTTCAAGCTGACCGTCAAGTGTTACTGGTCAAAAGACAAAGGTTTCCATAAATTGGAAACAACCGAGGAAAAGGATGATGGGAAAGATGAGGAATCAGACGAACCGATGGATGATGATGATGAGACGTAGGAAAATAACAATTACCGGTGTTGATTTTTTAATAATTTTATTCTAAATAACATTTATGAAATGTAATGTAACATGATACTTATTTTATCAATGTTACTAGCGAAATACAGAAATCTTTCCAACCATACAGTTTGTTTTTTCTTAAATTTTGAAGAATATTTTCCAAGCCTGCAAAGCATAATATTATTGTGAATTCGGTAACTTGATTATCCTGACGAATAAATCATCTTACATTCAAATTTACATCACTCAGTCTGAGCGCAGGCACAAACCGAACTTGCGTATAAGTAGATTAAAAATATGTTTTTAAATAATATCACAACGTTTTCTAACAAATTATAAAATTATATTTAATAGTTTATTGACCTACTTAAAATACTTTCCTACACATAAATAAAAAGAGACTAAATAATAGGTACAGTTTTATCACTATTTAGATGCATTTGTCTACCTGACAACATAGTATGATTCTCAAGTAATTTTATCACAAAAAAATATAATGGAAATCAAGAGAGCTTAGATTATTGTGAACAATTAGCTTTACTCGATGAAAACTGTCATTCTTGTAACATTTTTCGTAAATCATAAATAAATAAAAAATAATCATCTAAAATAACCTTAGTAATAAATTAAAGAAATGCATTAGAATTATTATAACTCATGGGATAAATTAAATATTCACACGTTTCATCACTGATGAACGATGGGTAATATGTGATTGAGTTTCCACCTGTCATCTTTTTTAGAGTAAACAATGTTGGTATGTAAACTCATTATAGTGGAAAATCACCGTAATTTGCAATTTTGTATTTTGATGGTAACAAAATTAAATGCAGCTGAAAAATTTGTGTACTTATTTAGTAAAAATGGTATACAGTAAATTAAAAGAAATTTCAATAATTGAGGTACATATGCTTCAGTTATTGCCCATACCGTCATACACTTCTCTGGTGGCTTGACGCATTCTATATTTGAGTTTTGGTATATGCAACATGATGCGATTGCATTTGTGGAACTAATGATTTTTTGGCTTTGCACTTCAAATTAAATGGTTTATGAGAGCGACACTTACATATATGTGCAATGCATTTTTTTGTAGCAGAAATACCATAATAAGTAACATGCAGCTGTTGATTTTTTTAAAAGTGTTCAAACATCTTAGATTGAAACTAATTTTCACCTATCGCATGAGGAATGACACTTGATGGAAATCTTTCAAATTTCTAATAAAATATATTCAAAAAATTTAAATTTATAAATCTAACTTTTATGTAATTATTAAGCTTAAGTAATGCGGTATAACATCAATATATCAAAAAAGCCTTCGGCATCATCACTATCATTGGCGAAAAGAAAGCACCATAACGAAGCTGTTGGGATACAATCGATTCGGTTTTAGTGATCGGATGGACCCTCCGGTATAGACGGCAGCGTGTGCGAAGAGATGGGTGGTAAAATTTCAGGAAGATGAGCGACCGGTTCTCTCCAGTAGACGAACTGCGAGAAATCTTCACAAACTTCACCTCTCACCGGTGGGAACAGGTGATCGACGATGTAGCTCATGTTTGAATATCTGCAAAATAAAAAATATTTATATATTACACGTAATATGCCGTGAAGTGGGTAAGGTAAAGAAAAACACGAAACTGGCATGATTAACAAAACACTGAAAACAAAAATGATCTCAGATAAATCAACAGTAAGTATAGTCATAATAATACAGATAAACTTATGACTTATATGATACTAGAGTATAGCTTCAAACGAATATAGAACATGGTCAAAAACCTACTTTTATTATGTAAACAGGACAAGTATAACAAAATTTTAACTTTCTTAAATTTCTGTCAGTTACTGTAAGTATATAACAGTGGTGCCCATAAGGTAGAAAACCAATAATTTTAATCCACGCTTTTTAAAGAAATTATCATACACAAAAAAAATTGCCTGCTCTTATTCTCTCAGTTGTATCAGTGCAACCTTAAATGTAGCACTATCTATTTTTATTAATAAAGTAAATTCATTTTTTATTTTGATGATTCACTTCGAAGGCTGCATGATAGGAATAGTTGGGCACCACTAGGATATAATATGTTGGCATGCTGTTACTCTAAAAAAAAAAAATGAATTTATGAAAGGCACACATTAATAAATACTATATTTTATTTTAAGAAATCAAAATCAATCTTATATAAAATGGTTTCAGTTGTTTTTTAATAAATGATTTCAATTGAAATTAACACCACCCACATTGTTCAAACGGCTGAAAAAAGCAATAAAATAGAGTAGAACACAATACAAGATTACATATTAAAAAAATACATATTTGCCTTTGTCATACTGAACACCCTGAGATTAATTTAACTACTAAAATATTCATTCATCAATTACTGATTGATTGAAAACAAATCATGAGTTTGTTTCAAATAAGGATGTTTATTATCCAAGTACAATGTGATTGCTGTTGAAGCAGTGTTTTTTTGCGCACTTAATATGGTGCAGAATGATCTCAAGCACTGCATATGCTAGTTTGTGTTGTGTGTTTGCGAATGCGCAAGTAAAAACACACCTTAAGTTGTCAACAATATGACAAAATTTCTGCTGAAAGTAAAATGATTGCTATCAATTCGATGATCAAAATGTAGAAAACACAATATGATCCAGTTATATGAGTAAATGGTAAAATGTACAATAAAACGAATGTTTTTTCTTCTTATCTAAAATAAAAAAAAACATCACAAATCTAACAGCATGGCGTATGTAATGAATGAAATATGAGATCCATTGTTAAATTTCATTAGTAAGCATAAAGGAAAATACAAACATTGTCAATGTGGCATGTGATGTTGATGACACGGGCAGAGCGGTGAAAGTGCATATACGCTGTCGAGATGAAATGATTTTTGCGTTTAGCGGCAGGGCTTACCATTATAAATATCTCTGATGCGTTGTCTATAGTGCAGCATTCAGTACTTATACAAATATTGCACATAAATATCACATTCACATTAAATAATAGTTGTAAAAATAAAGTATAAAAATAGTCAATTTCGTTAAAAATTATTATTGCCTCGGTTATTTGATTTATCTTATTTATAATAAAATCTATTATTATCAATGTGCAATGGGATAATCAACCGGTGGAAATAACTCATTCACTATGTCACTCTGCCCAGTGTAGCTGGAAAAATAAAAAAAAATAATACATACTACTTAACAAGCTGTCGCTCAACACTACAATTAAGTTCCATACTGTATGCTGATGTGATTGAAGCTATATTATTATTACTTTATATTAAAAGGAAGAGTTTATTTGAACATTAGTAATATCTGCAGGCTTTTATGAGCACATTCAAAAACGCAAAAATTAGTTAAGAATTGATATACGATTAATATTGTTGCAATAATTATATGAAAAAATGAAGTAATTGTCTTTAATTTTTAAAATTAAATATATCCTGATATACCACTCCTGTCATTAGTTATAATAAAAAAAATAATTGCATGACAGGAATTGCACTATCAAAGTTTAATATACAAAAAAAGCAAAAAAAATGGATGGAACCTTATTTGTAGGTAAATTCTAGATATTATTTGCTTCCAAACTTTTCAGAAGTTGACGGTTAATTAAAATTTGTTCATGAAAGCTTTCCTTCATCACAATAAAACATTAAGTAAAATTTTAAATCAAAAGTATTGCATAATTCAATCTAGTGCAAAGTTGAGTCGATTTTCATAATTAAAATTTATGCAAAAACTTGATAAATCTTGTTCATGTGTTGAGTGTGTGTTAATAATTATAATTCTATCGTTGAAAGAAAAATCTGGAGGTTGATTTCAATCACTTGGATTAATTATAAAAATAGTTTCCAATGACACCTCGCAGTAAGTTTGGAAGCTACATCTAAAACTAAGCATGCATAAAAATAATAATTCTACAAACTATAAGAAACCCTTCAATTGACATTATTGCCATAGATGACCATTTTATATTCAGTTGTTATAATTAGTCTTCATCAGATGCCTAAAAAAATTACAGTGGATTCCGCTTAATTTTGACATTCGGCAGGCTAGAACAATGTGGCCTGAGTGGCTCTACTGGCTGTTGAAAGTGCAACATGATTTTAAAGAGTATCCAATAGACTACAGCATAAACTAAACGACTAAATGCGGAGTCTGTACAAATAGTATCCTTGCTGTGTTATAGAAGAAATGTAATAATAAATTAAATTGTATGCAAGTATTCCTTTATGTTTTTATATTAAATTATTAACACAAACAATAAAATTTCAAATCATGTGTACAATTGATTTCTAACATTCATTGCAAAATAATAATGCACCCAAATTACCCTACCGCTAGAATGTCTACCTTAAAGTGTTTTCCTACATAATTATTGCAATATGTGTACAGTAGTCCCTCGTTATCTGTTGCAGAGTTAAATATTTTTCTCAAGATGTCATTTTGATAGTGCAAAAACATACTAAACTGTGCCGCGGACAAAGAAACAGCTGTAAAGTGACAACGTAAAAAGCACACATATTGTGACTTCAATTACAAAATGATCTTACACAGCACGCACACTAGCACACGAGAAATGATGTCATTACATTATATGTTGCAAACTGTCGATTTTAAATTTTCTATCTTGGAGAAAAATGTTTAATTATCAGTGTAAATAACTATCCATATAACCGTTTTTTTTCAAAATTTTACAGACAGAAAATTAAAATTCATAGATAACGAGGCATCACTGTAGAAGAAAAATAAAACTTAAACAATGGTAACTCACAATAATATTTGCGATACATTCTACCTTAAAATTGTATCATATTTGAAATGGGTTATTTTATGAAATAGTATTAGAAGATACCATCATTTATTTTAATTTAAAAAAGTAATAATATTACGAAGTATGTAATAAAATTAGTGTAGTATATTGTTTGAGTGAAGAGACACTGATTATAATAAAATTATGATCCATACTGACAAACTTAATCGACAATTTCAGGAAGTGTTATAAATAATAAGCATGCTAAAGTGTTAATGTTATTTTTTTTATGTAGCGTGATACCTATATCCATTGCATAAAAATAAATATGTCAAAGCATCAGACGAATACTTACGAAGATTGAAATGTCTGCGTGAGTTCGTGCTTCAGCTCTCCTTTATAATTAATTGTGAAGATGCGAACAATTGGAATACCGACGGTTTGATATGCGCACACATCCTGAAAGTGAAAGATTGAAAAATATATGCTATGCGCTTTCCTTGATGGCTTCGCTTATCCTAATAAAGTGTTAGGTAGTTATCGATAAAAATATAATATTAAAACTTTCTTTGTCCAAAAGTTTTGCAATTAGTCATTATCTTGTAGCAGCAAATCTGATCAGTAATGGTGAAAAATATAGTATTTTAGTATTCATGAAATTTAAAGGCACAGCATTTTCACCATTTTCTCACTTACACAATTGATCAATATTTAGTTAAATTTTTTAGAAATAGAGCATTGAGTAGTAATGAAATTATAATACTTTTTATAAAAATTCTCATTTACTTGATAAATTTTTGATGTGATTATGCAAAAAATTTTGAACCAAAAAAAAAAAAAAAATTGTTAATAGACTTTTTTCACTATGCTACATTAAATTAACCCTTTTGCCACTATCAAGATTGATATAAATTTGTGTTTGTAGCACTCTTTTTGACACTTTAACCCGGTCATTACACTATTCTTTCTTGACAGCTTGATGATTCATTTATAATAAGCCTGTGTTTTTCAATAAACATTCGAATATACATAAAAAATGCGCATAGATACACGGATTATTTGGGCATAGTAATGTATCAAGTTAGTTAAACTGTTTGGTACTTACATTGACTCTATTTCCATAGCCTGCGTAAAATGGTTTGCAACCTGCAGGGAAGAGTGCCATAATATCTGACATGCACTGTATTTTAAATTCTTCCGGTTTCTTTTCGATCACTTCTCGGTGGAAGGCTCTCAGGAGCGAAGTAGGATTCAAAAGGAGGGGCCCATCGGGTAAGGAGAGATCCCCTTGCTTGACGGACCGCAAATATTCTCGAGTAACCTGAGACATTGAAGTAAATAACATATTCATAAACAATTATAGAAATTCGTTTTCATGTACATTGAATTTAGAGATGCATTCCGTTCGGCGCATCTTTTTTGGAAACAGAAGTAAATGAAAACATGTACAGCGATTTAAGTTTTATACTTTTCTTTTCGTCTATTATGCATATATTATTTTATACCTCAGACATTTACTAAGAGCTTATTGTCAAATGTCAAACATAAAAATTGTGCTATATCATAATTTAAGACATCGACTGAGGGTGCTTGATGGAATTTCAATATCAAATTTGGATTATTGAGATTTTGTACACTTCCATGTATTTTGTCTCTAACGACCCAGGTTTCGCCTTTCGGCATCTTCAGGCATTCGAGCACACGAATGGACTCGAACTGAGGACTGATGAACTGATGAACTCGTCAGTTCGAGTCCATTCGTGTGCTCGAATGCCTGAAGATGCCGAAAGGCGAAACCCGGGTCGTTAGTGACAAAATACATGGAAGTGTACAAAATCTCAATAATCCATATGTGCTATATCATTTTATTTTAAAATAAAATTCACAATATAAATGAATGCACATCAAAAATATCTGAAAAATACTATATTTCATCATCGGCAATGAAGACATATGTGACCTAGCTCTGATGTCATGTTCCAAATCATGTCTCTCACACCCGTGATGTGCACTTTAACAATCCATTGATTATTACCGTAATCAATAGTTTGTTTTAGTGCAGTGGGTATTATTATTATACGATATATAAAACTGAAGCAATTTATAGTAAAGAAATTCTAAAATTTTACCCTAGCTTGACCGATGGCTCTCGCTGACAGATAGAGAATTTTGTATCCATTGTTCTTGATTTTTGTAAATAATTGGGCCACACCACTTTGAGCCCAGTCTTTTCCCACCATTGGGAAGATATGTCCCAGCACATCAGATCTATAAAAAATATGATGGTATTATTTATTATAGTCAAATATTGTATATTAGATATTGTATTATTACTGAAAGTAAAGTAAGCCCAAACATAAATATTTATATTATAACTCATTTATGTACTCACTTTGTAATTGTCCCGTCAATGTCAGAAATAACAATTTTATCATCATACCGCCATCTAAAAACGTGGCATTTGCACCTAGAAGTGCCTTGATAAGCTGTTGTCACGCTGAACACCATTTCGTTCATGCCTTCACGTAAATTTAAGCTTTCCTGTAAGTCAATAAATATGGCCATTACTAAAATATCTTAATTCCATTGTTAAGGTTAGTATTTTCTCAATAAATATGTCACACCACTGGTACAATACAGTTGTAACTCTGAATTTGTCATTTTTAAGTTTTCAAACATCTGCTGTAAATGCTAATGTCTGGATGCATAATCTTTTTTTTGTTTTTATGGAAAAAAAATGATCGTTTTGCAAATGTATTTTTAGTTTCATTAAAATAAATAAAAGCAGAGATGATTTTACTGGTGATTTCACCATTTTTGAAATTTGATCAAATGAATTAAGTGCTTTTTCTCTGCCATTATTTGAGTTAAAGTTATGAACATATTTTACAAAAGTAAAGTAAAAAATGCAGTGTTCATTCAAAATTAAAAATAGTAAACGTATGGATGAAACAAAATATTGTCATTATTCTGGAAGAAAACACTAAATCGAAAAAATGACATATTGAGTTAGTTATACCGAAATGTTCCTTATTCCAAACTCTACTGTATGACAGAACACACTTATTTTTAAAAATTATACTTTTACTTAAAAACAGTTTTGTACAAACAAACAAAATGAAAAAGGTATGGCATTTCAAGCATTTGACAAATTTCAAAGTCCAATCACTCAAAACTAGTATTTTTCAATTAGTGTCTTCTGCTTCTTCCAGAACAACGTCGATATTAAGTAAAAATATTTAAATTCACTGTAGGCAATGAAGTTTCACTTACAATTTGTTCTGAAGAGAGGCGAAGGGTTTTTCTGAATTTATCAGTGGAATGTTTGATAGGATGTGAATGGGGTTGATGAACTCCCACACTGCTTTTTTCCAACGAAGCTCCTTCATCAGATTCTTCCGAACTTTGAGATCCACTGTAGCCGCCGCCTGCCACGCCGCTGAGAGAAGGGAACGATGTCTGCGTGCTGACTGCGACGCATTCATCTTCAGGCGTTTCCGGATCCAGCATTTTCATAACATTGGAGTCTGTGCGATAAAAAAATGCATCTATATTATCTGCACTCAAAGATTGCAGTCAATGACAAATAACATTGAAAAAAACATACCTGCGACATTGATTGCCTCTTGAGATGGGTCAGTGATGCATGACTTTTCTTCAGTATCAGCAGAGAGAATTTCCTGTTCAGTAAGTGGTTGATTTGCATCCAATGTAGTGTTCACACTCAATTTTGCGCTATCACTAGAAAATAAATGAGATAAGACGTAATGCAAATTTAAAATTGGGCACATAAAAAATTCAGCAGGATTGGCATGCGTTCAATGAATATTGAAAAAACTTATACAAAATACTCTTTTAGATTTCATTATAGCAATTTATACGAAAATGATATTATAAAAAATAATTGTGTTAATGTTGACAGTTATCTTTTTTTAATAATGAAAAGTACCAAAACATATGAAGTAATTAAATTTATTAAAAAATATGATATTCAAAAGCGAAAATATTTTTACGATATTAAGTCAGGAATCAGCAATTGTCCGCTCCCAATGTGGAGCATATGGTCTCCTAATGGAGGTATCTCAACAGAATTTTTTCTATGAGAACTGTTTGTTACTCAGTTGCTCAACCTCTCTTTATCGAAGAGAGTATAGATAGAAGGATAGGGCTAGGACAGGACTAGTGGTTAGCTAATCGCTCTCGCTACGCCCCGTGAGGATGGGATGGGTGGGTGAGGAGAGTGTCCTAAATATTCAGCAGATTAATAATATAAAATCAATTACATATTGGCTTCTCCTGGAGTCTGCTTTTCCGCAGAGCGTCTCCAATTCCACGAGAATAATCCCGAGCGTTGAACAGTCTTATTTTCAGTATTCTGTGCTTCTTCCATTTTTCTTTCACTCACACCGCGCACACCGCTAGTCATGGATTGGAGTACACTCTAAAATAATTAAAAAATAAATTGACAGTGAAAAAGATAACTGCAAATTCCACATTATTGCACCATGAGAATATTTCAAGATATAATTATGCACGTTTCAATCACCTTAGGTAGAGGGCGATGATATACTATCAGCGATAGCAATATGGGTGCAGCTGTCGACCACGGCATGAATTTGTCTCCTAGGCGAACGACAAGTTTTGGATTTTGCACGAGCATTGGGTCAGAGCACAGCATTTCAAATCTGACAGCATCTCGTTCGAAAGCGTCCACTAGTGATGTTGTGGGTTGATCCAAAACGGATGGACCACACAGAGACAATCCAACGAAGCCTCTGCAGAAGAAAAAGTATAAGTACGGTAAAACCTCGATATAACAGGCTAATGCGAGGCTAAGGGCGAGGGGTTGTCTGATTGTGCTGAAAGTCCGTTTCATAACAATGTAGGATTTTCTCATAATTATAAGACAGACAGTTTTTAATGACTTCTAATTTTGTACTTAATACGGTGGTTACCAACCAGAAGGCGCTAAAATTTTTTATTTAAAAAAATAATTTTCATACCATAATATTTATAAATAAATAAAGCTTTATGATTTAAAATAAATAGCAAGTAATTTTAGAGACACCCTTAATCCAACACTATTAAATCATTTTTGGAGCAAAAATAGTGGGGTGGGCGGCAAAACCCCTAGCTATGCCACTGCATTTAATTATATACTATAGCGAAATCTTGTTATTATTCTGTTAATCATAGTAACAAAAAAACTGAACCTAAAAAAAAATATTTTTCCGCCCCTCCCTAACTTTTAATTTTTTTTAGGTGGGGCGTTGTAGCATAAAGGTTGGAAGCCGCTGACTCAATATCAAACTAATTTTAACTACTTTTTTTTATATATAAAACCTCTTATTATGACAATAGTTTGAAAGTCTGTGGGGTATTCTTTTCCATAAGTAAATATAAGAGGATGAATGAAGGAATCATTATTTTATACTGTCTTACTTGGAGAATATCTTGAAATCGTCTTCATCAGAGTCGATTCCTTTGCACAGTGCTCCTTCAATTGAAGATGGTGATTGAGGCAAAGATGGGCCGTTACCAGATTCATAATCTTCTTCTGTTGCCATTGCACCTGAAATGTCAACGGCCATAGACCCTGTAACTGAAGGTGCAATAAATGAGCGATCAAATAAATCCTAATGGAAAATATTTTTTTAATTTAAAATTGCTGATTTTCAATAACATACTATTATGAGGCATTGATGTCTGAGAGCCTGGCTGGTGAGGAGGGAAGTACAAAGCGGCAACCTCAGGATCGATAATACCGTCTGCCAATTCTGCAAGATATAGTCCTTCCGAACCGGTCGTAGCCGGCTGAGCGCTTCCTCGGGACGGTTTCATGAAGTTGAACATTCCGCTGAGCATGAACGAACTGCCGTGACCCTGAGTCGCAGATGCCGTTGGTAATTCATCTATAAAATAAAATTATCATATTTTTAACACAAAAAAGTGTTATTAAATTTTTATTGACAATGGTAATATCTTTTTAACTAACCTTTAGTCTGCAGCTTTGTAGTTTCATCATCAGAGCTGAGAGATCCAGCGGCCGCCGGTTGCTTCAGTGCAACATTTGGAATAGGAACGGGTAGAGGCGAAGGTAATTCTCCCCAACGCCAAGATTGTCCCATTGTTGCTTTTGAATCAGATTCTGCTCCTGACCCTCTAGAGCTATTTCCAGTTCTGAATCAGATTGTACAGGAATGTCTCGGCAACAACCGGGTTCCCTAGAAAATACGTAATTTCACAATAATACCACTGGATAAAAAAAATGGTGACATAAATGAATATTAAAAATATTATATATTAAAAATATTATATATTAAATATAATATTGTAGTTATTTTAAAGATACCTAATTTTGGAGGTGACGATATCAGTATCGCTGAAGAAGTGGAGGTCCTGATTGTGGTTGCTTGCTACATATGAGGGAATGGCGGACATTTCTCCTACGATATTCCTCTCGATAGATTTTTCAAGTTCGCTGGGATCTACACCTGCCAGTTCTGATTGGCTGGAATAACCATTAGAGCTTGACGCTGAAGATTTCCTTTGAGAGTTCTTCTTTTTTGACCCTGACTTCTTTGTCTTCTTCTTCTTTTTATTGCCATTGCCATTATTCTGCATCTTTTGAGTATCTTCAATTTGAATATTAACTGGTTCGTCAACATTCTGTTTGACTTCCAATGTAGTGGGCAGATTTGGTTCTTCTTTCGCAAGAGAAATAGGCTTGAAATCATTGTTGATACTTATTTTTCTAACAGCTTCTTTGGCACGACTATCTTTATCGTTGACTTCTTCTGCGTGGAACATTTTAGCTGTTCCAGAAACAGTTGATGGTTTTTCATTGAAGTTGCAGTCTTGTGATGGGTCATCTAAATCATCCATGATGAACATCGCGTCTTGGTCTTGACTAGTTGCATTGGTGGCAGGAACATAGCCGTGCGCATTTTCCTTCCGCTTTTGGTATTCTCGTTTTTGAGCAGAAAAATCAGTCTTTTGGGCTCCTTGCCCGTCAGTGTACCTAGAATAATGAAAAGTAACTCATAATGTGATTCTGATGCTCTATATATATGTAGCAGCGTATTAATTTAAAATTTCCTCTTTTTTTCAAATTAATTGACTAAAGCACTTAATTGTCCAATCAATCAAACATATGTAAAACATTCATAATCGTCAGAAAGATTAACAGAATTTATCATTATCGATAATTATTTTTGGATAACATATCCAGAAAAAATAATTTTAACGAACCTTCGATGTGTAAAGTCCGACACTTGATTTTGATATTTATCCAAGAAATCTGCGGAGTTTCTTCTGGGAGGCAGAACATTTTCCTGGTAAAGAGAGAAACCACTGTCGGGAATCGGCGAGGTCGCCAAGTGAGCGGAGCACTCTAGTTGATCTTCAGGAATCTCTTCTACGAAGAATGCTTCTCCGGACTCCCCAAGTTTCATGTGGATGTTGAGCGACTCTCCATTCAATTCCAGATCCACCTGTCAATAATAACGAAATTCAATAGCGGAAAATAATTGAATAGTGAAAGGTACAGGTAAATATTATTAACATTATTAAAGCAGGAAACAGAGATACCAGCCTTTATTTAGTGTTTTAGTCATACACACGAGAACAGTCTTTCATAATTCTAGAGCAATGTTATTTATTATCGACAATTATACTGTACAGTCTACTACTGCTGTCTGAATTCATAAAAATATAAATTTGTCCTGATTTATCTGTCTGTTTGTGTGTAATACTGCTTAATACTGTAAACGGCTTGATACTGCGCTTGCGCACGATACGCAGACAGAGGGAGAGAGAGTGTGTGTAGAAATCATGTTCACAGTATAATATTAATAGTATGTTAGCAGTATTTTTTTAATCACGGATTTGATGAAACTTAATCATGCAACTTGGTGGAGAAAATAAACTTCCATTACCTTTGGTCTTCGAATTGTATAACACATATGGTTGCAATTGGAAAGAAAGGCTCTATTTCTGTGGCATTATGACATAATTTTTTCAGTTTTACCTTAGCTTACTGGAGGAAAAATTATGAACCTTGGTATGTTATCAATAATTCAAATTAAATAGATAATACACTTCTTCAATGGATCCGCTTCAAAATCTTAAAATTTTGGGAAAATATGAAGTTATCTTCGTCTGCTTTCAAGAATTTCTAAAAATCAATATGTTTCGCCAGACACAAGAATTTGGATAGTGAGTAATAGCGCTTACTCACGCACAAATTATTAAAGCATCATTCTTAAAAATTTGTATTATATACTGACTGACACAAAATTTAAATGAAGAATATTGACATCAACTTAGGTAGGAAAGGTTAGATAATAAAATTGTTTTCATTGCACAATATGTAAGCCGACGATTTAATCTTGTTAGTTAAATAAGTTTAGTAAAAACAGGTGTCTTGTGAAGGTCGTCAGTGTATCGATTAAAATTTGAAAAAATCACACCTTTAGATGGGATGGAACAGAAAATGTATTGACAAAAACAAAACAGAAAAGTCCAAATTTATAAGATGTATGCATAGTTTATACAATATTATTGTAGTTTATACAATATTACTATTTATGAGTAGGTTTGTGCGACAATAATATATATTTTTTTATACCAGGGTTTCTGCAACTTATTTGGTGTTGGTGTTGTGATGATTTTTATTTTAAAAGTAGTGAATAAGTAAAAGTGTTACCCGATTGCAATTGGTACAAAAAATTGAATAAATAAAAGATAAAAAATATTTTAAATGATTCTATTTTATTCAAAGTTAAGTTTAAGTTTCAATATTTTTATAAACAACATTGATTCTTTCCGTGTATTTTCGCATTGGAGATCTATCTTTTTTTTCATTTTTAAATAAAAAAATCGCTACGCGATACTTTTGCTGACCGACCTGCTGTATAAATTTATGTAGTTTTCCCAACAGAGACGGTCGATAACAGGGGTCGGGAACCATTAGCACGCGATAGCATTTCGGGTAACACGCGTGGTGAAATCACTGTATCCAGTTTATTTAAATTGCAATGAAAAGAAAAATTATGTGTTTTTTGCAATTTTGGGTATTGTTAATTTTAAAACCACATTTAATAATCAATTATTCGGGGGTTATGAAATAGCCATACCGTTAAAAATATGAAATATATCCTACCCCCGCCCCAACTGCCGGTCGGCTTGTTTTGATCAAACCGATAAAATTGGATGGTATAAATAAAATATATATGCGAAATTAGCATTAGTTTTGTTAACTTATTTTTGATCCCTTTATGTTTATAGGCGGCTTATGGAAGGTATTTTGTGTTTTTATTTGCACGAGACAACAAGAAAAAAACAGAACGGCTAATTACAATGCCTTTTGTACATGGATAAGAGTAAATAGCTAATTATTGACAAATGTCGAACGCGTGATAGTTTTTATTTGTATCGTATTTTTCCGACAACTTTAAACACGATAAAATTATCTCCTTGAAGTTATAAAAAAACGTGAAAAAAAAACCGATACTAGAAGGAACGATCGCATGGCAACAAATGATTGGGCAACAGCTGATTCATACAACAACGTGTCTAAAAAAACTAGCGAATCGACTTAAAGGTTTCTTTAATTCATTTCTGTAAGTTTTCAAATATGTCTTCAAGCGCGAAAATAAAATTAGCAGTGTCGACAATGTCACGATTTTGGAATTGGTTGTTCGGTATTTTCTGCGGCTATTTTACAACCAATGCCGCACAACACAGCCGATTCAGCAATTTTAAATAGAAGTCATCATCGGATCGTTAGACGGGATGAATGGAACGGAAGACTTCATAAAATAACTTAAATTGGTAAAAACATAACGAATTGTTAAATACAAACTTTACTAGTCCCATTTGAGAAGTTTAATTAGTTTAGAAAATCATCCATTTTAAACCACAATAAAAAAACAAATTATGATCAGACGCAATAAAATGACGTTTATGAAATTGATATAAAAAACATGCAATTATCAGTTGCCAAGTGTTTAAAAATATCTTTGCTGTTTGGTTGGTTCTTTTCAATGTAGTAACTCAGTAACTAAAAACAACCCTTCTCTACGTAATTGAAAGAATGGTTAGCAAAATATTTGAAATTTGATTAACTTCCCGGTGGAGATCAGAAGGATAGTTAAAATCTAGTTCTGCGTAATGGCATTTATTATTAGTTTTAGTATTCGAGTGCACAGCGTACTGCATTGCATTCCCTTTAATTCGCCTTCTAAAAATATATAGAAATTGCCCAAACTGTGATAAAAGCATGTCAAATATACAATAATTGTACAAATTAAAATTGCGAATTATATTGAATAAAACAGTTTGTTCGCCAATAAAAAGTGATTTCGAAAGTCAGTAAGAAAATTATCCTTTTTCTTTTGCTTGTGAAAAATTTTAGGCAGCGAAAACAAAGCGGGGAAATCGATAATGTTTATATTTTACCATTCAATATAAATAACCAACATTTTATTTTTCCATTAGGAACCAATCGTTTCGATTATTTAGGAACTAAAGAAGTAATAACATATCGCCGTCGTTCTGGCAAAAAAAGACCGATTCGTTTTAAAGAGAACTTTCATTAAAATGAATTTGTATGTTTTTTCAGACGATAGAGCCTTGATAAGTTCAATGTATAAACAGTTAACTCAAAAACCCGGCTAAACTTCTATCCATACTCTATCCAAACAGAGAGGTTGAGCGACTGAATAAAAAACAAGATTTCGTTGAAACCTTTTTGATGAGATGTTGCATTATGAGTGCATATTATAATTGTAATTGAGATTAGACATGGTCGGGAAAAAAGTTTGCAATTATGTAGAAAACAGAGGATTTTTTGAGGCACCAATGCAACGTTGATATCACAAAAACGTTTAATGTGGTAGAAAATATCGATCAAATAAATGTTTACTGGAATATTTGATGCGGTGAATAAACTGTATCAGTTAAATCAGTTAGGTTAAATGCAGTTCGAGGCCTTGAATTACCAGTTTCCATGGGAAGTGTAATAAAAAATGATGAGCATAGTTGACGCAGGTCCATTCATAGAACACAAAGAAAAGCAGTTGTGTTATGGTTTAGTCGGCCATTTACGGTATTCTGTATAGTGGTACGGATTTCAACTCATTAATTCCTAAATTGAATGGATTAGAAAAAAACAATTCACGCGAAAAAAAAAAGTCAATTGAAATTCCGTCTTTAATACAATATAATTAATTTACTGCTAATAATTACTTTTATAATGGAATAATTTTTATTACAAAAACACATCTATGACAACTAATTAATCAAAGGTCAATTTTAAAACGGCTAATAATTCTACTGAATAATGAATTCGTCGATTGAATTCATTACACATTAAAGCGAAACTATACTAAAAATTATACTAAAAAACTATGTTGAGTCGAAGTCATGATTATTTATATTGGAGTGAGAATTAGGGCAGGGGTAGGGAAACCTTTTCGTTTCAGAAGGCCGCATTCGTTCATCTATAATCTAATAAAGCCGCATTCAATAAACTTCACTAAGTATGAATATTATTTTGTAAATTAATGAAAATCATGAAATGAAAAATTTTGATTCTGCCTAAATGCTGCGCTCGAGGACCTGGTTGGCCGCAGGTTCACCACCTCCAGTTTAATTATAAGTCTAAGTAAGAGTCGATTGGTTTAAAATGACTCTTCAGCCTTGGAGAAAACAGAACTACGTCTCAAAAGTGACAACAAATTTCTCAAAGGGTTTTTTAAAACAACGAATTGGGTATTCATTGACAATATGAATTTAGTGCAACTTAAAATGACGAAGATGTACTCTGAAACCTTCATATTTTGAAATTAAATAACCTTATAAACACAAGAAAAATAAACAAGCCTAACAAAACACCGAGAAGCGAAGAGTTTGTCTGCAAATATTTGGGTTCAAATCGTTCTGCAGGTGTTTTCAATGCCATTAATGCCAAAAATAAGACTTTCACTGGAATGTCTTAATACATTTTGCAATCCCGCTGAAACATCTATGCTACAAGAAGTCAATATTACTGGATTAGTAACGAAATAATAATTTCAACATTTAAAAAAAGCCAAGACGAAATAACTCAGCATATTTCAAAATCAGATTAAGATTTTTTAATGACTGTTCTATACTCAGGTACACTACTGAATGAGGTGAAATTGATAAATATAGGAATTTTAGATTCTGGTAATTGAAAATAAGTATTCAATATCCATGCTACAATTTTAAAATATATATTTTTAAGCTAAATTTCCATCCAGCATATTTTTTTGTGAAACGTATCCTTGAGATAGGCAAAATCTATTCCGATTGATATATGAGGAACATATCAAACTGCTTAATTACAAGCCAGCTGACTCCACTTGGACAAATTTTCAGAATATATTTTTTTTTATAATTTAACAATTCCAAAATACACCGTTACTTTTATTTGTAAGTAAAAAAATAACTGAATATATTTCTGGAATTGTTCAATTTCACTTGATAGATTTTTTAGGTGTTGATAGTTGATAGATGGTTGGTCGGTTTGGAGCTACAGTCGATATATATATTATTTTTAGTTATCAGGTAAATAATGTACATTAATAAAATGATTGATTATTTTTAAGTCATTTGTTACTGTGAAATGCATCAATAACTTTGAATAACTTTTAATAATATGTATAATACTGTGGGATTACAATCGACTATGGAAAGGAAAAGGGACGTAACCCACACCAAAAATGCTGTGGATAGCTTACACAAAATGTGCTAATACACTATATTTATATATACATATATAATATATCGACTGCAGGAAGGCAAAAGGACGTATCTCTCTGTCTTTTCAAAATATTTTACGTTTTTTTGGATTATACACAATATTTTGTGTGGGTGGGTTACGTCCTTTTCCCTTTCCACAGTCGATATACAAAGCAGAAATGGAGTTAACCAGACTTTTGAGCATATTCGGTTTTCGCCAAATTAAAAATCGCGCGTTTCTGCGACGAATTTTAACAACAGGTATATTTTGAGATTTAAAGCAATACATACCATCTTCAAGCGACTCCTCAGCACGCCGAGCTTTCCAAAGCGAACGTGGAAAGGAGAGCAGGTGAAGGAGCCATCGGCCTGTTCCACCACGACAACGTCGATGGCTCCAGTGAGGGTGGCACCGTTGATTTCATTGTAGAAACCTTTCATGTTCGCGAACAGAGTTCCAATAGAATGCATAGTGGCAGATTTTTGTCAAGCCTTAACGTTTAATTTTGTTTTATTCACAACACTGGCAAAAGATTTCGATGCACGATAAGTTTCTTTCGTTGAGTCACTTATACAAATTTCAATTTTGTAGTTAATTTGATTTGTCTTTATATTATATCCATTTTAAAATTGTTTATTTATTGCTCGCTCAGCGTAGCCTTGAGTCTGGAGCGCCCATGTTTTGAAGTACGCGCGAAATTCGATCACCTGGAACAAACGGGACAGAATATTTAGTTACCAATCATAAAATCACTCAGGAGGCAGGCAAACGAAATTAATATTGTGCGATACAATTATTTGGTAATAAAATCGAAATGAGATAGGTACATTACCGAATAGATACTCAAAATGATACAATTGATAATGATAGATCATGCAGGAAAACTGTTATAATAATGCGTATTTTGTTTGCTATATGTTTTTATAATAAATAAGGTATCTGGCTTTGTTATACGATAAGTATTAATAATAATCTGATAATAAATGAGGCTTTTCCGAATTCTTCTGTGCGATTGATACGGGAATTTCAAAGTCAGTAAGTAATCATGATTTCAGCGTTAATATTGAGCACATTGAAATATCCATACAAATGTATAAATTATCGATAGCAATAAAAGAAGAAGAGATTATAAATATGTCATGTATTTATGTTGAAATTTGTCAAGAAACGAGTCATTATTCAAAAGATTCGGCGGTAACTTTGCTGAAATTGATAATCATTGTTTTTCTGATTATTGAACAAGTCGAACATAATGATTGAAAAGTATACAAGAATGCACCTATAGGTACAATTTAATTGTCATTGAATTTTAACGAGATACCAATAATACATACAGTTCGGGGTATGCAGAATGCAGATGCATATTCGTATTGAAGTTACAATTTTCTAAATAAAGTAATGCTTCTTTATCAGGAAATGCAGAAAATAAGCGAGAAGCGAGCGCTGCCATTGCACCAATCGATAATGAGTATCACATATTTGAAAATAAATCGAAATTTATATTTAAACTTTCACAGAAACATCCAGGCATATCCTAAAGCTACGTTTCACTCGCAAATTTCACAAACGAGACAGATACAAAGCGGATATCAAAAGATGCAGTTTATACGAACACGCCTTTATGTAAAATTAAAATAAAAACCACATAGCAATTCGTCAGAGTTATTTTTTGTACGTTTTCTACTACGCATATTAACATATTTTTAAAATTTATTTACTAATAATTGTAGTTTAAAATTTCAATGATTAAGTCCGTATTATAATAATATTCGCTTAGATTTTGTATTTGGGCCATACATATATAAAAGATCAAAAGTGAGTGAGAGTGATAGAATAAAGTACTTAATAATGTATCTTAAATTTAAAATCAATCTTTTTCTGGTTTTCTCCGCTGCAAAGTTAAAAGCAATTTAATTTTTTACTACATATTTTTATATAGTTTACCAATCCTAACAGTATTCTACGTAACTACAGCAGCGGTCGGAAACAAGGGCGTTTTTAAGGTGACCGCGGTGAATTAAAAATATTTTTTTCGCTCACAAATCTAGCAAAATTAAGATATAGTGCCCTTTGTCATAAGCCAGCCATTTTGAGTGCCCGTCCAGTTAAAAGGTTGCCGACCTCTGCTGTAGCTACGTAGAATACTGTCAGGATTGGTAAAATATATAAAATATGTAGTAAAAAATTAAATTGCTTTTAACTTTACAGCGGAGAAAACCAGATTCACTAAGATACTTTGTTTATTACAAAAATTCCAGACCACAACTACTATGATAAGTAAAAATGAATTATTTGTATACAGCAATAAAACAACAGTTTAATTAAACTATAGCTTTCCACACTAATAACCATTTCATTTAAATGTCATCAAACACTACACTACTGACAAAGAAAAATCAGCACAAAAGGTAAAAATGTATCGTATTCGATCCTAACAAAATCGCGGCAAAAATTTTAGATTTCCACATAAATAACTTTTTGCCGAACAAAATTGAAGGAGTCACTAATAATAGTAATAAAATTAATGTTAAGTAATACTAACAGGGTAATCACTCAAGAAACAAATCACTTTAAAAACTTGACAGAGCGCGAGTTAACAGTTGTCGTGATTACATTCACAAATCGACTGAACCACGTTATTTTTATTGCAAGATCGCCAAACAACAAACACGCTGCGGCCACAAGCGATAATGATATTTTGAAGGGGGGAATATTGGCAATTGACCCTCTTCCAGTGCGGTGTTCGGTTTTTCGTATTCGTCGAAAATAATGATAATTCGAATAGTACGAGTGATTACTATTGGAACTACAGTGACAAGACGCGTTTATTTTTCTAAAAATAATCACCGAGTTTTCTTTAACACATAAAGCCACACCAGCTGAAAATGGTTGCGATGAGCGAGATCGGTCCTGATCATATCATAAAATCGTGGAATAAGTCGAAACAAATGTGTTTTTATTAATATAATGTCTTTCCCCCGAGAATTGACAGTTTACATCTTAAAAGTGATTGCGTATAGTCGAAATTTCATCAAACAAGAATGAAATAATTTAAGATGCATAAGATGCATAACAAATAGATGGAAGTGTACAAAATCTCAATAATCCAAATTTGAAGAATGAAATAATTTTACACTGCGCCAGCATCAATCAATTGTACTTTGTGGGTTACGATATATTGCTGTTTGTCGAGAGAGATAGTTTTTATCAATGTTCATGTTAAAATAACTAAATTTGAAGATGGTGAAAAGAAATGTGACATTTTTAATGTAAATTGTTTTTTTTTTTTTTAATATTTTCGGTATGATCTAACACTTTCACCATCCATGCATGTTAAAACTGTTCCGCCATTCAATTAGTAGTGTCATTAATTTTATTGTCAGTTGGAAAAATACCATGGAATGTCGTGAGAAAGTTATCGCTAAAAACACACGTGTTAAGACAGTAAACTAAGACTTAAAATTGTCGTATGACGATTTATTAGTGATACACAAATGTGGAATAGATTAGTTCACCATGAAGGCGATGGATTACATACAATACTTTTATTTTAAACTTGAATTGTTGAAATTTTGTACATTTCCATAAGTTTTGTCACTGACGACCTGGACCACGGATATCTGGAGATGCCGAAAGGCGAAACGTACGGAAATGTAAAAAAATGTCAACGATTCAAATTTGATATTAAATTTCATCAAGCACGTTCAGTCTATATCTTAAACATTTTTTTAATAAATTAATAAAAAAATTAAGCCCTCCATAAAAAACACATGTGAATGCCACTGTTCTTTTCGCGACGGTTTTTTTGGCAGTATTCCGCTTAATCTTCCATGACAGAATTTGGCACACATCAGACATTCAAATATTAAGAAAAAAGGCAGCGGGTTTCACACGAACATTTCTTCCTTAGTGACCGTCAAATCTTTTGATTTTAGCAAATAATTGCGAGCATTTATTTGAGTCACGATGACATGCATAATTCACAGGTGCAATGTGTAATTACAACACTTGCTATGCACATTGTACACTAGTATTACCGATGTTTTATTCAACATGATTACAATGATTTATAGATGTACTTAAATTAATGCAGAATTCTGTACGAATGTTTTTCTACCGTCAATTTCATGCTATTATCCTTGACACCGAAAGTTGTCTTTGAACGTTTCGAATAATTTTTTTTTCCATGGGAGCGGATCCCAATGTGGAGCATATGGTCTCCTAATGGAGGTATCTTGACAGATTTTTTCTACGAGAACTGCTTGTCACTCAGTTGCTCAACCTCTCTTTTCTTTTTCGAAGAGAGTAGGGATAGAAGGATAGGGCTATGACAGGACTAGTGGTTAGCTAATCGCTCTCGTTACGCCCCGTGAGGATGGGATTGATGGGAGGGAGGACTCAGACTACGAACAGAAATCCATAAATCGATTGAAAGATCAATCTATGAAGACCGTCCGCACCGGGCAACGAAACCAACTGCGCCACGGACGCCGACTTTGAATCAATAACACCATAATATACAGTCTAGAATTGACATGTATTTCAATTAGATGCATTATTTACTCATTTTACCGTAAATTTGAAGAACAATACATTTATTTCTTGCTGCATTGGCCTGCCCATATGGACTATATCGTCGTTGTTCTGGAAGAAGACACTTACTGAAAAATACTAGTTTGGAGAAATTGGACTTTAAAGTTTTCCAAATGTTTGACATTGTATAACTTTTTCATTTAGTTTGTTTATAAAAAACTGTTTTTTTAGTAAAAGTATAATTGGCAAAAATATGTGCCTTCTTCCAGAACAGCGACCTGATGTATCATAAAAAAAATAGCAACCTGGCAACTTTTGCCCGCGTCCCCGAAAAAAAGCTGAAATAACATCACGTTAGAAAATTAATAGACAATAACAAAGTGAATTAAGTATAACGCCTTCAATAATTTAGAATTGTAATTATTCCGATAGCAAAAAAGAATAACTTGTTTTAAAAATATTAAATAACGTCTCATTTACATAAGGCAGGTAACTTTTAAAACTAACGAAGGAAATTATTACTTGATGATTTGAAGCAAATACTATCGCAGTGCATAACACTATACATAGTAATTGGTGAAAGTTGTTACCGCATAGCAGGCAGCCGCTATGAGAATATATCTATCAGCTGAACGTACCATGCTTATGACACTTAAATCATTTTATGTATTAAAAAAAACTAGTTCCAAAAAAATTTCAACAGCCTACATCTTCAGAATAAATGATTCTTAATAAAATCATTACGCAATGTCAATTAATAATGATTTTAGAATGTGATGGAGAAGAAAGTAAATGTAAACGATCGACCAATTATTTCAATAATTATGTACTATCGATAAAAATTACTTAATAACTTATTTGAAAATACCTTTGGGCTCAAGAACTTCGTTTAACACGTTTAAGCCCGAAGCACATATTTTTAGCAGATTTATCGGCGTGACTACACTGTGCTAATATTTTTATAACGCCAATCTGACTTGTATCATAATGAAAGACGATGACATATTTTTATGATCTTTACTGGCAAATGGAGCGGGGCGAGGGTTAGATCAAATAAATCGCACCAGGTTATCTAATTATTTCAACTGAAATATTGACCATATATAAAAAAAGCAGTATGTAGAGGACTTTATTTACGGGAAGAGGGAATTGGGATTGGGGCGTCAACATCCCTTGCATTGCCACACCTGTCAGCTACCGTAGCACTATCCCTATAATCTTAACTGTAGTAAGCTGTTTGAAAAGAGAATTGACAGATTCGACAACAATAGAAAACTAACCATTTGACCCGGAATCGTGACCCCAATCAAGGTGGAATAAAAATGTAAGCCAGTCATAAAATAAGCATACGTATGTCGTAAAGACTTGAGTAAATACACACAAAGGTCGTTGATATCAAATTAACATTGGATTTAGTCACAAAGATAATTCTAATTTATTCATGCGTATTTATGGATTACCATTTCGACATTGACTTTATAAATCCAGAGGTAAAATAGTCTAGGACAAAAGCATGTTTATGGTTTCATAGAGAGCACTATTTTTGCATAACAAATACATTTAATATATAAAATTGCATTAAGATTTATGCCTAAAGTATCAAAGACATCACACACTGCCATCGACGGTAAAAATGTGGTGGTGAGATTTTCGGTCTTTTTCCAACAAAGTAATATCTTTAATATGTCCGATGTTTATTTTATCATTATTTTTACCTACAAGAAAGTTTTCAATTTAGGCAACCTTCTGAACCTGTGGCCGACTGCGATAACAATTTTGCTGGATTGTTGAATCATGTTTCAATCGCCACCTTATTTATTTCTTGAGACAACTCAGTTTCGGGAAAGAAACTAGTTTTATTTCTCGTTACGTGTTTTGTTTTTGTTTTGATCACAGTGCAAACTTATAATCACGTTTTTCAGTGAAATGTTAGTATGTTGCGGGTGTGTTGTGTTGTGTTGTGTTGACACGTACCTACAGGGAAACCAAGTGTTCAAAACAAAACGCCAGGCAATTATTTTCGTGCAGGAAGAGAGAAATCATTTTGGCAACCGTAGCCATAATAACACGTAATAGTATGTATATTTATACCATTACAGTGTCCAACAAAAACAATAGATTGGGTTGGACTAAAGTGGATAACTTTCATTTATATTCTATACCGAGTTAATTTGAGATGCATTGGTGACATGATTTTATCTGAGACAAAGAAATGCGTAAATTTCAAATATGGAAAATCTACTTTCACTACTAAGTAAAATTCCATTTTCTAGCACGGGTAAATCAACGCAAAATGCGATTTTATTACGAGTTCAATGCATTCTTGTTTGTTTCCAGTTTTCAGGATGGCAGCACTCATGGGTACACATAACGATACTTTTACAGAGTCACTAGTGCGGATGTCTGTAAACTGAGCTAGGAATTAAAGCTTTGGTTTTTTGAACCGCATGATATTGTCATTGAACGTTTTATATTTCAATTGTCGCAATTGCGAAGCGACCCGCCTAGCTCAATCAATGATAAACCACTAAAAACGTGATCAGAGGAATTATTATCACATTACTAACAGTATAATATTATACCATTTCATGAAACTTGAGATTTTTAGATCAGTGTTACCACAAACGACTCTGATAATAAAACCGGATTGATTAATGGGAATTTCACATATTTCGTATAGCGTACTATTAATGTATCATCCTTGAGTAACTTATCTTTCAATAAAATATATCACGATATGAGTTCAATTGGCCGTGAGAAAATACAAATAAATGCCTGTCTAATTTTTAGAATAAAAACTTATTCGACGGTCATCGAACTCAGAGTTATGCAAACTACAATATCGTCTTACGATTACAGTATTCTATATATTATAATCATCGATATAATCTATCGAAATTTGTCATTGGCGTAAATAATCTTCTTTCGAATAAGCGAGATAAAACATCATTATCTGTTGTCGCATAATTGAGGACTAGAGGTATAACGTACGATATGTTTGTGAAAACTAGTGGACAAAGTACAAACTGAAGACACTGAAGAAGGTGTACACGTAAACCGAGGCGATTGTTTATATTATGCGTAACACCAAAAATACGTTTTAAAACCGGATTGCGCAGTTCAAAGTAGCTGATATTTGAACACGTTTATTTCCACAGCATGTATTGAAATATTAATGAATGTAAAAATCGTGAAAGGTTCAAATAACTACCTGTGTAAGAAAGCGGTGTAAACTATCTTACAATAAAAAATAATGTCAACCAACGTGTGTGGGTATAATCAGTGCTGTAGTGGAAGGTATACGGGAGTACAATTCGTATGCCATCTGCTATATTCGTAGAAATATCGTATACCCTCTGGTTAAATAAATCAAAATATTCTGCCATCAGGAAATAGTAATAAAATAATGTTTTTTGTTAATGTTTTAATTTTGACCGATCTTTGTTTCATTAATTCCATAAAATTATTGCAATCTTTAGAGTTCATTTTGCTTTTTCTAATCCACGGTACTGTAATATGTTATAGGAGATAAATATGGGCGTAAATATACGGTATACGATATCGCACAAAGAATACGTTACCGTGTACCTACCCTCAGCGAAATTTACAACTACAGAATTGTATAAAGCAGTGGACGGCAACCAGGTCCCACGGGCAACCAGAATGTCTGCGAAGCATTTTTAATGTGACCACCGTGGTGAATAAAACATATTTCTTTCGCTCAAGCCCCCCTCATACCTAGATATAGTGCCCTTTGTCATAAGCCAGCCATTTTGAGTGCCCGTCCAGTAAAAAGGTTGCCGACCGATGGTGTAGTGTCAATATTCTGTATCAAGGAATCTTTTGGAAACAAAAGAAAATATTATTCCATACATTCGTTATGCTCGCTGATCTTAGCAATTAATAGTACATATTTGATTAAAATCCATATACAGTTTCATCACGTAACAAAGTATCACGCATATCACCGATCCATCGAATATGGAAAACGGCACGTATATTTTTATCGAATAAATTTAATAAACGAGAGACTGATAGAATATTTAAAGTTATTAATTACTGCATGGCAAATCCAGAATTACATCATGAGATACCACTAGGCCCACTACCAAATCGCAATTATGATTCACTAAAAACATCACGGAAAATATCTCGATGAAATAAATAATCTACATCCACCGTTAACCATGATCTCAATTGCAACTGATAAACTGGGAAACAAATACTTTTAATCCAGGTAGTGAAAATTCGGACAGTCACATAAGATAACTTAATCTGCGATTCCAGAAATAAATACATACGTAAGTAGTATATTATGTGAATAGAGATGATATTGAATCCATATTTAGCGAGTTACTTGAAGTTCAACCAAACGTGTTACTTCGATTTGAGGTATTATGATTAGCTATAAAATTGGTGTATGAATAAAAGTTATTGTAATAATTATGGGACATGGTTAAGGTTCTTATTATCATGATATCTAAGGATGGGTTAGGTGTAGGCAGGTTAGGTTAGGTTAGGAAGACAATTCGTTAGTTTCTAGTACCTCGTAGCATGCATTTACAAATGTAAGATGGAAGCTTCGAAGAGGATAATGTAATATGATAAGTAAGTAACATAGGGATTTCAAATTAATACTAAAATCATATTAATATTCGAGTAATTTATCAAATATTTGAATATATAAAATGAATGAAGTATGAAAATACCGCTTTAAGCGAATATTGGCATTACTTTATTAAATTTTGCGGTTACATATTCGATTACTTATGAATAATAAAAACCGGCAGACTTGAAAAATGTTTACCCTATCTGTTACTAAACGAATTATAATTATGACCTTCAACTTAATATTTTTGACCACGATAATAAACATATTTTAAAAAGCCGGTTTAACGATGCAAACACTTAAAATAATTTCTGAAAAAATCTGTCCGCGAAACATTTCAAATAACATTCAATTGACATAAAAGGTTTTCTTCGAGTTGCTTTTTTACTGGCTAAAAATAAACAAACATAGGTAAATGTAGGATTAATTGATGGGTGAAAATATAACTAATAGCTATAATAAGCTAGTGGAGCTATAAAAGGTTTATAAAGAAATATTTACAATTTTTCAATGTTTTAGAGTTTAAATACAATTTTGTTGTAAGGGTTGGGCGATGGGAAATCCTTTGTTATCAAATTTAGCTGAATTTTTCATGATTTTTAAAGAATCTAAAATTATCAATTTAGACCTTTTTAAGAATGTTATCTATTAGTTTATGCACGTAGATGATATATTAGTACTATGGAGAGTTACTGTAAGACAAATGAATAGTTATTTTTAAAAAACATTAATAACACGGTAAAAATAAAAAGTATTCAGTTCTACAACAATTTTTTTTGTTGATAGTTATTTCGGTTTTACACCGTCCTGACGTCTTGTTGTAACATTAATAAAGTTAATTCAATTAAACATGGATCGGTAAATGTAACCTCTAGCTTGATAGACGAACCTGTTAAAAAACGGTGAAAAAATTCATATAAGAAAATTGTATAAATGGTAATACGCACTATTCATGAGACGGCACTGAAAATTTTCAGGGTTATAATTTCTAAGCGTCCGTAAAATAATTAGATAAACAATTTACAAAACAATTTACACGGCGATTATTTACTTATGTGTGGTAATATTTGCGAACATTTTGCTAACGTCAAAAGAATTATGTTTTGATATTAATTTTCATGGCCAAATTCATGACGTCATAGTGATTTAACATCAATCTGATAAAAGAAAGTTGTTGCTGGATCATGAATGACGCGCCAAACGGCGATTAAAACTTCGTCATGTGAAAAATATTAATCAATTTCGGGATACAATTATAAAACGAACGCGTAAATTAAATGAGTTATATTATGTAAGTGACAGGATAATTTGTTTTCAAATTAGTACAATTGCACTAAGCTTTCTGTTTTTCAAGCAGCGACTCTTCAATAATGTTAAATATCAAAATAAATCTTGCATATTTTCTGTATTAAACCTATGTGAATATAGTATGGGAAAAGTCATTTTAAATCATAAATCATATAAAGAGTATACGGAGAAATCAAATAGGCGATGAAAACTTGAGGTCTAGGTTAATATTAAAAACTGCATTTAATTCGCAAAACACTTTGAAAATCCCTTAGGAAATACAATATCACTGTTTACATTAGTTTTAAAGAATGCATATGTATTAATTTTACAAGGGCTAGATCTACATTATTTTTTTTAAATAATACTTTTTAAGTTTTAACTTAGGAAACATTATCCACTTATGTTAGTGTTACGAATTTACATAATTCAATCACTGCGCTCTTTTAGAAAGTTTGAAGACCCCTGCATTAATCCATAAATACTTTCTCCATAACTTTATAAAACAGTGAAATCCCTAAATAGCGTCGAGCCGAATTTAAATTTTCGTACTGTTCGCGCGTGATTTTTGAATTTCCGTATAATTCAAAGCGTAGCTGTGCGTTATATTCAACTATTATTGTCAAACAGTGAAACCCCGATATATTGTTATCGCGTTCATCGGTTTTTTGCGGCCCTCTTAAAAACAAAATTATATGACATATAGTAATCTTAAAATAAGTGTTAAAACATATCTGATTTCACAACACTGATACAGCGTTTGATAAGATATTGTTAGCTATACGAACTAATTTATGCGCACAATGTTTGATAATGACGAAGAGTATTCATAATGCAAAAGGTCATCGAAACGCATGGACGAACAATGCAACTAAGAAATTATTGCCCAACAAAGGTCGACAAACCCTTTTTGTCACCGTTAGTGTTAGAACATAGTAAATAAACAATGTTTTAAAATTGAAACATGTATTGCAGATTAGTATAAAAAAATATTCTCTGATAATAAATACGACATCCTCACAACACAATGTTGCTATAAAAATGCAAAATTTTCCGTGAAACAAACGATTGTATTTCATCTTATTTTTATATCATCACAGGTCCTATAGCCGAGTAGTCAAGGCTCTTTCTCGTGCGTTCGTCATATTCGGCAATGTCAGAAAATACTATTCCATAAATTGATGTTTCAATCGATTTATGGATGTGTTCAAAGTTATGAGTGCAGCGAGAGTAATTAGTTAAGTACTAGTCGTTTGCTAGCATTTGACACACCCTGGTTTATTTGTTAAGTGTAAGTTTTATTAGGGTCCGGAACTAAGAACGCACAGCGTTAATGACAATGATTTGGAGAAATCGACCCAACTGTCGCCAGGGGCGCTCGGCCATCGCCTGCGGACACATTCGCAAGACGAGTCTATTTTTGACGGAAAGGGGTGGCTCCGACGATGCGGGAGTCATTTCGATTTTATGTGTAGGTAGTCGATTACGATCTTTCGAGTGGAGGTGAGCTGCCGGCCAGCGTGGTCGGCACCGTTGACGTTGTGGATTGTTTGTATTTGTTTTGAAATTGGACGTAATTTAAAATCGTTTGTCGTGTAATTTGCATTGTAACTTAAAGTAAATTCAGTTGTTAAGTAAATGTAAATGTAGATTCAATTTTATGTGTTAAGAATATTTTTGTGTATTTTAAACCACTGCATCTTTGATTAAAAATAAATAAGTGTTGAACCGGATTTGAAATGGTGTTTGTTTGAGATCCCAGCCCTTCCAGGACGTCGATAACCAGCCATCCGCCTCTCTTCGATTCGGGTCTTCTCACATTATTCTTATATCCTTACACTCTCATAAAAAGAGAAGTTGATAACTCTGAATAAAAACTTCTGTTCGTGTGCTCCATTAGGAAAACATAAATATGCTCTACATTGGAAGCGAAAATGGTTAATTTTTGGTGAGTGTGTTATGAATAATAAAACAAGTTTATGAATAAAGTTATCGCAACTAATTTTGACGGAATATTATAATAATACGACGAAATGCTTATCGTTGATTAAAAGTTGTTATTTTCTAGTGTCGAGTGTCGTAATCTATTGGATATTATTCCATATTGCATACAATTTGGTCAGCTGTTTTGAAAACAAAACACTCGTTCGAAAATAGCAAATTTATTGACCAATATCGGGTACATATGTCACAAAATGTCATGCGACATGGTTTTGATTGCAACATATGTAACAAGTGTTGATGCACATCAGAAAAAAATTCTGACAAAGGATTGTTGGTGTTTTTCTCGGAATAAATTTGTGGAATGAAATAATTATCAGTCAGAAATTATCGCACTCTTTCAACCATTTCATCGATGCACATGGCTTCATTTGGATAGCCGCGAAATATATTTAAAAACCGTGACCATTAGTTAAAACACAACATAACTCAACGTACACTTTAAGATTGATAGATAATTATAAGTAGGCCTTTTTAGATATCGCTGCACATGATTTATAAATGTTTGTCGAACGATATGTTTATTAAATTTGGATTATTGAGATTTTGTACACTTCCATGTATTTTGTCACTAACGACCCGGGTTTCGCCTTTCGGCATCTTCAGGCATTCGAGCACACGAATGGACTCGAACTGAGAGACAGTAAACAGTGTCTAACGCTTATATAGAAGATACAAATGCGACAAATATCATTTACGAGGCAATATGTTTATTGTTTATTGATATGTTTATTGTTTTCGTGAGCATTTCACAATTGGTTTCCTACGGTTGTTAAAAAAATCCTTCTACGGAAAATACTTCTCACAAAAAAACAAAAATTGACATACGGGATTTTACTTGAATCGATTTTTTTATTGCAATAAACATGGCTATATAGTCTATTGGCGTGCGGTGGACTTATCACTATCTCTAGCGCACAACGTAATTTGGGTATGAGCAAGAAGGATAGAAGAGCATGCGCCGCATGCCCTTGCATCTCGCTTGCACCTTCACTTTTAATGTGATAAAGCGAGAAAGAGATAAAACCACCGCACGCGCCTGCATTATATACCATTATTAATAGTTAAATATATGAGTTAACCACTCTGACTACAAGCGCGGAATCCGTTCCGACATACATAGGCCAGATATAAATGAGCATCTGATACATCAATTTTATTGCCACGCGCGTCCATTTCGTCCATTTTAATACGCAAGAGGCGGAAATAGAATGCAAACGTCCGAGTGAATGTGGGAGGGTGGATCAACGCACTATTACGGCACAGCGGCAAGGAACAAGCGGTGCAGGGCAATTCGACAACAAGTCTATACACCTTTGCGGAATAAGTGTTGCCTTTTCCTATCAATTTTGAAATACCTGACGATTATCAAGGCAACGAAACGTATTGAAGTTACCAAACAGCTTCAACCCCGCTTGCAATGGAGATAAATCTAAGTTTGATATCCACCGGCAAAAAGTTCAATGGACACAAAGAATTACACAATTTTATTTTAATATCGAAACATAAATCATGATTTTATTTTCCTTTTTTTGTCTGTTTATGAATAATTTTTGGTATCGGTCATCCGAAAAATATATTAATGTTTGATTAAAAAAAAAATTACTATTTCTACTATGTATAAGCTACATGAAGTCATGCAGAAACTTTGTTTTTCTGTGGCGTCGAGTAGTGTTTTCACGCTTCAGAAAGGAAAGGAAAATAAAATAAAAACTTACGGTGTATGAAAACAACGGCGTTTCAAAAGTAACTTCAGCAAGATGATCAGAGAACTGAAAAAAATTTTTAAACGTTAGTTCAAAATTAATATCGTTGGATACAATCATTCAATGATACAATAATTCTATGTACCTTGTAATGTACCTTATTCTCTTTTATTAACAATTCTTTCCAGTGAAAAGAAATTTACGGAATAATTGCACATGTACGCTTTTATAACTCTTTTGACGCGGAATATTTTTAGAAGGTCTAATAAAAAGGAACAATTTTGTTCCTTTTTTTGGCTGGTTTATTTTTGCTTTACAATAAGTATAAAATCTTTGTCAGAAAGCTGAATACTAAACGAATGATATATTTCAAATAAATTTAATTGACATTTAAAAACCAATGAAACATCTTTAAATTAAAATTTTATTATGCATAAATAAAAAGAAAAATAACTATAAACTCATTATTTTAAAAACTTTTTACTACGATAGTTTTAGCGTAAATGGTAAATGAGTTTTATGTATCAGGGGCTCGATTAATATCACGACACGAAAAACTGAGTTCGGGGAAAGTTTACGATTTAATTTATAGTTCGAGCGGTAATGGAAAATGAAGCGCGAATTTTCCGAACCGACGATCCAAAGCGCCTACTCGGTTACTGAAATAGCACCGCCACCCCCGCCCTGAGAGTGGACCTTGAACGCCCAACCGCCCTCGCCAGTCAAGAGACTGAGAGACCTCGCGGCAAAGTCACGGCTGCATTCAGTCAAGTGCACCGAGGGGGCGCATGGCTGCCACGTGACGGAAACAATACTCACGCCGACATGGAGAGGACCGACGGTGCGCGACATTTTTTGCGGAGCTTGCAAAGATCCCACTTTTTTAAACATTATTTAAATTAAGAAATGTATTCATCCAAAAACAAGTGCTGTATTAAAAAGATAAATACTTAATCTGCATTAAAAAATATGTTGTTTTAATACAGATACAGTACGTGTATATCAATATTTACCATGTTATTGCTATCAAATTATGTGTGATTTTGTATTATTATAAAAAAGTGATTTTCATGCGAAGCACTTTACTTTTTATTTTGCCGTGCATGTTTGAAGGTTCACTAAATAATGTATTTAATAATGATAAATCAACCTCACTCTGCCCGGCAACAAGGTGACGCATGCAAAAATGAAAATGTTTTAGTGCGTGCAAAAATCATAACGTAATTCAATGTGTTGTGTGCAATAATTATTATGCACTCTGGTATTAAATTGTTACTGCATCATACTGCAAAAAATGTTTATTAAAAAAAGATAAAAATAATTTTCCACTTTTATGTTTATGACTATTTTTGTGTAAACAACATAAAAACTCATTGCTATGTATTGCGTAAATGTATTAATCGACGTGGATAATAAAAACTAAACTTAGGGATATTTCTATACTTTGATTATATGAAACGTACTCAGTACGATTTCAACATATTTTGGTTGTTTTGTACTGGATTAGCGACATGCCACATCTTCTAAATAACTTTTTCCGTTTGTTCGATAAGCGTTTAAGTATCTGCAGAAATTTTGACGTTAAAGATATTTTTAGTGTTATCTTTATTGTTAATCGATACTTTACATTACTAATTCAATTATTCACACTATATATAGGTAAATCCAGGCAATATAAAAAGTGGCTACATATGATATTTTATCACACAAAGAGTGGCTTTGAGAACAAAACAAGATAACAGAAGGTATGCGTAACGAACTAAACAATGACTGTGGTTTCCGGATAAGACGCTCTACTAATTCATAAGAAGTCAACAAACTTTGATGCGCACTGAAAGTTTATGTCAATATGTGTATATAAAAAGTCTATTCTTCTTTTTGTGGATACAAAAACTTTCCGATAGCGGTTTGCGATGTTTAAAGTACTCAAAAAATTAACGATGTCATTATAAAATAGTAAACACATGTTTGAACGGTTTTATGTTGTTTGTGAATGTTGTTTTCAAAACGATATTTCTTAATAATAATGATTAAACGCAAAACATTTGATAAATAAAATAAAAAAATCTGCTTGACTTTTTCAATTTCCATGAATTGTTTTTTGACGCATAACCGATCCTTTCTCTATTCGTTCAATAAATTTATACAAACTAGTTTTTTTACTATTTATCCAGCTCAGCGTTTCCCAGATAGGGTACGCCGAAGAAGTTTAATAAATTAAGAAACGCGCATATTTAATGTTGAAAATATTAAATACAAAGGTACCTATTGAAAGTGATTTGCTTCTATACGAAAGTTGACAAGCTCATACCAATGCCGAGAATACGAACTGTATGAATTGTTTTATGAATACTCACCGTAGAAGTTGGGAAATATTTGTGGTGGTATGTGTAGTGATGGCGCCTAAGAAATCTTTTAGGGGTTCCGTTTTGTTGTACACCAGATAAAGGAGTTCTACGATTAAATAAAATTGGGAAATGGTGATTTTGTATAAATAAATCATTAAAAAGATTGGCTATTTAAAAAAGAAAAACATCTTCAAACGCGGACCAAATAAGCGTATGAGAAACAGACTTACAAGTGTCTACCTCTTAATCTACTGGTTAATCCTAATACAAAAAACTTATAAGAAAGAAAAGGACGGTCGTAAACAGTGGGTGACACATTGGGCACACGATGAATTTGGGAATGATCCAGAAAAAGTTTACTGTCCTCGTGAATGTGAAAAGAAGGTGCAATTCCTCCGCTGAAAGTGTTATATATTATATATCTGTCTACAATCAAAAGTGAATCACACTGGAAGAATCCGAAGTACAATTTTATTGAGAGGTGACAGATTGACTCTTGTCAACTCTGTGTATGTTCGCAGACACAGACAAAATGTTACTGTACTATAGAATTGTATATTGAATTAAAGTCTTATGAAAATGTTTTGTAATACTTAACATCCATGCCATTACTCGCAATTATTATAGTTTCGAGATGGTGACGCCGCATAATAAGGCCTGTCCTACACGGAAACACAGCATTTCGACGTCAGGTGATGCTATGAAAAAGTTTATGCACAGCACATGGTTCAATATATACGAGCGTAGTACGCGTCTTTGGCGTTGACAATTTTAAACGTTAAAGGTAGCGTTAGCGCTGGTCAAACTAGTCACAAAGACAACGATTTAAATAGTAGGACGTTATTTAACTACTGATGACCAAACGGGTGTTTATCTTTACCAGTTGTTTAGAGGCGATTTCACGGACCCTAAGCCGCCGCCTTTTTAAGCGTCATGTATAGTCACTGTTAAGGTAACTGTTCATTCTTGATGGAAAGGTATTATATTTAAAAAAATAAAACACAATTTGTTTGTACTACCTTCCACATGTTTATAATGTCATCAGTTGATAATGATCGTGATGAGCGAAACTGGTCCTGATCATAATAAACTTGTGGAAGTAGTACAAATGAATTGTGTTTTACTCTAAAAAACAACGTCATGTGTAGATTGTCGAATTATTAATTAATTATCAAAGCAATAGCGTCTGCGACATCCAGAATAAAAATTAAAATATTTTTGTTATCCATATACATATTATAATAATAGTTTAATGCATTCAAAGTTTGCGAAGATTTTGTATATCAATAGTGTGATTTTTTAAGTTAATCACAAAAGTAAACATATTGTATGTGTATTTAATAACAGCAGACTAACGAGCGTAGCTTACCAACTACTTGCAAATTCGCCACCTCCGTCTCTGATTTTCTGGATGTTTCCCAAAGATTCGTCATTTGAGAACAATTATTATTATTGTTTATTTACGTCGGCGGAAATTGTCGTTGCCAAATTTTACGAGAGGCGAAACTTACATATCTCGACTGTCCTACATTAACATTTTGTGTGCAAATTTTTTTATCAGTTCAAATACCAGAATCGTCTTCAACTGTGAATCATCATAATTAATTAAAGTGTCACCTTATCGTGCTTTGGTAGACTATATTTTATATCTTCAGTAATGTGTTGCATTTTTATCATCACATTAATTTTGATATCGAAAGGTTTGAGTTAATTACAAATATTTTTTACGTACAATACCATATAAAATATGCAAAACAAATTTAGCTTGGCAATATGTTTCTGCACTGTGTTAAATAAATAAATATAATTTATTACTAAGCAGAGGATGTCGTTTTTAAACAAATCTGCACAGTGCAGTTGTTCAACATGATTTGCAATTATTATGGACTGGTATCAGTCTGGCAATTGTCATAATGAGAAAAACAAGCAATATCTCGTTTAAATTTGATAAAAATTAAAGTAAACACTCGGAGGATATTCAAAATAATAAACTATACATATGCTGCACGCACACAAATTCAATGAAATTTGATAAATATAAAGCGTTTGAAAAATCATTTAAAAATAATAATAACTCTAATGTCAAGTTTGTAAATTCCGCTTGGAGATGTAGACATGTTTAATGATACTACAATAAAATTACATGTTTGTTTTTACTCGCTTTACCCATAAAACAAGCAGAGTGTAATATTTATGTATTATTTTTCATACATCTTAAAAGATTGTGAGTTTCTGCTTTCTTGACGTCAACGTAAATGAGCTCTGCACTGAAGACGTAAATAAAAATCACACTTCATCGACAAAACAACAATTGCAAAGTCGAATGGTAATTACAGTTGGATTTGATTGAACATATTAAACAACGTGCAACTACGTAAAGAGAATATTTTTTTATTATAATTTTTTGTATTAATTTACAAAAAAACTGGCATTAAGGCTGACAGCGAATGCGCCAAATATTGTGAAAATTGTAAAATCATACGAGATAAACTCGTTGAGAATTTTTATAAGTCACACAAATTGATTTGATATTGACCATGCTGGGATTTGAACAAGGACCCATCTGATCGCTAGGGCAAAGCTCTTGCCACTGGACCACAGAGGCCGACATATATAATGCAAATAAGAAACTCGCATTTTGTGATCTTGTTGATTTACAAGAAACTGGTAACGCTACTAAGGCCAAACCTATGCATGCATTATGTAGTACTAAACCTTGTATAGACTAGACTTCTTTTTAACAAATCAACAACAAATCAGTCGATTGTATTGTTGAAATAATTGATTCACCGGATTGAAGTTTATTATATAACACGCATTTTGTTGAAGAGGTAAATATTATTCAAGAATAGTTTTCATAATATTGACATAAACATGGTAACTGTTGACTCGTTGACCAGTAACTAAATGTATTATCATTTGCATAGTGAATTGATTAGATTTGAGTTATATGGGTAAAATAAGATACAGAGACTGCTACATTATAATTTCTCGCGTACGAAATTGAACAACTCTGAAGTGTAAATATCAAGCACCCTCAGTCGATGTCTTAATTTATAAACATGGTAACTGTTGTCTCGTTGACCAGTAACTAAATGTATTATTATTTGCATAGTGAATTGATTGCTGCTACATTATAATTTCTCGCGTGCGAAATTGAACAACTCTGAAGTGTAAATATTTTCTAAAACATATGTACGAGCATCTCAAAATTATTGTAGTAATTTGTTAGGTATTGATATACATTTTCACTTTTAAGGTGTTAACTGTCAATTCTTGGTGGAAAGACATTATATTTAAAAAAATAAAACGCAATTCATTTGTACTATTTCCACATATTTATAATGATCAGGACCGGTTTCGCTCAGTTTCGTGATCATTATAAATATGTGAAAGTAGTACAAATGAATTGTGTTTTATTTTTTAAAATATTGATATACATGCAAAAAGATCGGTTGCAAAATCAATTTATGAAACCGTCCGTAATGCAATTCGAACCCTTCAATACAGTGACATTGACCACTCAACTACAGGCCTGACAAAATACAAATATTTTATTTTCTAAAAATAGTCAATAAGTTAACATAATAGTTATCTAATTGTGCAAGCATGCCATGTGGGTGAGTGCAATTATTTTCCTTTTTCAAGTGCACGGTCGCTTTACTCAAGATAATGCACTTTGAACACAAACGAAATTGTCCTCACAATAAGATGACGTGTTCGCGTAACTCAAAATTATGTAATTCGTGTGCGCAATCGCTTTGAAAATCAAGCTAAGACATAATCTGGCATAATGTTGTTATCATCATGTTTTTGGTTCGTTCATTGAATATGTGCCATATTTAACTGTCAAATATATTTGACAGCGAATGTATAGTTTAGTATTATAATATTTATATTATTGACTGCTGTAAGCATATACCCAGAGAAGAATAAGTAAGTTATGACCTAATTCAAATTACGGGTAGATTTGATAAACAGTGTTTTATTCAGATAGCTTTGATAGTCTGTATTTAAAAATGTCATGCTAACTTATTGCATCTCTACTATAGCACAGTATATGAGTATCTCTGTTTTTAATTGATGTAAATTTTGAATATTTAATCTTCTCGTAAATTCTGTCTTTTTAATTTGAAGAATATAGACTTGCTAATCATTGAAGTCAAATATATTTTGGATGCAACCATTTACTACAAATACCACAGATAAAAATAAATAAAACTGATAGAGTAATTTAATAATTTCCGTATGTTTGTCAGTCAAATACAAGAGAAGACGCAAAAGCAAAAAATTTTGGGTGACGTAATTGAACTAAAAACATGTTTCATGTCGAAAAGTAAAAAATATATCATACCGAATGTCATCACAATGTTAAAATTAGATGTACATAGTAAAATGACATCTTATCTATGGATCACAAATTTCGACAACAAATAATCTTAAGAACAGATTAATATGTTTTGTTCTTGGTGTCGAGTAATATGGACCAATGTCATATAAAAAAGGGGCGTGCCACGAGGGTAAACATGTATGATAAATGGATTATTGGTCAAGACACATAATTATAAAGTATTTAATTCATTCGTTTTATAGTTATTTCACTTTTAATCGATGTAAAATTGCAATATAATAAAATCTAATGTTGTCACAATACTGGAAAGATGATATAAACATAGAGATATTTCCTTAATTGGAGTTGGCCCAGACTATAAATACAAAAGTCGATCGCGATACTCGAGCAATTTTCCCTCGCGAATTTTCAACATTTTGGCATCGCCCACTCGCTTCGGCAACCGTCGGACTTTTCCGCCAGTCCGTTTGACAGATAGAAATCACTAATAAATTGCCATGGAGCGTGAAGATGAGACAACCGGTGTCTGTCGGTGCCAAGAATTCTGCCAACCGGAGTGGCCTCACACAATGCCAAAGTTACGGTCTCCGTTTGCGGATTAATTTTGTGATTTGTCGTTAATTAAAAGTAGCCCTTTAATTGTCAATATAACTAATTTAAAAAATATATTACTAATGGGCACCTTCGTCAACATTCAAAAGTCCAAGAAAATGGTGATACAATAATGAATAAGAAATTGGCATTGTCATGTACATATCAGTTGACGTTTTTAAGCATGATTGTTTTGCCTAACGAATAATATTAATCAATTTGAATGAAACGTTTTGCTACGGTAAATTTTGAAAGACAAACAAAGAAGAAGGTAATCAGTCTTTTGAAAGGGGTTTTTTTAATGTGAGGCTTATAAACTCACCTCTTAAAAATACGACAATACGGGTACCGGGTACAAAGGTAAAAATTCTATGTTTGAATATTGATATTTTATAACTTTTTAAAAATTATATAAATTTCAATGGTTTTTTCACATTTTGATTCATTGTTTTCTATATGCGTGGTCGAAGCCGGTGCATGTTTTTCTTGCGAGTCGCATGAGATGCCAGATGCATGGCTGTCGTACAAAACCATGCGTTAAGTAGGTAAGTGGATATGCTCAGCAAAAGGGCTAAGGCTATAGTTTGTTTTTGTATCAATATATTTGTAAACATATTTTTTTGCTTGTCAACATATTGTTAGTTTAACGTGTATTTTGATATTTTTTTAAGCTTGTTTTGTTGTACTTTTTATATGTTTGAAAAAGAGAAAATCAAACAAAGCTGATCGCTGACTACCTAAAACACTTATCTAGCACTTCTAGGCGAAGTACTGATTAGACTTGACAGCACTTGTAACTATCGTTTCACAAATAAATACTATAAACGTTACGTATTTTCCCTATTATCCAGAAAAGTTGTTAAATAGAATATTCCCTCCAAAACTTAAATTGAAATGTCAACAAACGTACCCATGTCGAATGTTGATATAAACTGCAAAGAACATGCTAAACTACATAATGAATTGATAATTAAATATCAATAGTTACATTAAAACAACATGCTATCTGGTATAACGAAGGCGCACGCGGCCGATCTCCACTGATCACGAACAATTCACGTATACGTTAAAAGAAATGCACGAAATAGTTCTGGGGTGATCAACTTTATTTGAAAGTGGGCCACAAAGCTTACTTGTTAAACTTTCATGGGCCACTTAAAAAAAATGGTTTACAGGATTTCCGAAGGTGGCAATGTATTCTTGTCTTATTATACTATAGTTACCAAGATTACTTGGCCGCAGCCAAATTTGAAACTAAAATTCTCAGTCTAGGATAAATTTCCGCAATTGAAATTTTATGCAAAATAAATATCATACGAAAATTCATGGCTACTTTTGATAACCGTTGCTAAAATAGCAGTTTTAACGTTAAGGTAGTGTTGTACTAAAATATCTTATTTTTCTGCCTTCTGTCAGTATACCCTCGGTATGACCATTTGAGGATACCACAGTTACATCTTCATAACAAAATTTAATAATGCATGTAGTGTTTTCCACCCAGTAGTGGAGTTTCACGAGAATGAAATTCCATGCACAACGAATTCTGAAGACAAACCGTTGGGAAGGTAATTTATTAACGTTGGCTTTTCGCCAGTTATTTCATAAAAAGTCTGAAAAGAACATGCCATAATTGCGTGATTTTGCTCAATAATATTTCTATAAAACACGAAAAAGAGGCGACGTAAAAGAAAGCTCGCAGAGCAGTATTGACAATGTAATAAAAGGAATATTCACGATCATTTTATTTATGCGTGGACTTCTCCCAAAACCAGGTTTACACAGTTCGTTTGTGTATCAACTATGTAATAAAATCTTATGTATGAGAAAGGAAATCGTTTTGTTTGAGTTCCTTGGTTGGCATCTCAGATATCCATGAATATTCTTGAAAATTCACGAGCTTTTAAATATTAAACTTCATTTAAATGTCTAGAACAAATAGCATAGTGCGGCATAGAGAGATATAAGTTAAATAGAACTTTGAAACACTGAAAAGAGAAACCAACGAGTAAGGGATCATTCAATCTGACATTGATCCTTTGCGGAAGCAAGTCATCGAATATTACGAAAAAATGTATCTAGAAAGAACCTCTATATTTGTGATGAATATTTGTGCACACAACAGTGAAATTACCATGCATTTATTTTCTTTTTGGGGATGAACCGCCGAGAAGAAATATTATTTTAATAAGTGATGGTTAGAAGTGGCTAAACTATAAAATATTGAGCACAAAACTGTGACATGGGAATAATATAAATGTACGCGGTTGCTATTTACTTGACTTAACATTTACTTAACATTTGTCTATGCAATGAGGTACCTTAAAAAATATATACATTTACGAACACGCTTTTATGAAAAAAAACATGCCGGACATATGATAGTCATGCTCGATTTAGGTAAAGCGTAAACAAACTATAAAAACAGAGGTGTGAATTTTGTGATAAGCCACACGGAACAGCTGATTTGGAAGGACGAGTAAACTTGTAATCTGCGTGAACAATTTTATAATTATACTTGTTAAAAAGCAATCGATTAATTATTATTCCAATGCATATCCTTCCGCTACTGTATAAAGTTATTGAAGTTATTTATGAAAAATTGCCAATATATGCTCTTATAAATAATGCACTTTTCTTTATATTTAGTTGGCAAACAAGATTTCGCAGTTTTCGAACATACAACGAAAGAGATAATCCCTACACGTTGTTCACGCGTACACGTTGTGCACGTTGTTCGTTTGTTTTGATGTGACTTTACACAGCAACGAAAAAAATAGTCATATCTATTTGTTTAAAAAAATACTTCAATTTCAATAGAAAACAATTTATATAAGAGTAACTTAAGAAAAGATTAGAATGTTGAAATAATAACTGAAATATGTATTGTTATCATACCGTGTATAATGTAAACCGAGAAACGGGTGTATATAGTTTCTATGAAAGTGGATTGAAATAGCACATCGAAATATTTCGTTCCAAAGATAGCGTATTTTTCAATTGCATACTGAAAAAGAATTTAAGGTTTGCAATATGCAGTTATTTGACGTTGGTAATATTTACAATAAAAGAATAATACAATAATATGTTTTACTTACTAATCAAAGGATCGACACGTGTGTCATTCATAGTAGCCTCAATAGTACCTACTGACATAAAATTTAATTTTTTTATCTAATCCATCGAAAATAAACACATTATCAAACATAAACCATCTCCCAAAATATTATTCGGTATCTACAATCTGTTTCTAGCGAGGCATTTCACGTTATAATTACGTAAAGACGAATAGAACAGATTTTTTAAATTTATTCTATTAGCGTGGAGGACACGTCAGAGATTTTCCTCAGACGAATGTCACGGTTGTATCGTTTAGCGTTCAAATTAATGATAGTCGGTATCAGCATATCGTGCCTTGCCCACCTTGGCTGTTGTTGACAATATCGCCATGACAACACTGTACTCTTCCTAGGGTGAAAGACCTTACAATCACCTTGAATATGAATAAGTATTTAAATACATGTGATATATTATTAGCAATGTAAATAAAATTTAATGTCGTGAAATAGCGTAGATAAGGAAGACTGTAAAGTAGATACATGGCGTATTGATTTCATGTAATAGACAATAAAGCCACACGAAATTACAATGTAAAGAAAATACTATACAGTTTACATACTGGTTTATAAAGTAAGCACGCGTGTCCAATTATGAAGACAATGCTGTTTTCTAATAATGGACATGTTGACAACAACAAAACTATGAATGAAAGAGTAATAATATATCGACGAACTCTCAGTCACAATAGAGCAGTATTTCTTCACGGGGGTGTAGCGCCCCCTTTGGACGTTTTAAAAAGCGTTACTGAAACCCCTGTGGGCGATTGTATATTGAAATGATGCACGCGGCAGTTATCCCTGTCAATACTTGAGAGACGACGAGTACGTTCATTTCTTTGCGTCATTGTATTCGAGTTGTTCTGCAGTAAAATCGGTTCACCACAAGTCTTTATTTATTTTAAGAAAACCTTTGTATGAGATACATACATGTACATAAACCGTAGTGTGGTGTTGAAAGAACATTTTTACTTGGAGGGGGAGAGGTGTTAAATAATTTTGCTGTGGTAAAGAGGTGGATCGTTTCAAAAAGGTTATGCAACACTGATAAAGAGCGTTTTATAATTTTATGGTTAGGTTATTAAAATAAGTAAGTATAAAATGACTGAATTTCATATTGTATGAATACTGTGGGTGGGTGGAATTAAGCAGCAGCTCATGTTATTTTCGCATCAATTTCCGCTAAAGCATTGCATACGATGAAGATAAATACAATAGATAATGCTTGAATAAATATTTTAAATTCATCAGATTCAATGTTCCCATATCAAAATTTCTACACGACAGATGCGTGGAAAAAAGAACGTCGTGAGTTCTGACGCAATTTTATTACTTCAATATATATAATACATAGTCATGAATACGTCATGAATTAGAGGTCTGCACGGGTCCGGGCTCGGCCCGTGGGCTGGGTTCGGGCGGGTAGAGACAATTGATATTCGGGCTCGGGCCGGACCCGGGTAAGGGATTTGTTATTCAGAAAAATATTTCGGACTATGCTCGGATCATGTGTACTCTGGATAAATAAATACTGTTTTCAATGTTGATAACAAAAAGGCAATGAATAAAATAATTTATTACGTTTCGAATAGCGTTGGACACAATAGGGTCTTTTATTTGATAAGTATGGAGACATTATTTTATATTTTGGTAATCTGAAACCGAGCTCATAAAATTGCTATTGATCGGTGAAACAATGCTTTGTTCGTTTAATCACCACCGATGGTAAGTTTAAATAGTTCGTAAGCGAATAAAGTGTGATATTATTCAGTATCTGCTTTCTATTCGTTTTCGATGGTCGACTGTTCCTTGTGACGAAAAATTCAATTTAAAAAAATACAAAAGATTCGTTAAAAATGGATTTCATCGATATAAAGAAAATGTTGAAAAGCGGTGACTGTGGTGATATGTGGAAATCATTTCGTGAATAATAGATTTTTCTACATGTGAAAAAGTTGGGTAGGTACGTTAATCAATTTTATGCTACTGTTTTTTTTTTTTAAATCGGGTTTTTTTCGGGCCGAGATATATAAATTTAGGCTTCGGGTCGGGCCCGGGTAACAAGTGTGGTATTAAAACTCGGGCTCGGGCCGGGTAATTTCATCAAATTTCGGCCCGTGCAGACCTCTATCATGAATGCTACGGTAGGTTGAAAATATACAGACATTGTTATCAGGCAATTAAATAATTTAGAGCGATCCATCAATTTTATTGGCATATTTTGGATATAAATAACAAGCTATCAGGTTACATCTAAAAGACAAAGTTTGTGCAGACAGAACACACAATAACGAGGAAATAAGACGGAAAATGACATTGAATAATATGCGTAGAGCCAATACAAACACTCATCGCAACGCACTTACATTGACATGCTGAATTAACAAATTATTTACTGATTCAAAGCTTTGATATAAAAAAAAAATATGTTTATTCAGTTAATATAAATTCTGCAATAAAAAGTTGTTTTGCCTCGAAACATTGCCTCGAAATCAAACCAATTAACATTTTAACTTTGATAGTTGGCTCACACACACTCAGCCATTTAAATTGACAAAAGGATTTTTTATTAAAATTAAAAAAATATATTTGGCATTACAATTAATAATAACTAATGAGCCAGATATTTTGAAATTTTTAAATCACGTAAGATAAACTCGATGAAAATTTTTATTGAATTGAAAAAAATGATATTGACCTTGCCATAAATGGAACCCAAACGCATCTGATCGCTAGAGCTCTTGCCACTAGACCAAAGAGGCAGACTTAGGGTTAAAAAATAATTAACACCCGACATATAATTAACTTTCAAAAATATGATAAAAAAAATGTAAAAAATACTTGATATTAAGCAATGTATTCATAAAAAATGTAAAACACAATTTGTGGTACAGATTTCACTATTTCTGATCATGACCGATTTCTACCCGTTGAAAAGCATTTCCTTGCGAAACCGATCCTGATTATATTATACAATTTCGAAATATGTTTTAAGCACCGTGTTTTATATTTATAGAAATAATTTTTTGAACCAATAATTGATACTAAAGTGACAAGTAATGTCTTTTAAACACAAACAACTCAGTATCCAGGCCACCTATAATTTTTGTTACCCCGATGCAGTTATTCTTGTGGAGAAATATTTTTACTAGAATGTGATAACATTTTGTTTTTAAACGAGAATAGCGTATACAAAAATATTGTGAATTTATTTTGTACATAATGTCAACTGCAGAGCTGCATTTCAGTTATGCGATAGCGATTCGAAGTTTGCGTGCGGTTAGCCACACAGAACAATAATATTCTAGGTAATTAATGTATTAGGCCAACTTAATTAATGATAAATCACAATGAATCTTAAGTGCTCTGTAATAAGACGAAGTTGAAATTTATTGAACACAAACTAATTGTGATGCGGAGATGATCGACATAATTGTTTTTGTCCAAAATCAGCGGTCGGAAACCCGGGCTCATGGCACTTGGGTGCATAATATATTATTATTCAAGACGCCCTGCACTATATTTTTTAACTCTCATGCTATAACATTTTAACTATTTTTTTAAATATATAACTTATGTGTATCGATTAAAAAAGAGAAAATTCATATCTTAATTTAACGAAAATATAATATTTATACCGTTTATAAAAACTAACCTATTGTCAAATATCATAAATGTTGAAATGATTGAAAGATAACATACGCCTTTGAAATATGAGAGGGATCTGAAATAAATTCATTACTGTAAGGTAAATTAATTATCATTTATGTGTTTCTTTGATTTGACAGATTGACATTGATTTTTTAGTAACAAATAGTGTGCTACAAGTCATATCTGCTTCCAAAATGTGAAAATCCTGGCAGCTAGTAAACTATTAGAGAAAATGATAGTATCTTAGCTATAAAAATCATAGTCGGACTACATTAATTTACCAAAAGCGAAAAATATTACCGATTGATTTGTATTTACTAATGAAAGTTTGGTTTAAATTAACTTACGTTTAATTAATTAACTAAATGAACTCGGATAAATAATATACATACAACTTATAATGACTACAATAGACAATGATAGGCAACCCCATACCATCTATTTTATATTAGATGGTAAATTTAATATTTAACAAACTGCTTTCAAAAGGGTAATTAATTTAAATTATAAATTAATTATGTTTGCATATTCTTCGGAGATAAGAATCAAAGCATAAACCTTGCGCATGTATTCATTGATTGAAAAACCCGACATAGTTGCGAGACTTTCATGTATGTAATTGCTGACGACAAAAAAATTGCCCGCAACTTTCCAGATGTAATTTGCCGACTTCTTCACAGCTGATACGATAACTAGGACACGATAATAATGTAACTACAAGACGCAATCATTATCTATTATAGATGTACATTAGGGTGACCAAATTTTTGAGAAGCCAAGGAGGGACGAAGTGTAGACTTGGTCGCTACGGCGGTAGTCGGTATTAACTATGAATTAGATAATATTTAGCTATTGAAATTTTAAAAAAATCATTACATATTTTCTTTTCTTGTCCATTCCCAATGTGGATTAAATGGTCTCAATTAACAAAAATTGTTTAACAAGACCCCTTTGTAAATCAGTCACTTAATGAAGAATGGATTCAGGTAAGACATAGTTGAATTAGCTCTTCCTCTACGCCTTGTTTTCAATGTTGGACAGAGGAGGGTGGGGAGAAATTAAAAATCACAGACATGCACGCCTTCGGACAAAACTTCATAAATCGACTAAAAATTTAACGTCTGCAATTTTCCATTCAGGGATTCAAAAGCATTGATAGTGCAAACGAGCGTGACGAAATCCAAAAACCAAATATTTTCATATTTTAATTCGCTTAATAAACGCAAAGAGGGGTATATTTAGGACGCTTGATAATGAGGAAAGGGATGTTTGAGTGCAGTTATGTTCTTCCCACTTTCTAATTGTTGGCCACCCTAACGTGTTAAGCAGGATACCATAAGGGAATAATCTGCAACGCGGAGAGAATATATCTGACGAAATAATGCGGATAATAATTATATACGAGTCAATATGACCGATTTTTATTTGTCCTTGGTAAAATACGTCATATCAGCCCTAAAAAGCTTCCGTGTCCCAAAACAACTGAACGACACTTGTACCAAACGTTCCTAGAAACAATTTCCACGTACGGAGTATTGAAAATGTACATGATGACCAGCTGATTCATACATTAAAGTAAGCTACCACGGATACTAACGCGGGGATTTTTTATTACATGACAGATAATGATAATATTAAATCTTCTGAACTTTGTACCCATCGCGTGGGCTTGAATAAATAAAAGTGATACTAAAAAAATATCATGCAAGAGCGACATACAAAACACTTACTTGTCTGCACAGCAGCTGTTTGATATTTTACACCACACAAGGTATGAAGTATGAACACTGTGGACGTACAAGAAGAATTAACACTGACAGGTTTTATTGAGTTAATCTTATTGCAAGAAAAACCTTCCAAATCAATTAACATATTTTTATTAAAACCACGTCGGCTCCCAGTGTAAAACACATGGATTCCTAATGGAATATATCAAAAGAATTTTAACGACAACTGGTTGTACAACCGTCACTCAAACTCCCTGGAGAGAGAAAATGGGGTTGGGTGTTATGACAGGAATTGTACACAATCCCTCTCCCTACGCTTCTTTTTTAAGGACAGGAAAACATCACGGACATTCATGGCTTTGGATATAATTTATGAGTTACACAAGAAAGTTTTTATTCGGATATTTGAAAATAAGGACGAAAGCCCAAGAGGATCAACCAATAGGCTACGGGACCGGCAGCAAATATACATATATTTTTATATATAAATATTTCAAAAGAAAATCAATAAAAACGATTAGCAATTTCAATTTTACAATATTAACCCATTTTTGCCCAGTGCTCCAATATTGGAACATTTAGCTTTAATTGTTACCGTTCCAAAAAATAATATCTAACATAAATGGAGATTGGATCAATCAACGTCTAGCAAGCGTCGGCAGTCGGGAGTGTATGATGCAGTATTCTTTCAGGTTTTAACCTTTCGGAGTGATGATTTGTTTTCTATTAGCATTTTTTATAAGCAAAATGAGATGTAATCTGACAAAATTCGAGCAAAAATGGGTTAAAGAGTCACCTTAAATATGTATTTAAAATTGCAAGAATTCTTAAATATCAGAGAGGAAACTTCCAATTAAAATTGTATATAATCATAAAACATAATTATCAACTATAATTTATAAGTTAAATACTTTGGATTCAATACACATGAAGATGGCCAATCAAAATTAATTAACAAAATGTCATTTATTTATGATGCAGAGTTGAAGCTTGTTATGAGAACTCGCAATATATTTGGCGATAACTTTTCTATGAATGCCCTGATGACAGAGTTCGTGGAATTACGATTCATGACACGTCCCGATATTATAGAAACAAGAACACTGACCCAGCCATCGTTGGCTTGCACTATAACTTACGTGTATTTAAATAATTTGTATATATAGTTTTTGTTTTAGCAATCGTATACTGATTTTACATAAATACAACCTTAAAATTGCACTTTTTCTAAGCGTCTGAGAAAATGTTGAAATTTATCCGCATTTTTGTTGTGTAATAAAAACACATGATTTTTAATTGTGACCTTCGCGAGACCACGGGAAAGAGAACGATGCACTATAAATTGAACCAATAAACAAAGCATAAAAAAATCAATGTAAGATCATTGCATACATTTTTCAATGATCGATAACCACCTACATTAACGAATACCGAATTAAATCAAACCACAAATTTAATTGTAGTTATATTGAGTGGTTTAAGCGGAGTAATAGCGATTGTTAGCTTGCAATATTAAAAGAGCCTTAATTTACGACTGAAAAATGGAAACGTTTCGAAATTCACCGATGTTTTGTTTAATAGCGTACAATCTTTAAGAATAAGTACCTAATTGCCCAGACAAAAGAACGTACTCACGCGTTATTGATAAATAACTAATAATAATTATTATTGTTTTCCGGGAACTGTTATAATTATGTGTGAATATTTTTTGACGGGAAGTCGAAATTAAGAAAAATTTATAAATGTAATTACACCACAAATTCTTATTATAGCATGTTTTATGGGGTATTGTGAAAAGGTATTCAGTAATATAACCAAGATAAATTGAATATTTAAAAAAAAATGAAGCGAACTGTTCTTTTTACACTAATAAATAAAAATAATAATTTACCAGACATATTTTTAAATACTGCATGTGACACGCATATATCTAATCAGCTGACTTTCCGCGATCGGTGTATAGGAAATGGACGGATAGTAAGTTTTTAACATAATTAACACAGCAAAACTTGCCCCCCTTTGCAAAGAAAGGCATTATTAATCGTATTAAGATTATTCAGCTATGCTGCATGAAAAAGGAGTATCTCTTAAAAAAAAACCACTTCATTTTCATTTTATTTTCCCAACAAATTTCCACGTAAATAATTTTCCTGCGGTGTGCACTAAGTTGAAAGGATTTCAAAACATAATTGTGCGCATAATTAATAAGATACAAAAGCCATTAATAAAATGTATATAATGTGTGCAATTACCTATCGGCGTTAATGCTGCGTATACTTTTCACTCATACAAGATGTATTGTTTGTGGTTTTTTCGATAATACAAACAATTGAACACTGAAAAATAGCGATCGAAGCAGAATACACGACTGAATCGACCGGCGCGCCAAAAGACACTGGCAAGCCAGCGGCTATACTTATTGAACGCACAAAAACTCAATACTGCTCTTCAGCGAGACAATTTCACAGAAGCAATTGCCCATAGGCTTGTTGACCTTTCCCAAAGAAACAGTAAACAAAGTAAATTTTCTTGCAATACATCGTCGCGTATATGTCTGAAGGAGGGCAGGTGTGGCGTGATTTTTTTTGGAACAGTCCGACACTACTTCATGATCAGGGCCAAACCAGAGGTACATGTGGAAACTAATGACTAACTGAAAATGAAATGGATTCATTAACTAAAATAAGATTTTTTTAAAACCAACTGTTACAGCTACCTGAATTCTTAATTCTGAATATTGCAACGTTACACGAAACATGTTATTTATCTTGAAACTCCTGCATTATAGAATTTGAGTTTATATATGTTGTATATTGTACATGCATTACATAAAATGCATATGATATTACTTGTCATATAAAATGTTACTTCAACCCGCTATGTGTCAATCGTCTGCGGACAATAATTATTACTACTGTATCTTTCATCAGAAGATATCAATATGACATACAAATGATCATTCATAATGTAAGTGACACGAGTCTTGAAAGTATTATAATATATTCATGTACCGAGAGTTCAGAAATATTAATCGTTTAACTGCTGATAACAAAATATTCCAACCAATACAGGTACGCCATTATCATATGGGTTTTATAAGCAAAGGTGACATGTGAATCAAAGTCCAAAATATAATTAATCTTTTTATAGATAGCTAGCTTCTTGATATCGTAAATTTATTGGCTAATTTAAAACTGGCGTATTTTAACACTTATATATATTTTTTAATACAGTAGCACCTCGATTATTTAGACCTAGATTAATTGAAGAATTATATGGTGCGAGAAAAATCTGGATAATCGAGAAGAGATAATTATTAATTTATTAAACTCTGATTATTCATATTCACGACATTTGATCGAATGTTAAAACTGAAATATTTGGTTAAATCTTTCTTTTGGCGGGTATAAAAATATTTGAATTAATTAAATAATAAACAATAACTTTTCATTCCGGGTGTTTTTGATTCCATAATATCACTTTTATAGTCATTCAGATGTCTTATAATGCTGTATTCTTGTTTGATAAAATTATTTGTTTTGTATAAAACCGAATAATCGAGGTTTTACGTGGATAGACGCGTAAAACAAAGAAAACTGTCTGAAATGTAAATAATGGATAACACTTTTTGATTTAAAATAAATTATTTTTCGCAGCGATTGAATAAATCATACTATAATATAAAATTAAATTAAATATTGATAACTTAGTTATTCCACTTGGTTATTCCAAACCAAGTGGAATAACTAAGTTATCAATTTTTAATTTAATTTTATATTAAAAATTAACTTCCACAAAGTAACCGCCGAATCCATAGAAAAAAAATCATACTATTCTATTGCGAAAAACTTATGTCTATTTCTCAAATGTTGTCGTAATATTTATAAATATTTAACAGATTTTTTACAGATGTTTGTTTCAAGGTAAAAAGATTTAAAACTGTAAAAAAATATACACAAAATTAATTAGCATGTTAACAAATATTCATAATCATTGAACGAAACTGATAAAGTTTCGAGTCCATTTGTATATATGCAATATATAGCACTGTAGATTAAAACTCAATTGTCCTCATGTACTAAAACACTGTGCAACTGAATTCGTTGTTTTAAACCACATCACATGATTTATTTTGTACTTGCGCGATAAGCATCTGGTGGGCTTAAAGAGAAAATCTACGCGCAATTTTTCTTCGGCGGCGTAGCTATACAGGAATATTTAAATTGCAGTACGCACAAGCGCCATAACTGATTCTTAGTTCAGACGAGAGCGTTAATAATATTTAAATGAATCTGTGATTAGAGGCGGCCTTGTTTACGGAAGACCTCAACAAGTGGGTGTGTCGGGAAAGCTACTGCGATCAAAATACAATATATAAATATCTACTAATTAGCTGCATAGCATAACACTTCGAGTCATTCTCCAAATTTTGTGTCAGCGAAGCTTGGCAGAGGAGACATCATGACAGAGTTTTTATTAGAGGTGAGATGCAGGATTCACGGTGAAGGCCACCAAGCTAGCCAAAGGTGATTGGATAAACGAGGAAAAAGACAGTCAATACATATTTTTTGAACACTTATGACTACATTAAGAAAAATAAATTCGTCTTTTCCATGAAACAAAGTCTGCCACCCAAAAAGAGGAATTCATTCATCGGGTGCTTGTTCCTAAAGTCAGCCGTCACCAGTAGTCGGCCTTTTGAGCTTACAACTGGACTGGAGAAATAACATTTTTTTGCAAACATCTATTATTTTATGCTTGGTACAATATTAACTATTTTATTTTAAGTTGTTTACATTGCTTAATCCCTGTTTAATGGAATAACAGCGAAAATATATGTATTTATCATTATTTGACTCCTTTTGAAAGTACACCTGTCGCTTAACTGGCTGAGCACTGGCGAAACGACACTATGTTGTTTATATGCAGAGTTGCAGAAGGAAGTTTAAATTAAAATCAATTAAAAGCGGACATAATGAAGATGACTGAACTATTTTGGTTTAAATTATATATTTCTTTCGACGGATTCAATAGTTATTTTGTGTAAATATTTTAATATGTAAAAAATAGTTTTCTTGAAGTCACGGTTTTGTGTTGATACGGATTTCGTGATCGATCGATTTGATACTTTCAACATCATCTTAGAATGTTAGAGATGTGATATCAGTTTTATAACTACAAGTTTTTATTTTTATTAAATTGTAAATTACTTTAGCATTAAATAAAAAATGACTTTTTAGGTTATATTGTTTTCAAAACCATAAATTTAATGTTTTCTATAAAAAGTAATAGCAACGATAACTGTATCAGAGTTCATTTTTTGTTTACTGTTTACCAATATTTTTTTTGCTAGATTATAAACATTGTATAAGAAATTAAAAAAACTGGCTCTCGACTGTGAAGAGTTCATCGATTGTTTTGTTTTGTCTGCTTGCTCTATAAAAAAGTTCACGTGGAATGTAGTCATATGATTTGTTTGTTATTGTTGTTTGTTGCGACAATGTATTATAATTTTATTAGATAATAACGGCAAGAGGTGTTAGGAAAACGTTCACCGAAGACCTTGAGATAAAAAAAAATGTGACAAACAAGAGGACTTATGCATTCGTAAATGCGAAATACGCAAAAACATTCGCAACAGCGTACAATCAATACATATAATGATATAATATGGAACGAAGTTTCAGTCACTCAAACAAGACAAAATATTCGAGGAACATTTTTCAAACACTCAACTGAAATTCCAATAGATTTAGATATGTACACCACAGATATTGACACAACATGTAATAGGTATTAAAGTCATAAGAATAATTTCGGAATAGCAATTAACAATAAGGCAATGAATATTTTTTATTTAATTACCTTGACTTTACACGTTGACAACTTCAAGAGCTAAAATCCGACAAAAAATGATATATTATGTCGATAGACATATTTTTGTTTTATATATTGGTACTATAGATTTACTACGATCTAAAAAGTTGCAGATAAATTTAAGCTTATGAGCTATTTAGTTTAATATAATTAGGGCGAGTGTTCCTAAGGTCGGGCGTCGCCAGTGGTCGACCTTTTGAGCTTAAAACTTAAATAATAGTGGATACATTTGAAAAAAACAGACTTTTTAAATTCGTGTAGGTAGTCTTGCCACTTGCCAATGTATATATACACTATACTGACCTATATGATGCAATACGCAATTAAAAGAAGCACATTTTTACTTCGCAAGTTTCGACAAATTCATCTTGCATGGCGATCGCTCACAAAATATACTCGATGGATAAATATAATCGTCATGCTTTGCATCATTATGTTTTTTATTGTTCTGTCTACTATCAGTAAATTATTTCGCGATATTAATGAAGTTTCATAGTGATGGCAGAACACTGAGCAACGAAAGACCGACCATTGGATTTTTGGGCCGACCACTGGGAAAATTGGCATTGTTTTTGTAAACTTCTATTATTTTATGCTTGGTACAATATTAACCATTTTATTTTTAGTTGGTTACATTACTTTATCCCTGTTTAATGGAATAACGGCGAAAAAATATGTATTTATCATTCATTGACTCAAAATCCCTTTTGAAAGTACGCCTGTCGCTTAACTGGCCGACCACTGGCGAAATGACCCTATTATAAGATCATTATTTTTCACTATTATTACGAATCATTATAGATTTATGTTACCATGTCACCTCCCAATGAGCATATTATGGGCTTGTAATCTAGATTATGTCAACGAAACTAACGCCACCGACCACTCGGCTTCAGGTCCGGTCGGATGGATTGTAGAATGAACTCATTTTGTAGAAATTTGGCAAACATTTTCCTACACAGTATAATATAGATGTTTTTAGATAGAATGATTGTTTTTCTGTAAACGCTCGAGAGCTTGACATTGGCCACTTTTAGATGTGGAAAATAGATTAAGAATTTATATCGGTTTCAAGTGGATACATCCAGTTCACCCACATCCGACGGTGAAAATATCTACGGGATTCAGCAATAAAATATCTGATGTGACACAACAATAATTATTATCACTGAGAAAATTCATTAAAAATTGAAATAGTCAGAAGCAAAACAACAGACTTCGGAATCTGACATTGAGAAAGTATTTTAAACCTATATTGCACAGCGAGCAATTTGATTTTACTTTGTTATTGTGTAGAATCAATTAACATTTCGATAGGGTTGCGAATACTAAATAATATAAATATCTAAAATATTATTATACTTTTCATTTAAATATATAGCTTTGTTATTCCACTGCTTGTGTTACTAACTGTGACACTTGTTTCGCCTCTTAGAGAATCATCTGCAGAGTAACTCTATCTATAAGAATGCATTGGTTCTGATTCTTAAATAATAAATTACAAACATTAATGAAGGGATTTTTGCTTTCTACTGGACGTGGGGAGAAGATTAGGCTGAAGTCCCAACTAGTAACGCAACCAGTGTAATAACAAAGTTATCAATATTAATTTTAGACCACATAGACCACATAGACATAAAACAAATTATTCTATAAGAAAGGAAAAGCTGATGTAAGCATACCTAGTAGTTATTTTTACATAATATATGTATGTAAAATTTAGAACAGTTAACTTAAATCGTATGCAGTCCGTGGGAATTAAATAAAAAATATTAGAAGCAAATTGGTTAGGCTTTTATCTGAACGTATTTTAAACCTCCAAAATCAATATATATTGATTAGACATGTTTTTTTAATGTCCTATCTATTATATAAGATAGGTATTGATAATAGTTGACCAATGATAACGATAAGTGAGGAAACTATAATAAAATTCTTTTATCTTGATACTATTTGCACGTTGCTGCTTGTTTATATGTTATTCATTTTTGCGACGTTAAAAAAATAATATGCATGTGATAGTTTTTATTCGTGGAATTATTTTGTGCATAACAATTCGCAGTCTTAATATGTATTATTTATTATTGATGAGAAAATAATGAACCGCGTTAAACATGCATGTTATTTGCAATGTAAATTATCCATGAATGGCAACCCAACTAGGAAGTGAATCGTGAAGGCCTTCGGGTCTGTTTTCTGTCGTGTGACGTAGCAGACGAGCCCCCAGAGCGATTTTAATGTGATAAACAACGTTACATTTTTATCTTCGCGCTACGCGGGTGGGGGGAAAGTCACGCGACGACCCGTCGGCCAATGAGAGAACCGCGCCATTTTCCCACCACACGCTGAAAACATCCGATGCCTACAAAATAAGGTGACTGTGCGGTGGGAATAGTTGACCAGAATATTTACGTGTTTTAAATGATTTATGGACACTTCAAAAATTATCTAAGAAATAAAAAATCATCCATCATTTATATAAATTAAATTCGGTATAAATTAATTATTGATATAAGAGAATCGTATTCTAAAAATCATTTTACCGAATATTACATTTTAATTAGGTATGTTGAGTCACAAGAACGGAAATTAAAAAAAAAAATTAAAGCTTATAAAAATCATTAATTTGTATTTATAAATACAACCTTCTGAATTTACTTAATTGAACCACTTTTTTAGTAATAGTGATGAGAATAATTTGGTATTATCTATTGTTAATTCTTGCGTGAAAGTGAAAAATAACGTTGGTACTTCCTTTTTTACCCCCGGGCGGAAGACACGAAATGATCGCTGCGTTACAGCCATCCATAATATGACACGTCAAATAACTCAAAAACTATAGCTCCAAACTTGCATGCCACGCTCCAACGCTACCAACGTTCGTCAATCATCGCGATTTTGACTCTCCATAAACGTCGAAAATTCGGCAATATCTTCTTTTATGACAGTGAATGCATCCCGACTGCCCAACCTCGTCCTCCACATAAAGGTTCATTAAGTGTCCATTATTATATTGTGCGATTGTAACAATTGTACTGCAGTTTCCGCGCACCTTTTTTTGAAGTTTTTCATGCTTACGACCAGTGGCGGCCGGTGACAAGAATATTAGGGAGTGCAAGAAAATACTCATCTATTTATGCAAGAAATCCATTCTCCGATTCTTGGATTTTGAAAGCACTTCAATACCACAAACATTTAAGTCTGATATTGACGATACCAAGTGTTTCTCTACACTCAACGTCGCAAGAGCATTTAGTCTGTCTTGAGTCATGGTATTTCTCAAAAATGATTTAATCCTTTTTAATGTTTAGAAAAAACGCTCACTTTCTCTCACTCAACGCTCACTGGAATCTGTAATAACTTACTTACGAACTATTTTTTTTTTGTACAATTTCTACATTCAATTTCTGATTAAACACTTTATTATTAACCGTACACTAGGACGACCTGCTGCTTTAATTTCCAGCCTTTTCGAAAAATCCCGACGATTTTCTTTAATGTATGAGACGGAATATGCACTATTCTTTACTGAAGCACGTAAATATTAGAATTACGTAATTAGAAAGTAAATACATTTGATGGTATGCGTTTCTTTGTGGACAGGCTCAATATACTACAGGTCCTTTTGACGTACTTACTAAACATATGCGACAGGTCTCTGCTAGTTTGAATACTTTCGGGAACGGTCGTCATAATTCGGCAAGAGGTGCAATGCTCCTGAATAACTAAAAACTTCGTATTTAAATCGAATATGCGACACAGGCGACGTCACAAAAAACTAAAGTTTAGTACTAAATCCCTTCTACTCTGGGAGAGCTATACAGAAATTGAACCTCCTCGCCGTATGCAGCTTACACAAACAATAATTATTATTATTAGTATTTTGGTGCGGAATACGTTCGCTTAAGCATTGTTGTGAATAATCGCTTCGTGCAATATTTCCTTAAGGGGAACACGCGGGAAAATTTAAAATTAGTTTGTACAATATCGCCTATTACTTGAATAAATATGTTCATGGCAGTGCACTGCACCCTTTGCTCCTTTATAAGAGCCGTCCCTGCTTACGACTATATAAATATCGCGCATCTGAAGGTTTGAACTGGGTATTCGAGTAAGCATGAATATTGATAGGTAATATTTTAAAACAAATTATACATTTATGCGAAACTGATGGTCCATGCGCTTGCCGTGTATTTCTCTTTCTCGCTCAATCACTTGTAAAGTGAAGGGTCCGAGTGACTACAACCTACTTGCGTATACGCAAGTTAGGCTGTGTGATAAAGATAGAGATAAATCCACCACACGCCGATGGTAGGTATAAATGTGTTGTTTATATTTTTAAATCGGTCGTGTAACGCTCCACGTGGATGGTGAGGTACAGCGATGACCGTTCGCTCATTTCGTGTCTTCCGCCCGGGGTAAACAAGTAAGTAACATAACTTTATATCAAACGATACTCCATAATCTTACTCAAAAACAATAATTTATTTCCAAAATAAGGTTTAGAAAAAAAAATATTCTCATGTCAATTTTGTAACTTTGGTTTTAGCTGCAAAATTTTAATTTATGTTATGATCTAGGTTTAAATATCACCCTATATTATAAATGCGAGCTCTCTGAAAATCACCAAACATAACAAATAATGATATTGATTTTAATATTCCCTTTATTAATAGAAAAAATGCATGACCGCTATTGCGTGAGCATAGTTAAAATACGGATTTTATCGATCGCAATCGACGACGGAAAGCAAAAAAATATTTATCCGATAATTGAATTTCGTGACTGACATATGGGCACCCTATTGTGGTGCTATGTCTGAGGGCAAGTTGCACCATCATTTTTCAACGAAAAGAAACCCAGTCGTACCATATAGGTACAACTTGTTTATTATGATAAAAGCTGTTATTAAAATTCATATATCAACCTATACTTTGAAGGGGCGTGCGATTATAATAATCTACAATAATTACTCAAAGTTGCATATTTGTCTACCTGTGTATTTTATTTATATATATACCTATTATTTTATTTGTTAATACAGATATGTACTATTTAATACACATATTAGGGTTCGTACATTTCAACCCAAACTGTAGGAGCAGCTTAGTTTTAATGACAAAAATTCAGATTATTAGTTAAATAGAAAATAAACGGCGATTGAATATCGAACAATAAAAATGATTCCATAAACCATAGGCTTCCAACCTTTTCGGGTGGCGACCCCCTTTTTATAAAAGCCACGTGATTCGTGACCTCGATGCAAATGAAAAATGCCTTTTTATTAAGCTTATTACGAAAATTACACCATTAAAAATAAAAATTGCATTGTAGGGTTTTTTTAGTTGACTGTATAAGCTGGCGACCCAACAGAAAACAACCCATAGGTCGGGAACCCGAGCTATAAATTCTTTAATACCTTCCTTAGGCCGCAAATTTTGTGCAGTGCCAGTAATTACGCCAAGGGTGAAATTCACCGACGAGATTACGAAAGTAAGCAGTTTTTGTTGAAATTGTTCGTTATTTTATAAATTTATTATAATTAAACATGTTGAATAGAGCGTGTGTCGAAATATATTTATCAAAGTATTTTCAGCGGTATTTTTGAATGCCCATTGAAATGGACTTCTTGAATTGAGATCAATTGTGCTGAAAGAGATCGCTTCACAATGATCAAAAAAGAAACAGTTATGTATTACGTTAAAAATGTTATGGAGTTATATTTTCCATATTCTACATAAATAAATAAGAACAATCTTACAACTTATTCATTTAAAGTTTTTACGGGGAGTCTTGTGTAAGCTCAATATTTATAGTTCTCTAGAATTCAGGGATAAGATTTGTCGTAGGTATTTTATCTTGTATATAATTGTTGTAAACAGTTTTCTTGTGTCAGTTCGAGTTCATTCGTGTGCTCGAATACCTGAAGATGCCGAAAGGCGAAACCCGGGTCGTTAGTGACGAAATACATGGAAATTTACAAAATCTCAACAATTCAAATTTGATGTTGAAATTCCATTAAGTACCCTCAGTCGATGTCTTAAATTGTAAATGTATTTATTTTTAATTAAATGAAAAACAAAAAGTTAATATAGATGAACATCGATGTATATTATTATACCCAATAGTATCATCAAATTTCCATAGGATATATTTACTCATGTTGAAAGTAACGTGAGTTCTTCTGTTATAACTTATTTAATTTTTGTTGTATTAAAAAAGTCACGCGTAATAGTTTAATTAAGCCCTAGGCTGCGAATCCAGTCTCACATAAAGAAATCGATGAAAGCGCTGAAATAGTTTTCAGTGCAAACTCGTACATAACTGAGAATTATTCTGCTTACAATTCCTACAGAGACCTCATCACTTTTAGTTGTGAATAGTGGAGAAACAGATAAACCAACCTCAATACCAACGATTCTTACTTAATATTTACGTACCGCGGACCGGCTATCGCTAAGCCACGGACCAACGTTTGAGTATCATTGATCCATTTCATGAGAATATTTAAACTGAAAATCTAATAATGTTAAAATAATAATTGTATGTTTATTAAGTTATTGATTAAAGTAGTTAAAAATTATATTGAAAACAGTTGAGTGAGAAATCAATTATATAGATAGATCTATTCGAGTAATCGGATCCAAGGTCAAAGACCGTGAGGGCCACGGCCATCCCTTTGAAATCTTTGGATGCTTAATGAGGAATATAGTGACTTAATTCAATTTTTATCACCCATATTTAACGACTGGAACTATGAAAAGCCTGCGAAGCGGGCTCTCAGTTTCCTGAATATTTTTATTTTTAGAGTGGGTGCAGACAGTCTTTATAGCTCTTTCCCGCATGTAGTCTACCTAAGTATTGTATTATTATAGATTATGTTAGCTGAAGGCTTCGAATTGGGAAAACGATTGAGAAAACTCCTTTACGAATACTGATTGTGAGTGTTCTGTTAAGAAAAGTGTTCGTACTGTGCTATTAACACGTTCACTGCGTATGAAATATCTCATGTAATACAGAGTACCTGAAAATTCGCAATGTTTTGCGATTTTTTGAATCGCTATAACTTAAAAATTATTAATAATTTAATGACCCTAGTATAGTTTGTTTCTTCACTTCCTCAAAACACGTGTCACTGAAGTGTGACGTGTCTTACCCAGGTGACGTGGCATGAGCAGTGTGGACACGAGAGCCGTGTACGATGCACTGGGCGTGTTAAGCATAAAGAGTTTATTTTGACTTCAAAGATTATTTTAATGTCCCTAGCTGACTTAATTCGGTGAATATAATTAAAGACTCGTTTTAAAGTAAATTTACAAAACAATTACTTTAAAAATATAGAAAGGCAGCCAACGTATACATACCTACATTTCTGAATGTATTGTAATTCCGTCCAGGCTGTGTAAAACTCAGTCACGAAAAATATGAGCATACGGCCCATGTTTCCTAGCCTTGATGGTTAAGACGTTTTGCGTTAGAACTTCTTGGTTATATTCAACTATAATCTATTAAAATTAAACAAATAATATCGACGGAGTTTTGGCCAATTGCCTCAAAATAGAAATTGTTCAGAAGAGAGTAAAAACTGTTTTTATCGAAAACATTAAACGTCGTTGTTCTGGAGGAAGACACTAACTTAAAAATACTAGTTTTGAGTAATTGGACTTTGAAGTTTGTCAAATGTTTGAAATGCTATACCTTTTTAATTTTGTGTGTTTGTACAAAACTGTTTTTAAGTAGAAGTGTATTTTTTTAAAATATGTGTGTTCTTCCACACGGTAGAGTTTGAAATAAGGAAGATTTTGTCATAACAAACTCAACATGTCATTTTTCGATTTAGTGTTTTCTATATAATTTAAGACATCGACTGAGGGTGCTTGATGGAATTTCAATATCAAATTTGGATTATTGAGATTTTGTACACTTCCATGTATTTTGTCACACTAAATAGTGTTAAAATATCGTGTTGTTTCTCAGTTCGAGTCCATTCGTGTACTCGAATGCCTGAAGATGCCGAAAGGCGAAACCCGGGTCGTTAGTGACAAAATACATGGAAGTGTACAAAATCTCAATAATCCAAATTTAGTGTTTTCTTCCAGAACAACGACGATATGGTGAGTTGCGTTATGAATCTTTAAAATGCACTCCTATAAATTCTCATTTTTGCTGGTACGGGATTATACATAGGGAGTGTCGATATAATAGTGGTTAAATCAAATGGCCGTGCCAGAATTTTTAAACCTAAAACCAATGTAAAATGATGTTTCCCTTCCAAAAAGTGGTAAATTTATCATTTGGCCGAGACCTTCCCTGTCGTCTTTAAAATGAGATCTAATCGTTAACTCATTTTCATATTTTATGAGGATTACATCAATTGGCCAAAATACTGTCGATATATTTTAATCCGTCGATCAAGAAATTAAAATGAATATTTCAAATTCAATTGGACTTATGATTTTATTAATGCATAAATCATCGTAGCTTAAATACGTAGACCCCACACAACATTGTAGAGATGTTTAAATAAACAACGAAATACTAAATGAATTGCTTTGTTTCCCCGATATGAAAATTCTTTTGCGAGTTTCCAGACAAATAAAAAACGAGGCGGCGTAGATAAGCGTTAGTAGAGTATAGAGCTACACTTGCGCAGGGGAAATTTTCAACGTTCGCTTTTCGCGAAGGCTTCCCGGTAGGTAGCTTCGCAAGTACATGCTCGGCTGACTGGCTGAGCTCGTCATCGAAAATTCCGTTATGAAACAAATCGCATGATAATCGCGCCACGTTTCTACTGTCGACAGTAACATAATCCGGGTAAAATTATTATTCGGCGAAGACGACTACGTAAAGTAATTACCTGATCCCGTATTATAGTTTCTTTATTATAAATGCAGTTAGAAAAGCGACAATTGATGATATTATATACGTGCTATATATCGTCTTCATACAAAAAAGTGATCAAGTGCATTTTTCACGAAAATTTCTTCCCTTGGCTCGCCATTTGAGAGCGATGAGACGGAACCAGTATTTTATAAGAAGATTGATAAGTAGTTCATCATAAATGATATTTTATCGACAAATCTACTATACAGAGATCGAAAAAGTTATGCAATTTAAAAAAAAACATACGAGTAACATGGGAATAATTTAAATTTAACAAACGATATCTGTTATGAATAAAATCTCGATATTATAACAAACTGTCATGCGTAACCAAAATAAATGTAGTCGAAAACACAATTGAATAAAACTTTTTTAACGTAAATCCATTTTTACTAGATATAGGCCGACCCAAGACGTAGTTAATGTTATTTTTACAGTAACAAGTAAAAACAAGTCGATGCAAATGATCGCAGTATGATCAGGAAATAAGTAAGTTATAAGTAAGCAGTATTTTCTCTTTGAGAAGAAATACATTTTCAATAAGGTAATAGATTAAAATCTTATATGTATTAGCAATTTAGTTCAGGACCAAAAATTAGAAAATTGATGATTAATGTTATTACTATTCTAAATTTGTTTATAATAATTGACGTAATTTATGTTTTTCTGTAGTAACCTAAGCGTGGCAGATTAATTAAGAAATTAAAAAAAAAAGATTTTTTTATTATAAATATGTATAAGAACGTTTATTTTTAAAATGAGTGTTTAATCGTTCATTATAAATTTTCGGGATATCAATAAATAAAAAAATATTATTAATTTTCATCTGGTGAAATTATTTAAGATCTATGTAGGTATAACATGTTCTACGCAATCGGTGTTCCTGGCAAATACATGACGATTTAGGCGTTTACAAATACTAAAATTTAATGAATAAAATCAGATTATTTAATATTATATTAAAATAGTTCTTGGTTTGTAGACTTTTCAAAACATACCGTTTATTAATTTAAGCTTCCAAAACAATGCATGATTACAACTAAGAAGCATGTCGAAATGCGATTTTGATGTAAAAAAAACAAACATCGAGTGACGCAATGCGGCACGAAAGTGGCACGTTGGACATCATGCGAAGGGATGAATAAATATCCTGGTTCCTACTTCATTATCTATAGACCTGAATGTTGTGATTAGCCACGAACCTCACAATTTTGAGTGTAATTATTATAATAAAATTTACGGGAAATATTTTTTAGGGACGAGAACTTGTTTGTACACGTATTTCGTGTTCAATGATTTGTAATTAGAATGCCCTTGAACTAAGGGATGTTCTGAAGTTTACCCAGAAAATTTATAATTTAATTCAGTGCCGGTAACGCTTAATTTGATAAATTTTGTTCGATGGGAATAATACATACATTTGGCAAAAAATTTGTCATCTCAATAATACAGGCTTATTTCAGGAAATATATTCAAATTTAACAATAGTTACTGGAAACACCATAATATATATTTATTCCCAAATTAGTTGATGGCTGTCACTCCTGTCACGCTCAGTAGCTATATATTTCAAGCAATTTTATAAACAAAGGAAATCTTTTATAGTCTAATTGGGAGAGTAAACGAAGTATTAAAAGAAGCGTAAAGGCGTGATTGTCTTTACAAATAATTGTCATTCTTTCGATATTACTGCAAGGAGACAGAAATATTGATTGGAAAAGACATCTAAAAATGTCAAAATAATCACTATTTTGAACATTATAGAATTCATACAAAACGAAATACCATACCTTTTGTTTCAACAGGAAGGATTTCTTGATTCAAAAAACCTGACACAGATTTTATCGACAATTTTCAATTCACTTTTCCCGATAACTAGGGGATGACAAGCACCGGAAAGCACTATATATTTGACAGTAAAAACCCTTTAGCCTAGGCGCAGACAAATGACAGCTATAACCTACTGCAGCGCTAATATTTCTAAGTAACCCTTGTTGTGTTGTGATTTGGAACTAGAAAAGTGTTTCAAGCTTGAAAAAATTGTGTTCGTAAATGTCATTATTGTAAGATTCATCGTGCATATTATTTATAAAACAATATATTGGGTCCACAGTCCACATAGACAAAAGCAATGAGATTAATAATTATGCATTAGGTGACACGTGACATGAATAATATAAATATATATTTTTATAAGATTCTAGTCCAAGTCCGATCTTTTGGGTTTACATAGTCATTTTTTTTTGTAGTACCTAGCACATCTAAAATTAAATTTTATTGTTCTCTTCATTTTTTCAGTCCAAAGATTCCGAAGTTCAATACCTATCTAAATATTGAAATGTCATCAATCGATATCTAAAATTATACATGATTTTGATTTAAAAAAATCGAATGAAATATGCTACAATATAATTAATCTGAATTTTTAATAAAACTAGTTTGACTGAAAAAATGAAGAAATCAATAAAATTTAAGATTCGGAAATGTGCTAGGTGCTACAAAAAATATGACTATGTAAACCCAAAAGTTCGGCTTGGACTAGAATTGATAGAATCTTATAACGATATATACTTATATTATTCTTGTCACGTGTCACCTAATGCATAATTATTAATCTCATTGCTTTTGTCTATGTGGACCCAATATATTTTTTTATTCATAATATGCAAGAGGAATCTTACAATAATGATATTTAGGAACTCAATTTTTGCAAGCTTGGAATCATTGGAATTTTTTAATATGTTATAGTGGATAAACAATAAAACATCTATTTGAAAAAATAAAACACAATTCATTTGTACTACTTCCATATATATTATAAATATGTGGAAATAGTGCAAATGAATTGTGTTTTATTTTTTAAAACATAATATCTTTCCACCAAGAATTGACAGTTAACACTTAAAAGTGATTAAAACATCTATTTGCGACTTTAAAATTGCATCAGAGTGTCACTTTGTTTGTTTCTAATGTGAAGTATATTGATTCCTAATGTAGTTTATCTTACTAGAAATTATTTTACGAGAACTGTTTGTTAACCAGTTGCTCAACCACGTCTAGAGCAGAACTAGTGATTAGCTAGTCACTCTCGTAATGTATGGCTCATGCTTAGGATCGGATAGGTGGGAGGGAATTTAGACCTAAAATCAACTAAACAGATGATAATGTTCACGTTGAGCGAAACTGGTCCTGATCATTATAAACATGTTTCATTGAGTAAACGTGAGAAGTACAAAATAATTTGTTTTATTTTTAAAATATAATGCCTTTTCACCTAGAATTGTCAGTTAACACCTTAAAAGTGATTCTTTCTATGTTCAAATAAAATTATTTAATAGATGATATATATGCTTGAGTTGCAATTCTTCAATCATGATTCAAGAACGTTTGACATAGCTCTCAATTATAGTTTTCTGTACACATACGTCCCGGGATTCGCCTTTCGGCATCTTCAGGCATTCGAACGCACGAAGATACCGAAAGGCGAAACCCGGGTCGGTAGTGACAAAATACATGAAAGTTTACAAAATCTCAATAATTCAAATTTGATATTGAAATTCCATCAAGCACCTCAGTCGATGTCTTAAATTATAAATATATCAGTTGTGTTACCCAATATTATTCATGGTCTTCTATAAAAACTTTGCTATTTTGATGGAGTCTCTACAACCTATCTCCAATCATCAGATATACACATCATGTAACACGCCACCCAATCACAACATAGGTCTCTCTATCTCCATCCAGCAGGTTTTACTTTTAGCATTATCTCAGGTACTCTTCACCAATACTAAACCTATCTTTTTTTCGAAAAACTGTTCAATTAATTCACCTTTGAATATTATTTTGTGATACGCCTTTTATAATTAACGAAAAGTTTGATTATGTGAACTAGGAAGAAGATGTGTAATGTCACAGCTAAAGTGGTTAAATTGGTAAAAAATTTTTCTAATCTAGACAGCAATGCCCAGTCTTGACAGTTTCAAGCTATACACCAGGATTAAAGAACTAATAATTTTCTTCTATTAATAACTATGACAATAATACAAAATGTTTCAATAGAAATACCAGTTTTCTTACAATTTAGAATGTATTGGCTGATGTTATTTATACAAAATCATAAAATTATTAACACTGTTATTCAGGATTTATTTTTATAAATATCTCATTAGGGGCCTTTCTTTATATGATGTGACGTCCATTACGTGAAAAGGTATATTATGATAAATGATGGGGATAGAAAGGTTACCAGAAAATGTTGAACCAAAAAACGAACTGTCAATTTTTTGCTCTTACTGAGTATTCAAAATATCAATATTTACTGCTTTCTTAGTTGGCACTATCGTCGACAATCATTCTATAAAAAAGTAACAATACTTATTAGGAGTGAGGGTGGTAAAAAAATTCCCAATGTTGGATAATGTCTATTTTGTATAACTTCTTAGTAATTAAAATGTTTATTTACTGTGCCATTCCAATATGAAATAATTATTTATGCTATATAAGAAAAGAATAGTATGAAAAAATATGTAATATAGATTTATTTAATCCTGTACAGGAAAATGTAGTTAAACAATAATACTTATTATTACTGTTAAATAATAAATGATATTTTTCCACAATTTAACTGATTAGTATATTATATTATGATGAAAAGGTAATAAAATAATTTATGTTATTATTGCCGTACTGGTCCGCTTCGAGGCATTCTCACTTCCCATAGTATTATTGCCGTTCATCATTATGGGTGTAGAGACAGTCGGTAAGCCCGAAGAGCTCACTTCATTTTCAGCAGGGGAAGACTCGAGCATTGCCTGTCCTTTACATCTCAATTCAAACACTTGCGTTATTGCTTCTCGGAAACATAGAAAATTGTAATCGATCACACCTGAAACAAACAATCAAAATGTTTTCTAATTGGTAATTATTCAAAACAAGAATGCATTTTATTTTTTAAAAGTAAATGAAAAGAATACATTCATATGAATATGGATGATTAGAAATTATATGATTTGGGATTCTGTTACCTTGTTTATCGAAATTGTCTTCCCTCAAAATGCACACCAATGCGAGGAATTTATTCACCTCTCGCAAATACAGAATTGTTCCGTTATTCAGTTTTATTAAGCTAAAGCTCTGGCTATTGAATGCTGCAGCTTCGGTGTCGTCAACTAATCTGTAATAATGACAGGTTTTTTTAAACATATGATGAGTTGTTATTATTAAAAGATATGAATGTAACAAGCAAGCAGAGTTGTATGCAATTCGTAATGTATATTGAACAAAACAGTGATGACACTACAAAGGTAATGAAATAATTACACTCCATCTATATTCAAACTATTAAAATTAAATTCAGTCTTTTTATTAAGATAAACTTTCTTCAAAATATCTTCATATGAAATAAAACAATAAATTCCTTTAGACAAGACAGTTGAAAAATTAATATAATGAGCAATTTTTATGCCTTTTGTAAAAAGAGCATTTGGATGATTGAGTAAGAATGATAATAATATATTATTATGTGAAAATATTATAAAAAGACTCAGATATTTTCTATAATGAAAATATTTTTCTGTTTATTGCAAGTAAAAAAACAGATCTGACTGATTACGAACGACTCTGACTACTCTCAACATATCATAAATCAACAACTAGACAGACCCGATGATGAGCATTGTATTGCAGTGTATGTTTTCATATATTATTTAGACGGCAATGTGAATTTCAAAGGCTACTTGCTAGTGTGTCAAATTATTAACAATAGTGTCTTACCCATATATACAAGATACATCAATGACAACATCAATCATGTCGCAGCATAGTTCATAGCTTTGCATATCCACGGGCGAACTGTCAGTGGCAATGTATATTTTCGACACAACATCGAATAGGAAAGCTTTCTCAATGGCAGAATTCTATAATAAAAAGTAATATACATTTCACCAGTACTACACATCTAAGCGTCAGTAACTTATTTCTCATTGCCCAATTTCATCTATTTAGGATTTAAATAATATGCAAAAGTCAAAATTGCAAAATGAACACATAAACGATTTTTGTTAAAAACCATGTCTGCGCTATTGGGGAGGGGATCATACAAACTCTCAAAGGAGTAGAGCTCAACAGATATTATTTAACAATATTGATTTAAGATCTTTTTTTTTTAAAATCACTTAAGCTCTCTTTTCGAAGTGTAGAAAAGAGGGAATGAATTCGATTTGATTCAATTCAATAATATAAAAAGATATTACATTCAGAAAGATAGGATTAGAAGACTAGTAGTTAGAAAATCGCTTTCCCATACTAGGTTTTCACAATTGGATATGGGTGAAGTGGGTAGGCATCACATACCTTTGGATACAAATGAAATGATTGAAAATGAATATATGGTTGTTTCCATTCAGATCTTTGAACCCTTGACCAACCAGTTGGAGGAGTGGGTAATGTTTTTGGACTTTAGTCGTTTATGAAGAATTTTTTATCACAATCACCTGGCCATTAATGTGCAAAAGAAAATATTAAGGAAAGTCTCATTAAATAACATACCGAAATTAAAATATTTAATAAATTCTCCAGAGTCGGCAGTTGTGGAATAAGTTTCTGAACAACTTTCGAAAAAGCTTCAAATATTGAGTGGTCATAAATAGAAGTAAGGTGAAAGCTTAGATGTATTTGGTCAGAACTCGATTCCGTCAAGTCATCTGTAGCTCTCTGATGAATATCTCTCTGGGATTCCATTTTATAATCATCGCTCAAACCATCCACCTGAAAAAAATTAAAATTATATTATTCTTCAATTATTACATTTATTATACAATATTGGTGTTTTAAAAATATTACAAATACCTTGTGGATGAAAACTTCAAATTTGATGGCGCGGTTAACTTTATATGCTTTGGTAACAGTCTGATTCAATTTATTTAACGCTTCCATATAATCATCCTAAGGAAAAAGAAAAATGCATTATTTTTTGCTTAAATTATCAACATATTTCGGTGATGGAGGCCTGTTTGGAAATCAATTGCATATTATTTGACAATATTCTAAAGTTACACATTTGATAACAGATGACTTGTCATTATTTCTTCGTCAATAAATTAAGCCTGTATAAGCAGTTGACATGGTTTGCCAAGCCCTTTAATACTTTGTTGAAAATTTTCGAACCTCTTATTTAAATCAAATAAAATTCAAATAAATTAATCTAGTCTTTTATTCTTTGTAAATAATACAAATAAAGTATATGGCAAAATATAATATAGGTGCTAAACTATATAGAAAAAAGTGTTCTGAAGAAGGGGGTTTTCATTTTGATTGGACCCTTGGATAGCAGCGAGACTCTCATCAGCAAAACACCCACACATAGTGGCTGTACAAAATAAATTATAGAGGTTTTTTTCTCAAAGATACTAGTTTTATGTGAATGGGTACTATATATATTATGCACATGTAATTAGTAATGCTGATCAGTTTAACATTAAGAAATAATCTGCAGACAAACAGAAACCAATGTAATTTGAACTTAATAACTTTTCCAAACACAATAACACTTTAAGAGTATTGATTTTGTTTATTACGATTACATTATATGTGCGATGATCTAAAATAGTTGTATTATATGGGTTATTTCACCTGAGCATCTATTACAAAAACTAAGGCACCACATCCACCAAAGATCTTATCGGAGTCAAATGCTGGATCGAAGAAATCAATTTGTCCTGGGAAATCCCATATTTGAAACTGCACAAAGCTACTATTGTTGATATCATCTTTGACAATAATGTTAGTTGATTCCAAAAAGAGAGTTTCATTGGGCGACATTTTGTGAAATACTACCTTCTGTATCGAAGATTTCCCTGATCTGAAATTTTGTTCATTTCAATATAAATAAAGTCTTATAATATCAAGTCATTCTAAAATTAAATCTGTAAGGCTGGATTTGAATGACTCGCGTGATTTATAAATTTCATTTGACAGTACACTCAACATAAAATTGAATACTATCCTGCTTAATTTTGTATAGGTTTAAAAATGTTACAACACTGTACACAAACTAAACTAGCAGAAGACAAAAATTTATGTTCATAAAAATTGCATTTTAATTACATATAAATTAATGAGATTGCGCACGAATATTGTCCATACGTTATGTAAATAACTATGTAAATGAATCAATACTACCTTCTTAGACCCATCAAGAGTATTCGGGGTTTTTGTTCTGATTGCATAGATCCTGCTTGAGTATCTCCATCTTGTTCGAAAGGTCCATATTCAAAATCTTTGGGGAATGAACCAACTTCAAAGTCTTCAGTCGGTTCTTCTGGATAACTCTACAGGGCATAATAAAAAAATCACTACAATGTTAATATTCAATAACTATATTCCTTCATTGTCAATAATCGACTACTTACCATTTTAAAGAGCCAACAGGCGTCTTATAGATCTGTTTTAGTGTTTACAGTGTGCAGTATAACATGAAACGCCTTTCTATAGTGAAAACATTTATACTGCGTATCTTACGACAACAACCAACCGAGTGCTGTCATTTGGTATTCATTCATATCGGATCAGATGATTTGACAGCTAGCGAAGTATGGGTCAATGTGCATGTTCGTAAACTGATATATTTTAGGCCTAATTACCAGTTGGTAAGACTGCATGTTACTATTTACGAGCGGCTTTATGAATGTTTCTCCTAGATTTGAATGACAAGCGGGAGTTTAAAATTAATTCGAATTATTATTTTGATTTTTTTCTTCGTTTTTTCAAGGTTACTTCTCACCATAAATATAAATTAAAGTGCATCCAGTACGATTCAGGTATACATAATACCAAAAGTAGGTAGGTAGGAATTTTTTCATTAATATCAATTTTAAGATCATTTTTACGGGTATGATATCAATAATAAACAAGTAAATGTATTTGTAGTAGAAATGGTCTACGAACTGTTCACTTACGATATATACTAAAGTCATGGAACATTGGGTTGTTTCAGTAATAGACCTGCAGTGGAGTTTGATATAGCGTTTACTCAATAGCTATCATCAATGCAATAATTTTACTTTTTTTCTTATTCACTTAATAACCGCATAACAAACCTTACTACAGCACTGTTAATAAATAACAAAATAAATTTATAGTTATAATAAATAAAATCAAAAGGTAGAAATATACTTGTAGGCACATGTCTATAATTATAACTTTATACGTTCATATTTTTTTGTATGATGATTTTTATATAAAATTAAAGGAAAAGGTTTTGTAATAAACAAACAACTAGTTTCCTTCCATAGCAAATCTATTTTATTACAACATACTTAATATTAGTCTTATTTTAACAGATATGGTTTTGAAAAACCTCCTTCCTTTGCAAACTACATTATTTATTAATAAATTGTTAAATTAAACACCTTAAATGTGTACATAAAATTAATATCACAATTTATTTCCTTTGCAATCTATTGATTTAAACATAATGAATTACAGTAGTCAAGTGCACTACGTATACATGTTTTAGATTCTATAAAGTAATATATTTTAAGAATAATAAAGGACAATAATTCGGGATCCCCTATTTCTTTTCTAAGTGTTCCAACATCTTATACATTTAAAAAAATATATTTACATGTGTTGTTATTAAGTATGTAATTACTTTTTTTAAAACTCCCATCTAGTGTCTAGTGCAGTGTTTTTGAACCGGGGAGGCGCCTAAATTGTTTAATTAAAAATTATTTTTATTCCATAAAATCTACAGATTCTTTCTGCGGTGCATTTTCTGTATCATAATGGTTTATGGTTAAAAAATTACAAGTAGGTAATTTTAAAAATACCTTTAGCCAAACACTTTTGTAAACATAACATCATCATTTTTGGAGGAAAAGTGGGGGGGGGGCGTCGAGTCTACACTATTATTTTTAAAGATATATATATTTTTAAAGATATATATATATCTTTAAAAAATAAAAGGTAGGGGGCACGGAAAAAAAATTGAGGCGTTGTAGCAAAAAGGTTGGAAATCGCTGGTCTAGTGTGAAGTTACCCTGTTTTTGAATTATTGGTTTAATTTATAGACCTTCAAATTTCAAATATTTTTTGTCAATCACAGCTAAAACTTATTCTAATGTTTCAAAAAGCGTAAAAATTTCTGACATAATATGTGTAGGCATCTTAACAATAAATGAAAAGTTACGACCATATTTTGTTTTTTGTTTTATTACAAAATACAAAGTCAATAAAATACAATGAAACACAAAATATCATCGATCATCCCCATTTTTCCGTCGCGTCAATAGATTTGGAATAATTGCATTATTTGAGTTATGGAAATAAAATATATACGATATTGGCTTAATAACCGGAGAAATGAAATGCAAAAAACTAAGAATGAATGGAACTGATACGGGAGCTATTGAATTATTCAACGGTGGTATTCTAAAATGGTCTAATGCAGACATTTCTTCACCATTCTGTTCGTAGTTAAGTACATGCAGTGCAGCCAATAAAGACCGAGGAACATCCAAAATTAAGTAAAGGCAGCACAAAAATAGCGAGAGCTTTAAAACACAAAATGAGTCACACGTGGTCTTCGTATATTTTGAAGATATTTTACATAGCTGAAATACAATCACTGCACCTGATGCAAAGAGAATAACAGACGGAATGAGTAACTGAAATGCTGACAATAAAACTTGCATACTTGTCATATGAGTCCCTTTAGCGTAAGTACAAATAGTTGGACCTAATCTGGACTCTATAATGGTAGACAAAGCAAATTCTGGAACGCTCAAGGAAGCTGCCAATATCCATACTAACATAACTGGTAAAATAACTGGGATCGTAGTTTTATTTGTTAATTCTGTTTTTGTCAATCTAGTGGGCAGTGCACTATCATCTCTTGACACTAAACTATGCCTCGACGATTTGTTTTCTGAAATATCTTCCAGTAGCTCTTCTTCGGAATCTTTGTCTGTGTTTATGGTTTGAATAACCAGATTTGCAGTCGCGATAGCATGGAATGTTATAGCGATCAGGAAATAGACATTCGTTGTCCCAATGAAGACTTCACTTCCTAAGTAAAGGACACACATCTCTGATCCGAAAGTCCATGTGCCACTGTGGTGAGACCACATTTCAGGAATCGCGACAATGGTCAGCGAAAAAATGTCTGAGATAGCCATTTGAAGAAGCAGTGTGATAATTCCTGAAACAAACATAAACCACTGTTGTCAAAGCTAGCAACAAAGATACATTATTTATACATAGCTAAATTTTCCAGGCCTGTAACCGAGTAGTCAACGTCGTGCTCTTCAGTTGCTTGTCCATTGGCTCGAATTACAGTACGGTCGCCTTTATAAATCGATTGATGGATGAGTGTTCGAAGGCATGGGTGTGTGCGATGTATGAAATTACTTCCCGCCCGTCCGCTAACCGGGCGATTAGTTAACTACTATTCTAATCCTAGCCCACCCTTACATCTCTACCCTGATGAAAATGATAGATTGAAAGATTGAGTAACAAGCAGTTGCCATAGAAAATTTTCTGTTGAGATACCTAAATAAGAAGTCCACACGATCCACATTGAGAGCGAACATGGTTAAAATTTAAAAAGTAGTCATTTTTAAACAGGTCATAGATAGTATCATCGCTGTACAATTATTTTCTTGATTATCAACCGTGGCGAAATTAATATTTTGATATATGTGTATCATTAAGGAATATGTTATCAACTTAAGAAAATTTCTGTAAATGTAATTGTTATTCAAAGGCCATCCAACGGCGGATCATGCTTTTAGTATCTTATTTAATAATGTAACAAAAATACTTTAAATAATAACTCATAATACGTTTAATAATATAATATCGGTAACTGTCAATCTTTGACGGAATGACGTTTATATGTGATACAATGAAAACAAGTTAATGTCATTTACATTTAATTTATATTTTATATCGAGGCCTAGCGGGTAAAGTTTTTCAACTAATACAAAATAAATTTAAACAAGACTTTAACCAACATCATAATGTATATATAAACTATTTAACACGAATAACTGTAGGTACGTTACGTTTCGACTAGTCTTTATATTTTTGTACTTTTGCCTTTTTGAATTTCTTTGTGACATTTAAATGCTTATTCGCTTAGCAAACCAAATGTGTTACATTATTATTATTATAGGTCTTAATTATATCCCAAATGAAAATTACTCTTGATAATTGAAATGTAATAAGAAAATTTAATTTCGTATTAAAAAAAAAGAAATTATACACAATAAAAAATGCATGCATACCATTCAGAGTTTTCCGTAATAAACAGAAAATCACCAACAAGTTTAGGATCACTCCAGTTCCATTGACACACATCAGGTAAGTCATGAGCGTGGTTGTGGTTATCAAAGGATACTCCGATTCTCTTATGATATCCATTTCATTTTTGAGAACGTTATCACTGCTAGAATTTCTATCACTGTTATTGTACGAATGAAACAATTCTTCGAAAGACACGCCATCATTAATTGACACATTATTGCTTAGAAAGGTTATGTTTGAGAAATTATTCATCGCTATGGAAGAAATTTAAGCAGATTTGCCACTGACTTACTCGAAAGTTCAATGGACAATGACTGAATAAATGATTTGTAGCGGGAGTTTCCTGTAAGGAGCTTTAGTAGTCTGGAGAGATTCTTCGACAGTAGCGTAGTGTCGTCCTATTAAACTTTTGTGTATTGATTTAAAAATTAATGACATGGGTGATGTTGATTATATTTCACAGCTCTATAGGTACTGAAATTTGTAACTGATGTACATGTGTTTTTTTTAATTAATAATTTCTAATTGCCCAACTTGCGTCTAAAAATTTCCTCAAAAAATATCATCCCTACAACCAATGGTTTCATTTCTCAAAAGTATACATGAATTTGTACCTGGCTAATAAAATGGCAACTATCTTTTCAAGGGAATATTTTTCTTAAAGCATGTATTATTTGAAGCTATATTTTTTTTCAAAAATTAAAATATTGATTCTTAATAAAAGTTTCGATGATCGAGGCTCCATTTCGGTTTGGTAAATTTAAAATAGGCGATGTTTGATTTTGAAGAATAAATATGATTTTTTTTAACAAAATTGTTGTAGGAAATTTTGCAATCCTGCTGTTCATGTGTGCATATCTGCATATTATCACAGCACCTAGTTCACCAATTAATATGGGTGAGATATTCGTGCTTTATTCATATGCTTATAAAAGGTTATATTTTATATAAAGTCGCTTGTTTCTAAGATTCCAATACTTATTTAGGATATAAAATTATCATTCACATTTATGCGTCTACGCTACTGGTACTTCGTAGCGTCCAAATTCAGTTCCATAGTATTCCAGACTCATCATTTCAGCTGTACTTATGCACCATGTAAATGTATTTTAATACACTCAAGATATTTGTTTCTTTTGACGACGACTTTACGATCTACTTCTTAAAGTAGCCTCTGTTTATTTTTGTAAACAGAGCCGAATTTTGAGATTTTGTTGTTTTTTAGGAATCAAACATATTATAATAGAATTCTTTCATTCACATAAGAATATGTTTAAGTGTGAAATATTAAAGAAATATACATACAAAAGCATTATATTTTCTTGACTTCTGAGATTTAAATATCAAAATCGTAAAAATATCGTTCCGTCATTGTGTAAGCATAATAAAAGGTTTATAATTCTCAATAAAAGATTCGAAATATTATTTATTTTATAACACATGCATGGTATGTCTTTTGGATTGAGTGCTAGTAAGTATAACTGAGTAAATATCACGACTGAATCTAAAGTTTCCAATTCACAATGTGGATACCTAATTTAATGTGATATGTTACTTTGGTAAATATCTAGCCAATATTGTGGTTCGGCCTATTTTTTCTATATTTTAAATATATCAAAGGATCAATTGAATGGTCTCTTACGAGATATTGTCGCGATAAAGTCCGGCACTCACTAACTGCAGAAACTGTGACATAAGGAACACTTAGTAGCATATATTTTCTTTAATTGTGTAAAAGCATAATTTTTTATCGTTAAACCTACAGACAACTTCACTTTTATGAAAATACCTTTATCAATTATTTGTTTTACACAACATTTAATATATTGTAACTAGTATGCCAAATACCAGGTAGCAGTAGCAACTGTCTACATTTTGTAAGACGATATACATATTACTATTTCCTCGATTCAGTACTGGTGAAGATTTGATAAAGTATCTCTTTTAGTATTATTTTATGATAATATTAGTAATATGAGTGGTGAACACATGTGTAAAGTGGATACGATTTGTTTTTTTTACTTTACTGCTTCGAAAGGAATTTCATCAGAACGCAGCAGTGAAACAGTCACAGATATGACAATACTTACTGAAGAAGCAGAAATTAAATTAGTTCTTTCATTATCTATACGATTCATTGACGCTTCGTTCAGCGCATTGGTACTAAAAATGACATTAATTAAGTGTTTTAAACTTCAAATAGACGTTCCCCTAGCCGAATGTGTCATAACTCTTGAGCTTTCGCCAAACTGGGGTTGGAAGGGTACGAATACTTGACCCTTTCATACATTGATTTATTTTTCCCAAACCACTCTCTATGTGAAACCTAAAAAGGAGTGTAAATAGAGTGGTCAGCTAATTACAGTTATTTTCCTTGCCCTATCTTTCTAACTTTACCATCTGTCCGAAGAGAGGTTGGGCGTTAAATACTTTCAGTTGAGATGCTTTATTAGAAGCTCTATGAGATCGTGTATGTTAGGAAAATAAAATGAATGAAATATTTTATTATAATTGCTATAATTTAAAATATATATATATATGCATATATATATATATTGAATAAAAGCCTTGATAAGATTTGGCATAGGAAACGAGTAGTTTTTCATATATTGTTTTATAATCATTTCAATGATGTTAACAGTCTATTCATGAATTATATCCAGGACCTGTTGCGCTAAGCCAGTGAGCATTTTGGAATTGTGGAAAAATATATTAGATTATACAATTTATTATTGTGTGTTATTTATTAAATTATTTATTAAACTAATCATAAGTGATCTAAAAAAATGGGTTACGATAATCATACGAATTTTCAGATTTTTAAACGAATTATAAAGTAGTCGCAACTCGCAACATATTAGTATTAGAATAATTAATGTGGTTATTGCTGAAATCACAAAATAATAAATCAATACATCAAAACAAAAAAAAAAAAATTTAAGTTTACCCGATAACATAATAATTAAAAACATATTTTTTTGTTAATGAATAAATGTTGCTTTCCAATAAGTAATGTCGAAAATTATTCTTTACGGCCATTGGCTAAACTATTTCGTTAAATCACATAGACACATATTTTAGAGAATTATATTTAAATTAGTGACAGCACTGCAGAGGTAGCTATGCTAATAAAATTCACAAGAAGACTGATATAGTATCCGAAATATATTTTTATATCCTTTATAGGATTTCTATCAATTAAATATTCTATCCACGATTTGTTATGCCGTAAACAACTCAAATGAATCTTAAATGAATGGTGGACAGATAGCATGTCAATTATAAAAAATGCTCTAAACAACAAGACAGAATTTGTAAAACATTGTAGCTTGTCGCATGGCGCTTTATGAACCCGATATGTATTATGCGTATTGTGACATATTTTTCATTGTCTTAAATATTGTCAAGAGTACTGATAGATTGACAGTTCAATATCCTTGTATGATATCCTGCTGACACACGGATATGATTCATACAATAAGCACATACATGTATAAAAAAAACAATAGTGACTTGTCTGGCACATGGTATTGTAACACAAATGGAAAGTAACACCAAAGTAGGTACTTAAAAGCGCAATTTTTATTATTTTCTCAATTAATTAATCGTCAATCGTAAAGTTCAAAAACAAAATGGTACGTTGTTTGTCGAAAAATAGCGTGTAAAGTATTGGTGGGAAACGGGTAATTTTTTTTATTTTCTGTGTGAGACAGCGAATTATCGGACTTTAAAATAAAAAGAGCGATCATTTCAATAAAATTTTACACAGGTATTAATGAGGTCTAATTAATTTTCCAAAGTAATTTTTATCTAATCGGTCTACAGTATCAATTCTTTTTGAAGAGATTTTGTACATTATGTAATGTACTTCTTTTGATTCTTTTAAAAACATTATAAGAACTCAGCGTTTGAGTTTTTTGATTTGTTAAAAAAAACAGTGCTTTTTAAACAAACTAGTATGTAATTGTTTATTATTATATTTAAAGGGTAATTACAAAGTGTGTTTCATAAAGCGATCTGGTTGAGCGAAGCCGTCACTGTTTTTAAATAGTTTGTAGAATATATTCATTACACATTTTCCTAGTTTTTTTTTAATGCTATTTCATCAATGATCGATAGAAAACAACATTAACACCATGTATATATATATAGCATGCATGTATGTATTGACACACCCTGGTTTGTTTTGTTAAGTTTAAGTTTTATTAGGGTCCATAGCTGAAAACGCACAGCGTTAATGACAATGATTCGTAGAAGTCGATCCGACTCTTGTCGTCAAGGGTGATTGGCAATCGCCGGCGGACACGTTCGCTGGACGAATCCATTTTTGACGGAAAAGGGTGGCTCCGATGGTGCGGAGTCCGATTTTTGATTTGTCGATTGCCAACCTTCGAGCAGGGAGAACCGCCGACCCCCGTGGCCGGCACCGTTGACGTTGTGGAGTGTTTGTGTTTGTTTTGAAATTGGACTTAATTGAAAATCGTTTGTCGTGTCACTTGCATTATAACTTAAAAATAAATTCATGTGTTAAGTAAATGTAAATGTAGACTCAATTTTATATGTTAGAAATATTTTTGTGTATTTTAAACCACTGCATCTTCGATTAAAATAAATAAGAGTTGAACTGGATTTGAAATGGTCCCAGATCCCAGACCTTCCAGGACGTCGATATCCGACCATTCGCCTCTCTTCGATTCGGATCTTGTCAGTATATTATGATCTAGATATAAAATATTCCGGGATTTCATGTAAAGAATAATCCGGAATTGCAATCCTCAGGTGCCATATATCCAAATTCGACGTGTCATACGTTAGGGTTATTCAACTTCCAAATTACCAATACAAAAATGTCACATAATAATAATAACTGCCAAAATAATCGCTAACATTGAACCATTACCGAATATGAGGGCCAACAAAGACTCGAAAGAGCGACAAAAATAATATCTTAAATGCTAAACAGGTACATGTTCCCATTCTGCGCATCATAAATTATTTGATAAAAGTCTTATTCTAATAGAGTAGATTTAGGAAATGATGTATTTACAATAATAATGAAATGAAGCAAAAAGAGTCTATTGTTATTATTGATTCAACTATAGCAAGAAAAATATTTTATTTTAAATAAAATTGTATTTAACTCTTATCATAACATTTTTTTTGCACCAAAAAAATAATTAAAGATTTTACTCACAGGAAACAGCTTTGACAATATTGGACATCATTGGAAACAGCTTTGACAATATTCAAGGAGAAACTTCAAGGAATTGTAAACCCTTTTCTACTTTTTTTACCAAAATATATTTCTTGAAACAAATAATATTTCCGGAAATTCTGCATGGGAAGTAACGACAAAAATGAATTCGGTTCATGAGTTCTATGGCTCTTTTCATATTATTTTCGAGGGTTTTCTCTCCATCAGAAAGTGAAACATACATATGAGGCTTCGTCATTAAACATAAGCATTTGTCTCTCTAAAATCCTCAATTATATGTTTTATATTCTCGATAAATGATGATCAGAATAAGATTAATTGAGCATTCGCTAACGCAACTTCCACTTGCAATAAACATGACTAAACTCGCAATTGAAGCAAATAATTACAATTGTAAAACGTCAAACATTACAACGAAAACTAAGCTGAAGTTATAATTTTGGTTTTATGCGTCAACGGAAATCGATGCATACATTATATCCATAAATGTATTATATATTATTTTAAATTTCATCCTGCAATATATATTTATTAAGAAATCTTTCATTAATATTATAATATATATTTTTTAGGGATTTAATTATTATGAGCTATCGCATCACACATTAAATGATGTCTCAAAGAAACATTTATTGAAAAATTTCACTATAATAACAAAAAGCGTTTTCCTTATTCTCCAGAACAGCATTTATAAGAGAAAGAATTGTAATTTTCAATGAGTTAACGTGTTTTTTAAAACGTTAGAGGTTGAAAAAATGTACAATTTTAGATGTGCGTAAAGCCTTCAAATATAGTAAGTAAAGAAAAAAAAAATTACTTCGAAAGTCATTCCGTAATTAATTTGTGGCTTTACTTCGAAAAATCTTTATACTGGTGAGAAAAAGCATAAAAAATTGAATTGCTTTTTTGATCGGAATCAATGGATCGTAAAAAAGATCGTAAGTCTATTGATTATTGTTTAACTAATATACATGTACAGGGAAAAAAGCTGATACGTATTCAACAATATTAATACAATTATGTTTATCTGTTTATAAGATAACAAAAACAAAACTTTTTCAACGTAACCCATTTTTAAAATACGTTGTTTGATAATAATCACAACATGTTTTTATTAATTGTCTATACTATGAACGTCAGTAGAGGAATTTTATGAAGGCATAAAAATGATTTTATTCCCCTCTACAAAATAAGTATGTCGCGTTTGTAATGTTAACCGAAAGGCGTATATAGGTACAACAAAAACAAGGTGCTTTCATTTTTGAGAAGTGTTTGCTCCCAGTGAACTGTAAAATATTTTAATAACCTGCATAACGTTTGTCATATTAGCATTCAAGAAACAGAAATGTTTCATATAATAGGTGGGTTCCTCCACAAAATTTCTGTATATAAACATTGAGTATTCTTTTCCAAGTTCAGTTCGACATTTTAAGTATAAGTGCATGTTCGTCGATATCACCTCAATAATGACGAGTTTTTAGAAAATATAGCTTCTAGTATTTTCATTGTCTGTGATTATTTCCAACACGTATTTTATAATGCTTTCTTTGATAACCCGAGTCTTTTTAATTAGTTTATTTATATGTGGTAACTATGGCTTTAGCCCTAGATCACAAGTAAGTATATTGATAAAAATATGGATCTACATTTTTTTATATATTAGTGACTACAATCAATACACAATATGTATTTTTAAGATTTAGTTAGTGTACCAAAATTCTTAAAGGAATTCAAAAACGTTTTTCTTACGAATAAATCTAATCTATAATTTAATAAAAACAATGCGTATGTTGTAAATATTTATTTTTACAGGAATTATTCATTTTTTAAATTTTGAACGATTTTTCAAAATGAAATGGAAGCCGTTCAACATGATAATGCTTTATATATAATTCTGTTTACATACATTTATTTTCTTTTACCAAGAAACAAAAGACCTTTGTGCCTCTTTTTCGGCCTCTGTGGTCTAGTGCTAAATGTTAGCCCAGCAAGGTCAATATCAAATTTAGATTTTTTGAATTTAAATTTATGATCTTGGACATGAATGACTTCTAAAAATTCTCATCGAGTTTATCTCGTATGATGTTCTAATTTTCAAAATATTTGGCGCATTGGCTGTAATACCGGATTAAAAGACGCTTTTATGAAAAGATTTCGCATATCAGAAAAACTTAAAAAAATAGTCATTTTTGGGTTGCTCTTTTTTAAACAATACATCATTTACTGAGTTACTAACCAACCAACTTTCTATATCTTTATAAACATTCACGACGTCGTGCATGCGCATAAACTTCGAACATTACTTGGCTGGGGTCTTTCGGTTCCCTTAATTAAAACATTAACTATATTTCAAATTTTGGAATAACTGACTTCTTTTCTTTTTCATTTTGTTTTTTGGAACCAGTGGACACGTTGAGAAAAATTGAGAAACCCAACACGGAGTAGTCCATTTCAACATCAGCAGAAGTATGAGATTCGGAAAACAATCTGAACTCTTTTTCTCGTTGTATTTTTCCATTGTAGATCGGTGAATGGATAGCATCATAGACATCAAATTTTTATTTTTTGAAAGATTTGTAATGTACTTTTTTTGTTTTAATTCAAACGATTAACGTGCTATGGAAAGTTTAAAATAACCATTAAACAAACTCTCAGTATGTTTTGATATTAATATATACATATAGTTAAAAGCAAAAAAATTACAGCTTTGAGACTGATTACAGATATTGAGGGGTAGTTTTTATGGAATAAAAGTTGTTGACGGTATTTCTTCTCTTTTTCCCAGAATATACACGAATTTATGACAGCACCTGAGTTGGGATATTACTTCGGATCAGCTCACCGTCATGAAATACCGGAGTACCAATTGGTGTACATGCCAGTGTTGATGCCAAAGTCTGCTCAAAAGTTGACTGATTCAGGAGATGATGATTTTCTATATGACGACGAATCCATTGATTATGGATTTAACGCATTTGGCCGGTATTTAGTTTCATTATTTAATAGAGTAGAATTTTTAGGGTATTTTAAATATAACTTTACAATACTTTTATTATTCCTGTGTTCAATTTTCAATTAATTTAATTTTATAAACACAGAAAAACTTAAGATTCAACAGGATAAAATATTTTGGTTTAGTCTGGTAGGTAACAAATTAGCGATATAAAAGTTTGCGAGTAATTGACGTACGAGTTTAACTCCATGTCCAATTGAGAGTTTAATTGGACATCAATTTATTGGCTCTGTCTGAATCATCTTGTAAAATATCATTTAATTTAGTTGCCACACATTTTGAGTGTTTCGAAACTAGTGCACAATGAAAAGATAAGAACGCCCCCATTTTTTTAAACAACAATCTGTCGTAATGTTCAGTTTTTAGTTATCTTGGTACTAAAATTTATCAAAATATAAAATTATAATGACAATTATTTTTTTTTAACTGAGTTATTTAAGGCACACTAGACTAATAATATAGTTTTTTTCATGGTTATACAAAAGAAGTGTTACATCAGTCGCCAATCGATAAAAAATATAATATTTTTTCTTACAAAAAAAAACCTTTTCAAAACCATTAAGTTTAACATTTAAGTGCACAAAAAATTCGTATTTAAATAGTAATTTTAATAACATGTTTATATAAAAAGCATATTAAATTTAATTGATAAGAATTACTACCTATACGAAATGTTTAGAACAGAATAACAGAGATACGATAAGATTTCCAGTATTATTTATTCTGTTTACTGATCATATCGACGGTGTTTTGGCCAATTGATGTAACCCTCAAAATTGAAATTGTTTTGGAGAGAGTAAAAACTGTTTTTATCGAAAACGTTATGGTGAGTTGCGTTATGAATCTTTTAAATGTACTCCTGTAAATGCTCACGTTTGCAGATACGCTATTATACGTAGGGAGTGTCGATATAATAGTGGATTACATCAATGATGTTTCCCTTCCAAAAAGTGGCCAATTTATTTTTTTAATTTACATCATTTGGCCGAGACCTGCTCTGTCGTCTTTAAAATGAGATCCAATCATTAACTCATTTGCGTATTTTTTGAGACGTTATTTTGCTTGCGGATACGCACTTTGGATTCCATATACTTACAAAGGTTCGATACAAGGGTTAACAATTATGTGATATTTTAGCTGTGTCTTTTTTAATATTTTTTACTAGCCTTTATTAATAATTATTACATCTTGAATGTAATTTTTTTCTGCAGTAAAAAACCATAGTTCTATGAAAATTTAACAATCGTCAGAAACAAATCTGTATGTTGTCAAATTTTCAAGTATGTATATACAGTACTGTAATAATCATTTCATTGCTCCTGCTTGCTGATGGTATTTCTTAGTAAAATGAAGTCATATAAATTACACCATACAAGAAAATCGTTTGACACTGGTTGTTCCTTGTTTTGGTAATGAATTACTCAGAAGAAATAAATTAATCAAATCAATTTTCTTTATTGGCATCTCGTCAAATAGTGATCGGTTGAACACATTCACAGTTTTGCTAAGGTTCATAATTATTAATAAATTTTACCATTTACAGGCAAGTCGATTTGAAGCTGAGACCCAACAGAAACCTTGTGGCTCCAAATTTCAAAGTCCATAGACGAGTATTTGAGGATGGTCCAGCGGAAGTTATTGACTTTGACGGGGGATTAGACTGCCATTTTATTCACAGGCATGGAGATTCAGTTGCGGCTATATCAATGTGCCAGGATAAAATTATAGTGAGTTAAAATATTACGTATTTGAATTATATCCTAGATTACAACATCACGAAACAGTAGCTAAAATAAACCGTTTTTGTAAGTTATGTTCGTTATTATAAATCTATTTCTAATATTTATTTACAATTGAACGGAATTCAAAATGTCCTAATCAAAATGTCCTAATGCCGACATAGCAATTTATAATATTTCTGTATTCATGTGGAACTTTATGCAATGTTCAACATAGCTATATGAAAAAAAAAATGCAATTAACAATAATTCAAACATCTAATTTTTCAAAATACTAGGTTTTGTATTATAAATGGGAATGTTCATAATATTTGTGGAAATTAAATAACTTCATAAATTATTGGTGAAAATACAGAAAAGTTACAATAAATTAAGTATCCGGGTATTTTGATTTTATTTATATGCAGTGTTGTGGGTTTATAACCGGAGCAGACCATGTGCTTGGCTCCTGTAACACTGTGAAGAATTGATTTTACTGATAACAATGATTTATGGTATACTTAACCTTCGATTGTCTTTTCTAATAAGATGTTTATACTTTTTATCTGTCGTTATAAATAAGAATCCGTAGATATTTATTATACTAGATGTTTATCATAATTTATCAATATATAAACAACATAATTTAATTAAATACGTGATGCGTGAAAGTGGCAGAAGCATTCTAGGACATTATTGGCATTTAAATTAATGCTTTTAACAAATCGCTCACATTAATATCTTTTACTTTTCGAAAGTTTTTAGGATATTTAATAATGTTTACACCAAGGGTGCAGCCCGATTTACTGTTTTACCAATGAAATAATTAAGCTTCTGCCTTAGCGCCGTTCTGCGAGCAAGGATTGCACGTTGAAGTTTCAATCGTTTTATAAATTTGTATTTTATGGCATAGGTTTGGATGATTTGTTTACCCTTTCCTATTCGTCCCTGGAAAACAGGGCGTAAAAATTAGTAGAGAACACGACTAAGGGTTGAAATGGAATAACTGACATACAATCAGTTGTCGAAAAATAATTTCTATTGAAAAACCTATATCAGGAGTCTGTGTGCAATGTGTTGGGATCGTACTTGATTAAAAAATATATATAATATGTAAATACAATCCTATAGTATAATTTCTTGGTCTCTTTCTATTTTTCTAGAGTAAGTGCTTGTTCGAGAATGTATTTACATTTATTATGATAAGTAATATTTTTATAATAAGTTAAATAAAGTGTTGCTTTTATTTTGTAGCATGGATTAGTGTTTTTGGACAACTCTACTCTTGAAATACGACCTCTTACACCCAGGCTCAAATCCTTTGTTAAATTGCAAGAGGCTCTCGAAGAGGAGGTACCCGAAGGTGCGGAAAATCCTTTCGAGGGCATTCCTCACATAGTGCGCAGGGCAATCCTGAGCCCGGATATGTTCACCGATGACTTCATATCGTTGCCTGGAGGCGTAGTTCAAGAGGAGAGCGACGACGAAGACCAGGAAGAACTCAAAGAGGTTTATGAGTCTTTCGAGAAAGAGGCATCGGTATCCGAAGATAACTTCACTATGCTTCGTAAGAAACGACAAGCGCAAAAATCTCCGTATACTGTTGAGGTGGCCTTGTTTTTCGATGAAGCGGGTTACAAAATATTTGCTCCATATTTGAATAATAACGACAAAGATATTCGTGATATGCTGCTCGCTTATATGAATGGGGTAAGTACGATATATTTATGTCCGATTTATCGCACTGTTTCCCAAAGTTAGTGCTACCCAGGTTGAAGATCGCAGGGACGATCCAGTGGGGTTACAATAACCTCAGGTGAAAAATGATGAATTGATACATACAAAGAGAAGAGAATATACGAAACTTTTGGTTGACTTTTATAATCTCATATTTACAACATCATCTTTCTAAAATATAGGCTGTAGGTAGATAATATATAGACATTAACTTAAAATAACGCAAATGAAGTAGATTTCTAGGGTTGTGTTTTTTTCTGATAATGGGCAGGTGGCGTAAATAAGTTTGGAATTTATGATATAACGTATGATGAAAAAAAAACGTTTTGTTTGGGCTATACACAATATTTTTTGTGTGTGGGTTACGTCCTTTTTCCTTTCCACAGTCGATATATACATGAGTTGTTGGTCATCTAACGATAATTATTTTATTCGTGTCACTCTCTAAAGCTCCCTTTTTCGTATAATTAGTAACGGTTTCGCTCTTAAATATATGTATTCGTATTTAAAATATTTTTAACTCAATTGAAAATCCCTGCTATCCGAAGGAATTTACTGGTTTATTTCTATTATAATATTTAATGAAAATTACTTTGTATTTATATCCTTATTGTTTTATTTAAACAGCAGAACCGGTATCGTCGTTATATACAATGATTATTATGAAATGAGTAACGCAAATTCAAACAATGTTTAATTAATATCATGATAAATACTCGTTGTGAACGACAGTATTCTTTCTCTTTTAAAATGTTTCCCTGTGCAACGGAGTAGTCTTGCATGCATAATTCTATCGGCCTGCTTGATTTCGAGTCCTGTTATGACAACCATTTCGATTTTGGTTTTTGCAATCGTTTCCGGCACGTGTGTGGGCTCGCACCAATAAAAACGCATTCATAAAAATGTATTTTTACAAACTGCAGGCTTGTAAATATTTTATTTACACCAGTTACCAATATTTACAAAACTATAATTGAAATTCGCGGGGCTTTATTTATATACTACCAGCCTGTTCGCTTAAAACATTTTCTTTGTTTTGATAAATTTAGTTTCCTTCAAATTAGTAACTTGATTGCCAAAAATGCTTTTACGTGAATGAAGTAATAATAATTCATTCCTATTTTGAGATAAATAAAATTCACTTAAAGCTTTATTCAAACTGACTTAAAATGACGTTTGAATAGAATTCATAAAATAAATTCAATATATCATTCGGTCTTGACTATTGCTTAATGATTAAAGATCAACAATAATTTAAACTAATAATGAAAATAAATTTGAACATTGTAAAACGAAAAGGACAATGCGTGACATTACAACAAATTAATTGACACTATTGTATGTAACGAAAACAATAAAAATAAATTTGAGGGTTGAAAGACACAGAATTGGGAAAACAATATTATTTACATATAAATTCGAATAAAAAAATAATCTAAAATGGAACACACAGATTTGAATTGTTGAGATTTTGTACATTTCCATGTATTTTGTCACTAATGACCCGGGTTTCCGGTTTCAGCATCTTCAGGCATTCGAGTGACAGTGACAGACAGTAAACAGTGTCTGTCAGACAGTGAATAGTGACTAACACAAAGTTCATTGCTGAATATTTCCACCTAGTGGAATATTTTCTCTAGTCAATAATCAGCCGAACAGCCCTGGTACTCTTTACTTACATTTCATAGTGCAAAGTAAATCGATATAGTGGAAGTATGATTCGTTTTAATTTATATTAATAGTATATTTTTAATAGTTAGTGTGTAACAATATGGACAAAATTCGATATGAAGTATAAAATCAATCGATTATTAAGTTTACTGCATATATGAAGAATCATTAGCATCGTCAGTTTATTATTATATAATACCTACTATTATAAGAGTTTTAAATTTATAGATTCAAGCCCTGTATCATCACCCAAGTATAGGGACTACCATCGAGCTGACTCTGGTGCGCTTGGACCTGATGAAGCGTCAGCCTTCAGATTTGCCCCATTATGGTGGAGAGCGAGGCCAGTTACTCGACTCGTTTTGTGATTACCAGAAGAAAATCAACCCCCCTGACGATTCCAACCCCGACCATTGGGATATGGCTCTCTATGTTTCAGGGTAAATAGATTCTTTAGATGTGTAAATTAAAGTTTAACAAATCTTAACAACTAGAAGACTAGCACAAGAAACACTACAATGGTCGGATATCTTTTAGAATTCACATATGTCAATTACTCATGCTAGGCGTTTATTTCAATTGATAAATTGAACTTACTGCTAAAAATTAAGAGCGATATAAATAAATCATTTCGACGAAATATATACTTTATTCATCTGCGATATTGATGACTTAATTTTCCGCGATACCATTATGTTTTTCATTTCTAATGAATCCCAGCAATCTCTCATCGATATACTGCTCAACTATTTGAACCTTCCGCTAAGAACTCGGCTGTGGATGATAAGAATTATAAATATGTAAAGCGTTGAATTTATTTACACTTCTAAACTAAAAAAGTCGAGTAAGAATAAACTTACGCCGAGAGAGTCGCGCAGCATGTCTCTCCTAATGGGAATTTATTTTTATGTTACTGAGGACGGATGTAGCTTTCTATTTTTCCACTTCCAAGAAATGTTCTCGTATACGGTATTATTTAAAAACATTTTAAAACGTCCTCTTCTAATGTCTCGTCGAACATTCTTAACAAAACGATCACAAAACATAAATTAGTAAAGGATCAATTAATTTTGAATACATAATTTAAATTTGTCGCGATTGACCACTATTTACCTTCTTGAATGATATGTTCTTTTAAGAATCTAATAAGACACATTTATTTTTTAAACCTCAAAGAGTCAACAACATGATATTAAATTTGGATTATTGAGATTTTGTACACTTCCATATATTTTGTCACTAACGACCCGGGTTTCGCCTTTCGGCATCTTCAGGCATTCGAGCACACGGATGGACTCGAACTGAGAGACAGTAAACAGTGTCTAACGTTTATATAGAAGATACAAATGCGACAAATATTATTTACGAGGTAAGATATTATACGTCTGAGAGCCACACTGATACCTGAGTTAAAATTTCGGGAATTTCCTTAATCCTTATTTTGTAAACACCATATTAACAGAGTGGCGAATTGCCGCTTTTCAACTTCTTTTAGAAATACCAGTGATTTTACAATCCGTGTGCTCGAATGCCTGAAGATGCCGAAAGGCGAAACCCGGGTCGTTAGTGACAAAATACATGGAAGTGTACAAAATCTCAATAATCCAAATTTGATATTGAAATTCCATCAAGCACCCTCAGTCGATGTCTTAAATTAAAAAACATGATATTAGTTTATAGTCAATAATTTTACTTTGAAAACAATTATAAATTTCATACAAACTATGCATCTATTTAATAATATAACATTTTGAATAACGTTTCGGCTTTTCAAATACTTTTTTAAATAAAAAAAATGTGATATTGAGCCTTTATTTGAACTTTTGAGTAAACTGATTTTTCAATTAACGAATTAATTGAATTAATATCCTGACGAATTAGTGATTACTAACTATGAAGTTTTCAACCACGTTGTAGATTGTAAACGTTTCTTAACACTTCTTGAAAATGATACGTTTAGCGATTTGTTAAATGGTTAATAATTCAATAACGATAAGTTTAATCCTTATACGTATTGATAAAAATTGATTGATTTGACTGAATTCTTATTGGTTCCTGTTAAATACTAAATGTTAAAAATAATCCATTAGTTTTGTAAGTCGGTTGTAGAGATTGTGTCATCAACCTTGTTTTCAGCTTGGACTTTTACGCCATCGAAAATGGAAGGAAAAGCGGAGTTACGATGGGCCTTGCAACAGTTGGAGGAGTTTGTATCGATAAGTACGCGTGTGTCATTGCGGAATTAGGAACCACAAACGCCTTCGGAAAACCGTATCCATCTGCAGGCTTCACTTCCGTCTACATCCTGGCTCATGAAATAGGGCACAAGTAAGATATCTGCTTTATCAAAATATAAACTATTTGTTTCGACGTAATCTTTCGAATCTCATCTGTGTTTCTTCGAAAGTATGCGGATGTAGTATATATTTATAAATATTATTGTATTGCAGTATGTACAAGACAGGATTTGTTTATGTTATGTCATACTTATTATATTGTAGTATAGGGAAAGATCGTGTATTAATAAGAAGCATTTAAAAGTAATACACACTTGTATATGGATAGTGTCAGGCTAAAAATTTTCTTTTAGATTCAACCACTAACTGACCATGCCTTTGATATTAAATAGATGCTCCGATACCTCAACTATATTTGAGATTTCTCTCAATTTCAGTTTGGGCATGCATCACGACAGCAGTGGTAACTCGTGTCCAAAGGAAGGCTTTATTATGTCTCCATCTAGAGGAACTAATGGGGAAACTGTATGGTCGACGTGCAGCGCTGACGTCATGGCTAAACTAAGGTAGGTACAGGGTAGGATTACATAAATACCTACCATTACTCCTTCTTTACCTTCTCCGCTCCTAATGTGAAGCATATAGGAGATATCTCAAAAGAAGTCGTTGGACATCGCAGACCTTCGAACACATATGTATAAATCGATTAAAAAAACAATTTATGAAAGTGTCCGTACTGGGATTAAAACCTGTGGACAACGTAACCGAAGAGCATGACATTGACCACTCGGTTACGGTCCCGGCTAAGATCACATTATTTATTTACATTTTATAAGAGACTACAAGAACAGAATATAATCTTAAAACTACAAAGCAAAACGAATAGAAGCTCACTTGCTGGATATTGATAAATTTTGATATAAAGCGATCATAAAACAAAACATAAAATTTTGAAAAAGATTTAAGCTTACATACAAATTATGTCATCCAACCACTGATTGATTTCGTGTATAATATATGTGTTTCAGAATAGTAATTTTATAATAATGTTTTATAGCACATATAAGTGTCTTATGGACAAACCAGGACCAATTCCTGCTGACCGAAATCATGGAAAATTCCAAGATGCACCAGGGCAAAAATGGGGGGCAAAACGTCAGTGTGAGCTACTTCTCAGAGACAAAGATGCGAGAGTCAGTTTGATTGGAGGGACAATTTCAGGAATATGCCAACAACTGCAGTGCAAAACTCCTCATAGAAGTGGATATTATTATGCTGGACCAGCCTTGGAAGGAACCGACTGCGGAAAAGGAATGGTAAAATATTATGATTATGAAAACATTATTCCAAAAGCTCTTTTTTCTTCGAATCAATCATTGCCTATCAAATTGATTCATTTGGAGATGATTATTGGATAAAATGGGAGGTTGGATTTATTTAAACTCTGGATACACGGCTGAGTTATAAATACAGTATTACTTTATAATAATCAAATCTCAATTTAAATGGCAATACCCCAATGAAAACATGAAACTGAGAATTTTTTTGAGCTAAGTAAATATACTATTTAAACTAAATATACAAATGTCAACTTCTTTTTATTTGTGTGAAGTTGATAAATTTGTCATTTCACTGGTCTGAAGATGATTTTCAAAGAGGCAAAACACGGTTCACGCATGTTCACACAACCAGATGAATGAAGAAGTTATTAATTTTTATTATTTATTTTAGTATTTTAGTATTATTTAGTATTAAAGAAAGGTGCAAGATTCTTGATTTTTTACGACTTTATTCGACTGTTTGGTTTACTCAAAAAAATGTATTTTTTCAATTGCTAGTGGTGCCAAGGAGGAAGCTGTGTGAAGATGGAAAAGAAAAAACCAAACGTTGTCCACGGCGGTTGGAGCAAATGGAAGGCTGGTCCATGCGGATCAGGATGTATCATCAAGAGTAGAGGCTTTCTAAATAAGAGCAGGTCATGTAATAATCCAAAACCTGTGAACACTGAAGAGGGGTGCGAAGGGAGCTCGTTCGAAGTCAATCTGTGCAAAGATGATAAGGTAAATAATAAACTATCTTAGTCATTCTGTGGTTTATTTGACTATTATTTATCAATGATCTCTCAAATAAATTTATGACGTAATAAGCAATTTCAAAATTAATTGACAGTCCATAAACTCATAATATCTTATTTATATAATTGATAAGTCATATGTCAATATAAATAAAGATATATTATGTTTGATACATAAGGAATGGATGTTTATATCACGTAGGCTGTAATTCTGTTATCATTATCATTCTTATTGCTTCAAATAGTTTGGAGATAAATAAACAATGAGTTAATTACACATTGAAAATGTTTCAATACGTTATCGATGCCAAAATAAATTTTAATGTTATAGGTTTGCGCAAAAACAAAGAGGATATCTGTAGGTGACTTTGCTTCAAAGAAATGCAAAGAGTTCAGCGTACGACTTCCTGAACTTGATGCCAAAGGCTCAGGACTACAAGCTCCACACGAAGAATGTGAGTTTCATCTGATAATTTGTAAAGAATATGAAAATTCTTTTCTAAGTATAAGATAGAAAATGCACCATTCGCCCTGTCGATAATCCAACATATACTTAGAAACTGTTTTTCGTAATGATACACAGGTGGCAGTAATTCAATGATTTTATCATTTTTATATTTATTTTCCAAATCGTTGAGAAAATATAAGAAAGTTATCTCGTAAATAGCTTGTCATTTTTTTATAGTTTGTTATTCAAATAATGATACTTAAAATGCAAAGCTACTGTTTATTCAATATGTACGTATAGTACTTATTTCGAAACTAAACTGTGCAAAGAAGTTTTGAAGGAAAAAATAATACACATGAAAATTTCGGTAATACTTATTGTTAACGTATAAACACTTTTTTCAGCACGTCTGTGGATGGCGTGTGCTGTATTCTGCAGAAGAGCTGACACGGGAAGCTATTATACGCCTAGAATTGATTTGAATGATTTGGGAGTGGATCCATATTTTCCCGATGGCACTTGGTGTCATAACAATGGAAAAGAAAACTATTTCTGCTTGCAACACCACTGTCTTCCCGAAGTAATTATTTCATCGAGATATTATAAAACTAAACAATAATTCAAATAACCGTCACAACATATTATATCATGTTGTAATATTATATTAACACTGAAAAATTATGACATCTAGACATTTAGAATATTAATATGAAGTCAAGGATTTATATTTAGTGCCTTATAAAAATAAAATGCTTCTTTTTGTATTTTTTTCTACTACCACGAAAGCTTGTGTTATTTATGAATATATTTTTTAACGTATGAACGCGTAAAGCTATTTTCACTCGGTGAATATATTCACATTTTTATTGCAAACATTTTATACATTTACCTATATATTAAGTTGAACAAGCTGACATTATCTGTGATTTAAAGTAACTTTTCTGATATGAAATGTATTATAATAAGCTGAAAAGGTTTTGGTAATTACTGTCATGATTCATTTGCGATAATTTTTTCAGAGCTTCAAGTTCTCCAAGCTTTGGGGTACTCTTGGTGAAGATGTTCCTTTACCTGGGAATGCAAGACCTCACACAAATCCTTTGCCACCAGCGGTGTTGAAGTATCTGTCTCTTGGATCTGATGGGCGTCCACTTTTAACTAGCCTTGAGCCAGGCCAAGCCTTGCACCCAACTGAAGATGACTGGATTGACCATGATTACTTGGAACTTCCTGCATCGGCTGTGGAAGAAGAAACAGAAAACTGCGAATGATTTGGGTTTAATCGAAATAAAACATGACACATTTTGATATGGCAACCAGTGCTGCGTTTTTTGATGAATGATTTTGGAATACTATATAAATTTAGTGCCTAGAATTAGGAATACATTTTAAGAGATGCAAAATTGCTCATTTAATACTATGTAAATAAATGAAGCTGATAGATCGCGGAGAAAATATATATTTATTATTGGGAAAGTAATAAAAAAAACTGTTGCCTCCCTTTGTATAATACTATTTTTTCTTCACTTAATATTAATTAATAGTAAGTAATGGATTTCTAGTCAAATAATTTAATATTTCTTTTAAAGAAAAAAATAAAAAACAATTGAAAAATGCTTTACTTTTAATTTCCTTCTTTCTTCAGGATACAAAGGATACAATATTGATCGATTGGAAATCAATGGCTTTTTAGCATAGTTTTTATCCCGTATGCGCGTATGTACTAGTTGATTGGAGCCTATTTTGATTGATTCCTCATCAGGGAAATCATCTGGGGGAAGGGGGGCAGGGAATTTGAAGCTAGAAACTTTTGCACCCCCTTAAAAAAAGCTGGAGTGACGTCCCGGTTCTTCATATTCTACACCTGTAAAATAGTAATTAAAAAATCATAATTTAAAATAATAGTTTTACAAAATAGTGCGCATAAGTTTACAAAATAGTGATACACAACCAAATATTAGACATTATTTCCAGGCGGTAGTGCCACCTGTCAGCATTTGTTCAATACGATTGATGAAAGTGATGCGAAGATAGAGAGAGAGAGAGTGTGTGTGCCTTGTATATTACAAATTCACTCAACACTTACGCTCCCAATTGCACCATCTCTCTCCGCATGCGCTGACAGAAAGAGGCACAGATAGAGAGAAGAATGTGTGTGCGTGCTGCGTTACAGAAAAACCGATAAAGCAAGGCAAATGTAATATTTTGTTGTAAAATCAACCGTAGAGTTATCGTAGCATTAAATTGTACGCATTCAGGCTTATTAAAAATTTTAACCAACCAACAAAACGGATCCCATTAAAATTTCTTCTATTGTATTTATATTTAGCATTGTTCTTCTTATCAACATTTGTATTTAATAAAATTCTGAATAACTACTTGAGTAGGCACTTGAGTATTCATTTTATTGAATTTAACAAGGACTTAATAAGCAACATCTATACAATTATCGACACAAGTAGTACGCAGGTAATGGTAATATTGATTCCTATTTTTATCACGACTGCTTTGTGTTAACCACCATGTGTAAAAAAATAATAGAAAAAACAAATAATGTTGATCACGATGCAAAAAAGGCGAATCCTGTTTATGTTCTTTTTGTTTTACTCCTGGTTCAGAGAAGAGTACATAGTCGACTAATCAGTAGCGTATCTGTTATATTTAGTGTTGAATAGACTAAAAATATAAGTTCCTAATGAAAGGTATTTATGAATTAAATACTATTCTTAAAACATACAGTCATACGGTCACGCGCAGTGCAGTAACTGGGTTTTCTTGTGCCCCGTGCAAGATTTTATCCATTGTGCTATTTTGTAAAAAACTAATCAACACAATGTAGCTGGTTGATTGAGTCTTCGTCTACTGAAAGTTGGACTGTAATACCATAGAGTAATTAAAAAATTGACAAATTCCTTTAGTATAGTCAGTGTAGTGGGATAGAGTGAGACATGGCCGACTGTTTAGTAGTTTAGTGTGACATATTTATGAAAATAAGTAGCATATCAGTATTGACAGTATTATTATAATTATCTGACTTATTGTAACCATGTCAGCCCGAAATGCGGAACATACGGACTCCTAATGGGGCATATCTTCGAGAACTACTTGTTACTCGGTCACCCAAATTCTTTTTAAAATAAGAGAGAAACGATAAAAGGATTTGACTAGAGCAGGACGAGTGGTTAGCAAATCACTTCCTCTATGCCCCGTTAATGAGATCGGATGGGTGAGAGGGAATTGTAGACGTCTCAGAAATACATGCCTTTGAACACAAATCCATAAATCGACTGAAAAATCAATTAATTAAACTGTCCGTACTGGAATTCGAGCCCGTGAGCACCATAACTAAAGCTAACGATGTTGATCACTCGGCTAAATGCCCGGGAATGAAAAATCCTCCCTGAACTTCACTTCCGAAAATGTATCAATTAAATTAATTAATTCTTGTAATACAATCGATAATAGGGATAATCATTCGTGTCAGCCATGCGTGTGTCTGAAAGTAGGTATTCATAATTGCACCATTTTCTTGTGTGATTGCATGCAAACAATAAAGATACATATTTTCGATTGTCACCTTGCGATTAGAGTCAGCATGGTCGTATCTTTTCATTAAAAACACGTGTTGTCTCATTATGACATCTTCTTCACAGTCATTTGCCTGGTTGTAAATATAATCATACGCAACCGTTGTATTATGTATCGTGGAACCTGTGTCTATTCACCTGTTACACTCGCCTAGTTGCGGTTCTGCCCACGGTATCCGAGGAGTCATAGGAAAATACGGAAAATCAAAAGCCATGTGCCACTCTGACTAATAATGCGGCATGCAATACCTTATCAGTGAGTCTGTCTATTATAATTTAAGTCTTCCTTGATAAAATTAGATACTATTCAACGAAACACTTTTCACAATAATTATCATCATTGATAACGATTTGATGTGAAACATGTACTAACGGTCTACCTTTTGTAATAATTGCGATAAATGTTCTCAGAGGCAATGTCGCTAACCACCCAGACCGATGTTAAGCATTTACAAATGTAAAAGCATTTTTCCTGTGTTACATTGCCATTATGGTGGTATTTTCAACAAGTACAAACATTTTACGAATGAACGAAATTAATCCAATATTCCTGCCGTCATTACGAACCAAGAAAATGTTATTGATGTACAGAACAGAAGTCAGAAGTACCTACAGCGGTAGGGAAAGACTAGTAGTAAGCTAATCGCTGTCTCTTGTCTCTACACCCTACATGGATCGGATACGAAGTGGGTGGGAATGAGTTTAAACATGCGTTTGGACAGAAGTCCGTAAATCGATTGAAAAATCAATGTATGAAAGTGCCCGTTAAAGGTTTAGAACCCCTGACCATATTAGGACGAAAGCCCAAGAACTTTCACCACCTGACTACGGGATCTACGATACTAAATTTATAAAAATATGTTCCATAACATTTGGTTGAAAAGAATGATTCACTAGGGATTTCAACTATTCGTCATTTTCGACTATTCGGATATCGAATAATAAAACTGAAAGTGTAAAAATAATATTAAAAATTCGATTTCAATAATTAATAACAACACATAACATTACATATATATAATTTAACAATACATTCAAATTTGTAAGAAAACGAGCTCATTTATAATAAAAAACACATTTATTCTATAATTTAAGACATCAACTGAGGGTGCTTGATGGAATTTCAAAGTCAAATTTGAATTATTGAGATTTTGTACACTTCCACGTATTTTGTCACTAACGACCCGGGTTTCGCCTTTCGGCATCTTCAGGCGCTCGAATGCCTGATGATGCCGAAAGGCGAAACCCGGGTATTTAGTTACAGAATACATGGAAGTGTACAAAATCTCAATAATTCAAATTTGACATTTATTCAAATTTTAAATCACTGATATACATGTATGTAATATTTATTGAAGGATGATATACCTACATCTTATAATAATTTGCGAATAAATCTTTTTCCACTTCTGTCAAATCCCAAATAGAGACAATACACATACCAAAAACGTTCCATTGTATTACAATTTTTAAAATTTGCAGCTGCATCGGATTACTCCGGCGATATTTTTTTTCAATTACTGAAATTACGTCATGTTCGAATGTTGTTTTTTTTAACCTTGAGTCATTCGTCAAACTCAAGTAAGCGTCCGTATTTGCCCAAATATTCGAATATCGAATAGTTAAAAAGGGCCGAGTTTATTCGGTGATTGAAGATTCGAATATTTGAGTTGGAATCCTTAGTGTGGATTTATTTCGAAACCGACACCAAAGCCACCCCATCGTATCAAGTCGTTGTTCGGTCAAGATGATCTTCAAACGTATTAACTTCTGAATTATTTCAATTGACATCCCCCTTTCACAATCCACTAATGCTTATTTTTTTATTAATTGTATTATGTTTTCGACAATATTCGAATATTACCAAGATTATACCTTGTGTGTATTGTACAAAACTTCTTAATAGAAACTATATGGTTAATAAATTTGGGGTTACCATTGTTAGTATGCGACAACTAGTTGCAGCACTGTCAACTAGGGATTGCAAATACCGAACGAATATGTCAGTACCGGTATGTCGGCTACGATGTCAGCGATACATGAAATATTTGAATGCATATTACGAAAGTATATCATGTAATAGTTATGTATAAAAAAATTAAAAAAAATGATTTCCAAACATTCTATAAGTAAAATAAAAACCTCCTTCGATTGTACGCATACGATAAAGTGAGACTAATCAAGAAAAATATTTTGCAATCTTATTGTTATTTAATTTTGTGATATAGATTATTTAAGTTAAATAAAATGAAAATAGTTGTCATTCTATTCGATCAGTAAATTTAAATAGTCGACCGTTGTTTTGGCTCAATCTTAAGAAAAAATAATTTGCCATAACTGGTCTCACATAAAAGATTTTTTTACTTTCTGAAAAACAAAATCGTAGTTTGATTTTACGAAGTAATAAATACAAATAATAATGCTAAACTGAGCTGGCCATTTTTTGCAATGTACCTATGTCGTGTTTTTACATTGCATTGTGCGCGTCACAATTAAAGAAATTTCGTTTTATATTTCGGGATGGGTTTTAGTTAGAAAATGAAAGACTACAAAATATTGTTTTATGTGTTCTTTCAGGAATTTATTTTGTAATTAGTTCTACAGTAATATAACCATAAATCTGTTAAGTAAACGTGTAAGATGGTCCTGGAAAGGGTAAAAAAACATCGAAAACAAATGGTATGTCAGATTATGTGTACATAGTAACTTCTTAAGTTGGCAACACAATAATCTTTACGGCTATTTATTAAGTAATGTATTCCTATGGGTTAATCAAATTTTACATTCAAAATAAAATTTGGATTCTTAGCAATCTTCGCTTTGATTTTTCATTTCGACTATTTCGTGTGAAAAAGGCAGATTTTTTATTAATTCTTTTATTGCATACAATCCTTCAAACAGTTATCATAAAATCTTTAATATGTATTTAACCAATTATATCATAGAAATAAATTGATTTTCGATTATCATATTCATCCTATTGACACTCCGTTAGCACTATCAAAAACACACTACTGCTATACCGGTGCAATCCGAATTTGAAAATCCCTCCAAAAGTCAACCACTCACCATTCAGTACTTTATCATTCTATGTAAAAAATGTAAACAGAATCGTACAAGTGACTGACATTGACAGTGGTACAAACACTACTAACAAAATATAGTGTATCTCTTTCATACGATAACGATAAACGTGAGTAGGAAAGAGATACGCAAAGACATCGCTCATTAAATCGGCTTAAAATGTCGGGCGCGAGGGGAAAAGAGCGATTTCAAAGGCGACGGGTGATACATCGCCGGAAGTATAAAATTATTGTAATTATTACTTTTAACTAAGTCTTTCTATTGATATAATCATTTCTAACGTATGCTTTAAGAGTTTTGTGTTATTTGCATGTAAATAAGTCTCGCTTTAGGATAGTTTTGTATTAGTTTAGTTGTGTCGAAGTCACATTTATGCGCCGCCATTGGTTCTTAAGCCACCAGAGATGGAGGAGGGAGTATCGGCAGCAGCCTGCTAAGTTGCAACGATGAGTATAGTTTCGTTACAGTGATCGTATACACGTAGGATTGAAAATACAAAACGTGCCGTGATTATAATATTTACTTTTTTTTTTATTATTAAAGAAAATCAAACGCGAAAAAGCGCCCGAAGAAAATTCGTTATTATTCACGTATAACTGACAAAAACTCGAATAACATGAGCGCTGAGTGGGGATACACTACCTCAAATGGTAAGTTATACAAAAAATAAGTGAAAAATATTCACATATAAACTAAACATTGCGGTAATTGATGATATATCATTTTAAATATGTTATATTAAAATCATTTCATTGTTATTTTGAATATTTTTTAAAGAATCTTCGATTTGACAGATTAAATGCCGAAACATTTACAACATTACATTTTACAATCCATCCCTTTCTTTGCGTTTGTATCAACAATTTTGTTGTTGCGGTAGTGTGAGTGATCGCTGGTTGTGTGTGTTGTAAATGTTTATGAACAAAACGCGTTCTCATGATATAAATATTGCCTATATTGTGGTAGACGAGATACGAATAAAATAAGAATATTTCTCGGCAACGATTTCTATAGCTTCGAAAAGAAGTGGGAATGGGAAATGACGGCCATATAGGAGCATCAAGCGTTGCATTTATTGTACCAAAGGAGTTGTATCTGCAGGCACGCTTTTGGCAAATAATAATTACAATAATATTATTTTTGTATTCGGCGTCGAAGTATTTTGTTTTGCTGTTTCAATGCAACATTGCCAGTTCGACTTTTGCACATTTATTCACGATGCATATTTGCCAATTACTGCGGCGAAAACGTAAATGAAATTAATTAAATTTAAATATGAGCCATTTTTACTGAATTAATTTTGGTGACTTCATAAGAAACTATGTACTTACATAATTTTGTACTTAAAATTGTGTTTTAACATCCTAAGCAATTATATTTTTATAAAAGTGCTATAAATGCATATGTTTCAAAATAAATTTGAATCTAATAATTATTAAGTAGATATTGTCTGCGCAGTAATATTATTTAAATGTGACGCCAAGATTCATTAATGTACACTGATAATTATAAAAATTCATCTGTATGAAAATGTTGGTATCAAGTCTTAAAAAGTTGTGTGCTATTCGTAATATCTGTTGTCAAAAATGCAGTTTCGTATTTTAAAAGTATTCTTTTATCATACTGAACCGAAACGTAGATACTAACAGGTAAATAATTAAGAGTCTGTCCACCCACAAACGGCAGTAGGTTCTACCTTACCTGCGAAGATAATACTATTTTGTTGTAGCCGCGAACATCTTTCTTTTGTTTATTTTCTGCTGAAGAATTGCTTTTATTTCGAAACGTCGAGCCGTGTTCGATAAAAACTGCCGGTTAATTCTTATTTTGAATTATTATTATTTGACACATATACAGTTGTGATAATTGCTCGTGAAATTCAAGAAAAGCATTTTTTGCACGTTCCTTTGATGGACATAATAACGTTTGTATTTTATTTTTTTACAGTTTTTACCTTATCTGAAGTTATTAAATGATTTCTTTAACATTCTTGCAGCTTATAATTATTTAAATACGAAATTATTATTAGGTGTATATGTGCAAAGCAGACAGCATAAATATATTGAAAAAATATATAATATTTGTATTAAAATAATAATAAAGCGTATACGCAATAGTACAGGTACAATTTGAGAGTAATCTCGTTCGTTTATTGAGAATTGTTGAACTTCCTAGCTCTAGCGTCAGAAAATAATTTATCCCTCAGCTAAATTACATATTTTTTGAAACCTCTCTTTGAAATACTTATTAATTGAAATAATTGGTTTCATAACGACACACTTTCAACTTTCAACCCATTTCGTCACAAATTATAACATTCCCTGCTCCTAATATTAATAAAATCTAAATATTAGATGCGTAAGCGGAATAAAGTATTTGTTTCATATGTTTGAACTTTCAATACTAATTAATATGTTTCGAAACGCACAATACATAATTTTGTAGTGTTGCAAATCCAAGGCTAGTTGAAAACTTTCTTATAAATTAATCTAAAAGAAAGTTTTTTAATATTTGCCTTCTATGTATACATAAATTAAATGAATTTGAAATGAAACAAAAAAACATCGTCTGAACTTTACTTTACTTCTAAATCTTACTTATAATGTATAAATGAATTCATATACTTTTATAGAAACCCCTCTCACGCCGTCGGTGTATGTGGCCACTAGTAACGCCATAGTATATTATGAAATAGCATACTTATATATGAAATAAACCTAATTTGATGATACCGCATGACACCGTGGCTGAATAATTATTTGTTAATAAAACGCAATAAAGTATTAATAGCTTAAAAATTTCGACATCGTGATAGTATAGTTTATTTACCGCATAATAATATCATCGATGAAGACTGTAATAAATTGAATTACTATGTAAATGACCGCAGCAGGTACTTAATTACGATTATTATGAACATTGGTCAATAAGGGACGTTATTTACTTTCTTGCGGTTCAATACAATTTAATTTACCTAATAAGAGGTCGAAAGTTGATTATATAGTCAGTAATATTATGAAGTGTTCAGCAATACATTGATCATAAATTGGTTGTAACGATGGTTTGAGATTGTTCTATATTATTTTGAATAAAATTCGAAAGAAAGAAAACCAAAAACACAAAAATATGACAAATAGATCATAAAAGCTTTTGCAATGGACGATTTTTGAAAAGTATAGATAACATTCCTAAAAAAACTGAATGCCATTGTTAAGTTATATCTTTACAATAGCGCAGTTTTACTGCTTCGTGCATACACTGTTTTGAATAGAAATTAAGCGAAAAAAATGAGAAATTTAGTTTTATTAGTCCCGGGCATTGAAGTCTATTATTTGGTATGACTAAATCCATGAAAATATATATTACATCCCTGTTGTTGCTGCTTAGTAATTTATTTTATTTCTAATTTCTAGATTAATATTGTCTAAAATTTTGCTTTGAGTAATTAAATATGGTTTTATAACGTTTTTTCCTAGATATTTATCATATATACGTAGTACGAATATTTTTTAAATATGTTTTTTATATATTTTTAATATACATAATTTTAATTATTTAAAGTATTTCGATTCAATGTTATTGAAAATATGTATCAGTTTGAACAGAATGATGAAAATAAAGGAATAGTATCAAAAGTTATGTAATTATTCTATATTTTAAATATTTATGAAATCAGGTATTTTAGTTGAGAAAGTGCATAGTGGTTTTTCGTTGTGGGTTATAAATATGATTAAAAAATATTGTTATTGATAATACAGCGTTATCTGAATCTTAGCATCTATCATTAAAAAAGTGTGTTATAGATCCATTTTCAATTCTTCAGTTGCTTCTGCTATGAATTATTATTTGAAATATTTTTTTGCATACGATGATTAATTAACCAGACAGTAATGCAAAACTTTTTTGTAGAGAAATAATAAATGGCAACTAACTAACAAGCCGTTTATTGATGAGGTATAAGTAAATGGGTGTTTCAAATAATATGTTTAATCGGCAAATAAAAAGCACGTGATGCTGGCTCAACGAAAACAAACAGTGTAAAAGCACATGCTTTCAGGCACTACGTCGGCACTTGTTGCTTTAGCGAGAAAACATTACGACAATCATCTGGCGATGAGTCAGCGGCCGCCGAAAACTTTTTGAAGTCTGGCATTACAGCCTCTGGCCAGACCAGTCCGGTTACTTTTCAGCCAGTACTGGTTATAACAAACCCGTAACAGGGACGAGTTAGCTCTCAGTAAAAGCTCTGTGAAAATTCCAGACTTTTTTCGTCCAAATTGATAATGCTACAGTATTATTCGATTTAATCACCCGACATTTTTTATCAATCACAGATGTTATCATTTGAATCAAATATAATATAGCATAGTTTTGCGATCGGCACCACATTCTCATTATCAGTATTTAACTAAACATTATTTTTATTCTGAAAATGAAACTATTAATTGTAGTCGGTTACATATTTTAAAGTTTTATAAATATATTCAAGAGAGTTAGTAAGTTGCAGTGTAAAATGTAGGTAAAAATAAATAATCCGAAAAAGTGTGTCGAGTAAAACAAGCCCACAAAGCACATCTTTGCAGCCAAACCATCACTTTTTATTTTCTGTTAATCCTTGAATGAATTATATAAAAAGTGCAATATAACATGCATTATAAAAAAACTATAAAACCAATACAAATATTCATTTGCATTCCTGTTCTTTCCTGACATATTGTATGATAGTTTATTTTCACTATTATAATCGAAACGATAAATCAGATACATATAAACTTTCTAAGTCAATCTTCATAAAATAAAATAAATCCCGATAAGGATAACTTTAAGAAGAGTGTGTATAGGTTTTTTTCAATTTCAAAACCGCGAATTATTCTTTGTGGTAGCCAAAAGGCCTTATTTGTGTATACCATATTATGAAATTACAAACTAAATCCTTCAGTTCACAGGTGTTTCACTGACTCTTATATTTATATGTAATGAAATTAACTACTATATTTACAATCACTATTTTTTTGTGTTCTATTTATCACTGTAACAAAAAACTTAGCCTACCGCATATTAAACGGGTGACTATGAAGATAAGAGACATCTGAATAATATCGTAACGTCGTATCGTATCAAAATATGATCCATACGGGTTAATATTTTTTTCTGCATCGGAATACTACGTAATTATTGTATATTTAAAACGAAGGCTTGAACTGAACTGAATTCAATGTTTAAAAGTACATCGATTCAATGGTTACTTTGGCTCAGTGGTATTTCGACCAACCCGGCTTTGCGACCAAGAGTAATCTCCGAAAGGGCACATAATCTTAATTTGATTTATGTATTTGTACCTAAATACATGAGTTTGTTGTGTTAATTTCTATGACACCGTGATATCAAATCGTGCAAACGGGACGTAGACGTGAAGATAAAAATGAAAAGTGGTCACTGAACGCCTTCCGAATGAAATGCTCCATTAGGAATTCGCATGCTCCATATTGAGACAGGATATGGATTTAATAACTAGAGTTCTAAAAAACGGTTTCATAGGTAAAAATATACTTAATAAATATTTCTTAATTAATCAATTAGCTATTATTATAATTAACTAAACTTCTTGTGAAAAATATCTGAGTTTTATGACGTAGGGTAAGATATGGTTATTTAAGAACACAGTAATTAACAAAGCATTGTTGTTTAATTATTTGATATTATTTTAGCCCTGGAACCACCACCCTGTAAAAGTATGGTCCATTGCTGTCAATTCTCCCCTAAGAACGGTCACTGATTAGATGTGTTGGAGTTTATCCGGAAGGCGTTATTTTGATTTTGATTTGTTGCCTCGGGCGAAGTGTGTTTTTTTGCAATTTATTTGAACGCATGGTATAAAATGAGGCTTACTTACTTACTTAATATGCAGGCTTTACTCGTATGTAGGTTTATCGTATTCTCATCGGCATATATCAGAGGCTGTGTTTATTTGGCTTACCCTGTAATAAGGAAGCATTATTGAAGGCAAGGCTGAAGTTTTGTAACGACCGGAAAATCTGTAAATACTTATATATTATTTCTATGATTCTGCTCGTTGATAAACAGTTCGTATTACATATATATAATATATACAGCTAATCCACTTTTTGCACTGTCAAATGTAATGAAGCCTATCTTTCGTTTATCTACTGTGTGTTCATTCCATCTTTTTACACGAGTTTTTACGACTGTTTTGCATGGAACTAATTTACCGTGTAAAAAGGGGTTTGGATGTGTATTGGGTAATACGAACTATTATATATATTTTAAGGTTACCAGATGGTATCTAAAAGAAGGAAATGTCTTCCAATTGACTTTAAAATATAAGTAGTTAATCCATACAATAAATGGTCCTCCCTAGTCCTCCATTTCAAATTTGTTAATTCAATGCATAAACAACGTTTTCCATAGTGCTGCAAGCTTAAATGTGCCTTGAAACTTACCTCAAACTGTCATGACTATGTGTTTGCTGGATACAACGTTCTTCGTGATAAGTCTCTAATTAGATGTTCATTGAAAATATTTTTTGACTATTTATTTCGATGCTATCATAACAGAACAAAAAACATAATACAGAAATGACTTGAAATAATTTATTGTGAAAAATAATTATATCTATTTCTTCGCACAGCATGTATAATACTACAACACTGTGAGTACAGATGTTTTGTTTGTCACGAGTTTTTAAAATCAATCATTTTAAGACAAACGGACAAGTTGATCAAATAATTCATAAAATAATTGAAAACATGATTCATCTAAATTTGAATTACTAGAACGATATTAGTTAGACAAGGAAGTATTGAATAGAATAATATTGGACTTCTCTTACTGACATTGAAATAAATACGAAAATTGTCAATGGTATATTTTGTATACTAATATAGTAAATATATATAGTATTGTTTAACCGCTCCACTCCCAATTTGTTGTATATGGGCTTCTTATGGAATGTTTTAACAAAGTGTAGTCATTCAATATCTGTTTTACAAAAATGTTACAAAGGTTGCTTTAGAAAATAACTAGTTAAGCCAATTATTTACTCTACGCACTATTTTAAAGAATAAAGAAAAATATCACACTATTTGAAAGTAATAAATCAATTGAAAATCAATAAATATGAAAATGTCCATTCGGGTATTGTAGCCCTTAAACCGCGCAATAGTGTACCGGGAATAGTTGTATTTATTTTACAGAGATTTTTTTACTGTAGAATGTTGGTGAATTTGGGCGTAAAATTGATAATAAGCTGATTTAGATGATTGTTTGATTATACCGCGAATCGCGATTATATGGCGCAAGGCTTTCTGAATAATCGCCTTGTGTTTTGTTTTTTACACTCAAATGATTTGCGAATAATAAAATGACATGACATTGACAATCGTAAGTGCATTATTATTTATGGATAAAAAATCGCTTACGATTCCACCTAAAAGTTTTGTCAAAATTCAGTGTCGTTTGAGTCAACGAACCATGCTCCAAAACAGGCAGTGTTGCATTACTTTGACTACATTATTTGCATAATGTTATAGTGGTTCAATGTCGATTGAGTTGTTATTCGTTTTAACTAACCTCAACAGCTGGTGATACATAAAATGACATTGTTTATTCATATTAAATTTGAAATTTGGATTACTGGAAAATAGCGTCATTAGTATAATGTTTGATGTCATCAGTCCACTTTTGAATAGAGACCTCTACCAAAGTTTTCTGGAGAATTTAAACATTATATGAACAACCTTATACATATGTAAGTACTGCTTCTGAAGCTGAGTGTTTCATATTTTTTACATGCCCGAGAAACAAATACTACAATAACTGTATAATTATTTTTTTTAACCACATCCGAACACAACGTGGAGTAGGGATTTAAATTATACAAACCCAATGGATCACTTCAACAGAAAGCTTTTAGTGATTTTTGATTGTAAGTTAATTATTCAACATTTTTCTTCAGGGAATAATGAGGTTGACAAAAGTTAACCAGTATGCTAATCACTTTCTCTACTCTTCGTATTATGGATCAGATAGGGTGGATGGAAAGGGACCCATTAATCGGTGAATGAAAATTTCAATCTGGTATTGGACGTTAGACCACGCAACCGATCTGGAATGAAAGTATTGACTACTTGATTAGTGAACTGACTTTCCTAAAATGCAATGATAAAGTATATTGTGAATTGTCATGTATAAAAATAGTAATGGATTAGGTAGATGTAGTAAAAATCTGAAAAACAATCCTATAATTTTGATACATAACAAAAAACGTTAACTTCCGTCTAACGTTAATCGAAAAGTCTATTAGTGAATATGCGCATTTTTTATAGTGCAATATTTCAATCAACCTAGTTTTGGTATTTTAATAGCAAAATGAATGGTCACTTGATAATTCTTTCTTCCTTCCGGTTTCCACCCGTGTGAAATAATTATTATCCAGATCTGAATTTTCATATACTAATTATATTGAAATATTAATAATACATTGCGTATTAAAAAAATGTTGGTTATTACCAGCTATAAGTATTTAAATATATTACCGATATTTAATGTTTTTTTTAATATCTGCTTCGATTGGATGCGCAACTACTGTTATTTCTTAAGAGAATTTGCTTTGCAGGCTACTGAAGTATATGATTTTATGTTCCCGCTGTAAAAGAGTTGAAAGCGCAGGTCAGAGGGTGAAACAGGTTTTTTGGCGATACATACTCTGTTATGGCTTGAAGAATGCTCGATAGTAAACAACATGATGGCAACAATGCGTTATAGTGGATGTTTGCTTACAATCCTCTCTTCTGGAAGAAAGAATATTATATGTTATGATTAAAATCTACTGTGTCCATGATACAGTCAAGCATTGACACCAATTTGATAATACTATTGCATGATAATTAAACATTGGGTCAAAGCGTTCGGAACATCGCTTAACATGAATTTATGTGTAACAGAATATTTTATGCATGTGTACATGAAATAGGAAGCCATGGCTTAAATTGCTTTTATTTGAATGCGGTGAAAGATAAGTATATGCTAAGATTTTGTGAATTTAATTAATATGAACTACCGTAAAAAATAATTGCGCTTCAAACATCTTGATCACGTAATTGTTCCTTTCATAAGTAAAATTGATTATCTTGGCTTCAGCATTATTACTTGCAAGTCTGGCTATATTAAGTATTTTCAATTTTTTCACTGGCTAGAAAGGGGATGGAAATACTTTGGGTTACATAGACAAATAATAACGTAGCATGAACATATCTTTCTTACTCAATCTCGTGCAGGCGAATGTGTCTCGGTTTCCACCGGCACACCAAAATGCAATGCATTTCAGCATGAAAATCCTAAATTCCTAAAATCAGTCCTAAAATCATAAATTTACCGATTTCTATACATTGACCATGCTTTCATTCTAAAACTTAAACGTTCATTTCCTTTTTCATAAATATATAATAACATAGATACTTTTGTTATATAATATCAATAAATAAGAAAACTATTATATCATTGTGCATGAATTGGAATTGCCCGTGGTCGATTAAAGCCAGGTTTGTGACTTACAATATAAAACATGTCGTAAAATGGACTGTTTTGAAAACTAAAATTTCCGCACAATAGGCACTCAAGGATATGTTTTGAAAAAAAATAATTCAATGGGTTATTGAAAAATACTAACAACTTATGCATTACTCAAACAATAACATTTTTATTTTGCGACAAAAAAAAACAAAAGAACAGTAATCCGTCATACCTATAAAGATTTTATATTTTTTTCCGAGTAGTTTTCTTGCTTGTCTAACGTAAATTTAAATAAAACAATATAATACTAGGTTTTAATCTTAACTCTTTGTTTATCTCTTTTATACCATAATTGAATGTGTATTATGTACAGTAGACACCAATAATAATTATAACGTCTAAACTTCAACCATAAAAAGTCACCAGAAATAAACTGAAGCCCGATGTGTTAAAAATTTTCTCTTTCAAAATAAAAAACTTTTCAAAAAAAGAATAATATAAATTATTACGTTATGTAAAAATTTAAGCTGAAGACCATAATGTGACAAGTCAATTTAATTGAATGTATACATTTTAAATTAGTCTACATCGACATTTGACACAAAGTAATCTATCCGTTTCTTTGGCTTCAAAGAACAAATTGTAGTGAATTTACTGAGTCTATCGGCGCCGAATGCGATAGCAAAAGGGCGCACAATTTTTAATTTTTGACAGTCAAAGATTTAATTAATCAATATAAAACAGATAAATCGGTTGAACAAAATTGACGAAGTTTAAATATTCGTCGGGAATTTCATATTTTTTCTCTGGAGTCGCCTTATTGCATAGATTATATATGTGATGACATAATATATATGATGTCATTTTTTCTCTAAAGTAAGCTGGATTAAAGTTCTGGGATTTTCACAATACATTGCTCTACAAATTTTGGTCATAGCGCCGCTATAGCTGTAAACGTTATTAAATAGTCATCACGTCAAATTTTAGCCACGTATCTTAGCCCAGCCCGCTCTGTAGACGTTTTATTATTATCACATATCACATGTATGTATGAGATTTTCTCATGACGTAAGCTTTCGCGGTGTACATAAAACTAGCTACTTTAGGCATTCAGTATTTCAATTTCAATACCGTCATCTATGACTGGTACGGTTATACTAATCAATAAATATAAGTGTCTACAACGGTATCTTATTAAAACGATTGATTTATATTGTATCTTTTAAACAGACTTATCTTCACTGAAAAGATCCGTTGTGATCGATTGAGATTCCATTTGATATAAATTACTATTGCTTTTCTGAAGTTAAGTGATCAATTGTGTAATCTAATGCCATTTTAGCAATATTGCTATTTGTTGTTGCGATGGGCGGCAAGCGAAAAAATGAAAGTTTGATGACGTATTCGTATGAATCGTGTGAATCGTATGTGTGTATGTAATGAACGTTATCATAACGATAAACAACACACATCATCGAGTAACAAACTTTACCAGGAAAAAATCTGAAAAGGACTATAAAATATGCAAAAAAATACGCAAAGGAAAAATAAAATAATGTCAATTGTATTTTTCACTTGTAAACTTTGATAAAACGTATTGCTACTTAGTTGATAAGACGATATTTATGTGTTCATAATGTGACATTCATTCTGTTAAGAACTGAAGTGAGTAATAACATGTTTTATTATATTCCTTACCTAAACGACTTTTATATTTAGTATAAATGCAATGCGTGTTCTATATATACAATTTAAACAAAAAGATTGATAAAAGTCACATTTAAAAAATCTAGAATTTACAAAATATTTTGTTTTAAAAGAAGTGAGGATTTTATATAGACCCGTGTCTAATTGGTTTTTAATTTTAAAAAAATCAATTCTAAAGTTTGCAAGCCGTTGACGCAGACAATCAGGCGATGCATGGGGTCACTGACTGCTGTTAGTTAAATGGCCTATGCAGAAAGAACCAATAAAATGTAATTGAACGACATGTTAAATGCACCATTTCGAACATTCGATAAAATCACATGTAAATTATTTTGCAATTACTATATCAACATAGTCCTTTGTTATTACTATTTGCAAGATAAAACGATAAAATAATTCAAATTTTCTAATACATACATACTTCACAAATTGACAATTAGAGTTGTAATTAAAGAAAAGGGGCCCGACCTGAAAATATTTGAAGTATGGAAATCTATAAAATTATTAATTCAATATTGAGATATAACATTCGAGATATTTGCTTTGCGAACCTCATAGAAATTAAAGCGTTAGTTGCAGGCATAGTTGGATCCTTCGGTGTATAGATAAAAAGGCTGTAATTAAAAGACGCAGACAAAAGTAATAGTTAATTTCTTTAGCCTAAAAGCTAATTAAATTTATGTTGTGCACCTTTTACACTTAATCTACAGTTTTATATTCAGATTAATATTGTTCAATTACTATTCAAAAGGAATAATATGGAGTTTGATGTAGTTGTTGTAACAGTTGAATGCGCACCTTTTTCATAGTTACACACAACTAGTTAGAGAAATACCCCAATATAAGAAAGAATATTAAAAAAAATACCTTCTACTCGTCTAAACAGTGTTGCTAGTGTTCATATTTTTTCAGGTCTTTGAGAAATCTGGTGCAATCACTATAAGCAAAAAACATTCATAGACAATACTGATCTCAATTTTATTCAACGGCTGTGAACCAACCACATCAATAAAAAAGCTGTTTTACTTTCACGACGACCTCATCAAAATTTAATGAAAATTTTAAGTAAACAAAACGTAAATTCAAGATTTAGTTACGATATTATAGATATTTTTATCCTTAGCCATAATTTTGTCTCGAGTTTTATAGTTGAGTGTTTCCTACGCATTAAGTTTTCAGTGCGTAATAAAAAAATCACGAATAGAAAAATATTGAGAAGACAACCATTTTTAGTTGGTGTCATATTCTGATTGCGTAGGAACAAAGGGATCTAGGAATAAAATTGAACAGGAATATAATTTTATAAACTCATTTTGATAAATCAACGAAACTCGCTTAGTATTATGAATTTATTAAAATACACTATTGAAAGCTTTCGCGGTGAAAACAAGCTTGTAAACACTGGCAATAGAGGAGCACTTATTTATTGAATAAATTACTCCACATCCAACACTGAGACTTTGGCAATGCTTTTTTATCACTGATACCAATCATTAAAATTAAAAATGTTACATTTATTTATATAACTAAATTTTAGACATTATTCAATACTGACTATTATTATTGAACATCGTTTTTATTTCGGAAGATTAGAATTACACCAGATTATGGTGTTTAATGTAGTTTAGTGTATTTTTTACAATATCTTAGTTATAGTTTTATTGGAATTAATACGGCTTACCAAAACATATATTCTAGAATAATATTGAAAATATTGGTAATTAGGGGTAGACTTGTACATATAAAAAATATTATGAAAGATTTCGTATAATGTAATCTAAATCGTTATAAATGTGTGATATGTAAGAATGTACGGGTATCGTGGTTGATTGTTGAAATATTTTTTTAAATGCAACATAAATTGATCACTTTTTGCGGAAACGTTGAGAGTGAAATCTGACTTCTGATTAGCACCAATTACTAAAATTGTATTCCTAGAAAACAATTTTTGTGGGCTTTTACGTTTATCAATTTTATTCCGAGAAATATTTGACACATACACATATATTATTGCAACTATGATAAATAATAATTATATTTGGAAAATTTGAGATACATTCTACTCATATGAATGAACCCGATGATTGGTACTTATGAATTTTTCAATATTTTCGCTTTAAGGTTTTGTCATCCGTTTTTAGCGATTAATTATAGTGATCAAAATTATGTTCAGGGTCACTTTGAGACAGAAGAAACAGCCTCTTCCTCAAGTTTCCATATTTTCATGAATCAACAATTATTTACGCAAAACAATTGACCAATATTGATAGCTTTCACTTGCTGAATAACAACTTCTATTGAGATAAGCTCGATTAGGAATCCATCATAAATGCTTCTGGTTGGGAGCGGACATATTTAGTTTAAAAAATATTCTTTAACAAATAAGTAACTTTGTTAACAAGAAAGCAAGAATCGTTTTATATAAAGCGCAAAAAGTATGTTAAAAAACACACCTTTTAAAAGGTTAGCGGATTAAGGCTCCTATATTCATTCATGGGCCCTTAGAATTGAAATCTAACCCTGCTCAATATGTTTGTTATTAATTCAGTAACAATTAATTTAAAAATATTTATTATCTTATTATTTGTAGACTGTTGACAGAATGCCTGTCTATTTGAGTATCTATCTCATTGCGGTAAACCTCCTCAACATACGAGTAGCGCAAGTTTACAAACATCCACATTCGACATGCAACGATTCGTTGTCAATTTTCTGGCACTTCATGACTAATCCTTATAATAATTGCTAGAGCATCAATTCAACGAATTGCTCACGTTCCATTGAATGAAACGTGGTAGATGAATAGTATAAAAATACCATAAACAATCGTTATCTTTATGAGTTTGCAGACTCTATTGCTTAGCAAAATATTGTTTCTCACATGTCAAATAAAATTTAATTATGGAACACTACAATAACTATGAACACGTTATTACAAATATAGTCTTTTATGACAATATGGTTGTATAAATAATCTGTTTGGTTTTATTAATATCCATTTAACCTGAATAAATTTGAAATACTGATGTTATTTAGAAATGATGAAAATAAATGTTTCTATTATCAAAGCGAAACCCAAAATCCTGTCAATTTAAAAAGAGAAATGTTTCTTTATTAAAAAGATATCTATTTTTGTAGCTTGAGAAAAGCATTAATTTATTTTCAATATCATGTAGGCGGATATTTTATTAAGTCTATAAGATCATTAAAAAAAAAAGAAAATGATTATGATTTTTAATTCTGAGTTTCCTTTCATATTACGAAACAGCTATAAATCATGGACCAGTAGTGTCAAGTTTTGATATTTATATCCACACATATTTATAATCTTCTTCTTGATTTTTAAAACATTTCCACAACTTGTTGAATAAACTATAACGCAAAAATTGCCATCATAGTAGTTCCGTAACAATTGTGGTTTGTAAATTTGTAAAGTGATGGTATCGTTATTATTACCGTCAAAAGATTATTTGATTGCGGTTATCCACTATAAAAATATGTCACATCTAAAAAAGGCTTTCATACTATCACTACGATTTTTTCAATAAAAAATAAATGATTTATATAATTATAACTCTTATGAGTACACCGATAGTTTGTTTAAGCATAATATTATGTAAGTTTTCACGGTTCATAATCCATGATTAAAAATCTTCTAAATTGAGTTTTCCGCTAGGAACATATCGTTCAATTAAAAAAACTTGTTTTGACTGCTGTTTATTATTATTGTTATAATATTGGCATTAATTGTGAATATTGAATTAACACCCCTCTACTTAAACGGAATTAAAATTACGCGGTCAAATGGCTGCGCACACTTTTATTTTACGCTCTTCGTTTTAATTTGACACTATTTTTAAATAAATTTATGGCAGTAGGATTCGGTCATAGTGGTAATGATTTTCAACTTACAATGAAAAGTATTATTTCTATATTGAGACGTATATTTTAACCTCATATACCTACTATTAAAGATTGCTTAAATTTTATCATCAATTCAAAAGTTACCTTTGTACAGTATAATAAATAATGTTGAAAATATATAAGAATCATTTTTGGAACCATTTAACATGATATATTATTATGAAATATAGTCTCGATTCTGACAACGTTTTTGTGGAACTATTCCAAAGTGTAAGAGGAGAAATATGTTTATTTTTATTAGTCGATGAATTCATTTCAAAGTTTATGCTGTTATTTGTTAATTAAAATCATTAATAATGAATTTTGCCACAAAAAACATGTTTCAATGTTTTTTTCTGGAGCACATTTACACACGTGAATAGATTCTCTTGAAATGGTATCGGAAAATAAAATCTACATAAACGTCTCAATAAAATGAATTCGGTCTTTGATTCTGAAAACTCAACCACGACAAATTTATACGGCTTCCTAGAGACTAATCTTTCAAGTAGTCTGGCTACAATATCTCGAATCTAATGCTCAACACAATTTCACAGATAAAAAATAAAATTTTACAAACGTATCAAGAGATACTCAGAAAGTATTAATTAGTTACTGATATTAGCTGCAGTTTATGAAACAATTATTTAGCTACATAATATAAAATGTATGTCTTTTATGCAGTGGGAAACAAGTAACATGGAAATACGTAAAATTGTCAAGAGGGCGCGTCCCGTGAGCAAAGCACGATTTGATCTTTTTCACTATATGATAAATATGTTTAACACGATAGTTTACCTATCTTAAATCGTAAAAAAAAACAGTGAAAACGTTGTTTTATTCATTTCCATTTTACTATGTTTCAAATATTTTTTTATACATCAAATCTTAGTAATTTCCTTATTATTACATATTTAATTAACTGCGTAGTTAATTAGTTTTTAACTACGTAGTTATTAGATGTCAGCAATACTCGTTTTTAATATATTACCATTCTTTACACTCATTCAGATTGATAAAATAAAACCTATTTTCCTCAATGATATTCTAAAGTAGCACCGATAAATTGTCCCTAAATAGCTGAAACCTTGAATTTATTTATTTGTTTACATTGTATTAAATGAAACGATTTGAACATTCACATTTTACGGATTTAGGCGACTTTTCCTTATACCTAGTGTGAATATTAATAATTTCAATAGAAATACACGAACTATAAACATTCTGGAATCCCCCAATAGCAGCCTTTATAAACAGGCGCTCTCAAGCGCGGTCGGGTAGCGAGTCTGCTTTAAAACACACTCACTCTTTCTCCTTCTAAAGCATACACAGCTTAAACCGCGTAAAAGCACCTCTGTGTAAAATGCGGTAATAGCATTCATATAAAATTATAATTATTGCCACACTCAAAACGAATATTAAGTACTTGATAATGACCCGTCTTAACTTGTTTCCTGTATTTTCGAATATAATTGATATTTAATAATGTAAAGTGAAAATCTATATACGCAATTGAACGCAATAACCATACATAAAATAAAAGTTATGAATTGATAAAATTTTGCTGTATCATGTTTTCAAACAGATTTTCAATAAGAGAATGAAAGAAATACTTACATTGTTTTCTTTATATCATAACCAAAAAGTTAAATTCCAATTGAATAAATATTTCATCATGAAATTGACAATTTAACCAATCTTATACATACAATGTAATGTAAATTATGTGTTTCTTTGGTTATAAATAAGCAAAGTGTGACGGATTCACTATTCACCGATATTATTTACTATGCCTTGTCTATTAAAGATTTTTATTAACTTGTTAATTGCTGTTGGACTGAAGTTTTAATTATTTTTGAAAAAGTACTGTACAATGCACAGCACATGGCTTTTATATTATTTATTTATAACAATATGATCAGTGTATAAGATATCAAGGACGATACCTTGAATGGGATTAAATCATAATATATTTTTATACAATTACAACTACCTGTTGCTAAATACTCGTGTGCAACAGTGCAATGACATGAACATGTATATTTTTTGTCTTTAATTTAGACGTGGTGACACCGTTTTCAAGTATTATTGAGAACTGCTTGAATTTCATCATGTATTTATATATCAATATTGATAAAACAACTAAAGACGAATTGTTTTTAAGATTAGTAAACCAACATAAACACAATTTATTTTTCAAAACAAACAAAGAAAAAAGACAAACCCTTAAAGAATATTGTCCATAAGGACACATATGTGTACAGAAAATTTAAACTCTTTTTTCAATACATATTTATATCTGTGCTTAAGATATGAAAATATTAAAATTAATATAATTATGACAAATGATTGGTTATGTCAGTGGATGTTGCATGATTCCATGTTCTATGATGATTGAAAAAATTACTTATAATGGTGATAATGCACCATATCCACTTTAAATTATTTATTATACAAGTTCGTGTCGTAAATTGCAAGGATGGTGTTACTAAGTATTTCTCACTTACTGTCATTATTTTATTATAAATTTATCAATTTTTATTTAGATAATAATTCGAAATTAAAAATAAAACACACATGCTATTTATAAAAAAATAAAGATTAGGGTATGTTTCAATCATATTCGGCCAAAAATAATTACATGTTTTGTGTAATTAATACAATTAGAAATATGTATGTAGATACGGATTTATTTTTGGTTCGAATTGATGACCAATTTAAAAAGCAATGTCTTACTTGGCCAGTAATCATTTTTGTGGTCAGGTGGAACAATCTGAGGTCGTATCGATGATTCAGAATCACCAAATCAAATCGATGAGTTGTTTACATTTTAATGACAACAAAGACAACGATATCACGGTCGTTATGGCTCAGAGCTACAAAATAAAAACATTTTTTTTTGTCATTATTACTACAACAGTACATCTTTATACCCTATAAATAATGACATATGTTTATTCACTCTTTAAAAGTAGTTTATTCCTGTTGAAAAATCGTTAATTGATTTAATTAAATCGTTCATTTGCTAAGACTGCAAATTTTACAGCAGGAACCACATAACTAAATTGTTAGGAGTTTGACGTTTCTCAATGGAAAATTGTCTTCCAATGTGTATGTAGCTAGTACTTTTACCGTGCTCTTTGCAGCGTTTTGAAGATATCAATTTTACTCAACATACTATATTTACATAATTAGTTGAATAATCAAAATAACACACACAAAATATGTGAAACGGATTAATCTTATTTTGATGTAATTTAAAGTTAAAAGAGTACGCAAAGGTGCGTACTCCAAACGAAAGTATTTTTTAATGAAATCAATACATTAAAATAGAAAGACTTATTTTATACGATTTTTTTCTGTATTAAAAAAGTCGGCGTCCGTGGCGCAGTTGGTTTCGTCGCTGCCTACGGTTACGGATGTCTCGGGTTCAATTCCCGGTGCGGACGGTTTTCATAGATTGATCTTTCAATCGATTTATGGATTTCTGTTCGTAGTCTGAGTCCTCCCTCCCACCAATCCCATCCCCACGGGGCGTAACGAGAGCGATTAGCTAACCACTAGTCCTGTCATAGCCCTATCCTTCTATCCCTACTCTCTTCGAAAAAGAAAAGAGAGGTTGAGCAACTGAGTGACAAGCAGTTCTCGTAGAAAAAAAATCTGTCAAGATACCTCCATTAGGAGACCATATGCTCCACATTGGGAGCGGACATGGAAAAAAAAAGAAAAATTAAAAAAGAATTATTGAGCAAAAATATTCGATGCTGTTTCGATTGATTACCTTAAAAGAACATGCACAAGGAAAACAATTTTCATTTTTCCTGTTACCTGTTAAATTTTCTGTGTTTTTGCCGGCACCCAAAATGTTCCTTTTTACCTGGATTAACTTTTGATAACTAAATAGTTTTGTTTCGTCCTGTTGCTAAAACAGAATAACGGAATTGACACAATAACATAGTTAAGTCAAACAGATAAAGACAAATGGTTGCTAAATGAATTTCAAGTGTTTTTAAATTAGAGTTTTCCGGACGACCACCAACGAATGTGTGGTGTGTTGGATCAGAAAGGGGATTGACGCCGATCCGACTAACAATTATTATTTTTGTACAAATTGTTATAATTTGATGTTCCGCGAATGATTCTTTTGGATAGATTATTTTTAAACCTCTAATAATATATTTGATTTTAATGTATTTTAAATTGAGATATTTTTTTATTTAAATCTCCAATAAACATTTCTGTCTTGTTTACGATCATTTTTATTAGTAATCAATAAAATAATTATTTTAATTAACAATATTGATTTATAAAAAAAACTTTATTTCTCCTAAATTTAACTTAATTTATTGCAAAGTTGGCGCTGTACTATAATATTTGAATAAATATTTAAAAATCAATGAATAATTGATGTGGTTACTCAATTACTATGCACATAAATTATCATTCTTGTCAACATAAAGGTTAAATTAAGTATATGTAATTTTGATGGATTTTGTTATGATAAGTTTGTTGAATAATATATATATATATCATTATTTCACGATTTTTTTTTTATTTCATTGTCTTAAAAATTCAGTATTATGTGTGTGAGAGACAATACAAATTTATTTTATTTTAGTTTATTTTTAATAAGATATGGTTATATTGATATATTGTTTCATATACATCAATAACCAATTGCTGCTGTCAAATGGTTCTTTACCGATACCGTTGATCGAGGATTCGACTTTTTTCGTTCGTCTCTCATCATGAACACATAAGAAGATCGATAGCTAACAGAAAGTGCTTTTCTAATTCAAAACATTTATCCTTATTGTCTCTAAAGAAGGTGGTTAAGTAACTTAATCAGTTCATCTTAAATGGCTTAAATAGAAGGCGATATTTAATCACTCCCTCTTCTACTATAAAGTAGGTATTTTTCAATCGCCTGTATATCAAATTTATTATTATGACAAATACGTAATTTTTGAGATTAACATTGATTTTTCAAGGATATCTGATATGAACATCAAAAAAATAACAGAATTGCTTTTGGGATGTTATTCATTCAACAATTCATTAAAATATTTAGCGATTCTGAATTTTAAAACAAGCAATTCGCGAGTTATATAACTTATTTTTGTACAATCAACAAACTGTGTTCTACGAATCCTAATCAAGGACATTATAGCAATAAAAAAGTGGTCCCATAAATCTTCTAAAAAACAGCAATCATGTAATCCTTACATAGATTTACTACATTTGCATACGTGTGGTTGTATTTTTTGTTACAAAATGTATCATAACAAATACGAATATAAGGACAGATCTGATATAAAATTCGCCGATTATTCAGTGAAGTAGAGTTTAAACCGGTATTTCGTTTGATTATCTAAATCTGTAACCTAAATGAAACGTATGTACACCAATTGACGTTGTTTTCAAGAACTGGTTGTTTCGTCTGAACTGGTAGATTATTTAATTATATGTGTGTTGGATAATCATAAATGCGTAGTGTAGGTATTTTTTGTTTGCTCCAGCCTGAGTTTCTTCTGCATTCTTCAATATTTTGAAGATTTTCATTCATCGTTCCGTCTCCCCAACACATGCGAGGTCTTTCCTAAATGATCTTTGAATGTTCATCGAAAATTGGGTTGACTTATCAATTAATAATATTTTTATTTTAAATTAACGCTAATCAATATTGAAATTTAAAATTTATAGGGTACCTTATTAGATTACCTTAATTTTTGGTACGACAAATATATATATATATATATATATTTAGAGGCCTGTTGCGCCAACTTAAGAACTTTGAGATGTAATCCTTTGGAAACAATTCATCTCACCGATTTAATTAAACCTTGTAAAGTTCATTAAGTTTTATGACCCATATCGTAAAGCATTCAAAAAACGTGATGAATTTTATGTAGGCACTTTGCGGATATTTGTTTAAGAATTTGTTGTTTTCCATTTTATGCGCTGTAAAACGACTCACACGACTTGACTCACGCTACAGCCGTTTAATTTTATTATATTCCAAACAATCCCCTTAAAAAATATAAAATAGTACATTAGATTTAATAAAGAGATTTATAGATAAACTTGTGTTGCAGAAAAAATTCTTTATCTGAGTTTACGACGCAATTTTACCGTAGGTTTCATATTTATTTACTGTTTATTTAAAGAATATAAATAAATAATGCGCTTTTGCTTAATACATACAAATAATATTGTAACATATCCTGGGAAATCAATCGTAAACTCTTTAGTTACTCATTTTACACAGGTTTAAAATGGATAAAACCCTAAGTAACATTATTTTTTCTTCATTGCTAGGTATAATATAATGCACAAAATTAGGCATTAGAAGCACAGGATGCCGCCTGTATTTTTTATCCACAATCTTCGGGATTGAAAATTTCCAAAATATGTCGTTACACCTTTGTCTAAATCAAAATTTATTTAAATTTTGTCCATAGTCAATAAATCGGTCAATGCCAAAACGGTTTTTAAACTAATACTTTAATAGATAAAAACGTTTATCTTTTAAACAATAATTCGTTAGCCCCGGTTATTTAATTTAAGAAGCTTTTCGGTATTCCTGCCGTATTATATTTTTCCAGTAAGTCTTCAGAACGAATTGTCCACGTTAGTAGCCTCCAAATACACTTAAATTCTTTTAATACTGTATGCTATAATGCCGGTATTTAATTTGTAAAATACAGGACCGAAAACCCTTAAATTACCACATTGAAATATACCACATATTTTAAATATGTTATAATTTTGAGCTTTTTTCTTCTACAATTACATTTAAAAAAATAGAGGAACCAATAATAAAGCATGCTGTGATAAAATGAATACTGAGTAGTAATTTTTTTTTTGAATATTATATGAATCCTGTAATATAATATTCATGACACTTATTGTGATCATATAAACAAAAATAACAATACTTATTCGGTGGTTATTTATTCATTTTATCTTTTGTTTCAATCCAACTATGTCAAAATTAGGCGCAAAAGGTGAGGTCATATTAAATTTAGTCACCGTCTGCTTTGATTTGTTTTTCAGACCACGTGTGTCGCACACGTGAAAATTCATTTTATACGCAAGGTAAAGACGACTCATGAATGAAATTTAAAATCAGATATCTCTTTCATTTTGCTTTTGTATAGAAGTTACAATAATTTAATATGTATCATTGTGTTTACGTACTATTTTACGAATATGTGTATATATAAACAAAGCCAGGCATACGTTAATTTTGAGAAAAGTTTAACGTTTTTTTGTCAAATCTATCAAATATATATAATAAATATCATTGTTCGTGTTTTCTATTATTAAAATATACATACTTGTATTCATAAATTTAAAAAAGTAATTAAACGATTGAATCTCGTCTTACCTCGCCCCTGTCTATTCGTGCAATACAAACCATATCTTTGTTAATACGAAAAATTTGTCATACATATTCCATATGGTTATTTATATTTGAACAGTGACAGTCGATAAAAGACTTCAATGAATAGCTCTTATTTAGATAGACAATAATCATTAGAATAAAATAAATTTACGTTAAATGTAGTTATATTATTTGGTAGCTAAATATCCAACATTGCTTGAGTTTATTACTTCGTGAAAAGACATTATAAATTATATTCATAATGTTTTGAATCGTACTAATTACATTAGTGTAAAACTCACCTAATGAAAATATTAACTCATCTCAGTGAATCCGGTGTAGTTAAAACAATTAAATACATTGTTTTTCATTATATCATTTAATATAATTATTGGTTGATTTAAGCGACTGCGCTAAAAGCTTCATTAAAATGTTCGACTCTGTGATTACTATTGAATTTGGCTCATTTATAAACTTTTTAATAACTACATTGTGTCTATAAATGTGCTTACATGTTTATTTATAATTTCCTAGATTTTCTTGTCACTCTTGCGAGAGTACAATTTTCCAATCACGGCCCTTTCAGGGAGGTATTATTAACATTTCATAGATAACGACATACCTTTGTCAGCAACTATGTAATACCTGTCTGCTGTATCGGAACCACAACAATAAGATAAATAAGTATTTTTATGGCCTTGCATTATTATATTAAATATTGCAATTGATATTTATTTTTGATATCGAATGAACTTCATCGCATATCCGTTGGCCTTCCTCAAAGTCAAGTAACATATTATGGTAGATACACGATATCAATAACTTTGGACACTATACAAGATTTTTATTATCAGTCTCATATGTTAATTAACAGAAAAATATGTACACGTCATTATTTTTTTACTGAATGTAAGTGTTGTTTTTTGTTCCATTTTCCACTCGTCTAATATCATTGGTTGATAACGTATTACTCCATTTGACTCAAGAACAAACAATTTATATAATTTACGACATCGACTGAGGGTGCTTGATGGAATTTCAATATCAAATTTGGATTATTGAGATTTTGTACACTTCCATGTATTTTGTCACTAACGACCCGGGTTTCGCCTTTCGGCATCTTCAGGCATTCGAGCGCACGAATGGTCAGTTCGAGTCCATTCGTGCGCTCAAATGCCTGAAGATGCCGAAAGGCGAAACCCGGGTCGTTAGTGACAAAATACATGGAAGTGTACAAAATCTCACTAATCAAATTTAAACAATTTATATATTTTTCTAAATATTTATTATACTTACCTAAACAAGAACTAATTACAAAAGAAAAATATTGTGAGCACTATTGACGATGGAGGTCATAATTTATTTAATTAATTAATATTATTGGGGATATATGAATATGATACAAGACTGCAACTAATGTGGAGCATATTATCTCCTCCTAATGAAGATATCTAAACAGAAGTTATCTACGAGAACTGCTCGTCACTCAGTTACTCAACCTCTCTTTTTCGAAGAGAGAATGGATAAAACTATAGAGCTAGGACATGACTAGTGGTTATCAAATCGCTCTCGCTAAGCTCCGTTTTTAAGATCGGATGGGTGGGGGAATTTTATACATCGCAAGCATCCATGCCTTCAAACAGAAAACCATAAATCTAATGAAATATCTATTTTTGAAGCTGCCCATACTATCATTCGAACCCGTGAGTTCCGTAACCGAAGCCAACGACGTGGACCACTACACTGCGGACCTGACTCGAGTAATATTGTATATTATTTATAATTAACTTCGTATCTATCGCTTCTATTTAAAACAAATATGCGCATAGTTATTTAGTGATATTATTATCATATAAAGATAAATATCTTCGTGGTTTTTCGGGTTGCCAAATATTTACTTTTATAATATATTAATAACTTAAATGGGTGATTAAAACTTATAGCCAAGCATTTCATAAACAAAATTAGGTGCTAAGACTTACATTTAATTAAAATATAGAATATTTGAGCACTAAATTTACCAGTCCGGTCACTTAATTCTTTTCATTATTACTTCTTTTAACATTGTTTATTCTTATAATACACTCTAAATGTTATTTAAATATACACTAAAAATTAAAATGACTTTATCGCTGATGCGATAATGGAACAAGTATTTATTTGAACATTCTTTTAAATAAGCTCTTTGGGTATTCCATTTCAGAAATCAAATATTCATGTCAACAATACAAAAAATATTGCAAATTCTGAATAAATATGTATTCTACCTGATTCCTCGTTTAAGCAAGTTTTAAAATATCATTATATTTATAAACATTTTGTGTTTTTGATGATCTCGAATTATATTATACCTATTTTGTCTAGTATTTGGTAAACCTTTCGTTTTCGGAAGAATAAAAAAATGTCCGCATTCAAGATTTAATATTTGGTTATTACAATCACTAATTAAAATAAAAAAAAACTGGTAATTAGAGCAAAAATAATATTTAGTCTTTAATATCCTCTAAAGCTGGTGTATTAAACCATTTAAATTGAGGGATCGTGTCAGGGTTGCAATTTTACGCTGTAGCCTGTCCTGGGCTTAACATTTCGGTGTACACAAAATACATAATAAATAATAAAACAGATATCTGTGAATCAGCGATGATTCAATTACAATGCTATGGGAAAAATAATCAAATATTTGATCGAATCATCTCATTACGAATTGATTTAGCGATATTATCATTTTTAAATAATTTAATATAATTTATGACTTCTTTTATATGATGTGTTGATCATTACAGCTGGATAAATTTATTTCTTCTCCAGCAAAAATTATGTTCTTTATATTTCACCATTCGAAACATTATTAAAGCGTATGTATATAGCTAATTAAATTTAAATTGATCATTTTGAATTGGTAATGGTTAACTCAGAAATTAAAGTGTTTTTTTACGACCATGGCGGTTTGTTGATTCGCATTGCACTGCGAATAAAGGTAATCCATTCACTTTTTTATGTGTATTAATATTTATTGGTTTTTATGTGACTCAAATCAATGAAAAATATAGCTGTTTTTATGAATAGTCTACAGCTTAAATATGTTTATTTTTTTTACTTCATGCTAATTTTGTTTTTCACTACAATCGGGCCTTTGATATGGTTTATGTGAGGAGTAAGAATTACAATGAGAATAACAGTTAATTATGAGCCTAAATAATTAGTGCATATTTGAATTATAAAGTGAGTATTCAAATTAAAATTGTAATGATGAAGTTCGAAAGCGAAAATAAGAAATATTCAATAACGATTCAGTGACTTTATATTTTGATTATAATGAAAATCAAAACTATTTGATACATTTTCATGTATACAAGATGTATATGGATAAAAACTACTTGACAGTTTTTTATTAGCATGTCCGCTCCCAATGTAGAGCATATGGACTCGTAATGGAGCTTGTCTCAACAGTAGTTGTTCTACAATAACTATTTGTCACACAGTCGCTCAACCAACCTTTTCCGCAGAGAGAGTAAGAATTAAAAGATATAGCTAGGAAAAAAGTAGTGGTCAGCTAATCGCTCTTTCTATGGTTTTAGCATCGGATACATCAATGCCTTCGAACACAAATCCATAAATAGATTGAATAATCAATTTATGAAACTCTCCGTACTGGGATTTTAACTCGTGAGTTCCGCAATTGAAGCTAACGACATTAACCATTTGGCTACAGGCCCGGTATTTATTGAAATTTAATTTTAAATGCATAGCTGATTGCAGGTAAATTTAAAAAGTATTTAGCGTCGTTTGAGAAACTTAAATAGAATTTACACGAGTCATACATATAAGAGAAAGGTATACTGTACTTATCTATCACATTATATGACCTTTCTTTATCAACTATGTATGAGCAGACTGATATCAAAATGTAAATTGAATTTTAAAACATTTCTGTAGCAGTAACGTACATGATAGAAAAACATGGCGTCAATGAAAGAATGGCAGTTTTCACTTTCAAATGAGTCAAAATCAAATAGAATATTTTTAATTATTTTATTTCATAAATTGATGATACTAAATGTAATAAAATTGATAACCTGTGCCATATACGATTTATATACTGTAAAATAACAATAGTTATCTTCTTTAATTATTACTTCATAATATTTGATTAAGCAAACCGTTTTTTTATTCTTATTTTTTATTTTCGCTTAAACCGTAATAGTAGGTAATTAAAACGCTGAAAACATCTTTCTGACAGTATTATTTTTATCACTTGTGCCCATAACATTATTGAATTTTTAAAACACGTGTTGTAGAAAGAAAGTCTTACTACTGGTTGTCAAATGCATATACATAATTATATGACAAATAAAATAGCATATTTGCGACGGCGGTTGTTACAAATTAAATTATAAAAACTTTAAATTATCAGACGCTTTCAATAAATTAATAGTAAACAATAGAAACTTGAGAGGGAAAAATTGGTGAACCTACGCTCAGTTATAAAAATCTTAAAAACGACATAAATGCAAGCGTAGAAATCAACAACGACGCAATAAAATAAATATAGGCTATTCAATCAACAACTCGGTGCCTATTCCAATTCAATCTAATTGCTATCGAAAAACACAGATAGACCGCATGAATCGAGCCCAACGTGTTTTCAATATAATAATCGCTGAATCAGAGAAGTTACAATGTTTTTTCGAGCTGTTAAAAAGTTAAAATCGAATATGATCCAGCGGACTGTACAAAAAGTGCAAATTCACGTAATCACGTCATTACAAAGGGTTTATTCTTCTTTTACGTACGTTTAGGGCAACTCATTTTATTTGGATATTATTTAACAATTAAATTATCTCCATCATATTACCAAATGAATTATTATTAGAATATGTTTAACCCTTCCGTATTCATGGTGTAACAATGAGCTACTTCGGCCTTTATACCTTTAAATTCTCTGAGAAATACGTCATACAACAAATTAAAAATTTTGCTATTTTTAAATAGAATAGTTTTACATATAATTAAAAATTAAAAAAATACATTATAATTTACGTCTTCTTTATATAACTAATCATAATTTGAAAACCTATATAGTAACAATTAGTACATAGTATAGTAAGCGCAACCATAGTATGCACCCGTTTTATTTCAAACGGCACCAAGACACGTCTCGAGCTTGTTCTCCTACGAAGAATTTTGATTCTTGCGTCTTTCGATTACTTTCGCTTAATTTGATATGTTTTTCATGTTTTACACACAAAATATGACGTAAAATAATTACTTAATACTACATAAAACTATATTTCACTTTTTGAAGTTGTCGTTTCGCTTTATAAATGCGTTTATATGACAAAGCCCACATGGTAACGAGACTGGAGAAAATAGTTTTACTGTTAGTAAGTATACACATATTAAATTTTGATTTAAATATCTTCAAAACGAGTGACGCTGATAGAGTCATCTCATATGTTTTGATAAAATTGTAATTACTAAATTTCTATCATCTTTTTTGTAATTATAATATTTGAAAGTTCCGTAGCCTCGTTGAAAAATATTTCATGACATGCTGAATCTTTAAAACCTTCAGAACAATTACTAAATTAGAAAAAATGTTTTTTTATATAGTTAAATATCGTTACATACTAAAGATATCTAACATTTTTTTTATATATATTCAGGAAGTGTTGTTCCTTTTTGCTTTGTGGTTTGATAGTCAAACTTTATCATGACATAACGTTATATTTTTAACATAACTTCCGGTGATAACTACGATAATGGTAGATAATGATAATGATACAGTACACAAATTGACTTAAAATAAAATTTGACAACACAACGTTTATGATTGAAGTATTGAAATATTTTGAAATTAAAGATACATATTTTGTGGGTCGTGCAAAAATGCTGGATAAGATGAAAATGAATTATTCACATGCATTGGTCTCCCAAAATGCATGATAAACTTGGAAGCTATGTGAAAATAGTACATTTTTGGGTTCAATTAAAACTATCACAGCTAATCTTAATAAATATCTATATTTAGATTTACACATTACTTTATTCTCCGTACACGATTTATAATTTATTAGATATACCAATAAAAACTGAATGCTTCAAAAGAAGTTTACGTCATGTATAAACGGTTTTTGTGCCTCATATAAAAACTGGATTTGAAATAATTCGGGGTTGAGTCCGAGCAGCTATGATATTATGTAAGTGCAAACGTAGAGTTCTCATAAATTTCAATCAGTGATACGAACCACTTTATTTCGATACGATATGATGAGGGTGTAAAAACCTATGTAGCAAATAACTCAAATATACTGAATCAAATTATTCCGGGTACTTCTTTCTATTGATTTAACAGTCTATATTAGAAAATTTATAAATATTTTTTATATAAATAAATTATATTGTGTTTAATCCAACTAATATAATGATCGAGTATTTGATTCTTAGGTTCGTTTAAACCAAAATGGACAAGACAGTCACGCTTCTGCAGGGAATGTGCGGATTCAAACCCTTACCCAATATTTTAGTATTTCACTTAATATGTTATAAATACTATGATTGATTTTTTGTTTTTATTGACATTCAGTACTTCTCATGCTATTTTAATTAATCTATTTAAATACATTTCCATATCTGCTCTTTTAAAATAATGTAAAATAATGACATTAACACATTCATTTTTAACTTTGTGTATGTAGCCGCGTTGAGCTGTTCTAAATTTTTATAAATTTGATATTTATTCGGTTGCGGCCCATATCTTTCTACGCTTCAACACACAATAATTAATATACTGTACAGAAAGTTGAAACAGACTTAGATTTTACATTAAAATGCCATTCTGTGGATTTCATATTTCGTGCATCTTAAAAACCATTTTCTGTGTCCACTATATACAAGGCCTTACTTTCTGTTTTTCCTCGCCTAGAAACTGCTACTTATGTACAGCACTTGTATAAAATTGCGAATTGATTTAGCGTTTGAGATATAATTAACCTTAGACTGATTGGCATTGATTATTTTAATTAATGTCTGTCATTCTTGTATGAATACGTTTAAAAAAAATCTAGTTAAAGAATGTATTCACATGCACAATAAGAACATACTTGCATTCTTATGCGCAGTAAATATAGCTAATTTAAACGAAGAGGATACGACTTTTTTCTTTGATTACCATCTAGCTATTACGCTTCGCTTTGCCATTGTGTTTTAACATCGTCGAGATACAATATTTCTTTGCATCGTAATATCATTAGTAAAAAAATTGTCGATGCAAATAAAATAAATTCACTTATAATAGCGAATAAAAATGAATATATCATAGGTGTTCAATAAAAAACGAATTCTAAAAGTTTTTAAAAAGATTGAGATTTATGAAACACTATTTTTTAACCATTACTGCTACTCAATGAGGTGCATTCATTTTTCAATGGCAGATTTCATGCTAATGATGAAACAACCTCTTATTTTAGAGAGGGTAATTATGTAATAATATGTTAAGGAAATAAACAATTTGAGTATCATTTTTATGAACGAATAGGGTGAAAGGAAGTGTACAAATCATCACAGATAACCATCCTTTCGGATACAAATCCAAAACTATATTGAAAAATTAATATATCAATAATTATTGTAGAAAAAAATATGTTGTAATTTCTACCTTATTATAATTGAGTTTTGTTGCGTTAATACCAATTCAATAAATATGCATCTTTAAGGTAAGTAAATGATATTCAAAAAATCTCAAGTATCTAAAATTATTTAGTAAATTATACAATAAAAACATTATCATTTGATAAAAAAACGAGTTCAAAATAAGTATATAAAATTTGGAGCAATTACTGTTAAGTCCTTGTTACTTATAATATCTACTAAGAGTTTATCCACCTCAAAAAACAATCAAGATTATGCAACTGTTACGCAAGTCTTTTTTCTTGCGTCTCTTACCTGTTATTTGGTGGCCATATTTTTTTCGACTAAATGAATGCTAAATATCTTATTAAAAAACACGGAAATAGGCCAATTTTCCGAAATGCGTATTTTTTTAGCGCGATCCAGTTTGATTGACCTTAAAAGCTTCAATCAAATGGTGTAACAAATTATAACAGCGTGACTACGTAACACTTCACAGTTATGAAACTTTAGGATTTTCCTAATAAATGGCAAAAGGTAAACATTTTTTTCTTGTAAATGATAATGAATTTTATGATTTATTTTACTTATAAATCACAAACTATAAGTGATTTTGTTAGTTTATGGTAAATTATTAAAGGTTTTATTTTTAAAATTCATTTTAATCATTAGGTTCATATTATTGTGCGTAATAAGTCATTGGAGAAATCAGTTGCAAGGGCTGCCCGACTGATTACTGTCTCGCAGCGTTGAATTTTGCCGATTTATTTATTTTTCTTCCTGTTTTCGGTTAATTATATATTTATATTATTTCGCTGTATTGCTATTTATTGTAATTTTGTAACAAGTAAATACAGTATAGGTTATCAAAACACTAGCATATGAGGAAGCCATCGATGGCGTTACTAGAGTCTGAATACATTTGATATTCGAGGATTTTGAGAAACGACATGAATTTTTTTTATTCTCTTTCTTAAATCATTTGTTTTGCGTTTGATACTGGAACGCTTGTAAATCCGGTTGCGGTTATGTCATTTACAATACATTTTTAATCACTCAAATAGTCTGTCCTGGAATATTATGAATTATAAAATTTATAAAAAAAATGTATTTTTTCATTTTATGTATGCAGGGCCTTTTTGTCACGTAACAGTGGAACTGCGTTCCGGCACCCTTTCACGGCATTTTTAATGTATAATTTAGACGATTCTACGAAAATTTTCGCGCTTGCATAATTACAATATAATTTTTCATCAAAATTAATTCAAGATTTGACATGTCTAGGCATAATAAAATTATTATTATTTTCTTTAGTAAAAAGCTTGACAAGAAGTGAGTTTCCGGCACCTTTTTTTAAAAAAAAAAAAACCTTGCGTTTATCAATTGCACATTTTAACATATGAAAAAATCTTTAGCACAATTTATTCTTTTTAAATTGGCAGTTCGTTTTACATTACAGAAATATAAAGTTATGTTAATTATTTTTTCGCATTTCGCTATGAAACTAAATACTTATTCAGAAAATGACGAAAAGTTCATTCATTAAATGGTGTCGTTTGAAGTTTAGATAAGTGGACGATTTATTGTTTTTCCGACATTGAAAACTGGTGGAATCAAATGTATGGTTGAGTGGTCATTTGAAATTAACTGAGCTATGAATATTGTAAAAGGCATACATAACACCCATAACATGAATAAAGTAGCGCTTGAATGTTGAAAAACTAAATTATAAATTTAAACGTATTGATAGAAAAAAAATATAGTGGTTTGTTAAATATTATATGACAATTTCAGATGATATAAATTTTAATAATTTTTAATATCCTCCTTTTAATATCTCTCTGGTCCATTTTTACTTTTACGCAGGCGATAAATTTTAGCAAATATTCTAAAGTTTCTCGTAGCGACTAAGATTATTATATTATGCAATAATATATTGTATATTATAGCGTGACTAATATATTAAGTCTTTTCCACCACGAACAAGATCAATTAAATATTTTATTATAGTTGCTTAAAATTTATTTTGAGACACTAACATTTATAACGTTAAATTTTCTTGGAAAGAATTTATGTCATGAAAGTCATCAAAAATAAACCGCTATTTCTAATCTAACGTTTTACTAGATGATAGATATACGGCATCTCCAATATTATTAGAATGTTTGGTTTTAATTTTGATAAATTGGAAAACTAACCGACCGTATTATGTAATAGGCGTCTATGATGAAAGCTTAACTGTTTGTTTATCAGATGAACGTTCTAAGCTATGGACCCAATGTTTATTTTGAAGATTTTCTTGAAAGCAATCTGCGAGCGAGTGAATTTATGAAGTGTTTCATTTGAGTACTATATTCATGGACGAATATTTTATCATAATCAAAACCTTATTCAGTCCCCGGAAAAATAGCTCTTGCGCCATTTAACTAAGATATTCAGTTCTTTACAATGTGATTATAACACAACAGGAATAGTTGAGATATATTTTTCTCGTTTTCCATTATGTAACGTTTTTCTTTATCGTTTGATATTGCCATGAATAAAGCTTTCTTGTGGAATGAAGTAACTTTAAAAATATTATACTAATAATGAAATTTTTGTCCCTGCGCCACCCGTTGTATTTATGCTGTCACTGATTTCACGACGCCTTCCAAAAACGCAATAATAATAAAAAACAAATACAATTAACCCTCATGTTTTTATCTCAGTGCAGAACTTCATGACACTGATCTTTTAACAGCTCATTGCGGTGGTTAAAAAAGATCAGCTGAACGAAAAAATAGTGTTTTAACTTGTTCAGCCTTTTAGTTAAACTAAAGACTTCAAATATTTTACGCCATTTAAATCACATTTTGTGATTTTTAACTGGAAAATATTTGTTATATCGTAAGTATGTATTTACTATATACAAAATTGAATATCTTTATAATTCAATCAAATAATATTGAGATATATTGTTAATTGTATTATCGTCCAAAGATATGGATCAATATACGTAAAATCGATTTTTGGGCACGCCAAACTTGTTTTGCACACATGTAATTTTAAAAAATAGTGATAAAATCACAAGACCATTCGAGAAGTTTCGTAGATTAGGGATTGCAATCGTTAAAAATTTTATCCTACACGTGAATCGTGAATCAATTATATTTGTCGTTGGTCTTTATAAAAAGAAATTAGGTCGGATGAACAGTATCTTTAGATTTGCACATTGAATATCTTTCGTGTACAATGGTCGCGCTGCACTTCGAGTGATATATGTCATCACAAATAAAGTAGCTTAGCTTCCTTATCAAGAGTTATAAGTTACAAAACATCAAAGATAGTGTGACACTATTGATTACTTACAGTATAGAATGGTTTCTGAAAAAATATAAATTTACCGATAAGTACAGACCATTATTTAGGGCGTCGAGAAGATTATAGATTAAAAAATTAAATAAACTGATACCAATAATATTGTTAATGTTACTTGATGCTACAGTATTAAACGTATGCCTAGCTGGTGCTCAACAGTAACGAGTAGTAATTACATTATTTTATCAAATTATCAGAACCGGTTTCGCTCATTGCGAGAATTTTCAATAAGGTTTCGAAGGTAACATAAAACCTTTTGTTTTATTTAAGAAAATGTAATGACCTTTCACATAAAATTGTCAGTTAATACTATAAAAGTAAATAAGAAGCAGATTCGGGATTCATTGTGCCACAATGGCTATCAATAATTTTATCGTGAAGAGCTTACGATCTACTGTTCGTCAGAGTTATGAGATTCGACAAACACTGGTTATAACTTGCAATATGAGTAAAAACGGGAAAAAGACGCTGCCATATGATTAAATGCAATCAATACTGCAAGTATATCTTATGTTATATTGGTAACTGAATCTTCATAGAAGTTCTTCTCGAATATTGCGATTCTCGGTAATAAGGTAATCAGCGAAAAGACGAAATCAATAGAAATATTATAAAAGATTTTAATATTAGCCGTATTTTACCTTATGTTTCGAAACATATTATCAGTCTTAAAATCAGAGTTACCCATCTGACGCACATTTAAAAAAAAAAACAGTTTTGGCACTATTTCAATTAAAACAATAATAATTCAACTACTCAACGGTTTCTCGCTAAATCAATACCTTCAGAAGAGTATTTTAAGAAAGGTGCATCGGGAAAGTTTACGCGTATATTTTGAATCTAGATTTTAAAAATGCATGCTTATGAATTTATATAGAATACATAATTACACTAAAAACTATGAAATGGTAATAATCTTCTAAAGAATCGCAGTAGCGTAGAGTTGTAGTTTTTGTTACTAAATTAATTTATCAGCCATTTTTGGGGTTTTATTTCATTGTAACCAAAATCCCATAACAATTTTTGACGCTCGAGTAGAAAGATCAATTTAAAATTAATCGCAGAGAAATTAACTGGGTACCGTCGTTGTAAATATCTGACCACTTTAATTATTAATTAATTTAATAATGCAGAAATAACTTTAAATATCGTGATAAAACTCGATTTTTTATCACTCCCTTCAGTCCACGGCTTATAATTATATATTATACATTTCTTACTTGTATTAAAAGTAATGAAATAAAACTTTAATAAGCGTAATGATTTTAAAAAATAAAACACAATTCATTTGTACTCCACTGGTCAGTTGATAATGCTCATTATGAGCGAAACCGGTCCTGATCATTATAAATATGTGAAAGTAGTACAAATGAATTGTGTTTTATTTTTTAAAATATAATGTCTTTCCTCAAGAACTGACAGTTAACACCTTAAAAGCGTAATGATTATTCAACAGAGATAAAAGTTATTGGGGCTATTTATTACTACGGTGATTCTTTTGTAGTTTTTGTAAATTTCTTCAATTAATATAAAATATAATAACTTAGGTACTTTGAAAACGTTATCAAATATTTCTGACATTCACCGTATAGTAGAGTAATCGAGTACTTTTGGCATTAATTTATTATTGATGTATTGGGTTCCATTAACACCCTTTCGTTGAAATTATTGCGAGGCATTACCAACCATATAACCTAAGCTTAAACTACCTATTTTATTATGAGGTATTGATTTCACAAACCGCTCTTTATTCTTGTCGTATGTGAAGATTTTCCCGTTTAATGTTTTGAAACACAAAACATTTTGCAACACTTTTTGACTTTAAGTTAAGATATACCTAACAGTAAAACTTGTTAAAACATAGCAATGTATAATATGACAATGAAAAATATTTTGATTTTCTTATGAATTCATGCTATAGATAATAAATTTAAAACAGTGCCTTTTATATTTTCCAAGAAATGAGTTTTTTATCAAACGAAATTTTAATGCAGCCTTGTGGAAAAGTACATATTCAAGATAAAATGATAACTTTTTATGTACCAAAATTCATATAAAAAATATTTTGTTGATGTATTAAATAATGCAGAAAAATATGTCCAAAATTTGTCTGCCACAATATAAAATACAGTTAAGAGCGTGTATTCATATATGTTTTGACCAATATATGTACAAGACTATATATTCACTAAGATTTATTAATATGTTAATATTGTTTTCTGTAAATACTTACTGTTAAGACAATTTCTGCAAAGTATAAGTTTTAATTTAAAAGTTTTTTTACCGTGATATATTACTATAATATTGTAATCACTCCACATTGTTTATATTTGGTGAACATGACAATTTATTAATATTCTAATTGGAATTATTGTTGTAGTAACTACTTCATTACAATTAATTATACATGTACACAAATACGTGTATTTTAAAAATAATTCAACAGAATAATAGATAAATATTTTACAATGTTCATGTATATGCCAACAAATTACTAAAATCGCACCAGCAATTTAAGTATTTATCATATTGTGACGTCTAAATCGATGAGTTATTAGGTATTCAAGAAAAACAGCATGTCGTGCGACTGTCGGAAATAAATTATTGTTGTACCCAGATCGATTACACTTAATGATAAGATGCTTATCATCCGTAATTTAAAATAAAATCGTATGTCCATTTGATTATAAGTAGTTATTTATTGCATAAAATACGTTGTCTTATCGGCAATAAATAATCTATACTGAAGTAGACACCATTTTTGAAAGATACGTGAGCCATCATTTAATATATGTCATTTTAATTATAATTGATTGACTATTCTTGATTAATAGTTATTCTAAAATCTGAATGATTTAAAATCTTTTATGAAGTATGAGATAATTTGACATAATGAATTGATCTTAAGAGTACATAGGAAGTTAAACAGCAATTACGATGTCAACAAATAATTACGTTCAAACATTATGACGATGGCTTGGTAATCACTCACATAACAAACTCTCGGAGATGGCTTATCATCGCAACAGTCTAATGAATTCGCTTTGGGTGAGGAAGAAAAAATATGAACGTAATTTAAGAAGAGTTCAGTTGGAAATTTTATGGAATTATTTTTTTATGAAATATACTCAATCTCATATAAATATATGATGTTTTATTCGAGTTTTTACGTGTCTCAGTGTCTTCAAAAATTGAAATTAGCAACGCTCGCGTGGTTTTCCGCGCTGCTTGTATGAACATCAGCATCGACAAAATGAAAAATGATTTGTACTAAATTTATCACACAATTTTAAGATGACTTTATTATAACATAGGTCTACTATATTCGACTTTCTTCTATCTATTTTTTCGGGTACGAATTACGGCATGGCGGAGAGTGCTAGTCTAATGATGTTTCTTAAAGAAGCGAAAAATGTTTCACAGTACACATAATTTAAGACAACAGCTTAAGTGAGTCAGCCATCGCTGTCAATGTTGTTATCCCTTATATGTGGCAATCAATAAATTCTTGAAGAGGAATTTGGAATTGATTTTTAGAGTGCTGTCATTAAGAACAAAACACAAATTATTATAATAGTGTGCTTTGAAAGGATGCATTTCTTAGTGTTTTTGATCGATAAATTTATCATCGTTCTTCAGTTGTTCGGCGTATGTATATCTTCATTAATGTTCCATATAACTTAACTGGCACAAGGATTCAATAAAATCATTTTTGAATTCATTTAACATCATACATACATTCCGCAAGCCAGAAACTACTCACTCATTTACTTATATGTTTTAAGTGACATAACATAAAAACATCAATTAGGTTCTTATTCAGAGAAATTGCCTCGAGGCAAACACGCGATACTGAAGACGAAAAACAACTTAAATTCTTAATGAAACAAACTGTCGATAATGGACTTACAACACAAAAGGAGTGCTCTAAAAATAATGCTGACATAATGCATAACATTAAATCTTCGATTGAAATGTAGCTAAATAAAAACATTTGTTCAATTCCACAACAATAATTAATTAAGTTAACGCTAAATATTTATTTATTTAAAAAAGCATATATTTTTAATCAAGTGAAGGGAGAAAACTTGTGTGTAGATTGGATATTCAAATAAGAAAAAGCGACTATTACATGAAACTCTTAATAAATAATATTTTAAATACGATCGGTGAATCCTTCTCTATTCGATTTCTTCCCCTCCACTCCCGATTATCGATAAAATCCTCTTGCAACAGAGTGTTTAATTAGTTCAATATTTAAAGAAATAGAATCAATACTTTATACAACCTACATGTATGTAAAATTTTTGAAAATACATTTAGTCTGAGTTTGCTTCCCAAAAAAGTGAAACACGTGTCTCACTTAGTGAAAAAACGATAGAAATGACGAAGTTGTCAATTTAAAATTTATATTGGAAATCATTTTCACACATTGCAACCAACGAATTAATCGAAAACATTAAAGATGATATGGTTTATTCTTGCAACCAAATGATACATTATGTTTGGTATATTATACTAATATCTCTTTTATAAATTGTACACCGGTTGATTTCTTTTCACGTAAACGCAATAATTGAGCGTATTCGGAATAAAATATTTTGGCTCTTTCATGCTAAAATTTATGAGGAGCTATTTCTTATTTCGTGAAATTACAAGACGGCTGCTTTTCAAAGTGAATTTTATTTATTTGGTCACAAGTCATCAAACGAATTGTTGTTTGACCCCTTGTCCTATTAATCAAACGAAATCAAGTTAATTTAATTGGACATAAATGATAGGCAATCCGCTAATGTCACTTATTAATGTCATCGTGTTTTTCTCTTTAATTACCAAAATAATATGGGTTCCAATCATAAAGTAGAATTATCTTTATTACCAAGTGTTATATTTTTTATGGGAGATAAAACAAGACCTAACGTGTCGTCAAGAAGCATTAAAAATAAATGTTTTCGTTGTGAAAGATGATATATTGTTTTCTTAGATATTAAAATAATCATATTTATGACAGAAAATTTAACATCGTTAAATATATTGTTCTGTTATCACTCACATCTCACATATAAAGGATCGCTGAAAAATAGCACCAAATTTATTTTGAAAAACAAACAAATGTTATAATATTTTAAACTAACTGACTGTCGTAACAAAAGCCATTCATATGTTAAAATGAATTATCTCTCTTTTGTATCCATCTTCAGATGTTCAATTAGAATTGAAGTTTTCTCAAAGCCATATCTGTATAGCTACAAAACATAAAAATGCACAAAAACCCTTGCTATTTGATAAAAATAAAACACGAAATCAAAATGGAAAACATCCATTGCAATAAAGAATAATTTTATTTAAAATCATAGAGAATGTTCATATGACGATATCGTATTTGAAATACATATTTTGAAAATGGAACGATGTGGCTGCATATCAGAAGAATTTAATATTTAGATAGTATTGATAAATTTAAACATAAAAATACTATCTATTTTTTGTGGGTGACTGGGTTGTACAGCCAAATTACTCGTTGTGCGGGATGGGATCCCTCGCGAACCAGCCTTACTACGCTACTGCGCGCAATGTAGCCCTAGCATAACAGTCTAGCATATGTTACAAAACATGGATAATTAAAAATTAATCTGCCGTAAATTAATTTCATCATAAATACTAGTCATCATAAATTATAACCATGTGAATTGGTTTAAGAACTTTGACCAAATGTTTGAAATCCGCAAGTTTGATATTATTGTTATCATAATCCCATAAGTTTTTTATATATCGTTAAATTTATGACTTTGTTTTTAAATATGTTGTATCATTGTTACGTTTTCATGAAATGAGCATATGGAATTTCTTAATTTCAAGAAAAAATGTGTTTGCAATGCTATATGGTAAATAGAGAATTTATTAAATATCAGGTAAATTATCTATCCACAATAATCGCGTTTGTAAAAAAATAATTTATAAATCTGATACACGATATTAACAAAAAAAATAGTTGTTTAGGTTATCTTTGCATATTATTTATTAATCCATAGTAACCAACTGATGAATTCAAATCGATTTGTTTTTTCCGTAGATTCGTATTATGGCAATTACCATAAACGTGAATTGTTTTTGTGATCCAAGACAAGGTTGTTTATTTAAAGCTTTTAATGTATTCACGAATCGCCAACATTTTCAATATTCAGTAATATGGATGGTTAGCTCTCGGGTAGTGTAGGTCAGTATATTTGACTATGTTTTGTCTTACCGCAAATAAATAATTTGAATACCATACTACTTTGATTAAGTCTAAATAAACCAGTTTCTTATTGTTGGCAACTCTTTCAAGTATATAATTATAATGAACCTAAAATTTGAATTTTGCTTCCACAATTTAATTGTTTATGATCGAGGTCAGCTTACCTTGAGGTCATTATAATTCGTCTTTAGTTAAATTAATGGAATACTTTAGACATCAAGAGTCCCACAGAGACTTGGCTATCACCTCCGTAAGAGTCACATGATATGGAAATTCCCATTTTAATGGACCAGCTTTCTCTTAGCCGAAAAAAAATCCTCTGATATTTTTTAGCATTAGATGACGATGATATTTCGCAAGTGTAATTTAGTTTATGGCACTGCGATATTTTCAGAAGTTACTTTTATGGTGCTTGTTGTTTTGCAATACAAAATTGCCGAATATTTAACTTACAGCCGAAAAGTTTTGTAATGTTATCAGGTAATTTTAAACATAATGTTACTCTCGAATCAATATCATAGTTAACAACCAACTCTTCATTTTTCTATTACGGCATAAGAAAAAATATTAAATTCAAAATACGTTTTATTGTGAAACTGTTATAAAATATATATACATATGAAGAATATAATACTTTATTTTATTATTTCATTAACACTTCTTTTAATAGCTTTCTTTCATTATAGTATTTGTAAACCAGAGAAAATAATATATATAAATATATTTACTACAAATTGTTAGAACCACTGTTGTTTTATTTATTTAGTAACATAGTATTAATTTTTTACCTTTTTTAAATTGTAATTAAGAATACTATATTCAATTCAATAAAGGAATTTAATATCTTCTATGCATCTCTCAAACGAAGAAAAGAGAATAATAATATTTTTAATTTATTAAACAAAATGGAAACACTTATTGAGATAACGATGGTACACAACAGCTGTTTTTAGTGTTAATGAAACTAGTTAAACGTTTTTGATCTGTAAAGACGGCGTCTGTGGCGCAGTTGGTTTCGTTGCTGGCTACGGTTACGGATGTCTCGGGTTCAATTCCCGGTGCGGACGGTTTTCATAGATTGATCTTTCAATCGATTTATGGATTTCTGTTCGTAGTCTGAGTCCTCCCTCCCACCAATCCCATCCTCACGGGGCGTAACGAGAGCGATTAGCTAACCACTAGTCCTGTCATAGCCCTATCCTTCTATCCCTACTCTCTTCGAAAAAGAAAAGAGAGGTTGAGCAACTGAGTGACAAGCAGTTCTCGTAGAAATAATTCTGTCAAGATACCTCCATTAGGAGACCATATGCTCCACATTGGGAGCGGACATGGAAAAAAAAAAAAAAAAAGATAAAAAAATTCAAGGAATTTGACAAATAAATGACTAAATATGTTCTGAAAATAAATTCTTTACCATAACAAATATTGTGCTATGTTATATCATGGAATTATTTCACACAACTGATTGTATTATTGTGTCTTGTTCTTCAAATTGAATTATAGGATGAATTGTAATTTCATCACGATAATCTAACGTCTCATTAGAGAGATCCTCATGAGTTTTTTTTATCTAGCATACGTATGAACGGCCTGTCATTATTTTCAATCCGCGATATGATTGCGAAATTTTCTTTGTTGAATGCAAAAAACACTGATTATTCTACCCATTGGTTAGACAAATTTGAGAAAGTCGTTAGTTACCACTTCTTAGATTTTTCATACATTAATGTAGTGAGTATTATATTTATATAGAATACGACTCCCAATATAGCGAAAATTGGATTTTAATGTGATTTTGAAACAGTATTTTTTCTTCGTATTCTGTAGAAATTATAAACAATATTCTCCAATAATCACTCACAGATTAGGATTTATTATGGAATTTAATGTATTACTACACTACATGTTTGTATTAATTTATCTGCCTGTTTGTCTGGAACGTACAGAACTGCGCTTGCGCACAATACGCGACGGAGAGAGAGTTTGTGTGTGAGCGTGAATTTTAAACAATAATCTTCAGGTGGCACTGCTAATGGGTGTTTCATAGTACTAGTAATAAAATCGATGTTGTTTAGATTCTCCTATGAAGTTATAGATGAACGATATATACCTCATTGTTGGTAAGTTCATTCAGATGAGCAGAAAAAGTATATTTCTTTTAAAATCAAATGATGTTCGATGAAAATAGTTCTCATAAAATGATAGAAGTTTTTCCGGAATTAAAACAAACATTTTTCGAGCAGCACATTAAAAGCATTCATTGTTTTTGTAAAACTCGCCAAACAATATTCTGAATTCTGATTATCCGATTCAAAGAAATCTTCCTACACAAAGAAAACAGTGTATTAAAAACTTCCTTTGTTCACAGAGTTCATGTTCACGTATTTTTGTTTTGAAAAAAGCATAATTATTTTAACGAAAACCAATATGTTATTCGTTACAGCATTGACTTATTGCTCATTTTAAGATATACTCAATAAAGCACTATAATTTATAAGTGTGTCTCTATACATACTTATCAAACGGCAGCTAACCGACGATGCCCTTAAAAAGGAACAATGGCGATGGAAACCTACGTGTTGCGAAAACAATCTAGTTATATTAAGTATGGACAATTGTTTATATGTGAACATAGGTGGATAAATACAGTACAATAAGTACATTAATAATTAATATAACATATTAACAAAACGCATCTCTCCGAATGACTATAATACTTATTTGAATAGTCAGGGAATAATTTAAAAAGCGACCGAGAATAATGAATGCGAAATTTTTGTTTGTTTGGTTTACGCTTAGTTTTATTAAATTCTATGTCTGACTTAAGCGACATCTCTATTTGAAGTCAATATCATCCAACCTTTCTGCAACTATTTTGACGTTTTCCGCCCATATCCTTCTGGAACCGTAGAGGGATCCTTTCATCCATATTGTGTAAACTTCAAGATTCATTGTGTCTATAAACGGACCTGCCCATGCGAGTATTCTTGCCTTCAAAATATTTACTTTATCGAGCTAAAATTCCCCAACGATCTCAGTGTTGGTGTAGATAATATACCTTGGCTTTCTTAATCCGGTCCAAGCATACAACGTAGAATTTTGAATTTAAATTTAATACTAAACAGACTTTTCCTATTTCTTCTTCAAGTTGCAGTAGGTATCATATTCACTCTAAAAACTTTATCCCAACGAAAACGTGTTAAAGTCTTGTATTTATTATGACACAAGTTTCTTGAACTGTTTACGAACAGTTGGGGAAAATGTTGGTAAGGATTCAGAATAACGCTATCCAGTTCAAAATCTCTAAAACAAATACAGCCTCAAAATTGGAAATATTTTCCATGATATTTGATTACCGAAAAAGCACGCTTATCTATCGTGATAAATATGTCACTCATATTGCATTCCCGTGATCTAAGATAAGCCATATCTTTGAATTAACATAATAATGCTCATTTTTAATATGTCAGCCGACAGGTATAATTTTCATTCATCATTACATTATAATATATATACCACAGTGATATTTCACAAGGTCTATATGCAATCCGATAGCAGATTGTTTTTGTAACTGGTTTTCATTATTCAAAGAAAGATAACAATAGCTTTGTTATTAGTATTCATAGATGTCCTTGCTCATGCTCTCTCCGCAAATACTATGACTGTGTACACCAGCGTAAAATGACGATCAACTAACAAACAAAATATTTGTGGAATATCATTGGGATGCTCTATAGTGACGCCTAAATTATAGAGAAAGAAAAACTGTTTTGAAAAACCTATGACGGTATTTGGTGAAAGATTTACACACGTTAAAATAAGTTAGTGCGTGTGTAATTAGATTCAACGTTATAGCCAATATGAATTTAAGTGGAACAATTCATCGTACTACTAAATTTGTTTCCATTGAGTAATTATGAAAAATAGGTTAAGTTACGTTTTGGTTAGGTCTGTCATACTTATTTTACAAAATTGGAAGTTGTCGCAATATTTTTAAGAGAAAAGTTATGCTAATTTTTTCAATTTGAACGCATATCATAATTTTTGATTGTGTTTGAAAATTTTGAATTTTGAAATATAGTTATCAGACTTTTTCAATTCACGATTTCTGCCATGTTTAGTAAGGCACAATTATTCAGTTAATTACATTTTTTTGAGATAAGTGCATGAATTATGCCAACATACATTTGGTTTTTGTAAGATGCATCTTAAACTCTTTCAGATTTTCGATAGTACTCTTTTTTGAAGGCATATCTACAATCATATGAGGCATATTAGAATTCTCATAATCGCTCTTATCAAGACATAAATGAAATATTATATCAACATATCTAAAACTGACAGGTAACATAATAATAATTGGAACTATAACCATAAAAAGTATTATCAGAGAGGATTATTCTTAATGAAAGTTTTCCACATTAAAGCCGCTTTTTTATCAACGAGAAATTATTTTGCTTAACTAATTATTACACCACCGATCAGAATATTACGATGCAAACGCCATAGTAAATTAATTACTTTGGCCATCAAATGAAACTTAATTTAACGTGTACTTGTCAAAATTGTCTTCAGCCACACATGTTTTTTCAATCCATATTGACATTCAATTTAGACAGCGTGTTAAATAAAAACACAACTAGAAATATGCTAAACAAATTAGAGTCAATTATAGCTTTTAGGTTGAGTCAAAACGACAATTCACACCTACTAGGAAACATTTTCTAATAATATATTATTCTGATGCATATTTTCCTATGGCTTCCCTCGTAGTAGAAAATGCATGATATATTATGTCAAGTCATTGAAAACATATAAGGGCGATCTACTACATTATTTGTAACTAAGCTTTTGGTCTTGAACATAATGCACATAATCTAATATAATTATAAGGTTCTTGGTATAGTATTATTGACGTGAAGGTAATATTATTTGTGTCACCTCTATGAGATGTTTAATTTATAAAAACGAGATCGTATGTTGTGAAAATAAATATTTTTATAATTATCAGTATTGACATAAATTTAATGAATAAATCAAGTCTCATTATTACGGTGATTATTGGTGCAGTAACAGTTCACTATAAAATCAATTAGTCAACTGTTTAGTAATATTGTATATTTTAATTATAACTTAATAAATATTTATAATTTAATAGAAAATTCTACAAATTGAGAATTCTTTTTATAATAATATGTAATGATTGGTAAATATGCGACTGAAATGAAACGCAACGATTTTATTAAACAGTTGTTTACACGTCAAAATATTTTAGTTTCTAATAATGGTGTAAGCGTATCAATAGGTTAAACTTAAACTCAGATTATAATCAAGTTTTCAACGCTATTTGATCTTATTTTACCATTACTTAATTACAAAAGTTTCTTGTGAAACTGCAGATGATTACAATAATTGTTAATGAACATAAGAAATTTTAAGATTCACTTTGTGTATACATTATATCATTTTGAAATATGAAAAAAATGTTTCACTTAGTTATCATAAAATATAAATTTAATGTAATTTAGAGTATTTTTGTCAATTTAAATGTTCCTCTTTTATAGTCACTCGAAGTTTTGAAATTGTTCATATTTACTTCTCAAGTATCAGCATTAATAAACCTTCGGTTTATCATTCTCCTCTACGGTTGTAGTTAAAAAATACATTAATGTTGGATTGAAAATTTCTTTTCATCTTTACGGATACGATGTAATGGAAATTTCATATTGTATAAATATTTTTTGGCAAATTTCAAATACTGATATAATTAGTTTCATTACAATCTATACTAATATACACAATAATTAATGAACATAGAAAACGTAAAACAATTATTTGTTATTGAAGATTCAACATCATTCAAAAAAACAATTTTTAACATGTAATCTCCTATTGCGGTTGCAGTATGTAGTGAGTGGATAAAGGAAAACACTTGTACAAAATTTGAAACACGATTCTACTGTTTTGTCGTAACAACTGTCTCTATAGAAGTAATGATCATTAAATGAGGCGTTGATCTTTGGGTATTCCTTCACCCGGTTAACAGTGGCCGTACGTAACTCTTTTACATGTGCTTTGCGCCGATGTTTACTCATACTCCGGATTGAAGGTTATTTGAGGTGGTTTACATTCTGACCTTCCGGTTAGTTTGTAGGTTAAATAAATCAACTTCCTTGCATATAAGCTGATATCCTTGTCGATAATCTATCTCCGTGAGGCCAGATGCGTGCTTCAATTAATATGCCGACATATATTAAAAGCAATAAAACATCAGCAGCAAACAACCCACGAAAATATTTTACTGTGAAAATTTTGACGAGCATTGTTAAGTGGTTGAATTCAGATATAGTTTCATTAGTAACTGTATCTTGTTTATGTATAGAGTACTTGCAAGTTTTCATTCGTACTATTATAATATATATCACAGCGGAGAAAGGCGGGTGCTATGATTGGACGCATGGTGCCTTAATGATCAAGCTGTTCTATGAATTTGACAATCGATATTAAAGCAAAAAATTCTGTTAAATTACATAAAGGGGAGGGGGGAGAAAACATACATGAATAAGCACAATACCGATTAGGATTAATAGTTTTATTATATTTTCACATGTAAGACAAGTTACCGTCATTATTATTTAATAATTAATACTGAAAATACTTTGATTTCAGCCCCAAAAAATTACATGATTGAACGTCATTTCCTTTTTTGTGATATCCGCAAACATGATAATTGAACAAACACACAACGGGAAAGTGTTGAATAATTTATTTAATAATAATTACTTTTAATATTTTCACCCCTTAGATAAATACGGCACTGCAATAATAATTATTTAGACGCACGTTTCAGACAATTAGAGAGCAATAAAGTTACAAACACTTCCTTTATATTTTTTCTAATTCGCATGTTAAATTAACCAGCATTTACTAATAGTTAAAATAAAGACGAAGTCTTTATAAATACATCACCTTTTCAGAATCATTGAAACGACAGAATATGTATTTATTTCCCAACCTTAGGTTGAGTTTTGATTTATTTGTGTATTTTTTTACTATAAGCAGACATAAAATATCAAAACGATCATGTTGCTAATTTACTTGAATGAAAAATATTGAAAATTGCTAGCATATTCATTTTTTTTAAGTTGACGCTTAAAAAACTCCATATTAAAAATTAATAAGTGCTAATTATTTTATATTCACGTATTTATTTTATGTTTTTCTAACTTTCTTGTAGCCATCAGTTTTCAAAAGATTTAATTTTAAACTCTTATTGCCTGATTCGGTGATTATTCACGCCTGTCATCATCCATCTATCAATCACGCTTGTATTTTTTGCAACCTAAAATACATTCAATGATTTTTTAACCATCATTGAGTAGGTCACTTTTAAAAATTATTCAACGGCGTTTTGTTTAAATTCAATCAGGAAGAAGCCTTGTAATTTATTTTAACAAAATTAATCACGGTATGGGTTATTTTTCAGTAATTAAAAACACTCCAAATAAATACACTTCCTATTTGCCAAACTGATTTTTTCTAATTACATAAATTATAATCTCTCTTCTCTATGATATCAATCGATGAACAATATAAAACTTGTTTTTCATATACCGCAAGTATTCAGCGCAAAAAAAGCTTTTCGCTTATCATGATTTGTCAGGACTTTTCAATTAAAAACTCAATTACCAACCAAAATAAAGTAACTATTTTTGAGCAACCTAATTTATTGTATATAAAAATTGTTAAAAATTATTTTTCATAAAGATTTTGTAAAGAAAAGTCAGCCTGTAAGTAATTAAGAAAGTCCTTAAAAGCTTGAAGGGGGTTAATTTAATTAGCCTATGGAGATTTTCTTGCGACTAGTATTTCAGTACTCTGGAAAACCGTCAACATTCAAAGAATACATTCTTTGAATCTAAGGGAATGAAGAAATAGAAAGAAGACGACAGTCAAGTAGTTGATGGAATGCAGATCGTGATGACTGTGATTTTCATACGGAATGAACATTGTTCAATAACGAGAATAATATAATTTCATGACATGCATTTAGGTTTGAATATCAGTTTTGTTTTAAAAAATAAAACACAATTCATTTGTACTACTTTCACATGTTTAAAATGATCAGTTGATAATGCTCGTGATGAGCGAAACCGGTCCTGATCATTATAAACATAAGTAGTACGAATGAATTGCGTTTTATTTTTTAAAATATAATGCCTTTCCACCAAGAATTGACAAGTTAACACCTTAAAAGTTATCAGTTTTGTTACAAAATAATGTATCCATTATTCTATTTGTTAGGTCCAATGTTTGACTAAGCTTAATTTCTTAAAAGTTGTCATTATAGTGTGTATGTGATTGTTTATAAAACCTACCCACTCCGATTTGAGCAGTTTGAAAAGACCGAAATAAAGTGCATAATCCCCTTGACAATCCACAATAAAAATTCATAATTTCAACAACCACCTTCAAATATAAACTAGTTCTTAATATTTCTGCGATATGTATGTATATACATATTGATGGATAAGAATGACGGTATATAAAATATTATGTGTTATGTAAATAAAAAAGGTAGTTGTTTAAAGGAGTCGATTCGCCTGATATCTGACTCCCCGATTCCACAGCCTGACTGACCCAATACATTTAAAATGTGCGAGCCCATCGGCTCATTGCACACATTTAATTTTGCGATCTCGATTGACGGCTTAAAAATATGATGTCGATAATTCCTTGGCAGGCCCTGCCGTTTTCGCTCTGTCGATCGTCAACAAGTGGAGAGACTCGACTCGAAGCCTGCGTCCTTGACCGAACACTACCTCAACTCAACGGCTACATCAGCCACACTCCGACGCTTAAGACCGCCACAGTAAAATGTAAAAAAAGAATTGAACTCTTATTATTATAAATATTTTATGACTATGCAAAAGTTTTTAAAGCGGCGTGCTAAGTACAGTTTTGAAAAACGAAATTCAAACGATTATTTGCATCTAGAACCTTTTGGTTTTTCTTGCATTTCTCATCCAACCAGTAATAAGTAAAAGGTTCTATCAAATATGAATATATAACACTTTTATAACAATGTCAAATTTATCATAAAGAAATGAGCTCGTTCCATATTAAAATAACCACATTAGCTAAAATTTTTGAGTCTCATGAGAAATATATGGACTGAGTTTCTCCCTCCTCGTGTAGCACAGTGTCCTTTTTGTCTTCATTTGTATTTATCATCTTGTACCTGAATTTTTCCATTCAATTCTGCTTTTGATATACTGGTCGCGTTATATTCCGACTAAAATGGTAGGTATATGTAATGGTTTTCCATACAGTGGAAATGAAGAAAGAGCTTTCGCATTAAATTATTGTTTCCAAAAAAAGATTTAAACGTTATTTCAAAATCACTGTTTTTTATTTGCTTCATTTTCGTTTAAAAAATCTATACTCATTCTGAAGATTCGCATCTCTTATCTAAGTTAATGCTAAGTGTATTTAATGATTTAATATATTTTATGTTATATATTGCGCGTGGACTGCTTTCCATCGATGGCTGAAAACGCCACTGGGTCCAGTTACCAGTACGAAACATCATGTGACTGACGCCAAGTTAGTGACGCAGAATTCGTACAAGAGTCACGTGAGCGTCATGTGACCCAGATCAATGTAGTATAATGTAGTTTAAGGGGAATATCTACAAAGTCATGTGACCGGGGTACTCCTCATCATCCGAGGATCCCCGCTGATTGGCGCATCCTCCCGTGTTGTTTGTTTGCGATCTGCTGGGGTCCAGGCTTCGCCTGGCCGTCGTAAGCCGAGATACAACCGCGACACATTGCATGGCGTGAGACATGACACTGTCAGGCGCGAAAATAATGCTTTGCTCGTCGTTATCAATTGTTTGATTAAAATTATCACGGATTTAGTGCGTGAAGTCTGACTACTTTTAGAACGTATTAGAACGAATATATCGCGATTTTTGTCTCCTAAAGTATTTAATTTAGTCCAGGGAAAATAGTAAATCCGTAGCATATAAATGTATGTACGGTATTTCTCCCTACATATATAGGTAACGCAATAGTCTACAGTTTCCTTCTCATTCATCATTTGGGTGTATCGTTTTTCTGCCCTTGGGAGGAGGAGCAATTATAATATATTAATGTTAATCAAATAAAAAAGAAAGTATTGGCCAAAACTTATTACAACCAAAACCAATTACGGACTCCAAAAACGTTACGATATGAGTTTCAAACTGATTTTGGCTTTAAAAAATATATATTTTAAATATTTGTTTCTGTCAGTCTTGCTAGAAATATGTTATGTTGCGCTTATATGGTATACATTCAGAAACGTGTTGACATACATTAATAAATTCAAAAATAAACATAATAAAAACTAAGTGATATTTATAGACATTTGCCCAAATGAGTACGGTGGTATACGTGATTTTAAGAAATGGTCATATTTTTTGCTGGCTCAGGCCAATAAATTCATATCTCGTATTCTTAGAACATGTATCTCGTGATAGGAAAATACGTTAACAATATTTACCTGTTTTAAATTTACGCGCAAATATAGTAAAGGTGTCAGGATGTCGTGATATTTAATATTTGAGACCTATTTTCAGTGCTACTATTTCAAAAAAGTTACATAAATGTTTACTTTGCTACGCGAACACGTTTGATAAACAAAATAATAATGTAGTAAATGTTATCAAAAGTGACAAATTTTCTAACGAATGCGTAGCATCTTTCGTTGTACTGTGTGCATTTAAACAAATTATAAATTGGCGTAAATATGTCAATCAAAAGAGCAATAAATTGTATTCGTTTCATGAAATCTGTTAAAGATGTAGACGACTAATTAAAAATGTTTTCAAATAAACTTAACTATAATGTTTAAAGATTATTCCAAATTGTGTTGTCATTGTTTATTTAGTAACTATATCTTGCTTACTTTTTTATCACATTTTAATGTTATCACAACAATAAATCTTGCTAGAATGAATTTATTTTTATTAAAGGATTCACTATGATAGGTAAGGTAAATGTGATGGTAGTTGACCACCAGTTGTACCAGTAGTTGACGCTTTTCAAGAAAAGTGCCTTAAATAAGAAACGTATACGCTGGATTGCTCTAAATTTTAAAGTTCAGACAAGTGAAACCATCTTTTGTCGGATTGAGGAACTAACACATCACCATATATGTCATTGTGGTGTCATAGCGGTCACTTGAAAACAACACATTAGGCATTAAGTATTTTATTTTGAATTTCTTAAGAGAATTGTTAAGGATATCAGCAATCAAGTAAGCATATGCTACTTGAAGCAACCATGAGTGGTCTTACAGGAAGCTCTGATGAAAGGTTGTCATGAAACCCTCTGATTAGGCATGGTCAGCTACTGAAAAAAAAAGTGGTCCACTACTGAAACTTTTAATTTTTTAGATGGTCAACTACTGACACAAAAACATGGTTATTAAAAATTTAACACAATTTTTTTGAATCACACCCTTTTCTAATTTTTGTATTATCATATTAATTAAGACATTTGATGCATTATAAATACACTTGCTTTGTCATCATTCGGTCTAATGCTAAACGTTAATCGTTATTTTTGTTGAATTTTTCTCTTAAACGGTCAGCTACTGGTGCGTTTACGTTATATGTATAAATCATCTTTAATAAAAACGTTCATGCAAAAATAAATAGGATATGAATGTCTCTACAAGGATCAAATACTGTTAAGAAGTGACCGTACGAGTTGTCAATTTTAGTGTCTTTTATTGATTCGATTATTCAATAATCTTTATTCTCAAAAAATAATACATCGTGCCATTATCATACAAATGTGTTATGTTGTATTGTTGAAATTTACGATGCTTAACATTTTTTTTAAATCTTTTACTGACAATCTTTACATAAAATTATCATTTTGCATTAAATAAATATTTAAATTGTAATAATAAATTGTGTGAACTCGAACTAATAATGTTTTTATAAACGATATGTAATAATAATGACGTAAATACAAAATTAATTTGAACTGAATGGAATATAGCATAAAAACTAATTCTATTAAATATATATACATAGCTTAATAATTATTAATTATTTTAACTGCCGTAGCCAAAAAGCGATAAAAACAATTGGTGTTTTTTATTCATCTAAATCTCCTCAGTCACGTTTATTTATTAACAAAAAAATATATTAATAAAAAATAGTGGGTTTTCAGTTTTTTACCCAAATGTGTTTCAGTTATGTAAATAAATAAAAAAGCTATTAGGAAAATCTCTGTAACGGATTTATTATACATATCATTGTTAAATGTACAAAATATTTACATTTTGGATGAATAAATTGTCTTAACGGATCAAGGATTCGATTGCAAAACATCTTTAATTGGCTTTACATAGTTACGATTTTTATTGTATAAAGTTACTTTTAAAAACTGCCGGTTTTTAAATAATAATAATAGTCTTTATAATCGATTCAGAAAACAATAACCGCTTTTAGTCAACTTGTAGAATACTTGTCTCTACTTTTAATAAATATTTTTGTGGAATAAAGGTCAACAGTTTCTTTCAAATTAATAACTTTTAATTTATATAATTTCAATAAGTTTTTGAAGATAAACTCAAAATAAAAGTGCTTGTGACAGAAAACATACTAAATTTTACAAGAAACTTTTAACAAATTTTTACTTGTGAGCAACATAAAGCTCTTAGCAACTCTTAGAGCAAGATAAGACACTTCGTTATGTTCTTAATGACACTGCCGTTTTTGTTTTAGAAAAAAATGGCTCCAATTGGTACATAAAAAATTTGAGTTAATGCCGGCTATTTTATCAAACGTCCTTACAGTACGTATATGAAGTTTCTTCAGTATACTGCACAGTTAACTTAATTTTGCCATTTTGTGGACACTGACGTTTAGGTTTCAGCGCGCCCCAAATAATCGCGAACATTTTATTTTAAATTATAATATTTAAATAATAACTATAAACCATAGATCAGACGTCTGTTAACCTTCCGTGTAGCGGAACATTAAATTATTATTTGTCAATGACCTAGAGAAGAGATTTACCGATATGCTATTTGTTTAACCCGTGCTTGAAAATCGGCTCCACAGTAGAACTGTATGCAAATTTATTCACGATAATGTAATATTACGCCGTTTCTTGACTCAATTGTTCTATTTGACAGTTATTGTTTTACTGGCATTTATTGTGTGCTGTATTTTACGTGAAACTAACCAGCCCCGTTCATTCAAATCCTTTCAATTCTCTTGTAAAAGCGATATGCAGAACAACGAAAGACGTATTGAAATTTGTTCGTCAGCCTCCGGTAAAAGATGGCACCATGGGAAGAAGAAAACATCTTTATTTATGTTAAATTAGCCATGTGTTTTAGTCATTTCAATATTTTCAAAAGTACATTAAATGTATGAATCTAGTTAATTTAATTAAATGAATATAAATAAATATACAGCCATGTCATCTTCAAATTACTTTAAAAGGTTTTTTAATATGTGAAAAAAATATTTCCAGACTTGAAAGAAGTGAAGTATCTCCGGCCAACTTTTCATTTTTCATACGAGTTGTAAGCTGAACCGGGTGTGAAAAAAAAGTTAAATACTTTAATAATAGAGTTAACGTCAAAACCCGACCAAGAAATTTAAAATTATTATTAAATCGATAGCTATTTCGATATCTTGCTATCGTTTTGTCAATTATACGTAACCATATTTTAATTTATGGTTAATCTATGAAGATCTATAATATATTTAAAGGTTTACTTGAAATCATGCAGAATAGATACTAACAGCGAGGTACAATTATTTTGCTGTACAATTTTAATATACTAAAAATCCGGTAAAATATGCATAATATAGATTCACTTGTTAGATAGATATTCATTACAAAGTATTTTCAAACATAAAATAATTTAATGTAATGTTGTGCGAATATGAAGCTTTAATTTTTTAAAACGCAGACATATTGTACAAAATAATAATCGTGACATATTTCGTTAAAATAATTAAAAACGTGACGTGATCGGCGTTTACAATTGATGTTACTTTTTTCCGAGAATAGGAAGACCAAATACATGGTCGTGGTGAGATTTATCTTGACGTGGTCACTTTGAATCTACTTTGATTACGCTCTCATATGAATTACAGTGAAAAATAACACATTTTCCTATAAATTTTTAATTTTAATGGACTTTCAATTTCAGTGAATGCAATAAAAAAAAACGAAATATCTATATCTAACACATAATCAATTAATATTTTAAATATTGGCATCTGATAATTCATCGTAGAATGAACTTAATAAAACAACAATACATATTCCACATTTTTCATTAAAAAATGATCAGGCATTGTTAGCCAGGGAGCATTTTCAATTGATAAAAAAGAACATCCAATTAATGATATTTTTAAAATTGTTAATGATTATTCATATAGTGTTGAATATGATTATTAATGGTTACCCTACGTCTATATTTATGTCTACTATTATATCATTAAAGCCCATAAAGTCTAAAATTATTCAAAAGCACGCTAAACCAATATAACATTTCAGTCAATCTGTAAAAAAAGACTTTTTTATATCCATAATCGTCCGCCGAGAAGAAGATTAAAGAATAGTAAAAAATTGAACAAAAAGTAATTTTACTCCCTTTAATTATGATGTTTAAATACATCTAATAGTGCTTATGTAAAATATCGTTGAACATAAATGCAAAGCTCCTAACTCCATGAACAATAACTTTATAGTAAAATGAAAAAATTACCTAATTCAATAACATATTTTTAAAATTCGTGAAGTTTTTATCTCTGTTTAAAATATTTAGGTGAATATTATATAGTAACTCTATGTAAAAACAAAATTGGAGGAAATTGTTTTACATCGTAATAAATCAACATAATTAGGATATTGTATTACTTGTTTTTTGTACAAACATCAATTTAGTTTGAGAACATATTAAATAAAGTGTATAAGATATAATTACAGCTCACAGCACGTTTATTATAATCAGGGACGGCTCTTGCAAAGGAGCAAATGGTGCATTGTACTCCCATATTATTATTTGTTACAAGTTATTATTATTCATTCAAGTAATAAGCGATATTATACAAACATAGCAATTCACTCATTTTAAATTTTCCCGCGTGTTCCCCATAAAAAAAATATTGCATCAAGCGATGATTCACAACAATGCTACCTCGTATTCCGCGCCAGAAAAAATAGTAATAATAATACGTCGAGGCAGTGCAATTTTGGTTCAGCGCTCTCTGAGTGGAAGGGATTTCTTAGGAAACTTTGGTTTTTTGTGACGTCATCTGTGGCACACGTTCGACTTTCATACGAAGTTTTTAGTTATTCAGGATCATTGCACCAGTTGCCGAATTATGACGACCGTTCCCGAAAGTATTCAAACTCGCAGAGACCTGTCGCATATGTTTAGTATGTGCGTCGAAAGGACCTCTAGTATATTGAGCGTGCCACAAAGAAACGCACACCATCAAATTTATTTACTTTCTTTAACATACGTCTAATATTTACGTGCTTCAATAATGAATAGTGCATATTCTGTCTCATACATTAAAGAAAATAGTCGGGATTTTTCGAAAAGGCTGGAAATTAAAGCAGCAGGTCGTCCTATGCCAAGCTTAAATTTATTTCAGAAGTGTACGCATAATAATAAAGTGTTTACTCGGAAATTTAATGTAGAAACGTATAAAAAAACACCATGGCTATGTGGTTGTACTAGTTTTAATACAGTATTCTGTTTTCCGTGTCTGTTGTTTGGAGGTGAATCTAACTGGACTGAGAGTGGAATTAAGGACCTGGTTCACCTATCATAATAAAGAAACACGGAAGCTCTCAAAATCACATTTTAAATGAAATGCAACTTGCGGTATTGGGATCGTTAGATATTCGTTCCCAATTGGATGCTGGGTATCGTGCGTCAGTGAAACAAATTAATGAGCGTGTAGATAAAAATCGATATATTTTATCAAGGTTAATTGACTGTGTGAAGTTCTGTGGTGCATTTGAATTAGCTTTAAGGGGGCACGATGAAACTGCAGATTCCCATAATCTAGGTGTCTATCGAGGGCTTATTGATTTCGTCTCAGAGATTGACATCGCAATGAAACAGCACTTGGAGAGCCGCAGTGTTTTCAAGGGAACTTCAAATCAATTCAAAATGACATTTTAGATTCAATTTTGGAGGTGTGTCGCAACGAAATTAAAAATGAAATATCGCAGAGCAAATATATCGCTATCCAGGCGGACGAAAAAACTGACATAGCCACTACGCAACAACTCGTTTTGGTAATACGGTACGAATTGCGCGGGAAGATACATGAACGTTTCTGGAAATTTATTATCCCAAAAGATCATACTGCGGTAGGTATTGCAGCTGAGATTTTGAAGGAACTGGAATTTCTCGACATTAAACCAGCACAATTAATCGGGCAGAGTTATGATGGTGCAGCAGTGATGAGTGGGCGATTAGGTGGTGTGCAGGCTTTGATAAAAGCTTCGTATCCATACGCACATTGTTATGCACATCAATTGAATTTGATAATGGAGAGAAATGCTTCAGCCAACACTATGGTTCGGAACTTTTTTGCAAATTTACGACCTTTTCCATCATTTTTTTCGAGATCTGCGAAGAGAGCTGACATTTTAAAAGAAATAGTTCATAGAAGAATACCTTCAGCACCAATAACTAGGTGGAATTTTAATATAAGAACAGTGACTGTCTTGCACACTTATCGCGAGCAGTTGAAAGAGTGTATGGAGCACATCTTAGAAACCGTAAATTTAGACGCTGATACTATCAATCAAGCTGGAATGCTGTTTCGATATTTAAACGAAGATCATTTCAATTACTGGCTAGATTTCTTTGCAAAAGTTATGCCACACTGTGATATACTTTTTATGCAACTTCAATCTAGGTCGAAAGATGTTTTGAAGATAAATAAGGATATCGAAAGTTTTACGCGTTCTATTCAGAATATCCGAGAAAATACCCAAATGTCACTAGTCCAACCTACAAAAAGACGTAGACCAAATGACTTACCCCATTATGTCATTTGTAATGAAGTATGCGATACTTTAGTGAATCAAACGAAAGATCGTTTCGCATACCATGATCATTTAGTAGCAGCTAAATTGTTTTTTAGCGAAAAATTTTCGGATTATCACAAAAGTTTTCCTTTAGCGGACTTTAATATTGCAACATCAACTTACGATTTCATTGACAAACTAAAGCTTAGAAATGAATTAACTGTCATATACAGTAGGGAAGATTTTTACGTCACCGATGGAGCATTGTCCATACTTCAACTTTTTACAAACAATAATTTAATCGAAGTATTTAGTGAAAGTGTTAAGTTATTACAGATTATTTGTATAATACTGATGACTTCAGTGGAAAGTGAGCGTTGTTTCTCAACATTAAAAAGGATCAAGTCATTTTTGAGAAATACCATGACTCAAGACAGACTAAATGCTCTTGCGATGTTAAGTGTAGAGAAACAATTGGTATCGTCAATATCGGATTTTAATGTTCGTGTTATTGAAGTGTTTTCAAAATCCAAGAATCGGAGGATGGATTTCTTGTATAAATAGGTGAGTCTTTTTTGCACTCCCTAATATTCTTGTCACCGGCCGCCACTGATTATAATCCAGAACCCGTTTCGGATAGCAATTACGTAGTCATCGACAGATATGCTGTCTAAATAAAATTATTTTACCTAGTCGTAATTGAAAATGTAAATGTCACAGGTTTAAGATGTTATTTAGTTTTTTCTACAACAACAGCTGAAAAAATATTACAATAACCAATTAAAATAAATTATCAAATCATCTCATATCGCGAAAGAAATAACTTACATAAAACGTAAATGTATCTTTTTGGCATACACATATTCATGAATCCTATGGAATGTTCAAAATGAAATGATTCACAATAATTTTATCAGATTTAACCACTAACAGATTTTCATTCTGAGATATTAATATTTCATATATAGGTCAAATGGGATTTTGATTACCTACAGATGTTCAAGATATTTTATTTCATATGTGAGACGAAAATTTCGATGAAAAGCATCAAATATTTATTTCGTAAGATGTATTTACAAGAATAAGAATAAAATTATATTCAATAGAAGCTTACACAATAATTTAATTTAAAAACATATATATTCCCAGAGGACATATCGTTTTCTATGTATTATTATTTCAGTGGCTTCTTTATAAATTATAATATTTAACAACATTAACTCTGTTCTGTCGATGTTATAAATAATAAGGACATCGATTCATATAATATGTCCATGCTATATTTTATTTTGTCGTATCTGAATAAACTTTCATACTTGAATTGGCAGTTGTGATTAATTTAAATGAAAGATAATGATTGATTGCCATTTCAGAGTATTCATTGAAGTCAGATTTTAGCAATGGCGTTAATTATTATACATTGATAAGATACATATGTGAGCGAAGATTTATTTATGTGAGTGTTAAGTCAATATGTGAGGAAACACAATGGGCCATTATGTATAGGGTTCAATTAGCCAGTCGGAAAATTGTCATATAAATACAATATCCGTTTTTATGAGCTGCAATATAAAATAAAATTTATTATACTGTAAATGCCGCTTTTTTGTAAGAATAAGTAACATTTATGTCAATGCTTTGAATTTCTTCGAAGGTATATTCATTATATAAATAATAATCTATTACAATGTTACAATTGACTTGATTTATCTGTCAATATGTGATACAGCATGGTGAATCGTGCGAATTGAGCAAATGTTTTCTACCAGTTATTTATAATAATACTAGTAAATAGATAACGACAAAAACTAAATACCAAGCCCATCCAAAATATTTGAATATATTTTGATTTTTATATAATATTTCGCATGTTTTTAATGATTCTTTTAGTTTTTGGACATTGTTATTCTACTAATGGAAATGTTTTTTCATAGTAGATATTCTGTATCCATTTAAAATCCCTAATTTATAAAGAATGCGTAATATACAATTGAGTTTAATTATAAAATTAACGCGTTCACATTAAACAACTTAAAATATTCAAACGTCACGCATACCTGCCTCAAAACACATTCTTTGAATTTTCTTATTAAAGTCAATATCGCACATTTCTAGCCTTGATTTATTCTGTTTTTAAAGGTCCCTCAACATGGGTGGACAAATTCCCAGAAGCTCGCGGCGAACGACAGAGTCCTGTGGATATTGCCACTTCCAGCACCATGCCAACGGCCAGCCTTCCACCACTGTCGTGGAAGTATTCACTGGCCCACACCAGATCCCTGGTAAACCCAGGATATTGCTGGAAAGTTGAGGAAAACGGCCGAGGCTCAGGTAACTAACTGTTTCTTCGAAATCCCAAATCAATATTTTTATCATCTACCATGAAATAAATGGTGTTAGGTTTTATTATAAACTTTATATTCAACGTTGAATTATTAAAAAAAATGATAATGTCATAAATTATTATAGTTTATTTACATGTAAAAATTATTTTCGACGTTATTCATAGATATTCATTTCTTGCTTTTTTTGAAAAAGATTTTTTTGAATTTCAATTTTATATTATTTATTTTTAATTTACAAGAAAACATTATATTATTGGATATGAAGATATAGTTAATTTAAGCATCAATTTGCAAACTCAACGGAAAATTATGAATGATTTAATATGTAATTAAAAAATGTTTTTCTCCTTAAATAACTACTCAAACATCCATCTGATATTTAAATCAAACGGAATAATTAAACAATAAGCATACATTTAATAAGGATACTTTTAAAAAGGAACATGTTTCGAAAATTATATTTGAAATTTTCAATCAATTGATATATTTAAAATTTTTAGCAAATATTACCATATATTTAAAATTTATATGGTAATGAATAGATTTATAGTTGTACTTCATTAGAATATAAATTGATATTTTCCATAGACATATAAAGCACGTTAGTTATGGCGTCCTCAAAAAGGATGTTTAAAATTTAATTTTCATATCGAAGTAAAATATTCCTAAAATTTACATTTAAATATGGTAAATAATTAAGTGGTTATTTCCATCGTGGAAAAGTTTCAATCAGAAAACATTAGGAATGCTGAATTTGAATAACAATATTAACTCGAAACTAACACTAAGGTGCTAAGTCGACTGGATCGCAAAGGAACGGCGCTCCGGTTCGTGTAATCCACGGAAATTAGCGCACCATCGCTTAAAAAATCAAAATCTCCTTTTTCTGTTCGTAATTTATTCAACAATAGTTCATGAAAATGTCCATTTCGAGCCCTGTAAAATTATAATTTAATAGTCAATTGCATTTTTTAAGATTAAAAATCAATGCTACTATGGAAACATCTATAAATATAATATTATACCAAACATTTTTTTTTTCTTTATTATTGAACATTTTTTATATCTCATTATAAAGAATAATCGTGATTTTAATTTGAAAATATTTCCACTGTTATTTTCTCACTAATCAAATAATTGGATACCGTCTTCAACGGATTTTTTATCCGATTCAATCATAATGTGCATTTAAAATTTTAAAAAATGTGTTCGTGTTGCAAAGTTCTTATAAATTCTAAATCAATCTCGCGATAGTGTTTGCAAATGGCGAAAGTAAATTGTTCAATAGTAAATATTTATTATCCTTCATCAGAGGCTTTCAATGCGGAGGACGAAACAAGGTTTAAATTTGTTATTGAAAACATTCCGCATTCTATCAACAACATTCTATGCACATTTTACAAACATCACTGATGATTAGAAAGTTAAAATTGATTACTCTAAAACCCCTATTTATTGTTTCACTGTAGTTGACCCCCTTTTCATATTATTGATGGATTCGGCGATAACTTTATGGAGTTTTATTGTTGTAGAACTAAATATGCCACGTGTTTTGTCTGTTACAGAAGTATCTTCAGACTTTTTCAGTAAAAACATCATCACACTGAATAACTTAAAAAAATAAGCTCTGTGGTGATACTAATTGATTAATAAACACGAAGTTGTCAGTCATAATTTAATGAAAAGAAGAAATTCAGTTGGAAAATATTATATTTAATTTCGCTTAATAGCAGCAATTAATATCTTAAACGTAATAATGTCTTTTAAAAACGTATTTTCCAATTATATATAAAATTATTTTTTCAGTTGTACAAAGAAACTTCGTAAAACCAGTGCTTATACTTATTTAATATTTACAATGGGACATAGATCGGTTTTTTTTAAACAAATTAAAGGCTAATCATTCAAAATTTTCGTAGATTATTTTGAAAATAAACAATATTCATAAAAACATCTGTTACTTTATAAAATATTTTAATTTATATTAAATTCGTGGGGGTATATGAGTATAAGATATAAATGGTTAACTCCAAAATTTTTTGTATATCTATTACTTGCTTTACCTTGCATGATAAAAAAAAAAAATCTGACACATGGTTTTGATACCACGTAAGATTATAAAGGTTAGTGCAAAAGGTTCTATTTCCGGTTTAAATGATTACAAAATAATTGAAACGCGATGTTATATTGTATTATTTGGTGTCAAAAAAACTTTGCGTGCTTCGTCAAATAATCGCTATATCCTTATTTGATTTTAATCTCGATTCTGTGGGTTGTTTTTCGCTATTTTTTATTTGAATTTGATCTCTTAATATGTTTCTTATATTACAATGACTTTTGTATTCATATGAGGAAACAGTTATAATAATACGACCTCCAGATTTCGAATACGAACTCGATAGTATTGTTTGGTCATTGGCAAAGCAATTAAACATCTCTTTCCGATTTTCAACCAAGGCAATGTTTAAATTGTTGTGAATCATGGCAACCTTTGCTCAAATTGAAATAGTTGTTCGTGAACATAAAAAATCTACTTAGCGTATCTATTTATTCGTTAATTTAAAATGTATTTACACAATTGTGTTGTAGATATACATTAACAAATAACAGTCACAAACGAGTAAGAAAATACCTTCCGAGAAAATTGAATCTACGTGTGATAAAAAACTTACTATTAAGATGGAATATCAAGGATAGCACAAAAAATGATAATTGCTTGATCATTTTAAAAATAAATTGAAATTGTATAAAAAACATAATTTGTACAGGAATGTGAATTTAATTTTGACCAACTCACGTACACATATATAAATAATGACTTTATCATAATTTATAATTTACTAAATGAGTTACACTTAGTTCTCACGAAACAAAAATGTTTATTCTTCATTTTCGATATCAGTGACTTTCAAGAGTGATCTGTGCTGTTAATATAACGCCTAAAAATATCTTGTTCTTGGTAAAAACTGTAATAATTATTTCCAGAACTCCATGGAGGTCCACTCGGTGACGATGTATACAGATTGGAGCAATTCCATTGCCACTGGGGCTGCTCTGATGGAAGAGGATCTGAGCACACAGTCGACGGTCAATCTTTCTCTGCCGAGCTTCATTTGGTCCACTGGAACCGCACCAAGTACTCCAGCATCAATGAAGCAATTGGGCAACCTGACGGTCTCGCCGTTATTGGAGTATTCCTCAAGGTATACAATATTTTACTCTGTATATTACTATTTTTCTTCTACCTGAAAAGTATTAGAAAAATACAATAACCTTTGACGTATTCACCATCTTCTTTAGAACTTTTTATGTTGATATGAAATGTATAAGGATAGTTTTCGTTATAACGTTGCAAGACTCTCTTTTTCAATAAATTTTCAACACACCGCAAGATCAAACCTTTTACTGGTTATTTTCATATCGTTTTTCAACATTATACTTGTTTATATGAAAGTTTTTGTTGAAATGCTTGCTCGCATAATGCTATTGAAGAAATGTAATAAATACACTATTTTGTCTTACACTTCGCAGATAAATTTTTCGAATAGCTTTTATTGCTTACCTAAAGTTTAAAAGCTCGGATACCGTAATCTATCGAATATATTATTTTATTCATGTGGTAACACAGATGTTACGCAAACGAAGTGGTTACACATACAATTATTATTTAATTATTTGCGAATAATCTTTGCACCGAAAAAACCCTCTACGGTTACCCGTTTGATTTTCGGTGTGAAAGTTTATTTCAGTGGAATCGACGCTTCAATCACTTTTATCAAAGTATTATTTTTTTATAAAATGATATGCTTGTAATTTGTCGTTGAAATCTCGCTTTTTCGATACGGAGCAAATAGAAAGGTTAGGTCAGTACGATTGTTTACTAACCATTCGTTTTGATTTCCGTTTTAAAGTAGTTATTGCAGGAATGATAAAATAACACATTTACCCACACCGTTTCATACAAATCTATACATTGGTTTTAACTTTTGTAATCTCGTTACCAGACCATTTTTATTTCGATTTCACAACATCGTTCTTTTTAGTTTACATTTTTTTTTAAATATTCTCACCTTCGCTACATATACATACATTGATAGATAATAATGATGTAATGAAAATAGGCCAATTTATGACGTTTTTGACTCGTAATCCACCCAAAATAAAGATTCTGCAGCCCTAATAAATAGACTTTTTAATTCATAATAGAATATATTATATTTGAATACAATGGCATGTGTCCTGGAACAGAAACCATACTGTTATTATTATTATAATATATTTGGTCTTGCAAGTGCATATGCAGAACAAAAAAAGGTATTACGTTATTCTTCTAAGACTTCTTATTTTTGAAAAATGTTTCCGAATTAAATCCAGGATATTAATTAAGGACACAACATAATGTTCATACATTCAATCAATGCGTCTACAATAATCAAGTGTGATATCTTTTTCAGTTGCCTTTGGGCGTCATTCGTATAAAAAGAAATTATTTTCCTATGAATGCCTTTTAGGAAATTAATTATAGCCCGTAACACAGCCAGAGGCGTTATCCGTGGGCATTCCGGAGATAGAATTCCACCTCGCAAATAATAATCTGACTCGTTATAATTATAGTCCTCGATTCGTCTCGATCAGTGTATACAATGTTGTTTGGTTTTTTTGGGTCGTAATTATTTGAGAAATTTATTTACGGTGTTGTTTTGCGCAGCAAAAATTGTTCTCTGGTGTCTGCATCAATGATTTGCAGTATCTGAATACTGTAAAGTATATCATGTAATAATTCAAGAATGACATTCCAAATCGTGTCCATTTTGAGAAAGTCTGATACAATCAGTAATTATACTCAGAGTTGATGAAAAAGAAATGTGCTTCTTCAAACAGTTTAAGTGTGATTATCTAAAAAATATAATTTCGGACATACGGAGTTTCATACAACGACAAGTTTCCAAGTAATACCTGCTTTATATAATAATTTATATTATTTACATTTAAATTCATTATTTGGCTATATTATTTTTGCAAGCGTATTCAAAAATAACCGCTCACGAAACTATTATGCACATTGATCGCTTGCGGTGCACTCAAATTATGTTTATACTATTGATCTTCGAAGACCTTCAATATATTTTTATTTCTGTCAGCGGTTACGGCAACCAGGAAGCCGATAAAAGAAAATCCTTTCGACGATCTCGTTAACTCAAGCATTACTTTGTTCAGAACATTGGCATTCCTAAAATATAGATAAAATAGAATATGACTAGCATTACCTATTCACTGCATACCGTTAAAGAATCGAAACCATATTACACTGTTTTATTTATTTTATTTTAAACACCATCAAAAACTTCCTTTTTCTCCTGCACAACAATTAAAAAACAGGAGTAAATTTCTTATTTTTATTTTTAAATTGGAACATATTATATTGGAATAAACAATATTAGATAATATTGATAATTAGATAAAAGTTGAGTTTGTCATTATTGTTGTTTTAATAACCAACGGTTGTATATTTTACCATCAATCAAAAATATTTGCCCGTTCAAGATAGTAGGAATTTTCGAATGTTGAACGCTTTTCTGAAAACAAATTTGAAACCAAGTCTATGTTAGGTGTACTCTTTATTCAAAATAGTATAAGTAGTTTGATAAATTCGCATTTCAAATAGATAGTCATTTCTTCATATAAATTTAAATGTCTATATTCCTAATTAACATATATGAGTAGAAAGACATGATAATGTAACAATTGTGTGACAATATAATATTATAAAATATTATATGACGATTTTTTTCCTTGATTGGAAATGCCCTGTATCTGTACGAAACTATCCCTGTTCTTTAAAAATATATTTTTGTAACATATGCGATATATTACTGACTAGAAAAGTCAGTATTAGTAATATTTTAAAGATATAGTTCAAATTCATATTCTTATAAGAATGGTCATAACCAATAACTGATTTAATAATTATTTAATTTCCTGTTCTAATCTGGGCACGCCATTGTTTACACACGTCATTAGAAGGTGCAATGATAATGGGATTATTAAATGACAACGGTTACCTTGCGTCATTTTAAGTACTTACTTCTTATCCGTTGACAGCCTAACTATTTATAGGTGCTAGCTTATTACTCTTATTATCTTTTGACTTAGTTGTGCATTCTATTTATATCATGCAGAAGTAATTCTTCCAAGGAAATATTTAATTTATTTCGCTTTGGTGCTTCTACACGATCTTTCAGTACTGAAGTGAAGACTGAAAACACAACTGTCCCAAAGTCATGACTGAGAATCACGCATCTATCATGACAACAGTTTCGCAAACTATTTAACACAATTGAGGGATTATTTAAAACTTAAAACGTTTCTCATTTTATTTTATAGTATCGATACACTAAGTATTTGAAAATGTCCTCTCTGTGCATTCTTTTATCTGTTGGCAACAACATTACTGTAAATATCTCTATCTTTGGCCAGTCGTATTAGATTACCCACGGCTTGACCCACTTACGGAGGGGTAGGTTTTTAACAGTGAGATTCTTTGTCTACATACTTCTAGCTTTCTACAGGCAATTCTTATTGCGGAAAATATAACCGAAGTTATCAGCTTTTCTATGAACGGTTATCGTTATAATATTTCGGTGACGTTTGACCCAACAAATCTTCATTGTACGCCGATAAAGCTACATCCTGAAAGTCTCCAATCGTCGAATGGTCTGTCTATAAACCAATTTGGAAAATATGGAAATGGAGCAAGCCATTTTAAATTTAAGAATCTAACTTTCGGTTATTTACTATTCTTTTCGCCGCAGGAATTTTCCGCTACGTAATTATTTTTGATGTTACCACAAAAATATTATAACAACTATCCTAAAGCACTCGTCTAGGAAATTCGGCATGCCATATATTATTCAGACTTCAGATAATCACATTACGTAGTTTGCCTTGAAAATTAAGAATAAAATGATTTTAGTTAATTGCCTAGAAAATTAATTTGTTCGAGTTTTATAATTTTTATTTGCATATTGCTATTTTTAAGCATCGAGAATCATAAAACACATTCGTTTTACAGCGTCGATAACAATGAGTACCTCATTAAAAAATGTCAATTCTCTAGAATGATAATTATCTACGATACTAATTCTTTTTATGACCAAATTATTGTAACTAAGTTCGTCACAATAAAACAATCAAATTTACTGCTAATTTAAAACAAATTACTGATATATTTTGGTAAGTGACACAGCAAATTGAAAGATAGATGTTTCCAAGACAAAAGTAATGAAGTGCTGAAAAAGCAGTGGTGTTTTATGATATTTTCGGCCATAACCAATTATTGGGAACCTGTATTTCCGATGTGCCACCAGAAACACAAATATCAATTGGCATTGTTTTTACTGTATCAACATCATAATGTCATTCGGCTTTATAAATTCATCCATCAAACACCCTCCTCACCCAACTTTTTGGATAAGGCTGCACTGAGATTGTTCTTCATAAACAACATCCGAACCGAGCATGTTTCCGCAATAAACATCAAGCGTATATCAAGGGTGCGCAACCTTTTTGAGGTTGGGAGCTACTTTTAATCAATGTTCATGGCGATCGACTTCTTTCAAGAATTGTATAAGAAAAGTTGTTGATGCTTTTTTTAGTTCATTAAAATAAAAAATATTTATTTTAAAAAGCCCAACCTAGTCCCCTTCATAGACAAAAAAGCTACTATAAGATATGGAACTTTTTTTATGAATTTTAATATTCGAAATTTTATTTTTGTAACACTATTATTGATACTGATAGCATAATTGAACCAAGGTTTGAGCAAACTTTTATAATCGCTTGAGCAGTCTGGCTATAAAAATAGTTATTATTTGTCATTGTTCTACCATTGGACACAGTTGATCATTTGTGTTTGATGAATTCTCATGCTATTGCGATAATGGAGACATGGTGAACAATCGTGATTGACAATTGGTCAACAAGATGTTTCTAGAGCAGTGTTTTTCAAATTTTATAGCCAGTTAAACTATTTTATAACACATCAAATATGATGAACTCCTCAATAAAAATGCTTATTGAAGATTGCTGTTTATTTATTTTGGATTCAGTACGACAAACAAAACGGCAGAAGACAAACCCAAAATTTTAAATGCTGAAAACATAATAATTATTATTATCATACTGTATTCCTTAACGACGTTTTCAGATATTTTATGAATGCTACATTATTTGCGGATCTGAGATATTTCAAATATTTTGTTTAATTTGTATGGTAAAAACAACTTTTACGTCCATGGCTATTTTTTGTCATTCTATTTTAGAACTCTTCTTACTTATTCGAATTACATAATATATATTAAAAATGCCTTTTTGCTAAATTTTATTTGTAAGGTCATAATGTGGCGGATGTATAAATGAATAGCCATATTAAATCCTGGGTATAAATGTTTTTTTTTTTTTCGTGATTAGTTGATTTTTGGCTTACATTTCAACAACGTTAGCACAAAACCATTGGTTTATTTTTTGACAGCTTGTAAGTTTAGATTTAATATAACCAAACCATGAACTTGGAGTAAGAAATTGTATATTTGTTTCACCTTAAATCGAATAATATCAAAGTGTGATACAAAATCTACCCAAAAACAAAATTCTAATATCTAAATCCAACAAGATTTAGCACATTTAAAAATAAAGAAAAAATGTGGCGAGAACTGTTTCTTTACCTCTAAACGAACCAATATCTCAAACTGCACTGGAAATTATTACAGCTTCATTAAATCAACGAAACATTTTGACAATCATAATTATTTGCAAATATTAATACTATGATAATTAAACAATCTGTTGTTATTGGTTTTTTAAAATGAATCAGTTCTCTAGATTTCTTATTTTGATTATGTCTTGGTTTGAGAGCCACTGTACTGAAACTGTTTAAGTTATTAATGAAATAAATTGTTCTCTTGCTTCCTCAAATGGAGCATTTTCTGTATGTACATTTACTTATACTAACAATTTCTGTATTTAATTCTTTAAGGTTGGAAAACATCATCCGGAATTGGAAAAGATTGCACAGCTCCTTCCGTTCATCATGCATAAGGGAGACAAAGTGACAATCAACGACTCACCAGATCCAGCAAAATTGCTTCCCGAGAAGATGGCCTATTGGACTTATCCTGGTTCTTTAACCACCCCACCGTGCACCGAATCTGTTACTTGGATTCTCTTCAAAGAACCTATTGAAGTATCTGCTGAACAGGTGATTACAGTTTTATAGTATTGAAATAAATAATTTAGTTGTCAACTCCATGTAGTGTTAGTTATTAGAAGAATAAATAAATGTTAATATCTTATAATGAAGCAAGCTTTTTTTTCAAGCAAAAATGTCTTTAATTCCTACTGATACATGGTGAAAGTATCTTTATCGATAATTATTGGGCTTTGCTTTATTTTTTTATCAAACCCATAATTTGAGTCCGGGATGTCTAAATGAGACTTATCTGTTGGCGTCCGTGGCGCAGTTGTTTCGTCCCTGGCTACGGTTACGGATGTCTCGGGTTCAGTTCCCGGTGCGGACGGTTTACATAGATTGATCTTTCAATCGATTTATGTCCTCCCTCCCACCAATCCCATCCTCACATGGCGTAACGAGAGCGATTAGCTAACCACTAGTCCTGTCATATAGCCCTATCCTTCTATCCCTACTCTCTTCGAATAAGAAAAGAGAGGTTGAGCAACTGAGTGACAAGCAGTTCTCGTAGAAAAAATCTGTCAAGATACCTCCATTAGGAGACCATATGCTCCACATTGGGAGCGGACATGGAAAAAAAAAATATCTAAATACTTTTGATTACAACCTTGTATGGTAAATTCACAAATTTTGTGTATAATGTTGATGGTATGAGATTGACAAACTAGATTTTCAATTATATGAATATAATCCTAAAATATATTCATTTTTACTTTTTTTTCTTTTTTATATGCACAATTTATTTTATCAATTTTAATGATGTTTAGTTAGTGTCAATTCCATTGATGATTCTACAAAAGTGTGATTCTCAATTTACATTGCATCGTTAATAGATAATAAATACTGTAAGAAATACAATACTTACTACTTATAAGAAAAGAGTATGACAAATATTTGTTTGATATGATGTGGATTGAAGTATGAAAAATGCATTCAATTCAATCAATAATAAAATGATACTTTTGTATCAAAATATCTAAAGTTCATTTCAGGCCGCATAATTTAAAAAAAATAATACGATAAGTACTATAATCCTAGAATCAGAGTGATTAAAATATAAGAACTATTTTATGGCATTCATAAGACTATTTAAAGTTTATATTGATATCAGTGCAATTCATATCTAATAAATTACATTTGTTATAGTTGGTCAAGTTCCGAGGACTGCGGACTTATGGATCCAACGAGGACAGACCTTGCGATGAAGGCGTTCACGTCATCAACAACTACCGTCCCCCACTTCCCCTCGGAAACCGTGAACTCCGCGACTGCGGTGGCAACTAAGAAAATCTCATTCACCGATACACCCCAGCATCACATACGTACCTCAAGCTGTTGATTTGCAATCTCACCTTGCTGTTTGGTGTAAACATAGAACTCTCTATTTATGAAGATTAACATTATGGGTGAATTTTTTATCTGGATTATAAAAAGATTTCGATGGAATCAGATAATAATTGTTATAACACTTTACGGAGAGTTTAGTTAGTTTAATAACACTAGTTTACCTTACAATTGTACTTGAAATCTTTAGTTTATTAGAGTGCCTATAAGTGTCAAGTTGGTAAATAAAGAGTTCTTTATATTATTATAATATTCTTTGGTGTTATAGAATAATAACTTATGCGTAGTTGAGATAGTAGCACAATAATTTTTTTTAGACCTTAAATAATTATAGGACAAGAGTTTTGGAACCGCAACCTTGCTACTTTCTTTATACATGAAAATTATAAAAAGTATATTGTACATTATAAATACATATGTTGCTTAATTTTTGCTCTGGTATTGACTGAGAGTTGTCTGATACCAATAAGAAGACTTATTGATAAAAATCTCATATTAACACTTCTATAAAACAAAAAAATATTATGTATTCTTTAGTATAAACAAAAGCGCAAGAAATGCAATGAAATTATTTGTATTGATTACAAATTTGATTTTAAATTGGCTTCTTAATAACTGACTTTATCTTCGAAATTAATTATTATTAATGTTGATATCTATTACTAACAAGACATTAACATAATACTGTACATTTACAGCAAATGTATGTATTTAATATAATTAAAAAATATATTTTATTTGTCACCGAAAATCATTGGAATAATATTCAACCATCTTGTCTTATTGAATCAGGAAATATATTATATGAAAATAACTTCACTTTTTCTTGCTGTCGGTGTTTTTGAATAATTGCTTATAGTGTTACACCAATTATTGTCAATATGTCTAGTGTTTTGATTTCATTTGTATGTGATTAAGTTTATTTTAAGTGGTCCTCGGACAATTATAAATATTATTTACCTTCACCTTGGATACTTCAGTAGATTATGGCTACATTTTCTTTATTCACCGGAATAGTCAGGAATTGTTTTATGATAATTTTGCTAGGTTCCTTTTATTTGTTAAACAAATACGCCCTTTGGGCTTGCTGATACCCTCTGCATCCTCATAGTAATTCATTGGTCGATTATATTATAATGCAGAGGATCAGCAGTGACCAATATTTGGCCTTGATTGTAAATATTCAATTTTAATTTATAATATCAATAGTAAATAGTCAAGAGTTATTTTAAAACCACATTTCCTTTAGTGAATAATCTCTACCGTTGAGTTGTTCTATCCTATATTTTACTAATGGAGAACCGTGAAATATTTATGACTAGATTCTGAATTTAATTAAATAACAATTTGGATGGTTTCACGTGGAGCGGGAATGCCATCAACTAGGAATATAATGATGTATTTCTTTTGCAGATAATCTGACTCTGAAATTCGATCTGTTATCCGATGTGTTATAATAATTTTATTGAATGCTCATTATTTTATTTAGTATATCTATATGTATATATATGTTTGTTTTATGTAAGTAACTGGTTGTGCTGTATATTTAAATTGAATCGCTTATACATAAGAACGATTGCCAACAAAATTTGAAATTACATTCTTCTGAATAAATTAAAAAATTTGAGTTAAATATAATGCTAAATAATTGTTGAGAAATAATTCTCCAGAAAGTGTACTTACTAATATTTGATAAAATATTATGGAATATATTCAAAAAATGTGCCTTTAAGAAACAGTATATTGTATGATTTTAATTCAATCTGCTGCTGCAAAATAATAAATGTGGGAAAATTAATGATCGTGCCTATCATACGCCTTACTCAAATATGATATTCTTATTAAACATATTATATTTACAATAACTTCACTCTCTTAATACTTACGTAACGTGATAAGTAAAACTGTTACCCTGGGTGAAACAGAAGATCTTCACTGATATTAATAATTACTTAAAATTGTATGTTGAAATTTATCCGCATTTTATTGAAATGTTGTGTGACAACTGTTGAAACAATTTAATAATTGAATGAAATATTATTTTAATGGTTATTGATGTCATAGATTATTGTAAAACTTGAATGGATTGGCATGACGTCATTGTATTGTTTTCCAATTGTACGCTAACCGCATTAAAATATACGTAGATTATTGAATGATATTGTTTTATTTCCCTTTTCAATGTTGTTTCATTGACGTTTCTCTCAATTAAACATGTATAAAGGATATGGATTACTAAACAAACAAACAAGGATATGGCTGATTAGATTCCACAGCAATGACATCTATTGATGAGAAAAATCATTTTTCGTAAGTATACCTGCAAGAGATAAAATTTTGATATGTTACTCTTGTAAACAATTTTCTGTGCATAAGTATAATGTTATCACAGCTGCAGAAGTTTTAACCCTTACCAGTCATTTATTAATTTTAAGTACGCTAAGTCTCATTCCAACTAATCCCTCTTTATAAAACATAGAATTTTCAATTCATTTATGAAAACATTAGCGGACAATATATAAATGCATTGTGTCATTTGTTTTTTTAATAATATAAAAGTCTTTCAGCTTTAACACAAACCCGTCGAAAAAATCTATCCTCGAACTTTGACACAGCCGTAAATGATTTTTAAATTCTACACCAATCATGGTTAATGAGACTGAATGGGTCAAAGGTGCCACAGGGAGTAAATCAACTTTTCGTGGATGACAAATAATATAAATATATTAACATTGATCAAAAAGTCATCAAAGAAGTATACATGTATCTCTTACATTTAAATAGAATAAAATACAGAATTTTTCAATGATGCATAATATTGTTTCCTCTGCATTTTTGCACTTTGGAACAGCATTATGTGAATTTTGATTGATTAATAGTTTGTGCAATGTAACTTTTCAGAAAGATATTATATCCAAAAAAGAATATTCATAAAACAAAAAGATAAATAGAGGCATTGTAACCGAATGTCCTGTTAGGTTTATCTTTCCTGCTTTTATGAGATAACAAATTATTATATAAACTAAAGAGAGTCCGTAATATGGTGACCATGTTTCCATAACACTGGGAGAAGACTAAATATCTTAGTATATTTCTCATACATAGGTTAAATCTGAATTAAATCAAGTTATTCGTTTGCTCTCGAAAGTTTGTTTCCTCCTTGATGTGGAGATGAGTAGTGATTGTTATATTAGTTTGAATGTCCCCCTGTAGTTAGAAGTCAGATCTTTGCTACAAATTGCAAAGCTAGATCATCATTATATTGTTTCTTTTTTAATATCACAGATGTCGTGAATACAATAAGTAAAGATTAGCTCCTTGGGTATGTATATAAAAAGACCTCACAGATGTCTCTGTCAGCTACAATACTACTAAAGTAAACTTTTGTTTACAAATAATACAAATGGAATGGAAAAGGTAAATTTCATTAAATTGTTGGTTGTTATTCATTTGTTAAATTTCATATCAATGTATGGCCACATAAATTGAGAATATTCATTTTCATTTAACAACAGTTAACAGTAATAATAATTACGTATATTATTAGAACCTGTTTTGATTGAGTATTGAATGATCTTAGCAAAACTAGTCATGGTATTTGAATAAATGTGGGACGTTCAAAATGCATATGCTTCTTTTAATTATTAACCTTTCTCAACGTGGACTTCTTTATTATTTGGTATACATATTATTTCATTCGATATTGTCTGCTTATTGATGTTTGTCTTTACACTAGGTGAATCTTGAGTTTTTTAAGAGTGCATAATAAAGGGGTCAACCTTCAGTTTACCCTGTAAAATTTCTAGTTTCCGTTCCCTTTCCAGACCCATTTTTACTGATTGTTGTTGTGTGTTTGTTTTTTTTTCTATAGAGTACCCAACTTTGTACCCACCATCACCTGTATTTATCATCACATATATTTTCACTCCCTTCTTACAGGACGTATTCTGCAGCGTAACAACATAACACTTGGTTTTAATTTTTGCCTATACTGCCCGAAGAAAAAATCTTCAAAACTCAGCAGGCACTGTAGTGTGCAGAAAATAAAGTAGGATATGGAAGAACTTTCGTGAGTTGAAATCCACTTTTGGAATGCCACATTATTTGCCCTAAATGCAACCAAGTCAGGATCACTAACGGGGCCGACAGATCTGACTGATAGTTATATCGTTTTGAGTTTTTTATCCGTTCGTCATCCATGTTTGAATGTAAGGATTTGATCAATATCCTGCACCATAATATTGCCACATATTCATGTTGGACTATCAACTAACCGGCCAAGCTAGCTAGCACAGCTTGATAGTAAAGGGACCAATTGTGAATAGGTTGCCAGAAATCAGGAATCAAATCTCTGGTTGTCTACATTTGAAACATTGTATGCGGAAAAAAATTTGCCTGCGCTTGGAAGCTTTATCCCTGTGATTTTGCTAAATCAAAATTGCATCATCAATTTATTCTCATACTGTGGGCAGCAATTAGTAATTAGTTTGATCCATAGCGTTTGGTCTGTCATAATGAACAGACGTCTTTCAAACTAATTACTATTGTCAAGTTATCTTGACAATAGTAATTAGGAAACATGGTTACGCCACTGGTGCTTGTATTAATTTAGACAAATAAGAATACAATTTTGGTTTTTTGTCATTCTATCAAAAAATAGGTTTGTTAAGGACGCATTTGATTATCATAAAATTAATTTAGTCAGGTATGCAATACGTGTGACTGCATTATGCAAAAAAAAATACCAATATAGCAAATACATACTCGAATTATGAGTCATCATCCTATGCATATCTGAAATGCATACATACTGTTTCTTTATATCATATTATATTGCAGTAGTAACTTACCCTAGTCCATTTTCATCATTGAACTAATATAGGTAAATGAAATTTGAATTATTGAGATATTGTACACTTAAAATTTCGAGAATCGCCTTGTTTACAAAATAAGGATTAAGGCGGTTCTCGAAATTCTAACTCAGGTATCAGTGCGGATCCTAGACTTATAATATTTTATTTCGTAAATAATATTTGTCGTATTTCTATCATCTATATAAACGTTAGACACTGTTTACTGTCTGTCAGTTCGAGTTCATTCGTGCGCTCGAATGCCTGAAGATGCCGAAAGGCGAAACCCGGGTCGTTAGTGACAAAATACATGGAAGTGTACAAAATCTCAATAATTCAAATTTGATATTGAAATTCCATCAAGCACCCTCGGTCGACGTCTTAAATTATAGGTAAATGAATTAAAAAATATTCGTTATACCAGCGTGATATAAAATCCCCCTTTTTAAGTAATGTAAAACTTTTAAGCTCCCCACATTCCTTAAAAAGGTTCGTTTTTATTATGATGGAACAAATGGTAGGGGCATGGCTTCATGGCTGACATTCTTCATAAACTGGAGTTTTTTTTTACTAAAACTGTTTCTATGGCTGTATGTTCCTAGGTATTTAAATGGCATGGTATAAATAATTGAAATAAGAAAAAGCGATATAAATTTTGCAAAAACATTCTCAGTTTACTTTAGTAGACTGCAAAGAATATTTTTATCAAAAAAGAGTTGACATCTGTGTTTTGATCAAAAAAACTAAACTTACCACTAGAAAACACAGCACTTTCATATCGGTTTGTTGCAGTTGCCAAATCTTAGTTTTACAAAAGGAATGAATATTTTCATTTCTGCATAAATATGGAATAAAATATTTTTCATTGGAATCACGTTTGAAATTACGTTTAAGAAATAATTTAATGATTAGTTACCTTGTTATTAAACGTATTACCTTAATTTACTTAATAATAGGACACAATTTTTTCGTAATGTTTCGAATACAAACCATTTCTATAAAAATCAAATAATGAACTTGAATCAACAAACGTACTTGGATATTTATTATATCGACTGTTGTTGACTTAAATTATTCTGACTGAAACCGCTTTTTCAAAAATCCATGAGACGGTTAGCTACGGATTACTGTGAACAACAAGGACACTACGAAGGTAATCGGTGATCAATATATTTCTAAATTGGTGGGTGAGTCATCATTATAAGTATACACTTTATTTGTGGGTGAATGTGTGACGTACCGCAAAAGTGGTTTCGATTCATCTGTATGCGAATTACTAATGGAATGTTCCATGTAGTGGCGTGCATCAAATACCACACAAAAGGAGGTAAAATCAACAAAATAATTTTTCCGGAAATGTTTTAATTTTAGATTTCGTCATTAAGTATTGTCACTTCTTTATCGTTAGCAAAACTGTTTTAGTATTTTCCTGTCATCATGGACACAGTAATCCTGTCAGTTGGATGCACAATTAAAACTCTTCCGATTCTAGATGCGTTGACAAATGCCTCTTCATTATGAAGTTAGTCATTTACAATTATTTAGACTCGAACTCCTGGTGACTCTAAAATTTAGACTCATATCGTCTCTCGACTTGAGTCGTCATGATTTATTGTATTTTCAATTAACACCGACTCCGATTTCTGACGATCACGACTTTTTAAGATAGTTTCAGTTTATATACTTACTTTCTTACATATTTTTATAGCGCTATCTCAAACTTTCAAGATATATATAGCACCCCTAGTTATAGACTTTTACAAGTCAAAAAATTGACATTTTGAGTTAATGATGCAGGAAGATTGAAAACATCATTATTTACCTGGTCAAAGACTATCAGAAGTCTAAATGAATTCTACAGAAATGTAAGACAGAATGAATAATCTTAAATTTTTAGAAATTGTAGTGTGTGATATTTAAAGACTATACCATTTTGAGTTGCTATAGTCTAATATTAGCAATCAAAGTTTTATTGAGTTTTGGACTATGACATCTTGAATTATCATAGTTCCGGAATAGACAAAGAAATGACAATAAACGAACACGGCATAATTGTGAAGCATTTAGTAACAATAGTGAAAAAAAAGTTTTGAGTAATAGGTTTAATACAAAAATAGCTTAAAAATAAAAAATAAATGTTAAATAACACGTTGTTTATTGTTTTACGTGATATGCATATTATATTAAAGAAGTTTCATGTTGTTTCCTATTAGTTTGTAACAATAATATTGTATGCATAGTCAAAATAATAGTCTAATTTTAGACTATGACTTTTCAAAAATACTACTAAAAATACATTTTCTCTATGATATTTCAATATAAAAATTATTTCATACAAAAGTAGACACCCTGATACACATTGAGAAAGAAAATTGGCTTAATAAATACATTTTCAGATTTGGTTTAGAGGGTTTGAATCTTGAAATCTAATTATCTCAGGATGCCATTTTTTGACTTCTCATAGTCTAAAACTATTATATATGATACATGTATGTGTGATGACGGGTAAACTAAAATTTGGCATATGTATCTCAGTCATTGGTAAAATAAAAAAATTCAGTCGGATTTTTTAAAATCAAGGATAAAGTAGAGTTGGTTCGGAACAAATTTTTTCCCACATATTATTATCGAGTTCGCGAATTTGTAATAAATCATGACTAAATGTCCTGCCAATAAATTGATTCTCGATAAACTTTAATATAATCAAATGAAATTTTTTTAAACACATCTCATAAAAAGATAAGCGTTAATAATCTGACCCTAATTAAAATAATTTAATTAAGAAATGTACCTTTTTCATAGTAAGTATGTATTTTAATTTTGAAGTTATTAATTCTAGAATTATCTACATAAAATCAATTAGTAAAATATAAAATATGAACGCCACTGACAAGACTTAGAGAAATACGTAGTTTTTATAGTATGAATGTGAATAGCACACAGTGGCGAAACTAGTGGGTGCTTAAACCCTTACAGCTGAGTGTGGAGCCTTCGATAGAAGAATTTTAATTAATATTGTATTATATTTCTTACATCACTCAAAACTCTGACGTAATCTTTTCCTTTTTTTTAGTCATTTAGATGAAGCGATTGGAAAATTAGTAAGGAGTCTTAAAAAACGTTGTTACGCCATCCATAATACATAGTCATACTTACTCATTTGTACTACTCAATTTCTTACTCAGTAATTACTTAAATCGATACCTCACGAGTGCTGCTGTTTTAATTAATATTATTACGAATTAAATTATCTAGTTTTCAAAATATTATGTTTATATTCTTAAATCCAAGATTTTCATACTCAATGGCACAATCCACTGCCGGTAGAAACAAGAGTTTCTCGAATATGAAACCATCGAAAACTTAACCATGTAGATAGGCAGCCAAATAATAAAATAAGCCAAACATTCAATTCACATGCGAGATTTTTACTCCGCCGGAAAGATTATTACTATTTAATCTATTATACTTTAGATAATCTCAATTTTGTTTCAATAAATTACGCGATAAAGTCTGTTAATATTAAATAATGTTCATCTTGTTGAATATCATGTATTACTTTTAAAATTATTGTTGGAGTGTGTTAAAGTGTCTGTAGTCCAGGGACCTGGTTATGTTAGAGGCGTAACTGTAACCTGTTGACCCTCTGAAAATTTTCACTGTGCTCATTCTCACGGTCAATAGTCTGACAGCAACGTTTTGACTGTCACATATTTTGATAATTCAAATCATTTCCAGTCAAGCAGACGGATACTAGTCTCAAAATTACATGAGAACAATAAATTATTATTCAGCCGGTTCTGTAGGCGAGTGGGTTTCATCCCATTCTGTTACAGTGTCCACAGTTTTGAATCCCCGTATAGACAATATAATTAATTGGTTTGTGGATTTTTGTTCAAAGCCATGGATGACTGTGATATTTACACCCCTGCCCGCGCACCCAATCATAAAAATAACTTACTAATAGTCCTTTCCAACCTCTGGCCTTATATCATTGCCTTCAACGAAAAAGATAAGTTGATTGATTGTATAACATCCAATTCTCTCAAGAAAACTTATGTTGAGATGTTCAAAAAGGGGTATAATTTATGCTCCACATTGGGAGCAGGCCCATATCCTCCCATATTGTGGGTTACCGATTTCCACAACGCATAATAAAGACGAACTTAACTTCCTTGCAACAACTAATTATTGCAATGAACATTTAATCATTACATTGTGATAGTAGGTATCAAAGAATCAGAATGACATTTAACTACAATACAAAATAAAGTGGGATTCTTACACGGATAGATGTGAAGAAAACATTATCTTCTGTCGATGAGTGGTGATTGATGACCGATGACACTAATTATGTCGATTCATATTTTTATTTGATAGTAGCTGGCACTTATTGCAGTATTGCTGCACCACTTGATGTCATCAAGTCACGATGTTCGACATCACCATCGATGAACGCATGACGATGACGCAGCCCGTAGCCTATTAATAAATTATTAAAAAGACCAGCCCAGTGATTCACAATCTTTATATTCCACCCAAGTCGGCCACTCTGTCACCTCTATGATTCGATGCGCTACCTAGGGTCATTGATAAGCCGTGTTGACCAATAATTTTTTTTTTTAAATTGGATTAGAACAGCGGTTGCCAACTTTTCGTATCTCACGGCTCTCGAAGGTCACAATTTTGAATCTCGAGGACCACTAACTTGTTTTTTCTTTTTAAATGGTAGGTACAACCATACATAAAATAACGATCATAAAACTTAACTTTTTTTATAAATTTTAATAACGTTTGTTTGATTTTAACAAATTAAATTGTGTGATATTTGTTTCTGCATGTTTGAAATAAGTCTATGGTTTTTTGGCTTCAATGTCGTTATGTACTGCAACAGCTCCGCGGACCACCATTTTTTTCAAGGACCACCGGTTGGCTACCGCTGGATTAGAATACTGATTATAGCGCCATGTTTTCAAAACATTCCAATTGGTTTCGATTTATTCATTCAATCTTTCTAGAAAAAAATCAATTACAATAACATTTATAATAATAGCTGATTGGAATTGGTACGCTAGCGAAATATTGTTTATGTTTTAATAGTTATCTTAGTTTGTGCGATATAAAACGTAATCTATGAATTGCAAATAAAATGACTCACCAACATAATAAACAAGATAAATTCTTATATTTCTGTGCGTAGAACATTATTTCCTATCCTTAGCCTATTATAATACAATGAATTATTGAAAATCCAATTGGGCTTAAGTGACATTATATCATATTAGAAATGGTTTATTTTCATGTTATATTTCGTATTATATTCGATTACTAAGTTCAACTAAGTTTCAAAAAATTTTGAATACTAAATTATTTCAATAAAATTATTTACTTTTATTAATTTCTCGAAATATTTTTTTTCACAATCATCACAAAAATTAGTAGGCATTTTTAATTCTTAGTCAGTACATATAACAATGAAATGCGCCAAAAATCACCTATCTAAATATTATTTATAAAACTATCGACTAAGCACTAAACCAAGGGTGACCAACCTTTTTTGCCTTTGGGAAGTACTTTTCAATTCAAATTTTTTCGGGATCGACTTCTAATATGATTCTTATAGTACATTTTAATCAAGGTTTTTTCCTTCTTTCAAACTTAAAAATATTTATTTTAAAAGCAAAATATCATTAGATAAGTATGTGCTTACAAAATAATTAAAATTTAGTATTTTCGTATATTTTTAACATAATATTCATTGATATTTTTATTGCATATATAACATATATTTCATTTTTGAGAGAGTAAAAAAAAGACCAAATAAATTATGCAGTTTTTTATCGATTTTATCGATTATCTGTCAAACGAGTCCGATATTTGAATTGTATGTCATTCATATGAGAAAATAAAGATTTGCATAAATATGTACATCCAATGCATGATGAAATTCGGAGATAGACGAATCAAGTCGAGCGGAATAGTCCGATCGCCCGGATTTTATTTTTCATCATCGGCTGTAAATATATGTGTATAAAATGATAGTTTTCGGGATCCACCAAATTTTGCTTTGGGATCGACCGATTGGGCATCCTTGTAGCTTAGTGACTAAACCAATAGTGGTGTTTTATATTTCGTTCTCTTGAAAATGTAAGAATTTACCTCACTCCCCTTTAGGTCTCAAAACCGATTATCTGATATTATAAAACTGATAAATACAAACACATATAATAAATTATTTTTATTGTTCATATTTTGTTAGTAATAAAAATAATTCAGAGCCACTGGAAAGACAAATGATAGAAGATGGCGTCTCAAACATGAGCACGTTTTGCTTTTTGAATTTGATTATGAATCCATAACGACTTTTTCAAAATTAACGTCCAAATAAAACACGCTAAAATATTTTATTTGTATCCAAATGTTTTGGTTCAATTTTCCTATTCTCAGAGAGTTTTAGAGGATTTATTTATTTTAGAATACTTTCATAGTGCCTATATTGTAGATTTTTAAAAATCATTTTTGTGTATATTTTTATCCGCCGTTTTTGTTTTATTCAGATATTTTATTTTTCTTTCAGATTATTTCTCTTAATTAAATTTGAACGTTGTTGGTATAAGTCATTGTTGAAGTAAAGTTTTGGTCATCAGAATTAACGGTATAATTAAATACTAAACTTACGTAATATATATGTATATATAATTTAGTAGCGTAGATATTGTGTAATATGTATGATGGGAAAGGGCGTAAGAGTTTGCTGTCATTTTTAGCCGTTATCATGATGAAATTTTAAATATTGATAGACATTTATGGAACAAAAAAATGCTTGGTATCAAACGATTCAATGCGGAAAAAAAACGAACAGGAATGCTCTGAATTGGGCCCCTATATTTAATTTACACTGTAGCACCACTGTATAAAAACATACATTTATTTATCCATGGCATCTATCGTTATTATTTATTATTGATTTAAAAGAATAATGGATGATGCATACTTGCATACTGCTAAATGAATAATATTTTGAATTGATAACGAAACTTCATCACTCGGTAAGTTCGCGAAGTTCTATGAAATATTCATTATGATGCAAGCGGAAGCCGGATACCTCACTAGACCGATTTGGTCCGAATATGAGTTTTGTTAATAATTTAAGAATTTAGTCACATGCCGCACACACCATACAAATTATAAATTATGCGACTGGAGGCTACGTGGGAGACCATGTTATTTTTGAGTCATAATCATTTATGGTCAGTTTTTGCGGGAGCACTTCGAATGCCTACGATTAGACGATTAAAACATAGATGCATTTATTAGGCAGTAAATCCAGTATTAAGCAACCATTTTGTTGGTAGGCCCTTAACAGAATTCACAAAAAAACAATAAATAATGAAATAACTTTTGCAATCAGTTTCGTTTGTTATTCTAACTGTCTTACTGTAATACTGTCACAATCTCATTTATCCAAAATTTATCTGATGTTTACGTCAGTTAACAAAAAAATACTAATTCGAAATAAGAAGGGTTTCGTGTTGTTTAACGGAAACTTGATTATCCGAATAACAAAAAAATTAGCATGTATTGATTGTATTACAAAGATTTCCATCCTCTGTTCGAATGATTACTTAATTTCCAAGTAAAAGTCGACTATTTTAAGAAAAAAATATCAATCGACATTAAGTGTAACCTACAAACAAAACTAGCAACTCCTGCGGCGTTCTTCGTAAGATATCATTATCTCTTCAAACCAAATAATATTCTGCTTTCCGTCTGAGATAGATTCCAAGCCCTAGAGCTGGATTTTGCACCGTTGGATCATCAATTTCTGTCCGTAAATGCAGTCACATCAATTATTCGAAAGTCCTACATCAAACTTTACTACTCTGAATTTGTCAGTTAGTGAACATTCCTGCACTTGAATACGAAAAAATCGAAACAGATTTTGAGCAATTCAAATTTCATTGTAATTCGTTGCCTTGATTTTATACGATAACGATTCAAAAAAATAAACCGTGTAAAAGTTATACGTAGATAATACATAATCTACATGAATTATTAAAATAAATCTGAGCCATAAATAACCAATGCGAACATACAGTTATCGTACAATTTAAAGTACAAGGGTACGTTATATTCGGAATTTTTTACTCGTATTAATAAATATGATTCGATTGCTTGATTTTATTTTTAGCATAACAAAGAGTTAGCATATTTGATTTCAACTTCAAACTGACATTAAAACATAAGAAAGTGCCAATTTCAAAACAAAATGAATAGTTTCAGTTGCCTTCTTGTAAAATTAGAAGGATATTTATGTCATTTCGTTAATTGTATTAACAAATACATGGTTTTTTTATTATATAAATATGTTGTTGTATTTTTCAATGTCCGGGGCCATACCAAATCATCGGATAATCCAGCCCGCGGCCCGTCAATATGAATACTTGCACATCTCTGTAATATTCGAAATCCGTTGAAAAATATGAGATAATGTTATGACAAATAAAAAACATCATCCGACGAAAAATGGCTAGACAGCATAATTTATTATTTGTAAGCCAAGTGGGGAACCACTTTTTTATCAATACTAATAATAAATCTTGAAGTCAGTAACGTGTTAGAAAATCATTAAAAGGGTTCAAGTAAAAAAACTTGAAAGTATTCCGATTATATCAAATTTAGAAACAAGTAAAATGAAATGAAACTTTAACATAAAAGTTTATCAATTTGTCTTGATGTATAAATATATTTTTCTATCTACAACGCACATCACAATATATCACAGATAGCGTGTGTGTGAGCGTGAGTATTGAGCGAATGTTGAAAGGTGATTTTGCCACCTTGTGTATTATATTACTACTTTAAAAATTTTTTTTTTTTTTTTTTTTCGTCAATGTGGAGCTGGTAATGGAATCTTGAAAATTTTTTTCTACGAGAACTGCTTGTCACTCATAACCTCTCTTTTCTTTTTCGAAGAGAGTAGGGATAGAAGGATAGGGCTATGAAAGGACTAGTGGTTAGCTAATCGCTCTCGTTACGCCCCGTGAGGATGGGATTGGTGGAAGGGAGGACTCAGACTACGAACAGAAATCCATAAATCGATTTAATGATCAATCTATGAAAAACCGTCCGCATCGGGAATTGAACCCGAGACATCCGTAACCGTAGCCAGCGACCGTGTCGGCGTCCGTGGCGCAGTTGGTTTCGTCGCTGGCTACTTTAAAATAGTCACTTAATAAGAAAATTACAATTATAATTTAAGACATCGACTGAGGGTGTTTGATGGAATTTCATGTATTTTGTCACTAACGACCCGGGTTCCGAACTGACCGACTGACTCGAGTCCATTCGTGCGCTCGAATGCCTGAAAATGTCGAAAGGGTAAGCCCGGGTGACAAAATACATGCAGGTGTACGAAATCTCAATAATTCAAATTTGAAATTCAAACAATTATGTATATTATAACATCTTCTCAATGTGCAATGCGATACAATAATTTATATCGGTACGAGAAAACCAAACGTAGATTTCATAATATTTTAATACAAAAAAATTGCATTAATTTTCAGGTAAAACTCATACTGTGTGGTCTGTAAAAGATAGAAAATCATCGATAATTATTTATTTCTAAGATTTAAACTGTTTAATCTCTTGCGTCGGTTTGAAAGAGATAATTGGAACGCCAATGTCGATTAATATTGCTTATGTCCTAATTAAATTTATAGTACTAAAGAGTAGGCGAATTGTATTTCTCATTCTCTTTGCGTGGTTTATTGTGCGATTTGGTTAGATCCAAATCAACGCCTATTGCTTTTAATTTCAATTATTCGCAAATATATCTGTAATTACTTATTTTAGGCCGAACAATAACTTCCTCAAACCTACAATGTAATGGCGCCGTCCTTTTTAATCGCTGATTATAATCAAATTGCTAATCTTTTATGTCTGCGGACTTTCGTAAGAAAACATATTCGTAGCATAGCAGGAAGCCTCTTTATCCTTTATTATCGAATAGTTTTTGCTTATTGCTTTCAGCACTTGTCCCGGATGTCACAGAAAACTTTCTTATCGTATATATTAGTTATTATGGGTATTACGATGAGCCCAAAGGAAAAACATGTTGACTGATTTGATTGATTCTTTGTTGTTACAACATTATTGTATTCGGTTCTTGTTTGGACATCCAATTTCAACGTAATCATTACATAATAAACATGTATGTGTTATTTATGATACTTGGTAGAACTCCATTATAATAGGATAAAATATGTAAGTATTTAGTTATACGTAATTCTATAAGGTAGTTGGCAGCTATTTCAGCTTGACGTAGCGACGAAAACTCTGTAGAACTAAATACTTTAATATTTTATACTATCATATTTTTGATGTATATAGGCTAGCAAACCAAATGTAAATCTATTGCGTGTTTGTAAAAATTGTAGCGTGATGTTTCCTTAGGGCCGTCACTGTTTAATTTTTCAATTTTGACAATATTTTTAGTTCGGATGTGTACTGAAAATTTCATGTTCAAATCACTGTAAATGAGTGCAAGTAATTCCATGATTGCGGTTCTTTGTAACATGTCATTCACAGTTGTACCAAAATAACAATGACAGTTTGTAGCTGTTGGCTTCATGCAGTGCATTTTTCGAGTTCCTTAAAAAATATGTGAAGTAGGCAGGTACGACTGTTTTACGTTAAGGACACTTACTCAGATACTCATAACACATAACATAGGTTATAACGCAGATTTTAAGGACTAGAACCTGCGATTAAAATAAACATATCTCTGACTACACGGCGCTATAAAACAAAATCAATTCATAGAAATGTAATTATTTTTAATTAAAACCTGCCCACCAGTTTAAATAATAAAGAAAACAATTATTATTTCATACAAGAGAAAAATGACATATTTGTAAGACAATAGTAAATATTTGTGTTGTATCTACTACAACAGAATTATGTCATGGTAAATTTTGTTGCCATACTGGTAGCATGCTGTTAATTTTATTCACAGAGCTGGCAGCACTTAGGTAATGAGTTTATTTAACATGCCTGCACAATATGAGTTCTCAATAACAATTCATTAGGCGATTTAAGAATAAAATATCTCTGAAAACATTTTTTATCTTCCTATAATACCAAAGCGAATCTAAAAACAAACAAAACCGCTTTTTCAACAAAAAAAAAAACAATTAACACGTAATGCTTTGACATTTAAGCCGATAAAACAGTCTCCTGCTTGAATTATTTTGTTCGTTTAAATATGAAATTTAACATATGTATACGTCAGCAAATAACATTGGCGGAATTTTGTATAGCTGATTATAGCTCTTCAAATGACAGGCTGGAAAGACCGTTACCTTAAAGCCACGACCCAGTAAATTGTTGCAAGCACCTGTTCTTAAAGCTCACCATAAAGTTATTCTCAGCCATCGATGAGAGCCATGTTTCGCTACCGCAATCTATATGGTGTATTCGGAAGAGTAACGAGGCATATTCTAGGATGACGAGAGAAGACTGGCATACGAAAAGGATTATTGGATTGTGATGATTGTGGCGATTCATGCTTTACTTGAGGAGCGGATATGGATGCAGAAGAAATATATAAAAATGTGGTGGAATTGAATAAACTTTTCAAGACGGTACGACTATTAGTCGGATCTGTCCGATCCTATGTTACTTTACGTCTTGTACATCCTATTTTACTTTATAATAGTGCAAGCAATCAAGTCGTGTGAGTTTTTCTTTGAACATCCCCGGCAACATTTGTAAAACGAATAACCTCTACCAATCAGGCTGCTTACATCACCAACTGTCCGTGTTCATATAGCCAACACCAATATGCTGTTAAAGATAACATAGTTTGAAAATTGAAGTTAAATCAATAGCATTATGTTGAGCTAATGTCAAACTTCTGTTATGTAAATGACAAATAAAGTAATGTTAGTGTAAACTGTGTAGTTATGCTAGTGGTATTCAAGCTGTGGTCATACTGCGTAATTATTTTGCAAACATTAGAAACTGCGATAATTATGTAAGTTTTATCATTCACGGTAAAATGTTATAAAAATTAATAAAATGCCGTGCATGGAGCTCTGAGTTACGCATGTTTTACAATAAAGATATTGCTCATGCGTCGTCAAGTGAATGTATTATTGCCACCTTGCTGTGAAACCACCTGAAAAAATGCCTGCATGGTTTCCAAATAAAAATGTTCAAATTGTAGACTTTTGAAAGTGGTAAAAGTTTGATGACCGCTGGCGCAGGCAATCATATTTACAATACAACTATGTACATAGAATATAGCACTTTTTTAATGGTCTTGTTTTCAGCAAAACTCGCAAGCATTGCTTACCATACAATATTATTCAAAGATCAATATCTATATGTATGTGTTTACTGGGTATTATTATTTGAGCTGTTACTTTGGTATTTCGGACCAACACAACAAAAAGTTAATGTTTATGATGAAGTATTACCGATATATTATAAATACTTAGTAACTTCTTATATCAGAAACCTCATAGCTTCTGTTATCTTATTAACAGGACTGGAGTTAGGAGCCTTGATTTGTGGTACTCATTTTAGACGGATAGGAGTCGTCAAAAATCAACCGACTGCAACTCTTTTTTTAATTAATTTTTTATCATCCTTATCCATCAGTATAATTGAATATTTATTTTTAATCATTTCCGCGTCCATTGTCGACCATTTGTACTCCTATTCAAGCTTCACAACGAAAGTTGTTTTTACGAGAACTACTCGTTATTTAGTTGCTCAAATTCGAACCTTTTTTGTAAGGACGGAACCAGGTACTAGTGTTTTCAGATCGGATTGTTTGGGAGAAAATTTGAACATCACATCACATACACATATGCTTTTGAACGAAAAATCGATGTATGACAGTGTGTGTTTTGGGATTCAAAGCCGTATACACAGCAATCGAAGAATATTGACCGCTCGGCTACTTATTAAAAAAATACAGACTGTTTTAAATGTAAGCTTTCCTTTTCCTCATATATATTGATTACGACTTAAATAAATACTACCTTCCCCGTTGACATTCAAGTAAAAAGTAAAATTTGTATACCCGATCAATAAAATTATCCGTCGGTTATATTAAATTTTCCTCACTAATAGATATTTAATTATATAATAATACACACTTTACATGCAAAGGCGCCGCTAGGAGGACTCGTGAAACTCCAGGCCCCCATCATAGTTCCGTATGATATTGTGAATAATAAAATAGAGAAATATGCATATGGGACAGTTAAACACAAAAACTTTAAAATTATTCGAACGGCATCGTTACGTTTCAAATATTGTTAGTCAGTGTACGTTCTGGGTAATTGAATTTATAAAAAAAAACAAGTGTGCTGAACGATAATTTTCGCGATAAAAACGAGTTTTGGCAGTCCTCCAGTCGTAAGCCATTTTTAAATCATACAAAGTGTGCATCTACCTATCCTAGAATAAATTTGGTTAACGAAAAAATTGTAACTTCCATTGCCAAAAAAATATATTCACAGTAAATCAAGATGTGTCAAACATTCTCAGATATTTACCATACTGAGTTATTATTATATCTTTTCATCATATAGTTTTAAAACATCGATTTAAAAATTTGGTTATCGTCGAATTCGTATTCAATATTTTCTTTTCAAAATGGTTGCTCTTGACACTGAAATCTTTTTATAGGCGACTTATAAATGGCCGCGTAATAAAAGTTACGCTTCTTTCACTTGATACAAAAGGTTAATTATAACACATGCTCTAAATTAATTATTATGTCATTCTTTTTTTTAAAAATGTTCATTAGATCACCAAATACGCGCCAATTAAATTTAAAATTCACAGATGCATGTATTATTGTTATGCTAATTTTATTATTTCTCCAATGGCATTCTTAAAAGATTAAATTTGTATGAATTAATTCAATAACATTATATTTGAGACGCATATTTTTTTATATGCTATCACGGTTTGGTTTCATGAAGTTGTTAGATATTGTTGGAAAAGTTGTTACCATTCGTCACCACTCGAAAATTTTATATATTTTATTTTATTATTATGTATTCATTGTTTTCAGTAAAATAAATAAGTGTAACTGTAAATCGATATGACATTCCGCTGAAATGGTTGATAAAATTATAATATATATCTGTATTAAAATAATATATTTATATTGATAACTAAGTAAAATTATTTCCGACAAACAATATTTTTATTTAATTTTCATTTGTCACTTTTTAACATGAAAAAATGGTGGATATAAAAAAGTTAGCTTTGTAAATTTGACCACTTTGTTAATTTACAAGTGTAACTACCTAACTACCTAGTCACTAACCCGATGTGACAAACTATCAGCTTCCTTCAAAAGTATTTTCTGACTTCTCCAGATCTAGTCAAACAATTGGAACAACAAAGTAATAAATTTTATATTGAAACCGTATTTCCACAAAGTAACCGCTGAATTCATCGGAATTATTGTTTTCTGTTACGGGTAATATACAAATTGCTATTTACGTATTATGTTTGATGACTAATAAATGAATTCTTTTTGCCTTCCGTCCAGTAAACTCTTCGCCCCGAATTCGACATAGCCTTTTATGACTCTGATCTTAATGCCGTAAGATATATGCAACATCTATACCTACATAACTCCAGTAGGTATATTAGAGGACGACAATTTGATTTTTGTAAGACATCACATTCGTATGAAAAAAAATATATGGAGAAATTGATCAACTACTTGGGCATCTTTTTAATAGCAATTGAAATCATTAATGGGCGGCGTATTAATTGAATATGAGGCAGTTATATAAAAATCCTTGATATTCATTTTTTATTGCACAAAGAATAACTTAATCCACGACAGTACCAATTTTTTTCGTTTTACCTACTCTAAAAAGATTAACATGCAAATTATTGCTTACATAAAGTACGTGAATACTGAATGTGGGTTACAGTCATTACAGAGTGTAGGTGAATTGACAAAACTTGATGGGAGTTTCTTTGAAATCATAAAAATATAAAATTTCATTGGGCAACTAATTTTATTCTATCAGCTGATCTAATTATTTATTTGAATCTGAATACGTATCTCGAGTGCTTTGCTGTCCTTCTTTGTCTATTTTGGAGATGTATAATTGTTGTATAATAAAAAACTCAGTTTGGTCAGAGGTTACTTTTTGACTGCTGTTGATCGCTACAGTGGTTGGAAAATTGTCGATCACTTAAGTTGTAATATATTACAAAACGTTTTCTGAATTATGAACACAAAAAAATATATGTACTAATTCATATAATTATGAATAGATAGATACTTTTGTATGTTGATTAATCAACGTAAACCTACGAATCCATTCTGCTGTTCCTCAACCTCTCTTTTTTTCGAAGAGAGTATGGATAGTAGGATAGGTTCCGTTTTGAGGATCGGACGGGTAGACGGGATTTTTAGACGTTAAAAACATTCATGACTACGAACAGAAATCCATAAATCGATTGAAAGATCAATTTATGAAACTGTCCGCACCGGGAATTGAACCCGAAACATCCGTAACCGTAGCCAACGACGTTACCAACTGTGCCGTATAAAATATTATACTAACGTGCCTTTTATAAAAACAGATTTTTGCGAATGAACAGTTTTCATCAAACGTCAAATTTCGACTGAAGATGGTTTTAAATCGATATATTTCATACACTTTGATAACTCGTACTTTTTCTGTAAATAAATTTCTGCAATTACATGGGTATATTATGCATGTTACCCGCAACAGAAAACAATTATTCCGATGAATCCAGCGGTTACTTTGTGGAAATTCGATTTCAAAATGAAATTTATTACTTTGTTATTGTTTGACTAGATCTGGAAGGGTGAATTACCCGAAACATCAGTCAGCTTCGTAACACCAGTCAACGTTCGTTTCGAAGCTAACTGATTCGTTGGTTATTTGCAACGCTGCATTTTCTTAACTGTTGCGAATTGCGATAAAAAAATAACCTGTCAAAAAGAGTGCCGTCAACTAGTTCAGTGCTCCGAAAAAATGTTAAAATAAAACAAATGAAATGGTCGTCATGGAATCAGCTTTCAAGAATCGACTTACGCTCGTGAAAACTTAATCGATTTTCCCCAAAATGGAAGCGATGACGTCAACATTTTCAGCGTGAAAATATATCACAAAAGTATGTGTGGCCATATTTACGACGGGATCACGTGACAAGGCTTCATAAACATTACTATTTTTATTATTCTTGATTCAAATGACGCCAGTTAAAAGAGTTACCGCAGAACAATATTTTACGAGAAACAGTCATTATTCACGTATTGTCATTTTCAAATCGGTTTTAAAAATGTCAAACTTCATAATAGTCAAGACTTTAGTTTTGCGTGTGAGGCAGGACAAAAATATTACTCCAAATAGGTCTACGACTATTATTTACAACCAGGGACGTCATTTGGGGAGGCTGATTTTGGAGAACTATACATTTAACAAATTGAAATAACGTTCCTGCTTAGAGCCAGTAATATTACACAACAAATGGCAGTGTCACCTGTCAATGTTCACTGAACACTCACGCTAAAACAGACATACAGTTTTTCTGCATCTGCTCATATGTAACGTGCGCAAGTGCAGTGTTTACCTGTGCGTTACAGACAGAGAAATAAATCAAGACTAATACACCGCACCCCCAGATACATCCAACCGTAAGTCATAATTTTCCGTTCGAATCATGAAGTGCAGAACGTAAAGGAGGCGGAAGACTTCAAGCGCTACTATTCGGCCATGATGAAATCTTGACTTATTGTTGATAATTCGTCTCATCAATGAGAGAAACCGGTCGTTGGAAATGGGATATTTTTTATTTCTATAAATATGTGTACTGTCTGTCCACAAAAAGTTGACAGTTAACACCAGAAAAATGGTTAAAAATTTACCCATTTGTATTTCAGTTTGATGAGAAAATTTATTGAGGTTGATTACTTTCTTTTTATTTCTAAAAAATAAATTTAAATGTCCCAATAATTTTGTTTTTCCACATTTTTTCTAATTTAGAGACGACTAAGAGGCCAAGAAAGTAAGAAATGAATACAGGATATGAAAAATATTATACATCGATTGTAAATGTAACAAAACTAACGAAAAATTTGGTCGATTTCATGAATAACTATTTTTTATAATAATAAGAAAAGAAGTTCAATACTTTTAATACGTAATGAAATTAATCAAACATGTCTACAATTTTACCTGCCAAATATAATGTATCATTAAATGTCGTGTTCCAACTTTATAATTAAATAATGGCATGTGAGCTATTTTGATTGGGGTTGGAAAAAATATTTTGCTTAGTTCACTAAAAATATTTTCAAAGTAAAACTTATTTGGTAAATTATGTACAGGAGGTCTTGAAGTTAGATTAGAAACGGCTGCGGCATTAGCAAAAATTTCACCTGCCTTATTTCCGGTGGTAAATTAGTAAGTGGTATCAAACTATAAAACATTGTTTTTAGCCCGTAGTCGTCGTTATTTTCGAGGAGAGAAACCGACAGCGTAGATTCGCGTCGCCCAATTGTTCGAAGCAACGTGAATCATTTTGATTATCAAAAAGTGATATTAAAAAATGGGAAATATTGATCGTAATTACCACATTCGTCAATACTTTATATTCATATTTAATTAATTAAAACATATAATTACTGCCAGTAATGTTTTTCATTGTATCGATTATTCGTGTGAGTAATGAATATCGATTATGTAGAATGAATAGAACTCAAATAAAATCACGTCATTAAATTATTCAATATAAAGCTGTACAAAAAATCAGATTTAAATTTACACTTCAATTAAAAAAATAGTAATACATATATCAAACGCATGGATGGGATTTTTTATGATTTTCAAAATAAAAAATATATGTAACTACGTACAAATGCATTCCTTATTTAAATCTTTACTATTTTGATGACAAATTAAATGACAGAAACCATGTTTTTCGGTATTCTTCGTAATCAGGGCTGCCAACTGACCCGATTTGAGCGGGGCTGTCTCGAATTAAACAGTCAAATACCACATTACCTCTGGGAATCCCGATTCTACAAAAAGTGCATATAGTTATGAATATAGAGAATCAAGCAATTTTTCTAGATAGCCCAGCGTACCTGTTAGCGTCAACTGAATCCGAATGCACATATTATTTGAATAGTGTGTGAGAAGACCCCGGATCGAAGAGAGGCGATCGGCTGGTTATCCGGAGTCCTGGAAGGGCTGATCTCAGACAAACACCATTTCAGATCCGGTTAAAAACTTATTTATTTTCCATTCAAGATGCAGTGGTTTAACATTACACAAATATATAAATCTTAACACATAAAATTGATTCTACATTTACATTTACTTAGCAACTGAATTTACTTTAAGTTATAATACAAATAACACAACGAATTTAAATTAAATCCAACGCAAATCAAAACACAAAAACAAACAGTTCACATGTCCCCTCCGCTGCCACGAGACCGCAGCTCGTCTTCGACTGTATACAAAAATTCAAAAAAACTCCGTGCAAAGTTGGAGCTACCCTTTTCCGTAAAAATGGACTCGTCCAGCGGCCGAAGCCCGGGGGCTCTTTTTTTACCGCCTGGCAACAAGAAAAAAACCTATACTGCGAAATATTGCTGTTTGCCGCAGGCCGATTTCAGTTCAGGACACTAATGACACTTATACTTAAGAAAAACCAGGGTGTGTCATGTGTTCGTTACATTAAATTATAACTATTATGTTTTAGTGTATTTAAATGCTGTATTTTCCCCTTACCCTCTTCTTCTGGGCGACAGCCCCGATCTGTGATTTTGGAAATATGGCAACCCTGTTTGTGATACATCTAGAACGCCAATGATCAAATTGAATCATAAATCATGACATAATAATAATAATAATACAGCATATTTAACTATACACAAAAGTAAACCGGATACGTTGATTGGCGCAAATAAAAAAAGGAATTGTCGGAAGATTGCTATATCTTTTGTCGTTATATCTTTAATAATCATCGTCATAAGATATTCTGCGTCAATTTGAGAAAAAAAATTGCAAACAATTTGACATTCAAACATAACGCGGTTATTCTCGGGTCTTCATTTATTACCATTTAACGTCGCGGCTATTAATTTGAATTCCTTTATCGTCAGATGAATCCTGACTAGATTAATAGGCCAATTTCGTTAACAAGCATTATGTGGCTAAGAAGGACAGTGACGTAAGAAGTACACGAAGATGATGTACAAAATAAGTTTGACATTATTATACGATTTGTGGAGAACGAAAAAACGAATGCATTTATATTAGTTTAATATACAAAGCACGTCACCTAGTATATTCTTGAACTAGAATAATATCCATGCTAAAAAAATAATAAACTGTTCTTAATAATTATAATCTAACATTTATTAAGTATAAATATAACGCTAACAATGAAAAAATAAATCAGTATCACATTTTTATATTGGTAGACAGGCTGCTTGTTTGGCTGCAAATGGAACATACATATTTGAATTACACGATCAAAATTCGTTTCTTATAATTGACAGTTTCTTGAACATATCTCATTTATAACTATTTCATTTATCACTAGTACTCCATCATAACTGCATCGGAATTTATATGCGGCATGGCTTAAAAGATGTCGACGTATTTTTCTTCAATCATGATAATTTTCAAAAATAGCTAACTCGATAAGGAACTAAAAGAAGAGACGTGGTATAAAATGTTATTTTAAAACAAGGTAGCTCGAACACTGATATAAAAACATCGGCATGGCTGTGTAGCCCTAGAACAGCTTCCAATTTTAAAACGTTCATTCTTTGTAATAAATGCGATCATACAGTGAAATGTGTAAATGAAAATGAATATTATGCATATTTGATTAATAAAAGATACCTATTAGGCATGTGAAGTGAGTTACTTGGGCGAGATTACAATCACTTTAAAGTCGTTACACTTACCTTCTCTGACTCATTCTTTTTGATTCGTATCACTGCGTATTGAACAGAAAAAACTGGGACCACAATGATCAACTGTTGCTGAACTAGGAACAAACAAAAAATTCAAAAATAAATGTCCTACTTATGGATCACTTTACAGTGTTAACTGTCAATTCTTGGTGGAAAAACATTATATTTTAAAAGTAAAACACAATTTGTTTTGTATTGCTTCCACATTTATGCAATGATCAAGACCGGTTTCGCTGTTCGCGAGCATATCAAGTGATCGATATAGAAATGTGGAAGTAGTAAAAAATAAATTGTGTTTTATTTTTAAAATAGTTATATATCGTCGTTTTATGGATTCGTATCGAAAGGCATTGATGGTTGTGATGATTTCATCAGGTCTCTTCTATTCTATCTAATCCTGAAAAAGAGACAAATCGAGAGAGCAATAGTTAATAATATATATATAACCTATAATTTAAGACATCGACTGAGGGTGCTTGATGGAATTTCAATATTAAATTTGGATTATTGAGATTTTGTACACTTCCATGTATTTTGTCACTAACGACCCGGGTTTCGCCTTTCGGCATCTTCAGGCATTCGAGCACACGAATGGACTCGAACTGACAGACAGTAAACAGTGTCTAACGTTTATATAGAAGATACAAATACGACAAATATTATTTACGAGGTAAAATATTATACGTCTGGGAGCCACACTGATACCTGAGTTAACATTTCAAGAATCGCCTTAATCCTTATTTTGTAAACAACACATTAACCGAGTGGCGAATTGCCGCTTTCCAACTACTTTTAGAATTACCAGTGATTTTACAATTATAATAGCATTGTGGGTTTCGACGGGATGCAATTCGACGAAAGGGTAAATATATACAATCGAATGCCTGAAGATGCCGAAAGGCGAAACCCGGGTCGTTAGTGACAAAATACATGGAAGTGTACAAAATCTCAATAATCCAAATATATATAACCGTTTTAGTTCCATTATGACTAGATCTCGTTTAAATACTTTTATTTTAAATTTTCTGTAGTCCATATTCTGATCTTTTATACGTCGGTAATGGACATGATTAAAAAAGCATGGGTCTTTTAATGTTCTGTATGACTACGGAATTATAACAATAACGTATGATAATAAATTGGTTAATTATTATTGGCGATCCTCAGCTCAAAATAATTATATTCAAGCATGCAGTAAATAATACTAGTAAATATAGCCACTACCTATGATATGATTGGTGGTTTCTATTCTTAGACGAATTAGTCTTCATTAAGGAAGTTTATTTGATAACATTAATTTAGTATACAATCGTTACAACGCTTACCTGGTAGTAAGGCCAGTTTATTCCAAGACCAAGACTCGAATGATATTAGATTGAAAATTTTTTATCTAGCCTGATTTTGTGAAAATAACTTTAACTAATAACTAAAACTTTCCTCAGAAGAAGATCTTAGTTCATGAACCATCAGCTTTATATACCTTCATTTTTACACTCAATTTTATATAATGCCTGTTATGTTTGTATTTTATATCAGTTGATAATGCTCGTGATGAGCGAAACCGGTCCTGATCATTATAAATATGTGGAAGTAGTACAAATGAACTGTGTTATATTTTTTTTAAATATAATGTCTTTTCACCAAGAATTGACAGTTAACACCTTAAAAGTGAATAATTATTACCATGCCAAAAATTTTCACTCGCTCAATAATTAGCATTATGTTTTACTATTGAGTCACGACTCAAGACTCACGACAGTCTTTTATTTCTTTTCATAAACACATACGTTAAGGATCATTGAATAGCGTAAAAACAAACAACTAAATTAGCAAGTCTGTCACAGTCTTGTGAAGTATAACTGTCATAATCTGATCAATAGAGGTCGGTCAACTGAAAATACAAGCCAACTAACAAGAAAGCCATGCTAGGTATTAGATATTTCATTCATTCTAGATGATTGCTCATTTTTTCTTATTTTTAAATGTTTCGCAGAAATCGCAATAAACCTGTTTTGCTTTGATTCAAAAATATTTTTGTTCAATGTATCCCTTCAATTGTCGTTATTATTCATATTTCGTCTTCTTTAGAAAGTTCTTTTAACTGTATATTTGAATGGAGTGATTATACGGTTTTAGCACATCCGTTCAAATATTGGGGTGTGGTGTGAGGTCATAATTTCGAACACATCTCAATACATATTAAATAGCCCTATGATGTAACGGACAACCGGACTAAACAGAACAATTTAAAAATAATATTTTTGTCGTATCTATTATTTATTAACATATTATAGACATGAGTGACTTCTCATCGAGTTTATCTCGTATGATTTTCCGATTTTAAAATTTTTTGACGAATCAGATATTTTTTTCCAAACAAATTTTGAAATATTAAAAAAAAAATTGCCTTGTATTATATGAAATAAAAAGTATCGTCATTTGCAAATATTTGTATTTAATATCTACAATAAACACATTCTAATTACATATTAGAGTTATTATACTTTTATGTTTTTATAAATTACTAAATATTATATAGATTATTTATTTCTTATGTGTCCAATAAATAATATTATTTTCAAATTGTTCTGTTTAGTCATGGAACCGATGTAGCGGTTGTACTTGATAATTGTGTTTTTTTAATCATCATACTAATACTAATAAAGTCTATCAAAAATGTCAATCAATATCTAGGTAATTTATGTAGCCAGCAGCTCTCAACTATTGACATAAATAACGCAATTATGATGCTATCAAACTAATAAATAAACTAGCCAACGATAAGTAGTAAAAATAGGCAACTTTGGAGGCCCTTTAGTCTCTTGACCTTTGACCCACTACCGCATTGCTGTCGCATGGGGATGCTAATTACACCACTAGACAGCATGTCTTGCAAAAGAATTTTTGTTTAACAATGCAATCATAAATACTACTCGGATAATGTTTTAAAAATAAATTAGACAAAATTGTGTTCGACTGAAAGGATACGGAGAGCAATGAATAAAATGATTTTTTTTCCAAAAATTATCGATGCAATTGAAAATTTCAAACAAGTTATGGGAAATATACTTTTTAATAATATATTTAACAATATTTATAAATAAAATAGTAAAAAAGCTTTTAATGGATAACCGATTAAATAACTTTAAATTAGTCAAGGGAAAATAAATAATTGTTAATTGTTACCATAGATGAGATCAAATAATCAATGTCATATATTATTAATAGTGGCTTATGCTTTCATTTTAGCTTGTTATGTTACTAATATCTTCTCATCAAATGTTACAACGACCAGATTTTAAATTGTTTAATAAGTGAATAATGAGTGTCGTGAAGAAAGTGTATTCTTTCGGATGCCTCCTGCATTATTGTAGGCATAATCTAGAAACGCTGCTGACCGCAAACTAAGATAAAACCAGCATATGTATCAATTTCGCTCATTGGGTACTCCACAAATCTCTTCTTCTACAGCCAATATAGGTGAAGAGGTGAGCGGATCAATGTAATATAAGGATAACTTGGGAAAGAATTCCAGTGGATATTAACGATAACTGAAAAACAAATAACGCAATATTTCGTGAATATTTATACTGAATCAACTATTGCGACGGGGTTTTGTTGAATAGTCGACCAGTGCAAATTGGAAAATAAAAAACGGCTCGTATAAGATAGTATGCACTTGTTATATTATCATATCATGTCCTGTCTGCTACAGGTCAAAACGATATTACTTGAACTTAATTTAAAAATGAGTCGCCCGAATATTTTTAAATGTGATAATGTCTTGTCTGAAATTCACTCGGCTACATCAGTAATATTTCTTTCCCGTTTTAGAAAAAAACTTCAAGTCGCATTTTGAATTATTGAAACCAGAAGCCAAAAATTTATCGTCTGACAAAACACACAAATTTATTGAACTAAATTTCCTTTCAAAAAAGAAGTAGATTTAATAATGTAAAAACAAACTGTTTAATTTCAATTCTTATTACGTACTCGAATCACAATCATGCATTCATTGTTCAAAAGTTATTGTTTCATGATATTTAAATAAATTGTTCAATTTATTGTAGGTAATTTTCAAACAAATATTACAGATCGATGTATTTACCCAAAACTATTGTTACTGACTATGTTTTTGTAATATCGTTTTACGTCTTCTTCGATGTGAACGAAGAAGGCAGAAAAAGATATCTAACCAGCGCATTTTATGGCCTAAAAAACCAATATGTTTTATTATTATTAATCGATTTAATTAATTAGACTTCATGCTCTAATTTTGAACAATAGTCAATCTATGGTCGAGCGATATTCTAACGGTAATAATATAATGATCGGTAACACGATTTTAAAACGTTTAGCTGGTTTAGCATATCGATATGATTCTTTAACAATAAAGCAAACAATTGTTATATTTCAAACTGCCATTGAATATTGGAAAGTATCTTTAATTAAGTTATAATAATTGAATAACTACAATCCAAATCCGACGTTATGATTTTTAGATAATTACACTCATTGAATTCCAAATTGTTCATTTCAGAACAACTATATGAGATCAAATTGACTTTTGTAATTTATTGTTTTTTTAATAAAATTCTATCAACCATGTTTGCCTCCAATGAGGTTCATACAGATATTTAATGGTCCTTCTTAACAGAAGTTGTTTTTGTGAGAACTGTTTGTTATTCAGTCACTCAACCCCCTTTTTCGGAGATGGTTGGGATTGAACGTTTTTGGGGTTGGGTGGGTGGCAGGGGATGTTAGCATCGTAGACATCCATACCATAGAACAAAAATCTATAGTTATGTCAATTGGATCGGAATTTATGGGTCGGTACAGTGACTCGAACCCGTGGATACAACACCTGACTAGGAAGAAGGGTTTTAAATGTCACTTTTCAATTATTGATAATTCGGGTAAGTGTTACAAATAATGTGGATAAGAGTAAATATTGTTATTCACTTAAATATAAATTAAAGATACCTAAAATTGTATTAAGCCATCTGATGCACACAAAAATATTTAAAAAATAATTGGTGAGTATTATAAAGAGATATACCGAATGAAAATGCTGTATTTTTTTTTTTGCGATATCGTCGTTTTTAAGTATGCTTTGTTTCATATTTCTAGCATAACGAAAAGTGATAATTCATGTTGAAGTGTTGTTAGTGTGAAATTTTAATCATTTAAGCATTAATTTTTTTTAATATCCAAGTGCGTAGTATTATAATAATGAATCTTTTGAGAATGAATCTTCACTTTTAAAATTCGCTAATTGTTTTAAGTATTAGTATATTTTAGTCAGGTTGAGAAATCATCAAAATTCAAAAGTATCATAGAGCTACATGTGCAATTTGATAATATATGGTCATTTTGCAAAATAAACACAAATATTTTGGGCGAATCTCTAGCATTCTAATGAAAAATGGTTGGACTCCTCGGCTCCTCCGGCTCTTCGTGGTCGGTTATCGGTTCGTTGATTTAGTGATCATTTTTAAATGCAGACAGAAGAGCCATTATTATTTTCCATCAGGGTTATTAACATCTTCGCCGTTAGTCAACACGCCAAAAAGAATTATTAGCGCATTTTATGGAAGGAATAGAACACAACACAAAGTATAAGACAAACGAATTGGGCACTAACTTGCAGGACCGTATTCAGACACCGCACTTAACTTACGTTGAAGTATTCAGAAAGTGCTACATATATAAAGACGGAAGTGGAATATTTTCGGTTTCTTGATTTAATTTGCCGCATTTAATTTTATAATATACATAACGGTCTTCGATTTAAACTCCGACTTGAACTGTTTTAGTTTACTTTACTGTATCTTTATTCTGTATTAAAATCATTAAAATGTAAATTTGGCCAGTCATTTCAAGAAAACTATTGCTTTGTATATATTATATAAACAGTAGTGTAATTTTAAAATTTCGTTTTTTCTTTGGAAGGGATTTGTTTAATAGTTTTACTGTTGCTTTGAGGAGATAATGACTTCAATAAACCTTAGAAGCACTGCTCTTCCTTAGACATTATTTTGCTGAAACCCCCTTTACATTATCATTCTTAAGTGGCGTAACTGTAATTAAGATGTCTTCATCATAATCTCTGGTGGACCCTTTCCGAACTGTTATATTTTGGTGCTTACGGCTATACTCCCATAGATTTCACTGTTTTTTAAGAATGCAATTTTCTTTCACAAAACTTAGAGGGAGTTGAATTGAGTTTGACTTCTAAATAAACTACTATTATCAGCGTTAGTTTACTTCAAGGTACGCAACTTCGTGTCCTTAACATCTTTTTTCCAGCTATTTTTATATACGAGAACCAACACAAGGAGTGCGCCTCCTCTAGTTACGCCATTGAACCTATTGTGGTAGTATGATGAGTTAAAAGATACTGAGTTCAATGTAACCCGACCGCAACTCGAACTTGAGACACTCAGCTCGATTGCTCAGAAGTTTCTATCCGGATAGGCGTCGTAAGAGTTGAAATGACTAAATTCGATTCTGACTCTTTTTGGGGAACATACCAGAATAAAGTGAACGAACAAAATGTACTCTCTGTCTCATTCATTCCGCAAGCGTTAGAATGAAAAAGATTATACGCGGTAGTAGTATCGGTGAGTCAAATTGCTGGTGTTTTATAATAGGAGGAGGTTTCTGGTCTTCAGTTTAAATCCAAGAGTCACGTCAGTAAGTTGTCGTGTCAATTTTGGCTTGTTTATTCTCTTTGGATAGTGTACATTTGAAAAACACATCATCATGTCTACTATTGGTAAGTTAAATAATTAAAAAATACAAAAAGTATTTTTAGGTTAAGTGTTATTTAGTTATTAAAAAATAAGTTTTAAATTTCCCACCTAAACTTTTGTATATAGATAACAGTTATGTGCCATGTTTCCGTTCTGTGAATTTAAATTTTACGCACTATCTATTTTTATCTATACATGTGACACATTTAGCGTGCCTTGTGAATATTTTTAATGCGTGAAGTAACAAACTTGCGTATTGTCACATACGTAAAAAGTTGAACGCGTCACTAGTAAAATTGCCCTCGTTGACGCATCTTTGAAAAAGATTGGTCGGCATCTGTTACGGCTCACGACCGGCTTCTCGTATTGGAATCTAGCCAATTCAAGGCGTGGTACATGCTCTTCACTCACTAACTCAACCGGCAAAATTCTCAAAATAATCACCGCATTTAAAAGACTAGATTCGATAATATATTTTTCAAAGCATGCACGCACGTACTCTTGGATTTCGGCGCCGGCATACCTACGTTTATCGATTTCTTCGCGCTCTAAATTTTCGGGGAAAATCGTAACTTTACAAAGTTACGCAATCTTGATACAGCTTAGCGTGTCGAATCCATTTTCCGGGAAAGTTTCCGCGAATTTTTATTAATCTTTATTTAAAGGAAGTCATCAAGGCGAAGTTATAACTGTCTTTGTTTTATGAGGTAATGTAGGTCATTCAAAATATTCGTCTACCTACATAGAGTTTATTTAAGAGAAATTACTGTACCCAGCACATTTCCGCACGAGTTACATTATTTCAACATGAAGCATTATTGTTTACTACACTAAATGAATCAGATATTATTATATGTATCACAGCGTAAGGAATATTCTTTATAACTCATGTGGAATTTCTAATTCCACTAAACAACAAGGCACATAGTGCTTTCACCTTTCAACAGATCAATAGGAATTTACTCATGTAGGTACACTACGATCTATGATGCATTTTTTTTAATTTTCAAGGTCGCCACGTCATAACAATAATATTTCAAACGTTTTGTTTATCGATTTATTCTCCACTACCTACACCTTGTTTTTTTATTACCATCTAATAAAATATTGAAAGACGTTACTACATACAACAAAACTTTTTTAAATTACAGAGAATAAGTCTAGTAAAACTGGTTGCAAAATATTTCTTGTGACGTTTTTCTAAACGCCGAAGATTGTGTAAATTTAACACGGCTTCGTTTTTAATGGGCGTTAAATATACATAGTTAAGTGCTAATTAGCACCATTCGGAGAGATACAAGATGATTCAATTGCCAAAACTGCGCCGCGTTAATAAATATATATTCCGTGGTCATTTTTGATGAGTTGTTAGACTCCAAGCGGACTCCAATTAGATTTTAGTCTATAATAATATTATTGTGAATCGTCGATGTGGCGCCGGGCGATTCCTCCTTCGCATCAGCGCAAACTTGCCGCAGCAGGCGTCTATGCTTCGGCAGAGTTGCTTTATGCTTATAGCGGGAATAAATTTATTGTATATGGCGGGCTATGAAATCAGAGTCGTAACCGACGATGACATCATGGGTCAAACTTGTTCAATGTTATATTATTCCGAGTGCGGGCTGTCGAATTTTCGGCCCGCAAGCACAACAATAGTATATTCCACGACAGCCCGAATATAACGCGACCCATAATGCTTCAAACGGTATTGAAAAGAAAAATAATTATAATACACGATAAAAGACATAGTAGACATACCTAAATATCAATAAAATATTCATAAATTATAAAAATGTTTTTAGTTTATCATGATTGAATATGATATTTCTATCATATTTGATTACATCTATATCTATGTCATATAAAAAGTATTTTATATTCGTATCTTACAACTAGAATCATAATATACATCCATTATTTGACAGTCAATATGACAATATTTGAGCAAACGATTGTTTAATTGTTTACAATAGTATTCATTTTATCACGGCTAACAAAACTATTGACTTAAAAAATATTGACAATCACTAGCTAGATTCATACATAAACTAAATTTTATGTAATAATTTTGTAACTACGTCAAAATAATATAAGTGTGTGAGGCGTTAAATATCACATATCTAAAACACTATTGTTTTATAACGTTTTATAGGTAGTTCAAATAATTATTACGTCATCTTTTAAGATGGAAAATGCATGTAGTTTTTTTGTCTTAGGCCTTCAATAAATACTTTAATTGGCTTACAATGTATAAACAATGGAATATTTCAACTCCGCTATTTCTTGAAGACGTTCGATTCAATGTTGACATAAAAAATATGTATGTATTTGTTCAAAAATACCTGAAAGATATTATTATGCACACTAAAACTGTATAGTAAACAACATGCATAGATAATCACATGACGTAATGCAAACGTATTGGATTTTATTGTTGATGGCATTAGATTGGAATAACCTGATCTAAAGATTTACCTCGGCCCCACGTTACGGGCGTTGCACACACCTAGAATTTATATGCCTAGTTCAAATTCCATACAATGTAATGTGGTGGGAACTACTTCTACAAACGAACCTAATGTTTTTCGTTAATCCTATTCGCTTATTCAGAAAATAAGCCAGCGTTTAAATATTTAATGTGGGCTCGAATAGAAAATACTAACGTAGCTGTTTTCAACTTATTTCAAACATAATCTGACTGGACACTGGAAAACTATCGGCCTCTACCGCTTTATCAATATTGTAAGAATCCAGTGCTAACGAAATGTATTCAAATGTATGCGTTACGGTTTTAGGCTCTGGCGATAAATATCCATTATTCTAAACTGAAAATCGTAAATTATAAACGGTATTCAAATATTAAATGAAAATTTTACCTGTTCATTTTAATATCAACAAACAAATAAGCATTTCGATTACATATGCGCGTTTTTATAGCAGTGGGTGTCGTCGAGCCTGTAGAAAAATAAAATAATAAAAACCATCTCGACATTTTCGGTTTTCGACCACATTCCTAATTTTTATGACAACTTTACCGGTCCATTGAAATCGACTTGTTAAATGAGCGGCGAAATAAATACTATTTGGTTTCTCAATTTTTGCTTTATTTGAATGATTTTTACCTCTATGATTAACAATTATTGTTCCGTCTCTGACGGATTTTTCAATTACCTCGAAAGTTTTCGAAGTTAAACACTTATAACACTCATAACTCCAGCGTAGACTAAGTGTGTTACGATCATTCGACGGCATCCAGGATGCACGAGTTTCATTATCTAGATACCAATTGAAAATAATATACTGTCACAATTTGCATTATTCCTTTTGAAAATATGTACAATGGATAACGTGCATTCATAACAACGTGCTGAAAAACATCGCCTACGTTTATTATACAATAAATACCAATGTTGAAGCTATTACCATTTCTGCTGTTTCTACTTCTACCTACATACCTCTCCCATATCTAATAAATCACAATTGTACGTATTATATAAAAACTGTTACCAGTAACCAATCAGCAATTTTTGCTCTTCAACATTTCATTTTTTCATGAAGCTTTCATGCTAATCAATTGATTGAGTCATATTTTTCAATATAATTTCCCTCTGTGATTCTTTTATGTTAAATATTACTCAGTGTTTCGTAATAAACTTCGTGAATCTTCTTTCAATCACACACAAAAAATATTGATGCATTATTTCGACAATATATATTTTAGTATTGAATTAAGTTTCACTTCTTGAGTTTTAGCTAATTGACTCATTTTAATTTAGTCTATATCATTTCTTCATTGGTTGGCAATAAATAATATTAAAAAAACGTATTCCATCTTACCAACGCATCCCCTGTGATATTGACATACATTATTTTACCATTAATTCTTGATCAAATGACATACAAGATATAAATATAATTAAATTCAAATGATCTTAGTATTTTTTTTAACTCCACTTGCTATGAAGGAACCACTTGAAGGGCATTATAATTATGTTAAAGTTTGCATTAGCATTAAAATAGTATTATTACTACAACAATAATTGCTATTAGTCATCACTGGAGATGAAATATAAAATGTAAATACTGTTTATTGTTTTGGCCATCCTTGGTGTGTAGTGATTTTTATACCTACAATACCATGTGTATTTATAAAAATATAAATATGGCTAATTTATCTTTTTTTATTCAAAACACACATAACATAACAACTTTACAAAATATAATAGATGCAACGATTCCCTTAATAACCCATAATAATTATTGTAGCATTTGAATAGCGACATTATTATTAGCTACATAATAATTTTGATAAAATATTACTAGTTCTTTCACATCAGTTCTATATGCAAACAATATGATTATAACAGAAGTCAGGGAGATCTGTCAAATTGAAGGTTGGATGAATTTGAGCAAGTTTCCTGACTTCTTTTCTCCTCTTGAATAGTGTTAAATTAATTAAACTATTAGACGATGTAAATGAAAAAGTAACGGCGACCAAAATTGCAGTTATGCCGGCCTGAATATTTTAAAAATAATCTGAAATTGATTGAAATGATTTTTTCGGTACCTAGCGGATTCGTATTTTAATGCAAATTAATGCTTTTTTTTACTCTCCAGTCATGTTTAAAAATTAGCATTACATAAAATAGTCTGTTTAAATAATAACATACATACTCATTGCAAATATTGATTCGGGCTTGAGTACAATGAGTAAATGCTACAAGGAAAAACTATTACACAATTTGAATTATATTGCATAGTTAATGAAAAACACTTCTGGTATAATGTATTGGTAATAATTATTTTGAAAACATCATTGATATGTAAAAAAATGTTTTTTATATCTTATCTTTGTGTTAACTTAACTGAAAATATTAGCCTTTTTAATGGGATATATTAGCTACATAATCACGAATTATTCTTGTTTATTTATGTTAATTTATTCTACATCTTTTATTAATTTATCGGTCAAAAACACAATACATGGCATTGAAATAATGTTTAATTTCTATATTTAACCATGAATTAACTGAATTATTTCTTCTTTTACAGATTTGGCTACCGAGGACAACCTCCAATACACATTCTACCCAGTGTCGAGTGGATCAATCAGCTTCAAAGTCAGAGCTGCTAATGATGCTCACGTCGCGCTCACATCTGGACCCCAGGAGGCTGATCCAATGGTTGAGGTAATATTTCTTTCACGTATTGTTTTATTTTAGTCTGGAGGTTTACCCTAACGATCAGATAGGTCCCGGCAAGGTCAGTATCAAATCAAGATTTCTTCAGTTTAAAATTTGTGATCATGGACATGGGTGTTTGTGAGCCATTTTTCATTGGGTTGATTTCAAGTGATACAAATAGTTTTCCTAAAGACAAATACAAGAAATTACTTCACACTGTAAATCTTGGAATTTTTCAGAATTTATTTTTTCTCTCGTGTGTACATAGTGTAAACTTATCACGTCCAATTTAATCAAACAGAATAAATTAATAGATTTTCATCGGAGGATGGGGAAACAGCAAGAGTGTAATCAGAAGAAACCGCACTAAGCCTGAAAAGGTTGAGGTAAACACTGCCGGAATCCTCAACGGAGACGAGTTCAGGTCATTCTGGATTCACTGGAACGGTGGAGTCATCACCGTCGGAAACGAAGGAGAAGCCGCACCATTCCTGGCATGGGAAGACCCAGAGCCTTTCCCAATCAACCATATTGGTGTTTGCACCGGATGGGGCGCCACTGGAACATGGGTGATTGAAGGTAGGATTTCTTGCACTAGTGTATCATTCTAGCCCTCGTTAAACATCACATCTATTCATTTCAATCTGATCACCTACTGAAATACTTAGCCACAAAAAAATCGATTCATGGCTGTAAAGTTTAAAAGATCCACTGCCCTGTTGAATGCTTTTAAATAATATGTATGGTTGTGAAATATGAAACTTTTTTATCAAAATTATTATCAGATAAACTTCTGCAATAATATAAAATATACTTAATGATGTGGTTTAACGAGGGATCCTATAAAAAAATGATCTTTAAAAGCACTCAAATGTACCCATCCATACCAATCAATTTCTTCTTATCTAATCAGTATTAGTAGTTAGTATGTAGACTGTATACTGTGTAGACATATTGTCATCCATCTTGTCGTATGTGTTTTTTGATTTCCGTGTTTTGAAAAGCCGCATTTGAAGTTTGAAACATAGGACTGTATTACGGTGCTTTCAAAAGGATTTAGACCAAACTATGACTTTTAAAGGGATGGTAGCTGCAAAATTTTGAAGAGCCATACAGGGGTGACAATATATTGAAAATTTGTTAATCATACTGCACGACACACACGAATAATAATTCACAGCTTTCATATAATACACATACAGCTGACTACAGATTTCAAAATTTATCTAGGCCGTCCTGAAATCCGCACCGAGGATAAACTAAATTACACATTTACTCCCGTGATGTGCGGCAGTGTGGAGTTTGATTTCAGAGGTGGCTCTAACTGCCACATCGCTCTGACCTCTGACAGGGCTGAAACAGACCCCATGTACGAAATTATTATCGGCGGATGGGAAAACAAAAAGTCCGTCATTAGACACAGAAGACAAAAGCCCGACAAGGTAGATTTTAGCAACTATCAGTTTGATATGAATCAGTTATCGAAATTTAAATGATCTCACTAAATTTGGCTGATTTATTAAATAAAGGTGACCGTCGACACCGAAAGCATTGTACACCCTCAAGAATTCAGAAGGTTTATTGTCCAATGGAGGGCGGGAATGGTCATTGTGAGGTACGGTACGGGCGGGGGTCCTGTTATTATGCAATGGACTGACGAAAACCCCTTCTCGGTCACTCATTTCGGAGTACGCACCGCATGGGGTGCAACCGGAAATTGGAAAATATTTGCTTCTCAAAACGCTTCTCAAAATGTGACCGCTTCGAGAGGTTAGGATGATATCCTTTCATACACACATAGAATATTTAAATGGTGCTTTTTCAAATCTGATAGTTCATATAATTCTCTCTTTTTTAACAATCCGAATAAATCAATGTCTCTTTTGTAAGATAAAATAACAATATTTGGTAAATAGAATCACAATAACACTCATTCATACCTGGGAAAAATGACCTTTAATCACTTTATGTTTTATTTAAATCTCTAATATAATGCACCATAGTATATATATATATAGTAATTTAATGCATGACATATGATTCTGATTAATTGATTGTATGGCATGTAAATTTTTATAAGCTCAATGTAGTATTTTTTGCATTTATCACACACCTGAGGAATCTATCGAATAGTGTTTTTAAATGTTATGTCTATTTACTATGTCGAATGATGTATCATGCATGGTTACTTTTATTAACTATAAATATTCTTCAAATCTTTCATCTGTACATTTGTCTTTAACTCTCACTTTATGCTATGACAGAATACTGTTAAATGGGTACAATTTGATGTTGTTTTGTTGTTGGTATGGATAGTTTGTGTTGTCCTTTGTGTATACTTTTCAATGTATTAAATATTCATTTTCGATTCCAGTTCAACCATCAAACGCTCCCCACGCTGAAGCCTTGACAAGCGGAATCGGCGCCAGTTGTTGGGTTGATGCCCGCAATGGAGAAATTCCTCCCGGAGCAGTGGTCGGCGGACAAGACGGAGAGGCTATTTACGTCGGTAGGGCACAACACGAGGGTGCTTTGATCCCCGGAAAAGTTATACAATCTCACGGATTATGCTACATTCCATGGGGTGGAGCCGAACATGGAAAAGAAGAATACCAGGTTGGTATTTTATTTTTGTTTTCGGGATTATAATATCTCTTAAATCCTTTGAATTCTGTTTATTTCTTAACCATGTTAAGAGTTATTTGAGATATAATATTGAGTTAGTTTTTATGGTTTAATCGTATAAATCATCTTGGAATAACATACCGAAATGCTGAAACGGAATTCATATTAATTTACTAACCATGCATACTTTTCGCTATGTTTTCCAAAAGGAAAATAAGTAAATTTGTTCAATACTTAAAACCTATCCATTACTAAGATACATAATGAACTTTTAGGTACTTTGCGGATGCGCAGCTAACTGGGTTAACACAAACGGATCTGCTATTCCCCCTGGCGCGTTACCTGCCGGAGAATCAGAAGACGGTGAGCCCCTCTTCGTTGGACGTGTTCAACACGAAGGTTCATTGACCGTTGGCAAGGTTCAAGCATCCCACGGAGTCTGCTACATCTCCTATGCAGGTCAAGAGCTCGGTTTCCAGGATTATGAAGTCTTGGTCGCCCAATAAATGTGCTGCTTTAACATGCAAAGCTTATGAGACTGTTATCGAGAAACAGAAGTCACTGTTCAAATATTATGTTTTGCATTTTTAGAAGGAATAAAATATGCAAAAATACAAAAAAATTGTGAGACTCAAAAAAAATGATATTATTTATATACTATGCTTATTTACTAAATAAAAGAAATGTCTTGCTATGAATGCAACAGAATTTCAAAATTTTATATTACTTGTTTTTTTAAATACAATATGACAACCTGCAATTCCATTTTCAAATTGCCATATTAAACAAAACAACATCACAAAAAATTTACTACCTGACAATTGTCTAAGCTCTAAATATTTTAATTGCTACTACTCTCTTATTGGCAATGTAAATTAAATGCCAGAGTTGGGTTAGAGAGCAAAATTATCAAAATTTTCAGATGATTCTTCGTATAACTTTTAATAAAGTAGGGGTAAGCTTTTGCATATATTTTGAAACTTTCGAATAATACTTTATTATAAAATTATTGTTCTTATCGTCGACCTTCAATGAATTTATTCTTTTTTAAACATTGCCAGGATGTACTAAAATGGATACATTAATAATCAAGCATCCCATAATATTACACCCTACATATTTGAACACATTGGGTCTCCCAACAAAGCGTTATGCACTAAATAGCTGGAAGGAACAAAACAGTGTTTTACCTCCTGAAATGGTATGAATATTTGAAATAGACCTGACTAATGCAGACTTACTGATGTAAATAGAAACTAGTTTTGTCAAAGCGATGAAAAAAATATATTACACATGAAAAGTTACTTATTCTATTTGAATAATTTTATTGTATTTTAATTTAATATTTTTATTCCTATGTTAGATTGACAGATTGGAAGCAATTGTAAAAGGAAGAGCTTTAATTAATCCCAAGATTATTAAGTTACACAATAAATTTATAAAATGTAGGAGGTAAAAAAATAAATCACAAACCTTATGAATACCTAAAATTGAATATACCATTTAGATAGTTTGTTGATTCATACTTTGTGGTGAATAATTTTAATATTTGCTGTATATAATGACCTACATATTGCGCCAAATATTAATAGTAAACATTATTAAATTTAAATAAAACTACAAACAACCACAAAAAATATTTCAACCTAGCAACATTAGCTAAAGTGCACTGTGCTTGTCTAGAAATCTAATTTCGTAGGAAATCCATATTTTATATTGAAAATTATTATTACATGGAAAAAAAATATTAATTTAAAAACGTGAAGGATTTATACGGAGATTAATAATTTAAGGTGCCTCATTGAAGATCACACTTTTTCCAAGAAGAATAAATCAAAAATTGCTAATCAGAACAATTCAGCAATTAACTCAAAACAATGTAATGAATCAAAATTTCAATTGAAGAAGTCTGTTGCGCAAAGAAAAAGATTTTCAAAGGTCAAATTTAAAAAAAACGAAAAATCGATTTATTCCAAGGAATAGGTGAATATTTATTTTATTATTTACGAGCGAGTAAATCGCAGCCATTTATTTAATATTAACATAGGTAAATTCTTGAGATTACTAGTGATATTTTGTTTACACAGTTGTGAAGGTACGTATTTTGACTACTATTAATTACAGTATAATATTATTATTTTGAATTATTTTTGAAATACAATATATTGTATCAACAACGATAATGTATTTTTTCGTAAATAAAAATTTAAATTAAAAAGCTGTTATTATTTTTAGCCCGTCCGCTCTTACAATAGCAATATTTAATGAACTACATGAGCTGATGCACTTGAAATCAACAACTGAAACAAAATTAAAGGAAAAAGAATCCGTTCTTTTGAATATTTCCAAAGAAGTAAGGCATATTTTGATTTTCATTTTGTTATAACTGCAATACTGAGGTATATGAGTATAGTATCGGTTCATAATAGAATACATACTATCAGGGCCTCACAGAGATAACGTGACGCCTTGAGCACACCTCCCTCCTATTAATACTTTATGAACAATGAGAAAACAAATCGATTTCAAATATCACACTAGAATAAATTTGTAAAAAATAACAACTAATTTTTTTCTACTAAAAGCTTTCGAGGCCTCCCTAAAAGTCTGGTTCCTGCCTCCACCCTATGTATTAGCACTGTTTGTATATCAGTTGTCCAACCTCACTTTTCAAATTGGGAAATGAAGGAAAGATTTCTAATAATTTTTTTATTTATTACTTATTTAAATTGTAATCCTCTTGGCCCCAGTGCTGTTCCTAAAGCCTCACAGTGCTGATCTGTCAGTGCAAAATTTGATGTATCATATGAAAGAAAATGACATAGGTGTATAATGTTTACTATGTCATTACGGCGGTGTGAGACTTCAAGCATGAGTGATAAACAGATGTTAAATTTAATAAAGTTAAAAGTTAAAGTATAAATATACAAAAGCATTACGTAAAGGATGTGATGTTTTTTATTAATGAATAAAATCACATTAAAGACTATTAACGAGTGCGACATCTGAAAGAATTGTCAATAGAGCTTGTAAATAACTTCATTTATTCCACTAATCTTTCAGGCGAGCAGGTGGATTAGGGAAGTAATCAATGAGATCAACCGAAAGCATCTCACAATTCCTCCTACAAACAATCTGATTGCTAAAAAACGTAAGACATTAGAATTTTGACAACATTCGGTCTAAAATATTGTATGATGTGTAAGTATGTTTCTATAATTTTCGTATTTGTAGGTGCGGCTGCAACAGACTTTATGCAAAATTTATTCAAGGTTTCCAAGGTAAAAGTAAAGGCTAATAAAAATGTTTCGGCAACTTGCTTCACACCATATAATAATATATTGATATGGCAAAATCACTACCATGTCCAAAAATGGATTTGGGGATTTTTGCTTAAACTGTTATATTATTTCAAATTGATGTTCTTAGATTTAACAACACAATTTTTCAGGGAATCATACCAGTACGAGATAAGATCAAAAGTTATTATAAATCGGAAGAGTTGCGCGATATTGATATGGTTAATTATCATAGAGAAGGTTAGTAAGAAAGTTAGTATTTATTCAAAAAAATTCAAATTGATAAGTTGCCATTATGCTTAAGACAGTTTTCTCCAAAACAGCTTCTTTGCAACGTATGCTGTTTTAGTCTGTAAATATCCAATATCAAAAGTTCGAATAAGAATTATAAATAAAAATTTTCAATAAATATTTCCATCGCAACTCATATGTATCGATTACAGGATGCTACAAAGCTCATATTAAAAAGTCTGACTCAAACTACAGCCTTATGTAATTTTCAGGAACAAGTCGTAGAGATGATAAATCAAATACTCCAATTGATTATGTGGGAAATAGCATGATAGATTCGAAATTTAAGTCACATAGACAAAAGGCTATTAAAAAAACAATACCATTTGACAGGTAATAACGCTTCATTAAAATACAATGTGATAATAGATTAAAAGGTTATAATTGATTCTTCTATTGGAACACCTGTTTTAGAAATATGGAATCAATTGCACCAGACGATGATATTTCAGAAGAGCAAAATAAACCAATAATTGAAAAATTAAAAAAGGTATTTATCATTATTAACGTACTATAGAAGTCCGCACGGGCCCGGGATTGCTCCGTGGGCTGTACAGCGGGTAAAGACAATTGAGATTCAGGCCCGAACCGGGCTCAGGCTATGAATTTGTTTTTAGCTTAATTAACAGTGAATGTGTTGAGAGGCGGCTGAAATAACTCTTACAATAATACCTTTAATATATCGTCAACGGAACTAGGAAATTGAGTTATTCCGAAAACATTCAATTTTTGTTTTTTAGTCTAGCAAATTATATATTTGAATAAAATGGAAGATACATAGTCATTTAGAATAAGTCAAGTAATGCACGCCAACAGCTATGACAATGCCTCACGGATAGATACTAACAAGTTTTTCAAGTAATTTTTTGATTGAAAACAAGTTTTCTAGTTTCAATGACGATATATTATCATTTAATCAAGGCTGCAGGTTCTCGGGAGAACACGGAGTGTTTCCCAATAATTTTTGCTAGTCACAATTCTTATCAAAGCAGAGTAAACAGGTATGTAGATATCTTGTAATAATATTTTATGTTAGATATAAAATTTGTTTTCAAAAAATTTTCTTATTTGACAATGCTACTGTATCTGTACAGTTATAGGAATTAACTAATATTTATATTTCAGAATATCAATAGACTTGTAAATCAACAGAAATACACAAAACTGCCACCAACACAAATGGTGGGAGATATTTTCAATCCAAAAGGTGCGCTATAATATATTTTTATTATAACTCTAAAGCAGATGTCAAAGTTCACAAAATAAGGTTATTAAAATTTTCCAAAAGCATACTATTTGGTTTTTAAAATGTTTTCAGATTCCAAAGTTGTTCATAATTCTCATCTGGGTCATATTAAACTGAAGACAGCCCAAATAAATAAAGAATTTATTGAGAACAAGAAAGTGTTAAAATTGTCTTCTCCTAACAATAATACAATGGACATGTTGTTTAAAATTTTCAAAACTGAACATAATTTAAATGAAGAAGAGTCAAGTCACAAATTGACTGAAGAAATAATGAATGAATGGAAACAGGTTTATGCTGACAGGGAAGATTCTCATATGAGAGTGTTTAAATTTCATTCTCATGATAAGAATAAAATGGAAGACATTTCCAATATTTCTGAAACAAAACAAAATTATAAGAAAGAAAACTCAAATGAAAAATTGACAAATGAGTTGAAAGAGGCTAATGCTAAGAATACATTGGAAACGATTTCTGATATTTCGAAAACAAAAAAAAATCAAAATAAAGAAAACGCAAATGAAAAATTAATAAATAAATTGAAACCGGTTTGCGCTGACAGGGAAGATTCTCCGATGAATGTGCTAAAATTTCATTCTCATAATAAAAATGCAACGGAAAAGATTTCTGAAACTTCTAAAGCAAAACAACATTTTAATAAAAAAAACTTGAATGGCAGAATGACTGAAGATTTGATGAACGAAATTGAACAGGTTTATGATATCAGGGATGAATCTTATATGAAAGTGTCACAATTTCATTCTCATGAAAAGAATGTACAAAATTTTAATACAGAAAACTCAAATCACACTGAAGACATTTTTACAAAACATTTACATGAAAATTCTCTCAATCGCAATAAATTAATAAAAAAAAGAAGTCGCGAAGGAAGATTCGACAATTATTCATTTTCTATCGTGTCAGCAAAAAGTGAAAATGGCTCGACACCACAGTTTCATGCTGAAGGGTCGTCTTGGCAAATAGATGCAATGTGTACAGAAAGTCGTAAATCTGACATCTCTCTAGTATGCATTAAAACTGTTAACAACTTTTATGATGACAGTATTAAGTCAAGCAATGAATACAGGAGTGCAGAGATGACGTATGAAGCGCAGAAAGTTTGTCCAATAATGGTGAATTCTAATGACAAAGTGCTCAAATTAAGTTCTCATAACAATAATGTAATTGGAAAGTTATTTAAAATTTTCAAAACAAATCAAAATTTTAATAACAATAACTCAAACGACACACCAGTTCGACACATTCATACAAAAAATTTAAAAGAACATTTAACTGGTAATACTAAATCAGAAACAAATTATGATGTAGACGAAAGATTCCGGAAATTTAAATCATCATATTCTCACTGTCCTCTGTCAGGAAAAATCAAAGATAACTGGAAACCAAAGATTCATGCTGAGGTGTCATCTTCGCAAACAGATGTGATGAATTTGAAAAATCTGACAAATGATATCAGTCCAATACGTCACATTACGAACAACAGCATTAGCGATAGTCTGACTATGAATAATATCACAAAAAAATTATCAAGGAAGCACTCGAAATCTTGTAAAGCGACAATCTTTCAAAGAAAAGTGATGCAAATATATCTTTTTCCCAGTAAAAGGTGTTCTCGTATCGTCAAAAAAACATCACATCAATCGAAAAAGAAAATTTACAAAAATATGAATTTTTGGTTGCATGTTGCAGACATACAATCTTCCCATGATAATAGTAGTTGTCAATCATACAAACTTCCAGTTGATTTTACAGATATTCCTAAAATTTGTTGCGAGAGATGCGTTTCCTGGTTTATTTATAAATATATTCACAATAAAAAAAATACATCATTGCATGCATTCAATCAAAAGCCATTTTCGAAAATTCCGGAAAATTTTATCATTTCATAATAAATACAAGTATTATTGAGTTTCATTTGAATTGATTTTTATGTCCGAGCATGCGAGAAAACTATGAATTACGTTTCTTCATTGACAAATTTTTAAAATTATGCAAGTTTTTAATAAAAATGATACTCAATTTTGCTTGTCTTCTATGAATATTTTCATCTATCAAAATACTAACCGAAGAAATTTTCCCGCTTAACTTACCATTTAGTGCATTATAATCATCCTATAAGTGAAGGGTAACCCTATAAGATATAAGACATCTTTAATAAATGCATTTAAATGTGACCCAAGCACTGTATAAGCTTCATGCGTTAACCAAGCACAGGCTACGACATGAGCGGTCGAGTTATAGTAAAAAAAGTTTTGTGTAACATATCTGTGTTTGCCTGTACGTATTCAAATACCAGAATTATAATTCTCACATAATAATTACGCAGTTTCTTGTGTTTTTTCTTTTCAGTTCATTTGGATAGTGATAAAATATTGAAACCATTCTTTTCAGTCATTTTTATTTCAATATAAAATTATGAGAATTATTTACATAAATAATTTCATCAAGTCAAATAATAAAAGTAAAGTGAAACAATATTAATCACCTTCGATCTATAACTATGTACTATGTACTATGTCAATACTTTATCAAAATCTTTAAATTAGTTCAATTATCATTCAAATTAGGGACTACATAAAACATAATATGAAATTAGAATTTTACAGTGATGAAACATGAAAACAGAATAAAATATTTGAAAATACATTTATATGTCGAATATTCGATGATGCGTATTTATACGATGCGGGCATGTGGGGTCCAACTCTTGATCCAGTATATATACAGGATGGGCAGCGAACAGGTTAATATTGACGCAGTTAATAAATCATGAGTGATTATAATTTCAGTTTGTTTTCAAACGTAGATGAAGGATTATCCACAGACTTATCAGTCTCAGTAGGAATATTATCGTTGAATTCCCCCACAAATCCTTCAGTAGCATTAAGAAGCACTATATCTCCAGTCTTAAATATAGACGTGGCTCCTTGGGCACCGACAATGCAAGGTAGCCCATATTCTCTTGCAACGACAGCACCTGTGTATAAATGCAATTGGTAAACTTGGAATGAACTGTTTTTACCATTGATATCTAATATAAAGCATATGACTGAGGTAGAAAATTCTCTTCAATGATTTTTTTGCGTTATGAAATATTTATTACATTAGTCAAAAAATCACTCAGTGAACCTGGTCCTGATCGTAATACTATTGTTGATCAGTACTAAAAATTTTATTTTATTTTTTAAACAGTGTTTTTCCACCAAGAGTTGATGATTATTAATACCGTACATTCTTTTAAAATATTGACGATTGCTATGCGGCATCAGAATTACTTTTGAACTAGTTCTGATGATAGTGTGAAGCTGAAATATCAGTGATGAATATTTTATAATCTCTATACAATATTGCTATTGCTTACGCAATTTTTATGTAGCTCTACGATGTAAATACAAAATTGGTCGATAAATGAAATCAATTATAAGGCTGGACATATTGAACGAAAATTTAAAAAAAGTCAAGACTGTAAATTAAGTACTGTTCTAGAATATATACCGTGAGATATGAGGCCTCCGAGTTCTGTTACGACTCCTCCTAGAATGGGAAAATAAGGAGACCAACCGACATCAGTCGAATGTGTTATGAGAATATCTCCGCTCTTTAATTGATCAATCTGCAAATAAATTCACATTACAGCGAATGTTAAAATGTTCTTTTGAAACATCTACTTCTCCATAAATGGCTGCACACAAATTGTAAATCCTATCAGAAAATATTATGAGTTTTTGCACTTTCGATACAGCAAGAGAATAAACAACAAATTACGTATTTCTAGTTGTTGAAATTTCAGATTACTTTCGAAATATAATATTACTGTAAAAAAATTGTAAGCATTTCATTAGTTTATGTAGTATAATCATAAATAAAAACATAAAAATACAATTATCACAATGAACTCACTTCTGAAATAGTGGGTACCACGCAAGCTCTGCCTACAACGCAGCCAGCGTAAACTGATGTACCGATCAATTTATTTTTACTGATAGTGCTTCTCAATATTAAGTCATCTGCGCTATTAAGCGGTCTTGGCACTCCCCAATTCAACTCTGGAAAACGCAGTGCATCCCAGCGAGCAAAGAATCGCCTTCTTTGCATAGCCCTACAAAAACAATAATAAGCACTTTGAAAACCTATAAATCTACAGAATATGTTTATGTGTAATTTATTATATATTTTTTAAATGATTGATGATTTGTATCATACTCCCTCGATTTAGTTTACATGATTATTATAATGATAAGCACTGTTTCATCATTGTCAAAGAACCATAATATAATATATAAGTTTTCCATAAAGAAAACAAACACTTTACTAATAGCAATACAATACAACATACTTTCGATACAAGTTAAATATGGTACATATTTAGAACTATTGTAAACTAAATTATTGGCTCTTCTAAAATAAATTTCATCTGCATGCAATGGGTCATTACATCTGTATTTTCTGGACATTGAAGAAACATTCATTACATAAAAAATGTCAACCTACTTATCGCACATTAGTGTTTAAAGTTGTCAATACACGCAAATTTATGCCAAAAACAAACCTGTCAATATCGAAAAAAAAATATTTAGGCATTGAAGTAATAATACTATATATATTTTCAAATTAAATTTAAGATTTTTATAAAGCAAAAGGGATTCCTGTCCATTTATAAAAATGTTTTATTAGCATTTCATACTTAATTATATAACTTGGATTCCTTGTTTTCAAATATATTCCCAGCTCATCATGAGTCATAAAATATATGATTTTTTCATCGGGTATTTTCCATTCAGACATCATTTTTTTGGCAAGCATACGATAAACTAAACGGGTCTTGTGTATGATCGTTATCACTGCTGCTTTCGTCATTTCTCTATTTGACACAGAATTTTGACACATAGGTATGACAGAGTGAAGAATCATTCTACAATTATTATCAAAAAGGTTTGTTTTAGTAAAATGTGATATTATTATGATGTAAACACTTATATATTTCAGTTAAATAGTTGATAATAAAATTTAATCTCTAGGAAGCGACTATGAATAGTATAATAATTATGTTCATATTGATGGAGAAAAATGTTTTACCTTGGCAACCAGGTAACACGGGATTTTAATTGAGCAATTAGTTCACTTGTCGTTCTCGGTGGTGGTTTAGGAGCTCTATGCTCTTTACTATTCATCACTGCCTTCACAGATACTTGTAGACTTTCTAATAGCCCTGTCGGGTCAATGCCCCAAGTGTCGGTTATGTAGTCAAACTATAATATAACATATTGATATTATTTGATGGGAATAAGTTTAAATGAAACTTATGAAAAAATCAAATAGATTTTTAAAAAAATGCACATGACCTCCTAATGGAGTGGTTAAACGAAAGGCTTTTAACGAAAACCGGCTGTAAGTCCGTCATTCAATTGTTCACAAACATATTTAATACCTCTTTGATTGATCTGTGCCCATGATTTTTTAGGAACTCTTTTATCATTTCATAAATAGTAGGGCAGTTACTCTCGAGCCATCTATATGCGTTTTCCGGTTTTTGTTCACAAAATTGTTGAGCCATATTGGATGTCAACATAGCATCAGATATTTGTTGGAGACCCTTGGGAATATCCGCCGACACCACATTTTTGCAAGAGGATAGTATCGCTGCAATGTCTGTATAGTTTTCGGTTGTAAAATCTAGAAACAATTTTGCATTATCTGCCATAACTAAATACACAGGTAGGAACGACGATGAGGAAATATTGCTAAACTTGAGTTTCCTGACGATGATGATATGGAAATAAAGAATTTCACATCAGGTTTTGGAAAATCAAAAATAATGAGATGAAATCATCAAAAATTGGCCATTATGAAGTTCTTACTGATTCAAATGATTTCTAATTTCATTTTTAAGTTCTTGTGCTAATACTGACACTCCGGACGGGGTATAGTCAAAATCCTTGCTCAATTTATATTATTTCTAAATTAGGAAGCTGTTCCAAATTTTTGCATTGAATCTCTATTACTGTTGATAATTTACCCCGGTTCCACAACCTCTGCATTAGACGGTCAGCTTATTATTTGATAATTCCTGAAGTAAAATTTTTTATACAGCTTCTCAACATGTTAAAACTAATACACACATAGATTATATCTTCTTTACCTGCTTGTTGATTAATCAAGATTTGAATCATCACTAATTGGCTAAATACACTGGCTGATGTTGTAGAGTTGTGATCATAGATACTTCTTAACATAAACGGATAAACATCACTAACTGCGTTGTAAATTTCAAGTGCTGTTTTACTTTCATCCACATTGAAGTTCAAGTCATTGGAACGAATAATACCAGCCTTCATCAATGTGCTACTTTTCCACCAATTCTGTAAATGTATTATAAAAAAAATTGTCAGATGCACAATAAGACAGATGGAAGATTAAAACAATGTTTATATGATGGTTTCTTGTATTATTTATAAAAATCTATGATCTAAAATAAATATAAATATCAGGGGCGTGCCATTTCTCTCGTTCTCGCTCAATCACATTTAAAGTGCAGGGTGCGAGCGAGATACAAGGGTGCGCGGGCGCATGTTCTGTATAATTATTGTATCTTTAAAATATTCAATACGCAGATTTAAAGTTGCAGTCCCTGAGGTTGTGTGCGTCCTGTGTTTAAACCAAAAGATTACGGTCAGCCTGTGTACAATGAATATTGGTATATAATTATAATAATAAATATAAATTACAATAAGTATATAAATAAACAGTCAATCAGAATTACCACAATCATTTTAGATATAAGGTTGATTTTGGTTAAGAGTGTATTGGCACCGTGCCTATGTAACGCAATCGAGTGTAATTGAGGATTAGTCACAACATGTCCAAAAATTGCCACATCCATGACTTTATTATCAAGCTTTATAGTTTCGTCAACTTTCAAAAGGAATGTCTGAAAAATAAAAATTGATAAGTTATATTTATGTAGATTGTAAGGCTTAGAAATTGTATGTCGTGTCCAGTTCCAATGTGGAGCAAACGTACTCTTATTCGAGTATCTTCCATAGCCCAGGTCGCTCACATAAACCAATTTCTCTTATCCACGATGGACAAAGATGGAAAAACTGATGATAAAGAAATATCATCAGGGCCCGTCTTTTGAATAGGTACAGTGGGTAAAGTAGAGCACACCAGAAGAACCCAAGTACATATTTGGATACACATTCATTTGTAAAATCATTAGCAGAGATGAGAAATCAAATTCAATATCAAAAAACAGACGCTGAAAGCTTTATCACTACTTTATACATTAATATTTTAATGTTATTAATAATTAATCAAAAAATATGAGACTCTTACATAAAAGACATTTAACCCCATGTGATAATGTGTAGATCCGAGAGCTTTACTATAATAAGGAGACGGCATGCATCCACTAGCACTCGACACGCCATCATCGAGAACTTTTCCTACTGTGGAAAATGAAAGCGGTGTCATACTGCCTGCTAATACCTGGAAAATATTATTAACGGGTAATAATTACTTTTCAGTAGAGGGTGTTGATAAAAACTGTTCATAAAACTGTACATAATTCAGTCCTTCGATCTCCCTTTTCAGAGGGAGTGAGAATTTTCTATACTATCAAATGAAAAAAATCTTGGAAATACGTATCTGTTAGAGGAGGAAACAATGTTGATGTATTGATAAAACCATTACCTCTCCCGTGTTAGCGAATGTCAAAATGTCGCTGTTTGTCATTATAGGTGAATCAAACTCATGAGCGAGCTCATATTCTGTCCAATTCGTCAAGCTTGTGATGGGTCGAGCTTGCAGCAAAAATATTTTCCCCTGAAATTTTGTCAAAACGCTGACTGTTATTGAGTGAAATCTTTATTTTAAAATTATCATTCTAAATTCTACTTTCTGTTTCTTGAAAAAAAAAATCAAAATGCTCATTTTTATTCACACAATCAGTAGAAATTACAACTGCTCGATGGCTTAAGGGCATGTGCTGAATAAATAGCTCAGAGTTAGTGAAAAAGGTAAATAGCATAAGAGTTTTTTGTACAACAAATGTTGGTGTAATGCAAATATTATATTATCCAATTTGATGAAAGCTATCAATTACCTTACAGATTGCCCATTCAATATCCCTCGGAGACCCCCAAAGTGTCTCTTGGCTGATCGCAAGTTTTCCCAATAATAAGCAATGCATTTCTGATAGACTCACGGCTCGGGATTCATCATCATTAAGAAGTAGGCTTTGAACTCCGTGTTCGTCATTGCTGCTTTTATTTGATTTAGAAAGGTCTACCCTGTGTGTCTTCTTTCCAACCTTAATTTCATGGATTGACAATTTGTTTCGCAGATCTCTGTTCAATATTATCGTGTCTGGCTCAACTTGTCCTGATACGACACTCTAAAATTAAATTTAGTTTAATGAAACCGTTACATGGATGTATTCTAAATAACTATTAAAGATTAATTTTAGATTAAAAAAACAATTATTGGTGATGTCAAGCTCTAAGAAAATACTAATAAGACTGGTGTTCTCTCCAATTGCGCAGCAGTTTTATAGGCCACGCCCCCGCATATTCATCTCGGGTTGTTGAGCACTCCAATACAAACTCATAAATTGAAGAAAAATATAGTTATTTAAAATGAATGCTGCTTAAATAAATAATAATTAAATGAAAAAATTATATACATAGATAAATTTTTGAGAATTAAATATTACACATTAATTATTACATTAATATATTACATTAATTAATCGTAAAGAAGACGTGAGAAACCATAAAATTTTATGAATTATAACTTTATTTATGACTGATGATTTATTTCGTTCATTTTTTTTTTTGTTAATTACATGATTAACAAAAATAACTAAATGAAATAAATCAAAAAAACAAAAAAAAGAATTCTGTTATTTTCTACCATTGTAAATAATCCACAAATGTTCACACCTATGCGATGCATATTAAAATCTTATGTTGATGCATATAAAGTAAAATAAAGTCTCAAATCTCATAAATATACTGCTGGTAATAATGTGATAATAATTTGCTCAAGCTTGTTGAAAACTAGACTATTTACTGGACTTTCTTTTCATATTATTAATATGATTAATTCACAGATCTTATTCTTCTCAGCAACCATTAATTTTCTCTTGGATTTCTTTCACTATCAAAAAATAACCATAAATGCAGGAACGAGAGATCAGCGTTCCACTGTCAAAAACGGTAACTAATCAAAACAAAAAGTAACATTTATCAAGAAAAAAAAAAGATAATTTACCTCCCCTAATCCAAAATTGGATGTGATTAGAATGTAAGAAGGATTCCCTGTGCTAGGATGTCGTGTAAACATAACTCCCGCTGCATTTGCTTCTACCACTATCTGCACCACAACTCCCATTCCAGATTGTACTTCTTGACCGTGCTGCCTATAGTCCAAAGTAATCAATATTTTAATCAATCTCCATTAGGCAAAAACATATAAAATTGTCTTTCATCTTGTCAAAATATGTTAAAAACTCTTATAATCTAAAAAAACATTTCTTTATTCATTATAATTTAAGACATCGACTGAGGGTGCTTGGTGCTCAGTTCGAGTCCATTCGTGTGCTCGAATGCCTGAAGATGCCGAAAGGCGAAACCCGGGTCGTTAGTGACAAAATACATGGAAGTGTACAAAATCTCAATAATCCAAATTTCTTTATTCATTGCAAATAAGATATGTATAATGTTTAAAAAGATGCTGGATTATCATTCTATTGATTTATTAACGTTCACTCCTAATTTTACTAAGAGTTAAATTAACCGCATTAACATAATATATGCTGAAAACCCAATTCTTACTGAGAAATTTTTCTGTGCTGAAGGCTAAAGGGACACAAGGAAACGATACTCAGCCCTTTTGCAATATGCAAGTTAATGATAGGCGTGTTTTCAGCCCTGTACAAGCTAAAAACATAAATGTATTGATTTGGATATTTTATTTCAGAGAAGGCAAGAATTTATTAGCTAATTACTTTTCCTTTACCTCAATTTCAGGATATGAGTGAATCAGAAGGCATGAAACACCATAGGTTTCCATGCCTTAGGATACAATTTCATAAATCGATTGAAAAAAATTTGTCCATTCAGGAATTTGAACCATTGATCGCTCGACTGAGTATAACGAAAGCCTTAGAGCATTTACCACTCTGCTGAAGCACCGGTAGCATAAAATATACCTAACCTCCTGTAGGCCACACTTTGGAATGAAAAGAGTGACGACCAGCACTTTTGGACACCCCTCAACACAGCATCAAATGTTTCACATCCTAAAATGGTTGCATTTTGGCCAGCTGCCGATAATTCTTCAGAGTCTTCTCCAATTCCTAGAATTACATAATTATAAAGAATAATTAATTTTCTTTGGCACTTATATGTAAACAATTTACAGCAGATATTATGTATGATTTATTGTTACCTGATGATCTTACTGCAAAATAGATTTTGTTTGACACATCGTCAGCACTCGATGTGGACAGTTCTTGGAAATGTTCAAGAACACTCTCCACCACAACTTGACACACCGGAGTCTCGGCAAATAGATTTTCAGCTCTTAAACGTAATATCAAAATGTAATATCACAGAAAAATAAGTTTTTCCCTAGTTATCCTTAAATATGTTAGCAATAACAACTTTTTTAAAAACAATATCTTACTTTTTACAAGCATCCTGAAGAGCTACCTCGCTGTAGTCTTTAGTGACATTCACAATAGATTCCAGAGCATCAGAGAGTATTTTGTATTCCTTGATTTGCATAACTAATGTATCCACAGTAAGACAAAACCCATTAGGAACAGCAAACTGAAAGAAATATAACTGAATTATCATTTGTATATCACTATAAAATAATCCAATTTCAAAAATAACAAACAATATCTACTAGCACACATTAGGACATAAGCAACACAAACTGTGCTACGTACATATTTATGTAGACACAATGTGTAGAAATCATACCTCTTCTGTTTGACCAGAGTACAAAATAGCTAATGAAGCACCTTTGCCACCGACAAGTTTTGGATTCCCCGCTCTCTCATTTTTGAAAGAGACACATAAATCATTTGCTGAACCATTTAAGGTACACCATTTCAAATGTTTTGGCGAAGAATACGCATTGAATGGACAATCACCTTTAAAAAAAAATTTCAAATTAGCACGCATTTAGCAACAATTCATTGACAATTTAGTCAGGAACCTATCCAAGGCGTTCCAGGCTAAAATACAAATATTCTGATAATGAAATTTGGATTATTGAGATTTTGTACACTTCCATGTATTTTGTCACTAACGTCATTTGTCACTGTTTACTGTCTGTCAATTCGAGTCCATTCGTGTGCTCGAATGCCTGAAGATGCCGAAAGGCGAAACCAGGGTCGTTAGTACAAAACACATGGAAGTGTACAAAATCTCAATAATCCAAATTTGATATTGAAGTTCCATCAAACACCCTCAGTCGATGTCTTAAATTAAAATTCTGATAATGATTATTATTCGAAATAAACACTAGTAAAATTATCGATTGACTGAATTTATCTCGTTAAGGGCAAGTATTAAATAACTTTAAAATATTCATGAGATGTTTTATTAAAATTTATGAACATAAAATATAACATATTTATATACATCGCTTTACATATTATGCCTAATTGCTCATCAAAATGCGTTTAACATACATAAAATGAGAAATTTGCCTCCTGGTCAGGCCCTTAGCCCTTTGATTAGTATGGCTGTACAAGTACAGCATCGTATTGTGTCATCTATTATCTTTTGCCTTTCTCGTATTTTTTATTGAATTATTATTTCTTCAGATATCTATATAGATACTGCACATTATTTGAGTTACCTTATTTGTTTCAAATGAACAAAAGAATTTTGTAAAAAGGCTAATATTTGGAAACAAATCTTTAGTAGTATAAGTATTGAGCTTAATAATTTATTTCAGTTCGACTCCTTTCCTGGAATTAGCCTCAACAGAGAACCACACGTCCACAGATGAAGGCAAAAGGATCTAGGGCCGAATTAGAAATAGAAGCTTTAAAATAATTTGAATTGTTGAAATTTTGTACATTTCACTGTCAGTACGAGTTCATTTGTGTACTCAAAAGCCTGAAGATGCTGAAAGGCGAAACCCTGGTCATTAGTGAAAATAAATTTCAACAATTCAAATTTGATATTGAAATTCCATCAAGCATACTCAGTTATCCTAAATGGCATCTTAGATAATTATTTGAAAGCAATAATGAACTATTTCATTTACATTTTTCAATATGAGTTCTATAATTCTAAAAAAATTCACTCAGTACTTGAAATAATAAGCAATATACTTAGCGGATTGACCGATAAAAAAATGTGTCTAGCCATAGTAAAAATAATAAAAATATACGAAATAACCTAATTTTACAAAAAATAACTCACTAATCAAAGTGTTAAAGACAAACACTATTGATATTCAAATAACAGATCTTAGAACAATATACATATTATTTTTTAAGGGTAGCGATGGGATATTAAACAATTATAAAGAAATCAAAAAACATTATGATTTTACCTTCATAATGCTTCCCGCTGTCCAAAATTCCATATCCAGCCATACCATTTATAATACAATGAAAAGGAACCATTGTGTTTTCCCAATTCCACGGTATGCCTTCTCGGGCTTGCATTATATTAGTTTTATGCAAATGAACAAAAACATTAAACTTCGAGGAACTCGCTGAAAACAAATGTCATAATTATTTAAACAAAATAGTGTCATTGAATATGCAGTGGTTATCTGATTGGGATAAGAAATATTTATTATAAATTCAATTTCATTTTCATTCACATTAATATATTTCATAATCAATGTTACAATATAGAAATAAACTATTTCTATACCTGAAAATCTAATACCGAATGATTTAGGCTTGTCTGCTTCGTGAATTAAATCTAAATTTATATAGTCGACATCGACATTGTCAATTGACACCAGAGATCCATTCGCTCTACGGACGTTTCCAAACTTCAAACTGAAAAAATATAAGCAATATAAACATACACTCACCCGACACATTTGAGAAAGTTTTAATATTCCTCGCCGTGTATTAGGTTAAAATATAAAATAAAAATTGATAACTCTGTTGGTCCGCTTGTTGGGTAAACAAAGTTTAAAAGAAAAATGTGTAATGCATTTTTCACTTCATTGAAAAGTATCTTCGGAGAAACAAATCCCTTAACCCCTTGCACTGTGAATTCTTCAGTAATAAACCATTTTTTATTGTTTTAATTCATAGTGTAAATAAAATGTAGTCTGTGTATGCCGAATCCGCCCGATAAATATGACCGCGAGTGTACCTTATGATCTCAGTGCAATGTGTTAATAATTGAATGGACCAGAAATTCAGTTGGCGGGTGTGGATAGAGTAAGGTCTATCCACACCCGCCTAAGCACTATCATTTGTAATTGCAAGATAATAAATTTAAAATTATGGAGCCACCTTTCCTATTTGAAACCTTATTTGCTAAGAATATACTGCTATTATGGCTCTAATCGATTTTCAAGATTTTTTCTGTAAACGCTACATATAGAAGAGAATCAATTTCCCACTTGTTATGTATGTTAAATGGTACTCGGTCGATTATAATGCAACTGAATCATTAAGTTTTCTTACTGCAGTCCTTGTTTTTTCAAGCTCTCCAGCACAATTAGAAAAACTACACCATCCTCCCCAGTGGCGGCTACGGTCATGGATGTCTTCAACCGTGACGGTGAACTTTTCCCCCATCTTCTTTGCCGTATTCCAGGAAGATTTAAGGAGACAGGTTCTTTGCCATCGTCCATTGTTACAATTCCAGATAAGCATCCATATTGGTCATATCCACCCACGGAGGATTGAGTGCTAAATTTGATGACAATAAAATATATAAGAAAGAAAATGTACTGCTAGTTGACCCTTTTCAATAAAAGTGCCCAAAATAATGTAGACGCGGGATAGCTCGAAATTGTAAAGTTCAGGTGAAGTAATCTTTTGTCGGATTGAGGAATTAACACATCACCATATATGTCATTGGGGTGTCATAGCAGCCATTTGAAAACAACCTATGCAGTACATAAGTATTTTATTTTGAATTTCTTGAGACTTGTTAAGGATATCAGTGAATGTAAGCATATGCTACTTGATTCAACCAAGAGTGGTTTTACAGGAAGCTCTGGGCCAACTCTGATAAAAGGTTGTCATGAAACCCTCTGATCAGACATCGTCAACTACTAGAACTTTAAATTTTTTAAATGGTCAACTATTGACACACATTAACATGGTTGTTAAAAATTGAGCACAATTTTTTTGTAACGGACCCTTCCCTAATTTTTGCCTTATCATATTAATTAAGATATTTGATTTATTATGAATACATTTGCTTTGTCATCATTCGGTCTAATGCTAAAGGTTAATCGTTATTTTTTGTTGTATTTTTCTCTTAAGCAGTCAACTACTGGTACGTTTACCTTACCCACAAACAAAAATTTGCATTTATTCCTCAATTTTACTGTTTTTCTATTGCAGCAAGATTTTTGTCATTTGATTTATGGATTCATATTTAATGCCATGGACATCTGTGGTGTTTTCATCTTCTGAACCACTTATATAATGTTTTCGTTCCCCACCACAAGCCCTATCATATCCTAAATTCGGGGAATAGAGGGTGAGCTGGGCTAACTACTAGAACCTTCCTAACTCATTCTTCTAACCAATAATAACTTTAAGCAAATTCTCATAAAACCACTTAAAAAATGCTCCAGTTAGAGTTTAAATGTTTTATATTTGGAACAGACAACAATTTTAGTTTACTCTGCACTTAGTTCAATGAATAAGCTTGTCATACATTATATAATCACATATATCATAATCTTACATCGGATGCATCCAGGACATATCCTTCCAAGGCTGCACTGCAAGTGAATCTGCCATAATTTTAATACTGCTCTCATCAATAAGCTTTGTGGGCTCTGAAGCAGCGATCCAGCTTAAACAATACAATATTTTTGTAGCAATTTGATGTTTTAATTTTGCATGTAATCATTTACAATATTGTAACTATTTTATTTGAAAACTTTATAATGATGTCATATAAAGGTCAACTTCCACCATTATAGTTTGTTATGCAAGGAGGCACTCAGAATTTTAAGGATGATGTAGAGGAGGGTTTTTAACAGGGATGTTATTTTATATGTATCAAATTTGGAGGGCAGTTGAAATCAAAGTACAATGCAATCAGTTAAAGCAATAATGCAATCAGTCTTCTCTGTCAATCATTGTGAGACGGGCATGGTCATTTCTTTGCATTAGCTAATTGAAATTATTCTTCTTATTTTAAGAAATTCATTGCATGAAATACCCATAAATAATACTGTTATTTAGAAGTTTTTACTTGGGAAGGTTTTACTTTAAACTTCACTAATTTTATTGTGGTAACGGGAGCGATGGCTTCAATAAGGCTAAGAAACACTTATGTATAGGCAAAAAATCAGCTTGTCAGCGAAATTCATTAGTCAATGACAATCATCACATTATGATTGGAAATGTTTTCAAACACAAAAAAATGGTTTTACCGTATGATGCTAAAAATTACATATATGCTTAATAATAATTTAAAACATTTATTTAATAGTATTTTATTTCTGTATGACATGAAAATGCCATAAATAAGGAAGTTTCGGGTGTTAATATGCCTGTCTAGTCTCTAACCGCTGATGAAAAAGAATGTTGGAAAATTGCACACAAATACAAAGAAATATGATTCATTCACATTCTACATAGCTAAAACAATTTTGAAGATATTTAATGAAGATAATACATACATAAAGTTCAGTCTCACATGTCGAGCGTTCGCATCATCCTGTGATCCATCCTTAAACAGAAGACCGTTGAAAATAATTCGCCATCTTTTGAAATTCTCCAAAAGAATCAAGCTGAGATCGCCACCACTCCATACTTGTGAAGTTTCACTTTCCAACATGCATCTAGGAGTATCTAAAAATTTGAGAGACACTTTAAATACATTGGTCATAATTTATATTAAATGGTCATAATGTATTTGTCAGAATTACAGAGGGCAGAATAAATAATTTATGGTCAGCATTTCTAACCTAACCTAACATTTTATTCTGACCGTATAATAATTTTATTCAGACCATTTATATTTTCATTCTGACCAAAAATTAATTTAAATTCTCACCATTTAATTTTCTGCCATTGAGAAACAGTGAGATGAATCTAACATCATTTTAGTATAGTGGTTCGATTTCGATCAGTCCGGTTTCACTATATACCGGTGTTGTTTTATAATAGAAAACTTAAAATTACATAGTTAATTGGAAGATAATTGGACTGTGGGGAGGATTTGTCTCAGTGACTGCAAAGTACCATACACTTACCTTTGCTGGCGCAGAGCTCAACACACGTGACTCAGTATTCAACTAAGCCTTGTATTGAGGAATTGCTAGATTTTTTAATTCACGATTTTTACAACCACGAATATGAAAATAAAATTTGATAATGATTATTTGGCTAATATTTGTATAACAATAAAAATATTTGCTAAAATAAGCTGTGAAAAAAGAATGGAGGAGTTATCTGTTCGTAGATTTTGTTTATAATATTTACAGTGATTAAATCACAATACATACTAAGCATTTGGTATGAAGTTCCGTCATTCAGTACAAGGTTGAGAGATATATCAGCAACATTGTGTGTTTTTCTTGCAAATCTAATGTACATAGAAGCCCCTTCAGCATCTGTCCCCCATAGAGTGAATATATCACAGCTATCCTCAAACTTCAATGTGCGAAGGTTTTCATTTACGATTGGTGAATGATCTGCATTTTGGCGAGATTTTCTCCATTTGTTCAATACATACTCAGCCCATGCTCGCTTAAATGCATAGTTCCATTCTGAAATAAATACAAATAATAAGTTGATCGAATTAACATTTTCTTGGAAGAACTTCATTATAAGCAAGTAAAAATGGCAAAGAATTTCATTCTACAGAATTATAAGATATAATTGATAGATATTTCGGTTGCATGCCATTGTCTGTGAACAGTGCGTGAAGGCTAAATAGCTATCAACTATATCTTATAATCCAGTAGAACCAAATTATTTTATAATTGTGACCTTACTACAATTAGTAAGTAGAATAAAAAATTCTTTCTTCTTGGTGAGCCCTGAATTATTTTAGAGTTTCAAATTATGTATATAGAAATTAAAACATAAAAATGTTTTCACACAAAATTTCCATCATGAAACCTCTAGTTGCAATGGCTGCCAGAGGATCTCCACTACCAACTTAACAAATTTGCAAATGGTTGTTCAGTTTAGCTGTCAAATGAATTTCAGCAAGTTTTTACAATCGTTTTTTTTATTTTATGGACATCTCCTGTAAGATAGATGCTCAATGGCATGGAGGACTCCCAAATAGCTGGAGTATATTTTTAATGAGATTGAATTTCGATATAAATTTTCCTTGGTAATTTTTCTCAAATTTTAGACTAATATAAAATATAAATGATGAAATTGGCAAAATTATATGAAAAATATTATGTTCTATGTGTTGTACATGGATACATTGTTGATTACCTTTTTCAGAAGAGAATTTACGACTCTTGATAAAGAATACTGCTATAAAATATCCCAGAATGAGTATAAAAAATATATTGATGTTGTTCAACAGAATAAGTATAAGATCCATTTTAAATTATTGGTCAATTTAAGCAGTCCTGTATGGTAGCCGAGTACTTGTTACACTTACAGTTATCTTATTCAGACTTCTTTTATACGAATCCATGTAATACATTCATATCTAGAAGATAAAATTAATCACATATAGATTATTAAGAGCACTCACAAAAAACGGATAAAATAATTAAATATTTACTCTTCAAATGACCCTAAGCAATAAAAATATGTTACCGAAAAAATCCCGTAGCCGAATATTAATAAACCTTTTATGACTTTCGGTTGCTCGGTCAATGGTTAGAGTCCCCAATTGACCACATCCATAAATCGATTTTAATCCAAAGAGATATTTTCATAACTTCACAATCACTCTATTTAATCCTGAAAATGTGAAGTGATTGATTGGCTAATTACTTTTATTTTCCTAGCCGCGTCCTTTTATCCTTACCAGTTCTAGTTCAATTATGTTGAAAACTAAATTTAAAAATTCTTGTAACTTTAATTCACCAGTTGATCCAAGCAAAAATCGCTAAGTACGCTGGCATATGAAAAACTGAAAAGTTTTCTTTATATCCATTTTTGTTCATTCTTATAGCAATAATTTTGTAAACTCCAATTACTTTCATCATTGTTCTTGCTGCTGTAGTATTGATACTAAAGAAGATACATATTATGTACACGAAAAATTATTATTATTAATATGATTAAAAAGAGAAGAGGAGCGTAGCATTTTTCTTCGCGATTTAGAGATTATATTATACATATTTCATGTGTGTGTTATTATTACAAATATTTTTTCACCAATAATTTGAACTGTATCAACTCGCATTTGATTACCCATTGCTCTAAAATTTCTAAATGATATTGTGATAATACTGATTCGCAAAGATAATAATATATAATAACATAATTATTATATCGTCATCATACTGGAGAATATGAACAAATGTAAAATAGTAAAATTTTCAAGAGAACCGCTTGAATATTTGTTATCAATCTAAAAGCCTCGCATAATTATGTATTTCTTCAAATTTTAGATTTAGTTTCTTAACATCTTTTGTTATATTGTTGTGTTATATTGGACATTGTTTCCAGGCAAATATTACGCTCATAGAACGCCAAGTAGTTATTTTGTCCATTTTCGTGAAAAATGCACTTCCAAACGTGCACTTGTATTTTTACGATAAATATTGCCAAAAAAAATTATTTATTAATCAAATACTTATTTCTCAAATTTGGCTCTTTTGGTAATATTGATTAAATTAGGTCGCAATCGAAACACAACAATTAAATTAGTACTTTATTTACTAGCATAAGTTTTTAAAAAATCAGTTAGAAATTTTTTTAAAAGAATGCACAGTTACCGGTAGTAAAGTGGATCTATAATACAGAAAACGTATCGAAAATACTAAAATGACATACCTTTTGTTGCTTCATACATCAGAAACTGTGGCTAAAATTATATTGTATCAGATCGAGATAATAATAAATCATGGCAATAAAGTATACTAAACAGAGTCGGTAATAAATAATCAAGTCAAGCACTATCTGTCTTATTTGATATACGTATTGAATTGAATAAGATAACGACGAAATAAATAAAGGCAACATAAAAACCAATTATTGTAGGTAGTAAATATATTTTGTATTTGATCGATAATCGTTCGGCTAACTAGAATAGTTTTATTCTTACATTAATAATTATTAATATCGTTATATACGGCTTAATTAAAATACTGACCTACCAATGATAAACTTGATAAACTCAAGTAACATCAAACGAGATTATTGCGCCTACCAAGTATAATTCCGCCTAATAAAAAATATTTTGTTTGGCAAGGCTTATTTATACTCGGGCGGACAAAATATTTGTTTATAACTTTATTCTAAGTCGTCAGTTGATCACACTGGACCTTTTAAACATCTATAATTTCTCGTAAGTAATTGTAAAACTGTTCATGTGTGTGCATATGCACACACCATTTATATCGCAAGGTTCTTATTATATTTCTGAAATAAATAACCTTGCGATATAGTTAGTCTGATAATGCTTCTGAAAGAAACGAAACACGTTACATTAGTAACACAGCCAGTGGAATAACTTAGTTATCAATTTTAATTTTATACGAAAAATAGTTTATACTTGGTAGGCGAAGTAGCCCCGTTTGATGGTACCTAAATCATTAATCTTAACTTATCTCACTACTACAAACACAACAGTCACGGTGATTTAGCAACTACTTGGGTAGTAATGATGCACTTAATACAACATAATTAATTTCCAGGTTTTATAACAGAATGAAAATTAATAGTAAGTTAGTATGTTTTAATAAAGATACTCACCAATAAAAGCCAGTTAAAAATGGCGGGAGATCTAAAATCCGCGGGAAATAGATATCTAGGTCACAACACATCCGTTCGTGAGTTGTTGACGCAAACATCAGCTGGTCGGCCAAAACATACGCAATGAAGTATCTTACAGTCCGAATAATACTAGTTTCAACTCGTTTTTATGAAAATGGCGCCAAACTATGTAATAATATAGTACAATTACTATTATTGGAGTTTACTTGAAGATAGTAGAGTTGTACAACAGTTTCACTCCGGATCTGTTTATAAAACATAATACATGCACCTACAGATTAAATAATGATTAGTAACCCGATTCTGAACACATACACAATCATAATGAGTGTAACATACGCTGTCAATACTCGCGTCTCTTTTATTTCAGTAGATTGTTCTTATTAATTCGTTAAATTTCGTTGGAGAGTGGAAAATTTATGTTGTTTGTGGCGTTGAATAATGCTCCATGCTTAGAGATGTGGTTCTGAATCTTACATACTATAGATATTGCTCAATCCTTGATAAGGCGGAAAAAACACGAACTAAAACAATTTTTAATTATTGAGCTAATGTAATTTTACATTTGGATCTTTTGAGAGCCAATAAAGTAATGTCGCAGTTTTTCATTATATCTCCATTTTATCCCCCTTATGATAATATATACATTTTTTTTTGTTGAAATTGCCTGTACTTGTTTTTAAAAGAATCCAGTTGAATAATAATATGAAAATATAAATTATGCATAACATTTCTAGTTAGTGCGAATCAAACTCAATTTACTTATACTAGCCGACCTTCGCAAAATATTGAGAAAACTATTTTATATGCGATCGGACAAGTTTATCTAATAATTAGAAGTCTACGAGTAAATTAAATATTTTAAAACTGACGCTTTGGATCACTGTTCTTGATATTTTACCTATTTTCATCAATTTTAGTACTTAATTTAGTATTGCTTTTATTTATAAAATGAAGAGAAAGCTTAAGATGGAATTTCAATATCAAATTTGAATTGCTCAAATTTAAAGAGACAATGTTGAATGACTGGTATTAGTTAGTTGTTCTTTTTTTACACCATGAGCTGTGGTTAACCAAACGAAATGTTTGTAAATTAAATTGTGCATTAATATTTTCTTAGAATTTAACAGGACACACTTAAAACGAGTGCCAATTACGTCTCATAATCCAGAACATTTCATTTTGCGGAAAGAACAAGCAGTGAATATAATATATTCGGAATGAAATTTCTCTAATGCCTACGGGATGTAAGATTCCAGCGCAATTCAATCAGGAATGAGAGACTATAGCACGTTAGGCTGAGCTAGAAGCTGGAAGCACCGAAGAAAGTAATTTATTATATTTCCTTGGTTACTCAACTTTGTACCCATCACCACTCGTTACTGCTCTACACTATTCTTACAGCGTAATATCGTTATTCGTGTTTCAAATTTTTGCCAAGAATATCTGAGGAAAAAATCCTTAAAACTCGGTAGTATACACTGTCGTGTGCATAATGTTAAAAAAAGAGTCTAATCACTAGTCTAATCGCAATCCATATGAATCAGTGAACTCTTTGAATGCTTTGTAATTTTCTCTAGATGCAACTGAGTTGGAATAACCGACAGATCCTACTGATAGCCGTGTCGTCTTGAGCACTTTTACATGTTTGTTGTCAATGTCTGGACATTCCCAAAGGTTGTGATCAGCGTCCTGAATTATATTGCCGCATTTACATTTTGGACAGTTATGAATAATTGGCAGGGGCATAAATCAGTAATGAAAACATTGTTTATCTCCATTCGCCGCTTTGTTTTCGGAAAGAATTTTTAATTTTGCCTACCCTTGCAAGAATTAAAGAAGAAGTTAATTTCCGGCAGACAAGAAGCCGTGCCAAACATCACTGGCTTGGTGGAGTTGAAAACGACTACTGACTGCCGTAGCAATGGTAAAACCGCCACACTGGATACAGGCAGGTAAAGGGAGTTGTTACTGGGAACCAGGGTAGGGGGTGCCGAACTAATATCACGTTGTATTTATTAATAGATTCCGACCTGGTATTTCGAAAGCTCTGCAAAATTATATAAAAATCACGATTGTGAAGTGCCAATAACTCATTTGCGCTAGCTCCGTATCTAAAGATAATTTTATTATCATTTATCGCGTTGGTCAAATTCCAATTCATGACTTTGAGTCTCGTGTTATACAGGTAGAGAGAGAGGGGGGATAATAATAAAATACCAGAATAAGATGGCATGTAAACAGTAATAATTAACAACACTTCATAAATGATTATTTACAACAAAAAATAGATATTTGATCATAACTTGAGTCACGTGTAATACAAGCAACGTAACATGTTAATAAAATTACAAATTAAGACGACGTGTAACGCGCAATCACTAGTTAAAAATACAAAACTATCGAGAGCTCGAAACATAAAATTTCACTATTGTCTTTAGTGTTTTAGAAAAAATAGTTTTTTTTTTATCTTTGGTGTAGGTATTGGATTTTACGAGGCCTTGCGCTACCCTCCGCGGATTTCACGAGCCGCCGCATCTCATTAGTGTACTAATCCGTGCCCTGTATTGAACTGAGATTATCATTTCTTCACCGAAGATTAAAGAGATGACGGGCTCGTGTTCGATAGTTTAAAGAGTCACCATCAATAAATCGTGTTACATGATTTTGGAAATTTTGAACCCCTAAAATTTGTGAAATCGTCTATTAAAAACATTTTATGATAGGGAGAGTGCTCCTAAAGTCAGCCGTCGCCAGTGGTCGACCTAATAACCTTAAATAATACTGGATTCGTTTAAAAAAACAGATTTTTTTAATTCGTGTATTTAGTCTTGCCACTTAACGATGTACATCTGCACTATACTGACCTATATAATGCAATACGTAATTAAAAAAAGCACATTACTTTACTTCGCAAGTTTTGACAAATTCATGTTGTATGGGGACGTTAACAAAATATACTTGATATTGTCATGCTTTGCACCATTATGTTTTTTATTGTTCTGTCCAATCTCCGTAAATTCGTTCGCGATATTCATGAAGATTCATATTGATGGCCGAACACTGGGTAACGAAAGGTCTACCATTGTATTTTGGGGGCCGACCATTGGTAGAATAGGCGTTTTTTTGTAAACTTCTATTATTTTATGCTTGGTACAATATTAACTTTTTTTTTTAGTTGGTTACATTACTTAATCCCTGATTAATGTTATAACAGCGAAAAAAATATTTATTTATCATTCCTTGACTCAAAATCCCTTTTGAAAGTACACCTGTCGCTTAACTGGCCGACCACTGGCGAAATGACCCTAGATATCAAACAATATTTTATTGTTGAGAAAATGAGTGAACCTGGTTTGTTTTACAGCCCTTCATATCATAATGGTTTAGTCTCATACCCCCCCCCGTAATAGACTGAGGATCGAATGTGGATGCAAGTGCAAATCCTACAGAGCAAACTTGCTCAGACATAATTAATGCGATGATGGAGTATATTGCGTTCTGTGATAAATCAACAAAAACATGTTTTAAGAGTCTCGCAAAACCACCCTCTTCACTATATTATATATATTCGATATTATGCATTACCGAATGCATAAAAATACAGATATAACTGGTATTATTGATCAGTAATAATAATTCAAAGGTTCCATCTAAAGTGCATATTATTTTTTTTCTTTATTAGTAAAATTCTGCAGATTAAAAATTCATTTTTATGTAATTTTTTGTGATGGCTTTGTTTATCAATTGCAAGAAAAATATATAGAATTTTGATACATTCAAAAATCAAAGGGTCTGAAATTGTCATACACCGTAGGACTTAACGGGTTAGCGAACATCCTGGAAAACAGTAGTATAAAGAAGCTTACTGTTCGTCTTGCAACAGCTAGAAACACATCTAATTCTGACTGTCTAGGACAGTGGTCGGTAACCTGAAGACTTTTTTTATTATTAAAACACAATTTGATTTGTTCTACTTCCACATTTTTTATAAGGATCATCACCGGATTCATTCATAAAAACATAATGCCTTTCCACCAATCATTGACAGTTAACACCTTAAGCCTGGAGTTTATAAGATGCTTGTAACTAACTTAAGCTTTTTAATATTAGGGAACACTATTATTTTTAAGTTAACGTGTTTACAATAGACGAGTGTATTTTGATATGTTCAATGCCGGCAACTTTGTGGAAGTTTATTTTTAATATAAAATTCAAATTGATAACTCAGTTATTCCACTTGGAGTGTATTTTGGTTTGACCGTTAACTCCCAACTCTCTCCTCCAGCAAAACAAAGACATGTCGCTCGTAGTAACAAATATTCATGATCAACGTTTATCAAAAATGTCCGACCCGTTTGTGTGTCGATGGTGCTGCTTTGCGGTAGCGAAGACTTGTATGGTGAGCTTCACAAACAAATGCTAGCGACGGATACTGGAGTCAAAGTGGTTTAACCCTGGGATATTCGGAGATTACGGAGCATACCAAAATTACCAGCTATGTGAATGGTAATGGATAGACATTTAAACTGGCTGGACCGTGCCTTGTGAGAGCCTCAACTCTGCATGCCCCTTTCATAACCAGTGGGATAATACACATTAAAAAAAATCAATTATCATAGGATATGATAAGTGATGTCATTTTATTGCATATAATTAGATTTAAAAATTGGTTTCGAAGGAATGTTTGTTGGAAAGGAAACAGCAAATATTCAGATTTAAGATTTATTTTCAATATTTGTAGAAGTCTTTGATTTGTGATATGATAACTAATAACTATCATGTGCTCACCATATCATTTTTTTTACTATAAATATGTAGAAAAAAACTCTTATCATAAAAAATCTATGAAAAGAATGAATGTCAGTGTCCATTTTACCTAATTCTAGTTATTAATTTATGGAATGTTAGCACAAACTAATTGACTTATTCTTAATGTAAATAAAATGAAAGTTATATAGTAATAGGATGATTGCACATTATCAAAAACAATATGTTTCACAAACATGTGTATTTGCTAATTATTTATTAGACAACAAATAAATAAAATTTTGTTATTAACCTAAATAATAAAATTACTTCACAACAAATCTTAAAATTCAGAGCATACAATATATAAGTAAAATCTCATTTATTGATGCGGGTTTTGTCAAATACACCTTTTTTTGTAGGAATATAATTATTCTGTCTTTTCGTGCACCTCGTCGACAGTTTCTTCCATACTAACTGAATCATCAATTCGGGATTTGTCAACTGGATAAAGCCTAAAAGTTTTAAATCCAACAGAATTAATTCAGTAGCAATCAGTAAGAAATGTTAAACATTTTTGTCAGGAACGGAGGGAAAAGTAAGTATTAAAGTTTATTTTTCTTTTTTTAATCAAAGAAGAGGTTGAGATATGTTTTATACTCAAATATATCAACATATTTCACTTTTCACGCCATTATGCATTCAAAATAATTGCTTTTTGTCATAAGCAACCCATTCACGGTGCCAAAGTAAAAAAGTGGACAATCACCGTTGATTTTATAAAGATCATTATCGATATAAGAAATAAATAAAAGGAAACTTACCATCTTTGATAAAGATAAATAAGGAAAACAATATCATCTCGGAAACAGGCGACTCTGTGCGCTACAGGCATTGTTATAATAAACGCGAATACATCATCGATGAAAGTATTAAACGCTTTGTACATGAAAGATCTCCATGGCAATGCAGCCACTGACTTGAGTTTATAGTTGATAAACAACTGGGGCAGCATGAACAAGAATCCAAAAGCGTACACACCATTAACCATGCTGTGAAGAGTCCACGAGTACCAACTAAAAATTAAAATTTCGTAGTTACAGGTAGACAAGGATGAATACGGTTAGTGGCTACATTTATTTTAGTTTATATATGTGAATGACACTGGAAACTAGAGTTAAAGATTTCAATTCGATATAAATAAATACCTATTTTTGGCAAATAATGAGAAATTTGCAAAGCAGATTTTTTAAATAGAGCTAACGAATTTATCTCTCAAGAAATTGTGATAGAAGGCTTTATCACTGAAGGTAAGAAAGCAGTTGTAAAAATAAATTTTTGTTTCGATTTTTTTTGAAATTTAGACTAAAATTAGTTTCTTAGTTTCCAGATTTTACTTATCCATGTTTATAATATTTAATAAATAAAAATATTAAACTACCTTTTGTGCGGTTCATACAAAAGAGAATAGACTGCTCCGCAAATGCAAAGTGGGTAGAGAATGTAACTGAGATATCTCATTGCTTCAGCATCTACAGCTCTGGTTTGAAGTTCGGCTTTGTTCACTTTATCTGTCACTATTTTAAGGAACTTCCTTTCCTTCCAATCGAAATCAATATGCAGCATTTTTTTAACTTTCCAAAGCTAAAAAATAATTCATTAATATTATAATAGATGCACATATAACATAACTTGTAAATAGGCAGCAATAGACAAACTAGCAGAATACCAACCTCTATCAGTGTTCCAATTATGCACGGTATCAAAATGAGTAGCGATGTATTTTCATCAAATAAATAGAGTGTAACAATAGCTTGGGAAAATGCTCTCCATAGTACTGTCCGGAAAGATAAACCTGCCATTGATTTTTTTCCTTTCCAAAAAGAAACATCACTTTTAAATGCAAGGAAATCAAAGAAAAGCTGCAAAAAATGAACAAAACTTTTTAGAAATTTCGAAACACATCCCTTTTTTTTGAATGGAAAAATGCAATACGCGTTTGAACATTAATTCATTGAATAAAAAGAAAATTAGAATGTTACAATTTTCAAATCAACAATTGCATTTTAATTAAATGTTGAGATTTTATATCATTCACTAAAGCATTCATCGTTCAGCATCAGGTGATGAAAACTTAAAATCAAGGTTAAATAAACAAAGATACAAGTTGGTTGCCTGACGTCCACTCGTTTGTGTATGCAGCCGTTGTTTCACGGCCGCCTTCCATAACGCAATAACGATCAAGAAAATAAACGAATTTACTCCTCATATTCTTGGCACGATGCAGAGCTGCACGGGACCGATCTTTTAGCCACGCTCTATTGTGCTTAAAAAAAGGAAAGATAGAAAAAGAAAAAAAAAGAAAATGTGACTTATTCAGCCACTTATTTTAGAGATATTAAGTATCCTGCGTATCCGTATACTGAGGATTCGCCGTAGTGCTAAACAAATGCTATTTTGCACTCATGAGACATAAGTCCAGCCTACTCGTTTGAAGAGTCAGGTGCACCTTCTATAGATACTTGTAGGGCTATTTTTCAGTTATGTTAATTCAGTTGTTCGTGTAAATGATTCAAAAGAAAAATTCTCAGCCACATTTATGGACCCATCGGACACGGCAACATATTGGCAATGTATTCAAATTTATTTCATACTAGTGAGTACCCGGCATGCGTTGCAATGCCACTCAAAGAAAGAAAGGGTTTGTGTTATAATTCTGTTTATTTAAGTGCTTTTGGATTAGAGGAGTGCACAGGTTGAAATTTCATAAAATTACCCGGTCCGAGCCCGAATCTCAATTTCACACTTGTTACCCGAACCCGACTCAAAGCCCAGATTTATTTTTCTCAGCCCGAAAAAAGCCACATTTACTTTTTAATATACTAATTCATTTATACTTTTCAAAGAATACTTGTTAGCGTTTCCATATTTCCAACGATATTCATCATAGCACAAGTGAAATAAATTATTTAAGTTATTGACTATTGCCTTATGGCTGACGCATGACCCGAACATAATAAGAACAAAATATTTTTCTTAAATTTGAATTCCTTTCCCGGGCCCGGCCCGAGTCTGAATCTGAATTGTCTTTACCCACCCGAACCTGGACCACGGGCCGGGCCTGGTAAAGGTCCGCGGCCCAAGTCCTGACCCCTGCAGACATCTGTTTTGGATATGCAATATTTTTTTGTTTTTCCATCTGGTTCAGAGATTTCGCTAGTTGTATGTATTTGATTCTTTTTTAGATTTTTTTTTGGATTCTAAATTTTTTTTCTTCAGAAACCTTCATGGGTGTGCCACAACAACTCACCAAAGTTTGATCGAAATCGGATGAATGGTAAAGGAATGCATAGAGAACAAACAAACAAATCTTCATTTATATATATATAGATTATAGTATTTCCAACAAAACTGACGATTAACAACTTACATGAAAACTAGATATGATGGTGGTAGCGCATATCAAGTATAGATTTGTATCTGCGAAGATCTCCTTGACTTCATCAACATTCTTTTCACTGAACCCTATAGAATACAGAGACTCCAGAGCGAGTGATATGTGAACTAACAATTTCATTTTTCCAATCGATGCAGGAGAATAATCAAGGGAAACATTTAAAATGTCAGAATTGTGCTTAATTTCTATTAAGTCTCTTGTTCTACTTTTCAGAAAGTTATACTGTATAATTGGTAAGTATTCATCGCTTGCTGTTAACCTAGGAAATCACATGAATTACAATACAAATGTAGGTATTTTATTAAGACTGAGATTAATCGAAACTACTCATTTCATATTCCACTTTGAAATTAAAATATAACATTTATGAGTATTTTAGTGTTATAATCATTTTTTTAATTAAATAAAATTAAACAGTAGAAAAAATCATACAATAGAAATTGACCAAGTGTAAAATAGTAAAATGTTCAAGAGAATCATTGGACCATTTCGAAACTCCCTACGTATAATCCCATATCTGCAAACATGACATTTTACAGGAAAGCGTCTCAAAGATGAAAAACGTAGTTGCAAAATAAGAGCTGCATCTATCTTCTTCAAAATTGGGACGGTTGTATTATTTTAAATCTAGTTTCTTATTTTCTTTTAAGTTTTGCTGAAAAGTTTCTAGTTTTTGAAATATTACAGAGACAACTGATTTTAGGTAAAAACTTTCGTATAAGTTTCGTTTATGACAAAATGGTGAAGTAGGTGCTTTTTGGAATGTTTTTTTATGCCTACCCATAGAGCTGAGTGCGTAAACAACGATAATGCAAAAGACGTATAATCGCATATGTGGCACTTACGTGATTATACGCAGGGAGTGTCGATTTGTAGTCAATCTAAAAACCAATCATATTGAATTAACATTTTAGATTTAGTTTTTCAAGAGTTGTGGGTATAGGTATGTTATGTTGGACATTTTTTCCAGACAATTATTACTTTAGTTCAAATAGTTACATCAAATAGTTCTTTAGTACATTTTTGTGAAAACTGCACTTGATCACCTTCTGTTGTATGACAACAATACATATATAGTCCCGAAGATATGTTAATTGAATACCTAACTGTCTATAATAATGTTTTTAATTTCATGAAAGATATTTTAGAATGAGTTATAGAAAACCAAAGCACCTTAAAAGTTTTTGCACACAGATAATTCAAATGCAGTGGGTCACCCACTATTAGTCTGTATTAATGAAGAATGTGTAACATTACAACACTATGTTAAAAGAATATAGTAACATGCAAAAAATATTATCAATATATTATACCATACCTTATGTAGCTGACCAATTCTCCTGGTACTCCGCTTACAGGAATTGTGAGAGGATCTGATAGTATCGAAAATGTAACACTACTTTTTATGTGAGCTACAGGTCTTACGTTTGATTTTGGTTCGACATCTGGATCCTGAATAATATTGATTATGTTACCATCAGCAAAAATTAACAATCTTTTATGAATATTTTAACTATACAAGTAAACCAGGATAGACGGTGAACAAAATGATGGTTAATCAATTATTTATTAATTTAAAAAATGTTTAAAATTCAAAAGAAAATGTCAAATTAATAATTGACATAATAGAAATTTTCCATTATGCTATAAGATATTCTATAAGACTCATATGGATGCATACATACCTTACTCTCGAGTAAATTAAATGTTGCTGCCTGTGGAAAATTATAAACAACTAAAGGAATTCGTTCTACTGAACTTCTCGCTCTTATTTCATCCCAGCTCCAAGATCTTTCCCTGGAATCACCCAACGCCACATGTAGATACAAAGTACCATTGTTACGAGTTTTGTATGGTATTTGAAGTGACATAGTTCTGAAATAATAATTAATTTTCAATAGTGAATAGATATTTTAAGTATGTTAAATGTTGCCGGTCTTGTAGCCGAGTTGGCAATGCTCTTTGCGTGGTCAAAGGTTAGAGTTCCTTAATGCTAAATTTCATACATTGGCCTACATTTTCATTCGAAGACATGCAAGTCGGTGATGTTTTTAATAGAATGAATATTAAAATCAAATTCCAAATGAAAAAACAGTTGCACTACAAATTTAATTTATTTATGTGGCTGTAACTATTTATAAAAAAAAACGGAAACACACATATGTACTGCTCAGTTCAAACATTTAAAATCAGCCTGAGGAGAAATAAGTGACTACCATCTTGAAAGTCTGCTCACACATTGTCATTTTTGAATATTTATGAAGTGTGAAGTGAAATGTGTCATTCACAGCTAAGGGCTAACCCGCTAAACCTTGAATTGCTTTTAAAAATAATTGCAAACAATTACTTTTAAGTTAAGGTTATATTTTAATAAATTAGAGAACAATTTTAAGTTTTCAAATATTGTAATAAATGTAACTGAATGGATTTCATTGATGTTGCCTTATATCTGGTCAATTCGACACAGTCTGAATGGATTAAAATCGCTGATTACCAAGTGTTCAGCAATCAAGGCGTCTGGCTGTATAGATAATGGTTAGATATACTCGAATAATCGTACTAAGAGTTTAATGCTCCACTGCACTTAGGTCAAGTCATAGTAATTTATTTTAATAAAAATCTTCTCCTCAGTTTACTAATAAATCAATACTAAATTGCTTTCAATATATGAAAATATTTTGACACAAGAAAATAAGACTACTTAAATATCTTAATCTAATAGTAATATATAATTATGTATGCATGTAAATGGCTAGTATGTACGTTAAAAATTTAATTTGAATACCTTGTCGAGGGAACATTATAATCAAAATCTTTTATTTCAAAAACCTTTGAAATATCATTTGACTTGGGATTTTTCCTTATTGATGTAAATACGCAGAGATCTTGCTTGGGATGTTTTATTAAATAAGAACTAAAGCATCTTTCCCCTTCCTTGCACGTAGGTGCAATAAACATCTGACCAAAAGTCCATATTGTCTTCCCAACAAACCCAAAAAATAATAAGGATAATAAAAAGTTGAAAGACAGAAAATTCATAATAAATGGACGACGAACTAGCGCTATTATTTGACGTATGCCAAAAATAAACAGCTGGCAACCTTACAACGTTACAAAAGTGTTTGTAGAAAGCAATATTTATTTTTCCTTTCCAAAAGTATTTAGGTAGATGCCCTTATCGCTCAAAAAAAACACGTTGCGTTAAGTGAATCTACTCAAAAGCAAATTAAAATAATTATGTAGCTCAATTTTATCATCAACGTCAGATTAAATTATTAACTGGAAAATACCATATGTTTTTTTCTTTCTAATTGTGTTCTATGTCTCTTAATCTTTTCTGTTGTGGCAATATTTAGGGTAAACGCAACCATTCGGTAATTACTTCGACTCAACATTCCATCCCAATTGTCAAATCAGTGGTTGTTTTGGTTTCAAAAGTAAGTTTATGTTAGGTTCAATAATTATAGCACCCTACCTCGCGATATCTATACGATGTCATTTCTAGTAAGTCCTTAAACATTTAGTGTGGAGAAGTTTGTAATGTCATTTTTTATTTATCATTGCTAGTACCTAAAATATTAGTGAAGTTGCACAATAAAAAACTGTTTTTTTTTTAGGAAATGAGGTGTACCACAGTTGTGATTAATTTGCATCGATTTTCTGAGACCTAGAATGGTGTGTGCTTAGGATGACTGCTGGTGCGAGTTGCATTGTGCAATGGATAGAACTATTCCGAGATTTATACCACCATTGCCCAATACAGGTGATCAGAACAGATGTAAAGATCTAGCAGACCATCACACCGTTCCTGCGACGATTCATCCACCAGGAAATGTCCTACCGCAGAAAGATACAACGTCGCGACCTTGTGCCATAATCGGACCCGACGGAATAGTACCCCAGTACCATAAAATAGAGGGTTATCCTTCACATGTATGGCCGCAGGCTCGTAACGGCGCCGTGTCGTATTATCGCACGACGCCAAATCAGTTTTACGCGGAACAAATGTATCCACCGAGAAACATATCCCCCAGACATACTTTTCAAGAAAATATGAGTCGAATCGTCGTACCGTCTCCGACAGAGACAAAACTGAGAAGTGACGGATACTTACCAAATAATTTGCAAACTTCTAATTTTGTATTAGCAAACGGCGCCAAACGAAACATCTCCCCTTCGGTAAAGTTCTGCGAAGGAGCAGTGCTGGCCAGCCCCCATTCTGTCGAAGTATTGCGTCCGCAGTATCATAAAAATGGTGAACCTCCAGCCGGACGACACGATATTCAAGGACCTCCGCTGACTCAACTGACTTCGCACAGTGTTCCGATCGCTAACGTACATGAAATTCCGTATACGCATCCTAATAACTTATATGCGTACAGTGCTGATTATCAAAGATATCCTCACGAATATCAAAGTCACGGGATTCACTTTGTAAAAAATAATCCAACCTACCAAACGTATTCTGAACCGCAATCGCCTTATTATATAGCCAACGATTACTCCGGAAACACTTACGGCAGAGTGAATAATATTCGATATGAGCCGTATCCTCAAGTAAAAGATAAATATATTCATACTCGATATGAATATCCATATCAGATTCAAAACGAATATCCAACACCTCAAGGGGTTACCCAAAAGCTTCACGAAACGAAAAAAAAAGTAATGCCGCAACTGACCGACATGAGGTATTATCAACTGCCCCAAAAGTATGTGGAGACGCACCCTTATATTACCAATCTAGAGTATCGTACAAAAATCTCAAACAGGAGAAACCTAAATGGAGTACCTTATCATGTTTCAAATTATCCTGCCGAACGTTACGCAAATCAAGCGAAAATTTTCGAGTTTAACATCTATGATAAAAACAGCCAAATACCTGGCAACCCGCGTCCCGCTGCAGAGTCGACTAAAATAAAAATAGACTATTACAATCACTGTAAGACTTTGCCTTATTCTGATGCGCACTACAGTCACGAAAATTCTCATAACCTTGGAAAAAATAATATGCCCGTTTACAATTATCCAATGAAACCTCCCGAAGTTAACCATTCGTACACCTTGAATGGGAATTATCAGAGGCCCATTGAAACACACAATGTTGATTCCGATGCTAATCATCAAAAAATGTATTATAATCAGAAATATAGCACATATAATCCCTTAGCAAAAATACCAACAGAGTTTTCACCGAACATAATCTCCCCAACTGAATCAAATGCCAGCTTTGAAAGTCTAAATACGGTCTCTCATCAACAATATCAAGAAGATGGCGGCTACGTCAGCCAGTGTTCCACTGCGAGCGGACAAAGTAACGATTATCAATTGAATGGCATTGGAAAACATTATGACCGAGTCTACAATACGATGCCTATACGTCCTGTCAATCCGTTCGCTGCCGGTTGTATACCTCAGAATACCAATACCGTTGAAGTGAAACGGATGAAACCCCAAAATGCAAACAAATGTTCAACAGGTTTGCGTCATTTTGTAGAAACGTGGGATGAAGAGTTTGAAGATCAGACGCAACCTAAGACTTCTGAAACAATTGCTCATAAAAATGTAGATGTAATCCCCTTGGAAGGAAGCAGTTTACTGACATCGGAGGAACTCTACGTATTAGACAAGGTGACTATATCCAAAGACGATCTGCACAAGTATGAACATATTCAAAAGGTTACAAAACTTCCGGACAACATAAAAGATTATGAACATATTGAAATCGCCAAAAGAAATAAATTTTCAAAAGACACATCAGGTTATGAAATAGAACAAAGAAGACCGACTGATAAATTAGATTACTTCTATGGTTATAACCAAAACGGTGGCATAAGTAAAAGCAAAGGACCGAGAGTAGAAATTATTAAATCTCACACTTCTATGAACGAACCGATCGATGTTGAGTCGAAAATTAGTCAGTCTATAATTCACAAGGAAGTCCGTTGTAATTTTGAGATAAAGCCGTGTAGCCCGGGAAAGCAAGATCAAATGTCATCAGCCGGTGAGCAAAAAATTGATAAAGAAAAGACAGATTGCAATTTAAACGACAGAATTAAAAAATCTTACAACGACCGGAATGTAAATATTAATGTTGTTCCAGATAATGAAAAGAATACACAAATAAAAAAAACGCACAGCACGAATTTTTGTTATGAGGTTAAAAGTAGTATTTCGAAAACTCTGCGAGATGGTGATATGAGAGTAGATAAAAACAGGTTACAACCCACAGGTTCATCATTACCTCAGATAGAAAGCGAGCATGTTGCAAAAAACCCTTTAAGTAATTCCATTAGTAATAACTTCGGCACCTGGAGCCATAATAGAAGCCGGTCTATTGATTATAAGTCTTCGAATGTTCTGGAAGAATGCAGATACTCGGACGGAGATGGGACAGTTATACCGAAAATTGAAAAAATCAAGATGCTTAAAGATGAGAGAGTCCAAATTTTATTGTCTCGTCAAAACACCCAAAGAGATGCGTCAGATGTCTTTTTAAATGAAAATTATTTGAATATTTCAGAGCAATATCAAAGTGGGAATTCAACCGAAAATTCCATTCAAAATTCCGATATCATAAACGTAAAACAGGAGCATAAACCTGTAAAAGTTGTGACAAAACCACATTATGAAGAAAGCTGTATTTTTAACGCACGTTATGATTTGGGCAGTAATGGTAACACGCCGTCTGTAATCAAAAGTAATTATGGAAGACAACGACCTTCTCCCATCGATCAAGTGGTGGCGGATTCAAATAAAACGTCTGTGTCAATTTTGACAGAAAGAACCATAGACTCTACAGAAAATGCCGGCAAGAAAATTGATGTTTCCAAGGAAGAGAATGTCACAAGTCAATTAAATGATATAGCTCAATTGCACATTCCAGATATTTCTGAAATCACTGCAGACACAAATCAATTAGATAAGATCCCTATAAGTGCTGAAATATTTTCAAATACAGACTCGTCAAAAATAATTCATACTACTTTAGAATGTGTTATAGAAGCAATTGAATCGAGTATTGATAATAGTTTAATAAAAAATCGAGAAAATTTTAATTCTAACACAGTTTATCCAAATTTAGCAATAGATTACTCTACTGCATCGCTAAACCACGAAAGTGTTAAGAAATCACACAATAATGTAGACAATGTTGCATCAGCCGTAATTAGTAATTTTCAGTTAAACATAACAGATGAACATTTGATCGTGATTGCAGAAGAACAAACCGATGAGCCTGATTCTTCAAATACTGCGCTACTTATTAAACCAAAATTAAATGATATTGAAAAAGATGAATGTCTACTGAAAGAGCAGGTAGCTCAGCCTTTGCCTCAAGTAAAAAGTAAAATAGAAAATCTTCCCAAATTGCAGGAAATATCCCAAGAGACTGTACAAATATGTGAAATTGATGTGTTCCAACTATCAGAATCTGATTTAAATTTTCCTAAAGATAATCCGCTGCATCTGAAAGTATCTTCTGATTTGCCTATATTACAAAGCGATGGGCCATTGTGTCCTATAATTAATTCAAACACATTATGCCAAGACTTGAGTATTAAAGATCATCCATGTCCCGAAATTATCTCGATTGATATAAATCAAGAGCCACCAGTCTCAACATTAATCAGCGAAAGCCTCTTATGTTCTGAGGCAGCAGCGATTAATTCGCCCATACCTCTATCAGTTGACGGAGAAATTGTGGAGTCTAGTTTACTGGGATCCACTGTCACGGGTTCTATTAAAAATACTACTGTTTCTCGAATCGAGGATGATATTAATAAACCTTCACATGATTCCGGTAGTACTGATCTTACTATGTTGGAACTTGATTCAATAACCGAGAGATCGCCAGGTTCTCAAAAAAATACCTTTGCTATAGATGACAACATAGAATCAGAAAACCAAGACTGTAAAATTTTTAATGAAATCGATAGCGATCGGACTCTTACGACAACTGCTGAGGTTGAAAGAGCTATTGATATAATATGTAACGATACTTCGCAATCGGAATCGGATAATACAAATGAATATACTCCAACTAATGATCCCGAATATTTAGTAGAAAATCCGAAAATTTTTATAGAAACTGGATATTCTAATGATATAAGCAACGTAATTTTGAACTCTCCAGATAGTAGTTTATTACAACCTAACTCATATCACAGGAGAGAAAGTGTTTGTTGTTTAATTGGACAAGATGGAGAGGATGCAAAACATGATGAATCTATAGATAGGTCTACAAGTGTCGAGAAAGACGATAGTAGTACATCATCTGAAACAAAGCCAAGTTTAGAAAATACAGATGAATTCAAACTCTCTGAAATGGGGGAAAATTTGCTGCTGGAAAATATTAAAAATTCTGTTGACATACATGAAGAATCAATCGAAAGTGATATTGATTTAAATAGTGCAGTGGTTGAAAATGATGAAGTCTGTACAGATGTCTTGATTTGCACCAATCTGAACACCAAATTTCAAAACTGTAACGATGCATTAACGCTAACGACAACATTTATTGATGACGGATGTGATTCATATAGTTGTGACAAAACGGTACATGTAAGTATTCAACCTCAAGGTAGTCCAACAAATGCTGATGAAACGTTAGTTGTTGTAGATGAAAGTGAATTATGTAAAAATAGCCCTCTTCCATTGGTAAATAAAACTTCCGAAGATGATGACTGTGAAGTACATCCAATTGAGCTCAGCGTGGAAGTTTCCAAAATTGAACATGACGGTTTAGAACTCGGTGGGTGTTGGATTGATGATATTGCATGTGTAGAAACTGTTGTTTCCGAAGAGGTCAATTTTCCGCTTGAAATAACAGAAACTAGTGTAAATTCTAATCAATCATGGGACCCCAACTCTTCGGATGATGATGATAGCGTTTCGCACATGCTACATTATCACATTGATTCCGTGGGAAATATATTAAAAGATACGAATGGAAACGTTATTTTGACCAATCCATTATTTGAAATATCGAACCGTAAGAAAAAAATTAAGGATGAAAATGTGGATTGCAGTACTAAGACTGAAGAAAATGAAGATTTGCAAGAATGTAAAAAACGTAAAGTTGTTCTATCGTCGCCTACAATTGAAAGTTGCCCTCTATCAAAAGATTCACACTCCAAAAACACTTTCAAAGACTTGGAAATATTAGTGAGACAGAATCGGAAAACCCCAGAGAATGAAGCAAAGCCAAAGAAAAGGGAGATTTCATGTAAAAAACGACGAAAACGAGTAATTGAATCTGAATTCAATGATTCTAAACATAAATCAGTTCGAAAAATAGATTCAACCAATAGGTTGAATGAAAAAAATCATATTATTGAAAATAACGAAAAATGCCTGTTCAAAAGCACTCAGTCTAATCCCTATGGTGACGGAAGAATATTGACAAAGGGTGCCCAAAAATACATTCCACCGATCACGGCAGACGATTTAAAGGTTCATTTGCCACTGCCAGAAAAGAAGCTACTCTCACTCAAATTAAGCAGTCGTCCACATAAGTCAGATTTCAAAGAACACTCCGACAACATTAAACGAATGGTTTTGCCCAAAAAACCTCCGAAACCAAAATTCGAAGACGTTCTCAAAAGTATTGACATATCTACTATCAATTGGTCTAAAAAGCGGCCCGTGAAAATAAAGCAAACCGTTCCGAAAATGGTTATTAAAAAAAATAAACACGGGTCTCACTATGCAAGTGTTAATACTGAAAAAACAAACACCCCTGATATGACCGGAAACAAGTGGCAACCGCTGGTGTCGATACAAAGAATTGCGTGCATTGAAAATATGGTTAAAAATAAAGAGTCACAAACTGTCTTTTGCAACGTTTTCTGTTCGCCTGCAGACGTATATCGATCTTCATTGTGTTCGGTGTTAGGTAAACGGGAATCAACACAGCATCAGAATAAACTTAACTCTCTTTGCATTACAGACTCCGTGATATGAGTGAATCCGGATTTTATTTGTTTTTAAGCCAAGATGAATCACGAGCTAGTCACTAAATTTGTTTTCATTATGACATGTCTCCGCATCCAAAAATACATATTCCTTTTTATTTTTTATAATTATTCCATTGATGTTATCTAGTGATCTATTGTACATAAATATATATTATTTATGCTTGTATGCCATTGTTGAAAACGTAGTGTACAAATTAGTTGGAATAACTGAAATAGTCATTTTACCCCACCAATATTCCAAAAAACATTCCTATATCATACATAGCTTTAAGTAAAATCATATTATATATATATTTTGTTTTATATACAGATATTTGATTTAAACTGTTACATATATTTTATTTTTACAAATTTTAGCCATAAATCGTATGTACAATGTATGTCCGTGCGTAAATAATTTAAGTGTTATCCGGTTGATTTGGAAAATTAATTGAGCACCAAAGAACCACTCTAGGTTTAACAACATTGCCAAAATTGTAAGTGGTGTAAGCCTGCATAATCACCATAGGGCATTATATTGTAATAATTAAGATATTAAGGTTTTTACAGATAAGTACAATCATTTAAGTAAAAAGGTTGGCCTAATATTTTTTACGCGTGTAATTAGTGAATTTAATTTTCGGTGTTATCGGTGATAAAGTTTTGTGTGTTTTTTTCAGGGCTCTCCCTGAACTTAAATATGTATTTTTAAGGACCAGAGTTACTATTCAACTGAATTAGTTTTGTAATTCGTAGATTAATTTTTTGTAAAAATCTATAAAAGTAAATATGTTTTGGTGTGACTGTTCTTGTATTAAAAAAAATTAAATATCATTTGCTCATATGTTTATCCTCGGCTGATGACAATGAAAATCCAGGTTTTATGACACTCACAAAAATGAGTCAGTGCTATAAAAGTTATTTTCATCATAATAGATGCAATTTCTACCTTCAGACAAAGCGTGGATTCATTTCACACCTGTTCTTTGTTGAAAAACTGCGACTTCTCAAAGCCCTGTTCTAATATTTACTTATCCCTAGTCCATCTCTTCATGTTGTTTTATTTATAAGAATTAAGTTTTTAAATTTATTCAGATTGGAATTTTTGTGCCGTAGTTTAAAGAGTATATTGTTGCACAGTTAAATTTTAGTGCCTTAAATTGAAGTGTAATTATTAAATATTTCACTATACACGCTAATGATAATCGGTGATGCCTTACACTATTCTGTGTTTTATAGCATTCATGTTTTATTAGCTTTTAATGTGTCAGTGTGTGCTGGATTTAAACTTTTACAGGGTGTCGTTGTTAAACTGATAATTTTATTTATATTTTATATATATATAGGAATAATAATACATCCCACTTTGTTTGCCTTAATAGTATGTATAAAATATATTTCAAACACGATTTGAATGCGACCATATTACAATAATATAAACACTTCATTCAGACAATGAATATTAAAAAAAAAAACAATCACATGTGTTCTGACTTTTTTCCTCTAGCATAAATTAGTATAAACGTAATTTTTTTGAGATTTCTCGGCACTTGAAATTTTGTTTGTAAGCGACTTGAATTAAAATGTGTTTTTTTTTGTATTTGGTCATTGAATTATTTCATAAATTCCTGAAAACGTGTATTTACATTCTGTCACTTGTGTATATTTTTTTAAAACAATCTTTTAATTATAAGAATGCCGGATGCAATTTAATCCATTTTAATTGAAATAGTTTTGCAGCCCCAGGGACGAATAAATGTTTTTATAGAGATAGCGGTAGAATTGATAATAATATTAAATAATAGGTTTTATAGCAAAATTTTATTCAATTAATACTTTGAGCCACTGGAATATTTTTTCTCAGTTTGAATGAATAATAAGAATAAGCTCCACATGAACACATAAATTGATTTTGTTTTGAAAAAAATTTCTGGTTAGTAGTTTTTTTTTTAACTTATAACTCAGTCCAGTGTGTTATTGGCACTATATGTTAAAGCTGAAAAGCTCCAAACACATTAGAAGTGTCGATTATACTTTTATTTCACCATTTTAAATAATATTTAGACATAGTCATAAAAATTTTTATGAGTTTAGAATGTGTCAAATTTGAAAACTCGTACTATCTTTCCAAATAATGTGTTTAAAAAAAAACAATAATTTTAGCATTCAACATTTCTTTGGATGAATATAAATATTTAAAAAAATATTCATAACTAAAACTTCAATCCAATCATTATAGAACTCTAGGTGATGAAATCAGTGAACTTTTGCTATTATATATGGCCGATAAGACAGCATTATATCCACATGCGTCCCTGGGAGTAGTTTTGATCTGAGTGCTGTGCACGTCATATGGGCATGAAGGATTAAAGCAATAGTTGAAACAGTAAAAGCACGATAAATGAATAAGGCGAATTGATCTTATTTTTGTGCATTCCGTATAAGTAATTTCGCATAAAGGTTCTGTATCCAATATTATGTCATTGTAACTATTATGAAATATTTTTGTAATTTAGAATGAATTTATTTATTTCAACATTCCTTCAATCAGCGAAATGTTAAAATCATTTTTTTTATTAATAATTATTAACATTATAATGATCGAGTGATAAAAGAACCACATAGAAAATATTATTATAGTCAGTATGTACCTATATAGTTTATTCTTTATCAAAATTAAGATATGTTTTGGAAGATCAATATTTATTTTAAAAGAATATTGTAATTTTTATACAGCTGTTTTATGATAAAAGTGTAAAATTAAAATATATATATATATAAATAGTGAAAGCTGAAAGTTACAACATAAAGAATTTTAAGTATGTGAAACGTTTATAAGTAAAATTGTATACATTGTTGGCTAATAAAGAGTTTGTTTTTCGAGAGTTATTTTATATATTTGTTTACATTGAATTTAAGAATAATTTTACGGGGTTATATTATTAATCCAGACCGATTCCTGCCTTATAGCACCTACAATATCCTGGTTGATTAGGAAAACAAATCGAAGTCCTGAAATCTGAAAAAATAAAAAGATGATTAAATTTAATAAAGGGTTTGAAAATGTTGCAACCACTGGCGTAGCCAGGGGAGTTTTTGTGAAGATATTGAATTTCGTTACTTTATTTTGCTTTTGCATCTTGCACATCCTTGACACACATATGAAATTTCTCTAAAACACTTAATTGAAATTATAATAGGCCAGATAAATAAGAGAATCTGTGAGAAAAGCATAGTTGAACTTACTTCAATCACACTGTTATGGTTCAGCTTAATCTTGTTACCATGTAATATTGGACGGCCATCTACGTATATTGCCCTCTTTCCTTCAGATGACAGAAAGAAGTCACCGCTATTCCGCAAGCGGATTGTAGCTTGACGTCTTGATACTTTTCCAGCGGGACCTTCTAAGTTGAGATCCACATCCACACTGTGGTCCCTCGTACTCCCCCCAATAGTAATCTGTGCATGTGTAAAAACCATTAAAAACTTATGTTCACTTTAATTTTGCACGTATCTTATTAAAACTACAGATATTCTCATGTCACTGGTTGGTCTAAGAATTAGTTATCATGTTCCTTTCCATAAGTATAACCATACAAATATTATGAACTATACCTCTTTAGAACGCATGAGATACCGAACCAATCGTCCTCGAAGGATGCCTAAGGTTTGTTTGTCGAAATCAGGTGCTCCACCACCAACGCAAGACTCGACCAAAACTTGCCAACGACCCAAAGAATTTTCCAGAAGGCGAATTTCTTTTTTAGACCACCTATGAAAAGATATGACCATGAAAATGGAATCTGTACATTAACACATCTCTGACGGGAAACGAGAATCACAGTCCTCAGACCGCCAATGGCCGTTTGCGAGAGACTAATTACAATTACCAAAAAAATTACCGCTGTAGGGGGAGACTGCGATTGCAGTCCTGGTTATTATATTGCAATATTTATGGTTCACACTAACATATTATGTTGAATTTTTCTTGAAAATTTATCATACGAGAATAAATCGGGACTGTCCCCACTCACACATGTGTTCAGGTCAAGATCGAAACCAGATATCAAAAGATATGATCCCGATTTATTCCATTTTATGAACCTATAAGTTCTTCGAACGCTTTTAGTTTATCTACATGACCACCCTCTTCGACTTTCGAAAGATTTTCGGCTACATAAATTCGTCACAAAAGCCAAACCGTAAAATATCCAACCCGAAAGCGTTGTGTTTGTAGTGCACATAAGAAACGCAGGGAAACAAGATACATTTGTGACTTTTGTAAAGATCCGCTTCATAAAGGGGAGTGTTTTTCACGCTACCATTGTTTAGTAAAATATTGATTTTTCAACGTATTATTAGTGTATATACTTTTAGTTTATATTTAAAAACTATTAAGTGCGCGTGGAAAACTAATTTATAAAAACATAATATTGTAGTTGAGTGTTTACATTTCTTATTTTTTTATCGGAAAGATTTAACATATGTCTTGATGGTTCGCGAATAATTCGCGACAGCAAATATCGCGAATAATTACGCAAGCGGATACGCCCGAGTCGCTCATTAACTTGCACTCAATTCGCGCCGCCAGAGATCTGTTAACCATCAGTAAAAAAAAACTGTAAATCTTATAAGCGGTGATGGATGCTTGTAGCAAATTGAAAAAGTTTGAGTATTGGAAACAAGGATCAGTCATACCTGTCTGCCAAGGCGAGGTCTACTTCGGCAGTCTCATCTTTGGGTTCTTGCAATTCTGAATCATTTACCATATCTTCGGCGTCAGAAAAATTGAGAACATTATCACCTGATAAAAAACACATACATTGAATATTGCCATCCATGTTAACTTTCTTTGATTATTGCAGTATTTTTTCAAATATGAAGAAGCGCATCAAATGTTGTTCATCAATTTAAAGGACAGCTTTAAGTAAGGTAAGTTGCAAAATTGTACCTCTTGGCAATGCCTGTACGGACTGGTCTGGTAGGAGACTGTATTGCTTGAGTAGTTGCCAATGAGCCATTAGAGACTTTGCAGTCCGCATTGGATAAAACACAGTTGGGTTTTGTTCCAACAGTTCTTGAAACTTCTCAATTGTTGGTTGGACATTCTAGAAAATAGTTTTTTACGCTATTACATGCTTGGATTCTAAAAAAAATTATGCCCCTGATGGAGTGAAAGCAACGGTAGTGTGAGTGAGATATTTGTCAGAAATTTTGCTTATCAGTGGCTGCTAGTGATTCACATGTAAGTCAGTGTTCCGCAACTGGTGTGCCACGAGACGATACCAGGTTTACTATGCGCCAAAAATCCGAAAAATCGAGTATTTTTTTATTAGAAAAAAAATAATGTCATTCAGTTGCTAAGATCTCCATTTTAATTATTCTCGTTGAAACAAATATTATATTATTTTGATATTTAATGGAATAATTGTATTAGTGTTCATACGGTAGTGCAAATGCAAATAAAATGGATTGTCTCATGTGTAAAATGAAAAAAAATTTTTTTCATGTGCAAAGTTTAGTGTCCGATCACTTTGAAAGGGTAAGGGGGTTTAGTTGGCTTTTATTAAAAAATAATTAGGATCTATTTACCAAATTTATCAAATAAAAACAAATTAATAAATTGTACTTATGTTTTGTTTATGAAATTTACATATTTTGGCTTGTGGTATGCCAACAAATATTAATGAATGCTTAGTTGTGCCGTGGGTGAGAAAAGATTATGGTGCACTTGATAAAGTGATTTTTCATGTGTACATAAATTGTTGATATTTTTTTTGCAGCTACTAATAAAATACAATAATATAATTAATAGCTGGAAAAATAATATATAAATTGTGGTGCGGAGGGAAGGGGGGAGAATTGAGAAGAATTCTTTAAATTATTCATGGATATTATTGCAATATAGTGGGAACCTGATTCATCGGTTTCTATGAGCCCCTCAAAAAAAAAAGGTAAATGTATTTGGCTGAAAATATAAAAAAATAATGATGAATGTGGGAGAATGATATAGCAGGGATCTACTGTAATTCAAAAACACTTACACTTAAAATTGTTGATAAAAGTTCTTCTTCACCATTAGAAAATAACGCTTTGCTTTTCACAGATGCTATAAGATCGGGGTGGAGGTTTCTCATGGCAGCTACAGCGATACGACTTATTTCAGCATTATAAAGCAATGCGTACCAGCGAGATTGTATCTCTCCTACTGTGAATCTACATGAAAATTTAATGCCTCTGTGCACCATACGAAGATCATTTGTCTGCAAGTATTTTGAAAAATGGAAAACGGTTATTAGAAATAGGCTAATGAAAGATCAGATATGGTTATTAAAAAATACATTGATTATTTACAAAAAATAAATTTAGAAACATTGATAAGCATTAGAAAATTTGATAAAATTAAACGAATTGGATTTGGACCACTTTCCAATGTTCCAGAGGCTTTGCAAATAACGAAATTAGTTGCCTGGTAAAACTTTTTTAAAAATACTAAAAAAAACTGATAATAGTATTTAATTAACCAGTCATCACGCCAAATAATGCAAATGTCCTTGTATGTACAATATAAAATCACTGATTGCAGTCATTACAAATCAGTTGAACACTGTTCAAAAGACAAATTTGATACAAATTCAGTAAAAATAAAAGCCTTAAGAATTATCCGATGAGTGTTTTATTACCTGTTGAACACCAATAATCAGAGCCAGATCATCTGTTGGCTTCCACCGCCCCAAATCTTTTGAGCTCAGTTGATTCATCTGCGCCTTCTTCTTAGACCGTCTGCTCGATCCTCCTGTTCCAGGTGGTTTCCCTGGTTGGCGTCGTTTGGTGACTTCGGGCATAATAGGAGGAGTAGGAACTATAACCGGCTGCATATTTCCTACCGCTAACATTTCGGAATATGGACTAGAATATGACTGAGTGCGCACTCTACGATCCAATTTTGACACAGACGCTCCCGGTAATCCTAGGCTGTACTCTACCAATTCGTCATCAAAGCGGCGTCGTTTTATGGATCGCGATGAACTAAAAACAAAAAATATATTAATAACACGGTAATTAATCGGAGATGTATAATATATACGCCAGAAAAATTGTGTTTACCTTCGTCGTTTAGTCCCATCTTGGGATGCGTCAATATTAGAAGTGAGCCCTCCATATTCTTGATGATCATTTAATATCGTAGGGGGCAGTGAAGATGAAGACGAAAAATCCATCTTCTGTCTGTAGATAATAAGATAAAACACTTTTTCCAACGCTACACTACATAAAATGACAGAGACTAGCAGGCATAGACTATGAATGTAGATTATAGCATAGACAATACCATATTCTTTATGTACTGTCAAACGGTGCTATTTCGCCTACTTAGTATAATTCCGCCTAATAAAAATTATTTTGTTTATGTGGCTTTAACTTATTTTTACACTCGGATAAACAAAACATTTGTTCATGACTTTATTCTACATCGTTAGTTGATAACACTGAACCTTTTAAACATCTAGAAGTTATTGTAAAACTTTAATTATGTGTGCATATTAGAGGTCTGCACGGGCCCGGGTTTGGCCCGTGGGCATCTACCCGGCCCGGCCCGTGGGCCTGGATCGGGTGGGTAGAGACAATTGATATTCGGGCTCGGGCCGGGCCGGGGAAAGGAATTTGTTCTTCACAAAAATATTTCAGACTATATTTGAATCATGAGTACTCTTGATAAGTAAACACTGTTGATAACAAAAAGGTAATAAATAAAATAATTTATTACGTTTCGAATAGCATTGGAGAGAATAGATTCTTTTATTTGATAAGTATGGAGACATCATTTTATATTTTGGTAACCTGAAACCGAGCTCATAAACTTGTTATTGGCCCCATGAAACGATGCTTTGTTCGTTTAATCATCACCAATAGTAAGTCTAAATAGTTCGTAAATGAATAGTGTGATATTATTCGTATCTGCTTTCTATTCGTTTAAGATACTCGACTGTTCCGTGTGCCGAAAAATTCATTATACAAAAATACAAAAGATTCGTTAAAAATGAGTTTCAACGATATAAAAAAAATCTTGAAAAGTTGTGACTGTGGTGATGTGTGGAAATCATTCCGTGAAATAATAGATTTTTCTACATGTGAAAATGTTAGGTAGGTAAGTCAATGAATTTTATGCTACTGTATTTTTTTTTTAAATCGGGTTTTTTCGGGCCGTGATATATAAATTTAGGCTTCGGGTCGGGCTCGGGTAACAAGAGTGGTATCAAGACTCGGGCTCAGGCCGGGTCGGGCCTGAGGTGAACGGGCTTGGGCTGGGTAATTTCTTCAAATTTCGGCCCGTGCAGACCTCTAGTGCATATGTACACACTCTAGATGTTTAAAACGTTCAGTGTGAACAATAAACGATTGAGAATGAATAAATAAACAAATAACTTGTCTATCCGAGTGTAAAAATAAGTTGTGACCACAGAGAATTGATTCCTTACAAACAATTATATGCAATCGTTTTAATTATATCTAGGTACCTACATACCACACATTACAAAAATCAAATTATATACGAGTAATTGCTTAGTCTATGACGTTTAGGTCACATTAGTTTATGGTGCGATTCCTAACCTAAATAATCACTTTTAGAGACGGCTATTGAAATGTCCAGACTTCTAAATATCTGCGCTCGCAGGATTAATTCATTGCCTTTATTTAAAATATGCAGACAATATGGAAAGTTGGCTATTACAGATGACGGAAGTACAATAGTTGCTTTACACCCTCAAGAAAAATTTCCTTACGAACACTCGCACCCAATACCAGAGGCTCCAAATAAAGATAATGAGTCAGTATTAAAGCTTAACGATATAACCGAAATTAGAAGAGTTTTCAAAGATGTTTCCCCCGAAGTTGCGAGAGAGGAACTTATGAGACTCACAAATACCACTATGCATCGTTGGTTTCCAAGATCTAGAGACAAGAAGGCAAAGGAAACTGAAATGGATAGACCATATCTGTAGACTTTCAACCTAGAGACATATTAGTGAAATACAATCTTAAGTCTGTATGTAAATTTATTGTATAAATATAATCATAAAAACGCAGATTTCTCATTCTTTTTACATTAAATTATTCCTATGTAAAAAAAAGTACAAAACATACTTAAACCATGTAAGATATGGTGCATATAATACTATACTCAAAACACTTAAATCAATATATAATTATGTAGAAAAAGATATCCAAAGTAAAAATAATTGTGATCATAATATAGATTTGATTAATAAAACAGTTAGCTGAGGGTTTTTAATACTTCTTGAGCTTCTTTGTTAGCTTGATGATCATCATTCGACCTAGCGGGATATGATAGAGCCAGGTTCAAATAATATTTTCCTATATCTTCTTTTCCTAATTTCAAGTAAGTTTTACCCAACATTAACAGGTTCATACTATAAAATCGTGGTTCTACAATTTCAGCTTTCGAAAAATAAATTATTGCCTCGTCAAATGTTGACGTGGGCGGGTTGGCAAATAATGTTTGCGCAATTCTTCGCTGGTACCATGGCATATCTGTAATACGGTAACACCATTCACCTAGCATGTATAGTGTGGTTGCATCCTTTGGATTGATTTCAACAGCCCGCTGAAACAAAATAGATATTATGTATGCTGGTTGACCCACATTGCAAAGGCAAATATATAAAGTCAATCATGTGGCGTTCGATTCTTCCCATTTCTATCTGCTGATTGGTGAATGACCATTCTTCCTAACCCGATTAAATTTTTCTATTTTAACAACAAAGGAAAAAGTAATGTATAGCCACTGGCCACATTAAAAGACACCCACTCCTAAATAAGTCAACATAATCTAGTCAAACAGTGGCTACAATATTAAATTAGCAAACGTCTTCACTTAGGTACAATATGTATAATAACAAAAAGTACGCTTAGTAATGGAACATAAACTGTGATTTCAACCATAGAAACAAATTTGAATTTGAATTGTTGAGTGACAAAATACATGGAAATGTACAAAATCTATTATCAAATAGTCATTATCCATGGAGAAGATTCATTGGGTAAGAATAATACATTTAATTTGAACATTTGATATCTTGCCAAGGTTCATATTTATTCTCATGTAAGCTAAGGTAAGACTGATATATCAACTTCTGCTATAACTCCACAGAATTATTATCATGAAGACAATTAATAAAACTTTGTAAAAATAGATACTCTATGAGGGAAAACAGTTTATGTTTCATTGCTAAGAATAAGTAATTTCCCATCAGTTTTATTTTCCTATGCAAACAGTATAATAACACAAAAAGATACAGTAAAATGATTTTAAACTTACTCCCACTAGCCTAAATTTTACATATATTTTTCTTTTGTTCATTGTGAAAAAACTGAATAGTTTTACTTTGTATTTCTCAAAACATCATTAGGAATACACCCGAATAGAATCAGTATTTAAAATTATTTATTTAAAAAAGTCTTATTAGTGATATTCTATTCCACTTCGACAAATGAATATAAAATATAAGCATTGGTTTTGTCTAATGCAGTGGTTTCCAACCGGGGAGGCGTCAAAATTTTGTAATTTAAAAATAATTTTCATACCATAATATCTACAAATAAATAAAACTTTATATCGTAACATAACACTTTTAAGGTGTTAACTGTCAATTCTTGGTGGAAAGACATCAATTGACAATGTTCGATAATGCTCGTGATGAGCGAAACCGGTCCTGATCATTATAAATATGTGGAAGTAGTACAAATGAATTGTGTTTTATTTTTTAAAACGTAACATAACAGTAAAAATTCATTGAATTAATGTTTATTTTACTCATTGACTAAATATACTCTTAGAGGCAGGATTTTTGATTTTTTTGTAGGTAATAAACAAATAAAAATAATCTAAGGATAATCATGAAGCATCAATTTCGAGGCAGAAAGAAAAAAATGTTGTGAACAGTCACAAGATGCCGAATTATCATTTTGTGGTTGAAATTAATAAAAAAACGATTTAACATCGACAGAGCAATTTGCGATTAAAAAATCTTGTAATTCTTTCAATAGAACAAAAACTGGCAGAATAGATGTCGATAATGTTGCTGACAATTTTGCTAAAAGCAAAAGCAAGGAAAAATAATTTTGTTATAATTTTTTGATTTTCTTTTGCGAATAGTCAATGTTGTGTCATAAAATCTGCTGAATGTCTTGTCTTAAATTAATATACTATATAATAATGGATTGTGCATCAATAATTTTGTATAGTTTATATAAATATTGAATATAAAAAATATTTTAAAGACTAGATTTTTTGACATATTTCCAGAACAAGCCTCCGAGACTCTACAATATTAATATTAAATATAACATTTGTAAACATAGTACATATTTTTCAAAAAAATATATTTTTACATAAGAATTTTGCGTCTGTGGTGCAATATCCAGTGGTGTGATGGTTTATGGTTTTAAATAAATAAATCATTTTAAAGATACCCTTAATCCAACACTATTGTAAATATTAAATCATTTCTGGAGGAAAAATGGTGGGGGGACGGCAAAGCCCCTAGCTATGCCACAAAGTCTTGTTATTATTCTGTTAATTACATTTATCAGTTTTTTTTCAAATAATGTTTTTATTATTTAAAACGGGTCTACATTACAATATCAATTTAAAAAATTAAAGGTAGGGTGGCGTGAAAAAAAAAATCTTTTAGGGGAGGCGTTATAGATTAAAGGTTGGAAGCCGCTTGTCTAGTGAATAAATCTACAAAACAACTTGAAGCTAAAAATACACACATATCTGCATTGAACTGCACAGTTTAAGCTTTGTATCATATATTAAATAATAATGTACTAACCAGCATATGTTTCTTTACATTTTCCAAATTTTTGATTCTTTCTTTTAAACCATCGCATGAACTTTTAAGATCCAATATAACTGACATCCATTTATGAACTGCGTAATGATTATCTTTTAATTTTAATGCGCCCGATATTGTAATTAAAGCCTCATTTGCAATGCTGTGTTTTAGTTTAGCATCAAGTTCTGGTGCCATTGCCATTTGATAAAGACTTCTCGATTTTCTCCAGATTATTTCAACATCATCGTTGTATTGACCCTGAAATGAAAAGGTAAAATCAAGCTTATCTTATGTATAATACAATTATATTTAATTTTTTCAATGAATATAAAAAAGAGGTTCACCAGTGTTTTCATTAGTTTGTTGTCTAGTTTCGGTGTCAATAATTCATTACTATTGAGTAAGAATTAGCACATATACTGTGCAAGATTGAAATATTGTAAAATGAAATGATGTTTACGTAAAGTTGCCAGCGTTCCCATTAAACGGGATTGTCACAGTTTTTAAGCCTTGTGTCCCAGTGTCCCAAACGAGCTTTTTGGGACACCCAAATGTCCCGTTTTCGGTCATATTAAAAAAATAAATGTAATCTCCCGATTGGAACAAAAAATTAGTATCAGAAAAATGGGTCATTGTTTTTTCTCAGATAGAAAAAGAATTTCCAGAGCAATATAAGGATTTATATTGTGAGTGCGAGTATATTTTTTCCTAACTAGGTCATAAGAAATTCAATGGATGGATAAAAGAAATAGACTTTCAGTAGAAACAGTACAGAAAAGTAGTATCGTACAGTGCGTTGAGAATTATGATTTTAATTGCGTCAAAATATATGATTATCACCTAAACTAGGGCTCTGCAACCTTTTCTCACCCATGGCACACCTAAGCACTCGTTAATATTTCGTGGCACATCAGTAGCCAAGATATGTAAATTTCATAAACAAAACTTATAATTTATTATGTAATTTGGATTATTGAGATTTTGTCAGTTCGAGTCCATTCGTGCGCTCGAATGTTTGAAAATTTCAAAAGGCGAAACCCGGATCGTTAGTGACAAAATACATGGAAGTGCAGAAAATCTCAATAATCCAAATTTGATATTGAAATTCCATCAAGCACCCTCAGTCGATGTCTTAAATTTATTATTTGTTTTTATTTGATGAATTTGAATAGTAGCTGGAAACCCTATGTTTACCTAAGATAACTTGAGTATAATCAAATTAGGTGATGTCAGTATTAAATCCACATCCTTAAATTTTGATAAATAATAAATTTTAGTGACAAAAAATGAGTCACATACCTCTAAGTTTTTCAAAAATTCACAACATTCACTGTATTGTCCATTGTCATATAACCGGTCCGCTTCTTTTAATTCTTTCTCAATGATGTCAGCCACTGACACTTTCTGCGGTTCTGGGTTGTTTTTCTTCAATGGCCAAAATAGTGCAAGCATCGTTAGCCATTTTACTGAAGGCGTATTCCACAACTTTGAAAACTGAAAATATGTGCCAAAGTTTCCAAAATTACATTTTATCATTTGTAAAGCAGTGAACAAGTTTCCCCAAATTGAATTACTTACTTTTAAGGTGTTATCTGTCAATTCTTGATGGTAAGGCAATATATTTTTTTAAAAATCAGTTGACCATGTGCGAAACCGGTCCTGATCATTATAAACACGTGGAAGTAGCTCAAAACTAAATTTTATTTTAATAAATATCAATTACTTACTTTGGTAACTGAATTACTGAATACAACTGTAGTACAAACGTTCCTATGGTATCGTGCATGTAGATTGCATAGCAAAATACGAATTCTTGATATTCTTGTTGCCATTTTAAAATTTGGAATATGTATAGGTATTCAAAGTTCAAGTTTAATGTATATTTTATATGTATATTATTTTTTAAACGTCAAGATGACAGTAACAAAATGCTGCCAGGCACTGCTAAAAGTGAACCATGTTATTTTATGTTTGATTCTCATTTTTATTTTTATTGAATAATAATTTTGTCGAATGAGAAGCAATTTTAAAATATCACTTTACCGTTTAAATCATTTTGAGAATATTATTAACACACTAAATTCAAAAAAATACTTTTTTTTAATTAATGCTTTGGAAATTTAGCTTATTAATAAGTAACATCTCGCTGTTAATTAAAAAGTATCTAGGTATAAACCAGCGGTGGTCCCCAGAAAAAAGTGAACGCATTCAAGAGAGTAATTTAAGCATCAATCTAAAAGAAAGCTTCATCCAACTGAACGTCTGACGACATTCAAAGCTAAATTCCATTTATCCTTATCAAAACCTCAGTTTTGAATTTCCATAAAAAGTGAATACCCTTTGTTTATGTAATGAAACGGCGATGAAAATTCTGATGTAATTCTCCATGACTAATTTATACAAAATAACTTAATGATTATTTTTGTAATTGGTATGTGGGCCATATAGGCCATATAAACAAATTATGTAGATTAGGCGGCATTATATTTGGTAGGCGAAATAACCCCAGTTATATAAATATAATTTAAGACATCGACTGAGGGTGCTTGATGGAATTTCAATATTAAATTTGGATTATTGAGATTTTGTACACTTCCATGTATTTTGTCACTAACGACCCGGGTTTCGCCTTTCGGCATCTTCAGGCATTCGAGCACACGAATGGACTCGAACTGAAGTTACTTATATAAATATAAGAAAAGAAATAAATCACTAATTATTATTTAAGTTACTAGATCCAAATTTTACCTTAAAATAATATGTAGTTTTCATACACCTTAATTTCTATTCTCATTACTATAGTTAAAGACGTAACAACGAACAATTTTGTAGAAAGATTAGTAGGTAAATTATATAAGTATTCTTAGTCTAAATTTCCAATATATTTCGAAAGCAAATAATTTAGAGCACTATGGCAAGGACGCATTTTCAAAAATCAATTTTTGTTACCTGCTCAAGGGCGGATAAAATATCGTGTATTGACAGTTTGCTAACCGATAGTGAGTTTTTTGTATAATGAAAATTAACTGAAGAAATCCCTTATATTGTCATCATGCAGCGATCTGGTAAAATTTCACATACATTGAATATATTTTTCATACATAAAACGGCCCTATAACCATTATTTAATTTTAGCTACACATTACCTTGGCGCCAAGAGGATTCTGTGTTATGTTTTGTTAGCATCTTTATTTGCAGGTTCCAATGGCAAAACATCTGCCGGCGGTGGGTTATATTTACATGTTTTCTTCTTAACACGTCATGAAGTTATTACCGCGATCTAGTAGTGTAAGTCCGATTAGGTATATTAATTTAACGAGTTTATAAAGAAGCTGTATTTCTGTACATCGGAAGTGTCAACTGCTTTGATGAATTTGTGGATACTGGCAGATTATCTTTAGTAAGGGTGCTTTTTTGTTTTCCTGGACATCTAATTTTTCCACAATAACATTACACAAAAAAAATCTATAATTTTACTGCAATAAAATAAGAATATCTGTATAATATGACTAAATCAATTATTTTTTCTTGGAAAGTGCGAAATATTTAGTTATCGTATTAAAAAAATATGATTTTTTATTAGCTACACCTAAACCCATAAAAATTGGTTATAGTTTTAAAAGAAATAAATTACATTATAAGTACATAAATTACATTATAAATTGATTGCCAATTATTTATGCTGAATGATACATCCTTTGTTATGCTTTTTCTAGTTATGATATTCAACTAATCAAAACTTGTTCTTTCCTAAAATGTGACTATTTTTTGTTTTGGTTGAGACAGTGATGTAATCTTGGTCCTTGTTTTTCATAAAATTTGTGTGCTCATAATTAATTACTTATGAAGTTAAATTTATCCAATTTTTGCAATTATTTTCACCATGTTCAATAAAACAATGATTATTGGATAGTTTATCATTTAATTATTTACTATTAAGGTTTTGGCATAACGCTAACAAAGCATTCAAGAAATATCCCTTGTAGTATTATATGAAATGCAGTAATATTTTTTTACTAATTTATTATGGATTTCTAATGACGGTGAACTTATTCAATCATAGCACACAAACTCATACCACAATAATAATATTCTGGCCATTTTTTTCTGAAAAGAATATGAATAGAGATTAAAATAATAATAATGATTAAAATATGTAGATAAATCTACTACATTTTCCGTTTCTTTTGAATGTAAATTTTCTTTTGCGAAATATTAACATTGGCATTGTTAGTATATTTCTTTTACAAGGTAAGGAAACAGCATCATTTATTTATCTTCGAAATATTACCCTCAACTGCATTGTTTCTGCGTTACCTGATGATGACGCATAATGTGAATATAAGTAACTATCATAATCACATTTTTACTACTCATGATTGAATATAAAATATATACATTTAATACGTGTTATTTTAATTAACTTATAAATTGAAATCATTTAAAATTTTGTGTCTAAGAATAAAAAATTCTTCATTTTTTCTGTTTTGAATGGGATGAGTTTGTTTTTTTTTGAAAATTCATGATTTAACATGCTTTTCAGACTTCAAAGAATGTTATAATTGAGTTTTTGATTTATTGCAATGTGTCCTTTGACTAAATGATTTTTTTACCATATACATAAGATAAAACAGTAATACTATGGTATATAAATATATATATTTAAATTCAACTGAATATACTTTTCATTCATTCACTTAGTAAACTTGTACATGGTTACATAAAAAAGTCTTGAGTCATTATTATCTCCACTCATCTAATTGAGTAATTGTATCATAGTTGAGCATCTAATTTGTTTGTTGGTGGACATTTTCATTTTGTGAACCATAGATGTCGTTACAAGCAATTACTTGATACAGGCAAAATAATTAATTCCCATATGGGCGTATTTACCTTTTATGTCACACATTATATACATTTCAATAGTCAACATTGAAATATTTCTGTACTATTATGTTGCTATCATCCACCATAATCTAGTTCCATAGCGCTCTGGGGACTCGATTTAATGCTGGGACGTTTTCATTATACATAATAGAAGAATTTTATCTATCCAAGGTCAAAGTTGTTTATGATGTTTTCAATTTCACACACTCAATGAAATTGGGACGTGAATTGTCGTTTGACCTTCCTTCTATCATTCTTGAAAAAATACATTGATTCATTTGTAACAAATATTCCCAAAAAAATCGAAAATCGTTTTGAATCGATCATCGATTAAAAACTGTTTGCTGGTAATCCTTGTTCAAACTATGCTACAGAAATTAACAACCAGTTTTACTTACTAATGATACTGAGAAAATTCAAACAGAAATGCATAAAAAATGGTGATTGGCTGTCTCTCATCTATACATTATGTTATCTTTTGTCCCGTTCCTTTTCCATGAGTCTACTAACACTGGCCATAGTATAGTTTAATATGACTTCATTAAGCTGATAAGCTTTTCAAACTATTATAGATTACACTGCATACCTAACTTGCCCCCTAAGAGTTAAATGATTATGTTATATTACTTTTTAGGCCAGTATTAATATACACATCTATTGTCATAGGTCTTATAGTGTACTAGATTTCTTGCAGGAAATCTGTCAATTTTAGGTATTTTTATTTTCTTATGAATGAAAAATCAACACATGTCAATTTTGGCCTCCGAATATTATTATGTATAATAATATTCATAAGAAAAATAGTAAACTGTCGATAAGTAGCATTGAAGATGTAATAATTGATAATTACATCAAGTTAAAATCCGATAATGGAGTTATCTCCAATACTGTATGTCTTTTTTTCAATTGGAAATGAGAATATCGACCACTAAAATTTATGATATAGTCAAACATGTTTTTGTTGTTTCCACCTATTAACTTGAAAGTGTAGATACGGTTTATTAGCTTATAATGTGAGTTTCACTTAACCTATTGTTTCCATATATTATAATCATTTAGTTGTTATCTGTTGATATAATATTGCGGTTTTATGTTATCAATCTACTGGTAGACGGAAGCCTGCCCCTATGCAAGGAATAGGGCTAGGAATACTGCATTGTTAAGCAAGTTTATAGTATTATAATAAATTCGACTTCTTTATAATTCTATAATTAATCTTGAATGAACCGAAACACCTCCCTCAGCAATGTTCGTCGAAAATCGGCAATAAGCGAATTGTCTTAGTCAATCCGTTTCGCCTTGTACATATATTTGTAGCCGAAGAAATGAATTACATTATTTTGCCAAATCGAATGTAAAAGGAAAATTTTCTTCTACTCCTATTCACATTTGATTAAAATACAATTTGTAACAATAAATCGGAATGGTTACTTCTTTCATTAGTTTCAAAACTGGCAATTAAATGTGTTAAAATCTAACTAACACACACACAATAATTGTTATTAAACACGTTTCCTACATATGGATGAAATTGTGTTAATTTTATTGATTTTACACTTATGTTACTAGCATTTATTTTATTCTCTTTTTGAATATCTATCTTCTCTGAAAAACGAAATCTTGCGAAACTAAGACACTTCAAGTTTTCAATTTTGACTCAGTTTATATTTTGATACCGAGTTCAATTATTATTGAAACACCATCTTTTAGGACCGCCCTTATACCATTTAGTATTAAGTGGTTTTCGAAGCTCGAATTGAATGTAATTAAGTTTATCTTGTGTATTAGTATTTCCCCGAATTAATTTAACATCGTATTTATTTGACTTTTGCATCCTGCTACAGAATACTGAAATGCTTTGGTTTCTTAAGTGAGATTCCTGTATCTATTTTTAGTACGGTAAATATTTAGCTACCAGATGATGTGATAGGGAACACAGAACATTGATCGAAATTGCATTGGAGGATGCAACACGAGATTAAGAAAAAATGAATCTAAAAATAGAAAAATTCTCCTGGCACAACGATTCGGTTCAATACCACGCCCCCTAAGAATAATACTTGCATAGTGAGGTTTTTAAAAACCATATCCGCCTCCGTGTGTGGAATCGTATGTCCTTTAAGTGGAGCTTTTCATCAGGGTCTAAACATCATTTATATGTATTTAGCTACTGCTTAAAATGAATAATAAAAACGGAAATGTGAGAAAATGATTCATTTTAGTTAGTCATTTCAGAGAGTTTTTAAAATAATCATTTTTGGCAGCGGTAAAACATGCCAACACAGTTTTAGAATTTTCCGAAAATTATTTTACCATGGAGTTTCTGAAACGCGATTTTTTCATTTCATTGTTTTGATTCAATTACAAAATAGAGTCAACGGATGCAACCGTACATGAAAAAAGCGGACACGGGTAAAACGGCACACAGAGTAGAAAAAGAAGTATTCACATTTAAGATACTTCTTATCGTTTCATGAGTTGTTCAGCTTTAAAAATGTTAAAATCAGATTTTTAATTTTAAATAACGTCAAATAATAATTTACAGAAACTCAGAACGTCCGACGACGAAAGATTCCTATCTTTGTTTGAAAGAGTTCATGAGACTTCAGTACTCAGAAATTTCGTCTGTCATTTTTTGAATGTGACTTTTATTAGAAATACATTTTCTATTATATACAGTAAAAATACGTATATGCATTTTATTCAACTCTTTCCGCGTCCGCTTTTTTCCGTGTCCGATTTTTTCTGGTTCGCTTTTTTCCTGTACAGTTTTTTCCTGTCCGGTTTTTTCCTAGAACCATAAAATAGCCTGTCTTATAGATCTTATTGGAGTTTTTTGAATGCGGCCTTCCCACATAAAAAGCCTCCCCCCCCCTAGTTTAGCCAATTACACTTACGATCTATCGGGGAATTAAAGACGATCTGACGTCGACGTGTTTTTTTGTAATGATAAACTAATATGCTGGCTGACTCACGCAACCCTTTATCGATTTGAACCCATGCCGTGAGAATGAGACTATACTGTGTTGTTGCTGATTGCACTTGCTGTGTAGGAAACTGTCAACTGCTTTATATCGGGACAGGGCAAGATTTTGTCCATTGACGTTTTCAAGTTTCAATAATGAATAAAAACGGTATTAAGTTTTCAGAAGTTTGCTTGTGTTGGTTTTAATTTATGAATGAATTTTATCACAGTATGTTCAGCCCTGTGTGTTGTGACCAGAAACAGACAAAATAAGAATTTATAAAATGTACACGACAAAAACAAACTTTTATCTCGACGCGACGGAATAGTTATTTTTAACTAAACAATGAATGCATTTCGCGTTTTCTGATACGGAATTTCTTAACGCCTTTATTAGGGTATCTTTCCAGAATATCGCCAGCCTAGATATCAAAACTCGTAACTTCATGTTTATTTTTTCGTAAACTTATGAATTATAATTTTTCAATATCACAATAAAGTTAATTTTTATGACTTATGTTATTCTCTTTTATTGAAAATTTAAAAAAAAATATCTGCCTGAGTATCGTTTTTGTAGGTTGCAAATAGGATAAACATATCATAGTAAATTATGATACGTGTAATTATTATTGTTGGACTTTTATGGAAATATGAAACGGTATGTAATAATACTAAACTGTACACATTTAATGGTATAATTATAATACTTTTCGTTTCTATTGTGTGAAATAATAGTCGTCGCTCAGTTGGTATTACCGTTATAAAATTGCGTGATCCGACAATAGAATAATATCAATATCCTTATTGAAATCAATTTATTGGTCGATACATAATTATTTATTTTGTTACAGTCACGTGACGTGTTAATAAGTATAAGTTTTACTCATTTTGTACCGTCAGCGGGTTGGAATTTAGTTTTGTATTCGTAATGCACTGGTGACATTTTACTTTTCAACTTTCCGATGATATCGCGAAAACCCAAAATTTTGTTTCCAAATTGATCATTGGGGTTTATGTGATTATTGGAATGAAGTTATGTCAACGATTTCTTATTATATTAAAATATCATCAAATGTCAACAATCTGACGGGAGCCGTTTGATTTTGCACAAGTTATTATATTTACACCGGTTTCAAGAATAGCTAAGCATACTAAACGAGACATACAGGGAAGATAGGTCCTTTCAAATTTTGTGTAATGGTGAATACACATTCACGACAGTGAGTAATCACTTTAAAACATTAAACACAACATATCAACGATTGTCGGTCCTGTAAGCTGAGTCGTCAACGCTGTTGGCCTTTTGTCCAGTCGATTACGGGGTCGCGCTATTGAATCTTTTTTACATACATTTTTCTCCATGTGCATGCATGTTAGAAATCCGATTATGAAAACGAGAGAGCGACTAACTAACTTCATTACTTACCCTCCCCGAAGAGACAGGTTGAGCGAATGACTCGAGCGAAAAATCTCGTAAAATCAAGTTGGGTTGAAATGCTACATTCATTGGGTCCATGTGCTTCGCATTGGAGCTATGGTTAAAAAACGATTCCCTAACACCAAAATAAAACACGTAACTAATTTCCCAGTAATCCAATTTTTACTTATTTTACATACATATATATTTTGATCTGTAAAAATATATTTATTTCTGGACTACATCTAGTAGAATTTCATTGTTCGATTAGGATCGGATATTGTCTTGTCCCGTTGCTTCGTCTTTGAATTTTTATCTCGTAAAAGTCATTGTATCGAAAATGACAGTGGTCGTCAGACGGTCTACCCGTAGAACTCTAGAAGCCTAAATGTGAGTTCACACTGTCGCACTTCGTACTGAGAAAGCATAAAAATTAAAACAAAAACTGTGTCGTAATAAGCTATGGTTTATTCGCATTTCGTATAAACACTGTAAACTCAAATTACTGTTATATTTCTTTTGTTAAAAAAATTACTCAAAAATAAATGCAAATAAATGCCTCGTTTATTTATCATGCTCGATGTTTAAAATTTTTCGCTTCATACATTCATCGTCTTTTTAGGCTCATAATATTGGGCATCTGTCATTGTATAATACCTTGCTTATGTTAGGGGTTGAAGTCAAATTGGGCGCCATTCGCATATACAGGTGTCGCAAAAAATACCTCCTCAATTTTTCTCGACACTTTTGAAATTACCTAGATCTGATCAGCTAAAATATTGTGGAAGTTATCAATTTGTTAAGATATACACTACAAGGAAACGTCGTGCTTTAGTTAGGTAGTGGGCAAAGTTAAAATAGACAAATTAATTTGATGGATTCCGCGGTAAATTTGTGGGAATTCCACCGGTTGTCTAACTTGGTGTGACACGTGTTTCTATTAATTGAGAAACATCCTTAGACCAAGTGAATCGTATTTTTTAAACTGTTACATGTAAATATTTTTTAAACTTTATTACATACGCGAAATTATGAGATTTTGAGATGACTGAAAGATTATAAATTTGCATTTTTTATAACTAATGTAATTCAGAAACAATACATACTTTATACTTAATATACAAACTTATTACATGAAAAACTATTATACAGAATCATGGTGTTAAATAGATGACGTCTTCAGGGCTCTACATTTGTGTTTTATGACATACATATTTATATTGATTATTTATGCTGATATCATCGACCGATGTTAGTTATACTTTTAACGAATTAAAGTCACAGTAAATAAGCTAGAAGTAGTTAATATTTTCCAAGTATGGCAGTGTGGACGTACCTCGCCGGCCATAAATTCGCGGGTCTGTTCGCCCGCGGCCGGCCGGCCTCAGTAGTGATCGAGTGGCTTGTCGGTATCGCGGTTCATGTCGCCCCCCGCTCGTGTGCAATCGCAAACCGCCTTCGGGGACAGGCCGCCACTAAGCATCCTCGACATGGAGACGATACGCCCCATGGTCGGATTCTCACGTAAGGAATATTGTTTCATCCCCGCTGAAAGACAGTCGCTCACTTCTGTCAATCACCAGACAGGAACTAAATAATATTTACGTCAGCTTATTTCCGGCTTCGTCAAGCATCTATTTTATTAGTTTTCGGAAGTAAAATTATTTTTTACTGTGAAAATTATCTACAGTTGGATTATAACGAAATATTTTTTTATACTCTTCGTCGGCAGAGTTTTTTTTTATCCATATCTGTTCATATTCAGCTAATAAATGTGATTTTTCCACTGATTCATCGAGCGTCCGGTTTCCATCAGTAAAATTCATTCATACAGTGTGAAATCAAAGTTTAATAAATTTACGTGATACAATTATGGAAAGTACAGTGATGATAGAAAACGGTGTCAGTTGCATAAATATTTTGTTTTGTTTGAAGACCACTGTCTCACAAAATAGTAAACAAACACTTTATAGTTAATAGTAAACTCGATTACTTAATTGACAAAAATCCAAAATAAAGAATAACCGTATTCACATTTCTTTTTTGTTAATCATTAATAACCCTAACTAACTATTTTTCCTGTTATATCTTCGGTTAGTATCATCCCATATTCACATAATCTTTGTAATATTATGTAGTTTAATGAAATAGTTTTAATTACTCATTTCTAAAGTTATACAATATAATGACCTTAAATGGAATACAATATGTTGAAATTACTGACGATAGATTTGTAGTCCATTAATTTAATAGATTGGACCGATGAAAGTTATTGTTGCAATCGACAATCTCAAGAATTTCTTTTATAGGTACTTTGTAATTCAAATCACTATCATAACACCTACATACATAACACAAGAAAATAGTTCACAATTTCGAAGAGTCGAAGCAATTTATAGATAAGCATGGAGCGCGTAATAATGTAATGACTTGTTGATGAGATGGGAAATTATGTCAACAAATACATATCGATATAAAACAGGTTTTGTATTTAATACGTGCAGAATCTCTCAGTCTCGGTATAGTATTGATTTAAAGGGTAATTGCCTCATTATTTCTTGTGATGATTCAAGTATACTATATTTAAACTTTCCTCATTAATTTGACGAATAACCTGTGCCAACGATTTAGGATTTTTTCATTTACATTGGAATGTCAAAATTCTAAAATCTTCTCTGTCATCTATTTAGGATCTTAGTAGATCAGATGACTTAAATTTGAAGCATACAATAGTTTGTGATATCTGTAGTTATTATAGATTATAATTTTATGAATTATCAGTATCGCAATTCTGGGTAACTTAAAAAATTACTGTTTATTATTTTAAATATTATGTTTATTCATGACGAAAAGAATCACTGACGAAAAAAACGTATTTATGCAAATGAAAGGACTTCTTTTGCAATTACGACTTCTTCAGAATGCCACAGGTTCCTCACCCATGAATCAAATAAATGATTAAGAATAAAATATTTTATTTGTTTTAATTATATTAATTATTATGAGGTACTCCGGAAATGATTTAGATCTTAACCTTAATTCATTTATTTAATTTTCGCCGTTATCATGCATATATATATATTATCTATCCATCTTCTTTCTGGCGAGCATGACTTACGCGAATTTTCATTGTTGCTGTGTGATCCGCAAGCTGGCGTTCACCCTCTGGCCAAATCTTAAATTAGATAGTCTTGCACCGTTCATCATGAGAACGGAAGTGCGTTCGTCACGGTTGGTGATATCGTCAGCTTTTTCAACCTCACGCTGACGAGACGTTCTGTTTAGCCATGCTTGTACAGATAGTACGAGACAAAATTGATATTCAATGACCATCGTCAGCTATTAGGTGACTTCCTCAAGCATCCTCTAATCCGGAAGATACTATTCGGTTAATGCATTTTTTGTATTATATAAACATCTAACACCTATATGTTCGTATTTAATTATCAATGGAATAAGTACATGTGACGGTTCATTTGTTAGTATTGTTCCAGATCAAGGGAAAAATGACATAAATGCCTTTATGGTCTAGCGGTAAAAACTTTGCTCTAGCTATCAGATCGTTTCCAGAAGTTCCGAAACATGCCTTCAGTGAAGGTATAGAGAGGTTCAAAAATATATCGAGACATATCCGGATATCAGATGGTACAAACATCAACAGAAATATATTCGTCCAAATAATTTTTGCTAAAAAAATGGAAACGCGACGTTATTATAGGTATTATAACGTGTACAGTGGAACCTCCAATTACGCTACCCCGAATTACGCGCCGAATAGAAATATTCTCCGCAAATCCCCCATGCGATGTGGCATTCCATTGTTGCTGTAAACACAGTATCTAAATATTTCGTCCGTCTATATTTTTGTTCATTTATTCTTATTTTTGGCAGTTTTGCATTTTTCTCGAAAAAAAAAAACGTAACCCATCATTTTGTATGAGATTTAATCCCCCAATTACGCTACTCCCAATAACGTGGTCCCGACGTCCGCGTAAATGGAGGTTTTACTGTATATAAATTATGTTCATGGCATAGTTCTTTTTAATTTCAATCATTTCTCGACATTTATTAAACTGTCATAACTTATTTTGCGTAATATTACAGTTTGCTGTAAAACCTGTAATATAATTTAATATAAAATTTCTATTGGAGAAAATATTCGCATTTTACAATTCGTTTATAAGCTATTTAATAAATTCAAATTTATATCTTATATAATATTAATAAACATGTTAAATTAATCGCCATGCTAATTTCATAGCGGTGTTGGTAGCCACTTCAGCCACTTTACTCTCAATTAATTATACGGCGGATCGTGACCTTATTCTGTTGCACATCTTGTAGATAAGGGAGGTTTTTAATTAGCGCGGTCAGAGGGCATGTCGCACTCATGATATGAATTTTTACTCGGCTATTAATTTGCAATACAATGAAATTAATGTTTTAAGTCACGTATGTGTTCAAACATTCATTCTCAGTTGTATTATAATAACAATATATATTCGTATTGATTTATCTGTCTGTCTTTAACGCACCGCACACACACACCCTCTCTCTGTTTAGGCATCGTGCACTTCAAGCACATTGATCGAGTGGCTATTTCTATATCTAAATTTTTGTTACATATTGCATAAACTCCAGCAAAATATGGTAAAAATAACCAAGTGCTGAGTTCTACAAGAATTATTTAATATGGTCGATAGCTATTTCGGCATCACGCCATCGTCAGAACTTTTTTTTATGTATTGTCTTTTTCTACTCGTGCCGTAATTCATGGTTATGGTTGACGAGCAAATTGTAGTACGTTTATCGGTTGCAAAACTTTGTTTTCACTAAAGAATATTTTTTCCGGCAACGTATTTCATTGCAGTACTGCAGTCGTTGATCCAACTTCGCCTGCGTCTATCTCGACCTGAGTTCATCGTTTAATTTCGGCCTCAAGGCCAGTACTGATGATGTTACGACTTACTATTCTAGATCCGTAATGTTCTTCTGCCCAAATAGAGCCACCTTTATATAGTGATTGTATCAGGCTAGACTATAATTGTTTGTGAACTTATAATGAATATCTTCACCCTGCCATGCGACTTGGCGAAGTCCAGTTGTCTGAGTTAAGATAGTGATTTTACCAAATCATACTCGGGCTTTGATATTAATTCTATATACAATGCTGAATTTTGTCCTCTGGTAAATTAATTGTTCCACTGAATTTAAATTCGTCGAAACTCAATTTAATAAATGCTAACATTTATCAAATTTGAACTAAGTTTCGTATCCAAATATAAATAGCATTTCAAAACCATTTGTTCTATTAACCACAAGTGCTTAGTTTCCGAAGTTTTGAAAGGAAAATTTCTAACACAATATTACCGTATGGAAAGTATTTGCAGGTTACTCGTATGTCGAAATTTCGTATTTCTGAATAATGTGAGAAAATGTTATTTTATTTATTATTAGTATATTAATTATTTTAGAGTTTAGATCGAAATAAATGTTAATTTTTCATCGTTCAAAAAACATGTTTTTGTCAACCATGTCCGCCAGTCATGTCCTCAGTGTGAAGCATATGGATCTAATCGAGTATCTGAACAGAATTGGTTTTTACGAGCACAGGCTATTATTAAGTCAATCAACCACTTTTTGCCGAGGATGGGGTTTGGAAGGAGTTACTGTTTGGTTAATCACTCTCCCTATGCGCTGTGAAAGGAGATGCCTTAGGAGGTGTGTGTGTGTGTGGAAGGTAATTGAAATATTACAGAAGTCCACGCCTTTGAACACAACTCGTTAGTTCTTCCATTCAATAAGGATTTTTTATGAATTGCAACATATTACAATCATATATCCACTAATTTTTTTTGTGAGCTTTCAAATATTTTTTTAAGTCTCTGTAACGATGTGAAAGTTCTAGTATTCAAAATTGAACACGTGCATTCTTCAAATACATCTAAAAATTCTGTTTAAAACGTCTAAAAAGAGTAATTGCTTAACGCTTGGCTTTATTTTAATAAAGCGTCGACTTTAGATGAATTCATGTGGTTTCTGTTTATATTTAGGTCATCATCGCACGGGAGCTAGTTGTGAATGTAAACTGTTAATTATCGATCGCCGTACGATTAACGCTTCAAATCTGTCAATTGCAGTTCGGAAATGTTGAAAGATTTAACGATTTTCGTACTAAACTTATTGTACCGTAAGAAATAGGCTCGGTTAAAATGTTCACACATACCCACTAACATAATTTTTATTTAACATTCTACTTTCATACTAAATAATAATTTCGAAACTAAACATATCAAATAATACTGTTCAAAACCACATCCAATTTGTAGTGTTGTACGTTTGTCGTCACCACAATGAAAATTTAGAAATTTTCTATTTCACTGTATTGAATCATATCCTTATGGTACTTACTTCTATGCGATCATTTTAATAACCCGTTCAGTTTCCGTCTAACTGTCAGTTACATTGAAGAAAATAAATACTTAATTTCAAATTCTTGAAATAGTTTTAATACAAGTATGTTCTAAGCAAATAGTGTTTGAAGTATGACTTTTCAGAGTCTTTGATTTTTCCTCCTCCACTCTAAAATCTCCCCATTCTTCAGGTATGTCCAATAATTTAGGGACTAGAATCGAGCGAGATTATTTAAGCGCAACATTCGTCACACTAAGTTACACCCCGAGTGGAAAAACAATGCTATCAATTTTTATTTTTCAATTTGAAACCAGAGAGGACGTACACCGAATGGACAACTGAGATGATCATAATATAGCTACGTTATTTCATTTATCTGAAACGTCAACTGGACAGATAGATGAAATGATAATTTGGAAACATCTTAATTTGTATAATGAACAAAACAGGTTATTTCTGAAGCCACTTCATTTGTTTTCACGTTTTAAATCAATCATTCTATTTTCATTATTGTGCTTAAACGTATTGAGTTGAAAACTTGGCGGTTAATTCGGTGGATATTTTTCAAATATGTTTCGTCATTTTTCTTCCGTTTTAAACCTCAACGAGTGTATTTTAAACAAAACTTAAACGAAAAATTCTCCATGTAAGAGTAGAACAACGTCCCGACTGTACTACGCAATAAACCGATTAATCTTAGCAGGACTTTGACGAATTTCATTTTGTTTTATGATAATATAATACATCCTTACTAGAATACTCATTACTAAAATTTGAATATAATAAAAACTTGCCGCATATGAACATGTCTAATTTAAAAAGTATTTTGTTTTATTGAAATTCCACATTAATTGAGTCGATGCATATCAAATTGCGATTACCAAAATTCAATAAATTTTACTACCACAAACTATTTATTTTCACTATGAATTTTAATTATTTTTGGATAGTTTGTACAAGATAAACTCATGTTTAAAGAAGTCACTCACACAACTGTCAGTTCTTGGTGGAAATTAAATTTATTTTAAAAATTAAACACTCGTTTTACACTACTTCCACATTTTTATAATGATCAGGACCGGTTTTACTCATCGCGAGCATTATTAACTAATAAAATATAAATCTTAAAGAGACTTCATTTGCTCAAAGAGTTAACATTTTAAATTTATATCATAATAGTCGATCAGGGATATTTGTACATATTATTGGCGACTTATCAAAAGGTGTGTAAAACGACCGTTTTGTGAGTATCTAATTGTGTTACAGATTTAAAATATTATACATACATCGTTTGATAATCTAGAATTTCAAGATATGACTTCACATATCTGTTTATAATCGTGGTATCTAAGAAAGAGGAAAGGGTACAAAATGCTTTAAAAAAACTATAGAATTGATATATTATTTTGATTCTGTTAAGTTTTATTAGAAGTGAAGAGGTGGTAAAAATTATAAATAATACTGAATCGACATAAAAATTAAATTAAATTAAAAATTGATAACTCAGTTATTCCACTTGGTTTATCACTAACGTGAGGCGTTTCGCCTCTTTAAGAAGCATCTTTAAGAAGCATGAACTTCCACAAAGTCACCGCCGAATCCATGGAATATACTGAATCGTTTTAATAATCTATTGATACCGTGAAACATCTATTGTTTCCTTATATTCAATATATCGTCAGCTTTTGACTAAAAATGAAATGTTGAATAATATTGCTAGCTAAGTTGTTTAAGTGTTTTTTTAATTTTATTTTGAATCTTCCGCTAGAGTCTAGTAAGAGACAAGAAAGCAATACACTCATTGTTCGACACTATTTTTACGATATTATTTGAGCAGAAATATTCAATATTGAAATACCGAAAATGAATAGTTCCGACGTCATTTTTTTATGCCAGAACGGGACATGAATTATGTAATTCACCGTGGGCGTTAAGTTCGAAAAGTTTCAGTGTACCTTTTTTGGTTATGGGCTGAAATATTTATGTGATGATACTAATAAAGAAACCATTAAGTATAATTAAATTGTATTGAGGCTACGTAGGCATTACAGTGCTAGTGAGTTTTCATCGTGAATATTTCCGCGTAGTGTCGTGTATCCAGGAATGTCACGAGTTTTTCATTACGCACAAAACATATTTTCATATTTACAGTTGCAACCAAGAATGCCATTATGCCATCGAATCGATTTCCTTTCTGGTAAATATTTACAATTAAACATTCTTTGTTAATCCATATAACGCCCAAGAATATACATGTATACAGTATACATAGCTTAGTGTGAAATTATGAAGACAGATATATTTTTTAATATTTTAGAGCAGTGCTTCGCAATCTTTTCTCACCTAAGCATTCATTGATCCTTCTCGGCACACCACATGCCAAAATATGTAAATTTCATAAACAACACTTCTAATTATTTTTTATTTGATGAATTTGAAATTGTAGCTTGTATATTTTTATAATAAAAAACAATAAAAGCCTTATAACTTTTCAAAGTGATAAGTGTATAAGTATTGCCCATTTTTTGTTCACAATGACAGTCCGTTAGTACTTTGGAACATTTTCAATGATCCTAGTCGTAACTCGCTTTCCAAACGTTTGAGTTTATGTTAGAACCTGTTTTATTTGTTAGAGCATATCTATCAATAATTGATTTTTGTTTAATTCATTCAGTTTTTCAAAGATGTGAACAGTGTAGCAAGTTCATCGAATAATTATTTAAAAAGAGTTGATGGTGATCTGGCATGTTAGGTTAAGTAAAAAATAAAAAGTCTCAGAGGTTCAAATAATCTTACCCAAACTTTGTCTCGGATGTTTTACACACAAAAAACCCCATGTTATTCCCCATCATTGCAGGTGCATTACCCGTGAAAACAATTGTTTCATTAAATATCAAAATAATACAATATTTGTTTCAACTAGAATAATTTAAGTGGAGATCTTAGCAACCGAATGGCTTTGATTTTTTCTAATTTGAAAATACTCTTTTTAAAATTTACTGGCCATAGATAATGCGGATTAAAACACAAGGAAAAACTATTTTTAATTAAAATTTATTAAAAATATATATCCAAATACGTCATATCCCTCCTTTTAGATTAGCCTGGTAGTATAAAGTCTTGCCCACATCCACTTCTGACGTAGTGATAAATATTATTAAAATTACTCTACGAACATTATTGCGATTCAATGAACATTGCAAAATAATCTTTGAATATATACTATACATGAATTGCTGTTCTATTTGCCTGTTTGGCCGGCCCCTACTCCAGGAGAAATGGTCAAATTGATTTTTTTTAACGTTTATTAGAATATCTTAAATAATATTTACTAACATATTAACATAGGTCACAGTAAAATATTACCACTTTTAAATTGAAAATGATTCTCAACAAAGATAACCACCGATTTCATCGAAAATATTGTAGTTCATGACTTTCAAAAGTGTTAAAAAAACCTATATTTAAAGCTATACCTTCCAGATTTGTTGCATTCAAGCGTATTACTTGCTATATACTTGCACATACATGTAAATAAATAAATAAATATTATTATCCAGTAGTAAAAGTTTTTAAATGGAGTTTACTTATAATTTTCATCCTTATTAACTAGACCAGTCCTACCGAGTCTGGCCAATTCATTTTCACGTATTGTCAAGTGCCCGAAATTCACACACGTCTCGCACGATTACTACATTAAGCTCGCATGATTACCGGGTTAAAGCAATATAGGCCGTGACATAATATTCTAACATGTTGTGCTTTTTCTTCCCCTGCGCCCGCCGCCTCTCGCCGACCACTATCTGCTTCCGGTGGCCGACCATATCGCCCGGCGGCCGCTGACCACTCCGTCGGACGTGCCACCACACAGCGGTAAGTAATCCACACACTCCAATATTATTGTACCCAATAACGATTCTCACCGAGACCATTTATGATCGAATTGTCGCGGATCGCGGCCGCGCACTTGTGATATTTGTGATCGATTGTGATACCCCACCCGCCGACAGCTTGTTTCTTATCGATAACATCGATAAGCGTACGTGATATACCTGCCTATATTGATTTTCATTTGGCACTACGCCGTTGTATGCATAACCGTTAGACTTGCATATACGTCGATTGATGCTAAATATTTGGCTTAGATATCAAATTATCTTGCGTTAGTAGTCTGATAGCCGACCTGTTGCATAAACTTTTATGAAGTGTTTAGTTAATGTGTTGTGACGTTTTTTAAGTGATCGCTTGATTAATTGTGAGAATCAATTCTTTCGTAATATATTGACTTGTTACATATTGTCGTCGTTAATACTCAGCCTAATATCTCTCGTTTGATGATGATTTACAGCGACCACGCCAATTTAACTTAGCCAATCTCGTAATAAGATACCTTATTCATCATATTATAAAGTTAATAAAACTATGTAATTTAAAATGTTTAAATGAATTCTTTTATTGAAACATTTTTTTTTCTCATGAAAAACCTTTATTAAGCATATACGAGGTTTAGTTACAACCGTGTGGTTGTAAATAATACTGAAAATTCTATTTCTTTTAAAGGCTGAGATACCTTAATGATGATTTTTTTTATTTTGATGTATTGTATTTTATTGTAAACGATTGAATTTATTCTCATTTAATCACAACCACTTAATAGTTCTTTGAAAAAAAAATAGTTTTCCGGAAAATCCCTGGGCGTCGTCCTTGATTGTTCGTTAGTGCAGCTAAAGTTTTCAGTGTCATTGTTTTGAGTGCATCGATTCCACGGCAGCCGCATGCCCGGCGGCTTTGCTGCGCATTCTTTTTAAAACGGGGAGAATATTCTCGTATTCTAGGACCGAAATGGACGACGACGCACCGTCTCCGACTCCTAGGACAAGGACGAAACCGGTGTTGGCCAGGTATCGTCCGGGCGTGCCCAAGGTCGGTGTCCTCAATCTTTGACATTCGCTATTTTGTTTGTTTATGTTTTACGCACGAGAAGTTTCTACAGACTCAATTCGATAAGTACACAGATGTCTCATAGCTCACAGCTCTGAGCAATGAATCCTTTTGACGACTCGTTCAACTATTCGGTGTACATTGGAAATGATTCAATCGTTAAGGCAATGACAATCAAGAATTTCAAAATAAATGATATTCGATAAATGATTCAACACACTCGTGTTATCGGCATTTTTTTATGATTTGAATGCGAACCTGGTTTTGTAATTATAATTTTCCGTCCCTTGACAAACTTTTTAGTGTACTTACTAGGATAGAATATGTTGCTTATAAAATCATTTAATATTGCTGTCAAATGATTAACTATTGCAGTAAGTTTCTCAATTTACTAACAATAATAGGAATACATTATTCGCTTATTCTTCGAAGTTTGTAGTGTTTGCATCCATCTTTAAGTCACAGCTAATGTGATTTTAGGCCTTGTTAAATTGTTTAAACTTCAATCTTGTCTGCTTAAAAAAATAACTCTTTTTAAACTTACAAGCAGATCGATCAGTTTGTCATCAGGTTATATATAATCTATCTTCAAATTTCATTACATGTAATTTTTATATATTATTGTTATTTAAAGCAGTGCTTCCCAAAATAAGGTTTGCGGGCCCCCTGTGGGGCTGTAGGGCTTTTATTAGCGGCTGCAAAATGTTCCAGTAGAGTTACGAATGTTTATTTATGCATTTTTTTCTTTTAAGTACCTATGTATGTTATATAAGAACTCATTATTCGTGATCTTATTAATGAATGTATATAATATATAATGTCAGATAAAGCTTTTTATTCCTAAATAAATTTAATTTTCCCGGCGTTGAGTCGTGGTTTATTTTTTGCAAATTGTGGGCACTGCGATGAAAATTTTGGGAAGAACTGATTTAAAGGGTATTGGCCCTGGCAAACGCTGTCCCTGTTCCCTTATTCGCCTAGTATATTTGTACGGATTCATATTGTAACTACGAGGAGTCTAAAAATAATTTTGCTCGGAAAGGATTAAAATTTATCGGTTTCACCGTCTGGGGAATTCGCGCTGAAATGTGAATCCATTGCGCTTAACGGAAGGGTAATATACGAAAATCTTTACCATGTTGATGCCTGCTAAATATAGAATATAATTCTCTTTCAGATATATGCAGTTTGAAAGACATAAATGCAATTTTGAATCATTAAAGAACATGTTGATATATTTATATGTATTTAAGTTTTTTAACTGCCATCGAGATTGGTCGGCCTATGTAGGAATGTTTGCTTTTCAACTCTCAATACTAACCTTTCTACGAAAGCCTCTTCTTCGAATCTCTGTCTCCTTTCAAAATTAATTTTTGATTCTCTAAATCGTAACAGTAAAATCGACATATAATAATATTTTTTATACGTTTTATTGTTTACGCTTACAAAATCTTTTTTCAATGAATTTATAATTAAAAAATAAAATACTGTGGATGTCGTTATTTTTTATTTTATTTTTTCTTATTCAATAATAAGGGTTTTTTTTAGAGACGTTTAAAGATTTTAACGTTTACTCTGGCACTAGGTACAACGTAGTACCAATTGGGCTTTAATTTTATAAATCTAGCGTCTTTCCACCGAGAATTGACAATTAAAACTATTTAAGTTATTAATTGTTTAAGTACTCTATGCATTTTAATTTCATGTAAAAAAAACACGCGCGACTGTAATGTCCGAATATACTTCACTTGCTAATGGAGAACCATACGTTTAATGCGAATGATGGGGTTAAACTGTTGCATAAAAACATGGGGGATCATAAATTATTTTATCAAGAAATTTTGGAAATCAATAGAGCCCAGTTAAATTCCTTGCCAATTCTGATTGAGCAGCTGAACCTTCCTAATTCTCCGTTATTATATCCTATACGTTGAAACACCTAACAGATGTCACTAAACGTGGAATGATTGTATATATTTACCCTTTCGTCGAATTGCATCCCGTCGAAACCCACAATGCTATTATAATTGTAAAATCACTGATAATTCTAAAAGTAGTTGGAAAGCGGCAATTCGCCACTCTGTTAATGTGTTGTTTACAAAATAAGGATTAAGGCGATTCTCGAAATGTTAACTCAGGTATCAGTGTGGCTCTCAGACGTACAATATTTTACCTCGTAAATAATATTTGTCGTATTTGTATCTTCTATATAAACACTGTTTACTGTCTGTCAGTTCGAGTCCATTCGTGTGCTCGAATGCCTGAAGATGCCGAAAGGCGAAACCCGGGTCGTTAGTGACAAAATACATGGAAGTGTACAAAATCGCAATAATCCAAATTTGATATTGAAATATTCCATCAAGCACCCTCAGTCGATGTCTTAAATTATGTCCAAATATACATTATTTAAAATAACACAGAAAAGATGAATCTGTTTTATTTCTAGTATTTATTATATTTTTATTTTTCAGAGTTTACAGTTGCGAAGTTTTCTCTTGAGACAATCTACACGTTATTAAGATTTATTTTACGTTTCACCAAATCAGGACTAGGATGTATATATTCTTGGTGTAATATTGTTTAGAAAGCATTATAAATATGCCGTTTTTGTTTTTATTTACCGCTCCGTGCAATCCAGTTAACGGGGACACTCCATAAATATTGGTGAAGTGTGTCGACTGACGGATTGCTGCCGACTCTGGTGAGGTGGCGTGTCGCATTGGTTCAGTTTTCCCGCGCGAAATCCGACTCCTCGCTTCATCACAGCATCCGTCAGAGTAATTTTAATTCAATCACCCGCCCATTGCGACGGCCCCTCGCAAACTATGTAAATTGCTTCAATTACACATTGCTGCCGATTAATTACATAGCTTATTGCACGATATTATATCTAGATAAAATAAACTCTCCGCGTTTTGACCATTTCCTATGTGACTGGATTATATCGCATTCTCTTTGAGTATTTTTATGAAATTTGTAATCTTATTAGAGGATTCTTAGTTAAATAATCGCTGTATGATTTTCAAGTACGCACGATATGATGGGATTACATACATCATCGCAAATGTCTATGTATTTTAATCCGATGTTATTCGATGTCAATGGTATTATAATGACACATAACAGATCAAATATTTGAGTATGAAAAGATTTTCATAGTAAAATAATATCTCTTGAAATATCAAATACGTAAATGCTAATACTAGGTGTTTACATCATTGTTTTGCAAATATCTTAGTTGGGATAGATCGAGTCATCGCTACGACGATAGCATACATAATTTGCCACGATGCTTTGCCTATTCTAACGGGTACTGGATGAAAATAGTTATTTGGACGATTAGATTGGATATTTTTGATCAATTTTTAGCCTTTCATTCAGTCTATATAAGTAAATACATATAATATTACAGAGTTCAGTTTACTACTGTTATATTTTGTTTCATGGTTTGTCTTTGGATCATTGAACATAATGTCTTTAAAAGTACATACAATGTATGACAGGCAGTTGTGTGCAATTTGCAGTTCCATTTTGTTGACATCCACTGAAACAAAGCGAGCATACATACCGCAGTGACTTAATTTAGGTTAATTTCGCATAGCAGGCCCGAGAGCAAAGTGCAAGGAAAAGGATCCGCAGGAATTCGAGCGAGAGTCCGCTCAAGTTTATTTATTTGTAATGGCACGCGCCAAACAGTTAGTTATTCTCTTTGACAGCACGTACATGCCTTGCTTTGCCCTTTCCATAAGAGTTTCAACGCCGCGGAGTATGTATGACATGCGCGCATTCTTAAAATATTTGTCATGATATTATGTTTGGTTTGGCTTGTCGTATTTGATACTCTGAAAGCTGAAGCCAGATCCTGAATACTAATGAAACCCGTGAGCTAATCGAATAGTCGATGAAGCCACTTCTTCAAACTGACAGTGCTGGTTGCTCGACAATTAATACGGTATCTGTATGAAGCGTGTGTAGCTTTTTATGACAATTTGTTTTGACAACAAATAAACATAGGCGCTGTCATTACTTATTTCAAGATCTAACGGTAAATGAATCAAAATCAAAAAGACCTCTATGCATTAATTGAGTAGTCGATGTCGGATTGTTGCCGAAATCCATCCAAATACATTTTCTCGCCTAGAGGTCGAAACACTAGTTTGATTTGAATGTTTTGATATGATATGTTCATATTATTTTTTACACTTTTGTGATGTGCTTCTCAGAAGTTGCTTTTGTAATATCGGGGTAAGTTATACATTATTCGTTGTCTTACCTATACACGTTAATTCACAAAAAATAGCTTGTTACTTGTGTGATAATTATTTTTTGAAATTGATTTTATAAGAAAATCGCATTGCCACGATAAAGTTTTACAAGTGGAATAGATTTTCGTGTTTATACATACGCTGTTAATTTCAGTCGTTCGCATATAATGATTTATTTAATAGTGTCAATTGTCTCTAGAAAACCGCTATAAGATATGAGAAACGAAATACTTACATATTTTATAATTTATTCTGAAAATTCTCGTTGGCTAAGCGAAAGTGGCCTTGTTGCCCAAATAAATTGTAGAGTAGCTAATTAATGAGTAATTGATTTCACGTTATATCCTAGTTGGTTAAAGAATTTTTGATTTTGAAAGAGTTGAATTTTTCACGCGGAAAACTACTTTCTTACTTAAATCTATACTTTTTCTAATAGATCCAAGCGAACCATTCGCCGACGTATTGATGTTAAACTGTTACATTATTAAACATTAATCGATTAGTCAGCTGTTTCGTATGTCATGCTTTGCCTATTTTGGTGTCACAAAGTTTATTTAAATCAGAGAGATGTCATTCGGCAACAATCTTGGATTGGACATACGTATGATGATTGTCCGGTTTATAGATATTTCTATTAGATCGGACAAATTGCGATGCGGAATTCCATTAAATCATCCCATTGCATATATATTATATGCTCAGTACAGGTTTCCAGGTACCAGTTGGTAATAGTAATGGAATTCCACTGATTGTTGGTATAATAACATTATATTATTAAAAATAAAACATAATTTGCAGTACTTATTTTATAATATGATCAGAACGAGTTTCGCGCAATGTGTTTATTAGGTGACAAAAAATATGGCCCATCAGATGGTATATAAAACAAATGGTTTATGATTGCGAAATGAATTTACATTTACATTTCGGTTATTTTTATGCAATTTGTAAAGAAACGAAACTTTCAAGGCGGTATTTGTCAATTTTTGGTGTAAAGGCATTATATTTAAAAAAAATAAGACAATTTGATCTGTACTACTTGGACATTTTTATGAATCAAATTATGTTTCATTTTTGAAATGACACTTATTTATGGCCCAATAAAAATGTTAACAACTTATTTTAGGCAGTAATGACAACATTAAATATATTTTTTTAATTATTATAGGGAACAGTATATGGAAGCATTATATTAATACAGATAGCCAAGCTTAATTGCATTATTTTCATTAGTTGCTGTTGCCTTGCTGAACCTGGTCTGATCGTACTAAACATTCTAAGAATAAATAATATAAATCGATTGTGTTATTATTATTAATATTTCCATCGCGAATTGACAGTTAACACCATTTAAGTTATCAAATAATTAACTATAGATATTGAATTTTGATATTCCAAAATACTTAATTTTACATTGACCGTATTTCAGTTTTTTGTTGTAAATACGAGGTGTTTTTTTTTTATGTCATACTTGCGATAGTTTTTGCAAATATCGCAAGCGTATTTATTACCCGAGGATGATTCCCATCCGGTTTTCATAATTCGACGCTTGGTCCAGTCACTTGTTCCCATTCGGCGACTAATAATGCTCCATTTATCTTTATTTGTGATGTGACGTTACTTTTGCATGATTAAAATGTAGCCCGAGTTCAAATTGAGGGTACAAAAATGCAATTCACGAAGTGGCCGCCTCCGCCAATTGTCAGTGATTGCATTTGATGGCATTATATTATATTCAAAATTGAAAAGCGTGCTCGCAGTCAATGTTTTGATATTGAATTCCCAGCCGTTGACAGTCTATTGATGTTTCCTCCATGTTTAATTTTGGTTCTTAAGTGGCCGCAGCAACAGGCTAAAGAAATATATCCATCGATAGACCTATTAACAATTTTACATGACGAAATTAATGATATTGATGTTATATTGTTTACTATTTATCTAATGTGGAATATTAAGAAGTGTGTGAAAACACACGACGTCTGCATACTATTATAGTGTCTGAAAGTTTTCATTATTTTGGTTTTCTGATGAGTACGAATTCTTTATTGAGGCACGCATTAACAGAACCATGATTGTGCCTTAATCTTATAAATTTTCAATAGTTATATTTCAGTTGGTCGTCAACTTGGTAATATGTTTTATTATGATCGCCATTAATTGTAGATGTTGGAATCTGCCGCATTTATTTCTTGCGATTGGTTAGACGTCTTTAATATTCCCTAAGAGACTGTTTTATCTGCAGTCTTACTAATTTAAAAATAAATAATCCCCTTTCTATTCGTTAACGTTGATTACTACGTCTACTGATTGATTGAATCTTAATATCTTTTTTGCTTTATGCAACTGAAAACAAGTACTATGGATCATGAAAGTATGCTACAGTCGAAAGGAGTTGCCATGTCAGTAAAAAATGTTTTTGCTTATTTATATTAAACACGTACATGGTTATGGAATGGTAATGTTGCTTATCGTAAGTAAGCTTTATCTCTCCGGAAATGGACGTTCTTGCTGATGTAATTTTGTGGTAATTCTCAATTTTTACGACATTTGTTGCTATATTTTTGAGTGACTAAATTTAAAACCGATTAGCCAGGCGACCGCGATAACGGTTTACAAAAATGAATCACGATTTATTTTAAAATACAAAAGAATCTGTTGGCTTCGCTGATAACATTCGGGAATTGTTCGTTTTAAATTTTGCACGGTGGATAAACTTCACTCTTTTGGCTGTCAGATGATTTTTCTGATAAGGCCGACTTCTAAAACCATCGAAGGCCCATTTTGCACCACAAATTCAGCTATGTTATGTAGGTATTTCGTGCACGATTTGTGGCATGGACAAGTACACAAAGTAATTGAAAAAACTCTTCATTTATTTTTATTAATATAATACAGCTTATAATTGGAATGATTCAAACTTGCCATCTTGATAATTTAAATTTAATTTTAGAAAAAACCATCGTTGAATTTTCGTGGTCTTTAATTATACTATTTGGATTAGTGTGGACTATTCTGGTAGTTCCAGAGACATTTTTGATTATTGACAGTGTGAATAGTAAAGAAATAGTTAAAAATATTTTTTGTTTTTTTTAAATTGTAAATACTGGTTTATATTGGACATAAACGGTAATTGTACTAATTACCATACCTCTACTACTTACTAAATTAACTGCTAGTGTTTGGAGGTGACAATTTTATACTAAAATTAAATTTCCACAAAGTTATCGTCGAATCCATCTAAAATATTAGTGGTTGATTCATATATTGTTGATATTAGTGAACTATGTCTCCTTCATCTAAGAATCGTCTTCAAACCGACTACATAGCTTAAATTATGTGTTATCCTTAAATGTGCCGGTAGCCGTATTATTTCCCGTAATAGTTCGTTTGATTTTAATACAAAATTTGAAATATTGCTCTAATATCGATTCAACAATGAATAAATCGCTTCCGCTCTAAATGTCGTACTGAATTGTTTCAAATATGCTTATTGTGTGGTGTTGAAGGGGGGGGGGGGGGGTGGAAATTTTGAACTCCTACGGCCGATTGAGGCTCAGCCCAACGACCCCGTCCACGAAATGGGCTGGGTCCTGGAACAATGGATGTCTGCCTCATTATTTTGTCGCCGTCGATTTTTTACGAATTCTCCACCGGTTCGGACGAAGCTTCGCTCAACATGTCAGATATTGTTATGGCCTAATTTATTTAAATTATTGATAAAAAAAGATGACCTTTGAAAACTCCCTTCTTTTTTTATTTTGTAGTTCAAATATAGATAAAATCGATAGCTCAATCGTCATGTTTTTATGCGTTATTTTATGAACATGTGAAAAAAGTATTGGACGTATTGTAGGTAACATTTTCCGCTTAAAAGATTCTCCAAAAAGTCCATAATTTCAATATTAGAGCTATGTTTACCGCATGTTTTTCAAGTGACGCAATACTCGGTAGAAATTATTATTTATTATCATAGTTGGTTTTGCAATTATGTCGAAATGTGCCAAATTCAAATGCAGTTGAAAAAACATTTATATTGTACAGTTATGCCTTGCAAAACTGCAATCGATATAGTTATTTGCATATATGGAAAATTATAAAAAAATCCACCAACTCAAGCGCCAAATTCGTCAATTATTAATGATTATGATTGTGAGAATTTTTATGTATTAAATCATTTTTTTTTATTCTTGGAGCTTGTTGCATCATTATTGTGTTTAATATTTTTACTGTGATAATTTATGCAGTTTTATACGAAGTCTTCCGTTTGACATGCCACCTATGTGGGATTGAGAATCATTGTATATGAAAAAAAAAGAATTTAATTGAAGTTGTATCTAAGAAGATTTATCAGGGTATACATATAAACCTATATCGTAATAATATTATGTTGCTTTATGACGGAAGCACCGGTCTTGCATTCGGTCGCGACTCTAGATAGAGCGATATTTTCAAGACATCATGTTTGGTCGCGAGGAAGATTATGTCAGACTGTTTATGAAATAGCCATCGATATAAATCTCAAGGTCACCGATAAAATAAATCCCCCTTTGATTGGTTTAAATTCGAAAATTAATCCGATTTTATTTATAAATAAATTAAAAACTGTGTCAAGCGGGGAAGCTTTGTATGTAAAGTCTATTTTCCCTGTCGAAAAAAATGGAATCCATTTAAAAGTGTTACGGGACTTAATGAACCCCACTGTATTTACATCTTGATATTTCATTGTTTATGTGTCTGCTATCGATACTTGTAATCATAAACGTCGTTTTCAATTTATCTCATATTATCAGCAATATGATTAAAAGGCAATTATAAGAATTACCTAACATAACGGATTCAAAATTTGGATCTTAGTAATACGGCATGGGTTATCCGCGCTGATCATCGTAAAATATATCCGCCCACGACGTTGACTTGCACACATAAAACCATAGCATTTCCGAGCCGATTCATAAAACAGTTTGTAACAATTATTTTTTTCACTACACGCGGCGCCGGATAACGTTATTATAGGGATCGCCATCTGTTCCATGGGTCTCACACTCTCGTACTGGTCAATCAGCATTTATAGATCTAGAATCTAGCACATAATCCAAAACAATCTTGAAAAAGTATGTATTTTTTAAACCTTTCTAAAATAGGCACCTTTTATTATTATTTAAAACAATTTCCGCAGATGTAGAGTAGATGCTCTCTAATTTTGACTGAGAATATTTTTAAGTTGTTCGCTCAATTTTTCTCGTCAGCGAACGCAAGGATGCGCAGAGAGAAGGATGCGCTTAGGAATATACCAGTAATTAACCAATCGCTCACTCTATGCTCCGTTTTCACAATCGGTTAGGGTGGATATGAAAGGAAAAACATGAAGTAGATGCATCAATTGAAAAACCAACGTACGAAAGCGAATCTTGGTTAACCTTGGCTTGCATCGTTACGCGGACAAGGCAGGCTTTGTAACGAAAAATGTTCAACGGTTGACTATTGTTGTTAAAAGCGATATTGTATTTAAAAGATCAAAAATATCACCCACCCACTCTGTGTAAATCGTATATTGAAAAATCTGTTTTTCCATTTGTTAAATAATTGGAATGACAGATTTATCAATTTTAATTTTAAAACTTAAGCAAATTTCCACCAAGTTTCTGTTGAATCCATTGTAAATATCGTTTTGATATAATCACTTGGTGCTAACTGTCAAGTCTTGGTAGAAAGGCATTTTATTGATCAAAATAAAGCATATTTTTTTGTACTCACTCCACAATTTTATATATTGATCAGGGCCGGTTTCGTTCTTCGTGAGCATTTTCAACTGAAAAACTTTGAAAACAATTGGTTTGATGTATTTCCACAAACTATTAAAAGTTCTTACGTAAATGAAGTTCGTTATCTTCTTGTTATTTGAGAACCATTATTTCTATCAAAAAAAATAAACACGGGGCAAGTGTTAGCCAGCGTCATAGAGTTGTAGAGCTGTTGCCCATGGCATATGTACATTACCTTCAATTTCCCACGTCCCATCATTCACCGTAACAATGATTAAAATTCAAAGTGTGTTATCGGATCGACGCACTCGTCTGCCGTGCGTCGACCGTCTCCGCGCCGATCTTTTTCTCGCAGCATCATCACGTCACATCTCACGAAGAACTGCCGCACGATTATACTGTTGGGCAAAAAGGCACATATTTCTACACGTAAATCAAAATTCATAATACTCAGTTATGATATTTTATATCAACAGTCGTAGTCTGTTATTAAGCTCGTCTTCAAATCTCGTCATCGGCATTGAATAACTTATATGTTTAGACGTGGGGGGCTTAAATGCGAATTACTAAAATCACAGCAAAAATTTTAATGACTGGGAACACTGAATCTTCATTATTCGAGAAAATGTAATGAGTATTGTCCAATAATTTTTATAAATACCAAACCGATTTCTAACCTCTACATGTCGAACGATGTTTGCCTCCTTAAAATAGACATTTTGTCAGTCTAATTATTGTGTAAATATTTGAATTTTTTTATGTCAATTACTCGGTTTTATCTATGTTGGAATCGTTGCGAATTATTGTACTTAATATCAACTAGAATGTATAATTGAAATTGAGTTATTTTCATGACTTCCTTATATAGTTATTTATCGACAGGCCGGAATTTCATTACTTAAAAGTATTCATATGGATCGCATCGCAACTTATTGGTACACCAATTGAAATGTCTTTGTTATGGGTAGGTATATAAAATTGTATGAATTTATAATATCTTAATGCTGAGATGACATATTTTACATCTTATCTGAAATATTATATTTTAATACGGGATGGGTATAATAAAGTGTGAGATGAAGATATTCAAGGCACGTTTGGTGCCTGTCGTTGAAAAGTCAAACCGATTCCATTTTATAGCCCGTGCCCTACCTTTATGAAAACATCCCATGGTTTTTACATGCCTCCATATTATATGAAATACCACATTGATGTTATTTTATTTTTTATATGTAAAAGTCATGCACATCATTGGACTATTGTTAGCTAAAAATCATAATAATTTTTAAATCATTTAAATTTAGTTGTTGGTTGTAAGGTATCTATTATTTAATAATTTATATAATATTTTTTTGAAATTTCCAAATTGTATTTTATTCGGTTTTAAATACTCACTCCATATGAAAGAAGCCGATTCCTGTAATATTTATAAAACATACGTTCTACTTATTTTGATTAATTTTTATGAATATACATAATCAATCGGCCTCTTTGGTCTAGTGGTAAGTCTTTGCCCTAGCGATCAGGTGGGTGCTGGTTCAATTCCCAGCAACAAACTTAAATTTTTTCAATTTAAATTTGTGATCTTGGACATGAATGACTTCTAAAAATCCCATATGATTTTCTAATTTTCAATATATTTGACGCATTATCTGTCAGCTGTAATGCCAGATATTTTTAAAAAATTTAAAAATATAATTAATTAATTAAAAAACTAATATAATAATGTATTTTCAACATGAATGGACAGCTAACATCGCTATTTCGATAAATAAATACAAATAAAGTTTAATGCAAAACTGATAGAAAAAGTATTTATATACCAATTAGTTTAAATATAATAGTAATATTTAAAAAAAATGAGCATACATTTAATACAAGATCTATTTGGTTTTGATTACTTGTATTTGGACTAATACTTCATGTAAAACTTGAAACAAATCTAGAATATCTTAATCTGTTATTCCACTAATATCATAAGTAAAACGAACAGCATATTTTGAGCAATGCATTTGATTTGAACCGTTAAAAAATACTTACCGTATCAGTAGTGTAAACTCTAAACCATCCATGAAATTCTGTTTCCAAAAATAACCGAAAGAAAATAATTTCGCATTACCAGAATAAGTCCTTTCAGGTTTGTTGAGAATACAATTTGAGTAGCATTCCTGTTCGTGCTTATTTTCTATAACTTAATCTAATTTTGAATGTTTCACGATATCGCTCGCTCAGTTCCATGTTCCGAATCAATTTTCTCACACAAATCTTTCTTCTACTTCAGTCACTACTGCTGTATAGGGCAGAAGTCGGAAACCTTTTTACTGGACGTCCAATCAAAATGGCTGGCTTGTGACAAGGATTCCAATACCGGGCTAATATATTAATCTCGGTTTTGTAAGTATCAATACCGAAAAAATAATAATAATAATAATTAAGGCCAATTTGTATTTTCAAACCGTTCAAATCAACAATAATATTATTAAATATAAGAAAGAGTCACGAAACAATTTTCATAAATACTGAAAATATTTACACGATGAAATAATAATTTTAATCGCAAATTCGATATTATGGATTGACGCGTGACTGAAAGCAAGAAACAGAAATTGCTGCGCACCCAACACTTCTTATAAAATCAAAATCAATCAATTATCGATTTTTATTAATTTTAATTTTCAAAAACCGTATTTCGCAATAGAAAAAGTTTACAAAATTTTAACGATATTGACATTCCATGAAACACCCTCAGTCGATATCTTAAATTATGTCTCAATTATTTGATATTAATACTCCTTAGTCCTTACCCTGTCTAACTATTTAGCGATGTTTTGTCCGAAGTATTTCCTTAACAATTGTTTACTAAATATTGTATCATTAAAAAATCACTGACTGATATGGCGTTTTCGTCATGTTATTGCTTTTAATGTCTATATCTGCCCTTTCTTCTTCCAATACAAATATTATTCTGTCATATCTTTGTGTGGGGTTTAAAGTATCACAAATATAGTAATTTTTGCTGTATTGTTTGAAGTGTGTTATATTATCTATTGTATTTCATATTATTATGATATGCTTTATATTATTGTGTGTGACATTTGATTAAATGTGCATGTATTTCTGTTGCAGATAGCCTAAAGTGCCGATGTACGTAACTATTCGCCAATTTAATATGTGTTGTGTATGTGATATATATTATGTATTAGTTGGAATTGATTGATAACTCGTAAGGTGCTGTTTTTTTTTTTTTTTTGGTGAAGTACCGATGCATACATTTTCAAGATTTTTTTGAAATTACGATATTTTAAATTGACTATCGTTTTCATCGTTTAGAATTGTTTTTTTGCAATGCTAGCCGTACATTTGATAAAGAGATTTCGCGATTCGTAAAAGCTTTATTCTATACCTAACAATCGAAGACTTAATAAACGAACTGTCGTACCTCAGAATAAAATTTTTAATATTTTTTATTAGCTGTGACAAATTAACAATTGATTAATGAAAACATCAATTGTAAAATGTTTTTTAATCTAAATACAGCCAGCTAGAAATCTTTGAAGAAAACAGATTATAAGAAGTAATGAAAACAACAGTAAATATTACACAATTCTAAATAAAAAATACCGGTTTTCTAGTCAGCATTTTCAGCCAATTCACTTATTATTAACGTATAGGGTCGTACGCACGAGACTACCAGAAAAAGCGGTAAGGGGCAAGCTCGTTAGACCTACTATATTGCCCATTGACAGTGGTCTCGACCATGTTCTATACTAGCCTCCTTTGTACTTTCAATTATTAGTTTAAACTGCTCAATAGTTGTGTAAAACCGGTCGTTTTGGGACGCGCTTAACTCTAGAATTTAATCATTATAACGTATTTTTTGTTTTCTGTCCGTTTATACCCTTGAAAATATGTGCATTTAAAAAATATACCTTTACGAGATTATCAAGATATTATATTTATACCTCACTAGCACCAGATTTTTAATAATTAATTGTTATGCCATTTTTATATTGGCATGCACTTATGTTAATTGCAATGCAATTTATTGCAAAATTGTACATAATTTCAATGAAATATGCAACCAAACAATTATTAGTATATCGGCTTTTCATTAGATAAGTGTGACAAATACGTACATCGATTGATTACCTATACAATATACACAAATTGCACGCATACGCAAATATACACTTTACACGTAAGTATGTAGGTATTCTTTGATCGTCACAAATACATTATACCGAGCGATCTTTGACTTCGGTTATTAGTTTATAATGTTTTGATTACATTTATGAATGATTTCTTTATTTTTGTTATACGATTGTTTATGTGTGTGTTGCATCCATGAAAATCTGATAGAGATATAACGTGATCACGTATTAATTATTGCACAGTGCATATTATTATTCGTATTGAAATTGTTTTGTGATTTTTTCGTCAATGAGTTAACTCTTACTAGAAAAAGCGGGTTTTATCTGCGAATAAGGTAACTTTGAATCCTACAAATTGTATAAATATATGTATTATATTTTTAAATGACTCCGGTGACGTGTTTCATAAATTATGAATGTTTATATTTTAATTGTCCTTAGATTTGGATTGTCAAACAGCTGTCAAATAAACATATTTGACAACCCATTTAAAACTGAATACATTCATTGTTAATTTTACCGTATTATAATGGTATAATTTAACTAATCTACGAGTAAACTTTGAGAACAAATCTGGTATTTATAAATTACAATGCAATGATTGCCAACATTTCTATGTGGGTAAAACCACACGTACATTAGATATAAGGGTATCAGAACATTTAGCTGCCTTTAGATTAAAAAAAGAAACTTCGACATTCGCAAATCACTTGCTAATGGAGAACCATACGTTTAATGCGGATGATGGGGTTAAACTGTTGCATAAAAACATGGGGGATCATAAATTATTTTATCAAGAAATTTTGGAAATTAATAGAGCCCAGTTAAATTCCTTGCCGATATTGAATGAGCAGCTGAACCTTCCTAATTCTCCGCTATTATATCCGATACGTTGAAACACCTAACAGATGTCACTAAATGTGGAATGATTGTGTATATTTACCCATTCGTCGAATTACATCCCGTCAAAACCCACAATACTATTATAATTGTAAAATCACTGGTATTTCTAAAAGAAGTTGAAAAGCGGCAATTCGCCACTCTGTTAATATGGTGTTTACAAAATAAGGATTAGGGAGATTCCCGAAATTTTAACTCAGGTATCAGTGTGGCTTTCAGGCGTATAATATCTTACCTCGTAAATAATATTTGTCGCATTTGTATCTTCTATATAAACGTTAGACACTGTTTACTGTCTCTCAGTTCGAGTCCATTCGTGTGCTCGAATGCCTGAAGATGCCGAAAGGCGAAACCCGGGTCGTTAGTGACAAAATACATGGAAGTGTACAAAATCTCAATAATCCAAATTTGGTATTATAATGGGTTATATCAAGTGAATAGTACACATTAAACTGTAATACAATGGTGAATGATTTCGAAATATTTTGGTGTTTTCGCGTCCTTTTCATTTTAAAACATTCGGCATTTATGAAAATGAAATCTAATACGGTTTATGAATTCCAAATTATTTTGTTGTCGATCTTTGCATATCAATGTACTACTGCACATTTTCGGTTGAACATATGTTATCTTTTTTAATGTAGACCTACTTCAGTTTGCCGAAAAATTATTGTTTTTCATGATGTTATATTTTGGAAAGCGTTTTTTTTATTTATATACAGGTATAAAATCAGCGATAAGACGTTATCGGTAAGTATGTATACCTCAATATTAATCGTGGTATACTTAAAAAAAATATTTGATTACATGCAGAGTTTTTCCTAGGTAATTATATCTTATTCCTTACGTTAGTTACCTAGTCATCACTCTCGTATTAAAAATTGGAAATGTCCTATGTAGTAGTGTCAGCAATTTGAGAATCGATTTAATTCCAAATTGCCAGCCGTTTATTAAACTATCATCCGCAATAATATTCCTGGTTAAAATTGAGCCCTAAAAATAATAATATTTCAAGCGGGAAATATGCGATATCGTCTATTTAACGAAACTAATATTCACGTTCTGGAATTAACCTATTAACCCGTTAATGTATTCGACTTCATAGCCATAATTTCAGTAATACGTTTTTTAGTCAACTGAGTCAACTGAAACGCCTGAAGGTATGATGATACGTAATTATGGGAACTTGTGTCGTGATGAAGTTAACGCTAACACACGTTTGTTTATTTTCATACGCAAGTATTTATTGACTGCGTGCGTGCTTTTTGCGGATGATTGTTGCCGGAATAAACTTCCGAGCTTTCACTGTGATACTAAACTTCTGAACTTTTATTGCCATAAAACAATTTTTTTTTCATAAAACCCGGGTCGTTAGTGACAAAATACACGGAAGTGTACAAAATCTCAATAATTCAAATTTGCTTACTGGTTAGTTTATTGGGGCTATTATGTTGTCCGGTTTTAATGTATTTGAATTTTAGCTTTGTTTTGACTATTTTATTTCCAATTATTAAATACGACAGCCTTGCACGTGTATTTTTTTACAAGAATAACTAAAAATTTGTGAAATAAAAAGTGTGTCAGTCATGTATGAAATAATTTAGTTTTTGTCATACTCTTATAGATATTGCATGTTTTGCCCATATGGTAATAATTCCGGATAAATATAGATAATTCTGTATAATTCCAAAAAATAAATATATGTAATTTATCTTGTTTCTCTGTCTGAATGCGTTCTTAATATATATTTAATAACGCCAAAATATTAATTTATTGATAAAATTTTTTGTATGGGTGACCCGTGAAGAATAATTCGACCGATTTGAGCTAAAGTGTGGCCAACAAAGCCATCTACCGTATTGCGCATAAACCATTTTACGAAGTTACTGGCGTTAGTTTGAAATGAATTATCTTCCTGTGGAATTGTTCACTATTTGTATGCATTTATCTTTATGGGTGCGATAATTTTACTACAGATTATCGTTCTAAAATATATATATATATAAATATATATGAACGTGTTGAAACAATTATTAGGTGTCAAATTTGTTTATCAGCTAGTTTACGAGTGCACTATTTTCATTACCTTCAAATATATTTTCTATTTTTTTTCAGTAAAATTCTTCAATTGCAAATCAATTTTAGTCGGTGTTCTCTCATTTACTTTAAATATTTTTATTTGTTATCAACATAATAATAACATATACATTGGTTATAATTTAAGACATCGACTGAGGGTGCTTGATGGAATTTCAATATCAAATTTGGATTATTGAGATTTTTAAATTTTAAAATAAATTAAACTATCAAGAAATTTTGGAAATCAATAGAGCCCAGTAAAATTCCTTGCCAATTCTGAACGAACAGCTGAACCTTCCAAATTCTCCGTTGCTGTATCCTATTCGTTGAAACACCTAACAGATGTCACTAAATGTGGAATGATTGTATATATTTACCCTTTCGTCGAATTGCATCCCGTCGAAACCCACAATGCTATTATAATTGTAAAATCACTGGTAATTCTAAAAGTAGTTGGAAAGCGGCAATTCGCCACTCGGTTAATGTGTTGTTTACAAAATAAGGATTAAGGCGATTCTTGAAATGTTAACTCAGGTATCAGTGTGGCTCCCAGACGTATAATATTTTACCTCGTAAATAATATTTGTCGTATTTGTATCTTCTATATAAACGTTAGACACTGTTTACTGTCTGTCAGTTCGAGTCCATTCGTGTGCTCGAATGCCTGAAGATGCCGAAAGGCGAAACCCGGGTCGTTAGTGACAAAATACATGGAAGTGTACAAAATCTCAATAATCCAAATTTGATATACATTGGTTGTCCCACCGCTGCCTGTTACACTGCCTAATTTTCGCCAAAATATCTCTTTTGTCCTTTCTGTTTCCAACCTTGATGTGATGTAATGTAAATGTACTAAGTTGTATGCGGAGATGCAAGATACACACATCTGTTGCTCCTGTTTTTTTTTTATGTCGCATCCCCGTTTATGGGAAATAGTTCAATCAAAGAATTACTCTATTCTCATTTCAGTCGAATATTTTTTAACTAGCCCGCGAGCCATTTATTGCAAAATATCTGGCATATCACTCAATACGGGTGAACGTCCCTGTGAAATTTATTCCGGCCGGCATTACCGGAAGCATGTTTATGGTATCGATCGACCGGCAACGAGAGAGGCCTGCTTTCAGTGCGACACCATACATGGGAATCCTTGCCATTTCTGGATGCCGTGACCTGACACACGATGCGTTTCAGCTATAATAGAATATAAAAAAATCTTATGATGACACCGGCAGGGTCGGACTGGTCGATTAAATACGATACGATATAATAAAAACAACCATATGCTTTTGACCCTATTACTTAGCGGTAAGTGCTCCACGTGAAGATTGGGAGGATTCGGGTTTCCGTCCTCAAGTCCTTGAAAGGTCTATATATAAAACTGATTTTTTAAATTTACTATTTGAGTTAATTTTTTAGAATTGATTGAAAAAGGCGCATTAGCAGTAATGCCAATCAATACTTTTCCACTACTTAATTTGCAAACCGGCTAACTCCACTCGGAGAATTTTTTTGGGACATTAAAAACTTTTATTTGTTGTTAAAAAAAGTAAAGAAGTGTATTTTTGTAATTGCTAAATTTCGTTAAATTGTTAAGTTTTTTCTATGTTTGCCGGTTTGCAGACTAAGCGTTCGATATGTCTGTTTATTTTGTCCCATATTCTACATTTTATTTTATGAGGACCATATTCGTTAGCTTAGTTAGTATACATTGTTTGCCGTCGACGTTTCTGCTTTCTTAGCCGCCTGGCCTATGTATTCCTCCGAATAGTTTTTCAAAGAAAATTTGTTAATATTGTCCAGTTTTATTTTTTGCTATTTGAAAATAAATTCCCGCAGATTCTCCGCCGTATCCATATCCTAGTATTCGTTTATTAAATAAATATTTTTTTAAATGTATCAGTTTGAACTGCTCGTTTATTTTCCATCTGGGTAACCGGACTTGAAACAGAATTCTACGGATATCATTTTTATATTAGTCATCTGATGCGGAAGGAGTTAGTGTGGTTCAATGCAGCAGCGATTTATTGGCCTGGAAGTATTAAACGCTCGTAAAACTTCAACAGACACGTTGGTCGTTATTTTGACACTTGTAATATGACGATTATTCCGTTACTATATAAAATCGTCTCCAACATAGCTGAGTTTCATTAAAAAATAATATACGCATGTATAATAAAAATCCATAATTATTGTTGACAATTCATAAGTTATGTTTCATCAGCTGAAAATGTTAATTCGTTAAAATTGAGCGAAATATTCCATATCGTGAATGACATTGTCAAATAGCGTTCCTCGTAATACTATTCCACTAAGCATCTCTAATCAACTTAAACTTATTCATTATAATATAATTCACATCAATCGGGGTTTGGCCAATTGTATCCCTCAAAAAATACGAAAATTAGTTAATTATTGGATCTCATTTTAAAGACGACAGAGCAGGGCTCGGCCAAATTATGTAAATTAGAAAAATAAATTAACCACTTTTTGGATTTTACATTGGTTTTACGTTTAAAAATTCTGACCCGGCCACTTGATGTAAGCCACTATTATTTCGACAACCCTTACGTATAATCACGTATCTAACGTAATCAAGGCAAAAATTATGTCGTGGTCTTATTTGATAGTTAAATATAAATTCATACTGATTGTTTTGTGCCAAATAATTGACACACCCTGGTTTTTCTTAAGTATAAGTGTCATTAGTGTCCTGAACTGAAATCGGCCTGCGGCAAACAGCAATATTTCGCAGAAGACGCTGGTTCTTGTTGTCAGGCTTTAAAAAAAGAGCCCCCAGCTTCGGCCGCTGGACGAGTCCATTTTTACGGAAAAGGGTAGCTCCAACTTTGCACGGAGTTTTTTTGAATTTTTGTAGACAGTCGATTACGATCCGCCGAGTGGGACGAGCTGCGGTCTCGTGGCAGCGGAGGTGACATGTGAACTGTTTGTTTTTGTGTTTTGATTTGCGTTGGATTTAATTTAAATTCGTTGTGTTATTTGTATTATAACTTAAAGTAAATTCAGTTGCTAAGTAAATGTAAATGTAGAATCAATTTTATGTGTTAAGATTTATATATTTGTGTAATATTAAACCACTGCATCTTGAATGGAAAATAAATAAGTTTTTAACCGGATCTGAAATGGTGTTTGTCTGAGATCAGCCCTTCCAGGACTCCGGATAACCAGCCGCTCGCCTCTCTTCGATCCGGGGTCTCTCTCATAATGTATCTTAAAATCAATCTAATTCCATTGCTCATTCATCGAAATAGCGCTATAATACTAATAATTCTCCCCAATCAAAACACCCAATCTCATGAAAATATTTTTATGTTCAATGCAGATAACAGCAGTAAAAAAGCATGCGATGAAACGATTTCTTTTTTTAAATATATTACCAGTAATCTATCGCCAAAAGACGCTTCAAAATATCATACCATTTTTTATTATTTATATCAAATTATCCATTTTACCGTTATCATAGTATGTCTGTCTGTAATACTGCATTTAACTCTTTTATATAGCCTATTCTTTGTTTACTTTACACGAATAACTGTACGCCGAGCTGGATTGTTATTAGGTTTTATTTCATGCGCTTGGATAACTCTAACTCTGCATTGCTCATTTGATTTGTCAGTCTGTAGCTAAAATACGGAAGCTTTTATGGACGAAATTTGTTTGCGCCTGAATTTCCCGTTTGAGAGAATTACGGAAAAGCGTCACACTTTTGTTACACACATTGAAACATCACAGTCATTGAAAACCGGAATTTCCGTAAGACTATTGAAATATAGTAAGTTAATTAGAACGATATAAATATATGTTGGTTCTAATTTGAATAGTTTCGGCATGAATTCGGCATTTTCAGGCTTTCGAGTTCACGAATGAACTCGAACTGACACTTATATCGTTCATATGTAAGACAAATTAAAAAAAAATATTATCACTCAGTCTAGTGACTGTATTGATATTTGAATTAATTTTAATACTGACTTTTAAACTTAATTGGGAACACTTAACAGTTAAAAATTCGTATGACTTTGCAATTGCAGGCGACCAATAACCAATAATTAAAATGTAATTCGGAAAAAACATGTAGCATAGATATATCGATACCTAGTGATTTTAAATTGGTGAGTTTTGTTAGGATGAATATCAGATGACGTATAATTCCATCCAGAAGTTTTATCAAACACCTTCGGTCGATATCTTAGATTGTATCGATGGTGTTTTGGCCAATTGATATAACCCTCAAAATTGAAATTGTTCAGGAGAAAGTAAAAACTATCATTGAAAACATTATATGGTGAATTGCGTTATGAATCATTGAAATGCTCTCTTGTAAATTCTCATGTTTGCAGATACGCGATTATACGTAGGGAGTGTCGATATAATACTGGCTTACATCAAGTTGTGGGGGTGGTCAGAATTTTTAAACTTAAAACCGAGGTAAAATTATGTTTCTCTTCCAAAAATTGGTCAATTTATTTTTCTAATTTACATAATTTGGCCGAGACCTGCTCTGTCGTCTTTAAAATGAGATCCAATCATTAAGTCATTTACGTATTTTTTTAGGGTTACATCAGTTGGGCAAAACACAGTCGATATTATGTAATCCAAAGATGTCAATATTTAAATTTGACGTCGATAAACGAAACAAGTGCGCTCTTCCTTATAACATAGTGATTTCTTAAAGAGTGCTTCGATATCCTATTCTATATTGCTAATTAAATTGTAAAAGCAATTGTAAAGAAATTTTTTAAATACATATTTTTTCATGTATTTATTTCGTTGTTTATGTTTACTACAGTTTGCAAAAGCTCTTTGACTGATTTATATGTCTCTTGTCTTCTCTTCGTCTTGCCATCTTTTATTGAAGGTGACCGGGAATTATTGCAGTATTGTCATGTTGATACAAGTCCGCATGCATCAATATAGATATGAACCTGACCAATATAATTTATTTTCGCCCGTATTTGCCAATAGTGATTATGCTGCTACTCAGGAATGTTAATTGACTTCAGTGTTTAGCGTTAAAAGGCCAACTTCGAGTCAGTTGTGATTTTTCAAGTGGACCCATGTAGACGTGGCATTATTTATGTATCTGGGATGGAGTCGTGGGTATTCTTATTATCCCCGATTCACAATACCTAGTCCAATAGTCATCCAGTCTGATCAAAGGTACTGCTTTTCTTATGCCACACTCGGTCCCTTTCGCTGACTATCTTTTTGTACTGGACTCACGTATACATACGGGCGTGATTATTACAACTGGAGTGGCGTCGTTGGTATTTCTTTGCTCCACAATTCCAAATACAATATCCTTACACTCGTACGCACATAACTATGGGTCCAGTCACTGTTGATAAAACAGCGGTTTATCGGAATGTTAATGCTCGTAATGGACATTGGCTATCGGTGATTGACTGCACGCCCCTCGTCACCGCAAACGCAATCTTATTTACCTGGACATACCTTTCATTAGTCAGACGATGTGCGTATAGCTTAATCATTATTATACGAACAAGACTCAAAATACCACTTCGAGCTTAAAAAGGAATACGAAGATAGCAGTCATGTATCTGCTAATTTTGTAATTATTTTACCAAGCCCGTACAGTAAATCCCTAATGAATGCTTTTTGAGGATCTAAAAATGGAAAAAAGAGTAAAATAAAAAAATATTTTAATAAACAAATTATAAAAACGATTCATTTTTAACATATAACGCAATAAGTACTATTTTTGAGATATACTGAAATTAAACGCGACCGTAGACTTCATGTAAAGATGTCATCTTCCAACGGTATTTTGATCTCTGGTTAAACTCTGAATACCAATAATTTCGTGTGTTGTATATCTTCGTAAGTTCCTGAGTAACTGAAATAATGCCTTACTTACCTACTGTCCTTAGCCTGATATCACTAGAGTCGTGTACGTCTCCATAATGAGGTAAGTAAGGTAGGTCTCACAAACAAACCACTGGCCACGATGGGCGCGGACCTTGAAAAAAAATATTAGTTCAGTTATCAACCGTCGCTGGGGTACGGGACTCGGTGTGAATGTGATGTTGCGAACGACATATTTTCGCTGTATTGTATTATAGTTAGTTATTAGAAATTATGTGAAAGTGCGAGTTTTATTTTGTATTCTGAATGAAGCGAATTTGGGATTGGTTGTCCTGTCATAATAAGGTTTGGTTTTTTAAACTCCATAAGTCATAGCTTGCACATGCGCTATTGGAAACAATAATTCAGTTTGTTCATATTGGTTTTTGTACTGATTATAATAACAATAATTAAAACCTCACGCCCAGTTCGCACTGTACTTAAAGTTAAGATGTGACACAGAGTACACATATATTAAATTTGTAATGTGTATTATTTATTATAAACGTTGCAATTATTTTTGTTTAAAACGATTCTGTTAATAATTGTAATTTTATACCTTTATTTGCATTACTATTCGTACGTCGCGATAGGACAGCAGTAGGCGTGTTAGGTTCGGATACCAGGTCATTCGTATGTTTTTTTTTCAATATCAATCTGTATAAATTTTAACCCTTATTTGAATGGGGGTTCATTTAATACTTACTTCATGCTCTAAATTGAGAGTACATCTTAGAAAAATGTTATCTCTGAATTGAATCAACCGATGCACCTGTAACTTTTTTAATTCATTGATTCCGGTAGATAATAAGCTGGTGACTAATATTTGTTTATCAAAGTCATTTATCAGATACTTGTACTGTAATGATGATTATTAATTGATAGTGAATTCACTTACGAAATGATAATTAATATTATCAACATTATCATCAATTAATAGTCAACTGTAATAAACTCGTTTTAAATATTGGGTGTGCCGAATTGTACTGCATCTGTCACTTGCACTTTTTCGTTTGTTTATTTGGTGCTAAATTTACTTATAGCCTTAAATACATTTAATATTGATTATCGATGGAAAGACATTCTAATGTATAATGAAAAAAACTGTTAACAGCAATATTCCATTTTTTTTTTATTTTAAATATTTAATTGGGACGGTTTTGCTCGCTTAGTGAGAATTTTTAACAGATTCGAGTATTATAATGGCGTATGTATATTTAACTAGTGTTGCATATTGTGTTATTGATTTTTCTCCAGTTTATCAGCGATACCAATATATATTATCACATTGATAATTGGAATAGATATCAAATTTGGATTATTGAGATTTTGTACACTTCCATGTATTTTGTCACTAACGACCCGGGTTTCGCCTTTCGACATCTTCAGGCATTCGTGCGCTCGAATGTCTGAAGATGCCGAAAGGCGAAACCCGGGCCGTTGGTGACAAAATACATGGAAGTGTACAAAATCTCAATAATCCAAATTTGATATTGAAATTCCATCAGGCACCCTCAGTCGATGTCTTAAATTATGGAATAGATATGTTATGTAGCAGCATCTTGACGACCTATGATTCATTTTGTTTTATATTTTGTCAATTTCTTGGTTTTTTTGAATTTTATGCAGAATAAGTATTTTTCAGCGTAAACGATAATTCCCTGACCAAAAATTACCATTGAAAAGACGCTCACACTGTCATGGATTTATATTTTGAGCATGAAACAAAAATATCGTAGATGACTCGCAATTGTTAGTTTCATACAATTGTGTAAATTATTGTGAATCATGTGGTACATAATATGACCAAATTATAGGTTTTATTAAACTATGTTTATTTTTTTACCCTGTGGTGTAAAAATTATGCTGTACAAATAATTATCGACGCTCCTGTTGTTTAAAGTTCTCCCGATAGTTAAATCGACTTTCCATCATCTCTTGATTTTTATGCTCGAATTACCATTTCGATGGGTGTTTTCAGCGTTTTCAGATAATGTATGTAAATCGTTTGGCTACACGCCATGCGAAGTTTGGTAATCTACTTACTGCCCGGTCGTTTAATAATCGTTTCGTTCATGCATATTTCAGTCGAATCTGTTTTAAAATGGCGTGTCATCGATCGCGTAAACAATGGGTACCTGTGCTTGGAATATGATTTATTTTAACCACTTCGAGCGGCTCGTTTCTAAAGAATTCGGTCATTTGGTATTTATTTGACTCGGAGGATACTCGTCAGTGCATCTCTTACGAATTTTTCAGTGTCGTTTGAAAGTATATAAAAGGAAGTTTGCGTTTCCATTGTAATTACTTGATACATCTCAAAGTAGCGGCATTTCCTCCGGTTTGGAATAATTTTCTCGAGATTTCGTATTTCTTTGGCAAATATGTTTGAACCGGTAAACTCAAATGTTCTCTGGCCCTGATTGACTCTGAATTTTGCTTTGTGTTATCAGTTAGGGCAGTGGAAGTATAGAAAAAAGACTATCTGTGTAAACGGGTGTACAGTGCAAGAATGACTAATGTTAACTCAATAAATATTACAACAACACGATAGGAAAATCACGTCGTGCCATCTGTTTTATTGTAGCACCGCGAGGTTTATTGCGGTCATACAAACTTCTATAGTTTTCGTTTACAGTATGCGCGACAGCTTATCGCCAATGTGCAGCATATTTAAAAAAATCTCTCAGTAGATTAAATTAAGTAGAAAAACTTCATACCGTAAACAGATGTTACATTGAAGGAAAACCTTTGATAATGCCAGAGCTTGCATCAGGATTCCTCCGATTGTTACGCCTTCCCGATAGGCTGCAGAGTATTTTTTGTTTATATATATAAGAATCATTTACCTCAGGTACGCAGAATTTTCATAAAATAATTTGTAAATGAGTTTGCTTAGATCGATGTCTCTTATGACGTGTATGCACTGGAATTTATCATTGGTATTGCATCACGATATTTCGTATAGAATCTGCTTAAAAACTACGTTTCTACGCTGTAATTATGTTCTTAACAATATATTTCCACAATGATTAATTAGATTTATTCAATCACTCTAATGTAATACATATTCAATCTAGATATATAACAATGAAAGTTATTTAAGCAAACTAAATAGCGCATTTAAAATTCTCACAGTCCAAATGAATTGCATTCGTTCGTTTTATAAACATGTATATTATATTTATTTCTGAGGTTATTGCAAACGCCATGATATTAGCTGCGACATAAAAATGCAGTGTATGCATTATATTTATATGCATTGCGAAATATTGTGATATACACAAGTAGGGCCTGGGAGAAGTAATTTTTTCTGCCAGAAACTGTGTCGGAAAAATAGTTTATTCAGTTGTCTATGGTTAGTTACGTTATTGGTTGGCTTTGTTTTTTCTTTTAAAATTGGAATATACTGAGAATTATTTTACAATTTATTATTGTAACTCGTTTAAGTGCCGACTTCAAGATCTTTTGAAATTGGAATCATTTACACGTACGTATTTTTAAAACATACAATTTTCAATACATATTTTTGTAATTTAAGACATCGACTGAGGGTGCTTGATGGAATTTCAATATCAAATTTGGATTATTGAGATTTTGTACACTTCCATGTATTTTGTCACTAACGACCCGGGTTTCGCCTTTCGGCATCTTCAGGCATTCGAGCACACGAATGGACTCGAACTGAGTCCTCAGTTCGAGTCCATTCGTGTGCTCGAATGCCTGAAGATGCCGAAAGGCGAAACCCGGGTCGTTAGTGACAAAATACATGGAAGTGTACAAAATCTCAATAATCCAAATTTTACATATTTTTGTGTTTTATTTAAATAAAACACAATTTGTTTTGTAATATTTGCACATTTTTTTATGACTTCTGTTTGAGATCAGTTCAATGTGGCATTTTCCAGTGGCGATAAACATCTTGAAAAGGATAGTGTGTCATGCGATATCAATAATTTAAGTTGTCTTATTGAATATGTATTTTAGAACTGTTAAAGCTTCTTTGACTTTATGTAATCTATAGAATAACACACCAGCTTGTCACTTATAAAACCTTGGTGTGAAAATGTGTAGGTATTTACAGTGTTGTGTTGATGTTTATGGACACAAAGTAACATTTGTTTGTTATGTTCACAAAACGAAACAACAATTCAATTTGTCAGAATTAAACAATGCGCCTAATTGTGCTGTTTTCATTTTTCTTACAATACACAATGATCATTTTAGTACTTTGTAAAACATCACTGAAGCGCATTAAATTTATAACAAAATGAGAAAAAATATAATGTTTTCAACAGTGCAATGAAGCTGTTGACGGAAAGGGTAGTTCAGTTTAATTTTTAACCCGAGACTACATAAAATAAACACTATCATAATTTATTAAAAAGTTCTGTTTTATGTTTAGCTTAATCGTCCATATTCTAATTCAGGTGTCACCAAATTATTAGCCAGATTGTTTAACATAGTCGTACGGGCCCCAACGTACCAACATAATATTTAAGTTTAATTTTCTAAAATTCTATTTGCTTTAAATATTTTCATCTGACTTGAAATCTTTACGTCTTACCTATATTCTCTTATACACTGTTCACGTAATAGAATATTTTTTTATTCCATATGTTGTGTAAGTAGGTGTTGCACCTAGTTACACAGAAAGTGGAATATTTTAAGTTATTTTTTCAAATTGTTTATTTAAAATGAATTTCAATGGAAAATGATTATTATGCATTAACTAGGTATAGCTGGGGAAATTCAGAAACAAGTAAAATGCTCGAAAGAATGAATAACTTTTCAAAATATATTTCGCCATCCGTGTAAGCTTCTAATGTGGATAATATACACTCCTAATGAAGTATCTGAAGAGAACAGTAGGATAGTTTGTTATTATTCAGCCGGTTAACCTTTTCTTTACGATTGAAAGTCTAGTACTAGGAGGCTTATCGCTCTCCCTATCCCTCGTTTTTAAGAATAGGATGAGTCGGACATAATATCAATATGATAAACATACATGCGCTTAACCACAAACACATAAATCGATTAAAAATCAATTTATGAAGGTATCCTTTCGGGGATTTGAACTCGTGGCCATTGTAACCGAATAGGACAAACACCCAAGAGCTTTGACCGCTCGACTAGAGGAACTGAGTCCTCAGTTCGAGTCCATTCGTGTGCTCGAATGCCTGAAGATGCCGAAAGGCGAAACCCGGGTCGTTAGTGACAAAATACATGGAAGTGTACAAAATCTCAATAATCCAAATTTTACATATTTTTGTGTTTTATTTAAATAAAACACAATTTGTTTTGTAATATTTGCACATTTTTTTATGACTTCTGTTTGAGATCAGTTCAATGTGGCATTTTCCAGTGGCGATAAACATCTTGAAAAGGATAGTGTGTCATGCGATATCAATAATTTAAGTTGTCTTATTGAATATGTATTTTAGAACTGTTAAAGCTTCTTTGACTTTATGTAATCTATAGAATAACACACCAGCTTGTCACTTATAAAACCTTGGTGTGAAAATGTGTAGGTATTTACAGTGTTGTGTTGATGTTTATGGACACAAAGTAACATTTGTTTGTTATGTTCACAAAACGAAACAACAATTCAATTTGTCAGAATTAAACAATGCGCCTAATTGTGCTGTTTTCATTTTTCTTACAATACACAATGATCATTTTAGTACTTTGTAAAACATCACTGAAGCGCATTAAATTTATAACAAAATGAGAAAAATATAATGTTTTCAACAGTGCAATGAAGCTGTTGACGGAAAGGGTAGTTCAGTTTAATTTTTAACCCGAGACTACATAAAATAAACACTATCATAATTTATTAAAAAGTTCTGTTTTATGTTTAGCTTAATCGTCCATATTCTAATTCAGGTGTCACCAAATTATTAGCCAGATTGTTTAACATAGTCGTACGGGCCCCAACGTACCAACATAATATTTAAGTTTAATTTTCTAAAATTCTATTTGCTTTAAATATTTTCATCTGACTTGAAATCTTTACGTCTTACCTATATTCTCTTATACACTGTTCACGTAATAGAATATTTTTTTATTCCATATGTTGTGTAAGTAGGTGTTGCACCTAGTTACACAGAAAGTGGAATATTTTAAGTTATTTTTTCAAATTGTTTATTTAAAATGAATTTCAATGGAAAATGATTATTATGCATTAACTAGGTATAGCTGGGGAAATTCAGAAACAAGTAAAATGCTCGAAAGAATGAATAACTTTTCAAAATATATTTCGCCATCCGTGTAAGCTTCTAATGTGGATAATATACACTCCTAATGAAGTATCTGAAGAGAACAGTAGGATAGTTTGTTATTATTCAGCCGGTTAACCTTTTCTTTACGATTGAAAGTCTAGTACTAGGAGGCTTATCGCTCTCCCTATCCCTCGTTTTTAAGAATAGGATGAGTCGGACATAATATCAATATGATAAACATACATGCGCTTAACCACAAACACATAAATCGATTAAAAATCAATTTATGAAGGTATCCTTTCGGGGATTTGAACTCGTGGCCATTGTAACCGAATAGGACAAACACCCAAGAGCTTTGACCGCTCGACTAGAGGAATGTTTTCGACAAAATACTTTAAATAATATTGATGCCTGCTGGAAAAATGAATAGTAACATGTTTTATCAATAACTTGTGTTTTTGTAATTTCGCCCCTATGATTCCAAACTCTTAACGTTACTCGAAGCTCATTAGCTATGCTAAAACAGAGAAACAAAAGTTTCCTGATCATCTCAAAGTGTCAACCACGACTGTCGGTAATATCTATGCTATACAACAAATAGAAGTTTTGTCGCGTATCACTGAGTTTTGTATGCTCATGTAATTAAAGTTGTAAGCTTTAAGTCACACCAGCTTGTAGTTCGAGGTATGCGTACCTTCATTGCATACCTATCGATCGTCAGAAGTGTTGTATTATTCATGGAATAAGTGTTTACCCCGTCAAGTGAGGCGAACCATAATAATGTATGTACTGCCATCGTACGAATGGAATGTAAATCCATTTGCATTTCTACTGTGCAAAGATGCATTTTGCACGTTCGAGTGGTAATTCTATTCCGATGCACAAACACTTACGTTATTTGTTTACGCTTCTTCCAGCCATGACCTCAGCTTTCACCCTAAAATAATTGTGGGGTAATTTTTTGAAAATATCGAAGATTAGTTAAGTGCATAGTTAAAACAAGAATCTCTTGATTCTTGTTTTTACTTGATAAAGAAGTTTTTACTAGTTTAAGAATTGTGGAAAAGGTAAATGTTAAATGGGCCTTTATTAAATTAAAAATGTAAATGGCTGTTTTAACTTTTTTTATTAATTTTCGATATATTTAGTTTTCAAAATAAAATTTGGCGTTGAGACTAACTATTTGCGCACTATCCCCCCCGTACAGCAGGCGGTTAATGTACTATTATACGAACTACCTAAATCAACTGAGACGTTTTTTTTTTAAAATAATAACGAGGTTGATTATATCAGAAAATCATTTCAGCTTTTGTCTTAACTTTCGACGCCCTCCATTAGGAGTTAGTAAACTCATCAAGTCAATGTAAGACAGCGGTTTCCAACGTTTATGCTACAACGCCTTCCCTAAAAAACCTTTTTTTACGGAAGGCGTGAAATAATGAAAAATGTGAAATGAAAAAATGAAAAATATTATTAGCAGAATAATAACAAGATATTATGGCGTAGCGTAGGGTTTTGCCGTCTCTCCACCATTTTTCCTTCAAAAACGATTTCATATTTACAATTGTGTTGGGTTAAGGGATCTTAAAAATTACTTACTATTTATTTTAAATCTTATACCATCAAGGCACAGAATATTGCGCTGTGATTTTTATGTATACATATGACGCAAAATGTTTATGTATAAATATAATTTCTTGACAAATATCTACTATATTTTTACAACTTGTTATTTACAAATGTTATATTAAATATTAATATTGTAGAGTCCCGCAAAATCTAGTCGTTAAAATAATTTATATATTTATTATTTATATAAAAAATACAAAATTATTGATGTAAAATTCGTTAATAAATTGTACATTAAAATTAAAGATTAATTTACGACGAGATATTCAGCAGATTTTATTAACACAACATTAACCGTTCCCAAAAAAATAAAACAAAATTATTTTTCCTTGCTTTGCTCTCAGCAAAATCGTCAGCAACATTATCAAAATCTATTTTATCTGCCAGTTGGTGTTCTATTAAAAAAAAATATCTCAAATTGCTCACTGTCGATGTTAAATAGTTTTTTTTTATTAATTTCATCCACAAAATAATAATTCAGCGACTTGTGATTGTTCACGACAATTATTTTTTTCTGCCTCGACATTGAGGCTTCATGATTATCCTGAGATTGTTTTGATTTGTTTATTACCTACGAAATTTTCTGTTCAAAAATGCTTCCTCCAAGATTACATTTTGTCATTGATTAAAATAAACATTCATTTACTGAATTTTTACTGTCATGTTACTATAATGAAAATTATTTTTTTTAATTACAAAATTTTGGCGCCTCCTCTGCTGGAAACCACTAGTGTCAGAAACAAAATCTACAGTTAAGAATTAATTGTCTTTTTACATATTTTTATTATGTTTCCTATCCTCATTGCAAACTTACGTAAAGTAATCAACGTTGGTCAACTTTTGTAAAACCGCACATTATGATCGATTTCAGATTCCATCTTCTCAAGTATCATGAATCATACATACCTACATATCAAACCAATGAGTTTTATCTTGTTTTTCTATATGTATGTTGTATGGAAATGGTAATTCGAATGATTTTTTTGACAAATTATTATAAAACCAGTGTGCACTTAGTTTTCCTAATGTATTAGATGCTACTGATAAATATTGTTATATTAATTCGTCTTCATCATCTGCTTGGGTCGAGTTGGTGTATTCTTCATGCCTCAGGCCCCTTAGGATTAGGGAAAATTACATGATCATAGTTATGCGTCATAAAAATCGATAAAATTATTATCAAATTAATTTTTTGAAGATGTCACGGCAACTTGTTAAACTTTGTCGGTATATTTCTCAATAGAATGCACATGTTGAAAGTCGTTTGAAAATGAAAGAACACAGCGCATACTATCTGAAGTTAGCTCAAGAGAAGAGACAAATATTAATAAACCTAGGAATGGCTGAAAACATATTAGGTTCGTTTAAGACATCGACTGAGGGTGCTTGATGGAATTTCAATATCAAATTTGGATTATTGAGATTTTGTACACTTCCATGTATTTTGTCACTAACGACCCGGGTTTCGCCTTTCGGCATCTTCAGGCATTCGAGCGCACGAATGGATCATAAAGATCCAAGATGTTCCAATGAAACTTAAATGTTTGCTCTGTCGGGACTTAAATTCGAATTAGGGTAAAACTTTTACCGCTAGTCTGAAGAGGCTCTTAAACATGTATTCCATTTGACAAGAAATGAAAATTTTTACCCACCGTTGGAGTAAAGGATAATTTATTATAAGGCAGGTGTAAATAGCGAAGCGACATGACTTTTTTTTTTGATTCACATATATAATCGAACGTATCTATATATGCCGACACTTCTTGAGATAGATTTCACCGGGGAGGCAAAGCTATCGTTCGTTTTCCGTAGTTATTAATTCTACTTTAGTCTTGTTTTTATGAATGAACATCTCCTGAATAAATTATCTATCTATCTACCGAGTTTACTGATCTCTCAAGCTTCATTTTACAGACACTAAAGTTTAGGACTTACGCAGAATCGAGTATTAACGAATAGCGATGGTAAGGTTGACAAAATCACAATCAACCTTTTGCTTAGATGGCAATTCATAGTCCATTTAATTGAGAACATAATTTGTTAGTCTCCCTAGTAACTTAGCCTGAAAGTGGGTTTATCGATATTGGTGAAACAGGGGAATCCAATCTTGTATAGTAAAACGGAAGCTCAAATCGTTATCATTGGGTCACAGCGGACGGTTTATTTAGAGACGCCAAAATGACAAATTAATGATAATGGTATCATCCTTCCTATAATACGTACAGTTTGTTATAATTTGTTTTGTTTCACTCTCTGTGGTAAACAATGCTTAAATTATTTACATTTTGACAGTTTTACGACGACTGGCGCTCCAGTTTCCGCTCCCAATTGTCGAAACAAATACGACAAAGCGAGAAAGTCAATGTGTGCCATCACCAGATTTGCTGCTGCTGCCTCAACAGTAAAATCATTGCTCGGGTAGCAATACATATCCACAAATTTAATAATAAACGGGGTGCGCTGAATTTGGAAAATTGTTTGATTAGTTTATTTTGATTATGCTTTGAGCTATTTGTAAAATTGTTCAATCTTTTAAACAGTATGTTTTTTTATTGGCTTATTAGGAGTTTTTTCTGTGTCGACAAGATAAGACTTTTCCATGAATTTAAATATAGTATTTATAGTGGAACAACTTTGTTCATACGGGCTTACGTGTGGTTTTAAATATAATTAACGTATTATTGTATGTAAAAAGCTACAAGGTCGCCTGTAGTAATTATTTTTTTCCTAAAGCTTGTAAACAGACATCAAAAATTGCACATGGCCGGCAAGATTTCAGGATCCATGATGCGGCAAAGTTTCCAACAATATTGTTGCGATAATGCCCGGGCAATTTGTATCTGGCAACTGATATTGTGCGGTAACGTGAAGTGAGTTAAAACTACAATGGCCAACATTCGTCGGATATTTGAGTTGTCACGCTTTCCGCATTGTATGATACATTGATTTAAGGTGCACAGAATTCGGGTATTCCCGCTATTTGAGTGCAATTTCTGTAGTCCTGTTTCATTTAGAGTACATTTAATACCGGCACGTACGCTTTTATTTCCCGCAATTCGGGTCTGAAATATTCAAAATTCGCCCGGCTCGAAGGCTGGCAATCGACTACTCACACATAAAATTAAAAGGACTCCCGCATTGTTGGAGCCACCCCTTTCCGTCAAAAATGGACTCGTCTTGCGAACGTATCCGCAGACGCTGGCCGGGCGCTTCGCGACAGAGTTGGGTCGATTTCTCATTTTTGTCATTACCGCGGTGCGATTTCAGTTATGGACCCTAATAAAACTTATGCTTAACAAAAAAAAACGGTGTGTCATATGATACTTATACACGATTTTTAGGAGGTTACAATTATGGTGAAATGAAAAAATATTGACATTAGAAAACTGCTAAGCGCCAATCTTCAATTGTATACAGTATTTTTTTTTTGGTTTTTATTTGATTTCCAATATAATTGAACATTGTATTTTGCGCTATCTTCTTACTTTAATTTACAACAATAAACTACTCATACAGGAGTTTTATGTTCATATGGCATACATTCATTGTAAAGTGATTGCAAATATATAAAATATGATAATAACAACAAAACGTGACCCCGAGAATATACCTGACGTTTGTCGACAGACCTACATAATTTGACAGATCTAGAACAGAGACGCACATATCTAGCAGAGCGAGAAGGGAATAGATTTATCCTGTCAATATTGCCGTAATATCGATTGTATTCGATTATTATAATATCATCCAGTCAATCCGGCAAGTATGTACAATACGGCAATAGTACGTTTTTTGATGTTTTATCTACACATGGTCGGCAGCAACTTGCCCTAAAAATTTGCCCGTTTACAAGCCGCATAACGGTGTCTTTATTTGTAAAATTCTTTTTTATATTTATAAATAACACAGACGTTTGTGCTTATAGGCAGTAACATTTTTTTCAATGTACAAATACATGTGTGATTTTTTATAATAAAACATTGTGCATCCATATTGCAATATAGCCGCAGTAGTGCCATGAAGGTTGTGTGCAACATCAACAAACTGCACTGTGCATTTCGATCGACTATCAGATCTCCGCTGGGGGTTGTGCAAATGCGAGGGGCGGGGAGAGTGGACTATCGCAGCTGTTTCGTTTCCACGTCGCTGTCTCACACTGTCTAGCGAGCTCGCCGCGAGTACACGTCCGACATCGTTCCGTACAGCATATTGTAATACCAAAAAGCCGCGTGCTATCAACGTCTTCCGTCTGTCGTGAATCGAAGTGAGGCCCGAAAGCACGCGATTTCAGCCTGCCGGCCGACCATCTGTCCGATATGACAGTGTTACCTTCGGATACATGCGAAAATTATTCATAAAGTTTTGTTCTAGGTTCAAAACTTGAATTGATTAAAGCATACGCAGCAGATCTGTAAAAGTCTTGTATAAAAAAAACCGGCTTTGTTTATTTTTACGCTCGAGCTGTGTGCGAAAGTGTGAGTGCTTCTTGCGAAGTTTCAAATAAAAAAAGCTCGTTTAGCAAAGCTTTGTGAATCATCGCTCTGAATTAAACGGCGAATGAAAACAAGTGAAACGGGGTGATTGATCGCTAGCGATAATTCTGTTGCTATTTTGTTAATCAATTCAGAGTGTTTATGCGATAAAAGTTGCTTATTTGATTCAAGTAGATTTTTTGTTCGATTCGGCTGTTTTGAAGAGGTTAAGTGTAAAAGGAGAGTTGGATCTTCCGGGGTGGTGCAGCACCGTAGACTGTCGTCGTTCGGCTGACAGATCTCTTGAGAAGTCGGGAGACGGAGATGAAATGAACGGAAACGGGGTGAACGGTCGTCTGGGGAGCAGCGGCTCTCCAGGCAGCTACATGTACACTATGGGCGGAGGGCTTCTTGGCAGGGCCAAAGCCGTACCGCCGCCTACCCTGCCGAGGCATTCCTCGGCGTCCTTCAACGCCGGGAACGGTCTCTCTTCTCAGTCTGCCGCCGCAGCCGGGGTCAGGGACCGAGCTGATCCGACAGGCGGTTCTTGCAGGCTCGCCAGTCTCGAGAGATTAGCTCTCAGACAGAGACTCATCGATCAGCCGGATTCTACGGTGAGTTCGTGCGAATGAAGTCGGTCATGTTCTGAATAGTAATATGTCTTATTAATGTTTATGCTACATTTATTTTCTTTAAAAAAAAAAATTAAATAAAAATATGTACAAGATGCAACTCCGTTGCATATTTTTCAACTTCACGAATCAATTAAATCAATGGAGTGATATTATTTTATAATATTTTATATATTTTTTATTTTATAAATATAATATTTTATATATTATATTTTATAATTATTTTGAAAAGTAAATACTTTTCACTTATAGTTCTACCAAGAAAATGTCAATTTATTCGTTCGTATTGAAACTGTAGTAGTTTCAAACCGTGATTTATTAATTGATCATTTTAATGTCACCATATCAGTGTCTATTTACTTCTTTAATATTTTATTTTCGGTAAGCGGCTTTATTTCGACATTTTATTTAAAAAAATTAATGAATAAAATTTGCGGCGTGAACAACGTTGTAATTGTACGGCATTGACCATGGGTAGACCCCACAAATGTTTTGATGACGTCAATTCGTATCATAAAAGGTCGAAGCTTAGATTAGGGCACGAATCAACCCCATGTTTATAAAACTTAATTTATTTGAAGCTCCACATTTCCCCGGTTATCCCTGTTTCAATTTCGCTTGGGCCAATCCATAAAAACAAAGTTGAAAAGGAAAACGAACTTACAATTCCCAATTTAGAAACTTATCCTCAGGCCGAAAAGAATTGGCAATTATTGAAATATTCTTTTGAGCTCTTTCAAAAAAAAAAACGCGTACCTATATACAGCGGTATAAGAAAAAAAACTTGTTAAATAGCCTGATTTTGGTACTTATCTTTTTTACGCATAAATGAATAGTAATATTTGTGTCCCTTTGAAACCTTTTTATTGTTTATTATGTCCTCATCTAACGAGAAAGATATTTGTAACATCTCCGAATCTAATTGTAATAGGCGATATAATATATATGGCTTCCTTGCAGTTAAATGAAATAAATCGTGAAGACAGTTAGTAAGTAGTCTACAGAAACGTCAGCAGCCGCAATCCTCGCCTCATGGAGTGACGTGTTGTTTTGCGAATCTTCAGACTTCTCGAAGGAAGCTTATCGACCGGAGGCTCTCCGCGAAGCTTTTAGTGCCAACCACTTATTGCACTCGGTATTATGTTTCCGTTCGAAGACGGTAATTAAATAACTCCTATATAGCGGCAATCAAGTGCAAATATGAACAGGAACATGATATCAAAAGATTTAAAGTTTTTCTATTCTTATCAATCGACCTACGAAATTGAAAAGTACACATACTTACATTGAATATATATTTTTTATGTTCATTTGGAGGAATCGTTATAAATCAATCATTGGGATGAATGACCCTCCATAGGTCACCTTCGAGCCACAGGTTGTTTTAGTTTCATTTTCATATTTTGTACCGTGCTATTTATTACCGGACCGTTAAATATTGTGGCAATGGTATAGAATTTCTTAATGTTTGCTTTATTTTAAGTTTTATGGTGTCCTTCAATTGAGGATAAGTAATATAATGTAGTAAATTAACCATAAATACTGAATTTTTGTAATTTTATAGTATTCATTTTCCTGTAGAAGAAAGAATATTGAAGTAAGTTCAAAGTCGTAATAAATACGCGCAGCTTCCAGTCACCCCAATTCCAATCCCTCCCCCCGTCTGCCCTTGAATGTATCGAAGCCCTCTTTTTAGCAGTACGTACAAGTATAATTTTATGGCATGAAAATGTAACAAATGAACATTCCAAGTTCAGTCTGGTTTTGCTGCGGCGCTGTAAACAAAACAATTTTACCCTGTTATATTTGTCATTTTATTGTGTGCATATAATTAGTCGAAAGCCAAACTAAACATACTATTTACGCGTGTAAAATGACTATGTAACTTTACACAAAAACAATATCAATTGGCCATATTCATCAATCAATTAATTGTCCATTATAGTAAAAATAATTAGTTTACTGATGATAAGTAAGTTCAAAGGTAACATGTCAGTACCGTGATAACGCAAGAGAACAGTCATCACTTAGATTATGATACTGTGTTCTGTGATGTTCTAAGGTGTTATCATATACAATGAAGATCTTAGTAATAAGTTTAATACGACGTAAAATGATTGTAGTTATTGTGTAGGTTGTACATTTTTGATTTTTCTTTTATGGTATTTCGCATTCATTGCAAAATGTTTAAATGCACTCGGGTAACTAGAGACATCCGGGACAACAGATTTTCGAAATAATTATTATCAATGTTTACAAAAAACTTCGTCAGATATGGATGGAACGATTATTGTATTAGAATATAAAAGCTTATTTCGATTTCGTATTCGTACCAAATTCAAAATTAAAATTAGCAATGTACGTGAAATGAAGTATATTGAAAAAGATCCATTCAATCAATATCTCGATCGATTCAATTGCACGAGTTGCCCATGTTTATTTTCCTCGCTGTGTTAGAATTCACGACGCCTCAATAAGCGTGTCGGCATATTGACTTCGTTATTATTCCTTTTGGGGGCGGGTGAGTCGATTCAAAACCACCCCTTCACTTTTATTTGCTGCCCTTGCTCTCTTTGAGGACTCTCCGAGAGGCTCGAGAGTCAACTCGACCGTAAATGTACTCTTCTTTCCGCATATATTTTTGCTTGTTGTCTCTAGAATTTCTGTATTTCGAGCATTCTTTACACTACAACGACTTTGTATCAGTACTCTCTCATATGGCGCCGAGACACATTTTGCATGTCTGTGACACAGTGGCTCCGACATTTATATCGTCGCGAAATCCTTACGTATATTTGACTTTAATTAAATCAGGCAACAATTGTTTTAAATTACGAATTTGTTTTTATGAAAACATATCAAATGATTGCATTATTTACGTCATACACAAATATATTATCGTCTTTTCCACTGTAAAATAAAAAATGCATTTTTTTGAAGTTGAGTTTTGATTGCGTTACAACCAATTCAATGTTATCCATAATCATTCAAAACACTGAGGCGTTATTAGAACGTCTTATTTGTATATATTGTTATATGAATTGTATCACGAAAACTTTATCTAACGTCATGTTGTGTCGACTATGTTTCAGGTAAGAAAAATTTAGGTCATTTTCGGAGATCATTAAAAGCCAATTATTTTCAGGATGATAACGTTGACCTGATTGAATGTTTCATCAATAAATGAAGCGTGGTTCTGGTAACAATGTCACTGCAGTTTTCGAGTCAACATGCTAAAAATAGGCTAACCAAAGGATCTTGTTATATTATAGAAACATTTCTAGATGATTAACCAAACCTTTGGTCATATAGAAAGTTTAATTCTACTAAGTTTTATTTGCGACCAATATTCAAAACAAATGCTTTGGTTCTATGGCGATACACGCCAACGTCAAGTTTAGTAAAGATTTAATTATTCGCTGAACGTAAAGGTCTTGAATATATTGTTTATCTAGATATATACAGGTTTTTTAAAAACTCCATAGCGCTGATTAACAACTGTCTTGGGGTACTGCAGATGCGGCTTGAGAAAATTAAACTATGCAATTTAATTATTATTATACTTAAAAAGTTTTCGTTTCCTTTGTAACTTATCATAGTGATATTTCAATTAGAAATAAGTTTACCCTATTTCTGGCATTTATATATCATTTTATAGTTCGTTTATTTTGACTACATTGTTTGAAATTCCGCATTCCTCAAATGTTATGTTAGTTCGTCCATGACTAACGATGATGCAGCCCAATTGAGGATATGAACACATGTCTAATCTAAAGAATTACTGGATGTTGATGATGCTTCACCTTTGCTTGTGAGGTTAATGGACCACTAGAACAGACAGTGTACACCGACCTCCCATACGCATGAAATTAGGAGATACGTCATTAAGTAAACAATTAGGCGAGTTGTTTTTGAAACTATGTTGTCATTTTGGGGCTTAATCGCACTTGGTGCGTTTATATTGTTCCACGGATTAACATAAGTATACTTTAAGACATCGACTGAGGGTGCTTGATGGACTTTCAATATCAAATTTGGAAATATCAAGTTCGAGTCCATTCGTCCATTCTGAAGATGCCGAAAGGCGAAACACGGGTCGTTAGTGACAAAATACATGGAAGTGTACAAAATCTCAATAATCCAAATAAGTATACTTATTGCATAACCTAGCTTGTCAACAGAAAGTAATGTTTGTGCATAGCCAATGTTGCCTGGCGGCTATATTTCCACTTAACGAACAGAAGGTTCCGTGTTGATATCCTGATAAGTCTAAATCAAATCTTAGCTAATTTTATTAAACATTTTTGTGCATCGGTGTTTGTGATGTTTTTTCTTCCGAAGTTGATTTCGAGTGGCGTTCGTGAAATTCGCCTTGAATTTATCTCAACTGATTTTGACTCTGATATTTGGGCCATTTATAGTTCACTATAATTAAACACTAAAACAAATGCACATAGTTGAGAGGTGAATATATTATATTACACTATTTAAATTATTACTGTTTATAGTTCAAGACATTTCGTATTCCCAACTTCTTCATTTAATAATATTATATCCAATATTGCAATCTTATTTAAAATAACGTGGAATTGGAATATTGCATTACAAAATATTTTCGTAATAATTCTTACATTTATGCTATGCAAAAATAAAAGTATAAATTATTTATCGATTCAGATAATAATATTTTTTTATAAGACATGGCAAAGTAATATCCAACAAATAATTTTTTTTCCGGATAGTGCCTAAAATAATGAATGTTAGCATGTGTAATTAATTTGAATGAATGGCAAGATAGTGCGTTGTAGTCTGAGAATGTTTTTAATTATTTCAATTCTAGTGATAATAAGCTGTTCAAAGTCTTAATCAATAATTTGATCAAGACTGGTTATTAAATCATTTGAAAACGTATATATTATACTTCATCTTTCAATATTTTTGTTAATTTATAAATCTCTTTACTAATGAATAGAGTGATTATAAAATATATTTTTATATCATTCTCACTTGTGGAACTATGATGATCATTCTTACCAGCCATGGGGAAACCACGGCCCTCCAGGTATTTTGGTGCGGCTCCGCCGAGATCTAACTATGACTAGTGTCGAATACTGAAAAACAGTTATACTTCTTAAATTTGGATTATTGAGATTTTGTACACTTCCATGTATTTTTCCATGTAAATTTAATATTGAAATTCCATCAAGCACCCTCAGTCGATGTCTTAAATTATAGTTATACTTCTGTTGAAGGTTATTATCATCTGGTCACAAGTTGAAATATTTAAAAATTATATTTTTGTATAGAGAAGAATTGTTTTATTAATTTATTGATTTTTTTTATGGTAAAGTCTATCGAAATTATATTATATCTATTGAAAAATCATATTACACTGCTGATTGCTGTTAATTTTAAATTCTTATTGCGGCGCGTCAGTCTAAAAGATGCCCAGTACTGTACTTCATTATTCGTAAATGTTGACGGATACTAGAAAAGTTTTCCTAGTCCTTGTGTATTATTGAGACACTATTGATTTAATTCACTCGAGGCTCGAACAAGGTGGATAAATCCTTCGTCACATAACCAAAAAACTGCTTTGGATAGGTAAAGGGTTGGAATACTAATTTATGGTTGCCGTTGTATGGCACAGTCGTATTTCACCGGTCGAAGTGCATTCATTATTGTGCTGGCGCGGTCGGAATTGATGGTTTTCCATGGAAGGCGGGCGGCGGTTTGCCGGTCGCGTGCTGGCACCACCACCCCCCAACCCTACACACCGTAGTTTTTCCACACGACGCCGCTGTCAGTAGCCCACTACGCCACGGCTGCAGTAGTATCGCCACCCCCGCTGTTGTATTCTCGCCTAGCGACGGGGTGATCTACCCCTGCGATTCTCAACAGCTGTGCCACATAAATAACTGCACGTTATATTTACATTTCTATATTGTTATGGATTCATATGCTGCATGTCTTTTCTTGACATCGACAACACGACAGTACTTTTAGGTCATATTTCCTAATCGTTTATTTCTCCCACATAAAATGTTATAGGCTTAGGAGTTAAAATATTGATATAAAAATAAAATTTCACTTTTAAGGTGTTAGCTTTGTTAGGTTCGGTCCTGATCATTATAAACATGTGGAAGTAGTACAAATGAATTGTGTTTTATTTTTTAAAATATAATGTCTTTCCACCAAGAATTGACAGTTAACACCTTAAAAGTCTGGCCTGGCAGTTTACCTTTCTATCATATAGATTTTACCTCTTATATTGAAACATAACGCAGAGATTAGTCATTAAATAAATTAAATGATTGGCATGTTTGCCGACTTCAATGATTCTTCACAAGTTTCTTTCAAGATAGAAATGATATGTCTCGCGAGGAAGGTACATTTTGATGGCATAAGAGATACACATTTAAGGTGATTTGTCATAGCGCACGTTCAATTGAAACGTTATTTGCATTTTTACCAAACAAAAATGTGTTTGAATTTGGGAACCGTGTTCTACCTCACCGACCCTACCGACTAACTTGCCCCATCAACTGATTCGCCCTTACGACTGCGCGGACCATTCCCCTTATTTTCGTTCCGTTGTAGCACCCTCACTTCTCGCAGGACTTTTCGGGGTTTAAAGTCTCTACAGAGAAAGTTGCCGACTATCTAACGCTACGTAACCCATCGCTTAGTGTGTGTGGTTATGATTCCCGCCTGCCCCTGTCACATATTATTGTTATACGCATCCGGAATACTGTACTAACATATTTTGTCGACGCACAAAAGAGTACACACTTTTAAGGGCTCGATTCATATGGCTATTTTATTATTACAACTTCCCTGTTGTCAAATTGTTTTATTATAAAATAAATCGACATGTCGTTCATAGATTTCTTAAGTCACATCCCTCTATGTTGTTGGATCATATTATTATTACAACACTTAGCAGTGTCTCATGCTTTATCAACTCGAATTACCTACAAAATGTCTCGTGTCCTCCTTGATTATATCAGAGCTTGTATCAATGTATATATATTAGTTATTTTTCAAGACGTAATCCCTGCAGTTGTGACTCCCTTGAGGTATGCCTCACACGCAGCACACGTACAATTCGGGTCCATCTTCTAAGTAAAACTTCGAGCATTAAGGTAGTCGCTAGTTACGTTCTTTCTATTCTCGTCTATTTCCAACTGAGTCTAACTTCCTTCAACCATTGCAAGTATGCAAAATCAGCATGTGTAGATACTGTTCACTTTGATTGATTCGTTTGAAACATTCTTGCATCAATGAAATAATTATTGATCTATCTATATATATAAAAATTAATGTCGGTTTGTTGGTTTGTCCGGATCTTATAGGCTCCTAAACTACTCGAACTTTCAGGAAGGACTTATTGTGATCATGCCGGGAAATCTATATATATATAAATGAATGTCTGTTTGTTGGTTTGTTGGTTTGTCCGGATCTTATAGGCTCCTAAACTACTCAACCGATCGCGACGAAACTTTCAGGAAGGACTTATTGTGATCATGCCGGGAAATATTATATAACACAAATGTTTGTTTGTCCTTTACGCGTTCCTTTACCATTCATACGATTTCGATGAAACTTCGGTGAGATGTTGTGCACACACCCGTGAAGGGTTCTGAAGAAAAAAAAATTGAAAATCTAAAATTGAAAAAAAGAATCAAATACGTACATACAGCGACATCTAGGAAAAACCTTCTGATTTATTCGTGTACGCACCAGACGAAAAACAAACATATTGTGTTATGACAAGTGTGATATTGAAACTCGGGTTCGGGTCGGGCCAGACCTGAAGATGATGGGCTCGAACCGGGTAAGTCTATGAAATTTCGGCCTCTGCAGACCTCTAATCCAAATGAAGTTCAATAAACAGAATTAAAACACAAACCCTTTCTTTCTTTGAGTAGCATTGCAACGCATGCCGGGTACTCACTCGTATTAAATAAATACGTTGCGATACATTGAATACTTTTTTGAGAAAACAACTTAATACCATTGCAGTTGACGGCTCTAAAAACAATTTAATATTTATTTATTTAACTACCCACCGGTTATAAAGGAAGTCGATTTTTTTTTACTGTAACACGGATTGAAGAGCTCAGTATTGAACTGGGTTGAGACAAAACGAGTACATACTTTGGTATAGTAATTGGTGCATCGGAGGTAAACGCTGCGTGAACGTACCATACTTACCGATAGTGGTTGCGGGTTGCCACCTATTGTGCTAGTTTTGTTTTCTTACTTTGCTGTCACGGCGCATTTTTATGCGCACATAATTATTCTGTCTACATTGCTATTATAAGAAACGTGCGAATGTTGAAGTATCTAAATGATTTTATTTTAGTACGTTTTTGTCAGTGACGATCTCACACGCTCTACTATCTGTTTTCTTATCAATGTTCTTGTTCCCACGTTCCGTTTTATACGTGCTTCCCAACTTTATGTAGATGTTTTCAAAAGAAATCGATCTTTTTTTTTGCGATCGGTAAAAAAAATATTCTAAACGTTTTGATTCATATAACGAACAGGCGATTATCACGGATCATAATTTTCATAGCGAATCTGCATACAACTAATAATTTAAACAATTAAGACTCCGTGAAATCGTGGAGTAACATAAAATTCACCAAGCAAACTGTTAATGCTTCATTACCTTCTATTCTATCGTTATTAGCAGCATGAAATCAATTATGGTAATTAAGAGATTTTTATCGAAGAATTCTTTATGATACTCTCATATCGCTTTACCTCTAAACATGGTAAGAATATTTACTGAACAAATCGAACAAGCTCATAATAATAACACATTATATTATCATGGTTCAAATTGACACGTCCTACGCAACTTTACTCTTAACTGCATTTTTGATGGTTTCGAGTTTATCGGTTTTGTATGTGTAAACAAACAACCAGTCCATAATTGTTTTTAGTAAGCTAGTAATATTTTTAGTTTTACGCTACAATTTTGGAACTAAATTCACTGTTATTTTCTTATTTATTTTAAGTGAGTTTTTACAAGTTGATGCCTATTGAAATTAAATAAAGATTGATGTTCTTTACAGTAAACTTTTTAGTTGATGCTCTCTCATGTAAACAGATTTCAAATGGCCTCTTACACTTTGAGCCGTAGTTTTGTAAAGGTATTCTTGTTAATATAAAATTAAAATTGATAACTTAGTTATGAACTTCCACAAAGTTACCGCCGAATCCTTAGAAGGTATTCTTGTTTATAAAATCTTTAATTAATCTACGGTTAAATAAGTACCATACATGGATGAACTCGAAATCTTCAAAAAATGCGTTTAAATAAATCTTTTATGAAACGTGTTGGATATTTTATTACTTAAATATTTGTAATGGTGATATTATACCACTTCAAAAATAGTTACGTTATACAGAGTTATTATTTATAGTTGCCGGGTCTTTAACCGAATGGACAACCTCGCTGGATTCGGTTATGGTGCTTACGGGTTTGAATCCCATTCATAAATTGATTTTTCAATCGATTTTTGGACTTGTGTTCGGAGTCATGTATTTATGGAATATCTAAAAATTCCATCCTATTTATCCGATACAAAAAACAGGGCGTAGGGAGAGCGATTACCTAAAAACTAATCCTGCCCCAGCCTTTTATCTTTTCAATGTGCGAAAAACGAGAGGTTGTGCAACTGAGTAAAAAGCAGTTCTCGTATAAAAACCAGTTGAGGCTTCATTTAGAGTCCATATCATCCACATTGGGAGTGGACATGGATATAACACATGCTTATAGTAGTGGAGTCAATTGACTGTTGAAATCCAGACGTTAGACTGCTCGTTTGATTTAACATATTATTTTGAGAATATGACACATTGTGTTGCTAACTCTTTTTTCGACCGGATACACGGCCTGCCTCACACCAAAGGCGTTGACTTGGCCATATTTATGTATATACAAAAAAAACTTTTAGTACACGCATTCTGAAGGGCGGGTCCGCGGAGACTTCAACCAGACAACTCAGAGCACACATGTGCCTTGTCTAGTAGAAGTGCGCACGAATGTCAAATTTGAATCTGCGATATCACTCTCGCAAAAACATTAGCCCTTTTCAGCTATTCATTTACTATTCGTATCTTCTATCAAGTAAATAGATGGTATAATAACTAATATAATGTTAACACTTAATCAGCTGGTCACGGCAAATTCCATTTTTTTTTTTAATTGTGCGCTATCGGTAGATCACGGAGTTAAATATTCTAATCGAGCTTGTGAGATCTGTTAAGGAATGCTGAGACTAAACAAATTATTTTTTAAAACAAATACAAAAATTTCTTCACCTCTTTTTATAGATGACTTGCTTACATAAACAACTAAATTTCATGCATCTGGTTAAAATACTTTTTAAAAAATCATTTTTCATCAACCGAAAATTATAATCTATATTTTAGTTATGCATCTCACGGTAGAATAAACTGCTATTTTGAACACACTTCATCTGCTGCGCTAATCAACATTTTTGTCAGAAACTATTAAATTTCGCAAAATTGTAAAAAGGTGCCCGCAGAGTTAAAATAGAATAAAAATATACAGGTAGTACATGAATCAAGGTTTATTTAAATAGTGCAAAAAAAAATGAATAGTTAAAAAATATGTTTGTCATTGAAATACCATTTCATTGCTCAGTGCATAACTGAGTCAGCTCAATTTTAAGCTTTCATCTATCCGTCTGTTTTTTTCCTCTTTTTATTATCAACCCTGGGGTATTTTGGACAAGTAGGTCTTTAGGTACATACGCACAGCATCCGATTACCCATCGATCACTAGTAGACCCGCCGCCGCTTTAACCTCCCCCTCGCATGATTATTTGCGACCTCCCTTAATACTCTACTGAGCGAAAGCTTTTAGAGGCGAAAAAAACTCTTTTAGATGTTAAGTTAAGCACCGTGCAGCGTAGGATTAAAACCCTAGTATGTTATATTAGAGCATTGGGATGTATGTAATGGCGAAGTTTTGGTAGATTTCTTCGTTATGAATTCTCTAAACGCTTACAATTTTTACTTTAAATGAATTTTAAATATGTCGGTCCCATATTCCAGTGCTTTTTGGGTGTTTCTTAAGTTAATTTATCATTCGATTTATGGATGTTTATCCAAAGGCATCTGTAAATCTTTAACACTCCCCATACATATAATATACGATTCTGAAAACCTGGCTTAGAGAGAGAGCTACTTACTACTAGTTCTTTTACCTTCTACTGATGTCAAACCAGCCATCATTTAATGATTTTTGTTGAGATACTCTCGTAGGGGTCACTGCGATTTCGAGGTAGTCAAGATTATATATTTTTTTCTGAACACTAAAATTAAGTCTGTCTGATTTTTACAATTGGGTGCCATTTGCCCTAAGGATAGATAATTGAAAACTTCTCGCTTGCTATTCGTGATTTGTTGTCCGCTATAGCTCAGTTGGTAGCGTTCGGGATTTTGTAGTTTCAAAAAAATTCTATTTCCATTCAAAAATATGTATGATTGCTTTAACACTATTTCGCATAATTGTATGATAAGCAATATGACAGATTCGTGGCAAAACATAGTGACCGATACATATGATTAACCTATTTGATTTTGCTGCCAGTATAATATAATAAAACGTGTGAGTGACGATAGTGTCATGCATTCCATTCCACATAGTTGCTTCCAATATTTTCTATTCTTGTTATAAGATAATGATGGATGATAACTCCAAACTACATCACGAAAACATGAATAATCACTTATCCATGATTTCTTCGGTATAAGTTAAGCGTGTTTTATCGAACGTGACCGTTAACGAAAATATCTCTATAATTGCCAAATCACATGGAATGGAAATATTTTCCCTGGAATCTTTTACATCGGATTCTTGCGAATCGATTGTAAAACACGCTAACCGAATAAAATTCGTCTGGGGATATCTATTTATACATGACAATCTTAAATATTTTGCTTGCGTGCTTTTGTTTTATTGGTATAAACCTTAGTAATTATTAAGGTCGTTTTAATGATTCGTCCGCCTCTGTGTGTACAAATATTTCAGTGGCGTTGAGCCTTTTCGAATCTTTCAAGGCATGCAGTCACATTCATGCATTCAATAATAATTATTTCTATCTCGATGTTTATACATACAATATAACATTTTAGACACTTTTATTTCTCAACTGTTAATTTTAAGATGAAGACGGGCTTTGTTCAGTGAGTGAGCACTTTCAACTGTCACTTTCTTGCTTAGTAAAACAGGCTCTGATTTCAATACAATACGTTGTGCAATGTGTATAATACATTTTATATTACATGCCATGTTATTCCACTGGTGAAGGTTTTCCCAAACTTTTCCTGCGATGTAACGCTTCGCAAATACACAGAATTTTTAACGGAACACCTTATTTATTTTGTTGGGTAGGTATTATCACTATGAATTAAGACATTTATGAATTTGTTTTAGCCGTAGCAACAAATAAAACCATTCTAGGTTGTCGTGGAACACCAATTAACATGTACTTGCTAGTGATTTTTTTTAAAATTAATTTTCTAATGATTCTTTGTAAAACAAAATATTGAAAATACACAAACAAAAACTATTCAGAAACTTGTTGCACTGACGACAATTCAGCATTCAAACTTTGCAGTAATGGCTTTTTCTAGTCACTTGCATTTAAATGAAATATTTTCCTTATTTTAAATGTTTGAAGAAAGGTTGCGAATGAATGACCAGTTAGGATTGACTTTTTTTGACTGAACATTTGAATGCATTTTTGCAAACATTTAACCTTTTAACTCGACTGTAATAAAATAAAATCATCTTCGAATAAATCATACTCAAATCAATCAGCGTGCCATATCTACATTCACTGATATATATTCAGTTGTTTTTTCATGTTTGAGAGAAATATTTCATTAGTTCTCGATATATTTTTGTACATTGACAAATAATTGTTTAAAAGAACAAAGAAAAAGCTCGATTCTGTGTACACGGGTCGTTATAATTTGTGTATGTAGGTATTTATAATGTGCAGAGCCTAGGTATTAATATTAAACGAGCTTTGTACGGTTTCTGTTTCCGTGTAATAAAACTTACCGTGAACACGCTGCAGAGGTTAATTAAGATCGAATAACAACGATTCGCTTGCAATACTCCGGAATTGCGCTATTTAACATTTTCAAACATCACTACTCGTGATTGGCAAACAGCTGTTGACAATTAAATTTGTTTCCGTTCACATTTCAGTATCGACTAATTTGTCCAACATGCGACAAGTCTAGATTTAACGTTTTTTAACATCTTTTTTCACAAAACGTGAAGCGGGTATACTAAACAAAGTAACTGCTTCGACCTCGAGTCATATCCAAGAAACGTGAAACCTTTAAAATGATGGACTTGAATCTGAATCGAACGGTTAAGCCTAGTGTCTTGACGGGCTTATGGATACCGGTTCATAAACAGCACACATTTTGGAAACAAGAACTGTATTGTCGTATTGTGGGAATAGGAAGAATGCTGAGAAACATCAAATATTGGGGACACCGTGATTAAGCTATTAGCCATAGGTGTGCTATTTTTTATTCACATCTGGAGTATATGGATTCCGTATGGAGTGTTTCAACATAAGGCATTTTTTTTAACAAGCAGTTAAGGGTGAGGGAGAACTCGGTTCAAACTGATCGTTCTCTCTGCGCCCTGTTTTCAGGATATCATTGTGTAGGGCAGTAAGCGATACAAAATATACACGTGTATCTGTTTGGATCAGGGGCGTGGAGTCGTTCAAAAAGTCCTGTGCAGGACAAGAAGATGTTTAAGGCATAAGTAAAAATGAAACAAATACACACAGAAATGCAAAAATGCACTTTATAAAAAGAGTACTCAGAGTCGCTTGTTTTTTACAACTCCGACTCCGGCCGAAACAGCGCGACTTCACGACTCCGACTTCGCAGTCTTGTTTTGGATTGTAAGTCGAGTTTACGGAAATGCCCATTCGGAGATTCGAAATATTGATCACGAATCGGCTTAGGGAGAATATACAATTAAAGAAGGAATCCAAATTTTCTTAAGTATATGTAACAAAAAAGTCAATATGAAGTCTATAAAAAACGCTTAAATATTATTGCGATAAATGTTCTGGTATGTGTTTACAATTTTTCATTTGTATGAATGCTGTCACATCTTATTGTTTACTTGCGACATCTTCATAAACACTCAACTAAATATATTTGATATTTACTTTTACAAAACTCTATAGTTACCCGGTTAAATATATGTATATATAGATAGCTCTATTAATTTAATGGATACGCCCAAGTGTTCGAATAAAGTTCCACTATACAGACTTAACCGCCGTATTGCAATATTTACCACAGCAATACTTGCGAAGCGATAAAACCGAAACACAATTTCGTACACCTGTTTCAATTATCGCAGGCTGTTTGGGGATTATATCATACACGTGCAGCAATTCTCCAGACACATATCAGTATTCGACGGAATCGTGAAGTTTCAAAATATGATTATAGGAAGTCGACAAACTTTACCCATAGCGGTTGTTTGAGTTCAATGCTTGGATTGTATTTTGCGGACTGACATCATATATTATTTATTCTATGTAATAATAATCACTGTATGAATGGACAAGAAGGAAACCCAAGTTCTTGATATAATAACTAATGCCATACAATTATATAGTGAACCCTTGTGTTATCTTTAGTCAAAAAAGGTTAAGGGTTATTTAGCTTGAGTTCATCTGAACAGAGAAGTTATGGATCAATATGTATGTGGTGACTCGAAACCGTTGAATCTACAATTTTCGCTTATATATATAAGGGGTGATCTGCTTATAAGAATTAAATTAAATATGGCAAAACTTTTTTTTACTTACGTTTGAAATAGAATTTAGAAATTTTAACAGTTTTAACCATTTACATCATCGGCATTCATCGGTAATCAATGATTTTGTTCCAAATGCGGATGATGTTTTTTTGTTATTGTAGAATCAATGTACATTTAGTGTCTTGGAAAACATAATAATTCAATATAATAAAACGGTATTTTTTATTTTGTTTTTAATTATATAGTATAAACTTTCCATTTGGTAGTGTAAACTTGTATCGAGTGAAATAAATTAGAGACTGTATAAGTTTTATGACTGCGTGCGACATTTAGGTAGACGATAAAATTCTCTATGTCCGTCTCAGTTTTACGTGCAATAAGTTCAAGTGTAATTTTCTAGTAATTCATAATTAAGAACTTGCCTTACGAGTGTATAATATTATAGGTTATAATACGTACGCGCTATATTAAAAAACTTTCGAATTACCATCATTTCATAAGACTATAAAATCTTTTAAATTATTTTTACAGCTTATGCTTCCTCATTTTAACACAATTTTTTGTTCCAGAGCGTTTGGTAAGCTTTATACGCTTTACGTTATCTATCGTAAAATTAAATTCACCGCTAAGCCGTAATTTTTTTAAAACAAAATTGGTACAAGTTAGATCTATTAGTGTGAAATTAAAATTCATACGAAAATACAGTAACAAATAATTCGCAACTCTTTGATAATTTAAGTCACCGACTGAGGTGCTTGATGGAATCTTAACAATTCAAACCTTGAAAGTTTGTTTATACATTAAATAACAACATCCCTTATTGTAACAATTACATTAGCTAGAATATCAATTTAATCACTTTAAAGAAAATACGTGAAAATGAAAAATAACTGATCAATTTATATTAAGTACTGTTTTGTTGTTAAATTTGTATGCAATATTATATGCTAATTTCAAGATATATTTTTCCTAGGCGCAACATAATATCACGTTTGTCGAAAGTAATAGGTAATAATATAACTAAATTAGCACACGTCTTTTGTACATGATTGCTGCCCGTTGGATTAAGTTCAATCATGTTGTAGGGGTTGCTTATAAAAGCCAGAAAAATATACGGAAAACGTGACGCAAAGTTTTCACGATTCTAAAGTCAAATTGATATTCCATATTGTAGTCTCTGCAGAATGAATCAATTAATGTGCATGCAAGTTATTTTAGATTTGTTTTCAAATTTACACACCAATTAATTAGTTTATTTCGACAGTACACACGTTCGAATTCGATTAATAGGATTATGAAATATTTATTAGAAAATATTCTGCTTGACACGGCCGTCGATTTGAATCATACAATAATGCCCAAGTCAATCAGTTGAACATTTCAATCGGTGCAGTGACAGTTTTATCGTCGTACTCTTTCTTTCGTTTCATTAATCTCTCGCGAGCTGCGTGTGGGCCCTGACGAAATTCGGGCGTCGGAAAAAGCGACGCTGCCGGCGTCTTATCGATCGGCCGGAGCATGGCACATGGCGCGCCACAGTCCCCCAAAAACAGACCAAGACACGCCGAGGAAGGGGCCGGTGAATCATATGATGGGCACAACACAGCGACTGTGCACCAGCTATTGAATTCAATCAAAAAACTAGCATGTTCTACGATTCCTTCCGCTCAGCTGGGATTCATATTATAATAACATGCGTCTTACGTAGGATTTCTCGTATGCAAACTTTTTATCTTATACCTATGACAAATTTTCATTGAATATATCGTTATTGGTCTGTATAGTGTTGGTAACAATATTGAATCGATTGTAATTTTGTCGAGCGCATAAAGCTATCAGCTCGCAGAATTTTAGCTTATTTTGGAACGATTTTCACCAAACTTGGAAGTTTTAGGAAATGAAAGCCGACAAAATTGTTAATAATCAATTCATATATTTGTTTTTAATCGAATTGTGCAGTACGACTTTTGTTTTTCATTTATCTCATCCTGAACATTTTTCTCAAACGTGGATTTGTATTTTGCAAGTCAATCCAACTGTATTATTTTATTAATTTTCAAAAACAGTAAGTAGTACGTAATTTTTTCCATAACAACACGTATGACTATGTATGAAAGAAAATAGTTATTTTATTAAAATATAATATAACGCGTAGTAACGGCGAAAATAATTACGTGGCATATTATGATTTTTTCTATAAGCTTTTGAATTTCAAACATTTTTTTATTTAAGACTTGATTAATGCTTCTATTCTACGATATGGCTGCATTATTACCAAGCACTTTCTACAACAATGCTTGCAATACCTGATTATAGTTGCGACTTTGTTCCCAACCTGTATTCCCAAATTTATTCGTTCACCGAGGGTAAAAGGTGAGGTGGTTTTAGGTGAAGTTTCAGACGGGCTGAATAATCCACAAACCACCCCTAATACTTTCTTTACCTTTCCATGAGTATTTCAAGCACCCCACTAAATTGGGGAACCCGACCGTACCTATATTTAGTATAGATTCATTTTTTTTTATGTCGTATAAGGAAGTTGGCTGACTGCATTATGAAAATTATTCAAAGGAGCTCTTTCGTATCTTAGTTAATTGATAGCATTTTTTTTATTCGCTATATGTGTAAGTATTGGTTATCGTGAATCGTGACCTTATTCCGGTTGGTATGAAATAAACAATCATTTATTTATTTAAACACATCTGTGATAATACTACAACATATTTAATATAGAGACACTGCTTGAATCTCAAATGATTCATACAGTTTTATACTCAACGAAATAATTATTCGTCTAATTTAAGAATTAACAAACAGCAGTTTTGTCACGGATTATAAACGCTGAATGGCCGAAGATAACATAAAATAATATTTTTATTATAAAAACGTATTTCTTGTTTGTGTTTTTGTTACTCATAGTGAGTGTAAATAGCTGTCACAATCTTTTTCTTTCTTTCTAGTGATAAGAAATGTCAGAAGAGATTACCGGGGAAAGGTCAATATGTAGTCACTGATAAAACTAATTACTTGTTTTATGATAAAACAATGTGCATTAAACATTAAAAGCAATGAAATTAATTGTTGTATATTTCATTATCAGAAAAACGTAGTGCCTCCCAATAAAATATCTCGATGATATTTTATTTTTGTTTAAACTGAATATTTTTTAATGTCGTTAGTATCAAATTTTGACTAGTCGCAATATTTTATATCAATTTTAATTCTTTCTATACTATTATTGTTTTTGAAATAAAATCACAACCGTTTTCACTCAGAAAATGATTTGATTTTAAGTACACGAGTTCTATTAATGACAATATTTCGACTGTTTTGTATACGTTTAAAAAATTCTTAAACATAAGTAAGACAAATATTTTTTATAAATGACCAGGTTTAATTTACAACGATTCAGAGAAAATGAACCAATGAAACGACTATTAATTGAATTGACATTTATTTGATAAACTCACATCACAAGGTATTTAGCTCCACAAGAATATTGTAGTTTTATTAAAGCTATTTTGCTATCAAATAATCCACTAATCCTGTTTTTAACCTTGCAATGATGATTCGCATCTTAAATTTACACGAATAATTTAAACTTTGAACAATATGTTAACTGAAAAGCGTCACCAGAAACGGTGACTAATATCTGAGGCATCAAGTAAAAACTCATTTTGAGAACTTTACTGTTCTTTAGAAACCCCGCTGCGAAGTCATCTCATTACATGCAATCAAGCAAGAAGCATTCCAAGAATTTCTTGATGTTTCCGCCTGTAACTCGCGGCGGCTGGTAATTTTATACCGCTGCAATCATAGCCGTTTTTACATTAGCTGGTTGGTTATTTTTACTTCACCCCATTCGACATCCCCGTTGTGAGATACGCCACTCTCCCCTCGCCGTGTGTTAAACTAGCATTAACGTCTCAGAAAGGAAATTTACTACCCCGGTTAATGTGTATTGAGATATTCAAAAGATTGTTGGCCCGTGATATGAAATAGTTTTGAATTCTATTTAAGCACACACGGCTGGTTCTAAACGTGCATTATTTCTTTCGACGCCATTATTTGGGTGCTGTGATTATATTTCCTGATGAATATTATTCATATAGAATAAACCTTATGATTTCGTTATTTCGAAGTTGAATTACACAGTTATCAATTTTAATTTAATACTAAAAATGAATTTCCGCAATCTTACCGTCGAATCCATGGCATATTATTGAGTTACATATCTGAAAAAGCATACAGATACAGTTTTTTCTCTCACGTCTGTTTCACGAGTTCCAATAAGCAAAGTTTCACCTAGTAATAATACTTATCAATTCATTTCAAATTTATCTCCGCCGAAATTTCAATTATGATGTACACTTATGATTTACAATCTGCTTATTTCATAATCTTTAGAACACAGATTAATAGTACTTTGATATCAGATAAAAACGATATATAAGTTTTGATGATATCAATTTTGAATGAATGTCGTCATCTATCTATCTACTAGGATTAAATTTGGATTATTGAGATTTTGTACACTTCCATGTATTTTGTCACTAACGACCCGGGTTTCGCCTTTCGGCATCTTCAGGCAGTTCGAGTCCATTCGTGTGCTCGAATGCCTGAAGATGCCGAAAGGCGAAACCCGGGTCGTTAGTGACAAAATACATGGAAGTGTACAAAATCTCAATAATCCAAATTTGATATTGAAATTCCATCAAGCACCCTCAGTCGATGTCTTAAATTACTACTAGGATTAAATCGATATTAAATTTTCTGTGATCATCAGATACTATCTTGAATTATCGTAAATAATTCTGAACAATGGATGTTTCAGTAAATGAATCTAAAAATACGAATTCAATTTAAGAAATATTCTTGTTATTTTACTTCAAATGTATTAATTTTGTGTTCTGCTTTTATTTACATTTTGGCTGAGAATTTTCAAAAAACGGTTTTTTCCACTTCCACAAAGTAAAATTTTTTGAAATTATTGTTTTATTATTTTTAGCACGCTTTGAATTATTCTGAAATAATGAACATGAAAAAAATGCAATTTATCACGACGTAGAAAAGAAAAATTAATATTACATTAGGTTTTATTTCAGTATGATAAATCTCGCATGTCGTTTACGCGTAAGGATTATGAATTTTACATTCATAGATTATTTTGTATGATTTTTTATTCAGAGTCTACTAAGAATCTACTTGTATATTTTGGCAACTAAACACACTATCTAGCAGGTGAGACAATTCGGGCAGGTGAATAAATTTGTACTTAACAGATGGAAGATGTAAAGGAAGGGTTTTATGAATGTAATAACGTAACAGATGCAAGACTTGTATTCAAATAATCTCGCTCACTCGCTTAGAGCTAGTTTGAAGTTAGATAGTATTCTATTTCTTCAGTCTTGCAATCGATCGGTATTACTTTTTCGACACGCTCCGATTCGTTTCCTCTTCCTTGTTCAAATATATATTTTATTTATTTTTCTGTCTTATTCGTGTACTTTTATATTTATCACTCCCAGCATTGAAATATTATAACTCTGGGCTATATGTACAAACATATGGGGCACTTGAATTTCCCTTGGCAATTGTTCCTATCCTCTTACCTTGGCATTTTATTCGAAGTTAAGCTTTTTATTACACAGTTTTTTTTACCGAAATGTTGAAAATAAAATATAGTGAAACTGAAAATCCTATGAAGCACAAGTGCGAGAATTTAGCGGAACATTTGTTTGCGTGATACCCCTCACCCACGACTATTTTTACGATCCATATTACTTGTTTCCGACTGTGTAAAATGCGTTATTTATCCAGTATTTAGTCGTATCATTACCGTTTTTCATTTAACCTTCGTCTTAGTAAATGACTATTTCTTGATATATTTGTAAAAATACGCTGACTAAAAATTCATTTTTAAGTAAATTCTATAGTCAAGAGATTATTAACAGGTGATAGTGCCACCCGTCAGCAGTCGCTCAATTCGTTTGATCCGCAGACGGAAAGAGAGCGTATGTGCTGCGTTACAAATATATCAAGAAAAATGTGTATTGTCATGCGTCATTGATTTTTTTTACCAAATTTTTTTTTTGTTGGAATAAATTCTATATTATGCCTTTAATGTAGTGACTGTTCCTTAAAATACAGGAGACTGCACTTTTGCATATGCCCGAAGGTTGCGGTCGTTATTTACTCCCACGTTTCACTTTGCGAAAATAACCTTTCAGTAATAAATTTGAGATGCAAAGGAGCCTTCATTGATCAGTGATTACAGTCTGACCGAGACATCGAGTGGGAAGAGCGTAATCAACTGTTGCGTAGAAGAGGTTATTACAATTTATAAATATTATATTTTACTCTCTAATGAAGTTACTCTTGAATAAGACAAAGTGATTTTGAAGATAGTCGCGAAAAGATTTTTTTTTATATACTTGTCTGTTAAATCAGTATCTAAATACGAATATTTATGTAGAAATAGATATACATCTTTATTATTCTTTTCACAGTGATTTTTTTACGCGGCCTAAGAAAAATAAATAATTATTTTTTTAAAGCGTAGTTCGTGTTGCTTTTAAACTGTCATAAAAAATATCATATCTTGGTATTTCTAGGAAGTTAAACATAAGACTACCATGTGTGTTTGTGTACATTTAATTAAATTGATAAATAAAAACGATTAACTTTTAAAAGTATCTAAGCTCATTAGAAATGGAGATTATCTCATTTTTCTACCTTCACTATATCTTTTTGTACACGGTCGTCCCTGGAACGGCACCACGTGCAAAAATAGAATCGGGTGTGCTTAGATAATATTCCAGTACCTTCGCTATAGTGGGGAAATATAATATGTACAATTTTACTTCCACTTATTGGGTGTAATAATTTTGTTCATCCAGTCAATCCTACAATTATTATGTTTATTCATTGCTGCGTTATGAATTGGTTGCCGAATATTTATTATTACTCATCCTGGTTACTGGTTTCTGCCGCAAAGAAAAAATGTCAGCTGATGTAAAAAATAAAATGAAAGGGGTTCCCACATGATGCTCTTTATGTGAGGGCGTTTCTTGTTCGGCACCAAATGGAACTGCCGGCTCAGCCAAATGAAATGAATAGGGCGTTTGTTAGTGTTGTAATAAATATAACGCGCTCATCTTTGATCAAAATGTATGTAGTTATGGAAAGATACGATCTTTTGAGTGTGCTTTGAAAAAATCTCATTTGAAAATTGTTGCTGTGTCAAGAATTCAGAACATACCCAGTTGCTAGATTAAACTTTACGAACATCTCCACTACATAACTGTTGCAGTTTGTAGTGATTCTTCTCCACTACTTCTCGCCAAAAAGCCGAAATATTTATTTATAATTTCAATAGAAATTATGTTTGTAAACATTACAGGCCGGAACTTTTTTTGCGTACATAAGTAGTCATTCTTGGACTTGAAACTGTTGTATATATATTAGACAAATATGTACCGACAAGTTTTTTGACTCTACGTATGTCTTTTTCTTGAATTAAATAATTTTCAATGTTAGACAATGTTTCTATAAAAATCTGTCTAATTCGAGGTATTTTTTTACCCATTAATTGGAATGGGTCTGTCAAAAATCCTGTTACTATAAAAAATGTGAGACGAAGTTTTCCAATTTCATTAAATTGTTAATACCACGCACATTTGTTAAAACAGCAGTTCATATAAATTATCTGCCGTCGAAATTTTCTTCGGTGGTTTAATACCCTTCATATGACAGTCTTGATCGCTTTCCCAAAAAATGTATGAATGTATTTATATTAGGCGCATTCAAATATTTGGTTCACCGATGAAATAATAATAGCATCAACATTCTCATTGCTCTATGTGTTCTATCTGTCATATACCTAGTCAGCGAGAGCAAAAATAAACATACACATCTGGAATCCCTTGGACGAGCATAGATGTAAGCATGCGCCAATGAGTTCACATGTTTATTATATTCGTCATTATAACTATTCGCTTCTACGATAAAGCTCAATTGTAGCATATTTATTCATGAATCTGATTCTAATTATGATTGGGTACATCCAGTGTTGTATTTTCCGTTTCAAAATTGCGGAACGTGCGTCTGACAGCTGCCATAAGTAAATTTAGTCACGTCTTGACTTGGTTTTCTCTAGGAATATGTTTCACCCAGCAAGCACATTCGTAAATCTCATGCTTGTGTGGTATGAGTTTCTATGTTTGTCTTCAAATTCTAGATCAGAGAATTTCAATTTTATCTATGTATCAAAATGTAAATACAGCTAAACAGTCGAGAAGGAGTTGTTATTTAAGACATATTCGTAACTAACGTATCTTATTTTAGGGCGTACTTATTCATTTTGATTGGTTTATAAGATTTTCTTGAACAATCAGTCATTCCTAAAGTCTGCGCAAAATGTACGGATAGCAAAACGCGCCCTTATGAGGAGTCGAAAGCTATGTATTAACAATTCGATACGGAAGCTTGCTTCCTATTTACATAATATTATTTTCTATCAATATTATTAACTTATAAATTAAGTTGTCATACAAAGTCTTTGATTGTTTTCCTAGTCGCTTCGTTACCATATCTTTTTTCCCGATATCATATTTTGGATTCTGAAGGTAGTTCTATAAGATCTGAATCACGAAATTCCCGGTGTTTCATGTTGTGTAATAAAAAAGGCTGGGTTCGGGAATCGTGGTGAATATACATTGAACGTGGCTTAATCCTTTCCAATGATTTGATTACGGTACTGGCCAGTTTTTTTTAAACTTATTTTCCAAATATTGCATTCACCGTCTGAGGAGCATATTATTACGAGTGATGGATACCTCACGTTGCTTAGCATGAAGCACATTTTTAGTTTCGTATTGTCTACTTCTATTTGACGATCTGACATTTCGTGAGAAGGAGAACTCGTTGGGTAACTTTCAATCATATTTGTATAACTTACGAGTGATATTTTATACATTGCTTTCCTAATAGTCTCTCAGCAAATCTAAGTAAATATTAAGTTACTGAATTCATTATTAACTAAATTTGTAGATAGTATAGTGTTTCATTATCCATGAAAGTTTTTGAGTCTATTGTAAGGCAGAAATTTTTTTTTAATGTTTATCTAATTGTTTTCAGTAAACAGATCAGCTCTGTATTTATTTAACTATGAATGGAAATCTTTCTGTAATCTTTGTAACTTCCAAAATATTTTAATAACTAGCCAAACACTAGATTAATTGTAAGTGTTTTCATTAATGTTTCTGTGTTGTTTGATGCTTGATCACAAAATCAAACAATAAATTATAATTTATGGTTTGCTATATTACTGTTATTTTGTTATCTAAAAAAATTTCAGTTACTTATGTTTTTAACCTCGTGCGAATAATTTATTATCTTTTGATCTAAAAACAATTGTTTTCTGAGGATGATTATTTTCACCGTAATCGCAATGTTCGTAATCGAGTGGAATCTTGTTTGAAACATTTTATTCTTCAAACAGTCTTAAAAAACATATTGTCTTGAATTAAGTATGTTATAATTATGAAATTTAATTGAAAAGAACACTCCTTTTTCGTTTATTATTCACAGTCAATTTTCTCTAGCTGCAATTAAATACCTCACGGAAAAGTAACGCATTTATTAATTTATGATACGTAAAATCATGTGAAAAATCACTCTTGCTGATGTCTGTCGTGTTTGCATTCAGTGTTAGTTTATTGGCCCTTTTGTTACATGGCTATTTACATTTCCCGTGTAATTTTGTGGTCGTTGTGCTTTTGTTGTAGAAGATAGATAAAACGTTTAATGAAAGTTTCGTTAAGTGTTTCGTCACCGATTTATGGATTGTTTGCGACTGTTAACGATGTTAAATCTGTATGTTAAACTCACCTAATTAAACATTATGATACATTAATTTGCTATCGTCATAATCACTTTGTATGGAAAAGTATTTTTTTAAGGTTTGTGGTGAATATGCAATACTGTTTTATTGTTTATTTTAGTCGACAAACATTACAAGGACTTTAATTCAATTCCAAAAAAAAAAATAAGTACGAATATTTTCGTTCGTTTTCGCAAGGTATAAAATTCACCCACATAAACGTTAACAACAAAATTTACTTTGATGTAAAAAAAAAAAAAAAAGCGAAAGCTCCTCTGGCGCAAATGAAATTAAAAATACTGCCATGAAAAATAATGTTGCAATAAATCTTCAAGATTTAATAATTTTCTTGCTATTAATGAATTCTCAAAGAAATGAAAATTTATTCAGCTCTAATTTTCAAGATGTGGCCGATTTTTTAAAATAGAATTATGAAGTACCGCAGAAAGATATTAAAATATATTTTTTAATATTGACGTATAAAATAGTACTATACATTTTTTATTATTTTCTTTCTCAGCCTGTTTGGCTGTAAATATATGTAAAATACCAGCTTAAATTAAGTATATTTACGTAAAAGATTAATTTGTTGATATAATTTAAAATAAGATAACACAATTCAAATTTGGTTGATTTGTTGTAACTTTTAAATACATGGAAAGTGGTCGATAAAACGAAACGCAACCGCACTTCGAAGTGTGTATAAGCATTTTCTTTGTATGGGTTTCACGCGACTCGTTAATTTTAGAGGAACTTCGAACAGAAAACCTTTAATTTCACACTCCAAACTGTTACAATAGTCAACAAAAGCAATTTTATCATTCGGTTTGACCAAACTTTTGCGTGCTCGCCAACAGTGACTTTTGTCATATTTCCGAGCCTTCTATTTTTTTTTATTATACATATTGAATGGAAGATAACCAAATGTTCCAAATAATGTGCATACTTTATTTCTTCCTCTGATTCGTTTAATACTGCCGTGAGAGTAGAAATACACACTTCTATCATGTGACACCGACCCATACTTCTCTTCCCGTCTGCAGACTCTTTCTATTCATGCACATTTAATATGTAATATCTCTCCTAAGGCATTCAAAAATAATTTGTCATATTTGTTTGTTTACCGTTAGAAGTAAACAAAAAGCGGGCGATGCTTAGGGAAACGATCACTTGTCCCTCGGCTTAGGGGTTTGGCGGTTAGTGGCCGACACAGCCCCGCGGCGTGGGTCAAAGAGATGGCCCTATCATAAAACCACTTGCTGTGTTTTAAATTGAAATTGTGTATTTTAAATCTGTTTGTGTTTGTGTAACTGTCTTCGAGGAATTTATAAGTATAAACTGACTGCAATTAAAGAGAAAGTATACTGAATACGACCGGGCTTTAATGGAAGACGAAGGAACCTGTGAATGATCCTTTGTCGCCACGCCGGACTTGGGGCAGTCGAAGTGTATTGACGCTCCGACCCCCCCCCCGTCGAGAAGTAGCGGAATCTACTCTCTGACATGTTTATACATACTGTTGTTTATCTAGAATATAAACAAATGCTTATAATTATGCTACCTTCAACTCAATGCGGAAAGTCTGTGACTCACGGTTGTACTAGGTCAGAAGTAAGTGCCACCTATTCAACGCGTGCATTCTGACGGTACTGATTTACGGTTGCGAATCATGGCACCTATCAAAAGCACAGGGTAACCTCATACTCTGCTTTGAAAACATATGTTTGCGGCGAATACTATGGGTACGGTGGTTTGATTCTGCCAGGAACTCGGAGGTAAGAGAGCGGACGGACCAGCCCCTTATTACGTCCAAAAATAAAAAAAAAAGCGACGGTGGACCTGGATTGGACATGAGCTACAGATGCCTCAGGGGAGTCTGAATCCTGCCTGTCTCTTCTACCAACCGAATGGATTCCGTCGCCCTGGAAGGCCGCTGATGACCATCCATAGGATGTATTCGGTGGATCTACGTGACGCTGGGATTACCTGGGAGGAAACAAGACAGAGTATCTAGGAGGAAAAAAATGGTAAACCCGTAAAACAATTGTAATCTTTTGTTTGCTGAATGAAGTATTGTCAAATATTTTTAATAGCTATTTCGGTATCTCGGTTAGAACTATTCTTTTATATATTGTTTTATTTTGATCTAATTGTATTATCACAATGTTTCTTCAACGATTTTAAGTTATATGGATAAGTAATATTCATATTTTATGCTAACAGGCATCTATTAATATCATCAAAATGAACTGCTGCCATGGCCATCCGACGTATTCTCGTGTGATCCAGAATGCCAACGTCTTAGCCTTTGATACCGAACAAGCTCGCCTCTCTTTCGGTCGGAATGTTCAATTATACATACTCTCAGTGTGTGAACCTGCGTCACTTCGATTTGATTAATTATTCAGACGTAAGTATACCCACCGCATTAAACACGGGGACATTGTTGGTCCTCCGGGAATCCATAATTTGAATTTGGCATGCTGCAGTAGTTACTCTATAAGTGTATACGCACGTCAAAAGGATTGTCAAACTACTGATAACGTTAGTGTAATACAGGTAATCGGTAGTGAAGCCTTGTTAGTGTCTCCATGTGGCTCTCAGATGATGCAAATTAGATGCAATGTCTGCAAGCAATTCAGTGGAATTAATTCGATACAAACAACAACGCTACAGTGGAATCAATTCGATAGAAGCTTTACTTTGTATTGTTTAATCATCCATGTCGATATACTTATGATTGATTTTTCCTGTTTCTTTTAATGCTTCGTATCTCAAATATACGTTTTTTTTTTTTTTAAATAAAAACATAAATACTGATAATAAAAGATTACATTTCGCAGTCAAATATCCTTTTTCTAAGGACTTTAAAGGAGTAACTGCGTGATTGCTTCGCTCTACCATTAATTATGTTTATTAATTGATTTGTGTATCAATATTTGTTAACGATGGATTTTATTATTATCGTAGTTGTTTTATCTGATAAAATCGTATATGTGCTTAATATTGAAATGGAATATTATGTTAAAACAGTGATTAGTTGTTATCCATAATTTTACGATAACAGTTGGTTGTTAATTTGAAACGATTTTTTTTGGTTTTGAAAAATAACTGTAAGGAAAAAAAAGAAAATGCATTAAAACCAGGGTTTTTTTTTTTAGAAAAAATGTGCCGGAACTCGCTTCTTGTCAAGCTTTTTGGTAAAGAAAATTATGTACAAATATCATTTAAATAAAATTTAATACAGCTACTCCTATGCCATTAAGCACATAAAAAAACATTTTTTTTTGTGAGGAAATGTAAAGTTAATTTTGGCGGCGAATTATTTGTAAGCGGGAAAATGGTTTCGTCTAATTTCTTACATTAAAAATAACGTGAAAAAAGGTGCCGGAACGCCGTTTCACCGCGTCACATGGTAAAAAAACCCTAATTAGAACAATGGCTGCGTGTAATCGTTTGTTGTATATCAACAACTTTACTGTTATTGAGTCAGTATTGACATATAATACATAATTTAAGACATCGACTGAGGGTGCTTGATGGAATTTCAATATCAAATTTGGATTATTGAGATTTTGTACACTTCCATGTATTTTGTCACTAACGACCCGGGTTTCGCCTTTCGGCATCTTCAGGCATTCGAGCACACGGATGGACTCGAACTGACAGACAGTAAACAGTGTCTAACGTTTATATAGAAGATACAAATGACAAATATTATTTACGAGGTTAAGATATTATAGTCTGAGAGCCACACTGATACCTGAGTTAACATTTCGAGAATTGCCTTAATCCTTATTTTGTAAACAACCCATTAGCAGATTGGCGAATTGCCGCTTTCCAACCCCTTTTTACCCTTTTTTTTTACCCTTTCGTCGAATCGTATCCCGTCGAAACCCACAATGCTATTATAATTGTAAAATCACTGGTATTTCTAAAAAAAGTTGGAAAGCGGCAATTCGCCACTCTGCTAATGGGTTGTTTACAAAATAAGGATTAAGGCAATTCTCGAAATGTTAACTCAGGTATCAGTGTGGCTCTCAGACGTATAATATCTTACCTCGTAAATAATATTTGTCGTATCTGTATCTTCTATATAAACGTTAGACACTGTTTACTGTCTGTCAGTTCGAGTCCATTCGTGTGCTCGAATGCCTGAAGATGCCGAAAAGCGAAACCCGCGTCGTTAGTGACAAAATACATGGAAGTGTACAAAATCTCAATAATCCAAATTTGATATAATACATAGTTGAAAAGTTGATTCTAATGCATTATGTAATATATGCATACCTTTTTTGACCTATCAATTCTCTAAGGGATTGTGTCCAATATATCTTTACTGTACGTATACTAATGTGAGTGATGCATTGTAATGAAATGCGACATCGTTACGTATGCGTGAAATTAAAAAAAAAATGCTTTATACACCGTGTTTTGTCCAGCACGCGACATTCTGCTAAAGTTAACCTACGTGGCGTGACCAATACAGATTGAAGATAAATCATTTACCGTGCTTATGGCTTTTTTTGATTTTCATTATATCAATACACTGCCCTGTTACGTTTGTTGAATTTTGTAATAATTGTACTTTAATTGAATCGGCGTTTATGCGGTTAAAATCAACATCTAATTTAAAATATTTTTTTTTAGATAGCCTAAATAACATGTGCAAAGAAATGCACCGTATAAATACCTCCACTACTCAATCGTGAGAGTAAAAACGCAATCAAGCAATCCAATTCAAACATTATACTACATATTTTTTGCTTATTGGTGATGTTATTAAAGCATTTTTCACAAAACCAATGTTGCACTGTCCAGTGGTTCTTATAACTAATAACCACTGCATGTGCTTGAAAAATAGTCCCAAATTTCTATTTATGACTGTTATTGATAGTTCACAGTGTAGATTTGATTCTCAAGCAGTGTTCCAAAATATCGTTGTAGGATTGTATGTTATAATGTGTATATAAAATTGAATTAATAATAAACGATCATACGAAATGTAATATTGAGGAATTTTATATTCGTAAGGATGACAGCAGATTTGTTTATCCGAAGTTCTTCGTCGAAGTCGTCATGTTTTCCAATCTTCATTGAGGAATTCATACAACGATTGCTAGTAATTACAAAACTTCTGTTCCGCAAATACAATTTTATTTAAATTAAGAATGAAAGCATACGATTTTCAACATCTCCTTTTTGTTTCGCTAAAAGTATGTTGAATTGATGAATGTTATAATAAAACGTTGGCAAATCAATAGCACATACTCGAATGAATGTGATTGACTCCGCATTTATTCCGAACACTTGTGTTAACAAATTGAACGCATAGATTACATTTTTCTGTTCTCTCTTGCCAATTTTTCCAACGTTCCAATGTCAGTTATATCTAATTACGATGATTAATATTCTAGTGTTAGTCTTCTGTCAGCTGGCTGGTTTGATGTTTGTACAAAATGGCCAAAAGTTGAGCGGAATTTTTGATCAATATACGTTAACGCATCACTTCACAATGCCTTCATTATATCTATTTCTTAAATAATGATCCAGTGCATTTAATGACATCAGCATTGTTCTCATTTTATTCTTACTAATTCGATATTCTATATATGCTCCAGGAAAATATCCTAAAAACTCTGAAGGAAGCATCTTAGTAATTTTTGCACGCACACAGTTTGTTTAAAAATGTATCTAATCAGTTCACAATGCGTACGCGGTATACGAAATCGGTCGTGATATGATTTATTCTTCATTTTTCTGAACAGATTCAATTTTCATGCATCGCCATAACTCCTTTCCTTGGCCGCTCTTATCGCTGATACCAACGTTACCAGCCTCATTAGAATATTCACACACTATTGTGTTATCTTATTATATAAAATGTATCATCACAATTTTTTTTCAAATATTCACCGTATTTTTATTATAATATTAGTCCACCGATCTACAGTTTTTCTCTGACAATATTATTCGTTTCACCTCTTTGTTTCTTTAATTACACTTGTAACCATATAATGCTTGCGCAGATATGGTTTAGAACAAAGGGTTTTTAAATCAAAGTAAATCCCTTTGTCTTTTGAAAGAAATTTATATGTTCTTCCTTTTATGGGCCCAAACTCCGTTTCGGGTTTCCCGCCAACAATACTAATTTCATCTCTCATAAACTTGTTACTGCCTACAGCAAGATTGTTCCGTTCCGGTTTGTTAATTCCTCACTCAGGATGTCTTTTTGGACATTTGAATATTTAGAGACGCATTGGTGTGCCTAAATTTGTTTCTCTGATATCCCTACTTTTACAGTTGTAATTTCTGCGTGATTTTTCATTCCATTCTTGAGCTCTTTCTCTCTTAGTTTAACCTACAGCAAGATTATTTATTTAATATTTTTTAACCAAACCTTCATACACATATTCTATCAAAATAAGCGTTACACTAGGACTATCCATGTGTTATTAGGGCATTCATTAATCGATTACAGTAAATATTGGACCCGTTCAGCTCTCGTACCCTTTCGGGTATTCGTTATCAGATACTTAGCTTAGATTGATTTTATTTAGTTCAGTGTTGGAAACTCGAGGGAAGTGTAATGAAATTTTGTCTCGCACCTCGTTCAAAATTGTGATAAATATTTCAACATCTTAACGAAAATTAAAAACATAATAAATATAAAATATTTTTTGATAACCACTCACGACTACATTTGTAGCGATACCTTGAATATTAAATCCTTGCAGTACATCGAAACCTCAAAACTGTGTCTACCGAAATTGGAAGTGTTATGAAAGCTTCACTTTATTCAACGGCAGTGTACTTTCATTCACGTTAACAAGAAATGAGAACGATCATAAAAAATAAGGTTTGCTTTAATTAGCTAATTGAATACGTAAAAATAGTACTAACGATTTTGTCAATTCTGCGTTAACTATTATTATAAAATTGTTGTTTATGTAATTGTAGATTTGTTTCGAATAGTTATCTATTAAAAAAATCTTAAATTGTCTGAGTCATCTGCCACACATAACTGATACATTTTAATACCTAATTTATTGGTAAAGTTTACAGAAAAGTTCTTACTCACAAAATATGAAAGTTTTTCCTCTGTAATGTTTTACTAGTTTAAACACAATATAACATAAGCTGTTTTGTATATAGCCCCTAAAAATGATATAGTGTTGTCTAAGTAATATTAACAAACCATCAATCCTACAAACCACAGTGTTATTCTATTGTATGCCTATAATTTATTTTAGTTTTGACAACTATTTTCCAATAAATTCCATCTGTTTTACGTATTAAATTTTAAACTCGTCACACATTCTTTCGTACAGCTTGTTGATAGTGATTTTCAATAACAAAGGGTTTGTTTGACATATGAAATGAATAGTCTTAGCACTGATCAGTTTTTCTCTTTCAGCATTGACCCCAGTTGTACGTTTATTTGTAAGTACCATTGGTCTCTTGTAAATTTGCTACACACATTATCATTACTCACGCCTTCTTCTCGCTGCGCAAACTGGCCATCGTATTGAATAAAATATCACGGACGTGTGATTCCATTTTGAGCTTTCCTTATATCGATACATTATTTAATAATACGTGATATTCTTCGTCTTAAAATATTGTATGTCTTCGTAAAAATATTGACATGAATTCTGCCAACGATCGTTGGTACCCATAGCACGGCGGCGTGAAATTTTCCGCAATATAATGTTGCCACTATGGTCAATATTATATACTCTGGGTTTTTTTCATTATTTAATTTCGGCAATATGTACTGCCCTTATCGATTTAACTGCATATTAATGCTCCATAATTTATTCAACATACCAACTGTGGAAAGGAAAAAGGACGAAACCCACACACAAAAAATATTGTGTATAGCCCAAACAAAACGTTTATTAAACTGCAGACATTGTGATTACAAAAAAAAAATATTTCGAAAAGTGGAGGGATAAGTCCTGTTGCCTTTCTACAGTCGATATATTATATATTTACATATAAATATTGTGTATTATCACGTTTTGTGTGAATTATACACAATACTTTCTTGTGTGGGTTACGTCTTTTTTCCTTTCCACAGTCGATATTGATATATCTGTGTACTTGCGAACACGTCATATACAAAGCGATGTCACGCCGAACTAATTTAGAAACAATAGTAACGAAAGAATTATTCAAAGCATGTGAGAGAAAATGTCTACACATTCATTCCTAAGTGTCCACACACTATAAGATCCGAATTAACTCGGCCTGTATGCGGACTCATTTTTATTTCTCCGATTCCTTTTTCGGCCGGATAGCTTCGGTGGATATCGCGGACGATCCTCGCGATTTCGCACTTCGCATTTTCTATGGATTTTCGTATTTTCACATTCACTTTCCGTTGTTAAGCGCCACCGGGAGTTTCACCCGGACTAACTGCACTCTTACGGCTAGCGTCTCAGGGCGTCAGGTCCCGATGACTGATACATAATTGATACGAAAGCATGTGTAACTAGATTATCTATCATACATGATTGTTATGTATTACATTATATGTTTTACCATAAACTATCTGAATGAATTATAAAATGTCATGCGTATGACATTTTCGAAGTTACCGATACTTGGTTTCAAGGTATATAGTTGAGTTACTCAATAATTTAGGCCGTTGGGCAGATATGAAATTGTAAACGATAAGTGGTTGGGATCTTCGTCAATTGGGCCGTTTTCTGTGCATTAATTCTCGCGTTATTTCGATTAATAAATAAATATAATGCAGATACTGCTGTTATAAAAATACATTTATAATATCACAGACCCCTTACCAAATACTGAGACGTTAAAGTACCACAGGGACAAATTAAATTAGCCTGACAATGGTATCGCGTCGTATTTTTTTACGATGGCAACTTTCCACTGCTGATATGAAATTTTCATATCGCCCCGCATATAATTTTCCATTTCCCACACCGCTCGTGTAGGTTCTACATCTCAAGCATGTTTTTCGCGCTACGAATTTCGTGAGAACCTTTTCCACTTAATGTAGCCCTTTGAAAACGTGAATTCTCGTGCTTATCAACTTGAATTGTAGCCAGTGTAATCCTGCATTTATTTTAGTTTACGTTTTATACGTTATTTTTTGTCACCGAGAAGGTATAATTATGCGTTTATTTTATTTATTAATGTATATTAAATAATAGATTTGATTATTGTAAATCAAATTGTTATTTACTTCGTTGATTGACATTTGAAATCAAAACGGCACACTACCGTTTTGGTGGAAAATAAATTAAATGGCGTCTTTCTTATCTTCATTAAACTGTATTTTTGTTCAATTTCCATCATATCCCATGACGTAGGCTTTCTTCAATTATTTTAATTCTTGAAAATAAAACTACGCACACTATTTTATGTAAATATTTTTTTATGATTCAATTATTGTGTATAATATAAAAGTAAATAACAATTTATTCATTGAAAGCTATTTTCGATATCGATCCATAGTTTTTATTAGTTCGATTAATTAAAACATATGACAGAACGATATTTATTTTGATCTCTCTCTTTGTTCTCTTAAAATAGGAAAATTGTACTGTACGTGCTTTTTCGATATATATATATAAATATATATGAGGCCTATTGTCTATCTTTACTTGTCATGCGAAATTTATTTACCCCCGATTATTTTCTATTTTTTAGAAAGGATAAAATATGAAGGTATTCAGTTTTACAAAATTTTCGTTTTTTTTTAAATTGAACATCGGCAGAACTGTAGTTCTGACGATGGCGTCAAGCTGAAATAGCTATCAACTATCAAATAAAATTTTGTAGAACTAAATACCAAGTAAATGCCAATTCAATCAATATTTTTTTTAAATAATCGTTATATTTTTTAAGACATCGACTGAGGGTGCTTGATGGAATTTCAATAATCCAAATTCGTTATATTTTTATTTCGTCAACGGACACACCCACTATGAATAACATAAAAGAGCTAGCAATGAATGGGTGAATTATTGTCGAATTTATTAACTTCATATATAAAGTGTATCAGGCTGTCGGATATTCAACGATGCATTAAATTCGGATTTGTGAAGTTATCTTTCACACGGTGAACTTATAAAACATAGGTGTATTGAACACGCCACATACATTCATGTCATTATTAATTTTCTAAGGAGCTTATGGCAAAGGCTTATGTGAACGATATCTCAAGTGTGTTCTGACTTGATACCTATTAGCTTTTACTGTTGAATGCTTTTGTATGCGCGCACAATAATGTGTGTGATTTGTATCTAGTAAGAGGCATTTATTTTCACTCAAGCTTATATCTAGCTCAGGGGTTTTCAAAAATATTTAAACAATATATTTTATCACTTGCCATTGTTGGCATTGGCAAGTGCATATACTTTTACGGACATAAAAATACCTACGCAAAAATTTTCACTAAAACCAATATGAAAAATGTACGTGAAGATATACATTTTCTTGTGATGTTGCGCTTGGTTTGGTACATGACTTTTGGTTTTAATTTTAGGCACATCTCTTTTCATAAACTTTAGCTTCATTGTATACTTTTTATATGATTTATACTTAATGAAATTGTTCACATGCATGTGAGTATATGGTACAGAAACTATAGTATGTTAATTGTATTTTCACATTTCAAATTATTAAAAAAAACCGACACGACTAGGACGCGGCTTGGCGAGCCCTTATTTTAGCATAAGCCTTCAAAACGTAACCATCGTAACTAACTTAACCATCACCAATGTTACAAAAACTGCATGTTTTATTGAATCTTTTTACACATTCACATAGAAATCACATATGAACCAAATCATAGTATTGAAATAGAATTGCGTTTGATTTTTTCATTTGTTTTTACAAGTGTGATTTAAGACTTGTGAAGAAGCTGTTGGTTATTTTGAAGTATTGTAAACGTAGCTTTTGATAAATTAGTCCAAACATCGGTTTTTTTAATCTATGACCACTTCGTTTTCATTTAGATCAAAAATATCAAATTTTATAGAATTTTTAAAACAGGCAGCAACGTATACAAAGAAATGATTTATTGAATTGTAATATTTTTGAATTTTTTAAATGGACAATTCTTCAGTGACTCGACAATATTTTTTTCGGCGTCTAATCAAAAATTCCAAAAGACCAAGCACTACGCGGAGTCATCTTAGTGTTATAAAAGCGACGAAAACTCGATTACAAAGAAATGGTAAATTCTTTCGTAACAAAAGTTATTGTCTATAGTTAATGAATTCTTTACGTAGATATATATAGACCGTGTGACTTATTATATTTTTACAAACTATAATTAAAGTATGGCAATATTACTTACTGTAGGTATACCCCAAACTTTGTTGTGTTAGTGTTTTTTATTTGATAAATTACTTGTAATTTTATTTTGAAAATTATAACGTAAGCAGGTTATCGATAACTTGTTGAGATGCCCAGGTTTGAAGATTGATGCTTCAATCGCTCGAGTGGGCCTGATACTTTGGGCTTTCGTTAGGGACTCTTTGTATTCGGCTCACCCACGCCTTTGCTGCACATTCTTTCTTGGTACAGCGTGGACTCGTTATCGGGAATATTCTCACTTGACACCCGAGGCTGTATTAACTTCATTTCTTTTTCTTCTGATACGTCCAATATACAGCTACTTGAGGTGCTGTTACACCTGACAAATTAATAATAGCCATGTGCCTAATTCTCTGTAGAAAGTTGAGTTAATTGCTCTGTTATACAATTACAAAAAGAAGGTTTATCTACTGTATATCCGTTTACGAAGGCATGGCTAGAGAGAAACTTGAGGATAAATTTATACCCCTGTCATAGGTGGTATTTTAGAATCAGAATATTCTTTTTATTGTTAGCTGTATTTTTACTTATCACGGCATGTAGTTATACCCTAGATAGATCTACTGGTCTAGATGAAATTTTGCAAGCAATCAAACCGTAGCTCTTTAAAGACTACTATTACAAATACATTATCTGTGTTGTTTTGGCACAAGTTCATATGTTCGTTTTTGTCATATTGAATTTATTTTCACAATTTATAGAAAATAATCCTGAGCATGTGATGGAAACATTTGGTATGCCAGTCATTATTCATTCAAAAGATCCATTTAATAAAAGTAACTAAATGTGAGAAATTATCCTTATTTATGTTTTTTAATAAAATGTCATATTTCTTGTCTTGTAAACTTACATAAAACTGACTTATCAAGCTTAAACTGAACGTTTTGTAACAACGTGACAAGTTGTCGATTGAAAAAATTATGAAACACCGCAGAAGTATTCATATCTTCCATTGTTTTACAAATAATGTGATCAATTTTTGACAAGCAAAATTTATGTATTCTCAATATGAAGTATATTACGTTAACTATGCATTCTTTTGATAATATATTGCTTACAATCTACCATTCGGTATTGAATGGCGCCGCGAAGCCCGAGGCTTCTCGAAGCCAGTTTAGATAAACGTAATGGCCCTCTTTATTCGGGAAGAAGCACTTGTGGAGCTGTTCGGTGCAGTTTGCACACTTACCAACTGCTTTTTACCATTGAATCTCTCGCACACATTACTGAATCACCAATTACACACGCACATTCTCCTTGGTGTGTATTTATAAATGATATACACAACACAATATTTATTTTTCATTAGTGACACCACGCTGACAGCTGTTATCGTCCATATTTTGAAGGGCGTAAGTTAATCATATCGACACCTCAGTTCCGAGGTGTAACAACTCAAAATGTATATTTCTGAGACAATAAGGAAATAAGATTTTAGGCAGGTTTAATAACTGTACATGTAATTTTTGTAGATTTTAATGAAATTATAGGATTATCTTAAATATATTTATAATTTTATACACATAATTTTATCTTTTTCTGATATTATTAATAGGAAGTTTTTTCGGGATTTCTTCAGTTGTTACAGTTTGGATATAAAGTAATATTAACCACCGTCATTATAAAATAACCACAGATTACCTCTTTGGAACTGTGATATCGACATATACCATGTATTATTCAAATTTGCTATTCTTACAATAGTGCTTTGTCACCAAGTACTATTTTTAACCATAAAATTATAATTAATAGAAGCAGGCTGCGTTTATGTGTTTTACTTCAAATAAAAAGTTTTATAAGATTAATTATAAAATATGTGTATGAAATCGTGCACAATATTCATATCAATGGTGATACGTTGTACGTTAATTGTTAATTTACTACTTAATTTCATAAAATAAAGAACAACATGATAATTTCAATGGATAAATTTATGTAAACAGTGAAATAAAGATCTGTCATGTTAACTAAATCTTTTTTTTCACTATATTGATTCACAGCGCTTAGGTGTGAAATCTTCTGCCCTTAAAAAAATATAACAATCGTATCAGAAAGAATCGCAATTTTCAGACAAAGTCTTTATTTTTTCATTGTTGGGTAATTCATTTGAGAGGCACTGCTAGTACAGCTTTTAAACGTCAATGATTCCGTAGGGTAAAATTATTCCGAAGCGTAATTACGCCCATGACTCGTGGTTCTAATCAATGTTGCTTCATAAATAATACAAAAGTCATTTAACATGGATGGGGGTGCCGTATCTCCCAGCAAGTGAAACTTTACGAAGGTTCTTGGGATATCGTGTGAATAATTCAGTAACATTTCATTCACATACATATGTGTGGGGAAATGGCTGCGAAGCTATGAGTAGAAGAATACATTGTTTTTAATAATCAATTATGAATGGTATTGAATTTTGTTAATAAAATATTGATCAATTTCTTGTAGTTGTATAATGTTTGAATAATGTAGTCTGCAATCGGATGAAATATAATGAAATGCAATAAATTTATTTCATCACACCTAGCATTATTCTTTTAATATACATTCATGTTATATGATATACTGTAAGTCAGATCTCGATACAAAAATTGCAAGTTGATTTACAAAAATAAGTAAACATTTATACACCTGTACGCTCAATAATACGCTCAATCTCACTTTTCGGATAGGGAAAGGATAGACAAGTGAAGGAGCGATAGGATTATCGCTCTTTTTACGTCTTGATTCCACGATCTGATTGGGTTGGTGGGAAGCGAAGGATACATCTATGCTATACGGTGAATGCATAAATAAATCTATGTACGTTTGTAAATTCCTAAATATCCAAGACTTGACGTTCTTGTTTCATAGAGCGAAACTAGGCGGAAGTCCTGACCGTGGCCGCCTAGCGTTCTTCGACATCGCCTAAATTTACTTCTCTCGCGTCGTCTAATTATTTATTATTTTTAGACGTCCGCATCATTATTTTTAGTCCCCGTTCGTGGACTGTTATAAGGTGAAGGTTGCCTTCAATTCTGAAGATGTTTTCATTTGATACTTTTTGGGAAAATTCTTTTCAATATAAAATTAAAATTGTTTTAAAAATGCTTCATAACGTACAGAATAAAGGTGAGAAAAATATAACTCGTAATTAAATTTCATCATGTTTCAATCCTTTGTGGAGAGACATTACATGCTGAAATGGCAAAAAAAACGTGTTGAGAACATATTCCACAATTTTTATTGAAATAAAACAAGACCGCCCCGCTCCGATAGCGATGCAAACATACATTAAATGAGCATTTATTTATATAAAATAGTGAAATAAGCCTTGTAAAACAACAGGCCAGAGAGAGCAGCATTTATATCTCAATCGCACAAATAAATAAATAATATACATAAGCTTTTTGACGTGTATTGAAACGTTAAAGATTTTTTAAACTTAAAATTTTGTTTCATTGTTTTAGAACAGTGTTATTAATTCTGTATAAGTGCTTTTATTGAATTGCAGCATTTTTGTGTGTTTACTGATATTTTTTTTACCTTAGGAAGATGTTTTCAATTCTCTGGTGAATAAAATTTTCTTTTTTTTTGTTTTTGTAATTATGATACACTTTACGTAGTGCTTTTCTTTCGTTGATAGTCATCGCCTCGCGGCGATGCTCTCATTTGGTTGGAAAAATAAAGCATAATGGGAGGTGAATGACGTTAACATGTTTCAATGTGCGCTTTTTCGTGCATGTGTTACGCATTCTCCTTTTTTTAGGGCTCTTTATGTTTTTTTCTTGCTTGAGATTTTCGATTCAAGCGAGGCCACATTCCTTATTGTCAGTGAGATTGATTTGCTTAAAGAATTTGATGTAATTTGCACTTCGATGAAACAATAAGATTTTTAGAAACCTTGCTTTTTTTTCTATAACTACAAATTTTAGTCATCACGTGACATGTCATTTTTTTAAACACGCTCACTGCCAACATTTTTACCAGCGGTATAACCTCTAGGTGCTTCGTATAATAAGTATGATACAGGAGAGTGTTACTACTTATAAGTAATTCTTTCTTTCTGTGAATTTATTACTGATAATTTATATGTTTGAAAGGTGAACTGAGATAGAGACGGTAAGAAGTCTTAGTAGAGTATTGATTGTTAGTGAATTGACATAATAACTTCTTTCAAGAGTGGGTAGAATGAGAAATGGTTGCATCCATCTATGGGTACAAATCTTTCGATCGACCAATATTGAAGTGGATCGCATATAGGAAACCCAGAATGTTACCAGTTGGCTAGCCATGGTGATCTTAACACACTTCTAACTGAAGTCTCAAAACTATGGAATCGAATGACTATTTGTAATATATTCAATTATCAAGTGCATGTGGTTTGAGTTAATTTTGCTAATTTTAAATGGAGAATTACAAAATTAAAAATAATATAAAACTCTCTTGGCTGGTTTGAAGTGTTGAGAGATATTTTATAATTCCGCTTTTAAATCAATAATATCAAAAATATATGAGGGCTATCATTATTCTTGTATTCAACCAGCAGTCACAGTACTTTTTATCAATTATTATCTTATCGCTGATAGTTTTCCTACGAGATAACTACAAACTGTTATAATTGTCGTAATCTAAGCATCGCATTCGAAACCTGTATTATTGTAAAACAACGCAGGTGAAACATGAATTGAAAATACTATATTAATGCATGTAATTTTCTTCCAGTTCGATCGAGCAGTTTCCACGGATAAGCGGTAAACTTTTGTAATGCACCATTTGCATACAATGCTTTTGTGCATTCAAAGAAGCGTAGATATATATTTAATCCGCCGGGAATGCATCTATTATGCCAGTCACGAAATGCTACATGTACGAAAACGTTTCGTATTTACACTGTTATTGGTTGTATTATTTTATATTGTCCTCTAAATGTCTGCAATATTAAAATACTTAAGCATTCTTTGATTGTGGAATCTGTCTGGTTGATAAATCCGATTTATTCATCCTGGTGTTGTTATGTTTATAATTCTGATCTAGAGCAACTTGCTAGAATCGGCGCACCTAACGACTTCGTTGAAGACATATTTTTATATTTTATTTAAATGCTTGGCAACGTCTGATGTAAACTATACCCCTTCGTATGCGAAGCTATGAATGTTGTGCTTTGTCAGGTAAGTAGGGAGATATGTTTGTTAGGAGTCGGGAGAGTAGCTGCGGTGCGCTCACGGGGCGTGACAAACAAAATAATACATCAGCAGGAGCGAGCTTGTGTGTCGCCTTTATTCGCGGTGGATTAGAAGTAACCTGATAGATGCATTGAGGTGGGGTTGTCCCGTACTTCAGTTGTCAATTACGGCTGGCTTGTGAGCCTACGCGTTTCAAATCAATCCATTTCATCGTGATGGCAACTGCACTTATCGCGTTTACAACACGTTACGCTACGAACACTTCTTGATTTATTCTTATATCAACTTCATATGCTATTTAATATCGCGTATACATATTATTGGGTCAGCGTTTCACTTGTTAGGCTTATAGTTCTTGTGGCGTAGATAGATTCATTCAAAAAATGTCAAAACTTAAACCTTATAAAGAGCAGTTTTAACTGCGCTGAAATAATTGGAAAAAGAATATAATGAAACATAAGTGTAACGAAGCGATTACGATGTACGCACGGAATCGGATATTAATCCTGCTACTTTTCAAAAAACCTTACAAATTCACATCTTTTCATGAAATTAAATGAAGCTTCTTCTTCATTGATTATGTAAGTAATTAAATACCGAAATATACATTTAATTTGTCATTTATGTTACCATCTTGTGTAACAATACCACTTACTCACGTGGAGAGATAAATGTACAGACGAGTATCTCAATAATCTCTATTCAAATTTAATTTAATTATTGTTTAATTGTTTAATGGTAAGTTTAATGTTTTCGCAAAGTTTCACCATAACTGAATTAACTGTGGCACTCTAACAACAGGTATGAAAAAGGGAACACTAATATCAAAACGAACCTTTGCAGTCTTGTGTATGCGTTTTTGACGACAAGTTGAAAAGTGGTTCATATTATTTATTGACATACTTCCATCATTTTATTCCGTAATTTAGTGAATACCAACAGAATGCCGATGTATCAAAATGTACTTGTGATAAGTGTTAATCTCAAGTGAATTAAAGGATGCGAGATGAATCACAGGTAATCGTCGGCCTGTGTCAATGTACATAAATCTATTAATATGTTACTCGTTAAAATGCCTTTATTGAAATATTATACTAAAACAAAATGCTTGTTTTATCATTTCGAAAATAGAAGTTTTTACGTATTTAAATGTCTTTGAAACGTGTTTTTATATTTATCTGAAGTTTTTTGGGTGGACGTGATTTGAATACAGTCAAGTAAAATATTGAGATTCGGCTGCTTTTATTCATTTGCCTTTATTATATTCAGAATATTGAAATATTGCTTCATCATTCGAATTGAATCTCTAATTTTACATTGTTTTCTATTTGGATAGGTAACTAAAAATTTTTCTCTTAATTATTTAGTATCGTAATTATATCATAAATTGAATTTGAATACACTTGCTGGTGAAATAAATCCTTACGTGTTACGGGTTTTCACAATCCTCACCAGACTATCGATGTCAATCGCCCTGATTTTGAGCTTAGTCTCAAATGACGTGTAATCGATCTGTATTTGTTTCGCCTTGTGAAGTCGTAGCAACTAGCTACATGCAAGTTTCAAAATGTCCACTCTGTACTGCAATCGTTTATGAGAAAGTTTTTCTTTTGTCGAAGCCTTACAGAAAGGTAAGGATATATTTTTCGAAAAAACTGCCATTGAAAACCACACAAATGAATAAATAGTACATTTATACAGATTGCTGAATTTGATAATCTTGGTTCAATTTGTTTTTTTTTTATTATTTTTCTTTTGTATAACTATCCTTCTTTGTAACGAAAAATATCGGCAATTAAGTGATTTAGTTAATCATGCACAGATCCGCCTTGAGAGGGTCGGTCGCCGAAATACAAAATCTAAAATGCCGTTTTATAAATCTGATACCTATATACAGAAAATGGCATTAAAGAGAAATGATAGCTACAGAGTAAGTTATTATTTAAATTACTGGATTTTTAATAGTCTTGTGTGTATTTCAGTTTCAAATGCAGTTCTGTAGTCGTAATTTTGCAGAGGGTTTTGTGCGATATCGTATTCCCGTTTTATACTTTACCAAGCAGTGGATTAGAAAAATGCAACTTAAACAATGTGTTAATTGCTAGTTATAATCTAAGAACTAGAACCAGTGTATTTATCCTTATACATACATAAATAATCAGGCGAAACAACTGGGGGAATAACAAAGTTATCAATTTATGTTTTATATTAAAAATGAATTTCCACAAGGTTACCGACGAATCCACCGAGAATGCCAAAGAGGACATTTACAATGTGTTAACAATTTTATCTACCGAAAAACATTTTTTTTTTCTGATGGAATATGTTGATTTCACCGAAGGGTGTACGGCTGTACGCTATTTCTGCGAATATATCAGAGGTTATACGGCGTATACCTGTATATCCTCCACTACAGCACTGGCTTAACACAAATATGAAAGACAAAGTGCCACCCAAATAGATAGCACTGGCTATTAGAGGTCTGCACGGGCCGAAATTTTATGAAATTACTCAGCCCAAGCCCGTTCACCTCAGGCCCGACCCGGCCCGAGCCCGAATCTTAATACCACACTTGTTACCCGAGCCCGACCCGAAGCCTAAATTTATATATCTCGGCCCGAAAAAAACCCGATTTATTAAAAAAAATACAGTAGCATAAAATTGATTAACGCTACACCTATCCAACTTTTTCACATGTAGAAAAATCTATTATTTCACGGAATGATTTCCACACATCACCACAGTCACCACTTTTCAACATTTTCTTTATATCGTTGAAATTCATTTTTAACGAATCTTTCGTATTTTTTTATAATGAAGTTTTCGGCACACGGAACAGTTGACTATCTAAAACGAATAGAAAGCAAATACTGAATTTCACACTTTATTCATTTACGAACTATTTAAACTTACTATAGGTGATGATTAAATGAACAAAGCATTGTTTCACGGATCAATAACAATTTTATGTGCTCAGTTTCAAGTTACCAAAATATAAAATGATGTCTTATGAACTTATCAAATAAAAGACTCTATTGTGTCCAATGCTATTCGAAACGTAATAAATTATTTTATTTAGTAATCAAGAGTACTCATGATCCGAACATAGTCCGAAACATTTTTCTGAAGAACAAATCCCTTACCCGGGCCCGGCCCGAGCCCGATTATCAATTGTCTCTACCCGCCCGAACCTGACCCACGGGACAGGCTGGGTAGGGGCCCACGGGCCAATCCCGGGCCCGTACAGACCTCTACTGGCTATTGATGCGTTAATTGTCATAATGGTTTCACCGTTATATCCATAGCGATACTAATTTATTATACAACTACAGCGAATAATGCTATTCATTTATCTTTAGTGTTTAACTACAGCTTAACTGTAACATGCCTCTTATTTTATATGTATCGCTTATTTATTCAACCATCTGGATACACGCTTTTTGTTTTTATATTTTAGTTTACGTTCTATTATTATGGTAATTATAGGTGCCACCTGATACTACTCGACAAATATGAAAACATTTGTATCTAGGCTACATTTAAGGCATTTTTATGACAGCCAACTTCTAAATTAATAATGCAGTAATTCGATTCATTGCTACTTTATCAACTGATTGAACTTGTTTTAATAAAAAAACTTTCACGTTAGAATTATTCAAGGTTAACATATACCTGCCGATTTATTAATTTTAAATACAACCAAGATAGTCTAAGTTGATTTAAAAAATAAATATGTTAGTGCTATTTTAATACTGGTGCTTGATAACTCTATATAAGGTACGGACGAAACTATTGGACCTCAGATAATGCACACTTATGTTTATCAAACACACTAGTATGGAGTTGTTGCATTCGTAGCTTAGAATGTATGTTTTTGATTGATTTGTAAAAACAAATCTTTTATTAGAATAGGTGGTCACGATACATGAGCTATGTTGGATAAAATACTTCGATGTGAGTTAACTTAAATATGTTCGTAAACCATTTTCACCGTAGTAGAATGCGGGAATCATGCGGAAATTTTACTTTAAAATATTTTTTAACAGAAGATTTGAAAGGTTTTGGGTTACGCAAGTTCTCTTCTATAAGATGTCACCGGCTCCAACTACAAAAGAAAGGAATTACTGGCCCGTAGACGTATTCCGATCCAATGGTGAGTGCGTATGGTGCGTATCGTAAAAATATATTTATAAATTTATCGGTAATATTGGTAATGGACGTAATGGTGCTTTATCCATCTATAACTGCTGCATTAGTTCTCGGGCTTTATTTTTTTCATTGTTCTCTGGAATTCGGCGAAGCTCATCTGAGAGACATCTTCAAAAGCGACGTTGTGACGTGATGCTTTCGTAATTAGTTAGTTTGCGTTTATTTTAATTAGGGAATTAATGTTTTCACTTTCACGTATCGTAGATATATTGATCACACCATTACTCTTATTTTTCTGTATTCATATAAAGTTCGTCTGCCACTGCAAAATAACTGTTGGCAAAAGTGTTTCGGACACTATTTGTTGAAGCGATAATGCGATGGTTAAATAATAACATATTCCAGTTTCGTCATACATATTATGAACCCTTTGCGGAAGAAACTTGTTCGCAGTGTATGTCTTCTGCATACAAAAATATGGCAGTGCAATATGCATCGCTATTTTGGATGCGTTTGATGCAGTCATGTATCACGGAATAACTTCGTTTGACGTGCATTTATATTATATTACACCCAGTTTTGTAGCTGCGTTCTTTCTTATCTCGTTTAGAGTAATATTGCTCTGTCGTCTATAAATAATTGTCTGTTATCAAAACTTCACAGGATGTGACATTCCACTCAACGATTTTTTAATGTCTTCTTTGAGAATCATGGAAAACAATTTGTTGGATTCGGACACATATTTCTCTTCTCCGTGTGTCTGGGATATCGTATGTTGACAGATGAGCTGTTTTTTTGTCACCTATATTTTTGTGCCATGATTTCCCTACATATTTTTATCAATTGCTACGAATACACGTCAGTATTTTGACTAAACCATGCGACATTTAGGTTATTTTTGCGTTATCACCAAAAACTTAAATTTCGCAGTAATGGATTGAATGACATAACGCAAAAATATTATGTATCTAATATTGTGTAAACAATACCTACTTCACATCCTTTCAGGATTTGTATTTTGTGAAAAATTTTAATATTCGGTATGCATGATTACACATTATTATTAATATAATATATTATTCATTGTGTATCAGTTGTAAATGTTAACCATCTAAAGAAATCAGTCCTTTTTTTAAAATTGTTTTTCTTGAATATATACCGTCGTTATTCTGGAAGAAAAAATGACATATCGAGTTAGTTATACCAAAATATTCTTTATTTTAAACTCTACCGTATGGAACAACACAGCTATTTTTATAAATTATACTTTTACTGAAAAACAGCTTTGTACAAACAAACAAAATGAAAAAAATATAGTATTTCAAACATTTGGTAAACTTTAATGTCCAATTACTTACAAATACTATTTTTCAGTTAGTGTCTTCTTCCAGAACAACGACGATATATTATAATATGATTATTTCCTAAAAAAAATAAAAACAATATTCTAGTTTTTGTTGATTTCGGCACTGTATGAAAGAAAAACACGGTTGAAAGTTATTTCGCTTCATAGTGACCATTGTCTGTACATATAAATAAAATAATATATTTATACGCGTGGTGATTGACATAATCAATAATAAAATCATGAAGTTGTTTGTATCTGCATACAATAAATATTAATACATCACATATCCAATTTGTACCCTAAATGAGCAGTATTAATTGCTTAATCAAACTAATTTAGTATGTATTGTGTTAACATGTAGATGACGATATCCGTTTACAATAATAATTTGCAAAGACTACATATGCACGTCATATATAATTGAATTCCGTTGGACATGTTCAGAGTTCATCGGGATGAAAGGTTAGTTTGATAGCTATTGATATTACGCTTTGTATAAGCCATTGTCTTTGTAATGAGAGACTCGTTATTATTTTTACTATTGTGCAACCGAGGAAGACAGCTGTAGAACTTGAGACATGAATTTCTGAGTTGAAGATTAAATCAATTATTAGGTATAATATCACTAAAGATGGTTGCATTTTGGAAAGAAAATATATTTATTTTTAGTGCGGAAACCTTAAACAATACGGGTTTCATAGTTTACCTGTGTCGAATGGTTATGACATAATAATTGATAATATTGTTCTAAGTGTCTCCGGTGATCGGATGTGAACACGTTAAGAAGTCTTCACTTAGCATACATAATTAAAATCTGACTTTCTGTGCCATAAATCCTATTTACATCATTGTTTACTGATCGTCTGGCCAACTGTGCTCTCCAACCAAAATATTGGATCAGAATCAATAATAACGTCATAATGCATAAAACAGTGGTTCTTATCCTTTTCGAAGTCACAGTGCACTTTTTGTCATAAGAGAAAATGGCGGTGCACTAAAATCAAACAGGTAAAAAACAAAGAAAAATATGCGAACATAAACTTTATTATAAATTTAACAGATTATACAAGAAAAATAATTTAAAAAAAAATATACATATGTATAATACATATTTGGAAAAATTAAAATGTAGATTATTTGATGTGAAAGTCAATTAATGTGAAACCTGAGCTTGTCGACTTTTGTAGATTTAAGAAATATTAGGTCGAATAGTTGATATAGCTACTCTTAATTCTTCGTCTAAGTTTGGAAGTTTTTCTCGTTTTTTAGTTTTCATATCAGTTATTATTAGATAAAATCAATTCGTCGGCTATCATAATTTCGCGAAGCTTTTTTTCGGTTTTCAGCATTTCGCGACTTTTACCATATTTCCGCGGTGCACTTGCAACAAGCTCACGGTGCACCGGCTAAGAACCAAGATGTACTCAATTTTTTTTAAATATTTAATCGTGTAACTTAATTGTTTGCTAACCGATGTAGCCCATTTTTTAACGCTGCGGCCAGGTGTTCGAATTCCTCCTAGGCATATATTTATAACATCTGTATAATTAACGATTTTGCAATGAAACGATAAATAATATTCATATTCATAACATCCATATTTTTGCGTTATTAATTTCGCCAAAGTTCCTTTTAGTAGAAAATATCGATTCCTAAAACCTTGGAAATAATCTGTTTTGAAAATTACCCTAAAATTGCGCTTACATTTATAATATCTGTTCAATCTTTTTCTACTATGAGTTTTCGTGTTATTAAATACTAACGTTTAACTGTTTTGGATGTTTTGGAGCTACAATACTGCATGCAACGCAAACGTTCACTCGATGCATTCATTTGCTTGTCTCTCGTATTTCGTCTGCACGTATCGCCCGAATAATCGAAAACCACTTCAGTATTTACGTCGGTACCACCCGTTCGTAAATATCTAAAAATTAATGACATGCTATCATCACACGGCATGAAGATTTTGCTTCCACGTCATTAACGTCAAATGTGTATACTTTTGAACGCTTACTACATGCTGCAACGACGGCCGCTCCTCCTCAATTGCAAAGTTGACTGCCTTTGCCTAGTATTTATTCTATCAGCGTACACATCCTGTTAACTAATTGAATAATAAAAAATAAATAACGCTACACTCTTAGCGGATTACTTCTCGCACAGATTACTGCTGTTGTGGGCATAGATTATGATACTGTGGACTATCCACCTACTTCAATATACATTATGACGAACAGTTTTTCACAGTACTTAACTCTTAACTATGAATTTATGAGTAGGTCATTTGATTTACTATTTACATCACCAATAGCTTCAAAAGATTTATAGAGAACAGTTGTATCGTACAATTTATATGTACTCCTCTTCAGTGTTTTGCTTAGATTCATCAAGTGTTCTATTAGGCAGTGAAAATTAACTGTGCTCAATTTCATACATAACAAATGGTGCTTCTACAGTATTAATATAGTTTGTTTTATAAGATGTTATTACGCTGCTACTGTTCGTTATATTATTATTGTAAGTTTGCATCATTGCAGATACACTTCGAACTCTGCAGACATAAATGGAAAGGTCTCTTAAGTTTCTTTGATCTCTGTTATTGTTATTATACTGTGTAAGTTATAAGATAAGTAAACATCCTTATATTTCTTATCAATGGTAACATTCATAAAAATAAAATTTATTGCACTCCAAAACGAAACACTCTTGCGCTATCTTATCAAGGACCACAACAGACTTATGATTAAGATGATTTTTTGAGTGCGATATAAATATATCGTAATATTATTACTGCTGTCATACAATTTATGTCACTGCTAATTCGTAGTCGATTTCACGTTTTAAATGTTTATCAGGTGTATAATTAATTTACTTTGTTTTCATTGTTAATCATAATTACTGTTTTAATGTAAATTAACGATACCACATCCGTCTTTCATTGTCATTGTAGATGTTCGTAAACGTGGGTATATGCATTATGTAACAATTTGTCTATTGGCGAGTTGATTAAATCATAGTTTCCTTGATCGCTGATATGACATAATTCGCAGTGCGAATTAAAATTAGCATAATACATACTGTGTTTCTGTTAATCTTTATTTAACAACAAAATATTGCGGAAATGGCGAAATACTTGTTGGTCGCTGATATACTGATCGTAGATACTGATATAATTATAGTCCAATTCCATTGACTACGTCCTTGTGATTAAACTGACCAAGTCTGCCAAAATCGGTTGCGTACATATTTTTTTGTAGAAATTCTTGAGTCAAACATTTGCATTCGGATTTATTTGCAATATCGAAACAATTAATCACATAAACATGTATTTTCACAATAGTGTATATATTTATTTTGGTATATTTTCATAATGAAATCTTGGAAGTTTAATTTAATTGTTACAGACTCGTAGACCAGTAGCATTTGAGTTGGCATCCGGTTGATGTGATAATATTATTAATGTAAGTTTACTTTGACCGTGCTGGCTCTTTAAATACTTCCTTTGTTGTTATTTTTCGGGTATGCCATCTTCCGGTGAATTTTATTACAGATTATTATAATTATGGTCGCGTCTCTTTCGGAAATCTGATAGGGCTGTCGATTTCGTTATGACATCATGCCATCGGCTCCAGTCGTTTTATTTTATTAAATGTTGCGTCCCTCGATTTTATCTTGGAGATAATTCTTTATTATTCAAAATCGTGTCCTTGCTCATAGATAACAATGTTTCCTTACAATTAATTACTTTATTATAATAGTTAAGCATAGTTAGCATTGAAATTCTTACTTATTTTGCGTCCAGTTATTATCATGGTCATGCATATTCACTTTAAATACAGTAGATGATTCGTAATCAATATTTTTATAATCATTATATAGTTATATAAATTAATAAAAGCGTTATGCTTTTTGGTGGTACGGTCAGGGTTTCGAATCCTCTAACGCAGTGCTCCGCAACCTTTCTTCACCCATGGCACACCTAAGCAATCATTAATATTTCGCGGCACACCTCAAGCCAAAATATGTCAATAATAATATAATTTCATAAACAAAACTTACAATTTATTCATTTATATTTATTTGACGGATTTGTAATGGTAGCTTTTATATTTCTTATAGCTCTTTATTTGACAATGTGTAACATTATAATACATTCGTAAATTGTTTGTAATAATTCTAGTGGGAAATTTTTCACTATAAATGCTTTCCTATATAGCAATGTGTAATTTCTACCTAAGGACATTTTTTGTTTTACACACCGGACAAACCCCATTTTATTCCCCATTATTGCCATAGCACTATCCGTGTTAACACTTATTCAAATTTTACATTAAATATCAAACCAGTACAATATTTCTTTCAACGAGAATATTTTAAACGGAAATCTTAGCAAACGAATGGCTTCAATTTTTTCCAATATAAAAACACTCGATTTTTATTAATTTTGGACGCACTGCGCCGCGGCACAGCGATTGCGGAGCACTGCTCTAACGGACACATTCTTACATAAGTTTCTCAATCGGTTGATTGTGTTTTTTCATTCCACCACCCATATCCTACCCACCTCCTATTCGAACCTGAAAACATGTAGATCGATTGATTGATTAGCTAATAAATATCAATTTTATAATCGCATCCTATTATCATTTTCCTGCCTGAAGAAAGAGATTCGCGAGATAGACTGACTAAAAACCGTACACTTTTTTTAAGACACTCCGTTATATCGTAAATCTGTTTTTAATTGTTTGAAAATTGTATCTAATGAATGTTTTTTTCTTTGTTACAGGTAAGCTTCTCGTCCATTTACACACAATACGTTAGTTGAAAATAAAGCTTATCAGATCACTTTTACACCACAGCGTCAGGAATTTAGCTTCTTTCGTCAGGAACAAAGATAAGAAATCAGACACTGTAAGTTTTTTTTTTACATCCGAAAACGATAATGATGGGTATGTAAAGAACTTGATAAGATTGTTGTACATTTACGGGTTGACCTTCCATCTTCCATTTTGAAAGTGAAGCTTCTCATTCGCATAGTATTGGAATCTCATCTACCTATCTGTATATGGAGATGGCAGGCAAATATATAAATATTATATATTGTTGGCAGAAACGTTTTTGTGATACTTTTTTGTCCCCTTTAATCGCTAAAACGTGCTCGTGTCCAATTCTATGGGATCCAATTGGCTACGGCAGAACTTTTCAATATTCGTTTTTGCTAACAAAAAATTAACGAAACTCGTACGAGGCACAATTGTCAAATTATCTTCACGCAAAATAACATACTATTGCAAATTTCTCATACTATAATATTAAACAATGAATTCCTTATGTAGGTATTTGAAGAATTCATAGATATAAATGCAGTTTTCTTATTTTTTTAACAATTTAATATATCGCTCGTTCATATAAATAATTACGTTAATTATCAGTTCGGAGTTGATTGCATTTGAAACCACACACGTGTTAAGTATCAAATCTCGTTAGAATGATAATATATATTATTTCGTTTTCCAAAGATACGTTTAAATTACTCTTTATATTTTTTTATTAAGTTGTATTATTACATTCAATCAAATCGTCTATAGTCTATTGGTTTACTATTGGTGGACAGACAGGTGAAGATACTGATTCACAAAGATTTGCCTTTTGATTCATGTTATTTAAAAAAAAAACTACTGCTGTAAAAAGTACTGTTTATGCCTTGCGGCATAAATAGAACTGAATTTCTCTATAATGTATTATGTCGTTGTGGAAGGCACTGGCGATTTAGTATCATACTATAAATCTCCCCGCAATATATTTTTACATAAATACACATACATTATATGTTTCATAAAACAGATTAATACATGACTACATGTTTCTTTTTTAAATTTCATATTAGTACTGTATTCATAGTTAATTAACTTAATCATGTCTGATAACACGTGTAGTTGCAATAAATGTTTGTCCATTTAGCAGTTACGGCAAATATGCGTCGAAAGCACCTCAGGTTGGCAACAGCTGGACATCATCTGCGAGTGTCCACTGCCAATTGCCACGGCTGTTTTTTCAAACATCTCGGGTTGGTAGCGAATGAGAATTACATATTATTTGCTGATTGAAAAGACGACCGATTTTATTCCCGATTATTATTCTTGTGGCCAGTTTCGCAATAGCCTCAATATTTTTGCTGTTTTATTATTATTTTTGACTGAATACTTAATGTTAGTAATTCGATTCTCATGCTTGGGTGTTTGTGATGCTTTCAACTCTTCAATCACGTAATATTATACACGAAAACAGATGCTCGTTTCGTCTTACCACCGAATTTATATTTGTTTTTGGGAAGTATGTATATTTTAAAAAATAAAACACAATTTTTTTGTACTACTTCCACATGTTTATAATGATCAGGACCGGTTCCTGATCATTATGTGAAAGTAGTACAAACAAATTGTGTTTTATTTTTTGAAATATAATTTATTTCCATCAAAAATTTACAGTTCACACCCTTAAAAGTGAAATATGTAAATATATTAATACTTGGTTCACTGCTAATTCTCGTAAATATTACGTTATGTGTATACTCACATTGTCATACAATTTAGATTGATGCGCCTTTTTTATTTAAGGTTTTAATATTGTTTTTTAATTTCAATTATCTACCTAAGAATAGTTATGTATATTATTGTTGTCCATACAAAGTTTAATAATGTAAGGGAAGTTGTACATGATAATATTAAAAAATATACGGATATTTTGTGGTAATTTATCTTTAATTTTTACGAAAAAATATTTCCATTGTACAATTCCTCAATGAATGGCAATCAAAGAGTGTTATAACAAACACTTGGTTGAAAATCTTTATTTTTAATTTGCCACGTATAAAAATATTCCTTTCAGACTGGCTGTCTGACATGCGTGTTTTTCACGGTGCCTACACTTTTTGTGAGTGATAAATGTTGCCAAACGAAAACGATATGGGGCTCTTAATATTTCACTGGACGCAATCGTAAAATGGATATGGCATTTTTGGCTCATTAAAATCGAAAAACTCTCGACACGAACGTCTGAAAACGGTCAAACAATTCCATAGATTTTATCCCAGGTCAATTTCAATATTTGTGTTTACAGGTCCGGGAATAGATATATAAAACGTTATTAACCCTTTCGCGATTTGCAGCTTATAACAATTGAAAAATAAATTATGGTTTGATTACTATTGATAAGTTAAGCATATCTGGGTCGATATTTAAACTAGTTGATACCTAATAGGTTTATTATACCAGCCAATTAATTACTTTGCACGGAGGCATCGCTGATGAGTTCTTCCAGCTTTGGCCAGATGATCTAAGGCAGTGGTGCACAACCTATTTGACAGAAAGGCCAGTTGATCCATTTTATGATTGTCCACGGGCCGAAGCGGGTAAATATTGAAAAATAGTGTTTTATAGATTAGACATAAATTTAATAGTTACATATCTGTTGCCTCAGCATAGAAAGTTTTGTGTATTCAAATTAATTGTTAGTTGATGACTTTAATATAATTATTGTGTACTCATCATATTCCTTTAAATGTTCCATTAGTATTATTTCTTATTGTTACTTATATTATAAATATTTATTGTGGACTTAATGTATCATTGATGAGACATGATCTCCGGTGTGATACAAACAAGTTCATAGCATTAAAAAAAAGTTACATATCTTAAAATTATTTTGAAATAAACTCGAGGCTTTGAATCATTAATGATTTAAAGCCAGCTTGCGAAAACTTTTTGAATACACATTATGAATTCAAAATGAACGTCAGGCTACAAGTAAATTACTATTTTTAGATCTATATTAATTCAAAAAAAAAAAAAAAAAATAAGAGATTCCCTAATAGCCATCATTATATTGAGACGAATCGGTCGCACAATCATATGATTTAGGGACCGCATGCAGCCCGCGTGCCGTAGTTTGTCCAAACCTGCCTTAAAGTTTTAACAATAATATATTACAATAAGTATGAAATATTATCTATTAGTCTGCAATTTGCTTCGGGTTATATTGCCGGTAATAAATCATTTGAATTCCAACACTGCTGCCTGGCGATGATCAGCGGGCAACGAGACGTCAAGACACGCGGTTTTAGCTGGTCCTGGAAGGTTTCGCACAAAGGCACTTAATCATCACGCTATTTGCTCTTCATACAATGGCACCAGGCAGTCATAATTTTCTATTGAAAATAGTAATCGCTTAATGATTTACTATGTGATTCATTTCGATGAATGTTATGAATCATTGACTACACCGTTCGAATCAAGGTAGCTAGATCGCTTTATTCTGTTAAAGTTTGAGTCAAACGAAGGAAGCCATTATATTTGTATTACGCTTAATGGCAGTCTTCTCTTGAGAGTTGTCGTTTATCATCGTCTGATAAGAATCGATGTAATATCAGTAATTTGATAGGTAAAACTACCCTGAAGCATTACCTTACTAGTTCAGATAAGTGTTGTTAACGAGTGGTTTTAGTAAGTAAATTATTAGTTAGACTAGTGATTGAATTATTTAAAATGTGTTTTATATTGCGTAGTTGGTTTAAATATATTTATATATTGTATTATAATATATTGATCAGGAAGGAAAGGTAAATCTTAATTAAATTATAATATATAAAGGGCATTTTTGAAATTTTTCATACATAAATATTGACATAAAATTCCGTTATAAAAAAGAAATTAAAAATACACAGTGTGAACACCAGACTGGGGTCCGTGTCTAACTAAACTATTTTCACAATTTAGGTTAAAAGTCATTATTAAAATTAACTCAAATATCAATGTAGATCGACTTGGTGATAATAATTTATCTTATATATAACCGATATAAACTATTTACTACCAGTTCTAGTTCATTCGTCTACTCCAGTGATTTCCAAAGTGGTTCCTACGGACCCCCAGGGGTACGTGTGACCGCTGAGGGGGTCTGTGGCAAATTAAAAATAATTTGGGGGCGCGTGGACAATGTTGGGGGGGGGGGGGGGTCCGCGAGTGGTTTAATATAAAAAATATCTGTGACACATTTTCAATATTATGAATGTTGAAATAAATTGCAATCAATAGATTGGTAGCGATTTGTTGGGTGTTGGACACTTTTGCAAGCATACCCACAAACTTAGATGTATCCATACTAATGCGGGCGCAAGCGAGGAGCGGAAACCAATATCTGAACAAGATAGGACAAATTTTGCTTACAAAAACAGATACCAATTTTATATCCCGCATTATGGGTCACTGTGCAGAGGTTGTTGTTGCTTTCCCGTCTTCCTACTAACTAGAACGTGGATTTAGTGCAATTATGAACCTCATCATACTTTAAATATCAAAATGTTTTATTTGTATTTTATTTTTACATCACCATTCAAGACATCAAATTTAATTTTTTTTTTATTATGCGGTTACGTGGAGTTATTTTACTTCGGAGTTCATGGTCAGGTATTTTCTTTAAGAAGGGGTCCATGGCTATAATAAGTGTGAAAACCACTGGTCTACACGGATGCCTAAAGATGCCGAAAGGGGAAACCCAGGTCGTTAGTGACGAAATACGTGGAAATATACAAAATTTGTACAATTTAAATTTGATATTGAAGTTTCATGAAGCACCCTCAGTCGATATCATTAATTAAAAAAAAATTAACTCAACTGTTCCAAAGTTTTGATTTCATAATATGATATATTATGATGCAGTGATTTCAGTTATAAAGTTACACGAATTTAATTGATTATACCAAAGAAGTCCTTATGTGATGTCAAGTATGTGTTCTTAACATATCACTCAACCTATTAATATTAGACACCACGTGACACCTGTCAACATTCGGTCAACACTCACGCTCGCGCACACACACACAAGAATGGTTCAGATTATGTTATAATGCCGATTATGCATTATTCAATCATTCAGGAAATATTTGACTCCCCATAAAATACACTGTATGAAATGATTTAATGTATCGAAAAAAAATAGTTATTTGAGATTTCACTATTATTTAAAGTAAGGTTGATAAATTTGTTTTTCCACTTGTTATTTGATTGTTTTTGTATACATTAATCTATATCGCAGGTATTCTAATTATAATTCTAATATTCTAACGTTGACCGGAGATGAAGGGAGGAAAGACTTAGAATTTTATATTTCACTGCTTAAAACGAATAATGAAAAGTCATAATACAATACAGACTGTCTAACTTCATTATTATCGAAATATTCTAAGATTTTTATTTCTGCTTTATATAAATTTATTTGTACGGAGATTCCTGCAGCATCGTAACATAGCGTTTTTTTATTTATAGCCCTGGATTCGCCGGCAAGGCAATCTACGCTTCTTTATCCGGGGTACTTCGTTATCATTTCATACGTAACGTATTTTATATCCCGCGCGCAGGTATACTGCCCGGAATCATTCTCGGGCGAAAAAGCTCGCTGCCTTTTTCGCGAAACGAATGTAAGCACGGCTTAGTAAACGGACTTCATATTTGCGGTACGATGCGGGATATCGACATTCGGTAGTGTTTATCCTGCCTCTGTAATGATCGTCAAATTTCAATAATAAACTTGAGGTAAAAAATCGCCAACAAAGTTTTTATCGTGAATATTATTTCAATAATTGGAACAGTTTTCTTTAAATAACGACATTTTAGATATATGAAATTAAAATTGATAACTTAATTTATCACTAACGTGATGCGTTTCGCCTCTTTAAGAAGAATCTTCATACTAACCATATAGTAAGATTATTTACTTCTAAGTTAAACAATGATTCTAATTCTTACAGTTAAGACATTAAAAATAAATTATCATAATTTTCGTAAAAATAATAACGTAGAAATACTCCGCCGAGTAAATAAAAAAGGTATTAAAATGAATACCTTGGAGTTTTTAGAAATTTATAAAACCATTACCAGTAATTTAGTATTGGTAAATAACATTTTAAATAGAACAGGCGGCTCACCACTATTAAATTTATTTCCCTTGGGATTTTAGCCTCCAAGTAACAGTAATTGATTTGTAATTAGTCTATCAGTGTTCTTACCCCCTCCCCATGTTCAGTAGAATGGAACAAAACCCACCCTATCATTTATTTTTAATATAATAATTAGAATCATTGTTTACCTTATCTATAGATAACCTTACGATATGGTTAGTCTGAAGATGTTTCTTAAAGAGGCGAAACGCGTCACGTTAGTGATAAACCAAGTGGAATAACTTGGTTAATCAATTTTAATTTTATATTAAAAATGAACGTCCACAAAGTTACCGCCGAACTTCATGAAAGCGTAGATCACATTAGCTTTAATTACAATCCTAAATGATAGGTATTGCGATAGTAACTAACATCATTAATATTATGAATTAAAAACTATGCATAGTAAAAGTTGAGAGCGGACATGGAAAAAAAAATTTAGAGCTACATATTGAGAAGCGACATGGTTGAGAAAAAAAAATGGTTAAATATTTCACGATCTATTTAACATTTCTACTGATTTCGCAACGCTAGTAGGAATTGTTAAGTCATTCATCTTATAATATCATTCTTCCAAGTATCAGTGAAAATATATAAAATTTAATCTGCACTCTAATAATCTATTTGTTTTAGTATGTCGTTATGTGACTCAACTTTGTTTCAAGGAAATCAAGATTTTATATGAAATGATACAAAAAAACGTCAATATGTAATATGTACTAGATTTGAACATTTGCAAAAAATATTATTGCCATATTTTTGAATATCATTAATATTATGAACAAGGCAACAGCATCTCGCCAAAGAAATCGCTTTAGTTCAGCCACTAAGCTTTGGGTGGGACACGGGAAAACCGTAATAAAGAATATACGAGGTCAGGGTAGAATACAAATAATTTTTAAAAATAATTAATCATTTATATAATTGGACCACTTGCTGCTCGTTTCAAATAAAATTTGTAGATATTCCTTACTCGAAACACGGTTAATTATATTTTTTTATTGTCATAGAACGTCATTAGCCAACCGAAAGTAAAATAATAATGTTCTAGCTATTCTATTCATATTTTCCATTTACGCTTTGAAGTTGTTTGTTTTATTATTACCTCTCTATTTTAGTCACTTATTTTCTTTCGCACATAAGCTACGTGCTGTGCTTGGGACTCGGGATCCTTGACCGTCCAAACGACGAGGACCTTGTAACTTGTAATCATTATCACGATTCGCTTGATCTGTCTGCTCGCCCGCTCGAAATGTGCGTGTCATTTTTTTTCAACCCAGGCACACTGTTGTGTTGAACAATTTTGTACTTATCACCGATATTTTTTTGAACACAGGCCAATAATACTTCCTTAATTCAACACATTCGAGCAATCTATGAATTGATTTGAGTTTGGTTTTGTGCATTAAATTATACTCAAAACATTTTGTAATTAATATTGAGGATATGGATTGCCAATGGTTATCGACAGTAGTTATTTTTATGAGAGGGTAAGAAAAGATGGATGTGCTCAGGAAAGAACTAGTAGTTAGCCAGGTCTCTACGATCCATTTACAGGATAGGATCGGATATTGGGTGAATGAGGAAGTATGAATAAATCACCATGCCTTTGGATAGAAATCCATTAATTGATTGAAAAGTTATTAATGAGTAATACATTTCTGTTTCGGTATTCTGATTCCGTCACCAATTGTACGAAAAAAGTTTAACAGCTTTGATCTCTCGGATACAGGATTTAACTTACCAAGTTAAACTTGATATACTTTAAGATAGGAACCGAAATAATATTTATTTGTTTTCTTATTTAATGTGCCGTCGATAAATATATTTGTTTTATTATATCAATAAGAAAGAATTATTGATTTCCTAGACATTTCCGGCATTAACAAATTCAATGTATTCAATTGATTTTCAATCCGTAAAAAAAATATAGCTATTTAATATTGAGTCATCCTGTACAACTATTGATCTCGTTCTCTTCAATATCTCAATTATTATCCCCCATATAACTCTAGTTATGGATATAATTTTTAGTGCTTGTATAATCGATTCCCTAATGGCATTATCCCTCTGCACTTTCAATTTGCAAGCTGTATCTTCAAAAAAGGAAAACATTAATGAATTGGTAATGTTCTTTATATTTTAACTTGGTATTCGAACTAGAACCGAGCATCGTCTTCGGGAATATCTAGGAGAATATAGAATACATTCACGATTTAGAATTTGCTAGAACATTTCGTCACTGCAAATTTACTTTTATATCCTATGTGATTATTTAAATACCTCAGATGTTACGTGAATTATCAAAACTATCGCGAAATAGAAAATATTACATCTTAATCGTGAATAAAAACGTAGTGTTCAATTTAACAAGACCTACGCATGATTAATTCATTGTTTTTTTAAAATTCAATACGTGCGTAAAATACAACTTTTCACAACATAATGTATCATTTAAGCCAATGCTTCCCAAACTGGGGTCCGCGAAAATTTTCAGTAGATAGTGCAAGTATTTATTTCTGAACATTTTTTATTTATGACAAAAAACCGGAGCTCTCTTCTTTCTTTCGTGACTAATCACTTCTAAAAGTAGATGTGTTTTGCATCTTATTTGGCAGATTTTTAAGTTAATGAATTAAATCGTTCAGCTTCGGGAAAAGAAAGCAACATTTTGATCATGAATATAATCACATTATGTGGGCAGCTCAAGAAGAGTTGATCGATCAGATAATTTGCTTGAAGTGGAATTTAATGAAAAGCGAATTTTGGATAAGGCGACAGCAAGAATATCCGTCTATTGCAAATGTAATCCTAATTCCTTTTGGGACTACATTCCTATGTGTAACAGCATTTTTGTTATTACTTTTAATAAAAAAAATAAGCACGTATCATGCCTTTTCACTGAGACTTGGGAAGAATCTTTGCGAGTTAGCGTTTCTGACGTTAAACCAGATATTGATTTGTCGTGTAAAAACATGTAACCGCATCCATCTAATTAAATTGTTTTGTATGCTTCATGTTATATACAGTTTTCTTATTTTATTTTTAAAAATTGTTTGTACTTAAGTTACTATTTTGTGTGATAGAATATAAACACATATGTATTAATATTAATTATTAATGGCTTACAAAAATTCACGGCATTAAAAAGTTTGGGAAGCACTGATGTAGGAGAAGATGAATAATTGTAATAGTTTTAATATGTTGTAAGTTGTAACTGAAAACTCTGTTTCCTCAGTGTGGCACTTTTGTTACGTCAGCATTATTAGTGGGGACAATCTCCACTGTAATTGAATATAACATGAGTGAGAATCCCCACAATTTTTTGCCACATCAGTATGTAGTAAGTGCTCCCTTCTCCAAGTACAATTGAATAAAATATTCCGATACCTACGTATCGGTATCCACTTTCGACCGGTCCGATGCTGCCATCTTCCCCGTATAAGGACTGAGAAATTGACAAACATATCCATGTACGGCACGAATGCGTTTCTTCTTTCCACAAAGCCCAAGACAGTGATGCACAACCTGCGGCTCAAAATGACAAGTGTTTTATTGAATATCTATGTTGAATATGCGAACAAATTGTGCATAAGTAAAGAATATAATTTGTCACGTCACTGACAGCAAAGATACAGTGCTGTTTTCACATAGTTAAAACGACTATTTTTTCACGAATCATACCGTCACTGCAATGTAGATGCAGTCTATTGTTAGATATTTGTTTTCAAACAAACATTTTAGTGTTAGTTCTCCCCGCTATCAATATTAAAAAACAGTTTAACAGAAAAAAATATTATTATCATTGACCGTTCTGTTCGATTATGAAATAACTGCTTGTATTGTTTTCTAACTAATAGTGTCAGAAATCCTACTAGGGTCGGTAGTGTTGACACTTAATAATACCCATCGTGAATATATGCATATAATACGGTGTGGAGAGTAATTTGAGTATCTGACACACAACTACTATTAAATTAAAATTAGTCAAAATGGTATACTATATCATTATTTATAATAACACTTTTACCCATTGTGACTCGTGAACAATCAGAAAACGAATACCTTGGACGTTCTGTAAAATAGGTTGTGTACCACTGGTTAAGTCCTTCGTGTCCCCAGAGGCGAGTTCTGATAGGACTACATCGATTGTTGATAGTCGTCCATCGTTCGGGTGCTTTACAACACAGATGATGCTTCTGCAAGTTTTTTGTTGTTATTCCACCAGTCAGTGATCTTGATACAGTCATGGTAAGAATATGTGAATATGTCGTTAAAATAGATTGTTAAAAGTATGTTTACGATATAAATCGAGACGATAAACGTCTTATCAAGAATTGTATTTTTCACAACACGTGTAATATTAATTTCTTACTACTAAATGTGAATTTTTGTGACATTTATAATACAGTTTTTGTTTACTTGTTATTATGAGACATTACCTGCATTTGTGATTAAAAAGTCACTTGGCATCTGATTCAAAAGCGTCGTCCATTTTTTCTACTTGGAAACATTATTCAACTATAATTTTTGCCCGCTTACTCATTCCTATATGCGGTTTGAAAAATTTTCCCATATAAAAACGACTAAGTACTAAAGAACTTTAAAGCAATAATTTGGCTTACCGTACCCAAAACAAAACATACTTCAAATTTGGATTATTGAGGTTTTGTACACTTCCATGTATTTTGTCACTAACGACCCGGGTTTCGCCTTTCGGCATCTTCAGGCATTCGAGCACACGGATGGACTCGAACTGAGAGACAGTAAACAGTGTCTAACGTTTATATAGAAGATACAAATGCGACAAATATTATTTACGATAATTTTACGGATAATTTTAACTCAGGTATCAGTGTGGCTCTCAGACGTATAATATCTTACCTCGTACCTGTTTACTGTCTCTCAGTTCGAGTCCATCCGTGTGCTCGAATGCCTGAAGATGCCGAAAGGCGAAACCCGGGTCGTTAGTGACAAAATACATGGAAGTGTACAAAATCTCAATAATCCAAATTTGATATTGAAATTCCATCAAGCACCCTCAGTCGATGTCTTAAATTAAAACATACTTCGATTAAATTAACGAGTAGCCCATAATACGACAAAGACACAAAACCTACATTTAATACATCTTACGGACAGCCCATGAACATAATATATTGACACATTAAAATTTCCCTTTTTTTTCGTTAAATAGATATACAATATTGTTTTAACCCGCACATGTCGAATAATATTTAAAGCAACACCTGTTCAACGCGTTTGATTAAAGTAACGGCTTTTAGTTGCAGTCTTCGGTCCATACGGGTGTATCGTTTTTATTCAACCTTCTCCTGATTATAGCAATTTTTATAATTCATTTTTGTGTTTATTGTATTTTAATTTTTACTTTCAATACTGAATTAAATATAATAAATATGTCGCATGAAATTCGAGACCGCGTTATTCGGGATTATTCGGTATAAAGATTAAAATTTAATAAAATAGATCGTAATATATGAACATGAACAAAATCATTTGTTGGCGATATGAGAAAATTAAAATCATCGTAAGTTATACTGTGTGTAATGTATGCATGATTTTAATTAAACATAGCGTTCTATGAATCCTGTGTGTTTACAGAACAAATAAATATTATCAAACGAAAAACGAAGCAAAGCTCAGAACAGTTTGTTGTTGTGTTTGTATGCTGCACCGATTGGCGCCAGCTGTTCTTGCATTTTGTTATACATTGTCTATGAACTGTCAACACAAGATGACGCACAATCCATACAGATTGTTGTCTATGGACTGTTTAGTATTTTCTAAACTATACACGATGTACGAATAATAAATCCACTATTATCAGTCACATTCAATACTCTCATTATCATTGGATATGGTCATTTTTTAATTCAATCTACTTGGTGGTCTATGAAGGACTTTTTTCACAGTTTTCCCCGTCAATAAAGTGCTTTAATTTTTTTTTTCTTAGAAATTGATTTCACAAACCTAGTCTTATAAACAATTAAAGATTGCTCGATTGTTTTCTGGAGCCTCGGAGAAAATACTGAATGCTATACAATAAATTGTAAACATAGTTTTATATTAAAAATAAATTTCCATAAAGTTATCTCCGAATCCTTTGAAAAGATAATTATTATGTATGAAGGAGAAAATTATTTACCTCCCAAATTAGTCCTCTTGAATTGACATATGAAATAATGTGCACGTACACATCAGGAAAAGTATAGTATTTTTTAAACCATATTCGCTCCCTGTTCGGAGCATATGACCATCACGCTGTTCCTCCAAGCTTGTCCCGTAGCTCCGCCGAATACATCCTATGGATGGTCATCAGCGGCCTTCAAGGGCGACGGAATCCATCTGGTTGGTAGAAGAGACAGGCAGGATTCAGGCTCCCCTGGGGCATTCGCAGCACGTGTCCAAGCCAGGTCCATCATTGCTTTTTTATTTTGGACGTTATAAGAGGCTGGTCCGTCCGCTTTCTTTCCTCCGAGTTTCTGACAAAATCAACCCACCGTACCCCTAGTATTCGCCGTAAACATCTGTTTTCAAAGCACAGTCTACGGTTACCCTGTGCCTTGGTGAGGTGCCATGACTCGCAACCGTAAAGCAACACCGTCAGGATGCATGCGTTGAATAAGTGGCACTTGGTTCTGACCGAGTACAACCGTGAGCCCCAGACTTTCCGCATTGAGTTAAAGGTTGCTCCAGGTATCCCTAATCGGATTGCAAGCTCTTTACGCGTATTGCCATCTCCCATGATGTGTACCCCCATGTACCTGAAGCCGTCGACTCTCTCGATGTCTTGCCCCGCGCTCGTCAGAGGGTAGTCTGGGTCTGGACAGAAACTGTTGCAGAGCACATTGGTTTTACTCGCATTGACTTTGAGGCCAATTCGATACGGGTTACTCTGCAGCCTGTCCATTGTTTCCTGAATACCCTCGACAGATTTGTCAAATATGACAGCGTCGTCACCATACTCGAGGTCGCATAGCCTCAGATTTGGGTCAACGGCTAAACCTCGGTCGGTTGGAATTTACTTCCTCTGGATGAAGTCGAAGATTATTATAAAGAGGAACGGAGCCAGAACGCAGTCCCGTCTGACCCCGGTTGAGACCCCAAACCATTCTGTCGTTGCGTCGCCGTTTCTCGTGCATGCATTTGATGATGGCGATAATCTTATAGATAGAGTATTGTATTGAATAGATATATTATTTAACTATACATAGCTATCGATCCGAGAGACTTACTCATACCGTGCGTGCAATACAATTATGCTTGCGTCTTTCCTTTAATTATTGTAGCCATGCGTACAACGCATCTTGCGTGATAGTTTCATTATTATTGTGTTATGATTAAAGTTGCTATATATGCCAGGATAGCTATATGATTTTAGTGTTAGGAATGAAATATTATACATAATCTAATACGCAGTTAAAGTGTAATGATTTTATTAGTGCCTTTACTATACTTATTTGGCCTTTTTATGACTGTTCCTATTTTACAACATTCTTCCGAGTGTGTCGCTGGTGTGTAATATAGAATTAAAACAATCATTCTAGTATATTGACTAACTAAACCTTTCTCCACGGATTTACGACGTCGTTTCTGCGTAAAAACATTTTTGACATTCAACAAAACCATATGGTTTTCAAAGCTTTTCTTTTACTGGAACCGTGTCATCATAACAGCCTGTTCCCTTTATTAAACCTTTTGCGACTAAACATATCTGTTTCGTGTCAGTCAAACCGGTTAATGAAAAGTAAAAACTGACATTCAGCGATAGCTTATTTGTATTCATTAACTAATTCAAACATCGAGAGACGTCAGCTGTTATATGTTATTAGCAGCGAGATCTTTGGAACTCGTATTGTGGAAACTGTTTCACCCGACCGTCATGTCATTCAGATGTTCTTTTTTAAATTTCGGAAACAGGTTATTTGAACGGTCACAGATAGTGGTCAATGTTTCGGGTCGAAGAGAGAAAGTATATTTGAGTGGCCCAATAGTTTTTTTTTTTTTTACATCGCCGAATTACATTTGTATTTTGTCGAATCGAGTTGTCGTTCGGAGCGGTGTTTTCAATGACACTGTCAATTTCGTTTGGAACGCAGCGGCCGTTTTATTGGATTTTGAGGGTTAAGTTTTCTTTTCGTTCATACGTTTCATTTTTGAAAATGATTTTTTTTTCGTTTTATTCTATTATGTCTCAGGAAACTCTGTCACTCAGTGTATAAAAATATATTACAACTGATATGTACTGCATCGTTAAATTTTGATGTCAATTTATAATATCATTTTCAATGCGTTTATAGCTCTGATGTGATAATTAGTTACGCCAGAATTTAGAGTATATATCCATTCTCGTTAATTGTGAATTACGATGTATTTTTTACAAACGATAAAGGTTTATACAGCGGGGATTTGGTGGTATTATAATCGTGCACCAGGTGTTTCTCTATCTATTCCTGTCGGCTTCTGTAGCCTAGCAGTAAAATATCCGCTTAGTCGGATGTTTCCGGGTTCAAGTATAAGCAAGGTTAAAATAGAATGTTGATTTTTTCAACATAAATAACGTTTGAGATAAATATTCGTTATCGATAATACGAGATTATGTCGATAGATGTAGTTAAACTCCTCTTTCATGTTATTTGAAAATATCTGAAGCATTGTCGATTAGCTTTTATGCCAAAACTATTTTTAGTTACTGTGAATTTACATTAAATCATCTGAGAATTCCCCGGATCGAAGAGAGGCGAGCGGCTGGTTATCCGGAGTCCTGGAAGGGCTGATCTCAGACAAACACCATTTCAGATCCGGTTTAGAAACTTATTTATTATCCATTCAAGATGCAGTGGTTTAATATTACACAAATATAAAAATCTTAACACATAAAATTGAGTCTACATTTACATTTACTTAGCAACTGAATTTACTTTAAGTTTTAATACAAATGGCACAACGAATTTAAATTAAATCCAACGCAAATCAAAACACAAAAACAAACAAACAGTTCACATCGTCACATCACTTTCGTCGCGACGAGACCTCGTTCGTCCGACTCGGCAGCTCGTCATCCACTGTCTACAAAAATTCAAAAAAACTCCGTGCAAAGTTGGAGCTACCCTTTTCCGTAAAAATGGACTCGTCCAGCGGCCGAAGCCCGGGGGCTTCTTAAACGCCTGACAACAAGAAAGAGCGTATTCTGCGAATTATTGCTGTTTGTCGCAGGCCGATTTCAGTTCGGGACACTAATGACACTTATACTTAAGAAAAACCAGGGTGTGTCAAACCCCCATACTTCTAGTGTCCATGAACTGAGTTCGGACAGCGTAGCAATAATCACACAAAAACAAGATACAATATACAATAAAGAACACAAAAAAATCAAGTCTTAAAAACACACGCGTGGCAGCGCGTCGGTCGTCACACACGAGGCCACAACACAGGTCATGTCGCGATCGGCATCACAACGGGCGGTGGTGCAAATTTTCCTACGCCAACAGGCGTCCTGTTCCTATCCCAGGAAGGCATCCGCAGCGTCCTCGCTCGGTGGGGCAGGTGTGTCGGCAGCATCTCCTCTTCACAGGCAGACGGCCTCATCTTCTCCCGAGAAGGCATCCGCAGCGTCCTCGCTCGGCGGGGCAGGTGTGTCGGCAGCATCTCCTCTTCACAGGCAGACGGCCTCATCTTCTCCCGAGAAGGCATCCGCAGCATCCTCGCTCGGCAGGGCAGGTGTGTCGGCGGCATCTCCTCTTCACAGGCAGACGGCCTCATCTTCTCCCGAGAAGGCATCCGCAGCGTTCTCGCTCGGTGGGGCAGGTGTGTCGGCAGCATCTCCTCTTCACAGGCAGACGGCCTCATCTTCTCCCGAGAAGGCATCCGCAGCGTCCTCGCTCGGCAGGGCAGGTTTATTAGCGTCTTCTCGTCTTTACAGGCAGCATGGCAGGCAAAACGGCCTCCCGGGTCGCAAATCTACCAGCCACAGTAGGCCTCACTCGTTGAAGACAAAACAGGCACAGCAGGCCTCACAGGTTGCAAATATAACAGGCACAGCGGGCCTCACGGATTGCAAACAAACAGCCACAGTAGGCGTCACTCGTTGACAACAAAACAGACACAGCAGGCCTCACAGGTTGCAACTCTAACAGGCACAGCGGGCCTCGCGGATTGCAAACAAACAGCCACTGTAGGCCTCACTGGTTGAAAACACAACAGGCCCAGCAGGCCTCCTAGGTCAGCGCGAACGACTTCAAGAGCGGCTAGTCGAGAAGTAGGGCTTCGTGAAAAGTAACAGAGGCCAGGCACCTTTCACCGACGACTCCCGCCAGTTTCGCCTTTGAAGCTGGGGTTTCGTAGTAAGACGCCGGGAAGCTGACTGGTTGTCTGGTCCCGATCTTGAAGTCCACCTTCAGGGCAGGGTCCGGATTCTTAGTGTGCGTTCGGCGATTTAAAATTCTTGAAGTTACGTTAAAATTCGGTTGGGCGCCATGAACCACAGTTCAAAGCCACTGCATCTTCAGAGCATGAGTCCTCAGGGGGTGAATCCTGAGGTGTCACAAACCATCAATGGCCACTAAGTTGGGCGACAAAATGAGAATTCCCCGGATCGAAGAGAGGCGAGCGGCTGGTTATCCGGAGTCCTGGAAGGGCTGATCTCAGACAAAAACCATTTCAGATCCGGTTTAGAAACTTATTTATTATCCATTCAAGATGCAGTGGTTTAATATTACACAAATATAAAAATCTTAACACATAAAATTGATTCTACATTTACATTTACTTAGCAACTGAATTTACTTTAAGTTATAATACAAATAACACAACGAATTTAAATTAAATCCAACGCAAATCAAAACACAAAAACAAACAAACAGTTCACATCGTCACATCACTTTCGTCGCGACGAGACCTCGTTCGTCCGACTCGGCAGCTCGTCATCCACTGTCTACAAAAATTCAAAAAAACTCCGTGCAAAGTTGGAGCTACCCTTTTCCGTAAAAATGGACTCGTCCAGCGGCCGAAGCCCGGGGGCTTCTTAAACGCCTGACAACAAGAAAGAGCGTATTCTGCGAATTATTGCTGTTTGTCGCAGGCCGATTTCAGTTCGGGACACTAATGACACTTATACTTAAGAAAAACCAGGGTGTGTCACATCATACAATAGAATGCGTATCAAGATATGTTACATACATGATGCACGGAAATATCTCACACACTACGAATATTTGTATGTATACGAAATTAGCTAAATTAGTATTTAATAAAATAGTCAATTTATTATGTACATACATGGAATTTTTAGAAGCATATCATATCTATTTCGCAATCAACCCTTGAAAGATCGTTTGTCGTACGTACGTACGTCCCATCTAGCCTCAGGCGGCATCTCCTTTGATGGAGACACGCTCAAGGAGACGCTGACTAGATGGAAGCGAGATGAATATTGTTCATTCGTGAGTACACGGTAGATATACTCATTTAGTTTATAGGTAGATAGATACCTGTGCGAGGTGAGTCATCGAAACCGCGGCCGCAGACTCGCCCAGTCGCCGTCTCACTTGGTTGAACGATCTCGATAGCACAGGGGTGCTCAAACGTTACTTGACATCGATTAGGATTTTTCAACCATGTCCGCTCTCAATGTGGAACGTATATACTACTAATGGATCGTCTAGATACAAGAAAAAGCCGTAGTCGAATAGGAAAAATTGCCAAGAGTGTTGATCAGTCGGTATTAATTACATTATATTTTACTAGGATTGCCGTTGGAGCTATGGCTTTGTTTTGTATGAAATAAATTTGAAAATACCAATTTGTTATAAATACTATACGTTCAATAAATGGATACGTTGGCTTCTTTGGGAAAATTCATTTTCAGCATACGTTGTTGTATAACACGTATCGTAATAAAGTATTGGTTTCATTATCTTAATTATTGAACGAAATTACTTACAAATAGGGGTGCTGGGATTTAACTGTTGACTGCGCGTGGAGAGGACAAAGAAAGTAACGCTTTTATTTTCATTTTGAACGCCATGTTTCTATAGTTATACAAGATCGGTTTCTGTATTGGTATCACCAAGATCTTATCAGGCTTATGTTAATTGTAATGTTAAGTTTAGTATTTTGATAGTCTATACATGAATTGATCGTAATTTCTGTATTTTTCTCAAACATCATTTTGGATGCTCTGATCGAACCGTGGTTTCGATCTAATCTTATCAGGCTTATGTTAATTGTAATGTTAAGTTTAGTGTTTTGAAAGTCTATACATGAATTGATCGTAATTTCAGTATTTTTCTCAAACATCATTTTGGATGCTCTGATCGATCTGTGCTTTCGATATAATAGGGGGGATGTGGTAGTGTATTGGTGTAGGTAATTATAGGGGTATCGGACATCGGAAACGAACTTGAGTATTCATACATATTAGCATTGGATATAAACTGGTTTCGAGTTAAAACCAATTAATTATGCACACTGATGAATGAAGATATTAATCGTATTTTAATGATAGTTGTTGAATATGTTCTTGGCTATCCTTGTAGTAGTGTTGTTATCCGCCATTTTATGAATACCTAAAATACATTATACAGCAACCTAATTGATTGCATCGTTATATTTGATGGTTTACTAATAAAAAAGGATTTAAGTGTAGAAAAAGAAACGTAAATTGTCAGATTGACAATCGAAATATTACATCATAATGTGGCTTAAATCATGATAGTGCATTGTTTTCTAATAAATAAAAAAGATTTACTGTATATTATATTATCTATATATTTTATATGATCTTGGCGATGATGAATGCTATCCATGGAAATAATTTGGAATAGCTAATACGAACTATTTCTTTATGTTTATTTACTGTATTCGCGTCATTAGTGAGTATTTAATTCAATGAGAGTACGATAAATCAAAGGAGACGATGGTGGCGGTTCTTATCTACAGCCTCGGGATTCCGCTGACTTCCATCGTTTCTCTCACAGGTCCTTGGTATCTTATATTTCAGAGAAAAACAAGTAGGCTGTCCACATTCTGGCAAAGGTTAGAATATATTCATTATTTTGTTTTTGAATGATTTTGTTTTTCAATATGGTTTTTTATATTACTTCGTATCACGATCGGTTATAAATGACTCTACGGGCCACTGGTAAACTGCGGTCAAATTTCTGACCAATCACGGCATAAACATTACGCGTATAGAAGAAAACGTACCAATAATACAATCAATCTACACGTAAAAAGGCTCATGGTGTGTTATGTTACCATAAAAAGCTGGTAGAATGATGATACTCGTTTGGCAAGATGTCTGCGGTGTCGTTTAGATTTGCAGAGAAGCCATCGTTTTGTGTGTGCATTAATATGCACGGTGGTTTTTTCTGTTGCCAAAACCTGTTTTATACAGGTAAACGATAGCATATACTTACTTCAATATGTTTTCTACGTGCACAGGATACTAAATGATACTGCATAGAATGAAACGACGTAACTAACGATTTTTCATTTATAATTTATAGAAAATATCGGTTATATTGTGGGGTATAACGTCAACCGTGTTATAAATATAATGTCGCGAAGTCTTATGTGATATATTTTTACCAAAAGGATGTGCAACGATAATTCACGAATACGACACACGATATTCGATTTTAACATGAATGTTTAATGGAGCCATTTGCTAGAAGATAAATAACAATATTTTATCACTTAAAGGGCCAGGAAAATGATTCATTATCTTTGATAAATCTGACTAGCTATAATAGTTCATTATTATACTATTTCACTAACCTTCTATTTTAAAGGGCAAATGTGGTGTTACGTCCTAAAACTGTGACCTTTTTCATTGAATTAGTTCATCTCAACTAAAACACCATATTTGATTTTGCAAACTATATCCAACATTTAAGAAAAGAAATGGCTTCAACCTACTATCTCTTCTCATCACCTTTTTTCTGATACCTTAATTTCATCAATGGCAGGAGGTTTTTTTTAAATAATACTGACGTCACCATGATGTACACATTGAGACATTAGGAATCAAATGATGGCTTTGGTATAAATAAAACATTTTTATTTTCGACAATAGTTCTGTTTTGTAGTCGGTGTGTTTTTCCGGTGTAGATAAATGTGATATATTCCCACGTTTTTGAGTGATTTACAAATCATATTTTTTATACGGTTATAACGTTATAAGTAATATTGCTATAAGTTTACCGTTGTGCCTTGCGTAACTGAATGAAGAATTACACACCTGTCTAAAGTTTACGTACAAATCTTTGTTTACGATCTGAATTATTTTTGTAGAATAACATGCAATTATAGTACAGCTTTTAAAGCGATCAATCCACATCTCCCTACGCTCTGAATTAAGTGCGTTCTTATAATAACGTTTTAAAATAATTTCATGCTTCGGAAACTTTCATTTCTCATCCCACACTGGGCGACGCATGTTTTATCGATCTCGCTTTTCGAAGCGTTTTACTTTGTATCGGAACTTCAGATTCCGAAGTAAATATAAATATAAAAAGCTTTCCTGATACGCGGATAATTTGCGCACGTCCACACAATGTTGTTCGGCTTGTTCCGTCTCAACTGGGGGTTTGTTTAGGGAAAAGAAAATGTTTTCCTTCACTATGTACCAACTTTTTGATTAAACTTATCTCTTGTTTATACTAGTATATTACAGTGATTCATAAATATTCATACAAGGTTTGCTTGACTAATATTTTTTGTATTTTTACGACGGGAGAAGATTCTACGAATATCATACTGTAGTACAGAATATACAATTAATTTAACACCAGGTTAAACAGTTTATCTTAGCAATTAAGCATATTTATCAGTTTCATATAAAAATATATTAAATTTGGATTATTGAGATTTTGTACACTTCCATGTATTTTGTCACTAACGACCCGGGTTTCGCCTTTCGGCATCTTCAGGCATTCGAGCACACGAATGGACTCGAACTGAGAACTCAGTTCGAGTCCATTCGTGTGCTCGAATGCCTGAAGATGCCGAAAGGCGAAACCCGGGTCGTTAGTGACAAAATACATGGAAGTGTACAAAATCTCAATAATCCAAATTTAATATTGAAATTCCATCAAGCACCCTCAGTCGATGTCTTAAATTATAAAAATATATTAGTTGAAAATGGTTATAAAGAAAGAAGGATTTTGACCATTATTTTGTCTACAATTGTTTTAGTTATTACTACTTTCAATCGTAAGCAATATTATCAATTTTCATTTTTAAGTATATATTACTCATATTTAAATTATATATACGCGTTTTCTAAAAAAATGATTAAGAAAGATAATAAGTTAAATTGAGTTTATATCTTGCTATTGATTCAATCGAATGCCGAAGTTTTCGTTTCATTTTTATTCCTCCCAATAAAACGATGTTACATTTAAAACTCTATATCTCTCATCTAGCTTATTAAATTGATTACGTTTAGTATTAAATTAAAGGTTAACTGTTTGTTAACATTCTTTTTATAATATGCCAAACATGTTGAAATTAAAAATCTACTGAAACAAATCGTTTATTTTATCTTTAAACGATTTCCACGGTTTGACTTACTCGGCGTTTTTGAGATACCGTATACCTACTTTCGGATGGTTAAGAAACCCAATGTTTTAAAGTAATAATTTATACAAGCTTTAAAAGCTGTGCCTGTCAGGAAAATTGTGCTTATTGTCATAATATATTATACACACCTCCCATGCATGGACGGCAGGTACCTAATAAATATTTAATGTCCTTATATGGAAAGACAATCGAGTGGTTAATATGGGTTTGTGAGTCCCACATAAGATTCATGGAAACCTGACTAAATACATATAATACCTGTACCAGTTTAAAAATCACGGTGAGATAAATTTATAACCGACTGAAGTTTTTCAATCGGTATTCTTTTGGCCGTTATATTAATTATACGATTTCGCATGGTAAGCTGTCAAAAGTGTTTTTAAATGTAATAAATGTTCTATTTATTCCCAAGTGAAGCCAACAAACTTCGGGAGGATCAGCATATATTTTTGAAGTCGGGTTGTGAATCAATTTATAAACCTCTGTTTATATCGAGAGAATACCAGATTAGAAGGTAGTCCACTCTTCATGTTTTCAATAACATTTGTATGAGTTTGTTTAGTAGAAAAGGTTACATAATTCTGGTTGTAAAACCATTTCCCGGTATATTACATAATTAATCACAATTACGTGTTGGATATGTTTATTTTTTAAATTATTTTTAAATAACAAATTCACATATATACACGTTGAATGACACGTGAAAAATAAATGAATGTAACTGTAGCTATACATATTTTTATACGCATAAATGTGCAGGCAGTCATGAACACAATTGTATTATTTTTGTCACCTGTTACGGCATTCTTACAGCGAAAAGTGGACGAAATATTTTCTTATATTATAATTAAATATTGTAAAATTTCGTATACATTCCTGTCACTCTTTCGAACGGTTGAGCAAACATATGACGGTCACACCCCATGGCAGCACATCTATGCATTCCCTATCATATACTCTTCTGTGCATACTTTATTTCTCGCCAGTCATCATTACTCCCCGATCTTCTTTGGGCTTTGTTCCTGTTAATTGTGTTACAATCAGTGGGCCGTGTAATTCAGCTCCCATTGTAGTGAACCAGTTGTTGTTTTTGATGAGATGTATTTTTTATGTTCAACACTCATCCATCTATAAATAAAAATGTGTTGCGCCTTTGAGGGATTTACTTGCCGTAGGGCGTACTCTAGAATCGTACATATTTTATTTCGTGTTTTGTTGATTGGGACGAGACATTTTTCGGCGCATTTTTGCCTTGTCATATTTGCAAATTGACTTTCGTAATGCACGTCGAGAATAAGTTCATATTATACTATATGGTAGTGGTATTATAATATAACAAACTATTATACTTAATAATCTAATGCTGATTTGTTGAGGGACACCGGTCATGATTCAATTATAAAATAATTTCCACACAAAATTGATTGTAACTCCATTCAAATGATTAACAATATTTTCATTTTGTATCCGCCACTTGTTCTTATGGATAAACTATTTATTAAATGTATATAATTAACATTTCAACCATGTATATCGCGGCTTTTATAGTTTTAAATTGATGCTTGTTTTTACTAAGCTTTTCGTTGTAAAAAGCGAGTTTCAGCTCTCAGCGAATATTCAGAACATGCAATAAGTAGCTACAAGAAATTCAGTAATACTCATTAAAAGTACGTTTGACATGATCCAGTTGTTGATAAGTTACTGATTAAAAAAAGGTTTCTAACTGCAATTTTACTCCTACAGAAACGGTATAACGAAACAAGTATTTAATGAATGATTTGTTAGTTTAAATCGTGTCGTAATTATTTCATCAATTGCAATTGGTTCCGGATCTGTCAAAGCTATTAAAAAAATGAGTTCTCGATATTGGAAAGCGGCCCAAAACCACCTACCTAAAATCTGTACAGCGACAGTTGACTCCTCCTTTCATTAATATGCGTCCGCCGTACTTTAAAAGCTTTGGTGCATTACAAAAAACTTGTACAAAGAACTTTAAACGCTGGATGACGATCCGCCACCTTCGGCGAGGCAATTTCCGATCGGCGCGATCGATCGCGTCGGCCCACCCGCCCACCGCGTTGTGTTGCCCACTCCGCAATACAATTCCCTCTATCGATGGTTTTAGTGCATCCACGATCTCGTGTTTTTTTTTATTATGAATGGAAACGGAATCTATACAAATGCAGCTACACGTTACGATGCGCTGATTCCATCAAAATATACCAGTCAACTGGCAAGCACATTATCAAAATATCCCATTGTCTTTTTGATTCAAAATATCGATGCATGTGTGTGTGTACTGTATCGATACGATTAAAATTGATCTTCATTAGTGACATTCGCCGTTATACTGGCTTTGCTATTATCTGTAATATGTATTATTATCTCGACTTTTTTTATAAGCACCTTTATTATTAACATTTCATATTAGGCAGCTATCTTTTTTGGTTAATACCAAATTTCTGAGCTTATATCGTTAGCATTAACAGAGTAAAGGTCATCTATATATAGGAGTTTTGTATACAATTTTACTTTTCCGCAGTTTGAACATTATAAAAACGTCGTCATCGGTCGCACTAGACTATTTTTTTAGCAAAATAATCTTTTTGGTGGACTCGACGGTTAATGGGTGAAAATATTTGATTAAAATAGACCTGTTTTAAAAAATATAATCTCTTTCCACCAAGAATTGACAGTTAACACCTGAAAAGTAAAATAGACCTGAATTTTACATATATCCCAAGTTTTTCGCATCACGGAGAATATTCCTCAGATTAAATATACCGTAGCTATTGATTCTTATTCCTTAATTGTTGACGGTACTAGTAAATGAAGAGTCTACATTTTACGGTTACCTGACGTGGATACGGGAAGGACTCATCACCCGAAGGAGGAGAGGAGGGAACCCATTCGCAATATTATTAAATCTGATGTTGATTTTCAAGATTTCAAGGCTATTCATTTAGGAATGGTTTTATTATTAAGTAAAGATGAAATTTTGTAAGGGTTGCTACGTATTTTTTTCATTGATTGTGGTTTCGCCATAATAACATTTTTTTTTCATTTTGTGGCTCTCTACGTTCTGGCATTGAACTCAAGTGCTTGCAAAAGGATTTTCATGAAGATTATGGGCCACATCGTATAATATACCAACGGCCAAGTCGTCGCCAATATAAAGCTAGACAGACACAATTAGTCTACTGGATCCAAAACTCGCTTGCGATGTCCCGAAAAAGCCGAGTCAGATTTTAACTACGTTTTCTGCGATTCCATTTAATTGCTAATCCAATAGGATGCTCAGTTTCAATGCATAGTGACGGGTAAAGTTAACATTGTTAGAGACAATTTATCGTTTACACTAGCTAGAAACGAAAAATTGACATGCCTCATCATTATGACTATGTCACACGTATATAAATTTAAAACGTAACTATTTTTCATTAATTTTAATAACCTTTTTAAAATTCTAAACTGGATATATTATTATTTAACCAATGGTAGATAATTTTACATACATATGGTCAAGACGGAACCACGCATCAATGAGTTTTATTTCACTGAATTCAATTATAATTTCGAAAATTAACAGGGACAGTATTTCATATTATAATAGAATTTATCTTAAAGTGCACGATTTTGCATGTAATCTGCTCTTGACAGGTTAAGTGTGTGGACTCAAATTAGCATTTCATTAATCAAGTTAACGAAATAATTAATTAAGCAAAATTTATTGGTTATATCGTGGAAAGCAGTGGGCAACAAATTACATAGAAAATATTACTAAATAAAATATATTTAATGGACTTAATATTTCGAAATGAATCTATGTATTCGTGTGGTTTTATTCAATGACGTAGTTTTACAAGAGTTCTAGGAAATTATCGGCATGATTTTAAATGAATTGTGACGAATTCGCAATATTTACGGAAAAGCGACGCCATTCAACACATTTGAGCAATCAACGGCGCTTTGTCAGCCAATATTTGTTATTTGTTCAGTGTATAAAGTTTATTAGTTGTATTACTAACTGTTTTTAAATTCATGTATTCGGTAATGTAAAATATATGTATATTATATTTCCCTTATGATCAGTTCTTCTTAGTCAGCAATTATTTGGAACTGGCAAACAATATTAATTGAAGAAAATTAACGTATCAAGTAATCGAGCGAAAATTAGTGTATTCATGTAAAATAATGACAATAATAATGACTGACAAGTTATATGAAACAATTTTTTTTTATGAACGAATGAACGAATAGATTTAAGAAATTCGACGTTATAAATATTAAATACTAGTGAGTACCCGGCATGCATTGCAATGCCACTCAAAGAAAGAAAGGGTTTGTGTTTTAATTCGGTTCGTTGAAGTGCTTTTGGATACACAATATTTTTCGTTTCTCGTCTGGTGCGTAAACGAATAAATCAGAAGGTTTTTCTGAGATGTCGCTGTTTGTACGTATTTGAATCGTTTCTTATATTTTTTTTTCTTTGGTGATTGGTGATTGGTGATGCAATAAAGTAGTTGGGGTACAGTTATAAAAATACACCAACTCCAATAATCATCATTTCGTTGATCTGTAATTATATGTAGTTGATTAAAATAATTCCATTGACAGTCAGTGGACACTGCTGGCATAACAACAACCAATGTGAATCCGAAACATGTCATGTTGTTTAAATAATAAAAAGATAAAATAAATCATATCTTATCTCTTGTCTTTCGTTAAAGAATGAACAAGTGAACAATATGAAATTTCTGAAGAATTCATATTTATTTATTAGTTGATAAAATAGAATAATTGAGTATTTAACGTTTTCAAATGAATCCGATTGTCTTTGGTACGTGATATTTTATATGCATAACCAAATTATTATGGCCCAATGATTCCCGTAGATAGCACTTAAAAATAATCGATCTATTTAACTTTCATCTCATCGATATCTGAATTATACTTAAATTGGACATTATTGACGTGTAATGTGACCATTAGCTTACAAATACATATCGGAACGTTCCTTTAGTAGATATATTTGTGTTGCATTTTCATATTTGTATTGTGCTTGTTTTCTCATGCGTTAAATTGCTCTACAACATTCTTCTGTATTAGGTGTGATAATTATTCAATAAGTAGAAAAAGGAGTGAGTGTCTTGAGTGTATATGATTCAAATTATCAGACATATTTAAAAACTATTTGAATGAACAATGTTAGATGCCTAGTAAAGAAGAAGAGCTTATAGGTGCAAATCAAATGTAGCCATCAAACGATATCGAAAGGATGATATTTATATTACATATTTTTTATATGTTTACAGAAATACTCTCCTGATAATTTTTGACATAAACAGTAATTCACTTAATTCATTATAAAATTTATAATTATGAACAAATGTTTCTGTTAATCCACCTATACTGTATGAATCGTAATGAAGATTTTCAACGCAACCATTCGGAGAGCACACGCAGCGTGACACACGACATTTACAATATGCTCACAAAGCCTATCGCTGTTATTATTTTATTTCCCGTTAACATATTTTGATATTCAACGGAGTGACACACCCTGGTTTTTGTTAAGTTTACGTTTCATTAGTGTCCATAACTGAAATCGCCCAGCAGCAACGACAATAATTCGGAGAATCGGCCCGACTCTTGTTGCCGAGGGGCGCTCGTTCAATAGCCGGCGGGCACGTCCGCTGGACGAGTCCATTTTTGACGGAAAGGGGTAGCTCCGACGATGCAGGGAGTTTTTTTGATTGTATGTGTGGATAGTCGATTACGATCTGTCGAGTGGAGGTGAGCTGCCGACCTCGTGGTCGGCACCGTTGACATAATGGATTGTTTGTGTTTATTTTGAAATTGGACGTAATTTAAAATCGTTTGTCGTGTCATTTGTATTATAACTTAAATTAAATTCAGCTGCTAAGTAAATGTAAATGTAGAATCAATTTTATGTGTTAGGAATAGTATTTTTGTGTATTGTAAACCACTGCATCTTCGATTAAAAATAAATAAATTTTGAATTGAAATTGAACCGGATTTGAAATGGCGTTTGTTTGAGATCCCAGCCCTTCCAGGACGTTCGATAACCAGCCATTCGCCTCTCTTCGATCCGGGTCTTCTCAGTAGGAAGCCCACGTTTTACCTGCATCGAATCAATTATTGCTGCATCAGATATTTTATACACCAATCGAAGTACATCGTTATTAAATAAGTATGGTACTATTTATTTAAATAATAAATAAACCTATTGGTCACCACAAATAGGCCAATTAATAGAAATCGAGAGAAAATCATTTTTTTTTTTATATCGAGTAAGTACTTTTGACATCGTGACCACATTACACAAGCATTTTATTTATCGTATTTTTTAAATTGCATTTAAAATATTGATTGGACGTTTATTGTGGGTCATTAAAAGTTTATTGTCTTATAGTCAGCTGACTCGATTGTCAAATAGTAGGTACTTTAACAATTTAAGAAAATTGATGTTGCAGGTGTGTATGTGTGTGTAGTTCGGCACACCTAACAATGCAGCTTGGAGCTCGTGGCAAAGGGATAGCTGATGGGAGGTGAAATTGCCGCTGTGTGGGTGTCGCCCACAGCTGGGCCACAGCTTCCAAAATAATAATTATTGTAGATCACTATAAAATTCAAAAAAATTGTTCAAATTTATCTCAAAAATATAATATACTCAAATTTTGTTATAAAATTTTTCATTTTTTTAAATTATTTCAAAAGATATGATTGAATAGTAATGATTTATTGATTTTTTTGCATTTCTAGTTTAGAATATTATTATATATTTCACAATACAGCAATGTGAAATAATATATATATATGCGATGCGAACTCAATGAAATATAAGATAAATCACGCGATAATAACTAGATGGGAATCAAAATGACATGCACTTGTGCCATAGATCCTCAAATTTCAAATAAAAAAATAGAAATTTTTCATTGCCAAGACTTGAATCCGAAACCCTCGGATCTCTGTCCGAAGCACATGTTACTAGTCTACTGAAGCACTACGTATTTATGTTGCTAATTGTCGGCCAATCGCTACATGCGACCAATTTTTCGGGAACAGGCGGTCCCTCTACCTACCGACCGTGGTCGAAAAATTTATTGATAATCTTTATTTCTCCGTATATGATATATTTGATTCATTATTCATGAAATGAATGAAATCATCTTATTATACGACTATTATCAACTCTTCACAATTTACTCAAATAAATGAGGCTATATTAACAATGCCATGAAACTATCTAAAACTCTGTTCTGTCATTATTAACCAACCCCGTTTCAACCCTTCCAAGCAATTAGAAAGTTTCTGTTAACTTACTTACACAAAGTTATTGCAATAATAAATTATTCAAACTGGATTTCAAAATGTAGATCCTTTCTTTGTCATAGGGCTTGTATTATTATACTCTACCATTGTCAACTCCGCGCATAACTATTCGTTACCTTACTTTGAAAAGGTTCTAACTCAAGAAATGTTGAAATAAGAAAATGTTGTATTAGCCACATTCTACCATATACGTTGATTTCAGAGTCATATATTGTTCAATGAGGGAGTTAGCAGTATTTTGGAGTTCTATCCACACATTTCTTTTTCATACATTTGTTTTATACGATTCTATGTATCGATATAACTGCTTATTACCATCTCACAGAAAAAAATACACATCACAATTTTTTTTGAAAAGGTTTTAACGTCATGTTGAACATTCTTCGCTCGATGGTTGGTGTGTGTTTTACCCTTTACTTCTATTGTTCTATCGATGTGGTCATTGACGAAAATTAGCTGAGTTCGTTCAAACATTCAAAGTATATATGCAGTATTATTCTGATGTATTATAATATTATTGTTACCTTGTATGGTTCAGCAAGCCATGATAGTATATAATATTAATAAATATTTCAAAAATCAGAACATTTTGTTTGACAAACTTGAAATATCCAATAAAACCTTTTCAAACAAACTATTGTTGTCAGTTCCAAGTAAAGCTTAGATACTCATTATTTTCTAATATAAAGGCTTTAGTTAAAATAAATTATTTGAAAAACAAGTAATTTATTTATATATGTAAATATATGGTAACTCACTAATTAAAAATACATTTTTTCTTTCAAAATACAAAATATGATCAGTCAAAACTTCAAACGCTCGTATCTCAAAACATGGTCAAGTGCAGTTAGAACCTTTTCAAAGTAAGGTAACGTATTGTCAATAAATCATGCGATAAAACCCCACTTACCTAATGAATGTATAATTTCATGATACTGTTCTTAGCTCATTTCATGATATTGTAGAGATTCCATATGAATATAGCTCAACTCTAAATGTATGTATATTGCACTAATTTCTTTTTGTCTTGATTATTATTACACTAGGGTTTAGTTAATAATAAAAAACAACTTCAGAACCAAAATCTTGCAAATGCACTGTAGCTTTGTCGACGTTTCTTCTAAGTCAAAATTCCAGTTGCTTAGGATGATTGTACTTTTAATATTGTTTATTGTTAATAATTATTTTAAATTTTTTGTGAAACTCATCAGTACCGGCTTCAATCAGCTAATGAGCATATAACGTAAACACAGTAAACGTCAATCATATTAATTTTTACATCCCATTAATTTGGGCTACTAGGTGTGGCACGTGTTTCGCTTCTTTAAGACTAACTGTGTCGTAAGATCATTGATAGTAAATAAAATTCTTACATTAAAGGTAGTCATGCTTCAAAGAGGTGCAAAACGTGTAACACAGCCTGTGAAATTACAATGTTATTAATTCTAATTTTATATTAAAAATGAACTTTCAGAGAGTTACCGCCGAATCCATCTTAACCGTATTTAATTACTTTGTATATCAGTTCGAAATGCTCACCAGCTAAGTGAAACCGGCCCTTTGCGGAATGCGTATCATGTATAATTTTCTTTTTCATTTCTATTGCATATGACAGAAACATGAAAACTTAAAAATATCACCATTTTTGGTACCCAATTACAAAATGGGTATTTTTGTTTTACTGTAACCGACGCGTGTTTCGCTCAATCGAGAATCATCTTCATATTGATTGAATCGGGCAAAATTTCTAATTTCTATGTAATACATAATTATTCAAACACAATCTAAGGTCGTTTAAAATGTAGCTAATTTTTTTTGTATTTTTTTTATCTAGTTTAGATAAGAATCAATAGTTGGCAAAGCGCTGGGATGGTGAATGATACTGTTGGTCGGACGGGTCACCGACTCTTATCCCGGCGGTGTAAAACGATCTCTCGACTCACGCAGTGGGCGTAGCTCATCTTCAATATTTACCTGTATATACTTTTTTTAAAAATAATCTAAAACGAATGATTGTTATGAACTTTCTATCGCAATATTTGATTTAGATATCCAGCGATTGCCCATCGCATTGCTCGCAGCAGACGTGTAAATTACATTGATTTATGATCGGTATACTCTGTATTTTGTTCGCCGTGGCCATGCGGTAACGCGCCGTGTCTCATGTTATTATCAAATAATAAGCACTTTTAAGGTGTTAACTATCAATTCTTGGTGGAAAGACATTATATTTTAAAAAATAAAACACAATTCATTTGTACTACTTCCGCATATTTATAATGATCAGGACCGGTTTCGCTCATCACGAGCATTATCAACTGATGTTTATTTTTTAAAATCAAATACTAAGATAATTATTGATATCATGCCTGATTTTTTTAATGGTGGCGTGCATATAATAAATTTGGAATTGCATGTATTTTTCGACTTAGAAACTTCTACTCGTGTCATGAGCGAGCGGGCATTTAATTCGAAGAGCGCGATAAATAAAAGAAAGCGATGGTGGCATTTATTATCTACACAAGGGAGTTCGCTTTCTTTCTCTTTATGTGTATTATTTTTTTTTTCACGGAAGTCTCCGTGGATCTCACTTTATTTTTCATGAGCCAGAATTCGGTGTTCGAAAATATTTAAACAACCATAATTCATAATGCCTCAGCGGATAGATGTTTCTTCTTTACCTGCTGATTATAATATATCATCTTTCTACTTTTTTTAGAATTATATCCGACAATTATTATGCTTTAAAACAGCACAAATACTTAATGTTATTCCGTTTATATTAAAAAATTATCGATACATTGGAATTGTTCATTCACTGCAACTGTTTCCGGTCTTTGTGAATAATAGTCCACCCTTATCCAATGAAAAAATTACGTGTCCATTTCGAAATACCAAACGTGTCCTTGATCACTCTTTACCGCTACAACTAAGCTACGGCTACCATTAGAAATATTGTATTTAATATAAAATTTATGTTGATAACTTTTATTTTATATTAAAAATAAATTTCCATCCGAATCCATTGAATATATGAATAAATTTAATTGTTGTCGAGTTCATCATATCAATTAGAATCTGAAGATGTGAGCGTTTCAGCCCATACTGCTTTATCCACTGCTCATAAAAAGTAACCGTATCTCATAAAAACATTGCTTGTAAATTATTCCATTGCGATATGTAATATTATCTTTTCTTCTTGCTGCTTCTGTGCCGCACTTCTCAACAGTTAAAATAAATTGGATATATAACCTATTAACTCTCCGATAATTAATTAAACTTCTATTGAGCTATCTGACCCCTCTGAATGGTTTATTGGCTAATTTTATTATAGTTTTACTGTGTCTTTAATGTAAAAGCATGTCACTTAATCGTTTACCGGGTTGTATATCTACATTAAAGTGCCGCTACTGCAATTGCATCACATGGAATGACTCACGGACCAGCGACGTGCGTGATTATTGTTGTAAATGGGAGAATTTTACTCACTTTATTTATATTATGAAATAACTGTCAATTGCAGTTGATTTTTTTATAAAACTAAAACAGTCTGCAGGAAACATTTTTACGCAATTTTATCTTTGATCACTATTTGTACGTTCACATATGTATCAGTATGATTTTGTATAATGAAAAAATCCACAATGTTAATAATCGGTCCAGTATTCGTGTTGGATCTTAAATATCACATTTGAATCTTTCTAATTTTAAATCTTCAGTTCGAAGGCACTTATCGAATTGCGAAATTTCGAAATTGCGAAAAAAAAAGAATTTTCGCAAAGTAATCGCCGAATCCACTAAAAGACAAATGTGTAGTTACTCATTACTCATCTTCAGTTATTAATGATAAAATATTTCAAAATATATATATTTTGTAATACTGTGGCAGTATTACGAAAAATGTGTGATTGCATCTTAACCTCTATTATGATAGGGTAAAACATAGCAACGTATTTAGTTCCTAGGATACTTTGCTATTTTTTTACTTAAGGTAAATTAAACAGGTTTTAAAAGTTTGATTTTATAAATATTATCCCTAACTATTATAGGCTTAAAATGTATTTAAAATGATGCGTCTTATGTTAATTTTCTTCGATTGCTAAGTAGATCGGTTGCTAACATTTAGTCTGTTTGTTTTTTTAATGTATATTTTTCCTACGGCACTGATTTTCGTGGATTAAATCGAATTAACGCGATACTTATTTTATACAGATTTACGATCCCTCAAACCAGACGCACTTGAAATAAGATGTGTAAAAACGAATGCCCATGATTCAGTCGTTTTTGCGTGTCACTGGTTTACCCCATGAAACTGACCATATAATGATTAATTTTATCTCCGCGTATTTATTGCACTAGGTAATATTTTTTTATGGCAATCAGAGCCCGTCTAATCAGTTCACGCTGAGTAATAAAATCATGAAGGAATCTACTTGATTTTATAAGGCAAAACATAACTAATCCGTATATGATATCGAAATGGTTATCAATAATATCGGATAAGCGTTGAGAAACACTAAATACATAATGTTTTATCTTATTACCGTGAAGTTTTTAGTAGGAAGATAAATGCCAATTAAATCAATGACCTATAGCCGATTGGTCAATGCTCCTGGGCTTTCGTCTTACTTCGTCGCATAATTAATGTTCGAACCCCCGAATGGAAAGTTTTACACATTTTTTTAACCAATTTGTAGATTAGTGTGTGAATTAACCTTAACTGTTTTCTGACAAAGTGCAACATTCTGTGCGTTGTACGAATGTTTTCTGAATGGTAATTTATCAGTAACTTTTTTCGTAAAACCTATTTGCATTCCCGATAGTGTGTGTAAGTCTTATCTTTGGTAATACATTGTTTATCCAATAACATTGCTTAATACGGTGCGTTATCATTTGCTGATAGCATCCTGGTGTAAATATTATTCACAATTTTTTGGCAAAGCGCAACATTCTCCACATGAACCTAGTAATGATACTGACTAGAGTATTCACTTTACTTTATATAGCTGTATAAAAAAATCTCTCACTCTGCCGTAAGTTATCGATCACTTGTTTCGTTAAAAATATTGTAGTCGACTCGAATTTCGGCACGACCACAAAGTCTTGTTATTCTATCTTACACTTTGATTTATTATCTAGGAAATAGATGCGGAGTGAGTGAGTATCGATCATTCTTGATTATCATTTTCTGAAAAACGTTGTTTGAACCCTCGTCTTTATGAAGTAGAATACAAATACACAAACATTATTAAAACTCTATCGTAAACAGTTACATGAATGTATGAACTATTGAAGCCACTGAAATTATCAATTACCGATTATCTTCTGATAGTGAAGGTCTCCTTTGTTATTAAGAAGCAGGGGTGGTAAAAAAATGTCAGTGTGTGGTTGGTTTTATGATCAGATTAAGAACACTGATAAAATGCAAAACCCTGGAAGTGTTGTCTGAATTGGCGAGACGCGCGTTATTCTCCACTTATCGCATTAAAGAAGATAGCCCCTTGACAAATTATTCTTCTTAGTTCATCGTTTTATTTAACGGCTCAACGCAGCACACTTACCAAATGAATGCTCGTGCTTGTAGAATTGTCAAAATATTTCGCTAATTGTTATAAATTTACGCGACGGAACATATTATAACTATGTTAAAATGGATCGTGTAATAGCTTAAATTATCAAAGACGATTTGCCGCCATTTTTTTGTCATAATTCCTACACTGGTTTATTAAGGAAAGTTTGAGAAGCGTGACAAATTATTTAAGTCTAGTTAAATCTTTCCTGGATATAAATAACAGTTTTTTCACACATCTACATTTTTAATTGCACACGGAATGCACTTTGTTTTGATAAGAAATGAATGGCCCTCCATCACCTGTTATATGGAATACAGACGGTTATTTCACGGCTGCCTCATCCATGAAGCAATCCAGAACTGCATGAAGTAGAAAATTGAACATTCATAGTTGAGTTTGTTTGTACGCAAGTGTCACGATACCTAGTGTGGTTTTCGCAGCAGCTGATTCGGACGGTTGGCTTCGGATAAACATTATGGATTGTTTTTTTTTTTTTTATTTCGTTTCTATTTTTATTTTATTTTGTGAATTTGTAACATCTCGCATTTAATATGATAATCAAATAAATAACGTAATGTCGTTTGCCATGCTCTGTTATTCCCAAAAATATAATGTTCTATGTAATAAATGCATTAAATTTACGGGTTCAGTATAATTATTCATAAATTAATCTTCCCTGTCGTACCTACCTATTCGTTTTTATTTGTTATAAAACGTGACTTCCGAGCTGATTTTGTCAGCAACTTTTTAACTTAAATAAAACTCTGATTTACAAATTGTGTACGGCATTTAAAGTTTAACGTAGATAAGTTTACCTAAGTTACACCCCTTCAAAGACACATCGGTGCTTATACGAGAAGACTTTAATCGCTCTTATCCCCTGCAGACTCAATTAACTACATGAAGAATAAAAATCTCCCTCTTCAAAGACAGTTTAGTTATCCCGGTGATGCTTTTGCATAAATTCTCGTTGACGTCGTCGTGACTGGTGTTTTTTTCCTGTCGCACTTTTGTCTTTATTCCCTCTTTTTTATCATCCCGTTCGTTTTATTTTGTTCATTTGTTTATTTTAACAAAGTGTCTCGGTCTATTCGATGATGGCGTCGAGAGGAATATTTTATCCGTGAACCCTTTCTATGCCGAGTACTCTTCACTTTGCTTCGTTCACTCTAGTGGTAGAATAATAAAGTACACCTCTGTGAGAGTCTCGCCCCAGTCTCCCTTTTCAGCCCCCTGAATGAACCGGAGTAGGTAGACATCTAAATAGACTTGAGTAACCTAGAATCATAACTCACATTCTCCAAAAAAAATTAGTTTTGAAAACATCGCAGAAAAACCACCCGAGCACTGTTTTTCGTTATTACAAAAAACTTTATGAATTACGATGAATATTAACCGCAAGTGAAGAGTAGATTCATCTTATGATACGAAATACGCCAATACACAATGAGAAATACTTGTCACTGATAGGTTTTTAGACCTAGGTTCTTAGACAAGATAAATAGTGGCAACTGTGTTTCTAATCAAAATCAATCGCAGCATCCTTCCGACCATCAAACTCAATAAAATGTAGCGAAATAATCGATCATATCTGATCAACACAATCGTCTTGCTATAAACCTCGTAAAAATGCTTTCGTAAGTTGGAATAGTGACTTTTAATTAGTTCGTTTTTTTTTTAGTTGCAATCGAAGCGAGAGCTGTTCTTCAAAGCGGAGACAGCAGCCCCAGCAACGCCGCAGTCGGGAGTGGGCGGGACACCCCCCGCACCCCCTTCCGCGCCGCCGCCTGTCGCTCCTGCCGCACCCCACATCTATACCAATAATCACACAACCGCACAGGGAACAACTCTTGGCCAGGTATGATTAAGACCACTTCTGTTTTCACCAGCTGTAGCTTAAATTTAGACCAGTGTGAATGTATTGTTCATATCCTACTTCCTCAGAGCCAAGGGGAGATTTCTTTACCCGTGTCTGCTCCCAATGTGCATTATATAAACTTGTAATGGATTTTCACCGAATTTGTTTTACAAGAACTGCTTTTATTCAGTTGTTCAACTTCTCTTAAGTATAGAAGAATGGGCCTAGGAAAGGACTAGTAGTAAGCTAATCGCTCTTCCTACGCTCCTTAGTAAGATCGGATGGATCATCCATCAGACATCCATGTCTTTGAACACTAGTTGAGTTTTCAAGAATTTTTTGCATTCGTCCTATTAGGTTGCGGTGTCCACAGGTTCGAATGCCTAAAAGGCGACTTCCTCACATTGATTTTTCAATATCTAATCTGAGCTATTTGAAAATATTTTTATGTATTGCGGATTTTTTCAGGTGAGGCGTACGGTCACCGGCAACCTGGACGGTCAGGAGAACGGCTTACCGCCGCCGCCGCCCGCTCCCATCGCGGCGCCGGCGACGGCAGCCCCGCCCCCGCCCACAATCACCAGCAATGGCCACCAAAACCACCAAACGCAGCCCATCAAAGTTGAGGTGGCAATTCGCAATGCTGACAACACAAAGGTACTTGCCAAAGTTAGTCACCGATTCATATTACCCTATATGTGTCGTACAGTGTTGTGCTTTCACTTTTTTCCATAGTCTCATTAGACATAATTCAGCCATATTAAAATTGTTTTCAGTAATGACATCGTTGGTTGCATTAGATTTCGATTTAAGCAGTCTCCCTAAATGCGGAAAACAATCCACACCAAGCAAACTAAAGACTAACACAGGTCAAATAAATAATGCTTTGGATATATGTGGACCGTAAAAAACAAACGGAAAAGAGAAAGGACGTAACCCACACACAAAAAATATTTTGTATAGCCCAGACAAAACGTGTATATATTGTGATTATCAAAAAAATATATTTTGAAAAGACAGAGCGATAAGTTCTTTTGCTTTTCTACATTCGATACATTATATATGTAATTTGAATTGTTGAGATTTTGTACATTTCCATGTATTTTGTCACTAACGACCCACTGTTTCGCCTTTCGGCATCTTCAGGCATTCGATATTGAATATTGAAATTCCATCAAGCACCCTCAGTCGATGTCTTAAATTATATCAATATTGCTAGTACAGCAAGATTGACTGAACTCTACAATAATATTTTGTCGTATTTGTATCTTGTATATAAACGTTAGACACTGTTTACTGTCTGTCAATTCGAGTCCATTCATATGCAAGATGTCGAAAGGTGAAAGACAAAATACCTGGAAATGTACAAAATCTCAACAATTCAAATTTGATATTGAAATTCCACGAAGCACACCTTCAGTCAATGTCGTAAATTATATTATATATGTATATATAAATATAGTGTATTGACATGCTTTGTGTGAGGTATACACAATATTTTTTGATGTGGCTTATGTCCTTTTCCTTTCCACAGTCGATATAATAATTAATCTTTGATAGCAATTAAATGTTTTATAATTTCTATAAAATTGAGCTACAAGTTTTTTATTTTTAATTTCAAAGTGTGTTGCCTACAATAAATTGTGGTATGTAGAAACAAAAATGGCAATGTCCATCAGCTATTATTGTTATTTATCATAAAAAGACCATCTCGTTTATTATTTAAATGATCCAAGATAAACTTAAATTATATCATTTTTTTATTGGAGAAAATACTAAAAATATCTTTGTAGAAAAGATGAAAACTGGTGTTTTGGTTTTTACTCCTCAATTACTCGTCATTTAATAATCACTTTCAAGTTACATAATATCCATATAATCATCAGATGTATTGAAATTTTTGTAGGCTTCTTTTTCTTGTTTATTAAATATTAATTTGATTATATGGACATTCTAGTTGTAAATTTTATTTAATTTTTGTTGCCAAACTCTTTTCAATATGCATAATTTATGCATTGATGCTTACCAGAATATCATCGCTAGCTTTTAGTGTGTAGTTGCTATGATAACTTCATATTTAGACTCTGTGAAAATAATTTGAAGGTTGAGCAATCCTTATTGCAGTTTGAAAAAATTTTTTCAGGGTGAACATCCGCCCGTGGCACCAAAACCAGACCCACCTCCAAAGATAGACAGACCAAAGACAAAAGAACTCGATGGATACGTTGGCTTTGCAAACTTACCCAATCAAGTTTATCGCAAGGCAGTTAAAAAAGGATTCGACTTCACCCTTATGGTTGTGGGTGAGTAAACAACTGATTTCATAGATTTGTAATTATTATTTTATAGGTCCGATAGAACCTTCATGATATGGGACACAAAACTATCCCTATTAAATCCCTAATTAAAAATACAATGCAATTCACAAATGTATTTGATGTTGCGTTACTTAATTAAATTAAAAAAGAGACATTAACATTTAATGAGTTTACATCACAAGAGTTTCACATTTTGCTAGCACTTCTACGCTATATACTGTAACTGAAAAATTGAATCTTTGCCTGCCAAAAGTCTATGCACCTGTTAGCACCTTTGATGAACTGTTTATTTCAAGGCATAAACAGTCAATGCAGCAGTGGTGTATAGTTTATATTTTTTCCTTCAACTATGCGGATTCTTTTCGATTCAACAGTTTTTTGTTTTGCATTAAGAGAATGTAAATGTGTGAAGTTAGCTAGCATTTTATTATGTTGAGTTATTTAAATTTTAATGTTGAACGTTTTCGTGTTAAACGAGTTTCATGACATGCCTTTCAATTCCATTGCTTTGTATAAAGACCATACTTTAATGTCATGAATGTCAGATAAATCCAATTTGCCTTCTTAATCTACGATTTTACTTCTTTTGAGTAACATTCCTGTATTATTTTTTTGTTATTCGGTATATTATATAACACTTAAATGTTACATATTTGTAATTCACTTAATAATAATAATTGTATACCGATAATTTATTAATAATAATTTTTCAAAATATGAAATGTTTCAAAAATGCGAAAGAGTATGTATTCTAAATTATCATTCAATGATCTGTGTGTCATTTTAAATATTAAACAAATCTCCAGTTTGTTCTCTTCTGGAAATCTGCCGACAAACAAGAATATATATTTGTAGATGACTCTATCCTTATTGTCACAGTTAATCACAGGCAATTTTTCGATGTTTGTGTCGAAATGTAAATTTGTATTATTCTTTTATTCTCTAAAATTCAATTGTTTTTGATAAAAATTGATTTCTCGTAAATTATTTTGTTACATATTATAATTGTGATTATAAATGCTGTTTTTAGGTGAATCCGGCCTTGGCAAGTCGACGCTAATAAACTCAATGTTCCTCTCTGACATATACAACTCTGAACATCATCCCGGACCATCATTAAGAGTGAAGAAGACAGTCGGCGTAGAGACCAGTAAAGTTATGCTGAAAGAAAACGGTGTCAATCTGACATTAACAGTTGTTGACACCCCCGGGTTTGGTGATGCGGTGGACAACAGCAATTGGTGAGATTAAACAACGGATAATATTATTTCTTGATTTGGTATAGGTCGAAGAAAACTGATTGAGCAAAATAAATTTATGATTTCACTAATTGACTGCCAGTTTCAATAATTTCTATCTTACATTGTCAACAAATTGGGCGCAACATCAGCAAGATAGAGCAAGATAAAAAGATGTTGCCGTTTGCTTTAGGCTACATTTTTAATAAGCAGATAGTTTAGGATCGGCAGGGCACTTGTCGCGAATAGCAGACTCGTGCCAATGATAGCCAGAAAGATAAAGCTGGCCGAAAAAATGTAGCAAAACACTTCAAAACATTACAGACTGTTAATATATTACAAAAATAGATTAAAATGCAATCGCAATAACAGATGAATCAACCAATACCAGTGTTTCGATATTTTGTATAGATACCAATATTAATAAAAATATCTATCATAATCATAAATAATGTTTGATGTTTATAAATAACTTAAATTGACTGTTCCTTCAAGAATCATTTTCCTCTGTATAGAACAATGCTTTTTTTTGTTGTAAAATAATACGTGCCGTGAACCATGACATCCTCATCACTTAGCAGAAAACCCTCAGCATAATAGATGCCGAGGATAAGAAGCCATCTGGTGACAGCACTTCAATACAATCAATAAAGCTGATGTACTGATAATACGAATAATTGTTATTAAATTCTACCTTGCTTATTATTGTTTTTCTCTTTTCAGTTGGGTGCCTGTCATTGACTTTGTAGAATCAAAGTACGAGGAATTCTTAAATGCAGAATCGCGAGTATCACGGAAAGTGATGCCTGACAGCCGCGTTCACTGCTGTCTGTATTTTATTGCTCCCAGCGGTCACGGGCTGAAACCGCTCGATGTTGAGTTCATGCAGCGCCTCTGCGACAAAGTCAATATTATTCCCATCATCGCCAAAGCTGATACTATGACACCTGAAGAATGCGCATTATTTAAGAAACAAGTGAGAGCTTCTTGATTCTGATAAAACTTGAGTTATAATCTGGGAATAAAAATTAATGTCTATGATCCATTTCAGGTATTGATGGCAATAACTGTGCGTCGATAAGTGTGCAAATGTTTTGAGAATTTTTAACTCACTTATTTGTATATAAATATTTTTTGTATGTAGGTTGAATTACAGTATTTAGATATAATTTTTCTTTCATGAAATCTCTTTTAGTGTAATAATTGCTATCATCATCTATAGACCCAAAGTAGCTTTGAAATGTCAAGAGTATTAAATTTATCATAAATTCATATTTTAAAAATAAATCACAATTTGTTTGTACTACTTCCACATAAGCATTTATAAGCATAAAGATCAGGACCGGTTTGGCTTATCACGAGCATTATCAATTGATAAAAATACAATCAAAACATGGCTATTTATATAAAATATTTATATGGATTAGCCCTGTGTTGATTTGTTTTTCAACTGTTAGTTCAAGCTCATTTGTATACTCAAATGCCTGAAGATGCCGAATGGTGAAACCTGGGTTGTTGGTGACGAAATGTATGGAAATGTACAAAATTTGAATGCTTCAAATTTCATAAATATAACGTAATCATAATCTGTTGTGACGAATTCATTAAATATTTTCAGATTTTGAATGAAATTACGCAACATAAGATAAAGATCTATGAGTTCCCACCTGGCGGCGATGACGAAGACGAAGGCGGCAATGTGGGCTCCGCTCAACTCAAAGGAGCAGCAACTAAACTTCGAGCGAGGGTTCCTTTTGCCGTTGTCGGCTCTAACACAGTCATTGAACAGGATGGCAAGAAAGTGCGTGGCAGGAAATATCCCTGGGGAGTTGCTGAAGGTATATTTTTTAATTTAAAGTCTTCAAAATAGAACCTTTCCATATTTTAACATGGTGCATTCTTTCATGGAACAGTGCATACTTTTGTTGCGTTGTTTTTAAAATAATTTAAAAATCGTTTTTTGTTGACCACAAAAAAACAGACTGATGAGACAAAATAAATTAATTATTAATGTCTTATATTTTCACATTCGAAATTATTCATTTTTGCATCTGATCCTGTTAGTTGTAACTGAACATCTTTTATAATTATGCTCATAATGATCTTTTATAAGAATGCTTTCTTTACATGATGTGAATCTCGCATCACACCTTGGTACACATTCAGCAAAATCGGTTGCCTACCTTATATGTTAGGTCACCATTTCTAAAAAAAACAATTCTGACTTAATAATTATGAAATCTAACACGCTGTCTTATTTTGATTCAAGTTGAGAACCTAGAGCACTGCGATTTTATTGCTCTCCGCAACATGGTGATAAGAACGCACCTGCAAGATTTAAAAGACGTGACAAGCAGTGTCCACTACGAGAACTACCGCTGTCGGAAGCTGGCTGGGCTGGGAACCGATGGCAAACCGCAACGAATATCAAATAAGTCAGTTTTACAGCTTTTATATATTTATCTTTTCTCAATTTTGCTTCATGATCTGTCTATTATTAAATTACTGTTTATTAAGCATATGAATGTTTCTTACCATGATAAAAAGTCAAGCTATGTGACTATATATTTTTCAGACCTCTCATATTCTTAGTTTTAAGATAAAAGAGAGTGGAGAATGATTTTTTACAATACTAGGTTAACCTATAAAGATTATCAACAATTTGATAACTAATGCATTACTTTAATTATCGTGGGCAAAACATTTATCTATGCTGAGTCATATTTCTATTCTTTGTCACTAACTAATTTTTTTATATACATGCCTTTTACAACAACACAAAGCTTTTATTAAAAATCTACATGGATTGTCGAGTTCTGAATATTTTGATAAAATCGCATAAGTATATTAATACTTATCCCTTATATCTAGTATTAGTTAGATGATTTTGATACAAAATTTTAATTAATAACTCATTTTTTAATTTCATAGTATTGATAGATTTCTAAGTAACATTTATATAGGCCAATTGACAAAGCCTTTATATGTTTTCAAGTATGGATACTGATTCTATTGAATGTTTTTCATTATCTTAGTTCCATTTTTATGCATTTTGAAACATTTTGTTTTATTTAATTGCTAAGATTAAAACATAGATGTCTATAATAACAATTTACACATATTATTGTGTAGATCTCTGTAATCATATAATCATCAAAAACCATGCGATTGATGGTTACAAAGTTATTGTTTAACATGCCAGAGATGTTGAGTTGTATCAATCTGTTTAAATTTAAATCGTTCCCTGAAATATTGTCGGAATGTAAAGATCGCATGTATGTGTCCAATGTTCTGTATAGTACATGACATATATTAGTATTTTTGCTCATGTTGAGTGTTTATTCGACTATTTCTGGCATGTTTTATGATAAACTAATGCATATGCTCAAAAATCCTATTTATGGGCATGCAAAAATGATGTTCTCTCTCTCTGAGCTTTTCGAGGTTCGCTTTACACTATTCTCAACTATCTGTGTGCCGTTTACATATATCCTACATTTTAGAGTAAACCATTGATGAAACTTTCGTGTTTGTAATGTTAGTTTGATGTTCAGTTTATGCCCGCAAGGAGTTATGAACAGTTTCATGACAGTCTGGTAAGTCGCCGAATCCAAAGAGCTAATGAATCAATTTCAAATCAAAATTTTACGCCCGACCCTGTTTATAATGGATGATTAAAATTCCTTGAGCCATCATTTTTGTATGCCGAACCGAATGTTTCCGTAAATGTAATTTTTTGTGGTTAATGTTTAATCAGCTGTTTTTGGTTGTTATGCTGAATGTCATCGATTTGAGGCGACAGTTTTAATGCCCTGCCCGATGACGTTTGTATGTGAAATCACGCTTCAAACATAACTGTTAAGATTGTGCTAAGCTTTTATGTATGATCATAAAATAATCATATCATTATTATTTTTGCTTCATTGTAACTTTTCAGTATTACTATTAAAAATTTAATGATTATACAGAGACTCTTTCAACATCAGCTTTCGAGTGAGTTTCATTGCGTAAAGTTTTTTTTGATACTGAGGGATGCTTTATTTTAAATTAAAATATAAATCTGCATGCTTTGTAATTAATACATATACTAGTTTTTTTAGTTTGATATACATTTATTATTTACAGTCTAAATATACAGTATAATATACCGGTGTCGTGAAAAATTGTATTCCCAGCAATAATTGGTAGCTAGGTGAATTTTTTCAAAAATTTAATCATGGATACATTTTTTTGCAACAAAATATGATATATAAATTTTTCATATATTTACGGGTATGTTTATTTTTTAATGGTATTCATTGCTATATAAATAAATGCAGCATGTGATTCACACTGTGGATAGCTTATTTTATTTTATTATACATCTTTTACTTTATTATATTACATTGTAATGTTTTTTGATACTTTATTTAGTTATTATATCCGTTTGTCTCACTGTTAGTGTTGTTTATTTTAAAGGAACCCGTTAGCTCAAATGGAGGAAGAGAAACGTGAACACGATAACAAAATGAAGAAGATGGAAAGCGAGATGGAGCAAGTATTCGAAATGAAGGTAAGAATTTGTATCAGCTATAAATGCCATAATTATGTCTAAAATCTAATTAAGTATTCAGTGGAAGGGTTTTTGTAGCCGTGTTTGAACATACGTTTTTCCCAAGCAGTTCTTCACTATGCTGCCATGCGAAATGCTTGGCATTAGTTTATCTTATAAAATGTTAATTTGTTGAAACTTACTGGTATAATTCTTGAAACTAACTAAACTTTTTTAAATCGGTCTTCTTTTTTCTGATAGATGATTGTTATTCTAATACTTAATATAAATTGAAATTTATAATAATGACATTTGAATATATCGTTTAAAAATTTGAAAAGTTCATGTTTATCTAACAAAATATTACAGGTTCGTGAGAAGAGACAGAAATTGAAAGACTCTGAAGCGGAATTAACGCGAAGGCATTCCGCAACGCGGCGATCACTCGAGCAACAAGCTCGAGAGTTAGAAGACAGAAGACGAGCGCTCGATGCTGAACGACTCGCCTGGGAACAACAGTCGGGAGTGTCTCTCGACGACCTGAGGCGACGATCTCTCGAAGCTAATAGCAAAGAGTAAGTTTCATATAATGTCTTCCCAACGTCATATAACGTAGTCTTGAATCAACATTTACCCGATTTGATAATATTGCGTTTACATTTATAAATAAAAGCATCCTTTATATGCCCGTCACGCTTTACAACAAACAAAAAATGTCGGTTGTAAGGCATGGATGATTCATAAAAAAGTTTTATGAGCAAAGGATAATGCACACATGACGTGTAACCCTGTGTGAATTTGACTTTTTATCATTAAGGAATAGTTAGAAGATATAAAATCATTGTGATCTCACAAACGAAAATGGAGTTCTCACCTTTGCAAAGCAGTATAAAATGAATGAATCATCTGTTTGTTATATTTAAAAATTAGCAGAAGAAATACAACACAGAGTGATTGATAAAGTTATCTGCGAGGTCGGTTTCTCTTTCTTTGATTATGGACGCAGACGCTTGTTATTATACTCCAGAATTGTAAAAAAAATACATATTGTATTCATCCAACTAAAAACTCCAAACATTAAAATCAGATTCTACATTTATATTATGAATTCATATTGATGTCTTCATTGGAGTCTGCTTCATGAGATAAATCTAATTACTCATAAAACCGTGTTACACGATAATGAGTAATTTAGATGCTCTAGTGAGAGCATCTAAATTACGCATTAGAGTCTCACAACAGCAGAGAAAACGTACATTATTAGTTTGATGGGTTACTAAAACCAAATGTATCAAGTGTCAGGATTTCAGGGGAGAGGAAAACAAGTGGTTTTTGAGATAAATTTAATGGCTTTATCAAAACACGAACAGATAATTATGATTTAATTTAAGACATCGACTGAGGGAGCTTGATGGAATTTGAATTCATAATTATCTAATTTGAATTCAAATTTTTACACATGCCTTTGTGTGTTTTTAGCCTGCCGAAATACTTAAATGTATCAGTTGATTGGGTTTATTATTTAAATTTTACCCATGAGATAAGATTTAGATTATTTCATTACTCATAGCTCTTGCCGAAATATAGTTACGATTTAAAAAAAATATCTGGTATTAATTCTCCAAATATTTTTAAAATTGGAAAATAATACGAGATAAACTCTTTTAAGAGTGACTGATAAACTCGTGTCCAAAATCACAAATTTAAATTTGTTATTGACCTCGCTGGGACTCGCTGAACCAAGACCCACCTAATTGCTACAGCAAAGCTCTTACCACTGCACCACAGAGGGCGACAAAATGTCTTTATGTTACGGATAGAACCGACCATAGTGAATAATTCTACTACATATTTACCTAAAAATCACATTTTTTGTAGATAAGTTTTTGTGTTACTTACCCCTTTGAGTATTATGAAATCTCAACGAAATTTATTTAAGTCTCTTTTGTTAATACTAATATATTACTTTGTTCTAGAACCGTTGACGGAAAGGAGAAAAAGGACAAAAAGAAGAAAGGATTATTCTAAAGAGTAAATAGTGATAGGTTAACGTTTGATTGCATTCGTATTCATTACAGTAATAGTATATATTATGGTAACAATGTCCGATCTTTCTAGCGATCGGATCTGCTCAAATTCTCTTTCACCGTCGACTGTCACGATGACATTGCTCCGCATCGCGTGCGGCCCTATCCGACGATGGCGGAGTCACATTTACGACAAAAAAATATGTATAAACTGTGTGCCATTAGATGTTTTCATTTTGACAATTGGAGTCGATTGTTGAAATATTTATTGAATATTATTGTTTGTAAGCAGAGCGGACTTATAAATTTTTCTCAAGTTTCAAATGGTAGACACGGATAATATTGATAAGATAGCTGCTATTTGTAACATTACGTACGGTATTATAAGTGAATAATGTGAAATCGTTATAATTTTTTTCTATTTACTACGGCTTCATGTTTCTCTTTCTATAAATAGAGCATTCTAAGGATATTCTTTTTTATCTTCAAATATCTAAAAAAAATTAGCATTTTTAATTTAAAAGTACAGATTTGTGAACGTGTAACCAGTTTCGGTATTTGTTTGCCGTACCATATACATTGCCAGCTTCAATATTAATTAACACAATTTGGTTATAATTTTATTACGACATTCGTGCCTAGGAATGAATGATTAGAAAAAAATAGAACTTTTTCACTAATCTTCAGGGACTTCCGCATTAAAAAAGGTCAGTAATCGCACATCTTTCATATAGAACAATATTGGAATATCGAGATTAGCATTCTCTGTATGAAATGAAAGCAGGAAGATGCGACGAGAAGATGGAAGATGAGAAGAGGAAGCGACTTGTGCAGTGTGGTGAATAATGTTAGACATAACTGACTCGTAAAGTAGAATGCATACGAGCAATTCAGCATGGAATGTGAACTATAATACAGCAAACGAGTGCCCGACTTTTAAACCTTAATTTTGAATTCAATATTTTATAATCATTCCACGCTCTTCCATTCCTGCAGAAATTAAATATTTCCTTGGAATGTAATTTAATCATAGTTATATCAGGTTGTAATTTGACTTAATTTTTTTTGTATTTATTTATATTATATGACACTTTAAATATATATTTAATTACTAAATGCTTATCATTTATAATATATGCATTATATTAACAACTGTTATTTTGTGTTGTCCCTATTATTATAAAGCATAAAATATTCACAACGATTAATCGGGTGAAAACTAATTATAATTTCTCTCAATGGAAAGCTTGAAGGATGACCTAAGAATGCTGTTATATAATTATGCGCCTAATCTGAATTATTATTCATATTAAGATCCTCTTATAAATAATTATCACCTCGTTATTCCTCCTAGAATATTCTGAGTAAATATTAGACCGGTCTGTTGACACGGATCGAAACACAATAGGTATATAAAAAATAGGATTGCGAGAAATTTTATGATTCTGTGTAAACTTGATATATTGAATAGACGGTAGCCTATCGAAATCTTCTGAAGTATTAACTGACCCGTAAGAGTACGTCTTGACGACGAGGTCCGGCCGCATTTCAAAAGTCTTCTGTCTGATACAACGATAACTTTGTCACAAAGCTGAACTGTTCCTTCAAGATTATTTTTTGGATATAATTCTTTTCACATATGTTTGATATTCCGGAATAGCTGTCTTCTTTTTTTGTAGGTTCATTATTATAGCCGATGTTTGCAAAATTAAAAACCATTAATTATTATTGTCATTCCTGGAGCTCAATCATTCTGTAAAAATGATGTTTTGTATTTTCGTATTGTGGCATAATTTAAGATTCATTTGTAGTAGGCTAACTTTAGTTTGTAATTGTGTATTTGTATCTATCTGTTTTATTACAAATTGAAAAAAATCGTATCCAAATCTTGAAAATATTACTTATTTCACAAGTGATGTAATATAATACAGTATCTTTTATTAAAATATTTTAAAACTTGAAGATTGTGTTTTATTGCATATCGGTGGTCAAAATGAAGCAGAATGCTAAACTGTCCCATTTATATTGTAGGAACCTAAATTATTCATCCCTGGACCGACATGTCGCCAGCCTACTATTGGTTTGTGACACAGACCAACTCAAATAATTTCAATAAGTCGCGGGAAACGAGCATTACAATGTAGACATGCTTACTAATACGACTGCGTTTGGTTTACAAACATATTTTCTGTTAGGATGTTATTATTTTCTGCTATATATCTTATAAATAATGACGTTACATGGTTTTTAAACACTGTTTTACTACTTTTTATGTTTTTGTGTTGTTCCATATTCTCTTCTTCCATATTCGCTCCCTATGTGGAGCATTTGGCTACCACGTGGCGTCTCCATGAATCCCTGTCACCCGCCAATCGCTTTGCTTCCTCCCATGACATGCCAGAGTCCCTCAGCTCCGCCTACATCCTATAGATAGTACCCGATGGTCTTCCAGGACGCCGGAATCTCTAGGTCGGAAGAAGATGGAGGCTTTCCGGAGGCATCCGCAGCATGTGACCCAGCCAACTCCAACGTCTCTCCATAACCGCCGATGTGACAGGGCATTGCCCGGTCCGTTCCCTAACATCCGAATTCCTCACGAAGTTAAACCACTTCACCCCACATATCCGACACAAGCATCTATTCTCGAAGCTCAGTAAACAGTTTTTTTGAGATTTCGTCAGGTGCCATGTTTCGCTGCTGTAAAGCAGCACAGGTAGAATGCAACCGTTGAACAAATGGCATTTGGTTTTTATTGTGTACAGCTGCGCATCCCAGACGGTCTGCATTGAGTTAAATCAAGCTCTGGCTTTTCCTAATCGGATAGCGAGTTCCTTTTTTGTGTTCCCATTTTCCAAGAAGTGTATACCGAGGTATCTGAAACTGTCAACCCTCCCGCTGGTTTGTCCCGCGCTAGTCAGGGTCCTATCAAAGTCATCACAGGCATGGTTACACCTCACATTGGTCTTACTTGCGTTTATTTTCAGACCAATGCGACCTGAATTAACTCCTAATCTGTCGATAAGTCCCTGGATACCCTTCACAGATTTGTCGAATATGACAGCATTGATTACGCCGATGCTGTCATATTCCATAGCCACTAAACGTAAAATGTTTTCCATTTTTGTGGATATGGAACAAACCAAGACGGAATTTTTCTGGGAAACAATTCAATATTTTTTATTCTGACTGTGTTTTCGTGGATAAAAATCACAACATAATTTACATTTATTATTTGTTTATTACAATAAGAATAATTATCATAATTAGAATATTTAAAAAAAATCTTAGGTGTAAATGCTAGAAAAGTTATATAGTTTTCTAATAATAATATAAAGTTATAAAAATATGTTAATTGTGAGGATAAAAACTTAGTTGTAGATTATATATAGTGAAATAAGACTTCAGTTTCATTTAATTATTATAATGCTTTAAAAAATCCTTATCATTTTGTAGCATAAACTTCATCACGGACAAGATAAGATGTCAACGACTTTTTTGTTTCCTAATGGTATATTTTTCTGTAGTATTTAGGAATACGGGGTAAAACTTTATAATTGCTATCCTGTTTCTTTAATGGAACCTTTTTTTTTCTTCTAGAACTACTACTGTGTGAAGTAATTATTAAATTTTGACGAATCAAATTGATTTCAATAAAATCGCCATTAAAATCTTTTCTCCATTTCACATTGTATAGTAAAGTCTGATTTTCATAGTATAAATGTATGTAAGGTATTCGAGCACACGAGTGAACTCGAACTGACAGTTCGAGATCACACGTAAAAAAAAGTTTTTTTTGAAAAAAATGGTATGTGTCACAAACCAATACTAAGCTAGCGATGTGGTGTCTTAATAGGTATTTACTGTTACATGTTTTTTGAGGGTCAGTTGACATGTTGGTTGCGGAGGTGCTTCTGGTTAATCGTGGCCATATTTTCTATAATCACTGGTTATGCAAGCTCTCATCCTGCTAAACAGTAATGTTGATGGATTCAGGAGTGGAAACTTTCAAACAGATTTTTCAATTGATTTATGGATTTGTGTCTCATGGCATAGATGCTGTGATATTAGCATTCTTTCTCTCCTAGCTTATTACTAATACTTTCCTAGATGCATCCTTACTTACTCCCTTCGATGAAACGGGTTTGACGACACTGGTTTGTCCTTGTCGTCTTGAAAGCAGTTATTGTTTAAAAAAAATATGATAACTGATGACTTTTTAACTAGAGTATCAGTAGTGGCAGGAGTGAAGTTATTAATATAATGATGTCTTCATGACTGTCCGAATTTTGTAAGGTCTAATCTTATGTAAAAGACAGTTCATATTGGGTGGGTTTACTCGCTATCTTGAAGTAAACAAGTCAATGATAGGTAAAATAAAACACACAAGTTCGACATCTGATAGAATCAGATTCCACTGTATTTTAAATAGATTATACATAAAAATTAGAATATTCTAGTATGAATTAAAAAATACAACTGAAATATATATTTAATCCTTAACCATGACTAATTATTAAGAATAATTTGGCAGCACTATTGGAAAAATATGACTATAATTTACTGCTAGATCTGTAACGATTGATACAATGTTATAACATAATTAGATTATCATAAATTCTATTTGTTTACGTAGTACAAAATATATTAACATTTAATGCATACTTTTAGTCTACACAATTGATTTTTTGAAGACTAAAATAACAATTATTATTACACTCCACATTCTGAAAAATATACATATTGATATTGTATTCCAAAGCAAAATATATGTGAAAAAACAAACCCGGGTAGGTATTTGATGAATAATGTTAAAATACATTGCAAATCTGTCCTAAATTAGATCGGTCGTATAAAAGCTACTGTGAGGGCTTTCGATAAATTAGATGCATTTTTTTTATATGAAACAAATAACCTGGCAACGCGGTAATAAAAATGTCACATATAACGTGTAATAGATATTTTTAAAAAGAAATTCTTGCGACTGCATATCGTTAAAGTGTAAATGTAACAAATGTATGGGAATATTCACAAACTTTTGTATCATTTTTGGCTACACACAAAAATGTGTCTACATTAAGGAAGCTCGTAGAATGTAACAACTAAATATTTTTATGTTCACAATCGGCTTATTTTTCACCCTGACGCCCATCTAAAGCAATCGTTTATGCGAGAAGTCGTAGGGTTTGCTGCGCGTTTTATTCGCATTGGACTCGCGAGCACCGCGAGGTTAGACGAAAAGCGAGAAGAGACGACACCGACTAGGAAATTATAATACCGAAGTTGCGTATTGGAAATTTACAATATTTAATATTACACGGCGACAATGATACAATTTTAACTTTAAGATGAATCGAAAAACACTGTTTATAGACATGAACGCAAAGTGCCAGACGCATGGCAAATACAAGCACACAGATGACGATAATATTACATTGACACAATTGAATAACACGTTAGATAAGAGAGCGTTATAAGATTAAACTGTAGAAAAAGCTTCACATAGAATTCTTTTATATAAACACATTCGTCACTTACTTTTCTAAAATAACAACGATATATCCGTCGAGAGACTAATTAGTTGCTGTTTCTCTCTTTCATATATATATAGCAGAAATGTAGCATTTAAATTACAAATGTACTTTTATGTTAATATAAAATATTATGGCATCACAACGACCTATTCAATAAGTACCTACAATCCCTGCACGATAGGTATTTAGTTATTAATATAACAGGCACATTACATCCAGTATGACTAAATTGTATCCATAGTATAACAAATTTTTGCACTGTAATATTGTTCTGCACAATGTAGCGTCGATCGTATTAATACATTTAACATTCTAGTTCTTACTATAATTTCACGATAACTATTAAGCGTGATTATCAGTTTATTTTTAATAATCTATACATAAAATAAATAAATAGTTTGGTTTAAATGAACATTTCTTTTATTTAATGATGAATTATCTAGTCAACTGAGTGAAACGTAAACTTTGTCAAGAAAATAAATCTATGTGATAATTCATAGACAACAAAAGAGATACGGAATCACCGCATCATCTAATAAAAATATGATAGAATATAGTGGTAGAGAATTTTTCTGACGCAGTATTTAGTAGTAACAAAACTCTAAGCCTTAATATTTTTGTAGCATAATAAATAGCACGTAAGATATTAGATTTTTAGGTCATCAACATTTTTTTAATTCTTTGCCCTCCAATCGCCAGAATGCAATATTTCATCGTGGAATGGCAGAATTACGCAGCTCCTATTTCTGCCAGAAAATAGCCCTCTAAAAGGATGCATCTCTTACATTTATAATTTAAAAATGTTGAACAAGACCAACGAAAGCTAAATATTTATTTATGAACCTCTCGAGAGAACATTATTTTTGAAAATAAAATCTAAGAATCTAGATGATTTACAACTTAAATTTAACATTATTTATTTTCATTGATTTTAGTTAGCTATAAATATAAATTCGTCCATTTTTTGGTGTTATATTTGCAGAGTGGTTAATAAATTACTGTATTATTTGTTATATTATTATCTATTTTTATTATTTGCGGCGATATGCTATTTTATTGTGTGAAAGAGAATTAAATTTGGTGTCTTTGCCCAAACTTCTATCACCCTTTTCTGTTCACGAGAACTAAGAATATTTTGTAAAAAATCTACTTCATTAACAAAATGGCAAGATAATATTATTATTGCGGTGCTTAGAATTTATCAAAAACGGTGAGAAGTAGTGACATCCTGAATAACGATTTATCATATGTTAGTTTCCAGCCTGCAATTATTCAAAGAGGAATGTGATGTATCAGTGCGTATATTCCACAGATGCTCGCTTAGATTAACACGACCACAATCGGACACAGAATACATACTAAACTCTGCAAATTTTACCTACAGAAATATTATTAGAAGCTAAACACTATATCATCTGCAAAATATTCTTGTTTTAATGAAACCTTTCAAAATGAATGAATATTGAGCTACTATTTAGAGGAGTCACCATTTCCTACATGATATTTTGTACAAAACAAGCAATGTTGCAATTACTGCCAGCAGAGGGCTGTTAGATGTGCATACCATATTACACATAAATACAAATACATTATTTATAATTTGAAACTAAGAATAATTTTTTTGTTATACCACGCACTCAAACAGATTTCTTAAGAGTAAGGCAGATTATTTCAAATCTTCTGAAATTACCTGCCTGTCAGATGAATGTCAGTTAAGGTTGCACAATACACACATGCAGTCTATGGGCATCTTCTCTATTAAGTAACTCAATCTAATGAAACAGCATTACATTATGATTTATTCTGTACTTAAGTGAGTTGCTGATATATTTTGCACACATTCATAGCAGTTTTGTTTTTGTGATATAATAACATAAACAACATAAAACTTTAGTATTGTATGGTATTTTTTTAGTTGACTTCTATTTTGTTTGCATTGAAAATTTTATATTAATGATGCATACATCGTGAAAGTTTTATAAAGAGCTACCGGTTCTCAAAAATTTTCTGAAAAGGCATTGACAAAATATTGACAAAATAAGATCAATTACATGTACATTGCACACTAATTCTCCTATAGATATTAAATATTTTATTAAAAACAATCAACACTAATTTCCTACAAATTCAGTGGTCTTATTTCAAACCATACACTGCATATGTCCGATTTTCACAATTTCCTAAGATTTCCGTTGCTTTAATAAACATAAACAAAGTTTAAACATTGCACATAATGAATCCATCTCAAAATTTCAGGCAGAAACATTTTCTAAATAAAACACCTGCGAATAAAGTAATGATGTCAAAATCTTTCTTGCTGATAATTCTTAGCCTTTCTACTCAATATTAATTTCAGAAATTTATGCAGCTTTATTGCCAACTTAACCTTTTCTGCGCCGCATAGTTGATACAAGTGTGCACATCAGGCTTCATAAATATGTACATTTTTATAACAAATCATAAAAACTGCAATCAGACTTATCTGAAATCGCAGTAGATTTTATCAAAAAAAGAGTTTTGATATTAGTTCAGGTTGTCTAAAGTTGTCACTTCACTGATTATATCTACTACTGTAGTAGGGTATAGGGTACACTAATTTTTTGATACTAAATGGTATTAATCAAAATTAAATGTTATTAGAAGGTTTTTGACACAGATGTCGGTATGTGCATGTAAAATCGAACCTATCTTCCCATTTAGATGTAACATAAGACCTTGAAGTCAGCCGCTACTAGACATCTTGTATCAGGTCTTTGGAGCATGGACTAGTATTACAAGATATCTCGTAACTGGCACAGAAAAGGTTAATATACATTTACTTAAGTTATTGGGGTGTAATGGCTTGGTGAGCAAATATGTAAAATCTCTCGGAATTTTCTTGCTATTTATAGAGATACAATTTTGTTTCATTCTCAAGCAAGCCCTTCTATTAAATAAATGCATCTTCAGTGAGTATACCTATTCTTAATGTCGGACACAAAATCAAATTAGTAAGGCTGAACCGCTAATGGGTTTCGAAAGGTTCTCCATTTGAGGAAACTTCGTTTATTTGAAGATGATTGTCAGTCTCTTACCCAAATATTATGGAATATTCCCAAGAGCATCTTAGGATGTCAATAATTTTCTTAGAAACATCATAATTACTATTTTATTCTAGATTTTTCTATTTTAGTAACGACATTAAGAAACCATAGCCCCTGTTTTGCTACAAATGGATTGTATTTTTAAAGGAATATTATAATTATTTCTCGGTACCTATGTATTGTTCATGTTTTTATAGTCCTTTGGAACAAAAGTAATAAATGTTAATTGTTATATAATACTGAATAAAGATAATATATTAAACATGTACAAAGTATGAAAAACAGCACAAATCATATCAAATGTAAATACAAAATGCTTATGTGGTAAGTGGTAAAAATTACTTAGTTATTTAAAATATAATAGACATGAGCGACAACAAAAGAATTCAACAAATAATTTATATTTTATGTTAGAATATGTAGTAAATAAGCTTTAGTTTACTTTAAAGTACCAATTATTAAATCTTTCTTTATTGTTTATATTCAAAATTATTAAATTGTATGTAAAAAAAACTTCTTAGTAAGTCATTTTCTCAATACTTCTAGTTTTTCTCTGATGAAAACTTTCATATTTCTTTTCATTTTACAAAATTTATAGTTTCATGTATCGTTATAAAATATATCAGATATTTAATTCATCTATTCAACTTTATTGGCCCTTCCTTATGAAATGTTTCTTTTGATACAATTAGATTTTTACAAATCTTATAATTCTCAAAAGAATCAGCAACGGATTGTGTTGTAACAACCTACCTACCCGAAATCTGATATTGCCGACTTTAAGCTACTCAAAAATATTTTTAGGCATTTAGTTCTTTAAGAATTTAAAAAATAAGCTACTAGGTCAATGCTGATTTATAACAGATTGGACAAAGATATTGTTTATCGCATCCGATACCGGATGGACTCTTAACAAAAATGATTTATCTAGATTTTTAGTAGTTTATTAGGGCTATGGCTACCGATAAGAAAAACTTTTATTCAATGAACCGCTATTAACAGTAAGAATAATAATTTATTACATTTGTAAGTACAAAATTACATTTTTCTTTTATTTTTAACGTCAGAATGATAATTATTTACCGATAAGAGTCGATAAAAACGCTTTAAGTAGAATCTATCTAGGCTGGTCTACCTCTAAAAAATTTCATAATTTTAAATATATTATCCTACTATTCGAACATTAAGATTTTCTAATGAAACAATAATTATAAATCACAACATTGGAGTCGAATAATTATTCAAGTCTCATAAGGAGCGCCGGGTCTCTCTCGTGAGAACGGTTTATAGGTGTCTTTTTTATCTCCTACGGCGCAAACGTTGACACTCAAAGAATAGCTCGGTAAACGCTGACCGTATATATCATCTTAAAAATGATATAACATATGTCACTTTATTTGCAAGAATTTAAATGCTGAAATATTGACTCCTCAGATCTATATCACAATAAGGAAGAGTGGACAATTTAGATGTATACTAAAAATCATAGTATTCTCAGTTGATAACGATGAGTTTAATTCGTGCGGTATTATTCAAAGTATTCATTGGGATATAATAATTGAAAATAGAATCATTTAACCTATATAGATATAATCAACAACATCTAGAAAAAACTAATTCTGAGGGGCGTAAGTTATTACCCGAGTAAATAGAGCTATTTTGTTAACCCAGTACGAATTAGTGTCAGGTATATACAGAGATGTTAGCCACTTATGTTTCGTGAAAATTATTTTTGACAGATATTTTAAGCTTGTGTCAAAATTTTATCGATCACAACCTTTTATCATAAAGATCAACACTAATAAAACTATTTATTTTAATCACATTATATCTACGTATTATTGCAATATTTGAAATTAAGATTTTCAAATAAATATTGCTGGTTATTTAACAATAATAGCAGAAAGAAATATTTATGAACACTTAATAATTCTCTAGCAATCTATGAAAATCAAACAGTCAAGATTATTTACACGATTTCTATTTCGCTTCATAATATACTCGATATGTTTAATGTGTCCCGATAATAGTGCTCTCAATAATGTCTGGTAGCCATATTAAAGCGAGCAGGATAATAATTTCGCAGAATCATTTCTGTGAGATTCGGAATACTTCAAAGAATGACTTTCCACTTTCATATGTGCTTAATGACAAGGGTTTTTGTTATTTCACTTGATTTGAATTCTTGCAAATTTAAAGATTGTGTGATTTATGTAAAGACAAACCATTTTAACCATTAACCAGTAACAGTGCCATTCTTGGAGTATCAACAGAGGGTGAAGGAGCGGTAAAAGGGTAAGATTTATCAGGAATCCAGTGATTGTTACTTTCATAATGACAAAGACTGGGGGCGATCTTTAGAAGAGGAGGAAGCTGACCCTGGTCCGCCGGGAGTCGCCCTTTCCCCGGCGGCCCATGCCGAATTGTCACATATTCGTGTCCGGGCCCGACCCGCCCGCCTTACTGTCGCCGCCTACTCCTCCGCTGCCCTCGTCCTCGCGGCCGCTCCCTCCCGCTCCGCCGGCTCCTCGCCCTGACAGACCGCTGAAGTCTAATTTGTACTGAAATCAATAAAATAAACCGTTAATTATTTTGGAAAAATTGGGAAGTTGAATTTCAACCTGACGGTTGGGAATTGTATATATATATATTAAAATCTTTGGTTAATTTATTAATTAGTTATTCAAAAGTTGTAATGCTATTGTTACGCTTCTAATATGTTTTTTCTTACAAGCTAGAATAAAAATAATTAGATAAAATAGTTCTGTTAATAAAGCTGCAATTATTATTTACCTATATAGAAAAAACATAATGAATGTTATGATTAAAGCCTGGTTATGAAAAATGATATCTTTTCCCAAAAGCCATTATCTATTTTAAGCTGGTTAGCGAAAACTATACAATTTTTAATGTTTCAGCGAGTAAAACAATGATAGGTTAGTCGAATATAAAGCTGCCTCAATCAAATTACGCGGGTTTGCTGTTATGAAAAGCGCTCTTATGCCTTTTGAAAACTTCATACTTATTTTGATATAGCATTACAGCTCTTATGCCTTTCAGCCTTGATCAGATTCGGCTTCCAACTCAAGTCTACCCGTACTGGCATATACAATTTAAACTGAAAAAATACAATATGGTAATATAAAAGAAAACGTATCCAGAATATGCTGTGGAGAGCCCTAATAAAATAAAACATTCAGTAGGTAAATCAAGAAAGTGTTTTGTTTTAACTGGTTTTCAACCGAACATTTTTGAATTTCTTTTATTTGTCGTTAAACACAGAAAATCCCAATTCATATAAAAATATTTGTTCATAGCTTTCATACACACAATGAATGAAATATAATGATACAACAATAATTTTAGACTTAATTTTTAATTGTGAGTTTTAATTAGTCAAAACAGTTTTTTAATCATTGCAATTGCCAGCAATTGCAGTTGGTGGAAACAACCAATTTCATCACTGCACGCCAAATAGAATATATGTTCTCATTATTTCCTATTCACACATGAAGTTTAGCAGCATTTATGTTGCTATTAATTTGTAAAAAATGGTGTAAATATTCCTTTAAAAAATAAATATGTTTAGTGAATCATTTTTGTAATAGAATTAAAAATTACATTTAGGTTTATTTACCTTACTAGCGCAATCAAAGCAGGTGGTGACGACTTTGCTGATAATATTCATAAGGTTTTTGGTTTCCTGTATTACGTTATCAACTTTACTGAACGTGGCTGCACGGCCCACAGTCGGATCTTTGACAGTGAACTGTAGCTGTTGAACGTAGGTCGGAACTCTGTCTAGGTGTTCTAATAACAGCTTTTTACTTGATCCTATCGGTACCTAAAAATACAACCATTTTATTGCATGTTTATAAAATTTACTTAAAAATTATGCCAACATTAACATAATTGTTTTGAAAAAAGGCGAATTAATCAAAGAATTGATGCCGAAATAGCTATCAACTATGTTGCTATTTTTTTACACTATTATAATAGAGTTCTACTAAGATTTACTTGGCTTATTCAATCGATAGCATTACGGTTCAAAAACTGGACATACCTGATAGGAGAATTGCCTAACAACTTTATATAATCTATTTGCTTCTTCTGCGAAATATTCAGCCTGGGTGAACAGATCCTGCGTTGTCATCAACTGTCCTTCACCTTTAGTAAATTGATACATCGCAAACGCCATGGAAGACATGTTTTTAGCCCTGGAAGAAAAATATATTAATTAGCTAATAAGCATTGAATATTGTCGGGTAACTAAAATTATTGAATAGATTTATATTATCATATTATAATTTTGGTTATACATAACTGATAATTTTCTTAAATATTTCAAATACTTTTGATTATTGTGCTTCTTAGTAGAAATGAATTGAATTGACCATATGGAGATAAATAGTTATGTGACATTTAAAAATGTAGAGACTGTGCTGGATTAACCACATACATGAGATATAGATCCACTTCCAAAGATTAGAACATTAGAAAGATTAGTCCCGCCCGGTGGAGGTGGTTGAATTACGTCACAGTGATTTTCAGATCCATCACTGTGGATATTGGGATAGGAAAAGGGTAAGACTTGGCAACGGTTATTATGTAGATCTAATGATGATGATTACTTGTGGTTATTTACCTTTTAACTATGTCATTATTTTCTTCTAATGCAGCTCCACTTTCTTGCCATTTATCAGTTTCGGCATCCATCTCTGAAGACATCATTTTCATTTCCAACCCTGATTTTGCAATTTTAGCCTGCTCTTCGGAATCTAATCTAACTTCTTTCAAAGGCTTACTAGTAGTACCATGTTTCTGAAAAAGCATATGAAACAATTTGCTCAAATAATATTAAACGGTAATAAGGGAAATCTGTCTGGCTGGAAGCCTTCTTCATATAAAATTAGAATTAGTAACAAGCCAGTTTTTGATAATTTTTTGTGAGCATTCAGTCAATCGAAAATCATAGAATTGCTTTTGAGACAATATAGGTAGTGTCCATCGCACACACTTTTTCCAGCAACACTTGGAAAGAGTGTTTTGTTTTACATGAAAAATATAACCTTAATATTAAAGAAACATTTGGGGTTAAGACTAATGTCATTTTTTGAAAGTTAAAATTGGGCGAAAAAGAACAGGTTCTTTTATGATCAGTACTTGAAACATAATATTACAATGACTTACCCCCGGTCTCGGCAATGACATATAGACCTGCTTCTCGGGCTTTCCTTGCGCCAACTCTAAAACTTCCTTTGCAACGGCGGTGACGTCAGACAATAGCCACTGCCACATGTCAGCGAAGACTTCTAAATTTTCTTTAGCTATTTTACTAGAGGGGTAGACACTTAAAGTCTTGGCCGCAGTCACGACCTGCGGGCCGTATATTCGCAGATTTATTTCTGTGAACTTTGCTGTTACTTGTAACGTTTCCGATAAGGCAATGTGTCTAAGGAGTTTGCATACCTAGAAAAAAAATTAAAACTAAAAATTTATTGGAAAACAAACGGTACCGCAGATGTGACACAGATTGCAGGTCAAGACTTTTCCAAGGAATGCGATGGATTCAAGTAGTAGGCCTTAATTTAACAAAAATTATAATGAAGCCAGACATCCTCGAATGGAATAAATTGAGAACGGTGAAGATGACATTTGGCAAGGAATGTTCAACCGAAAACTGTATGTAGTGCAGTGTTCTCTCTTTTGTCTCACATGCTAATGTATGATGGCGTTGTTCAGGCTATCTCTCAAGGATGGAAGACATTCCACTACTAAAGTAGCTCCTCTTAAGTTAACCGGAGGGGAGCATGAAGTTTGGGGTAGTTCAGCAGAAACGGTTAGACTTTGAGAAAGAGACACAGTTAAAACCAATAGTGGCCAAGGTACAATAGTATGTTTGTCATAAGTTAGATCTGAAAATGAAGTATGAACAGTTTTCACTTTTGTGTACTTAATAGTCCGATAGTATAAAATGAAATATTGTATGGCTATTGTTTTATAAATATATCAAATTTGGATTATTGAGATTTTGTACACTTCCATGTATTTTGTCACTAACGACCCGGATTTCGCCTTTCGGCATCTTCAGGCATTCGAGCACTCGAACTTTCAGCTCGAGTCCATTCGTGTGCTCGAATGCCTGAAGATGCCGAAAGGCGAAACCTGGGTCGTTAGTGATAAAATACATGGAAGTGTACAAAATCTCAATAATCCAAATTTGATATTGAAATTCCATCAAGTACCCTCAGTCGATGTCTTAAATTATAAATATATGTTTTTTGTTGAGAGATCTATCTATGTAACTGTTGTATTTATTATTGTTTATGTAGTAACGAAAGTATATCATCGTACTTATGCGATAATGGATAAACTAAAGCTACCTCTGATGTTATAATCTTTATTCAGAATATTTGAAATAATATCAATACCTGAGAGGAAGATTAAGTGGAAGTTTTATGCTCAAACATCTATGATAGTGAAATCTATCAGGCATTGATACTTACATGAATATTAGCTTAATTGCTAGAACTCAGCTCAATAGAATGTTGACTATGATATTGCTTATAAAACTATTTCTTCAGCCGTTCTCTGTAACTAATTGTGGGACCCAAGGAGGGTAACTATAGTACTATTTTTCAGAAAATAGCTCATCTCAACTAATATGCCTTACTGTTATTGGAAAACTATATCAAAAATTAAAGAAATTATGTCACCTGAATGATAAATCTTTTATACGAAATAGTAGCAATAAGAATTAAGTCTTTATATTATTTATTAGTAATCTTGTCTTAATAAAAAGTCAATTAATGGGAATATGATTTAGAAAATGCTATGCTGTGGTGATAGCTCAATTTGCGCTTACTTCCAATATGTGATCGATATGTTCCAACAAGGCATCAGCATGTGGGTTAAGTCTAGCAGGCGAGGGCGGATGGGCTAAAGCTCTCGCTGCCGCTCCAGCAGATGCAGCAGCAGATCCTAATTCACCCGCCTGTTCTCTTGCTGCACCCACTAGTCCCGCCCAAAGGGCACGGGCTGCTTCTAAGGCTCCACCGGCTGCATTTTCTAATTCACCTTCCATGTCTGAGCAGTAGTCCATTCCTTCGTGCATCACATCGTCCTGTAATATTATTTTATTATTATATAACATTTCGTTGATTATTTCATAAAGAACCTACTGGGTAATGAAGTGACAGATGACTCAAAAGAAACAATGTATCTGAATAAATAATGAATAACTTGAAATCAATAAAGTTTATGTTACATTTTTGTTTTTGTACTATGGAATTTGCACAGTTTACTGAGCATTTGATGTTCCACGAAATAACTAAGTAATGTAAATTTTTATGAATATGAGTTTTATGTTTCAATTGCAGCTAAACTGATATTGGATATATTGCACCACCGGTAAAATAGTGTCACAGGCTGAAATTGTTATTTCTGAGTCATGGATATGATTGGATTCGTGATATATTGATCTATATTAATATTTTCATGTCTTAAACTCAAATAGAGTCAGAGACAGATTACTTAATTCATTTGATCACATTTCAAAAATGGTGAAATCGACAGAAAAAATTTATCCGTTATGATTTATTATAGAGAAAAACTTAAAAACAGTAAAGTTATAAAAAGATCATGTTTTGTTAATGAAAACAATCAACAGTTTATGCATATAAATGTTATATAAATATCTTTTGTATTAAAATAGTAATTTTTGAAAACTCCAATTAGCTCTCCGGCAAAATGACAAATTCAGACTTATGACTGTATTTAATTTGGGGGTACAATATATTCATTTTTAGTATAGAAGTGTGTATGTATGTTATAAAAATAAGATTTGTCATATATTACTTTTTATTAATCTGAGACCTGAAATTAATCATGAAAAAATATCTGTCAATTTCATCATAGTAAAAATATTATTATGTAATTTAATATGTTTTCATACATTTTAAAAGTATGTATGTGTATTTTGAGTTGAAATATTAAGGTATTCAATAAAAGTATTTTTAATGGTTTTTATGAGATAATAAAATAAGAGAAATGAAACAATGTTCAGTGATTATTGTCACATTCACAGACCTATCAATTATTTCACGCTGTTGGGTATCAATCGGTTAAAAATTTTTATTACAGACTTAGAAGATTCCATATTATCTCACCATGTTCACAGCCACTCTCAAAAGCTGATTCAGCTCCAACTTGGTCCTGTCGCATAGCAACAAAATATTCTGCCTATAATTGTGACTGGTGTACGCTGAGTCCGTGAAGTCCTGCGTTCTCTCGATGAGCTGGTCTAGAGCTCTGGCTAGGGCTTCTCGTTGCATGGGGCCTGCGTGAGCTCCTCTCGCTCGAGACACTAGTTGACCTAAGCGCCGAAGAGCCCCGCACACAGTTCCTCTTTCACCTCCACTGTTTCCACTAGTATTCGCTCCTTCTTCACAGTCCCAGGTCTGAAAATAATTACCATCACAATGTAAAAATATTTAACTCGTAAATATGGTTTAAAAATGTCATTATTTTCACCTGTAATAAACTTTATGATTTTAAATACAGGTAATGCAAAGCCATTAGACAATTTATATTTACAGTGTGATCTCAAACTATTTTTTCGCATTTATCATTACTTATTTTTATTCCCACTCAAACACACATAAGAACTGTGTTAAATGGTTCTGCATTCATCGCTCTCCTATGAATCGCTTAAATAGGATGGTCCCATCACAAATTGTAGTTTGATTTTTCACTTTTCTTCCCTTTTTTATGATTCTTAACTTAGGAAGACACCACGTTGAGGTTGGTGGTAATTACTCGATGTTTCGAAACCGAAACACTGTACACAACTCTTTTAGTTTGCAAGGATCGATTCAAATTATCCATGGTATAATCTTTGAGTCATTAATTGTTTTAATACATATGAAATACAAATTTAAAGCTTACTTGTGATCTTGGCGTGAGTGCTGCCTGACAGTCTAATACTCCGTCTTTAACTACGTAGTGTATGAGGTCCATCGCTCTTCTCATTTGACAGAATACCGTATCTCTGTTCTCTCTTGCTGTCGCACATTCCGGGTGCCTTAAGCAAGCCTGCACAAGATACAGTTAATATATTTAGATATAATTGTAACATACAACAAAGAAATAATAATACTTTTCTTCAAAGACTAAAAAAAACAATGCAAATATAATCTTAAATACATATATATTCATTCAGTTAGACCTATTTATCACAGTGATGGGTTAGTTAATTTTAGACATGGTTTCATTGCTAATTCAAAATCCCTTAAATTGTGATACGGTTCCTTTTTAATTAAAGTTTTATAAACAATCTGATGGTTGAATGTCTATGTAATTTAAGTATAATTTATGACATCGACTGAGGGTGCTTGATGGAATTTCAATATCAAATTTGAGTTATTGAGATTTTGTACACTTCCATGTATTTTGTCATTAACGATCCGGGTTTCGCCTTTCGGCATCTTCAGGCATTCGAGCGCACGAATGAACTCGAACTGACAGATAGTAAACAGTGTCGAACGTTTATATAGAAGATACAAATAAAACAAATATTATTTACGAGATAAAATATTACAAGTCTAGGATCCACACTGATACCTGAGTTAAAATTTCGAGAATCGCCTTAATCCTTATTTTGTAAACAACGCATTAACAGTGACGAATTGCCGCTTTCCAATTAATATTAGAATTCCCAGTGATTTTACAATTATAACAGCATTGTGGGTTTCGACGGGATGCAATTCGACGATGTAATTATTATCGCCATGCCTCAATCAATTTTACATAGTTTAACTCATGAGAACGGTGTTTGTAATAAAGTGAATGATAATGCCGTACCCTCTTTTGGTAGTATTACGTACGATTCTTTATCATTGTCATGTTCTTTATCATGTTGACATCAGAACTATTGTAAAATACAGTATAAAAAGGCACTATTCTTACCTTGGAAGATGTTAAAAGCATCATAGTGGACCGTTCTAGGACCTGTCTTGCAGCAGCCATCTGAGCTCTTCTTCTTTCATCCTTGAGGTCATTCTGTCTCTCGCCAGTGACATGAGCTAACTCCACCATCTCACCCCCAAATACCGAGAACGCTTTCACAAACTCTGTGAAATTCGTCACCGATTCAAGCCGACCGAGACTTCTTGCCACCTGAAACATTTGATTTAAAATTGTGTTATACAAAACGACTATTAAAATTATATCAATTACTTTTTGTTAGGAATAGGATTGCTACTAGCTCATCGTACGCAGTGATTCCTATTGTTGACACTGGAGAAGGGGGCGTTTCCAGCTTGATCATTTCAATCACCTTTAAAGCAGCCAGTCACAAAGAAAACGGTCTTGGCTTGAACATGGTTTTTGATGTAGTTGTATACACAAGTCGCGACCTCAGTTGACCCGCGTTTGCATTCTACTTCAGTTCACATATTACATGTACCTTGATGGGATACAAGATCATATATGGTCAAATTGTAGGAAGCTAATTTCTTTTATAAAAAATTGCAGACACTTTATCCTTTGGGCTTTGCAATACAGTCTGCATATCAAAATTAAGTAAAAAATCTTTATAATTTGCCTTTCCTTGAAGAACAGCTGCATTTTTTTTATCCCTCGGGCTGTCTTTTCTCTGTAGGTGATTATTAAGTCTTGCAAATCCGATAATTCTTCTTCCGATAGGGACTCATATTTCAAACAAGTGTTGCACAAGTATTTCTTAGGTTTATGAAAACTAAGATTATACAGATTATTGTACAGAAATACTTTTTGTACAACGAAATACTTAATTGAAATACGAAATACTTATTGCTAGTACAGCAAGATTGACAGAAATACTTAATACTTTTCCCCGGCTGTTCTCAATACACGTTTCTTTATAAAGCTGGTACATTAATGTTATGCTCAGCAGGAAGAAAGTACTAACCAAAAGCAAATATCTATATTTGAAACTATTGTTTAACAAATTATCAACTTAAACACACTTTTATCACTAAGTTCCACTGTGAAAACATTTCAAAACAACCGCCAATACGCTTTGCCAATAGTAAAATGACAACTACCTTGGCGAACTTGACAATATTGTTGTAACATTGGTCACAATGATATGTAGGTAGATATATACCAGAAAGGCATCATAACACTTAGAACTACTTAAGAAAAGATTTTATTGTAAAAGGCCTTATGTCACATTGGCCTTTTATTCATAACAAGAAGTGGATATTCGCCCTTACGATTATCGTTTTTAAGTACTTCCCTGTGGAGATTCAAATTCGCTGTTTCTACACAACAAAGCTAGTGAATATTGTGTTGTCATGAAAATCTCAATTTTGCCAAAATAGTTGATTCGCCCTTTTTATAAAACACCGAAACAGTATTGAGGATAAGGTTCACTGTGGTAATTATTGTATGTCAGTTAATCATTCTCTTTTTATAAACAACACTGTCAAATTAAATATCCCGATCCATTTACCTTATCCTTAGCTAGGAGTAATTGTTTAACAACGACGATATCGGCCAGCAGGAGCACTCTTGTGACAGAAGCCAAGAGTCCTCTCGCCGCTCTGACCATAGCCGCTCTTTCACTTCCGTCAGGGTCTCCTCCCATAGGACATCCTCCCCCGACTCCAGACGAACTTCCACCGACGGATCCGGCAGCCACGCACAGTCTTTCGATACTGCCGCCTGGAAATAATTGGAAATTAAAATTCCATTTCATTTGAATTCAAAACATAATAAATAGCATGGCATATATTATTAATTTTTCAAGAAAATTTAAATTTAAAAATACAACAGTAGAGCACAAACAGTTTTCATTGATTTTTTAAATTTTTATGTGTAATATTATACATTATATGTAAATGTGTAGGTATATGTTAAACAATTAATAAATAAAAAAAACAGTGATGACCAAAGTATGTTAACTAAGTAGAGGTTTGAAAATGTTACGAAAATTAAGAAAAGATTTTGTGTTAATAATTTGAATAACTTCTATTGAGATTTGAGATGCTCCATTGGAGTTGACATGGCAAAGAAATATTTTGTGATAATATGTTGGAAGAGCAACTGAGGGAAGGAGTATCAATACTTCAATTAAAATATATTGATCGCTTATGATGATTTCTGATAATTCAATAAATCGTCATTTATGGATTACCACTAAAAACCAGACTAGTTGATTAACAAACAGTATCACCTAAGTAAATTAATAGTAAATACTATCGTCACTGAAAAGGGATTTTGAGCAATCGACTCACAATGTATTGAAATGGAATATTCCAGGAATTGAAAGATTGGTTAAAAAATCATCAATACTGCTCAAAATGTTTCCAGTAAAGAATATTGAATAATAAGTATTTTTTTGTAATACAAAAAACGGAACGAAAATTTTGATTTTTTACGAATCACGCACCGCACCACTCAAATTGAATTCGAGCTCTGATAACCTCATTCAAAAGGCATAGTTTTGAAATAGTTAGAAGCTAACGTGGTGACTAAGTAACACTAGTTAGTGCGATAATTAAACAAATAAAACTAAAATATATCATTATATTTATGTCGTAGTGATAAGTAGTGTCGTAGTGTCGTATTAGAAGCCATACTTCAAAAAAGGCAAGGATTTCAAAACGTCACACTTCAAATACATATTTCTCTACAAAACAACCTATCGATCACATTAAGATTTTGCAGATGGATATTTATAATTTATAAAATAAATAATCTTTTGTGTATCGCATACCAATATTACTTCCTCAAATTGTTGGTGATGACTATCTGTAAAATAGTTTGTGACGAAATAAGACAGCAGGAGGTAGTTTTTATAAAATAAAACTGCATTTTTAAAAATCTCGTAAATGACGACAGGCCAGACGAGGCGCTCTCTTATATCTTATCCGAATCTTAGACAAAATCAAACAACAATATTTAATAAACATATTTTGACTCAAAATTTTAATTACTGTGCTTACAGTCCAATATATTTTGAATTTTCGTTTTTCAATCTTAAAACGATTGAAGTTTTTTTGCGATGGTATCGCATTTTTGCGGTGATAGATTTCCCACAGTTTAGTCTTTTGTGGTTGAAGGGCGCTTTTGTTGGTGCCATGTGCAGTTGATTAATACGATATGTTTGGGCAGATCGATCCACATCCAGAAGTGCTTAGTCAAGCTTTTAGTGGAACTATGTATGAGTGTGGAACAGCCATCTGGGCAGGCTTGAGTGCGTGTCCTGGATGCGATCCAACAGAGGGTAAGTCTCACAAGATTTATCACTTAATACTTTCGTTAATATTGGGTAACAAATTAATTTCATTTCATGTTATAATTACAGTGACTATATTCTATATCATAAAATGTTTCATTATTTACCAACTCGAATGTATAATACGTTTATTATATTGACTTATGACAATCCAACGTTACAACGTCACAACTTCAAGACGTCTACTCATTCCTTTATCATATTTTACATTACACATATGCGGCCTTAGTGCGACTTTTTGATATAAATAAATAAATTTCATTGTTATCCTTCATTTACAAAATAATGTACAAACATTTTTATGTATGTTTCTTTAATGCGGCCTTATTTGATTTTAAGATAAATGAATGCGGCCTTCCAACAGGAAAAGGTTTTTCACCCCATGTCTTGTGTCTAATTATTAGGTTCTCACCTCTAACGCATATAATTTGCACACAAATTGAGTGTTTTATTTCTATCGCGGCCGATAATAATGCACGCCAATTATTTATGCTTTATTTCAATTTACAAAATAAAAGACATTTTGGTAATTTAAAAAAAATATTGAACAGATCAATCACATAAAGGACGTATGGTCACCCCAGTTATAAACTGTAGTAACTAGCTACAAAGTATCTTACCGTTGCAATAAATTCGTCTTCGTGTTATGCTCTAAAATGGCGTTCATACCTCAAATATTATACTGTGTGACATGGAGTCGGAACTTATCATGTGGCGTCTATGTAGCGATATATAGGACATAGGTAGTATAATAATATCTACCATTTAGGAGATAATGATATTTCACACATTCAGTAATAAAATCATAATTTCGTAGGTATTATTTTCCTTATCACATATGAAAGCTCCGTTGGTAGTTTTAGTATAATATACGATATTATAATGCTCGATGTAAGTAAGTTGAATATGCTGGGTGTAATGTATGTATATATATATAAATATATTATATGTTTATGTTAAAGACAATGAATATTTGATTTGTGATTTTGTCGTAACTATAATAGCATCTTATGTAACAATTTAATCTAACGTTTGGCGTCGATTTACGGTACAGGTTGTCCCAACATTTAACGTGATCCTTATTAAATGATACGATGTAGAAAATACATATCCCCTAATTTTACATGCTGCGCGCGTGACATAGCACCCCAAGTGTACATATTATAATATTAATACAGCATGTTTACGAAGAATGCAAAGGGCGTACGATTGAAAAAAAAGAACGTTCGTAAATATTCATCGGAAGAATTCATTAAAATCACTACTTTACAAAAAAAAATAAACTTAGTCTCAAAGTTATTAAATAGCTTATAAAAAAATGTATCTCTTTCTTTGAAGGTTTAAAATAGAAAAGAATAAAGCTTTATTTGAATAAATAATGATAAATGTAGTCTGCTTAAATTTAAAAGATAATTAAATCAATAATTAATAATTGTATTATTTATGCATTTGATGAATAAAGTTTTTACTTTGGGGTCAAGTGAATTTTTTTTAAGCGCTGATATGTTACTTTAAGCTGGATCATGATTCAACATGGCTAGTATTACTTTTAAGGTGTTAACTGTCAATTCTTGGTGGAAAGACATTATATTTTAAAAAATAAAACACAATTTGTTTGTACTACATCCACATATTTATAATGATCAGGACCGGTTTCGCTCATCACGAGCATTATCAACTGATAAAAATACAAACATAACAGGCGTATTTATATAAAATATATAAATACACCTTTATGTTTGTATTTTTATCAGTTGATAATGCTCGTGATGAGCGAAACCGGTCCTGATCATTATAAATATGTGGAAGTAGTACAAACAAATTGTGTTTTATTTAAAAAAAAAAAAAATGGCTAGTATTGTATTATTTCAGAATCAAGTGATACGGTTAATAAGATTGTTAATTTTAATACAATATATGGACATTACAGTGCCGGAATTATCTATTAATTATGTAATGAGAAGAGTAGGAGTTACTAGTATTAGCAGTGACCCTGTACCGGTCTTTGAAGTAATGCAAAAGCGTACGTGCTCTCGTATATGTTTAAAGAAAAAAAGTTGTAAATAAAATGAAATTCAACGCATACTTCGTGACTTTCCTGTCGACACGTTATGGGGAATTAAATGAAACGTGAAAATGCCGTGGGTTTTTTGGTTTTGCAGGTGAAATATTTACAGTTTTTTTGTTCACTTTATTTTATGGGACTATTATCAGAAAAGAGTTTTGCATATAAAGCGTAAAAGCCATTTAAGAAACCGGATATATTTTTCTTGATTTCCGGCATTTAAAAAAGTAAGTGGTTTACTGCATTGTTTGACAGTATTATTTGTGTATTCAATCAACATACTTGTTACATTAAATTGATAAATTTGGATGTTTTACAAACATAAGACTTTACTTTGAAATACGTCAGAAATTTTTTAATCATATAATTCAAATTGACTAAATCCTGCAAGTATTTAGTGTATTATATCATATATTTGCAAGCTCAATCACAGTTTTTGTCTGCATATCTTTTAGGTTAAGATATTTTTTTTTAATTCATGATGAATACATTTTCGCTCTTTACTTTGAGTGAAGGAACTTTAGACGAAAACAAAATTTTCAGTTTATTATCTTATTATTTGTGAAATTCAAATTGTTTAATATTTTAGGCTGCAATGCGAACGAACAATATCTAAACATAATTTACGTTGTTATGAGGACATAAAAGGGGACTTGTGCACTGGAATACAGCTACAGGTAATACGAATGATTCAATCCTTCTCTGAATCAGCGTCCAGTCATCTGAGAGTGATTCTCAAATTAACAACAGTTTCCAGTTTGATTGTTATTAGCAATAACATAAACAAATGAACAGCTGGACGTAATGTATCTTAATGAGGAGTAGTACCGGGCAAAAAGTAACTATAATATATATTATCTCTTCATATATAATATATTATGTAACATTTTAATTCTATTTGAATTATATTATTTGGTATTCAAGATATCACGCGTAAAATAAAACATTTGTTTTTAATAGAGTCGTTGACATGAAGAATGAATTTAAAAGATTATCACGATTAATCCATCAAAGTTCCTTTTCTTTTTTGAAAATAAAAATGTTGAGTCAAATTTGTAGCGAAACGATAAAAGCAGCCAACGTTCAAAGAGAACTAACAAGATCAAAACAACTTTATTTGAAAGCCTTTCCTCGACCCTAACCGGTATTTTATATATACGAAATACAATCGCATCATATTGAAGATTTTCATCGTTCATCCCCTGTAATGGATTTTGCACAATCGACGAACGGGATGAGCAACGACGTTTCTCGATTGAGGCGCCTCTCTCCGGCGGTTACAAAATATAAACTCACTACAAAGTGGTTATAAATATGACAAAAAATAAGTAATACAATCAATGATCAAGCATTTTTCGTGATGTATTTTCCATGAATTGCTTTTTATTAAATCCATTTTGGTTATAAATTAATACATTGACTGAGGGTGCTTGATGGAATTTCAATATCAAATTTGAATTGTTGAGATTTTGTACAGTTCCAAGTATTTTGTCACTTACCACCGGGCTTCGTCTTTCGGCATCTTCAGGCATTCAAGCACGCGAATGTAGTCGAATTGACAGACAGTAAACAGTGTCTAACGTTTATATGCAAATAGGACAAAATATTATTTATAAGATAAAATATTATAAGTCTAGGACCCACACTGATATCTGAGTTAAAAATTCCGAGAATAACCTTAATCTTTGTTGGGAAAACAAACGCGTTAACAAAGTACCCAATTGCCAGTGGACAACTAATGTAAGAATTACCAGTGATTTTGCACTTATAATAGCATTGTGGGTCTTAAAATGCAATTCGAAGAAAGGTTTTTTTGGTTTGTTGGAATTTTTAAAAGAAATCGATTTATTTATGCAATGCCAAATCGGATTTTGTGCCGAGTCAACGGAGAATATTTCGAGAGTAGACTGAAATGAATATTAAGCGCTTAATTTTGTGTCACTGTGTTATTTTTATAAAGCAACCTCAAGACCACGGTGCAATAATTTTTGCTAAGGTCACTAAAACAAAAATTACAAGGTTGATCTAGATCTAGCTGGATGAACGAAGTAGAGCGGGTTTGTGAAAATACAAGAAACTCTTATTAATTGTAAAGTCTTTGTTAGGCTTCATAATCGGGTTGACCGTTAAAACCGTTGTTAAAGTGTTCAGATATCAAAAGAAAAGGGTTTTTCCTTTTTCTATACCATGTCCACTCCAAAGAGGAGCATATGGACTTTTTATGGAACATTTCAACATAAGTGTTTTTACTAGAGCTGGTTGTTATTCAGTCACTGAATCTTTCTTTTCGAAGAGGGTAAAAACAGAAAGATGAAGCTAAGCAAGGACTGTAGTTAAGCTTTTAGTTTTCTCTACATCTCGTTTTTTACTATCTGATAGGAGGGTTGATATAATGATATACCCACCGGGGGTAGGAATAAAATTCATACCAATCAAAAATAATTAGGTAGAATTATATATAGATTTCATAATTATATACAAATAGAGTCTATGTTCATAGTAATATTAAGATTATAAGTCACGTTATATTTTTTTAATATTATATTTATTTGTGTCGATTCCGTGGTGCGATCGCTTACATTAATTGATTTTTCAATCGATTTATGGATTTCTGTTCGTAGACATGAACGTTTGAATTTAGCTCCCACCCACTCGATGCTAAAAACGGGGCATAGCGTGAGCGATTAGCTAACCACTAGTTATGTCCTAGACCTATCCTTCTGTCCCTACTCTCTCCGAAGAAGAGAGGTTGAGCAACTGAGTAACAAGCGGTTCTCATAGAAAACTTCTGTTGAGATACCTCCATTAGAAGGCCATATGCTCCACACTGGAAGTGGACATGGTAAAAAAAATTGCAGTCAGTGGTTGACAGGCTAAATATTTTAAGAAACTATTATTTGTAGTGTGACATACAAAAACTTCATTTACTACTATCATTACAAAGTGGACATATCGGTTTTTGATTTTAAGCGCCTCATATATATAAAGTTCTCATGTGAGATTTAAATAGAGTATTGTTATTTCGGTAGGAAAATATATCGAAATTTTTCATTTTTACGTGACAGTTCAGCATGAAAACTATCATAAAACGACGATATAACTGTCGAGAGAAAATTTTATTTCTGCGGCGTGCAATAGACACATTAATAAATACGTCACATATAAAAAAGTACTGAAGCAATGGCCAAAAATCTTATAATTCTCGAAATCTTTGCTCCGGGGAATCCATGTATTGATAACAAAACACAGGATTTGAGTTTCATATATTTCCGAGCGACAACTTTTTGTCGCTTGGAGCGCAGTGGAGCGCGATTGATAAATTTCAACGCAACAGAGTGTGACAAGCAACAAAAGTGATATAAAAGTTTATGGGCAGTTTTAAATCACATCTTGCACGCAACCCGTATAACCGGAAGACAACTTTACGAGTTTAAATGAACTTTTATATCAAACCAATCCATTTTTTTTTTGCTTTGGTCAATGTCATTGAAATGACAAAGTTATTTTTTGTAAATTAAACATGCGTCGTTTGCGAATGAACAACAATGACCATATTTGTAGTAAAAGAGAGGCACTCTTTCGACTCTGAAAATATTGGAACCATCGCAAACCAATCACTTACTCATTCTATCAATAGCATCGATAGCCAACATAGTGAGAAAACAAATGATTACCGAATAATTCTATATGAAATGAATCATATTATGTTATTTGTTTTTTCACTTTAGCACTGCTGTGTTAATAGTAAGCAGTGTGAGAGATCAAATGGTTTGTGGAGAATCAAATTAGAATTGAACCGCGAATGATTTGTCTTCGTTTTGACTATTCAATCGATTTATGGATTTCTGTTCCTAGTCATGAATGTTTTTGATGTCTAAAATTTTCCCTCCCACCCATCCGATCCTAAAAACGGGGCATAGCGAGAGCGATTAACCAACCACTAGCCCAATCCTTTAATCTCTACTCTCTTCGAAAAAGAGAGTTTGAGCAACTGAGTAACAAGCAGTTCTCGTAGAAAACTTCTGTTGAGATTAAGGGTCGAAATTTCCGAATTGATAATGAACGAAACGATAAAAAAAAAGTATTATCGTTTGCATCGATAATGGAAATAACGACAGTCGAAATTTATCGTTTGATCGATATCATCATTTGTGTAACCGATAATTATCGATTTTTTCGACAATAATTTTTTTCATAGACTGTAAACATTTTAGTAATTTTTAAATATACCTTTGCCACCATCATACAGCCAATATGTTTTTTGTAAAACGGTAATTATCGTTTGTTATCGATTACTATCGTTAGAGATCGATAATCGAAAGTTCATTATCGATTACCGTTCGATAACGATAATGAAAAGTCGTCGTTATCGTTATTGTTCATTGTCGTTATCGTTCATTATCGATCACTATCGTTTCTCAGTCAATAAGAAACCGAAATTTCGACCCTTAGTTGAGATACCTCCATTAGGAGGCCATGTGCTTCACACTGGGAGCGGATATAGTAAAAAACACACTACTACGACTCGAATGGACAAATCACCAATGAACATCCACGGAACATCCAATAAGAATTAAACAACGAGGGATTTTTTTTCGTTTCAAAACAATACGAAGCATTTGACTTCTATTTATGATTCTTGCTCAATCATTTTTCATATCAATTATATTTGAAACGGATTCAATATTGCGCAAAGAATGAAAATATTAAAATATAGGATTCCCAATAGTGACTTTTGATATTTTAAAGCAGTATAATGAAATTTATTCCGCTGGGAAAACAATAAATGACAAACTGGCATCCGTTATTTATGTTATTAATCATTCTGCGAAAAGAGTCATTTTAGTATTCAAGAAACTCGAATTTGATTAACGTCCATCTTGACATTTCTCATTAATAATTCGCACCCCTGGAGCTCGTTCCGGGACTCACGGTTCGCTGTCTATCCCTTGTTTTAACGCCAAAGCCTCAATCAAAATTGTGTACATATTTGCCATCACAATAATAGCCAAATAACTCTAGAAATTTAATTAACTAGATCAAGAAAATTTCAACCAATCAATCATTACTAAATATTTAATTAATAATCAATTCAAAAAGATAGTACATTAAAACGTTGATACAGTGTACGAATGCTGGCAAGGGGTTGTCCGATAAAGCCAAATGTCCATTAATAAAGAAAAAAGGTTTTCCAAGCGTGCTTTTTTATATTCAATTGAATCTACATGAATAAATTACACATATCATGTTATTATCGAGAATGACAAGGGTTTTATGTTTGGATGAGCTTGATGTGCTTTAACGTACGTCAAATCATTAGCCGGTACTCGTGAAAGCTTATGTATGGTCCCATGATCGTCATAGTTATGTAGGATTTAAATATACCTTGATTTTTTTATCAATCTTTACAATTAACTGAAAATGGGCTGTCAATTAAAATTCTTTCGGGCCCTTGAAACGCCTGTAACAGGGGTTTTTGAAAGCCTGGCAGTACACCTTGCATTTGTTTTTAAGTTGTTATATAATTAGTTGATTGTATTGTATTTAAATATTGATTACTGTTTATCTTTGGTGCTACACATATTATATCGTACACATTCCAAATTTTTTTGGTACAGAGCTGTTTTTTAGTAATGTATTCGATTATTATTAAATGATAATTGTTTACTTAGATTTGTGAATTAAAAACTCTTAATTAAACTTATTGGTGCCAGAATATGCCACTAGGTGTGCGATTGAGGGCGAGTCTCCAAATTACAGCCGTGATACTGTTTGAGCTATTTTATAGATTGTGATATTGGAAAATACAACTATTATTATTTCTGACGGTAAAAATCTGATTGAGGAAAGTCGAAGAACAATTATATATACTCCACTATGTTATTGATCACGTTTGATAATAAAAATGCAGTTGTATCGCAAACAGATTTAATTGCAACTAATTATGTTGTAAGTAACTAAATTAATTGTCAGTCACTATTTATGAAATTATCGCTATAATTAATTATTTTTCACTGACAAGAAACTGAGATGAGAAACTTAAATGGTTAAAGTTTGAGAATTTCTTTAAATTAATGACTGTTTAATTTAAATACTGAAAGTGTTGTTTAAATAACTCACAGTATAAATAGGTAACTGGTTATATAAATACTAACTATTGTGAAAACTTAATTTATATTCTGACCAAATGTTTAAATTAAATACTGACCAGATAAATTTAGACCATGGGATGTAACAATAAAGTCAATTAGAAATCGACATTTATGTATATTATCTATGTTTTTAAAAACTACCATGTCATAAAAAAGTATTATGTTTTTATCATACGCATGGATAAGCTAAAATATACGAAGAATAGCCTTTCTATTCTTCGTCTATTTTAGCTTCGGTTTTCTCGGGAAAAGCTCTCTGTGTGCACACATTTTGGCGGCACCGCGGTGACACATTGAACAAATCATAATAAAACAAAGGAGATCATGCCGCGGCGTGAAAGCTCTCCAACCGAGAATTCCTCTCACCAAAAGAGTAACAATGTAATATCGCACCCGATAATTTGTGCCGAATAAATCTGTCTATGGATATAATTATGAATGAAAACGCACGGTCGAGTGAGCGCAACAAAGCTTTCAAAGGGTTTCCAGGGTGGAGATAGTAAACATTCACTGTCCGCAAACTATTAATTTCCAAAATTTACCCTTAAAACCTTAATATAATATACTATATTTTCTATGGATTCGGCGGTAACTTTGTGGAAGTTCATTTTTAATATAAAATTAAAATTGATAACTTAGTTATTCCATTTGGTTAATCACTAACGTGACGCGTTTCGCCTCTTTAAGAAGCATCTTCAGACTAACTAACTAAGTATTACATTTATAAATACTTACGCTGTTATAACGGGAAGGTACGCTAGACAATAATAACGATACCTCAGTTCCAATGTGTAAGAAGTCAAAAATGTGCAGTTTTGAGTTAATTATGAGGAAATGCTTAGAATACCATATGACAGGATTAGTGATTAGCTAATCGCTCTCGCTACGCCCCATTGGGATGAGATGGGTGGGAGGGAGGACTCAGACTACGAACAGAAATCCATAAATCGATTGAAAGGTCTATCTATGAAAACTGTCCGCACCGGGAATTGAAACCGAGACATCCGTAACCATAGCCAGTGACGCTACCAACTGCGCCACGGACGACGAAGATTACTTTAGATCTAAACTGTAACAACTACAAAAATTCTATGAGTACCTCTGAAATTATTAAAAAAATATGTTTTTAAAACTTGTCTTACAATGTCGATAAAATCTACGAAAAATAGATGTACAGTAGGAGAAGCAAAAATCGTTTTTACTTATTATCTCACTGACTATATTTATTGAGGTACACTGAAGTATCGATATAAACTAACGCAGTGCAAATAAAATTGTTTTCTATATTTCGTTAAATTTATTTTCCACACAGCCCTAAAGTTTGATTGAATAATTAACAATGCACAGCGAACTAACACTCTCTCAAACCTTATTGAACTAATGTAATGCGGTGTCGGGGGACGTCATTCGTAGCCTGAGTGTGTTTTTGTGTTCGCTGGATTTTTTAGCGTCATTTCGCGCACGGCTGCGGTGATTTCCATGCATACTCCGCAGGTTAACTGTACAGTTATGGTACTTCAAAAGGTCAGGGATGAAAAACAAATTTTGAAAAGTCGTTAATTTTTTATTAAAGCACCTTTAACTCGTAATTAAATCGTAAAAATGAATGTAACATTTCAAATTTGTTTTTCAAAAGTGTACACACTAATTTTACATGGAAATCCACCTAACCAATCGAAAAATTTCCCTTTATTACAAGTTATTCACAGCAAACTGTTTCTATTTCTAAGCCATACGTCTGGCAAAACTCTCAAAGCTTTGAAATAAAAAACATGGCTGTCAAAAAACATACACTTTAATTGAAATAAAGAAACGGTCCAACGTTCAATATCATTCTTTTTACAACGTTTGAATAATACGTTGTTTTCTAGATAATATGTTGGACACAAATTTTCATTCAAAACAGTGAGGGTATAATTATTATAACATTTATTTATCTGTCTGTCTGTAATGGCTGTAACGCAAAGCTCAACAGTTCGCTTGCAAGATGCAAGATGCACATAAAGAGAGTGTTTGTGTGTGTGAGCGTGAGTGCTTATATAACAAATACATCTAAAAATAGGTCAATAAAGTCAAAAAAAGATTACAAAAAAGCAGCTAACATTAAATTTATAACTTAGTAGGAGAAATATTTTGAATGGATTTTTTTTGCTTCCTAATGCGGAGAGTTTTTCATCAAATAAAACATATTTAACAATGGCAAATATCACATCTATTTATAGAGATTATTAATAAACTGCGACCTTAAATGAATAACTTTTTTATGACAAGTTTAGTGTTTACTGTTGTTTACGAACTTTTAAATATATAATCTGTAACTGATGGAAACGGTTTTCTTTCTACTCGGTATACTTTATCATTCGCCTTTTATCTGTTCTGATACATTGCCTACTGCATTTATTTTTACCGCACGTTGTATAAAGTAACTCTTTATTACTGTAAGCAAAACTAATGGAATTTTATTACAGCACTTAATTAAAATGTCGTATAATATGACATTAAAAAAGCTGTTTCCAACTTCTGATTATAAAATGAATTTTCCACCCTCGTCCATTTCACCTGTGCGTCGTCGTTTTTTTTCAATCTTGTGTGTGATTGTTTGTATATATTTATTTGAGCAAGGATGTATTGTGTTTGGATATTTTTTTTCAGGCAGCGTCGCGGCGCCGAGTTATTGTCGGAGCCTTTGTCGAGGGGGAGAGCTTTGTGAAAAAAACCTCTCGCCTTTTGAATTGGATTTGCGAAAACGCGAATCAGGATTTAATTTAAACACTTCCCCCTGACACCCATAAATTTAAGCACCTGGATTAAGTCGCTTTCATTAATTTCGGTTTTACAAGTTTATCCGAATAACTTATGAGTCAGAAGTAAGCCGTTTATACTGACCTTCATGAGAGAAATCATGTCCATACTAATACGATTATTATTATCCATTTAGGAATCCCTAATCACTATTTAAACATAAAATAAATTGAACTATGTGGCTAAACATCGAATAGTCGGTGATATATTCAAAGAGAAAAGGAAACAGATGAAACAGACGTAGATACAGTAAACCGCCCTCCTCGATAACACGATTACCAACAGCTTATTTTTCATTACAATTTGCGACTTCTCCTCGATTACGATTACACATTAAAATACTACTGCCCCGCTTGGATATCCTCTTATTTTGTACGAGTATGGTAGCCCCGATAGCCTGCTCCCAGATAGCTCGCCCTCTATATACCGTGTTATCGGAGAGTATACTGTATTATAGTATATTTAAAAAATATATTCACAGACATTATATATGTTTAATTTTATTTATCAATACGTGTCGGATAAACTTAATCTACTTATATATTATTCATCGTCTTGATATTTATATGAAAACTTTTATTTGACATAAGAACAACAAACTTTCTTATTGACTGATTTTTTCACTTAGCACGATTTATTTCATAAGAAATCAGCACTTCACAAAACTCCATGCATATCATATCAGGTTTGAGAACATGTCAAACAAAATGACTGTATTCATTTTTATTAACATGTTCTACATCGACAGGAATTGAAAAAGATTTTTTACAGCAGAATCAATGAAGACTTTGGAACCACTGTTTTTATAATATTTTTTAAAATATGAAATACATTATTCAAAATAAACACGTATTAATGAAGAATGGATATATATTATTTTAAAATATAAAATTATTCGACATATTTTATCAGCTTTATATTCAATGTTCAAACTATTTATTTAACGATTATTTAGAATCTTTAACTGTGTGCTTGAATTCCCTGTAGAGACATTATTTTTTTAGTCGTCTTATGAATTCATATCCAAACGAATGAATGTTAGTAATGATTTCATCTAGACACCTCTGAATTGTCTAAGCTTCACTCTAATATCCGCACCCTACATATAAATGGAGGTTTAGCGAATGATTAGTTATCTTCAAATACCTATTCTTCGTTTATATTACACACCGTGAGCGACCTCTGTAAAAACAAACTTATTGTATAATTTGTTTAAACATTTAACTATACTCTTTTAGGCTTTCATGATGTCAAAAAATCTTTTTTTTTTGCTGTATGTTAAAAAAGTGATGAAAATTTAACGGTTGCCGATGTTTATGACAATGCGATATGTACTCCGAGATGATCACTGGAAAAATAATCAGGATATAATACGCAGACCGTGTTATTAAGTATTCAGGGCCAAGTCTTAGAAATCGTATTGAGTAACAGTTGATAGAATTTGGGTGGTCGTTGGCATTTTGATATTTACAATTTAGACATTTCAATAAATCCAATGAAAAAATAACGCGCACAAAAGCCGTTTCCGAAACACGCTAAGTACTTTGAATGAAAGTATAATGTCAAAGAAAACTTGTTGCGTTACAAAATTAAATAAAATTGTTATTGTTATCGTTTTATAAAACAGGGGGGTGAAGTGTTTTCAATGAGACTATTTAAATGTTATCAAATTTAATACCTGTAATCAATTTTCGGTAGGCGGAGGTAACGACCCTCACATGTGAGGAATACGGCTGAGAAGAAGAATCAAATTTTGATCGATTTTGAGCGTATTTGAAGATAGAAGGGTTGAAACAAAAAAAATATCAACGAAATTTTATTGTGCATAGAGTTATTCTAAGCAGTGAGTACCGATACAGAAACAATTAGGTATTTATAAAAACACTTTTCTTTCTTCAAATTTAAGCGAGTGAGCATGTTTTAAAATAAATAATAAAGACGTATATAACCTTACAATTATACTGCATAATTACATATCGAAATAGCCCAAATGTAAATAAACTAAGAAACACTTTTCATACCGTTAACTAATGTATATAATATATCAGTAGTTCCCAAAGTGGTTCACCACCAAGTGTCCTTGTGACTGATAAAAAAATAATAATTTGGGGATGCGCGGACAACGTTGGGGGGTCCGTGAAATGTTTAATATAAAAAAATATTTGTCACACATTTTCATTATTATGAAACTTGAAAAAAGTGATAGCGATTTGTTGAATTATCCACAAAAAGCCGAAGCCAATGTTTGAACAAAGATACTACCAATTCTGGTTACAAAACAGATACCAATTTTATATCCTACATTATGGGTCACTGTACAGAGGCTGTTGGTTGCTTTCCCGTCTTTCTATTTATAACGTGGATTTACTGCAGTTATGAACCTCATCATACTTTAAATATCAAAATGTTCACTTACATTTTATTTTTACGTCACCATTTACCATTCAAGTTACTTTTACTTAGGGGTTCATGGTCAGGTTTTTGCTTTAAGAAAGGGTCCATGGGCATTATAAGTTTAGGAGCCACTGTAATATATTCATATCGACTGTGGAAAGGAAAAATGACGTAACCGACACCAAAAATATTGTGTATAGCTTACACAAAACGTACTACACTATATTTATTTACAAATATATAATATATCGACTGTAAAAAGGCAAAAGGACTTATCCCTCGTCTTTTGAAAATATATTTTTTTTTTTGATTATCACAATGTACGCAATTTAATATACTTTAGTTTGAGCTATACACAATAGTCTTTGTGTGTGGGTTAGGTCATTTTTCATTTCCACAGTCGATATGAAAATTGTATATCCTTAAATCTATATTGAAGGAGAGAACTACGAGGTTTTAATTTTAGTGAGAAGTGAAAAAAATATAGAAGTTACTTTTTCTCAAAATCTTCAATTAGTCCTCTGTATTTGTCTTGCCAGAATTAAATACATGTATATAAATATTCTCTCGTAGAACACTTCGGAAATGATGAATCATCAATTTTTCTATCAATACTACAATAATCTTATTTCTTTCAACGTTTAAACCTGTTCAGCTGGATTGTAAAAGTGCATTATATATATCATGAATATAGTCATGAATATTTCAAATATAATGTCAATTGCAGAATTTTATTCACATGTTTTATTGCATTCCATTTACGCAAACTATTAAAGCATGTGAGTTATGTTAGTTCATACAATTAGTTTAGTGTATTATTGTCAATATGTAATTATTTCTCTGGAAAATCCTGCAGCTGTATTTATTCTATTGCGTGATTGGTTTCCATTTCACTAAAATATCGTTTTGTTCGATTTATTACTAAAATAATACAATATTTAAACATTAGCAGTAAAAGAAGAATAGATGAATAATGATTTGAATCACATTCAATCAGCTGTAATGCTTTACGTTTATTTTATTTAAAATTATCACATAAATTGAATTTTAATTTTTTTAAATTATTAAATAATGAAATAACCCTATGTGAAATGAATAACCAATGAAAAATACTACGGTTTTTCTTCCCAGAATCAATTGCTAATTCTCCTTGATGCTGTTAGTAAAAAAAACATTATTTTTATTAACTGTTATTATTTATAATACCTATCGTTCATTTGACTATTTATTAATTGATTAATAAAGTTGTGTTTTAAGGCATCGTCCAATAAAAGACAAGACGTGGAGAGTGAGAAATCTGCTAATTTCTAGCCCTATTTTTCTATTGTAACCCTATTTGAAAAAAAGGCATTTGATTTGTTCTCTTACAACAATTGCACACTATTGATATAATAAGTCTACATTCCGTTAAATTTTATTTGAATTTAATTAAGTTTGTCTGTCACACTTCAAATATCTATAGTGATAGATAGTGTAATACTTGCTTAACAATTAAATTCTAAAACCAATTTCATACTGTCCCTAGGGAAGTAAATTTGTTACTCAGGTAGAATACAGAAATTCAATTTGAGGGAAAAAACTGTTTTCACAAATTCGTCAAACACATGAGAATTGGACTCCACACGTAAAAAAAATACATGGCACCAATGTGAAATATAACTCTTAAAAATTGCAGAGCAATAATCGTAAGTATTTTCGTAATATATATATCAAATGTTGTACATTTCAATACGTTTTGTCACTAACCCGGGTTTCACTTTTCGGCATCTTCAGGCATTCGAGTACATGCATGAACTCAAGCTGAGATACATGTATATATATATGGCATGGAGCGATTAGCTAACCACCAGTCTTACCATATCTCTATTCTTCTATCCTTATCCCCTTCGAAAAAAGAGAGTAAGGATAAAACCAAATATCTATCATTTCTCTTCGAAAATTGCTTCAGTCAAGATGATCCGTTAGGAGTACATATTGTATATGCTCCGCATTGGGAACGGACAAGGTTGAAAAAGAATAATTATAATGTTTTCAACAAGGAGTGACAGTAAAAATGATGTTTATATATACAAATATTTAATTCAAAACATCATAAGCTTTTAAAGTGTATGCGATTGCTTGCTCTAACTAACGGTGTTTAGTATTTATTTTTACTTTCATATTTTCAAAAAATTTTCCCGAGATAGAAATGGTAAATATTGTTGTATGAACATGAAAACTGTATATCTATCGATTTTATCGGTAGTATCAATGGCATGTTCGTGATGTGGCGATGAATAATGTGCATACAGTGGTCGACGTAATTATTATATACTATATATTATATAATACGCTCATATAATAAGAGCCATGACACATTACAATAGCATGCAGAGCATTGTATCTGTATTGTAAAAAGTTGATTGACCCGCTATTCCCGGACGTGCACAATTATAATATCATGCAGTATAAGTATGCAGGTGTCAAAATTTCATAAATGTAAAGTTCTTGTTACTATTTTGGCAAAGTCACATAGTTTGTCTATTCTCAATAAAGTAAATATTTCAGGATAGTAAATGCAATGTCGGTACGTTTGTTACATTTGCGTCTTCGAAAATTTCGATGTTTAGCGTCAATTTCGAAGAGTTATCGTAATTTTAAGCTGTACTGTTGCACATTCAATTCGTTATATTATGCGACACTACAAATGCAAAGTTCCATGAACTGTTTACTCAGTAAACATTTCTATTACTTATTTATAGTTCAACTAGCCTCTCGTGAGCTTCGACATGAATAAAAAATACCTCCATACATAATACAGTACCCCACCTCGATTTAAGCAGAATTTTCATTTATTTAATGGTGAAAATTTCTTTTTAAAAATTCATTCGCGAAAGAATCAGCCATTGAGAAAACAACCATTTTCGAATTTCAACGAAAATTAAAAAATATTACACACAGATTTTCACAATCATAAGATTTTCAGTGAATGTTGCGATTTACATACTACATAATCAATACCGACGTGGGTGATTCGAGTGTTACATGTGTTAAACTCATAAACTTATGTCCTTCTAATCTATATAAAATATTATTATTATCTGATTATTTTGCAACACATCTGCATTGTGTAAGTGCCTTATTTTACATCAATTTCAGATATTTAGAGTCGTAATCTGAGTAATGGTAATGCATAGCATATAACTAATATTAATTATTAAATACAGCTAGAATTTTGACTGCTATGATTCACTAGAGGTAGCAATACAGTCGCACACGCATAGAAACTTACCTACATCAGGCAACCTATATCTAACTAACAATCGTTAAAAAGAAAGATGAACGATTTGCGGTTCAACACTCATTTTTTTAACGACTCCAGAGCCAGATGTCAGTTATGCGGTCTTGTTTTATAAACTAAATACCGCGTAACTTGGAGCTAAGGTGTATATTTAACTACATTATAGTCTCACCATTATTTCATTGTTGGGTTAGACATTTTCAACAGACGTGACTCAGCGTAATATAATGTAAAGTTGCACTGAGTGCCCATTTGAATTTTAGGCAAGGTCAGATGTATGTCGTGCCAAAAGCATTTAACTTTCTCTTTTCCTTTACACTTGCTAAGTACCATTTCAAATATTATATTAAGTTGTCACGTGTATACAACTACAAAATATACCCAACTCAAAAAAGTGACAAGAATTTTCATTTTATGCTGTAGGTTATAATATTTTACTATTGTTAAAAAAATACTTTAATGGTTTATTCTTTTTGGAAAAATATAATAATTATTTTTTATTTAATTTGAAGAGTTCCACTATAGAAGGGTAAAACAGTAATGTTTTTATTTCCACAAACATTACCTAATATAGTCATAGTTTCGTATAAACGACATGATGCCGAAATAGTTTAATAATATTTGGCGATTCTTGTAGATCTACTAAATGCGTTGCCATTTTTTACTTTATTATGTGAAAATAATCTATGCTTAGTGAGAAGACCGGATCGAAGAGAGGCGAATGGCTGGTTATCGAACGTTCTGGAAGGGCTGGGATCTCAGACAAACACCATTTCAAATCCGATTAAACACTTATTTATTTTTTCATCGAAGATGCAGTGGTTTACAATACACTAAATATAATCTTAATACCTAAAATTGATTCTAAATTTACATTTACTTAACAACTGAATTTACTTTAAAATATAATACAAATGACACGACAAAAGATTTTAAATTAAGTCCAATGTAAACCAAACACAAACAAATTACATCGTCACCTACGCCGCCACGAGGCCGGCAACTCGCCCAGCTCGACAGATCGTAATCGACTGTGTACACATACAATTCAAAAAACTCCCTGCATCGTCGGAGCTACCCCTTTCCGTCAAAAATGGATTCGTCCAGCGGAGTGCCCGGCGGCTATTGAACGGCTTGGCAACAAGAGTCGGCCGATTCTCCGAATTATTGTTGTTACCGCTGAGCGATTTCAGTTCTGGACACTAATGAAACTTAAACTTAACAAAAAAAAAACCAGGATATGTCATTAGATATAATGATAATATGATTGAAAATTTTCATTCTTGGAATACTGTTTTTTTTAAATTGATTGAAATTTTTATATGAATTCTTAATTTTTGCTTATGCTCATTCTGTATTCAAAATAATATTGAATTTCATATTAGTGGATGTCGTAAGTCTTAAAGTTCATCATTTTTCGAAGATGAGCGTGATATAATCCAGGACATGCTCACGCAGAACTCCCCAGTTTCCCCACAGGAAAAACAACTGTATGAAAAGAATGATGTTATTTAGTCAGATCCTGAAGGTAAGGAAAGATATACTTTACCTTGCAGACTTATGATGCACATAAACTGACGATATCAAAAATGCCAAAAAATATTTATCTTTATTACAGTCTTGGATGTTATCGAATGCCAAAAAAACCGAATTATAATAAGGTCGAGCCGGAGAAAATTAGTGTAGGTTTTCTCAGTTTTGAATCACAACATAGGAGAAAATGCGATGACTCACATTTGGTAAATATCATTATTATTTCAGTCCGTTAGTAGTTTGTTTTATCAGCAACCATTCACAAGTCGTAGTGTACTCGAGTCACTTCTCCCAGCAGTTTGGCTCTAATTTGATTCGAGCTCTATCTGCTTTCAATAGAGTTAACTAACAGTTAACAAGTTCTAGCAACAACAGCGTCGAACTACTCTAGAATTAAATTTGTAGCGTGTTTTTATTGAAATGTAATTGTATCAATAAAGTATAGTCTTTGACTAATTAAATAAAAAAAAGAAACTTCGACATTCGCAAATCACTTGTTATTGGAGAACCATACGCTTAATGCGGATGATGGGGTTAAATTGTTGCATAAAAACATGGGGGATCATAAATTGTTTTATCAAGAAGTTTTGGAAATCAATAGAGCCCAGTTAAATTCCTTGCCAATTCTGAAAGAACAGCTGAACCTCCCAAACTCTCCGTTGCTGTATCCTATACGTTGAAACACCTAACAGATGTCACTAAATGTGGAATGGTTGTATACATCTATCCTTTCGTCGAATTGCATCCCGTCGAAACCCACAATGCTATTATAATTGTAAAATCACTGGTAATTCTAATAGTCGTTGGAAAGCGGCAATTCGCCACTCTGTTAATGTGTTGTTTACAAAATAAGGATTAAAGCGATTCTCGAAATTTTAACTCAGATATCAGTGTGGATCCTAGACGTATAATATTTAATGTCGCAAATAATATTTGTCGTATTTGTATCTTCTATATAAACGTTAGACACTGTTTACTGTCTGTCAGTTCGAGTCCATTCGTGAGCTCGAATGCTTAAAGATGCCGAAAGGCGAAACCCGGGTCGTTAGTGACAAAATACATGGAAGTGTACAAAATTTCAATAATCCAAATTCGGTATTGTATGCATGTTATGATATTAATTCCCTAACCTCTAATTTGTAGAATGAATAAAAAGTACAATGGTGGATAATTAATAATAATATTTGAAATATTTTCTTTATTATATTTAGAAATCCAAGGTGAGTTAACTTGCTAAGTGCTTTTAATTTTAATTGATATAAATGTTTATAATACCCAAGTTATGCAAGTAAATGATCTAAAACATAAGTTTGGAGTAATGAAACGGGCAACAATGTGCAGATGTAATTATCCACGTTTCTTGTACTGTGTTCAATGTTCAGATCGTTATGACAACAACAACAACAAACTTCACTTGAGCCACTCATTCTGCAGCAATTTGAATAAAGATAGGTATTAGTCAAAGGAAACTACATACATCCAAGCTAGAGGTCTGCACGGGCCGAAATTTGATGAAATTACCCGGCCCGAGTCCGTTCACTTCAAGCTCAACCCAGCCCGAGCCCGAGTCTTAATATCACACTTGTTACCCGAGACCGACCCAAAGCCTAAATTTAAATATCTCGGGCCGAAAAAAACCCGATTTAAAAAAAATACAGCAGCATAAAATTGATTGAAATTTAACACACTAAACGTACCTACCTAACTTATTCACATTAAGAAAAATCTATTATTTCACGAAATGATTTCCACACATCACCACAGTCACCACTTTTTAATATTTTCTTTATACCGTTGAAACTCATTTTTAACGAATCTGTTGTATTTTTTATAATAATTTTTCCGCACATGAAACAGTCAACTATCTAAAACGAATAGAAAGCAGATATTGAATAATATCACCCTTGATTCATTTGCGAACTATTTAAACTTAGTAGCGGTGATGATTAAATAAACAAAGCATTGTTTCACGGATCAATAACAATTTTATAAACTCAATTTCAGATTACCAAAATATACAAGGATGTCTCCAAACTTATCAAATAAAAGACTCTATTGTGTACAGTGATATTCAAAACGTAATAAATTATTTTAGTCATTGCCTTATCAACAGTATTTAGTTATCAAGAGTACTCAAGATCCGAACATAGTCCGAAATATTTTTCTGAAGAATAAATCCCTTACCCGGGCCAAGCCCGGACCCGTGCAGACCTCTAATCCAAGCACACGATGCTCTAAATGCTAAGAAATATTTTAACTGTTCATTTTAATACGTTATGAAATTAAATTTGATATCGGCATCATTATTGCTGAAGGGTTTGAACTAATTTCATGTTATTACAAATATGTCCCACCAAAGAGCCGAATCCTTAGAATCGGACACCGAAATCACATACGTGAATTTCACATTTTTAATGACTACGCTTTCACCCAGTCAATTTTCTTGTTATTTTTGACAATTCAAGAGTAAGTGCAACAATTATTTTCCTTCTTTGATAAATATCTGCAGTTTTATAACACCGCAATTTTTGTGCCATCGAAGAATTTCATAATTAAATACTAAATTTAATAAATATAATCAGTATAAAAGTAGACGTGATAAATTTGAAACAAGAGACATTATTCAACTTTAGCGTTAGTAACGGAAATTGCCATTAAAATAGGAAATGCGCTACATAATGTATTAGAGTTTGAAAGCTTCAAAAAGCTCGTAAGATTTTAAAGAGTAATAAATATTTAGTAACCTTTCAGTTAAAAGTAAAAAGGATACTATTTTCAAGCAACAAATTTTATGTGCATACATTTTATGTGTTTTATTTATAGACAAACAACGGCAAAGAAATTTTCCAAGTCAACTTGTAGTGACAAAAAGAAAATAACGTAACATTACATTTAAAATTTAATTGAATTAAATTTATTACAACGATTTCGAACAGACTGGTTTTCTATTTCAAAATATTAATGCTTATTATTTCACAAAGGCCGATTTTTGTATAATTATTATTAGTTAATCCATAGATACTTAAGCTGCTTAACAGTAATAGATCTATGTGGAATGTATCAATCGAGTTATAATCTTACACAACGTTTCATGGATGTGATTATCGTAAGTTCCGTAGACACATAATGGCTTTTCTCTGAACAAAACAAATAATGATATTATATTGTAAACTCTAATTAATAATTGATTATGTTATGGAAATAATATTCCAAAAAACGACGTAAATGTAATACCCATAGTTTATCTATAAAAGTACTACGAATGCATATTAATATTCCCATCAAATATTCTCTACCCTGAGATCCGGATATTAACTTATTGACGATTAAAGACTTAAAATTTTGTTTTATTCTGCAGGGAAACCCAATCGTGAAATCATAATCTGATGCGAAAATTTTTAATATCCTGCGACGGAAATTATTCAGGAGTGGTTTTAATTTACCACCGGGGAATTATGATTATCTTATTTCCCGATTGGTGACTATGTGTTGTATCGAAATGGTTTTATGAATGCAGCGGCATCTATTTTATTAATCATTCACAATTTAAATGTGGAGCATATAGTCTCCTAATCTCAACAGACGTTTTTCTACAAAAGCTGCTACTTAATCAGGTGCTTAACATATCTTTCTCAAAGACAGTAGAGATATAAGCATAGGACTAGTACATAACTAGTGATTATCAATTCGCTCTCGCTATGCTTCATTTTTAGGATCGGATGACCTATGTATGACCTAGCGATGAATGTTTGTGATGTCTAAAATTCCCTCCAGGTCGGAGGTGTGGTTTAGACATCACAAAAATTCATAGCTTCGAAAAGAAATCCACAATTTGATTGAAATATAAATTTATGAAACTGACCGTATTAGGATTCAAGCATGTGAGATCCGTAACTGAAGCCAAGGACGTTGACCAGTGCTCCACGGACTCGGTAACAGTCTAACAACGTATTAATAACTCGTTGAAAGTATATGACTTAACAATTACGCAATTAATTTATAATTGTTTACTGTTGATTGTTAATACTGCGGAAAACGTCTTGATAAGGTAGTGTAAATATCACACATCTTATTTAGTTAAAGAAACAATGTCGATTTGCTATAAAAAAATTCAATTGATGAAAAATCGATTTCAAAAAGAGCATATTTAAATTATTCAGTTCTCTTAAAAATACCAGCTAAAAAGTGGTTAGTCCTTTAAATTAATATTAATAGTTTCTTTTATTATTATTATTAAGTGTATCATTATATTTATTTATCATGACTGGGTATTTCTTTGTATCACGATGTAAAATAGATTTTCCTATACAACGCGTACACATATTTATTATTTTTAGTGAAATAGGACTTGGGCAGATTCGTTTGAAAATTAAGGTCACACTGTCGTGAGTCACTAAAATATGTGCCAAACTATAAGAAATGTTGTTTATTTAATAAAGATACAGAATATTGCGTACAAAGAATTTTGCATTTCTAATACGTGGAAAATGTTTAGCTCACGGGAAAGAAAATGTAAGTTCTAATTATTGACGTATTACCAGGTATATTTTACAACAGAACGGTATCGATTTTTTTAAAGAAAGCTTACATACAAAAAGACAGAGATATATAGTAGTGTTTTCGTTCTACAGTTGTTATTCTATTTAATGTTAAGATTTATTAGAGTGTTATTCTTCGATGTATTTTACGAACCCGAACGATGTTCTGAAATCCTGGACGTTTGTGAAAAATGCGGTTGTAAAGTTGAAACTTAATTTGAAAAGTTAGGGCCGTCGGTGTGGAAATTCTCAGTGAATGTGGAAACGGAGCATCTCGGGTGTGGAAGACGAAGGAGAAAAGTGTTTGAGTGTGAACTCGCGAACAATCGTAAACTTATCTCAAGTTATTGGAAGGAATTTGCGAGCCACCTTCAAAACAGGTGTACTGAAGTCGACATAGGAAAAAAATGTAAAGTTACGCGCGTTCAACAGATGCCGTTTGTTAGGTAGCAATTTTCTGTTGGATAAAAAATTTCGAATGATTATTTTTTTATTACACTAGTGTGAAATCAAGGCTCTTTCAAAAATGGAATTACAAAATCGTAAAAATTCATTCGTTTCGTTATGTTATTTTGTAGGATTTCTAAAAATGATTATTTCGAAACTCAACACGAGTTTTATTCACCATCACAAATTGACTACAATCACAGAAGGACTTCAATGTTACGTTATCCATTATCTACTACATTAACTCTTAAGTAGTTTGCTTATTAAGCTTATTTGAAAAATTGTTAAAAAGCAATATTAATACATAAAATAGGCACATCAATATGGTCTACGTTTTAAGCAATATTTTTCTATATGAATTACATACACACACGTAGAAATCCTTTAATAATGGTAAAATAAATATTACAAGAATAGATATCAGAAAAATAAAACCCCGAGGTCGTTTTTCTTGATAACTTATTTATAAAGTTCTAATACAAATGTTACTCTTTTTCCTGTTAGATACATATTCTTTATTTTTGAATGTTTTTGAAATCGTAAAGAAAGACATTAAATATGTTAATTTTTAATATAAAATTAAACCGCTAAGTTACCACCGAATCCGGAGAAAACACGTTGATTTATATTTATAATGCCAAAAGGAATAGTTTTCATTAGATTTAATCAATTTTGGATGAAAAAGTTATACTGTAGTTCTATTAAATGGCTTTATAAGTTACATCATTTCAACTAAGGGAGTTTTTCCCATTATTTCTGTGGTTATCAATTCTTTGAATCAATTACAGACTCATTCCACGAAAAGTATTGCTATGAAAATTGTTATTTAAAAGTCTTAGTCAACTACTGTTATGAATAGTTTTCTTCAGCGTCATAGAGAAGTGGAAATGCTAAAAAAGAATATAAATGGTGTCGGAAAATATTCTGCAGAAGTCTTAAGACGAAATGACTTTGTCATAACTTATAAATAGTTGCATACATAAAGGAATTAAACACCACTAAACTTGATCGATTGTATCAACTGTCATAATTAGTTGAAAAATATTCCGTTAGAGAAAACACATTGTTTATAATATTTCTTACATTACAACGGTACGATAAAATTAATCTAAGCATTCCACATACACAAGGCTTTTTCAAACAATTGTCTACAGTTTTGTAGTGGGTGGGTAATAAATAAACTTCTTTTTAAATGCAAATGTCAATAAGATCTTTTAATACTCGCTAGAAGTTTTCTATGAAAAATTCCTCAATGATTTAAAAGAGTAAATGGATATTATTGAAACGGAGTATATTTAATTAGGTAAGATAAATATGTTTATGGTCAATTTTATAAAATCAAATAACAATAACTATTAATTTTTTTTTCCATGTCCGCTCCCAATGTGGAGCATATGGTCTCCTAATGGAGGTATCTTGACAGAATTTTTTCTACGAGAACTAGAACTGCTTGTCACTCAGTTGCTCAACCTCTCTTTTTCTTTTTCGAAGAGAGTAGGGATAGAAGAATAGGGCTATGACAGGACTAGTGGTTAGCTAATCGCTCTCGTTACGCCCCGTGAGGATGGGAATGGTGGGAGGGAGGACTCAGACTACGGACAGAAATCCATAAATCGATTGAAAGATCAATCTATGAAAACCGTCCGCACCGGGAATTGAACCCGAGACATCCGTAACCGTAGCCAGCGACGAAACCAACTGCGCCACGGACGCAGACGAGAGTTAATAGAGTTTGAGAATAGATGCGTTGTCAGTATGTTGCCTTATTATATATAATAGAGTCATTTAAAATGAATGTTAATTTAATCACTACAAAAGGATTGTAATAAAGAATTACATATTTGTTGTACATTGTGATTATTTACAAAGATAAATTTGTTTGAAATCAAGCTCAAACAAGTGTAACGTTTATCGTGTACATTTGTTTAGCACGAATTTTAGTAAATTATCATAAAATAGGCACGGTTGCCCATAGGGACAATCCTGTCCCAAAATGTATTACTTCCAGTACATAGGCGCATAAAGTAGGACACCTAGGTCGTAATATCCTGACTTAAACTTACTCACTGAAGTACTAAACATTTAAATTTGAGCCTAGTTTTCGCTTCTAATGTCCCATTGTCAGATTGCTGCGCAACCCTTTCAGTATACGGGAAAATTAAATAAAATCTATATCAGGTGATACAGACCATTAAAAAACTCTGTTTTGAAAAACATTTCATGCGTAACTGAATGTTGATTTCAAATTTAAATAACAATGCAGTTTAAACACGTATATCGACACTCACTATATATATCCCGGTATGTGCAAACACATTTTACAGGAGAGCGTCTCAAGGATTCAAAACGCAGTTTCAAAGTAACGGCTGCATCAATCTTCTTCAAAATTGGGACAGTACTATTATTTTAAATCTAGTTTCTTATGTTATGTAAAGTTTTGCTCAAAAGTTTGTAGTTTTTGAGATATTACAGATACGACATTGTACTTCGGAGTTTAGGTAAAAAGCTTTCGTATACATGGCTAGTTACGTGTTTTTACTTTACGAAAAAACGGTGAAGTAGGTACTTTTCACAATGTCGTTTGATGCCTACCTATCGAGCTGAGTGCTTAGACTACGAAAATTCAAAATACGTATAATCACGTATGTGGCATTTACGTGATTACACAGAGGAAGTGTCGTAATGGTTGATACTTTTCAGGCGTACCGGTAAATATTATTATGATTTTGAAGTCATTTTTAATATGAAAACAATTGATTTTTATATTAACAGTGGAAAACTCTAGAGAATAAAGTATCAGATTTCTAGTATACAGTAAAATATAATACAAAATACGGAGTAAGTCAAGTCACTATTTTGATCATCGTGTTCTTTTGAAGCACGAAAGTGCATCTTGAAAAAATAGTCACATTCAGTACTGTATCGGAAAATAGTGTGCTGCGTAACTTCATTTGTTTTTATGTATCTTTACTGAGTTGTGAAATGTGGCCGTGAAATCATCGACTGTAGCTGTACGTACACTCAACACGGGTGGCGGTGGAACGATACACTTTTAACGCTGAAGATTTTGTTACGATCTTTAATTTACGTGCTTATGTAGACGTTTATTTTCCGTGTTATCAATATCTTCAAGTTTATTTGTAAACTCAGGGTTCTTTGGGATAAAAAATAATATCAGCTATTAAAACGCCGCGATGACGAAATAGCCATCATCAATTTTGCAAAACTCTTGTGGGACTAAATACATTGCTATTGTTTACCCCTTTGATTGATCCCTAAAGAAATCTATTTTTTATTTGGAACACTTTTAAATAAATTACAGTGATTTTCTAGATATTAAAACGTTTTTACCGTTGCACCTTATATAGAAAAAAATATAATTTAGAAATTGCAATCAAATGCACCATTACATTGAACTTATTAATGCAATTACAGTTCTAGTATTAAATTTGGATTATTGAGATTTTGTACACTTCCATGTATTTCGTCACCAACGACCCGGGTTTCGCCTTTCGGCATCTTCAGGCATTCGAGCGCACGAATGGACTCGAACAGACTCGAACTCAGTTCGAGTCCATTCGTGTGCTCGAATGCCTGAAGATGCCGAAAGGCGAAACCCGGGTCGTTAGTGACAAAATACATGGAAGTGTACAAAATCTCAATAATCCAAATTTGATATTGAAATTCCATCAATCACCCTCAGTCGATGTCTTAAATTAGTTCTAGTATTGTTAAACATGTAAACCACGATATTAAAGATCTTTTAGCAAAACATGAGCGCAGTATAACCAGTAGATTAAGCGGGTAAAATTTCAAGTAAAACGATGTGAAAATTTTCGAAAACATTATGGAAGTATTACATATGCTATTAAATCCATAAGTTACCGCTCCTAAAGAATGTTAAGCGAATGAAATACAGTTGATCTCATATCTACAACAGGTTTAATGCGTGCCGGCCGATAATATGAAGAGCGCTAAGCCACGCCCAGCCGTGTGCATTAATCGCTGAAATAAATTGTCATAAAGCTTTCTTTAAAATATTCACAAACGAAAAAGAATAAATTAATCGTTCCATGTCCGCTCCCAACGTGAATCATATGGTTTCCTAATGGAGATATATCAACAGAGTTTTTCTATGAGAACTATCTGTTACTCAGTTTCTCAACCTCTCTTTTTTCTAATACAGTAGGGATAGGAGGATAAGGCTATGATAGGACTAGTAGTTAGCTAATCACTCTCGCTACGCCCCGTGAGGATCAGATGGGCGTAAGGGAGGGAGTTTTTAGATATCTTGAACACTCAGACTAAGAACAGAAATCCATAAATCGATTGAAAGATCAATATATGACAACCGTCCGCACCGAGAATTGAACCCGAGACATCTGTCACCGTAACCAACGACGCTACCAACTGCGCCACGGACGCCAACATCCGATCCGGTTTACCGTGGTTTTACTGTATATTAATTTGGATAGAGTCCTATTTTATAAAAAAAGGGATCGAGCGATCAGTTATTTATAGGAGTTACCCAAGTCATTATTTCAGAACCGCATTAGGAGGGATTAAATAGCTTTCATCGAAATTACCTAAATTTGGGTGTTTAAATGCCTATGAACTTCTGTGTATTCTTAATGAATAATGAATTGGATCTGCAAAAATTTAGGCAGAATAAAATAACTACGTGTCAGTATTATATTCGACAACTTACTTTTGTGGAAGCTAAATATTTCCACATTTTTTCTACTCATTTTCTCAAAAATAGGCAATGCGATATAATGGGTTTCGAAACTCAAGATATCATTTGTCTCAATATAAAAATAAAGCAATTCGGTAGCATACAACTAGTGATAGTGTCTTAAAAATAACTTGTCCATGTTTGTTTTGGTTCGCGGAATATATATCTAGTATAAAATTGAACACTTGGAATTATTAAACAGATTTTCCAAACAAAAGAACTTTAAACTTGAATGTTGTTTATGGGAAAACTTTCCAGTAAAACGGAACATCGATGGTGGTTGAAAAGATTCACAAACTCAGTCATGCCGAGCTTTCATATATATTTGAACAATAGACCATTTGATATGTAAATAGTTATGCACATATTTCATACACCTAAAAACAGATGGCGGGGTCTTAAGCACAATGGTCAACATCGTTGACTTCGACTACAATAGGAATCCCAGAACGAACAGTTTCACAAATTGATTTATAGACTAGTGTTTGAAGGCATGGCTGTTTGTGATGTCTGAAATTCTCTACCATCCAACCAATCTTAAAAATAAGACGTAAAGGGAGCTATTAGCTGACCACTAGTACCAGCTTAGCCCTATCCTTCTATCGTTACCCTCTTCGATAAAAGATATGTTGAATCACTGAGTAACAAAATGAGAAGACCCCGGATCGAAGAGAGGCGAGCGGCTGGTTATCCGGAGTCCTGGAAGGGCTGATCTCAGACAAACACCATTTCAAATCTGGTTCAAAACTATTTTATTTTCCATTCAAGATGCAGTGGTTTAACATTACACAAATATATAAATCTTAACACATAAAATTGATTCTACATTTACATTTACTTAGCAACTGAATTTACTTTAAGTTATAATACAAATGACACAACGAATTTAAATAAAGTCCAATGCAAATCAAAACAAAAAAAAAAAAAATAGTTCACATCGTCACGCCACCTTCGCCGCGACGAGACCTCGCTCGTCCGACTCGGCAGCTCGTAAACGACTGTCTACAAATACTTAAAAAAAAACTCCCTGCACCGTCGGAGCTACCTTTTTTCCGTAATGGACTCGTCCAGCGGCCGAAGCCGGCGGCAATTAAACGCCTGGCAACAAGAAAGAGCCTGTTCTGCGAAATATTGCTGTTGCCGCTGACTAATTTCAGTTCTGGAAATTAATGACACTTATACTTACCAAAAACCAGGGTGTGTCAAATCATTTCTCTTAGAAAAACTTCACCATCTAAATAATTCGAGATTTATTTTTTTCAGAAAAAGAAGGATTGCATCCGTTTTATGCTTTTTTACTACTTCCATTACTGTATAAATCTATGAAAATTCCCCCGAAATTACATATATAATAATGAACTCCATTTGTATAAATTTGTCAAATAATATATTTTAAGAAACAATACAATGATATTAAACAAACTAAATTTTAATTAAAATGTACATCTTTCTCACGCAACCGTACTTTTTATTACAATTTATTTGGGGTAAGTATCATTATATCCATTTTATGAATAAACATTCATTTTTTTGAAATATTAATTTTGTTAAATTGGTGATTAATCTTGAAGATATCGTATATAAGTTTTCAAGAGTCAATATTTAAACTATGAATCAAAATCTTTTGTTTGAAGTCAGCAATAAAAGCTAGAAATAGGTAATATTCAAAACAAGCATCAATGCCTCTAAATTAAATTTCATATCTTTGTTAATTCTACATCTGACATATGCTGAAAAAATATTTTTTATACATGGATCAATGGAGCAAAATGTGGATGTTTCATTTTAAAAAAGATTACATACGGCTGTAGGTATGTTCTTAACAAAAGGATGCATTTCGCGAGTGCTCATTCAAATATGGAAGTATCTATTTCACTGTCTTTCATTTCCTCAGCGATCGACAATAATATTCGGTTCTTCGTTTATGAAATATTATTTATAGCCATGCCCGCTCTCATAGACATAATATCTCAACCGGAGTCAGGGTTAAAAATCAGTCAGCCGATCTATCTTTTACGGAGAGGAAACGAATATAGAGATGCGGTTAGGAAAGTATCAGTAATTTGGAGTTATGAATGTAGTTTCATTCGTATTTTTTTCTCTACATGATACTCAAAAGGACACACGAAACCTATGAAATCACTATTGAAAAAACTTGTGCATTTGTAAACTATTCTTCAATTTATGTATGGCAAAATATATTTGTTTTAACGAAAATATTGATGACTTGAAGCCTACATACCAATTTAAGTATATTTAATTTAATTTTTAACTTATACACCGTAGTAGGTAAAAGAATAAATTAAAAATAAGGTGAATTTTTTACAAAAAGCAAGTCAATTGTGATCCAATTTTCATTTAAAAATACATACTAAGAAATAACCTCCACACGATTTTTTCACAGTTAAATGGGTTTTTCTTATTTCCAGTGTAAAATAAACAACAATATATAAAAAATAGAAAACGCCGTATATCCGTTTCGCATTTATTGAAATGTTAAGTCTGCAAACCCTATTTCAACATAATTAATATAACTGAGTCGGAATCCTCCCTTGCCTTTCGGGATTAGCGATGGATGATGCTCAGTCTGCGGGATGGAAGACGCAGATAGACTGTAACTCGAAAATGCTTAAAGCTTAACGTGCGTGAGGCTTACCTAACCCTGCGAATGGGAAATTGATCACGGAGGGCTGTTTAGTAACACGCCGCTTAATCAACCCACCCTATTATTAAATGGAATGAATCACATTTAGCCTGTTGAATATTCATTTCATTTAGACTACTATTTATATTTCGCTTTTGAATGCTTATCAAAATCAAATAGTTACCATTTTTATGTATGCTAGATTCCCTTTATTCACTAATTTGAAATGACACGACTAAGAAAGAAAACCATTTTTTCATTAATTGAGATACTTTAAAACGGCTATAAAATATTGCAAAAATAATTATTACATGTTTGTTTACAACACTTAATGAGTGTTTTTCATGGATTCAATGATATAATTGTAAAAATTAATTTTTTGTGAACGTATGTTTATTATAATTAATTTTATTGAACACTTTTTAAAATTTAGTAGGGTGACTGCTATAGTAATTGGACACTTAAGGAAGGACTTTCCTTTAACAGTGTATAAGTCAAAAAAATAAGTTTGTAGCAAACACGTAAGATATGTAGAGATGAGGAATTTAATGAGCTTCAAGGAAATACACACAACAGTAATAAAAACAAAAGGTTTTTTTAGATATTTGTATTAAATTGAAAAATATGGAAAAACACAGTAATTGGACACATTTACTTTTTAGGTTAGTTGTTGTACCACTGTTTAAATCTTAATTAATATTGACAGCTTGAAGTCTCTCACGTATTCCTGAGAAGTTTCGTTACGAAATTCACGAAATTTTAAAAAGTAAATGTCACTAAAATGTCACTGATTCTTAAAGGATCTGCTAAAAAGACACGATTTTGACCCGGCATTACATACGAATGAAGTTTTCTCAGTATTGTCATCTAGTAGTGGATACTTAAAGCTGCAGTTACATAGAGATAGAAAGATTAGACATATTCGTTTCCTTCACACCAACAAGAATGCTTAGCTACTCGTATTTTGGACGTTTAAAGGGTCCAAAAACTATCGCCGTCCAATTACTATAGCAGTCACCCTATATAATGAATAAAATCAAAACACATGTATTCTTAGAAATTGTAATTAAGCTGTTAAAAGTGAAAGAGCCTATCTTTCATATTTCTGTGTTCACATAATATATAAAAATGAATATTTGTTCGTCCCGTATTCGTTCTTTTATCATTCATTCGATTTCGATGAAAGATTTGGTGGGCTGTTGTGCACACACCCGTAAAGGTTTATGAAGAAAATATCAAACCAAGTAAGAAAGAGTGAAAATTCATTATGTAGGATCAATTTCGTTAGCTATTATTTATCAAATAAAAAAATTTTCTTCAATTTAATGTAACCATAGTCTGCTCATTTATGTATCGATTTTCAACATTAAGATTTTCCAAGCTTTTAGATTGTATTCACTTAAGTCAAATAATAAATCATGGTGTATTACGAAAACGGTACAAGCGTATAAAAATTATGATTACTTGGTAATTTTGGAAGAATTGTACAATAAATTCATTTAAAACCATGATAACCTATTATAGGCATGTCAATTTAAAAAAAAACCCTTACCTTTAACGTAACAAAACTCCAAGAAGAAGTGTTTATTTGTTTATAATTTAAAAATGTTAAGTGTCGTCGGATGCCACCATTGTTTACCACAAATTGATCGTTTTGTAACGAAATGTAATATTCAAAATGAATTTGTTTTACATGGAACGTACTATCTTGCTATATATTCATCTGATTGTGAAACTCAAACAATTACCCGGAGAAAGATAGGTTTATATCTATTACCCCATTGTAAATAACTGCCTCGTAAATATCGATGGGAGACAATTTCGACGGCGGGAGAGTTGGAGTAATAATATAGGCGTAATTTCGAAGTTCTAAAGATGTAAATTTATGCTTCGCGACGGGGTACAGAGAGAGGTGCGCGTCAAGTGTGGGAAAGCTCCTTTTTGACCCCGTTTCGGGTACATCGGATATGACGTCAGCGCGTTTACGTCGTTTCGGTGGCAAAACAATGCCTAAGATTTTAATGTTAAACCTTTCGCCAAGTGGTAAAAGTGTAAAGTTCAATTACCAGTAAAAGGAAATGCGTTTTAAATTTGGAATGCGGTATTTACTAGGTAATATTCTGTTGTTTTCTCAGGTGACAACACAGTTTTGATGATTAAGTGAGGTTAATTTTATCTGTATTGAAATGTGTGGGTTTTTTAAATATGTTTTAAATATACGATGAGTTTGTACATATATATATACCGTAAAGGAATTATTTTTGTTTTTTAAAAACATTTTAGAAATAGCTATATACTTATATATTTTATAAATAAATGATTAGCTAAGAACTACATTTATTCAATTTAAATCTGTCGCTAAATTGGCTGTCTTTCAGTAGTTCCTGTCTTTCTAATTGATAATTTTGCATTATTGGTTAAATGGAAACTGATATATGATTCATCACTTATCTTTGTAGTAGTATCCTGTAAGTTTTTTCACGCTAGACGGAGAACTAATATACCAAAGATAATGCTAATCCGTGTAATGGGTTATATATTATACGTAGACTCATGTTTGCTTCAATTCAAATAAAACCACACCAATTAATTAAGTTGTAAATTCATTAGGGTTTTACAGTTTTTCCAAACCTAAATAGATGAATATTATTGGCCTTTGTTAAATCCCTACAAGTGGAATATAACTACAACAGCCAACAGACAAAGCATGAAATAAAAGTCAAAAGTTATAAAATGCATTATAATTTTGCACGCTATATCGTTTAGAAAAGCGTGAATTCGTCGATGTTAAAATGCTCTCAATATCTATTTTTTTCACTGTTAAATTGTGTACGATTGATACATAAATCATTTACTGAAAAGTAGTATTTCTGAATAGAAGTTTTTTACCAGAACGATAACGATATTAAAAAAACAAATAAAACAATTTATTATGTGTGTTTTATATAATGAATAACTTTTGTTTAACCCCTATTAATTTGAACGCAAATTCCATTGTATACATAGAACAGAAATATATATCCGGTGAAAATTTCCCGCCGTGTCAAAAGGGTGCCAGGTTTCTTTCTAAACATTAATGGTTCGGGAAGGGTAGATATCCATCCTTTCACAGGTAATTATTTTCGCAGTTAACACGAACGGGGAAATGTTGAATTTTATTATCTGGCTTACTGAAGGTTACGATGTGTTAGTTAAAATACCGATGAAAATACAAACCCGCTGATTAATGCGTATGGAAAATAAATTTATTTACTTGGTTTTTCAAGAATACAAAATAAAGAATGTGAGAGTAAAAATAACTTTCAAAAGAATGAGTATCTAGGGCACATGAGATAGATGGGATGGAGTTCGCAAGGACAATTACGTGATATTTTTGAGAGGCCGCATTTCTTTTCAAATAAGACGGGAAATGACGATTCAGTGTTGAAAAAAGGCGGAAAATCCGACGCACGTTCCAAAATGCGGAAACGGTGATGTGATACACGATAGAAGAAGATGTAACGAGTATCAGGCGCACAAAACTCGGTAAGGACGATATACGTGCGTTTATATCTCGAGCTGTGTCACTTTCGAAGTCATCTCCTGTCACTAGAGAGCGCGCCTGTTGCTCTCGATAATGTTACGTTCCCCGGATCTAGCCTTCGGGGAGGTGTACCGCTTAGCTATCTATCTGCGCTCGCTAGTTCAGCACACAATTTATTTGAATAGGCAAATATGAAAGGGGTTATTTCAACAAATTTTACTTGTTACATGTGTTTGTTAGTTATTTGGTAAGCATATTTCTTAACAGTTAATACGAGAAACTAGTATGTTTCACTTAAAGTAATATTAATATATACATATTTAAAAATTATTGTACGCCCTATGTAGTTGTTTTAATTTATAGTATTAAATACAAATAATATTACATGATTAAATAGTAATGGCTAATCGACATTGCGCATTGGTAACGCAGTGTATATGGAGCAATTCGTATTCAATTACAATTCAAAAGTATACGTAATTAATTATCGTGTGGACAATTTATATTTTGAATTGAATTTCAATGCAGTAGACCATATTGAATATTAAACAATGAACGATGGCAAAGCAAACGGAATTCTTAATTTTATTCGTTTCTCTGCTTCGGATCGAAAATTTACAAGTAAATAAAATCACGACACGATTTTAATTTCACTGTTTAAAATATTTCTTGATACTAAGAATTGCGGAAATACTATGAGCACGCGGTTCACATCCAGGAACTATTTTTAAGATCTCTCATTTTATCATGAATCTGGAAAAATGTCATAACGTATGTATTGCCGTAATGCTAATATCGAAACAGTGTCACAAACTTCATTAATTTGCGTGTGCTAAATAGAAATTATACCTTTTCGATGTCGGGATTCCACATGATTGTAATGATGAGGACCGGTTTCGCTCATCACGAGCATTATCAACTGATAAAAATAAAAACATAATAGACCTATTTATATAAAATTGAGTGTTGAAAATTAAGGTATGTAAAACAATAGGTTCATGAACTAAGACAAAAAATTACTGATTATCAAACAAATCTCTACTATATAACACAAAACACATGTAGACATTTTTATGTTTGTATGTCTGTCGGTCACATCAACTCCTCCCAAACGGCATACATTATCAACGTGAAATTTTCACACGTCATTTTAGCTGCAATCGTTAGTTCAACTGTGCTATTTTGAACTTTCAACTCTCAACATTCAATTTTTAACCTCAAACTGAAAACGCTATATTTTTGACGTTTGCAAATTCGGAATAATAAAATCAACAAGCGCTGCTTAGCAACCGCTTCATACCAAATATTCCGTGATTGTCATCGTCTTATTCATCATTTAAAATTATAAAACTTAAATCAGTGTCATCCTCATTTCGCATTTTTAACGCACCGATAGTGAATGATGTTGCCATCATAATTGCTGGAAATGAAATTAAGAGACGTGATATTTTATTGACAATGCGCAGATTTAAAGAAAACTTACTAATTCGGTTTTGCATCAATATTTGGTTGACATGTGTGCCAAAATTGAGACGGAGCGATTATTATTTATCAAAACAGAATCAAAACAACTCGCGTGTCGATGAATGTATTCATTTGAGAGATGTGATTATTAATGATAGCGATACAGTTAGTCATGGAAAATTGGTAATTTTACCGTCAACTCGTGAAGCAACTGTGAAAATGAAATCTGATAATGTCGGTATTGATTATCGGTGGATGGACCCTTGCAATCCCTTTCTTCTGAAGATGTCTGATGCCAACATCAACGTGTAGTGCTATTTATACACTGACTACTGTGTATTTCAGAAACTTAAATTGTTATTACCTACGAATGTTTGTGAGAACAATTACGACTGTATGTCTGAAAATATATTATTTTGAATATCTTTCGTCCAGAAAATTCTGACGGTACCATGAACTATACTGATGTCATCTACATTGAGGCACTTATGAAGTTGGGGTGATTTTATTGAACATTTAGTATTTTCAATTTTTAGCATTATAATATATTGATGAACTATATTTCGTGGGTGTTACAAGAGGTGTGGTTGGTTCACAGTGATATTTTCAATTGTCAACATTATGTCGAAATTAGCTAGCCAACGTCTAAATGATCTTATATAAGCTTCCTCTATCTTGGGCGAAGCCAGGTAAAAAATACTAGTTATACATAAACCAAATAAAAAAGTCTACAATTAAAATGTTAAAGACCTCTTACAAATCAATAAATACTAATCTGAAATCATAAATATAGCTACATTAAAAGTCCATTAGCTGAGAAAAATTTTGTAATGACATTACTGATGCATTAATATTTTTTTTTCATCTAAATCGATCAATCTGAGGATATGCAGGTTTTATTTAGAATTTAAATGAAAATCACGGGACCCTACCTTTTAAAAATTGATGGGATTTCGGTAATTTTCTATTACTATATCACGTTTAACTTTACAGTTTGGTGTTATTAATGGAAACTGTGAAACGACGCATCTGACGACGCCCTAATGATAAAGCCATTATAAAACCATTTGCAATGAGTTGTGATTGTAACAGTTGAATATTTGTCAAAGCCAGACGCAGAAATTTCTATTCACGCAGTCGAAAAAATCTCACCTAATAACTAATTGCCCGCAGGCAGGACGATTTTTTCTACCCTTAATACCAATTAAGCTAATCAAAAATGGATTAAACCCGTAAATTGTATAATACTTGCAATTAAAGTACTGGTTTGTTCATATGGTTGGTTTGGATAGTTGAAAGTAGTAAATTTTCAAACAATTTAAGCATTTTGTAACTATTTTGTTTATCATGATGTGGCGTTTTATGTACAAGGCTTCATTGTATAAGATATTATATTATAGATGCGTGAAGATCGATGGATGTGGCGGAAAATTTGTGGAAATTGATTTTTAATATAAAATTAATTGTGGTCCACACCAGTGGAAACTCAAGGTTATCAATTCGTTGAAGATCAAGCTATATTTTATTTTCTATAGACAAACAAAGTGATCGTTGTCAGTATGAATTGTAAATTATAACAGACATTTTTTTATTTCAGTTCGAAACGATCAAACAATCAAAGAGCACGCGCAGTCAACAAAATGACACTAGTTGAGGTACGAATTTTTTTCAGAATATGTCAACGAGTATATTATATATTATATATGACATTGACATCTAATAGCAATAGTACACAAAAAATACTTTTGAATATAAGCTCAGATCTACCACCTACTGTAGGCGTTTATCTATTATCATTTTTGCACAATGACAGCTACCGTTCGTTCATTTGTTTAATGAAGAATGACGCTTAAGTTACTGAACATGATCTAGTTTTACTAAGAGTAAAAGCGTATCATTTTTCTCAGATAAACACGCAATTTAACAGGACTGGTGCATTTATTTATGGGAGAAAAAATAGCTCAAATACTGCTGTGAAATTCCGGCAAACTGCAGTTTGGGTTGAAACATTTTTTTTCCGCCAGTGATATGTTTCTATGATATCTATGATACGCTCCGCAAAAAGGGGTTCCGTAACGAAATATAGCTGGGAAACGCTGTATAAGACCAAGATACTGAAAAATGAATTTACGTGTACAAAGATGGTTAGGAAATTTTGAAGCTAGAGACGCAAGCTTAGAAAATAGAAGATGAGCTGAAAATACTTCGTTTAGGCGAAAATGGTCCTAATCATTTGATAAAACTATTAAGTCACTACAAAAGAATGTGTTTTATTTTTATAAATACAAAAGTCGAGAGCGAGAGTTAATAACATATGTCGATGGCCTAATGTTATGTGCCCGCATCTGATATTTTGACGAAAATGAGTTTAGAAACCGTATCTCATTTATTTGAAATAATACAGATTATTTGAACTTTTCAATGATTTACAAGCACCCTTACATACTATCCGTTTGATATTTAGAAGAAAAAAAGTCTAATATACATATTAACTTAAATATTCAGTTTCTTTTAACCTCCAGTAAAATTTAAACAAAGTCACTTACGGGATTATAACATTAGGCTATTGATGTGTCAGTTTATCGCATATTATGTTTCAATGCAACTGACAGTAAGACGGAAACTGAACGGGTTATTAAAATGACCTCATAGCAGTACCATAAGGATTTGATTCAATAGTCTGAAATAGAAAATTTCTAAATTTTCATTGTCGTGACGACAAACGTACAAATTGGACGTGGTTTTGAACAGTATTATTTGATGTGTCTAGTGTTGAATTTATTATTTAAAATAAATGTTAAATTTGTAAAAAGTGTCTTATGTGATACAGAAGGCAGTATTTTTACTTTAGGTTGATAGAAAATTGAGCTCAAATCAAATAATCAACAAGACTGCATGCTATATATTGAAGATAATCGATCTACAATTAAAACAATAGCCCAATGTATATAATTTTGATACTTTGAATACTCGCATCCAAAAAGACAATACTTGGTTACAACCGTGTGGTTACAGTTGAAATCTTATGCATGCTGATATTATTTTATATGTGAGCATTGACATAAATAGAATTAAAAAAAAAACGAAATAATATTCTTATAAATGTTCGACACCAAGCACATGCGCGATAGCCCCTTCTTTTAAACGGGCAAGCAATACGCATTCGCTTCGTCAACCTTTCGAAGCGATAAATTTGACCCCTTGTCAATGCTGGCGACCTTTACAATGTTCTTAACAGTTAGTTTGACAAGCTTACTCAAACTGACAAAGTTTCCACTAGCATTATAAAGAGTTTTAATGATACAAATATCTTTTGATGATCGTTTTACTTGATCAATACTATCGATAATTGAACAGTTCAAACATATCCAATTTCTAGAAAGACTTAAGACGTCAAAAAACCATGCTGAAAACTTTTAATTCATATTGCTATGAAATAAAATAAGCGATGTATTTTTTAAATATATGTAATTAATAACCTTTTTGACTGTCAAAAATTTTAGATAAAATAAAAAATTAAATATTTTTTTAATTATTCATTTCCTCATGCCGTCAGCATTCCAGACATTACGGCGTATCGTGAGACCATAAAGAGTGTACTTGTATAATGTCAGTCCCAATAAAGATTACGATATAAACGATGGGAAATTTACTGCTTTGTGAAAAGGAATACGTAAATACGCTAAGCGTTGTTTAAGTCTGCGAAAAGAAAATTTGTATGCGGCTGAATTTAATTTTCTTGTTTTCATTTTCATTTTATTTTCACTAGTTCAAGGTGGTTGGGCAGTGCATACGCACTCGAAAGGTCGTAGCCCCTACACGGAGCCTTCGAAATCCCTGGCGTACCGATTTCGTCCCTTGCGCTTCCTCCACTCTGCGGCCCGTTCAATTCAAGCCCGAGTTTCATTCAAGCCGGCCACGCTCAGGTGAAGGGGGGTATCTAAAAATAGGGCGGACATATGGGGCAAGGTCCCGCGTGAGACCCGGGACTCCCCGCGTCACGCAGAGCCCCCTTTTGTTTGAGAACGCCGAGAATCGGGATGCGTTGTGCGAGTGAGCGGACGATTGATCCGACGGTCACCTTGAAGAGCTTTATTTGAATCACAGGAAGCTTCAAGGGCCTGATCCAAGAATAAACACTGGAACCTTTGTGGCGGTATTGAAAATACACCACGGTAGACAGATATTTAATTTCATTGTGTTTCAAATACTTGCGTACATATTATTTAGTAACTTTTTAACTTAAGTAGTATTTACTGAACCTTTAACAGGTTTATTCAATTGAATTTCCTGAAATGTCTACTATATAGCAGAAAAAACATGTATAAATCTGTCAGTATTTCACAATAACTCTACCAAAATGGTGTACAGTAGTGACGTAAAATTTTCACACGTCAATTTGGCTGGCTAGGTCAACAGTGCCATTCAACTTTTAACTTTTAATTGGAAAACTCTATTTTTTGACGTCTCAATGCGGAATGAAAATCATTAGAACAAACACTAGTAAAAGAACTACTAGCTACGGCTTTTTACCAAAATATTCCATGAGTGACAGTGAAATAATTTTGCAAACGCATTAAGTGTTTAAAGTCTGTGATTTGGTCGAAAGTGAGTTATGTATATTCGTAAATCTTAATTTTTTTCCACATCCGTTCCCAACGTGGACCACATGGTCTCCTAATGGAGATATCTCAACAGAATTTTTCTATGAGAACTGTTTGTTACTCGTTGCTCAATATCTCTTTTTTCTAATACAGTATGGATAGGAGGATAGGACTACGACAGGACTAGTGGTTAGCTAATCGCTCTCGCTACACCCCGTGAGGATCAGCTGGGTGAGAGGGAGGTAGTTTTTCGACATCACAAACACTCGATTGAAAGATCAATTTATGAAAACCGTCCGCACCGAAAATTGAACCCGAGACATCCGTAACCGTAGCCAACGACGCTACCAACTGCGCCACGGACGCCGACGTCTTAATATGCACCTGGAGTCATCTGGCCAATCGACCAAAAACGGCATTAAGCACCAGTAAAACTAGAAATTTAAAGAGAATTGTTTGGAAGTCAGTTGTTTAACCTTCCCTTCCAGAGTCGGTGAAGATGAAAGGGAAGGGGCTATGAAATGACTAGCTAATCGCTTTCTCTACGTCCTGTTTTTAGGATTTGGTATTATATAATTGAAGATAAATATCTATGGTTTTGGATTATGAATATATAGTAAAAGTATAACCGTACCCGTCATAGATGACGGTATTGAAATTGAAATACTGAATGTCTTAAGTAGCTAGCTAATACGTCGGAACTGTGTGTGCATTAAATAACATTTTATTTTGTATACACCGCGAACGCTTACGTCATGAGAAAATTTCAAACCTGCATGTGATATATGATAATAATAAAACGTCTACAGAGCGGTCTGGACCATTATATATAAGATATTGGTACATAAGCCATTGATGAATTTCATCTTTGTTGGGGAGATTATATATATATATAACAAATAAAAATATGTGTTTTTTTTGCCCTAGGGTACTAAACGTTGTACCCATCACCACCCACTACGGCTTCACACTCTTACAGAGTGTATTCCGATAACGTTATGCGTGTTTCAAATGTTTGCCAGGAATGTCCGAGCAGAAATTCCTCAAGACTTGGTTGCATGCACTCTAGTGTGCAAAAGTTTATGGTTAAAATAAGTGTTAAAAAAATAAAAGGAAAAACAAGGGGTTTAATGTGTTAAGGAATTGAGTTCCAATCGCTTTCCATAGGACGCCGTAAACTCTTTAAATGCCTTGTAATTTGTCAGAGATGCAACCAAGTCGGTATGACCGACGGGGCCGACAGATCCGACTGATGGCCGTATCGTCTTGAGCAATTTTTCCCGTAAAAATATGTGTTGTACATATTCCACATTTTTAAATATCATGACCGGTTATGTTCTCAGAGCTGGCATTGTCAACTGTTGATAGATGAGCGAAACCCAGCCAATTTATTGCTGACCAAGGTCACTTTACCCATCTCTTCCAACTTGTCTCACTAGATGATTGTCTAAAATTCAGGATGCTAATCACATCCTTGAGGAAAGTAAAAGATATGGCCAACGAACGGGAAAAATCTGAACGTATCGGACATGCTGACTCTGTTGCATCTTAGGTTAATAACAAGATATTCGAAGATTTTACAGCGTCATACGGAGAGCGAGTGTATTTCAATTCATGCAATTCTTTCATTCTATAACGCCTAGTTTACTTTTTACAAACTATATTGCACGCGTCTTGAAGAATTGTTCTCGAAAATTCCTGGCAAATTTTTAAACACAAATAACGCGCGGTGCACATCCTGTAAGAGGGGGTGTGAATCCGTAGAGGGTGGTGGACGTGGTGGTGGGTACAATGTTGGGTACCTTAGGGAATCAAATAAATATTAATTCCAAACCAAGCATTTTTCGCTTAATATTTTCTCCGAGAAGCGTAAACATTCAACGTGCATGAACAGTGCATAGATAGGGAGAGATTTAATAATTTATCAGTGCCGGGGGATTAGGATTAGGAAAAGGTTTCAACAAGTGTGCGTGTTTCAGGATTTTCACGAGAATAAAAACATTTTCCATCGCATATTCAATTTGAACTCACATCGGGGATGGGCTGTATCGTTTTCATTCTACGTTTGAATTGAGTTTTAGATGTGTTTAAAACTTTATGTGCCGCACATGTAAAGAGTTGACCCAGTTTAATATAATATATTAGTACAATATTAACAAATAAAAGCTGTAAGCCAGTGTTTCTTGACGGGAGCGTAATGGGCCCGATGTAAAAACACAACATTTGTGTTTATATTTACTTGAGAAAAGAATTATCTACTACTCGAGACACTGCCTGAGCAGCCCTGTAATAAGAAAAACTAGTTTTAATGTTAACAACCATTTCCGCTGTTAAAATAGAATAATTAAACTATAATTCAGGTTTCTAGAACACTGAAATTCGATGCCGTATTAAAATGGTTAGAGAAGATTTTCAAAAGAATAAATGTCAATTTAAAAGTACATTTGAGCCTCGTATAGCACGGTTTTACACGACAAGGTTTTAATATAACACGGTTTCAACATTTTATTTATAGAAACTGATCCTATAATGGAAAGAAGTTTAAAGTTTAAGAGGGAATTATAACAGATTTTGGCCATTTATCACGAAATACGTAATGATTTATATGCTAAAAGGCAAACAATCGCTTATTACAGAAATTTTAATTTATTTTCCGTCAAACCGAACCAAAAAATAGTCGAACATATCGTCGTCGTTCTGAAAGAAGACACTAACTAGAAAATACTAGTTTTGAGTTATTGGACTTTGTTCATTTTTTTCATTTTGTTTGTTTGTACAAAACTGTTTTTAAGTAAAAGTATAATTTATAAAAAATAAGTCTGTTCTGTCATACGGTAGAGTTTGAAATAAGGAACATTTTGGTATAACTATCTCAATATGTCATTTTTTCGATGTAGTGTTTTCTTCCAGAACAGCGACGATATATAATTGTAAATGATAACTTGAATGAATTCATGACCTATTATATGTTATTAAAGTTTTTTTCAATACATACGTAAATGTATATTTTTTCGATTGTTTATTAAAAAAAAATAAAGAATATTAACAAACTTCGATATTTTTTTAGAACGCATACCCTAATTTTGTTTGAACTTAAAACCTCGTATAACACGGATTTGTATAACACGATGTTTTTGTTGAAACATATGACCGTGTTATACGAGGCCAAGTGTATAACGATGCCCGATAATATAAGAATATTCTTACTCAAAACACATCTGACAGAACAATGTTGTTGTGTATTGATTTTCTATTTAAAAATCACTCGGCATTTTATGAATGAAAATTATTTACGACGCTCAGCATGACACACTCAAATTAGATTTTTAATGATTCTTGAAATATATTGTTATTTCCCTTAATTGAGTTATAGAAAACTTGCCGTGCCAGGCGCAATATACACCATCATGGTCATATCTCATAATAAAATATTAAAACATTTTACAAATACCCATAAATTTTCACCGTGAAAATGTTTCGGTTATTTATTCACAGTGTTTTTTTTAATGTCTCCAATACCGTTATACACACAGTCGTAAAACATATTTTCTAGTTCATGCTTTTACACATTAATTACAACTCAGATATTTTTTGTATTCGGTACTTTTATTTGATAAATCCTACGGACTTTACCATACAGTAGACCCCCAATAACACGTTTGCCGACAACTCGATTTTCATTAAAATTTGCGACTGTTTCTTGATTACACGCTAAAGTGTTTCTACGCCGCATGCGTATCCTCTGATTTTGTATGAGTATGGAAGTCTCAAAAGCCCGTTTTCAGATATTTCACATTTTATCTACCGTTTTATCGGAGAGTCTACTGTATTTTTATTGCCAGTCTTGTTTTTTTAATTGAATATACCTTGCATATCTTCACACTAAAATACGGTCATTCCTGTACAACATCTCTCCTGTAATGTTTCATTTTCATTTTTCTGAATTTTCCCAAAATTATAATCCATAATTTTACATTTACATAAACAGAGAAATAATTCATTTTTCTGCTGATAGCAAATGTTCATTTCAAATAAATACAAGCCATCATTTAGTGAAACTATAAATTTCAGCATATCTTTTTACCATGTCCGCTCCCAGTAGGGAGGATAAGATTTTAATAGAGCTAGCTCAACAAAAGATTTTCTACGAAAACTGCTTGTTACTCAATTGCTCAACCTCTCTTTTTCGAAGAAACTATTGATATAACGATAGAGCTAGGACACGACTAATGGTTAGCTAATCGCTCTCACTATGCCCTCGTTTTTAGGATCGGAAGGATGGGAGGGAAAATTTTAGATACCGGAAACATTCATGCCTACGAACAGAGATCCATAAATTGATTGAAAAATCAATTTATAAAACTGTCCGCAGCTGGAATTCAACCCGAGACATCTGTAACCGTAACCAACGACGTGCACTGCGGAGCTGACATTTATTAATTAGAGATAATTAATTAACCTGAGAGAATATTCATCATGCCTTTTTGCCAGATGGGCAATCTACAGTAATTGTGTGTATTTCGGTGCTTGTTGGCTGAAAAAACAATAAATCAATGAGAACGATGAGTTTTCGTACTTTATAGATATAAATATATCGATGATGTGACAAGTTTTTAAAATGATGAAATAACAATAATAAAATATTTCAGATGCAAAGCCTCTTCTACGCCATAGCATAACGAATTGCTCTAGACATAAAAGTGGAAACAAAATATTACATTTTAAAATAAATAAATTTTCAATTATTTCATTAAATAGCGTCAAGTGAATTATTAGTTTGTACGAAGAATACATTAAGCGGAATCTTAAGAAATTTACTTTGAAATGGTAAACGATAAAATGATTTTTTAACCAGATGTTCGTTTTCATAATCGTTACAATTGGGTAAGTGAGAGCGCTTATCTAGTAAGTATAATATCGACGTAGAGCATATAAACAGCTCGATTTCCGTTTATCAGAAACATTATTTTAAGAAAAGGTTAACATTTGCGATAGATGCTTAACAAATTACACTTAAAATTTAAGACATCGACTGAGGGTGCTTGATGGAATTTCAATATCAAATTTGAATTATTGAGATTTTGTATACTTTCCATTTTTGTGACTAACGACCCGGGTTTTGCTTTCGGCATATTTAGGCATTCGAGCCCATTAATAGACTCGAATTTACAATTTACAATTCGATTCCGTTCATGCGCTCGAATGCCTGAATATGCCGAAAGGCGAAACCCGGGTCGTTAGTGACAAAATACATGGAAGTGTACAAAATCTCAATAATTCAAATTTAAATTACACTTAATAAATTATTATAATTTTGTAACTTTCAGTTGAGTATTTGAATAGCGTAAAATAGGAAAAAGTGCTAGCACTAAGCTACACCGATTGGTAAGTGTATATTTTATTGTTAACGAAGAGAAGTGAATAAATTAGAAATGCTGACCGAAATAACTTTTTTTATAAAAAAGCGTATAAATTCTGCAAAGTTTTCCTTATTTGTTATTCCAGATAAGCTCATTCGTAGCGCGCAGAGGAAATTGGCTTCCCTGCCTAGGATATCTCACCGAGAAAACGAGCTTCCAGCTTCCTGGGGTGAGCATCTGGTGTTCGGTTGCCGGATCGTGGGCTAAGCTTGCGTCAAATGAGGATATTTTATGACAAGCTGTATTATTTACGATATCTACATTCAGGTTTTTGACTACTGAGAATGCGACATTGTGTATATTTAGACTTGATTCAATCAATTTATTGTAACCACACTGATTGATGACGATAGCAAATTCAGCTTCGCATCATTCTACGTATCTCTTCATTATGATATTTCGTTAGAATACTTATGTATTCAAATCTATGAAGTGTAAGTATTTAAATGGAATAAACTCGAACAAAGATCGGAGAACTGGGATGAATTCCACAAATTCTGCATAAATGAAAAATTTTATGGATAAAATATACAATAATTAATACTTCTCGAGATCATACAATATTTTGTAGTAAAAGTACTAGCTATTTGTGTTGACAATATAATCTTAGATAGACACATACATTTCATACAGGTAACAGTACGCAAAGAGAGATAAATTATACATAACAACACAACGTTGTTTACTTTATTATTAAAATACAATAAACTGCTAATTGTTTTAACGTTAGATACCTGCAGGTCTTATCGTTATCCGATCATAAAAACGGCGGGTAGAGAGAGAGAGTGGTTGGTTAACTACTGGTCTATTCTCCATATCGTCATAATATCTTTATCCTTCCCGAAAAGAGAAATTGCCCGATATACCTATAACTAATCGTTAAATGATTTTGGTTGAAATATTCTATAAAATGTATTTATATATTTATATCTTCGATCTAAAAACAAAAGTGTAAAGTAAAAAGTGTTTTAGAGTGAAAAAAAATTGTGTAGAGGTTATTTCTTAGCATTCCAAAATGAAAATTGGATCACAAGCGACTTAATTACTCAAAAATTGAAAGAATATTTTTATGTTTTTATAATCTTTCAATTTTGGATTTGTAAGAGGTCACACTTATGTCAAAATTTTACATGATTTTTAATTTATTCTAATTTATACCAAGAATTATTACTAAAAATCAAATTAATTATACTGCAATTCGTGTACAGTTTTCAAGTCATATTATTTTAGTTAAAAATTATATATTTTACCATACATGAATTAAGTTTGCAAATACACAAGTAACCTTTGTTCTTTCTTCAATTTTGAATTCATAGGTTTTGTTTCGCAAATGTTTTTTTGTGGGATAGCCTATCACGCAGAGAAAAAAATTACGAACATCATAACTTAAAACTGCCAAAATGTCACCAGTGCCCTTTTGCTTTGTGATGACGATATGATCCACATTGGAAGCGAAAACGACTATAAACGTGGTTCATAATACCAACATCAAAATTTTTCCATTGCAAGACGAATTACAAAAGTAACAAGCTCTATATTTGCATAAAACACTGGCGACACTAAACTTAATGTCAAATTATATTTTGACAAATTCTTGCCCTACTTGCCGTTGGCGATATGAGATTTGGGACGAGATGAGACACGTCAACGTTGTATGTTTTGGGGGATAAGTAAATATTCGTCGGTTATATGCATCGCTTACACTGGATTATTTAAGACCCGCATAATATACAGCAGCGTGCAAACAACTTTCCACGGCAGGCAGTATATTATGTAAAAAGTTCAGTGAAGGAGTAATGGTTCTTATACATATACATGCGAAGTAAAACAGGTCACCTCAGACGAAAGTAAAAAAGTACAATTTGGTTTTGTCATTGTGTACACACAAACGGTTAAAACGACAAAACGGATACGTGATAAAAACTGCCAGTAAAGGAAGTTTTACAGTAGAACAAGTAACCGTGAACTAATTTTGTGAAGATCATCACTGTGGTAAGAAATAATAGAATTGGAAGACATAATGGAAATTAAATGACCTGTTTTGATGGAGACAAATAATTAAATATAATATGGAAATAGATAAGCATACATATTTATACGCATAACCATTCTCAGTAATGTGTATTATTCGAATTAAATTCTTTACCAGTATTTCCGAAAGTGGTTCCTACGGACTCCTAGGGGTCCTTGCGATCACTGAGGGGGTTGTGGGAAATTAAAAGTAATTTGGGGGTGCATGGACAACGTCAGGGGTTCCGCCAAAGGCTTAATATAAAAAAATATTCGTGACGCATTTTCATTATTATGAAAGTTGAAATAAATAGCAATACATAAATTGATAACGATTTGTTGGGTGTTGGACCCTTTTGCAAGCAGACCCACAAGCTCAGATTAGTCCATACTGATGATGATGAATACTAGTACAGGAGAAATTTATTGAATTATCCACAAATGAGGAGCGGAAACCAATGTTTTAATAAGGATACCACAAATTCTGGTGACAAAAACAGATACCAATTTTATAGCCTGTATTATGGGTCCACTGTAAAGAGGCTATTGATTGCTTTCCCGCCTTCCTATTTAGTAGACCGTGGATTGAGTGCAGTTATGGACCTCATCATACTTTAAATATAAAAATGTATTATTTATATTTTATTTTTATCACCGGTCTTCAAGACATCAAAACTAATTTATTTTTTTTAAATATATTTCAATTATTTATTTAGTAATTATTTTTAAATATAAAATTATGATATAATAAAAACATAACAATATGAATAAATAAATACATTACCACAAACATACAAACATTTTTTTTTTTTAAACATTCAAACAAATTTGTCACCCAGAATGAAAAAAATTCTTTCATCCCCCTGGATACCTCGAGCGTACCCATAACGGCGACTGCATTCCCTCGTTGAATTTCTATGCTTATTCGCTGTCTAAGGTATTCACTTGAGTGGCACTCACCCGTCCTGTCCGTCATCCTTCGATCGATTTCCGCCACCGTCCTCAAAGCAGAAGGTACCCAGGGACCAAACGTCTCAAAACCCAATTGACAGAAAATGAAATTTGGTGACAGACAGTCGTATTTTATGCATTTGGTGGTTTCAGCCGTGAGAACCGCTGAGCCCGACTACTCAGCGGATTTATTCACGTGAGATGCCGCGATTGTATCCATTACAGTGGCATCCCAGACCAGACTAAATTGATATTTTTTCTATTATGCAGTTATGTAGATTTATTTCACTTGGGGGTCGATGATTTGTATTTTACTTCAAGACGGAGTCCATGGGCATAATAAGTTTGGGAACCACTGTTCTATACCATTAATAATTTTCAGATAGGGGGTAAACATCAAGTATCACATAAACGCATGCCGTTTCATTAGTAAATTGGCATTTATTTCGCAATTGCAGTAAAGTTAAAAATAGCAAATTATTTAGTTTCACAAGGATAACAAAATAAAGTTGACAACTATTTTGGTATCAGACCATCGTCATAAAAAAATTATTAAGCTATTTTTGACTTAAGATCTATGCTTTGATCTTTAATGTTCCGTAAACAACAATCGAGTGGCATAAATAATTTTGAAATGAATACTCATTTATGGAATTTCATAAATTATCGATCGGTAACGCCACTGGACTTGCACACGTGTCAGATTAGGGCTGTTAGTGTGGTAATATCAACCTTGCCGGAAAAATATGTAAATATTTCGGGGCCCGTGGAAAGGTGCACATCTACTTTACATCAAGCCGTAAGGTATTACGAATGATCATGTTGAGAAAGGGGCTTTAAACTCTCTAAGTATGCGCTTAAGAAATCTGAGTAAATAAATATACTTCAGCAGGAATGTATTCACAAATAAGTGTATCATATGGCTCCGAGTTTATTTTGTACGATGAAAGATAAGCGGGGCTTAAATTGTATCTCGAATTAAACTTGATGAATACTTCCCAACAATAAAACTTACTATTGTATGCTTTTAAATGACATGACATAATCATAAAAAGCTTTATTTCACGGAAATGAAAACCGAATGTAATAATTTGTGCAATACTCACTTTCAAGAATGACTTGATAAATAGTATTCTAATTTGGTGATAGTTGCAAGTTACCTGAAAGAACGATGCATTTTCAATCACTTTCTTGTCAAGTATTTGATGTGCTTTTGATTTCTCTGGAATGACTATAAATCACGTGTTTATTCAACTGAATGACGTAAGTCTTCATTTGTAAAGCTTCTCCATGTTTATATGTACTTAAAGAAGTTCTGGCCTGATGACATTACAGTAAAAACTTAATAAAGTAGACTCCGAGATTAAACGGAAAATTTTCCGATTGAACGAGAAAATTGATAAAAATATCCTGCTCATGTTATATTTATGTGTACATCAAAAAGTCGTCGCTCGTCAAGTCTACGTATTATCAGATGCAACAGTTTTGACGCGTGCCGGCCGATAATTCAACATAAGCTAAGCTAGGCACAGCAGTGTCCACCATGGGTTACTTGACCAAAGTTAATGACAATTTAGAATTCAACAACAAATTTACAAGTAAAAATAAAAAATGTCAATCATCATTAAGTACGAAATAAAAAAATACTTTATGGCGATTAATATTACGTTAAAAACTTGGGGATCGGTGTCGTATCTCGATGAATAGAATCATACACGTTTGATTATTCTAACTTATTCATTTTAATTATTACATAATTTAATAAACTGTAGATAGATTTTCTATAAAATTTGGGTATCATAGTTAGCTGTAAACGAGGAATTGAAATGTCAAAGTTTTCATTTTATAGTTATTATAAATGACCCGCTGAGCTGCGCTTAGTAATATTCCAACCCTCGGACCAATGATACCTTCCTTTGGGTTATTTACTCAGTATAGTCGACTGAAGGTCGTAAAAAATAAGGGTTAGCCCTAGCCTTCGGAGCTGAAGGGTTGGTAGAGCTGTCTTAAGGTGATCGTCAGGGTATGCCAGGAAACATTTATGACTTGTACTAACTTTAAATCAAAATTTTTGCCGTACTGTCTGTCCATAAACCCTTTTAAATTGTTCATATTGAAAAAAGATCCTTTCGTTAGAATGCCTTGGACGTTTTATAGAGTCGGTATCTACATAATGTATCTTAGATAAGAAAAAAACTGAAGTTTCTTGTTTTCAATTGTTCCTTTATATGATAATATGTCAGTCTCTGTAACTCAGCTGCAAACGCTCAACCTAGCAATTAGATGTTTTGTATTCGATTTCCGGTAATGTCAAATTTCGTATCGATTCTGTGTTACGATAATTTAACTTGAGGAGAATAAAAGAATGATAATTTTTTACTTTTGTAGTTGTTATAAAATGATATAGATTGAATTCGCATTTACTTGATAGAACTCCATTATAATAGGATAAAATATCAAATTATTTAGTTCAAAAAACTTCTTCTACAAAGCCGAAATAGCTATTAACTAACTAATAAAATTTTGCATAACTAAATTCTTTGATATTTTGTCCAATGATATAAAATGATGCTATTAATTCTAATTAAATTATTTATACAATGTGTCTAATTTTTTTCTTTGAAATAAAGTAAATAAATAAACATATATTTTAACAAGATTATCTTCATAATTTTCGAGGTCAAATTTAAACGAAACACGTAAAATTATTTTTAAATTTGATAACAATAACCAACAACCTTCTTTTGTCTTTTTTTAATTTTTCTTGGCTTGTGATTTTAAATTTTTATTTTTGTAATATACTATATCCTAGTCAAATGAATAGTAATTAAAATTTTAAATAGTAGCTTTAAAAAAGTATGTTTTAATCAATCATCATCAATATAATCATCAGTTGATAATGCTCGTGATGAGCGAAACCGGTCCTGATCATTATAAATATGTGGAAGTAGTACAAACAAATTGTGTTTTATTTTTTAAAATATAATGTCTTTCCACCAAGAATTGACAGTTAACATCTTAAAAGTAATTTTAATCAATTATTCGTTTATTTATTGTAAATTTAAAAAAATGAAATGCATGGCATTACAGCCGATGCCAATGTGCCATGTATTTCACAAACATAATAGCTGTAACAACAATAATAACAACAGTACTATTAATAAAACAATAATGAAAATAAAAAACATTTTTTTTAAATTTATTAAATACAAAAAAAAACAAGACATTACTGATTTAAAAGGAACAAATATTTAGTGAACAATACCCAGAGTTTAATGCTGAAAGTATCCAGTTCTCTAGGCAGTGCATTAATCATCCGAACGGCTCTTGCAACTGGTGACTCGAATGACCGACGCGAAGAACAAGTTTTAAGAATAAAAATTGTCTGGATATGGTTTCGGCCACGTAGATAACAATTGGGAGCATGTAAATTAATAGTCATGCGAATTTCTGGATTGTAAACTCGTTCCTGAAGAAGAAGAGAGAAATTCTTTAGAATCGAAAACTTATTATTACAATTATTAGAATAATTATAATGGACGTACTTGTATTAAAATAAAAGCAGCTTAAATAATTCTTTTAAGTGATACCAACACAAACATTACACATTGATCTAACTCAAAACAACAGAGAGTTCATCGACCTAGGGAATCAGACAGAAAACGAAATAAATTCTACAAAACGTATCGTGAAGAATACGCCCATGTTAATATTTTCAGGTGCCTATTACAGCGACAGAGATGAGTGAAAAAAATCCGATGTTTTCAACCTCAAGAAATATGTGTGGAGTCTAGACGTGCCAGGACATTGACACATTGGAAATGTAATTGAATAATAAAAAAAATATTCCAACAATATAGGCGTAACATATTTTATAGATGATAGGGTAATAAAGAAAGCGCAAACAAAATGGCTAATTATATTGGATAACGGGCGAAGACGTAAAGAATTGACGACGTTATTTTTATTGACATAATTATTATGTGCTGTTATGTTCATAAAGATAAGATTTTGTATATTTAACCCTTCTAAAAATGTTAAAGCGGAATCATGAAAAATATATAAACGGACGTATATTCTGAAATATCGAATCAAGTTGAATATATTCAACATTTCATAGACATTTTAACAAACATTTATCGCACACAATACTTATTTATAATAAAGGTGTTTTTTTAGAGATTTGTTTTTTAAACTGGCAGCACTTTTTCCAGTGACCGCCAATTTGACAGCCGACAGCTGATTTGTGCTCAGTTTTTTTTTGCCGTTTCACCATGAACAGATCGCTTAACCATCGTGTGTGTAGCAACGTCAGTGAATGGGGTGAAACAAAAATTGCATTGATCCTGGTTTTTACTGAAAAATTTTGTTCAGCGATGAGGCTCATTTCTGGTTGAATTGCTTCGTCAATAAATAAAACTGCCAGATTTGGAGCGACGAAAATTCACAAGCCATTTTTTAAACGCCATTACATCCACAAAAATTAACAGTTTGGTGTGCTTTATAGGCTACTGGTCCATATTTTTTCAAAGACGATGCCGGTCATAACGTTACTGACGTTACTGTCAATGGATAGCGCTATAAATCTATGGGTACTAATTTTTTCGTACCAAAATTGAATGATTATAAGTAAACGAGCATTGGTTTCAAGAAGACGGTGCAAAATGTCATACAGTGCACGCCCCAATCAATTTGCTAAAGGAAACTTTCAATGAGCGCATAATTTCGCGGAATTAGCCACCGAGATCATATGATTTAACACCTTTCGGCTTCTTTCTGTGGGGGTATGTGAAATCGCAAGTCTACATCGATAAACCAGCAACGCCTTGACCTTGAAGCCAACATTCGCCGCGTTATCGCCGATACACGGCCGCAGCTGCTTCAGAGAGTGCTTCAAAATTGGACTTCGAGATTGCTCTTTCTTCGAGATAGCCGTGGCGCCCACATGCCAGAAATCATTTTTAAAAGCTAATGAAATTTAATAAACTATTCAATAAATCCAATTTAATGAGCATAATCATGATTATTAAATGTTTTCTTTCATTTTAAAGTTCTATACCTCTAAAAAACATCCTTTATAACGAATGAAAAAAAAACCAAAGATATTGAATGATTTTGTATAAAATGAATTATTCAGTATTATCGATTAATTAAAATGTTGAAAATCTTGATTTTACTGATAAATAGTATATATAAAAATTATGTATCATTACATTTATTTTCTACAACACATTTTTCGAAATATGGTTCGCTTTTTTCAACGATGAATTCTCTTTTTGGATTGAAAAAGTAGTGTGGGTGATTGTAATGCAACATAGTGTTCATTCAATGCCGAAGTATTTTTTGAATAAGCTACGCAAGGCTGATAATTTTACGAATATAATATGACGGTTTTAGTATCATAACTAGGAATCTCCATCTATGCTATTTTTGGAAACCCCAAAAAAACCGTTTTCATGCTACACTTACAAACCGTTTGCATATAACAGACGGTTACACAATGATATGTAAACAAACACTGGTGGCCATGACAGTACAATGGTGCACACTCATTGTATGGAATGGAGATTATTTGCTTAGAAAATAATTATAGGGTATAAAAGAATATGAGTTTTGAAAATTAAGAAAATTTTCATATTCATTTTAGATGGGAGTTTGTAAGTTTAGAAAGATATTTTATAATTAAAATGGTAGGTGTGAACACGTAAAACAATGCTTCATTTATAGATTATTTTTTGCATAGGCCACTCATATGTTAGAGATATGATAGATGAGTATAAATAAAATTAGTTAAGCTTATATGAATATGTAGCAAAATAATATCTGATTTATATTATAAATATTATCTTTATTATAAATACTATCTCTATGTGGCAGCAAGAGTAAGAAAACATTTTATATCAAGTTCGTGAATGATGTTCGAAATTTATTGTTCTAAGCGACCAAGACCTATAAAACCTTACATGATGTAGGCAGCTAACGACGTATTACCGAGACAGTAAAAACAATCATTAGCAGATTCAACTTTTTGCCAGCCCGGTTAGACAATCACAAAAAAATATTATCACCCAAGTGGAACGGAGTCCTAGATATATTTATGAGACTATTAAATTGGGAGTCACTTAAATATGTAATGAAAGTATGAACATAAAATGCAAGCTTTTATAGAAAATTAAAAAAAAATATATTTTATATACGATTTTATTTGGAACGTCGTTGGCGTAGATTTGCTGGATTTTTCAATAGATTTATGGATTTGTATTCAAAGACATAGATGTGATGTCAAAATCACTACACCCTTCTCCTGTACCCAACGACCGAGATGAGCAAGAACGATAAGCCAAACACTTGTTTTGTACTAGCCATATCATTTTCTGAAGAAGAGATGTTGAGCGGCTGAATAACAATAAACTCTCTAAGCTCCAATATGAATCCACATGCTCCAAATCGAGAGTGGAAATGTTTATAAGAATAATAAAATAGTCGTGATACTTCCGTTAAGTATTAGAATTTTAAAGACAAAAACTAAAGGATATTATTCCACAAACTACATAAGACTTTGTATTGAAACGAAACCTTGTTGCGACTGCTCGACCTTTGGAAAACTTTTATAATACGAAGGTCAGTGGTGGCCTCCCTTGTGTGTATTGATTGGAATCTAACAAAATTTTAATGCGTATTATGTGTTTGAAGTAAAATCGATAAAATTGTAAACAATATAATTCAAATGTTTACGAATATTTGTCTTTATTTTCTCAGATGGTACACCGTGCGAAACTGAATGATTTAATTCGTCCGTTCAGTAGTCGAACTACTACACTTAATTTGACTAATTGAATTGCATGCACTATTCTCTTTTATGTATGAGAAAACTTGAACTTTGGTGTCCAATGTGGTGTGGATTTTTTGATTATGTTGAAACACGAAAAAATAATGTCTGTTATTCAATTTCAAGTCAGATGTCATTCTCTCAAGTGAAATTAAACTGTGTCCCATGGCCCTAGATCTATGATTATCGAATGAAATAAACCACGCTTGATGAGAAATGAGAATGATTATACATATTTAATACTACACATTAGTAAATTATTATCCATATGTTCCGTACACGGAATACGTGATATTTTATATGTATAGCATAATATTATATTTTTTACATTTTAAATTGTCTTTAAACTGAGTTGTGAATTAAGAGTATATTAAAAGTTGAATTAACAAAAATCCGTTTCGACACGCTATCAATGTTCAAAGTCAATAATTAAAGTGACATTCGTATGACGTACTGCCTTCTAAGAATGTTTTGTGTTAACACAATAATTTTGGGCACAGAATCGTGACGAGCTTTCACGAAACCCAAACTTTCGGCATGCAATTTTTAGTGTATAATGAAGAATTTCAATACTTTAATACTAACTAGCTAATACTTTGAGAACAATCGCCAACCACATGTTTAACCCTCGAAATATTTTGTACCAAAAGCGTGTTTGACGTATACTTTAAACATACAAACGAGGTAGAGGCTGGTTTTTCAAGTGTACATAAAAATATGCCGTAGCAACGTCATTTTTCAACGGCAAATATATTTGGTTCAAAGCCATTATTGAAATAAATGTGTTTTAAAAAAATAAAACACAATTCAGTTGTACTACTTCCACATATTTATAATGATCAGGACCGGTTTCGCTCATCACGAGCATTATCAACTGAATAGTGCTCGTGATGAGCGAAACCGGTCCGGATCATTATAAATATGTGGAAGTAGTACAAATGAATTGTGTTTTATTTTTTTTAAATATAATGTCTTTCCACCAAGAACTGACAGTTAACACCTTAAAAGTGAAATAAATGTGATTAAAATTTTTCATCGATATAATATGCAACAAATTGAATAAATCGTCTGAAATTTGATGATTACACTACTTTGTACAATAATTTACATGCCTAAATGAATTTATTTAATAAAAAATAAGTCTTAGTTAGGTTTATAGAAGTTGTGGTTTATCATTTATCGGGAAAAAAATTCGTAACATGATGGACATGTTATACCCAGTCATGTTAAATACAATAGTCACCGCTCATACACACCGTTCTATACCGGGATTGTATAGTTTCAAGAGTTTTGGCGCGTGCTGGCCGATGGTTTGAAAGATCATACATCAGTTATCATTTTTTTAAATAACATATATCTTTAAATCATTTCAGGGAAAATTCTCTGGCTTTGTGGCTTTTCTCAAAAAACTTACTTTTTAAATTACGGATTTTGACTTTAACGGATATATTCTCGCCCGCATTAGAACGATATATCTGTGCTTTACTGTATTTACTTTTAAAATAAGTTCATAGGTTTGCGGAACTCTGATCATAGTGCGCACAAAATTTGAAGCACGTTAAAAACATAAATACATTAAAGCCCTTGCATTTGTTTTACTAATAGGGTTGGAATAAAACACAAGTGGCTGTTTTTCTTGCCTCTTTTTTGCCTAAATTGTCTTGCTTAACGGGGTGTTACAAAAATAATAAAATAATTTGGGAAACAAATGAGATAACATTCCTCTTGATTAAATGAAAACGTTTTCTTAAAAATTTTTTCTGTTTAAAAAAACGCGTTAACAGGAAGTATTCAACAATTTAAGAGTAATTATTTGAATCGCAAACATATTATTATGATCACGAAAAATAATTTACGTGATAAATTATATGTGTCATTCAAAATATGTTTATTTGTACAAGCTTTAAAAAATTGTTGAATCTGCAAGTATTAAAATATACAATTCACATTACAACTAATACTAATAAAACTTATATGTAAGTGTGCTTAAATATATGTACAACATATACATGTTTGCGGTCCCAAGTATGTCTCTAGGTAAAAGACCATAAATATATAATAAGTTACTGTTAAAAAAAGTGGGACATGGGCTGATATGGCTGTTTGAGTTTGGTGTTTTTCATGGCTGGAAATCCCAAGGGGAATTTCGTTAGGTTCAGTTCCAAACACTAGTAATTGATTTGTAACTAGTAGTGTTATGGCAATTTTTATGACTTTTCCTCCTCCCAGCGTTGAGTAGAATGGAATAAAACCCACCTTACCCTTTATTTTAATGTAAGAATTAGAATCATTGTTTACCTTTGAAAAAATGGTCTTGCCATATGGTTAGTCTAAAGATGCTTCTTAAAGAGGCGAAACGCCTCACGTTAGTGATAGAACCAGTGGAATAACAAAGTTATTAATGTTAATTTTATACATATTCTTTACTCAAACGTGTGAATGAGAAAGTTGCCGTGTGTGAAAAGGAAAACACTCAATTTCAATGGCGTGTTTTTAATAAGGCATTCCGATAAAATGATAGGTTAGTTTCCATAGCAGAAGATATTATCGTAACAATATCGAGCGATGTACTAAAATATAAGTGAAGTTTGGAATACCTTAGAATTTTATGACATCAAAACGTGATCCTTCAGAATGGCGATGGAAGTTTGATCTTGCACATTATTTTCGGGCATTAAGTTTTCCCTGACGGCAAATCAGCAGAAGCTTCCAAAGTTGTGTGTATGGAATACTATACGAAATATGTTATATGTATAGTAAGCGCTGCTTATTGTGGTCACATTTTTAAAACGAAAATTAATTCTAATAACCGAAATAGTTCAAAACGATGTTTCAAAAGTTTTGATAATGTTGTTTACGGTTCAATTTGTCTACAACTATATTATGAAGAAGACTTTTGTCAAAAGAAATCGTAGTCACAGTGGATACATTTTCTTTCCTCTTATTGTAATGTTCTAGTAAAACTACCAATTGACACGAATTCATTCAAATATAATTAATAGTGTCACACCTCTGGACAGTGATCTAAGCAATGATCAATATAGTTTACAGAGAGCCTGATTATATGAGAACACACGAAATTAATATTGAAGCCAGACATTATATGGAAAGGAAATTTATTTTATATTCCTAGCTCGTAATTTGTCAGTAATGTCCTCTTTGCAAGGGTTGTGTAAAACGGACATTTAATCAAAAAACCAGCAGTTAAGTTAAATTCCTCTCACTTGGCCAGATACTGAAGTTGGTACTTATATTTAACAGAAATTTATGTTTTGGGTCAAGCTATCAGAAAACTATAACTCACTAACCTCAATGACTATCTGTTTTCGTCAACTTGTGTAAAACGGTAAAATTATTGGTAAAGTATTTCTTTTTTCATTTTCTTAAGAGAATTGATTAAAAGAAAAAGGGTGGATATCATGATTTAGATTATATAAACATCCACATTTTGAATAAAAAAATGATAAAGGTTGTTTTATATTTGTAAATGTACCAACTGCATTAATTTTTTTTATGTAAATTTAAAATAAGAACAAAATTTAAACAGTACTAAAATATTTTACATTATTCCAAACGCAGCTTCCTTTGTTTCCAAATTATCGTTAAAAAGTAACGGACGTGTTTTCCAAAACCAATGGCTGCATTTTCGGTCAGATAGCCTTCGAATATTTCAAAGATAAACAAAACAGATATTAACCCCGAAACAGGAAATAAAGTAATTGAGGTCAGGAACGGATCGGAAACGCTGGCCGTAAAATTAAAACAAATCTTTGGAATTGTGACGTTACGGTGATCTAACTGACGCAGCGCTAGTATGGCTGCCAGTGATTAAAAATATCCATAATAATATTATTAAGTATTACGGTATTTTTTATTCACGCTGATAATATAAATTAAGAAAGTAAACAATTCTGTCAGCGGCTTGAACTGTTATATAAATTTTCTGAAAACTTCACTACATAAATAGCTTAATCAGATACAATTACAAGAGTTTTTGAAACAATATTTCGACAAGAACTTATGTTTCGCGATTAAATTCAAATTGAGATGTAAAAAAGCTCAAGCAACTGACCTGATAACACAACACAGTTGGTAAATTATACTAACTATACTAAATATCCAGTTTACTCGAATTCATCTGGCCAGTGTTTGGAATGAAACACTATTCCGAAACATAATTCTTTGATATGAAAACTCGCGGGCAATATTGTTCAGATAGCAGCGGCTTTGTAAATACGTTCAGCTTGCCTTGTTTACCTACGGGATTCCCAATTACCATAGTTTCTAAAATGCATGCAAATTGTGCAATAATGCAGACCGCATACCTGGGGTGGATTTACTTAAGACTCCGTTTCACACTGATTGTGTGTACGCATTTGTTTCGCTAAAACTGCTTTAAGTAAATGTCACACTTATTTGAAGTACATATATTATATATCACCGTAGTCTTATTGTTGTTAGTTTTAATTTAGAAAAATACCTTTTCTTTGAACATTTTGGATTAATATTTTTTGAGTAGATTTTTTATACACGGTTTTTGATATATCTAGGTTTGCAAGAATACTAAGTGACTTTTCACATTATTATTTTGGCTTTATGAAGGTTTATATTACTATGTATACAAAAATAAAACTCAATCTTCAAGATAACTTATTACTACATAGAGAAACTATTAAATGTTGTTTTAGCTTTGTTTTAGTCAGGAGATCTGGTTTAAATTGTAAAAAGTTTAGCATCAAATGTTGATTTTTCAATATAAAATTTAAAATTGCAGATGTGGTTGTTTGTGGTGTTTTGTTTTTTCTTTGTAACGCTAAAAGTAGTGTAAAAATATTAAAAGTTACTGTCCAAAATGTAACTTTCGCCTTTTTTCGGATACTTGATGTTGTAGGCCATGATTGGGCGTGTACCATAACACAGCAGCGTTCAAATAATTCTCAGGATAGAAGCAGTTATATAAAAATTTCTGCTATGGACTGATGATTGCAGAATATATGTACTTGAGAAACTTCCACCATAAAATATGAGATCTGTTTGCTATCTGAATAAAATATCAAAGTTTTGAAATGCGAAACACAATAATCGAAAATGAGTATTCTATTTTAAAAAAATGTTTAAAATAGTTCATTTTTATTTGTATATCAATAAATCTAAAAACCAAAAATGTGTGAAATGATAGAATAACTAGCTTTGACAAAACAATTGAATTTAAAATCAACTTTGGACACCCAATAAAAACTACACGTGCTCAGATGAAAGTGAAAAAAAAACAGAAATGATTTATCACCGAATATTCCCAACGGAATAACAACAAACGAAGGTGGATGGGTCATCCCGTTGTGCCCACACACTTTACTTACACTACCGTGTAAAAATGATGCTCGGTTAAAACTGTGGCTCGTAAAAATCTAGAGAGCAGTTTCCAGCACCCCCTTGGGAATATTCAAAGGAGGATAGAAAATCTCTCAGGTGTTTATTCTGGGTAAAGAATTGCAATGGGAGGGCGAATAAAACGGTGTACTCTGATGTGAAATTTGGTTTTATTTTATCATTTTAATTTTCAACATCATCTGACTTCCTTTTGAAACAAAGTCTTCATCTATTGTCTAATTCAATATTAAGTTGGACTTCATCATTTTAATTTTTATTACAATATAATATTAAGAAGCAAAAACTGTTGTCGAGCGGTTAATGAATGTTAAAGGAAGTTTGTCGCTTCGGTCGCGGTGGCCACATGATCGAATCCCTGTACGGACAATCTCATAAAAAGATGTTTCAATTGATTTATCGACATGTGTTTAAAAACATACATGTCTATAATGCTTACATCACCTCCCATACATAAATCGATCTTCAAAAATCTTACTATCTAACTTTTAGTCGTTATATCCTAAAATTCTCCGATAAAGCGAGGTTAGCGACTGAAAAGCAACCATTTTTCGTAAAAACAACGTTTATTGAGATGAATCTTTACGAATCCATATTGTCCACATTTGAAATGGACGTTTTTTAAAAAAATGTTGATAAAAATCTGTATTTTGATAGTTATTTCAGTTTTAAAAATATGCATTGTTTATGAATGAAACAACAACCCTTCCTGTGCATATAAGTTGTTATTTATTGATCCTATCAAAATAATAAAAAGTAAACTAATAAATTTAGGCAAAATCGTAATGTTATAATATGGAATTTCTTTTTCAATATTGTAATATATTGCTAATTGAAAGTAATATGTGACGTATAAATCGCTTCTTTACAAAGCATCGCCACGATCAATGTACCACAAATATTTAGCTACTTCTTATTCCTTGGTTAAAGAACGTTCCAGAATCTACAGCAATACGGAGGATTTTGCCGGAGTTTGCTGCAAAATAATTTTTCGTTCCAAATTTATAATCAATTATGTATGCTTTTAATGCTTGCATCATCGATGGAGAAAAAAAATAAACGTTTTGAAATTTAAGTGTTTCATAAAAAATGTTGCTGTCTTTAAGGCAATTGGCCGTATATGTTATACTTATTGTCCGATATAAAGGAATGTTTTATTCAAGACCTCCGAAGTGGAAAATGCTGAGATGAACAAAGAGAGGTTAGATGAGTCAAGACATAGATTTACGGAGATTTACAAATGGAAGGCTGTGACCATATTATATCTTACAATTTTTTTTACATGTTTTTTAGAAGAAAACAATGAACAATCTTAAAATGAAAATGGGAATCAAAAATATTTACCAATTCTTATAAATCGCATATAGGTCTTAAACGAAATTTAGACTAACATTTTATGTCATATACTGTTTTTGAGCTTTCTCTGTTAAGTATGTCTTCTTTCATTGAAAAATTCGTGATAAACATAAAAAATATCTCAAGTTATCTTTTCAAACCACGGCACATAGTAATTCGAAACATAATACTTAAAACGTATCATAATATGATTGAAAGATCTTTTATTCGGCCAATATACAATAAATTATAAGGTTACTTAAAAAATTGGAAAAGTTGACTGCTTAGTATTATTTTCATTTTTTTAATACCAAAAATTGTCTCATACCAAGTCATATTTGTTGTTATACAGTGAGCGAAACCATAAAAACGTGATGTCACAACTCTTTTCTTAGTAAACAATCAACAAAATGGTTGATTACTTCTAACATACGGTATTCCAGAGAAAATAATAAACAATCGGTAATATTTGAGTACGTTATTGAATTTTTGTGTTTTTTAGTTTGACAAAGTAAATAAACTTAAATGTTAAATTAATTGTGACAGTATATTTAAAAAAATTAAAAAACAATTCATTTGTACTACTTCCAAATATTTATAATGATCAGGACCGGTTTCGCTCATCACGAGCATTATCAACTGATGAAAATACAAACATAACAGGCTTTTTTTTTTTTTAAATGTTAATTATATTTATCAAGTATATAATTCATATTAATTACATACTTAATATTTGATTATTTTTAAATGGTTCACTAATTTTTTCTTATAATTTTCCTGATTCATTATTGTATATTACATTAATAACGTCATCAAAATTTTTTTTCAGCTAAATGGACTTTTAATGTAGCTATATTTGTGATTTCAGATTAGTATTTAATGATTTGTAAGAGGTGCATAACATTTTAATTGTAGATTCTTTTATTTGATTTATGTATAATTTGTTTGCTAATCAGTATTTTCTTGTCTCAGTTCATGAACCATCAGTTTTATATACCTTCATTTTTACACTCAATTTTATATAAATAAGCCTGTTATGTTTGTATTTTTATCAGTTGATAATGCTTTTGATGAGCGAAACCGGTCCTGATCATTATAAATATTTGGAAGTAGTACAAATGAATTGTTTTTTATTTTTTTAAAATATAATGTCTTTCCACCAAGAATTGACAGTTAACACCTTAAATGTGATAGTATACTTAAAAATAATTGGGAATATACTATATTTATAAACGCAATGTTTTTATTAATACTTCAGTTGTTTCGCATGGTCACCGTACAGTACAACAAAAGGAAATGTCGAGTTTTATTAGGACATTGTGGAGAGAGAGAGACAAAAGACAATGATTCAATTTTAACCCGTAACACGGACACGGTCCTGCCAAACAATGAGCAGCCTTTATTAAATATAGAAAATCTGGATTTAGTTTCGGCTACAATTCACATTATTTTCCGGAAACGGATTTCATGTGCCCCTTTTATTCTCATTTTATTGTAATTCCCACTTTCTGTTATCTTGATACATCGTGTTTATAGAGTGGGAACTCTCAAAAATATTTCAATTGGGCGAGATGATAAAACACTTTATTATCACTGTTAGTTATTGTCCAATTGCATCATCACAATAATCAAGAAATTGTTTGAAATATTTGTTTTTTTTCGATGTCCGCTCCCAATGTGGAGCATATGTTCTCCTAATGGAGGTATCTTGACAGAATGTTTTCTACGAGAACTGCTTGTCACTCAGTTGCTCAACTTCTCTTTTTCTTTTTCGAAGAGAGTAGGGATAGAAGGATAGGGCTATGACAGGACTAGTGGTTAGCTAATCGCTCTCGTTACGCCCCGTGAGGATGGGATTGGTGGGAGGGAGGACTCAGACTACGAACAGAAATCCATAAATCGATTGAAAGATCAATCTATGAAAACCGTCCGCACCGGGAATTGAACCCGAGACATCCGTAACCGTAGCCAGCGACGAAACCAACTGCGCCGCAGACGCCGACAAATAAACATAACTCATAACATTTTACTCATAAATATAATAAATATTTCTATCTATAATACAAAATAACTATCAAATATTCATCAGGGCACTATCACTACAAGTAATCTTAACACCATCAAAAAAACTTCAGTCGCCTGTGCCATTAATATATTTATATAAAAAGCGACTTTTTTTTTTTTTTAGTATATTTATTTTTCCATGTCCGCTCCCGACGTGGAGCATATGTTCTTCTAATGGAGGTATGTCAATAGAACTTTTCTATGAGAGCTTCTTATTACTCAATTGTTCAACCCCTCTTTTTTTAAAGAGAGTAGGGATAGAAGGATAGGGCTAGGACAGGACCAGTGGTTAGCTAATCGCTCTCGTAACGCCCTGTGAGGATTGGATTGGTGTGAAGGTTTTAGACAACACAAACACTCAGACTACGGAAAAAAATCCATAAATGGATTGAAAGATCGATTTATGAAAACCGTTCGCACCGGACATTGAACCCGAGACATCCGTAATTGTAGACAACGACGCTACCAACTTCGCCACGGACGCCTACAGTATGATTTCACGCATGAATTATAATTGAAGAAACATCCAAAATTGAAGTTGTGGTAGGTAATCTAACTATAGTAGTGTATTTGCAAAGTTATCATTTTTGCTGAGTTCGAAAATTCCTGTCAATGTCGTGTTTGTTGGATTGGCCAGACGATTTCAGACGCACATCAAGATGTACGAATATACCAAGCTCACTTTCGATCAAATCGCAAACACGAAATACAAATATTTGCTTTTGCATTATTATTTCAATTTGCGATTCTTAAAAAATATGGGTTTTTCCAGTTAACACTTGAAAGTTGAGGATAACACTGTTGACCTAGAAATAACAGCCAGAATGGCATGTGCATAAAAAAATCAGATTTTAAAATGTTTTGAAGAATGATATTTTAATAGGATAAAATAACACAGTATTTAGTTATACAAATTTTTATCAGCTAGTTCTATGGAGTTCTACCAAGTAAATTCTAATTCAATCAATAAAATGATATTTTAAGTAGCATAGCAACAGACATAGAGATACGTGTAAAATCACATGTCTGTCATATGAAATGACAAGAGAAATTTTTTAATTTTTTCATTTGAAACATACTTTTCGTATTATATCGCTATTTACATTTCGTATTATGCTTTAATAATATAATAAATTTACGTTATAAATGTAAACTTTATTTGTTTGAACAGGATTACAATATGAATATATTGATACTTTTCAAAATTACAATTCGGTCTGTAAATCAAAAAATTTGAGGGCTTCTAGGGTTAATGATGTTCAAAAATGGAATTTTTGTCAAAATAATTTGAAAAAAACAGAATTCACATATTATTGCAATAAACTTTGTAATAATAAATTTGAGTGATTATTAGTTTTAAATCAAAGACGACCAATTATATATCACACAGAAAATAAGAGAGAAATTTATATACGAGTTGTCTACTTAAGAGAAAGACGGGTTGATCAATAAAGTATATCGTTTCATAGTGTATATAAATAAATAATATATCAATTTATATAGATTTAATTCAATTACGAAATAGTGGAATATCCAAATCGAGTCATTATATAGGTGAGATCAAAATATAAAAAATATAAAGAAAAATCATCAATTATTGCACACAGATAATTGCACAATTGATTTGGCTACCCAAATTATTGATTTAAATTTCAGATAGATGCATCAAGCATAACTGAAGACTTCGTTTAGTGGTGAATAAATAATGGCTGCTGATGGTTTACCACATATTGTGCATTTGCAGTTCATAAATCTTGCGTAAGCGTCCGTTTTATTTAGCAGTATGCGAGTTACCCAGAGAAACCTTTGTCGTTTGCTGCAACATACCATTAATTCAGACCCAGCACCGAGTGGAAATAATTCTCCACCGGATGTTGAAACTTTGCGTCGCGTACACGGAAATATGCTTTCTCTGCACTATTGTTGCATTTCTCAAATATGGTAGAAAAGCGTGTCTCACGATTGAATTTAGTTCAAGCATGGCTACAATGATATGAATTCTAGAAATAACTTACGCGGAAAATAATAATGCTTATCGATTGTGTATTTTTACCCAGAAAGAATTTAATGATCATAAATTTATACACAAAATCTACAAAATTATTATTCAAAGACACAAACGTTTTCATAAATCGCTCAGCGAGTAACAGACTTAAGAAGACTTAACATCAAATGCTGTTTGGTTTTCAATGTAGAATTTGATTTCATAACTGTATCTTTTTGTGTTAATTCTTTCATCTGATTGACTTCGATCTTTCATTTTCCCCTTAGTTTATTCTATTAAGTGTTGAGAAATATCTGTCTCATTTGCGATTGCAATAAAGAAAATTATTAATTTAATATACATCTGCGTAAAAAGCTCGCAATCCGATTAGGGATAGCTGGAGCAACCTTTAACTCAATGCGGAAAGTCTGGGACTCACGGTTGAACTCGGTAAATACCAAGTGCCTCTTATTCAACGCACGCATTCTGACGGTGCTGCTTTACGGTTGTGAGTCATGGCACCTCACCAAGGCACAGGGTAACCGTATACTGTGCTTTTGAAAACAGATACTTGCGGTGAATAATAGGGGTACGGTGGTTTGATGTTTTCAGGAGCTCGGAGGTAAGAGAGCGGATGGACCAGTCTTTTATTACGTCCAAAATAAAAAGCGATGATGGACCTGGCTTGAATAAGTGCTGCGTATGCCTCAGGGGAGCCTGAATCCTGCCTGTCTCTTCTACCAACCAGATGGATTCCGTTACCCTGGAAGGCCGCTGATGACCATCCATAGGATGTATTCGGTGAAGCTATGGGATCCTGGGATGACCTGGGAGGAAGCGAGGAGACTGGCGGAGGACAGAGAAGCTTGGAGGAACCGCGTGATGGCCATATGCTCCGAATAGGGAACGGATATGGTTTTAAAAAAAATACATACTATAAACCACATGCCAGTGCCACATTCGCTCCAATACTCGTGCAAACACACACTCCATAATGCGTGTGTGTGATGCATTACATACTTATAAATCAGGACTTATATAGTTAAACATATTTATTTTTTTATTACAATAATCAACGAAACTAAAATATCTTTTCTTATGAATAAGAGGCAAGGAAGTATGGTTTTTAACAACTGGTTTAGTTCAAAATAACCGATTACGATTAAAAACCTGATAGAGACAGATAAAGTCCATGGATACAGTTTTAAGTACAATGTTAAAATGGCTTATTTTAGTATGGTAAGGAAGAAACAGTACCATTGATGATTTTTACATGAGAAGGTGTGGAGCATCACAACTGAGTGGCAACGGAGAAAGAATACATTCGCTTCTTTCCCAATGGGCAAGGTGTAACTATTTATAACTTGGCAATACCGGAGTGTATGGTATAATTGCTGCATCCGCTACTCCAAGCGACCCTGTTTACTCAGAATTCGATAAATATCTCTGGCAATGGTTTGTCATCATCATTAGCAAAGGTTTTAGGCTGAAGGTAAGGACTCAAAACGGGAAAGACGCGGGCGGTGTTGGGACACCAAATACGACGCATTACTGAAAAAATCAATATACGTACTGCAATTTGGTCAACAACCTTCGATGAAAGATGACACCAAGAGATGAAGATCATTGTTGACATGACAATTTTAAGCTGTGGTTTTGAGCACCGGATCACAAGACGTAACCATAAAGTATAAGTCAGAAATGTATATATATCTACATCATGCTGCAAACATTCTGCTTCAATTTAATTAACGGTTTATGCCGCTCATAATTCAACCTTTTTTTATAGATTAAATGGTAATGTAATACTTTTTTAAACAAATTTTAATACCAAAATCTCCGATAAATATAAGTAATATACATAATTTGTACCTACGACGCTTTTATTATGTTAATAAGCAAAAAATACATTTTTATCGGGACATCCGCTTCTATCAAAATGCTAATTTCATTCTTTAATATGGCAATTAGGCAAATATTGCTTCTTTTATTTAAATAAATACAATGAAAAAAGTAATTTTAAGCGGCACTAAGGAAATTTTTTGCAGTTATTGTTTGGCGAATAAAGAAAAGATATAAAAATTCAAATGGAGCCGTGTGCCTCGCGGCAATGAAGTGCGAAGAACCTTGAGAACGAATTTCACATTCAAATGATCTCGTTTATTACAATAACGACTTTTTCTTCCTACAGCATCAACGTTATTTGACAGCTACAGAACGCGATACTGCTTAAATGAAGCCTTGGCTAGCTTTACAGACTACATGTATTGTAATACTTACACACGAAAGATAATTTCTTCAATTTAACTGTCTGACCTTGCCATATTTAAGAAGCACTAGAGTTAACCTTGTACGCCGTGTTTAATGATACAATTTAGAGAGGTTCTATTTTCAAATTTTCAATTTCACAGTTTTTGCATCTTGTTGTTTTTTGTTTTAATGTGGTAAATACCACATGTTCCACAATTAATTCTATATGGTCTAAAGCAAAAATAAATGTTTATTTAAAGGGAATTATTATACAATAATTTATCGGTTTTAAGATATCGCTCAGATAATGAGCATTTTCACCTGACCAATATTGTTTTTTTTTTATTGTTTTGGGATATTTAAGGTAAATGTACTGGTAATTGACCATGAAACGTGTACGCGGGATTGCTCTAAATTTTAGAGTTCTGACAAGTGAAATCATCTTTTGTCGGATTAGTAACTAGCACATCACCAAATATGTCATTGAGGTGTCATAGCGGGCATTTAAAAACAACACCTTATGCATTAAGTATTTTATTTTGAATTTCTTAAGAGAATTGTTAAAGATATCAATGAATGTAAGTGTAGGCGACTTGATTCAACCAAGAGTGGTCTTACAGGAAGCTGTGATGAAAGGTTGTCATGAAACCCTCTGATTAAACATGGTCAACTACTGAAAAAAAAGTGGTTAACTACTGGAATATCCATTTTTTTAGATGGTCAACTACTGACACAAAAAAATGGTTGTTAAAAATTGAACACATTTTTTTGTTACCAACCCTTTTCTAATTTTTGTCTTATCATATTAACTAAGACATTTGATCGATTATGAATGAACTTGCTTTGTCATCATTTAGTCTAATGCTAAACATTAATCGTTATTTTTGTTCAATTTCTCCTTTAAACGGTCAACCACTGGTACGTTTACCTTACTATGTTTTTTTAAGTTTGGATTATTGAGATTTTGTACACTTCCATGTATTTTGTCACTAACGACCCGGGTTTCGCCTTTCGGCATCTTCAGGCATTTGAGCACACGAATGGACTCGAACTGACAGACAGTAAACAGTGTCTAACGTTTATATAGAAGATAGAAATACGACAAATATTATTTACGAGGTTATACGTCTGAGAGCCACACTGATACCTGAGTTAACATTTCGAGAATTGCTTTAATCCTTATTTTGTAAACAGCCCATTAGCAGAGTGGCAAATTGCCGCTTTCCAACATCTTTTAGAAATACCAGTGATTTTACAATTATAATAGCATTGTGGGTTTCGACGGGATGCAATTCGACGAAAGGGTAAATATATACAATCATTCCACGTTTAGTGACATCTGTTAGGTTTTTCAACGTATGACGTTGAAACACCTAACAGATGTCACACTCAGGTATCAGTGTGGCTCTCAGACGTATAATATCTTACCTCGTAAATAATATTTGTCGTATTTGTATCTTCTATATAAACGTTAGACACTGTTTACTGTCTGTCAGTTCGAGTCCATTCGTGTGCTCGAATGCCTGAAGATGCCGAAAGGCGAAACCCGGATCGTTAGTGACAAAATACATGGAAGCGTACAAAATCTCAATAATCCAAATTTGATATTGAAATTCCATCAAACACTCTCAGTCGATGTCTTAAATTATTACTATGTTTTGTTTTTCATTGTATCTTGTACAATCTTTCCAACCAAAATTAATAGGTAATATTAAATATATCGAAGTCATCTCGGCATCGTTTTAAGAGAATAGTACTTGGAATCAAAAAAAAAAACTCTTAAAAATGAATCCGCTAAAAACTAGAACCAAAATGTTTAATAAATACATAGTGAAAGATCGATTTAATTGTGAATCATTTTAGGTATTTTGTCTTTACGGGTTAATAGTCTCATTAACATACTTTTTCTAATAGTATGAATCGTAGAAGAACACCATAGTTCAGAAGGTTTTTATCTAAACTTTTAAGGCTCGCCTCAGTTTGTAAAATTATCTGTATTGTTAACAGTATCACACGTTCGTAACATATGGCTCTCGTATATCTTATGCTAATGCGGAATATTGGTTGCAGTTCTTAAGAGCTAATTTTTTGCATCACTTTGCAGTCTTTGCACGGTTAACTGTGCAAACTGTCTGTGTGTTTTGGTTCCCTATTAAAAAATAGTGAAAAAATAATTAGACAATCAGTATGTATATATAAATATCAAAAAAATTGGTGCACCCCGAATCAGAAAAAAATGTTAATTGACTAAGATTTCGAACGATTTTGAAAGACTTTAGGTACATTCCATTCAGGGCTATAATGAGAAAAATCCTGCAACATAAATCATCCCTGTATAAACTCAATTTAAGAAAATTGGTTTCTGAAGAGATTCTTCTGAAAAAAGTTCCCCTGCAAACGAGTGTTATAAATCGCCGTTCGAGAGGTTAATAAAGAGAAGCTGATAAAGAGACGAAAACTCTAAAACTTTTTAAAGCTTTAATGGGATCAGTAATGTTCGCTATTTTATCAATTTACAAACACTAAAACATTGGCAAGCTATTCCGCTGAATCGCTTACAAAGCAGTGTTACCAACTAGACAAAATCAATTCGTTTAGTATATTAAGAAAGAAGATTTTAATTAATTTGTGGTATTACTATTCAATCTGATTTTGTATAATTTTAAAGAAGTTAATCTTATTTTTATTTGATTTTGTGCTTTTACATATTGTGATTAATTGAAAGATGCATTTGCAAGTCGTTAATTTGATGATATCGACTTTGCAATGTCAAAACTAATGTCTCACTGCTTAGTTTTGTCTGAATGTGTGTTGTCATAAACGAAACAAACCTTAAACGCTTTTAGCTAAAAAAAACACCCGCACTAAAAAATGGAAGATTTATGAAGATTTTAAATATTATAGTACGTCTTTTAAGAATACGTCGGATAAATTATGAAAGAACGAACGGGTGTAATTTTTTTAATGTTCTGTTAATCCTTCGTAAATAAATTCTTCCTGTTCTGCTAATCCTTCCTGTTTCTAAAATATAAAGCAAATATATACTGGACGATCCCTGTAACTAAGTTGTAATGGTCGTGGGCAATTTTTTTTCAGGAGTGTCTGAAGAGTTTTTTTAAGAGTAGTCACCTAACACATGGTTGATATTGTACTGAGTTGTGTTTAAAAACAAATTTCAGTGAAAAAAATCGGTTGAGATCTGCTAGTAAAAAACGATGAAAACATTTTTGGTTTAAGAGACATGCCTATTATGTGTTTAATATCAACGGCCGATATTTATCGCTTCTGACCGAATAAAAGGCACGATAATGATTAATATTTTTGAGCTGCATAACCGAGTTATATTAAATGTAATTAATAATATGTACAGTTATAAAAATCTTGAGAATGAATTTTTTTGATCCATTACTAAGTTTCCTCATGTGAAAGCCCATCGCATGAACCGCAAAATTATATTTAATTTGAATTGATTAAACAATCTACCTAAAATTGACAAATAATACAACTGTGCTGAACAGGGCATATCATGTGCTACAATCATTATTACCATGCAAAATAAAAAAATATTCTAGCAATAATTTCAACAAATTCGACATGACTTTTGCGTGTCTGATCTATTTTTAGAACTGTATATACGCGATTAGTATTAGAAAAGTTAATGATTAAATAAAACGATAATGACAACATACTTTTTTATACGTGATATATATATGTATATTAAATTCAATTACAAAGAAATTTCGGCCGGGAAACCGTTCAGCTTATTTTATTTTAATAATATTTCAACTTTAATTGTATTTTATTTCCACTTTTTTGATGCAGAAATTAAACCAGTGACGGATGTTCGCCGTCTAGTCATTCTGCATTTCAGAACGCATATTATTTTCGTTCTTTGTTGTGTTTTGGTTAAATAGTATCATTGATGTTTGTATCTATCGTTTAAGACTCCTGTTTGAAATGTTTTATTCAACGACCTTCTGTCAATCTCTTTTCCGTTCGACCGGAATATATTTGCCTACGCAGATGACATCTTACCCTTAGCGAGTGCGAGGAACAGTCGTACGGATATATAAACGGCAAAAAATTAGGTGTTTTCATCAATACAACATAAGAGTGGCATCGACTTGATTAAACAAAACGTTCACTACCGCAGAGTTTGATATTGTAGCACTGCAAAGAATGGTACCTGAAACCGAATATATTTTTACTACAAGGCAACACAGGCTGGTAAGTAAAGTAATTAATTTACAACCCATGGTTATAAAATCATGAACTGAACATATTGGCAACAAAATTTTATTATACTTTAATAATTCAGTACCTTTTTTTTATTACGACAACGATACGATTAAATTAAATTTGAAATATTGCGGGTAATATAAACATCGTTATTAAATAAAATTGAATATTATTAATAAATGTTGATGAGATGAATTTTTGAATTTAAATTCACTTCGACACTAATGCAAATAGTCTGTTTTTGATGGGCGATGTGATGAGTTGGCCAAGTTTTCGCTCAATGTTTAAGTAAATTTCTAATTCAGATCCTAAGTATGATAAGCAGCTAAAAAGTTTCGGCGCACGCTTCAATCAATTTGAAAGCAAAGTTCGAGATCGATAGCTTAATTAATTTGCGAAATGTTTTGTGAAAAACGAGCCGAGCCGAATTTACTCGATAGGCTTCCAATTAACAATCCCCACTTTTTACGAAATGTTGTTGAGATAATGAAATTATTTTTAGTTCGAAATTGGGAAAGCTTAGGCATCTATTATTTTCAAATTAATAAACCAACCACCATGGGTACAAGGTAATTTGTATGCTTTCGTGAAAACAGTACTAGTAAACTGATAGCTTGGGTTGATTGTATAATCAATATATTATAGTTTGTTTCAAATTGATGTATATACGTATGCGAGTAGTTTGTTTTATTGATGTTCCCATATCAAGTTTTACCAACTTTTAGTGACTAAACATAATAAAAGATGTAGACCAACCAAACAAACAATTCTTCTGTTTATTATTTACATTATATGCGCACTGAAAACAATATGAGTTGTACTAAAACGCATAGTGAAAAAATATACCAACGCTTCATAATATTGAACTTTTCCATTTTCAAAGGAAAACCCAGATTTTGGTACAGATATAATCTATCTATCTATATATATTATGTAAAAATGAAGATTTGTTTGTTTGTTTGTCGTCTATATATTCCTTTACCATTCATCCGATTTCGATCAAACTTTGGTGAGTTGTTGTGCGCACACCTGTGAAGGATTCTGAAGAAAAACATTAAAAATCTAAAAAAATAATCAAATACGTACGACTAGCGACATCTATGAACCAGACGGAAAAACAAAAAAATATTGTATAAAATCCAAAAGCACTACAATAAACAGAATTAAAACACACACCCTTTCTGTTTTTGAGTGGCATTGCAACGCATGCCGGGTACTCACTAGCCTATATAAATCTAAAATCTAAAAAAGAATCAAATACGTACAACTAGCGACATCTCTGAACCAGACGGAAAAACTAAATATTTTACCTATATCCAAAATAGAGGTCTGCACGAACCCGCGGACCTTTACCCGGTCCTGACTCGAGCGGGTAAAGACAATTCAGATTCGGGCTCGGGTCGTGCCCGGGTAAGTATTCAAATTTAAGAAAAATATTTCGTTCTATGTTCGGGTCATGAGTCAGCCATAAGGCAATAGTTTTCATAACTTAAATAATTTATTTCACATGTGTTATGAATATCGTTGGAAATATGGAAACAATGACATATATTCTTTGAAAAGTATAAATGAATTACTATATTAAAAAATAAATCGGGCTTTTTTCGGGGTGAGAAAAATAAATCTGGGCTTCGGGTCGGGTTCGGGTAACAAGTGTGATATTGAGACTCGGTCTCGGGCTGGGTCGGACCTGAAGATGACGGACTCGGACCGAGTGATTTTATGAAATTTAAGCCCATGCAAACCGCTAATACAAAATCATTTCAATAAACAGAATTAATACACAAACCCTTTCTTTCTTTGAGTGGCATTGCAAAGCATGACGAATACTCACTAGTTAATTATAAAAAAGCCTGAATATTTTTTAAAACCATGCAATTATACATTGTGTAGCTTATAAAATTGTAATAGAATATTTTAACTGAAGTTCTTTAATGGTCCCCCACCAATACCAGCGGTACTTCGTTCTACGATTCGTTCTCACACTGATCCAATCGGTCACCCCAACTCTATAGTAACCATGGCTAGCTTCATACCACCCGTAAATTTAATAATTTATTTGGCAATAGTTACAGTTCTGACTCTTCTCTTTAGCCATTCAATTCGTCCATAATGGTGAGCTATCAGCTATTAATATACAGACTAATTGTGCATACTTAACATTAACAACTTGACTTAAGTGACTGAGCTAAACACAAAATAATGCTGTTACTTTATTTATATTCATTTTCTTTGGCTTTGTTCAAAATCATCTTTTTCTCAGACCATGAATATGAAGAATAGATTTTATAATATCGTTATTTATGTGAAAGGGGGCTGTGAAACACTGTCTATATAAGATTTTAAAAATACATTCTATTACGGCTAATAATATTCAAGGCGCCAAATATTTTGAAAGTCAATTGAGTTCAACTAGAGGAAAAATATTAGATTGAACTTTCCGGGACTTGAAGCCATGCATATCTGACTGCTAGTGTATATATAGCCTTTACCACTAGACCACAGAGGTGATAGAAAACTATCTAAGGCCATTGCTTAGAACTGTTACTATAAAATAATGAAAATATATTATCCTCTGCAAAGTAGTCAAAGTTTTACGCCAACTCTTCACTTGTAGAGTGTTCTTCGGAAAATAATTTGTACTAATTGAAGAATTTAAATAAAATAAACGCTCCTCTCTGTAGGCGCAAAATTAACGAGCGGTGAAATAAATTTGTTAATTGAAGGAACGGTTCTGCTTTAATTAATCTCTGTATATTGTCGTGCATTCTACTTCCCTTCAAAAATTAAGAATCCTTAAGAACAATTTGAAGTAAATTAATTCCCGTACTCTGAAGTCTCTCACTCTCCAAGCTTTTTGTTACGCAGCGAGTTCAATTCCTCACTCCGTGAAGCTTAATATTTTGTTTTTGTTCACAATAAAGATACGTATTTCACTCAACACAAAGAAAAGTTTGGGAAGCACTGGTGTACACTAAAAAGGACATTTGTTCAAAAATTGAGTTTTGAGAAAAACGAGTTTTAAGTGTTTGAAAAAATTGTGTGGAGGTTATTTCTTAGTATTTTAAAATGAAAATTGGACAACATATGACTTATTACTCAAAGATTGAAACGCATTTTTAATTTCATCATTCAATTTTGAATTTTCAAGAGGTTATAAGTCACATTAATGTCAAAATTTCACATAATTTTAAATTTCGTCTTTTATCTACTGAGTTTTATTACTTAAAAAACAAATTTAATATACTTAAATTGATATTTTGGTTTCATTATTTAAGTTACAAAAATAATATTTTGCCCATTCATGATTTGAAAATTTAATGGCGAATGTCGTTATTACAAAAGTCCACTCGACTACGGTGACTGATAAGTCATAGCGAATTATCATCAATAATAATTCAAAATAAAATATTGAATGTTATAGATGTTTTCAAATGATTACTAAGAGGTTATTTTATCTAGTGTTCACTTGTCATTCTGAGAAATTTTTTCTTCAATTGATCTTATATAATTTGTCAAAAAAAACCTTTAGAAATCACGTCTTTCTCAGGATTGATTTATGTTGTGATAACAAATATTTATCGACAAAGGTACTGTTTGCAGCACAATCGATTAGAGTTTATAAAAAATGTATATTCTATTTTCATAATGGTAGCGCTTTTAGCAATAATTTAAGCTATACTTAAACGTATTTTCTTTGAAGTTTAAACGTCATTAATTTATTTGTAAGCTTGGTTTAATAGACTCTCAAATACCTACTGACAGTTAACAATGGCTACCATTGTTGTGTGTATTTATAGCGCTTGATTGATTTCTTTTGAGTAAACGTTTTCATCCAAACAAATTAATACGTAAATTGAAAGTGAATAATTAATATTATAAGCAATGTAAAAAGTTTAAAACAAGATTTATGGATTTGTGTTATATAACATCATCTTTCAATATACCCATGTAGGTCTTGGCGCTTTGTAAATAATACTCTTTCGACCTCTTTAAATGGTCCATATATTTCACAGCCGTAATAAATGTAGAATGTAAAGCTAAATATTCTTTGGTCTGCTTCTTCTAACGAATATAGGGCATGTTCAATACTGACGATTGATAGTTAAATTGTGTTGTAGTTTTATACAGAATTTGGTAGAGTTGATACATTCAACGGTTCACACAAAACAAATCATAATTTGACACGGTGGCTTCGTGGCCAAGATCTAACTTGATGGTTTTGAAAGTGAATTGTATCGCATGCAATAACTTTTCGGAGTCATACGGAAAGTGAACAGATCTCATTCGTGGAAACATTTCATGACAGTATTCTATACTATAGGTAAGCGAGCATGCTTTACGCAGCAGTGAACCTGTAATAAGTATACTACCTTTATAAGTGTCTTATATCTATTAATAGTCAAAAAAATGGTATTGTAATAATTGCAATACATTTTTTTCTTGATTTATCTGTCAATCTGTCTTAATATCATGCATTTATATTTTAATTGTATTATAATAATTTATTCGTTCATCGGGATAAAGTTTTACTTTAATTAACGTTTTTAATAATCACTTTTAAGGAGTTAACTGTCAATTCTTGGTGGAAAGACATTAAAAAAAAAAAAAATTCAATAATCGTAAACCGTTTAATGATCGTGAATTGATCGGTTAATTTTGTACGCTGACTTTAATTACGATTATTAATTAGTAAACTTTCACTTTAATTTATCATTCAGTGCTTGTCAATTAATAGTTATAATTCAAAGAGCTATGTTATATTATGACGCAGTTTCAATGTTCCGAATGCTCTTGTTCTTTTGGAACATACCGTGGGATGCGGATACACGAGGGTCGCATGCATTGTAAGGATAAGTCACCGGCAGCCGTGGAAAGTACATCAAACTTGGAGGATCACGATGATCTCATCAAGGATATAGCTAGATGGAGAAGAAACACTCGGGTTATAAAAAGAATCCCAAAAGCGGCACGGTTAACAGCATGCAATTCACTGACTAGATGTGTTATGGCATGCGTCTCAGAAAACTCCGTAGAAGCCTGGAAAAAGATATTCCTTTATGCGTATTCATGCTTCGCTCTGCCCTCAGGTGAGCGAAGTACTTCATTGGCCACGTTAATAAAAAAACAGATCAACGACTTTGATCGTGCCGGAACGGCGGAGCCGCCAAGCCCCCCGCTTGATCGATTGAATGCCAATCGGATGGACCAGTGGAAGAGACGAGTGGAAGCAAAGATCGTTGACGGAGATGTCAAAGGGGCCGTCCGCGTTTTATCCTCCGTAGAATCCGTGGCCTTGTTGACTGAAGAAAATGTCCGGCAGATGATTTCAAAACATCCCCAGCGGCAGATTAACTTGGAGTCGATTCTGGATGAAAATTTTACGCCCCCCCACGTTGATGATGTTTCGGCAGCAGACGTTATAAAGGCGGTGTTGACCTTCCCAAATGGCTCCGCCGGAGGATTGGACGGATTAAAACCACAACACTTAAAAGATCTATTAGGTAAAGCTGTGGACAACCAATCTAAGACTTTAGCGGACGTTTTAGCGTCACTAGCTAACCTAATGATACAAGGAAAGGTCAACAAAGAAGCCACATCTATCTTATTTGGAGCGAATCTGACCGCCCTCAAAAAGAAAGATGGTGGCCTACGTCCCATTGCTGTGGGCAATGTTATGAGGCGTTTGGTCGCAAAGATTATTAGCAATCGTCTGTGTGACAAAATGGGTGCCCAGCTACGACCGAACCAATTAGGATATGGATCAAGAGGAGGTGCAGAGGCGGCAGTGCACGCAGCGAGATCTTTCATTGCCTCAAATGCAAATAAGGCGAGGGTCTTGCTTAAGTTGGACTTTAAGAACGCTTTTAATTCGTTAAACCGAGCTAAACTCCTTGAGTGCATAAAGACCAACGTGCCGGAGTATTATGCATACCTCCGACAATCATATGCCGAACCTTCCCACCTGCTGTTCGGTGAACACGTCTTAAGTTCTAGCTCTGGGGTTCAACAGGGTGACCCCCTCGGGCCATTATGCTTCTGCTCGATGACGCACCCCCTATCATCATCGCTGGTATCCAAGTTCAACGTCTGATATCTGGATGACGGCACCCTGGGAGATACCAGCGACACAGTATTGGCGGATCTTAAGACTGTGATGTCCTGGGAAAGGGAATACGGTCTTTCCTTAAACACTAAAAAATGCGAGCTGTTCATAACCGGCGGGACGGACAAGACCAAGGGTGATATACTAAGTGATTTTCAGAAGGTCGCTCCTAACATAAAAGTGTTGGAGAAGGAAGACGTCAATTTATTGGGGGCGCCTATAACAGACGAGGCAGTTCCAGTAGAGTTAAATAATAGATCTGAAACTATTAAAGTGCTAGTCTCAAGACTGAAAGCTTTAAATTCGCATTATGGTCTGTTTTTGTTGAAAAACTGTCTATTGGTCCCCAAAATCATGTATACCCTAAGGTCTGCCCCCGTGTGGGAACACCCAACTCTCCTCCGCGCCGTTGATGACATGTTTCGGGTTAGCCTGAAAAAAATAACCAACGGGATTTTGGATGGTCCTGCATGGCTACAGGCGACACTGCCCGTTAGATACGGTGGTCTTGGGATTAGGCGGACAGAAGAATTGTCTCTCCCGGCTTTCTTAGCCTCAATTCACTCTGTCAAGAATCTGATCACAGCCATACTGCCGGATATCGATTGGGAAAACATAGTCAGTGCCGCAAAACAAAATTGGTGCAAAATTACAAATATGCCTGCACCGGACAAGCCATCTACCCAAAAAGAGTGGGATAGCCCGATGATGGAAATTAAAATAAAAGAAATTCTTTTATCGCTCAGTGATCCTATGGAGACTGCTCAGTTCATGGCAGCTTCGAGGAATGAGTCGGGGTTGTGGCTAATTGCTCTTCCATCGCCCAGTCTCGGAACGCTTCTGAGCGATGATGCCCTGCGAATTTCGGTTGCTCTACGGCTTGGTTCAGCATTGTGTCACGAGCACAAGTGCACCTGTGGGAGGTTGGTGGACCGCATGGGGCGGCACGGATTGAGCTGTCAGAAAAGCGCCGGAAGACACAGTCGGCACTCTGCCATTAACGACCTGATCTGCCGCTCTCTGGTTTCATCGGGGGTCCCATCGAGACTGGAACCTCTGGGGGTTTGCCGCCAGGATGGCAGGAGGCCCGACGGCATTACGATGATCCCCTGGAGAGAGGGGCGATGCATGGTCTGGGATGCTACTGTGGTGGACACAATCGCGGCATCTCACGTAAATAAGTCCGCTGAGTCGTCGGGATCAGCGGCTCTCACGGCTGAAATCTCCAAATGCAAAAAATACGACTGTCTCTCGCCAAATTTCATTTTCTGTCCATTGTGTTTTGAGACGTTCGGTCCCTGGGGACCCTCGGCTTTGAGGACGGTGGCGGAAATTGGTCGAAGGATGACGGACAGGACGGGTGAGTGCCGCTCAGGTGAATATCTTAGACAGCGAATAAGCATAGAAATCCAACGTGGCAATGCTGTCGCCGTTATGGGTACGCTCGAGGTATCCAGGGGGATGCAAGAAATTTTTTTCATTCTGGGCGATTACTGAACATTAAAAATTACTACAAAAAAAATTTAATATTATGTTATTTTAGTAAATTGTATTTTTATTGACTAATTATGATTAATAATATATGTTTTAATTATAAAATTCTGAAATATGAAAATTGTTTTGATTGAAATATTGGTACACTGTATTTATTAAAAGATTTTTTTTTAATGCCCTAGGGCACTCAACGCTGTACCCACCACCACCCACTACGGCTTTACACTCTTACAGAGTGTATTTCGTAGCGTAACAACGTGTTTCAAACGTTTGTCAGGAATGTCCGAGGAGAAATTCCTCAAGACTTGGTTGCATGCACTCTAGTGTGCAGGAAGTTATGTTTAAAATAAGTGTTAAAAAAAAGGGAAAAACAAGAGGTTTAATGTGTTAAGGAATTGCGTTCCAATCGCTTTCCATAGGAGGCCGTAAACTCTTTAAATGCCTTGTAATTTGTCAGAGATGCAACCAAGTCGGCATGACCGACGGGGCCGACAGATCCGACTGATAGTCGTATCGCCTTGAGCAATTTTTCCCGTTCGATGTTCATGTCTGGACATTCCCAAAGGATGTGTTTAGCATCCTGGATCATATTGCCACATTTACATAGTGGACTATCTACCAACCGGCCAAGCTGGAAGAGCTTGGCAGCGAAGTGACCATGGCCAGTTATGAATTGGCTGGTCCATGAAATCAGGAAATAACATTACTCCAAATAACATTGGCAAAATTTCATATAATAAGTTATTACCTAGATATTTAATATAATAAGGGTAAAATAGCAAACAAATTTTGAGCAGTAGTAATCGCTGTCATTTGTTATGCGTATTTTCTATCTTCGAAATGTATTATTATTAGTTATTATCGAAGGTCTGACAATATTATAAGTCCTCCAGCAGAACGGAAGCCATACTTAGAGGGAGTAGAGTAAAACAGTTAATCCCCCTAATAAGTGACAGGTGTGTTTTTTGTAAAACGTGATGTTTGCAATACGAATATGTGCCGCGATAATATATCAATAATATTGTATATAAATACCAGGTACGATTAACAAATAGATCGCAATAGACCGGTCAACAATAACCATAATCTCAATTCTAATTGCAACGTATATGTGTCTTGATTTATCTGCGCATCGCACGTATCGAGAAAATGTTGACAGGTGACACTGTAGTAATTTATGGTCACCCACTAAAAACCATGTTAAATAGTCTTTGTGTATTTTTGATCTTTATTTTCATTCAGATTTTGTCTCGTATTCAACATGTTTTTAAATAGTCTACCATAACACGAAACACGTTTCTCACTCTTAAAATACAACACTAAAAATTTGTTCAGTTATCAAACGCAGTGACTAATTTCATAATAATTGTTCAGTAACAATTTATAAATACGGTCAATAAATATATATGTTTTGTTAGTTTCCCATAAGTTTAAATAATCTGACCATTTACCACATATTTTCTGACTATTTTAATATATTACTAATTTTTTTTTTAATCCATGTCCGCTCCCAACGTGGAGCACATGGCCTCCTAATGGAGGTATCTAAACAGAATTTTTCTATGAGAACTGCTTGTTACTCAGTTGCTCAACCTCTCTTTTTTGAAGAGAGTAGGAATAGAAGGATAGGTCTAGGAGAGAACTAGTGGTTAGTTAATCGCTCTCGCTACGATCGGATGGGTGGGAGGGAATTTTTTAGACATCACAAATACTCAGACTGCGAACGAAAATCCATAAATCGATTGAAAGATCAATTTATGAAAACCGCCCGCACCGGGATTTGAACCCGAGACATACGTAACCGTTACCCACGACGCTACCAACTGCGCCACGGATGCCGACAAATTATTAATAATACGTTATATAATTCACTCATCAAATAAATTCAGACCGTTAAATATTATGCAACAAAATGCGTACTGCTGGTTTTGTGGCGGTCATTACTGGATCAGTTTAAGAATTTTCCCATAATATTGAAAAATACATTTATTTATTTATATAATATTTAAAAAGTGAAATACATCGAAAATGTTGTGTTTTCTAATACGAGATGTAAGTGTTTCTGATATAAGAACATGACCAAATATTTTGATACTTTAGGTACTTGGGAAAATGTCAGGTGTCCTTTAAAAGAATTTTATTTTGAGATTCAATTCAGTTAAGTATCCAAATATAAACCAATTTTCTATAATCAATGAAAATCAAAAAGTTTTTCGACAATTTTATTCGAAACTGTATCCTCAGAATTAATTCTTAGAAAGTTAGATTTGGGTTTTATATAATTTTCAATTCTGAGGTCGATTAATGCTGCATCATCCATTTTGATTCGTTTACATATTTTATAATCGCCTTATTGCGGAATTTAATAAAATTCATGATCAAACCACTAACCTTTAGCTTTTTCGCTTCTGTAATATTATATAATTTTATTTAATTAAAATAATATAAGTAATGAACAATTTAAATAAAATTATGGCATGATAATTGATCAACCTCTATTCTCAGAGTGTAAGATTAAAAGTTCGGTTGAAAAAATAAGATACGCTGAATTTAAATTGATTGATTTCAGATTGAGAAATAAATTCGAAATTTAAATACTTTTTAAAATAAAAAATAAGCACAAAAAACTACAATTCAGGTAGTCGATTCATAAAAATAGCTGATTTTAAATTAAGAAAATTACTATTCGTCTATGATGATCAGTTTATAAAACTTACGACAAGGGTTGGTAAACATTGCATTTTACTTTTAATCTAACTATATTGCAATCAACGTTGTAGTAGTCATTTGATTTAAAAAACATTAACCTATTTGTCACACAGTTGATAAATAAGCAGGCATAAAAAATACAATCATTCAAAAAGAGTTACTGCTTGCAAATAAATACATTTTTATTAGTTGTGTCAAGTGTTCTGATTATTGTATTACTGAATACTGTATTTGGCGTTCGTTCTTGTAAGTGTAGCCCTGGCCTGCATCGATTTGTCATTAACGATTTATGTAAGCAGAGGACGAACAATGCATTCATTGTGTGTGCTATTTTTGTAAATTCGCATATCAAACAGGCAAACGGTTTCGAAGTATTGTCCATGCCAAACAGATATCGTTACGACCCACACACTCTTGGAATCATTCCAAAAAGTTGAGCCTGCTTCACAGAGAGCCTTGTGAGTACTTTCGATGCAAATATCTTGATGTCGGTGTGTTGTTTAAAAAAACAAGTTATTGGCATTGTGTAAAGTTTTTCAATAGTTATGAATGTAGGATTAACTATGACTATTAACCTTCGTTTTCTCCCTTAGTAAATTCTACTACTATTGGGCGATGTTCCCTTGTTTTGGAAAATATTTTAGTCATTCTGACATGTTATTTATTGATTGACGTAGAAAAGATAATACATAAATAAATATTTGGCTCAACGAAAATATTTGTATGCGTCTGAGATGAATGAATTTAAGCCATTTGAAAAAACTCAATAAGAATTTAACCCGAGGGATGAGACAGATCACAAACATCCATGCCCAAGATCTGAAATGTAAAATTGAAAAAAAAAACCTTTTTATTTATACAACAACTATAATATTCCATCCAAGAAGCATTGCAGAGGCTGATTTTTACAACAGTAAATATTATCATTGTCGGCGACCGTGGCGCAGTTGCTAGCGTCGTGGGCTACGGCCACGGATGTCTCGGGTTTGATTCCCGGTGCCGACAGTTTTCATAAATCGATTTATGGATTTCTAGTCTGAGTGTTTGTGTTTTCTAAAACCTCCTCACCCACCCATCCCATCGTCACGGGGCATAGCGAGAGCGATTAGCTAACCACTAATCCTGTCCTAGCCTTATCCTTCTATCCCTACTCTCTTCGATAAAGAGAGGTTGAGCAACTCAGTAACAAACAGCTCTCAAAGAAAAGATACCTCAATTAGGAGACCATATGCTCTACATTGGGAGAGGACATGGAAAAAAATATTATCATAGTTAGCTTTTCCATAACTACTAGGAACTTGACATTATAGAAAGCGGGTTTTTTGTTGTTACATATACTTTAATTTTTGACAGACGTTTAACCGATCATCAATGTGACGAGTAAATTTTATTTATTTTGATTAGTTTTCTTGAGCGAAATGTTATTCGATTTAATTCAATACGCTGAGCGTGAACAAAAATAAAATAATTTAAATCTGAAAAAATGTAGACTCATCATATAATACATTTAATTTACAAATAGTCTTTGATTATTTTCAAACACGATGGATCGTGCAGTGATCGTTAAGTGCAAATTAATTCAAGTGAAGTTGACAGAAACGACCGCCGAAATATTCCACTATTCGCTATCGGTGGAAGAACCTTCACTCGATAGTGGCAATATCTATCTCAGTATTTGCTATCACAACATTACTGTGACTCACAATGGTGAGTTTCCCGGAAATGGCGGACTTTGGCGATAAATCGTCGAATCGGAAACCAGTAACGAAAACAACAACTCCAGGAAGACCCGACCAAGGTCTTGCGAGCAAGGCAACCTATTAAACGTTCTGTTTTTATAATTCAAGTAAACTTTCGCAAAGTTTAGTACACGAATGTATGACAAGAGAAAAAAATAATTAAACCCTGTTCTATCGGATAATTATTGTAACTAAATACAATATTTTTGTTAAATGGAATTTACATTACATCTATCCAAATATGTATTTATTTAAAAGAAATTTTGACCTGGAAGTAGAATATTTGGTTTTAAATATGTATGCGCCATCGACGTGCGGTGGGCTTATCTATCTCTATCGCACAACCTAATTTGGGTATGAGCAAGAAGGATACAAGAGCATGCGCTGCATGCCCTTGCATCTCGCTTACACCTTCACTGTTCATGTGATTGAGCAAGAAAGAGATAAAGCCATCGCATGCGCCTGGTATACGCCTATAAATTATATTTCATCATTAGATTAGGATAACAACTGGCAAATTCACAATTTACAAGTATGGAAGTAGGCAAAAAGTTAGTGTACAAAATACTTATATTTCGCAATTTTTAATACGAAATACAACAAGGAAAATCATCTCAATTTACTTATAATTCATCGGAGACAACATTGAAAAAAAACAAATCGAATTATATTCCATATGAAACATTTGGATTCTATATTGTTATTTGTATCATTATTTGATAAAAACAAATAATCGAAGTAATCTATAATAAAAAAGAGAAAGTACATATGTCAATCTGCCTGTCTGTCACAATAACTCATCCCAAACGGTGAATGGTGAGAGCGAACGTGAATTTTGCACATGTCATTCTGCTGCCATTTTAGGTCAATTATGTTATTTTCAACTTTTAACATTATTATTAATCAAAATAGCACCAATATATAAATAGTCTAAATGAATTAATGTTAGCAAACTGTATCCGGATGAAATCGGGTAATAAATACTAATGTATCATAAGGTTGAATCGAAATTACTTTAAAAGTACATTTCTCTTCTAAAATAACTTTAATTTACTGGACCAAGTATAAGTCCTACTGTATGCTTACGTGCAATTAAGTTAATAATAGCCACCCCCTCAGGGTTAAGGTAGGCATTCGTTTTAAGTTGTTTTTTAGACTAGATAAAAAAATGTTATCTCAGATAAATTTTCCTGAAAGAATCTCCGTGACGGCGAGTCATACCAAGGTTGATTGTCATTTTAAATACGGCTAAAAGGCTGGGCAAACAAAATTGTTCGTACACATTTTAACAGACGTCATCATATAATTAAATAAATAATAAAACAAAGGAAAGCAATATCACTGTTTTGATTACACTAGATAAATATTATATACTAGTATAACCGTACTCGTCATAGATGGCGGTATTGAAATTGAAATACTGAACGTCTTAAGTAGCTAGTACGTCGGAACTGTGTGTCCATTGTATAACATTTTATTTTATATATACACAGTGAACGCCTACGTCATGAGAAAATTTCATATCTACATGTGACATGTGATAATAATAAAACGTATAGAGTGGCCTGGGCTATTATATATAAGATAAATCACACATATTTTCCATGGATTCGGCGGTAACTTTGGGAAAGTTCATTTTTAATATAAAATTAAATTAAAATTGATAACTTAGTAATTCCACTTGGTTTATCACTAACGTGACGCGTTTCGCCTCTTTAAGAAGCATCTTCAGACTTACCGTATCTTAAGGCTGTTTATTTCTAAGGTAAACAATGATTTTATTCTTAAAAGGGTGGGGGTGGGTTTTATTACATTCTACTGGAAGTGTGGAAGGGGGTAAGCTATAAACACTGTTACATTATAAACACATCAATTACTGGTACCTGGATGTGAAAAACCCAAGGGGAATAAATTTAATAATGGCGAGCCGCCTGTTCTGTTTAAAATGTTATTTAATGTTGATGATTTTATTGATTTCCAAAAATTCTAAGCTATTCATTTGTATACCTCTTTTATTTATACGATGGAGTGTTTCTACGTTATTATTTGTATTAAAAGTATGATCATTTTCAATTAAATGATTCGCAAACTCTGAAAAATTATTACTTTTAAGACATAAGATATGTTCTTTAACTGTAATATTAACGTTTCTACCTGTCTGTCCTATATAGGAAGCTTGGCAGTCTTCACAAGAGAGGCGGTATAATAATTTGTATATTTTTTCAATGCAATATGACTTTAGCGTATAATAAATGTCAATGGTCAATACAAATTTCAATATAAGTCAGCGAAGTAATGAAGCGCGAAGAAATTACGCACGTACTTCACACCGAACAAGTTGTGTGTAAAATGTGATCTTTCATGTTTATAAATAAATTTCCATATAGTATTATCGAATCATTTGCAATATTACCCAAATACGAAAAAAACGGTAAGACCATTCTATTTTGAAAACATTCTTTAATGTGTATAATAAAATAAAAAGTTGGAATGAAAACAGAGTGGAAATTATATCAAAGAAAACTTACTAGCACCTCGGTACAATCCCATTATTTTAATATATTCTCTGGATTCGGCTTTACTTTATAAAAATTATTCACATGAAATTAAAACGGATTAATTTCTTATTCGACAAAACACATAATGTTTGACAACAAAACAGATAGCTTCGCCGAACCGCAAGTTGTCCAAATTTACACGCTCGTTGTCTGTTGCTTGTTTTACATGCACGTCTAGTATTCTTTATGAAATAATGCAGTTAATAAATTACTGGTAGTTGTCTTATAAATTTATTTTTGCTGTATTTTCACGATTAAATACACTGGGTGGGAAAATCTATGTATGAATGTATCAATAGATTCAAACCATTGACCGCGTAACGAAGTAAGAAAAAAGCCGAGAGAAAAACCCACCGACTACGATGTAATAAAAATATTCTGTTATATTATTTACTTTCATTGATTTTTCCCTTGCTGAGCCCTCGTTTGCGTGTTATATTGATTGAAGAAAATTAATCAATATTGAAATGTTAATGGTAGATCATTAGGTAATAACTCTTGATATGCGTGCTTTCCACAATGCCGTTAAAACAAAAGATATTTTGGATTGTATATCAATTAAAATCTCATAAACACGACTCTTAAGCATGATTAATGATGTTTTCACCGTAGTATTTCAATTCATGACAAAGAGTTGTTTTTATTATCAATTGTAAAGAAGATAGCAGTGTTTTTTTATTCATGATTCTATTATTCTTTGCACTTCGAAACGATCTATTTATGAAGAAGCATCAGTCATAAAAAATTCTCTCGTCTCCTTTGTGTTTTCACTATACATCAAATTTTATTTTAATATTTAACCTGGACTACATTTATTGTTGATAACCAACAACAGATAGATTAAAATGTGGTATATTTGAATTGATAACATTGTTTTTCTAAGCAATCGTAATTAAATGTCACAGGATTAAATGTGTAGTAAATATGTAACTATAAATTTTAGGTTTTAATACTTATTCATTCAATATTGAACTTTAATAAAAAAGGAGAGTATTTAGATTACCAGATCTTTTCATTTATTTAAACTATGGTTACTTTCGATTAGTGGTTTCCAAATAATAAAAAACAATGTTTTTGGACATAACAATAATTGTAAATCCAGCAATATTATATATCGCAAGTAACATGTGGCTGTAAAAAACATAGGAAAATGTCCAATCTTAAAGTAAGCTACACTTCTACGCCGTAGCATCATCTACGCAACCCACGTAGCCGAGGCTTTATTTAAAAATTGATATTATTTCCGGCACTAATTTAACAAACTATGTTTATAATATTCACATACCGGGCTCCACTCCAAGGGCCTTAATGTATGCTCTCAGATCTCATAGAACAGCTTAAATCACTTTGAGGAAACCTCCAACCTTTTCTATGTTCCGGAAGCCCATCCGGTAAACCTGCGCTTCGAAATCCCAGGGTCGTAAACTTTTAATAGCACTACCATTTTATCTTTTGCAATGGTTTAAAGGTGATTTTTTGTGTTCATTAAAATCGTCGAATGTAAATTTAAAATGACATTAATTTTTAAATCGGTAAAGGAATTCGTATTCATTGGTATGTGAGTGACGATATAAATGCTGAAATATCTTATTACACAAAGGAAACTCTAAAAGCAGTAAAAAATCTTATCCGCTTACTTAAGCTTTCTCTAATAGAGACAGCTTAGAACCTTCTTTTATGTTGACATTAAATGAAATATTTCAGTAAAAGTTCAAATACCAGACATGGTATACAAAACACTAAAATTTATTTGTAGCTGATATTATATAAATATATATATATATAATAGTGAGTACTTGGCATGTGTTGCAATGCCACTCAAAGAAAGAGAGGGTTTGTGTTTTAATTCTGTTTATTGAAGTGCTTTTGGATTAGAGGAGTACACGGGCCTAGCCCGTCATCTTCAGGCCCACCCGGCCCGGCTCAAGCCCAAGTTTCAATATCACATTTGTTACCCGAACCAGACCCGGAGGCCAGATTTATTTTTCTCAGCCTGAATAAAGCCCGATTTTTTTAAATATACGAATTCATTTATACTTTTCAAACAATATATGTTATTGTTTCCATATTTCCCTATTTTTTGTTTTCCGTCTGGTTAAGAGATGTCGTTAGTTTTACGTATTTGTTTCTTTTTTATATATTTTTAAGATTTTAGAATTTAATTTTTTTTCTTCAGAAATCTTCACGCGTGTACGCACAATGCCTCACCAAAGTTTCATTGAAATCGAATCGAATGGTAAAGGAACGCATAGAGGACAAACAAAACATTCATTTTTATATATATAGATAGATATGTACCTACCATCGTCGTGCGGTGGATGTATTTATATCATATAACCCCACTTGTTTGTAAGCAAGTAAGATACAAGAGCATGCGCTCGCATACCCTTGTATCTCACTCGCACCCTTCACTTTATACATGATTGAGCAAGAAAGAGAAATCCACGACAAGCGCCTAATAAATTAATATTACAAAAAAACATTTGGTTCCTACAATTATCGAGATATTTTCTTGTATAATTTTTCAATCGAAATTAGGTATATCAGTCCATCATTTCAACAGTGCATTATTACGAATCTGGCATATTTACCAATATGTTTTATCGCAAAAACGCGTTAACATCTTTTATGTAGTTATGATTGAGACAGAATATCTGAGTATTCAAAAATCGCGAAACGAAATTGAACTGAACGTTGAAGCAAAAATAAATTGTTCAATTATAAACAAAATGAATACAATGCAATAAAACAAAAAAATGAACTAAATTAAATAGTTTAAAAAATATACACATAACTTATTGACGTCGAAAGAGACCATGTAAATAATGAATTTATTTGTGTACACTGCCAATTCAACAGAGAGTGGAATAGTAACTACTATAAAACACAAAAATAATGAATACATTTAAAAAATGCAACAACGAAACGTATATTGCTTGTATTTGAGTAAAACTGTAATAATGCTATAGTTTTACTGAAAAAATTAGTAAATTTTGAGTTTAAACTATTTCTTTTTCCTCTTATTCAATATTTTTTCAATTTTGTACAATTTTGCATGAGTAAAATATATATTCCGTTCAGCTATGTATAGCTCTGATAGCGTAAGGGGGAGGTAAGTAAATTATTTTTCTTGATATTTATTGAGATGTAGATTACAGCAATATACGAAACGGGTGGTGGTGGGATAGTAAATTTTTTAACATACGTACTTTATGTAGTTCAAATACTTAACAAGTAGATTTACTATATTTAAAAAAATAGTGACATTAAAAGCTTGATGTTTCACCAAAAACTCGAAGAAAAGACACAGGTATACCGAAGAGGGGATTTATTATTTGAGATTTATTATTTCCGCCGGGTAGACGGGGTATGATTGGAAAAGATGAATTCGTCGATAACAGTCTTTTATTCGGCCGGAGAGTAGTAAAGGAGGGGAAAAAATGGCGGGATAGCGAAGCGAAGCGGACTCGACCGACGATTTGTGCGCCTTCGTGTTGAACAAGGAATAAATTTGTCTATGACAAGGCATCATGTTAGTATTAATAGGTTCCGAGCGGTCAGCAAGATATTATGATGGCTCAAACAAGATGGCATGAGGATTATGTAGTATCTTATCACGCGAAGAACTTATACTTGCCAAATGTTTTCGTCAGCCAGTTTTATACAGAAAAGTGCTATTAAATCTTGCCGTATATTTTGAAAGATATAGAAAACATTTATTCATCTTACCACTATAGTAGCACATTTTACTTGTAACATATCACTTATGTAAATCGCTTCAGATATATTTAACGAGCTGTTGGCTATTTTTACGTTTCTAGGTTCCATATCGTTCTTTCATGCATTATATTTCTGCATTCAAATTTCATCAGTGTTATGTAAGTAAAAAATAAACAAATTAATCGATTTAAGGAAGGTTGTAATGGTAAGTATAATTATAGTTAATAAAGCAATTAGTGGATACAAAAAACACATAAATTTTAGCTATATTTTATCCGAATTGAGTTCTTGCCTTGAGAAAGAAACGTATGAAACATAAACACATAAAAATAAAGATTGGTTCACTTGTTCGAATCCATTGGCCAAATATTTTATTATTCAATCAACAAATTTACTGACGATGTGCCTGAAAATCTAGTGAATGTCTTTATTTTGGCAAATAAGTGAAAATAAAGTATAGGCTGACCTAAGTAATTGAAAGTTGAGCCGTCTCGAGATTTATGTTGCCCTGAAAGTAATAAAATATAAATACGCTAAGTATGATTGAAAAAAATCTAAATGTTGTGTTGGGCGAAATGCGTGAAAGAATCTTCAAGGAAACTGCCAAATTAATGACCTTTTTGCGCTTTGAAAGGTCAAAAAAATACAGTGGCGCAGAAACATTTTAATATTATCACTTATAATTTCACTTTTCTTCTTCTTCTTCGTAACAAAATAAAAATGACAGCTTTATTTTTTATCATTATTATTTAAATAGCGAGTTTAATATTTTCAAAATATTCGGTATTGCAATCAGCAAATATCACATCGCTGAGATAAACTTAAGGGGAGTTTAACTAATATATCACCTGGATATAAAATTGAAAAAAAATACCTTAGAACTTTTAATCACTTACCAGAGCTTTTACTTCCAAAATATTGACAGTAAAACTTCGAAAATATGCATAGCTAACATAATAATAATTGTTTAGTTTTTTTAAATTGCTTAATATTTCTTGACTGACATTTCAATCGAAAATTTGTAAATAACGAGAAACTTCGGTTGTTTGCATTGGTAGGTTTACATTAAACTAACTGCACTTTTAAGTTAACATTAAAATCTTTAGTATTTCATTATATTATGTACTAGTGGGTACCAGGCATGCGTTGCAATTCCACTCAAAGAAAGAAAGTTTTTGTGTTTTAATTCTGTTTATTGAAATGCTTTTGGATTAGAGGTCTGCACTGACCGAAAATTTATAAAACTACCCCGTCAGGGCCCGAAATCTTCAGAGCCATCCCAGCCCGAGCCCGAGCCTCAATATCAGACTTATTACCCAAACTCGACCCGAAAGCCAGATTTAATTTATTTCAGTCCGAAAAACGCCCGATTTTTTTCAATATAGAAATTCATTTTTATACTTTTCAAACAATATATCTTATTGTAACCATATTTCCATCGAAATTCATAGCACATGTAAATAAATTATTTCAGTTATAAATAGTATTACCTTATGGCTGACTCATGACCCGAACATAGTCCGAAATATTTTTTTGAAAATTAAATGACTGCAGTATAAAGTCTGCACGGACAAAGCCCGGGCCCGTGCAGACCTTTATTTTGGAAACACAACAGTTTTCTGTGTGCCTACATGAATAAATCAGAAGTTTTTCCGAGATGTCACTGAATGTGCGTGTTTGATTCATTTTTTAAGAATTTTTTTAGATGTTTTGATTCAGAAATTTTTACAGGTGTGCCTACAACAACTCCCCAAAGTATCATCGAAATCTGATGAATAGTAAAACAACACATAGAAGACAAACAAACACACAATCATTTTTATATATATATAGATATCTATCCTCTGGTGTTTCATTATCATTTGAAAAAAGTTTGAGCATAAAGTCAGGAAATTTTTCAGCCATTTTCACACTTTCACAAGAGAGAGATTCTAGCAAGCATAGTTAACACACCGAAGTGGATTATTTATAATTTTCAAATTAATGATAAATTGTGAATGAAAATTTTCTTAGTAATACATTCCAAGCTTGTTTTACTTTCCGTCATCTGTTTCGTGACATAAACAATGAAAAACAGATATTCATCATACATTTCAATATAATAGCAATGTTGAAGGTATATAGGCTCAAAATTCAATGAATAGTATAAAATGTTACGCCACTGGAGGTATAGCGTGCTTATGGTCCGTTTACGACTAATATTAGAAAGTTAGTCTGAAGAACGTTCTGGTTAGGAATTTCCGGAAGAAAATCAAGGATATACGCTGAAGTCATTTCCACCAATAAACAATATATGAATACGGAATATATTGCACACTTCTCTTCAAAATATTCATTTCTTATCACATTACGTATTATTAGCAAAATTTCACGCCGAGGCCAAACGTTTTCACTTCCTACTGACGAATTTTATGTGAGCTTCATTATTTGAATACCATCGCACAGCGAATTTATATTACACAGACATAATGACGTTTCAAGAAATTTAATCAAAAACCCTTCATACAGAGTTTTTGTAGTGTTTATCATATAAATTATAAATATAATACATCAGTGAAAATAAGTGATGACTAATTTATTTTTGATTTTATTACTTTGTTATTCGATTCACTGTATAACATAAATAGGTATTTATTTTAGTACTTTAACTATTAAATCTACTAGAATCAAAGGATGTGAAGTATTAAGGTTGTCAGAAGATATGTCTAAGTATGTATTGATACCGATACCGTCAACAGAAAAAATAAGCCCTGTAGAACATGCAAAGTGAAAAAATAAATACTAAAATGTTTTGAAGAATTCCAAAAAGTTTAATTTGATTTCATTCGATATTATCATAGTTATAAAACTTTTAGTAAACGCTTCATAAAAATACTATTTTTAAAGAAGGGCCGGGTACAGGGGTTGTTTTATTTGATTTAGGCAGGAGCTGATAGTGTTAATCGGAAGTTGAAATGATCACGACTCACCATTTGCATTACTTATTACAGTGGGAGCAATCATAAAAAAAATCAATTCAAAATGAGGTTTCACACGTCCTAATTCAAAAATTTCCTCTTTTAATCGTCATACGATTAATTTCAGATGATTCTAATAGAAGCTATACACGTGTCACACTTAATTACACAAGATTTTTAATTTGATTTATTTATTAATTAAAAAATACAAGATATAATAATTTACTTCTCGTAGGCCTGTATTCAAATATTTTTGGTGCTTATTTGATTTCAATACGAAGATTTTTTCTCGGCTTTATAAATGGAATTAATTACAATTGAGGCAATTAGTTCCACAAAACAAATGCTTGGAACAATTATGTAATTAATTTTACGAATTACATTTCCCTTTTAACCTAAAATCCGTTATGAGAATGAGACGAAAATATTACTAATTATTATTCTTTTTTAATTACTGAAAAAAACATGTACACACGCGATTAATATTTACTCTGGATATAACCAACGGCTTGTTAGATTGATTTGTTTTAGAATTTAAACAATTTGGCCAATTTTCAGTGACGGTGTTTCGGCCAATTGATGTAACCCTCAAAATTGAAATTGTTCAGGAGAGAGTAAAAACTGTTTTATCGAAAAATTATATGGTGAGTTGCGTTATAAATCTTTGAAATGCATTTCTGTAAATTTTCATGTGGGACTATACGTAGAAAGTGTTGATATAATAGTGGCTTACATGAAGTGGACGGGTCAGAATTTTTAATCCTAAAACCAACGTAAAATCACATTTCCCTTTCAAAAAGTGGTCAATTTATTTTTCTAATCTACATCATTTGGCCGAGATCTGCTCTGTCGTCGTTAAAATGAGATCCAATCATTAATTCATTTTCGTATTTATTGAGGGTTACATCAATTGGTCAAAAAACCGTCGAATTATTATTCTAATTTTAATGTATATAGTGAACCCTAAGAAGCTTTAAGAATTTAATTTATTTCGTAAATGATACTTTGAAAATAATTGTAATTTTTTTTAATGGAAGAACAGTGAGTCTTTCTACAAATTTTGCGATAAAACGACAACACGCTGAATATTATCAAAATATCAAATATAATCATTCAAATGTACCTACCGTTTGACATCTTGTTTGCAATTCTGCCTAATTTGAATTTAATGTTAAACAGCACACGATTTTTTATATTAATCTATATATTTTATTATGAATACAAATGTCTACAGAATACTTACTTAAATACTATAAATTACAAGAGGTCATGATTTTTTAAAAGCTAACAATGCAAGTTTAATTTACATTATTTGATTGATCCATATAAACAATATTTCTTTAAGACTTTCTATCGAAAATCTTAATGTTTTAAATCATCATAAATGTGGAGCTAACATCACCGTTCCGAATAGATATCAGAACCGCAGAAATTCACTTAGCAAAAAAGACATGAGTTTTTCGAAGTGAAAATATAAGGCGGTACATTGCGGTGACAGGTTGGTTTACGGTACCAGGATAAATTGGAAATATCAGGAGCACATGCCGCACATCAGAAACGGCATCGATGACGTATCTGTCTTCCAAACTAGTTTGATAAGACTAGGGTTTGCAATACAGATATAACTGAAGCCAATATACCGGTATTTCGGTTGTTTTTTCAATACCGAAATACCGGTTATGAACATGCAAAAATCCTATATTTCGACGTCAGATTATATATAACGGTACAGACAATATTATATTGATCCTACATCCAACTAGCTTTGAAAAATTGAAGGATTTTTATGCAGCTGGACTTATTTGCACAAAGATCTGATCAAGATTGATAGATTCGAACATTGATGAACTAACCTTTCTAAGGTCATATTTTAATACAAAGAAACAGATACTTTATTTTATTTATGAAAACCAGCTTTATTATGACATCTTCTTCCTTTTTCGAATTGAAAAATTGAATTTGATGTATTTAAATACCAATATTATAATATCGCTATAAAATTATTGTAATCTCTAGATTATACCAAATACTATTACAGCAATTCGATCCACCAGTCAGCAGGTTTGGACAGGAAGGTTTCTGATGAATAATTGCTATCATCTATGTGCTATGTGTCTCCATCAATAAAATTTATTTATGATTCTTTTAAATACGAATAAACATAATAATATATAAGCTACATTTATTTTTTACTTATTTATAATAGGAATGTATTATACTGTTAACTTGAAATAGAGGCTCTCAAACATATTTTGCCCCACCTCCTAAAAGTGCAGTAACAAATTTTGATGACATATTACGTATAATATATTTCTAGCTCCATCCTACATTTTTGGAACATTTTTCTACATATTTTTTCACGGGCTTAGCAAAATATTTTTGATGCATTATATTTAACTAAAAATTCACTGAAATTATTGATTTGAAAGTAACCTATTTCGATTTGTTTTATAAACACGAACAGTGAAATATCGTTTCCTACTTTTCTCGTGTACCAGTTCTACATACAAAGTGAACGTTATATTTATTATGTTACATTATTTATTTCAAATTCAATGTTAGTTTTTTTTGCGTGCTGCGTGTCAACATTACTAAAATGGTAAAATTAAATAATGGTTTTGATAAAGCCACAACATAGTTAAGAATATATTAAGGGTTTTTAGTGACCTATAAGCCAAAATTATATACAGCCATTTCTTTAGCAAAAAAAATGAACGTCACATTTGAAAAAAAGTTCAAACAAATCGTCGTGATAAGTTTGTTATAAACTCAACATTTAATTACCCGATAAATTCTGGATTGAATATTTTTTTGCCTTCATTATTATACTGAAAATCTCTTAGTTCATCAATCACGATCTACCGTTTGATCGCGATATGTTATTGGGTAAATTTTCCTATTATCACTCACAGTAATAAAAAAATGAAAAATCAGAAATTATTTTACCGACAAATGTCGTCTTCAAAGTTTTCCTTTATTTTCTTCCTAATTATTATTTTACGCTCTACTATTTCAACTTAAATATGACTCTGTCATTGCTATGTCAAAAATATCATTCAAAACTAATTGTAATTCTTGAATTATTTCAATATTATTCCATTATATTGTTTAATTCACCTTGGATACGGATTATAACTAAATATTTTTTGGAATACGTAATAGAAAATAAATAAATTTAAAAAAATCTAAGAAGTATCGTTACACAAAAACGGTAACTATAAAATTTAAAATCAACAAAATGCCATTATTTCATGTTTAAAATTTATTTAAAATGTAATGTCAAATTTTGTTAAATGAGATCTATATTATGCAAATTTTTTATTCAGGAGTTTATAAAAAGTGTAGTTGTCTTGTTTGAATCTCGCAAAAATTTAACAATTTAATGTCAGTTTGGATACACCAAAAAATACAGTATAGTACAAAGAGTACAATTTTGTTTTAATTATGTGAAAAGAGGCGGTAAAAAATGTTGTGAAATGTTGCCTGTTGAAAAACACCACATTGAAATTTATTATTGTTGACACCATAAATTGCTCAGGTAAAAAAAACTGTATAAATTTTACTTAAGTCAAGGTTTTTATGCCACAGCATACGGCTTTGTTTTTATTAACGTTATTACCCTAACCGAGTATTCAAATCAATAATAAAAGATAAGCTCGATTGAAAATGCGCCATTGCCCGTAAAAGTTTCGCTCATGCGGCAGCCATACACTTTATGGGTCCATTTGGGGGGAAATTGGTCCGATGTTTGAAACACTTTTCTCCATATTTTTTTTCAAATAAATAAAATATTAATATGATTTTTATTTGTTAGAAAAACTAAATATCAACAAACAGTACTCTATGAGTCTATGCATCGTTCTTATTACTAAATGCGTTGACAATTTTATCAATGAAAGTTGAAGTCATATATTAAGATGCTTGGAAAACGTCACATCCTTTTGTTTGAAGACTCCTATCACGAGATTTGTGTTCTCTTCATCTGCTTGGAGCTATAACAAGTATGGGTATTGGTCTCCTCAAGTATTTATTCTAATCCACATATTTCCGATGCAATTTAAAAAAAATGATTATAAATGTGATGGTATAAAAAAACAGAGATGAAATTCAAATTCAGCTACTAACTGACAAGTCTTAGATTTTAGATTGGAAGTATGCACACCCAAGATTTTTTTTTTCCATGTCCTCTCCCAATGTGGAGCATATGGTCTCCTAATGGAGGTATCTTGACAGAATTTTTTCTACGAGAACTGCTAGTCACTCAGTTGCTCAACCTCTCTTTTCTTTTTCGAAGAGAGTAGGTATAGAAGGATAGGGCTATGACAGGACTAGTGGTTAGCTAATCGCTCTCGTTACGCCCCGTGAGGATGGGATTGGTGGGAGGGAGGACTCAGACTACGAACAGAAATCCATAAATCGATTGAAAGATGAATCTATGAAAACCGTCCGCACCGGGAATTGAACCCGAGACATCCGTAACCGTAGCCAGCGACGAAACCAACTGCGCCACGGACGCCGTGGCGCAGTTGGTTAGTTATTACATATAAATTAAATACAAATAATAGTGGTTGTGGGACATTAGATGTGTAGGGATACATAATTTTTCGTTTTTTTTTAATGTAGTATAAACACAATATATATTCACGATAAAATGACGTGTATGCATCTCGTCGAACGTAAAATTTCTATAGATGCCGTACAGGTTTCACGTTTGCCGAATTGAATTTTACTTTTACGTCCGCCCCAAAGTCTCTGACATCACGCGAGCTTAATACTTACCTACTTCTTTCTTTTCTCATTCAACAAGTGTACGTAATATGGAATAATCCACGAGATTCGAATGTTGATTGAAAATACAGGCACTATAGTGTATTGATAGCCTTATTCCACAAATAAAATTGTAGGTTTTATTTTACGAAATACAAACTTGTCAAATATAGTGTAAAGGTTCTTAAATAAAATATTATGTAACATAACTTTACAAATAACGCGTGCAATTTTGTACTCGACATCAAATATAAAACTTTTCTGACATTCATAATTAAAAAAATAATTCTAGCAAACCGAAAAACATCAAATTTAACTAAGCAGCTGGCTAGCTACTTGATTGTAATATGTACTGCGATTTTAAGACTTTTAAAGTTTATAGTAGATTGTCAGATATTTCAAAAATGTTGTAAAGAGTTCTTAATGTAAATATTCGATGTAGAAAACAAATAAAAATAAGAAATGTCGTAGGTTTTACTTTCAAAATAGATATGAACACATTTCACACGTTCTCAAAATTGGTCATGCACAATGCCACTTTTTTCATAATACATGGACATAATATATGAACATAATACTTTGTATTATTTTACAATTTAAGTCGCTACTGCGTTAAATTCAACTAAATGCTTTTAGATTTTCTCATTAAGATGACATTTTTATTGTTGCTTAAAATTAACTTTTACATGAATATACTTTATTCATATTATTGATATTATAGTGGAGTTTACAATGTAAATTTCAAAATTTGAAGAATTTATAATTGCTAAGCTATAATAAATATATGTATTAACAGATGAAAAATTCAAATGAATAAAATGATCAAAAACGTACATTATTCAATCTTATTAATGCAACAATTCAACGCCTTTATTTTACTCATAAAATAAATGTGAAGTCACCTTACAGTATATTTATATTTTAGTATTATAACATTTTTCTGTCTTCCTACTAAATAAGTATGACAGTTGTATAACATTAAAAAATTAAAGAAATACTAATATAGTTCTGACGATGGCGTAAAGCTGAAATAGCTAAAATATAAAATGATGTTTTTATAACTATCCGCAGAGCTCACTATTCTTTCAATGAATACGAGTAGTGACGATTGACGATATTATTGGAGCGGAACACCTGCCAAGGGCAATATGTGGCCAAGTAGCGATTGCCAAGTTTTAGATTTGATTTAACACACAAAAGAATACAGAAAAGTCTTGATCCAACCATGTTTTTTTTTCAATTTTATAGAGAGGATTTGTATAAAAAACGTATTTTGGATTTGTACTTCCATCGAGCTTAGATTACTTAAATATTAAAAAGAAGAAATGTTCATTAAATGCACATGAAATGTATGTATTTATATTATACTAATACAAATTTTCTAAAACACTATCTTTCTACTGAACATACTAAAATATTCAAGTACTTTAATAACCATATGTAGTCTAAAAAATCACATTTAATTTGTCCCATTTACACCAGATTATAACAATTCAAAATACACTTTATATTTATTTATATAAATAGACACAATGTGATATAATTGACGTAGTAAGTCAAATTTATTGGATTGAAAGCGCAATAAAAATAGTGCTATTATGATTACATTGAAATAATGTTGTGTTAAATTTTGCAAGCAATAAATCTCTTCGAATAAAGTATTTCTATCTTTTATTATCTGAAAGAAGATTTTTCCAATCAAATTCCAAAGCAAATTATGCAAATCTTATTGAAACGTACACAAGATTGCAGTAATGAAATTTATTTGAAACAATTGCAATTTTTACGTTTTGCTGGAATATATTACTTATCATATTTATGATAATAGAAAGATACATTGATTTATTGTATGCCTTGAACATATACATATTCATCTTTGATTTGTTTAAAACTATTATTTCGGGCTTTAGACTTTTCAACGACATCTAGTTATTCCAAGATAAAGAAAATGATTTAAGCTTGCCACCAAACCACATTCTTATTAATAATAAGTAAGATTTACTGCTACAACTTATGTTTTATTTCTTTCACTAATTTCACTAAAAATAAACAAACCAGTATAAATATAATATTTTTGCTGATCTTTCTACGCTTTATTTGAAAACGTCCATAAGAAAACGTGAGTTCTGGCGTTTTCTACACCAGGCAACAAATAATGATACATACAAAATGTCTTACAACAGAAAGCGATATAGTAGAGAAGTGGAAATTGCTTTCGAAAGTGACATATCACATTTTTACTGGCGTGCAGGAGTCTCATTCTTTTCCAAAGTTGAAACCCTTATCGGGCGTTATTGACTCTGGTATTCAAGAAAAATTCTACCTATAAACGGAAATACGCTATTTACCTAAATATTATTGACACTTCACCTTACAAAGTTAATATATCAATAAGGAAACTTGAGTATGCTTACTGAAATAATGTGCCTCCAGAGAAAATAATATTAGAAGTTTTAGATAAACTTTCTACAACAAGTATTGTAACTTAACAACTACAATGCAAAGACAGCTGTATGAAAATTGTATATTTTAGATGTGAAATAAACATTTTAAATGTGATTTAATTATAAATGAAAAAACTAGTTTTTAGTAAATCAACGTTGAGTATTCGTGTGCTTTGTTGTCAGCAATCTTTTTATATTTTCCTCTTTTCTCCGTAAGGGTAACTTCCTCTTCATATAAATATATATATTTAGATTCAAAAAATAAATGTTAATTTTTATTAATATACAAAAAATGGCGAAAATTTGGGTATTTCTTAATAAAAAATAATAGCGTCACAATTCTATCTAGTAGTTAAAACTCAAATTCTATTAATGTTGGTGAAGTATTGTGTTTATTTCTGTACACATAACTCAAAATTATACATTTTTAACTTACTACACTATCTTACCGGAGGTACGATATGTATTCTTACAATGTTGAAAGTAATGCTATAAATATTATAAATCACTAAATCGCACATCGCGTGAAATAAAATAGTGGAATAACGAATATATATACAAATAATAACTTGTTTTAAGTAAAGAAAAAATACATTTGGAATATAAATGTAGTTCTTTAAACGGAACTTATTATGCGGAATGGAGCCGCTTTCATTGTGCAATGTAACAATAATGAGCGGAGCAATTTGGATAGCATTTCTGACTGCGTTTGCTTTTTACTTGCATTAGTACAATTCTGAGACTGCCTGAATGTCAGAAACAATCAGTTTGTTAACAAGTTACCGTAATCTGTTTGAAGTGTTGAAATCTTACAGCTTTCGTTGAAGATGTGCTAAATCATTGCGATATTGTTTTGGAACATATTATTATGTAGACATGAAACTTTGTTAAACATAGTTTATTTTATACATAATTATACGGCTACTAAATCAAATATTTACTCGAAATGCCGCCTTAACCTTCCCGTTTCATGCTGAAAAAGTCCTTTCGGATCTCATGCAGTCACATTTTGTTACCGTGTGGGTTTTGTCGTATAAACGCATTTAAAAAGCGAAATTAAAATTTCAAAAAGTACGAAATACATACCAAACCATTCGAAATTATCGAAAGACGCAAGAATCGAAATTCTTCATAGCAGAGCAAGCTCGAGACGTTTGAAATAAAACTGTTACATACGGTACGTCATACATCTCGGATTTTTACTATACTATACTAAATGTTACTACAGTGCACTATAATTTTGTATTTTTCGATGGTAAAATTAACGAGGTTTTCAAATTATGATTAATTATACAAATACGACGTAAACTATAATGTATTTTTAATTTTCAATTATATGTAGAACTGTTTTATTTAAAAATAGCAAAATTTTCAATTTTTTGTATGACCTGTTTGACATATAATTTAAAGGTTTAAATGCCGAAGTAACACAATGCTACACCATGGATACGGGTTGAACTTAAATTCAAGGCAAAGTAGTTTATACAATGTTTACATTTAAAATCAACTAAACAATAATGATGCAGAGACCAGCAGATGCAAATACATTTATACAAAATTAAAATTTTATATTTCATAGCTATATAGCATATTAAAAAATATATTTATAAACAATGTGTCAGTAAATTTTTCATTATTATATGCTGTTTCATCAATTAACCTTAGTAATTGTTCATTTTCATAATTCATCCAAATAATATTTCGATATGTTCTTTACGTTTCTATAAAAACTTAAGGTGGCAACATGAAAAAAAGCTAATATTTTGTGGATTATAAATAATTGAACTTTGTGTTAGATAGTATTATCTTAGTACACAAACTTTGATTTTAATAGTTTCCTCTTAGCCACGGAATCTTTTAACAAAGTCAATTAAGATGTAGTAAGTTATGTTAGGGTTGGTCTGATTTGATTTGTGTAATGTATTCTAATGCGTGGAGCAAAGACAATATAGGCTGCCTAATATAGGGTGGAAGAATAAGTGACATTTCTTTACAGCTTCGTGCAACTATCGATTTCAAAGTGTGAGTATTTATACTGAGTAAAAACTATTATATCTATGTGAAAATATTTTTTCGTTAGTGGAATATATTTCTTCGATGTTAAAATAAATTTTATTATGTGGGATAACTTTATGTTTAGTGAAACAATTTGTTTTTTGTGGAATGTGTTTGTTATAAGTGAAAACTACTCTTATGAAAGTGAATATAAAAATGTGCATTTAATTGTAATTCATATTTAATTACATTAATAGTTGTTATGCACATTTATCAGAATTTATTTCAGTAGTGTCTTTTGAAAATATAGAAATTGATATTTGTCAGTGGCGAATCGTTCTAGCTCAGTTTTTCCGTCGCTTGAAACTGAAGCCTTAATGAGCGGGAAGCAGAACCTTCTTTAAGCTCTATTTGAAACAACTTAAACGGAGAATATTCGACTAGGTAAATATTTGAATGAAAACATTTACACGACCGAACGGATGCACGAACTAAAATTCCTATCGAGTTTGTTTACACGCAAACAAAAATGTCGAATAAAATTTGTGATGAACTTCCAGAAAAAAACATGTATAGTTTTTTTTAAAGACAGAAAATAAACTATCTGTTATCTATGCTATTATATTGGTGTAACCAACCGGTGGTCCGTAGACCACTGGATTTTTTTTTGAGAATACAGCAACGAATATCACACTAATTAATTTGTTGTGCGTTTTAACCATTTCATATTAGAAATATCGTTTTCGTTATTTCTTTTACATATAATGAAGCGTTTTTTTTAAAAAAAAATTGAGTGATTCTTGGGATCTAAATATGTGTGTTTAGTGATCGATAAAAATGAAATGAAGTCGTTATAGCCGGTTCGTTGTTGAAACCGTTGCATGATAACCTGGATGTACATATACTTTAAAAATCAATTCGCTTTATCCGTATTGGTTCATAATTTTAAAACAATTCTGTTTTTTGGTTGAATTAGTAATTACTTACGAATTAATTCAAATTCAATCATATGAATATAGCGATGGACATATTTGACGTCAAATAGGAATGGATTTAAATGAAAATACGAGCTTCGGAAAATAATTCCCTCATTTAAACTGGGATTTATATTGTTTAGGGATGGCTTTATATAGTAATATAAAATAGCGTTATCGAAATCTAAGTCATACAAATTAAGTAAGATATATATAAAGGTTGCCTGATGGAATTTCAATATCAAATTTAAATCGTTCAAATGCTTTACACTCCCGGGTTTCGCTTTTCAGCATCTTCAGATATTCAAGTGCACGGATGAACTCAAACTGACTATCAGTCGATTCGATACCTGGGAACACCACAATCGTAATACAGCAATATGTACCACTTGGCTATAGGTCTGGCAATCGTTTAGTTTGAATTAAAATATTGATGCTTGGGCTTCATCAATATTCTATGTGTAGTCGTAACTTTTTTTCTAATTTTCACAATCTAAAACGTGTCTGAACTACACATATTGAACAATATAAATTGGTAAAGTATACCTATCCCACTGAGACACGTGCAGAGAAATCGAATTGTCACCCGTCTGCGATATAAATTTCCAAGAAAATCTCTCTTTAACAGTTTTCTTAGAACAGTCTCCTATTTTATCTACACTCTCACGTAAATACGAAATCCGAAAATGTACGCCAAAAGCATACACATTACCCATAAGCCTAATCATGCTGAATTTTTTATTCAATCTTGTTCATCAATATTGTTAATGACTTTACCTATACCAGGATTTCGGAATCTCGAAATTGGAAATCCTTTTTACTTCTGCATAACAAAAATACGTATCAAAAGAATCTCTCAAAAACCAAGAGTTATTTGAAGAATGAAATAGAAAATATATTATCTTTGTCATCTAAAATTTGGTTTACAATATTATTGTAATGAAAATTATTCGTTTTCAATCTATTGTAGATTAATATGGTTATTAAAGAAACCATTTTGGTTTCTGAAAATTTTCCAATTATTTAGACAAATTTATACAATAATTTTTGTTTCCTTTTATAGAATATAAATGTATAATATCAAATGATGAAGTTCATTCTTTGCACTGTATCCGCTACCAATTATACTAATATCAAGGTAAAAAAGTAAAAATGATTTTCAAATAATTTATCTTCAATTGTCAACATGGATAGAAAGAACTAAATATAACATTAATACTCATACATTTGGATTAATATTTCAATGTTAAGTTATAATTTGTAAGTAATTTTATTACTTGACTAACAACATAAACTTGAATACAATAATGCGTATAAAACATAATCTAACGAGAATAAAATACGGGTTTAGGTACGCGGCATGCAGTGGACTCAGAAAACCGCGCAGAAAGCAGATTTCCAGGGATAAAACGGCCCCGAAGCGGGTTCGGCTAGCCATAAATCAAAATCCGTTTGCCTTTACGCATTCTCCAATGCTTTTGAACGTTTTAATTAATGTTTATTCGGAGAGGCGTTCGAAACAGCCCAAATCGTTCGGACAATATGGCGAAGAACACACCCGTACAGAGGTAAATTTACGCCAACAATTTTAAAAAAACCTTACTTTTTATTCTTGTTGCGTAATATCTTATTTGAAAAAGGTAAGTAAGACTGGTTAACAAACAAATTATACATAATTATACATCTTTCATTTTCTTGTCTCAGTTCATGAACCATCAGTTTTATATACCTTCATTTTTACTCTCAATTTTATATAAATAAGCCTGTTATGTTTGTATTTTTATCAGTTGATAATGCTCGTGATGAGCGAAAACGGTCCTGATCATTATAAATATGTGGAAGTGGTACAAACGAATTGTGTTTTATTTTTTAAAAGTTTTATATACTATTATAATATTCCAACGACATTAGCGCCAAAAATATGAATCATAATAACTCTGGCGCGATGCCGAAATAGCTCTTTATAATGTAACAACTCTTTCACTTTTTTAACTCAACATTAACGTTCTTACAAGTAAATCCCTCTTTAATCAGTTACAAAGGCATTGTTGTGTGTGATCTTTTCATTTCTTCAATCATTTCCTAGTCTTAGATTGCTAGACGTAAAGTGAACTTAAATGGGGAGATAGAGAGACTGAATTACAACTTGTTTCGTTAAAAACCTTCTGAATGGACACTTTATTACATAATATATATAACATGGCATAAAAAGTAAACATTCTCCCAGTATAACAAATAAGACAGACATCCTTGATCAAAATTGATTTAAACATCGTAAAATCAAGTGTATTCGACTACAATCTACATTATATAACCCATATGATTAATAGCAAAAAATGATTCATTTTATTTAAACCATGTCTACCTATAATGCAAAATATAATATATGGACTTCTAATTAAGCATCTCAACAGATAAAAAGTATTTTTGAATAAATGACAAACATGCTAATTATAATTTTTAAGTAACTATTATGTCATTTAAAATGAAAAGTACTGGCGTAGGTACATAAGAATGTCCATGCAAATGGATAGCGTTTGTTTTATTCATTACACCCTTAACCGGCCCTGTAAGTTTGAACTGAACAGTTTTCTGACCCCCACGATACAATATGTTGTTTTGAAAGGCCAAGAGAACTGCCCTTCTAGCGCGAAGACCAGACCTTTGTAAACCTCTATTATTTATCAAAATGATCTCAGTGCTCTGAAAACCTGCAGAATTTTTTATTCCAGGTATTTACTAAATAAAATAAATATTGTTGAGAGGCATTTTCATACCCATTCCTATAATTCCGACCGAATACTGTGATCGAAGCATATACTTGAAAATGTGTACAACCACTTCATTTAAAAGCATTTTTTTTATTGTTATTCACATTCAATAACGACTTGACAGCTTATTGGCCGCATGTTTATTTATTGAAGTTCATCTGGAGGCCGGGCAAAAAATTCGTAAAAAACTGTCATTTCACTAAATTCACTATAATTTATAAACCGATTGAGATATCTTAACCAAATTTGTTGGCTTCCAGATACTTTGCCGCATAAATCAATGCCATTTGATCAGTGGTTCTATACCTGTGGGTTGCATATTTATTATTCATATTTAGTGTGGTGTAGTGAAAAAACTGAAATCTACTAAAAGGTATTTTTTTACACATGTAAAATCTTGAAGATGTCACAGGTCACCCCGGGACAGGACACGGTTATCATAATGACTCGAGAACCATAAAAAATGCCATATGGCCCATTCAATAAATCACTACGCAATGCGTAAATAATAATAACCAATACTACGAGAGTGGGAAAAATGTAAACGTGTGCCATCTAGGGGTAGTTTTAATAAACTATTTAGTAAAAATAATAGTTTATTTTGTGTTAAATAATGCGTCGATGTGTATACTACCATCTCTTGTTGACATTTGAAATCAAACTAGATTATAATCCAGTACTTTTTCAATAGAATAGAATGTATATACGTAATAACGTATATGTAATAACGTATGACTCAAATATGAGTCCACGGACAGCAACCAAAGTTCTCCAAGGACTCAAATACGAGTTCGCGGCCATTAAGCTAAAGATTTTTTATACAAAAATCACGTCAAGCAACAGCTTTAGAATTGTATTCCTACAGGACTATTTACGTTGAAAAAATCCATTTACAAGAAATTTATGACGATTGGTTACCAATACATTAATTTTATACCATTCTCAATCCGTCTGGCATCGAGAAATTATCTGTTTGTAGTAATTTTGTTCTTTTCAAATCGCGTAAGATAATCACGCAATACACATTTTCCTCTGAGTCAAGCAACATCACGTTGATAGTATAATCGTATCATGCAAAAGCTACAGAAAGAATGTAAATATGTATACATTCTTTACTTTCAATAATTATGTTCTTGTATGTTTATTTTTTAGACCGTTTAATCACATGAAGCTTCTAAAAAATAATGTTCGGTGAAAACATATTGCCACAGGAATGATGTATGCGTGACACGAAGCGCCTATGTGGGGTGGAAAGGAATTACCGGAAAAACTTTAATATTCAATCTTAAACATCCGCAGTTTTTCGTCTAGATATATTATAGCGATAATCAGATCTCTGTAATAATATGTTTCTAAATACATAGTTATAATACTTTCATAGTTATAATTTTTATTATAAACACAGTTTTGGTGAAATAAAAATTTGCCAGATTTCAGCAAAGTACTGATCATTTAATTCGAGGAATAAATTTAGGTATTTTTGTCAGTTAAATTTGTTTTTGTTTTGATCGCCACAATTTTTTTTCTTAGACACTTCCGTTATTGTTTATCCATGCCTCAGATAAAAATGATTATACGTTGTTTACTCTGTTTATAATCCTTGTTTACTATAACTGCTGTCAGAATTGAAAAGACAGATAAAGTCACAAGAAAATTTTTGACCAATGAAATTTTTGCCTTGATCAAATTATAATGTATATATTTTTTACAAATTAATGTGTATTGTAAGATTTAATTTATAGCTTTACCATAAATCGAAGAAATCAATAAAAATGCTTGACTAATTTTATTTTTCAATTCTCAAAATACTCCTTTTAATGTTACCTGTCAAGTAAAAATTATTAGATAAATAGCATTCAAATTATAATGTTAGCTGTCAACAATATTTGACTATTCTTATATAATTTAATACGTTGCTATTTCTTATCCTATTACACAGTTGTTATTTACCTTACTGCCAATACTATCAATTTAAAAATAATTCATTATATATCATACAGCAAAATAATTGAACGTTAAAAACTGCCGACAATAAATCGTGAAAGAATATTAAATTCGCTGAACAAATATAATTTTTCAACGCTGTTTGCAATATAACGCTTGACATATGTTTCTGATACAAACAAGATGTTTATATTTGATTCTGTATGCGTCATATTCTGATTTGTCACGGTTGTAACGGAAGTGAAATATTCGACAGAAATGATTCCCGTTGTCGGAAATGAGGGAACACGTTCGATCACTTCCGGTACAAACATGTCTCTCAAAATGTTTTCATACGGAACCTAGTAAAAAAACATCACGAATAAATGATCATGTTCTGATATCCTGGATGATACTGCTTTATAACAGCACATATCGATATTAAAATACGAAATTTATCACATTTCAATTTATTTTAATTTTCCTTTCAATAAGCACAGTAATAAAATGTATTAAAGAAAACGGGTTGGGCTGAAATCAAACACTTACTGTCACATTTTAAAAAGAAATGAAATAAATACTGTTTTACGAATAAAACACTTGTCTTTGATTAATAACCAAGATGTTTTATGGAACATGTAATCATAGAAATAAGTATATTTCTATTTTGTTATGATGCAATTTCGTAAAATTCTATTATTCATAAATACAGAACTGATATTCGTATACTACAAGGGATAGGTACAAATAAATAATATTGGTCTTGACACCTGGTATATGATATTACTATTTGTTTTATACAGGTCTTAGAAGATATTTTAAATATCATAATAGTTAATTACCAAATTTAGAACAGTTTGTAAAACAAACACTTTTTTATAAAATAGAATATCACAGACAATAAAAACATTGAGAAAAATGATGTTTCTTAACATGGGTCAAAATGAATAAATGGCCGTAATAAAAAGATATAAGAAACGTCAATATTTTTTTATGATTGATTCAGGTGGGGCACACAGATTGCGCAACGTTTCTTTGTTTCCCTCGTAACATTTTCGACATCGAATAACAGCATTCGACGTGAAGTTCGCAAAGAGAAAAACGGATACAGTCAGCGTAAGAAAACGAAGAATTGAAAAGAAGAGGTGGAGTTCGCAAGAAAGTGGGGTAGAAGGGGTGTGAAAAGAAATCGCACGACTGCGTCATCTGTTCAAGGCACCTAGTAGTCTTGAGGGCGGGAAAAATCTACGCAACACGTACTCGGATGACGGGAGAGGACCCCGAAACTTTGAACGAAAAAATAAACTTTTGACACTTCTCTGTTGATCCGACACTTTTTCTTGGCAGTTGTGTGAGTTATTGCATCTGGTGTTTAAGGAAGCTGCCAATTAAGTGAGACGATCACTGACTGCGCTATTCTTCAGGGTAATTTTTATACTAATTAAGTAAAATAAAACTTCTTGAGATATTCATTAAGACGAATTCCTCTGCAAGTTCTTTATTCATAGTTGAAGATTTTTGTAGTTAAAATACGTTAAACATATTTTTTAATGTAATATGATAAAATGTGAGGTCCGGGGTACATGATTTTTCAATATCGCTCCCTTCCTCTGCTCTTTAATGTTTCTGAACAATTACAAAGAAAATACTACACTAAAAAAACAACTTTAATTTATTAGAAATATGAGAAGATATTAAGCAAATAAAAGCTTGTGAGGCTGTCTAAAAGAGAGGCCCAGGAAAACTGCTCATTCTTACTTCTCCTTCTATTTTTATGGGTCTAATGATATACGTAACTTAGATTTGGTGAAAAATAGAAATACGGACGAAATTTCAATATCATTTTTGGCCCTGTCAAATGGAATATTTCCTATCAAAACGCACTGCGTTGATATTAGGAAACTAGGATTACATCTCAGTAAACGAGAAAAACAATCTTTACCATCGAAATTTAGTTTATAATAATATTATCACAATGCTTTTTCTTCGTGTGAATCAGTCAATGTAGAGGTTACTGTTTTTTCTTTCTTTCTGGAAACCTTAATATTGTATTATTTGGATCCGTCGTATAAAAAACTGTCGACATCACTAGCTTTTCAAAAATTTACGGTGCTGAGTGCTGTAACTCTGTAAGTATTAATAACATTCATTTAAACGTCAAAACATAGAGACAAATCTCAAATGAAACATGATAAAAGACATTTCAACGGTATGTCATGCAATGTTTCTAGTATTGCGTGATGTTAAGTCAAGGAGTGACGTACGATTTGCGTCAAAATAGTTACAACGGGGCTTTCACATAACTACTTCCAGTGGCAGACTAATTTCGTCTTGGTGGTACATTCACTTTTCAATTCAAGTTAGTTGTTAAATCACTTTTATTATATTGTAACAAAAGTCTAGCTAGAATACTAAAGCATCAATTTTTATTTTAAACTCAAATTTGGATTATTGAGATTTTGTACACTTCCATGTATTTTGTCACTAACGACCCGGGTTTCGCCTTTCGGCATCTTCAGGCATTCGATATTGAAGTTCCATCAAGCACCCTCAGTCGATGTCTTAAATTATTTATTTTAAACGCTGATGTATTGGGATTTGTTCGCGGACAACCGATCTAATTTTAGTAGTCCGTTGACAAATCAACGATACAACTAATTGATTCAAATCTAGAAAGTCGCATCAAGAAATAATATATCATAATTGTCAATTAAATTAGTAAGAAAGTTCAAAAACCTATTATATCTTAAATATTATAAAAAAATATAAAAAAAAACAATGCGTGAATTATATTTAAATGATATTTCACTTTGACATAATTATTTACTGCTTTTGTTTTTCTCTAAAGAAAAATTCAACAAATCAAGCATATCATCATCTTACTTATAGGAGAGTCCGAATACTTTTACATAAGTATTAAGTTACACTTTATATCAAATTAAAATAAAAGATATTAAAGAAAGCACGCACATTATCATTACATAATATATCTGCTGTCATAATTGAAATAATTTGATAAAAATTTATGAAAATTTCACAATTTCATAAATTGATCATGACCGACTCAAATGATTTTCATGAGTTGAAAAACTCTCACGATAACCTAAACCAGTCCAAAGTATGTTATAAAATAGCAAAATAAGTGTAAGAAAATGCGTTTATTTTTATAAATACAATGTTTTCCATCAATAATTGACATGTAACACATTAAAACTGACAAACGATGTGTTTGATTAGGATTTTAAATACCAAGGCATTTGTAATATTTTCTCAGAAATTTTTAATTTGTCTTTGTAAGAGGACAGCCATACAATATCTGTATTGGCACGTCAATGGTAATAATACATCAGATATAAACTCGGAATCAAATATCATTCGATCAGTTGACACAAGAAATAAGCACGCAAACACAAATAGAAAAAAACACGCCTTTGCTCACAGATTTATTTACAGATGGCACAAATGGTAAAATATAGAAATCCTTTACATGGTTCCTTTGAAATCTATCTCTGGGAAAATATTCAGGCGGCTGAGGTTTTTCCTTTGACATACACCATTGGCCACCTTAACGTAAACTTGGCTTCCTCTTGGCCTTATTCTCGTATACGTTTTATGCTCCGCCATGTTTAAATAATGTTGTTACGAAATAACAGGAGAATACAATTTCTTGGTTGTTGTGGTTAAATGACGAAAAATTTTCATTTCTGTATTAAAAAAAAACTTAGATATTCTTAGAATAATAATATAACATACCTAAATATATTTGTTTTTACTGCAGTAGAATAACTATCATATTAAAATGGAAAGTATTATTTTTTTATAACACTTCTACCAATTCTTCTTATAAAACAATATTTCATGTCGGCTTCTGTAGCTCAGCGGCAAAAGCTTCGTTCAGTTATCAGAAGGAACTGACTTGAATCCATGCAAATACCAAAAAGGTTTTTTTAAAACTATACATTTGAAATCTTGGGTATGGTTGTTTGTGATTTATTTTCTTGTTAATCTGAAGAGGTTGCCTTCATCTCAAGTGATTTGAAATTCAAAATATCTGTTGTATCATCAATTAATTTTTATTAGATGTTTTATAATGTTCCATATTATATAATATATAAACATTACATAAGGGTTTGTATTACTCATTTTCAACAATACATGAATAATGCTTTATATTTAATCTCCCTTATAGCCAGTTAAAATAATTTAAACAAGAAATTCGGTGTGAGTCTAGACTATTTCTTAGACCAGAAGTATGAAATTTTAGGTAACTATAAAATGAAAATAGCTAATATTGATAAATAATAGCGACAAATGGAGAGTACGAGCTGTTAATAAATATTTAGCAATAATAATGAAACTTGGAAATATAAATTTAAATTTTCCATCAATCATATTATGAATACAGCGCCGATTCCGTGACCCTACTTAGGTCCCCAAACGTTAAATCATCTCTTTACGCCTAGCCACTTGCCTAAAATAAGACATTTCTCCGAGGGATATGCAAGAGATCTCACATATTTTATTGCAGAGACGTTCCCTGGAGTCTATCAGGATATTGCTTCCAAGAAAACATTACGTTCCTCTTGACATAGAAAATAGAAAGCATTCGGGATTGCTTGACCGGAAAGCTCTCGAGAGCTTTTCGCATTCACTACGTATTACACAATGTCCATACTTCTGAAAAATATACACACATATAGTAAAAGGGTTAAATTTTCAGTTAAAAAATGTTACTGGAGAGTCGCGGGTCAAAATCGTTCAAGTTATTACAAGTCGTGTAGCTGAGTGGTAACGTCACAGGGAAATTTGGAAAATGAAGACATTTTTTGCCAAATCAAATACAAAAGAACGAAAATCAAATCACTCATTGTATGTTTATATGGACTCCTAATCGAGCTTACGACAGCTTCTTGTTACTCAGTTGCTCAGCATCTCTTTTTTTTAAGGAAATGTGGATGGAAAGGATGTAGTCAGGGCAGGTATATTCCTTTTCCTTACGCCTTTTTTTTAAGATCGGATTGGTGGAAAAGAGTTTTTCAAGACCACAAACGTATATACCTTCGAACACAAATTCATGAATCGACTGAAACATCAATTTATGAATCTTTCTGAACTGGGACTCGAGCCCGTAAGTACCCTCGCACAAAACCAACAACGGTGACCACTCGCGCCCGGGTAAATGCTTTCTTTTCATTGCTTGAATCCACTATATCATCCACTATAGTGACGTGCTTATTAGCAAATGAAAATATTTTTCTTAATCATCTTAAAATTATTTTATTTTTTCCAAATCCGACTTCTCCACTTAACTGTATAAAGTTGTTGAAACGCATTGCAACCTATCTAAAAGTAAATTATTTAGTTTTTTTTTTTTTTGAACATAATTTCTAAAGAAAGTGATTATATTATCATTAGTCTTCACTGCAGACTGTGACTTACTTTTGAATTATTTAGAAAAGTATTTCATTTCAAGAATAAAACCAAAATAAGTCAAATGTTCAGCCTCTGTTTCATATCAAATAATATATTTTGTACATTCCTGAATTCGTATATTTTTTTATTTCATTGAATAATCTCGAGAATGATTTCTTCTCGAGATTATTCAATGAAAGATAAAGTGGTGACGATAAACGGACGTCCATTTTGTTCTTTTTCCCACCATAATGAACGGCGATAAAATGGAATGCGATCATAAAATGGCGCGCTCCGCACACTTTGATGGACCGCTGTCAATTATGGTGACGAAAACGAAACACGAGAGATATTTCTCGCGCCATTAATTTGGCATACACTAAAAGGTTACTATCTTTGTCATTGTATTATTTTTCGCAAAGATGTTTCTTCAATTTGGAATTTAAAGCGTTTACACATATTTATTTCTAACCACTTCATTAGATAAGAAACAAAACAATATATCTGATACTATTGTCTTTTCAACATTAATGAAAAATAAACTAGCTTTTCAATTCGTTCCGACGTCATGAAACAACGTTGGGTTTTAACCTGTTTATTTTAAACAATTATTTATTATCAATAACTGATAAGTAGTGTTATAAATCACAAGGTTTATAACAGCCAAGGCTTCATATAAGACGATATTAAATACATTTTCCTTAAAAAATACATGCTCTGCATTAGCCAATTCCATGTCACTTTATCTTCTAGGCAGATATTAGTCACTTTCCAGTGATAACCTATAATCCTGTATCTGCAAATATGAGATTTTACAGTAGAGTATTTCAAAGATTCATAACGCAATTGCAAAGTAACGACTGCCTGTATCTTCATCTAAATTGGGACAGTGTCACTATTTTAAATCTAATTTTACCTGTTGTTTGATGTCTAGCCATAGAACTGAGTGAATAGACAATTGACGATTGACGTAAAACATATTATGCCAGAAGATTAAGAAGACAAAATGGATTCTTTTGCTGATTTTCATTTTTTACACTAATTAAGCTGTTAGTGAGTACCAGGCATGCGTTGCAATGCCACTCAAAGAAAGAAAGGTTTTGTTTTTTATTTCTGTTTATTGAATTGCTTTTGGATTAGAGGTCTGCACTCGCTGAAATTTCATAAAATTACCCGATCCGAGCCTGTCATCTTCAGGCCTGGCTCAGCTAGAGCCCGAGTCTCAATATCACACTTGTTATTCGAACCCGACCCAAAGCCCATATTTATTTTTCTCAGTCCGAAAAAAGCCCGATTTTATAAAATATAGTAATTCATTTATACTTTTCAATCAATATAAATAATATGTTATTATTTCCATATTTCCAATGATATTCATAACACATGTAAAATAAATTATTTAAGTTATGAATACTATTGCCTTATGGCTGACTCATGACCCGAACATAATCTGGTGCGTACACGAATAAATCAGAAGGTTTTTCCGAGATGTTGCAAGTAGTGCGTATTTCACCCTTTTTTTTTAGATTTTAGATTTTAATTTTTTTTTCAGAAACCTTCACGGGTTACTTACACGTATTTACAACAACTCACCAAAGTTTGATCGAAATCGGATGAATGGTAAAGGAACGCAAAGAGGACAAACAAACACACATTCATTTTTATATATATAGATATAAATATTTGTGTCGGACAAAAGATCGGATACTTCTATTATATGATACGTAAATGACAGTGTCATTAGTAGTGGCTAGAGTAAATAAATAATGTACAATGCTTCAATAACACACCATGACTCAATCTAATCCGATCAGTAAGGCATTGAAATGTTGCTATTGCGCATTCATTCGGTAATATTAGAATGAGTTTTACTGAAATCAATAGGTAAAATATGCCATTGCGTAACTAAAAAAACAAAGCATTGGGCATTTTTTCACAATGTATTTGTAATTTATTATTTAACTACTTGTATAAAATGAGAATAAATCCTTAATAAAAACGGACCGGTCAATTGTGAAAAATATCAAGAATACTTGATCTTATGCAATGTTCATCGCATTACAAGCACGTGATCACACAACTGCAGTAGTTTTAACGAGATCTGGCCTATCATTAGACATGTACTTCTTTAATGAAATTCCACCCATACATACATCATGTATCATCGAATCATTTGTTTTTAAATTCATTCATCAAAAAATACTTAGTCATATAAAATCACCTGCTTACCCGCATTTATCCATTACAAAAAGTCTTCACTACTAATAAAAAATTTTAAAATTGTATAAAAACAAGCGCTTAAAAAAGTTTTGAAAAGGTTCAACGAAAATATGTGTTGTGTGTGTTCTTTTATTCCAAGCTCTGGGAAACAATTTGTATTCCATAATTCGTGGGCCATGCTGCGTATAGAGAAACTGTACGAGAGGGTAAAATTGAGGGAGTTTCCGGCTGCCTGTTCTGAAATAAGAAGGGTACATAAATTGACTTTTTTGCAAGCCTCGGCAAAGCCGATTGTTAAAATGGTGCTTTTCGAAATTTGAATAAGTGCATTGTAGGAAAAGCTGATATCATTTTATATACAGGTTGAAAATGAAATTATTATTTTTACGTATTTTTTATATGACGGGGGCGTGATATCCCTTAGTAATGTTCAATTGAATATTACAATCATAAATCTTAATTTGTCATGTTGCAGGAGAGCAATTTGAAGTTTTTAACAATTTTTTTTTTTTTTTTTTCCCATGTCCGCTCCCAATGTGGAGCATATGGTCTCCTAATGGAGGTATCTTGACAGAATTTTTTCTACGAGAACTGCTTGTCACTCAGTTGCTCAACCTCTCTTTTTCCTTTTTTCGAAGAGAGTAGGGATAGAAGGATAGGGCTATGAAAGGACTAGTGGTTAGCTAATCGCTCTCGTTACGCCCCGTGAGGATGGGATTGGTGGAAGGGAGGACTCAGACTACGAACAGAAATCCATAAATCGATTGAAAGATTAATCTATGAAAACCGTCCGCACCGGGAATTGAACCCGAGACATCCGTAACCGTAGCCAGCGACGAAACCAACTGCGCCACGGACGCCGACAATTTCAGTAGATGTAAAAGAATTCGTGACGCCTTCCTTAATTGTTTGTTTTTTTATGGGAAAACAACTCTCCAAAAATTTTTTTAAATTTTTTCTTTAAAATAATTGAAAACTGAGATTTTTTTACTGTAGATTTTACCGTTTTTGAAAATATTTATTAAATGATTTTTCTCTCACAGTATTGAAGATCAATGTATAACAACGTCAAATCTATAATTCAAAAATAACCATATCAAGCTGACAACAATATTTAACTGAAAGTACGTTGTCATAAAACATCGTCATGGGAAAGAGCAACTACATACTAAAACTAACAGGATAATGTATTTTTTTTTGTTACTTATAAAATCAAATCAAAGCCAGTGTATTTCTGAAGAAAGCTACTTTTTTTTATTGTCTGCGCCATTATACACGCACTGCTAAAACGTCTTCAAGATATTGTTACATAAGGGTGAGTAAGTGTGTTGGCATATATGTAGTGAATAATTTACCCTTCAAACGTGAATATTGTAAACATTTCATTAGTGGGTATGACACGACAGTCTTAATCAGAGGTTAGTAACAGGCAGAATTAAATTAGATTACATGCACAATAGTTTTTTTAGTCTGTTAATTCTATATTTAAGTTGTGAAATTATTTTTGAAAAAAGGGTTAACAAAAGTATTTAATTCCAAAGTAAATATGATATAATTTAAGAAATCGACTGAGGGTGCTTGATGGAATTTCAATATTAAATTTGGATTATTGAGATTTTGTACACTTCCATGTATTTTGTCACTAACGACCCGGGTTCGACCTCAGTTCGAGTCCATTCGTGTGCTCGAATGCCTGAAGATGCCGAAAGGCGAAACCCGGGTCGTTAGTGACAAAATACATGGAAGTGTACAAAATCTCAATAATCCAAAATTAAATATGATATATTTTTTTAGGATGACATGACACCGAAAAAGACACCGACTCGGCTGTAAGATTTAGGATAATGGGATCCATACACTGCTCTAGAATCTATACTGATGCATACGCGGAATTCATACTTACTAATGCACTGACACGCTTTGTGTAGTATACAGAAAGCGTATTAGTGTAGTAAAAAGTGAAAAGTTTTACGGCGTATACTCTACTGTCAATATGAATTTTAAAATCATGAAAACAGTACGAAACAAATTTTATCACTTTTTTTTAAGTTCAGTCCAATTAAGTAAATATTTCCGACGTACATTATTCGAGAAGCGTTTTCAAATGTTGACCACCTGTGGTGAATAGTGAACGCATCAAGCTAGCAAACTTACATTGTAATATACATCAAATTGATTATAAGTGAGAGCTCCGGGTTTTTGCCACTAAAGTCCCCTTCCGTTCCATTGTGGTGGGAAATTGAAAGCTTGACTCGGCCATCATGGAAAGTCGGTGACATTATTCGCAGAATGGATGAAAGGTGAGAATATTAAATCCCTTTTTCGGTGGGCAACCACTTCCATTTGCGATACGGTTTCAATTTAGCGGACGATCAAATATCCTCATCACAATTGCCGATGATACCATTGTGAAGTCTATTGTGTCGGTAATATTTATGTTCGAGAGGAATTATTTTGTATCAATAGAAGCAATATAGACTATTTACACCGTATGCATATTTGAAAATATATACATTTGCTCTTTACCAAGGCTTTTCAGTGGACAGCTAATAAAGATCGCAGAACTGAATTACTCGTCGGACTTTTTTGAACACGCCATTTTGAATTTTAAACACATAAAAAACAAATTTTGTGAACGTTTACATTGGTAGTAGGTATTTAATGCGCACTGTCAATCTGACAGAATATTTGGAGAGTTTAATAAGAGGTTCCCAAAGTTTTTCATCGTAGGTCCAACATTGAAATAAAAAATATTCTTAACAATAGTGAATATCAATAAAACTAATTAGTTGAGTCTTTCACAAGCGAAAGTTTTAATGTGTGCATGTGAATGTAGACAATACTGTTTGAATCTCAATCGTTCATCTTACATTAGTATAGATATTGTGTTGTAATACAGAAAATACACAGATATACGTGCTTTCAAATAGCGATCTTTAAGTATTTCAAAAGATACACTAAGGAAATCCTTAAAGATTTCAATGAAATTTTTGCGTTGGAAATATTTACTTAATACAATATATTTAATGACTCTTTCACTGAGTCAATTTAAAATGGCATATTTTTATAAAAAGCACTTAGACAATTCTACGAATATAGTCATCTTCGAGTATTTTCACAAAATAATAACGTTCTAGATATATTCAACTGAGAGAATCATACATACCTTTTAATAGTAGAACTTTCTAATATCTTAATGTTTGGCTATAGCTGAATCTTCTGTTGGTAAGCGTACTAATATAAAATATTTCAGGAATATATTCTTTTCTAATTTTAAATTTAATTAACGCGTTATCAATCAAACAGGTCACTAGTACCCGATTGAAAATAGTATAATTGAAACAGTATTTTTTTTATTTTTCCCATCCAGTAAGGATTAATTTCATTCTGTTTAAGCCAATAGACACGAGATAAATGCGAAACCCTCAATTTATTAATTTTGTTATAATCTGCTTATGTATTATTAAACTTTCAACTCAAATTTGACTGAAATAAAACAGCCCTCTTTGTTCCAAAAATCCGTATCGGTATTAAATTTATTTTTGACCAAAAACAACGTCTCGCGAACCGCACTTTGAGGACTTTGCATAATCTATAAGCGATACTCCAATAATCTGGATAATCCTATCAAATAGAAGGTCAATCATTCATTTTTGTTTGCCGCATTACAATATAACAAATACCCTCAATCACCGCTCGCATTTATAATTGACTTAATCGGAAATGTGAATCCGAGCAGTGATCCATTAATAGGCTGTCAAAGTTGTAAGCTTTCAACAATCGCATTTTTGGCTTCTCGTATACAAATTGTAATCAAAATGTCTGAAAATCGATATTCACACTGCAATATAACGAAAAAATTATATACATAATAATTAAATCACCATTAACTTCTTAGTTTATACAACTACCGCTCGATTTTTATGGTAAATATTGCTATTTGATTTATATTGCTTCTTCCGAAAAAAAATCTTTACTTGACAAATGAAAAAATGATTCCAAATAAATATATTTTAGTACAGTTGTTTAAAATATATGTTGTACAAAAACTATGGCTTACTGAGTAATGTATGAATTGTAAATAAAACCTAATCAATATGTAACATATCGTTACCCTACTTTAAAAAGATTCTAACTGACATTTTGGCCTAAAATAACCTTTTGATTGGAAAATGTTTTATTAGCCACATTCTACCATATACTCAGATCATTGATTTCAGAGTCATGTATTGTTCAATGAGAGAATTAGCAGTATTTTGAAGTTCCATCCACACATTTTTTTTATAAATTTGTTTTATACGGTTCTATGAATCGATATAACTAATTATTATCATCTCACAGAAAAAAACATACACATCACAGTTTTTTTGAAAATGTTTTAACGTCATATCGAACATTTTTCTCTCCATGGTTGATGTGTGTTTTACCCTTTACTTATATTATTCTATTGATGTGGTCATTGACGAAAGTTAACTGAGTTCGTTCATACATTCAAAGTATATATGTATTATTATTCTGTTGTATTATAATATTATTGTTAGCTTATATGGTTCAGCAAGTCATGATAATATATAATATTAATAAATATCTCAAAAATCAGAACGTTTTGTTTGATAAAATTGAAATAGCCTATAAAACCTTTTCAAACCAACTATTGTTGTCAGTTATAATCAAAGCTTTAGATACTGATTATTTTCTAATAAAGGCTTTAGTTAAAATAAATTATATGAAAAAACAAGCAAAATATTTACATATATAAATATATGCTAACCCACTAATACAAAATACATTTTTTTCTTTCAAAATATAATCAGTCAAAACTTCAAACGCTCGTATCTCAAGTGCAATTATAACCTTTTCAATGTAAGGTAACAATATGTTATGTAGAAAGTTATTCAAGGTATTTTATACAAAAATAAATATTTGTTTTCCTGTTTATTGACTGACTACTTTGGTTAAAATAATTTCAAAATACGTATTTTTACCGTGTAAACCAATGCATGGTCGAAACTAACGGATTAGGTACTTATTAAATCGAAGGACAGGTGTATTTAGTAAAAGTTATTGACAGAATATCTTTATGAGAAGCAGTTGTGGTATATAAATGATCTTCTAGAGAAATATAAATTATATCGCAAGGTTATTTATTTCTATGGTAAATAATGATTCTAATTCTTAAATTAAAAATGAAGGCCTTGCGAAATCATTAGTCTGAAGATGTTTCTTAAAGAGGCGAAACGCGTCACGTTAGTGAAAAAGCCAGTGATATGACAACGTTACCAATTGTAATTTTATATTAAAAATGAATTTATACAAAGTTACCACCGAATCCATAGAAAATATTAAAGAACTTTAGAGTTTTTGAGCCTATATGCTAGCTGAAATACATGCATAATATATTTATTTAAAATGTTACTCATTCTCATAGATTGTATTGAATTTATTTTGACAATAAAATAAACGAAAATGGAATTCAGCCTCACCTTTAGAAATATTATATATTCCATAAGTAGAACTAATAAGTTGGAAAAGGAATTCAGTATTCTCATGTATTCACTTAATACTATAGAGAGGAAAAGTGTGAAAGGTATAAATTAAATTTTCACGGGACAATTCACAAAGAAGCAGAGGTTATTTGAGAATAAAAGAAAAAAGAGAGTAGCCATGCTAGACAGGTGCATTCAAACTCTATGACATGTCATAATAGATTCTGTTTAATAATGGCCCTTTGGAAGTTTAGTAATTTATTAGAATCTCAGTCTATTCCATTGGATTTTTTCATAAAAATATACTGCTTACCAATGACGAAAATAATCATTTGCCGAAAAATGCGGTATTTTCAACCATGTCAGACCCACGTTATTCAGTCGCTCTGCCTTTTTCCTTAGAGGGTAAGGATATAAAGATGGGGTTAACTGGTCGTGTAGCCGAATAAGAAAAGTCCTGTAACGATGATTTTAGCCTATTTATGTTCAAATGTATGGGTACCTGTATTGTTTTAGTCCCTTAGCACTTGTACAATCCTAATAACGGGGTAAAGCGAGAGCGATAAGCCAAATGTATTGTTGTATACTCTTTTTATGGTTAGATAGGGTAGCAAAACATCACTTAATTGAAGAATATCGTTATAATGTATAATCAAATCACACGTATCTATACTATATAGAAGAAAATACATGTATCAATCCGTCTGTTTGTCTGTCAGTCACAAGAACACATCCCAAACAGTGAACAGTAGCGATGTGAAATTTTCACATTTCATTCAGGTTGTCATTTCTAGGTAAATTTTCAACTTTTAACATTCTTATTAATTGATCGACAATATTTTCTGAGCGTTACACGTGGTACGGTCCACTATGATATTTTCAACTTTCAACATTAGCTTGCACCAAAATACGCTAACCTCTAAATATTAGCGCCCTCTATCCTGGGCGAAGTTGGGTAGTAAATACTAGTAATACATATGCCAGGACAGGATATGTCAGGAGGTGGTTTGGTTTGCTTAGATTTAAAAAAAAATATCTGATACTTTCAGCTGAAAATCTGTTTTTCCTTCCATTCTGTTGTTATGAAGGGATTTGAATCATAATCTATCATTTTGCGGTACATGTTAAAATAGCGAAACACGTTTCACGCTAAATTTTAATTTTATATTGAAAATTAATTCCAACAATTTTAACCAATATAACAATAATTTAAAGATTTAAATAAAACTATTTGGTATTTAAAAACCAATCTTACTGCAATAGCATGGACGTATCTGAAATATGGCATATGTGGACAAAAAGTTTCGGAGTACAGAGATTCCCAATATACAAAAATGTCTTTTAATATCCTCAGCCAACTCTAAATAAATTATCATACTTCACAATTTCTGATGAGAATTTTCACTCAAAACAGACATTCTTTCGTGAAGCCATTTATATTCTGTCATCAGATTCCTTTGGGATGCCGAAAAAATATAGTTTCAGTGAAATAAGTAAATTGAGATCTTTTTTATTTATAATACTTTTTTAAATTCGTACTCTTATGTACGGATGGGATAATTTCTAGGAAGCACCATAATAAAATCATCGATGAGCAACCAAAACTTACTTTTATGCTAATAATGAATAATCCTATCAATTTAAGTTCAATATAAAAATTGCATTTTTACAAATTCATCATCGAAAACGTAAATCTTTTTTTATTGGCCATAGCTGAGGGACATTAGAGAGTAGACAAAGACCCAAAATTGCTTGATTGTGTACGAAATATTAAGGACTGGAAGTTTGACTGGTTTGTCTAAATTGTAATCATTGGTGAAAAGACATTATAATAAATAATGGATCTATCATATGTATTTAACAATATTTATTCAAAATAGGGCTAAAAGATTTTTTTAAACTAGTAAACATGTTTCGTTAGACAGCTATTGAAAACAACATTTTTCTTTGATGTTAAAGTTACAATTTTTGAGTAATCACACAAATAAACACATTATCTTATTATGTATGCTTCTACAACTGTAATATTTTACTTGGATTATTATTATAATTTCCTGCCAACAAATAAAACAGAGTTTTGGTTTATTTTATGAAACTTATCTTGGGAAGACACCTTACTGTGTTTAGTGATTATCACCCGATGTTTTGGAACCTATACAGGTTGAATACTGAAACTGTTTCAAAACGTCAACTACAACGCCGTGCCTTCACAATATTATTTCCATACAAAATAATAACAAAGTCTAAGAAGCAAAATTTTTGTTTATTATTAATTTATTAAATTATTCTGATTGTGTTCACTGCTAAGTTATATAAATATGAATTTGAACGAGCTATTTTTCACCAAGATTACTTATGTTGTAAATGAACTGAATGGAGACAAACAGGTGTTATGCTTTGCATTATGTGTTTAAATAAAACATTCATTTTATGTAAATGCATAAAATTTTACAGGATTTATATAATCACGTACTTAACATTTTTTCAACCGTCCTTTAATGGTACTTACTCTAAGCTCCTGAATATTTAAATGAAAGATGTATAATTACGATCCCATCCTTTTTTATAACGCAGAAGAGCAACTTCGTAAAATATGCTTCTTCTTTTTTCAGCGTGCTTTGTGCAACGCAAAGCGTAAATTGAAAAAAAATGGGTTATTACTTAAAGTTACAATAAACCATTTTCTTAAATACTGTTTTCTTTTTTTTTGAAAATTTTACTTTACTATACAGGGAAAATTACGTGACCAATAAAAATAGTGGATTAAAAATGAATACAATAAAACATAGAAGCATTATTTACATTTTATGGATTGCTATCAATGAAAACTTCGTTTTGTAATACATATTTAATCATCTATAAAGACATAATTTGAAATGGAGGATAAAGGAAAGTCTAATTCTTAACAAAAATATATTAGAAATTTAAAACGCAAACTTTTGTTATGAACGACGCAATATTCATGTTGTTTTAATTTAAGCCTAGAAATACAGGTTGGAAATAAAACATAAAACAATGATTAGATTTTATTTGTATGCAAAAAGACGGTTAAGTCACACAGTAATAAACGGCGGTTAAAGGTAAATTCTGAAGTCTTATTCAATATTTAATAAAAGGTTTTCACCAATAAGAGAATGCCTTGAGAGTTTTTAGTGGGGGGGAATTATAGGTCTTACGTTAAGTTTTAACCCTCGTAAGCGAATAAAATATAGAATTCTTCGTTTTTTTGATGAAATTGATAAAAAATGAATTAAATACTTCATTAGAAGTTCATTAGATATATTTATTAAATATTCTGGAAACAAAATGTTATCTTCAAGACGAAACAATTGACATCATTCATATCTACAGCAAAATATACTCGTGACGAGGTATTTCATACATAATTACAGAAGCAAAATAACTGCTGAGAATTTTTTACCTAAAGAAACGTACTCTAATTGGGTCTTAAAGTTTTGGCAAATAGTCCTGTCAAATAAGAAACGACTATTCAGTGGTGTAGAAATACATGATATATCATTAAAAAACTCTTTGCCAGTTATTTTGCATTGGGCCTTGAATTTTAAAATGCTCTAGATGGACCAATTTAACTTGGCCGCTAGCGAGAGTGCCACTGTCCCGTTAAGAATATTGCCATACTCAACCAGAACTGAAATTTCAATAAATTTCGAAACTGATATTTTAGCGACGGTTATTAAAAGTAAACAAGATATTTATTTTGCATAAAATTGCAATGGGAGAAATTTATTCTAGGCTTACAATTCTAGTTCCAAATTCGGCGGCGGCTAAATAATTTTGGTAATACTATAAATATATACTTCGTAACAATTAAATAAGGTGACACAAGAACAACTCGGGGAAATGGATATTAACAACACCTATTCTTGTTAAGATCTCAAATCAAATGTGAAATTGAAGAAAGAAATGAATATTTGATCTTACCAGGGAGTTTAATATCCTGGTAGCCATCGTAACTTATACCGTTAGACTATAAGGGTTAGTCCAGGTCGGAGGATTGTAAATTTTCTGACAAAGACGGCTTAGTACATGTTAGTAGTGTGATTATAATAACATTTCAAAATTCAATGTTTAGCCAAATAAGTATTACATCAGATTGAAGTTACTTTTAAAAAGAATCTATAGACTGATATTTATTTCCTGAACAATCGCCAATTCGTATAAACCGCTTTGTCTTCAGGTCCCTAAACATGTATCTCGCGTATATTTGTATCTGCAATGATTGCTCGTGGTGTACTTACATTGCTTTACAATGCCTACAATAAAGTTTAATAAGTAAAGAAATAAAATGAGAAAAATACATATTCCAACGGCCCCACATAAAACTAAAGCGAGCCACTGGGAGCGTCTCCAGAAAAAAAACGTTTTTGCGGACAATCAAACGAACGTGAGCTCCTGTTGGAAACGAAATGAAATATTTTTGTAAATCGCACTCCACTTAACTTTACAAACAAGCAACCTTTGTTTGCGAACTAAATATAAATGAGTTCCAAAGATTAAGCCATACAAAGTAGAGTTAAAGTAGTGTTTATGGAAGCAATAAAGAAACTTACTCTCGCTATTGTTGCGAGATTCCGCAACATTTCATTGAACACGGATTAGCTATTCGTTCAAATAAAATATGATAATTATATTTGACTTCCAACTTATTTTGTCGCAATAAACATCAAAATATCAATTCACTAAAATTAAGATGGCTGCAGTATACCAACTGCTGGTAAAATAATAATTATAATAGTAACAAGCAACTAAAGTAGTCATAAAATTTCTATCCTGTTTCCGCATTGTAAGGTGATACTAGACCGTAACAGTCGATGAGGATTACACCATTAAGTACCCTTTGAATATGCAGTGACTCTTTACTTATGTATTGTAATTTGTATATTTGTTTATATATTATACATGTACAATTTGATTGTTATAAAAGAGGATTCCATGTTAACAATTATGTTACACGTATATCTCACTGCGTTAGGTACATATTTTGTGTTTAGATTATAACTATAATATGCTTTACACTCATGCAGAATACTTTTTATATGACCGTACCCAGATACAATAAGAGATATTTAACATAGCAAAAAGCTTGAATTACCCAGATTATGTAAACTGAAATTCAAGATTTATATTATTTGTTGTTTCAACGTTTTTACATAACATAAATTATGTATAAGTAAGAAAATGTTTAAAAATATTGAATTAAATAGAAGATTATCTATCAGATATGAATTCAAATGTAGAGTTTATCGAAAAGCTGGCGTTTATAAACATACATTTGAAGGCCACGTGTCATTTTCCTGTTCTAAGATTTAAATGAGTATTTTTATTCTATTTGATTCCTAAATTTATAGACCTTTTGTTTATGAATTGTTGCGTTCACTTCTTCTTTAGTTGAAAAATGCTAACTTCTGTACACGCGCTCGGGACATTCTCCCTGATATTTCAATTGTATTGAATGACCATAAAATTACTTACCGGCCGCCCTCGCTTCCTTGCACGCATCGTACATGTCCTGTTTGATGTCCAAGTTGTCATCGGCGATGGTCTCTCCGACGGTGACAAACCTCTCGACAGCCAGATTGACTGCCTGTCCGACTCTCGCCACCGCCCTTCCACCACCCCCTCCTGATGCCCGCTCATTTCTATGCGACACTAACGTGGAAATCTAGAACCCAAATAAATAAAAAAAATTTCAATGATATTTTGATGATTGAATAGAAACAAAAACCAAAAAAAAATGATTAAATTGAAATAGATTAATCACCCATGGATTGCATCGTAATCTACAAATGGATTTGTAATTGACTCGATGGCCGGTCCAGCAGTATTTAATAGACACAAAAATATCTTTTTGACAAAGACTGTTTTTATATAAGCCAATACAACTACAATACAAATAATTAATGTCTTTAATAAAACAGCCGTAATATATCAACTTATAGGATTCCTAGAATTATTTAAAATTTTGCTATATAACGTATTTCGAATTTGGTAAAACAATCTCATATTACGGATAAAATCCGACCTTTTTAATTAACTATTTCCAAGAACAAATCTCATGTAGTGATCACTCTGCGCCATAGAGCTGACATCTACGCATCTCGTTGACAGAGATTACAGAAATTGGTGGCCAAAAGCATTCCCACTAAGCCAACAGAGCATGATAATGTATAATGTGTGATGAAAATGATATTAGGGGGTGACGCAGTAAACTAATATAGTGAGTAAATGCCAGCGGGTCACACTGTACCATTTATTATATATATATATATATATATATATATATATATATATATACAGACATCTTATATAAATACTTCAACGCTTAAGGCATTGGCGTCTCTGTGGCTACCTCATTAACATTTTTTTATCCCTATGCCAAAATCTACATGCAAAAAAGAAAGACCTCAAAACACCGATAAAGAGTATTTATTAAACAATGGTATAAAAGTGTGTAACACAAAATTGTGAATGAAATATTACAAGATAACCAAAGTTTTGATTTTGACCAACCAATTCATGTCTGGACATGGTCACTTCACCATCAAGTTCTTTCATTTACGTCAGTTAATAGATGTAGACCATCTTTGTTGCATCTTGTAAAACTTACAAGGTATTGAAAAGGTTTATGGCATCCTTTTTGAGGAAATGGTAAATGGTTCTCATAAAAACCCATTATCCGCGTCCTATCTTTTAAGTCCTCTACACCATTGCTTCCCAAACTTTTAAAAATGTATTTATTCTTTAAATATTAAAATATTATTTGTGACTTTGTTAATCATTGAGGCGATTGTAGCAATTGATTGAATGCAGTGAATGAATAAGTATATTATACATTATGTCAAATAAAGCTCTAAATAACTAAATTAATTAAACTTTCGGGGTAGAGGGTCGTGGATTATTTATTTTAAAGTTTGTGGGTCGTGAAATGAAAAAGTGTGGGAAGCACTGCTCTACACCGTAGTGCATGCAACCAAGCTTTGAGATAAATTTCTTAGATATTTCTAGAAAAAACCCCGCAGTGAAACGTAGTAGCCTGTAGAATAAACCTAATATTAATAAGGGTGTCATCATAGCGGTGGTTGGTACAGGGCTGATTAATGTAAGGATTTTGTTGACCAGTCATAGTATTGGTATATGTATTATATTTACAAACGAAATACTTTTAATAAATCAGAAACCATTTAAAAGATCTGTATCACATTGATAAATTGTCGCTATTAGTTCCACCATCCACCTTTTCCGCTTTATTGTAAAAACACGCTAAATATTTAACGCTGTTGCTGATAAGCTTTGTTACCGTTTGCCATGCAAATTTTAGATTCTCTTGCCTGAAAAATGAAAGAAAATTACTTAACGGAAACCACAAATACATTATTTCATGTATTCAAAGTGAAATGTTTGTAGAATAAATCGATTTTAGAACCAATAACCTCAATTTTTACATGGAAAGTTTTTACTCAATTTGGAAAGGACGTATGAATACAGTGACAGGGAAATATCAACTTTTAATTTTTTGTATTTTTTATCGAAATATTTATAAAAATTGGCTTCCATTTTGACATTAAATTAATGTGTTAAATTTTGAAATTTGAATTATTGAGATTTTGTACACTTCCATGTATTTTGTCACTAACGACCCGGGTTTCGCCTTTCGGCATCTTCAGGCATTCGAGCGCACGAATGGACTCGAATTGACAGACAGTAAACAGTGTCTAACGTTTGTATAAAAGATACAAATACGACAAATATCATATACGAGATAAAATATTATAAGTCTAGGATCCACACTGATACCTGGGTTAAAATTTCGAGAATCGCCTTAATCCTTATTGCGTAAACAAACGCATTAACAGAGTGGTGAAATGCCGCTTTCCAACTAATATTAGAATTACCAGTGATTTTACAATTATAATAGCATTGTGGGTTTCGACGGGATGCAATTCGACGAAAGGATAAATATATTCGAGTTCATTCGTGCGCTCGAATGACTGAAGATGCCGAAAGGCGAAACCCGGGTCGTTAGTGACAACATAAATGGAAGTGTACAAAATCTCAATAATTCAAATTTGATATTGAAATTCCATCAAGCAGCCTCAGTCGATGTCTTAAATTATTAAATTTTGTATTCTTGTTTAGTCATTTATACCAGCCAATTGTACAACGTTAAATTTTTTCACATTAAAAATTCAAAATAATAAGTTGTATACGTAATCTTTATCAATCTTTCAATACCCCAATCATTCTTGATCACTACAATTAAGTTTTAAATTGTATGTAACAATTTCTAGAAGGAATAATGTTATGCGTCGCAGTGGTATTAAGGCGACAAAATTTTGACTAATGACTCTGCGCCAATCCGTCTAAACTAAATACTCTTATCCTAAATTATTTTATTTTCCTCTGTTCGTTATATTATGAAAATAGCACGAGGAAGCCATTGAATAATTAATATAGTTAATGATATGTTTTAACAAAAGACATGCTAAACACGTGAGACATGTTGAAATAATCCACTAATTTTATAAAGCAAAATATCGTTGAACACGTCATTCGTGAGAACATATAAGAAACGTCTTCTTCCAATAATTAGGAATAGATTAAGGCGCATTAGAGACTTTGCTTAGTTAGACTATCGTCGTTTTATAATAAGCTTATTATTGTTTTTAATACTGTTACTTAATAATCTTTACAAAGTGTTTAATTAATTATAAGGTTATGTATAAATTGTGTCATACAATGAATAATATAATCTAGATTTTCGGTAAATAATAAACGGTCCTCTCCCTTTATCAGAGTTTTCTTTTTCTACAAGATTTATAAATTTTCTCATAATAATATTCTTATAACATTTAAAAAAACACATTTCGAAAGGAGACATTTTTAATTACATCATTTGTATGACATCTGTCATATCAACCTGATTACTTTGTTTTATTATTTCCGATTTATTACTTAAAATGTATTTTTATACCTTATGTTTTGTAAGACTGAATAATGACTACACTTACAGATTTAGAACACACCAAAGAATAAGCAGTTTGCAGATCAAATCACGATTTTATAGAAATATAGGGCAACGCGTTATGATTTTTACTGACCGGAACGGTTTCCGGATCGATCCCTTTTTCAAATAAAATATTTTATTTAGTTTCTCAATTATTTTCCTATAGTTACATCTCCTGAGCGTATCAAATTCACACAATTCAATTGTGTGAATTTGATACGCTGCGCCAAAAACTTCTGCAATTAGTAAAATAAGGCTTGAAACTAATCTATCTTTCAAAAAAGTATTTAAACTTATTTATGGACCGTGTTGGTGTATTTATCTGGTCCAGCTAATCGCTAAGTATAAATTAAGCATGATGTACGTTGAAAAAATTGAACACGATAAAATTTGTTCTAAATGCTTTCATTTTAACGATATTTTGTATGTTCGCCGGATAAACATGCTTTTTTTTGGAAGAATGTTTTCCGTAGTATTATGGCATGCCAGATAAATACAACTTTCAAACTAATAATTATAATTATCTTCAGGTAAAACAATACCTAGTGTCGTTAAAAATAATACGAAAATGTGATGTTGCACTTTTAAGATGATAACTGTCAATTCTTGATGGAAAGGCATTAGAAAAGTCATTAGAAAAGGCATTAGAAAAGGCATTAGAAAGAAAAGTGACCAGGCGAGTCTACGCTTTCCTGCGCAGAGATTTGTCCTTTGTATTATTGTTCGCTCTGCGCAGGATTGTGTACACATATTTTTTAATTATTTTATATAATTTGCGAGCATTTCTCTTATCAGTTGATAACGCTAGCGATGAGCGAAATCGATCCTGATCATTATAAAAATGTGAAAGTAGTAGAAAATAAATTGTGTTTATTTTTTTTAAATATACGATGGTTACTGTTCTGTTTTTTGTTTTTTTATTAGAAAAAAATGCGACCCCAGTCCCGCTAAATAGTTAGATGTGGTAGATGGTTTTAACCGAATTTTATATAAATTTCAACGGCTTTAGCTAAGAAGTAAGAGCTCCGCTTATCAATCAAAATTGATGAAATAAAAAATGCTATATTAATTTATTTTTTTAATAGTGAAAAGCATTTCGTATTTTAAATGAGGGAAAATACAAAACTAATCTCATTAACTCAAAATTGTATTCTGAAATATTTCCAAATTACATAATATTCAGGAATACTACCAATGCAATATCATATTATAATGCACACCCTCGAATAAATTTCCTTTTAATGCCTTTGTTTTCAATATCTTTAAGGATGTCGTAAAATTTTACTGTCGTTGCACCTGTGACGGTGACAAAAGAAAGAAATTGTGAATATTACGAAAAGTTTCTAGATTACTAAGGCATGTCTATTTGGAAGAGGAAGTTTATTGGTTTGTTTTAATGCCAGCAAAACTTAAATTCCCATTAATGGAGGACATTTTTTTTACAAAGCGAATCACAAGGCAAGCGGGCGTCACTTCTTTCGATCTGCGCCTAATCCAACAAGGTTTCCCTACTGCAATCAGGTAGTTTTTGTAATAGAGCTATATGGTGAGTCTTGGATGATCACCATGATGACAACTGAGAATAGTAACAAAATTGGTTGCACTCTCAGGCAGAATCCTCAAGACCTGATCAAACCATTCTTCTCGAAGACAGAGATATATACGTGCGTAAGAAAATTGCTTAGTTAGCATTTTCCGCTCCCAATACGGACAACTAATAGAAGATCTCAACATAAGTTGTTTTAACGAAGACTAGCTAAAATTGAGTCGGTAAACTTCTTATTAGGGAGGGTTACGATAGAAGGATAGGGTTGGGAATGAACTTATTATAAAACCGCTCTCTTTTCCCAATTTTTGTGGTGAAATAAAGAGTATGTAGAATGAAAATTTTTACAAAAACCGTACATTTCAAAATACATCATTCATACATTGGTTATGAAATCAATGTACAAATGTTTCAGTTTACAGATTTGAACACTTGACGGGGCAACCAAGACCAAAGCCTATTGCCCTCTCTGCTTTGCGACCGGAAATATAATATGAATATATGAAAATAAATAAATCCATCAGTTTGTTGAAATGTAGAATCCTTTTCTGTTGTTATTTATTCATAAAATGTTGCATACAAAAGCGAGATTCTCCATCATTTTTGATCATAATAAATTATCGGTAGGAAAATCTTGACACGCACCGTGGCGTTGTGGTCATTTGTAAAGAAGGAAAATGGCAGTTAAAATGAGTAATGGTTTCAGGTCTGTTACAAGAAAGACGATCCCTTTGCTTGCAGGCGAGCAAAGGTGATAAAGTCATAAATTATTGCCATACGTGGTAGGAAATGAACCAAGAGAAGCTTTAGAAAGTCGCTTAATGATTGAATTATGGGCATGGTCTTATTTATACACCAACACCGAAGCTTAGTCAACATGTAATACAATGTAATCAAGATTAATAGAATTTAAAAAACACAATTACTCGAGATGTATTTACGTGTCGAATGCTTAATCCGCAAACAGGCATACAAATTTCAAATTTTCTTCTGTAAATTTTTCAAGATATATTTTATTTGATAGTTATTTAAATCTTGTGCAATTAAATACATTTCTTTTGATTACCATATTCTAACGGAATACTAGAGTGTAAAACACCAATCAAATTACATATTTAGTGTAATTTTACACAATAATTAAAAATAATAATAATTAATTAGGTCGCTCTGAAAGATTGGTCCACGTCTATTTAACGAAAATCTTCATATTGTGTTTTAAAAATCGAGTTTCAAATAATATTATGACGCTCTCAAACTTTGGTCCGCTTCCCCATAATAATAATAATTAGATTTTATGAAAAACGTTTGCTGCCTAACGTTAGTTGCAGGTGACGTTCTACCCTCGTTAAGGGAAATGAGGAACGAACGAGTAATATACGGGCATTAGACGAGAGAATTGCGAGGAGGCTTTTTTCCATCTCAAGCGCTCATTAATGGAAAACGGATATTTTTCCGACAGAAAACTTTAATGATGGCTTTTATAATATTACTATACGCCCATCATAACGTTTCAAGTCATAATATTCGGAAACACCGTGAATCTATTATTGTCTTTGTGGGAAAACAATATTAAATGTTTATGTTTTTTTCAACCTGGTCCACTTTCAATACGCAACATATGGACTCCCTATGGAGCATATCAACTTGACAGGAGATTTTTTTACGAGAATTACTTGTTATTCAGTCACTCAACCTCACGTTTTATGAAATTGCACGATGAGGCGAGTAAAGCACTAGATCTTAGCAAATCATACCCGTTTTTAGGATCGTATAGGTGGGAGGTTATATAATCACTACATAGATTAAAACGAAAAATTGATTTACGAAAGTGTCCGTATTGCTCTTAGAATACTTGAAAACCGCATGTTTATGAAGAACTCTCAAAAACATTAGCAACTCGGTTACATTACCAGCAGTTTTATTAATACAGGTGTCACTTTTAAGGTGTTAACTGTAAATTCTTGTTGGAAAGACATTATATTTAAAAAAATAAAACACAATTTATTTGCACTACTTCCACGTATTTATGTGGAAGTAGTACAAATGAATTGTGTTTTATTTTAAATAATACAGATGTTATGAAATAATAAAAAAAAATAGACGGATTTCGATTAAATAATTCAAAACACGATTTTTTTGTGGATGGACGACGATATACTATTATTCATTGTATTTATGGAACAACTCATTTAATTTTCTTTTTTTTTTGTTTAGTTTCAACTCATGATAAAGAATGAAAATTTCTTATAGCTACTGCAACCAACTGTATTTTAGTTAAACTTTTGCATTATCCAAAATATGTCACGTACATACTGTGTTATTAGTTTGTGGTCGAAAGCTTCGAGTATAATTTATTGCATAATTATTAACGCAGCCGTTATTAAACGTAATTTATAATTTGGCTCGATGTTTATGAACGCACAAAATAGAAATATTTTGTTTTGATTTTAAATTTTAATAATGTTATTAAAATTTTCCGACATATTGACATGGAAAACTGCCAACTTCAAATGCTGTTTAAAAGCGTTTTATCCAAGTCGGATAAATCGTATAATTATTGTTAAAAATACATAATCTAACTGTCTTTGGTACTGATATATTAACGATTTGAAGACGCCCATAATAGTTTCTTAAGTAAACCGATAGCATAAAAAAAAACACTTTTATAGTGTTAACTGTCAATTCTTGGTGGAAAGGCAATATAGTTTAATAAATAAAACACAATCAGTTGATGATGCTTGTGATGAGCGAAACTTGTCCTGCTCATTACAAACATGTGAAAATAGTTCATACAAACTGTGTTTTATTTATTGAAATAAAAATAAATATACAAGAAAGCCAAGATCCGCCAAGAGTTTTTAAATCAACAAGTTTTTATATGAAATCAGTATTTATCTATTACTAGTGAGTACCCGGCGTGCGTTGCAATGCCACTCAATGAAAGAAAGTGTTTGTGTTTTAATTCTGTTTATTGAAGTGCTTTTGGACACACGATATTTTTTGTTTTCCTGTCTGTTGCGTACACCAATAAATCAGAAGGTTTCCCGAGATCTCGCTATTTGTACGAATTTGATTCTTTATTTTAGATTTTTTTAGATTTTAGATATATCTTGATTGTGAGATTGATTTAAATATAAAATAAGACCTACTGTAAGTTAAAAATTAAGACGTTGAGAGTCCGACTCGGGCCGAGCCGGGTCTAATTGTACTATGCCTATATACTTCACGCGAGTGCAATCGATAACTTCACAAAGTTTTATCGGAATCGGATGAATGGTATGGCAGTGCATAAGATACGTACAAACCCACATTTAATTTTATATATTGAAGATTATTATAGAGTTTTTAATTCCAAAACAGACATTCAATAGTATGTACTTGTTGGGTATGTTAAAAATTGAAATTAAACCGATTATTTGTTTCTTCTTATAATAAAGATTTTTAAACACACTAAGTCGGCACAATTAACAAATAATAGTAGTTTTTTTTTAAACTACGATATTTCAACATTTTTACAATGTAAAATGTATTTTTATCATAAAGCTTTATAAATATTCCAGATATCAAATCCTTAGTAATCGTGTGTGTAATACTATTTCCTACTAATCTGTTTATTCAATATTTTATATATTTTTTTAATGGAAACAAATTTTTTTAATACCAATTCCATTATTTAATTATCAAGGGTGTTTTTGCTCTTCCAAGCATTTTCAACTGATGATTCAGTCACTGACAATCAGTCTTGATCATGATTTAAAATTGTAGAATTAGTGTGTTTTCAATTTTAAAAATAAAATGCCTTTCCATCAATAATTGACATTTAACACACTAAATGTGATTACATTGTATATAATTTTATGTTACAACATTATTTGAAAAACAAGTTAAGGTTTATTAGGAAACACTTTCAGTTAAAAAAATATCGATTTTATACGCATCCTTCAATTTACAAGGTAGATGTAATTTCTATTTATTTTACATTAGTTATTATGTGAACTACACAAAAAAATAATACGATTCACTTATGTAAATTTACCTAAATACATAAAACTTAACAATATGAATGTTTACGAAATGTAGCCATGCTATTTCTTATCCCGTATTTTCATCGCTTTACAATGAAGAAATATTTTTGTCTTTTTTTGTTTTAAAGCATCAATTATGAGTTATTCTTTTATGCTAATGACCGAACCATAATCCGGACACAACTATTTCACCATGTATAATATCACTTTCAAGTCAATTCTGTCAATTCTTGGTGGAAAGTCATTATATTTCAAAAATTAGACACAATTTTCTTTTTACTACTTCTCCTTGTTTATGATGATTAGGAAATGTGGAAGAAGTACAAAATAAATTGTGTTTTATTTTTAAATGTTTTATATTATACAACCGAAATATAACAGTACCATTTCCGAAGTATGACTATAGATAAATGCTCAAAAATATTTCTAGTTGACTGACGTCATGGCTTTAAACACTTTTAAGGTCCATATTTTATTGAGAAAGGGCACAATTAAAATGAATTCAACAAATATGAATGGACTAATGAAAATCGCGACACGTCTAAAGGGGAGCTTAAAAATAGCACGGGAACGTACCAAGGCAAAATTAGTGCCCAAGCGTAACAATGTCGGGTGAAAGTACTCGTAGAAAAGCGGCCAGAGATATGACTGCGATAAATCACGGGGGGTTAAGGGGGCAGACACCTTTGGGGGCCCAAAATGCCGACGAGAGAGTGCAATTATTAACGTGCCAACTGAGAAAGTCTTCAAGGCAGCGAGCTTCATATTACAACGCCATAAAGCTTATGGCAAGGTGACAGACTAGACGGGGTTTTCACTTAAGCCTCCATGCTTAAACTGAATCTATGTATGATTATAAAATCCCAAACGTTACTTATTAATATAGACATAGTCTGAAATGACATTTTGATTCCAGCACAAAAAACTATTTTAATTTCTTAAGAAAGTTATTGGACTCTTTCGGAATATTTTTTGTTACAAAAAATGATACACAGTCTTTACCCAACAAGCGCACAAATAGGAAAACAATGGTATGAATATTAAGAATATTATAGAGAGCTCACAGCAAATCAATCTCGTTTATATACCATTTGAAAGGTATAGTTTGTGCACTTACGAGCAAAACATTTAAGGCTGATGATATACATCTATGATGGGTGGACTTATAAGTATAAGCCAAAAAGACGATTTTTGAGGATAGACAAAACAAAGTTAAATTATGATGTCATTTTTCAGTAATAATGATTGTACTCTTCATAAAGTTATTATTTTACTGTTCTTATCAGCAGTATTAAGATATATAACAAAATGCAATTAAAACAAGAATTAATTGGCATTTATTTCTAATACCATAAAAGTATTTATTTAATGAGCAAACTTATACTATTAGGAACAGAACATAATAATAATTACATTACATGTATTTAAGTTAGTCTAATAGACGCATAATTTTTTTAAAGCATCTGTGATGTATACTGTTAGTCGCAGTAAAGCATTCTTATATAAGCTTTTTTGTACTTATTTAAAATTACCAAAAATTGAGTTATGCTCATAAGTCCACCCAACATAAATATATTATTTAAAAACATTTTATTAATAAAACAGATTTCAACAGAATCCGAAAATATTATTGCCAAACAAATCAAACCATACTGAGTGGAATATTATATAAATAGTGAATTCAATACATATATTTCTACATGTTAGATAATTTAAAATTTAGCATTATAGTGTCTTTTTATAAAACAGATAATATGACAACACTTTATAACTGGTTTAGGTATTTTTTTGAGCTAAAGTGCCTAATTAAGACTTATGGGTCGCCCATTTGATTGTCATTACTAATTTTTAATCTTCTAAGCGGAAATTCAACATACTGAATTAGTGATTCTCTAATAAACTTTAATTTAATGAGACAACTTTAATATTTTTTTCTAATTACACATTGTGTAAATATTTGAGATTTTTAACGCTGAGTGTACATTAGTAATACTCGGTCGTAAGTTGTTATTATTGAAACTCACCCTATATATGTGTCACTTAGAATAGTAATGGTTTAGCTCCAAAATTACGAAAAATTAGTTTATACCTCAAACACGTTCAAAAGTTGTTATTCTATTAGTTTAATAATGGTGCACCTCCATATATACTCCTAATTTATTTAAAAAACTGTTTTTTGTTTTAATATTCTCATATTTCAGGATATTTTTTTGGATAATTGTAAAGTACCTGCAATATCAGAATAAGAGTGAAGTATCCGGACAGACTTCACTACTACACTAACGTTTGAGTTCTTCAGTTGATTGACAAACAGTTATTAATGGTTGTTATTTGATCCTAAGAACATTTTAAAAAACCTTGATTTTCTCAAAACTTCAAAACTGGAGTTACGCCATTACTATTCTAAGTGACACATATGTGAACGTTTGTTCACATATATAGGGTGATGCAAGAGTTACATGATTTTTTACTACGGTATGATTCTTTCAAACCTAGATAACACTACATATTTGTAGCCTCAATTTGAATTTATACCCTATCAATATCGATCGAAAATGAATCGTCAACTATCGATAAATTTTTCTCAATCTTTAGAAAGTCATTCAAATCTTCGATTACAGTCATCATTCAAAGCGTTGGCTATGTATTCATACTCTTCAAGGTGATATCTTCAAATTTGATATCTTCAGTTATTTATTTAATGGCTTAAAGTTGGCCTACTCTTTAAATAAATTAATTTTGAAGAGACAGCCGTAGTAAAACTTTAAATACATTCAAACTTTTTTATCACATCATGGGCACATAGTTTTTCCCAGATAATATTGTTTTAGAGAAGTGTTGATTTAGGTAAACAATTGCAGTATATTTAGTTTTACAAGAATTAATGTTATATTAGCAAAGTTGTCATCAGAACTATGAGGAAAGATGATGGCTTAATGCCGAAATATCAATTTATATGATAATTTCTTGTGGAACTCAATAAAACGCTACCTCAATCAAGTAACTATCAATGCAATCAATGAAGATTAAATTATTTTCAAGGGATAAATAAATAGTTGTATTTCAACTATGTATTAAAAGCTATTTAACTTATCTATCTCTTCTGATTAATTTAATTGATTTAAGAATGGTTTCAGGAATACAAGTTTTTTATCAAATTTGAACAGATAAAATTTTGTACATTTCCGTGTGAAGATGCCGGAAGGCGAAACCCGTGTCGTCAGTGACGAAATACATAGAAATGTACAAAATTTAAACAATTGAAATTTGATATTGAAATTCTATCAAGCGCCCTCAGTGGATTCCCTCATTTTCGAACAGGGAAATTTTAGTAAGAACTAAAAATCCCTAGAGTCGAACACATTTCTACTCGATCTTAAATAGAACTATAACGAAATTTAATTTTCGCAATGTTTTCTTGGGTTTGTAATAATTTTGAATGACCTTTCGTACTGTTTACCAATATATTTTACTTTCGTAAACTATTAAGTAATTTTTAAAACTGTTTAAAAATAAACAATAAAGTTTTTTGCAATTTTTTTTTTGATATTTTATCGATATCTTTGAACTTAAACTAGTGAATACGAAATATCAATTATAATGTATTCCCAGTAAGAGTAAAGCTTCAGGTAATTGTCGCTCGTATCACATTGTGAAGTTTACGACCGTTTTTTCCGCACATGTCACTTCAAAATCTCAATGCTTCGATTGCGCTTTTCTTTTTAAAGCATATTTATTTTTTGTACTCCATATATTTACTCCAAAATACTCCTTACTTAATACTGCGATGTTCTGAAATATTGTTTTGCAATAGTCATATTACATATAATAATAAAATAATGAACACCATTTCTTCAAATGGATAAATGTTCACGTGGTAAATTTTTAAGGTTAATATATACACGCTGTGTAGTAAAAATGTTGTATTTAAAAAAAGCACAAATCTTTGACAGGCAATCAATTCTATACGTTTCAACAATTTCAAATATCGCCGAGAGTTATACAATTCGGTAATTTTCAATTCCAATTAAAATTTTCATTGTTTCACTATGTGGGCAATGTTACGCAAATGAATATTTAAAAGATTCTGCCTCATCTATGTATATCTGAGATATATGAAAGAGTTCTTGCTTTTTTATTTACATATTGACTTTCGGAGATTTTAAGTTATGCTTTATCACTATTATTTCCAGGTTAATTATTGTAATAAATATATATATTTTTTAATCTCTTGAGAGGCTATAAAATTCCTGTCTAGTTTGCTTGCGTCGCTGAAATGTAGATGGTGATTTTCATGGAAAATACGTGAATGAAGGTGTACATAGTGACATTTGACAGTTCTCGAAGACTTAACTCACCTGTGCGTTATGCCAATACTCCGCTATATCTCCCATCATTCCGATCGCTATCTCATACCACAACCGTCAATTAATTTACCTCACTACGATAACAGCCACAATCATAACCTATTACAAAACATCAATTATTAGCAGATCTGTCATAAATCACAAAACGGCCGCCGAAGAGTCGACCGTTAAATTTAATAACAGCGAATTGTAAACCGGAGCGAATCTCGGACACCGCTCAATCGAAGAGCACGAATTATCATTACACATGTTTGCGTCTATTTAATTATTATAAATTAATGATAAATTATTGTTATTTTATTTATTTATTATTATGTATATTATTATTACAGCGTCACTAAGCGATATAGTAGGTGTTATTGTCCTAATGATTATGTATTGTTAACGTTTATTGTTGATATTATTTTGTTGGTGTATGCGCGGATTCTGCGGAGAGTGCGGCCGGCCGACCGTGGCTAGGCCTGCGAAGAGTCGGGAGCGACTGCGCTGCCGGTTCGAGGGCCGGGGAACGCTACCCGCTTGCTGCGAGCGCGCCCGACATACTGGTCGATAATGCCCGCCCCGGGAACACCCGCCCCCACCCTGCACGACCGCTACTGGAAACCAGGAATCCAAAACCTAGACGACGGTCCCACTCTGATCTTGAAAATACTAGGTCCGCGAAGACGCGTTATCGATAAAAAGCTTGGGCGCTAGAGAACAAAAAAGTTTGGGCTGTAAATTCATTTAGTAATCAAGTATTAAAAGGTTCTATCCCAGACCAAACCGAGACTAACCCAGTAGTAATAGATATATTATTATTTTATAACAAATATATTTTTTTGATAAAACTATAAAATGCTGTGAAGATTCTTTTTAAACATACGAATCACACGTCACACAAGCAGTGAATTAAAATAAAGTTATAAATTATAATTTATATACTCTTTTGACAACCATAAAAAAGCTATTTCACAAGCTTGAAAAGAAAAATATAGGTCGAGAGTAGCAATAAACGAATATTTAAATATGTTATCCATTTCTATTCACACATTTTCCACTGTCTACTGTCCTCTTTCCCGGCACACTCGGGAACGGGAATTAGTTTCGCGGCACACCAAATCAATCAAATCTATCCAAAAAACATACTTCATTAATATTAACAAAAAATCTCATTATAGGTAAGTTGCAATGAATTAACATTGTTTTATCAAAATAAGTTATAGTTTAAGTAAATAATTTACATATTTATGTTACAAAAATAAAGTGAGAAAGAGACAATTAAGGAAAAGAATTTTGTTAAAACTCGTCTCGAAATCAGACCAACAAACACGTAAAGTAAAGTAAAGTGTAATGAAATAAAATCTTTTTTAACCTTGATTCTGATTCGTATTACTATAATCAAAACAACAATAAACATAAAATTAATATATTGCATAACTTTTGAGATGAAAGTAATTGAAAGCTATTTACAAAAAAAGATTATTTTTTTAAGTCTTAATTAATGAATTATGAAAATGATCTATCTCAGATACAAAACTACACGAAAGCCGATGAAAAATTTCATAATAGCTCTATTATCAGTTCATAACATTTTGCAAACGTAACACGTCCACGTCCCACTGGAAACCCATAAATCATAACCCTTATTTTTACCGCACCGTCATTCGTCGCATTAGAATGCTAAAGCCATAACATCTTTGCATTCTCGCGACCCTTTTTCCGGCCTTCCATCCGTCCGCGGGTCGATGCTTTTAACCTCTGTCTGCCAGGCTTACCCCCACTCTATCGAGCTACGAACGATCTCGCTACGACAGTTCTACGCCAGGCTTCACCATTCCCGTACCTCTACGACGCTACGAATTCAAGCGAAATTTTGACACTAAATATATAGGCTTATCAGCAAGTTTAAGATACAAAATTCAACATTGTTGAAAGTAATTCATCAATTGGAATTTTCAATGCGTGTTTCAAAAATAATTGAAACAATTCCACGTGAGTATTATCGTTTGAAAAATTATTTTTAAGGATATATTTTACAAAACGTGTGTTTTTATATTGAATGCAATCATTTGGCATATTCAGTTCATTTAAAATGAATTCTAAAAACGTGTCGACATAACAAAATATGTACATTCATTCATAATAATTGAGTTTTTGGCGATAATAATCATTGTTGACACTGCGAAAATTATGTGCTTAGGTCGATATTTTGTAAAATATTTAAGAAAATATCTGCAAACTTAAATTAATTGTTGTATCAGTGTAATTGTTCATAAGATTTTCACCATTATTTTGTTTTTTTTTTGTCAAAAATTATGTTTTTTCTATTAATTAAATATCTAAAATATGTTTGTTATAGTGGTAATCTCTATAAAAAAAAACATTTAATTATTTCTATTTAAATGAAATTCTATGGGCTACCAGTTTTGATAGATTCTTATGGTAAATAAAAAATTACGTTTAAACTACAAAAATAGCTTCGAAAGCTTAACACGGCGTCGCTAAAAACATTTTCTGCGCAGTCGCGCTAAGTGGAACGCAACAGTTCGCTTTTCCAAAAGACGCGCGAATTGTGGCGGGAAAATTAAGTCATAACATTTATTTTATATAAAAAACGACAATAAAAAACATGCATCTATTTTACGGACAGACCGCGTCTAAACACATAAAATATGATCATAATTTACATAAATAAAACAAGCATTTAAAATAGAACACGGAATAAGCTCAGCGGGATAATATTTATATACGTCATGTGAAAGCTTTGAGCAACAACAAGCGTTTATTGGTTATGTATCAGTGTTCGTATGGTTACAATATTGTCTTTAAATAACATAAAATGAAACGATTAGTTTACGTCTATTGCTATAAATCAATTGTTAGTTATTTAATTACAGCAAATGTCGTTTTCAATCATTTGAAGAGGATGCTTATTTACGAAAAGAGGTGTGCCCTAAATACGGTAGACTGACAGTGGATGCACACGAGCGATGTGACACGAACGATAAATAATAAAATGGTGACATGTGACGCGTAATGGCGGCCATGTGGTGGCGATGTAAATATTTAGTTTGATTACCTGTTTGACGAGCGGCAAGAGCGTCTGCTCGATGGATCGGGTTTTGATTTCCAGAGATGTATAATCTGACGGATCGTTGGTCGCCATTTCTCTAGGCCCGCCCCACCCACGCGCTGCGATTTCTGTCTCTTTCGGTTATATCGCATTAATATAGCTCTATCTGCTTTTCAGTATTCATGAATTGAGCTCGTTCGGTTAGAGCTTTCAATACAAAAGTGCAGTCAACGAAAGAAAAGGTGAGGAAATTCGGCGCCGAATTTGAATCGGACAAATATACAAGATAAATGTTGCCCTGAATTCCTTGTTTTTATTTCAATTATCAAATCCAAATTATTGCATTCGGTGCTATATTCAATACTAATTATTTTATAATGTTAATTGCAATGAATTGTAATTTATTTTAAAATTATATTACAATAGTTAATTCAATCTCAATTAAATACAGTACCCAACGGACTTGTATGTAAGAATTCCAGCTTAATCAAAGAATAGACCATAACTTTTTCGAAATTTATCTTCATTTTAATTATGAATTTAATTTAATTGTCGCATTTGTATCTTCTATATAAACGTTAGACACTGTTTACTGTCTCTCAGTTCGAGTCCATTCGTGTGCTCGAATGCCTGAAGATGCCGAAAGGCGAAACCCGGGTCGTTAGTGACAAAATACATGGAAGTGTACAAAATCTCAATAATCCAAATTTGATATTGAAATTCCATCAAGCACCCTCAGTCGATGTCTTAAATTAAATTAAATTAAATTATATGAATGATAGTTTTTTTCCCCACTTATGTGACACAAATGTAAGCCTCTTTGAGAAGTAGCTCAGATGTACTTTTCCCATCTTGTTATAAAACAACTGGAAAAACAAAGTTATCAATGTAAATTGCATGTAGAATATATTGATGATATATGACGGGCTTCGATTTGTTGTGTGGGTGCCTACTGCACTTATTGTCATTGCTTATCATAAGGCAGTACCATAATGCTATGAATCTTTTCATAGCTTAAAACATTACGAATCCATATTATATTATACCACTTGTATTACTTAGATGTTATGCAATGTTTCTGCATATATGTAACAAAATCTTATTTAAATAAAAACCACATTTCAAACATCAATAAATTTATTTTCATTACAGGTCATTCATTGGCACAATATCACATGACAGTAATTATATCATTTTCAGATACAATTAAATATGAGATAAACAAAAAATAGATTTTAGAAACAAATAGGACCGTAAAAGAATACCATTATCGAAATTCAGAAATATGTCAAAAACTATTGATAGATAGATATTTGAATGCTTAGTATCCAAGGCATCATTAGAATATAATACATTATAATATATATAGCAAGATAATGAAAATATTGTATAATAAATATGTTTATATTCTTATTTATTATCTTTAAATGTGGTACCATCAGTAATAAAAAGAAAAACATAAATTTATTATAGACGCACAACCGACAAATATATTACTATGTCAAATATTTTAGTTATAAGTTGTTTAAGAACGCTTTACTGACATAAAACACAACATAGTTACTTGGACTATGATAAGGACTTGTGTTGTATTAGGGAATAAGTCACAGTTAATGATAATTTTTACTGTTCTCTGATAACTCAACCAGTGTTAACGTAAATACCAGTAGCCAGTAGTGTTTCTCCTAGTCTCAGTATTTAAACAGTTGGCTGCTTATAACGTAGTTCATCTTCCTAGTCTACTAACTTTCCTTACGGAAAGTCTATTTTGATTGGCGTCTATAAATAGGGCATAAGTCTAAACACCAAATTAACTCAGTATTTGTTCCATTGTAATCAATAAATATTATATAGGTTTGCATTTAAAATATATTTAATTAATGTAGTGATAAAATAAAATGATTCCTTAATCAAACAATATTTCACTTAACAGTACCAATCGTGACAATTACGTTACAATATGTGAAATCATATCAAGAGAGGAAGGTGTGCCGAGTCAGTAAAGTTTAAATTTTACAACACTGCAAAATACGAGAAGAATTCACTTTTTTTTATCGAATAATTGAAAAAAAAAAAATTCAAAGATTCTTCTATATACACTATAAGCAGTGAGTGCAGGGTATTGAGATTGTGTTCAATAAGTATAACATTATATTCTAACGAACAGAAAATATATAATGCAGATTTGTGTTGTAGTTTATGGTTATGTTATATCACAATGTTTTCAATAATCATCCACTCAGAGAAGATAATGAAAATATAGCATAATCTGTCTCTAGGTCCTTAGTAAAACATATGAGCATTAGCTTGCTATAATTCTTTAATCTCAAAAAGCGTAGAAAAACAAGTTTTTATAAAGAAAAAAAAATACTATAAAAGAGACTGGTTCGTTATTTCATATTAACAATTACATTCAACAGCATCGTTAATGTCATCACATCATTGCTGTTATATGATCATTTATTTAGAATATTGAAATAACTGAACAAATTTAATAGACAGCCCATTTATGAATAAGTATAATAGTAGAGATATAATGTATTAATGTCATAATGCACACATAGATATTACATCAATATATAATATTTAGTGTTGAAATTTGAAAATGAAAGCGTACAGCACTATACAATTTTCTTTACATCGTAATAGAGGGGTAAAGTAAACAGCATTCACTGAATTTCTGTTAAATAAAACAAAAATAACATAGCCCAACCTAACATACAAAATAATAGAGAATATAATACTACATGAAGCTAGGTTAGATCAAGTTATAGTAATTAAGATTTACTGGTTCACAGTATGATACCTTTTTAAATAGTTTAAAAGTATAATCAATAATAAATAACAAAGGAAGATTGAGTCAATGCAATAGAGAAAAAAAATAAGTTTACTAATAATTATAAATCTCGTCATGATAAGTTGCATCTTTGGTAAAAAAATCATGGTTTCAATCAAATAGTTGTACATACATTTATCACTCTCACACGTCAATCAAGTTACAGCAATCAATACCCAAATTATTTGCTGTAATTATTAAACTAATTCTATTTGACTAATTGACTCAAATTAATTATTATTGCAGTCTCATTACAAGGGTACACTGTTTGACTAAAAAATAAATTACTGTTGAAATAATGTAATATTTTTGAGTAATTCACATTCAGCAGAAGAAAATGTTTTTGTTCATTCATTATTGTTAATTTATCATAACTTTAATTATTGAGAAGGCTTGACGTATTTGTCAAATGAATTGAATTCAATACCATGAACTTTATCTGAAATGTAAAAAACTGAAAGAATAAATGTTACTAATATATACTTTATTGAAACTAATTCTTTACCTATATTTTGTAATTATCAATTACTTAAAATTGACATCTGTCTACTGTTATCCTTATGACGTACCCTTGAACTGAGGATGCACTATATTCACAATATTATTTTACAATAAACCAATAATAACATTAATTGTTACAGAAAGATACATTCTGGCACATTCATAGTTGAACTCTTTTCTTTAATATTCATATTTTTGTCATCTCTTTTTTATGGAACACCTCTGCAATTTCTACTTTATTACTTAAATAATTTACATACAAAGTCATCCTGAAAGCTTCTTTGAGGGTTTCAATACAGACATTGATTATTTCTCAAGTTACTATCTATTTTCAGCCTCTAATATAATCGGTATCGAGCATCAAAAACTTTGCTGCTCTATATTATCTAATTAATTTTCATCACACATTTTCCTTACGAATAATAATATAAATCTAATATGTTAACAAAGATCACAGTGTTTTTTAATACACACAAGGAAAGCTATGGCCCGTTTATCAACGATAGTGATTATCTACTTTTAAATTATTCGGCCGCCTCTTACTGTAAGCCAAATTTACGACCACAGGTTTAGGGGCCGATTCAGAAATCTGCTTGGATATCCAAACTGACGAAGGAGCCACCGGCCGGCCTTTTCTTTTGCGGAGACTCTCCGTGGGACCTCGCGTAGGACGTAACATTTGCCTGAAGTTGAAAGGACCGTCGATATCATCTTCGTCAAAATGCTCCTTAGTGTTATTGAAACAGACTTCAGGTATTGAACGGTCGTGCATAGACTGCGGAGACAAGCGGAGTTGTCCTTGTTTGCTGGGAGTTTCCGGGGACTTTCTGATAATACGACGAATATCATTAGGTGATTCATAGTTGTCTTTTGAAATTTCTGGTATTCCTTTCCATCCAGGATTACATAGCTCGTTGATTTTGTTACTAAAAAGATATATATACTTAATGAATCTTAAAAACACAATACATAAAACTTTATTGAATTTTGTTAGTTTGTTTTTTTATAATCATAAACAAAAGTAATGTTTGCTTAAAATTCAGAAAATATCTAGTTTCATCGTCAGCTGATAATAGCTCAGTTAAAACAAAGATATAATATATGGAATATAGCATTTGACTGAATGAGGGAACAAAAGTTAACTCAATATATTTTTATGCGGACTGATGAAAAGATGATATTCCCTAACAATGGGGTATTATTAAGAAATTCAGAAGTTCGTTATGTTGAAAAATAAAAGATGAATGTACAAATAGTATAGAATGGGAACTGATTTAAGCGGAAGAAATTTTTAAACTATTGTTTCTGTTCCAAAAAACATTCTAAATAGATGAATGCTATTTTAATAAAAACAAATTATTACCTATTATTCAAATGGCATCATCTGAGAGCTTAGGGAAGTAATGTTTGAACCTTTATTAGTCAATCGTAATAATCTTATGAATAAAAAAATACAATAAAATTTCACTCAGTCAAATGTGTCAATCCAATACTTGCAACACTGTTTTCCAATATAATTCAAATTCATAAATAATGTTCGACTCTCTATGCACTCAAAACAGTAGTTGTTTTTGATAATAAAATAATTTTACGAATGCAATTTTAGAAAGCGATATTATACTAACTTTACTAAGTTCCCTCGTGCTCTCGGTGACCCGTGGTGAAGAGCTGAGTTTGGTAAAACATTATGCCAAGCCGAAGACAATTGTCTGTCGACCAATGGTCGAGCGATGGAAACTCCCAAAGGTCTATCACTTGATGGGTAAAATCTGCAAAGAAATGCAAATATTATTTACTAAAATAACGACTACAACTAGCGCTAAAATATAATATTTTGATGAAATTATTTCAAATTCAATGTATAAAATACAGACAACACTAAGATTTAAACGATATTTATAACTTAAGATTCCACAGGATTTTTTAATACAAGTTTTAAAAGAAAATTTCATTGAAAATCTTCCTAAAACCAATATGTGAACTCACTATTTTTCTGAAGTTATCGTTTTACCTTTCTGGGCACATCTGATTTTCTTTTTGCAATAATGGAGTGTCCCACGATGAAAAAATTGCTTCAGTTTCATCATCAAACTCTGGGGAGGGACTAATTAAATACGGTGTGGATTGATTCCGAGTATTAGTGAATAATATATAATTCCGAGAAGTGCGGCAGTAAGAAAAGAAACACAAAAATGATCAAAAATTTTTTTGTCTCACTTATAGGTATATTTCAGGTTAGCATATTATCATTTAATATACTGATAATAATTTGTGTTTATTAAACCATGTATTAGGTGAAGCCGAAGTCTGCAAATTAGGACCCGCTACAGCATATGCCAAACTGTCAAAATATAATACCTAATTCCATTTTGTAATGATAATGTAAATGTATACCGACATTATAAAAATGTGTTTGATTTACGGTACATGTGGCATAGATTATGTGTCATGTTTTAATGAAAAGCTTTAACGAAATTGGGTTTCAGTATGTTGGTACAGTGTACTAGGTACAGGCTATGTCAGGCCTGCCTGACTTTCTGGAACAGTTATTGTGACCCTTGTACCAACATTTTTGGAGGCACCTGGGCTGTTATTATATTAAAATAATAGCATAATAAATAGATCATCATAGTTTTTTCCTCTAAAAACTACTGGTATAATACATATAATATACAAAACAAAAGATGATAAGAGTTTTTAAATAATCTTCATAACTTTGAAATGTCTTCATGATAGGTGTAAGTTTCTGAAAGTAAATTCATTTATTAATCTAAAACCGATGAATGAGTCAGTGTTCATGCCATACCTTGAAAGAGGTTCCCGGGAATCAAGAATATCTGGAGTTAGGAGTTGTCCGCGAGCCAAAGATGACATGATAGTAAATCCAGGAGGAGCGACATAATCTGGTGGTGGTGGCCGAATCTCATCTGTTGCAACACCTGGTTTGTTACGTCTCATAATCTTGTGTGCTTCTTGGTTTGAATTATGGATCTGTAAATTTATAACAAGGCCGTAAGCATGTGACAGTCACCAATGTGATTTGTATTAATGGCATATTCAAGATTTCAAATTTTTTATTGTATTGATTCTTCCAATTGTCAGCGTTCAAAATTATAGAGGAGTCCACTTCTATTGAAGGAATTGTTAACGAAGTTTTTTACTTTAAATATATGTTAATTCCAAGTAACCAAAAATGACTATTGATCTATAAATGTCCAATTATGATATTTTCTATAGATTCAGCGATATTTTCAAATAATAATTCTTTAGCGGGTGCAATATGAGGCTCAAATTTCTGTGCAGTGCTGATGACTTTTATTTATAACAGTCATACGCGGGGGAAGGGCATGCAAGCTTTTAGGTTAACACTGTCCAATATAATGGAACCTATCTATCTATGTTGACTGCATCTTTTTTAGTTTCATTATTGCTTACAAAAGTATCTTACTTGTTTAGAAAAAATTATAAGCTGAGCCTGTCGATCGTGCGCCGGCGGCTGAGGTGCCGGTCGCTTTGTACTGCGATGATGACGATCCTTAAGTCGGTCACCCCATTTTCTACGCACAGTGTATCCTCGGAAATCTGTATTATTCAAAATAAGAGTTTTACATAGCCATTATACGACAAAAAATTATCTTTTATTTTAAAAATATATTGTATCATCAATAAAATGAATTGCATTTCAGTTCGACTCCATAAATATTTGATTGTGTATTGTTTCTACCTACGCATTCATTTAGCTTTAGTGAAATATTTCATTTGCATGTTGTGTTTTCTCTAAATAATTTACCTTCAAGCAAATTATTAATTTCTAATTGAAAATATGATTCTACATTTGAAAGTTTATTTGAATAAATTTAATTATATAAAATTTTGTAAAACATCTTTCAGTAGTATCAACAATGCAAAGAAGAAGAGGAAAGCTTGGAAAATTATATATAAAATATGGAACTCACGGCTTTGAATAATAACTGCTGCTTTATTTGAATTAATGTTTTCTTTTTCATTTGATACGGCTGCCGACATCATGTCTTGTGATGAAAGTCTTTTTAGTAATTTGACTTTCATGAATGCTGATTTGCCCTTTCCGTCAGCTGCTGTAAATATAAAACGTACATAACCGTTATTAAGAAAGAACAAAAGTTATATGTTTCATATCTTAATATAATAGGAAAATATATTTTTAAGGAAAGTTTTGCTAATACAGAAGTGTAAGATGGTAAATTTTTCTGTTATTTCAATCAAAAAAATATTAAATTATTTGGAGAAAAACATGACAGACAGACAGAATTTTTTTCTTTGGATTGGTTTTAAAAGAAATTTAAAGAGAATAACTATTATTGTTTTGCTGTCGAAAAAAAGGTCGAAAAGTGTGCAAATAAAGAAAATATATTTAATTTTTGAAACGTTCCAGTTAAGCTTACCTTTAGAAGTAATTATAACATCATCAGTTGAGTCACAAAATATAATAAAACAACACATCTTATTGAATTGCAATCGAGCTACTATTGATACTATGCTTATATCAAAATAATTTATTACTCTATATACCAGGGGTGGCCAAAGCGTAGACTGCGGTCGACTGGTCGATCGCGTGTAACTATTTAGTCGCTCGCCTGTCGATATGTACACATCTCTGCCGCCCCTCCCACACAGCTGTTGAGACAAGTCGTGCGACAGAGACAACAGTCTACAATCTCGAAGTTAGCTGATTATCAACGACAGTCTCTCTCTAAAACCCGACGAGTAAAACAAGAGTTGACTTGTAATTTCACTACTTCACTAATTCCATGTTTCCCCAACTATCATTGCATTATCCATCAGCAAGCATTGTGCTCAAAAATATTAAACTCAGATGATGTGATGAATTTAGCATTTAAAATAGTTAATTCTATTCGTGGAAGCAGTTTGGAAAGACGCAGATTCAGAGCATTACTAGAGGAATGTGAATCTGACATCGGCTATTACACACTGATGTAAGGTGGCTAAGCCGTGCAAAGTTTTTAAAAAGATTCTTGGATCTTTTGCATGAAATAAAAGAATGTATGTCAACTGGTAATAAATCATATCATCAATTGGAAGATGATAAGTGGGTGCGTGATCTTGCTTTTCTCTCTGACATTACAGGAAAAAATCATTCATTTTCTCTTATTAGAATAACTTGATATTGAATATGTATTATTATTATTTATGTTTACTTTAAATTTATACTTATTTTTGGCTTTAAATCACTATTTTTCTTATGATCACCTAACACATACGATGTTGGTAGACCGCCGCCTATAATTAAAAAAATAGTCGATCATAGTGGTCAAAAGTTTGGTCACCCCTGCTATATACCATATACCTTGTCTTTGCTGAATATTTTTTTGGTGTTTTCGATTTTCTATTTCAAGCTGGCGTATTCTTTCCTGTTCTTTTTCTCGTTCTTTCACCAACAATTTCTCTCTTTCTTTAAGTTTCTTACGGGTGATCCATCCTCTCACGTGCCTCTGAAGAGTGACAACGCTCGTTGCCATTTGCCATCGAGCTTTTCGATACCAGCATTTGGCAAGCCATCTCCGTACACAAGCTTGTACGAGTACAATCTTTCTTATCTGAAATATAAATTTCGTAGTTTACTTATAATTTCTAAAACAATGCATGTATTAGCTGTAAAATAATAAAACTACGTTATAACAATTATCATTCTTATTTTTCTTATTATGATACTATTGTGTGTCGCAGCTGAATCATTTAATAAAAATATAGCTTATTTACTATTCAACTATTGCTTCTTAATAAAAAAAAGTAATTCGTGATTAATGAGCTAGCAATTATTAAAGCAGTAAGTGTCATTTGGTTGATTATGATTTTATTAAAGTTACTCTTATGTGTTACAAATTTCGCAAAATAAAAACGAAATTTACAATATGTATGCACATTAATGCTATTTTATTTTCTCACCTGTTCCTCGTATAATTTGGCGAGAAACTCTACATGGTAATATTTAAGGAATACTTTCGTCTTTCCCAAAGCCCAACCGTCCATTTTAAGACGAATTAGAAGTAACCTACATGTATTGCGATCTGCTTCAACATGTTCATCATAACTGAATGCGAGGAAACTATATCTGAAAGGAAAACAAAATATAAATTCATTCAATTCAAACAGTGACTACTTTAAATGAACTATATTTTCAAAGTAAACGATATAAACACAAACCTCTTTAAAAATTCAGAAAACGACAATCTGTGTGAGAATCCATTCTGTCTTATTCTTATAGTTTCAAGAACTCCCGTGTAGCGCAGCTGCTTCAATATTTTAGTGCTATCAAACAATTTCGGAGAACGAGACTCGTTTGGTTTCAAACATCTGACAAACTGAGGAGAACCTGACACCATCTTTTGGAGAAGATCCATCAGGGAGTATCGGAAGTACGTAGCCACCGTTTGTTGAGCTCGCGATTGGGAAGCCAAACCGCGACTGTTGTAGCGCTCCTAGAAATACACCAAAGGTTCGCTAATAATTATTTTGTTTATCTGCAGTAATTGATTAACTATTAACAAAAAAATAAACAAAACAGCAGTGTTCATCAGCTAAAATTCTTAGCAATCAAAACAAAACCTATTATTGCTAGTTGTCCATAAGAAATATAATGATTCTCTAAAACATTATTCTTGAATATTCTTTCATTAAGTTTGTCAATAGATTATTAGAAATATACTGAATTCCTTCATTGAAAAAGTTGTCCTGGGTAGACCTGTTACTTTCCTCATATTACAGATTTCATAAAAAATAATTTGCAACGTAATAGCGAGATTTTATTACCCTGGTGCCGCTTCTAGAGCTCGGTGTGCTAGACTTCCTCGATTCCCCGTCACCTTGTAGAGCAGAATACAAATTGCCAGTCTTTGTTATGGGACATTGGAAAAGGAATCGAACAATATCAAACTGGCTCTGTCGCATTAGTTGAATCACTTCGTGAGGCAAAAAGTTTCGATTCTTTTCCAAGAAACCGCTCGCTTGATAAACTACTCTGCCAGCAAAGTGGTGAATGGCAAAACACACAGCATCAGACTTTGGCCTTACGTAGAATTTACTCTTGATATTGTTGTGGAATTTTTCTATAAAAAAACATACAAATCATTTCAATCCTTATCATTAGATTTTAGTCTTCAATAATGAATGCGGTGTATAAAACAATTATTACTATCTTCTTTTTTAAATAATAAATAGTCACAATAAAAGGACAAAGAACAGTAATTGAGATTTCATGCAATATTGCGTATCTTTTACTTACCAATTAATGAGCGATCATTTGATCTAAGGAACCTGCTCTCCTCATCGAGTAACGCCAACAATCCCATCGGTCTCGACAGAAGCATATCTAATACAGGTCGATTATCAGAAAACTCTACCAGGTCAACTGGAACTCCTTCCACCATATATTCCTGTTGCTCCCAAGTGAAAATATGTTGATTAAAGTAATACTGAATCTGCTCATTTGCCACATTTATGCAGAGTTGCTCAAAAGAATTGCTGGGAAAATTTTCAAATCCAAAAATATCCAAGAGTCCAATAGATAGCTGTTCGGAACTGAAATATAAAAGAATATCATTAAAAAATCTGTTAATAAAAATTATTTGACGTGGAATTGGGAAATTATGATTCCTTACCAGTGTGGTCTATTGAAAGACAGTAATGCGTTGATTTGATTAACAGTCCAATCAAAAAGGCGGGAATATAGCCCCCTGGCCATTGCATCACGAGCTGCCCCTGACTCCGTAATTGTGTTGTGTCTCGTGATTGTTTCTCCGCGAGTTACAACACTGCTACATGTCAGGCACTCTTTTAATTCACTAGCGTCAACACCCAGAAGACGGGAAACTGTATCGAAAAATAAATAGTCGAATAATATTTGTCAATGTAGCAAATCAATAATTGCTTTGTACTTTATATACCAGTTATATTTTTTAATTTATGTAAGATATTTACCTCTATGAAGAGGAGTTGTGTCTAATACTTTAGATTTGTTATCTGTGTTATCCTGCGAAACTACTTCCCCAAATTCAACATCGCCAAGATGTAGAATTGCCGCTAACATACGGTAAACTGTGTCAACTTCTTCTTTTTGAAAACCAATTAACTGAAATCAAAAGCAGTTTTGCAATATGTCAGAATATTATCATAATACTGTAGATATGAGTAATAAGAAATTTTAATGGAAAGAAAATAGTGTTGATATATCTGGTTCATCATTAAAACAAATTTTTACCGCGGACAAAATATTGAAAAGTTATTCATAAATTTATAATAAACTATTGTTAAACAATGTTATTAAGAATGTTTTTACCTTGAATGACTCATTGAGTTGGTTCCATTTGTCAATATTTGATTGCGTATGGACAGGCGACAACGATCTAAGGTATCTGTGCTTGCTTCTGAGATTCCCATCTAGATAAAAATTTGAAGCTTTTCCACAACTTTCCAAGCCATCATACAGGTAGTAAAATAAATGGAAATTGCTTTCACCACTGAAAGAAAATCATTATTTATTTCAATAGGAAGATATACCAATCGATGGGATAAACTTCTTATTGTAATATAAGTATTTAGTATAATATAGGCTCACTTGGCTTGGTGGACAACTCTCGATTGTTCTAATAAGTAGACAGATATCCTAGCACCTGTAACTTTACCAGCTCTGGTCATTGTCAGGTCGAGATATTTCCCAAAGCGTGAGCTATTAGCATTTATTCCTGTCCTAGCATTACCAAATGCTTCCATTATAGGGTTAACTTGTAGAATTCTTTCTTCTAAATTTCTATTCGGGGCCTGAAACGATTCAAGATAGCTGGATTATAATTGTTCCTTTAAAATAAGGTATGATCAAAAATGGCAAATAAACTTATTGTGGAACGGGACGTTTATAGTCAATATACGATATTGAATAAAATGCAGTAATATTGTTTTAAGAACTGATTAATAAATTTCTGAACTCAAAATTCGTACATTTAAATAAATGCTTAAATATGTGACACACAGATGGCAGTATAAATATATATAAAATGTAACATTTACAGAATTAACTTTTTCCCAGCTATTAAGTGCATTTGGTATGTTTCAATGCCCACAGCAATGAAAGAATCAATAACTAGTCACTGTGTAGCATTCATAATATAAGAAATTGTTTACTACATAATATTAAAAATTTACCTTCGCTAAATAAACGAGTTGCTTCAGTAGTAAATTAGCACTTTCAGTTTTTCCAGCACCACTTTCTCCCGATATAACAATCGCCTGATGTCGTCGTTGATGAAGCAAAGCTTGATGAGCAGCATCAGCTGCGGCGAAAATGTGCGGTGGATTGTCAGATCTACTCGCACACGAATATCGCTGTTGTTCCTGCTTTTAAACAGTGAAAATATACAATAGTAATCTTTCTGTCAATAACACCAATACTCTTTAATTAGCTAGAATAAATAGTAATTAAGCTAGATAGGTAAAAAGGATGTAAGGATTTAGTCTAAGAAGAAATAAAACCATGATGTTTGATTTGTTTTTGATTGACTCAAAAAAGTTGTTGCTATAATTTTACGGCAATAAAATTTCCCAATTTCGTTTTGTGAAATTTAATGAATAACTTGAAGGTTCACTTAATTGAGTTAATAAAATGTATTAAGTTTGATTTTGTTATTGAAACTGTGTTTTATTATCTGACTATAAGCTGCTTTTATTTAGCCTTGAAAGAAAATTAGATTAAAGTAAAGTGGCTTAAATGATTGAACTTAAAATCAGCTTTAAATAATAGCAAATAAAGTCAATCTATAAAAATCTTAGTAAACATTAATTAAACCGACATCTGCTCAACTACTGCTATGTCAATAACTAAAAAAAGGTGTAGCTGAAGTCTATAGCTAAAAAAATATACAAAAAGATAAATCTGGCTTATAAATAGTATAAATATTCAATAACTCACATTTATTCCATAGATTCCGAGATCGGTAAATGGATTGACAGCAACTAATATATCACCGATGTACGTATAGATTTGATTTTGATTATACCGTGTAAGCAATTGTTCAACGATAGATTCTTCTGAAAGCTCATCTAGCGCTGCCAGGTCATCCATGAACATTTTTTCTGGTCTTGATTTGCGATCCGATTTTAACTTGCCTCGTTTCGTAGTCGCTTCCGGTTTACGCACACATCGACCTTCGGCTCTTTGCCTGGATATTTCTGCTTGAAGTTCTTTTCTCACCTATATATATTATTTAATTGACTGTTTATATATACATCAAAAACGAACCATTAAAGTTAAACTTGAGTCAAATAGTTTTAGCGTCTAAACTTATTTTTCATAAGACCAATAGAAACATTTCTTTTTAAATACAGTTATTGTATATTCATGACTTATTTCCAAAATAATAAACATGTCAAGACAATATATTTGGTATACTTTTTCTTACTTCTATGGCTTAACACACATGGTGCGTATCATAAAATCTCAATCCCTGAGGGAAAAATACATTTTTAGAACATAAAGCTCTATAGTTTAAATATATCCAAGTATTTTTATCAATACTTAAAATGTGTTGTATTATTTACCCTATCTGAATATTGGTGCACAGCTGATAAAAGTGGATGTTGCTTAAGCTCTCTGACAAATGGCCGTTGATCCAAATCTTTGACTAGGCATTCTGATATGAAATCAGAGAGTAACGATGTATATTTTTCTGGATGAGACAGAGCCGGAGGAGGATTTCTGGGTATTTGAAAGAGTGCTCTCATTGGATGGAGTTCGCTCAGCGGTGGATCCCCTTCAGCTAACTCTATGGCTGTTATTCCTATTGACCATACGTCGCATCTTGCATCATACGAGTGATCCAATTGTTGTTCGCAAGCAATAACCTAAAAGAAATATGGGTTAATAATTTTTAGTCTATTCAAATTCTAATTTCATTTGATATAAAGATAAAGCATAAAATTAAAAGCATTGAAATAATTCCTAGTTAGTAGCCCCACAAAGTTATTTTTAAAATGATTACAAAATATGCATAATTATATAATTCCATAAACAGCGTTTGCACCGAAAATTATGAGTAATAGAAACCTGTAGTTATATATTTGCAGTGACATCTAACGGTGAGCATAATTATTAATTTATTGAATGTGAGTGCAGCTAGAATACAGCTTACTGGAATGTTGGCAGCGTTATAGGTGAATTATGTATTTGTAATAATGCTATTTCTCCAATCATACACTGCCTAGGTGAGTGGGGCTCTTCTATTTTTCAACAAATTGTTTCAACTCATCAAAAAAGAAACACTATATTTGGAAAACTGTATCAATATTTAAAAAATGTAATAATGTTTTTCTTTAGCATTGGGAGCTGAAGAATTTTTGAGAGAGCAAATATGAAATCGAGCATTGTAAAATTAAAAAAAACAACATTGTATTTATTCAAAAATGAAACTACATGCTAGAAATAATTACTTTTATCATTTTTCAATGAGAGTATCGATATAGCAATGAAAAGTTGCTCAGTGGCACATGAAAACAGCCCATGAAAATAGTCTCATTTTTTCTAAATACTTGAAATATATATTTTTTAAAATTTCTTTTCTCACTAATCTAAAAAAATTATTAGACATCAACTTTAGCGCATAACACTCCACCTTAATTGTTAATGTGTAAAGTTTACATTAAATAATGCTGTATAGTTCATTACCTCCGGTGCCATCCAATATGGTGTACCCACTGAAGTATTTCTTCTAGCCATGGTAGCTGCCAGATGAGATGATACTCCGAAATCAACGAGCTTGATGGAAGCACTTTCTGTGAGCAATATGTTGTGACCTTTGACATCTCGGTGCATACAATGATTGCTGTGGAGGTAGATTAGAGCTTCGACTGTTTCTCTAATGATGTAGGCAATTTGGTTGTCTGTTAGCCTCTCGCCTCGGTTTCTGAGACCCTGAACCAAATCAGTCACAGAGCCACCAGTGCACAGCTAAATAAAGCAATAAAAAAACACATCATTAATGATATCGACTGAAAGTGGATTTCGCCTATACTTGAATGACCAAGGATGGATATAAAATTTGAATTATTAAAAAGATATAAAATTTCAATTATTCGAAAACAAAAAAAATGCTAAAACTCTTCAAGTTTAATTGCGAACAGTTCCTGATAAGAACTGAACATTTTTGTTTAATGAACTTTAACAGTCAGTATTCATAAAGGGGTTTGTCATATTTTTCCCACATAAAGCCTTCAGCTGACAGATTATTTAATAAGATATTGCTAAGCTAAAATTAATACAGAAAATTGATATAAAGACTTAGTATATTTGTCTAATTCACACTAACAATAAATAAGCCAGGACACTGAGAGCCCAGTTTGCAGACTAGTGATTTCAGTAGGGAAAAGAAAGATGCTAAGAAATACATTGATGATACTACGTATTTTATTATATTGCTGAATTTATTTGTGTTTAATTAAAAATCCTGTATAACATTTTTGATACTCGGAAGGGGAAAGCATTTATTTCATGCATAGACTCAGAGACCGTTCCACTAGAACCGCTTTCCTGAATATTGAATATTTTGCCGATGTTATAAGGTTTGTATTTGATAAATTACCTCCATAACGAACCATAGTTGATCATCTTCAGATGTAGGACCTCTTTTCAGGAAGAGACCATGAAAAGCTGGTATATTGGGATGGTGTGAAAGATCACGGAAAACTAAGAACTCTTCTTCAATTTCTTCTATATTCTCCGCAATGTTTTCCAATACCTGTAAAGCGGATATTTTAAATTGAATAAAATTAATATATTATAAGCCGAAACTAAATCTATCGTTCCAACAATTATTTTAATACGATTTTTTTTTTTGAAATGGAAACCTTACTGTGATTTAGTGACAAAGTTAATTCTTAAAGGGATTTCAATAATATTAGAAATAATAAATAAATAGAAAATAGAAAAGGTTAACAGATATAAGGTTGCAGTTATACGATTAAGAGAAAGCGAGGATGCAATTTTGTGTTTAACTTTAGAAAAATATTTTTAAAGGGAGTTTAGGTGAGTTAAGTCCTATCCATTTATATATGTCATTTAAACAAGTTTGTACATTCTAAGATCGTATAATAGATGTTTCAAACATAAGCTAGAGGATTTATTTTTAAAATACATATTCACGGGAAATAGTGCATTTGTCGTATACCATTTTTGTAATGTCCTGAAGAGAAAGGCCACTTTTTCTCTTCTTTTAATTTTAATTTTTCAGTAGTTTACTGTCGCATTGATAATTATTTTCATACTTATGATGTGTTGTCTTGAAATGTATTCCTTTTGTTTAAAATGTCATTTTATTGCCACAAAAATAGAGATAAACACTATTTGGAAATCACTGGCGATTTACCACTTGAGACTGATTCATCATATCAAGTGAAATATAATCTAAAGCTATTAAAAATATGTTAAGGCACTTGATACATTCACCAATCGATCATTATCAATCAAATACAGACATGATAAATATTTTCTCGTTTGAAGAAAGCGTTCGAAAAATAATTATTGAAGGAGAAATATGAAATCGCGCCCTTGGAATGACCTAGAGAACCTATATTGAATACACCGTTCCACCTTTTTTGGCATTGAGAGTAAGTTGATTTGCCATAGTTTATTGTATATTTTCACTGCGATTTTGTTTTCTTCAGAAAGAAAATAGCTGCTAGAGTGAATTAGAAAAGTGTACAATTATTTCACCGGATATTGTAGACTCGTATAACATAGTTATGTTTTAACTGTCGATTCCCTTCACTCAATAACATCATTATAAGATTGCTTCCGTCGTTTATTAATCATAATATGGGTCAACTTATATTTTGTACTATATCCGAGCGTTGCGGCTTAAACATTTCATAGACTTCCGATGTCAACTGACATTATTCAATAAATGCTGAAACAATGCAAATCTATTTGTATCGATAAATTCCGATTAAAATAAATCGTATTTCATTAAAGTCAAAAAATTTACATTAAAGTGAAAACCGTTCAACAGGGAAAACATGTAGGTTCCGACAAAACTCTGTACTATTATTATAGTTCATCCATTTTTTTTAAATTCATGGAAAAATCTATTATTTATTATACAAATAAGCAAACCCAAGATTTACAATTGAGTCGGCTTATAACACCGTGAAATAAACAGTTACCTTTATGGCAACGCGTCTTTTGGACTTTTTATCTCTCGCTGAAAAGACTTCGCCGTAGGTTCCTTCTCCAATGAGACTTTCGAGGGTGAATCTATCCAAGGGATCAGCAACTCTGTCCAGTTCCACATGCTGAGAAAGTCCGTGATACGCCATTGCAAAATGAGTTACTCCGTTACTCCTTCATCTGAAACAAATATGGATTATTAATTATTATATTATAATATATGTTTGGGAGCGAATATGGTTGAAAAAACAAAATCTTTTATTAAATAATTGTATTTATAGCAGTTCATATGAAACAGAGAGTATGGTCAGTTGCTGCAGAGTTCGAATCTCCAAATTAACACTTCCATACATTGATTTGAGGATTAAAATGTAAAGACAGGAATCACTGTGATGTTTATTAATATTTTTAATCTTGTAAGCGAGGTATAGAGAGTGTCATTAACTAGCTATCTCCAATTGCCATCATTCCGTCCCTTTCCTATCAAAAGTAAGAATGACCGACTTGCTTACAAACAGCTCGTTTGGAATCGGCTGATTTTGGAAGATTTCTAAAATACTATGTAAAAATACTGCGACTTTGTAGCACTGTTTTAAAGATTAAAATATTACATTATTTATTGAAAAAAAGTATTACATACATATATATATTTATATATAGAATCGATAAAAACGTGTATGGTTCAGGTAACTCAAGAACAGGTTTAATTTGCTCTTTAACAGGATTATTTTTTATGTGACCTAAATATATACACCAGGCATTGGAATAGAATTCGTACGACTACTGAAGCCATACAGTAGACGCTATGCTTTACGTATGAAAGAATACATTATAAGCCAACTGATTTAACTATACAAATGGAATCATGGACAACCACAAGATGCAAGCTTAGATATACAGTGTACGAAGACGGTGTAAAAGGATAGGGCTAGGACGAGACTAATCGCCCTTGCAACGAACACGTTTGTAGGATGGTGGGCGGGAATTTTAGACATCACAAACAACCATGCATTAATCGACCAAAAATCAATTTGTGAAACTATCCTTACTGGGATTCGAGCCCATGAAATCCGTGACCGAAGCCAACGACGTTGACCACTGCACGACTACCCACCCTAGTAAAACAAAAACGTAAGGCCACTTTAGGAATTATCATGATCAAAGAAAAAATAAAAATGTGACTCTTGTTAATGGATTTACATACGAAGGAAAGACTTTCGAAATTGATATAAATAATAAATAGATCGTTAAAATTGCCTGTTTTACACTCAAACGGCTACAATACAAGATGGCAAAATTTATGATCACGCCATGGTATTAAAAGTAAAAACTTTCTATTAGAAAACCAGTAAGTACATAAATGTCATTATAATTTTGTTCAGTTTTACTATAGGGACAATATAAATATACAGCAGGAATACAATAACAAGCAAAATTTTATAATAACTGACAATTTAATATCCAATAAAATTTTCTAGGCATCGTTGGTTGCGCGATTGATAAAGACTATAAAGCTAGAGAGAAAGTGCCGCTTAGATATTCTAATCAAAATCTGGTATAAATATATTGAGGAAACAAAACGGGTACCTCTATTTTTTTTTAAAACGACTTATTTCTGTAGGCCAGAGAACATGAATTTTAAAAATATTTTTCCAAATGTGAAATTATTACCATATCAAAATCTTATTAATACACTCAAAATTGGATAAAAAATATCTGGTCGTGTTTTACATTTAGACGATAAAGTAAACTATTTAAGCAGCATTTTCCGGTAGCAAAATTAGGGCAAAAGTAGTCGTAAAAAATAAAGAAAAAGTAACAATCCACAAAATGTGAAAAAAAAATATCTTTACTTTTCACAGAGTTTGATGGCATTTTGTTATTTTGAATTCGTGTAATTTTATGAATACTTTTAAAATCTGCGTCTTTGTATTTTCAACTGCCAATTATTATTAAACATATTTTCGATTTGTTCCGTAAACATTTCGCAAAATTGTAAATGTTCACCTTGGTATTCGCATCCTGGAAGCCTGCTACTGACACAAAGTATGGCTAAATTTATAGTATTTATTTTGTAATCATTATATTATTATCAATTTTATTGTATTGGTCTCACAAGCGAATTATTCCTCTGACATTTCGTTGAATTTTAGAAATAACATCGTTGGCAAAAACATTCAATCGTTGATTTCCACCAAAATTCAAAAATATAAATGAATTTATAATCTAATATCCTCAAACGGTCGACACCTAATTTGAAATTAAAACAGCCGCATTCTCTCAACGTTAAAAAAAGTCCATTTAGGTTAGCAATCTTTTTTTAACGCTATAAAATGCCGTTGAATTTAATCAATGATAGTTATTTGGTGCAGCGCTTGCGATTTCTCATTTGAAATTGATTGAGAAGTAAAAATATCGACTGGAGAATTTAATAAGACGTATTCCGTTATAATTATTGTTATTGTCGAATCATTGACGAAATATGTTTGACTCTTTATAAACTTATTATGTCGGTACATTTTGACCATATGGCATCGTGTTGAATAGTCGTAAATGAGTGTTGTCATCGCACGCTTTTTATAATATGCTTAATCTAACGATTTATTTATTTATTTTGTAAGTTTTGCTTACGTTCTGCACATATGGATGTAAACGTAACCCGTCTGATGCATGTAAATATTCAGAAATCCACTTGAAAAAACTTCGTCAAAATAGAATTTATGCATGCACGTGGGAATGTTCAAAAATTATATTAGATACTATGGCTAATTAATACTAACATCGATATTAGATTTTTCATTTCAATTCCAAATTCAACTGGGTCGCATATACCATGAGGACTTAAAAATATTAAGGACTATATTTATTAAATTTAATGCAGCTCCTTGTAGAATTAATGTCTAAAATATTTTTAGAACAAAAATTAATCCAAATCTTTATTAGTAAATTAGAATTTGTATTGCAATATATTTTAATCTGTAATCTAATAGATCAATTCACCCATACTTATAAAATGATATTGAGCTATGTATTATATAGAACCAATGAATAATAAATATATCTACCTATCGGCGGTGTTTTGGGCAATTGATGTAGCCCTCAAAATTGAAATTGTTCAGGAGAGAGTAAAAACTGTTTTTATCGAAAACATTATATGTTGAGTTGCGTTATGAATCATTCGAAATGAGTCCTGTAAATTCTCACGTTTGCCTAGGCGGGATTATACGTAGGGAGTGTCGATATAATAGTGGCTTACATCAAGTGGCAGGGTCAGAATTTTTAAACCTAAAACCGATGTAAAATGATGTTTCCCTTCCAAGAAGTGGTCAATTTATTTTTCTAATTTACATCATTTGGCCGAGATCTGCTTTGTCGTCTTTAAAATGTGATCCAATCATTAACTCATTTTCATATTTTTTAAGGTTCACATCAGTTGTCCAAAACAATGTCAATGTATGTACTTCTAAAACTTTTATCGACGATTTAAAAATATGCATCACCATGATATATTATATCCTCATTAAATTGAACAATTTAACACCATTTGAGCTTAACATAATATTCACTATCGACATCCAACGAACAAAGCTCTCACTTTTGATAATATAATTTTATGGGAGAGCTAAATGCAAGCTTCAACAATAAATTATCGATAAAAAATAAATAGACTGAAATTGAATTTTTCGCTCTAATTCAAAATGGTCAAAAGTGAGTTATTGCGCTATCCATTGAGGTGTCGTGGTGTGGATATATTATTCACATCTTATCACCTTTGATTTTAACAAAAAAATTTATACAGTGTCTCATTTTTTTAAATCTATAATAAAGTTTGACACAAATGCTAGCTTCCCGTTCACATAAAAAGTCTACCATAATTTTCCAGCGGTAAATATTTAGTTCATTCGGTCGTACACGAAGAATAAGAAATAATTGACGTAATGTCGATTTTAGTGCAGGTCTACTTACAGAGTCGTCAAACAATCATTACTAAAAAAAGATCATTATATCAAAGGCATGACTAATAACGTCAAAATAAGTATTTGACATCGGCGTAATTATACCATTGTCATTTCAGTTTTACTTCAGTGTACGAAATTAAAAACATTATCGTAGAAACCAACGTGTACCGGTAAATATTAATTATGGCTGTCTTATTTCTAATGCTGAGAAAATAAATACGATGCAACAATGGTAGAATACCAGCATATAGTTCTAATTTGCGACAAGCAACGTATGCTTACCACACTGCCGCATTTACTGGCCCTCTCTGTAATGAATGAAACGCGGAATAAAAATAGATGACAGAACATATTGTAAATTTAATCAGATGATAAAATACATCCAGATTTGAAGGTCAACACACCATAAGAAATATTTTGGCAAAAATTAGTTATCTGTAGTGTTAGATTCCTTAAAATATCCATTTCACTTTACCAAAATGGCAACATCAAAATACTATTTTTTATGAACTGAATAACCAAGCTTTTTGTTTCCTTAGTTCGTCTTCATATTTTCTTCTTGTATTTTTATTATTCTTTCTATTCTCAAATACAAAAAAAAATTCACGAAAACAATGATTTTGATTTCTTTATCGTAGAAATAAATACCTTTATTATAATTGTTAGACAGTGGTTTTGAAATCTTAATGAAAATTTCGATTCTTATCTATGGTATAATTTAGTATATAATAACCCAGACCGTTCTGTAGGCGTTTTATTATTATCACATATCACATGTAAGTACACATTTTGATTGTAATCAAAAAATTAAGCTAACTACTTTAGACAGTAATTGAATTTCAATACCGTCATCTATGACGTTCGCCCCTCTAGTTATACATAATACACAGGTTGATTTTTTTTAATATTAGGCAGTGACCCAAATCTGTTGTTTGTAAGAGTATTGTAAATATTTTATATTGTTTTAAAAATACTATAATTTATAATCACTTAATAATTGAAATGTTTTTTTCTTGGTATGAACATAATGTATTTATTTTTACAATAATTATCAAAAATAACAATTGTACCATCACGACATCGTCAAACCAATCGATAAGATAGTGCTGACGATGGCGTAATGCCGAAATAGTTGTCAAAAATATTTTTTTTAGGAACCACTGCTATTTGTACTTTGTTATCATAAGCGGCCTACCGGGTAAAATTATGAACCTTCCGGCAGAGAAAATGTTTTCTTCGGATATCTATTTCTAATATTGTAAACTTTGGGATGTTAGAGATCTTTTACGGTCAAATTGGCAGAAGCTAAACCGTTACCTATCACATATGATCACTCATAATTTCGTCACGCTTCACGCCATATTGATAGTAGCCCCAAGCGAAATACACTTTAAAGTGAACCATCAAAGCATAACCTATGAGAGGTATTATTTGATACGAAAATAAGAGAAAATCGTCGGAATTGATCGAGTAAAGTGTAACAATCGTTCCAATTTGAATATGAAAGGCGCGGTGCATTTTTTTGGTGCAAGATTTCCGATCATTGATGCGGATAAAACCATTGTTTAGATTGTGCATTGTTCCTGTCATCCGGTAACAAAACAACCGCCATTTTAGGTATGTTTCGAAAATGGAACATTAAAGCGTTTTCACGGATTGACAAAGAACTACAAACAGTGTTGGCGTGCACGATAATTCAAACTAACATGAACGAAAAAGATTAATCGTATTATTACATAATCATAGGTTGTAACTTGTAACTTAGTAATTTGTATTATATATTATAATATATTGTTGTGGCAAGAGCAGTAATCGTATCTCCACTCTAAATTAGATTCATTAATAACATTGGTGGTTTTGTAAAAAAATTATTTGTCGGGAAAGTAAGTTTTTCGTTGATTGAATTGGCATTCGTTGATTGTATGGTAGAACTAAATTATAATAAGGTATAAAATAGAAGAAATATGTGATATATTCGATAGTTATTTAGGCATGATTGGTTTATATTGAAATTTAGCAAAAAACGTTTTTTAAATCGTTGAATCATTACTAGTCTTGTAAATGAATTTAAATTAATGGTGATCACTTAAAAGTGTACTATTTCTTCTTTCGTTTTTAAGGCCCGAAAGTGTAACACATTTTCAATTAAAATATGAAAGGTTTTGTTTTATTTTTTCAAAAAAAACATATAAATAAGAAAAATAATTTCTGAATAAATTAAAATTCATAATTGTATTTTAAAAACTATTGTTTTCAATTTTACCTTGAATGTTTTAAAACTGAATATGATAGCTAAATGTTTCAAGCCCTTCAAAATTCCATGAGAATTTAATTTTTTTTATTTAAATTTTTATTAGAATTTAAGCTTTATCAAAGCAAGAATGTCACTGGCAGAAACCAACCCAAATGCGGAAAACCAGCGCGAATAAAATTATTGCATAATCGGTGTCATGCGGTTTTTTGTCAAATAATGACAAATGTTTGAATTTTGTCCATCCTGGATTTGAATAATTAAATACAGTATTCACGCTTTCTAAATAAACACGCTACATCATTTTACGGCATTAATTGATTGAGGCGATTAATCGGGCAATCTCGAATATATTTTTTTATATACCATTACAATACTCACTGACCTCCCGCTATTTGTAGTGAATATTTCCGTGTAAACTTTTAAATCAATCATCATTAGAGAATGCTTTTTGATTCACGGGTACTCCATCATTTGCAAGAATAAAAATTGCATCATTAAATCAAAATTGAGAACGATACATGCTTTAATTCTCCTTATATATCCAACCAATTTGTTTTATCTTCACAATAATATATAGCTGATTACTCAACCTACCCAAACCTAGATGTCAGTATTTCTTCTATTCTATTCTAATTATTTTTTAAACCAAAACATGTCCCATTTTCAATTTGTTAATGGCAGCTAATAGCATTTATTCATTTGTTTTAAGAAGCGTGAAATGGGTATTTTTAAAAATTAACCGCTGGATAGTAATTTTTAATCCACATTTTAGTTAACTGGAAACACAGTTATCATGTTAATAAACTTATTTTTAAATTTAAATGATGTACACAACATGTTATATATAATTAAGACAGATAGAAATGGCGCCTCATATAAAAGCAAATGTTTACTTGTCAATAATACAGCTGCGACAATAACTTAGAATCTGAAACATAGATTATTAAAACAACCGCTACAGTAGATCTCCAGTATTAAGTATTTTACTGAAAACTAATGTTCAATTTATACAAATAAGTGTATATTTTAAAAAATACAGATGCTTTAAAATAATGTGAATACTTACTGAATTAATTTTTGTGTCAGAATCTAAATCATTTGAATACAAAAAAAGTTATATTTTATTATTAATAATAGGAAATATATTCCAAATATCTTAAGTCTAAAGGACTTGTTTTTATGATAACTCCGAATAAATTTGTCATGTAAGTTAGTTTCAAAATATTTCGTGATCTACGAGTCGATTTTCAATCTCGAATGCTTTATGAGTAAAAATGTTTCAATTAAGAATACAATTTATTGCTATGCCTACCTCAACAATTTCATTGATTATTATTTTCTTCAGTGAAGCTGTTAGAATACGTGTCTAAAACAGCGTTATTCTTAGAAATTAATTAGAAATTGTCCTGATATGTTCTTAGATACAGAAAAAGTAAAAACCGAATTACACTGGGAAGATATGTCTCATTTTTTTGGTTACTGTAAAATTAAATGAATTCTTTACGTTTTAGCGATTGCTGAATTGTGAAAGTTTGGAGTGAAACGAGAAATCGATACTACAAAATTTTATAGGAACGGTATTTCGTTTAACTTTTTAAACTCTACCAATTGATTTGAATACATATGACTTTCACGAGAGCATTCGATAGTGAACACTACCATAAAAAATCGTGCGTAGCCAGCACTAATACGTTAATAAGCCTGTTGAATGAACCAAAATTCACAAACAGGGATTGTAGTTATTATTTTCCCGGGGCGTATTTCCGAACTCGGTATTTCAAAATATGACTAATTTCAATATTTTTGTAATTCTAAAAAAACTGTTTTTGGCTTTTTCAGCACAACACATTATCGTGTGGTAAAAATTGTCGATGGCATGATGCTGAAACAGCTATGAACTATATAATATAACACTTTTAGAACTAAATACTTTTTTAATTTTTACTTCATTGTCAATATGTTATATTGATTTAAATGCCAATTCAATCAATAAAACACACTGAAATTTCGTTATAAAATATTAATCACTACGACGCATAGTTAGTGTATAGTGGGATTTAAGGACAAATGAATTAATTTTTGGCACAGGAATATCTAACGGTGTGTCGCTTTGTCTCGTAATAAGAAATATAATCTAACTTCTCTTACGTATAAACTTTTTTAAAGCTTAAAAAAAACGTTGCGAACCGCTTTCATCTGTATCACGAAGAAACAAGAATTTTAAATAATGAATAATTTTTAAATTATTTTTTCTACTTTCGATAACTAATGTTAACGATTTTTTTGACGTTTTGTTTATGATTTTTAAGGTGTTTGAAAGACGTAAATAGTTAGACTTTCAATCACGGTATTTCGAGACAACGGAATCCCGGAATTCAAGCCTCCACTTAAAACTAACCCTGATGCTATAATGCGTAACGAATCAACACCTGTGATATAATCGCTGTGAAAACATCTTTGTCTCATAAACACGACAAAAGGCATACATAATTTGAAGATTTAAATTGCAGCTACAATAAAGCCATCGGTCAACGATTTCCAGCGCTTCTAAGAGATCGATAGTATTAAGAAATTAATATCGTTGACGGTATGAAATTCTTGTTACTCGGCTTACGGCAACATCATCAAATGATTCACGAATTTGTTGACCGCAGCTATCTAAACAATGTATTTATATCAATATGCTTTCTTTATACAATCAATCAGGCGTAAACTACTTGTTTGGTGTTGCTGTTTAATTTTTCATTTAATAATATTGTTTGCGACCGGCTAGGTTAAAAATTAAAAACCGTTTTTGTACCGGAATAAATTTTTCGCCAGGAAGATTATTCTATTAGATGACAAATGTAATTATTAATAGTGGAACTTCTCACGTAAAATTAAAATAAATGTTAGTGAGAAATTCGGTTCTTCATATCTTCTACAAAGGGCCTAGATAAAAAAATCGAAGGTCAACTAAAGTGAACATGCATTTAATTTAATCATTCCGGAAAGTGGTCATTGACCACCAATATGATATACTCGGTGGAGCTATGAGGCCTTGGCATGATTTAGGGAAAAGCAATAAGATATATTTACATGCGATAGATAATATTAGAATGTGGACATGGGAAAGGAAAGACTTCCATTATGTCATGGTTTCATAATAGCAACATTATATTGATAAGAAGTCTCGGGACAATAAAGAGTTAAAATTTAAATCTTGTAATGAGGCCTGCTATCTTGAAATATTTAATAAAATTAATTTAAAAAAAAACTGCTAATTCATGCTTGGTAACATCTTTTACTGTCGCAAATTCATTAATTATCGGATACTTCAAACGATTCGTTTTTAATTAAATTATAATGGTTAGTGATTATTGCTAAGCTACTACAGGTCAGTGGATATTTAATTATTAACGGTACAAAGTAATTTTGCCGACTGTAATTTAACTGTTGCAATAATTTCTGTTCAGTTTTACGTACCTATTCATTTTTGTGCGATATAAATTGATGTTTACAGGTACAATAATGATAACAAAGTATTTGTCAACATTAATATCTAGAGCATAAAGAGAGTGATTTGATATCAACTCGGCCTACACGCTCCTAATCTTATCCCTCTAACCATATAAAAGCTGTTACGTTCGAATTCTTGCGAGTTAACGACACATACTTTCAATTTCTATGTAGGTTTGAATTATTGAGATTTTGTATATGTCTACAAACTAACTCAAACAGACAGTTTATAACGATTATATACAAAATGAAATAGGACAAATCTTATTGCTGTGCCTAAGAAAATAACATGTGGACTAGTGACCACCTACGAGTGAACGATCGATTAATCTAAACGAATCTCGATTAACGATAACATTTTTTAAGTATTCTGAAATTCTTAAAATATGTAGTATCAATTTTGCTGCAATGCAATGTATTTTTTCAGTAAACTTATTTGGGTAATCCTCTCCGAAAAGGGAGTTAAATAACGCCAAATACTTTTCGTTAAAACACTCCTGGTAGAGTTAATTCAATAGTTTCCATATTGGAAGTAGACAATCTCCTGGTGAAAAATATTTTTTCAGCTTGTGTAGCGTTTGAGTTCAGTACACGAGAGGATAAAATTAAAAACTTTTCAATTAAATATTCGTATTTAATATCCAGGGAATTGATTTCTTTAATTGACATTAAGTTTACTTCAAGTTCTTTGAAATCAATTCTTAAATCTTTCACGTTCAAAATATGAAATATGTATGACATTGTGTTGTATAAATAAAATTTTACAGTTAATCAAAGAATCACAGCTAAAGATTTTTTAAGCAATGAGCATTCTTTATTTCCGGTTTTGTTTATAATAAATATTTTCAATAAATCTGCCTATGCTCAGTCATAATATTTTAAAACTTTTATTTTATTATTCCTATTTTGTATGCTATTAAAATACTTAATATGGCTTAAACTTTGCTTTCTCATTTTCATTGAAATTCACATTTTTGATCAGTCACAGTGAGTGATCTCAAAAGCAAGCAATTCGAATCATAACATAAAACCTGATGATTTCGTCAGGTTCAATGATTCGGTAAATAGTCAATATTTTGACCTCTTCTGCAGTGATCATTTGATCCTTACGCCCTGTTCTCCTGACTGAACTATTTCTATAGCATATCATTGCATTTGCTGACATAATAAATATAAGAACTACAGGTCGATCCAAAAATCAAAGCTCACAAAGAAAAATTCAAAAAAAAACACCTCGGTTGCTTCATTCATAATGCTTATCAACTATTTCAATATAAATAAAAACATCTATGTATCATATTTTTATCTAGAATTCCCATGACACACATTATATAATAGTGTCACGTTTTTTTTTATTGTTTTAAATGGTGCTATTTTTTACAAAAAATATTTTTTTAATTACTACGCCGGTCCTTCATTGTCTAATTTTGACATAAGGAAACTTATTTTCACAGTTTTGTGTTCATTATTATATGATGCGAATAAAACAAAACAATGGGAATTGTCATGAATAGAATAGTGACAAACGTTGAACTTAATAATTCACTGCACTAAAACAAAAACAAATTCCGTCAACAATAGATTGCGTTTGATAATTACTGCTACTTTTGAAGAAAAAAACAAAACAACACTGTAATTAAAAAACATAGTATGTATGTGTATTATGCAGCGTCATTCGTATCAACAGCAAAATGCTATGAATTGCTCGATCAAGTCTTCCTTAGGTGGATCTAAAAAGCAGTTGCAATATTATGCAAAGTCGCTTTTCAACATAATGAAATCAAAAACCAACATTGAGCTCGCACAACGCGACTGTGAAAAAATAAAAAAATATTTTGCATTAGTAATTAAAATGAATTGATTATTTTGTTATTCCACTAGTTATGTTTCTAAGTCAGTGTCACATGTGTTTCTCCTATTTGAGAGGCATCTCCATGCAAACATGCAACATATCGATTTTCATATACTATCATTAAATTAAATGTAATACATTTAAAATCTCTAATTATTGTAAGTATATTGCTGTGTGTCGAGTGATTTACAAGATAATAAAAATCCATTCAATCATATTTCTGACGATGGCATGACCAAGAAATAGCTACTAATAGTATTTCTTTCCACAGAGTAATATGTCGTACAATAGTAATATGTCGTATCCCAAACACTTTTATTATTGGGATGCGACATATTACTGCCGGTCGAGTGGTTTGGTAATCATTCAGAACAAAACAGATTGCTCTTTACCCTTTGGTTTTATTCACTTATAGATATGACAATCGATTTCAATCGATTTATGAATTTCTGCTCATAGGCATGTGTTGTCTAAAGTCCCCCCCCCAAATCGAATCCTAAAAACGGGGCGTAGCGATAGCGATTAGCTAACCACCATTACTGTCCTAGCCCTATCCTTATATCCCTACTTTCTTCGAAAAAAAGTGGTTGCGTCACTGAGTAACAAGCAGTTCTCATAGAAAACTTCTATTGAGATGCATCCATTTTGGAGAACATAGCTCCACATTGGGAGCGTAAATGGTAAAAAAAAATTGTTCGATTTAGTCTAATTGTATATAAAGCCATATCTATCAAGACTTTTTAATGAATTCTCACGATAAGTTTGTCTTGGCATTCTTTGCAATAAGACAACGCTATTTGGAGTTCAACATATTCAAAGTTCAACAAACAAGAAAGAGCTGTGATTTATAGTTACATGTCTATGAAGCTATAAATCTACTTCTGGAAATAACGAGCAGTTCATTATGTCGCATGCAAAGGTTTGTTTTAAGACCTCGTTCCATTGTCGTAAGATAAAATTGTCAATGGCTGTAAAAGAAAGTTGATAGAATGCAAATAATAATGAAAACCACTTCTCACGTTTGGCGTTTAAAAAATAATTGGCAGAGAATTGTTTCTGTCGTTGTATCAAGCCATTGATTCAGAAGTGCGGTAGCAATTTCTTTATAATGAAAACGATTTTTTAAACGGTGTTGTCTGACAATTTTTTTGTGAATTTCTCAACACTGGCAATCCCGACCACCGATTCCAAATATTCATTGAAAACAAAAATCTTCGAATATCGAATATTAAGTAATTATGGTACTAAAATATATTATATTCTTATAATATGATGTGTATTCATCGGTTTTTGCATATTTTATGCCAGACTCATTAATTGATAGCACGTACTAGTTGCCAGAACGTGTTTTAAGTAAATATTATTTTGTTTAAATAAACAAAATATAATATATCATGATATAATGCGACGACTGACAATTTTTTATTAACCCACTGGCTTAATATATATTAATAACATGAACGCATACTATTCGAATAGTTTATCAAACATTCATTTGATTGTGAACCCTTATATTTTGAATACTTAAGAAAAATTACTGGGAGAATATGACTACTGGGTAAATAGAGTGCATAGTAAAATATGGTATATTTTTAGACAATTATAAATCTACAGTAAAATCTATTGTCCGTATAATCTCTCGGTAATTACAAATAAAACATGAAACCCTTTCAATCGCAGCAAAATCAGTCGGGTCTGAAGACGTTAACAGAGTAATAATCATGCAAATTACACTCCCAGTGAAAATCTAAAAAGTCCGTGACTGATATAGAAATCCGTTTACGTTTGACTTGAACGAAATTTTTCTTTAGTAAAAATCTTTACTTTATTGAATAATAATCCGATACATAATATGATGCTAGATTTTTTATACGAGATAAATTTAAATAACTTGTCATATACGATGAAAAACTTGCTGAGGAGGAACATAAAAATCAATATTTTAGGGTAATACGTCATCCAAGAATGTTATTATCATATATATTAGGAATATTTTTTGATTTTTAAACGACACATCGCTCAAAAGCAGCTTTGAATTCCTTTCTGTTCTCGACACGTGATAGATTTTTCAGAAATGACAAAGACGTCATTCAAAAAGAACACACACGACAACCAATAAATGCATTATTGAGATTGTCTATCAACGCTATCACTCGATGTCTACCTACTGCTGAATTAATACCTATCCACTTGCTTTAAAACATGTGACTTTATTAATATTTGGACTGACGGATACGGTGCCAGCCTACCTTACGATGAATCTGTGCGACGAAATTTTCAATTAAGTTTCCACATGTGTATTAAAATACAGAAATAAGAAATAGCCAACTGTTATAGCACAGTAGCTGAGTGGTCAATGCTCTGAACCTTTCATCCACTCGGATGCGCAGTCAATAGTCTACGAATGGAACCCTTCACAGATTAATTTTGCAATCGATTTGTATCCAACAGATATATTATGTATGTAGTGTTTTCACCCCTCCTCAGTCACCCTCTATCCGATTCTTTTCCAACCTCATCTTAATTAACCCTCTCGAAAGATAGTGGTTGAGCGACGAATAAAGAACCAATTATTTTTAAACAATACATATATTTTAAGTTGTCATATTAGAATTCTATATGTTCCACTATTGTTATGGGTAAGATATAGCCCGAAACTCTCCCTGGAATTAATAAATTAATTTCAACGCTTCCCAACTAATTCTTAGACATGAGAATTAGACCATTGTTTAAAATCCCTGTGAAAAAACCATTGCTTGGCTCACAAACTGTCATTATGAAATACATACCGTATAGATACTATATTAGTATTTAATATCGGATGGCTATGAGATGTGACTTTTTTGAACAAAGCTATATTGTATTGGAATTTTAAGTTTAAGTGACGTTGATATCGTCGTTTTTCTGGAAGAAGACACTAACCGAAAATACTAGTTTTGAGTAATTGGACTTTGAAGTTTGTCAAATGTTTGAAATGCTATACCTTTTTATTTAGTTTGTTTGTACAAAACTGTTCTTAAGTAAAAGTATAATTCATAAAAATATGTGTGTTCTGCCATACGGTAGAGTTTAAAATAAGGAACATTTTGGTATTACTATCGCCATATGTAATTTGTTCGATTTAGTGTTTTCTTCCAGAACAACGATGATATGTTCTTGTATCTTTGCTCAGTTGAAATGGCGTTGTATTCTTTACCTAATTCAGAACGCAGGAAACAGTTCTGAAATATAATTTGATGGTCCGGTAACAAACAAATAATTTTGAAAAATCCTGAAAAAATATTCAAAAAATCATTAATTATATTCGAAATAACGCTGCATGTATAAACTAGTTTAAGTGGAAGAACGCTGATCCATGTTCTCCACTGGGGAGTGGCGGTGGCTAAAATACGAATATTTAAAACAAGTGAAAAGAAAGTATAAAAAATGATATCTGACTGTCAGAAACAGCTGATAAAAAATATTTATATTTCGAAACTGCTTACCTACTGACAAAAATCTGACCATTAAAACGGTAGTTTTATTTTTAAACTCGTTTTCGAAACGAGTCCATGCCAAATCGGTCTTTGTATTGACGTGAATTATGGATATGACGCATTTTTTACCAACATAAATAGACAGTATAGACACTGTGATTTTAATACAAAATGCATTTTAGCCAAACTAGATATAAAAGAAGTGAAAAGAAAGTAAACGCAGAATGTAATGTACTGAAAACAAACGTTATTACTAACTAAACGTTTTGAATCATTGTGGCTAATTGCATCGAAAACAAAAAAAAATTATGTTTGATTTTGCAGTTAATTATCTTATTATTTTATTTGATTTATTTGTAAATTAAAAATTTAAGTACATTATGGATTTTGGAGTATGATCATGGGTTATGGAATATTCTGGATTGTGGAATATGAGCTACAAACATAGTATTATAAGTTGATTCAGATTTTTATAAACGTAATCCTCGACTTACGCCGGTTCGACTTACGACCAAAAATTTAAGAAAAATTACTATTACACTACCGCCCCAACAAAAGAGGGTGGATGACGCAATTTATTTTGCGAAGACTGTTTTTTGAATATTGAATTTATTCCTGAAGTAAAACAATATTGTAATCAAAATGGAATTTAACGCAATTCTTGCAGGCATAACATTATTTTACCCACTTGTATTTTAAAGCAAATTTTAATTTTCAACGCAATTCGTGTAGCTGAACCTTATTCCAACCACTTGTTTTACAGGGCAAATAATAAAATTGTGTTCACAACGTTTAATTCTTTGTTTTATTTATTAAAAACATGGAATCGACGGGAAATGACATGAAATTTCCGATAATATTGTGATTGTTGTTTGACAGCTACAATATAAGATTTGAAAAGCGCGCTCTTGATGTGTTGAAATGTATCCGTAACATTTTTGGTTGCAGTCGCTTTATTTCTATAAATGAAATTTACGCCGCTAAAACCATAAAATATTTCATTTTAATATTTTGTAAGGAATTCGACCATCCAATTTGACTTACGACCAGTCGTAAATCGAGGATAACATGTAATTTCGTCCTGTAAAGATTTATTAATTAACTGAATACCATTCAAGCAATTAAATTGTTTCATTAAGTTGACTATCATCACATACGAATCAGTATTTATTTATTTAACTTAAGTTAATTCAAGTAGAAGAGATTTTTGTAGATTTTTTAACAAATTAACTGTGACAGAATCAATTTGCAAATAATATCTACCGGAGTCAGTTTTTTCACAGCATGCCTGCATTACCGGTTTTGACTGATATGCCAAGATTAGAAGGGGATAAGTTCGAAGAATGTTGCAATGTAATTTTAACTAAAATCAGCATATTGCCAGTTATGCAGAGTCTAAATGAGAATGTTATTATGCGGTAGCTATTGAATTCTTTCTTTATCAATTCCACAGCTTGTTTAATAAGGGCCAAATTATATTTCACAATCAAATCATGAACATTAGCATCAAAATTTGTACATTCAGTTTTTTGATGGATGTTAGACGTGCCTCAGTATTTTTTCAAGATTAATAATGCCTTCGCTTTTGTTTAATTCGAAAAAACCATATTAGCTGCAAAGCAATTTTTTTCCATACAACCAAACAAGAGTTTGTGCATCTAATTTTTTTTTATTTGCAGCAATACTCGAAATGGCTCTCCAGCATAATAACAAATTCTGATTTATTACTGGGGTGTGATACCTATGTCCTACTATAGTAAATGCTAGAAGGTAACTTAAGGATACTTAGATAGGTAGGACAAATATACTTCTAAATTTTCATTTTCTTGGTTTCAGTAGTCGAATGATCAACACTGTTAGGCTTTCCAATCGATTGAGATATGACGGGTCCGAATCCCAAAAAGAAAACTTTCATACATAGATTTTTCAGTGGATGTATGGATTGTATTCAAATACATCGTTGAATGTGATGGCTTCATGTCTATCAACCACCACTTACGGGACTGTGAAAAAATATTATTACTTTCTTAACTTCATCCTATTAAACTCGTCAACATTGTAATCATACCTGTTAAGATGCCCCATTAGGTGTATATGGTATCTGATTAAATTATGTTTGAATACAAGATACTTGAATTATCATATGTCGTATTTGTTATAGTTTCTTTATATATACCTCCTGAGACTTATATAACTATTTCCGTTGTATTTTCAGTGTGTCATGCTTTCCGCAAGAAGAACTTCCCCAAATGAACATGATTCCGTTGCATTAAGTTTACTACCGTATTACGAAATCAATCGAAAAACCTTGAACATATTTAAACATTATTGGCCATCACTAATTTTATATGATTAGTCATTACGCTTCGATGCAGAGCTACACAGCCTTTTTTTAATAAAGTGTGTATTTTTTTAACTGCGACAGAAACATTCGAACCTTTACATTTGTCCACCCCTATATACGTCAGATTTTAAATTCGTCACACTTTTTTTCAGAAGTAGGTAATATAAAATACACAGTATTATCACATATATAAAGTGCAAAGTGTTATCTTCATTTTCAAATTTTAGAGATAATCGTAAAAATCTAAAACAAATACGTCATTTCTTCATAATAACTATCTTTTGCTATTCAAAATGCTTCAAATTAATATGGATATGTAATTTGGTATTCTAAAACACTACATTTATAACTATTTTTTCCAAAACATGAATATTTCACACTTTAGTACTTCACGACACATGAGATATAAGGAATTATATTTTTTCCAGTTAATCTGGCTGAATCTTATTAATATTTTGATTGTCTTTACGTATATGAATGAGGAAAGACAAAACATAGACAAAAACCGACATATTAAATCACGACCAACAGGTTGAACATTTCTGTTTTATTACAATATTTATTATAGATCCGGCTACATTAACGATACTAATGTAGATAATTAATATTAAATGAAGACTGCCTCTCGGCAGTGAAGTGTAATTACATGAATAAATTCAATTAGGGCGCCTAGTAATTAGGTTGATGTATCATTATCCTAAAAACATTATATTTTTTCAATTGCAATCTAACAATTCATTTGAATTTAATGCTAAATATTAATTGTTTTTATATGAGCAATGAAGAAACTAAAATTTCTTTCTTGTATCAGGTGATGCAGTCTGCATTATCGACAAGTAAGAACATAAAATACATAAATGAGCCAATTCTAATTGTCATAATTTAGCTTATTTTATAATAAATACTATACAATTAAAAGCGAAATAAGTAAATACAATAAATTAGATAGGGTACAACTTCAAAATAAATGTTTACAAAAAGGTGATAACTATGTTTAACCCATCCCTTGCTGAGCCGTTTAAAGAATATTCCAATACTATTTCAAAAATTAATTCAGTAGTGTCGGTTTAAACCAAATTTATGAAGATTATCAGGAAAAATCATATATCGTAATACAATAATTAGTATGTACACAAAAGTTTGAACACGCTTATATTGTTGAGTATCAGCTATCAGTACACTGAAATCTGCCGTCTCAACAGTTGAGACGTTAGCAGTCAGTGGGTTAACATCTAAATAATCCGTTTATTCAAATCTTAATGATCGTGTAATTATAATAGTTTAACAACTACATCGAATAGGTGAGACGATCCTTAATAATCATCGATTCCTAATGATTTTTAGAAACATTACAACATGCCCGCAGTTACATTTTTCAAAGACTCGTCCAGTGTTGGTTTCTCTACTTGGAGACTGTAATAATTATTATGTTAAGTTTTAATTATGAATTTTTTAATAACACTTAGTTACACGAACATAAATTGTTGTTATCACTTTGTAATGATCTAAATAACATTAATTTTTAATTTAATATTACTCTCATTGTTTCCGAAGGTAGTTAGCTAAATATTAGAATGTAAAATTTACAATCAAACCGCCTGATAAATATGTTGAAATGTCAATTTATAAAAGGCGTGTTGCACAGCGCCGTTCTTGGGTACTTAGTTGCCCTTATGCAAAGCCCACTTTTCACAGTCCCCTTACTTTATTGAAATTAAATATTGAGAAAATATTACAATAACTTACTTATAAAGAAAATAACTAACGAAATATTTAAATAATGTTCGTGATCATTATAAACATGTGTAAGTAGTACAAACAAATTGTATTTTATTTTTAAAATATAATGTCTTTCGACCAAGAATTGATAGTTAACACCTTAGAGGTGTTTAAAATGTGTAGTGTAGACATACTTTATTCGTTTTATATATAATATATTGAAATATCGAGAGGCAACACTAAAATGATACTTACATATTTTTAATCAGATACAGCTATGTTTTCAAGTCCACTCTTTTGGATACTCTGGAATCGACCTATTATGATAATTATATACTTTCTAATATTTTGTATTCAACAGATAGAAAAAAGAGTTTCTTTATTTTTCCTGTGACACCATAAATGTATCGCCAGACGCAATAGAGAATTAGAGTAAATTTGGGAATTTGCTAATTTTAAATCAACATCTACAATCTTTTGTAAAAGATTAAAGTGGTTTTGACTACAGAACATCAGGCGAAATTTCTCGGTATAAAACTCGATACTATCTGAATCTCTCATAAACACGTTACTTTCATCCAGATTTTGTTTTTAAATTGCACGCACATTCGCCCTACACCAAGATCGGCCCTGCCGTTGTGCAATATGAATGGACCAACAATGCAACCAAAATGTCATAGATCGTTATACAAAAGGCGCTTTGAGGTAGGTCTATAATTCTGCCTTTTATTATTATAATCGGATCGTGACGCAATCCAATTTTTTACTAATAGCATCATTTGTTACCTTTGTTGCTTTTTTATTAAGAGGCGTTGATTAATTTTAACTTCCGCTAGGCGATAGAAGACAGACAACTTATGTTTAATAATATCGCCGAGATAGCACTAGAGAACTTCATACTATAGTCGAAACTTTATGTATTTAATAATTTTAATTAATTAATCGTTGATAATAATACTTTGACAAGCGTTATAAACCAGTAATTTGTGCAATTAATTATATTATTTTCTTTGTGCTGGCATAGAATATTGTTTTTTACTCGTGTTAATTATTTGACTGATAAATCGTTTAATAAAAGCTAATAACAGTCTCGTTGTTTATTACCTAGACAATTTATGGATATTGATAGAAGTAGAAGAAATCTTGCAAAATATAAAAATTGAAATATGCTGCTCAAACATAAACGTTGGAAATTTATTGAAAAAAAAAATACCAAACACATAATTTAACGCAAGTATTCTGCATATTTTAAAAATGAATTGTGCTCCATCCAAGTCTACTAAAAACCAAATACTCCTATTACAGATGGTCAGCTATAATCGGCAAAACAGGCCACAAATTTTCTGCGTGTTATTTTATTAAGCATATTATAATATATCTGGGATCTTTTTATTTGCGAGATTTATGTTTGTATATATTATAATATATTACTACTGCTATAACTCACTTAATTCACTTCAAAGATTTTGTTATTTCTAGATAAACTACTTTCATTGCATTATAATTCGTTTAATAATCTGGTAATTTAATTCACAACATTCTGATTAGTCTTACAAAAATTTGCATTTAAAACCATCTAAAATTGCATATCGTCATCAGTACCCCTTCACTGAAAACCGGTCCTGATTAAATTTAACACAAATTAGAATAGGCACTACAGATTTTATTATTTAAATTAATACAGTGGCATCTATCTCAAATATGACAACACATTAAACAACAAACATGCATTATCATATTATAATGCGAGAATTCCACTGGCCCAAGAAAAGTATGTGCATATAACATGTTTAAATGTATACCTTGTCATAAATCATTAACGATTTAATTTGATGGAAATAATTGAATGGCATATGTAGAATGTCGCTTTCTCTCAGAACTATCGTTATTAGACAAATTCCAATTATATATCTGAGAAGAGAAGAATGTCACGATTTACAATTATCAAGATATTCTCAGAATAAAAGTGTATTTTACATTATTATTTTAATTTCATTACATACATAAACTTTATCACTATATTCAATACTTTATATTTGATTTGGTTGTTGTATGCTTATTCAATCTTTAATCGTTTTCGCAATTACTGATTGGTATATAGCTGGACTCGCAATTGATTGGTCAACACCGTAATTTTTGGTTGCCATATTCAGATGTGTAAAATTTCAATCAATTTATGAATTTGTGTTGAAAGGCAAGGATTTCTGTTATATTTACATTACCTCCCATTCATCATCTGATGAAGAACCGTTAAACCCACATACGATTTTCATTAAATGAAATATTTCTTTTTTCATAAATTATTTTTTAGAAATCCATTATAATATAACAAAAATGTTAATCACTCAAGATACGTGCAGTTCAAGGGGTTTGTTATCGCTGATCGAGGGCGATATCTATTATTTAATCCATCAGATAATCCTACTTATTGTATATATTATATAAACCTAGTATGAAGAATCTCTACAAAAGTTACGCGTAATCTGTCAGCGCGATTTCAATTTAAGATTACCGGTTAACAACTCATTAGTGATTTATTCTCAACTCCCAGAGCAGTTTTTATACTTCCGAGTTAGCGTAGATATCGTCTTCTTTAAAAGGAGAATCATGACTAGAGTTGTATAAAGTGAACGAGAATCAGAGTTTACCTGTCAACCAGTCAATCAGTCACTCATCCGCCGAGTGCTTGAGTAAGCACGCTAAGTATACAATAGTTATCACGACTTAATGGGATAATAGCTATAAATACTTACCTGATGAAAGTCAGTACCGTTTTGTTTTTATTTTTACGTGGCCATTCAATTCGTGGCGTTAAGTCAAGATGAATTATTACCGGACCCATGTTGAAGACTTTTTTGTTATCTGTGTGCAGTGGTATAAATGAAAACGTAACGTTGATAATTTTGACTGTGGCATACTAATATCTATTTTTACTCAGATTATTAATCCTATAAATATATTTTTTAGCAAATATTTTCTTTTCCGTGAAAGATCATATGTTATTTAAAGTATGTACAATATAATCATATCATATAATCGATTGGGATAAATACCCTATCCGGAGTAAAATGAAAGCTTAGAAGTTAATAAAAGCAATATAAACATATAATATTCATAAAAATGCACACTAACTTTATTTTAAATAAGCGAAGTGAATCTGTGTAGGGACCATTTTTAACGTTAGCGCTAATATAAATTTAACAAGGATTCCAACTACACTTTGTGCGGAGAGAATATTTTACATTATTATCTATGGTCAGTATTTACTCGACGTCCAGTACTTACCTTTGCAAAAAAGGATTATGTACTCTCATGAACTTAAATACAAAGAAGCCTAAGCACCGTATCTAAAGTTCTTTGACATCAAAAGGCCACAATATTTTGAAAAGCAAATGCTGGGCTGTAGAATTTTCAAATAGAGGATTACATAACTAAATTTAAGAATATATTATACCTTGGCACATTAACATTGAATACGAAAATTAAATTAGTAAAAAATGCAACCAATTTTTATTCAAGTGTTTTCCAAATGCCTGCTATGGATATTTATTATGCTTTTCATTTTAGGATGTGAATTAAAAACACAACCGCGGAAATAAATGTTTCCACAATCGGCCTATTGGGTGGCCTCTGATAGAAAGATATCAGATGGGAATTTATGCAATGTCTTCATATTTTAAAAAATAAAACACAATTCATTTGTACTACTTCCACATATTTATAATGATCAGGACCGGTTTCGCTCATTACGAGCATTATCAACTGATAAAATACAAACATAACAGGCTGATCGAAACTGGTCCTGATCATTATAAATATGTGGAAGTAGTACAAATGAATTGTGTTTTATTTTTTAAAATATAATGTCTTTCCACCAAGAATTGACAGTTAACACCTTAAAAGTGAGCAATGTCTTTAGTTGAAAATATTCACATTGAACTCCTTAAATCTGTGTATACATATTTAGATGGGATTTCATCATATTCAAGTTAACAGCAAGCTTAACTAAATCGAGAATTGAAAAATTCTATGATTGGGAGTCACAACGAAAGATTATGTATGCTACAGTGGTTAGAAGTCAAAAAACTTAAATATATGATATAAGACGACTGTTTAAAAACTGTGTTCGTGTACAGTTTCCATGCATGGAGGTGTATCAAATCGTAATGAGTGACGTTTTGATAATATCATAAAATAATCTTTCAGTAATTATTAAGAAATTGAGTAATTATAAATGCATTTTTGTATATGCACGAGCGTGAATAACTATTGTTGAAATTTCTGTATAACGCTAACCTTATAAGTACAATTTCAGGATAAATTACATTTTTATAGTATTTTATCTGGTGATTGATAAATATAGTCTTAATCTCTTTCGTATCGTATGGTCTCCATGAATCGTAACACTGTGCTCCAGAGGTTGGATTTAGGGTTAACTGTTCTTACGTCTAAACCTCGTTTTCAGTAGTGGGCAGATCATTAAATAATGTTCAAGCTTTCTAGACACTCACAAATTTGACAGATTTTCATGGATCAATTATTGATACAATCGAATTATCTCCATCAGCGATGTAAAAGTTCGCATATGACAAAAATAATTATGCATACGCAATAAGTATGCTGAAAATATACATTTCGATTAACTCAAAATTATTATATCTGTGTAAAATAAATTGACAATAAGTAAACATTCAATTGGGCATTTTATCTCCAATTCACAACACGGTAATTAAAACTGTTACCCATTGAGCAACTGCTATAATACAACAGTATCAAACCGAATTTAAATGGTTTTAAAATTACATTCATTGAAATAATTTCATATACTTCGAATTTCATAAATACCTTTCGTCATTTCCTATCCGGTCCAATTAATATTTCCGTTTAAAATAAAACCTGCCAACGTCAAAACAACAACCTTCATAATAATAAAATTAATAAACCGGAGAATAGCAAGAATGTACAGAAATAATAATAATGTAAATTATGTCAAATAGCCTTTGTTTTACAGTTTCAGAATTTATTTTCGATAAGTGGACAGTCCCGAGTATGCGACGTGGGCAGTGGTCAGTTAAAACCACGAAACAAAAATATTATCTATAGCGCAGTGTGTGGCATTGTTCCGTTGCAAAGATTAATTATTTAAAAAAGTATTTTAAGCCGCCTATTGGATAGTTACTATGCGTACCTAAAAGAATAAGAGTGTAATATAAAATTAAAATTGATAACTTCCAACTTCTTAAAGAGGCGAAACGCGTCACGTTAGCGATAAAACAAGTGGAATAACTAAGTTATCAATTTTAATTTTATATAAAAATTAACTTCCACAAATTTACCGCCGAATTCATAGAAAAAAAATATTAAGTGTATATTATATAATATATAATCAGGGTTGCCAGACGTCCCTATTTGAGCGGGACTGTCCCGAGTTCAACAAATAAATCCCGAGTACAGCATTGGTTCTGAAAATTCCGAAATAACATAATTAGTGTATATGCAAAAATGCACGTACATAGTTAAAGGAGCTCTCTTAATTTTCATCGAGAAAATACGGCGAATATATTTTTAAACAGGCTAAAAGCTCGGAAAAATACTTTTAATGAAACTGTTAATGAACTGACGATTGAGTAAAGCCGAAATAGCAATCAACTACCTAATAAAATTTTGTAGAACTAAATACTTTGATATTTTATCCTATTATAAATAAATTAACTTTGAACACGATTTTTTTCAAATCGTTTTTAAAATAACATATAGGTTATTGCTTATATAACGCTGGGTATGTACAGCTATTAAAATTATAAAACTATGACTATCGCAAATATACTTACCACGGTCGGACGTGCATATCAGTAAGCCGCAGTGAATCGATTTTAATGCACTCAATACACGGTTAACAAAGGTAACAAACTGTTATTAGTTTGAGTTGTGCGTTTTATTGTAATTCGTAGTTAATTATTAAGTATCTACCATTGGCTTAACGGGCGCTGAAAAAAATAACGGCGAATGTGTTTACATACATAAAATGATCGGTTGGTCGACATCGCCATTGTTTAAAAGATTTAATAGAAAACAGCGTGAATCTTGATTACATGCATCGTGCATTTTATTCATGAGAAAAGAAATTATTTCTTATTACCCGATCACCTAAATTAAAAACCCTTTTTTAATATACTTAGATGCAGTAAGTGCCACTTATTCAACGCATGCATCCTGACAGTGTTGCTTTACGGTTGCGAGTCATGGCACCTCACCAAGGCACAGGGTAACCGTATACTGTGCTTTGAAAACAGATGTTTGCGGCGAATACTAGGGGTACGGTGGTTTGATTTTGTCAGGTACTCGGAGGTAAGAGAGCGGACGGACCAGCCTCTTATTACGTCCAAAATAAAAAAGCGACGATGGATCTGGCTTGGGCACGTGCTGCGGATTCTCCAGAGGAGCCTGAATCCTGCCTGTCTCTTCTACCAACCAGGTGGGTTCCGTCGCTCTGGAAGGCCGCTGATGACCATACATAGGATGTATTCGGCGGAGCTACGGGACGCTGGGATGACCTGGGAGGAGGCGAGGAGGCTGTTGGGAGACAGAGAAGCTTGGAGGAACCGCGTGATGGCCATATGCTCCGAATAGGGAGCGGATATGGTTAAAAAAAAAAAAGATGCAGTATATATTTGCCTTGTAGTCGAGTGGTTACATGTTTTAACAAAGCCAGAGTTGTATTGGAGTGTGCGCAAATCCTGGACCCAGTGCGCGTAGATTTTCAAACTGCTGCGCGCGCGCGCAGCTTAGAGGGAACATTGGTTATGATTATATATTTTTTTGAATTTAAGTCAAAATGTTATTCCTGTAATTGTATCTAGTCTTACTATGTAGTCTTTCTTGTATCTGCTTGAATACCTGTGATTCCTGCGGATTACTATGTGACTATTGAGTGGTTAATGATGGCGGTGTCGACGAGTTCGAATCCCAGTACGGACACTTTATCAATCGATTTACGGATTTGTGTCCAAATGCATAGGTGTTACTTATGTTAACATTCGAGACTTATCGAGAGCGATTAGCTCACTAGTCTTGTCATAGCCCAGCCCATCCTTCCATTGATACATTGTTACTATTTTTGAAATATTTGAACAATTGAATAAAATGATGAAGGATTAATGCTCTAAAAATTGGGAACGGCGATAAAACTCTTTTAGTCATTGCAAAATGGTTTTTTAGGGATCGTAATTTTTCCTTCTTATTAATGCGTCAGAACTAAAAACATTTGACAATAATAATACCCTATATGGGTGAATTTTAGAATTCCAGGGGGAACTGCTGCCGTTTATAAAAAGATTTTCAATATTACATTTATGCATATTTGGAAAGCACCCATTGAGTTAGTTAGATTATTTTCGGAAAAGAGGAATTATATTCTGAACATTGACGAAAGAGCGAATGAAGCAAAAAAAGGTTGGGAAGCCTAGAATCTAGATTAACAGATTTAGCCTACTCACCAGTTCCGTACTACTCTAGCTTTGTAGTTATTATTTACCTAGTATAACCGTACCCATCATAGATGACGGTATTGAAATTGAAATACTGAATGTATAAAGAAGCTAGTGCGTCGAAACTATGTGTGCATTGCATAACATTTTATTTTATATATTTTATACATATATTTAGGTCATGAGAAAATTTAATGTCTACATGTGATAATAATAAAACGTCTACAGAGCGGTCTGAGCTATTATATATGAGATACTATATTTTGAGTATGATTCAAGTGTTTGCTCAACACTAGTTTATTAATCAAGAGGGATAATCTTGTTTGTAAATAAAATATGCCGGGTTGCGCAAATAGCTTGAAACATGTTTTTGGCATACGTTGTGCAAATGATACGTTAATATCAGATATTACAATCGATTGCACACTTGTTAAGTGTATTTGTAATAACAAGTGAAAGAGTTCTTAGATTAGTTTTGTGTTCCAAATGCGCTCAAAGCTTTTTTCTTAATAACTTTATAATTGACATGCAAATTGAATGTGTGGAATAAGTGTTTCGTATCTCGTGTAATACTTTGGTACATTCATGTAAATAAAATACTTTGTACTGAACCATACATTAGGTAATGCATTGTCTTCATACCATTTCCTATTTCCGAGCTGTAAAAGGTCAGAGACATAGATTATGCTTGCGAGACTCTCACAAACAAATTGAATTAAATTATATAATGTCGCACAACAAGTCACGAATATGTTACGTATATTATATTGTATTATTGTATATACAGCGTTCACATGCAAACTAAGTGTCTTCATAATAAAATAAGCTTATCCCCCCTCACGGACATAGGGTTTACTATTACCTGAAAAATTTCTTATGTAACCCCAGGCCGTTTTTGTATAAGATAAAAGATAGCACTGTATCCGAGCGGTAAATGCTAATGTCCTATTCGGCTGCTTGTTCGAAGGGTTCCAAAAGTAATGGATATATTATGAATCATGGATTTCATGGAAGAACGTGATGTTTTCATTACATCCCACCCACGTTCAATTCAATCGAGGCATCGATATTTCATATTCACATCGTTCTATCCGAACCCCTAACGAAATGAGAAGTAGAGCAAATACCTTCAATAAATTGGGAAAACTAACGTCCCTTTTGATTTTAACTCTTTCTTATAAGCGTATTAGCTATTTTAATAATATACTAGTGATACTGGACCATACGGGATAACATCTCGCTGAGCTCCAGTTGGCTTTTCCCACAACCATCCAGTGTGTATGTGCAGCTCATGTCTCATGACCGCCTTCCACAACGGTTCATACGTTATTGCTCATCATAGTCAAGGTGGAAACTGTTGTCTTTGGAACTGGACTTGGAGATCACCGTCAGATGACTGGATACTGAATCGTATGATGAACACCACGAAGGGTATTCATTCATATTACATATAGCCATAATCAAGAGCGCATGTGCTCTTGATCAAGTAAGTAAATATGACATCGTTACAGTTGTCATACAACTCAAACTATTTTGAATTAGCATTGTTATTGGTTGTTGACATAGTAACCCAAAACATATAATAAAAATTAACTTCACAAGTATTAATATACCAAACCATTATCATAAATTTCTTAAGCGTTTTTGGCTGTCACAATGCGCCAAATCACTGTAATCCAAAACTCAAGAGATATAGCCTGAACATTATCCATAGTTTTGGTTTTTTTAAATAACTCAAAATACAATGATATACTTTGTTTCTTTAATGAATAATAATAGTTTGATTTTTTGTATCTCGTGACTTATTTGACGTGTTTTTTTTTATATATTTATTTCTTTGTCTTCATAAGTATATTAGTTCCGCCTTGATTATTTGCTGACATGCTTGCCACCCAAAACTTAAATCAAAAGTTATTTTTGGTTAGCTAATCCGGACTTCAATATCTACATAAATAAATCTGACTGAAAAAAAAAGCAAAAGGCCAAAGTTATACATCGTGATTAACGAAATGTCAAGACCGCGTTGTATAACTAATTGAACATAAAACTGTTGGTTTACGTGATGAAATGGACTATAATATTAACAATTAATCACGCACGTTCTTATGATATTATAATACATTGAATCTGTTGCATGAAAAACACCTTGGTTGCTGTTTATTACGATTTCAGTTTTCTCCTTGAGATTGTTGAGCTGTTCGGCTTATTTTCAGGGCGTTGCGTTAGATATTATGTAATAATTTTAGTTTCTTCGGCTTCTCAACCCTTTTCAAGCCGTGTACCCATTTTATAATAGCCAAATACCCTATAATTACGCTCCCTTCCTCGTCGAATTTCAATTAGATACATTACAAAAACACATTAGATACTTTCGAAATTAATACATCTTTTTTACGAAACTTTAAATTCAGGTTATCCCTTGCTTTTCTTGCTGATAAGCATTGACAATGCACTATTGTTAAAAAATACATAATAGGCATTAGGAAACAAAACTCAAGAAACAGGAAGACAATCAATTTAGAGTTCGAAAAGTGTTTTTAGGCATGGCAGTATGTCCAATCAACTTTGAGGGAGCAAGTCATCTTCATTCGACGGTTTTCGAAAATTATGTATGTTATTAACATAATGAAAAACGATTTTTACATCACAGTCAATATGTTTACTGGCTTTTATTTAGACGTTGGGGGCAATTCTAAAACCACTAGTGACCCACCGAGGGAATCCGAGCTTTATAGAGTTTAGGCATGTTCTTAACGTTTTCTGAAATTGTGTTTGAATAGTTATACTATGACAGCGGACTGCATTACATATTAAAGAGCTTGAACATGGGACTTACTCAACAAAATCAACAGCATTTTCAACTGATGAATCCCTCGCTAAACGAAACCGGTCCATAATATAAAGTATGACTATTTTTATAAGCACATTTGTGGAAATTAATTTGTTCTATAATCATCTATACGTTTAGGAAAAAAATACTATCGATTTCATCATATGGATATTCAATTAATTAGTCGCACAGCAACCATAAGCTGCAATATATATACATATATATCTATACTATATAGCAGATAATACATGTATAAATCTGTATACATATCATTTTGGCTTCCATTTCTAGGTGAACTGTGCTATTTTCAACTGTCTTCCACCAAAAAAACGCCAACGTCTAAACGACCTTGTGTTTGCTCCGTCTGTCGCTGGTGAAGCCTGGTAATAAATACCAATTATATTTTTAAAAAAATTCAAGGTCATTCATTTAATTGCTGATTGTTTTAAACCAAACACTGAAAATACAATATTTAAATATAATTTTTTAATAGTTGCATTGTTATACATGTTGGTGATTTAAATTTAATTATGTGCCAACAGTAATAGTAAAAATATAAATTACGACTCTGGTTAATTCGTAGAGAATATTTGTTATAAAGTAAATTAATATTCACGTTATTAAAATACGTGCAATGGTTCAGCCACTAACTATGCCGATAGAGCATACGCTCCTTATTCGGTGCGCTTACTTTTTCTTGATAATAAATATACTTGCTCATTAAAAAGTATAATAATGATTATGATGTTTTTAAGATTGATTAAATATTCGTGTCCGAAATCGAGGTACTTTTCAAAATCTGGGGCCTTTTAGAGCGGCTTAAAGCCGTTGGTAAATTGCAGCTAGTTATGTGACTAAATAGATTCCCTTTTTTATTCTAAATAATTCTAGGCATAGCCAGGACTAAATCTAGAGGAATAAATCCCAACGTGACACACAACTAAAAGATAGTATTCATAATTAAATGCTTGACAAGTTGAATTCAAATGCAATTTATGTTTGACAATGTATAATGCGATCTAATTCACAAATCTTGTCAGTTAATAATAATCAAATAATTGTTCGTAAAGTTAATGCATAGTTACAAAGGTGAAATTTTTATTAGTCAGGTATCATTTTTGAAATAGAATAAGTTACCTGTGTGCACAGGCTCAAATGTTCTCTAAAAGCTATAAAAAATAAATAAGCTTGACAAATTCATAGATTAAAAGAAACTGTAATATATATATGTGTGTCACTAATATGCATTTATATACTGAAATTGGCTCTATTTATCTTATATTTATACAATATAAAACATTAGTGAACGCCAAATACGAGGAAAACCGACATGCTGCTGATAAACATATTAAATCCTTTTATCTGAGTCATAACTCCATTTATATCGATTTTAAATCAGTATAAGAAAGTTTCAAAATTCGAACAATGAATAATTTACTGAAAATTAACAATTCGTGCAACAAAATAAATATCTTTCTCGTTCCTCAACATAAAAATAAAACAGCAATTACCCTCACAGGGCTTAAATCCGAGTGATCACGTTCGGCCGTTCATTTTGTTCGGTTGTGGTGTCTTCGGGTAGGTCCTCGAACGAACATTTCATAAATTGATTGAAAGGGATGGTCGTCTCTGATATATACAGTCTTTCTCACCATCTGACACTTAAAACTAGCCACAGGAACAACGATGTGCTATATATTAAACAATTCCTATCCTCATCCTTCTACCATTACCATATATGTTAAGGAAATGTTGAGCGACTGAATAAAAATCAACTCTTGTACAAAACACCTTCGTTTTAGATTCTGTATTACTACTATTGAGTAGTATTGATTCTACACATTCAGAACGGATATTTTTTTTAAAATACCTTCAACGTGCAATAGTAATTATTATAGATAAATTGTTATTTTGTTTTGAACGGTTACATATCAAGATAAAGTGGATTTGTACTAAGCATGTGTTTCCATTATAATAGTAATTTTATCGATTTCATCCGTATGCAGTCACCAAGAATAATTCAAAACTAAGAGCGCACTTGACGAATGTCAGACAAGATAATAAGCATCATGTTAGCATTGAAAATCTCTCACCGATGCCGCAGCAAGAAGTACCATTATCACATCAACTTCCACTCTTCGACACGATCGTATGCGGACCAGCACGCAAATCAAACGAAAGCCACAACTGATAAAGTAATTGCTGCAAATCGGACAAACTTTCAACTCACTTCAATAGATATAATTACAGCGCCAAAGAAAACACCGACAACTCCGCTGATAACACGACACCTTGTCAAACTGCTGCAGTTTTTCACCTCACGCTCACTAACTGCGAAGCCGTATTATCAAATAAACAAATCACAATACTGGTTATCAGCGATGAAAATCTTCTCACATGGCTATAAACTACAATTAGTTCTCACCACCGGTGGTGTTTCTCGGAGAATTTTCTTTGAATAATTGATCAAATAAGATCATGAGCACTTCGTCGTCAACGATGTTTGTACAGTTTGCGCGGTTCGTATCGGAGCTCGAAACGCGCTAACGACCAGCACCGCCTGCGTTACAGACTTGACTGTCAAGTCACTGGCGTTACATGTGAAATCAACTGTGGTTTGCACTGTAGAACCGATCCGTAGTTTACCTCTGAGTTTAAGCGAGGCTTTATTTACCTTCGTCTATGGATAGACATTATAGATACACTCGTATGTCTTACCTTTGTTTAGCTTACGACTGGTTGTACCTTGCGCAGATCTGCATTCAGAATCTTATAATAAGAAGCTGGATAAATGAATTACTATGAGTACTTGATAATTATAGGGCATCAGCAAATTATCAGGGACAAACAACGCATTTCTAGATGGAGCTGGAATGCGCAAATATCATTTTTACTTTTTAACAAACTATCGCGAATTTTAATCGGTATTCATTGTAAATGTAGAGTTTCCATTGTCTTCCTGCATAAAATAACACTATAGCCTGACTTATTTTTTTGTCCTCCCTAGTTAGTCACGGGCACAGCTCATTATCATCAATTTTTTGTACATACTGTTTTCTTGAAATAATTTGTAACGTAATATTTCCTCTATCAATTTACTACTGCAATTATGCGGAACGTTATCCCAATCGAGCGATGTAAATAATTGTGAGTTCCTTGAGATTTGTTCCAAATAAGGGTCTGTTTCAATGAACCGATTGCCTAATACAGCGGAATCGGCTTGTATTAGGACTTTCAAAGTCATATGCATGAATTCCAGTGAAACGTTTAGTCTATGGCACGAATACGTGTATGAAATGCTATAAATAATTTCCGCAGCTTCCACGACGCCCCCATAAAAGTACCTACCAATCTCCCAAATTCAAGTATGGAAAAATAATTACTATATTTGCATATATAACTTTTACTAAGAAATACTCTTATCAATAACTGTACCCACAGATAGAACATCAATCAATCTTCTTCTCTGAACGTTATTATTAAATTTATTAAGTATGTACTTATCTATTATTTTTCATTCACATTATAAATTATTACTATTAATCCATCATAATATGGCTACCAAAACCAGTAAATAATAATTAATTTTATCATCTAGCCGTCATATCTGTTTGAAATATTATATCATTCGCGCAGAAAATGTTGATAATTCCGCAGTAAATAAAACCGAAAAGACGTTATCTATTGTGCGCGATCAAAAAATAAACGATGAGCTCAATAATAATAATTTTAAAGTATATTACGATTTTATTTAAATCAAAACACAATGTAGTGCGATTCTTCATCCCGTAAGTGCCCAAGAGATTTATATATTTCTTCAGGTGTAAAAAACATTGCGTATTAATGTCTTTTTGAACAACTTACATGCGAACGGGTGCACATAAAATATATTGTGTATACAATAGATTACCGTTGTGCATGTTTTTATGCTTTCGTGGTTTGTATTCATACAATTATTATTTTGTTAGGATACCGTGTTTAAGCTTGGTGGTAATCATTCAATGTCTTGTTTTCAAGATTTTAAAATAACATAAGTTTCCTTATTATTTTCTCATTATTCTTCTATTGCAACTTGCTGCCATTAAGAATGGAAACTATGATGTTTTTGAAGCACGGTGTGTCTTAAATTACTATATATATATTTATATTTTTTTTTGATAAACAGAATGTATTATATCAATACATGGAAGTGTACAAAATCTCAATAGTTCAAATTTGTATATAGATAAATATAGTGCATTAGCATGTTTTGTGTGAGTTATGCACAGTATTTTTTGGTGTGGGTTACGTCCTTTTTCTTTTCCACAGTCGATATATATTAGGATGCCATGTTGAGCACAATTATTAACGTATTTACACTATTTTTATTCTTATGTAATGTTTAAATTTAACAATGTGATATTTAAAATATCAACAAATCTTATAAACAATTAAACCCACTTAATCAACAATCAGAACTAGGCTAAAATCCTTGATGAATCAAACAATTGTTAATGCATTACCCTTTACTTTATTAAATAGCAGTAGACGAGTGTAAGCCGACTTCTGCATCGTCTTTCAGTTATCAAGGGCTTGAATTCAAGAATGGATATCTACTAATTTTGGTTAACCATAGTCACGGAGCATAGACAGAGTGATTAGATAACTAAACCTTTCCTAAACTTATACCTACGACCTACGTCCATCCATACCCTTTCTGAAAAAGGAGACGGACTTCCTTTGTAATTGTGAAGTACTTTATTGTGAATCTATATTTTTTAAGTTATGGTGAAAAAAAAACTATTTGAAACCTTACATGGTTGCTGTTATTTATAACGTTTTTAAGTCCCACATTTTTCACGTATAAATAAAAGTGTTTTATAAAAAAAACGTACTTATTATACGATAAAAATGCATTCTGTTGACAAAGAATAATATGTCAGTAGTACTCTTCAAGAGATTTTCGATATAACTGTCGTAAAGAACGATTATAAATATGTCGGTTATTTCATGGCGCTTGAGTGTTTTTGACCCCTGTCAAACAACCGAAGCAAGAACAGATTCACTAGAAAACACAAAACCGATTTGCCAGGGGCGTAGCAAGTGGTTATAATTTGCATCTATCTTAACACAATAGCGAAAAAACAAAATAATACGTATCTTAATAGGACGTCTTGCGGAGAATTTGCTAGCTATGTATATTAAAATATGATTGAGGCATTTGACTTTCTCCGGCTTTTCACGATCGGTATACCGCAAAAATACGGTGATTTTATTTTTGAATATTTTAAGTTTTCTGATTTACCATCAATAGTTTCCTCTTATTATATTAGATCGGCCACGCCCAGGAGCAATGAACTTTGGTTAGTTAAATAACACTATGATATTACTGTTTGTCAATCATTTTTAATCTTATCTTATCACTTTATTACATTTTGTATTCAATGCGTTCAGAATTTCGACAGGATTGAGTAACTGGATTTGGGGCCAGCGACGGAATTGTGGTATATGCTGTTTTATGAGAAGTCGAAAATGCCTGATTTTGATGAACGAAGATACTTAGTATTATTATAAATACCTATACCATCATATGCTTCACGTTGGGAGCGGGCATGGTTGAAAAATTTTTTAATTTTTGTTATATTGTCGCTATATAACATCAAATTATGGATGTCTGATAGAGAATCACAACCATGGTTGTTTTTTTTTTTACGTCAACTGGTTTTTATTCAGTCACTTTACCTCGTTTTTCTGGAGAGAGTAACGATGGAAGGAAATCGAGTCAAGAAAGAACTATAAGTTAGCTTGACGCGTTCCATGCACACGATTTTTAGGATTAAATGTTAGGGAGGAAATTAAAACAACCTAAACATATTGAAAACAAACTCATAAATCAATCTATGATAGTGTCCATTCTGGAATTCAAACCAGTAGTTACTACAATCGAATAGGACCAACGTACACTTCACACAAAAATATGCAAAAAACGAACATTAAAATCATGATTCATCTGAGATATGAACTTCGTGCTGCTAATCTAACGAATAAGCCGTAAATCCATTAAAATGATTGCATTCTTAACTTTAATGCACGTTGCACGAGGACCTGTGCATATTACGCAAAAACTTAAATGCCAAGGATATCTAAACATCCAATCAATACCATCCTTCAACTTAATCCGCTCTGACAAAAACGTTCATCCGAAAAGTCGTGATTTATGTTACTTTACATAAAGATGGTCGTCAATCCTTTGTATCTCACGTAGCACTAAGCTCATGGTATAAACGTTTATAAGATAGTGATGATAAAAGCTCCATTTTTAATCATTAAAACGTAATGACACTTTTTAATCACAATAAATTAATTTGATTGGACTCTTCACGGACCACCCAAAATTTTCTCGTAGAATACTGGTGATCCGATGACCACCGGTTGAGAACAGCTGCAGTCAGCGGTTATTGAATCTGGAATATGTTAATCAACTGAGACGTTTTGAAATCATAGTAAGGAAAATTTTATCAGTTAGAAATTAGACGAACACTAATAAAAAAATTCTTTTTCTCATAAATAAATGTCACTGTCGCAGAGGCTGAAACTTTTCACTCCCTTTAAGGCACCGTGTGAAGAATGTAGTACATCTTCCGTGTAAAGATATCATTTACGAAGAGCAATCGGATATTTGATTGCTTACCATCACACCATAACAGGCAGTTACGTAATCAGTAAGGAAATCAACAGTCATGCAATCGACTACTCAAAAACTTCAATCACAATTACATGTTTTATTAGTGGGTTCATTGCACATGCTTTTTTTGTTTAAAACCATGATGTAACATTTTAAGTTCTCTTCATATATATATATATCTATATCTTCTTACGTCACTTATATTATTAATAATTGCATCTAAAAAATATTTCTTCCTGAATAAAACAATTTTGGTGTATTTTCTCATTCAATATTCATTTGGAACAATAAATAACAAACCAATGAAATGAGTAGTAAATTAATACGTATCGTTAACACTATTTGCAAGTAATTTAGTAGGATAGTTCCTGTAGAACAGTGTTTCTTAACGAGGTAGTAGATGCATTCGTAGAACACAAGACCCGTCCCCTTGCCTACTAATTTACGACTTTTTACAATTCTACGTGGGCCACAGTCACAAAAATATGAAGCGGTCATCATGCAATTATTTAAGTTCATCCAAAAGATGTGTTCGAACGGTTTGTGAATATTTTTTTGGAAGGGACTCACAAGTGGAATACCTTAGAGCTTAGAGCCTCAATTCATCTAAATTCGGCTCTGGATAGAATCAGTCATTTCAGTGCCTTCCATTATTTGAATCAGCGTATCCGAGTTCTTCTGCACGTGTTTTATTTCTACTAGGACATCCATTGAATGAAATATTTTATTCAGGCCAATTTTAAAATTTCGTTTTTACGTTAAATACTTTTACTGTGGTCAAAATGGTCACGATATGGTCAAGAAATACTGCTCCAGACTTACTTAATGGTCAGGTGCGTCACTACAAGTTGCTTATACTCTTATTACAAGGCGAGTCTTACGTACCTACACAATTACACTTATTTTTTTCTTATTCGGTTATTACCGACAATCAAAACGTTTCTTTTTCGATTAAATTATATTTATTTGCAAAATACAGGGGCACAGGAAAGTTTCCAAAGTGGGCCAAATTGTAACTAGACCACTGGAGAGGGTAAAATGGAAAAAGCTGTTCCATGGCTACGTAGTAATCGAGAGTTGTATCGAATAATGAAGATCCCCAAGAAATATGAGGAATAATATTAATATTAACGTAATTATTAGATTCTAGACGCAGTTGCTTTTGCAATTTTTGTCCATACATTGAGAGTATGTAGTATGTACTAATTTTCAATTTTATTAATCCGAAAAAGTGCGTCATTTACACACGCTAATCCCTTATCACATGGATTACTGTCTGTGTAAAATATGACCGCATACAAAAAGCAAATTACGAGACCCATTTATTATTGTATGAAAAACATTACCTGATTTTAATTTATAGCCTTATACAAGGTTTATTCACTTAAGGGCTTCTATCCTACTCAGTTTTGTGGTCAAGGCTGAAAATCCAAAAACGAAAATAATCATACAACAATTTTTTTATTTACATCAAAAGACATGGATATATTCGAAACGTTTAGGTTTTCTAACCTAACCTAACAATTTTTATTCTTAAAACTTGTTCTTCAACCATTTGAGTCACCAGTTGCAAGGGCCGTTCGGCTAATCAATGCATTGCCTAGAGAGGTGCACATTTTTAGCAATAAACTTAGGGTTCTGTTTTCTAAATATGTTTTTCTTGTATGTTAATAACATGTCTTGTTTTTTTTCTAATTTTAAAATTGTTTCTATTATTATTATTTTACTTTATAAATGCAAGGCGCATTGGCGTCAACTGTAATGCCATGTATTTTATTTTTTTAGTTTACAAATAAGTAAATAATTAAATAGACTCCATTATTTTTATCATAACTTTTTCTAAAATGGGAAGGCGAGCGAATAGCTCACAACCATCACTAATTTAACTAGCTTAACTGTTGAACCAATCCATTAGGAGTTCATATGTTTTTTGTCAAATAAAAAAAGTACTAAAATATTTTCTCGCAGATGTTAATTTATTGTGTTTTTTATATAAATAATATATTATATTATTTATAAAAAAAATATAAAGTTTTTGTTTCATAATTAAGATAATGATCAGCAAAGGTTTGTATTTTTTTTATTTTACTTATTTTCGGCTATTCAATAAGGGGTAAGTTAAAAGTTTCAGATTCTGAGACAGTGACACTCATCAATGAGAAAACAATTCATATTATTACATTAATAAAATCTAGCTCAATATAATTTGAAAACATCTCAGTAAAGCTTTTTACTCACCTTTATAATAAACTATTACTAAGTTCGTTGAAAGCAATTTAAGCCCTGACACAACAAGCACTAAGGTACTGTATTGTGAAATACATAATTCATCTGAAATAATATATTATAAAACAATTTATAATATAATAAACGTGTATCAAAATAAAGTGTTCATTGTTTTCCTAAAGTTCGAGATGAATACATTGTTCTCTATCGACATCTATATTTGACAATCGATATTTTGAAATATCGAGAATTGATGCGCCAGTTGACTGTTACAATATTTCTGCATGAATGCATTGCACCGGACAACTGCAACTTTTTACAGTGGCAGCTCTTTCGATTATTTTTTTTATATGCAAATGTAAAAAAATGGTCAATCATGTCCGATGTGTCAATTGGCGTAAGAAACACTTTAATCAGCAGAAAACCGCGCAATTCGATGAAACCGTGTCTGATGGCAAATGGTGCGAATTTCCGGGACTTTCAGAGCGTTAGTATGACAACGAGTAAAACTTATGCGTTTTAACGTTTCTTATAGCGCCAGTGTATACGCCCTGTAGAAAGCGTGTGAAAAATTTGAAGAATGGTAAGGAAATAGATATTTCTATGCGAATACGACGTATCACTTTAAAATGTTCTTTGTATTTAATATCTATTATCATAACTATTATGATAGAAAAGAGATAATAACATATGGACTAGGCATGCGAGCTCTACGACGTTTTCTCTTGTTTGTTTCCGATTTTAAACCGGAAAGTAAGTTATAAAAATACACAAAAATAACTGCTACAGGATGCTTATCACATCCTTTGGGAATTTCCAGAGATAGACAATGAAAGGGGATAATTATTATTCGAATTGATCCGAACGTCGGTTGGAACGTTCCGTCATACCGATAGTGTTTGCGAAGGCTAATTAAAATTTTTAAAAGGCATTTACTTTTTTTGTCTTCAGTGGATTCAGCGTTAACTTTGTCAAAATTCATTTTTAATATAAAATTAAAATTGATAATTTTCTTATTCCACTTGTTTTATCACTTAAGTGTTGCGTTTCGCCACATTTATATGGCATTTACTTTCATAAAAATGTCAACAAAGCCAAGTATTTTTTTTATCCAAGAATAATTATAAGATTGTAGTTGATGGCTTTTCCGACATCTTAGAATAAAATACTTAAATAGGTGATAATATATCAACTATATCTTAAACTTCTTTTGGAACTAAATACTTTGCTACGTTTACTTTACTATTCATTACACTTGCGTTTTCCTTTCTATGACAGTCTTACTGTGGAACAATTACCACATCCAGGCAATCATGTCAAAGAAAATAATTTTTCCTCAATAATGCACGGGAAAACCACTTGATTATTTTTATTTTTCACAGGAATAAGACTTGATGACTGGCGATGAGCTGAGAATTGTGGCAGGGAAAAATACTAAAAACAAATGAACATCGATTATTTGATTCAAATGTGTTCTATGCGATCGATGCACCATCAAATATTAATTTATTTGAGTTAAACAAATGAGTGATTGACAGTAAATTAAAATTGACATATATTGTATTAAGTTTTTGAATACCAAATAGTGTTCCAGAGTCATGTTCATAGAGGGAGTGAACTCGGACGACTTATATAATAAAATTAAAATATGTATTGTATTAAATTAACGTTATTCATTTTCTCGACGTACAGACAAAACGGTGGACCTCCACTGCCATCGATAGTCATAAAAAATTGAATCTAGGACAGATTATCGGTTCACCGAGTTTAACCGAATAATCTTCATCGAACGGAAACGAGCGCAGAGGCTGGTGCATTGATATCTACCACAGCTAATTTGAATACTATTATTGTGATGATGATGATGGTGGTGGTGGAGTCGGTACGGTGTGATCCAGCGCACGGAAAGTGGGCGGAGATATATTATTTCTTTCTTTTGCAGAGCAGAACCGATTACAATATTTAAATAGACGTCCGGTTGTCGATTAGAAAAACTCGAAACGAAACCCCCATTTTCCCCAATGAGTTTTCACAAACTGTCACAAACTTTCTTGATGTTGCATCTTCAAACCGTGATTTCAGTAGGACTAGATGTTACTCGTCACCTCATATCCAAGGTGTGAATATGTCCAGAAGCGAATTTTTATATCACCGATCGCAAATAAATCACAGTCTCTTCAACAAATGACAAGATACAGATAAATTGTCGATTGAATTAGAATTTTGATGAAACTATTTACATTAAAATGCAATAGAAATCGATCAATTTTAACCACCTCTAGTCAACTCAAAATAGTTGTAAATAAATAGTTTTACAGAAATACGCCCATGAACATGTTTCTAACGAAATATTGTCGTAATAGGAAGAGTCGATATCACTTTGTCACGATGCGTGTGATACTCCATCGGCTGTAATGAAGTCTTTCAACTTTAATGTGTCAATAAAACAGGTTAAAAGATCAGTTATTTAAAAGCTAGGATGAAAGGAGTAAATGTAAGGATGATTTCTTATTTATTTAATCATTTCAGTAATGAAATATTAATATCCAGCGATCCTATAGTGCACAGAAGAAGACGCAGACTGAAGATTTGTTGGCTAGACGGAGCTGTCAATGACTGTCGTTTGCAGATTGTGCCGAGCGGGAGAGAGACCAATTCGGATTGAGACAAGAGAGTTGTTGGAGGCACCCAGGACCCACCCTAGAATGTTGCGCTCCTAGTGATGATGATGAGCAATAAAAACCCTTTTTTGTACGTAAAAATACTCTTAACCATTGCTACTATTATGTAACATTAATTCTTGCTTAAAATTGTATTCGATTTAATAAAGAATTTGAGGAAGGGTTGATAAAATCACATGAAGTAATGCCTAAAATAAAAATTATATTTTAATTGGGCAATTAAACACTACACCTTGCACAGTAACACAGCTTCAATTATAAAACCATAAAGTAATTACTAAAACCATTCCTAAATTATCTTTTACCATTGAAATACAGATATTTTAAATTATTTTATGTATTTTGCTATCGGTTCATTAAAAAAATAAAACATCTTAGTTCATAAAACTGTTATAAATATGACATAATATTTGAATATATTAATGTATTTTAAGTAGAAATGATTTCAGTTCAAACTTAACTATCAGTTTGAAGGGCAAATGATAAATACTAGCTTGACAACCAAATCGGCCACTCAGGAAAATATTCTCGTAAGTTATAAATTGTCAATTTTATGGATACGGTTTTAATCGAGATTTGTTGCTCCAGTTTTATTGAATATGATCATATCGTACGTCTCAATAGTGTCAAATAAAAAACACTTAATTCAATTGACAAAATTTCAAAAAAACAAATAATTTTATTGAATTTCAGTTACCAATTATTTTTCATTTAAACTATTAAAAAATATGCAACTGAGGTTAAAAGAATGATCTCGCATAAAACACACCGCAATCGATGGATTGGGCAGCCCTATTTTAAAGTTTCATGGCTGAAAAATCGACTTAATTGGTGCGCCGGCACATGTCAAAAGCTGTTCGCGTGGCTGCTTACAGAACTGATATGGAAACCTTAACGAAAAACAGCTTCCGATAATAGAAAAATGCAATTCTAGATACTCCACATAAAAATACAAAAAGCCAATTCGTATGCTTTTATCCCTAAAATTTATTGGAATCATTAATCAAAAAAATTACAAAACACGAAACAGAAAAAGAATCGACACACTTCTATTTTTGACATAAAAAAAGATAGAATAGCATTGTAGACGTTATTGATATATGATATACATATTTCGACAGAACAACTTGAACTAGATGTATCGCATGGGATAAATTACATCTAAATCAATGGTTAAATTATGTAAGTTAATAGGCATAATCTTCTAAGCTGTAAACTAATATATACCTCTCAGTTCTAAGCAAACAAAAATCCATTTAAGCAAAGTTCGAAGATGATGTGTTACCGAAATCTTTATCGACGACATTTGATAACTGTTTTCCTTTTTTTGTGTAGTTGAATACTTGGAACTTGACTTAATTTTTCCAAAAAATGTAAATAACGGATTTCGGAACAGCACCCCCCCCCCGCCCCCGATGACTAGATCAGTAACCTTTCAATCGGTACTGGTTTAATTATTATATTGTATTATTCATAGTTAAATGTCTTCATTCAATTTGTTCGAAATGTTGCAATAACTAACAACGTTATTATGCTCTTTAATGACAACAATGCTGATGTATTCATTATTTGCGAACAAATTAAACTGTGTGAGGTCACCTTAATTACGTCAATGAGATAACAATGACTGTTTGTAACCGCTGCTTCTTCCTGTTCCCATAATTAATTATTATTGTAGCTAAACAATGAATTATTCGGGTTATCCGATCTAGGTAGAGTTGTTTTATGATGCATTATCGCGAGCTACCAACCTTTTTTCAAATTACGACCCCGCTATGACATTTTTTATCAACACACACACCACCCTCTGGGCTTCGCGATCTTGGGATACTTGAAAACCCAAATGCTTATTCGGACGAGCGTTGAATTGACTTGGGTTTTAATTTGTAATAAATACCGTAATTGATAAAATAACTGTCATGTAGATACATTAAGCATCGAATAATTAATAAATGAAAAGTATTTTTTTACCAATCATATGGCTGAGTGGTAAACACTCTATTGCGTTATCTGCTCTTTTCGCAGTCAATAAATAGTTTGAATCTCCGAATAAAAACTTTAATGAATGCGTATCGAAAGCATGTGTAATACCTTCATTCCTTACTTTTCTCACACAAGGCACACCTAAGCACACATAAATATTTCGCGGCAAACTACTAGCTAAAGTATGTAAATTTCATAAACAAAACTTACAATTTATTAATTTGTTCTTATTTGAAATAGTGGTTAATACATTTTTGAATAGAAACCAATTAACTCTTTTACCTTTTCAAAGTGATGCAACAATCAGCACACTAAAACAGTTTTTTTTTCTATTTTAATTTATAAAAAAAGCATTTGTAAAAGTGGTAACTAAAAAAAAATAATTAAGAGTTACTACAAAAAATTATTTAAGCTGAGTTGAGTGAATAAAAGAGCTGCCCATTTTTTTTTTGTTTCGCCAAATCGAAAATAGTCTTCTCTCCTCTCTTTTATCTGTTTTCAATAATAGTCCCGTGTTCACATTTTGTGCGAAATAATCGGGATTGATATTTTTTCCCAAAAAATGCGTATTTCAGGCTCATGGTTTGATAATATGTATTATTTTGATACATTCGTTTATTTTTTGTAATAATCCCACTAGGAATTTTTCGTCATCAATGCTTCCCAACATATGCAGAAATGTGTTATTTGTACAGTAGGATTTATTCGTTTTATACACGAGACAAACCCCTTTTTATTATTCATGAATGTCGTTGCACCATCCATATAAACACTTGTACAATTATTTTATCAAAAATCTAAACAATAAAATATTTCTTTCAACGAGAATAATACTAACGGAAATCTTAGCAAACGACTGGTTCTAAGTTCTAGTACACAATTTTTTCTCATTTTTGAAACATTGCGCCGCGGCACACCTAGGATCGTCTTGCGGCGCACCAGTGTGCCGCGGCACACCGATTGCGGACCACTGCATTATCTGATCGTGGAAACGAGTAGTATAGAGGGAACAGTAAGTCAACTGCTGGTATTTTTTATCCCTATTTTTATTTACACCATCTCTGAAGAGCTAGGGTGAACTAATAATCAATTCTTGCTAACTACATTTAGGTTTGGTTATAAAAACACAGAAGTTGTACAATCGATTGGTATACAAATGTTACTATCATTCCTAGCTTCAACTATGCCGCCAAAATAACCATTCATAATAAAACCTTTTTGCAATGTAAAATCGAATACTGACATTAATATTTTTCACACCCTTAAAATACAAACAATTGAATGCCACTGTCTTATATGATTCGCTCCATATCAAACATAGCCAAGTCAGTTTCACTTTTTTGATCACTTTTTTAAGACATCGACTGAGGATGCTTGATAGAGTTTCAATATCAAATTTGAATTGTTGAGATTTTGTACATTTCCATGTTTTTCGTCACTACCGACCCGATATGGACGTTGAACAAACTGCATTATAAACTTTTCGAAATTGAAACAAACGAAAAATTTCGAAATATAATTTATTATAATACTAGTGAATACCCGCCATGCGTTGCAATACCAAAGAAAGAAATGGTTTGTGGTTTAATTCTGTTTATTGAAGTGCTTTTGGATTAGAGGAATGCAAGGGGCTGAAATTTCATAAAATTATCCGTTCTAAGTACGTCATCTTCAGACCTGGCCGGAGCCTCAATATTTCACTTGTTACCCGAACCCGACCCGAAGCCCAGATTTATTTTTCTCACCACAAAAAAAGCCCGATTTTTCGATATAGTAATTCATTTATACTTTTCAAACAAAACATAATATTGTTTACATATTTCCTTAATTTTTGTTTTTTCGTCTGGTTCAGAGATGTCGCTAGTTGTACGTATTTGATCTTTTTTTATTTTTTTTTCCTTCAGAAACCTTCACGGGTGTGACCGCAGCAACTCACCAAAGTTTGATCGAAATCGGATGAATGGTAAAGGAATGCATAGAGGACAAACAAATAAACAAATCTTAATTTTTATATATATAGATTATGTAGTACAAATTATTGTGTCTTATGACGATTTGTCAAAAAAAGATTTTTTCAATGGATTCGACGCTTATGTTGAGATAATTGTTTCTAAAAATACGATAAAATTGATCACAAAAGTTTTCAGATATATAGTGGAATGTTTTAAATTCAGTTTTATTCAAAAATCTATTATAACCAATGAAAACAATGTCATTATTAATAAGTACTAAAAAAATGAATACAGATTTCTGTAACGCAATAATTGTATTATTAACAGAAAAAGATGCAATTATAATAAATAACTGCCAATATTATTTCTTAATTTTATCGAATTGCCATCATTTAAATGCTTTCTGATGATAATTAAAGCGTTACTCAATCGATAAACGAGTTGCGATTTATATTTTAAATTGGTGATCTATATTCAAAAATCTGCCGATCGCTCCGACAAGTTTGATTGGATAAAAAGAGTTGCATAACTGTTAATTTCCATTGAAAGTATTTCAACTAACCTGTATTGTTGAAAAAAATGAAACAAAAAGATTTAAAATACGAACAGGTGTTGCAGTAAAAGAGCCAAATAAATTTGCTTTGATTTGCAGCTGATGACAGCCGGCAATTAGAATTTTATAAAGCATGCCGTATGATCATGGAAGCGTGTCAAAAAGCCGAAAGAAATGTATAAGCAGAATAACAAAAAACAAAGTGTACTTAACTATTAAACGCGCTTAATGTAAGTAAATATGGTTAGCTTTATTATTAAAAGAAAAACAATTCCGAGATTATGAGAAGTGGGGCGCTTACAGAAAGTAACATGAAATACGGTCAAAGATTCTGCCAATATAATGCGTGGTAGGTATTCGGTTTTTTATATTAAAAAATACAGAGGAGAGACCTATGGTACAACAGTACTAACAGTTTTAGCCCGCAAGATTTCTGGTCATTATTAGATAGCTAGCTGAATGAAAGCGGTCGTATTTTTTTTGGTAAAAATTTGGAATTTGTTTACAACTTACTTTATAGTGAATTGTTTCATTATGACTTATAAAGTCTTTCTATAAAAAATGAACAATGAACGATGTTCATTTCATTTTCCTTATTGTTATGAATACGTTCATGATCACAAGAATCGAAGAATCTATCCCTGCCATTGTTGAAAAGGAGTCTGGGCGGTTGAAGTAATACTTAATATATCTCACTTAAAAATATGTATATAGGATTTCAAACACTGGATATTTAAAGCGGAAGATGCCATCTGATATTATACATATTACAGCGACATATTATCATTAATATGAAGTTAAATAAACAGAAATTTCCAACAAAAAATTCATAAATTCCAGCCATCTTCTAATCAGTCCCATGACGGCCAAATCCTGAAATCGTACATGCAAGTCGCATATGAAAATTTTACTATTTATAGTTCTCTCCAAAATTGTCTTGCTCAGTTGTTTCAACCTTAAGCAGCTGATATGGAATAGATTTGTTTTTAGTTTTAGATTTAAGACCCAACTTAACCTTATCCAAAGAAGAAAGTCAAAATCGTGTATTATAAACTGCCCAAAGTTGAAAAAATCAACTGAGAAGAACCGAATCGGAGAGAGGCGAATGGTTGGTTATCAACGTCCTGGAAGGTCTAGGATCTCAAGCAAACACCATTTCAAATCCGGTTCAACTCTTATTTATTTTAATCGAATATGTAGTGGTTTAAAATACACAAAAATATTACTTACACATAAAATTGAGAATACATTTACATTTACCGAACACATGAATTTACCTTTAAGTTATACTGCAATTGACACAACAACGATTTTAAATTAAGTCCAATTTTAAAACAAACAAAACCAATTTATAATCACTTGCGAAGCCGGCCGGCTCTCTAGCTGAAGGGCTCCGACAGCCGACTGTCGCCAAAAATGAAATTAAAATTCAGCCATTATAGGTTCTCCTCTTTTTGTCAAAAATGGACCCGTCCAGCGGACGAGTCCATTTTTGGACGGCGGTTAGCAGCCGATGGCTTTCAACGACAACAATCGGTTGGAATACCACGAATCATTGCCATTAACGCTGAGCGCTGTCAGTTATGGACCCTAATAAAACTTAAACTTAACAAAAAAACCAGGGTGTGTCACAACATTAGACAAGTTTATCACTGGAAATAATTTAAAGAAAATCATGCCGTCTCGTTGCAAATTTAAGAAACTAAATAAGACCATACGTAACAATAAATTACACTAAATGAATAAGAACTCTAGTTTTTTCCCGCTTTTTCTCCTAACATGGTTTATAAAGTATATTTTTTTATATTAGGATGACGCAACGCCACTAACTGGATAAGGTATGTAAAAGGTTTGTATTCCAGAATGCTTTCCACTTTTCCATATTTTTTTATGATAGTTCGTTATTATGACAAAGATGAGGGAAAAGTGCCATTATACGAGGCATTAGAAAGGAAACTTCGTGAATCAGCCATGTGATAAGGTGCATGACTTCGAGAGTTCATACTAACGTCACATTAGGTAGGTACTGATGAAACACGAAATTGGTCGCGACAAATGTTCAAACGAAATTGACAATGCCGGTTGCCTTCGAGCACGAATGCTGAACAGATGACATTTAAATTGCGTACGAACATAATCTTCCATCACAACATTCAAAAGTATTAACGGAGTGTAAAACTATAACATTTTGTACGGGAATTAATGAATAAGTAATGAGTACACTTAGACATCCATTATTCCAGTTTTAATTAGCTAAACTGAAATGAATTAAAGCTTAGAAATTAAGCATCGATTTTGTCTATAATTAAGTCAAACGTTAACTTACTCTCTGTATTTTTAGTCCAACAACATTATATGTAGCATGTTTTGTAGTAAATACCAGGTCCATAATTAAATGATATTAATAAGCTATGGGATTAAAACTTCGTGTAACGAAAATATGTGCAAGAGGCGTTTCAACATTTCTATTACATAACGATCATGTAGCTGAGTGGTCAACGTTCTTAGACGATTATCCTATTCGAGTGATTGGATTTTTGTCTAAAAGCATGAATATTTGTGACGTTTACATTACTTCCCACACAAAACGGGGAGTAGAGGGAGTGATTAACATTTTATTCTAGTTCTTAGCCCCGAGTCCAAATTTTCCATATTTGGAGTGGGCATGACGTAAAATTAAAACTGACCATCCGTCATGAAGAAGGAATTAGTCAATATATTATGAGAAGACCCCGGATCGAAGAGAGGCGAGCGGCTGGTTATCCGGAGTCCTGGAAGGGCTGATCTCAGACAAACACCATTTCAAATCCGGTTCAAAACTTATTTATTTTCCATTCAAGATGCAGTGGTTTAACATTACACAAATATATAAATCTTAACACATAAAATTGATTCTACATTTACATTTACTTAGCAACTGAATTTACTTTAAGTTATAATACAAATGACACAAGGAATTTAAATAAATTCCAATGCAAATCAAAAAAAAAAAAACAAACAGTTCACATCGTCACGTCACCTTCGCCGCGACGAGACCTCGCTCGTCCGACTCGGCAGCTCGTAATCGACTGTCTACAAAAATTAAAAAAACTCCCTGCAAAGTTGGAGCTACCCCTTTCCGTAAAAATGGACTCGTCCAGCGGACGTAACAGGGGGCTATTTGAACGCCTGGCAACAAGAAAGAGCCTATTCTGCGAAATATTGCTGTTGCCGCTGGCTGATTTCAGTTCAGGACACTAATGACACCAGGGTGTGTCAATTATGACCTGAAAAGGAGAGAAGGCCTAAAATAATTTGATAATTATTAAAATACGAGCTGTTGTTGTAAATGTGAATAATTTATATGTGTTAAAAATAAAATATTTAATAATTTTTGTTACTACCAAATTTTGTCGCATTATAGTTTATTGAGAATGTTCAGCATCATTTCAGCAACATTTTAGGAAAAACGATTTTGTGACGAAATGTTACAATATGTAAAGGAGGTTAAAAAATTCATTCTGAATCTGAAAAAGCTATCAATAGTGAATAAACTCCATAGAAGATGAATACTTTCAATAAATTAAAGAAAACAAACAATACTCCACTGCCGTATCGTATTGGTAGCCTCCACGCTGCACAAGCAAGCTTATTATCTCGTTGTAGCTATTTTTGAATTATTAACTGTACGTTATAATTAATTATCATTTTAAAACAATACTAATATAAAAATTAAAAACTTCGCTTACCCAACCCATAATTTACTTTAATTAATTAATCTCAACCTCGAGCAGCATTCGAGTACCTTCCACAAATTAATAATAAATTGAATCATGTTGATAGCATTACAGCATATTTCAATATTATCATTAGAATTTCGCACAGTAAACCTGAATATCTTGATACTGATAAAATTACTGTAAATCTGTATACAGGATGTGAACTGTTGAGAATGCTTGATAATTTTGGTATAATTAATTAATTATGTTTAGATTAAAGCCATCATAGCTTCAAACTTCATAAAACTGTTGATATGAAATACATTAAATAAAACCCTAGATCCTACCGAATATCTCTCTTTATTGTCCATGCAAATGCGCTTAACCCGCAACATAGCAGTGTAAGAAGCTTTAAAACAGGAATTCTCGAGAAAGAATAAAACCATAGTGTACAAAAAATTATCGTGATAAGCTTCGAGAAGTTAAAATTTAATTTCTCATTATATTGTCATATATTGGCATATTTATTTTAAATCGTAATCATCGATACGCAGTTTCCGGTCGATCCGACTTAAGGTCAAACTGTCTTAGTTGTAATTCTCCCCTTCAATTTTCCAATTCACTTAAGCGTTCAATAAATGTTCGATGTTTAAATATTGCTTTAATATTATCACTTGTTGGGAAAGTACAATGGTAAAATTAAATAAAAGTAACTGAGAATAGTGTTGTCTTTAAATATTTGTTATTGGCATGATAATAAACCATTTTTTAGTTAGATAATTACTATACAGTTTAAAAAAATGTAATTTCGTTCGATTCCAAATACACAATTTTGTGTATATATATGCTTACTTCATAAAATAAACTATGACTATATATAAATGTATTGTTTTGATACAAATTGCGTTTTCAAATAATTTTTGGAACATTACTCGCATTTTTACATATATAATATGGCTTATTTCAACATGATTAAAACCCTCGAGTGAACGCGGCAATTACTATGCATTGCAACTTTGTAATAGCTTGTTTAATATCATTCGATTTCCGATTAACTTATATTACCAGATTAGGCTAACACCGAATCTATAGACAATAAACTACATCCATCTGTTCATGCTCATAAATGAATCAAATTATAATACATTGTTTTACTCATACAATGTAAAGTAAGCAACTATTACAGTAAATATTTATTATGCCATTGAAAAAACATTACAGACCACATCCATTTCGAAAATAATCACAAATTGATGTTTACCGGTGAAATTGGATCAGAATAAGGTCATGGTTACACTCAATACAACACGATAATAATTCGATGACCAAAATTGGTACTGACCGACAGAAAATATTATTGGTTTTCTCTCATTTAGTAGCAGTAAAGGCATAGTGTTTTTGCTTGAGATACTAGCCACAATATGATCGCGGTCGCTAATGTATTTTTATTTTTTTTATTATTATCATTCACTGTACACAAAATCATGTTCACAAGAATTACTCATTTACTCTATGTATATTGATAATACAAGACTCACAGTTAAGTCTTAGTAATCAGTAGGTATTAGCATTGGTTTAATAGTTCAGGACTGCTAGTGTTAAATAAAATAAAATTGAATATTAATAATTATTGGAAGACTAGGGACATTAATAATCAGCTGTTAATACTAACGTTAATTGCCTATGAATATGATTTTGTTATTGTTAGCATTATTTTCAACCTAAGCAAGTGTCGTAAACTTTACAGATTACAGGTTAAAAAAAATTTAGAAACATATTGTCTTTTCCATTACAAAATTGTGTATCTCCGAAATCTCAATTTTTCTGGGGAGAATAATAACAGTTTAAAAAATAACTAAATCGAATTAAAACAAAAAAAACGTAGGTAATTAATATTAAGTAAATGTAAATAACCATAAAATTATTATTGTCACTTTTAAGGTGTAAACTAACTGTCAATTATTGGTGGAATGGCATATTAAAAAAAATTTTAATATAAAAATGCAGAAGTAGTACAAATAAATTGTGTTTAAACTGGAGATGTATGTAATGGATACCCTATCTATGTATAACCATGATGATTATACATAAATGTTGAGGTCAAATAATTTTACGAGATTCACACCTCCTTGACACGATGAAATTTTTATGGCTTTTAATTTTTTTTTTCTGATTGTTTTCTTGACACTACAGTGCAGTCGTTGAATGATATAATGTACTAAAAATATCAGATTTTTATGTTATGATGTCTAAATTGACAACCATGAAATAAATCAATATTTCGCCATTTAACAACAAATCGCGCTACCATTTTAAATTGACAACGAAGTGATTGGTAAATTTCTCGTGAATATTATATTGCCAACCTTGCTAAAAAAGAGCATATTTATTTATAAAGGCCAAATAGGCCTTCGTGTACAACCCGTATCGGTACGTGTGTAGGACCCGGTTTTACAGGGGGCTCGCTACTCAAGAAAAATCCGTGTCATATTCTTGCTAGAAAAAAGCCATGTTAACAGTAATTTATACGTATTAATTGTAAATTTAAATATATTTTCAAGCTGAGATACTATAGATTTAAAAATATTGAATTTGGCATTATTAAATGTGTACCTGAGAACAATACGGATGCAAGTGTAAAATTTTCAGAAATGAGTTAATTATGCCAAAGAATAATGATAATGATCATGTTTATAAGTGGCAGAAAGACGAAATCCCTATCACAAAAGAATAGACGAATATCATCTTTTAGAATTTAACAACCCACAGTAAATAAAATAGTTTTTTTAACTCTCCTGAAAATTTCATGTTTTTGACTTGTATCCACATAATATAAACTGAGTCTCGAGATTCTATTTAAGATTTTTTTTTGCCTGATACTGGATTTAAGGATGCAATACATTAGTTACATAAAAATTTTATCAAAATATTCTCACAGCATAATAAATTATCATAATTTTAATAACTCTTTTCCGTTTTTTTCGAATGCATACCAATATAATTCTGTCAACAAATGATTTTTTCTTTTCGTAACACGTATCATACTACAAAAGCTGCCAAATCAATTATCGATGCCTACACCTTATTGCTTAAATAGCTATCAACTATTATAGTGCATAATTGTTGTGAAACTAAATGCTTTGCTATGTATTAGAATGTTAATGGATGTACCCAAAGTTTCTTGCCGTTTGCCTGATATATATCTACCCTTAACGGCCTTAACTACTCTCTTAATCTCAATAAGTGCAAATACTACGTAACATTGTGACTACGGGTCTATCGATGAAAGATTAAAATTGGTTTATATACTTTCAAAAAACATTTTCAACAATAATTCGTTGTGACCTACAACCCTGTAAATATCGTAAAACGGCACTGCCTCAACACAAAGTCAACTCTAACAATATGCAAAAAAAAAACAAATTACCGGCCATATTCGACGGCAAAAAATGGATTATTCTCATTTCGACACACATCAATCAACGCTGTAATTTATAACACAATAAAAACAAAATAAAATAAGCATATAATGAAACAAATTGTACAAATTAAAACAGACTACTCAAAGCACGACACCGGTTAATTGGTAGAATTATTCTATTACAGATGTAGATATTATCTGTTGCTCAGAAAAATGTTTCGTAATTCAAGAACCAATTTGGATTACATATAAATGTTACATATTCATAACCACTATTAAATTGCCTTGATAAAAAAAATCAGTACTATGTAAGATAATAAAATATAATATCGCTAGGAATTGTATTATATTAATTTAATTTAAATTTTTAAATTGTTTATTTGTTATAACAGCATTCATAATGTCACTTTTGCTTTTGGGAAGACGATATGATGTATTGTGCATTGGGGTGTCATTATCTGGAGGGCGAACATATTGCACCCATAAATTTATGATTCAAATTTTGCCAAAATATAAACGTGAATTCTTAAGAAGTTGTTGGCTCGTGATAAAACAATGCCTCGCCTCCCACAACTTTGGCAAAAATGAATTGTTGGTATAGTCAGCTGCACAGTGAAAAAACATGCGATCTAGAAAAATGTCGTATCACAAAAATGATTATAATCACGAAGTTAGAACATAAAAGCAAATAGTCGTAAATCACCGTGTTTGTTACTGTAATAGATACAATATCTTGTTTCCCACATATGAACGTTATGTTTGATTAATAATAGACAATCTATTATTGTATATTGTATGGCGAATTAAAAAAAATACATAATTTGATTCAATAATAGTGGCTAGAGTTTTTTCGTCTACTTTAAAATTTGTGTCGTGTGGTATACGAGGTATTGTTTTATCATTAGTGATTTATCATGAGTCTTTAAAGCCTTGTAAATACAACAACACTACGTGTACAGCATTTATCATTTATTTGAGAATAATTTTTATTTATTTTTATCCAATTCTCACCCCAGTGACCTGGCGGAACTTTTATTTTTAGGGGTGTATCTTTTCAACGAACCCACTCTTCAAATTATAGTTCACGGTGACAAAATAGCAGTTAAAAATGTAATCAAATCAAAATTACAGATCAAAGTAATTACAAGAAGAATATTAATGCTTAGTATCAGATTCAGCTCAGATTCGTGAGGTCAGTATAACAGCGGAGCAGTTACTATACGAGTTGTATCTATTTGATATGGAACCCATAAACACGTTCACATCGTTTTACTGGCTTTTCTAGATTCTCTTCCGTAAGATAAAAAGGTTATTGGCTAAAAGCAGAACCATATGGTAATATAGGAATTACCATAAAATTCATTAACTAAAGATATGGCCAATATATGTCACATATTTTGAGTATCTTTTTTATCAATTTTAGCCTATAAATATTTTCATTAGACATAAAGTTCAGATGGTTATAAATTTCAATAGATTATAATTTAAGACATCGACTGAGGGTGCTTGATGGAATTTCAATATCAAATTTGGATTATTGAGATTTTGTACACTTCCATGTATTTTGTCACTAACGACCCGGGACTGTATACAGACGTATAATATCTTACCTCGTAAATAATATTTGTCGCATTTGTATCTTCTATAAAAACGTTAGACACTGTTTACTGTCTCTCAGTTCGAGTCCATCCGTGTGCTCGAATGCCTGAAGATGCCGAAAGGCGAAACCCGGGTCGTTAGTGACAAAATACATGGAAGTGTGCAAAATCTCAATAATCCAAATTCAAGATTATATTAAATGTTTTATACGCATGTAAAAATATATTTTAAAAAATCGAAAATCATGATTAAATCTATTATTAAAATGTAGCAATATTTGAAAAAATAAAGACAAAACATGAATTTTGTCTGAAAAATATATTAGCAAATTAAAATTAAGCGTAGGACATGTGTCAACAAATGATTCTTTCAGATTAGTGCGACAACCGGGGACGATTAATTATATTTGCTGAAGAATCTTTCAACATCAACACTATTTACCGGAGACGAAATTAATTTGATAACAGCACAAGCAAGCTCTTCATAAATCAACGGTTTACATTTGTAAAGATTGTTTTTAAAAAATGCTCATAGCCTTACGTGCATTGACGTTAATAATGGTAAGTTATTTGATAAAAAAAACAGTTTCTTTCACGTTGATGTTACATTTGAACCCGTTTCAAATAAATATGTTCACTTTATGTATCATAATAGAAATTTGTCTCATTCAAAATTGATGATATTAGATTATATTAAAAATTCACCATAGATGGCATCTATGGTGACTTTTTAAAAAGACGATTCGTTAATTTTAAGTAAATCGCTTTTCGATGTCACAGTAATGATAAAAGAAAGCGTTCAGATTCTGCTACAGTGACATCTAACTATGAGAGAATTTGTTTGATGATTATTTTTTTACAAACATTCCTGTTTTCAATAGAATATAGTTAGCTAGAATTTTGAAAACGTTCCAGTTGATTAAGGCATTCCTTATAATACTATTCCAATAACCGTCGTGTATATAGAATAGATAGAGCGACAGTGACGTCCTTAAATATAAACCTGTATATGCTACATTTAATTTCGAAAACAACCTTAATTCAATCGAATCTTTTTTCTAGATTTAACAAAGCTCCATTTAGCAGTCGTTATTTCGATACATTATTAGTTATGAACGTCAAATTCTTCTGCACTTCTACGTTTAGAATCAAATAAATGCACTAATCAAATTAAGTACATATTGCATTCATCAAAATATTCATTAATATATGCACATTTGTAAGCGGGTAAGATTATAGCTGTGAATATCACCTTGAAGCTGTAATGCTGTTTTTGTTGTTGTCTCTAATATTTTATAATTAGTAATTTTACATCAGAACAATTGTAAGATACTGTTGTACAGATCGCGAGAAAAACGCCAACACAATCGCTTGCTAAGTTGAAGGTTACAGGTTCGTTCCTTTCTCACGAATTTGGGTTGTCATGTCTGCACGCGCAAACTGTTCATAATAATACGCTGCTATTACCTATTTGAAATATATTTACTTATTTTAAACGAGCACATAATAGTATAACAATGAAAACAATGTATTTTCTTAATTAGTTTTCAACGGGATTTAAAGTCAAGATGGTCGATTTAAAATGTAATATATCACTAAAAAGCAGACAAAACCGAGGATTAATGAAACAAATTCAGTTTTTTTAAATGACTTTTCGGCAACAAAACCACTTATCAGAATATTTACAATTGTTCAGGAGGAGGAAAAAAATCCCACAGCTTTAAAAGCACGATGCTATATTTGTGTAAATAATATTTTTATACCGAATTTTTATAAAACTATGCCAAGAAGTCATTATTTACAATACTGTTACTCAGAAAAATTCTAGAGTCCCTAGAATGGAACATAATGGAAAGAAAAAACAACTAATTTAACTAAACGTTTTGATGTTTTTAAATTAGAGTTTTCCTATTAGTCTATTATTTTTAATACAATGGCCTTCAAAACTCGCTTTGTCGTGGATGTTACTATATCATATTATATTGTATGAAATGGAAGCAAACAACACAATTTAAACTTCGTTATCAACATCAATATTTTAAGGATGTTGAAAATAAATTTGTTGGCACTTGAAATGCAAATTCATTTTCCAAAGTTTCAAAGAGCCATGTTATCATCTATTTTTTATTCTAATTCAATTCAATGTGTATTCTAGATTTCCATAATATAACTGTTGCGACTCACTGGTTTGAAACCTGTGCTGTAAATGAATAATGTTAACTAGTCGATTTATAGTAGGTTGCCTTTTTTGAATTTTTGACCCGAATGTATGCATCAAGGTTACTTAGCTACTCTTTAACAATGTTTCTTTTATCTTGCAATATTCACAACCTTAGAAAAATCGTCCATTGTTCAAACAAGCTACAGCTTTACTCAGTTAATCATTTTTGTTTGTTGAAATATGATAACATCTTTAAAATACTACTTTTATTTGGGTCGCTGCGAGGGTTAGCATACTAAATCATACTTTCCTATTTCCTTGTATGCAACTAGTAACATTCGTTTTAAATTGTATTCTATATAATAAATCAAGAAAAATATAATACAGTTTAAAACGATTAAAGTTGCAATATAAAATTACAGTTGCCTACATTTCAATGGCACATATAACAATGGTTGCCACTTTTTCGTTGTCTTGAGCATCGTGCGAGCAAATGAATCTTAAAAAATAAATGTGTCTCCTATGGTAAGTAGTGCGAAAACAATCATGCTTGTAATATTAAATATTATTTAGAAATAGTCTAAAGCAAACTTTTAAAAAGATATGATCAATGTATCTCTAAGTTTAATAGCTTCCCTTTAAACATAGATGTATTTCCATTGAAATTTCACCCTAACCACTTTTTCAAATGCGCTAGTCCCCCATGCACCGGTTAAATGATTAGAAATCTAAACATGTGTCACTCATAGTCACATAAAAATGTTTATTTAGAAAGTAATCGATTTTTAATCTGTATTGAAAATAAGTGACCACGAAGAAATTGCCAAAAAGAATTACGAAAACATTCCAAAAATCATGAACATTTATTTGTACTCGCTGCAAAAAGTTATGATATTTCCAACAGTTCTGTTATACCAAAATTTTCTTGATTAAATTTATAATAGTATTTATCCAGTGCCATCGCTTGAGTTGTGTAATAAAGTAGTTCTCATGTGGACATTTGCAGACATCGATTTTTATTTGATATATTAATTTTTATCCCACGGTTTAAGACTGTTTTGTTTTAAACCATTTTTTTAGTGGGGCCAAAACGGCAACAAGACCTAAAATCCTTTTCAATCATATGAATATGGCAAAATGTTAGAGAATCGATTAGTCAGACCTATTCCGAAGTGATTGTGGAATATTTATTGTCTTTTAGTGAAATTCGATCTTTATAAATATTGAAACAAGATATACCTACTCAAGTTAAAGTGGATCAGTATTAAAAACAGTGGTAATATGCCAGCCTTGAATTTTAAGAAACATACGTGTATAGTTTGCAGCACTGACTGAAAAAAAAACAAGCTGGTAACTTTTACACCCACCATGAAAAAAGCTGAAATGACGTCCCTGTTTGGAACCCAATACAGTGTATACATATCCTAAGCTGCAGACGCAGATTCTTTTCTCAGATAATAGTCTTCCAAACTCCTACGTTTGTTTCTTACGTTTTGAAAATGTTTTTTTTTTATAAAATATCCACTTCTGAAATATCCCTTTAAGCGTACTTGGCAGCGTAAATAGTACTACTATGGGGAAATTATACGATGTTATGGTATTACTTGGTAAACAAAAAAATTCTTAACTATCCCAGAATATGGAATACTTAGAACGTGCGAATAATATCCGTTATTATAAACAGGTAAACTCCTCAGCTGGTTTCAAAAAATGCTAACCGAATTTTTTTTCGGTTCTCAGCATGATATCCAATACAGGCCACAGAGGTATTCACACACTATTCAAATAATCAAGCATTTAAGTATATTACCTCTCAAACCAGAAATAACACTTTTCTATGATAATATGTAAAAATAATAAAAGAAAAACAATCTTTCCTTTTACCTCCGCTTCATAGTTTATTTTGAATTTTGCACGAAGACATCGTATTTCACAGGTTGAAGTAATTGGTTTTGCTAACCATGTTCTTGGATATTTTCTTAAATGAAGAACCTGTTAACCTGAATATGGGACAGTACCAGTATCTACTGGACTAGTGCGTACGTCATTAACTAATATATTTTACAAGTGCTGAGAAAGTCATTCTTGATATACCACTTTCCCATAATGTTTCGACTTCACTGTATCCGTTCCATTATATACAAGAACTAATGATAACTTGTTTGTAGTACAAACATGACATTGATACTCCTGACTACCTTAATTCAATATAATGTATATTTTTATGTTTTCAATAAGAACTAAGATAGTTTAGCTAAAATGTACAGTCACCTTCAACACAGTTCGATAATATTGATGTGAAACTCGCTTCTATGGATTAAAAATATTTCTGATATTCCAGATAGCAATTATTATTGGCGATCGAATACAAGCCAAATTATAAACAATTAGGCGATTGACCCGTGACATAATAATACAAGGATTCAATTTTTTTAGACCGTTCCGGCACAAACATCACTACATTAGGACTAGGGTATCCAATCCCGGACCCTTTCTTTGATCCCGGGATTTCGGGATTCAAAATTTCTCGATGACGGAATTGGTCACTAGTATAATTTCATGTTTCAAATTATGTGTTTAAAATTTAATTTGTGTCCATTATTTCTTCAAATGTAATGTATATATATGATTTAATATTATTTTTGTGTATTGGAATGTTTTTTTTTATTTGTTGGAAATCAAACAGTTATGTACAAAAAAAGAGAATATAATAAAAATAGACGTAGTGCCAGTCCTCCATCCATTTGAGAAGCGGTCCTCCTTTGTCCTCCATCTCACATTGTTTAAAACGGCTGTTACAAAATATGAGAAGTAAGCAGACCGCAATACATTTATAGTAATATACATTATAAAAATAATTATGTACATGAACAAACTGAGGTGCACGTTGCTGTTAATCAGGAAGTATTTAATTTGAAATATGAACTATTTTTTATCATTTACAGTGAATCCCGAAATCCCGGAATTGCTATTTAGATAAACCTGGGATTACGGGATTGGAAACTCTAATTAAGTCGTAGGGAGATTAATTGCAACGACTATAATTATTGAATATTAAACGATTTATAGAAATTCAGTATTTTATAGAAAAATGTAAAAATAATGTGATACCGGCTATTATTACAAATCATAACTATCTAAATTGCCTTTAAAAATAATATGCTTTCTTTTTTATGTTTAGTAAATTTTGCTATATTTATTTTCAGCTCTTGCGTTCTTTCCATGTCCGGTTGTTTATATTAATTATATCATACGTATATTGATATTTCTAATTATTGTATTTCTCTGTTTCTTCGCTAATTAAATAATATCCGATATTCTACTTGAAAATCAGAATAGATTCGTGAAGCTTTTTGTGGTTATGTTTTAATTAAGTTCCGTATAAATAATTTTAAATGGATGTCTAAATACAATAATTTATGTATCGCCAAATGTGCGTCATTATTCATGACCTGGTCACCTGAAATAATGTTTTATAGAACCGTACACTGATTATCACACACAACTAGTCTAGATTTTCAATGCCAAAGAATGGTTTAAATTCCGGACAGCTTTTTACATTTACTACGATCAGAGTACCAACAATTCAATTTATCGGATATTACAGCAGAATTATAATAATAGGGAATCAATTACGTTTCCGAATACGATGAATATGCCAAAAAAATGTCAAATTTAAAACTGTCTCCAATATTGAGATTGGAAAGCATGGCTATGAAAATGTATATCGAGAAAAAGCGATTTGGCATGGAGTGTCCATGCAATAATTTCAATTTTGACAGAGAAAAAATGAACTAAAAGCAAGGTTAACCGATGTGATACGCTTTGATTTTAGACGGAAACAATTTAAACAGAATGAATTCGATAGCCAATATAGAATTTTTTAGACTAATTCAAACGATAGATACCACTAAAAAGTAATCAAAAATAAATTGATAGTCGTGGAATACGTCTCACTGTCTACGTGAACATTATTAGTTTTTACTTCTTCTAAAATTTCAAATATTTGGAAAATAAATTAAATTATTATGGGTCTTATGTTTTTTTTTAAATTATCATACATATACAGTGATACCAATTAGAAACGCTTGTGAAAAACATTTTTGTTTTTAAATCTTTTCGCAAAATTTTGTAAATTATTTATTCTCAATCTGAGTTTTGTCAATATTTTCGCTATACCTACTTATATCGTAAAAGAAACTTGCGTGTGACGATAGATGTAAAAGTTTGATTATTTCATCGATACCTTCTACTTTGTACTATTTTCTCTTCGTGGGCTTGATGACTCATCTAGTGAGGAGAACCGAATCGAAGAGAGGCAAATGGTCGGTTATCGACGTCCTGGAAGGTCCGAGATCTCAAACAAACACCATTTCAAACCCAGTTCAACTCTTATTTATTTTTAATCGAAGTGGTTTAAAATACACAAAAATAATTCTAATACATAAAATTGAGTCTACATTTACATTTACTTAACACATGAATTTACTTTTAAGTTATAATTCAAGTGACACGACAAACGATTTTAAATTAAGTCCAATTTCAAAACAAATGCAAACAATCCACAAGTCAACGGTGCCGGCCACGGGGGCCGGCAGATCTCCCTCGCTCGAAGGCTGGCAATCCACTCTCCACAAAAATCGAAAATCGGACTCCCGCACCGTCGGAGCCACCCCTTTCCGTCAAAAATGGATTGGTCCAGCGAACGTGTCCGCCGGCGATTGCCGATCGCCCTTCACGACAAGGGTTGGATCGACTTCTACGAATCATTTTCATTAACGCTGTGCGTTTTCAGTTATGGACCCTAATAAAACTTAAACTCTACAAAAAAACCAGGGTGTGGGACTAGATCAGACATTATTTTTATAAAAAAATAACATATCGTGTTAAAATCTATAACTGTTTATATTCAAATTTCAACCAACATCGTCAGTAAGCCGAGCAAACAGTTGGAGGACATATGTTGTGTTAGTGGTAGTTAGCCCTTGAAACCAAATTTGAAGGCGTAGGTAATAATAAGAGAGCCAGATAGTCATTGGCTGATTTGTACTTATACAAACATAAATATGCTACCGAAATAAATTATTGAATTTATTTAGATTGAAACAGGAAAATTTGAACTGAAAATAGGATTTTTACCATTCTGCATTGCCTTTATACTGAGAACAAAAATTCAGATTCTCAAAAAACGACAAGATATGGCGCCAGTGGCGTGCTCAAACAGTTAATTTTATTTCAACAAACTTATTTGTCTCAACTAAAGAGATGTCGTTAATTTTCAAAACAATATTAAAAAGAATGAATGGAAATATTTAGTTTAATTCCGCCGACTCTGCCAATCTCACAACTGTTTGTGAATAATCATTAATCGTTTTCCCATTCATATATGTTCTCGCAAAATCTGAGCCTTTTCACTCAGCCTTAATACTTTTGTTATTATTAAAGGCCATATCAACATTATTTAGTTATGCAGAATACATTATATAGATACATATTTATCGGACCCTCAATCCTTCTGATTGTAAGAGGCTGGCAGGGTTGAGGCTCTAACAAAGCAACCCATAGCACATTATTTTCTTAGCTGGTTTCAGTAACGCTGCATTATTGTGACGTAACATGGAGTTACTTCGTTTATTATCTTACCTCCTAATTGCTAACAGAGTCAAACCACCTTGCTCCAACAATCAACCAATGTTATATAATATACCTATGTCGGTGAAAATACATTTTAAGGGATATACTAAATCTATTTCTCACACATATTGTCTTACAATCCCGTTATAAGAAATTTGAATTGTTTAGTTAAGTGAATTTTTTGAAATCAAAAATATGTATATGTATAAACAAACAAAAATCATATTATGTGTATATGTCAAAGCTAGGGGTATACAAATATTATTATGAGCAATGTTCGATGTGTCATATTTTCATAAAGTTACAAACATTCTTCGTTATAAAAAAAATGATGACAATTTATAATTTAAAATGTGGTTTTATTCTTCTATTAACACAATAATATACAGTGAGTTTAGATACATTTATTTTTAATGGTTGGGATACGTAGTAAAAGGTTATGTAATATGTGCAATACATTTTTGAACTCGAAATATTTTTCTTACATGTAGGTAGCTACCATAAAACTTGGTTTACTTTAAAATGTAACATGGCAAATTGAGGCCCTCAGCAATTAAATTGATAATTACATAATACGGAGAGTTCTGGAGGAAAGACACACAGGCTTTGTCGACAATGACACATCAATGCGACACTCTATTATCTTCGCTCTCTCGTATTTATTTATTGCAGAATAGGCTTGAAACACATTATTACACTTTATTACATTTACAAGGACAAAATGTCACTCCAAACAGTTGGTATTTTGTTACGACGATTTCTCATTTACTACGGAGAAATACAAAAGACTCTTGGAGACAAAAGAGTTTTGGAAGACACACAACACACTTGCTCCTCGGATACTATCGACCGCGGATTCCGTCAACTGGAATTTTGAAATATCGGCACCCGGCCGAAATTTCGAGCATCGCCACCGCGACACTTTTTACTCTCCCCCCTTTAAAACAATCCCACATCGCACCAGCGACTTTCTCCCTTCACTCACAAATTCTCACTCTCTTCTGACGAAATCTGTTAAAAAAATTGTGTTCCTCGCGCCAAGGACGTGGGCCAATTTTACATCCCAGGTTTCAAACCTTTTGGACGAGTGCGCAAGTGACATATCAACATTGCTTGAAAAGAATATATTATTGAAGACTTGTTTTTTTTTTACTATATATATTGTCCGTTCAAACTTTAACTGAGGCATCGCTACAAGTGTAGCTATTTTTGTATAAATGAATTTGTTTTTTTTTTCAAGACGATCTAAGATTTTGGCTAACGGACTCATCAACTTTGGCTTGTGCGTAACAAAAATGAAGGAATATAAATCAGATATAAATTAGGCGTTAAAACTAACAACAGCCGAACTATAATCGATGATAACTGCCATGGAATTTTATTAATTATTAAGTAAGATATGTGATACACACAAAAAGGTTTGCCATCATTGCATTTCCTGTGCGAATTCCTCGAAAACAGTACCTGATGGCAGACCGAGAAATCGGCTTCATTTTGTCTACGCTATAACTTTTGTCACTAAAATTTCTTTCGAACACAGAAAGCGCGGTAAATTTCAAATTCATTGCCAGGGAATGATGAAATTGAAACATTAAATAATTACTTAAATTTCCGATGGAGATTAAATTGAAACTATTAATAATTGCTGCGATTTTACTATTTGACTATTAAATTTTCTCAGTGCTGTTAAACACCATCCCCTTAATGATATTTAGCCTACTTAGAAGAGTTTGTAGACGGCTTTTGAATGGCTTGCAGACCCCTCTCCGCTCCGTAAGTACGCGGCGGTGTCATACATTATTGTCAATAAATCCTAATGTATCAATTAATAAAATAAGAATGGCAATATCTTAAAATGTTTATTTAGTAGTCATTCCTTCATTAGGAAAACAGTGCAATATTCGGACATAGGTACTAAAAAATATTTTCATTCATGGTTATAGTCCTGTTACAGAATTTTCAATAATTCTAGATATATTTTCTTTTGATAAATTTACGCTTTCAAAGCGACTGAGTTTTTCAGGGCAAATTTCTTTAACTATTTTCAACAAACAATTCTTTACGAATTCCCCATCGGTAAACGGTCTTTCTTTGTCGGATATAATTTTGAAAACGTGATTAGTAGCCCTGATCTCCTGTGTTTTTGAAATGTCTGGTTCTAATTCTTTAAAATATGTCTCAAGGTTCGCTTGACTTTTCCAACTTCTTAATAACGCCTTTACTTTTTTCAATCGCAAAGTTTCATCCAGTGAACTATAAGTTTTAAAATGATTAGTATCGTAATGTGTCTTTATGTTGTACGTTTTCATTACAGCGATCGATTCTTTACATATAAGACCTTTATTTTTAGATTCCACAAAAAAAATTCATGTATCCACTGTTTATTGAATGCTCCAAACATTGACATTTAAAAAAATACAATTAATAATTGAACCCACAGGGGAGTATAGACAGATACATTATGAAAAATAACATAAAAACAATAGGCCAGCTGTCAAGTTTATCATCTTATTTCCTTAGAAAAATAAAGCGTTTTGGTATGAACTTAATGCACAATAAATTAGCTTCGTGAAATGGTATAATAAGATTTATAGCAAAGCCACCCATCAAATATTATTGACACTTTGTATATTATAAATATCATGTTCATTTTTACGTAAAGATTCTTTGAGAATTGATTAAAATACTTATTGATTAACGATTATAAAAATTATCTGTTTTTAACGAAACTAATTAAATTACTTACTATACTTTGGAAAGCGTTGGTACTACTATCGCATTGTGGCTATTTTAACGTTGGTGCTATATTGTTGTCGCGCGGCGAATGATATTTTTTCTATTCTGCAACATTATATTAACGCTTCTTCCATTCTTGTTGTAAGATGTCATTAAGTTAGGTTAGCTGACTGAAATTTTGTTGCCTCTGTTTTTATTATTGAAATGTCTCAAGTAGATGATTTATTTTCATGTTTTGATGGTGACGATGAAGTTTCCACGGTCACACCTCGGTAGGTTGAAGATACAGTTGAACTACTTCTTTAACTATAATTGAAATGCATTATATTGAGCTTCTGGATTTTTTCAGCGTTGAGACCACTGAAGACACGGAAAGTAACGATTTAAAAAGGAAACCGGATATTATTGATGAAAAATCAATGAAAAAACTTCGCGTCAATGATGATGATCTTCTGAATGATATCAAGTAAGCAATAAGTTGTACGTATTGTTATTTATAGAGCCTACTTACACCACATTTTTGGCGGTATTTCGCATATCAAAATATTAACATACTTATTCCTTCTTTATTACCAGGTCTCTTAAATGTCTATATATCTTGTATGAAGACTTGCGCTTAATTCATGCTTCACCATAAACAATACCATTGCTATTGATTGAATAGACATTTACTTGGTAGATCTTCATTATAATAATAAAATATCAAAGAATTTAGTTCTGCAGTATTGTTTTAAAACTAAATACTTTGATATTTTGTCCTATTAATACCATTTTTACTAAAGTACCATATCGACTCCCAACCTGTCACCTGTATCTGCAAACACGAGATTTTACAGGAGAGCAATTCAAAGATTCATAACGCAATTGCAAAGTAACGACTGCATGTATCGTCTTCAAAATTGGGACTGTGCTACTATTTTAAATCTAGTTTTCGCTGTTGTTAGATGCTACCCATAGTACTGAGTGCATATAAAACGAAAAGGCAAAAGACATATAATCAAATATTTGGATTGTATGTAGGGAGTGTTGATATATTTTTATTTTCTTAAACCCTAAGTACCATAAAAGTGATGTTTCAATGTAGAAAACTCCCAGCATAGTGCCAGATATTTTCTAGTTGTCAGACAAAGTATCTGTAGCAGTGGCATGCGGTGACTTATGATGCAAGACATGCTGTGAGGGAGGCTATTCCAGCTTTACGCCATCAGATAGTTCTGACGATGCTAGTTATTATAATATAGTTCTAGCAATTAAATGCCAATTCAATCAATTAAAATTTATTTTGTTTTTGAAATTCAATTTTATTCTTCTCACGAGTTTTAGACCTTAATTTCAAATCCTCTACAGTCTCCAATATTCCATATTTAATATTCCGCTAATGTATTACTAAATCCCCTTTGTTTTCTTTGCTGTTAATCCATGTTGAGGGTAGCGACAAATTAAACACGATTTATCTGACAATCCGAATCACAATACTAACGGTGAGAAGATGCTAAAATCCAAGCGCATGCATCCGCATACTAACTGTCATGCGCGATCCATAGCGCAAATCGGATTTTTCATTACTGCGCATGCGCGAGAAAAGAAAACGTCTTAGCGCATCCTTGCGAAATTTTGAATAAATTTCTTCAGAGGCCGTACGTTTATCAAGCGTTCACGGCTGAATAGAACGCAGATAAATACCAATCAGGACGCGCACAATTTCTGAATTTATTGTATAAACGTGGAACTTTGGAGCAGTTTTGTTTGATAATTACGTAAAATTATAATTTAATAGTTTCACAAATATGAGAAAAAAGCCTTTTCATTTCCGAATTGTAAGGCATGCGGAGCATCTACCGCATGTATGGACGGCACGCCACTGGTCTGTAGGCTATTATTTTTTTTATGTTTGTGTTTGCCCAACATTAAGAAATTTTAGATGAATAAATTTCACAAACTATTCAAGGTACATAAAATATGTAATTTCTTCTAATTATGCATGCTTGTAATGAAAAATAATAAAATACTGCCTTGCGTCTTAATGTTTTCAAACTTTTTTACAAAAACCTTCACCTGATTTTATGCAAAACACTATTTTTCTTTACAGTTTTAAATATTTATATTGTTTAAATAGATACCGAAACAATATGCATTCTTTTCATACTTAATTTATTAAATTTTCTTCCCTAATAGTTTGGATATATTGGAATCTCGAATTGTGGTCCATACCTTGGAAACCCATGAAGGTTGCACGCATGAAGTTGCCGTTCCACCCAATCATGAATATATTCCATTAGTGGTTCCAACAGGACCTCCCATAAAACAGTACAAATTTATACTTGACCCGTTTCAAAAGGAAGCTATATTATGCATCGACAATAACCAATCGGTGCTTGTGTCTGCACACACTTCTGCTGGAAAAACTGTATGCGCAGAGTAAGATACTTATCCCCATCTTTACCTCATAATACTTTTAAGTAAAATAACAATAAAATTTTGTGGTATCATTATAAAGATCATTATCACTATAAAATTCTGAATATTGTTTTGTAGATATGCCATAGCTCTGTCGCTAAAAAACAAGCAAAGAGTCATTTATACAACGCCCATCAAAGCTCTTTCTAATCAAAAATACCGAGAGTTTTTTGAGGAATTCCATGATGTTGGTCTTATTACTGGAGATGTGACAATAAATCCCTCCGCGTCTGTTTTGATTATGACAACAGAGGTAACAAATAAACAATATATGAAACATTAATTACTTTTACTTTCTTATGATCAAATTTAATTCAATTGTTAATCGATATCTTGATTAAGACTTATTTTTTGCTTTGTACAATTTTATAGATCTTGCGAAATATGCTTTATAGAGGCTCAGAAGTAATGAGAGAAGTTGGATGGGTGATATTTGATGAAATTCATTACATGAGAGATAAAGAACGAGGTGTGGTGTGGGAAGGTAATTTTCAATTATGATTCACATTTATTGTTATAATTCACTCAATTAGTCAGACTATTGGATAATGAATGTTAATCATTTTTTTAGATTGAAGAAACATTGTTTCATTTTATATTATCTAATATATTATGTACATGTATCTACCTTATTTGCTTATTTCTTGTTTCTTAATACTGTCTTATTCAAAATTAACGTAATACAATTGAATTTGTTGTAGATTATTAATAATTGATTTTTACTTTGCATTTTAGAGACCTTGATTCTACTACCTGATAATGTCCATTATGTATTCCTCTCTGCCACTATCCCGAATGCACGCCAGTTCGCCGAGTGGGTTTGTCGCCTGCACAACCAGCCTTGTCATGTGCTCTACACTGAGTTTCGTCCCACACCTCTACAACATTACATCTATCCTTCAGGTGGAGATGGGATACATCTAGTTGTTGATGAACAGGTGACTTGTTGAAATCAAATCGATTTCATTTTTAATGAAATAATAATACTACTTTGCATGTTTATTATTGTAAAATGTAACTAAAATAACTAACCGTTATCATATCGTTTTTTAGGGCCAATTCAAAGAGGATAATTTTAATACAGCGATGGCCGTTTTGGCAAATGCGGGAGAAGCGGCTAAAGGAGATCAGAAAGGTCGCAAGGGAGGAATCAAAGGGGGCGGCCAGGAGAAGTCTAATATTTTCAAAATAGTCAAAATGATCATGGAGCGTAATTTTGCACCCGTTATTATCTTCAGTTTCAGCAAGAAAGACTGTGAAATTTATGCCATGCAAATGGCAAAGTTGGATTTCAATACCGGTAAATAAAAATATATCTTTATTAGAATTTTTTATTGCTGATCTGCATAATTTCAATAAATAATTGTATGCACAATTGAAATGGGTAATATATTAAATTATAACTTTTTTTAGTTGAAGAAAAAAAATTAGTCGATGAAGTATTCAACAATGCTATGGATGTTCTATCTGAAGAAGACAAAAAGTTGCCGCAAGTTGAGAATGTCTTACCTCTTCTCCGAAGAGGTATCGGTATCCATCACGGTGGTCTTCTACCAATTCTGAAAGAGACAATTGAAATTTTATTTGCTGAAGGATTGATTAAGGTGATATAATTTGTTTTTGAGAAAATGGTTATTTCATTAACTCTTTCATCTCTTTATTTTCATAATTTTATTATTATTCGATTTCAGGCACTCTTTGCTACGGAAACGTTTGCTATGGGCCTCAACATGCCTGCCAGAACTGTACTGTTCACGAGTCTTAGAAAATTTGATGGAAAGGATTTTAGATCAGTAATTATAATTTTACTACCACTATATTATATTAAAAAAAATGATTTTTACAATATCACTAAATTCAATAAATACACATATTTTATCAGTGTTGCCCGTTAAAATGTTAATCAATCCATACGGCAAGAATTTGTATGATTGCAAAATTATTGATACTATTACTAAAAGCGTATTTTTTTTACTCAGATCTCTTCAGGAGAGTACATTCAAATGTCTGGTCGTGCTGGTAGAAGAGGTTTAGATGATAAAGGAATTGTTATTCTCATAGCAGATGAGAAACTTTCTCCCGCTGTCGGAAAAGATATAGTTCAAGGAAGTGCTGATCCGATTAATTCTGCTTTTCATTTGACATATAACATGGTATTAAACTTGCTGAGAGTTGAGGAGATCAATCCTGAATATATGCTAGAAAGAAGTTTCTTCCAGTTTCAAAATCAAACCAGTATTCCTGAATTGTACAAAAGTAAGATATATAAAGTACATGTTCATTTCAATGGTAGTGTTAAATATTTGCTGTAGCAGTGACGAAGGAACAAAATCGTATTACAGTGAACTCATTGATCTACCATTTTTAAGTGACAAATCAAAATAAACAATATGTATGAGAATATAGTAAAAAAATTCTTACATACTTACCTTGAAGTGTTACAATATTTTTTACATGCAAACACTTCAAGGAACACAACTCATTTTGATAATTATGGAAAATATACATGTTACTAATTATTATATTACAGGTTATCATAATAAATATGTTGTTACATCTAATTAATTCATAATCTAGAACTACGTTGTTAAACTCACTATTATATTCTATTTTGTTTCTTATCAACAGAAGTAACAGAAAAACAAAATGAATGCAACAAAACCGAAATTGAAAATGAGCATTCTGTGGCATCTTATCACACTATTAGGTCTGAACTGGATGCCCTGGGAAATCAGTTCAGATCATTTATCACCCTGCCTCAATATTTGAAACCGTTCCTTCAACCTGGCAGATTAGTAAAAGTAAGTTATAACTCTGTGTCCACATAGAATTGCATTCAACACGATTCTAATGATACAGTTAATATCGTTCATTATCATTGTCCATTTTATTTTATCATTATTTTCTAGATAAAAAGTGAAAAAGATGAATATGATTGGGGTATCATTGTAAACTTTAGACAGAAAAATCCAGGTCAAAAGGATGGCAGAAAGGGCTTAAAAGGAAAGTCATCGGAAGATACAAACCCTCTCACAGCCGAGTGTGTCATAATAGTGGATGTTTTATTACATGTTGAAAAAGGATCTACCACTGAAGAGGATAGCGATGCACCACCTCGACCGTGTCCTGAAGGGCAAGTAAGTAATCATTTACTCCTTCTTCAAAATTACAACAATTACATATTGAACTTCAAAGAAAACAAAATTTTTTCCTATTTATTTTTGAGACATGTAATATTTACTTCATTACAACCTCAGTATTATTTTTTTTTCAGAATACTGGATTTATACAGGCATGTTTATAAACTTACCTTTATGACAGAAATCAAAATTAACTTATAACAATTGTTATTATCTTTTTGCAGTCTGGAGATGTTGAAGTTGTTCCTGTTGTGCATACACTTATTTACCAAATAAGTTCACTCCGAGTTTATTATCCGAAAGATTTAAGACCGTCTGACAATCGCAAATCAGTCCTAAAAAGTATAAGCGAAGTAAAGAAAAGGTTTGCAGACGGTCCACCATTACTTAACCCTCTTAAAGACATGCAGATTAAAGATGAAGTCTTTGTTGACTGTGTCAAGAAGATTGAAAGATTTGAAGAGAAGTAAGTTACTAACGTATTAGTCCTGCCAATTTGGTGGAAAATATCGGGCAATGTTTCTTTATATAATTGATCACTTTATAAATGTTTAAATGCTATGATCATCAATAATAAATATAAAGCTTAAGTAGCCTTGTTAACAGGCTGATGTCCACATTAAATATGACTATTGTAAGTTTGCTGCATCAAATTCTTTCTTTTTTCTAGATTATATGCTCACCCCCTCCACAATGATCCAAAAAAAACAGAACTTTACACAGCCTATTGTAAAAAATTGGAACTTTTAGCAGAATTAAAATCGTACAGAGAAGACTTGAGAAAAGCCAAAAGTTTACTGCAAATGGACGAGCTTAAATGTCGTAAAAGAGTTCTGAGACGTCTCGGCTACTGCACTGCAACTGATGTCATTGAAATTAAAGGCCGTGTGGCTTGTGAACTGAGCAGGTACCGAAAAATATTTCCACATATCCTCGTTCTGGAAGAAAACACTAAATTGAAAAAATGACATATTGAGTTAGTTATAGCAAAATGTTCCTTATTTCTAACTCTACTGTATGACAGAACACACTTATTTTTATAAATTATACTTTTACTTAAAAACAGTTTTATACAAACAAACAAAATGAAAAAGGTATGGCATTTCAAGCATTTGGCAAACTTCAAAGTCAAATTACTCAAAACTAGTATTTTCCAGTTAGTGTTTTCTTCCAGAAGAACGACGATATATTATAACATTTTTTTAGTATCAATCAAAATCTGTTTTTAATCACTGTGCAATCATTCGTTTTATTTTCAGTGCTGATGAATTATTGATGACAGAAATGATTTTTAATGGTCTGTTTAACTCACTTTCCATTGAGCAATGTGTAGCTCTTCTAAGTTGTTTCGTTTGCGATGAAAAAAGTTCAGAACTTCCCAAATCTACAGATGAACTCTCCGGACCATTAAGGCAAATGCAGGTATGCAACATTGTTGATTAAAAATGTGCTAAAAATTTTCATCTAGTTACCAAACTATCTGTAATATATATCACAATTTTGTTTAATTACAGGAGTTAGCCAGGAAAATTGCAAAAATATCCACAGATTCTCAGTTGGAGATGGAAGAAGACGCATACGTAGAAAAATTTAAACCATTCCTAATGGACGTTGTACTTGCTTGGTGCAAAGGAGCCTCCTTTTTACAAATTTGTAAAATGACAGACATTTTTGAAGGTAAATCATGCTAAGTTATATGACGGTTCTCTAAACAAAAAGATTTCTTAAAATCTGAAATGTTTTCTTTCTTGGATGTTCACTTTGATTCTAAACCGCTGATATATTTAAGAGGTTAAGACTTAATTATCTCTCTGTCTGTTAATTATCAGTATGTATTCGGTAAATATTAGAACGCTAATGAAATCGTCTTATCATAAATATCTTTTTTCCAGGCTCCATCATAAGATGCATGCGACGCTTGGAAGAAGTTCTCCGGCAGCTCTGTCAAGCGGCAAAAAATATTGGCAACAATGATTTAGATACGAAGTTTAATGATGGAATCAAACTTCTCAAGAGAGATATTGTGTTTGCTGCAAGTTTATACCTTTAAATACCATTATTAATGTAATTTAATAAAAAATATCTTTTATATCCAAGAATTCTTTTATTATGCATCAATTATATAATTTCCTGAAATCTAGAAATCAACATTTTGTGGTTAAATAATATCACATTAAACATTACTGAAGATGGTAAATGTTCGTATTGGTGAACGTTGTCTAAAAATGCATTTTTTTCACCAAATAGCGCGTGAAATGTTATGTTTTAGGGTAGAATAGTCTTTCATCAAGCTAAATATATTCAATAACGACGAAAGGAAACATTATAACAGTGGTTTATCGCATAATAGCTGTGTATGTCACAAACTTTATTTTTGATCGCCATATTGCAACAAACTCACGAGTGCCAACCTAAAAACCTACAACATATTCATGTTTTACAAACAAATAAGAGTCTAAATTATGATTCCTACGAATTCAGCTATCTTTATTTTATGTAAGGCATTTATTTGGCAGAACTGGATTATAATACGACAAAATACTTAGTTCTACAAAGGTTTATTAGTTAGTTGATAGCTATTTCAGCTTCACGCCGCGCAGATTCTCACGGCAGAAGCGTGAAGTCGAAATAGCTATCAACTAACTAATAAAACTTTGTAGAACTGAATACTTCGATATTTTAGCATATTATATTTGAGTTCTCCCAAACAAATACCTTACATATAATAAACATAGTTAAATCTTCATTTAGACTCATGTTTTTGTAATATACATAAATATGTTTGGCTACTATGCGATAAACCACTGTTATAATATTTCTTTTCATCATTATTGAATAGTTTCCATATATTTAGCTTAATAAAAGACTGTTCAACCTAGAACAATTAATTTCGCATGCTTTTTGATGAAAAAATGCATTTTTAGACAACGTCCACCAGTACGAACATTTACCCTGAAGATTTATGTTGAATTTTTGAACCGGCTTTGCATTATGTGGAAAATAATTTTTCAAATTGTATTTATTAACAACACTAAATTCTGAAGTGTTTTAAAAAAACAGGATTGGCTGACGAGTTTCGGATAATAATAATATAGTAAGTACATAATACTTGACAACAACAATGTAAGGTCATAAACTTAAAGAGCTCGCTCCGTTGTAACTCTAGATAATATACCTACTTAAAATTGAATCGATTCTGTCCCGGATTTTGAACAGCTGCTTTATCTCTACTGCCACTATAATTTTCTTATACTGAATCTTTATAATTAAAAGCGACTGTTTAACGTAATAATTATATTAGTAAAAAATAATAATCCTTTTTTTTAATGCAAAATACTATTTCTAAAATGAAAAATAGGCAAATAGCGGTTGTTTTATATTAGTGGCAATATTGTCCATAAAATGTCAAAAGGAGGCTAAAGTCACGTTGTGTTTTGTATAACCTATAAATCTATTGACAATTGAAATTGCATATATTTACTTATTTCAAAATGCCAAAAGTAAAAGCCGAGAAGAAAACTCGAATTCATAACGATGTTGCTAAACAGGGTAACTAGGTTTTTTACTCGGCTGAATTTCTTTTAAATCATAATTTAACAAAAGCGAGCTTGTAGTAGTTTACCAAATTATTTTAATTGATGATAAAATTTTCTATGTTGCAATTGTCTCTCAGCATACCTCTTAGTTATAATGTATTGTTTTTTTTTTAAGGTATTATGTTTAACAAGAGTTTCGGACAACATATATTGAAGAACCCGCTTATAATCACATCTATGCTAGACAAGTCAGCATTGCGGTCTACTGATGTCGTCCTTGAAATTGGTCCGGGAACCGGTAACATGACAGTCAAAATACTGGAACGTGTCAAGAAAGTGGTTGCTTGTGAAATTGATCCAAGGTTTGAATTCAATCGTAAAAAAATGTTTTCATATTTGGGTGGGTGTCATAAGAATTGGTAATCAGACACCCATGATCTTGAATGGCTATTACACCGATCTTCAATCATTCATTTTAGTTTAAGAATTAGCTTTCCTCTGCAATTCAGTAGACAATATCCGAGATACATACATATGTATATGCTTTGTGTGTAAAAAGCTAATTTGTGCCGAAAACACGTTATAAAACTTTTTAGACAATGCTAATATTTTTTTCCTCTATTTCTTATGACTTAAACCTTTTAAAAATCTAAAATTTGAATATTGAAAAAATGTACTTCCACCTTTAAGTAATAAGTCTCCTAGTATCTAATTTTCATTTCCTCCACCTCCACACAATTTATTCTACTCTAAAATCATTCAAAATGCATTTTTGTACATTATAATTATATTCATTTATTTATTTTTCATAATACAAGTCAAACACATTTTACATATCTTAATTCCTGATTCTTTTTTATAGATTAGTGGCCGAGTTACAGAAACGTGTGCAGGGTACTCCTTTTCAACCTAAGCTTCAAATAATGGTTGGAGATGTTCTAAAGACAGAATTACCGTTCTTCGACATCTGTGTTGCAAACGTGCCTTACCAAATCAGTTCACCCCTAGTCTTTAAATTACTGCTCCATCGTCCGTTCTTCAGATGTGCTGTGTTGATGTTTCAAAGAGAATTCGCCCAACGGCTTGTCGCAAAACCTGGAGATAAATTGTATTGTAGATTATCAATCAATACACAGCTTCTTGCAAGAGTGGATCTCTTGATGAAGGTAAATTAAAAGCCTACTTTAATTTGATGTTACTGTCAGAGTATCTTTCCTATTTATGTGCCAAATCCAATGAAAATACAAAGGCAATATAGACCCCAGTATTTTAGCAGCAGATTGTACTGATGACGAGGGTGGTCAATCAACATCTCTTTCAGAAATATTCACTCTAGACATTCACTCTATGACCTACGTTTTCACTCATCACTACATTTTTTCAATGGTAGATTGGCTTTAGAAACGTCGATGAACCCATGCAATTGAATATAAATTCATGTGTTAATTGAGAGTATAAATATTTAAGAACAGAAGCGCTTAATGTTTCCAGTCAAACATTGCTTGATTTTTACCATAAAATGAATGTAAATTAAATGAATCTAATTACAACAGAAAATGTTTCTATCGGTTAATACCTTTTCACTGCTGTATATTATTAAAGCTTAGGTGTGTTTTTTCATTATTATTTTAGGTTGGAAAGAATAATTTCCGTCCTCCACCAAAAGTTGAATCAAATGTTGTCAGAATAGAACCGAGAAACCCGCCTCCTCCTATCAACTTCACAGAATGGGACGGACTAACTCGAATTGCTTTCGTCAGAAAAAATAAAACATTGTCAGCCGCATTCAAGCAAACAGCTACACTAATCACATTAGAGAAAAATTATAAAGTTCACTGTTCAATGAACAATATTGTAAGTTTTCATATAATCGTGTTATCTTTATATTTTGGTCTATATAGAATGTGCCATGTATCTTTGATGAATGATATGACTATTCGTCATTTCTCAAAAATCTCACAGCACCATTTTACATTACTGCTGAACAGATAATATCTTCAGTTATGACAGACTGACAGCTTGTATTATTATTTGGCTCCGGAGGGAATTTTGTCATATATAATATTTGGTGAAAGATATTCATCTTTCATCACACATAGATGAAATTCCCAACTACTAAGTAAGTATTTATTTCTTTAAATATTACTTACTAACTGTAATAAAAACTTTTCAATGAATTCGGCGGTACCTTTGTTATTCCAGTGGTTCTGTAACTAGGTGTGATATGTGTTGAACTCTTGAGAAGCTTCTTCAGTCTGAAAACTGTTTGTTTTTATTTTTAAACCTTGCATAAAAATATTATACTTTATTTATTATCACTCTCACAAGTCTCAATTTGTGTCAGTCCTTTGTTGTTTGACATGTAAAAATTTTATTATTTACATTGATGACTGTATATTCATACAAAAAAATAATCATTTTTATTTTATTTTATTTTTATAGGATATCCCAGATAATTTTGACATAAAAGAAAAAATAGAAGAAATACTTACCCGACTAGAATCTGATAAGAAAAGAGCGAGAACTATGGACATAGACGATTTCATGTTACTATTACATGGATTCAATTCTGAAGGAATTCATTTTTCATAGGATAGTACACTACATTAAAATATTTATACAAAAATTACTATGAGTTTCAATGATTTTTTTCAAAACAATGGTGCTCCTAACGCAAATCTCTCAGGTTTTTTTTTCAATTAGAAGAAGTTTTCAATCGGTATCTAAACACTTGTGTAACTGGTAAAGTCTAATTAGTTAAAATTTCAAAACATCTCGGTTGGATTTAGGTATTCCTTATAATCTATTCCCCTAACCATCTATTGCACAGAGTGGATAGGGTGCCAATGGCATCCTTAGTAGGCTATTATTTTTATTCAATAAATTAGTCCCATCGCAGCTAAAACACAAAATTTAATTTTTCAACTTTATCTAAATGAACTAGCTTAACAGCTTACTGGCCGCATGTTTTTTTATTGAATTTCGCCTGGCGGCCGGGCGATTTTGCAAAAAATTCGCAAAAAACTGCCATTTCACTAAATTCACTATAATTTGTAAACCAATTGAGATGTCTTAACCAAATTTGATTTGATGGCTTCCAGATACTTCGCCGCATAAATCAATGCCATTTGAGCAGTGGTTCTATAACTGTGGGTTGCATACTTATGTGGTGTAGTGAAAAAAACTTAAATCCACTAAAAGGTATTTTTTAAATATGTAAAATCTTCTTTTTCACATTGTTTTCTTTGCTTTTATGTTCATATTTGTGAGAATTTAATTGGATGAACTCTTTAAATACAAGGTACCTATGTTTTATAAAATCATAAAAAAAACTGTATTATGGATAACAAATTCCACCTATCATTTATGGGTTGATGGTAAATACACAATTTCAACTTCATTTTTCATCGATAGACTTATATTGAATCTGAAGATGCCGAAAGGTGAAACCCGGATAGTTGGAACGATTTAAACGATGGAAAAGTACACTATTCTCAAGAGCTTAGCTGCAGATAGATTATTTTACTTTAAACCATATTTGTTTTGATGAAGAAGTGGAAAAAAAAGGTTTTCCTAACTATACTGTATCTTTTGTACTTATAAAAATTATTACATGCGAATAATCCATACCTTGCCCTCATAGACCCACAATAATATCTAAGAAAAATATAAGAACGAACATAAAATCAAGCTACAAATATTATCAAACAAATGTAAGATATAGTTATATCATATTATAAATACCCAAAGTTTAAAAATTCCTGCTTCTCATATGATCCCTGTAGCATATGTTACAGGTCACCCCCATGTAAGTTTGTTCCCTTATTTTTTTCAGTTGGTCTTTGAAATCATAGTTCCATATTATTCTTATTAGTAGGTATTAAAGAAATCTGAGTAGCGTCTTATAGGTTTTTAAATAAATTGTATTCAGTCTCTTCTGAACTATCGGTCAAAACGTCGCGAAAATTGCTCTTCTCTTGCTAATCTTTTATGATTGTAATCTTCATATATAAATTATATTTTTAATCACCTCAAAATAATCGGAGAAGATGAAACATATTTAGAAAGTTTTGAGGATGCATTGTCGGAGGTTCCCAGTGATTGTGAACAAGATGACGCGGACAATAGTGATTCTGATACAAGTGTACTTACACTTGTATCGCGAGCAATGAATTTACTTTCATCCAGTGAAAGTGATAATGACAATATCTCGGAAGATTGGAGTGAGTTTGACCCACCGAGGGATAATCAAGCCTTCGAATGTGTCTCAGGGGAACAAATTTTTCCTAACAATGTTGAAAGCAAATTTGAATTATTGAGATTTTGTACACTTCCATGCATTTTGTCACTAGACAGTTCGAGTCCATTCGTGTGCCCGAATGCCTGAAGATGCCGAAAGGCGAAACCCGGGTCATTAGTGACAAAATACATGGAAGTGTACAAAATCTCAATAATTGATTAAAAAAAACAAAATGATAATAAATAGATTTAAAGTAACAATAATACGTGTTAATTATGTGACTGGATGCCAAATGAGTGGTATGTACAAACTATATTATAGTTTAAATGGACAGATTTTCTCTTTACCGCCATAAAACTTACGTAACCTAACAGTTATGACCCATAAATTTATATCTGCTATGTAACATAAAAGAATATATTTCAAAGAAATATTTTTTTATTTATTTCGTAAACTTAAGTTGAGAGCCCCTGCCACTAAGTTTGAATAGGTCATACTATTATCAACTTCCCTCTAAACACGTCAAGAATTGTTTTCGGTTATCATAATGACTCGAGCACCATAAAAAATGCCATATGGTCCATTCAATAAATTACTACGCAATGGGGAAATAATAATAACCAATACAACTATTGAGTGCCTACGTCACAGGGGTCCCTGATCTGAGAATCAGTGACTAACTGCTTATATTACGTATGTGTATTGTCTCTAAGCAGAGAAAGAAACCAGACACATAGTTTCATTTTTGTTAAATAATGCGTTGATGTGTATACCACCATCTCTCAGTATTTTTTCAATATAATGGAATGTATGACGTAGGACGCGTATAAGAGTCCGCGGCCAGCAACCAAAGTTCTTCAAGGCCTCAAATACGAGTCTGCGGCCAGTAACCTGTTAATGTTGAATCTTCTTTTTCCATTTAAGCTCTATTTAACTAACATACAGTAAAAAAACCAAAATTTTCATTTTTATTTCCAATGACTTGTCACTATCTTGTATTTCAATTCGGGTGTAGATTTTTATTGGTAATATATAAAAATCAATGTGGATTTGTTTGTATTCTATGCACTGCCATACCATTCATCCGATTCCAATAAAACTTTGTCAAGTTATTGCTTGCACTTGTGCGAAGGATGTAGGCATAGTACAATCAGGCCCGGGCCGAGCCCAACTCAACTTTTTAATTTTTAACTTGCAGTAGGTCTTATCATATATAAAAATCAATCTCACAATCCAGATATATCTAAAATAAAGAATCAAATTCGTGCAAATAGCGACATGTCGGAAAATCTTCTGATTTATTCGTGTACGCACCAGACGAAAACAAAAAATATTTTTTGTCCAAAAGCAGTTCAATAAACAGAATTAAAAGACAAACACTTTCTTTCTTTGAGTGGCATTGCAACGCATGCCGGGTACTCACTAGTAATTTAATAAAAATTATGAGCCTAGCAAAAGATAATAAATAGACAACCAACATTTGAATGTAGATGTATGCTCATACTGTTGAAAGGGTTAATAGATGTCCTATGTCTGTATCTTAACCTGTTAACTCACCCATTAGATAATGTTTGGGTATAAGACTCCAGATTTACATTATGCTGTAAATATCAATTTTATTTTCTTTGTAACAAGTAAATACAGTCATTTATGTTTGCCAAATTCGTTAGTCGTATAATGTCCATTTCAAAGGGTTTTAATAAATGATTACAGCCCTCTCTCATAATTCAAATTTATTCATAATGTGCTTAAAATAGAAATTCATTGAATCTTAGTTGAGATAACAAACATAATTCAAAATAAATTCTCTTTTCAGCTAAATAACACTGATTCTAATATATTTTGTAGGAATTCTTTATGGATGTATGTCGATGGGTTTGTAACTTGTTTCTCAATATTTTTATTAGTGTGTACTGTTGTTTTGCGCCGATTTATACGGGCCCAATTCTGAAATATGTATTTAAAATTATCGATAATAAAATTATTAGTTTTTAATAATAACTATTATGCTACATTAAAAACTAAAGGTGCATAACAAAGTATTTTTTATAAAAAAATCTAGCAGAATCTAAAGAAGAGCACTAAATTAAATGAAAATATAGGACAAATTCTTACTTATTTCTCAATAAACACCGTCTAGGATTTTCTTTACAGAATTTAATAATCAATTATGACAGTACAATTCAATATCATTTTGAGACATGCGTTTAGGCGTAGTTTGTATTTCTAGTGAAATTTTATGTTACTTGTCATTATTTATGGAATACTGAGTTCATGATATTTCTGAACCAAAATATGTATCTAAGATATATTTGATGAGACCTGAACATTATATGATCACAATATTAAAACACAATCTTAAAAGAAATTTCAGTCTAGTACTAAGGTGTAAATATACCACTTCTAAATAATACATATTAATGTATGTTTGAAAAAAGTGAAAAAGCATGGCTTCTTTCATAAGTGACAATACGTAATGGAAGAGCCGACAAAAGGTTTGAGAATTTTTCTTCACATTACAGATACGTATGGATTTAATGACCGGTGACCGCTGCAAGACAGCAAATAATAGAATGCTTTTGCTCATTCTAGCAATTTAATATTCTATCATCTCGCTGCTTTTTTAGCTGATGTCAGAGTGATACATTTACAATCTCAGCGATGATGCGTGTTCGTAAGCTTCGAATGTGTGTACGTTTAATAGTGTAGATGAAGAGAAAGAAAATGAAAATTAGAATATGATGATGTGATGTTAAACCTTGTTTTATTTGCTATCTAATATTATCCTGTTAAAACATTTTTAATATCAATATTATACATATACTTTTGTAGAACATGCAAACAGGAAATAGCAGCTTTACAAAATTGTATTGTCTCTAAAGATAAATCAAACATAAGAGAAATCAATCTATCGAAACGAAACATTCCTACGATATATTACTAGTAATAATGATAAGTTACAATATGGTAGGTTTTATTGTTAACAATTCACCTAATAATCTTAAATTTATAAACATTTCATGTAATGGAAGACTTCGCTTTACTCAAGCAGTCACAAGAGTTAGGCCTTTGATAAAATTACTCCCTATTGCAATTCCCTAACATACATTGGTAAGATAACTATGATAATATAAATTATTAACTTATGTATTTGAAATGTATTATCATAACATACAACACATATAGTTAAACAACAACCGTTTGTAACATCCATTTCAATGATGATACAGATGTCGAATATAATTTGAGATTTCTTTTAAACGTGTAAACAATAAAAACGTAATAGCGACTAGTAATTAGTGTATCTTTTTGAATAGTTTCAAATCAACTCTTTATTATACATTATTACAAAAAACTTTGGACATTTATTGATTCCTTTATTATTATATATTTTTAAAAAATAACAAATTCACATTATTATAATTAACATGTACTCCTGCCCTAATATCCAAATATCATATTATAGGACTTAATCTATCTGAAGATATTTGTTGAGATATTTCTGTTGTGATATTTAATTTAGATTCTGGTCACGGACAATATTACCTGTAGGAAAGTTTGATATGTCGACTCTGTCCTGATGATTTTCAAATACATATACCGCACGCTAGTTTCAATATTTAACTGTATGAGGATTTACAACCGAACAAAATATTTGATATCGTTCAACGGTTGTACACTTCGAAGCATCGTGGATTTTGATAATTACGTCGAGTATTTATTTCATGGATATGAACATTGTTTATTAAAAAATATATTGAGATATGTATTCTTCAAAAACTGAATCGTGTTGAAATCATAGGAACGCAATACTTTCAGACTGCGAATCGAATCGACTATCCTCGGAATAAATGAAAGATTAATAAACACACCCTGGCAACTTGCAGTCTTAAAATTAATATGCTTAAAAATTATTTGAATGGTTGAGACGTCATGTGGAATTATAAAACTGCTGTTTTTTCGTCTGTCGGTCTACAACTATTCATGTCTATTATTTTTATTATTGTTCACTTCATCACTAACCTGCGTTGCCCGCGACTGATGTTAAAATTATATTTATAATTTTTCCAAAAATAAAACAGCTTTCCCTGTCGAACCATTAAGCTCTAGATTCAAAAACGACACATGAAAATTTTTCTTAACAGGAATCAAAAATAGTGTCACAAAATAAGCATTGTGAGATGTTGCTGTAAATGAATACGTTACAAGAAATTTCGAAAATATTGGAAGGAAACTAATATTTCAAAGAAAATATTTTAACAAAATATACTAAGAGAAATAGTTTTGAATATATTCAAAACTATTTTTCTTTTATAATATTTCTGATTTATATGTTTATTTCATTTGGAACAGTCAAATTTCCATTTGTTTTTTCTTTGTTAGGTTTCTTAACCCCAGACAGCCGATTCATGAAAAATTTGCTCCAATAAATCGGCGCTATGGGGGCCAAAGACTTACCAAAATGTAATAGCTATGAAATATAGTATTTATTATAAATAGTTAAATCTTGTCTGCTAAATTATTGTTGTACATAAAATCATATTTCTAATCGTGTATTACAAAATTATAAGTCTTCCTATTTCCAATTCCTGTTTTGACATAAATTATTATTGACCGAAGCACATTTTAGGAGAAAATCTTAAAATCTTAAAATTTTTGTAGAATAAGCTGTAAATTTATAGAGTAAATTGCAATTTACCATTATCGTGTGTTATTGTCTGAAGAAGTATCATTTATTATAAGCATATAGAATTATAACACATGTGTAAAGTTATACCTTTTCTATTATGAATAGGTATGTATTTAAAATTGACCTAAATTATTATTTTGATGTTGGACAGCTCACGGTTAATTTACTCATTATTGTCATTGTGACATTGTTACTATAACTACGAACGAGTACTTATAAGTGAAATGAAGTGATCCCCGGCGAAACCATCAGGTATTTTATGAAACTTGCGGTACGTTCACAGAAATCACTTTTCATATAATCTTTAACTTACAGAGGTATAAACAAATGTATTTAAAAATTTAACGATATCTTTACAAAATTTTAAGAATTTATTGTGATAAATACTGTAAGTAATATATTTACACTTGCAATCAACGAAATTGATTTGACCGAAAGATGCGTAAAATATGAAGCTTTAGCGTTATATTATAATTAATTATTCCAATACGACCTTAAATATAATGTGCAGATTATTTTGTTTATGTGCTTGTGTTTAATTTATAAAAATCCATTCTTACTTTCCTAAACACGAAATCTGTTACACAATTTATCATTATTTCACACGGGTGTTTCTCTGCGAACGCAACAAAACTTGTTGGCTGTCTGTTATAAAGATGTGAGTATATTTACAATTTTACAAAATCTATTGGTTTTGATATAAAATTATAAAGCACCGCAACTTTTCCAAAAACCCTCTTCAATTTTCAGCTGTCGCTCATGCAGGCTTCACCTTCGCTCTACTCTCAGATATATCTACCGCTAGAGTGCCCGCCCCCTGTCGTATTCACCGTGCGCACCGCTCAAACGTCCAGTTGGCATATCGATAACTTCGTGTTTGAGATAATGGTTAAGATATTGAATCAGAAGGATATCGAGATATTAACCTACGTTTGAGTTTTATAATGATAATGAGAAAATACATCAAATTTTATAGAATAATTTACCCATTTTACAACCCTCACTCAAATTTTCCGAAATTCAAGTAGGGCTTCTATTTTAGAATAGAAGCAAACTAAACAATTCAACTAATATAAAAAAAAACTTTGAATAGTAGAATTTCATAGATTTGTTATCATTTATCTACAATGAGATGATCAGGTTATCGGTGATGATTTTAAGAAGAAAAAAGAAATCGGTGCACTTTTCGATTGTTTTTGCGAATATTTGAAATGTTGTTTTTGTGAATGTTCCTGAAATAAACCGATTGCAAATCTATGGTCCCTTCAAAGAAGACTGTTGGCATAAATTTCTAATCCGGTAGTAAAATAACATTCAATGAAAGTATGCGACGAGTGTTGATGGGTTTTATGCCTGTCGTCCTGATTACAATTAGTGTAATACCGCGTTATCATTATTTACAACAGAATGAATCATAATTGAGCCGAAAGAAGTATTTACATAATAAATATTACACCAAAATGCCAAGAAAATAATTCAAATTCCTAAGGACTAATACATTTAAAAGATTTCAACGCAATGAAAGTAACCTTGATTTGAAATGATTATGTAACATTGATATATTTGATTATACACATTTATAAAATTTACTTTTACGGTTATAACGCGTATCGACCGTATAGAAGGCAATTTCACTTTGGGTAAATCAAATTTCAAACGACATGACGAGACAACTTAAATATTGTCATAGCCCATTACACTTAAAATTTCAGTTCATTATGTATTTACTTTTCGTTTTTTAATGTCGATTCAATTCAAGTATCGGGAGAGAATAAATACATTTTAACATGATTAGTACCTTACATTCAATGAAGACATTGTATAGGCCATAGTTGTGTGCGTTTTCCAACTAATAAATTCAAAACTCCATTAAACTTTTGATGTCTTGCACGCGTGTCGATCGGATGTTATGTAAAGAGTTGACGACGGATCCTTGAGATCACGTAGCAGCGAGCAGGACGATGAACGCTGACAGAAGTAGCGGCATCGACAGCAGGAGTGATTCGGACCCGCCGCACAATTGAATTTCTATTTCCTATAACCGATAAAAGATTGTAAATCACTATAAATAATATTTTTCAAATAGGTATTGTAATAATAAAAAATACTGTATAATTCATGAATAATGTAGAACTGATTCAATTCAATGAGTCTGTAATTCTATTGGAGTTTTACCAAATGTATGTCAATGCAATCAATCCTTTATAGAAGTAAGGCCAAGACCCACTTTTCAAATATTACCAGAAGGATATTCTTATAATAAAATCATACTACAATAATTAAATAAAAAAATATCACACAATATGTTTCTCTATTGATACAAAACATGTCAGCTATAAGCAGGAAACCGATAAAAAATATGTTTTGTATTATAATTAACTGCTATTTCAATTATATTCATCTTCATTCAATTTTATGAATGTAATAAAGCTTCTTCTTTCTTCTATTGCATCAAAGCAACTTTGATTTTCAAGTGACAAATTGCTTTTATGAGAGTAGTAAAATATAAAGTATTCTTCAGAAGCTTTTAATGCTTAAAGCCTATATGGCTTAGATCATGTATGTAGCATTGCGTTAGAAGTTTATCATAATGACCCATGGGTACATGCTTCCAGGCTGTTGCATAGCCCTTAGAGCTCAACATTATATACCTTTCTCCATTTGATGAATTTAGAGAAATATTTAGTGCTACTATAAAACAGTTCAAAAGTATTCTATCCATAACGAAAAGTTTTTTTAATTAAATTGATTTCAAGATAGTATTTTTTTCTAGATAGTTTTTGTCTAGATTACCTCTGGATGATAGTTGATGCATTTGTGTGGTCGACGCCTGTAGGGTGATGAAGGGCGACAGGGGGAAACAGGCGGCAATTCTCGAGCACCCGTTCCGAGTTGTTTTGCTCCGCATGGGCAGAGGGTGTCCACCACTAGCAGGATTAGGTTACTGTGCGGAATCTTTTGAACACTGAATGGCCTGGATTATAAGAATACCAAATTTCAATTCATTGAGACTTTTCTTTCTATGCCCAAAAAAATTGGTTCACATGCAAATCATAATAATCTATTAGCAATCATAGATACTACTGCAGTGCTAGTACAGTGCAACCATGAAGAAAATGTTGATCAGCACTGATATTACACTTGGTATGGTAAGAAAAATAGAAGAAAAAGTGATAGTCGTGCGTGATATCAATGTGACATTTTTTCAGCGGTGTAAAAAAAGATGGAAAGCAATAAACATGGGCAGTTACCTTTCACAGCCTGTGACATGGCAGTTGGTGAGCTTTCCCTTGAGCGGTTGGCTCATGTTGAGTCGGTCGGCTTGTAAAACATAGAGATCGGTTCGTTTATCGCACGCTCTAGCATTGTTCCCGGTGTCGGCCATGGTGAGAGGCGGCGTCGCGGGCAGCGGTGGCGGAGGAGGTTGCGGCGGCGGCTGTTGAGGAGTGGGAACTATAACCGGGGGAGGAGGCGGGAGGGAAAGGTGCGGAACTTCTTCCATCGGAGCGAATCCCTCCGTCTCTTCTTGATCTTGATCTTCGTAATCACCGTACGAAGGATCTGAATACGAGGCTACAATTTTGAATAGTATATTATTTAATACATACTTTAAAAATTGTACGATTTTTAGCATAAATTCTTGATGGAAAGCTATTAAAATTTTAAGGTTTCATTTTTACTTATTTATTGTATGACAACATTAAATTGTTTCTTTTATCCTTTTCTCACTGATATGACTTCCTTATCCAATCCATTTTACTGCACAGACATATCTTCATCTTATCTTTGAGATTATAAGCCATAACAACTAGACTAGATTTAATAACACCTCAAGAAGAATAATTCCAACACATATATAAGGCAGTTTTTCTCACTAAGTTTTCAACAAATTCATATTGAATAAAAAGAAAAAGTCCATTTTTGTGTTGTATTAATAATATTGAGATTTTAGTGTTCAATCATATTTTATATTCTTAATTCTACACAAAACTTTATTTTACCTTTGTATACAATTTAAAATATTATTAACCAGATTTACAAAAACGAAATCAGAAGATATCAGAGTTTCAGTAAATATATTTCTTGTAATGACCAAAAAATGATTTTACGTATCAAATTATTTGGTCATATCGAAATATTTCCTATTTAATGTTTCAATGTCAATTGGGTAATTGTCATGTTGAATACCTATTTGGTCAAATTATCAATACAGTAAACTCCCAATTACCTGTGTGTGGATTACATGTTTTGCGGATTATCCGTGCATGAATTTAATACATACTTTAAAACATATACGCGATTTACTTGGAGCATTGATTGATTAATCACATGGATTTTTGCATCAACAGATGATTGTATACATATCTTATTCCTTTTAATCTAAAGTTATAATATGGAATTATGACACTTGCACAGCAAAACTGCAAGAAAGTCGTACTATAAAACGAAAACTGAAAGATTTGAAATATATGAATCTTCATTGAATCTTTACGAAGAATATGAAATTGGTAACCAAACTGTTCCCCATGCAATTAAACAAAAAAGGAAGTTTGATGAGTTTACGAGAAATTTTTATAGCAATGATAGACACTATCTTCTGTAGACACTGTTTTTATTGAAATACATCAACCAATGGATACTCGAATATAACTGCTCTTAGGAAATTCAAATTGATATTATAAAATCGTTTAAAGATTCGCGAAAATTAACCAATATCACAGATATTTTTAATAAATAATGAGTATTAAACATGGCAAAATTTATTGCCTGCCTTAAAAATGTATAAATAGTATTTTAAAATGAAAAGAAAACGTATAATCCCACCATTAGCCCAGATAATAGGAAGCTTACTGTAATTATGACCTAATTGAGACTAACTAAAGCTGATAAAATCTATAATTCAAAATTCTCTATTATTAAATAGTAGCGAGGAAAAGGGTCAGTACCATCGTCTTGGGCAAATGAATATGCACCACATTTAGCAGAATCCCACAAAGAGAACATAGATGACAACTTCAAGATCCAATTGGCAAGCCAATAAAATGGTTTTGCTGGCTGCAAATAAAAATGAAAATCATGTCGTAAATTTAATGTGTACAATGTTCAATGCAGAGAGTAAGTGTATGCGATCGTGAATGTTGAGCAAATAAGTTTTTAAATATTTCGTAATATGGCACAAATTTCATTGTCAAAATATGGTTCGTATTATATAAATACATATTTTAATTATTTTCATATTCTTATAATATTAGAAGGAATCCTTACTCTTAGGTCGGCAGCTTTAGCACTGTACGGGTTTTTCCCGTTGGGGCATCGACCTTGATAATCGAAGAGAGGGACTTTACGATAAATCCTGTCTTGCACGAGAGAATCCATTATTGTTCCGTCGATCTGCCCAAAGAATTGCCCCGTATGCCCAGTCTCTTCGGATAAAATCACGAAACCATTATCGTCCAAAATGTAACAATCCAAATCTTGGGAAGCACAATTCTTTTTGCAATTGCCGGGACCAGTACACTGTAATAATAATTTATCAGCTATTTAAATACGTCTAACATAATAAAGTTTAATATAACTAGTCATATTTAAGAATACATACAATAATTATGACTTTTTAGCGGTATAATAAAACTAAATAAATCATTTTTTGTTTGTCGTTTATTGACAATATTTTCAGAAATAAATAGCTTACTAATGAATGATGAATCTCATGTAAATGATTTATCTAGTTATATTCTTTCGTAGTTTATTTGGCTAACAAGAAAAGTGTCATAATGTCACATATTCATAAAATACATTTAAAAAAAAACTGAAGTGTGTGCATTTTCAAGACAATATTTAAAAAAAATTCCTTACTGCTGAAGTAATATTAACAAAATGTTTAGCCAGGGTATGAAGTTGAAAGTGCAGACCGACAACAGCGGCAGGTGCCCTGTGACCGCGGTGTTCGACAAATACGGCATGAGTCGCAAGAACTAATGGCTCTTCCTTTTCGCCCGAGGCGGTAGTGCCATCTCTAAAAGCCACTGAAAAGACAAAGCTTTCAGGTTCGACAGCATGGTGGTCCACTGCACGTCTATACCACGGTGCATCAAATGCGCGCTGGTGAATTTCGCTGAAGTGTCTGTAATATAAATATTGTTATTTTATAGTATGTATTTAAGTTCATATACGATTATTGTTACTGAGTCACTTTGCTCAAATTTACCTAAAAAAAAAAGAATAATCCCTGTTATGGAGAAAGACATTCCACATAAAATGCCTAGTGTAGATAAATATAGAATAAGATCATTTTTATCATTACGATTTAATTAATTTCCTTTAGAGTACAACTGTAATTTGGCATTTAATGATGGAGGGGTGGGGGTTCATGTGGGAATACACGACGTGCCGTATTGTGAAATGTGATAGTTCCGGTAAATTTAGACAGTGAGTCATCATTTTCACACAATGACAGTCGCCAAATGTGAGAATGTTTCGCCGACCTAAGTCAGCGGAAATATGATATGGTACCTGACGTGGGAACAATGAAAACTTGATTGTTATCGGAGATCTTCTGTGACCGTGATAATCCTCATATACGATTATCGGTAGACGCGTTACAGCGAAACAAAATGTAGAGAAAAATTTATTGGTCTGAAGCCAACCTCCGATCGGGAACCACCTATTCATCCGTCCTCAAGATTGCAAGAAGCAACATTAATTCCTAAAGATTTGATTGTTTTTTAATTCAAAGCGTATATTATAATCAATCACAATGATAGTTTAGACTTTCTACATAGCACCGAGTTTATATAGTTTTTTTAACTATGTGAATGCGGAAAATGAATTGAACAAATTATTTATGTTATGTATTACATACATATTTTATTACAGTACTTAAGAACCAGACAAAAAAATATATTTTGGTACTGTTTGTATATAATAACTATTTCTTAACTTTCAAACTGGTTCGAAAATAGTATAAATACAGCATCAAACATACGGTTCAATGGAGTCCGGAGCGCGGGGAACATGTTCTGTCCATCTGAGTAATCCACTTCGCGTGGCAACAAATGACAAAGTGACCCCAAACATCTGGTATCCTTGCCTGAAAATATAATTAACTTTTTATACATGCTCGCAATCAAGAGTAACAAATTGAATACCGTTTAACTCAAAATAATTTAATGATCCCTGGTTTGGTGTCTACTGAAAATAATTTCCTTAGATTAATATCCTTGAAAGCTATTATTTATTATTATTTAGACATTTCTTTATAAAAGTATTTACAACCAATATTTGGACACTTACCATCCATAGAAAGCCTGTTATATTAAAACATCAAGAAGTAAAGATGTGGAAGCGTTATGAAAAATTCTCAAAATTTTGACAAAGGTTTACTAGTACATTTCAAACAATTCATCAATACAATTTATACGATTACAAAAATAGCCAACCGTTGCGATTTTTTTTTGCTTGAAATGTAACAAATTTCTATCTTCCCTGAACCAATCTTTTGATATACAGTGGAAACCCGATTCTTCATTTTTCAATGGACCCTGAAAAAAACGATGAATGCAGGAAGGTCTTGAATAATTATTTTCAGCCTCTCACCTTGAGTCCTAACTTTCTTCATAGGGTGCATTTTCATTTTAATAATTCAAGATGCGAAATACTAGGCAGAAAAGAACACTGACCGAGTCTGTGAGATGACTGAACAGTCTTGTACATAGGTGCTCAGTAGGTGAGTTATTAACGGAAACATTATGACCTGGCACCATAACTACAAGTCGACGCCTGCAGACTTGTAGTGACTTTTTATCGATATCCGTTAAGTGGGATCGCACGGCCGTATGATCGGGATGACACATGTTTGACAAAAACCAATATAACGAGGTAAAATTGTTAAATTGCTAGGACTATTAGAAATTAACGATACATGCGGAAAAACGATGAAAGTGAGAATGACAGATCGGGGTTCCACTCTATACTATTCTATTTATTATAATTTGTAGTCTCAAAATCATAGACTAGGTTGGTATATCGACGTTTGCTATTCATAAAACAGATTATATTAGTTGATCAAAAAAATGATATAAACTTCTTTGTACTCTCCTCAAGGCCAGTTGCGATTCTGTCACACTATTTCTTTTTTCTGATAGATTTAAGATAGTTTAGCAGATGATTGATTAATATCTAATCGCTCTATCCCATAGCTCGGATTTCTTATAAACTACTCAAACCAGTTTTGCTAATTTTCCCTAATATGTAATGTTTGGGGAGATGTGAATTTATTTTTGAATTACATGAAATGGCAGATACACAGTTTGATCGATAATCTTTGTGTGCTATAAAAGACTTGTTTATGTGTATGATCATTTTGAATACTTTCAGTGATAGATTAATTTACAGGTGCAAGTTACATGTGCCAAAACTATTGTTATTGGATGAAAGCTTTTATTCACATAGTTTTATCTATATGAAGGGAACACGGAATTACTTAGCTGTTGACACCAACCAGTTAAATACATACATATGTTTGAATTTGTCATTTTATAGGAGAGCTATTTGAAGTTTTAAAAAATTTGCTGCAAATAAAAAGACGTCATAAATCGGCCAAATATGATGTCATGACATACTGTATTTTTACTCGGTCTTTAAAATAAAAAAAAATGGAGATATTTTTACTATCCATTTCACTGTTTTTTTAAATGTGAACAAATGAATTAAGTGCTTTTTCTCTGACACTATTTGAGCTCAAGATATGAACATATTTTATATAAATATGGGGGAAAAATCACGAATCCAGCCATATCCATAACTCAAAAAAGAAGATTTCAGACTTACAACATGAAACTATTTTATTGGATTCTTCCAATTCATTCCAGTTTTATTATTGCTATGAAATGAATGTTTATGTTATTGAGCTAATAAAGAAGTTCGCCAACTCCAAAAGAGCCTCAGACACCTCAAATATATAATTCAAATTTCAGCCAAAAGGGTATAAATTTTTTAGCATCAAGATAATCAAATCACCAAATTGAAATTTTAACAGTAAAATCGTATTTCGCTCGTCAAACACAATATTTTGTAAGCCACCAATTTCTCTTAGTAGGATACGACATTTTATTGATTGTAGAGCAATACTATTTTATGTTGATTTAAAAAAATATCCAATAATTATTTAAAAAATATTTTTTTTTCCATTTAGATCTTTCTTAACAAATTTCCAGAGATATCAGGCTTCGACAAAATATCTATCACTGCTTTGAAAAATAAAGGTATAGTCGTGGTTAAAACTGATGCCCATGCTTTCCTAAGTCAAATAGGTGTATTTCAGTATATTCCAGATCCATTCTCAAAATTGATCCATTGCATGTAAACATCAAATCAGAATTTACAAAGTGGTATTGTAAAATAATTTCATTTAACTTTCTTGAGACACCGTAAAAAGTCAATGGCATATCTCCCTATGGAGAAAATACATATTTTTTTATATTAACTGAACAATTTCAAGAGTTGAAAATATAATAGATTATGTCAAATTTTCAACTGGCCATAAATGTGCTAATGTTGCAAATATTTGCTGATTTTCAATAGCCTCGAATACCTATACATAAAATCATATTTTATGTATTGCAGAATCTTATTTCAAAACGTAAAGTAAGGTATTATACACTTATTAGCTGCGGTGGGGTATGGTATTTATGCTTCAGTTTTTGGAGAAACATTTTAACAAAATATGTAAATTTTATTATTACAATCACTGGATACAAACTCTGCTACCTAATCGGCCAAATCATACATATAATAAAATACAATAAAATACACAATATATCAAAGAAAAAACAGATCAACACTCAAATTGGGTAAAGCAAAACATATTCAAATTTACAATTACCAAATTTTACAATATTTGCGTAATTCTGCAGTAAATTCCACTGAGTTATTATTTAAATCAAGTATATATTGTGACAATCAATGTAACCTTAATTTTGATGGAAAGAAATTGGATTTTTAAAAATGAAACAAACAAGTATTGAAGATTATCAGGACTAGTTTTGATTGTGGTTAATCAGTTAAAAGAAATTGTACGATATATAAATACTCTCCATTACGTAACCTCCAGTTTAATTGTATAAATAAAAAATTCAGTTTTATCTTTAAATATAGTAATCTTAATGAAAGTTATAGATGAAAACAAATATATTTTTCTTGAAATATGCATTTTTTGTTTATTTAAAGATCAAGCCAATATTTTTTGTTCATATTATATTCATAGTACGAGTACATCATAAAATCATCAGTCAAATAAATTTCTACTCAATTAACAGAAACGCAATGATCAATTTTATTGATGTGCGTAAACAGATTTAACAATACCAAACAAAACATTATTTAAAATCTTACTATTGTTGCATCATAAGTTATTATTTATTGCAAACAATGTAGGAATTTGACATTATTGCTTGTCTAAAATGTGTTGGGACTCTACGCTAGCCTCTGTTCTTGAATATTTCATATCAGTGTAAAATATTTCGCTATTTTACCTCTAGCGGGAAATATATGGGTTTCAATTTAAATTTAAATGTTTCCTTCAAGTAAGAAATGTATGAATGCTAATTGTGTTAAAGCATCTTTAAAAAAGATCTAATTGTAATTATCCACCATTCAGTTGTTTAAAATTATACACAAATTAAATGGTTTCATAAAACTGATAACTAAACTAAACATTATTCTAGCGTTATTTAATGAGCTGCAGGGAAACATTAACACTATGGAGGGATATTCGTTTGATACTTGTGTTACTTTACCTGCTGAGAAGAGCCATTAACGTGGCTATTGGGCTAATTAACGAAAAGTGCAGATAAATATTAGTGCATTAGAATAAATTCAGAAAATATAATTAGTAAATATTTCATATGGGCAAATATGAAAAAAGGAAAAATGAATTAAATCAATTATAATTGAGAAACTATAGAAGAATAAACGAAATGTTTGCAGATGACCAAATATTTTAATATATTTCGTTATTGAAATTCTTTATGGAGACATATCAGCAGTTCTAATTAAATATATTTAAAAAAATGAGATGAAATAATATTAAAGTATTTGTATTGGTAAGTAAGTATAACTTTTTTGCACTGTGAGGTGACACTGAAATTGTACAAAGCATATTTTTGAGGAGTTATTTCTCCTGCAACAGTGTTTAAGAGTTTTTTAGAATTATAATAATATTTTTTAAAGAACATGGTCTTAGCTAAGAGAAAAAAAAACGAAACGGGTCTTACTGGCTGTGTCCTGTGTGAGCTTTGCGAGTTTCAAGGTCTTCCATGACCATTGCATCTCTTACCAGGGATTGCAGCAGTGTCTTGTCACCTAAATTATGAAAAATATGTCTTTTTATTTGATGTCAAGGTAATGTATATTTTACATAATTTTACATAATGTCGGTTGCGCTCATCGCGAGCATTTTCAACTGATGAAACCAATATATCAGTTGAAATCGATGAGTGAAATCGGTCCGGTCCTGATCATTATATAAAATTGCAGAATTAGTACAAACGAATAGTGTTTTATTTTAGAAATATAATATAATTACACCAAGAATTGACTGTGTTGGGAATTGGGAAATGTCAATTATCTATTCGGATGCCAAAATTTAAATAATATAAAAAACATGTTCAAAAACAAAAATTCATAATATATATGTACAACACTAGTATTGTGAGTTTGTTTTTTGTTTTGTAACCATGTCAACTTCCAATGTGGAGCATATGGATTCCTTATGAAGCTATCTCAACAGAAATCATTCTACAAAAACAGCTGTTTACTCAGCCACTCTTTTTCGGAGAGAGTACGGCTGTAAAGACAGGGCCAGGGCAACACTAGTGGTTAACTTATAGCTCTCTCTATACAAATCTATAAATCAATTAAAAAGGCAATGCAGAGTTGACGAGCTTGAACTTCGTAAACTTCACAACCGAAACCAATGCCGTCAACCACGCGCCCGCAGGCCCGCTAAGTACAATGAATGGACTGCAGCAATTGCATTGTCTGCACATAATCAGTTAAGTGCTTTGATAAATATATGATCATAAATGTAACAACTTACAGTAGTATGAATCCTTTTCTTGCTTCTTGAAGTGATGATGAGAATAATCCTTCGTAGGTGACCGTGGTCTGACCGACATCCATTTCCAGCCAGGGCGGCCAGCTTTTGACAAAAAGTGGATCAAACGCTCTTCTGCAGTCCGGAACGAAATTTCTGAAGCTGAGTTATATTCACAGTACACCCTGAAATATTCAAAAATCATTTGTTATTTTTCCACACAACAAAAAGTAAGTTTATTTTTGTGATTAACAAAAATTCCTTGGAGTTTCGGATTTACTTTTCTAGGTTGAGAAATGATATTGGGTCGCAATGATAATAGTTGCACAGTAAAAATGCCTTCTATATTTCTTTTTTAAATTAAATAATCAGTTCTATACTATTTCATGATTAAATAAAATTGTATGATGAAAAATGAATGATTTATTTGTTAAAACTATATCCTCACCAGTCAGGGTGCACTTTCCAATTGTCTCCTTTGAAGTATTCAGTAACTGTAAAACATGACAATACATCCATTAAACTTGAATGTGCTTAATAATTGTAATGAAATCGTCAATGTTTGTTGAATATCTTCTATAATTAACAACAGTCTTTAATTTATTACCATTTATTGGACTATGGCGTATCTCTTGTTCAGCCAACAACTCATACATTCCATAACCATCTGGCAAGACAACTGCCAATGAGAACGGGGTACCGTCAATTGGGCCGTAAAAGTATCTTTGGCGTCTTGTTGCAATTCTCCTCATCTCCTCATAGTGTATTTTGACGGCAACTTCCGTCTCGCCTTCTTTCTGCTCTATCATGTCTTTGCGTAACTATTTAAAAATTGTAAAATCATAAATTAAATATCAATAATAAAAATAAGAAACTATACAATGAATGGAGACGAATATTACATGAAATCTAAACTCTCTTGACTTGAATAAAATTTGAATTGATTTAATCAAAGAATAAATATTTTTTGATTGTTTTTTTGACTACCGAATGAAAGCTTCCTATTTTAAAAACGGAAGTTAAGCATAAGACACAGCTTTCACCCAATTGAAAAACATGAGATGTAAAGAATATTGACAAAATCTACATTATATGTAACGCATGTTAACTTCAATAGACAATCAGCAATACATTCATTACTGTTAATGATATAATTATAACAATGATTATTTAATGCAAAAGTAATCGGAAATTATTGAAAGTAAAAATGAAATCTGAACGATATCTGACATTCATTCTTCCAAAGCAACTCATTATAATCTTCTACGATATACTTTGCATTGAACTTATTCAACATAATTATTAAAACAGATACTTACGTCAAATAGTAAGGAATGGTTTTCTCTAGGTGTCGATTCTTGTTCAGACAACTCCATTTCAGTGAGATCCACGCTGCTGTACAGTGGTCTCAATGTTTCTGTGTACTGTAAGTTTAATATTAAGTTATTATTGTTTTTAATACAACTCCAACATATAAACCACCCAGGGGCGATCCTATCTAGTTTCCAAAATAAGTAAGTATTTACTTTTATCAAATTTGGATTATTGAGATTTTGTACACTTCCATGTATTTTGTCACTAACGACCCGGGTTTCGCCTTTCGGCATCTTCAGACATTCGAGCTCACGAATGGACTCGAACCGAGTCCTCAGTTCAAGTCCATTCGTGTGCTCGAATACCTGAAAATGCCGAAAGGCGAAACCCGGGTCGTTAGTGACAAAATACATGGAAGTGTACAAAATCTCAATAATCCAAATTTGATATTGAAATTCCATCAAGCACCCTCAGTCGATGTCTTAAATTATATTTACTTTTATGATTATTTGACCAGCTAACTAACACTACTTATACACTTATAGTTACTGTGAATCACAGCCGATCTGCTACGCTTATTTGGTAGCGAATAATGCAAATTACCAAGCCTTTAAATAATTGCGGCGTCATACAGAGTAACTTTTCGTTTATATGCATGGGTTGATTTTCTGCACACTTAAGTGCACGCCACCAAGTCGTGGGACACTCCCAATTAAGGGAAAAAAACTGTGGGTACGCTTAACGTTTTTTTACGCCACTGGATACTGCCATATAAAAATAACGGATGGGAAAGCAGTGGTGGATGGAGGAGGGCAAGTAGTTGTCGACAATCTGTGAAATTCATATCAATTAATTTAATAAGTGAAAATTATCAATGCCTTAATTGAATCCATGAAAATTCTTACCTCTTCATTGTTATACTGAAACAAAAAAGGTTATCATTATTAATCTGTTTATATGTAAGACACAATACATGCAAAGATTTAACAATTTATTCAATAGAGAGTTGTATTTGATTTTGAAGAGTATGCGAACATAAAACTTTAACCTAAATTATTTTAATTTACGTACTGTAATGTTCAACACTAATGCTATACACGTAATAAACATTACGTTAATGTATGTAACAGTATTATTTAAAACATAACTTACGAGTGGTCTGAGGTCGGGATGATATAAAACGTGTCCATTGTTGTTCACTACAAATGAGTAGCCGTTCACACCAAGCTGAAAAATTACAAATGAAAATAATGTCAGACATAATATTGTTCGAAATATGTCACAATACCAAATATTTTTTCATTTGAAGTGTAACAATACCTTATATGGTGGTACCAACTTCTTGATTTGTTCGATAGGTACATCGGTTCCAACCACTCCTAGAAGATTTGCTTCACGTTGCTGAAAAAAGTGGAGAAACAATTCTTGCATTAATCACGTTTATGTTTTGAAATTTGTAAACATTGTTTGCATGTAATTATCTTATTACCCAAATCAAATACAATTTGTTTTGTACGACTTTTGCGTTTTTAGTTAATAATGCTCATTTGCATTCTATGAAATTTTCTATATTCTCTCTGTATATTTTCATTATAAGAATCATGAATAATTGGTTTTAATATTTATATGTACAGATACATAATTTATTTGACAAAAGACTACCGTCAACTGGGGTTATTTCGCCGACCAAGTATAATGCCGCCTAATAAACAATGTTTTGTTTATATGGCCTTAACTTATTTAAACACTCGGGTAGACAATATATTTTTTTATAACTTTATTCAAAATTATCATCGAGTGTTAAAATAAGTTAACGGCATATAAACAAAATATTTTTTATTAGGGGCTATTATGTTTGATAGGCGAAATAGCCCCAGTTGACAGTACCAACTACAACAACTTTGCTTCATTCGAGAAGGTTTCCTCGTTTCTTTTAGCAATGATAGTTGACAGGCGACCAAGTAAATTTCTCATTTTGTTAAAATTGATTAACATGTGTAATTCGTAAGCTATGCAATCAAGACAATACTTTGGTTTGAATAAATTGTCATTAATGTCGTATGGGAAGGCTATATTATATAAAATTACCGTGTGGTTTCTCCTATCGAATATTGGCGTGGTCACAGAGGTCATCAGCTGGCCTTGGCCATCATCTACTAAGCCGCTGCCCTAAAAGATGGAAAAAAATGTATTAATAGATGTAAAGCATTTTTATATTCAGTCAATAAATCATTTAATCTGTTCAATGCCATCCTAAAAAATAACTTATGTCGCCGCGTTGTACACTCAGTCAACAGTTCTGAATTGTCATTTAATATGTAACTTATCTTTAAGTTACTTAACAAACCAATTACTGTAATCCTAAAATATCAAATTTTTCAAGAAGTGAAAAAAACTGTTGGTATTAGATTTTTATTATTATTTACATCGAATATGCGATAAAATTTTAGCAACGGTAGGAATTATTCAACTAATTCAATAAATAAGGTTTTTATAAAATAAATGAGGTTTACGCTACTTGAAGCATTTTATATTGTTATGATGATATTATGTGCAAAAATAGTTAACAATGACAGTTATTGTTGTATCACTAAGTACATGAGAATGTTACTTTATTGACACAACAACAATATTTACCAAGTTACTTAAAAACTGCTTCGAATTATTTTGGTATGAAATAGTTTTTGGGATGATACTTGGCCATGATATATTTAAGAGTATGCTATGAATCCATTGCCATTAAAAAGTTGCTTCGGTGAAAAGTGAGGGCGTACGTCATTATCCTGTACAGTGACCATTATTTCAGTTCACAAAATTGATTAAAACCATAATGAATAACAAGTTTTATTAATAATTTATTTGAAATTGTATTCTTTGATAAACCAACTGCTATAAACATGTATATGGACGTACATGTATTTTGTCACTAACGACCCGGGTTTCGCCTTTCGGCATCTTCAGGCATTCGAGCACACGAATGGACTCGAACTGAGAGACAGTAAACAGTGTCTAACGTTTATATAGAAGATACAAATGCGACAAATATTATTTACGAGGTAAGATATTATACGTCTGAGAGCCACACTGATACCTGAGTTAAAATTTCGGGAATCGTCCTAATCCTTATTTTGTAAACACCATATTAACAGAGTGGCGAATTGCCGCTTTTCAACTTCTTTTAGAAATACCAGTGATTTTACAATTATAATCGTATTGTGGGTTTTGACGGGATGTAATTCGACGAATGGGTAAATATATACAATCATTCCACATTTAGTGACATCTGTTAGGTGTTTCAACGTATAAGATATAATAGCGGAGAATTAGGAAGGTTCAGCTGCTCATTCAAAATTGGCAAGGAATTTAACTGAAGATGCCGAAAGGCGAAACCCGGGTCGTTAGTGACAAAATACATGGAAGTGTACAAAATCTCAATAATCCAAATTTGATATTGAAATTCCATCAAGCACCCTCAGTCGATGTCTTAAATTATGTATATGGACGTTGTCATTATGCATATTGAAACAAAGCTTGGTGTGGAAAAACCGTTGTCTGTTTCTTTTCATTGTGAGTCAAAGACTGGATGAATTTTACCAAGTTGTTGCAAGAATTTTTGAAGGTGAAGTTGGCTATGACTCAAATAGGTGTATGCTAGCGTGTATATATGTATGGCAATATGTTGTTTGTTACAATATTCGTGGTGCATTGATTGTTCATGAAATAAATAATATTTTTATTACTCTTCCTCCCACGTAGACTGGACTCCATTGTATCGGATGATCAGCTTGATACATCACCATCGGTCTTGCCATGACTGATATGTAGTTGAATACTTTATCCGGTATTTCTTCATTACTATTGATTCGAGCATAGAAACCTGAAAATAACATAACATCGAATTATAAATATGTTCACTCGTAATATCATTAATACATTTGGTTTATTAGATGGAATCTATCAGCTTGAGAATTTATATGGAGAATTCAAAGTAAATAAATAAGATTTTATTTATTTATGGAACTTTTACGAGACTTCGTGGCGTGGCGGCCCTGCCAACATGCATTTAACATTCTTTCTGTTCTTTAAATAGTCATCGTGGTGTGAAATATTAATTGTGTTTACCTTTATTCGCGCATGCAATCCACCTCATATGCGTCGCACCAGCTGCGTCACTTCCTGCAAGATAAGTGAAAACCCTGACGGGCATATGTGGCCAGTTATGAGTCTTGAAAACATCACGGGGGGCTCCTGTTGCTCCACCGGCGATTAACATGGCTGCTTGGTTGCACTGGCATCCTTGGCCTGTTCGATTGTACTGAAAAAATATAGCTTTAGATTAGATTTATATTCATAAATTATATACTATTTATAAGAATACATACTGTATATAGCCTACCAGTTGGTTATTTGCACCAGGCCAGGCAATAAGTAAACTATTTCTAGTTCAATATTTGAAAAACCAGCCACAGTCCTCAATTCCACCCCTCCACACACCATTTCTTTGTGTATAAAATATGATGAAACACCATTTTAAATCAGAAAAATCTTTCTAAGAAACTTTTTGTAGATTTCCTTTTACCTATCCAAATGGCAAACAGCATTAGCTAAAAGAGTTAATATAATATATATATTCTTCCCTTTGGCTCAGATTAATATTGTACTTTGACATAATTACACAAAGTTCGGTATCTGTGTGTGTTGCCATCTTTCATTTACCTAATTAAAGAAAAATTAATTAATTAAATAAATACCTTGTGTAGAATTTCGAAGGAAACCGTAAGGGCTGCTGTGAAGTTAGCTTCATTTGAAGGCTCAGGAACATTGCTGTCCAGGGCGTACTTCAATTCTCGAATGTTTTCCGGAGTCGCCTGAAAAATATTAATATGTTTTTATGATTTTTAATTTTCATTAATTTACATAATAATAAATGCCACATATGCAGTGATGTCTTTAGGTAAAGTAGTGTCCCTTAAGAGGGATTAGTAGGTTTATCTCTCATTCCGCGAAAATCGTTAATCGTTTTCCGTCGCCTAAAAAATATGAAACGTCGAAATATTTTTTTTCTTTTAATAATTGCACTCTCAAAGTATTTGTTTACACTATTGCACTTTTATTTAAATGGAAATAGTAAACTTTTCAAGCCTGTCTAGCAAAGAGTTGACACCTGTTTTTCGGATATACTTTTATTTGATTTACGCCGCGACTAGATTAGGGTTTATTGTTGGTTATCGAGATTTGATGTCTGAGACAAAATCGTAAAACAAAGTATTTCTAAGAAAATGATGCGGATGGAATTTGCAACTTATTGAATATAACGATTCTATAAAGATTTTTGAAATGTACCAAAGAATTCGTTTTGTCGCACTTTTGCTGCCTGATATTTAAAGTAGAATTATAATGAATATATTTTTAAAAATAATTGAGCAACAAGAAATTCTATTATATACGTCTTTTAAAAAATCTCAAAAAAATTAATAAGAGTAATAAATAGTACTTTCCATTGTGATGAAGTCGGTGTCTGTCGTCTGCCTCGACACTACGCTCGATATTTATGTTGATTATTTGTAAATAGTAAATAGGCGCTATTATAATCGGTAAATAATTTTATAAAATATAATTTTTTGACATGTGAATTTTTTTATCACAAAATGTTAAATGTGAAAAACTAACTTTCAAAAAATTACCATTTTTTAAATGTTCTATAACGTCGCCAATTTGCACGTCTCTGCATATGCCACTGTAATCATTATCTTTTCTACCTACTTCATTGGGACTTCACAGCACTTATGTGCTTTATACATTCTGGTAAGATTATGATAATCTACCGACGTTCAACATATTTTAGTCAATAGAGAGTTTCTATAAATTAATGTTTTCTCGTATTAATATGTTAATCAAAAATCTACGGTATGGAATTGAACAGTATGGCAGTATTGACTCCAAAATGCCCCAATCTCTCTACGCGTCGTAGACACGAGGAAAAGAAAATACCCGTAGACCCAATTCGAATATAAAATGGACAATAGTAACTATTTAAATTTAGAATAGATCTACTATGCTTTCATCGGCAACTTACGAATGATGCAATTTATATGGTTTTTTGATGAAAATATCACGACATAATGCGGGCGAGTGGTATGTGATAAAGCCGAAAATCCAGTATAAATTAAGTTTTCCTAATGGGGGTTTATTGATTAAATAAACGACTTTAGAAAGTTTATGGACAAGACATGGGATGTGACTTAGCGCACGTTAAATTATCGGTCCACCCGCGCTAAAACTACTTCGAGCAGCTACTCTTGGATTTAATAATGTGCAACATTACTAAGAAGTTTATGGCAATTTTCAAATATGACTGGAAATGTTGCCCATCAAATCCGAAGTCTATTATAACGAAGATTTACCCTACTTGAACATTCTGGGAAACTACACATTTTTATTCGTTGTATCTAAAAGTCTGGTGTTTAAATATCACTTCAGATTTAATTTTTAAGACATGTTTTGAAAAAAAAAATGAATAAGATGTAAAGTTGTATTTTAATATAACCAAGAAAACTAATTACTTTCACGGAAAACTGCAATGTTTTTCATAATTAATATTTGATATTCAAAATATTATAAAATATATATATACAATGGCGGGCTGGCCATACAAGTCAGGTTGGTCGGTGGCAAGTGGGCCCCGCTGTATGTCAGGGCCCCTCAGTAAAATCAAATAACTTTTTAACTATTTCATTTTAAGTGTTTAAAAATGTACAAGATAAATCACATTGGGAATTTCATCAATACACGTAAATAATAAATATATCTTACGATATACACAATGAACTAATACCTCATCATGATTACAAACTTATTTTCTACGTCCGTTTTAGCTGTTCGTAATATGTGAATTTTTGTAATTATCAATCAACTATTAGTGCAGTACATAGGAGCCAGTCCACCACTGTGTATATATCTTTCAACTTTCATTTATAACTGGTTGAAGTAATAATAAATTTCCGAATACTATCTCAGTGTAAATAATAGTTTCAAATGCTTCTTGTCTATGTCTTATAAATTAATGAAAGTTAGAATTTCGCATAAATATCACTATTTTGCGTCTGTGTTTTAAACGACATATTTATACCGGTTGCCAATATTGTGAAGGTTCGTGCAAAATAATAATACATTATTCTGGGATTATTTAGTGTCGAATGGCGGCTCGATCGGGAAAAGTTTTTTCATAAGACAGCGGGCGGGCAGGCGGCTGGGTCTGCGTGGCGGATTTACACACAACATGTTTATGAAAAAACTTTGGGACGTCGCGGCGGTGTCGGATAGGTCAGTGGCTTACATCACACCCGATAGAACCAATATTTTCTCATTCCTGTCCCCCGACCACCTTATATAGCCATTTATCACCAATGAAAAAAACCGAATCTATCGTTTTTTCAGGCGGTAATAGGGGTCTGAAAGGTTAAAATCTGTTAAAATCGCTTACGACGTCACTTACATGGAAATAGTACGTGCTAAAATTGATGTAAGCTTCTGTTCATCCAGGAAATACTTCTAAGTGGACAACGCAACACATTCAAGTTAGAAGCGCAACTGATGTTGCATAAACGTGTCGAGTGTCAGGTAGGGAGATTCCTTTACTGCCTTCAATCAGACGCTTACAATTCTGAGAGTCATAAAATTATAGCTCGCAGTATGTCAATTGACAATGCAATGTGAGTTTGACAGAATCGACGGGATAATTATTCTAAGGGCAGACTTATAAATTCTTTTCGAATACAAAGTGACGAATGGTCACTTCACTGCCAAGCTCTTCCAGCTTTCCTGATAAGTGGATTGTTGGGATAGTCCAATGTGTAAATGCGGCAATATGATTCAGGATGCTGATCACATATTTTTCGGGAAAAAATCTCAAGACGATACAACTATCAGTCGAAACTGTCAGCCGCATATAATGTGGTTGTGTCGACTTGGTTGCACCTAGGGCAAATTATAAAGCAGTCAAAGCGTTAACGGCGTCCTATTGGAAGATTGTGAAGTGAATAGATCTCGATTCATAAAAGATTTTTCACAACCTTTTTAAGCTACACGCTACACAACAGTGTATGCAACCAAGTGTTGAGGAATATGTATTCTAAATTAATCATCTCAACATACGTTATTTTACGAGAGCTTATTATTATTCAGTTGCCATCATCTCTTTTTTGTAGAGGGTACGGATATAAGAATGGAACTAGAAATGTATTAGTAGTAGGGCTAATAGGTGTTCCTACGCCCTGTTTTTATGAGCGGATGACTGGGAATAAATGTAAATATAACATACATCCATGCATTTGAACAAAAATCACCTAATGGATATACTTATTTATGGTTCGAGCCCGTGTTCACCGCAACCGAATAGGGCGGACGTCCAATTTTCACATTGCCTGAAAAATACTTTTACGTGGAAACGACTTTTCGCGAAAACTATTTCCATATTCGATGCAATATTTGAAAACTGAAGAACGGTAAAGTTTGAGACACTCGAATAGTTGAAGGTGAAGTTAGACTCGGAATTATTTGTGAATAACTTCGCAACGGTCTCGTGTTATTTTTATTGTACTTACTCTGCACTATTCGGAATATTTAAATCAGTACGACGTTTTTATCGTGGCCAAGTAACACCCAGCATATTTATAATATATATACGTAAACATATTTTACCCTGTTTCTAGTTCTTACACAAGCCGTATGCACCTGTTTTATAGAGATATTTCTCAACTATACCATACTATATTGTTGTCATACAAGAGATACTGACCAAGTGCATTTTTCACTAGACTAAATTACTATTTGAAGTCTTACGAACATAAAAGTTGTCACTAACCCAAATTTAGATATATAAATGTGCGAAGTGCAACGGTAAACATGTATTATCAGACTTATAATATTTTTACAAACAGGTTTACGAAGGTAATATGATTTGACATTTTTATTTTTCGACTAAAAACATGAACAGTCAATTTTTACCGAAAAGTTGCTAAGTATCTTGAATGACAAGCCCTATTCTAAATGCATGTAAGTTATTTAAAACTATGATGGAAATTTAAAAAAAAAAATAAGCCCATCGATTTAGATGCTATTGATTCTAGATATAATATAGTCTTAAGCTAGTGATTAGAAAGACGAATATTATTTTTAGGATAGCGCATTCATGTTGATGCGATTCAGTATTAACTAAAGTATTAATTATGTGTTAACTGAAAATATTAGAAATGTCTTCAGTCTGTAATTATTTTTTGTAATGAACTAGTGACTACCCGGCATGCGTTGCAATGCCACTCAAAGAAAGAAAGTTTTTGTGTTTTAATTCTGTTTATTGGAGTGCTTTTGGATTACTGTGCGGGCCGAAATCTCATAAAATTACCCGGTCCGAGCCCATCATCTTCAGGCCCGGCCCTGTCCGAGCCTGAGTCTCAATATCACACTTGTTACCCGAACCCGACTCGAAGCCCATATTTATTTTTCTTAATCCAAAAAAGCCCATTCTTTTTTAAATATAGAAATTCATTTATACTTTTCGAACAATATATTTTATGGTTGCCATATTTCCAACGATATTCATAGCACATGTGAAATAAATTATTTATGTTATGGATAGTATTGACTTGTGACCCAAACATAGTCCGAAACATTTTTCTGAAAATTGAATTCCTAACCCGGGCACGGCCCGAGCCCGAATCTGAATTGTTTTTACCAGGCCAAACCTGGCCCACGGGCAGGGCTGAGTAAACCCTTGGATTTTGTTTACATAATATTTTTTGTTTTTCTATCTGGTAATAAACGAATAATTCAGAAGTTTTTTTCCGAGATGTCGCTGTTTGTACGTATTTGATTCTTTGTTTTTTTTCAGAAACCTTCACGGGTGTGCGCACAATAACTTACCAAAGTTTCATAGAAATCGGATGAATGGTATACGAACGCATAAGGGACAAACAAACATTCATTTATATATATATATATATATAGATTACCAACCTGTACGAGCATATTCTTGAAGCACGGTACAAGTTCCTCTACCACATCACTAAACGAATAAATGTTGACGAAATCGTCCGGTCCAAGAGTATCCAAGATTGCCGAAGCAGTTGCAATGGCTAACTCTCGCCGGCGTCCGGTCGCAGCTGAGGAAGTATCCAAGAGAATGACCAAATCTTTTGCAGAAGTGGCTGCCTCCACAAACCACGCGGATGATCGAAAGTCATAGAAATCTCGAGCGTGATGTGAACGGCCATCTTCTGGTGGCCAGGAAATAGCTGAAAAGGAACGAAAACATTTTCAAAAATTCTCACTTGTTGCTGATACATCTTTGAAATAATCAATTGATTAATATAAATTAAGAGTTATGTAGTTTTAATATAGTCGGGCCGTAGTTTCTTCAATATACGTCTAACGGGAAGAAACATTTGTAATAATTAGAATATGGAATTCGTGATTAAATTAAAAACATTTCTTTTAGTTATAGTAATTTATCAACTATTTTCGAATTGTAAATTTTTTTTTAATTTTAACAGTAATTAGAAAGTAATTTTATTTTCTACAAATTTTCCTTTCGGCCTTCGCTTGAGGAACACAAAAAGTGACAGTCATATGGTCGTATTGAGCGACATTTTGGACGTAGACTCGTTTCGCGCGAATAATTTGTAACGTACGGCGCATGCGCTCACTCATTGTCCAATTTTTATCCCGTGTTTTAAGTTAATTAACTTTTTTCAATGTAAATGAAAAATACCTTTCCGTGAGGAGTTCCTCTCATAGAAAAAACTCTCTAATACATAATAAGATAAAATTAAAACTAGACCATACACAAAAATTGTATACTTGAGTAATTTCAGAATCTTCGTTATCTTTATAAATTTTAAAGAATGACATGGGCTGACATGGGCACCGTTTTTCTGTAAAGATCGACATCAAATCACTCCTCCGCAACTTTATGGTTGTTAAAAATAGTATTTGATTGCCAGTAACAAATTCAAATTACAAACTAGATTATTGCTAACTAATTGTAAAAGACAAACATTTTAATAGCCATAAATACAATTCTGTGATATTTTCAAAATTATTTCAGTTGCTCTGTGTCATAATTCTCTGACCATTAAACGACACAGTGATTTGAATATATATTATATTTAAAAAAATGATGAACTTCTACATTTTTAAAAGAAAACAATTTATAAATCCTTACCAGGAAATCTTCTGAGGAATCCTGATGAGCTCCCATAATACTGCCAGGAAAGAGCAGAATCGCTCTCGTAATTATTAGCAAATAGAGGATCAAGATGTTCAGACCAAGCTATTTGATTTTGTACTTCAGAATCTGAAAATAAAATTATTGCGTTTCTATTATTTTCATTGCTCCTTTAAAGCACACCATTTTTTTGTGAATATAGTCAATAAACAGCTTAATTATCCCCCTGAATATCCATCAATTATAAACCAAATACCTGACAGTGATATTGCTCAGCAACTACGATGGTAATTAGAAGTAATTTATTACGATAATTATAGAAAATATATTCCACGTTAATTTTGTACCGGTACCATGTTATTTTGTTATTTATGTGTATTATTATCTCATTGTGTAGAAATGTGTATGTATAATTTATAAATATTAAAGAGTTAGATAATTTTGTATCTTTAAAAAAGTGTCTTATATGAAAAAACCAATTAAGCTGCGTCGGAATCTTGTTCACTAAAATAATTTGTGTTTGTGTACAGATATTACTTATTTATTTATATTCATACGATAAATGTACATTAGATCAGCAATGTATATGTTTGGCGGCATGAATCTTATATATAATAGCGCAGACCGCTCTGTAGACGTTTTATTTTTATCACATGTCACATGTAGGTATGAAATTTTCTAATGATGTAAGCGTTCGCGGTGAAACAATGTACACACAGTTTCGACATACTAGCCACTTTATACGTTCAGTATTTCAATTTCAATACCGTCATCTATGACGGGTGCGGTTATAAATACTAGTGTTAAAATATTAACCTATTCCTCGCAGTGCATGTTACTATGTATGATGATAATAGGAATGTAGTACAATAAATAACAATATAGGATTACGCAAGTAGGAAAAAGTTTTTTGCATTTTTTTTTTATTTGTAATACTCGGAATAACAATCGGTTGATTTTTAAGTGACTTAAATCTGAAATTGATTGAATTGGCATTTACTTGGCAGAACTCCATTATAGTAGGATAAAATAACAAAGTATTTATTTCTACAAAAAAATTATTAGGTGGTTGATAACTATTTTTGCTTTAAGCCATCATCAGAACTATAAGAACTAGAACAGAATTAAAATGTGAAAGTCTGAAATGTTCGACACAACCCTGGTTGTATAATACATGTCTTTTTCTCATTATTATGATTAAAATAAAATATTTATTGTCTTACGTAAGTAACTTAATTTTATACACCATATTGTCTTTACCACGACAAAATAGTTTGTCATTTTTTGTTCTTGCTTTAATTTGTCTGTGTTATTTCAAATAAATAAATTACAAGGGTATATGGAACAGATTTAAAAAAAAAGAATCACGAATTGCAATTTGTTTTGAGGATGTATTTCATGCAACATACTAAGTTAAAGTATGCTGCAAGTGAGCTTTTAAAATACGAACCCTAGAATAAAACATCAATATTTATAATGTAAGTAAATAGTTCAAAAGGAAGCTACATATATATATATATACCTAAACAACTATTCACTAATTAAAATATCGCATAAACGTTCGGTGTATTAGATGTATTAGATTTTGCGTGTAAGCCTAGCGACTCCTCACTTAGACATTATTCCCTTTCTAGACCAAATAGAACGGGAGAAAGTTCTACGGGGATTATAATCCCAAACCCGAATCCAATATCATCGACCATAGACCGAATCGAACTGCCAATATTAATGAGAAGATCCTGTAATACAGTGGCGTACGTAATTATCACTAGAACAAATTTAAAATAAATCTATAAAAAGTATTTATAATTTCATATATTACCGTAATTTTAATATTTGATTATATTATAAAATAAAATAAATACTTAATTCTTTATTCCATTCCATTTCCATGACAAATAAATGCTTTTATTTTTAATTTTATGAAGTATCTATACAAAGATAGACAAAGGTACATTTATATTGAAATGTTTATATCGCACGTAAACCACGCGGGGTCTTCGACTTTCGTACATATTTTATTTATGGAAATGCGTACAAAAGATGAATGTACAGAAAAAGAGCAGTGGAAAAGGAGATAAGATAAAGTGTATTTATAAATATTTATGTTTCAGTAGAAACTTGTGTATTATAATTTTATCGAGGTGTATTAGTACATTATAAACTTATACATAGTTATTATATATATCTGTGCTCCGCAACCGGTGTGCCGACGCGCATTGCCTCCGACAAGAGAAATAAATTAACATGCAATCTAAAAAATATGAACAAAGAAATAAGTAACGTCACATTAAACCTAATGTTACTGAAATCAAGAAAAACCAATAAGCTCAGGTGACGTATATAAAATATTTTTTTGTATGTAGTCAAGTTTTCTTCATTTTTAAAGTTACATCTTACATCTCTTACAATGCATGTTTGAAATCTGTAATTTAAAAAAAAACGTATTTTTAGTAGCTATTTTTTTCTTTCGAAAATCAAATTATAAGTGTTCCATCCCCTCGAAAAAATTTAAAACTAACTAAGTTAAATTTTTTTTTGTTATTTTTAAAAAATGGTAGATATTTTAAATTCATTAATTGAACAAACAAAAAACCAAATTCTCTTTATGAAAATTACATATTTGTTCTTGCGGTGTGCCGCGAAATTCTACGCAGTGCTTAGGTGTGCCATGGGCGAAAAAAGGTTGCGGAGTACTGATATATATAATAGTAGACTGATATCCTTACTTTTCTTCTCATGATACAAAGTTCTATACATACGATCTCCATTGCGATCATATTCTACCATATTGGTCAAAAATTTGTCAAGATCCATAAAAGGTTATTCATCTTTCCCCTTGAACGCATTTGATTCAATTTAAAATTACCAACTACATATCCACCAACTTACACTGTTAATTTATTTTTTTTAAATATATTACGTTATGTTACTCTCATTTAAACAAAAAGAATCAGTTTCGAAAACAGTGTTACATTTTAAATATGAACGAAATAGTTAATTGTGCGTAAGTCGAGGATGGTTTTTATTATCGTTCCTTTTGTAATAGCAGTTTGAACCATATAATAGTTATATAATAATTTTACTAGTTAATTTAATTTAATTTTGCTTTGTTATATTTATATTGATTCATTATATTCATCTTTTTTAGAACCTTGGTGTGGCACTCTTCTCTGTACAGAGCAAGCGAGCCAAGCGTAAAATGAGATATGTTTGTTAAACTCTCACTTCATTGCTGTGCGATACTTTTATTTTTGCGGATAGAATTTACCCTTCATCTCAGGAGAATAACGCTTCCGGAAATGTATAAATTAATGTCAAATTTCGCCACTGAATAAACTGTTTTCTATTTGCAATTTAGTTATCAACTAACGATTCAAAGTTTGTAGTAGTTTAATCTTCACTGTAGCTCTAAGTTCGATAATTAACGATTAAGCTTCGTTCTGGGTAACAATCAGGTCAGAATGAAGTTGACATAAACAATCAGCTAAGTATTTAAAAACATAGATATCTATATATATATGATAAAATTTAATCAAGCATTCATTTTATCATATTTAATTATTATCCAGTATTTTAAATCAAACATAAATAGCACATTGTAAAGCCGATTTATAATTATAGCGTCCATAGAAACTAGAAAAGTCAGCTTTTGGTTGCTTGTATCGTTCAAAATTTGTACGCTTTCATACTACTCGACTATCGACATTAGTGACTCGATTTTCTTATTTCAGGGTATCAAGTATAAGGTGAAGTCGGGCTGACGAATCGACTTTTTAGATGTCAATTCATTTTAACTGGTATTACGTATTATAGATTATAATAACGCCGAATCGTACAAAATGTTCGTTCATTTAAAAATGGTATCAAATTTGATATTAAAGTTCCATCAAATACCCTCAGTCTATTATAAACTTTGGTATATTTAATTGCACCCTATATTATACTTGTTAAATTTCATGCCGATTAACATGACTCTTTCGTCCCATCTGCTGGGTTGAAATAGTGGATTTTTGATATTACGTTTTTTACTTTTCATTCATGCATTCTTCCAAGAAGTATTAACAAATTCTATGTAATAACATTGATTCTCTCTCCTTACAAAATTGTATTCGTTATACGACTACTCTACCGAGTGTGCTTTGCATGATAGAGAAGTTTAATACTTTCATGATTTTTTCAGAAAACTCACCATACTCATCGACGAAGGGCGGGAGCAGTACGGCGCTGTGCGTCGAGTTGACAGACAGCTGATCGAAGTGCCTGGAAGGCGCTAGCGGAAGACGCCTGGAACCTTCAGCGGGGCGGCCGTCGGGGCCGAACACGTTGAGACGACGGGCGTCGTAATAAGCTGCGGGATCCACTCCAGCGCCACCGCCCCCAGACAGCGCCGCTTGCTCTGCCGAATCCATTATTCTCTGTGAAAAGAGCAAATGTTTAGGTATTATATTTTTTAAATACTAATAACTAAGTATATTTAATCTTCGAGTATTAACTTTACCGCATATTTAGAGATAATTATTTGAGTTGGTTCACGATAAAACAACGTTCTTTATATATTTAAAAATATTAGGTTCCCATATTATATCATCAAGGTTCTCTTTTTCTCAATCGTCAAAAAGAATATAAGCGATTATGACAGATTAACAATATTAAAATCAATTTAGTATAACAATCCAAATCATATGTATGTTAATCTATAGCAGATGTCAAATCCAAACGAAAACTCTTAGCAAAATTAAAATAGTTTCAATCGTAGTTTGAAAACTGTCCGCTAGAGAAAGTAGAACTCTCACACCATTCAGATAATTTTAATTATAAAAAAATGTTTTCAAGATAATTAACATTCCGATTCTTAACATATTTATATATAATAACTATTAGTATTATATTTTGTATAGATTTGTTTTATAGCAAAGTTTTACAATAAACAATAACATTCTTGAACAATGAAATCGAAATTTCGATGACATATTGACATTCCTTCCGGTTTCTGTCACTTTGGCAGCAGTAGTCTTATTTGGATTGAACTGATTTGTTATGAATAATTACTTTATTAAGTACCAATAATATTGTGCATACAAACCAATTGAATTTATACAAAATCTTCAATTAAACATAGGTTATATGAATTATGTGATTGTGCGCAAGGTTTTGTAAATATGCCATAATTCAAATAAAAGTTGACGGGTTATTAAACAATACTGTAGTTACATTGTATGCGATCTCTCGGAGGCAAAGAAACGTGGTTCGAAGACAAGCATGTTGCAAAGAAAAATTATTGTGCACGACAGACCGCCATTTACCGCTTTCCTATTCAACAGGACAATGGCTGAAGAGAATGGGTGCGAGAAATAGGAGCGAACTAAACTTTGTGACATTTATCATTGGGAAGTTAGGTGACTGCTAGCTACTTCACAAGTGGAGGACAAACCGCGTATAACAGGGATATCAAATACTCATATTATATGAATACAATCATGTCTTCTACTGAAATAAATGACATGCGGTAAATCTGGTAAATTTTCTCGTGCACATACACATAAACACGAATATAGTCGATTTATGTTGACACAATTAATGTTATTTGACTACTCGACAACATTTTAAGGATAGAAATATGTCACATATGTATAAATGACACAGTAGTTTAACTTATTAGGAATTAACGAACCTGTCGGATGATATCGTTAAGTATTCTTGTAATAATCGGAAAAATTCGTTCATTTCACAGTTTTTACTCGCTATGCCCATAATGCACCTCTTCATGTAACGTTGCTCGTATATATGAGATTTAGGAGGTCGCGTGAGTTTTTAGATTCAAAAATTCAGAACCAATGCTTGCTTGAATTAAAGATTCTTCTTTAACAAACTGATATGACCACACATTGAATAAAATTTGAGTTTCAAACACAACCGCAAGTAATTTTTTTCCATTACAATTATAAATTCAAACATATGTAATCCAACCCAATGTGAATAATATTGTCAGAAGTACAAGTTTTCTCTCGTTTTCCGAAGACATGAACCTGCTCGAGATAGATATTGTAACATGAACTTAAATATGTCTAATACAACACATATAATGGAAAACTACCATAAATAACTTGGCGGGACAAATCATCGAAAATGACACACAAGAATCTGGTGACAGGTATTTCGTATATCTAATACCATCCAGATAAAGGCAAACTGAAGAATAGAAAAAACGTATTCACAAAAGTCTAAAAAGGAACGTTTGGTGTTATTTACTATGTATAGTCCAAATTAGTTTTCAGTCTTGTGAGTAGTAAATCGTTGCCACTTTTTAAACCGCTCAATCCTTCCAGCCAGCAAAGACGAATGGGAATTAAAGTATTCTGGAAAGGGATGATATTGATATATATATTAATTCAAATGTATTAAAAAATAAACCGCATGATTTAGTTTCTCTTACTCCTGTTTGATGGATTCATATTTCAGCTATTATACTAATTAATAAATTGCATAATTTAAGACTTCGACTGAGGGTGCTTGATGGAATTTCAATTTCAAAATTGGATTATTGAGATTTTGTACACTACCATGTATTTTGTCACTAACGACCCGGGTTTCGCCTTTCGGCATCTTCAGGCATTCGAGCGCACGAATGGACTCGAACTGACCACGTTATGATTTACGTTATGAATTAACGTTTCGTTCGCAGGTTTAAAAGTATCAGGAAAGTATTACTGAAAGGATGATACTCATTACTAGACTTCATTCTCGTTACTGAAACTTTTTACTGATCGGGTATGGCCAAAGAGACATTCATATTATGTTAATTCTAAGACATTATGGTATGCTGTTTTCGATTACGATAATATCCTGACTATCGCTAATTTCCCTGAGAATTTCCCAAGTTTTGACAGTTCGAGTCCATTCGTGTGCTCGAATGCCTGAAGATGCCGAAAGGCGAAACCCGGGTCGTTAGTGACAAAATACATGGAAGTGTACAAAATCTCAATAATCCAAACTTAATAATTTGCAGTTTTATAAAAATAATCAAAATACTTCAGGAAATATTCCCGAGTCAATCAATAAGATCTTCTAAAAACAATATTCTTTGATCTAGGCGTTTTGCTTTTTTTAATAACTTTCATATCCCTGTTTCGACACAAATAACTTTGTATTATGTGATGCGCGCGCATGAGGAATTTACACTCAATATCAATATCCTCGATACGAACATTACATACGACTCTAAGTTATTTTTCATTTAAATAAAACCAATATGGAAAAAACATGTTATAGGAAATGTAGCACACAATAATACACATGGAACGAAAGATATGATATAAAACTATCGCCAAACAAATATAAAGGATTTTTTTTGGATATACTATAGTAAAAATTTAAACGTAATAATGATTTACTACAAAATAACATATATCTGTAGTGCTTCTATTACATCAGTACCGATTTCATGTATGAACAATTCCGGAACTGGAATTACCATGTAGTAAATATGCCTAAAGAAATGTACAATTCCTCTTTTATATAATTCTAGTGAGTACCCGGCATGCGTTGCAATACCAGTCAAAGAAAGAAAAGTTTTGTCTTTTAATTTTGTTCATTGAAGTGCTTTTCGATTTTGGATACACAATATTTTTTTCCGTCTGGTGCGTACACGAACAAATCAGAAGGTTTTTCCGAGATGTCGCTGTTTTTATGTATGTGATTTAAAAAAAATATTCAAAAACCTTTACGGGTTTGCGTACAATAACTCACCAAAGTTTCATCGAAATCGGATGAATGGTAAAGGAACGCATAGAGGACAAACAAACAAATGAACATTCATTTAAATATATATATACTAGTGAGTACCCGGCATGCGTTGCAATGCCACTCGAAGAAAGAAAAGGTTTGTGTTTTAATTCTGTTTATTGAAGTGCTTTTGGATTTTGGATACACAATATTTTTTTCCCTCTGGTGCGTACACGAATAAATAAGACGGTTATTCCGAGATTTCACTGTTTATATTTAAGTGATTTAAAAAGAAATTCTTCAGAATCCTTCACGGGTGTGCGCACAATAACTCACCAAAGTTTCATCGAAATCGGATGAATTATAAAGGAACGCATAGAGGACAAACAAACGAACGAACATTCATTTAAATATATATATATATATACTAGTGAGTACCCGGCATGCGTTGCAATGCCACTCGAAGAAAGAAAAGGTTTGTCAGGTTTTTCACAATATTTTTTTCCCTCTGGTGCGTACACAAATAAATAAGACGGTTATTCCGAGATTTCACTGTTTATATGTAAGTGATTTAAAAAGAAATTCTTCAGAAAGCTTCACGGGTGTGCGCACAATAACTCACCAAAGTTTCATCGAAATCGGATGAATTGTAAAGGAACGCATAGAGGACAAACAAACAAACACACATTCATTTATGTTTATAGATATAAGAATCAGTCTTTAACTTGATGTCAGGAAAAAATACATAAATACACTCAATTCTTGAAACGGAAATTATAGGTGCATTTGGAAAGATTACATTATTGGGTAATTACATAATGTCAAAGCCACCTCTTGAGTTAATGTTGTTCAATTGTTTTCAGATGACAATGTTCGTGTTTGACTTTTATCTATTGCACCTACAAAACCTTAGCAAAATTGTTGCTAGTTTATTCACCGTTGTTTTCCAAGACTTGTGCTCATGAGCGGCGTGTGCTGTAAATCTTGCAAAATCTCCCCATTGATACAATATTATAAGATCAAATAATAGTCAAATTCAGGTAAATGTAACGGCCCGGTTACAGTATACACCAAAATGACTAAATTGATCTGATTTCAAATCAGTGTTTCTTAATTTTATTGAAGCATTTGCCTCCTATACCACAATTAAATTATTCAACGTCTAATAATTACACGTAAAGAATTACAGTAGAAACATTATGTCGAAATGATTTAAAATGCATAAGAACTTGGACACACTGTTGAGAAGAAATGAGTACGATCATATCATAAGTATTGATTCGGCGGAAATTTTATGGAAATCCATTTTTAATAGAGTTAATCTGAAGATGCTTACCAAAGATTTGAAACATGTGTTACGCCTAGTTACACAACCAGTTGAATCACGAAGTTATCAATTTGAATTTTATATCGACAGTAATTTCTGATTGTTTCATCGCTTTAATCAATTGCCGAGTCCGATAAACAATATAAAACGTTCCCCTGATTTAAAAATAACCACAAAGGGACGGCTGTGCTTCCCATTTAGAAAGACTTTTTATTTTTCTACCTATTAAAAAATCTAGATGAAATGCATTATATTTGCTAAATGCTACACGCTTCAAAATTAAAATAGCACCAAATAAATACCAAAAATTTCATCGTACACATTAAAATAATGGAATAATTTATCTTAGCATTTATTATTTTTTTCATTTATCCACACACTACAATAAGGTGACGTAATTTCCTAATTTCTCCTTGTGCGTGTTCATTAGCATCTCTGCTAGTATCTGGAATACCAATCGCCGTAAAGATGCCAGCAAAATACTAAGTACCTAAACACAAGTAAACGAGAGACTTCGACCATAAATTCTTTCAAACGATCTAGATATTCTATTTTCTCACTGCTACCTTCTCATTATATTGAGTACTATATTCAATTTCTTGCCAAACAGTGGGGACAATTTTACTTTCAATCACACGACGACTTATAAAAAAGGTAGACAGTAGATATTTTTACATCATTTTGTATTTTTACCCATTGGAATCAATTGATTTTATGAGCCTACAATCAGATTTAAAATACACATATTTTGACGACGTTTTGCGAATTATCTTTTGACATTTTTGATAATTTAAAGACGTGGATACATTTTCATTGACACGGATATTTATTATGTTCACATATTTTAGTAATAATTAATACATCGACGAAGGGTTCTTAATGAAATTTCAATGTTAAATTTAAATCGTAAAAAATTTGTACATTTCTATACGTTTTGTCACCAACAACCTGTGTTTTGCCTTTCGGTATTTCCAGACATTCGGATCTTGAACTGACAGCGATCATACACGATGGAGCATAAATCAGTTAAAAATAAACAAGGCGCAGCTAAATAGTTTATCAATTCTTAACGAACAACTTAATCTCCCAAACTACCCTTTATTGCTTTACATGAGAAGATTTTGTAAAATAATATTAAATTACAGCAAAAATATTTTTTACAATAAAACGTTATCTGATATTTACCTTAAAAATCCACCAATTTAAAATCAGAAGGTATCTCTAGGGTATATTTTTTCCCAATTACATTTTAATGAAAACTGCAATTACAAAATCCAATGAGTTCGTATATGTGTATGTGACTATTTTCCCACTTATGGTTAAAAAGTCGTTATTATCAAATCAATGCTAAAATTAATCAAATATCAATGTTATTCCTAAGCGATATAAACTATTTACTAACTATAATTTAAGACATCAGTTCGAGTCCATTCGTGTGCTCGAATGCCTGAAGATGCTGAAAGGTGAAACCCGGGTCGTTAGTGACAAAATACATGGAAGTGTACAAAATCCCAATAATCCAAATTTATTTACTAACTGTCAGTTCAAGTTCATCTGTGAACTCAAATGCCTGAAGATACCTAAAGATGAAAACCGGGTCGTAAGTGACAAATGTACGTAAATTTACAAAATTTGAACAATTGAAATTTTACATATTTTTGTGTTTTTTTATGATATAGACTATATTTATTATAATATTAAACGGATCATGTAAGTATAATAATATTTATAATTGCAGATAAAATGACCTCAGGCAGTTGATAGTAATTTATTAAAGACGTAAATTGACTTTTACTTTTCTCGGAATAAAACAATTGATTTTTCAAGTTTGTTAATAATTAACTTTGAAAGCTTAGCCAAACCAGACGGTAATTGGTTGACGTAACCTACTGTTGGGCTGGTGCCCATGGAAAGTTTTTGAAACTGCATGGCACACCTGGAACGGATGCCTCCGAAAACATTTTCCTCTGACCTGTGGGATTCTGACGCCCTGGGGACCATAACGTCCGCTTCAAATAAGATTAATTAGCTGAACAAAAAGACCCTGGCATAACCTAGGAGGAGGCAACTTGATTGACAAATGACAGGCATCGCAGAGGCGTCGCTCGGTGTTTATATGGGTAATTTAAGGAGCGGATATAGCAGCAAATTAAGAAAGGAGCTTACCATAATCATGAAAACATTTTTTTTTAATTAAAAATATTAACCTGTTATAAATTTCTCTAATGTTATCAAAAATACCTTAAATGGTGAACACTCATTTATTAATATATACAAGACTAGTTTATAATGTTTGCATATTTGGTGTAGATTTTATTTTAGATATTTCGAAGTTTAGAATCACGCGCAACCAAAAATATTGTAGATAAGAATATTTTGCTCCTTCTAATATCAAAATAAAATGGTTTTATTGAAATAAAAATGGTCCTTTGGGACATCACTGTTATCGTTTTATGGATACCCATTTTACCATTTTTCATATCTTTATTTATGATGTCAATCTTTCAGACATCACGTATAATAAATAACTGGCGATAAAGTAACAATATACCTATAAAATCGTTACCAATTTCTGAACTTTTAGGTATTTAAAAACTGTTTTTCTGGTGCAACTCTTCATATCGTTATCTGATTAATAAAGTGTTCTTGGAAGTTTCAAAGCCTGTCTCTAATGATGACTGATGTAATAGCAACAATGTCCAAGAGCATATAACCGACGGGCCTGTCGTCCGCAATTTATAAAAGGTTCCTGGCGGCGGGCATAACCGGGTTACGGGTCTCCCGTTTTGCCCCTCAGGACCCCGGGGTCGCGGGGAACATCTCGAGACCGCGAATCGATAGACCGCCTCCCCATCCCGCCCCCAGCCGCCCGCCTTAAATCGCAGTGTTTTCTGCTTTACCCCGTTGCGACGTAGTACGTAGAGATGCTTTCGATACTATCAAAATACCTATGCTTTGAAACAATTGAAAAAATAAAACTCCCATCAAAACATACAATAGTAATATTTTGTTGAAAATGAAACACATTACTTCTTGAATAATGATTATAGGAATACTCGTTTATTTTTGGCACTGTTTTGATAAATATGTCGGATCAATTCTTTTTTTACTGTGGTAATTTTCTTTATTACGCAGATAAAAAAAAACAAGTAAGTTTAGTTATTAATTGTCAGAAAGCAACACCAAAGAAATATTTGACATAATTATTCAATTTGATTGTAATCTTAAACTATATTAATATATATGTAATTTTAAAACTTTTTATAAATTGTAAGTAACATATTAAAGGCTATGGAACCTATTTCTCATTTACTTTTTTATCTAATGTGTTTTCTTTGCACGGAGGATACGTTTCAGAGAACTAACTAAAGATAAGTACCAATATCATTACAATAAAATATTAACAACACTTTAAATATGTAGCACTGTTGAACAATTAAACATTTAAAGTGATATAAAAATATCATGCTCATTTACTTGCGTTTTCAAATCCATTTAATTGTTTCGTATTATATTTGGTCATATATCGCATAATGTATTTTATGGCGTATATTAATTATTCTTTATCGACATGCAATTGCGATATAACAGTGAATTTAGCGGATGCGGAGAGCCAGCAACCGACACATATTTAACTATTTTTCTTAAAGCAGACTTTTATGATGGTGCTTTGATAGGACTAGTCGTTAACTATACGATCTCGCTATGTCTCGTTTTTAGATTCTATTTGGCGAGAGGTAAGCATTACAGAGATCGATGTCTTTAAACATAAATCGTTCAAAAAATAATGTATGCAAGTTTCTGTACTAGGATTCGAACCCGTGGATACCGCAATCAATTAGGACGAACACCCAATAGCGTTGATCACTCGGCTACATACTTCTATCGTTACTCTATCAGAAGAAAAGAGATCTGAAGTGCAATGAGTTCTCGTTCTGTTGAGATATCATTGGGAGTAAATATGTTGTACATTGATGGCGGACACAGTTTAAAAAAATTTGAATACTTTAGGTGCAATTCAATACATCGCTACCAGTACGAAGTACTCGTACACTTTTCCGCATGACACATCCCTATTTGTAGGTACGTACTTGAAAAGTTTTCGCCGCCTTTCGCCTCTCAAGTGCGGAGTAGAATGCGCCAATGGCCTTGTACGACGAAATAATTATACTCAGAGCACAACTTTTTTACTACAACGTATAATGTATTATAGTAAATCTGGAAACACTATTATTGTTTTCTCTCAATGGCTAAATACCTACTATTATCTCAGGCTTGTTTTACTCTCTGAATTAAGCATATGAATATGAATAGCTCCGTACATTTGACCGTCACACTTTGTTCATTTGTGGTCTAGGAAACGGATAAATTACACTTTATGGAAATATCAATTGAGCGAATTTGAATACATTAATTTGTTCGCTCGAATTCTATTCATCGACTTAATTTAAAGTACAGTAAAGTTGATGGGTAAATTTTGATACGATCAAAAAAGGTTGAAAGACTGAACGGAGTAAACGACATTGATTGAGGTAGCCAAGATTCACTCTTGACAAGAAGTAGAAGATTTAAACCAAATCCCATAACTCCGTCACAATGAACTACAGTTGTCAGTTTCAACAACACATATTTTAAAATTAAAATTGTATCTTTGTCTCTAAAAGCGGGGTTGACTTCTAATAAACGCTACTTAATGTAAGAAACATGCTAGCGAGACACACTCATGGCCCACTGGTATAAACCTGAGCCTCATATGGTTCCACAAAAACGTCGTGTAATACAAATCCGCGTTGTACAAGGTTTGAAGTTCATACAAAATTAGGGTATGCGTTCCAAAAAAATATCGAAGTTTGTTAACATCCTTTTTTTTAATAAACAATCGAAAAAATATACATTTACGTGTTCATTGAAAAAACTTGAATTGCTGAAATAATAGATTATTCATTCATCATCGTTATCGCTTACAATTCTATATTTTTGACTCTTTTTTGAGATCGGTTGTGAGTTTTCATTATCGGACAACTCTGGAGTATTTTTGGATTTAAGCTTTAAAAATTTTGTAATAAGTGATTGTTTGCTTTTAGCGTACAAATCTTTACGTATTTCGTGATAAGGGACCAAGATCTGTTGTAATTCTCTCTTGAGCTTCAAACTTCTTTCCATTATAGGATCATTTAAAAAAAATGCTGAAACGGTGTTATATGAAGCGTATTGTCCAAAAATATGTCACAATTCATCGACAGTGTTATATCAAAACCGTTTTATACGAGGCCCAAGTGTATTATAATATATATTTACTTATTTAAAAAAAAGCATGCAACATTTTTAGATCTATGAACATGATCGTCAATGAGATTGCTTCTTGACGTGTTGCATTTTTTCAATTTTACCATTTAAATATCTAAATTAATCGAACGCTTTCATTAATTGAAAACAATTCTCATATTGCAAAGGACGAAAGCATAAATAATCATGTTCTGATGGGGGCTCATGCGGAGCTTTAAGTGGTCGCCGCTTGTCATAATCCACCCCTGAATATCAGGAAGAAAATCAATGGTATCATCAATAGGTACGGCGAACATAGGTCCTTTATTTAAGAGTACAATCAATTATTTCGTTTATCCGGTACTTTAGTTATATTTATTTTCTAAAGTGGCCTCGATTTTCTTTATTTTTCAAATTTAAATACATATTTGACGTGAAACACACGGTCCTCACAAATATAAAACTATTATTTCAGACGTTCAACATTGAAGAACGTATGTTTAAAAATAATATTCTGAAGTGGACTCCGTAAAAACACTATGTCAATACACATTGTAAAGATTAAAAAGGAGTGTGTGGACGTCTGATTTCTTTTATTTTCTTCAAAAAATGGTCACCATAGCCATAGATAAGATCTCTATGTTCATGGACATCATCAGAATGGCTCATAAAAGTACTATTTTTTTAAAACGTGTTTGTAAAAATATTAGTTGTTTTGAATAATTTAATGCAAAAAAACTACTAATTTTCCAAAGTCGGCAGAATAATCTAAAATGACTTTGACAAAAATGTCTCTAAGCCCCGGATGTCCTTGGTTTACCTCACAATGATATTTCTAAGCTGAGATTTTAGCATTTCATTTACCTTAACGTTTGTCCTTGACTCTTCGAATTTAACAGCCATATTAAACTCGGCATGCCGCAGAGAACTCTCGCTATGGGCTCGCAACAATTTATTTTAACTGGTTGTTGACAATATTCACCTACATTATATTATTTTTTATAATTTCTTTCATAGAAACATAAGGTATATCAGTTCGATGAATAATATTTAACCATCAGAGTGCTGAGAACACTCTAACGGGTAAAAAAAACCTCTTAACATTATTTCAAATGTAATCTCGCTCTATCTTCATATATTTTAATAGAGACATCGAACTATTAAAGTTTGTCTAAGATACATAGTGATTGTAAATACATTTTTTTATGATGACGCTTCTATTGAATATGTACTTGTTTGATATTTAAAATAAGACTGATAAATATTTCTTTATTGACAATGCAATCGGTTTGTCAAAACATTTTATAACTAAGATGAATCAATTGTTTTAAGTAATTAAGATAATGTGATAAAGTAATAATCTGTGACTAAATACTACTGATTTTCGTGTATTTTCATTTTTTTTTTTTGCCCCTCAATGAAAAATTTATCTAAAATATACCTATATAAACTAGTTTACGGGAAAAAATACTAAGACTTAGTCTGTACCTATCCTAGGTAAAAAAAAACCAATGAATTCAACGGAAGCAATGCATAAATCATTTGTGAATTCTTTGTCAGCATCACTGAAGTTTAAAAAAATATTTATACTAATTGCTAATGATATCTCTAGTGTAGTTCATGAATATGATAATTTCAAAATACTTACTTTAACGTTTAAGAAATCTATTTGCCTTTAAAATATTTACTACTGTGAATCTTACAATTTTTGTTTTATAATGTAGGTAAAATATTCGCAGACACCCACTATGTAGATAGAATTTCCCACTTCAAATAATTCCCTCATGAAATACAAATTTGATATTAATTATTCATAGCGTATTTTATACGTATGTTACCAAATGGAATTCATCCGGCTTAATGCTAATGGTTGATAAAAGAACAATGTTTTTCTTTTAAGTGGTTTTCCATATGTGAAGATTTCAAACATTTCAGATTAGGGGGAGGTTTTCCTTTTCTGGAGAGGTTCAGGGAGACTTGTGATGTCAAGACATGATAGCGCGCTGTAACAGCGCAGACAGGAGGAGGGGCCTCTGCCATCCCACGACTCCCTCCCATCCTCACCACAGCCTGGGGTGTTTATTCATTTTAGAGTGGTTTCAACGAAAATTCATTTTATTCTCTTCTTTTGATGTAGGATTATTAATATTTCACAAGCAAAATTTATGTTCAAATTTTACATTAATTAATGACACATGCTCATGTATTAATGCTTTTTCATTTTTCTATAATAGTAGAATAATTCCAATGGTGTTCATTAAATCATATACGGTGTCTAATATTATGAAATATAATAATAAAACTTTACTTTTAAAAGTTTGAGATAACGTTTGAATGAAAAGAGAATGTTTACAAAATTTTAAATTTAATGAACATTTTCATGAAAGACGAAACCATCCATAAAATCACTTTTAAGGTGTTAACTGTCAATTCTTGGTAGAAAGACATTATATTTTAAAAAATAAAACACAATTTATTTGTACTACTTCCACATGTTTATAATGATCAGAACCGGTTTCGCCCATCACGAGCATTATCAATCATTATAAACATGTGGAAGTAGCACAAATGAATTGCGTTTTATTTTTTAAAATACCATCCATAAAACATAAATTAACTAAAAAAATGAAGCAAATATTTGTATTCATAACAAACCAAATGCGTTATGTATGGTTTATTTAAATAAGGCTTTGTATCATTGAAAAAATAAATTTAACAAAATTCCTTTGATATTATTATAAAATGGAACTCTTTGAACCAAAATCTCTTTAAGTTTATACAGAGATTCGTTTTAGAATAGGCAAAACCAATTTTAAAATTCAAGCTAACCTTGATAGCTATGAAGAATATAAACCATTCGTCAAAATGAAAAATTGTTTGACTAATATTTTGAAAAACTAATATTTTTAGTTCATCCCTATTACTTTTTTTTATAAATTACGATGAAATACCAACAAATCCATTACTGAAGTATTTTTGACCATACTACGATTTTAAATATAGTTATTTTATCTAATAACTAAGTATTTCTCGGGTTTTTTAAATAATCAAATAAGTTTGATTTTGATTTTGATTTCACGGGTTTGTAGTTTTACGAACGGAAAGCCAGTTTGCTCAGATCACACACGATGTATTAGTAAATCATTGCGATTTCTTATGACAATTTAAATTCATAATAAAGTACATTATACGTCATTTGATAACAAACAGCATGAACCATAAACATGTAAAATATTCCACAGGGTGTGGTTGCTACACAATAAAAAATGGTATGGTCTTTTTCTGACCGAAAAATTACATAATACGACAACTATGCTTAACTATTTTCTTTCCATGTCCGCTCCCAATTTGGAGCATATGGTCTCCTAATGGAGGTATTTTGACAGAATTTTTCTACGAGAACTGCTTGTCACTCAGTTGCTCAACCTCTCTTTTCTTTTTCAAAGAGAGTAGGGATAGAAGGATAGGGCTAGGACAGGACTAGTGGTTAGCTAATCGCTCTCGTTACGCCCCGTGAGGATGGGATTGGTGGGAGGGAGGACTCAGACTACGAACAGAAATCCATAAATCGATTGAAAGATCAATCTATGAAAGCCGTCCGCACCGGGAATTGAACCCGAGACATCCGTAAGCGTAGCCAGCGACGAAACCAACTGCGCCACGGACGCCTTAACACGTCAATGTATATAATAGCTGTTTAAGTAAATAAAAAATATCTTTGGTTTTCCCTATATTGGTTTCAAAAGGAGCCGAGTGACATTTCTACATAAATAGTAAAGGAGATTTACCCTTCAAGCTTTGTTTATTTGTACCAAAAGAAACTGATTAAATTTTAATTTCAAATGGCGGATTAATATGACATGTCGAATTGTGTTGCCAGGTATAAATTGTGAAAATTATTCCTTTTTCAAAAATATGATGCTTTCATATCATTCACCAAGCACATAAAGTCGACGGAAAATGGGGAATATTTATTATGTTGTAAAACAAGAATATTTGATATGAGACTTACGTCAATTCCCACGTAAAGTTGTGCTTTAAAAGTGACTACTCATAAATGAAGAATTATTCAAGCAAAGTTTTGAAACCAGTTTTATTTAATAAGGTTTCATTTTATATATTGCATCATACCAGGAAACGCTTGCCTCGATATTACAGAACAACGCGATTCTAAAAGATAAGACAGGTTACTGCGTTGTTACAACTTAAAAATAAGAAATACTTCTTATTACATATTCACAATCAGCCTGTATAAACGTTGAGCGTAAGTAATACTTACAAACAGTCGCTGATCGCAAACAGAGTGGGAAATTTTTGTACCTTTCAAGTGCACTCAGTAATTGGAAGCAGTGTAGCAGCGTAAAAAGCAAATGAAAATGTCGAGCGCCGGGAGTGATGGTATTACCGGAGCAGTTAAGGCGACTCACTGCCGCCATTTTATTTTTAAAACGACACATTTGTTCGGGAAATAACTGGAAAAGTTTTTCCTCGCCTCTTGAGCCTTGCGTGTGCACTCAACCTGCGAAGCGGCTACCTACCGATCGCAGACTATTCTCGTATTAAATAAAGTATCTTATAACAAGGTTTCAATAATTGGATTTCTAACGTTTTAGGGCATCGATGCACAACCTAAAATTAGATTTATTGCCGCTCACGGACTAAATATTAAGTTTCGCTAGTTTCATTTTCAATATTGGTTAGTCAAAAGATCATCATTACTCATTCCGCCTGCATCTTTCAACTGTGGTTAAGGTTCTACAGAACAAAAATTATGTGTCGCACTAACTGCAATGCAGGTGTGTCTATTCTCATATTACTGTTTTCATAACACGCATTTTAACACGGTTATCTATCAAAAGTTCGTAAAAAGGTTAAGTTTTGTCTTTTTAGAAGCATTCCACTTTCTTACACATACATACAAGAATGTAAATTAGAAAAGGCTTGCAATATCAGTTATTAAACTAAAATAATACAATCTTTGTCTAGACTCATGAAGTTTTTGGGACCCATGAACAATCAGAAAATGGATACAGTGGCTCTACTGACAAATAGGTTGTACATTACTTCAGGGTATATAAAATTTAAATTGATAACTTTGTTATTCCCTTGGTTATTTTACTATCTTCAAAAACCTTCAGAGAGAAGTTATTTTACGATGCTTAACTACAACGAATACATTGATTCTAATTCTTTGTGTATTTTACATAAATGAGAAGTGAAGAGTTAGAGGGTAGGATTTTATATATTTCTGGGCGTGGAGAGGAAGGGAAGACAAACATTACCTTAATGATTTGTATGTTTGTTCAATACAACGTTTAATTATTTTTATACCTTCACAATTAACTTACTTTCCGGCCATATCAGAGAGCGGTGGCAAACAGGCCACTCTCATGGGCGTGTAAATTTAGATTTTACAAAATATTAATTAAATTATCTAGTGATAAATAGTATTAGCCTTTTGTGAATTAAATTCAACATTTTATTGAATTACTAACGTCATACATAATAAGTATCATCATGTTATAATATCTTGTCCGTAATTTTTCCCGTCCCCGTTTACCTTTCCCGCGTTATTTATTTGATTAATTTAATGACAGCAGTCTCTTAATGTTAACTCAAAATAAAACGGTTGTAATTTTTGACAAAATAAAAGCAATTGGATTGTAACATTTACTAGAATATCACCGGAGAGAAAATCAATTAATAGAAAGGGGCACAACTAACTTCTTTAATAAACTCTTGATCTCATTTTTAAACTTCAGCCCCTTTATAATATTAAAGTATCACTATTTGCATCAAAATTTACTTTGATGCGTAGCAGATGTTACAAAATCATACATATAGATAGTTGTAGACGCGTATTTGAAACAGTCATAGGCTGTATAGATGCAACGAAATAAAATTAAAACACATAGAAATCCATGCAATAAAAAACATAATCTATCCCTACATAATAAATATAGCATCAGTCAGCCACAGAAGAAAGTTGTACACGGCGCTGAGCCGCATTCAACCGGTCAAAAAAACCTTAGCATCCTCCCCACTACCGCAAAAATCCACCCCCGCCTCCTCACCAATTTTCCGGATTTCAGAGCCAAACTATTTTCGTTTATTTATTTTTTTGCAGAATAATAAATATTATTAGTACATTCTCTCTGCGTCCCGTTTTGGATTAAAATAAAAAAGAATTTCTTATAATATGTATTGAATATGTAACATTTAACCAAAATTTGTTTTTATTATTATATCTAGTACAACATCAAAGTTCTTTCGATTATATATATCAAATAACGAAAAACAGTAATTAATGTTTATCTTTCAGTCAAAAATATCTTCAAAAAACAGTGATGGACAAAGTGACATCTATTTTTTACTGCAAGCCAATTTATTTCTAAATATATATTACATATCACTTTTTATAATATCTTTCTTGATGGAAATGCATTATGGGTATTAATAAAAATAAAGCACATTTTTATGTACTGATTCTATAACTATAACAAATGATTGTATAAATTTTAATATTACACTTATATCGAAATCTACTTACTACATGTACAAACTTAAAAATCTATTTATATTCGTTGTAGGTGAATCACGAATCACTCTGTGCAATTATGAAATAAGTAAAAGGCTTTATTAAATTTGTTAAAGCCCTAAAAGTTTTAGCACGTGTACATAATCTCCTGTAAAACTTTTAGTGTAAAACAGAATTTCATGAGTGCGGCCCTGCCAGCGGCATTTTTTCGTCGGAACCCTTTCGCAGAAGGGTTCGCGTTTCTTGCGGCTTGTTTTTTTGCAACCACTCTTCACAGTCGCGTTTTTGCGGCCGTTTTCACTTTTCCCGACAGCCCAATAAAGTAGACGGGGAAGTCCCGCGCCGAAACAACACATTATTCAGACGATTTTTGGTAATTTTGCTGTGACGCGAATGTCGCCATTATGGCGCTCGACACGGTAATATTACTTCCCCAATTTATTAATCATCTTGGGTCGTTAAATTTCCGTTTATTTTCACTAAAAGAGGATCCGCAGTCAAATTGTGTATCTATCTAAATAATTATTCTGTCTTCTGTTGAAATACAAAAATATTAACAGAGACATTTATTATTTCATCGTGTAACATATTTCTACAATTTAAAAAATGAATAATCATTTCTACCACATTTAGGAGGGAATAAAATTACTTCTAAATAGACACGCCTTACGTATAATCACGTAAGTACCACATAACTGACTATAACGTATTTTGCATTTTCGTTGTCTACGCACTAAGCTCTATAGGTAGGCATGAAAAAAATTTAAAAAATTATTTACTTCACCGTTTTTTCGTAAAGTATAAACACGTAACTAGCCACTTATACGAAAGTCTAACGTCGTATCTGTGATATTTCAAAAACTATACATTCTTCAGAAAAACTTTATATAAAATAAGAAACTAGATTTAAAATAATAGCATTGTTCCAATTTTGAGAAAGATAGATACAGGCGTTATTTTGCAACTACATTTTGAATCTTTAAGACGCTCTCCTGTATAATGTCATATTTGCAGATACGGGGTTATACGTAGGGAGTGACGAAATGATAACTATAACATTGAGTATGACAATAGCTAATGATTAATTAATAGTCTGACTTCCAATTTTCAGAAAGGATTTAAGGTTGAGGTTAGAAGGTCTGTAAGCCGTATAGAAATTAAAGCATCATAAATTTTCATTGCACCAGAAGTTTTCGGTTGTTTTTACTACTAAATACTAAAATTAGATCAATGGACGAGTTTAGAATAGCTCCTTTTTTAATTTATAATTAACTGTTGTGAAATGTTGCTTACTTACAATGAATGATTGTAATATGTACATAATTATATAATGAAATAATATATTTAATGTAATAATCTCCCACGAATCACATTATTAAAAAATTTATATTCAGGGTAATATTTACAACACAATTGTACATTACCAGAAAATTGGTAGCTTTACCTGAGTTGTGTACGATATATTAAAAATAATCTTTTTGTAAAAATCCTTTTCGCCGATATTGTTTAGTTTATTAATCAAATAACAATGCGACAAAGGAAAAAAGATTTCCTTTCATGTTAAACCTGTGTTTGAACTACCTGTCGTTTTTGACAGCCCTCCACTAGTTTTATTATAATAAGGGTCACAGACTGGAGGATTCCTGTCTCATGTTGCAATATAACTACAACATGTCTCCGAACTAACAACGTCTAACAAATTTTGTAAATATATGTTTATTACTTTAATAAATAAAGCCAATGCAGATAGTTATAAAACCATACAATTTTTGACCATTGACGAATAAAGGCTCCATGTATTTCTAAATAATGGATACCATATCGATGTGAAACTTCAAGGAATAATGTATAATTTAAAATGGCAGACTATTCGATTAACGTAGAAATAATATCATAATAAACTTGAGTTTACCATTAACCCATTCGGTGCTACACTAATCACCTAGATATAAGTGCCTTATCGATTACCACGTAGTTGCTAATTACCGACGACACGCGTTGCTTGTCGTTAGCACTGAATGTATTAAACTAGATACAATAAGATTTACATAACGAAATACATAATTTCTTTATTTAAAATTTTAGACATAATTTTTTAAACACTATTAGCTAGGAATGATGGTACGCCTATTTGGGATTCCTTGAATTAGTTTTTATATATATTGTTTTGTTTTTTATATTTTTATTTTGTTTTTTAGAAAAATATTTGCATTACTGCTAAGGCGGCAAATATTTTGAATTTTTCAAATCACGTGAAATGATTTCTATGAGAAAGGACATCACCAACACCCATACACAAGATCTCAAATTTGAAATTGAAAAAATCTAAATTTGATATTGAATTTGCTGGGAGTTGAACTGCTAAGGCTCTATATCACAGAGGTCGCCAAATTTCAATTGAATGAAAAAGCTTTCCATATGTTAAATAGAATACATTTATATACTTAAATTAAGTCAAGAAGAAGTCTAGTGTTGTGAAACTGGATAAAATGTTAGGCGGCGTATGGTAATTTACCACATATACCGGTATATAATATTAAATGACGAAATATTACCTACGAAACTAACTGAAAGAGGAGAGACATAATAATCGCTATTCAAAATAATAATGTGAACACATCCACTAATATGAGAACAAATGCGTGTTCACAAAAGCTTCTTTTCGAGTTCACGACTTCGCAGTCACAGTGTATAATTTTACAGAGATGAGAAATACATTTTCAATTTGAGAACGCTCAGTGGAACAGTGGGAGAATATTGTGAATCGTGCTTTGAATGTAAATCAGCGGACATTTCAGGATTTCTATCGGAAGTAATTTAATAAAAAAAGGGTTCCGTGAAAGGGTTAGAGGGGGCAAATTGGCTCGCGTGGCTTACTCGGAATGGTTGAAAGAGGGAATCAAAAAAAAATATGAGAGAGTTGAAGAATATAAAAGACGTTTTCGAGAATTTGAGCTCGAAAACATACGCCAATTTCCGTACCCAGCCATGACAGCTATATAGAATAGTTTTTACTGAGACTATTATTACAAACAATCGGCAATGTCTTGAAATGGTTATGATCTTTTGTTGATTTGATGAAAAATAATTATAGCTCTACCTCTAAAATCTGTTGGGTGTTGAGCTATAAGATTATTGATACCTGCATTATCGATATATATATATATATCGATTTAATAACATAGAAAATTATGACTCGAATATTTTTGAGGGTTAGATTTACAGATTGAATGAAACAAAATGAAACAAATATCATTGAAATTTATCACCTCGAGCATGTAACATATTACGGTTTTCTAAATTTTAAATTATGTTATTGCACAGTATATTCTTAACTTGTAAACTATTTAAAAAACATATTTAATTGATCAAAAACTGGCTGGAAAGATAGCTGTGCTCTTACTTAAGAATTATGCAACACAATAGACAATTTGATACATATTTTTAATTGGTGGTTATTAATTTATTACTGAAAGTTACAAAGAAAGCTATCACAATTATATCGTTCGTAACTGATTTCTTACTTGTTAAAATACCCGGCCATTTAAAATAAATCTAAAAAAACAGGATTTATATCTACAATGAAATATAGCCCATCGTTTACTGATTTAATATTGTAACTATAACCAATATGTTTAAATCGGGTTCAATACCCGTTGCGAACAGTTTCATAAATTGATCTTTCATTCGATTTATGGATTTATGTTCGTAGTCAAACATGTTTGTGATATCAGAACAATATTCGATATGATGGGCTAAGGAGCGAATTGAATGAAATGCGAGACCACTAAACTTACTAAAAAGTTAGCAACACTGCTTTTAAGATTACTTTAGGTTGGTATTAATGATTAATGTAAATGAATCTTTTAATAACTGTTATATTCGTTCACATGAGTAAAAATATACATTATTTTCCTATTTTAATCAATCAAATCAATTTATCGGTGACATTTTTTAAACGATCAATCATTTAATATTTCCTTTCAAATTAGCTTTACTAATGACAATAAAAAAATAGATGAGGAAATATCAGTTATATTAAAAATTGATGGGTGAAAATTCTATGAATCGTTTTCATTTAGCGAAGGGGCAGTGACTTACAGTTTGAAGTGATAACATTCCAAGTTGATAGGGGAGGGCTAGAACAATTGTGAAACGAAGGGTTCTCCTCCCGGTGATTTTCATCTTTGGATGCATTTCTGTCATAACGAGGCTCGAGGAACTTTGTGTTTATGAAATGAAATGGAATTAATTTCGTGAAATTTCCCCTTTAATTAGGGTAAAAATGCATTTAAAAGTATGATACCGGAGATTGCTGAGCAAATTTTTAAATTCAGTTTAAAATTAATCAAAACTTATTCATAATTAGACGAATTAAGCTAAATTTCAGTTATATTTTTATAGCAAATATTAATTAATGACTAGATCAACATCACTGGCGGATGCCGTAAGACTTTCGTCACGTTGATTTTATTAGGCGCCAGTAAAAAGATTTACTAACCGATCAATGTATACCAAAAGGTAAACTTGTGAATTGGTTTTTTAAAATTCAATTTTCACTGTTTTTTCAAGATTTTTTACGTTTTCGTTTTAAGCAAAAAAATATGGTTTCATGTTTTCGAAGGATTATTTTAGATCTTTTTCTCTTTAAATATGTATTGTGTGCATACCATGGCGAGTTCGTGGTCTACAAATATATACATTTATGAAATATTGTATTTGGGTTATTACTTTCAGTGTAACATGTCATATAAAAACATTCCATACAACAATAAAAAACATTGGATCGATCTACCTAAGTCCATATTTTATTTTTAATTCTACTATTATTTTGATAACTAATTTGAAAAGTTATAATAAAACTGAAATATTAGTTCATTTCGTGATTGCTCATTGATGTACTTTCCCATATGTTTTGCCGCTAATCACTTTGGTAACACGTGTCAGTATTTTCATAATGAAAGTACAATGAGGCTTTAGATAACCCGGTGAAACGCGCTCTTCTTAGCAATCAGACGGTTATGGGTTTAATTACTGACATGATTTTTCTGAATCAAAAATTTTATTTCTCGGGCATAAATATTTAGGATATATCCCTTTTCTTCTCGAGGTCTTTAATGACTATAAAATTTCTCCTTTCGTTTGTCTAAATTGATTTATAAATTAAAACCACCACCTGGCGCATGGGCAATTAGCTTTGGCTATGATTACAATGGCAAAAAAATTGATAATGGCTTTTTTTTTTAATGCGATGAACTTGTTTGTATCATACCGGAGATCATGACTCCTCAATGATACATAAAGTCCACAATAAATATTTATAATATAAGTAACAATAAGAAATAATAATAATGTAACATTTAAAGGAATATGATGAGTACACAATAATTGTATTAAAGTCGTCAACTAACAATTAATTTAAATACACAGAACTTTCTATGGTGAGGCAACAATTAAGGATTAAATGGTGAGGGGCAGGGAAGGTAAACTTGTTCTCCAAAGGAGGCCGCAAATTTTTTGAACTGATAAAAGTTCTCCGGGGAAGAAACCAGATCCGGATGTCCTATAGGACCATCGCGACTATTTCTGCAGGACAAATACAGAATATCTCTTTCAATGGACATAATTGGGCAATCCCAAAGAATATTGATAATGGCTAAAAAGTATTATAATAGTGAATCAGTGACGGCAAAACATAAAGTAAAAGGGTTCACTGATTACACATCAATGTCAATTAGTACTGACTGTACTTACGTAACGCAAAATAAATATTTATATATTTTATTAAATACCGCCTAAAAATACACAGGCAACTCAAACGGATATAATGCTTCAAAACAATCGACGTTAAACTAATAAATGTATCGTGTTCGTAAATCCTTTATTAATTTCACTGTTATAAAGCAAGAATAATAAAAATCTTTTAACGTCTTTTTATGTACGATTTCTATCATTTTAAAACCAAAAAATAATCAGTAAATTACATAAATGAATCATAAACCTAGCGTCACGGTCTATAAAATATTTATGCCGTGTGGTAAATAATGGTAGATCGCTGTTGTACTTGAAGTACTACTGTAACTAAAACATTAATTGTAAAAAGTTTTTACGAGCATACACGAACATGCTTGTTTTATTTATTCCATCTCATAAATGCTTAAAAACAATCGGCCTTAAACTAATAAACTAATAATAATAATACGACCTGTCCGATATTTTCGTGTTTTTAATGGACTTTCAATGTTTCAACACTACACACTCGTGTACGTGTTGAATATGCGTATGTGTGTGTTTGTGTTTTCTATATCCGAAAAATGAAACGACAATGGTTTTCGTAAATTTTCCCTCGGCGTGGATTTAGTCGTTAATGATTTTGGGCCGCTGCTCTCTCCCTCTATATACGCTCAGAGTAAACGGGAAATCCGCGCGTACAAAGGGCAGGGATGGAAAAACAGTTTTTGCCTGTTTACTCGCATCGTAAAACCGCACTAAAAACAATTCCCTTTGAGACTGTGAAGGCTATTTCTTTGGGCATATGCAAGTACGCTGACTTCAATAATATATATATTGGAAGATATATATATATATACTTATATGTAAATACCTATACGAACCTGTAGCCGAGTAGTCCATTATCTACGTTTATCCTATTCGATTGCGCGGTGAAGAGTTAGAATTCCCAAATACAAACTTTCACTCATTGAATTCTTCATCGATTTATGAATTGCCATCTAAACATTAAATTGTGTACGCTTCCAATGCGTAATTTATATCAAATGATATTTAACGATATCTGGTTGTAAATCATTCGCTGAACCTTTCTTTTCATGTAGGGCAAGAGTAGAAAGATGTTGTTAAGAAGATCTTATTGTAGTTAATAGTGTTACATCTATAGTCCGTCTTTATGATTTGATAAAGTGGTTAGGAAGAGATCAAAAAACACTTGATTGTTTTTTGATAAAAAATAAATAAATCGATAAAAAAAACTAATGTATGAATGTTTCTATTTGAGGGTTTGGTCGCTAAACTGCTCAATCAAGGAGAACTATTTCAACACGACATACTTCAATATCACGTAAATAATATGTATTTATCTAACCAGTATATTTATGTTATTAAAATATCATAAAAAAAGTATGATAATATGAATTATGGCATTAATTTATACTTTGTATAAACATTGTATTGACATACAATATTTAATTAAATAAATTCATCGGGATCAGTATTACAGTCCGGTGATGAAGTGGTGAAGCTTCCGTCGTTGGCGATCCCTTTCGCAAGGCTTTAGTGTTGGTGCGAGCGGGGCCAGCCGGATTGGCGGGAGAAATATTGGGATTTGTTTTGTCGGCGCCATAAATTCACTCGGCCCATTTACCCTGCCACGGCCGAGTCTCGCATTAGCCAAAAGCCAGTACCCGGTACCCAGGATCCAGTCGCCGCAGACCTTCCTTCCCCTTTCTATTTTCCGTGACTCTTGGAAACATTGCATCTCCACAAATTATTATCAAACTCCTTCTTGTACGACACAGATGCCAGGGGCGAACACCGAGATGTGTTTTTTCTTTACGTAAAAAAGTCACAAATCTGTCATATACATGATATTTATAATATGTCAACGCTTAAAAAATAAAAAGAGGTGTATTTTATTGGAATACATCTTTCAAGATTTTGTCTCTTTTGGTATTCATTTAAATCCTCTGATTTCTGACAAAAAACATTTTTTTTTTCAACAATTTTTATTTAAACGACACACAATAGTAAACATTAATAAAACAGGGATACTGCTTGTAACAGTAATAATACTTTTATTTAAAAAGTAGGGTATACAAAATATTTGTTTACGACTTTATTTTCAATGTTGAGTTGATCACATTGATATTTATAAAACATCTATAATTTATCTTTATGTAAATGGTATGTGCATATGAGCACAAAAGTAAAGTTTTACAATAACTTTAAAATAGATGCTTGGAAGGTTCAGTGTGATCAGCTAACGATTTAGAATAAAATTATAAAAAAAATATTTTGTCTACCCGATTGTGAGGTAATTTGTATTAGGCGGAATTATATTTTGCGGTATCTGTAATCTTACAATACAATATTTAATATTTTAGTAAACTGAAAAAGTGCGCTACTGTAATTTTCCAGTATTCACCACAAGTAGTTGTAAGGTTTCAAGAAAACGGGTGTCGGAAATTTTACATAAGTATAATTAAATTTGTATGCATATTTTCCGACGCGACGCTAAAAGTTTTATGCGGGTTGTTATTTCTCGCAGTGCTACCACTTATTTGTTAGTTTAATAGCGAGCGAGGACTTCTCTATGGTTAAGCAGTTATTTTAAGAGACCGTTTCGAATAGAAAAGTGTATTATTTCCTGTACGGAACGCTGCCATTTAGGTAATAATGGCTTTTAAGAAAGGTCAAAGTTGTTTCTTTATATTATAACATGACTCAGAAGTGAAGAAAATAAAATTGGACATCGGATATGCTATTACTTATAATGTTGTGATAATGAAAGGGTTTATCGACAGCAACATATTACACCAAGCGCGTAAAAGTTTTTGTTTTTACTGAATAATTCTTTAATCAAAAATATTTTATATTTTTTTAAGCACACACATGAAATCAGCGTACTGCATTTAAGAAAAATGTCAAGGGTTGAAATTTGCTTTTTATTGTGTTATATTTGATTTTTAAACTATCATAATTCAGAACTGAAAACCTTTCAAATTTGAATTATCGAGATATTGTACATTTCCATCTATTTTGTCACTAACGACCCGGGTCGTACAAATGAATTGTGTTCTATTTTTTAAAATATAATGCCTTTCCACCGAGAATTGACAGTTAACACCTTAAAAGTGTCATGGAAATGTACAAAATATCAATTACTCAAATTTCATATTGAAATTTTATCAAGTACCTTCAGTCGATGTCTTAAATTATGAAAACCTTTCATTATTCAGTTTAATAAACATATTAAATTAATTATATAAGCAATCTATTTCAATTTTTCAATTCAAGAAATAAAATAATAACATCATCAAAGCTACAACAACCAAAGGTATTTCAATGCAACAGAGACTGATGCTTCTTAAAAAAGACAAAATTAAGGCTGTCCATCGACAGCCCGGGCTTATACTCCGGGGTTTGTTAAATGAAACATCAAAGGGTTGGAGTTGGCCAGTAGAACCCTCTCCCTCTTCTCCATTCTTATTCACTTCACTCATCAGAAGACTGATATATCTTGAAAGTGATTTTAAGACTCGAAAATCGAAAAGAAATCTGTGTAATCTGGCAAATAAAAAGTATCTCCTTTCTTAGTACATGATATATCAAATGAAAACACGCTGCGGGCTACAACGTCAACATACCTTTTTTTATTATCAAATAAAAAGTCCAATTAATGAGTTTCGTATTATTATATTCCTTCCAGATGTTTTAATTATCAACTATGTAGTTACAGATAAGTGCTTTTATTAAAAAATCGCCTTTAAAATTATGATTCAATCTTTTTTCATCTGAAATATCTAAGCTCAAAAACATTTTTAAAGAAATTTTATAAACATCGCGTTCCTCTGCAACCCCTTCTCAAACGTTTTCATCTCATGTAGCAATGTCCAGTTGCACGGTTATATTGGTCTAAGTTAAGCAAGAAGGTTGAACTGCATTTTATTCACTTGACTGACTGAAGTACTTGGGCATGTACTATATACTGACCACTATCATAATTAAATATCAACACGAGTCGAGTTTTTTATCCTCCTAGAACTGCGATGCACAACCCGCGACTTGCGTTCCGCATGCGGCTCAAAATGACATTGATTGTGACCCACAGTTTATTTTCAATATTGGTCAGTGAAAGGTTTATTATTATTTATTTCGATGTCAACTCTAAAGTTCTCAATAACGTCAAATATTATGTGTCACACTGACTACAATGCAGATGTAGTCTAATCTTAGATTATTTTTTTCATACTAAGTTGGAATACTGTTGTTTAAAAGTTCTTTATTATAATTTAAGACATCGACTGAGGGTGCTTGATAGAATTTCAATATCAAATTTGAATTATTGAGATTTTGTACACTTCCATGTATTATGTCACTAACGACCCGGGTTTCGCTGAACGAATAGCTGAATCTTCCTAACTCCCCGTTGCTGTACGCTATACGTTGAATCACCTAACAGATGTCTCTAAATGTGGAATGATTGTATATATTTATCCTTTAGTCGAATTGCATCCCGTCGAAACCCACTATGCTATTATAATTGTAAAATCACTGGAAATTCTAATGTTGGTTTGAAAGCGGCAAGTCGCCACTCTGTTAATGTGTTGTTTACAAAATAAGGATTAAGGCGATTCTTGAAATTTTAACTCAGGTATCAGTGTGGATTCTTGACTTATAATATTTTATCTCGTAAATAATATTTGTCATATTTGTGTATTTTATATAAACGTTAGACACTGTTTACTGTCTGTCAGCTCGAGCCCATTCGTGCGCTCGAATGCCTGAAGATGCCGAAAGGCGAAATCCGGGTCGTTAGTGACAAAATATATGGAAGTGTACAAAATCGCAATAATTCAAAAGTTCCGTATTAGTTATTTAATTATTGGCAACTAATTATTTAGTCAGTATCTAATTCAATTAACGGTCTGTAAATATTAAAGAAACGATCAGTATCAAATGCATAAAACGGTCAGTAGAAAAACAAAAATGGTAAGTAAATATTAAAGATCCGGTCAGTAAATATCAAAGAAAGGTTAGGTTAGATTAGATTAGATTACGTTAACTAAGTAAAAAAGATAAAATAAGAAATCTTATTTAGGTTATACACGTGCGAATTTCATTAAACCATTTTGAGTGGTAAACAATTAAACAGTTTTAAAATTGTACATTAAGAAATGTTTATTTTATTTATGATTTCAATAAACATGCACGAATTGCCAAGTAAATAATGTTTTGGTTAGGTTTAATTAAATAACTGACCATTTTATATAAATTACTGACCGTTTATTTTATTAACTGACCATTTATCGTATTAATTACTAACCTTTTTGATTAATTACTGACCCAATAAAAACAGGCCTTAGTTATTTGATTTCCATCTCTGGCTAAGTTTCTTAAAATCGAAAAATATATGTCACACTTTCTGTATTGTGTAGTTTATTCTTAGATTATTGTTTTCATAACACGCAATTCAGTGTCAATTATCAACAAAAAGTTCATCAAAAGGCTCCATCATACTTTCATCATAATCCGCAAAACTTTAACCTCTATGGCTCGCGAATATTTTGAAAATGAATAAATTGGGCCCACTGCTAAATAAGTTGTGCATCACTAACCTATGTAATCCTGCAAAAAATATGCGGACTCTCAGATTGCTGGGACAGGAAGTGTTTCAAGAATTGTTCATAGGGTGATTTTAATATTGATGACTTTACTCAAACTCGCGTTAACGAATCAAGTTATTAAATATTCGAACAATTTTTAATGTGTTTTGTTTCAAAAATACTCGATTAACTTAACTAATAGAATCGTATCGTTACAAAGTAGTAAATGTTAAAGATTTGGGATCTACATATTGACGACACCTTTTAGTTTAACGGAAACATTTCGTTTGCAATATCTACTTTTAAAATCGTGTAGATTTATATCATTTGACGCAGAGTCTTGGCGGTACTATTGTGTGTAATAGATACGTCAAGACGATAAAATAAATCAAAACTAAGAGAGTATGCAAATTTAGCAGACACTAGTAAGGCACGCACGGTATAACTTAACTTGAAAAATCTATTAAAACTTAAATTTCGTATTCTTTTCCCACTTTGTATTACGCTGCATGCCTTAGCGGTGAAGCCTTAAAATGCTCCACATTTTATACAAATTGCTAAAGTAATAAATAACCCCGATATTTAGACTTCTAAAATAGAATTTAATTGCTCGAATAAAGATGATAGATATCCAAATTACAGCACGAACTACAAAAATGATAAATGAATGGTATTTTACACCACAGACGAAGGAAAATGAATGACGTGAAAATAACACTATTTTTGTTTCTATAGATAAGTCATGCAAACAAACGTATTTCCAACTATAATGAAGGTCTACTACGTACCCAAACACATCATAGAATAAAATTAATTGAAAACAATTAGCTTGCCAACAGAAACTTGAATACAAAAATATTTCAAAGTGAAATAAACTATTTAAACCGTCAACATTTTCTCGTTGAGCATGACAACCCACAGCGCTTCCTAAGTTACAACAACTCTATTATCTTTATATCACTATGCTATCGTCATAAATAAAAATAAAGTTAACGGCAGAAATTTTATTTCGGGAATTGGAACATAAACTAAAATTCCAACGATTTACGATAATTTTAACTATTTACAATAGTTAACCAAGTCATGTTGATATAACGGTTTCATTGATCAGAATAATTTGCAGTCTGCCGTTAGTTTAGTTTGGTTTATTATGGCAGTATTAAATGTATTTTTTTTTCAATTTGATTCCTCAAATGTATGACAGGTATTGAAAATTTCATTTGTGGCTGAAATATACATTATTATTGAAAATCCAATTCCAAATACAATAAATAAACCAACTATCTTTTATAAATTCTAAATCTGTAAATAAAGCCACGTGTTTCAAACCTGTGGTTATATAAACACATAGATTTTTATTAATTCATAGTATTTTGTAAATAGGAAGCACAGTTTATTGAAAAGTTTTTTTATTTTTACGTATTAGTTTAATTTAGAGAAAAGTGCACTTGATGTTGAAAGTTGGACCAAAAATGATCAAATTAATTACACAATTGTGACATTTCGATTGACGGATACAAAATTGTAGATTTATGTTTTATTAATTTGTCAGTATCATACGGTGCGATGTGACATATTTTTGTAATATTTTTACAATATATATTATTATTTGTTGATTTATCTATTCTACTTGGTATACTTAAAATATTAGTATATAATAATATCGTATTTATTTTAAAATTATAATGGATGTCTTCATTAATAGCTCAGGAACTTGTTTCATGCAGAATTGAATATAACTTTACTATTAATTTATAAAAATGTTGATGCCCTCTGAAATAATTTTCGTCCAATTATTTTGTTGTGTTCCGTACGGCTATTATTGCGAAAATTTTTAATTGGAATGGAACCGATTTTCGCCAGACGTACACAAACGGCCGTACGTTGGCCATACCCACTGCACTAAATCCTATCGCGATTGATATGAGATAAACTATTTTGAAATTTAATAAAAAAACATACCCTTATAAATAATAAAAAAAAGATTCACGCTCGAACATTGCGAAAAGTTCAACTGGCTTATTGAACAAACCAACCGTGAAAAATCAACGATGCAATATTTCTACCTTTGGGTTGCAGCACAAGGATTTTTAAAAAAATCACCCTGTTTCTTCGTCGTTCTTGCTCTTTCGTTTGTTTTATATAATTCTATTTTCCATTTAAATATGGGTACAGTACCTTGTAAAACTGACCATCTTGCTATTTTATTTTTATTAATACATCTGAGTAATGCTCTGAGAGCAACCAGGCAAATGTAAGCTTCTTCATTGTTGGTCGAACAGTGAGATACGTAATAAATCTAATGTAATAAATCTTGCTACTTCTCCACAATCCATAAATAAAAAAGAAAATTTGTCTTGCGAAAATTACCTAATTTAACATAATTGAATATTTAAAAAGACAAAAATTTGTATTTTTATAATGACTGTTCATTTCTCCGATAATTAAATAACACAGAAGATTTAACTAAATGTATAGCTGTATACGAATCCGTTGATTTGACGGCTGCCTTCCACAATGCAAAAAGAAAACAAATAACTCCTCACGTCCTTGGCCCGATGCAGAGCTACATAGTATATACATGTAACACAAAAGCGTTGATAAGAACTTACCATAACGGCGCTCATTTTGAAGTCCATCAGATTCTTGACTTCGGCGGCCATTTCTCTAACAAGTATGAGACCATCTTTTCTGGCAACTTCGAAGTCCCAGTCATGATATTTCTGAAATTAAAAAAAAATGTTTGTATAATTTTAGTTCAATAACGAGAAATTCATATTTTTTTCTTTGCGTTATTAATATATTTTATATCTTTAACTGAAAAGCGAACCTTGTATGTAACGTCAAATACAGCAATGAAAATTTATTGGAAATGTAAAAAAAGGCTAGGTAAATATATTTGTGGAAAGGAACTAAATACTAGTGACCGATTATCGAAACTCAATACTGTGATCAAAACTATTCATGCGAATAAGTAAGTTTGTACGTTGCCATATTAGAGTGACGGAACTTGAGAACGTAGAGTGGGAGAGGGGGCGAGGCAGTCGGGAGAACTACTTGTACAGGGTGACCGCTCTAAAGCGACAAAGCAGATTAAATTAAATGAGTTAATTGGATTTGTGCGACTTGTGGGCTGACGACCGTTCAACGGGGGTGAAAAACGGGGGGAGAAGTTAATTTGCAAGGAATGGGGGTGAAATCTCTCGTGGAAAGGGGAGAAGATCCCGTTGTCATCATCACGTACAAGCGTAGTTTTGGCGTTAGCCGTTTATTATAATCATAACTTTGATCTATCACAACTCACAACACGGCGTTTACTAAAATGACCTTAACACCTCTGTTAACCTTGCCTAACTCTTCGAATTCTTACCAAAGAAACTTAACAATACATTTATTTTACAATATTTGTTATAAAATTTTCCAAACGTTGTATATTTTTAAACGAAATAAATTTTATAAAAAAATGCTGCAAAAAATATTACGTCCATTCCAAGACGATGTTTAATCGTTTAAATCTATTTAGTATGTTGAAATATTTAATAATAATAATAATAGAAGTGTCTTTTATGAACATAAAATTACCTTTAATCAACAGTTGATTATTATAAATTGTATCGGTAAAGTGTTTTTTAATGTATGTTTAAAATGATCAGCTTCATTAAAATTACTAAAACATTCAGACGATGTTGAACCTGACTTGGAGTGTGCTGAGGATGTTTTAAAATAGTCAAGAAGTGGTGTAAGAAGTATTGCACCATGTTCTGAAGCTGAACTATCTCCACTTCAAACCAGTAACATTTTGGCATTATGTGAGCAAGCTAAAAAAACATCCATATGTCAGATTCAGTGGAGGTACGAGATGCATCAGTGACGGCCATTATATACAGTGGATTCATCCGAATAAAGAGACGAAAATACTCTGTATGCAGATATAATTTCAAAGGTAAATTATTTCGGGAATATTATTATTTCATTTTACAATACGCAGCACTTCATGGTTTTAACCAACATTGATTACATCGTAATCTTTGTATTGTAAAAGTAAAACTAAAATCATTTACAATACAAGATTTTTATACAATCTCTATGTATAGTATGGATAAAATTATGGTATTTATATTTTTAAGTTTTTCTTATATCAATATTAACTTTGCCGGGTGCGTGGTACAATGATGTCTAAAACTCTCTCCCACCCATTCAATCCTAAAAGTGGAGCGTAACGAGAACGATTATCTAACCAATAGTTATTTTCTAGCATTATCTTTATATCTTTACTCTCTTCGAAAAAAAAGAGGTTGAGCAAACGAGTATAAAGCAGTTCTCGCAGAAAAACTTTTGTAACGATACCTTTATTGGGAGGTCAAATGTTTCACATTCGAAGCGGACACGGTTTATAAAAACTAATACAAACAGCTTTGTTGTAATATTGACAATAAAAACAGTGATTTCTATAAATAAAACAGTGTAAACGTTTAGATGTGTACTTAATTATAAGGCTTTTAGATAAGCAACCATATGTCAAAAATTGATACGTAAAACAAACGTAAAAACTGGCTTTGAACTGTTACGTTTAAGCATTTACTCGCCCAATGAAGCCCACTTTACAAACACGATATAAATAAACTTGTAACAAAAAAAGAGTATTTTTTTGTTAGGAAAGTCGGAAGGGTTCGCTAAGTACTTTTTAGTGGCCGCGGAAGTATTTGATTCGGTTCGATAATCGACTTTTCTTTTACGTAACAAGTAATACGAAGCGAAATATGACAGGAAGAATTTTCCAGAACGTCTCAGACCGTCAGCATTGCAGCGGCGTCGGAATGCGTTGCCAGAATTCCACAACATACAAATATCACTTGTCTGGTGACTTGTTACATATATTATCTGTGTTTCAAACAAATTATTGTGTCACTCATAATCGTTATTTTATAATTCAACGAATAAAGACACATAGCTGGGTAATTAGAAGACGATTAAATACTTAACGAGGTTAATTCTAACATTATAATAGAGTTCTACAATATATATATATATATCTTTGCTTTACGATGTCTACTGCCAATGTGGAGCAAATAAACTCTTAATTGAGGTATCTCAACTGAAGTTTATCTAAGACAACTACTTTCTACTCAGTCTAAAGACCTCTCTTCTTCGAATAGAGTTATGCTAGGACAAATAATTCTGACACAAATCCATAAATCGATTGAAAAAGTAATTTATGAAACTGTCTGTACTGGGATTCGAGCCCCTGAACACAGCAGCCAAAAACAACGACGCTGATCACTCGGCTGCAGGTCCGGTATAGATGGAAACAATTCATACCCAAATCGGTTTTGTGTGTAGAATTTAAAGAAGGCATATAAATTTATCTTTGGTTCTCATTTTCATTGACATTTTTATATGTATGTGAACATCACCAGAAAATTTTAATCAACAACATTTTTGTCAATGTTGAAAGTCGAGGCCATTTAACAAAGTTAGAAATTATAATTTTGATATTCCACTGCTATCGTAAATAGGTGTGTAAAATGTTTGTCTTTTTTGTTTGCTGTTTTGATATTTAGACTGGAGTTATTCTATTTTAGAGTTTTTATATATCCATATTCTCAATATTCACGAAAAGACGCTGAAATCTTATTTTAAGGTTTTTACCGGAAAGGGCCTATTAAAAGAAAACACGTACTTATAATACAGCTTATCAGCCTTGATAATAGATCAAAAAGATATTTTTTTTTTTTTTTGTCCATGTCCGCTCCCAATGTGGAGCATATGGTCTCCTAATGGAGGTATCTTGACAGAATTTTTTCTACGAGAACTGCTTGTCACTCAGTTGCTCAACCTCTCTTCTTTTTTCGAAGAGAGTAGGGATAGAAGGATAGGGCTATGACAGGACTAGTGGTTAGCTAATCGCTCTCGTTACGCCCCGTGAGGATGGAATTGGTGGGAGGGACGACTCAGACTACGAACAGAAATCCATAAATCGATTGAAAGAACAATATATGAAAACCGTCCGCACCGGGAATTGAACCCGAGACATCCGTAACCATAGCCAGCGACGAAACCAACTGCGCCACGGACGCCGACAAAAGATATTGAGAGGAATAATATATATTTTTCTTACAAATCGGAAAAAGACACTGCTTCATAATTAATTTTACTTATATAACTTAACTACATATATATATATATATCATCGGCGTGCGGTGGACTTATCACTATCTCTATCGCACAACCTAATTTGGGTATGAGCAAGAAGGATACAAGAGCATGCGCCGTATGCCCTTGCATCTCGCTTGCACCTTCACTTTTCATGTGATTGAGCGAGAAAGAAATAAAACCACCGCACGCATCTGATAAAAAAATCTAACTTTTAATATCCGAAATTAGATGTCATTTTTTCGATAATAAATATTACGGAAATAATTTGTTTTCACTTGTTTTTGTTGTTTTTGTTTACGAACATCGTCGTATGTATCTATAACGGTAATAATGGGAGACGATTTTCACTCAGAACAATATTAACAGAACTGCATTGTGTAGTTCGCATATACATTTTCGGTATTTATGGCAAAATATCGCATGCTAGAAAATGAAAGATAGTATTTAATTTGAAATATATTCTTTTTTTTTATTTTAATCGTGAACTTTTTAGTTGACGTTGGCATGGTAGATTAAGCACTCTACAAGATGAAATTGAAACAGATCCAGTAACAAACAGGTCATTACAATTTTACTGATCTCCATTTTTTCTTTCCTGCAATTATTAATTTTGAAAGGGACGCCCTTCAATAATGTTACTGTATTTTCCCTGGTATTTATTTTGAAATGACGGCAATAAAATTATAATTTAGTTGAACAACGAAAGATTGTTCATAATGATGAAAAATATATTCTTTAAAAAAGTAAATAACCATTTCTAGTGATTAGATACTGTTGAAGTAAACGACATTAATTCCGGATAGCCTCTTATATATCTATAATATTAAGGAATAAATAATAATTATAAATGTTACAAAATGCACGTCACTGTGGAGTAAGTAGATATTCCAACTATTCTACGCTTATTTGCTTTGGCAAAAGTTGAGCCAAAATCTTGCGAAGTCGGCATTTTTCCATAATAATATGTAACATTATATAACTCAGATTCAAGAAAACTATTTAAGCTATCTACGGCTGCACAGCTATTTGTTAGAAGTTAATAAGGCAAGTCGGCATTTATTTAATATGTTTCAATGGAAAATATTTCAAGTGTAGTACCGCCGTACATATCCGACGGTATAAAACGAATAGTTCTTAGATATTAAATAATTATAAGACATAATTCATTGCATCTCTGCAATGAGTTATGCCTCTCGGAATGAAGAATTATAATTAAAAAATAATATGTGCGTACTTTGATTTATGAAATTGCACCAAAGTCAAACACCTTATCTTGAAAAACAGGATGAACAGAAGGTACATATCGTCGTTGTTCTGGAAGAAGACAAAAACTGAAAAATACTAGTTTTGAGTAATTGGACTTTGAAATCTTTCAATTATTATGGTTTTTAAAAAACTGCTTTTAAATAAAAGTATAATCTATAAAAATAAGTGTGTGCTTCCATACGATAGAGTTCGAAATAAGGAAAATTTTGGTCTAACTAACTCATTACGTCATTTTTTCAATTAACAGCGACGACATATATATAATAAAATCATCACCTTTATATAATATCTCATTTGGATGGTTGGGTGATTGACTTATTGGTAGTTCTTATTAAAAGATATTACGTCGGTAATTAAAATAAAACATATTTTCATTTTTTAGTACAAAATATTTCATAAGAGCACGTAAATTTGTAATGTAGTAGCATTACAAATTTACGTGTTAGATAAAATTCTCCGTTTATAAAACAATGGCCCAATTCACAGTTAGAGATGTAAAATATGTTGTGAAGAAATATGACAATGGGTGACAACATTTAGTTTTACCCCCAATTGTGGATTGTCGTTGATAGATTACAACTAGTTCTACAAACTTTTATTTACATTACCTTAATGATACTAAAAAAGCGATGGTTTTTAATATTTGCTAATTTGTGTATTTCAACCCTACCATCGTATTCGTCGACATCTGTGGTATAGTGGTAAGAACTTTATCTTAGCAATCAGATGGGCTTGGGATCAAGTTCCGGGAAAGTCAATCTCAAACAAAGATTTTTTCAATTTAAAATTTGATAACTCGGGCACTGGTGTTTTTGATGTTTTTTCTCCTCTAGATAATCTCAAGTGATTTAAACATTTCAGAATATATACCATTTTTAATGCCATTTTTTTTAATTCATACTTTTCATCATTATCGAAAGCTTTTTTGTAATTTTAAAGTATGGCCTTCATAAAAAGTTAAAATTATATATTATGAATGAATATGCAATATTCGAGAAAAGCATAGATATTCAATATTATATATTCAAGTTGTCGTATATGTATATAAACCGAAGTCGCCACATACAAATTTCTGTGGCATAAATGTGGGGACACAAGGCAAGATTCCAATAATCGAGACCGCAAGGCTACCGCAGTATTCAGATTAATAACATTCATTGTTCTCGATAGATGGCATTGCTGGCCGGTTAGTTTGCGTTTAATGATAAAAACTAAAATATTTAATACTTATAAAACCATTATATTATATAAGCTTTGCTACAGCCAAAATAATACAAAAAACACCATCGATGCAAGTATTTAGTTTACCATATCTGTTCTTTGGAGCATATGGACTCGTAGTTAAAGCATATCAAAAAAAAGTTGTTTTATGAGAACTGCTTACTATTCAGTCACTTCGTCTTTGTTTATAGATAGTGTAAAGATAGAAGGATGGGGCTAGGAAAAAACTTAGCTAGCTAATCGATCTTTCTTCGCCCAGTTGTAAGGATCGGATAGAAGATGGATGAGACGAAGTATCAACATCAAAAACATCCATATCTAAAAATCAACATATGAAAGTATCCCATCAGGAATCGAACCTGTGGACAACGAAGCCGAAGAATGCGAACACCCATAATCGTCAACCATTCGGCTACACAAGTGACAAATTTAAAAACGGCTACGTCGTAGACGGCAGAAAGGGAATAGTGCTTTTTTTAAACTTGTTTTTCATTTAGTTGACGATGTATTTAGCTTAATTTGTATATTTTCTGATGTTTCATATATTTCAATTATATGGAACACCTTTTGGCATCCGGATGGAAATTAATCTGCCTTAACTTTACTATAAATGCTAAAATATTTTTAAATGTGTTTTGCAAAAATGTTTTTTATCGCTGACTGTTTTATTTCGTTATGATGGCATAATAATAGAGTCTATAATTTGTGTGATATCCAAAATTTCTACGTTGTCTATAGATATTGCACGAAGAATAAAATATTTCTTCAACATTTCTTCTTAAAAGCTCTACAGACGAAAAGTTTTTAAATCGAATGAATACAATTGGTTAGTCTTCAATATATATATTAAACAATAATTTAATATTGTTAATTTAATTTCATCGTGACAAATCATTCAAGGTAAGGTAGGTTACTGAATTTACCAGCGAGCTAGTTCAAATATAACGAAAGTGGATAACGAATCATATAAATATGTATATTGTACAAAGACACTTATATGTATGCCGCATTTTTCGGAGCGCGATATTAATGTAATAAATTCATAGGGAGAGCGTGAAGTGACCGGCTGCTTTGCGTACCCAATCAAACAAGTGAACTAATTGCAATATGTCTGGCATTGCAAAAATGTTTATAAATAACACTTTTATTTTCGACAATTTTCAAAAGCTTAGTCTGATCAATCATTAGCACGCATACTCATTTATATTTTTTATCATTTTTCAATTAAATTGTATAATCTTAAAAACATATTTTATTTTTTTTAAATAATTCTCATAAACTATGTACATGAATATTGACAAGTATTATAGAATACTCATTTTAAACAATAGAAAAACTACATTAGAAAAATTCAACCTAAATCTGAATCTTACAATATTGTATTATTTTTAAATAAATCATTGATAAATTATATCTAAAATGATATTTTTTAACTGACCAACAGATCAAAATCCATGCCTTTGAACCCAAATAAATTAATCGATTGATAAATCAACTTGTGAAAGTGTCAGTTCAAGGATTAGTACTCGTGGACACCGCAACCGAATAGGACGAATACCCAAGAACGTTTACGACTCGACCACAGAACTAAGCTACTATATCGTAGTGAATTGTAAAAAAATGACACATAAATTATGTGTGTGAAAGGGTGTTGAGTATTAAAAATTAATTAGGTATGGCAAAATACAAATATGTCATATGTAAAAAAGGGGCTAGTCGAATCAACGTCGTTGAATTAGTAAATTTCACGTTGAAACATTTTTCATCAAAGTTCGCTTAAATACAAATCTACTGATTTTTGACATAACGACCTTTTCCTTTCGCACACAGTATTATTTTCCTTACCGTAAATTGAAATGGCTCCATAAAAGATTATTTAACACCGAGCTTTAATAACGTTCGTTAAAGTCTCCTTTTCAAAAGCATTAATTTAATGCTGTCTCATGTATAATAACTTAGGCATAATTAATTAGCAGAAACACACCTCCTAATCTGCCTGACAATCCCAAACAGTGCCAAATAATAAGAAGTAACATACGACAACTAACAAACATTAGTTCTTATAAACTATGGTGTCCCACTTCCACCCTTATCATCGTGAGTTGTGCGAGAAATCCGCTCAGAACCGGGCTGTAACGTCGTAACTATCCGAACAACTGTCGGGCGATAATGCAGCGAAGTTGTGTCGACACCAGGAAGGCGAAGACTTGAATTCGCTCGTCGGACAATCGGAGACGGGAAAACGTTGCCAAAGTTTCGACGTCGACATCGCGAATTGTGACGTCATTGCATTTGGCACCCACGAATTTGTGCTATCAAGCCGAGTAGGGTTTATTTCCCTCCGCCGTGCCTCGCTCTACCTACGCTGACCTTTTTAATTCGTTTTAACACTCTCGCATGAATGGAACGCACCTGTGGGATGATACCAAGTATATAATTGACAAAGTTAAATCTATATAAAGATTCATCTCGGCATATTCGATTCCCATGCGAGTCTGAAAAAATGTCAACAAAACGTACAATATTCGATTAATATTTTCAGTAAAAGGCCAAGCTAAAATGTAATATATAACCACATGTGTATCGTATATTTATATATGTTCTGCTAGTACAAGTAATTGTCCAAAATAACTTTAGCACGCAGGTTCGGGTTTATTTTGTATTTTATTGGTCAATATGACATTTCTGATTGATCTAAAGACAAAAAAATATAAAAGATATCTAGTACCATTTAAAAATATACATCGTCTAACCTAACCTTACTTTAAATTACCTAACCTAACTTAGAGTAACGTAACCCAGCCTAAATATATCATATATCTAATCGTTAAGTTTAGTAGATTTGCCGAGGAGCGTTCGACATCATCACCTTTCATATGAAAGTACGCTACAGCACCAATATTATATTATACACATGTTATTTAATTTTCCATTTACAAATACGTATTTTTTAAAAAATGAGAACAATAAATGCCGTATTATTTTATATATGTGGTCTTGTTTCAAAATCCGTTCACCACTTGTTACTTTAAAAGCTTTATAGTAAAAATGATTATTATTTGCTTATTCACGTATTGAGGAAATTGCTTTTCTACACAAGTAAACGATATCTTGTATGTGTGCACATGACTATATCCATTATTAAATCGTACATTACAACCGCCAGACATGGAAAGTTTTCTGATAAATTTCACATCGAAACACGTTATCTGTCGATTATTATATTCAATAAATTGGACAGGCTAACGATGAGGCGATTTGGAAACTTCCGAAACTGCAATCATCCATCCAATGAGGCTGTCTGTCCATTAACGAAATGAAATGGGGTTGGAAGGAAAGGTTGTAAGTATAATCAGTGTCGTAATCAGACTTCGGGCCAGTAAAAATATATCTAAAAATATCAAGTAATAATTGCTACGCTATAAATTCCAGATTGACTATAGGTTAGCTATCATTAAAAAATAGCACGTATCGCAAAATTTATTACACTTAATTTGCTTTTTGTTTTTAATATATGAATATTTACTGATAATATCCATGCACTTATAATCTGTATGTCTGACTTTTAAGCGTAAAATATATAATTATATATATGTAATAACTGTCAATTTTCCGCTACAGTGAATACACAGCTAACAGTAAGTTAGATACATATTAGTAAGCCATTCAATTTGATTATTTTGAAAAAAATTGGAATCTTCATTTTATTAAAATACCTTATGATCAGAATATGACTTTCAGTGACTACTTTTTTCCGTTTTGACTGAATTATTCATATATTTTATTCTATTTGAGTCCAAAATACTAAATCTAGTCTTTATTATCATCATTGATAAAATCTCTTTTTAGGAAAATCATGTCTTACGTTTATATTTACGAGAGTAAAAAGTCTGTTTCTTGTTAAACTACACAATAAATTATCGCATGAAGAACATAAACGTTCGGATACAATGAAAAAGTATGCTTTCTTCGTAATTTACAACGGAATTAAAAGAAACTCCAAAAATACAGTTTCGAATTGATGGAAAAACATTGTTTTATAGCCAAAAATAGTTGAATAAATCAAGATATGTACATACTTTTTGATTATATCAATTAAGAGCCAATTTCATATTCCTACTGAAATTTGTTTTCTTGACAACTCTAAACATGTCTGGTCCTGTAACACACTCTATATATTAATCCTCGTTGTTTTATCAAAGTGGTTCGGTGTTCGGTTTGATAAGTAATGTGATGAAAGAGAACTACTTAAGTAGATAGATATAAATCCGGATATTTGATGGAACAATTTGGCAAGAAAATTTCAGTGAGAGACCTAATTCGTTAACTGGGTCACTAATAGGCGATAGGAAGCGATGAAATGAACCATTCATCGGATCAAAGCCATATGGTTATGATAGTTTACTTATTTAAGTGAGTATTTCTGTATCAAAATTGGTATTTGATATCGGAAATGATTTATATAATGGGCCCGAGTTCAAATAACAGTAATACATGCAATATTATCAAGATATTAATGTTTTCATATAGATATGTATTGTCCTCTATAAATTTGATGTTTCACGCCCATGCTTTGTATAGTCATTAATGCTTTATTTCCATATTTTTTTTTCGAATAAAAGCTGACACATTGTAAATTTGCATTCTTCTCAATCGAATGTTGATACCAATTTACGTCAAATAAATGGTTATTTTTGATATTACTGTAATAAAGTACAATCGCCTACAATCAATAAAGTACACGAGATTTCTTTAAATAGTTTATATCGATGTTAAATCAGATCAAATGAGTAGATTACATTAATTAGATATAAATTTATAAATTACTCTTTTATTAAGATTTTAAGCCTGATATAATTTCCAATTTTGTCTATATTTAAATCGAATTATTATAAATTTGTAACTAAAGATCGCATACATAATTATTTTATCCAAAAAATATCTTTACAATTTATTGGAGGATTTAATTGATTAGTTATATATAAATTTCTGGACATGATGCTCAATAAAATAATTAAATATGTTGAACAATAACAAGAACTATAACTTATTTCATCGCCAACAAAATGTATTAAGAATAAAACATGTAAAAAAGTAATCAACTCTCAAATAGCAGATTAAACTTTAACTTTTAATAATCGTAACCCACAAAAAAAGAAATGGTTATTACTTGCAATAATAAAACACGATCACAAGTTATGCATTGTAAACATACACACAAGAAGTAAAATGATAAAGCAATCATAATATGCTTGTATACTACTTGCAAATCGCATACCCAAGTATGTAAACGCAGTAAATGTAATATTGAGAATTCTAGAAGTCGGTTTAATTCAGATCTTAATGGCACGTGATTTGAACATTTCAATTTAATATTACCATATAACCAATTTAATTTTACAAAAACACCGAGTTACAACAAAAACAAACCTGAATAACTATTATAGACTAAATTTAAATAATTCCCATTGACATTAAAAAATACTTACATTTTGAATCTGATTCATTTTCGTAAAGTGACGACCAAACTCCCACAAATCGACGCCAAACTTCAGCGCCCAATTTTTAACCCTGAAATTGAAAAATACACATATCTTTAACGACAAGTTATCAATTATGTTTTTTTCTGTATCCTTTCAAACATCATTGAAAAGTTTTTTTGCTTAAAGTTAATAACCACAAATAACATTGAACATAGAATAGGTCTTTTCCCAACAGTAAATTTTGTCTCATTTTAATTTAATTTTGTATTATATATATTAATATGGAACGTTATTAATCTATTTGTTTGTTGAATAATAACATGACTGGGTAAATAATTCTATTATATATATTATAAGTAATAAAATTTAATGTTCTTATCACTACAATTGTATGACCAGGACCGATTTCGTTAATCGTGTTAGCATTTTTAACTTATGAAAAAATATAGTAGAAAGTTAAAGTAGTCCATCAAACGAATAAGAACTACTTCAATATGATCATGCGAATTGATAATCATATTTTTTTTATGTTTCTTCTAGGTTTCTCGAAAATTAAATCATGCGCTCAGAATCATCATTACGAATGGAAAGCTTTAATATAAATTATCGACTATCATCATGCTGAAACTAATTTTATCGAATGAAAACAATTGTTTTATATTTCGACGTTAGGAAAACAAGACAAAAGGAAAAGCGGACATTAAATCCGAGTTAACTAAACCTCATATGATCCTTATACCCATGTGTACGTATGACTGACTTTTAATAGAATAACATAAATTTCCGGTCACAGAACTCAAGCATTTTACCCTGTGCAGTTTCCTGTTTTATTAAATAAAGAGCATGGGGAAAGCAAACAGAATTTTACCATCAAATATTTTGAAAAGGCCGTTCCGCAGGTAAGTAAATGGCTCGGTTATGTATTGTATGCTTTCTATTAGATAACTGCTAAATTAAAAGATGAAAAACAAAGAAGAAATCCCGAGGGAAGGAGACGGCTAAAGAAGGAGACGAGATATCTGCAATCTACGGGCGGGGGCGGGAAGGGAGGTTGACATATTGTCGGCGACAAACGCAGGAGGGGGAATTAGGGTCGCAGTCTCCTTATTTCCAAATCATGTTTAAACCAAGATTATCTGAACGTGAGTTTTTTAAACCTCGGATTATCCTTGGACTGGTGTTGTTAAGATGTTGTGAGGTAATTAATTACGCTTTATAATAAAGTGATTTGATGGATCTTTATTACAGTCATAATTGTGCGCAGAACACTTAATTTAAAAATGAATCAAACTATCCGTTGAAAATATTTTTACTTTTAAGTTTAAAGTTTCTTATTAGTAAGTTTACATACTATTTTCATATATTACAAGCTTTTTTTACTCGGCTTTGCCCAAGGTAGTGGTCGCTTGTATTAGTTCATCTAATACTGTTCTTTTCCTTTTAGGCATACTACTTGTAAAACATACTACTGGATTTCATTGTTAAGTTTTATAAATTTAGATGATCTGATCGAAAGATCGCTCAATCTTCTAATTTTTTTATTTTGCGATTGGCATGAAAAGTTGTTTGTGACATTTATATTACATCAAGTGATCAGTTTACAATATATTTATTTTTATTCTACCAGTCTATATGATACGAAGTTGACTTTTAGAAAGGATTTCAATATAAAAAATAGACAATTCGCACCTTAGTAACGTGTTATAGTTGAACAGTCGTCTAATGAACTTATTTGGAGAAAGCGTCCCCGGATACAGCATGTGCACACTGCTTCAAATTTTGATTTCAAAAGATTTAGAGCTATGATTTAGGGAATCGACATTACTATAAAATATCACTTCTTTGAACATCTAGTGGTTTCATAGAACATTGAAATATGTATTATTATAATAATAATTCTTCGATTATAACAACTTAAAAATAAATGAAATTATATATAATACGAATAGCATTTAACCTCACCTCCATCAGTCATAAATAAAAATTAAAGGCATTCCGAGATAAAGTAAAATTGATTTTAATTTAGAATATCATTATATTATATAAAAATTTCCAAACCGTATAAATTATAATTGTCATAAGTAATTCGTTTCAAATAAATCTCCCCTCACTTTTCAAAAGTTTCTATCAGTTTATTATTATTCGTTTGTATTTGACATTTAAAACTTTACATAATCTGTTGCAAGTTGGAACGCTTTCAAATTTCTTCTGATTGTCATCACCTTTCTGTGTTATAATTTAATTTGTCGAAAAGTAATATTTTCAACCGAGGATTTTCGAAGAATTGGGAATTTAATGTGCATAATCAAATAATATTTTTTTGAACATTGGACAGGTATTACTATGCATGACGAAATAAAAATATAACTAAATGAAAATTCATTTAATCTCTTTCAGGTGTCTCTGGTTGTCTAATAAGTATCATGAACATAATCTATAATAATGTCGTCGATTATGTGTTTGGTTTATTCGGCCGAACCTTTCATTATTCGCAAATGCAGGACCCCCGGGCATAGATATTCCTTGTTAGTAAAATGATCTACAAGGTATGTCTGATCATATTCTCAAGCAATCTTACTGACAGATCCATTGACGTACGAGACATAGAAAAGACAGTCATAGAACAGTCAAAATGAATACACACATAAATATGAAACTTTATGGAATAGACAACATTTTTTCTTTAAAATGCTGCCATTTATAAAAGCGGTATTTCCTTGCAAAATAAAGAACGCCAATTTGTTTTTTTTTAAAATGTTTGTTAAAATCATTAAGAAAATTTTCAGTAACGAACTCTGTGTATTGTTTACTAAATATTTTTTTCTTGTATGTTAATAATATGTCTTGGTCTTTGTCTATTTCCTAATTTTATAAATGTTTGCATTATTATTATTGCACTTTATAAATGCATGGCGCTTTGGCGTCAGCTATAATGCCGTGTATTTTATTTTTTGAATTTACAAATCTTATATAATATAAAAGCCCAGACCCCTCTGTAGACGCTCTATTATTATCACACATTACATGTAGGTATGAAATTTCAATACCGTCATCTATGACGGGTAAATATACTAGTAAATAAATAAAAATACCCCACCGGTTCCGTAACTGAGCCGTTAATGCACTTTGGCGTTCGTTCAATTCTGCGATGTGCACTGGTTCAAATCATACAAACACTTTCATAAATTGATGTATGTATTAGTGTTCAAATGTATCGATGAGTGTGATTTTACATTCTCACCTTTCCATACAATCTTAAAAATGGGATGTAGCGAAAGCGGTTAGCTAACTATTGTACTAATCCTTTCCTAGTCACATTATTCCAATCATTGAAATAAAGGTTGAACGATTGAATAACAACAAGTTCTCAAAAAATCTTCTGTCGGTAGCGAACACGGAGAAGAAAAAATATTATACTATTCAAAAAGTTGTGACAAAACGAAATATTCTTGCGGGTTCTTACGTTTTAGCACGGCAGTACTACAGATCTCGATTTGAAATTACGACTTCGATTACAAAGATCAATCTTCAAATATTTACCCATAAAGAATTTTATTCTAAAACCCCGGCAGACTGTGCTTTGAGGGGAGAGAAATAAGTCAAGTGCTGCGAGAGAAGACAGATCGTAAGTCCGTATACTTTTTTACCGAGCATCGCATCGAATGGCATCGACTGTCGATTTATATGCACCCCACTAAAAGATATATGAACTTCTCGAGAGGACTTCGCAGCGTGTTTTATTGTCATCACAATGTTATCAGGACGTTTTTCTTCTTTTACAGCTTTTGCTCTGGATATCCTTGATTTTGAACAGTCAATAAAGTCATTTTATGCTTAAAAAACTGCGCAAACATTTTAATGAACGGTATAAAATGTATCCGAATTTCTCAAATATTTTATGACTGATGCATTTGTACATTATATATAATTTTGTATAACATTTGCATCACTAATTGTTTTTGAAAATGTGAATCCATAACAATCTTTATTCTTAATTGATTTTTTAGTAATATCCGGACTTCATTAATAGCCCATTAGTCAAGAATCATAAATATTATTAAATACCAAGATATCCAAATTCTGAGAACAATGAAGGTATAATCGAACAGATTTATTTTACATTCAATTTATTTCTACAATATTTCAGTAAAAAGGGATTTAAATGTTCAAATACGTACTTCAATAATATTAATTTTACAGCAACAACCTACTAGAGACTATTTTCTTGGAATAGACTTTATTTTAGTAAAACGTATCGATTATTTGAGTAATACAATTGTATACATATACATAATCTTTATTAATATATATTATACTTGTTTCATATTAACTGCGTACCTAGAGAATTAGAACAATAAATTTATGCTTACAATATGTAGATTCATTTATTTAGATTTTAAATTGCTTTAATTGTTTTATAATATTTTTATTTATTTATCGAATGGTATTACAGTTATTTTGATAGTTTTATATAATATGAGATAAACTCTATTTGAATTTTGAATATCCCTTGAGATCAACTCACGGAAAAAAGACATCACAAGCACTCTAGCCGAAGATGTTAAATGTTGAATTGAAAAAATTTATTTATAAAAAAAAACCGGAACTTCAATATGATCGCTACAGAAAAGTTCGTACCACTAGACCACAGATAACGATATAGTAGGTATGTATTATAAATATGTACTCAAAATAATTCGGGTAATCTGTAACAAAATTTGGTTGACATCCTTTGTAAGAATATAAATTCACACAATTTTAGTATGAAAGTGTAGAAAAATACGTTTGAACGTCGTTAAGTCGAATATTTTTTCTGAAGCACTTGGGGGAAATACTATAACTGCCCAGTCATTCATCGTTTTTGACTATTTGGCTAGGCACTTATATGAAAGAAAGTTTATATGAATTTATGTTTTTAGAGTATTCTGAACACATAGCGAATGTCCCTACAACCAAACATGATGAGAGTGTGTGAATGTTAATATACGCGAATTAGGAATAGTGGTCGCGTGACACATGAAAAAGGAAACCGTTTGACTCACTTGCCAAATTACGTGAATTATTGAATAAAAGGAAAGAGCAGAAGCACGCGAATGTAATAAATTGTTATTAAAGGGTAGGCCGCAGGCAAAAAATGTATTTTCGTTCAAATAAAATGATAGTTTGTGTTGATTTAGAAGTGATTACGTAAAATTCGAAGTTGAGTGTTACGAGATCTTTTTTCGGGACTTTAATTGAATTATCATTAATCAAAATTATAAATCCATCAAACGCGTATTCAGCGTACGAAATTGGCCTCGTTGAAATTGATTACGTAAAATCAAGCAAGGACATATCAAACCTGATCCAAAAAATATTTCAGCATTGTTAGCACTTTTAATGTGTTGACAGACATTTCTTGGTGGAGAGTATTTTTAAAAATACTGTTTTTTGTACATTAGTTAAAAATGTTCTTGATGAACAAAATCAATCTTAATCAAATTTGGATTATTGAGACTTTGTACACTTCCATGTATTTTGTCACTAACGACCCGGGTTTCACCTTTCGGCATCTTCAGGCATTCGAGCTCACGAATGGACTCGAACTGGTTCGAAAGGCGAAACCCGGGTCGTTAGTGACAAAATACATGGAAGTGTACAAAATCTCTACAATCCAAATTTGATATTGAAATTCCATCAAGCACCCTCAGTCGATGTCTTAAATTATATCAATCTTAATCGTTATATGAAATTGGGGAAAGAGGCAAAAACAAATGTTTCATCTCTATTAAAAACAATTTTAACTATCGACAATATATGATTTTATGTGGCATATTAATTGTATTTTGTACACGCTAATTACATTTTCTTAAATATCAAATACAAACGTGAGATTTCACACGCTTAGTAAAAAAATATCGGGTAAAATATAGAGTTATAAGCAAGCGGGAGTAATAAATTATTTTAAAGAATTATATTGCAATTTTCTGTCAAAAAAATATATATTTTATGACGCTCGAGTCATAAAATATAATTTTAAGAGCTATACGATGTTTAATTTAAACTGAAAATTCTTCACGTACCAGACCCAGACTAAGAAAGTGAATTTAGTTTTTTTTTACTGTCTACGTTTTGAATTACTGTCATTATGATGGCGACAACCTGAGGTGGGTCCTAGTTTACTTGTAGAAATAACCCTCTCTACCTATCCCTTCCAATCAAATATGTTTTTTTTAAATGTGACACTTCAGGTATGACACAACGACAAATCTATACAGCGAACTATTGAGACTTACAACGACCTCCCAGATTGCTGAACATTACTGTTTTCGCTGAGCCATTTTCATGCGTTCGGTGAAAATTACAGAGCCAGCACATTATTCCAATCTTGAACAATTTTTATACACTGATTTCGTCAGTGCGTAGAACTCAGTGTTGTATAGTTTTCTACACATTTGTCCGTTTCGTATTGGATCGTTAATACGTGCGCTAAGGTGAAAATTACCAAACCAACGTATTCTTCGTATCTTGATTAATTGAAAAAGCTAGTCATACAACACATATAACTCAGCTTTGCATAATTTTCTTTTTCTTTATTTTACCGTTTTCTATCGTATCGTAAATATGGACGAAAAATTGTAAATATATATGATGTTTTTTTGTGCTAATTAATGTTTATTGTAATCATGTAAAAACGTGAAGATAGCTTGGTGGAGTTCTACGTAGCCGCTATAGATGAATAATATTACATTCTAAAAGAAAATTACAGAGAAGTACGTGGGAATTTTCTTTCAAAATATGTACACACTCGCATAATAATAATGTCAGTAAATTAACTGTAACTTTTCATCACAGAGCGTCGCGACGGCTTCGCTCGCATCTTAGCCGAGAAAAACGGGGGGCGGGCTCGGGGACAGGGGGAGGCTCTGCGACTGGAGTACAATATCGTGGGGCGGGAAATCATGGTGTCAGAACGGGGGTTGCGAAGTCGGGCAGCCGGCAGAAGACAGGGGCGCACGTGGCGGGTGTGAGGGGGGGTCGCTCGTCGCAGATCAATACCGCCCGCACGAGCCGCGAGCCGTGCCGCGCTTTCGACTCGCCGAGACATAATACCGATATTTTTTTTCGCCGATCAACGTAATATAGTGTATCCACAAAAGTAAATACGCGTTATATGCCGGGAATACATATATGTACGTGTAAAATGTCTCATACATATTATTGCGTGTACACGCGAAGCCATCGACGTGCTGTTAAGCGTAGGCTGAGTAGAACACATTGCAGCGCTCAATTTGGTGGGATGATTGCAATATAGATAGTATTTTTTTATTTAAAGCAATTCATCCATAAACTATTCATGTATCATTTTGACCTAACCTAACTGACGTGAATGAAAGACTCTTAATATTAGCATGGCAGTCCGCATTTCTATCCTGAAACATTATGAACTACAGATTTTTTCAAACCATATCCGAACCAAATGTGGCGCAGATATACTCATAATAGAAAATCTCAACAGAATTTTCTTGTTATTCAGTTGCTCTACGCTTCTTTTTTTGAGAGGGTAAAGCTAGAAAGATGGCGCCAAGAAAATACTTGTAGTTAGCTTATTGCTTTCTCTACGATCCGTTTAAAGATCGGATGGAAGTTTGGTGGTAAATAATTTAAATCTCACAGACATCTATGATTTGGAAAACATGCCTATTGTATAAATCAAAGTGTGAACTATCTGTCTCGGATTCGATCGCATGAACAAAGCAAACGAATGAGACAAACTCGTATGAGCATTGACTACTCAACTATAAGACTGGCAGTAGACAAACTCAAATTCTAGAATAATAAAGGATATCAATATTTTTTTATGATATTTCTTCAGACAATCGATCTGCGTTCCTTTTTTGAGTATGAATCGTCAGTGGCAGATTAAGCAGTCGGATGGCCCCCGGCACAGTATAAATTTGGAGGCCCTGTCTATCGGATAACACAAAAGCGTCTCAAAAATTATTCGTATCGTTACAGATATAAAATAAATATAAAATTCTCTATTTGTTATCACAATTATATCATTATTAATACCAAAGGCGTTCCAATGAAAACATTAATGGAAAAACATTGCATTAAACTAGTGGTCCACAACGAGACGGTCCCAGCTGTGACGCAGAGCAGTGCGTCCAAAATGAGAAAAATTGAGTGTTCGTATATTAAAAAAAAAGTTAAAGCCACTCGGTTGCTAAGATCTCCGTTTAAATTATTCTCATTAAAACAAATGTTTTATTGTTTTGATATTTATTGGAATAATTGTATTAGTCTTTGCACGGATAAGTGCATCTGCAATGATGAGGAGTAAATTCGGGGTTGTCTCGTGTTTAAAACGAAAAAATCCTACCGTACAAATTACACATTGCTGTAAAATATTGGGAAACATTGATGTCGAAAAATTTCTTAGTGGAATCATTATAAATAATGAACAAATGTATCAAAATAATTCACCTTATCAAATCAAGTACCTTAAATACGTATTTTTACTTGAAAAAATATCAATCCCGATGGTTTCGCACAGCGTTCAGCGTCCCATCACTTTTAAAAGGTAAAAGAGTTTAATTAGCATTCATTTAAACATAGATTAGCCAATATTTCAAATTCATCAAATAAAAACAAATACATTGTAAGTTTTTTTAATGAAATTTACATATTTTCGCCTGTAGTGTACCACAAATTATTTATGAGTGCTTAGGTCTGCCGTGGGTTATAAAAGGTTGCGGATCAATGAATTAAACATTGAATTAAAAATACAAGATTTTTTAGGCCCCTATGATTCGGTGGTCCTGAGCTTGCGCTTATGGGATAATCCACCACTGTAAATAGTTTAAAATGATTCAAAAAAGTAAGCTATGTAAACGTCATTCTACTGCAGGGCTTAATATTTTTTCATCACAACAAAATCTCAAATAAGTCCTCAAGAATAATATTTTTAAAAAATACTGTCAAATGACTATCAAGGTTTTACAAATCTGTAAATTCCGTCTTACATACATAGCAACGTGAAGAGAACTGTTTAAATAAAGACATTTTTAAGTTTTAAATAATATATTGTGTGAATATTGTCACTGCGTCGTAGCAACGTAGCAGCGTAGGCATGCCGTAGTCAAATGCGTGGCCGGTCTGTAGTGTTCTGTATCCACCACGATATTAATCAAGCTACTGATCGCTTACTTATAATATAAGAAACAATAATATATTATATATATTCATTACCGTTGCATGGTAAAATTTATTCTTCATACAAATTTAACATAGTCAAATATGATAAAATAATGGGCTAACTATACCGTAGTTTTTATATACTCAAAATAATTTAATAATAATAACGTGATTTAAGCACATTTTTACATATTTAGTTGCTTGTTCTAGAATTTTTTTAATTATTGGCCTCAGACCTTTCTATCCAACATGACCGAACAGTATAAAGTAAGCAAACCGATATTTATCTCAGACAAAAGACATTTATAATTTAAGCCATCGTCTGAGGTTGCTTGATGGAATTTCAATATCAAAATCTCAACAATTCAAATTTGATAACTATTAAATTTCACACTTCACATTTAAATACATTTAAATCGACACTTCTTTGGTTCATTGTAACTATAATTTTGAAGTATTCTCTAATATTTTTATTGTTGAGCTCTTACCTCTTATATTTCGATCAGTTATATTTACATGCATTTACCTATCAATTGAAACATATAATATGATAACTTCAAATATTTGTTTTATTTTAAAATCGCCATCAATAGTTACGTTGTATTAGTGAAATTATTCACGACAGATTTGACGAAGTGTATTATATAATACATATTATATCATTTGATTTTATCTTTATTTATGGCATAAAGCCATGATCATGTAATAAACCCCATATCTATGCTTGCTCTGATATCAAATTCAACATTTATTTTGAGAAATTCAAAAATAATGTTTATTATACAGTAGAATAAAGTCTCAATAACATATTTGTGGCAGTCAATAAAAAGAGGATACAAATTCACTAAACTTCAAATCTTAAAAATCTCTACCATATAGAGATCGGTTTAACTGAAATGTCTCACAACGTTCGTTTAATGGAAAATTTATAAGGAAGCCACACGGTAAGCGGTTTTGTTTTATTTATTTTTCATCCACTGATGACCGCCGAAGCCTCAGCGCTTTTCTTTCCTTTGACTTCCACAAAGCGAGAGCTACGTGACCCAAATATGAATTTCAAATGATCCCCTCGACGGAGAAATAATACAAGACATGTCATCTTTGTCGCTGTGATGACCACTCAAGGCCCTCGAGCTCGTCACAACAATGCTCGTAAAACAACCTCAATTCCGATTCCACAATTGTTCAACTATCGTACACACAAGAACATACCCCACTACGACAAATACGAATTAAAATAACAACGTTGGAAATAAAGATAACTGTGGCTGAATTCAAAAAAGCTTCTCCCAATAAATTTATTTGTTAAATAATTCTTCTTTTAATTTTCTTTTATGTCCCTCTTAGTACGTTTGGTAGGTCGAGGTCGGAGGTCCTCAAACAGTATTATGCGATGGCTAGATGTTTTCCATCTATTAATAGTTAAAGTCGACAGACTTTTACTTGGTAATTTAAATTTCAGTAATTATGTCAGGCTAATTATCAGGACTATTTCAGAGAGTAGGTGATGAAATTATACTACTCGTGATTTATTTCAAATTTGAGAATTACAGATACAATATTTAGTGTGTTATTCTGCAGGGTGCTACAAAATAAATGATAACCAAATTATGTTGTAATAGATGTTATATAATACAAATTTGAGAGGGCTTCTATATGATAACATTTATAAATAGTTTGGAGGAAATGCAGTTAAATGCACTCGTAGTCAATGCTCGAATTCGTAGATGAGATGCATTGTGTTAACGGTCATTTTTGGGTGGGTGATAATATATTGAATGGTGCTTTAATTGCTAACTATTACAGGGTAGTTCAATAACTACTTAATATTAAAATAGTAGCATACAAAATTCATACAGTACCTACATTACTGCGTTGGTCCGTTCATTCTAGAAGTGACTGCTATTTTGTCGATCCTGTAGCTCAATTGTCAATGAAATCTTTTAGATTTTTGTCTTTCATATATTATTTTTTTCAATCGATCTATAGATTTTTCAACAAGCCATAAATGTATGTGTTGTATTGCAACTTTATCTATACGATACCGAAAAGGAGGAATAGAAAGAGTCATTAGAAAACTGCGAGTACTTCCCTTACCCCATGCTGCTTCTCTCATTCCCTCTAAAGAGAGAAATGGAACCACTAACATCCATTTAGTTCTTATTAAAAAATCCGCAGAGATGCTTCATTATGAGTCCATTCACTCCACATTTGTAGCAGGCATGATTTTAAAAAAAGATTATCAGCATGGTTAAAATTGCTTCTTAATATATATATATATTGTGTCAGCATAGCTATAAAATTTTATTGTTGCCATATTTTTGTACACTTACATGTATTTTGTCACTAAAGACCCGGGTTTTGCCTTTCGGCATCTTCAGGTATTCGAGCGCACGAATGAACTCGAACTGACAGACAATAAACAGTGTCTAACGTTTATATAGAAGATACAAATACGACAAATATTATTTACGAGATAAAATATTATACGTCTGGGATCCACACTGATACCTGAGTTAACATTTCGAGAATCGCCTTAATCCTTATTTTGTAAACAACACATTAACAGAGTGGCGAATTGCCGCTTTCCAACTACTTTTAGAATTACCAGTGATTTTACAATTATAATAGCATTGTGGGTTTCGACGGGATGCAATTCGACGAAAGGGTAAATATATACAATCATTCCACATTTAGTGACATCTGTTAGGTGTTTCAACGTATAGGATACAGTAACGGAGAATTTGGAAGGTTTAGCTGCTCGTTCAGAATTGGCAAGGAATTTAACTGGGCTCTATTGATTTCCAAAATAGTGGCAAAATACATGGAAGTGTACAAAATCTCAATAATCCAAAAAACTTAAAAGTATAGTTTAAATTTTATTTTCAGTATATTCGCAACATTGTTTTCAATAATAATAATAATATGTTATATCCCAGACCGCTCTGTAGACGCTTTATTATTATCAAGTATCACATGTAGGTATGAAATATTCTCATGATGTAAGTGTGTAAACAATGCACACAGTTCTGTGTTCTGTCGTACCAGCTACATTAGACATTCAGTATTTCAATTTCAATACGGTACGGTTATACTAGTAATATAATATTTATGAAGTTGGCGAGATTCCGAAACAAGTATCAATAGAATAGACTTTGCATAGAATCAAATATGCTGCTATTCTTTTTAATTATAAATTTTTACATTAATTATAAGATTTGTTGTTTGTTAGTTGATTGCTCTTGGTCTCCTTTTAATGAAGGCATAGGTTCAACAAGCGTCAAAGTCTTTAAACGTTAGACTGAATTTTGACACAATATCATTTACAGATTGAAAAAACGATATTTGCGCTATTAGTTGACAAAACGATCAATCCACTCTGAAAATTTGTGGAAATTGACGATAAACTATTACGTCATTTTTAACTACTTTGCGTACATTTATTTATATAATATTTGAACATTAAAATCAAAAAATAAAATAGCAACAACGGAAACTATTAATAATAAATTTCTTTCAGTGCCAGAATGTTATTAATGATTTTGGAAGTTTTATCCTCGTGCGGAACTGTTGATCAGCATAGCCAAGTGATTGTAGGCTTCTCTAGGCTTCCGAATATTTGAATAGAAAATGAAAATATCTCTCTTTAAACATGCAAATATTACAAATAAGTATACGTTATTATTAGATGCAAAATAATAAATAACACTTTATCATGTCTCATTTAACCGCAATGGTTTTTTTATTTTATTATCAGTCTTAGACTTTTCTAACAAGCAACTTTTGTTTATTCTCTATAATACGTTAATTGAAAAAACTTTGCGACCCATGTTCGTTTTGATTTATTTCTTTGTAATAAACTTTGTTTTGAAAGTAAATATAAGTTTTGGTATGAGTTACATTTTAATTAAAATATGACATATCCACTTTGTTACGCATATTTAATATTTACTTTAATTATATGCTGTAGCAATAAAGCATGTGTAAAAACATATTTTTTATTAATGGCATTGTGAAAAGGGTACATAACCTATCTTCTATCAAAACCGTTTCCATTTTCATTACAGAAGTGGCAATCGTTTAATAATAAAAACATGTAACATTCTGATAACCAATTTTTAAAAACACACTTCATTCCCGAAATAGTTTTTACACTCTAATGCCGTATAGTGTATTTGTGGCTTACAATATTGTAGGTTTAAATTGACGATATATCATATAAATATGATATTTCAGATCCGTGAATACGTATTAATAAGTTGTAGTTTTTAAATGACAATTTTTTGTTGTAGTTTAATAATATATTAATACAGAAAATCAATTAAGAAATAGCTGGTACAGTTTTGGCTACACCAGGTCATAAATGAGGTACGACTAGGTAAAAATATTTAAAGAGTTAGACAAAAATATTTACATTTATACCTTTCAATACAAAGTATAAACAGTTTATCTAGTGAAGAGAGATATATGATTTTGACAGGAAAGGAAGTAGGTTTGCCCTATATTAAAGTTCATACACCCATTCTTCTGGTTTTTCTTACCTATATTTACCTTATTAATACTATTTAGAGCCTACGAATTGGGCTCCCAGCTTCCTGACTATTTTCATTTCTACAGTGGGAACAGACCAGACAAAATCTTTTTATAGCTTTCCAGCTGAAGGTTTTGAATATGAAAAAAAATTAAGAAAAACTAAAGCATCTTAGGAATACTGATTGTGGGTGCTTAATCGACAAATGTGTTCAACTCATTAACTATAAATTCCTTGAAAAAAGTTTATTTTAACTAGCCCAGTTCCTAGCTGACTTTAGGGAATGACTCGACAGCGACCGCTTGGACATTTTAACAGAAAGTTACGTGCACAGCAAATTCTTTACTAATCTTTCACAGGGAGTTAACCGAAACATCAGTTTGTGTGTCGATATTGTAAAAGGACGCCTGCATCATGGAAGAAATGCCTAGGGCAGAAGGACAGAGGATGCATAGGGAATTCTTTCGGTGACAACTGTTACGATTGTTTTATGTCTGAGTTCAAACAAATTTGTTTCGCCGAAAATTCGTTTTTATCTGATATAATATTTCAACGAATCCAAATTTCTCTACTCCGTTTAAAAGGGTCCACATCAAAAGATATTTGGTATACGCTGAGCTAAGCGATCATCAGCAAAAACCAGAATTGATTTAAATTAAAGACGAATTAAAACCATCTTGCCTTCTTAGCGTACTAGAAGTACTGAACATCTAAACTATAATTGTGTGCAATTTAACTTTGATATAAATGGCATGATAGAAAACCCACACTTGATACTTTTTAGCATACCACACACCGTTCAGTCGTAAGATTTATAGAAATAATCCATTAAAGAATTGTTTATATTAAATACATTTATTTTATTATTGTGACACGTCGAGTGTAGCCTCGGAAACGGTCAATAAACACATAGATCACGTGAAAGAAATTTCACGGTGCGGTCACGTAGCACGAATTATTACACGAACCAGTGGTCGTAGAGGAAACCGTGGAGGATCGCGTAGGCAGCGTAGATGCGGTTTCATTCGTGAACTTGAAAAGTTATCGCAGTTATATTGGTGATTAAATGAATTTTAAACCTTGAAACATTTTAATTGGATGCCTATTAAAAGTTTTTCGTTCTGCAAATTTCGTACGCCCCAATTTCGAGCGTTATTAATTTCAACACTGGTACAATAATGTTGTATTTAAATGTGCCTATCTCGCCAGTATTTTACCTAACAAGTGAATTATAATGCATAAGTTTAAAAATTCATCTATCAATATAGTAAACGAAATAAAAGTCAACTTCGATGTTTTATAAAGATAAAGTCAATATTTTTAACGAAAGTGATATTTATCCACTAAACTGTAATTCCTGCGAATCTATATATCTTCATTGTTCTGCAAGAAGACACTAACTGAAAAATACTAGTTTTAACTAATTGGAATTTGAAGTTTGTCAAACGTTTGAAATGCCATACCTTTTTCATTTTGTTTGTTTGTACAAAACCGTTTTTAAGTAAAAGTATAATTTGTATAAATAAGTTTGTTCTTCCATACGATAGAGTTTGAAATAAAAAACATTTTAGTACATTTAACTCAATATGTCGTGTTTTAGACTTAGTGTTTTCTTCCAGAACAACTACGATATATTGTCATACCTCGAATATTCTAATATTCAGTTCGTTATGGAGTGGTTTTAACAGCTACCTATCGGGATTTCAATATCGGACAAGTATATAAAACAACCGGAGTTGCGACATTTCATATTAAATACCGGTATCGGCTAAATTAGTAAATTTTAAGTTCAAACGTCACGTTTTTCAACAAAGTTGATTTAAACGCAAAATAGCGATATTCAAAAAATCTCAAACTCATGCGTAAAATACTGGTGTTTGTACATTAGATAAATGAAATTTATTGTTTCTTTGAATTAAAACATAACCTTAAAAATTTTTTTTTTTTAAATAAAACACAATTCATTGTGTTTGATGAGCGAAACCGGTCCTGATCATTATAAATATGTGTAGTATAGTAGTACAAATGAATTGTGTTTTATTTTTTAAAATATAATGTCTTTCCACCAAGAATTGACAGTTAACACCTTAAAAGTGATTAAAAATGTCAGTTCAGCACTAGAATCTTACAACCTTGATCGGATCTTCATTTAAATAAATCCGGCTGCAGAAAAGGGGTTCCCAGATTCAATGACTTTGAGAAGAACTGTAGTTAAATAAGTTAAATATCTATTGATTAAATTCCCGTTTACTTGGTAGAACTCCATTATAATAGGATAAAATATGAAATTATTTAGTACTACAACATTTTATTAGGTAGTTGATAGCTATTTCAGCTTACCCAGACTACCCTCTGACGAGCGCGGGGCAAGACATCGAGAGAGTTGACGGCTTCAGGTACTTGGGGGTACACATCACGGGGGATGGCAATCCGATTAGGGATAGCCGCAGCAAACTTTAACTCAATGTGGAAAGTCTGGGACTCACGGCTGTACTCGGTCAGAACCAAGTGCCACTTATTCAACGCATGCATCCTGACGGTGTTTCTTTACGGTTGCGAATCATGGCTTCCTCCAAGGCACAAGGTAACCGTATACTGTGCTTTGAAAACAGATGTCTGCGGCGAATACTAGGGGTACGGTGGTTTGATTTCGTCAGGAACTCGGAGGTAAGAGAGCGGACGGACCAGCCTCTATTATGTCCAAAATAAAAAAGCGACGATGGACCTGGCTTGGACACATGTTGCGGATGCCTCAGGAGAGTCTGAATCTTACCTGTCTCTTCTAACAACCAGATGGATTCCGTCGCTCTGGAAGGCCGCTGATAAACATCTATAGGATGTATTCGGCGGACCTACAGGACGCTGGGATGACCTGGGAGGAAGCAAGGAGACTGGCGGGGGACAGAGAAGCTTGCAGAAATCGCGTGATGGCCATATGCCCCGAATAGGAGCGGATATGGTTTTAAAAAAATTTCAACTTAACGCCGTCGTCAGAACTATATTTAAACTTATTTTACCTTAGCTATATGGTATGAGAAGAAGTTGAGAAGAGATGAGCATTATTATGTCATATAAAATATCCGTAATATTATATTGTCATTAACAATATTGGTGAGAATTCTTCGAATGCGTTTCGACACGACGACACCGCTGTTACATGTGTTTACCTGACGGGCGGTAGTGGAACACCCGACTTGCTATCGTTTCGAAAATAACGTTTTTGGCTATTCTACGAGTAGGAAAAAAATTAAGTATTTCTTAACGCGTTACTGTAAATATAAAAACGAAGCCTTTTTATTATACGACATCTGTTGCTTCATAAATTCGTTCTGACGCGTTTTGAGTTAACCCGATTTGAATGCTTGGCAGCGCAGAAATACCAACAGCAGTATTTTATATTTTTAAATGGGACTTGCCGCCTCAGAAGTCTGTCACAAATTATTCCGCCTAATTCAAAAAAAAACTTTGTGCTGCCGTTTTAAGAGAGCTCGTCTGCGACCAGACTTTCTACAATACGAAGGTCGCTAAATTATATTTTGTATTATTATTTTTAACTTACTTTAGTATATATAAAAACCGTGTTCCAATGGATAAACTTCTGAGTCTCCATGGTGTAGTCCGATAGTTGAATCCACGTATGGATATATTTTGAAATTTCAAATAAACACGGAAGATAACTAATTGCGCTGAAAATGCTCATGCGGAGAATTTATCGCGGGGAAAACTTATCGGAATCAAATTGAACGGGTGGACGTTAGTCAAAAGTTTATTTTTCATTTTAAATTTGAATTTATAAATTTATTTCAACGTATATATTATATTAACGCATTTGCAACGGGGGAAATATGACCAAAATACGCGCTGCGGCGGGCCTGATTCGCAGGAAATTGATAATAGGTCATGGAAAGAATAGCATTAAACTGACCAATCGGCAATTACGCGAAAACAAGTTTGGATGTTCTCCTAAAGGTGTTTCGTAATAATCTGATCAAATTCTTTCAATAATATTATGAATCAAACATGAATTATAAGTTATTGTAAATTTAAAAAATTGAAATGCATGGCATTACAGCTGACACCAATGCGCCATGCATTACATAAACATAATAACAATAATTATTATTGAAAACAATAATACTAATAAAAACAATAATGAAAATAAAAACATTTATTATTAAAAGTTATAAGCGATTAATGTCGCCTATATCGAATGACGCGAAAAACGCGTTCCCCACCGCAATACAAAAAACTTTGCGTCGCGGAAAACGCGTCTCCCCGGAGCTAACGTATTAAGAGATCTGTACTTAATTTTATTCATCATTCATAACTTGGAAAAAAGCAGATTGTTGTCAAATCAATGCAGATTAAGATTGTCAGTATTGAGAATATTTCCTAAGATGTAATATAAAAAATTTCATCCGAATGTAGATATTATATATATCAGCGATTCCCGAGGGAGCATCATCGACATTTGAATGAGGCGTTAAGACTTTCAGGGGTGAAATTTTTGTATTTGAACATTAATTCAACAATGTATCTTTGTAAGATTTTGACCATGCAATATCAGTCAATTTCAGATTGAGTAGTTAATTCATACATTTTGCATCATAAGATGCCTCGTTTGGAAGATCAGCAAAAGTATTTATTTTAACTTGAAGCTCAAAATAACGTTTGATTATATAATTTTTGGGAATTGGTATCAAACACAAGCAAATCCGGATGTAAGTGAATGTATGGGTATTCAAACCCCTCCCATTTAGCAGGTGATTTCAAGAAAAACTTGATTACAAAAAAATAGTTTTGAATATGAAACTATTTCCTGAGCTACTTTTACTCTTCGAAATTTTTAATATAAATTATTGCTAAAAAAATGAAATTAATCAGCCGTATTAATAAATCTGATATAGATGAATATGTTATTGAGTAATTTAATATTGTTGACAAAAATATGAATATTTAAGTTTGAAAAGACATCCATTAAAGAAAAAATATGTAAATACATTCATTTGAATGATTCACTTAATCTTCAAACATTTTGAAATAACCTTATCAATATAAATGACTTAATATGTTACCCTCTCCTGTCTTGTAAGTCTAGAAAAATAATATTTTTCAATAAAAGCAACTGTTTTTGAATACATTTTGATTTTTCCTTTGAATTAATCCTTATTACAATTCGCTGATCAAGAAATTTTGTGGTAACAAACAGAATCGAACGACGTATTTCTGTTGACAAGATGTAATCAGTTATATCTTACTCATTGTGGGGAATGTCCTCGTCCTGATCTGCGCGGGAGGCTGTGGCCGTGAAGACCAGCAGCGTCGCCAGGAGCATCCTTCTCGCCATCCTCAGTCTCATTTTGGAAGTGGAACAACTCCTCGCTTCTTTACGCACACACAATTTAGTAAAAACACACAACCGTCCTGATGCAAAACTCGAACACTGTTTTCATTGCATCCATTTCAGAAGCACGGTTTTATATTTGAGTTATGTATATTTTCGTCTATCGCGTGCTGTTATGTAGCGTGTGGATATGGCAATAATTTGAGTTCTGTTCAATTACATTTTAGCGTATGATGCAGTTATGATATGAGTTTTTAGCTCGATATCCCTAGAAGGTAGATAAGCGTTTAATTAATGCTACTGATTTGGGCGCTCGTACACAGGAAAACAATTATATTATATTTATATTAGTCAATTACTTATATAAAAGATTAACTTCATTAGAATAATTCACTGTATTACACATTTTAAAATAATGTATATTCTATTTGTAGTTCGGTTTATTCATATACTACTTATTGAATTCTCTTTTTAAAATTGAACCTAAAGTAAATCGTATTTAAAAACAAAAATAATCCAATGAGAAAATGATTTGATTTCATTAGTAACAACTAAATACTAAAAACTGAATTAAATGTTTATTATATGCTGCGTTCCGTATTCTAACGTCAATAATAAATAATGTTTCACAATCCATTTAATCGTGTAATAATCATTTGTATAAGAGGTTATTATTGAATTGTTTTAATATTGTAGTTTTATCAGAAATAAAATAGATATCAACGATGCATTAATTGATACACCTAACCTAACCTAAGCGGAAAAATTGTATCATACAAACATTTATTATTTTATAATTCGATCTTTCGATTTTCAGAGTGTCTCACTATTACTTATTAAATACAATATAACTTCAGTACTTTAATCAAACCCAATAGCGTATCAATACAATTATAAATGTACACAATTCTAATTTTCAAAAATATTAAGCTGTATTAAGAAATTACTATAACTTTGAAGTATCTATTGAACATAATGTCAATTTAACCCCAGCTGTATAAACCATTTTTAATTAACAAGCTGTCATTGAAAATGTCATCGTATGATCTGGAGTTAAATTATTTTTAATCTCATCACAGCTTTGTTGAATCATTCCGTAATTAAAATTAATGTCGGGCGACTTTTTTGAGATAACAGTCACTTGTTGGTTCTTAAACTAACTAGTGACGAATGAATATTAAGAATTCTTTTATATTTATCGTAATTGCAGATGAAGCTATATTTCGTATGGTGTACATATTTGAATAGAAAAAAAAACGTATTTTAAGAAGTAATATTAAGTTTGAATGCATTATACAATACAATACATATACTTGACAAATATCAATAATAAAGTCAATTCATGCAAATCGAGGACAACCGCACGTCCGTCCCAAATAGGTCATCGTTCATTTTCTACGCATTAGATAAGTAAATAATAAAATAGACAATTAAATCTCAATAACATGACACAGATTTATCAGTCTCTTGAAAGTCAAAACTTTACCATTGGCTGTCAAATTTTAAAAATACGTGTAATATTCATAATTTTAAAAAGCAAATTTTATCAAATCAATTCATATGATATTGCGTTATCCCAAAACGATCTATACACTATATAACTATGTTCTTTTATGTAATAAATGACCTCGGAGGTTATTGAAAATAAGACGTGAATTAATCCGACAGTTTATCTTCGTTATGCTTCACTATTTATAGATATTATCGAGCTGCACTCAATTGATATTGATTCAGTAATAATATCTGAAGAATGCACCAAGTGCTAAGACGAGTCGCGGTTTTCTCACACGGGAAGTTGCAAGTTACTGTTTTAAGAAGCTCGAGTCCAATTTACAACTGAAGCTTTCAATCCGTTAAACAGTATAATGTATTATACTGTTCGTCGCATGCATGGCTCTGGTCTTATCTCTTATCACGATAAGTTGCGTGCTTCTAAAACCGTCGAGTGACACAATTTGCGCGATAGGATGTCGCGTGTCGTCGTCGGCGGCGGTCCTCGAGACGTTAGTAAATTCATTCGCCGCGCCCGGCCGGCTACTAAACACGAAATCTTTCCTTGCGCTTCGACGCGGAAAGTAAAAACCACTCATCTAAAAAGAATAAACTAATCAAAAGGTTATAATTGGCGCGACCACACACTTTTTCATGGGATTTTTTGATCGGCAGACCGTTCACTGACGCCGGTTCTGCGGAACCGTTTGTAAAAGCGGTGCCGGAGTGTCCACTGTCCGTGCGAGCGGTCTATCCGGTGGCACGCTTCGCTCGTATTTGGGTGGAAACTATGAGGGGTGCGCGCATGTTTTCCGACACCTCCGCCCCTAGTATTGATCCTGAAGCTTTTCCAATACCAGACTTTCAGTTTGCACGGTGGTGCGCGCGCCTCGGCCGCCATATTGGACGTGTGCGTGAGGCGGGAAAATGCTGCTGATGTAAATATTCCTAAAAATTTAAAACAAACATACTCTTTTGTGCTGAAAATGATGGGATATAATTGACAACAGCTACAATGATACTAATTCACTTGAGAAATTATCGTAATTTTCCATGCTTTCACAAACTATTTTTACTGCAAATACCAACACCATATTATTGAAATATTTTTTAAATATATACTCCTAACATCCCAATTAAAATTATCAATTAGATGTGGCAAATCCTTACATAGAAAAATTAAAAGTTGTATCGTATTTGAATTTTTCGCATATTTGTGTTTTGAAAGGATTAAAATTATAATAATTATTTACGACCTACATATAATATTTTACAAAATTTGGTCATTATAGCTTTAAGCATTATTCAAATTAACTGTACATACTTGACAAATATTTATCTTTGCTCGTCTATTTAGGACCAGTTTTTAAATAGTAGTCGATTTTTAAACAAAATAACAGAAATGTCTTACAATAATTTACAATTTCATACACATTTTTTTCAATTATATTTAATTTTTTCAAAAGTAATTTCCAAAAAGTGTCTTTAGTACACTTTTCGTCACTGTGTATCAATTACTATTCTTTGAATAAATTATTTAATATCTATCATATATATATTTAAAGAAAAACGATATCTTAACGAAAGAGACAGCATAAGTATGTTTTCCTTGTTTGTATGCCTTCATTGTTCTGGTATCAGACGTTTGAAGAAAATTCTGATGTGCAGAGACATCTCTTGAGGAAAATTTTCACGACGCGGTGTGTTTTATTAAAGAGGGGATGAACAAACCGATGTGTTTCGCAAGGATTATTATCATTTATAATGTTATGGTTATTTTATTAGCATGAGTTACAGTCAAAGAAAGTTTATCGCCTAATCATGGTATTTCGTAAAAGATGCTTATTTGATGTATTATTTATATAATTTGAAAAACAGAAAAGTTTTAAAGCTTTTCAAACATTGCGTTTACTTGAAAATTACGGTTCCATGAAACAGAACGTAATGTAATGTATAGAAACAAAAATATATAATACCCTCTAATATGAAATTAGAATGTGTTTATTGTAGATATTAAGCACAAATATTTGCATATAACCTTACTGTTCATATAATATTAGTAGGTACTTGGGTTTTTCGCCTCCGAGACTCCAATATAACGACGATTGCTAAACATGGATCCAAGATCTTTTTGTATTTGGATGCAAATATTTTATAATATAGTCAATTATTAACAGCAGGTATTTTAACACTTGTGCGATTTTTTTAGCTTTTTGTTTAGTGCATTATATGGGGGGGATTTGGAATATTAAATAAATTTAAATAATTTAATAACCAGTATATTATGAATTTTTAGAAATCCTCTAATAATCTTTTGCAGTGATTAAATATATTGCTTATTGCTTTTATGTTCAATTAAAAAATAGATACGACATCAATATTATTTTTAAATTGTTCTTTTTTTTCATATTCTGTGTAGTCATGTTCTTCAAGTGCCATAAATAACTATTGGAATTTTAAAAATTAAGTAAATCATATTGTATTGTCTTTTGAAGCATCCAGCATATTGTTATGGGCAGTATGATGGTTTCAAGTATAATTTAAGTTATTTTGTGTCTTCCTGTGTATAAAGAAAAGTAAAATATTCTTTCACACCGTCGTTTTTTTCATAGCGCGGCGACCGTATAAAACGAGGATCGAGATCGTGTAAAAAACGACATTTTTATAAGTTTGGAAAAAATTTGAATTTCGAACAGGGGAAGAAATAAGAAAGAAATTTTAGAATAGACACTGGAAAAATTGATAAATCTATCGATAGAGCACATGTGTACATTAAAAACTTATTTTATTGACAACACGACAGGATCGTGTTTAGCGACTCAGCGACTCAAATAATATCTACTAGCCATCAGTGTTTGTCAAACAGTCACAATATTCTAAGCAAACTATGATCCATGAACCACATGCACTCCGATGCGTATTTCCGTACGGCACGTGAGCTATAATCGTATTTCTAAAAAAATGTTTGCCTTTTTTAAAATGAAAATATTACAACGCATTGAATAATTTGTCGACTAGTAAATCATTTTATCATCTTTGGTTTGATATTTTCTATGGATTCGGCGGTAACAGTGTTTATGTCTTACCCCCTCCCTACGTACAGTAGAATTGAATAAAACCCACCTCACCCTTTATTTTTAATGTAAGAATTAGAATCATTGTTTACCTTAGAATTAAATAACCTTGGGATATGGTTAGTCTGCAGATGCTTCTTAAAGAAGTGAAACGCGTCACATTAGTGTAAACTAAGTGGAATAACTAAGTTATCAATTTTAATTTTATATCTCTGGTTTGGTTTAAATTAGCGCAAAAGTACGCAATTCATTCGCAATAGATATTGAATCTATAGTTAAAAGAACTTGAGTTTATAGATCTGCGGTATAATATTGATTCAAACCGTATTGAAGAAATCTGTCAATTTTACAACACTCATAATTCGGATAAATTCGACAAACTTAAAAATCTTGTTAAAAAAATTATGGATAATTTTGCGTTAACCAATCATTTTCTATCTCTCTACAAAAATATCATCATAAATTTTGTAATGAAAGTTTGAAATAGGTTAAACAGTTTCATTCGTCTTGAATTGTTAATTATTGGTGAATCATGTTTTTATGTTGGCATTCTCTTTTCATAACAGTAAACAATGCATATCGACTGTAGGAAAAAGGATGTAACCCACACCTAACAATATTGTGTATAGCTCACACAAAACATGCGAATACATTAAATTTGTATATTAAATGTATAATATATCGACTGTAGAAAGGCAAAAGGACTTATCCCTCCGTCTTTTTAAAATATTTTTTCTTCGATAATCTCAATGTACGAATTTAATACACGTTTTTTTACGCAACACACAATATTTTTTATGTGTAGGTTACGTCCTTTTTCCTTTCCACAGTCGATATCTAAAAATAATATTTTACATACGGCTCGCCGTTTGTTTTGAATTCTCAATGTGGCCCTTCAGCCAAAAAGTTTTTCTAGGACTGTAGTATCTAGTGTGTACCTGAATATGTTATGCTATTATGACCCATGGTGTGTAATATTATTACCTTTATGATTTATACTTATTGATACGGGTTTATTTTCAGTACTCTATTAGTAAATTAAAAATAGATTCGCCATGTTCATTTTGAGAACCACTGCGCAGTATCGTGGGCCGTAGTTCAGGGATGACTTCAAAGGGTAGTGTTTAAGATTTATTATCGCATGGTGAGTAACACTTAAATTATTATTCAAACGATAGCGATCAAATTGGGTAACATTACATTTTAATTAAACATAAACGAAAAAGAACATTACCAAACACCGATCGGATGTAAAGATTTCGGCTATATTGTTATTAAATTTATTAAACTAGGTAATAAATTCAATTTAAAATTGAAGATTAGGTTTTGCAAACCGATTAACACGAAATGTAATAAATAAACTGATGAATTAAAAATTGCAAAACCTGTCCCTTAGAATTTCTTCAATAAACGAATGACGCTACGTAACGCAACAAAAAATATATTCTAGAATGATTAACAAAAATTTAATATTTACGGTGAATTCGGCGGCAACTTTGTGGAAATTCATTTTTAGTATAAAATTAAAATTGATTACCACTGGTTGCGTTACTAATTGTGACACGTGTTTCACCTCTTTGAGACACATCTTCAGACGATCTCTATCACAAGGTTATTTATTTCTGGTAAACGTTGCTTCCAATTCTTAACTTATGAATTGCAAAAATAATGGATGGTATTTTCTATTTAAAATGGACGAGGGTAGGAGGTTAGACACAAACAAAGTGGTACCAATTATCATAACACTAATACATAATTACTAGTGTTTGAAGGGGAAAATCTCATAAAAAATTAATTTTATAGTGGCGGGTCACCTTTCCTATTTAGAATGCTATTTATTAATAATTGATTTCTGTTTACACTCTTGTCAATAATGTTTTAATTAGCAGTTATTAGTAATAAATTAGTTTTCATTAAATATAAATGGATATAATAAAATCCTCTGTTAGTATTGCATTCACAGAAAAACCAACTGATAAAACATCGTGTTCTGATTTCAAAATCTCAAAAAAAATTATGCCCACAAAAAACAACAAAATTACAAAAATTTATGTAGGGGTATTACAGTAAGTCATTGACTTACGTCATTAATTCGTTCAAAAGGTTTGTGCGCAAAACGAAGATAACATAAATACGATCAATTTTTTATAAAACATTTGTTTTTTCTCAAAGAATTAAATTAAATGTAAAACATATAAAGGTCCTAGATCAGGTGTGGAGAATATTTTCCCGTCGAAAGGAAACATTCATAAAAATGTATGCACATTATTTAGTAAACGAAGGTTAACAATGAAATTTATTTTCAACTTTAGAAAATTTGGATTCAGTCATAAGACCGCACTTGAGACCGAAAAAGATCACGTACAGCCTTAAGGTCGCGGATTTGTCAACCCCGTCCAAGATACTTTATGAAAAAATGTGTAAAGATCATTTATTTATGAAATATTGTACAAAAGCGTAATCTGTACTATTTACTACTAGGTAAAATTAGCCGTCTTCTACATTTCTAGTTTCTTTGGTTGTTTATTTTCTTGCTAATCATTTGAAAGTTCTCTTTTCTTCGGTTTCTATGCAAATCTCATTACACATTTTTGTAAGATAGGTTTTATTAAGTCGCAGGTTTAATTCCATATTTTAATGAATTGAGTATTTTTTCACTTACCAAACTATAAATTAAATATGTGCAGTAGAGATTACAATCCGATGGAACAGTGGGTTTTAAAATAGTGAGTTTCTACAGAATAAAAAAATCTTATATCGTTGTATCTCTTAAAATGCTGTGTAGATGCCCCTTTATTCCGAGAAAAGAAGTATAGGCAGATACCTAAAATGTCTGACATAAAATGAGAAATAAAAAACAAACAGTTTTATTATATAAATTCCATAAATGTATGGCTATGATTTATTCATTAATTTTCATCAATAATAAATGTTATTTATCGTAAAATTACAATACTTAAATTGGCATAGTGTACTAGTTTCTTCTCAGAGGTATTTGACTTGGACATCCCGGTAAAACACAAATTATAAATGCGGACCACCGGCCACTCGACGGCTCGATCCGACACATTAAACATTAACCTACTGATACAATACTAACAAGAGTTTAATACGCGAAACACAACCGCGGCCTCTTCGCATTGTCATGGATAATTTGGATCAAGCACGGTAAGTCAACGCGATTAACGAAAACAAGTTCCAGCAGATTGCTAAAATTTGCATTACTCCCAAATATGCAGAGTGGAAACTGATACTAAAAAAATTGGCAGCTTTAAGTACTAAAGCTGTATACACCGAGCGAAATGTAAATATTAAGTGTTTCACCTAAAACAACCAGGTTAATATTGATCAGTTTATTCAAAAATTCAATAATTAATTTAGTGAAAAATTGTCACATAAGGTGTTTAGGCTTAATTTATTAATTGAATCTACATTAACTATGTAGAACTCGATAATAATAGGTTAAAAAAAGTGATATATTTATTTCTATAAGAATTATTGTCTTATAGAGCTACAATAAATTATTTACACTTTAATCATCATGGAACAAATATCAGGCATTAACTAGGTTAAACAATAAACCAGTGAGAGAAACGTGATTTACAAATATTTAACACGTTTGATTTGTAGAAAATTTTATTCAGCGAAGAGGGCCGCGGCAGTTCTTTATAATAAAATATTTTGGGTAAATGCATTTTGATTTGTATAACTACCTAATAGAATTAAAAATATACATTTATATACATTTAAGTAGTTTACAAATATGTTTCATTAAAGTCTAAGCTAAGCCTAGAAATTTGTCTAAATTAATGTCATAAATAATATCTTTTAAGAATATCTCTATTACACATTCATAATAATTAAGAAGTATGTCGAGAGCACCGCGCCCGATGTGGGCGACGGACCCGATAATACAGACACGATTTTATAAAATAATTACCTGGTGAACACATACAGTCTTAGATATGTACAAGTTTTTATGAGTAAATGAATGAAGATTTCTTTGTTGAAAAATAAAGATGAGATTACTATAACGCTCAGTGGGATGTTTCAACTAGAATATAAAATGATCCCTAAATAGCAAACCTTCGTAACAGTCGAATGTAAAAATATTCAGATACATTTTGTTATTAAAATTACCATAAATATAATGTATCTGTAATAATTGAGGCTCTTGACGATACGTATTAACAAAAAAATTATTAATTTATATCGTTGACTTGGATTGTTGAGCTACTATCTCACAAAAATCAAACTTAACAGTGCAAACAAAAAAACTCTTTAAAGATTCGAATCAAGATTCTTAAAGCTTGTTAATAGAGTGACGTCTCTCAATACAAAATTGCCATCCTAATGTAGTTAGCACGTTTAATGTAATGGTTTATAGCGTGTGGATTGTAGCACTTTCACTTGAGATACTGCAAATCAGTTAATAACTTTTATGAAAACATACGGTTCATACAGAAGATGTAAAATAGAATGATCATACTTATTATATGCTATTTTTGATCTAAACAAAGTTTGATCTCCAAGCCATCGATATGTACTATCAACGAGAATTTAAAGAAGAATGATTTGTACAAATAATAGAGGATGCAATTATTCTAAGACATTAAAAGATTCAGCTAAAAACAACATACATATTCAAGTACTTATTTTATTAACCAGTTGTCAACAAGCGGTTGAATAAACTCAATGCAATGGTAAGTTGGTAACACTGTTGCAGTATGATATTGTTTCAGCATTGATTTTATTCTTACAAACCTCCTACTCAATTCTAGCTAATCACTGCTATGAACATCTGCTACATAGGTTAAAAAACGAACAATAATGTTTCGGAGCATTGATATCTTACATTAATATGACGTATAATAAATACATCAGAATAGGAACGAAGTATACTTCACGATCTTTGCATACAAAACATGACATCGTCGATTGCGAGATTCAACAATAAATCATAAAAGATCAAATTATAGAGAGCATTTTTCAATGTATTGAACAAGTTTCAACACAATTCGTTTAGAATTTCCCGATCGCAAACAAAGTAATTCAGATCACGGAGCTCTTGCAATGACACCATCGAATGATATTCCAATATAAAATTAATGGACTATGATATTTTTGTAAGAAACTGAAAAGTTATATAAAAAAAAAAATATTTGGTAGGAAAACATATTAAACAATAGATATTCATTCCTATTTTAGATCTCATTTTTGGAGAAAAATAAATAAATGATATATTTAAATTAGTTTGTGCCAATTTGTACTGTCACTAGGTATATATTTTTATATAAAAAAATAGTATTATTTCCTAACCTATAATCTCAAATTGGTTAGTATCGTCAGGCAGTAATATTTTTACTACTCGTATAAATTAAGTATTATAATCAATCATAAATAACTATTCATACCAGTCAATACTTCGACCATACAAAATAAATTTCGACACTGAATTTCTCATAATACATATATATTATTATATAACAATGGATTGTAATTTTAAGCGGCTAATATCAATTCAAATTTTGATTCAAAAAACAAATACTTTCTTGACCTTTTAGAATTATAAAAATAAAGTCAAATAGTGACCTATCCGCAGCGAATGCTGGACCAAACATTTAAGACACCAAAAGCCATTGATATAAATTGATAAAAGGCGGATGATTTATCTTCATTTTAAACAGTTTAATAAATACAATGTTTTAATTTGTTTTTAATTTTTGATTTTGATTAATTTAAGGGAATAAATACATGATTATGGAATTCAGTAAGCCCTAATAATTTTTAAAAAATACCTCAATGATGTTTCGAAGTATTAAAAAACTAAATTGTATATAAACATACCTATCTATCAAAAGCTTTTTAACTATTTACATTAAATTACATGTAATTCTTAAAACGAAACAATATAAAGATAAAACAAATCGAAAAGCTTCAATAAACTTGAAAGGATATTCATTTATAAGCATATTTTCAGTCTGAGGTAAAATATTGTGTAAAATAAATATACTCAATCAATCATAGATAATTTCATAGGTGTCGAAAACCAATTAAAGAAAAATTGTCAACCGTTGAAAACAATATCAATTAAAATTGACAATTGTGTAATAATTTTACAAAAAAACCGGTCATACTTCATTCAAAATAACGTTTAGACTATCCAGACGAAATCAATTTTTCATCAGCACGATGTGAATAGAAAATTTAAATTTTAAGACAACACACAAACACATAAGTTCAAAGTCAATCAGACATAAATGCTAGATGCAAGCAATAAATTAACAAACAAAATCCACAAAGGCAATGCAACAATACTTGTGACTATATTGACAAACGTTTCTACTTAAAATACTGACAATAATGATATAAATTATATTTATAACTAGCAAAGCCATCTAAAGCCAAACATGTCAAAGTCGCCGGATGAATAAGAGATGAATTGTCTCAGTACAGCGTTCGGGGCGAATTTGAATATAGTTTATTCTGTTGAAAATTAAGCACTAAGCACAATTGGTAAAAAAGCAGTCACATTAATGTCTAGAAGCGTCACTTTCGTGTCCGGAATCTTTTCCGTTTTCACGATGCGAGTCTCTACATCGGTCACGATCCCTATCTCGGTCACGGTCTCGATCGCGTCTATCTCTACTGTCTCTGTATCCGTCTCGGTCGCGGGCCTTCTCCCGATCGCGATGACTTCTACCGTCCCTATCCCTATCTCGGTCACGTTCACGTTCACGTTCACGATCGCGATCGCGATCTCTATCCCTGTCCCTGTCTCTATCCCTGTCGTGGTAGCTATCTCTGTCTCTATAATCCCTGCTGTCGTGATATGAATCTTTGTAATGTGTTCTTCTCGAATGGTACCGATCCGACGAGGACATGGGAGTGTGTACTTCGACTTTGATATTGGCCGTGGCCGTCACTTTAGTGGTGATGCCGCCCATCGGCGGTTTGGTCGGAGTCGATCGACCTGATCCCCCCGTGTCCGTGTTGTACGTCGTGGTCTCGACGACGACTTCCGGCTGAACGGTGATCGACTGCATGGAGGAGTGATGCGAAGAGTGCGAGCTGTGGCAAGACGGCGGTTCCTCAGTGATGGTGGTGAGGCTCAGAGGTCTGGGCCTGTGATTAGGAGGCGGAGCGTGACCTGAGACTCTTCGGCATCGTACGGGAGACGCCTCAGGAGACGGAGTCGAAATACGATCACAATATTCCAACGGTATCACCTGAAAATTGAAAAATTATAGTAAGTCTGGGTGAAAACTTTATAAATGCAACTTGAGTTTTAGATTCGATGCAGAATACAAATAGACTGCTCAGGTTTAATTTAAATTACAATAGATAAATTACCTCTGCGGCAGGCCCGATCAAAGATAGCAGCACAGGGAAAAATAGCAGTCCGTTAACTAGTCCGATGGCAATCAAAGAGAGTAAAATGGTGAAGAAATATCTGATAATGAAATTGAAATCAGCAGTGGCGAGCATTCCTACAGCAAACAAAGTCGTGAGTGCCCCATGAAGAACTGGTCCTAGCATGTGCTCCATCGCCAGCCTGATACGTCGGTCACGTCCTCCAATAGACGTCACAAAACTCTGCAAGAAGATAAATTCAATTACAGTCAATTTAAATCAAGCCAATCTTAATTTAACCCTTTCCTTGCTAAGCCACAAAACGGAATGTCTCATACTCAAATTTCAAGAATTAATTAAGTACATAGTATAAGTGTTAAACAAACTTTTAGAAATAGCAGTAATAGCACAAATTGGTTTGATACTTTAGCGGGTGCTGGATTAATAAGCTAACCTACACTGTGAAACTTATGTCAAGTAAAATATATGTTTTAAAAATTACATTTATACTAACCAAACATATATGCACGGTGAAGTGTACTCCGATGCCCACAGTGACAATCAGCAACACAGCAGGTATGGCCGAGAGCTTTATTCCCAACAAAGCCATGGCACCCAAGAGCTGCAACACCATGGCGACGAGGGCTAAGACTACAAGCACAGCGGCCCAAACATTCAACAGAAGAATTCCGACGACGAGTAAAACAGCACCCAAAGCGCACGCCAAGGCGAAAGCTAGAGAAGGTCGCAAATGAAGATACTGCTCCCAGAATATGAAAGGGATGCCTGATGGGAAATTGGCCAATCCTTTAGCTTCAAATTTTTCACAGAGACTTCTCACGACAGCAATTAATGTCTTGATACTCTCGGTATCGTGCAAGTCATGCAAATAAAAAGGCAACTGAGTGTAAACCAAAGGCATAGATTTCGGTATCTTCAATTCGTAATCGCTCGGATAAGTGATACCAGGGCTTCGGTTCCGGTTTTAAATTGGCTTGTGAAGCTCCGTACACCAGGCCGTCGTTTCCTGCCCACGCTGACAAATAATTATAAAAGGCTTTCGGGTTTATTATTCCTTCGCTGTCCACGAGCCTCATGTGCGTAACCAGCGATTTGTCTACGGGATTATCCACATAACCGGTCTGAACTAAAAGTTTGTACGCCAGTATAGCTTCATCGCTCGCATTCGCATACCACCTCTCTTGTGTTATTTTTCCCTTGGCATAATCGCTGTCGAATGCTTTCTGAAGATCTAATAGCCAGTCTCTGAATAAGCTCAACCAAAACTCGGGTAGTCCTCCGTTGTCGTTTTTGATAATGTTCGGTATTCTGACGAAAGCTTCATGATAATCGTATAACAGTTTCTGATTGGTCGGGTATTCAAAGTCTCCTTGGGTAATGGCATACATATTATAGAAACCGAAATGTTCTTCCTGCAGTTTTAAGAATTTGTGTTCGTTCGTGTTCTGGGGAACTATATCGGTGAGTTCGAGACCGTCGTTCATTTTAGTCGCCCCCCATATGCTGGCAATCAGAATGCCAATCAGGGCAATCATGGAGAATCCCTGGAAAAAAGATTTGTACTCTATGAGAATGTGTAAAATAAAAAATAGCTTCGAATATCTAACTAGACACATATTAAAAAGTATTTCAAATTGATCTGTTAGGCTTTCTAAAATAACTACCTTAACAGCAGGTTTCATAATGAACGGTGCATAGTAATTCTTGGCAAATTTAGCTAGACTCAGGCTCAAACAAACAGGAGTATCACAATCGCCACTCTCCAAATGATTCCCTTCCGGATCTAGGGGTTCCTTTGGAGAATCACGCCATTTATCCTGAAAATTAAATTCGTAACATTTAGGAAAAAAACAAATTTGAGTGAAACATAATTTTCATATATCATTTCATCAGTAACTGAATCATCAAATGTAGATGTATCAATTCATATTACAGTGGAACCAAGATTCCTCGTTTTTCAAGGACCGTGAAAAAAAATAGAACAAATATTCAATTTCATGAACTTATTAATACCTTATCAACAACACTGGTGACGGTGTGTAATCTATCAGGTGGAAGGGCAGTGGTGACGGCATGAACCTTTCTTGTAGAGTCTCGAGGAGCAGAGTAATTTTTCGAGCTGCCTGTTGTGCGCCCTCCGGCTGTACCTACATTTCTTTCGTTATTCCTTCCTGGCATAAGACAGCAAAGAATATCAGAGCGGCTGGCGGAACGTCTTCGCATATCCAAGGAAATCATGGCGGGGTACACGAGCAGCATGGATGCCAGATTGAACATGAGCAGTATTGCAGCCTAAAAGAAACATCATAAGTTAATAACTCTGCTGTATAAAATCTTTTCTTTCAACATTCTGGATTTATAAGAAAAACCACTTAATTATAGGTGTATTTTTTCACACTATAAGACCTATTTGAAATATGGAATGTGTTTCAATACGTTTTTATATATTATAAGTGTTAATTCTAGTAGATAGATAACTCTTATTTGTTTGGAAGAAATCATCTTCATAAATATCCCTCAAAATATGCTATCAAATCTTTTAATTAGTTCCATATTAAATAGTGCAACTAAGTCTGTGCCAGTGAATCTAATTGAATCGATTCCAGCAGGCTGAGTTTTACACACACATTCATTTTCTAGTACACTCGATAATTACCATACTTTTAATCTGAGGGTGTTTAGTTATTCTTATAATTCTATTTATTATAATATTACTAATCTACAGAAAATTTAGTACAACAAGAATGTGCTCAGTAAATTATTATCCGTAATGTGAAATCAATATATATTTTTTACAACTATATCTTGCGAAAACTATAGAATTTTCATAGTTAGATACTTTTGACACTGCTATGTGAACATGAAAAAATACTTTTTACCACACACACACACAATAATAAACAAATATTTCTGCTATTAACTTACACTATAAAATCCACAGGATAAATGTTTGCATGGAAATAAGAGGAACGCAAAATAAATAATGTTTACGTTTGCATTCTGACAATAAATATTGCCTATTTCATAAAGCTGGCTAGGAACAATCAAATAAAAGAAGAGAATTGAATTTGATTTTCAAAAAGGCTGATCATAATATTATATTTGGATGTTTATACTATTACATAGAATTATTGCAGATGAAATTCAGCAAATATAATTTGAATTGAAATTATTATATTTACCAATTCTCATATTTCATTAACACGAGAATTATTAGAACAAAATCATATTATGGAATAGTTTTTTTACACAGGCCGGGTAGATTTGGAGCCAGGTATATCACATGTCACAATTAAAGTAAGAAGTTTTCTCAACGTTCAAATGATAGTCTTTTAATACATTCTGTAGGTTTGAGCAAAGTAGATAAACATGAAATGTATCAAGAACCGATCCAACTGAGGATGCAGTGTCCAGCAGAGATGGTTTCGATAAGAATGAATCCAGAGGATAACCAAAACGGCTAGGAAGCTTAGACACCAGGGGAACTCTAATAGTCAGTAGCTTCCAAGCAGAGAAATTTGTTGGAAGAGATAGAGTATATAAATAATTTCAAGAACACATTACATGCGTCTTTTAATATACGACAAAGGTGCCATCTATTATTTACAGCGAAAAGGTGGTAAATTAAATAATATTAATAAAATTAGCTAGCGACATCTATATGAAATTATCACACGTTATAAATATTAAATTACTAAAATGTTTCTCACCCTTGAAACTAATTAAAACCAATAATGCTATACTGAATTTCATACACTACACATTATATAACCAAAACAAGTTTACCTACATCGTCAAAAGAAGTTTTACATTCTCACAATTTAAAGATGTTCTATATAATTGAAATATTTCTATAGAAACATTGTTCACTTAAAATTAACACGTAATTATTAATTTCTCACCTGCAACGAAAACACCCTGAGAGCTGGAATGGGAATCAGAGCTGCAGCGAAGAAAGCGCAAACGTTACTCAACGACGTAAGCAACACGCTCAATCCTGTCGTTCTCAAAACGGCGGGAGTGTTTCCCTTGCATCGATCAATCACCATATTATCGCCCTCCCTCTCCTTGGCAGCGTAAGCATGGGTCAGCAAAAACATGTCGTCGACGCCCAGACCGAGAGCCAAGAATGGAATTATTTGCATCGTGGACGCATTAAAGGGGATTCCTGAAATAAAAAACATAATTAATAAATCATGTACTATCATCACTAGTAGTAATTTAACTCGAGTTCAAACTTCATCATAGCAGTGGCAGCTATTACCAGGAGTAAACTAGCAGTACTGAGTTTCGATGATGAGCAATTAGATTTTATTATTCAATTAAAATGTGTAACTCAAGGTAGTGTCAGTGAACAACTGTTCAGTGAATGGAATAAATAATTAATAACCAGTCTTCCCACGGCCCGTTCTCCAATTCCTCTTCATTTAAAATGGAGGGTTGAGTGAGGTTGACCTTATAAGCCGTATATATCAACTTTTTAAATACCCCATTATGAGTCCAATTAAAGATTTGGATATATTACAGAGCTACAGAATATCTACGTTACAAGTGTGACTTACCTAGCAGAGCACAGAATCCAAGCCCAGCGGCTACGGTGACCGAAAGCAAAAGAACTCCAGCTATTCCCACACCAGCCTGAGATCGCACCGAATCACCCCACTGCACCAAAGATAACGCCACATACAGCAACTAAGGAAAGATGTTCAAATTATTTTATGAATCCTCCACAGCCAGCAACTTTTGTTTGTTTCGAATATTAAATGTCGAAGCAATAGCAACATTTGTGTATGTCTCAAATATGTTTTGGATATAAAATAAATTATAAATTTCAAGCATGATTTAAATAGTACCATTAATACAACATTAAACTTACGATAAATGCATATCCGACAGCGATGTTGGTAATAGAGAGCTTGGTAAACTTTCCTAGGATGTCGTCAAGAGTGGCGGATGAAAAAGCATAGAAATCATAGGATCGGTATTCTTCTTCGACATCTGTGAACTTTTCGATTTCCTGAAAGCAATATAACAAAATTGATGTGTGTTGCCAATATTGAATTAAATATTTTATTTCCTTAGAGGTTTGTTAATCTATAATAGTTCTGAAAATGAAATGGGTGAATTGAAAGCAGTTATTTAGAATCACACATAGATTTATTTTTTTAATACATTTGGAGGTTTAGATATTTCACTTTAAATTATCTGTAGCATGACAATATAAACACATTTATAATATACCAAATGTAGTCTTTTTATACAAATTTTAATAGCATCAGAACCGGTCGCACTGAATTCATTCCATTGCATCCAAGATATTTATATCGCTGAGCATGGTTAATTTTTAAGTAATATGATGTTACATGATGAAAACACAATGAATTTGTTTTATTGCACTGGGCGGAAGTATTTTAGTAACATCTCTATAACAGATTTATGTTGCAGTCGTTTGACACATTACTAAATTTTGTAGGAACTATGGCGGTTGTTAGCTTTAACATTAGCTGAACTCAATAAAAAAAGGTGAAACCATGAAAATGTAAAAAAAAAAAAAAAAATAGTCACCTCTGAGAACTTCTTCTGCCAAGCGTCCAGGACTGCACCGGCCTTCTCCTTGGTCCAACCGACATGGTGGACCCGGTAGTGTTTGGCCCAGTAATCAAAAAGCTCCCGTTCGGTCATCAATTGCACAACCGTCTGTAGAGCTTTGGCATTTGTTAGTTGGCCTGTCTTTTCCCTTTCGCCTCCTCCCACAATCAGCTCTTCGGGCCAATGCATATACTTTGCAGCGAAGCCGTAACACCCGCCGGATAATTCACTTCCAACATTAGGAGGCTGAAGAAATATATTTTTTATTTAGAATATAATATTTTTTTAAATACGGGTCATACACAACAGATACTTTGCTTACCAAAAAAAAGCTCTTTCAGCAAGTACAAAAAAAAAACATTTTTTTTAATCTGTATAACCTATAAACAGACCCTTAGATAGGGCACTCAAGACAGACGAAAATAAAAAATAGGTTTTAAAATTTAGATGATTTTTATACAAATATTTGTACATCTTTTGGCCCCCTATATATAGACAAGATTATTTCAGAAAAATACAGCTTAGAAAACACAAAATTAATGTCCACAAATTTATTGTTAATTTCAAATAAAGATTCTTTTAAAAAGTTTGCCAAAACATTAACTAGATTGGACGTTTGTTTTTCTAAGTGAAATACACTAAAAAATCTTTGTTTGGCGTATTGTACCTTACTCACAAGGGGGGGAGCGATGCATCTACACAACATCACTCAGTTAAATAATTGTTCCTTCGTTTTTCTTTAGAAAAACTTTCCCGCCTGCAGGAATAAAAGGTACAAGAAAAAAACTATACAGCGACAGCTCTATTTCTCAATGACTCATAACGATGGAGGTCTGTGTTTTTTCATTTTTTTTCATAGTCCTACATAAATTGCTTTCAAATGGCGTAACAAAAGAGACAATTGCCGTCATTCTTTCTCTTTCTTCTAGGTATTTTCTTATTACATTGGATTTCGAGATCCTTGCAGCCATGCGAAAGCATGTACATTATAAATACCTAGAAAAATGCACTAAATGGCAACCACCCGCACTGTAAGCTTTATTGTGAAAAACTACGATCCAATAGTGTAAAAAACAATAATTCAGTATACCTCAAAGTATATTGTTAATATAATTTGAGGTTTTTACTATAGTTTTTGCCAAAAAAAAAATGATAACAAAAACACGACGTGACGTTTTCAGCTCATTATCGTTTCCAATCAGGATTGCCAAATCTCAAACAAGCACATCCAGGTAGACGTCAAAAAAAATTGAAAAAAATGTTGCATTTTAATTAAATTATTATGTGACAATAAGTACATAATTCACAAAAAAAGAATATAGAAATAGTTTCACTGATAGAAACAGTTAAATTATTTATTTGTAGGAATATTTTTCGAAACTTTTGGCTAGTTTTAAAATTAATGTAGGTATGATTTATTCGCCATCTGACAGGTAAGCAAGTCTGTCTACAAAAGTTATGCTAGTCTCTTCAAAAATATACATTTTTCTACAAATATTGTTAAGCCGGAATTTTCGGAGGCAATGCTGGGATATCTCTGGCAACCCTGTTTCCTATAGATGACCTGACAAAATGGCGCATACAAATTTATTTTACAAATCGGTTTGAGTAAATCTTGAATTCAACATTTTATCCAACCACTTTCAAAAAAACACTATTTTTATATCGACAGGGTCTTGTGATTGAAAATGTGTTAATATTTTTTGATGTATGAAACCGGGACTGATACGGATATGCCAGAATTTAACACAGGTATAAAATTAAGGAACACAAAAAAAAAAAATAATCGACAGCGCACGAGTGAAAAAATAATCAAAGCGAATTAGGTTGTGTCTTTATTTTTATCTGTGTTTTCAATAGCTCAAAGTGGCAAACCATACTCCTAGAATAATAATACACCTTAAGCGAGATTCTGTTCTGTAAAGGTAGAGAGATAGGTACGTAGGTGGTCGTAACAAAAGTTAAAGGTAAAATTTTAGAGAGCATCCTGGAATTTGTCGACCGGAAAAATCTCTCCCTCGCCTCCTAATGAACGAGTAGTGGCAAACAAGTGACACGAACGCAATTGTTTTTAAAAATATTTTTATAAAGTCTCAAAACTGCCATTGTAATAATGTTGCAACAGTTTTTAAAACAAATTAATATTTGTCGTTTATTCATTAATAAATAAACACTTGTATAAAGTAAACTGTGTTCCAAGAACAAAAGTTAATAAGCCAAGTATAAATACCATACAATATTCTGACACTGCTGATCAAATACTACGTAAAGTGTATTATTATTCGTATTTGATATTCCGAGACGAGTGCACATGCATTTTTTTAACTCAAAAATAACTATAATAAATCTGGTCAGGCTCTATAATTACTAGTAATTTTATATACAACCATTTTGATAAAATAATTAGTAATATATTACTGTCGTGCTTTCTTTCCTTTTGTACAAATTTCAGTAGACCAATATTATCGTTGGGTTTAAATTGCAATTTTGTTCAGTTATATATTTTAGTTTTAACATTGCTAAAACACGACAAAAACTAAACACTTTTTGAAAAAGATTAGCAGCCACTGAAACAGAGACACGATTTGAGCTATTTACAGGTGCTGTAAAAACTTCACAAATAATTTACGAGCCGCGTAATGAAACTTAAGATAAGCCTATGTTTCTAAACTTTTATGACACCTTAGCACTGCGATGGAATCAAAAAAAACCAACAACAAAACAAGTAAATTCCATATTTACTTGGAGAGATTTTATAGACACAAAACAAGTGAAGTTATATAGGAACAAGCGTTGACAGAGATATTCAAAAAATCTGAAGAAAAATTCAACGTAAAAATATGCTTCAAGGGAAGCCCGGCTTCAATCAGTTTGGTTTCACTACAGTACGGTTTTTTTATAATTTAAAATTGCCCCACCCCCCATAAGGAGGAGCTGTTGTCTTTCTCAATTTCTTCGATTCTGTGATTGAGAAACGCAAGTGGCCTATATTAGAACAAAATGTAAAATAAATCTTCTTTAATTTTATATATTCACCTGTTGGGACTTCTTGTTGGGCGCTGTATCTGGACACAGCGGATCGGCAGGATTCAGGCACGGCTTCTCTTGGTAGGCGGTCGAAATGCCAGCCCTCTTCATGTACGATTCGAGGATAGAGAACGGAAACACGTAATTCATGGTCTTAGTTTTCTGGACCACTAACTGAGGATTCAGTTGCGTCCAGGTCACGGGGACTTCCATGCCACTAAAAAAGAAGAAATTAGATATCATCAAATCGCCGGTTCAGAAGCATTTATCAGTGCGATGAATCTTTCAATATATATAATACAGATCCATCCATAAATATGCACTCAATTGCACGGCATTAATCGTTTTACTACATATTACAATTAACTCGCACAAAAAAAGTGCGGAGCAAAAGACAGTTTAATTCATAGCATAGAAATACATGTGCATATTTTTCTCCCACAAACGATACTGTTACCTTCTTTAAAAACGTGATTACACAAGTATTTACACATCACTGGTTGACTGGGTTACGAGTACAAAATTAAATTGACAGTTCAACACATGTTCGACAACATTGAAATGACATCGTGTTAATACTAACTTAATACTATGACAATTCTATTCGAGTAAAACAATGATGAATGTGACGCTGTAATGAAATCGTGCGTAGCATCGTTTATTGTGATTTTTATCAACTACGTATCCATATTGGACAAAAATCTTACATTTCGAAATTGACTATATTTGCAAGTAAGTGTCACACACACAATTTGCCATATATTCAGAGAAAATAAACGATAAGTTTAGTGTTCTATACGGCATTTAGATAGTATCTTATTTGAAACGATGACAACATTACGCAAACGAATAATTTCGCATTATATATAAAGCTAACCACATTTCCGTTTATAATCAATATCCTATAATAAGTGTATGTCAATCATTTTACGACTTGGCTATATTTGATTCCGATTACTTAAACTACATGAATTATTAGACTATTGTACACTAGTATAATTAAATTATCGTTATTATTGAAAGTTATAAACTGTATTTATATAGGAACTAGATTTTTCGGATACGATAACACTGTTTGACATTGAGGTTTCATCTAACGATACATATTGAATATCATTGAAATGTAAATACACTTACGGTATTTCAACAGGATAGTCAGGTCCGTGCAGCTTGGATCCCTCCCAGAAGCAGTCCAGTGGAGTAATGACAGAACAAGGTATCATGAGATCAAAAATCTGCTCCACGATATACGGCCCTTCGAAAATGGGAACGCTCGGACTATGGCATAGATCTCTAAGTCTCCAAGTTACGTCGAAAAGATGAACGGTGACTGCGGTGGCCCGTCGCACGGCCGCTTCGTGGGCCAGGAGAGAACGGGCGTTGAGGACTGACGCTTGGGGGTCCTCGGGCGCCGATATGACGAGCTGGTGGGTTCCCGTTACGCCGACGTCCCCGCCGACTGCCACCCGAAGGTATTTCAACTCCGATTCCAAGCGACCACCCTCTGAAAGAAAAGGGCATACATTAAACACTCGAATGGATTATTTGATGATGATCAACTAAATTCATTAAAATAAGGAATCAAAAAATACAAACTAAAATAAAAGTACAATATTTATTTAGCTAGTGTTAGTGACTTTATTTTATAAAAATGTAGTTAAAGCTAGCCGGTTTAAATTGTAAATGCTAGTTTAATAAATAATTTTGATGACAGGTTCAACGATTACTTTGAAAGAAATCATTTTCCTCACAAAATTAAAATTGATAACTGTACGATTCCACCTTTATGGTGTTGAATATAAGTCACTTCTGTGAAAAGTCTTCATTTTCACACTGACTATAATATTGAAATTCCATCAAGCACCCTCACATATGAAAGGTTTTCCTACAACTTTTTATAAGTATATATTGTCGCTCAAATTATATTTCTTAGTCAATTTCTGTCGAAGTGATCTCGGATGGCAAATAAAGAGGAAACGCAGTCGATATACGACAGGTACACGAAAAGGTGGGCATCTAAAGGTGTGCGCTGGCTATTCAATTTATTGTCAATGTTCAAATCCCCCGCAACAGGGCGGATGACACGACACTCGCGGAAGATTGGTGTTTGAAATGCCTACAGGTGTCCCAGAAAAACTGTATCAGATAAATAAGCCCAATAGCACTTTTAAATAACAAAAACGACCTCGAGAGAATATTTACAACCAGAATAAATAGTCTTGTGTCGTAAAAATGTTCAAGATTCGGTAAACCACATATTTAATTTATTAATTTGTTTCAATCATCCAACAGCTGACGTTTTAATTGTCCATTTACTTATTATGATACTCGCAGAACATAACATGCTAAAATAAACAATACCAATAAAGAGCATGAAGTCATCCGAATCAGGTAGAACATTTATATAAGAATAGAAGACTATTCTAATTGAAAGCATTTAAAGTTATATATATGATATATTTATATATATTGATCCTGATCATTGTAAAAATGTGGAAGTAGTACAAAATAAAGTGTTTTTTTTTAAATGTTAAAACTATCTACCAAGAATTGACAGCTAACACATTAAAAGTGATATATTAAACAATTAAATAAAACGCAGGTATACAACTTTCAAACCAATAATTGTTTCAATCAACCCTATAGCTGATTTCATTTATCTAACTGTTTATAAGGTATGAATACCTCTGATAGTTACGTATGTATTTGGAGCTGACCTGACCTGACCTGACCTAACCTAACGTAATTCATAGGTACAAGTCAAATTTATAAACTATAAGCCGACATTTTAAGAAAATACATAGTCAACAAAAACGGCAAAATTTTCTGATGCGATTTAAACGCCCGATCTGAAGTATGAGGTTGTAATTAAGAGAAGCTCGCAAGATATACCACTAAAGCGTGTTCTATTATTATGTCGTTTTTATTATAGCAGGGGTGACCACGATAGAAACTTGGTTTCACGGAAATATGTTCACTACATTATTCCATGGTATAAGGCCAAAATTTTAGCATTCCCGGCACAAACCAGTCATTAAGATTTATGCAACAAAAAAAAACATCGATAAACATATCACGAGCGAGATCAATAAATACTCTTACACGCGATTCCGACGAGAAGACGCGACAAGGGTTTGTATTGGCAATCGTCTCTGTTTACGGGCGAAGCGTGTCAAATTGCGGTGGTGTTTTTTCCATGCCAACCTGTAAAGTTAAAGTTTAAACCGAAGGCAGCGAGTTTATTGAGACCGTTTTGTGACACAATGCGAGAGCAGGGACCACACCCCGCGCGGCTCTATCACAAATGCAGAGGAAACCAAGGTAAAGCGAGTCGCAAGACAGCGGCCATCGGAAGGGACTAAGCTACCTCAACACACCTTGCGTTGTGTTAAGCAAACCTCCGACCCCTAAGAGTGTCTTTCGATATTAGAAGGTCTCTACACTAACGAAAACTTACTTATAACACTTAATATTCAATCTAGCCAAATTTATGACTGACATTGAAGTGATTTTTTTAATATATACAGAAACCAGTACACATTACACAAAAGCATGTATTTATTATTTGTAATAGAATGTTTCATTTGATCCTCTTCTATACTAAACTTACAATTAAAAAAATCTTATTGCATGCAAAATCGCGATTACTGTTTCTATTTATGGTTAGATGCGTACAACACAAGATACATTAACATATCTATGTCGGATTCGTTGATCATTAGTTAGCGTCGATGATTTCGGTTACGGATCTCACGGGATAGAGTTCCAGTACGGACAGTTTCATAACATGATCTTTCAATCGATTTATGGATTCCTGTTCAAAGGCATGTGTAAAATTTCTTTCCATCCACCCGATCCTAAAAACGGCATAGCGAGAGCGTTTAACTAACCAATAATCCTGTCCTAGCCCTATCCTTGCATCCCTACACTCTTCGATAAAGAGAGGTTGAGAAACTGAGTAACAAGCAGTTCTCGTAGAAAAACTTCTGTTGAGATAACTAAATTATGACGCCATATGCTCCACATTGGGAGCGGACATGATTAAAAAAATAAATTGTAAAAATAGCATGCGGAACGAAACATATTTTCTGTTCAGATTCAGCAGTTGGATAAAAAAAAATCTTTGTGAGGGCTAATATTCGGTCTTCGAAGCTACGAGGGAAAAAAACGTTATTTTTCATACGGTTTGGCACAAAATACCGTATACATTAATAAATATAGCTGTTTCGAGACGCGACGCGCGATTGGCAATGCCGGCAGTGGAATGCTATTGTGGTCGCGGCGCGTCCATTCCTTTCACTCGATGGCACAGGCAAAGCCAAAGACCCGAATGGAGGAAGACGTCAAATGTGGACAACGCGGACTCTTCTCGGAATCGAGTCAATGAGAAGAAGTCGACGAAGCTGTGTGTGGCTTATGGGAATGTGCGCCCGATCAATAATTGAATACCGGGCTTACAATAAATATCTTTGCAGTATTCATTACACCAGGTAACGCGCAAATGGATTTATGGTGACATCTATCTTCTAAACGTAAATTCTTCAGAATAAAAAACATTAAGCTAGTATTTTATATGCCGACAATGACACACATACAGCCTTTCTCTCGCTTAATCGTGCACTTTATTGTATACGGAAATTATTTATTTCTTTAAGAACTTTATAACCACGATAGAATGTTACTTAAGTCAGTATTTATTCTCCAACCTTTTAACATTTGAAGATCGAAAAAAAGTATAACAGTCGGATTGTAAATTTGTATGTATAGCGGTAGAAAAATTAGGACTGCGAACCGGCACCGGTCCGCGGACCATCGGTTGGGAAACACTGGCCTAAGCGATGAAGGATACTAATACATCTGGACAATTCATCTATTCAGAAATAGAGCGTAAAACGTAATGAATTTTCGCATGTTTTGTATTGGAACTTCTAAACATTCATATAATTTTTCATATAGTTTTGTATTTATTAAGCGATTATAGTTGTTCAATATTAAATATAAACATAATTATGGTTTACAAAAAAATAAGAGAAATTTTAAATCTCATTTTGGATATTTTATAAGTTGCACTCTAATTGCAATGTAATGCTTTTTTAATTAAATTTTATAATGTATACTGGAGTGCAGTTTGTGATATTTTCAATCCTTCATCTACCCACTACTCCTTGAAAACTAAGAGTAGTGAGCAATTATGTAACAGCAATCAGTCATACCAAACGCCTTCCATATCTGAAAAGGGAGATCGAATGAACCATACGTCCAAAAAATCATATTTCAGGCGGGTGTGTAGATAGATTTGTAATTGATCGTAAAGTCTTACTGTAATTAAGTGACTACGTTCTGTGTTGCTATCTTTTGTCGTAACTACCGTAAAAATTACGTAAAAATCCATTATTCTAGAAACTACTGTAAATTCGATTTAAAAAATAGATCAATAAAAACACATATACCTCGTACAAAATAACTGGTGCTCCTGGCGCACGGGCAATTCAAAAAAATAAAGAGTCAGATATGATCTCGAACTGCGTGCCGCCACATATTTAATATTATCCTTTCCATGGGTATTTATTTATTTACATAGGCCCCCGTAATTGGCCGCGCATCTCATTAAATCCTTTAAAATAATGAATGACTCGGGGGTTGATTGCTTTCGATAAGTGGGTCTCGTGGACCGAACGGAGCCACCAAATTACATACGCACAGAATCCACTCTATCTGGATGGTCGAAGCGGTAGCTTCCGATATTTTTCATCTCCGATTCAGGCTAATTTTAAAGAATTCAACTATCGTAAGATCATAAAATGATAAAATGAATAATTGGTGTTGGAACTATAAATTGCTTTAAAGGCCTGTTTGATCCCGGGATTTGTTGTTGATAACTGTTGAAAAGTATCTAGTATTCTAAAAATGCTTGCAGTTTATTGGATAGCCTAGCCTATTATGAACTGCTCAGTGTAATCCCTATTAAATCCTCAGAATTACAGTAACGATAAAATAGTACAACTTACTCCAGTGCAAAAAGCGAATGAATGCTAATGATCAAAACCACATTATAAAACGGTAAGTAGAAAAGTTTCCACCGCATTAAGTCGCATCTAAAGGGTTAAAAACTCAGTTCTTCTCAATGATGACTTATCGTAAGAAACATCACATGAAATATGTAGACAATAATTATCAACTTCGCATTATTTTTTATATACATTTTGATATTTGATCATATTTTATTTTGATTTTGGCATAATAGCTATTATGACTAAATTAAATATAGTTATAAAGCACATACAATTACATGAATTCTTGAAACAAACCGAAATTTCACATATTGACAATATATGTTTTATAAATTGAATCACAACTGTGAGATGTATAAACTTCGTCACGTTTCAAAATGAAGTATTAGCAATGTGCTAAACATATATAATTATGAAAATAATTAAGTTCAGCTTATTCAAACGACAGGGCAAGGTCATTAGCAGTGAGTTGCCGATGAATATTAACCGCGAAACAGTGAGATACATATTTCAGTCAGTGGCCAGGAAAGTAAGTTATTGTATTCCAAAGATATCAGGAGCTTAATAAATGCAGCATGTCAGGTCGTAGCCGAGTGGTCAACGTCGTTGTCGTCAGTTGCGGTGTACACGCGTTCGAATCTAAGAATGGACAGTTTTGTAAAAAAAAGTCTTTTCAATCGATTTATATATTTTTGTTGTAAGGCATATGTGTATCATATGTCTAAATAAGATCGATAAATTAACCACTAGTTCTATCCTAGTTCCAACGCTATATTCTTTCTCTCTCCGAAAGAGGTTAAGCGACAAAATAACATGAATTTCTTGTAGAACAAACGTCTGTTGAGATAAGCTACATTTAAAGTCCATATACTCAACATTGGGAATGGACATGGTTACTAAAAAAATGTAGCATTTAAATCAGTTTTTATTTTTTTTTCAATGCGTCGCTGAACACTGTCGTAAATAAGGTCTAGCTGTTATTTAGTAAAGCGTATCAAAATTCCATATTCAGAATAGGCGACGAAGTTCACAACGGCAAATAAAAATTTCAGAGCCAGTGGCCACCAATGGATCCGAGGCAAGTCGGTATGATCGAGTAAAGTAGACCACCCGCAAGCGGCCGTCAAGAACCGGGTGGCTAGTGACTGGTGACTGGTGGCTAGTAGCGGGTGGGCCGTATGCGCAATGCACTGCCCGGCGCATGTCACCCACCGACCAGGCTCCACATCTCGCCAACTGGCAGGGAGACGCCAAGCGATGATACCACTCGGATATGTAGAACATCGTAATAAAAGTTCAAAGTTGTCCAAAAAACTAAAAATGTGACCACTATGAGGTGAATCAACAAAGAGAATAAACGACCCCAGTTCGGCTGAATGATTTCCGAATCGAACACTATATGCCAGATACCAGAACTAAATAAAAGAGTAACAAATCTTGGAAAAGCTATTTCTCCACAACTAGGAAAGGTCGATTGCAAAAAATAAAGAAAGCGATAGAAACAATCCTACTGGTATCTTTAGAGTTATGAAAAAATAAGAAAGCATGGGTTTAATGCAGAAAAAAATTGTCAGTAAAATGTGAACGTTAATCGGAAAAACGTTTATAATTGATAATACAAAAAAAGGAAATTCCCCGAAAGCCATAAAACATAATCATTATTTTGTAATCTGGTCGGTCATTTCGAATGATAAGAGGAAAAGGTTCAGTAATGAAAAAGGTCTCTGACCACAGGAATGCTGGTCAATGGCAACATCCTATAATCAATAAAACGAGGTGTTTAAAAAGAAATTTGTGTTATTTTATTCTTTGCATTTTTAACGGTTGATTCAAGAAAACATAATGACGATGTCCGGGAAGTATATTTTATCATTTGTTGGTCAGGTGGGCAGCCCTATCGAAAGCACTATTATCTCCGATTGGTATTTTTGAAGAATGAGAATAATTGCCGAGTCTGCTGTGTTTCGGATATGAAACGGTATAAACGAGACATTTCAAAAACGAAAACGTACAAGAAACAGGATGGATGTCCATTGAGAAAAAAAACGATTAACTAGCGAAAGCAGAATGTTTTATTATGCGATTAATTCGCGGAGATTGAATTTTTACAGACTCGTAAATCGTGGCATAAATAAAATTATAATTGATTGGTTCGTCGATTTAAAAAAAAAAAAGCGACGTCTGTTTCCTGACCTGATCACTAACTGGAAGCCATCGCAGATTGAAAGTTTCTATACATAGCAATGAAAACGTAAACCAATATGTAATCACAGATAAGATCTTAATTATTGTTAGCTTATTAACAAAACGGTTTCCCAATTATCAGTTTCTCTATATCCATCACAATGATTGATATAAAAAGTAAAAACAATATTATTTATAAAGGATAAAAGAAAGTAAGCACAAAGATAATAACCGAATCAGATTTTTTGATAAAAAAAAACAAGGTCAAAATTCATAAGATCACGTAACTATTTTGATATTTAAACCATTATTTGATGCAAGATACAATTAATTGCTGTTCAATAGTACATGATTCCATTATACAACCTTGGTAGTGATTTTATTTTGTTAATAAAGTTTTTGTGTGGATACTATGTACAAAGCGGATAACGAAATTGGAGTACAAACAAATCTTGCTTATCGAATCATTCCCGATTGTTTATTTTTTTCCTACGTTTCCCACGAGTCGCACAAAATTATTCAGCAAACAAGCCAAAGAAATTCAATTCCTTCGAATTTTTACAAAGCACGTAGCTCTACCCGGGATGAACGATTCAGCAAGAAAACCGTGAGACTTTTCCACCATTTAACTAAACTGCAGACACTTAAATTTAAAAATATCTCTCAACATGCGAGACGCGAAAATTTTGTTTCTAATATTGCAATGTTAGACTCGGATCATTTTGACAAAAGCAGAATATTGGTATGCGTCAATACATGGAAATTAATACATTTTCGGAAATCTTAAAAATAGCTATGATAGATATACCCACTCGGCATAACATACTAAACCGTTCGATCACAGTATATCATGGATTCGCTTATTTTTTAAGTTACAATAATTAAATTACACACGTAAATATCCATACTGAACACGTAGGTTCCTCATACTTATAACAAAATTAAACATTAATTCAGGGCTCAGTGGCTGAAATCTACATTCATAAACTTTGTTACAGAAATAAGTTTAAAAAGCCGTGATCTCCACACAATCATTAAAAAAAGGATGAATACTGACTTTCACTAACGAAATATATTTTCATACAGCCATTTTAAAATTCAGTAAAACTTAGTTACGTTTGAAAATTTAACGTAGTTACTTGGGTACGTAAAAGATATTCAAACATAATTCGATTTATGAATATTTATGCATGGATATCTTTAATAAATTAATAAATTTTTAAATTTATAAAATAAAGAAGACAGCTTTTAAAAAAATGTAGTTTTATCGAAGTGATACGGAAAGCCGCGACCTGGTCATGGAATGTGTACTATTATATGAAAAATTCAGACATAAATATAAACAACACACAATAAAGCAATGAGCTGTTGGTGGTTTTAATATTTAAATACATCGGATGCTAGTATCTTACCCGCACATCAGAATAGGTAATTTCAAAATCACGCAATGTTTGAAATAAGACATCTAGGATTAATCGTACACATTATTGTGTTACGTTTAGAAGAATGGAAGGGCACGGGTATAATCTTACATGCGTAGATAATAATATGCATAGAGGGAAGAAGCCTCGACAATTTTATTATTAGAGGAGAGGAGTGACTGGTGACCTACCATTACCATTACGTGACCAAATTGCAGGACAGGCCGTAAAACGTATTTATTACTGTTACGGAAATTGATTATTCGTGTAGCGTCGGGTGACCACCGACTCAATATTCGTAAACAGCATTTTAAATGGTATTATATTGCTATGTAAATCTCGTTTAATTATAAAAAAACGAACAAGTTACGAGCTGTGCACTTATTAAAAAGAATACATTGAAACAAGACAGGCTTTCCTAACTATTATAGATGTAGAAAATCAAGACAAATAAAACGTCAGAAACTTGTACACATTATGCAGTAACTTGTCGTGATCATTTTCGTGACATTGTTCTATTTAACAAAAATATTTTATCAATCACATTAGGAAACAGAATTGCATATCTGTATACAATAATTATTCACTTCTAATTAATGTGACATAAGCTATGCTCAATGAAAGGCAAATATTTTTATCGGTCGAAAAATATATCGTCTATCCATTATATTGCCGTAGGGTATAACGTAATCCAATATGATTTATGCATTAATTGAAGAATAAGCAATATATTATAGAGCATAGTTATAAAAGATATCAAACCACGCCATTTCAATTGGGCATCATTCAACCGATTGTTTGTCTTGTGTGGTTGTTTACGTATCATATACAAATGGTGGAATCGCTTGCCCGATTCCAGTGAGCCTTTCCGAACGATGGTCACATTATTTAGCGGGCGTGTAACATGTGCGTGGGGCGAAGGGGGACACCCGCGGTGGGTCCACTGGGCGGGCAGGTAAGCAAGGTACACATTTCAATTCTGTCTCATTTCACAATGGACCCCCTGGCCGACGGAGATCCAACCGTAAGCCGGGCCGGGCCAGTGGTGCCCTCGAGGAAGGTTAAACTCCGAAATTGGATATTAATCCTGTGCGACTAATCCGCAGCATCCGGGGTTGTTTAGGATAGGAACAATGGGGGAGACGCACACAATGAAATTGAATTTGATATCTTGTTTCACGATTGAAAACATCGGTTTTACGACAAACTGTTTAATTATATACAACGTTTGTCAATGTATAGCTAAAGCATCGTGATCTTGGCAAGCCAATATCATCGACAGCAGCCAACAGTTTTACACAAGATAATAACGTTGAATCAAAGGATAAGTTTCATTTCTCAGAATGTCTTTTCGCCGAACAAGAATTCACTAAAACCACAATCAAACCATTTCTTAGACTATTCTGAAATTTACGCACATAAGTTCAAACAAGAATTTGTATTCAATCAATATTGGATAGGTATCATAACGATAATCTACGCGGCAAATTTTGTCATTAACTGTAAGTACAGTTCAAACCAATAGTAACAAGAGAACTAATTCAGGGTTTAACCAGCGTCAAAAAAATCCAAGTCGTCGACGGGAGATAATTATACCGTGAGCATTTCATTAGTGTAATACCTTAACATTAAGAAGAGCGTTGAGACGAAATATTGATTGAAAAGGCAGAATTCACATTTTCTATTTTTGTATTTGTGCATTAGTGTTTTATGTTGAATTACATATAGCTTCAGCGTAGTTCTTTTTTGACAATGACATTTAAAATATATTATTGAAAGTATACACTTCTTAAAATCAAGAGCTTTAAACTATTATATTAATTTTAAAAGCTGAGAACGCAATTATCACCATGTACTTATACATTGTCTATTGGAAGTGCGTTGATGTATTCCAGGAAGCAATTAAGGATGACAAAGCGTCACTCGTATTTATAAATACTTTTATGGCTCATTGTGAGGAATTTACATTAATCCGTTATAATCTATCCACAAGTTAAAATAAGTGTAATGTGCATTGACGAAAAAAAAACATCGATTCGAGTATTCCGTGATCATTAAACAAATTACCCATCATTACACGTTCAGAATGTTTTTTGATATTATTAGTATCGTTTTAGTCAGTATTGTAAAAAAGTTAACTTCCAAAATGGAGGAAGAAACTACTCGCAAAGCGTTTGTTGAATTAGAAATAATTGTTAAAATAAATTAAAGACGAACGCCACTGGCCGCACCCGAAACCACCTTGGGAAGCCATGTCTTTCGATAACTCAATTGAAAAAGATCAGAGGCTTTCAATATGAATGGTAAATATTATTATTAGACAGTATTAAAAAAAAAAAAACAGAGATGCAATTAAAATTGATAAACATGGTTTTTTACATGTTTAATATAATGCAGCTCTTCACGAATATTCGATATATCGTATTTAATTAACTCTTTTTGTAATCAAGTTATGATGTATTTTATGTTGAATTCAATGTATTATTGCAATAGTACTTATACCAAAATTCACTGTGTTTTCACTGTAATAAAACGTGTTCTATTTAAAACATAAATGTTATGTTAAATAAATAATAAACCTTGACAAGAACAAAATGTTAAATACATAATATTAAGTGCGTATGTACATTAAAAGTATTATACCGTAACTCGCGAAGCCAAGGGTGAGGAAAAACGATACTTTTTGCAAATCCAACGCAAAAGAACGATTTTGTTGTCCACTCCCTTTCACATTTGATTGCAATAAATTACAATTTGAAATGATTATTTATTTTATACCCAAGACCGACAGTCGGCCATCTTATATAGAAAATAAAATACAAAAATGATTTCAAAAATCATTGCCCACCTGTATGATAAGCCATAATATAAAAATATATATCAGCCATATTCAATCTATCAAGCACAAATTGAATTGGAAATAATAATTATATTGTATCTATTGCGTGTTTTTTTCTATATCGAACAAAATGGTCTTGTGCCATCTTATTGTACACATCTCTACGCCGCCAGTCGCAGCCTATGAGGTTCTCCGGCACCAAAAAATCGGGTAATGACCGCAGTACATTAAATTTAATACCCATCCGATGGCCCACTACAAAGAATGGAGTTGTTGTGTTATGTAATATTATAATGTCTCTATTCAGAGAAGTTCGTAGATTTATACTCGAGTAGTGTTACACGTAAAGGTTTGTAAGCGATCTCTTTATTTCGACTTATTTTAAAACTGTCGCTTTTGCGTGAGCGTTATACTTGACATACGTACATAGTTTAGAAAAGAAAGTTTTCTTTACGTTTTAAAAATATGACCCTTATTCAATGTTATATTATACTTACTTAATATATTTATAAAGGTAAAAACCCCACTCCCGGACTAGTCGGAAAACGTAAGTTGTGAGTAAAAATGTGTTATGGGCACTTACTAATTTACCAGTCATTACAAACTACATAAATAGTCAATGATTGCTTTTCAGTTTTAATATGAATAATAGGTATCGTTTTCATGCGCCCACATTCGGATGAAACGGTAATGAAAATTATTCAAACTTGTATATGTAACTTGATACTAAATTAACGTGTAATACGAATCATTAAAATAAAGTCCAGGGGTTCTATCACCCTAGCAACAAGTGTATTTATCCATTTTTCGCACTACCCAACTGTCAATTATTTATCATTGGTTAACGTTTAAGGGAAACGTAAAAAAATATTGATAACTTCGCAGTCAATATAGCAAAGTTTAAGGGTAAAAAGCGAGTTTACGGGTACATCCTACCTAATATTGTGTTAAGAGTCTGAAAGAAAAAATATACAACACGATAAACATACTTCCTTGTGTTTCGTCGAGCTATGTCTTGTATGACGGAAAATTTACCCTTTTCCTAAATTACATTGAACCTTGGATTAAATACGTAATTATTCTAAGCGTATAACTATAAAATATTCTAGTAGATGGCTATTAAATAATTTAAGACGTTTACAAAGGCATCATATCTCCTTTCAACCAAAAACACGCTCAGGAACAAACCCTATTCAATGTAAAACGCATCTCATCTATTTTGCAGACAGTGGCGTGGTTTTTCTTAGGGAGAAACTAAAATAAAGCATAGTGTGAGAAGACCCCGGATCGAAGAGAGGCGAGCGGCTGGTTATCCGGAGTCCTGGAAGGGCTGATCTCAGACAAACACCATTTCAGATCCGGTTCAAAACTTATTTATTTTCCATTCAAGATGCAGTGGTTTAATATTACACAAATATATAAATCTTAACACATAAAATTGATTCTACATTTACATTTACTTAGCAACTGAATTTACTTTAAGTTATAATACAAATGACACAACGAATTTAAATTAAATCTAATGCAAATCAAAAAAACAAAACAAACACTTCACATCGTCACCTCACCTCCGCCATGAGAGCGTAGCTCGTCCCGCTCGGCAGATCGTAATCGACTGTCTACAAAAATTAAAAAAAACTCCGTGCAAAGTTGGAGCTACCCTTTACCGTAAAAATGGACTCGTCCAGCGGCCGAATCCGGGGGCTATTTGAACGCCTGACAACAAGAAAGAGCGTATTCTGCGAAATATTGCTGTTTGCCGCAGGCCGATTTCAGTTCAGGACACTAATGACACTTATACTTGAGAAAAACCAGGGTGTCTTAAGTGTTAAAGGGATTATATGGAACACGCTTCCAAATATTACATATTTCTTAAAGCATGAAAGCTTTGTCATTGGATATGTAAATGTATTGAATAAATCATGTTAAAATTTATAAAAAGCGTTGAAAGTGAAGCCAGCTTACTGTGGGTGTACGTATATAACATGCGTTTTTATTGTTTGCCAGTAATAATATATGGTTAATTTTCAGCATTGTGACAGTATAACCCAGGCAAAAGTAGACATGAATGACTCAATTATAGCAGCCTGGGAACTAAACAAGCCAATCATCGATAAAAAGCGATTAGCACTAGGATGTGGAGAAAATTTCGAACTAAGATTATCTCAGCATAAGTTGTTTAACGATATTCGGAGAGAAAGAATGAGTAACAGTTGGCTTATCAATCACTCTACGCCCAGTTTTCGGGATCGGATATAGGATGGAGACTTTGCATACAATTTTAAATCCAACGTCTGAAAAATCAATGTATGAAAGTCTCCGTTCGAGCATCAGTCGTATTTCCAAAAGTGAAAATAGCCCCACTGTCATTTATAAATGCCGCATAATAATGAAGCCGAAGATTTTTGATAATAACAATAAATCGATGCAACCGATAGGTTTTTCATCAATCTGCAAAAACATTCAAACGATCAGATAACAAACAATTCCTGATAAGAATTAAACGCTTCTGCTTACTAAGCAGCCACAATCAGTATTCGTAAGGACTTTTTCTTAACTGTTTCTCTGTCTTTTAAGACTTTAGAAGTCTGTACTCATCGTAGAAATAAAAGTAAGCTTAGGGCTGCAAATAGTTTCAGTAGGTAAATAGACTTAGGAAAAAATACATACGCACGTCCCTGCGAGCGCACAGGTAGGCAATCTATAAATGTGGCCGAACGAATGCACGGTGCATCATCATACGCTCACACCGACATCTCACGCGGGACTAATTGATTTTTCATTTGTAGTACGAGATTCAATTACATAATTTGACCGCCGCACGAGAAAAACCGATTCGACCACTAATACATTCATTATTACGATCTGCGGGTACCAGAGTATGCATTAAAATTATTAAATAATATCGCCGCCTTGAGATAGACACATCGTTCACGGGTTGGCTTTTCAATATTCTCACGCCTAACAGGATATACAGACGTCCAAATCAATTCGTCGAGTTTTTTCAATCTGTAATTCAATTTTGAATGAGCGGTATCTGCGAGAATATTACCTATCATCTGCGCAAAAGTACAGACAAATTGCAACATACCACAACTCCGTGTGAACAAGTTGTGACGGCGCGTACTTCTGCGATAATTTTTTCAATATTATGTCACATCGATACCATAGAATTCAAAACTCACGACTCGTAGGATTAAAGGAGATCACAGCAGCGATAAACTACCACCAATTCATTTCAATTTGTCCATATTTTAAGGGTAGGATAACCAGGAATAATTAACAAATAAAATGAACACAAAATGGTAGGCAAGCCAAATCATCGGCCGGCACGCGTGAAATCTTTTTGAATATTTGGAATTACAGATAATAACTGTGCAAGTACCTCCTAGACTGCGAATGCTTATATTTTTTTTAAATATCGCGTTTCAAATTTGAACTAAAAGAACATGAACATTAAAATAATTATTTTGAGAAGATTTTATTTAAAATATCATCATTTTCAGCCGGGGTCGATCCACTGCTGGATAAAGGCCTCCCCCAGCTCCCTCGACTGTTCTCGGTTCCTAGCTTTACGCTGCCATCGAACGTACACCGAACCTGACAAGTTCGTCAATCCAGCGGGTTTTGGGACCCCCCTGAGGCCGCTTAGTGCCCGTAATTTAAAATATATATACTTAAAAATAAAACAAATATTTGGCATTACAGATATCACACGAGATACAACTCGATGACAATTTTTTAAGTGACTCGAAATCAACTCGAAGAGAAAAGATATCAGAACACCAATGCCGAAAATCTTAAGAGCTTTGCAATGCAGACTTACGGCATTGCAGTCAGGAAATCTGATACGCGATAGAAATTGACGATATACAGCAGTGCTTCCTAAGCCTTTTCATGCCCCCTAAATCTGAAAAAAATAATCCGCGGACCCCTCGAAAAAAATATATTTTTGTCATAAAGTTTTATTTGACATTAATTATTACTATTAATAGATTCATGTTTATATTTTATCACAAAAAACTAAACTTACTTATGAACAAAATTTAAAAATAAAATATGAAAAACTGTCCATAGCATGAAGCTTACTAAATAATTTAATGAGATGGATGCAGTTGCACGTTTTACACAACAATCTGGTTTAATGTCAGAAATGCTAACTCGCAAGGATTCTTCGAAAGTCTCCGTGGAAAGGCATGATCTGTGCTTAATTTTTCAGTGACGAAAATGCTGTTTCATATAAACATCTCCGTGCACCCTTTCTTAATACCTTTTGACCATGAATTAAGCTCTCGTTCGGAAAGCCTGAAGTTTTATATTCATGATCAAAATGTTGCTTTCTTTTCTCTGTAGTGAATGATTCAATTCATTTACTTTGTCAAAAAAATCTGCCAAATAAGATGCAAAGCACATCCAATTTTGATCACGAAAAAAGGAAGAAACCTCTAGTTGTTTGACATAAAGAAAAGGCATTCGTTTGTCATAAAGAAAAAATGTTCATAAATAAATATTTGTTCTTTCTACCAGAAGTCCAGTTTGGGAAGCACTGATATACAGCACGCATTATTTACCTGAAGCAGCCATTGTTCAAAAATATTATCGGAATATCGCCTTAAACGGTTACACAATTAGTATTGCGTTGACCATCCGGTGGCCGCCACTGGTCGATATGATATAAATATTTTAACTTTCCACTCGATCGTCGTCGGATCTCTCTCCGAATTCATCGCCGATAAAGAGCAACATTAACTTTAATATATCGTTAGCTGTGATAATTACACGGGTGACCCCATAATAAATCTATCCAATTAAAAACAAAAAATAAAATGAAACGGTCCATTTAGTGATGCCAGTCGATAAGTAAGAATATTTATTTACTAATACTTACACTTAATTAAATAAATTGCAGTCGCTTTCGAACATAACTGATGATTTATGAAATTAAGCGGTATATAATAACATAGTCACATTTATGTGACATAAATATTTATTGAACTAATTTAAATGTATTATTATGAAGTTGTATATAATGGGGTATATGGTGTTTTTGACGGAAAATCAGCATACTTAAATGGAAAAAGGCTAATGTTTTGACATATCAAATCGAGGAATGTCAAACAAAGAGATAATAAATGTAATACGGTCAATCTGGGTAACTTTGAGCCAGTTCCGAGGATTTTGTATTTTTATGGTTCACCATTGCATTTATGTGTGGTATTGTTCTTCATAGAAATGTACTAATGTCTTAAGGTGAAATTTCATTAGCATAAATAGATGTATGTTATAATTGATATATAAATAAAGATAAAACAAGATGGGCAAACTTTGGCCCACGATAGAAATCATCACTGTAATTACCATAAAATTAGTGATTTTAAAGTCTTGGCCACTTTCCTTTATGTTTTCATATATTCTGTACATAATTGAGATAGGAAAAAATATACAGCATTGGGTTTACAATTTAGTAATACAAATTGAAAATACGGCTAATCCAATTTATTTCAAGAATTTTTTTTAAATTGTCTTATCATTCCAAGCAGACAGCTTACAAATTCAACAAAAAACAAATTATGTTGAACATTAATTCATATTTTTACCACCAAGGGCTACTCAATACCTTTGCTGAACTAAAAAATATTCATATGACATTAGTATTATCATGGTATTATAACAGCACATTTTTCCATGTAGTGGGCTAATCTTAGACCGATGGGCAAACTTACCCAAATTGATAGTACTTACTACAAAATTCATCTTTCCTCTCGAAGTTGTGACGCTTCCGTGAGATAATTTTCAACCGAAATGTATTCATATACAGTCGATTCCGATTAATTGGTAGACCGGTTAATCGGGAGAGCCGGCTATTTGGGACCAGTTCCAAGGAACAGAAGCCGAAAGAAGAAACTAATAGTAATTTACTTTGGTTATATGGGACACCATTCCTTTTAATTAGGAATACAATAGATATGAATTATGTATGTGATGAAGAAGATGAAGACTGTGGAAGCAATTTCTTTAGTCATTAAATCAAATCATTAAGCGAAGACAACGACAGTGATGATGAATATACTCTTATTCGTGAGACCAACAATAATATAACAGCGTAATTTTATGCAAGAAGGCAATGACGTGAGCTCAATATTCGCACTAAATAACTGATTACTTTGTTGAGATTTACTGCTTAAATACTTGCTGTTTTCTGTAATTTAAATGTTTTTTCAATAATTAAATACGTACATAAAGAATAAAAAATTCTTTATTTCGCTTATTAGAGTCAGCCGCTTATTTGGGACCAAATATGTATGCAATGTTCAAATTTTGTTTTATTATGGAAAATGTTTGAAATTGGAAACATAAAAAAAATTGATAACTTCATAATTCTACTGGTTTTGTTACTGATTGTGACTCAACCAGTGGATTAAAAAAGTCATCAATTAGATGTTCATATTAAAGATGAATTTCCACAACGTTGCGGTCTTTTAAACTAGTAAGTATGTATATCCGATACGCGTGACGTAAATATTGAAAAATTACAAATTCGAAAAAAACGAAAATTGACTGTGTAAATTTATTCAAGGAAGGATTTAAAATACGAATAAAATATAAACTAATAAAAACACAGTTAAAACGTTGTTACGGCCCCCGGGCCACTTTTACGATCAGTATTCGGAGTGCTACCGTCATTTTTCACGGTATAAAAAGTAAAATAAAAAAAAATGTTTATTATACACAGTTGCATTCGAAAGAGGTGATCGATGTCACTGGGATTCATAAATTATCTAAATCTATTATAATATTTATTGACAGCAACAGTTTGTACAAGTTATAAAATCGTATAACATTATATAAATAGGTTGATATAAAAATATTGATAAAGATCGAAACCCCTTGGGGCAAGTAAGATATATGCACATAAATTAGGACAACTAATAATCGATAATCAGGATTAAAAGCAGTTGCGTAACTAGAAAGTTCTTGCGCCCGCAGCACGTGAATGCGTATATGCCTGAGAAAAACCGCCATTCAGCATTTATTTATTTTCTCAGTATGTATACCTAGGTACTTATTTTGGCTACGCTAGTCTTAAGATTATTTTGACTTCGTAAAAGTTCGTATGTAGGTACCCAGCTACCATGTCTTGAGGACATTTGCTTCGGAGCCTCCATCCCACCTGAACGACTAGTCCCTTAGAACAGTGCTTCGCAAACTTGGGTCCGCAGGTTTTTCACGGGCGTCCGCGAAAGTTTTTCAGTAGAAAGTAAAAATATTTATTTCTGAACAATTTTTCATTATGACAAAAAAATCAGAGCATCCTTCTTTCTATTGTGATCAGAAGTGGATGTGTTTTGCATCTTATTTGGCAGATTTTTTTGACAAAGTCAATGAATATGGAAAAGAAGGCAACATTTTGATCATGAATAAACTTCAGGCTTTCGAACACAAGCTTACTTCGTGGTCAACTATACATAGCCTCATGGTATGTAGTTTTTAAAAATTGTTTATAAGTAAGTTACTATTTTTTGTGATAAAATACAAACATGTATGTACTAATTAGTAATAATTAATGTCAAATATATTTTTGACGACTAAAATATGTTTTTACGGGGGTCCGCGGATTATTTTTTCAGATTTAAGGGGCCGTGACATGAAAAAGTTTGGGAAGGACTGTCTTATAAGACCGTCAAACATTTTTATAATATGAATTATACTAAACTTAAAACTATTGGTATGACCTTGGTAAAAAGCAAAGCAAATTGACGAATAAGCCTGGTAGTTAGTTATTCGATCTACGTGGAAATAGATATGGTTCAATTTGAACAATTTCAATATGTAAAATACTTCATAGGTACAAAAAAAAACTCGTGGCCAGAGCTCAATGTGGAAAATCAAAACTACAAATTTATTTTAGTGGTAGAGCTGTTGCGTAACTGACCCCCATGAACTGGAGTGAAATAAAATACCTATAAACTTTCATAAAATTAAGCAAATACCATAAATCTGTCATAATAATATTACCATTGTTTTGGAGATAAGGTATTTATTTCTATTATAGAACAGTGCACTGACTAAACTACTTTCTTTGACATATTTGTACACTATTTCTGTACTGCGTGGTTATGATCGATATGAAATAAATTAACTTTTCAATAATGTATGTATAAAACACACCGTTTATTGCTCAAAGATCGATTACAAATTAACCCCGCACGAAACGGCGTTATACTTCACCGAGATCATCGACCTTTATCAATACTTCGCTTTTAACGCCCTTCAATGGAACAATAATACACTTCTCCACAGAAAGAAACATTTATAAAATAAATAAAATGATTATTTTGATTACGTAAAGAATTAATTCTATGATTGGCATGGAATATCGATCATTACTTTGTATTTATCCAATGAGACTTAATATATACGGACGACTTTCAAGATGCCGACAAAATAAATTATTCAATAGACGATAATAAAACGGGGAATATTATCTGTCCGTAAATGTTAATACAAATATTAATTCCGTGAATCGATTTTCTACGTAAATATTTCAAATAACATAAATATTCCAAATTATATAGATGTACTTAACACATTATATCTTCAAAAATAGCAAATGCTACTCACAACCTTAGAACAGGTGCGATTATTAGACATTAATTTACCGATGATCGCACGATAAGAATCAAGGTAAGGGCTTAATTCTGTTTTTATGAGTTGTAAGTTATGAACGTTTATAACGCTACATCTACTAGTATTTATTATATATATATTGGTACTTGAGCGTTTACAGTCAAGAAGCACGTAGTGTTCCGTTGATAGTTCGAAACGACTTCAATGGAAATGTGCACAATAGTCGACAATCGACCGTAGCTGCTGTGATTCTTATCGATTTATCGGCATCAACGTGTTGACTTTTACACAGCAAACTGATCGAAAGATACTCACAGTAAGTGGTTCTCAAAAGTGGACACAAACAGTCCATAATTTATCCAACATTTATAAATGGTGTACATACTTACAAATATAAGAATTGTGATGAAGCGATCGAATTTATCATTATTATTTTATTATATTTCCAAGAAATCTTCTTACAACTTATTCCGTTCACAGTAAACTTCAAAGCAGTCATACAAATAGACGGCGATTTTATGGATCTACAAAAGACAGTGTTGAAATAATTACCAGCCAAATTCTTCTTGGCTAAAATTATCTATTGAAAAATTCTGTATAATACGTTACAGTACCATGGATTCATGGATAGCTTTAATGATATGATTATAACGTATAAACAAAATATACGTATTCCAAGTAATAGTGTCATTCATCATAGCGTACAGAATATGGAATAACAGAATAAAAAGCAACTTCACTCATGAAGGACAACTGGGCTGAAGCAAACTAAACAAACAATGCCGTCTGTAGACTTGGATAATTTACCGAGAGCCGTGCGAAGCGAGAGATTAACCGGTGGACAGTGTACATCGGTCAACAGAAGCAATATTCCCTCTCGTCCATCTCACATCGCCATTCGTCTCGTCGCTCCGAGCCCGTGACCAATTTCGTAAGAGTAAACGGAATGTCATCATCGCGTAATCCGCCCGCATAATGGACGACTGGAGTGATCTTAATCGTGTGGGATTTTACTGGGCTGCAGACAATCCGTGGTTCATGCGACACGCTCCAGCAGTTTTCTCCCAATGGAGAACAGACGCTGATCCGCGTGAATCCAAATTTCATTTGATTTTCGCATTATTGGCGGTTCATTTATATCTGCAGTCTATAGAAACGAAATCTGGGTAATACCGTCAGGCGTCGGATGAGACGTTTGGTTAAATCCACTTTAAAATTAAGCTAGACATGCATGAAATGAATTATAGATTACAGTTGAGCGACTTGGCCCTGCAGACAATAGAAATGAATACTTTGTATAATTCATTCCAGTATCGCACGATGAGGAAGCCGGCGATAAGTAAACATATAAATAACTTTTAAATTGAATTAACCTTTTCGTTTGTTATATCGTCAAGTTATGTTTGTGTCTACAATGATTTAATTGACATATATTAAAACTGTACACAATGAAGTGCTCCTTGGGAAACCATTTTGACAACTAGAATATTTTAATACGAGCCAATCAGAAACAAGATCTTATATTGAACATCAAACGCAGAATGTCTTCAACTCGTACTGCAAGGGAAAATAGACATCAGCAGAGGCGAAGGTTTAAAGCGATTCTCTTGCTTGTGTAACCTCCGTGAATGATTTAAGTCTAAGGCATTGGCGATCAGATAGGACTGGCCCAGGGTAGAAAGTCGGGCAACAAAAACTGTTTATCCGGTTTCGATATTGCGTTTTTTCTTTGAATCAACAATTGATATGACATTTAGTCCACGGAGTACATATATAGATAATGTTGTATGATAGTTATCACTAAATTGAATATAATTATGTATGCTGCCAAAAGAGAAAAAAACAATTGTTCATTGCGTTATCTCTGAACCGCAACTCCGACACAAGTATTGTTTGACATCTCTGCAGTCTGGCGCAGTCGCGATAAATGAAAAAGTTCAAAGAATACCGAAATAATAATTATAGGAAGCAAAAAAGAAACTATTGATAATTTGTTCAGATAAGCGCATCAATGCATGCAACTGTTGCATTGTCACAAATAATACAGACGGCGCGACAACAAGGCGGTGCGGTGTCGCAAGAGATGTCCACGTGCATCGGAGATCTGAAGATGCATCAACACGTCGCAGACGAGGGGGAGAGAAAGATGGCGGCGCCCGCACGGAAATCGGTAACCCACTTCCGGCAGGACGTCACACGATACCCATTCACATCCCGGAATCAATGTCTAGCCAGCCTAGACTAGCAGGAGCGTTATCATTCAATCGCCGAGACAAATTAAACTTTTATGAATGGGTTGAAGTTTATCGACTATTCATTATGTAAGAGGAAGTGTCTTACAATCTTCGTGGAAAATTGTTGGGAGTAACTAAGAAAATTTCGAGCGTACCGACATGGCATAAAATACAATTCATTAATGCACAGTCATGTATTATTTCACATCAGTTATGTCGTTAGACTATTACTTGATTTCTTTCAAGCATCGTCAATACAAAATGCATAGTTGTATTAAAATGTATGAGTGATTGACGAGAGAAAGAATTTAAATTTAAATCAGATATGTAATAAAACAAAACGGCACATAGTATACCTTTGGGGACGTCCATTAATTATGCGAACAATTTTAAGGCAATTTTTAATCAATCACCGCTGTTAACAACTGACAAACTTTCAAATATGTAACTTTATGTAAATTACTAAACACACCTACAGGATTTAGTAAACATCGAGTAGGAAACATTTTACGATATTAAATGTAATATTTAAAAAATACAAACCTTGAATCCAGAGCTGATCAACCTTAGAGTGGATCTGCGCAGACTTGAGACCGACGCAGAAGGTAGCAAGGAGTAGCAGGGCGACGAAGAGGACCTTACCAGCGTGGCAATGAAGAGTGACGCCAAGAGACGCGAGCCGCTCCTGCAACCGAGCACGGATCCAAATCGCGGTATGACCACCTCTAATGCGACCCTGTGAAACCAAAAAACGTACGTAAGAATTCGGCCCTGCTAAGTTTCTTTTCATGAAGGCATGTGTTCCCGGTCGATAGCCAGTTAATGCAATCAAAATCATCTGTAGAGTTCCCACTTTAACACTTTGTTTCCGGATCTAGGATCACGGGATCTACACATTCTAATACACTGTGTATTATGCACAAGGCGTATCAGTGTAGTAAATAAAGCGTACAATATAGCTTATAGCACCATACATGGGATCTAAGTATCGTTATAGTTTTCAATAATAGTATTCCACAAAGAATTCTATATAATACAATTAGGTTTACCAGGACACACGTCGTTAAATATTTACTAAAGATATATTTCACCGATAAAAATCCTAGAAGAAGACTCTTTTTTAAACTTTATCCGCTGTCATTGTGGGGCATATGGCCTTTTAATGGTGGTATCTCAACAGACGTTTTTCTACGAGAACTGCTTGTTAGCTAATCACTCTCGCTACGTCACGTTTTTAGGATAGGATGGATGGGAGGGAATTTTTAGACATCACGCCTTCGAACAAAAATCCATAAATCGGTTATGTAACCGTCAGTACTGTGATTCGAGACCGTAAGTTCAGTAACCTAGTCCAACGACGTTGACCACCGCACCACCGACACGGCCCGAGACTATATAGGTACTCATTTTTTTTTGCGATACTCGAAATTAATAATCAGCGCACAAAAATATAAAACTATCATTTGAACATCACTCGCCAGCGGCGCGGCGTCGGTGTCGTTGACGTCTATTATGTCTATATTGTATGTATCTGACTATGTGCGGCATGTAAAAGATATGGAGTAAATAGTGAGATGCGAGAATGACGCAAGTACGTTCTAGTAAGTAAATTAAAAAATATTATTGAACGTGTCTCTTATTTTCTCCTAAGTTATATGGTCACAGTATTGAAATATACTTATTGGTGAATGTGGCGAAAACAAGAACATTGAAATATTTCCAGCAGAGTATATTATAAAACTAATTTGAATAAAAAGCGATGGCGACTTTTGCACGTTATCGGAATTCGCAAAAGGCCAATGAATTAATGTTTATACAAACAGCAATTATAGAACATCTCGCGGACATAAAAAAATACAGGAGCCCCATTAAGATACTGCATTACGATGGTCTTTCTACTTATTATATAACTAATTATAATAATATTCACAAGTAATAACACGGTCGCAATTAATAAACTAGTTATCAAAGTGGATTAGTTGCGCTCGTTTCAATATTGCCAATGCATAATGAAATATATTATAGAAGTGATAACAATTAAGTCTAATGATAATGAGACTTGTCGGTAAAAAAACTTCTTACATATTTTTTATTGATAACAAAATTTGTAGAAGTGCTGCGCGATTTTACTATGACAACTTAGTTCACAGGGTGAGTAGCCAACCCTGACGACTATATTCGGAAGAGACGGATTTAGCTGTTCAGAAGTCAGAAGAAAAATACAAAATTTTTGTTAGATACATTTCGCAAAAAATCATTTACATATGACTCAGTTGAAACCATGTATAAGTATATAAACGTGTTCACATTTTCAATAAACTTATTATTTTAAACATTTTATTCATCAAAATTATTGTTAATTTGTCATGCGCCCCATAGCTAACAAGGAAAAAAGATTGTCCACCTTTCCCATTGGTCATAAAGTGCAGAATTAGAAACGCCACAATTGAAAAATAGTTACGCATTTAACTTAAAACGTTTGGTTAGTAAAATGTTCAAGCCTGTAATCGTAAAATAATGGGAAATGCGATCAAATAGGCTGTATTTTTTTTTAAGAAATCAAACTATTTCGAACTTCGATACTATGGAGAAAATTTTTCTTGACTTTAAAACAGCAGCATACTATCAATACTTGGTAATCTAGGTGGTTACTTAGCCAAAAAAAATTTTTTATTGCAGAATCCCTATAGGCACATTTCGTTTTAAATTATGTAAATTTAAATTAAAATAATCAATGGTCAATAAAAAATAAATATAGCCGAAAAACAGTGCGGATGTATGAATAAATCTGTTATTTATCAAAAAGTATAAAATACAGCGAGATAAATTGTCGATTTAAAAATGAATATAAATGTTATCGATTTACGTTAGATGACGTGTTGATAAAAGTTGAATGATGATGGAATATGTATGTTCTAATTTTAAATGCATTTTACGTCCGCCAGCAGAATTATTTAGATACATGTCTTCATATATCGCGTAACAGGCCCCACGCGCACCCTTCGCAATCGTACATGTCTCCTGGGAAATAAACAAACGCAGACACAGTCGTAAACATATTTTCATTTCATTGCTTTCCCAATCAGATTCCGCATCCTCAGCCGCATATATTCACTACAAGAGTACATAAGTGAGAGTATGTAAATATGTACGGATGTGTTATCCGCACACGTGAAATCGAGAGTATTTTTAGTCAAGCGTGATGTTGCCCGCGTGAAAAAAACGCTTCGATTTTAGAATCTATTTTTAGCTACCCATGACGTGATGATCGCACAGAATGCCGTAAATACGTCGATACAAAATGAAAATTCGCATAAATATTCTGTCAGCTAACTACAAAACGATGTAGAGTTATAATTCAAATGGATACTCGGAAAAAAGCAAGATTCATAATAATAAATACTGACTGACGGTAACTACAGTAACTAATTTACAGTAACTGAATGTTTCATATTCCGTGTATCGACAACGACAAATAATGTTAGTAAAACAAACTAAGTATAGGACAATAATAAGAATCACATTGTTATAATTGCTGCGTTATCAATGAATGCTTTAATATCTCCTCAGCTTTTTTAAAACATCACAAATATCGCAAGACAGGCAGATAATAATTAATACCATTTCGCAGATGAATTTTGTCTGTGGTAAAAAACGAAAATGTCCAAAAATAAATACGCGTGCCGAATAACGGCGCGGTATTCCATTGGACGTTTATCGGTAATGAGTACTATGACAAAAATGCCGATTGTCGTGTGCGAGTTGTACGCACAAAAAATGATTGTTGCATTCCTTTCGTAATATATGTCTTCCACCAGTCACGCAAACAACACTGAGACTGACATGGAAACAGGACCAGATCAAGAATATGCGTAAAATTACGAAAAAGAAATATCCAGTGTATAGATAGACCATTATAAGTTGTCCGTTTTGAGATGGAGGATGATTCAAGGGAAGCAATGTTGTCGTGCTACTTTTACCACCATGGCAGCCACGCGATCCGCAGCGTTACTGAAAGGAAATATCAATTATTTGATGAGACTTTCCGTCTTCGCAGAACCGTCGGACTATTACAATAAACTTCCGCATATCTGCACCTACCGCATTTATTTCGAGTGTTAATAATAAAAACAGCTTTGACAGCAACCTAGATTTAATATTTTAGTCTAGACTTCAGTCAGCGGCCAAGGTATAATGGTAGATCAAAGGTATTATATTGTCAAAGCATGACACTTTTCAAATACAGTAAAATCTCGCTGTAAATCAAGCGACAAGCATTATAATCCATCTCATAATATTTCATAATTAAATTTCGAGTACGTTTTGAGCGAGCACCCTACGTAACGAATGAATGTTGAGCCAAGGGACACAAATGACTTGTCAAAATGTGTGAAAATGAACCACATCAAGGCGTCCACTCACTTTTACCAATTCTTTACAGTGTGTTGCCTACCAATCATCAAAGTATAGTTTATTTACATATTTAAGGAGAATATAAACATTATAGTCGGGTCTGTGGTGCAGTAATCAACGTCGTCGGCTTGGTACAATCATAACTAAACTAACTTTCATTTGCGTAATATATGTTGTATCGTTCGAATTGCTGGTTTCCCCGTTTGATCTAATTCTAATCGCTTGTTAATCTGCATTGAAAAGCATTACATCGATGCGGTTTTAGATATCAAAATTAAAATTAATCCTAATACAGCCCTGCGCGGGTAGCACATGCTGATCGCTTCCATTCATCGCCTCGGAGTCACTTTGAAAAATGGCTCACCAAATTTGGAACGCACCCAATATAAAAATAATAATGTAATCGGTCGGTCATTTCGCGCATATAAGGCGCACTGATTTGGTAATCGCTGGCACGGCTCTCGGCGGTGTTCTTTGCACTTTACATGGCTTGCGGGAGGACCACACGCGAACCCCACTGTGCAAGACGCAGAGCCGAAGTCGAAAATCAATCACATTACACACAATTTTCTCTAATAAACAATACTAGTAATTAACGCATTCTTCTTCCTATTTTCTGTACACATTCAGACATTGTGGCGCAATGTTACACTTAAACCAAATAATGAATGGGTCAACAAATTAGTCAAGACACATACAATATTATTTTCGACAGTTTTTTCATGGCATTTGCGTCAACGGACAGAAGCATAAAATTTACAAAATTTTACTGCAGCCCCTAAAGACACATTCACCAACAGGCAATAAATCTGAAAAACAATAAAATAAAAACTGGAAATTCACAGTAGAAATATAAGTGATGCATTGACATTAAGTTGGCGTGAATAGCTAATAGGGCCCTCCATACTAATCGTGCGCAATAAATTCATAGTGTGGAGGCAGCTAATGTACATTTTTAGCAAACTTTCAAAACATAACTAAGTTCAAAAAAAAAACAATTACTCATACAATTCACAATGCTACACCACACGCAACCCAGTGTTATGTTAAAATATGAAAATCATACATAATAGAAGAAAAATCTTCAATTCGAGAAGAGTATGTGGGTTATAATTGGAGACACGTATTTTAAACATTTTGAAATAGATGCGAAATAGATGCTAAAATTCGAAATAGATACTAATAAATGCGAATTTCATAAAATATGCAAATAGATGCTAAAATCACAAATAATTGCAAAATTTACTTGTTTTTTGCGTGTGTTCGCACTAATCTAAAAAAATCATCCATTGAAACATGCTCCATGATTAATTTTAATAAATTTTAATTAGATCAATATTAGTAAGATAAGATTCAACAGTGAACATTTTGACCCCCCTTAATTGTGTGTATATTTGTCAATATTTTATATAAAAAAATTGTTAAAATACATTAGAATTGATAACTATTTGATATTTGTGTCTTGTAAAAATATATGCTAAATAGATTTTGTCTTTAAATGCTCCAAAATGCGAAAATTGAAAAAAATAAATGCTAAAAATACGGATCTCTAGTTATAATATTATATCGATCAAAGCGATTTGAAAAATGAATTCCACACGATACATGACAGGTTCATTTATTCATCTATTAGTCTCACATGTGTGCACGGAAAAGAACACTTATCAAAATCTATTCCCAAGAGATTGAACTTAATTAAGCTATGCGTGTTGTACTTACTTCGAAATGATCCTTGGGGATTCTAGGTAGATAGCTTCAACATGAATAGGTATATAAACTATGTGTTCATCTCGTATGTATATATTACAACTATAACTGATGAAGTCCAATAGTGTTTTATGCATTATCTTAATTAGAATGAATGATATTTTAACAGTTATGGTAGTATATATCTTCAGCGTCCGTGGCGCAATTGGTAACGTCGTTAGCTACGGTTACGAATGTCTCGGATTCAAGTGCCGGTGAGGACAGTTTCTTAAATTGATCTGAACTTCCTCCCACCCATCCGATCCTCAAAAACGGAGCGTAGCGAGAGCAATTAGCTGACCACTAGTCCTGTACCAACCCTACTCTCTTCGAAAAAGGAGAGGTGAGCAACTGAGTAACGAGCAGTTCTCATAGAAAACTTCTGTCGAGATACTTACTTCCATTAGGAGGCCATACGGTCCAAGTTGGGTGCGGACATGGTAAAAAGTGTTCAATCCAAGAAAATGGAAATCTAAACAATGGATAAATAATATTAAGAGGATGTTTAATTTTAAAGTTAGTTAGTGCCCTTGGTAAAATAAGAGTCGTCAGCCTGGCATTGTAATTTATGAGTTATAGATATAGGTACCTATGTAGGATTGATGATTTTGTAGTCTATTTTCATAAAATATGTTATATATTGAACTTCTTCTATCTTGCCCAGAGGAGTGCTCCGTCTGTTATGTGAAAGCGATCGTCAAATTGTTTACTATTTATCGAGTATCGAATTTCGTATCCAGTCTCGGATAACACACCGACTGCTGCACCACATGTCGTCGACGCCTTCCATTCGACCGCAAGAATAACACCCTTCGATATGATTTTAACTCTCACGCATGAAACTCGTAAATCGTAGGCGAAGTGATGCATTTAATATAAAGTTGTAGGTTTTTTGAAACTAAGATTGAATAAATTTATTTTTATTTTTGGAATACACAGCGGTTTATTCAACTCCAAATGGGCATAGGCCAAGAATTTTCGGCAGCAATATAGAAAACTAGATAAATAATAAACACAACACTGCGCTCTTGTCACCATACTTTGAAAAAATGAAAATGTATTGTTCAATTATACTAATGAATAATAAAACGGAACAAGCAACTCATGATAGACAGCTAATTGACATTTAACATCTAGCCAAAAGCTATAAAACAGCTATAAATACTCTAACTAGACGACAATAGACAATTCTTTTTGTGACGTGATACGAAGAATGATGCGTAGCGCCGGTCAATACATCAGCGAGGAACCCTGAGCATTACATCACCGTCAAAAATTAGCATATGCAAGACAAAACATTCTCGTCAGGGTGGCAAAAGGGAGACATCTCAATATTGACGGTCGTCTGCGCACGCCATATGGCAGAACCCCGAAGTCTGTGGTGGATGGGGTCGGAAAAACAACAGGTGGGCAGACGATGCCCACTGACAAAAAACTAAATTACATGTAGGTGCGTCGTGTGACACAGCTACTCTGAACTGACCACCCGTGGCCATTCGTATATCTAAACTGCATACGGTGACAGATTGTAAAGACGTTGGAAAGTGGGCGTAAGTAGGTAATATGAGAGCTTTGATAATTATTGTCTCCAAAGTATGTATCAGTAGGTAGAATGTTAAAATGTTATAGGTAAAATGTTATTTCCTCATAGTGATTATTAATTTAAATTAAGTGCATAGTCGAACAAAAATGACCGGAAATGTAGACCATTACTAATTCAAACCACAAAATCTAAATAAACGTACAGATAAAAAAAATCATCAGGAAAAAGAAAATTTTAAAAAATAAACATCATTGACGTCGTCTAATCAAAATTGTAAACCAATTAGCACAGGGAGATACAATTAATCTTAATTCAAGGTTTTAAAATGTATAAGTTTATACTTACCTAATCTAAACAAATATTTATTACTTATTTAATTGGTTAGAAAATTTATAGATCAAAAATTAGGTTCCTACATATAATGTAATATAAACGACAAATTTGTATGCAAACCTATTTTTTTAACCTCTTTCCGTTACTTAACAATCGCGTCGCATCTGATTATTTTGAAAAAAGCATCTGATTATTTTGAAAAGGTGTTGTTAACAGTGTTCTATTATAAAATCGAAAATCACCGGGGCCGCTTATAAAAAAAAAAAAAAATGAAGTTGTGTTTTTTTGCATAAATTGTGGTTGCAGGTGATCGAGGGTCAAGATTTATGATGAAGATGTTCAATATGAATGTTGCATAAAAAAAACAACCTAACTCGGCATAACATTTTTTCAGTTTTTCAAATGGCGAAAAAAGATCATCGAAATTAAAATGTTTCAAAAGTATTGTTATAACAGCAGTGGTGTCAAAATTTATTTTAAGAGTGTCCCTTACTTAATCACACAGCAAATAAACAGCGAAACAACTTTATCTTTTATTCATGAGAAGTTAAAAACTAAACTAAAAAATGACGCATGGTTTAAGCTTATGAAAAATATCTCAAAAATAAAATAGTTGAAATCTCCTGCCACAACTCATAATCTGCATTACGGGGTCGTACAGATTAAAAAAAAAACTTATATTTTAAGCAATGCTTTCAGAAAGGGTGTTTTAAATACAGAATAAAAAATAACTTAATGAAGGGCCGTCAGTTCCATAAAACTGAGTAACGTAGCACCCAGTAGCGAATTACCACTATCAGACATAGGTATACTATGTAATCCCTTTACGGACGTCTGCACGTTTTCATCCATCCCCGCAGCCTCAGCGTAGAGGCATAGAGATAAACTAACTGCTAGTGTCACAAGTCACAACCTTTTCATTTACTTACCGACGAGTTTTCGCTAAACAGCTTCTGTTGACATTCTTCACCTTCAGTCCATATATTCTACAATGAGGAACGACATGGTCCAAAAAAAGTTTAACAAAATTACTTTGACAGAACCGTAGTCGAGTGGTCAACGTAGTTGGCTTCGGTTGCGGTGCTCAGGGATTCGAATCCCAGTACGGACGGATTTTTCAATCGATTTATGGGTTTATGTTCGAAGACATGCACCTACCTAAATCTGTGATGTTTAAAATTCCCTCCCAACCATCTGATCCTAAAAAACGGGATGTAGCGAAAGCGATTGACCAACCATTAAGACTGCCCTTGCTCTATCCTTACCTCTTCCAAAAATAGTGATTGAGCCACTGCGTAACAAGCAGTCATTGTAGAAAACCTTCTGTTGACTCCATTTGTTGTCCCATATGGTACACGTTTTAAAAAAATCTAGCAGTCCAGTGTGAGGTAGAACCATCACTAATGGCTATGTACGCTGGTGTATAAAATCCGTCAGATCGAGAGGCTTCATCATACTCCGGTTGAGAATATCTGCAATAGACGAATACGCAGGTGCAATTCTCTTGCCCAAGTTTGTGTTAATGGCGGACAGCGGCGTAGCGAATACGAAATCAAGCAATCCACTTAAACGCACCATTCGACTTCGCAGTCCACTCAAATAATAATAACACGGCATGGCGAGCCTTATTTAGAAATTATCATATCTATATTATTATAGCTGTTATTATTATTTGTGCCGGCGAATATATTACCTCTCGAGTCGTGGGTGGTGTAACAATCGACCGCACAGCTGATCGCGATTATCGGCCCGGGCTGTGTGGTCGATGCATTTTATAACCGGAAATGTCCCGCTTTAATCATCGATGGACAGCAAACATGGTGGATGGCTCGCAAATAATAAGATAAATATTTTACTCATAGTTAAAAACAATCAAACATAATAATTGGACAGTGTTGTTTGAGATACAGTTTTACGGACATGAGTTTACTAGCGTGATCATATAATATAAACATGGTACACTTTTGGCGAATGCTCATAGAAGGTATTCTAAAGCACTCTAAAACCGATAAATAATAAGTCCATTTTTATTGTCATAATTAAAGTCTTAAGTAACAAACAGCATTCACGATGATAATAATTATGGAGGTGCCAGCAATTTATAAGCGACAAAATACACTGTATCAAACGAAGTTGTATAGCATTCATACATGTTTTTTTAGTATTCTTTCAAAAATTACGGTGTTTTATTATTATAAGTACAGTCATTCCAAGGTTCAAACCAACTCATATAAATCTTATTTCAATAATAAAAACAAAACATATTTAATATCCAACCATTATCTGAATATTTGAAATACTATCGCGCGCACATTTCAGGCCTAAATAGCGTAAACCTATGTTTAAATACATACTGTGAGTAAACGCCACTAGAATAAGACGAATTTATATTGTCGGTACATTACACACCACAGTGCAATCGGTTCGGCGACCGGGATGCCGCACACGTCGAAATCCTCTGTCCGCGGCGCCATTATCGTTACGTATTATATTGGCGGGATGGCCTTCCTTCTCTCTCTCATTCAACATTATTCCTTTTTCAAAAAAACAATAATAATACCAACACAACAGCCACGACAAAAACAAATTCAAAAAAGGAACGTCGGAAAATAATACAAGGCAGTCGAACAGCTGCGCGCGCGCACGGGGAAAACAACCGCAGGCTGCGCGCGGAAGAGGGACGAAACTAGAGGCAGATGAGACTGTTTCTTTCCGATGAAGATGTCTCAATTATTTAGGGAAGTGGTTGACAATCAATGGTATCGGAGCCTTGATAAAAAAAATACGTTTGATTTATTTACTCGCCGTACTGAAGATTTTGCGTGTATTGGATGGTGATAATAAATCTTAAACAACAGATTATCACACAAAAAAAATAAAATGAGCATACCGCTTTTTAGAATAAAATTTATGTGCGTAAGACATAATGTATATCCAATGCATCATAGATGTGAAATTCAAAAATACCATTGGTTAAAGCTGAATTTATTCATTTTTTACACTGTCCTGAACATTTTACTAAAATATAGTTAATAAGAAAGAAATATAAGCGCAGTTTGCCATTTGAGTCAAAGATATGTAAAAAAAAAAACGACTTCCCCTTTTTAAGAGTGATCATATGATACATTTTATATTGATTTAAAATCATTGTATTATATGCTAATAAACAATAGGATGTTATAATAGACGTAATTTTAAATTCCAAAAATTACCTGTGAAATCGTTAAAAAGATTAATTGAAAGATTTTTTGGTGCTTCCTTGTTTACTCCCGGGAGGATGACACGAAATGATCGAACGGTCATCGTTGCACCTCACCATCCACGCGGGGCGTTACAAGACAGATATAAAAATATAAACAACCCATTTATACCTATCATCGGCGTACGATGGATTTATCTCCATCTTTACCACACAACCTAACTTGCGTATACGCAAGTAGGTTGAAGTAGGTTGTATTCGCTCGAACCCTTCACTTTACAAGTGATTGAGCGAGAAAGAGAAATACACGGCAAGCGCATGGACCATCATTTTCGCATAAATGTATAATTTGTTTAAAAATATTACCTATCAATATTCACGCTTACTCAAATACCCAGTTGAAACCTTCAGATGAGCGATATTTATATAGTCGTAAGCATGAAAAACATTAAAAAAGGTGCGCGGTGCGGAAACTTCAGTACGATTGTTAGAATCACAGCACAATATAATAAAGGACACTTAATGAACCTTTATGTGGAGGCCGAGGTTGGGCAGTCGGGATTCATTTATTGTCATATTAGCAGATATTGTCGAATTTTGGAAGTTTATGGAGAGTCAAAATCGCGATGATTGACGAACGTTGGAAGCGTTGGAACCGGGAATGAAGCGAGTGGCGGGAGCAAACATAACTATATACATGCATGCAAGTTTGCAGCTATAGTTTTTGTGACTTATGTGACGTGTCATATTATGGATGACTGAAACACAGCGTTTCGTTTCGTTTCGTTTCATGTTACGGTGCCCGGGGATATAAACGGAAGAACCGATTTTTTAAGACACAATCATAAAAGATATTCCTATTTCGAATAGTCAGCCAAATGTGAAGCAATAATTACCTATCAAAAGCATTCCAAAATGCATTTGAAACCAACAAACAAAAAAAATAAGAAATAAATTACATGCAAATAGAATAAATAAAAAGTTTTGAAACCACTGCGAAAAAAGGGCGAGTGATGTCTCAATCTCAGTCAGCCTACCATCCACGCTACAACTGAATCTCGGTGCATTCCGAGTGCAAGAACTCGGCAAACACACAATGTCAGATCTTTGCATGAATTTAAAATAACGCAAATTATTCTATAAAAATTAAATTCTATAATTAAATTTACGTCAGTTAGTTTTTTAAAAAACATATTAATTGGTAATAGATATAATAAAAGAGCATGGTTCCGTCCTTACATTTTATAATTTTACGAAAGTTACTTGCATGCACATTTATTTAACACTCAGTAATAAAAATGTAGTAAACGTTATACGGATAAAAAGTTTATTAAACTAAAATAAAACACAGAAAATAATAATATATGTATTACGAAATGACGGATGAGAAGTAAGAACAAATTTACTGAATTATAAGATAATCGGGAGAACCTTGAGAACAGACACACACTTTATTAAACCTAGATTAAAACTATAATTGTCACATTTTCCAGACATCTATTTACATCATAGCTAAAACGAATATGTTACAGCACATACTAGTTATATTGATCAAAACATGAAAATGAATAGAGTAGATTTCTTGAAAATGAGCAACCGGAATTTTTTTAGTTGAAATTTACTTAAATCCCATAAAAATCCACCCCCCCCCTCCAGTTATAAATAACTATCACTGCAAGCGGCCTAGTCTCCGGTGAAATCCACAGCACTCTTTATTTAATGAATATATTGTAGCTATACAGATTTAACAAATTTCGATTCATTTAGTCTGTGAATGCTTTTCAAAGATGCGAAACACGTATCGCCCTCAGTTATATAAGTGGGAAAAAGAATACTGTATTTTATTTTAAATAAAATTCCCTTTACCAGCGTAGAAACGATTTTTTTATTTTCAAATTATATTGTGTTCTTGCTGATCGGTCACTGTTCGTACTATTGTCGACTTTCATACCTAGACATTTAACGATATGGTCGATAAATTGAATGTTACCTCCCCCGATAATCATATCGGCAAAAAGACCTCAATCAAATATGTGCCTATACCTACTATAATACATAAAGTATTTGTTCAAATGCTTACCGCCCGCAGGCCCGACTTAATGTCTTAATTTCATAAAAATGATTTTGAAAGCCACGCAAAGAATTTTCTACCGACCGAATTAGAAGAAAAAAATATATAATCTTCGGCCGGTGTGGAAGTTCAAGGGAAGAAAAAAATCACGTTCCACGTAACAGATCCCATTATACTTTGGAGTGAAGAGTGAATTTTGTGACGACTGACAAGTAAGTTGCAAACGGTTCAAAATGGGAGCCGAAAAATTCCAGGAAATCAGTTAGAATCGTTTTACAAAACTCCAGAAGGCAGCGATTCCCAATCGAATTTCTTTGAAACAGATTCCAAATAACACTCATAAAGGTAAGTATAATGTAGTACAAAAAAAGTGTAACGATGAATATCGTCCGATACATTCGGAGATAATAAATGAAATTTAATGAGGACCACTAGCGACTACTTTGTTAATCATTTCCATTCCCAAAGTGGAGCATATGGAGTTTATTTGGGGTTACAGAAGTGTTTCTAAAAGGTCTGATTGTCAATCAGTTACTCAACAGCTCTTTCTAAAAGATAGAAAGGATAGAAGGAAAGGACTATAGTGATAAATGAAAACCATCAATTTAAATTTAGTCAATGATTTTAAGAAAACCTCTAAATAAAAACAAGACTGAAATATTTCACAACCCAGCTACATCGTAACGTCAATAAGAGACTAAAATCAAAATACAAATTCATTTCATTTATTTAACCGTACTTAATACCTAAACACACGGAGGAATTAACGTGTCCAATTATACAACACTACACTACAAAGTTTATTAGATTTTTTTTAGCTTAGGGGGCATCCATATATGACGTGACGCTCTAGGGGGGGGGTCTGATATAATATGACGATGGGAGGGGGGTTAATATGGTCAAAATTCGTGTGATCTCATATATAGACGCCCCTTATAACTTACTTATAAGTAACTTTTAATCCTACTATCTTTATAAGTTAAGTTGAACTGTAAAACTACACCCCAATCCATAATCCACAATCTTTATAATACAACAGAGAAAATCGGAAGAACATTATAAATTTAATTTGTTGAATTATTAATTTTTAAATGTTTTTATTTGTATTACAAATTTATTTTCCACCATAATTTAGAACATTGTATGATACTTGCATAATAGCCTGGCGCCACGCTCCGTAACCGATGGTTATGCTGTAACGTTTCTTTTTAAATAACTTTGGTATTATAAATTTTGACAATTAAGTCGAGATGTGTCACACGATCGTGAATGATTTCTTTGCGCATTGCGCAGAACATCAAGTCGAAAAAACCGATATTCTTTCAGTACGGTTCCAGTTTTCATTCCGGCAGAATAATGGTTTTCCGGACTTCGGTTCAGTTCCGGCTCGAAACCCTGGTATTTAAACGTAGACAACCGTATGGGCCAGTTTATCATAACATGCTAATTATTATTAGTTATAAAAGAAATCCGTTTCCCACAGTTTGGCAACACCGTGTTCAAATCAGAAAAGATTGACAGCCGAGCGGTACCCGAATAAGGTGTCGATCATCGAGAACCTATGATTATGCTTACTATTAAAGAATGTGAAAAATTTAAGTGTATTCTGAAAAGAGCTATTAATGCATAAAACATAATAGCAAACAGCAGGCCATTAAAATTGACCAAAGTAACAGATGGGCTAATTGATGTAGGTTTTGTGCATTGTATATACTCGTAAATCGTACCAATTAAATTTTATTTCCCAGGAATACTGCTTCATTGAAAACAAAATACAGTTTGCTGAAACGATGTCTACCGATAACAGTTAACTCTAAGACATATCACAGACATATCGTGATAAAACGCTTAAATTGCGTATTATTTTCAACAATTGTTTAGTGGCCTAGTCTACTACGGTATTTCTTCGCTTACTTTATTTTTTTTCCTCTTAAACGTTTTCTTGAAGGTATTTATAAAACATCTACTAAGCAAGTTCAGAATGAATTTACTTCTCAAACACGTTAAAGATTATTTATTTGAAGTTATTCATAAGCATTATAATGAAGGGAGCAGATTCAAAAAGAAATAAAATTTCTAAAATTGACGACAGCCATTCAAAGAGAAGTTACTACTGCTGTATTAGGAAAGAACGTGGTAAAATTGGTGAACAATCAATAAAACAAATATAACGATGCTAAATATGTTTTCTAGAGTATTATCAATTTGGAAACTGAATCAGGTATTCACTATGAGACGTCGACATCAAAATTGTCAAGTTTACATACTTCATACTACACAAAAAAAAATCCGAACAGATCATTTAGGCATTTAAATCAAGTCAATAAATTATAGGACCTTTTCCCTCAACGAATGCCAAGAAAATTACGATTTAAGATTTAAGACATATACCTATAAAAATATTTTAACATAAAAACATGTAAATTAAATGTGATATTTTACCAGGAATTAAAGTGATTTTCCAGGAAATAGATTTACATAGATTTACAAGTTTAAATTATTATACCATGATTACCAATAGCAGAGAACTGAACCGAAATCATAATTCAAATATAGTTTTAACACTATTTTTATGGAAACGTATGTTTGAAATCAACATGCAATTAAAAAAGACAACATTGTTACTGATACAACAATTTTACATGCTACTGTCCAATGAAAATGAGTAAATATCAAAGAACTAAATATAATTTGACAAGACATAGTATTGCTCAAGCGAGAACTTTTACACCGACCGAACGAAAGGTTAGTTCGATGGAGATCCGCGAGGCAGCACATATTCAACGTCAAAACATTGTTAATCTGAGTCTAATGTTTTCATAAATAAATGATTTATAAATTACTTCATCAAGATCAATGAGAGTAGATATATTTTAAATATTTACAAATAGCAAATATGAACCTTTTCAAGTTGGGACAGCGCCAAGGACGCATCGGTCCAGCTGGTCCTAATGTAAAGGTCCGACTTGTGTCTGGATGGCCCCCCCGCGGCCGAATTTCGGCCAGGGGGTGCTAATCGGTCCGTCGGGTTCGCAGTGGTAGGCACGACCATGGTCTCAGACCCGAAACGGCCACCCAAAACCACATTTAGACGGTTTGTCACCGCCGCTGTATCACAAATAATATCATATCACCGGACGCTTGGATCACGATCACAAAACAATACAACACACTGTCACTTCACAGAGCACCTGAGGAAATTGTGGTTATTTCACTTTTCACTTATATGATACGAAACTTTCGCGATCACGGACTTGACCTATCCGAATGAGAGCCTCGATCGAACTGATTTTTGCGCCGCCATGACTGTTTTGTTGTTGTTATGTTGGCGCTCTGGCGGTACGGAAACTATCGAAGCTATACGAGAATGCACGAATAGGTCTCCCCTCCAATGTTGGTTTGTTGTTTTGTTCGGGGAATGCCTACCGCAACGATAGTGTTAAGTGGTGCGCGTACCAAAAATAATAATTATTGAACCCTAAAAAATTACGGTGTAATAGGTATTATAAATATAAAGAGGATAAATGAATCCAAATTTCTAATGACTTGCGCTTTCGACCAGCATAAGTTTTATAACAGTGATTATTATTTTAAAACACTGTAGATAAAATAACATGTAATGTAAAACATTATATTTATATAACTCCTACACGCTCCGAATGTAGAGCATAGGAATACCTAATTGAACATTTCAAAATAAGTTTTTTTTTTTATCGAAAAGTGAATTTAAATCAATCGTGCAACTTCTCTTTTCAGAGATAAGGGAACAATATCAATATGGAGTTCATAATACTAAACTTCTATCATTAAATGTATGATATGATCATTCATCTGAAATCTGTAATTTAATGGATCGTAACAATACTTTCTTCACAGTTCACGACACGAAAAAGTTATAAAATGGTATTTGTAATATTCCTGTCATATCCTGAAATCCGATCGGAAATATCAACCTCAGTTATATATTTTAGGTGTTTCAATAATTATTCTATGATTTTATACTATCAAACTTATTACCATGATTAATATTTCGGTTCTTTCCTTATCGATGGTATTATATGTATTTACAATTGTGAATAACAACTAATGGAAATTTGATTACAATCACTTATATACGCGTATACGTAGCTAGAGATGTAATAATTATATTGTTAACCATTACAAATGTGCAATGAGTAGAAAATAAGCTCTATAAATACATCCTTCCTTAAAAGGTAAAATCATGAGGTTAATCACAAAAAACTCACTGTTTTGTTTTTACAAACACACAGCAACATTCCGCAAGAAATTAGTTGTGATAATGGTCATATTATGACATTGTTATATACAGAAAGGTTTGCCTTGTTTTAATTCTGATGAACATCGAATTCTTCATAAATGTCCATGGCCAATAAAGCCAAACATGTTTGTATTTGAAATACATTCAATTTCATTTTCCCATAGTCACTTTCCGAACAACCTGAAACTGATTGCATGCTTTCTTTGCAGTTATAAATTACCATCAACCAAACTCCTGAGGTAGTTCGTGGTGGCTGTAGTCAACCAGCATTAGATAGAAAAGGTCATATGAACTATGTATAATAAGGCATATTTAGCGAGCAGTACGAAATTAAAAAATTTTTATACCTAAAAGAAGTTATAGTAGCGGATAGTGGCGCAGTTTTTAGGAAATTGATTATCCCGTAAAAGGGTCTACCCATACGAAAGTTCCAATATTTTTGGTATGAATATCGTTAAATTAGGCTTTGAATAATATTATTAGTCTACAAATAATATAATATGACGGGTTAGTTTAGCGATTGCAATTTACAAGGTTTCCCATCGCTAGCCTACCGCATCGCCGGACGGATCGGAGGACCACACACGCGGCCGCCCGTCTCTCCTCTCACTGACGATTTTCAGATAACAAAATAAAATCGTATGCCATGCTTTGCCATACCATGGATGGCCCGCAATCTCAGCTATGAGTAAGTAGGTATAGGTATGTTTATTATTTTTATTTCACTACGCGAGGTAACTAACGAATGAGTGAGCGAAATGTGCGTAACGGATTTGAGCGGGAAATAATACGCATTCGCGGAAACGCTCGAGAAGTAAGTACTTGCCCATGTTTGAATTACTAATAGATACCTATTCCTAGCTGTATTGAATTCCTTGATGTTGATTTTTGAATTATGAATAATTGACAATAGACAAAACAACCATTATTGTAAATATAATATAGAATAGAGCGACTATAAAATTCTTCGAAAGTTAGGTAAAGTTGTCACCTGACTTATTATTTTTGTTGTTACAGTTGGCATTTTATTGCTTGCATACAAAGCGTCACTAACATGTTTCCAATGAAATTAGCAGGCGGTGTAAAGAAGGCAATTTTATTAAATTTAATACAAATATAAAAGTCTGAAATCATTTACCAAGAATCTAAAAATTATTTATTTAAATTGCTCAGTACTAAAATCGGTAATATTCAGTTCTTGGTGCCAAAAATCTGAATTTTACATAATTAGTAGTTTAATAATAAATGAATGAGAAAATTTATTCATAAGCTAGGTAACTTTATGCTTAATATTTATTTTAGATACATTTACTATTTTTTCCATGTCCGCTACCAATGTGGAACATATGGTCTCCTAATGGAGGTATCTTAACAGATTTTTTCTACGAGAACTGCTTGTTACTCAGTTGCTCAACCTCTCTTTTTTTCGAAGAGAGTAGGGATATAAGGATAGGGCTGACAGGACTAGTAGTTAGCTAATCGCTCTCGCTACGCCCCGTGAGGATGGAATGGGTGGGAGGGAGGAAAATAATTACATATTTGCAAATCGTTACGTTTTTTATAGATTTGTCAGGAAAAATGACAACCTTGATAAACACTATACAATGTTAAGTCTTAAATTTTTGTATTTGAAAAAATTATAATTATTTTGGAAACATTCCGAGTTTTGATCCTTACTATTGGCTGTAATCACGCAATATTTCGAAACATTGCATGTTATATTGTCAAAGCTTTTAAATGCAGAGCGTTGGAGCGAAGCTCGGAGCAGTGGAGCAATTTATTGGTTTTTAACCGGAGCAACTAGATATATTTCGTAGTGCTCCACTCTTCTGAAAGTTGTTTATTATTATCTAAATTTCGACCTTAATTACAAGTGGTGTAGTTGAAAAAATTACTAATTATCATTATTTTGTCATTAAAACATTTCCTAAAGATGAAATTATTTGACTTACGAAAAAAATGTCATCAAGTATGCATAATACTCAAGTGAGTGTCGAGCGACTGTTTTCAGAGCTGAAATTATTTTTAATCGAGAATAGGCAATCTACCTATCCTAAGAAGGATGATTTGATTTCGGCAATTTTATTTTATAGAATCAATAGGTAATGACGATGTACCAGGCTTTGATATGTACTGGCGAAGCTACGGACCGCTGGGATAACCTGGGAGGAAGCGAGAAGACTAGAGAGCGGATATGATAAAAAAAAGTTAATTATAACGAAAATTAATGAAACTTTTTTTATTCAAAAATTTCTATCAAAACATTTTACTCATAGCACTTCGGAGCAATTCAAAAAATGTTCCGCTCAAATCTTATTATTTTCCCGCTCTTTAATTCCATCCATGGCAATGAAAGATACAATAGTTTCTAAACAACGAATGATTACCAGCAATCATAATGAGGCTTACCAAAATAATTATTTCATTGTTCATGTTTTTTTGTTGAAATGTGAACCGTGATATCTTATATAATGTTGTAAATAGGCATTATCACTTGTTTTGTTATTCGCTACGCTACACTCTACGCCCACTACAAAGAAGATCAAACACCGATTACTATGATAGTATTTAGACTTTAAAATTCTGTAATAAGCGATTGTTTGTTTTTAGTGTATAAATCTTTACGTATTTCGTGATAAGGGTAACTTCTTTTCATTGTACGATCATTTTCTTTAAAAAAATGCTGAAACCGTGCTATATAAAGCGTGCTGTACAACATTTGATCGTTAACTTTAAACGCGTTGAAAGAAGAGGAAGAATCTGGATCGGCGTTAAAATTCCACTACAGTTAATAATAAATTGACACAAACCGTGATTGTGGATTGCGGCCCTCGTATCCGCATACCATATATCCGGCCAACCACACATAAATATCAATCAGTAAATAAAAAAACGTGAATGTAATTTTAAGCATTAATAGAACATTAAAAAATCTGACGTTGCTTAGTAGAAACGAAATGGTTTATGTCACAAGATAATAACGTGTTGATACCTTATGCGATCGCTCAACAATGTTCGACTTTTATCATCGGTCATGAGTTCGAATTCCTGAAAAAAAATTTTCGTTCATGGATTTTCATCCAAAGGGTATTTGTAATTTGTAATGGTCTCATTCCTTCAAAGCCACACTCATATACGACATACTATCCAATAAACGAAACTTAGCGAGAGCGAATTGCTAACGACAAGTCCTTCCAAAGCCCTCCTTATACCATTACACTCCGTCTAAAGACAGAGCAAACAACTTAAAACATATTCTCGCTAAATAATTGTGTTGAGATGCTGATAAAGAGTTCATATACTTCACATTGGAAGTTTACATACTTACTTAATAGTATCTAGCTATATAAAAGTCGAGAAATTTGTCTACATATTCCCTTTTTTTCATTAAACAACTTTTCTATCCGCAATATGTTTGTTGGCGTTAGTTTTCTAACTCTGCCTGTTATTGACAAAACGGTTTTAGAGTGAGAAAACGAATGACTCGAGGTCAATTTATATTAGTTGTATTCTCAGTGATTCATTTGCTTTCTAACTCTGGCTGCTATGAAATAAAACAGCTTAGTGTGATGGTAAGAGATTCGTGATGATTCTAATATGTCCAAATTTGCGAACGAGTGGCCCTCGCTCACTACAAAGATTGGGTCGATTGGATTTGTCCGAACGAAAACGACGCATTTCTTGTACCTACCACACACATTCAACAGAGCAATATAATTTATCAATTTGTTTCACTATTATTGCCGTGGAACTGTATGTAGAGCAATTATTGCCGGTCTAATTTTAAAAGTTTCACAAGATGGCGAGGAAAGCGGCAGAAAATAAAAATCAACAAGAAACCGACCAAGTTGACCGCAATCATGTCTAAGTTTCATGTTTCAAGAAACACTTAAGAAACAAACGCCATATATTTTTCGAATACGATGAAATTTAGTTATTATTGAAAGTTTATTTTCCGCTATGAAATTTTCGATGAGACTGATAGCAATCGGACATTTGGTCTTAAATCAACGAATTAAACGGCTTTATCATTGTAGTGTACATGAGTGAATCATTCATATATAAGGGAATATATCAATAATGAATCACATGTATTCCCTCTCTCCTACACTAAAATATAGTAAAGAAAGGGCTCACCGAGAATCCAATAAGAATTTGCCGTATTTTAATAAGGTTAAGAAAGGTGTGAATAAGGTTAAACGCGTATGGTAAACACAAAAAGGGTAGATATTACTTGTTTCTAACTACACGAAAGATGAACATTATTTTATTAATAGAATTCAAACTGAAAAATTATATTTTAATAAGGTAGAAATTAGCAAAGTATTTTGTTCCACAAGTATTCATAGGACTGAATACTTGAAATACTTTTTTTGACATTACTTTAAACTAGTTTGGTTTTTTTATAGATATTGATGACCTATTTCAACTGTGTGATAGCTATAAAAATGTATGCAGGCAATATAACGTATTCATATTAACTAAATATCCTTTTTGGTGTACTGAAACCTTCTCGCTGGTTGGGGTTCACCATCGCTGCCATAGCGCCTACCTGTATTATAGTGAGATCATTCAGTAATGATTATTGTTTCCTTACATAATTGTCTATCGCCAAATTTCCCCGATGATCAATATGATGACATCAAATCCGGTTTTGCGTCACAAATCACTGACAGAATTACAAAGAGGTAAAGAAAAGGACGGAGGGCGAAGGGTGAACACATCTTTTTCCAACACCCCCCTCCGCAACCCTTCTTCCACAATTCATCTACCTTCATCTCTTTCATCTCGCCGCCAACAAAACTCCGCTACGGGTGATTTACCTAATGAATTTATACCGGTGTGCTCTGTTCAAACAGTGCCGCCTTAACAGTGGCTCCCCCACCAAAGAGTATGAAAGTACAGTAGATATCAAAATATAAGTATTGCGCGAAAAACGTTTATCTATTTTATGTTCTCTACTTATTAAATAGTCTCTTCTCAATACTGAGGTGAGGGGCAAGAAATACTTCTTTGCATTACTTTAAAAAATCACATCCATGCCGAAAAATATCAAAAAACAGCAAACAAAATCAGTAACACAAATGACGAATATACACCAAAATAATGTTTATTATATAATTATTATATCAGATCTGTTGATATTTACTTAAATATGTAGTTTTATAGAAATCAAGAATAAAAACTGTGTATAGACATCGAGAGAGTCGACGGCTTCAGGTACTTGGGAGTACACAACACGGGAGATGGCAATCCGCGTAAAGAGCTCGCAATCCGATTAGGGATAGCTGGAGCAACTTTTAACTCAATGCGGAAAGTCTGGGACTCACGGTTGTACTCGGTCAGAACCAAGTGCCACTTATTCAACGCATGCATCCTGATGGTGTTGATTTACAGTTGCGAGTCATGGCACGTCACCAAGGCACAGGGTGCTTTAAAACCAGACGTTTGCGGCGAATACTAGGGGTACGCTGGTTTGATTTTTTCAGGAACTCGGAGGTAAGAGAGGGGACGGACCAGCCTCTTATTACTTCCAAAATAAAAAAGCGACGATGGACCTGGCTTGGACACGTGCTGCGGATGCCCCAGGGGAGCCTGAATCCTGCCTGTCTCTTCTACCAACCAGATGGATTCAGTTACCCTGGAAGTCCGCTGATGACCATCCATAGGATGTATTCGGCGGAGCTACGGGACGCTGGGATGACCTGGGAGGAAGCGAGGAGACTGGCGTGGGACAGAGAAGCTTGGAAGAACCGCGTGATGGCCATATGCTTCGAATAGGTAGCGGACATGGTTTAAAAAAACTATATAATACTTAGATCAGTGGTGCACAACCTATTTGAAAGAAGAGTCAGTTTATCCATTTTATAAATTTTCACGGGCCGCAGAGAGAAACGTGTTGGACAACTATGATATATCATACTAGACGAGATAAGCATTTCATTATTTTTAATTAAATAATTACATAATTTTACTAATTATTTATAACTTGTTATTTTTGGCCGCGACAAATGCCGCTTTATGCTGCATGCGGCCCACGGGCCGCAGTTTGTGCATCACTGTCTTAGATGGTTCTCGTTATTCAAGGGTAACTGGTACCAAAAAGTACCTTTTAAATAAAATTCTTAAACAGTGACCAAAATTATTTAATAAATAGAGAAAAAATAATGGGTGAATGGAGAAGGTTGCAATTTGCAATGAAGTAAAACGGGAATAAAAAGCGCTATGAGGGTGCGCTTGTGTAATTTAATGGGCCAGTTGATGACTGAGCTATTACGCATGGTTTTATATGTTTTTGCTGCAGACTACAGAATTAAATTCATACACTCTACTTCAACCCGTTATTCAAATATTTATTTAAAAGTTCTGTTGCATTTGTTAAAGATACTTTTTTTCATATACCTAGGAGGTAATATATTTCAAATATTATTTCAAAATCTTCATTTTGTTTATGCGGTAATGGTTTCAAATACAAATGAAATAAATGCATTTTAATGTGCTCATAAGCAAATTACAGCAAAAATTGTTTTTTACGAAATAATTGTAAACACATGAAATCGCAATAATAGTGACACATGGATCCTTACAGACCTTTATAAATTGCTATTTAATTTATGAAATGGTATTAACTGTGTTTCCTCTTGATCTTAATTATTCTAATATAAGAAATAGCCCAGAATTTATAGCAGTTATTCCACAATTTTAAAATAATGTATGATCAGGACCAAATGAGTATTTTAAACTGATAAAATAAAACGGAACATATTTATCTTTGAATAATCAGATGGTAATACCTATTTATGAATCAAAGTTTTTAACAACAATTATATGAACAGTATAATATCTAACAATAAAAAACTGATAAATAGTTACTTATACATTATAAAAAAACGTGCCATGTATATTTTTTTATATCCATCCACCCTCCCGCTGCAAAAAAACGTCACTGGTTGCGGCTTGCGGCAGCGGCTCAAAGTCTGATGATTTTATCCTAATCGATGCACTAATGTGTGTAATCACTGTAATGAGTGTAATGTATGAATTAATTTAATAAATTTGGGACAAGATTCGGGTGACTGTTAATTAGGGTACGTCCACGCGACAAATTAGCAGGCGATCCTTAATTCATTCAATTTATTTTACCTTTTTGCAAAGAGACTGACTACTGGATGGAGATCTTCAAGTGCTTGTTGGACTTCCATACCTTCTAACACTTGACGATTATTGAATTGATCAAACTAACTTTTTACCATGAAAGCGATGTTTATCAATACAAATTACTTTCTGCTAATGCCATCTTGCTTGGTTCTTATTGGTATAACAGAAGTGATACTTAATTAACTAAGATAGATAATCGAAAATATTTATTTTTAAAGTTTGTCTGTCAGTGATGATTTAAAACAGTGTTCCCCAACCGGTGGACCGCGGCCCAGTGCCGTGACGCGAATAGTATACAAGATTTCAAGAAATTCGCCATGCAAAAATATTAAATATAGGATTTTTTCGCCTCCACGTTTACTTCTCTTTTTAGTTATTGTTAAATAATAATAATTGATAAGATGATGCGACACGGTGGTCGCTGATTTTCTCAGAATCGACAGTCATAAATCTTCTCAGGTACACTCAGGAAGAACGGAAATATTTGCTTTTGAATAGCGAACTTAGATGCAAAGCCCTACCTAAATATGTTTCTAAGAATATCATATCTATATTTGTTAGTTATAGTTATGTCCATCTGTCACAATATAAGATTTAAAAAATAATACATAAAAACCATTTTTATTTCAGTATTAGTGGTCCGCGAATTTTTTTCCTTTTTTTTACCCGTCCGCAGGTGTAAAAAGGTTGGGGAACACTGATTTAAAGCACAGGTGGGCAACACATCTTATATTATATCTTGTATATCTTATCGCTTGTGAGTTGCGATAGACAACTTCTTATTACCGGTCAACGAAATATAATAAATAACCATTCCTTGTTACAAAGCGCACTGCAATCAAATTTGAATCGGAATTGAAAAATTCGTTCATTTGCATTTGATTTTTCAAAAAAAAAATTTTTCCCCCACCATTGATTTAAAGACTGCCAACCACACCTGCATCCGGAAAACGCGACGTAGAGAGCTAAACTATCAAATAGTACCATAATCTTTATAACATTATGTAGGTATCCACTCCATCAGAAAATTAGTAAAATTAATTGGCTTACAATCACTCCATAACCACCGGTATAACTAGCGGTTGCATACGCTTTTGATTGCAAATACGGAGGATCACGGTTAAACTTTTTTAAGAAAATAATCCTGAATTTTTGTTTGTGAAAGAGAAGTCGAGCTACTGGGAAAACGTTGTTCTCGTAGAACAACTCCTGTTGACAGAAGATTCATCAGGATCCATTTGTTGAGAGAATGACCATATTTATGCTCCACATTGGGAGTTCGCTCCTAAGGTTATAAAAAACGTTATTAAACAATAACTTAAGTATACTCGGTATATTATGTCATAGCCACGGAAGTAACTAGCGGTTGCATACGCTTTTGATTGCAAATACGGAGGATCTTGCTAAAGTCAACATTTTTATTTCACGGTTAAACTCTTTTAAGAAAATAGTTCTGAATATTTGTTTCTATATTTACATCTAAATTAATCAAATTAACCAAAGGAAAACGCTTTCTATTTTTAAGAGGAATTAACTCTCTGGAGTACCTATGAGTCCTAACTCAATATGTAATTTTTTCGATTTAGTGTTTTCACCTAGAACAGATACGATATTTGATATTCGAAATTTTTCGCAATAAATAAATAATATCAAGTATGCAGTATATTCCTTTTTTTTACTACACGAGATTTGCCACAATTCCTAAACTAGATTGCCGAATTTCACATTCGACTGAATTCTAGAGAATGTGAAATTGTAATACGAATATCATAAAGATATCAAATAACTGTGGTAATTCGGTTACCTGTGATGTGGTCGCTATTTAAAAGGTGTTGTAATATGAAAGGGATTTTATTTATTTTTTCCTGCTTTAACACGTCACAATATCGACTCAATCAAAGCACGTAATAAATTTCAAGAGAGCATAATTTCGAGCGACTATTTAAAAAAAATGAACGAAAGTGTTTCTTGATCCTTATATTTATTTAATTTGAATTGTCCAAATCTTGTACATTTCCATGCATTTCGTGTTGAAAGGCGAAAACCGGGTCGTTAGTGACAAAATACATGGAAATGTACAAGATTTGAACAATTCAAATTAGATATGGAAACTCCATTAAACACCCTCAGTCGATATCTTAAATTACATTTTATTTATATTTTGTTAATAGGTATTACGTCATATTTTAAGCATTTAATAGTTGCATTACGATGTCGAAAATGAAATGCCAGAAACAAGTCCTAAAAATAAACAATCCCTAGCAGTGGTTGTGCATTTTAACGAGTGAAATAAATATATTTATAATTATTGTGTTCAATAAGAGTGTGAAAAGATTGCAGAACCGAGTTTATATCTATTATTTAACCGGGTAATTTAAAATGAAATGAGCCTTAATATTATTGATTAAAGTGGCATCGTGGCAGTGGTACTTGGTAGACCTTGACTGCAATTAGGTAAAAATATAAAAGTATTTAGTTCTACAGAACTGAATAGTTCTGACGATGGCGTGAAGCTAACATAGGTATAAAAAGGATTGTCAGCATTTTGCACAGACTAACCCAAGAAAAATATTTTTTTTTTTGAAATTGGGGATGGCACAAGTTTGGTGTCAGCACTAGTCCCAAAACCCCTAAAACTTTCACGTGACATAACCTGGACCTGGGTGATTTATAATCTGTACTGCTTTGTTGCCTATGCTATAACACAGTATGTGTTCTCCCAACACCAGTAATCGGATGAACCCACTGACTGAGTTTGGAGGACGTTCGTCAAACCCGAAGTCGCCGGGTCAAAATTACCGCGTTGGCAACCCTAGCTTTCAACTAGTGATCAAACCTAAAGTGGTTCCTACAGACCCCTAGGGGTCCCTGAGACCGCTGAGGGAGTTCTGTGGCAAATTAAAAATAATTTGGGGGTGCGTGGACAACGTCGGGGAGTCCGCGAAAGGTAAAAAAATATCTGTGACACAATTTCAATATTATGAAAGTTGAAATAAATTGGTAGCGATTTCTTGGGTGTTGGACCATTTTGTTGCAGGCAGACCCACAAACTCAGATGTATCCATACTAATACGGTAGCAATTTATTTAATAATTCAAAAATGAGGAGTGGAAACCAACGTTTGAACAAACATACCACAAAATTCTGGTTACAAAAACAGATACCAATTGTATATCCTCCACTATGGGTCACTGTACAGAGGCTGTTGATTGCTTTCACTTATTCCTATCTAATTAAACGAGGATTTAGTGCAGTTATGAACCTCATAATACTTTAAATATCAAAATGTTTTATTTTTATTTTCTTTTTACATGCCCATTTACCATTCATGACATCAAAATTAAATTTATATTTTTTCTATTAGGTAGTTAGGTAGATTTATTTTACTTGGGGGGAGGGGTTCATGTTCAGGTTTTTGTTTTTGTTTTAAGAAGGGGTCCATGGGCATAATAATTTTGGGAACCACTACTTAAAACTGTACCCGATAATTCTTGTAATACTTCTTATTGCTTGTATAAAATTATAAAAATCGTAAAAATCGTAATCGCAATCATAATTAAATATGTCACCCATTTAAGCAAAAAAAGATCGTATACATTTGAAACTTGAGGGTACAAAAAATAGATATTTTTTTACACAACGCAAACAAGACATAAGCGCAGACATAGATCATCCGAATTTACTTGAACAATGATAATGATGAATTGTATGACGAAGTAAATTGGAGCACTGATTTAACACTAATATTTCTTTCAATCGATTTTACTCTTCTAGGCGATTATAATGAGGCATGCTATAAATTCATAACTGCGCACTTCTGAAACCTGTTTGAAGAGGATTAAAATATCATGGAATCTTTGTTTGCATTACTGACACTAAAACATCAAATTATTTTGAAGAAATTTGTTCAAAATTTACAAAGAATTATAATATATAATAGTGTTGCATACATATCAGTAATTTGAGGCGGTAACGTCTTCATTGTTCTAAGTTCTAACCACAGTACTTCCGGGAAATTCCGATGCAGGAAATAATTTGAAACATTTAACATTCCCGATTTCCTGCCAGAGCATAATATTGTTTATTGTCTGAGAAAATCCATCATATAAGGAAATTCTCGCATATGTTTAAAATTTACGAATAGCATTGATTAAATAACCGTTTACAGGGAAGAACTCTATTACAATAAGATACAAAAGATAGAAAACGTATTTAGTTCCATAAGAATTATGCAACATAATTAATTATTTAAATGCTAAAAGAGGTAAGATCAAACATTTCTTTTATTTTATTTTTTCTATTAAGTTAAGTTCGTATAATATAAGTGCACACTCTCTCTTTATGTACTGAGATAGTAATTGTGTCGGTGCGTATGTGTTGATAAACTTTGTAACTCACAGCGCACATACACACACTCTCTTTGTCGCTGGTATGTAATATTATAAAAGGCAACTAATTATTTGGTCAGTATTTAATTCAATTAACGATCAGTAAATACTAAAGAATCGGTCAGTAACAAATGCATAGAACGGTCAGTAAAAATAAAAATCGTAAGTAAATATTAAAGGAAGGTTAAATTAATACGATAAAATAACAAAGTATTTAGTTCTACAAAATTTTTATCAGGTAGTTGATAGCTATTTCGGCTCTACGCCATCGTCAGAACTTTGCCAATTCAATCAATAAAGGTTAGATTAGGTTAACTAAGTAAAAAAGATTAAATAATAAATTGGGTTTTGTTTAATAACTGACCATTTTATATAAATTAATGACCGTTTATTTTATTAACTAACCACTTTATACTTGCCATTTATCGAATTAATTACTGACCTTTTTGATTAATTACTGCCCCAATAAATACAGGTCTATTATGCATAACTATGCACAGATTTCCCTTGGAGGAACGCTTTATATTTTTCCACTTGAGGACATCAGTAAAAATACGTTCCTCATCGAGATTCCACCCTGGGTTAATAGTAAAGATATACATACTTACTGGTGGCATTATCATTTGTGGCTTCCGATAGCAACTCTCAACGAAAATATTTACACAGATAACATCTATATCGCATGAATGACTCGCATAATATCTGACACGTTCAGACTCTCTGAAAATTCTTGTTAATAAACTTAACTTCTCTTTGGCAATCAGAACATAGAAAAAAAATTGTGATTCTTCGTTACTCTTTGATTTACAAATAAGTGTATTTTGAAATTTTGGACGGTTAAATCAACCAGTTTTTTCTATGTCCTGAAATTGCCCAAGTCGCTTTATCCGGTTTACAGATTAAGCTGTTGCTAAGCCTCTTTTCTTGAGTGCCTTAATTGGAAACAATAATGTTAAAATTGAAATCGTTTTTTTTTATATGAAACATGCTGACAAGAATATTTGTTTATTTTAAAAGAAGTGAACAAAAAAGTAAAATTCAACAAGCAAATTCAAAAAGAATAAAAAAATGTGCGACTGAACTGCGTCTGGTATACGTGCCATTCAGTTACACATATATAATATGTAGTCATATACATGTATACCTATTCATTTTATAAATTCAGATATTTAAGACGACTTATGCTCCACTTAGAGAGCGAATATGATCAAAGTAGAAAAATAAGAAGAAAACTTATTTTGGTTCATGCTTCCTATTTCCTAGCACAAACTACAAATGTCAGTTGAAGACTTCATATGATGTGAAAAGCGATTGAAAAACTCTTTACGAATATTGACTGTGAACGTTAAATAATCAAAATTTATGTTCATAAAAGTAACATCAATGCTTTAACGATTACGATTATATTGTTTTTTTAATCATAAATATTATTATCTTGCCGTATTTATATTCATTGAATATCGGTTATCAATCGGCCGTGAAGGTGTTTGGTCCACCGCTTCTTGGCCGGCATACCGAAAATCGCCGCTAAAGCCTGAAAACCAAACCGAGTGCACTGAATACCTCTCTCCAGTTTACCGGATCGCGCCGACTTCCCGCCGCCCACCAACGGAGTCACCCATCAAGATTAATTTAGCGCAGTAAAAAAGTGATAACGTTGGAAATATAAATAAACAAATGCCTTTAAATGCATTTATATAATCCAGTTATACTCATTGATTCAAATAACATTTTAATAAAATCTAGATGCGACAAGCCGAACTGAAAATACTGCCACAGAACAAATTCTAAAAAATATTTCAAGGGAAAAAATCTTCATTTCTAATCAACCGTATGCTGTTTAGTGTCAATGTGATTACCTATTTAATATTTCATTAATTTTCATTAAATTATTTAAGTGGTTCGCAATTTTATTGTAAAATTTTCCTATTTGCTATTTCTGTGAATATTTATGAATTGTTTTTAAATCTGTTATTTTTTCAGAAATAATTCAGTGATTTAATGTTTGATTTCAGATTAGTAGTTATTGATCTATACGAGGTCCTTAACATTTTAATTTAACCCGATTTAATTCTGGATTATATAATTTATATGATTATCTTTAAATACTTGTCATAGTTCTTGAACCAATTGTTTGTTTTACCTTTTAATTATGAACACTCAATTTAATTTCATATGAATAGCCTTGTTAAAATTTATATTTTAACAGTTGATAATGCTCGCTATGAGAAAAATCTGTCCGGATCATAACAAATGTGAAAATAGTACAAAACTAATTATGTTCTATTCGTTTAAAACTTATTTTATTTGTCAAATTTTTATCTTATTACACTTTTTAAGATACATGACTTAAAACATTGACATCGAGAATGAAGTCTCATGAACGATTTTTCATTTCGCGTGTCGTATCCAGATGACTGTATATCGTTGGGTAATTATACATTTTATCTTATTGTATGCATTAAAGCGAAACTGTCAGTATCTTAACGGTTATGGACGATTTTATAAAACAGAATGATGACCAAGTTTCTTTAATCATAATTATTAGGCATAATAATTACGCATGTTCCTTTTATTGCGCAACTAACCGGTCTTCATAATTTAATGGAGATGAAATGAAACTCTTTTAGACGATAATTGCAATAATTAAACAAAAGTTATTCGATAATTACAGAAGCCATTAAAATGCTGTGATCTTTTAGGCAACACAGCACAGAAATTATTGACCCATTATTGAAAATGACACAATTTGATAAAAATTAATCGTAACTTCTTCTTTATGACCCATCCACTCTAATCAAAATAGTGTAGGTACTAACCGCTGCTGGAAATGATTACTATATATTCTATACAGGTATACTGAGATGAGCAAATGTGTACTAGTGGCATAAATTTCCATAGATAAGAAAAAAACGCTTTCTTTAATCACGTTTACTGTAAATTCTCGAGGGTATTAACATTATGAATTTCACTAACATCAGTGGCGAAACTTCGAAGTCGATATATAACTACAATTGAAAGGGATCAAGTTGAAAATATGAGGTTGTATTTTTATTCATACATAAAACTAAAATTGATGTAAAACACACATGTTTCACTTCTTTGAGAAGCATTTGTAGACAATATTTGATCTTAAAAAAGAATTTCGTAAAAATACTGCCGAATCCATAATACATAATATATCGAATCGTAGTATTTTTAAAGTTTATTTGAATAGTATCTTTTAAAACTAAATGTTCTTGACAGCCCCTTTAAAAACGTAATTTCGGGGCTCCGCTTTAAATTAAACTTTAACCCCGCCATCAATTTGATATTGGAATACAAATGAGGACAAATGATAACCACCACGTCTTCTCAATCACCTTGTGTATAAAAAAATGTGCGATTAATCACTATAAGGCAACATTGATTGATATTTCAAATATGTTATTTATTTTTTTATTACGCCTAAAGGAAGATTTAGTGTCTTTTTTCTATCTTTACATTTATCGACTGCACTCTGGCGGGAATCAAACATTTTGAAGAAATGGTTTCATTTGAAAAACCATAAATTGACGGATCATTTACCAGTAGCCACAGGAGTAACGTAACCTACCGCTGGTAATATGTTAGAGTAGAATTCTCGAACTATATTTGGTCACGGAACACTTAAATGTCTTGAAAAGCAAGGCGGAACGGAACACCTCATATTTAAAACTATTTTAATTGTATCAAACTGCTGGCTATATTATCAAGGGCAGACAATTTGTAAAAATGAATGTAACATTTTCCTAAGAAAATATATCTATCCTATTGTCCTATGTTTTGTCACATAAATAATGCAGCCTTAAAATTTCACAAATATTCTTCAACCCCTTTGCCAATCACTCGCTAGATATAAACATACCAACAATCAACGATATGCTCGATTTTAAATGTGTATTTTTTACAATTTCATCAGGGAGCCTTATTGGAGAAACGCTGGGTTAGGGCAGCGCTATACATTGACGAAACGTGAGTCTTGCTACCGTAGACATTACTTTTCTATCAAAACGAACAGCGAGCCTAATCATGACTCACATTCCGTCGTATCTGTTCGCCACTGTGTAGCGCTGCTATAAGAGTACTTATGTAAATAGATTATTATCTCGACTTGGCCGTTGATACGCTTATTTTAAATGTTATTTATTTAAAACTGGATAGGGCGTGTGAGTGATTGAGATGGTTTCCGTTCCCTTTCTCTCTCAAATCCTAATTTTAGATACTAAGTAGCAAAAATTTAGTGGCTTTATCTTTGTAAAATATCCAAAGATGACATTAATGCTCTATTTTACGAGTGGAGAGCTATCTAAAATCGCTTAGGTACCTAATCACAAATATAAGCGTATATTTTCTACTTTAATATTATATTATATATTATGTATAGGTATATGACAATGTCCTCTCCGTGGCGTAGTTGCTAATGTCGTTGGCTACGGTTACGGATGTCTCGTGTTCAATTCCCGGTGCGGACAGTTTCATAATTTGATCTTTCAATCGATTTATGGATTTCTGTTCTTATTATGATTTTTTGTGATGTCTAAAACTCCCTCCCACCCATCCGATCCTCAAAAACGCAGCGTAGCTAGAGCGATCAGCTAACCACTAGTCCTGTCCTAGCCCTATACATTCGAAAAAAGAGAGGTTGAGCAATTGAGTAACAAGAAAAAACTTCTGTTGAGATATCTCCATTAGGAGGCCATATGCTACACGCTGGTAGCGGACATGGAAGTATATATACATATATATACACCATTCAATCAATGGTTTTAAAATATTGTGGATATTGTCTTTCATAATAATTTCAAATATTAATTTCAACAGCACGTATTTGTTGTATCTTTTTTTCTCAGTTCTTACTTACACACAATTTAGTACACATTTACATACATAATAATATAAAGATAGCACAACAATTAAAAAATAATCGATTTGTCTTGTGCGAATATGAGAGAATATATGTGTCTCCGGTATAAAAGCGCACTGTTTCGATTCCGGTAATGTTCTCAATTCTTAAAAGCTGGATGTTCCATGAAATCTTTAGATTTAGGGCAAATAGTTTTACCCAAATGGAGAGGACTTTATTCATGACACGAATTTGGGTTTCATGGCTTCATAAAACCGAATGGTCAGTTACATGCGTCTCTTTTTGTAATCGATGTTTGTTATTATTCGCTCCCGTCGTGTCCCGCTGTCTTTAATTATATTTATATTTTTTTATATCGATATCAGGTCCAGATTCAATACGTATATTTTAAAAAATTGCGAAATTATTCATAAACCAATCTTTAATTTTACGGTTAGCACTTTGGTTGCAGGTAAATTATTATCAAAATGTTTTCTGGTGAATTGCTTGTCAATATTCTGGAAGAAAACACTAAATCGAAAAAATTACATATTGAGTTAGTTATACCAAAGTGTTCCTTATTTCAAACTCTACCGTGTGACAGAACACACTTATTTTTATAAATTATACTTCTACTTAAAAACAGTTTTTTTACAAACAAAATGAATTCGTATAGCATTTCAAACATTTGACAAAATTACTCAAATTACTCAAAACTAGCATCTTTCAATTGGTGTCTTCTTGGAGAACAACGATGATATATAATGTATACTTGTGCATTTCAGTTAAAATGAAATCTTCGTCTTCAGTACTCGCTTCGTTGAAGGTATATCATAATCGTAGCATTATTTGATAAAGAGTGACACCTGCAGAAGGTTATTCGTGTTTATTTAACCATAGACGTTGAGACTAATAATAGACTCATCCGAATATTACACAAAAATAGATATTTATAGTAAATAGTTCCAGTGAAAGTAAGGCAGATATAGTCTAGGTGTTTTGACATCCATTTAGTTGAGTTTAAGAAACGGTACCTTTATGCGAATGCAGTTTGTCTAGTTTACACTTTCACTCTATTTTCAATTGGGAAAAAGACTTAAGTGACTTTTAGAGAACCTAGAGTACTGTAAAATAAGCATTTACTAGTGCATTTGTACGCATGTAAACTAATGCTATTTTATATAATATGATCGGAAACAGTTTCTTTCAGCGAGTGAGAATTTTAAATATAAGGTTTTCTGACACCTTACTCTCACAAATGAAAATGCTCAATCTTTGAGAGAAAGCTGTTCCGATCGTGTTGTAAAATTGTTGGACAAGTACCAAAATTTACAGTTAACACAAATTGGAAAATGTGTTTATTTAAACATCACACGATGAGAATAATCAATAATTGGTATCTAGAAGATGTATTATGGTTTTACAAACATTATAATTCAGAATCATTTGAAATGCAGCTATAATTCAATTAAAATAAGTTATGATAGCAAACAAAACAATTATTTTGAAAGAGACGCATATGAATTTTATATCATGAATGGTGCGTATTTTTCTCAAATCTAATATATAAAAATCAATGTGGGCTTGTTCGTATCTTATGCACTGCCATACCGTTCATTCGATTCCAATAAAACTTTGTCAAGTTATTGCTTGCACTTGCGCGAATGATATAGGCATAGTACAATCAGGCCCGGCCCGGCCCGAGCCCGACTCAGCGATTTAATTTTTAACCTACAGTAGGTCTTACTTTCTATAAAAATCAATCTCACAATCCAGATATATCTAAAATCTAAAATAAATAATCAAATTTGTACAAATAACATCTCGGAAAACCTTCTGATTTATTCGTGTACGCACTAGCTTCTAAATATTGAGAGTCCAAAATCACTTCAATAAACAGAATTAAAGCACAAACACTTTCTTTCTTTGAGTGGCATTGCAACGCATGCCGGGTACTCACTAATTCTTTATATTTTCCTGTTCAAGTTGCAGTTGGTATGTTATTTTGATAACCCTATTTTTTACAATAAAAAAAATATATTAATTTTAAATTGTCCCGATTTCATCTAGCGTGCCACGTTGGTCACCTGACAGCTCTCTTAATTGTTTCTTCAAGAAGTAAACCCACTGCATCGGCCGCTTTATACTACGAAGAAAGAATTTCTTAGTATTTTTTTACAATGCCCCACCCTCATTAATTACACAGGACGAAGTCTGGAGCGAGGAGTCGGAGGGGCTATTTCGGGGATTATTTATTATACGGATTGGACAAATTTATGTTCCTCCTTTGTGGCTTGGAAACATTGTGGTCCTCAGATTTTTTTATCGCTACATTTGTCATACGGCATCCTTTTTGTGCGAGATGGGTCCTCTATGAGGGGATTCGTGTGGCATTTCGTTCGCGACTTTTATGAATCAATCAACGATATTGACAGCAGAAAGGTTGATATTTTTTTCTCTTATTATGTTTAAATAATAAATCATGTTGGAATAATTCACGAATGCTGGAGCGAATGTTTTGACTGCATTTTAACATGAGAATTTATTACCCACCAGAACTTAGACATATTGAGATTTAACCTTGGGTTAACCATGAATCTTCGAAATATAAAAAAAAACCATGTAAGTATATTAACGCATTTCGCATGGAAAATATCAGCAGTCTAAAAACAATACGTTTTACCTAAATCTAAAACCGCATAAAATATGATTTAAAACTGTTTGACTTTGTAATATTTTGTTGGGTTTGAAGGTCATTGGTAGAAAGTCACATTCACCAACAACGAAAATAATTCATATTATTTATTACTAATTTCACTCATATACTTAGAGTGATCCGTGTGTCGCTTCTTTCGAATCGTAAAAATGATTTATATAAGTATGGTCATTTCGCCAGTGGTCGGCCAGATAAGCGACAGGTGTACTTTCAAAGGAGATTTTGAGTCAATGAATGATAAATACATATTTTTTTCGCTGTTATTCCATTAAACAGGGATTAAGTGTAGTAACCAACTAAAAATAAAATAGTTAATATTGTACCAAGCATAAAATAATAGAAGTTTACAAAAAAATGCCAATTCTCCCAGTGGTCGGCCTTTCGTTGCCCAGTGTTCGGTCATCACTATGAAACTTTATAAATATCGCGAACGAATTTACTGAGAGTAGTCAGAACAATAAAAAACATAATGATGCAAAGATGACCAAAAAAAAAGAATATTTTGTTAGCGATCCCCATACAACATGAATTTGTCGAAACTTGCGATGTAAAAATGTGCTTTTTTAAATTGCGTATTGCATCATATAGCTCAGTATAGTGCAGATATACATTGGCAAGTGACAAGACTACCTACACGAATTTAAAAATAATATGTTTTTTTAAATGTATCCACTATTATTTAAGTTTTAAGCTCAAAAGGCCGACCACTGGCAACGGCTGACTTTAGGAACACTCGCCCTAGTAGGTTAATTATTGTTTCTAATAACGCAATTCTTGAACTCACGACTAAAATAGGAAACTTTTCAATTGTGGCAACACGAGGTTTTTTTATTTTTTTTTACTAGAACTATTTTTTTTTTTTAATTTACATATTAACTTTCTACATTGTGTTGTCAACTTATTTATGTGATGAATTATTATAAAAAAATATAAGAATTATCACAATTTCGACTCGTTACTTATAATTTATTAAGTATGTCCATTTATTTTGTATCCAAGGATTGAAATAAATACTGTTGATTCTGAATTGATAAGCAGTTTTGCCAGTGATAATTATTAGGTCGGCCTTGATCAGCTACTGGGTTTGAGCGCTGTGTTTTCCTTACTCATGGATGGGACTGCAATATTGGCGAATGATGATAGTTTTCGAGTGATACGAATGTGCATTCTCAGTACCTAGCTACTAGTACGCTTGTGCGCGCAATGTGCATATGAATTGAATATTTACGTACTAAAAATGAAAGTGCAGTCATTCAGCTGCATTCGTGCATCGAAATTGATTATTCGTGTCATGTCCGCGTTTTACAACTTCCGTCGTCCCAAAGAGTGGACATTTTGATTCTACCCATATAACAATACCGCCCACATTGCCCTCAACATTCTAAAGTCTACCTACTCCAACAAGATACTACACATTCATTGCTCGATTTCATCCTCATATTATTATCGGCCAGATAATTGTACTTTTAGATCTGAGATGAATAATAGACATTCGTAGATATATTTGTTTTTCTAGCATATCTGCGCTCAACTTGAAGCATATGGTCTACTATTGAAGCGTTTCAGCCAGAGTTGCCAGATTATTATTTTACCAAATCGGGATTTTCATCATGTGAAATAAAATTAAAAATTGAACTTAGGATCAAAAAGCGGGACAATCAAAAAATATTAAGTTCAATATTTCAACATGTTTATTTCTATGGTATCAATCATAAGTGACATAACACACGCTAGCTCTTAAAACAATAAACTTAAAGAATATGTTTTTCAGATATCGCCTATTATTTGTAGGTACTTGTCTCATGATTTTACTTCCTGAATAGTTTCCTGTTGCTGCTTAATTGGTAAAATTCAGCAAATGACTTGAAAAATCCCGAATTTAGCCTGACAATCAGTTTTTGCTTCAAAAAGTGGGACGCCTGGTAAAGTTGGTCTCAACAGTAGTTGATTTTACCTGTACTGGCAATCGTTCGGTCGCTCAACCATCCTTTTCTGGAGAGGGTGAGGATAGAAGGATGAGAGTACGCTACACTCCGTTTTTAGAATCAGATGGTTGGGACGGAATGTTAACATCACATACATCCATGCCTGTGAACACATATCCATACATCGATTTATAACTCGTAACCATCGCACCTAAAAAGATGAACGCACAAGAGCGTTTACCATTCGGCTATGGGAGTGTATTGAATTGTACTTGAGTACTATAGAGAAAAATAGCTTTTTCCTGGTCTGCTGTAAAGTTTGCGAAAGATGGCTTAGTAGTAATGACAATAGTATTCTTCTTCAGGATAGATTTCGTCACAAAAATAAAACCGCAAATAATTTTAAGTAAGTAAGTTGTCAACAAAATCAATCTGCATTGTTCTCTAATAGAGATATAACATTTTGCATTGTTTTAAAATACAATTAATATGAGAATGCACGTCATAACATTATTTGATACTAGCGATGCATCCTGTGATGGGACGCCATCGAATTACAAAGTGGTAATTACGAAAATATTTGACTGATTGTTGTTTGGTTTGGCGGGCGGTTCAAAGCGCCGACAATGCTTAAAACATCCTTCATTTGCATACAGCATTTTGGAATGTCTTTAAATGTACTGTACAGAAGCTAATATAGGCATTCACTTGCAATGAGTCTTAAATGCTGTTATTAGAGGACACTTGCAGTCGACAGATATTGAAAAGGTTTCAACGTTTTATTTTTTTATAATTGCGGGGATCTTTTTCAGAACGACGGATTATGTATTTCCAAAAATGCGTTGAAATTTAAGAAATATACTTTAACACTTGATTTGTAAGCAGTGAATCTTTGCTAAAATCTTCGAATTAGCTATGAAACAGCTCTTTTAAGCACGAGCTTTTTTTCAAAACAACTCTATTTTTATATATTCCTAACTATTTCCAGGAAATATTGTTAATTTTTTTATAAAATAGAACATTTTTTACGAAAATTATAATAGGTTCTCCATTTTTTAAAAATTACATAAAACCTACACGTTAGTGCAATTTTAAAATAGGGTAGATCGGCGTAGTCTATTAAGTTGTTGCACATATGCTATAGGTATGTTTCCATGCTCTGATTTACTAACATACTAAACTTATCTAAATTTAAACAAATAATTCAGGGTTTCTTTATTAATTTCTTTATTAACCTTTATCTCATGGGTTTCACACCTTTTGGTTATCTAGGGCCACGTCGATTGAAGAGTAATTGTTCTGGACCACATACAAAATATTTCAAACTAAAAGTTAGTCTTTTATAAATATTTTTTTATTATACAATTGGAAAAATTAAGGCGACATAAAATTAATGGGATATTTGACCCTGTTTTTGTCTTGCCAAAAAGCGACAATATAATTAAATAACGCGTGATTTTGAAGAGTAGAATATTTCTCTCTGGGAAGATAGGTCTTATAAAATTCCAGTAAAACACCATGATTAAATTTTTCTTTAAGGTTGACGCCTGATTGTAACTCTATGTATTCCATTTGTAAATTTGGAAGTAACCTAGTTATATCGATATAAAATGTGGTCGAAAATTTAACAAACGTTTTGGTGATTTTTATGCAAACCTTTAAATCCATTCTCGAATTACTGTATTTCATTGATAATCAATCTTTCGCTGTTTGCTGAAATATGTTTTCTCAACGTGCTTGAGCGTACGAGTTTCGAAAAAAAGCACAAAATCGTTTGCCATTTAATTTATGGACATGCCCGCTTTAAAACAATAATAACCTGATAAATATTCCTTTGAATACTATGGAAGGCTCTCCCTTCCTAGCTTTTTTCCGTTTGTAAGGAGTGTTTTTACGATGCATTGAGTCAACATGTATCACGTTAAGTACCACAATGAACGCAATCAAACAACTTATAAATTTAATAAAAAATTGGGATCAATCCACAATTTACAATAGTTTCTAATTTTAGAAACGTATTCAGAAAAGGAGTTTATCAGGTCGCGACAACCGCTAGAACGCGATCGGCGAGTTGAGCAACACTGACTGCTTTTGCTTGGATCTTTCATAACATGTTTTTAATGTTTAACAAATTATTGTCTCCATAAATCAAATTTGACCATAAAACTGCTAAGAACATAAACGGCGAGTTTTTACAATTTCGGAAAACTTTACCAGCCAAACATTCCACCTCCATCCCCACAAATTAAAAAAAGGTAGCTTACTTAGACCCACAGCGATGAGAAAGAATCATCGTCTTCCAAAGATGGACGGTTTCCATTATGTTATTGAATGTCTAATAGTCTAATAGGAATTTAATTTTTACCCCTGGGCTGATTACAAACGATTCTCGACAATTTTCCCCGGCTGGTACAACACTTTTAAATTAAATTGTGTGAAATAATTGTAATCAACTGCGCTAAAAATAAAGGAGTTTGTTCAATCACTGGCTGTTTGAATGCCCTTAGCCAATGTCGCACAACCTATTTGACAGAAGGCCGATTTATACATTTTCTAATTGTTCACAGGCCGCGGTGGGTAAAACAATGATATATTGCACTAAATACTCCAATCAACTTTCACTCTGGATTACGTGCATATTTGAAAGATGGAACTTAGTATCAACCCCAGTAAGATCTCTGACATTGCATGATGCATGCATATAAACACTTGACATTTTGGACCGTATGCAGTCCTCGGGCTGTGGGTTGTGCATCACTGCACTAAATGAAATGAACCTAGCCACACATTTCTTTCGAGTTATACATGGCCAAATTGAGACTTTATGGTGATTATCGTATTAGTCCTGGCAGTGGCGGCCGGTGACAGGAATATTAGGGAGTGCAAAAAAAGATTCACATATTTATGTAAGAAATCCATCCTCCACATATTGGATTTTGAAAGTACTATTAGACATATACGAAAATATAAGTCTGATATTGGCGATATCAACTGTTTCTCTTCACCAGGGTTTCCCAAACCTTCCCTGCGGATTAATTTCGACGGACCACCTTTCTTCTTTTTTTTTGGTAGGTAATATCAATATGAATTTGAGTACGTCTAAATTTGTTGCAGCCCTAGCAGCATATACAACCATTCCAGGTTGTCGCGGATGATAGTTTGGGAAACCTTGTCTGTCTTTAGCCGTGGTATTTCTCAAAATGAATTGATCCTTTTTAAATTTTAGAAGTAACACTCACTTTCGACGGAAGTCATCGATATTGTATAAATTATTTGTAATGGCTTAACGATTTAGCTAAATACTACATGTATTTTTATTCGTGAAGAGTTGAAGTATAGACAGGGCTCCAACGACATCGTAAAAATCTTCTCTGCTGTATAAACCAGTTAGTTCAATTTAAGTTTAAATTCCTCCATGAAATCGTATGTTAAGGTTACCATATTAATGTCTGCAATTGGAATAATTCAGTATTAAACCGGAAATTGTTCGCATAAGTATTTTTTGGGGAAAGTAATTTGTAGAATTCAATATTGAAGAATATAAAAAATATTAGAGGAAGGTGTATTACGAAACTGAACCAGATACACAGTTGAATATTATGGAATAGGTAAGGCCAGCCAGGTAAAAAACTCGAAACTATCCTATTTTAAATATTCAATTATATCTACTCGGTATTATACACGATCATAGTTATAATTTTATAAATTGTATTCATCACTCCAAAAGTTATAATTGTAGGTAAATATTATTCTTATTGAAGAGCGTGTAGTTAAAGAATCATATCGAAATTAGATGGCTTACTAAGCTTGTTCCACTGCTCTTTTACATTCTTACAAATGACTGTTACAGGTTTGTAAACTCAAACGTCAAATCGCTTTCGGGTACGTTCGGGAATTTCCGCCAGGGGGATCAGTGCTCAAAAACAGTCCATACAAAGTGCAACTGAAGCGTACTTCATACTAGTGCAACGTCACAAATATGTCAAAATACATAGAACATTTCTGACGTCTAAGGAGTGCAAAAGAATTTATGCTCCTACCGCGTCGTCGACTGACTTTCATGCGTATTCTGAATCGACGCAGAATACGTTTGCTAGTCGTGTTTATTGATCATCGTTTCCTGCAATATTTTCCTATGGGAAACACGAGGAAAATTTAAAATTAGTGAATTGGTATAATTATTATATTTGAATATCGTTTATTAATGGAATATTTTGATGGGACTTATTGGAGTGCATTGCACCCTTTGCTCCTTTACAAGAGCCGTCCCTGAGTCCTGGAGATGAATTGTATCTTATCTCTAATAACATGAGTGAGTTCAAATAAACTTTATATTTTGAGTGACTATTGGTATTTGTTTATTCCCAGTTGTTCTGTAATCGTATGGAAATATTTTGTTAGTAGCTATGTAATTTTTTTATAAATAAATTGAATTTGATAAATTAATATTTATAATCATCCCAGCGTTTACCTAGTGAGAAATAGTTTTCAATGTAAAATGAAAATTGATATCATTGTTAAATTGACACATCAAATGGAATAACAAATTTATCAATACTGTATTAAGTAAATTGAATCTACATTATATATACCTAGTTCCATATTCGACTTGTTTATGTAACGCAAATAACCGTGGTTCTATCCCAATCCTGCGTAATCTGTATGGCTCATTAAAGCCATTATAATTGATTAACTAGGACTCGATATTTCTTGCAATACACCATATTCATTGAACATATTCGAGACAAATAAATTACTATTTAAACATAAAAAAATTGTCTTGTCTAATCACCCATTAACAAATATTAATATTTTAGACCTACGAAATAAACTGCTTGGTATTTACTTTTAAGCAAAATTTTTTACTCAATACTGAAGAGGATCTGGACGATTTGAATGGTGCGATTCATTAATAAACACACATTATGAATTAAAAATGTTTTAAAGATATATTTCGGGCTGTGTTTTCAAACCTTTTTTTTTACTCTTTCTATAAAATCCGGAGACGAATTGCGAACATACAGACTACAATAGAAAGGGCCCACCTTGGTAGTTATATAAAATCAATTTTATATCTTTTTGGCTGGATTTAAATTTTTAGTTTTATACATCTTTGCAGAACAGTACCCAAAAAATTTGCTCAATTAATACGCTAATAAAATGTAATAATAATAAAATTAGTAATAAATTGAACAAGTCGTAAAAGGATGACTGGTTTTTAATTAAAAATACTAAATTGAATTTAATACAGTAGTAAGTCTTATTTTATTACACATGTATTTATTAAAAGAATAATTGCAACATTACGGTGGCAAACAAAACCGGTTATATCGGAATATTATATCGCGGGTCTAGGTCATAATTCTGGCAAGGGAGTCATGATGTGATTGAGTATTCAATGATTTCGTAAGACAATTTGTCGCTGAAGAATATCTTTTTTTAAGATTAAATTCCCTGAGTAACGTAATTTTCAATGTTGGAATTTCGATCGCCATATTTTTTGCCAATACCGGAAGGCTTGCTGTTATTTAATATTAAAAAGTCTTTTTATTTATTTGAAGATACTCAATATTGATTTTACAAACGTACATACCTAAAAGTTGGTCAGGGTTGGCAGTATCCGAATTTCAGCGGGAATTTTCCGATCAACAAACTGAAATCCCGACCTCGCAATACACAGTCCACAACTCCAGATTTTCACAGATATTATAAAAATTAACTCGATACTTTTTTAATAGAATGATTACTGACTTTTAATGATCATTTTTTCGGTTCCCCACTCAAATGCAACATTTATTATAGCTAAAATATTTATAGGCCAAGCTAATGGTAACAAATTAAAATATCATAAGTTTCTAGAATTTTCAATTTAAAAAAAATATAATGTATAAATTAACCGATGGAACTTTAAAAAAAACACATTATAATGTCGATTAAAAAATCTATATACATAATATGTATATATTGACATAATTATATTATATGAATGTGTCGATTCCTGGTAATCAAATTAATGGAGTCTTGACAGAGCAATCAATGGCGATAGGCCTACAGCGTTACCACACGGCTACGGGACAAGATTCATGAATAGTTTATGAGATACTATCACATTCCACTAACAAGCTCAAACAGATCTGATGTATAGTATAGTATTGTTTATTTTATTTTTACTTTTAGACAAAAAATTATATACAATTCTTCTAATTCTAATTCTTATAATGTTTTGAAAATATGACAGCCCTAACTACAGAACAGTTATAAATTGAAGTCATAGCCTGATTATAATGATAAGTAAAGATATCCACGAGATCTCCCGAGATGCACCAGCGTACCAAGAGAAGAGTGGTTCACTGAGATAAAAGTTTTCTTTTAATAACTAAAAGCAAGAAATTATTCTTCAATTAAGGTAACTCACAGTAATTCACAGGTAGTTTGCTGTTTCTCCGACTCCAGTCCATGTTCGTCGACCACTGTGGTCTAGTGGTAAGAGCGTTGTCTTGTTTCTTGTGATCTTGGACATCACTGACTTGTCATCACTGATATCGTCTGATTTTCCAATTATCAACATATTTGGTGCATTGGCTGTCAGGCGTAATACCAAATATTATTTTTATTTTTAAAAATATAAAAATTTATGTAAAAAAATATAATAAGAAATGAATAAGTTCTCCATTTAATGCCAGAAATGATCTGGAAACTCAACTTTCTATTATAAAATTATTCCGACTACGACCGATCCCCCAGTTCAATTTTGAATAAATATTTACATATTTTTTTGAATATCCATTGTTTAATATGTATAAAGATTTGAGATACAAAATTGTATTGTTCCAAATTACATGTGTTCATTTCATGTTCATTTTCAAATGTTCAAAATTCCAGCCTAGTAGTCATACCAAGTAGAGCGAATAAAATCCATGCAAATCACGATCTAAAAATTATGAAGACCGCCCTGTCTGTAAACATTCGGTTCTCTGATAGCCACGCTGTGGACGGGTTAATAGTAATTGAGGTGGTATTAATTTAATATGTATTGCAAGTTTGTGGCCTTCGAAGGTATTGATTCAATGGCTAAAACAATTGATTCCTTCAATTCATCGCTGTGTTTTTACTGGTGTTTTATAGTTGCTCATGCATGTGTCACGTAATTCAATTCGCGTCACTTGGTGTCCGAAACTCGATAACATTAAACTCTGCCAAATTTGAGCTACACACTGCCATCGAAGTTAATATTTTGGTTAGTATTAAAGTGGATTTATGTGGTACTTACAAGAATTTCAAATTTAAAATGCCTGTCTAGACAGCTCTCCTCTGTGACTTTAACATTAGTTAGTTGCTAAAAAAATATGAAACAAATTTATTCTCATTATACTCTTGAATATAGATACAATATAATGAAAAAAAAAAAACAGTATCTAAATATTAAGCAATGTTATGATTAATAATATAACCATGCAACATTTGGCTCAGTAACTGAAAATTTTCAACTGTGAAAAAAGCATATTAAATTTTGCGAAAAGTGCAGTTGATTTTTGTTATAATCTATTAATATTTATCAATACAAAGAAATTTTAATTGAACAGGATCCCTCCTCCACTTATTTAAGTATGTACTAATAACTATTTAAGCAAGCCCAACTAACCAGTGTCAGAAGACAAGTAATAGCAAAAGTTATAAAGAATAAACCGCCGAATGATCCTATAGTTGTCGGACCACCGCCCCACTTCCTTTATTACGCTATTGGCTATGTTTAATACCAACAAACATTTACAGAGCGAAAACAAAAAATGCTATATTCGGTGTTGAACCTAATTGTTCGTAAACTTTTACAGGCCCGATACTTTTTAGGTGTAAGAATAGACCTAATTCCCATATCGCGCTCGCAGAACATGGATCCCTAAGAGGACTTTCCTCGGAGACTCACTTTCTATCGATGTTGGAAGGCACGCTATTATAGGTTTGGTTTGGCACGCTATTATTATAACTGCCTCATGAATTTCGAAGAACATTAAATACCCACCCATTCTTCGTGACAGCTATTTCGCGTGATATTGAGAAAATATACAGGACTTCTTTTAGTCTTATAACAGATACTCAGTGTACTCTTTTCGCTACATAACAGAACTTCTGTGTGGCTTCCGAGGTCTTGATGATCCAAGCATCCAAGGTTGATCTATCACTGATATTTATTATATCAAAGAATTTGAAATCTTAAAAATATTATAAACAGTCTCGATGTTATAACTCTATGCCTAAAATACCAATGATATATTTGATAAAACGTATATATGGGAGAACTAAAGACTTAGTCATCGCGGAAATATCTCGGTGTATGTCTTGTACAATGATTCAATGAGGACATCTGTATGGATGGATGGAAGGTGATTGTCAATTGATTGGCTATCTCTGATTGCTAATGCTACGTTCAAAGTGGAAGTATCAGCTATCAGGTCGTTTATCTGCGTCGCATGTGGTCTTTTTTTATAGCATCCTAATAGTTTTTTAGGAAGGTTTCGCCGAGTAAAATGTAATCGTATTGGGATACTTTCCTGTACAACCGTATGCATTTCAACTAAAATTGTATTAAAATTTATTCATATAAAACATTATAAAAAATTATAAATATACATTATATTGTTTTTTCTTCTTGACAAAGGATACAGGTCTACTATATAACAGAAAATACATATATAAATCTGGCAGACAGACAGACGTCTGCTACAAGAACTCATACCAAACATGATTTAAGACATCGACTGAGGGTGCTTGATGGAATTTCAATATCAAATTTGGATTATTGAGATTTTGTACACTTCCATGTATTTTGTCACTAACGACCCGGGTTTCGCCTTTCGGCATCTTCAGGCATTCGAGCACACGAATGGACTCGAACTGAGAGACAGTAAACAGTGTCTAACGTTTATAAAGAAGATACAAATGCGACAAATATTATTTACGAGGTAAGATATTATACGTCTGAGAGCCACACTGATACCTGAGTTAAAATTTCGGGAATCGCCCTAATCCTTATTTTTTAAACACCATATTAACAGAGTAACAGAGTGGCGAGTGAAAAGCGGCAATTCGCCACTCTGTTAATATGGTGTTTACAAAATAAGGATTAGGGCGATTCCCGAAATTTTAACTCAGGTATCAGTGTGGCTCTCAGACGTATAATATCTTACCTCGTAAATAATATTTGTCGCATTTGTATCTTCTATATAAACGTTAGACACTGTTTACTGTCTCTCAGTTCGAGTCCATTCGTGTGTTCGAATGCCTGAAGATGCCGAAAGGCGAAACCCGGGTCGTTAGTGACAAAATACATGGAAGTGTACAAAATCTCAATAATCCAAATTTCATACCAAACAATTTATAGTAGCGACGTGAAATTTGCACATGTATTCTATTAATAATTCATGGACTATATTTTGTGGGGGTCACATGAGGTACGGTCAACGGTGATATTCTCAAGTTTAAATAATGCCCCAGTGTTAACTTCTCGTTTCTCGTGCGAAATCAGGTAATAAATACTAGTAACTAATTGAAAAAATAATCAGATAAACATTGGCAAAGAAGTCTACCGAGTACGTTCAGAGAAAATCTAAATGAAACTAGTTCTCGTCTGAACTCACTCACATCTACACGAAATATGTTGACAGTCTAAATGAACTCGTAAAACAATTTTAAAGCTTTTTCCATTGTTATCACCATTAGCAGAGTGGTTTAACACTGTGTGGAGAAGAAAATTTTTTCCACGGTTCTTCAAATAATCATCAGTTACATAAGAAATTGTCGTTGGCAGCAGTGATGTACAATTTAACTGCTTTATACCTCCCTTTTCATATTATAGAAGAATTAGGCTAGATTGGTTGTTGGTATCAATCCTTCTGCGACCCTCTTTTTCAATATTAGGAAGTGAAGTGAGAAGGAAAAAACACATCCATTCATGCCTTTGGATGCATAATTGTTTGATAAACACATGAAAACATCAATCCTCGAAATAAAATACTATTTTATTAGTTACCGAATTAGTCCATTTTTTGGTAGTAACTGTCGAACGATGTCGTATTAAATTATTTTACGCAAGGTCTGAAAGAATAATGGTATATATATTATTATGTTTATTTTGAAAAAGTTAATTTTAGGAAAGTAGTTAATTTCAAAATTAATATACTAGTTATCTTTTATTATGACAATATAAAAACGCAAAAAGTATGCCCCGGGTGAGGATCGAACTCACGACCTTAAGATTATGAGACTTACGCGCTGCCTACTGCGCCACCGAGGCCCTTGCGCAATGCGGAAAATAATTATATTTAAGAAAGAAGCTATGTATGTATAAATGACACTGCGCCTCATACTATTGATAACTTGATTATTTTGTTGTTCCCGTTTCATGGATCATAAATAAATTTCTGAAATATTCAACTGTGAAAGTGCTATTTTTTTATTCATTATTGTTTTGTTATTTTATTTTATTTATTTATTTAAAAATCAACAAAATATCTCCATAATAGATTATGCGCTTAAATTACTAGAGGTATTTACGTATAAATAATTATTAATTTGGTAAAATGATTATTAAATTGGTTTCGCCACATTGTTTAATCAATTGTACCGTTTATTTCATTTCTGTTATAATGCCCATTGTAGGATTTTTTTATTATCATTACACTCATTTCATATTCTAAAGGTTTCAGAAATTATTTCCTATCCTGTTTTGAAGATTACCAAATTCATAGTTAAAAAACAAAAGACAACGAATGATTTTCTGTATGTGAGTATTATTTTCCGTTAAATTTATTCAAATATGTTATTTTTCTTTAAATTTATCATTGAAAATTAATTCATCAACATACAAGTGGTGTTTTTTAGTTATATAGAAAGATTATCTTGTCGTTTTACGACCTGTCCAAGTATTTGGTATGAATCGCGATAATTTAGTGAACATTTACTTACTGATTTTTCAACATGTGTATAGCAGTGGCGTGCCGTCCATACATGCGGTAGATGCGCCGCATGCCTTACAATTCGGAAATGACAAGGCTTTTTTCCTCATCTTTATAAAGCCATTAAATTAAAATTGTACGTAAATATCAAACAAAACTGCTTCAAAGTTCAACGTTTATCCACTAAATTCAGAAAGTGTGCGCATCCTGATTGACATTTATCTGCGTTCTATTCAGCCGTGACCGCTCGATATACGTATGACCTCTAACCTCTGACGAAATTTGTTCGAAATTTCGCATGCATGCGCCAAGAAGTTTGGATTTGGGCTATGGATCGCACATGACAGTTAGTATGGGGATGCATGCGCTTGGTTTTTAATCAGTCGCTACCCTGAGCATGGATTAACAGCAAAAAAAAAAGAAAGAGGGTTTAATAATACATTAGCGCAATATTAAATATGGAATAAAAGAAACTGTAGACGATTTGAAATTAAGGTGTAAAACTCGTGAGAAGAATAAAATTGAATTTCAAAAACAAGATGAATTTTGCATATTGTCCTCCCTTCACAGCATGCCTTGCATCATAAGTCACCGCACACCATTGCTGTGTGGCATATTATTTAATTTTCCATCTTATTGACATGGAGTTTATTAAAATATTGGCATCGCCATCCCACACGTCAAAAGCTGACATGACTCCAAAGACCTTCATACAAAATCCTGTATTTTCAAAATCAATGACTTTCAATGATATCGTGGTTGACATGGTATTCTTCCTTAATAATAATTATAAACATATTTTTAATATATGGATATATTGGCTGTAATGGCCCATCTATGTAAGCCAAGACAAAATATTAACAAAAACGCTCCTGTTTTTGTGTATGAAGTTAAAATTGGTGTTAAACACATATGTATATGTGCACTCAATATGTTCAAAAAACAATGAAAAATATCATATTTAACAATGTAATCCCAATTTTCCGGGCTTTTCAGGGTTTTTTGCAACACTATTTAGTTATAAGTGCGTGTTTAATATGTTGGCTTCTAAAGATGTACCTATCAAATGCATACTTGAAGCTTTAAATATTGAATGCGAATTAAAATGAATAAATTTAATATCACATTTATTCTGTTTGTGTAACATGGCTTCTGTTTACGAAGTCACAGCGAAAGGGTTAAGATTATAGTGTAATAAAATAACAATAAAAGGCATAAAACTGTTCCGCGGTAAAGATTCTTCCAAATACATACTAAAATTATTATTGCAGCGTATTTATTTTATTTGCCATCCTATCATGCAATATAATTCTTTACTGCGGCCATAATACAATCGAGACCACCCACGACGGATGCATTTCTCAATGCTTATTTCCGAAAAGCAAACCAATTCGTAAAATTCCAAGCGAGGCTGGCTCGCGTTGTGCAAGGGGCACTGCGACTCGAGCGTAATTTTTTGTACGAGTAATCAAAAATCGGGGGAATTTGTGAACAGTGAATAGATGGCACTCTTGTATAGATGCTACGTGTGTGGTCTAGTGATCTGAAACTAGTGACTGGAGTGCGCTGATTGGCATTTTAATTGTTTGAAAAAACATTAACATTTTTTTTATAATTACAACGTTCCATTACTCAAAATCCGTAAATAGAAATAAAGAATGGAAAAAGTTTTGCCGTCATAGAAATATAAATAATATTGGAATGATTTTTATTAAAGGTCAATTGTGTGTAGTAGTCAAAAATATTTACATTGGAACTCATCTACAAACATTGTTTTAAAACATTTAAACAAACTATAAGTGTCACCCAGAATGAAAAAATTTCCTCCATCCCCCTGGATACCTCCAGCGTACCGATAACGGCGACTGCATTCCCTCGTTGGATTGCTATGCTTAATCGCTGTCTAAGGTATTCACTTGAGTGGCACTCACCCGTCCTGTCGGTCATCCTTCGATCAATTTCCGCCACCGTCCTCAAAGCAGAGGGTTCCCAGGGACCCAACGTCTCAAAACTCAATGGACAGAAAATGAAATTTGGCGACAGACAGCCGTATATTTTGGATTTGCTGGTTTCAGCCGTGAGAGCCGCTGAGCCTGACGATTCAGCGGATTTATTCACGTGAGATTCTGCAATTGTATCCACCATAGTGGCATCCCAGAACATGCATGGAATGATTACCACTAAAAAATAGTTAAAATAAGAGAATGTTGTATTTCGAAGAACAGAAATCTAAAAGATAGTCAATGCATATATAGGTATCCTATCAAGCAATATTGATGTTGAATGTGCGGATGACATTTTTCATGCTGCGTGTGATACCTAATTGATAGCAATGCAATTAACCAACTTTGGTTTGTATGGTTACTTGAAGAAACCAGGAGTTTGCAAAACATGTAGCAAAGAAGATTTTAATATTTATGTGAAATTTATATCGGTAATGAATACTTTCTTTATCTATACCAACAATATATAACATTTTTTTCTTTTGATTTGACAGACACGCTTGATCTGTACCGTATCATTTATAAGTACATTAAAAAAAACTTCTTTGAAAGATAAGAATTATTCTCTTTATGACTCATCTTAAAATAAATTATTCACAAACAGGATTGTATGAGAAGAAATAGTTTTTTTCTGTCATATCCTGTAGTAGGTAAGCATACTAGTATACAACTCTACGGAATTACGATAGTTATTTTACAATTGAACCTTTTCCTGTTTTTTCTTGAGTAGGTATCGTATCGTAAATAATACGCCCAATTCCCGAACAGGCTTATTCTGATAGTTTTAAGTATCTTCTTAACGTATGTGTCATAATCTAACTTTTGTCAAAATAAATCATAAAATAATAACTTTGAATGAAAGTGTCGCTATGAAGCATCTATTAGAAAATCTGTATTAATAACATATTGGTTTAAGTTAGCAACAATATTTCAGGAGTAACACGAGGGACAAAAAATAAATAAATACTGTTATAGTTACGTACCACTGTCGCGGTCTCTCTGCATTCTAAATTTGAATCTTCGGTAGCAACCGAACTGTCAAATGGATCTTTCCAAAATGACATGTTACAAATTTCTATCTATGATTATTCCGATTTATAAAATCAAAAGAAAAAGAGAACGCAACATAGAAAAGCTTTTAAAAAATAATACTTTCGATTTTTAAAAACAGTTCGAATTTCCGTCTAAGCTTGATTATGCGCATATATTAATATATTTTATTTTGTCTGTCTGTTTTAATACATCAAATGAGATTTGTTCGATTAGGCATGTACACATGATTCCAAAAAAACTGATCAGTACAATTCTGATAACAAACGAATAAGCCCCGTAATATTTTAAATTGTATGTTTTAATTTATGATAATTTGTAATTTAAATGCCATAAATCATTTTTGCAAAACGTTTATAAATTTAACTATCAAACACTTCGTACACGCATTGTATGCTTCCTCTAGTTATACCGCTGGTGGCATGCTAGGCAATCACTATTGATATTCAAAATAACTGCGAAAAATCGGCCAAAGAAGTTTGGCACGACCCTTAGACCGTATTGTATATTGTGAAGGTCGTTATTACTCGTTTCCGACTATACGTGAAATAATTGATTATTTATTATTCGATGGCGCTACAGCTCAGGTTGAGCCTAGTCTTCCTAAATCACTTTTCTATACAGTCAGGTCCTCAGCATTCCTTTTCCGGTTGGGGGTTTTAAGAAACACGCCGGTATCCATCATGTTACCATAGCATCCGCAGTTTTCCAACTGGTTTCTTTCCTCTTGGGGTTCCTAAAAAACTTTTTTGGTACCCGTAGGCTTGGCATACGCTGGAAATGACCTGCCTGTTGTGTCTGGATGTTAATTTGAATTGATTTGTTACTTTAGTTATTATCGACTAAATCTTTCCTGCGAACTATTTATTGGTTCATGTTCTTAGTCGATTAACCCACTAGAGTCGCTTAGTTCGATCTTAAACGACCGATTCTCGATATACGGATTCATCAGAAGGTATGTAATTAATATCAATTTGATTTAAGTGGCTGTACTAGTGAAATTTTTTGGAAAAATTATTCCTTTTTAAGCACACTAGTGCATTTCTCAAAATTAGTCCCGTGTAGCTTTGCTTGGGTCATGAATGTGGGGGATATACTGTTTTTGTCTGTCGATAGCGTTGTGGAAGGTGGCTATGAAACATGCATATACACAACTGGTGGTGAAGGGAAACAAGCTTGGTCCATAAATGAGACTTATTGATTAAAAACATTTCTTAGATTAAAAAACAAAAAACAAAATTATTCAAAAAAATACCTAAAATTGACAGATACGATATGTACTTAGTAGGTCAACACGTTCCACGTGAGATGAATTCAAATATGTAAAAAAATTAAATTAAATACTCTTACATACACACAGTAGGTTATCGCTCAGCAATATGTCGTTACCCACTAACAAAAATATTTGGACTACAATATACATATATTATTGCCGTATGTCGAGCGATAAGCTGAAATTTACGCGTTTGACAGTAAAGTTTCATGGCAGCTGTCAACTACATTTGAGAGCTTAACCTTTTTCCTTTGCGAAAATGTAATTTATAGCAAACTATCAAATAGAAATTAAAGAACTCGTGATGGGTGGTCTTTGAAATTCATCTGCTATTTTATTGCGCCAGCAATAAAAAACTAAACATTTTTATCATTATATTATTCTTTCAGCGATTAATCGTACCAAAAGTTTCCCAAATTCAATATCTTTATAACCAAAGACGGAAAAAGGATGATCAATTGATCGTCTTTCAAAATATCAATAAAAAACTATGAATGCCGAACTACTCTTCTTTTTGGATAGTTCTATTTTACGATGAATGATTTTACGATGAGAGATTGTGACGTTTTGTATGCGAAATTTTTAAACAGAGGTATCTTTGGTGGGCACACAGAAACACCCTGAACCAAAATTACTCACCATGAGGACTAGGATGTAACATGGTGGACTAGGCAGTCCTTTATAATGCCCATAATTATGAAGGAGCGATGGGCCTGACTTGGCCTAGTGCTGCGGATGCCCCGGAGGAGGCATAGTCTCGCTTGTATTTTCTTCAAGATGGATTATACTGAAAGGCTGCCGGTTACCATCCATATAATGTACTCGATAGTTTTTTGACATGTTATTGGTGGAAGGCGAAAAATGGCTTAACAGTAAGACAAAAAAATTAGAATAAAAAAAATCCTAAGATATGATGTATGAAGTTTTTTTATCAATGTGGATTGCGATGTCAAAAAGGTTGGAAGCTACTGCTAAAAAAAGATTCAGCATACGATTTCAGATAAATAATAGTCCAATGATAATTGTATACGAATATTTTTTTTATTCCGTTCATTGTATCACGCAGACCATGATTTTCGTGATTGTATTCTCATTTTTTGCAACAATCATAAAACATATTATTTATGTAAGTAATTCTAAGTTAGCAGAAAAACTTCGTTTCTTGTTCCAAAGCAATATGAATCGGTATTCGCTAATCGTTATAGTATGATTATTAAATTTATTGTGTACAATTGTGTAGTGGTTTCATTAGTTTGACATGCGACATGAAAGACAGAGCTTCAAATCTCGGGAAGAGATTCAGAAAATCGTGGGTGTGGTCTGACCACACACGACGTTGGCTAGCTGTTCATATTAGTTAGTTCCGGTTCGATGAAAGCTAACTTCACATCGCGATCAGATTAATCCATCTTGGATTATCCAAATAAAAGCTACCCACTCCGTTCACTACCGACTCCTATCATATAAGATATAAAATAGGTAGAATCACACAACTGTTGAGAAACGATGTTAAAAATACATCGGAACAATATATTTTTATTTTTTTAGATGTAATTTAACACGTCAATAAAACAGTTTGTATTTGTTTCATTACTATCTACACTAGTAATGTGAGCACCTGGTGGCAATGCCACATGTGAAAAGTCACTCAATGCGCGATGCACAGAGAGAGAGTGAGTGTATATTGTGCGTTATAGATAGGACGACAAATATATCAAGATAAAATATAAATATATGTATTGTAATGCTGTAACGAAAGTTTCACCAAAATTCATATACTTAAAAGTAGTTCTTTTCCCAGATTGTTTAATTACATTTCAAAAAACCGCAGATTAATGGTTTTACGATAAGGATAATATAATAATTGCATTGATTTTGAAAACTTTTCATATTGAGCCTTGATTATAGCATATCTGAATTCACAACGCTACGCTACGTGTCGTTTCGATTTTCCCCTCTAAATTGTATTTAAACAGTAAATAATTATAATAATAATAGTGATATTGTCTTAGCAAAGTAAGCTTTTGCCCTACTTGATTTATAGGTCAATGGCACACTTCCTTGAATGGACACGTGCATAAATTGATTATCCTAGCGAATTATGGATTTTCTTCAGTGACAAGGATATCTACGATCCTCTCTTCCTACCAACTGTCCTATCACGTAAACGTGGGATAGGGAGAGCGATTTGATAAGTATGTAATAATAATTATTTCTGAAAACAATCGAGCTCTCAAATTTATCTGGGGCACACTGGAGCCGCGCGTCATCTCGTAAAAAACAAATTTCCTTGGTGAAAAAAGTACTTAGAATCATATTCCATATTAATTGTCAGAAATAAATGGGCATTATTAATCATAAAATCTCGTTTTCAAAAATTATCGAGCCTTTCAGCTCTGTTCCGTTTCGAGCCCTGACTTATGAGTGACTCACTTACAATCAGTTCTTGATAAGATCTTATGTTGAAATGCTCCACTCCATACCCCATATTATCTACATTCTCCACATTGGGAGCGGACTTATTTTTTAAATATTGATTTTCACTGAGTGATAGGTTCACCTTTAGGGAGACAAATTAAATTATTTAATATGACTGAATTGAAAATGACGTTAATCATAATTTCCTAATATTGTATTCGTGTGATCGAGGCAGACGATTCGAGTTCGCGACTTCGTACTTCCCATTCATCGCAGATTGGACTCACAGCTTGCCAAATTAAAAAGATTAATTGCTTTTCATTCACTGGCAATTCTTAAATAACCACTTATTAATTTATGTCTGCGTTTATTTTTAAATCTATTGTGTCTGGCCACTGACTGTCGGCTTAATCTTATATTAACTTATAAAGCTTATCAGTATCATGGAAAAAAGGATATTCTATTCAAAGGCGTATGATCATAAATATCTAAACATTGAATAAAATATTTTGATTCTAATTCCTTAAAACTATTATATCTAAAACTTATATTATAAAAGAAAGGGACATCACATTGCGTTACAGCTCATACAAATAATTCCATGATTCATGATATAATCACTAGAACTTTATAAACCTCCAGTCGTTCTTGTTATAAAGAGATTAAATTCATAAAAAGAAAGCACAATCTATAGTACTTGTTCTACAAGTGTATGTGATCAGGATCGACTTCGATCGGCGAGAGAACATGTTTAATTTTCGGTTAATTTTAAAAATCGTGCTTGGTCACATAAAGAAGCACGGTGAAATTAATTTATAGGTACTACAAATTGTGTTTTCTTTTTCTGAAATACTAGATTTGTTGCCGTCTAACATTAGTCCATTCAGACGTTTGCGCTATTCAGGTGCCAGATAATGTTGAAATTTTAAAATTAAAAGTAGAAAATATCACCGTGGACCGTACCTCATGTAACACACAAATTATAGTCCATAAATTAATAGTAATGCTAAAAGTTGAAAATAGCACAGTTGGCCTAGAAATGGCAGCCAGAATTACATGTGAAAATTTCACGTCGCTTCCGTTCACCATTTGGGAGGAGTTTTTGTGATGGACAGACTGACAGATTGATACATGTATTTTCTGCTATATAGTATAGATAATATAGGTCTTCAACAATATCTTTAAACTTATCTCAAAAAATATTCAGTATTATCTCCAATATGTATTTTGAAGTTTTAGCTTTTAAGACTAAACTCTCGAATTGGGTATGTAGGGATAACATAAAATACTTAGCATGAAGATGATATCGAATGTTTAAAAACTCGGTATACAGATCGGAGACAATCTTCCTCCCCATGATTTGGATGAATCTGAGATGAAAATTATAAATTTCAGACTGAGCGACAAGGCCACAAACAAATGATGAATTATTCATCATTGCAACAATAAAAAAATATTCCGAATAATGCAGACAGATTGAATTTTAAATAAAATTTAATGAAAATATAAAGAATATTATCATCAGTATCAGTTAGTCAATGGTATTCTCAAGACTGAGAACTGACCCGAACAAATTTAAACAAATTATTTATTATAAATTACATTCATTGTCAATGCTAATATGCCGAGCGAGGTGAATAAAAAGTTTTTATTAAGGAATTGTTATATTTCCACCAAGATTTGGTAGTTAACAAATTGCTGTGATAATCGTGGTTATTGTAGTTTATAATAAATGATGCAATGTTTTTGCGATTTTCGGGGAGGTCTTTTTTGCTTTGTAGTCATCAGCAATCAACGCATCATCGTCTACTGCGGTTTAAAAAATAGCTTGTACAAATTTTGACGTGTTGATTAATTCCAAGAGTGCGAATAACCAGGATAATATACAATGCTTGGACGGCGTAGATTCATCGCAGTCCTTCTACGAAATAATACTTATTTATTTATTTATTTAAAACGGAAATGTTTTGATGACAGTTTTTTCTCTAATCTGGTAAATGACGCTTGTCTAGGACAGGATGCGGTTAATGAGATAATAATTGTGAATATCTAATAAACATATTGTGGTATTTCATTGAATTTAAAGAAATTTCTTATTTTTATTGTTTACTCATATTGAACTTCAGCATTTTATAAATTTGATTATTGGTACCCTACATAGCAGTAGATTCAAATAATGAGCTCTACAAATGATAGTACCCTCGTTTCTGTTGCTACGCATTTTATTTATTTTTCATTTGATAGCCTCTGTGGTCTGTGGTCAAATTCAGATTTTGTCAATCTAGTTCGAATCCTGCGTTCAAAAGACTTATTCCGAGTCCCGCACTGTCTCTGAAAATCACGATTTAAAATTTTACACGAGGAAACATATGTAGTGTTTTTTTTCAGTTTTTGTACAGCCGCCTTGCTTGCGACGTTCTATGAATACGTACCAACTAATAAAACTGTTACGATTCCATACATTTTTGTGTTAAAATTAAAGTATAATTCCCGTCATTGTATTTACTCACCTGTGATTCCTGTGAATGATTATTGTGTGACTGCTCCGCATAATATGTTCCCATTTATATATTATAATTTAATTAAAATAAGTTCTTACTTAATGCTCTAACTTTTTTATAATTTTCCGACAGTATAATCAGTTGACATAATGACCGTTCCGATCCGTAATTTTAAAAATCTACTAACCCAGAGCACAAGGCACAATTTAGAGAAATCCCTTTACCTAAATATTGACCGCGCACCTATGTTAAGCGATTAAAAAACTGTTTAAATATTACCAAGAATTGATAAGTACAGAATGCACAATTTTCTATATTGTTATTAAATAAAGCGGAGTGTTTGCTGTGGTTTCGAAAAAATGGAATACATATATAAGGTCATTACTCTTTAAAATTGGAACTGTAAAAGTATTGTTAGAAAAATACTCCAGTATCCTTAAGATATAGGTTTACAAAATGTTTATTTTTATAAATCCAAATATAATATTTAATAAATAAATTGTTCTCGTCATTTTTACTTCTGGTTATAAGCGAACTAAGCAAAAGAATCGGTCCCGATGCCGAGTTGTTCCGCTCTGTAATAGGCGCGGTGAACCTACGTTCATCTATGACCCCTACTACCAGCTTTTGACTAAGTACATTAATTTATTTACTAAATAATGTGTAAATTTTTAATAATATAAATTGAAGTTTATAGAAAATGGCCTTATTCGAATAGATATAAATGAATGGTAACCTTGCAAGGTGAAAAAGTTCTCTACTCTAGGTTCTAGGGCTTTGATTCAACTAGGATGCGCGGTTAAGGGTTTGAGTTCCCGAATGGTCATATCCATACATATATTTATGAACTTCGATCCAAAGGCATGGCTGATTGTGATGATAAATGCTCCATTAAGATCCGCATATTACACATTGGAAGCACATATGGTTAAACAAAAGAGGTACACAATCGGATATGTTGGACAGCATTTTGAATATGAAAATAACTATCGGTTTTTGTTTTGATATGAAACTTAAAATGCAGCCCGGAATAAAATGTAAACTGATTTCCTAAATAATCTCTTTTAAATGAATTCTTTCAACATTTGACGTAACTACTGTATTCGTATTTATATAATACATACATAAATATAATAATATCGAGTGAAATACACAGTTACAAAGTAACGTAAGCAAATAGAGCTTATTATTAATCTTATTATTAATTATTAAGAAGCTTATTATTAATCTAGAACTCCACTTCTATACTGACGGATTTGTAAATAATCTATAATATACGTTTCTAATATAAAATGTTGTCTGACTTGTGACGTGACAGGGCGCCGCCACTCTTGGCTTTCCTGCAGTGCAGTGATCGACAACTAATACAACAATTAGCATGAAAACCTTTTCTCAATCAAGTGAAAAATCATTTAAGCTCAAGCAATTTCACAACAACCGGTATTAGTTATTATTCATTTCGTAAATAAGTATAAAGATTACTGAAATTGTCGACGTTTCATGTAAATACAATTTAAAAATAGTGGCATTGACTCAATTAGAAGTCCATATGCTCCACATTGGAAGCGGATATGATTTTTTTAACGTTTATAGCCAAGAAAATTATACAACGTCCAAACACAAAATAAAAGGTCAAACGCAAAGGTGTGAGCAAGAAGGATACAAGGGCATGCGCCGCATGCCCTTATATCTCGTTTGCACCTTCACTTTTCATGTGATTGAGCGAGAAAGAGATAAAGCCACCGCACGCGCCTGTACTATGTATTTAACTATACCTATTGCTTATGAAATAGTATTGGGATTGCAATTTTCAATACTATGGTTAGTTCTTGAAATGTGATGTGAATACGAAATACAAAATGTGTAAATGGGTTGATATCGAAATTTTAAGATGAATGTATGGATTGAGTTGACGGTACAATTAAAAATTGATCAGAATTTAACAACACACAAATTATTAAGGTAAAAGTTATTGTTTAATAATAAGACAGATAAGTTTTTAATCACGAAATACTGGTTTAAGCACTACCTGAAATGTAAAAATCTTACAAACAAAAACCATTTGCTTTAACATGAAACCAAATACAAGGAAAAAGTATTTATTTAGAAATACATTCGCCCATGTTGTCAATTCATTCTTCAATCAATAAAAATAACAATTATTGTGGATTGTTAAGTGTAATATGTAGATAGCAGATAAATTGGATTAGTACTCGTGATTAGGGATAGATATCAATCCTCAGCATTCGAGTCCAACAAGTAGTCAACCCACATCTCCGACAATCAGACAGCAGCTCTTTATATTTGCGACGAGGGGGAAGCCGCGCTCTTAAGAAGGGGGGCGGCAGGGGGGGGCACGGCCACCCGCGTCGCATCTCACGGGTGGTCTCTGCCGATCAATTAGAGCCGCACGCGCCTCCGCCCCGCGCATGCCAGCATACATGCACACGCACACATCAGCGCTACACTCGCACACATTTCCATCCGACTCGCGGTATTTTATTCGCATTCGCGTATAGCATCTAGGGATGGAAATACCAACAAATTGCCTGTGTACTCGATATCGGTAACGATTACTTATATTAATTAAAGGACCGACAATCAATATATATCGCTTACAATTAAATGCAATTTTGCTTAGATCATATTCACTTTCATTCAATTAGTCCACAAAAAACAAATTCTTTCACTAAAAATAAAGTGAACCAACATAATAAAATATATTTTAACATTGAAGAAATATAGGTGCTTCTTTGTTTACCCCCGGGCGGAAGACACGAAATGATGGCTGCGTTTCAGCCATCCATAATATGACATATGACACGTCACATAACTCCCAAAAACTATAGCTAAAAACTTGCACGCACGAGTATAGTTATGTTTGCTCCCGCCTCATTCTTCCCCGCTACAACGCTACCAACGTTCGTCAACCATCGCGATTTTGACTCCCCATAAACGTCCAAAATTCGGCAACATCTTCTAATATGACAGTGAATGCATCCCGACTGCCCAACCTCGTCCTCTACATAAAGGTTCATTAAGTGTCGATTATTATAATGTGCGATTGTAACAATCGTACTGCAGTTTCCGCACCGCGCACCTTTTTTTAATGTTTTTCATGCTTACGACAATATAAATATCGCTCATCTGAAGGTTTTGAACTGGACATTCAAGTAAGCATGAATATTGATAGGTAATATTTTTAAACAAATTATACATTTATGCGAAAATGATGGTCCATGCGCTTGCCGTGTATTTCTCTTTCTCGCTCAATCACTTGTACAGTGAAGGGTCCGAGTAATTACAGCCTACTACAACCTACTTGCGTATACGCAAGTTAGGTTGTGTGATAAAGATAGAGATAAATCCACAGCACGCCGATAGTAAGTATAAATGTGTTGTTTATATTTTTAAATCGGTCGTGTAACGGCCCCACGTGGATGGTGAGGTGCAGTTATGACCGTTCGCTCATTTCGTGTCTTCCGCCCGGGGTTAAGCAAGGAAGCACCGAAATATATTACACTTACATAATATTCAGTCACTTGTTTGGTCAACTTCTTTATGTTGATTTTAAACTTCTCATTTGTCACCATTAATTTTAATGTAACAATAATTTACTAATACACTTTTTAAAATAAATGCTTTAACTTTAATAAAAATAATTGCTTAATATTTCTTATCACGAAAAAATATTTTCACATAGATAAAATAGTTTTCACTCAACATAAATACTCACACTTTGAAATCGACAGTATGTCTTTGTTCCATGCATTAGAAAACATTACACAAACCAAACCAGACCAACACTAACATAACCTACTACAACTTAACTCACTTTGTTAAAAGAATCCGTGACTAAGTGGACACTATCAAAAATAAAGTACCGAAGTTTGAGTGTACTAAGTTAATACTATCTAGTCCAAAGTGCAAACTATCGAAATAAAAGTTCAAGTGTACCAAGTGAATACTATCTAACACAAAGTGCAATCATTTATAACCCCTTATATAATACAACCGATATGAAAAATGCGTGTTCGTGATCTATTTTCTTCTTGAGTTACCTTTTCAAATTAAGTGTTTGAATGTTTTCAAGTGATTTGATATTAGAAAATATTCGTTGCAGTCAAATATTTTATTTTTAATATTATGACAGGATCGCAACATGTTTGGACAAAAATATACACCAAAATTATTTCGGTGTTCTTAATTTTTCTTAGCTTCACGTATCTCAGTTGCAGTCAATCAATCTCAATCTTCGCATTCATGCTGTATGCAGCAACGTGTACTGCGTTTGTAACGCTAGTCTTTGTAAACATCCTAACAGCAAAAACTACACAAGCAGTCACCTTTTTTTCTCACATAAAGAAAAAACTTATTTGTAACTGTATCTCCTGCTACTTTATACATTTTACCACTATCTCTCAAAACCCAGACTAGTCCTGCGCGACATGAATACATTGATGTGAGATAAACTTCATGATTAAAATGCAACAAATATGGTTAGTAATTGAATGGTAATTGTGAAGTGTAAAACGAGTTAAACGTAGGTTTAGATGCTACTACATTGATGAAATAAGCAAATTAGAAGAATAATGCTGTAGCGCTACTACCGGTTAAGTAAAATAATGATGGTTATGAATATAATATTAAGTTTTATAATGTTATGTATTGTAATGTTCTCGGGTAATTTATTAGAAAATGAAAACAATGGCTGCTTTGTATTTTGGTATATTTTTATCTCACGGATACAGTGACACAGATATTTCTGAATTAATACTACTGGAGTAAGCTTAAGGGAGTGGGTGACACTTAACTAAACGTATCGCCTCCCTTGACTGCTGAAAATGCGTGTATCTCTGCGATGTTGGTAGGCGACTTAATAAAATCACAAAAGAATGCGGATAGGGTCGGACAACCAAAAAACGAACATCGAGTTGACGTAGGGGTCGCAAAGAAGCAGAGCTGCTCAACAGAAGTTCGAACACAAACAGACATTGGGTTCACAGTTTATATATCGTTGAATGATTCTATCCAATCGTTAATGTTGAATAATTTCATCCTTAAAAAATAAAAAATTGTTATTCATCACTCATCTTTGAAACCTAAGGCAAAAATGTCTAAATGCCGTGTTTAAAATAAGAGATATCGATTCCGAATAACCAACTATCGTTACAATCTCCATCCCTATTTCAATATCCTGGGTTGTCGCGACAATATTATTGTTTCGGCTAGTTGACTTTCTGTCACCTCTGTTCATTTTTTTATTATAATTTACTCTCCATGGCTAAATGGCATTTCGGTGACGCCACTGCTCATTGGAAGCGGTAGTTAATCTGATTACAATTTGTAAATATTGATATTAATAAATTGTATTAAAAAAATACATAGAGACAATGAATGCATAATCATTTATTTATTCAAAGACTTCAATATTGCCTTTCATGAATTCATAATTAGGTATGTTGTTTTTTTTTTTTTATGAACCCTGTGTTGAAAAGATATGCGATCAGAGAGGCCAAAGATTCTCTCAAGTCTAGCTCTATTGAAATGGCAGATTATTAAATCAAAGAAAAATAATGTAAATATATATTTGTAAACAATTTTCCAAATGAAGTACCTAGGTATGGCCTTAAGTTCGCTAAAAGTGATTTGTTGAAAACAAATTAATATTACCTATACGCCCTAAGACCGAAGACCCACTTAGATAGATAGATATCTAAATATCTTAAATATAATAAGACATTTCCAAAATTCTAGCGAGCTGGATTCCATAAATACCAACACCAGCTCCTTAGATAATCTGATATTCTTGAAACTTCTTGGTGGGAAGACGCTAAGTCGGCGTAACGATTAGATGGTCTTGCTTTCAAGTCATAGCAAGATCAAGATCATCACATAAAAAAAATCAATTAAAATTTAAGTTCTTGCAGGCGTGGGTTCTTGTCTCTTCAAGTATGTTTTTTTTCCTCGAGTTGATGTCGACTAACTTAACATTGGATTAGTGGAAGAGAATTTTAAATATCACAAACATCCATACCTACATTCTACATTGCCTACAAATAGAAATCCACAAATCGATTAAAAAATCAATTTATGAAACTGACCGTACCGAGACTTCAACCCGAGACACTGAACAACGGCCCGACAAACGGAAAGTAGTCAGAGCGATTGGCTAACCACTAGTCCTGTAATAGCCCTATCTTTTTTCGAAAAAGAGAGGTAAAGCAACTTGGTAACAAGCAGTTCTAGAAGAAAAACTTCTATTAAGATACCTACATTAGGAGGTCATATGCTCCACACTGGGTGCGGACATGGTAAAAAAACTTAACATCAGCATTAATTTAAAAAAATATCTGGCACATACCCAATTAGTTGTAAATAACTAATGCCAAATATATTTTTTTACTAATATCTGTATTTTTGAATATGTTTAATTTGGTTGTCCAAGTCCCTCCCATGTGTATTTTTCAGCTATCTGAAAAATTAAATCCACTTGTGGAAATTTTCTAACGTGATCCGAGCCGGTTTCGCTCATTTTAAGTATTACCATATTTGAACCTTCAGCATTACTATATCTAGGCTTACTTATCTAGAAATGTGATTGTATAGGTAATTTAGTATCGCCTATATGAAATTTTCAAAATAATTAATTAAAAAAGCCCATTAATTATAATTGCGACAATTTTTTCTCATAATTCTCGTGTTTATCAACAACGATCTGATTAATTTGTATAATTATTGCTTTTTGTATTGCTAATAGTTTACAGTTTCTTCTAAAATTTTATTTAAGATATTATCAAATATGTTAAATAGGATTTAAATCATGATTCATTAATAATAATCGTTCATTGAATGTGAAGTTTTAAATTAGTCATCTGGAGATTATTATTATTAAATTTTATTCGATATATTAAACAAAACTGCCAATATACCTATTCAATGCTTAAAATTAGAGGTCTCCAAGCTACGGCCCGCTAGTACCACCAATCCGGACCGCGGTCAACTGATTTCACTCACTAAGGCCTACAGGACGACTTCAACGGATGCTCTGCCAGTTCTGGCCGGTGTGCTACCGTTGGACCTGCACATACAGGCACGTGGTGTAATAACTCTTCTTTTGAAGAGGATTAACACGGATATTGAAGGCGTCCCTCTGACGCAGCCTCTGTCGCAAAATATACCTTTAACTCACACTTATCGTTCATTTGTATATATGCTGGTGTACAAAACAGCCCTAGCAGCCTGGCAGACTAGGTGGACTGCATCCACCTAAGGGTGCCAAACATATCTATTCTTCCCGGACGTGACCTGGAGACACGAGTTAAAGTGTCTTTCACCTGGATACTGGGCTTGCCAGTTTATAACCGGCCATGGCAAGTTCAACGGTAAACTATTTGGGCTGGGCAAGTTGGTTGAAAGACCGGATTGCACTTGTGGATACAACCATCAGAACGCTAATCACGTTCTGTGGGACTGCCCCGAGATTAATGCCGAACTAGCAGAGCTGTTTGCTGTGGTCCGTCCTCACACCGGCCCAATAGGCCACACTGACTTGATTTCAACCAAGGTCAACTTTGAGGCATTCGATAAATTTGCAACATCATATGGGGAGCGGGATATTCTCGATTCCTCGTTAGATTCAACGCGGAGTAGATTAAACCCTAGCGCTACGGTGAATTCTCAGTATACGGATACACAAGATACTTAATATCGCTTAAACTAAGTGGCTGAGCAAGTCACATTTTCTTTTTATTCCTTCTATCTTTTCTTTTCTTAAGCACAATAGTGCGTGGTTAAAAGATCGGTTCCGTGCAGTAAATTCGTTTCTTTTCTTGATTATTATTGGGTTATGGAAGGCGGCTGCACACACATAACTTGTGGAGGTGGGGACACCAACTTTTATTTCAAAATATAAATTAAATTTTTTTAGTCTGAATGCATTAAAAAGAAGCGAACACCAAAAAGTAAAAGAATGCATTCTGGCAACAAGAATTTCATTATTATACCTATTCTTCCTTTATGTTTGATATTCTCGTTTCAATATTCGGTAAATATATATTATGTATGTCGCAAAACTACACAGGGTAGACCACACGCCGTATAAATTTGTACTCCGGCTTGAAGGTCTGACTCACGAGGTTCACGGGATCCATAAATACTAATACATGTGTATTATACATAAAATGTATCAGTGTAGTCAAAAGTGCAAAATTATACTATACTTAGTCATTTCGAAAAAGTAAGAAAAATACACTCAATATACCTATCCAATTAGAACATTTTCATTATAGAACAACACTTGTTATACATAGTTACACAGCAATGGGAATGAAGAAGTATAAAACATACATTTGAATTTAAATTGTCGTACCAGCATTCTGCGAATACTTCTTGATCAAAAAATCAGAATTGGAAATGTGAAACTGAATATAAAAATGAAATATGATAGATATCGTGTATTCCCAGATTTGAACTTTTGAAAACCCGCGATTGAAAGATACCAGGACAATCAATGTGAGAAAATGAATGATAAACCATGACAGAAAAAATATTATTTTGACGTCCTCAACTAAACTATTTTTTATTAAATAGGTATACAAACAACAATGTAAATAATATGTATTTAAGCAAGGATTATCGAGGAACGACGGATTGAGTTCAATGTAGATACAACCGGAGTTTTCTTGGTTATTACCTCGTATAACTACCATGTGGATAATTCAAGCATTATTTATCGCCATTGGATTAAAGTAGTCGTTAGTGGTATTATCCGTCAAAGACTGTAATTGACCTGCAGTCGGAATGATGGATGTTGCTGCAAAGTTACCTCTGAGACTACGGTAAGACAGCGCAGAGCAGTTTAGTTGAAAGACTGGAAAACAATTGATTGTTTATTTAATGTCGGACAATCTCCTGGAAAGCCTTAAGCTATCTGTTATGTTGGCTTGGGTTATTCAATACGCTACCATTAAATGCAATCAGAGATCTCTGTCTAAATGACAGAGCTGTACCAGCAAAACAATTCATACTGATATTTGTATAATATATTAATCTCTTACAATGCACAGTTATGCTGTTAATCTAATCACACAGTCATCAATTTTATAGAGGGCTTAACTTTTCATATTTTTTCGCCCCTGGGATTTCGGAATTACATTGGAATGCTAAATAAACGAGTGCGGAGATATTCAACATTTATTAATGCGAAAGCTTACTGAAGTTGTCTATGATCGATTTACTGTGTAAGGTATGAAGTTTTACTTTATTTTCGTGATTTCAATTATCGAGCTATCGGAACTTAATTAACGTATTGCTGGTTATTTATGATGTTTGAAATATGACTAAATGAGATAATCAATAATTATTAATAATTGAATATCATTCGCAACTGCTTTCTTGAAACTATTAGGTAACGTACGTACAACATCAAATATTGCGATTTATTTAATTTGTTTTTTTAAGTTATTATTTAAGCAATTTATTCAATGAGAATGGGGACCTTGCTAATGAATATGTGTTTTTACCCCTATCCATATAGGTACACAATTATTCTGAATAATCTCATGCCAAATTTTTCACTTTTCACGGTGTCAATGCCTGGATTCTGAAGACCATGTAATCCTGAAAATCGATTATCGGGCCAAGAACCGAATATCGACATGCTTTATCTGACACACAATATATCTATAACACAATTAAGAATGGTAATATTTTGAAAATAAAACACACTTTTTTTGCACTACTTCTAGATGTTTATATTGATGATAACCGGTTTCGCACATCACGAGCATAATTGTGTTTTATTATATATAAGAGAGAGAGAGAGAGTAGGAAACAAACACGTCTTTCTCGCCGCTCGCCTATGGAGAGCGGGGAGAAGCGGGGCGCGGTGGTCAACACATTTCACAGCCAGAGTCCGGGACAGGACAAAGGATGAGTCACAGGTTCCTTCGTCTCCCATTAAAACCCGGCCGTATTCCGTATACTCTTTCTCGTTTATTGCAATTAGTTTCTATAATTTTCTTGAAGACAGTTACAAAAACAGATTTACACATTTTTAATTTAAAACTCTGCAAGTGGTTTTACTAGCAAGCGGTGGACTAAGTCGCCGCTTCGCCGGCGGACGAATCCCGCTGGGAAAGGTCGAGAGGCGACTGAAGGCCTTGCAGGATTGCACGCCCTTTGCCCACTTCTAACTGTAAACCAACAACAGCAACCAAACAAATATGACAAACTATTAAACGCCTCAGGAGGGGTATTACATTTTAAAATTTGCATTAATAGAAAGAGTCTGCAGATTGGTTTTGAAGACCCTGTCCGCCCCATAAGTACGGGGCGGTGTCAAAGTATATGCCTTTAAACAAAGAATTAATGGCTAACAAATATCTACACAGATAGGAAAATTAAATGAAACTTTGCAAAGAAAATGGCAATTTATGAACATAACTTGGATTATTGAGATTTTGTATACTTCCATGTATGTTGTCACTAACGACCCGGGTTTCGCCTTTCGGCATCTTCAGGCATTCGAGAACACGAATGGACTCGAGCTGACAGTTGAAATTCCATCAAGCACCCTCAGTCGATGTCTTAAATTAGAACATAACTAAGTTATCTAAATATTACGCAACGGATGGTTCGCAATGTTCGGATCCAGCACTGCTCTTCGGCAGTCAGATACGCTATTCAGATTGATGTCAGCGTTAATGACCGATTGTTCTCGCAAGTCGCGACTTTGATACTTACTCACGCCAGTACGCACCTACCTCTTCCTACTCGCCCATCGACAAAAAAATGCCTACATACTACATTCCCAGGTGGCCGACATTGCGGGACATACTCACATAATTATTATCAATTATAAATATCTACGCGAATACTTCTCTAGAAACAACACCGCTCATATTACTTAACATTTGACTCTTTCTATGAAGTTTGACAATACCGTAACTAATGGACCCTTCCATGCATTCATTTTTGGACATGAAGTAGGTACTTGTGGAATGAAAAACATCAGAGACATATCAATATACCTATAATCTGTATGCGAAAGAAAAAGGGCGTTAATGATCCTGTTCAAGCCCTATCGTTCTATCCTTATTATCTCTGAAAACGAGAGGTTGAGCTACTTTGAAACACACAGTTCTCGTAGAACAACTCCTGTTGAACGAAGATTCATCAGGATCCATTTGATGAGAGAATGACCATATTTATGCTCCACATTGGGAGTCCGCTTCCACGGTTATAAAAAACGTTTATTGAAGAAAAAATATATTAAATAAGATGAGTAATTAAACAATAACTTAAGTATACTCGGTATATTATGTCATAGCCACGGGCGTAACTAGCGGTTGCATACGCTTTTGATTGCAAATACGGAGGATCTTGCAAAAGTCGACATTTTTATTTCACGGTTAAACTTTTTTAAGAAAATTCTTTATTTACATTTAAATTAATCACATTAACCCAAGGAAGATGCTTTCTATTTTTACGAGGAATTAACTCTCTGGAGTAGCTATGAGTTAGTGACCCCAAATCGCTGTAACACTGGTAGAAACACCAGGTACTTATTGTATGCAAGTACCTAAGTATGTACATTGAAAAGTTTTGAATAGACACCAAGACTTAATGACTAATATAAATATATAATTTAATCTAAACAGATGCATTTAAGGAAAATGAAATCATTCCCTACGGAAAGCGAATAGATTTTAAGTCACAAAAGTTCTTCCAGTATTCACATTTCTTTCTGTACATTTAAGTGCGTACAAGTAAGTAATGGTGAATTTTCCTCAGACATTTAAACACGATTTATGTGGTTACGTTGAGGAATACATCCATTATGAGGTATATGAAACTGTTGCGGATGGCGGCGGGTACAAAATTGAGTAACTTAGGTAATTTAAATATTCTACCGAAGCTTTAGCATAGAGGTGATCGATTTAAATCACCACCCGGATTAAAAGCCCATCATACTGGGCGTATTTAGTAACTGAGCAACATCATGAGCTCACAAATGATAACCAAGAGTGTCTCGCGGCCAATCAACCATGTCCACGTGTACTTACGATTTACTCTCATAATAACTAGTTCCCTAGCATTTTTTTTCAGTACCTATATAACAGAGTCGCATTACCTTTTGACTGAATAGTTTATCTTTTTTCAATTAAATGAGCTTACCTGGTGGTGGTTTACCTGAAAATCTTATACCTACAGAATGCGTGAGTGGAGGGTATTAATTCTTTGTTTCTTTACGTTGAATTTGACCAAAGTCAAACTTCTTAGAAAGTCACCTCAAAAGATTTTGCAAACCTGCGCGGGATCTATTTCGTTTTCGATCGGAATTTAAACATGTAGCTCAGATTGCCTATTACACTGTAATTTACTATACTATACTGTCTAATTTTTTTCCACTCGCGGATAAATTTTGGACTCGAATTTTTTTACGCCAAATCGCAGATCAAATATTAATTTGACAAGGAATATATTGTAATAAAGAAAAACAAATACTTGGAGATATGAGTGTATGTTACTGAATAGAATATAACAGAAGAGTGGATAAACTAATTTAATTTAGTAAGAGAGAAATATAACGTTCGATAGGAAATCTGTGACATTAATTAAAAAACATAACATTTACAGCTTGAATCGGCTTAGACTAAACGTAGATGTTTAACTTACTTAATATTTTGTTGATATGGGTTTATATAGTAATGTTTATTGATGAGAATTTAATAGAAATATTAAATAAATGAATTTTAATTGGGTTGAGAAAAACTGTTTTTTCATAGCCAACTTTCTTCAAGTCGTATTACAAATAATTGTTGGTTGAATCCATTTTAAAGCATAAGCAATCAGAGAGCACACACAGCTCACTAAATAAATCATTTCACTCGACACAAATGATATTGTATTTACAAAAATATAATAGTTTTTTAGGTATCGCGTTCCTAACTTGTATCATTACAGAGATTTAATTTAATAATAGATCAGCCGTCGACTTGTACAGAAGCTCGGGTGGACCCGTGCAACAGACGGCCAGTGAAGTAGTATTGTCGTCTGTCCGTGTGTGAGTTATTACGGCTTCTTCGTATGGGTTGCCATCTGTATTCACAAGTTCCCTACAGTCTATAGAAATAAATCTTGCAGCTAATTCATTAATGAACTGAAATGTTAAGAAAATGAGCATTACTTTTGGGGGTACCGCACTATGGGTTTTTGTCCTCTATTTACTCTGTCTGTCAAAGGGGAGCTTTTCTTCCATCATTTGGCTACCAAAATTAATAATGAATGTTACTTAAGGTATAAAAGGATAAATAAATAATGAAGGTATTGAAGCATATTATTGAATTGCTGCCAGGTCAATGTGAGCTTAAATGACTGCCGATAATTTGCAATCAACTGATTCTTGCGTCATTACATTATACATCATGGTCAATGCTATCACGTGTTGTGAAACTTTCTTATAATGAATATATACTGGGTGGTCTGCAACCTTTTTACTAACGGGACCCCTATTGGCTCTATAACTTAATTCAGCTGGTTGAGGGAGAAAGGAGAACACATGGCTTTGCTGATCATAAACTAATTAAGCATTAGTGTTGACGGTTGAGCACCCTCAATAAGGTACGCAAACTCGACTTGTTGACCACTGCTCTACTGGTTGGATAGAATGATTTATTTTATTTAATATAGCTTTATTTGCCATTAATAATCGCCAAGGCACCAGACATTTTAACATTTTTTATTCACATAAGATAACTTCTATGAAATTTTAAATGTCATCGAGATCAACTCGAGGAGAAAAGACATCAAGAATGTGTAAGATCTCAAACGGTTAATTTGAAAAAATGTAAATTGTGTATTGACCTTGTCGTGACTTGAACCCAGGCCCATCAGAATGTTAGGGCTGTTACCAGTAGACCGCTGAGGTCGATTATTTATATCGGATTTAAGATATTCAATCAACAAATAGACCAGTGTGTGAAAAAAATATTTTTAAACCAACCATCAAAGGAAAAAAAATATTCATAACATACCGCGCAGATGTCGAAGTAAAACGAGCATATTCTTGAGTCAAGTAAGATTTTTGTTGCAAGTTTGTATTGCTGTGAAGTCAACCTTATTCGATAAAATTGTGGAATGGAGTTAACTTACTTTTACGACAGCCGCAGTCCAGAGTCGAGACTGGAGTCGTGGGTGGTCACAGACTCATGATACTGAAGGCATGATAGCTATAGTTATGTCTACAATACTTGATCTATGACTCACGATTAGTTACATCTGCTGCAAAAAACGAAACCGGTAATGTTTATTTATTTATACGTTCAAAAATCAATTTAAATATCGAAAGAAAAAAAATTGAAATATTTAGTGCAGGTATTTACAGTTATGAAGGAATTTGAAAACATTTGCATTAAGTGTGAATACATATGTTTTCCCAGTTATGTGGGTCTTTTAAACAATGCACATATTACATCCAATAATAATTGTTAGTGTATATATAATTCACTGTTAATTATTTTTTGATAGAGCAGTCTCATTGGTAATTAATAACATTATTAAACACATATTTAAGCTCGCATTAAAAAAACCTTTGTCTAACATGGTAAAAAATATCGAAATAAGTAATGCATTCATACGGTTGATTTTGGTATATCAGTGGTAACGCTTCTGGGCTTTCAGTTTGAGTCGCCGTATGGACACTTATAAAATTTATTTTGCGATCGATTTATGGATTTTTATATAAAGTTATTGTTTCTGTAATGGTTTCATTCCCTCCCGCCAATCCTATGCAATCTGAAAACAGGTTGTAGAGATCGATAATAGTTCAGGTAGTCGGTTCCTAGTTCAATCGTTATGTCTTGTATCCTTACCCTCTATTAAGAAGGCTTGAGCGAATGACGTGCAATCAGCTCTCAACATCTGATGCTCCATTACGAGTGCACATATTATGTTTCATTTTATGAAATGAATTTTGATTTTAAAAAATCCGGGGAAAATAACATCGTGACAAGGTCTTAATTCACCTTGAAACCAATAATCTATCATCCATGTTTCGTTGATAGGACTTCGGATTCATTGAAGACCTGTACCTCATCAGTCGCCGGAAATGGCTGCCAACTATGTTACCGTCACGGACATTGATTTTTGTATCATCTCTTTCCGGTCAACTGCATAATTGTATTCTTAATTGCAGTCCTTGCGGTCTTCCATAGGAACTTGGAAGGAAGGATATTCCAGGATCAATTGAATAGCCTCGAATAGGTACGAATTATAGTAATTATTTACTCAAATAATAACATGTTTGTTTTCCCAAGATTGTTTCGGTGTGTTTGAAGAAGTCAGTGGGAGATTTAATGTGTATTCACAATAGATTACCGGAAGCTTGCTTCAAAGACTGAGAATCGGAAATGGGCTTTTGCAATATTAATACAAGTTCAAAGAATTTTCAATTGTTTCAAATTTTCGCACGCTTTTATTTGTTTATTATTCATTAGGAACGCGTCGAATGGACTTTAGTTCTTATCTCCTCGAGAACACGTCGAAACCTCCCGTAACGCCGGACTCCCAAAGACAACAGGGCTAATTTACAATAGATTTAATTTGAAAGAATAAATTATTTCTTTAATAACACACGAACAAATATCAATATCTGACATGCGTTGCTTCATCGTCATTTATTTTATAATATTCATTACGATAGGTAACAATTACCAACGTTAATAAAATGTGACTATGCTCTAATTTTATGAATCATTTTTCATTTCCACTTTAAACCTACATTTTCAGATCTTTTATAATATAAACGATCTGTTAACATGTGTTCATATTTATGTATAAAATGATTAGTTGCAAATAAAATTATAATGATTATTTATTACTATTTAATTTTTTTTCAATTAGGGCATATTAGCTTAATCGATTTAGAAACGAAATTATCAAAAGTAATCATAAAAAAATTTCGGTAATTCAATAACGTCAATGTAATAATTTATACTATTTCGTAATAAATTGACTGCAGTTCTGATTTTGAAACAATTAAAGGAAAAGGTTTCTGAGTTAATAACAATTATATAGGTAAATATAAATAATATATTAATTTGTAATCACTAATGTCAACGACATAGTTCAAATGTCGACCCATCACGTAATTAATTTTTAAATTAATTAATGTTTAATTTACTGATTAACCGAATCAAAGCAAATAATAAACATAGATCTATTCTCAACACGTCTAAAGCGGTTTTGAAGAAGTTATTCAGAAATACTTAAATGGAACTTGGTATAAATCCACATAGAAAACCAACAATACTACGACATTGCCTCTTGTTTTATTTTACCGCCTTTGTGAAATGTATACTTTTTATAAATAATTTCACCTTAAGTTAAAATTTGTTCAACAAATTTGATTTGAGTTATTTGTATTCCCATGACTTTATCTCACTGAATACAACGCTATATTGTGTGTGTTAAATTTGACGACTAAATTCCATTGACTTGTTGATTGAACCAAACAAAATGCGTATCACAAAATCCAAGGTGGTCTGCGTCCATCCCAAATGATATATTTCAATCAAAAGGTGTTCGAGGGTATAGAAGGGTCGCATGAGATTTCTATTTGGGATTAGATACTCTTCCGATCTATTATATCGATGGCTTTATTGTGACGTGCCAGCAGGTGGCTTGGATTATCCCCTGGACATTGGATATTGTTGGTCTGTCAAAAGTTGCCTTTTTAGTTTAATTATATTTATGACAGCCTATGCGTGTGAAAATATCAGCGTTTACGACGAACGAAATTGGCGAAACGTCTAAATTGAATGCAAAATTCTTTTGTCATATTTTGAATAAACGTTAAAAAGGATCATTGCGCAATGTATGCTTTATCTGCACGCAGATAGCTTACACAAGCTATCTTTCCTTCATTGTTATTTACATACTAGACAGATAGATACTTCGTAAAAAATAGTTTTCTACAACTTATATCAAATTAAAATTTCACCTTTTGATAGTTGTATATTTTATCTCACAAACTCCTACTCTCTAAAACAGCGGTCGCCAACGTTTCTGACGTCACGGACCAAAAAATTCATACTTTTGAATCCCGCGAACCACTTACATCTTTTTATATACTTTTTTTAAATACTTTAAGCTATTTATACTGTACTTAATCACAATTTAAAAATGTACTTTTGGACTTTGTTCAGTCTTCGGTAATAATTCAGAGAATTCGAATTGAACCGATTAAATAATATCATGACAATTTTGTTATATGAGTTAATTTGTATTTTTATTCTTTGCTTTAATGTCTTTAGAAAAAAGCAGTTATGAATAATTTGTTTAATCCCTTACTGCAAAATTATTTATACCTATGTACTTGAAAATTTATTCCTCTTCCTATAATTGTCTTGACACCGACATCCATCGTAGTTTTGTATGCGAAGGATGTCAGAATCCGATTTTTACTCAATTTACTGAATATATATAAGCATATTTGTGGTTTTTTATATAACGTACTGTCATTTAGCAAATACTTACAATTAAATGCATTTTTGTTTAGATCATATTCACTTTCATAAAAATAGTTTTCACTTACAACAAATACATTTCACTAAAAACAAAGTCTTTCTCTAAAAATAAAGTGATCACACATAATAAAATATATTTTAACATTGAATAAATATATTACACTTACGAAAAAATATTTTCACATAGACAAAATAGTTTTCATTCAATATGAATATTCACACTTTTACGCGAAGCTGTAATGAAATGTCACTTATTCTTCTATCCTATATTAGGCCGCCTATATTGTATGCTCCACGCATTTGTATACATTACATAAACTAAACCAGACCAACTGTAATATAACCTACTACAGCTTAACTCACTTTGTTAAAAGAATCCGTGACTAAGTGGACACTATCTAATTCAAAAGGGCAAACTATCGAAATAAAAGTTCAAGTGTACCAAGTGAATACTATCTAACACAAAGTGCAATTATTTATAACCCTTTAGCAAACTGCTTGGTATCTAGAGTTTGGTATTAGCTTAGGACAAAGTTAGCATCCACAGTTGGTGTAGTTATTTACAATAAAACAGAGAAATGGTCCGAAGGGGACCACCCGCGTTACGCTCCATGGAAACAACAAAACAATATTGTTTACTAACTCATTGTTTGCTCAACCACTTCACATTTTCTCGCATGGCGACCTTCGATTGTCAATAAACTTATTACATTATTGAATTTTCACTGGCGTCTCTGCATATGAAAAAATCTCCAGTCTAATGTATCAATCAGTATAAAGAACCGTCTATCCCAGACATGACGTTAACAGTGGCATTTTTGGCCGGAGCAAATGCAGAAGCGTGATTTTGTGATGACTTCTATTCAAATACGAATTATTTATAGTAAATCTATATATATATATATATATCAGTATTACTGTCTCAGGTTTTATCATGTAATCGATATAATATATTTAAGCGCATGGGAAAAAACAGCAAACAACATTTTAACATTTAGTTTGTAAACAATTTCAGTATACCTATCATTCGTTTCATTCAGAAATTATTGTCTTTGGCAGTGCTTCCCAAACTTTTTCATGGCACTGCCCCCTAAATCTGAAAAAATAATCAGCAGACCCCCGGAAAAAAACGTGTTTTAGTCATCCAAAATTTTTATTTGATATTGATTATTACTATTAATACAAACAAGTTTATATTTTATCACAAAAGATAGTAACTTACTTATAAACAATTTTTAAAAATAAAATAACTATACATAATAGCATGAAGCATACAAAACAATTTAGTGGGATGGATGCGGTTGTATGTTGAAACAACATATCAATATCTGGTTCAATGTCAAAAATGCTAACTCGCAAGGATTCTTCCAAAGTCTCCGTGGAAAGGCATAATCTGTACTTATTTTTTATTAAAAATAATGACGAAAATCCAGTTTCACATAGATACGTAGCTATAAGGAATTAGGATTACCAAGGTTTCTTTTGCAATATATAGATCTTCTTGCTGTTGCCTTATCCAAAATACTGAAATATTTAAGAAAAGTAATTCTCTACTAAAGAAGAGTGGTCTGGTTTTTTGCCATAAAGAAAAAATGTTCATAAATAAACATTTGTAGTTTCTGCTAAAAATATTCACGGACCCCCGCGAAAAACCTACGGACCCCAGTTTGGGAAGCACTGGTCTATGGTAACGTTGCCAATATGTGATATATCCACATCTTGATAAAGAACTCCCTGATCCGTCAATCATTCATGCATTGCAATGAGTAGTTATATGGTAGAAGTGAAACTTTGTTAGTTGGTTGAGGTTAGAGATGGAAATGGGCATATTGCAACTGGAAAATTAACTCGTTCATCCAATGGACCTACCATTCAAAACTTAGTGTTCCTCACAAAAATATATATAAACATGATATAAACATAGGTTCTGATAAAATTTTGTTTAACAATAAAAGATTTATTAATATAAAACAAAATATATTATACATATACCGAATGCGACTTGGTACATCACCAAATTTTATTATTTATTTATTATTCTTCCCCTCAATGACTGTAAAAACACCGGTAACCCGACTAAACAGAACAGGAAAAAATAGAAAAATTTGAAGATAATATTTTTGTCGTATCTTTTATTTATTGAACATATTTATATGATTATAGACATGAGTAACTTCTCATCGAGTTTTTCTAGTATGATTTTCCGATTTTCAAAATTTTTGGCGAATCAGATATTTTTTCCAAACAAATTTTAAAATATATAAAAAAGTGCCTTGTATTATATGAAATAAACAGTATAGTCATTTGCAAATATTCATATTTAATATCTACAATAGACACATTCTAATTGCATATTAGAGCTTATTACACTTTTTAGTTTTTATAAATTACTAAATATTATATAAATTTCATAATAAATATATTATTTTTTTCAAATTATTCTCTTTTTTCCTGTTCTGTTTACTCATGGAACCAAAAACATCATTATATGAATGATAATGAACCATAGATATAAAAATCTAAAGAGGTTTGAGTCGTTGGTCACTTTATTACCGTCATAGGGAAAATGTCAGTTAACGGATACAGCCTGAACAGTGTAACACGAACTCTTCCTTTACTCCAGATTTGGTTTTATTGATTGATTCCATAATACTTGCATTATTTCCAGGTAAATATCAATTAACTTGATACATATATTTTGTTATTTGTGGTGGTTGGCACACCACTGGATTCTTTGCTCATTTCGCACCTACGCAAAATAATTTTTATTTGCACTTTTGTTTTACAGGTAGGTTTGGTTTACGTTTCAGTTAACTATCGTATTACCCAAACCCCCAGAAGAAAATCGAATAATGGCAATACAATGTTACAAAAATCGTTTTAGGAACATGGTTCTCATAAAAGCAGACATTGCATCGCGTACCTAGGTAGGTATATTTTCAAATCTTTAGGAGAGAGATGTAGGTATTCTTTTGACAGTTTGTACTTAAATAAACAAATGAATACGATTATTGTCTACAGATAGAAGAATAGCAGTGTTAAAAAAATTCTAATTTTGAAATAATTAGATAATAAGCGAAGAGTGTTCCACACAGAAGGTTTTATATGTGATCTGTCTGAATATTTAAGTGAATCAGTTATTTTCTATAAAACCATTATATCAATACCAAAAACCAAAGGTGAATAAAAATGAGTCTAACTTAATTAAACTTAGGGTGACCATACATCCAATATTTAAAAGAACAAACATTTATTTGGATTATTGGGATCTCAATCAGGGACGGCTTTTGCAAAGGAGCAAATTGTGCACTGCACTCCAATGAGTCCAATGTACATATTCTATTAATAAATGATATTCAAACATAATAATTATACTAATTCACTCATTTTAAATTTCCCGCGTGTTCCCGATAGGAAAATATTGCAAAAAAAGAAATTATTCCGCGCCAATTCAGAATACGCATGAAAGTCGGTTGATGACGCGTAAGGAGAGCATAACACGCTGTGCACCCCCAACCGAGACACAGACGGTTAAATTTAGTATGGTATTTGTGACGTCATGCCAGTATGAACCACGTGACACATAATTTTTGTATGCAAAAGTTGGTCGAGGTTGGAGCATTGCACTCCCTATAAGCTAAAATTTTGGGAGCGAAAGAACGAATGAAATTAACGAAACGAGCGTTACGATGAGTTATCGACATGCTTGCAATAGGTAGTTGTACGGATTTTTACCTTTGATTTCAATATAATTCCCTAACTACACGTACAATAATATTAATATATACCTACAATGATAACTTTCTGATTGATCAATAATATTCATAATATAATAGCTATGATTGTGTTTCACAGTTAAGGAGTTTTTTTTTTCAATATTTAAGATAAGACAGCTTAAAATGTTTTTAAGGGCTGGCTACAGGTATTTCATAATGTTCAATTGTGTATTCGGCTCGGTCTTATAAGATACATTCTTCTAATATTTATATACTTCAATAATGAATTCTACAAATTACTTACCCCATTATATTATCCACTATGTAATATAGTAAGCGATAATATATTGGATCAAACGAAAAACCATTTCATTTGCCAAGGTCATTTAATTACAGTTAAATTGACTTTCAGTGAAAAATTTCCGGGTTAACACAGAATTTTTCCAATTGCAGACTTTAATGTCAACTTAAAAATACGATTTCATGGTAGAATTAATCTTTCACGAATAAAATCGTACAATGTCGGAATTTAAGGTTAGCAACATCCAAGAAGAGGAGGATGGATTTCTTACACAAATAGGTGAATCTTTTTTTGCACCCCCTTAAATTCTTGTCACCGGCCGCCACTGATCTCAATAATCCAAATTTGATATTGAAATTCCATCAAGCACCCTCAGTCGATATCTTAAATTATAAACATTTATTTGATTAAGATGGCTCTTATTTTCTGAATTGGCTATTTTATACTGTGAATTGAAAGAGTATAGTAAATATTATGTACATAATTGCCACGCAGCTAATACGCTCGTAGACATCTATTAAACTGGCATCTTATTGTTATCCATTAGCGTCGCGGCGCCGGTGTCTGTAACGCTAATATATGTGTATTAATTACACATAATGGACTGTGTATCTAGTGTAAAAGACTAGGAAGATGTGAGTGGAAACGTTGAAGTATTGATATACCTACATTGGGACATGGTTTGAAATTTTTAAGAAAATTTAAGTCCCAAAAGTTTTTTTTCGTCTTTTTGAAAGTTTAGCGACGATATCGCGACGACAATATAATTCTACCCTGACGATGTATCAAATAAATTGGTCATTTTGTGATGATTTTTCAAAGATTTTTGATAATGTTTACTGCGGTTAATATTGACAGTTGGAATACGGTAGCTAGAATATTTCGAGAGGATAGATGAATAAATAAATAAATATTTAAGCGGAACTCTTCAAAATTTTGCTTACCAATGCAATGTCAACAGAACACCCCAGTTTACATAAAAATATTCGGTCAATATGTACAGCCGAAACATTTTTATTTATTTATTTGTTACTGTATACACAAGTTCGTAAAAGCGGTAGCCAACTCATGTTCGCGACCAGAATGATTGCTTTATCACGTAGAAGAATCAATAAATTTTGGTCTCGGTCAACAAGCGAATCAACGGAAGATATTATTGAGTTAATATCCACTGAAAATGCTTAAAGTTATATGGAAAATAATAAAATCGTTTAATAATGTTTCCTGCTGAAGAATTCGAATGTGGATTAGGTATACGGATGTGATCTTTAAAAATATCTACAACAGTTAATTAAGCAAAAATCTTCATCATTTTTCTACACATATTTTATGTTTAATCAGGGCTCACATGCCAATATGGGATTTATCTGTTGATTTCGGAACTTCTGGAATCCCTGATAACTAATGTAAGAGAACAAGACTTAAATAAACGAATAAATAGATATCTATCTAACTAATATTATATATATCTATAATATTGACATTCCGAATGCATTAAATGGATGTTTTATTATTTAACGACCCTAGACTCAAATTAGCACAATAAAATACCTTTTACCTTAAAATCTAAATAATGTTCAATTTATCCGTTATTTCTGTTTTCTCTATAGCTGAATAGGCACTAAAAATTTGCATTAGAGATCCTTGAAATATGTTCTTAGCGAAGCTTTGAGGTGGTGATTTTATTTTAATTTATTTTCAGTTCTGCTACTTCTAAACATCTCCTATTTCGCAATAAAACATTTTATTATTAATATAAATTGAGATTTCTTCAGAAACATTAATTGTTCCTTTATGAGGAAACTTGCTTTAACATTGCCGGTGGTCTTAGAGGGGAAGTCTCACTAGCGAATCGCGGCCGCATGAATGTATTATATTTATGTGGTAAGCATAGTTACCATAACTACGTTTTAAGCAGATGGGAAATCATTTAATATTCAGTCGAACACGCCTCGATCGCTTATTTTAGATCACTTTTAAAGTGTAACCGTAAATTTTTGGTGAAAAAGCATTATAAAACATTTCTTACGAAATCCACAATTTTATATACTGATTTCCATCATCGTGATAATTTTCAACTGATGAACAGGATTGATCCTGATTTTATATAAAATTGTGGAATACAAAAACAACAAAATTATATTTTGTTTCATATTATGCGTATGCAGTTTGATAATAGATATTAATTATAAGGAGTTCATTTAGCGAAACCATTAAAATTATAATTATTTTATTTTGTTTTGTTACTAATCTTATGGTTAACTGGCTTTAGATTAAACTGGCTTAGAAGTGCCAGTGTAAATTCATTTGCAATGACTATCCTTGGCGTATGGTAGTTTCATACACAATGAAGATAAATGTACAGTAATTTACAACTATTTATTGATATTCTTAGATATTTCTCTACGCTCTAGTCGAAAATTCTCTCATACTTACGAGTCTTACGACATGTCATTAAAATGAGAAGTCGGCAGTCGTCTGACAAAACTAGCCATTCCTAGAAGTTTGGTGAAATGATAGACGGAAATACTGCTAGAGTCCTATATGGCTGGTAAAATATTAGAAAGTGTTCACTGTTGACATTACATATTCACAATTGAATTGGTAACGGGCTGGTCGTGCAAGAGATTAATTTCATGAGACTCATATAGTATGAAGTATTAGAACATTTGTTGAGGCCTTTCTAGTGTCTTAAATAATTATGCCTTTGCTACCAATTATGCGTTACTGAACACATTATTTACTTTTACGGGAAAGGAAGGCTTGTGTGGCTAATGTTAAATTTGATTTTTGATTATTTACTACTTACTGAACTGTAAAACACTATAGTCTAAGAGAGTGGATTTAATACAGACGAGGTGCGTTTTGAAGGGTCAACTCCCTCGCTTGATGGGAAAAGTGCAGCTATATATACAAACAAGCATTATACTGTATCAAAAATCTTTGCATACAACTCAAAAAGGACTATTTGAAAGCCTCTGCCTGGTAGTTTGGCAGTATGGGATTTGAACCGAAAACCCTTTAGCTGTCGCGTCGAGTGTGATAAATCATTTTGGTTTCCATGGACGCCATTTACTGTTGTGCAAACAGCAATCTTTTGTTTAGTCTACAAATTCCTTAAGAATTTTTATTTCGTCGAGACATTTTTCAACAAAAATTTAGAAGTGACTTCTGAGATTTGTGACGGGTCGTTTGTTTGGGACATGGCTGCTTTTCAAGAAAGCCATAAATTATAAAAATGTTTTATTGTTATTGAAATACTCTTATAAAATACAATTCTACAGGTATTGTATTTTTGAGTGTTATTGGGCTCAGATTTGGTACGCTTTCACAATGCAAAAAGCAGCGAGCAGGTGTTTTAATGGATACGATTTTTGTGAAATGGTTAGCACCGATAAATATCTTCAAAGTTTTATATAATACCTATTATAAAACTTGGAGAAATAAAATGTTACAAATATGCATTGGTACGAATTCAATTTAAGTATCATATACGTAGGTATTAAAAAAAAAAATCCATGTCCACTCCCAATGTGGAGCATATGGTCTCCTAATGAAGGTATCTTAACAGACTTTTTCTACGAGAACTGCTTGTTACTCAGTTGCTCAACCCCTCTTTATGGTAGTGTATGGATTGAAGGATAGGGCAGGGCTATGGCAGGATTAGTGGTTAGCTAATCGCTCTCGCTACGCCCCGTGAGGATGGGATGGGTGGAAGCTTTTACTCAGACTACGAACAGAAATCCATAAATAGATTGAAAGATCAATCTTTGAAAACCATCCGTAACCATAGCCAGCGACGCTACCAACTGCGCCACGGACGCCCACTAAATTAAAACTTAATAATTTAAATAAATTAGAATTTACTATTTACAGGAAACCTACGTACACCGACGTGGTTATTTCTGTAGAGCCATTGCATCCGTGGTCACAGAAACTTTCATCATTTCACTCGGTGATAAATAGACTAGTTAATACAATTTAACAGAGATAAATTTTGAAGTAGAATTAAATATAATAAAACAAATTGCGTTCAATAACGGTTTTAGATTTAGTTAATAACATATTAAAACAAAAACAATCAAATAAATTAATGTTAGATTATCTATACAAAGATCGAACACATAATAGAGGTGACTTTTAGCTGGCGTAGAACATTTATTTTGGAGAGACATCATTAAAAATGCCAAAGCTGTTACCGGATAACTTGCAGGCAGCTTTTTATGCAGTTAACAATTTAGGTAAAATCTTATTGAAAAATAGAGATCGAATAGAATCATTGTCACAGTGTGGAATATACCGCCTCTCTTGTGAAGACTGTCAAGCTTCCTATGTAGGACAGACAGGCAGAAGCTTTAATATTAGAGTAGAAGAACATGTAAGACGTCTCAAAAGTAATAATTTTTCAGAGTTTGCGAATCATTTAATTGAAAATGATCATAATTAAAAAAAAATAACATAGAAGTACTCCATCGAGTAAATAAAAAAAGGTATTAAAATGAATATCTTAGAGTTTTTCGAGATTAATAAAACCATTAACAGTAATGGAAGATTAGTAATTAACATTTTAAATAGCACAGGTGGCTCACCATTGTTCAATTTATTTCCCTTGGGTTTTTCACCTCCAAGTATCAGTAGATTTTTAATTCGTCTGTCAGTGTTTATGTCTTACCCCCTCCTCACGCCCAGTAAAATGGAATAAAACCCACCTCTCCCTTTACTTTTAATGTAAGAATTAGAATCACTGTTTACTTTAGAAATAAATAACCTTGCGATATGGTTAGTCTGAAGATGCTTCTTATAGAGGCGAAACGTGTCACGTTAGTGATAAACCAACTAGAATAACTAAGTTATCAATTTTAATTTTATATTAAAAGTGAACTCCTACAAAGTTACCATCGAATCCATAAAAAATATTGAATGATAATCATTCTGTTAGTTTACATTTAATATTTGGTGTGATTTTGAATACTTTACTTTACTCTATACTTTAATGAGCAACATAACTAATGTACCTTTATCTATAATCACTTGTATTTTTCGAATTTCTATTTATTAGAGAACATAACACATACGTATCAATTAAACGAACAAAGACACTATGTACCTAGTTATCCAAGTAGACATAAGACGTAACAATAAACACAATTATTGTTTCATCCCAATAGTTTACACTAATTATTGGGTTTCCGGTTGTCAACTGAATACAGATTATTTTAAATAATCCTAACGTATACCTATTATTTTTCCCTCGGTTTTATCCAACCACGATAGGCTATATTATGTATTGTTATTCGTTTGAGCTTACTCAAATGTTTAAAAGTTCGGATAGAATTTCGAAAAGCTATTCCTTTTCAAAGCCTTCTCTTTTGGTCTAGCCACTTGGAATAACCAGTTTTCTGTTGCATCTCTAGGGAGCTTTTTAGTCGTTTTTCCACGTGGAATCCCTGGAGGGGAAAAAACATAATTACGGGGTTGTCCAACCTTAATAATATTATTCGGCGATTAAGCCTCCAATCCCTTCTTTATTCCACCATAAACTGTAGTTCTTTATGTTAGTTTAAAAGCTGTTGTAAATTCTAACTACCTATGTAATCAAGAAATCAGAAGTTTAATGTAGACATTTAGTATGTGGGCCATTAAATATTAGATAATGATGATTTCTTTCATAGATAACATTATATTTAAAGTATATGTTAGACTCAGTGGCGTTACTATGACTTAATGTGACATTTTGAAGAAATAATGAAGACATCGGAGAAAATTAAATTATACAAAACTTAATCGGCTAAAAATATCTAATCTTAACACGTTAGCTACGCGACACGCGTTTTCCGCGTCATTCGATATAGGCGACATTAATCGCTCATAACTAATTATTCATGTTTGATTCATAATATTATTGAAAGAATTTGATCAGTTTATTTCGAAACACCTTTAGGAGAACATCCAAACCTTGTTTTCGCGTAATTGTCGATTAGTCAGTTTCATGCTATTCTTCCATGACCTTCCATGAGCCCCGCCGCTGCGCGTATTTTTGTCATATTTCCCCCGTTGCGAATGTGTTTCCTTGTTATCAATTGAGTCAATTGTAATCATAAGTAATTATGTAGTAGGGAATGGCGTGGGGGTAAGTTATGCATGCTGGCCCTCAGGCATTTAGGGTCGAGGGAAGAAAGTGACAAGTAAACCCAATAAAATCAAGATATTTAGCCAATTAAAATTGATTTTCTGCACACTTAAGTGCACGCCACCAAGTCATGGGCAGTTGCTCCAAAGGCATTCCCAATTAAGGGGAACAAAATTGTAGATACGTTTAAAGTTGGTTACGCCACTAGATACTGCTGTATAAAATTAACGGATGGGAAAGCAGGGCAAAGTTGTTACCAATTAAAATTAATAAGAGTATGGAAGAAATGCGATCAGTCAATCTAGACTTGGACAATCTAGTGAACTAGCAATAATAACTATTCAACATGAAGAAGCTCAGAAAATGTCATCAAAGATGTGATTGCAGAATTTTCATGTTTAAAGGCGAGGAAGGAAGACATTTAAAGTTTATTAATTTCATTTTTGTGAAAAAAATGGGGCCTTTGGTAACTTCTGCATGCGGGCCAAGTTTTATAGTTACGCCATTGGTTACGCTGGCACTAGGTGATCATATTATTACCAAAGCTGTGAAGTCTTTTAATTAATATTATATAGGTATTTATGATACTGGAGAATGAAAAACAATAATCGTATTTATTTCTCAAAAAAGTATTAGAACGAAAGAATTGAAAAAAAAATGTAAATGGCAGGTACTTAATGGTATCAAAAAAATACAGCGGTATTATAGATACCTACCTATTTAATCGTTTTTTTTAAACGCATTTCAACCAATATTAAAAATTTTAATTGTGATTTCATAATATTTATAGCCCCAACAATTTCCTAGGAAATTGTAAACTATAGAAACCTTCTCCTTTTCTTCCGTTTTTTATCATTAGGTACCTTCTTATTATTATTAAGATCACGAAAATTTCCGAAACGTTATACAGGTATTTTTTTATAAAAAAATGTGTGTAGATATGTTACACTGTAAAGTTTAAAATACAAATATTCTTGTTTTCACATAACTGATATAAATAAATTATGTATCTACCTAGTTAAGAAAAAGATTTAAAAAATGAGAACCCTTTCGGTTTCATTGGTCGCGGATCATCTGGCGTGACTGATCTAATTAAGACAAATATTATTTCCTAGACCAGCTGATGGCTACAGAATCATCATTTTGTAGTGTTATTTTTGATTTAGTTTAATCTTACGTTCAGATTCGTTTCACACGTAGGGCTGTCAGGTGTCCCGGTTTCATGCCTCTGGTACCGGCGTCCCGAATTATTCTTTCGTGAAACCCACAAATCCCGGTTCCAAATAAACTGCTTGCTGATCATGACACCTCGGATTGTTTGAACTTTGATCAAACGTGGGAATAGTTTTATTTAGCTTCTTACAAACGACTATAACACGGAATAAATGCCGGAAATAATAATTTATGTAAGGAAGGTGTTTCAATTTAATTTGTATGAATGTACTCTTTATTATTCTTGTAATAATTGTAGCCATGTGCCTTCTTTAATTCTTGGTTTCACGTTTTCTACGTTTTGACATAAAAACTCAGCGCCTAAATGTTTTGTGAAATGTACATAATCTGCATAAATTAAAAAAAAATAGTCCAGCAAGCAAATCATCAAATACGATTTCGGATGGTATATGAAGGGGGGGGGAGGGTTATTAAATTAAATGTCTTGGTTTTGATGGCAATAAATCTGGCAGCCCTATTCACACGAGACTTTGTTCATGATTCAAATATTACGAAGCACCAACAACAACAACTATTTTTTTGGTACTAAAGAAAACAATATATTACCTGCATTGATTGTTCACTATAGTGGTATTAGGATGCTTAGAAAATTGTGATTAAACAGTTTATACCGGTCACTCAACCTCTTTATCAAATCTTCTTTATCTCAAGGCGTAAGAATGGAAATACGAGCTTACTACCAAACGGACTTATTGTTAGTTTGCCGCTCTCCCTACGCCCCGTTTTCAGCATCGGATAAAAGGTGGGGGAGAGGTATGAAAACATCACAGACATCCAAGCCTTAGATACAAATCATTAAATTTGTTACAAAACGAATCTATGTATCGATGAAAGTTTTCAGTCTATGTTTCGAATCCGTGATCGTGCAATGGAGTGGATGAAAACAAAAACAAATTTAAATATTGAAATACGCTTCTTTAGCATGTATAATACACGAACAACAAAATTAATAAATTTAGGGAAAAAACCATTTCTGTAAATATTAACGTTTTTCACTTTTCACAGATGTCATTATTTAACATATCTGACAATTGATAAAACAAACTCCATTACAAAAAAAGGAAATGAATTCATCGATTGAAAGCAAACAAGGCGGTTTCCTGTAGGGTTTATTAGTATCTACGTATTTATTTAAATAACATATTAACATGTGAGCATTATCGAGATACAAAAGGAATTTCAGTTATAACTATTGTAAAAAAAAACGATTCATTTTTTTGGGTCGCTTCGTTTTTAATTGTATCAAAAAGAATAAAAAATCTACTACCTACATCAGAGCAGGGAATATTAAACTGGAAATTGGAACCTATTTCAGCCCTCGGTATTTTTTTAATTATTTCAATCTGTCAATTTTCTTATTGTAAAGCTGTAAAGTAGTTAAGCTCTGTAATTTAAAAAAAATCAAAAGATTTTCCCGAAGCAGATATTTTGGAAATTGAATATCGATTAGCTAAACACTAGTTCTGTCCTAGTCCTATAATTCTATCATTCTATCGTTCTATCGTATGTCTCTCTTAAAAAGAGAAGTTGGGCGTCTGTTCTGAGTAACGTCCAGTAGCACCTGTTGAGATAAGCTTCATTAGGAGTCCATATACTGTATATTTGGAGCGGACATGGTTATAAAAATATTCAAATACCTACATTATTTTTTTATCATCGATTTAATTTCCATATTATATAGTAACCCAACCAGCCGATCTACAAACTAATTGCCAGATCTGTCTTCCTGAAATTCATTCATTCATAATGGATAGTATCTAGCGTCTATAAAATGGAAATATTGTTGCACATAATATTTTTTGGATTATCCAATGTGTACATAGTAGGTATACTTTTGGCGAAATTACAATAATTTATAATTTTGTGAATTTCATTTTCTATTCGAATAGCTATTTCTTAAATAAATTTCTGTTATAAATTAGGGATTAACTCACTACGACAGTGTTTGTATTATCACATAAAATACCATGAATAATACAATACAAGCAAAAATCCGTTATATAGTATGCAGAGACTAATATTATTATTGTATATTAAATCACAGAATTAACTGTCGATTTTATGTTACTACGATTGGGAGCGTCTGCATGAAAACATAAGTGCATACAAATCGAAAATCGTCTTTTTAATGACCGTATTTTTTTTCTTCAAAAATAGTTTCGTAAAACCAGTAAATGGGTGTTTAGTAAGAAGGGTAAGATTTTATTGTGGACGCGTCAGTAGCGATCGCGTGAAATTTTGTAATTATTGTCAACAAAACAAGCGTTTATATTTCTAAATTACTATGGCAACTTTCGTGATTTACATTGGCCCTCCTATGTAAATTCTATGAATTACGTCGATTAAATACTGCCTACTGTCCATTGAGTACGCGACGATTTACCCACCACACCATTGTTGCACGGTGTATTCCGCAATGTAATAACATTGTGTTTTAATTTTTGCTGTAAGGATTTGTTTCCGTTGTAAAATAAGTTGTATCTAGATAGTAAAAAAGGATGTGGGTAATGTAAGCTTTTATGAGTTGAGATTTACTCGCTCTTCATTTTTATGCTGTCGTAATTTTTTTGGACGACTTTTCCATTTGTAGATTTATTTTCAGTATAAAATAAAAATTCATAGCATACAAATGGTCTGAAGGCTTTTATTTTTGTAGGCATTACTTTTTTGACTCAGGTGTTCGTTGAATGTGATATTTTGTTACGATATGTGAGTAATAATCATAATGTCAAGTCGGAACGAGGGGAAATATTCGAGATCTAATCAGTGTCAGTCACACAGCCGAGCCATGACGAGACGTTCAGATATCTGTGAGTGTTTTTCACGGCTGTAAAACCAAAAACCTTCAATCATTATTACCAGTACACAGAATGTAAGCGAACGGCGTCCGTCACATTTAGGCAACAAACGTTTTTAAATGCTATCGCGGCACATGTTGGCTGAATGTGGAATCGGTTACTCGCCGTAAATGTATGGGGGACCTCACACGACGCTGCGAGGAGAAGAGGCCCGCAGGACCCCACAAGAAGCGGCTCTGTCTTGGCCGACGACAACATATTACAGTGCCGTAGAAATCATTCGGTTACTGGACCGCGAATCGATTTAATAAAAGCCAACACGAAATGATTGGAGTTATAAACCGCATATGTCCGTTCAAATATCTTCTGACGCTCATGAAGTTCAAGAAAACATGATCGAATACAGCAACCGAACAATTTATTCATCTCAAAAATTATAACTTCTATACTTTATTTCTTATACTTTGAGAACACCGATAAGAGAAAATTTTGATATTAAATATCAATGGCCAAAGGAAGTGGTATAAACTAGTGAAGTACGGATATATCTACGATTTTGATCCATCTTTTTAATATGTCACAAACAAATTGTTCATGCCCTTTTTCATTATTTCATTTAGGTATATGTCAATGTCGTCGGTTTTAGTGTTTACGGGTTCGAATCCCAGCCATATTATGTTATCGACGGTCTATGGCAGTGATCAGCAATTTTTTTACTCAAACAATCACCGCGAATGGATAACTTATGGCAAAAGTAACTATATTTAAATTTTACTGGATGAAGGAGTTGGGAATAAATAAAAATCGAAGTACGGTTATTCAATGAACACACAATGAAATCACGTATTCACTACCAGAGTCATGATTGATTTACACTCAATGGTTGCTCTACTCGAGCAGGATAGTTTGACTGCTGAGATTGAAAAAGCAACAACACCTGCCACGACCTATAATAATAATTTGATAAAGATTCGATTTTTGCGAATATAGACAGATTTACCATCGAATTAAATTAAATTGAAAGTTACATAATAAATAGAATACGTAATTTGATTAACAATATATATCGACAATCGACACCAACAACGAAAAAAGCAGTATCTCACTTTTGGTGATTTTGCAAGAGCGCGACAAAAACGCTATTTACTAATACATAATTGATTTGTTTCAAAACTTTTATTTTTTCTACAGATATAAATTTCAATCAATTATTTTTTTGCCGGTAATTTTTCAAGTTTGTATTTCACACTCTTGTAAAATTACCAAGAGCTAGGTAGTTATTGTTTTGTTCGTTGGGGGTGTCGATATTTATTATGTGTATTATATTGAGCATATCAACACTCAATCGTAGCGTGAATAGTAGAATATAAATAATTTTATATTTATAATCTCACTATGTTATGAAGATATGAAAAAAAATTAAGCAGACCTTAATTTACCGAGTGTGTTCGATTCGACTTACTAATTCTGCGTAACTTACTTAACTGCGTAACTCAAACTCAAACTAAAAAACAAATAGTACCTAGTTGTAGATGGATTAGTTTTCATCTTGTATGTTGTAAGCAACTGATGGGGTAATTAATTCTTGTCTTTCATTTCAGTCTACGCCACTGATTGGAGATAATGTCTGCTCGCAACCCGCAGGCAGCAAGCCGATTACATTATGAAAAATGCGAATTTAATTTTACACGAGTTTAACTCATCTTATCATTACCGCTGCCGTTAGTAGCCGAAGGGCTTCTACTTCCTAAGACTTAAAAGAAAACACTGATTCAAATCGTTCAAAATCAGAGCTCTAATATTCGTCACAAAAATAATCATTAATATCGTTAAAATGGAAAGTTATCAATTTTTTAATTTGGATAGTACAGTGTGACTTCTATAAACTGGCCGATGCGTTTTAAGAAAATAGTTAAGCAATTATAATACTCGTAGCACAGAACTGATAGATGTTTCTAATAATTAATATATTAAAATAAAACTACAGAATTACCCTGCACTTTTTTATTTACATACTGTGTAATAATTTTGTAAAGAAATCATTCAAATAATTGTTTTTACGACATTCATTAGAAATATTATTATATTTTCACATTTATATTAAAATTATTTAAGATCACACACGATAATAACGGCTTCATAATACACTAATTCGTTAACGATTTACCAATATAAAATATTGCTTTGCTACAGAAATATATTTTTTTTGCCAGAAGATTGTGAACTGTTATTATTTTTAACCTTTCATAAAAAAAGCATATCAAACCAAAGCTAGCCCAATAAAAAATATTATATTATTCTGAATCATTTAAATAAGCATTCGTTATTTTACTGAAGATACATAAAAAAAGTATTTAAAATTTATGTCAAATCTATAAAATTTTGGCAAATTTAAATAATGTTTATAAACATTACCATTTAAAAATAGATTATGTGGTTCAGTTATTAATGTTTTATAAACAGATAGGAATTTTAATTTGGAGCACTAAACTTTTAATAATTTTAATGCCATAATTGTAAGTATTGCAATTGCAAGTAGCGCCATCTGTTAACAGTAGAGTGTATCATAAAAAATGATTATCTTACAGCTATTATACAAACCTATTATCAGTGGTGTAACTACTATGGCACAGAAGTAAGCGGTGCATGGACCCTTGGGGTTGGGGGGGGGGGGGCTCTACTAACATGTATTTACTGCATATCTCGCATATTTCCATAGAAAATTATAACCAGCTGAGGATATACTATATAATTCAAAAGGACATGCTCTTCGAAACTCGAGCCAAAATCAATGGTTCATAAATATTTATTTTAATAATTTCTAATATTTAGTCATGATTACTTTTGAATTGTATTTCTGTTATTCACTTTAATTTTTTATCAATATTTGAATACTTTTACTAAACTATATTCACTATCTCCTATTTAATATGAACTGAAATATCTTTTGTATGAAAACATTTTTTCAAATAATTATTAATTTAAAAAATACTATGCATTACAGCAAACTATCAATGTTCCAAATATTTTTAATATCAAATTACTAGAGATTGACGAGAATTGAATAAACACATCCTACATTAATCCAACGGGAAAACCATTATAAACATTCGACTTCGAGATCTTAAATCAAATGTTAAATTGAAAAAATAATAATTGCCAGGAATTGAGCCCAGAACTCTAACAGAACAGAAGATAGTTAAAATAGACTGCAGAGACTGACAACGCCCGCCAGCTCCAACTGAATGTATTTGTGCGAAAATGAATTACGACAGTTTCAATACATCAGCAAAGAATATATTAAAAGAAACATTTTTTTAGGAATATGAAGCTGGGTCAAAAAAAGATGTTATAGAACTTGTAGGTTTAAGGCAGTTGATATATTCAACCATTTTCGAGTAGTAATTTTAGTTGGTCACAGTTTTTATACTGAAATATTTTGCAATCAGATGTTTTGGTCTGATATGTTTTTATTCATATAAGTTTGTAAGCCAATGTTTTAACTGTGGTGAAATTAATGAATCCAGATAAAAGTTTAATTAGCATCAAAAGAAACTCATTGTGCGGGCACATAAAGTTTGGGCCAAGTATTCCAGTGGATATTCTAACACATTATTGAAGTAATTTCAGATAATTGAACACTATTGGAATCCATACTTCTATATAAATCACTAGCAAGCACCACTTCAATTATCCAATTTAGGTGAAAATTTTTTGATGTAGCGTTGTTCTCAATTCACAGAAAAAATTAAAAAAACAAACTACATTAATTATTATTGCTTTATTGATAAAAATAGTACAATAAATAGTTAGGATGAATTTGATAAAAACATCCAAAATAGAAATTTTTTATTATAATATTTATAGCCATTTTGGATTTTGAAAACAAACTAAACCGAAATGAAGAAAGAAATTGTGACTCAGCATTTCAAGTAACTTCAAGACCTTGATGACGATTATGAATGCTACCACAGTTTGAATTAGGACTGTGGAGTCGGAGTCACGATTAATGATGTGCTTGACAGAGTCAGAGTTTTTATAAATTGGCTGACAGACTATTTTAAATATGTTTACTATTTACTACACCATAATCTTGATCCATTAATATACCGTATTTCCTCCAATATAAGATGCTTGTCATTTCATACTTTTATGTCGCTGATTTGGGGTGCATCTTGTATTCAATGGTGTCTTACAATTGCTGCTAAAAACGTTGAAGTCGTGACTATCCCCGGAAGCAGAGTGTCGGCTTCTCAGAAGAAACTGCCATAGAAAGGGTGGAGTACTCTTTTAAGAAAAGTTTAATATAATTATTATTATGTTATTAAATATTTGGTATAATATAGTTTTCATGATGTGTTTATTACTGGTATTTAAGAATATGTATGCATCTTATAGTCGTGGAAATACGGTATATACGTGTAGTCTACAGCCCGACTATTAAAAAAATTGTCTATTTGTCACAGTGGTTGGTAATATTTAAAACTGTATGCACTCGGAATTGGATTACGCATAAAAAGAAATTCTCTCGGCACTTTTCAAATTGTTTAAGTGGTAGTGAGTGTAATGTACATTAGTTGTCTGCAGGTTTTTAAAGGACTCCACAGGTTGCAATGGTAGGATTTCTCTAAAAGATACAATTTATGAATGATGTCAATTTATTTTTGTCAACAAACAGTTTTTCTGTTTACTAGATTGCCAATAAAGATAGACAATATCATTATTCTAACAACACAATACCTTAAGGACTATTTTACTTTTAACATCACAAATGTTGCTTTCACCTGGTCAATTTTAGTAAATTTGATTTCAAGGAATAATACTAATAATCATTTTGCAATATTTTATTAGAAAGGTCTTATTCTTTGGGAATTGTAAATGGTGTTCAATGAATGGTTACGCACTGACAAAAAATAATCTATTTGTATGATTCTCTTAAGGTAATATTTGTAAGTCCTATGGTGTGATGAAAGATGGGATTGTATTCTTAATAATGTAAAAGTTTAGCTTTCATTATTCTGTAGTAGAAAAAATAACAGCTGTTTGAAAATGAAAATTAATAAATTGGAGAGCTTAGGTATGGTTCTGAATAAAATCAACTATTTTATCAGTAAGACAACATCTATCTGATGACAGAAGAAGTTAGCAAAAAATTTCAGGTTTATATGAAGCAATGGACGTGTGATGACGTTTTTAATTCACTAAACCTAAATGTGGTGTGTGGAGTTTTAAATTCACAATAATTTTCTATATTTCAAATTATTTTGCTAGCTTCATCCTTCGATATTCGCATTTTTTTAATGATAAACACTGAAGAAACAATGTCAAAGATATAAGTGAAACAAATATCACCATGTAAAGTGCTGCATAAGTGTGCAAACACTGCAACTATCAGCGGTTAAGTATTGTTTTTATAATATATCTCCAATATAAAAAAATTGACAAAATCTGCCTGTGTTCCCATAGTTTTTTAGAAAATTATACTCCGTTTTAACTTGTACCTGAATGATTTTTGAAAAAATACATTTACTCGATTTCCCCTTGGTTAGGATCCTATTTACAATATTTAAAAAAAGCTAAGTGTTTTTTTTACAATGTCCGCTCCCAATGTGGGGTATATGGACTCTTAATTGAGTTTATTGCAATGGGCGTTTTTCTACAAGAACCGCTTGTTAATCAGTTGGTCAACCTCTCTTTTTTGAAGAGACTAGGGATAGAAGGATAGGGCTAGGACTAGTGGTTAGCCAATCGCTCTCGATAGGCTCGTCTTTAGGATCGGATGGGTGGGAGGGAATTTTAGACATCCCAGACATCCCCATGCTTTCGAATAGAAATCCATAAATTGATTGAAAAATCAATTTATAAAACTATCCATACTGGGATTCGAACCCGTGAGCAATGCAACCAAAGCCAACGACGTTGACTACTCGACCATTGACCCGACACTGCGTGGCGTTTAATACTGAAAAATATAATGAAGACGATTTTTTTAAAGAAATACAATAATTGGCATGGAGTGGATTATAATGATGGACAAATTGCACAGATTCGTCAATTGGATAGTTAGGGTTCATGGGGTTAAGATAACATGTCCCCGACGGCATATTTTATGACAGCAGATATAGCTAGTTTGTGAATAAGTCAAAAAACAATTGCTATTATTCCATGAAATGAAATGGACTTGAGAATTGAAAACTATCATTATATTACAGATCTACAATAAAAAAAATAAGTATGTTATTAAGATAATTGATACCATTAATTCAAATATGGAATATGAATAGAAAGTATTATTTTATAAAAACAGGAAAATAATGTTGCAGACTAAAAAATATACATAAATAAAATAAGTCGCAAAATCATTCAACATAAAAAATATTTAAAAGGTTCTACTCGGTGTGTAATCACACTCATGGAAGTTTGCTGTAGGTGTTATTGGATTGAGTAATTGAATGGGTCATCTGGAAAAGGTTGTACCCAACAAAACAGTTGACTTTTCAACGGAAAATCATTTACTTGAGTGTTTTCAACATTTTTCTATTAACTGTCTAATTGCTAACTGTCGCTGAACAGTTATGCCATAAATAACAATCCTAGTGTAACTTTTTATAGCTCAAACTATCTGTAAGCTCCAGTGAAACGATTTTCTGTTAAAAAGTCAACATAGACCATTTCGTAGTTATACAATCTTTTCCATGTGACATATTCGATGATTGAATATTACGTTTTAAAAGATAATAAATTAATAAAAGGCTTAAAATTGCTCTTTATCATAATTTTCAGAACAGATTTCCGAAAGAGCAACTTAATAATAGTATCATTAAATTTACTCTCTTGAATTGAGATTTAAAAAGTTATGGCGACATTATCCAAAGTTTCAGCTAAAAATTACGTGGGAAATGACAATTAGATAAAATACGTATTAAGAAAATTATTCCGTTCATTGAATATAAAAAAATATATAAATTTGATCATTAAAGCCAAAGGTTATGTTTAATAATTTATAAAATTAGTGAGAAAACAATTATTTTTTAAATCGAGTAGTAAATTGTTTGACAATCCATAATTCCATACATAATCTGTAGCATTATTCAATTGTCACCACAAAATTGAATGTCAAGGAATTAAAGTTTTCGAAAAATACATTTTAACAATTTACAGTAGAAAAGAAATCATAATCATTATTCTCTAAAATAGATAAATATTTCTTGAATATAAGTGTTATCGATGACTAAAACCATTTATAATTTTGTTTTATAATAAATTTAGAATTACAAGGTCAGGCTGTTATTGCCAATGCTCATATAATATTGTGATCTATAAGGGGAGCGGCACACAAAGATTGCTTTGTGACATGCAATTACCATCTGTTGAAAGTCAATTGTCATGAAACATCTTGAAAATAATAATATTTCCAATAGCTAGAAAGTTTACATCGCTTAAGAAGGACCTATGCTAGGTCATAATTATTACATTGTCAAGTGGAGGATTTCGATTCAAATGTTATTTCGAAGATCCATTAAGCAAGTTGAGAGACAAATGAAACCTATCTTCAGGGATGTACAATTCAGAATTAAAAATAAAGAATAATAATCTAAAATCAAAGATACAAATTTTATTTGCATTTATGATTTTATTTTTACCCTTATACTTATATTTATTTTCTACCAAACAACAATTTTTTTTTGACAGCATTCAGTTACCAGTTATCAAATGATAGCATGATCACTTTCGGACTAATTGCATATATGTTCATGATTATTTAAAAATGATATTCGTGAGACACTGTATTGTGGATATTTCTATCATAAATCAGATTTATCCAACGCTGCTACACAGCTAGCTGACACATGTTGTAAATCAATCTTTGTGAGACTGCCTAAACAAGTAATGCATTGCATATATATATACTTCAATCATTCGAATCATACAATTGATATATGAAGAATAGTTGCGTTTTTTATTACATTTTAATATAAAAAAAATCATAGAACTGATTTGGCACTGAAAATTCTGATGCAAAAGATGGAATGGTTTTATTCTACCGTGGATATGTTAACATATATAAAATAATGCAGTATCTAATAAATCATATTTCAATAAATATTCTATTCATTTATGAACAATGGAAATGAAGTAAAACTAAATCTACGGAGAAAGTTATAGTATACTTTATTCCTGAACAAGTAGCATTCCACAATAATATATATATTATGCACACCGAGTACTTAACGATACCGATAACATTTTTTTAGAATATAATTCTACTATAATACATGATTATACAAAATTTATAGGGTCCTATATGATAAATATTGCCATTTCAACTGAGTTCGAATCCGGCACCGGCGTTGATGGCGTACAGAAGTTTTTCTTTGAGCGTGTCTTCGGTCGAAAACTCTGGAAGTTTGAGGAGATTCATGCACGTGGAAGCCGACGGAAGTCGATCTGAAGATCCCGCATGCTGAATGCAGAATGGTGGATCTAAATCCTGTAACATGATTCAATTGAAATATTCATACCAACCAAATAATTTTACTAAGTATCTAAATAAAAAAAAGTATCGGTATTCACGGGGGTAGGAGTTCCAGGGATAGAGAAATGTTGCATAAACATTTGATTGTGTTGGCAGCTATGTTCCCGACCAAAACTAGAGAGCATAGGAGAATGAGCTCTCAGACATCTCCAAATATACTAACTCCAAGCGGGGCAACCATCGGCCTACCTACAGAAAAATGTTTGCCAAAGATTCTCAATCCTTGACTCTAGAGCGAATGACGGAAACAACTAGAATTATCTACAAAATTATCAAATTTCCGTCCAATACTAATTTGTGACACTTCTTTAAGCTTAAAAAAGCCTCTCGTATAAAATGCAAAAAAATTACATAAGCTTGCTTTTTATAAGTGGTGATAAATAAAAGAAATATTTTGTACTGAGCTGTTATTTTATCAGCTATTTCTTGAGATCTTAGATTCGGTTAGCAATTACGAGGTTATCTGATTCAATAATAAGAAAGTTTGAGAAACTTTACGAGGAAATTCTCAAGATTGTTACAGCATTTTCAAGCCTATATCTCTGCTGTTATTTCAATGGGATTGTGTGTAAACTGTGTTGGGTGTCCCCCGACTGCCAATTCACCCAACCTAAATAATACGAAGCTCTAATGGTAATATAAAATTAAATTAAAAATTGATAACTTAGTTATACAACTTGGTAATCTCGCTAATGGTAAACTTATACTCATATTGAATATCACTTACCTTGAATCCTAGCAGTGGAGGTCTCGAGCAACTGGTAACAAACTTTAAGAGTTGTCTCTTTTGAATGTCGGTGAAGTTTTCCACGACCTTCCAGAAGTATCTAATTGTAGGATGTTCCATTGCATAACCACCTTAAATCATAAAAAGTCAACGATTTAAACTTACAGTGTGAATGTTTCATTTTTATTATTAATAATTTTTCTGTCTCATCTTTCTCAACGAATTCCTGGGGACAGACATATGCTAAATTTTTTTTCACAGCGCAAAATTTGCACCTTCTCAAAGGGTATGTATGGAAAGGCATAAAAGTTCTGCGTCAGTACAATGATCCGAAAGGTAAGTCTATGTTCTCAGTTATATGACAAAATAGAACTGCCAAACTAATGCTTATATTTATTTATTTATTTTTATTTATTGTAAGTTTAAAAAATTGAAATTCATGGCATTACAGCTGATGCTAATGCGCCATGCATTTCACAAACATAATAACAATAATTATTGAAAACAATACTACTAATGAAAATAAAAACATTTTTTTAAATTATTAAATACAAAAAAACAAGACATTATAAATTTAGAAGGAACAAATATTTAGTGAACAATACCCATACTTATATACATCTTTGAAATGGAAAAAACAAGAATATAAACAATCTTTTCTGTCAAAACCACATAATACAGTACAAAATATTCAATGAGTGATTTATATGCATAACATACCTCCGTAATTAGTGTGCTTTCTGAGGTCATCGACATCAACTGGACTCTCTGCTCCGGCGATCAGCAGCCGAAGTTCTCTGGCGCAGAAAAGTCTCAGCCATTGCAGCGGTACCACGTCTGCCAAGCCGAGTCTGGCTGCATTTACTTGAGCGCGCACTTGTCGGGACAGTTTCCATTCGGCAACGAGATGAATGTATTCAATGCGGTTTTCGGCGGTGACGGCAATATTGGCACCACCCGGTTTTAGCTCCTCCAACTGGAATGGTCACATAGCTTGTGTTAGAATTGAGTATGCATTTCAAATAACACGATGAAAATTAGTGTTTCCCGCCTCTTTAATATGAAGAGTGAATACCTAGAGTAAACTAAATGAATTGTTGTCAAATTTCCTCGTGAATGTAATTTGTGGCATTAAAATACTATTATTCATAGCATTATAAAATAAGTTATTCATTGAGATGAATTATGTAAATCTTTATGTAACAGAATGTCAATTGGAAATGGGGCACCAACCAACAAGGTGGTCACTTAATCATTGTATAACTATCACTACCTTTATGTTGCTCTTAGTCGAGTTTTTAATTAGTGTCTCCATTTTATATAAATACCCTTGTCTAATATAAAATTAAAATTGATAACTTAGTTATTCCACTTGTTTTATCACTAACGTGAGCTTGTCTGGAGATGCTTCTTAAATAGGCGAAAGGCGTCACGTTAGTGGTAAAACAAGTTTAATAACTAAGGTATCAATTTTAATTTTATATTAAAAATGAACTTCCACAAAGTTACCGCCGATTCCATAGAAAATATAGCTTTATCTAATTTATTTCTTGTATAAGTTAATAATCCTCATTAGCTGAGACATATATTTTTTCTTAGTACACCATGTATTAACAGTTTTTATGCCATGTCTGCTCCCAACGTGATGGATTCCAAATGGAGGACATAAATTGACTGAAAACATAAATTTGTCCAGAGATATGTTCCCGTGGACACAGCAAACAAATATGGTACACGCCCAAAAATCACTTTGTACAGTACCGGCATTTATATTATTAATACACTTATTTATTGTAAAATATAATGAAAGCACAGGAATGGTAAATATTCAGGTGAGCTGATGAATTGAAATGCTTACTCCCTTAGCGATACGATCGGTTATTAAAATGTGTGTGATACATTTAAAGAATTACAAGGATAACAACATTGAACTTATAAATATTTTCTCAAATTGGTTTCAAGTATTTTTTAGCTCTTTTAAGGTTTTCTACATAAGCCCAATTAAGTATGAAATAATGATTCGATCAGAATATTATCGTACAAAATTCAATTTGGTAACATACCCTCTGTTCACCGAGTTCATCACTCATCACAGTAAAGTCCAAGCCGAGATCTTGGACAGCGTTAGCGGGAAGAGCTCTGAGTTGGAGAAGAGACCGATGAAGTCGTTCATCGAGTGCGGCCAGTCGGTGAATATCCGCTTCACCGGAACCGCCGCTGGCTCCTGTTCCTTCTTCTGACACCAGCGCTTGAAGGAAGAACTCGGCGAGAGGTAATTCAACTAAGAGACCTTCGTACAGTGCCTGAATATTGACCAGAAGTTTGAAAATAATATAAATTAATTGTTTACATCGATTTACTTATTAATTAAATCTATGGCAATGATATACCTTTCCCAGCATGCGTCCGATGAAATAGTAGTGCTGATGAAAATTTTCAACCAGTAGGTGAACAGCAGGATTGGGATACAGCATGTTGTCTCTGGTTAATCTAAAAAAACCGCGGTTGGGATCACATGCGGTCCGCAATAGTTCAGATAGAAATTCCCTAAAAAGCCCTCCGCCATCGACACCGGCTTCTTCGAGTCCTACTGAGTTCATCAATTGAACTCTCATCTTCAATCGGAGATTAGGCTCTGAAACAGAGTAAATATATTTAATTCATATTGCTCGTATTAAAAAACAATATTCTCTGTAAGAATTAATGTAGATTAATGGAAGCATTATAACCTTAAAAGCATAGGTTGACACAATTTGTCATATTGCATGAAAAGATAGATAGGAAAATAAATGAATGTTCATGAAAGCAAAGTTAAATTGTAGATACTTTAATCATTGTAAAAAGCTGAAAAGAAAATTTATCTGCAATATACACTAATATATTATATAGATCTATTTGGATTATCGAGAATGAGAAATTAAACAGATGCTACCTTTTAACATCCAAAATAAAAAAATTGCAATGCCCCCTGAGAGCCACAATCCTTCCACCGACCGAATGACCATCTATAGCAGTGATTCGCAACCATTGTGCCGCGGTGTGCCACAGCGCAGTGTGTCCAAATGAGTAAAATCGAACATTTTTGTATTTAAAAATAACTGAAGCCAATCGGTTGTTACGATATCCGATAAAATTATTCTCATTGAAGCAAATGTTATATTATTTCAAATTTTAAACACGCATTAACCGGAAAAATATGTGTTGAACTTTATTAATTTTTATAAAAATTTTTGAATTACAAGAAAACATTATATTTAATTTTACATAAGCACCATAAATTTCGAAAGTTACATGTATTCTTTAATATTCTTTTTAGTAATTTTTAATGTTTAGTAATCTCCCAGAATGAAAAAATTTCTTCCACCCCCTGGATACCTCGAGCGTACCCATAACGGCAATTTAATGGAATAATTATTGTATTAGTATTCGCATGGATAGTGCAACTGCACTTGATATGGGATAAAATGGGAGTTGTCTCGTGGGAAAAACAAAGAAATCCTACCGTACAAATAACACATAGCTGCATATATTGGGAAGCATTGATGGCAAAAAAAAATTCCAGTATATGTACAAACAATTAACAAATGTACCGAAATAATACACATTATCAAATCAAGAGCCATAAATGCGCATTTCTTTTTTGAAAAAATATCCATGGGCGATACTTTTATGCAATCAACTAAGTTAATTTTTTTAGTTACAACTTTTACAAATGCTTTTTTATAATTTGAAATTTTCAAAAAACAAAACTGTCCCATCATTTTGAAAACGTAAAATGGTTGAATTGGCTTTTATTAAAAAAATATATAAGCTCCTATTTCAAATTCATGAAATAAAAACCGATTAATAAAATTTGGATTATTGAGATTTTGTACACTTCCATGTATTTTGTCACTAACGACCCGGGTTTCGCCTTTCGGCATCTTCAGGCATTCGAGCTCACGAACGGACTCGAACTGACAGACAGTAAACAGTGTCTAACGTTTATATAAACAACACGATATTTCAACACTAATTTACTGTAGAGTTCAGTCAATCTTGCTGTACTAGCAATATCGATATAATTTAAGACATTGAAGATAGGCTAAACCCGGGTCGTTAGTGACAAAATACACGGGAAGTGTAGAAAAATCTCAATAATCCAAATTTGATATTGAAATTCCGTCAAGCACCCTCAGTCGATGTCTTAAATTATACCAATTAATGAATTGTAAGTTTTGTTTATGGTGTGCAGCGATATATTAAGGATTGCTTATGTGTGCCGTGGGTGAGAAACGGTTGCGGAACACTGATCTATAGGATGTACTCAGTAGAGTTTGTACGACTTGGGAAGAAGCAGAGAATCTAGATGGCACCATGCCGTTGCCTTATGCTGGGTAATAAAAATATCTCACCATTTTGTGCGCTAAGTTTGTCAAATGCATCTTCATATAGATGTGATCTTCTGATAACAATATGGATGCTCGGCCCTTGCAAAAAGCTCACTAGATCTCCTTGGTGTTCATGCTTATCTCTGCAATCGACATATTGTTTTATAAGACATAGAAAATTATCATTGCATAAAGGATAGTATTTATTATTAACGTTATTATTCAGAAGCACTAAAACGTTACCTAACGATAAGGCCCTGGAAAATTAGAACACGCTGCGAAAATGGTACTACGAATGGAATTTCTTTGAGGATTGTCAGAGTCCTCACTTCTTTAGTTGTCAGTGGAGGACCTTCCTCTGAAACAGTAAAATATAAATCAATATTCAATATTTTAAAGTCGTAGTATTCTAATATGTTTCTCTGTTTTCTTTGAATTTATTTTTCATGAACATCACCGTACTAGCAGAAGTTAGTAGATAACAAAATTGACATAAGTTTGAGATTCTCAGATATCAATTTTTGTCTGAAATAACACAGTAGGTGCATTTATTATACCAGTTTGGAAAAAAGCAGCAATTGATTTTATCAGCACGTACATCAAAGCAAATTTACAGATAGGCAATTGTCACTGTCAATTAATCCTTTCAAATTAAACTTTATTTGTGTCAGATCAGCATAAATCCATCTATATTTTGATGTTATAATTATCTATATATATAGCATAAAATATCGAGGCTAGAGACTTTATTCTAAAAGTTGACGTTTTCATTTGCTGTTTCATCAGTTCTGTCGAATTGTTACCTACCAACTTCAGCTAGTGTGATGACTAAGTATATATTATGTTTTGATTAGGTATAATCTAGTTTCAGAGTATATAATTGACATTTTCATGAAAATATTCACGTAACTACATGAATTAAAATTATAATTACCACATTCCTCTCTGGTAAGAGCTGTGAATGCGGCAAAAGGTCTATAATGCCTCAGTCTCTGATGCCTTCTTGGATGCAGTAAATCGTGCGGTCTGTCAGAAAGCAGCGGTAGTGCGGCCAATCCTGAACTGCCTCCGCCGCACCAAGTCCACTCTCCGGTAGTAAAATTCAAGCGCTGATCGCGAGTGTGCAGCTGACGCAGGAGACGCACAGACACCTACATTGAATTGTTTCACTTCAATTAGATATTTACATTATCTTTTCAGTCCGTTTAAGCCTGTGTGCGTAACTAGTACAATGTTTCTAACAATTTAAATATCTCCATAATTATAATAAATGCTAGGTTCAGATTTTAGGTGTTCCTCCTTTATGCATTTACGTAGTAGAAAATAAGGGCGCATCAAATATTTTGTCGAAAATCGGGAATAAAGTCACCATTGCAATGAAGCGTGCGGTGATGTGTCACATTCTAATTTTTAATTTTCAAGTGGATACAAAAGCGTGTAGGAAATACCCGAATACGCCACGCCTCACACTCACTCACATACTAATGTGAGAACACAAGACAGACACGTTCATTGGTGTTGTTTCATTCGAGGTTGCTTGTATTGTTGACGAGTTGTCGATGATATGTGAGCTCTCGAGGTTTCATCTGGGGGCTTTGTTCGGCGGTTTGTGGTATTCAGTCGATGTTTTTGCATGTTTTCACTGATCATTTTATCTTATTAGAGTAAAGCGAGTGTTAAACTATTATCATAAACATACCTTAAAGAGATGAGCCCAAATTGCAGTTTGGTTTTTGTCAGCTACTGATTGAGCTTTTTCTTGTTCACTTCTGGTCGCTTGAAAAACAACACTTCTGTGGATTCAAGAAAACGAGCAGTGAATTTGTGATCATTAATTGCACTTGCAAATTTTTTTGCACAATTGACTCCACCAAGTTCCCATTTTAAATGACACATTCAAAATAGGCATATATAGATTATTCACTATCTCAAAGTTTTTAATGGATATAAAAATATTATCAACCTGAGTATATAATTGTATGAATCACAGTATAAAACTACCTCAAACAAATCGGTTTTAAATGGTAAAGTATTTTTATGAACACTAACTATACGGTCCGAATGTAGATAATTATTTAATATCGAAGACATTGTTGACCTGTAATCGTGTCCAACATTGAGTCTCAGTTCAGGGAAGGCCAGTTCAATTAGTCCCATGCATACTTGACGAAGGATTACGTAGAGCGGCCCCAGTTCGGCAAATGGAAATGCCTGAACCGAAGTCATGGACATATTTGATTCACCTGTGGGAAGAACCAAAATTTCACAGTATAAGCATGTTGGATACACATAGATCTTTGCATTATTTTCAATATTAACGGTTTCAAGATTGACAAGAAGCCAACAATTTACTTATTCCCACAGCACTACAGCTCAGCGCTTGGACTGAGCTAAAAGCTTCACAATCAGGTAGTTCTTCATATTTACTATTAGCGTTTGAAAGCTCATATATTATTATTTCTTCAACAAGACATGGGCCAGTATTTTTGTAACTCTGGTTTTAATATTAAAATGAAGTGTTTTGTGTGTGAATATTTTCATTCTATCTGTCTATTTACGGTAATGATAGAAGACATAAATTTTGTAAATCGTTACAGTAGTGGTAGATAGTAAGTAAATTTTTTATGACCTGGATGTTGAAGTTACGTGGTTGAGGTAAGTGTGATACCTGTGACAGCCGCTGAATCGCTTTCTCCGAATTCCTCATCGTGGAGAGTCGCCACAAGCAAGGAAAAGAGTGAGCAAAATGTCGCCAGGGGTGGTAGCAGTCTCGCAGCACGCACACCGAGTCCCTGCGATAAATAAGCCAGCAACGTGCCGCCCCTACCACTACCCGGTGACGAATCGCCTTCTAATGTGCTGGCCCAACACCACAGTGCTCGAAGGAACCACGGTTTGAATGCTAAAGTGTATAGTAATCTAGAAAATTAATAAAAAGATATTAGCATTTGTAGACTTGGTAGATTATTTTGATTTTTGTGAATTAAATATCGTAAAGAAAAGAAAGTTTCATTCAGAATATCTGAGATATTTTAACCGCCCTACCTCTACAAACGTAGGTGATACGCGCGCTAGCCTGTATCACATATGCGCTTTAGAAAAAAATACATACCCCAATGTCTACAAACAAACGTGATAAGCTATGGGTTTATACATACCTACAAAACAACAACGCAGTTGGTTCTTCAAGGCCAGTGGAAACATGTGGTCGTTTTCGGGATATTTGTTTCATCGAAAAAAACCAATAGGTAGAGCAATTTTTATCTTTTCCTAGATTTATTGTTTTCTCACATATACCATTATTCACACATCAATTAAATCAAGAATCCAATACATCTACTTGCTAGCTGGTAATTGAGTATATCTGTGTAATCTGAGCAATAATCATAGAATTCACAATAATGAGTAATTGAAAAAATATACTCACTTAAATTTATGAACTGACATCTTGTGACTTAAAAGTAAATGATGACATATTCCCGATATGTATTCCAAAGCGGTTTCATTCCAGTCACTCTGCCCAGCCTGCGTGCACATGTATAGTATTGAACTGTTACTGTCATTAAGCATTTCAATACAATCAGAATGGATGTCCGTTTCGTTTTTTGTTACCGGAGAATCTTCAGAGTCGCTGTCGCTCTCCCCGTCGTAACCGGGACCCGATTGATAATTCATAGCATCATCGTTTACCGACTTCTTGTTGCATAAATTTGCAGTCAGACGAGACATTAAAGAAAGGTAATTTAACATGAGAGGGTGGGAAAAGAAGTGAACGCTGTGATGACCGTGGCTGGATTGTTGGCCGCAAACAGAATTGACTGAAACCAAAAAAGTTTTAATAATTTCTGTATCAGAACAGGTTGAATCAATTTCATTCAGTACCATTTTTCTCCTAAAACATTGTGATGATAATGTAGATAAGTTTTAAAAAATGTCTTTACGAGCCGTGCGACAATTCTATAAATTACTCACCAAAATTATGTGGTTGCAATACCAGCAGAGAATACAACAGCCATAAGGAGTATTCTAAATTGTTCGGTATTATTGAACTGAGGCATTGCACCAGCGCTCCGAATGGGAAAATATTTACAGTCTGGGATCGCAATGCTGGCAGCACAAACATTTTGACCACTTCACTCATTTGCGGACAAAGAATATGAGCGGAGAATTCCAGCATTATGGTTTCGCTGTAAAAGATTTAGGATTACATTAGTAGGATTGCTCCCAATATGAAAAATGATTTGATATGAAACAGTTTATATATCAACGATGAAGATACCTATACTCTTGGTTATTTAGTGAAGTCACAAAAGGGAGAGGTCTCTGGAGCAGTTCAAAGAGGGACCCGGCAAGGGGTGTTGGAGGATTGGGTGACGGCTCATAAAGTGGAGGTGTTTTATTCTCCAATAAACATCGTATTTCCTTCAAATATCCTGAAAATGTCAACAATATTTTGACTGTAATATGATAATTGATGACAAGAATTTTGTACGTCAGCGTCTAATAAAGACTATAGAATACAACTAGAGAAAAATAATGTAATATTTACCTCGTTTAACTAGATAAAGAAGGGTATCGGAAGATACAGTATTTGCAGATTCCAGATCCAAGACTTTCTTAGCGGTACTAGCGCAAGTAAATACTTCCAGCATTCTGAGTGGTACAGCCAATGAGTCCCGACCCTAAATGATACAAATACATATTTATGAATCTCACGTTCATGATACTGTACGACATCTTAGTATTGATGTTCCATTAGAAATATGAAACCAACATGAACTTAATTTTTATTCTGCGTGAAAGCACCATTGTCTTGTTAGTATTTTTTATATTTGGTTTTAATTAATATTTATACTGTTAAAAATTGACTGCGAATCCTAAAAACTATCACTGACAAAAGTATTTTTTTATTTAATTGCAAAAATTTCTAAAATTTGATGAGACAATAGATTCAAATAATGATTTGACATGAACATTTTCTCCGATAAAGAATTACGATTATCGAATACTAGTAGGCAAAGATCGTAAATGATCCATATCAAACCTGCGTGTCAGACGTGTTAAGCAATTTTAAATGTAAAGCCAATAATCGTCTAATCTGCAAAAATGAATTTCTATTTTGTAGAACTTTGGTCCATTGTTTTAAAAGTTGCTGTGATATAAATATCTGAAACCAAAGGAAATCAATGAGAAAAAAATGTTCGATACAGATTAGTTGTTATATTTGCAATATTAGATTGTTTAAGTAAATTACCAGTCTGGAGGAGTCTTTCTGTTGGTCATAAAAAAATAACAGTCTTCTAATTAATAGAGTCAAATCATCATCACATGGAGGGTTATTGTGGGATCTATTGGCATCAAATTTTAGCCTTTCATTGTGTTTGCATCGTATCCGAGTTATGAAGCTTCTCACGTATGCTTGGATTCTGATTGAACTCGTTAAACGTTTTCTGTGTTCCTAAAAATCGAAGGAATACAGTCAAAGATATAGTACTTACTTTTTTTGGCTTTCTAAGTTTCCGTCATAACTGAGGATGGAAAAATAAAAAGAGGACTTCGACACATTCGTCTAAAACATATGAATCATTGAATGGTGTTAATAAGCAGAGCTACATTCAAAAGCACAGATACACTGATCTACGATTGGCATTGGTATTTTGGTTCAAATGTACACTCAGTTCAAGAGCTGTATATAATAAGTGAAGGTATATTAATTTGTAAGTAGTGGTTGCACAAAAATTATTGGTTGAAGATAGTATAGTAGATAGTTACCTCACGCTTAATCCTTTCTTGCTGAGCCTTTTGTAAAAGAACATCTCTGCTCATATTTTGACGGGAGCTCGCGCCGGCTAAGTTCTGTTGCGGTCGCCTACGAAAATCTCCTTCAAATGAATACATCTCGACCCTGCAAAACGAATGTCATTTGTATAAAAATGATGTTAAAAACAAAATATTGAGGTTACGATTCACAAGGGCAATTCGTCAAACAAAAATAACACTCACAGTTCAATATATTTTCCTCAATAGAGATGTATCATGAATAATTTGTAATATTCTCTAACTGTATAATCTTAATTCAGTAATTTAATAAAATAGTCCCTCTTGTATGAAATACATGATTTAAATCATAATAATAAAATTGTCATCTCCACTCAACAATTTTACGAAACGTCATTACAAGAGACAGATTACATGGCAACACAAAATAATAAATTGTTTTTGCAGCTGATCGAAGCATTGGAAAAATCTAGAAAGTTGCGTATAATATTTGGGCATTTTATTTTCATCAAAATCAGATCGATAAAAATAAAATATAGTTCAAGTCGTGGAAACAAAAATTTTTTTTTTGTTTCAGTGATTATTTTCAATTTTATAAATCACATGATTTGGACGGCTTTTAGATTTTCATGTAAATGTGTTTTGTTAAAATTTTATGAAAGATTAATATCAAAAATATTATATCTACATAATTATGTATGCATTTAAATTATTTTGTACAACGCTTTGAGAGACGTTTGATTGTTTAGATTAGCTCGAAATGAAAGTCATATTTTAAATGCTGGGCTTAAACTGTAGACTTGGGGTTTTTTATTTATTTAATCAGAAATTGATGAATTTCTCCTACATTAATCCTTTTTAAATATGTGTGCATAATATATACAATATTGCAGTTAGAAAGATGACATAGCCCTTGATAGCCTTAAAGCATTTTTATTTCCCTATGTTCTTATTAAATTCATAAGGACTCTTAAATACCTTGAATACCATTATTATTCAAAAGATACAGTAGGTATGTACATTAGTTTAATTTTTTCTGTAGGTACTCTGCTGTGGATTTATTTCTTATCTGTGTGAATCATTTTCCGGTAAATGACTGATAAGATAAAATCAGGCGAAGTTTCAATTTCGCATTTCAAGAAAGTTGTTTAACTCAATTACTTGTTTGTTTCAAAAGTAGAAAGAATGGATTTCCATAAAATATACCTGTTTTGTCTCTTAATCAATATATTTCTGGTTTTAGGAGTAAATTCCAAATATGAGTGTCCAAGTCAGTGTTTGTGTTCGGTTAAAAATGGGTATAAATCAGCAAGGTGCAGCAATGGAAATATAATGGATGTGAATCTGGAAATTCCAAATGTTGTCGAAATATATGATTTGAGCAATAATTCAATAAATAAATTAGAGGATTACTGTTTTCAGGTATTTCTTTTTTATAAGTTACCATGCTAAATTTCACAAATTTTCCAAATAAATCTTAAAATTCCTTTATTACCTAATTGAAAGAACTTCTATTTATCTTATCAATATTATTTGTATCGAAGAATCATTCGGAATCAAAAAATTTTATTCAATTAGCATAACAAGATAAAAAAAAATCCTGAAAATATATTGCTATGATATCATGAAATCCAAATACCTGATTCATAAAATATTGAATAACTGATGCAATACATTTTTACGTTATTTATATTAAATTCCTGAATAAAAATGTTCTACACTTTTTGTACCTGTCAAAAAATGTATCATAATTAACGAAACTTTGTTTTTCTTGTAGAATATGCAATTGACTTCTCTCGTACAAATTAATTTATCAGATAATATAATCTTTTGGATTGGATTACATGCACTAGCAGGACTAGATAAACTTGAAGTCTTAAATCTTAGTGGAAATAGACTGCCATCCCTTTCACCTGATCTCTTTTGGTACAATGGAAAACTCAAGAGCTTGGATCTTTCACGCAATAAGCTATGGGATATTAAAAATGTTCCATTCTTACAACACACTAATATGGAGGTACATAATTTTTTTTTGAAAAATGATTAATACACATAAAAGTTTATGTTTGATGTCTTTCTAGTGTGGTTAAAAATATTTGTTTTATTCATCACTTTATCGCTACTTTAGTTATGTGCCACGCAATGTCCAAAATTGTCTATAATTATTGTTTTCATTATCACTGAGATTATCATTGTGTAAGCCATTTCGGTGTTGAGATCTCTTTAGTTTCATAATAATGCATCAATGTGTTTCTTTCAGGTTTTAAATTTAAGTAATTCACAAATATCACATATTCCAGATGAAATGTTTACTCACCTACCAAGTCTGCTAAATCTTGATGTGAGTAAGAATTACATGATTAACTTAAAAATATCTGTGCTGAAACCTCTGACAAAATTAATGACGCTTAATCTTGATGGCAATCCATGGCGCTGCAATAAAGACTTCACTGATCTTCAGTCATGGATAAGATCACAAGACTTTAACTATGCTCTACAATGTGTTACGAAGAAGCCTAAGATGTTTGAAAAGATGATTTCTCTGGTGCCAATTGATGCAGAAAATGAAAGCAGTAATGTAGATCTTGATGACCTATGGAAGGATCACAGAGATTTAAACAATTTGAGCTCATCGACAGAATTACCACCTGCATTATTTACTGAGGTGGTAAAGGCATACCCTATTATCACCTTTGTATTAGGTGCCCTAGTTGGGTTTTTATCTGGGATGATTTTCTCTTATTGTTGGTTGACGAAGTGCTGTAAAAATACATGTTGCCATTCGGATCGTAGAAGACGAGGCAGGTCGATTGAAGCTCAAAGGCGGCTGTTATCCGCTAGCAGAATTCTTGTCAACAGTGAATCGACGCCGGTCATTATGAGAAGGCAACTTTCACCTCAAAACTCGTTTTGTCGAAGTACATCATGGGAGCTGCGCGAAGAGACCGATGAAGTGAGAAGACCCCCTATGATATCAGCTCCTCCAGTAGTCTACAGAGCCATAATTGGAGTCAATCGGTCTGAATCACCTCCACCAACATACAGACAATGCCTTTATGATAGTGTAATATCAACCTAACACCGTTGTCACAATATGTTGATTCAAACATTGTATACTATAACTGACATTATTAGTTGACTCAAGAAAGAGCAGGGAACAAATTAGAATAATGTGTGAGAGACATACATGAATGCCTATGCAAATAATTATGTTGGTATTTAACGCTTAGCACCCGTAAAGCCAATATATTGGCTTTAAGGCAACCGCTCGCCTTCACGGATAGCCAAGATAATGGCGTTGGTGATCGGTAACTTTGAAGCTTCATTTTTAATATCTCCCGAAAATATTTCCGGAGTTTTATTTTACCATAATGTACTTAAAAGATTAAACATGCTACAAAATTTTAAAATATGTAAATTATAGCAGACGCCTGCTTTTGATGTTGTTTTTAATAATATCTGCACTCTTTACCTGCTCCGTATATTTGAGGGAGCCGTTTGATTTGGACAGTCTGTATCAATGTATTGTTAGCGTTAGTGTTGTGACCGTCGTTTCATATAGTGAAGGAAAGAACAATTTAAATAAAATATGTTTTTACCATTATGAATCAATTCAATAAAAAATCTACAGTATAATATAGTGGTATCAATGTTGTTAATATATTAATACTACTGCATTATATTATATGGTGACAACGTAATAAATATATAAAGTTTTAGTAAAATAGAAATTTCTGTTCATGATCCTATTAGTTCGTTTTAAGTAATACGATTTATTGGTAGGTAATCGAAAAGTTGATTCAAATGTTCCACCCAATTATGATGATCCTATAGATTTCATAAAATTATTTTTTACTGGTGAGATGATAAGCTTAATAGTTGAAAATCCTAATGATTATCCAAGAAACAAAATTCAGAAATCCCATTTGAGGTCAAAAATTTCCCTATGGATTCTATGATTAGATGGAGAATTCTTGTGATCCATCTTGAATATAATAATTTATATAAATAATGTATAATACGAAATTCAATTAAAATCGATCAATTATACAAAAAATATGGGAGGTGTGGATATTGCTGATCAATATACTGCAGCCTACCCATTTCTTAGTAAAACTGGATTATTGAGATTTTGTACACTTCCATGTATTTTGTCACTAACGACCCGGGTTTCGCCTTTCGCCGAAAGGCGAAACCCGGGTCGTTAGTGACAAAATACATGGAAGTGTACAAAATCTCAATAATCCAAATTTAATATTGAAATTCCATCAAGCACCCTCAGTCGATGTCTTAAATTATATCTTAGTAAAACGTTGAAATGGTAGGGAAAACTTTATTTCTGGTGTTGGAAGTCTGTGGTCATTTCTTACATTTTTAAAAAAAAATATTAAGAAGAAATCAATTACACATTTTGATTTTCTTGACAAACTAATTCACCAATCTATATTAATACGTGTTAAATATATATTAGTATGCATTAATACTGTAAATATTTAAAACAAAAATTTTAAGAGATACGAAAGCTTCAAAACACCGTGTATCTATGAAGGAAATCTATCCGTAAATCCCTCCCTTCTGGGATGGTCGTGCCTTTGTTTCCAAAGTTGACTTGAAGATAGTAAGTAATAGAAAATAGTTTTATTTTTTACTATTTATTTTAAATCATAAACCATTACACATCTATATTTTTATGTATATATATAATTTCTTGAAAAATATGTGCTATATTTTTACAATTTTTCATTTACAAATGTTGTATTTAATTTTAATATTTTTAAGTCTAGCAGGCTTGTTCTTGAAATATGTCAAAAAATCTAGTGTTTAAAATAATTTTTTTATTTATTATTTATATAAAAAATACAAAATTATTCATGTACAATCCATTAATATACTGTACATTAAAATTGTAAATAAATTTAGGACAAGATATTTAGCAGATTTTACTTACACAACATTAACTATTCGCAAAAAATACATCAAAATATTATAACAAAATCATTTTTCTTGGTTTGCTCTTAGCAAAATCGTCAGCAACATTATCAAAATCTATTTTATCTGCCTGTTGGTGTTTTATTGAAAGTATTGCAAGATTTTTTTAATTGCGAATTGCTCACTGTCGATGTTAAAAAGTCTTTTTATTAGTTTCAACCACAAAATGATAATTCAGCATCTTGGGACTTTTCACAATAATTTCTTCTTTCTGCCTCGATATTGAGGCTTCATTGATTATCCTGAGATTATTTTTATTTGTTTATTACCGACGGAATTTTCTTTTCAAAAATGCTGCCTCCAAGACTATATTTTGTCAAAAAGTAAAATAAACATTCATACACTGAATTTTACTGGTGTGTTACGATATGAAGTTTTATTTATTTGTGAATATTATTATGGTGTGAAAATTATTTTTTAATTACAAAATTTTAGTGCCTCCCCGATTGGAAACCATTGCTTTAACCTTTAGCACAATTTTTACAAATTACCTAAATTGTTTATCAATATCTATGTAGTGTAATAATCTTTAGTCCCGCTCGTGATGTATCTTAGAAACTGTAGTAGTACTAATTTATTTACACGTTGGCGGTTGATGGAATCATTTTGTATGTATGATGTGGATGCGCGTGACCCGCAGTCAATGTGTTAAAGTCACAAATATAGACTGAATATTTAAAATTCAAAAAAATATGACAAATATAATAAGAATTATACCAAAAATAGTGTCTAAAATGAATAACATGTGATAAAAAAAAATGTTACCAAAATATTGTAAATATCCGGTCACTGTAGCTTAGTGATAACGCTTCTAGGGCTTTCATATTACTCAGTTGAGTGGGCAAAGCTTGAAAATGGCTGTCTGTTACGTTTTAATCGATTTTCATGCGCTATAATGGAATGTAGATAATGATTAGCTTACCACTACTCCTTTCCTAAAATCCTTATCTTAAAAGCAGGTTGAGCATCTGACATCTAACAGTTCTTGTTAACCCCTTTGGTCCCAGCCATTTTTCGGGTTGTACATACAAAAAAACTCGCAGCGTTTTGCATGCAAAAACTGAAAAAAATACTACCTATTTAGTTTTAAAAACATATATTTCAAACAAAAAGATGTGCAACAAAGATCTAGTCATAATTATTACACACTAACTAACGTAACTCATTTCACTATTATTATATAATTTAATTTAAGCCCAAATTATTATATAATTTAAGACATTGACTCAGGGTGCTTGATGGAATTTCAATATCAAATTTGAATTGTTGAGATTTTGTACATTTCCATGTATTTTGTCACTATCGACCCGGGTGTCACCTTTCGGCATCTTCAGGCATTCGAGCACATGAAAGCAGTTCGATTTCATTTGTGTGCTCGAATGTCTGAATATGCCAAAAGGCGAAACCCAGGTCGTTAGTGACAAAATACATGGAAATGTACAAAATCTCAATTCAAATTCAAAAAAAAAAAATCCATATAATACTTTATTTCATCAACGTTATGAACAGAGACAAAAAAAATTGAATTAAAAAATAAAACTGCTATCCCAAATGAACCAAAAAATTAGAACTTCGATTTTCTTCTGCCCATGTCTGAATTTTATTTTATTACTGAATTGTCAATTGGATGTTACGTAATTGGGCGTTACGTCTACTGATGATCTGTTCTGTAATAAATTCACGTTAACACACAAAAACTTAATCATCAAAATAAGTTTGTTACATCTTTTTCTCGATGTTGCATTGTTAATTGTCTTTAATATGAGATATCAAAGTTAACTAGGTTGATAGATCAGCGCTCTGGGCCAGAGGGGTTAACACCTCCTTTTGAAATACTTTACTACAGTGCGTATGCTGTTTATTGAGAGCAAACATGGTTTAAAAAATATTAATGTTAATGTATTTATATAATGTGATTTAATTTGATATAAGAATAAAAAAAGAAATAACAGTTTAAAATCTTTTATTATATCAAATGTATTTTATATAAAAAAAAACTCGTCAATAAAATAGGTACCTTGAAGTAATAAATATTTCTATAGGAGTCCTTACTTATTAATATATATAAAATTTGTGCACAAAAAAATAATAAGTTATCTGGGACTTGTGGTCAATGAGACATTTAGAGACAATTACATTTTTACATGACTACAATAGAGAAAATTACAGAATAACAAAAATATTGGATGATATAAAATAGTTATAATTATGAAAATCAAACAAGTATTAATTCTGTAGAAAAAAATGATTATAAAATATTTAATTATTATCTGCAATACGTGAAAATATATTTTCCTATAAAATTTTTCTTATGATTTTTAATAAAGTGTTTATTTAATTTTAAGTTTCCTACAACAGAAGAAAACTTACAATTTTTTTTAGCTTATAGTTAGAAAATAAAATGTCATTGTTTTGCATGCTTCATATTTCGATATTAGCATTTTTTTCATGGTATTTACCAAAAAAAACTTGTATGTCTGTCAAGACTGAAGAAAACCTGTTGTACGTATAATAAGACCATATTTTTACCACAGACTTGCCATAGTTTTCACATTTAACTTTGCCAGAGATATACTTCATATAAATATGACCATGTAATTTCCGCTTTAAGATTTTTTTTACTATTATGATAGGAGCTTATCATATAAATGCCTATTAAAACAGTATGTATTAGGCATTACATACTTTACATTGTTATTTATTGAAATTATCATTACTGAAAATTAGCATTAATGGATGTGAATTTATAATTATTGGATCATTTGCGAAGGAAGTATTCTGCCGACGTCTGTCAACAGAACGAATTCAATACAACTTCATCGATAGATAATTGTGTTTTAGCCTAACTGGATATTAATAAACTATGCAAGGGAAATGTATTTTTACCGTTCTTGTAGTATGCTCATCATCGTCGGGTAAAGTATTGATACCCGGTAAGTTTTGTTCAATATTTCTTTTTTACTATGTTATGAGAATCGACATAAGTTATTTTCACAAAAAAGCCTAGTATAAATATGCTATATGTCCATGCATGCGTTAACTGAAAAAGTTAGGTTTACAAATGTGGATGCAAACTATAAGTAAGTCAATCATTTATTATGTCCAGAAAGAATTATGTGTTTACTAATAATTTCACTACTCGGGTATGTGTATGGAAATATAGAAATATGGCATTCAACTATAATGTAAAAACTTTAATTAACATAACAGTAAATATATACAATGATAATATTTATTATTTGTAATCACAGACAGTCAAAGTTTCACAGGTTTTATGTCAGAAATTGTTAAAATATATTAAGGCATAAATATAATAATGCTGTATTACTTATTTATAACATAAATAGACAAAATAAAAAATTACTTTACTCATGCACTCGTACATAAAAACAATTGATCAAAGCTATCACTTTATCTTAAACACACGTAAGAAACATTTCTGAAATTTTTATTGTGATATATTTATTTACAAACCAATGTCCAACAATTCATCCCATATTAATTGGTTTCTAAAAACTAATTTTTAATGTTAACACTATTAAATAAAACAGTAGATGAAAGTGCATGATGCAATAATTATAATCAATCTTCTTAATAATTAAAATGACTCATTTTCATAGATAATTCATAATGAAATTTATAGAATATTTACTAACAAATGATCTCAAATGAAATGGAAGACAAAATGTGTTTTAACACAGCAGAGAAGTATTTAATTTTTTTAAACTGGGATATATTCACAGATAATTTAAGAGATAAATTGTTATTTTAGTAGATGTTGAAGGCATCTTGATCATATTTATTCAAGATGATTGAATGATCTGGAATCTTTATGATAATATTAATAGAAAGCAGTAAAACAAACATAACTTTCGATGTATTTTTCAAATCCATACGTGAGCCATTCATAGTTATGTACATAAATTATTCTATTAAATCATATCAGACCTAGTCTAGCAATTTTGTTTCGTCAACCAAGTTTGATGGACTTTTGTATCGAATTCAAACTAAGGCCATTTAGAAAATCTAATTTTGCAATTTTACAAAATGACTCGGTGTTTTCAACACAAAATGATTGATAATGTAAATTCTCTGATGGAAATCAAACAATCCCTGGCCGTTTTATATGTAAATAAAATTTTGATAACAATAACAAAACCACTCATTTTAAACTGTTCAGAAATACTTTTAGTGCTTGGCAATTTAATTTGTTTGATGAAGTGTAACATTAACAGGAAAAATACTCAAAATTGTGTGACTTCATTACATCACTACTTTTTCAGCAGAGCCATGCAAGAAATGAAGAAGCCAGGTCTTGCAAGTTTAGTAAGCATTTAAATAAATGGAATAAGGCAGACAGAGCCTAAGAATATGCAAATTAGTGGAATTTATACACGTCATAATCCATTTATCCTATGCACCACCAAAAGTGGCGACATTTTTCTGTCCATGCTAGATTTTATGCTTTAGATGTGCATAAAAACAGATTCGAAACTGTACTCGGAATCCCTCCAGTTCACGGCACAATTTAAAAGTTTCTAACTATAATGGTTGAACAATCACAGAAATATATAAATACTGCCGAGTATAAGAGATTAATATTAAGCATTAATTATTATTAATGCTTAATTTGCAAATAGCAAGCAACTTAAATAGACATTTAAAAATATATACCGCCCATTAAAAATGAAGTAAAATCTAATTTGGCAAAGAAATACTTGACTAACTTAATATATACAAATTTATATACAAAAGAGACTTCTGACTCCACAAAACAACTCGGCTTCATTAAAGGAAGCGTATCGTTGAAGCTTCAGATGATAACTCAATCGACCAAGATGTTGCCTCCATTCTAGTAAAGTGAGTTTGATTTCAACAATGACAACTGACGTTCGTGTCATTCTCATTCATCAATGTTACTATCACAGAATGTTTAGCAATACTCTTCCACTCAATACATTTTCAAATAACTTGTTTGAAGAACAATTCAAAGAAAATTTTATATCAGTGTTTACTATTAAAATATGAAAAACCATGCAGAACGAAGAAGCGGCCAGTTCCCCCTATGATAGATAACAACCGCAATGGGAATGTGAAAGAAGTGAAATCTTCTAATGAATACATATGGCACATTCAATGTTGACTAATTTAGAAACTGCGATGCAAATATCAACAGAAAAAGGTGCTTATCTGTTGAACTTGTGGTCATTGCTTGTAAATATTTTACTTCACAAAATGTCAAACTATTAATAAATGAGATAAGATTTATAATTTGTAACAATCTATTTACAATTTTTGAAATATGCTTTGAATTATTATCGAAGCTTTCAACTAAATACTGCATATCATAGGCTTAACTTTCAAAATTAATAATCTAGATTTCAGAGAAATGTCAACGAAAGTGATCCATCCTGATTGCATTTGATTGAATTAAGCATAAAAATTTTTTCATTGACTTTGTCGCTCAAAATTCAATGACATGCATTAAGTAATCATTTCCTTCAAATTACTGGCAAATTTTATATTGTGGAAGTTAAGCCGACGATGTTAAGTCAAAAAGTTATATGAAACTGGCGAAATGTCGGCAGTTCTCAGTTAAATTCATTGACAGTTTATAAAGCTGGAAATAATGATAAGCCTACGATTAATTCTTTGCATTAATCATTGACTAATGTCGATCTTGTTTGGGAACCGCAACACGCACTCTGCGGGTTTTATTCCAACATTTTTATGTGGTATGAGATAATGCGACTCGCATCTAATTATATCTCTGTGCATATATTGTTCAGACGTTGACTTCAGACTCCATCACAATTTGACTGATATTCATATATTCAGGATGCGAGGAGAAGATTTCCACTAGTTGATTAAAAGTCGGCCTGTTTTGCGGTTCATAAGCCCAGCAGTCTTTCATGACTGCGTAAATATCTTGGGGGCAATCTTCAGGTTGTTCGAGACGCTCTCCGCTTTCTACTATTAGAATTGCCTGGAAAGATTTTGACATTCAATGGCAGAATAAAATTGTTAATATTGTCAACATAAAAAACAGAAGAAAGTTTCCGAGTATAAAATAGTAAAATGAAATTATAAATAGTTAAAATGCACAGAGAACTCTTTGGATACTTGTTGTTGATCTTACAATTCCGCATAAAAATGGATTTCCAAAAAGTTACCACCGAATCCAACGTAAATAAAAAAAACCCCTCATATTGCATTTACATTTCTGATTTGGTTTTTAGACATTTGTGGGTGATAACTATTATGTTTGTAAGACATCAAATAGTACTTTAATACATTTTCATGAAAAATGGACACTTTTTTTGTATAACAATAATGAAAAGTCAAGTAGTGCAGTGACTTCAAAATAATAAATGTATGCTTAAAGATCTAAGCGGATCAACTCATAAAACAAACATGAATACGACCGATACATTATTACGGCATAGACTGCTTAAGTAAGAAAGAATGGTATATGGCATGCTGACTTCAAATTTATTTCATTTTTAAAGCACCCACATATAGAAGACATTCCAAGGGTATTATTATTATGTGTCTAACAAAAACTGTTATGTTCACCTTCATGCCAGACATAACAATTTATTATTGTATTCGCTCTATATATATTTATAAGGTTGGTACACAGTAAAACACACTTTTTTCAGTGAAGTCACTAATGGTGAAAATGTCAGTAGTGTAAAAATATAATCACAACCAATATGAAATTAAAAGTGAGCAGTCATTAACTGCTCAAGCATTTAACATTTGAAATAATAAAAAATAATTTAATAAACAGATCCATAAGTAAAAGGGGTGGGAATATTAGTTTTGTATACAGTATTGCTCCGTGGCGCAGTTGGTAGCGTCGCTGGCTACGGTTACGGATGTCTCGAGTTCAATTCCCGGTGCGGACGGTTTTCATAGATTGATCTTTCAATCGATTTATGGATTTCTTTTGGTAGTCTGAGTCCTCCCTCCCACCCATCCCATCCCAACGGGGCGTAGCGACAGCGATTAGCTAACCACTAGTCCTGTCCTAGCCCTATCCTTCTATCCCTACTCTCTTCGAAAAAAGAGAGGTTGAGCAACTGAGTAACAAGCAGCTCTCATGGAAAAAATCCTGTTAAGATACCTCCATTATGAGACCATATGCTCCACATTGGGAGATGACATGGAAAAAAAAAAACAGTATTGCTTTGGCTAAGTGAGAAACCATTTTCAATACGAAGATAATAAAGAAAGAAATTAATATGGAAACAAGAATGAAATGGTAATAAACTATAAAATTAAGCTTGGCCTTTTCAACGGGAAATCGTGTTTCTGGAGTGTTTTTCAACATTTTTCCATTGGCTGTTCAACTTTCGGCCACTGTGAAACCATGAATAACAATTCTAGAATAACTTTTTATAGCTCAAACTATCTGTAAGCTTCAGTGAGACGATTTTTTGTTCAAGAGTCAATTAGACCATTTTGTTGTTTAGAACCTTTTCCAAACGACTCATTCAATAGTAGATACATGTGGTGGTAGAGAAAACCTACAATATCAGACTAATTTGTCACTAGCATCGAATGATATGAATTAATAATAAAATATCTAGAATGAATGAACTCAGAATAACTTACATCGGCTCCTCGCTTATCACCGTACGGTTGTTTTCCATATGAATACATCTCCCAAAGGGTAACTCCGAAGCTCCATACGTCACTCTTGTGAGAAAACGATCCAAAATTATAGGACTCTGGAGCATACCACTTGATTGGCCATTTACCTCCTTGACTTGCCGTATAATATGATGAATCCGTTGACAGAGCTCGTGATAAACCAAAGTCACTTATTTTAGCTTGATGTCTGAAAACATATTTTATTAGTGTGATATACAAAAGAGATTTCATGACGCAGAATACATGTATATTTCATAACTTATGTCGATATCAAACTTGTAGAGTATAAAAATAAAACACAATTTGTTTTGCACTACTTTCACATGTTTATAACGATCAGGATTCGTTTCATCGCAAGCATTATCATTAGAAACATGTGGAAGTAGTACAAAACAAATTATGTTTTATTTTTAAAATATAATGCCTTTCTACCAAGAATTGACGGTTTAAACCTTAAAAGTGAAACATGCAGATGCTCATTGATGATTATATGATATTTAATAATTCAAAATTATGAATCTAAAGTGGATAAATCTGATCTTCTGTGTAAGGCTCTCGGAATACAAGTTTTTCAATTTACAGCAGCATAAAAGATATCCACCGAGGTGATAAATATTGTTCATAAAATAACTAGGGAGCTTACTTGTCAGATAACAGAATATTTCTTGTTGCTAGATCTCTGTGGACGAATCGTTTCTCTTCAAGGAACCGCATACCGCAGGCTACTTGACAAGCCCACAGTTTCAGCTCGTACATAGGACACGCCTCTTTAGGATTTTCCAACAGAAAAGCCAGCAACGATCCCAGCGGAGCCAGTTCTTGGACCATAACTAATTGAGGAGACTGGAAACAGTGAAAAATTTGAAATAAAAATATTTCGTTTTGAATCACCAGTCTACAGCATAATCTTATTAAATTGAAATCCAAAGGACCCATTTTCAGTAATCAAAAATATGTAAATCAAAATTTTATTTAAAAGCAGTTAAATTAAAAACATATGAGCGCAGTTGACAATTTTCTGCAGTTCAAGATAGCAAAGCTCAAGCTCAAACTAGATGAAAATCGTTTATGGTCAAATTATACCATTCATTTCCAATAATTATTAACAGTTTTAATAGTGACTGTAAAGATTTTCAAAATTAGTGTGAATTAAAACATTCAACGATAGATTCTCATACATGCAAAAGTATGACGAAAAAATCAATATATTCTTAACTACATTTGACGTGGAGGTGGAATCAGGATCTCCAAATTTACAAACGGACCTAATAGACCTGCAATCGAGTATGTTCGGAGTAAAATTTCCAAAATTAAAACAATTAGCAATATATATATCGACTGTGGAAAGGAAACGGGACATAACCCACGCACAAAAAATGTTGTGTATAGCCCAAACAAAACGTGTATTAAATTGTATAGATTGTGATTATCGAAAAAAAAATACTTTGAAAAGAAAGAGGGGTAAGTACTTTTGCCTTTGTACAGTCGATATATTATAATTTGGAATATAAATACAGTGTATTAGCACGTTATGTGTGAGTTATACACAATATTTTTTGGTGTGGTTTACGTTCTTTTTCCTTTCCACGGTCGATATATGCCTAACATTGGCGTGAGGTGGATGTATCTGTATCACACAACCTCACTTGTGTATAAGCAAGTAGGATAAAAGAACAAACGCCAGCATACCCTTATATCTCGCTTAAACCCTTCATTTTATATTGCTATAAAACCTTTATCTAACATTATTATTAATTCTACTACTATCTCCATAAACAAATATGATCCGTTCCTGGGACTGAAAATGTATTTAAGGTATGTGTGTCTGAAGGGTTAAATAAATTCATTTTGAATTTGTTAATAAAATTGAAATGTAAGAAATGCTATGTTTACCATTGATATTCCGATAAGTTGAACGATGCAAGGGTGGTTGAGTCCCATCATTACTCGGGCTTCTCGCAGAAACTCTTGTTTGTTAGTATCAACATGCTGTGAATGAAGGGTCTTTATGGCAACTGGAATGGTCACTCCCGAAGACGGGGTGTAAGTACCACGAAGAACTGAACCAAATTCACCCTGACCGAGGACATTTCCAAATGTCAGCCGGCTGCTTGGAATAAAATCTGCAAGAAACAAATTTGACAGTTTTAACACTTTTAATCGTAGCCTAATTTGCATGGCATATGGGAAAAATCCTGATCATTTTTTCGCAAAAAAACAAGAGTTCTTATGCATATTTTTGTCTTAGCTAATATTTAGTTTCCATACAAATTTTTTTGTGGTGTCATCTCCATATGTAAAATAATAATTAATATTCATATACTTACATAAAACATTTTTTTTTATTTAATATCACAAACAGAAATCCATAAATCAATTTATGAAAATGTCCATACCGGGATTTGAACTGGAGACATCCGTAACCGAAGCCAACAACGTTGACCACTGCACCACGCATCCGACAATGTATGGTGCATATAATTTCAAATGTTATTGTATTTATTTTCAAAATTTAACAAATGAAACCTATATCCAGGGATGTACAATTCAAAAATTCAAAATTAAAAATAAAGAATAATAATCTAAAATCATAAATACGAATCATATTTGCATTTATGATTTGGAAGATCATTTTTACGTTTTTTGCGTATGATGTGAGATCTTCTAAGTTTTACAATGACAATTTTTTTTGTTGTACTGCACACACAAGATTCCTTTCCCATCTTGCCTGGTAGCGTCAACAATTGACCTCTCTGCCAATCTTCCCTAACTGCCGGTCGGTCTGACTGGTCTCTTAGAGTCACCCACTCCTCTCCAAGATCATCGTAAAAGTGCAGAAGTGAAAAAAGATAAAAATATGCAGTGGTGCTTGTTTGAGTCCAGGAGATTCTAGGAATTCCAGTAAACTTTGAGGTTGTGTGTCATTTTTTTCAACATCTTCATTATTTTGAGTGGCATAGGATACGGGGACGATAACTGATGATGCATCACTCTCTGGGGACTTACTATCTCTGCTGTATTCGGTGTCGGTATCATATATGAAGTTTCTTTTAATTTTTAGTTTCTTAATGTAGACATCGAAGTTCAGATTAGAAAATTTTTCAAATATTACTAAATTTACCAAGAAATTTCAGAAATACACCAAACCGGGCACAGTTTCATAAAATCACAAGAGCAATTCACTTTCAATGTCTGCTGACGAAGCACTGAATATAATTTATTTTTTATTATTTATAATGATATCCCTAGCAATTTGACAAAATCTCCGCAGGGTTACATTCCAGAATACCTGCTATTGTCAATGATTGTTCGGTCGCTTTACTGGGATTCGAACCAGCGAGTTCCGTAACCAAAGTCAAAGACTTTGAAGACCGTACCACAGACCTGGCAATATGGGATTAAGTATATGAAAGTATTGGAAATTATATTAGCAAACAAGTTACCTTGAGCAGTTGACAGTTCTGTTGAAGCATTGATATTTATGTTGCTGCATTTTTCTGCGATCGGCATGACCGGATCATTATTTCTAGGTACATTATAAGTCTGCTCATCGAGATTGCTCAATTCCCCATTGTTCGCATTCGGCGGAAGACTCAAGGCGGATCCGAGGAGATGAATTCTGGTCGCCGGATTAGAGAGCATCTCTTTCTTCGGATGGTTGACATTATTGTTCGAAGCAATGACAGTTTCATTATTTTTTATTGATTGTAAACAGACAGGTGACTTGCTGATTGAATTGTTGTTATTCATGTTATTTAGATTCGATATGATGTTTGGATCTATGAAATCAGTAGAGAAGGACAAGTTTCTTGTGAGCAGGTCGATCGATTTGCTGTCGGCAGGTAACGGTGAAATGGGTGTCGTTTTTGAAGGAAGACTTCCTTTACGAGGTGATTTCAAGCAATTGAGTGAAGCGGTGAGTGATGGTTTGGATTGTTCTGATGTTTTTCTTGTTCGTGGCATTGTCGAGAACTGGAATGATATTATTGAATAATACAATACTAGTATGCTGGGTTCTGATATTGATATGTAACTGTTTAAATTAATTTTTTTTTATAAAATTAAACACTGAAAAATACAACAAGATACCTCAGGCAATGGTGGCTTCGGCATAGGTGGTACAGGCAATCGTAGGCACGTAGGTAATCCATCGGACATAACTCCATAATGGTCAATCAAGTGTTCTAAGGAGTCCAGGTATGGTCCATTATCAATAAACAAATAATTGGCCTTGAAAAAAAAGAATGCCTCAAATTATTTTGGATGGGTGAACATTGTTTTTGTTATAATTTAAGACATCGACTTAGTGACAAAATACATGGAAGTGTACAAAATCTCAATAACTCAAAATTGTTTTTGTTGTTGTTTATAATGGCGTCAAGTTTTATAGTAGAATCAAAACACAAATTGCTGTTTTTTAAGTATAGGTTGCAAAAATGTTAACTGCAAACAGAATAAGGGAAGACCGACTACCTTGACACTGACCTATGAAAATAACCAAGGTATGCATTATAGTAAATTGAACATCTTAAATGAATATATACCTGTTTTCTAATAATAAAGTTGTACGACACGTTTTCACAGAGCATTGTGAGTACAAAGGCCCCTGAATTTCGATCACTGTATCGAACTAAAAAAGCTCCGTCACTTGAAGCAATTGCCTTCATTTTGCAGTAATTATTTAATAGGTTGACTGCCTCTTCTCGATTCAATGTCCCGTGATACCATTGCGCTCGAGTTGTTTCCGGTTTAGGGGGAGTAAATTGTTCTGTGAATATACCAAGATGATTGATCTTTTAGACAAGAAAAAAATATATTTCATACTGCTTACGTATTTCACTGCATACCGACGTTAGTAAAGGGGAAAAAATAATGTAACAGTGATAAATTGATCCTATATTTTATAAAAATACTTACTGAGTACATTGTAACATTCTACGTGATTATTTTCTTTGGCTAAATCAGCAGGAGTTTCATTGTTCACCGTTCTAGGGTTTATAGGGGCATGTAGTTCTAAAAGAGCCTACGAGAAAAGAAAATAATTATGTGCTACAATATTAAATATTTTTGACTATTTTACTTTCAGCGGTATCTCACCGTGCATAATATATACGAAATACTTCCACAGCCTAAATAGTGACATGGCTTTTTTTAGACCAAGCTCAATAACACAGGAATATAATTATTATTTATTTGTAAAATAAATATTTAACTCTTCTCCAGGAAAAGCAATTTGAAAATGTTCAATTTTATGGAGAATAAAAGAATATTACTAATTTTATTGACAATATAAAATAAAATATAATTCTCTTCGACGTTTAGAGGATGACCATGTTTTAATTTTTCACACTTATGCTTTGAAAACTTACCACAACACACTCAATATTTCCTCGCTGGGCTGCCTCATGCATGGGGACTTTTCCAGATTGCGCATGTCTCGTTTGTACATTTGCACTACCTTCCGTGATGAGCAGCTTCACAGTGGAAACCAGATTAAACTGGCAGGCGTACTATAAAAAGAATTAATGTCTTGATGTTTGATTGTATGTAGTAATTATACATACAATTTTAGTAATAGAGAACACACCTCACATCCATACAAACATTCACCCCACGAGCGGAACACACCCAGCGTGACGACCTAAGTATATTGTTCAAATACTACATATAACGTTTTAGCATTGGTTATCACGTTGCATGTCAGTATCTTGGAAGATCGGTAAAGTTTGGTTTGTTTTGACCATTTTGAAATAATTTACAATTTTTAGTATAATAATTTTGATGAGTATAATTAACACTTTTAAAGTCTTGTATCTTTGGATAATCTCTAAATCTATGCTATGATCTAAATATGATTCACAAATGAATATTTTGGATGAAAAAACGTCAACTAATTCGGATCAATGGTTTTATAATACTCGTATATTACTTCAAAATGTTTTCTATTGTCATTTTCATCAGAATATTACTTTTTTCACACAACTTTTTTCTACAATGCCTTTTTTGAGATTCACTAGATGCAACTTACGTGCAATGGAGTGAATCCTGCCGTATCACGACAATTAACACTGGCACCACTTTGTATCAACTTAGCTAAAATGTCATCTTTGCCAGACTTGCTTGCTAAGTGAACTGCAGTCTGGCCGTCTTGATTTTTAGCATCGCGGCTGCGATAACCACACGCGAGCATTTCTGAAACCACAGTATAGTTCCCTCGTTCTGTTGCTCTAAACAAACAAATTTTATAATATTATATTTAATAATCTTTTCTTTAACATCATGTTAAAATAATTTTATATTGCTATATTTACATGTTATACATTGACAGCATTCAAGATAGAGTAAAGGTTTCATATTTGCAGGTTATGATTGAATCTTTCATAAAAAAATATTTATACTTGTCCACAAAGTTTACTTCAGCTGTCGATTTCAGTTTTTCATGATATTAAACATTGCTGTAATGTGAAACATATCCTCTTTTAAATTGAAAGCTACCACTCCTAAAGTGCTGAATTTAATCTCGTGAAAGCTTGATAGTCTATACAATTTAATATTTACTGTATTTTTACATAGATGCACGTTCGACTAGCAATCCTGTTACAACCAGAAGATTGTAAATATTGTACATCCGGGTTATAATAACAATTTTCCGTGGAACACTAGGTCACCCACTCAGTTTAGTTGGTTGCTTGTGCACTCTAGTGTTTAACTGTTGTGTTTGTGTATTTGTTTATCAGAGTAAAAATATATTAAAAAAATTAAAAGAAGAATACGTCAGAAAAGTTGAATGTATATATTACCATGGTAAACTTTGAATTTATGAGAATATGTCGAAATAATAATTGCAGTGATTTTATAACCTGTGAAGTAGATTGGTCCTGCCATGAGTGCGCGAGTTATGGGGCGGAAGTTCTCCTCTGCAAACAACGGCAAGTCGAGTGACGAGTCCACTGGAATCTCCCTGATAGTGTTGAATGAGAGTGTCTAATCCGTGAACTGTGGTGTGCTCTTCAATGGAAAAGAATGCATCTTCACCATGCCGACGGATATGATAATGGACTACATCACCCTGAAAAAGTGTATAAATATTCGTTATTCATTTACTGATTAAATATTTTGGTCCCGTCACAAATATTACTCTAATTGTTTGTTTTTATTGAATATTTGTAATCCTGATTATAAGCACTTTTACCCCATTCAACATCTATCATAAAAAAGACTGAGACTGCATGTCTACAAGCGTCGTATTGTTATTACAATGCTAGATCATAATGTTTCCGCTGGCGACTCACTCACTGAGCACTTATGTACAGAAGGTAAAGTCGTCTCGCTGACTTGGTCAGTGTTAATTTTTGCCTAGTATTTCGCATTGTGTATTATTTTGACTTGCAACTAAAATGCCACCTATGACAAAAGACTGAGAATAATTATTCAAGATTATCCCGCATTTATCGTTTTTTTTTTCAAGGTCCCTTAAAAAACGAAGCACCGGAGTTTCACTGTACAATTATAATTTCCATTTACCTCATGTAACACTGATAGAACGTAATCTCCTGCTGAGGTATTACTTTCACGCACCAGGAATACACCATCCTCTCCCTCTGATATGAAAATGAAATTCATTATTACATAGAGAAAATAAACAGAAATTACACAACAATAAAAACAAATGTTCGCATGATTACCATCTTTTAATAACTGTTCCGCAGATTCTCTGGATATTTTTCCATGAAACCAATTTAAATTATCGTCGCGGCTCATTCTCAGAAGAAAAGAATTCGTCTGGAAACACAATGAAAAGTTATTAATTTACATAACCTCCACAGCCTACTATGACGTATCGGGCACTTATTGTTTTGAAATTATTAAAAAAGACACTAATTTAAGTTGACAATAAATGAACTGTTGGAATGGAATGAACTTTGATCGTATTCCCGGTTAATTACGAAAACAAACAATTAATCAAAAATTATTTAACGTTAACAAGATGATAAAACATTCAACTTATTTGTCAGAAATATATTAAGTTTAACAGACTACAAAGACAATAATAATTACCTTAAATATACAGTATAAAGTTAATTAAAATAATATAGAACTTAATGAATAACTTAGCGCTGGCTAGAGTTCAAGAAAACTTTTCGAAACTTGTCTCTTTCGTAGGCATGCGTGTCACAATAAACGCCATTATTATGTTCATCTCCTTCTGTCATTGGTTTGTATTTTCTTCTGTCAATCGAGTACTATGGAGTCAAAGTAAACACTAAACAACTATGACGGAAAAGTGTATTTTTTCATAAAATTATATTGAAACAATTAGCGTTGATTAAAACTCAAACGTATTGTTAAAGATTTGCAGAGAAAATATATTATTTAATAAAACGTACGAAAATAAAATTTGTATCTGTCAGTTTGGTTACTAATCAAAACATGCACTAATTCATAACTATATTATTTACTTAATGACTCACTATGCAAAGTTGCGTAAAAAAGTTAATTGAAAATATTGAAGTAATCGTTCATGAAATTAACTATACAGATCGATGACATGTCAATATTAGATAAAATAAATACCAACAATACCTTCAATAAAATAAATGACGTCATGGTTTTTATCATGTTTCCAAAACCTCAGAAAGTTTCATAAAAGAAAACACAACTATCTATCACCGATCACATTTATTATTTTCACTCAATACTATGGCACATTAAACTGTAGAGAGCATTATTACAGCACAAATTATTTGGAATAACATTTTGTTTGACAAAAACAGTGTTCTGCCATACTGCGAGAATTTAGCAGACACAGAAACAGCGCGAGATTCCCGGCGCGGCGTCGTCGTGTTCATACGAAAACGAATGACTCATAACAAGGTCAATTCCGATATATGAATCACCTTGATTCATTCACAACACAAAAATGTGAGCGCGTATACGTTTTCGGAATAACAATCAACCTCCACACTTCTACTTTCTTCCCAATTAACTGGTGAAAATCATTTGAATTAGATAGGTACATCATCTAGTTTTCCGATTAGAAATTAATAGAATAATAATTATTAATAATGTTGTAGATATTTCAATAAAAAATACTAGAATAAAAATTATCTGTGCACGAAACGGGACCGATAAGGAGTCGATGTTTTTATTTGACAATACGAAAACACATGAAAGAAAATTGAAACCTAGTTACCCAATACAAATAATATGTTATTGAACTATGCACAGGGGCGAATTACCCCATAAGCGCATGAGGCGCGCTCTTGGGGGCTCTGAATATCAGGCATTTTAAATTACATACAATTCCTATGATATCGCAACAATTGTTTTTGTTGTTAAAATAATAAATGCAATAAGTACATATTTTTCAATTTATTCTTTCATTGAAACGCCTTCGACATTAATAATGAGATATTTGTGATTAGAGGAGATTTAAAAAAAGCTAAGAATTATATTTATATATACAATATGAAAATCTCGAATAATTTTTGCGTCACTTTTTTGTTATCCGAAAAACAGGTCTTCCGAATTTTGTTGCGCCGGGGGCCTCCCAAGTGCTTAATCCGCCACTGACTATGCAAAAGGTAGGATATATTATTGTTCAACTCGGTATACCCTATTGAGTATTCAAGCATATTATTATGAATATACCAGATACCAGTGGTCCATTTTCATTTTCCAAAAAATGCTCACTGCAAAATTGTATATTTTCACTATGTTTGATTAGGCAGTATTATGAGAAAGGTGATTTTTTGGGTATTAAATCATTCAATTTCACATTGAACATATAAATTAATAATAATGATTCTATTTTAGGTAGGTATATATGTATGAATTTTTGAATTGATCTTCGCATCAAAGTCATAGTATATATTTTCAGTTTAATTATTAAATTATTGGCAATTCCCCGGCTTAGAACCTGCGCCTTTCATATTCAACATCGGAAAATGCATAGCTAGATAAACTACCTGAGAATAGCAGCTTCAATTAAGAAACTATTTAAATATTGTTCTGTAAACTTTATTTAGAAGTAGTTGAAATTTTATGAATGATATGAAATGAAATATTTATGATTAAATTAAATAATACGCATAGTTCTAAAGTTCCCATTTATCCCGGCGCGAGGAATAATTTCAATGAAAAAACATATGTGTACCATAAATAATATAATAACCTATTTTCTATTCATAGATTGTAAAATCAAAACTATAATTTTTTTTTAATTTAGTGATCTTATCTTGCCGGGATATTTGTTTTAAATACGTATTAAAGAATTAAATTTAACCATTCCTTATTTAAGTTTTGTTATTATATACTATTATTAATATTATACTTTATAAAATACTTTCTTGGCTAAATATATGTATATAAATACTTTATTGTTCTTAAGACTAAATAGTGTCGTTTCGAAAATATTTATACTTAATTAAAGAAAGATGTTCTCTCCTGAAATATTTTTTTATCATTGATGATTAGATGCGTAACTAAGTAGTAGGTGTGTTATGTACTTAATATGGGGGGTAAAGGGTGTTTAAATAGGGCCTCCAAAGTAATAAACTTATTATTTTTCATTATATTAATATTTTAGAAATACACCGCATTTTATGTATGATTGATAATGATCACCGGACATCTGAAACCAGTGCAGGTTTCATTCTGAAGGGTTGCTATAAAAGAGTTATGAAAAAATATCACATTATTCTCTAAAAGAATACAAACCGAAAAGCTTAAAAAATTGTCTTAATTTTTATTGTTATTGAGATTCATGTAACGTTTGCGAAAATAAAATTCAATTTCTATTTAGGTATTTGTGAACCACTATCTGAGGTAGGAATGTTAGGGAAATCTTTGTGGAAAATTCACAGGTGTTTAGATATTGTTAATTGAAACAAAATGTAAAAAAAAATACATGATCTTTATTTATACATAACATACAATTAAGATTACAAGGTTGATATATTACAGAGAAAATAATCATAAAAGTGTTTACAAAGACAACATTGTTTTTTTAAATGTTCAGATCGAATTTACTTTTCATTGACAAATATTTAACACAGTTTTTATAATTGATATTGGAATAAAAATATTGATGTCAGTAAAGTAAATAAAATCTTTAAATATAAAGGATTTAAACTGTTTACATAATATATGACGTATCGAAGTATCTACCCATAGGTATCTAACTGTAAGATACAATAATAAAAAAGATTCACAAAATGTATTAATTACGCCATTTTGCTCTCAATTACACACATAGGTACAAAATATCAACAGAAAAATAATAATCAATAAATATCTACAATACAAAAAAGGAGGTAAGGATTTTTTTATATTTTGCTCTTTTACTCTACTTTTTTATGAAAATACTCTATTATGAAAAAACAATTTATTTCATATATTTATATAATGACAATCATACAGAAAATTGTCAGTGATTCTAAATTTGTCTGTCAAAATAATCAGGAATATACAATTTAACAATTATTTTTTTCAGAAATGGAAAAACGATATAATATTTGTAAGTTGTAAGTAATATATTTGTTAAAATTAGTTTATTTTTTTAATGAAAAGAGAGAACGGAAACTTACAATTAAATCACAATTCATATATTAATCTATGTACGGCTATACTAATAAACTTTCATTAATTGAAAGTGTATTTATATGGAAAGACTAAATTATAGTATAGGTATGTATAGGTGAAATACAACAGTGGATGCACCTAATCAAAATAAGACAGCACACAATGTTGAAGGTTTTATTATATACTAAATCTTAGAGCTATAATACTTAAAATATTCGTAACTCTATAAACATTTTGTGGCTAATATACAATTATTTTCAGAAAATGAATTGAAAGTACATACTTGAATGTTTGTTTGGTTTGAATTTGGGGTGAATTATTTTTTACAGTGATAATAAATTATTCAAGATATCATAAAATTTGTGAGGCGTATAATTATCCGATGTAGTCTCGTGTTATATTTATTCTCTGAAGAATAATTTAGTAATAAGGAATAAGACCCAATTTGAAATCCTCAAATTTCATCTAACATTTTTTTGAATGTATTTTATAAATATCAGTTCTGTGATAAAAATGAAAGTTAATAATTAATGCCACCTATTTTTTATAGCATACAACAAACATCAAATAATCAAAAGACTCTAATAAAAACCATATAAAAAAGCATAAAATATTACGAAAGTATAAAATAATAATAACGAGAAATATCTACGAATAATTCCTTGACATTTGGACGTGGTGTAAGGGCGGTCAAAGATCCAAACTTTTCAGTTGAGACGAAATAAAATTGAATAGAATCGTTCAATTTATGTTTTTGTATAATATCACCATATTATTGAGCAAATTATAGAATCTCGTTGTTCAAACTACTAGTAATGTATATAAACATAAACTTGATTTACAGATTTAATGATGTGCCTTTACTATCAACTGTGGATTTTGATTCCCTTATTACCAAACGACAAAGAATTTACTTTTTGCTAGTCAGATATATTCAGCACTGGTGATTGGCCAAAAATTATTACCAGGCAAGTATGTTACAAACTATAAATACAAAATAACGTAAAACAGTAGACAAAAAACTTAAATGCTAGTAAGCACAAGACGAATATTCTCTTTACAAAAAGCAGTTGGCTTCGTCAGCGCCGTCGGAGCAGTCAGGTTGTTTGTCACAAAGTTGTGCCAATGTGATACAGCGGCCGTCCACACACCTAAGTTCACCTTTCGGACAAGGGGAAGAATGAGAGGTATACTCATCACTGTAGTAATCTTCTTCTACGACATCCGGAATTTTTCCGTTTTCCTTGCAGTTCATCTCTCCGGCTTCACATTTGACATTGGGTTGCATTGTCACAGTCAAAGGAGTTTTCTCTGTCATTTGCGGTGCTTCAGTTTTTTGTTCTTGTGCTTTGGCAGCGTTTTTAAGCGTTAGTTTCCCAATTGCTCCTAATGTGTATAGTGTTGCGTCAGTTTTAGGCTTTCTCGGAGAAGAAGATGGTGACTTCTTTCCAGGAACTGGTTCCACAATCGGAGCGAAAGAGTCGCTCATCATGAGCAGTTCTTCGCCACTTTCATACTCTTGATTGTTTCTCGATGTTGCTGGAAAAGTGAACAAAAAATTGAATGCTTGCTCCAAGTCATAAGGCATCCAGTCAGGCATTAGTCGACACAATGGTTAAGCCGTGAACATTGAAAATATATTTAAACTTTAAAAGAAAGATAAACATACTAAATAACAAAACTTGTTTACATTTATGATAAATTAACTATTGACAAAGAGAGCTAGTTTTGGTAATAAAACATAACAATTTCTATTACTTATATGAAGTAAAAATACAATACTTTATGGTAGGGCTTTTTTCCATGTAACGCGTTGGGCCGGCGTTCCGGCACCTTTTTTCATGGTATTTTTAATGCAAGAAATTAGTCCAAACAATTTTCTCTCTTACGTATAATTCGTCTTTAAAATTAACTTTAAATTTCTAAAAAAAAATGTTTATTTAAATGTGCTTCGTGGCATAAGAAAAGCTGAAAAAATTTTCTTTAGTAAAACGCTTGACAAGAAGTGAATTCCGGCACCTTTTTTTTCTAAAAAAAAGCCCTGCTTCATAGTATTCAAACAAAATTATGGGCCTTCCCAAATTTGAGGACATAAAGTAATTATACAGTTATTTAAGCGGGCCTTGATGACCAATTTAGATGACTTGGTAAATTAATTTCATTTAACTGTTGTTGACCAGTATTTAGTAGCCAGCAAGTCGCTTCCCCATCAATTTCAACACACTTCATTATTAAATTTGGATTATTGAGATTTTGTACACTTCCATGTATTTTGTCACTAACGACCCGGGTTTCGCCTTTCGGCATCTTCAGGCATTCGAGCACACGAATGGACTCGAACTGAGAGACAGTAAACAGTGTCTAACGCTTATATAGAAGATAAAAATGTGACAAATATCATTTACGAGGCAATACATTATACGTCTGAGAGCCACACCGATACCTGAGTTAAAAATTTCGGAAATCACCCTAATCCTTATTTTGTAAACACCATATTAACAGAGTGACGAATTGCCGAAGGCAAATTACCGCTTTTCAACTTCTTTTAGAAATACCAGTGATTTTACAATTATAATAGTATTGTGGGTTTTGACGGGATGTAATTCGACGAATGGGTAAATATATACAATCATTCCACATTTGGTGACATCTGTTAGGTGTTTCAACGTATCGGATATAATAGCGGAGAATTAGGAAGGTTCAGCTGCTCATTCAAGATTGGTAATGAGTTTAACTGGGCTCTATTAATTTCTAAAATTTCCTGATAAAATAATTTATGATCCCCCATGTTTTTATGCAACAGTTTAACCCCATCATCCGCATTAAACGTATGGTTCTCCATTAGCAAGTGATTTGCGAATGTCGAAGTTTCTTTTTTAATCTAAAGGCAGCTAAATGTTCTGATACCCTTATATCTAATGTACGTGTGGTTTTACCCACATAGAAATGTTGGCAATCATTGCATTGTAATTTATAAATACCAGATTTGTTCTTAAAGTTTACTCTATCTTTATTGTTAATAAGTAATTTGCCTAGAGAGTTTTTGCAATAGAACGCCGGTCTAACACTATCAGCGAGTTGTTTTTTAATTTTAAAGCTTGTACAACCTAAATAACTAATTCTATGCCAGATTCTGGGGCGGTCTATGTCTTTAGACAAGTTCCCAAAATATAGCATCTTTTCTGCTAATTTACGTTGTTTTTTTGATACAAGACTATCTATAAGAGACGCCTCATAGCCATTATTAATGGCAATTTGTTTAATAATGTTTAGTTCGTTTTCAAAATTAAATTTATTTAGAGGTATAGTGACTAATCTGTGAACCTGAGAATGGAAAGCAGCCAATTTATATGAGAAAGGATGGTCTGACTTAAAATGGATCGTGGCTTCTGAAAACGTCTGTTTTCGGTAAATTTTAAATTCATGAATGGAGTTTTTAATATCAATATTAAGGTCAAGGAAATTTATATTCTTGCCCCCTACTTCTAAAGTGAATTGAATTTTATCATCTAGTGAGTTAAGAAAATTATGAAGGTTAGAAATTTGTCTCTCCGTTCCATTGAATAGACAAAGGATGTCATCTACGTAACGGAACCAATAAACTACGTTTCTAACTTCTGTTTTATTGCTAAAAATAAGGTTTTCTAAATGGTTCATGTAAAATTCTGCTAATAGTGGTGACAAACAACTTCCCATTGCAAGGCCTTCGGTTTGTTCATAGAATCTATTATCAAATTGAAAATAGTTCTGGTCAACGCAAACATCTAATATATTAAGTAATTCCGTAGTAATGACAGGATTAACTCTACGCGTATTAAGGGTATCTTTGATGATTTGTTTACATTTGTTTACAGGTACATTAGTGAATAAGCTAACAACGTCAAAAGAAATTAATTTGGCGTTTAACGGAATGTTATAATTTTTAATTTTATCTACTAACTCTAATGAATTTTTAATACTATACAATGGCTTGAATTTACTGTGATTGCGGATGAGAGAGTTAGCTCTTTGGAAAGTTTATACGCTGGAGCATTCAATTCGACTATATCGTTATTATCGAGAAAGTTATTAAACTTATCAACATAGTCTTTTCGCGTTAACAGGACCGTGGTATTTCCTTTGTCCGCCTTTGTGACAATGATATCATTATCTTTAATTTTTAGTTTTAATATTTTTAAGAGTAGCCAACTCCTCATTAAACTTATTGTAATTTTTGTTGCTGTTTAAGTAATCTTTCTTAAGGATGCGAGAACAAATATGTTTGCTGGTTAAATCTTTATGCAATGCAATTTCTAAATCTATAGCAAGGTTTTCATAATCCGATTTTCTATTTTGGCAAAGGCGGACAATATTTAAGACCTTTTTGATAAAAGGCTCTGCTCGTCTTTTTAAATTGACGTTAGACAAATTTACAACTCTATCAAAAAATTTTATAGGTGTTTCCTCATTTATAACTAGATTAGATTTATCAGCTAGACTTTTATTTTTATTTTTCTCTTCGATCAATTTCTTGAGTTTATAAGTTTGTTTTTCATATTTGCGTTGTATGATTTCTGTACTGGCAATATTGATATAATTTAAGACATCGACTGAGGGTGCTTGATGGAATTTCAATATTAAATTTGGATTATTGAGATTTTGTACACTTCCATGTATTTTGTCACTAACGACCCGGGTTTCGCCTTTCGGCATCTTCAGGCATTCGAGCACACGAATGGACTCGAACTGAGAGACAGTAAACAGTGTCTAACGCTTATATAGAAGATAAAAATGCGACAAATATCATTTACGAGGCAATACATTATACGTCTGAGAGCCACACCGATACCTGAGTTAAAAATTTCGGAAATCACCCTAATCCTTATTTTGTAAACACCATATTAACAGAGTGACGAATTGCCGAAGGCGATTACCGCTTTTCAACTTCTTTTAGAAATACCAGTGATTTTACAATTATAATAGTATTGTGGGTTTGACGGGATGTAATTCGACGAATGGGTAAATATATACAATCATTCCACATTTGGTGACATCTGTTAGGTGTTTCAACGTATCGGATATAATAGCGGAGAATTAGGAAGGTTCAGCTGCTCATTCAAGATTGGTAATGAGTTTAACTTGCGAATGTCGAAGTTTCTTTTTTTAATCTAAAGGCAGCTAAATGTTCTGATACCCTTATATCTAATGTACGTGTGGTTTTACCCACATAGAAATGTTGGCAATCATTGCATTGTAATTTATAAATACCAGATTTGTTCTTAAAGTTTACTCTATCTTTATTGTTAATAAGTAATTTGCCTAGAGAGTTTTAAACGTAGTTTATTGGTTCCGTTACGTAGATGACATCCTTTGTCTATTCAATGGAACGGAGAGACAAATTTCTAACCTTCATAATTTTCTTAACTCACTAGATGATAAAATTCAATTCACTTTAGAAGTAGGGGGCAAGAATATAAATTTCCTTGACCTTAATATTGATATTAAAAACTCCATTCATGAATTTAAAATTTACCGAAACAGACGTTTTCAGAAGCCACGATCCATTTTAAGTCAGACCATCCTTTCTCATATAAATTGGCTGCTTTCCATTCTCAGGTTCACAGATTAGTCACTATACCTCTAAATAAATTTAATTTTGAAAACGAACTAAACATTATTAAACAAATTGCCATTAATAATGGCTATGAGGCGTCTCTTATAGATAGTCTTGTATCAAAAAAAAACGTAAATTAGCAGAAAGATGCTATATTTTGGGAACTTGTCTAAAGACATAGACCGCCCCAGAATCTGGCATAGAATTAGTTATTTAGTTGTACAAGTTTAAAATTAAAAAACAACTCGCTGATAGTGTTAGACCGGCGTTCTATTGCAAAAAACTCTAGGCAAATTACTTATTAACAATAAAGATAGAGTAAACTTTAAGAACAAAATCTGGTATTTATAAATTACAATGCAATGATTGCCAACATTTCTATGTGGGTAAAAACCACACGTACATTAGATATAAGGTATCAGAACATTTAGCTGCCTTTAGATTAAAAAAGAAAACTTCGACATTCGCAAATCACTTGCTAATGGAGAACCATACGTTAATGCAGATGATGGGGTTAAACTGTTGCATAAAACATGGGGATCATAAATTATTTTATCAGGAAATTTAAAATTAATAGAGCCCAGTTAAACTCATTACCAATCTTGAATGAGCAGCTGAACCTTCCTAATTCTCCGCTATTATATCCGATACGTTGAAACACCTAACAGATGTCACCAAATGTGGAATGATTGTATATATTTACCCATTCGTCGAATTACATCCCGTCAAAACCTACAATACATAAATTGTAAAATCACTGGTATTTCTAAAGAAGTAAAAGTGATGGTAATTTGCTTCGGCAATTCGTCACTCTGTTAATATGGTGTTTACAAAAAATAAGGATTAGGTGATTTCCGAAATTTTTAACTCAGGTATCGGTGGCTCTCAGACGTATAATGTATTGCCTCGTAAATGATATTTGTCACATTTTTATCTTCTATATAAGCGTTAGACACTGTTTACTGTCTCTCAGTTCGAGTCCATTCGTGTGCTCGAATGCCTGAAGATGCCGAAAGGCGAAACCCGGGTCGTTAGTGACAAAATACATGGAAGTGTACAAAATCTCAATAATCCAAATTTAATATTGAAATTCCATCAAGCACCCTCAGTCGATGTCTTAAATTAAATTACACTTCATTATGCTTATTCATGTGTGTATGTATTATAAATTACCAGAGAAATTCATATTTTTAAAACGACAATTCATTCAAACAAACATTCATTCAACAGTGTTTCGTTTCAAACACGTTCGCAGCTCTGGTCATTGATATATATTCTGTCGTTATAAATCGACGGATTACAATTTATGATCCGTTTACCGGTAAAGATGGAAGGTCCCGTGACAGTGTTTAGAAGTGGACGAGGACTCGGTCTCGGAAGCCTGACTGGAACAGGATACCGGCTTGCAGCGCTGACGACGTCTGCGGCTCCACAATCTGCTTCATCTTCAGCTTGGGGGACAGTCTCTGTGGCTGTCACATACCCATTCTTCGGGTATACAGCTTCCACGGCCGCCACACCTGAGAATATTATAATTTATTTTTGAACGAACAATACGGATCATTATTATTGATGTGTTTTCCAATTGAACATATTCAAGAGAACAATGATAACAATAATATCAATTTTTTATTAAGAAAAACCCAAATATTATTTTTATGGTTAAAATCTTAAAATACAAAAACGATATCAACAGTTTATTTAATTTTCTGTATATGTGATATTTTTATTCTATAATAATTGGCTGGAGCACTTAGCTGATGACGAAGACCCATATATGTATGAATGTAATGTACCCAAAGTAAAACATCAAATTTGTGGTCGTACTACGAAATAGTAGGATTGAATTATGTTTAATTTCTAGAATTAAAACATTGAGAAATTTTTTCCAATTATTATGCTGAATGGAATCTTGAGTTACAAAGTAAATTCGGTTGATTATACTTGAATTCTGATGGTGCGCATCCGGGATCCATCACAATCGACTTCGTCAGTTCCTCCTGGGCAGTCAGAGAATACACTGCATCTCCAATGTAAAGGTACACAGGACCGTCGGCTGGGCAGCGAAGCTCTCCGGGCTAAGCACTCACCTCCTCCCCCGTTGGAGACAGTCACCGCCGTCTGGGTATTGAGCGCAATTGAACACTTGGGAGAGTTGGAGGTAGCTGATATGACATCCTGGCAGGATTCATGACGCTGTATAAAAAATAATCGAAACAGTGGGAATTGTATAAATTCTCAACATTTTTCTTTTTCACTAGTTATTTCCCTTCTAATGAAATAACGATACTCTTTTTTCTGTCCATGCTACATAACTGCAAAATTTAATTATCAGTCAGAGATTGCTGGTAGTTATGAAGCTTACATTATATATCATACTCCTACTTTATATTTGGTTGGATTTGTAACACGATTGAAATATTTGTATACCGCCAAAAAATCAACGTTTCCCAAATAGAGTTCCGTAACTTCAAGCTAGGGATTACGCGAAAGTTGAAAAAATAATAAAATATATTCATATGAAGTTAAAAATAAATTGTAGGCACATTTTAGAAGATACAATTGTATTATAGTTGCATCAACAGTTTTGCGAACACGCATATTATACGTTGGAAAAACTGTAGCGATGTGCAATGTTAGCGCCAAGACAACACTGTTTTTGCATTCCAGTGGTCCGGTGACTATACACAGGTAAAGCCGTTGGACAAAGCCTTTCCCTGAAAAAATATAGCTTTCACCTTGAAGATATTTGACATTGAAACGCTTTCTATAAGATACAATAAAATATTTTGGTGGTTGTTTTCTTGTTCTACACCATAATAAACGATTCTGTGACTAAATATATTTGAATAGAAACACTGTAATAAACAACACAAAAGGCGAAATAAAATAATATGAGGTGTTTTCTACCTTTGCATGCTCGTCGGCATGGCGGAGTAACCGTCATTCCGCGTGGCTTGCACTCAGGTTCAAGAGTGAGCAGATGAACTGTCTTGCTCGGGCTGCATCCTGACCTGACGTAATCGAAGTAAGGAACTGCTGCGTCTAGCTGGCTGGCGCTGTCGATTCCACTCACCAAAGGCTGTGTCGTCAGGTCATACGGCAATACTCCACGGCACATTGATAGTCTTGTTGAGTGGCATATACCTAAAATAGCAGAATTTATCAATTTTTATACTAATCAATAATAATATTTTCTATAAATTAATTTTGAATTAACAGTCCTGCAACGTTAAGTTTTTAGTCAGGTCGACGCTGTTGGGAATTTGTATGGCGGAATGGAAACATACAACTATCGTTTTTTCAATCCAAATATGGATTTGTATCCTGTTGGGTGTCTGTGATGATTTTCATACCTCCCAACCCGACTCCTACCGTTCCTGATATCAGGGCGTCACGTGAGGAAGCTTAGTTAACTACAACCCTTCCCTAACTTCAAGCTCATCGTTGTTTTCTTATCCTTTCCTAACAGGGAGATAGAGCGGCTGCATTAAAAGTAGTTCTCTAGAAACAAATTATATTAAGATGCTCCATTGGGATTATTAGGACTCTTCAAGTTGGGAGAGAACATTAAAAAAGTAAGTGATTACAGTAGTAATTATGGTTTTAAAGGGTTTAATTTAAAAAATAAAGCTTTATGTTTTACCATCTCCATCTTCTGTTGAATTCCACCTGCTTCCTCACGGTCGTATTGCTTGCTACCATCGATGGTAACGTAGGCGACACTTTGTATTATAAACAGCTGATTGCGTAGTGCTCTGGGGCTTGGATGCTTCTTCCATCGATAAACCGAAGCTATTTTGATGTCCAGAAGTGAAGCCTGGAGCACCTGACTTTTTGAACGATGTCACACTTTCTTCAGAGAAGTTTTACTTGTGCTATCGTCAGAGCTGGATGGATCTTTGGCAGCGTCTTTATTGAAGAAAATCGCAAAGGTTTGTGTCAAGAACTTATTGTCGTATAAGTCTGTCACTGGAAGTTCACTGGCGGCAATTTTTGGAGTTCGTTTCTCGTTAGATGCGGCGTCTTGGTGTTCGTTGCCATATTGCACCGATGGAGAGATATTAGTTGGGAATATAGGAGGAGAAGGTGACGCGCCGATGTTTGTATGATGTCTTTTGAAGGATCTGATCCAGAGTTTGGTGCTAAGAAAGTTTAACCATCTTCTCCGCTCCATGTTCTCGTCTACGTATACGTCGTTTGGTACACCTAGAAATTTCTGAGTAAGATTATGTGTTTATTTAAGTTATTACAATATAATATATTTCTCGATAAATATTATCTCTACTGAAATTCCCACTTTTTTTTTGATTAAAGTGATATATTATCCCAAAGTATACCACACAGCCATATAGTAATATTAATTAAATGCATTTAGTTACAGTTTTTTTATCTCCTTGTAATGTTTTTATTTATAGCGTAGGTACTGCTGACGCAGTCCCTATCCTTCTATTTCAGGAATGTCTTTCAATTTTTGTTTTGTATTGACTCAAAACAATCATTACTGTTAGAAAGCATTCTTCTGCAATTTAATAAGGCTTAGCAAATCACATAAAGAAATAGAATACCAGCGCATTAATTAAAGGAATTTTAATAGCAATGAGGATTCCACATAAATAAATTAAAATTAATATTCCAATGAGCATAGCAGGACTCTGATTGAAAACATTTGCTAGCTTAAAACAAAAAAATATTCTATTACAAAGGCATTCAATACTCTTCTATCAATTGGAATCTTAAATATAGCAAAAATATTGATAGAATAGACAAGATATGGTGATTTTCGAGCCATTGTTAGTAATATTATTTATCCGTCGTCAAATAGGAATACATTTTAGGATAAAAATATTGTTCATTCAGAGTTATGAGAAAGTATTTACGTACTTGTAATTTCTGGTGGTTTCGAGCTCGTAGAGTCAGCAGATGTTATAACTACTGTTGAATCTCAAGGTTTTCATTTCGTTTGTATCATTCGGAGCCCTCAAATTTACTTCCCAAATTTTTTAGAATTCTCCTTTTGAAAACTTTTTAAAACGACAATTCATTCAAACAAACATTCATTCAACAGTGTTTCGTTTCAAACACGTTCGCAGCTCTGGTCATTGATATATATTCTGTCGTTATAAATCGACGGATTACAATTTATGATCCGTTTACCGGTAAAGATGGAAGGTCCCGTGACAGTGTTTAGAAGTGGACGAGGACTCGGTCTCGGAAGCCTGACTGGAACAGGATACCGGCTTGCAGCGCTGACGACGTCTGCGGCTCCACAATCTGCTTCATCTTCAGCTTGGGGACAGTCTCTGTGGCCGTCACATACCCATTCTTCGGGTATACAGCTTCCACGGCCGCCACACCTGAGAATATTATAATTTATTTTTTGAACGAACAATACGGATCATTATTATTGATGTGTTTTCCAATTGAACATATTCAAGAGAACAATGATAACAATAATATCAATTTTTTATTAAGAAAAAACCCAAATATTATTTTTATGGTTAAAAATCTTAAAATACAAAAAACGATATCAACAGTTTATTTAATTTTTCTGTATATGTGATATTTTTATTCTATAATAATTGGCTGGAGCACTTAGCTGATGACGAAGACCCATATATGTATGAATGTAATGTACCCAAAGTAAAACATCAAATTTGTGGTCGTACTACGAAATAGTAGGGATTGGAATTGTTTAATTTCTAGAATTAAAACATTGAGAAATTTTTTCCAATTATTATGCTTGAATGGAATCTTGAGCTACAAAGTAAATTCGGTTGATTATACTTGAATTCTGATGGTGCGCATCCGGATCCATCACAATCGACTTCGTCAGTTCCTCCTGGGCAGTCAGGAATATTGTCGCATCTCCAATGTAAAGGTACACAGGACCCGTCGGCTGGGCAGCGAAGCTCTCCGGCTAAGCACTCACCTCCTCCCCGTTGGAGACAGTCACCGCCGTCTGGGTATTGAGCGCAATTGAACACTTGGGAGAGTTGGAGAGTAGCTGATATGACATCCTGGCAGGATTCAGCGACGGCTGTATAAAATTAATAATCGAAACAGTGGGAATTGTATAAATTCTCAACATTTTTCTTTTCACACTAGTTATTTCCCTTCTAATGAAATAACGATACTCTTTTTTCTGTCCATGCTACATAACTGCAAAATTTAATTATCAGTCGAGATTGCTGGATAGTTATGAAGCTTACATTATATATCATACTCCTACTTTATATTTGGTTGGATTTGTAACACGATTGAAATATTTGTATACTGCGCCAAAAAATCAACGTTTCCCAAATAGAGTTCCGTAACTTCAAGCTAGGGATTACGCGAGAAAGTTGAAAAAATAATAAAATATATTCATATGAAGTTAAAAATAAATTGTAGGCACATTTAAGAAGATACAATTGTATTATAGTTGCATCAACAGTTTTGCGAACACGCATATTATACGTTGGAAAAACTGTAGCGATGTGTGCAATGTTAGCGCCAAGACAACACTGTTTTTGCATTCAGTGGTCCGGTGACTATACACAGGTAAAGTCGTTGGACAAAGCCTTTCCTTGAAAAAATATAGCTTTCAATTTGAAGATATTTGACATTGAAACGCTTTCTATAAGATACAATAAAATATTTTGGTGGTTGTTTCTTGTTCTACACCATAATAAACGATTCTGTGACTAAATATATTTGAATAGAAACACTGTAATAAACAACACAAAAGGCGAAATAAAATAATATGAGGTGTTTTCTACCTTTGCATGCTCGTCGGCATGGCGGAGTAACCGTCATTCCGCGTGGCTTGCACTCAGGTTCCAAGAGTGAGCAGATGAACTGTCTTGCTCTCGGGCTGCATCCTGACCTGACGATGTAATCGAAGTAAGGAACTGCTGCGTCTAGCTGGCTGGCGCTGTCGATTCCACTCACCAAAGGCTGTGTCGTCAGGTCATACGGCAATACTCCACGGCACATTGATAGTCTTGTTGAGTGGCATATACCTAAAATAGCAGAATTTATCAATTTTTATACTAATCAATAATAATATTTTCTATAAATTAATTTTGAATTAACAGTCCTGCAACGTTAAGTTTTTAGTCAGGTCGACGCTGTTGGGAATTTGTATGGCGGAATGGAAACATACAACTATCGTTTTTTCAATCCAAATATGGATTTGTATCCTGTTGGGTGTCTGTGATGATTTCATACCTCCCAACCCGACTCCTACCCGTTCCTGATATCAGGGCGTCACGTGAGAGTGCTTAGTTAACTACAAACCCTTCCCTAACTTCAAGCTCATCGTTGTTTTCTTATCCTTTCCTAACAGGGAGATAGAGCGGCTGCATTAAAAGTAGTTCTCTTAGAAACAAATTATATTAAGATGCTCCATTGGGATTATTAGGACTCTTCAAGTTGGGAGAGAACATTAAAAAAAAGTAAGTGATTACAGTAGTAATTATGATTTTAAAGGGTTTAATTTAAAAATAAAGCTTATGTTTTTACCATCTCCATCTTCTGTTGAATTCCACCTGCTTCTCACGGTCGTACTCCTTACTTTATTCTTGCCTACCATCGATGGTAACGTAGGCGACACTTTTGTATTATAAACAGCTGATTGCGTAGTGCTCTGGGGCTTGGATGCTTCTTCTATCGATAAACCGAAGCTATTTTGATGTCCAGAAGTGAAGCCTGGAGCACCTGACTTTTGAACGATGTCCACACTTTCTTCAGAAGTTTTACTTGTGCTATCGTCAGAGCTGGATGGATCTTTGGCAGCGTCTTTATTGAAGAAAATCGCAAAGGTTTGTGTCAAGAACTTATTGTCGTATAAGTCTGTCACTGGAAGTTCACTGGCGGCAATTTTTGGAGTTCGTTTCTCGTTAGATGCGGCGTCTTGGTGTTCGTTGCCATATTGCACCGATGGAGAGATATTAGTTGGGAATATAGGAGGAGAAGGTGACGCCGATGTTTGTATGATGTCTTTTGAAGGATCTGATCCAGAGTTTGGTGCTAAGAAAGTTTCCAATCCATCTTCTCCGCCCATGTTCTCGTCTACGTATACGTCGTTTGGTACACCTAGAAATTTCGAGTAAGATTATGTGTTTTATTAAGTTATTACAATATAATATATTTCTCGATAAATATTATCTCTGCTGAAATTCCCACTTTTTTTGATTAAAGTGATATATTATCCCAAAGTATACCACACAGCCATATAGTAATATTAATTAAATGCACATTTAGTTACAGTTTTTTTATCTCCTTGTAATGTTTTTATTTATTATAGCGTAGGTACTGCTGACGCAGTCCCTATCCTTCTATTTCAGGAATGTCTTTCAATTTTTGTTTTTGTATTGACTCAAACAATCATTACTGTTAGAAAGCATTCTTCGCGTTAATAAGGCTTAGCAAATCACATAAAGAAATAGAATACCAGCGCATTAATTAAAGGAATTTAATAGCAATGATTCCCACACATAAATAAATTAAAATTAATATATTCCAATGAGCATAGCAGGACTCTGATTGAAAACATTTGCTAGCTTAAAACAAAAAAAATATTCTATTACAAAGGCATTCAATACTCTTCTATCAATTGGAATCTTAAATATAGCAAAAATATTGATAGAATAGACAGCGATACGTGATTTTCGAGCCATTGTTAGTAATATTATTTATCCGTCGTCAAATAGGAATACATTTTAGGATAAAAATATTGTTCATTCAGAGTTATAGAGAAAAGCATTTTACGTACTTGTAATTTCTGGTGGTTTCGAGCTCGTAGAGTCAGCAGATGTTATAACTACTGTTGAATCTTGCAGGTTTTCATTTCGTTTGTGATCATTCGGAGCCCTCAAATTGACTTCCAATTTGTTAGAATTCTCCTGTTTGGAAAACTGCTCTTCGCTTTGGAGCCATTCTGTAGAGTTTAGGTTGTCAGGAACTATCAACGGTGGACTGGCTTCTGTAAATAATGCAGACATATAAAATATACATTTGAGAAATGAAATCATCTATCCTTCTTCCAATCTTATTACACCTCCACTCAGGACATCGAATGAGCTTTTGATTTTAGTATTTTCCAATCGTACATACATAAATTTTCAAAGCCCTGTGTGCATTCCTTATTGTACATAAATGATGTCACACGTTTCTAAATATTTTCAGTGTCTTATTTTGTCACAAATTTTGTTTAGTTACGTCATATTTTTTAACCCTTCTCTTAGTTAAGAATCCAGATTTTTTACGTAAAGCCTTTCGATTTCAATTCATCAAAAAAGTATTCGATATTGATTCTTTATAGGGTCAGCGCCAAACGACACCGCAGGCAAGATTGTATTTCTCCGCCCTATTTATAAAACTTGAAAAAATTACGAGCGCAATTAAAATTGCTTTCGTCTGCTGCCCCTATGCGTAACGCCGACACTGATTCTATATAATATTATACAATAAAATAGCAGCGAAGAAAACCGATTAGATTAATACACAATGATTGTTATGGACATGTAGAAACCTACATGCTCTATGTATTATTATCGATTTAAAAAAATATGTCAACATGATTTGGTTATGCAATCTTTCCTTATTTAACGTAGGAGGTATCTTAATTAATGTCATGATGTGTCGATGCTTAGACTTGCGTCAAATTATTAAATTAAATAAATTTGGGTTGATGTACATATAGATGTAGTCTTATGTATTTGGCCATATGCGAGAATTATTAAAAAATCTTTTAATTACTTGCAAAGCACATTAACAAAAAATATGCTTAAAATATGTAATAATTTGGCTGCAGTTTTGTCTTATATGATAAATATTGGAAGATAAGTTTTGCATGTTTGACATTTTACGAATTCGTATTGGTAAACTGTAGAAAAACAGTGTTCATTAAATGATATTTTTTTAAATAGTACGTAAAAATATTACATTACAATTTATTTTGAGCCGACACGTTGATTAAGTCATACAAAAAAATGGTCGTACATTTAGCCAAAACACACAAATGTATCGTCGGCCCATCTCGAAACTCCATAAACTGCAACTACACGTGAATTCGTCTCGACAAAAATAGATTCACACTGTACCACGCTATCTAAAACTCCAATTCTTGAGTTATTAAAAACGACAACATGATTAAATAGTGAACTATGAAAAAGCCATATAAACCATTCTGGTAATACGTTTATTTACATTCTTACGATAGGTCGCAATGGGACCATCTTTGATTTACATTGAAAGGTGGAGTGAGTTGGGTATCATTTTCTTTTTAATATAAAATTCAATAGATATTAAATTCTTCACACCGAAGAACAGTTTAGACTCAATTATTCTAAAACCCACAATGAAATGATTAGTAAAAATGTAAAAATGTACAATTTCAAGTTGTTATATTATACTTTATCTATAATAATAGCAAAAATACAATACACATGTTAGCTAAATCTCCCCATCATCCGTAAAAAAGTGTAGAATTAGAATCTTTTATATAAGTAGATCTATTTAAATAGAACTGCTATAGGTCATAAACCTTATTTCTATACGGAAATTACTAATTTAATCGGTCCATACATATTGACTTAGAAATTACCTACCTCATAATATAGATGTCTGTAAAAAACTAACGATAATAATTAAGATCACCATGTGGTAAATTAGTTTAACCCCTTAGGTGTTCGTTCTGCTACCGTTTGGCAAAGCTATGTATCACATAAATATATTATTACTACTACCATTAGAAAACCAGGATGAAATCAATTTGTTGAAATTACCAATCGATTTTCACCGGCACACTATCAGTGCCTACGTGTTATATTATTAATACTCCGAACCAGCTGATAACTCGAATGATATAATATGAAATAACACATATTTAAATCTATAAGGTAATTTAAAGTGATACGTCATCTATAATGTGATATAAATATTATGCCCACAATAATATTGTTTAACATGCGAACTGGAGAAATGTTACTTTCTTATTATGTAGATATCTACATACAATACAATACGTAAACAAGCCAAAGGAAAAGTATATGCACCTAATCGAATGTAAAATCATTACAAGTATCTAAGAATTGATTAAAAATAATTCATGAAAGTCGCAAGCGAAAATATTTAATACTATTTATAATGACGTTTTGATAAACTGTTTGCCTAACTTAGGCGCGAATTCATTTTCTGTTCAAGCCTTTACCATATTCAAATTATTACTAATTTAACGATGAAATTACATCGTAGGATTTTTATTCATTCGAAATTATTCGAAATAAAAGGTATTATTGGTCAAAAACATATGAGAAAATTAACGATTTACAAGGAAGGTCCATGCATAAAATTTCTGTAATATATGCTGAGGGCTGAGTAATCTTGTAAACTAGCAGATCATGTTTTAATATGTAAATTAAAAGGAGTTATTATTAACATTCTGACCTCTTTGGTTATACGAGGGGAAATTAATGTCGCTTTTCATCGTGCGTGGATATGATATAACAGACTAGTATGGCCAAGCCGACGGCGAGTGTTTCATACGAGTGAATAAGAAAATTACTCCTATCAGATAAACTACGATAATTATGACACAAAACGTACATCGTCATCATGTTGATAATACACAATTTTAATTAATTATATTGTTTTATAAATTTCAAATACAAAAGGGAATAAAAATAAGATTATTTGAGACTATGTGTTAATTTGTCGGTTTAATGCGGTGAATCGTGTTTATCTTGATTTGGATTTCACGGTTTGTTGTAGCATTCAATTTATTTATTTGGTGATATATAAGTGAAATCTACAATGGGCTTTCAACGATTATTCGCCGTTCAAAAATTATAGAACGGCATTGACTTAGAAAAACAACTGTATTAAATTATATATTTAAATAAACTTACACAATTGATGTTAAATACGTAAAATGATAAAACAATGGAAAAATGTGTCAATAGAAATGAGATTAATGCAATACTTGCATTGTAATAAGAATATAATGTGAAAGAGATACTTTATATCTACATAAATATGTCTATTATCAGAAATGAATTTAAAAAAGAAAAGTGATTAAAATTAACTTAACTTAATATTTAGAGCTCCCCGTATACTTTTATTTACAGAGCCTATTTCAAGAGGCACTTTCAATTCTTAAATTTGGAAAGTTGAGAATATTTTACCGTATGGAGTGATATATTTTAAATATGTTATATTGGAAATTAACAATTTTTTAATAATGATTTTCATCTTTTCTATAAAAAAATATTTTGCCCACAAAATCAATTAACATTATTTATTATAGTTGTATTTTAAAAAATAAAACGCAATTCATTTGTACTACTTCCACATATTTATAATGATCAGGAACGGTTTCGCTCATCACGAGCATTATCAACTGATGATAATGCTCGTGATGAGCGAAACCGGTCCTGATATTTATAAATATGTGGAAGTAGTACAAATGAATTGTGTTTTATTTTTTAAAATATAATGTCTTTCCACCAAGAATTGGCAGCTGACACCTTAAAAGTTATTATAGTTGTATATATTTTTTAGGATTTTTATGGATTAAAATTGATTTTGAATTGAACAAACATTTGCATAAAAGATCGATTTTCTAACCAAAGACCAAGTAAATGTTTAAATATTGTTTCAACAAAATTAAATGAAACGGTTATAATAAATATAACCCCTCTATAATATTATTATCAGTAAATTAATACTGATGAAATTATTTGATAACGCCTAATGAAGCTGTGATTATTTTTAATTACTTTACATGACCGATAATTGTGAGTGGACGAGAACATTTTACAGAGCTACAAGTTTAAATTGAACCAAAGTCAATTAGTTTTGATATAATGTACTAAATGCACGCTGTTAGGAAAGTTAGTTATTAGAAGTTAAAAAAAATAGATCTTGTTTGTAATATTTTATCTTAATTATTATCAGAAAGAGATAATTGCTTTTAGGTAAGTAGCTACGAATATAATTTCAAAGCAAAGTAATATTGATAAAGTGTATACTTATTATGAATTATGATTGGTAATCAAAGAACTAATACAGAAAATATAACACATTAACATATAATTAGATACATGTTGTGTCACGATAAATATACTTATTTCACTTGAAGATGTGGCAAATAGTGAGAGGTCTTAAATTTTCCGTAGTAACTTCTACTTTAAAAAAAAATTCTGCTTCCAATATGCACATGATATATTGTAATAAAAGTTATTTTAGAGTAATTGCTTTATTAATAATTGATTACGTGAGTTCAACTTCCCTTCCGCATATTAATTAAATTTTTTAACTGTTAGCTAATCACACAATCCCCGCGACAATTTACGACATTGGCTAAGGTAGGAAAGAATGAAAAATATGTCCCTTGTATGTAAACTATTATATATTATATGTGAAGTAATTCAAGAGTAAGAGTTAGAATAAACTATGTAGGAAAATATCCACCCGGGAAATCGAAACATTCATCGCTGAACGTACCTTGTCACACGGCTAAAGCTTGCGGCAGTACTGCAGAAATATACTTTTGCCATTTTAATATCAATCAGAATTCAAATGAATTCAAATGTCTAGTCTAGTTTCATTAAAATTTATCTTTCAGTGGCATACGAGAAACTCAGTAGGTACATAAAATACTTGCTATGCATGCAATCAATGCCCTCTCGCAAACGTGCTTTACCGGTACATTATAAAAAAAGAGGAGCCGTGTGTCGTGTTTAATGCGAGAGACATCACATCAGAGCACAGGTTCTCATTTGGTACTAATCAAACTCGTTCACTATTTCTTCCGGTGTATTAGGGAATGGTATTGCTATAATTCAATCGTACAATCAATACCGTATTTTAAATCGATACCAAAAAGAATCGCATTGATACTTCAGAGTATTAGTACCAGAAGCTGCTTATTTCACTTTCACAGATTGTTGAAAATTAATGAAATAATATTTGCGTTGGCCAATTGGGTATGATTTCCAATCGAATGTATTCAGCTTGCTTTTGATATTAGAATATTTGATAAGCTATTATAATATTATTCGTTAATATTAGTAATGCATATCAAACCACATGGTTAATTAAAAAGTCATTCGGCGCCGTATTATATCTTAATATTATCTATTTAAACACTCACACACTCACTCAGGACACGCTTTAGCAACTAGTATGTGCTAACAATTAATACGTTTCCCTAGAAATATAAATAAAACAATGAATATACATCATCAAATTCATACATAATATTTTTCGAATTTTCGAATACTATAAGTTTTGAATATTCGATATTCGAATATTTGTTTACATCGAACATTTGGAATCTCTAGTGCGTGAGAGTGGGGAGAGTCTCTATAATAGTCTCTCTAATATATTGTAATGTGATTATTTGCGACGGAGGTGTAAGCAGGGGGTGGTGGTTGTAGGACAAAGAAAGGTTGTCTGCAGTTCAGCAGTAATAGCCCTAAAATATCTATTATATGCTTATGGGTTTAAAGACTTGAGAAGATAAATATAAAATTTTGATTATTTTCCAATTTCACTTACCAACCATTTTTAATCAACCAAATATGATGAAAATGTATTTGCTTATAATGTGCACCGTTAGCATCGATCGTATTGTGCGAATGCTGATAGATATGTCATCTTCTAATAATTTGAAGTAATTAATCATAACGCATTGTGTTATCACTGGCGGAACATAAAAGGACTATCCACTATAAATGTCTCGACGCACCAAGAAACCATTTTCAACTCAGTTTCAAGTTTTCTCTCATTTTTCATACCCCTGCGTTGCGTTTTAAAGTTGCGAAATAAACACAATACAATGTATTATCATGCAGAAGTCTATTTTGACTTAACCTTTACTGAGTTTTTAAATTTGTGAGCAACAACTATTATTACCTGAAGCCATTGACTACTCAAAGTAACTATAGTGCTATATTCGCGTTATCTCATCCCTATTTTGTATGCTAGCCTGTTTGTGACAGGGGAAAGGCGCCAAATGACAGAACGCCGACGGATTATCGTATGTTTTCGCAGTAAACGCGATCAAAAAACAAATGAGGATTAGCGTGACCAAACCGAAAGAGAATTGAGGGAATTATCGGTAACAGTAAATCTCAAAGTTGCATATTGTAAGCTATTATTTTGACGTCATACCACGTTTGGAGAAATGATAATCATAACTAATTTACCAACTCGAAATTACAAATTTTGTTTTAAAGATAATAAAAAAATGTATTTGTCATTAAAGCTAATAATAATCAAAGCGCCAGATATTTTTTCAATTGGATTTATACATGGTTGAAAAAGATAACATTAATAAGTTTTAGAAAAAAAGGAACAAATAAGGCGTCTGTAGAAATAGATGTTGCAGTATCATTACTTGTCGGTCAGAGGACGCTGTACAATAAACGAGATCGTTATCATTTTGCGCTGAGAATAGGTCAAAAGGATATACTTTAGATAAATGATTTGCACAACGGAATTTTTAAGCATGATTCAATAAAATCTTAAAATAACAAAAGTACTTAATTCTTTTTAGCAATTTGCTATGACTTCAGGTTGCATTATATGCCGTGATGAAATTATAATCCCGCGAACTTAATATTTTTGGCTCTACTATAATAGGATCGATTTATTTTTGGACGATCGTAATTTGTATTTGACAGAACGCGTTTTCCTTTTGTTTGTTTCCATTTTCAAAACAACGTAAACAGCAGATGGCCAACTGGCAATTCCATAATAAATAAATGTACGACAACTTCATATATATGTATGAATAAATTCTCGTCTAGACTAGCGGGAAAGTTGGTCACCGTGTTGTGATGACGCCATTGGAATGACTTGGAGAATCAACATTAAGTCGGATTGCATGAAGGAAATGATTTAATTAATACTATAACTAGGTATGTATTAGATATAATAACCGATGTGAAAGAAGACAAAAAAAATGAAAATCAATCAAGAAATAATCAAGTTTTTATTAAATGTGCTTATTTAGAAATTTAATAGACACTCTCATTAATTATAAGGCATAGTCGATCGTATTATTAAGCACAGTCGATAAAAAGATCGCCTTGGTCAAGTGATAACGCTAAAACTATCATATTTATTCCATCCTACGATCAAGGGTTTGAATCCCATAATGGATTATTAAATAAATAGATTTATATCCAATGACGTGGACGTATGTGATGTCTTCATTTCTTTCTATTGTACCAGTACTGAGAATATGGTGGATCATAAAAATTAGCGAGAACTTTCTTAGTCGTATCCTGTTAATGTCTCTGAAAAGGATGGATAACTTGTTATTAATATTATTAATTACTTATTAACAGTTATCGTAATCTTCAATTGAACTACTCGATACGCGTCCGTATATATTATTTTCCACACTGAGAATGAATGATACTCTATATATTAGACATTTATTCGACGGCTATGGAAAAATATATGAGCCATTTTTTGTTTTTTTATGCGAAAATAGTATCTACATAAAATGTTCCAATACATATAAACGTCCCTTACAAAAATGATAATTAACTTACAACATTTCTAGTAGATTACTCTTTGGTATACTATCGTACAGTAAATACTCGTTGCGTAATCTCCCAAGCCGAAAGATACTCTAGGACTAAAGTGTAATGTCTCATTTCATTAATCAATTTTAAGGTGATAACTGTTAATTCTTGATGGAAAGGCATTATATTTTAAAAAATAAAACAAAAAAGGTTTCTACTACTTCCACATGTTAATAATGATCAGGACCGGTTTCGCTCATCACGAGCATTATCAACTGATTTTCACAATTTCCTCATTGTTTGTTCACTTATAAGTTTAAGTTCATGTAATTTTATGTCGATGATAACATCAATGGCGAAAATTCATAGAACACGCGAAGGGTGCTTGCTTGAGAAATTGTTGTGTGCCGCCATTGGAGGTGTTATTATTCTTTCATTAAATTCAAAACAGTAAATAAAAAAACATGAACCTAAATAGTGAAATAATATAAATATATTTACTTTGTAAATATTTAAATGAGATTGATGAAGCGTGTGAGAATAACAAAAACGAAATGGATTATGCAAGTTTGTTCATAATAATAATAAGCGGTAGATGGTTTGTCAATATTATTTGAATCACATTTTTCATCACAAGTATTTGTTTGATGAAAGGTGAAATACTGTCGTAAGCAACACTAGCAATAATTTAAATAACAAACATCTCCCAAATTTTGAATTCTGACAGGCGTATGGCTTACAAGACAAATTAGCACGGGAAATAAAAAAAATAGGATCCTTGAGATATTTTATTTTAGTTTTAATCAATCAGATAAGAAACAGCGTAAATTGTATGCATATAATTCCAAGTCTGTATCTAAATATCATCATATATACACATATTAAAATCAATCCTTTTTTAGAAATATGACACAAATACTAGCTAGCCAAATAAAGTTCTGTGGCATATGTGGGTGACATATTAAGGTTAATTATTTTTTATTAACGCTAAAATGGTTTTTTCTGTACTGTAAACTTTTGCTTTAAAATTCCAAGAACATTTCTTATTTATTAGCGCAGAAATTAAAGATTTACTAAAAAATCTACTAATTTAACAATGGCGATGGTGAATTAATTTCTAAATATTAAAATTATTATTTATTTTCGCTCTGTGGTAATCTTAAATGGTTCAGCAATAATCAAAAAATGAAAGTACACTGTTAAGTCTCACATAACTAATATCGACAGCTTAATACACAGAAGAGCCAACTCCACTTTTTGGTAAACGTGACTTTTTCATTCCAATGGCTTCCTGTATTGCAAGTAAAAAGAGTCAACTCCGTCATTTTGTACTGAGAGCTGTCAGTGTGAGATGTGATTAGAGGGAGTTTTCCTATAAACTGTACAAAACTTAAAGAAAAGTTATTATTTGTGGAACACAACGTTTTCAAGGACATTAGATTTAAGTTCTACTATTTATTTAAACCTATATTGAAGTACGATATCGTTATTTGATGGCATTACGTGTATATTATTTGAATACAAAAGAGTGGGCTCCGTTGCAAAAAAATAATGGTGATACTAACACTTAATCGAAGTTGATTTATTTGTGCATAACTTTTTCGTAAATTATAATATTAATTAGTTTTTAAATTTACTTAAACAAATATCTTTTATTTTGTCGCAGACGTCACGAGGAAAAAAGATTGTGGAAGTGGTCTTAAATAATAATGCTGCAGCAATAAATGACATGTCGGTTTTATTTATCTATGAAAGGGCAAATTTTTCCGTGTTATCTGAAACAACATATTTTACTATTTTCGAATCATTAGGAATCATTACTCAACGTGAATAAGATAACTAATGTATTTCTTACGATAATCAAGACCCTCAGTCCAGTATTCAACATATTAGAAGGACCTTAGAGTTAAAATTCATTGCTGGTTATTGATGATATTACTAATAATCAAACTATTCTTGAAAGTTTTGTGATAATGTATTGGTACCATATTTGATACATTATGTTCATTTAGTAGGGGCAAACTCTTCGGATGAAGGGCCAAATTCAGGAATTCAAAATGAGCGGCGAGCCGCAAGAAGAATACCATTTTTATATGTACTATTTATTATCACGAAAAAAGACGTTAAAAGATAAAAACGAGAACCTTTTTATCTTTTTGAAAAATATAATATTGCTCGGGGGCCACTGAAAAATACGCGACAGGCCGCCCGTGCCTGATCCAATGAAAAACCAATCAGAACAACAAAACGGCGAAAGCGATAACAGTTAGATAAATCTACGTGGGCTCAAAATTTTAATACAACAAATAGAGAAAACGGCAAGGCAATATCTTGGAAGGAAAATGGTAAATGGAATACCAAGGTACCCAAAAAAAGCAAGAAACTTGAAAGACAGATGTAGTTTCACAATACAATGGAAACTGAAAATCTTTCTTTATTTCGGCCGAAAAAGATTAGTGTGAATAATGTATGGCACATAAACTTGGTCATATATCTGATGAAAAAACAAATTTCATGAGTCATTACCTAATTTATAATTAATTTTAAATAAGAGCTGTTATCAACTTCTCGCATATGTTTTTACTTAATAAATTTTGTATTTTGTCTAATAATTATTGTTGTTTCTCTCATAGCTAACTCACTACATACTTATAGGAAATGGGGGCAAACTCCCTCAAATGAAATTGAAAAATGTTATATGCAAAAGAGCCAAATCCTTTAATTATTAATATAAAATGAACTAATCCAAATATTGACATATATTTTATAAAAATACATAAATCATCACAATGTGAATCGTTTTGGATAAATACAATTACGCTATTATTTTATATGTATATAATATACAGTTTAAAGTTCATACTGTAAGATTACCTCCAAAGGAGTTGGCTCTAAGCCGTCGATAAAGTTTTATTTTATATTTTTTGGAGTAAATACAATATTTGTCTTTTAACAATCGATAATTAAACGATTCAAAATAATTTATGCCTGAAAATTATGCACGAATTTTGAAAAAAAATCAGACTAATGGCTAATGTTTTTTTTTATTGCAGTTACACTCCAATGAAGGAAATGAGTATGTGAGAAAACCGCCGCGATGACAAAATAATTTTAACACCTTCCTACTGCAAAACCTCAGGGCGTCCATTAATTTTAAAATTCGCTGTATGAATAACATTACCAACTCGTTTGCAAATAATTACAGCGCATGCCTACACAAAAGTAAGCAAACCATTACCTGTTCACTTTTCGATTACATATTATGCAAATGCGGCCGAACAACGGTTATTAAATAATCAAAAAAAAAATCACAATCTTCGCATATAGGTTACCGACATCTTGTTTATCAGCGTCTATCTGATTACATACGATTATAAAATTACGACATAATGGCCTGGGGTAAATTTCCCGCCCCCGTTTAAAATTAGAACAAAACAATAATAATTAGTGTGGCATTTCAATAAAATTTCATTGTATTATAAAATGTATTTCTTCTACGTTATGTAATGAAATGAACCAGGAGCTGATTTCCTGATAATGATTCTAACAATAGCCTATAATTCAACCGATTACTATACTAAAATCTTTTAATTACGTATGCACATTTACAGTCCGGATATTTAGTAAGAAATTTAATTTGCAATTTGTGAAAAATCTCAATACGAACGACTGCTAGAAATCAATATAGCTATATTTTTATTGTGATTTTATATTTAACTCTTACGATATAACTTTATATCGGCTAACTCTTCGTCTTATTTTACAGAATTTTCAAGAAGTGGATACAATTTTACACATTAATATAACAATAAATTGATGTATCGAAATTTCCTAGAAATGTCTTTGATCTTAGAATACATTCTAAAATCACGTTTACATTATTGCTACTTCGCTGTGGCGTCGTAAATATTTTTAGTTATATTGTTGTCTGTAAGAGACAAAAAATAAATCCTGCAGCATCGTAAATAATTTTACCAATATAATATAACTTTTGTTTGTATTATAATACAATAAAACAAGATTCATAAATTATTTAAAATGAGCATTAATATTTTTTAACGGGTGCCAAACTCAGCATCCTATTATTTGTTATTATGTACCGTGTAATCCTTCCTTTGAGAGTAAACGGATGTACATAAATTTTATAAATATCGTCGACACCCATCTGACCTGTTGCTTTTATGGACAGACTATATACCGTAACGCACTTTCTGTATTATTTTAAAGGATGTGCGGGGGGTTATGGCGACCTTATAAGGCCGTATGATGAATTTATTTTCGCACAATTTTCGTACAAAAGATATTTATTAAGAATCGTCGACTTTCTCTCAATAAGTCTAGTTTTTTTTAATAAAACCAAGAAAGCTAAAATCAGATAAAAAATGGCTAATGGCAATCATATAATATATATATTATTGTATAAAAATACGACAGAAACGGATACTTCATGAAAATATTTGTATACAATCATCTCTTTAAATTTAATATTGGAATAACCATGCTTTCTATCGTTTTAGGACGCCATCTTAAGCACGATAGATTTTCATTGCTGCCATGGGATGTTTAGTTTTTTTGACAACCAAAATTGTTTATCCTATTCAAAATTATATTACGAAAATAAAATACAATAATTAAACAACAAATTGTACATACATCTCTTAATAAATATAATTATTTAGAAAAAAATAACGAGGAAGTCTTACATAAAGAATAATTCTTACAATTCTTACCAAATTAAATTATAATAACAAGACATTAACTACTATACAATTAGTTTCGAGAAACATTTAACACATTGAAACTTCACTAAATATTAATGAGAGTCATTCTGGATTCCACGATTATATTACTAATTATATCTTATTTTTATATAACATTTCAGAGATTGTAATGCAACCAACAGCGGAAAAGTATTTATTGTTGTATTAAATCAAAATCAATCCGTATAATAACATATACTGAGCTCTACTAAAAACATGATTAATTTCATTTGGAGATTTCTTCGATAAATATGATAGTAATGTACGTATGTACTGTACGAAAAATGTGTTAAACATTAAATGTGAATTGCATCCGAATAAGTATCAATAGTAGTTTTTTTTTTAATTTTGATCATAATAAGTGCAACGACAAGGGTGGGTGTTGAATTCTTCTAAACTCTTCAGCAACTCCCTCAGCCGATCGTTATTCAGTGTGGACCCTAAACAATAATTATTTAAGATCTCTTAGTTTTATATTTAAGACATGTTCATTGAACATTTTAGTCTTCTATTCTCCTACTTCCAGAGATACATTTTTGCTTATTATTATTCTGAAAATGCTACCATCGTCACGTCGTGAAATTGTGTGAAACACATTTGGGAAAACTTATATAATTTATGTAAAAAAAATATATCACTTTTTGGAGAAATCTAGACTACATCATCACCAGATGTAATAATTTTTGTTATTATTCCAGGAGTGGGCGACAACGTGCATATCAGCGCAAAATTATAAGTAATATTTGAAATATTTCATCATTGAAATACCATACCGCTGTTACTTATTTGAATAGTTTATTGGCTTCTTTACTACTATTGTCAATATTTAAAAGACAATGCAATCGTTTGTTTAAAACAGTTTTTATGCAATCGTTAATTTTAAATAGTTGCAACATCATCTCACATGCTTTTCCAACATCTCAATTTACGAGGAATCGTATCTGACGAATTGTGTGTTGGAATGTTTACGATAATGACTAGAAAATGAATATGACATTCGGTGCATAGAGGCGCTTTCTTTGTACAGTCATGTAATGATTTCGTGGTGTAGTAATAATTTATAATTTGACGTACATACAGCTACCGAATTACAATGGATCAAGTCGTTTTTGGCGTGCTTACGTGTTACGTAAAAATGACGCCGCGAGCCGGAGAAAGAGTTTGCTCGGGCGACCATCATACATTACAGGTTTAATATATTAATCATTATCGGCAGGATTTGAATACAGCGATACGCCTTTATTCGACGCCCCGCTAACCGACGTTTTTTTTAAAATATTATTTATAACCTAACTCCAAACTCACACCGAAATTTATCGGGAGGCGAGGAATCCAAGTGCCATTTAATAAGAAATGCTCTATTTCAGTTATTCCCCAACTTATTGAGCTCATGGACCCCTCCTCAAAGCAAAAACCTGACCATGAACACCTTGAAACCATGAAAATAACTCTATGTAACTGCATAATAAAAAAAAAACATATACATTTAATTTTCATGTCTAGAATGGTAAATGGTGATGTAAAAATAAAATACAAATAAAAAATTTTGATATTCAAAGTATGACGAGGTTCATACCTCCACTAAATCCAGGTTGTACTAAATAGGAAGACGGCAAAGCAATCAACAGCCTCTGTACAGTGACCCATAATGAAGGATATAAAATTGGTACATATCTATTTTTGTAACCAGAATTTTGTGAATTTGTGAATTATTTAACAAGTTGCTTCCATATTAGTATGGATACATCTGAGTTTGTGGGTCTGCTTGGAAAAGGGTCCAACACCCAACAAATCGATATAAATTTATTTATTGTTGTTTATTTCAACTTTCGTAATAATGAAAATGTGTGAAAATATTTTTTTATATTAAACCTTTCACGGACTCCCGAGGCTGTCCACGCACCCCCCAAATTATTTTTAATTTGCCACAGACCCCCTCAGCGGTCACATGGACCCCTGGGGGTCTGTAGGAACCACTTTGTAAAGCACTGCTCTGTATTGTGTGGGTTATACACAATATTTGTTGTGAGTGGGCTATGTCTTTGTACTTTTCCACAGTTGATATAGATTTAATAAATTAAAATTGTTTTTTTAATTTTTCGAATAATATTGTTTCATTAATTGACGATTCGTTAATCGACGGTGTGCGGGTATTACTGATGTCAAATTTGTATGAGAAAAATATCATCTTAGAACTGAGCAGTAATAATAATATATAACTATTAAAAAAAATATTCAAAAGTATTCAAGACAGGAAAGATTGTTGTCGATGGAGCAAGCAAATATTATCACAATTGAGTATAAAACATATATATGTAGTATAAACATATATATCATTGCATAAAAATGTATTTTCACAATCTTCATTAAGAAATAATATGCTCGAAGTTTTTATTAGATTATCAAAATATATGAAAGTTGACAAAACGAATCACGCTTTTCTCTGTGGTAAAGTATTTAAGCAAAAAATAGTTCGCATATAAGATTGTCAGTAAAACACGAAAGTAACGTAATCTTATGCTTATACTTTGATCGGAAAATAATTATTTAATTATAATAAACTAAGGATAATCATTTTTCAAGAATGTATTTGAATAATATTTTATAGATACTACATTCATTCATACTATCTAACGGAGGAAATATGAATTTGTTAGGACTGAAAAGATGGTCACCCGAGTATTCGAGAAGAATGAAGTCGCAAAAAATATTTCCCATTGATGTCCGAAGCGGTTATTATTTCTTTGTACTGAAAAGACAAGACAGCAATGTGAATTTAAATTCGTTTTTTGTTGCGCGAGCTCTTTAATAGACGTGAGAAATTAATTATACAATATTTTGAAAACTCAAATACGATAATTAGGTATACAATAAACACGATTAGGTCACACAAGAATTACAATCATCACTCATTATAAGATTATTACATTGTAATTTAAATAGTGTAGTGATTTAATTAATGATCAAGTTTGTAGGCATTCACATATTTGAGTAGTACATTTGCTTTGACAAATAAACAGTTAAACCATTCAATTCAACCCACACCAAGGAATATTGTGTATAACTCACACAAAACGTGTTGATACATCATATTTATGTATATAATATATCAACTGTAGAAAGGAAAAAGGACGTATCCCTTCGTTTTTTCAAAATATTTTTTTTTCGATAATCACAATGTATACAATTTAATACACGTTTTTTGTGGGCTATACACGACATTTTTTGTGTGTGGGTTACGTTCTTTTGCCTTTCCACAATCAATATATTATTCTATTGTTCACTTACCTTGGAAACATAATATACCAATGTAAAAACAAAAAGAAGATTTATGTTTTAAAACTAGCACAATTTATGAAATAAATTTAAACGTTAAATTTGAGTTATTGAGATTTTGTACACTTCCAAGTATTTTGTCACTAACGACCCGGGTTTCGCCTTTCGGCATCTTCAGGCATTCGAGTGTACGAATGAACTCGAACTGACTGAAAGGCGAAACCCGGGTCGTTAGTGACAAAATACATGGAAGTGCACACATCTCATTAACTCAAATTTGATATTGAAATTACATCAAGAACCCTCAGTCGATGTCTTAAATTAAACGTTAAATGTTTTATATTTTATTCAAAACAGGATCAAATTATTTACTAGATTCGCTTTGTATCGTTTTAGTGAAACAAATTACTCTCTTCCTATCTATTGTGTATAGAAGAAAAAGGTGATAAAAATGTATAATGATCTAATTCTTATATTTTATGTACGTAATATTACAGATTGAACGATTTATATAGCTGAAAAGAAAAAATCGGGTTCGAGATGACTATACAGTCGGCCATGGACCGGGATAGTTTTTAGTGCAAAGTAAGTAACGTTATATAATATAATAGTTAAATAACCTGATAACAATTTGATTGAACCCGCGCTCTCGAATACCGGGAAAAATCGTCTTACATAATATTTATTAACTCCCACCGTTCAAGTATTAAAAATGTTAGTACCCATGGGTCCTCTTAGGCAGGATTTAAAAGCTTTCGTAACAAGGAAAATGTATTGATAACTAAGAAGTCGACAGAAATAAATTTTGTTTACTTACTCGCTTATTACAAGTGATCGACGATATAATAGAGCACCCTGTTATAATAGATATCTCATCTTTAATATGGCACTGTTATTCCACTGTTTAAGAAGAGCGATTTAACTAGTGGAATAAAAAGATATCAATTTCAAATTTGGATTATTGAGATTTTGTACACTTCCATGTATTTTGTAACTAACGACCCGGGTTTCATATCAATATTGCTAGTACAGCAAGATTGAATGAACTCTACAGTAAATTAGTGTTAAAATATCGTGTTGTTTATATAAACGTTAGACACTGTTTACTGTCTGTCAGTTCGAGTCCATTCGTGTGCTCGAATGCCTGAAGATGCCGAAAGGCGAAACCCGGGTCGTTAGTGACAAAATACATGGAAGTGTACAAAATCTCAATAATCCAAATTTGATATTGAAATTCCATCAAGCACCCTCAGTCGATGTCTTAAATTATATCAATTTCATATTAAAAATGAATTTCCACAAAGTTACCAGTGTCACCACGCATCAAAAATGAATCTCATCTCATTGTGAACTACAGAAAATATCTATTAAGTGATCTTAGTTTCCTAGAAATAGTCTGTGAATTATAAAAGAATAGAAATGGGGTTTCATACGTTATAATAATATTATTAATATATTGTCTACTACTCCGTAATATAGTGGGAATATTTTTTTGATTGATTGAATTGGCATTTACTTTGTAGAGCTTCATTATATTAGAATCAAAGTATTTAGTTCAACAAAATTTTATTAGGTAGTTGATAGCTATTTCGGCTTAACGCCATTGTCAGAACTATACGTAAACTTTTCTTAGCTTAGTTATATATACTGTTTAGAAGAGATAGATAATATTATGTCATCTCACATATTCAAACATCATAAAAATTATTTAATAAATGTTAGTAGTTTTGTACAACTAAATACTTTGATACTTTATCCTATTATAGTGGTAATAAATACGCTACAAATGTTCAGGATATTAATGATAGTGATATATATCTCCTCGAATCTATTTCAAGTAGTTTTATTATCATTTGACAGTGATTTTAATCTCTTACGTATAATATGTATCGCTTTTGCTATTTTATTATATTTAAAAAATATATAAACGAACACGTCATGCTTTTATATTATAATTCTTAGAAATTTTCGATTGATCAACTTTTTGTTATTATAATATATTGTATAACAATTGAATAACGAATTATCCGTAGGAAAGTGAGTATGATATCAAAGTGCATACATAGGCGATTGTTTTGGCAACGTATTAATAAAAAACATCAAGTGAATAATGATTTCGCAAATATAACGCCCTTTCCAGCTCAAAGCCCCGGGCGCATACCACGCTCGCCACGCCCTGCAAAACATATTGTCTTATTGATGATAAATATGAAAGAATAATATTGGCAGGGATTGGAAATCAATGACTGGCGGGAATTATTACATATGTTATTTTTTAACCATATCGAATCCAAATTCGCATAATGTAAACTCTAATGAAGTTTCCAACAGTCTAAGAAGGAAAGCTTCCTATATCAAATCAATACAAAAGCATATCAGAACCCACGAATTGAAGAAAAGGTATATCTTTCTTAAAGAAATCAGGGACGTCCTCTATGCAACTCCAAAAAACTGATTATAGATATTACCTGCCATGCCCATGTGGATACCTAGCTCACCTGGGAACCACTGTCATTAGAGACGAAGGTTGTAACAATTTCAACCTGTCTATTATTATCTAGTAATTTTTCGCTTCAAATATTTGTCTACTTCCCCCTCAACTTTTGGATGCACACTTTAATAAAATATTATTAAAAAAAAAAACTATGATAATAGAATCCTCAGATGCACTTCATTTTCTCAACCTTCCCTTTCTGGATTGCAGTAATATGCACTGTCTAGTTGATAATTATCTTTCTAAGGAAGCCTTCATACCACCAACTGATGACGATGATACATCTATTCAGTAAATTATTCCACTCGGGCTTACACTGTTGTGTTGCCACATTCTTCTTCCATTCATTATTGCATACAGCATAGTTACAGATTATTTACCAAATTTTTACCGTTCACCAAATTCGGAAAATTTCATAGCATGTTAGTTTATACTTTACTGTTGTACTTTACTATTTTCTCAAAACGAAATGTTGTCAACTCCCGTTAAGCAAAGGCGGTATCTTCTTGATCTTAAAGATGACTAGGCAAAGTATGGCTGATGCTCTTAACCATTGTCTCAGAAGATGGACTCTCTCATTTGCATGAATAGCTCTGTCAATCAAAGTATTTTTCTTGCATCCATTTTGAATTTCACGTTTAAATAACGATATTTGAAATTCAATTGATAGACTACTTTTTTGGTTCGGTGATGTCAAAAATGATGATTTTACAAAAAAAAAACAAACAATGAGATTCCACTTTGATATGGCTGCAAATTAAAAATTCAATTCCGTGGTTGTGATTTTTTATAAATACAAACTGACATTGGCAAAATTGTAGACAAATATGTATGTTAACTATTATGAAAAGTTACGTAACGAATATGTTAGCGTTATTAGCGAGCGCATGCATCTCCAAAAGCAGAAGGGTTTCACTATTGGTGAATTTATTCAGAATTACATTAATATTGTATTTACGACACTAATTCATTTATTTTTAACTTCGTATTAATGCTACATGTTTCACTTATTGGCAACACTTTAAGTAAAGATTTTACGCTTAGCGTCGAGTGGGAATATTACATTATTTTAGAGATTTGCAATATTAGTGTTTGTTAAAGAGAACCAACCTGTTTTAAAACTATTCGTTTAAATGCATCATAAATTTAGACCGATAAGAATAAATTTGTTATATAATACATTTCAGTGTTACATACACCGAGGAAAATACCTGATCACAGACACATTAATTTAACCCTCTAGCCGCCCGTGAGGTATACGTCATAGCCGCTGAATAATCACACATCTTAACGGACAACATTATATGCTTCGCTGTTTTCGAGCATTTCAATTTACCAAATATGTATTTATATAGCAGACAACTTCGATAAATCAAACATACCTCAGAAATACACGGAATTCCCTTGAGACATATTCAGAGTTATTTTTTCATATCTCTACTATCCTACTGAAAGAGGGGAGTGTAATGATTGTCTTTGAATAAATAAATGTCCAGTTTTACAAAAGTATTCCTTTTTATTTATTTACAATCCATACTTAATCAAATTGTTTTGAAATATGTTACCTATGATACGTTACAGAAGACTTCGCTTATTGTGATCACTATAGAGCCTGCGAATTTTGATAACAATAACCGTGATAAAATTAAGCAGAAGTGAAAAATATGATACCTTTAAATACCAAGAGTTTTTACTTTTTTCAATGACTGGAGGACCTCGCTTTTCTCCTATCATATTATCACAACTAGGAACTGTCACTCGCTATTTCGATGATTTAAATCATTTACAATAAGCAAATAAAGTATGCTCAGGTATGGTACGAAATTAGAGTCTAGTTTCATCTGCATTATATATATATTCTTATATTATGCTTCTGGTAAAAATCCATTTAAACAACATCCTATTGGAGGACATATTTAGGATGTTTTGAAAACAAAGGAATATTTTTAATTAATTAAATTGATAACAATAACCGATGGAAATATTATCAGTGATTACAATATATGGCGTCTATTGCACATAGTATGTATATTATAATATTATATCATAGCCAACAAAATTTTCATTCTTTATTTTGCGTTTTCAGAAATTGGAAAATAACTATATTTTGAATAACACCGATTGATGCCTTGTGTATGAAATATAAATAATTTTACTGGTGATTTCTTTCATCAACAAGCCTGTAGCCAAGTGGTATTCTTGATGGCTTCTGTTACGGATTTGTGTTTGTGATGTCTAAATTCCTCCCCAAAAGCAATTACTACTGTCCTGCCCTAGCCAATTTCTGATGAGATAAGCTCCATTAGGAGTCCATATTCTCCACACTGGGAGCGAACATTGTTACAAAAAAAATCTTGAACCATGTGAAATATACTAAGAATATATTTTTGATCTGTTAAAGGGTTAATGGTGTTCAATAATTTCGTCGTGCTCCGTACTCCAGGAGAAGAGATGAGACAAGAGTGTTTGCTGTTCGATGGGTCTTATCGAATGCATTCCGCACATATATTATTACTTTCTAATAATATATTTTGAGAACTCATTCATTATAATAATGTACCATTTAAGCGCAACAGAAATATTTATGTGATTGAAATAATTATACAGTAAAGGATATTAATTTTGCCTACCGGAAAATTGGCGACCACCCAAAAACTTATTAATCTTATATATCAGATTATGAAAATTCGTTTTCCATCTGTGACATTATCATATGATTTCTTGAATATTTTATTATTCTAATTAACAAGAATACAAGCAGAATAACGTATTGATTTGGAATCATCATAAAAAAGAACAGATTTCCCATAAATATATGTTTGTCTAAAGCATTATTCTTTACCTCACAAATAATCGAAATAAACTAATTGTATACTTTATAATAGAAATCACTATTTCGAATAAATAAACATGATTATGTTAGTACCATTATATAAGGTGTACATAAACAATTAGGTAAGGGTTTCTTTCGGATAACGGAATTTGGATTTTGCAAGTTTCAGGAATTTTTCGCAAAATAATTATTGCAAAATATTACATAAATGTAGCGTTTACATTACTTCGTGCTAGGTATTTTAAAAGCTGCAAGATTTTCACGCTAGAACCAAAATATAAATATATTATCGTTTGAATTGTTGAGATTTTGTACATTTCCATGTATTTTGTCACTAACGAACAGGCATTCAAAGCACCCTCAGTCGATGTCTTAAATTATGTTATCGTTTGTTTTTCAGATTTTTTGACACGTACTATTTCTTATTGAAGACCGGGCATGAAATGAGTGAGTGATGTTTTCTGCAAAAAGGTTTGAATACCAGTAAGTTTGCTTATTCCGATGAGCATGTTCCTGAACACTATTTATAATCTGAGAGTTTTAATTTTATTTTACTTAACTTGTTTTAATTGAGAATAGCGGTTTTCAAATAAGCTTTATAGATATAAATGTTCACTTACTTGGCATGAGGAAATAGACCAGGAGGGCCAGAGCAACGCACAGCGCTCCAAGCGCGAGTGGCCAACGAATCAGACGACAAGAGTTTCTCACCCTCACTCCTCTTCTACTCCATACTCCTTTGGCTCCATCACCGCCCAACACCCCTCCAAACTGCGCCACGCGATACAGGGAATCTGGATGGGTGCCCTAGAATAGGATAAATACAAAATTCAATAATTTATCACAATCAATATTTTCTGGTTACATGAAAGAGTAGACAGGTATTAATTACCAATAAAATATCAGATGCAAGTGCAGTAGATGCGCACGATACAACAACAGAAAGATAAAGATAAACTGAATGTGTGTTGTGCAGTTTCTAGTATCAATTGAATATGTATTATTTTGTTTGCTTTTTCCTAGAAGAGCGTTATTGATATTTAATAAATTATAATAAAAAAAAAACATAGCTGTAAGGTTAGTAAGTTGATATATTGAATATCCCTTCAAAGTTAGTATATACATTTTTAATATAAATATAATATTGACTGTCGGCGATCAGCTAACCACTAGTCCTGTCCTAGCCCTATCCTTCTATCCCTACTCCCTTCAAAAAAAGAGAGGTTGAGCAACTGAGTAACAAGCAGTTCTCGTAGAAAAAATCTCTTAAGATACCTCCATTAGGAGACCATATGCTCCACATTGGGGCGGACATGGAAAAAAATATTGATTACATTGTTATTCCACTTGCTATGTAACCATATGTAACACTAGGTATCAGCTTACTTTATTGTATAATTCTTGTAATACTTAAAATTTTGTCTTTTTTTACCTTATAATACGCACAATATTTTAATGCATAATATTGTATTTAGATAATACATGCATGGCGTTGGTGTTGATTGCGTATGTTACGTTGGATATAACAGCTAGAGAATTTATATTTAGCGATCATTATCAATACTCATAGTAAGCAATCCATCTTTGTACTAGGTATGTAATGAGTGATCTACCAACGCTTTAATAAAAAACAAATCAAGGATACATTGCCTCTAACATCACAAACGGTAATTCATTACGACATTACAATAAAACACAAACAAAACCCATTAATCAAAGATTTTTCTCCCGTGATCAATCAAACTGATCCAAAATGAATCAATGGTGAATATTAACACAAATATTCACTTTCTTTTTGGGTGTTTGGACTATGAGCCTCTGTTGCAAATGCTGGCATTTAAAGCAATATACTGTATTGAAAAGATTTATTACTTTATTGTTATGATATGTTTTGTAATAATATATTGCGAAGTCACATCTAGATTATTTTCTTAAATAAATACCATAAACCGTTGAAACGTTCCACCCACAAGAAGTACGAAATCATAACTTGAGTTTCAAATTTGACGTTAAATAGATTACAACTAATTTTATTTTCAGTATTCTGTCAGTTAAAATTGTATAATTTATATTTAAAACATATTATTATTTTAATAACAGGAAAAAAACTACAATATCCAAGCATTGTTGTCCAATTGTAATAATTATATATCGTCAGCTTAGAGAACAAAACTGGTAAAACATTCTATCAAAGATGAATTTGACAAAAATGAGACCTTAAAAACGTGCTGAGACTCACATTTCAACGTAAAATAAGTGGTTAGTCTGAAGATGCTTCTTAAAGAGGCGAAACGCCTCACGTTAGTGATAAACCAAGTGGAATAACTTATCTATTTTTAATTTAATTTTATATTAAGTGTTTTTTACTTACGGTTCAAGATTTTCTGAATATTGTGGCAAAACGGTAACGCTTTATGACTGTTGCGCCATTGATATTACTCGATCAAGGATTCGAGTAAGCGAATATATTTTATGTATTTGTATCCATAGATATGTCTGTGATTTTTTTTATACAATCCTTAGCGTAGATAATGCCATTAATTAAATAACTTCATTGCTTCATCTTTTTTGTCAGTAAGAAGTTTGAACAACTAACTTAGAAACTCATCGTTGTTAAAATGTGTATTATTAAAATAGTCCATTAAAATTCAACATCATCTAACATAACAGCGAATACGCTTTAACAAATGATTAACTACAAATTTGGATTATTGAGATTTTGTACACTTCCATGTATTTTGTCACTAACGACCCGGGTTTCGCCTTTCGGCATCTTCAGGCATTCGAGCACACGAATGGACTCGAACTGAAATTCCATCAAGCACCCTCAGTCGATGTCTTTAATTAGATTAACTACAATTTTTCTTGTGCTTCCATGAGTGGATAAATAATTAGTCCCATGATGATATATTTTATAGAAAAAAGAATTGATCTGAAATAAAGCATATTTTTTAGAAAACATTTGAATATTAACCGTAGTGTCTTATTGTTTCATAGACGAATGAGTGGCTTTGCGAGAAATCCGATAACAAACGAAAGATTATCTTTTCAATATTCATGAAGTGGAAACAAGACTTATAGCCAATAGAAAGTTGAAGTGATTAAATGAATTATGACCGTTGATTTAAATCGAAGTCAATATCAGACCGCTCCGCGTTTTATCGGATTGCTTTGAAGATTATTTCTCTTAGGTTGTATTTATTTTGCGTGCTTTGTATCATTAGTCATTAGCATCTATTGATATGGTGTTATATGACTGGCTTCGCATTTACGTAAGTAATTGTCTCTTATTATCCTACTATTAAAGTCTTAAATTTTGATTATAACTTATACGAGTATCATTATTATAATCACAATATGGCACTGGTAAATTTAATCATGATACGATGATATAATAACACATACATAATTTACAATATATTATAATACTAACGTGTATGTAAGAGATAAGTAAATAATATTAAAAGATAGTTAAGATGAAACAAAAAGGAATTCGTGTAATAATAATAAAAATAAAAATAACTATTGCAACGAAACATTTTTTCAATTAATTTTGCATTTTGATTAATGCTTAAATGACACAACGTTTTTTTAAATGTGCGTTCAAAGAATATGAACATTATCGTATTACGATTTGGCGAATACAGTAATAACTCGCACTGCCCGTCTAGAACCGGAAAGTATAATATATATGAAAAAATTCAATTTGGTTCATAGAACCAATTTTCAAGTTAATGTTTTAAATGAAAAAAATAGCACGAGATGTTCCATTCAAATGTTTATGCAAAAATATTAACAATTTAAAAAAAAATGCAATATTAATTCTGCACACATTTCTTCATTAGTTTCTTATCTTCACACATGCCTTGTAGCAATGAATTGTATTGTTTATAGTATAAATGATGAGTTCGTAACCTCGCGTCAAATTATTCTAAAAATATCAATTTTTTATCATTTTTTCGATTGACTAACATTCTCGAAACACTTGGTATAAAAATTGTTTTAAAAATATTTAAAAAATCATATATTCATTATTCGGATGCCACGGGATGGATTGTTACTGTAGATACTTAGATAACCAAGGATCAACTCATTGATTTTAGGACAATTAGCTGCAATTGGAGTCTTGGAAAATTCTGGTGTTCATTGATAGTAGCCTACCTCCGACTTGGAAAGCGAGTTATGAAAGTTTTAATTCGTTTTCTACACCGTATTTCTGCGAGTTGGAATTTTCGTCCTTTGTATCAATGAAAACAAAATATCAAAATCGATTAATTGTCCAACATGATTTGCGTATTGCCTTGGCAAATATCACACCAAAATTGTATGTACTAATTCAAAATAAACAACATCACGTTGACATATATAAAATTACTATACTTGCTACTATTATTACTTTGTATGTATTTTAAAATTTTTATTTTGAGTGGAGTTCCGTGGTTTTCACCTGACTGGTGAAGGGGTCCATGGAGCAAAAAAGGTTAAGAAACCCTGTTATAGATACATCGTAATGCTACGTTGTTATTAAAAAGTCGTCATAATATATGTGTTATACACGTATTTTCATTATATCTTAAAAACATATATAATAGAATTTAAAAAATCACAAATTGAGAAGAGACATTTTAACAGATTTTTCAAATAAAACACGTTTTGATCTGCACTACGTATTAGTGCAAATAAAACTGTATTTTATTAAGAGATAAAGTATTTTATGTGACAATAAAAGTTTTTTTAGATGAAAATTTAATTTGTGTACTCAAACTTAAATGTTATAATGTGCAAGATTGAAATGCAGAATATACAGTACAACCATCATAGCAAGACTTACACGTCATCACGGTATTTCCTGGAAGTAACGCCCGCCGGTAGCGGTAGTACACCATATTTTATATTAAGACATAATACTTTATTGATAGGTGAAATTGGTCTTATACGTAATTAATTATGTACATATATTTTTTATTATTGGAATCATAACTGAAATCTTATCCACAAAACCACTGTGTAACTATAATTATTATTGTAATTGGTCGTTATGTCAGACGTAGAAAAGTGACCGAAGGATTATAATAACCTAAATATGTATTTATTGTTTCGAAAAAATATTATTTCTACACCATTTTCGCGGCAATATGTTGAAGTGATCACCAAGTAAACAAATGCCATGCCATGTTGATAGGCAAGACTTTTTTTAGTAAATTGAATATATTACAAAACTTCATCGTATTTTATAATCAAAAATACTTTTAGGTTTGCTGAATTTTCGCAGTGTGCCAACAATGATGTACGCATTAATCATAACTTTCATAGTCTTGTAGCGCGATATCCGGGAAACGGTGAAATAACTAAGTCGGCGAGAGTTCGTCCGTCTCAGCACCAATAATTCATATCCGCATCCTAGAGAGTTATTACAATGGAGCATTAATCCGATACGTTCAAAGATAGGCTTTGCATTGTCACTGCGGGTTTGAGTAATTGATTTATCACATCTTGGGAGTTCTTCGACTTGGAGAAGATTGCGGTAGATAATATATCACAAGTCACACAGCAAAAGAAATCGCGACTATCAATTCAGTAGCGTGCGTAGAAATCGAGGGTCAACACGCGATGTACCGTTTAGTACGGGTTCGATTGAATATTTGGAAATACATCGTGATTTGAGTGTTGAATGATAATCTGGCAGTTAATATGTGCAGATTATTTTTTTTATCCCCATATTGCATGGTAAAATTTATATTACATACATTATGTAAGTATTTTTTTTTCAACTCAACGTTGTATCCACCACCACCCGCTATGGCCTCACACTCTTACAGGGTGTATTCCGCAGTGTAACAACGTTACGCGTGCTTCAAATTTTTGCCAGCAATGTCCGAGGAGAAATTCCTCAAGACTTGGGGTTGGATGCACTCTAGTGTGCAGGAGTTTACGTTTTAAATAAGTGTTAAAAAAATAAAAGGAAACACAAGGGGGTTAATGTCTTAAAGACTAGCGTTACGATCGCTTTCCATAGTACGCTGTGAACTCTTTTAATGCCTTGTAATTTGTCAGAGATGCAACCAAGATGGTATGACTGACGGGGCCGACAGATCCGACTGATGGTCGAGTCGTCTTGAGCAATTTTTCCCGTTCGTTGTCCATGTCTGGACATTCACATAGGATGTGATCAGCATCCTGGATCATATTGCCACATTTAAATAGTGAACTATATATCAACCGGCCAAACTGGAAGAGCTTGGCAGCGAAGTGATCATGGCCAGTTATAAATTGGCTGGTCCAGAAATCAGAAGTCAAAACTTTGGTTATTTCAATTCGCCACTTTTTTCCGGAAAAAAATTATAAGTATGCCTGCCCTTAGAAGAATTATCCCATTGATTCTGCCAAATCCGCATTGCATCATCCATTGCTACACTACGAGATGCAATTTTATGAACATCAGAAATGTATGGATTTAGTGAACGAGGAGGCAGTAACGTATTTGACAAAGTTAAATATGATATTGCAATTATAACATAGTTCATATATTTTTTTGAGAAACTTTGGGCTATATTGGGTATCTATGATATTGTTGGTATAGTTACACTAATTTTCACACTTTACATATAAACAAAATCTCATTGTTCTTAGCGTAGTTTAGGGCCTCCAATCCTGAACCCTTTTGATGATCCCGATATTTCGGGATTCAGAATTTCTCAATCCCGGGATGGGTCATTAACTGTAATTTCATGTGTTAAATTGTACATATACAATTTCATTTGTATCCATTATTGCTTCAATTGGAATGTAGAAAGAAAGTTAAAAAAAGAAAAATATTAAAAAAAAACACAATGATCAAAATAATTTTATATATATTTTTTCATTGCATTATTATGGTAGGTTTTACCAAATGGTATCTAAAAAGAGGACATGTCCTTCAATTTATCTTTAAAATATTGTCCTCCATTCGATTAAGAAGCGGTCCTAATTTGTCCACGATTTCAAATTGGTTAAGAACGGCTGTTCAGAAATATGAGAAGGAGAAAGACTACAATTTATATTAATTTTATAGGTATTATAAAAAACTAAGTACATGAACAAACCGAGTTACACGTTGTAGTTAATCAGGAGGTCTTAATTTGATATATGAATTATTTTTTAGCATCTACAGTGAATCCCGAAATCCCGGGATTACGTCATTGAATAATTGACCGCGATCCCGGATCCCGAGGTTGGAAGCACTAGTGTGGTTCATATGAGTCAATAACTGAACATTCATTATGTATTATTCGTAATATTTAATGATTCCTTTCTCGTCAAAACCTAACATAAAATTTCCCAATTTTTTCTATGTTTATTTGTCTCTTTATTGATACTTAAAACATTATTCGTTGTTTTCTTTCATTTTCAAATAACTGTTAGCAATAACAAAGTATAAGTGAAATTAAGTCTATTCTAAAGATTTCGTCTATATAATTTTATATTTTATCACAGTTAAATGAAATATAACTATGATTATGTAATATGTCTCTTGCAGTGAGATGAAGACCCTATTATGTGTATACTCCTACATCTCAAATTGCTCTCATCCATTGCAATCAAATATAATTAATTTTCAGTGATGTGTAGCTTTTTACAAAAATAAATTTACACCAAACCGTAGTTATTATTCATAAGAAAACAATAAATTATTAAACTACTTCGATGAAAATATTGTAGGTTTTCCATCATGTTAGATAATAATATATATTGCTCGATTGTTCACATGCCGGGCCGCCTCTGTGTTTCATTGATTGGTATCGTCCTGTTAACTATCCGATCTTGTTAAATGACTTAAGAAAGTGGTTGTGCAACATGAGTGTGATTTACAGTTCGCCATTGTTCTTTTTATCTGCAGCTACCTGCTTATTAACAATTTTATTTATTAGCTACTCGACTTAGAAGATGACATGCCTGCTGTACGCGATGATATGTTGGTAAAATACATGCTATGCTCTTTCTTGTCCGTTCATTGAGATGAACTCGTAGGAAGCAAGATGGAACCGCGAACATTATATTATTTTCGCAACAATTATGCGTAATTGTTAAGGTTTAAATTCATTTAAATGCGATTATTTAAACCTTGTTTGAAGTTTTAATGTCATGATTTATTTTGAAAATAAACAAACAATATTTTCAATAACATCTCACGATTTACGCTATTGCGTTTGTGATATTTTGTATCTTTTTTAAAGTTCAGTTAAATAAATTCATTGTTTTCCTTGATGTTTTCAGCAGTTCAAATATTTCTGTATTGTTGATATAAAAATACCACTTTTTACATTGAAAACAATTAAGAATACGTTATGATGGTATAACACAAAGTAGCCACCGAATTAATCGAAAATATGCTAGCAATCGGGTGAATCTAATTCTATTATGTACGTCGGAATGTGTGAAATGTTTATATGTCAACACTTTAATATTCCACTGTTCCACATACAAAAATATTACTGACATGTTATATCAATTATAAAGTCTCGATTATGCTCATATTAAAGCGTAATATTGCACGCTTAGATTATTCATAAACGTTTTAAATGATGTTGATGGCATAAACTAACGTATAATTATCATGATTAAGCATCTTTAATGGCTTCCACGCAAACAGCGAAAATTATCATGATATTCGCTAATGCGTTGAGTATTAACAAATGCCACATAAATAACAAAAAAAATACTATTTAAACGGTTGTTAGCATAAGTTATTGCTGCTGTTAGTGGCTCACCGTTGCATAACACCATTGATTGAAGCATTTGTGTGTTATGTTATGAACGCGGAAAATCGTAAAAAGACTCATCCAACAAAAAGATACTACATTATTTAACGGGAGCGCTAATTTGTAATGATATAGGATTTTTATTTCGAAATATATCATTAAAATAAAATTAAAATACAAAAGTTTCATGATTATGACGAATCTATTCCTTTTGTTATAATATAACACCATAGTCATAAAGAAAGATCAACCACTATTATTTGTGTTTATTGGAAATAGTTTTATAAAAAACAAAAAGATACAAATCACACTTTAATGATATGAGTTTATATTTATTGCTTATAAGTTTCACAAATAATTTTAGATAAAAGATGCTTTGTTTAATTTCCTTATTGTACAAACTAGTTTGCCAAATGCAGAATATTATTATATATATATATATATCTATAGCCAGCGACGAAACCAGTTACGGATGTCTCGGGTTCAATTCCCGGTGCGGACGGTTTTCATAGATTGATTTTTCAATCGATTTATGGATTTCTGTCCGTAGTCTGAGTCCTCCCTCCCACCATTCCCATCCTCACGGGGCGTAACGAGAGCGATTAGCTAACCACTAGTCCTGTCATAGCCCTATCCTTCTATCCCTACTCTCTTCGAAAAAAAAAAAAAAGAAAAAGAGAGGTTGAGCAACTGAGTGACAAGCAGTTCTCGTAGAAAAAAATCTGTCAAGATACCTCCATTAGGAGACCATATGCTCCACATTGGGAGCGGACATGGGAAAAAAAAAAAAAATATATATCTATATATACTGTCGGAAATATTCGTAAATTTTTATCAGAATATTTAGATACATTTATGATGAAAACGTATATAGAATTGAGGAAGCTATCAATCGTTTTATACTTATCTTGTCGAATAAAGTAACAGTATATCTTTTGTAGTTGTTATCTTCATACAAATCTACGGCTTCAGGAAAGCTGTTATTAAATCAATGCATTTGTTTAATTAACAAATTGTACTTTTAAAATAAGAATTATTAACTTATACAAAAGACAGGTCAGGCCTGCATAATTTAAAAAAAAATCAAGTAGGAAACACTGTTTTTAAATCGACGGTGAATATTTGTGTGTATCAATCAATTAAAAGAATCGTATAAATTATAGCTTTTAAGTAATGCATGTAAATATATGCAGTTAAAGGTTAAAAAATTAATGTTTTTATATCACTTTACATTTATTATTTTTGTATGTTTTTAATTTCAGTGTGTATTTTGTCAAACATGCATAATTTAACAGGCAAAAACTAAAAAAAATTGCACCGTAACATTTTATACTAGAAAGGGTACATTTTTTTTAATCTTTAGCTTTTAATAAACATCGAATAAATGTATTAAAAGAAAAAGATGTAAACAAAGATTACCCTAATAACAATCATTTATTGAATCCATAATAACTGCGTTTAAATCATTGAGTAAATTGATTGAAACTGTAAACAATGAATATAATTTTATATCGTAGTGATTACTTACTGAACTAGCAATGAAGATCAAAAGTCAAAAGTAACTATGCATAAAATTTACATTCGGGGGTAATTATTATTAAAGCTGATAGGAGAGTAAAATTCTCAGTTCAACACAATTCTAGTGTTTTATTAATTTTATTCATAGTAAGTTAATAACCGGAAATCAATATTATCAATATACGATAAATATAAACATTCACAAATGTGATCAGACACGGATTAGTAAGAAGCATTTAAAAATTAGATTTAACAAACGCTTTAGTCACTCGAAAATCATAAATAGTCCAAAAACCTTGATGGTATAAAGCTCCTAGAGAATAATAATAAAACTTTTAATTCTTCATTACTTATAAATTATTTTTTATACTGGTTTACGGACCGGATTCTCTAGGCGAGTCAGCATTTTCAGTTTATAGAAATTGTAGAATAAGTTCTATGTTCAGTGAACTTGTTTATTTTTAATAAATATAATACTATATTTCCACTAGAAAATGACAGATGGTTACGTATATGGTTATAAAAATCGTATATCGTTCATCATATACATTTTATTATAAAAATCATTGGAGGTAAAAAACTAAAACAAAAAAAAATAACATTTTTTAAATGTAGTATTTCTCTATCTTTACTGTAATCATTTCGTTTGATTTTAAATGACTCAGTATATATTTTACACGAAAACATACCTACGGCAAATCGCACAAAGCTGGCTGGGTCTAATTGATTGATTCGTACATTAAAATATGTTTAATATCGTAATTAATGTAATAGCAAACGCATTTCTTTTCAAATTATGAAAACATTTCTCGAATTCGACTCTGAGATTGATTTACGGTATCAATTTAATAGATTATGTTTATTTTTTAGATTAAATTCTGACATTTAAGGTGTTATTATCGTGAATTAAATAGGCATTTTGAATCAAAATGGTAATTTTTATCTTAATTACAACACATTGAATTTGATCGTAATGCTGAAAAATATTTTTTGAATAATAATTACATTTTTGACTGCACCCATGAATAATTAAAGTTTCCAACATATTTATGCTATTATACTATCTAGTAAATAAACGTAATATTGACTAATAGAATCGTTTTATTTTTAATACATTTTTCAAATTGGACATTTATATCATAATATTATATACCGTGTGTTGCTATCCCAACGACCAACCACAATGCTACTTCAACATAGCTTACGTTCACTTTTAAGGTGTTAACTGTCAATTCTTGGTGGAAAGACATTATATTTAAAAAAATAAAACACAATTCATTTGTACTACTTCCACATATTTATAATGATCAGGACCGGTTTCGCTCATTACGAGCATTTGATAATGCTCGTGACGAGCGAAACCGGTCCTGATCATTATAAATATGTGGGAGTAGTACAAATGAATTGTGTTTTATTTTTTAAAATAGCTTACGTTGTTATGGCGAGATTGAAGGTGTAGTATTAGTAACTTTAGTATATTATGTGCACTGGACTTCGGCTACAGGTAATACAAAAAGATGCCTCTCGTGGTTTCCTTTACATTAATCGTCCTGCAGTCATCTGACAGTGATCTCCAAGTCCATTTTCAAAAGCAACATTTCCCAGTTTGACTGTTATTAGCTAAATATGTATACGATAATGTATGAACTAGGGCTTACAATTTACCGTCAAATTGAAATAACCGGTAAACGGTAAATAATTTCTCCCATTACCGGTTTACCGGTTATTTACCGGTAAATGAAAAATATAGACGTCGATTAGATAATTTAAGTATGACTACATGTGGCTATTTTGCTAAAAACGATATCCTAGGTAATTTAAAATACGTTTCATGTGAATAATAATGTCGGGAAATGTACTTATAATTATGTTTGTCCTTTTTGTTTTACTGATATATGATATTGGGAGATCAGATAATCTATTATATGCCACATAAGACTTGGTTAATTTGAAGTACGACTCTGCAATATGTGGTTTATTTACCCGACAATGAGGAATTTATACTATTAAGTTATTAGTTTATCCATTAACTTATTGATGTATGTACATATGTAATACATACCTACATTAGGTGTATGCATACATACTTTACGTACCTACATAATACAAATTCGTAATTAAAATAAAATAACATAACAATTTAGTGTAGTTTATTAAAAAATGTTTATTTTTTGGGTGAAATAATTTTTCATAATTAAAATATGCTCTCATGAAACATATATCAATACTTTCGTCTTTTAGACTTCATCTGAAATTTCTACATATTTGTCGCGCAGATGAAAACGCTCGTTCTGATTCAATACTAGTTGGTCACCGAGTCATCAGATGTTGAAATACAATGTTCAAATATTTGCCACGGTTTTTTTCGAGTTCCAAATATGACGTTTCTCTCTGAATAACATTGTTTATATCTTTTTTCGGTTTATCCACTTTATTTTTGTGACCAGTGTGATCAGTAACAAACTCCGCATTGGTCGAAAAACCAGTCTCCCCATTCCGCATACATATCTACATTAAACTTTCGTTATAATATGCCTGAATCTGTCCTTAATTCGCGATAAAATCATTTACGGTAATTACCGATGGTGCGTCTTTGGTGATTTACCGGTAAACCGGTTATGCAAGCCCTAGTATGAACAGTTGCACGAGATTATGTCCTATGATCCCATAGGGTACAGTACTGGGCAGTTAATATTATTTTATTCACATAATAGCATTGAGTGTATAATTAACGTTTTTGCAAATTGAAAGTCTACTGGTTTATCCGCACTACAAATTTTCTATGCAAATGTACTACTTTGAAAAGTCATCTAATTACATGTAATAACGGGTCCATTGTAGCGAGCATTGTCATGGCAAGTAGTGCGTGGTCGATATTGAATGATTTTAATAACGCAAATTATACGAAGTCACCTGCTCGCTGATAACATGTCATTTTGTATCGAACGGTATTGCAAAAAAAAAAACTGTCCCACTACAGTAAGTGCTACAAGACGTTATACAATAGTTACAAATACTAGATTCAAAATATGCAAATACATAGCAAGTAGCGGATTTATGTTCTACAAGACCACAGCTAAAAAATATTTTGAGCATTAAATATCAATATTAAAAAAGAATACTTTCATTTCAATAATAACTTTTTCACTTTAAAAAATCCTGTCATTTATTATACCGATTATTGCTTAACATCAATAAAGAGTTTTGCAGATACATATGACAAAAAAATGTTTTTCATATCTTTATTATGCTTAAGCTAAAAGCTTTAGTCTCTTTGATATCTTGCTCAATGTTTGAATCGTGTTTTATAACAGTGTAATTAAATACTATAAGGAATACTTTAATAAGTTGAGGAGTTTTCTAAATCCTATCCACATAATATATTGGCGCAATGACATGAATGTTTATAAAACTGCAATTTTTATTTTTCTGATTAACATAATATAAATCATTGTCACCGAGAATGAAGACCTTTCACATAACTAGACAGCTGTAAGCTGGAATCAACGACTGGAAATGATGTTAATGTTACAATGGTTATTATTTCTAAGCAAAGTACTCACCTGGTATTTATATTTGTGATATCCCTTTAAAGAATCTGTGATCTCAAGAGGACGCTCGTTGAGGTATTGAAACCGACTATTCTTCGGACTATTCACACATCCGTCGGCACAAGTATCAGCGTTGTTTCCACTGTCTCCAGAATTACAATCTCTACCCGAATCACACTTAAAAGAAGAATTCGGACCAGATTTCTTCACCTTGGTGGCATATGGGTAGTTGAGTTGGACATCGACCGGATATTCGCCATCTTCGATTATGCTCTCGGTAATAGTCGGAAGGTTGTTATTGACAGTTATGCTGTTTGTGCTTGTGCAAGTGTTTTGTATCAGCGTTTTGGTTTTGTAACACTTGGGTACATAGTTGTCCATATTGGCTGTCGGAAAGTTGCCAATGTTTGGAGAATAATGCTGATAAACTGTATCAATGCAATTGATTCTCTGTTTTGAAATAGATGGTTCAATAATGTTACCAGATTCCTTTTCAATGGGAAGATATGTAAACGTGGATGTGGATTCATTTTGTACCGACGCTGATTTGTTGTCGTTTTTGGAACTCAGATCTTGATTGATAGTGCTTGTGTATGTTGAAATTGCTGGCGGTTTTTCATATTTATTTTTTGAAGGTGGTGGAGGATATGCGTATTTATTTCCTTCTGAAATATTTTCCTTGAATGTCTGTTTAGGTAAAGCTACCGAGTATGAATATCTTGGACCCACTGGTGACCCGTTATCTTTGAATGAAGGTTTAATTGGCGTGGAAGAGTATTGTGTACCAACCGAAGCTTGCTTGTAATGGATATTCTGTTTTGTTTTTCCGAAGTTGTTGTGCGGAGGACGATTCGGAGACAGGGCGTTGCTGTGACCGCTGTCATTGTTGGGACTTTTTGCATTCAATGCAGCCATTTTGTTTGATTGTATATTGTAGTTTCGGCTCACCATTATGAATAAAACTAATGTTCACTTCACATAAATAAAACAGTTCAGCCTAAAACACTTTTCGCTCTCATACTTAATAACATGCTACATGCACACTTAAAATGAAAGAAAATATTCAATTTTAAACTTAAATGGAAAAATGATATGTAGAAAGACTTATTATGGCCCTTGGTGTATTGGATACAAGTAAAGAATGTTTGTGAAAAACAATATATTATTAAAAACCGTCACTAAATAAGTAAGACATTAGAACAATTACGCTTAACCCTATCGGACAGCATATAAAACAAATCAGTCGTAAAAAACAAGTCAAGGAATAATTGCTTTGCATAATGTGACAATACAGCGTTGCAAAACGCCACCACATTGTTTTAGTCCGCCATTGCAAAATCAAAATTAACTTCGCTCATACAAACAGTTTCCGAAGTCTATATTTCACCACACGCCATGCCCGACCGATATTTTGCTACATTTTGTGATCTGAATTATTTAAAACAGAGATTGTTATTAATTATTGTTTGCATTGTTTTGTTGGTATCAGCGGCATTGCGTCGCGTGGTTCCCGCGCTTTTTACGGCGGGAACTTTCCCATAAGCTCGCTGTTGTGGTGGGCCTGCACAATGGTTGCCATGGCGAACGGACACAATAGCGGCGTCCGGGGAACCCGCAACAATTTTGCTGCAACACTCAGGTGCAACAGTTCTTTGCCTGTACCTGAGGAATTTCCTAACCTATTTTAATTGCGATAGGCTAAGATTAAGATTATTGCTCTCTTAGGATTTATCACATTTATGAATCGGAAAACTTTGAGTTAATATTTTAAATAAATCAATCAAGTAGTGATGATTAATATAATGGTAAATATAAAGTAGCTACAGTTAAATCATTTTTTCAGATTATTTTAAAACCAATATCAAAAGTATACCAACACAAAAATAAGCTGTTGTATATTTGCATGGAATTTATAAATATTTATAAATTCCAAAAAAATGCTCAATTTAGGTCTTACTATTCGTAAAATCTCCTACAGAGTAACAGATTTTTTTGTTTGAAATGAAAACAATCATTCTTTTAATAAAGTGCGTATGAAATAAAAAAATTCTTGAATGAGTTGAAAAGGTTTACTGGCCAAGCGAGACCGTTCCTTTTAATCTCAAATACCAAATTTTTGGAGTAGGACTATAAAAAAAAATATGTTTGAATTTATACTGGGGTCAGGTAGTTAATGAACAAACATATATATGAAAAACTAAAAAAAATAAGAACGATTCCCATTTTAAAAATAAATTTAATATTACAATTAATATAAGTGAGTTTCCAGTTTCACAGTGATAAAAATAATAGTTAAGAAGGCACAAAGTTAGACCTGCACAATAATTAGTTATGTAGTAGTGTGATGGTTGATGAGAATAATCATACTAATGTGAAATTAGGATAAAGTTGTTATTATAATGGAGTTCTGCCAAAGTAAATGTAAATTCAATCAATAATATTCAGACGTTTAAAGCTCACGAAGGTTTCATTGTCAAAGGTTGTTATTAATCAATAAGAAAGTAATCAAATTTGGATTATTGAGATTTTGTACACTTCCATGTATTTTGTCACTAACGACCCGGGTTTCGCCTTTCGGCATCTTCAGGCATTCGAGCACACGAGCTCAGTTCGAGTCCATTCGTCATTCCTCACGTACTAAAAGCGAAATATATGAAGATTAATAATACATTTATGATAACATATTGTTTCTAAGATCTGATAAGAATGTAGTATACCGCATTTTTTTATGAAATACCTTCTTAATGTGTTGGCGTTTTGTTCTCATGGCTGTGTTGTGAATATTAGTAGGTGAAACTAAAAGTAATTATAAAAAAAATATTCTCATGTGTTACATGAATTGAAACGAGTTCGCTCTCGTTCAGATGGCGCAGTATTATTTTCGTGATGCAATAATTGAATATTATAAAGAAGATTGCACAAAAATATCCCAGAGGCAGTAAATAGAAATGATTTGTTTTCTTGACACGATGTTTGCATAAGTTAAACAAAATTGCCAATTATTTTGTTATTTTCGTAAAACATAAATACAGTGTAAAAGAATATAAAAAAAGTTAAATAATTGTTTTTGGAAGTTATTATCTATTAAACTAAATAAAGAAGTTTATAACTTTTACGTTATTGAGAGACTTACTTTTGATGAAGGGCATTAAGTCTTAGTTTTACTGAATGAGTTAGCTCAAAGTACGTACAAGATATATTCATGATTTATTTACATTTATCGTTTTCCCTTCAACCATATCTATTCCTAACATCATCGGAAGTTGTTTTTTAAGATAACTAATTATTCAGTCGCTCAATCTCTATTTTACGGAGAGAACTGTAATAATACAATGAGAAAAATATTTACCATAATTTTATAATCGTTTGATTATAAAACAAAAATTGAAAATGAACACTGCAATGGTTTCGTAAATTTGCTTGATTACGACGAACCATAAGGCGGCGTCTTCTGAAAATAATAATGTTGTACAAATTCATGGTAATTCTCTCTCACCCATCCGATCCTAAGCACGATGAGTAGTGAAAGCGAATAGCTAACTACTAATCCTGTCCTAGCCCTATCCTTTTATTGCTACTCTTTTAAAAAATGAGAGATTGAGCAACTGAGTACCGAGCAGTTCGGAGAGGGCATGGTATATATTTAATTCATGTAAATATTTTATTTATGTGAATTTTTCCATTTAAAGAAACAATTGAAGAAAGTCACTCAATATCTCTATCGATCGAGAATCCGGAGGGTTTAAGACTCCTCACGTGCAATTCTATCTTGAGCTTGTCGGTGCCCTTATCTCTAAATGTCATAAAATTAGACAAAAGTAAAAGGGGACGGCTATCTGCAACATCTAAACCGGTGAGAATCACAGAAGTTAATTAATATTTTATGACTGGAACAATTTGCTCATTAAAGTAAAATATTGTTTCAGGTTTTAAATAGCGTCTATTTCATATTTTTATTTATTTAGGGTGTCGATACAATTTACCAACAACTTAACACTTTCAAACAAAGATAAAACGCAACAAATGAATCTTTCGTCGAGTTTCTGAAAATTATTGTTTGATGTTATTTAAAAATCAGATTTTAACATTTTTTCAGGCTGAAAAACTCATGAAACGATAAGAAGTATTTTGACTGTGAAGCTTTTCTACTCTGCGTCCACTTTTTCCCATGTTCGCTTTGTTCCATGTCCGCTTTTTTTCGTGTCCGGTTTTTTACTAGAACCGTATACATAGCAATTTATACTCAAATTATTAACATAGTTGAAGCTATCAAAAATAACGTTTATTTACGTGCTGTATGCCTTTCGTACATTTTCGCAGCTCAAATGAAACTTTGGTAGGGTAAAAAGGTACATCAATTAATTAACTCACAACTAATTACTGCAAAAGATTATAGGCAAACTTCCACCTAACACGAAAGTTTCTCACTGCAGAAAACCAAAAGACTGAGCAGTTCAAATCAACAAATGGTTGACATAATTTTATCTTTTATACAGAGATTATATTTGTAATATTTCAATATCTGTTTTACAATTAAATGTTTCTTTATGCTATTCTAGTTTTTGCTCTCTTTTTTATACCATTTCCGCTCCCAACGTGAAGCATATATCCTTCTAATGGAGGTTTCTCAACAGACGTTTTCTGCTTGTTACTCAGTTGCTCAAACTCTCTTTTTTCGAAGAGAGGGATAAAGGGATAGGACAGGACTAGTGGTTAGCTAATCACTCTCACTAGGTTTCGCTTTTAGGATCGGATGGGTGGGAGAGAATTTACATCAATTGCTATGACATTATTATTTTGAGAAGACGCCGCCTATGGTTGGTATTGTCTGCTACGTGGCGCAGTTTTACTGTCTACTGATCTTTTATTCATGTTTATTATTAGATACCTATATAAAATAATATTTATATTTGTTCAAAATATCACTTTGAATTCTTCGTTTTGTAAATTATTTTGTTCATAGTGTGCGTTGGCATTTGCTTATGAGGTCTGGGTGCGCAGGGGTCAAAAAATTGCTTCGCAGCGACGCACTCACAGCTTAGAGTAAACGATGATTAGGGGTCTATATGCTTCAGACATAAAGAAGACATGGCTTAAACAATTCTCATATATTGTTAATATTCACATTGTTATTACAACACTTTTTAATTTATTATAATTTGTTATAAAAGTGCGTAAAATATGCGTTTGAAAACACGAGTCCTATTCAAATTTAAGATTAATCAAGCGTTATTTATTCATAATCATCACGGTAATTGTAAAAAATCATTCATAAAAAAACGCACGTCAGCCTTGAATGTTTAATTAATAAAAAACAACCATATTTCTAATTAAAGTTTGTGCAATTACGCATGAAGTTGAAAAAAAACAATACAAAAGAAAGTGATGGAAATTTTGCCAAACAGTTTCACTTTAGGGCATGGAACATCAACAAATTTATGAATAACATATTATTGTTTTTATATTGGGTTGATAAGCACAGTTATGGAATCGGACAATGTTGATTTTATTAAATTCGTATTTTTCTTGCTAGCTATATAAAGGGTTCAATCTGCAACCTTATTAACGTCAAAGGAAATCGATGTTATCCATAATTATCAATATGACTAAACAAGATTATTTTTGTGTGGTGTGGTTTAACGGCTGACAAGAAACTATTCTGAAATATATACTATTGTAAGTAGGTTGTCCTACTAGGGGCGTGCAGAAACATACTTTGATCAATTTCCCCATGCACACTAGTGTACAATATTGTCTTGGACAAAAATACATTGTAAAAAGAATAGTTTTGATTTCTATTAAAGGCAACATCGAACAGTTATATAGTTCATTGGTATCGCGACCTAAATGTTTAACAAAAACGCATTTTTACGGCTTTTGAAAAAATAAACTCAATAAGTCATTTTATAGAATTTAATTTAGACATATTATAACAAAAGAATATGAGGTACATTTATGTTTTGAACTATCTTTGGCTGTTTTTAATCAATATTGTATTTAATAATGAAAATTACTTTTTCAGTATAAGGCTTATATTTAAAACAATTTTAATGGTTCAAAGGTATTTAGAGGCATCTAAGCTGATTATTTTATTCAGAACTCAAGAATGTTTTGACAGATATAGTTAAATAATTTAAAGAACATCATTATCAAATTGTTAATATAACTGAAATAATAGCCTGGTTATTAATATTTAAAGATTCAAACATTAAACTATGTAAAAGTATATGTGTCTAATGCCTTACACGTTATGTGTATTTAATTAATAATTAAGACAATTAAAATCAACGATACAAATAGAAAGCTGGTATTTTTTATTGTATAATATATTTCTTAAAAAGAGTGTTAACCGGATTATATATTTATTTTATACTATCTACGACAAAAGCATTAATTATAGATGGAAGAACTGTATACTTCTTATCCATTAGCAGAGTGTATAGGTAAAAGTATTTTTATTTGTTTACAAACCCCATAGGGTTGGAAAATTGTAAAATTGAAATGATAATATCCCGGCATTTAAAAACAAATCGTTGCAATTTCCCACAAGCTGAAAAACTTCACTTTTGCAGCAACAATATTATAATATTTTTATTTTATTTCTTTTTAATTATTTGTGTCACTAAATAATTAATATTTATTAGTACATCACCCACTTTAAATTTTACGCACGGTTGTACAAATCCATCGAACGAAACTTTGTGAAATTTTCCAACAACTTTTCTGAAGACTTTTCACTGACCGCTGAAGGCAACCAACCGGGCCGTCTGAATACTTGGTACTAACTGCAACTGACTATCACATATCACTGTGCACAGTAGTCACATCAAACAATAGTTAGGGCAAATACGAAACAACAAAAAAAAATCAAGCGAATAACGCGTAACAGCCGGTTAGTGGTTACCCACCCGACCTGCTGGAAAACATAATACAAGACAATGGCGCAAAAGCCTTCGTGGGAAAACGAAAAGATCAGCTACGTATCGAAACAATCAAGCATTGTTGCCGCTGTAAGAAAATCTCGTATCCCAGACTTTAAATAAAAGAGTAATCATCATTATCATCCAGATTAACGTATAATTGCCAATGCCTATGCAACGACAATTATTTTTAAAATCTTTAATTTCGTCAATCAGCACTGGAAATCTCAAGTAGAGTAATAATGGCTAGGGTTTTCGCAGCTTACATTATTTATACGCTAATCCGTCATTAATGAATCACCCCAATTACTTCGATTGTGTTCACTATAGATTATCGGCGGAAAAACATGTTTACAAAAAGTAAACACAATTTGAACTTTGATACGTTCCATGCAAAACAACAGTGTAAAAGTATAGCATGTACAAATCAATGATAGATTCCATTCTACCGAACCTTGTAAAAAGAGAATTAGGTGTGTGTATTTTTTTAATAATTTTAAAATTGGAACGGCAACGCTTTTGCTCAACTTTTAAAATACTCACTCATATTATAAAAATATGGAATAACAACGACGGCTTATGTGGTCTAGTGGCTAGCTTTATTCTAGCGATCTGAAAGATCTGGGTTCCTGGCAAGGTCAATATAAATAATAATCATTTGAGATGTTGAACACGGATGTTTGTGATGTATTTTCTTCCCGAGTTGATACCATTTTACATTGAAAATTCTCATCGAGTTTATATAGTGTGATTTAAGAATTTATAATATCTGGTGCTTTGGCTACTATGGGCTATCAAAAATTCATATATAAATTACATACATATTGTGTTTACATTACATAGTTTTATAAATATCGTGTTGTAATAAATACAGTCAATTTGTCATTTATCGTTAAAAAAAATTTTAACCAAACATAATAATTATACTGATAGATACAATGAAACAAATCCGCTCCAGTTTGTTGGCAGGTAAGTACCTAGTTTACAACAAATGAGCTATTACTTATGTATGCAGAAGTCTCACTGAAGTTTTAATGCTTGCAATAAAGTGCATTTGTTACGTCACTTCGTGTAAGATATGCGTAATCTGTGTAAATTTATTGCAGTTTTGCAACCGGGATAATCGCTTTTATTAGAAATTTAACGTTACATCTGGGAAAGTCTGATTGTTGATAGTATTCATTTGTATTCGAGCCAGAAAGAAATGTTCTCAACCTAACGAGCCCGAACAGCGTCTAATTAATGTAAAGCTCCTACATCCTTGAAATACTTTTCATATTCTTTTATAATATTGCAATATTATTCTATAATTTTACAACTGAAATATTTTACATACACATGTAAATGATAGCGATTCCAATTAATATTCGTTAAATAAATTATTCGAATATCAAATCCGAAATTTTTAAGTACCATCAATTTGGTTAAGTTTGGCCATCGGTCTAAGATTGGCCCACTACATGGAAAATGATGCTGTTATAATACCATGATAATACTAATGCCATATGAATATTTTTTTAGTTAAACAAAGGTATTGAGTAGCCCTTGGTGGTAAAAATACAAATTAATGTGCAACATAATTTGTTTTATTGTTGAATTTGTAAACTGTCAGCATGGAATGATAAAATACAATTTAAAAACTTTTCTTTAAATTAATTTGATAAGCCATATTTTCAATTTGTATTACTAATCTGTAAACCAAATGCTGTATATTTCTCCCATCTCAATTATGTACAGAATATATGAAAGCATTAAGAAAAGATGAAAAGACTGAATTTATAGTAATTACAGTGATTATTTGTATCGTAGGCCAAATTTACCCGATATGGATGATAATTTGGCCCACCTTGTTTTATCTGTATTTATATACCAATTATAACATTAAATCTATTTATATTAATTAAATTTCATCTTAAGACATTCATTCATTTTTATATAGACTCATAAATGCAATGGCGAATCATAAAAATACAAAAACCGTCAGAACTGGGCCAAAGTTACCCAGATTGACCGTATTCGACTAATTTATTAATTTTCAAACCATAAATAATAAGTAAAAAATACATTGTTCAAAAACCACAGCGCGTCAAAAATTTAAAAAATCGTTGATTTGTTTTAATTTATCTTACTGAAAAATCACCATTTCTGTCGTTTTTGACGTAGGTTTTATTGTTAATGCCGCAGTGTGCAACATATCTAGTATATCAGTTTTTATATTGACCATACCAGTTTATATGTTTTTATTAAATTTCTTTGGATTTACAAGTTTTAAATTGTAGGTTTTAAGCTGTCATTGATATAACAAACAGCATACTGATTATTATAGGAAGCATTGAAAATTAATGTATTTTAAAAATAAATACATTCTTGTTACACCGGAAAGGACGTCTGCCATAGGTGAATAACGGTTCTATAAATTATTCTATATCTTATTTAAGATGTGAGACAAGTAATTGCCGGTTTATGAAATGTAATGAATAATCATTAAAATTTATAAAGTAAATTGAAATCAAATGACAAAAAAATATTTTATTTGAAGCCATTTTAAAAACACTTGGAATACGATTGTTTTTTCTCTTCATTTATTGAATATATTAAATTATATATATTAACAAAATAACATATAGCTTGTAATACATGGAGATTGGCGATAAAAAGAATATTGCGAAAGCACACATCAATAATGTAGAAATCGTAGAGTATTGAGAACTAAACAAATAAGCAACAAGAAGATTACAAATTGTTTTCCGCAACAATGAAAAAACAGTTTCCTTGTTGTTTTTCTCATGCTGTTTTATATCATTGTTACTGTTATACCATAAAGGTCTCCCATTCAACTGTTTTGTTCAAAAAGAAAATATTGTCATTTCATTTCGATTGTCAACTGAACTTTCTTTCCGATTGCGTCACAACTGATATTGAGAGTTCTAGTCGAAGGAAACGAGCGAAATTAATGTTAGAAAGAGGTCAAGAGATCAAATAGGCCTATTATGATACGAATTATGCTAATGATGCATTTATAAATAAACTTACGGTTTTTTTTTATTTTTATTGTTGAATCGATTATATAATATAATATGTATATAAATAGAGGTGTTTCTCAATTGCATTTTTTACTTACGAGCTTTTTAACAGAGCGTGTTTTTAACCAATCAAAAGATAATGCAATACTTAAGTAATTTTACTATAAAATAGGTTTACTTTTTATAACGTTGATTTTTTCGAAGTAAGTACAGATTTGGTGAAGAGTAAAATAAAATATTGATTAGATTGACATTATGTAATTAGTTAATTATGAATTAAAACGGTGTTTTTAATGCAACATAGTTGAGGGATGAGTGGAAAAGGGGGGGTACGAAAAAACTAATATATATTTTAATGCTCGTGATGAGTGAAACCGGTCTGGATCATTAAAAATATGTGGAAGTAATACAAATGAATTGTGTTTTATTTTTTAAACTTATAATGTCTTTCCACCAAGAATTGATAGTTAACACCTTAAAAGTGGTATATTATAATAGTTGCAAAACCACTATCAATCAGTATGCACCTATTGAAATACATAGCTATATCAGTTTAATGTTTGCGATCTTGGCCATTTTTCTTCTTGAGTTGATCTCGAGTGACTAAAAATATCTCATCAAATTAATCTACTGTGTGTAAGAGCTGTACTACTAAATATTTTAACGAATGGAAGATTTATCTAGAGAGATCATTCATAATTCGTATTGGAGATAATTTGGCTGCATCAAACACATTCTTTTCATTTGTGTTATTCGAGTAGTGCACTATTACATTTTGATTGCATTTTTTATACTTTCAGAGAGAAAAATTTAAGACAATGATTCCTTAATGAATCCTGGGAAAAACTAGGAGCTGCTAGATTATGCAAGTTAAAATATGACAGACAGCAAACAACTATGAACAGAAAAGTATGGAGGAAGCGTGATACATACAAAAAATCAATTTATGAAACTGTCCGTACCAGGACTTAAGCCCGAGACATCCGTAGCCGAAGCCAGCGACGTTGACCACTGCATCACGGACCCGACAAACGTCTAGAGAAGATTATAGTAATATGAATGTACAAAAAATACATTTTTAAAATCTTTATTAGTTTATTTACATCTAGACACGCAACTCCTTCTGATTTCACTTTACTCGTACTTTACCAATTTTATGAAACAATTAATGGAATGATGTAAGGAATATGATTTTTTTATAAATATTCAAGATGTTTAAACTTGTGTGATAACGAATCAAAACTAACATTCATTGAAGTTTCTATAATATTACTCACAAAACACCCATTTATCTTAACATCGTCATCATTATTTTAACATACATAAAATAATGTTGATTCATATTAATATGTAGTGTATCGTGTAACCAATATAAAGTTTCCCACCGTCCGGCCACACACAATAGCATCAAACCCATTACAACTATTGTGTAATTGTGCACTCTCTATAAAGGTAAATACAAATAATAGTGCACGTCTTTATTTTCAATTTCATTTTTGAAAAATTGAAAAGTATTATGTTAGTCATTACGGCTATATTACTTTATTTTTTATTCGAAAATGCATGAAGGGATCATGAACTGTTAAAGCTTTCGTACATAATATCAGCACAGCGATACATAAAACTAACACACATTTGAAGTTTTAACTAATAAGGTCTAGGCTTGTATAAGTGTATGATCTTTAGTTTCCACTAAACACATAAACAGTTTTTATAGTGTATTTTTTAAGTCTGCAATTGACTTTAATGTACTCAAAACATTAAGTTTATAACATAACTCCTTCATCCACTGGTGTCTTCGATTCCATAATAAAACAAGTTGGGTAATCAAATAATAGCTGATCGGATAGAACATATCGTCGTTGTTCTGGAAGAAGACACTAACTGAAAAATACTAGTTTTGAGTAATTGGACTTTGAAGTTTGTCAAATGTTTGAAATGTTATACCTTTTTCATTTTGTTTGTTTGTAGAAAACTTTTTTTAAGTAAAAGTGTCGTTTATAAAAATAAGTGTGTTGTTTCAACAGTAGAGTTTGAAATAAGAAACATTTTGGTATAACTAACTCAATATGTCATTTTTTCGATTTGAGTAACAGAATTGGAGCTCTTTCGTTTTTAATATTTGACAGTTTTACAAACATATTTCATATATCTACTATGTATTATATTTTAGGGATTGTTGGACGGCAGTTTGATCTGCCTTTACTATATCGAATTACTATTTATTTTTAATGGAAAAGAGCTCTACATGACATAGGGTCGTTTAGCCAGTGCTCAGCTAGTTAAGCGACAGGTGTACTTTCAAAAGGGATTTTGAGTCAATGAATGATATATACATATTTTTTTCGCTGTTATTCCATTAAACAGGGGTTAACCAATGTAACCAACTTAAAATAAAATAGTTAATATTGTACCAAGCATAAAATAATACAAGTTTACAAAAAAATGCCAATTGTCCCAGTGGTTAGCCCCCAAACTTCAATGTTCCCAGTATTCGGCCATCACTATAAAACTTCATGAATATCGCGAAATAATTTACTGATAGTAGACAGAATAATAAAAAACATAATGATACAAAGTATGACAATATAAAGTATATTTTGTTAGCGATCTCCATACAACATGAATTTGTCGAAACTTGTGAAGTAAAAATCTGCTTTTCTTAATTGCATATTTCATCATATAGGTCAGTATAGTCCAGACATACATTGGCAAGTGGCAAGACTACCTACACGAATTAAAAAAAAACTGTTTTTTTAAATGTATCTGCTATTATTTTAGTTTTAAGCTCAAAAAGCCGACTACTGGCGACGGCTGACTTTAGGAACAAGCACCCTACACAGTTATTAGTATAAAGCGAAATATGATTTTAAAATGTATGATGATTATTTTTTTAATTCTTACACTAAAAGTTTTAAAAAATGCTACTGTGATAAGGATTCTTAATACTGGAAAATTAAAATTTTAACCCCATTTTCCGAATAATACTTAAATAAAATTTAATAAAAAAGTTAGTATCAAACAAAGAAGAATGCTTTTTTTTAAATAAAACACAATTAATTTATACTACTTCCACATATTTATAATGATCAGGACCGGTTTCGCTCATCACGAGCATCAGTTGATAATGCTCGTGATGAGCGAAACCGGTCCTGATCATTATAAATATGTGGCAGTAGTAAAAATGAATTGTGTTTTATTTTTTAAAATATAATGTCTTTCCACCAAGAATTGACAGTTAACACCTTAAAAGTGAAAGAAGAATGTTTTATCGTTGATGTTTTACTATCACAGTATATGAAAATTTCTGCTCGAAAGAACATCTCACTATTTTCAGTTGAACTTATTCCGAACGTATTCCACTATTTAAGCCATAGTTAAATATCAACAATTGACTATTCAGATAATCTTGGAAGTTATTTGGAGTAATCAAAGAGTATGATATTTATAATTTTATGAAAGATGCGCAATCGTATTTGTATGCATTTCATGAAGCTTACTAAAACTGCTTGTTAACAATATGATCGTTGGATTATTGATTACCCTACATGCTCGATAAAATATCCAAGCGACGTCACAAATAAAATACCGAAATAAGCAAAGGGCCTTTTCCCTTTTGGCATTCAATCGATAACCGATATAAAAGAGCAAAATTTCTACATATTTTGTATTCAAATGAACTTTCATTTGTGTCATGCAAGCGATCATCTGTCACTTCATCAATGTTCAATTTTTAAAATTAATCTGAATATATGAGAACACAACCAAAACGCATGTAATTTAACGCACAAATATTTATACGAAAAGAAATTATTATGTTTCGAATGATAACATAATCAACTACATAAAATATTTATTATTTTTCGTTTAAATATCGCTGATCGTTTATTGTAAATAAATTAACGGTATAATTTGGCAGATATGATATGCTATAATTTTATGAGGTATGTGCCAGATAGTAACGAAACAATTCTGTGTGCGAAAGGAAAAGGGCGTTGAGTCTAAGATTGGTAGAATTCAAAAGAGCCAAAACAAGATTTGTGTTTGTATGACATTTGAAAAAAAAATGTAATGTTTCAATGTGAATTTTTACTAACATTGTAGTTATTTTGGCATATTCAACTCATTTTTTGATTGTTAAGACTTAACACCACTTTCATTTCGCACGCAGAATTATGATGGTGTGTCGTTTTAATATTTATTATCCAGATATTTAAATATTTGGAATTTCTAAGAGAAAAAAAATATTTAGTATATTTTAATTTAAGATATCGACTGACAGTGCTTGATAGAATTTTAATATCAAATTTGAATTGTTGAAATTTTTTACATTTCCATGTCAGCTCGAGTTCATTTGTTTCGACATTTCAAATTATTTAGTATACATACAGAATAGTAAGCTTTCAGTTCAGTGGTAATATTTTGGTAGCGATTGGCTAAAATAAAGACATTTTTGTATATTTTTAAGAAAACCTGTAAAGGGGCAACATAAAAGGAAGTGAAAAATTTAGGTAAGTAGAATTTTTGAAAAATGATGTTGAAAGATTTTTAATACCTGGATGGGTTTAGTTGTGTTCTTGCATAGTAAAGATCTAAGTACACTCTTTTTGGATTTGAGCAACAATGTACACATACGGGTCGAGAGAAAAATACAATATGAGTAAAATAATAGCGGTTGAATACTCGGTTACAAAATAGTTCTTTGGTATTAGTCGATACATGAATTACTAAATTATTTCATAACTAAAAGATAGACTATATTTAAAATTAATTATGATTAAATTTAATAGATATTATTTCATACTTTTTTAATGAATATTGGCTTTTCAACGAATAGTGATTAATATTAAATAGATTTATTAATATTGCTTGAAACACGTTTAGTGTTTAAGAACATGCAATAAAGTAGGATATTTATTAATAACGTGTGAATTTTTGATACATGCAGACATGAGTTTCAATTTGATTTAGATAAATATGTTTTTTTTGTTAAATAAAAGAAGCTGTGAAATAAAATATATTTGTTGGAACAAAGGCCATATTTATGACGCTGTTTTAAAGTTTTGTTAAAAGATTTTTTGCCTTAATTAAAGCGTCTTCATAATACAATTTTACTGTTAAATCAAAGTATGTTCTTTGTAATTTAAGTAATTTAAGATATCGACTGAGGGTGCTTGATGGAATTTCAATATCAAATTTGGATTATTGAGATTTTGTACACTTCAATATATTTTGTCACTAACGACCCGGGTTTCGCCTTTCGGCATCTTCAGGTATTCGAGCGCACGAATGGACTCGAACTGACCAGCAGACTGAACTGTCAAGGTGAAGGTCAACTGGAAGTGTACAAAATCGCAATAATCCAAATTTGGTATGTTCTATAATTCTTCTTAAAGCTTAAAGCTTCTTCGTCCAATCATTTCTTTTAGTTTGGCAGATAACGTTCCCTTAAAATACTTTTAAAAAGTCTTAATTAAATAAAATTGTCGATTATAATTTGTATTAATGAATTAAAAATTGTATATGTACAGAATCGACTTCACTCATTTGTCAACGAATAACAATAATCAATGCTTGAGATAAACTAGTCAGGCCGAACGAAAATATTCTTTACCAAAATACATCTTGAATACATACAAAAGTTTGTTTTTGTAAGGGTTATGTTATTATTAAATTCGATAGTTTACCGTAACAAGATTGGAATTCGTTTATAAATGCATCTCTACAATGATTCAATAATTACTATTCGATAGTTTTATATATTTCTTGACTCATCTTTTGGTGACAACTTAAGAAAGATGCAACTCATATACATTAAGTTGTAGTCAACCCTCAGATTGTGATACTAACATTATTTCAATACGTACAATATTATATGACATAGCTCCACACTACCTTCGACCTTTATTGAAATAAAACGGTAATTCCATAGACGTAAAGTGTGACTTTGGAATCAATAATAACGTGATGACACGGGATCTGATAATCGATACCTCGTGTTTTTATCAGAAAAAATGAGAAGGTCCTAAGCAGATTCGATTGGTGTAAATATATAAATATAGTATAAACTAATGATTTAAAGCTTTTTTCCATATAGACAACAAAATTATTTTTTTTCTAGAATAAAAATTGTGGTTACGATTTAAAAATATTAATGTGTTTTCTTTATTGCCTATAAAAAGTAGTATTCTGTGAATGTACTGATTTTTTATTGATATTATATTAAAAAAACCAAAAAAAAATAAAAATGAATATCAGCTGAAAACGTCCTAGCAATTTTGTCAATTACCTAATAAAAACGCTTCGCAGTAAAAGGGTTAATTTTCAAAAAATCAGTCAGAATGGCAAGCTTCAAATATCCAGCACCTTTAAGTACCTAATTGAAAAAATCTAGCCCCAGGCTCGTAGTTAATTATTCATCACAAGAATGTTTTTCGAATAAATAACTTTTACTTACATGATGATGATATTTTGATAAGCGGGAAAGTTGACATGATTTTTGACATTGCCCGCCATATTTTGAAGCGAAGCTTTTAATTATCAACAAATTATTCAGACAACTTCACACCTACAGACCGCTTTAAACGTAGTGTCTGCATAATAATTACTAAACTGATGTGTCTCACCAGCTAAGAAATGTCGTATTGTTCTACTTTTGGACATTACGATATTAACACTGCTTGTATAAGAAAATATTCTGATATATTAATTTACAAGAAGTTTATATTTCTTTTAGGATTTTGTTAATTATTGGCAACAGAAACTTAGCCGAAATAAACATAGATACGTACTGAAATACGAGTGCCATTTTTGACAATACAGTTGTTAATTTTAAATATTGATTGCGAGTTATCGATCAAATAAATCAGTATTCAGTAGGGATTTTTCTAAATTATTGTTCGCCTTATTCAAAGCTTAAGTAAGACGGTTCTTCCAACCTAGAAATAAAATATCAAGAACACTGGGAGCCCGTTCCGTAGATTCCAAAAATATAGGTAGAAAAAAACTTTTTACATTAAAATTTTAATTAAAAAAGCTATGCTTGGGAATAGAATAGTTATCAACTATTAAAAACAGTAATTTAAGACATCGACTGAGGGTGCTTGATGGAATTTCAATATCAAAATTTGGATTATTTAGATTTTGTACACTTCCATGTATTTTGTCACTAACGACCCGGGTTTCGCCCTTCGGCATCTTCAGGCACTCGAGCACAAGAATTTTCGAGTCATTTCGAGTCCATTCGTGTACTCGAGTGCCTGAAGATGCCAAAGGGCAAAACCCGGGTCGTTAGTGACAAAATTCATGGCAGTGTACAAAATCTCAATAATCCAAATTTTTAATTAATACAAACTTTGTTGGCGTCCGTGGCGCAGTTGGTAGCGTCGCTGACTACGGTTACGGATGTCTCGGGTTCAATTCCCGGTGCGGATGGTTTTCATAGATTGATTTTTCAATCGATTCATGGATTTCTGTTCGTAGTCTGAGTCCTCCCTCCCACCCATTCCATCCCAACGGGGCGTAGCGACAGCGATTAGCTAACCACTAGTCCTGTCCTTGCCCTATCCTTCTATCCCTACTCTCTTGGAAAAAAGAGATAGGTTGAGCAACTGAGTAACAAGCAGTTCTCGTAGAAAAAATCCTGTTAAGATACCTCCATTAGGAGACCATATATGCTCCACATTGGGAGCGGACATGATAAAAAAATATATTAATTTTATAGTGTTAAGAAAAACTTCTTTATGCAGCTATTATACTTATTTTTTTATAAAACATGTTAGTTTTTTTACATAAATTTTATACCCTGGCCTATGATGAAACAAATTCAAATTAACACGTCATTTAATAGATATAAAATATTTTTTAAAACATAATGAACACATCATAAACTGTAAAGAATAGGAAAATGGGCGCAGCCCGTAGATAAGAATCTTCGCATTAGTCAATAATTTGGTAATTTCTAAAACGGAAGTTCAACCATATGTTTTGAAATCCACTTTATAATTCCCGATTGCATGTTCATCACCGTTCAAACAAAATTTTGTCTATGCGATATGCAAGAGATAATTTATGCAGGCTATTCACTGGAAAACGTTTAACTTCACTTTCTTATACAGCAGTGAATGTAATATCACATGTAATTATATCAATTTTCATTTAAAAATACACGGTTAGTTTGTGCTGTTATTTATTGAAAATATTGTAAAACATGCATGTTGAAATATTTTATTGATAAATAAAAATGAAGAATAAATTAATAATGATATTTTTAATGTGCGTAATAAATGATGCGTTATATCTACAATATTATGCTGCATACTTTTGAAGAAAACGTGTGTTTGGAATATATATACCGAAATACGTACGTAGTTAAAGCATACCGTTATTAATTATCGCCAAATTACTGTTGGATCCAATATAATTAGTAGTTTTCTACTATTTTATAATTTATGAAAAGTGTTTAAATTGTCAACCGGTAACTATTCGTAACATCACCAGTAGATACTGTGGGGAATAGGAAAGCACACATCTACTGAAAAATTCAATATATGGTAGTATTTCCATTCGAGATTCTAGCCCGTGAACCCATAATCGAGTAGATGAAAAAAAAGTATCGAGTCAGTTATATATCCAAAATCTGTAATTTAGTTTTCGAATTTATAAGACTTCGATATCCATCTGATGATGGATAATATCTGAATTCATATAAATTATTGTAATTACTGTAGAAATCGGAGAGATTTCCTTAATATTATGTTACACGGTATAGTCGTGAAGCTAGAAATGTTTCATTCCTGCAAATGCATATCTAATGTACATACTCACATGATTTTATGATAAAATAAATAACTGCACCACTTATCGCTTAATAGCCCCGGAAATAATAATAATACACTAATCTTATAAACGTGAACCGTTTCATAAAACGTCGAAGAGTATTAAAAAAATATAAACAAATAAAAAACGACATTCGGAAGTATGGGTTCACGGAAGATTAAATTCAAACATGTACGAAATAGTCAATTTCTCCTTTCTGACTTGTTTATGTGAGGTTGAATTTTCATTTTGTGGGTCACGACTTGCGGGTCACAGCGTCATTTTTGACAGGGTGTTCGTTCGTCAATTATTATTCATAAATACCGGTTAAGTCACATAAAAATTAAGATATTAAGTCATTGGAAAGATTCTTTTCACATTGACATCCAAGCAAATTCTTTTATTATCTTCGGTATAGAAAATTGAACGAACGAGAACGAAAAAAGGAACTAGAAGGAACATATCAATAACGCTTAAAAGGAATGTTTTAATTGTTGTAATGATTGTCAACTCATACTAATAATATTGATATTTAAATTGATCAAACATCATTTTGGTACTAAATAGAGATAAATTTCAAAATTTACGTCCACTGGAAGGATTTCAGGAAGATTAAATGCGAAAATTCTGATTGCCAAACGAGAATAATAAATTTTATATTTTTCATCTACATCAATTATTGCACTAATTGAATTATCAGAATTTATAGATTTTTGTATTGCAGCACATGACATTTTATCTGAGTGAAATGAATCAGTTACATAAGAAATATAAAATGTTTTGACGGTGTATCAAATTATTTCATTCCTTAGGCAGGCTACTTTTGAATCACCTTGTGATATTTTTTAAGCTCTTGTTATCACAAAAACATTTATAACAAATTAAATCAAGAATATAAGTACCTATTTAAAATACGAATGCTTTTATATTTTATTGCACATGTAAATTTAATGCACGCAATATTGAGATACTGTGATGCAATATCTATAATACCATAAATGCTCTTACCGTAACGATGCTTTTAATCACTTTATTGCTTTATTGAGCAGGATCTCACTAATTGAATCTATTAAATACAGTCAGTTATATAAAAATAATCAAACAGATTAATTATGAAATTGAAATAAAATAATACAAATTGATTTTAGTGTTATATATCACCGTTTTACAAACTTTATGTTCCACACAAGACTTGTGTAACGCAAACAAATGTTTCATGAATGTAGTCATAGGAATTTAATGAAAACAAAATACCAAAAACAGGGTGAACCGAATGTTTCTTTTTATATGAGATGAAAATGGTCACTAGGCGAGCAAAACTGTTTCATTTTAGTAAATGTTTTGGTATATATTATATTATACGATACAAAGTTTTTTCAGTTCAATGGTTAAAGTTGTGAATGGATCTTTTATGATGCAAATATTGTTTAATTTAAGTTTTGACAAATTACTGTTTGATTTTAATTCGGATGACCATTAAAAACACGTCTTTATTTTCTTTAGAAGAAGACGTCGAATAGAATAAAGCCCGCGGTATATATCACCATAAAACTAGCGGAAATCATTATTTCAATAAAAACGTTGACAAATGCTAATTTTATTTATAGCCGTAGTCGACGATATATTAAAATACGAAATGATTATAATATAATAACAAGAGTAAGAGTGAATTTCTCCTTTTTGACTTGTTTATGTGAGGTTAAGTGGTTTAGTCATCATTCGGAGGGTCACAGGTCACCTCGGGTGCTTAACTTTAGTGCCAAGCCAGGTGCAAAACGGCCGAACACCCAAAGACGATGAGGCTGCAATCAAAATAATTTCCAATCGTCTCTCATTAACTATACCATTAAGAGATACGAACCCGGATCTAGAATAATATTATGTTTGCGCTCAATGTGGGCCCCAAAGAGTAATGTGGGCGCGCTTAACTACATACACATCAGATAAATATATTTCAAATTACCTTTAATAAATGTATCGGTACTTGTATCGCAAAAGGTCATATCTGCATTTAACACTTTTTTATATGAGAACATTCAAAAAATCAGTTTGACGTGATTGAATAAGTAACAAAATAATTATGACCGCTATCTAAAATAATTATACATTTTGAAGATATCGACTGAGGATGTTTGATGTAATTTCAATATCAAATTTAGTTCCTAGACTTGGTGATAATAATTCTTCTGAATTTGTGTTATATATAAACTATTTACTAACTGTCGGTTCGAGTTCATCCGTGTACTCGAATGCCTGAAGATGCCGAAAGGTGAAACCCGGGTTGTAAGGAAATAAAATGAAAATGGTAGAATAAAATGACAAAAAGTATGGAAATGTAAAACACGAACTGATATTTTGATTTTGAAATTAATGATTTTATGTTTTTCATTATACTATCTTACCATTGTTGAAAACCAAAGCATTATCTCTTATACTATAGAAAATAGGATTTGTCTTAGTAATAAGAAAAAGTCAATATTTTAAATTAAAACCGTTATCCTAAATGTGCTAAAATCACTACATGCATAATATATATTTAGCAAAGAAATTCTACCTCACGCGTTTAAATTTACATTCAAATTTTTCCCACGTAACCTTTTATGCATTCATTAGGTAATGAAATTTTCTTTCATGAATATGATACATGAATACTTTTTTCATCAAATTTAGATTTAACGTTTTGTGTGCTAAATTGATATTATGTACAATTATTTAATTTTTGACACAGTGAAAAGTATATCTATTTTGATCATATACTGGAATATATCGACTGTGGAAAGGCAAAAAGACTTATCCCTCCGTCCTTTCAAAATATTTTTTTTTCGATAATCACAATGCATGCAACTTAATACATGTTTTGGTTGGGCTGTACACCATATTTTTGTGTGTGGGTTACGTCCTTTTTCCTTTACACAGTCGATATATATATTGTTAATTGTTTTAATTTTGGAAATTTTACTCCGAACACACTTTCATTTAAAAAAATCATTTTTATAAAATCGACACGAAATCGTTTTTAATAATAATAGTTAATATCATACTTATTGTCTCGATGAATCGTTATTTTGCAAAACTTGGTTTGAGCACACATAGATGTCGGAGAAGACATTTTCTACGATTACTTTCTATGAAATCGATCAAAACAAAACCAACATATCACACGCGCATTGATTTTACACGTGAAATTGACTAAGAACGCAACCATTTATGAATAAATCATTTTAAAAATAAACACATGTCGTGTTGAGCATTGTTTAATTATGTAGAAACATGTCAGAATTAATTTATCGCGTGAGTAACTTGAAAATTGTTATAGAAGAAATTTATAAGCTACAAACAACTTGACAAACACTTAAATTACAAAAAATACAATTAATTATATCAAATAAGTAATGAACATACAACACTTACAACCCCAAAAGTTTGTTTTAGGTAAAATATGCATATAATATTATAGTTAAATTGACCGACTTGATGTGAATTAATGATGTGAATTAATATTGTTGAAGGCGATACTATCATAATTTATAATCGTGACTTTTTATTGGAGCGTTTGGCTTACTATTTTATAATAATTTTAATTTGAAATTTAATTAAGAATAATGATGATTAAACAAATATAACTATATGGTCAATCTGGGTAACTATGACGCAGTTTTGAGGGTTTTTGTATTTTTTTGGTTCGCCATTGCATTTATGTGTGATATTGTTCTAAATAGAAATGAACTAATGTGTTAAGATGAAATTTAACCAACATAAATAGATTTATTGTTATAATACATAAATATAGATAAAACAAGGTGGGCAAAATTTTCATGTATGTAGTACATACTAAAAATATGTAGAATTTAAGATTAAGAATTATTGAAATATCTAGCATTGTATTATTGATCAATGTATACGTGTTTTCTATTTGATTATTGGTTTGAATTCGATATTAAAACGTGTGTTAAATCATAGAAAAGTTGTACTGTAGCCGATTAGTAAAGGTTCTTGCAATCTTATGTTGTGAGATTAGGGCTTCATTCCCCAAATTACTAACAAAATAATTTCTCAATCGGTTGAGGCATTTGTAACCAAGTCATGTCAGTCATCCTTTATTCCATCATACTCAACGTAGATAGAGTGACTAGCCAACTATTATTCCTTTTATATCACAATTTTCATATCCAGGTTCTCAATAAAAAGTGAGGTTGAGTTAAGACCAGGTTTTGTTGTAGGAAAATTCTGTTGAAATACTACATTATGAGTACTTTTGGTAACACTGTGAGTGGGTCCTGTTTAAAAAAAGAAAAAAACTTTCTTGAAATTTAATTAAGACAACAAAGCTCGTTAATACATTTGATCGCTTTGAGGGTAACTTTTTGAAAATTTATTTTTTAATATTTAAATGAAATTAATATTCTTTTAATAGTTGAGTAATAAGGCAATTTATTAGTTTCTATTTTATTTAAAAGTTATTTATGATGGCCGGCGATGAATTTATTATAAAAATATTTCGTAAGTACACGATATATTTATTCACTAAAAAAGATCTTTGGGAAGTCTGCTTTTATTTTCGTTATCGAATCAAATTAATGGATTAGTCATGGTTTCATTAACCTCGGGCTTTCCACATGAAACACCTCACAGACGGCCTTGTGAAAGAAATTAAAATCGACTGAGCAGTATAAGGAACTCAGATGGGAGAAGTATAACTGACGGCAGCCGGATTGCAACGGTGTTTACTTATCGGTCAATCTATGCACTGATAGCAATGTCATACACGAGAGTGATTTACAGAGGTCTTGTTCCAAATAAAAGCGATAAAAACTGTCAACACACAAAAATTAAGCATCGCAGAAGAAATATGTACAACTAATTTGTAAAAAATCCACTAATATAGTAAATAATGTGTTGATAAACTTCCTTCTTCCTTAATTTCGTTTTAGAATACTTCAAATAAAATCAAAATATTAAAGAAACATCAACCCACCCCTAAATTGTGATAGTGAAATGGGCTTAATTACTTTACTGAAATCTGGGAATGTGTTTTTTAGAGGTGAATCTAATTAAAAATTATGAATATAAACAAATCAGGCATTTCTCCAGGATGTGCTATTAGTATTAAGTTATTGTTTTTTACAATTATCATTATGATATTCAAACCTCCAACTAATTGAACAGCCTATGGCTTTGGAATGGTGTTTGTTACAAATGTAGTCGTCGATGCAAAATCTTCCCACGATATACTAGAGCCAGTTTTAATCGTTTGTAGAAAAGGTTCACAAACTGAGGTTCGTTTCGATTGTATAAAGTTCTAATAAGCTCAAATTTATTCCTTCGACTATGTTGTGTAGAGGTAATTATTATAGAAAAATATCGGTAAATATTACCTGTTTGATGAACTGGATTAGGAATAAAGCTGTTTATAATATGTCGCTTACCTGAAAGAAAAAGAAAAATCATTCGTAAGTATAATTTATTTTAAAATCAGAAAAATGAGTTTTATGTAATATTGTTCTTTTAAAAAGATGACTCACAGTAATGAAAAATGAAGGCTGGCAATGTTATTAAATGAACCAAAATTCATTTCAGAAATTGATTAGCTAAATAAGCGTAAGACATAATGCTACCTTTTATAAATGGATGGTTATATTTTATGGGGTGAGCAGGGTTGGTTGTCTGTTTGAAAATCACTCACTTATTGGGTTAACGCAATGTGATTTTGTATCATGTTTTATGACATCTTTTAAAATTCCATTTTTTCACGGTGGATGGGATGACAAAAAGATCAGATACATCCATGTTTCTATAATTCAATTCACATGCTATGGATACACCTCCAAAATTTGATTCAAGCAAATCGAAACTTAGGCTGACAAAGATCCTAGAGCATAGCCACGAGACTACGAGACCAGCTCACACTAAAGTTAAAATCAATTTAACGAAATAAGATTAAAAATGAGAGACGAGTATTCAAAATAACACGGTATATTGTTATCTTTTTTATTTTATCCAAAATGGGGGAATAATATAAATTATACAACAAATGATTGTGATTGCAACAGGTTATTTACTATGTTGCAAAAAATCAATTACAGTTTGCTATATAAAATTATTGAATTTTTTATAAAAAAATATATATTTGTTTATCTAAAAGTATGCATCCAAATTTTAAACATTTTTTCTGGGCCGCTGATATTAACAAATGTTTTAGAAATACTGTTCTAAAATCAAGTTAAATGTTTTCGAGCACGAGGTGCTTCAAACTTTAAACGAGCAAAAGATCACTTAGGAAATGACCATTTAGATTAGTCAAAACAAAGCTCTCTAAAATAATTTTGATTCAAAACCAACCTTCTCTATTATATGATATTTTCTCAGTCAACTTAATAGAAACTGATTTACCACTAATCTTAAAAAAGTTTGTAATATTCAAAAAAAAAGAACGTCAAACTAGGTACTTTCTTTTTAAAATCCAGGTTAGTAACAACTGTCTTATATATATATATATATATATATATAAGGTTATTCTCAAGGGATTACACGAATAAAAATATTTTGCGTAGTTTTATTGCACACATGTGTTGAGTTTCTGTTTTTTGTACAATATTACATATCATTTCTGAATCTAGTCTAAGAATGATTTACATTTTCACTAATTTGATAGATTAAGTGTAATCAACGTATTAAGTTTCACAAAAATTATGTAATATGGTCGGTTGATATTTCGCAATCATGCCACGCCATAATTTAGACTATTATTTTCCGAAAAAGGTCTCATACCGAAATACACAATTTTTGCGGAACTAAAATCTTTGTTATTTTTAACTTAGGAGTCCTAACATTGGAGTCCTATAGATTCAATCGGCAAGTTTTTGATTGAGGCTGAATTAGGAATAGATTTTAATCTTGCCATTAAACATCAAAACATTTTAATCATTGTTTTTGATGATTCTTAAATGGCTTCTTGAACGTCCAGTAGACACGGTTGACTTCTGGCTATACCTGGTATATGCAAACAAGTAATTGATATAATAATTTGGTAATTGATATATTAAGAATTGGTAATTTCAAGAGATTGACGTATTGATATTGATTAAGTAATTAAGTAGCACCCAATTAAGATTTTACTGCTCGATTTAGATACCAAATCATGATAAAAAAAAAGTTTACAATTTTTTTTCTTTTAAAACATTATTTATCGTCATTCTGAAATGATGTCATTTATATTCTTGAAGTCTAAATTTAATATTGATTATATATATTTATTAAATATGCAGTAATATACGTAATTCTTAACATTTCAAATTATTCTTGAAATCAAACTGTCGATCGCAGATCCGTCGTAGAAAAAAACGCATTATCTTTCTTTAATTAAATATAACCACTTTTGAAACAGGATGCTTATAATGGATTATTTTTTTTCGCATCATACAAGAAAAAGTAGTCAGTCAAAAGTGACAGTTTGTGGGATGAATTTTTTTTATTGTCTTTTGAAACAATACCACTAATTCCATTACATTAATCTTAAATAGACAAATAAAATATTTTTTTATTTGGGTAAACATGCGATTATTTAATTAATCGTGTTATTGTTGCAGTAACTTTCTCAGTTAAAAGATATTATAGGTATATACGTTACATAAATTTCTTTTTGATTAAATTCGATAATTTTTGTTAACAGATAATTAAATTTGGAAATGAATTTCTCCGTCATCATTCACTTAAATATGCAAATTCAATGTCGTTTCTGAAGTAGATTGGTCAACTCTGTTGGGATTACGTCCATTCGGTCATGGGGTCACAGGTTCGAATACCGTAATGGAAACATTCATACAATAATTATTCAAACGATTTATGGACTTGCATCCGGCGTCCGTGGCGCAGTTACGGATGTCTCGGGCTCAATTCCCGGTGCGGACGGTTTTCATAGATTGATTCTTCAATCGATTTATGAATTTCTGTTCGTAGTCTGAGTCCTCCTTCCCACTCATCCTATCCTCATGGAGGGTAGGTAGAGAGAGTGATTAGCTAAATACTAGTCCTATCCTAACCCTATCCTTCTATCCCTATTATCTTCGATAACAAAGGGAGGTTGAGCCACTGAGTAAGAAGCTGTTCTCGTAGAAAAGTATGTTAAGATGCCTTCATTAGAAGACCATATGCTCCATATTGGGAGCGGAAATGGAAAAAAAATCCAAAGGCATGGGTGTCTGTGATATTTTTATACCTCCCATGCCATCCTTCATCTGATTTTGATAACGGAGTGTAGAGAAAGAGCGATTAGCTTACAAATTGTGCTTTCCTTATACAATTTTTATACCATTATCCTCTCATAGGTTACCTTACAAACAGTTTTTGAGAGTAGATTGAGTGACTGGCTTAAGCAAGTTCCCATAAAATCTGTTATCTGTGATGCTCCATTAGTAGCCCATATCGTACATGTTGGAATCGAACAGTGTTTGTAACATATCCGATTTAGTATTTATTTACCTCGTTGGAATTGCAATACTTTGATAAAAATAAACACTTCACGTCTCCACTAAATCACATCATTTATCGTAAAGAGTCTATATATGTCTCAATTTCATTATTATGTAATTGTAATAGGATAAAAAAAACCTAAGTCATAAACATCTGTAATCGATGAAGAGTAGTTAGTAATTGAGAATATGTTTGTCTATTATTGCTTACATTGATTGGTCCAAGCAAAATAAACTACTTTGTTCATCGTATATAATTAATTATATATGATCTGATAAACAAACAGACATTCATTGTGAAAGATTTAGCGTCAACCAGAGGCTAAAGATCACATCACTATAGCCCGAACAACACGGAAATAGTCTAATTAACTTTGTTCACATTATTAGGAATATTTCCGTTGATGCCTAAACTATTTCCTTTTCAATTCAATTTAAAAATTATGGGAAGTCTTAGGAGTAGACAATTATTTTTGCTGGTGTTTATTTACCGATTTATTCTAAAAAACATTTAAGATTGTTTGCAAAATAATATTTTGATTTTAAAGTAGATGTAAATTCATATAATCGGTCGACAGTCTTTCATTATTGGATATGTGGGCTAGTGTTTTATGTTTTTAAAAATAAATGTTAAATTGCAGAACATCAATGAAAAATCGACGTCCCATACAACTTATAAAGATTACCAATCCGTAGAATCATTTTTAGTCTTATTTGAATACAAAAATTTGATTTTTTTCTAACTAAATATATTTAGCTACTGAAACTATGTTGAGCCTGCGAAGCGGGCTCTGATTATCCTGCCTATTTCTATCTCTTTATGTCACGTTCCTGCACTTATTCTAGCTAAGTACTGTATTTTTAAAGATTCTGTCAACTGAAGCCTTTGAATGGGGAAAACTATTGATAACCCCCTTACGAATACAAATTTTGGCTGTTCAGTAAAAATAAGTTTTCCATTATTACCACGAATTGTTCGTAATATGATATTAAATTTTGAGGGTTTACTTTAACTTGCCAAGTCCCTAACTGACTTTCGAGAGCAGCTCGAGTGGGACAAAAACTTCTATCATAAGGTTGCGTACACAATCTATTCTACGCTAGTTTTAGTAGCTGAAAATTTTGAATTGTGATTTGTGAAAAATGTTTTTAAATAAAAAGATACATTTTTTAATTAAAAAACAATTTATTTTGTACTACTTACACGAGTTTATTATGATCAGGACCGGTTTGATGTGAAAGTAGTACAAGACAAATTGTGTTTTATTTTTGAAATATAATGCTTTCCCACCAAGAATTGACAGTTAACAACATTAAAAAAGATACCTTTGCATAGTCAAACACCTTCTGTACGAACTAAGTAATCTCATTTTATTAAATCGAGACGATTTTGTTAAGTAACAAGAGCATGTAATATCATTTTTGATTAAGTACGGTATTGTTATGATGCGTGAAATCATCGTTTTGTTATAACATTAATACGAACCGTCTCATTTATTATATTTTTTTTATATCCAATTGGCCGGAAGAAGACATAAATAACCTGAAACAATAATTATCATTTACCACAGTTTACTTTTACTAAATTGGTGCTGTCCCCATATATAATACGAGTAGAATATGATCGAGCGAATAACGCAATAAAGTGAGCTTTTGATTCATTACAAATTTGCTGCAGTTGTACAGCATACTCCCCTATGTGTTTTCAATGTGTTTTTTAGTACGACAGTGGCTTAGTAGTAGAAAATTTCCCCATCAATTACTTTTAAAATTTTATTTAATATTGTGTGATAGCCAGCGCCTGGCATTCTCCGCCGTGGCTCAGAGGTTGAGACCCACAAATACTAATATTTCACACATATTGTGATATTCTAACCCTTTCTGTGTGCTTCAATTTAAAAAAAAAACATGCCAATGACTAATAAAAAATACTTTACAAATAATATCACGTTATTAGACTTTGTTAGGTTTATTATAAACATAAAATACATATTTTCGAGACAAGGAAACCATACGACCAGATGTATATTTTTTGAATGTCAATAACTAATAAATGAAATAAAATTCATTGAGTGCTTATTTATTAATAATATATATATTTTAACTATCGATCACAGCCAGACAATTGACACCATAGAATTGTAAGAATTGCGAGTATCATCATTATTATTACATTTAAAAGAAGACGGTCGCTGAAACAATTGCATATTAATAAAATTACAATACCCATACAGTATATAGTTACACTCTCTAATACAACTGTAGACTTCAAGAGTAAAGCTGTGATGGGTTGGCCCAAAATCATGGATGTTTGAAACATTGATTTAATAACAAGTAATTGCTTACTCACGTGTCTTTTCAAATCGAGTTAATCAACAGCTGCATTCTTTAATTATACTTTAGCTAAACTTACGTGGTTATAATATTCAAAAATATTAAGTGATTTAACAATTTGCAGTAATATCAAATATTTTTTTAGAGAAATACCATTTCATTAAAATAAACGGCCGTATCCCACAGTTATATAAACATGATTATCTCACTAACGTATGTAAACTGTACTGACGTACATTCCTGTATTTTTAAGACAGCTACAAGCAGAATAAAAATACATTCAGTATTTTTTAAATACAGGCTTAATGATGATGCTAGATATGATGAATGCGGAAACATTTATTTTTAATAAAATTATCCTTTCACTCATGAAAAATAATTAAATTAATAATATGAGCACGGAGACGAGAATAATTATTTATTATTGTGAAGAGCTGCAAGTAAGTCATTATTCTGAAACATAATAGGTGGACGTCGATGCAATTATAATCAATTCAATTCTCCAATAACTCTAATCCACCATGATGTATGTCAAAGAGGCCGAATTCACATTTCATCAAAACACACCTGAGATATTTGATCTGAAAAGGGTATATTAAATGGATGATAAACTTCAAATGCGATTTTATCATGACTATGAATTTACAGTTATGGTTGTTTTATACTGGATGGGCGATATATTTATTCCGTATATAACGATTATACCTTTTTAATATAACGAAATTTTCTTGGATGATTCAATGTATTTCACACTTTACTCGATTAGTTGCAAGTTGCAACTCTAGCGTACGTAACTAGTTTTTCCAACAGTAAATAATAATTAACTTCAGTGCATGTGTGGGCAGTACTTCGAAAATCAATAAAACACTCATGATTCACAAATTATAATTGGAGGAGAGTATTATAAACTGACTTAGAGTAATAAATCTTATTACGTATAAACCCTAATTATACCACGTTCGCATGATGCAGGAGCAGCTTCTTACAGGCATCGATCGTAAAGCACGATTCTGTCAAAAAATATTAACACAACATGATAGCTACTGTGGCAACACTAACTTCTTTAATGTTTTGATTACGGTACAAGTGGAGATTAACTACCTGCTGTTTTTATTAAAACTTTATTTAAGTAATAACTGATGATTTACTTAGATATCTTATGTAACGCATTTAACAGTACTATTTCTACATTTCAATTATGTTTCGATTAAGTAGAAAATCCAGTGATTTGTGAAGCAATAACATATTGATTTAATCCGGCGTTTTAAAAAGCTGAGGGGCGTAAAGGATGTAAAAACAATTTCCGGCAGAAAGCGGTACCAAAAAGAGAATAACTATAACGGAACTATACAAGAATGCATTATTGTATTGACATCTTTGTTTGTAAATGATATCAATTTTTTAGTTTAAGTTTTAGTAATAGAAGTATTTGTAATACGAAAGTTATAAAATTTTAGCCGTGAATATTCAATACGCGATATAAAAGGATTCATAAAAATAGTCCAATTATATTTAAATTTCATGCACGTTAATAAAAAATAATAATGTATATTTAAACACATTACGCCAATTAAGTTTGTTCTAAAACGATTACGTGTGATATAATTTAATAGTGTTTTCGTGTACTTGCGCATATTATTTTCCATTTCTCAATTCGTTTCAACCACATATACACACCCAAATTGCGCTGCATCGCTACGAATTGCGATCCGGAAACCTGAGGTCAGTACATCATCATCGTAATCTTTCAGACAGCCTGACTGCGTTTCTCTCAATCTCGTGATCTATCCAGCACTTTGATAACGGCGATAAAATTTTATATTAGCAGACGTGTACTAGAGCAAAACGATTTAAATAAAATAATCGTAACGCCTATTACTTCTTTGACCATATCCGCACCATATGCGGCGCTCTAAGATTCCCTGTCTCCCACTAATCGCGCTGCTTCCAGTATCCTTGATTATTCCACCGATTCAGGCATGTAATGGATCTTTCCGAGCAAACTGTAATAATTGTCTGGCATATTTTGAAGCTTTTCTCTTTCTTTCCCACTTTATCAAATCCGTTTAATTAAGCTATACATACAGCAAATGGCTATTGATGATTTCTCACTGAGAGTTGAATTACCTAAGTTTCTTTACAATAATAAAGAAATGCTTAGATTCAACTAATTTTATTGTATGCAATGATAAATAATTTATGCGTTTTTACGTTTAAATATATTATTGTTAGAGAATAGAATTATGGAAGTGAGCTTGAATTGCTTACAAATAGAAATAACAATGATTAATACGGTACAATAAATTATTATTGTCGAAACAAATTCTTGGGTAAAAATTGTACAGTTGTATTTTATGTATGTTGTAAAAACAGCAGTTCAACTGAGAACTATCGATAAAACACAGATTATAGAGCAAACCGATTATTGTATTTAGTAACCATTTAAATACATAATTGATTTAGCAGGGATTTGCTTTCTTAGTTTTTTTCTAAACAAAGTATAATCACCAAATAAATTGATGAATTCTGAAATGGCAGATTTAATAGAGCATTTAAGGTGTTTCGTTACAGACTACCGGATAATTGTTGTATTTATATTGTACTTCATTCATTACTGGAGGTTTGTCTAGTAAATCAGTGCTCCGCAATCGGTGTGCCGCGAGACGATACCAGATGTACAAATTACACATTGCTGCATAATATTGGGAAGCATTGATGGTTAAAAATTTCCTAGTGGAATCATTATAAATAATGAACAAATGTATGAAAATAATACACATTGTCAAACCAAGAGCCCTAAGTACGTATTTTCTTTTTTGGAAAAATGTCAATCCCGATTGTTTCGCACAGAATGTGAACACGAGACTATTATTGAAAACAGAAAGATTATTTTGTATTTTGCCAAACAAAAATATCGACAATATTTTTATCAACTCAACTAAGCCTAAATAACTTTTAGTAGCTCATAGTTGATTTTTTTAGTTACAGCTTTTAAAAATGATTTTTTTACTACTTGTAATTTTCAAGAAGAAAAAAAACTTGTGCTAAATGCCCCATCATTTTGAAAAGGTAAAATAGTTTAATTGGCTTTCATTTAAAAATATATTAGCCACTATTTCAAATAAAGACAAATTAATACATTGTAAGTTATGTTTATGAAATTTACTTACATTGGCTTGTAGTGCTTAGGTGTGGCGTGGGTGAGAAAAGGTTGCGGAGCACTGTACTAAATAATAAAAACATATAAACTATCTTGTTGGTATACTTGGTGTTCATATATACTTTCTTGGGTATCTATTTAATCCAAGTATGAACGTAGAAAACACATACTATATGAAGCTTTGCCATTTTCAACTGAATTTTAAGTTGTTAGGCTTTTTTCAGAAATATAATATTCTCCTAGTATAAATTAAATGGCAACTCATATAAACGCACATACAAATAATGGTACTAAAAATTATTATAAATTGTTATCTTTATCATTCAATTTAGCTAATTACATGTTGTAAAAAGAAGAGGAAAATTCATGGGATTAAAGCTGACGTGTCATGCATTTAAAAAATATAATGTAGACAGTATATAGAAAACGATAAAAACAAATTTTCCACATTAAACAAGAAAAAATATACACAAATTTCGTTGCTGGATATGTCCACCTCTATAGCCAATACATTGATAATCGAATACTTCGTTATGAATGATCGTACATATATTAAATTTATACATCGATCATTCTTAAATATCTAATACATAAATATATATTACTATTGAGTTACTGCAGTATACCTCTCAGGCGTAAGTATTATTTCATAAAGCAATATTTTTTTGCGGTCTGCTAACTTTCACATAATTATAATCATCTCATCTTATTGTTTCGCCACTGTGGTACGTGTAAGACATAAACTAACGGATTTATTCAATACACTGATTTATAACCAAAACTTGTTCAATATAAGCTTGATGAAGAAATACGTTTCTAGCCTATTCAAATTTTGCAATATCGATTATTCAATAACATTATAATTGATTGATTTTGATAATAAACATAGTTACCTATCACTTTTTGGGCACAATATTTATTAAAAACTTTCAGCATGAAGTAAGGAGAGTTTGGAAGTAAGGTTTTATATATTGACCGATTATTTTGCATAAAATAAAGTTATAAACTCTCTCATATGATTATACGTTCTTGCAAGCGGTGATAATATTCAATGAGATAACCCAGTATAGTTCTTAAGCTAAGTATACATCTGAACACTTAAGTCTAGGCAATCATTTGCTATACTGAGTGTCTAAGTGTGGACAGTCAGATAGAGCAGTGTCACTGCGTTCTAGCTAGACCAAGCCAGTCTAGCTGAAATTTTAGTATGGACAGTCAGTGTCGCAGTGTCTCAATTCCTCTAGCAGTTTTCAAACCCATTGGAAATTTTTGGTTAGAGCGCAGACAGCAACATGAACGATGTCTGACCTTTTAGTGAATAAGTAAAGAATTGCTTCAAAACTTAATAGCTTGGCAGAAAAGAAGCCGCTTAAAATTACTTACCAATAAACACATTTTTAAGCATTGCAAAATAATACTTTTAATTGTTAACATAGATCAGTTGAAACATTAGTAGATATTTGCAATATGTATAATCTATATGTATTAAACGTATTATCAAAACTGTAAATTCATATGTTTCTACAATCATTAATTTCGTTTAAAGTCATTTATCACAGAAACTTATTCTTATATGATTACTGCAAATGAGTCAATGCTGGCTAGACTAAATTGTGTTTTTACAAATTTCTACTTGCAGAAATGTTTTTATTTCAAATAAAAATGTGAGTAATTCTTTGTTTTTATTTGATACAACATAAGATGATTATCAATAAAATTATTGTGTCAGATATGAAGAAGAGCCTCTTCTGCCTGAATAGTAAATAATGATATTTTTTTATGTGATTACATGATATCACTATTTATGTCTAGTTATATTAACATTTTTCATACACAGCATTTCATATAAATAATATGTGAATAAGAAGTTGTATCCATATTTAAAACACCATTTTTTATGGTTATATAAATCAATATACATTTTTTAGCCATGTCCGCTCCCAGCGTATCGGAGGTAACTCATCAGATATTGTTACTATTAGAACTGCTTGTTATTCAGTTGCTCAACCTCACTTTTTTCAAGAGTAGGAATAGAAGGATAGGGTTAGGACAGGACTAGTGGTTATGTAATCGGTCTCGCTACGACCTTTTTTTGTAGATCGGATGGGTGGGAGGGAGTTTTAGACATCACGAACATTCATTACTACGAACAGAAATTCATAAATCGATTGAAAGATCAATTTATGAAACTGTCCGCACCGAGACTTGAACCCGAGACATCCGTAACCGTAGCCAACGACGTTACCAACTGCACCACAGAGCTGACATTATTAGACAGTTTTATAAACAGAAATGCTTTTTATTTGTCATATATAAATATATTACCGTGCAATAAATATAATTTCATAATACCTACAAAACATTTCAACGATAGTCCAAATAATAATAATAATAAAAATACTTCGAACTTTCCAAAAAGCTGTCAATAACTGAATTACCGTGCGCCTCTGCTGCATCCAAGGTCGACTATTTTTAACTGTTATGAGTGTCTCAAAAAGTTTCCAATAACCAGATGTGAACGTTTGGACCACTGCTCTAGCTAGACTTATTTGTGTCCAGATGTAGACAGCGTTGACACTGATCTAGACACTGAATGTCTAGATGTATGCTTAGCTTTACAGCTAGCTTCTACAGTAGCCACAAGTTTATGTATATATTGAATTTATCCGTTGTTATAAGTGAATGTTATGTAACTTTATGATAATGGAGAGTCGACTAAATAATGCTAGACTAGACAAGAAAAAAAAGCCTATGGTAGCCACATCGTCGTAGTTCTTACCATTTATTTCCCATTTTATAAACTCGCCCTGAAATCTAAAATCAACAGGGGTTAGACTATTGATATTTAAGCGATTTTTTTATTTATTGGTAGTAAAGTATTTTAAGCTTTATCCGTCACACCGCATTATAATTAAAATACGAATTCGAAATTTATTGGCATTTAATTGAAGAGCTCTATTATAATAAAGTAAAACTGTATATATTTCTACAATAGTTATCATCAAAGCCGTTATCATCTATCTGACGTAGTCTCGTCAATGACGTGATGCAGAAATAGCTATCAATTCAGTTGTTGAATTGAGTTCAGTGTTATTGTATCTCAATATGTGTCATAAAATTTAAACAGATCTTAGTCACCACCAAAATTTAAAAATTCATTTGAAATTATATTGTGTGTTAAGAATGGAAATTAATTGGAGATAATGATAAAATAAATAGGGGAAACACTAATGATTCATATTGCATAAATTTATTAAGCTTAGGAAACGGTTTGATCAAAATCAGTTATAAATTATCTTTTAATATTTTTGTTTTAACAGTCCATTTCCGATTAAACATCCTCTTGCGTGTATGTTTGTAATCTCGAAAGTTAACTCAATCGTAACGCGAAAAGCACACAAACAACAAAGGCGAATCTATTTTTGCATTACCGAAATAATAAATTTGATCATCATAATATTATGAAATGGATTAATCTACTCGAATTGTAATGCTGTGAGATTTAACAGGGTCTTTTATGTTTTATAGTCAGTCGTAAAATTTTAAATTTATGAAGATATTTTATAATATTTCTTGGGGTCCATTGTACCGTTTATCTAAATTTTGACATAGACCAGAAGTCAGCAACGTTATTGCCATGAAGAGTACTTATAAATCGCAAATATTATATATATATAATATTTTAAACTATGTCTTTTAAACTGCAATAAGAGTTATTCAGTTGGTTGTATGTAAATTAATCTAACTCTACAAGTAGGGTAATGATATAAGAGAGGATTAGTCGTTAGTACTGTCTAGTCTCTTCCATGTTCCAGGACCGTTTACAGAATCGGATATCGAGTTTGTGTGAGGGAATGAAACCATCACAGGCATCCATAGCTTAAGACACAAATCAATATATATATATATAAAAACAGATTAGTATTTAATGATTTGCAAGAGGTCCATAACATTTTAATTGTAGACTCTTTCATTTGATTTATGTATAATTTGTTTGTTAATCAGTATTTTCTTGTCTCAGTTCATGAACCATAAGTTTTATATACCTTCATTTTTACACTCAATTTTATATAAATAAGCCTGTTATGTTTGTATTTTTATCAGTTGATAATGCTCGTGATGAGCGAAACCGGTCCTGATCATTATAAATATGTGGAAGTAGTACAAATGAATTGTGTTTTATTTTTTAAAACCATTTTAATGTGTCAGTAGTTGACCATTTAAAAAATTGAAAGTTCCAGTAGTTGGCCACTTTTTTTCAGTAGTCAACCATGTCTAATCAGAGTGTTTCATAACAACCTTTCATCAGAGTTGCCTCAGAGCTTCCTGTAAGACCATTCATGGTTGAATCAATAGTAGCATATGCTTACATTCACAGATATCCTTAACAATTTTCTTAAGAAATTCAAAATAAAATACTTACTGAATAAGGTGTCGTTTTTAAATAGCTGCTATGACACCCCAATGACATATATGGTGATGTGTAAGTTCTTAAATCCGGGCAAAAGATGGTTTCACTTGTCTAAACTCTACAATTTAAAGCAAACCCGCGTCTACGTTCCTTATTGTGAGCACTTTTATTGAAAAAGTCAACTACCAGTAAATTTACCTTACATGTTTTTTTAAAATGAATTTTCATTAATTTATCGTTCTTTTCTCGGAAAAATTTAACATTTAATTTTACAGTATTCATGTGCATTCATTCATACATGTGCAATCTCGGACAAAAACATACATTTATGATACCATATCTTCATAGACCGCCAGAATAATTGTTGTGTTGTTCATTTTCTTCCGACACTTTGTTATGCTAGTACACTCAGTCAGATATTATGACATATATCATAATGCTTGAGAACAATATACACTCTTGAATAATTGTGATTACTTACATAAATCTTCTGCCAACTTAAAACAGAATTGCGATTGCTATTTTTTTAATATACGATGGAAAATGAACACAATGATTTACTTACTTCGGTTTACATAACTGACATTAATTTTTTGCCATACCCATCGTAAGGAATGCGACAATTTTTAATATCATTCGATTAAAGATAGTACAAAAAGAGCATACACTCATACCGGATGGATAAAGCAGGTTACTAATGTCACATCATATATCTTTTAATGTGCTCTGCGAATCAAATATTTTGAAATGAGGCAAGGAAAAGGATACAGTTGCGATACTCAGATGTGATGCCCCAAAAAGAAGAAACTCCTGGCCATAGTTATTCACTTGATTAATTATATTAAAGATCATCAATCTAAATAATATGCTTTTAGACTTTGGACCTTGGAGTCTTTTAGCTTCGGGGCGGATGCACAGATTGGTCATTGCTTACTTGAGAGAATGGGACAATTCCTGAGACAGTGGATAAGCACAAAATTTAGAGCCGCTGTTTTGGGTTCGTTGGATTTTCCATAGATTGTAAGATGTGTCAAGGAAAACTTTAAGTATAAAAATTTCATTTCAGTTTCTATATTTTTTGTTTTAAATAGCCGTTTCTTCTTTATGTTTTTTACTGAGCTAAAATTATATTTTTTATATCTTAATCATTTAAATACTTTTACTGTGTTGCTACTTTTTTATATAAACTTCATTTACATTATTTATTAATATTTAATTTGGGATTTCTTAACTATATTATAATAACTGCATTGAAATAAATAAAACAATTAATTTGTTGTTATGATGTCATTCTAAAAGATGTTAAAGAATACTGAAAATTTAAGTGTCATTTTTACTTAGACACGGCCTTGAAGTGTGTGGCAAGTTTGGGTTTTAATTTATATTCATAAAGCCTGGAGTCGGATGGTTGGCACGGAGAAGGAAATTGAGCCATCGATTCGCTTTTAGGCGGACATTACGAATCTAATTCGCTCATTATGTCTAATTGCCGCATCGCGAGTGCAAGCAATACTGTGACTTAAAATTAACTGCCAAACAATGCGTGGAGTCCAATTTATTGCTTGATATTATAATAATTTTTGCAACACATCCGCCATATTTATTTGGCATTTTGATGTCTGTGGGACATAAACATCATAATTGTACCGATTCCGGCACTTGAAATCACCAAAACATTTAAGCGGCGTGGGCTCAAAATAGCTTTCCAATTTTTACTTGAATTGATTTTTAGTTTTATATTTATGATGTTAATTTTATAAAAAATATTAAACATTGTAATGCTTTCACTGTTGATACGATTTCCGTGATTTATGTGACAATGAATTTACATTTTTATATTAAATAAAAGCAAAAACATAACATTGTTATTTAATAAAAACATTATTCGGAACTTCTCAAAAATTACTAAACGGATAATATCGCTAGAGGTTATGTAAGAAAAACCATAATTTTGATTATAAATAAGAGATGGTGTTAACACTTTTATGGTGTTAACTGTAAATTCGTGGTGGAAAAGCAATATATTTTTGTGAAGTTATGGCAGAAGTTGATACATCAGTTTAACCTTAGCTTCTTCATCGATGACTAATGCCTAACATACCGAATATTGCCATTACATGTTGACAAATGTTTCATTGCGAAAATAAATCCAATATGACAAAAACGGACGTAACAAGTTTTGAGATTAATCACAGATGAAAAAATAAATGGAATAGTACTAAAAAATGTGCTTAATTTTTTTATGAACAATATTATAGTATGTTATTGGACAATTTCAACAGTAAATTAAAATATTTTTGTCAGTTTTTCGCACTCTATTTAAATGGTAATTGCTAAATTGTTTATAACACGGCAACATAATATTATTATTTCAATTTCCCTTAAACATAATTATGTACTATTAGTCAGAAATGTTATAATATTTACATTTTTATAGAAAGGGTATTAGATTTAATTATAATACAATAATTATGCATATCTATTTAAAATTTGATATGGTATTATTATTAATTGTTTTTATAATAAAAATATTACACGGAAAACTATCACATGGTAGTAAAAAAATCATATTTGGTTGAAATACACATGAACGAATTATATTTGGCATCATAAAAAATATATACATATGGCGGAGATTTAAGACGAAAAAAAAACTTTTGAAAATTGCATATTTTCTTTGAGTATGTAGAAAAAATTTTCTCTTCAATGTGGCAGGTATTTACATCTCAATTTAAGTATTTTGGGAGTTGTATTTTTAAAATCTTGTAAGACAACATGCAATAAACTTTGTCCCATTTCAACATTTAAAAAAATATGTTAAATTACTTTGTTAACTAACGTCAAAACCCTCAACAGGAAATAAGGTTTCAGTCAAATAGCTAAATCTTCACAACTGATCAGGTTAGCAATTAAATACATCATTAAGAGTCTGCACCCGCGCTTGACTCGAAGTCACGGAATTGTGCAACGGGTCTTCGGTTTGCATTTAAATTATTTATTGTGAAAGCGAATTAATTACGTAATCGTTTTCTTACAGAAAAACTTACAAATCGTAGCGGTGAGAATCAGATATAAATGTTTTCGGGAGATATTCTCATTAGATACTGCATCATAATAACCATAATTGGCGCTAATATTAATCATTATGTGTCTACATAACAAAATAATGTTCTGGTTTATATGTTATGACTAAGAGTAATACATTCTCCGTATTAATTTATTTTTATTTGATATCATTGATAGGATTATAATTTAAAGACTCGTTTTTATGTTCCTATTGATATTAATAAATTAAAACGACGGCTACTGTAATATATCACATTTTTTTAATGCCTCATGAAAATGAATCATTTTGAGTCTTTTTTTTAGAATCGAGTCCGAGTCGACACACGTTTTTGCAGCTTTCTACGATGAATCGTGGAGCGATATCCCACCCAAAATATTAATTTAAAACATTCTAATATCGAGATATTCATTTAAGAAGTGGATCAATGTTGCAAAACCGAAAATTCTTCTCACGAGATTTGCAAAATTTGGCGAGAATAAAAATCCCAAATGCACTGTAATCTACAATGTTCACACTGCATAGAATATGGTTAAAATAAAAATAGACGAACGATAATGATATTTTATACAAATTGTGCAACGCCTATATCTCTACCAAGTAAAACATTAATTGACGCATAATTCTATTCCGGCTTAAACAATACCAAAATGAAACTGTGTGTCCCTGAAAACAGTGGTGGCTGGTGACAAAAATAGTAGGGGCTGCAAAAAAAGATTCACCTACCTATCTATGCAAGAAATCGATCCTCCGATTCTTTGATCTTTGGGAAACCGACCTGGATACACAACTGAGCATTATGGAATACTTATGCCAGCCCTGAAAAAAACTCTCGTTTTATAAGATAATTTCTGACTAAGGTCTATGGTCTCAGACTCTAAGTTCATTTTTGCTCAATCAAGAATTTCCATATTCTGTTTTTTATTGTTTTGGTATGATTTATTTTTTTATCATTATTCCTGAAAATTAGAGGTTACAAGAATGTAAGCTCACTACATAGTTCTGAAACATAAATGTGCTCTAGTGAAAAGTTTGCAAAATTTCTCTTAGAACAATTTAGTACTCGACCCACGATATTTCACGAATACGTAAGACGTAGACGTATGTGAGGTGAAAAGGGTTTTTTAAAACATATTTTGTCGACCACTTTCGGTAGACATCTATGGGTATTTTTTTGTGTTGTAATATTAAACATGTACTGATTTTTAAAACAACAAGGCCATCTTTTATAGCGGAATTCATAGTGAATAAAATGTTGAATATAGAAAAGATAAAACAAGATTATATTTTAACAATGTTATTATTTACCCCCAATAAAGTTATCGGTCTATTTTCGTGAATCTTTGAAATAATTTAGCGTTCTAGTGCAATAAAAATACAGCGTAATAGAACAATGGCTGCAATTTTACGACTCTGTAATAATTTGTTTATTTTTTCACGTTTTTCTTTGAAATCTCCACTGAGATACATAAAAGCCTGTAATGTCGTAATTTTGAAATTTAATGTCGGTACAATTGTTTTTCTGCAAATCTTAATGGAAGTGCGTTTAGTGTTTTAGCTCGATTAGAATATTGCAATAATAATAAAATTATATTAGCTAGTATCTATTGATATCTTTAGTACTTATTATCTTAGCTAAATTTACAGAAGTAAGCTGAGGTTTGATATTTTTGTTCTTAAATCTTTTGTTGGAATTTCACTTTATTTGATGAAAACGTACGTATGGTACATATTATATATTATATTTTCAAATTATGAGTTTGAAATCAGCTTCGCTTGGATAAGCATTTTCAATTAATTAAAATCGAAATCAAACAATGTCATATTCATAAAATAGTAATCTCTATAAAAAAGATTTGCTGTAAGAGTGTAAAGTATATTTAATTATGACTGTAAGGGCCTTTTAAGAAAATATTTGTACCTAAAGGGCAAATAGTCCTATGTCCATTTTGTCAACTTTACAGGAAGAGCAAAAACATTTTTCTAAAAAGTTTTTATTTTATATCAATTAACATAGTTGTTCTCTTATTGTTTTCGTTCTTTTTAAGAGGGATAGATAAGGGGCTTGGATAGTTTCATTTAAGGTGAAATCGTAATTTTTTTTTAGGATTTAAGGGACACGTTTACCCCTTAAATGCATTGTGACATAGGACTGATTTTGGATAGGGGTTTTCGGTAACCAGCCCACATATGTCAAAGTTTAATTTACTCCATCTATAGATCTTAAAATTTCAAATAATGTGATAATTACGATTTTTTTTTACATATGACTTCTAGCCTTTGAGGCACAGATATGAAATATGTGAATCACTGACAGGAAATAATATCGGAATGTATTTTATGAAATATAAAGCTACTAAACAGATGGCAATGGGAAAAAATAACTCTTTTATCATTCCAGTCTTTGTCTTGTCGGTATTGCTCATAAATTAACATTTTTTTTTATAATAAATTGGATTTTAAACATAATATGGCTTATTGAATAAAATAGATCTTCAAATCGTTTCTCTAATTCAAAATTGAATGCGTTAAAAAAACATAAAATAATCGTTATGCAATATGACACTTATGTTAAGGACTTGATTAATTTAAGGTATAAAAAAATTATGAGAAGATCTTAGACTTTAAAAGAATCATAGGTTGATGCTAATGATATTAATTATCTATGTTATTGCTTGTCAAAATTATAAGATAACCTTCGCCCACTTTGAAAAAACAAGATATTTAGATAATGGCCCTGAGTGCCCTGGTGGAATACACCGTAATACACTATATTAAAATGATGCCTTAAAATATCAAATTTCAGTTAAATAATGAATAAATCAAGATAAATCTATTTTTTGGCAGCAGAAAAATATATGCTGTAAGTCTCTCTCATATAATATTGGATGAAGCTCGAAATGGTTTGTTTTATTATATCCTACTTGGCTAACTATTCAATCTTAGTGTATAGTGAATTAAATCGATTGAATTTAATATGTCGTCAGCCAAGACTGTGAAACCTGCAACTCCATGAACTATACATTTTCAGGAGATAATAAAGCGCCATTGTCTTATTGTGAACTTTATTTTTAATGGATTCGAGCGGTTATCGGTTACACGGCAAACATCAAGAAATGGAGTGAAACATGATCAGTGTTTTAATGTTGTAATCAAAACGCATAATTATGACTGTTTCTGTATTTGTATTTTATACCCAGTGGAAACAATAGATAAAACTGTTAATCAGTAGGCAGCAACTTTTATATAGATATTATTTGAATTTGTAGTAAAGAGTAAATAACATAACGTTTTTAATTTAATATTTAAACTGATTCAAGATACAAATGTTAATATTGAATTAATTATCGAGCACAAGTTTCTTATTACGATGATATAAGTTTCGGTAATTTTCTAATTAAATATTATAAGGAGTTGTAACGTTTTTACGATATTCTGTAAAGCTCAGTATATGGAGTTACGAGCACTTCATTGTAGGTTAACTGTTAAAAAACAGGAATATTTTTTGTCATACATTATGGCTCGTGAGCGAAAGTTTTAATGAGTGCCTGATTAATAACTTATTTTAATTGTCTTTATCTTGCACAGGCTTTGGATTAATTTAGTGAATGTATTATTTATTGTAAGGTGCTTTCGTTTGGTTCATCTTGGCCATTTGTTATTTTTTAAAATACGCTAGTCGTGTGTATTTGATTTATTGCAATAACTTTCAAAATATCTCGGACCCTTTGACTCTAACAAAAGAATTGTATCGCGCTTCAAAGGAACTACAAGTATTATAAATATGCTCATTGATATAATAATTATTTTTAATTTGAATGTATTTTAAATTGTATACATATGTGAAGTTGACATATACTACTAAGTATTTTTATTTATAAGACAGATTTTTGGTCAATTGATATAACCCTCAAAAAATACGAAAATGAGTTAATTTTTTGATCAATCAAAAAAAGCATGATTGATTGATGGATTTTTCCATGATTAATTTGTAAGATCAATATAACATAATATGTTGAAAGTAATATAATAGCTTTATGATCAATCAAAAAAAAATTCATGATTGATTGATGGAGCACTAATGAGGATTTCAAACAATTGGTCGATTAATTTCAAAGATCAAACTGTCCATCAAAAGCCGTAGATCGCCTATTTTTGAAATGGGTGAGGTCACTTTGAGATTGTTTTAGCATTCTCAGAATAATAGAATAAAGGCTTTCTTTTTAATGTGATATTGATAGTGTTATAAAAAATGGAGACATCTAGAACACAAATTGACTTGTTAAATTGTGTGGAGTAGTAAAAATTCATTGTTTTAATCGTGTTAGAATGTATTCTAATTCATTTTTAAATGGCTTTTAATAAAATGAATTGTATAGCACAAAAACCATATGATGTTATATTGATAAAAATATCGTTCTAATTTATTTCGAAAACTATATCAGACAGAGTAAATTTAGAATTAGATGGAGAAAATCAGCTTCTGTCTGATTTATACACACATATTAAGCCTTTTTGACAAAAAATTGTTTTGTTTCAATCTCAATTGAACAAAAAATGTTTCACGCATTTTCATACATGCCAATAAATCAGTCAGCAAACTGGGAATCCGTTTCTGGTAGATTTCGCAATTTAAGTGTTGTATGCTTTATAAATAAAGTTGGAGTCTCGTTTTTCAGATTTTGGTGCAATTGCAAACGATATCAAGATTTTTCAAAATCCTTTTAACGCTGATTTATAAACCCTTGCCCTAGAACTTCAAATGGAAATGATCGGTTTGCAGTGTTGCGATATTTTTGAAGAAAAATATTTAATGTCATCATTGCTGGAATTTTTACAAGAGTCTTCCACACACACGGTTTGATCAGTTCCATAAATTTGCTTATGGCCTTTTTCCCGCTTCCGGCACTGCTTATCTGTGTGAAAAATCATTCTCCAAAATGAAATATACAAAAATGTTTACAGATCCAAATTAACTGATGAGCATTTGAAGTCGCTGCTGATAATTTCCACTAGTAAACTTGATCCACAACTGCAATCAATTGTCGGTGGAAAGTTACAGCGACATAAATATCATTAATTGCAATTATAATGTTTAATTTCTTTATGAAAATTACCTATGTATCTCACTTATTGTAAGTTTTTAAGATAAATCTCATATCATTAAAAACTAATAAAATGTTCGATTTCATTATTTTATTCATTTATTGTGTTTCTTAATAGATCGTTAAATAAAATCGTCTGATTATTATTTTGTGTGATTTACTTACATTGTAAATTTTACAATGTAATCAAAATAAATTATGGGGGGGAGCGGGGGGCGGATACCGGGCATATCCTCTCGCTACCACGTTTGGAGACCCCTAAATACATAAATAAAATACAGCACTAAAACATAATCTGGGATTTAAAACGTAACGAAGTTTATGTAAGAAAATTTTCATGTTTGATTCGGTTAAAGATATCGTCATTTACCGAAATTATAAATAACTCAATCAGTCTACTCCACCATGCTCGGTCTTCCTACGCCAATAGATGACGCACAGCACTCGTAAGGTAAGTCTTTGACACCCCACCCATCCATCGATTTCGTGGTCTTCCCTCAGGTTTAGAAAATGCGACATGTTTTGGAGGCTTCCATTCACCCATACCTGATATATGTCCGACCGAGCGTAGGCGCTGAGTTTTGACAAATTAATTAATCTGACAATGCCTGGCTCACCGTAGGGGTTATTAATTTCATGGTTGTGCCCAAGTCGCCAGAAGCCATCATCGGAGACAATCTTTCTCAGATCACCAATAACATTTAATAGAAAGTAAATTAATAATGCAAAAATAATATTTTACGTCTCATCAGCCAAAGTGTGTTATTCTGTTAGCTGAAATGTTTGTTATAACAACAATATAGTTATATTTGTAACATATGTGGTAATCGTGACCAATCTTTGTATAGATAAACTTGTAGAAAGACAGTGATAGGTAGTGAAAATGCTCAGCTCATTAATTATGCGTATAAAATTTATTGTTCGTCTCCACTATACTTTTATGGTTCCAGCTTGCAAAAAATCAACACTGGTGTCGCTAGTAATATATGTATAGTAATATAAAGCAATAAATATTAAATATTTGGTCAGTCTAAATAATATATCATTCGATTCAATATTTTGTTAGATCAAAATCATAAATATCGACGCCCCCGAGACTATTGAAAATACCATAAATATTGAAGATAAGAAATGACCATAAAGTATAAATTCCGGTTGCTATAAATTCAATACGGCCATTCGAGATCTTACATGAGTACAAATGTTTGTTGTTCCTTCTAAGTTATGGTCCTTTGTTTTAAATTCGAAGCATTATTCTGCTGTGCGACTTATTTAGTTAAACTTTCTTTTGTTTTAATATATTATTTTAAAATAAACAACTAACACATCGAAATTTATATCAAACTTAGGCCTTGAGCGGATTGCATCTACCTGTATAATATTATTATGATAATGTTTTACAAACGTTGCATGTTCATATGAGTAAATGAACGTTTACAATTTTTAGAGCAAACTGAAAATTAAACATCACTTAATCTACAATTTATACAACATATTACTGGGTGCAGAAGGAAAAAGGCGTTAAGTCTAAAATTGTTACTTTTCAGGAGAGCCAAAACAAGATTAGCGTTTGTATGAAATTTGATGAAAACTGTGATGTCAACGTGAATTTGACTGATTCAGCAGCAATATTAATTCTACTGGTCTTTTTTTATATTATACGCGTATATAAATCGCAGTTATTTAGGCATATTCAACTAATTTTTCAATTTTTTTGACTTTGCTTCCTTTTCCTTTTACCCACAGATTTCAAATCTAATTTACAAAACACTAACGTATAACTAACTAATGTTCAATATAAATATATTTTCACAATTCGCGTAATGTTAAACTGGATATCATTTTTTATATTAAATAAAGACATATCTTGAGCCTAAACTACAAAACACATAAAGTATTTATATTCGAAAATTAAATTTTATTGCCACTAATTCTTATTCTTTATTCTTTAAAAATATTTTGAAAATATAATATTGTTTTTTATAAAGTAAAACTAGAGTTTTTAATAATTATCACCAACCCAAAAATGAAAGATAACTCATGTAAATACAAAATCATTCGTATCGCTTTTTATATACCAACTCGCACTATAACATAATTAAGTTGTATATTACTCTCTCCTGTAAAGTTGTACTTACTTAGTAGAAGTGCCAAGTTTTCTCTCTAGAACGACGATATTTAGATCAATATATTTCCTAGAACGCTTTGGATTCCTTATAGATTTTAGAGTATTTTTTATGTATTTTTCTCAAATGCCTAAAAAATATGCCGAATAGAAAAACCCAGTCGTTAATGACCCAATATGACGAATATAAAAATTTTAACGATACAAAAGTGAAATTAATCAATCAAGCACCCTCAATCGAAAGTGTTTGTTAAGTAGAACGAATTGGTAGTTAGTATTAATTTTGTCTAGGCCATTATGAATTTTATTTATGCTTTCAATTGATCTGCTATAATATATTGAACGGAGACATTGTCACCAATAAAATTAATTTGAATTACTTTGACTGCATGGCAGCGGAAGTAACGATTGTAGTTTTGTTCTTTTTGAAACTTACAGCACGGTTTCGATGTTTATGTCGTGTAAAAAAGCGGATGTACTCCAGCCAAACTGGAGATTGTCGACTTTTTGAGTCGTGACGTATACGCAATGCAGTTTTTAACACCGTACAATGTCCCGAACCGGATATAGGACAGTTTTTCACTGGTGAATATTAAATGAGAATAAGTTTTATATATTGAAGATAAATAAATACCATTTAAATCCTGGAAATAAAGAACAACTTTTGTTGGTTTGTATCATTCCAGCTATTGTTTTGCACAAACTTGAGAGGTAATAACTACGACTATTTTAACGCGTTTAACTTCTGCCAACACGGAGACTCAGCATTACAGTACTTGCTTATCTTAAAGATTAAGATATATGTTTTTAAATACAATTTTATAACGTGGTGTAAAGTAATGATATACATATAAGAAAACTATCTCGATTATCAACTTGAATTGTCGGTACATTGTTTACGTCTTTATAAGATTTGTCGTAAATACGAATTGGGTTTTATCTTCTGGAGAGTTTTCAATTTAATTGATTTACGATTAAGGGCTTAACTAGATGAATTCAGAGCTCAAACCATCAAGAGTGTCTGTAATGGCAGAGCTTTGTTGAAAACAAGACTTCAGATGTTGATTGTTGATTGTTGATCAACAGAAGATAAAGGCTGACCCACAGTTATTTATGCAGCGGCCATAAACATAATCTGCGCGATAAAAAGTGCAAGTGATCATAAAAAAGAACTAGACTTTCTCTCTTTAAACGCATCCTGTATTAAAATGCAGATTTTTTTGCATTAATTTCTACCCACATATATTTTTAATTCATTCTATTTCAATTATAGAAAACGTTATTATAATCACATAATTTTATTGCCAGCAATAAAATATCGCCTATGAATTTTATTCAACTTTCGATTTAAAAATATAATCTTATTATACACTTCACAATTAAAATTAATTAAAACTAAGCTTCCTTTAATTTTAAATAGTACACACGTTACGCCAGCTGTGCCTTAGCATGAATAGAAAAACATCATCGCATGAACTGCTCATGAAGATCACAATTCTCAATAATAAGACTAAATTTCATTGTAATTTACAGCACTATTAAAAACTGATTATGCCTCGGTATTTGAAAATAATAATTATCAGGTATATCTTATACACCAAATTCTCTTTTTGCTCGGGGTTGTTTTGCACGGATTCGAAATAACACGGTCCAAGAAAAAGAACAGAATTTTTTTTTTACATTGATTTTTTCACTTTAACACGGTTTTAAATCAAAGAAAAAATCACATATTGCACTGCATTATGTGCACCCTGTGCAATTCCAGCATGATTTAAAAATGATGATGACACGTTATGAAGAATAATATAAATAAATTGAAAAAATGAAATCACAGAATCTGATAGACAAATTTTTATTTAAAATCAATGAAACAGAAGATAGAAATTTTATTCAAGATACACTTGTAGATAAATCGCCAATAAAAATTTCCAGTGACGAGAGTGATTTTTCGCCACAAAAAAAGAACAGAAATCGGGCGCGTTTATTATCTTGTAGTGACTAAATGGCTAAATAATAATTATGTTGCATGATATATAATGTGTTACTATTTTTATATGAACACCTAATCTTTTTTTGCACCGTAGTCTTTGGAAAGTATCCCCCGTGCAAAAAGAGAATTTGGTATATATATATATGTATATATATATACAATTTTAGTTTAGTTACCTCCCGATAATACCGACGAAATAAAATGTTAGTCATTGTAAAATAAATCCAGTTTGAAAATAAACAGAATTATAAAACTCATAGCCAAAATAATATACCTATAACACTTGCGACATGTCTCACGCATTCGTGAACGGAACATCAAAGGCTAGTTAAATGCGTAACTAATTTATATTTTATTATAAATAAAACGAAATATCTATTGGTTTGAATTGTATTTTATTCCAATATTTTGTAACATATAGATGGGATCCGTTCTATTATACTCTGATAGGAAATCACACCGCTTCGGTATACAACGATTCATCAAAAATTATTGGTCTTGCTAAAATGCCTACAAGTATCATCTTTTATTATTCTCTAAAAACATTTCCCTTTTATCAATAATAAACGTATTATCATTAATTTGACGAAGGAGTGTTTGTCAAACATTTTCGTTCATTAAATAATTCTCCACAACTTATTCAATATTGTAGTCTAAATATAGTATTTTATATCGTGTAATAAATAGCTTCACCGAGAACAAAAATAAATTTTAAAATACATATAACATATTATAGGTTTCCTTGACAATATTGTTTTTTTATGCCTGGTTTAAAATATTTCATAATTGATTACGATCTAAATGAGTTTATACTTAAGTAATAAAAACTTAGGCCTTTAAAATTAAGAAGCATATTACTTCTAATATAAAATAATGTAAAATTAACGAATCTGAAGTTAAAAGTACTTGTTAATGATTATTTTTAACCGTTAATTTATTGTGAATAACATTCACAGTACACAAACAAGCACACATTTTAATTGTGAAGCTCTGTAGCCGAAAGTTAACAGATAAGTGATCCCCAGGTACTTCGTTCCGAAAATGTCTAAAGTAAATCATATTTTTGATTTCACATTTTGGGTGTTTGTTAGTGTCTTTTCTCTTCAAGTTGAGCTAAATTTCTCCTAGAAAATCATAATAGCTTTAATGCCACCAGATTTAAGAGATTTTTTAATGGTAACTTTCCTTACCAGGAAAGGTTTTGCATAAGGTGTAAGCGTCATTAGTATAGGTAACTGAAAATTGTTTTACATAATAATATTTTTTAAACTGTTAAAATGATTAATTTCAAAATGTTATACATGCCATACATTACAGCAGTTCTCCACAACCGCTGTGTCACGGCAAACTAGGCGTGCCTTGAACCATTGCGTCAAATCACTCGACTTTTAATATTCAAAACTCTGACAATACGTATAATTCTTTTATAATGTATGTTCAACAAATGTAGAAAATAATTACTGTGTATATTCTTTTATATTTATGTTTTATTTGTGATGTGCCGCGGAAAACTGGGGATAGTTTTGGTGTGCCGTGGGATAAAAACGGTTGCGGAGCACTGTATACAGAGTGAAGTTACTTTGTTCATACTGCTTACATTTTATATAATAGTTTTGGAACTGACCATAAATTCGAAAACATGAGACGTATCGATTTATCAAAGAAGACGGTAACAAAAGATGTGCGCGTCATAAATTAAAAAAAGCGTCGTTGGCGGACAAATTAATATCTTGTCAAACAATTCGAATGGAATTTTTGTTGCTGCAGGAAAACTTTTCTTCAAAATTGATTACGTGTTTATTGCATGTTATTGCTTTTTGGACAAGCGATATAAAACAATGCCATTAAAGTTATTCAGTATTAGGAAGCACAAGAAGCTTGAAGAATTATTTTTTATAAATATATGTAAATATCCACCTGCTAAGTAAACATTGGCAAATCATTACCATTACATTATATTGAAATAACTTCTTAATACGTACTGTAGTAAAATTTCCATGTGAATTTTATTTTAACAATCTTTGAAAGCATAATGTACGTATTTATGATTCCATTCTGAATTTCGTCGTTTCTCTGTATCCACCTTAGGAAATATTTTTTATAGGCGGACATAAGAATATTTGTTTATTTACTATAGTATGTTTTCTATTATTTGTTAAATAAACATCCAAATATATATTTTACAGCAATCGTAACTAAAAAAGAGATTTTTTGCAAAATCTGAAAAGTCTACAAACAGTTGTCTACCAAATATCGTATTATTTTCAACCATAACTCATGTATTTAAGAAAAGTTATCAATGAAATTCTTGAACTATGCACGGCACGGAGCACCGCATATTTCGAATAAAACTTTTGTATAATCTCAAAATATGATAGAAGAGTCTATGAATTATACTTTGAACTTGAAATGAATGAAATCTTCCTATTTTGAATTGTATGCACTATTTTATATACAGTGAATTGCACATTGCGTCAGGTATATTTTAATAACAAGTCAACTGAAAAAGCCGATGAGAAGATACATTATTAACTCCCATACCCAAGATGTCAAATCAATTGTTAAATTGAAAAAAATATCCCATCCACGGCCTTGCTAGGAATTTAGCCTGGACACTGGAGATAGAGCTTTGCGTCACTAATAAATATGATTATGGCATTGCCGAAACGGGACTAAACTCAAAACATGCATTTTTGTAGTTAGGCCCCCGTGATCCCAAGCCCCCCCCCCCGACTTCTGATTGCTTATTGGAGTTTTGACTGCTAGGGTACAGAGATTATTGAATTTATATCAACGGTATAATGCGTTATAATATTTTGAAATTCTGTAATGTTTTAGTATAAAACAATTAAATATGGTTTTCTTTTTTAGTGAAATATCGTAATCATTTTTATATAGTTTACTTATGCAGCTTTATATTTCTGAGTATAAAATTGTGAGCCAAAGAAGACACGTATTAAAGAAATAGGATAGATGGCAGTACAACAGAATTTAAAATGTATTATCTATTAATAAAGCTTAAATGTGATTTTAATCAAAATATTTTCTGATGAAGAACTATGCCTAGTCCAATAATCTTGCCAGGTGGCACTGCCACCCGCAAAAGTCTATTAATATAACACGATAATTGTCCGTTCTGAAAATCGTATGCACCTGAGGCAATGTCGACGAATAACAACACACACACAACCTGTAACTAATCGAATCTCATATATAAATAATTAATAAATACTAAATATTTATATTACTACTCTGTAGCTGATGATCGTGACCCGTTATTGTGTACGCATCAACGCATTGTCTGCTACGGATACGATTATTGCGATGCAATTTGGCGTACACTGGTTCTACGCACTAATAAGCAGTATATTCAATAAATAATACCAAATTAAGTAACACGTACTAATTTGGCCTGTGGAAACATTTGTATCTTATCGATATAACACGCACCATGATTACTGCTGACTTTCAGAGACTGCAATACTGAAATATGTTTTGATTAATATGTGATAAAATTGTACGTGGAGTGGATCCTGTAATGAGGACCGTCTTTTACACTTTACACACTTTAACAATCAGCTTACTTGGAAGACACTGCAACGGCATGATGGTTGGCGATATGCGTTCACGAAGGAATCTTTAGGAAAATAAGACAGCCTGGATACTGAGTCCTAATTGTCAGAAATTGGAAGAGCAGAAGAGAATAGCACTGATTATGGTGCTTAAAATAATGAGTGCCAAAAACCTTCTCTTCTTAGACGTCGAAATCAAAAGCTTTTCCTTTTATTTTTATACTGTTACTTGGTTTTATTAAAAGGCATTTTTTTTAAATATAGTGCTGATGAAAACAAGTTAAAAATTTGCAACTCGTTACATTGTAGTATTTCTATATATTGTTCGGTTTTAATTTTTTATTTATTTCCCCCTTTCATAATAATTAGGGCTTCCAAACCGGTTTAAACCGAAACCGGTTAACCGGTTTATTGGCTGTTTTGAAAAAAACCGAAAACCGGTTTATTTTCCTCGGTTAACCGGGGTTTCTAGAAATTTCTCTTTCCATATTAAATATAATAAGGTTTAATACGTCTATTCATATGTAGAGTTATCAGTTATTTAAAAATATAAATATTGTTCAATTATCTAGTTCCTGCAATATAAATGAGGTAAAATTATGAACAACAATCATTTTTTAAATCGATTTGACGTTACATACAAATTAATATCCAAAATTTGAAAAGATTCTCTTATTATATTTTCGATGAGAATAAAACTAGTGTTACACAATAGCTTTTATTGAACTTACGACACATCTACGTTTATTATTTATTTTTCAGATGCAAATAAAATTTGGAAAACCCCTTGTAGGTACTATTATAAAAAATATATATATTTATAATCAATTTTTTTTTCTAATTTTTCACGATTACTTCTGATTTTTATTAGAAAGATCTGATTACTACCTAAGCTTGGGTATTGTAAAAAAAATATTTATAACGAGGAATATAATATTGCTTATCTTATCTTATATTTCGCATTTTTTTACCATGTCCGCTTCCCAGTGTGGAGCATATGACCTTATAATAGAGTATCTCAACAGAAGTTTTATACGAAAACTGCTTATTACTCAGTTGTTCAACCTCTCTTTTCGAAGATAGTAAGGATAGTAAGATAGGGCTAGGACAGGAGTAGCGCTCTCAGCACGCCACTTTTTTAGGATCGTACTGGTGAGAGAGAATTTTAGACACCACATACACCCATTCCTTCGAACAGAAATTGATTTATGGTACTCTCGGCTCAGGGGCTTAATCTCGAGACATCCGTAACCGTAGCCAACGAAGTTACCAACTGCGCCACAGACGTCGACACCCATTACATCAACTTAAATATTTTTAGAAGGATTTTTCGTTGTTAGATGTTTTTTAATGTTGAGTCAACATCTAACATAACTGCTACCCAATAAAAAAATCGAGAAAGTTGTGTAAAAAAAAGGTATAGTGATTTATAAGCCAAACGGGATAGTGTGTTTTATTATCTATTGGGAAAATAAAAAGTTTAAATAAACAAACAAGTAACCATAAAGTCAACGGAAACACAAAAATTCAATTGTAAAGCATGTTTGTTGGTATTTCCGACAATAAGTGTCATAAATCATAAATCGTTTGTCATAAATCGTTTTATTAGTAACCTTTACTTTAGACTTAATCTCTTGTAGTGCGAAAGGAACAATAATAATAATGTCTCACAAATATTCGTAGTTTAATGAAACACGAGATGCAAAGTGCATTAGAGTTTTTAAACAATAAAGAAAAAAATGGTTTAAAATTGCGAAATAATGTTCTTGGAATATACAATCATAGTACCTATGATAAATATGATAATATACACATTAATAATTATTATGGTATCTGTTTAAATACTTATTTTTGGTTCTATATAATACACACACTACAATTATTGCGCCAAAGCTATATGCATACAGTAACAATTATATATAAATAAAACCATAATGTGGAGCATATGGACTCTTAATGGAGTTTATCGCAACATAAATTGTTTCTACGAAAATTCTTTATTAATCAGTTGCTCAGCCTCTCTTTTCGAAAAGAGCAGGAATACAAGGATATGGCAGGACTAGTGGTTAGCTAATCGCTCCCGTTACATCTCCTTTTAAGAATTGGATATGCGGGAGGGAGTTTTAGACATAGGAGGCAACTGTATTTTCGAATAGAAATCTATCAATAGATTTAAAAATCATTTTATGACCTCAACCGAGGCCAGCGACGTTGACCACTCAATTCATATAAAATAATATAGGTATTTATACATTCAATGAAAAAAGTTTTGAATGAAAGTGACATTAATGATTTGATGTAAAGGCAAAATTTAAATTTTATGTCAGTTATTATTTGAGAGTAAATTAGTTTATTTTGTTTTTGTAATAATATACTCTAAGTTACATAATAATGAAATAAAAATAATTTAGATTATAAATTATTAAGATTACTAATTAATAAAATAATAGTATTTACTACATTGAAAACGTAACACATTATTTAATATTCATTCCTATTTAAGTATATAAAATTTTAGCATATTTTTATTTTTCTTTAAAATACAATACATACAAAATATGTATTCTTTTTTACTCCGTGCGCAATTATCATGAATGCATTTGTCTTTTCTGCATTTGCATTGTGTGTATATGTTTCATCAATGCGTTAACATAATAATTGAATTATTACCAATTGTATTTTGCGTCTGATTAAATATTTTGTTATGGTGCGTTGTATTTTGTATTTGTGTTGGTGTGTATTTATTTCACTTGTATAATAATAATACAGGGGCTCCCAGCCTTTAAGTACATTATTATATCAATTATCAAAATATATTAAATATACTAAAAATTATTATATCATTCTCAAAGTCAGTATGATCTTTGGCATTGCATTTCATTGGCCAGTGCTCCATAATAAGGAGAGCTTGCTGATATTCCTGTCAGTAAACAATCATAAAGATGCATCCAGTGTTTAGCAGAGCAGCCAGACAACATAAACATTTCGACTTATGCAGACAAATGAGTTCGAATAACATTTTTATCAAATGAGTATTTTATAAAGTTGATAAAATGAAATTGAAGTAATAAATAATCTGTCACGGTAATTCTACACCGATTTCTATAGAATTGCCGCGATAAATTTGTGAGCGCCGAGCGCACACAAATCGGTGAGCGGGCGCCATGTCCACCGGCACGGGCTTGAGAATCTCTGGTATAATACATACCTATTAGTTCATATTAGTAAATTTTATGAAGAAAAATACCTTGTTTTTCAATCGTTACACTATTACATCATGGTACCAAAACTGGTTTTTGGAAAATAGTTAAAACGTATATTTCGGTTTAAACCGGTTAACCGGTTTTTTCGTCAGAAAAAAACCGAAAACCGGTTAGTCTTTTTGGGCGGTTAATTGGAAGCCCTAATCATAATGTAAGGTTATAAAGTATTATTATCACATAGTTATGGATTTCAGTTCCCTTTGTGAACTTTTTAGTAGTTTTCAATCCAATGTAATATGTGATACCATTGATATTTTTTTAATCAATTATAATAATTTCAGTGCAGGTCGCTGGAGGATTCAACGTATTCTTTAAAATAGCCATAATGAATGTTTTTTTTAGTCAAATATCATTTCTACTCGTGTATAACGATCGTGTTAAAATTTCAAGTTTTTTTGTTGTTCAAGTTGGTAGTAGAACTTCTAGGTTAATCGACATACAATAAAAACGCAGTAAAAGGGTCATACACTTGTAGAAATTTTGTAAGATGTCAGTTTTGGCGGCCCAGTGATCTCAATAAAATATACGAGATGTAATTAATACGATTGGTGATTGGCCGACGAGCTATTTATCAACTCGTATTTGTAATCAATATTAAAAGCAAGTAAATTGATTGGCTGACTATAACATTGATGGAATAAGTTTCGGTAAAAACGTGACAGGGAAATAAATAACACATGATGGAATAGTTCTTTGGGAAGGATGATGCGTACGAGATTTATTGAGCAATATTCGAAAATATTTCAATGTAGGTACTCACTTAAGTATGCTTACACGAACATACGTAAGATAAAAAAAGATCTTGTACAGTTGTACAACTATAGTAACTAATTTGAAAGCATATTATATAAAAGCGGTAAATTGGACGACATCTTTTTTTCATAATATTTGTTTGTCTTATTGAGCACATGTCGAGGCAGTTCTGCGACAAATTTAATCCACCTCAAAGACAATACAAAACGTTTACTATCATATGTATCTTTTGAAGTGGCTCTCTTGTTTTGTATTATAATTATCATACTCTTAAATGTCGGCCAACAATGTGCCGCCGCACAACAGCTGCGGAACTCTGCTTTATCTGGTGTAAACTTATAGCATTCGTTTAGTAAGTAAATTAGTTCCAAATCGCGAAACATATTCGATCTTTAAATTAAATTTTATTCCTAATAGCACTGACAGAAGGAATTAAGTACATAATATTAGTGAAATTAAGAATATGCTTTTATTAGACGAGACATTTATTTCATATTCATTTGTAGTTATATTATGCGTTAGATTAAATGAAAAAATATCCTTGAAACATTGGACTTAACTTAACTGCCCCCGTGTGGGAACACCCAACTCTCCTCCGCGCCGTTGATGACATGTTTCGGGTTAGCCTGCAAAAAATAACCAACGTGATTTTGGATGGTCCTGCATGGCTACAGGCGACACTGCCCAGAAGAATTGTCTCTCCCGGCTTTCTTAGCCTCAATTCACTCTGTCAAGAATCTGATCACAGCCATACTGCCGGATATCGATTGGGAAAACATAGTCAGTGCCGCAAAACAAAATTGGTGCAAAACTACAAATATGCCTGCACCGGACACGCCATCTATCCAAGAAGAGTGGGATATCCCGATGATTGAAATTAAAAAAAAGAAATTCTTTTATCGCTCAGTGATCCTACGAAGACTGCTCGGTTCATGGCAGCTTCGAGGAATGAGTCGGGGTTGTGGCTAAATGCTCTTCCATCGCCCAGTCTCGGAACGCTTCTGAGCGATGATGCCCTGCGAATTTCGGTTGCTCTACGGCTTGGTTCAGCATTGTGTCACGAGCACAAGTGCACCTGTGGGAGGTTGGTGGACCGCATGGGGCGGCACGGATTGAGCTTTCAGAAAAGCGCCGGAAGACACAGTCGGCACTCTGCCATTAACGACCTGATTTGCCGCTCTCTGGTTTCATCGGGGGTTCCATCGAGACTGGAACCTCTGGGGGTTTGCGGCCAGGATAGCAGGAGGCCCGACGGCATTACGATGATCCCCTGGAGAGAGGGGCGATGCATGGTCTGGGATGCCACTGTGGTGGACACAATCGCGGCATCTCACGTGAATAAGTCCGCTGAGTCGTCGGGCTCAGCGGCTCTCACGGCTGAAACCTCCAAATGCAGAAAATACGACTGTCTCTCGCCAAATTTCATTTTCTGTCCATTGGGTTTTGAGACGTTCGGTCCCTGGGGACCCTCGGCTTTGAGGACGGTGGTGGAGATTGGTCGAAGGATGACGGACAGGACGGGTGAGTGCCGCTCGGGTGAATATCTTAGACAGCGAATAAGCATAGAAATCCAACGTGGCAATGCTGTCGCCGTTATGGGTACGCTCGAGGTATCCAGGGGGATGCAAGAATTTTTTTTCATTCTGGGCGATTACTAAACATTAAAAATTACTACAAAATTTTTTTTTTAATATTATGTTATTTTAGTAAATTGTATTTTTATTGACTAATAAAACGTTTTAAAAACTTAACTCTTATTTAACAAAGAATATCTTCAACTAATACGCAAGTAAATACAATAACGGTATTTATGTATTATATAATGCTGAGATTTATTCACAAACTATCGGGAAAAAAGGAAAAAGCGAGGGACATGTGGAAAATGATTAAAAATTTCAGTTAAGGTAAAAGACTCTCTAATAAGGTATTTTAGAAGTAGGTGGAGTACTGAAAGACAAAAGCCAACGAGAACCAATCTCATTTAGATTTGCTTGTAAAACTGATTTGCATCATACCCGAGAGCCCTATTCGTTACTGATGATGACATTTACACATTGATTCCAAATACTAGTTTTGGAATCGATTAAAATTGTTTTAGTACTAGTGGTAAAAACAAATGTAATTTTCACTACTTCCGCTTCCGATTCGGAAGTATGTCCACCGCCAAAGCAACCTTAAGTTACAAGCAATGCTGTAAGAAAATCTGCAATTTTCGAGTAGTCCTGGGAGTTCCAGTCTCTACGAACAAATTGTATGGCGGTTGTACGAAGATCGTCTCTCAACTCCGTTTCTCGTCGAATGTAACACATATTTGAAAAGATTTCTTGTGAGTTTATTCAGTGTTTCTTTACTATAATCATTATATAACTTACGCTTCATCGAAAACCAACATAAATGCATGTTAAGTAATAATTAAATCTTCACAATAAATTGTACCGTACCGTCGTCATAACAAATGTAGTGAACGACACGAAATGAGATGTGTGGCAGGGTAGATTTAATAGAAACGTAATTTATCGCATAATACACACTTTGAATTGTCGATTAATAACAATAATTGATTCCGACTAGGCTTTGTAATTATACTCTTTCAAAGTATGTAAACAACTTAACTGTTAATATAAAATTAAAATTGATAACTTAATTATTCCACTGGCTGTGTAACTCTAGATCTAACGCGTTTCGCTTCTTTAAGAAGCATCTTCAGACTCATTATATCGAACCATAACTAACTATATCACCTCCAAATCACTAGTAATTAATTTTATAATTAGTACTATCATCGATTAGGTCTTACCCCCTCCCCACGTCCAGTAGAAGGACACAAACCCACTCTACTTTTCATTTTTAATAAAGATGCTTCTTAAAGAAACGAAACGCGTTACATTTAGTAACACAGCCAGTGGAATAACTAAGTTATCAACCTTTATTTAATATTAAAACACCAAAGTTACCGCCGAATCCATCCAAATTATCTTTATTCCTATTAACATTAAAGATACTACATTTAATTACCCACTATTTCACATTATTAAAATATGCTAGAATTCATCGTAATTAGTCCAAAATATCGATTTCATGACTCCACAGTAGATGTAACGGACTACTCGTCTGCAAAAATACCGGCTGACGGGCCGTACAGCGTGGCTTGTAATTATAGGGGACTTTGTCACCGCACCCATCCAAGATTTTCTGTCCCTTAGTCTCCCTTCAAGTTATCCCAGCGTCCCGTAGCCCTGCTGAATACATCGCGTTGAAAGAAACAACGGGCGGCGATCTGGCTCACCTGGACTATATTCGCTTATAAAATACTAAAATGTGTATGCAAATATATCACGTTTGATTGACCGCAAAATAGTTACTTATATTTGAGCGGAACAGCGAAAGAAAAACAAATATTTTTCAGAAAGTGTATAAAATTGATTTGGGTAAAACCGATGCAAGTCTTTTTTTCTGTGTGAAAGGCATGTCATCTTTTCGCACGACAATAAAGACAGAAAGGCAAAAAGAATGCTGAAGTATTTTATTGTAAAAGTGTTGTTTCATCAATAGTAAGAATCCCATCAGAACGAATAGTTTAGTTCTTTGTTATTTATTTAATTACTTTACAGGGAATTGTAACTCTGGTTCAATTGAATATTGTCGTGAGTGAGCATAAATTTTATTGTTTTTCCTCTTTCATGTCATTATTAATTACACTTACTTCAAACAAAATTCATTGCTCAAAACATAATACCTAGTTAACGTTTCAAATTTATATCAATCAGACTGTATTTACCATGTAGGTCTTATTTATTTAAAATAAATTAACTTACATAAGCATCTGATTACTTCAAAACCAGTCCTAATTAGGTATCAGTATTATACACCAATACCCAATAAATACTGCTTACATATCAACTGTGGAAAGGCAAAAGGACGTAACCCACACACAAAAAATACTCTAAAAAGACGGAGCAATACGTCATTTTGCCTTTCTACAGCCGATATATTATGTGTATATATAATATTTAAATATAGTGTATTAACACGTTTCGTGTGAGTTATAAACAATATGTTTTGGTGCGGGTTACGTCATTTTGCTTTTCCACAGTCGATATGATATAATAAATCTTTTCTACAATAAATTCAATTTCTGTGGTTGATTAATGATAATGGTGATATATTTGATTCTTATGGCATAAAACATGACGTGTAAAATCCTATATAAGTTTTGTTTCTTGCAAACTGAGTTTACACCACTAAGCTTATATTTTCCAGTAGCGGAAGAAAGCTTATTTTAGCTTACTAAGTCATATCATGTTTCACCATTCATGACGTGAGCTAGACGAGGTTCCCATCAATCGTCCTTACTGAGCTACTTACTAACACTCGATACAAAATGTCAGACACATAAATCAACATTACGTAAATTGAAATTACAAACCAATCGTGAAAATTGGTGTGATAATATTGTTAATCGAACAAATTCGCTACAACACATCAGTTTTCTATAAAAAAATATCATCAAGCAAAGCAAAGCGTTATAAGCAGCCACGCACACCGGGAAACATATCGATGCATTGATTCCTGGTGAGGTAGTATTAAAACTCAATTTGTGATGCTGCAGTTTTAACATATATCTCGTCTTAATTGTACAAACATCTTTCTGTTTTAATTAAAATACTTTTAAACTATTTTAGTTGCCTACTAGATATTTTAAATGACTAAGAGTGACATTTGGAAAATACATTTCAACATTTCAGGCAATATTTTTCAAATGGCATTCAGGATTCACGATACTAATACAATCAATTGATGTGAAGGCTTATAAGACGATGGCACAACAGTAAATGCATATACCACATATTTTCTACGGGCCATGTATTGCTTCCTGACCTTTGTTATGGGCCGACAGAGAGAGTTATTTAATACAAAAAGAATGATTGAGATATAACATATTATTTGCAGTCACGATCTTTGTATTGTGCATCGCTGGATAATTTCTGCGACATCTTTGCATATCGTGCCATTCGATCTGGACGAATCTGTAAGTACACACTAAGGGCTGCAAAAGAACCGACTTTTGCAATAGCCGGTAATTCAAATGAAAAACAATAGAGTACACTGAACATTTTAGCGATGTCTTCTTTTTTTTTGAATAAACCATAATTTGATTTTTACGAACTCCACATTTTTATAATGATCATGGCCGGTCTTAATCATTATAAAGATGTGGAATTAGTACAAAACAAATTGTGCTTTGTTATTAAAATAGAATACATTTCCACCAAGAATTGACAATTGACACCTTAAAAGCAATATATTCTTCTTTAAAAAAGCTACAAATATTTTGTGAGGACAGATGAAAATTCTATCTTTGAGATGTTCGAGCTAGGAAGGCATTGATATCAATAGTAGTATATATTATGTTACAAAATCGTGTAGTGGCTATACTGTAATGGAGAGTTATGCAGATAAATTAATAATCGGTTAGTTTCGTTTTCTATCTTTGTTAAATGGTCCATTTGGAGTAAATATGCAACTCTTATGCAAGTGAATATGGTCGAATACAACGCCATAAATAAAAGCTCCTTCTAGTGATTATTATATAATACGGTATTACTGTAATATTTGTTTTTAAAAAATAAAAAGTAGTTAATCGAGGTAATACTTACTTTTTGCTTTCACAAAATAAATATTCGGTATCTAAAATTACCGTGTCACATTAATGTCTTATAAATCATTTTAGCATGCACACAACTGGTAATAATGTTGAAAATAAACCGGTTAACCGGTTGAATGGTTCTACAATCCCTGTACATTTACATTCATTATTATTTCACTACGTTCTTTTCACAAAGACTTTTACTGTTATTTTGTCCGTTTTTCTATTGAATACATTATTAAAAAAGGTCAGTCAAACTCACGTTTTTATCTATTTGATTTACAAGATGAAAGTCCAACGTCAAGATGTATATTGATTGAAATTTCAATACTCAAAAACGACTCAACAATTTTGTGTAACAATGTAATGATATTTTCTCTAATAAGTTTTTGACCAAATATATACGATTCAAACAATTAAATACTTAAATGCAGTATATTTTTCCCATTGCTTTTCCGTGACTGGTTTTGTTTATCACGAAGGTACTGTCGTTTCTTTCATTTCATTTCATCATTTCTTGTGTACTTAGATTTTTCAACCCCAATTGCTTGGATTCAATGGATGTCTGCTGTCGAAGAAGCGAATATTCATGAATTATTTTGTATACTAGAGGTAATTTTTTCATGGGCTGTGATTTGATCACTTTACAAATGGAGATTTTTTATTATTAATATATATGAGTGGCAATCCGTTCTTACAAACTGCCTTTAATAGTTGCCAAAATCAGGCCAATTATTAAAACGTTTAGTTTGTAGGTAATAATAATTAACCATGCACGTCTTCTCTATAATTTATCATAATGAACTAAAATTGTGAAAAACTTTTCTAGTGTGATTGACTAGCGATTAAAAAAGTATTATGTGTTGGTATGATTGATAGAACAAAGAGTAATTAGCCAAATTTGCTAAATCATTGTAAATGAAAAAAAAATTGCAAACAACTCTTCGTATGAAAATATTTGACAGCATACATGAAAGTCATTTGATATAAATAAATTTAAGACTTCCGTTTCTAATACTGATACTGAATTAGCATGGATGTGATTAGTAAATAAAATGTTGACAAGTAAATGAACAGGTTGACAAGATTTTTTTCTTCTTGTTAAAAAATAATTAAGATAGTATTACTTGGTAAAATTTATCATGTAGAAACTGTCAAGCCAAAAGCTATTCTTACTGTGATGACTGGTTTTAATAAACTTACTAGAATATAAAATTGTGTTGAAATATAATAGGCAAGCACAAATTGTATTTTTAAGGTAAAGAAGGTAAGTAAAGGTATTATAAGGTAACGTAAAAGTATTATATTGATTGGATACACAAAAAACTATAGACAATAATTAAGTAAATAATTAAGTTTTTATCTAAAATTCTTGTGGATATTTTCATGTAAATAATTGAGAATCGTGGATTGTAAAAGAAGTTACAAAATTTGTAAAATTCATTCATAACTGTCAAGCGAGGTTTTTTAAAAAAATGTTATTATATTTATTACCCTCTTGAATATCGGCCATCCATTCCTATTTGATAAACGAACATGTCCATAGCATTATTTTCCACTGAGGGAGTAAAGTTTGATTAAAAAATAATAGAAAAATAAAAATATTATATTATATTCTTAAAAACAAAGTAATTTGAAGAACTTACGTACCGTAGTACGACTAGCGATTACCAGCGTCATTTGCCAATTTTACAAAGCAAACAAAAGACGGATCTCCGCGTTCCCAATTCAGATGACATATTATTACAAATGGTAAGTAATAATACTTATTATCTTTAAATATTTCCATAAACATTTCAATTGCAACATTATTCATAATGTCTTCTACAAAGGTTGGTATTTATACAGCAAGATTCAGTCGGCATGTGTACGAAGAATATTTATCTATCTTACGATCCGTAGGAGGCTATAGTAAAAATCCATAATGGTGAAATATGCTGTAATGTGATTTTCGTATTGAGATTTAAAGCCAATCTAATGATATTGAAATAATCATTCAGTCGTAAATCTTCTTGGACTGGCGATACATAATAAAGAATCCACTACCTTTATAATATATTTATGTATCTCGTCTGTCTGAGTGTGACGTTAGTCCAATCTTTTGGCACGCAGTACAGTGTGCACCGAGGAATGGAAATCTATTACATTTCCATGATTTAAATTAGTCAAAATCTCAACATACGTATTGAATGAGGGTTGGAAAAATCCGACATCGATTTCGTAGTATATTATTATGTTTCAACTGAAAATACTGCCTCGTTAGGTGAAACAAGTCCGGTTAATTAAAAATATGTTAAAAGATTATTCTATCATATATTATAAATATAGTGTTAAACACCAAGAAGAAAGGTTTTTACGTTTTTAATGAGATATGAGATTCAGTTTGAATCAGATTGTTTTATTTAAATGTTTATTTAATTTAAGATATCGGCTGATAGCGCTTGATGGAATTTCAATATAACACTTGAATCGTTAAAATTTTGTACACAGGTTTCGTCTTCTAAACTGTTTACTAACTGTCAAGTTGACTTTATTCGTGCACTTGAATGCTTGAAGATGCCGAAAGTGAAAGCCGAGGCATAAGTGATGAATCTTACGGAATAGTAGAACATTTGAACGATTCAAATTTAAATGTTTATTCTCATAACTGTAATCTTTCACTGAATATCTCCACAATGTTTATATCAATAAATTACATACAGTAGACGATTGCGGAAAACTCGTTTTTCATTCAAATTTGCAACTGTTAAAATGCTCCTGAGCTGCATGCGTATGCTCTTATTTTGTATGAATATGTTAACCCCAATAGCCCGCTCCGACATGACTTGCCCCCTCCCCTATCGACAGTGTTATCAGGCAGTCTGTCGTATTTAATTCAAAATTTTAAAAAACATATTTTCATAAAAACGTTCAGTTAAAACCATATTTTATTCATGTTTTTGTGATGTTGCCATTTTATGATTTGGGGGCTTGGAACATAGGATATGGGCGAACCCACAAAAACATAGTTAGATGTTTAATAAAAATATTCATTTCCAGATCATTATAAAGCAGACCAAAATTCGATCAGTATCTATAAATATTCTGAATGAATTGTTTTAGCACAAGAGTTGTTTGCGATCATGGAAGAAAAAAATAGTTGTTCGTTAGTAATCCATAAATGTCAGTTGTAATCATTGTAAATGTTTAAGAAAATACCTTACGGATGTAATTATCTAAAAGCAACAAATAACATCGTATCCTATCCGATAAGATGACTCAAAATTCATCCTGATTTATTATAATCATCGCAAAGCAACCGATATTAATTTGACATTTGATAAAATTATGAAGAAATAAATCGAGAGAATTCGTATAATAGATTAAGATCTATCGGCCAGATTTAAGCGAGATAACTTTTAAATTCCTAATGGTGTGATATCCTTTTCAATAACATGTGAATAGATTCGCATTATATTTTGTAACTATAATAACTATCATTCGCTTCGCATGTCCGTCTTGTAAATAAGTCAAGGCCAAGTTAAATTCTTATCTGTAACATCAAATAAGCGTAAATATATCCGATGTCAAATAAGTAGATTTATTTTTAATAAGATCCTTATATTGGATTTATTATGTTAGATGTATATCATCCGGGATTCAAATGAATTGAAAATGACATTTAAAGAACCATTCCAAAAAAAGTGTGTTGCCATAACAATAAATTAATAGTTTTTTGGTAATTTATGGGTTGAATTAAATCTTAATAGATAAATTAATACAAAGTATAAGGAAACCCGCGGTATTGTGTCGAAAGGTTGTGGTCACTGTGATCCAATGGCGGATGTAGTAAATCGATTATATCATTGTCTATGTTTCAATAATGCAATACGGCAAAGGATGGCACCAAGGTCATGCTGTTTTTGATGCATGAAAATCAACATATTGTATGTTTTTTCCTCGATGTTCTGAAAAACACGTCAGAAAAAAAGTGACAGCATCATGTTTATGTTGGCTTGCTAATTATAGCTTTTGCTTATAGAGCAGCTAATAATTATATCGACCTTTATGCTTATTTAAAAAAATTGTGTTTGTGAATGATACTACTGAAATCACATGTAGTATGTTTAAAAGATGAACAAATTCACACGAAGGATTTAAAGTTGTTCAACAATATTGTTTTAAATATCGACGCACTCCATCAGGACGTGAGCAATTTTTCCCATGTCCGCTCCCAATCTGGAGAATATGGACTTCTAATAGAGCATCTAGACCACTCTAGATAAAAATTGTTGTTTTTTTACTGCTGGGGCTAGGAGAGTAATTGGCTAGTCGCTATATCGAATATTATGTGGGGAAAGAATCCAATCCATAAATCGATTAAAAAAAATCAATTTATAAAGTTGTTATCGTACATACTCGGTACACTTCCCTGCTAATTTCGATATTTATTTGATCGCGGACGAATGGTAACGTTTTTAGGCATATTTTTCATGAGGTTTTTATAAAAAAAGCTACAGCATTTAAGATACAAAAATATTACAATGGACTGAGCAGATACAACATTATTAATACAGTTAACACCATAGATAGATAATGTTTCGTGCACTAAGTAACATTTTATAAATCTTGCAAGAGTTTGTTTTTCCGTATCATGGTAGTCATTCATATTTATAATATAAAGATTCATGAGCAGTTATGCAATAAATCTTCAACAATTCAATGCTGCGATAATCGTATATAATATGTTAGAAAAACACTAAAGTATGGATATTGGAACTCTGATCTCGGCATCGTAACCTTTAAGATCCCTTCACTTGGAACCTACTTATTTCCTTGTAGGTCATGCCCCTCCTGCCGGGCTAAACAAAGAATAAAGTAAAACGCTGCGCCTTTTCATAAAATAATATTGTATAGAATAAATATCGGGCTGAAATATTGTTTAAAGATTCATTGTAGCATTTTGATTCAAACGTTTTTTTGTGACGTCTTACAATCGATCAATTTTTATCATACAGCTTTTGGCAAGATGGATAAGGTCATTTATTTTCATTTCGTAAACGTATTCGATTTATTATATTACAATGTGTTTTTTCGTTTAGTGGCTTTTTTATTTGTTATTCGAAATACTTTTAGATACCACGCCAAACAACTAAATATTATGTAAAGCTAATAAAATAAATCTAATGATTATGTAGTTGTGATAATAATTAATATCAATTTGATGGTGAAGGGCAGGAGGGTTAATTTTTCTAAAAAATAAGCCGCTAGTCTGAATTCTCTGTAACACAATCGTGATTTTTTCTGCAGGCGTACAAAAAACTATAAACTGTAAACTTATATGCAAATCTATCAATTGACTATCATGATTCACCTTATAAAAAAACATTCTGTCACTGTACTATTATAGTTATGCTGACTACTCACTTAAAGTCTTTAACACATCCCGATATAAGTAATGACTCATGATTAATCATGAGTAGGATTTATTCGGCACGATAATACTTTCCAATAATATTTAAAAAAACCCATTTTAGTCGATGTTCTTTACAAAATTAAAAATAAACACAAAATATAAGTGCATATATTAAATTTGTTTGGACTACAGCACACATATGCAACGTTACCATAGACAATAGATTTTGAATGAAAGAAATGATATAATATAATTGATTGTTTACAAACGAAATCTAAAAATACTGTCGGTCCGTTTTTTCTTGTGCGCTTAGATTTGTATGATATGATTAAACATGAGACAGCAATATTAAAGCATTTCGTTATACAAATATGGATTTTCTATTTAGATGTCGTATTTGAATATAAGTCGGCAATAAATCCTTTGCATTCGCTCTGGCAAAAGTGCAATTTTGGCACATATCTGTACTAGAGATTACATTGTTATGCCGTGTATTAATTAAAGAAATAGCGCGAGGATATCCGGTCAAGTGAATACGAAAAACTGTGTAGGTCACATCCACGCAAGATAACCTGTTGACCCGACGACTGTAGCTGTTGTCAAGCAATATAAATGCATGACATTCCTTCATTAATATGTATAAATATCTTTCACGGGCTATGGTCAAGTCCACGCTGCAAACTTGTGATGACAAGGTCGATCATATTATTTATAAGATAAATAAATCAACATTTTAAATACAAATTCCGCATAAATAATATCATTGAACACACTCTATAATTGGAACGAGTAAGGGATGTATACAATACTGAACACGGCTTATTTCATTATATACTTTTTTTGATAATCTGGAAGTAGTAGAAATCAAATTGTGTTTTATTTTTTAAAATATAATGTCTTTCCACCAAGAATAATAGACAGTAAACACATTAAAAGTGATCAATACGTATAATAATATAAAGCGGTCAAAAGTTTTTTGAGAAATTTTCAACATTATCGCGATGGCCATGAATGACTTGAACTATGCGTAATGTGCGAGCCGGATTATTTCAATTGAGAATTTTTTAACAACGAAGTGTATATTTGGAATTGTTAAATTCTGATTGATGATTAAATTATTACATCTCATTTATATCCTGAATTTTTTCCACCAGTAGAGTTAACCGATTTGCTGATCTCAATGAGAAAATTCAAAATGGGATGTGAAATATAATACTCCAGATAACTTAAATTGGTATTTTAATATTAAAGCCTGTTTAGCGATACATACATGCCAACAGTTCTATAACAGTTAAATAATACTTTTATGTATAATGATGCAAAATATTATTTTCACGTTACATAATACATATATGGTAAATCGTCGACTAACAATGTAGTTTTCATCGCCATCTTCCAGTCTTGCTAGATAATGATAACTTCTACAGGCTAACACAACCTCGCTGTAAACATACTGTAGACGTCTGCACGGGCCCGAGCTTGGCCCGTGGACCGGGCTCGGGTGGGTAAAGACTATTGAGAGTCGGGCCCAGGTAAGTAATTTATTTTTCAGAAAATTATTCCGAACCATGAATCAGCCAGGCGGCAACACATTCATAAAAAATTTTCGGGAACTCAAAGTTGAGAAACCCATAAAATTGTATGAGTTCATGGAATCTAAACCTGAAACAATGTTTTCTTTATTTACATATGACCAATAGTAATATCTTTTGTTAGTACATACAAATAAAGTGTGAATGTTATTCAATATCTGCTTTCCATTCGCTTAAAATGGTTGACAGTTCTTTGTACCAGAAAATTCATTATTATTGAGTAAAATTGAGTTCCAACGTTTACTAAAATTACCAGTATTATATAAAATCATATTTTATTGGATATTAAAACAAAATTGGGTTTGTTCGAGTTGAACAAAAAAAAACTTGGATTTCAGGTCGGGTTTGGGTAGCAAGTGGGACAGTAAGACTCGGAGTCGGGCCAGACCGGGCCTGAAAGGGTCAGTCCCAGACCGGGTAATTCTATCAAATTTCGACCCGTGCAGACCTCTAAAACATAGTGATTCTTTTACTGGCCGCTCCTTTAAATGGCTATATCATAGGCGATGCATGCATATTATGCTTCGGTTTGTACATATTTGAAGGCGAAATATATTGTTGCATCGTATTTATAACGGGGTCACTCCGAGATGAAGTTGGTACACTCTGCAAATAGCTTCAGTGGCAGCCGTAAGCAAAGAGTAAACATATTTTTTCTCACTATATTTTACTCTGAAATACAAATTGCTTATTAAAAACAGTACACAAACAAATCTTTGTAGTGAATGACGGTAAAACTTTAATTAGACGTATTAGAATCGTCACGAATCATGTGCTTTTCTTTTTATTTAAAAAGATAAAACACATTTTTTTGTATTACTTCCACATGTTTATAATGATCTGGACCGGTTTCGCTCATTATAAACCGGTCCTGATAATTATGGACATGTGGAAGTAGTACAAACAAATTGTGTTTTATTTTTTTTAAATATAATGCCTTTCCACCAAGAATTTACAGTTAACACCTTAAAAGTGACATGTGCTTTTCCATTCTAACGCTGCTTTGTAAAACTTCAACTTCGTATCATCCAATCCAAATTGGTATAATAGATTCATTTGGTATTAGAATTTTAATTGAAAAGGCTGTTAAATAATATGTAGAATATATCAATAAGCAAATTAAGCGTAAATATAATCGAAAGTTGTGTTTTTATTAAGATTACCAAATTTCATAAGGCAAACATAATATAATCATCGCTGTCATCTAAATAAATTTGTATCTATAAACGGATATTAAAACATAAAAGAATGTAGAGACGACATTGAAAAGAGTTTCAAATTGATTATGTCAAAACTGGATTATCAAAGCTGGTACTGCTTTTCTGTTATTTGGCGCACTCCACTGTGTTAGCCTAGCCTAGCATCCTAGTTTCAATACTATCAATCGCGAATCACTAAAGATCGCACACCACTATTTGACTGCCATTTTAAATTCGCGTCGCCCAAAGTTCAATCTTTTTTCTCTCATAGTTTGTCACGTATTTTGTCTATTGGTAATTTTATTATTCTCTTCTACTACTCAATCGGGGAAAGGTGAAGAAAAAACTGCAAAGCTTTTGGATTAGTCACACTTCATGCATAACGATAACCTATTCTCATGCATTTATTACAAAATTTATAGCAAATTATTTAAATACAAGGTTTTGGTATGAATTATTTATTGCAGTATTCTGCGCCGTATATTCAACTTATGTGCTAAACTTTAATTGTTGTATTTCTCGTTTTATTAAGTATTTTAGAGTTAGTCATGTTGTGTAGATGTGTAATATTTTATATTTCAATGTTGTTTTATTCTCTTTTGACCCAAATAACCCACCCCACCTCTATTCCTAGAATCATTAGCGGATCAAGAAAATGGGGATTTGAATTTTACTCAAGTGAATACAAATCACATAAACGTAGCGTCGTTGTCTACACCTACGGACGTCTCAGGTTCAATTCCCGGTACGGACAGTTTTCAAAAATTCTCTCAATCGATTTCTGTTCGTAGTGTTCGTGATGTCTAAAACTCCCTCCTCAACCACCAATTCGATCCTCGTGGGACGTAAGGAGATCGATTAGCAGCCCACTTGACCCGTCATATCCCTATCCTTCTATCCCTACTCTCATCGAAAAAAGAGACGTTGAGCAACTGAGTTACAAACAGTTCTCATAGAAAATTCTGTTTAGATACCTCCATTAGGAGATCATGTGCTCCACGTAGGGAGCGGATATGGCAGAAATGTAGCTGTGCTTTGTCCAAATAACCATCGATACAGTTTGGTTATACTATATTTTACAATGGAAGAGCAAGGAGATATGATAAATTGCATAACTATAAGACCCGATACCGTACAGTTTCTCCACACTTTCGATTTCAAAAATTTATTTATGTATTAGAATAATCACATTTTATAATATCGGTTGGTTGGCTGTCTATGATGTATTAGAAGTTATAATTTCGTATTTTTTTTCTATTGTAGAATAAAAAACAGGAACGGGTTTTTATTTCAATTATGAATAAAAATTACATTACAATTACTAAATAATCATAACGATATGACGAAATATTTGTCTTTGTCCGGCTGTAATTATTGAAGTATACCGTCGCTGTTCTGGAAGAAAACACTAAATCGAAAAAATGACATTGTGCGGTTTGTAGCGTCCGTGGCGTCCTGTTCGTAGTCTGAGTGTTTGTGTCGTCTATAACTCCCTATATATAAATATTATCGATAAAATCTTAGAATCCTAACATTAACCGCCGCAAGTTTTTACTTTATCCATATCGGATCAAGTATTGCGATCGTGTAAAAATTCGATCTCGTAATTACGATAATTGAAAAAAAAAATATATTTTAAGAACCAGCTCTCCGAACCAAAATTATTTTAGAAAACGGCTTAACAGAGGGGGTGCGAACCCATAGCATCACATCACTGGGTATATCCCTTATAGCCTCCTTGACCAATCTTCATATAACATAATGTTTAGAACAGTTCTTAATATGATATACAAACTAGAACAATTCGATTCCTGCTCAGACTAAAGAAAAATTTCAAAGCAATATTTGTATTTTAAATAAATAACGTCACTTATATCGACGTATACGTCAAATAGAACAAACTTGGGGCAAATAAGATGGTATCTAACGGTTCAATTATTATTCCTCTGACATCTTACAACACCACACCACCAATTATTGTGGCATCCGGCATGATGCAAGATATTATTATTTGTTACACGATATATCTAACTTATTTTAAATCACATTAAATATGACCGTATGCTATCTACCTTTGTGCCAAATAAATACAGTCTGTATTTATAACAAACCGAATGGATAGTAAAACTAGACGTTTAAGCCTAGAATGTGTAGTCAATAATTATTGTCAACATTTAATTGGCATTTTTTGAGTTAACATCTTGAGAGGAAGAAATATGGATATGAATTATAGAGCTCTCCATTAGGTATTTCACTAAGTCATAACCTGAAGCAGCTAGCGGAAAATCTGAGCAATAAAACATAAATTGTGATTTTAATCTGACTAATAGATAGGATTAATATTTACTCTATAGCTTAAAATAGAATAAAGTAGGTGAAGAAAAATCTGGGGGGCGTTTTCATACTTTTAGAAATTGAGGGCGCTGATATCCGAGTTGGTAACTGCATTATTGCATATTGCGATGATACAATCAGTAATCTCTGTCGATTCTTGTGGGAATGGCGCGTTCAATTTTTTGCGTCAGTTTATTCAAGTTATTCTTCATTAAAATCAATTTAATAGACAACGATTTTTTTTAAAGAAAATAATTGCATGAAATATATTAAAACAATAGTGTATCTTTTAAATTGCATTGTGGTGGCTTCAATAAGGTTAAGTAAGTCAATAAGTGCCAAAGCATATTATTTACAGACAAATTGACTGAAACCAGACTTATTTTTTTTTAAATAAAAAATTGAAAATTTTCAACTGATAGCAATATAATTAAAAAAAGAAACTCTTTAAAATTTTATTACAAAAACTGAGATCTAAATCAATGTTTTTAATTGATGACAGCATTGTAGGAACTGAATCATCGGGACGCTGACCCGAAGGAGATGGACGGTCAACATCAAGAATAATGCATAGATGCTGTGTGTGTATGTGTGAACTGGAGAGAGTTGACACGGAACAGAGATGCCTCGAGGATGGTTGTGAATTCAGGCATGAATCGATCGAACCTAGGACCATAGCCAAACAAACAAACGGAGCGTTCGAAAATGATTTTATGCTTTTGAAAAATTGATTGAAAAACTCTATCTACCTGCAGGCTTGTTCCAACATATACTATATTTAATGCTATAGATTAATTACTATTGTTTGCACACGATCTCTTAATAAAATATGTACAACCGTACACGGTCGGTTAGATGAACTATAAATGAGAGTAAGAAGATTCTATTCCTAAGTAATAATTTGTAAGTATCTTTAGACATTTAAAACTTTCTTCGCTAGTGTTATTTTAATACAGTTTCTTAATAATAATTGCCGTGTTATTAGAGATATATCTCGCCGATCTAATGTAGCTACGATTCACAAAAAGTAATGGCTAATCTTACAGAAGACATTATTAATAAAGCTAAATCGTGAAACGCATGTTTTTACTTCAGAGAAAGCACGTGTCACGATTCCTCACAATAAAGAATCAAAATTAGAAACTGTTACATCGGTTACTACGCCTGCCCCATATTTACCCCGACCTTGTTATCCTCTAAAACAGTGATTTTGAAAAAGTGGTTCTTACGGACCCCCAGGGGTCCGTGTGACCGCTGAGGGAGTCTATGGTAAATAAAAAATAATTTGGGGGTGCGTGGACAGTGTCAGGGGGTCCGCGAAAGGTTTTATATAAAAAAATTCTTTACTGATTGCAAAGTCCGGAAAACCGTACACCATGAGTTTCGATCGTAGATAGTTCGATGTTATTCTAAGAAAGGGGTGTATGTTTGCAATGGTAACTGGACTAAACAGAACAGGAAAAAAGTAAAGAATTTGCGTTTCCTTCTAACTGGGTAAGTATATAATTGAAATGTTTTAATATAGGTTTAACGATAACATGTTGCATACTCGTCCACAGACTCAGGCCCCACATGCTATAAACGTTCAGCAGAACTTCCAAGACGACATGTCCGAGTCCGCCAGGCACTTTGACATCGCCGGAGCGTCGCGGCTGCTGCAGGAGAGTAACGACGTTAAATTACAGAATCTGTCGGATTACGAATTCGAATCCCTGCACGACCTCGAAGAAGAACTCGACCTGGACAGCGACAGGGGAAACAGTTCCGTTTCTAAATACGAAATCATCAGCACCGACAGTCCGAACATACTCCGAGTGGAGAGCGGTTACGCTTCGAATAATCGGCAACTGCGAGACTTCGGAAACCATGCAGAAAACCCGCCACGAACTACGGGAGAAAGATGCCCGTGCAAACGGAGACGACCCGAATGCTGAACTTTGACATAGACTCGTCGGCTAATTCAACGTTTCAATTTACCCCGCCGCCCAGTAAACTTCCGGCGCGGCATACCGTCACTCCGAATATATTTGATTTCGGAATCAGAAACTAAATCGCCAGAAAATTCGACTCTTCGTTCAATTTCGCGTCGAAAAATGAAACGACACCCAACAACTGGAACGATTCGCCAAAATCCTGCGGCGCTGATAAGCCGGAGGAAGATTTCAACCGCCACAGAAGAACAAAAAGATTGCCACAAAAAAAGCGGAAAACGTCTCGTTGGTCCCCGGCAGCAGGAGATCCTGTCTCTTCAACAGCATGAGCACCAACTCGATCGAAAGCAACAGCTACATCTTGGAAATGGAAGACTGCATGCTGTTCGATATGGACACCAACAATTGCATGGACGATATCGGAGACGAAGGAGTGGACGTCAATTCACTGGTAATTCTAAAAGTAGTTGGAAAGCGGCAATTCACCACTCTGTTAATGTGTTGTTTACAAAATAAGGACTAAGGCGATTCTCTAAATGTTAACTCAGGTATCAGTGTGGATCCTAGACGTATAATATTTTATCTCGTAAATAGTATTTGTCGTATTTGTATCTTCTATATAAACGTTAGACCTGTTTACTGTCTGTCAGTTCGAATCCATTCGTGTGCTCGAATGCCTGAAGATGCCGAAAGGCGAAACCCTGGTTTTTAGTGACAAAATACATGGAAGTGTGCAAAATCTCAATAATCCAAATTTAATATATAATCGTTTACTATTTAACACCGAAGTTCGGTGGTTGTCTAAAAGTGCATGTTTGGGTCGAGTTTATGCCCTCTTTGATTCAGTGTTGAAATTCCTGGAAATTAAAGTCAATGATTTGGGGCTCAATTTAATTGATTCCAAAAATGACATAGTTTATATGACTAACTTAGTTGCCAAATTTAACGAAACCAATTTGAACCTTGTCAATTAAATTTAATCAAAATTAAAAGTATAATATCTGCGGTTATTGGAAAAAATTTTCTATACAAACAAAACTTGGGGAGAGGATAATGCTCCCAGTTTGAAATCTTTCGAAATTACAAAAACGAGATAAAGATTTGCTAGCTTATTTTCAACACTTAACAGCTCATCATTCTGACCTTTGCTAATGATTTGAAGATATTCTTCACTTATTATCCCAGATTGGATGTTAGACCCCTATGCAAGCAGAACCACAAACTCAGATGAATCCATACTAATACAGGAGCAATTTATTGAATTATTCACAAATGAAGAGCTGAAGCCAATGTTTGAACAAGGAAACCACAAATTCTGGTTACAAAAAGAGATACCAACTTTATATCCTAAATTGTGGGTCACTGTACAGAGGCTGTTGATTGCTTTCCCGTCTTCTTATTTAGTAGAACGTGGATTTAGTGCAGTTATGAATCTCATGACGAAAAAAACAAACCGACTGCAAATTAGTGCTCGTGGAGACTTTTACTCACAAATATAGAGCCGAACATAAATAATCCCATATCATCTCATCAGGTTCACCCATCTCATTGAAATAAAATGTGTTTTTGTATTTTAAAGTAAAGGCTATAATTTCAATAAATACTACTTAAAATATCAAAAAGTTTTATTTACATTTTATTTTTTACATTCACCATTCAAGACCTCAAAATTGAATTTAATAATTTTTCTATTATGCAGTTATGTAGGGGGGTAATAATAAGGGTTTTGCTTTAAGAAGGGGTCCATGGGCATAATAAGTTTGGAAATCACTGCTCTAAAATAACAGATATCATTTGACAATAATTAATGCGAAAAAATAGTTACATAAATTTCGCGCGGGTTATATTATTATTATTTGTTATTCTTGTTGCCATGACTATAATTTCATACTACTTATCTAAAGTTGTTATCATTTATTCTATTGTAAACATATTTAAGTATTGCCATAAGGCAAACACGTGAAATTGATCTATATTTGTGGAAACATTTCACTTGTGGCTTTTATACGTATATCCTTTCTGAATCACGCTATGCTTACAGATAGAACGGCGTCCGTAATCAAAATAATTTACAACAATATCCTTGTCCTTGGTGAGTTTGACGGACTGCTAATGTATTAGTTCTACGCATATTAGATGTTCGCTTAAACACATTATAAGGTGAGAGGATGAGAATAAAAGAGGCTAGTACATATTGTTAGCAGAAACCGCATCTATTCTGTCAAAGAGTAAGTGGTATTGGAATGGATAAATCCGATAAATAAATCACATAAATTTATTTATCTTAAACCAAACTAATGTATGATAGTTCCTTTCACGTTTGGCATTCATTAAGGGCCTTATTGCATAATACTTCCTTTACAGTATAAGCCAAACAGTATTAATTTTAAACAGTGCAAATTAGGTTTTCATATTATAATTATGGCCATAAGTTTGAAAAACAAGATTCTTTATTATGTTCAGTAAAGTATTTGTATTATTACTTATGTCACAGTCCGATTTGAACGGCTTTATTCTTGCCCTTACCGCCAATAAATAAAATACATATTATGAATTGAAAATTAAATACACAGTATGAAAATGAGATCCGATTATGCTGTTTAAATAAACATCATATAATATCTATCTGCAACATGAGAGTTTAACAATATTGTCCAAATTGATTTTATAAACAGTATTAAATATATAATTGCAGTTAGCATAGCTACATTAAATTGCTTGTGGACACGAACATATTATTGGTATTTTGCAAAATAAGCAATGTCAGACTAAGAAATATCTTCCCCGCTGTGGGTCGGAAGATTGAAGTACTGTGTGCGCTATGTAAACAAACAGTGTTTATTTATTTTTCATTTTTGACAAAAACAGATTTCGCTAACCTCGTAGCAACAATTAATTTGATAACGAATGACTTGTGAACCCCTGCAGAAGTTGTATTTTTCAAGTGCATATTATATATAAATATGTATTTTGGGAAAATTATTGAATAACAAATTTTAAACAAGATTTTAGCAAACTCTTCAAAAGTGTTGGTAATTAAGATAAAATGTATATGAAAGCGAGATGGATTGATTGTAAAACGATTGAAAATTACAATTCAGATTTTTATATTGGCATGTAATGTTAAAAATCGAAATTTTACTTTTACACTTTAACGTTTTTGCTAAGAATTTGGTTTAATTAGCTATGTGTTGTTAGCTATTATTATTATTGACATTGTTATTGAAACCGCCAATTTGTAAATAACCAAATTATCAATAGATGTCGCTAAATGTTCGTACTTCAATCATTCAACTGTATTTTTATTATTCATTTTTGATCTCAATACATATGAAATATTACTGTATTTAGCAGTAGAAGTTCGATGACTGGATGCTTCCGTAATGATTATTTTCCATATAGACTTTGACTCAACTGGGCTAACGGAAACACAGTTAGCAGTTTCAATTGTATCAGCCTTTTAGTTTTACTACCCGGCATAGGATTTTGATTTCATTTATTCATAAATCAGGTAATAAAGAACTTAGCGCACTGAAAAAGTCATAATCATCCGGAGTTTTCAAGCATAATCAACTGTGTAAATTTCATGACTACTCAGTGTTCCAGGGCTACGAGTGCTTTATATTTTATAGTTATGTAATAAAATTTCATTCAAATAAATTTTCCGGAGAACAATCAATTCAAAACGAACACTGTTGACAAGTTGTATTCTTCTTATCGTTAAGAAAATAAATGGTTATTCTTAAATATTAAATGAAAAATAAAATCGTTTTTTTAATACATTTTAGTATGATTAACCAAACGTTTGAATATCAAACCACTTGAGATAAACCCAAGTAAAATATAACATAGATAAGCCAATATAGATTATATTAAGGAAAGCGCTATTGAATCAAATGTTATATCATCTGATCATTACTGATCTGAGACTGTGTGATCACTAAACGGGGTTCTTACATCAAGGCAAAAGAGACTATTGTATAGTGTTTTAGTTAGGGGCAGTTGTAGTGCAAGTAAATACAACTAATAAAGTTTTACAATGTTATCTACGCCATTTTACATTCAAATTGATATATTTAGTCAGGGATTGGCGTAGAAAGGCAAAGTGGAGGAGACTGATTGAGGCGACCAAGGTTCACCTCCGACTGTAGAACCAGAAATGAAGAAGAATTGACGTTTACCAGGTTGTGTATATTTTGTTCCGGTTTTACCAAAATATGCAATTCTATTGCCTTCATTATAAACTTCAATAGAAACTGTCAGTTTGCCCTTTTTGTTGCACGAATAATTTTCGATTTCCTCGTTTCGAAATGATTTTAAATCCGTGAACTTACCGATTATCTGCGCATCTTGTTTGAAGACTTCGACGCAGTTCGTTTACCTTTCTAAATAATCTGCAAAAAAATGTTTCAGTTTTTTAGCAAATTCACGTCAAAGATTAATCTGTCGGATAGCTTATTTTTTGTTATAATTTATTGCAAATGGCTTCATTTTAAAAAAAAAACAGATGCAATTTTCCGCATGAATTACCTATGCAATTATAACAATTTTAAAAAGAGTTCTGTTATTCTTTACGAATTTTAAAAGTAAAGATGGTATATTTAATTACATTAATTGTTCAACCATCTATTTATATGTATGTTCATAGATCTGCTACAATTTTTACAATACTGACAGAAGAGTCAATTTAATAAAATATATCTTCGCATCATAATGGACCGAGTGTATATCTCACTTTACATATTCATGAATTGAATTAATGAATCATGTATGTGAATATTTTCTCAGTTAAAATTTGATATATCCATACAGTGTATAAATTAAATATGTATTTCCTACACTTGGCGCAAACAACATTACCCTAATTGCTGTCTGTCAGTTCGAGTTCCGCGTACTTGGAAGGCTGAAGATGTCGAAAGGCGAAAATCGTATCCATAAAACAATTCATGAAATTGTCCATACTGAGATTCTAATTTGTGGACCCCGCAACCGAATATGACGAACGGCCAACAGTTTAAACCACTCGGCTACAAGATAGACAATATTATCAATATAAGTTGCTTATTGTTGTATTGCAACGGTGGGCAAAATATTCAGTTAGCATTTCGATTCCTCGTCCAGGAATTAATTCGGAAAATATTTTTTATGACGTCGCTCACCTACAATTTAAATAGGATGATAAAGAGGTGGACAAAAAAACAATATGAACGAAATCAAAACATAAAATAAACAAATCACTATTTCGTATCCTTAATAAGTTCTAATCACCTGATCAATATGGTTATAATTATCCACAGCAATCGATGTAAGATTATTCATGTTAAGTGAATAATGATGGAGTACGGGAAGACCATCCAATTATGGAGACCCTTGTCACTTATGTATTGAAATTACGCGAGCTTTTTCGTCATCGTATAATTGTGCATAAAATGTATTATGTCAACAGACCTACATGTAGGTCATCATCAATAATACCTACATAATAAATTATTTTACGTAAGGTTGCCGTATTAAAACGAATTTCACCTGCAGATGTTTACGTGACGTCTGAAGAGACTTAATCAGTAGCGTCTCTAGTCAAAGTGTCAGCGGTTAAGTCATTTGTCCCAAACCTCACCTTTTTTCTGAAACGGACGTAGGTTTATTTACTTGACTGATGAAAAAATACGTAAAAACTGATGAAAAAATACGTATAATATTATATTTTCCGATCACTTGCAGTTCAAATGGGATTATAATATATAAAATTATATTATAGATTGCAGCGATTAGATTATAATAAGTCGTATTCCCATAAATCACAGTGGAGGCAGACGTCATTGAATATTTTTAATGCAATTTGTTTCCACAACGCGTAAGCTTTATCTGGAAACGCGTAATATTCCGTTCATCTCTTGCCATTTAATCTTATATGCACCTAACTACGCGATGAAAGAAAACAAATTAGGACTTTTTTTATAATGAACAATATCATTCACAGATTTTTAAAAACAATTCCACTGTAAATCCGTATAACGTCTTCATAGTCCACTCCTGGAAAGGTGTTTCCTTTCTTATTTTTCTCTGGTAAATGAAACCTACTTTAAATTTATCGAATGAAACGCGAAAATAGTGGGTTTTGAAAAACATCTTAAATTTGATGTTTTAATGAATAACAGGTACTTTTTAATTTCAATTTTTATCGACGAATATGCTTATTCTTAAACGTAGAGCACAATTTTTCTCCTTAAGACAAATAAATAGATTCAAAAGTAATCAGTTGATAATGCTCGTGATGAACGAAACCGGTCCTGATCATTATAAACATGTGGAAGTAGTACAAACAAATTGTGTTTCATTTTACAAAATATAATGTCTTTCCACCAAGAATTGACAGTTAACACCTAAAAAGTGATACACAAGTATATTCATATTTACTCTGAAAAGTGCCAAAACGTAAAACATGCCCCGTTGTATTCGGACCCTCAATTTACATTTCTCTCCATTTACGCGTTTTCGGTTGACTGATTGAATTTCCTGTAACACGAAATCCCGATATAATGATTCGTAAAATGATTTCACCGAACTGTAACTTTTATCAAAATTATCAAAATGTTTTTTCAGTAGTCCTTTAAGGTTTTGTAGAATGATTAAAGTATTTTATAGTATTACTATACTTTTTGTCAATGCTCGTAGATTGCTATCAAATGCAATGTGTTTATTTTAATTGATATCACACGAGCAGAAGAACACGCTTGTTATTAATTCACAATGTTTTATAAAAACAAATATTCAATATATTTTTCATATCATAATAAATGAATTAATAACTTAATGTATTATTACCTACAGAGAAAATATGATTTTATAATTATCACTAGTTGTTATAAGATCATTATTCAAAATTTACGAAATGTTCAAGCGGACATAAGCTAGTATGTAAGTTAATATAGTACATGAATTTAATATTATATCATAAATATTAAATTGAAATATATATCTTTGTCATTCCACTGGTTTTTCTTGTTGACAGACAACCAGTGGATTAATAACAACATCAATATTAATTTTATTTAAAAATGAATTATTAGCTCCTAATGAAGTTTCTCGACAGAATATGTTTTTTGCGAGAGCTGGTTTCTAGGTATTTAGTCGAAAAGTGTAAGGATATAAATATGATACCAGAAAAGGACTAGAAGTTGGCTAATTAGTTTCACTCTGTCCCGTTTTGTGGATCGGATGGGTGAAAGGGAAGAGAAGCATCATATGTAATACATCCATGCTTTTCAAAAATCCATAAATCGATTGAAAAATCAATTTGTACACCGCAATCGAACTGCACAAACGCCCAAGATCGTTTACCACTCGACTAAAGGACACCATTATAATCATATTACTGTTATTTACAATATATGTGAACGCATATCGAATTTACTAGCGTGATTTAAGATGGTTGTTTTAAAATTCATCGATACTTTGAAAAATAACTAAAAACGTTTAACTCTTTTGACACCTCAATCGATGGTGAGTATTTCTATACTGTAATCTACAAATTGGTGTTGCCTTAATCTCTTTGCCAATATCTTAAAATATTGGCAAAGAAAAAATGCTACAAATGTTTTCACTAATTTTGAAACATTTCGGGACACGAATTGTTATTTTTTATCACGCATAAATGCACACAAATCATCGAGTGCTAACTACATGCACAGTGCCGATGAGCTCGATTGTAAATATAAAACAAAAATATCATAGACATTAAGAGTTGTGCTTCTTTTCCAAGATTAACACTGTGTTGAAAACGATATCATTATTGTAATGATACTCGCTAAGTCACGATTTGATGAATGAGATTGAATTAAGATGCACAAATCTTGATCTATATTGACAAGCGTCGATTTGTTTGAAATCTTAAAGATGTGAATCTCCCTTCACGCAAAATCTATAGATTTATTATGTATGTTCATCTGTCCGGGTATTTGTTAATAATATTTATTATTGAATATGCAAAAATAACTACAATGCATTATGAATATACGAGAAAAAGATAAGTCGAATCAATGGTACTGAATTAGTAAAATTCACGTTTAAACATCATATTTTTTATTAAATTTCATACAAACGTAAATCTTGTTTTGGCTCTACTGAAAGTACCAATTTTAGACAATGCCCTTTTCCTTTCGCACACAGAATTTGAATACAATGTGCAAAAGCGCATTAATAGATCTAATATTCTTTTTCGACCTTTGTCTACGTATTCGTCTGCCACAGAAGGTTATCGAAACTATAACAATAATTACGCACTCTGCGCTCTGAATGCATAATTCACTCAATTATTGTGTGCACAATACTTCATTCATTATCTAAATACATATTATAAGAAAACGATTCCAGCAGTAATAGGCAGTACTAATAAGGACACACACATAATGCCAACACATCCTTCCCCAGTAAGAAAGAATCCGTTGTTGACGAGATGCTTTATATGAATAGCATTATTGTTTTATTAAATACATAATTAACACATAAACAAACATAGGCATTCTTAGAGTTGCACAGCTAGAAAAGATCAAGTCAATGAATGATCAATGATTTAAATATCACTTTTTAAACATTACAAATACATTTTATTTTCTATAAGGAGTTCATTATAAGTCTATGTGTAGATGGAGAACTAGTGTACAGCATCAAACAAAAAATCATAAAATCCAAGTCCATATGTTCTCTTCGCTCTCTCAGCCGGGTGGTCTTGATTTAATTGTCAACCGGAAGCGAATGCTTTATTCATTAAACACGTGAATAGTTTTGCGTTGATTCTGATTTAATATATCGTACTGACACCAAATTAAAAAAAAATGCATCTTCGCTTAGGATAATACTTACCTATTTATTTTATAATACGTATAGGGTTATATATCTCCAAAATACTATGTAAAATGAAAAAAAGAGTCAATGCTTCTCTATACTTAATTATGGGTGTCCTTATTATACGATATCTAATTGGCAAATCTCTCTGGTTTTTTATAAAATATTATTTGAAATTGGTGAAACAATTTTAACCGAAAAAATATGTATTTTAACCTTAAGATTGCGGTACTAATAAGGATTATTTTTGTTTCAAAACCACATTCTGTGAATATATATAATTATCATTGTGTGTACTGTTAATCAATCTTTTATCATCTTTTTGGTGTCCTTGATAACGTAATTCTCGTTAAAAAAATAAATATCTACACGTTCTAAGTTTACATTCAATGAGATACATTTCTGAAATCATTACTCAGAATGTTTAATAATAGACATGACATAAAACATATTTTCTTAAAAAACATCGGTCATTGTACGATTTCGAACATCATGTACCAATTCTAGAAAAAAAAATGGCACGTTTATAAAAAACGTGATAATTCAAAGTTACCAGTATTGATAACCTTTGTACTATGCACCCGTAAAAAATATTGAATGTTATGAGTTATGTTATTATAGTTAATAACATATAAAACATACTGCGAAGAATATACTGCATTTGAAGATTAATAAAATTAAGTTTTATGCGAAAATGTACCTTGGTTTCTAGAATATTAATGATTTCACAAATTCTGTTGGTTCATGTGAAATATTTTGTCTTTTGGAAGACTACAGCAAAATGACAATTGTCTGTTTTTGAGATGCTTAATTTTATTCATTGCGCTTACGAATCACAATTAAGACGTCACGTAATCCCGCTTTTTGTCCTCGTAAAACTAGGGGTGAACATATGAAATCACGAGTTTGACATTGCATTAAAAATTTCTTGAATGTTTATAATGATCAGATAATGGAAAAAAATGTCGACATAGGAAAATGGCTTCTTAAAGTATTGCTTTTACATATTAAAATTATTTGCGTGGTCTTCCTTCTAAAAGAATACAAGAATCGACAACCACTTCTGATTTACAAAGTCACATCAGCGGTTTTTTATAGGACAAAAATATTGTACTAGTTATATTCACCATCTTTTTAAACAAATTTAATAATATCGGGATTCCAATCCCTACTTGTTTATTACGGCTGCTGTAAAAAGCCTAAATCATAGTATCTATGTTACATCTTTATTAAATTATCAACACGTAACTGTATTTGTCCCCATTTGAGTATCGATAAAATAATTATCAGAATTCAGTTATCAAAATATCCCGAATCAACATAAAGTTATCATCTGATTCAGGTCAGTTCATCAGTTGTGAATAATTTACTGATATGTAGCGTTTTAAATCAACGGTCGCCAACTGTTGGTCCGTGAAGATCGTTAAAGCAAGTAAGGCAAGAATCCATAAACTTATTTCAAACATGCAGCGACAAATATCACTGTAATTAATTTGTTATAAGTTTAAATACAATTCCATAATTTTATATAAGTATATGTTGTATATAAAATTATGATCAAAATAAAGACAAATCATGTAAGTGGTACGCGAGATTCAAAATTGTGAGTTTAGTGTCCGTGAGGCTCGAATGGTTGACGACCGCTATTAAATACATGATGATCGAACAGCCCACGTTGTTACTATTTATCTTACCATAAACGATTTTAGATTTAGTATGAAAAACAGGTTTATTTAATTTTATAATCAATTTAAATCTACGAGCATCAATCGGCAGTGAGACGTTTTGAGTTTTTAATAGCTGTGATATAATAGCAATTTAGCTTGTCCAAAGTTTTTTTTAGAAGTCATCGTTACAATCTTGATTAAAATTTTAACCAACCGATCAACAATTTAGATAATTAAAAACATTCATTATCACCTTATTGCATGACAAGATTATTAAAAGAGTGTCTTATTCATAATATAACACAAATCTGTTGTAGAGTAATCATCGCGTACAAATATAACAAAATTGTATGCAGTAGTTTGTGAAAAATATTCATTATCTTATGAACATCGTTTGAATTCTGTGCATAGTTATACTGTATATAATATTTATCGCTAACACTATATCATTTAGGCATTGGGTTTATTATGGCAAGCTAATTTTGATAGTAGAAAGTTGGAAATATCCCCACAGACCGTACTTCCTGTAACACCCCCAAAATTTGGTCCTACAATTATTAATAAAAGTTGAAATTTGAAAATAGCACAGTTAAACTAGAAATGATAGCCCCTGTTTTACTCAATTTTTATACCAGTGCAGTACAACCTTAGTTGTAGGTAAAAGGGCAGCATTGAAAATTAAAATTTATCGGAGGGCCGCATCTAGAATAATAAATACAGTACATAAATGAAATTACTTGAAGAGTCTGCCTTATGCCCTGGGTTGGACAGCATTGGCATATATTTATACTACATTTTACGGGGCGAAGCCTCACATGGGTTTTATTTCACTCGAAAGATTCATCCTATACAGTAAGTAATCAAAGTGATTTAATATTTTCAACCAAATACATATTATCATAACATTCATTCAGACAAGACACACAAATAAAAAAAGATTTGACTCATCTTCTCATTTAACAAAAAATACCATATAAACGAATAGTAGGTTGCACCCAAAATTATAAAGATAATATTTATAAAGGAACATTTAACAATGTCACTTTCAACGAGTTAACTTACTGTAAATTCTTGCCAGCATTATATTTATAAAAATACCACTTGTTTTCATTAATTCCGATTGTAAAGTAACGTTTTTGCTACGTGATAAGAAATAGTTTTAGTAATTCAGGCTATTTTGGCAACGCCCGCACTGCTTAACTGCTGTAACCTTAGATAATCGAATACTAGCGCATTTAAGAAGACACTCGAGTGCCGATACTACATGTGTCTCTTTCACGCAGATTTTCTCTTCTTCGTTACAATTAAATCGAATGATTATTTATGTACGTATTCATACGTCAATTACTCGATATCATAACTTGAAAATGCAACCTCAAATGCTTAATCTTTTTATTCAATGACGTAGGCAAATATAGTAAGCCACAATACAGCGGAGACCAATTTACCTGTAATCTAAAACCGGCGTCATTGACACTAAATCACTTTTCTCTCGTCGTAAATAATATATACCTACTCACATAGTGTAAGTGTTAATATCCATGTATACATTGAAGTGACTTGTTTGCATCATCGCAACTCATAAATTATTTCAACTGTCACGTGACAATGTGCACCGATAGCCTTAACATTAATATTCACCTATTTTAACATGTAATATATCAAAAATTGACTACGAATTTATTGTTGTTTTCAATAATTTATACGTTTCAAAATTAATAGAGTGCTTGTCTAAAAGTAGTATACATAAATTACATTGTAGTTCTCGTAAAACATAAATTGTTTTCATCATCAAAATCGTTACTTATAATCATGTACCCAAACCGTTATTTTTTTCGTTCCGGTTCGTTAAAAAAATATATCGGTTCAGTTCCAGTTTTCGGTTCAGCTTATATTTAAATTACTTTTAATGTGTTAACTGTCAATTCTTGGTGGAAAAACATTGTATTTTAAACATAAAACACAATTTTTTATACTACTTCAACATGTCTATAACGATCAGGACCAGTTTCGCTCATCGCGAGCATTATGAACTGATAAAAATACAATTTATTAATTAAATCCAGCTTTTATCAGCGAAAAAATTTCGCGTAAATCAAAAAAAAACAGAAATAAAATATCGGTTCGGTTTCGGTTTTCGTTCCGGCAAAACGGGTTTTTTCCGTATTTTGGTTTGGTCCCTATTCGTGTCCCTGCTTATAATTACGGTGAATATATTATTTTTGGGTAAAATAAACGACAAATATTCATAATATATGTCATAATAATATTTATGCCGCTAGATGCCTGTGAAGTGACCGTTTTACATTTTATGGTGAGCCAGACAATGTCAGAAAATAAATAAATCTAAAGGACATGTCACTGAAATAAAGATATGGTCCCTTAAATAAAGGATGTATGGTCACTGTAATTATAATCAGCAGTTTAAGCACTGCACTTTAATACCGTGGCTTGAAGATTCGAACAACCAAAATCAAAAACATTTAAACGTATAAATACTACCTAATAACAAATCTGTCCAATGGATTTTTATCTGAACGGGAACGAAATATGTCGTATAATTCACAATGAAATTTATTTAATAAGACAGATCTGATTAATAAAACCTAGAATTTAACACAAATTCAATCTTAACTACAGGAAATATTACGATATAAAATAAACAGTATGCTCATAAAATATGTATAATATAGTAAGATAACTAAAACTAATGTTCTCAAATAAAAAAAAACAGAAACAAAGCCAACTTTCCATTTAAAATAAAGTTTGGCGATCTATTTATTTAATGCGATTGTTACTAAATGTAATATGAAATAATGATGAAAATTTTCTAAAATATTATGTTATTATGTAGTTAGGTGTATAATTAAATATGATATATAAAACAAATACAGCTACAATATAACATATAATGATTTATTAAATCAAATATTTACCATTACAAATACCACAATTTTATCATTGTTTTATTTTCTAAAGCAAATGAAAATTATTCTAGATTATACTAGTTTTGTCTGGATAGAGATAAAACAAACTTCACGCACTATTGATATTTTAGATATATAAAGTCAAATATTATGTTTTTTCAATATTATGGGACTAACTGATCTTTATAGATAACCTAACTGTTGCTAATATAACAATAATACGAATCGCTAAAAGAAGGAGGGGCCTAAAAGAGTATTATGACATGAAAGAAAGTGTGTATTTTTTTATAATGCGTAGTGAATTCCATCGTATCTTCAGTATTGTACGTTTTAATTAAGAAACAGTGTACTTCTTTGACAAACCTTCACACACAACACACAAAGCCTTCATCTGACAGAATCTTTTAGATAGCAGTACGTAGCTAGCTTACATGCGGGAAAGGGATATAAAGACTTAGTCTGTACCCACCCTAGCACTGACTTTAGCCAGGAAACTAGGAGCCCGTTTCGCGGACTCCACTCCTTAAGCTAGAGAAAGCTAGGGCAACTTCTTGGTTCTTGGGCCCTTGAAAATAAAGACGAAGTCCATCTATTTATAAAATTAGTAAATAATAATTGACTGATAGATTTAAAGTAATGGTAATTATTCCCACCTATCTGATTAGTTGTCCATCATCAATATTAATGTAGATTTATCATTAATATAATTATAAACATCTGTAAAGAGATACTATAATAACTGCCAACAGATGCCTTGCTCACCTGCATACTTGATGGTCGTAAGCATTCCTAAAATAGTATAACCACAAGATCACAAATAATGAGGAATAAGCACAGCAAATTTTTTCAAAACCATTTACGGTCTCTGAAATAGGCATTCTATCAAGGACCTGTTATTTCTTCGCGACTTTATCTTCAGTGACTTAATGAAAAGTTTCCTTAAGTACATATTAAGTGATTTAAAAATATCTGGCACATTACCTGTAATGCCATATTCTACTGAAAGAATCAACCCATTCAATCTGTATTTACAGAATAAGCGTATAAATCAAACTATAAAACAGGTTAAATACAATTAAACAGTTGAAACCAGTTCCCATATTTTATTAATAAAAATATATATATATTTTCATACTCGCACGTTTATATAAAATATTTTAACGGTCAATTTTTCGAAGATAGGCATTATATTGACAACAATAAATAGACAGCAAATATTTTTACGCTAAATCCAAAATTTCTACTTAAATGAATACAAGATTCTCTATTATGTAACGATGAAAATATTGCTCACTTTACGTACATGCCACAGATGTTAATCGAAATTCTGAAATTTGGTTACACTATTCAGTTGCTTAAAATCCGGACAATCGTCTTTTAGATACGTGCAGTTGGTAACACACTTGCCTTGTTTGAAGTCGTCGTGCGAAAAGTAAATTTTTGCATAAATGTCAGAGTTTATTTACAAATTTTTAAAATAGCATCTGGCAATGGAATCCATTATGCCTTAAGGATTATTTATGAAGCTATGCTATATCATTATCATTATAAACAAGTACTTACAAGTATTTACGTCTAATTGATGGTATTTCTATTCGTCGGCGTCCGTGGCGCAGTTGGTAGCGTCGCTGGCTGAGGTTACGGATGTCTCGGGTTCAATTCCCGGTCCGGACGGTTTTCATAGATTGATCTTTCAATCGATTTATGGATTTCTGTGTGTAGTCTGAGTCCTCCCTCCCACCCATCCTATCCCAACAGTGCGTAGCGACAGCGATTAGCTAACCACTAGTCCTGTCCTAGCCCTATCCTTCTATCCCTACTCTCTTCGAAAAACAGAGGTTGAGCAACTGAGTAACAAGCAGTTCTTGTAGAAAAAAATCCTGTTAAGGTACCTCCATTAGGAGACCATATGCTCCACATTGGGAGCGGACATGGAAAAAAATTCTATTCATTAACATCCAAAACTGAAATCAAAATGTCTGCTTAATCGATAATGCTCCTGTTAGGGATTACAATGAAATATTATATTCGAATATATTTTGTTCTTTTTTTTATTCGAATATTTAATAAATTATTCGTTCCTAGTGTGAGTGTATTTTATGCCACTGGGTTAACAATAAACGTCATTCTTCGGCGTTTATTTAAACACTAAAATTCTCACTCAAGAGAAGTGCTGGCAACTAGTTTGTGATGACAATAATTTATATGTCTCGCTACAAATATAACAACACAATTAAATGCATACATTATATTATTCGAATATTCGAATACTATGCGATTAGTATTCGAATATTCGTTTATAATAATTAGTTTTCAACGAATATTTGGAATCCCTTACTACTTATTCGTATGCGTGTTCTTTTTCAATGATACATTGTAAGCAGAGATGGTAAAATCATTGAAATTACTAGTAATTTCTTTCATAACAGGTACATCAAACTATATAATAATACATCTCCGCGGTAAAGAAATATGTAGGGCAACGTTTTTAAATTGAATAAACGATTTTTTTTTTTAAAAACTGTAAATCAATAATCACTGAGCATTTTAAATCAATCTTCATTTACTCCAGATATCAATGATATATATTTTGAAAATTTACCAACATAATAATCTTGAAACAACTTTGTCATCCAACCTTCGACAATGTTTGGCATTGATTTTATTAAGCGTTGCACAATTATATCTGAAGTAATATTACCTTAATTCATTACAACCTGCATACATATTGCACCTATGTATCATTTTCAATTTAGATGTTAAGATAGCAGGTTCAAGTATTCCTTGGCCCCGCACGTAGTAAATTTGACCCCGCTTTTAAATCGCATCATATACTCTGAAATAATGAATTAAGAAGTAATGCATATTTTACAAGGTAAATAATGACATGCAAATATTAAGTAAACTCAAAACATATAATTTATTTTGTTGAATAAAAGTATCAATATTTGATGTATCATAATTGTTATTTATAAGTTGAGGTCATCTGACATATCTGTTTGCATTAGTCATAGCTTTAACATTCATTCATTACTTATATTGATTATTGTTGAAACAACCGATGTTTTTTATGAAACCCCTTAGATTCACAAATGTAAATATATTATATTATTTATTATAAGATTTGAGTTTACTTGAATATATTATATTGTAGTTACGTTAAAGTCTTATCAGAGACGGCTAGAGGAGGCACCTGTCCAGGGACCTACATTTTTCAAAAACAAAAATCCCCAGACCAGCCGAGTAGAACCGAAGACCTAAAACGTACGCAACTCTGCTACAGAAAAGGCAAAAAAGAAATAATTTAAATTATATTTCCATAGTGCGCATGTTTTAAAATATGTACATAAACACAAGCTGTAACAACTTGGACACACATCCATATTTACTTACAAAATAGATTAATGACTTTGTTAGAGGTAACCAAATACGATGATTACATGTTTCTTAAAAAAATCGTAATGCTAATAAATACTTCTCGTCTCTTCACTAAGCGACCATTCATCAGATGATTGGTCATCCGTCATCGCCTGCTCAACCTTGCACTGACTTGGCTGATTGAACGTTTTAATGGCGTTCCTTTCATCTTGTAAAATTTTCAATTAATGTTGAAAATATGATGACTGCATTAGAACCATTTTTTGTCGACTTCTTTTCCAACCTGATTGCAATAATCTTTGTTATAAGAATTGTAACGATAACTCATTATATCTGAAAGACCTGCAATCAACTGCCATACACAGGACAAATTTATAAAATATTTTTAGATGCGTTACCTAAGTGTGCTTTAGGATCTTAACATTTCCTTCCTTATGGATATCTTTATCATGCTAATATTAATTCATCTCACAAATATCGTCGGTCTAGAGTGCAAGTTGTAGCTCAATAACATTACAATGTCACGTATAAATTCATAACGAAATATACACAGTGATAGTTTTAACTTTCTTATATTTCGTATAAACAATAATTGAAAGAGGTACACGCTTTGCAATATGAATCATTGTACGTCACTGTAATTTTACGATATGAATACTTCCAGTGGTATCTACGAGCCTATGGCAGAAGGTCTAAAACGCAACAAGGACGATTCACGTTTATCGACATTTGGATTACATCGAAATCAGTAATGGTCTAGATTTTATCATTTTTTCGTTCTCTTTAATGCCAGTTGGTTTTCAGAATACGTGAGTACTTAGAGGGAATAAAGTATTTTTAACATATTCATATGGCGGTTCGGTATTTTTTCATTTGTTTTTTATAGTCTATCGACGAACATCACCTTGGGCTAACTTGATTACAGCTAGAATCTTAAGCCAAGTCATATCAAGTGATAGTTTATTTTAAGAACGATGAGATAACTGTTTTTAGAGGCCCTAAATTATTTTCACATCATGCTGTGGTCAATACAATCAGAAAGTGTATTTTTGTTGATGTCATTACTTATATGATTTTAAATTGAGGAATATAAAAATATTGCATAAAGCAATCCTACGATAATTATAATAAACAAGTACAGACTCATTACAAATATAGATTGCACGTTACATAGTTAAAAGATTTTGAATTCATCACAGGGTACGTTTTTTGTATGTTTTTAGGCACTCTCCTTCATTACCAGGAGTAAACAGGTGTTTAAATTATAATATTTAACATAATAAAATTGTGAACAATATCTATGTTTTGCATAAAAATTGAAGCTTTTGCAGATATGGTAAAAATTGTTCATGTTACAAAAAGAATATTTAAAGTGCCATTTAAATTTAATGAACGTTGCAAAGTACATCATAACTGTGGCAGATATTATTCATAAAACAAATTACGTGCCAAGTAAACATTAGGAATATCAAAGAAAACAATGACTAATTTAATTTATGTACGTTTTAAAACTGTAATTGCTTTCACTTTAGTTCTACACCCTTCAAACTGTAGAGTTCAAAACTTTTAACTATCTCCAAGAAGTACTTTCGGTTAACTACCTTGAGAGATCAACTCACTCTATTCGATCATCAAAATATTGAGACAACAATCTAAATTGAATTTATATGGTTGATTTGGCATTATAGTCAGTACGTTTTGTAGTTTACTATTTATCACCCCCTGGAGTTGCAATCCATGGATTGGGAACATTAGAAATAATTAACTGAAAATCTACTTGACTGTTAAACGCCGTTCTGAGTTAAAAATCGTGTTACTCTTATTACGGGAATAATTTAATTTCTTGAACAATATTTCTAGATGAATAAAAACTAATAAACTATTGTACGTCTATTAGTCATGTAACTGCAGTTGCATTATGTCAATATTAATGAACTTTGAATTAAGAATACTCTCATTAACACATTACAACATGCTCAATAATAAGTAATATTATAAACATTGTTTTTTTTTTAAATTGTACAATTGCTAATTAATTGATGTTTGAAAAAATATACAATAAAACGATAGTTAATCGGTCCGTTCATCAGAGTTTGGTACAGTATAATAAAATTATTTGATATCTCATTCAGTATAAAATTAATAATATAAAAATAATTAAGCGGTAACAACTCTTGTTGATTGAGTAACGGTTATTTATTTGATTTAATTTCTGAACGCAGTTTTTAACCCGCGATATGCTTTGATCATAATTAAAACAAGATATTTAGTTTCATAATTAGAAATAGTCTAAATTTTGTTTCCTATATCGTCATAATTAAAATATTGTGACATATAGATGAGACAAAAGATTACTGTGTACTAGAACATAAAAAGTCAGAAATTTCTCAAGCAATTTTATTAATTCTACTACTTTCACACTCACTTAAACATAAAAATTATAATTCCATTATACGTAAAATTTAAATCATGTTTAATTTTGGCAGAAGAGCAAAAACATCGGCTTAGAAGACTGCAGGGGAAAATACATAAAATCAATAATTTGAGAATGGAAGTGGAATTCATTTTTGTCGGCCTTTTTCTATAATACAATTTTAGTCAGTTGATAATTTTACAATAAATCATATAGCAAGAAAATGACTTTAATCGACCTCAAAGTTTAATTATGTATGATGTACGCCACCCTTACAGCTAGGTCATCCATAAAGACGTATCATTTGAACAATTCGAAAGGGTACAGATAAAGAAAAACAACAGTAGACAATAAACGTTGCACAAGAGCTGAAATGCAGAATGACAATATAGTACATGATTGATAAAATTTATTTCCAAGAAAAAAATTAAAGCAATATATTTCAAATATGTAAAATAATTACATAAGTACATTAAATATGAAAGATGAATATTTATTGTGACTACAACAAAAACAGACTTTTTAAATTATAACATACAAAATCAATAAGAAAATATTTTCTTAATTAACTGAATAGTTAAATGAAAAATATATATACTGGAAATAATTATTGCAGTATTAAATGTAAATTTACATAAAGTTTCATGAATACCAGCTGCATATTTTATTTAATGATTATAAATCAGCATAGCAGAGCTAGGGTTAAATATGTGGGTCAGTGAAGCGGCGTAAAAAATTCACTCGAGCAAGCCATCTTCAAAAAAGGCAACCCAGTATTCGACTTGTCCCATCAACTGGACAGCGTGACGCTTTACAACCGAAGACCCACGCGGGTACACCAGTGACCTCCTTTAGGATCGAGATGTCCGAATATAAAATAGTGATGCCGACTGCAGCCGTGGCTTACTGATCCAATAATGTTGATCTGGTTAAAGACCTGATGCACTTATCATAAATAATGTATTCGTATTTTGCCGTTTACGGTGTACTGCAAACAGAAGCAATTTATTTAATGTGTTCATGTTTCAAGTATTTTAATTTGGAACTAAAAATCTTTTAACATTAAATCATGTGTGATAAATATATTTTATGAATCTGACAACATTAATTGAAGCCTGAGGAAATTTGAAAGTGCCAACATACTGTTTATATTTATGGAAAGGGATTAAGTGTACTGTTTTAATTTGGCACTTTGGGATTCACGATTTAATATGTAAATCGATGCTGACACTCTTAGAAATCATTGTTATTGCAAATCCGTTTACAATTTAGGTATCAGAGTGAAATATGTAATTTTTGGAACAAATAATGTTCCATAATATGGATATAATATTATTATTATATACTTCTTGTGGGACTTAAGACTTTTCTTTTTTCCCTTACGAATATTGAATTCTTCCGAGTTCATGTCAATTCAGTCAATAATGTTGTTATAGAAACACGGTCACAGTCCAATGTGCGCGGTTAAATTTGATGGAAAAAATGAAAGTGCAACTGCAATCAATCATCATGTATACATAATATATTGAAATATCCTGGCAACTCTGAATTTACTTATGCTACAGAAATATATTTGGTTGTTTAACTCTTTCCATAATTGGTTCAGATTTTCCGAACACTTTCATTGTATAATACAATTATCAAGTGGTATAAACTCATATGTTTTTATTAAAGTATATACTATTTTCTTTAAATTGTTACATTATCTTGATGCCACTATCCTACGTCGTGACAATCTGACAGGAAAATATAAATATTTAAAAGAGTAACCTTCCCTCGAGTTTGCAGTCAACCACGGTCCAACCTCTAAGGAAGTGTTTATTCTCTCCGCTTGAAGTATTCCTATCGCTCAAGTATACTTGGAGAATCACGATCCTCAACCGTGAGGAACTATCGAAACAGAAGTCCTTCGTTATGTTGACATATTCTACATTATAGAAACGAACGGAATCAGATTTTGAACGCGCAGTGTGTTGAAAAAAAATTTAAGTTATTTTTTGTAAAAAAATCCTCAAATTGATTTGAAGGTTTCATCTTACACATCATCAATACTATAAAAATGCAATTTATGATGCTTAATGGAATTTCAATATCAAATTTGAATTGTTGAAATTCGGTACATTTCCATGTATTTCGTTACTAACGACCCAGGTTTTGTGTGCTCGAATGACTGAAGGTGCCTAAAGGCGAAACCCGAGACGTTAGTGACGATATTGATGGAAATGTACAAAATTTAAATAATTCAAACTATAAAAATGGTTCTTTATATCGTCAATTTTAATTTCGAATATTTCAGAGGTAAATTGCGGGATAACATACCGTGAAAATGTGTATCGAATGTACTTAAATAAAAATAGCGGAAAATTTTTAATTCCAGGCATGTAGAACGTGGTTTCATTGTATATTCATTATATTTCCTACTTATTATTTAGCATACGCAATGCAGGTTTCTTGAAAAAATGACAGACAAATAATATTTTCGCACAATAATATTAAGTTTATTTTGATTTAGATGTACAGAGCCATGTTTAAATTTGAGAAAGTCCAATCATAAAGAAATATTTAAACTGTAAAAAATCACCAAATTAATGTACGAGCTTGACACAAAACGAAAACAACGCCAAACCACATTCAATTTAGCGGTGCAAAATTGCTTTACTCGAAAAACAACACGGTTTATTCAATTTTGCTATCAGCCTTTGCTAATTTAATTGTTATAAATGCGAGCATGCCGTAGTGAAAATACTTTTTTTTTTACTAAAAAGTAAGCGAAAATTTTAAAAAAGACTACCAAATACTCTTCGATGTACCATATCAAATTGAGCGACTGTAATATAAAGTCAATCAAAGTATGAGGATGAATTATCCATCTAATTTCTAGCATATCAGAAGTAAATTAACATATCTTATACTTATAAGCACAACTATATTTTGTTTCCTATACAGCCTCCAGTACATATTCTAGTGTCTAGTGAACCCATTCTCGCTTTTAATATTTTTGAACACATGTTTCATCTAGTCAATCGTTTGCCTTAATTCTATAAAATCCGACATGTATGTCCTAATTTTTAATTACCGACCAAAAATCTTAAAACAACATACATCAGAAGCCCTTCAGACTCTCGAGCCCTGTTCACATTTGACGAAATAGTCCATGCAAATATTTTATATACCTATAATACTAGTTTTCATAGATACCTAATTTTGACCTGTGCTTTAAGCGGCGTGAACAATTATTTTATTGTAAAATACTGGAAATCATTTTATTAATTCGATTAGTAATGGCTACTTTAGAAGCATTAATTTTGTTTCGTTACAATTTTAATTCACAAGTAGAAGATAAGCTGTCTTAGCTGAAAATAAAATAATCTTCTAATCACAAATTTAATATAAGATATCATCATAATGTAAAAGTAATCGAGCCTTTTCTATGTAGTGTCTATTATCTAATAATATCTCAGATTACACATTCAAAATTTTCTTATTTATTAAACACATACAAATGATATGTCAAAAATATTTTACATACTATCAATAAACTTAAATAAAGGAATTTATTTACCATATACATAACAATAAAGAAACTGCCCAAAAGCTATCGAAATGATTTTTTTTTTAAACGTTATTGAAAGCTTTTTTAATCCACAATAAAAACATAACGTATAAAAATAAAGTATTACAATAATTCAAAAAAATTTAAGATTTCATACTGAATTATACAAATGAATATTCATGAGCTATGTATGTACTTTCGCAACAACATTATTGCGAAACTATTGTGGAACTAAATACTTTGATATTTTTAACTTAAAATAATTTTATGCCTGGTATTTTAGATTAATTAAGAAAATTGATCTTTATATTTCTGTATTGATATTTATGAATATTGAGAACTATACCGTCTTCTATATATTTATTTGCTAGTCCTGAAACAATTACCTCATTCACTTACCCAATTGTAATTACATTTTAAACATTTTTAAAGATACTTGGGGATTTAAAAAAAATCGTATTTCTGATTACGCCAACATCATCGACTTGACCTGCTTGTTAATAAAAACGTGATTAGTCTGAAAATTTCCAACAACCCAATTAAACGATTTAAGCCTATGCAGCAATTAGCTAAAAAAGATTATCATTATTATTTTAAGCCGTTAAATTATTTACGTGTACAATCGATAAAGTGCACTTAGATAAAAAAATATTTTATGTTAAGAAAATCCAATAAATATTTTTGAATATCTATGAGATAAATCATGATGATGTGAAATACTAATTACAAATTATGCTACCTTTGATTTCTAATAAAAATGAAACCATAAACAATACATGACAGTTCATTCAACTTGTATTTGTATTTTCGAATGTTTAATTATCTATTCAGTGACACTTGCTTTTCCATCAATCCGTAGAAAATGTTCTAAATAAGGCAAATATAACCGAAATTCGGATAATGAGTAAAAATTGAGTTAATTTGATTTATTATTTATGCTTACGAGGTTATGACCTAAAGACGCTAACGCTCATTCTAATTGAATCAGTTTAGAGCGATAAAAGATTTTGGCCAATAAATCATTTTTTTAAACAAAACAATCATATTTCACCTTCAGCGTGAATGTTGTGATGTGATATTTTTCACTTATAACGTTTTTTATTTTTACCACAGTAATATACAAATAGAAGCCAAGATACAATTCCAGAAAGTCCTAAATGATAAAAGCAAATTCAATTCCTTCGCACCCATTACGGAAAGTCGAATTGTTATAATTTTGAGATATCATAATCATTTGACTATCGGAATATCAACAGAGAACCAACAAATATATATGTTAAGTTAGAAGTAATAATTATTTCCTTTGTAATAATGCTTTTTTAATATATTATGCTGATTGCCATGTTCGTGTTAAGTAGTAAACTTTGTTTTCTTATGAAATGATCTTCAATCAAATGTGTTTTAAAATGATTATAATGTTTAAAACCTTCGTACACAAGTCTGGAAACGGTTTAAATGACGATTATGTAACATTCATCATTTTTATATCTCTACTATCCCATAATAAAATATCCAAATTAAAAAATATGTACTTGCTTTCAGATGACACAAATGCTCGGGGAACGATAAAATCACAATAAATTTCTACATACCTGAAACAAAAAGAAAAAGAAAATTACTCATTTTGTTATATCAATACAAACTGCATAAATATGTATGTCAATGGAATAGAAGAATTTCTACAGCATGTTACTAGAAATAAAGATTTTTTTATTTACTTCATATAAATATTATAAAACGACAGTTTTTTTACAAAATAAGTAAATATACTAGTATGTGAAATAAAAATCTATGTGCAGTATATCAAATTTGCACCTGAGACCATTATTAATAAGCACGCTTCATGTTTTTTTTAATGAATATATAATTAATTAAAATTTTATAAATTATATGAAAAACTAATTACTGAGACGGAAGCCTTTCTCTTTTAAGTGTGGGCAGCCCAGTAATCAGAAATTAAAAAATCTTCTGACCTAATTACTAATTATCTTTTTTACCTTTGACCGACTATCGCACTTTTTAGCATCGCTAGCAGTGAATTTTATTTTCGATATTGTAAAACTTTTATTATTTATTATTGCCGTCAATACACTGAATAAAATTACAATTGTTTACTTAAATGGTTCATAATAATTATAATAAAGTCTTTGTTAGGGTAAAATATCAAAGTATATGATTTTAATTAAGTTCGGTGTTAAGCCCAAATAACTATCAACTACCTAGTAAAAGTTTGTAGAACTAAATATTTTGATAATTTACCCTATTATAATGGAGTTCTATCAAGAAAATGTCAATTCAATCAATAAAGTATTTTGTATTTTGTGAAGCGATTTGCTTCCTTCAAAGCCCCGAAAAACATGAAACTTCCACCGTGAAGTCGAAGAAAAAAATATTAAATATTTAATGAAATAATACGATAAAAAGAAGCAACATGTTTTGTTAACAATTAACCTTGCGTAGAAAATACATTGCTATTTTCTTTCTATTACGTTGGAGTTCTACGTAAATAAACAAATATTTTCTTTAATTTTCCTACCACTAATTGGCTAGGTTATAGCGATATCTTAAATAAATCGATGAGCGTTAAAAAAATTAAGGAGTAATCAATTTGGTCATATTTGTATGAACTATATATTTCATAAAGTATGCATGCTGATAAATCCAAAACTTTTTACTGAATTGGTGTAGTATCGCGAAAAACGTCGAAATATAAATAAAACTATTCAAGTTTTATCTAAATATGTCATGTGAAATATGCATCCGGCAATTTTTTAAACAAGGTAAATCAATTTATCATCCATTAGTAGCATTAAACGACTCGTCTCCATCTATGATACGATAAAAATAAATACCTAATGAAGTGGATCGGATTCCACCGAAATAAAACAAAATACCAATCTACCTTTGACTTAAATTGCCACGATAAATTTAAAAGTAAAAGCAACATGCTGTTTTCATCATCGCTGATTATTATTATGGATTTCGAAGACGCCCTGGGCATACGAAACAGTTTTAAAAAATAAATGTTTTTTATTCAATGGCGTTCATGCAACAGTAAATTGTCGATTCTCGTTTAAATATTATTGAAATAAACTTATAATTCTACGTGCCAGAGGTTTTCACAATATATAAAAATAATTTTATAGAGGATTTTACGTTAAGCCAATATGAATTTTAAAACAATGTGTATAAAAATCATTTTCACTCAATTATTTTTTCAAAATAAGTAGACGAATTAACACTACGCTTTCTGTCAAATAATATAAATTATTTTTGAATGAGGTAAACGTAAAAGCCTCGATACAACAAGCTTCGATTTAAAATTTCTTGTCAAATAAAATACCAAAATTATTGTTAAGTACTATACTATCATCTTAAAAACAGAAGCTACAGTTAAAACGCGTACTGGCCGATGATTTGATAGGCGCTGTCACATCCCATCTACACATTATATTACATCTCACATCATTTTAAAATCTCTTAGGTATTTAATATTAATTTACGGAAATTTCACCTCTTTGTATAGAAATGTGTTGTGCAATTATTATTTAATACACTTTCAGCATAAACGAACCCTCCTCCCTCACCCTCACCAGTATACTATAACGAGTTTTTTTCTGTGTAATCAATTATACGCATAAATAAAAAAATAAATTCGAAGAGTTTTGTATCCAATTAATCCTTTATGTGCTTTCATTAAAACTTAAAAAAGTACTTATTTAGAAGTTATATAACGACTGTTAAATAATTATTTACTTACTGAAAAATAGAAATCAAGTTCATAGCATATAGTATTAAGTTCTACAAGATTTTTCGAATACTGTTGATAACTATTTCGGCATTACGACATCGTCAGACTTTTAACAGTTTTTTGATCACTTATATTATATCGTCGTTGTTCTGGAAGAAAACACTAAATCGAAAAAATTACATATTGAGTATGGAAAAACACACTTATTTTTATAAATTATACTTTTATTTAAAAACAGTTTTGTACAAACAAACAAAATGGAAAACGTATGGAATTTCAAGCATTTGGTAAACTTCAAAGTCCAATTACTCAAAACTAGTATTTTCCAGTTAGTGTTTTCTTCCAGAACAACGACGATATACCAACTAAGAAGACGATATTATATACTCTTACTCACATTTTCATATTTATATTAAGTGTTATTTATCTAATGATTCTTATGGAAAAACTTTAATTCAGCTTGTTCCCTAGGAGATTCTGTTACACTGCCAATTCAATCAATAAATATTTTACGCGAACGAAATATTACAATAATAAGTTTTAAATATTAAAATTGGCGTTCTCTAATAATCGAAATGTAAAAAGTTGGCATATTATTTTTTTAAATCATTAAAACGTGATTTTTTAGCCAATAATAATTGCATGACCTTTGAAAGCTGCGTGGTGTGAGTGCGAAAGCCACACATAATCATGCGGCGTGTGGCACTGGCTTAGTTAAGCATTCCTAATTTCTGCACGCAAAACGTGACGCAAATGCATACATGCGGAAATTATTTGATTATTTCACTCATCACTACGCCTTGTGGTAAGCATTAGTTACACCGAATACTATTACATGGGTTGTATTCATATAATATATTTCTATAAGAATTATACAATGTATCCGCAGCAAGTGGACAAAGGTGATGATATACAAGATCATTCTTAACGAAGAACCTGCCAGTAAAATTGCATGAATCAACTAAAAAGTAATTACAGAATGAATTGTCGGAGAGATTTACTTTTTAATATGTAATGAAGAAACCATTTTAATATATATTCAGTAAGTTTTATTTTCTTTAAATTCAGGACTGAAGCACATGGACAGTAATATATGCAACTTGATCCTAATCAATTTTTTCTGTCAGCTTAAAATACTTATCAGTTAAGTACGACTGCCCTGTTAATAGAATAAAAGTTGTGGGGTTTGTTTTTAAATTATTCTTGTGTATTTTTGTCTTGATTTAATTGCCTGCCTCTCTGTAACGCGTAGCACAACACACACTAAGGATTACCAGTAAGCAATAAATGTTATTTCTGATTTGCTGCCGAAAATACAATTCAAACGTTTTTTCAACTTTTAAAGAAAGAGAGAAAAAAGTATTTGAACGTAAGTAAAAACATTTTAATTTTTAGCCTTAAAACAAAATTTTCAGAGTTCAATAAATAGCCCTTATGGTTCGTGCGACCTCTAGTCATTTGCACATTTGCTAAACTAAATAAACATAGGTAAACTATATTTTTATAGATCACGAGTTGAAATAAAATATTATATTTCGCCCAATTATAGTATCGTTAACGGTACGCCGCTGAATATTGTATAACACGTAATAATAAACAGCGAGGCGAATCTATCAATATCTCACGATATCTGGTCTTGTTATAAAGCTATAAATTGTTTCCCATAACATTGAAACACATTCAAGTAGGTAGCTGAATTATAATACATATATGAGAATAAAAATTAATAAGAATATTCTCGATTCATTGTATGAATATTCAACTAACGTTGCGCAATTTTCAAATTTATAACTCATCGAAAATATGTCTGCAATAAAATTTACGAGTTTATTAGACGACTTTATAAGAATGTGTTATTGAATAAATTGCTGTTCTCTAATTTAAAATTAAAATTGATAACTTTATTGATAGTTATTCCACTTGGTTTATCACTAACGTGACACGTTTCGCCTCTTTAAGAAGCATCTTCAGACTAACCATATCGCAAGGTTATTTATTTCTAAGGTAAACAATGATTCTTATTCTTAAATTAAAAATGAAAGGTAGGGTGGGTTTGTTTCTTTCTACTGGCCGTGGGGAGGGGGTAAGACACAGACAATGAACTCTTCTCTTTCGTCCTCAGCTTAAACTATCCTGGATTCGCAAAATTTTATATTGTTCACTGTTGAGATGTAATGAAAACAATGTATTTTTATATATTTCGATTCACTTGTTTTTTTTCACCGACGAATCTTCTCAATGATAAATTTAGTGTACATATATTTTTAATAACCAGTGAAAATACGAAATATTAATATGATAAGTGAGTAAATAATTAAAATCATCATACAACAGTTAACTTATATATGCAAAATGACAATACTTAAAATAAAATAAAACAATGGTTTCAATAATTATGGATTAAATGGTGAGGGGCAGAGAAGGACCTTTTTGTTCATATAAATTCGCCTACATGCATTTCTTCTAGACAAGATATGTGTATATATCTCGTAGAAGAGAGCCAATATCATTTATTGTAGAAATCACTAGTGTTGATTTAGCTGCTATCCATCATAAACAATATTTATTGACTATCCAGTTTAGATCCGTAAATTCTAATTCTAGCCACAGGTAGAATGTACCAATTATACTACGCAGTTTGGTCTTTTTAAGAGAGACACTATAAGTATAATATATTATGTGAACCAATGATCTCTACACCCCAATAATTTAATGAATTCCTGTGGTAATTCAGCTTAAGCAATGGTACTTCGTTTATCAAACAATACTTGATAAATCAACTTCAAGTAAATAAATGTTGAACTTTTACCGTTCTGACAATGTGTTTTGAATTTATTAGTTGATATTGCGGATAATGCTCACGCGTTGAGTATAATATATTATTCGCATTGATCATTTAAAATAACAATTTGCGGAATTCGAATTATAATAAATGTTCCATTATGATTCAAAAAATCATATTCAAAAGTATGAAATATTTAGTGTTGCCACATAAACTAATTGTTTATTGGAATGATCGAAATTCAAATCAGAAAATGTAATCTTGATTAGCTTGGTAGGCAATTATTTACTCGAAAGAAGCAATATGTACTGTATCATTCGACGAATCCATAGACAAAAAATCTTGCACTTTTTGTTTGCTATGTTTGCAATATTCATGTGGATTTGTTTGGCCTATTGGTCGGTGTTTGTATCCATTCTCAACATTAGATTACTTAGGTTTATTTCGCAAGCTCGCCCATAAATAGTGTATAGGATCAAATGCCAAATAAAACAATCAATGCGAATGGATCTTTTCGCTTTGTAGGAGTGCAGTGATATTTTAATGTTACAGAAAGAGACTGGATTGGTTTTAAGTAGTCTCAATAATTATTCTGACCAGATGGATCGGATAACCTACTTTGCCAAATGAAAACACACGGTTAAGATGCGTAAAATATTTTGTGCATTTGTTTGTACTGTTTTGATTCCATTTGGTAAACAATCAAGTGTCTTTTTTTAAATCTATTCTCATAAAGAAAACAATCATTATTATCTTTTTTATTCATCTATTTTCTCACGAAATAAAAAACTAGCATACAAGTATAAATTACTACACTATTAAAATGATGGCTTTATACTTTTATCATCACTTTTGTCTTAGTTACACGTGTCTCATATATATATTTCTTTGTTATAAAAGGTTATTCGAAAATATTATTCAAATAAGAAAACAAATATGCTTGTATTGAGGGTTAATATTTGTATTTAATTTCTTTCAGCAATGTAAAAAATGTTTTAGAATCGTTATTAAAAATATTTTGAATATTCTTTGTGGAAAGATAATGATCATCATATTTATTCTTTATGTAAGTAATAAATATAACTTAAAGCAGATATAGTATGTATATTATCTACTATTTTCACCAATTGAGATAAATGTTTAAAAAAATCTTTTTTTAATTCTTTAAAGTTAACAATTCTCAGTAGCTAAGACCAACAGGGCCTTTTTTAAATTTTAAATCGGGGGTTATGTAATAAACATATTTTTTTTGTCTCGATTCATTATGTTTTTAACGCATAAAACTCACTTCGCTTGAGCAGGATATATGCACGTTGAAGATAGAGAGACAGAATGAGTGTGCAAATTTTGACAAGTGACACTATCACCTGGTGCATTACTACAATATTAGTAATTAATAATAATAAACTAATAATTCTCAGGATTCTACTTGATTTAAAAATCTATGAATATTTATGGACCCACACTACAAAATATCTTACATCTGTCTAACGAATGTGTTTCGAAAATGGCGAAATGAAATCTGCATTAATTTCTTATAAATAATCACAATTATCGAAAAAATCGCATAAATAAGCTTAAATCGTTTGTACAGAATCATTTATTAATGTGAGAACATTTATCCTTTGACTTAAAAATTCAAATATTCGAAATTTGTTGAACTCGATATTATTTTATTGCCATTTATAAATAAGTGATATTCCCCCGGGCAGAACACACTGAGGCGTAATTTATTTGCACGACTCTCTAATACCAGGAGAGTGAAAAATAGGCACCTTTCAAATCAGTTTTTGAGGAATTGGATTTCAAGAATGAACAAAAACACATTTTATTTACACATTAAGATTGATTCCTCTTAGTTAGTAACCATTTTGAACTAATCAAAATACAAGATTATTTAGATATAACTATACTAAATGCTCATTTTCGCAACTTGTTGCACCAAATATAACTGGGAATTAGACGCTATTTGGGATTAAACATTTAATATTACCTTAGCTGTCACCCATTTGTGAAATTCATAATTGATTAAGCATTTTTCTTTGACAAAACTGCATTCCTATGTGCATTAAAAAGTAAAAAAGAAATGTATTTTCTAACTTTAGGATTATCAAAATTACAATTAATTCTGTGTCACTGGGAAAAACTAAAAAAGAAACGTGACTGGCATAAAAACATATAACACGAAATAACCTGTAAGTATTTTAATATATGGTTTACACGCCAGATATATTAATTGATTTGAGACAGTAAATTATAAAATCAAAGGATACTATGTAAAGCAAATAAAAACAGCTGTAGAAAAAAAAATTCGCAATCACATAGGGCAGTATTTAATACAGAACACGTATAATAACTCTAAATCAATATGGAATAACGAACTAAAAATATGGTCATGTCATTGAAATAGTTCAAGTAAATTACTTAATCGATAGGTATCTTTAGACTCTACATATACAAAAATAGTAAATGAAAGCGGTAAATAATACCATCCCAGAACGCCCAATAGCCGGAAAGAATCCAAATGATCCGGAAAAGAAAAAAATAATTATTCGGTAAACAAAACCGATCCTGATATGTCATTTAAATGTGGGATAAAATCATCAAGTTTAAAGAGTAAAATATATTTGAAAAAAATTATAGCAAAGGGTCAATTATTCTCATTAAAGACGTGCGAAAAAAATACAGAATTTAATTATATGATCACCAAAAAAATTTGTAAATTTCGTCATGATTAATGAGTGCACATTTCCGCAGACTAAGTAGCTATATAAAAAACGTTCAAAAGTGATGAAAAATTTGTTCGCCGTTTTGAAAAATGATGCTCGAATAATGTTTTTCTTTGCAAGGAGGAAAAGGCTCAATGGAAGAATACCGGTGTCCTAATTTTAGTTACACCAGTTTAGTAACAATTTTCTCTGCAATGCATACTCATAATACATATCTTGTATGCATATTTAATGTGTTATGAATAGATCGATTAGTGTTAAAAATAACAAATATCGATTTTCGTCAGCTCATTTATAATATGCTCGACATCTCAAATGCAGTACAATAGCAATGTGCAAAAATCCTTCGCTTTGTTTATTTAGTAGTTTTATAAAATGGGGTCACGTCACAATAACAGCTAACCTACAAATGATCAATAGTACTATTTTCATAAGTTTTTCCATTTAAGGTGTGTGCATTTTTTTCAATAGTAAAAAATATATCATGCGTAGGTGTTAGCGATAGATTAATTATTTCGAAAGGTTTTTTTTTAAATCATTGAACAAAAACTACAATTACCAATAATAATAAAATATCGCTATAATGTTATTAACTGGCCATTATTATTGTTGAATATTCTATTTATAACAAAATAAAAGCGATTTGTAGTATTACATATTTTCGTAATATGATCAGTTCTGTTTTCGCCCAGCGAGTGAGCATTTTCATGTAAACGCTTTCAAAAACACAGGGTGGACTATCTTTATAAATTATTTTCAACTAATCAGAAGCTATACAAAATAATTGGCTAGTGAACTTCTTCTTCACTTTATCTCAAGTATAAGTCGCTCGATTTCGATTCAAGGAGATGCATCACAAATATCCATACACAAGATTTAAAAGTTTGAATTGTAAAAACAACATTTTAAATATGACGTTGCCAGGACTTGCACCCATTATCTTCTGATTGCTGACCAGAGTTAATACAATCAAATTCATGTGTATACATAATAATAATATAGGGATTACTTATTACACAAATGGTTTTCTGACAAAATCGATTACATTTCCCATATCTTACAAGCTATTGAAAATATGTATGATGTGAATCATTATATTTTGTCCATATTTTACAAAATCAATCTAGTTGTGCAGCTGGCAATTGATAACACTATGAATGAATAATAATCGTTGATTGAAACAATTAATTGTTACTTTAATAATTGTTACACCGCGTATCTGTTCTTGCAATGTAAAAATTCGTGTAATATTAAAAATCGATTTCGTACGGAAGACTAGTTAAAAAAATATGTTACCTAAATTTTGACAGATGTTACCATTCAAAATAGTAAAAGTGAAATTTCGTGTGCGTTAAACATTTGGTAATCGACATTCTCGACTGAGAGATAAGTGTAAACAGCAAAAACCAGGTATTCTGGTCAAACAGTTATGCGATATAACTGACCTTATGCCTGATGAATTTGTTCGCCGTCGTGCAATCTTAATGTAAATAAGAATTCATTGCAAAGAACGATGTACATCGACATTACTTCAAGCTGTAAAGTTATAAATATGTTAAGTGTGGATGATACTGACCCCAGGTCATATGAAGACTAGTCTAAGTCTAACATTAGTTTTACATGGCTTGTCTCTGTGTTACATCAAAAAGACAACGAGCAGGGCTGAACATTAAAGCAATTTTATAATATGCCACCAAAATTTTCCACATCCTCAATACACCGTTGGATCTTATTATTTTTAAATATCCTCTAATGATTAGACTACCGTTTGTCTAAACTGACAATTGAAAGTGGCGATGAAATTGCATGTCTAACTTTAATTTATTGTTTGATTTGGCATTTATAAGAAAGAGCTCCATTATAACAAGAAAAATAAAGCATTCTGTAATAAAATTTCGCGATTAAATCCCCCTGAGCAATAAGAGATGATTATTATAACCATAGCAATATCGATGCATCTCGACGACTAAAACCACAGCTCACTTAAATATAGCTTTAATAGATCTGGATACATATTCCAAAATTTATTTTCAAATCAGGTACAGTTTCGTCTAAGTAATAAGTATTTTAATCTGAATCAGCTGCTTTATCTTTGAGTTAAATCAATACGAAAGTGTCACTAAAATAGCCTATATACGTTAAATAAGGTAAAACAAATGCTAATTTATTTGGTTACATGCACAGTTTATTTCATAATTATTGCGGCATCTCGACATCGTCAGAACGTAGTTCTCAAGTTGAAATACCTATCAAATATATCAAGGTATTTGTAACAAAATACTTTGATATTATTGTTCAAGTGATTGTATCAAATAAATCATTATATTAAATACAGTAATAACTATTCTAGACATAGCAAAACACATTTTGTATATTATTTGATACATTCAATTTTTATGAACTTCAAATGCGAACTTAATCAGAGGATTTCATGTTTGCAGTCCCGAGTATTATGGGATAGCAAAAAACTGGGATAACATTGTATAAAATTCTAAAATATATTATATACCTAATGAAAAGTTTATTTTATCATATATTTTGAATTGTCAGCCCTATCCACGGCCACCGCCTGCAACCACTAGGCCCATAAGCATAACATGGCGATACGAGGTTTTGTAGTTTTTCGTCAGCTCTGCGATGCGAACAATGCCAGAGGTGGACCTTTGACTTCTGTGCTTGCAGCCGGAGAAGAAAACGGCCGTTGCGAAACTCGTCGAATTTCATAACACGCGAAATTATTCGAGCCGGTCAGGTAATCACACTCTTGAATTTACCCCACTGTCGCGCGGAGTTAATTCCCACGTCTGCACGGTGCGTTCGCTCGCGTACCAAATTTCACCGTCGACTTGACCCACTACCATCACATTTCTTGAGTACGCCGTCTTCTCACAAATCGACCTCATCAATCAGTATTTGTTATACAACTGCACCTTTCGGACTATCATTCTCGTGCAGAAAACCGATGACGTCTTCAAAATGTAAGGTGAAATCATGCTGATTACACTACGGGCTCAACGATTCAATACGACAGTTTTCTGATTACCTGATAATTATTATTCCCGCTTCAGATAAGGAGCACATGGACTCCTAATGTAGCATGCGATATAACTTACTTTTTAGAAATTATTAGAAATATATTTCTTTTGACCTTGTCCGCTCCCTATGTCGATTATACGAACTCAAATTGACTAATTAATAATATTAAGAGACAATAAGGAAATAAGGACGAAGTTCGGAAAGGACTAGTGATATCCTAGCCGCTCTCTCTTCACCTCGTTATCGGGATCGGATATTGGGAAGTTTGGAAGGTATGACAACGTCACAGATATCCATAACTTTGGGCCCAACCTCATAAATTAATTGAATAATCAATGTATAAAAGTTTCGATTTCTGAGTATGAGTTTAAAGCATAGTTAAGTTAAATTTTCTAAATAACAAACTAATTGATGCAATAAAGACAGTTATCAAATTGTTTCGATTTATCTGGATGAAAATAATCAAAAAATATATTTAAATATGTGTTGCAAAGCAAAGTAAAAGTCTTGATGTTTACGCAATTTGAACATATATGTTTAAACAAAATAAGTCATAGCCCCCCGGACCGCGTTGACCTGCATTCTGTAAATCTAGTTATCCTAGTCCACCCACATTTCAATAATAATGTCTTAACCTCTTTAGTCCCAAGACAAAAAAAAATGGATCATTTATCATTCAAGTAGATAAAAAATGGAAATATTTTATTTATTTAAAAAATTATCACTTGTTCGTTTGTATACGTTTATGAGAAAAGGCATATTTACTCGTTTGATTGTATCGTAAAACCATCATAATCCCGTTCTAGGACTAAGTCTTTGAACTTAGAATTTAAAAAATTCTTTAGAAATATGTGACATTGTAAAGCGCAGGACAGAAGGTCTTTGGATGGGGTTGTGCGCATCTTAAAATGAAACGAGTTATCTCTCTTTATCGAGCAATGCATTGACAACTTATTATCACCACAAGATGTTAATATTAAAGTTTAAGAAAAATTTAAGAACTTTTATGCTGATTATGCATTATCTAAATAATATGATTAATTTAATATTTTTGATGGATTCAGGGAAACTTTGTAATATTTCATTTGTAGTAGTAATTTTAAATATTTTATTAAAATTAATAACTTCGTTATTCCACTGGTTATGTTACTGGATGTGACACAATTTTCGCCTCTTCGGTATGCGTCTGCGAGTTCAACGTCAAACATATTGTATTGACATAGATTTTTATAGTTATAAGCATACCGCATTCCCAAGAAATAAAAAATTTCCCGGGCATACTCTGATATGTACCCTTACAATATCTTTATTACAAACAGCTACTGGATTATGACAACGATTCAGCTGTTTGACTGAGTTAATTTTTCAGATCCTGTTATTTGTGATGTTTATGCTGAATTGATAAAGTGGCCCCGCCCCAACTCGCTGGAACGACCAAGTGAAGAATGCAGCAGGCGTCTCTTTACCGATGGCCCTCAGAGCAGCGGAGTGCAGGAGCGTGTGGCGTAGGTTCATCAAAGGAAACTGAGTTGTTGCGATAGGCGAAGGTCGCGACTCTCACTAATGAGGGATAGGACTAAAGCAGAAGAAGAATTAAAAAAGTAATAGGTATACCAATATAGTTACAAAAATAAAAGAAAAATGATTTATTGATGTGAACTTTCATTATATAATTCGCTGCTCAAACGATGGAGGCCTTTAAGTCAATCAATTAAATAATGTTTCTACTTCATGAACATAATAATACAAATTGACGTTATTTATTTCGCAAGAACAATGACAATATGATTCTGATTGCGGTCATTATACTAAAATGATGTTCACGTCAATTGCCTACAGATTATTTCATTGACGAGCACAATGTGAAAACAGTTTTGGTTACTTCATCCCACCGTATAGAATCGTGGATTGAATGTAGGGGCTAATGACAACAACAAAAAGAATGAACTGACATCAATAAAATGATAAATGAAAAGAAATTGAAGATCAACCATCATTACTCGTTCGTGAGAGATGCATCTTTAACAAAAGAACTCATTAATTAAATCCGTATGCTCATTACCGACCTAATGCATATTCGTATTAAGACTTTATTTCTTATCGTGACTTTCAAATTAGTTACATGACATTTTACTACAATTCTCCTCTTGGGCAGAAGCAGCCATGTAAGTTTTTTGTAAATTTTTGAATTACGTTTCGCATTAAAAAATATGATTCATAAGATGACAAAAGTAAATGTGTACAAACCATTATATTTATCATTATATGTATTTTTAACATAAGCCGTACAATATCAAGCAACATTATGTAACTAATAAACAATTAAAATTTCTCATGTGCACTGAGAAGAAAAATCTTACCAGCTTTTGGCAAATACATATGTATGAAAATGAAAAGATTTGACAGCATCTACAAAATCGTGTTCTTAAAATTTTGATTGTTATTTACATTCTTAAAATATTATATTGCTATAATTTAAGATATCGACTGTGGGTCCTTGGTGGAATTTCAATATCAAATTTTAGTTGTTCAACTTTTGTACATTATCATGTATTTAATCACTAACGACCCGGTTATTATAATATTTCTAGTAACCGTACCCGTCATAAATGACAGAATTGAAATTTAAATACTGAATGTTTAAAGTAGCTAGTTTGTCGGAACTGTGTGTGCATAACACTTTATTTTATGTACACCGCTAAAGCTTAGGTCAGTAGAAAATTTCATACCTACATGTGATATGTGATAATAATAAAACGTCTACAGAGCGGTCTGTACTATTATGTAATATTATACTATTATGTGTAACAACAATTAAGGAAACAGTGAACTATGAATTTAACAGAAATGTTAAGAATTTGATGTTGTAGTGAAGTTAATGGGGTTTGAAAAAACCTTCCCTGATAAATTGCTTTACCAGCTATATACTGCCATTCTTCGTCTAAATATTCAATACTGTAATATTCAATAATGTAACTTAAGAGTGCCGTTAGAATAAATAATAGCATTAAATCGTTCATAGGATACTTTCCAAATCACAAATAAGACCTCATAATTATATTCAAGAAAAACGTTCTTTGTTTAAGTAAAATGTTTGGTATGGGCAAGTATTATTCAACAGCAGACTGGACGTATCATACAAATAACTGCAAACACTCTATACAACCAATTAATTTAATACATAATTTGTTTAAAAATATTAATTATCTATATTTTTAATATGGCCGAGGTTGCCCTTTCAGATATTTGAAACAAGATGAATTTATTACATGATGATATCAAGGTGAATAAATGGTGCGTGTTGCACGTCAAATGTGAATTGTTTTATTGAATGCTATTATTTATAATTTATAATGATATGTATTGTTAAAAAAATAAGCCTGAAATAAAATAATATAATGATGTGGAAATGTAAAACATGTTGGTTTTAGCGATGACGTCTTCAACACGAAGGCACTTTAATACCTATAGCCAGGAATAGTTGACGGATGTCTACTGGTCACCGTGAAGCCATTTATGGTCGACCGCGTAATGCATTATAAAAAATAAATGAAAATTATTATTCCTGTCTTTCTTTGTGATACATGATTCTTTATAAGATTTCATAGAAGGAACTAATTACTATTATAGTTTCAGCAGCAGATACTACAAAAGATACTTTCATTTCATATTATGGATCACACTCATTCTCTTCTGTATCGCGAAATTTCTAAATGTAATAAATAGTCTTGGCAATATAAATTAATTAAACGAATAAACTTTTCATATGTAGGTATTAGAGTTGCTTAAAAATACTTCTTAGCGGATAAACCGCCACAAAATTATGAATCTTAGAATATTATCATTTTTAACTAATTATTTATATGTTTAATTTTCTAAATAATAAATAACTTTTATGTGAGATAGATAAACGTAAATGAATAGAATATAGCACATTATACATTTTTTAAATTGCATATACAGTCAGATCTCGACTACGGCGAAAATAAAAATATTGAAAAAATAAGCATATATGAAAAAAGGATTGCGATGAAAAAGCTTGTAAAATATTATTGAGTCTTCACGATGCACCATGCCATTTTACACACTTATGAGACTCACATCGAAACATAAAAGTGGTTTATTTATCTCCTTACATCACAATCATTCTACAGCCAAAGAATCAAAGGGGAATTGTTAGCCTCAAAGTGCATTATTTAAAAATCACTTTTGCCCAAGCAATTACGGGAGCTTCTCAAGAAAGAAAAATCAGTAATGAACCATCCCTCCAGAATAATTCTTATAAATTTATTTTAATGTATGTAATTATTTACTTGGATTGGAATTTACATACATACATTATTTATTATTATTTTTTGTATGAAATTTAACTTACGTGTAAGGGATAACGGAAGTGAACCCAGTCTTAAGTCAAGAACTCACTTTATTAAAACTGTGTAAACTTATTGAGCTGTATGTGTAACGTTGAGAATGATGAAAATCGCGGAATCAAAATGTGGCACACAAAGGACATGGTTAATCTAATCATCATCAAGGTAGTTTTTATACTATTTATCTTACATCGTGATACAATTATGAATATTATAGGATTCAATGTTGGCTCTAAAAAATCCTTCGCATTTTTACCTAATTATTATGAGAGATTCTGTTATTTTATATGAGAGGTTCAAATAAATCTACACATTGTATCGTATTTTTAATTCGGCGAGGTCGAACTGTTCCAATGCTCAATACAACATACACATGAGAACTATGTTTTGTTTTATAGCTTTATTCAAATAAAGATCCACAGTGTCGAAATATCGTAGCGTATTGAGTCATAAACATCAGAGAGAAATCTGATAGGTCAATCAATATAACTTTAATGAATCTATAGAATTTTAAGACCCTCGTTAAAATAATGTAAATCTTAAAATATTTTCGACCCATCCATCGCAGGTTCTCTGATATAAAAAATAACCAACTATGAGAATTAGCATTACAAGATTGACGAGTTTCAAGAATATTGAGATTCTCGGTTAAGATTATAATATTCAGTGTCTTTTATGACAAATTTATCTATAAACAGATAAAATTCCGTACATAATTAATGCAGATGATTTCTTTTTGACACTTGTATCGGCGGATGGTGATGAAGACGATAGTTACTGCCATCGATTGTGTGAAGATATTGAATTTATGTTTATTCAATGAAATAATATGCTTTAAAGTTTTGTGACGTAGGAAATATTTTTTACCGTCATCTTAAGCAGAATGATTAATCACAATACATATTATTTTTTTACAATTTGTTTTGTATTACTTTCACAGTTTTATAATGACCATTGTCGGTTTCGATGGTAATCCTCACGATGAGTGAAATCAGGCCTGATAATTATAAAAAACGTAGAAGAAGAACAAAACAAAATGTATTTATTTTTGAGATATGCTGCCTTTTCACCAAAAATTGATAGTTAATTTCTTAAGAGTGATACAAACATAAAGGATCTTGACCTCCTCTCGAGGTGATTGCTTCACACAGATATAACACGATAAACACCACTTTTTCCATCAGATGAAAGGAGAAATAGGGCTTAGCCCGGATATCCCACCTTATGGTGTACACACTAAAAAATAATAAAGGATCTTATAAACAATATGAAGACTATATAATTGAGATGTCCATTTTTTACAATTGAACAAAAAAATCATTTAAAAGCCACTTAATTTTCAGTAAGACAGGTATTTTTAAAACTCTCAATAATTTGATACTTAATAATTTATTTTAATTAAGTCATTCATGAAAAAAACCGAAAAAAAACAATAGTACAAACACATTTCAGACAAGAAATTAAATATTATTTTGGGAAATAGCTTACCATTGTTGTTTTCGTCGTCAAGAAGTAAAAGCAAATCTCAGGTTGAATTATTTTCAATAATTTTATCAGGTAGTTTTTTTTTTATTAAGAATACACGGCAGCATAATAATTGTACGCTATCAAAATATTTTTGTTTGAATAATTGTAAAAGATTTATTTCTTAAAATATAATTATTGTTTGGGTTTATTTTACCCGCGCATCGATCTTGCGTGTTAATGCACTAGGCGCCTATTTTTTATTTTTATAAATTAATAAAATATATAAATTGATGAACGCCAACTCAAAATTAGAGCCATGCGTTAGCATAAAAAAACAACTCGAATCGCTCGCTTCGACTTCTTTTAAGGAATCGTGTCAAACGTATTAGTATCTCTAATGTAATGAGTTTATTACATGAAACATACCAACATCTGTAATCTCTGCTTAGAAAGAAAATATGTGATGCGATTTTAAAGTTGTGTCTATAGTTCGATTTCGGATGCATTTAATTTACTCCACACTAGTTTTGTTCCTGTATCCATAAACGGACCAGATATTTCGACAGACAACATAAAAGCGAAGACGTGAGAATGTTTCAAAGTCCCAGCTTGTCATCGAGTTTATAATACATTGATTTATTAACTTTATCTAAGTAAACCCAATCATTCCTTTGAATACTTAATTCATTTTGAAACATTTGATGCTTTATATCTCGCTTTATTTATGTCTCGATCATTAGCAAGAAGGTGTCTATCAATACATATCGAATGGCGTGTCAATGAATTAATTATGCTAATGCGGCTTTGGATTATCCTCAGATCTCGATTTCAGTTAAGACTTGGTTACGTTATGACCTCGACGATCCACCGAGTCGTGAATATTCGTCATTTTCATTTCACCTGTCTACGAGTTGCAACCTTTTCGGATTTGACCCAGTGTCCAAATGTTGACACATTTTCTCCACGCACTGGAATTAGTCATTATATTCTCTCAGCCTATAAGATCTATGACGCACGCTCTTTCGCTATCGTACAATATATTTATATAAAATCAATTTACATACCTGTTACCAAGTTGTAAATATTATGAAAGCTAAATAATATTATTAAAAATTATAACATGGGTCAGCTGTATATATATATATTGACCACATATAAAATTAGTCTTATGTCAGTTTTAAACAAGGTTTACTTTAAATTGAAAAGAACAGTTATCACACAATATATTTTAGACGTTAAAAATACTTTAGTCTTTAATCAGATTCACTAACTACATATTGTGGTATCTACATTTTGGAAAAAGTAACATAACATAAATGATGAGAGTATTTTATTTTGAGACTCTACTTGGAAATATATCATATGCTATTTGAAGCATTTTCTTAATGTTCACCTATTTCACAAACAGTGAGACATCTGCTTTACAATCAGCAGGAACCAGATTCGATTCCTTACTAGGTAAATAGTAATTGTATTTTTGTAAGAAATTCAAAAATCTCTCATAGGTATGTTGAGAATTTGCTGCATTATTTAAAAATAATAAATAAATCGAAAATGCATTGTTATATTCATGTCAGTGTTCATTATATTTCGGTAAAGCAGGATATAATACACCGACACATGCATTTGAATTCTACATAAATCTATATTATCTACGTTTTTATCAAATAAAAATAAATATACCCCCCCCGTTTGGTTATTTTCTCCGGGTCAGAAGAGCAGACCAGGTGACGACGGTTTGTTGATAATTCAAGCTATCGAGAATGTCAACCGTTATCAAATAACATTAATTTGAGGTCATTTTTATTTAAATAAAAAAAACATAATTTAATAATGCTTACTCTTACAAGGTCTGCGGTATCGGTTGTCGTATCAAATACCAACTCCAATGAGATCCAATTTCAAAAGAATATTTATATAATTTCACAAAATATTATCATTTTGAATTCTGGGGATCAACTATAAGTTTCACACAATGAAAAGAATATTTAGCGATGTCACAATCTCATAATTTAAAAACTAACTTATTTATAGCGGAGGTTTGCTTGATTCGAAACCAATGATCAATGTTCAAAGCAGGGATGTATGAGGCATACGCGAAGTACCATTATTATAATTTGACAAGATGTATATTAGATATTCAAAAAACTTTGTATCAATACCGACCAGTACTAGTTCCACTTAACTAAACTTGGCTTTGACTCTCTTTGAATGCACGTCTCTATTGAAGTCCAAAACAAGTATTATGGACCATTTACATTTAAAGCCAGGTCACGTGAACAGAAACAAATATGTTGTTATAATTTAAGACATCGACTGAGGGTGCTTGATGGAATTTCAATATTAAATTTGGATTATTGAGATTTTGTACACTTCCATGTATTTTGTCACTAACGACCCGGGTTTCGCCTTTCGGCATCTTCAGGCATTCGAGCACACGAATGCCTGAAGATGCCGAAAGGCGAAACCCGGGTCGTTAGTGACAAAATACATGGAAGTGTACAAAATCTCAATAATCCAAATTTAAATATGTTGTTGGCAAAAACGATAAATCGGAAATACTAGTTTCAAGTATGGAATTGAAAAACGTTTTGTTAAAATTTCGTAAGTATAATAACCGCTTCCAATTGATATAATAGTAATATTTATTAATTAACATATTTTCATTTGAGTATTGCTTTTTGATACAATCGTGTGAATACTTTCGTGTAAGTAACTCGAGACGCGACTTGCCTTGTCATCAGGATACGGACGATATCAAAATTAATTATAAATTATAACGTTTTTTGCTATTTAAACTAACCAAAATGATATTTCAATTGAAATATTCCTACGCTTTACATTACGTCCAATTTTATAAAAAAATATATACGACAAACATTTTTTTAATACGGCCATTTATTATTTGCATACAAAGCGTAGGCATTTGACTTGCGCGATTAGCAAAAACTTTTTTTCAAAATTTAATTCATCGACAAGAGATAACCTGATTTTTTTTTCGACAGTCACCAAAATCGAAACCGATTTGATGAGAGAGAAAAAAAACAAGTTTAATTACTAATGCGACATTTTATACTTGTCAATCGACTCGAACTGTCTCAGTATTAGTCTAATAACCGAAGAGTCTTAATATTCATTAAACAAAAATAAAACAATCTTAAATATTCAGTCTCCACTTTTTTAAATATAATATAGTTATGTTCAACAATCTTGTACATAAATAGAATTAGTCGAGTTTTTTATTATTGGTGGTTTTTTATGCAAATTGAAATGTGTGTTTATGAAATTATTCTATTGAGGCAACGTCAAGTATACTGACATATTTTTTCAATACTGTCGTAGTTCAATTTATTATAATTGATTGTTCCTGTATTCACTCTCTATAGTAAACCTATACCAATAATATATTATAGATTTTTGCGTAAAAAAGTTGATAGTAAATAAATATAGTAGCAAACTCAAAATTGCAACATATTCTTTAGAATACAATCCCAAATCACAACTAAATGAAAGTGTATACCTACACGTGTTTTGCTATTACGAAAAACACCTTAAGTTAGTCTAACTCTATCTAAATTTTAAAAATATGTAGGCATCGATAAAATAGGTAATTATTCATAATACAAATAATTGCTTGTTAAAACATTTTCTTGTTAAAATTCTATTCAAATGTAGTGTGCGGTGGGTGTATCTCTACCACACAACCAAACTTGTGTTGAAGCAAGTAGGATACAAGAGGATGCGCCCACATGCCCTTGTATTTCGCTCGCACCCTTCACTTCACATATAAATGTATAATATATTGAGTAAAATATGAAGATTTTTTGTATATCAGCAAAAGACATGCCAATCGTAATAAGACAATAATGATTCTTAATTTTTTATTTTACAGTGATAAATAATATTTGAGCTGAATCCAGATATAACTTAATATGTTTCAATTTTATGGCGTTACAAAGATGATAGCCTTAAATCTGTTTATTTTTACGTACCAATAAGCGACCTCCACGCCCTTTACAGCAATTAAAATATCCAATGTAAAGTTCTGGGGCCTCAGAAAGTTGATTATTTGCCAAAGAGATGAGTACAGCATCGTTTCATCTTGCCCATGGGTTTATTAAAAACCTGTAAATATATTCGCTGTCATTGAAAGCATTCTTGCGACAATAATGATGGCACTCGTTTCTTCAACAAACCAGTGTGTTGGGAAATAAAAATATTTTTTGTTCGCTTCGTTTTCATAATATGCAGCAAAATATTCCATTGCTGTATATGAGACACAATTCCTCTCACTAAAAGCATATATTTTTTTTATAACATTTCATTTTAATTATTCACATTGTTCAAATAATGCAGCGGCTCAAGTCAGCTTAAGTAGTTTTATATTTATAACCGCTAGTAAATTATATAAATCCATTCGTGGATTTAGAAAATTATATTATTTTATTGACGGAAACCATTCAATCATATTCTTAATGCTAATTATTTATGATTAATTAAAAAATCTGTGTTTCAAAGGTGCAAAAATCGGAACAAAATATTATCAAGAAAGAATTATCACTCTGATTCGACCTTTGAAATACGTCACTCAATAAAATTTGTATTTTTTTCTTCTATTGTAATAATCTTATTACGCAATATAATATAATAACAGCAATTTGATCTCAAATCTAATCTTAGATTTGAATTGATTATTTAAAGTTTCATGCGTCATTAATAATGATTAATTATTACTTAAGTTATCATTTGATTTAATTAACAGTCAATGGAATGACCCTTCCCTCAAACCTTCATCATATTAGATTACTTAATGGGAGTTGTATTTTGAAGTTTCATATTCATCCTTTAATGCTCTGGCAGAAACGAGAGACTCGTAAGTAAAAAACAAATCATTTGTTTAATTACTGAAATCAATACATTATTTCATCTTTAATGTAAATTTTTAAAAAGGCTATTTAAAAAAAAATGGTTTCTTAAATTATATAACTAACCAATGTGTCGATGCTAAGGACGATGATAATTTTTACAGATAATATTACTGTAATATCTACAAGAACTGCGTTACTAGAGCGACGCGGTTATTTTTTGAAAATTTTAAACGAATTTCAGAAATTGTGGACAGTCTAGATAAAAATGTATTACTTGTATTTTTTACCCGACTTCGCCCAAGATGGAGGACGCTTATATTAGATCATTTAGATGTAGGCTGGCTAATGTCGAAATATTGTTGAAAGTTGAAAATATCACCGTGGACTGAACCTCTTGTATCGCCAACGAAACATAGTCCATCAATTGATAATAATGTTAAAAATTGGAAATAACAATCATAAAAGATAAAAATTTCCTCACCTTCACTCTTGATGAGTGCCTCGTTGTAGATGACATCGGTATAGTTCAAGGCAACGTGAAGACTTTCTCGATGCAAGATATTTAAAATAATATATCGTCAGACATGCAGTTCTTATTATTCTCCCAAAGCGTTTTTGGGTTGGAACGTTCACAAAATGAGAGGATTACTGCAAAGAGTGTTAATTTTTCGAATGGTGAATCCCAACGTGCAGCTTTCTTCTACTGATTGTCATTGTTGAGTAGTCCTAATGCTTTGCACGCGTCACGATAGATATCACATTCAATTCCATCGACGGATCGGAGACCTTTGAAACTCGTTGAATCTTTGACTCTGTGCGACAATAATAACAATTCATATTTTAAAAAATAAAACACAATTCATTTGTACTACTTTCACTTATTCATAATGATCAGGATCGACATTATCAACTGATTATGCTCGTGATGAGTGAAAAACCGGTCCTGATCATTATAACTATGTGAAAGAAGTACAAATGAATTGTGTTTTGTTTTTTTAAATATAATGTCTTTCCGCCAAGAATTGACAGTTAACACCTTAAAAGTGAATAACAATCAATGTTTCTAATATGCACAGTGTGGACACAGAATTGAACATTGATTGATGTGGGCATTATACATCTTCGGAAGCAAAGGATTGCAAGGAACGATCCACCGATTATCAATACCGACATTATCAGATTTCATTTTCACTTTACCAGTTGAGCGTAAAATTACCAATTTTCCATGATGAGCTGTATCGGTGTACAATCGCATCTTTCATGTATATATTCATCGCCAAGCAACTTCTTTTGATTCATTTTTGAAAAATAATAATCGCTCCATCTCGAGTTTGGCAATCATGTCCACCAAATATTGATACAAAATTGCCTTTAATTCACCAAACGGTTCTTCATGTCTGCGTATTGCCAAGACAATATCACGAAACATTAATTTCATTTCCAGCAAAGATGATGGCAACTTCATTTACACTGGTGCGTTAAAGACTCTAAATGAAGATTTCCCTAATTTAAGTTTTATAATTTTAAATGATGGATAATTTTCCGTTCAATATTTTGATTTTTTAAAAATTTTAGGATTGAACAATCATTATTTGGGAAGTTCATACTATAAAATATGTATAGTTGCTTAGCGACGGGACGTTGACAATCATAGAATATTTGGTATGAAGCGGTCGCTATGCGATCAGCGTTTGTTGATTTTATTATTCCGCATTGTAAACGTCAAAAAAATCGTGTTTTCAGTTTTAGGTTAAAAGTTAAATGTTTAGAGTTGAAAGTTAAAAATAGCACAGTTGAACTAACAATTGCAGCTAAAATGACGTGTGACAATTTCACGTCGCTAGTGTACGCCGTTTGAGAGGAGTTGTTGTGTCCGACAGACAATCAAACATATTTACATGTATTTTGTGCAATATAGTAAAGATAGGTGATTTTAGTGATAAACTGTTTGAAAAGGTATATTTATTTCAGATAGCAATAATTCAATTTTATTAAACCTCAGTTGTCATTTTTGTTACACAACTTTATGTAAATTCTAATAAGTCTAATACATCTAAAGCAAAAGTTAGAATCTGACATAAGTAACGCGTGAGATTGTTGGTTCATAGAAGACTTTTCGAAAAGTAAATAAAATCTGATAATTGTGAACTGCGCCTTCTGTGTTGTATATTCTTGCCAGTGTCGTTGATGCAGACTATATAATTTCCAATGTAGCTTACGTAAAATGTTGTTAAATCTAAGACTACAATTCTCTAAAAAGTATTAATTTCGATTAATTTGATATTGTTTACATTTGACACCAAACAAGATAATATCTAATTATTATCACATATTTTGGGAAACATTTTCGCCTGAAATAAAGATATATGATTATAAGCATCTAGATTGTGAAAACACACGTCTCATAACTGATGACATACTGTCTGAAAAACAAATTAAAACATTATCACATAAGTATGTAAACAAATTGTTTGCACACTTTTTAAAAACCACGACTGTTTTATCTATTCAAAGATAATGTAACCTCGATTCATAAAAACCTACAAAAATATTTTACATAATTATATCAACGTGTGTCCGAGGAGTTAACACAGTCCTCATGAACACAGTTTCAGTTTTACACTATCAAATCATGCGTGACTTTAATACAGTTTTTAAATAAAAAATATTTTCCGATAATGTACGACGTATTTAATTTATTCAGTCTTATTGTATATGAAATAAATTATTGAATTTTTTTAATAAATTAATAAGAGAGGGGCAAAAGGTTTCTTTAGTATCAAAATACGGAATAGATTATATAATACTAGCATTTTTTACCCGACTTCGCCCAAGATGGAGAAGGCTTATATTAAATTTAGACGTCGGCTAGCTAATATTGAAATTTTAAAATATCACCGTCAACCTTTGTTACACCCACAAAATATAGTCCATCAAATTAATAATATTGTTAAAAGTTGAAACCAGCTATAATAAAAGACGACCATTTTGCCACCTGCACTCTTGTTATGGCGCCGCAGAACTTCTTCATAGACAACTTGTTGATCTGCATTTAATAATGGCTCCTGTAGCGCCACAAATTAAACATACGATCAGAGTCATACGCTTATTCTCGACGACGATTATTCCAGATGGACACCTAATTGTACGAAGTTACCAAACTCACTTTCTACCAAATCACAAACATGATACTTAATATTTAACACAAATATTTGCGTTCGCGTTACTATCTCAACTGTCATTTGCAGAATATATTTGTATTGAGCTGTTGTATTGAGTATCATTTTTCAAAACGTCAAACATATCGCGTTTTCAGTTTTAGGTTAAAAGTTAAATATTGAGCGTTGAAAGTTGAAAAATGACGTGTGAAAATTTCACGTCGCTAATATGCGCCGTTTGGGAGAAGTTTTGTGACCAACAGACATACATATTTCTACATGTATTTTATGTTATAGAGTAGTGATTAACACTTTTCAGCACTAGCATGACCGTTATTTAACACTATCACTCACTTTAGCCCTCAATTTCAACTGTTACAGCCCGGAAGAATATATATATATCACTATTCATATGACTGCTATTTATTGAGAATAACGTAATATGTACAAAATAAAATGGATGATAGTTTGTAGCGTATAATATGATGTAAAGTAAATTTAGAAGGATAAATATTTACTAAGATACGAAGACGCATTGCTATTATCTATAATCATTTTTTTGCAACTCAAACTTCGTCAAGCAATTGTTTTATCAGAGATTCTTTTATCCATTTAGATTTATACTGTATTTGATACAAGTCGGTTGCCCCACCTCCACCCGCTTTGTGTATGGAGCCAATGTTTCACGGAAGCCTTTGCATAACGCAATATCGATCAAGAAAAGAAACTAATTTACTCATCATGTCCTTCGATAATATATATACTTTCCTGCTTACAATAAATCAGTTACTTACACTTGTTTTTTTAAAAGTAAAATGTCAGACACTATTTAAATCAGGCCAATCATCACGCAAGTCTCAGACACGTCGTCTAAATAATAGTATGCTCATATGACATAATTGAGAACAGATTTGAGTACTTGGGCCAGAAGTAAACATACACAAGCCTAATTTACTATCATAAAAAAAATAGATAAGATTATATGAAAACTTATTAACTTCATAAAACGAAAACAATAATATTGTCGTCTGGCAAAGATATAACTTTGATTTGTTTGAAAAGATAATTATTTCACAATTCTAAATACCTTTTACCTTATTTAGGGATGGCCATACTTTTAATCTGGCATCTGTGATTAATTAATGATGGCGGGAATGCTTCAAAATGTTTTGTCTGCGTATTATGTCTACCTCTTCATATTTAAATGTGTATTTAAGTATATTTTAATTTTTTACTTTCTTATTCAGACTCTGACAAGTCTATCCAAAGTCTATTATTTAGTGTATTTAATGTATCAATACTTTAAATCTCAATAAATAACAAGATTAACGTAAACAAAATATTGCTGGCGACTGGTAGACAGCGATCGACATTCTGGTTATCACTTGTCCTTTAAGGTCTACAACGCTGATAGAGCAGCCACATAATTTGTCATAATCGATAAAAAATTTGTTAAAAAAAATGAACAAAGGAGTCGATTTCGTTACAACGCACGAGAAAAAAATCTGAACATAAAAAGAGAATATGTTTTTTTTCAAAGATGTCTTTTGGCAACCCTACACTAATCCCAAAATTAATTTAATGTAAATAACCTTGATTGGTTATAATATTCTTTCTATATATAAAACATCTTTGTTTACATAACAGTATTTTATCAGGCATCTTGCGCATGCTAAGAATACATTCCCAGAAACAAATTCAACTTCGTAATATTCAAATTAGCAAATACTCTCGCTAATTACCTATCCAGTGAGTGATGTAAAATTAGTTGCATTCGAACTGCCGGTGCAGAAGCAACTTGAAGAAAATGTACAGGTGTGCCAACATAACTGCAAACATTTCAGATCTTTCGTAATAGATCGGCACGATCCTCCGTAATTTTATACTTCATGTCTATGTTATTTGTTTCTCCATCGTAATGTGTTATTTTGTTCTCATGTATTTGTTATATTTATAATCTATTGATTTTACCTATTTGCTTTATACTATAACTGAGAAAAAGTCTACTCACAGATAACAAACGATGCCGTATAGAAAACAAATTTATAAGAAGCTATATTTAATTGGCTTTAAGATTGAAACTGTATTTACTTTTTCCAGTATTGCGGTGAGGGGTAATTCATAAATAACATTCCACAATTGTTATTGTTTTTTAACCTACCACCCCAACTCAATGTCATATTTTGTCACAAAGTCTTTAAACCCAGGGTTTACTTTACATTTTCAATACGTACTCTCATTTCAACTACAAAATCAACATTAAATTCTTACATTCTCAAAACGATCACTGATGATATACCTAGTAACGGAGACTTTTAAATAATTATCATGGGTAAAAATTGGTCATACCATAATTAGCATACGGTTCACTCAATTATGACTGAATACAGATGATTATAAAAATACTTACAAAACCTATAAGGAATCAAAATTTTCAGTTTTTACACAACAATATTTATTTTTCACAAGAATCTCGATTTTGAAAAAAAATTTGAAACAACGACGTTATATGGACAGCCCCTAATTCGCAGATTAGATCGTAATCAGAGAGATAAGAGGTTTTTAAAATATATATTTATAAAAGACACAACTGTGTAATGTAGATTATACATAAATATAACACAATAGATAAATATTGTCATTCTAAATAATAATCTTTTTCGAAATTAATTCAAACCATTTTTTATTACAAAAAGTTAATCACAAAACAGTTTTTAAAAAACAGTCTTATCATATTAAAAAACAAATATTATCTTTTCGTCTGTGCTAGGTCTATTATTTATCACAATCTTTTTACTTATTTTTACAATATTTCATCAAAAGTATGTATACCCGAGAGTATGTTTGTGGGTATTTTCACAAAACATCAATCTAAGAAAATAAATATTAAATTCTTAAAATCCAAGGATACTGCAATGCTAAAATTATATTGATAAAACAATGATACTTTATCAAATGCTGAAATTTGATATATAATGAGAAAAGTTAACGATAACTTTCATTTCTATTCATTAAATTTCTCCAAATTTTTTGGTTGCTCAAAATTAAAGACAACAGATAGTAATTAAGCTTACATTAACTGCATGGTATGTGGGTATATTAATTACACAATTAAACATTAATAATTGAGGAAATAAATGAATAACGTTTGATAAATTATGAGTAATTATTTAATAATTGCTATGTAAAACCAAACACCCTGAGGGACAAAGTAGTGAAACGAAAAGGACTTGTAATCATCATTATTTTGTTGATTATAATAGATAACATAAAATACGGTCAATGCTTCCATAATTACCTATAAGTATAATATCTAAAAGACAATCCTCCTTGTAAAACAGCCGTGTAAAAAAGATGAAGTTTCATTACATTGAACCGTGCAAAAAGAGAATTATGTGCATATTTATGTATAATATATGAATAGATCAATCAGAAAACGTATTTAGCTCTAATAGATTTAGATGCGCGATTATCTTCAAATGCCGTGTACAATCTCAACTGTTGAATATTTGGCGGGTGTGACATGCAAGTGGTGGGACATGATGTGGAAAACTACATACTCACAACTACACAATATGATGAATAAATGTCAATCGTGGATATAATCTCATAGGGTAGCTTGTATCGTTTACACTTCGGACGACTGTTTACTAAATTAAGTACCCAATGATATCATAGACGTATTATTTAAAATCACAATTAAGTATGACATGATTCAGTCTAAATCTCACAATGAAAACTATTGTAAGAGTAACTCTGTAGAGCCAGCCCTTGATTGGCCGTATATTTTTATACCGACAGATTTTCGTTCAAAATCATTTAAGAATCTCCCATCCTTGAATATTGTTCTATGTATTGTGTAACTCCTTATCCGTTACAATCACATGTAGAATATTTTACCATTGGTTATTTTGTGAAATTTATAATAATAAAATATATTTGTAATATATTATTTATTAGATATTTTATACAGTGTGTGCACAATAAGGGGTCAGATAAGATAAGACATGTGTGGAATATCTAACGGCTACCTTGACACAGAAAATATGTTATTGGTTCTTTAAAAATATTTGAACTTTAGACCTATGTAGTAATTTTCTTTTGACATTTTTAAATCGTCAAAATCTTCCAAACAATGAGTTGATTGTCGTATTGTTTTCTTTGGTTAAATACACTCAAACGTAATAATAATGCCTGATATATATAAATGTATTATTTTATATTAACTAAGATGTGAGTGTTACAATATTGTATGTGATGTTATATAATACAATTGTATATTGTAATGTAGGAAATGATTGAGAAGTCTTTCATAAAATAGTTCATTGTTAATGAGAAGATTAGTATCACAAAGAATATTTAGTAATTTTGATTATACATTCAATGTATGCGATAGTTACTCTATGAATCATTTATTTTCAATTTTTTATTACATGTATATGAGATTTCATTTACAGATCAGGACAGATGGTAAAATAGTTTTATAAAAAATAAGAATCTGTATAAACAGTCAATATAACAAATCGACAGGATATTAAAAGATGGCTTATAAAAACGCAGCGTAACAACGTTATGCATGTTTCAAATGTTTGCCAGGGAATGTCCGAGGAGAAATTCCTCAAGACTTGGTTGCATGCACTCTAGTGTGCAGTAGGTTATGTTTAAAATAAGTGTTAAAAAAGAAAAAAGGTAAAACAAGGGGTTTAATGTGTTAAGGAATTGCGTTTCAATCGCTTTCCATAAGACGCCGTAAACTCTTTAAATGCCTTGTAATTTGTCAGAGATGCAACCAAGTCGGCATGACCGACGGGGCCGACAGATCCGACTGATAGTCGTATCGTCTTGAGCAATTTTTCCCGTTCGTTGTTCATGTCTGGACATTCCCAAAGGATGTGATCAGCATCCTGGATCATATTACCACATTTAGATAGTGAACTATCTACCAACCGGCCAAGCTGGAAGAGATTGGCAGCGAAGTGACCATGGCCAGTTATGAATTGGCTGGTCCAGAAATCAGGAGTCAAAACTTTGGTTATCTCCATTCGCCACTTTATTTTCGGAAAAAATTTATAAGTATGCCTGCCCTTAGGAGAGATATCCCATCGATTCTGCCATATCCGCATTGCAGCATCCATTGCTACACTACGAGATGCAATTTTATGAACATTAGGAATGTATGGATTTAGTCGAGGAGGAGGCAGTAAAGGAATCCCCCCCATCTCAGATTCGAAACCCTTATGTAACATTACTGTTGCACCTCTTATTTGAATATGTAGATCTAGCGGAAGAATACCAGCCAGGACTGGCAATGCATCTGTTGAAGTAGTTCTGTATGCTTTAGTTAGGGCTATCAACGCACTACGTTGGCCGCTTAGAAGAATTTTCTGGATGAACAGAAGGTCGCATCGCTTGTACCATGTACTAGCAGCGTAGCCGGCAATTCCCATGTAAATGGATTCGTAAGCGATTTTAAGAGCACTAGCCCTCAGGCCCCAGTTACTACCAGCTAAACGGGAGATTCGGTAGAAAGCAGTGGTAGCCTTGCTTACCGATGTTTTGGCATGGTATGCAAATGAAAGTCTGTCATCAGAATTATTCCAAGGTAAGTGACCCTTTCAGAAACTTTTATCGTGGTACTTCCCATGCGGATAGTGGGAGGCCTATGTCTATTGAGTGCAACACCACCCTTAAGGAGGATAGCTTCAGTTTTCCTGGGAGCAAATGACAGCTTATTGGTGATACCCCAAGCTGAAATGGATGAAAGCGCCTCTTTTGCTGTTTTTTCTAGTGCTGCGCGACTGTTCGCACTTACCAGGAGTAAGGCATCATCTGCGTAAGTAAAAATGTTGCAGTCAGGTGGAAGAGAGATCGATAGAAGATCATCGAATAAAATATTCCATAACAAAGGGCCAAGAACGGAGCCTTGTGGACAGCCCATTGTGGTGTTCCGTTTTAATATAGTTTGACCAGTTTCATAAAGAACCGATCTGCCATTGAAGTAGCTTTGGATTAGAGCATATATATTTCAGGGATTAATCTCAGTCTAAGTTTCAGCAGAATAAGTGGCCAAGAAGCACTGTCAAAAGCTCCAGCAATATCCAAAAATATCCTCAGAACATATTTGTTCGGAGAAGATTTCGCAGTGGCAAGTACAGTGCGGATTGCATCTTCTGTAGACTTGCCTGGTCTGAACCCAAATTGATTTTTAGATAGTGGTGCTATCTCAGCCAGATGGGCCTCAATTCTGGAACACATGAGTCTTTACAAAATTTTGCCAAAAATTGGCAGAAGTGTTAAGGGTCGATAGGCTTTTGGGTCCGACGGCAACCGATTGCCAGATTTTGGAATGACTATAAGTATCCCTGTTTTCCAGCAGTCGGGAAAAATGCCACTAGTGAAGCATTGACATAGAAGTTTTGTTATTTCTGGCGCAGCGAGCCCAGGATCGTCTAACAAGAGTGTTATCGATACAATCTGGACCTGGAGCTTTGCCAGATTTTAACGACTGGATGATTTTACCAATCTCCTCCTCAGAGGACAGTGTTGAGTGGGCGGTATCAAGCGGAAGAGTGGCTAAAGCGCGGGCTTGTTTTAGATGCTCATTATCTGAGGATGAATCATCTTGAAGAATGAGCGCGTCCAGCAACACTTTTGCGGTTTCTGATTGGGTGCTGGTAAAACCGTCTCCGTGAGGTCGTTCGATACCGCAAACAATCTCATTCGGCCTGCAATCGAGCTTCATTGCCCGATATGGGGGACCCCAAGGATTCCAGCCTCCCAGCGAAGAGACAAAGCTTCTCCAATGGTCCCTTTTGGCCCGAAGTATAGCATTTCGGTAACGGCATCGTGCTGATCTATGCGTAGCTGTCAAGAGATTGTGGTAGGTGGGCTTTCGGTCCGGCGAGCATTTTGGAGTGACCTACTAGCTTTTTTAAGAACAGCCCTGAGGTCAGAGAGGGTCTGCGTCCACCAAGGTGATTGTCCTCGATATCTCGGCTTGCAACGGCCTATAGTGCGATCAGCAGCATTAACTATATCCGTCGTCAGTCCCGAAGCAGCCAACTGCAGATCTAATACCGGATTCCTAGCCGCCCGGTCTAGTTTTTTGGTAAGTGCATTATCAAATTCTTGCCATTTATCGTGTCGCGTTCGAAACCTCTTGAAAAGTGCAGCTGAGACAGTCTGTGTTAGCCAGTGCGAGGCCTTGCTTCAATTCAAATGTCATTAGTCGGTGGTCACTAATAGAAGCGTCTTCGTAAACTCGCCAGCCACTGATTTGAAATAAAGTGTTCTCTGTGGCCAGAGTAATGTCAATATGGGATTTTCCCATTGAGTTCATAAATGTGGGTGCGCTAACAGGATCATTAATGACCACCAGGCTACGCTGCACTACAAACTCTTCAATGACGGAACCGTTGCTCGTTGGATGGTCTATAGGAGCCCATAAAGGGGACTGTGCATTGGCATCCGCTCCAATGATGATATATCTGCCTTCAAGAGAACCGATCACCGAGTCCAACAGTCGTACCACATGCTCTGTTGAGCTTTCGTAGTTAAAGTACGCAGAAATCACCACCACCGTGCCACCTCCAGGAATGGTAATTTCAGCGCAGGCAATATACTCGGATGATAAATGTGAGAGGTGTAAGATTCCAATCTCAGGGTTGGCTACGTATATGCATGCTTTCGACGTCGGACTCGCATGGATAACGCGACCACCGTCAAAGCCCATTCTGGAGTCCCAACGGTACGGCTCCTGAACCAATGCTACATCAGGTCACCAGCTCGCATAGTATTCACCAATTCCAGAGTGGTGGCTCGACCCCTTCCCACATTCAATTGTGCGAATTTGATCACCGCGCCGTCGAGTAATCAACCTTCGATTGCTCCATTAACTCTGCGTGTTGGCGTGCTGGGCATTCGGCACTATGAGTTGGGTGGTTGCTCGGTTTTTTGTATTTATAGCATGCGACACATTTGGGGGGTTCTGCCTTTTTAGGACAGTCAGCCCTATCATGTCCCGAAGCCGTACAGTGAGCACAAACTTTATCTTTGGCGGAACAATATTTCGCCATATGGCCGTATAAATGGCATCTGCTGCATTTAATGACTCCCAGAAAGTCTTGGAGGAAATATGACTCCCATCCCAGGAAGAGACGGTCGTCATGGATTAATGCCTCTCGGATAGCAGCGGGCACATATACAACGAAATGACATTTACCCGTTAGTTAATTTAATTAGTTATTATTCAATAGTCTAGTTTCAAACCTTTCGAATAATGAAGGTAATAATTTTGATTTCGTATTAAAAACGAAATTCCACAATGTTACCGCCGAATTTATGGAAAATATATTTTTTAAATTTCTTATGGATAAATCAATATTAATAGCATAGATATTCCACTTGTATGTGTATTGATTCTACTCACTGAATTATTGAACGCATTAGATAAGGTTTGGGAGATTTTACCGGCTTCTCTGGATTTATCAGGAACCAAGCGGATAGACGGGAATAACTCGCCATCTACGTTTATTTTTATGTTTGATACGAGTCACTGACAATAACATAGAGAAACAGTAGTGAAATATTATCAATTAAATAATAACTATTGATGATGAACTGTAGAATTCGTAGTCGAGTGGTTAATGTCGTAGCGTTCGGTTGCAGTGGTTACAGGTTCTAATCCCAGTACGGACAGTTTCATTAAATTGATTTTTCAATCGATTTACGGATTTCTGTTCGATTGCAAGGATGTTTGTGACGTCTAAAACTCCCTCCCGCCCATCCGATCCTTAAAACGAGGCGTTGCGAGAACGATCAGCTAAGCACTAGCCCTATCCTTCTATCCCTACTCTTTAAAAAAAGAGACGTTAAACAAGTACGTAAAAAGAAGTTCTTCTAGAAAGTTGAGATACTCCTATTCACAAGCCATAAGCCTCATTGGGAGGGCATGATTAACAAATACATTTTTAATAAAAGTAACTAAAAGAATGATTTATTTTTAGACGCATAGATGTATATTGACTGGCGTACAGTCAATCGTCGTTAAACGCCAAATGTTGAACTTCTGACATGGTTAAAAAAACCCTATACTAGATAAAAATCTGATTTAAAAAAAAATATGTGTCAATTTCGTACATTTGGACAATTGAGAGGGAGGCAGCTCGGAGGCCTTCATTGCACACGATTTTATTGTATCCTATAATGACAATGATGTAACTAGTGCCTACACATTTTAATAAACAATGTACATCGATCATAAAACACTACTCAATATTATGAGGCATCTCATTCAACCCACAGTTAAATATTTGGTATTGTAGATTGCTCAATGCGGATTCCTTATTGTGACTAATCGTAATGGATATCATTACAAACGGATATCGAAAATATTAATAGCTCTAGGCGCAAGATTATACATCACGATCCTCTATTTTTACACGCTCACGCTCTGTATGAGTGGATACAAGGTAAAGTAGGACCCATGGATACACGGGCCTTCTAAAAAATAGTCCATAATTATTTATGGACCACGGTTAAGGAAATTTTTGACCCCACCTGTAAATACTTCCATAGTTCCTCCCAATATCTTTTTACCCCTCAACCACCCATCCCCCGCCACACACGTCATACACTTAAAGCTACGTCATCTCAACGATGTATGGATTGTTTTACAAATGCATGAATTTCTGTACCGTATTCATCTTTTCTACCCACCCTATCTGATTCCAAAAACGGAATGTGAAAAGGAGAGTTAGCCAAACGCTAGTCCTTTCTTATACTGTCTTTCTTATTTACCCTCTCTAGTTGGCGCAGTTGGTAGCGTCGTTGGCTACCGCTACGGAAGTCCCGGGTTTTATTCCCGGTGCGGACAGTTTACATAAATTGAACTCACAATCGATTTATGGATTTCTGTTCGTAGTCTGAGTGTTTGTGATGTCTAAAAGCTCCCTCCTCACCCACCCACTCGGTCCTCACGGGGCGTAGCGATAGCGATTAGCTAACCACTAGTCCTGTCCTGTCCTATCCCTATCCTTCTATCCCTACTCTCTTCGAAAAAAGAGAGGTTGAGCAACTGAGTAACAAACAGTTCTGATAGAAAAATTGAGTTGAGATACCTTCATTAGGAGACCATATGCTCTACGTTGGGTGCGCACATAAGAGATTGAGAGAGGTACATCCTACCCGGAGTCTGTATACTCTAAATTGTGTGCCAAAATTGCTTCAAAAATAGTTAAGGAAAGCTTCTTCAAAAACATTACGTATATTTTCATTTCGATTCAAAGATAACATTAACTGTCCCGCCAAAGTTCAATAATAATTATTGCTTTATTACGTCCCATTATTTTTTTTACATTGATTTTGAAAATCATTGTCCAATATAAAACGTAAGTGATTATTTTCTCACGCGAATGTTATTACTATCAATTATTTTATAAGAATCTTTAGATGCTTAATTGCCATTAAATATATATTTTATATGACTAAATGTCTAAAAGGTTGAAATGATTTATGTATAGATATATAGCTTTACGAATTGGTGGGCCTTGATTTAAGGCTTGGTAAAACCTTCATCCGGTAATCAAGAGTGAATGTCTGATACTAATGAAGATTATTGCAGTAATATTAAATATAGATTACACAGGTTGCATTACAAAGTGAATGCGGTGCTTCAGAAAGAATGGCTCTCAAATTGAAAACCGCATAGTAAGGTCACGAAAAGGTTGGAGACCGCGAGATCAAAATAATTGACTTTTTATTTTATTTCGGCTATTCGAAAAAGCCTTGGATAAGCATTATAGCTCATTATATTGGTTTCTTTGTTCTCTCTTCATAGACGTACGAAATATTATACAATCATATAAAAAAAGATAAACATTGAATGCGCCAAATGTTAATAGTTTGAGATATGGCAACAGACACTTTATTAAATTTTGACTATTGAGATTTTGTACACTTCCATGTATTTTGTCACTAACGACCCGGGTTTCGCCTTTCGGCATCTTCAGACATTCGAGCTCACGAATGGACTCGAACTGACAGATAGTAAACAGTGTCTAACGTTTATATAGAAGATACAAATACGACAAATATTATTTACGAGGTAAAATATTATACGTCTGAGAGCCAAACTGATACCTGAGTTAACATTTCGAGAATTGCCTTAATCCTTATTTTGTAAACAACACATTATTAGAGTGGCGAATTGCCGCTTTCCAACTTCTTTTAGAATTACCAGTGATTTTACAATTATAATAGCATTGTGGGTTTCGACGGGATGCAATTCGACGAAAGGGTAAATATTTATAAAAAAACACTTTATTATTTAATTATTTTTATTTACAGTTAGATTAGATTAAAAAAATAGTCTTGAGGCTTACAAATTGATTTAGGGAAAATTATTTGCTTCCCTTATGATTAACGATTCTATTGTACAATATTATTATGTTATCAATATTATCATGTAAAACGATTTTCTAGATATAAACAGCATACAGTGTAAATTGTATCAAAAACGGAGGCTCGGCAAATAAATCCGACATAGATATTTTGTAATGACTTGTTTTGTTTGCGAAAAACTTATTTAATATAAGATATGAATTTCCAAATATGAAATTAAGATATAATCTTTAGCATCATTAGATGATAATAAATATCATTTTCAGAAGACTTTTCCTCATATTTCATAAAAAAAATAAAATCTTAATTGCAAATAATGCATCCAGTAACAGCAGAAATCAATTTTTTTATCGTAGTTAAAGTATAAATTTTCTCAAAATGTGTGCATTTTCATAAGTTTTGTCACTAACGACGCAGGTTTCGCTTTTTGCCATCTTCAGCCATTTAAGTGAACGGATCAACACGAACTGACAGTAAACAATTGTGTATCGTTTATATAAAAAATGGTCGAGAAAAATTATTATCCCTAAGCCTAGGAACTATATTGATGGTGATTTAAATACTGAATTAAATATGTTCGATAAATTAATTAAATTTACACTGTGTTAAATTACATCTCAATATTTTTACAAAGAAATCATGATAATAAAAAAATTACCTACTTGTTTTGACTATAAAACTTACATAAAATTATGCATGCTATAAAATTAGATTATGAAAACTATTATTAAAGTGTACGCCTCTGTCTAAGGAAAATTTCAGTTAATTGACCTTTCGCGTACTAAAGTGAAATAGCTTCTTAGATAAGAGTTTTGATTTCGTGTTAAATGGCGATATGAATGATTGTGATTTATTCAACTCACCTGGTCTTAATTGTTTAACACGTTTGAAAACTTATCTATTAAAGAAAGACCGTGCCTTAGACAGGCTATTATATTATTTTATGACATGACAAAGGGGAAACATTGAGCTATTATTTATCAATTCAATACAGGGCTGGCTGAGAAAGATCCCCCGCAAAACCCGTCCCAAAGATGCAACATCAATCTATTTCTGATTTCGTTATAGGACAGAATATAAATAATTGAAAACTTTTTCGGAATTGTCGGCTCTCTAGCAGGGATGGTGAAACTTTTTCTTCAAGTGTGCCAAAAATATGCCTAATTCTCAAAAAAATCTTCGCGTGCTAGTTGAATAATATGGGTCTAATAAGTTAAAATAAAAATATGGTTTTACACAATTAGGTTTATTAAATATATATCAACTGTGGAAAGGAAAAAGGACGTAACCCATGCCAAAACATATTGTGTATAAGTCACAAAAACGTGCTAATACACTATATTTATATATCGACTGCACAGAGGCAAAAGGACTTATCCCTAAGTCTTTTCAAAATATTTTTTTTGATACTCACAATGTATACAATATAATACACGTTTTGTTTGGGCTATACACAATATTTTTGAGTGGGTTTTACGGCCTTTTTCCTTTCCACAGTCGATAAAAATACATATATATAAAAGCACCAACATGATTTGTAAATTTACAACATTTTGAGATATTTGTTGTTGTTTTTTTTTATGAAAATTTATCAATTCGTGGTTTATAGTTAATAGCTTTTAATCTCACACACGCTACAGATAAATCTTTACCGATTTCTCACGATTTTATCAAATTCGACGAAGAAAATAGTGAAATTGAAATGAATCGTACGATAACACAAAAATTGTCAAAATAGCAATTGTTTCGAAATGTTCCCCAGTTTAACCAGAAATTCTCCGCGTGTCATAGATTCGCCATCTCTGCCTGACATTGGTGAAAAATATTAAATGTACGTGGGAAAAGGGAGAGAATGAATTAATGTCTATACAGTGATCAACAATGCTGAATTTGGCTTTTACAGTGATGTACCTAATGCGGTTCTGATTTGAATAAGAATTCAATGTACCTGAAGTTATGTGATTGATATATATATCATTAATAGTTCTTCGATGTGTTCATATATTGTACACAAATCAACCAGGAAACTGACAACATATCGTTCGGAGACAATAATTCTCGAGTCGAGGACAGACTCCGCCCTGTTGTTTGGAATGTCACAACTGGCAATGCGATACCAACATGCCTTCACCATTTCACATAGTACGAGTATATGTGACAATAGAACCGACATCAAAGTATCAGGGTTGCCAAATTGTGCTGATAATGCAAAAACTCCCGCCATTTCTTTTTTCGATCTTACTTGTGAAAAATTCTGTGGTTTGGATTATAAGATGAAAGTCATAATTAAAGGTATTATATCGTCGAATCAAAATACTAAATCACAAAAAACACGTCTCCAGTTAAATTTTCTGGCATGGAATTGAAAACATTGCGTTGAGTTTGTACGCTTTTCAAAAAGGCGTGGTTTGATATTTTATATTCGTAAATCTTTTAGTCATTGAAAAGAGAATATTCAGGTGTTAAAAAATCCATATTCAAGGTCAAAATCATCCTTGAATTAAAATGCTTGGCCATCAAAAACACTAATTATGAATCGCATAATAAATTAACAAACGAATACTTTATAAGATATAAATGTATGTAAATATATGCGAAGTTAGTGTTTTCATAATTTATTAAGCTGTCGTATTTAAAAAAATATATTTTAAATGATTGGTGATATTGACCTTATCATTAATTATTTTTAATATTACATACACTTCCTAGAAAAAGATAACATGTGTTATGTGTAAAAATATTGATGGTATTCGGCATCCAATTAATTTTAAAAAAATGTAATTAATAAGCACTTTAATAAAGAAATAAATATTAATTCTTTTATTTTATAACGATTTAATTGAATATTGAAATGCGGGAAAGCGATTGAATAATTATGTGACCAACTATTTAGATAATCTGTCCTTAAGAGCCTGGTAGCTTGCTTTATTACTTCACATTTTATTAGGACGTAAAACATTAAAGACAGTTGTTTGGTCAGTCAAAAGAAAATTATAAAATTTGAATACGTGCATAGTTTATTCTTTAAATAAACGTAAATCTTTTATTGACGAATCGTATATGCAGTTTACTCATCTTATGAGAACTCTGTAGACGCTTCAGTGCTCGGCTAGACTGCGCTGCGTTTGAAACTGAAATGCAAAACCGCTCAAGACAAGAGGTGTGAACTTCCAGTCCCTGTGCATTTGACTCTGGCCCAACACTTATTATTATCACATGTAGGTGTGAAATATTCTCATGACCTAAGCGTTGCGGTTCGCGGTGTATAATGGAAAATAAAATGTCATGCAATGGACACACAGTTCCGACGTAATAACTACTTAAGACATTCAGTATTTCAATTTCAATACCGTCATTTATGACGGGTACGGTTATACTAGTGATTTAATAAAACGTAAGATGAATATACTCAGGAATTTTTTAAAAATAATAATTTGCTGAATGAATAATTAAGTAATATGATATGTAAATTATTGAATTTTCGCGATCGGTATTGGCTGTTCTTATTTTTTTTTCTTCAATTGCATTAAGGCAGAACTTATCTAGACTACGCGTGGAAAATGAATAGAAAATTAACTACCCCTAAGTATTAGAAAAGAATATGTAAAATATTTTATATGAACATAAACTTGTTGGGTAAAAAACAGATAAACGTACAGATGTATTTTTTGAAATCACCATTTGGAATTAGTGTAAAAAATATGTTTTATATTTCATAATTATAATTACTTTTATTTTTACTTTTAGGATTGGCAGTTAACACCATAGAAGTGAGCTCATACGAAATATTTTAATATACGCATTATGCAAAAATGACAACTCTATTTATTTAATTTGTCTAATAAAACGTGCAACAAAATTATCGGGTTAAAAATAGCAATGACTAATTCTTAACCTTTTCTTATAAAAAAGATAGAATTTAATAAAATCTATTCAACAATAAAAATATAAATGTTTTATATATTAATAAAATAATCCATTTTATGGCATTAGTAAAATGGAAATTTCATAGCAATTATGAAGAGCCTTGTGCATCATTTTTTATTGTTTGCTTAAATTATATAGACACCGTTAAATTATTAAAAATTTAACACGGTGTGGAAAATTATTCATGAACCATCATCATGAATGACTTATATAGCTTATAATCCTTGTGAATTATTACTTAATATTGACCTATCACCTCTTCATTGAGTTATCTACCACACCTGTCGAACGCGCTCAGTAACGACGACTCAAAATCAAAATTTGATTTATTAAAACCAAGAATATGACAGTAGTTTGTAAGTGATTGCTATGATGGAAGTCTTCTGCAGTAAGGTCAAATACTAAATAACGATATCGCTTCATCCCATAACTTGTTTAGAGAAAACACATCCTACTAAGTAGTCACTTAATTTATCTCTATCTTCGCCAATCAGTTGTTATTTCAGCTTATATAAACTTGGTACCGAATGAATTTAATAAAATCATACCAAAAGAATATGGAATGCTTTAATATTTTATTGAACAGATCGGACACTCTATCGTAAACTAAAATATTTCTTTAAACCTCTTATGTTCTGCCCTCTTATAATTAAAAAAATCACTCAGTAGAATTGCATAAATCATGTCTCTACAATATGAACTAATCTTGAATAAAGTAAATATATAAATATTGAGGAAAAAAACAATATATTGAAACTATTTTGTATTTTTATACCGCAAGCTTTACACATTTAATGGCTGAATTACAAATAACGATGTATTTAATGAAATTTAAGTACAAAATTATCTTTAATTTCTTAATAAATTCCAATACAGCATTGCGGTGGCTCTTGTGTCACCATTTCACTGCAATATATATATCTACTTCAAGTAAGCTGAATTAATAGCTTTAATTTTGATTACATAATATTTAATTCATTACAAATTTTTAAAAAGAGGTTAACATAATCATTGATCCTTAGCAATTGACTTTCAAATATACAAACGTAGTGTAATAATTCGGTCTCTTACTGATAAACCATAATATTTATAAATATCATCTTATCAAATGGAAAAAACATCTCAGATAATGTTTAGGATAGAAATAGAAGTCAGCAGTACTTGTACACTAATAAAATATAATATTTATTACCATAAGTTACGTAATAATCAAATTGATAGAACGCTCTATAGGGCGCTAGATGGGATTTTGTTAACCAAATGGAATGCTGCGAAACGCGATGGGTACAGTTACAAACTATTTGTTTTCCTGTCTCGCAAATGTGTTCAAGTTTAACATTGTCATACTAAATATTCTGTCAAGGCACGGGAAAGACAGTAATAAAGCCCCCCTACGAATACTGGTCGTAATTATAATTTGAACTTGACGAGCTGACTATAAAATGTAATGATAATGAAATGATTATCATCAAAAAGAATCACATTAGTTTTTTCTAACAAAATCAAACATTTATTTTTTCAGATTTGAATTATTGAGATTTTGTACACTTCCATGTATTATGTCACTAACGACCCGGGTTTCACCTTTCGGCATCTTCAGGCATTCGAGCGCACGAATGGACTCGATGCCGAAAGGCGAAACCCGGGTCATTAGTGACAAAATACATGGAAGTGTACAAAATCTCAATAATTCAAATTTGATATTGAAATTCCATCAAGCACCCTCAGTCGATGTCTTAAATTATTTATTTTTTCCGTTGGAAATCGCCAATAACCGCGGTCATTGTTGGTGTTTTTATTATTTATAGCGTTATGTTTGGCTTCTAAAAACAACTATGGATTACTAAGATTTCAAATGCTCCTATAAAAACTTTAACAGTGTTGCTATGTTAACCAGGAAGGACATTTTTTATAATTCAATTCTCACGAAACAAATAAATAGCAATAAAAAATAAATAAAGTTCTTCATGCATGTAAATCACACGTAAAGCTTCAGACTTCAAATCTTTGCTCATCTATAAAACAATATTTTATTGCAGGAACAACTTACCAATTTATGGTCATTTTTTGTAGCCCGGATATTGTCTTGTATACAATCTCAATCTTTGTTAAAAAAATGAGACATCCTTCTAAAAATTATTAATTTAAAGTTTTTCAATGGTAACTAACACATGCTGTTATTAGTGTTTTGAATAGAATTAATTTATGCTATTTCAAATTTCAGATACCTTTTATGTATTTGAGCAGATCAATGTGTCACAAAATGTGTAATAAATATATTTGATTCATTTTTATATGCCTGCAAGCGATCCCTATAATAGCTTTTTATATCTTCAATATAATATATTATGTTTGTAAAATATTACGTAATCAATGCTATTATACTCACTAAATATAAGCCATTATTTATATTCCTCTTTAGTAACGGATATGATATCTATTATGTATATTTAGAAGCCATTGTAAGTGATTAGTACTCCCAGATATGCTCGGAAAATGTTATATAACTTTACTACGCCTGGAGGGAGCCCGAAGCCCTGAGGGGGCATCGGAGATTAATATTCAATAATGTTATACTTATATATGATTGATACTGCATTTAAGCTAATTAAAATCTCACTATTGAAGTATTTTTTATCTATTTTTGAAAGCTTAAGGATTAACCAAAGTAAATAAATATCATCTAGTGTAAATGGAAATGGCTCTACTTCAATTCAAAGCCTCTCAAGTTGGCTCTCAACAAATTTAATTATAATTTGGTAATATTCTTAAAAGCATTAAGATAAATGTATCAAGATAATATTTATTGATTTATGCCAACCTACAGAGAGAAAAATTACAAATTTATGATGAATTGTAAAAATATGTTTTAGTCAAAAATATCACTTGGCCCAAATAATGTATGTACCTACCTAAAAATATTTAAATATCTTCTGCGATAAAAAACAATAGTGGCTTTTTTCAAATAAAGAACATCAGTTTGGTAAACTGCCAGTGACGAACGTCAGGTTGACATTTACTCAAAATGGCCGCATTTCGTGAAAATAAAAGGTCGGGACAAAGGAGCGCCAATTAAGCAATTGTTCTAACTCCTATACTATTTAAAAATTCTTGCACTTTTCGTTGCGATGGTCGCTAGCTGTGAAATTGATTTGTTTCGCGTGGATACGTTTCTAGAACGGCGATGACTCAAATCGCTCTGAATTTTCCCAATGGATTTATTTACAAACATTTCCCAACAGTATATTATTATTGAAAAAAAATATTCGGATTACATGCTTTACGTGATTTTGCACTAGAACAGCATAATGATAGTAATAGAATAATGGATTGTTTACCACAGACGCGTATTTTTTTAGCAATACTTAAGTCAGTTTGTTGTTGTACTGTCTAAACTAAAAATAAACCAATGGTTGCAAATATTATCAACAAAGTTTTACAATACAGATCTATCAATTTAAGTCTCTCTGCAATAATGAAATGTTGATATTTTAAAGTACTCTTATTATTTTCAATGTAAAATTTGAAAAAAATACATCATTTAAAGCACATTTTGAATTAATTTGAGCAAATAATTATTTATTTTGTTAATTAAAGTTCGTATATAAAATTTAGTACCATAATATGACTGCTGATTTGATGATTCCAGTACTCCACATTCAACAGAAACCTTTCATTAAAAAGGTAACGTAGTGCTAAAATTTTACACTCATTCTTCCATATCCGCGTCATCTTTTTACCATTTTCCTGACATTGAGGGTTAAGTTAACCAATACATTATCTGTTATGGCAATTAAAAGTGTTTGTAACACGAGAAACAAACCATTTTTGTCTTTGCAGACTTTGATATATTATAAAGATGCTATTTTCAATTAATCGAAATGAACAATGATTCCATTTTGATTTACTAACCATATCCGGCAGATCGAATCGATTTGATAGAGCCGTGGGACCCGTGACCATCGTAGACCGACAAGATAGATTAGCAGTAAGGTCCCATGAACATTTTTCAATATTTTTTTCTTGAAATCATCATAATGTGATACTTGTTCGCTTGGATCGTGCACTCTCCGACCTTCGTGACGTGAGGTGATCACTCTTCTTTTTACGCCGACAAAATATTCTCAACAATCGACGCTGGGGTGACCCGGCGAAGGTTAATCTGTCTCCGCAGTGGCGGTCGGTCGTAGATATGATTATTTCACATTGCCTGTCATTAATTCCTCTTAAAATAACATTTGAATCGTGAAATACGAGTTTTGTGGAAAATTCACATACGAAGTCGATAAAATCCAGAAGCAATAGTCTTAATCAAACAATGATTATTACAATTTTGTTGGCCCATTCTATCAACTGTCATAATTTTTTGATTCGCAATCTGGGAACGCATTATACTCAAGATGAAATGCATTTTACGATGTATTTGGATGCCACTAGATAACAATGTGTGCGAAAATTCTTTAAATAATATTTTAAGCCTTATGATGTTATGACATAGCCTTATTCTTGATATTTCAGTCAGTATACTTTCGTATTTTGAACAAAAATACGAGTTGACATTACAGAATTTTAAATATATTTTAAAGGTTGTAATTTATTATTCTCTTCTTTAAATCCTATTCCCTTTAATGGAAATAATATTTACTAATAAATTTATTGCGTTATGCTATAATCAAATCCCACTAAACTTTTAATACTGTCACTTTCGATACAATTAGATTACTATGAATTATTACCAGGTATGCACCTGTCAGTTTTCCTTCAATAAACGTCTGCAAACAATGCGCAGACAGACAGACAGATCGAAAGAAAGAGTGTGTGTGTGTGCTTCAAATTCACTTCTTAAATAAATTTCATTTATAGCTAAAAAAATATTTGAAAATCCTGGTAATGAAGTTCTACTAATAAAATTAGAATTAAATCGATTTATAACAATACGTTTAAGTAATCCTGCAATCATAATGCACACCTGCCAAATTTTAATTGTTGGCGATATTTATACAATAATTGTTTTCAAATATTAAATAATCCTTTTTTTAATTTTGAGTGCATGAACTTCATATTATGCGATCACAATTGCAACGGTTTTTACCAGAATATTAATAATTTATTTACTTAGAAGAATATTTTACAAAATCTAGAATGTCACTGGTTCTTATTGCACATGGGAGTATTTACTGGTGGGTTTTTCATCACAACTTTTATTTCTTCATGTATTATTATGTAATGCAGAGGCTAGTAATAATAGTATAATCTATTTAATCTTTTGGTTTCCATATTCACAAAAAAAAAACATTATGGCCTTCAAAGTGCAGTCTCCCAACAAAATCGTCTTCAAGATCATCATACATAAGATAAAAATAATTGTTTTGAAGCTTTCGTAATATTATAAATATGTGTATTTATATATTATATTATTATAATTACACCACTAGCGTGTCAAAAAGATTTACTTTTTTAGTTTCTACGCTAAGAATATTCTATATTAAATTAATATTAGAAATATAGTTTGTATGCAATGTATGCATGGTAATACTTTCGTTCTGTTCGATTGTGGTCAAAGGTTTGAATCCCCAAATGGAATGTTGTTATTCCATCGATTTATATATTTCCATAACTAATCCTTTCCTAAGGCCCTCACTATATCCTTACCAACTCTAAAAAATCAAAAAGATTATTATTAATATTAAACATCTACGTTATTAACATTCATATTATGATATTTACAATATTTAAAATAACATCAATTGTTATTAAAATTATTTAAGTGGCTCGCAATTTCATTGTAAAATTTTCCCATTTGCTATTTCTGTTAATGAATCATTTTTTATACATCATATTTATCTTGCGTAATTGACATTAGATGTGTTTAAATCTTTGATTACTAATGTCTAGTTATTTATTTGTAAGAGGTACTTAACATTTTAATTGTGTATAATTTAATTTCATTAATGTATGATTATATGTAAATTCTTGAACCAATTGTTTTATATACTTGGTAATTATTATCACTTAATTTCATATTAATAGCATTGTTAAAATTTATATTTTAATATTTGATAATGCTCACAATGAGCAAAACCGGTCCTGATAATTATAAAAATGTAGTACAAAACAAATTGTATTTTTTTTTAATATAGTCTCTTTCCACCTAGGATTGACAGTTAACACCTTAAAAGTATGTATTTATTTACTTATTTCTTACAGCTATTTATTACATTTTTAATTGTTTCCGAGGACTTCTTGAATAAATCGACGACAGCCGGTTATTTATGTATTTTACACTCAAATCACAAGGATTCGTTTCAAGTCAATTATCAAGACCAATTATAATGGAATTTTAACAGCGCGTTATTTTCTGAATCTCTCAATGCCATTTTTTATATCTCACCCACAAAGTACATGTGTGGTTAAATTTTTTAAATCTAAAACAAAACTGAATTACTTGTGAAGAGTACTTATTTGTGTTACAACAGGGTTCAGCAATTGTTAAAAAAATATACTCTGATCTTTAAAATGTAAAATTTATTGTTTTCTCTACAATTCACCACAATTCTTGGTTTTAACAAGCATATTTATGAAATGCATACAATATTGGGATGAAGTTCACCAAAGCACGAGAAAAAGACAGAGATAGAAATAATTTATCGCTCAGATCTGCATAAATTCATTTTTGCCGCAGACACAAGAACCTTGCACATACATTTTTTTCATAGTTATATCCTCAGTAATTAAAAAAATGGGATACAAAAAAAAGAATCTCAGTCGATCTGATTTTTACGATTACGGCTGTTACAACGTCTCTACCTACAGCCCTGGTTTCAAAGATGAACCAACTACCATTCCAATTATTGCACAAGCATCTTGCTCAATCGTCAACAATATGTTATGTTTTTAATTTTTACTAATTCGTGTGAAAAACGTTACGTTATGATATACACTTACCCACGATATGTCCTTGAGTATTTTCTAATAGATTCTAGTAGTTATAACATCTGTTTGATTAATGATTAATTGCATTGGAAATATTATTTATGGATTCGTGAAATAGTTGCACGAAGTGAAGTTTGACGACAATCAAATGGTGACATTCTGCATACAATTATTACAAATATATTTTTATTGATAGATATTTCAACCATATGCCACTGCGAGCTTTTACGAAATCGTACAATTCTTACCTAAGGGTTATAAAAGAATATCTATTATTTTTTTCCATTTAAATGATACGATAATAATACTTTAAACAGCCAAGAAATTTACATTTTCTTTATCAAAGTTATCGATAGCAAAAACAAATGAAAATCTTTCAATTGGAAAAATATTTCATTTTCAGCGCATTCACATAATATGACGTAAAGTAAACGACCTATCACAAATAGAGACAGTGAGCTACCACAAGACAGAGAAAGAAGTTGTTTGCTTTATTTGTTTTCTGGAGGTATGAATACTCCTGGACGATTTTAAAAACATCAATATATGGTAAGATGACACTATTATTGTCAATTTTGTTTGCAGCGTTAAACTAAAAAAGTAATGGTCTTTAACTCTTTGTTTCTTATTTAACAGACCAAATAAGCCGAACAAATTAGGAAAGTACGTAAATCATCAACGGACATTTTTTAAATAAAAAAATCTTGATTAAACTTTACCAGTTCGGTAATATTTCGCGATTTCTTTTTCCATAATATATATATTGAGATATTTCCAAATCAATTATTTCAAATTTGTGTTCCACTTAATTATTAAAAACACAGATACGAATGAGCTTCAATTTCAATTTATTCATACTCAAAAATGTTAAATAAAAAACAATATTATTTTAATTTCACTATGTAATGATGTGAAAAACGAATTTTCTCAATGTAATCGACAAAACCATTGAATGGTTTTTATAAGTCAAAAACTTTTAAAATAAATTATAAAATGTTATGTGTGCGTGTTGCATTATTATAATATCACTTTGGAGTAATTTTCATAACAACATGTATATATTTGTCAATAATATGACAAAGTTACTGGATAGTTAATCACCGTGTATATGTGGTAGACAATAGGTAATCAAAATATGACAAATAAAGTGTTGTAATTAAATATCCGAGAATTATCTTAACGGTAGGCAATTGTCCTTATTATTAAATGTATAAAATTAGGACTCTAATATCATAACTCAGAGTCTCCGTCAATGTTTGTTTTTGATAAACCATGAAAAACCGTTTTCATGCTAACAGAAAAACTGACGAAAAGACGCCCAAACCGTGATTTGTAAGCAAACACTGTTGTCCAAAGACAGTTCAATGATGCACTGCCATTGGCTGGAATAGATATTATTAGTTTAGACAATTGAGTCGTATAATATCAAAAGAAGAACTATCCCATATTTTTCGAAATTGAACTAATGCTGCCACACTATTCTACTGGTCATAGTATATGGCTAGAAATAAAATGTTGGTATCAAAAACATGTAACGGCTTGGTAAATCATACTTTCAAACAATCACAGAGTTACCCTAAGTGATGTCACAATATGGCCGCTCATAAAAATTTAAAACATTAAAAAACTCCAAAACGCCAAGAAAACGTTTTTCGTGTTTACTTTTGATACTATACTACTCAATTATAGGGCATTGTAGAATGTATGTTTTGAAAATGAACAACATTTTCACATCAATTTTAGATGGGAGTTTATAAGTTTTTTCTTCCATGTCCGCTCCCAACGTGGAGTATACGGTCTTCTAATGGAGATATTTCAACAGAATCTTTATATGAGAACTGTTTGTTACTCAGTTGCTCAACCTGTCTTTATCAAAGAGAGTAGGGATAGAAGCATAGGGCTAGGACAGGACTAGTGGTTAGCTAATCGCTCTGGATACGCCCCGTGAGGATCGGATGGGTGGGTGAGGAGGGAGTTTTAGACAACACAAACGCTCAGACTACGAACAGAAATCCATAAATCGATTGAAATATCAATTTATGAAAACTATCCTCATCGAGAATCGAACCCGAGACATCCGTAGCCGTAACCCACGACGCTACCAACTGCGACAACGACTACGACAAAGATAATTTTATAAAGATATTTTATAATTTAAATGGTAGGTGTAAACACGAAGAACAGTGCTGCATTCATAACTTTGTTTTTTCATTTGCTAAAGATTATGAGTTACTAGACCCCTCAATTGTTCGCGTATAAAATTTGACTAAGCTACCATTGACAGGTTGGATAGAATTATTATGTTAGGCAACAGGCGGAATAGATCATCTATCAAAATGTGGAGGCGAACTTCTCGAGAAGACAAAAGCTGCTTCTAGTTTTGCGTTTACATACCGGAAAATTTACATGACAATACTTATAAAGTGTTTTTGTCTCTTTATAACTTTGTTCAATGATTAAGCATGTAGCTAGCTCCATTGTAAGTCTGCTTATCTATAAGTATATTAATATCTTTTTAATGTTGATTTTTTTCTAGACTATAATATACATATATATTATTTATTTATACATGTCTCCTAATGTGAGGCTCATGAATTCAGCATTTCAACATAATGTGTTTAAAGATAGTTTGTTGTAAATCAACGTCTCTTTTCTAAGAAGGATTGGATTAGTATAAGCCCAGTGGTTAACTAATGGCTATTTCTGTGTCATATTTCCAGTATCAGAAAAGAGGTGCATGAGAAACAATGGAAATATAACAGATAATACATTGGACACAGGTCAATTAAAAAAACAATGTATTTATGTGTCAACTCGGAGATTCGCGCCCTTAATCGCGTAGATGATTAAGACGAAAACTCAAGAGCGTTTACCGTTAAGCTTGTCCGTTCCTAATGTGGATCATATAGACTTTATAAATTACACAGACTTCTAAAAGATTTTGCATTACGAGAACTGCTTGCCATTGAGAATTGTTTTAAACATCACATCATGCCTTAAAATATAAATTTAAATATCGATTAAAAAATGAAAGTATTTATAATGGGATCCAAGCCTATGGATATTGCAACCGAAGAGGACTGTGTTAACCACTCGGCTATAGACCCGGAAAATAGTATATTTTGTCCAGAAATATTTCCATTCCTCCTATCCATGCACAGAATATTTTAATAATACATTTAGTTCTTCCGTTTCATCGACGAATACATAAAATGGTATAGAAATAAAATACATTACATAACTTTTATTATTTTTTATTACATTATTATTATATTCAACTGCTTCTGAATGACGCCGAATCTAGAAATATAAGGAAAATGGCGTAAATACGAGGTCCGAATAATAAATTAATGAAAAAAAATATTAAGCATCCAAAAAACCATAATAGTTAAACGTTCGTACCGCAAAATTATATTCGTAGTGTAAACGAACATTTTTTAAATGCGCTTTTTATTTCAAGTATCAGTTTAAGACCTATCTATTAAATTTTTATAAAAATAAAACTAATAATGTATACAACCGTCGAATTACATCACAAAGGTTACGTATTTTTTCCCAGGTCCACAATTATCAGAATGTGGCATTCTGATTATTATTAAATTATTATATAGCATGTTATTGCCCCGGTGTTGCAAGTAAATGTCAAATATTTCAATTGGTGAATCTTCCGACAGTGATTGCGAGCAAAAATGCTACGACGGAAAAAATTAAACAATCACTCGCCAATCAGAAAGCATAAATAAACGGCAGGTTGGTAAAAAAGATGATCTCCCTCAATGTCAAACACTGCACTACCATTAATTTGATTTTTTAAGATACAATCATCGTTTGTATGCCAATTGAATACGCTTTATAATGGTGTTATTAATTTTATTTTGAACTACAAAACTACAGGAACGCACAGAAACCTGACCTATCACGTGAAGCCGGATCGAGTAGACTTTTATAAAAATGATTTGGAGCAGTGGCGTTTGTTTCAAGGGTGTTTTTTTTTTCAATAATATGGAACATATTCTAGGAAGTAGACCACATCATTTAGTCCATTTTGTATGTTTATTATGATAGCCGTATCCGCTCCCGATATGGCGAATATGGACTCCTAATAAAGCATCTCAACAGAAGCTGTATTGGATGTTTTTCAGTCGCTTAGCGTGTCTTTTTAGAAAGATGGTGTTAGGACAGACTAGTTGCTAGTTATTCATGAAAGTGTCGGTTTTTAATATCGTGAACACCGCAACGACTGAAGAGGATGATTATGGACGACATATCAATAACTATATCTACATCTATTTATATACAGAGTTGCTAGATTTGAGCGGGACTACACCTTAGTTAAATAAAGAATATCCAAGTTCCACATAATCTGTGAAAATTCCGTTTCAACAGATTAGTAATACATAATGTTTTGTGTTTATTTTAGCTGGGCACTTTTTAAAATACTGTCACTATTATTAATATTTTAGTACGATATATTATATTTCTCTATGGCATAATAACTTTAATATAATATGGTGGTATGCATATTTTTTTATATATTAGCTTTGAATATATTTATCGGTAAAAATCCATCATTCAGCCATCATAAATAAAGTTGTGTCACTTTACCCCGTTCTAACGTGTAATTAAGACAAGTAAACTAACCCAGAGATTAGGACAAGGCTGCTTTTCACAATACCATTTGCTGCCACAATATTTAAGATGTTATATAAATTCGAAACTATACGCTAACAACCATGACTGATAAGAAACTCGATTACGTACGTTTATTATTCATGGAAACTGGGGGAGCAAGGTAATTAAAAGAGATGGTATAATAAACACATAGATAATTTAATATCGAATGACATAACGCCGCCATAACAATAAATCTCATCTACAGTAAAGTTTATGCCGTGTAAAAATTTATGCTACTGCTTTAATTCTACCTTTAGCCGATAACGTTTTTAACGATTACATAAATTAAAAGAGAATTGTGTTATTTTAATAACTAATGATATATTCAATCGCAGTTTATTTGATAGCTATCATGTGGTATAACAAATTATCAATTTTAAAACTATTATGATATTGCAGTCATTCATTATCTGTACGCTTCCATGATATCGAAAAAGTGCAAACCCTGCAAAGCTCTCAAAATAGTGAAAATAAAAAGTTAACATTTGTTTATTTGTTATTGGACGTACAAATCCAAAATAATATTTATTTCTTATAGTAAAATTAAACAACATTTACGGATTAATGCTGCTTAAATAAATAATACATTATAACCGCTTAATTATTTCACACGAGTAAGATGTGTGATTTTTGACATTTTTTCATGATTCATGTTTTAGTGACTTTCCCAATGCGTATTGAATGTATAGCATCGGAAAACTTTTTGTTAAAAAATCAATCAGGGTTAGTAAGTTTCCTACCGTCGAAGATTTAATGGGGAAATTTGAATCGATTAATTATGATAATCTTCCTACCCAGGCCACTCACTTCAAAGTATCACTTAATTTTTCACTACTTTCACATAGTTCATGGCTGTATCTAATTCATAAAACTGTTATCATTTAACTTACGCAACGAATTGTGGAATCGCCGGAAATATTACGGGGATATATTATGACGTGACACACCCTGGTTTTTGTTAAGTATAAGTTTCATTAGTGTCCAGAACTGAAATCACCCAGCGGCAGCGGCAATAATTCGCAGAATCGGCCCAAAACTTGTTACCATGCCGTTCAATAGCCGCCGGGTACGCCCGCTGGACCAGTCCATTTTTACGGAAAGGGGTAGCTCCGACGATGCAGGGAGTTTTTAATTGTATTTGTGGACAGTCGATTACGATCTGTCGAGTCGGACGAGTGAGGTCTCGCCGCGGCGGAGGTAACGTGACGATGTGAATTGTTTGTTTTTTTTTATTTGCATTGGACTTAATTTAAAATCGTTTGTCGTGTCATTTGTATTATAAATTAAAGTAAATTCAGTTGCTAAGTAAATGTAAATGTAGAATCAATTTTATATGTTAGGATTTATATATTTGTGTAATGTAAACCAATGCATCTTTGATGGAAAAATAAATAAGTTTTGAACCGGATTTGAAATGGTGTTTGTCTGAGATCACAGCCCTTCCAGGACTCTGGATAACCAGCCGCTCGCCTCTCTTCGATCCGGGGTCTTTTCAGACGATTTATATTATTTTGTTTAGTATTTCTCGTTAGCCCAGCCCATCTAATGCCCCAGTACGCCATTGAAGGTTTAATATACAATATAAAAATATTGTTCGTGCGAGTACCCATTAAAAATGTCAAAGTTGAAACGATCATCGCATTGTGTCCGCCATTGCGAGATCTTCGAAGCATCGTGAAAGAATAGAATTTAACTGACAAAGGTCAAACAAAACCAAGCATGGAATGCTCAGCTTCACTATTAACATGGCCGTTCCTAACATCTACGACCATGGCTAAAAACAAGCAACAAAAAAATTCAATTATAACTATTAAACACCTGTCTATTAGATGTTAAATAATTTCGCTAATGCAATAAAAACGTTTGGTTTTTTATCAAGGGCATTAATTCTACACAAAAATCGAATTAAAATTGTTTCATTATATTTGCCAATCATGCTTCGTTCCGTAGTAAAACATTTGTGGGTCAAGTTTGGCGGTAAAAGGATGCAAAACTAAAAAGTATGAGATATCGACGAAATAAATACATTCGCCAAAAATACGTGACAGCACATAACAAAAGACTAAATAAAGTTTTGAAAATTCAGAGAGCAATGAGTTTTGTTTCTTACAATGATGGCGGTAAATAATATATAATACGTATATCAATATTACTGCTTTAAATACGATTAGATTTTTTTTAAAATTTAGAATAAGGACTTCAAAGACAACGTATCATCGCCGCATATTTTAAAACGGCATATCAAAAATGAGTGTTGCGTATTTTTCTACCTTAGACAAAAATTAAAACTACGAAAAATAAATAAAAAGCATCTCAATTACCTGAATAAACCTGATATCAGTGCGGTAAAAAATACCACAGTATTGAACTCCACCATAATTATGTTATATAGTTGATAGTAATTTTGGCATCACGCCATCGTCTGAAACTTTGCTATTTTAACCTTATCATTCTACAGTTCTCCCAAATAAAAGCCTATTCAATCAATATAATAGGCCTAAGTCAGTTCAGCAAGCGAGTGACATTGCTCTATGACTTGCATCATGTTAATATATTAAGCGGCGGGAGCCTCGAATCCTCGAAAGGACACTTTCATACATTGTTTTATAAATCCACATACAAAGGCATGGATGTCTGTGGATTCATTCAATTACGACCAGCTCTCGTTAAACACACTTTATTTATGTCCATGAGTCCACATTAGGAGTGGTCAAATGGAAAAGTTTTTTGTTGCATAGAATATTTTTGATAGTTACCGAATGTTCTATATTTTGTTACAAAATCTGTTTAAATTATCTTATAAGGATGCGCAAGACAGTGTTTTGGATGTTTTAAATCATATATGGGTATAGCCATCATATACCATACCATATTTCTAAATTAAATGAATGATAAAATGAAACTGATCGTTCACAAACTAAATCTTAAAATGTGGTTTGCCAGTTCTCTCTCACACGTTTAGATTTGTATCATATAATAAAACACGAGATAGCAGTATACAAGTATTAAACTTATAGATATATTATATAGTTTCTATAAAGATGTATTATATTTGAATAGGAGTCGATCCAAAATCACTCTTTTGCATTCGCTCTGAAAAAAATGCCATATTTGCATAAAGCTGTTTTAAATATATAGTGACAGTGTGCATTTTCCCAAAAATGATCATAAGCTCGGATGCATATAAAACAAACGTTAGATACACATTTTATTTAAAAAAAACCTTCAATTTTCAATGATCAATGCAACAACTCAGATGCGGAAATGGATACATGAATTATTTTTAATATAATTCCAAAATAAATTATCTTTTATATGTTATCAATTGTTTTATTGAAATTAATTTACATGCCACAATTTGACATTGTTCGCGTGGAATAATAATTATTATTATCAATTACGCTTATATCAATAAATATTATCATAAAGAAATATGAACCCTGAAATACTTTACGCAATTATTCGATATATTTTTTTGCACAAAACTATTGAGTACATAATATTTTAAAATAATTTCTTGTTATATTCCAACGATGTTAAGAAACATTTTTATGAAATTAATCATCTACAATATTATATGGAATAATAACTGATTTTACAAATTAAAATACATTTGAATTTATCCTCATATAGTTTGAATTTACAATGGTAAAATAAACAGTAGTACCAGTTCGTTGAATATGACGACATATCGTAATAATTTTGTTGATTACAAATGAAATTTTCCAGTCCTTAACTAATTACCTTCAATGATATACGAACAAATGATTCGTGTCCAAAAATTTTCCTAGTAACTTATAGACTTTTTCAAAGTTTGTTTCAACCTAACTAGCGCCAGAACTTTCTGCTTGATAGTTTTATCAATGATTGATTAGTCAGTAAACGTATACAGTTGTCAGATTTTTTTAATATTACGTAACACATTTTTACTAAAGGTCTACTACGTAAATGTCAGTTCAACTAAGATATAGTAAAAACATGAAATCATTTATAGGTCGCATATCTTGAATACCTATTTATTTATAATAATGTCTTTTATAATGGAAAGAAATTATTGAATGGTAATAGGCATATTAGATAATTCAGCTATTATCGAATTATTTTTTATCGTGAAAACGTTTTACGATCCCGTATCCATCGAACACGCTTCTAAACCGAAAGCTAATCGGTGCTTGCAAATACCTGTTATCAAAACAAAAGCACTTAATTACGTGTTGCTGTGCTGTCTTCATTCAACGTCATAATTATTAAACTGCACCGCAAATAATACTTCACCGCCTTTCTACGTATTAAATAATTAAATCAAACATAGTAGCGAAAGTGTAATGGAATGGTGAGAGCCAGTGGCTTTGAATTCGTTTAAATTTTATACTACGTATTTTATTTCAAAGAATTCATCATCAAATTCCTGGAATGCTTTGACGAGTTGAACTTTAAAAAGATTTTGCTCATTGTCAAAACGTATCAATCGTTTGTCGTATTCTAACCAAATCTTTCATGTCAATTAAAACAGATCAACATTCGCATATCAATAGCCGGTTATATACTTTATATCTTAGAAATCTCAAAAATATTTACAAATACATACATACACGGGTGCTCACATATTCTGTTATATAGGCTGTAGATATAACACAAATATTAGGATAGACCAAACTTCCTCGTTTAATAACTATGACATTTCGGAGTAGTAAGTATTAAGATATTTGGCATTTGGGAAAATTGACAATACGACATATTACATCTTGTACTTTGAAAAAACTCAAAGAGACTCAAGATCAACACGCATGGCCGAATTCTCAAATGTTTAATTGAAAAAATCGACATTATGATAATTGTCTTGCCAATGCTTACTGCTAAGATACTGAAATCAATTTATATTAAGTGTAACTTGATAGTGATTATAAGATGAGTCTTATTGTTCTTTGACATTCATAGCAAACTTTCGAAAAAGCATAAGCTTCTATATTCCGGGAAGAGCTTTGTGATAAAGAAAAAACTGGCACTGTGAACTATTTTATTAGTAACTGATGTGGTAAAAAATAAATACTTAAATATAATAAGAACGATTAACGAAGAAGTTGGAATGCTTATAATATGACACTGAAAAATGAGAACGTACTGTATCGGTGATTAAGATAAAGAAAGATGACTTGCTCTAACTCGAAAAATAATAAGTGATAGGCTATATCGTGTTCATGAAAGGAATGGTGCAGTGATAATTGGAGATAGGAATAAGGTTTATTTCATAATTGGCTGCTATTGACCACAGAACGGGTATCTAAAGAATAGCCTAGCCAGCTGAAAACCGAAAGCATAACAACCTTTGTAGAATACAATTCTCAAAGTAGAAGATGCTGAACACACGCTACATTTAAGCAGTTGGATTTTCTTAACCACGCCTCTAAGTCCAATTTGCATGTTGTTATTTTTGAACAAAATGAGAAAATCGTGAATTATCATCCACAGGCGTAAAATGAGAGGTCAAGTTGAAAAATTAATTATGAGTTCCTGGCCGCAAACTCGTTTTCTATTCGACTTGTTTATGAAGCTGTTTATAAATTTTCTGACTCAACTTTACGTACACAATACTGCATTAATGAATAACTAATCAAACAGCATGAAAGACGTAGCTAATAAAACATGTTGGTTGTAACAATTCTAAAAATAAAAAATCAACTTGTAGGTCTGTTTACACTACCAAATCAAAAAATCTCAATTTTCATCATATAGTAACAAGTATAAGAATTCCAATATTGACAACTTATTAATTCTGATTTGGTTAACATTCAGGTTCAAAGTCTAAAGGAATGCGAGTAGCTGATTTCAATAATGGTAGGAATATGTTATAACAACAGAAGTTTTCATCAGTTCTTTGTTCACCGTTAAGGCCCACACCTAGGGACTGCAGGTAGGCTTAATCGATATCTATATATATGAAATTTGAGCGTGTGAAAATGACTTATCACGAGATCAATTATCAATAAATGTATGTTCCAGTATACTATTATAAAAACTAAACTCCAATATACAACGCTGTTGATATCAGCCATTCAACCTCGTCAAAGCCGCTTATTAATGTTTCGCCCTAAAAAGCATTCACAATATTATAAAACTCAAAATCGTGTACTACTAAGATTTTATGTCAAAATAAAATTTTATGTAAAAAAAAGTATTGCTCATAGTGTGTATCATATATATTTTAGAAAAACTTAGGTTGTGTATTTAGTACAATGGCAAATGATTAAAAATATAATTTGGTCCTTGACATTCTTTAAGCGGAATCAATCGCAAAGGAAGTATACAATAAATATTATGAATATAATAAAAATCTTATGTATAATTGCATACCATGCAAACATACTAATTTTCCTTTAAGCAACGTGTATAGTGGCTTTTTTTACATTTTTTTAAATAAACGTTACGGTCGAGTTTTTGTTTATGTACATACACAATAGTTATATAAAATTTGATTCAATTGAATTGAAACACTTTCTTAAAAAAAAACAATTGTAATTCGCGGGCCATTGCTTTATTACCGCCTCTGTCATATCCCATTATAATGGCGTCGCTTACTATTTAATAATTTAATTTGTCATGTAACAGTACTAGTAATTACATATAACTATCATTATTACCTCTTGGTCATATAAATTTAATAAATCCTCCTGCGGCGACCACTTAATGGTCCACTGCTCAGAGTGCTTAGATTATCCACAGTGACGCACCAGACACGAATGATGGCGTAGATCATAAATCCCAAGAGGGTTAATATTATGTTTCATCCATAATACTATATTTAATTTCTTTTACTGTCCAATACACAAGAAGGACAATCCAATCAAAAACGGATTCACTTTTGAAATAGTCTATACCATATAAAATTAAAATTGATTATTCTACTGTTGTTGTTACTAATTGTGATAGGTGTTTCGTCTCTTTGATAAGCATTTCCAGATCAACTCTATCGTAAGGTTATACATTTATAAGACATACATTGATTCTAAATCTTAATTTATAAAATTACGAAAGTAGTGGGTGGGACTATTTCTTTCTTCTGGACGTGGGAAGGGGCTTGCATACAGCCTAACATTAATAATTACAAAATTAATTACTTGTATTTGAAGAGGAAGAACATATGGGAAATAAATTTAATTTATTTCTTTAAAAAAATATAAATAGAAGAAACGGCAACGGATAGTATAGTAATCATTTTAGTACACTGTTGTGATTTAGAAAAGAAGAAATATTTATTTCTCATATAAGCAATTGCAAGTAAAAAACGGAGAATATAGGATAGAGGGATCACAAAATATGTAAAATGGGAGCTCAGCGGAGAACTAGAATTAAGTTATCACAGGGAAGTGGATAAGGTTTGCCAATCTCGGTACACTTTACTTTGCTCTGTAAGGAGAAATATATATATGTGGTAATTAAATTTTGGGCGCCAGGCGTGAAGATACACGCCAAATGAAAGATGATTATAATAATTAAAACACGGTTACCGTTAAAAACACATTTAATTAGAGATGCGGAAACCGTAGATGCACAGAATTTACATTATGAAATTATACGACAAAACAATATTTATGAACAGATGGTTACACTAAAACAGGAAAACTATTATAATATATAAAAATAAAACTACGACCTTGGATGATAAACCACCTAGCGCTTTACCGACGCATCCTACCCGTTCCACATCCTGGCGCGTAATCAAGCTTTAACGCAGTTCTTGGTGAGGCTTCCCCTTCGTCTCCTACCAACGACGCAGCGAGGTGCGTGTCGCCGATATGTGACGATTGTCATGTTGCGACGAAATCGTAACAACACTGATCATTATAAACATGCGGAAGTAGTACAAACAAATTGTGTTTTATTTTTTGAAATATAATGTCTTTCCACCCAGAATTGACAGTCAATACCTTAAAAGTGGTGAGTACAGTAGCTGTAAATGATAAAACCTTGTTCATAAAAGCTTTATTTTCAGATAATAATGTCTTATTATAAAATTCCTTTTCATTTACAAGTCATTTTTTGCGTATGAAGTAAAACATGTCACATTAGATATAAGAAAATGTAACATTCAGTATCAAACTGTGTATTTATCTGGTGTGTTTGTCCTTCTTTAATGTATAATACAAAATCATCTGGAAACTGCCCGCAAAGTAGTCTGTGGAAAAATATTACTATTCAAACAATTCAGTTAAATATTCTTTAACCCTAAAATATTTGAAAATTTATTCTCCTTGCAAAGAGTATTCTGCTATAAGAAAGCGTTCTACATATCTTCCAATAGATATTGCTTCGGATAATTTCGATTAAAAAATATACCAGAACTGCGTACTTTAAAATGACAGCTTTAATTTTGTCCACGTTAGTTATGGCAGTTAAACGTTTTGCAAGATCCTAGTGATTATCAATAGGCCTTATGTTTATATTTTAATAGCACACTAATTTCCTAGAAGGCCCTCACCGAACTGCCACTGTCTTAAACATATAACCAACAAAAAGCCGGAAGCCTGATCATATGTAGAAAAATAATAAATACATTTAAAAAAAGCTCTGCGAGCACATTGAAGTAAATTGTAATTGTATAAATCACACACCAGAGCAACCGTGACTTAATCTGCGTATAAATACATTCTTTCATCGAGTATGGCAAATTATCTCGCGATTGAATCATCGGAATGCAAAATAAACACTGCATTAGTTAGTATTTAACAAGTCTATAAAAAATATACAGATAATTATAATACAGAATAGCAATTAATGAGTTATTGTTAGACTATAACCAGCTAAACGACCAAACCGTTTATGACGCAAATTTAATATCTACGTCTTTCCAAAAAAATGAAAGACAGTTTGACGATATGCAGTGTCGGACTGACTCTAAAAATATTGGTTGCCAGGAATCAATGGGGGCCCATCCAAAAATAAATTTGTCCCCACCCCTTAATATAACAAAATTTTCTTTTTTCTGTCACGCTAAAAATCATGGGTGCCCATTTAAGACTATAATCTACTGTTTATTTTTAATTTTAACAAAAATTTTATGATGTAAACGGAGGTCCTCTAATATACAAGCGGGGGTCCATTTGCCATGCTTGTATGGCCAGTCCGCCATTGACGATATATTTAATGAAAACAAAGACTTTTTAATTCTGTGTAATACAAAAAAGTCAGTATGACATTCATACTACAAAATTTAAAATATAGACTTACTTGAATCTAAGACAATTTACATCTCAAAAAGAGGTGGTGCTTGATGAAATTTATTTTTAATTGAACTGTTAAAACTTTGCGCTCTTCGATTAGTTTTGTCAGATACGGCGTGATTTCTTTGCTATTTTCTGTCGAATTCAAATAAAATATATAATAATATAAAATTAAAATTTGTAACTTAGTTATTCCACCGGTAGTCAGTAACTAAGACAGTGGAATAACTATGTTGCCAATTTTAATTTTATATTATTATATATTAAATTTCACCATTGTTTTCTTTCAGAACAATGAACAAATAAATATTTCTTTAGATTTCAAAGAAAGCAATAATACCAAATGCAATTAAAATAAAAAAATACACTGATTTGGCGTAGAGTGTTGTTAATAATAGATGATGATAAAATATGATCATTAATGAGAAAGACTTACGAATACAATATTTCGTTCATTTGCGACTTTGTTGATAATCCTTCACTTTCCATAATTTTGCATTTCAGATTATATGTCTAATTAAGAATATGTTTCGGTTGAATACTTTATTCACAATATGTAATTGACGAAAAAATTTCGTTGTCAATTTTCACTTCCAAAAAGATTACTACCTACCTAGTTGCAAGTTCAAAGTCATTTTTATTCAAATTTGACATAATTAAATCATAATTACGGTGTGGGTGTCAGCCTCACCTGCATATCAAGAACAAAACAAATAATAATTGCCCATTTCCTTATTATAAATTAATTCACAAAGTTACGGTAATTCTATATATATCTTTATAAAGTTTTTAAAAAACTAACTTTTTTATAAATCTTTGCGTATTCTTTTATTTTTAAGTATGTAAACTGAATATCGTTTTCGACATATATTGTTAGATATTATTCAGGACAATGTAGAAATAGTTATAACATCATCTTTTCTAAATATTGTTCCCATTTTAATAAAGAAAAATCTGTTATTTTTCATTTGAAAAAATATTAATTTGGATTTGCTCTACGCTGTTTTTCGATTACTGTATGTAGTAAGTGTTTACATTTAATTTTAATCGAAGAAAGCTGGCATTCATTCTTCTGTTTTAAGTACCGTAAAACTGACTGAGGATTTGTAAGAATATTACATTTAAATTGGTAACTTTGTCCACTGGTTGTGTCACACCCGGTAGTTGGCATAAAAAAGTTTCTAATTTGAATGGCCAGTTAAAAATTAATTTCCGATGAATCCATCGAAAATAGTTACTAGTAGAAAATAAAACTTCGAGGAAACCCAGACGAAATGATAATGAATGTTTACGAATGAGATATTATTATAAACTGTAACAAACTACACTTTCAGAGATTTATTAAAGAAACATCAGTGTGAATGGTAGTGAAAATACATGCTAAATCCCTTTGGACTTGACTTCTCAAATATTATCTGTGTAACAGATGCACAAAACCAACGAGTTATTATTTATTTAGAATAGAATGACAGGAAATACGTGCTAAAACTCTGAATATTACAAAAAATGATATTGTCGATATGACAATATGAACACATGAAATAATAAAACGGAATTCTATGAATAAATGTACTTGAAAGACGTTTTAACTTATCATTTTATCTTATGTTGGTTGCGCTGGTTATCTTACGCTGGCTTCACTATTTTATAGTTTATTTTTTTTTTCGTATTTTTTTTTACGATTTTGTTCTTAAAAAATACTTAAAACCTTCACTAGTCTCACAGTTAAAAAAATAAAATACACAAATAAGTAAAGATAATATTTAAATATCTTGAAATAGAACATATTATTCATTATTTAGTCAATAATAATTACATAAGAAAAAATTCTTCATATTTTAATAATTGAGATTATTTAAAATGAAAAAGGCTTGCTGTAGTAATATAAACGTCCATTACAAACACTGTAAGGTAGTTAGTTTTCTTTTCTCGTTTTATTTTTAAGATAAAAGAGATTTCTCTTCCAGTTAGTTTTAACATTTGATTTCCTCTTATTAATGCTTTTGGTACAATTTTGCTTGTAGGTATGCATCTAATCTAGTTAAAGGCTTATATTTCCTTAGTAGCTTTATGAGCTTTATCAATTTTAATTAGTTTAGCTTCCTGACGACCACCTATACAAAGTTGACTTGTTGAAACATAACATAACATATTTCTTATGTCATAAAAATGGTTTTAAGATGTTTTGAATCGTATATTATAAACAATAGCGATTTATATTATAACTTAGTCATTGACACTAGAACATTTAATATATAAACACTCTTATTTACATAAAAAAAGAGAGATTCATTTCTTATATAATATCACCGTCATTTGAAAGAATTGTAACACAAAGTTCTTACCTATTGTAGATATTCCTATTGATAGTTATTGTAATAGATTTCTTAAATGATTTTAATACGTGTAAATAAAACAATTCAATAAATATGTTAATAGTTTTACATAAATCTTACATTTAACAGTACAGTAAAACCTCTATATAACGAACTAATGCGGGTGAAAGGGTGTCTGTTAAAACCGCAAGATCGTTAAATAATAATAATCGGCCGACACGCGTTTAAACTGTTGGAGTTGGGAGATCATATGATTATCATACGCAGAACAGTGTTTACGGGCTGTAACTTTATGTTTGAAGCATTCAAACCAATAACAGGATTATTGAACAATTTTCAAATTTGTCCGTTAAATCCGAAGTTCGTGTTATCGCTGTCCGTTATATCGGCGTGTACTGTAGTTTACTTTAAATAAAAATAGAATGCTGATGGGTTTGTGACAGTTACATCTATTAATGAGAATATTTTTTAATTAAACTTACAAAACATTCTTATAATTGATAAAATCCAGCTCACTACAAATTTGAAAACTCATCTGGTTAAGGTATTTCTTATAATGAATACTCCAGAAACCAGACTGAATGAAATTATCAAATGTCAGTCCTGGCAAAGAATCCTACATAATTATGAGAGGGCCGATTATTTTAAAAACGTAATACACTAATCGCTAAATCTCTATTACTAACCGACCTGAGGGTAACACAAAATAAAAAAAATATTATTCACTCACCGTAAAGGCCACCTTGCATTTATTCAACATCTTCATGTTGAATATCACAGCTTTGTCACTGCTAGTTATTTTTTAATTTCCTGCGAACAAAAAAGCACAGTTTAATTATTAGTATCATTATTATTTTAGTAATCCTTTTTTATGTACAATTTACGAGGCAATTTTCATATTAATAACGTAATAAATGCGGCGTTCAATACTATACCATATTATAACATATAAGTCGGTGCAAACTTAGCGTGGTTAACTTCATCTAATGTCAATTGGAGATATTAATACGCCTGTGTTGATAATCCAAATAAAAAAATTGTTTTACACGCTGCGTGTTCTCTCCGAGTGGTTGCGACAGTTTTGACCAACTTTGATTTGACCGTTACGTGAATATGTTACTAAAAATTACGTTTTCACGGTTTGAATTCATAAAACTATTATTTTGAGATTACATCTTGTTATGATAGATGGGTAATCACGCAACTTTTTGATAATATTATTTTATTTCTAATATTTTGCTGAATTGTAATTCTTGAGAATGAAATTGTTTTGAAATTTCGTCTAATTACGTCTCTTCTATTTTTAAAATAGTAAATCTATAAAATGTCTTCTGCAATATAGAAAAAACTACTATCGGCAAATATATTTTGCATAATTATATAAATTGGTTAATATGAAACATAACTTTATTTCTGATTAAAATTAATTCCGAAAAAATCACAGCTATTTTGTTGAGCTATTCTTCCAATTGATTTAAGGATAATTATATGTTCGATACTAGACGATTCCGCATTGCGTATATGTAGAATGATCTAGTTATTCATAAGAATTCAAAAAAATAAATAATACTAGAGCAAGAGTTTATCTATAAATTAGAAATAAATATTACATTTAATTATTTTCTGTTGGTAACTATGTATATTTAAGTTGTATCATGAAAACGGTAGAAAATCTTTCAAATTTGTACGCAATAGTAATTCTACATAGATAGATATTATACATATATATAGAATTATTATTGTGCACACATTTGAACGATTGACTACCGTTTTCATGATACAACTTAAAATAAATATATAAATATGTAGATAGATAGATATCCAATATTTTAATCGGGTGACCATTTACCATTTGAGCCCAATTACACTGTGGCATGTTAATCTTTTTGATTTATAGAGTTAAACGGCCAAAACAAACGTTAGATCAACTGTATCTGTATGTATATTTAATATCATTTATATTAAATTCGCAAGGGGTATTTCGTGGTATTCATATGTTTATGTAACGTCACGCATGCTGTTGATGTTTTCTTCTGTGAGGCTTTGACTGTTTTAAGTTCATTTTATTTTCAATGTTAGACAATTTTTAACTTTATCTTTTGAGCTGAGAAGTTTTTAAACGATATGTATAAATGCCAAAAAATTACGACATTACCTGAAAATTTTATTATTTGTGACATTTATATTCTTACATTTTTGTTTGCTAAGCGACTTTAACATAGTTTGGGTTGTAATGATGACATCAGATGTCACATTTAATAACTTTAGGGCATGCGTAACTGGAATACTGCTTTCCGTGTCTAACCTTATATGAATTATTCTTCATTCATCTGACAGTGATCTCTAGTCCAGTTCCATAGGTAATTGTTTCCAGTTTAACTGTGATTAGCAATAACATATGAACAACTGTTCGAGGTTATGTCACCTAAGGCCATGGGATGCAGAATAGGGCAGCTATTCATACATAAAAATAACTAATAATTCACATTTCTTCGAAACGGTTTTAAACGAAAAATTAACGATTTTTTATTCCACGCAGCACTTCCGGCATCTTAGCGGATATAGTTTTATATTAAAAATTATCGTAAATCAAAAAACAGATAATATATTAATAGGTATTTAATAAGAAATCAATGTATTGATATTATCATGTATAACTAAATTTAAATAACCATTTTACTTGTGCTAGCGGTGAAGATTCGTTTGACACGGATCGTAAAAGCGTCAACAGCGATTCAAATATTTAATCGCATGCCATTTTATGACATTTCTTTTGAGCGGAAGCGTGTTTATTGCCGGATGTATTTAGTATCTATTAAAATTAAATTAACCCTGTTTAATTGGAATCTGTTGTGTTATCTAATCTCAGATGAAAACATTTCTTTGGGTTAATTCCAATGATATAATACATCATTAAATATTATTTACATCATACTTAACTATGAAATCTATCATCTGGTAGAAATCAAAAAAACAAATAATGAATTATATTACTTATAATCATCTTTACAAGGATTTTCAAAGACTATTTGAGGCGATGAGTTGCTAAACACGCTCCCGACAGTTTTTAGAGTTTTGAGTGAAATCACGAAAAACTGTCATGGTCAGTATGATAGTTTTAATTATAATTTTAAATTATTTTGTGTCTTCCGGTGTGTACCGAAAAGTAAAATATTCTTACAGTCGTTTTTTCGGAGCGCGTCAACCGTGTAAAACGAGGATCGAAATCGTGTAAAAAACGATATTTTAAGTTAGAAAAATTTAAAATTTCAAACAGGGGATGAAAGTTCAGACTTGCAACTGGAAAAATAGACAGGTAAATCAAGACAACTATATTTTTTCATTAATTGAAAGCATATAATGTCATAAAAAATATTTTAACCCTCTAGATATTTAGCAGTTATACATATGATATGTACTGATTTATGATTTTTTAAAACTGGTGGTGAGATGAATCATATATTTAATACAATAATTTATAGACGGATTCTTATTGATGGCAATACCACTCTGTCATATTCCATCGGAGCGAGTGTCATATGTGTAAATTTACTTAGGTCGTGTCTCGCTTAACCTTCGAAATAAAATATCCAGATCAGGCTCTGTCAAAGGAAATTAATGTCTGAACTGCCGAACACCTTGAACGTCAGGATTGGAATGCAGCATGGAGTCATCGTACACAATGGCTAAACACTGAATCAGATAATAGTCAATTGATTTATGGGTGCTAATATGTTATAAAAATAATGTATGGGGCCATTGAAATATAGCAGCATAAGACCTAGAAAGGTATTAGTAAAACAATATCAGTCTTTATAATTCAGTTTTCATGGTACCTTGATCGATTGTGACAACTGAGCACATGAACGTTAACACTATGAATTGCGGAGGATTATATCAATACCGGAATTTAAATTACGAAAATTAATCAATATCAAATGAACAAAAAAATATTCGGATCTCAATACAGAACAAATAAATCAACACCGGTATTATAATTATAAATATATATCAGGGGCGTGCAATCATTTAATCTCGTTCTCGCTCAATCACATGTAAAGTGAAGGGTGCAAGCGAGATATAAGGGCATGATGGCGTTTGCTCTTTTTTATCCTTCTTGCTAATACACAAGTGCGGTTATGTGATAGAGATACATCCACCGCACGCCGATGATATATATGTATATAAATACATATGCTGATTTTCATTAAATCTTTAAATGTATTCTTCCTTTGAATTTAAACATAAAATTAAACGGGACAGTTCATCATTAGAGATGTTAGAATCTATCAAATTAAACCGGGTGCCGGAACCAGGGCCTTCTCAGATTCAACGCATGTCGAACGAACAGTAATTGAATAATTGTACTTTAATTAAAAACATTTCGCATGAATGTTTTCAGATTCAAAATACGTAATCATTTTTTGTAATTATAAACATTTACCTTTCGATTTTGCTTTGTATTGAATGTCAAATTTTAAATTTCAAACCCGGCATTTCGGTAATACCGGTATTGCAATCCTTAGTTAGCAGTGCTTCATTGTGATATTTTTTACAATCTATTACATTTGATTTTTAAATTTTACACAACTAATTTGAGTAAACTTCAAGGTGGAACTGTTCACCAGAGTTGTGTTATTTGACAATATCAGGTATTTTGAGAACTTTGAAAACATAAAATAAATGTTGCATATTTGTTTATTTATAATCCCAAGGCCAAAAAAACAATATCGTTGAGATTTAAACAATTGATAATAAATTCTAGAAAACTTGTAAACTTTTGTTTTTGATTAACCTTACTATAAGTTACCAACGTGTTTGTTCAACGCATGATACTAAATGCTAAAATCCAGTATAATAGAACAAATTGATGCAATAATTATAAGATCTCAACGTTCAAATTTAGAACGTAATTAATTCTTATTCTTTGCCTGCAGCAGTAATTACCCTTTAAGTCGTTTTCAATAGTAAACTTCAATCAAAATACACTTGTTATAGCCAAATACGTTATTAGGAGATAACATTTGAAATTCCATAAACCCGGTTTTTTTAAATATTCAGTACCCATAAACAATAAAATATTTCGTGCATTAAAAGAATGTGTCAGATAAAAACATATCGTGACAGATAGTGGCTGTATGATAATTTAATCTAATATAACACAAACGTATCATGCCGATATATGCTCTCAGCCTCTGTAGTCTAGTGGTAAGTGTTTGCCCAAGCGATCAGGTGGGTCCCGGTTCGATTCTCAGCAAGGAATATCAACTTTAGATTTTTTTTCAATTTGTTTTTTGAGTTTACCCCGTATGACGTTCTAATTTTCAAAATATTTGGTGCATTTTATTTTTAATTTAAAAGTATGTGTGGCTAATAAAAATTGACAATAAATATCGTTGCGTATCAATTCAAATTATTAGCGAGCATTAAATTTCAGTTATTAAAAAATTAACTGAGTCCAGAATTTTTTACAATTTAAGCATTAATTCTTTAATCTTCACAAAAAATATGGTTCTGACTCTGAGTTTTCTTTCGCCAACGAACAAAAAAATGAAAATGAAAATGCCCGCTCAAATTTGTAAATAAAAATATTTAAAAATAATTATTTTATGATCACCATTTTCACTTTCGCTTCACAGAAAAAGTGGAAAGTGCATGCGAATGGGGAAATATTTTTGTAATAAAAGTTAATTTGCAAAATTTACGATTTTCGGAAGGACATTAATTACTCATTTATAGTACAAAATATAAAACTTCTACGGAAGTCAGTGTAAATATATAAATATTGTTTGCATAATTATAAATTTTAATAATATAATAACTTTACGAGAACGTTAACTTTCATTTATTAATTACTATGTTTAAGGCGATTTTTAATGTTTTCTTTTTAAATATTGTTCACATATTTAAGTTTCATTATTACCATGTATCTAGATTTACAATAGTTGAAAGAACAATATAATCTATCAAGTTAAGAATTTTAAATAAATTTCGTGGAATGTTTTTTTCACATCATCTGCTAACTTTGTACCAGCAATACCTTAGTGCGCCTAAAAGTATTCAAATAGCATAACCTTTCAAATTACTCAATAAAGATCCATTGAAATGTTGCAATAGTAATCCAATGCTCTAAATATATAAACCATAGACATTCAAAATGAAGAATCATATTATGCAATAATAATATCGCGATAAATGAATAAAAAATTAAGCTACCATAGACTCTGTATCAAGTGGGCACATAGAACAGTTTTTTTATACACATTTATTTTTGTATAATTTTCGATTACTTAACATATTCATGTCATAACCGTTCATGTATTTGGTCCAAAACATCGTTATTGTAATATATTGAGCTTTGTAAACAAGAGGAGACTCAATTGTTTCAGAAATCGTACAATGCTTGGCATCACTTTTAAGGTGTTAATTTTTATTTCTTAGTGGAAAGGCATTATATTAATAAAAAGAAAGCAAATTTTTTATACCAATTCATGAACAGTGTGTGAACAGAAAAATGTGTGCTTTCTTTTTATAAATAAAATTCGTGACATAATTATGGCTAGAGACAACCACTTTTCACTGTGATGTTCGTATGATCTATGATCTACATAATAATGATTTTGTTATATCGTAGCACAGCGTCTAATGTCAGCTTTAACAGCAACTTCATCAACAAGTTTATTTACAATAATTGAGCTCGCAAATTTCGTACAGTACACTCTTTAAGAAATATCTCTTTGATTTTCAGTATTACTTCAAAGATTTCTTTTGCAGATTATTGATGTCATATATTTACGCTACCATCTGAGCAATAAAATAATTATATATATAATCACGATTTTAATTAAGTATATATATAAACAAGCAAAGGCGTTATATTAAGATGTGACATAATATATAATTTTAATTAACGTCAAGCAAGCGTCACACCAGTGACTCAGTAACTATTATTTTATTTGAATTTTGTAATATTTATTCAATCTCATTTTATGTAACCACTTTTAGTTTTAGTTATAACTTTTGAAAACTGTGGCGTATGGAAATCATTTGGTTAACAATCCTATCAAATGTATGCCTCCATCATTAGACTCGTTACTTCTTAGATAGATATTCGATGAACCAATCCTACAACGACGATACGCCAATTCAATAATACAGTGGTGTACAACTCGCGGATCGTGACCAGACTAAATGCCTGGGTACTCTTTTTCAATATTGGCCAGGGTAAAGTTGATTATTTAATTCAACGTCAACTCCGGCTTAAGTCCTAAAAACGAAAAAAATGTGTCACGCTGTCTGTAATGCAGGTTATTGTTTTCATAACATGTAATAATATTTTGGTCTTAGTTCTCCATAAAACTTTATGCAAGACGTGTTGGAAGTAATTGTGTTCCATTTGCTTACATATTCTATGCGTAATGCGTAGAGTAGATAAAGGTTAAAGTATTTGATATGAATTTATTAAATAAAAAAGAATAATAGTGTCTCTTTCCAGACTCGGGAGAGATTATATTAAATGCCCCAAACTGTACGCTTCTGCAGTTTGCGAGCAATTTGAAAACTGTAGAAATTGTCCCTATTGTTAAATATTCATCACTGCAATAATACGTTTCACCCACAAAAGTTTGAATCCCGCCAAATTATATTAAGCATCGTTTATCATTACGAAATCTTTTTCTGAATGTAGCTTATTTATTTCATGATGAGTAATAAATCATTTATTTCATGCAACTGTTTGTAACTCACCCGGAGTCGAACCCCCGACCTTTGGTTTAATGTTTGCATCGATTCGGGCCATGGCGCGATGCTTTTGGATGCGGACGACCGGGATTTGAGACTAGCCGTACATTTTTTTTGAATAAAATTTCTTAAGGCAATCAATCATGTAATATAAATAATGGCGAATTACTGCAACAGTCCACCTTTCAAATTCATAGATGTTTACCATGCAAAAAATCATTACATTATCTTATTCCGATTAGCAAAAAGTTAATGTTATTATTTCATGTACATCCAAAAATATGATCGCACAGAAATTTTATGAACTTATTAAGTTGGATGAAAATACTCAAGTCTCTGTGACAGTGGCATCTAACTTTATGGTGGCATGTAATTGATAAAATCAGTCCCAATTGATGAAGCTATTATTTATAACTACAATTATAAATACCCGGTGTCAGTGTACAGTGTACAGACAGATACATTAAGACAAATGTGTATTGTAATTTGTAATACTATTTCTCTAATCATCTGATGTATAGGGGTAATAACGTGCCAGTGATATCTTTAAAGGTAGGATTGCCATACGTCCTGGTTTAACCGGCATTGTCCCGGTTAAAAACATTGGTCCCGGGAATTTTGGTGTTTTGTCCCGATTTTTGTTTCAAGTCACGATGGGTGGAACGTCCGCACCTTTGGAGCGTGTTTTCTCCATGATGAAACATATTTGTTTGGATGACCGAAGCCACATGCTGGAGTCTACTGTACGAGTGTTACTATACTATAAACTAAACTTTGACATCACATGTAACTACTTCTATGAATTTTTTTAAATTTGAATGATAAACCATTTTAAGAAATTCACTCCAGCGAGAAGTACGACTGGTACAATAAATAAAAATAAGTTAAACTTCTGCTGTAACTTAGAGATTTATGGCTACTTTTAATAAACGATTTTTGGTAGTTTTTATTTTTTTCCCTAGGTCCCGCTCCTGTCCCGGTTAAAAACTTTATAATTATGGTAAGCCTACTTAAAGTGTATTTTTTCAACGAATTAGATCTACAAAACACCATTATTTATTGATAAAAACCTGTATAAATAAATAGCATAATTGTGTCAGAGATTATTATTCGAAACAGATGCCAGGAACGGTTTCGTTTATCGTCGTAACAATAAATTAAGAAGGTAAAAATGCTTACTTGCCAATCCCAACTGGTCTGATATTTAATCATACATTTTGGAACGTGTGCGTATATAATATTTAAATTGAATAAAGGGCCAAAAAATAAACTATTTTACATATTGCATGACGCAGTAAAAATGACGTGTAACAAACAGTACCTAAAATAAATATGATGGAAGTGTGTGTTGAATCAATTTACACTGTTTTTTGGTTCAAGTGTATCTTTTTTATTATTTATTACTTCGGGATTAAATTAAACGAACCACAAAATTATTTGTGAAATACTTGAACGGGCTATTATTTATTTAAATATTATATAGGGACTGTTGTGTACTTGTAGGAAATAAATTTGATGTATATTTTTAACCGCTTTTAATATAATGTTTTTTTGAGGTTTATTGTTGGTTAACATATTGCGTAGGTTTACTGTTTACACAATATATCATCAATCGGTCAAATATTGGATTTCATTTAATAACTTATAAATAGTTACCTGATATTGCTATATTTATTCATTGTGGTTTAATATAGAGAATAGTTTGATTGTCACAATTTTAGTTATGATGAATACATAAAAAAATAATGTTTGTTTCTCCCGTATGCGCTCCGACACTATTTATCCGATTGTGAAACTTTGGTGAATTGTTTGTACGCACACTCGCGAAGGTTTCTGAAAAAAAATCTATTTTTTTTAAAAAAGAATCAAATAGGTAAATTATTATGATATTAATTGTTAAATTCCAATTTCCGGTCTTCAATAGAAAATTCAAAGGAGAAGATCTACTGTTGCCACGCATTTCAATGTTTCCGACAGATATGCCAGTCGAATTCAAACGTCTACAGTTTCCGGTGGGTCTCATTTACAATGACCATCAAAAAAGCACAGGGACAAACGCTACAAGGGTGAGAACTAAGGCTTCCAATTAACCGCCCAAAAAGACTAACCAGTTTTCGGTTTTTTTCTGACGAAAAAACCGGCTTAAACCGAAATATACGTTTTAACTATTTTCCAAAAACCAATTTTGGTACCATGATGTAATAGTGTAAGGATTGAAAAACAAGGTATTTTTTTTCATAAATTTACGAATATGAACTAATAGGTAGGTATTATACCAGAGATTCCCAAGCCCGTGCCGGCGGACATGGCGCCTGGTAATTCTACAGAAATCGGTGTAGAATTACCGTGGCAGGTTATTTATTACTTCAATTTTATTTTCTCATGTTTATAACATAGTTTGATAAAAATGCTATTCGAACTCATTCGTCTGCATAAGTCGAAATGTTTATGTTGTCTGGCTACTCTGCTGAACACTGGATGCATCTTTATGATTTTTTACTGACAGGAATATCATCGAGCTCTCTTTATTATGAGGCACTGGCGATTGAAATGCAATGCCAAAGATCACACTGACTTTGAGGTTGATATAATAATTTTCAATATATTTTAATAATTGATATAATAATGTACTTAAAGACTGGGAGCGCCTGTATTATAATATAAAATTGAATTAAATATACACCAACGCAAATACAAAATACAACGCACCATAACAAAATATTTAATCAGGCGTAAAATACAATTGGTAATAATTCAATTATTATGTTAACACATTGATGAGAAATATACGCACAATGCAAATGCAGACAAGACAAATGCATACATGACAATTGCGCACGGAGTAAAAAGAATAATACTAATTTTGTATGTATTATATTTTAAAGAAAAATAAAAATATGCTAGAATTTTATATACTTATATAGGGATGAGTTTTTCAATGAGTTTTTTCTAAGCTTCATTTGACAAAAAATATGTTGACCTTTTTATACTGATATTATATTCGTATTCCACGTAAATTATCGGTTTACCTGATGTATGATATTTTGGAATTTTGCTGTATCGTTATTATTGGCATTAAGTAAATTTTCGGGATAACAAAAACTGGCATGTTGTAAATAAGTGCTCCGTAACCGGTGCGCCGCGAGACGATCCCAGGTGTGCCGCGGCGCAGTCCGTCCAATATGAGAAAAAATTGAGTATTTTTATATTAAGGCAGTTCGGTGGCAAAGATCTTCGTTTAAGCTATTCTCATTAAAACAAATATTGTATTATTATGATATTTAATGAAACAATAATTGCACCATTTGTGTTTGTACGGATAGTGCAACTGCAATAAAATAGGGTTTATCTCGTGTGTAAATCCAAAAATTTTACCATAAAAATTGAACTATTGCTGCATAGATGGGGAAGCTTTGAAATTTCCTACAGAAATTATTACAAGCAATGGACGAATGCATCAGAAACACATCATCAAATCAAGAGAATAAAATCCGATTGTTTCACTCATAAATAAGTTGGCTGTTCCGAGGTAAAGTTTTGGTAAGATTGTTTGAATTTAGCTATAAGACTATTTATTTTTTCATAGTCAAAACATGCAACATTTTTGACATCTGAATAAATTTTACAAAAATCGAAACGTCGAAATGAAAAGTTATTGACATGCCCCGACAAATAAAACAAGTTCAAACAGAAAATCAAACATCAAAATGGGCAATAATTTGGAATGTGGTGTGCCGCTAAATATTTATTAGTGCTTAGGTGTGCCGTGAGTGAAAAAAGGTTGCGGAGCACTGTTTTAAAGCATACTTATTTACTTTTTTTGTAATTTTATGTAATTGGTTTAAAGTAACGAAAACTATCTCAATTTATCTACATTACACTGTATCTTCTTTTAAGTCGTTTCCGGAACGTATCGCTTAGATAAAGAGAGTCGTGTGTCGTCTGCACTTTCAATTTTATTTAGATGTGTGGCTTATTATACAATTGATTTCATGAGTTTCGTAAATATTATTCAGATTCTGATTATTACATCAATTTTTTTTAATACATGCATAGGTAATAATTATTGAATATGTAGGTACATTTATTTTTTTAATAAACGAGGCCTAATCAATTAAAATATACCCATTAATCTCAGATTCAAAATGAAACGTAAGAAATGTATATTGAAGATGTTTGCCGAAAAACTGGTTAAGGTGTTTTTTTTTATTATTTCATACTCGTACAGCTGCACGGAGTTCTGTTATTACATAATTATCAGGTTTTTGTGTGACCGCGCGTTGATATTTCTTTGGATGTCGCGGTCAGGCCACCGCACCCTACCGCGCACCGATTTCATAGGTAACGTTAATTACCCATGCATCTTTTTTTATTTTTAATTACCAACCTAAAATTAACGTGCACATTTTTAAGTAAATAACTCTTACGTGTAACCCAAACGATTTATTTTTAATTGAACTCGAAGGAAGGTTTTCAGAAAATTTCAACATTGTAGTAGGACAATATAGCAAGGATGAAATAGTATGAAATTAGTTTTTTCCTAAAATAAATATTAGATATAGGTATACTATTGAAAATTATAATAGGTATTAATATCTACTAGGATAATAATTGCTGCTTGGGAGCAGATTATCAGCCGACGTAAAATTTTCACAATCATTTAAATTAATTCATATTACAATCTAACCAATGTTAAATATCGCTTGTATTAATAATCTTAAATATAATAGCCCGGACTGCTCTGTAGACATTTTATTATTATCACATATCACATGCAGGTATGATATCTTCTTATGACCTAAGCGCTCGCGGTGTATATATTAAGTAAAATATTATGTAACGCACACACAGTTCCGACGTAGTAGCTATTTTAGACATTCAGTATTTCAATTTCAATTCTGTCATCTATAACGGGTACGGTCATGCTAGTTATTAAATATTACATTTTAGAATATATAGAACAACCTATGGAAATTAATTCAGCCCTGTGAATTGCATTAAGAAATGCGTTTGTTTCGCATAAGTATTAGTCAAATCTAAAAAATCAAATATATTTTATATAAACAGTTTTTGGTATAACACACATATAATTTCACAATGGGTTGTTAAACAACATTATTTTAAATTAGCAATTAAATCAATATTTACCAATTCCCTGAGCAGCGAAATTCAAAAAATCCCAAGAGCACTTTGGCGGCAATTCACGAAGATTGCCTTATTATGAACTGTCAAAACACTGATTGAAATTGGCACAAATAAAAATGATTATGTATGATATATATTAAACTGTCACAATTAATGAATTTGCTGATATTTTTGAAGTGCTTTTATATTATAATACCCTGGAATGGTGTTATCGTATCTATTGTTTGTTTCAATTGGATTACACTGCTCGATATGAAATTTAATTTATTTAAATTCAAATATGGAACGTTGTTTTCAATGGAATATTTATGGCGCGCACGCGAACTGATGCACCACTTTGACAGCTGCCTTCGAGAGCGGAGAGATCGACCAGCGCGAATCGTGGATAGGCAAGCAAGAGGTGATTCTCGCGAGACGGTTAGACCGCGAGTACAGTCGATCCGCGGCGAAAGAAGCGGCACAGGTAGAATAACTTTTTGTTGTAGACATTAAAGTGGCCGAGGCGGGAGATGCAGACGCAAATACATCTCTGCTCTCCACTCGATTCGCGCATCTTGGATAATGTTTGAAAAGCGAAATCTAAGTGCGTGCGGACGATGAAATCGAAACCGAATTGTTGTCTAGATCAGGGACACATTGTTCAACATTTTAATCGGATCAAAAACATACGGGATACTCCTTCTTCTGTGTATACAGAACTAGAAACCATATTTTTATCATCGGTGAGTTATATTTAAATACTATAAGCTACGTTTTAATATCTATCAATTAAAACAAATCTGCTTAATACACGTTTGCCTATTTAACTTATTTATACTATTTTAATTGTGCGTCATTACATATTTTCTGTAATTATATCTCTCTTCAATCACAAGACATTGTTATTCCAGATCTTTTATTTTTTAATGCGATGAACTTGTTTGTATCACACCAGAGATCATGTCTCCTCAATGATACATTAAGTAAAAATAATTAATTATATTATATAATTTAAGACATCGACTGAGGGTGCTTGATAGAATTTCAATATCAAATTTGGATTATTGAGATTTTGTACACTTATATGTATTTTGTCACTAACGACCTGGGTTTCGCCTTTCGGCATCTTCAGGCATTCGAGCGCACGAATGGAGTCGAACTGACAGACAGTAAACAGTGTCTAACGTTTATATAGAAGATACAAATATGACAAATATTATTTACGAGATAAAATATTATACGTCTAGGATCCACACTGATACCTGAGTTAACATTTCGAGAATCACCTTAATCCTTATTTTGTAAACAATACATTAACAGAGTGGCGGATTGCCGCTTTTGAAAACGAACTAAACATTATTAAACAAATTGTCATTAATAATGGCTATGAGGCGTCTCTTATAGATAGTCTTGTATAAAAAAACAACGTAAATTAGCAGAAAAGATGCTTTATTTCGGGAACTTGTCTAAAGACATAGACCAACCTAGGAACTGGCATAGAATTAGTTATTTAGGTTGTATAAGCTTTAAAATTAAAAAAACAACTCGCTGATACTGTTAGACCGGCGTTCTATTGCAAAAACTCTCTAGGCAAATTACTTATTAACTTAAATCTGGCATTTATAAATTACAATGCAGTGATTGCCAACATTTCTATGTGGGTAAAACAACACGTACATTAGATATAAGGGTATCAAAACATTTAGCTGCCTTTAGATTAAAAAAAGAAGCTTCGACATTCGCAAATCACTTGCTATTGGAGAACCATACGTTTAATGCGGATGATGTGGTTAAATTGTTGCATCAAAACATGGGGGATCATAAATTATTTTATCAAGAAATTTTGGAAATCAATAGAGTCCAGTTAAATTCCTTGCCAATTCTGAACGAACAGCTGAACCTTCCAAACCCACAATGCTATTATAATTGTAAAATCACTGGTAATTCTAATAGTAGTTGGAAAGCGGAAATTCGCCTCTCTGTTAATGTGTTGTTTACAAAATAAGGATTAAGGTGATTCTTGAAATGTTAACTCAGGTATCAGTGTTGATCCTAGACGTATAATATTTTATCTCGTAACTAATATTTGTCATATTTGTATCTTCTATATAAACGTTAGACACTGTTTACTGTCTGTCAGTTCGACTCCATTCGTGCGCTCGAATGCCTGAAGATGCCGAAAGGCGAAACCCAGGTCGTTAGTGACAAAATACATGGAAGTGTACAAAATCTCAATAATCCTAATTATATTATAACTTATTTCAAATCTATGATAATCTTGCTAACTAAAGCTTCAATGTTTCTGTGCTTTTCAACAGAGCAAATGTATTATTTGGATTTCGACTCGAAGGTTAGCCAACGTCTTGGGGTGGTTCTGTTTTTATTTGCTTACAGTTTTGAAGAGGGCTATAAGACATCCGACTCATTAATGCATTGAATTATCTTTATGTAAATAATATTATAAATATCCCTACACTTTTATAAAACATACAACTGTTTATGTCTGCTACAAATTATCTTTCTATGTTCTCGGATAAAATTAATGACGGTCAAAAAAACGAAGCGGTTTATGTTTAGTGACAAAATGTCCCACCTAATAATAGTTCCGAAAATCAAATTACCATTGCATACTTCGTTTTTACGCATTTGATAATTTACCTCTTATAGAAACATTGATGAATACGCATTTTCTTCAGCAACTATGAAACTCTCTGTTTCTTCCCAAGAGACCAGACCAAGTGCATTTTTCACGAAATTAGACTAAATAATTATGTGGCGTGTAGCGAACATAATAATAGTTAACCACAAATGTTAAACTATTTCACTTGTAAGATGTTAACTGTCAATTATTGGTGGAAAGGCATAATATTTTAAACATAAACTATTTCATAAATAATGTGAATGTATTATGAGATTTTGCTAATGTTTCAACAGTTTCTATGTTTATTTTTTTACACTTGGTCTCTTTATACAGTATGATGACTATATGGACACCTCTTTGGAAATTGCCTAACCAAAATTTTAGAAGCTCCTGTGGGAAGTTTCTGAAGAGAAAATAGTAGGTTATTTTCCACTAACGAAAATTGTTAATCATCTACCGACTCCTAAATCTCATGTATCCTAAGTTGACACCTGTTTTTCAGATATTTTTTAACTGCTTTACTCGATGATTTTATGGTTCATTACGTTAACCCTTTTCTTCGATTTTTTCTTAGTCATCAAATCTCGGTAACTTACAATAAATTGTAAGAAAGACATGACAGTTTAAAAAAATATCTGAAAAACATGTGTCAACTCAGGGTTCATGAGAGTCAATTCGTAAATGATTAACGGCTTTTGCTATGTCGGAAAAAAACCTACATACAGCCTTTTAATATAGTGTGTAAAAACAATAAATATCAATGAAGTGATTAAAATGCTATGGCTTTGTCAGAGTACACATTTTTAAATGTAGTAGGACATGATATTTATGTCCCTTTATTGAACATTATCAAGAGAGTATAAATTGAACGATGTTGCTATTTTCATATATCTTCTTAAAAAATCTGGTTCTGATTTATTTAGAAACGGTGTGCGGTGGTTTATTACATAATAATTTAATTGTAACTATCAGTGGATCGATTCATTTATATCATCGCAAGAGCGCTCTATTTGATTACTTTAGTATTACCAACATTACTTGGCCACCGCCGAATTCGGAACTAGAATTGTCAGCCTAGAATAAATTTCTCCAATTGATATTTTATGCAAAATAAATATCTTGTCTATTTTTAATAGCCATTGCTAAAGTATCAGTTTTGAACTTTATTGAAATTTCAGTTCTGGTCGAGTATGGCAACATTCATTAGCGGCCAAGTTAAATTGGTACATCTATAATAATAATTTTTATTCTTGAACCAAAATCGACGAAGGGGGAATGACAATGCGTTATTTTTTGTACGTTCGATGGATTCGTTGATTTCATTCTGTTTCGATGTGAACGTAGATATTTGTGCATCTTTTATTTGTTTGCGGAATTAAATAATTCTAAATCTAAATTTACCGCATGGAGAGGGTAAAATATGGACATATATTTTTTATGGGAAGTATAGACGAAATAATAAGTCATGAAAAATAAATGTGTACGTGAAAATAATTACGTACTTTCCTTCACAGAAGCTGTAGAATCTTTTTTTAGATTGATGCAAAGTTAGCCTTTAGCTCACTCAGTGCGGAGCACGCGCGACGCGCGTTGAAGGTAATTAGCAAGTATATGGCGACTGGTATAGCACTAATTACTAGATAATTAGTTCAGCAGTGAATGAGTTAAGATGCAAAGTAAGCTACTTTTAATGTACAAATCATCGATAAATCGTCTGGGTAAATCGTTTCACCTTTAGTTGTCAATTTTAAAATTTCTAGCAAAGAGCATTTGAAAGAGCAGAAAAATAAACCAACATTCAACAAGTGTTTTTATTAATTATTTCTGAAAAAAACAATAGTAAACCCTACCTTGTAAATGTGCAATTTGTTCCTTTTCAACATAATCTGCCATCTCATCGATACGCCTTGATACTGAAGAACTGTGCACAGGAATCACCTGAGTAATTGCATTTTCACTCTGATTCATTACCCTTGAAAATACAAACGACACTACCGGCAAAGTCAAAGATGCTGCAATAGTATACAGTCAAGCTTTTGCAATCAATTCGGAAATCTCATAAGAAGCGATCAAGGGTGTCTAATTTTTTTGGTCATTCACCGTATAGCTTTAATACTGTTTTCTTTGCTGTGAAATTATCTTGAAGCTTTTCGAAGTATTCAAGTGGTTTACCTTTCTTTTCCATGTGTTTGGTTTCCAAATGTTTTTGTAACTTGCATGAACACGTGCTATCATTAGTAAATATAGCAAAACATATGGGTTTCTGAATATCATGTGGTGATGGAATTAATCGACGGGTAAGGTACTTGATGGAATATTGTCGACATTTTCTTTTAGTTTCAGTTGTCATGGTTTCCCTAAAATAAATATTACTGAAGAAATAAGAAAAAAGTAATGAGAATATGTACTACTTGTTATTATTATTTTCCGTTCAATAAAATGTTACAATTATTTTATTCAATACCTACCTATGAATACATAAAATATCATGAATATACAGCTAATGGTAATGCAAATACTTCAAAACACTTCAAATGACGGGCAATGTATGCTCAATGTGCAACAACAGTTTTAAGAAAGGTAATAAGATGCAAAAAAAAACTCATAATTGTAGTAAATTACTAATATTTTCATTGGTAGCATGACTCACTTTATTATGTGTTCGATGCTAAAGGGGCCAACACAAAATGTGTGAAAAAGGTATTGTAAAATACAATCTTCTACTACATTTTATTTAATTTAAATGCAAATTTTAGTTTGTATTATTTTGGGTGGTCGTAGTGCTCTAAAAACCTGATGTGGCTCCACAAAACTGATATTTCCTCTGTGACCCCCATCGCGTAACTTTGATTTATAGCATTGATTGCTAAATTATTATCTTCTATCTACCACATAGGAAAGGGGGGGAGGGTGTAATTTAAACAGCAGAATAAAATATGAAAAATATATTTTTTATATAAAATATATAACATTTTTCATTGAACAATATACCTATCTAATAAGTATATACACAAATAAAATATCTCCAAGCCTCTATCATTATCAAATAATAATTATTTTATTCTTTTTCTACAAAAACAAAATGTTTTTTGACTATTAAACGACATTAAAACTAGTCATTAAAAATAATATTGACACATTTCTCATAAAATAAAGTAAAATTAGTAAGTGGTTATAGTAAGGTTAAAAAAATATATTTTTTTACGAAATTGTGAGTTTTTTAAATTCATTTTCCTTTATCTGCGTGGAGACAGCTTCTTTTTGATGCAAACTATACAAGTATTTCATATTCTAGTAAATAACCATAAATAATAACAAATTTCCAAATATTAGGAATTAGCTAAATCTCAAATATCAATTCAACTTAAAAATTTACAAACTTTATAATAACTTATCGCCCCATTCAAAATACTTCATTAAAACACTTAAGTAAAACATGATTATATAAACTATATAAGTGTAGAAAAGTGAAGCATTCCTAGTGTTTCATTGATTTTTGTAAAATCCGCTTGATGTTACAGGATTTATTTAATATGGCAACACCAACTGTATTTACAATGGCATGACAATGATTAAAATAAAATAAATTATCCACAAAGTACCAAACCTTATAGATATCTTTGCTATCTTGGTTATTCTTATTTTGATTACAATTTCCCTTATTATTCCCGGTGAATGATTAATAAATGAAAGGGTTAAATAAGCATTTTAAGGTTAATCATCATAAATAGATATCTGCCGAATCAGCACAAATAACTAAAGTAAAACATTAATTTCGTATTAAACAAAAAAAGCCAAATTAATGGAAAAACTTATTATAAATCAAATGATATGATGCATTCTTGTTTCATCGCCTGAAATGATTTTTCAGGACGATGGCATAAAATAATTTTTTTATATTTTTAATTATTAAATCAATAGAAGGTTACTTAATCGAGAAGAAGAAAGTTAAGAAAAAAGAAAGGAAGCGTTTTCGATTAGAAGAAAGCATGACATTACTGTGAACTATTAACAGAGCACTCAAACTAAAAAGCAACTACATACATAAAACAAAGAAACATTATTCTGTAAGAAAATTTTTCAAGATACAGTCAGAAAAGTATATCAAGTAATTACGCATTTATTAATACACAAAAGGTAATTGTTTACGCCAGACATAGGCAGTGATAATCTTAGAAAAAATATCAGTTGAATAAATAGATATATCAACCGATCTGCTCTTATCTTTACACTTGACAGTCCACAGTCCAAAAAGCAAAGTATATTTCAAATAACACTTCCAAATTAAATATACATGAGAATAGTGCGATTGATAACAATTAATACTAAAAATACATCAAAAAGATTTTTTCATTTCAAATCTGCGGCCCCTGGACTGTGAATATCATATCACATAGTGTTGACGACTTGATCAAAGCAATTTGCGACGAACTGTTCCTTCTCGCCGAGCTTTCTCGGCGCTCCGTGGGACATACCTCCGTCCAAATCTGAATTTTGCAATGCTTCCTGCAGCGCTCCGATTGCTTCCGATGTGAATTTTTTGCCTTTCAGGTGTGTCACGACAGATGCGTCGCCGTGGAAACCGGACGCCATCAAACCAGGAGGAATATTCAACGTAACGTTTTCAATGAGCCCCCTTTCGACTGATATCTTGATGCAAAGTTCCTGGCTGTCTTGTTCTTTGAGGATCACATCCCCGGCTAAATTGGTCTGAGACGAGGACAGTAAACTTGAGGGCACTGTGAATGATCTGCTCACGTCGAATGTAGGAGTTTTTCCAAATCGCCAATCCCAGCTTAAAAGGTCATTGCGGATTTTTTCAATACCTGCAGCAAAGATACATAATATAAACAAAAATTAAAACATAGGATAATTCGAAACATGGATAGCAAAAAGGTTTTAAAGCAATCCATTAGAGAACTATTCAAAAAAAATATAGGACATATCTGTGCATGTGTTTACTCCAGGTACAGCCTATTACTTTGATGTGTATTGAATCGTTCATTTACTATGAGTGAAAATATTTCTGAAAAAGTAGTCTAAGCTTCATCATTAAACAGTGAAATCAAATGTTGAGAAAATTAATTATGTTGATTCTCCCTCACCGTAAAACACCACTAAACATGTACAATTATCAGCTATCATAGCCATTATTTATTCGTAGTGTTGATTTAAAGAACATTATTTTGAATGACACTTTGATGTCAATTAAAAATTTTAACGTGCAGTATGCACGTATGCACGACGTGATATTTAAATCAACAAATTTTTGCAGCTGCCTTTCATTAAGAGAGAAGCATACGTTATATCAGTTTTAAGCAGAAAAAAATAAATTATATCATCACAAACGGATCTAATGTATAGCTTACGAGGGTTCTTAATTTAGTATGCACTGTATAAATAAATAACTAATTTTTTAAAAGGTTTAATTGCTGAATTCATGCTGAGAAAATTAGATAAGACACATGAGCAGTAGACTTTATTCATATCTAGACGTCCTCATTAAATAATGCAAACAACTGATAGCACGCAAATACATTTTAAAAATGTCTACAAAAGCATACAATGGAAATTTTACTACAAATACATAACTCTACACATATACATTTTCATACTAGCAGAAATGATAATCAGTGGTGTAGTCGGGGCAGAACGCATCAGTCTTTTTCTGCAGTGATTACATTTTTATTATTTCATGCACAATGTAAATAAGAAACGATAGGAATACCTAGTCTGAAGATGCCTTCTTAAAGAAGCTAAACGCATGTCAGATCTAGTAACACATCCAGTGGAATAACAAAGTACTCACATCAAGAAGTAAGTATCAACTTTAATTTTATATTAAAAATGAATTTTCAAAAAGCTACCGCCAAATCCATTGATAACATCTGCTTTTTGAGTTATGACTCTATTTTAGCGGCGGTGCTATATGCCCTATTGAAACATTTTCCCACACAGTATCTAAATTACCATTCAAAAATATGTCAAATATGAGAAAAGTTTTACCAGGGAACCAATCCTCAGTGGGGTTGACAAACTGGAATCCTCGCTGCTGTGAAATCAATTCTGATCCACCGTCGGCGATATGAAAGGCAGGTGTACGGAGATACTCCCAACCAACAGCGGTTTGCAGGCCGTCAACTGTCACTCTTGAATTTTCCTCAGACAGATTTTTGATCTGGGACCTCACAGATTGAGTTGCGTTAGTTGTTATGCCGGACTAGAAAAAGAATAAAATTGGGAAACATTCAAGAATTGTTAACATCATAGCTGTACTTGTATTCAAAGTTTTTAAAATAAGATGCAATATTTACAGAGGTGTATTTGATATGCAACCTTGAACTAATTCTGCTATCACGGCACCGATCAATGTGTACGATAGCCATATTCTGGAAGGCCAAATAGAAATACAGTTCAGCTGATATTTTATCAACAATATTGACAATCTGTTTTACAAGTAATGATGGAGTGTGCAGAATGATAACATTGTAAATTGAAGTCAAATTCACTACAGAAAGGCACAAGGTAGAGTTATTTAGTTCTATTACAACTTTCAATGACGTCTCGTGTATAATCATACTATTTCAACATATATTACATGCTCTGTTTATTTCATTTTAAAAAATAAAACACAATTTGTTTGTACTACTTCCACATATTTATAATGATCAGGACCGGTTTCGCTCATCACTCGTGATGAGCGAATTTATTAGTACTACTTCCACATATTTATAATGATCAGGATCACTCGTGATGAGCGAAACCGGTCCTGACCATTATAAATATGTGGAAGTAGTACAAACAAATTGTGTTTAATTTTTTAAAATATAATGTCTTTCCACCAAGAATTGACAGTTAACACCTTAAAACTGTTTATTTCAATATAGATTTGCCTTGATAAATCTGTTTGTCTGTCAGTCTATAACGCACAGCACTGCCCGACGGATAGTGTGAATATTGAGCGAATGTTGACATGTGGCACTTCTACTTGGTGAATAATACTAGTAGTATGTAATATTTATTGAGCAAAATAAAAATGTGAAATTATTCATATGAATTAACACAGCAATGACATCCATGATTGAAACCTAAAGAGTATTAAAGAAATCCTGGTATGTAACGATTTCCATTTTGAATACTTTGGGTTAAGTTTTTTTAGTGACATTAGAGTATAAGCTGTATAACTTTGTACTTTTTACTGCACTGATAAGCTTTCTATTCACTACTACTCATTGTTAAGTTTAATTTTCCAATTTCGTAACATAAGTTCCTTTGGATGCCGTTATTTATATTAATTTGTGTCGGCTTACATGAAATACATTTATTTTAAATACTGTAATAGTTTATTTTGATCATAGAATCGAGAGAATACCACTGTCACTAAAGAAAGGGACGTTTAAAGTTCTGTCTATAAATAAAATGTGTCCGTGCGAAAAACTATAATAGGTGTACCGGTTCGACATTATATTAATAATCGTTGTCATTCGATTTTAAAATATGATTTAGCCTACACTACATGGCAAAATCGACATGTGTCGTTCCGGGTAGCAACGCAGCCCGAGCAAATTTCATTTGACTGGGGAACAAAATCTGAATTGGAAAGTAATCCGGAAGGACAGAATTAGCATTTATATAATTCCACACGATTATATCATTTTCCCTTTGAATAAGTGAAATATTAAATTATACAAGGTTTTAACAATAAACATACATTACTCATAAATGAATATTGCGGCACCTTGGAAATAACATATGATTGCAAGTTCTATTCAGAGTTGTGAAACGTGTGCATTGATTTAAACCGAAGGAAGCAACTGAATTTATTAAGGTTAAAGTCATAGCTAACATAACAGCAGCAAATATAGCTTATAACACTGTTTGTATTGCATGTTTTAGCAATTCAATCTTAAGCTTAGTTTTTGAAAAACTATGAATTGTTTATTAATAATTACTCATCATATTCGGGAGGTTAAAGAGGTCAACATTATCTCAAAAACGAAATAAAGGCGCCCAATCATGCCTCAAATGAATGGTTAAATCAGTTCGTTAGAATTAATGAAATACTCACACTAAATAAGTGATTTGATATTAATAAATTGAATAATAATTTTCATTTAAAAATAATATAATTATGTATATATTGAATAATATAAAAAAATGTGAGAAGAACACCTCTACAGGGAAGTTAAAAGTTAAATAGATAATTTATTATTATTATATATAATTTTGTCTTGTCGTAAAAGGTATTTTTCAAGAATGAAAACGTAATTATAAATACTGATATGAGGCACAAATACTTACATCGTGTTTGGAGAGTGCCTGACTAAGATTAAACTTGTTGGCGTTGACCAACAAAGTGCAGTGATGATAGGCAGATGGTCGACCAAGCTTGGCGGCTGTACCTGAGACCTGCTGAACTCTAGAGTTAAGGAAAAAAAATTATTTGACGCTCCCAACCTTTTTTTAAGAAAAGCGAATGCGGCTATGTAAAATCCCCAGAGGCTTGGTGAAAACTTTTCTTTTAACTATGCTTTTCAATTTACTTTTAAATGATTCTACCAGTTTTTCAGAAAGATATAATTTAGCTACCTAATATTTTTCATAAAAGATTGTTGCTTCAAACAAATTCATTGTTTTAGGTGATTTATAAGCATAAGAGAAAAGTTAAATAGCTTTAAGATATACAAATGTAACACAAGAACCATTATGCTACCAATTTGGCGCATCAGAAGGTAACTTAGGATGAGGTTTAACGAACTCCGTCTATACAGTCTACACCTTTCTTTATAGATTCAATAAGTAAAGAAATGAAAATATCAAAGAAGTCGATGTCTTTTGGTATAAATAATATATCAATGAAATAATACAATAATTATCAGTATTGAAAAGGATACTTTGTATTTGTGATTCACCACAATATCTTCCCTCTTGTTAATATCAGTCGAAAGTCCAAATTCTCTGAACAAAGCTCTTTTTATCAATTCCAAATTATACTTTCTGTTGTATGTCTCTTTTGTTGAAAAGAATGAAAGATTAAGGTTGCCTCGGTCATGGTAAACAGTGCCTCCTCCGCTATTACGACGAGCCAAAGGAATTCCTTGCTCCATCAAAAAGGGTAAATTTGCTTCAACCCACGGATTTTGATGTCTTCCGATAACAACACATGGCTCGTTTCGCCATACCATCAACACTTGGTGTTTGGAAAAATCTAGATTTTTGTAAATCCAGTCTTCCAAGGCCAAATTCGTGAATATATTAGTGGACTGTGAGATGAAAACAGATTTCGTTACATCTCTCTCATCCACTTTTGCTTTCTCTTCCTTGGAAGAATAAAACCTCATTTTCACAGCTAAAGCACCTGTATTCGACAATCCCTTGAGGGATTGCGATAAGCTTAACAGACTTCTCTGCATCATACTAGGAGTCATTTTGAGGGAAGATCTGTTGTTGTTATGTCAGTATGAAATAAACACAATATTTTATGCGAAATGTGTCAATGTTTTACAATAGTTCAGTCTCTATATGCACGAGTAATAAAGTGCAACGGTCTTAAAATTAATAAGTCTTTATATCACTTGAGGTTCGTTCGGTGCTCCGCAATTATTCAATGATGAAGGCGGTAATGGACATCCGTGTCGGCAGCTGACAGAGACACCAGATATTCGTGAAGGGCGATGGTTTGATGCAGCCACTTCCAGGTCTGATGCAGGGAATTAATTCTGTACCTGATTCCCAGACAATCACGACAGTCTCTTGGCATTCCTTTTTGCATCGGCACGGTGCTAAACAAAAATATTCCCTAATCAAAAAACTAGGTAATTTCTTAAAACAATATCAAAACCACTGTGAGCTAGGTACGACAATTTACGGCTGAATTTAGCACTTTTTACACAGCACACACGACGTGAGTACGAATTAGTGGACGACAGTAGAATGATTTCCTTACCTTCATGCTGAACATTTTATTAGCTCTGTTATCGTTATCATCCTGAAAAGGGGGGGAGGGAGGAAAATACTGCTCTAGTCTAGGGGGGCCACCGAGGTTATTTAGGGGCAACGAAGTTCACGAACATGCTTAGATAGTGATAAACAACGACGAGAGAGCTTCATTTGCGCTGATAACATACAGTTCTTGTTTACATTTTTATTTTTATTGGAAATTCAGTAATTACGCAATGTTAAAAAGAACTTTGCAGCCGCCAAAACGACACGAGATTATTTACGTACATGTAATTAAAGAACCATAGACTTATAGATATATTATATTGAGTTGGAATTTTCTTGTTAGAATCCAATTTTCGGTCAAAGTGAGACTTACATGTTGGCATTTCATTTGATAGGTACCTACACTACTTATAATATTGCAGTTACATGTATTATTGAAAAAATGTTTGTCTTCGAATATCAAATCCAAAATTTTCTTTTCACAAGACTGATTATAAATTTTATTTTTATATATTTTGCAGTTTTCAATTTTTAGCATTTCATAGAATAAAATCCAAATATTGCGTTGCCCCGGCACCGGCTACATAATTACTTTTTTTATCTATAACCAAACCATAGACAAATAAAAAATTGTAAATACAAAAGAATCGTGACGTTTACAAAACTCAAAGCAGTAATATAATATTATGGTTCATGTTTTTTGAAATTTATACGTCTCTCTTCAGTATATTGTATTCAGTATTACACCGCATACATTCTAGTCAAAAGCATACAGTTTTTTTCGATAATGCCTTCTCTGCCAATCGTATCATTAACACGAAAGATTTCAATCAGTGCTAGTCACAGACTTCACAGGTAAATATCAGGCTACTTTGCGTTCGTATTCTATCACTATTTACATAAAATAAGGTTAATTTCAGGAATTATTTTACTAAATATCGAGGGACCGAAATATATACCTAACTCCGCATGCGTGTCAATTTATTATGAAGTTTGAGTAGTTGTAATACGCTAGATAAAGCAGTAGGTTTACATTCTAACGATTATTTAAAATATACTTTTTTAGTTGATTTTACAATATATCGGTAATTACTGAGTTAGCAGGAAAAATAGTTATAAAACTTTAATGAATAAATAAAATTTAAATTGAGAGAACATGCTTGTCATTCAGAATTCCCAAGTTCTCAAAATATAATACTATTAAAATTAATTGAAATAAAATTTTTTGCTAAATGCAATTTTATATACGTTAAATTTTTCTAGCTAAGTTTCATTGTGGTAAAGATTTGCAGATTGAAGTACTTGATTATTTTAGTTTGAGCTGTATCTGAAAAATACCTACACGGAAATAGTTGTATTAATAGCTACAGTTTTTATGTATATGCGGTATGCCTTAATTATTTCAAAATGGTTAAAAAGCCATTTGACCTGAAGTTCTTTTTACTAGTATTATCGTATTTGCCTGGTAATTTATTTCTGTCAAAATTTCTTGATTTCCAACTGTATGTGATACAAGATATCATTTTACTTTACCCATAGTCATATATATTACAGTGATTTTATCCAAACCTTGAGATGCTATTTTTATTACGGAATTTAAATAAATATAACGATTATCAGTATCAATATACACTGTTTATTCACTATTTATAATTCTTAAAGTATCATTATATTATAATAATATTTGACTCATTGGCAGACGGCAACAGTTAACCCACTGAGCCTTGAATTCATTTTGAGCAAATATATCGAGTTATTTTTTTCTTAGCAGGCTAACTTCTTTATGAATTAATTCATAATTTTTTAGTTTTCAAATTAAAACATATTTTAGTAAATATGCTTTAAAACATGCTACTCTTTTTTGTAGAAAAATTTCTGTTGAGATACCTCCATTAAGAGTCCATATTCTCCACATTGGGAGCGGACATGGAAAAATAACTCTTTTTCTATCTGAAAAGCTACTCATGCTACTGACAACAATGCAACTCTGTAGTAAATTGAATTGCGGATTGGAAAATGTCAAAATATTAAACATTGGAATCAAGTAGAGCGATGATCTATGCGAATAACAAAGTTTTTTATGTAAATTCTCCACTGTCAAATTTTTCTCTATGGCTTTGCTCTAAGAATGACCATTTGACATATTATGGCGACTTTTCCATACTGATATTACATTTGTATTTCGCATAAATTATCTGTTTCCCTGATTCCTATCTATGATAATTTGGTATTGTCTCGTTCACAATTAAATTTCCCACAGATCTGCATTTTTTTATCGGAATTTAGTGAATTTTCGGGAAGAAATCATATTGTTAAACATGTTTACCCATAATTTTAGTATGCAAATTCTAGTACTCAAAATAAATCAATATTCTTTTGAGAATTTTTTATTAGAAAATAAAAAGGAATGACTGTGCCACATTTCTGTAGATTATAATAGGTTATTCATTTTAATACTAGTATCAATGCAAATGATTTGTAATATTCATTCAATTTGAGGATGCTTCATAGAAGAGGAAAGGACATGTCTATCAATTTAATTTTTTCAGTATACTTGTTTTTTGAACATTGGGTCTCATTTCTTTCTGAAGTAAAAGATGTTTATTCTACCAAAATTTATTCCGTAGGAAAGCAGGCGTCCGCAAATATGATAAAATAATACCACAAGTTTTCTTACAAATGCTTATAAAATACATATGTTTCAATTTTTAGTATAATACATAAATAAATGATAATCAACTCGATTGACCTAAGTAGTATTTCTGATACAAATTAACACCTATGTCAAAACTTAAACAATTATGTGAAAACAATTAATAATCTTATGACTTTTCCACAAATTACTTTTAAAAGAAGAGTGAAATATATTATATATCGTCATCAGCTCCATCACCTTATTATCAGTCACTTGCTTAGATAATTCTTGAAAAATAATGCCAAAATGATTCATATAGACAATTGTATAAAATGTCACCGCTTTATAGCCTTGATAAAATGCTGTTGTGTATATATGTAGAAATGTATATAACTTTCAGTAGAAAATCTGGCACCTAGGGCTGCTCGACTAGTCTGGCGAAAATTCTGACTGACTTTGGAAACAGTAAGATTATAAAAAAGTCCATAGAATATTATTCATTTAAACTTTAAAGAAAACATTCAACTAATCCTCGATAATCATGATCAACATTCAAATATCTTGTGATAAAACATCTCTACATCCAGTTCTTACACAAGCAAGATTGCTATGAACATTATTTGACAATCTTTTTAGCACATCAATATTTTTTACCTTACTATAATGTTAATTTGGTTACCTTAAGTAAATGTTAATTCAATCAATTTAAAAAATCCTTTAGTGAAACGTAAATTTCTTCTATTAAACTTACTATCTATGAAATTTTAAACACCCATTTGCTTGTGTTTTTCTCTAAGGAATTTAACTTTATGTTACTGAGTCTTGAATTAATTTTGAAGAAATCAATTTTCTCTCGGTAATAATCAGATTTATAAATGTGTTTTATTTACAGTATGTATATTCTAATACAGTGATACACAACCTATTTGAAAGAAGGGCCAGTTTATCCATTTTCTAATTTTTCATGGTCCGCAAAGGGAAAAAGTGCAAGATATGCATTTTATTATTTTTAATTTAATAGTTACATAATTTTACTACTTATTACTCGTTATTTTGGGCCGCAAATTGTGCATCACTGTTCTAGTACATGACAAAATTATGTTCAGGATTTGACGCTGTTATGGCTAATTAGGCTAACGTAATATTGTTAGATTTTTTTAAAACTGTACAAATTGAATTGTTAACCTGTAAGTCCATTTTACTGCAAGGCTTATTTTCTTTTATTTTGTACCCATGGTCATTTCCGTCATACCCGTGGTCATTTCTGCAAAACTTTTTTAAACCTGTCCATCCCTTATTTTGAGATTTGGATATCCTGCATATTCGACTGTTGATTATTATTCTTTCTTAACAAATAATGTTCCAAGGAACAGATTTCATTACCATGCAATTAGGCTTCCACGTGATGACTTGTCTATACATATTTAAGAATGATTTTGATGTCTTATAAACAGTATGTCATACTTAACAGGTCTAACAATTGTTTTAACACTTGTATTTGCTTATATAAATTGGATCTCTCTTAATTCATAAATTTTAAATTGCTTATGTTGCTATGAAAAAACAATGTACATATTCCACAAATTTTATTTAAAACAAAGCTCAGTTTCACTCAGCTACTGAGCATTTTCAACCGATACTGCTCACCTGAAAATGCTCAGTATCTGAGAAAAATAACTGTTTTTAAATAAAATTTGTGAAATATATGCATTATATAGTTTTTCATTAGTCTTTCAGTGTCAATTATTTGTAAATCTCTCGTGCGCTGTCAGTTTGGTTGTTATCCTTTTTTATTTAATAACCAAATTCATTCATAAAAAAATTCCCTGCGGTGCTTGACCCTACTACACAATTCCTCCACTCTACTCTCATTTGAGTTGTATAGTATCAAAAGTAGAACTATCCACTATTTGAAGTTTCGAGATAAACACGAAAAATGTTTTGTTGGCGCTTTTGAGTTTTTTGATGTTATAAATTTCTATGAGCGGCCATATTGTGACATCACTTAAGGTACCTCTGTGATTGGTCGAAAGTATGATTTACCAAACCGTTCACTTCTGTTTCCAAAGCTGTTAATCATTCTGATTTTAGTAGCAAGCTTCTTTTACGTTTTTATACCACATGTACATGATTTTGATACCAAAATTTTATTTCTAGCCATACACTATGACCGGTAGGATAGTGTGGCAGCATTAGTTCAATTTCGACAAATATGGGATAGTTCTACTTTTGATACTATACGACTCATTTGTTATATTATTAAACTGTGCCAACTAATGTGGGGCAAAAATATTTCTTTCCACCAAATCATGTGCAAAAAAGAATGGTAATTAGCGGTCTCATACAGAAAATAAGATATAAAATAATTTTAGAAACAATGCCCACTTACTCTTTTAACTGTGTTTTTTGTCTACATTTCTAATGTTATTTAATGTTGTCTTTTTCAAAGTAAGCATTTAAGTGATGAAGAGAATAAAGAAATCTTTGGGAAATGCAACAATCCTAATGGCCACGGTCACAACTATACCAGTAAGCAACCAACTTTAATTAATATCTCATGTTACTTTTTTTCAAATCTTAAAAAATAGTGACTTTATTAAAACCATTCTTTTAGCACAAGTTGAAGGTTTTTCATAGTATAAATTAGACCGTATTATGGGAAAATATACCTTACATATTTTTTATAGTTCTTAAACATAATGAAAACAACTCATTCACTTATCTTTCCCACATTGCTGTCTACACATTAGTATGCATATGAAAAAGCTATTAAATATTATCTTTTTCTGTATTGTTTTTCCTTCTGCAATAAGTTATGATTTCTGCAGGGTTCACTAATCATTTTTATATGACCTAAAACACTTTTAAATCAAATTGTATTTAAATTGGGTTAAATATTCAATATGTCGAATGTGTTCAGAATTACAACATTAAAGATACGGAACAGGTTTATTTCCTATGTTGCTATGTTAAATAAACTATTGTTGCATGAATTGAATTAAAATCAATTAATTAGATCTGATATTATTTTGAAAAAAAAAATATTCAGTTTATTTCGGCTTTTTTATTAATTTAATTACTACGTTGTGGACTTTTAATGAAAATTAAGTGATTCGGAAATCTTCTTTTGTAGATTTAAATATTAAAGTCTTTCTTTTATTCAATACTAAAATGGAGTTTGAGAAAATCATTAATGTATAAAAATATCTTTCTTCAGTTTTAGTGACAATCCGAGGTCCGTTGGATGAAAAAACCGGAATGGTAATGAATATTACTGATTTAAAAAAATATATGAGCATTGCCATCTCAGAACCCCTTGATCACCAAAATCTGGATAAAGACGTGCCATATTTTAATAATGTTGTAAGTAGTTTTATTCATTTCTTTTTGGTAGAAATAAGAACAGAACATACCATTGTTTGACTCTTGAATGGCGACATTGTATTGTTGCATATTGCAATTCTAGCGTAGGACCTGATTTATGCAGAATTAATTGTCTCATTTAATACTAATTATTACACAAAAATCTGTAATTGAAATTAATAAAAAAGTTTAATAGGTTGATTTCAAGTGACTTAAAACCTCCCATTTTTTTATCTCATGTGATTTAAATTTCAATATATCTGGCACATTGGTGATTACTAGCTGCAATGCCAGATTGTTTTAAAATAACCTCATAATATCATAATGCCCTGTCATATTTTTTTCAAATGCCTCTCCATGGTTATATTATTAATATATATTTTTTCATATTGAAAAAATATATATTACCTATTACAGTAAAACCTCAATTTAGCAAACTGACTGATTGTCTGATAAAGCCAAAAGTCTTGTATAATAAGCTGTAGAGGCAATAAGCATCCTGGATAAATTACTCACAATGTATAACTATTTTTTTAAATGTTAAGGGGAACTATGAAGTTTGGATGGGCTTGATATGGCTTAGCGCATGTCACATCATTAGCTGACACATGACTGCTGCAACTATGATTTTGTGTTCGTCATATGCAGACTAAAATTTTGTCCATTTTATTCGAAGTCCGTTTTATCGCGGCAGTTCAAAATAATGTAATCACGTGCCACATAACATTGAAAATGGAATCGTGAACAATGTTTGCTGTGCCATTTCTGCTACATTGGAAGTTATTAATATGGTGGACCCAATTTAACATTTCACTAATGTCGAGTCAAATTTATTCAACGTGAAATATCATCTTTCTTTTTCATTGAAAGTGGGCTCCAGTCAAATTATTTATAGCTGTAAAATTAAGGTTTGTGTATTATTTATAGGTATCGACAACAGAAAATTTGGCTATTTACATTTGGGATCGTTTACGCCTAATTATGAAAAAACCAGAACTCCTCCATGAAGTGAAAATTTTGGAGACCGACAACAATTTTGTCATTTATCACGGCGAGGCGACAAACAGTCCTTATCGCCGTGACCGTGAGATCACTTCGAATTCCGGTAACAACATCTCTTCAGATTCCGATTGAAACTTTGCGCTGCCTTTACAATGAACTAAATATATTTTTAACCATATTATTCGGCTCCATTTACAATGCTCTGTGTTTTTAGATAATGAAGTTGTAACACTACATATCTGCGCATAATATTTTCACAATTTATTCACACCGAAATATTCCTTTTCTGTAATATAGGTAATGATATTATATTTATACAAACTGAAAAGAAATAAAAAGATTGGTAACAAATCGTCATGATTTTTATTTTCGCAGAATATATTTTTATGGATATTTGTTTCCTTCAAATATCACAGTCTCCCATGTGTGTATAGTGTATTAAAACATTTGAAAGTAGTACAAACAACTACATAAAATTCTTCTTCATATTAATAGTGACAAAACAAATAATATAATATTGAGGGTATACTGAACGAAGGCACTAAAGTCATAAAAACAAGTTTCAAGATAGTTGCATTAAGAGCATTATTTTTGTCTACCTTATATTTTTTAAGTATTATCTCTCAAATACAATTGTTTGTGATTTAAAAGGAAATTTTTATACCTTATTAGGAATAATCCTTATGGCATAAAATTTGGTATCGATGAGTTATAGTCATATGATGCTTTCTGCCAGAATGAAAAAATAACAATATGACTTAGTACTGTTTTTTTTCAAATACATTATATTCTATGATTTCATACATTCTACCAGTACATAGGGCTTTAAATTGTATACATTTTGACATTTATAACAGAAAACCATCAAAAACTGACTAAATGCGTTCTGTATGTATATCCTCGATATGTAACGGGCAATACGAAAAAATGCTACTATATAATTCTTTGATAAACACGCTAACGATTTGCAGCAGATTTAACCTACAAAATAAAATCCAGAGTAGATAAGTACAAAGTTTGTTTGAACAAATTGAGCTGCTTTTTTTACAATGGTCCCAAAACTTACACAATAGGTTTTTCCCTCCCTGAACTGGCTGCAATATCTCTAAAAAAAATGTGTAATAATCTAGCTAGTCCTGGAATGCTCAATTTGTAGTGCATTAAATATACATTTTTTATTTAAAATATCGTTAAAATTTAGCAAAAAAATATTTCAGCTTGCAAATTTTAAAACATTAAATACAAAATTATTTTTTTTGACCAGAATTTTGCAAATAAAATTATATTTGGCACTTATATTTGACTGACTCATTTATGACAGATTTATACGCAACCTGTATAATAATTTTTGTTTATATTATTTATTTAAAAAAATATCCAATGATAAATACGGACAATAAAACACTTTTTTATTTTGTTGTAAAATGAAAAATAACTAAAATTATTAGATAAAGTTAGGCTATGGTTGGCATGAGTTCATAAAATAGAGTAACCAGATGTCAGCTTTTTTGGAACGAGTCTTTATTTTCGATTAGATGTCCCGATCTGCCCCAAATTTATTTTTTGGACCGTTGTATGTCCCAACTTTAAAATACTCGCAATTATTATTTGTGGTGCAAAAATATTAGTTTATTGGCCCTCTGTCCATTTCAGTCTCTAGTAATATTATAAAAAATTCAGGCTAATTCTAACACCAAAACCAAGCTTGCGTATGTGAGTTATCTATAATACTATCCGAACGATGAGTGTTAGTAAAAAAAAGTGTACCATCCGATATAAAGCCAAACAATTAGTAAAAGGAGAAAAATTTGCCATGTTCAGAAACGAGCAACTGATTTTAAAATGGAAAGACAAGAAGGATATTATGACAAGTACAATTCATGATAATAGGATAAAATAAAAGTATTTAGTTCTACAAAATTTTGGTGAACTAAACACTCTTGATATTTTATCCTATTATAATGAAGTTCTACCAAGATGGTGCCAATTCAATCAAAGATTCATAATAAAAAAATCGAAATTATTATGAGCAATGCAGAAAAATCCATCCGTAATATTAGACTATGAGCCAAAAATGGGGGAAGTCGATTAAGCCAATAATTATATTCACTTTTAATCAAGAACAGGGGTCTCCAAACTACGGCTCGTAGATCAACACCGCCGCGAGCACCACCATGTCGTCCAATCATGGCCGATATCCGGTCCACCCAGACAGATAAGTAGTGCCGAAAGCGGAAAAAAGGCAAGAGCAAATTAATGCAACTGATCAACCAAATTTTTTATGTAATATGAGTGTATAAATCAGGCGGAAGCTGGTTTTCTCCTTGTCGGGCTATCTCCACCGCAATGAAATATTCTTGACACTTGCCAGTAAGTACCAACCGAAATTTGCGCGTAATTCAAAACTACAGTATGTTGGTATGATTAGCTAGCTAGGTTTTGGCCCTTGGGACTTAGTGGAGGAGTCAGTGTGGTCCTTAGGCTGAAATGTTTAGAGACCCCTGATCTAGAACCAAATTACATGAAATTATTTCTACATTTCTTAAATTTATATTAGACTACCCCAAATAGTTATCAAATTTATAAAAAAATAGGCGATAAAAAATTAATCTCGAATGAATTTTCTTTTGGAATTATGAGAAAAATTAATTGAAGAAAATGTAAAAGATATTAAATATTGAACAAAGGTTAAAGATACCGCGCCCTAAAAGACTGATATAAAGACATATGACCTGAGTACATCTGAGATTATAATCAATTTTTCATCTTTATTGTTCTTTATAAAAAATCAAAAAAAAATATTTTGTATTAGTAATCGCTATGACCATAATGGATTGAAAAAATCATTCAATTTTAAAGTGCATTTTTCCCCTTATGAGGTTAAACGCATTGTTATGTTACATTACAAAGTCAACAGTCCCGTGTGTGGTGGGTTGTACCACGCGCATGTTAGAGAAGACTGTGACCCTCGGGTAGAGTCCTGGCATAGGCTACATTACTAGGATTCCCGATACTGGGCTGTAAAATTTTTGATCGAACCGGTCTGGTCACCCTATCATGAGCCCAATGTAGTTTTCAAAACTATTATTGAAAATCTTTTTTAAAATCATTGCCAGCTTAGGGCTTTATTACATACTGCCTTAATATTCGGTAACATTTGGTAAAATATTTTTGGCATCTAATAAAACTTTTACTTACAAACAAACATTTTAATATTACCTATTTTTGGTCTATTTAGTAAAAAAAATATAAAAAGTTCAGTAATCTACATTTTAAAATATAAATAAAAATAATGAATGGAATAAATAAAAATTTATCACAAGAAGTAAGGATGTTGCTTCAACCTACTATTAAGCTAGAAACTTACAAAAAATACTGGTGACATGATTGCTGTAACTATGAATACATCTAATTATATAATATGATTGGCTTAAACATTACATGCTAATTTATCACAAAGAGATTATCGTAAGACATATTTGCATATACTAAATCAATTGCTAAAAATTTACTTATCTGCAGTACAAATGCAAAAAGCAGCAGTCACTTGACTTTCAAATCATTCCATGTTTCGCTACAATTCATAGTACAAGTTTTATGGCAAAAGTTCAGTTTGAATATTTTGCCAAGAACCTATTCTTCCACTATAGATACCTTTATTTTATGATAGCTTACTATTATATAATGGAACAGGGGGCTAGTTTTAGCACTTTCAACATTCTAGGTGTTGAAAATCCAAAGATATAAGCTTTGCCACCGTATAAGCTATAATTTACACAGAACATAGTAAGATATGTGCAAGATGGAGTATTATTGCCCCAAAGGCTCTTGCCACAGTCATTTATGATAGAGAACTATATCTTTCGTCAGAATTGGCCAGTATGTTATTATTTATTTTATTTATAAAAATGAAACACATTTTTATTGTACTAATTCCACAATTTTATATAATGATGGAAACTGCTCCTGATTCAGTACAAAAGATATGTTTCATTTTTATAAATATAATGCCTATCCACCAAGAATTGATTTAACATCTTAAAAGTATATTTTGAATTACTTTGTTTGTTTTCTAGAACGAAATATTAGACGAGTGAATTTTAGTTTAAATATACTATGCTAACGTTTTTTTTAAGTAAAAAAATTACTTTACATCATGTGAAATGGCTATGTTGATATATCAACTATTGCAACTAGTCCCCCATCTTAATGTATATTTGCATTTTTAACATTAAAATTAATTTCAGTCGAATTGCTCAAAAAAAAGCACACTTAGATGTGTGCATTTCCTTCTACTTTATGTGACTTTATGGACACATATGGTATTCCTAATTCAAAATCATTTTGCGGCCAGTATTTCAAAACAGGAATTTTCTCCGGCTGTTCCTCTTTGACTGTGATATACGAAAATATTACTAATGCTGTGTAACCGGCAATAAATACCAATATGTGCCAGAACCCATGTAGATATGGAAAGTTTATCGATGACCATACATCGCAGAAGAGTCGATCGTTTACCCAGCAAACGATTGCTAGAACCCATATTGTTGCACAGCGTACTCCCAAATTGTAAACTCTTACACATTTCACCCTGGAAAAGAAATACTTAAATTAATGATTGATTATCAGAGATTAATCTCTCAGATAAAATGTTAAAGCTATCATTTGATAATAAATTAATATCGATAAAGTTACTTACCTAGGAATTTTAATTAAAATTATGAGTTAATAATTATCAATAATAATCTCAGGTTTTCAATATTTGACCAAAATATTATAAGCTGATAATGAAACGTGATAAGATAAAAGTATTAGCATTATTTTGTATAAAACGAGAATATTTTTATAGATTATTATTTGGAATGTACAATAGTTCAGCAGTTTTTAACCAGTGTAAACTGTGAAAAATATAATATCATACACTATAATATATCTGCCAATTTCAAAAGCGTAACTATTCACCCAAAAGATTCAAGAGTGGCCTGAAAAAACATTTTTGAGCACTCGTTGCATCCATTAACATTAATAAGTTGTAAAATGTATGCATAAAACAAAATAAAGCAATTTTTTAAGTTATTTTTTCATCTAAATTCCACCACTCGCTGTAAAATTATAAAAAATGCATTGATAAATTTCTATATGAACTCAATTAATAATTAACTCTCTGTCTTTCTCTATAAAGAGGAATGAAACCTAGTTGTCATTGACAACAAAATTTGCAATTGCAACACGTAATGGAGTAAACTGTATAAAATTCACATTCAGCGCATGTATGTATTGAGTACTCAGCTTCAATGAAAATATTTCCCAAATAAAACTATGACTTTGATGCCATAGCATACCAGAGTTATACATACATAGATAGATGGTTTGACATCAATGATTATACTAAAACGTGTACTGATATTTTGGAGATAACCTAATGGAATATTTTTTTAAGTGTTTGCTTTTTCTGAGTGTGAATAGTATTGATTCTGCTAAAATATTATCTACATTGTGCGATAATACAAAATAACAAAAGGCTCCAATTATATTGATAGGGACCCACTTCATTGTTAAAAAATCATGGAACATTATGAAAAAAAAAATTACACAAGTTTATTAATGTTGACTGCAGGCCACCCGCACGGGCATCATAATATTATACAAAATGATTCCGTCAGCAGCCGGTGTGTCAATTTATATTTTCCTGGTATAATATCAATAATATGACAATTTTTACAAAAAGATGCAGGTGGCTGAACTTAAATAGTAATAACTTAGATTTATTTTTTAAAGAACTTGGATAGGAAAACAAAATATTCACCTTTTCAGCTCTTTAACAAGAACGAAAAATGCAGGCAGAGCTAGTATCATAAGAGCGAAAGCATTGGCAGCCGGATGCATTAACAATACACCTGTAGATGTTATAGTAAACAGCAGTGAAACCGCAGCTAAAATTCTCCTTCAAAGCAATAAACAGCACATTGTTAGTAATAAATATTGTTAATAAAATAATCTCGCTGCATACCTTCAATGAAACTAATTTGTTGTATTAATTATCTTATATTGACCAAAAAAATATACTAAATGCGACATTCACCGATTGTTTTCTTGATTTGAGATAAAAAATGATACCGCTCGATTTGAACTTTTATTTTTTAATATTTACATATTGTGTTTTTTTTTAATTTAGCATGTTGAATGCCGCTTTACCCGATTGAGAATGTTAAGGACCATACAGAAGACATTCACAAAATTTAGTGACAGCCAACCAAAATTAAATGTTATTAAATCATATTTGCAAAGTACTATTTGTGTTCGGTTTGTTAAACAGAGAAAAAATTGTTCACTTGTTTCTTATAATTGCATTCGATTATTACGACATTAAAAACATAAGGAAATAGAAAAAAATATTTTTTATACCGGAGGTGCTTCACCATATGGAGCCATAAAAAGTGACACTCTAGACTAGACAGGCAGTAAAAACATTCCAACATGATTAACTATATGAAAGTTGTATACAGTACATTTAATTCTATAGTCAATCAGGCCTAGGCAAAGTTTTTAAAAATCATTATTCTGGGTCTTCGTGAGCATTATATATTATTATATTAGGTTAGTTTATGAAGAATATTCGAGATTCAAATGAAAACACAGAAAATGTATATTCAACAATCTTTAATTAAAAATTGGGACTTGTTTCGCCACAAGACAATATCATTATTGAAATGTTTGTTCTAACTCGCCCATTTATTTAAAATTTATATTTTCGTTGAATTCGGCTTTGTGGAAATTTTGTGGAAATTCATTTTTAATATAAAATTAAAATAGATAACTTTTATATTTAAATGGTTGTGTTACTAACCCACAATCATAATTTTAACAAAAATAATAATTTAGAGAAATTCCGCCGAGTAAATAATAAAGGAATAAAAATGAATAGTTTGGAGCTTTTAGAAATTAATAAAACCATTAACAAAAAAAAATAACATTTCTAACAGAACAGGCGGGTCGGGTCACCCTTCGTTTTTGTAATTTAGGAGTTAAGAGTTAGAATCATGGTTTACCTTATAAATAAATAAACTTAAGACAAGGTTAGTCTCAAGAGGCGAAACACGTGTCACAGTTAGTAACACACCCAGTGGAATAACAAAACTATCAATTTTAATTTTTTATTACTAATACTTTTGTTACATTCAAAATTAATTATATGTACCAATAATGAACTGATTTTTTTTTTCTTTAGCAGGAGTAATTAAACACAATAAATGATGGTGACGAATAATTAAGAGTAATATTTTTTGATGATTTAAGTAACCAATTTATCATATATTATTTGTATAATCTTACCTGTCTTGTTTGCAAAATTTAGGAAAATACCTCTTAGGCAAAAACATTCCAAAAGCTGCCACCAATACCCATAATATTGCTAATTCATCCAATAGTTGCCCTAAAATTAAAAATTGTGTTACTTGGATAGCAATTGTATACAAAGCAGCCATACGATAACTGAACAATTCATCAATAATAATAAAAGAAGGGTAAATATGAGGGAATCATTTTTTTGTACAATTCTTCCGATAAAAATATAAATTATAAATAAGTATAAAAAACTGTGTTAAAAAAAATTAAACTACTTTTCTATAAAAATAAACCACTGTGGGAATAAAATATTCATTATATTATAAATTCCATTTGTCACTTGAATATTAACAACAAAAAAATTATGAAGGGTAATCTTTTGAAATTATAGTGAGAGTGAATCAATTTGAAAAATAAAATAGAACTGCGGCAGAGTAGAAATCAAATAATATAATATGCTTACATACCTAGTAAGCTCAACGTAGCGTGAAAATAAGCAGAGCTCAATCCCACAATCATTAGAAGTATCCATAAAATGTGAATAGCTGGATTCACAAACTCGGCATATTCTTTGAAAAGGTGTATCAAAACAGGTGGTAATAGCAGAAATAATATATTACTTATCTAGAACAAAAAGTTCGTGCCAAAACATCGCTATTATATTTTGTTGAATATCTAAATAACAAAATAAAAATGAGTATGTAAAGTATCTATAAATCAATCAAGAATCGATTTATAAGTGCCTGAGAAGAGAAGCAATTCAATATGTAACTTGAACAAAGTAACAATTGATTATTTGTAGATTATCTGTATAGAAAACATACTAACTGTGAATCTATTTTATTGCAGGTTTTTCTATAACAAATAAGAATTTTGAAGGTTAAAATTATTTCAAAAATACTTTAAGTGTGAGAGAGGCATACTTTAAAATATTTTTTTTACCATATCCGCTCCCAACGTGGAGCATGTGGCCTCCTAATGAAGGTATATCAACAGAAGTTTTTTTCTATGAGAACTGCTTGTTACTCAACCTCTCTTTTTTCGAAGAGAGTAGAGATAGAAGGATAGGCCTAGGACAGGACTAGTGGTTAGCTAATCACTCTCACTACGCCCCGTTTTTGAGAACCGGGTGGATTAGAGGGAGTTTTAGACATCACAAACATACATGACTACAAACAGAAATCCATAGATCAAAAGAAAGATCAATTTATGAAATCGAACAATTTATGAAAGTCCGCACAAGGACTTGAACCCGAGACATTCGTAACCGTAGCCAACGACGCTACCAACTGCGCCACAGAGCTAACGAGATTCAATGTAATAATTCCGGTCGCGATTCATTGGATCGATTAAAGTTTGTTATATAATGAGCATTGAATTCAATTTCAGGAAGGGGTTTTCATGAAATTAGTGACCCAAGTCAGTAAAAAGGTTCTTCTAAGAAAATATTTGCACAATGGTTGGGATAAATTGTGGTTAATGTGGTTGTGATAAATTGTGAAAAATATTTATAAAAAAAAATATATTAACACATATTATTATGTACTATTCACATTTCACAGAAATGGCTCAATTTGTGTACGGAATTTACTAAAAAATAAAACTTCGACGATGCTTTCTGTGCGTAGTAAAATACGTACACCTTAAGAGAACCAGAACAAAGGATTTTCACTGTCCACATTTATCACTGAAAAAATCAACTCGGATATTTAAAAAAATGTGTTCTTACCGTATTAACAAATTCTGCGATGACTGGAGATATAGAATAATTTTGTTCACACCAATCAACGGGCGAACTGCCTCTCTCGAGATGTGACCAGGTCATTTCGATGTATATAAATCAATTCTATATTTAACAACAATGCTTTACTGTCATTATATATACATTTAAAAATTCGCACGTGACCTTCGGTTGATCAGGAACCATGAAATTACTAAATTAGTCCAATTCACTGAATTTTAATTAGTTCTGTGACGAAATCTTTGTTTACGTCGCAACAAGCCACTGTCCTATAGTTGGTCACAACTAGTTAACATCTGACAGCGTAACAACACAACTTTTATTTGACAGGTGATGTAAAGTTACCACAATCAAATTAATATGCCTCTGAAAAACTGTTCTACTTCTTTAGTTCTCAAACCAAATATAATTACTAATGTACCTTCTCGTCCTTTTCAACTATAAATAACATATTATGATTATATTTTGAATGTTATCATGTATTTCTTCTAATTTACTGTCACTATTTAAAAATAATTACCTACATGACTTCTTCCATCATTTGTAATGTTTTTCTCCACTGTAATGTAGATAATATAATGTACAGTATCGGAATATAACTAAGTATGTATCGTCAAACGGGGTTATTCCATCTGGGTTTTCTACGGTGTGTTTCAACCCCAGTTGACGGTACTTCCTAAAAAATGAATTACCTATTTTATAAATTCACGCGGATACTTGCTCGCCTTTAGTGCGCTGTTGTAACCATAGACTAATCCTATTGCAACCGTCGCTGTCCATGGAAATTAATTTTCGACACGGTCGCGCGTTTTTGTAACTTGACTTCAAAGTGAGGACGATTATTTAATTTTTTTATTTAATAATCCTTTTGTGTTCACTAACAGTATATTACTTTATGGTGTTCACTGAAATCCATTGAAAGTTGCACTGCGATCATAGATAATATACTAATAAAGTTTCAACCACTTGACTACGATGGAAAAGACATTTTTCAAAGGAGAATGTTTAGAAATCGATACTGTTAACCATGGATTATGTACCGGTACATTTTTCAGTCAAAACAAAGATAGGACAAGGATTGTCATGTTTAATGTGAGATATCTCTCAGATAATAGCGTACTTAAAGGGTACACGTATTATTACAGCTCAGAAATTAAATCCATCTCCAGGGTAACTGGTGAGTTTGATGTATTTCTACTAAGCCAATTTGAATTTGACAAGCTACAGTCAACTGCTAAAAAATATATATTTTTACAAGAAATTGACGAAAGATTCCATCTTGCCATCAAAAATTTGAATGGTTCTTCATATATCGGAGTAGGAACTGATGGAACTGAACTGGGGCGTAAAAGTGATCTGAGTATTCTCACACTAACTACCCCTGAACAAATATACATATTTGACATCCAGACACTTGAAGAAAGAGCATTCACTTCAGGCATCAAGGCTTTATTAGAAAACTCATCATGCAAGAAAATAATACATGATTCCAGAAATATATCAGATTTACTTTACCATAAATACAACGTTGTCTTAAAACATGTTTTTGATACGGCTGTTGCGGATGTGATTATTTCAAAAAATAAACACAATCGTTTTCCTGAAGAAATCAAAACACTGAAAGATTGTCTGTTTAGCTATATAGGTCTATCTGATGTTATTGAAAACTTAGATTCGACTGTGTGTCTAAATAATGTTGATTCATTACAAATTCAACAAATCGCAGCAATGAATAATGCGTACTTGCATTGTCTCAAAGATATAATGAAGAACCGGTTGACAGCTTCATTGGAAAGAGGTTTTGAGTGTTATTTGAACATAGAACGACAGTGTGACGAATTTGAAGCGTGGACTAACAAACCTGATGATAAATTTCCCAAAGCTGTTCAGGATGAATTATGACGAAGCAGATAAATAATATGAACCATTTTATATTGAAAATTATGTAAAAATCATAAAATAAGCAATGAATCAATTTTAAATGTGAGATACATAAAAGTTTATGCTAATAGATCAGCGCTCTGGGGCAAAATTGTATTTTCAAGAAAAATGCCAAATCCTATTTTGGTCGCGGACCCGCTCCCATAAATATTTTGCACAACAATGATCCCTTGTTTATATCTGCAGTGCGATTGTAAATTATTGAAGTATTTAAGCCATCTCTTAGTATTCGAAATGAAGACCATTGAAAAGTTATTACCAAAGTTCCTGGAATATATGGATTATCAAATATTCATGAACCTGACTAACCGCTTGCCCAAAAGTCAGTACAATTGACTCTCACTTACTTACTTTCAACATCGAGTTCACAAATGTTCCGTTGGAAGATACACTGCATTTGATTGCAAAATTTATTCCTTCGGACATATTGCTTTCTTTAGATATTGTCTGACGTCCAGTTATAATAGCTTTAGAGAAAAGGTTCATTGAAAATTTTGAGCAATCAGTATCGAATACGGTTGAATTTAGACCTGTCTGCAGGCTACGATATGTAAGCGATACTTTGGTTATCAGGTCCGATGGTGAAGGAAGACTTGACAAGTTTCTATCTCACCTCAATTAGCATATGATTTACGATGGTAATCTAAGAAGGTTGATCCTTGATGTAGAAGTGAGTACATGAAGATTCTTTGGGGCATAGAGCTTACTGAAAGAAGATGTACACCTATTGAGATCTATGTGCAACTTCTAGCTCAGAAGAATGGACTAATCGCAACTCTAGTGATTAGCACTTGATGGATTTGTGAACCCGCTCATGTGAATGCAGAAATATCGCTTCTAACTGAAAGATGTGTTGTTAAAGGTCACATGTTTCTACCATTGAAAACACAATGGACGCGATCGCAAGAGTGTTGCGAAACCATGATAGTGAAGTAGCCCTCTAGATTCAGGAGGTGTGTACCAATTAAACTATAAAGGAAGTGAGAAGACGTACATTGGTCGAACGGAAAGGGTGATTAAGAAACTAGCCATCGAACACTAGAGTTAGGAGACGTATTAATTGAAACAATATATTAATACAATGTCTGTGATTGCCGAACACTCATTCTATAATGTCTATACATTGGTCACAAATTTAAATTCAAACTGCAAATAATGGGTCAAAACAAGTGTTTTTTTTTACCACAGCTGATGAAGGATAGGTTCATAGGAACCCGCAAAACATCAAAAGGGGCGATGGGGTTCAGTTGAATACTTTTTGGCTTCCAGTACTTCCGCAAAATCCAATGTTCAGACTATGAATTGATGTGCACAAGATTTACATTCTATATCTTCTGATGTCCCCGTTATATTAATCATTATTTCTAAAAAAAATACACTTGGGTTGTATGGAGAAACAACTTTGTAAAAACATATTTTTTGAAAATATAGTTGTAAATATATGGTTATTTGATTTTAATACACAAACTTATTCGAAATCAAAATGTTCATAGGACTGCTGCATCATTGCCTGCATGTGTAAATTATCATTTTGAATGAACTGTTGAGTTTAGCCGGGTTATTTAATCATTTTTTTATTGATAGTATTATATTTAATGTGTAGGATGAAACATGGGAATGATGAATGTACCTGTTAATTTAATGTAACAAAATTGCTCAATTTCAAGGTATGTGAAAAATTTTATAAGAAACATGACCAAATAAACTATTTTTAATAAAAGATGAGTAAATGCTTTATTTATTTATATGTACAGAAAACTTAATATTTACCATATTATTATTTTGTATGAATTACATTTTCAGACATTCACCGGTTATTATTATTCATTTTGAAAATATTTTTACATAAGTGGTCATCATATCAAATCATAAAATATCCAATGACAAATATGTAAATTATGCATATTTTTTAAAAGAGTGGAGTCGTAATTATGTATTGAGGGTACTATACTGAAATATTTATTATAATCTGAAAAGATACTATCACCGGAATTCATGGACCAGGTCGACCATGTTGTATTTCCTAATAACTGAATCTCGACATCCCGTGAAGACATGATTTTTGGTTCTGCTAATATCTCTTATTGAATCACAATCTGATCCGCTGAGTTGCACTCGTAAATTAGCAAACTGCGAAAGCAGCGAATACATGATGCATGTTCCATCTTGATGACCGACAATAAATATATCTCTCTCCAACGTCACAAGGCTGGTAACGGGGCTAGTCGATTCCCACCACTCGTCTATGGCTGTGCCACTCTCCATTGATAAGTGTAAAATCTGCAAAAACAAAATATTAACAAAAAAAAAATTGTTAGGAGCACCAAACAGGACAATAATCGCAAAACAATTATATTTAATCCTTCACACAGCACAGCAGTAACAAAAACACTCCACAGTGGATATACCATTTTATGTTATATATCAATGATGTATGATCGTACAGTACAACATTCAAATAAAAAAATTTCAGGGGACTAAAAATGAAATTGGAGGGAAGATGTAAATTGAAAAAGAGCCTCTTAAATAACCTCTTTCTATGGTAAAATTCGACCTCAAAGTTTTGCTAGTCAATGCATTGAGGCCACTTTTAGACAGATTTGAAATGGTGAAAAAAAAAACTTGACAAAGGAAAAAAGACAAAAAAGAAATCACCGAGGAGTGAAAACACAAAATAAAATGTTATTTGAATTTTAAGGGATTGTCAACATTACGAAAACCTTAAAGAATGTAATTATAATTAACATAATTCCTACCTTCCCATTATCACAGCCTATCAAAACATTTGTCTTAATATTTGTACAGCAATTGACAGCAGCGTCCATATTAATAACAAACACTACTTCCTTTGGAGATATGTTGGCAAAGTAAACAGCACCATTTTCACATCCGGCAACGACAATCTGTCCTTCCAATTCATTCTGAAAATTATAAATGTTGATGAGATAAAAATAGAGATCTCTATAATTATTAAATTTATTATAAAGTAAGGCCTTATGTTCACAAGAAAATATGACAAGTTAATTGCTCAACCCTTAGTTTGCCTGGCTAAATGCGATTCACACTCTCATTCCAAAGATCAGTCAGTGTAAAAGTTTGTTTGTTTTTCAATTATTCAGTGCGTCATGGTTTATTCTTCATTGCAAAATTCAGTGATTTCTTTTAAATTGTATGAAGAAAAGTTATTCCATTCAAATTAATCAAAACTGCAATGAAATCTCAAAAAATGTCTATACATACCAGATGGGCAAAAGTGGCCCAAAAGCTAACACCATACTTACACAGGCAGATAAATGGTGAATATGAATCTATTTTACCATTTTGAATCATAGATATTATTTTACAAGATTAATGATTTAATGGAACCTACTGACGAAAACCAGGTATTAATCAAAGGAGCACTTTGCAGTCATTATATACGCAAAATACAGCTGTAAACCCTTATAACCCAGCAGGATAGGACCTATTTTAATTATTTCACGCTGATATGCGAACCCATCAAGTGACAGTAGAAATGTTTCCCAGCAACAATGTGATGAAAGATATTTTGAAGCCATTTCAAATAAAACTTTTTTTGTTTCTTAATTAAAGTAAATTAATGTTTATAAATGACAAAGCACATCAATGGTTTCCATTGCACGCTCAGACAGTGGGCTTAGTAAAATATTTGAAAGAAAATCACCTCTTTTTGGTTTTCAGTTTTCGATACGAGACAACAGCAGTTGATCATAGAGTCGATTATTAAAATGTCATCCAAGCATTTCGCCTCTTCTACATCCCACAATTTGACTTTTCCATCCCTAAAATGCAATTTAGATATTACATAGAAGACATTTTTTTACCATTCATGTACAATTTGCATGGTGATTTACAATTTTAAAACAAATTTCATATAAAAATCAAAAATAGTAAATTTTGTTCAAATAATTAGAAACCTTTAGGGGTTTGTTTTCGAAGTGACTGACAGATCAATTACTTCGCTGAAAAATGTAAACTATGGAGCAAGCACAGTCTGCCTCATTTTTATGGAAATCTATCAATGATAAAAATCATGGCGGACTAACGGGTAGATCCCAATCAACTGGTCAATCGCAAAGCTATTTGTAGTCCATCACCAAATTATATGCCTGTATACCAAATGATTTGCAGGGCAGCAATTTTAAATAATATATTTTTTTTTGTCCCATTATGTGTATGAGGCACTAATTCACGGTCGCCTTCTATTTATAAGGCAATAATAATGATAAAGAAAAGAAACGAAAAAGGGGACCGATCTTTTGACCATGCAATATTGTCGGGTTCGTGGTGCAGTGATCAATATCGTTGGCTTCGGTTATGGATGTCTTGGGTTCAAATCCCAGTATGGACAGTTTCATAAATTGATTTTTCAATCAATTTATGGATTCATAGCCATGAATGTTTGTGATGTCTAGAATTCCCTCCCACCCATCCGATCTTTAAAACGGGGTAAAGCGTGAGCGATTAGCTAACCACTAGTCCTGTCCTAGCTATATCCTTATATCCCAACTCCCTTCAAAACAAAGGTTGAGCAACTGAGTAACAAGCAGTTCTTGTAGAAAAGATAACTCCATTAAGAGCCCATATGATCCACATTGGAAGCGGACAAAGTAAAAATAAAATGTGCTTAAAAATAGAGATGAAAGAAAAGTAAATGTGACTCGCTCAGTTACTTACTTGATACAGTGATATTAACTCTCAGGCAACCGGTCCCGCGCTGCCGCGTAAATTGTTTACGTTAACACCCGGCCCTGCGCTGGCGCGTTTTTACGCAGTGCACGATGAATCGCAATCTGCTAACTCGAAACAGACTGCTTGAAAATCATTTTTTTCATTACGTTATTCAAGAGAGTGTGATTATAGGCTACGATCTTTTGTGTAGAGTTTTTATTATATTTACTGTCGAAAATAACCCTTGAAATATAATATTTATTGCTTCTGAAAACTTTACATTAGAATATTATTTGTGATATTTTTTTTAACCAGTCACAAATTTAAAAAAAAAACTCATACTCTAGGTTGTTTCGTATCCCGGATAATTATGTGAATATATTCCAGTGTGCATATATCGCTTGTAGAGTACACATCCTTATTTTCTGTCATCGCGATTTATTTTCGGCACTTATCTTACCTGCATTGTAATAACGTGTTTGTAAATTTAAAAAAAACTGTTTTTGTAATGTCAGTTATATGTTATACAATATAATTATAAAATATTTTTCAATTTATATGGATATCAGTGCATCAATGTACATCAATGAAATTACTCTCGAATAGCCTACAATGCACAAATACTAACATATAATAATATGCGAGTTCAAACAAAAGTTAGACAGTTTGAGGTTTCCTGGATGCAATAAAAATGACTTATTTATGACTTTAATTTTGTCAGCAAACTTGTCAAACGTACATAAGTCATGTGGTTAGTAATTATTATGTGTTTCACATTTTTATTTTATTTTGCTTCTTCATAAATGGAGTCAACATAAATGCAAAGATTGATTTGATTTTTTCACTATACTATTCTAATTTTAGAATCAGTGCTTCTTTATTTTTATATGCAACATTATACGCTTCCCAAACTTTTTTGTTTGAAGGATTTACTTCAAATGGTTAAAAGATATGATTTTTTTTCATAATGTATTCGCAAATTAGATTCGCTCGCGAAATGTGGGGGATTTCGTGTAAGTTTTGCGCGACAATGCCGGTTGCCTGAGTGTTAAGTATCCTGTGTATCTGTAAACTGAGAATCTGCCACAGTGGTAGAGTTTCATCTAATCTGCCTTGAATCTTATGAAGAATGAAGAATATCCCATTCCATTATAATATGATGTTTGTCAAAGTTGACCTTGGTTGAGAGCAAGTCAGTGTGGCGTGGCATATTGGGCTCGTATGATGACGGACTGCAGGAAATAGCTTTGTTCGCTCAGCATTCATCTTGGGGCAGTCCCTGATGGTTGTGTCTACAAGCGAAATCCGGCGTTTCAACCAATGTACCCAGCCCAAATAGTTTACAATTGAATTTTCCATGGCCGGTATAAACCGGCAAACCCAGTGCCTAGGTGCAAGAATCTTCACCTTGAGCCTCCAGATCATGTCCAGAAGAAAAGATTTTTTTGACGCCCTTCAGTGGATGCAGACTATGTATTCTGCAAGGTTGCAAGGGCTGTTCTGTACGCCCACTCATATACGAATGAACGGTAAGTGCGAGTCTCAGGTATATTTTGGGAAAGGAGTGGCGTCAGAGGTACGCCTTCAATAAGCCCTTCAGAAGGAGAATTATTGCACCGAGTACCTGTATGTACAGGTCCAACTGTGGCACACCAGCAAGAACTGGTAGAGCATCCGTTGAAGTTACACACATAGTAAAAATATTCTTACAAAACATTATTCAAAAATATTTATATTTACTTGCTAGCAGACACTACATTAGTTTCATTTATGAGAGCCATATCATTTACAGCTTTGGAATGGCCGCTTAGTATGACCGACCACTTATCAGTTTCGTATGACCACACTCTCAGCGAGCCATCGGCACCGGCAGTCAATAAAACATCTATGAATGGAGAAAATCGACACTTGTATACTGGACCTCCATGCCCATTCAACTTCAAAAGCTCCTCTCCTGAAAAAGAGATAGTGTCAATATACACAGAGTTAGAGTCAATATAGTTAGAGTTAAAAAAAACTCTTAACCATCCAAAGCATGGAAATATAATGTATTCAGACACATATTAGTTATTTGATTAAAAATAAACGAAAACATTGATTTAAACAGTGCATGTGACAAATAGCTGCTTGTAAAAATAGATCAAGCAGATATTTGTCATATTTATCCGTCAAGCCTAGTTTCTCTCAAAGAAACCCTGAGTTCGCCTCTGCATGATTATATGAACGTTCCATTCTTGCTTGAGGGGATTAATTTTAGCTGTTTTTTCACTGTAATAATCACCATGAATTAACAATAAACTACAGTATGTGGCTTAGATTATTGAATTGTTGATATTTGCACATATACATGCATAAAACCTTTTTAAATAGTACAGTCCAACGTAGTTCGAGGGTCACATCCAGTCGACTTTCAAAATACACAATGATGTACTTTACATGTGCTGGAAATGATGTTTCTTAAAAGTTTCTCATTGAAATGATTGGTAATATCTGTTACGTAAGATCTGACAAAAATTTGGGATCTTTCATTTAAGATCTTGTGTCTGACCAGACATTCTTTTTTGGTTCGCGAGATCGCACAGAATCGTACTGTGGACCCCGTTATGAACAGCCCTGTTTAAGAATATCAAATTATAAATGTTGTCGGCTCCGTGCCGCAGTTGGTAACGTCGTTGGCTACGGTTACGGATGTCTCAGGTTCATGACCCGGTGCAGACAGTATCATAAATTAATCTTTGAATCGCTTTATGGATTTTTGTTCAGTCATTTATTTATTGTAAATTTAAAAAATTGAAATGCATGGCATTACAGCTGACGCCAATGCACCATGCATTTCACAAACATAATAACAGTAACAACAATAATAATTATTGAAAACAGTACTACTAATAAAAACAATAATGAAAATAAAAACTTTTTTTTTAAATTATTAAATACAAAAAAAAAAAACAAAACACTATTAATTTAAAAGGAACAGATAGTCATGACTGTTTGTGATGTCTAAAACTCACTCCCACCGATTCGATCGTCAAAAACGTCACGTAGCGAGAGCGATTACCTAACTGCTAATCCTGTCCTAGCCCTATTCTTCTATCCCTACCCTCTTCGAAAAAAGAGAGGTTGAGCAACTGAGTAACAAGCAGTTCTCATAAAAAAACTTCTGTTGATTTACCTCCATTAGGAGGCCATATACTTCACGTTGGGAGCTGATATGGTAAAAAAAAATGTAAAACAAAATATAATTTTTGATCTTAAAGAATGTTAAAAAAAAAGTGTCCCGGCAGAAATTACCAATACCCAAAACACTATTTTGAGATATTTTGTGTTTTTGGTATTCTTAAAATATGTCAAATATTTTAAAACAAATACAGGAACGCTAAAAGTAAAAAACGCTGTTACAAGTAATTTTTCACAAGAAAAATCTGTTTGGAGAAGTACAAAATGAAATATCACAAATTGATCAAATTATTTTTAAGAAGGTTAGCCTATGCATTAAAAATACTGGAGTTAGATTCAATGATAGCAATAAAATACCTGTATTGTTGTTCCAAATAATAAGATTATCATCCTCCGATGATGAAACGCCGACATGATTCAGCACAGCAACAGAATGAATGGCTTTTTTATGAATATTATAAAGCTGCTCTGGTGGTACAAAGACGGTAACCAGCCCACTTTCTGTGTGTTTAACCGTGAGATTATTTCCTATTCGTCCATCAACAATAAAACCTTCGCTAGACTCATAAGCAACTTCCCCATTTTCGGAAATGGGGGTAGACTTTATCTTTCCGTGAAGACTGGGGCCGTTTAAATACTTAGCTGAAATCCAGGCTTCACTGTTAGCACCCCTGTGAAGAATAATAGTTTCAATAAAAAAATACAAGCACCATGTACTTATTATGTATTTTACAAAATTAATAATTTACCCCAGGACTTCATTCCAATCATGCTGAATTATCAAAATTGGTGTGCGTTTTACTGACGGCATACTACTCGGAACTACAATAATTTATAGGATAGAAAGTAGCGATGGTGTGAAATCAATAAAATTGTAATTACTGTTTTGAAAATGACTGCGACTGTCGATGACGATGAAATTGGATTAAATGTCACGCTACAAAAAACGTTAGTTATTATTTTAATACTTATCACATAGACGAGTATTCGTAAGACTTCGAATAGTTATAAAACTATTATCTATACAACTATGACACAATGGACAAGTTTTTTCGACCACACTGATTCAAATTTTAAATGAATTTGGAAATGTCATTCGGTAAATAGACAAACGTTGGTATTTTTGTCTATGAACATACGGATATTGGCTAGCATTTATTTATAATGTCGACTGAAGTTATTTCGCCTACCAAGTATAATTATTTCACCTAATAAAAGCTATTTTATTTATATGGCCACAACTTATTTTTACAATCGGGCAGATAAAATATCTGTATATACAATGTAATTCTCAATTGTTAATTAATCACACTGAACCTTATAAGCATTTATGATTTATCCTAAGCTATTGTAAAACTTTACTTTTGTAAATGGTATGTTCATATATTTCAATCTATATCAATGAACTTATAATTCACCATAACCTCAAATTTAGAGATACAATGTTGATACAAATTTCCTATGCTAGTTTAAGCCCAGTTTTTTCCCGGCTTCGCATAACTATGCACAATAGAATGATTTATTTAATATTACGTCTTGTTCTCGAAGAAGACACTAACTGAAAAATACTCGTTTCGAGTACCTAATTGAACTTTGAAGTTTTTCAAATGTTTGAAATGTTATATATTTTGTTTGTTTTTACAAAACTGTTTTTAAGTTAAAGTATAATTTATAAAAATAAGTGTGTTCTTCGATACGGTAAAGTAAGAAATAAATATTTTAATATATTTTAAAATAAATATTTTAGGATAACTTACTCAATATGTAATTTTTTTGATTTAGTGTTTTCTACAGCGACGATTTATTCCAGTCCTCCGAAACCTTTTCTTATTCATAACATACCTAAGTACTGTGGAGATTTTCATGGCACATCGCAAGACCAAATACCTAGAATTTACATTAGTTTTTTTTAATTCATGAATTTAAAATAGTTTTTAAAGTATAACCAAATAAAGCATTTTCAGTCTAGTAAGGTGGTTCTTAACCTTTTCTAGGAGATGGAAAACTTTTGATTTGAGTATCGAAAGAAAGAAAAAATTAACCAAAAGATACATATTTTTGAAAATTATGGAATAAATAATAATGATTGACAAGAGTTGTAACTAAACAAAGTGCTTGACTACATATGAAAATGTAATTAATATACATCGCCTGCGGTTATCGAATTTTGCTGATTTCAGTAACATGAGTAATAATATTATGTGAGATTAGTTATTTCTTTGTCCATGTTTTGTAGATTGTACGTAAGTAATTGTTGATTTTTTCTTTTCAGCCGTATTTCCCCGCGGCGCATCTAGCATCGTTCGTGGCACACCATTACACCGCGGCACACCGGTTTCAAGCACTGATTATTCCATATGAATAAAAGAGCTAAACACCTTGGAATCATAGATGGATTGTCTATGTTTCTCGTAATCTGTCAAAACTCTTGACTGCCATGAAGCTATTAGCAAAATAGAAATACAATGTGAAATGTGTACAAGTTATCTGTCAGCCTGTCGCCGTATTCTGTGTAAAGTTCTTATTAAAACTACATTGGTGATTTGTGATCGGGGACTCGAACTAAATTTGTGAGAATTAAACTAAATCGTAGCAAAACCTACTTGTTTGAGTAATGATAGTTTTAAACGTACTCTTACAAAAATGCATTTTTCTATTCCGGATACGCAAGAATTAAACAGCGACAATGGGACCGTGTATATGGTGATAACTTTGTTTACAAATTAAGCATGATTTACCTATATTTATATCAGTATTCTAGTCAGATGCGCACCTAATCAACTCTGCCCGACTGTAATTGGCATATAATGAAGTGACAAGCACGTCTATAGGTCAACAGTAAATATGAATAAACTATTTATTTACTTTATTTGTGGTTTTTTCGTCATATTTTTAGGTGATTGTGCAAACGCTTTCTGACATCATTGTATGTGCATTGACACCGATTACGCAGACCGCTTTCTATGTGTTTGGTTTTAAATTTAAATCATTACCATTTTCGTGAAAATACTCCAAAACTGTATTACTATCACTCCTACATAAATGTCGGTTGATTTCAAGCATATTTAGGATTTCTAAAAATTGTTTATAGGTGTACAATTAATATAAAAAACTGAACTTTAAAAGCCAAAATAGTTATGAACATTGTTATTTTTACGCTGCTAGAAATCGACTGACACTGAGATTTTTTTTACGGACATACATAAATCAACATTTTTTAACATTTAGCGCTAAATATTGACGCATGTAAATTGTTTCTTTTGATAGTATATCAACTCATAGGTTTATTGTACTACTATTGAACATTTTTTTGCTCATCTCGTCGAGAGATTTTGGTAAAATTGTATAGATTATTGCTGGCTGTCCGGAGCTCACGGACACACCCAAGCATATTTGAGGTGCCTGCAAAAACTTTTTAACACTACAACTGTGTGGCATCTTTTAAAATTTTATACATACTACAGCGCATCCAGGAATTAGCTGTATACATAGATGAGAATGGTGCTATTTTCTTTTATTGCCAGTCAAGCTGTATTGCTGTCCTGCCTGACAGTGAGTGGACCAAATTATTGCCAATGGTCGCTCCATTGTACATCCGTACATTGGTCACTCGAAACTCATGTCAGTGGATGGCTCATGCTACAGTGGTTCACTCTAACATGATTTAAATGTGTTTTGATTATACCTTAAGCTCCCTACTTCTCTCATGAAATTAATGATTTTCAAATTCATTTTCCTCACATTAGAGTGTCGCTTGCTAAGCTTTTGCTGGACATACTACACTAACATTTATTTTATCACATAACTTGTGTATTTGGTCTTGCCAAACAGATTTCATCTGCTGTTCTTTTTTACTTCACGCAATAGCATGTTATATATATAACATTTTTGATAAATTCTTATTCAGTTTTCAATTTAAATATAAACTAATCAATAATAGGATAAAGTATTTAGTTCTACAAAAATTTTATTAGGTAGTTGATAGCTATTTAGGCTTTACGCCATCGTCAGAACTATTCTATTATTATAATGGAGTTCTACCAAGTAAATGCCAATTCAATCAACTAATCAGTAATCACTATATTAAATTACTGTTATATAGAAAATTTTACTACCCATGCTTTCCAGTAGGAGTCTAATTAATTAATGCTGCATTCAAAATTAAACATTCCTTTTGCACTTCATTTTTGATGTACAATAGTTACTAGAACGAAAGCAGCTTGAAAAGGCGGAAACATCTCTTTTTAAAGATAAACAATAAGAGTGCTCCAAGGTAGGCAGGCTATGATAATGAAACTTTCTTAGAGTCCAGGGTATGGGTATAGTATGCCCATAAAATAAATCTCGAGTGTCTTCCTTTCATTCTTCTTCAGTTTTGTAATAAAATTTGATGCAAAATGCACAAATATTTTGAATTTATCTTTTTCAAATAATTTAATTACGACTGCTGAACATAAAATTTTTTCCTCAATGCAGCTTTTTATACTATAAATAATACTTTTAATTTAAATACGAAACAATAAATGCAATACATAAATCTCGTTGAAATCGTAAACATTCACAAGCCTGACGATAAATTATATGTTGTTAAATTACTATAAATATGCATCGGGGGATTTGTGCATGTTTAGCTGATAACTAATCAAATAATTTATACACTCTCTTATCTCTATTTTTGTTGAAGCCTTTTTGTATCAGTTTTATCAACCTCTTTCTGTCATGGGACACAGGTTTTACAATAATTTTTCATTGAACATTGTTGTTGTTTTGGTATCTATGAAAATTGAGTTTTTTTGCCTTCACGAACATTAACATTAAAAACACTGCATCTTTCACAACCAATTACAATAATATTACAACCTAAGCTGCACAAAAGAAAATCTATCTGACGTAATATACGCTTTCAAATACTTTGATGAAAAAGACAATTTATATTTTACTTCTGATAGCATTTTTCCAAGATATGAAGAATTATAGAAATGTCCTTCATATGGAATGATAGTTGATGCCTAAATAAATTTTATGTGAAACATGTATACCAACTGCAGGGAAAGGGTTAAGAGGAAATCCATATGTGATATCATTTTTGCATACATGATAATGAATTACTCGTGCACCATAGTTATTATTTTTCTAGATGGCAGATTGGGATTGCCTTCCTGGTCTTTTTTTTTTCAATCATTAATTATGAGTTTTATAAATTCAGTCAAACCCAGGATCATTTCATTTGTCAGAGCGTCTTATTTTGGAGTCATAATGAATTTGAATCTCAAAAATTCAAAGATTTTACATTTTTAGTTCTGTGATTTTTAGACACAAATACACACATGATTCCGAGATTAAATACCTTTGTAATAGATTTCCAGATGTATCCGGGGACAACTCACGGCTTCACTCAATATCTCATTTATTCATTTTCACATTATCATGAGGATGCAAAGTATTCTCCAATTTAATCTAAAAAATTTCGGGCTTATTCTTTTGAAAAATTGCATTGTCACCAATATACCAGATTGTAAATAAGCTGTAATTTGTAAATAACATTAATTTTTCTTTTTGACTGTCATTGATATTCAGGCACAACACAAAAAATACGCTAGCACAATATCATACTACGATAAGTAACTTTATTTTTGTTTTCAATGCTGTGTTGTGTTGAAAATTTTTCACTGATAGCGTTATATGTTACTGATAATTTTTTTTATTTATCTTACATATTAACTCTTTTACTCCCATCGGACTTTATCTTTACTCCCTTACCTATACAAAAACTCCCACCGTGTTGATCCATCGGTCTGATAGAATCAAATTTACGCCTTATTATAATTTTTTTTGCCACACATGTCTGGTGTGAATAAATTACACTATTTGCTCTGTATTATGAATGACTAATTAATGTTATGAGTGTTCCACTGTTTATATTTTGTGCCATACTGTATTCTGTCAAACTATTTTATTTATATATCAACGTAACATTATGAATATTGTGATTTTTACGAACACGACTGAACAAACAAACAATGACTGTCTACAGTTCTTTTGGTAGTATGTGATGTAATTTAATGCTATGAAACATTTTTGAATTCTTTATAAAAATTCTGTTTCGTAGAGAATTAATAAAATGTTTTTTTTTCGTTAGTAAGCCAGAATAGGTTATACTAGAAAATTAGATAAATCAATTATACATAAATAAATGTCTTCACACTTGTTTTGTAGTTCAATCATAGTTTTATCTTTTTATTTATAACTAAATATGTATACACTATTCTTTTTCTTTTGTTTTATTGATGTAAACTATCAAAAGTATTACATATTATTACTGTAAACACCATTGAGACATAACAAAAGTTTCAAATTTTAAAAAAATCTATAGAATTATAAATCAAAAAAAACTAAATCGATTTTTTTTTGACAAAAAACGCTTTTTTCCAAAGTGTTCACATATCTTAGGCTAAATCAGAGGGAGTAAAAGGATTATAGTTAAATTGTAGTCATAATGCATGTAGCAGTTTTAGAACCCACATGCACTCATCTCGGGTTGCTGTGCACTCCAATACAAACTATTCAAATTCAATTTTTGAAAAAATTTACAAATTCAAAATTAGTGCGATTTAAATTAATATGTAACTAATAAAAAATTGGATTGATTGTAATTCGGGTACATAATTATTCTGTATTGGCTTGTTGAAACAACAACTCTAAATATTAGAGCAATAAAATATTGATTTCACATTTTTAATTCATGAAGAAAATAAAACTGGTTGTTTCGTAACATTTAATTCTGCAGTTATGTACACCTTGCCCTTACAAACGAATATTTTCAATTATTTACGATATTTGTTCAACTTTTCAAGCATCATGTGCCTAATGTGAATGTTATCAAATCTAAAATCTTGTTAATAAATAAATTTGGATTGTTGTGTATTAATTGAAAAATACATTCACTTAGATATAGTGAATTATACAACTTTAGTAGCGACTGATGATTTGCTTCATTTAGTTATTTTTCGTTCATTTTTGTCTTTTTAATATGATATATTATTTTTTGCAAAAAGGTTAAAACTGTGCCACGCATTTGTTGGTTTGACCTGCTCAAAATTTTGATTTTCAGCCATATAACCTCTCGTCTCAGAGGGAACAATAGTCAAAATATAAATGACCATTCGATGATAGACTGACATATTTTTTTTAAAACACTAATTACTCTATTCCGCTTGCTTTCAAATAAAACATGGTGAATTTTATTATTTTAACACATTTTGGTTTAAAACACACCTTATAGCTCGAAAGAAAAAGTAGTGCTCAGACATAATTAGTGAGTGTTCCTTCCATCTGATTCATTAGTAATTCTAATGATGACTCGATCATAATACATAAAATGTATGTGCAAGGTCAGCAGGGTCAACACGTTGTAATCTATATTTTAAACTATTTTAATTTGAAATCTATTGACATAATTATTCATCATACGTATTCTATAAATTCACGATATTTACCAATCATTTGCTGACTACTTGATTTTTGTGTTCTCATTGTTAATTGATTTCTTGTTTTATGTTCTGACAATGTAAAGATATTATTGAAAATAAAAATATCTTTACATTATCAGAATTTCTTTTGATCATTAAAAAAAGGTCAGAGCCGCATCACTTTTTTTACTAACAGAAAAAGAAATAATATTTATCTTATCAATTATTTTGTCTTAAAACTCATTTTTTTGAGGCTTAAAATATACCAATATGTAATCATACAAGTACATATACAGTGGCATGCGGTGACTTCTAATACAAGGCATGCGGCTGGAAAATAAGCAACATTTATCTAGCTTTTGAAATTCAATTTTATTCGCTACTCTTTCTTACAAAATTTATCAACAACCCCAACTTATTTTCCTGTTTTAAATTTTTCAATTGATATTATCGCAAGAGCAGAAAGTCTCTCCTCAGTTTGACTATTTCTGGTTATTTTTTAATTCGTTTAATTTAAAAAAATTATCTCTACAGAAGCGCTGCTGAAGTGCGTTGTAAAAATTAATTTAATTAAATGCTTTCACTAAAATATCTTTCAATGAATTTTTAATAATGAATTTTTTAACTAAATTTATGGACTTAAAACAATATTCTGGTGATGAATAAATATAAATAGGTTCATCCTTAAGTCTTATGAAGTCAAAATAGTTTCCATATGTGTGTTCTTGCCAAAGTAATAAACATGGAAAAATAACTCCCGATAACTGAACACATCCACCAATCCAAGTAATTGTTTCATACACACTTAGTGAATGCTCTTACTTTAGTCTGAATATTCAATCGAGAAGTAGGTTTAGGGATTTTAATCATAATTACCTTTTCAAAAATTGAAGACAACAAAGTATTAATTAACTAATTGAGATTATTTTCGAAATTATTAAATTCTCTTTCATTGTTTTCCTGTGTATCCATATTAAAGGCAGTGGCAACTCGATTCATCTGAAAATTCGAATTAGAATACTAACGAAAGAATATTGATACAAATGCAAAATCAAAACTACGTGCATTCTCATTCAAAATTGTCATACACACGACACGCATGATCCATGGTGCAGATTGGTCTTTCATTATTTGCGCATGCGCAAAAAATGCAAACCTGAGAACTCATTTAAAATGAATTTCGCCATATGTCGTAACGTGCATTTATGGCAGCCGGCCGACATCCGATTAGAATAAGGAACACATCACTCGGGTTACAACAACTGTTAGAATTTAGTGCATAAATGCGGAACATTGAAGTAGTTTTCTTTCATCGTTAAATTAAAATTTAATAACTTAAAGAAACACAGAAAAAAGATTTTTCTTTTCAGAATTTTAAGGCGTGTGCAGCATCTTACTCATGTATGAACGGTACGCCACTGATATATATATATAACTTGTAGGCAGCTTTTTAAACAGTTAACAATTTAGGTAAAATCTTTTTGAACAGTAAAGATAGAATAGAATCATTGTCACAGTGGGGAATATATCGCCTCTCTTGTGAAGACCGTCAAGCTTCCTATATAAGACAGACAGGTAGAAGCTTTAATGGCTTTTTAGAGTTAAAGAACATGTCTCAAAAGTAATAATTTTTCAGAATTTGCGAATCATTAAATTGAAAATGATCATACTTTTAATAAAAATAATAACATAGAAATACTCCATCGTGTAAATAAAAAGGTATGAAAATGAATAGCTTAGAATTTTTAGAAATCAATAGAACCGTTAATGGAGAATTAGTAAATAACATTTTAAACAGAACAGGCGGCTCGCCATTATTAAATTTATTCCCCTTGGGTTTTTCACATCCAGGTGCCAGTAATTGATTTGTTTATAGTGTAACAGTGTTTATAGCTTACCCCCTTCCACACTTCCAGTAGAATGTAATAAAACCCACCCCCACCCTTTTAAGAATAAAATCATCGTTTACCTTAGAAATAAATAACCTTACGATACGGTTAGTCTGAAGATGCTTCTTAAAGAGGCGAAACGCGTCACGTTAGTGATAAACCAAGTGGAATAACTAAGTTATCAATTTTTAATTTAATTTTATATTAAAAATGAACTTCCACAAGGTTACCACCGAATCCATATAAAATATATATATATAAGAAAATTTAAATTATAATTGATAGTACTTATCTACTAAGTTATATACATTTTATGTAAAAACTAAATAAGATTTCTATTTATAAATTTTTCTTTCTATAATTTCTAAAAAAATTTCAAATTTGTATTTCGCCTATTTTACTAATGTTGAAAGTTAGTCTCGTTTTATTGTTATTTTTACGACTTCCTCCCACGGCAGAATCAATTATTTCACATCAAATATTTTCATTCCAAACAAAAAATATTTGTTTCTTAAAAATAAAATTACGTCATTACCACACTCTGATAATAATGTATGTTTTATTGTGAAACTTTTTAAGGTCACAGCTATTGCTTAATTCCAGCAAAATTGAGTGCAATATTGTAACTTGCTGCTTGCAAGATGGAATAAATAGTCTACTATTAGAGAAATGGATTAATGAGTCGAGTCCTTGAATAGTGATTGTAGAGTGCACTTATTTAGCATCAAACGTTTCAATTCACTAATAATTCGACTCAGACCAATTCAATCACCGTGTAGAGATGAATACCAGTCTAACGACTGCCAATTTCGTTCATCTGTTATCTGTTACCAACCAACACTGGAAGTGTTCCCTATTTACCATTGAAACTACGCTTAAGATTTAATAAATTTATAGTTAAAACGCTTACATTGTTTTATCTAACAATTTATTATTAGGGTAGATATTAAATAGTATATCACATTCTCTTTATTTATGGATTATTGATATCAATAATCTGGATTTTAATTGACATGAAATGCTGTTCGACAGTATTTCAGTGTTGTCAAATATATTGTTTGATACGCATAAAAACCACAGTAAAAAAAATTGTCAAAATCAATGCTGTCAAATATTTGGGGATATTTTGATCAGCAGTTGGTGAAATTATAATATGAAAAAAAAAATAGAGGAACTTTTCATGTATTTGAAAAATTAACAGAAAAATTTGGAATCACTTTCATAAGTATGTGTTAAGTTTTAGTTTTTCATGTATCTCCGGCAACATTATTTTACAATGTGAAATAATATTTCACTATATTCATTTTAACACTTTCCAACATCATATTATGAAATTGTTTAAATGTTTTTAGTGTGTTCTTGTAGTACTTCGTCATTGTAATGTATACAATGTCACTATGAAGAGAATAATGTTAGTAAAATTTAATGGTTAAAATCACTGGTTCATTGCTCAATTGCTTTCTTTTTACTTATGATAGCAGTATAACTATGTAAATTATAAACACCAACCGATTTATTTATAGTTACGCAGAAAGCAGACAGGCCATATTTTTGAAGGGCAAACAAGTTATCGTGCTTAACATCTATTATTTAGATTCTACCTTCTGCATAAATCAGCCAGGCTGCTATGATACAAAAATTTTTTAGTGCCCAACCTTTGATTTGCATAAAACGACCACACTACAAACAAAAAAATATTTGAGCTATTTCTGAATTTGACTATTCAATTATTTAGTGCACAAAACACATAAGTGCTTATATTATACCTCTGTTAGTTTATGTGGACTGTCTGCTTTCTGCATAATATAGAGCCCATCACACTTAGTCAATATAGAGCCCATCAATTTAGTGCACCCTCCATTAAATCATGAGTATTATACAAATATCAAGCTGATGTAATAATATTAATTTGTATATGTTTGTAGGGCTACAACATTCACATAAATGGAGTATATCACTGCACAGTGCGATACAAGCAGCTGCACAGTTTACATGAACAGCTTCATCAGCAGTATCCTGCCCTCAAATTACCTTCGTTTCCTCCTAAAAAAATATTACCACTTACCAATTCGCAACTTGAAGAGCGACGAGCCCTCCTAGAGAAATATGTACAATGTGGTAAGAATAGCAAATATAACTTTAGGATATTTGTAATTAGTGCTGCAGTGGAGAGTATAAAGGGGAATACACCATTGAGAATATATCTTATCATAGCCATCAGGGATCGGGATCGGGAAGAACGTGAAGCCATTGTGTGTTCCATCACAGCCGTATTCCTAATTCGCATCTTAAATTGCCATTAAGAGAATACCTAATGGAGGACATCAAAAAACTATTGTACGTGGCGTTTTCTTTCCTTTCTCCAGTCACTTATTAAATACTTCATGACTAATTAAAATATATGTATAACGGCAAACAGCAAATGCTTTATAAAGAATTTATAAGTTTTTAGCTTGCATTTGAATGGTAGCACTCTTGGACAAAGGGCTCCAAACCCTGGTTTCTCACTAAACTTACATGCTTACTCCTTATATGCTTACCTTCTCTGAAAAGAGAGCTTGAGCAACAACTGACCTATTGCACAACAGAATTTTAAAATTGCTATCTATACTTTTTGGCACCGTTATAGTGACATTCTGCTACCACATTTATTTGTTTACTGACTCATCAGTTTTCCAAATTGTGTTACCAAATGCCTATCTAGCTATTTGAATATCCTGTTCCGCTTAAAATTATTGCAGTTCAAGTGTGAAATATCATTTCCATAAAATATTCCCAACAATAAATTAATGTGCTACTGTAATGAAATGGAAATTATGTTTTCTTGCAGTTGGCCAGAATTCTATCCTTTCGAACTCCGATTTGCTCATCGGTTTTCTCATATCAGCACAGCAAGAAACTCACTGCGAGATGCGTCGAGAAGTTCCGTTAGACGTATATCTGATGAACGGCTACAGATTACCTCTCACCGTGCTGTCCACCGACCGTTCGGATCAAGTTCTCGAGAAAGCTTGTGCGCAAATCCATCTATCCGCAGATTTAATAAAATACTTTTCATTATTTTTATTACAAGTAGGCAACGTGCATAATGAAATCATCGTAATTAAGAAACTGGAAGACTTTGAATCGCCATACATATCTCACAAGGCTCTCAGGCCAAACCACAAAATAGTTATAAGGAAAGGGTAAATATTTACTGTTGTCTATTATTTTTATGATTTACCTTAGCTCGATTAAGAAATTAATATTTCATGATGGTGTCAATATAATACAAAATTTTTCAAGATTATTGAGGTCTTTATCTACTTGCATCGCTAACGGTTGTCCCAGCACCTATGTCTGGTCAGCGGCTACACATGCACACTTTATATTACTATTAACACCATGATACTAATTCATATCGACAAATTTTTTTGAGAAGAAGAAAATTATTGTCATTCGCTTTATAAATTTGTTTATAACTTCTACTTATATATAATATTCTAAAGCATCTAGTACTATATGAAAATTCATATTATAATGTTAATGTTTTCAGATATTGGGACCCTTCCTATGATCTAGAGTTGATGTTAGATGCCGTGGCTTTGGAACTTTTGTACGCTCAAACGATGGCGGAAGTTCAGGGTGGTTGGATTAATGCACCGCCAAATGTTCTTGCACAGTTGCAGGTTTATCAAGAAAACAACCGAAAAAGAGAGGTTAGTAAATAGTACTGTAAGTAACTTTTTACATAGTCAATCATATATTATGTACTATGAAAAAAACTTTTATAAAATGGTTTTAGGTTATAAATGTTTAGTATATAATTTGATATGCTAAAATGCGAATTCATAGTAAATCTAGTCAGCTGCCATTTTGATTGTATTTTAATACTGTACGTTGAGAATGGGTAATATTATCAGATTTGTAGTATCATGATTGGCTTGTACCACCAAGAATGCTGAAAGCCACCTCCCACCAGCCTATCATTGTTTTAACATTTGAGTTGCCATATATAATATTTATGATTAGACTGCGCAATCCATCAAAGCGCGATATTTGTTTTAGTTGATCCATTAGCTATTAATTTGTCTTCTGACTTTTATATTACCTAAATTCTTTACCTTATTTATATGACCCATACATTTATAAATTTGAAAGGTAAACAGTGTAAAAAAATATGAAAGCCTTTATTAGTGCCTAGGATTACTGCAATAAAATTATGGAATTGTATGTGAATATGCCCAAACGTCTGGCCCACCGCAACGAGGTTGCCTTTGAATAGATAATTATTGTATTTGAACTATTGAAATTTTGTTCATTTCCATATGTTTCATCACTAGCGACTCGTGTTTTGCCTTTCGACATCTTCAGGCATTCGAGATCATGAATGCCTGAAGTCCACCCTTAGTCAATATCTTAAATGAAATAATAATTGATTAAATGTTGACTGTTGATTTCAAAATTGTATATTTCAAGTTTTTCAATTTAAATCATTTCGAATGGGTACTTCATATAAGCCTCGTCTTTAAGTGCCCCTGTGCCCCCTAAAGACGAGCCGCTCTTGAGTATGACAACTGATTTCTATATTAGTATTTGGTCAGAATTTTATTAATTAGTCTTGTTTTTGATATTATTATTAAAATAATCAATAAAATTAATGAAGTGGCCATTACTGTTTATGTATCTTTGCTCAGAATGTGTTTTGATCTTAGCTTTCCTTTTTTTCACTTATTTTTTGTTTTCAATTATAGGATCCTAAAAGAATTTAATAAACATGTCATCTGAATAATTTAATAAATGATTTATTAATCACTTTTTAGGTGTTAACTGTCAATTCTTGGTGGAAAGGGATTATATTTTAAAACCTGATCATTATAAACAGGTGGAAGTAGTATAAACAAATTTTTTTTTTTTAAGTATTTGATCCTCATTGTGTGGCCAATAACTTAATAATTCCTTAATTATTGAAACAAATATCAGTGAATGACATTATTAATTTTAACTGGACACTATTATTATTCCATAATGAAAGTTCATCGTGAATTGGGATCAAATTAAAATATTTTTAAGCAAATTTTTTCAACTTTATAAATTTTACTATTATTAAAGCGAAACCGGTCCTGATCATTATAAACAAGTGGAAGTAGTACAAGCCAATTGTGTTTTATTTAAAAAAAAAACGATTTATTGTTTATTTTAGTACACAATGTAAATGTTTTTTTGCAGTACATGGATTTGGCACGTGGTCAGAGGCACTACGGATGTGTGTTGGGGGGCGAGGGACGTGCAGAATGGGGGGTGGGAGGCGCATCGAGGGGTCCTGCACAAGTCTTGCTCGGTTCTCTAGGTCTGTCACTCATTACTCAAGAGGGCAGAGAGCCTTGTTTTAAAGTCACTCGTATGAAATGCTGGAGAATTACAACACTCAGAATGGTAGGTGGTACATCATTGACCTATCAGAAGCCAAAAATATTAATCTCACAAAATAAAATATTATTAAAATAATTTTCACGTATTAAATACACTGGAATCCCAATATATCGCTCTCCCGCGTTTATCATTATTTTGTATAGTCCTGGCAAATAAGAACAGTGTTAAATAATCCCACATTCATAGATTATTTTTGAGGAGCTGTGATCATTGAACGATAAAAATTCTGCAGAATTTTGGTATTCTTCCTCGATTGATTGTTGTTGCAAAAATATTAAATATGATACATTAATAAAAAAAACTTGTTTGTTCATGTCAACAATGCAGTATAAAAAAACTGTATTATCTTCATCATTCTGATAAATTTTGCCAAACCAATAAAGTTCCTATAATAACATAAACCAAATATATAAAACGTAATCTCTCATCAGAATGAAGACTCATCTCCTGGTAGCAATGGCCATCTACAAAATGGAAGTGAACATTCACCAACAGAAACAGATCCACCGCAATTGGAAATATCATTCGAATATCTTATGAACAAGGACAAATTACAATGGGTGACAATTCTTAGTGAGAGAGCTATGTTCATGAGTGTTTGTCTTCAGGTTTGTACACACTTATTTTAAGCTATTCAGAGTATTGTACCTAATTATCTCAAACCAAGATTTAATATTCAGTAAAATTATCTCATTTATAAGATCAAAACATATGAATAAACTTTCTCAAACATTTAAACAAAATTGTAGTCATAATATTGTATTGACATATTATATCAACACGCCCTGGTAAAAGTATTCTAACTGCATTTTTAATATTATCAAGTTCATGGATTGACGATATGTTCGTAAAACTGATAATGAAAATTTTAGTTTTTAGAAATAAAAAAACGCAAAGCAATGAAACACGTATTACAATATTTAAGGCAGAGTTTCAAAATTGGCGAGACAAATTGAATGATCTTTCAATCCCTCATATAAATTATGGTGTGTTGATGATTATTTATTTTCTTATGGCTTTCCAAAGAAATTATGTCGTCTAGTCATTATCAAATTTTGTAATAAGTATTCTTCATGAAAAATGATTTGTAATATAGAGAGATATTAGCCTGTGCAATTCATTAAGGTGCGTTATTTGTTGTAGTCGATTGTGGATGAGCTTATGAGACAAAAGAATTATGGGGGACTACTCGGTAACGGGCAGAGAAGTACAGTCTACAGAGGAACCTTCAAAAGAAATAGTCTTACTTACATCAGAAGAGATGGATCCAGTCAAATTATTACACCGTCGTCCTCCACAGATACGCTCAGCTCAGGAGTAAGTCACTCATGTTGTACTCTATTAGTTATAGTCTTCACCGGGAATCTTAGTGATTGTTTTTCAAAAAATTATGAATTCGTTTCATGATCTCTCGTCATCACAGGACTTTAAGACTGTCGATTGAAAAAATTATCAGACATTCCCATAAAATGTTTTTCACTACTGGCAGAAAAATATTATATCGATCAATATTATATATTTAGGACATATTCTGTACATTCAATTTCAAATTAAAATCACTCATATTTAATGTGACAATGTCTCACATAGTACATATTTTATTTCGTCATAATTTTGTATTTATCGATTATTTTTAAATGAGACGTTCTAGAATGTGAAGAAAAAATTTATGCTTCGAATTACATTCATAACTCATTTTCACCAAAAACCTCAAATTGGAAAAATTAAATGTGCAGCGACGACATATAACTATTATTTAACATAGTTAATATTGAAATTTGTTTGAAAGTTGAAAATATCACCGTGGACCTTAACTCTTGTAACACTTATAAAATATAGTCAATCAATTAATAATAATGTTAAAATTTGAAAATAGCACAGTTGACCTAGAAGTGAAAATTTTACGTCGATATGGGGAAATAGCTGTCAGTATAGAATTAAATACCTATTTTACCTGATTTTTATGAAATTCATATCTGACCAATATAATTATGATTTTAAAAATTATCTTAAATCGTATCTATCTTCGGAAAAAGCCTTATTTCTTCAGTGACCATTCTATGAAAATAATGGATCATCCTAAAGAGAATTTCAATATGTCAATTCATAGCAAATTAAGGTACCTTTTCTGCTAGATTTTTAAAAATTACATTGCTTATTTTCCAGAATGGAGATTCAAGTATAGTTACTACACCTAAAGAAACATTTTCTATCCGACGACTTTCGGAGAAATTCGCAAGTGTATCTTTTAAATCAGGGCGAGATTGTGTGGAAAATGATGCATTTGAGGGAATAGGCGACGAAGACCTTTAATTTTTGTATGTAACATTAAGTTGTCTCTGTACGCATTAAGTATACTTGATATTTTTTTACTAAATAATGTATATTCTTTAAGCCAGTTTGACCGAACAGTGTATTTGATAAAATTTTGTATAGGCCGACATTAAAGTGAATGTTTATTGTATTTGCAATACCTATGTTGGTTACGTATTACAAACAATATTTTTTTTTAATTAAAATTAAGTCACTCAAATCATATGTATACATGTGTAAATTTGTTCCATTGAATATCACTGCTTTTATTATTTTGACAGCAGATTGTCTTTCAGAATCTACAAGACGGAATGAAGTGTTTTTGAAAATAACTTCAAAAATCAAATCAATGAATAATAATGAAATTAGGCTTTATTGCTGATGGTTATTTAAGATTTTGCATAGTAAAAATTCATACTATCTTTTTTTGAAGGGTTCTGTGAAAATAAATGATATACCCATAAAAGTTAAAATAATATTGAGTTCAAAAATATTCAAGGTTATCTATGTAAACGAATGTGGCAAAGTTGCGAAATCTCGTTACATAAACGAAGGACATTTTAGGGCAGCAATGGTGATGTGTCAATTGTGTTACTTACTTGTTTCAGCAATAAAAATCTATCGATTTATGATACTTATGACAAATAAGGCTTATTGATCCACAGAGCTCTTAATTAATTTTGAAATCAATATATAAGTTAAAATTTCATGTATGTAAGTTTAAAATTTATACATTTAGATAATCAGAATAGGTATTTTTTTTATATAATAAGATCATTCAAAAAAATATTGAAAAAATTCACATACCTGTCAATTTGAAATTATCAGGACTCGGGTTAACTCTGACCTTGTTACAAAAATATAATTGTTCCACCTAAATTGAAATTTTAGATATTTTCTCTGAATGTGATGACATTTTTGTTATGAATTCCACATTTTAAAAAGTCATATCATATAATATTTGAGATCGCTGCACTGAAATTTTCACTGTTTAAATTCCCAAAAGTCTGAACATGCTGAAAGATGAATCCTCGTTCACTTAACAAATTTGGTATATTATATGAGTTGCTGATATCAATTTCTATGTCACAAAAACAAATTGTAGACATTTGAAGTATAACGATATTTGCTATTCGCAAATGTGGATCAAGTGAAAAATGACTGCAACTAACACATTGAAACTTGAAAATTAATTCAGCAACATAGACCATTATTGATATCAGTGAGTCATAATGTATCTCTGTACATAATGTATTTGTGTTCTTAACGCTATGAACTTTCACAAATTTATTGACTCACTCGTGCAAGTAATGTTACAAAAAAATTCGTGCATTAAATGTTAGTAAATTAGAGTAATAAACCTGTACTAAAGAATATTATCCAATACATAATAATATCAACAATGTGAATAGTTTCTGTATCATGTGTAAATTGTCATCCATACTTCTTAAATTAAGTATTTTACATTCATATCAAGACACCCCGTGTCAGAAACTACTACTCCAAGATGTTTTGTATTCAACTTTTTTATTGAATATTTACAATCAATGAACATAGGTATAATATAGTTTACTTTAAAATTAGCTTCGTTTATAAATACATTAACATAATGTTTTCTTTTATCGACAACAATCGATTATTCAAAATATGAAATTATTTTAACATCCAATAATAATATACATGTAATACGTTTAAGATATTTTGACAAAATATAATTTCTTTCCACCAAGAATTGACAGTTAACACCTTAAAATTGTTAAAGATATGCTAATGATATCAATCATATATATTTATATTTTAGAATTTGTGTTATTTGACTTTCAGGCACTGTCATTTAAGAAGATAAGGCTTTGATTTTCAGCAATATGTAGTAGGTATTGCTTTATTGTTAATTGTGAGATTGCAATACATAAATATGTTGACTTCCTACTTCAGTCTACTCTTGAATAGCAACATAATGTTATCGTACTAATGTTATTTTTTAAATCATGTTTTTACTACTTGAATGATTCAATAATATAACAGTGGATTCTCGATTAACCATTTGATTACGGATCAGCGAGATATTGTCGCTCCTTTTCCATATGAAGAAGACGGCCAAACGATATACTGCTAAATGTGAAGATTTTGAACCTGCTTTCATATTCAGTGACCTGTAATACACAAAATATTACAATATTCATTTTACGCAGAAAGAATTCAAATCAAAGAAAAGCGTTGCTAACAAAACTTTTTAAGATGTTTCGTTTGTATATCACTCTTATTACATATTTCGTTATGAAAGGATAAAACTATACACAGAGTATGATCAATATTTGTAGAACATGTATTTAGTTAGAAAATATTTCGAGTTTTGGATTTGGTAAAATCGAAAATTTGATAAAAACAGATTTAAATTGTTCAGAAAATGATACATTGAGATTCCACTGTTGTAACCTTATGTGCACAGGTGCAGTCAGAGACAATAGAATGGATTGTATATAACACGCATACTAATACTAACTTGACTAACTAATTTATCCCATTTTAATGGGCCCGTAAGTCGGAATTATATATTAATTAGAAAAGCTGCAGAAAGCCTTACGTGCACGGGTTTATTTATTCAATAATAAATACATTTTTTTTTTAATTCTCATTATGTGCAGTACAAAATTGCAATAAAAATAATTATTGGGCATAATTATTATTTAAGAAAAAATAAAAATGTGTAATAAACAATAAGTAATCATTATGATATAGGTTATATAAAATATTTTATTGGTTTAAAATGAAATAAAGGGATGAATGACTTCAAAATTGCTGAAAATTTTACGATTCATTTTTTATTATAATCTTTTAATATAAATTTATTAAGGTGTATGCTTTATTTAGTCATTAGCTATTTTTTTGTATATGTCATATGTACTTTATTAGGGTTGAAATCGATGGAAAATGTACTAGGACGCCAAATAATAATTCTTGTTGTCATTTCGTAAGATTTGATCTAAGATTGTGAAGTGCTAGAAGAAAATATGTAATTGTTTTGTAATTATTTTCCATCACCACGTTGACATTTCTTTAATTCTCTTTATCATTTATTTCTTTTTATAACTATAAGATACTTATATTATACTAATGTATATAAAATATAAATCTGTATTTTTTTAACAGAAAGAACTAGTTTCCAATTTAAGGTTCAAATATAATTTTCCATTTATATACATAAATAATAATTACCATTTTAGGTAAGGCCAGATCGGCGTTTACAATAAAAATAATACTTTGTATTGTCGCTCTTATTTTTTTTTTTAGAACATCAACTTTTTAAAAAATGTCTGTTACTATTGTGCCAAATTATGTTTCTGTGTTTAAATATTTTTTTATCTCATTACTATTTTTGTATTCTGTAAGCAAATGTATTTTATTATTTGTTATTTAGTTTAACTAACGAATAGCATTAAACTGTCTTCAGTGTATGTTCTTTCTATGTGACTGTCAAATTTCCATTTTTATCGAATTATTGTAAAATATTGACCAAATTTATCAATTTTGGGAAAAATCTTCTAATTAAAACTAAATGTAATATGATTATCTTTTTTATATCTTCCTATTTCTTCATTCTTTAGGCACTGTCCAGATATTTAGAATAGACACTACATATTAAAATATTGAATAAATTTTCAATTCTGCTTATTCTTTTGGTTCAGATTTAGATGGAACTATTATATTTTGTCAATCCAGCGATTCCTAGATCCTGTGCTTGCAATATTTTATTTGAAATCTATCAAATTTCTAACTTTGGAGGTAAGGTAAGGATAGAAAGGTTACAAATTAAATAATATAGCTAAGATTTTTATAGCGTATTATTTTCTGGACCAAAAAAAGTATTCTTGATACAAATTAAAAATTGACAGTTTCAATAACCAAGATAATTTATTAATCACTAAATTAAATAAAAGGAGTTTTCATTGCCACAAATTTTAAAATTTCAATACATAGTATTCCATTTTTCCTTTTCTTCTCTTTCTTTCTTAACTTCTTTCACAATTGGAGAAAGGTAACGGAAGTTGCGGTCTTCGTCGTACTTGGTCCATTGATCCTCTGGCAAGTAGATCTTTTGTAATGAAAGCTGACAAGCCCTCACAATGCGGAAGTTGCGCTCATCAACAATCTTTTGTGGCAAACGCTCGAGAGCAGCTTTCACATCATCGGTTTCGTTTAGAAGATCATCATAAAAGAGACCTGAAGTTAACAAAAAAAAATTGATTTCATCAACAACCGTGACCAATAAATTATTTTATATTATTCAAAGAATTATTGGAATATTATAGCAACATTATGGATCATGATGGCACTATTTAAGTAGAAAATTACAAACAAAACAACCAGACATTATTAGCACTGGGAAGGAATATTCTTGATAGTCTAACCATTCCTACTCAATAACCACGCGATGGGTTTTGGTTATGCATTTTACATAGGATGATTGCTGTGTATTGCTATAATAAGCGCACTGTGTATTTACACACAAGGATTGTTGATCTACAGTTTTGGGGGTTTAGTGATAATCACAATTGGGATTCCAAGAAATTCAATTCAATTATCTTTATTTTATTACTTACACAAGATAGGCGATATTTAACATTTTATTCCCTTCATACAAAATGAATAGAGTAATTTTGTTTTTCAGGTTGGTACTTCACCAAGAAAAATCCAATAACGGGGCCAAACATGAAATTTTGTGAAATGTCATTATTAGACCATTATTCCTACGTTTCCTTTCATCACTCACAAATATTTTTCATTTATTTTGCTATGTAAATCTTTACTAAATTTTTTCTACTCTAAAAAATTTCATAGAACTGAAATTTACCAGTAAGGGTATTTATTACACATTGTAAAAAAAACTGTAGTTGAAAATTAAAAGTTAGCATGAAAATAAATGACAAAACAATAAAGCAATTCACGTTTGGACCACATTATTTGTAGCAACTTTATCTGAATCTGACATGGGGTCACCATGATCATCTTGTTAACCAGCTCAAAAAAAATACATTTCGGTATATGAATCAATATTCCAAGAAAAGTTTACTTTCATTTCATTTGAGGATACAAAATATGTGCAATATTAAACAATCATAACTTGCCATATTTATTGAATCCTGAGGAGCTGAATGCCCATCGTCTCACACTGTCTGAAAAAGAAAGTTATGTAATAATTATTAGATTGTCGTTAAGCGATTTAGTCATTTATACGGAAGCATACCTCCATTATATAGATTTATTATAATAATTAAACTTCACTAATTTTGAAAATATTACTAACTCATAAACCCAGAAGCCTTAACCGCTGCCATTTTTACAATGTGATAATTTGACTCGGATTATTTGTTCTACTGTCAAATTAGAAGATTCAGAATAAAGTATACTAGTCTATGATTCAGAACTTCTCATAGACTAGCAGAATATATCTACTAGTGGGTAGTAGGTAGTAGTAGCGATAAGGTATCTTTGTACTCGCTACACGGTAGACCTTAAGTGCGTATATAAATTATTATTAGAGAATGAGTAATATCTCCTATGAGTTTTTTCCTTCCAAACTATCTCAACAGAAAACAGATTACGTGAATAAGAAGAGAAGACTATCATTACACGTTTAATCAGTTTCATAGCCAAAATATACGTCATTATAAAAAAAAATCATTAGGATTCACGATTTAATTCAACTAACTTTCAATTAGTCCAATAAAATTAATATTATGTAATTAAGAATTCAATATTATTTTGCTTAGAAAATTTAGTTTTATTATATCTTATGATGTCATTCTATCAATGATTAAAAGCGATTACTTTTTTTTAAACCATATCCGCTCCCTATTCGGAGCATATGGCCATAACGCGTTTTCTCGAAGTTTTTCTCTCTCCTCCCAGGTCATCCCAGCGTCCCGTAACCTTCCAGGGCGACGGAATCCATCTAGTTGATAAAAGAGACAGGCAGGATTCAGGCTCTCCTAGGGCATCCACAGTAGATGTCCAAGCCAGGTCAATTGTCGCTTTTTTATTTTGGACGTAATAAGAGGCTGGTCCGTCCGCTTTCTTACCTCCGAGTTCCTGACAAAATCAAACCACTGTACCCCTAGTATTCGCCGCAAACATCTGTTTTCAAAGCACAGTATATGGTTACTCTGTGACTTGGTGAGGTGCCATGACTTACAACAGTAAAGCAACACCGTCAGAATGCATGCGTTGAATAAGTGGCACTTGATTCTGACCGAGTACAACCGTGAGTCCCAGACTATGACTCCAAAGTCTAACTGCGATTACTTTATTATTACTTCATAAAGAAATCCAGTAATCTAACAATGACGAAAAACAAACTCGTACCCTTTACTTTAAATATTGTTGTACTGTAAATGGTGTATGCAAATGCACACAAAAGTATAATTTTACAAAAGCTTATGAGAAATTATAGATGTTTAAAATGTTCAGTGGGGTCAACTAACCATTTTGAATAGAGCCATTAACAAATATTTTGTCTGACCGAATGTAAAAATAAGTTAATGCTGTATAAACATAATAATTTTTATTAGGCGGAATTATACTTGGTAGGCGAAATAACCCGGTTGACGTTAACGAGAATTGCATTTTAATCGTAACTTGATACCAAGTATTTAAAAAATTGAGGTTATCTATTCAAAACTGTAGAATCCATGATAATAATATTGCATTTGCAAATACTTCCATGAAATATCGTCAATATGAATACGTATATTATAGCTACCTAGGTATAAGTATTACCTTTACTTTTTTCTCGACGATCGTTTTATTAAAAACTCATCTTTATAAGAAATGCAAAAAAAAAGGTTAATATAGTTTTTAAAATAATTTCAAATAAAAGTAATTTTTAACATGGTCCACAATATTATATAAGAGACCTAACTATATTGAATAAAATATGACATATCTTTTTTGGTAACGCAGTATATTAGTGAGTGATTTATACGCTATTATGGACATACACAATATTTCAATTATCATACAAAATCTGGGAGGCTGTGCAATGGCGAAGACAGTCATCGCGAATATGGCTGATGTGCGATGGAAATGTCAATATTAGACCGAATTTTTTTTGAAACAATTAGATCCATGTATCAAAAGTGGTGAAACTGTAGTGATAATTTTAAATTAATTTCGTTGATTTTTCTGAATACTGCCTCCACCATGAACGGTTTAAGCTTAAGTGAACTTTGTTGTCTGTTTTGTTGTCCGCCATGCCCAGGAAGAATCGCTGCTAAGTTAGCATTCCTACCTCCAGAACCCACGTATACCTTTACAGCCGATGAGACTGGTTCTAAATTTACGCTCAATCTCACCGAGCGAGCGGAATGGCAGTATTCAGACCGAGAAAAAGAAAATGTCGAAGGCTTTTTCTCGAGAACCACAAGGGGGAACAGAATCGCCTGTCTCTTTGTCAGATGTAGTACCAATGCGAGGTTTACGATTCTCTTTTCGCACGGTAATGCCGTAGACTTAGGACAAATGAGCAGTTTTTACTTAGGCTTGGGCACCAGAATCAACTGCAATATATTTAGTTACGATTATTCAGGGTATGGAGTGAGCGGAGGAAAGCCCTCGGAAAAGAATCTCTATGCTGATATCGATGCAGCATGGCATGCGCTGAGGACTAGATATGGCATCAGTCCAGAGAATATAATATTGTACGGACAGAGTATTGGTACGGTTCCCACCGTTGATCTGGCAGCACGTTATGAAGTGGGCGCTGTAATACTACACTCGCCGCTCATGTCCGGCATGAGAGTCGCCTTTCCCAATACCAAAAGGACCTGGTTCTTTGATGCATTTCCCAGGTTTGTTATTTGAAAATATTGCTGTCCATACCGAGGAAGAAAAGTTCCCCCTTAAATATTCAGTCTTTTTATCCTACTACATACGGAAGCTAATTTCTAACATAGCTTAAAATACTGAAAGATTATACTCGCTTAGTCATTGTTATTATTCTTATCATTTCATTACCATCTGCTGATTAAATTAATGAAAAATTCTCGTATAGTATTCATAGGCATATGTTTTTAATTTGTGCAGAGTTTACCAGTTTCATTCTGGGTGTGGTTACTCCATATGGACTTTTGTTTTAATTTTTATCTAACAAAATAATTTAAATGGCATCTAAAAATAAAAAGCTGATCATTAAAAAGTTTTCACTTCAAATTATCATTTTTGACATTGTACAATGATTTTGATAAAAATAAAAATACAACAATAATATAAATATCAATGTAATGCAGCTTTATATTGATTGTATGAACACTGCTTTATACAAATTATTACATGGTTATTTATACTACTTTTTAGTGTCAATGCATGCAGTGATAGATAATAGCAAGGCATCAATGACACTCCTATCAGTATTCTTTCTCCTTAGAATTTACCATGCGGTATGATGAAAAATGCTAAATATCTCATCCTAGTTTGCTTGTCATTCTTTATTTAATTCATCCTGCTTCAGGCATCGTAAGACATGATGACAATCAGGTACTAGTTTTGTGCCAAGATTATTTGATAAATTATCCACGTCACCCAGAACTTACATTCTTTTGCTTATTGACAGAGCGGTTCAAAATTCATAACCTACTAACATATTTTGGTACGTGGTAATAAATATATTTAATGTCAACTTCTTTTTACTTGCATCTGTGCGTTGCCCATTAACAAATGCAACTAGTCAGGTGGGCAGTAATGAATTTTGCATACAATTTGCAATTCAAAAATACTTTTGCTGGGCCTTTTGTCTAGTCAATTGCAGCGGGCTACTGAAACTCAACACGCCTCGAATGTTGCAGGCACTGAGAGGGTTGAAGACTACTCTTGATGTGTTTATACTGGTGTACAAAAAATATGTTGAAATATTTATTGCTCACAAAAACTTAACTATGTTCATAAATATAGTAGAGGTAAATATGGTAACAGTGGATAGTCCAAGTATAGTAAAAAATAATCCAAGTTAATCTCAGTGCTAAATTGCCAGACTAGTAAAAACTGCAGATGTTTCATGACAAAAATAAAACGTCACCTGTTATGGCAACAAATATTTTTAATAACAATCAATGAACTATTTTTTTTTAATAATTTTGAAATGTAAATATGTTTTGAGAATACATGTACTTTTTCAATTGAATGTAATTTTTTCGCAGATGACTACAAATTTGATGTCTTCATTTTCAAAATATTCACGGAAATATCTGTTTCTTAATCATTCAACCTACTGTTTTCTATCATATTATGCTATCTATCTAGTGCCATCGTTTATTCGTTAATACTAAAACTTGTTTAAACATTGTTTAAATGAATTTTCAGCATCGATAAGGTACCAAAGGTGACATCTCCCGTGTTAGTCATCCACGGAACTGAAGATGAGGTTATAGACTTTTCTCACGGACTCGCCATTTATGAAAGATGTCCGAGAGCAGTGGAGCCACTTTGGGTTGAGGTAACTTTAATTTTATTTAACCTAATTGAATATATATTTTCAAACACTATTCAAAGATTTTTTGTGACTTGTGTTATAAAAGATTTGAGGAAATTGGATAACCTTTAGCCTGTAACCCACAAATGTAGATCGCAGTGGTTCAAAATGATTGCATTTAGTACACCCATGGAACAAAAAAGGCCATGTCAGCAGACTGATGACAGATAACAGAATTTGCAATCAAATTATTTTCTATCGACAGTGACAGATTATGACAATTTGCAGTAGAGCATGGTTTGAAAAAATTCTTGAAAAACATAATTTAAAATTTCTCGACAATGTGCTAAGCAATGTGACGTTTTTAAGATTGCTTTTTTCATTCAAATAATATAAAACACTACAACCCGGTAAGATTTTTGTTACCTATTCCTGGCCCATACACTAAATATGACTCAAGAAAATGGAAAGTGAGAGTAATAAATTGAATGCGGCATATATTATTTTTCGATATTTGAGACATATAGTATCGAAATTTGAAATACCCCTCATTATTGTTTTTTAAGGACATCCCAAAAAAAAACCAATAAATTTAGGATGTTTGAACACTGTTCTTATTTGCTGGGACTACAAAAAATAGCGATAAATGCGCGAAAATGATGAATGCGAGAGCAGTAGATTGGGGTCCAACTGTATACATAATTCAATTTGAATTTTTTTTTTCCATGTCCGCTCCCAATGTGGAGCATATGGTCTCCTAATGGAGGTATCTTGACAGAATTTTTTCTACGAGAACTGCTTGTCACTCAGTTGCTCAACCTCTCTTTTTTTTTTCGAAGAGAGTAGGGATAGAAGGATAGGGCTATGACAGGACTAGTGGTTAGCTAATCGCTCTCGTTATGCCCCGTGAGGATGGGATTGGTGGGAGGGAGGACTCAGACTACGAACAGAAATCCATAAATCGATTAAAAGATCAATCTATGAAAACCGTCCGCACCGGGAATTGAACCCGAGAGATCCGTAACCGTAGCCAGCGACGAAACCAACTGCGCCACGGACGCCGACAGAAATGTTTTTTTATATTCACAAAATGTTGATTTATATAATATTCAAAATATGTTTCACGATGCGAGTTCATTTCTAATTCGGACATGCTACTGCAGAAAAATGAATTTCGGGTAGTTTTTTTTTTGTTGGGAAACGTTGATCTAAGGTAACTACTTAAGGATATGATGATCTTAACTTGCGTTTAGTAGGTTAACAATTAAATAAACTGGAGATTTTTTTTTCTGTACAGGGTGCAGGGCACAATGACGTGGAGCTTTACAATCAGTATTTGGAGCGCCTGAAGCAGTTCGTATCCGTCGAGCTGCTCAACTGACAGCGACTGCAGGCCCCTGGCCAAAACAAAACAGGTATTTGATGACACAGTCTTAGGACACCCGTTGAACCTTGAATTGTTTTTGAAAATATATTTTCAATCTACCACTAAGTAAAAATCATAGTGAGGTATTATTAGAAACGTTGAAATAAATACCGGAGCATTGAGTTTGCCATGTTAAAGATTCAATATAATCTGGGGGCTTGTCCAACTGTTAATTTTTTATTCTTCCAAAAAAGTTTCATTTGTCACCTTAAAAAAATGTCAAACTTGTGCTGCTACGTGTTGATAGAACTGTGACATGACTTACTTCTATATTGCTTTTCAACTGTTTAGATATATATTCTGTATTGAAGTAAAGTTTTTCAAAAATGTGAAAGTGTTTAGTCAACATATTTTTTGATGATTTTTATCCTGAAATCAAAGGGATAAAAAACATTTTTACTGGACAATATTTGGCACACTGTTAGGGTTCAACGGGTTAAAAGTCTTATGATTCTCAAATTTATTTCACTCCAGTTAGAGGCTTCACCAATTCAATAAATTTACCTTTGCAACTACTTCTCAATTTAGTTCAATTTTTTCAGATAAACTGTAACAGTGCTACTCAGACATTTTCGGTGTGCAGACCAGTAAATATTTTTCAGTGTTGGACCTGGGGACCACCTTCATTATGTAAATAAAATAAAAATAAGGTAGTAATAATATAAAATTAAAATTGATAACTTAGTTATTCCACTTGGTTCCAACCAAGTGGAATAACTAAGTTATCGATTTTAATTTTATATTAAAAATGAACTTCCACAAAGTTACCGCCGAATCCATAGAAAATATTAAGGTAGTAATATATTTTTATTGAATTCAAAGAATTGAAATTCAAGGACATTGATATTACACAAGACACGCGTCACTATTAATTATTTTTCTTATTTTTAACTATATATTTACTTTGTTGAGTGCGAGCCTATTGGTTCACGGACAACCATTTGAGTAGCACTGAACTATAACATTAGGATTGTATAAAATTTTGGTATTTTTGTGGACACTGGTAATTCTTTTTTGATTTATACTGCAGTCATTGTACGAGATACCAATTCTTATGATAGATGTTGATACAATATTATCAGAATATTAATTTGAGACATAAATATCAATAGATTCTGGGATAAATTAACATATTTGACTTCGGATCAATTCATTTGCGAGTAATTGATTCCACAATCTACTAATATCAACCAACTAACTTCCTGAAACAATTAATATTGCAGAATGCATCACAATAGCATGCATTTTAAATCAGGCCAGTATACCTTTTGCTTCAATGGATTGATAATAATGACTGACATCTCAGGTGACGACCAAAACCCGGCGTCCGCCGTGAGCTCCGACACGACGAGCTCCGTCACCGAAAAGCTCCTATAGCCATCGGGGGCCGGGTCCAACCGTCCGGCCGGCCCCAAAAACAATTCCAAGACCGTCGAACTAGCTGACCGAAGAGCTCCGCCGCTGCCGCCACCCTCTGTCGCCGAGACAGTCATCCAGCGTCTGGTTCAGAATGCCGAGAAGCTGGAGGCCCTCGAGGAGAAGCGCCGCGTTGATGCCCGCGTCACACAGGTGGAGTCTCCGGACGGCACCGCCATGAAAGAACGCCGCCCGCTTCACTCCCGAAGCGGGTCGGACGTCACGCCTTCTACGCCTCCCTCTCCGTCTCCTGTCAGGGGTCCGCATCCTCGATCTCGATCCTTGGGAGCTCGTCCCGCTCGCGGGCAACAACGCTCCACAGACGGGTCTCTTCCGCCGGTGGATTTCTTCCCTCATTCAGAGATCTGTACCCTCACTTCTATATTGGCTGAGCATGAAAAAGACAGCCGTGGGCGACAGACCTCACCTGGTGAATCGGTTATTTCTGTTCTCAATTTCGCACCAACTGTTCCGAAAGAAATTTCACCACTGCGACGAAACGGTCGGCGGTCAACGTATGTCCCCACCGACCCGTGGACCAAGATGACAGATAGTGATTTCTGGACAGTCGGAAAGGTGGGTCGAGGCGGACGACTCTCACCAGAACAGTCGGCGACAGATGCTGGCCCTTGGGTGCAAAGGCGAGCCTATCGCAAAAGCCGCTCTCTTTCCAGTCGAAAAGGACCAGTCGACTGCAACAAACTGGAACCACTTTCACTTCCCCCTCGAGTATGCAGTCCTTTGAGCACGCGGAGACGCCCGCGTCTCGCTGAGTTTTCTGTTTCTAATGGTGGTCGTCACTCTCCTAAAAGTGAGGATACTTCCAAAATCACCGACAATCATGTTGCGATCGCTCCTTTTTCTCCCACTGCTGACGACGAACCTCTAGAAGTGGTATCTCCGAGACGCGTGAGCCCTTCTCGATTCGATCTTTCCACAGCTCGGTGCATCCCAGAGAGATCGCCTGCCTTTGCAAGACGACCACCCCGTTCTCCACCGGCTGCCAGCGTCAGAGACCCGCCAATATCCGAAGCATCCCCTATCGACGGTAGGGCTGATTCTCTTTGCACTTGCGATCACCGCACGCGTGGTCGAATTTCTCCGAGGCCCTCTCCGAGGAAATCCCCTGGCGCGAGATGCAAATCGCTCTCTGGCGATGGTGAAATCATAGAATTCAAAAAGAAAAATACCATCTTTCTCCGTGCGGAGAGTGAGAATTTTGTTGAACCTGCAATGTCTAACGGGCCGGCTGTAATATTTCCTACAGTTGAAAGGAAATCTTCACCCCTTGTAGGGGAAGTATCACCACGCGTTTCCGTGACAGTCGAAATCGGTGATCCTCTTTTGGAAACAACATGCTGAAATTTCTTATCCATTCTTATGCGACAGCTCCTGTCTACGATCGGAGATTACGTTACTAATTATACAGTAATATATATAATATTATCACACGGTTAAAATAGTACTTTCAGACTCATAATCGGAAAATATACAGGAAAAACTGTAGAAAATATTTCACTACATTTGTTTGAATAATTTCTACATGTCGAACACCTATGAATGTATCATTTCTATGCTCGTTATCAGTACTAGAGTGGTCTCCCGAAGTCGAACAGCAACAATTTGTGAGTGCGGTGTGGACGAAGGCCAAGTCTGCCGGTGTTCATTGGACTGAAACTCTTTTTATATAACAAAGCGATAATTAAATTATGCCAATGCATGAGTATATAAATATTGTGATTGTTGAAAATAGTCATCGAAAGACTGCGAAACACAATTTCGATTGAAAATTTTCCGTATCCTGTTGCCGAGAGATCCGTTTTATAACCCTCTCTCGTCGATTCGCCACGGACGTTCTTAATAATATAGTAATAAAATTATTATTATACGACTGCGATTCCTAATTTTGCATGACTGTTTAATTCTGTGTTTGATCAAGATCTTTATTAAAGTTTTCAGTCTACCGGTTGTGTTTTAACCACTCTTGGTTGATTGAACAATGTGAATTATAATAAAATATATATTCGATACTAGTGTAACTTGATTATGACCGATACATTTCTCATACGAACCAAAGGAAAGTTAGTTACTTGTAAATTTTTTATAATACTGAGAAGCGTTTATTTGTACTTATCCGAGATTAGAAACACTCACCGCTTGGTATAATTTTGCCCGGGCTTCTTTTGAATGGAGACTTCTCGGCTTGAATGTGAGTTTCAATTTTGTTAATGCATTTAATGTTTTATATTGTAATTATTTTGCAGCAGACTGAAATTTTAAGACTAGAAAAATGTTTTTTTTTTTAAATTATCTGTAACAATAGAAGTGACATATTGTCACACTTTAATAGGTCACTATAAAGCTTTCATTGAGTGAATTCATACTGATTCATTTTACAGCAAGTAAAAACTTGTTGAACAGCTAGATGAAATTCTTAGTGCGCTATAAACCAATTCAATAGGTCGAAATAAAATTTAAAGCGTGTTCAAAATCAGTGTGGAATTGTGAAAATATTTAACAGCAGAATGACATTCGAACCTACAAATTGCTGTGTTGAAATTAATTTCTCAATCAAGAATTTGAGAAGCTAAATTAAAAATGTAACAAAAATAATTATTTGATTTATTTTAAATGGAATAAATCTAGAGGTTCTGTTGGATTTTTTTTTACTACACAATGTTACGAGCAGCAATTTTGTTGTGTGTACCAAAATGTGTTGTAAGATTTACGTTCTAATTTCTTAATAAACCTGCATATCACTAGTTCAAATTTAATGGTAGTGGCATTACTGTAGTGTGATTGATTTATTCTCTGTTTCAGTTGTGAAATGGTGTCGCTTCAGAAAATGATTTAGTTGCCCGTTCAGTCTCAGGCCGATTGCATTGAAGTTAGACATTTTTATTGAAAGCCTTTGCTTTTAGAGCACAATTAAATCGTGTATAAAATGTAGATGAATTCCATCAGCAAATCTGAATACCTAATTGCAACTTTATTTTCGATGGAGACATCGATCTTATCGATAAAATTGGATGGTCGCATTAAGCCTGGTCTGCCACTTCAGTTAAGCATCTTTATATCAGTTTAACTCCTAGTGAGAATATGATAGGGAATGAATGGACAGCTAAAATGACCGCCTGGAAACGCCATCAAAAAGTTTTTGTCTTTCACTTTTTTGGATACTCTAGTGTTGTTATTCTACCTTAGACAGTCTGTATATAATTGAGAAAAAAATGTATTTTATAATTTTTATTGTATCAATACTTTTGCTATCGATTGATTATTTATATTAATAATTAATATGTTTAAAAAAAAAAACTATCTCGCAGGTGACATTTTCATTTTTTATATGAACAAAAAAAAAACCAGTAGTTTAATGATGGGTTACTTGCACAATAACTTTATTATTTTATTTCCATTTTTATAACTTGAGTAGTTTATAAAGTGTCACGTTGAGATATTCTCTCAAACAACTATTTCTAGAATCATATTTAAAATTGATTAAAATAAATCAACTTGTTCTACTATTAGTGCGTTGCAAATAGGAAAATTAAATACAACTTCCAAAGTGCACTTATCCAAAATACAGATTTTTATTTTAGAATAATAAAATTATTGTGCCAGCAACCATCAAAATTTTTTTGAAATAAGTAGACTCGAGTACATTTTTATACAAATTTTGAACATCTTGTAATCATTATAGCACAACGGGACACTATTTGAATCCCATCACATAAAAATCAATCTTTTTCTGAAATGTTTATCAGTGCAATATCTTTTAATACATACTTTTGGAAATGGAAATTTTTTTCTTCGGCTATAATTGACATTCCAAGTTAATAATCTGAAAAATTTCCCTTCATGCTAATTCAAACATTTGATCAACTTTTGTTGTTTTTTTTTCCTTTTCTTTAGTATGTACATAAACTAATTTTAAAATAGTTATAAGTTATATCACACATGAGTGGATTGAATTTTATTTAACTGTTCTTTATAATTATTAATTATATTGCAAAATCAACTTTGGAAACTTTTTGTTGCTATTATTAATAAATAAAAAGATATCATTTTTATAAAATCCATATAGAAATTACAACAATGCAAAGAAATATTTCATGTACTATAATGAGTTTTTGATTTATCTATTATAAAAAAACATCAATTTATAACATGTTTGTAAAAATACTTTTTTTTAAGGAAAATAGAATAAAAATATCTTAAATAAATTTAAATGAGGTTTTTTTACTCAATTTTTGTTGTCGGGTGGGCACCTGTAACAATACCAAATACATGTATATAATGTAATAATCGCAAGATTGTTGGAATAATCAATCCCATATCACTTTTTAGTGAGTGATTTTTAAAAGGTGAATCGCAAAATACTGACATAAATTATGTGGCTTGATATCACCCATTTACGTAAAACTCAGATACTCCCTTTGTTTTTGGTATGAACTGTGTTAGTGGCAAAATACTTAAAATAATGATAATTATAAGTTTTACATATGGTAATTTTAGTATTAATTTTAGCATATTTATGAAAAAATATTAAGCCTTTGTAACCTAAGTAATGACTTAATAAAGTTGGTTGGTTTTAAGAAATTTTAAATAATGTATTAAACACTATTGATAGTAATATAAAGCAGTTTCATGTTTCATCCTAAAAAACTATCACTTGAAAAATATTCAGTTACCTAGTACACTAATGTGTGGAGTATACAAACACTCGTATATGGCATTAACTAGATCAGTGCTACGTAACCTTTTCTCACCCACGGCACACCTAAGCACTCATAAATATTTCGCGGCACACTACAAGCCCAAATATGTAAATTTAAAAACAAAACTTAAATTTTTTTTGGATTATTGAGATTTTGTATAAAGCACCCTCAGTCGATGTCTTAAAAAAACTTACAATGTATTAATTTATTTTTATTTGATGAATTTGAAATGGTAGCTAACATATCTTTTAATAAGAGCCAATTAAATTCTTTTACCTTTATAAAGTGATGAGACACAAAATTTTTTTTAACAAATCATAAAAAAAACATTTGTAAAAGTTGTAACTATAAAAGATAACTAAGCTTAACTAACAAAAATTATTGAAGCTAAGTTGAGTGGATAAAAGTACTGTAAATTATTTTGTTTGGCCAAATCTAAAATAATCTGTTTTCAATAATAGTTTCGTGTTCACACTCTGTATGAAACAATCTGGATTGATATTTTTTCAAAAACAAAATGTGTATTTAAGCCTCTTGGCTTAATAACATATATTATTTTAATGTTTTCGTTAATTGTTTGTAATAATTCCACTGGGAAATATTTCGCTATCTATGATACTTCCCAATATAATTATGTAGAAATGTGTAATTTGTATGGTAGGATTTTTTTGTTTTACACACGAGGCAAATCCTTTTTTATTCCCTATCAATGTCATTGTACCATCCATACAAACACTAATACAATTATTTCATTTAAAGTCAAAACAATGAAATATTTCTTTCAACGAGAATAATATTAACGGAGATCTTAGCAACCGACTGGTTTTAAGTTTCACTACTCAATTATTTCTTATTTTTGACGCATTTCGCAGCGGCACACCTAGGATCGTCCCGCTGCACACTGGTTGCGTAGCACTGAACTAGATCATCGTCGATGTTTTCTTCATAAGCAGAGGGGAGTATATGGCCAGTGAGAAGTGCCTCATTAGACTTTTTCCTCTGTGTTAGATGTATCTTCCATTTCCTCTAAATACTGCATATTGGTGGTATTTATTGGCTTGCCAGGGTCGGAATTCACTTGGCTTAATGAAGAAGCAGGCAAAATTAAGATTCGATTGAGAAATCTGCTGCTCCAAACCAGGTTCAACGTCAACTCCACTTTTATGGTTGAATGTAGTTGAAGGTCAGTTCTTTTATCATATCATTGTTCAAGTAGTCTCGAGCAACTCGCCTGTCCAGACTCAGACTGACCTTTGACAAGTGTGCGGCAAAACATTGAGAGTGTCGACAGCTTCGGGGTACCTGGAAGTATACATAAAAAGCTCGCTGTCCAACTAGGGAAAACTGAAGCAACCATCAACCCACTGCGAAAAATTTGGAACACCCTGTTCTAATAGGATAGAACCAAATGCTACCTATTTAATGCACGCATTCTGATGGTTGTGACTATGCTATGGGTCATTTCATTTCATCAGACATAAGAGGGGACTAACAAGCTCATTAAGAGATCCAAAATTATAAGACAGTGATGAACCTGGCTTGTGCTTATGCTGCACATGCCGAAGGGAGCCTGTCTCTTCTTTTAATCCCATGGATTCTGTCTCATGACTTCCCATAGAGTATATTAGGCAAAGTTACGGAGCTCTGGGAAAACTTGGAAGGAAGCTAAAAAAACTCTAGGAAGAGAGAATCTTGGGCACCGTGCAGTGGCAATATGCTGTATATAGAGAGCAAAAATGGAAACGAAAAAATAGGCAAATATTGGTAGATACCAATATTGATAATGATTATTTTCATTGTGAAAAAACCTCTTAATAAAGGAAAGGTAAAAAAATATGTTATTGAGCCTAAATCATCGAATTTATCCTCAATTGAATTTGCTTGTGAGAATGTTAAATTTCAATGTTATTTTCATTATTTTTTTAGTATTCCACCAACCTTGTAGAAATAAATGTATTTCTTTTTTTTATTTCCTTATTGGAGTTCTTCGATAATCATTGGTTGGAAAAACCTTTTAAAAGCATTATATATGTGATATTATTTAAATGCCATATCTTTTTTCTGCTGTGGAAATTGTAATATGATTGAAATGCTACCTATTATATAAGTTACTATGAATATAAGTCCAAGAAGACGATTTTTCTGGAGAGCAACAAAGTTAAATTCTGAAGATAATAACAGTACTTAACATTTATTTCAGGCACTAGTAAAACCGTACCCGTCATAGATGACGGTATTGAAATTGAAATATTGAATGCATAAAGTAGCTAGTACGTCTGAACTGTGTGTGCATTGTTTTACTGTGAACGCTTACATCATGAGAAAATTTCATACCTACATGTGATATGTGATAATAATAAAAGCGTCTACAGAACAGTATGGGTTATTAAATATTAGTTAACGTAATCTAATAAACGCATGAATTTATAATGATTTTTGTAGAGCATCTGCGACTTATACTGTTAGTCCCAGTAAAGCGTTCTTGTATTTGGAATGTTTTTTCATACTTATCGTAAAATGACCAAAAAATATGGAGTCATACTCATGTCTGCATAAGTATACTCATAAGTTGATGGGCAGCATCATAGATATATTATGATGTGATTCTTTTCCGTTTTCATAATTGTTCCACAATAATAACAAAATAATAAAAACCTGAGTAAGTTTTATTTATCCTGCCTGTACGTATTAGCAAAATAATCTTATAAAATAACTATCACATAATAGTTATAGTAAGACACGCACCCATAAAATATAATCACGCTAATTTCTCTATGTTGCAGAAAAATATTTTTGAAAACACTTTCCATCTCAAAAACTGTCGTCAAGATGTTTTTAAAAATATGCAGCACAGTGGGATTCTAAAACCTGTCTACGAGGCAAGATGGAGGCAAGCATGAGCCTTCCAATAAAATAAAACAGCATTGAATCGATGGAATAGCATCACAGATTAATTGTTTTTCTAAGTAAGTAGGTACAGCGTTACTTTGGGAGAAGTACGTATTGAAGAGCAGACACGTTTACGATCGGCATATTAAAAAATCAACTAAAAAAATATGATCGAAACCCGTAAGTAAGAGTAAGTTTCTCACAGCTGATCTTCAAAAATGCCTTCCAATACCATTTTTAAATTATAGTCAAACATTTTATTTAAGAAAGCTTTGGTCTTTAGGATGTGGGAAGAGTCAAAAGGAGGAGGGGAAAACGAGGTGTCCCCTGGAATATTAAAGTGGGTCAATGAAACTATTCCTATGGCCAGAACAGGAACTCTGTAATGGTTGTTTGCTACTTCTTTCTTCTTAACCGATATCTTCAATTGAATTTGATAAATCACAAATACCTGTTGATACGCCATAGAAGTAGAATGGTAGAAGGAGAAGGTAGAAGGAATCCATACTGTCATCGAGAGAAAACTTAAAAATACCAACAAGCTGATCACTATGACTTCTTGGAATTTGCCAGCAGCTTATTCGACAACCGTGTAATAAATTAAATGCTCTGCACATGGAATCATCTGATTTTAAGAATTTCAAGAAAGTATTTGATTCATCATATTTAAGAAGAATGTGAATAATGAACCGTTACTTATTGTGGCTTCAAGTTCGAAATGATAATATTTTTGGTCTCTTTTGTATAAAACAAGACGATGATTTTTAATGCTAAATGTCCTTAGGAATTCGGTGGTTTTACCAATTTTAAATTGATGCAGTTTCAAATAATGTGGGGAAATATCGAGATTTTAATTAATTTTAAACGATTTGGATATTTGTCATGTTTTCGGTGTTTTATAAAAATTTAACACTGAAAATAAATCAGATCATCATTTAGCAATTCGGATTAACTATATATAGCTAGTGTTTTATTCTTAAATCATCATGGAAATAGTTAACCCATAAATAATAAAAACTTTTCTACACAATTTTTCTTTTTTATTTGACCACTTCGGCAGTGGACATAAACATATCTTCAATAATTAAAATTGAGAAAGTCTCAACGGGGTCAACAATGATATCGATATCTACCAGTTCCAAAATGTAACAAGTGGTTATTTTAAAATGACAGTAGTTATATTAACAGCAACAAATCATGTGAAGACCTCTGAAAACTCTTATTAATAATATTGAAAAAATCTATATATTATAAATATTTAATTAAAGTTGATAACTTTATTTCACTGGCTGTGTTACTAAATGTGACACTCCGTAAGTGGAATAACAAAGTTATCAATTTTAATTTAAAAATGAATTTTTCCAAAGTTATAGAATACATCAAAAATATTAAATATATTTTCTAGATAATTCTAGAATTTCATTGAAACATACAAAAATTAGATGTAGTTGTAGAATTAGATGTAGAATAGTAGAAGACCCCAAAAAGAACTACCCAAAGTCTTGTTTCCTAAAAATTTCAGAACTATGCTTTTATACTTTGGAACTGAGGATATGTTCATTAAATTCCAAATAAAACATATCATTTCACCTATGAATGAAACTCTCAAATATCGAAACCTCGTAACTATCCGACTGCCAACTAAATAATTAAGATAACTATGTTTATTGATATAAAATAAAAACCGTTCTAGAAACACATTTTTGTGTTGATGTAAAATTGATAAAATGGACATAAGACCCTCAGGTAGGTACTATTTGTACAAACGATAATTCTCTATGGTCAAAGAGGAGTGGCGGTATGATGTCACAAGTCACGTGACCTGAGAATCGAGCTTGCGCATTGGCCAAAAAGCTTCGCATTTACAATTCAACGCGTTTCGGTGGCGTCGGTTCCATTCGGTTAGTGGAGTGTTGTTTTATTTACTAGTGTTCTCTGAATTGTGCGTTGAAAATGGCTTCTAAAAGCAAGAAAACGACTGTGACATCCTCAAGCAGTATCAATGTTTCTTCAATCCAAACACCTCAGTCAAGTAGCACTCCTAGAGCTGGAAGTCGCCCGGCAAGTTCTGCCGGCGGCCGGTCCAGCAGCCCCATGAGTCCTACTCGACAAAGTCGTCAGCAAGAAAAATTTGATTTGCAAAACCTAAATGACAGACTCGCCGCCTACATTGACCGAGTTCGTCACCTCGAGGGTGAGAACTCCCGGCTGACGAGGGAGGTGCAGACCACTCACGAAACGGTCACCCGCGAAGTTTCAAATATCAAGGGCATGTATGAGCATGAACTCGCAGACGCTCGTAAACTTCTTGATGAGACAGCTCGTGAAAAGGCTAAATTGGAAATTGATATCAAACGTCTTTGCGAAGAAAACGACGACTTGCGTAAACGGTAGGTTTTTATTATTATTTATTAGGCAATTACGATATAGATAGGACCTTAATCGGAGGTCTGATCGCATTTGTGTGCTGAAGTACGGTGTTTTTCTGAGTTATACTATTTTTATTCCATGAAGGATTAGAGCCGAGTTTGTTCAATCAACAATCCGCATGGATCCCATCCCCAAATGGATATTAATTTTATTAGAAGTTAACCTATACCGTTTTCATTGATAAATAATGAAAAGTCCTTATCTGAAGTATGTACTCACCGTAGAGAAATGATATTATTTAGAATCCCTTTATTGTTTATTTACAGTCTACTTTGAATTTCCGAAGTATTTTTAAATTAGTGAAAACATAATAAACCACGATTCTAGTAGACATGACATTATAATTTTGTTTTACCTCAGCGGTGCGACGCTTATTATGACTGAAAATTGTCCTGTCATGAAATATTTACATGATAATATGAGTTTAACGTTTTTATCTCGTAAAATTGTCGTATATTTGTTGTCCCGAAAGTGCTTATAAGATACATAACCTCAAATCGGCGTAAGGTCGTCAATAGCAGAAACACATGACCTCAATAGTTCGTCATTTGATGACATCATACCCTGAAAATAACTTCTGACGTGCCTGAAGGCTATACCACGGTAGGTTCTACATCGAACTATGCTTTCCAGTCTACAATCGTAGATCAATAATGTGATACGGAATACTTTGGCGTGTATTTTGGCCTTTGCGTATCATCCGGTGCCAACCAAATATACTGTGTAAGATTTTCATAACAAAAGTATTTCGCATCGAGTTGTTTATATATTGTTTTATCACTCGCTCCATCTTTTGGAGAGGGAAGTTAATTAATCAATCATTCCAATCCTTGTGTACATACTCTAATTTCCGTATGAACGTGAAAAATTCTTACTACTTATTACTAAACCATCACTTCCTTCAACAACCAATTGCTATCAAGATACCTGTCAATCTATCATTCCTCATTATCAAATCATGAAATTAGTATTAGTACATGTCCAAAAAGCCAATGAGTTTTTGACAGTGATCAACAAAATGCGTACTATCAATATAACTTAAAACATTATTTTGTATTATCAAATTATTCCCTCTTCTGGCATAATAAAAAAAAGTTTGTTCTTTCGTCTCGTTTTGACACTCGAAGTTTTATATTTTATACAATTATCTAAGTTTCAGATGCGAATGTTCTATATATTTGTAGGAAACCGTAGGCTATCGATGTCGAAATATTTTAATACATTAAAATGGATAATGTTATATTACACTTTTGAAAAATGTTTCTAACGACTGACCGCGAGCATGCTATTATTTATCTGCCCACAATTCTTTATCATTGTTTTTGGCAAATCTCACTTCATACTCCATTCTTGCATTATAGGTAGGTATGTCTGACACGAAATAAAACAATTCACGTTATATTTTTGAGCACGTGTGTACCCGTACTGTTGTTTTTGGTTAATAAGCTACATTTGATAATTTTTGTTTTGGATGTTATTTCCGAAGATAAAAATTATCAATATTTGATATTTTTTATTACACATAAATATATAATCTGTAAAACTAGCGGTGCGGCCTTCAAAACATTTTATATATATACCTATATACAATATTTAATATCGCAAACATTTGAGTTAGACAAATATAATTTTTATAATGTCGTTATCAAAAATATAAAGGGTACCGTGAAAGGTCATGGAAAAGAAATGATTGTTAAGTGTAGTTTTTGCTGACGTCATCTCAATAACAATTTCTACCTGAACAGTGCATATTGCCGCCTCAGAGTTGGTCTATTTTAAAAATAAACGAGACTTGTAGAAAGATGTTTAATAAATTGCAGATACTGCTACTATTCTCTCTGTACATACGAGGGATGTAAGTAATAACCACTGCAAGTTTTTTTTTAAATAGAAAATATTTTGTTAAAACCAGATTGTGATTTTCAGCATATACCTTCCTCACCTTCCATTCTATCAGTAAGTCAACATAATCCGCTACATTTTGGATGGATTGACCCGTTTGATAATATAAGACTGGTCGGGTCATATATATTTTGGCGTAATATAATTATGACGCCACTGTGACGTTGATCGCGATTCAGCACAATGTACCCATCGTACATTAAATACTAACATAACTTTACTATCGGTGACATCATGTCTCGTCATACTTCTGATTTAAATTAGACAATCAAAAATGTGGTTTTTATTTTTATACTCCAATTTAGTGAAATAGGTACCTTATTGGGACTGGGTGTCTGAGGTTATTTGAAGTGTGTGATTAAATTTATTATTATATTTGAAAATAGGTCAAAATCGTACGCAGCCATAATATCTCGAAATAGCGTCAGTTTGAATGTTACGAAAAAATGCCGCAGCGATTATTTCTTTCCTCGTCTCTGCGAATGTTCCTCAACTTTTAATATTATTTTGAGTATTCATCTTAATTAAATAACTGTGTGTATTTAAATTAAAACAACATTTGAAGTACATTTAATTGAATAATAATGTTGCTGCCTATAACGATCACATATTTCAAGTTAATTTAGCAAGCATGTCCGCTCCGAATGTGCAGCATTTGAAATCTTGATGGTGGATAAGAACATAAGGATTAAAACGAGAAATGATTGCAATCGTTCAATTTATCTTATCATAGAATGAAGGCTACACGTACCCTGTTTGGAAAAGACTATTGGTTAGTTAATCGCTTTCGACGCCACGTTTTCAGGATCAGATTGGAAGTGGGTAAATGGAATGAAAACATCGTACATGAATAATTACGTCCATTCGGATATTTGAATTCTTGGCCGCGCAACCGAATAGTACGAAATACCAAGAGCGTTAACCACTCGACCAACAGGACCGGCAAAGTTAATTATAAAAACTATAAGTAGGGTAATTTCGCCAGTTAAGCGACAGGCGTACTTTCAAAAGGGATTTTGAGTTAATGAATGATTAATACATATTTTTTCGCTGTTATTCCATTAAACAGGGACTAAGTAATGTAACCAACCAAAAATAAAATAGTTAATATTGTACCTAGCATAAAATAATAGAAGTTTACAAAAAAATGCCAATTCTCCCAGTGGTCGGCCCCCAAAATTCAATGGTCGGCCTTACGTTGCCCAGTGTTCGGCCATCACTATAAAACTTCATAAATATCGCGAACGAATTTACTGAAATTAGACTGAACAATAAAACCATCATGATGCAAAGCATGACAATATAAAGTATATTTTGTTAACGATCCCCATACAACATGAATTTGTCGAAACTTGGGAAGTAAAAATGTGGTTTTTTTAATTGCGTATTGCATCATATAGGTCAGTATAGTGCAGATATACATTGGCATGTAGCAAGACTACCTACACGAATTTTAAAAAATCTGCTTTTTAAATGTATCGACTATTATTTAAGTTTTAAGCTCAAAAGGCCGACTACTGGCGACGGCTGACTTTAGGAACACCCACCCTACATAAATTTATGATCGTAAATTCATCAATTCTTAGATAGTCCTTTATTGTCTCAACAATAATAAATTGCATGGGTTATGGACGGGGTGGATAATTAACTATCGTGAGCTATAAGGAGACAATCCAGTACTACACCCCAAAGGACGTGACTGACAGAATTACAAGACTGTCCAATATCTAGAATGTATGCAATAAAATAAATCCTTCGTATGTGTGGTTTCAATAAGTTGCCCTACATGGCATTTGAAAAACTCACCGATAAAGAACATTACAGAAACATACGTTTACGTATTGCCCAAATCGCGGCAAGGAAGCATGCGTGCTGCCCTCGATTTACATGCCAGCCTTGAGTTCGAAATAACGATTTTCTCTAAGAATATTTTTCTTTTCGCAGCGGAAATTAATTTCATTGTTTATCTTTTATGGTGAGAAAACAAATTATTTGTCCACTCGGCACCATCAGTTGTTTGAATCTAATTTTCTGCTTGTAAAGTGATTGTACATTCTTCATTTCTCAATTTAGGAAGGAAGCGTTATGCACCTTTTTAATCTGGAAAGTTCGCTCATCGCTATTTTCCAAACATGTGCTGTGAATGCAACATAGTACATCCGCAAGTATGATTATAAAATTGAGATGGTATTATATTTATGTGAGATGGTAAGTTTTTTATGACACATTCTAGCCAAAAAATCTTAGATAAAGTTTAATATGTGCTATAAAACTAGCAATCAAATGATAACTAAAAAACACTGATATGCTCAGGCTTGAGGGACTTCCGAAGTAAACTTGATTTTTTGTTTTCATTTTAGTTCATTAAATTAATGTAAGTTGATTATTTGGAGGAGAAAATAAATTAATAGCGATCCAATGAGATTATATGACAATGTAATTGACTAAAAGGATGAATGGGCCCATTGTAAAAGTGGCAGGAGGTAATCATTATTATAATAACTTCACCAATGGGTGGGTATTTTATTATAAAGATCAGCATTATCTACCTACTCGAATCTTTCATGAAGTATGTTTATTATTTAATTAGTATGGGTCCAAACTAAGCTATCTTAACGCAATCTGCACTAGTTGTGTGTTCGATTGATGGTAGGTATGGGTTAAAATAAATCTGATTTAGTTTTGAGGTAGGTGTCTGTAACGACACGCTGAACAATATTGAACGACCTTGCGATATTCGTCTCGTCTGTAATAAAAATATAAGCGGCCAATCGATTACCGAGCTAGCACGAATTTTATAGTGGTCGTTCTTCTGTCGTCTGACGGTAGTCCTTTTCCTATTCGACGTCTTTTGTGGATAGAAACTACATCAGATCATTTAGTACTTATTTCCATTGCCAGTGATGCATTCATTAATGAGCATGGTAGCAAATAATGTACAATGAAAAGAAAAAAATATTGATACTGAATGTAGGTATATTATTCATCTTAATAGGATTCCAATCGCTACATGGTATCATAGTTATGACTCCATGAAAGGTGTTCAACATTTTTATCCGTGTGATTATAATAAATTTATTATAATAACCGGAGCCGCATTTAACTCAATGCGGACCGTCTGGGACACGCAGCTGTTCACGGATCAAAACCAAATGCCATTTGTTCAACGCTTGCATTCTACCTGTGCTGCTTTGCGGTAGCGAATCATGGCACCTGACGAAGTCTCAAAAAACCGTATACTGAGCTTCAAGAAAAGATGCTTGCGTCGGATACTGGGGGTGAAGTGGTTTGACTTCGTGAGGAATTCGGAGATTAGGGAGCGGGCCGGGCAACACCCTGTTAAATCGGCAGCTATGGAGAGACGTTGGCACTGGCTGGGTCACGTGCTGCGGATGTCTCCGGAAAGCCTCAATCCTGCTTGCCCCTTCTTACGACCTGTGGGATTCCGACGTCCTGGAAGACCATCGGGTACTATCCATAGGCTGAGGGACTCTGGCATGTCATGGAAGGAAGCAAAGCGATTGGCGGGTGACAGGGATCCATGGAGACGCCGCGTGGTGGCCATATACTCCACATTGAAAGTGAATATGGAAGAAGAAAATTATTTTGAACTTAAGTTTGTTTCGATATCACCTATTCGACCTGCTGCTTCTCGCCCCATTTATAACTTTATAAAGACCTGATGTACACAATATGAAACAAAATAAATATATAATATGTAAGAATATACATTTTTTATGATAGTCTATAATTTTTGATTGTTTTTTTTTTGGCCAGCGCAGTTCCCTCCAATGAGGGGTGGGGGGGTGGATGCATGCATCCACAAAACAGCATGAATGATTGACTCATATCTAATGGGTGTCCGACCAATTCTGAGCACATGAATCCATATCGTTAAACTGCGTAAACCGTGTTATCTCGCTTGTAAATGATTCAATATATAATATTATCGTTTCGCGAATTTTTCTTTTATCTTTTTTTAGTATTCCTGAAAGGTGTTCCAAAGGGCAATTATTTACTTTAATATACGTTATCAAACTCCTATAATATATATCAGAGGCTTTGAGTTAGCGATACATGTAAACACATGATTGATTATAGTTTTATTTCATCTGAATCGAATATATTATACACTACTATATAATTTAAATTATGCCTATTAATTATTCTACAATACCTATATATAATAAATAAATAACCCACAATACTATTATAATTGTAAAATCACTGGTATTTCTAAAAGAAGTTGAAAAGCGGCAATTCGCCACTCTGTTAATATGGTGTTTACAAAATAAGGATTAGGACGATTCCCGAAATTTTAACTCAGGTATCAGTGTGGCTCTCAGACGTATAATATCTTACCTCGTAAATAATATTTGTCGCATTTGTATCTTCTATATAAGCGTTAGACACTGTTTACTGTCTCTCAGTTCGAGTCCATTCGTGTGCTCGAATGCCTGAAGATGCCGAAAGGCGAAACCCGGGTCGTTAGTGACAAAATACATGGAAGTGTACAAAATCTCAATAATCCAAATTACATATATATATCAAATCCAAAGTTTATTTATCCATAACGTTGAAGTCGAAAATCATTTTATACAAAGTAAAACTAGGATAGAATAGATTAAATTGATATTAGGAGTAGGTATTTACTTCGTCGATGGTAGATATCTATGTTATCCTCAGCGGAGTTAATTTTTTCTATTAATTATATATTTAATTAAAAATTGCAAAATCTCAGTTCTCTAAATTAGAAAGATGACCAACCAACCTGTATTTTCTAAATTTGTTGCTAAAATTTTATATTCGAAAACGATTCGTCGTTTCCGCTCGAGCAATAATTTGGCTACGACTAGGTAGGTACATTCACAAATTGAATTTAAGTTATTCCGTTAATGGCTTTCCTCGTGTTTTTTTTTTGTATCAAATAATATTTTATTCATCGATATAACTATTACGTGTGAGAATAGTGTAAAACTTAAAGGAGTATGAAAATTATCAATAATTATTGTTGACTGATGTTCGTGATTTCTCTCCAAGTGCTACTTGAACTAAACTTATAACTTTTCAAATAGTTTTAGGTATTGCACAATCGATATAAAATAAAATAAAAACTTGCAGCGGTGTCATCCAATTTTAGCTTGCAGTCTCACAATAATTGATCCACAACCTTTTTGAGAAGTGTGTCAATGCCAAAACACAACCATATCCGTTAACTATTATTTAATACACATAACGCTTGGCACTAAAATAGTTAACTGGTACCAACAAACAAATGAAACCGATCGGGGCATTTTAATGTAAAATGTTATCTTACAAAATTTAGAAGTCTCGGCAACGTAGCCTTGTGAATTTTTACGAGGACAGGTTTTTGAACACTAAAATGACGTAATCTTAGAATAATCTTTACCGTTCTCGGTAACTGAGCCAGCCGTCGGAAACATTTTTCGGCGTTCATTATTATTCATTCTAGAACGACGTCGGTACAGGATATAATATGTATAATTATTATTAGCTGTGAAGTAATGCTTATTATCCCACTCCCATCAATTCCAGCAGAATAAATTACTATACGTATTTGAGCAATTTTTCTGCGATCCATTATGTTCCATTTCATATGTTGAAGCAATTTATATTCACCATTCTATAAATAAAAATTTTCAACGTATTGACACTTTTACTATAAGCAAACTGTTCGAATCTCTGATACCCGATTAGACTTGAAAAGGTTTATCACCTCTTCAACCCATTGAGCTAACTCCAACAATATTTTTAAATGAATATTTACTTCGACATTGTTTCCGAGTTAAATGACACCAGAATATAATGTATATTATGTTTAAATTCTTTTTTTTTTTTCAATCAGTAGACTATTATTTTTTGATCCCTGACATGAATTACATCGAATTGTGGAAGGAGTTGGCTCCCACGCACATGTTCATTTTATGGTTATACCAATACTTCTCAACACACATAAACAAATACATTTCTCTATATTGGTGTTCAACTACTTATATCGTTATATGTGATGATATTGTGGGGGATCGGTTCGCATTACGCCGAGCATATATTTTTACTGAGAAATGACAAATAAAAACCAGACACTGGAACGTGATACGTCAACACATTATTTTTGTGCATCAAACATACTGTGTGAAAAAAATATTTGTAATTATTTTATTTACACATTTTCAGGGCATTAATTTTATGCATGTTTACGTTTTCACAAGTAAATAAAAATCAACAAGGCCCACTACAATTTCAGTAGAGCGGAAAAATGGGGGAAAGGGATTTTACTACCGCATTTGGTAGATAAATGTATTCTTTCGCACCGACTTATTACTTTCGATTTGCTCGCATCGCATCGTCTTAACATCACTGACTGTCCATGTATTATTTTTACTTGTAAAATGGTATTGTTTATGCAAGGATGATGAAACGTAACGTGGCGGTGCCGTGCCGTGTTTCTCGATCCGAGCGCCGCGCGGCCGTTCTCTGCCATATAAATTCAAAATAAACGGTCGAATCTCCCTCCCTTGAAGCAGAAATGTTCAACAATTTAATTCACGACACACACGTTGCCATAATTTAAAAATAACTCCGCTGAATTCATCATTCTTATTTCTATAATCACAGACACCGAAATAACATAATATTGAAATCGACTGAAATATCCGAATTAGGAAGTCTTTATTTCACTCCCCAGCAGAAACGTAAACATTATTAGATGACTGCAAACAATAATATATAGTTATATTGAATATTACTATAAATTCAATTCTCGATTGTGTGTATTTTTATATTTCAGTTTTCTTCGGTTTCAACCCTGTTTTGGACAGGGCACTCAATTGAGATTGATTATTCACTTTTCCTGTCCAAGACTTCTCTCGTATTTTTTTTATTGTGCATTAAATTAACTCAGCCGATTTCAAACATATTATCTTCGATGTATGAGTGTGTGCATTAAAAAAATACTTCCATAAACTAATGTAGGTGTTCATCCCACGTTACTGTTATATTGTATACTATTTTATCTTCCGAAACGTGTTTCCTTTTCATAGATTTTTGCGCAGATTTAGCTAAATATACTGATTTATATACTTAATAACGAAGCTGCAGAAATAATTATTTCGGATTCCAACTGGATTCCGATTGGAGTAATGTCGTAATAGGTAGGAATTTTTAGAACAGGATTGGTGTCGCGTTGAAAAGGCCACCATTTGATATCATTTTAGTTCTTTATTTCGATGTTGACCGGGTAGCGAGGGACATGTACGTGCTTTGGGTATTTATAATCAATGCGCGTAACTAACTATTTCTGATAGTTCCTCATTCGAATATTTTTATGTCGTGACATCACCATAATTATTTTTAAAATAGGGGGGGGATTTCGCTCAGTTATTAATGTGACGACATTCTCTTTTCGTAATCGCCGATTTTAGCATTAATATAAATAATTATTATCATTGAACCGTGGCTCGCTGTTTACATTATTGAAGTGTCAAATTTTTGTGATACTACGTAAGCAGCACGTCACCGATTTCCCGCGTTTTTCCTGCCACTTTCAAAATGAATAACTGTAGAAGCGAATAATGCTTATGCAACTTTGATACCAACAATGAGATTAAAGATAATTTCAGTTATTTAAAAAAATGTATAACTTACATTATAGTCAGTAGATGTTTCATCAATAGAGTTTATGATAAATATAATTGTTGTTTGCTGTGTTACTTTTTAAATAATTGTCCTAATCAGAGTTCCTCAAATAGCGTTGGTGCAAAGACGTTTAAAATTATATGTTATCAATTGATCTTTATGTGATAATTAACGTATTATGGAATACAATTTTAAAACTGCTAGAGCTTATATAATGCAATGGCTTTCAAAATTATCTCATCATTCCATATCAAATAAAAATCATTTTCATACTTTGTTAGCGCACTTGTAAATTGATTTTTTTTTTTATTATTTTTAGTCTCGAGAAAAAGACCAAGGATCTGGTGAATGCAGAAAGTGCTGCGCGACTCTACGAATCCCGTTCTACAGAATTCAGCGCCAAGTACAACACAGCTGCCACTGAAAGGAAGAAGGCTCAGGATGAGGCACTGGTAAACATCCCTTGTTAGGCAAAATAATTGGCAGCCTAAATTAAACTCTGAACTAATTTAGGATACTTGGTATATGGTATGAGTTTTAATGGACTTATAAGGTTTTATAACACCACAATATGCTCAGTTCAGGGTTGGGGTTAAAATTTTTGATTCAATATTATTCAGGTCTTATTACACTGATCACTCACCACAAGTGGCACCACATTGTAAGTTAGACTTTTTTATTGAACACTTTTTTTTGTTCATGTGATGTTGCACCAAACAATGTTACCAACTAAACCTTTATTTTATCTTGATTCAGATAAATAAAATAAAAGAAATATATTCCTTACAGTCTCACATGTCCTATGCTGATTCACACTTAATGAATATCTTATCTATGTAATTGAATACAGTAAACTTCAATATTGGTCTTGACACTATTTTATTGCGTTTACTTCTGAGTTATATTTCCACTGTATTGTTAAATGGATACGTTTTCAGTTAGAGCTTATAATTTATTGAAGTGAAATAGATTGGCGAAGGAAATTCGTTTCCACATTTTCTGTGAGCAGATTTCTCTTTTTTATAAATAATTTATCCTGTCCTCCATTTAAAGCACAATACTGTTTCATTAAGTTGTTACTGTATGTTTAAATATTAATTTGTATGTCTCGATGTAGTAAGCACTTGAAAAATGCATTTGCAAGAATTTACAAAAAATATTATTTTCAGGAATTGGGCAGAGAATTGGAAAAGCTTCGCAAACAATTGGCTGACACTAGAAAGATTCAAGAGGAAGAAACGCTATGCCGTATTGATCTAGAAAATACCCTGCAAAGTCTGCGTGAAGAAATTCTTTTCAAAGATCAGGTATAAAAGCTTATTCGTTCGTGCAGAATTTATGAGACTAAACTGTATTAGAAATGTGCATCATGTACGTCGTACTAGTATTGGTTTGATCCATATTGCTTTTGGTGAAGAATGATTTGGATTCAGATTCCGTTCGTAAGTATACAAATTAACTGTCACAGAACCCATGTGATATAAAGCCATTTTGGATGATTTAACGATAAGTTAACTTTGTGAAATGCTGTGTATCAAACATTCATCCTCAGTTTTCTCATAAAAGTGACTTACTCGTTCATTTTGATTCATGAATGAGAAGTTTGTAATTTTTTTCCTGTAAATTAAAATAAATCATTCTATGTTTTACGAAAATCTGCCCAAAAGGCTAGGCTGCCTATTTACAGTATTCTCTTGAGAACGTTAGTGTTAAGATGTTTCCACTGAAAATGTAAGATTTCGTAAATTTGTTGTGTTGCTTTACCAATGTATATATTTAATATTTACAGATTTACCAACAAGAGTTGACAGAGACAAGGTCTCGCAGACAGGTCGACATAAGTGAAATCGATGGTCGCCTGGCTCAGCAGTACGAACAGAAGTTGCAGCAGTCTCTACAAGAACTCCGAGACCAGCAGGAAGCTCACGTCAGAGCTAATCGCGAAGAGCTGGAAACCCGTTACGACAGCAAGGTATGCACAGTTTATTCATTATGCCAGTAAATTTCATTTAGTTCTATTGTGAAAAATAACTTTATTTAAGTACATCAGTTGTGATACATTATTTATTAAGCATATTATGAATAGTATAATAATCAATCCTAGAGTGCTAATATAAAATGTGCATCATTATAGCTGAAGGCCCTGCAGACTGCTGCCAGTCGTAACAGTAATGCTACAGACATTGCTGTGGAAGGAATGCGTAACGCTCGTATGCAGGTTGACCAACTCAATCTTCGTGTGTCAGAGCTCGAATCAGTCAACTCAACTCTCAATGTAAGTATTATCTTAAAGTATGCAGTTGCTTTTCTTATACCCACTTAGTGAAAGAGTTATGTTAGTGTGGCTCCACTATAAGGTATGTGAAGTGAATGACTAGATAATTAACGAAATGTATGCTTTAATTTTTAGACCCGTTGCCGTGATTTAGAGATGGCTCTTCAGGGAGAGAGGGCACGCCACGCCGGCGATCTTGCGCAGCTCGAAGCGGAGTTGTCTCGTCTCCGCGATGAGATGGCCGAGCAACTGAAGGAGTATGCGATTCTAATGGACATCAAAACATCACTTGATCTTGAAATTTCCACATACCGCACACTGCTCGAGAGCGAAGAAGACAGGTAAATATATAAACATTCAGTAAAGTGTGTTGCAATTATTATTATAACTATGAAGACCAAGAAAAATTATATAGCTAGTTTTAAGAGTAGCTCAGGTGAAAAAAACTATCCGTAAATTCCATGTCTTTGATGCATATTTACATTTTGTATTGAAATCAATAGATTGAACCTCACTCCCAACTCTCCGACTGAGTCTATGCAAAGCAAATCGACTGTCGGGGTGGGAATGAAACGTGGAACTCCAGTGAGAGCCGTCCGCAAACGTATGCTGTTAGACGAGAGCGAAGAGAGGAGTCTTCAGGATTTCAGTGTCACAAGCAGTGCAAAGGGTGATATTGAAATCTCAGATGTTTGCCCAGATGGTGCGTTTGTCAAGATTCACAACAAAGGAAAGAAGGTTAGTTGAGTACTGTGTATCTTTATTATAAAAGTTATTTTTGCAACTTGCACTGATGACGATTGTAATGCAATCTTCAGTATGTCAATGAATTTATTTCACAATCTACATAGATACAAAATTGAAATCATTTGTTATTCCACCGGTTGTGTAACCAGGTTTGGCACATGTTTCACCTCTTTTAGATGATTTTTTTATCTATAACATAACTATTAATTATACTTGGGTAAGTGAGATTTTTTTTTGTATCGAGCGTGCCTACAATCTACATGCTTCTTAATCAACTTAATGGTTACTATGTGATGTGCAGCTAATTGTACAGGAAGCAATAAAAAATTCCACAAAATAATTAGATTTATAGAAAAATGTGATTTACTGAATTCATCAAAATTCTTTTTTAATCAAAATTTTATAACTGATCCTAAACAGGTAGTAACATAGTACCCACAAAATCCATTGAATGTATTCCTTAATATTTTAAGGTTTTATAAAATCAGCTTTACTTGAAATCTTTTTTATTTTAATTTTATTATCATATCTGCATCCCACACATCCTATTCATAGTGTCAATGATTTAATTTTAGGAAATCGCATTGTCAGGATGGCAGTTAGTGCGTCGTGCGGGTTCACTTGAAACACCCTTCAAGTTCCACCGATCTGTCAAATTGGAAGCAGGAGGCACCGCCACCGTCTGGTCGGCCGATGCTGGACATGAGCATGAACCCCCACACAACATCGTCATGAAGGGACAAAAATGGTTTGTCAGCGATAACATGACCACTGTTGTCATCAACGCCAACCAAGAGGTATTTGTTTTTATTCAGTCATATTTATTTCTTAACATGGAATATTGTCATATTCGTGGGGTGGTTGCTATTGTAACCTCATAAAATGGGCTTACTGTAGATTTCTCATAAATGTTTGTTTTTCAAACTGAAATCGTACATAATTATTTTTTACGTGATGCTTATATGAAAAAAATATCTTTTGGAACATTTGACAAGTTTGCATTTGTCATTTTCAGGAAGTGGCGTCTTCGGAGAGACAGAGAAGGCAAATGAGCACGAGTGCGAGCCGTCACCGTGAGATGCAGCACAAGATGCCCCGTCACGATTTTGCCGATCTGGCACAGGTGAATACTTCTACCATGAGCGCCAGACGCTACTGGTAGCCGCTACTTTACCGCCCCCCATCCAACTTCACCACCCCCTACACCGCAATGACAACCAACAACTGACAACCGATCCACCGCAAGTCTTCGCCGTCGACTGTCAATCGCCATCCTCAACGGCCGGTAAGCCCCGGGGTCTACGTCCGCATCGTCTTGTCTCACACGCTGTCTATCGCTGCTCACTCCAACTCTCACTCATTATATCTTAGCACCGTCTGTTCGTAGCAATACAGCTTTAGTTGTTTGCTTCTCCTCAACCACTTTGACAATCCCATCGCAAAGCGGTGACATTAATAACATCAGTCATGGATGATCGTCAAATGTTTTCAACCTCGTTTTGTTAAATAACAGTTCAATGAACAGGTGCTCTCCTGATCGTTTTATGGGGATTTGTCGAAGTGGTGGAAGTCACTGAAATTTAACACTCCCTAAAGTGTATTGTGTAAAGATGTGTTTTTTTTGTTATATTTATAAATAACAACTCGTCATGGTAAGTTATCAAATGACATCATAAATGAATGCAAAGATATAATGACTCGAAGATTCTTAAAAATAACTCAAATTGAATGCATTATTTACTCGAGTCTCATTGATGTCCGTTTGATGTTCATCATTTACTTGATTTATTTTTAAAAGCTTAACATCTAATTATTTCAGGTGCTTCAAAATAACTTAAACTAATACCTGATATCGTTGAGCTCTTTTAAAACATATCTCGTCGGACATCATAAATATTGTCAGGACTCCTATGATTTTCTAGTATTTGTCTGTTTTAAGTTCATTTTTGGTTTTGTAAGATTGAAATAATATTCAAACAAAACTTGCACTGGTATGCATTAATGTGTACATATTGCACACATTCATAGTTGATTATAGAACTGGCATCTGTGATTCTGTCATTACATGGTAGCATCATAAACCCGTAAAAGCAATTTTATTATACTCGCCACCTATACGCTTGCTTTAAATGTTGTCCTACATTCTTTCAAATATTTTTTTATAGTGGTAATTATGGTCTATCACGTTCATGTTGATATGAAACTATGCGGAAGCTCTCTCTGGTAGTGGTTATAATGTCATTTAAGCTATTATCTCTGGAATGTTTTTAATATGGAAACTAACTCTAATTAGGTACATGGTTTTACTAAATTAAAAGGGACATAGGAATTAATTTATGTAAGAATATTTTTTCATTCAGTTAATACATTACAAAATAAGACAGTGTGAGATGTTTTTGTTCGTAGACTCCCGTATAAGTGGCCTATCGTATCCCATAAATTGGATAGCAATTGAAACATCAATTCATTTTATTTCATTGTGGAGATTGGATTAAGAAAGATTCAAGAATTATCTTAACTCTATTCTCTTATAAATAATGTTACATCAAAAAGCTTGTGATTTTAACAGACTTCAGGTGGTGCACCTTAATTTATCGCATGTCAATGCTTAATAATTATTATTATTTCATCCTAGGTTGTCTGTTGGATATATTAGTCCTTACTCTCATACTCAAACAGGTTTGGTTCCCATTTTTTTGTTTATTTAATCAATTCATTATTATTCAACTGCTATTATTTTTACTAACACTGTCAGGTTACAGGTGCATCTTCTGACAATCCTGTTCTTATACACATTGTTTTATATTATAAAATGTGAAGAACATAACAATCAGATTATGTTAGATAGGAAATCAATACCAATCAACTGAGGGTGCTTAAAGACACAATTTTTCTTTTGATTTGTCAAAATCTTGTACATTTCCGCGACATATTTTTCTAACGCTTCAGATAAACCATTTACTAGCTGTTATTTTCACACCGTTTCGAATGCCTGAATGTGATGAAATACGAAACCTAAATCGTTGGGGCAAAGAAATACAAAAAATTAACAATTCAATAGCAGATGAGTTTTTTTAATTTACTCAAATTGAATCATTTATAAACCTCACATATATTTTTTGCATCCTTTGCTTGAGATGTTCGATATATATGAACCTCACAAATTTATTCTGAATTAGATATCTAAATTTTGTAGGTTATTTTTTTTTAATAATTTATACTTCAGCTGTGTTATTTGATGTAATAATGTAAAATATTACCCCAATAATCAAGTCTAGGAGGATTCTGAAATACATTTACAATTGTTTTAATGTTTTTTTTTTTTGTCAAATGTTTCAGGGTGACCATCCGGGAGATGAGAAGTGTAGCATCATGTAATGAATCACTCGTCTGCCTTATGTAGTGTATTTTTATATTTCGGTTATAACGCTAACTGTTTTAGTCTCGGCTCATAAAGATATTGCTGTTTCCTGAATGAGAATTTTTCAGTGTCGGATTTGTATTTAGCAATGTCGCCATTCTAAACGAGCACAAACCTACAAATGCTAAAACAGAAGATTAATTAATCTGTCCTGAATAGAGGGCCCGAGTACTATAATTTTTACCTGTTACGATTATTGAAATGTGAGCATCTGTTAAATAGGTGATGACTTTCAATTAGAGGTGTAGAATCCTAATAAAATGTACAAAGTAAAATTATACCACCATTGTATCGCTTCCGGATTAACAAATTTTAGAAACAGAATGCTGTTGGATTTGCAATGCGAGTATATCGATGTTAACTCACATTTGTTAAATGAATGTGGTCTACATGAAAAATAACTTTTTAGATATATTTAGTAAAATTAAATCTGGGGCATAAATTGTTTTATGGAATTTGATCTAGATATACAGCAGTCAAAATATATAAAGTTACGCGGACTTAAAGATTCGATAATAATTACGTTGATTGATTGAAAAACGGGGATCTGCTCGGCATTGCCTTTCGGTTGACCTATGCATTTAATATGAATCTTTATATGTATGAAAATCACTTGGATATCATTGAAAAATCAGTTATTTTTGTATGTAAGGTAGGTATTATTATTTAGCCCGTGTTCATAAATGATCTTTTATAAGTTTTTTTGAGTCACAATTTATTAAACCGAGCATCTTTGAAGCATTCATAAAATATGCACTTTTTTACAATCTACTTTAATTATAGTTAATAAATTTATGTGGTGGGCTATTTTTATTAACTTATCTGTATTTGTACACTTATTATTTAGGATAGATTTGCGAATCGCATTAATATTTAAAAAATAACGAGACGAATTGTGTCCTAGAAATATTAAGTTGAAGAAAACATTGTCAGATTAAATTTATAGTAATTTATGTTCAACTTGTCATAACTTTTCATTCTGATGTAGTCTTCAGTACTTTCAAACCAGATTTTTTTATTATGATTTAATGGAGTTTTTTTTTTTAATATTTACATAGGAAATACACCACTCGATAACACTAACATTATATTTAGCACCAATATTATTTTCAAGATAGTTTTTTGTGGTTTATCATGTCCCTGACACGAGTTTTGCCACAAAATTAACAGATTTTATCCTTATTGTTGATGTGGAATATTCTAGTTAAAATATCAATAAAATAAATTACACATTAAGAAATAAATTTAAATATAAGTCAATTTATGTGTCACTAACGAAATTTCTGATTAAATTTATTTAGATATATTGAATATGTGGAATTCGTCTGAAAAGTAATAAATATTTTCCTTTGTTCATTACATATTTTCAACTCCACACAGAGAAATCATGTCCTCTTCAGTTTGCAGTTTTTAAAAATGTTCATCAAAATTTCCGCAATCGAGGCATAATAGTGACTAATGCTTCTTTATTCCATGCTTACTTTTGTACTTTGATAATTTTTGGAATTTTGAGAATAATATTTTGAACTTAGTTACTGATGGACCTGTTGTTTACTACGGTTACTAGTGTCCACTTTAGATGTAAGATTTTTCAATTAACATTTTTAGAGTAATTATTGTGACTGCGTCCTAACGGATGCTGATTAAATTTATTCATCAATAATCTCTCAAGTCATGGACTAATTAAATAAAGCTGCGGTGAATAAGAAATAGAATATGGTTTTATTTTTTTGATGGTTCTTTGATTTTCCATGTGTTATTTTTTTTCACTTAATGATTTTGTAAGCAGTTTTTATTAAATTTCATGAATGTCTAGTTTTACATATTCTATGTCGTGAATTGTGTTCTTAAAAATATTGAATTGAAAGCTATATCTCTTTGCACAATGCGAAGTTCTGTTGTTTTAGTAAGACATGATGACATTTCAAAAAGCAAAAATCGCTAATATAAGTCATCATTACATAACTATTTTTATGTATAAATGAATAAAAATATATACTTTATTTAAAATGGTTGCATTTATATTATTGTCTTTTCCCACAAATAAAGAAACAATCTTAAATACGAAAAATCCCTGTGAAGCACATTCTTTAGGTGAGATAAAAAATATTTCTTCCCTGATAATATGCAATTATTTTCAATGAAATAATCTTATGCACATTATTGTGTACTACAGACTCTAGACCAGTGAACGTCGCCAAACGTTCGCTCGCGAGCTACTGTTGGCTCGCATAGGATATTTTATCATATTTATAAATTTGCATCTCAAATTTTATTATTGGACCCTGAAATGAAATATTTCTTAAACTGAATTTCAATGATATGCTGAACAAATTGCGGTTGTAATACGAATTTTAGAAAAGTATCTAATTTTAGGTCGAATTGCGCTCAAAATGAAGGCAATGTTTTGTTCTACCTACTTATGTGAACCAACGTTTTCCACTTTGAAGGTGGTTAAAAGTAAGTAGCTCACCAGACAATTTCAATTTCTGAAAGCAGCTCACATCCTTATTGAGTTTGGAGACCACTGTTCTAGGCAATTGAATATCTTTCATCAATTGCTCTACACCTGGTGTATCCAACCCCACAGCCCATGGGCATTTGAGCGAAAACAGAACTTTATTCAGAATATTTTCTTAAATTTTTGGTCGACAACTACGTTACCTCCAAATTTATCAATTTGCTATCAAACATTGAACGTACTTTGTAAGACCTGTTCGCTCACTTATTTTCGAAATGACTGTTTTCTAGAAAAAAGTACACAAGAAGTAAAATTTATTAAATGAGCTGTTCGATAAATACACAAAGATTTATAACCACTTCTATCGAAATATCAGAGTTAAATATCTCGTTAATTTTATGGTTCCCGTTTTTAATTTCATAATAAAAAATGTGTGCAAATATGAACGTTAATTATTTATGCGTATTAAATATTTTTTGTGAGGCCTTGAGCGATTACTCTTCACTTTTAAGGCGTAACTGTCAATTCTTGGTGGAAAGACATTATATTTTAAAACACAATTTATCTGTACTACTTCCACATGTTTATAATGATCAGGACCGGTTTTGGTCATCACGAGCATGATCAGTTGATAATGCTTGTGATGAACGAAACCGGTCCTGATCATTATAAACATGTGGAAGTAGTACAAATGAATGTGTTTTATTTTTTAGATTACTCTTCAATCAATGTGACCCAGAAAGTCAAAAGGTTGGACAGTCGTGCTGTATATGGTGAGTAATCACAACCTTCAGCGAACAAACTTGCATAAAGACGAAAAGTGGGACTATATTTTGAAACCCTATTTTTTAGTATTCGGTTATCTATTGGCAAATCATATATGATCACTGTTCACGCAGAAAGTGCCGTCCCTTGTTTACCGAAGGAGAGAATGATAGGATGAATGGTGAACCATCTTGATTAAAGCAGAGATCAGCCAGTTTACTATGCCATGGTAGGTCAGAACAAGCTCATGTATGATGGTTTATTTAAATGCATATTGTTTCCATATTTAAAAATTATGCTAAACTAGTATTTATTACCCGGCTTCACCCGAAATAGATACCGCTTATATTTTCTAATTTAGAGATTGGCATTATTTTGGCGCTAACTAATGTTGAAATTTGTTAGTTGAAAATATCACTGTGGACCACACCTTGTGTAACACCCACAAAATATAGTCCATGAGTTGATAATAATTTAAAAAATTGAAAATAGCATGGAAATGAAAATACAAATTTTACTCTACTGTAAACTGTTTGTGACAGACGGACAATCAGATTAATACATGCATTTTCTGCTATGTAGTATACAGATAGTATTTATTACCTGGCCTCTCCCGGGAGAGATTCAAACATTCTTTTATTCAATTTGGATTATTGAGATTTTGTACACTTCCATGTATTTTGTCACTAACGACCCGGGTTTCGCCTTTCGGCATCTTCAGGCATTCGAGCACACGAATGGACTCGAACTGAGAGACAGTAAACAGTGTCTAACGCTTATATAGAAGATACAAATGCGACAAATATCATTTACGAGGCAATACATTATACGTCTGAGAGCCACACCGATACCTGAGTTAAAATTTCGGAAATCGTCCTAATCCTTATTTTGTAAACACCATATTACCAGAGTGGCGTTGCCGAAGGCGATTGCCGCTTTTCAACTTCTTTTAGAAATACCAGTGATTTTACAATTATAATAGTATTGTGGGTTTTGACGGGATGTAATTCGACGAATGGGTAAATATATACAATCATTCCACATTTAGTGAAATCTGTTAGGTGTTTCAACGTATCGGATATAATAGCGGAGAATTAGGAAGGTTCAGCTGCTCATTCAAGATTGGTAAGGAGTATAACTGGCCTCTATTAATTTCTAAAATTTCCTGATAAAATAATTTATGATCCCCCATGTTTTTATGCAACAGTTTAACCCCATCATCCGCATTAAACGTATCGCCTTCGGCAATCGCCACTCTGGTAATATGGTGTTTACAAAATAAGGATTAGGACGATTTCCGAAATTTTAACTCAGGTATCGGTGTGGCTCTCAGACGTATAATGTATTGCCTCGTAAATGATATTTGTCGCATTTGTATCTTCTATATAAGCGTTAGACACTGTTTACTGTCTCTCAGTTCGAGTCCATTCGTGTGCTCGAATGCCTGAAGATGCCGAAAGGCGAAACCCGGGTCGTTAGTGACAAAATACATGGAAGTGTACAAAATCTCAATAATCCAAATTTAATATTGAAATTCCATCAAGCACCCTCAGTCGATGTCTTAAATTCTTTTATTCATTATAATTAGTTGTATTTATCCAGTTATTGCAATAATAGATAATAAATAGCTATATACAAAATCCTAAGTGTTTTGTTGATCATCGGCGATGATGAACAATGTTGAGGGATCCATCGCTCTTGACATTCCTATATACAGCTGTTCAGAAACACTCGTCAGTCATCTCCAAGCCTGTGACTTTGGTATTCTGTCTTATTGATTGTGATTGCAAATTCAAGTTGAGCAATTGCAACCGTTAGAATGAAAAAGGCAAGTCAGTCGGATTGAGTGGAATTCTTGGAATCAGGCCGTGTTCGCCTCAAATGGCCCAGTTGAAATACTTGCTTCGATGATATAGGCGTGTAAAGCCTTCACTATTAGTCTGGAACCATTCCATAGCTTTGGCGGGTCCAAATTGCGTAGCAACATAATTGGACACCCAACTTTCAGCACTAATCTATGTGGGTGAATGCCACTGGGATTAAGTGAATTCAAAAATTCTGCCGAATATCTCAGCTTTATTGTCATTCAAGCATTTTTCTATTGAAAAGTATGTTCTTGCGGCAGCTGGAAGTTTTTATAGTATCGTGGAACCGATTTCTACTACTTTCGCATTTAGAGATGTTAAAATTGCGTGTTCTGAAGCCATTTTTGGTTCTGAATATTTGATGTGATATCTGGATACACGTGATTAATAAGACTATTCAGTGTAAGGCAGATCTAGCAAAATTCATTGGAGAGCCAGATTTTCCCATGTTCATTTGTTGCCTCTTTTCCATCACCAATTTTAAGCAAATACTATTTTTTTGGAATTTTTGTAACTATGTTGTTTTTCAATTCTCATGTTTTTCATTAATTTCATAGTTTTGATTTCTTTCCATAGAATTGACGATTTTAAGCACGCTTTGATTTCATCGGCCATCATGCCACTGGTAGTGTTTGCCGGAAATCACCAGCAACGACAGCAATCAGGCCTCCTAAAATATCTTTGTTGCCACGAAGGTCTTGGAGGGTTCTGTTCACGGCTTCAAGTCCATGCTTGTGCATCATCTAAATTTCATCCCAGAACAGTACTTTAGCCTCCAGCAGCAGTTTGGCTTTTGCACTTCCTTTTTTGACGTTGCAAACAGGATGATTAATTTTTGAAGTATTAATTCAATCGGGATTTGCAACATTGAATGTGGGGTTCGTCCAACAGGCACCAGCGTTGCAGCAATACCTGAAGTTGCTACAGCGAGTGCAATATCGTTTTCTCTTCTTATTCTATCAAGCAACACATTGATGAATAAGGTTTTTCCGGTTCCTCCCGGTGCATCGATAAAAATAGACCCACCTTCACTCTTGTTATCCCGCCGTAGAACTTCTTGATAGGTGGCTTGTTGATCTGCATTTAACAATGGCTCCTGCTGCGCCACAAAACTAAACATTAAATCAGAGTCATGTACCAATTCTCGCAACATTTCAATAATTTCCGTAATGGATTATTTTATTTAAATGATAGATAATTTTCCTCTCAATCTTTTACTAATTTTACGATTCAAATGAAAAATTATTATCTGTGACATTTGTAATATTAATAAACGTATTACAGTCGCTAGGAAACATGGCACTATGTTGATGACAATGCACCATGAGTACTTTACTGTACTAAATCCAAGTATAGTTTTGAGATACAAATTTGAATTACATATTAAAAATTAATAATCAACACAAATTAAAATATTGAAATACAAATTAAAAATTATTAATTAAAATTACAAATTAAAAGTTACAAATTTGTTTATCGAATTAATTTTTACATCAGTTGCTAGGTATAAGAATAATACACTATTGCACCAACAATATACCTACATCACATCGATACATAATCACATTATATCCTAATAATATAGAATAGCAATCAAGTTTTTTTTAAATATTTTGAAAATACTTTAGTGAAGTTATTTACTCAATAACAACGCATTTCACATTGTATTTGAGTTACTACGTTAAAGCAATAAATAAACAAAATCATGCTGAATAAAACTGCATTATTAACTAAAAATGATATTTTTTGACATAGTACACTACCGCACTCATGGTGCGATAATCACTGAATATTCAGTATGGAGCGGTTGCTAGGCAATCTTCCTCGGCGTTTGTTGATTTTTTGAAACGTCGAAAATGTCGCGTTTTCAGTTTTAGGTTAAATGTTGAGAGTTGTAGGTTGAAAATAGCGCAGTTGATCTAACAATTTTAGCCAGAATGACGTGTGAAAATTTCACGTCGCAAGTGTACACCGTTTGGGAGGAGTTGTTGTGACCGACAGACATACAAACATACATATTCCTACTTGTATTTTGTGCTATATAGTAGAGATATTGCATATGCATACCTAGTGAATAAAAAAATAAATGAAAAAAAGTTTCAATAATACACAGTAATGGGCCATGTGGTCGCTGTTGACTTAGCCTTTCCTTTACTATGTAAAATAAATCCGCACGCTACGGTGAAGTGTATTTAATATACATCGTGCATTTATGACTGATTATAAGTGATTGATAGCCGGAAAAATAAGAATATTCAAAGACATCGCTAAAATTTATTAAAGTTGAAGTCAACATGAAGTAATAATTAAAATTATATCCAGAAAACATGAAAAAACATCATCCGAAGACAAATGGCTTAGTAGACTACTTCAAACGGAGGCTCGAAAACTACTGGCTTGCGTTCGACACTGTTTATCGAGCGTAATTTTGAAAGAAACGACGCCTGTCTCGCGCGTTGACATTCGTAAGTGAGCTAATGTGAAAAATGTGTGGTGTTCCCCGCTGACCGTTGTATCCACTTGCACAACTCAGAATATGTACATAACAAACTCACACACGTATGATTGTATTGGTAAATTTATCCCAGATTTTAGACAAAATATCCCCGCTGCGCCCAATGGTATGTTATTCTAATTACTATTATTATGTTATTGAATGCGCAGATGTACAACGGAGGAATACCTAAAATCAAACCCCAGTATTTATTATATGTATAGAGATATTATAATTATTAGAAGAAGATTGTATGCACTAGATACACATCACAGAAAAGGAAAAGTTAAGAAGGGAAACCAAAAAAAAGAAAACCACTACATTGCCGGCAACATAGAGCCTTATGCCTCAAGTTCCTCGAGTAGGAAATAAACTGTCTTAGTAGTGTTATTTTAGAACTTCAACTACAGGCGTGTTGAAATATGTACATTTATTTCAATAGTATAACAGTCTTCCTTTAAAAACATCATCTATTTGGGCTTGGTGACAACAATCATTGCAATATTATTACCATTGTTAGGTAGCCGTGGTGGGTTAGATATATGGGGTAATCCGCCACTGACATGAGCAAATGTAAATTTAGTAGGTGTCTTCCTCGGATGTGCCGTATGTGACCGGAAAAACTGATTGGACTGGTGGCCAACAATACTTGTGAATAATATATTATTTTTTTAACCATGTCCACTCCCAATGCGCATCATATTGACGGTGTTTTGCCCAATTGATGTAACCCTCAAAATTGAAATTGTTCAGTAGAGAGTAAAAACTGTTTTTATCAAAAACATTATATGTTGTAAAAATATTTAATTCGGGAAATGATGAATACGGAAAAGCTTCAAAAAATAAAAAGAATGTAATATTTTTCAAAAACTTATTTAATAGACCCCCTGCTGGTAGCATGTGCGAAGAATCTCCACAAGCTCACTAAAAGTAGACTCCTTATCAGACTTTCTTTTCTTCACTGACTTGCCGCAATCTTCGATTGATTTGCAAATGTCACTCTTCCTCGCAACAATCGTGTCAGAGTTGATGGTGCTAGTCCCAGACGTTTTGCTATACCAACTCATTTTTCCCCTGGATTTTTCTCAATGTCTTGAATTATTTTAAGTTTCTCAGCTAGAGTTTATGTTTTCTTCATTTGAGCATTTCAGTTGCAAATAGAAAAAAAATCGCCTCACGAGATGCGAGGCAAAACTGAACAAGGAACTGAGGCAAGGTGTGTAAATGCAGCGACACAACTGAAAAGTCTGAATATACAAAGGTGCACAGTAAGTGAGTCATCAATGGAAACATTATGACGGTAAATCATAAAAAGTCTACGAAGTTTGCACACTTGCAGTCTCGGGTTTTTTATACAAACCGGTTGGATGGGGTCGAACGTGATTATGAGCGAAATGAGAAATATTGAACAAATACGTTCAATTGGTATAATACTTGCGACATGACCATAATATTTAGACAAGAGATCGAGAAAATCAATAAATCGGGGAACAATAAATACCGTATTATTTAACATTGTTCTTATGGGTGTTTGACCGGGATTATTTATGCGAGAATGGTAGATCAGAGTTCCACTGTACTTATATAAAAAGGGATTAATATGATATAAAAGAATCCATGCTAATCTAGAATGAGGTAATTTAATGAATAGTTAGTTGTAATTAATTGCTTGGACCGTGATGAACATCAAGATTGTTCCGCCTGAACTCTGAGAAACAACAACAAATGAGTAGTTTACAAAAATTGATGTATTGAATATTTAAGGATTGTTTACAGTTATCAATGTTATAAAACAAGTTAGTAGGCTTGTAGCAAAACCAATTATGGTCATTACCAATAAAACATTGTGGAGCTTGTGTTATACAACAAATTACATTGTATTCTTATTGCAATATCTGTTTGACAGAATTCTTTTGGATTCATACATGATATTAATATATTTCTGACTGAAAACCTTCTTTGTTGGTAATTCTGGAGCATAGAAGATTCAACAAAGGAATAATAGTACTCTACATTGACTTCAAGGTATTGGCTGACAAAGCATGCTTCAGGGGCTGGTTTGTTTTGCACCGCACAGCAAAATTATGATTTGAATCTTTGGAATCACTATTTTAATTCTTTACTCACAGTTCAAATCAATCATGTGCCATTGTGAATTTTCATATGGCCTTTGAGAGTACATTTCTGGGTGAAGGTTTTATCACACACACAGCATCGATAATTTCTCACATTATTGTGAATTTTCATGTGCTCGTTTAGTGTAGATTTCCTTCCGTAAGAATTATTACATATTTCGCAATGGAATTTTTTTTCTCCCGTATGCACTACTTTATGTTTAGTCAAATCTATTTTCTTAAAGAAACCTCGGCCGCACTCATTGCAAGAATGATTGATTTCTTGCAAATGAACCTTACGAGTGTGCATAGAGAGGCTTCCAGATGATAGAAATGTTTTTGGACACACTTTACATCTGTACTTATTTCCAACAATACCGTGAATTCGTGTGAGATGCTTAGATCGATCAGCAAAGGATGCGAATCTTTGGGGACAATGCGGACATATATAAAACTGTGGATTAACTTCTAAATGTGTTCTAATATGCCGTTTCATACTCGCTTGCTTCAGTAATCGGTTGCATATTTTACATGGTACTTTATCATTGTGACTAAAAATGTGGCGTTTCAGTTTTGTCTTAAAGGTAAACGACTTACCGCAAATATCACAGATAAACTTTGGATAATGAATTGACATATGCATAATAAGAGACTTATGCGTTACAAATATTTCATTGCATATGTTACAAGATAAAGCTGTCTTATCCAATTTATAAGGCTTAGCATTTTCATATCTTTGTCGGGCACACAAAAGTTTGTCTTTCTTCACTTTGAGTTGCGGTAAAAAAGAATCAGAGCAGGGATTATTTGACAAGGCAATTGTACTTTCAGTGTCCAGGTTCAAATAATAGTTTTTGGTTAATGATTGAAGGTGGCCTCGTGGTTTTTTCTTTTTGGGTTTTGTTTCATTCATCATTAACCCTTCTTTCATTAAAGATTCTCTATTTGAAAAGTCATCGGCGAGTGAATCACATTTGTTCTTTAGAAAAATATCCGATGAATGATATTTGATCAAGATTTTGCCATCACATTCCAGTGCGTCTTCCCCTAAAAATACATAACAAAACATTTTATTAAATATACCTAAGGAAATTTTTTTTATGAATCAAACTTTTCGTAAAATTGTCTGTTATTTTATTTCTGTGAAAAATAATGTGTATAGGTTAATATTTTTGGTATGGTATGTGCGATACTGCGAACCAGTCGAAGCTAAGCGGACCAAATAAATAACCTAAATGCCTTCTCTAGCACAGCCACGAATTTAACGGTGCACTGGCATCTGATTATTCACGCTGGCTTTCTCTGTTGGACATATAAGAGTTATACCACCTACATAAATGTAGCCAGTGCTGTGTATGAATCCACAATCAAAAAAACAATGCGGCCATGAGTATGCTGACGTCGTGGCTATGTTTTATGAATTGATAATTTAAGAGACTGCAGAACAATTCGTTCAAAGAATTAAAGATTTTTATATTATTATTATATATCTCATTTTACTAACTTTTAATGTCAATTGGAAATTGTGATTCATTTGAAATATAACACTTCATTAGTTCCAATTGTATTGACTTAATTTGCCTTTGAAATGACCAACTATCTCGTAACTTCAAAATGCATGTCTCACATATGTATAGGTCAAGATTTTCATGATGTTTCAACTAAAAAATAAATAGAAAATTAAAAATAAACTGATAAAGAAGAAAAATATTTGGAAAGGTTGAGTAAGTCATACACAAAATCAAAGTTTCCATTGTGTAGAATTTACAATAATATGTACACCTACACTGTAGACTTACATATTATTGCAATATTCAATATAATTCGGCATAGGCATACAAAAAATGTGTTTTCTAAGTTGAGAAAAATGCTGTTTTAATTATTGTGAAGGAAGATATCAATAATATTCTGTTTGTTTTGATAAATTTAGCAAAATATATTTTTAATTAATGCAAGAGATATTTTCTCTGATTCTAAATTATTTAAATAAAGGTTATTTAGTGGTTATCGATTGGATATTTTCTGTAATATAAAGAAACAATACAGGGTAATAGTTTTACTATTGATTGTATTATTATCATTTTCTTTATGAAATGTAGCATTGAATTCATCTTTACTAAGTAAAAATAAAATTTTCACTATACTTAACATTCTGCAAATCTTGCATAACTCTGTAAAGCTATTTACAGCATAACAGTAAACAGAAAACTTAAAACCATGAACTAGATATTTTTTTCTAAATTTTAATAATGTTTAGATATGAAAAAGAACTTTTAACAAGTAATGAAGATCTTTTAACAATTTTTGCAATCATGCTATGTGTTGTTATGACTAACGATGAGATTAAAGGGAACCCATAGAGAACTTTCAAAATTGTGTTCTGATTGATGGTGGCATTTTTTTCGATTTGTGTAAATAGTTAATGGAATTAAGAGATATGTTTGACCGTACCATCTACAAAGTTTTCTTGAAAATTAAATTATTGTCATCTGCTCTAAGAGATATTTAGAGCGAACAATATGCGCAATAGTTTGATACAACTTTACCAACATTTTTAGCATTTGGTTTATTGCTGATATAATATTATATCATATCTATATATATAAAAATGAATTTTTGTTTGTCCTCTATGCGTTCCTTTACCATTCATCCAATTTTCTCATTTCATTCCAATGTTTGAATTTTTGGTAAATGTCTACAAGGCCTAAAAATAATATTTTTCTCCGAAAACCACAAAATGAAATGTTTTAGGGTAGAATAATCTTTTATGTACCTAAATATATGAAAAATATTCGTGAATCACGTAAGGAAACGTTCGAATATAGTTTTAACGATGACATGTCGCATACTTGTCCACAGACGTCAGAATCATAGCGATTTTCATATTGAACAGCAAAACCAAGCTGACAAACAAAAATATTTCAATTTTGTTTGTTTCAAAAAAATAAGGGAATAACGGAGTATCTTACAATTACAATTATCTTTACTTTACGCACCATGTTTTATTCGGGCCCCACACGCTTTAAGCCACATATAAGCCAATATGAAAATCGCCATGATTCTGACGCCTGTGGACAAGTATGCGACTGGCCTTCGTTAAACCTATATTCCAAGGTTTTCTTACGTGATTCACGAATATTTTTCATATATTCTAGCCTAAAACATTTCATTTTGTGTTTTTTTTCGGAGAAAAATATCATTTTTAGGTTTTGTCCTTGCTAATAGACATTTACCGATTTTTTGCCAATTTCCTACGTGCAATATTTCTTAATGAATGGCATTATTTTTAGCAACAATTTTTCAGGTAGAAAAAGAGTAGCATTGTTTGAAGTCTATTTACCATTCTGACTGCTAGGAAAATGGTTTAAAACAGAGGATAACATGTATTTAATTGAATATGTAAATTATACTCTACAATATGAAAGCAATAAATGAAGTCATTTTAATGTTTATAGCTTTTTTTACCTCGATAGAAAAGCATTCCAGTATCATTTCATAATATACCTCTATTTTACCTCCATACATGAAACTCTGTTTTACATTAGTTAAATTCAAATCTGAAAGACAACATTGACAATTGGAAAGTGAGGGGTTCTCGATAATCATAGAACTTAAATACGATCTATTCATTTTAGGTCTTAGAATGTCAGTAATTAAAACACATGAACAAACTAATGCGCAGAACTCATTTCGAATTCTTAAAAATTGAACACTGCGGTAAATAAATTGATGACGAATAAATAGTGTTGATAATATTATGATAGGATTGAGGTTAAGAACTTGACACTGACAGTATGCTGACAGTAAAAAGTGCTACTAGTGCATTATAAAATTGATATAAAAAAACTCCATACAATAAATATAAATAACTAGAACAAAAGTCCTCGATATATATATAAGTAGGGTAGGTAGGTAACCGTTTTGCGAGCATTTGATATGCAGTATGCAAGAAATTACTATAATGCAATGCACGTCATGTCAATGCATATGCAGGGTCGTATAAATTCTTCAGATGCCGTTTAAAGAGTTGAACCTAGACTAAATGAGAAAAAAAGAATATAGAAACATTTTTATATTATTTATATTACTTAGGACCAGTAGTTATTCAATTAGGTATTTCATTTTCAATAATTACAGCTTATTTTAAAATTAAAGAATTAACAAAGCAACTACGTCTAAAAAATCAGAACAAGTTTCAACTCAGCAAGTGAGAATAGTGCTCACAGGGTAGGTAGGTACTCACTATTTGATTGAAACCGATTACGGTGCACAAAATCGAATAACAATAATTTAAAATTTAAGACATCGACTGAGGGTGCTTGATGGAATTTCAATATTAAAATTGGATTATTGAGATTTTGTACACTTCCTGGAAGTGTACAAAATCTCAATAATCCAAATTTAATAATTTAAAAGTCTATTCCTTCTTCTGTTTATACATATGCATATTAAATACCTATATCGCTATTCGCCATTGTACATTTAATTTGTCTTGTATGACTAAAGGTACTTTTCGAGATAATCGTAAAAAGCTGTATTGATTTGCAATTTATTTATGAGATTAATAATCATGTATTTTTTACAATAGTTATTATTTTAGTAGGAAACAATAATTTTACGTATTTTTGCACATATATGACATTATTCTACGCATTGAAAATATGACTCAATATTGAACTATTTGCTCAGCTAGGCATTATCAGTATCACATTATTTTAAAGTAATAATTCGTTCCATTGTAGGTAGTTATTTTATAATATCTAGAATGTTAACTGCCACCATTCGTTGCTATGAAAAATAGGTGACGTCACAACGGGTGCATCGTAATTTTGAGTTGTTTGGAAATTTATCGAATGACATGATGTGCTTAGTGATCAAAATTGAAATATTTTTGGATTCTATTAAAACATGTATATTAAGATTAAAGTTTATGTACGTAACAGTTTTTTTTTTACAAACTGTTTTCTGGTTTCAATTCTTTATTTAAATTTTAATTCTAACATACATCCTAGATCTATATAGTAGTACTTTTGCATTTACAGGAACTAAGATATTATTACTTTCGGTTAAATGATATTTTAAAAAATGATCTGCAGTGAAAGCTTTACAATTTTTATGGAAAATATTGTATAAGAATTATTAATATTTTGGGAATCGGATTACGCAGAATACGAATATAATATCAGTATGAAAAAGCCACCATCATATTATGACAAATGGAATTTCTCAAAACAAACCATACAGCATATTTGAATTATGGCGACGAATTTTCGTAATAACATTTCGTTTTTCTCACAATTTATTGGTTTCAGTTATTCCAGTGCTCAACTTTTTGTCAATTTCTTATCCGCAATTAAATTTTATAAAGAATGACATTGTTTTGCCAAGCAAAAAAAGAGTAGCATTTTGTAAAAATATTTATACTCACTCAATATAAAAAAGATTTTCTTCATATGTCATGTCCATTCCCAATGTGAGAAGAAATTTATTTAAGACACCACAAACAGCCATGCCTTCCAACAGAAATCAATAAATAGATTGAAAAATCAATTCATGAAATGAATTCAATTCTGTCCGTACTAGGATTTGAACCCATAAGCACTTCAACCGAAGCCAATGAAGTAGACCAGTCGACCACGAATCCGACTCTTAGGAAAAGTAAAAAACTTCAAGATATCAATAAGTTACATGATAGCTTATTAGAAGATTATCTCATATAGTTTTTTAGATACAACCTAAAGTTAAGAGAAATCACTCTCCAATTTGAATTTTCGAAGTACATTAAAATGGCGTAAAACTGATGTGAAATGAGGTTAGGCAAAGTTTGCAGTATGAAGTGATTCCAGCGTAGACCCTTTATAATATCACACATGAATCGTTGATATACACATTAAAATAAGTACGTTGTGAGCAGTTCTATAAAAATAAAATGGACTAGGCAAAAACACCCATCGGTAGGCAGAGTAACCCCATTTGACGGTACATAATGTTTAAAATGTCATTCCCATAACTAGAAAAAAATGTAAAACACTCAATATTAAATCAATATCAATAAAGGGTTTGCGTAATTTATTTGGTGAATTGAAAGAATTATTCAATTTCAAATAAATAATTGATTATAAAGAACTAAAATACTTTACATTGTTAAGTAGGTAGGTAATATTTAAATAAGACTTTATAAATGCAAGTATACTATGAAATTAAGTATTCCTGATTAAGTTCTGCCATATTCGAAAATATTATTTAACGACTTCCTTTAAAGAAACGCTTAAACCTAACTTTGTGAACCCCGTCCCGGATCTAGTGTTTCTCCTGTCCCCCCGTCGCCCGTAACCGTCAGTAGTTCTTCATTCAGCGCTGGGGGTATAGCATATAGTGCGTAGCCATTTGCTATATCAAATTCTTCCCTCAAGTAAGTAAGTGTTTTTAAAAGTATTACGTTTTAACAACTAAACTAATTTTTTAAACTGTGAGAACTCGAGTATGGTGAAAAAGTCTTATTACAATGTGTGACGCATTGGAGGAGTGTCCGTTTCAGCCATTTTGCCGATTGCCGGCGACATCGTGATCATAGCCGATTATTTCGAATATTGTATTATAGCGACCGCTGAAATCCGGAATAATTCGGTATAATTTCTATTGATGATTCGCCCTAACGGTTGTCAATGTTGTCAATTGCCAGTCCTCTGAAATCTGTTGGATTCGTTTATGACCTTTAAGTTTTTGCGTCCTACGATGTCGCCGGCCTCGTCATTCCTCTGAACACGTTACTTGTGTCATTTTCTTAATAATTATCTATTTTCATCTCGTTTACTTTGAATTGGGACACTTTCGAATAGCATATATCTTAAAGCAACCTTGTAAAATATCTTATATGTAAAAGCTTTGAAACTACTCTCGGTAGCAGTCACATGAATGAGCCATTTGAGGCCTTTTATTTCCAAGTGTCAAAACTATATTTCTTACCAAGGGACCGGGCTTAGGTTGCTTGTATTTTTTTTGTTTTGGAAATAATGACTATTTCATTGTCTGTTTATTCTATTAATTAAGTAGTCAATCAGTGCTACCATGCAGGATGCATTTTTAGGGGTATCTTGTTTGGAAACGTCATATTGTAGTCTTCGCTGTAGTATCGGCAATTTCATAATTCTTATTAATTTTTTCATGGAAAAGGCGTCTCACTCCGACTTTCTTCGTTTCGCAAATTCCCCATTTGCATTGTTTGCCTTAGCTTTGTTGAAATGTAATTAAATACTGGTTTACCTAGTCCTTTTGTTTTATTGTTTGAAACTGGATGAGTGCAAGCGGAAACTTTCATTTGTATGTGATTTCACAACAAAAAGTGTTATATCATGTTACTTTCCATATTGTTTTCAGTGTATAGAGGGAATATCTATATTTTTAGTATATATACATTGGACCTGCATTTTGAATATAGATCCTTAAAACGAGTGGAGTGGGTCATAGTAAAGTGTGACTAACGTTGTACCTTGGTTATTGATGGGTGAATCATAAATTCTACTTCCCCCACACATGGCAATGTGAAGCTTTCGTTTTAAACACAACTAACTGTACAAGGTTACTTTTTTTATTAAGTAGGCATTTGGGTTCGGCAACATATTCTTTACTTTTTATAATTTTAGTTAAAAAATGGTATTTCATTCTACCTACATAATTCTTTTAAAGCTGGAATAATCGTATGTTAGTCCAGGTATGTGTAAATGCCTCATCTGTTTTGTTTGGTGCAAGGTCCGACAGTCGATCATCATTCACGATAAATAATCTTATCTATTAACCAGATGTAGTAAGACAAATGTAAAATGACCCTACTTCTGTGTTTTCTAACCTTATTTCTTACACATGTACCACCTGTTTTACCATAAAATGTCTGTCACATGCGTGCGAATATAATCTTATTTTGGAATGGCATATTTATGACTCAAATTTTATATCATGTATTTGTACTCTTCCGATAAATCATGCTTTGCATCCACATATCACGTACATTTACAATCAGTACTAACGTCTTCTATATGTTTAGAAAATATCCTATTGATTTGTTAATTTTGAAAGGCTTCATGAACTTTCAGTGATATCCATCCTGGAATGGACTAATTTTATCCAGAGTTTCATCACGATAAGCATCTCATTTTGATGACATTGATGAAATATTATATAATGGTTTTGTAGTAGCGGAATTCTGTTCATTGAACATGTCCACACTTATAATATGGGTATATATATATAAACAGTGCAATAGTCAAATGATGGTGCGTACCTGATTTTATTGAGACATCTATCTTTTTATACATTGGAAAACCAGCAACAGACTCAATTATGCCATATCTAATCTAAAACTGCAGTTTTATTTTGAAACATTTCAAATTGTAACGTTTATTCACTACGTACAAGATAGCAGTCGTTCATATGAGTTAAATTGGTATATCATGTCATTTCTCCTTGGAACCCTTTTTAAATATTGATGTAAAGATAACTAGAATGCGGTATGCACTGGCCCAAACCGATGTGAGGAATTAATTTTTTGAAAAAATACTTCGAATCGTTTCATGCAAATAAATTTTCGGGAATGAATAATATTCATTTTCCATGTTATTGACTATTTTTTTATTTTCTGTATCAGTGGTTCTCATGATAAATTTCTCCGTGGCCACATAGTGAACAACAGTGGTCTTTTTGAAATGTCTCGTGGCCGCACCAAATTTTTCAATTGTTATTTAAAACATTAGGCCGGTGCATTTACTAAAAAAAGGACTCATTGCCTACTTGTATTTTTTTTAACCATAAACTATTGCGACATAATTTTTTTATGTATTTCTACAATTTTTTTACAATCCTGCCATTTACAATGTCTACATTTAATATCATAGAGTCCTGCACGTTTGTTTTTCAAATATCTCTAAAGATCTATTGGTCATTATTAGATTTTTACACTTTCATCCTTCTGAATGATTGTTTACAGATAATTTGTTATATCCATTTTAACTCAGGGATTGTATCTAATTCCCTTCAAAATTAGAATAACATAATATACAGATGCTTCCATATTTATAAAAAAAAATCAAAAGATAATCACTGTAACACCTTAGTATTTGGAAAAAACTCTCGTCAATGATAATTGCACGATTGCAAAGTGAACAGTTTTGCTTATCATACAACACATAGAATTACTTAAAGCACTACAGCACAAATCAATCCGATGATGTTACCGTATTGATCTCGATTAATTTTTTATATAAAAAAGGATCCGTATAGTTCCCAATACGAATAAACAAATGTCGAGTTTTTTTTTATATTACTCATTTTTAATATCAATATTTATTATTATAGAACCGTTGGTGACCACAGAAAAATCCTCTGGTGGCCGCACATGAGAACCACTGGTCTGTATTACACAAAAACATATTTTGTTATACATTTATTAAGCTTAAGAAAATGGGGTTTTTGAGGTAGGTTTAGTAACATATTTGTTACAAAATTTCGATTCGTGCAGACCAAACTTACTGGAAGGTAGGCGACTAGATAAATATTGCCTGTTTAAAAATTTTCAACCATGGTCAAGAAAGAGGCGCAATACTGTGGTTTAACTATTGCATATCGCCCGCAATGCGAGAATGCATTCGAAGTGGGAGGTTTCTCACAAAACTAATCAAAAATGTTTCATTTTATGTCCTTTTCGTGACTTAGGAAAAGCTGCCTTAAATTTTATTAATTTTTTTTGGTATATAATTTTCCTTGGCAAAAAACGCTCGACAAGAAATGAGTTCCAGCACCTTTTTTTCCCTAAAAAGCCGAATGTATACTCATTTAATTTAAATAACCTTGAGTATTATAAAAGAATGTTTCATTATTTTAAAATAACCATTGGATCAATGTGAGTATTTGCCGTTTATTTTTAGCTGTTTAGTTACTTATTGCAGCAGAATAGTTACAAAACGTTAAAATAAATGTCTGCTATTGTAAAATCTTTTACTCCTTACTAGGTTTCACCACAAGCATGCACAATTGAATATTCTGCCAATCGAAGCGCTAAGGGGGCTGTGTGACGAATTTAACTATTTTAAGAATTTAATGAATTTGGATTCTACATAGCCGTTTCCTTTCTAGTAATATAATATAATCTTAATATGTGAGCTATTTTTTCTCATGGGAAATTAGTGTTGATTCGTGCAATCTTAGGTTTTAAATCATTAATTAAACTGAATATGATACAGCTGCAATTATTTTTTATTGTATGCTATTTATAGGAGACAAAACTATTACTATTGAAAGCTACATTCTCTCGTTTAGGCACGTAAAAATATTCGGTTTCTCCCACTTGTCGAAAATGCAGATGAAATATCCACCCCCCTCGTGAATAGTGTACCGGATCTTTATTCGAATGAATCGTCAGGTATGTTTTGAAGTATGGAAGACAAATTTAATGAAAATTATTGAATATCTTACTGGAACCATGACGGTAGACAGTAAATATTGTTAACAAATGTATCAGAGTAATCATGCATTTTCTTTTACATCCTGGCGCCTGTAAATCGCCTCTTCATTAAATGTGCAAATTGCACATGTTCATGTCGAAACTGTGACTCGCAACACCGTATCCATGTCTGCGGTATCAATTGAAGGAAAATAATCGCAATAATTTTTACCTTACCAGGAATGCAAACTGGTATCTTCTGCTTGCTATGCACGTGTTTGCAGCACACCTAGTCCCTTTTAAGTTTCTCTTACCAATAAGGAACTACTAGAATCGTAGCATTTATATATATATATTTTTTTTTACCTACGCTTTGTTTTAATGGAGGCAATCACATTTTAATGCTAACATTGAAAAACTGCAGAGGACTTACTGATCTGCAATCGATAAACTTTTCATGAAACAGTTATTACTTCTTTGAACCTTGACCCGTTTGATTCCAAGGCGGTTGCCCACTTCTAGTTTGGTTGCAACGATCTTTAAAGATGTTTAAAGGTTGCCTTTATAACTAAAATGGGTAAAAAATTCCCATGCGGAACAAACTCGATCGATTTTTCGACCGCATCGTGTCATCTTGGCAGGAGTTGCACTTTTGAAATGACCGTGTTGCGTCTGGAACGTAGAGGAGAGCGTCGGTTCTCCCGATCTCGATTCGTTCGGCTGTCCGCCGTTCGCCGGCATTTCGCGATCAATATTGTTTAGGGCGGCGCTGATGCTAGGCGGCGGGGGCAGGCGGTTTATAGCGCCGTCCCGCTCTCCCGCGACATGGGCGTGACGTGCGCCGTCGAACGCCGCCGACTGCCGCAGCCGGCCGACAGTCGCCGCGGAGATGCCAAATCGTAGACTAGAGACTCACGAGTAGTAGCCGACGCACTTGTTCTCTCATTAGACCGGGTACGCGATCTGATTGCAGAACTGAGCCGTTGTTCCACCAAAACGGAGTACCGCGATCGCCTTTAAGGTCTGTTCGGATATTTCTTTGCAAGTGATGATAACTGAAAACATAAACAGATCTGCCAAGGGCGGACGTGACTTGTTTGATTAGTCTTACTGAGGATGTCTTCGTCCTTCAGTGAGCATCTTCGATCTACGCGAGTCGCTCATGTGAGTCTTTTTTTTGTTTGCAGGGGGTGAATAATATTCTGATAGCCCGGTCTCCTCGCACACTGCACAATGTCGGTGGACAAAGAAGAGCTGGTTCAGCGCGCCAAGCTCGCAGAGCAGGCGGAGAGGTACGACGACATGGCGGCCGCCATGAAGGCCGTCACCGAAACTGGCGTCGAACTCTCCAACGAAGAGAGAAACCTCCTTTCTGTAGCATATAAAAATGTCGTGGGTGCGAGACGCTCATCATGGCGAGTCATATCATCCATCGAACAGAAAACCGAGGGATCAGAAAGAAAACAACAGATGGCTAAAGAATACAGAGAGAAAGTAGAAAAGGAGTTGCGGGAAATTTGTTACGACGTCTTGGTGAGTATAGTGTACTAATGTTATCATCAGGCATGTTCTAAATTATGTTTCATATAAATCTTTGATGTCTATCTTTCCGTCTCAGCTGTCACTGACAGATGACCGCCGTTGAAATTTTTGATAAGGCCATGCCTTTTTGTATTTTCTTAATGCTTTCTACCAACTGAGTTTTAAATACATCGTCCTTTGTGTAGAAGTTTATATTAGCATTTTTTTGATTGAGCGTATTTTTGCTACTTGCTTAATTAAATATGCTTTTCGCCATGTTTCCGTATTTTCGAATTCATTCATTCTTTCATGTTATCGTCATTGAATTCCTCTACTTATTTGTCAATCGTGAACCGCCTACCGGATGACGTCATTATTGCGCTTATCCAAATCCAGAAGTGATGTAAGCCGTCGGAAAAGCTTGGCCGATTTGACGCATACCTAAGACGCGTGCACAATAATTATTCATCATCCGATATACCACACCGTGATGGCGAATGTGTAAAGGCGGCGAGATACGGCTGCAGTGTCTTGACTTCTTTTTCAATCGCATTGCGCTCGAATCTGTCGCAAATACTTTTTTTTTTTTTAACCAAAAGTTAATTTCGACGAAATGGGCGCGGTGCTAAAGTGAGTGTTCTGAGCCTGAGTTATGTGGTAGTAGTAAAGAAGTACTCGCGGCCGACGAGTGTGTGCCGCACAGGTATCTATCTGTATGCTGTGTGTACGCCTGTACAGAAGAACCGTCTCCATTGGACGGCGCCCATGCGGGTAGCGCTGCGTCACGCGCTCTACGATTTGTTTTTTTCAATTGTGTGCGGCTTATCTCTTTCGCCGCGCGTAAAGATGCAAATTTTGTTAACCTCGAAATCGCTTATATTACGTATCGAAACTCATTAATACAATGAATCAATATGAATAACATTAAAAATATTCATTGTAATTTTGTTGAAATCATCATATATACGAAACAGTTGTGTATTCTATTTTTTGGTGACTTAGATGATAGAGCGTTGTATTATCGAGTTTAAAACGGGGCTTCGAATCGTTAATCTTTTTCACTTAAAGTAAAAAATATATCGGGTCGGTTCCGGTTTTCCTTTAGGAAAAAATATAAACAATTTTTTTACCATAATTTAGAACATTTTATGGAACATGTATGATAGTATGGCGCGCCACGCTCCGAAACCAATGGTCGCACTGCCGTAGCCATAATTTTTTAAAATAATTTATTTTTAATTATGAGAATTATCTCGAGATGCGTTATACGATCGTGAATGCTCTGCGTGTATTTGAACATGTACTAAACCGAAAAGTCAGTATTTTCTCGGTCCGGTTCCGGTTTTCGTTCCGGCAAAATTAACGGTTCTTCCGGTTTTCGATTCAGTTCCGGTTCGAAGCTTTGGTTTAAAGACTTACTCCACCTTATCTTGAAAAGCTCTGTACTTTCCGTATCGACAAATTAGTTCATAACTAAAACCGAAAACGATTTAATTAATTTTCAATGATCACGATTTTCGTTCTTATTTTATCTAGCCTTTGATCAAAGGGATTGTCGTCAGAATAGTTAACGATTTCGTCACATCAACAATTTATTCATCACCGTAATGCAACGTTATTGAATTTGCGTGATATACATATAGTTGCTTATTTCGGTCCCGAAAATTAGCTGTATGCTTTTTTTTACGAAAATATTGAAAAAAAAAAATGGCGATCGATGCCAGTTCATGAATAGACGTAATTCGTCCTACCATACACACTTATGGATTTCTTAGATCCTCCATGAAAAATGAATGACGGCCTAGGTATTTTTGTCATTTGTTTATTTTTGCACAGCTAAGTAAGGGGTTCCGAATCTTTATTTGTCCTATTGCGGTTTTCACCATGGTCCAGAATATAATTACCCCTTCCCAAGATAGTCTGATTCTAAATATAAGGTGCCATACCTAATAATATGCATATTATTTGTATGTAACATTGAAAATCTTTATTACATGGCAGCAGTTCCCCACCATTGGAAACCCCTGAACTAATTGAATAGATTGCTTGGATGTTAAACATTATTTAATAAAAATTAATTTTATGTTATGGTTAGCTTATTCTCACTTCAGAAACATAGGGAAATATCCATTGCTTTATTTTAATTCATTCCTGAAATCTGAAATACATTTTTACAAAAAAAAAACTCAAATGTCAAAGTGTATTTCATCAATGACATTTTTCATTTTACAATAGATTTTTTAAATGATCATAAACCAATGCTTCTCAATATTTAAAAAAATATTTACAAAGATCACAAACAGGATTTGCAACCTTTTTTTGATACATTCCTGAATTCAGAATATAAGCCTCCCCTTTCTCAGTATAGTCTGACTCAAAAGGTGCATCTTAAATATGCATATATGTAAAATTTAAAATCTTAAATGGCATCAATGGAACTCTAAAATCCCCTTGGTTGAATTTCCCACTGGTTGGAAAAACCTGAACTAAAACATTGTTTCATAACCGAAGACGTCTGTGGATTGGTGCTGGTATACAAAAAATTTGAATTTACAATTTTATTCAATTTGAAAATTTGAAAAAATTTGAATTTACATTTTAAAAATATTTTTAAAGGTTGGGAAACACTGAACTAAAGCATACGTCTGGTGATTATTAAATATTTATTATATGAGAAAAACTTTTTTATTACAGGAGAAAAGAGTCAATAATGGAAAATTATCAATATATAACTTTAACAAAATTCTATTTGCTAATGAATGAAGTTTTTACTGCCAAGTGTAAAAATGTGAATGCATATTTATTTATTGGGGGGGAATATTAAAAGTTCAATATGATTTACATAGAATCGTGGAATATCTCATATCAAGAGTACCTTCCAAGAAGGTCCATAATATTGTACAAATACACTTGTATATAATTTAAGACATCGACTGAGGGTGCTTGATGGTACATGGAAGTGTACAAAATCTCAATAATCCAAATTTGACACTTGTATATAACATGGACTATTTCCCTTTTTGGTCACTAAAAAATATATTTTGGTTTATTTTATGAACTATTTTCTAGGAATTACTAATCAATCATTTTTTGTAATAGCAATTTTAATGTGTTTTTTTCTAAATTGCCAATTACTAAAAAAGCTTTAGCTTAGTTTTAATTTAGCTTGGTGTGGTTAGGATAATAAGTATTTTTGTACCATCTTGTTCTTCGTGTTTTGAAAAGTATTTGTGGCAACTCACTTTTATTCCACTTTTTGGCTGCACATTACAACTAGTGTGCTCCCATGTCAAAACGAAAGGTTAGATAAAGATATAAATTGTAAATGAAAATAAAAAAAAACTGTTTCAAAGTCTGAAAAAAATTAAATAAATATAACAGTCTTCAGATGGCAGAAGGAAATAGTAATTTTTCCATTTTAGAGTTTTCTTCCACAACAGTTTTTAAATATAATCTTCAATGTGGAAGGCATCCAGCAGCTGGTGCGCTACGAATGGTTGATTTCAAGCAAGAAGCCTAACGCTTGAAAACTTTTCAATGTGACATTTTAAAACATTCTGATTTAGTCATCGGGCTTTGTTATGGTTGAGAAGTTCTTGATATTCGGTATTCGTTTCACTAAAAACTCTTAAAATGACGATGGTCAAGCGCCTCTGCTATAATACTGTTGGTAATCTTGGTTACCATTTTTATAATGGCGCATATGTCTTCAGGCTAGTGAACAGTATGTTCCTGACAACTGCTTTATATAACCTGAATGAATGTCATTACTGGGATTTATTTTGCCTACCGATCAGAACATGACTAAAAGAGACATTTGTATTGATTGCAAAAATATTTTGGTAGTATATAGTCTATTGGCATTAAGATATCTTATTTAACGCGAATATGAATATTTTTGCTAACCCCCCCCCCCCCCACGCAGGTTAAAGAATACTAAAATATTGTCTATCATTTTGTTTGCTAGACAAAATTGAAATCTTTCCCTCTTTCCAAACATTCTTGGAATGAACAGATGAGCCTTTTGGCCTTCTGCATACAGTTAATATGGGTTTTCATGATTCATAACAATGCACCAGCTTATGTTTCTCATTTATAGTATTTTAACGATTGCCAGGATGCATCATTTTTGTATTTTAAACAACCCATGGTTTTTTGTTTTGTTTCAGGGACTCTTGGATAAATACCTTATTCCTAAAGCAAGTAATCCAGAAAGTAAGGTATTTTATTTAAAAATGAAGGGAGATTATTATAGATACCTTGCGGAGGTAGCTACAGGAGAAACCCGAAACAGTAAGATATATTTTATATTGTTTTACAGTAATATGATGTAACATTGTTCTGCCCTTATAATTGATGTGATTTAAGATTTTTTCTGATTATTTTAACTCAAATTTGATGATACCCCTTATATTTCTCACCTCATACATATATTTTATAGAATAATTTCATTTTGATACCATTAAAAAAAACTAGGTCTCCCTTATAGAGCTTTGCCGTAAATATTTAAATACTGTTTTTAAAATTTGCAGTATTAGTATTGTATCCCTTTTTTACTTTTCCTGTTAATGTTACAGTTAGTTAAGTTTTTTTTTATTGAAATATTTGCAGGAGTGTAAATAGGAATACTCATTTGAAAGTACAAATAATCTTCTAAATCAAGGGTGCCCAACCTTTTTTTGCCTTGGGAGCTACTTCAACTCAAAATTTTCTCGGGATCGACTTTAATATGATTCTTATAGAAAATTTTGTTTAAGGTTATTTTTATTTTCCTTAAAAATGTTTATTTTGAATGCAAAATATTATTAGAGAAGTATGTGCTTATAAAATAATTAAAATATTAAATAATAAAGTATTATTATATTAAATAATATATTTTTTTTCAAAATTCTCGAAAGTTTTCGGGATCGACTAAATTTTGCTTTGGGATAGACCGACCGGTTGGGCATCCTTGCTCTAAATCTTAAAATGGATGTAAAATGAAGTTGAAAATGGATGTATTGTTTCTTAAATGAATCCAAGTTTATTGTTAAGAAAACCCATTTTATTATTAGCTTATTTATTTCCTGTGTTGTTGAATATATTTGCCTGGCTACACATGATGTGTCCTATTGCTGTTAAGTGTTTTATACAAAGAAACTATGAAAAATAGATATTGATATAATGTGATAATTACAGCAGTGGTTGAAGATTCCCAAAAAGCATACCAAGATGCCTTTGAGATCAGCAAAGGAAAGATGCAACCCACTCATCCCATCAGGCTTGGATTGGCGCTCAATTTCTCAGTCTTCTACTATGAGATTTTAAATTCACCAGATAAAGCGTGTCAACTAGCTAAACAGGTCATTTTCAGTATTTTTTTTAGGGGGAAGCGGACACTAAAACATAGCTGAGCCATTTTTGTATCCCGGTGCTGGTTGGTGCTGATAACATTATCTTATTAACTTTTATCTTGATAATTAGCTGTGGTGGAAGACTCCCAGAAAGCTTACCAGGAGGCTTTCGATATTGCCAAAGCAAAAATGCAGCCCACTCATCCAATTCGTCTGGGGCTAGCGCTCAACTTCTCGGTCTTTTATTACGAGATTATCAATTCCCCTGAGCGGGCTTGCCACCTGGCCAAACAGGTTTCCCTATTTTGTATATGCATCTCTTTGGATATTATTAATGTCTTTTTTTGAAAGTTTATTCAATAAACTTATCATTTTGTGTGTGTTTACGTACTAATGTTCAGATCCAACCAGCACTTTTTCAACTCGATTAACCCTTCATTTTAAAATTGTTTTAATATTATTGGCATGTGTGTTATTTACACTAATAAGTCCCGCTTCTCCCATTGTAATATTGTTGTGTTTTTTATATTCCAATATTAATCCTTTGATTAGATTTTTATGGCGTATGTCTGTGACTAAATATAATGTAATATGATTCATACTTCAAGATGATTTTTTTGTTTTTATTACAAATGGAGATTGTGATCTTCGTGATCACTAGTGTTAATAATTTAGTAACATTTCATCAAAGGATTAAAAATTGTTATCATTGCATGCTTGGCTATTGAAGATATACTCTTCTTACTACAGGATTATTTTAGGCCACGAATCAACCTGTCTATTGGAAATTTAGTACATAATCCCCACTGGTATTTATGATATCTAGCATATTCAAATAATTTTATCTCGTCCGTATTCTTGTAATTCAATTACGTATTAATCTTTTCAGACAATTTTAATATAAAACCAAAAAACTTCATAATATTGAGGTCATAATTTTTCGGTTTCTTTTTTTTTGACAGTACTTGTAGAATCGAGAGCAGTTTTAAATTTTGCTTCATTTGCAGTTACAATTATTATATATAAATTATTTGTTTATGTCTTAGTTTTTGTTATCACTTGGTAACTTTGTTTTTTGGTTGCGCAGGCTTTTGATGATGCGATCGCGGAGTTAGACACCCTAAATGAAGACTCATACAAAGACTCAACGCTGATCATGCAGCTCCTGCGAGATAACCTGACGCTGTGGACGTCAGACACCCAAGGGGACGGCGAAGAGCCCCAAGAGACCGGAGACAATTAATTTGCTGTTCGGTCATTCGCCTCACTCGTCACTTTACCATCTTTCATGTCATTGTCATGTTTCTACTCGTTTAGTCCACACCTCTATTCCTGTTGTTATTTGGTAACTTTTCCATTTATGTCCCCAACGATTCCGTTGGCCGTGCGGCAGGCATTTAAGCTTTCGACGGCAAACTTTGAGAGTTCCAGTCTTGTACGCTGGAGCGCCATTGCACTGTTTTAAGTGTCATCTTGAATCCTCTCGCGTTCTAGATGTTTTCAAGTTTAAATACTGATCGGTTTCGACGTATCGTCATTGATGTCAAATGTTTTACCGTTATGCAGTCGAATCGACGTTAATTGTGGAGTATTAAGTAATCTGAATCTGAATGGTTTTACGTAAACGGGAGTCATATTCCTTTGTGTCTTTACCTATATGAAAGGATGACTGATATTGTTGCTTATTTTTATATTTAAAATGTTGGTATGTCCGATCGAATCGTGGGTCATTCAGAATGCGAGGCGGACGTGACGGGATTGCCGGATTGAAATAAACTACTGTGTCCCCGGGGCGATGCGAGGAGTTGGCTTTAGAGCAGTCGCCCGCGGACGCTTCTTTTTTGTTTGTCGATATTTCAAAATCTGTTTCGCGACGACTCACCGTCTGAATAAATTGTAATATACTTTTTATTATATTTCTAAAAATATCTCGTCATCTTTTTTCATAAGTAATTTGGTTGTAAAAATGTTAAATGTCAGTGTAACTCCCAATCCTCACATACAAACTCATCTACATGTTAATGTTATGTGTCATGACCTCTTTGACCAAAAGTCGTATATTTCTATAACTCTGTATTTACACTGAATTTGAATTTTAAGCTGACCTGATGGATATAAATATATATGGAATTAAGTTATTAAAACTAAAATTTCTTCACTTATTTATACTTCCTTAGATGAAAGTGAAAACATTGCAAGAATTTGATTTTATCACCTTCCGAGGAGTCCGATTTGTCCCAGAGCTATCCAACTTGATACTGTCATGTCGACATGTTCGCCCATTTATTTACTCATTACGATTAATTAACATCATATGCCAAGTAGTGGAGTTACAGAAGGAATGAAACAAAGAAATCATATATCATTCAGCGTTAGTTAAAGATTAATCTCATGAAAAACATAATATTTTATGTTTTTTCTGATTTATTTTACTTTTATGTTGTTATTAACAATAAATTATAATTTTATACAACAAATCAATTCTTTTAAAAACTACCTCTCACCTAGTTGGATAGCCCTGTTCACTTATTATTATTTATTCCTTTCACTTATGGAAATTCTTTGAAAAGTATCCTCTGATAAATAAATGACACAGTTTTTCACCCCTACCACTTTACAGTTTTTTCATTCGAAAAGTTGTTGGACTAAACTTCTCAAAGAATTTCTCTCCATCACCATACTTTTACACATTCCGTTTTGTAAGAAAAGCTGGTAGTGGAAAATTGAATAATGAATAATATTTTGTATCTAATACTGCCACCTGATCAAAAACAGAAGCCTTATTTCAAATAATAAAGGAAAATATAAATACTTAATGACACTTCCATTCTGAAATATTTAAAGCTGCTTATCGAAGTCCTTCACACATTTTTTTAAACTAAAACATTGGAATCTAGTGAATAAGCTGTGTTGATGCCTTAACTTTGTATGGATGGATTTTATATTATAAAATAATATATATTATTTATATCTACTCGATTCCAGTATTTAAATTTTTTTTACTCAAGTATCGATGTGAACTTTTATTTCCTGGCAATGTTTCACTAACCTATCATTTTTTTTTGCACATCATTAACAGATCAAGAGTTTTTAATGACCTTTTGGTATTTATCTAGAACTTGAGCCCACTGGTGTAAGTATATGTATATCAATTCAATATTGCTGATCCATATGAATACAAAAGATTATCATAGTTGCAATATTGCACCTTCACGTGTCTGTAGGTGGTATCTTAAATATAAGACATAATTTATACATCGCCAACACATGAAATTTAATGGAGTCAAAAAATAATTAGTTAATAAATCTCTGAACAGTGAATTTATTAATGCCATGTAAATTTTAGCTTCAGAAGTAAGATATGATTTGCCGAAAAATAAAAAAAACGTATGTTGATATCTGGAAAACTTGGAAATAGATGATGGCTTGAGCACCATCTTTACACTAGACTACTTTCTACTTCAAAATAATAAAAAATTTAAATTGATAACTTAGTTATTCTGCTGGCTGTGTTTTTAAATGTGATGCGTGATTCGCTTCTTTTAACTTGAAACATCAGGCCTGCAAGGTTATTTATTTCCAAGGTAAGTGGAATAACCAAGTTTTTAATTTTACGGAAGAGTGAATTTCCGCAAAGTTACCGCTGAATCCATTGAAAATATGACTAAATCTATTCATTATTTCTAGGCTATTAGTAAACTTTTTTAATAAGTCAGTTCGTGTTCATTCGTGCGCTCAAATGGCTGAAGATGCCGAAAGGCGAAACCCGGGCTGTTGGTGACAAAATACACGGAAGTGCACAAAATCTCAATAACTCAAATTTTTTAATTGCATTTGAATGGCTGTTATTGATGTTTAAAGGAGGCTTTGGTGGTTTGTATTTTCTGAAAGTTGGTAAATAAACATTTCTGTGAACACTGCATCAGCTTTGAAAGACTGCAATACATATAACGTTTGAACTGGCTCAGAAGGGATTATTGCACACGGAATGAGGAGATATTTAACCACTTTATAATAGTTCATATTCCGAGACATTCTATGGCTTAAGTCATTTTGAGGCATCCAATGGCTCTGAACTGAGAAGGCTTGCGCCGTAGGTGCTTCATTTTTGAACAGTAGCAAGTGACGGATATTTAAACAATCCAGTGTAGCGATTGTTTCCATGGGCAATTTGCTGAGTATTGCAATCAAATTCTATTTTTAATACTGGGATGAACATTAATTTATTATATTTAAATTGCTTTCGCCATCGCTCACAGTTGATGGCATTCTGTCTGAAAAGTAACTAACTATGCATTTCTTATCAATCTTCAATATTTTTTGGGTCAACGGATATTTCTTTAAAACAAAGTAATCTTGTATCACATTAGATGTGTATTATCAATTGACATACACCCTATGCCTCGATTTACATGGTAGATTGGTTCCCTGAAAACACTATCTTAATTTTGAAACCTCTTAATCAGAATCTAGGTGACATTGTTTTGCATTGTCAAAGCAGTTGATATAAAGATGCATATTAGTTGATTTTTCATCAATCTGTTAATTGCGTTTTTTTAAACCGAAATTTGATTAATATAAAATTAAAATTGATAACTTAGTTATTTCACTTAGTATACAACGTATCTAAGTTATCAATTTTACATTAAAAATGAACTTCCACAAAGTTACCGCCGAGCTCTTAGATAATACGAAATTTGATCCCTTGAACAAACACACGATGACAATTATTTGAATGAGTAAATTGAGAAAGGTGTGCTCATTTATTTGTGAAATTTACCTTTTTCTGAAATCTTAGTAAGATGCAATAAATTGTTATATGTATAGAGTTAGCGTCTTTTAAGCTTCATTCTTGTAGGTTTATTAGGCCTTTTTTATTATCAATTGAATATAATGAGCGATACATGTGATAGATATATGATTTAAGACTAATTACAGTCGTGGCGGAAGTGTAGTGATAATGGAAAATTTTCATCTGATCTAGGCAGGCAGGTCTGAGTAAAGTTTTTGGATGAAGGAACGCACTGACAAAATATGCACAGCAGATCACTATTGCCATCTTCATAGTCCGACTTCATAAAGTCGAAAAAGGAAACTCAACTTCATAAAGTCAGCCTTGTGGTCTAGTGTTGAGGGCTCAACTCCTGGCAAGGCCGATATCTAATTCAGAAAGCATTTTAAGTAAATAACAATCTTCCTACACATCTTAAAAATATCAGACAAAATTATTAAACCAAGCAGACTGGAAAAGTATTTCAACAAGAGGTAAAGAACATGTAAGGGTATTTAATAATAAATGTTGGCGTCTGTGGTACAGTTGATAGCGTCGTTGGCCACGGTTACGGATGTCTCGGGTTCAATTCTTGGTGTGGACGATTTTATTATAAATATAATCAATAATGTACTTTTAATTCAGTTTTCAGTCAGGTAAGTTTGCCCATCGGTCTAAGATTGGCCCACTTTATGGAAAAAGATGCTGTTATAATACCATGATAATACGAATTCCATATGAATATTTTTTAGTTAAGCAAAGGTATTGAGTAGCTCCTGGTGCTAAAAATATTATTTAATGTGCAACATAATTTGTAAGCTGTCAGCTTGAAATGATAAAACACAATTTAAAAACTTATCTAGAAATAAATTGGATTAGCGATATTTTCTATTTGTATTACTAATCTGTAAACCTAATACTGTATATTTTTTCCCATCTTAATTAAATACAGAATATATGAAAGCATAAAGAAAATTTTGCCAAGACTTTAAAATCACTGAATTTATATTAATTCAAGTGATTATTTGTATCGTGGGCCAAAGTTACCCGATTTAGAAGCAAACTTTGGCCCACCTTGTTTTATCTATATTTATGTATCAATTATAACAATAAATCTATTTATGTTGATCAAATTTTGTCTCAAGACATTCGTACATTTCTATATAGAACAATACTACGTATAAATGCAATGGCGAACTATAAAAATACAAAAACCCTCAGAACTGGGCCAAAGTTACCCAGATTGACTGTATTTATTTTAATTTTACATGCTAGTTATTATAAAATTGCAACAACTCTTTTTGTTGACATTTCCCAGTAAACTTCCATACTTTCCTGAAAAATACAGGTTGCAAACATATTTTTCAAATTATTCCTTGTGAGACAACATTCACACACAAATGATGATATTACCAGCGGTGTTGGACAATGATTAGTCCAACTATAAAAGTTTGATTGATCCATTGCATTATATTGATTTAAATTATCTGATACCACCACCGACAAAACTTTTATGTTCTGTGATGACAACAGTACAGTAGCTATAGTATATTATCTATGATAGTAGCTCATAAAGTAATGGCAGCCTTGTATATTACTTTATGGTCAAATGCATTCAAAACGTCATCAGATAATACCATAGATATGGATAATACTATAGACGTAGATAAAAGTATAGTTCTCTATGCTGTATGCCATAGACTAAGCAATTACGATTTGATGACGTCATACATAGACAATAAATTGAAATTTATTATCAATCTTATATTGTTATAATGATAAAAAAAAATACTAGATCTCCGTGTTTCTGATACCGGTAATGATGATTTTATCTTCGGAATTGAGGCTTGTAATTGTAGCAATCAGACATTTAATCATCTGTATAATTTTGAGAATCCTTTGACACTAAACTTGCCAACGTACTCAAAAAGTGGAAAGGATTTGAGAATGTACCAGGTGGGGTAACAAGAAAACCAGGGTACTGACTGAAATTTCAACGTAATTCTTGCAAATGTAGCCTTATTTCATTATTTTGCATTGCAATTTTTTTTATGAGAACTGCTTGTTACTCAGTTGCTCAACCTATCTTTTTGCGAAGAGAATAGGGATATAAGGTTAGGGCTAGGACAAGGCTAGCAGTCAGCTAATCATTCTCGCTACGTGAGGATCGGTGAGTAGTGTTGGAGGGGTGGGGGGGGAGGGGGAGTTTTTTTAAACATCATAAACATTCGAACTACGAACAGAAAACCATAAATCAATTGAAAGATCAATTTATAAAACTGTCCGCTCCGGGAATCAAACCCAAAATATTCGTAGCCGTAGCCGTTATATATGACCACATATTAAACATATTCAATAGCAACAACATTTTCACCCATCTCAAAGGTCACCTTGATAAAATCACCTTGCGCCGCGAAGTTCTGTCAAATACAAAGTCGTATATTCTGTACGATTGTGTAATTTAATGAAAGCTAAATCTTTGAAGATTGTATAAAAATATATGAATATATCCTCCACTCGTAAGCCATTTTATTGACAGACATTTGATTTTTTAGATTGCATGAATGTATGTATCGTCTCCAGTGAGAATATTTACTTTCAGGTTTGTTTGATAATCATTGATAGAGGATGGATTCATCTCAAAAATTTATCGGGCGGGGAGCTCACAAGGGAAAGGGCCTCGCAGTTTTCACTAGCGGAGGTGATTCCCAAGGAATGAATGCCGCTGTGAGGGCAGTTGTTCGTATGGGTCTTTATCTGGGGTGCAAAGTTTATTTTATCAGAGAAGGCTACCAAGGTATGGTTGATGGTGGCGATCATATTGAAGAAGCTAATTGGTCATCAGTGAGCTCCATCATACACAAAGGAGGCACTGTTATAGGATCAGCTCGTTGCACAGATTTTAGGTAAGTATTTCCGATATTTATTTTTGTTAAATTTACTCCGAAATTGTTAATTAAAATATAATCATCATAGATTGGTTCATTTTTTCATACATTTTTGTTTAAAAATTGATAGATATTTTGATCAACTGTAGTTCCTCGCACTCTTAACAATATATTTTTTAAGCTTTAATATTGACTTTGTTTTGGGCAATTGATGTAACCCTCAAAATTGAAATTGTTCAGGAGAGGGTAAAAACAGTTTTTATCGAAAACATTATATAGCGAGTTGCTGTTATGAATCTTTGAAATGAACTCCTGTAAATTCTCATGTTTGCAGATACGGGATTATAGGTAAGGAGTGTCGATATACTAGTGGCTTACATCTTGTGGGGGGATCAGAATTTTTAAACCTAATACCAATGTAAAATGATGTTTCCCTTCCAAAAAGTGGTGAATTGATTTTTATAATTTTCATCATTTGGCTGAGACCTGCTCTGTCGTCTATCAAATGATATTCAATGATTAACTCATTGTCGTGTTTTTTGAGGGTTACATCAATATTGGTCGAAACACCGTCGAGTCATGCTACTCTTTTTCTATACGAAACAATGCAGTTCTGTAGGAAATTTAATTACGAATAGGAAAATGTCAAATTATCATACATGTGAATCAGGGAAATCGGTAATTTACGCGAAATACGAATAAAATATCAGTATAAAGAAGTCACCATTTGACATAATATGTCAAATGGAACTTCTTAGGACAGTAAATATGCTTTACAACATACTACTCTTTTTCTGTCTGAAAAATTACTTCATACTGCTGATATCGATGCAATTCCTTAGGAAACTTAATTGGAGATCAGAAATTGTCAAAATATTAAACATTGGAATCAAAGAAACTGATACATACTTTAACACACAATTGATGTTTTATTTTCAATTTTTGTCTATTGTTTGTTCTAATTGGACATCTGAGCCCCTCAAAGCTGAAATGGTACAGGTCAAAAAAAGTTGATTTCGAGAATTTAGGGTTTTCGTAAAGTTTTGCAATGCTTGGTATTAATAAAACTTTAATCCCCTTCACACAATCTACTCATTAAAAGCATCTTTAACTGATGCTGACCATTTTTACTCAAATGCATTAAAAATGGATGATTTATTTACTATCGAAAAGAATTACACCACTATTTTTTTTTTTTATTACACCACTTTTTCTTTCAACGTTTTTGCTGAAAGTTTTCATTTCAATGACTTACACCATTTTTTTAATTTTTAACCTATGTTTTTTCATAATTTTAACAAAAAACATTAGTGACTAAACAAATTATTCAAAGTTTTGATAAAAAAATTATTAAGCAGAGAAAGAAAGTTCTTAGGCTTAAAATTAATCAATTGTCAACTTCTTCAACATAATCAAGGGGACCGATATCTTCGATTGGATTTGCCATCTTAAAGGATTTGAAAAAGTATGGTAGACTGGAAGAATATATGAGTGAAGATGCATCATGTTTTTTTTTTTACTTCAATAGGTCTAAGAGCATTGAAAAGACGCCATTGCTTGATTTGAATGTATGGTAGAGAAGATTTTTTTCAGGTGGAATGTAAAGGGTATGAAATGTCGCCATTTCATTCAAAGACTGTTCATAAAACATAACATGAGGGGTATTTTCTTTAAATTGCAGCCACTGCATCTGAAGCCAGCTAACAGGCATTCCCTCTTCGGTTATTTTTTTCTTGTCATTGCATTTTCTAGGTAGTCGCAGTGTTGATTTAAAATCTTTCTGTTTCATTACACAAACATTAAAATGGTTTGTCCTTCTTGCAGTGCGGAAACTCATACCAGTCAGTGGGAACATAGTTTACCTTTTTCCTTGCAGCAGCTTCTACATTCCCGAAATCTGAATCATTTTTTATGTAAGAATGTGACACGACATCAAACTTCGGTGGTTCGTTATACTGCTCTACTATGCCCCGAACCGAACATCGCGACGTTTTTCTATAAGATAAAATGCATACGTGTCGAAGGAAAACAAATTAAATAAATTTTACCATAACAAAACTTAAATCCAGTAGATTTTGTGTAAATATTTTCCTACGATGAACTAACATTCAATTCTTTGAGCAATGTTTGTATTCATATATTGATGCAAATTTTGGGACGTCATTCTTTGTGCAGCGTTTTCATTTTGGAGCAGGAGCGACCGGCTCTGTCTACCGAAAGCGAGTCTCGCCCGCACTTATGCGGCGCCGTGGACGGCCCGCTCACATTGACTCGGAGGCCGTGAAAAATCTTCCCTTAGCTAGGGAACTATTGTGTATAAAGCCAGGTACATTTTGTACAAATAGTCACTTGCTTCGTTCCGGGTGAACAAGCAACACCTACCTTGACTCCAGTCGTATCTGGGTGATCCACTTGCCTGTCTGTTTGGGAAGAAGTCTTTGGGACTCTTCGTCTACAAACTTACTTCGCTTCTTGAGTTAAAAGTCCTTTTGAGGACTATCGCAAAAGCCTTCGTTTGCTCTGATCTCGGGATCAAGTGTAGAATCACGTCGACCCGTTTCCACCCGCTGTGGGAAACCTCGAATCAAATTCTTGCGCCACGAATAAGTTTTTCCTTCAACTGCGAATCGTGTTTGGCAGGCATACCAGTGTTGATGTGTATTGTTTTTGTGTATAGGTGTGCGATCCGACTACAGGTCAGGGCTCGTTACTGGAAGTGGTTGTCCTGCCCCTCGGGTATTCAGTCCACCCGAAACACGTTCTCGTGGTCGCGCCGACCACGTGCGGTGAGCGTTTTACGAATTGCGTAATAGTATAAATTCATTGGCGAAGCCGCTTAACGGCTCGCAGATAGACGGGGATACTGGTTGTCAAAACCGGACAGGGCCCCGTCCCCTTGCCGAGTGCTTGAGGGACACTTTTTTGGAATTACGCAATTTTCTCACCGTAGGTTAAATTCATTTGTGTCTGTTTGTGTATTGTTATTTTTTTCATGTCAACGTTAAATAAATGTGTAGACTCCGGGTGGGCCTACTCGTACAAACCGAACGACACTTTGTGTAAAGAAGACCCTTGCTTTCCTTTCCCCTCCCTATAGCTCTATCCCCCTCAGAGGTGGAGACCATCTCTCTCTTGTGAAAAGGAGACAAGAATGGTCTGAAACTAAGAATTTGTAGTCGGTGACTGAAATTCCACACCATTTAAATTATATAGATTATATAAAATATGTTTGCTTAATATTACATTTTCTATCTATAGAGAGAGAGCCGGCCGTTTACAGGCTGCCAACAATTTAGTTTCACGTGGGATTACCAACCTCGTAGTTATTGGGGGTGATGGCTCTCTCACTGGTGCGGATCTGTTCAGGCAGGAATGGTCAAGTTTATTGGATGAACTTCTGGCTAACAATAAGATTACGCAAGATCAGCGGGAGAAGTTTAAATATCTGCATATTGCTGGAATGGTTTGTGATATTTTTAGAATTTTCTGATAATAATATTCATTCTCTTAATTTAACATTTCGAATAACTCAGAATACTAAAGCAAATTTATCAGCAAGTCGAATTGAGATATTATAATGGTACTGCAATATTTATTCACAGGTTGGTTCTATTGATAATGATTTCTGTGGTACGGATATGACCATCGGAACTGATTCTGCTTTGCACAGGATTATTGAAGCTATTGATGCTATAGTGAGCACAGCCTACTCTCATCAAAGGACATTCATCATGGAAGTGATGGGAAGACATTGTGGGTAAGAATACATTTGATATATTGTAACTCATGTGAGCTTCTAGCACAAAACTGCCATAAATTATAAAAAAAATTGTCAAAAATCACAGCTTTTTTCCATTGCTCGATATATGCATTTTGAAGTAAGCTGTCTTCTATCTTTAGAGGCAGCATAGTAAAATCATTGTCTTACTGTCCAGAGATCTCGTAGACTAGTATTCTACGGACCTCAGACAGCAGTATTATCAATTGAATACATATGATTTGCAAATCACCTTTTCCATAATTACTTGTTATTAAATATAATTCATGTTGTTTGCAACCCATGTAGAAATGTTTTATGCCATAAATGTTTTTTTTTAATCTTAATTTAGTAGAAAAAAAAACAAAAATTGTTCAACAACAACAACCAATGATATAGGAAACTTCAAAAAGCGTCACATGAAAATGATCATATCGGAGATTTTTATAGTAAATGAATAAAACACTAAAAAGCCATTTTTCAAAGTATATCCACCTCTTATGTATAGTAGTCAAAGTATTTCATCAGTGTGTACTTCTGTGTTACTTAGTTATACCAGTTACTCAATCTTTCTCTTCAGAGATATTCTAGTGCAGGAGTAGGGAACCTAGTGTCTTTAAGTTATTTATAGTGGCCTATTGAATGAACCAAAATTTGTCAGGACAGAGCAGTGATGTGCTGCTAAAATTCTATCAACCTGCTCGCACCTTGGTAAACATCAACGCTCAATTTTCATACAATTTTTTTTCAAATTAAAAAGGAAAAATTTTAAATTAAAAAAAAATTGTCTTACATTACAAAATTATTTATTTACATTACTTATGTAATATACATTTCATAAATTCATTCCAAATAGTGTTTCGATTTTCATTCGAAACTTTAACCATGAGGGGTCTTATTCACCTGTTGTGTGACTGTGACTGAGCCATGGTTTAACAAATGGTGTGGAATCTCATGAAGTCAGTGGAAAACCTATCAAATTAATGGTCATTGAGTCTGATATATGTGGAATACTTAAATTTGCCCTTTTTATGAATAAATATTCATTAACGAAAATTCTCTTTCCGCTTCTGCAATTGTATTAACAATATTTTTAGCTTTTCTGACCATTTCAGGAAGTTCATCGAGAGTATCTTTTGAAATATTATCGATATAATCTCTGAAATCATTTACATTTATTTTGAACTTAATAATTTCACTTAGAATCCTAATATTAACTGCTGCAAGTTTTTACTTTATCCATATCGGATCAAGTATTGTGATCGTGTAAAAATTCGATCTCGGAATTACGATAATTAAAAAAAATCCTTATTTCAAGAACCAGCCCTCTGAACCAAAATTATTTTAGCAACCGGCTCGACAAAGGGGGTGCAAACCCATAGCAGCACATCACTGAGACAGAGTCATTTATTTATAAGCCCTTCGACATCTTTTATTATCATTTTAAAATGAACATTAAATATCAAAAAATGAGAGAAGATTAAATAGAGAGTAAAGAAATATTTGTAATTCAGAAGAGTTAATTTGATAATTTTACTCATGATTTAGTTTTAATGCAACTCAAAATTTTCCCATTATATAGTATATTTTATTTTTTGTACAGTAATTGAAATAATGAACATTTTGAAATTTATTAAAATTAGGTCACTTGTTGCGGATTTCTAACATTAAAAATTCCCTATCTTTGGTCTAGCACGCTCAGTGAAGAAAAATAAGTAGTTGATCACTTTTAAGGTGTTAAATGTCAATTCTTGGTGGAAATTATATTTTAAAAATAAAAGAGAATTTGTTTGTATTACTTCCACAGTTTTATAATTATTCCACGGTTTCGCTCATCACGAGCCTTATCAACTGATAAAAATACAATCATAACAGGGCTATTTATATAAAATTGAATGTTAACAATTACAAGGTATGTACAACAGTTGGTTCATGAACTAAGACAAGAATTTACAGGTAATCAAACAAATTATATATAGACGAAACTAAATAGTCTACAATTAAAATGTTAAAAACCTCTTACAAATCAATAAATACTAATCTGAAATTAAAAATAAAGCTACATTAAAAATCGATTACCTGAGCACAATATGATGAATTTAATCTATGCAGAAATATTAAATATCTAATTAACATTAACACTAAACAGTCATGGTAAAAAGGGAGAAAAGATCATCCAGGAGCATCCGAAAAATATCTGAAAAACATATTTAAAGACCAGAATCAATTCTTACAAGTTAAATTATAAAAATAAATTTATTGATATAATACATATGCATGGATTAATAAATCGGATTTAAAAGTGAGGAAGACACGAAGACAGTTTGTTCATTCAATAAATTTGAAGTAGGCAAATATGTATAGCTATTTATTTCTAATATCTCAGTAATGATAATGCTGATGAGTGAAAGATGAGTGAAAGATGAGTGGTGCTGATCATTGTAAACATGTGAAAGTAGTACAAACAAATTGTGTTTTTGATCTTCATTGTGTGGCAATAACTTAATAATTCCTTAATTATTGAAACAAATATCAGTGAATGACATTATTAAATTTTTTTTCGACTCACTGGACATTATTATTATTCCATAATAAAAGTTCATTCGAATTGGGGTCAAATTAAAATATTTTGTTGTGATTCTCCATACTCAATGAGACGGTCAACTAAAGGAAGCCACTATGTGTGTCGCCAGGTACTTAGCACTTGTGACAGCACTTACGTCGGAAGCAGACTTTGTTTTTATTCCGGAATCCCCGCCGCCAGTCGACTGGCCGGAAAAACTTTGCGATAAATTACTCCAGGCAAGAAAACTTCACATAACCCTTCTCAGTCGGTTCAGCGAGACTTAACTACCTACTTCATGAATGCTATAGTTTAATCATCATTCTACAATTTTATTTATCCCTTTATATTTTTTGCACTTTTTCATTTGCTTGATATTTTTCTTTTGTGCATTTTGAATAATTCCTTAGTAGTTAGTTTCTTTACATTAAATACAAAATACACAGTATTGATAGCACGTATGTGTGTCAGATATCTGGCAGTGAGTGCCGCCCTGTGCACAGAAGCGGACTTTCAATTCATTCCGGAGGACCCCGCGCCCATGAACTGGCCTGATGTCCTGTGCGCCAGGTTGTCGCAGGCAAGATATTTCCATGTTGTGGAAAGGGTCTGGGCTATTGCATACGCATCTTTAATTTTTAATCATCACGCTTTTATGTTTAACTTGGTTACACAGGTTTCGAAATTTTGTGGTGTATCAGACATTATTTATTTATTTTTGATACAAATCACGTGGATTTCATTTATATTTTGAAAATAATAAATCACTTCACAGTAAACATTTTCACACTGTTACTTTTTTAAAATGAAAAATTAAAACCATTTACTGACTTTTTTTTCACTGTGAAGTGTTTTGAGATAAATAATATTGTTAATGGACTTTCGATAATTTTGGTTTACATGTTAATAGAGTCCACTGATAATATTGAATTTTTATTCAATCATTGTTTGTATCCATTCAGTTGATGTATACTTAAAATAGTAATATTCCAATGTAAAGAGTTATACTAATGGAGAAGTACTTATCCCGTATCTAGTATATGGTGAGGGTATTTTCTTGAGTATCTGTTATAAATAACATAACAGGGATTTTGAGATGTATTAAAACCTGGAAGCTATTTAATAAAATATTGGTTTACATTGATTTTATTTGAATTGTATAGACGTTTTATTGAAATTAAAGGGGTGATAATATATTTGCTTTGAATATATGGACTATTAAAACACATACCTACATGCATGTTTACACATGATATACATTTGGCATCTTGCAAACCACAGGCCTGCGGCTATTCATAAAATTATTATTACACATCTAACGTGGATATTGTTATCATATGTTGCCGTTTTTACTGTCATAATATGCTCAATATTGCTATACTGCTGTTGTAAGATTTCGGCAATCGGAGTTTTAGTTCAATTTGGAGTTGCTTATCAAAATCGAAAGATATATTCCTTCGTTGCTCTTGTTAAATTTATGCACATCAGTTACTTTGTTCTCAATTTCGATATTCAAATATTAGAAGCTGCTTCATTTATTATCTAAAGTCTTAGATACTGCGATGTATGATCTGCGAATATTATCATTTGCAGCACCGTACTGATTGTCGAGTTCTTGTTTCAAGTGCATACAAATATTTGTTGAAAATTCATTGACATTGTCAAATACGGCACGGGACCGTGACTATTTGTAATGTTTCATATTGTGTTTTGGCCAGTGTAAAGCGCCGCAGCATCAATGCTTATTGTGAGAATTGGTGTATGAAGTGTGAGGTGGTTGTTACAGCTACCTGGCTCTCGTAGCTGCTTTGGCGAGCGAGGCAGACTACGTTTTCATTCCAGAGGAACCTGCACCTAATAACTGGCAGGAAAAACTTTGCAATAAACTTTCCCAGGTAGGGTTCACGCAGTCCCAAAATAATTTATTTGATTCCGGCTTAGCCGTTTGCTGTTAAAAGCCCGCAATAAAAGAATTTAGCCGTTTTGAAATTGCTTTGCATTTTTTTCAGTTTAATTTTCTCGTGCTTTCTTTTTTTGGGTGCCTGAGTTTGTGTCTGTTTTAAAAAAAAATTTATAAAAAAGTAATAACGTTTTCTTTGCACGTCTTCGACTATTCTTAACCTCCTATATCAATCATCGCTGAATAAATCTAATCACTTGCTTAAATTTAAGCCAAATAAACTATATGCTGTATATGAACTGCTATCAATATTTTTGAAATGTTACCGATGTTAATAATGGTTGTTTGGATTTCAAAGTTTTCTGAATACTTTTATGCGCTAACGTAAAAAGTAACCGAGAAAGAAAAAAAATATGCCTAAATATCGAGCCCAAACACTAAGGAATTTTATTTGTGATATTTTTATTAGCTTTATACATAATGATTTTTGTTACGTACATATTACTGTTTGGAAATTATTACTCAAGTAAAAGTGCATGTCCCAATTTTGTTTTTTATAACAAATGTAACAATAGTTGAAATTTCAAATTTATTGAAATATTTTGATCTCCTACAATCACATATTTAGAAGAATTAATTTTTTTGCCAAATTATAGCAAAAAATAATGATAGTTAATTGCAAGTAGACTACCTTTTAACTGGGGTAGATGGTGAATAAGAAATGCCAGTTAATTAAAACCTTTTAATAAAATAATTGTAGAAATATTTTATCTATTCATTGTAGGCGTAACCCAGGTTAAAAAATCTTTTTATACGACTTCCTAGCCGATACAACCGTCTTACATTTTTACGTTACCTAACATTGAGAACGAGTAGCCCTGACTGTACCGCAAGCCGAGGCCGAGATAAAACAATTCGCGATTCATACACATGTTCAAGAACGCAAGTCGGTTTTAACCCGAGGTACGCCTATATATTATTTATTCTAGCTTTTTGACAAATTGTTCTTATCAAGGTAGTTGATCAGTGCTACAATGTAATGTTAAACATATTCCTTTTCAACTTTTGAAACATGCCAGTTTAACTGCAGTAGGCTACTGTATCTGAAAAGGAATATTATTTTCATAATCGAGTTGCACATTTATCGATTGCGGTACTTTTATTTAATAACTGTTTAGGAAAGAGCCTCTGGTCAAAGACTCAACATAATCATCGTGGCTGAAGGAGCGATAGATCGGGAAGGCAAACCCATTTCAGCGGAAGAAGTGCGAAAGGTTGTTGTTGCACAATTGAATCAAGACACTCGTATCACTGTTCTGGGTCACGTGCAGCGAGGAGGATCTCCGTCTGCCTTTGACAGGCTTCTAGTAAGAATATTCAATATAAGTCCCATTTTTTGTTTATATCATTCTGTTTCTTCTCAAATAAGCTGACAACAACTGACTAAACATATGAAGAAATTGATAAGCAAACAATACTGATCAAGTCATCCATCATGATATTATATTATATCAGTATATTCTTATCTTATTTGAAATAAAAATAAAATGATGCATTATAATATCAGATCCAATTTTTTTTAACCATATCCTCTTTTGGGAGCTTGTCTCAACAGTAGTTTTTCTACAAGAACTGCTCGTTACTCAGTTGTTCAACCTTTCTTTTTTTGAAGAGAGTAAGGATAGAATGATAATGTTAGGGCAAGTCTGGCGATTAGCTAATCTCTTCTGTTACCCCCGCTCGGGATCAGAATGGTGGGTGGGAATTTTAGACAACACAGACATCCGTGCCTTCAATGCAAATCCATAAATCAATTGAAATGTTACAAATAACCTTTGTGTTGAAATTATTATTATTGTAGGGTTGTCGCATGGGAGCCGAAGCTGTTATGGCACTGATGGAAGCTGTCCCTGAAACTGAGCCTTGCGTCGTTTCATTGGATGGCAACCAGGCTGTGCGTTTACCTCTCATGGAATGTGTGCGACGCACTAAAGCTGTCGCTCAGGTAAAGCTGTTGAAAATAATTTTGTATTGGATCAGAAAGCATTAAAAGCAATGTTTTATAATGTGTATTGTAATTTATAGGCCATGGCAGAGAAAAAATGGGAGCTCGCTGTGCAATTGAGAGGATGCAGTTTCGCACGCAACTTGGAGACTTACAAAATGTTGACGCGATTGAAACCACCGAAGGTTATTCTCAACAAGGGTACAGTAAGTATCAATTTTCCGAAATCCTTAATTCCATCAAACAAAAGTTTTCACAGGGGTTTCAGGATTTTAAGAAAATTGGAATAATTCTTGTAAAATACCTTCTTGACATGATGCTTATTTGATGTTTGATTAAATTAAATTCAAAACTATTTTTCTCAAATATTTGTGATTATTCATAGTTTCGGAAAATATTCAAATTAGGCGGATTTCATGCCTTTAATGAATATAATATATCTAATTCAATTTGAAATACATTTATTTATCCATACATGACATCAATTATTGTTTTCCTTTTTCCTTGCAATTTTTTTTATTCAGAATATTTAAATTCAATGTTAAATTGGTTAAAAACATTAACTTTGTTAGCCAATAAAAGCCACTACCATAAAAGTTCTTTAAAATCGTTTGTATAAATTTCAAAGCCCAGCTGAACCAACGCATATTTTTATACATTAAAAGATTATCATATTGACAATTATTCAGGTAAAAGTGTTTTGTTTCTTTTGTGCAAATCATGTGCAACTATAAAATTTATATATAAATTATTATTTATTGATGAATAATACAATGAAATCCCCCTATAGGACGATTATTTGAAATAAATCTTGGCCTATTGTTCTAACTGGTATATTTGTTATATTTAAAAGTTCCTCATGCATTTTCATTAGCTTTTGAGTAACATGCAAAAATTGCTAACCGAACACCTGATGAAATGTCAGCTGTCGAGAAAAATCACAATTATTTGTCAGCTTGAAGTTGCTCAGAAATATTATCATTCATTTTTATAATTCTCTATTTTTTAAAAACAGTATTTCTGCTGAGCTGTAGTTCTTGAATGATTTTTTTCTTTATTGTTGAAATCTTAATAAAGCTTGGCGGAATTTTAAGAGAGCTGATTTAAAAAATTCTCCATCAACTTCCACTTGCAACTATATAAGAGAATCCTTGTTTTTGAATTTTGATGTACCCAATTCTACCCAAATACACTTATAAAGTCCCCATTTTCTTTGTTTTGCCTAAATTGTTTCAGTTATTGTCTTATTGCATATGATCAAAAATATACAAAATTAAATGCTTTGAATAAATATGCTGTCTTGTTTCTTTTTTTTGTACAAAGCTCAGTTATACTCTGGGAATAATCCATATTGGTGCACCAGCTTGTGGAATGAATGCTGCCGTCAGGTCTTTTGTAAGAAACAGCATTTATCGTGGAGATGTAGTAATGGCAATCCATGATGGCATCGAGGGACTCATTGCAGGAAATGTCAAACACATTGATTGGTAATGTTGTTTTTCAATAAATGCTTCTTCTTTATGAATGAATTTTAAAATGGCAGTTAAATAAATGTAGGCCTTTGTCTAATTAATCAATTTCTTCCTTTAAAGTCTAACATGTGGCTTGATTTATAAATTGAACCAATGAAACTATATAATATCTTACTGCTGTAGAAAATATCAGAATGAACATTGATTGATTCAGCGATAATAGTTTTGAACTTTGTGGACATGCATTTTTAATATAAAATTAAAAAAATCGTGCTGTTCCATTGGTTGTGTTACTAGGTATAGCAAATTTATCAATAATAAATTTGCATTTACTATTTCTTGTAGGGCTGATGTGACCGGTTGGGTGGCTCAAGGTGGTGCTTTCTTGGGAACCAAACGAACACTACCCGGTGATAAATTGCCGGAAATTGCTGCTCGTTTGAAAGAATTCAACATTCAAGGCCTACTAATCATTGGAGGGTTTGAGGTTATAACTTTTCTGATTTTAATATTCTCAGTCTACAATTATTTTTTTTGAGATTATTTATTATGTGAAGTATTTTATTATAGGCATACCAAGCAGGAATTCAATTGTACGAAGCGAGGGAGAAACATCCGGAATTTTGTATTCCCATAGTTATGATTCCTTCAACGATCAGTAACAATATTCCTGGAACTGAATTCTCACTCGGAAGTGACACTGCTCTCAATGAAATCACAGAAATTTGTGACAGGATCCGACAGTCTGCTCAGGTAAATTATATAGTTTTTAATTAGAAGCTTATAAATAAATCGGTAACATCCGTTATAATCTGTGCCAATTTATGTACGCAATAGTATTTTTTATAATATATATACGAAAGTTTTGGTACATTTTTGTTTACTTTACAGGGAACAAAGCGCCGAGTTTTTGTTATTGAAACAATGGGTGGATATTGCGGATACCTCGCTACTGTTGCTGGTAATGTTTTTTTTTTGTGTATTGACCAATATTATTGTAGTCATAGGTATATTTTTAGGAAGTAAACTTTTAAAAATATTTCTGGTCTTTATCGTTGAATATGAAAGTCAGTCATCTTGCCAATTCTGATTTATGTATATACTAGTATTTTTTACACAGCTTCGCCCAGGAAAGAGGACACTTATATTAGGCCATTTAGATGTTGGCTAGCTAATGTTGAAATTTCACATCCCTACGAGAAGTTATTGTGACCAACAGATATACAGAATGATAGACAGATTTATGCATGTATTTTCTGCTGTATAGTAGATATAACAAAGCTTAGATAATAAAGAGATAACAATGTCTCTTACTTTTATGAATGCTAATATACATTTTTATTTTTGTAGGCTTAGCTGGAGGTGCAGATGCTGCATACATTTATGAAGAAAAATTCTCAATCAAGGATCTACAGCAGGATGTGTACCACATGGCAGCAAAAATGGCGGATGGTGTGCAGAGAGGTCTTATTCTAAGAAATGAGAAAGCGTCCTTGAATTATAACACTGATTTCATCTATCGTTTGTATTCTGAAGAAGGAAAAGGACTGTTTTCTGCAAGAATGAATGTTTTAGGTAAGAAAATTTTATCATTTTAGAGTAGTATTTTACCAAATAACATTTTGACATATATCAATTCTTATTTCACTTCACCACGCTGTGAATATGAATATAACAGCAAACTTTACGTTTTTCTTTTCTTCATAAAGGTCATATGCAGCAAGGCGGTTCTCCATCACCATTCGATCGTAACATGGGAACTAAGATGGCTGCCAAGTGTGTGCAGTGGCTGACGGCGACTCTCGAAAGGTGCACTGATTCCAATGGGCAAATCAAAGCTGTGGGTCCTGACACTGCCTGTCTATTGGGTGTAGTGCGTCGCCAATATCAGTTTACACCTTTGGAAGAATTAAAAGCTCAAACCAACTTTGAGTGAGTTTTTTTATTCTATTTTATATTTTAACCATATACATATTTTAAACACATTTTATCAATATTTTGTGCATGCCTATTTGATAATTAAATTTTCTTTATTCTTTTTCTAGTCAACGTATCCCAAAGCATCAATGGTGGCTTAAAATGAGGCCACTCTTGCGTATTCTCGCCAAGCACGATTCTACATATGAAGAAGAGGGAATGTACATGACTGTGGAGCAAGGAGTACTGGAATGCGGAGAACTAGTCTAGTCTAGCCGACCAATGCATATCATGATCAACTATGTCACATAATTTTTCCATGTACCTACTAATAAATTAAAACTGCTACTAATAAGTGGTAGCCTTATTATAATGGAATCAATAGTTAAGTTAACATTATTTGAAGTATACATAGAATTATGTGACAAATTGCGTTAAAGATTCAACGCTTTTTTTTTTTGACTGGAGTCAATAATATTAACTATCATTAACGTTCACTCGCTGAAGATGGCGGGCTGAGTTGAACTTTGTATATATTTTTTGACTCTATGTTATTAGTTTTTTGTTATTAGTGTTGTCAGTAAATATACAGATGCCATATTGACCATGTCATAACCTAAACAAGTTAATCCTGTGAAGTCTACGATTTGAAAATATGAATTTGATAGTTTGGATATTTAAACCCCAGAGATAATGGTATTTTATGTATGTACCTAAAATAATTAAGCGCTTCATAGTTCTCCCGTTATCTAATTATCATTTATGCTTGAATTTATTCATTTGTAGCTATAACTAATCAAATCATTTACCTTCCAGTTGAGTATTGCTGGACTCATTGTTATATGAAATTACATATAACTGAAAGTATTATTCATGATAAATAGTAGATTGATTATCATAATATTCATAATCACTTTGATGTGTTAAATTATAAAGTGTTTTATGCTGAAAAATATTTGGTAAAAATGATTAATCAAATTTTAGAGTTCTTGAATTTATTTAGTCAAATATATAGATAAATTTTACAATCTCAGCTGTTTCATAACATCTAGTTACACAAATATATTTTTATTTATTATATACACAATGTTATTTATTGTAATATTATCAGGAAATGAACATAATTACTTTTTATAGCTTACTTCAATGTTTCTCAGTCTTGAGATTTGTAACGAAATTTTAAAATTTTATTAATAAGTACAATAAGAAGTAAAATAAAATGTATCAAAATGAAATATTCAAATATCTGAATTTCCTTTAATTTTGAAGAAGTTCATATTATATTATTTCATATTTGCGTCTTGGTTCTCCTGGCTTAATGTTCAACTATCCTTCCTATATTGACTGGGAAACAATTGTGTGCTCTTAAAGTATTTAAGTTAAAGGGTATAATTTTAGTCACTCTTTATTATGTCAGTCTTATTTGAATAATGGTATTTCATCTCTGAAATGTTAGATTTTTTGTAATGTGATAAAAATTTATATGTGATTTTTTTCTTAACTTACACATTTTATGTATGTGTTACTCTCATTGAGCTACCAATGACAACTCAATGGTCATTGCTTATCTTTAAATTTGATGTACCTACATAATGTTTTACTGTTCTATGTTCCAATTTTACTATAATTTCGTTTGTTTAAAAACATGTTATATTTTCGAAAATGTATAAGGTTTTTTGAATAAAAATTTTCTAAAAAATATTTTTCTTCATTTCACCGAGAATTTTTAGTTTATTTATAAGCAGGATAGTTGTAGTCCAGGGTATATGGCTTTATATGCTATAAACTCTGAAATTTTCGTAGAAATACCATATACCTTCTGATTACATGAAAATAGTCTGCCATTACACAAAAAATAAAATATTTTCAGTGTCATTAAAATATAGTATGTCTTTTTTTATGAAAGACTTAGACGACTGACTTGGTATTCGCAGCAAGCGGAAATATTCCTTTTGGCTTTCAGTTTATATTTGGTAGACTGAAAATACAAGTAGACCATGTCCACTCAGTACAAAAATTAGTTGACAATGCCTAGATGAGCATATTACTGAGAGGTGTTTGGAAAAAAATAGACGCAAGTCCAAGAAGTAATCAATGCTCTAGTTATGAAGAAAATACTCATACAAGAGCACATAATTTTTAATATTTATTGATAATACAAATAGGACATAAGCATTTTTTGTCGTCTAGTCTACTTGTATCCTGCTTATAATAGTATATGGTCAAGTATTGAAAAAGAAATATATTTTTTTAAATACCATAAATGAAATTAAAATTTTTAGATTTATTGATAATGCTTTTTTAAATTATGAATAAAGTGATACTAGAATGACCCCCACCCAACTTCCCTCTTTCTTAAAAAATCTTTGTATGAGCAAATCTGAAAATAAAAAGATATTACAAAATAACATCATGTAACTTACTACTTAGTCTACCGGTATTCAATGTTTTTACGAAAACTTCTTTATCTTGAAAATCATAAAATACATAGTAGATAACTCAATAATAGATTGATTATGTAGTGCTTATTTTATTACACTTAGAAAGTCTGAAAGTTTCATAAAAAAACATCCATTAATTGATGTTACGCAAAAACGGACTATCTCGGAAGTTTTCCGTCTCGCCTTGACTTTAATATAAGATAAATTGAATTGGTATTAGTGAGATGTAGGGATTTTTTAAATAAATTATTTCGTATAAAAATATTTTGGAAATTACTATGGCGCTTTTTTCAAAGAATCTCATTCATAAAGAAATTGTACGTTCTATGATAATATCAAGCACCCTTATTTGCAAATTGATGGGAAATGAATAACGTCAAGTGGAGTTTTTTTTTCCATTAGCTACTACTGTTACCAGGTATGCAACGTTTCAAATATCGGATCCGTCTCATGAATTAATTTTACGTCTATTATTTACAAAATTAATATGGTAGGATCTCTGATTTTGATCTTGGCGGGCATTTGTATTGGTTGATTAACAATGATTTTAAATTAATTATAATTATGAATCTCTCCGAGAATATATTGATTTTTTTTAAATCTTGAAGAAATATTTTTAATTGAAGTTTAGAATGCTTGAATACTATATATACAAATAGAAAATGTAGCTGTAATTAATTTAACAGTGATGGCTTTTGACTCTTTAGTTGCCAACACAACACAAATATTAAGAAAAGACAAACTTTCAGCAGAAATTATTGGTGAAAGTGTCACGTAGTATTATATCGAATCGGGACGTACGTCTTATCCATTTTTAGTTTGAAGTTGGACGAGATTTGAGTCGTGGCGCCGTGTCAGAAACTGCAAAACTGCTGTTTGCCGGGTCTTTCCGACGCGTATCCGTCTTGTGTCACTTCACAGTACCGTTCGCGGAGTGTACTTCATCGCTTAAATATTGCGATTTATCTATAGAACGAGGTGTTGTGGCTAAATTATAAAAATGGTAATGAAACCTGGGATGGGCCGCAAAGCAGCTACAAAAAATCCACCGATTTTAAGCCATGAATTTGTTATTCAAAATCATGCAGATATTGTATCTTGCATTGCTATGCTGTTTCTGATTGGATTGATGGTACAGGTGAGTGTTGACGAAACATATTGAAAGCCATGTCAAACTGTGAGGAGTCTATGTAAAGGCTGTAATATTTTAATGTCATTGTCTATAGCTATAGTGAAATGAATATTCCGGCACTGCCAGCCCGAGTGTTTTTTTTTTTTTATTTTTTATTATATCTTCTGTCAAAACCTTGCAGGCGACAAATCCCATCGCTAGCCTGTTTATTACTCTTCATCACAACGTCAGTGGAGCAGATCCGAGCCAGGAAAATCCTAGAGGAGAGGCATACCTTTATGAAGCAGGATGGAAAGACTCCTGTGCAGTGTTTTTCTACTCTTTGGTGTGCATTGTTATGCATGCCATATTGCAGGAATACTTCCTTGATGTAAGTAATATATTTTTTTCTCTTTACATTTTCTCTATTTTATATAATTTCAGCAATCTTATTATTCCATATGTTTGCACTGTTTAAGCTTAACCAGTCAAAATTTTTCAATGTGAAAGAAAGTGGGGATGTATATTACTGAGAAATGGGTTATGTGTAGAAATAAGTGAATAAATAGCTGTTACAGATGAAAATATCTGTATTTTGAAAGTTCAACAGGAAAAGCGATATTTCAAGCTTAATCATTTCAAAATGTACTCATTCAGAAAGTGTGTCTTTCTCTTTTTTAATATATAATTTTAGTTATAACTCTCTTATTTGATTTCCTTACACATTGATATGTTTAATCAATTTTTTCATATGGAATTTAACGCAAAGGCTAAGAAGATTTCAGAAAAAATATTTGTCACATTCACTTGTTGATTGTAAATAAAGCGGAGTTTTCAGTCTCTTGCTTATGACAGTATTATGAGAATAATTTACTCCTAATTTTAAAAGTTTTTTATTTTATTATTAGACATGCTAATACTAATCAAGAAAGTACTTTTATATGTGACATAGTTCTTACGGGGAATATGCTTTACAACATGCCACTCTTTTTTTGCTTGAAAAATTACCTAATACTGATGAAAACGATGCAATTCTTTACGAAATTTAACTACCGATTGGAAATATTTTGATGCAAAATTGTTGTCATTTCAAATCTTTGTCTATGGTTTGTTCTAAGAATGGCCATTTGACATATTATGACAACTTTTTCATATGGATATGATCAAATTTCGCTTTCCTTGATTCCAATGTTTAATATTTTGACAATTTCCCATCCGCAAATAAATTTCCTAAAGAATTGCATTTTTTTCAGCAGCTTTAAATAATGTTTCAGGTAAAAAAAGAGTAGTATGTTATAAAGCATATTTACCGTTTTTACCTTAATTGGATATATAATCACTCTTGCAGAGAAGGAGGCAAAGTTATACTTTCTTCTAGGATTTGATTGTTTGGATTATCAGATCTTCTAGTCGCTATTTGTGATTCCAATATCCATAACATGCTTGGAATTTCCATAATATTTCTTTGATGCAGTTAATTTGCAAATATTAATTCTACATGGCTTTATATGCTTCAAGTAATATTTATATTCCACATTTGTTTGTTTAGTCCATTACTGTCATTATATTATTGTATATTTGATATAAAATTCATAACTTCATTATTCTACTGGCTGTGTTACTAAATATAACGCTTTTCGTTTCTTTAAGAAGCTTCTTCAGACTTCTGCTTCTTAAAGAAGTGACACGCGTTGCATTTAGTAATACAGCCGGTGGAATAACTAAGTTATCAATTTTATATTAAAAATGAATTTCCACAAAGCTACTGTCAAATCCATTGAAATTACAATATAGTTGATTTCATTTTAGAAAATTTCCAAGCGATTCCACTTATCAAAATCTAGACTGAGTTCTTTAAATGAATCCGGGCAGCTGATGATCTTCCATTTGATGACCGTTTCCTGGGGAGGAGATGCCATCTTGAGAGAAGGATTCTTGTCTAACTTGTCACTTCTCTGGGAAGGTATGCATAAATCTTTAGTTCTCAGTTTTTGTTTGCTATCTAAATATGCTTATTTATCTTTAATCGTTTCCCGGGCGAATTTTTTGCAACAGTCTGTTAAAAAAAATGTATTTATTTTATGTCATTAATTTATAGCATGTCATCAAATAATCACAAAAAATATTTTTTTATTTTTTTTAACCCTTCGAAGATTTTTTTTATCAAATGTGGTTCAAATTTGAACTACATTTTACTGGATCAGATAATGGAACAAAAAAATTAAGCGTGTTCTTTTTATAATATTTTGCTTCGTGGCGACATATATTTCGGTCATAAATTTAATTTAGGATTTGCTGAACCTTTTCAGAGGTTGTAAACTAATCATAATTGTCATATTTCCATGGTAAGATTTTGGATAGAGAGGGAAACAATAATAAACTTTTTATAACAAACATATCTAATCGTGTTCATATAAACCAGTAATAATAATAAACGTACAGACAAATAAAAAATAAAAATTGAATAGGAAACCCGAGTCATCATTTACTAATTTATTGGTTTCTAGCCTTGGGTATTTTAGCCGTTATTATTACGTAAATATTGAAAACATGTTTTTTCTGGCTCCAAATGGTTTAAATATTATTCACGCGTATTTTACATATATATGTATTTTACGTATATTGCGCCTGGAATTTTACATCGTCTTTAAAATCATGAATTTCGCTTGCATGGAGAATCACGCGTATATGCGTGATCGTCCGAAATCACACATTTTTTTTCACGCATATTTGCCCGGGAAGCGGTTAATTTTTTGTTACTATATTATTATGTGCTTGGAATGAAGATGGGATTCAAATTCTTGTGAGATTCTGTGTCTGCAAGGCATTTTAGTCATGCATTTTAACTTTGACATATTATGACAAAATATGCAAACAAAATTTCAATTGGGATTATATTTTTGCTTACAAATAATGAAACAGTTGAATGATGGGATCCTTGAAGTCAACGAAACCCAACTTATGACAGTAGTTATGAAAATAGTAATATTTTTTAATTTGAATTTTTTTATACCACATCTGCTCCCAATTTGGAGCATATGTCTTCCTAATAGAGGTATCTTAATATAAGTTTTCTACGAGACCTGCTTGTTATTCAGTTGCTCAACCTCTTTTATTTGACGAGAGTAGGGATAGAAGGATAGGGTTAGGACAGGATTAATGGTTAACTAATCGCTCTCTCTGCCTCGTTTTTAGGATTGGTTGGGTTGGAGGAAATTTTAGACATCACAAACATCCATACCTACCGACAGAAATCCATAAATCAATTGAAAAATCAATTTATGAAACAGTCCGTACCAGGACTTGATCTCGAGACATCAGTAATCGTAGCCAACGATGTTGACCACTGCACCGCTGACCCAAAATATTTCTTCAGTTATTTGTAAATTTTATTTTGTATCAGCAGATCTGGTAGTTCTGTTGTATCATTTTATAAATTTGGTTTTTTTATACAGTATATGTATAATAAATTTCAGGATATCCTGATCATCCAATGAGCTTTTTGCTGAAACTTTGGTGGGTGGTGCAGGCTTCTTATTGGATTCACGCTCTCCCCGAGCTTTACTTCCAGAGAATAAAGCGAGAAGATTGGTCATCGCGTATTCAGCAAGCTGTTGCAGGATTCGCTTTCACCTTTGCAGCTTACACCTTCAAGTGAGATTTCTTTTGAATAATCTAATAAAGTTTTAGATTCATCTGATTACATTGCCAAAGTAACACCATGGAGAAATCATTAAATCTTTAACAACATTCTCTGTTAAATTCTCCTTGAGCTTATCTCGAGTGATTTAATATTGAAAAATGTTGATTACACTGTAATAATTTCATTCAATTTAATAATAATTTACGTTATTGAAAATTTTCAGCTTCCAACGCGTCGGCGTGTGCTTGATCGTTTTACATTCACTCGGAGAGTTGTTTGTCCACCTTTCAAAGCTGGATGGCATCATCAGAGCTGATAGAGAAGACAGTGTTTCCAAAGGTAATGAATTACAACAGTAGAATGGATATTATATAACAGTTTTGGTGGCTTCATTTAAAAAAAAAAATATTGCAGTTGCATATAGATTTCGAAATCGTGTTTTTATTAATTAAAAGTAATTCTTTCAAACAAAAAGATATGGGAAATGTATAGTTTCTTGAATAAAAGTGAAGAAACAGTGATTTTAAGTTGCAAGCTAGATTCGTGTAGTAGAAATAAAACAAACTCTTCGCAGTTATGATTGATGACTCCAATTATGAAGAAGCAAAAACAAAATAAAAATGTGATACCTATTAAACATATGCCCATGAAGAAGTGTCTCAATAAAATGTGAACCCACATGACTCATTTTTTTGCTTTTGAAAATAATGTTGATCATGTTATCAATCAATGCCAGGTATGTTATGAGAGTGCTAACATAAACCGAGGGATAAACCGCTAACATAAACAATACACAACTCAATAATGCATTTTTCTTTCAGTGTTCCGCGCAGGAAACGGTATTGTGTTTGTTCTGGTGAGATTATGCACAATGGTGGTTGCTGTCCTCACTTTCTGGTATGGACTCGCTCAAGAAGGAGCCGTCACCCCTGCCATCAGATTCGCTGCCCTGATCACTGTGGGAACATTGCAGGTATATTTTTTATTTTCAATAACTTTGTGCAAATTCATTTTTAAAAAGAAAATGCTTCTTAAAGAAGCGAAACACGTGTCACATTTAGTAACCAGTGGAATAACAAAAGATTTAATGAGGGTAAATGATTATTTGGTATTTTCTAGCTGCATCTATACTATTATTGTACGTATTGTCTGCTATTATTGCATGTGACATATGGAATATTACCATATCATATTTTTTTCATGTATTACAGATCTATCTGATGTTCATCTTCATCACCCAGCAATTGGCGATGGCAAGAGAGACAACTGCACTGCAAACTGCACAGTTGGCTAAAGCCTCAAAGACAGCAAAGAAAGAAAAAACAAAGAAAGAAAAGGGTAAATAAATTGTATTCTATGAAAGGTTTTTTCAATCTCACAATTGAAAATGTGTTATACGGTCACTCTTAGAGCTGCGACTATCTCGACATGCAAACTTTTCTTGCGCTCAAGGCTGTACATTTTTCAATTTTCTTTTAGTCCGTATATTGTACCTATTCTTATCTGCAATGTCTGTTATTTTTATTTTGTACAATTATTGACTTTCTATTAAGATTAATATTTTGTATGTAATTCAACTTAAGACTGGAGTGGTGACATTGTAACTCCGTTTTGAGATGAGGAGTGATTAGGTATTCATGAAGATGATGTATATTTTTATTGCACTAGTAAAATGTTTTCAAAAATGCAATATTAGCATGTATGAGCATATTGTGTAATTATGTTTTTGGAGCAGTATATTTTAGTTTTTTCTTCTAAATATGGCTTATTGGTTTGATCTTTCAGGAAAGCGGTCCAGCGTAGAGGAGTCTGACCTCCCGGAAGTAGACCAAAACACTAACAAAACCCTGAGAGCTAGACCTGCAGCTTCTCCCAAAGTCAAATAACATCCATCGCAGATTGGTCAATACAAAAGACGCACAATCCGTAACTAAGTGGTGTCTCATCTGTCTAATAAATGAATATGCGCTCAATTTGGCCATCGACGGTTGCCGACTCGCTCGTGTCTATGGAAAATATTATATATTTTTTTACATTATTCGTTGTCAGTTCTGATATATGTTTACTTTTGAGATTTTAAGAATGAAATGCAGTGTTAATTATTAAATTAATGATGTAAGTTTTGTTTAGTAAATGTTGTAAAAAATAATGTAGTCTGCCGCTGAGGCCTAGAAAATGTTGAGGCATCGGTGAGAAGAATTTAGAGTTGTCGACAGTCGTGTGAAGGGACTGTAATGTACTAGCGCTTTGAAACGAGTCCTATAACCGTGTTTTTGAAACAGAATGTTGTAATAATCTAAATGTATATCTTAACACTAAATATAGTTTTATTTTCATATTTTCATTGAAGTAGGTATGGATCACAATTGATATATTTTTTTTAATCAATCATATTTACACTTCAAATCATGCAGTAATTTAAAATATCTTCCATTCGATTTTTATTTTATTGTTGTATTATGACATCTGCATTTCAAATACTTTTACAATAAGACATTTATTTTTCGGTATATTTAGAATTTATTTCATAATAATATTTTATTTATGATAGATTGGATCGAAGATGGTCGCTCTCTCGGCGTTGTCTTATCATATCAAATACTGATTTTGCATATTTAAATAAATATGTGTGATATGTTAAAAAAATGCATAATGGATTTCAATATCTTGTTTTAACATGATGGATATCAATTGTTTTAAAGTTGAAATGGTATCTAATGTGTGTCAATTTAATTATGAAGTATGATTCCATTTGAATAAACTTTTATATACAAAAGAATTTTTTGTTTTTCATTTTGTAATAAATTTCACATCATACTTGTAAATGAGTTCTAGAACGCAAGATACATAATTTGTTAATCAAGATAAATCAGTATGTACACATTCTAAAAAATAACAATAAATCATTAGTTGAGAGAAACTGGTATGTTAAAATTATGGTTTTTTCTTTAAAATACGTAATTTGGAAAGATAGAGTTTTCAAATTTGACAGATTCTAATCCCAATAAGAATTATGTCTATGAAAGCTATAACATGTCTAGCATCGATGTGTGATGGATGTATCTCTATCACATAACCTCACTTGTGGTATAAGCAAGTAGGATACAAGTGCATGCCCTTGTATCTCGCTCGCATCCTTCACTTTACATGCGATTGAGTGAGAAATCCACGGTACGTGCCTGATGTCTAAGTATTATTTAAAATGGTGAAATATAAATATATTTAATAGTTTTTCTAATGTGATTGGAGCTTTTTAGTGTTACCATATAGCGCCGATAAAGTTTCAGCCTTAGAGTAATAATTTTAAATAAAAAGATTTGACAACTACTTTGTCATAAAATGATTGCCTAGAATCTCACCAGAAGTTTTTCTTAAATAAAAAAATCTTTTAATTTATGTCTGTTCAAGTGGAGCTTATTTTGTTATTCATTCGAACCGAGAAAAAATATTCTAGTAACTCAAAGTGTTGATCGGATAGAATTTTGCTATGAAATTGATTATGTAATATCACTTTCACCGCTGTCTTCATAAAAAAATTGACCTGTCCATGGGACTGAATATCTATTTTAGGTATACATGGTTGAAGGGTTAATATAACATGTAAAAAAGTAATCAAATACGAGTGACATGACTTTTGAGATTGGTGTAACGGCTCGAGACCAATATTCAAAAACTTCCAAATACCTTTATTAACACCATTACTATGAAGAAGTTTCCTAGACAAATCAATTTAAAATTAAATTAAACACAATTTAAATAAATCATTAGATCTTATTGAATAAACTATTATGACATTTATTGGTCCATATACAGACTAAGGAAAAGGTATCAAAATATATTAGTATGCAGTTAGAATGCTGGTTTCTCAGATAAACTGACCATTTAGTTTTTATCAGTAAGAAAGCCAACTCTAAAATAAACTGCGATAGTGATGAAAATGATGACATTACATAAGATATAAAGTTATACAAGAATTATCAAATATTGTGGACAGCTATTTCGTCATCACATGACAGTATTTGATTATAATTTACTTGGTTGGAGAACAATATCTTTTTTAAACAATTGTTCAATCTTAACATACAAGGTCATTTAAGGTTGCCAGCAAATGGGGAAAGAACTGATGAATACTTAATATGGCACAAAATGAGGATTAAGAATGCGGGGTGAAGGGATACAGCTTAATTTTAAATTTGAATCTTATGACAGGTAACAAACTTGTGACGTGTTATTGAAAATATAATGCTGATTTAATATAAGAATTGGAGTTATGTATGACCACGATCGACCTATTGGTTACCCTTATTATTGAGAAAATACCATACGTATACAGCTCCCTGTTACTTCAAAAGCCATGGAGCGATAATAGACCCAATAAGAGTCGTCTTGGTGCCTGTTTATAGCTAAATAAAATTAACAGCTTAAAAAAGAGAGTCAAAGTATCTTTTTTTTTCGTGTAGGTATAATAAGCTTTTGCCTAATTAAGATTTTTAGGATAACGACCATCATCTTGCTAAAGTTATGAAATAATAATGTCTTCTAGTATTCCAATATACTACTTTAAGAAGTACATCTTTGTTTTGAAATGTATAAAGGATTCTTTGACCATGTAATTTATACAAGTGGAGAATTTATATAAAAAGAAATAAAAATCCAAGGAAAATTTCCAAGAGGAACATTTTTAGCATTTGAATCTTACTTTCATTATAAGTTCATCTACCTACAAGAGTGATGCTTTGAATAAGCGTCGAATCGAAAATCGTAAAATATAGTTATACTACTTGCTCAATTACAGATTGCTGGTAACTATATATTTAAAAATAAGGGAACGGGGCCTACTGTTATCGGGTGGCTTTCAAATCGATTGATTCTGATTGCTCAAAAAATTTCAATCTTGACAGAAAATTTTGGAAGGACTATGTGATGGCTCACTTTTACCACGTCCGATTCCAAATAGGAACCAGGAGTGGTAAAAGTGAAACATTGGAAAAGCAACAACCCTGACGAAAGTTAATGAAGTAGCTGCGTTACTAGAAGGCGAATACACCCGTAACACAAGAAGCCTATAATTATTTTTGTCATTTTGTCATTTATAAATCAAAATTTCGTGCCTGAAAACTTCTGACTTATTCAGTCTCCGACACGTTTTACGATCGACCTCGGTAATAACTTTATTTTTCGATTCATCTTTAGTGTATTATTTGGTTGTCTAATAAGACCGCAAAATATGATTGTATTTTGATTTCGATGATTATGTTTTATTATTGAAAATTTATGACTGAAGAGATAGTACCAATAAAAATTGAATAAAAGATTCCAATCAACGTAAAAATCATCTATCATTTTCAATGTTTTCGAAAATGTGAAATTAATTTATATTGATAATGTTGCCTACTTTTGGGTCATCTTTAATGATTTTGCCTCCGATATTATCCGCTAGTGACAGTGCCATATATTTTTTCAAATGCTATATTCAAGCGAAAATCATTATCAAAATACCTTGTACGCTATTTTAATTGTTTATCAGTTACATAACCTTTTAATTTTGTTCATTGTCAAACTATTCTTACCGCCAAATCATGTCGTTAAAAACAAAATCATTTTTTGATTTGAATCGAAAAAGTATGCGATTATCTTATATAAATTTGTTTCGTTTACATTTAATTGTTAAAAAATGAAAACATTCCTCGTCAGTTGATAGTGATTTTTCTGCATCTTGAAGTTTTAACTTTTCTTTTTTTCTCTGAGTAATCGAGCTAGTACGAAACATTAAAAAACTGCATCCATGTGTATTTTTGGATCGGTTTTGTTTTTTTGTGAATCTATAATAGCAGGTATGTATCGAGAGCCAATCGTAAGAGAGACAAATTTTTGATCTCCCATTCTCAGAGCTTCACAACAAAAAAATGTTTTTTTGAATTTTTCAAATTTTGTAAATGTCCATGTATTTCGTTACTAACGACCTGAGTTTCGTCTTTCAGCATCTTCAGGATGGATTTCTGTTCGTAGTCTGAGTGCTTGTGATATCTAAAACAACCACCCATCCACCCATCCGATCCTCACTGGGCGTAGGGAGAGCGATTAGCCAACCACTAGTCCTTTTCTAGCCCTATCCTTCTATCTTTACTCTCTTCGAAAAGAAAATAGAGATTGAGCAACTGAGTAACAAGCAGTGTTCTCATATAAAACTTCTGTTGAGATACTTCCATTATTAGACCATATGCTCCACGTTGGGAGCGGACATGGGGAAAATGTAAGAATATAACTGTATATTTACCAGTTTTGATAATTTGCACAGATGAATTTGAAAGCCGTACGAATACAATTATTTGAAAACAGAAAATAGTCCAATATCGTTACTTTACGGTCTTTGCACTGAATATAACAACATATAAAATCGGCGCAAGCATATTTTACAGTATCACATTCCTACTTCTATTGATACATAATTATTATAGATGTACCAATTTAACTTTGCCGCTAGTGAGAGCACCACCGTCAGGTCAGGAATCTTGCCATACTCAACCAGAACTGAAATTTCAATAACTTCCAAAACTGTTATTTTAGCGACGGCTATTAAAAGTAGACATGGATTTTCTAAAGATATTTAATGGCAATTGGGGAAATTTATTCTAGACTGACAATTCTAATTCCAAATTCGGCGGCGGCCAAGTAATGTTGGTAATACTATAGTATAAATCACAAAGTATCTAGGCATCAAGAACACATGTATCGCTGTATATGCTTCTACATATATTTTGACCTACTGCGAGACAAGTGACTATAACCTAAATACTTTTTGTAGTTTTCGTGGCGTGGCTATGAATGTTTATTTTATAATTTTATTTTGAATTATGTAAGAGTTGACTTAGATTTAAAAAGCTTCGTTATTTAGTAACAAAGCAGCCGCGTGATCTTTTTTGTGTTTCACTGTCATGGAATCCAATCAAAATACAGTTAGATAATGTGGTGCAATTTGTAACAAAATCTAATTCTATATCGAATCTTTAGTGATCGTGAAAATATTACGGTAAAATGTCAGGAGTATTACGCCCAAGTCTGCGTTCTGGAAAATCAGTTAGTATTATATTATCTTAATTTCAATTGAGCTATAATATTACTTCCACAATATTTATTGACTGTAATATTGCAGAGTATTTCCGTTATTTTCTATTTTTTTACACATATGGTTCAATGATTTAATGTAAATAAATAAAATACTATATCGTCGATGTTCTGTAACTGAAAAAATACTAGTTTTGAGTAATTGGACTTTGAAGTTTTCCAAATGTTTGAAATAAAATACCTTTTTCATTTAGTTTGTGTGTACAAAACTTTTTTTAGTAGAATTATAATTTTTAAAAAATAAGAGCGTTCTTCCATATGGTAGAGTTTGAAATAAGGAACATTTTGGTATAGCTAACTAAATAGGTCATTTTTCGATTTAGCGTTTTCTTCCAGAACAACGACGATATCATGATCGATTATATGTTGATAATATATTAAAATTATGATTTTATATTGTAATGAAAATTAAAAAATATATATATATAAATATAACATAAGCACATTATTTTTTTTTTTCATATTTTAATCACGGATACACAGTCAATCGACCGATATTCAACATAGAAATGTGTGGAAAAAACATATAACATATTTATACGTTCATTATGCATCCCGTTAAGGCTGCTTATACAAATGTTGCACTTATAGACTTAACTCATTTGCATATTACTTAACTTATGAGTAAATAAGCTGCTTTAAATTATAGCGTTTATTTTGTTTTGTATTCATCTATATAAAATGCCCTACCCTTGAAAATTCAGAACACTATGCCATTGAACTCTTTATAGTGAATAAGCCTATACAATTAGAACACATGTTTGGTAGATTGGTTACATCTGAGCTCAAGATTCACCTATATAATATTTTTCATAACAAAAAATCAATTGTCCGTAATTTGTGATAGTAAAGTTGTTACGATTCGTTATGTATCTCAACCTGTAAAGTGCTGCTACTGATTATATGAATTAGAATAAGTAGTAAATATTTTATAGAAGACACAATTGTTTCGGAAATGTAAATTTCGTAACAAAGTCCGCGGTTACGTTTTTATTTGAGTAAGCCATTCTAATAATACGACTATTTTCAATGTATGGCCCTAGATAATAAATGAAACATTTCTTTACTCAGAGTGTGATAATTTTTTTATCCATATTCAGTTTATAGTTATCATTACTGGCAAATCAAAGTTTTCATAATACATAATATATGTGGAATTAAAATTTAACATATGAAGAGAGAGTTCTTAAAATTGGCCCGAATAAAAATCGTATCAGACTCACTAATTACTTAATGTAATATTAGTTAGTTATTTAATTAATTTGGCTGTTTGCATGCCGGCTCCATAAGGGTCAGCCGCCCTCGAGCAGATTCTATAAACACCTTCTCTCTACAAAGCGAACGATACTATTTATTCAAAACCGGAAAAAGTCAAAAGTACATTTAAATGAGAAATCCGCAGTATAAAAAGGAGAAGGCATTTTTAATGCCATACATATTATTGGATCTCATATAATTCTTTTCATACTAATACTGATGTAAACTAACAAAATAAGCTCAGGTTATTGAAGCATACAATAATCTGCTTCTGATCTTTGTGATCTTGATGTAATGTTTTTTAAACACACTGAGCATATAGAAGGTAGTTCTAAACTATTTCTATTTTTTAATCGTTTATTTAGTTTTCAAATTCAAATATGGCATTTCAATTGAAAAGAAATATTTTTTACTAGAATACGTTACTGCTAAATGATGCTCTATCCAATCTATGACGGGGACGGTCACTGGAATAGTAAAACGGGTTGTGGTGCATACGCTTCAACCACACACCTGAAATCGGGGTTGAGGAAATATTTCGGAAATCATTTAAGTTAGTCTTACTGACATATGCTGGCCGTAAATATACCGCCGGACTATACCATAATAATATTCGAAACAAAGCCGCTGAAGTGTATTTGTCGTTGGAGCTGATTCCTGAAGACATGCTGCAGATGATCATCCAGCATAGCGAAGATGTCTGAAGGAGGCCAGAGTTCATACCAAGCTATTGTGCCATTGATGTTATATCTGATTCGTTCCTATAAACTACGTGGATTGTTGATGCTATCAAAATAATAAGATGCTGACGTAAATGAATAATTGTTTTAATATGTTTGCAAACGGACACAAGTGCTTATATATCAATTTACCACTTTTTTATAACAACGTATTTAAAAATTAATAAAACATGTACCTTGCAAATGTTACATGCCGTAACAGTGTGTTGAAGAATTATAAAAAAGCGTTCATCATTTTTTTTTATTTTTTAACAATAGAAATAGTCATAGAAATTTCAGCATTTCCCGTACCCGTAAGGAAATATTGACAAACTAACGAAGAAGAAAAATTGACTGCCACCCCATATGGCACTGTTGATATTGATTTTTTTTACATGTATAAGAATAGATTTTAATTAAAATTTTTAGACAAAGCTAGCTAGCATGCGCGATTCTTCAAGATTAGAGGAACATTGTCCAAATACGAGATTTCGAATGTATACATGGGAGCTTAGTTACATTCTTTCTCAGACAGATCCGTTCCCGGATCTTTCGAATTAGCCAGCCGTAATGGACATTTTATTTTGTTTTCATATTATCCATTGATCTCCGGAACAAACACCGCAGATTTTTTGTCGCTAACAACTACGAATATTCAACGTACAGAATTCTTCTCTATTCTTTGGATTTGTACAGCGAAACCAAATTACATAGATATGCATTGTTCATAAAAAAATGATTTTAGTTTTTCATATCCTTGTCTAATTAGGTACATTATAAATTTAAGTGTAGGGTAATAAGTCTTTAAAATTGAACGAATAGGTAACATATTCTATTCAATATCAACTGTTTTATAGACAAAAAAGTTTTTTTATATATTTAGGTATAATTATATTTTAAGGCGATAAGGTCGATGAAATATCTTGTGAGAGACTTGTCAGTGGCAAATGCGTCACCATTTATACATTATATATGTCCAATATTAATGTATATCTATGGCTGGGATAGCACTTATTAACTTAAAAAATCTATGGTGAGGTACGAGTTCAAAATATTTAGATGAAACAGAAATCTGATCAAAGTGCTGTTGTCTTTAATATACAGAAAAATTACCACGAAAGTGGAAGAGTCTTATTGTATAGCCGCTGGTTGAATGCATTATATTTGATAAAATTATTTATATCTAACAGAAAATAAGCTTCATGGTTGATTAAAGGTTACAGCATCCGTTTCATGACAGTTAAAATGGTGACTAGAAGTTAGTTAAAACAATGTTTCAAGAGCCATAATCAATCAGTATATAGAATGCAGAGGGGCCTCCAATCAAGTGAAATTTTATAGCTTGTATAATAAATATGTACAATAAATAATTTATTCACTTGTTTGGATTATTGAGATTTTGTACACTTCCATGTATTTTGTCACTAACGACCCGGGTTTCGCCTTTCGGCATCTTCAGGCATTCGAGCACACGAATGGACTCGAACTGAGAGACAGTAAACAGTGTCTAACGTTTATATAGAAGATACAAATGCGTCAAATATTATTTACGAGGTAAGATATTATACGTCTGAGAGCCACACTGATACCTGAGTTAAAATTTCGGGAATTTCCCTAATCCTTATTTTGTAAACACCATATTAACAGAGTGGCGAATTGCCGCTTTTCAACTTCTTTTAGAAATACCAGTGATTTTACAATTATAATAGTATTGTGGGTTTTGACGGGATGTAATTCGACGAATGGGTAAATATATACAATCATTCCACATTTAGTGACATCTGTTAGGTGTTTCAACGTATCGGATATAATAGCGGAGAATTAGGAAGGTTCAGCTGCTCATTCAAAATCGGCAAGGAATTTAACTGGGCTCTATTAATTTCCAAAATTTCTTGATAAAATAATTTATGATCCCCCATGTTTTTATGCAACAGTTTAACCCCATCATCCGCATTAAACGTATGGTTCTCCATTGGCAAGTGATTTGCGAATGTCGAAGTTTCTTTTTTTAATCTAAAGGCAGCTAAATGTTCTGATACCCTTATATCTAATGTACGTGTGGTTTTACCCACATAGAAATGTTGGCAATCATTGCATTGTAATTTATAAATACCAGATTTGTTCTTAAAGTTTACTCTATCTTTATTGTTAATAAGTAATTTGCCTAGAGAGCCCAGAGCCGATTTTGAATGAGCAGCTGAACCTTCCTAATTCTCCGCTATTATATCCGATACGTTGAAACACCTAACAGATGTCACTAAATGTGGACTTTTCTTATTAAGTGTAAGAGGATTTTAACTTTCCGATAAACAGGATGGTAGAAGAAATGTGTACATCGATAGCATCTTTTTCATATATAAAAAAATAATATAACCTTTATCTCATTCGAAATGTAATTTAATTCAATCTTATAATTTTGTTGTATGTCAAAGTGGTGATGTAACGTACGGACAGTTTTTTTTGCACGACCTCTAGACGCAGACGATCAAATCGACAATTTGCCTAAATCACAAAGTATTAGTGAGATTTTTTATTGATTAATTTTTGATTATGACGAACTAAAATAACAATATCACTTTAGAATCACGAGACAACAGTTAGAATCGAATGCATTTTTGTCAAAAGAAATGTAAAGCATTCAATTGCTTGTATTTGGTTAACCCGTCGCATGGCAAGTTATATTTTTTGAAATCAGTGAGAGTAGACAATTCTTTTCGTACTATACAAGAATTGCTTTAGTCATGTCATATTCCTGTACCGAGAACAAGTGAAAAATGTAATTTTAAAAGTTTTTACTTAGTTGTATATGGGTTACGTTAAAATCGTTAAGCATGAATCCTACGATAAGCTGCAAGTTTACTCGACAAATAAAAAGAGGTAAATTTAAGGATTTAGATATCAAAATAATATTGTAACAAAATAAATATAGGTACCTTTATAAAAAGTAGCTAAAAATAGTGAAATATTTTTTATAACTTTAATGGATAATAATTTAAATGGTAGCACTTAATTCTTGGTTGAAAGATATTATATTTATGAAACTTAAACCCAATTAGAATCAGTTATTAAAAAAAATATTTATTTTTTGATTTTGTCATTTTGTTTTGTAAAAACTATAATCTGAATTAAATTTATTTGTCACTATGATTGACGTGTTTCAAACCAATTCAGGTATGATGGCGTAGTATATTATATATTATATTCTTTTAATGAACTCTAAAAAATAATATTTTTCTATTGAGAAATTTTCCAACACTATTATGTTTATCGCATTGGAATGATAACGATGTATATCTACAAATAGGTTCACGCGTAAAAATATTAGAAACCCAGAAGAATAACGAATAAATGAATTTTATGAAAAAGCTTTAGTTATTAATGTATAATTATTAAAGAACGTTTATACTATAAATATGATTTATACCGTAAAAAACTATTTTGTATTTCATTATGCATGTTTTTTGAAGTTGGAATGATCTCTATTAAAAAAAAATTAATATTGCATTGCATGTTTTATATGATTGTGTCGGAGAGTATGGGGTAAACGTATCGAATTGTTTTCTGTATTGTAGGTCGGATCGATGACGCTCCTTTTTACAAAACATCTCTCACTGATCGATTTGCCATGCTAGCGTCGTACAAATGTTCGCCGCTATCTGTAACTGCGGCTGCAGTACGTTTTGTTTACCAAAAACCTAACTGTAACTGGAAACCACTTTTTAGGTTAACCGAGAAAATAGTATATACAATAGAGCAATTTTGATCACCACTCAGTATATTTACATAACAAATAACTAGTCAACGAAGTAATAATACGAATACAAAAAGTAATTGTGTATTTAGTAAGTCTCTATTTTGAAAGACGGAGTCTAAATTATTTTTTACGAATGTGTTCGAATATTATTTCTTCGCACTTATTCAAAATGCTTCTTTTGTGAAAAGGGAAGTCAAGTGACTAGATTTCGACTAACTCTCATTATATCTTCTGTTAAAATGCTAAAGAAAGGTCCATTTGCGTTTAATTGATGACGGGCATGACTAGAACTTTTTTAGCTCCATATATATTTCTTTTAAAAGTTGAAATTTATGAATGGTAACGATTTTTTCTGTGTATTCAAATCAGAGCAAACATGTTTGTCATAGTATGGCCGATAGACCTGGTTGTTATCCAGTCGCTTAATCTCTCTTTTTGGAGAGTGTATTATGGAAGGATGGGAAAAGCTCCCGGTACACCCCGTTTTTAGGGTAAGACAGATGGGAGGAAATTTTAGCATCGCAGAATTTGAGCCCATACCCATAAATCGACTGGAAAATCAATTTATGAATATCTCTGTATGGAGATTCGAATCCGTGGGCATCGAAATCGAATAAGACGAGCGCACAAGGGCGTTGACAACTCGGCAACATGACGGGTAAATATTAGTCTATGTTATCAGTTCAAATTTTCAAAATGTTTTCATGATAGGAATTTATTGTCATTGAGACTTTTTGAATCTGGGACAAAGTTTCCCGACTGTATAAAAAACGTTGCAGGAATGCCGTAAAGTTTACGCGAATTAATTTACATGTGAAATTATTGCACGTAATGCAGCGCTCGTACCGTTTGCATTAAAACTTAGCTCGAACATATTGGACCTTAAAAAAATAAACAATTCTCGTAATATAAATTATTAATTTTAACAAAATTTAGGGTCTGGAATATACATTATAAAACTATTTATTAACTAAGGGTTGGCGAGGTGGTCCGGAAAATGCTCACTACCCACTATGTGATTATATGTTTAGAGTATATTATTTTTTATGCAATTTAAACGCTGACAATTTAGTTTTGATCGAATATTTGAAATAATGGATGAAGTCTGATTTTAATAATGAATAATAAATTTATTTATCAGTTCTTTTATCGCAATAGCAACTTACCGTCAGTTCGAGTTCCGTGTGCTCAAATACCTGAAGATGCTGAAAAGCGAAACCCGGGTCGCTAGTGACGAAATACATTTAAATGTACAAAATCTCAAGAATTCCAATTTGAATAATAAATTTATGAAAATCTGGCAAACAAGTGGATTCCACGAATAGGCTTATACGCTTTGTGTTCACCAGACTGACCAGACCCCACGTCATTAGAGTTTATATGAGGTTTTAATAATATTAATATTATATGAAGATAAAGTTTACGTTACAAAATCGAGAAAGTCGCACGAATCCTGAATGAAATCTTATGAAAATATACTCTGATATTGTTTTGTATTATAAACATAATAATCATTCAAAGAGATGTAGCTTTTTGAAACATGTGTATAAATAAAACATGTGACTATTTTTGGAATTACCAAAAATTAACTGTACGATTACAATAAATTAAAAATTTCATTTCCTTTGATAAAATTCGCAGATTATTTATATTATAATACTAGCTGAACAGACGGGAAACTATCAAAGTAAACTATGAAAGGAAAATTTTATCGTTATTATAGAAATACCGTTCACCAAACGGTTGTGTCAAAGTAAAGTTTAAGTTACATATTATTTCCTTGTATTTGAAAATGATTTAAAAGAATAAAATGCTCATATTAAATACTTTTAATCGTACACAAAAGCTTTCAAAGATTTTTCATTTTTATGACGATAATTTTTGAAATCTCTTCAAAAATGTAATGAAGTTGATATCTAGGTAACTTGCAATATGAAGTTTTGCTGTAAAGCAATAAAAGCGATGACCAACATTTTTTTAATTAAAAAAAACAAATAAATATTAGTAGTAACAGCAATTGTTCTTCATTATTATGTCGAAATAATAATTGTTTGTAGGCACATGATAATCTGTTGATGGGATGGCAGTTAAACGGTTTCATAGTATTTTTTTTATTCTCAGACATTTTAAGTTTGAATAAGCGTTTTTTTAAGTTTTCAAAATAAGTTAATACATTTTATGTTTTATTAATCAATATCAAACGGCCTAAACTGTAAAGCTCTAAACTCCTAAAATAAAAAATTTACTGATTTAAATTAATTTTTGGTACATATTATTAACATTTCGAGAATTGCCTTAATCCTTATTTTGTAAACAACACATTTCGTCGAATTGCATCCCGTCGAAACCCACAATGCTATTATAATTGTAAAATCACTGGTAATTCTAAAAGAAGTTGGAAAGAGGCAATTCGCCACTCTGCTAATGTGTTGTTTATAAAATAAGGATTAAGGCAATTCTCGAAATGTTAACTCAGGTATCAGTGTGGCTTTCAGACGTATAATATTTTACCTCGTAAATAATATTTGTCGTATTTGTATCTTCTATATAAACGTTAGACACTGTTTACTGTCTGTCAGTTCGAGTCCATTCGTGAGCTCGAATGCCTGAAGATGCCGAAAGGCGAAACCCGGGCCGTTAGTGACAAAATACATGGAAGTGTACAAAATCTCAATAATCCAAATTTGATATTGAAATTCCATCAAGCGCCCTCAGTCGATGTCTTAAATTACTTCATTACAAATTAGAATTATTATTTTTTTAGTATGATTGTGTTGTAGAAATAATTAGAATGTGAGACTCTGAAAAATGGACAGATTTTTTATCATCAGAGAGGAAAAGTCAATTTTCCTTGAATATAATTGGGAACCCTAATTTAGATAGAGTTACTGATATCTTTTATTGAATAATGCTTGTATACATAGAATTACAGTAATTATTATTTTTCACGATCTTCATAAACATAATGTAAAGCACAATGATCTGTTTCATAAAAAATAATGTCAATGAATCGCGGTAAAGATGTATAATCAATTACCATCTCCAATGGAAAATGACGTAGCCAGGTGCCGCGAATCAAATTCACGTATATGCCTGGTATTTTTGTTTATAGCTTCTTACCAGTATTTAAACGAATTGTTGACTTATCTAAGCCGTAGTTCGCGATGGCTCCTCTATCTGTGCTGTTGCTGCCTCTCACTTTTGCGCTCGTCTTCGCAGGTGCGTAAATGATTATAAATTTTATTTACCAAATAATTATAATTTCCCACACGCGTAGTCATTTGAATACAGCGAACTTTTCGCGATTTTTTAAAAAAATAATCATTTCTAAGAATAAGAATGCTTCAAATGTGTTCAAACATTTTAATTTTATTTGCGTTTTAACTTTATCAGCTGACTGTGTATTGAATATATGTTGAAATGTTGACATGATGATATTTTACCCGCGTACCTTTGTTGAAGATTGTAAATATATATTCTGTACTATTTCTTAAAACTCGAAGTGACCTTAACACGCAATATAAAATATTTGGTGTATGGATGAATCCATTACAATAAATCTTCATCTATGATACTCCATGACGACATCTCATCGTGAGACGTATTGTTTTTTTGCATTTTTACGTGACCCAGTGATGGCACTGCAACAAATAAACTAACATTATTTAAAGTTTGATAGACATACTCATTATTCAAAATTATATATTGGATTCTAATACGTTAAAATTGATTTGAAAAGCTTTTATATTTAGAAAAGTGAAATGAAAATATTCAGGTTTTGAAATTGACATTATGGAATAGAATCGTAAGTTCATAATTAAGCAAAAAATTTAAATAACTTTTACTCTTGAAATTGGAAAATTATTTAAGTTTTGAAATATCAAATAACAGACTTTTAGGCACGAATGAAAACACTATTATCCTCGTGCTAATTGTAAGTATCCTAATGATCTAAAAATTGACAATAATACATTTCAGACATGATAAGTAACTTAGGTATCATATTGTATTCGATGGACAAGGCCTTGGTGGTTTGACTCGTGACCTCTAATATTAATTATTACAGTTTTTTTTTATGCAAATATTTACCCATTAAGTGTTGCTTGACAAGACACGTATTTGAAAGTGTATTGATAATATTTTAAATTTGATAGTGTTTTAACTGATGATTCGCGGTGCATAGTGATGCTTTCTTTGTGGATATTTACAATGGGATATTATCTAAATAAAATGTGTTTATATGGTTGATGTAGTAAATGATTTATGTTAAACATATTTTACAAGGTGTTTAAAATATAAACCAATACTTTATAAACATTTCAAATTTTATTGGAATTATATGAGGAAATGAATCGAATTATTGTAGAGCCGTTAAATGAAACCTAGTATTTTTATTGACAAAGTGAATAAATTGGTAATTTCAATTGATGAAAGTGTTCTTTATAATGATTAAAATATATCTCATCAAAACTGGGTAGTTTGTAGATAAGTATCAAGACTTAGCAAAATATGTAAAATATAATTCATATTCATCATTACGAAAATTATAAAGTCGTAAGGTTAGATTTTCCCATATAAACACATTTATAGATTAATAAATAAAACCGTATTGTTTTTTCCATTTTACCCTTTGTGAGCTGAGCTATTTTTCATTGCATATATTTTTTAACTTCATCAATATGATGTAGGTAAAAAATACTATATTTTATTGTTATAGGTATTAAGATATAGTTAATTTTTTCGGATACTTCAAAAAATATAAAAAAGATTTTTCATTTTACGAAGTATTAGAATGGTTTACAGGCAAACAAATTGTCGCTCGATATCGTTTGAGAGACCATCTGGGTTGAATTGCATTTGTGCTACACACGCAAATGCAAATATAATTATTCCTCAGGTGCATACTAATAATTGTATTGTCCATCGAACACATTACTTTTCATCCTACTAAATCTACTTAACATGTTAGTTTTACTTAAAATCATCAAATATTCGTAAACAATCGAGGTATTGTGAAAAATAAACAATATTTAATTATCTATCATAGAATTAAGTTTCTTTGTTTTGGTTGACGTGAATGTCCATTCAAAATATATCGATTTATTTCTTATATAATTGCAATGTATATATTTCTTGTTTACGAACAATTGAAGGCACCCGACGAACAAAGATAAGGGGCAAATTTTCATAAAGATATAAGGCAGAACAATGATAAAAAGCATATTGTACTATTGATGTGCCTTGAAAATGAAAAATATCAACAAAAACAATTATTTCATTATTCGCCAATGAAAGATTTTCACACTACCGGTTATTAAAATTTTAATAAAATTCAACATGATTGAATCTTTTTAAAATTTATTTTCTTTCAGACTCACCGCTTTCGCTAATTCACAAAATTGCTCATACGTTTATCATTGTTCTACACAATTAATTTGGTTATTGACTCTCTGGAATTGAGGCTCCCCCTTTTAAAGTATACGGTTTTGTTGCATCTTTCAGTTTTTTACTTCTGGCACCACTCCAATTTTCGATGTTAATCTTCCCTTTTATGCCTCTATATAATCGATTTACGCCACTAGGTGACACGCTCACACTACTAACATCCGCCATCATTGTTTTGCTTGTTGTTGTTCTTGTTCACTGTATCACCTAGGAGTAAAAGATAAACTTTTTTGATGTTAAAATGTTCAAACTTATCTATGTACTTAATTAAATTTGCCGAAAATGTGCCCCATATCGTTGTTCGTGGGGTGCCTACAATTGTACAGTTTCTGAAGGCCTGCGTTGTATTTGGTCAAGTGGTATTAATCTCTTCAATTCGTTATGAAAAAAAAAACAAATACATGTATATTTTCAATGAAATTTGTGTTAAAAAAATTAAGCTGTTTTTAACTGATAAACAAAACATAATATTTTACTTTATTAAGTTATATATCTCACGGAATTCAATTTTAAAATTATCTAGCTCTGACTAAATCTAAATTTTTACGAATACAATTGTTTTAAAAATATGCAAATTTCATTTCACACAACGATTTACGGTTTCCTGAATTTAACGATTCGTCGATCTCTCTAATTGTAAATTCAGTCCCAAACCAACATATTTATGAACGAGTGGTTAACTTATATTTTCATAAGTTTCCGATGAATTTATAACCGGTTGCTGTGGCTCCGACATTTAATAACACGATTGTTATTTGGATTTTTTGCAGTTAATATTTTAATTACCTGTATCTTGACAACAAGGTAACTGAGTCAATGGGTGGATCATCGATGTGAACTTGATGCGCCGTACGAGAGTTTGCATAGATCTCACAAAATAGATAAAAGGAATTGTGAAACTTAAATACGTATTATATACGATGTTATATGCTAAATAAAGCAGCCCTGAAGCTTTGATTAATTTTAACATGATGCTTCAACGTTTCATTAAATCCAAATTTATTTAACATTGCAGAAAAACTGGTTTCCCGCAAAATTACCAAAACGGAGTTATTGAATTGTTTATTGGAGGTTTCGAAATGTAAGATTTTCTGTAGATAAACCACTGACCCCATTTAAAAATCTAGCTTTCAAATTTCCATTTTATAATAGAGTCCCATAATGTTAAATGAAAAAAATTTCAATAGAGATTTAATGAATGTGTTATAATTTAAAAATGAATAATTAATTAGATTTTTAGAATGAAGTTGTATGAACAGTAATCAATTTTAGCTTTATATTATGACGTTAATAATATCGACGGTGATCTGACAATAGTATCTATCTGAAACTTAGTCCATTTTTCAGGAGGTAAAAAAAACTATTATTTTTATTTTTCAAGTGAAATGATTTTATATCAGAAATCAGCCCTGATATTAAATCATTTTACTTGAAAAATGTCAGTTGATAATGGTAGTGATGAGCGAAACCAATCCTGCTCATTATAAACATGTGTAAGCAGTACAAAAAATTGTGTTTTATTTTTAAAATATAATGTATTTCCACCATGAATAGTTAATACCTTAAAAGTGAGATAAAAAATGCGCTTATAAAGCACTAAAAAAGATGTTTCCTAGTGGACTTAGAGTATTAAATATGCAATTTATTCAATACTCATCAACATACATTATGGCATCACGATATTCCGAGTGTTGGTTTAGTGTCGTTTAAAACTATGCAATGGACTGAAAATTAATAAAAAAAATGAATTGCAACTTGAATTTTTATTACGCACTATAGCGAATTAAAAAAAAGTTTTTTTTAAATTAACTTGAGATATACTCACGGATAATTTCAAAAAAGATCATCGAGACGAACTTTTCTAAACGCGCATCCTCAATATTAGTAGCGGACTAGGTTGCTATTACACTGGGCGGCCGAATCCACTGTCAACCAACTCTCAATTTTCGCCGATAAAATTATTAGCAATTTAATAATGTGTATTTTTTTACGAAGTCTTTAATTGTTATTTCTAATTATATCGAGTTTAAATTCGACATAGACGTTTAAGTGTTATCTGTACCGGATCAATTCTTAATAAATTCTATGTGTCGGATATCATAACTCACTTCACTCATTTGTATAGGTACTATATTGTCTATTTCTACTTCAAATGATAAAATCAATGGATGGTGATTTTTAATTAACTTCATTCACACTGTCTATGATTATAAAATTCACTAAGTCTTTTACTAAGCGTACCTGATATGTTTATAAAATAAAATGAAGAAACTTGATAAACAATACTCAGAAAGACAAATTTTCCATAAAACTGGTTATTTTATTCACGTAAACAATGTCCGATGTTTTTATAAGTTGATACAAAATGTGATTTCTAAATGGTCAATTATAATATTTTTTACACGATGTTAAAACGTGTTTTTTCGCTTCTTTCTGCTTATTTCAAAAAGATGTTTTTGTTGATTGCATATGCCAAATAAATATAATTGAGCGATACAATCAAAATAAATTTGTTGATAATAGCAGGAAGAAATTTTAAAATATTTGTTTCGATAGTTATCGATCGTCAATGAGAGACTTTTATAAAATCGTAATGTAATATTATTTCCATATTTTCCTTTTCTTGTAACTAGGTAAATAAGACTTACTATATTATTGCATGATGTTTAGGTTGAGACAAGTGTTAATTTTGCTGTTTTTTATTTAGTAGGAATTGAAGAATAAAATAAACCCATTGTTTAATTATTCATTTCAAAACGACACGGACAAATTATTACAGCAATGAATGCCAAGTCAAGTAATAAATTACTTTTATAAACATAAACCACATGTTTTTGTACTAATTCCACATTTTATGTCCGGACCAGACCATTTTCAACTGATATGAGCTCGGTTGAAAACGCTTGCGATGAGCAAAACTGGTTCTGATCATAAAACGAGATTGTGGAAATAGCAAAAAAATCTGTTCTTATATTGTGAAAATTTAAAAAAAAAAAATTATTATGTTTTGATTTTCGGCAATTTTCTACATGTAAATAATAATTTATTAATACTTCATGTGGTGAAAATACACTAGAACTGTATGTAATATAGGCATGTAGCTTTTATTTTACACATTTATACGTGTTTTTAGTTATTATGTGAATTTTTACTGAAATGTTTTTTATTCTTTAATTTACAGATGTAGCGTATTATGTGCCAAAAGCTTTCTACACGATCGACAAATTCGGTCATGAATCACCGCCTGTAATGCTGTTAGGAGGTCCACGTTTCCGTCGTAACGCGTTCGGGTCCTCGTCTTCTTCTTCATCGTCTAGTTCTTCCAGCTCTGGATTTGGACCAGGCCAGAGCTACTCGATTAGTACTAGCAGCGGTGGTAAGTCTACTAAAAATACTTTCATATTATTAGAATCCGAATTTATATGCATGTGTAAAATAACAATACAATGAAAACGTATAAAGTCAGATTATTATTTGACTAAATGAGTACCTTGGTATCTAAGTCGGACAAATGCCACATCCCACGAAAGTCATGTTTTTATTGTTTGTGGTAGTGCAAGTGATGATGTTTTCAAAAAAATCATTCAAAATATCAGGATTCAACGGTTTCATATAGATTTTTGAGTTTAAAGTTCGTACATAATTTCAAAAGCGGACACTCAACATCCATTTTCTCGAAATCAGTGGACATATATCCACTGATTTTGATCCACACATTAACACATCGTCCACACACAGACACAAAGCTAGAATTTACTTTAAAGTGTCGTGGCTGCCGGGCTTGATGCAGTGTGAAATATGTATGAAATGAAAAATCACCTCTGGTATACATTTTCATAGATGGCTTATGTCCTACTTTGATAGCAATGTACTGAAATACTAACGTTGGTAATTAAATATCAATCAATGAACAATTCATTATTTGTTAAAGTCATATTTATTTTCATGATTAAATAATCTTTCATCTGTAATCGTCAAGCATCAAATTATAAAGAGAAAAATTATTATTCACAATCGTTTGAATTTCATGATCTTAAAATAGAATTTATGCTCTTCTGTTTTAAGTCCATAATTTAAAAAAAATCACTAATGCCATGTTATGATTGCTTTCGAAGAGGATACATTTAACTTTACCCTACATAATATGTTCTATCTAATTGTTATAGAGCTCTAACAAGAAAAATCCAAATCAATCGAATGTTTGATTATTGTTTTTTAATGTTGTAAAATGTAATAATGAAATATACTTTCTTTAACGACCATGGTAACATTAATAACCATTCCGTATTGCATATCATGATTTCACTATTGCATGACCACCGATGGTATAATTGTTTGTGAAGAGAATTTTATTAAAGGTTTTTTGAAAATATTTTCAGGAAACGGATATGACCCATATTTGACATCTGGAACTGCTTATCAATCTGGATATCCAAACAATAACAATGGTGGCACTTTCCAAACTGCTCCAGTGTAAGAGAACATTCATACATTATAAAAAGAGTGTAATATTTAAGTCGCCTTTGAGCTTAGTCCTTCATAACCATTTCAATCTAATGTATGAAACCATTTTACAGCTGAGGTTATGCTACACCGTACACGTAATGGGCATTTTAGAAAGCTTACAAATTTGGTAGGGACATCATTATTAAAGACTTGCATACATATGGGTATCTTTAATTTTGATGTGAATCGTGATTTTTTGCACTTTCCATCACTATAAATGTTTACGTAAAAAATGATTTCTTGAATGACTTCATAGTCTTGAAATGAATAGTGATTCCATTAAACAAATTTGCTACTTATTGGGTGCTTGGGTCATCATGAGCATACATACTCAAGTAAAAATAAATCGTGACATGATATCATACTATAAAGGAGATTCTTTTGAATTATGATAAGCTGTTCACTCAAGGCTATCTGCGTTTTTGAAGGTTCCTGTAAGATATTTATTTAATAATCCCATATGCAAACGTTGCAAAGTTCTTAGTAACATAATTTATAAAACAATTGATAAATGCATTGAAATAAGGCTGTAAATTAATTAAAAACTATTAATATACACTTAAATTAAAATAGCAGGTATTATAGGTTACAAATCAGTAATATGTATATGATTGTGATTATTATTTATTGTTGAAATAAAAAAAACTATCATTATCAAATTAATATCTGCCAATATTTATAGATGAATAATAGTGTATATAGATAATTATTTGTTTTATGCAGAATATTGCTGAATGACCATTTTATAATTAATTGTGGTTTTTAAAGCTAAATTGTTTTGCTACAGTGTAAATTTATGTCTTTTTTAGAAATATGTAAGTTTATGATACGGTAAAATATAAGGAAATTTTAGTTAATTTTAAAACCCCATGTTGTGTTATATATTTAAATAAATGATGCCTAGATTCCATTTTTCCTCTCCATTTTTTCTTGATCTAAAGCTTAATTTAAATTGAGAATTTGGCCCAGAGACCCTGTAGTGATCCTTTAATTTAAATTATTTTATGTTGAGTGTTGTAAAATATTACTCATCATCATTTTAGATCTACTTACGTGAAACTCATATTTTTCGTTAAAAGATTATTCTAGTATGTTTTATCCTTGACACTGTCATTGGTCAAGGTACTCGGAATATTTTGATAGTTACTTAATTAAATAATTACTGATTAATAATACATTTATTTTGTAATTATTTGGTATTGAATTTTAATTGAAATGATCTTTTAATTTTTCGCAAATATTTACTCACATCTTAGTGCAAGTATTGTAAACTAACTGTAAATTCTGTCACAAGACTAAGTAAATAATAGTAATTCATGTAATGTATGTACTTTCTATGTAGAAACTTTGACAGTCGCTCGTCTTAGTATAACCGAAGTTTTATTTATTAAAATTTTTTTGATTCAAAATAATGAAAGGGCACCATAAGAGATATAAAATATTTATTCATTGATAGATCCAGCGTTATTATTATACATTTACAAAATTTGAAGACCGAGTAGGAAAAAAGAAATACGGGAAACTTAAAAAGACCAATTCATGATTATTTACGTTTTTATTGAACAAAGTGAGAAACCAAACAACAAAGTTTATTAAGCTTTATATTTTTTATATGATATGAAACTCAAAGATACAGTAACAAGTAGGAATTTGAATGAATACACTAAATTATTTATTGTTTCCGGAATGAGAGATATTTTTTGTAAGTTTACATGTTCAAAAGTGATGAAAGTACGTATTATAACTTCTAAAGAATCGACGACGCTTGCTTATTAAATATTTATGTGCTATTTACATTTAGTAGTTACTAGCAATGGAATTAATAAATAATACTGTAGAGATTTCAGAATCGATTACTGCAAAAAAGTATTTTTTTATATTGAACTTCATTTTTACATCATCTCTTGATTATTATTATTCCCAATTATGTCGTTTCGGTAACAAATGACCGCAGTTTCCGTTTATGTTTTACATAGTAAATATTCAACAAAAAGAGTGAGTTTTTTTGTAACCGAGTGAACGTTTTTTTAAAGCTTGATGTTGCATTGTATCTTATCTGTTATTTAAATACATTTAGCTGTTTTTCGCCATCTAAAATAATGCAATGGGACATTGAACTTTGTTTATAAATGACCATTCCCGATCGCATCGATGTTTATTATAGATAGTACGTACTGAAATGCAGTAAGACAAAAAACAGTTGATAGATAATAAATGATCATTTATGTTAATTATTTTAATGCCTACATTATATCGTCATTGTTCTGGAAGAAGACACTAACTGTAAAATACAAGTTTTGAGTAATTAGACTTTATAAAAATAAGTGAGTTGGGTCATACGGTAGAATTTAAAATAAGGAAAATTTTGGTATAATTAACCCAATATGTCATTTTGATTTACTGTTTTCTTCCAGAACATCGACGATATCGTCTCTGTAGGATAGAACTACTTGCTCAAATATTTTTTTTGACGAAATTAATATTTTGATTGATTTTACTGTTAATTTTTTTTGATGAGCGTAAATTATACATCCTATTTACATACCGCAAAAAAATATAGAATTAAATAATTAATTCAATTACTAGTCTCATCCAGACAGTATTGAAATAAATATTATAATTATTATTAGAAAATGAAGAAAGTAGTTCAAATAATGATGGAATAAAAGGGATTTATATTAAAGCGAGAACATAATTATGTCCGCACTCTTAATCGTATCATTTATATATTCGATGAAAGAATGACACAAAAATCACTTAAAATATAAGAGAATAAAATCGACAATATATGTACATAGTACGGAGTATAATTGTGCACAGTTGTTGACAAAACGGTGTTTAATTTGGTCTGAATATTTATTTTTATAACGGAGAATTATGTCTTCCTAATATTTCTTATAACCGAAGTTTAGAAATTCGCTTTCTTCATTATAAACCTTTGTGTATTAAGCTATCGATATGCAATACCAGTTATAACTATACTTTATGAATTTAACACAGATTTTAGCGAAAATCATGTACGTAAAAGATCTACTATTTTATCAACTAATAATAATTAAACAAATGTTATTAACCTGTCACTCATCGTTTGTGAAACAAACTTAACGCACGTATTACCCATAATAAACGAATAACTGTAAAATGCTTCGTATATTTGATACCAATTTGCCAGAATCGATGTGCACGCAAGAAATTATTTAAACTAGAGCAACCAACATTATTAACGGTATTCCCATTCCGAAATAATTGATGAATTTATTTCCTCGGCATAAAATCTGCTGTATTAAAAATCTAAAATAATTTATTTTATATTGGTGCTATGTCACATTGCGGTAATAGATATTTTATACATAAAATACTATGGCGCTGCATTCTCCACTTTACTGAAAGTTCTTCCCCGTTTAGATCTTCCGAAGCCTTCCCTGTAATCGTTAAATTTTTTTTGCCTCACCACTTACTACTTTAGAAATTCTTTATTTATTAGCAGCCGGCTAATCTCAATATATTTTTTATTATTCTACTAGACAGTCTCATTTTGCCAACGATATTTTTTATATCGGTGATATGAACTGCCCATTACTTTTTTAGTGTTTGGTAGTGCTATTTTAAATATTTTAATCATCACGGCCTGATATCTTGTTTCCTAGAGATTTTGATTGTAGTACGTAGTATATTATTTAAAATACATTATCACAGTTTCAATGATCAGATAGTAGTATCATTAAGCTTTAATTTTCGAATTCGAAAAACATAGTGTTACTTAAATTGATTGAAATATTAGTTAGTTTTTATGTTACAATGCAGTATTTTTTTACAGGCGTACTTTGGGGTTAAAACGGGGTTGCGTTCCTGGAAAATATGAATTTATTGTGAATTGTTTTATCTTAGATAGATATTTTTTTACGTTCTCAAGTTTTGTCAAAAAAAGGTTATAATATAACCTATTATGTCTTCATGCGATAATACAAAAATAAAAGTATTTATGTACCTATGTACGATTGAAAAAGCGAATATATATTTACATAATTACATAATTTTAAATAATTATTTTACAAAATAATATCTCCACAAAAACTTAAATGGATATTGTTTCGTTCGATAAATTTTCAATCTACGTATGTGCTCTATCGATAGATCTATCAATTTTTTCAAGTGCAAGTATAAAATTTCTTCTTGTTTCGTCCCCTGTTTAGAATTAACATATTTCAGAACATAAAAATGTCGTTTTTTACACGATCTCAATCCTCGTTTTACACGATCAACGCGTTCCGAAAAAACGACAGTATATTAGAATATTTCAATTTTCCTTATACACAAAATAACTTAATTATATTTAAAGCTATTATACTGCCCATAACAGTTTTTCGTAATTTACTCAAAACTCTAAAAATCTTCGGGAGTGCGCTTAGCGGTCCAACGATGCATGTAACTAAATAATTGTCTAAAAAAAAAATGATTGAAAATTCTTTGATGTATAATTCGTTAACTGTATTTTTGAGTCGTAAATAATCATTAACTTGCCCGCCGTATTTTATTTCAATGTTAAACTGCACACCAGATACCGTTTTCTATATAATGATATTTAATATGTATATTTGAGTAATAAAATTTAATTATATAATCAATATAGTGGTCATATTGATTCGCATAGTAATTTATTTGGATTCCAAGGCATTATTACTTAATTGTGATAGATCTTGCTACGCCAAACAGCAATTAAATTTTTTCGCAGCTAAAGATCGTGTTGTGGGCTAGAGATCGTGTCATTTCTATTTATCGTTTCCGGGATGTGAATAGTCAATAAAGATACGAGTGAATGACTACATCCTAAATAATAATTGATAGTATAAATAGTTAAAGCTAACTTACTTCATAAACGTGGTTAAATATGTTTGTATAAAAACAGAGGTGAGAAAACATGCTAGAAAGTCTCATTTAACAAACGCCTGCTAGATATGCAAATGTATGTACATTATTTAGTAAATTAATGAAGACAATGACGTAAAATATTTTCATTTAAGTAGACAAAAGGCCGTATGTTCCTGACTCCCGTAAAGATTAAAATAAAATTTTAAGGAAAAATAACTGGGTTCTAAAATTGCGGATAAATTAGCAAAAATATATGTAACAGAGTTTATCGCTCAAAATTATTGTAAATATTTTTTTTGTTCTTGTTGCCGGTGCTTAAAAATCTACTTCCAAAACGTGTATGGTATATCTCCGTATTATAAAATGTATGTGTATTGAGTTGAAAAAATTTACTTATCTAGTTAAATACTTTAAAACTTTTAAAAAATTGTTTGGTTTACTCAATGAATGACACGTCATGATACTTATTTAATGTGTACTGTAAATATCGTAGCGAACCGGACCTTACGAGTGTTACAGCCTTACCACATTGACTATAAATAAATAATGAGTAATGCCAGGTTTTGTTGTTGACTGCTCGTTGAAATATTTGCAGATCTAATGAAAATTTTGTTTTATTGAAAATCTCACGTCCTCATTAGTCATATAAGTTAGTTTACAATCGGAATAATTGTTTTTATTGGTGAATAAAATAGTCATTTATTGTAACATTACGCCGATATTTGTTTTATGTGAAATTGAATAGCAGCAAAAACCATTGAAGAGAAACGCAGTTAGTTAACTTGTAAACGTTTTAAATTCATTTTTTAAACATATACATTAAATATCAACAACTATTACTTGCTGATATTTGTTTTTCTTAAATTAATCTAGTGTAGTTGTAAGACAACACATTATTATTTCGATGCATTTTTCATTTATAAGAGAATCGATGTGTAATAGAAATGTTAACACAATGACTAATATTGTCTTTTCTTTATATTTGTAGAATTTACAGCCGTTTTGGTGATGACGTCGCTGGAGTAGGAATCACAGGCGTGTCAACTGGTGGAAATGGAGTATTTTCTAGTTCATCATCCGTTCAGGATTCCAATGGAAAAGTCTATTATACAGCGCAAACTGGAAAATTCTAAAACCCTTTAACAAACAATTTAAACTTTATAATATACAGTGTGCCAATAATAAGTAATTAACATAGGGAAATAAGCATCAAAATGTACACTTCTCGTTTATTTTATTTTCGGAAAATACAATAGGATAGTTGAAATTTTTATTAAAAATTAACACTTTGTTTTGTAGAATACTGTATAATGCACTGACAGTTTGTGCTTAATAAAAAGTGATATAAAATGTAATGTATTTAGCGTAACAAACCAAATTATTCAAGTACTTATATGTAGTATTTAATATTTGAAAATAAATATAGATGTAATTATATTATTGTAAAAATAAATTTGAATGTAAAAAACTTTCAATAAACTATTACAGCGAATATTTAAGACTTTTTTATGATAAAAATTTGAGCACACAGTAAAAATACATTTATTAATTTAAAAGAATAATAAATACATTGTGATATTTTAAAACAATACAATATTTATAATACAAATGTTTATGATATAGATTTATTAAAATCTTGATTGAACTTCAATGTCATACTTAACTGTTAAAATTATGTGTGATAACCCCTATGTTGTTAGGAAGGAACGGAGTTTTGTGATTTGTCATATCAAAGTCTTCGAGACAAAGATAAACTCGAATTTTTTCGTCGTGTTCTGCATTCTCCGAGGGCTGAATGTGCCGAAGGGCAAAACTTTTGTCGCTTATGACAAAACAAATAGAAGCTTCCACAAGTTGAACGAGTCAAGTGTTTTTTAAAATAAGTTTATGTATTGAAGTAATTGTTTTCACTGTGAGATAAACTAATATATTTAACTTCGATTTTTCATAATACTAATGTAAAAGTCTTAGAAAAACACATTTTATTTTTTATAACAGTTCATTATACAAGGAAAACGAGTGAAATATTATAAGTAATAAATAAATTTCTTAAATTATGAACACGCATGTAGAAAGATTATTCGACAACTTCGTTTTGTAACTAAAGGGATCTGAACTGCAAACCACTCGGAAGTTCATGTGGCAACTGTTGGTCGTTGGGATTAGGGTAGTCATATCCAGACACTTCAGGACCAGGAATTTCGTTGACGTTGACGGAATCTCCTAATGAATTTACTCCATGTACAGTGATATCTACTTGACCGAAGTTTCCGCCGTTGCCAGCTGGAATCGGTATACTAGTAGGTGGCGTCGAGTAGCGTTGGTAATTATAATTGTATCTGTTGTTATTGTTTGGGAATAAACCTGATAAAAATGGGAATTTGTTTAAAATAGGATTGTTTGGGTAGCTCGGATAATTTGGATAGTTGCCGGGATAGTTACCGGGATAATTTCCATTTCCTCCGGGAAAACCGATTGTATTTGACCCAGGATATTGTGGGTTATTGTTGTTGTTGTTATTATTGGGGAAACCTCCTGTGATTGCGTTAAACAATGGCCAAAGAATCTTTTGGGACGCTTCATCTGAGATACTCGCAACGACTTCGACTGCTTGGTTGATTGGATTTGGTTTTCCTTTAGGTACTGAGTTTACCTGAAGCGGATTGTATACAGGTCTAGTTTGAACGAAATTTTGCTGGGGTGTATTATAAATAGGTCTTGTCTGAATGTAATTATTCTGAGGTGGATTGTATGTCGGCCTAGAATGTTGATAGTAGATAGGTCTGGTTTGGATGAAATTCTGTTGCGGTTGAGTGTAGATCGGTCTTGTTTCTACCACATTCTGTTGAGGTGGGTTGTAGATTGGCCGTGTTTGAATGAAGTTTTGTTGTGGCTCATAAATAACTGGCCGCGTCTGGACGAAATTGCTTTCAGGTTGATTATAAATCGGTCTTGTTTGTACAAAATTTGGAATATTATTTCCATTATTTGTCACTTGCAATGGGTTAATATCATTATTATCAAACGCAGGCTTAGTTTGAATGCCGATATTGAATGGTTCATCTGTTGTATGTTCTGGATCTTTAAAAATAGGCCTTGTCTGGATATCTGGCTTAGGGTAGTTGTAGCCATCGTCTAATTCAACCGGGGATGAAACTACAGATCTGGTTTGAACAACTGGCGATCTGTATATTAGATCAGAAACATCCCGTGGGATTCTTAATTTTGCCTCGCAGTGTACTATATAAAAGAAAGAAAAATAATGTTATCAATACTTGTTTATAATATAGTATATACAGAGATAAAACTAGATATTTTAAGAAGAAGAGGATGGTTTATTAAACCAATCAATCTAAAGAATATAGCTTAGTATTAAATATTGTTTGCAAAATATTTTTTTTTCATTTTCATTCGAAAATAATATTATGACATGCATGTTATATAAATTATAAAATTAATTATATTTAGTATCAGTATAAAATTATACTGTTATGTAAAAATATATATTTGGAATTTTAGCAACATAATCACAGTCTTCAAACGATGCCCAGGGTCTGAAATGTATAATAGAAAAAAGTGATGTTGACCTTGCCATTCGTTAAACTCAGATCATTCTCATTATTAAACTAAGTACTTATCGCTAAGCTAAGGATTCCGAAAACATAAATACTTATTTTATTTAGCCATTATTTAGACATTATTTATTTTATCTTAATTGTACTGCTAATTTACCATAAAGTCATCATTAAATTATAAACACTGTTCTACAAAGAACGAACTTATATTTGAGTTTTTTTCATATAGTTATGAAGTACTACACATTGACAAAAATAAAATTACCAAGTGAAACGACCGCACAAATCTACCAAGTAAGTTAATTTCGATTTTAATTGAATTAATACTTTAATAAGTAAATTGTCATTTTCACACAATTATATTAAATTGAAACGGATTTGACTAATTGTATATGCGAACCGATTTTTTTATTTCACTTAAATAATACAGTCGATTGTTCTTATTATATTAATCACATACCTGCCACTAAACAGGCCGTTAATAACAATACTCTCATTTTGTTATTTTTCCCAACACTCAAGAAAGTAAACTAACGACAAAAAATTTAGCGGCTGTTCGTTAAATAGTCTCTATGTGTTTGCTTTGCTGAAGAAATCCTTGAAGTGGTACTCATTATTTACTATGTAAAGAATAATTGACAAATCCTCTTCAAGTTTTGGTTATCTTGTCGCCATTGTTTGCTTTCGGTACGTATCTTTCTTGATAACTCACATGTGAATTTTTAGAAATACACCTAAATTACATGTAAAATTTATCTATTATCTACTTTTGACAAAAATGGGCAGAACAAAGTAGCTTACCCATATATTTTCAATAGTAAAATGAATCTGTTCCTAATTGTTTGTCCTATTCAATTGCAGGATCTCTTAAGTAGCATTCAATTATTATATTGTTTATTTTTATTTTTTTAAGCTTCTGAAGACAAATTGGGGTGTCAAAAGACAAATTCTGGAGGCCAGTGATTGAAGGAGGAAAGCAAAAGACCAAGGGGAGTGAAGTAGACTGATTGCAGTGGCCAAGGATCACGCCAAAAAGAAGAATAATCTTTTTAAATCAAAATTTGATAGGAAAACACACTTCTTAATTTATTATTGGATATGAATATGTCGGGTTTCATTTAATCAAGTTAATATATTTTACTGATTGTTTACAGAACCGGTTCTGATCTTTAATCATGCAGTATGCACGGCTTGTGTGTGTTAATCATGACTCAACAGGCAGTAAAACTAAAATTATAGGATAGAGATTAAATCGGCACTTAGGTTTTTCGCTAATAAAAAGATGTCTATTTTGAATTTTATATGTTTTTAATATTTCATATATTAGTTTACAGTACAACTAAAATTAAGACAAAATGTAATTCAGTGAATTCAATAAAACAGCCAATTTAAAGCATTGTAAACACCGTTTTATCAACAAAGTTTACTTAAAAAAATATGTATATTAACCAAAATAGTGAATGCTATAGAGGTTTTTGTTTCATTTCAAATGCAGTAAATTAATAAAAAGTATATCCATAATATTAAGATTATATTAATTAAAATGTAATGAACCATTTATGGAAAATTCCCTGGATTGAGAAATTTGTTCAGAAACTTATAATTAAATAATTTAACTAATAATATTAATGATTAACTTTTAATTAAATAGTCCAAAAAATGACACCGTTAATTATTATTGTTTATGTTTGAGTTATTACTTTTGGAAATTGTTCCGTGTATGTTTAACGTGTTATTTAGGCTCGTCATGTCATTGACAAATGACGGCAAACATTGGTGGTGCAAAGTCACTGTTTTAACTTGCACGCGCCTATAAGGTAACTGATTAGATAATTTCAAAAGCAATATGTGCAAACTAATGCAATTAAGTATGTAAACAAACATTTGGTTTTATGATAATAATTACCTATAGGAAATTAGAAATATTTTAATAAGTTGCGATGCATTATTAGAAAGAATTATGTAGGGCGTAACTTCTTTATTATATTTAATGTAAGACACATTATACGCAATTTAATGATAAAAGAAAAACTAAAATTTCTGAGACAATGCGTCGTTGACTTCTGTAGTCTAATGGAAAACGCTTTACTCTAGTAATCAGAGGATATGTATAGATTTAGATTCAAGTCCCGACAAGGTTAATGTCAAATTTACTTTTTTCAACTGAAATTTGAGATCTTGGACATGTGTCAAATATTTTTGATACTATTTTACATTGTTTAAAAATCTTTTAATAGGAAAATTTGGTAAGTATTCGTGTAACTTTAGTGATTAAATCTGGCTTCCTAGAATTTTGGAAATTTGTTGATTAAGGTATCCCATATTGCATACTATTACACCGATAATCTGCTGTATATGTGAATAGAGGGCCAATAGCATCTTTATTCGATTATCTATCTTTTCTTCTTTAATAAATTAGTTCTTGCCGACTAAATGCCATATATTATTTTGAAAACTATAATATATCAAAGTAACTTTGCCTAAAAATACAGAATAAAACTAACATTTTTCAAATTTAACAAAGCACAATAATAATTACATATTAAACAGTTTTGTACTACTTTTACATTTTTATAATGATCAGAACCGGGTTCGTTCATCACAAGCATTATCAGTTGATAATTCTAGTGATGAATAAAACCGTTATTGATTTGACAGTTGACAGCATAAAAGTGTTTAATAATTAAATCTCAAGAGGCACAAACAACGACAAATTAATGTGTAATTATTATTGATTAATATAAAAGTTAATGGGATATCAATGCATCCTTTTTTATACAGTTTTGCGATTGTTTCCGAAACAAAGAGTGTACTTGAAACTCTTTTCATCCAAATGACAATATATTATGAATTGCTTCTGGCGAAAATCACTATTTTAAATTTAGGAGGAACCATTGTACAATTGAAACTTTCTCACCCTTCTTGTTATAGCATGAATCTTTTAGTAAAATATACTTGAAAATAATCACTGCCATCTCTCTATTAAGCGAAAAACTTTTATATTGGTTGATGTTATGTATTGTCGGTAAAAAGCTCAAAAGAATTTATTTTAATTGTTTATCGATTACATTTTTATCACAACAGTTTTCATGGAATATACAGTAGAGTTCAATAGAGTAAACATGCTAGGATCATTTAAGAACGTCAGAAATATAGTTGTGTAAGTATAAACTTAAATTGTCTTAAAAACGACGCATCTCGTATAAACGTTGTAGCTTTCACAGAAAGAGATATTTTATTAAAATACATTCGAAAATAATAAAACTTGATAAATTGGTAAAATAAAATACAAACAAAAAAGAAAATAGCCAATACGCCTCATATAACGGATTTTAAAATCATTTACAATTATCAATAAGAAGTCAAAGAGGAGACTAGTGATGAATAGTTTTAAATTCGAAAAATTAACAATGCTGCTCCTATTTAAGTCCCAAATTGAATACAGAAATGTTAATATTTTCCGGCAAAAGCTTAATTCTCAGCTACAAGGACGAATTATATTTTAAATTTTACGCCATTTCAACTTTTCGTTGATTTCACCATCTTAGACATTCCCGGAAACCATTTGAAAGCGTTAAACGCTGCTGATTGCTAAATGTGCCATGTAAGAGGGGTGGAAAGCCACAACACCAATGATCATTTAGAAAAACAGATGCGATTAAAGAAATCAATTCCATATAGTAGAATTTTACGAATACTGTCATCTGTGATATTAAGGATAGTCACTGTGCCTATCTGACAATTAGGTGTATTTTGATTTGCCTGTAAATTAAAATTCTATGCAATTTGCTCAAGCGATTGTAGAAACAGTAGAAAATTATTTTTTAATGTCATAATAAAATTGTATTTAAAGCACCATACTACATAACAAAGAATTGGTAGCACTAAACATAAATAATAGCTAGTAATGTAGCTCAGTTGAAATTATGTATATACGTACATTTAATTTCAATAATATTTCTTTTGTAATGGTGGTGCAGATTAATTGTGGTTGATTAGCCGCTGATACGGTAGCTGTGCTTAAGAAGATAGTATACCTTTCATTTATATACGTTTGACATTGGAATACATGAATATACAATATTTGTTCATGTGATATTTTAAATATCACAACTGACGGTTATATATAGCCGAGTGGCCAACGCTTTTGAGAGTTCGTTCTATTCGGTTGCGGTGACCACGAGATCTAATGCCGGTCCGAATTATGGAATTTTGTTCAAGGCCATAAATATCTGTTATGTTTAAATTTTCTCAAAAAACGGAGAGTGCTGAAAGCGATTATCTAACTACTAACAATTTCTTAGTCCATCCTCGCCGTCTCAGAACGAGGTTGAGCGATTGAATAAAACCCAGTTCTCGTAAAATAACTTTTGTTGACTAAAATTCAATGTTGCGAAATATCGTTATCTGGAATTTAATTTGTTGGAAGCGTTTCTTCGAATCTGACGAGACAGTGCGTATTATATACTCATATAAATATTTCATCTAGTTTTATAATTGTAGATTTTCAATTGAATGAAATTTAGATATGCATCCTTGGTCTGATGCCCCGATAAGTGACAAACATTCCATTATTAGTCCATAGTTCCACATTAAAAGCGGATATGGCTGAATAAATCTACGCGCAATTTTTTACTTCTGTCGCTTCAATGATACATTGAATATAATTATTAAATTCCTTATTCAACGAGTATCTCAACAATACTAATTAATTAAATGTAAATTCCACCTTATTTTTACGTTATTTAATTTTTGAATAACTTAACATGAATGATAATTAAAAACACATAAGTATAACATACTTTATTTATTTCATTTTACAATATGCGGGAATTCGCATACAATACATTGTTATCACAATTTACCTTAAATATACACTTAACATATTAGATAAAAATAATGCTTAAATTAAAATATCAGAATTTATGTTCTATCTAAACATTGAACTGCTTAGAAACCAAATACAGATAATCCATACCCTCCTTTGTGACCATAACCTGAAAAAAAAAATAATATATTAAAGAAAATGTCAAATGCCAGTTGTTTTTCTTGGAAATTTAACTGATTGAAATATAGAAATAGTGCCAAGCAAGTCTTAAAGAACCAAGTATAGTCATTTACTCGTTAAATAAATTATTAGAATTGTTTTGTGATTTTTAAAACACAAAGAAAAGTATTCAATTAAATTATAAACAAAGGCGTACTAAAGAATTTAAATTATAAAACTCAGTTTCATACAAAAGATTTACGAATTCTGTCTGAAAATATTAACAAATAATATTCGAAAAATTTATCAAATGTTCGAATATCAAAAAAGGATCGAATATAGAATATTCACATAATCGATTGGATTCCCTAGTCGTGTGTTTATTATAGATCATGTCAAGGTTAAAGTACTTGTTTTATATTTTCTATGGATTTGGCTGTTGTATGTTCTTTGGTTGAACATTTGTTTATAGTGCCCCGACTTTCTCATCGAAGATACTATGATTACCAAATATCTTATCATAGAGGAAGTGTGCAATTTTATTAGTAAAGGTGTGCTTTACGTTTAGTAATAATCTGTAAAGAAAAATGTTCGGTTCCGATAATTTTGAGTTTATATTCATATAAGTTGAGTATAAATATTACCCTACTTATAAAATTACAAAAATAACAGCTTTAAATCTTTTGATTGCATGTTTCTAAGTTGTCAAAATTATAACAACCATTTTTGAATTGGTACGTAAATAAGTAGGTATGTTTTTTTTGTTAAAATAATTGGAGTTTATCATTAGCTAAGAATATAATATGATCCATTAAACATACTTGATCCAGAGCTGGCGCTTGCACTTGCGCTTGCATGTGAACTGGCATGCGAGACTCCACCAGATAAACCGAGGCCTCCAGCAACTGCTCCAGCCTTTGCTTCAGACAAAGCAACTCCAGCTCCAATGAGTCCTCCATGTCCACCATGTCCACCGTGTCCTGCATATGATCCTTTCACACCATGTCCTTTGTGAGCACCATAGCCTCCATAACCACCTGCTCCGGCACCCGCACCAGAGAATGCCACCGCGCTGCCATCGTCATCAGAACCGTGTTCTCCATTATAGCCTCCGTAAGGTCCGCCAACATCAATTGCACCTCCGTCGTTACCAAATCCGAAATTCAATCCTTGATTCAAGCCTCCGTGAGATCCTGTGGCCCCACTATAACTTCCAGCGGACGCTGTTGCTCCAGCACTTGAGCTAGAACCAAATCCATTATTTGATGACGCTCCATGGTTGCCACTTCCAAATCCAGACAAGCCACCTGTGGTGGATCCTGCGTCAGTAGATCCTAACGCTCCATGGTTTGATGACCCTCCACTTGTGAGCCCAAAGCTTAAGCCTGCTCCATTACTGCCACTTCCAGATCCAGACAAGCCTCCACCTGATGCGATGGAACCTGCATCAGCAGATCCTGACGCTCCATTAGTATAGCCGATGTTTAAACCTGATCCATGAATGCCACTTCCTGATCCAGACAAACCTCCAGCTGATGCGGTGGAACCTGCGTTAGCAGAACCGAATGCTCCACCGTTTCCTGACCCTCCAGTACTTATACCTGAACCATGAATGCCACTTCCCTGAGAACCTTCTGACCCAGACAAACTTCCAGCTGATGAAATGTAACCTGCATTTCCTAAAGTGCCTTGGTGAGACAAACTACCACTCGCTAAGCCAACGTTAATACCTGATCCATGGGAATCCTTTGAACCAGACAAACTTCCGGCTGATGAAGTGGAGCCTGAATTCGCTGCGCCTAATGTTCCTTGACTTGATAAGCCCCCACTAGTAAATCCGGCGTTGACTCCTGACCCATGAGAATCTTTTGATCCAGACAAACTTCCTACTGATGAGGTGGAACCTGCGTTTCCTACACCTAATACTCCATGATTTGATGCTGGACCAGACGCTGAAATGATTCCTGGTGCTCCACCAAAACTTCCAGAGTAATGTCCGTCACCATGGTTTGAACCTGTGAATTCTATCGTGGCAACTTGTAATCCACCTGCTGGGCTATTATGTTCTCCAGTAACTGCATACCCAGGATTTTGACTACCCAAAATTCCTGGCGCACCACCAAAGCTTCCAGTGTATTTGCCTGTATCGGATGGCTTGGAGCCTACTCCCGAATTAGAACTAGAAAGACTGCCAGACGTTGAAATGCTACTACCACTTGATCCACCATGTCCTCCTTGGGTATTCAGGAATGCTCCATTTCCCTCTTTGTTTCCGGAAACACCCCCAGTTCCAGGAAATCCTCCAATACCAAGACTTCCACCATGACCTTGCCCAGTACTCGAAGCACCAGAAGTAGTACCAAATGCGCCTACCGTATTTCCACTCGATAGTGTAAGGGTACCGGGAGTTTGGTCTTTTCCTACAGTAATTTCAAAACCGTGAGTTTGTTGGTTTGGCGAGTTTCCTGCCACCTGTCCAATGGCACTTTGATATTGACCAGTTCCAGTGAATCCGTCAGAAGAGCCACTTGCTCCTGAGTGCGCCCCACTTGAACCAAATGCGCCAGTTCCTGTTGCTCCCAGCGAAGATGGTTTATTCGTTAGACTAAATCCTTCAGTTTTTTGGTCACCAACAACTCCAGGAGCCCCTCCAAAACTACCTGAATAATATGAAGATCCACTTGATGGAGAGTGGGGAGAAGATCCAGTTGAACCACTTGTTATACCAATGCCAAATGTACTCCCACCAGTCGTTTGAGAAGTGGGTTGTCCGGATCCGGGATGGGTTTCAGAACCTGCGATGGTATTTTGTCCAGCTGCAGTATTTGATCCTACAATTAACGGTCCATTTCCAAAAGCTGGAGTATCTAAATGTAGACTACCACCTGAAACTCCTGTAGTTCCTGGTTTTGAGTGTATACCAAATCCTTCCTTTTCTTGGTGGCCTAATATTCCTGAAGCTCCACCAAAACTGCCTGTATATTTATCTGTTTGAGAGGAACCGGTTAGTGATGGTGAACTTCCACAGTCATATGTACTAGATCCAGAAATGCAGCCAGAACCGGCATTGGCGTTAGCCCCAGCATTAGCATTAGATCCAGTAAATGAGGTTGAGCCGAACGGGACCGATCCTATGCTTGGAGAACCTAGGTGGGCACTACTTTCTAAACCTCCAGCTTGACCAGGTTTGTTGATGCCAAAACCCTCTTTTTCTTGGTGTCCTAATATTCCTGGTGCTCCTCCAAAGCTGCCGGTATATTTATCTGTTTGACTGGAACCAACTAAAGCTGGTGATCCAGCAATGCCACTGTTATACGATCCAGATCCAGAATATGCTCCGGAACCAGCATTTGCATTTGATCCTGATAAGCCAAAGGTGGTGGATCCGGATCCAACACCAGCAGAACCTGAATGAATGCTTCCTTCTAAGCCTTCATTGTGACCAGGGGCTTTATTTACTCCAAAGCCTTCTTTTTCTTGGTGGCCTAATATTCCAGGTCCACCACCAAAACTTCCTGTATATTTTCCAGGTTTGTCTGAACCTATACCTGTACTTGCGCTATTTCCTTGTGTGTCAGGGAAGCCGGCGTGTCCGCTGTTTATTGACCCAGATCCGGGATGGCTTCCGGAGTCTGCATTAGGATTTGAGTTGGAGTTAGCAGATCCCGTTCCAAAAGCTGGAACATGGATATTGACACCACCCGATGGTAGTCCACTTTCTGGTTTTTTACCTACGCCAAAACCTTCGTTTTCTTGATTCCCTAATACTCCAGGTGCTCCTCCAAAACTGCCAGTATATTTTCCAGGTTGTCCAGAAGCACCGGCATTATTGATACTTGTTTGTGATGATCCTATAGTATTATCTTTAGTTCCAGCTGGTCCACTAGTAATTATTCCAGTAGATGTGTAAGTATTGCCTGGGTGTCCTCCAGTAGCAGTTGCTCCGAAAGCTCCAGATGTTCCTCCTAATGTTGAACCAAATATGACCCCAGAAGATGTATGCCCTCCATTGGGTGCACCTGATCCGTGAATTCCAGAACCTGATATTCCTGACCCACTATGGTCAGCAACACCACCAGCACTTCCAATGGTAAGGCCACCTAATCCACTCGAACCTGCTACGGATGTAGATCCACTATATGATCCTGAACCAGCTTGAATTCCGCTTCCTGTGATCCCTGTGTGAGTTCCTTGAGAACCAGATCCACCATTATGGCTAGAACCTGCGAATAAACTGGACCCAGTTTGGGTAGGTGCACCACTAGAGCCACCGATCATCGAAATACCGGCTCCAAAGCCATGTGATGCTCCAGAGGTAGCGCCGCTGAAGGCTCCTGCTGAAGAATGACTTCCAGTACTTGATAATCCACCATGCCCTCCATTAGATCCAGTGGCGCCTATTCCTCCGTAAATACCATTGCTACCAACTCCACCACTAATAGGGCCGAGTGAACCACTTAGACCAAGACCTTGAGATCCAGATGATCCATGACTTCCGGCACTTGCTGAAGCACCTGCATAAGCTCCGCTAGATGCACCCGCTCCTCCAATATGTCCCGCACCGGAGCTTCCTCCGAAATGTGATGGGTTTGATCCTCCATAACTGAAGCTGCCAGCACTTGCTGAAGCTGAACTTGATGCGCTGGCATGTGAATAACTTCCAGATGCACCAAATGCTCCAGCCTTTGCATCATCATCATAGTTTGATGGATGTTCAAAGACGATCGAATCGCTATCTACTCCGGTATTTACTAAAATAGATAACAAAACATGAGGTCATGAAAATTATTCTTCAAAAGCGGTTATTATTATTCTCAGTGAAGACTGTTTGCATCACTAATTACAAAGTGTATAGTATATTTTAACTATTGACTCATATTTCAAATTATCTGTTAAAATATATTATATATGACAAGTATAAAGGCTTAGTTTTATATTGTTGTATAATATATTTTTATTATTATGAATTTATTATGGAATCCAAAGATAACTGTAATTATAATTAAATAAATATACTTTAACAACGTGGAATTTTAAGATTACGTACAATTTGTTGTTATATTATAATGTATGTGTACTGTGTATGACTAACAAACGTCTAGCATACATAGATGGCGATTGATGATAATATGCTGATTGATATAGTTTTAAAATAATTCACACCTAGACTACATGTTTTATATTGTCACCATCCAAGATTTAGAAGAAAACAATAGTTTTTGGAATTATTAAATTTCTTTACTAGCTTATATAAAAACATTATACCCACTGGTCTTTTGCCTATATAATTTTAATAGTTATTAATATAAAATTGAGTACAGTTCTCTATTTCGCATTAGGTATAACAAATTATTGCTCTACTGGAAGCTTTGTTGCATAAAAAGGATTACTAATGATAACATCATTGTTGAACAGAAACATTTTTTTTGTAGGAATTTCATTATATATAAATATTTTTAAATAGCCAGTTATAATACTTTTTCTACAATTCTATTACGATTTAAGAAATCTTAAGTTGATTTAACATAATAAATCGTGACAATGTTTCATTAAAACAATGTTATGCTATAATATTTTATTAATACCATATTTGGTAAATCTAGATCAGCGTTTCTAAACTGGCGTTCCGAGAACAACTTATAAAAATAAAGGAATTGGTGTTAAAATTTAGAGTTATATCTAGAAGCGAGCAAAATATGATTTTGACAAAGTAGTTGTAGAAGATTTGCTTGTATGCAAAGATTTATAATATAAGTTGGCAAAATTGAGATGTGTGTATTGATGGCACCGCTACGATAGCTCTGGCTTTTCATTCAAATATCCGATGACTATAATGGGAAAAAATTCTTGTTTAAATCTCCGATTGTGATAAGATAAGTTGGCTTATTTTTGAAGTGACATCGCAGATAGTATTTACAACTAACCTTTAATTATCGGTACGTTCCGCACTACAATGAAGAAAAATAGCTGGTTTCAAAACAAATCTTAGAAGATTTTTTTCAACCAGATCATTATCACTTCTGCCAGCCAATGAACGCAGTAGTTTAATGAAGATTCTCGGCTATTTATTTATATTACAAGGAGTATGTCATATTTGATAAACCCAGCAGATACCTTATGTTGGTAAATATAACTTTGAACTTAAATATATTTGACCTTAATTCGTTTTTATATGTGCTACTCGCTACACAAGGGTTTCGTTTTATTTTAGATCATATAAAAGGGTTCCGTGACTAATTACAATTGGGAAATGCTGATATACCGTGTTTGATCGTTAGGTGTTTGTTGTAATTATTTAAAGTAACATGGTAATTTATCATGACAAAAAAAAACTTAACAATAGCACGACGCCAACGCGCGCAATGTTGTAACGATGACTAAACTTGTTTCCTATAAACTCGACCTTTAGAAACTTTGGGTTTTTCTTAACTCTTTCGACTCCGAGATAATAAAAACAGTTTTAATTAAAGTAAATACGTTTTGCTGCAGAAAAATAGAAGGTTTATTTATTTTACTTATTATCAGTCATTTATGCAACCATTCCAATTTGTCAATCAGAAATATCGCATTTAATAATAATTTGAAATATTTTACATGTGAAAAGAAGTATTTTTAATGTTCTAAAATACTTGATCTATTGACGAAAATTTGTCGGTCTTATTTAAATAAAAGCATTCCAAAATTATTACTTATCGCCAGTACGCTAAAAAAATTTAACATTTTAAATCACTTATATGAACTTACAAAAAAGAGTAATTTAAAAAGATCACATTTTAATTGAGATCAACTCGAGGGGAAAAGACGTCATAAAAACCGTTACCCATAATGTATTATTTAAATACTACACTTAGAAGATTACATGTGATTTCGAACGATATGAATACATTTAAATAATAAGTAAATACCTATTTTTTGTGTGTTACACGAAGAGTCGGTACAGTGTAAATAATGTTGGCAAACATATTCCTTGTGCTTAAAACATATGTTTATTGATAAAGATTACAATTATTTACTTATTGCATTATATAAACCTTACAGCGGTTTAAATTGTTTCCATTCACGGATTGATCTGTCAAATTAATAAAGCCATATGTTTTTAATTTCAGTTAGGTATCTTTACGTGAATAGTTACGAATATTTCAAATCATTCATGATAATACCATCCCACCAATATTATAAATGTGTCATTAATCATTTCAAGCCAAATAGTACGTACACATGAGTGATTTTCTGTCAAGAATATGTGTTATTGCTGAATGTTGTAAACATATAAAATTTAAATGTTCAGAACTTTCAGCAATGACAAGTATTCTTGACAGAGATACAAATTTGATTTGTGTTGTAGCTTTTACGGAAAGAATGAAGTGATATACATTTTTCTTTTATATCGTACAGTATTGTATAAATTTATATTTAGGTACAAGTTGCAACTACGTGTATGTATGTATGTGATTAAAGCAGTAAGACGATAACGTGATAAATAACAAAAAAATCGTACATCCAAGTAGAAATAGATTATTTAGTCTTTTACTGCTTTTATAGACAAGGAGAACAGGACGCTCCTTAATAGTGATTTTAAATTCAATTAAAGTCATGAAAAATATTGTGAATGATAATTATTTGTAAAAACAAACAATCAATATTGAATAGACAAGATAACGTTTAGATTCGTTCGATTTTGTTGCCCTCAGTGAAGCATCATTGAGTTGATTTTAATGCTATTAAAACCACAATACATCTGGTCGGAAGTAGAATCGATTCACAAACACTGTGAGAAATCTAGAAATACATTTAATTGAACAGCTAATGCCACAATAGTAATCTCAAGGGTATTAAGGAGAAGAGAAGAGGAAGAAGGTTAACGGGTAATCGTATCATAGAAGAAGTATGTTGCGGAAAAGAAAGGACTCCTAATCAAGGTTCATTTCAAGATTCTTTATCTTACTTAAAACGAAGGTTAAGGATATGTATCACAAATCCTTACTCATTACAATAATAACGTTCTTTAAATAATATTTTTTTTAAATTAAATAATGTTCACTGTTAATTCTTGGTGAAGATTGATATACAACAATGTAAGGACTATAAAAAAACTGTGTATTACATGTTCTATGATTTTTATTTAAAAGAAAGCCTTTGTTCAGATAAAACAATAACATATTTTTGTGTTTGTTTATTTTTATTAAAATATTTTTTATCGAGTGAAAATGTTTATTAACTGAATGAAACCGGTTTTGTTTTTAAATAAAAATGATGAAATATGTACGATACATTGTTTCTGATATTATTGTGTTAAATAATATCTAGGATTACGAAGTCTTAACTATTATGGTTAGTTTTAAATTTTAAATACATCAATTTTTGTTAATAGATTATTATGATCGTTAAAAATGTATAGTTCGGTAACTAAATCAATAAAAACACATTGCACTTTGAATCGACATGTTATTACGTAAAGGTCATATTTATAACGGCAAATAGTAAAATAGCGATTACATTCGCAACGAGAGAGATATGATCCTAACCTCTCCTCAGTTAAGTTTCAAGTTAACCTGAATTTCAATAACGCCATTGAATTATTTCGGTAATATATTGAAAGCTTCGTGTAAGTATTAACATGTTTACTAGATGTGTGGGTTAAAGTTTGTTAGGTAAAAGGGATGTAAAATTGTGTTTTATAAATTTCATACTTTATTGATTTTAGTATTGTTTAAAAAAGTGACAGTGAAAGTTTTCAGATGTTCGAAAATAGTCTCCAGTTAATTTATATGCACACGTGCCAGATTTATCAGTATCGCTTGTTCGCAGCGTTACTATTTTTTGTTACAAAATAATAAACATGCATATACATACTTTAGAATTCATTTATAATATATCTAATGACTGCGGCTAAGCGATATTATTTATTCCAAAACGTTTTGTTGAATATTTCATTTATTTTATAATGATATCATCCTTCGCATAAATAAAAAAAACAATTACAGTGCTCATGTCCGAAGAAAATTATGTAATTGGTATGCTTGTGAGATTTGAACGTTAAAATAAATTCTAGTTTATCAATATTTGCTAATTTAAAGTTGGGTATCTCTAAAATGACTACAGAATTTCTTAAAAAAATGTTATCACGAAGACTTATTTTATAAAAGATATGACAAATTTCTTTAAATAAAAACTTATTCCACCATTCTATCTGAGACGGGATCGTGGACATCAGTTGAAAATGCTAGCGATAAGGGCAACCGGTCTTGATCACTTAATTAAGTAGGGGAATTTGCCCGAAAAATGTCTCTTATTTTTATAAATAAAATTTATTTCCATTAAGAATTGACAGTTGACTGCAGAAGACTTGATTCAATCATAAAAGAAGTTTTAATATGGAACATTATTATTGATATCAGTTACTCAAAAACTCTCAATATTATTTTTAGTAAGTTGTCGGAAGAAAATATATTTGTATGTAAATACTTAATGACATAGGTGTTTTGTTGAACAAATTGCGCAGACTAGAAAACATGGGAATGCTTTACATTATTAATACCATATGTGATTCTCAAGGGCAAATTATCGATCGGCATAACAATAGGAAAAGCTCGCACTATCCGTATAACATGACTTAAAAAAAGCTTTACGCACCTTTGTATAAATTTACACTAAAAACTTAATACCACGGTGAATAAATCACTGAAAGCGAACAATGATAAGACATTAAGTTGAGTTGGTGAATCATTTTCTTAGAAAATACACGAAGCAAGTTTTAGTTAGCGTTGTCATTGGGTGAATTGGTAAATGGCAAATTTACATTGCGGATGTATGAAAATTAAAAAATGTTTCTTGTTTTTGTGCCTATCAATACTGTAAAATTTAATAACAATAGAAAACAATAAATAGCACTGTAATATGGTGTTTTCAAATAAAGCTCAGCAGGCAATTTAAATAACACTTGACAATTCTCGTAAAAATTTCATCAATTATTTGCGAATAATGAACAAATGTTGATGATCGTGTAACTCTATGTAATGTTTTTGATTCTAATTTTAAGTCGAAACTTTTATTTAACTACTGGTACCCTTTATTTTGGTTTTTAATATTTTTTAATATTTCGCATTGAGATAGAAATTGATAATACACTGTTATGATCAAATCTACTTTGTTTCGAAAACAGATGTGTGCATCTGTGACATCAGGCTTACTAACACTAGTAAAGAACTAGTAACACTAGTAAACATATTTAATAAAAATACAATACGTATTTATTCATAAGAAATCTAAACTTATTATTGTTATAGAAATGTTTTTTGTGAATGACACTTACAATTGGAATTTACAGGCTAAACAAAATTAAATTTTATATTGAAGATGAATTATCAGAAGCCGCCCACTGATTATTATTACACTGAGATTATTATTGCTTTTACACAGAGTGTATCTTTGTAATTCTTGAAAACTACATCAATATTGATAAAATAACAATTTAACTTGCATTAAACTATGGCATTGGATAAATAACTTAGATCTGTATCGTCGTTTCCATTTTAAAATTGTATATCTGCAAAATTTCATTTTTTAGGTAGCAGAAAAACAATGTAAAAAATAACGTTATAAAATAAAAACAAAAATAAAAAACATCTAATTGAAATAAAATATATGGAATTTATCATATTTTTTGTCAAATGTGTTATTTTGTAATTACTTAAGGGCAATTTTTGCAGTATTAATAATACAAAAAGTCGAAAACGCATAGGCAGATATAAAATTTTGCAATGACGGTATGCTTTTTGCAAAATAATAAATATTATAGTTTCAAGTATGAATTTCATGTTGATACAATAATTTAAAACATTATTTCATATAATAAAAAATAAGTTAATATTGTTTACTGTAAATCTTTGGATACTTATCAAAAAATATAATAAACAGCAATCACTCTTATGGTGTTAATTCTCAATACTTGGTTGAAAGCCATTATATTTATAAAAATAAAACACCTTATCAAATAATAAACGAAACCCGTCCTGATCAGTTTTATATTCATAAAAAATAAATGGCAACATCTACCACATTTTTTTTAAATACAATAGGGCAAGTTTTGTTAAAGTTTCGAGCATTTTCAACTGATGTATGGGTATAAATAAAAACTGCTGCCTGAATATGAAATGTGGAATATTTTTTCACTGAATTTAAAATTATTTTATGATAATATTTAAAAGCATAGAGAGCGATGAATGAAAAAATGATGCATATGATATTATTAATGCATCTGATAGTCAATTTAAATTATACTGTTCTGCTTATATATTTATGTAATTTTAATAAAGTCGTAATTAACCGTAATTGTTAATTATGTGTGCGAAATCATTAGATGTAATTCGAAAACTAGTAACGAAATTAGGTAATATCGTCAATACCAAATTGACGATTTAGCAAATGTAATGTGTTGAATGATTAAATATAATAATATTATTCTACTCACTTGGAACTTGCGCTTTGATTCCTCCTTTGACACCATGGTATCCATAGGGATTGCAATTTCCTATCGCTAAAACGGCCACAAAGACACAAGCACTAAAACCCCTCATCGTGAATGTGTTCAATTAAATGATACTGCAGATTCAGCGACCTGTTCCTTATATAGGTACGGGTATCAAACAATTCTTACCGCGAAACACATATACTATACAATAATACAAACAACATTGCTCGAACGGTAGACAGCTCGTTCATTCAAAAGAGGTGCAGCAAATTTGCAACAACAGGGTTAATAAGGAAATCAGATAAATGAGTATGAACGATGAACAGATATTGTTTCCTAGACACAATCCTTACCAGGACTCTATAAACACTTATAATGAACTATAAAACTTATCAGCCTTTGTGGTCTAGTTTTAAAAGCTTACGCCTAACGACTAGATGGTCCTGGGATCCAGTCCCAGCAAGGTCATTGTCAAGATTAGATTTCATCAATCTCATTTGTGATCTTTAGCGAGGGTGTTCGTGATGTCTTTTCTCCTCGAGTTGAACTCGATTGATTTTAAAAATTCTAATGGAGTTTAGGGCGATTTAGCTTTTTTAAACTTTATTGAAAAAAAAGAGTGGGGTGTTTAAGGTAGTTGGTAATTATATATTATATCGTTTGATTACACTATTTGAGAGTGAAAAAATATAGTCAGATGGTAATAATAAGAAAATGAGAAATAGTAATTATTTGAAAGGGTTAAATAGATTGGGTAAAATTTTACATTGATAGTTTTTGATCCCTTTGAAGTATGGAAAACAAAATTAATTTTTCTTCATTTATTTAACGCATAATGTTTGATATTAATATATATATTTATATGTAACCTTTTTACGCACTTCACTGCCACAAAACTTCCCAGCCCATATTGCTACATTATCATTTTGTATTTTAATGTACCTATTCCACTACATTACAATAGCTTTTTTATTGGAATTTGCTTTGGGATTTGCAAATAAACACCTAGCTTATGAAAAGATTACCCACCTAAAGAGATTTGATAAATGTATGGTAAGTTATAATAATTAATCAATTTACGTACATTGATGGACAATGTGGTGGGCCAATAGAAACAGAAAAAATCTACGTTTTTTTATCACACATCTGATTCTAACATTCTAGCTCAAATTGAAACGAATATGTTTTTATTTCATTTTTTGATACTATATTTATCATTTTAATCAGCAGATAGTACATATAATATAATTTTTTTTCCCACAGTTATTTATTCCGAGCTGAGCTCAACAATATGTAACGAACTTCAATTATTATCCAAATTAGATATTCTAAAATAAGCCTTCATTATATTTTTTATGCGTTTCCGTTCAGATCAAATATTTTCGAATTTTATATTTCAATAAATGCACGTAACCTTTTATTTCAAGTTTTCTTTGTTCTATACAGTTTGATATAGTAAGAGCTTGTTATAATAATCATTCTTGACAGTACTTGTATTTCTCGATCATATTTTTCAATATCAGAAAATAGTCTCATAAATACTTATTCAGGAAGACTAATTAAGTTTTAATTGTTTAGTAATCAGAAATCTCCATTGGTGATATTTTATGCAAATATCAAATATTATAGGCTATTATTTTGTTGTATGCCTTTTAAAGTCAAGCGCTCTTTATCGTATTATCGAAACTTTGTCTGAACATGTTTTTCTTAGAAAGCATAAGAATAGTTTTTATATCGATGCCATCTTTTTCCATCGCATTGCATATTCTGAGATATATTATTACATTAGATATTTTCAGTATTCGGTTTATTAGCAGGAATATTATTTATGATCTGACAACCTGTTGGCCCTGGGGCATTATCAAATTGATGTTCAACCTAACGATTACCAGTGGCGAACGGAGTGACTCATTCACTATGATAGTTTCTAGAAATATATATAGTCAAAAAAACGATCAACACAATATTGAATGTATTAGTTTTTTAATGAAGTTTAAGTTGAAGATTGTCGTATTAATTAATATTGCTAATGATATAAATTACCTAAATCTGAAAATATGCTCAAAAATATTGTTTTTTTTTTAGTAATAATAAAAATGTCATCATCCCAGAATTGTTTTGATGTTTGAAGATAATTATTCGAAGTAATATGTTCATTTTGTCGAATTATTATTGTTTTAAAGTGCTCATTCGACACTCACAACTATTGGTATAAACTTATTTTAAAGAGATACCAACACTTCAAAAAAACACACGCTTTGTATTATAATATAATAGTATATCAAACATTCAACCCTGTCATTTAGGAATAGGCTAAAATAACTTAGTTCAAACTTCAAATCAATAGGAACTGGATGACCCTTTTTTGCGAATAAAACAAATTTAGAGATATGTATTTTTAAATTCTGTAAATAACGTAAATATTTTATATTGAGTGTGGTATAGAGAAATCGGTAAATTGTGAGTCATTCATTCACCATCTTTTATTGCACGGAGAGTGAGGTTGAGGATTAAGAGACGGCAAGTGGAAGGGTGTATATTAAATAACATATGGAGCATTTATTTCTGACTCTCCTATATTAACTAACTAGTAAGTATAGAAAATAGAACGATGGCAGTTTGACAAACATCAACTGCTAATATATGATTTTAAAGTTAAATTACGTAAGTGTACATCGTATGCTGAACGTCCTTGATCTGCCCCTGGAAATTGTATATTATTTTTGGTGTTGTCAGTTCAGGTCGTGATAAAAAAAAAACAGTTTGTTTTTAATGGCGTTATATACTTACAACATTCAAATAATATACTATACCCATTTGACATATAACTTATTTTATAAAAATGGTAGCGTCATCATGCGGGGAACCCACAAATTCGTTAAATACTTTACTTTAAGTTAAGCAAATAAAATATGCATGTTGACTTTTCAGTAGTTGACCATTGCAGACTGAATAGAAGGAATGACCCTAAATGCGAACATTAACCAACGTTATATTCAGAGTAAAATATTGTCAGACTCGATTGTAAAGTTTCTAATTCTACAAGAAAAGAAAATATCACACAAAGAAAATTTTATTTAGATGTTCAAAAGTACAAAACAGTGTTATGTATTAATGCGAAATTTTATTTTGAAGCCTAATTCTGATGAAGCAATTCAATAACAGTTATTCAACGAAATACAACATCCTTTTTTCATATCGATTTCTTGATCTGCAAACCGGATAACCACTTGGGCACTTTTGTCAAAATATCAGAAAAAATTTAATTTTTCAGCCATCTAGTGGAATTTAACAATTCATAAAAACACTTCTTTACTTAAATTACTGTGAAATTCCGCTTTATAGTTGAATTATAACTTCCTGAAAACTTTTCCAAAATGATTTAGCTTCCAACGGGATATATTGCTTCAAAAATTGCTTATGGCAAAAATGGATAAAACTATCATACACGTCCATGACTTTGGATACAAAGTCATAAATTAATTGATTAATGAATGTATGCGCATAGTTACTAGGGAATTCGAGCTCTTGATCGTCAAATGATATTGAAATGAAGCATAAAGCATAAGGCATTACCACTCGGCAATTGCGATGTTATTATATTTGGTTTTGTTACATGTAATATTTGCATAGAGAATATTTTTTTCATGTTGAATTTTATTTTCAGAAGTTATGACTGCAGAAAATTTTAAAGAATTTGCAAAGTGGAAATTAAATCATATTTGCAGTATTTTGGTAAAAACGTGCTGTATACTATAGAATAACGATATTATATGTTTTATAACAATACATAGCGTTCTCTGATAACAAGGGTAATCTTAATCATTAAAGGTTTAGGTTTAAAAAATACTCTTCTTGTTGTACCGCTAAAAATATTATGCGCAAAGGGCAGTGGTGGTGAACAGTATGTCATTGGGTTGCTGATCACATAAATTATTTGATATGATCCATATTTGTCGGCGTCCGTGGCGCAGTTGGTAGCGTCGCTGGCTACGGTTACGGATGTCTCGGGATTTATGGATTTCTGTTCGTAGTCTGAGTCCTCCCTCCCAACCCATCCCATCCTCACGGGGCACAGCGAGAGCAATTAGCTAACCACTAGTTCTGTCCTAGCCCTATCCTTCTATCCCTACTCTCTTCGAAAGAGAGAGGTTGAGCAACTGAGTATCAAGCAGTTCTCATAGAAAAATTCTGTTAAGATACCTCCATTAGGAGACCATATGCTCCACATTGGGAGCGGACATGGATTAAAAAAAAAAAATATCAGAAAAACTAAACTCTATTTCTAAGCAATGTTTTAAGTTTATTTGCCAATTTTCCCAATGTACTAATTTTATAACGACAGATTAAATTCTATTTTCTACCGATTTATTCTCAGTATTTAGTATTTTTAATTCTTTTTTCCACGATATTAATATTTGAGCCTAAACATTCTGCGAGAAATCAAATAACCGCCCTCGAAATAAAATTCAACCATTACCATAAAAAATTAATCAACCATTACATAAAAAAATCCGTTTTTGACCACCGTTACCTGGAACTATAATATTTCTAAGGAAGTAACTGATAAAATACACTTTTTACAAAATAAGGATTAGGGAGATTCCCGAAATTTTAACTCAGGTATCAGTGTGGCTCTTAGACGTATAATATCTTACCTCGTAAATAATATTTGTCGCATTTGTATCTTCTATATAAACGTTAGACACTGTTTACTGTCTCTCAGTTCGAGTCCATTCGTGTGCTCGAATGCCTGAAGATGCCGAAAGGCGAAACCCGGGTCGTTAGTGACAAAATACATGGAAGTGTACAAAATCTCAATAATCCAAATTTGAAATTCAATTGAGTAGTCTAGCAATGATAAATTCTATGAGTTTTGACAGTAAAAGAAATAAAACAATACATATAAATGTGTTTGTGTAAAAACACCAATAATGACCGAAAAAATGTATCCGTTGGTTGGTCTGGCATTTTTTACCAATGATTTAATTGCAATACCTATTTATGCTGATCGCTTTTTATAGCAGAAGAATACCCGACAAAGTTTTCCATTTTTTGTCGTGGCTTACTTGACTTTACAGAAAAATTATCAAAGCAAAGGACACCCATAATGAGCGCAGTTAATAACAATTATTTTATTTACATAATATATGTTGATATTTATTCGTGGGAATTCCGATTGTTGTGGTTTTTATACTCTAATAATAACGAATAAATATGTCTTGGAAGTATATATCCTGGATTCAAATACGTCTGAATCATATTTCTGCCAACTCAGTCTATTTTAATTGCGATGTATAATTTTCTCGCAGAGATTCGCGTGCGCCTTCTACGGCGCCATTTTTTGTGCGATTTTTTATTTGATATAAAAACCTTCGATGAGATCTTTCGCAAAAAGAATGCTTAATGGGAATGTTAGTAATTAAATTAATAATAACAATTTAAAGCAGCAATATGTAATTTTGAAATGTCAAATCATTTTTACTGACATGTCAAAGCTTACTTGACACTTATTAAAAATGATTGAAATAAACAATGAGGTAAATCTTTATAAGATATAATGATATAAATTTGTATAATACATATCTCTATTATTTTATTTTAATAGCAAGACCGCTTTTGTTCAATAACTATTAAATCTTTACTAGCTGAGGAAAACACGCCCTGTTTTTAAAATTTTTGATTTTGAAATGTGTGCAATACAATCAATACATATTTCTTTCATCGCGGCTTATAATCTCTTTCTACCAAGAATTAACAGTTAAAAATAGTAAATTTTATAGTGTCCTTAATTATAAAATTTAAAACTTTTTTTAATACGACTCAAATAAAAGAAAGAACATTCAAATAAATTATTTTAAAAATATGTCATTGAAATATATTGCTGTCTGTAATATTTATTTTTTTAGAACTTATTCATCATTATTCGCAGTCCAGAATGGATTTGGCCCTTTCAAGAAAAAGTTTCTAGGTTTCACTGCCCTCAGCTGCCAAGCTCCAATACCAAATATCATCATCAGCACATCAAAGCTCCAGGCGCGGATGGATTTTCACAATACCATTCGAAATAGGCGATTACTATAATAAGTAAGCATTGTTCGTATGAGTGTTTTATAAATAGATTCCTTAGTTCTCCAGCGTTGCAGGCTATTATATACTTAAGTTGCTTATGGAGTCCATGTCAGAATTTGTTAGCTGCTCATACTATTCCTTTTTTCTAAAACAGTAGTTGGCAAATTCTTTAATCAAAGGTCCTGTTTTAAGTTGATAAGAACACGGATGGAGATATTAGTTTTTCCTTAATACTTTAGATGTATTAAATTTTTATCATGTTCGAAAGTCAAACGTCCGTGGTGCAGTTGGTAGCGTCGTTGGCTACGGTTACGGATGTCTCGAGTTCAATTCCCGGTGCGGACGGTTTTCATAAATTGATCTTTCAATTGATTTATGGATTTCTGTTCGTTGTCTGAGTGTTTGTGATGTCTACAACTCCCTCCCACCCATCCAATCCTCACGTGGAGTAGCGAGAGCGATTAGCTAATCACTAGTCCTGTCCTAGCCCTATTCTTCTATCCCTACTCTCTTCGAAAAAAGAGAGGTTGAGCAACTGAGTAACAAGCAGTTCTCATAGAAAAATTCTGTTAAGATACCTCCATTAGGATACCATATGCTTCACATTGGGAGCGGACATGAAAAAAAAAAGTCAAAAAAAAAGTAAAATTAGAAGCTGTCAAAAGTTGTGGTTTGGGATTTGTGATTATTAGTATTTTAGGTGGAGTAGAATGCCACTAATTGGTCGACGCTGAAGCTTTTTTGTGTGCAAATAAATGTACAAACATTTTCATATGGTAATTTAAAATCTAAAAGTATATAGTGACGAAAGGGATTATATTTTATAAAATATTTGATGAAGTGACTGTAAATTTAAACCTGACATTGGCATCACGCAGATAAAAAAAGTCGGATTTTTTAAAAATGTTTAAAATGGCATCGGATCAAAAAGGTAAACTTTTTTACAGTCCTCATACAGACAAATTACTACCGTTTGCTCATTAAAACTATTAATTTGTACTTAATATCGTTGGAAAAAACAACAGTAAATAAAAACGAATTAACATGCACCCATTTTATAAAAAAAGATGAAGTACTTCACAGCATGGTCACTACTTAGTGTAGGGCCTGCGTGTGTCGAGTTCTCCGTTAGTAAAAGGATTCTGTTAGCGGGCTATTTGTCAGTCGCCGTCCGCTCCTACAAAAGCAGATAGGTTACAAGTAGGGCAAGCACTTACTCAGAAACAATCTCCCTATGACATCAAAGAATGCATAATTTTATTTGATCAAACCATGTTCCATCACAATACAATAAAATAATACTTTTTATTGGCAGACAATCTTCCTTAACTAAACTTATTTACATTTGGATTATTGAGATTTTGTACACTTCCATGTATTTTGTCACTAACGACCCGGGTTTCGCCTTTTGGCATCTTCAGGCATTCGAGCACACGAATGGACTCGAACTGAACTCAGTTCGGAAGTGTACAAAATCTCAATAATCCAAATTTAATATTGAAATTCCATCAAGCACCCTCAGTCGATGTCTTAAATTATACTTAAATTAAACTTATTTACACTTGTAATACTAATTAATAATACATCTTATGGAACACGCAGCTACTGACGAGATTATCTTGTCAGAATCTAATTGTAGTTATATCAATTCATATAGCGTGCAAGTAGAACTAATAAAAGACCTCTTAGAAGTATGAATTTTGCTAATATTTTTTTATACAAGCAAATTGACTAAGTCTAGAAAGAGGCCATCATTGCATTTAGCATTATTACGATATAATATATTCATTTGTCTGTAATGCACAGCACAACACTGCAAATGCGCATGAGAGTGTGTGAATATGAATGTGTGTGTGAAAGCGTGAGTGTTGAGCTAATTTTAACAGGTGATATTACCCCCTGGTGTATAATGTATTCGCATTGTTACTACAGTCGTCTATAAGCGTTATTTCATGTTTTAAATTGTACGTATATTCAAAATTAAATTTGTTTCCATTATTCCTTCAATGTCAATGAATATGATACGACTTTATATTTTTGGTCACGGGAATGCATTTTTTATTTATTGAGAAATAGACCTTATTTTTGTATTTATTTATAGATCAAATAGATGAAATCGATTTTTTTTTAAATAATGCAAAAAACAATATAATATATTTTTGTCAAAATTATCTGTTCCTGTCTGCGACAGTTACAAAATATGCGAAGGATGGAGACCACAATACACATATTATGTAGGTATAATAAAAATGTATGTACTGTTATGTACCCCGCCTTACACTAAATATTGTAATGATGAACTTAATAGTGTCATTCACCTAATGCTAGCAATAACAAAATCGAATGTTTATCCATAAAGGTAATAAAATTTAAAAGGTTACGCGCCCACTTAGGCGTGACCCGGAAGTCTTCTAAATATAAACAATTTGACAAATATATAATGTAGTACTTTAATTATAGAAGTCAAAGCGAGATTAGAGCCCGACATTTACACACTTCACGTCCGTTTGTCAATCAAATCGTTTGTCTCTGTGTTCTTAAAATAAATAATTGTTTTATTTATCTTGTTATAAGCATTTTTAATCAAAATTTGTACTTAATAAAGAATAAACCGCACAACCGATAATTGAGTCCAGTGATCGGTTGCTGCGGGCCTCTTTAAAAAATCAAATAATCCTTAGGACATAACAGTACATAAACAAACCGAGTTACACGTTGTAGTTAATCGGGAAATATTCAATTTGAAATATCAACATTTACAGTGAATCCTGAAGTCCCGGGATTGACTAATCGACTAGGATCCCGGGATTTCGGCATCCCGGAATTCCTTACCATTTTAAGCATTTTTCTTCATACAGAGAAATAAATATTAGTGATAATTGAATTAATTTGAAATTGGGACGTGTTAATAATAATTGTTTTAATTCTATTTTCAAAATACTTTTTCGACAATTATTATAAAAAAAAGTATTTTAAAAATAGAATTAAAACAATACACAGCTACCGTATTTTTAAACAATATCGATGATGACATAATATTTGCTATTTTCATGTATCGATGATAAAGCAAAGAGTTTTATTGAATTTGAATAGCTAATTAATTCAAGTGATGTCAATGTGAATTCAAGGAACAGCAATGCTCAATTAAGGATACTGGCATTCGTCCTACTCGGTTGCGAGGTCAAATTTCGAAAATGGACATCTTCGTTAGGCCTTTTTTTCATTCCAACCACACTAACCGATCCTAAAAACGAGGGTAGATAGAACGATTACCCAAATCTTGCTTGAAGTAAGAAAAGAAAGGTTAAGCGCTTGACTAACAATCTGTTCCCATTTTAAAAGTCTATTATTTTTGCGTAATCATGCTCCTCATTGGGAGGTGACATGGATTCGAAAATGAACTATAAATGTCAGCAACTTATTATATGGTGCACAATGTTTTATTATATTTAAAAATATATATATTTTTCAAACGAAATATAAAGATACTTTCATGTATCGAAGATTCCATGTCGTCACTCACAATATTATATTATTCTAAAGTTTTATTTTCAAGCAAGATTAGTGATTGTGTAAAAGACAAGGTTGTCTTATTCTAATTTTTATTCTCAGAAATTTCAATACAGTAATGTTTCCTAAAACTCAATGCTAAATCGGGTTCTGCCGTGCAATAGTGCCTCATTTTATAACGAACCATTGGGAAAATTTAACTACCCGGAATTAATCAGTTCATAAAAATAAGTCGTAATTTCGAAATGTCTATTTAATAAGTCTGCGGTGATCTTGCTAATTGTAATTCACACGGAAATGTAATAATGTGCAAACAAAACGATGTATTAACTTTGTTTTATATTATAATTAGATGTACTGCTGGACATCCTTGACATTGTGAATCTTAAATTGTTGACATTGATGTGTCAAAAATTTGAATAATAAAATATAAGGCGTTTGCAGGGAGCAAGAGTTACAACATTACTGATTGTTTTAAGAATATTCAATCTACAAATAGCGAAAATTAATGATTTTTATTCGAAAAAATTTCATTTATATTTTATCATAAATAAATTCACAAATGTTACTCAGACGATGAAGCAGTCCAAGCAATAAATTCTATTCATTCTAAATTAGGTGTAAGCAATATTGCAGTCGTAATCCATGTGTGATATAGTAATGCACCCAATATTTAAAATCAAAATATATGCTCCCTATTATATTATATTCACACATTTTAGTAGTAAACAAAATTAATAAAAAAAAAACTCTTTGCTTAACCTAAGAAATGTGACTTTTTGGGATATAATGATATTGTTCCATTTCGTAAATAGAATAATTAAAGTCGAGAAAGGTTGGAATATTTCACTTTTGTCCCGAATTTATTTTAGCACATATATTATATCGTCGCTATTATGGAAGAAAACACTAAATCGAAAAAATGACATATTGAGTTAGTTATACCAAAATGTTGCTTATTTCAAACTCTACCACATGAAAGAACACACTTATTTTTATAAATTATAATTTTACTTAAAAACAGTTTTGTACAAATAAACAAAATGAAAAACCAATAGCATTTCAAACATTTGACAAACTTCAAAGTCCAAATACTCAAAGCTAGTATTTTTCAGTTAGTGTATACTGTAACGACGATATATACAATATTTATTGGTTCAAAAATTAGATGAAACATCATTCCTTTTTAAACATCTTTAAATAGCATACACATTTCCATATAACGTTGCAAAAAAATGTTTCACGATTTTTGATAAAATGATCGCAGCGGTCATTTTCTGATCATAAGATAGTTCTGCCAACCGCAATCGGGTAAATAAATATAATTATAAATAAATTAATTAATGATGAGATCGGTATGTGATATAATTTCCCTGAGTGACGGTCAAAACAATAAATATAGGAACCTACTTAATAACAAAAATAGCGTCGATTACAAATGCTACTCTCGTATGATCAGAATTACCACTCCTTGCGGATATCTTATAACCGATCGTGGTGCAATTCCATTATGCAATGCGAATTCATTCTATAATGTTAGTTCAATTGGATTGTTACACTTCCTCCAGAATTACATGAATGGTTATTGGAAATTGTCACTTCTCATTAAAAAGCTTTTGGTGGGTAGTTTTATATTGATAGAAAATACTATAATATAATAATATATTAATTTATCACGCTCATATCGATATGAAAATAATATTACAAACTCTTATATCTAAAAATATGGTTCCTGAAATGTCTAAATTGTTTTATTTTAATTGTTTGAGCTTACTGGTACAAGCCGGCCCTTAGATGTTGTTTACTATAGAAACATTGCTTAATTCAGTAAACCTACTGCATGCCTTGTAAATGGCGATATATGTTATGAATAAATTCCTCGATGTGTGGATGGAGAGGACCTCATCGAAATGCAGATGGCGGCTATTGAGTAAGAAGTTCTTGAATGTTTGCGTCACCAAAATAATTTAATATGAATTGAAACCAGTTATTAAACCCATCTTTTTTTTGATAATTTATTGATTCTTTATTATACTTAAGTTGAAGTTTCCATCTTATTGTTTTACTTATATATATAATAAAAAAGAATATCCAAAAATAAATATTTTCTTTTATCGTCACCAAGAAATAAGCTTTAAAAATGTTCGTATCAATTTATAGGTGATTTCATAATATAAATATATGGTGATATTATGACGGGATCAAATTACGAAATATATTTTACAATGACACTTTACTTTGGGCAAGGAATAATATTTTACGCCGATCTTCCGATATGCATGCAGATATCTATTTACTTTTAAGGTGTTAACTGTCAATTCTTGGTGGAAAGACATTATATTTAAAAAAATAAAACACAATTCATTTGTACTACTTCCACATATTTATAATGATCAGGACCGGTTTCGCTCATCACGAGCATTATCAACTGATAAAAATACAAACATAACAGGCTAATTTATATAAAATTGAGTGTGATGAATAAAGGTATATAAAACTGATTGTTTATGAACTAAGACAAGAAAATACTGATTAGCAAACAAATTATACATAAATCAAATAATAGAGTCTACAATTAAAATGTTATGGACCTCTTGCAAATCAATAAATACTAATCTGAAATCACAAATATAGCTACATTAAAAGTCCATTTAGCTGAGCAAAATTTTTTAATGACATTACTAATGCAATAAGCAATAATGAATCAGAAAAATTATAAGAAAAAATTAGTGAACCATTTAAAAACAATCAAATATTAACTATGTAATTAATATTAACAATAAACAGCCACCTTAAGTGGAGAAAGCCTTTATATTAGAGCAGTGCTCCGCAACCGGTGAGCCTTGGCACGCCGGTGGGCCACGAGACGACCCCAGGTGTGCCGCGGTGCAGTACGTCCAAAATGAGAAAAATCGAGTATCTTATATTAGCAAAAAAATGAAAGCCATTCGATTGCAACTTAGCTTAGATAATCTGAGGTAGTTAAGCTTAGTTCATTTTTTTAGTTATAATTTTACAAATGCTTTTTAATAATTTGTAATTTTCAGAAACAAAAAGTGTTTTAAATATTCCATCACTTTGAAAAGGTAAAAGGGTATAATTGGCTTTTATTAAAAGATGTATTAGCTTCTAATTCGAATTTATCAAATAAAAACAAATGAATAAATTGTAAGTTTTGCTTATTAAATTTACATGTGTTTGGCTTGTGGTGTGCCGCGAAATATTTATGGGTGCTTCGGTGCGCCATGGGTGAGAAAAGGTTGCAGAGCATTACATTAGAGCATGCTTATACTATATTTATCAGTTTAACTGATTACCGAAAAGTTAAAATACCACTAAAATGAATGAAAGTATGTCGTTGAAACTAAATAATGTCCTATTATGTTAAAAAAAACACTTCAATTAGTTACAACGTTTATCAGTGACATATTTTAAATGAATCATTTATCATTTTTTCTCAAAAATGATAAATCAAATATGCCCAAGTTAATATGGTATGTGACTTTTACTATTATATACAAGGAGAATAATATTATTGTAAAATTTAGAGTTGATATATAGTGGTAATGATTTTGAATTTATTAAGTAACTATGTAAATCAGGTTAAACTTGTGCCTTTATTTATACCTATCTGGTGGTATGTGTAATAAATAAGCATATCATTTTTTCAATCGGATAGAAATGATTCATATAAATATATCTGTACCGGTTTTAACTACTCAATAGAATCCGGGCTCTGAAATATATTACTACCGACTTGCTTATTATTCTCAAAACATGGTGACGTAGTTGAAAAGTGTACATATATAAAGTTTGTTGAACTATATCTATCACCTTAATTTATTATCATCGTTCCACGATTTCATTGGAAACGAGGAATACAAGATAGAAGGTAATATTCATACATTGTTTTGGTGACGTATTTTCGTTATATTCTTCAGCCTGATTGCAAAACAGTGGTAATTTTCATGCGTAGCATTTTATACCTTATCAGAAGATTTCACATTGACTTGGCGTGGTAAATGCCATGCATGATATCCTCAGCTTCTAAATGAAGCATTTACACTTCCAAACTTTCCACATGACGTCACTAGTCAAACTCATGGACGTTAATGTTAATACATGTCAGTTTTTAGTTATATCATTTCATTTTTTAAAAAAACTCGACAAACAATAAAAATACATGTCAAAATTACAGGTGTCTTGTTCATGCGAAAGTCAAATCTAATATTTTAAGTAAAAGAGTACGAGCGTCATGGTCGAGATTCCAGATAAATATCTTGCGTGAAACTGCCAATGCTTCTTTCCTAAAGTGTGTAATATAATTAATACTCTTCCGTACTTATATTATATACTATTGGTCTCCCACGAGTATAAAGCCTTTACTATTAACGGTGCGGATTTATTAGTCATCGATATTGGTAATTATATACGACTGTTCAATCCGTATAACCAAATACACCCGATCGTCTTTTTGCACGGTCTAAGAAAACGGACTAATTATTTTTTACACTGATTTTTTCCATTTACTCGGATATTCAAGACGAAACGTATTATTAGCTACAGTATATGTACTTATATATTTAAAAAATACTTCGACCCTTGTGAATATTGGAATCATTGTCATTTTTGCCAATTAGCGAATTTTAAGATGCAGGTGTTCATGACTTTTTTCACGGAGGATACGTTCCAGACACTAAAGAGAATAAGGGTGTAGTTAGCTACCTTCGTAGCTGATGTATTTTTGGTAATAAAACAATTATATTTATATAAATATTTGAGTAATATGATTGAAATTGAATGGTAATATTTATTATCACATCTTACTGAATTTTTCTATTAATAAAAATCAGAGGCTCTCAACAAGTATGATATAATATATTTATACGGCATTGTTTAAGGTGCTATTCGAATCATCTAATATGCGAAAAAAATAATTAGGTATTTATAGTTTGTGTTTTAAAATGTGATGCGGTAGTCACAATTTTGCGAATCTTTTATCCCTATGTGAAACTATTCATCTTATATCATAAAAAAGCTGTTTATTTGAGACGTAAAAAAATAAATCAAGGATATGTTCCTATTTTTTATTAAATAAAATAATGATTTTAAATGAAATTACATAGCTGTTAGAATTGTCTGTTTTTGTTTGTACACACTTCGTTAAAAAAATAATAATATGTATTAAATATATAATTATTTCAGTAATAGAAGGCGGTATTATTGCAGAGGTTTAAAATATATTATGCATATAAATATTTGTTTTTCGGTAGATATAATAAAGGTCTTAAGTACTTTGAAATTTTAAAACATATCCATCATGTGTATAAGTTTAAATATGTCCTCTACCAATGTGAAGCATATCGGAATCTTAGTGGAATAGGTATCTTAATAGAGGTTGTTTAACGAGAACTGGTTTTAGGTAACTCACTTAATCTTTCTCTTATATAAATATGTAATGGAAAGGACGAAGGATTGGGTTAGTTTATGACTAGTAAATAGTTAGCTAGTGTATGAAGGTTTCTTTTAGAGTATTCGAATCTTTAACCGTGCAAACGGATATTACGAAAACCCAATTTCATTCATTGACCACTTGGTTACGAGACCGGTGACCGTATTATTTTCATACAATATGCACATACATAAAAGCTCATAGCGAAGGTTGAAAAGTAATTTGAATAAAGCAAAAAGTAGAATTATCAAATTTCGACCTTGTTTGAATAAAACAAAAAAAAATATTATGAATATTTTGTTTGTAATATTTAAAATGTTTTCAACGCTTCTGAAAGAAGATGCCCTGTGGCATTATAATGCAAATTTTTTGTTATTTATTTTCAGTATAACGGTTTTTATGTTTATTATAATCGGATAATTCACGTCGTGGTTGCTATAAAATATATAATTTATCTTAATACAAACAAGTCAACTTAATGGCTTAAATTTATTTTCTTGATTATATTTTTTTGTGATTTGAAGATAGTGATTGCAAATATTTTATTTGTTATTAGGAAATAGTATGATTTATTTTAATGACAACGTATTTTTTTTTCAGTCACAAATATTCACCGAATCGAAAAATACGTGTGTTGGCATGCAGGAATTTCGTGCATTAACGACAGCTTGAAATCTATTGCATCCTGCAAGAAGATATCACCAAATTCATCTGACTTTATGAATGTAATAAGTATTAACGACTTAACGTAGAACACATTTCTTTTCAACTATGTATCTCAAAACTAGTAGCTAGCTACTCGCTCTCTCTACACTCTACATCCAGTTTTCAAAACATCAAAGACACCCATGTATCGGATATAAAAATGCAAATCGAAAGGAGAGGGGATTGGGTTGGAGATTGTAAGAGTGCTGAAATGGCATAATTTAAAGTTTTATGAAATCACTAGGCGATAAGTTTTATCGAAACGATTCAAATCATTAAATAATAAATTGTCTGAAGGTTTTGAAGATCTCGGTATGAAGATTCCAGATTGGTTTTTAAGCAAAATTCAATTACGAAAAGAATTAATTGCATCCAAAGCTAACGGAAAATTTAAGCTCAAATGTACGGGCACTTGGGTGCGGCACAAAATTATAAATCCTTATCCTGGATTAAGCGGGGTTATAAAAAATCTCATTTATAATAACATTTAGTGCCGTTACAGACAGAATGATAAACAGGTAAAGCCGTCTACAAACGAAGCAATTTAATCAACAAATTTAATCAAGCCTAAAAATTTGTCTCATCATGACGTATCAAATTAATCAAACTAGTACTGTTAGATTGTTTTGGAAAACAACATTTTTTTAAAAATGTTTTGTTATTAATGGTTCATTTGTGTGGGGGAGTGGCACTATTACAATATTGCGTATTTCCTATACTCTTAAATTCGGTTCTAAAAAAAATACAGAATGCTATTGATTGATTAATCGCCAACAGAATTGATCATGGAGGGTTTGTTTTTGGTCTAATTAAAAATTATGCTTTCTCACGTAGCATTTCTGTTCGATGTTATGCCTTGAACTATCGAGCATCCCCACTGCGAATTTTTAACAACGTTCTTATCAGATCGTTCAACTATAAAACGTATAAAGTAATAAGAGTTGATTTGAATTTTTGATGGCGAGTTCTACAAAAACTTTTTACCGATAGTTTATTATCCGAGCAGTAAACAATGGTTGCCTGTAGCCTCAGGGTTATAAGCTAAGTTCAAACATGACTTCACCAAAAAACCTGATTTATACGAGCTTTGATAGTGGAACACGAATCGTAATGTTCTGTCTTGTGTCATGACTGAGATTTATCGCAAATGTTAAGACTTTTTCAACTTGATATTTGCAAAGAAATTTACAGCTGGGGGTAACTTTAAAATTGTACTTATAAAAATTATATAAACGCAAGACTGGTCGATAGCTATCAAAATAACTGCTTATCGTTTGTAAAAGGGGAAATCTACATCGAAGTTTCTGAGGTAGTGAAATAATTAGAAAATCTACTACTCAAGTTGCTTGAAGACAAAAGGATTCAGCGAATGATATAAAATCCATATTCATAAAATGTGTATCATATTATACATACTCTATTCGGACACGATTGATTTTCGGATCAGAGATAAACTTATGATTTTTTCATGTTTTTAGTATCTAACATTTTTACTCTAACACACTTCTCCATATCTCTTCAGACATATAATATATGTTATTTTTAAAATATAATGCTTTTCCACGAAGAATTGAGAGTTCACAGCTAAAAAATATAAAACATGTACCGGGTAACATATTCCTTTCGGCTTATACGCGGACAACATGAGAATTCTACCATTCTCGAAACTGATGTCGACATATTCTACTCGGGTGAAAATGAATTTAGAAGATTAATATATTTTATGTTTTAAAGAAGATTTTGTCGAAGCTTACTCGGTAAATTTCCTTATCAATTATTATTATTCTAACGTTTGTCTCCGTTGTCACATTGCGAAAGCAATAAACCTGTAATTTTTAATTTTTTGCGATGTGTTTCATATAAATAAATCGAAACAGTATTTTTAAATTTTGGATCAATAAATATTGGTATGTTGGAAGCTTGTGTTTTCTTGTACCTCGTGACAAAAAGTTGCTCAAGCGCGTTGAAACTAGAAACTAGACTTCTTACCAAACTTGATAGGTAGGATCTTCTTAGCAACAATTGAGCTAAGAGTTATAGTGGCCGTTACCGGCTACCAAAACACCATCGTTTTTATTTGAACAAATTATTGCATTGTCTATGTATAAACGCTATACACAAGAATATTTTTTGGTTCCCTTTTGTCTATGCTTCAAGCGGTGAAAGTGGGTCGACGAACGCACGTCAAAGGGGCTCTTTTTCGACTTCTTTTTATCTATTATTTACCAGGTATACTGGTATAAAATACTTAAACATATTTGAAATTCGTATAAATTACTACTAAAATCACGATGGCAGACAGTGATGATGAATATGACCGTAAAAGACGTGACAAATTTCGCGGCGAGCGCGGCGGTACCGGTGGTACAGAAGGAAATAGTTATCGTGGCAGCGATAGACGCGAAGAAAGATCTAGGGGCAGGGAAGAATGGCAAGACAGGTATGATTAATATCATTACAGGGTTATTTCACTAACTCCACTTTATTATTTCTCCTTTGCATACACTGCTCATCCTGCCTAGCTTGCTAACCCATTCCTGACCTTTCGTCCGTTCACAGATTCCGGCATCCCAAAAAAAATACTCGACCTCCAACAGATCCAGACTCCTTAGAATCCCGAAGGTAATGTGTAAATACTAATCTTATCTTGTCATGAAAATTACTTCCATTAACCTATAAATAAATGAAAAAAAAAACCAAAAATTCTAATAAACCAACTATGAAGCAATAAAGGGGAAATTTTTTCGTTGTCTCACTCAATGCGTGAATCCTTATTTAATTCTCAATGACAGCATAAATATATATCAACATCACTATGGAGATATATGTTACTGAAATACTGCTTGAAATGATATTTCCAGATCTTATTCTATAACTGAAAATAATAAAACTATATTCAACTCACCTGTCTAAACCATCTTTTAAAATTTCCTTTTAATGTTATACCTTTCAGTTGGGAATAAAAATATTTAAATCTATCATATTGATAGTTTTTACATGTAATCAATAAAAGATTTGATCTCTTCCATCAGGGAATCTTGGTCGAGTGGCAGAGCAAGAGGTGGGCGAGCTGATTACCGAGAATACAGAGGTGGAGCTAATGCGTCACGAGGATACTCACCTGTTCGAGAAGGCGGCCCTGGGGCAAAACGCATGCGACCTGATTGGTCTGTGGATGATCGACGCTATGGCGCGCTTCATGATGCTTATGGTAGTTACGGATGGGCGCATGAAAGCTACGGACCCCACGCTGCCCATCAGGCCTATGCCTTGCATTCACAGCCAGCATCTGCCAGGTGGGCACATCTTAAATAACATCGGAGACTTTCTTAAATTTATTTACGCTTTAATAATGGAACTATTACTTTGAATAAGTTTTCTAATCATATTAAAAAAAAATATATATATTCAGTAAACCTTTTTCTGCTCTGTATAACATTTCCAATCTTTCTCAATTGACAAAATGCCTATTTTTTGGTTTTAATTAAATGTATTACGTTTGTTTTATATTGATGACAATTGGCTATTTTCAGAGAGAGCAGTATGAGTGGTGCGGCATCTGGTGAAACGCAGCCTGCTATGATGTCCTTTAAAGCTTTCCTCGCTTCCCAGGATGACTCTATCACTGATGAAGATGCCATTAAGAAATACAATGACTACAAATTAGAGTTCCGTAGGCAACAGCTCAATGAGTTCTTTGTGGCCCACAAAGATGAAGAATGGTGAGAGTAATTTTCACTACTTTGCGTATTTCTTGTCAGTGTTCATGATAGCAAAGTGTGTTTTGACTTGTCGCCTGTGTAAATTTTAACATTCTGCCTGCCCAATAATATAAAAGTTATCTACATTCTTTGATTGATTTGAAAATTAATAAAGGAAACGATATATTTTCGATCGACGGCAGAGACGTTGGTATGTTTGATTTTGAAAATCTTTTAAGATAGATCAATAGGTTCCTGAGATTTGAATGGCTTATTCCGGTGATCGATTCTTTGACCGGACGCCCGAGTCGATTTGCATAAAGCAGAGGCGTCGTCAGTGTCCATCGTCCGTAAGCCATTAAAGTCTCCGTGTTGATGTAAATCTTAATATGTGAACGTTTGTCCCCACAGTCAACAGCGTTGTTCCGGAATCCTCCACGCTGTTCACCATATGAAATCAAAACTGAAATACATTTTTCATTAAGACGTGTGCGACGCATAGCTTTTTGTCCGCGTTTCAATTATAACCGTGTAGATTTTTACGATATTTGCCTGGAGCGCGCAATGCTTCAGGTATCGCGTGTTAGGTAAGGGTTATTAGGTATCGCCATTGTGAGGGTCACAGGTGAGATGAAGAAGACATTCTTTTCTTTTCAATATTTGTTATGAGTGAAAACCTTATATTTTAAACAAAATTATTTCAAAAAAATGCATCCATATGATTTTATCACTTCAAAATTTCTTAGGAAATATATTTTATAATCCTACTGCATTAATTATCGAAATGTCATTGCATGTACAGATTAATATTATTGTTTTGAATTGAGTTGCTCAATGAGGATTGCGGTAACTGTTTTCAATGGTATATTTTTCATGCACTTCAACAAAAATCTTCCAATATAGCGACCAACCTGAACTAAAATTATTACACTGAAGCATACGAGCAGTGTTATTCCTGTCAGTGTGTTTCTTATATACGGATATATGAAATCATATGGGTGTTCATTAACAAGCTTAATTGCTGTCCTAAATTTTAAATAAAATGTAAGGTTTTAATGTGATTCCATTTTGTTTTTCACAAATTTCTCATTCCATAGGTTCAAGATTAAGTATCATCCGGAAGAGTCACTTAAACGCAAAGAAGAACAACAGACCTCATTAAAGGTGAGTCTTCTCGCAAATATTTCAATAGCAATTCAAAGTTTGTGAAAGTAAAATCTTTTTTTTATGTATGGTTTTATTACACAAAAAATTATTTAATTTTGTTGCCTTCTTGTATGTAGAAAGGTGATCAGATCATTAATTTTGGATAAAGCTTAACAATACCATTTAAAATAATTAGCTTTAATAATATCGCTTTACAAGAATAAATTGCTTGTTTTCCAATTCATACATGTGCAATGATACCATCTGTAGGAATGATATCAACACAACATTAAACTATTGTTTCAGAACCGACTCGAAGTATTTGTAGAACTGCTCGATAATGCTAACTTAGATAAGATTACTGTGGATGTGGAGCAATCTGAACAACTCATTAGATTGCTAGACACGGTTGTTATCAAATTGGAGGGTGGAACCGAACAGGACTTGAAAGCTTTGGATGAACCGCCTAAGCCTCCGCCAACTGTTGAAAATAATGGTGACTTATTTATTTAAATTCTGACTCGGTCACAATTCTCACATTCATTAAAAATACATTTGAACATCTATATAATTAGGGGAATGTATTTTCATCTTTTTTTTTTGTCAGCTAAACCTGTGGAGATAATTCTAGACAGCGAGACTGTTGATATCGTTAAAAAAGAAAGTGTTCAATCGGAGAATGAGGATGAAAAACCCAAGTCAGAAAATGACGCCGCATCCGATGTCAAAGAAAAGGATACCACTCCTCTTTGCATGGACATTGACCCCCATCACCGAGAACTACAAGAGCAAGCGAAGATCTTCTCCAGAGTCAATTCTACTGTGGAAGGTGTCGATGTTCCAGTAGAAAACACTTCAGGTAATACAGATGGATTAACTCCAGATTTTGTCTTAATCTTTGTATAAAATACACAACTCTCGCTACTGTTATTGCTTTATTGCTGAATTAATTCAGGAAAATATTATTAAAAGATATTTGATAGACTAGTCTTTTCAATATAATATCACATTCTAGAATTGATGAAATTATTATTTCTCTTCATAAACATAAATATATCTTATTGAGAAATATGAATTTAAATGACCAAGAATTTTAAGTTACCTTGACATCTTCATAACAATTTTTTTCAATCTAGCAACAGACATTCAACCCCCGGGAGTAGAAGTCAGTGGAGCAGTTCCATCTAAAAGAAAGCGTTCAAGAACCTCTTCAGCTTCCTCATCTGGTTCATCGTCTTCCTCATCATCCTCATCTTCTTCGAGTGATAGTGAGGGCGAAGCGGATGGAGAGAATGCAGAAAAGAGAGCCGGGGTGTCTGTTGAAGAGCCTAAACCTCCCGGTCACACTGATGAACTTGAAGATGAACCTGATAAGGGGACGGTTGATGTTGATGAGGTGAGAATCTTGCATTGAATATATTTTTTAGTAATTATACGTTGTAATATATTACTTATATTAACTCACATTTGCAATCTTTTGATATTTTCGTTTATTACCTCGGTTTACATGCTCTTACAAAAACCTGTACGTATCTTTTTCTTTTAATAATATGAATGAAACTCTCATTCTCGTCAACATTCACTAAATATGATAATAATATTTCTTATGTAATATAAATTGATTTATTTATGAACAAATAAGTTCTAAGCACTAAGATCTCAAAAAAATAGCTTTTGAAAAGATTATGAAATATGAAGCAGGAGTAAAAGAGCGGGCTGAGCAACCTGAAATTTATATAATACTCAAAAGCGTCTTTCTAGTTGTATTTTGTATTCATTGAAATTTAGTTTCGAAAATTTTGATACCTGAACAAGCAATTTGTGCATTGACGGTTCTCATGATTGATACCATGGGCCATATAAACTAATTTACATCAGTGGAGGGCCGCATGTTTTCAATATTTAAAATTGGACCAAACAAAAGACGTTACAAATAAAAAATATTTCAAAATTATTTTAAAATATACTAATTATAAAGAAGTTGGCAAATATTTATTCTTTTTTTGAGGACACTTGGGACCGTTTTCCACAAAGCAAATCATTATAATTTGGTTCAATATTTTGAGCTGTCGCAATTTTCAAAATTGACGATAAATGCTGATCGGTTAATCTTGACCTTTCTGGATTTTTGTCGTTTTTCGTTCCAGAAAATAGTTGCTCGCATAAATATGTACTTCCGAATATAGCCATTATACGCATTACGAAAGACATTATTAGTATTATGACTTTTAATTTAAGTTAAGTTAAAAATGACTGAAATTTTCGCTGGCAATGGCGACGATCAATGACTAACGTTTTCACAGTTGTTGGTAAACAACTGACATTTCAACTGACATGGCTGATCGTGTTACGAGCAGGATTAAATATATTTTCATCATCTGTGGCGCTGCTGTCACTGCTAATCACACGAGTACTGTTGCTATATGTAAAATTATTCGAATGCAAAATTTTAACTAAATTGCATGCAAAGAAAAGTAAATTTGTTTATATCAAAATAAAGAATTAATATTGTTTTACAATTTAAAAAAATATTTTTCCAAGAAGTCTCAGCGGGCCATCAACCATTTGTCGGAGAGCCGCGTGTTTGACATGCCTGCTATAGAGCAACATTAGTTCTTGCTTTTGTTGTTGGTAGAAGGTTTAATAAATTGAAATGATAATTCTTGCATAACAGCTTATTTTTATGTTGCAGAAACCTTCAAATAATGCAGAGGTAGCAGCGGAAGATGCCAATGAAGATGACGAAGTTAAAAGTGTAGATCAAGAAAAAGAATCATCTGAGAAGCAAGACGATCCATCGAATGAAGATTCCAATAAAACCGAAGATCCAGATAAGAAAGAGCCGAGAGCTATGCATAAAACTACTTCCATATTCTTGAGAAATCTTTCACCCACTATCACAAAAGCTGAAGTTGAAGCCGTGAGTTGTTTGAACTGCTGCAAATTTTACATAACTATAACTTTATATTTCCAATGTTTTGTTGAATCATTCAAAATTGTGAGGACATACATCCATAATGCTTATGTTTGTGAACTCGATACTTTTATAATATCCAGCTTTACACACAAGTGCTTCCGCACTCGATTGGGAAGTCTGTGTGATCTAAAATGAGAGAGTGTGTGTAAAGTTTTCGTTTTCAAGCACACTTACCACCCAATTGCCTGTGGAAGCGCCTGTGTGTAAAGGCTGCTAATAGCTTAAATTGTATGCCTTCTAATTTCGTAAATATATTGATTGCATTTTTCCACTTTTTTAGATGTGCAAGCGATATGGTGGATTTCTTCGGGTAGCTTTAGCTGATCCGGCACCCGAGAGAAGATGGTTCCGCCGTGGATGGGTCACCTTCAAACGAGAAGTAAATATTAAGGATATATGTTGGAATCTCAATAACATAAGGGTTAGTAATTATTTTATTCTTTCTCTTAAAGCTTGTTGTGTTCATTCTTCTCTTGTTTATTGCCTTGCTCACCAATGTCTATCTAATTTAATTGGAATAACTTTTCAGTTACGGGATTGTGAACTCGGCGCAATTGTAAACAGAGATCTTTCAAGACGCATCCGGCCCGTAAGCGGAGTCACTCTTCATAGGCAAGTTGTACGAGCTGATGCTCGCTTAGCCGCTAAACTGTGTCATCATTTGGATGCTCGGGCAGGATTATGGGCCTCTAAGGAAGTGAATAATCATAAAAACGAGAATTCCACCCAGGTATTTTATAAACCGGTTTTGTTTATATTTATTTACTAGAAACAACTGAAATAAAATTGATATTGAATTGTAATTGAAATGTAATTGAAATGTTGGTTAATGCTTTAATACATCTACGTGATAACTAAATTAATTTTTCAGTTTGGCCTTGTATCTGCGAATCCTGTTCTACACAACATCACAGAATATCTTATCGAAGAGGGTTCTGCTGAAGAAGAAGAGTTATTAGGAATGAGTGGTAGCGGAGGAGAAAACGCAGATAATACTACAACAGACGGTGTAGCAGAAGGGGCAGCCAATTCTAGTGCGGAGACGGTCGATCGTGATCCTCAACTGACAGCTGTTTTGGACCGATTAGTTTTATATCTAAGAGTCGTTCACTCGGTTGACTATTACAACCATTGCGAGTATCCTTACGAGGATGAGATGCCCAACCGATGCGGAATTATGCATGCCAGAGGACCCCCACCCACTACCAAGGTTTGATTATTCTAGATGTAATACTTTTTCATTGCAGTAGAATTTCAGTGTGTTGTGCCCCGTAATGTTTTCCCACATTGATCATCCAACTATAGTTAATTACGTATGAAAACGTATGCGATGTAACTTAATACATTTATTTTCAAGTAACATAATATTTTCTTTCTGTATCGTAGGTCACCTCAAATGAAATATCAGAGTATATTCGTGTCTTCGAAGGCAAAATGTCCGCTTTTCTGCAAGACACGCAAACACTTGACGACGATGAGCTCGTAAAACTGGGAACAAAAGACTGTCAAGGAGAAGTGGAAAAATTCATCCAGGCCAACAGTCAGGAACTCGCCAAAGACAAATGGCTTTGTCCACTCAGTGGGAAGAAATTCAAGGGCCCTGACTTTATCAGGAAGCACATATTCAATAAGCACGGAGAGAAGGTTATTTATTAACAACTGTTATTTTTTATCACCCATGAGTTATCTTTCGATAAAATAATCATTTTATTATTTATTGTCAAATTGTACATGTAGTCCTAAAATGGAATATTTTTACCCTGTTTGTTTGTTTCTTAGGTGGATGAAGTGAAAAAAGAAGTAGAGTATTTTAATAACTATCTGCGTGATGTAAAGCGACCACAATTATCGGAACATCCCACTGCGGGCAGAAGGCCGGAACCGGCTCATCAAGCGCCTTCATATTCTTCAGGGTTTGTTAAAAGTTTATTTGAATGCATGCCAGGAAAAAAAACTGGTATCTTTTCCTTTTTGTTTGATATTGCCTAGAATAATTGATATGATGTGCATTAAGCAGCAAGCTGGACTCTAAACATTTTACATATATATCAATTGGACAGATTATTAATAGAATGTATGGACTCATCAATCATGTCTTTTTGGCGATTTACTTATTGCATCTGATTTTTAGTTACGGGTCTGGAGCCTACGGTGGTTATGGCCGCGGAGGTTACGGCAGTTATCACGCACCATACGGTTATGCGCCGCCAGCATACGCGCTAGCCTACTCCGCTCCCCGCCATGCCAGGTCATTCGCACGCGGCAGGTACGCGCTATGAATATGCTACTTATTCATACTCTGCGTAAAACTAGTGTCATCAATTGAAATTATGTTAGGCTTATATTATATCATAAGATATTTTAATATTTCTTTTTTTTTTTCGCTATTTTTAACAAGATTACTAATACAAACTCAATCTGTTTTCATTGAACTGATACGACGGTAACTATGCAGTCACAAATTGTCATGCGGTTTTTTGTTTATCAATTCGCTTATGTATTCAATTTTTTATTTAAATTCCCCAGTGATGACTGGGGATGCATTTTATTCATATTTTTAATATTGTTATAAATTATTACTAATGAAAAAATGTGCCAAAAAAGAACAATCTATCTATATAGTATATCCCTGATTTTAACAACAGCAAAAATGATTTTTTTCGCAATACTAGAATCAAAAATATATTTATACATATTATGTGCAATAAAATTTTACACAATGATGACACTAGTTTTATTTTATAGTATGGTTTTTATCTTTAAATAATTGTGAGCGTATTTTTGTATTTAGTTGTTGTCAGCATGAGTAACATACAGCGAAATGTGTCGTGGCTTAAGCACTATTATTTATTTCACTGTAAAAGTTCCTTTATTCTGGATTTTTAATTTCATTATTGATTTTGGTTTTTTTAAATAATATTGTTTATCTACTAAATATAAATAGTCAAGACTACCAAGATATTAGAGATAGCAATAGATGTCGCAAGTTCAGAATATAGTACAAAATAAATTTAATTTTATCTTGCGTTGACAACCTTTGACAACCTTTCTTATATCTATTTCACTGTTGTATGCAGAAGATAATTGCTAGTAAATTTGACACAACATTTTAAACATGTTTCCTTTCATGTATATTTATTTAATAAATACACATCTCTAAAATAGGTTAAAATTTACTAATTTTTTTGTAAACATTCTTCGATTAATGGCACACTATAGAACAGCGGTTTCCAAACTAGGCGAAAAGTTAAGCCTTTTAAATCTTTATTGCTTAGTATTTGCGACACTGAAATTTGGTGCTAAAATGTCCGTTTAAAAAAATATATTAGCATCTATTTCATGTTTTTCTATTAAATACTATCTGTGTATATAGTCATGTTTGCCGCAGTAATCATCAAAACAATTACTTAAAACGTCACTTGAAATATTGAATGCGTTTAGTGGTGGAAAAAGGAACTCTGAATAACACTTTCATCAACCATACCACAATTTAATAAACTTTGTACTGATATACAAGCTCATCCATTACATTAAAAACAAATGCATAAATACATTCATATAGTAAAAAATCTTGTTAATATTCTGTGAATTACCTTTTATTCACTTTCAAAATAAATATTAATTTTTTTTTTAAATGATTTATTATTTTATGAAAAAGGGATGGTCATGATATGAGGCGTAGTAACAAAGTTTGGAAACCAAATCTATAGAAAGAGAACTGTGTTTGCACTGTCCATAATTTTAGCATATATATATATATATATGTATGTATGGCGTTTAAAATAGATGACTTGCAGGTTTCCAGTTACCATGAGATGTAATGATTTTTTTAATAACTAACATTTTTGTGTGCTCAGTGTTTATAACATAGCTTTACTCTTCTACACATCTAATCTATTCGGCAATCATAAAAACACAAACCACGTTTCAGGGATACAATTGTGGACCGATCCAGACCTGTGATTACATACAATGACCTTGACCTCCCAGAGAATGGTGATCTATTTTAGTGTATTTTCTTTACTTCGAGGCCATTATAATAAAAACTTTTTTTTTTTTGAACTTCTTTAATTTATAGCATGATTTTATTCATTTGTTGGGTATTTCCGACTGCTTTTTTTTATTATATATCTGCTACTATTTTTGACAATAAATGTAAAATTGACATTGATAAATATATTTTTTTTATTTACGAACACCTTGTGACCCGTTTATCCTTTGATATTTTTACTCTGGGAGGTGGGCGTAGTGAAGGAAGTATATACAGCAGTGTGATATTGCTTTATTTTTGTACTGAAGTAACAAATTGTTTTTATTATCATGTTGTTATATTTTGATATGATATGTTGATATTTTCAGATAAAAATTATAGTGAAGGCAGGGATCTAATGAATCTGTAAAATGATAGAAACACAATTTTTTTTCAATTTCCTAAGTAAAATAAAAATATTAATTATTTATAATACATCAATGTTACATTACAATAATATCTTCTGTGAATACTCATATTAACTCATCGATATTCTTATATGAAACATTTTATCCCTTATTATTGGTTGTGTTCTTTGTTTGCATCCTGTTTTGATGTTAAGTAGATTTTTATGTCCATATGTTGCTATGTTTTCTTCTTGGTAAGATTATAAATTTTTGAAAATTTTAAAGGGGTGGAGTGTCAGACTTTCGCCCGGTGATTCACTACAGAGACCTCGATGCGCCGAGGGAGCCAGAAGAATTTGTTTAATACTTTTAAGAGACTCGAGTCAAGTGATGATATTGATTGTTCAATATTTGTATCAGTGGCCTAATTTCTTGCTCATTAAGATTTATCCCTTGAGATTATGCTTCCAAGAAGTGTGTTAGACTATCAACAGTATTTTGCTGGCTGCAATTGTGTTCATTAAACAGCCATTTATCGTATTTAAAAATAATGCATATTAAGGAATACAGAAGTGATTTTAATATCTTAATGTAAGTGTAATTTGAAACATCAATTTATTTTAATGTTTTATTACTTCCTTTAATAAATGTCTTTTATTATTGACACAATTATTCACTGGTTTTCTATTTGGTAAAAATAACATATATTTTCATATTCACACTCCACCTATTATTTTATTGATATATTTCAATAAGACACGCTGTTAATTTTAGAAAATTATTTATTGTCTTTTTAAGTACATCATCTTTTCACACTTTGTACTGCAGAACTCTCTATCCACAAAAATAGTAAAGACAATGTATTTTTACACTCGCAAACATTATTTGACAAAACAGCAAATAGAGTGAGGTTTGTTGTTGGTAGGTATTTACACAATGCAATACAGTAGACTCCCCGATAACGCGGTAGGTAGGGGGCGAGCCATCTCGGAGCGGGCTATTGGGGCTACCATATTCATAGAAAATCAGAGCATGCGGCACAGGAGTATTTTAACCTGTAAAGAATGAGCACTTGCAAATTTGAATGAAAAACCAAGTTTCCCCAATCGTGTTATCGGGGATCTACTGTATGCGTCTTATTTTGAAATTTTTCCTTAATTATTTCAGCTCGAAATTTTTTAGGACATGTAAAAAATGATTTTGAATTACATGAAAAAAATATGTACTTTTTGTTTGAACTACACTAAGATATTCAATAAATCTTAAAATAATACCTGATACATAGTTGATTAAAATAACACAAACACAAACCATATTTCTTCAGGAATCGGGTAAAAATAGATTTCTTTTGTATTAAATAGTTTTGTTTAACTTTATAAGAAAACTAATATTTGACTAAATACACCTGTTAAATCATAGGCAATTCAGCAACAATTTTAAATTATAAAGGCATCACTGATGACTAAAAGCTTCTTTGGCAAACATTCAATTAATTTACCATTATAAATTGCTTAATAAAATTCAATTATCGATGCCCTCTTTATCAACCTTAAACAACTAGTTGAGCATATGACAAGATATATCTCAATAATTTTCAAAGCACGAGACTGCAAACTGTATGCAAAAATCATTTTAAAATGTTTCATTTAACCTTTCACCCTCTCGCAAGTTACAATTGGTTTACTAATTGGAAGACAATAATATCATGACGGTAATTTAACGTGCGGACAGCTGAGCTCATCGGACATGTCACCGCAATTATCGGTTCCATTGCACACTCGCCATTTAGGAATACATCTTTTATTAGAGCATTTGAATTCATGTCTCCTGCATGAACCGCCGCATCCTATCGGCTCATCGCTGCCATCTCTACAGTCTGCTAGTCCATCACAGAAGAGAGTCCGTTGGATACATTCTCCATTTGTGCATGCAAATTGATCATCTGGGCAAGCTATGGTGAATAATAAAACACTTACGTTAATATGGAAGGTGTTGGTTTAATAATTTAAGATATCCTGAAGTGCTTGATGGAACTTCAAAATTAAATACGAACTATTTTGATGTTAATCTGAATTTATTTTAATACTTTGATATTGATCTTAACACGACAGCTGCTGATGGAATAGTTTTGTATGTAAATATGACGCGTGTGGACCCCAGTCAATTTATAATTAAGAAAATAATTTCAAATCTGTAGGTTTTTGTAATAACAGGTTGTATTTAGAGAAAAATAATTTGTACTACTTTCACAGGTTTACAATGATCAGGACCGGTTTCGCTCATCACGAGCATTATCAACTGATAAAAATACAATCAAAATTATATAAAATTGAATGTTTGCAATTACAAGGTATAGTAAACAGTTGGTTCGGACCGATCGGACGAAACTGGTCCTGATCATTATAAACAGTGGAAGTGGTACAAACAAATTGTGTTTTATTTTTAAAATATAATGCCTTTCCACGGAGAATTGACAGTGAACACCTTAAAAGTAATAGGTTGTCATAAGAATCAATTATGAAAAGGACATCGGGAAAGTGATACAGCTTCGTTTCAAAAAGAAATATTAATATTCTTATGTAATTAATTAAAATTTAATCATAAATCTGTAACTACTTTTTTTATAAGTATAATACATATAGGTATATCATGTTTACATATTTATAAACAACTTTCTAATTTAAATAATAATAAATTTGAAAAATCTTCTACTTTAGCTTAGCAATCTGCACGGGGAAATTTCGTAAAATGACCCAGTCCGAGCCCGTCATCTTCAGGCCTGACCTGGCCCAAGCCCGAGTCTCAATATCACACTTGTAATCCGACTCGAAGCCCAGATTTAGTTTTCTCGACCCGATAAAAAAAAAAAGCGCGAAAAAGTCCGATTTTTTTTAGTATAGTAAATCATTTATACTTTTCAAACAATATATGTTATTGTTTCCATATTTCCAACGATATTCAGAGCACATGTGAAATAAATTATTTATGTTCTAGTATTTATTGCCTTATGGCTGACTCATGACCCGAACCTAGTACGAAATATTTTTCTTAAATTTTAATTCCTTACCTGTCCCGGCCCGAGCCCAAATCTGAATTGTCTTTATCCACCCAAGCTCGGGTCCGTGCAGACCTCTAACTTGAGGCTACAGTTTTTGAATTTACATGATTTCGTGGTGACAAGGAATCCTAAACTAGGGGAATATGGTGAGTGGAATTGTTGAAGGATATGGATTTTAAATATTTTAATTATCAACAGCAGTTTCGGTTATTGGAAAATATCTTACCTGCAGTACAGTTTAATTCATCAGACCCATCCCAGCAGTCCACGACACCATCGCATCTCCTTTTATTTTCTAGACATGATGTATTATTCCCACAGTGAAAGTTTTTAGCGAGATTGCAAGCTATTTAGGATAATAAATAATAAAGATTTTAATAATTGAATTTAACATGAAAAAAAATTTGCTTTCAAATGAGCTCCCATAATTGCGTGTTTCTAAAGAAGTTTCGAAATTTTGGCTTAAAATTTCTGTCTCAAAAACATTAAATGATTTTACAAGAAAATTGTCACATACTATATATTGTAACACTACTTACTGCAATCTGTTTCATCAGATCGATCGTAACAGTTTATGTGACCGTCACATCTCTTCACACCTGGGACACAGAGATAGTTTTTACATCTCCACTCATCAGATTTACACAATTGCAGTGTTTCCAATGGACGGCATGTATAAATTGAATGTTTGTGGTCGAGTAGATGGCACGCCTCTATTTCCAGAGCACATAATCCCCCACAACCTAAAATATTTAGATTGTTTATTATTGCTTTCAATTAGATCGTAGGTGGGTAAATCACCTAAAAGTTATATTACCAATTTCTTTTGTGAGACAGGTAATTGAGGTTCTTTTAAAAACTACCAGTATTCTTTTATTGTTATGAAGTTTATTTTATAGGCGTTGGTAAAAAATTCTTGCATTCGATCTAGCAAAAAATGTCATTTTTGCTCGCCACTGAAGATGATGGAAATTATATTTGTAAAATTTAACAAAAAACTGTTTTTACCGTTTTGATCAGACTAGCGGCAGTGTACCTCAAAATTTTGCTACGTACTTGCTTACAGGTTTGGAATTCAGTAGTTGTTTACTTAAATTTTAAAATTGATATTCTTTATAATTTATTCTCACCGGTAGGGTCTCCAATGTCGGCAGCGGGTCTGCACATTGGAATGCCGCTATCGGCTACAGCTATACAGACGTCTAAAATCTTTCTACATCCTTTACAGTAATCCATTAACTGATTGGTGTAGTCTGCCATTTTTGATTTGTATTTACCGTTTCCATGTCTGATTATATTATCAGTCTTATTATTTTGAACAACACTATATATTGTATGATTTTCAACTTCGTATGTGAATACTTCCACTGAAGTTGAAGGCACATCGTTTTGTTCATATAAATTATTTGACATTATGGCATCATTCATTTCGGCAGAGTAAGGATGATACGTTGTAGATCTCTCAGTAGTTGTATCATTCGTTGAATTGACAATATCCAAAATTAATTTGGGCGGTGCATTGGTTAAATTTGTGAATGATACCATATGAAATGTGGAAAAACTACTCGAGAAGTGAACCAACAATCCTGCGATAAGAATAAATATGATCAATATCAGTATGACCCATCCGATTTGCGTTCGGTAAATTCTGCCTATAGAAGTATCTTTAAGAGCGAGTCGTAGAATCCAACTCACTCCACGTATACCTCTTCTCTTGATAATTTTACTCTCAGAACCTATGGTTGAAGTGCCAATGTTAAATGTAGTAATATGACTTTCGGTATCAATTTTCTTTGATACAGTAGGAACCGTGTCCCGATTGGCCGTTGAGGATTTAAAGAGTTCGTAGTCGTTCAGGTAATGATTAGATTGACAGACACCGCTTTGTTTTGTATTGAAGGAAGTAGACATGGAAGTGTTGCTTGGTATATTGTGCGCTTTGTTTCTGATTTCGTAGATCGGAGTCGAATGAACGTCCGGAGTAAAGACATTTTGGAAGTACAGTTTATCAGTTTGTGGGTTATTTTCTTCGGATTCAGCTGTATTTTTAGTTGAAATGTATCTTATAACATCTGCTTGCTGTCGAATGCTGCAATTATTTCTTAAGTCGCGTTTCATACGATGGGGGAGTGTATTAGTAATGAAAGCGCCTTTTCTTGATGTTTGTTTCTGACTGGCGAAACGTCTCTGATGTCCAAAATTTGGAATAGTTGTAGAAGCAGCATTAAGGTTATTGAGGAACTTTGTGGGGGCTTCTACGGAGTAAGTATTGCTACGCGCCATCTTCGGTTCAATTCAAGCTTTGTCAGGAAATGAAATTCTTCATGTTTGTTTTTTTCCTAAAATAGGAAAAAGACTATTAGGTTGCATGGTAAAAATATTATCGGCGTCCGCGGCGCAATTGGTAGCGTCGTTGGTTAGCGTGGTTTAATTCCCAGTGCGGACGGTTTTTATAAATTGAGCTTTCAATCGATTTATGGATACCATATGCTCCACACTGGGAGCGGACATGGAAAAATATATATTTGGAAGAACGTGATACATAAGACTAATAAAATTATACAATAGTATTGAAATTGTCAACTTGCAATATGCATAGGTTTAGACATAGGTACTTTAACCTTGTAACCAAATAAATATACATGCTAAACATTGGCAGACTTTGAAAACACGAAAATATGTATTTAATTATGGAAGGTTATTGGTTCCAATTGAACATTCTAAAAGATACTGATCAAAAGAAGCCACATCCATTAAATGACACTAATTGCGAATATTCATTTAAAATTTAAAAAGTAACATACGATCGTAGACATATGATTCACGATTTTTTTTTCGTTTACCGGTATTTGGAGACCTTATGAAATTTGACGGTAAGTTTCAATCACTAGTTGTAAGTTGTAAGTTACAGTAGAAAAAACTTCAATTTTAAAGTTGGATAGTATAATGAACGAAAATGAATCATTATTCAAATCATCAAAGATAAAACTTTTTGGAGATGGGCACGTTTGATCAACACACACTATTTTCATAACGCCGTTTCCATTACAAAATTGTATATATGCATATGTATTTTCAACTTTTTGTATTATTAATAATGCGAAAATCGCACTTTTTCTTCTTCTTGGTCGTATTCGTCACGTGTGAGGATCGTCACCTCCACCTTCCGCAACAACACCTTTCTTTGACGATCCTTCGCCACTCGCTTCTGCACTCCGCTGCTCTGAGGTCCATCGGTAAGGAGAGGTCTGTGGCGTCCTTCATTTGCTCGCTCCAGCGAGTTGGGGCCTTTCCGCGTCCCCTTCTGCCTTCGACCTTTCCTGTGACGATGAGTCTCACGAGATTGTCGGTAGGCTTGCGGGCGATGTAGCCAAAACAAGCCGAGTAGGCGTCTTGTATAGACGGCCGAGAGTCTATCCTGTATTTGGAGCTCATTCAGGATAGAGGAGTTTGTGCGCTTGGCCGTCCACGGTGTACAGAGCATCCTACTTTAGCACCACATTTCAAATGCGTCAACTCGATTTTGTCTTTCGTTTTTAGAGTCCATGTTTCCACGCCGTAAAGGCATATGGAGTGGACCAGCGATCGTACTAGACGCATTTTGGTATATCTACAATGGAAACTACGATATATTGTGATCTTGCAACTACGCCTCAGCCCATTCGATTAAAATGTATTTCAAGACGACTGAAATCTCAAAATTTTACCATTGTAATTAATGTTTGAAATCTCGAGTTTTTCGGAACAATAAAAATAGGCACGATCCGGGTGTTGAAAGCCTTATCCTTTATATAGTTGCTACCCGTATTGGTATATAGTAGAAGAGTATATAAATAACTAATTAGTTAGTTTCGAAAGTGATACATGTTGGATGACTTAAAAATGTTCCCTGCTTAATAGCTTGGAAAATCGATGTCACATGACACGCTATAATTAAAGCCAAACGCGTTCATCTACACACGTTTGAAGTCATTATCTGAATCAAATAAAGTACACACTTAAAGTTGTCTAAAAAGGGATCCATTCTACGGTTGATGGCGAACGACATGAAACTGTATGTTAAATATTTATTTACAATAATAAAACACTGTATCGTAAAAACAGTCGAAAACTATTTTTGAATTATTAGTGCCGAAAGCTCACCGAAAAGTTGATGATTGAAAAATCACGAGGGCATTTTAGAAGGCATATTGAATATTGAGCATTTTACGCTTTAAAATATGATTTGAAATTCATATGCAATACATTTAAAAATAGTAAAACTATTTCTTTAGGGACCTAACTGACAATAAAGTGAACGTGGCATCCAATCTCAAGTGAGACAGTCTTGATCAAATAATTCGATAGGATGATAAATATTATGCACGGTGTATAATTACCATTATTCAATATTTTCTTCAGTTTAGTTTATTTTCAATTTTGAAGGGGGTGGATCGCAAAAATATCAGTAGTCCATGCTTCACATTTCTGTGCGAAAATAGTTAGAAGTGAATGAATTGCTGTCGTCACGAACACTTTTATTTAAATGATTTCCTAAGTTAAGTTAAAATTATCATCGGTGGTAAAATTAATATTTTTAAAAACGAAAAAAACAAACAATTTTTTTAAATGTTAGAATAATAGGGATGACTTATTTTTATCTAGTGCCTAGTGTCCCGCAAAGCTAGTTTAAATCCATCGATTTCATAATATTTATATTGACTATTCTCGTGCGAAAAGTTTTTTTATCTATGTCAAAATAAAACAATATATTAACTCCGTAAAACATAATGCGCCTACTAAATATGGTTGAAAAAGATATAGGAAGGAGCTTTCCATGCGTGCGTAGTATTGGAAAATGTCATCTGACTCTATGTGAGCAGACTTTCGAAATAAATAGTCGAAGAGATATTTTTTATGAATAATTCACTGAATTTAATTACATCGTGGGCTTCCGCTTACATGCTATTAAATTTTGAAAGGAGCTTAATTAACATTTGAATATTTACTACAGCGTACTAATTTTCCTAAGCTTATTTCTCAAGTTAAATTTCATACTAAAATCATGTACACGCCAAGAAATAATTTAAAAGGTTTTGGTCGGATGCTAATACATTAAGTTTCTCAAGTCAATTTCATTGCACGTACTTTTTTGGATATTAAATTCGTTGAAAAGTTATTTATTTTCAAAATCGTTTTGGTTTGGTTGTTCGATTAAAAATATTTATATAAATCGGTTTATTTTTAAGGTTAAGATAGTGTTAAAAGATATGGAAGTTAATGTTTTGTTTGGTGATATTGATGACAATGCAATATTGCTTAGGTACTTTTGATGTGAATTATGTATTTATGCCACAGATTTACTTTTAATTCGAATAACATAGCTTATTATTTCACAGACTATTGTTAGATTTAGACAAACTAGTAACGTTGTTTTGCTGATCGATTTTTCAAATAGCTTTGAGTATTTATATCCAAAGATGTGAGGTGTTTTCAAACCCGACTTACCCCTGAAAATTGACATAATAATTGATACCACTAACAATTAGTTCAATAATTTTAGTCTAATTCTCCTGTCCTCACTCCTTATTTCATTGCCCTGTCTGATTAGACATGATTGGTGCCTGTCATGCAGCCACTCCAATAACGTCTCCACGATCAAAAGATTTATAGGTACCTAGCTAATGAAATAATTGTTAATGGATTTATACATATTATCTTGCAGGTAGAATGCAGTGTAAGTATTATTATTTATCATAATTTGATTTGAAATTATGGTTGGTAACCTAGATGCTTGTTTATTTGTTCAATACATGGATTCGATATGAATCTACGCTATATTTTATATGTTTTGATATTCATGACTGATCAAACATGCACATTGTGATTATTATGAACAGCTCGCGTGCTATTTTCTTTTTTTTACGATTTAAGTCTTGTTAATATAGTATTCAGATGCTGATAGATATACGTTGGTAAGTACCAAAACAAAAAAAAACTGTGCTGATAATATAGAAAGTGAAAACACTCTCACCATCATTATTTGAAGAATGTTGTAAAGAAAAATTTTGTTTTTTTCGTAATGCGTCACGAGTTGGCTGTCTTATAATACACATGTGTAATTTGTACAAACATGCAGTCGTAATTAGACAAGGCCTGACATAATACAGTTTGACTTTTATCGATGCATTAAAACAAGAGTATGTACTCTCATATCAGTTGATAATTCTCGTGATGAGCGAAACCGGTCCTGATCATTATAAAAAAGTATGTACTCTATTAGATATTTTAATAAATAAAACACAATTCATTTGTACTACTTCCACATATTTATAATGATCAGGACCGGTTTCACTCATCACGAGCATTATCAACTGATAAAAACACAAACATAACAGGCTTATTTATATAAAAATGAGAGTAAAAATGAAGGTATATAAAACTGATGGTTCATGAACTGAAACAAGAAAATACTGATTAGCAAAAAAATTATACATAAATCAAATAAAAGAGTCTACAATTAAAATTTTATGGACCTCTTACAAATACCTGATTCATTATTGCTTATTGCATTAGTAATGTCATCAAAAATTTTTGCTCAGCTAATAGACTTTTAATGTAGCTATATTTGTGATTTCAGATTAGTATTTATTGATTTGTAAGAGGTCCATAACATTTTAATTGTAGAAAAAAACTATTTAATATTAAGGTTCTTATTTCAATTAAATAAATATATATTTTTTTTCAGAAAATGTCGCGTTTTTAGTTTTACCTACTAATTATCATATGGAACGACCTAATGCAATCACTTAAAATACCAACAGTTGGTTAACTGATTTTCCATATGGATAGTAAAAAAAACATTTAAGGGGTGGGAAAATATAAAAATATTTGCGCATACATAAAATTTTCAGTTACAATAATATATGCACCGTGAAGTAAACAAAACACCTGTGTTCAAATTAATGTTAATTAATTCAACATCAAGTGCATTGCCAATTCGAGTGCTTAAACGTCCATTGGTGGGTCAACTTCCGAGTTATGGTAATCTAACACATGTTACAACTTGTAATAGATGCAATCGAATCCGTATTGTGAGTTTTATTATTTTACGTTGGGATGAAATCGTTTTTTAATTAGAGGATTCAATATTATGTAAGTAACACTTTCATAATATTGAATCCTCTAATGAAAAAACGATAGGTAATTTAATATGTACATACGTACTATGTCAGATCAATCTGAGTATTGAGCCACCAAGTAGATCTTAATTAAATAGAGTAAGTGTAGTTGTTTTTAGTGTGTAACTATGTGGTCTTCAATGACCGCAATACCGTGAGATGAACATACATAAATCAAAATAAGTTACACTGACAACGTTTTTTATTCATATAGTTCATCGTGTAAGAATTTACATTTTAAATATGAATTAATTTTTGATATTTTATCCCAAAATCGATGGGATTACGGGATTGATTAATTGCGCGGGATCCCGTAACTGGAAGCCTTACTAAATACCTACTAAATTTAATGTAAGTGATACTTGTCGTTCGAAGAACGGTTTTACTTTAATTTGAAAAAAAAATGATTTATACATTTTGAAGCTTGATTATTGATGAATATATTTTGTAAATTGAATTGAATTGAACACATTGTTATTTCTTAATCTATTTATCATACTATTGTAGATTTTGCTTCTTATAAAATATAGGTTATTGAAGAGAATTGTAATAATAATTGGAATACGTTGTTTAAAAATGCTGAAAGCGTATTTTAATCATGCGTTAGCTTTGCATTATACAATATTATAAAGTTAATACAATCACTTTCATTACAACGAAGGTCTATAATTATGTCAACGTTTTTAGTCTTCTAAGAAAATGAATACTTTGTTATGTGGATACTATGCTAGAGTTAGTGTGGCGTTAATGGTATGTCGCATCTGTTTATGTATTTTCCGCTACTCGAACACGATAATGATTCAAGTTCTTGGTGCACTATGGTGCGTGCACTTCCACCTTTCCATCTGGCAAGACCTTTCCGCTAGGCACGCCACACAATAAGAGATTAGGGTTAAATATTTTTTTTTAAATACAGAAGCAGTTCAAAGAAATTAAGCGCTGACCGAGTCCGCAAAAAATCAATTTGTTTTGTCATTAAATTAATTTCCCGCTATTATACTTATTTTCATTTTTTCAATATTTCCTTTCAAAGTATAAATTTTTCACGGACGTTGCTGATAAAAAAAAATAATCACTTGAGTTTTTCATCGGTTGATTAGAACATCAGTTCTACTTATAAACTACATATTGTATTATTTACATACACATTGTACTATTTTGGTGCCGTTGTACAGTGATCAACGTCGTTTGGCTACGGTTACGGATGTCTCGGGTTCAAATCATGGGACGGACAATTTCATATATTGATTTTTCAATCGATTTATGGGTACCTGTTAGTAGAAGCATAGATGTTTGTGATGTCTAGAATTCCCTCCTACCCATCTGATGCTAAAATAAGGCGTAGCGAGAGCGATTAGGTGACCACTAGTCATGACCTAGCCCTAACCTTCTATCCCTACTCTCTTAGAAAAACTTCTCTTAAGGCACCTCCATGAGGAGTCCATAAAAAAATAAATACTTCAATAAATGTAAAATATTAACTGTATTTAAAAAATCAATCAACTTGGATAAGTTGTTATGACGATTTATACAACTGTTTAAATTATTGGTATCTGATACTCATGAACTATAATTTTATTCACACTTAGAGACTTTGTTGTTCAATCTCTGCCTTCAGAGATGATTCTGATAACAGAATCACGTTAAGTAAATACGCTTTATCTGAAATTCTCTTTCAGGACTTTATTTCAATTAATCAGACTGCCGGTGTATGGTTTGAAAATGAAGTGATACTGCGCCAGGTGCAATTGTACCGCCTGCACGTCAGAATCACCTACCCGCGACCTCCCAGGGGTCAGCTGCCATTCCACACCACTGCGTATTGAATATTAAAAACTTGAACAAATTTGTCAAGATAATTTAAACAATAAGAATAATTGGCGATTTATAATTAACGTACTGCGCCGCTAAATCCTTCTACACAATAACACTAAGTGCTGATATACTTCAACAAAATCTAGATTAATACAACGCAGTGAATATATTATTATAATAAGCCTTAATTTACTCATACCTTACACGTGTGTCATTGGAAATACCACTTATTTTCACTTAAGTTTCAATATAATGCGGTATGCATAAAACGTTAAGTGTGGCTTGAAAATTTAAAGTAGTTTTTAATTATTTTGCATGAACTACGCAAGAACTCAATTATCAGTAATGTCTCACTAAAACTAAAATTTCAGAAGACTGCACAACGTAGATTAAAGTAAGTAAAACATATCCAGACTAGCGTCACTGAGAAACTAAACGCGAAGAAATCTTTCAGTATTTTATCTCAGTGACCCGAAGAAATACGAACACAAAGTTTATCGTATTATCTCCACATTTCAAAATAATTCAATTATTGAATTATAAAACTGCGTTTAATATAATTTTGACATAATTAAAGATTGTAGTTAGTAGAGAACTTCGGATACAAATTCGTGGGCTTTCTCTATTGGTGGAAAATGTAAAAGGTAAAGCGCTACAGCAACACACTATTAAAAACCCTATGGTTTTATCTTGATTTACGAACCGTAAATTATTTTGACGGTATAACAAAATAAACTTGAGTCAAAATATTTATATTCTTATCAGTATTATATTTTCATTCACAGTTAGTTTTTATTATACTGGTGATTATTTTCCAAGTAATGATTTCATGAAATTTATCATAATATAAACAAACTATTACAACAAATATTTCTGATCAGTAAAACAAATTATTTCATATTTTAAGTGGATTTGGCGGTTACTGTATAGAAATTAATTTTCATTACATTATATTTACTTACTCCTGTTATTTGACGTAATACATAAAATATGTATTTATGTCAAAGAAAAGGAGCTAAGAATTTCAATGAAATTATTATTTCAATAAGCGCATTTTTAAGAATACATAAAACATAATTAGTTTTGTACTACTTCTACATTTTTATAATGATAAGAACCGATTTCGCTCGTTTTTGTTTGTAAAATTCAACATAACTTAAATCTGAGTATCGATTGATAATTGCCTATGTATTAAGAGATATTTGAAGTATAAAATCGAGGGGTGAAAGTTCAATCAGTCCCAGCAGGATGAGTCGGTTGTCATGTGATCACAGAAGATTTATCGTCGAAAACGACACGAAACGACCAACTGTCAACTATTTTCAAAGAGAAAACGACGCTTTGTCATGCGAGGGATAAACTTTCTTCGTCGGCGATCAGGGTGTCATGACGCGTCGGGAAATTCAACGCCCTCTCTACTCTTTTCAGAGCTCGTAAGCTTAAGCGTTGTACAAATTAATCAACACCAGAAATCTGATCAACTGTTACCTATTATTAGACTGCTTTACCGAAGCATACATATGGAAGTAAAGTACACCTAGATTAATAATTTAATAATTAAAAGTGATGGTTTTTTCTGTTACTTCATAAGATAAATGAAGACAATATTTAAAAAAAATGCGTATTTTAAATTAAGTACGCAAATTGGATTTGTTCGTTGTATAATAATGATAACCATGTATTGTCCTGGGCTTCTATCTTCGTTTCTAATGAAAAGCAAACCAAACTTTTGTAAAACAATGACATTTATAATTATTCCATAGATATTATATCGACTGTGGAAAGGAAAATGGACGTAACCCACACACAAAAAATATCGTGTATACCCCAAACAAATTGTGTATAAAATTGTAGACATTGTGATTATCGAGAAAAAATATTTTGAAAAGACGGAGGGATAAGTCCTTTTGCCTTTCCACAGTCGATATATTATATATAAATATTTTGTATTAGCACGTTTTGTGTGAGTTATACACACTATTTTTGGTGTGGGTTACGTCTTTTTTCCTTTCCACAATCGATATTTATAAAACTAATCGAAATTTTCAGCCGAGTTGAAAATGCTTGTGATGAGCGAAACCAGTAGTGAGATTTTTAGAATATTGAGAGATGATAATTTTGTATGTATTTTTATATATAAAAATGTGTCAAAAGAGAGAAAATTTGAATTATTGAGATTTTGTACATTTCCATGGACATGGAAATGTATAAAATTTCAATAATTCAAATTTGATATTGAAATTCCATCAAGCACCCTTATAGCACACAAGTCTTAAAAGAATACTAAAAGATATTTTCGAATTTATTTTTTCAGGTCAAATAGTTGATATACATACAACGGCACAAATATAAAAAGGTGTATTATATTTCCTTCTCCATATTTTTGAAATTCGATAATTTATTTGTGTATAAATCAATGATATTTTGTAACTACAATTAAGGTAAGTATTAATTGTAAAATTGAATTTGGAATTATTAAAGTACTTATTGTTACTTTAATTCAAAAATCAAAATCAACGAACTTATTTCAATAAATTACATTTACCCAGATTTTTGTGTGAATAATATTGTGAATTTTGTGGAATTTATATCATTAGTATAATAGATAAAATTCTTTTTATATAATCTGGTTTTGTATATTTAAGTGCTATCCAATGTTTGATGTTATATCATCGTTTTGTTGACATGATGAATAAAAGATTTCAACCGGTGATTAATTTTTATACATCAAACAATATCTGAAGGGTGCATAAAACGTTTTACTACTGTGGTTGTTGGCGTTGTCATAGAAACTACATGACGTAACATGTAAATACTACTTTTCATTTAAATGTTAGATAACTAGAATATATTGATACTATAAGAACAAGATTGTTTATGTTATACTATGACACAATTTTTATAAATCATAATTTTAAACTTGGCATTAATAATATTAATGTTAACTGCTATACGTCAAAAGTAATTAGGCAGAAATCTTTCGTACTATTTTCGTTCTAAATGTAAAAAATAAAATGTAGAAATTTCGTATGTATAGTTAATTTCATAACTATTATTAGATGATTAATTAACTGCGTCATATGATGCTTTAAATAGTGTACCTAATTATTCTATACACGAATTATTTTGGTCTTAGGATATATACAAATATATAGATATATTATTTCAATGGATTGAGTGTTTTAATGTTTAGAGAAAAACTTATTTCATTAATTCAATTACAATGTTGATAATCATTTCTAACAGTGCATAATATTAAAGCGAATACTGCTATTTGCTTGTGCGAAGTGAGTTCGTAATGATTTTTATTTTAATAGATTCAGAAATGTCAAAATATTACTACCTATCCTGTGTTATAGATATTTTATATCGCCAATATTAAAGAGCTGCATTGATGAATAAATTTAATAAATAACTTTTATTTTACACAACGATTTTAATTCATCGTGTGAATTTATACTTATGACTGAAAATAAACAGAACAATTCATATTGATATGATGTTATGGACAGAAATAACATTTCGCTTAGCGTTTTATCAAAATAAATAATATTATAATATCCTACCTCTTATTCTAGCTGTTACACTTCTTCAACAACACGATTCACGTCTCTCCGGTAGAAATATAGTTATCAAACTGATTCGCCGGTGATGTTGGTACCAGCGTTCTATACTACACCCCAATAATAATATTATACCCTCAATGTCGTTATTGCGCCCCACACCTGTGATGTGAGGTTAAATAATTATTGTCGTTTCGAGCAATACTGGATATTTGTTATAAAATAAGGGTGAATCACTTGAATGTTGTTAACTGTCACTTTTTCGTAGGAAAACATTACATCACAATAATATTACTGTACTTTTTCCACAATTTTATATTATGATATCAGACGACTAAGCTTAAAATGCTCCCTCACTGAGCGAAAATGGTTCTAGTGATTATATAAAAATGAATGTGGAATAATTATTTCAATTGAATCACGAATGTTTAAGGAAACATTGTTTTCATTAAAAAAACACAAATAAAATCCAATAAAACTTTTCTACATTACTCCAGATGTCTAAATGAACATAAAACTATAGGGTTAGAGCGTGTTTTTAGAATTAGAAGGAAAATTGGTCTTACCGAGAAGGTTGACTCTTCTTTAAGCTTTGTAAAATAAATTTACTTTCCCAAATAATGAGTGATTATTTTTTATTACGGCTGAGTATACAATTAAAAATAGTGGAGGTCATCTAGTTGGGATGCCTGTAATTTCACTTAACTAAGGCTAAAACGTATTTTTAAAAAACTATTTCCTCTCCCTTCTAGGAAAATATGCCCAGGGTATTGTGCGGTGTGCATCCAAGATTATTTGTCCTCCACCAGCCTCTTTGCTTACTTCCGAGTCATCCCAGCGTCTTGTAGCTCTACCGATTAAATCCTATGGGTGTAAATTAATGGTCTTACAGGGCGATGGAATCAATGCGGTTAGAAGACAAGGCAATCAGTAATACGTATGCATTAGGGCTCAACACACTAACTTATTAAAACATAATTTAATATAACGTTCACTTTTTCATGTTCGCAGAATTTCATTTCACAAATACATTATTTTCAACATTTTAGATTCTTTTTTACCACCCCAAGTGAATATAATTGTTACCAGCCATTTTCTGATTAAATGATGGTAATTCAATTTTTTATTGCTTTACAAACCTCTACAATTACAGTTATATTACTTGTTGGAAAAAATAAGAAGATTTTTGTGTATAAGCAAAAAAATTAAATTTTTATTAAAAATAAATAAAAAGAGATCTTCAAAATATCCCGCCGCGTATGAATTTCTGCGCAAGCGCAATGCTTGCAAGCAATATCAGTGTGGCTATTTTATTAGTAATTTTTCCCGACATTCGTAACTGGCAATGAGAAGGTTTTGTTCTTTTATTTCAAATAAATCACTGTGAAATAAAAAATGACAGATGATACAAAATTCAATAAGTATAAGAAGAAGAGATTCTGCAAATTATGTGTGAATTTGGTACGTACAGAATATTTCTATGTATATGATTATTAAACAAGAATTAAAGCGGGACAACTTGATTTCGAATTCATCTAATTATTACATATTTGCAGTATAAGTTTTTATATCTGATTAACTAAGCTCTAAATATAATATTTATTTATTCTTATTTTCAAAATTACTAAAGGAATGGAAAACGACGATGGTAACTGGCACCACTAAAAACTGTCATGAATCAAATTGTTCAGTATTGAAAAATAGTTGAATGCAGATGTTGTATTATTTATAGTTGGTGATTTTTAATTGTGTGATCGAAGTTTTCTTTATTGGATTACTGTGTATCACAGATGTAATCTGTGTCTGGTGAAAAATTACAAGCTCACAAAGGTATTTTCCAAAACTTATTATAAGTAACATTTTAAACTGTCAAGTTTGCTAGAGAATTGTTTTGTTTATCATGTGAAATGACATTTACTGATAATATGCCAAATATTTGTTTATATTTTGTATGTTAGTGTCATTGTCCACAATCCATAAAATTTATGATTGAACTAAAGTGGTTGTGAAAATAAAATTTGCTTTGTCATCTATTTGGACATTGGAAATCATAAGATTGAAATAACATTGAAAGTTCTACAATAAGTATCTATGTGGAGTCACAGTTATTTCAACTTGCAGAGGTGATAATAGATTATTTAATTAGTTAAAAAGTATAGCTGATATTCTCGTGATAGTACCATATCATTTTTTTTTATTTGTGATATTGTTATTTCATCCGCTTGATTTCACATTTGTCACTTAAAACGTCTCATACTCACCTATAAGTAATTGTGTCCTACTTATCTGCGAGTCAAGAAATTGAGGTATGCGGCTGGTCAAACATACTGTCATACATACCTGTCTCCCCATACTTATAAATGAAAAATTTAATTTCTATCACATACTATAAATATACTGTCAAATATGTATTTCGCATGATGATTTTAGTGTAAAGTTTTTAGGGAAGAGTTTTATTTGAATATATTTTTTTTTTGGGAACATTCGATTTTATACGTTTTGTCTTGTTTATATTGTTATAATAAATATATTATATTCAATGAATTAATATATATGCCAAGATGTTGTTTTATTTTCGAAATGAATTAAATAAACAGGTCAGTAAAAACTTCTACGGAAGATTATTTTATATTACGTAAGGACATAACTTTTTTAGTATGTAGCATATAATGGTGTTTTGAGTAATACGTGATAGGCATTATCAATATATTTTTCTAAATAAATGCGGAACTCGAGATAAGTAACGAAATCATGCAATTAAATAGTAATTTGAAAACAGAATAAAGCATTTATTTGACATTTAACCAATTTGATACATGTAGGTGGATGATATTCTATTATTATTACTATATAAATGGTATTGTTGTAATCCTAACATGTTCATTCAATTCTCATATCTATGATACATTTTGGTTAAAACATAATAAAATATCGCACATTATTTTAGTTGAAAAAATATATTATTTTATTGTCCGCATAAGACAACATAATTATTATGATATTGTGGTATTCTGATAATTTCTTTAAACAGCTTCACTCCTAAAACTATAAACTATTAAAACATACAAGTAATTAGCCAAAAAATAACTATCTTGTCAGCTATTTTCAAAACAATCAATTTCAAGTTTTAGCTCTATTGAACTGGGCGAGCTGGCCCATCGATATGATTATGGTGGAAAGTTAATTGTACAATTCAGTAGAAACATATAATATAATAGCTCAGGCCGCTCTGTAGTCGTTTTATTATTATCACATATAGGTATGAAATTTTCTCATAACGTAAACGTTCGCGGTGTATATAAAATAAAATGTTATACAACGCACACACAGTTCCAACGTACTAGCGGTTATACTATAAATATAGTTAGTTATCAAATTTGGATTATTGAGATTTTGTACACTTCCATGTATTTTGCTCAGTTCGAGTCCATCCGTGTGCTCGAATGCCTGAAGATGCCGAAAGGCGAAACCCGGGTCGTTAGTGACAAAATACATGGAAGTGTACAAAATCTCAATAATCCAAATTTGATATTGAAATTCCATCAAGCACCCTCAGTCGATGTCTTAAATTATAGTTAGTTATACTTATAGTTAGAAATATTGATATCACTGGGTATTAGGGATTTAGTCTCAGGAGTCTGTGTGTTTTTCTCATCCGAAACATTGGGACGAGCGTGAGTTTTTAGGTATTCCAGCCATAATATAAAAATAAAAGGAAAACGATAAATATGAATGAACTATTAAAAAAAACCTTGGTTTGCAATTAGATTGTTTTCGAAAGAAAAAATTAAAATATATTGAAATGGAACGTATATTTTTGAAGTCTACACTGTTTTTAAATTGACGAAAAAGTATGTATACAGAAATATTGATATCTTTTAAACGTGGGATTGAATTAGTTAAATTCATTAATTAGAAAAGTGTTGCAATCCTTGGTAATGGCACAGTTTTAAGTTTTTATCCGATAGGTAGACGTAAATTTTCAATTAAAACGGGCAATAATGTCATTTTCTGTGTTTTTAAACTTTCCTATCTAGTGAAAGGCAATATAAATTGTGTAAAAATATTGTTTAAAGATAACGATATTTTGGCAACAAAAACATTATGAATAGATTCCATGGTATCATAATGTATAATATTTACACTCGATTTTCTTTTTTCACGGTCAAGAAAGCGGACCAATTGTTTTGTTTTTACTCTGATTTTATTTTTAATGTCTGTTTATCGAATTATTTTCGAGTTCGAGAATTTTATAATTGGGGGTATTTTAAGTAATGGAACCTATCTTCCATTTTTATATGGGCACCTTACACGTTTTCCTTTGCAAGGTAGTCTCAGGAACGTATCACCCGTGAATAAAGAGAATCGGTGTATTAATTGTAAAGGATAACACGTCGATAGTTTATGGCTAGTAAGTACGTGGCTAATACAATACTAACTGACGGAATTATTATAGAACTTATATAAATATATGGTATATACCTCCTTATCAACCTTCTTACAGGATGTTTTTATAGTTTTCTGCATTGGAGATAATGCTGATTCATTTAAAAGTGTACGTCCAGGATACGACATATTTAAAAAGCCGATGAGATGAAAGTGATTCATCATTGATGGGGAAAGCAACTTCCCAATGACGATGACTTGCATTGTCTCTCCGTTCTCCGATCTGTAGATCCGATGTTGTATAGTAATCGGTATATATATTGTGCGGACACTATTGTGCTAATATATCCATACAAATATTTATATTAGTCAGTCATTAAATCGTCACAAAAGATTTTCGTCATTGATGTCAGAAATAGAGCTGTTTTTTGTTCTGAGTTCAATTGTTTCTCTATTTCTAAAGCCCATAGCTGCTTTTCAATGATTTATTTAATATCAATTATGCACTTGAGTATTGTAACTTGTAACTATGTAGTTAGTAGACAATATGAAACAATTGTTTGTGGTTTATACTTATGGTTACGTGCATATTTTTATGATGGTACCTATATTCCTATATATAATATATCATACTATTAGTGTAAGTTGGCTTACGGAAGTAAAGCAAAACTTAAGGCGATTCGTAAAATCATAAAAGTCGTATCTATTGTATTTGGAGGAATACAAGATTGTCCCTAGTTCAGGTGCGATAATTATATACTAGGAACAATAATGAATATCACTTTTAACGTGTTAACTGTCAATTCTTGGTGGAAAGACATTATATTTAAAAAAATAAAACACAATTCATTTGCAATACTTCCACATGTGTATAATGATCAGGACCGGTTTCGCTCATCACGAGCATTATCAACTGATAAAAATACAAACATAACAGGCCTATTTATATAAAATTGAGTGTTAAAATGAAGGTATATAAAACAGATGGTTCATGAACTAAGACAAGAAATTACTGATTAGCAAACAAACTGTGTAATTAATATTAAACAATAAACAACCAACTTAAGTGGAGAACCCAGAGCTGCTATGAGCGTCCACCAAATTTTTATATCTGAAAAACAAAGTTTAAAGAGACAGAGTCAATTCTTACAAATTAAAATATAAAATTTTATGTAAATAGGCTTGTTATGTTTGTATTTTTATCAGTTGATAATGCTCGTGATGAGCGAAACCGGTCCAGATCATTATAAACATGTGGAAGTAGTACAAATGAATTGTGTTTTATTTTTTAAAAAAATACAATTAAAATTGATAATGAAACGTCTAAAATAACAATAGAAAATTAGTCGTAAAAATAATCGAATGAGCAACTGAAACTTCTTTGCAGATTGTAGGTTTTAAGTACAAAGTTTTCGACGAATACCGTAAAGTTAAGGAGGAAAACTGCAAAACAATTTATTAAAACGGTAAAATATTAACAACTCGTCATGGGAAGCGCACGCCATAAAAATCACTTCCAGTAAGTTTACGCGATGAATTTGCGGGAACATATTCGTCGTTCCGGGATCGGCTGTCTCCATTGTTAACCAGAGGTTATTTAATTGATATTTTGCAAACTAATTATATGAATTAGTTGCTCAACAAAAAAACAATGTTTGCCAACACTTCCTCTGAAAGTAAACACCTATGAATAGGTTGTAGAACTAATTTTTGTTTTCATTAATCCTCGCAACCTTTTAATGTTTCATTTTTATGAGAAGGGACACAAACTCTGTTATCTTTATTTTTGCCTGTATTGTTTTTTTCTGCATGCTCATAAAGTATTTCTATAACACTTACTACCATGATTTTCAGTTTGCTATTCCAAGATTCTTAAAACAATGACTAGATCCCGAGATTGGAAGTTAATTTATAAAAGAAAATCATTTCAGGAAAAACTCAGTTAATTGTCTGTAATTAGTAGTGCCGTTGTGTAGCAACGCTAAAATTTATATAACAAACAGAATATGCCGGGTAATTGAGATGTCAGCGTATTTACATAATAGCAGCAATTGTCCTATCATTGTTGTGTTCACAGCCGTATCGGAGATTTATACAAAACTATCGCAGGTATAGAACGAGTAACGTGTGTTGAATATTTGCTTAAAAATTGATATTTAGAATTATAAAAATATTACATCCATGAATATTCAAAGTACCGTTTACCGTGCTACGTATACCATACTAAACCTAGTAAAATGTCTGCAATGGAACCTACATAGTACATACTTTGTAATTTTACAGTAAGGACGTAATAAACGTAATTTCTATTATCAGATTTCATGGTAATGGTTGAATTAATATTTCTGTCACTTACAAGACTATTACATACTGAATCTTTTTTTGTTGTTTCATTATAACTTTTAATAGTTAATGCACTATAACTACAGTCTCCGGATAATCCCTGCTAATAAATAATGAGGAAAAGAAGAGACACGGGTAATCTGAACTACGTTTTTTATTTATATTTTGTTTAAAATAATTAATGTAACATATTTCAATAAAGCTATTGGCAGTCTTCTTCTCATCTGCGTCGGTATCATTTAATTTTTCTGGTGAACTGACAGGAGAAACGACATGTACATCACTCATATATCGAAACCCCGGATTACTTAAATCACGTTGTAACATCTCCATTATGTTTTCTTCACTGAAGCCCTTTACATTTGCCATTCATTCACAAATTTAAAATACTTTAATTGCCTCAGATTCGTTAGAATTTAAATAATTCCTTCTGCGTTAGGTAATTTTTCTCTTCTGAAGTAGCGTTACTGGCTTTCATATGAATGATGTTTTTTTTTTAATTTTCCACGTGTTTTTAACGTATTGCTTTTTTTTACTTGAATGCAATACTTTTCTGTGGATTTCTGTGTCTTTTTTATAAAGATATTAAAACCGTATTCATGCAAACATAATTCGCTTCTGGATAAAGAATATTCGACTATTGTATATCGACGGTGTTTTGGCCAATTCATGTAACTCTCAAAACTGAAATGGTTCAGGAGAGAGTAAAAACGGTTTTCATCGAAAACATTATGTGGTGAGTTGCGTTATGAATTTTTAAAATGGACCCTGTAAATTCTCATGTTTGCAGATACAGGATAATATGTAGGGAGTGTCGATATAATAGTGGTTTACATCAAGTGGGAGGGAGGGGGGGGTTCAAAAATTTTAAACCCTTGTTTCCCTTCCAAAAAGTGGTCAATTTGTTTTTCTAATTTACATCACTTGTCCGAAACCTGCTCTGTCGTCTTTAAAATGAGATCCAATCATTAAGTCATTTTCGTATCTTTTGAGGGTTACATCAATTGGCCAAAACACAGTCGAAATGTTGATTGAGATTCATTTGTTTTTTTTGTGTATTTCCCGATAATAAAAGAAGCTTCGCCGTTTATTTGTATTTATATTAAAGTAATATCCTGTACTTTATTTTAATTGTATGCAAATAATATAATAATGTGGTTACCTACGTTTATCAAAATATTTATTATAAATTTCGTATAAAATCAGCTGTTGCAAATTGCATACTATTTTTAGCACCGTAAAAGAACCTCGGTAATAAAACGGAGTAATTTATTATATCGGCTACAATCAACACAATTTTCGTGCAACGGCCATTTATTGGTAAGTCGTTTCATTATAATAAATTTTGTTATAAATAAAACACTAAATTAGTAGGTCAAGATGAATTGCGTTTTCAGTATTCGATGCTCAATAATACCTACTTGTCACTACGTGTAAAAAATGTAAGTACGACGAGTGAATATGAAATGGTTACTTAGTGACATTTTTTACAGTGGTGTTACTAAAAAGGGTACAGTCAAAGACTACAAACAATAATATCCATATAGCTTCAAAGCATAAAATAGTATAGGATATTCCATGTATTCTTCTAACTTCAACATTGAACAAGCACTGCGAAATGCTATTAATACCCCTGACAAATTAGTCTTGTGAATATGTAAATAATATTACACTTACCATGCCGCTAATTTTTGAATAATTTTCTGACGAAATTGAATTGCCCCAGACCGTTTGTATAGATTGAAGTGTTTGAAACCAGTTAGCATTTACCAATGTTGATATATTATATTTTTATCTGTTCAATAGAATTTGTTGATACATTTTTGAACAAAAAATTTACTGTGAAAAAAATGTTTATTTGATTCTTAAATAACCGATGTAAATACTAATAAATTTAAAATGTATGTAAAGGTGCATCTATCATTTAATATGTAATTTTCAATATATTCTACCACTTAAATAAACTAGGATTACTGCTTCCAACGGATTCGAAAGATGAATTTCGATGCAGTTTATTTTAATCTGAAACGCATATAAATAAATCATTAACATCTACTACGTAGAAATAAAAAATGTGGTATGTATATATTAATGAGTCCGAAGACTAACACATCTTTTTCAGAAGTACATTATAATGTTAAAATTTTGCGTTTTAACAAAATAATGTCAAATATCACCCATTATCAATTGTTTGGAATGTTTTCAAACGTTTCTAAGGTTTTAAATTTAGAAGAGTCTTACAAATTCGTTGAAACAACAAAAACATAAGTCCGTCTTTGTTTAGCGATCGCGAATTTTTATTCACGCGACTGCACTGCCTGTTGGTGAATGTGGGTGATGATGTCTGACGTTCCTTGCTGGTTTCACCGCTGACCTCATTACCTCGAAACCATGGTGCCAAATGCGAAGTACTCACTTATTGGATAACGTTTTGGATGTAATCAGCGTGATTTGAGATTTATTTACCGCAATGAGGACAGTAGGTGCGTAATAACTAGTTCACCATCTCTCTCAGGTACATTTTTTTGAACGCGCGGCATTTCAATCATGCCATTTTCATTTTTAATTCTAACACCGTCGCAATTTTATTTTTATATTTGTTTTACTTCAATGTAGACAAAAATCGGGCCGCGCTATTTTCTCACGCCAAATCGCATCATTTCCGTAACAATAAAATACCACAAAAACTATAATCTACTTCCGTTGAAAATCAATAACCGAATACCCTATTCGTCGTTTTTTTTTTATTTGTGAATATGTATTTTTACTAATGCTGACCTAAATGCTGGATAAGAAATCAATTCAAGTTTGGATACTTTATCGGCATTTATGTTGTAATTTAATTAATAAATAAGCTATTGTACTATCAGCCTTGACCGCTACAGCATTTACTAATTTCAGTCAAAGGTCAAAGTTGAGTAATAGAAAATACAAATTTCCATAATGGAAGTGTGAAGTTTCACATGATTTCTACACGCAATTTTTAATGATTAACTGCTATAATCTGTAGAAAAGCAATATTTGTGGTAACCATCAATAATTTTTAGATGGAAGTATCTACATGAATAATTGAAAGGAAACAAAAAGTTTTACTATATTTACATTATTGCATGATTACTTTTAGTAATGATCACTGTTAAGATACAAAATTTCACAATGTGTGAATAAGATGTATTTGTTCGATACTTATAGTGAGAATGTCATGTCGGTTTTCATGTTCATTCAAATTAGTTATTATGCTATACACTTTTAAGGTGTTAACTGTCAATTATTGGTGGAAAGACATTATATTTTAAAAAATAAAACACAATTCATTTGTACTACTTCCACATGTGTTTAATTATGCTATAAATAAATATGTAAAGCCATTCTTGATTGAGTGTCGCACAAAGCACATTTTTATTTATTTGCCAATAAGTCATCGTATAAAACTGCTCAATATACGCACTCATTATTCGCTACAACCGCGTAGTGCGATGTGTACGACAATTTTTACGACACCAATTTTCTTATTTACTGAACTAGGAAATATTTAGGACGTGTTAAATAACATCATTACTGCCGTGTACTGTTGTATCATCGATTTGTCAAGTATTTTATGTGAAATTTTCGAATTCACCTTATCCACTTAATTTTTATTACTTATTACAGTAATTTGGACTTATAATTTACGCCAATATTCCCTGCATGGGTTGATTTGTGATTGTTTTGGACACAGCTAACTTTATTGTAGTTTCATGTTTGCAGTGAAATTTACCCGTTAATAAACTCTTATCTTATTCAGCTAGAATAGCGCTTAGTAGTTTTAAACTAACGGGAGATTGATAAATCTAAATAAAACTATCGTAATGTTAGCAATTTCATAACCGATCACGGCACTCATAATTCATAATATTATTTATTTGACAGTTAAATAAATAATACCAAGATTCCAATGTTTTGTTAACCTACAAGATATTCGGTGATATCGTAATATTGCCTATGTATTCATTAAAACTCATTGCACAGAGGCACACAATTCTTCTTTTGCAATAACTTTGAATAGTTGTTTTTTTATTGAAGCTGTCAAAATGAGACAGCATTGAGCTTTTTACGACGGCTATATTTTGATAACATTTTGTTTAGTAAAAAATATTATTCATAAGAAAGCGGTCCATAACTTCTAATATATAATAGCAAATATTTGTACACATATATTGATTTTTTATCATTATTAAAGTATATTCTATGCAAGATTTTAGTGTTTTGTAAAACTTGTAACCAATGTTTTTAATATTTGATAAAAAAAAGTTCTGTTACTACCAAAAGATTTTTTAAAACGAATGAACTAGGAAAATAATCATCCTAAATCGTTTTGTTTTATCTCTTTTAATTTTGTTTATTAGCATGTATTTATTGAGAGTTCAACATTTTTTATAATTTAAAAAATTGTCATTATGTTGTTTTATTAATGTTCAGAAATGCTGATTTACAATAAAAATAAACTCTTCTGGAGTGCGGTTTAAACATTCAATATGTTAATTTGAATGATTGATTGATGCTAATCAAATTCGTTGTACATGCGTTTCTACTGTCCACAGAATGCAAACTATGAAAGTTACGAAAACTGAATATTATAATGTAATATTACCCCATTTATTTATTAATTGTTCATGTTGTTTTTCCTCAAACATTGATGCAATATTTTCGTCACTTGCGAATGTGTAAATGTTGAAGTGTATTTTATTACATAATGTCACTGAGCTTATTGTAATTTTCTATTTGAATAATGTTTTTATTTTTTACAAAAAATACACTTTTAACGTCACAGCAAATGAGTTGTGTTTAAGGATTCCAAATCGAATATTCAATATCCAAATATATTCGGCCTTTTTGAAATTATTTGGTATTCAAATAGTTGGGCAACTATTCGAATAATATTCGTAATAATTTTGAAGCATGAATTATTTTGCAAAATCGTCGAGAGATCACATCACAATTTCTTCAGATTTTAAGAGCAATAATGAATACTCAATGTAGTGTTTTTTTTCCTTCATCCATCTCGGACTTTGAGTATCTTATCATATACTTGAGTTTAAAGTAATACCATTGTAGTGATCTGACACAGCTGCAAATCTTAAATATTGTAATACAATGGAACGGTATTGGAATGTTTAAATATTTATATGTTGTTATTAATTATTCTAATCGAATTTTCAATATTATTTTCGTACTTTAGAAACTATTCGAATAAATTCGTTGATAAAGACGAATATTTGGAATACCTAGTTGCATTATAAACTCAAATAACTAAAACTATGCTAGCGAATGGTTCCGACAAAATAATTTTTATCATACCTTTAAATATAATACCATAATTATTTTGACTCTAGTTTTATTTGTTTCTTTGTAAGAAGACTGCATGCATGAGCCTCATTGTTGCCAAATGTATTTAAAAAATGACATTGAGCTCAATTTTTGAAATTCACTTTTACTTAACGACATGTCTGTGAATTTCTGAATTAAACTCCAATATTTTATAAGAGAAATGAAGAATCCAAATTTTACAGATACGGCGTCTGAAAATGTAGATTTTCGCTTTTTTTACACTCGTATTATAATTTCATTATTCAGGTCAAATGAATTGATATTTTGCCTCCTTGCATAAATAATAAAAGTTTCATAGCTGCTTTATAGCAAATTCAATCATATGTATTATTATATTATTAGTTTGATAGAATTTAATTAAATTGAGATTTATTTGGTGACTCTAAAAAAGACGATGTTTCTCATAATGCCTTAAAAGGTTATACAAAGCAGTTGCACAGGATCCGAGTATTTTAATAAGTAGGTATAGATGCTTTTTTTCTACGAACTTTTATGTACCCTCACGTGCGGTGCGCTACAGATGAATTGTTGTTACGATTAATAATCGGATAGATTTGAAAGTTTACACCTAGTGTGTGTTTTTTATTCCGTTTTGAGGCCAGCGATGATTGAAAAACAGCCTTCACTTTCCATACTGCTCATTAGAAAAATGAAAAAAAAAACACCAGCGATGAAGTGGCATTACAGAAAATCGCCTTCTTCCGTAGATCAACCTGCTTTCGCTGTATCATTCGGGCCGAATCCACCATGCGTGCCATCATCATGACTACTTTCACATGATGCGTTATATCATTTTTGATATGACCTTGGAGCAGATCACGTGGCTGCAATGAATGCACGTGAGAACGTTACGGCATCGTTAATATCTACAGTAGCTAATCGCACTATATTATTTATTGAATTCCTCTATAACTTTCAACAATATGTTTCCTTTAAAATTCGTATTCCTTGAAATAAAAAATTTATGAATACTAATAATACTTCCTTTTCAATGATTCACTTTGTATTTGAACAGTATGAATGTGATAAGTTACTAAATGAAACGGTTTTTAATCTAGACAAAAGATTCGTAAATCAACCAAGATTCCGACAATACATTCAGTAACTGACGAAATAATTAGTTACTCTTGTTAGTACTTATAACATTTCGAACCATTAGAGATTTTATTATTAATTGTTGTATTCAAACAATGAGAATAATGTTATATGCATCGTTTTATTTGAGTGCACGTGTAAAGAGAGAAAATGCGAAGTATTCAAACGAACCACGTCATCTCTGATGATGTAATGCGAGTTCCTATGGATTTATGTGATGATTAGTATTTTTACATTCGATTGAAGATCAACAACCTGTTTACAAAAGAAATGTATTAATATTGTTTTGGGAAGACATCGAGGGTGATTGTCACCAAACAATCTGAAAAACTGTGAAATCCTACAAACAATAGAGCGCGTGACAAACATTCACTGACTCTTCTTGTGAACATTAAAAAATCTCATAAAGAGCAATGGTCCAAATTTTTTGCACAAACTGCATTGTACTATAATTTTGGAAAAAAATGGATTATATCCAGTATCTTCTTTCGAGTTCATATTTACCAATTTTGGTTTCCTATTCAAATGTTTTTAAACACACAGTTTATTCAAAAAATATAAACGTAACAATAGTAGAAGAGCTGAATTTGCGCTAATTTTAAATTCAAGGATTAAACGTAATGTGATGTCATCCACATTGAAAAAATCAGTAGTATGTACAATATTCAAAATAGAATAGATATTATAATTATCTGTTTCAGTTCGCGATCTGTTACCGGAAACCGTAACACAAGCGTACGCACATAATATGGACAACATTAAATTGATTGTTCCTCCATCTGTAGAATTAATCTATTTCCTTATTGTCTGAGTGTGAAATTGTTCGTGTACATAGTTATTATTTAGCAGAAATTGAGTGCGGAACTTCGCTTGATATCCAGCAAATTATATAAGAAAGCCAGATTCTTCTACTTTCCACATCTTTATCTATATCTTTCATGCAACATGGTTTGATGACTTCCGTGTATTATTTTCTTATTAAATTTGTAAAAACTTTACACTCACCTACATAAGTTTGACACACATAGATAATTTAAAATTATACAATAGCTTTGAAATAATCAAAAATATATTCATTCTATGTTTTTATTCGCATCTGAATTGCTAATCTGTCTTTTTCTTCAGAAATTATATCCTCTCCAACGAGGCCACTATGAAAATAATTTTGACCGTTAAAAATGACAATGAATTCTCGTAGTGTTTTTAGCTCTGTATTTATATCATATATCACTTCGTCGTCTGTTATATAATTATAATTTTACACATCGTTAGTCTAAAGAACAAATTTTGTAAAACCACCGTAAAATTTTACAGAAGAACGTAGAATTAAAATTACGTTAGAATGAAAATACATAAGAAAAGTGAAAATTCACGTTACTGTTTTTATAATTCTGTCTCATAATTAAGTGGTCATATATATTATTTAAAACTTGTACACATATAAGAGTTTCAGCTTGATTTTTTTTACACAATATGTAATTTATATTTTGATTTCAGTTCAGTACATTACAATACCTTAACTAGGATTTTTGCCATTCTCGCTTGTTTAATGGAACGAAACATTATGTATAAGGAGTTTTTTTGTGATAAATTTTCCATAGCATATTTTAGAAATATAGAAAAAGCAATTCTTGTATTTGCAAACTTATTACATGAAAACGACTTATGCTTAATTCGAACCCAGTAACGCTAGCACTTGACACAACGACAGTCGATATCAGAAGACATTTTCTTCTTAGCAACATAAATACACAATTTAAATTATCCACTAGCACAATAAGGTAACTACAACTATTAATTTATTATGAGTAATAATTTGAGAACGAAAATGTGTCGTGAATAATTTTTCAGACGCAATATTTCTTGATCATACTTATTTGTAACACGTCTTTGATTTTGCGTTCTCTCTTTTCAACATATTTCAATGAAGACAAAGCTTCCGGAAAACTGACGCATAGCGTTGAGTGAAAGGTTCATTAAACTCCGTGGACCTGTGCAAATCCGGGCTCTTACTCGTTGTCAGTCACTCAGTAATGTGAATAACATGTTGAAGTTATTCAAAAAGTGTTCGTTACACTTACGGAATGTACCTTTATTGGAAGTCAATGTGAGGAGTCCGCTTCCGAAATCCGTTATGTGTATTTTTTGATACACACCAAGGTAGTTTGAAAAGTTTGGAAAATCAGTGACTGTTTCTTTAAAAGCAACATACTTTAAAACACAAGATAAATTATCAAATTTTTCATGGCGTCTGAAGAATGGGTTTTTCTACTCATGCAAAAAATAGTCAATGGCAGCGCTCATAACATGATAAGCTTGGAGGGTACGGTGAATGTGGGGTAATTCGATATATCATATATTCGATATATCGTGGGGCATAATATCATTATGCTTATATTACAAATAGGAAGATATTTACGAAACTACGCATCCATCCAATCTATCAAATGTCGAATTCTTCAGAAACTCCGTTTGTGGTAGAACAATTGTAGAGAATTTGTGACAGTCTCATATAATAGATTCTATCCAGATATGATTATGTCATCATTCCAACTTATTCATTATTGCTTGCACCTTCTCTTCAACTGTTTTTTACCTGGAAGTGCTATGATTATTTTAGAATCTTTTTCACTTCTTCTGGTCAACGTAGACCGAAAATCAAATTATTATTAGGATGCCTTAATTATAATCCAAATATATGTTGTCTTTGCTATATTTGAGTTTAATTATACCGTGAATATGTGCTGTCAGTTCAGTTGGGATTCGTATTGAGAAAGCTATCGCCTGCTTTCGTTGGTCACTTTACTCTCTCCTCTAACTTTCGGTCTAGTTTTGTTTTACTGACTTGAACGTCAACGTTACTTTGTAACCAGTATTCGTGCCTCCTTTTGGAATAAATAGCGTATTCAACATTTCAATTTTAAACTTCCATATCAAGCAAATGTCAAACGTATGATGGAAATGCCAAATTTTCCTGAAACGCACTTCAAAAATACTAAATTATTACAAAACTATTGATTTGCGGAAATATCTCAACTTTTTAGTTTTTATCGAAATCGTGTGGATATTAATTTGGGATTATTTCCACTCTTTAAATTTTTAATTTAATCGCCGTTAAAGAATCAGCATGCATAAAAACAATAATTATTATTATCGTAAATATATCTATAGGGTAATTAAAATCCCCCAAAATATCCTCAGAAAATGTATGGAATCTAGAATTTTAATCTTTCTGATATTTCATTTCAATTACTATTAAGTTGGGATTACTGTTTGACAACCTAATAACATTATCAAAAAATGAAGAATGTCAACATACTAAACTTGTTTATAATTAATGTTGTCATATTTTGGTAATCGTTATACTAACGTGCATTTAAAAAAACTGCTCTTAACGGATGCGGTGCAAATCAGATTTACTCGAATAGTTTCGTAACTATGAATAACTTTAATCTTGATTGGTTAAACAAGTTTTTTTTTACCGCGATTGGCCTCCATTTTTCGTACGTCGTACCATTCTGACGATTCGAATAAGTTGTGTTTCCGAGCATTGCTTTTCGCGAGGACATGACTTCCTATTGACAAATCGAATAAAAACAAAAATATTGCACCACTACTTGTAACTTTACTCTCAAGTGCATCTTTAAATTTCACGATGTCTATCTTATATTCTCATTCAAGAATGCAAATCTTGTTATTTCGAAATAACTTAAATAAGATTAAAATGCAATGTTGATGCTAATTTGAGTCTGAGTTAAAAAAGAGATAAGAATTTTAATGGGTAAAAAAATACTGTTTATACGTTTTTAACAAAAATAGTAAAATCCCTCTTAATCACCATAAAATTGAATCTATCATTTATTTAAACCCACCTTCTGCAATTATTCTACATGATAATTCGATTGAAATCTAGTTGGAGAGCACACGCAGCGTACAAAGGTAATCGAAAGTTTTCTTTCGATAGAGACGTCGCTTGATTTCATATTCGGTAAAAATTTGAACTTTGTTGCATTAACGAAAATGTTGACATTAAAATATCAAATCATTTTTTTTTTAAATAAAATAGTGTTTTTCAATTAATTATGACGTTTAAAAAGAAATCGAATAAATGTTATAAACATTTCATCGTTGCTCACACGTGCAAAACCAAAGATGTGGATTTTCGTAATTTCTTTGATACATTGTAATATTTTGACATCAGTAATGTTGTAGTTTATGGGAGTTATGACCTTTTCGACTCTCCTATTGCTCTTCTCCTTCGGAAAAAAATTGAGTGTAATCTACTTGATTCAAACTGTTGCGCTGTTGGATGTCGTGGATTACTAAATAATAGCAATTAAATTCAGATTCCCTATATTGAGTTTTTTTAATATTTTTTTATGGTTTTTCCAATATTCTTTTATTAGTTTGTATCGCCTTATTATAATAAAATCTTTTCACTCAATAGCGTCAAACCTATACAATTATGATTAGCGTCATAACATAATAATATATTATATAATATACTTCGAATAGACTCCGTAACTGTTATTTTTAACTCAATAAATTATACTATTCTTCCAAATGTAGATATTTAATTAATTTATTGTTATGTTTTATTATTATGTTTTAAAAGCGATTGTCATAGAATCTTTTGTTTGTCTCAATAATCATCCATCGCCCACAATTATATTTTGGTTTGTTATTGTAACATTTTTCTCTCGTGCTATCATAAATTATGTATGATTAGAAGAATAAATAACAGTGGAAAAGCATTGTTTTTCTTTATCAATTCACAATAATTATTGATAATGTCATTTTAATGTCATTATTAATGATTATTGTGAAGTCGAAATGATTATTGGTCGGCATCCATGGCGCAGTTGGTAGCGTCGTTGGCTACGGTTACGGATATCTCGGGATCAATTCTCGGTGCGGACGGTTTTCATAGACTGACCTTTCAATCGATTTATGGATTCCTGTTCGTAGTCCGAGTCCTCCCTCCCACCCATCCCATTCTCATGAGGGCGTAGCGAGAGTGATTACCTAACCACTAGTTCTGTCATAGCCCTATCCTTCTATCCCTACTCTATTCGAAAAAAGAGAGGTTGAGCAACTGAGTAACAAGCAGTTCTCGTAGAAAAATTCTGTTAAGATACCTCATTTTTATTTTGTTGTCATTTATAATACAGATTTTTTATTTAATGTTAGATAAACAAACGTGTATTTTATGGTCATATGTTTCGGTTATAAGGACGACAGATTACTGCAAATAATGACGTCGGTTTTAAGAAGTTTGTTATTGCGAGGGAAATAATATAAGTGTTTGTGTCATTGATGACTCTATCCTCTTGCTTGTTGGTTGGAAACAAAGAACGTATAAATAAAATCATAAAAATTGTTATCTTTAGATTAAACCGAATTAATCGAATAAAAACACACATCTGTTCAATATCAGTAAAACATGTCGATTGTGGAAAACACTGTGGGGAAGGACATTTACAAAATTAGAATAAATCTTTGTAGATTTAATCATAATTTTTGTACTGCGTATTACAGTAGTTCGAGAATTCACAAGTGATGGGTTTTAAATTGTGGATTCCAACTAAAATGCAATAGATATCAAAACCTGTTTCAATCATTTTTACAGTACCAGGCCATTCTCTATAAAGGGTTCCGCGGGGGAATGGTGGGCCATTAGTTGGTTGGTAGCTCTAGTTATCTCGTAGGTATACTTTTTGGAATATTTTTTTTCATCGACTTAGTGAAAACTATCAAAATACTAAAACTAGGTATATATTAAAGAGATATTACTCATGCATTAACATTTAAATTATAAACATAAATAAAAATTCATCCCTTTGATTCCACTAATTGATTCAATTACATAATCGTTCTTCTTGTCGTTTATGGGCTTATCTTTAGACTTCCATTTGGGTTATAAATAATTGCACTTTGTGTTAGATAGTATTCACTTGGTGCACTTGAACTTTTATTTCGATAGTTTGCACTTTGGATTAGATAGCATTAACAGATAGTACACTCAAACTTTGATTTTTATAGTTTCCACTTAGTCACAAATTCTTTTAACAAAGTGAGTTAAGTTTTAGTAGGTTATGTTAGGGCTGGTATGGTTTGGTTTGTGTAATGTATTCTAATGCGTGGAGCAAAGACAATATAGGCGGCTTAATATAGGTCTGCGTCCGTGGCGCAGTTGGTAGCGTCGCTGGCTACGGTTACGGATGTCTCGAGTTCGATTCCCGGTGCGGACGGTTTTCGTAGATTGATCTTTCAATCGATTTATGGATTTCTGTTCGTAGTCCGAGTCCTCCCTCCCACCCATCCCATCCTCACGGGGCATAGCTAGAGCGATTAGCTAACCACTAGTTCTCTCATAACCCTATCCTTCTATCCCTACTTTCTTTGGAAAATCAAAAGAGAGATTGAGCAACTGAGTAACAAGCAGTTCTCGTAGAAAAAGTCTGTTACGATACCTCCATTAAGAGACCATATGCTCCACATTGGGAGCGGACGTGGAAAAAGAAATATAGAGTAAAAGAGAGATAAGTGACATTTCATTACAGCTTCGTGCAACTATCGATTTCAACGTGTGAGTGTTTATATTGAGTGAAAACTATTTTATCTATGTGAAAATATTTTTTCGGAAGTGTAACATATTTCTGCAATGTTAAAATATACTTTATTATGTGTCCATCACCTTATTTTAGTGAAAGAATTTGATTTTTATGAAATGTATTTGTTATAAGTGAAAACTATTTTTATGAAAGTGAATATGACCTAAACAAAAGTGCATTTAATTGTAAGCCCTTCTATTTTCCAGAAGGGATGACGTTTACTATTCGTTTGATAATACCCAGTGTGAGTTACATGAGGTTTAGACGGATGTGCGAATTTAACTTTATACTACACGTCATCTAAATGCGAAAAGTCAGAAGCTTCAAACAATCTATGACAGGTCAAACGACAGATGTATCATTCAAATTGAGAATGTCAATTCAATTAAATGACACTTATTGGTAATAAAACAAACTTGAAACACCGCAAAATCAGTTTGATTGAATATGCTGCATATATCTGCAGCAACTGTGCGTGCTGTTGAAAATCCTCTAATCTGAATACTACATATGAGTAGAAAATTCTTAAAGAACACTGGTAGATGAATTTTAATGCTTATGTATGATCAAGTTGCATTGTATACTTATTATAAGTCGGATACAACACGATTACATTAAATAAGTGCAAATAATGTGTATATATTAATCCCATTATACATACAAAATATACCTTCGGAGTCATCGGAAGAAAACTGCTTTGTGTTAATATTTCTCCATGAATTACTTTCATAAAGCGTCCTTCATCTTATTCTTTGTATTTTAGATACATTATTCAATAGAATACATATTTGCGAGTTGATTAAAATCAATTATCTAATGTCAAGACAATTCAGATAGATTCTCAGCTTCATTGCAGATTTTAATCACTTCTTAAAATAATTGTATTAATTTAAAAATATTATTTTAATATAATCCTACAACGAGATTGATTAATTTATTTATACACAGAGTACTTGTTAGTGTGTTTATAATTAAGCTTAAGTTTGAAATATCAATTTAATAGTTTCGATACTGAATGTTTTTACAAGACTTATTGTAACTGAGGAACAGCTATAAAAAGTCTCAAAAAGTTTTAACACAAACCCCGTTTATTTTATATTTTATTATGTGGAACATTCATTGTTGTATTGACGAGGCAAGAGGTACTTTATATTTCCTCGTATTTTAGCCATACATGTGATGCCACTGTCTAACGTTATCAGAAATAATATCAAATGTTGCGATTACTATAACACTGTCACAATGCTATAATTATGTATGCAAAATACTTTTAAAAACTGGTTCCCTTTTATATAACACGCAATGGAAGTCAACACACGTATCCATATTTTTTTACAACGGTATCTATATTATCTGTAACATAATAATAATTGCAATGTTTGTAGCTCGATTAAATAAAAAATCTCTACTGGAGTATGTCAGTTTTCATATAATATTATTGTCAATTGCACAATGATAGTGGCAGGAGTTATTCAATTCCGTAGAATGTATTATATCGATGGGCGGGAACAATCCCATAAATCTATATTGCAAGGATTTCAGGAAAAAGTTTTTTCTATCTGGCTACATTTATTATATTATTTTATCAACAAAATGCAACAATAGAAACGTCAAATAAGTGACATTGCTAGAAACAAACATATATTGGGTATCTGACCATATAAGATTAACTTGTGGTTTCTTCCCTCTGTATTTGAAGACTATTATTTCCTACGTTTATAAACAATGTCATTAACTACAAATTTTGAGAGTATTTGTCTATTATGTTTGGGCACACATGGGAATATAGGACTATACTTCAAACTGACAAAAACAAATGAAAAACTTAACTTATGCGATTGTTCACCCCAACCATCGAATATCGAATGTTGCATGGTATTATTAGTCTATAAAAATGAATAATACATAATCGTGTTGCCATATTAATTTTTGTTTATGTTAACAATTGTAAGAAGTAAAATTTAAGTTTATAATGACAAAGGTTCTCATCTTCATTGCTAAAAGTATGTTCTAACTAGTATATAAACAAAATATGATCATCTGATATGATTATTGTCTCTCCGCACTTTACCTCTTTTATCTCTTTGAGAAAAATCGGTTATCTTATCAATTTTCACAATAGCAACTATTGTTATATTTGCCTTCGGTATTCAATATCAATTTTAATATAATTATACATGTTTTGTCCCAAAAAACGCATGTCAGAAAGTACTTAATTAGAATTAAATAACATTAAAATGATAACTTCGTGTTAATCGAGTTTTAAGGTGCAAGTTTTTTTATTTCGCTTACTGTATATTGTTTTCATTCTTGAGAAATATCATGCATAATTACTGTGCAAACGATTCACACACGATCGCAACCGATACATCATGTGGGCAAGGGTATGTGTCACTTAGTGAGTTTAGTCAATATATGGGCAATGTGTTTGAGTATAATTCATACATACATTCAAGCTATACTGTTATTAATAATTCCGTTTTTGATTAATGAGAATTTGGTGGTATCCTTAGAATTTGTAAACATGTGTCCAAAAAATCAAAACGGAATTTGTTTATTGATGATAACATCGAAGCTAAAAACATCTCGCGGACTGATCATTTAATCGTCGATAATTTTATTTAAAAAAATGCGTATTGACTTATATCTGATAGCAAACGCTTTAGAAATTTTATTGTTCCTAACTTTAAAATATACCCCAATAGATTACGAGTGTATGTTATTATTTTTCATCATATATATATATAATACTAGTGAATACCCGGCATGCGTTGCAATCCCTTTCAAAGAAAGAAAGGGTTTGTTTTTTAATTCTGTTCATTGAAGTGCTTTAGGATTAACGGGCGAATGCACGGGCTGAAATTTCATAAAATTACCCGGTCCGAGCCCGTTATCTTCAGGCCTGGCCCGAGCCTCAATATCACACTTGTTACCCGAACCCGACCCGAAGCTAAGATTTATTTTTCTCAGCCCGAAAAAACCCCAATTTTTTTTAAATCTATTGTAATTCATTTATACTTTTCAAACAATATATGTTATTTTTCCATATTTTTTGTTTTTACGTCTGGCTCAGAGATGTCGCTAGTTGTACGTATTTAATTCTTTATTTTAGATTTAAATTTTTTTTCTTCAGAAACCTTCACGGATGTGCACACAACAACCCACCAAAGTTTCATCGAAATCGGATAAATGGTGAAGGAACGCATAGAGGACAAACAAACAAACATTCATTTATATATATAGATATATACATAAAAAACTATTTACTACGTGAAGCGTGGATTATTTATTGACTGAAAATATAACTGTTATCACTTTTTAGCGATTAATTATGTTTAACAGTTAGAAAGAATTCTACACGTAATTAATTGAGTCTATCTGAGTACCTACATTTAATAATATTTTGATCAGCTGTCGACAACCTATAGCGCGCGGAGGTTTTTAATGCCACGATTTTCATTAATGAGAAATGTGGCATTTGTATTCCATGTTACCGGCTAAATTTAATACTACGAGAAAACATTTTGACTGATGAAATATATTATAAATCCTTCTTGAAATCGTTAAATTGAAAAAAAATCGGAAATGTCCATGGATTTTAAAACGTCGAATCACAAACCAATTATTGATTTGGGTCAAAAGTCTTAGTTTTCCTAACCATGGTGTAAATAATAAAAACAGTTTTCAATCGGGTACCGTTGTTAGATTTCCTGATTTTTATTAAAACTGAAGTATGCTAGTTTCTGTGTTCCATACCTGGTTATCTCTTTCGTCTGTTTGTTTATTTATTATGAATAATTTGTTTTAAGGCAAACATATAATAATCTTCAAATAAAATTTCTGGTATTATATTTATTCTTGCTTCCTTGTTAATATGTTCTGATAGTTTAATGTCTTATTAAAAATGTTATGTACGTAATTTGCGTCGTACGTACAGCGTTGATATTTTTTAACTGGTTCCAGCAGCTTCCAAAAGTGTGTCAGTAAGAGCAAGGTTGGTCGCCAATCGGCAAATAAGTGCGGCATTAACTGGTTGACTTTATTTGACGTGCGCTGATTGTTTCGTACTTTTTATACTCAACAATGTCCAAAACTAGACACAAATATACTGTTAAACTACTCCGAAACACCATCATTTAAAACCAGATATAGCCACAGGCGATTTTCTCCTGAAACTAATGATGGCAGTCTACCTTAGAAGTTAACACTTGAGAAAGAGATAGAGGTTATATGAGTAAATAAGATAAAATATCAAAGTATTTAATTCTACAAAATTTTGTAGAACTCAATACTTTAATATTTTATCCTAATATAATGGAGTTCTACCAAGTGAACGCCAATTCAATCAACATATGAGTAAAAATATGTTGTATTTATCAGGTCGGTGGAGCCCAAGTCGTAAAAAACCGAGCGATTCCGAATCCTTTTTATGTCTTACTTTTTTTTAAATTAAGTGCTTACTAATACTTAATATAAAATAACTAGTATAATCGTACCCGCCGTAGATGACGGTATTGAAATTGAAATACTGAATGCCAAAAGTAGCTAGTACGTTGGAACTGTGTGTGCATTTTTCAAACCACGAACGGTCATGAGAAAATTTCATACCTACATGTCATATGTGATACTAATAAAGCTCCGGGGCTATTATATATAAGATACTTAATAATACTTAATTGAAAATAAATACTTAATAGGGTAATTAAAAAAAAATGTATGTGTGTAATGTGTATTGTATAATTAATTGATGAGTGGGGTTCCAGTGTCATTTAGCTTTTAGCCTAACGTATCTTACATAATTAAAGGCTATTCCTGTACTATTTATATGCAAGCAACTGGAGCAAAACATATTGAGATCTATAATTTTATTATATCTCATATGATGGCCAGTTAAAAAATCAGTAAACGGTTGATAATTTTAGAAACTCTTTTATTTATTTACTTTCCAACGTTTATGCAGCATAACAAATGTATGTTGAATCATCTTATTTTCTATCCGGTGTAAAAGTACCTAACTGTAAATTTCATCGACCATCGATTATCCACTTCATCTTATTTTAACAACGGTATTAAAATAATTTACCAATACGTGTAGATACGAGTATATATACCTTTTCCGTGAACCAGAACTTGAAAAAGTTGACCAACGAATCCGGAAGAGCGTGCGCCGGAGATGCCAGTGTGATGACTCACTAGGGGATCACGATAAACCACTTTTTTCATTCAAAACTTTCATTTAGTGCACAAAAAGATAGATGAGTTTCCTTCGTGAAGAAATTTCAGCTCTTAGGTCAATTGTAGTTTAAAATCTCAATAATTGTAAATCGACAAAAAGAATTTTATCATTATATTAATTTATACACAAAGACATCTTTTTGCAAACTTTGACGTTGCGTTCAACTTAAAAATCTCTATAAGGACTATCGTGTCAATGATAAGTAAGCAGCCAAGAGGGCTGCTTACTTATTATTGACTCGCTTCATAATTCAAAACATGTACATTTCAAGGGGGTTAATATTCGTTATGAATTATTTTCATCTTGTGACTATGATCAATTCATTCGTAATTGACTCGTTTGAAATTTGAAATTTTGATGTTTTTTTCGTATATCGTATTGAAACTGGTTTTATAACGTTCCCATTTTTATATTAGAGTATTTGTCTTAACAATATTATAAGCATTTGGCGTTTGTATTGTGATGAATGGAGTACATCCCACTGGATATAAATTTAGCTAACATCAGGCCAAAAATGACAAACTCACAAGAATTAGCTATAGGCATTCATAATAAGAGAGTAGATGAATGCATGTCACAATCCTGTGTATAGTGTGGGCAATATAATTATAAAACAATCGTATATTTGTTCTTATTTGAAGCTTTGATTCAAAATTCTATGTTACTTACTTAGTTATAGTGGGTATAGAATTAATAATATTACAATATTTTTGAAATCACTTTACATATATAGGCCTTGTGAAAAATGACATTGACATTTGGGTATGACGTTTAACGCTTTATAAAACATTAATTTAATTGTATTATGTTGCTAATTATTCATTCTAACCGATGCTAAATAAAATTTACAAAAATACTTGTAGTTTTTCTAAAAATAAAACACAATTTGTTTTGTACTACCTCTACCTTTTTTTAATGATCTGAGGCGGGTTTGCCTCATCGCGAGCATTATCAACAGATAATGTTCGTGATGAGCGAAACTGCTCCTATTCATTATACAAATGTAGAAATAGTACAAAACAAATTTAGTTTTATTTTTTAAATATAATGCAGTGAAACATACAAGTGAAAAATGTCGTTAATACATATTTAGTTATTAACTTGTGTATAAACTTGTAGAGAGTTGGATATAAACTAAAATTTTTCCAATCTTCGTTATTTTTCAATGGCAAAGATTGCATATTGCAGGGGCTTAAAGTAGTATGAATTCAATGAACTGCCCTAATTTCAATCGACTTAAAATTTTGTTTTGTATCAGTAATTTCAACAATCATAATACTTCAAATATTGACACATTTTTGTCTCAATAGATATAATAATTCAATTGTATATCTCAGTATTAATTCGTATTGTGAGAATCCTTATTGATAATGGCATCAAAGTTAGATAAACAAAACGTGGCGTGATCTACGTATGACGCATAACGCATTTGTTATCTTTCAACTGGCGAAATGCTAATATAATATTTTAATGTATTCTAATTTATTATATTGGATTCATAACTCATCTGTCTACTGATAGCCTGGAAGGCTAATAATCTTTGTTTCCTCCATTCACTTATTCTCTTGTTTCATAGAAACTTACATTCTGATTATTTTAGAATTAATGTAATTCGTATTAAAAAAACAATAGATTTTCTTTTCACGCTTGCCCTAGCGTTCAATTCTCTGTTCGTGGAGTATGAAGGTTAAATTCAACGGTGCAATGGTACTTCATTCGTATATCCAACAATAAATTACTGAAATTTAATCGCCATATATTTTCAATAAAAACAAATAGTCGTCATCATTAGCAGGTACTGGTAAACGGTTAACTTATGGTTGTCCTGATTTCGATCCTATATTGTATAGATTTTTTCAAATATATTTTTTTAAATTTATGCATAATTGAGTTCACCTAAATTTAAGATTTTACTCTTTTTCATCACTCAACGAATAGTTGGAGACATAGTATTATTAGTAAAACCTATATCAATTGAGAGTCAATATGCTAGTACATGGTTTCTCAAACCTTTCTTGCAAACACTGTACTTTCGCGGAACATAGTTTGGGAAACCCTGTGCTAGTGAAATAAAATTTTTGGAAATTACACCTATATGTATTGTAACGTTACAATAAAGTAGAATAAAATAAATAACCAAACGAAGTTTCAAATTTTGCATTGATAGTAGCAAATTACATTACCAATCCAAAAATATTGTTGCGATGCTATTTGGATATTGACTAACCATTAATTTGTTAATAGAAACAATGATCATCTCTTATTGTTGATGGATATCATTTTTTATTATATTTTAAGGATTCCCATCTATGGATACTTATTTTTAAATATACATTCACCTTTCACTTACTTCGGCGCTGTGGGATGTGTTTGTTGGCTGTAAATGCGACAGATGCTGCCACTCGTCGGAGTGAGTGAGTGGTGAATGTGCCTTCGGTGTTACGTGTCCTGTAAATTTTAATCCCGCATTAAATGATAAATATTTCAGCTGTCATCGAGTGAGTCAAAATAGTTCGAGAAATAATTCATTAATTCGTATAATAATAGTTTTTAAGCAGTCGAAGAACTTTCTAGTGTAAATACAAGAAGCTTTACATAAAACTTGTGTTGCTTTAAAACAGCTATTCATAAGAAAAAACATGTGTAATCTAAGAAATTGTAATTGAGTAATAGAACCTGTTTTTAATTTTTCTATACTAAGTAGCAATATATTTTTCACCGGCTTTTTTGCACGGGGTACTTATTATTCCTTGTGACAAAATAGGATCGGGCGTATTTTTGAATCTTCGAAAACACAAACTTTGGAGTTGTGATTTACTAAATTAACCCCCTTCCCCCCATTTTTTGGCGTCCGTGGCGCAGTTGTTCGCGTCGCTGGCTACGGTTACGGATGTCTCGGGTTCAATTCCCGGTGCGGGCGGTTTTCATAGATTGATCTTTCAATCAATTTATGGATTTCTGTTCGTAGTCTGAGTCCTCCCTCCCACCCATCCCATCCTCACGGGGCGTAGCGAGAGCGATTAGCTAACTACTAGTCCTGTCATAGCCCTATCCTTCTATCCCTACTCTCTTCGAAAAAAAGAGAGCTTGAGCAACTGAATAACAAGCAGTTCTCGTAGAAAAATTCTGTTAATATACCTCCATTAGGAGACCATATGCTCCAAATTGGGAGCGGACATGGAAAAAAATTAACCCCTTCTACGAATAAATGCTTTAATTATAAGTAATATAAAAAAAAACTAATTATACAAGGTCTTGGTTGCCAAACACGGTCACGAGAGTCCCTCATGATTTATAGTGCTAGGTGTTAAACATAATATTAAATGTAACGCTGTTATTTATTACGTTTTCGTCGAAATCTTGAATTAACAGTTGAAATTATTATCCTGAATTTAGTTTGGGCGTATATTTATGCCTAATAAAGTAATCGGATCAAGAGTTGAGTTCCTGTGTCGCAAGAATGCGTGTGTATGACATAACGGGTCGTCAGCACACTGGCCCACTTTAGTTTTAACCAAACGGCGCGATCGCTATACCGTCCTGCGGGTCGCACCCTGCCATCACTTATCAGTTCCAGTTCCGAGCGTCGTAATATACATTTTTTTTTTGGAAACGATGCTCAATCCTAATGTGGAGCATATGGACTCCTATTGGAGCTTATTTCAAGGTAAATTGTTCCACGATAACTACTTGTTATGTATACGATTGAAAAATTGTCAGTACTGGGATTCAAACCCGTGAACACCGCAACCAAACCCAACGACGTTTGCAACCTAACCTAACTCATTATTTGTATAACAATTGCAATTGACCGGAGTGCTCTCAATTATAATATGTTTATATATCGACTAAACTCACAATAACTATGTAGGTACGTACTTTGTAATTGTGTGGTATATTTATTTTATTATGCTGACCAGATATTCACGCACAAGACAAATGCACAAACGACGATCGCACAAAATATTGATACGCACAGTGATAATCGCGGACATGACACGTTCTATATGAAGTATCACAATTTTTAGTACTATTCACACATTTTTTTATATCAATCGGGACATTTCCAACTGATTATAAAAAACATGGAGGAAGCACTAAAAATGTTTTATTTTTCTAAATGTATTTTTTTTCTTCCAAGAATTCACAGTTAGAAACATTGAAGTGATAGCAGTTATTCGCTAAAATATTTTAAACGAGATTAACACATTTATTTTTTGATTGTTATACTATAAATATGCTTGGAGGATATTGCAATGGTTTCAAAACGTTGAGTGATTATCACCAATCATAACAGGTTGTCTTACTAAATATTGAATATACTCATGTAGTAAAAAAATATGTATGGTATTTATGTAAAACTTCATAATTCGCTTTACCTTATTGATTGAATTGCGATTAGCATACTTCTTAGACATCCATTGTAAAAAAAATAAAAGTATGAAGTTCCACAAAAATTATAAAATATCGTTTATCTCGGCATCACAATATCATCATCAACTAGCTATTTTATTATCTAATGACCTAAATTGAGTTTAGACGTGCTAGTTTTTTTTTACCCGTAGCGTCAATGATACAGTCGGCTGTCCAATTTTAAAACCTAACACTGTGTGTTGCGTGGACGAATATTTGCGAGCGTGAGATGGTGCGGCGTAACTCGAAAATATCAATCGTTCTCCGCCAATGGGAGTGTTATATGTGACAGATGATGAAAACATGCGGCGAGCCGTTACAGCGGCAAGCGCGTCAATATCCGCCGCGTCGCACCACGCTCGCAAAACTTCGTCCACTTAATTTCCACGTTTTTTTTTTATAAAATCTTCAGGGTGATAAAAAAAACATGTTCATGCATTTCCTTTGTTCTATCAACACAAATTTGATAATATTCAATCTTGAGTGCACTGATTTAAGACACAATCTCTGCATGGTATGTATTGTGACCTATTAACAGAAGAATTGCAAAGAAATAGAATTATTTAAAAAAAAAAACAGTAACTAGGTTTTAAAATTGTGCAGTTGAGTTAATGATACAGTGCATTAGCTTCAGCTATTATATTATAGTACCATTTGATTATTATTATACAAAGTTCTGATTTTTATATTTACGATTTCGTTTTGAAGTACACCCGTATAATAAATTCATTTAGCATATTGCTGCTATTATAATATTACAGTACCATTTGATAATTATTATAACTAGTTCATATTTTTATATTGTCGATTTCGTTTTGAAAGATACCCGTATATTAAATTCATTTTGCATATAGCTGTAATCATATTTCGATTAAATTTAATGCACACATTGTAATTGTATAATGGTTATTTTCAACATAACCTATAATCATCATGTACATATATATTACACGGTATGCTACACGAGTGGAAAAAATATTCTTTTTGGTGGTGTCAATTACTTTTAAGAATCGCAATCAAAAACCGTGATTTAAAACCTCAGATACTAAAAATTCCGGGATTCAAGTCGTATAAAAATATCATCAAAATTCTAAATAAAATACAAGTATTATTTAGAATAGATCTTCTAATTATTTAAGGAGTTTTTAATTACGTCGTTATGTATCAATTAGACCAACTGTTTTCGGACGCATTGACTCTTATAACGATAGTTTAAAAAACGATCGAAGAGGGAAAATGCTTATAGATAAAAACGCTGAATCGTGGGCCTGCTCACCTTTCTGCCAAACGAAAATCTCCAACAGTAACTAGCAAAAAAACTTGAGATAGTCCAAAACCACAATTCATTGGGCATAAACTTTAGAGCAAGTGAATGCAGCTGAATTTTATTGTAGAGTCAACCCTACACCAAAAATAATAAAATATGTCAATATTTTTTTGAAATAAGTAAACGTTTGTTATACAAATACAAAGATAAGGTAAAAAATATCTGATCTTTAGTATTTTTTCAATTTACTTGTTCACTGCATATTGTCTAAGTAGAATATAGATAATTTCGCGCGTGCTATTGTCAGAATATTGTTAAATAAATACTCATTTTATTGAAGAATAATGTAAATTATACAGAGGGTCAACACCAAGATCCGTGATTGAATATATAGAAAATACCGGTATCGAAAAATACTCGGATTGGCAAACCTTAGTTTCGTATCGCTTTATTATGTATTAAAAAGATATGCGATTGAATTTCTGTTTCTTTTTTATAAAATAGGAAATAATGCCATCATAAAATGTTACATTAATCTACACAATTGCGCACTGATAAAAGGATATATTTTTAAATACATGTATATTAGTGTCGCATAAAAATAGCGTTGGAAATAAAAATTATTTATTTGTATTCTTTTTGCAAAGCAGCAAATTCATATTTGATCTTTAGTGTTAAACCTTTTGTATCCGGAAGCGATGTGATTTTAAATTTGAAACTAGGTGTCTGTTAGGCTAGGTTAATGTTGGTCAAATAAGTGGTTACCATAGTAATGAATGTAATCATTATTCAAAAGAGAATAACATGAAAGTGACAGTGCAGAAATGCTTTAAACCGACTTACCTACTAATCTAAATAAAAGCAATGTATTTCATTTACTATATAGTGGAAAATATTGTGAGAAGTTATAGCTACGCATATTATTGTTGGTATTTAAAAGATATATTTAATTCACATTCAGCGACATTGTATTTGACATAAGACATAATTGGCTGATATGAAACCATAAAATGTTATATTATAAAGTAGCGTCGCATGCTTTATTTATGTAAGTTCATAAATATTGTTGACAACTAGTCGCTGGCATTAGAGTATATTGGATTCTCAAAATTATTTATAATTGCCAGATTTTATTTTACCAGATTTCGTTGTTAATTTATACCAGGTCTGGGCAATCTTTTAGATATTATTAAAAATAACCAACAATCATGTATCATTGAAGAGAGTTGATCTTCGACATGATACAAAAACGACCACACAAAAATACCGTTCAGGTCATAGTTTGCCCAGGCCTGGTTTATACGATATATTATAAGATACCATACTTTCGTCATTTATTTGGCTTTGTGAGTAATGAGATATCCTTGGTTTTGAATTAATCCATGACCTTTTTAGTCTGAACCCGACTTCATTTAATCAGAACCATTGAAAGTTGTATAAACAAAATATTAATGTCATAAAATCCTTGACTGGATATGAATCGTCTGATTAATTCAATAATAATAACGTTGAATACATAAAATCACTCATCAAATATAATATTTTCAATATTATTTGGATAAGTATTATTACAATATTTGAAGTGGTGCTGGCGGTGCTTAAACTCGTGTGCGTTACTCCTGTTCAATTTAGTAGTAAGTCATATGATAACATTAGTTGGATTTGGAAATTTAATGGCCACTTTTCCCCAACATTATTTTCAAAGGAAAGTAGAGAAAATACTTTGATTCATTATGTACTGCGAATCAGTTGATTTTTTTACGGCTTGTTGCTAACCAATCTATTTTAGTGGAGTTAATATTTTATAATTTATAGAATGCCGACTTCTTGGACATTTTAAAAATAATGTACTAATACCCGCAATATATCGTCAATATCATTATATTTGAATACATAAACAACATTTGAATACTATAGTATAATATTAAATTGTAATTGAAGACTTTGTTATCCCAATGGCTATGTAACTATGTTTAACACATATTTTGTGTCTTTGAGAAGGATTTTTAGATTGAAAATCTTTCGTGTCACACATAGTTACAGAACATTTAGAATACTTATCAATTTCTAAAACGTTATCGCCGAATACATCAGGAAAAACTTTTGTAAATGTAGCATTTGTAGAAATACAATTATCTTATTTATTATTATCAATAATTTACTCAAAATGTATTTACTCAAAACTTTATAAATTATAAGTTGGTGTCATATTTTATTACACATTGTTATAATTTTCTTTATAATATTTTATACCATTGAACCATTTTTCTTTTTTTTCAGGGGGGTGCTTAGGATAGGATTTTAAATTAATTCACATAATTATGCTCATCAGGATACCATGGCGAACACTTTTGACGATCTTCATTATTCATCTAGCATTTGTCAAAGGTATGTGTTAAAAAGTCCAACTCGTGTTTTTTGTCTATGGAAGAACTTCGTGACTTCTGATTTTTTTTTATTATTTAATACGTGTGTAGCCAGCAGTGGAGAGGCTGTCTGAATCGCCCGAAGTATTTAGATATTTAGTTCAAAGAAAAATGTAATGCAATTGAAAGAACAAATCGCAAATGAATTAATTGTTTAAAAGAAAGTGAGTGAATCATACTGTCGAATGGCAATAAAATGAAATAAACACTACAAAGCTCAAATTGCCTACTTCTTCATTACTTTGATATCATTTTTGAAATATACAATTAATGCTCACAAAATGCTCACTGAATTTCAGATTCTCGAACCTTCCGGATGGTGATTTCATTACGCGATTATTTTTATTTTCCCCTTTTTATCTTTGAGCTCAAGCATCTATGAATTAAGTATAGTATCATAATTATTCAATATAGAAGCGGGGGGAGCCTGTTAGTCAAATAGTCAGTCCAGACTATTTTTTTACCTATTAATTTTTTGTAAGATGTTTTATTTGGTTTTTATGGTGCACAATTGGTGCACACGCTTTGATAATAATATACTGTGACGTATTATCATGTTTTTTCTATTCGTATAATGTAATTTATTTGTCTCGCTACTGAATCGCGAGAATTCTTTCCAATTTGACTGCAATAAAATTCTTGATTCGCAATGTGATGTGTTTTCACTTCACAATCGCTGATGTGATAACAAACACTCATTTTTTTACCTGCATTAACCGTGAGAGATAATTTAACACTCTCTCTGTCGAGTAACGTCAAATACTTGAACTAATAATTAGAGCGTTCTTGCGTTCGTCAGAGTAGTAGTGCAAACATAGAACTACTATTATATATTCAAAAAACATATTTACTCAGTCTTAAATTTGCACAAATAGAACCCTTAACTATGAATGTATAATATTATGCATTCACATTAAACTATTATTTTGTAGATATAAAACAAAATTTGGCAATTATTATTTTTATATACTATAACTTATTAGTTAAGGACAAAAATTCAAAAACAATGACGTTTTATTTTAATACAATCTCATTATAACGTAATTATGTTTTTACGCTCCCCTATTAACTAGCTATACGCTAACCTGTGGGGTTACGAGCTTTGCATTCTAGTTCATATCGTCCGCTATAAATGGACCGATTCACTTTACTACCATTGTTAGCATCTTTAGCGAAATCGATAGAAAATTTAATAACGATTCAACGCTGACTGAAATAATATTGAAATTTAATCTTTATTATTATGTTTGTGTTTGAGAGATACTGAGATTGTGATAATGTTTCTTGATTCACTCGCGTTGTCCTCAAGTTAACTTAAAGCAATTTAGCGTTGTGTTCCTGTATTTCCAAATATAAATATTCAAATTTACGATGGCGAGTAGTTTGAAATAATTTTTTTTATTTTGTATTGGCCATCTGAAATCTTTCATTTTGATCAGCGTTACAACGCTTGCGGCGTTTATTGAGTCGTTGAATAGTGTGGACTAACTGACAAAGAAAAAATATATCTCAAAAACAAATTGGTGAGATTTAGCTGTAACACAAAAAAATTGGATAATTCAGTACCAAAATTCTTGACAACTTGACAATAAATTGAAATATTTTATTTTATTTAAGAAAAATAGAAAAATGAAAGAACAAATGACAAAATAATTCGTTTTGATTGAAACCAATGTTTATGCGTAAATACTTTAGAATGATGATATCGCTATCGGTTGATATGTATCGGGGTTTTGAATGTGTTAACTTTCACGAGATGTTCTGTTAGGAATTAGCTCGCGTGCTAATAAGTTCGGCTCGAGCGTCGCACTTGGCCGTTGCACGCCATCTTTCTTTCTTAATCAGCTGATGTCTATGTTTATCGGATTCATTATCGTAGTTGGGCATTAACGTTCATGAAAATGAGAAATTGACATGGAGTCAATCGCGCGAAAGAAAAATCTTATTTGTTTACATCATGCTTTTTAAAGTGAGAGGCGATGATTATATATTATGCCATACCATACTGTATAATTATGTTTTCGTATATCTGAATCCAAACTTCAATGAAGTCTTTCTTTGGAACGTCATCTTGTATATAGCATTCTATACTTACTTACAATTTTCATTAATTTGTGGCAATCCTACATAATCGCATTAAATATGAGACATAATCGATAAAACAAATTATTTGTCAGCTTTATAAAACGTGTATTCTAGAGGGTTACATTTAAATTACGAACAATTATTATATATATTAATTGAAATTGTCTATTTAAGGAAATGTTTATCTTTAGTTTTGTTCCCCGTATAAAACTTCATATAACAGAAACTTTCGTTAGACATTTCTTACCCAGTGATGTCACTGCATCTCGAGGACCTTCCTAAAAAATCCAAGAGGATCCATTCCCGTCGTAAATATTTTAAAACTTTGTTTAAAAAAAAATGTTATAATTTCAATTAATACTGCTTTAAATGTCAAAATGTTTATTTATATTTTATTTGTACATCATCATTTACCATTCAAGACATCAACATTAAATTTATAATTTTTCTATTATGCAGTCATGTAGAGCTATTTCACTTGGGGGTACATGGTCAGGTTTTTGCTTTAAGAAAGTGTCCATCGGCATAATATGTTTGGGAACTACTGATGTAGAGTGTATAGCGAGAAAATAGGTGTATGATAGGACGGCGTCTGTACACACCTACCAATAAATAAACTAGGAAACCGAAAGCCTTGTTTGCAAAACTCTTTTTAACGATGCTTCTTAAAGAGGCGAAACACGTGTCACATCTAGTAACACAACGATTGGAGCAATGGCGTTATCAATTTTATCTATATAATTTTCATTGAAATTCCACAAAGTTACAGCTGACTTTATCGAAAATATTATATTTAAAATTCATAATATGTATGCGTACTGAACATTGTTCTCGCATTATAGTTGTTCAGCAACTGTGTTTCGAACAAGGAATTACAAATATTTAAATAATAATATAATTTAAGACATCGACTGTGGGTGCTTGATGGAATTTCAATATCAAATTTGGATTATTGAGATTTTGTACACTTCCATGTATTTTTTCACTGTCAGTTCGAGTCCATTCGTGTGCTCGAATGCCTGAAAATGCCGAAAGGCGAAACCCGGGTTGTTAGTGACAAAATACATGGAAGTGTACAAAATCTCAATAATCAAAATTTGATTTAAATATTACTCGTTAATTTTGACTCGATCTATCCTGAAAAAAAACATTTCGATTCCACGAGATGTGGGTCAGTCTCAAATAAGGCGCGATGAAGCAGGACTAATAAAATATTATTTTGACGATGTTTGAAAGTATCACGCACGATATGCAATTTATTGCGAGCAAATACATTCTACATTGTTTGACACTGTGAGTGATTCATCGGTGGCTATTTTTATTGTCTATATTTTTTTCAGAACTTTCATTTCTTTGAATTTGAACATCTGTTAAGCATGATCCACACTGTACCCGGATACTTTTTTCTTACTGTGTTTTTAAACCATTAAAACAGTGGCGTCCCAGGGTCGCCATGCTATAATATTATATTATGACATACCGCTACGTCAATGCAACAATAAGACAAATTGCAAAAATCGTGTTTTTGAGTTAAAAATGCCATTTTAAGCAGAAAAATATGACGAATCCAATGCAACAGTCAGATATTTTGCATCTTTAAAATTAGAACTGTATGAACACATAAATTACTATAATCACTCAACAAAATAAAAATCTCAACACTATTTCTGTAGAATTTTGAAAAATACAATTACGTCTACCATTAGGCTAAAGTTTTTCCTTGTACAATACAAAACAAAATTCAGGACCGGTTTCGCAAATGGAGAAATTTCACAATAAAGTTGCGAACCACTTAAATAATTTAATAACAATTAATGAAATGTTAAATTAAGCAGCATATGGCAAATTAGAAATTTAGAATATTTTCGGTCACCAACATCCAAAATAAATTTAAAAACCAAAATCAATTTATAAAAAGCAAAATTAAAAGTCTAGTCCCTAAAATATATGCATAGATTAGTCAAACGGGTACAACAATGGTGAAGAGGAAAAAATAATTTGTTCATTCAATATATTTGAGATAAACAAGAATTTGTTTGTATTGGTTTCTAATATTTCTTGTAAATATATCTAATTTTTGAGACTTTAAGAAGGTATATTCAGTAGGTTTTTTTCCCTTTTCGCGATAATAGTTAATCGTTTACCGACACTTAAATCTGATGAAACGTCGAAAAATAATTTTATTTTTCAATAATTGCACTTTAAGAGTATTTGTTTACACTACATTTTATTTCCATGGAAAAACCTTTCAAACCTGTCTAGCAAAAGTTGACACCTGTTTTCACATATGCTTTTAATTGCTTTACGCCGTGACTACTTTAGAGTTTATCATAAGTTACCGAGATTTGATGTCTAAGTCAAAATCGTACAAAAAGGTTTGTTTCTAACGGGATCTAGGTGCAATTTGCAATTTATTGAATATGACGACTCTATAAAGATTTTTGAAATGTACCAAAAAGTTCGTCTTCTCTCACTTTTTCTGACTGATATTTAAAGTAGAATTATATTAAGTATAATTCTAAAATAATATAACAAAACATTCTATTATATACATACATAATTTAGCAGTCATCTTTCGGGGATATGTTTTTATTACCTTTCATTGTGATTAAGTCGGAGTCCGTCGTCTGCTTCGACACCACACTCGTTATTTCGTTAAATTATATTTCAATAGTAATTAAGCGCTATTATAATCTTTAACGATAACGTTAACGTTATTTAAATAATTTTATGAAATATTATTTTTTGACATGTAATAAAAAATTTCACGTGTCAAAATATATTTAAATGCCGCGTTTTCAGGCTTATCCGGGATATGTATGTAAATATTTGAAATATTATCATTTTTTTATGTCGATATCCCAATATTACATTTTTTTCAGCTGAAAATAATGAATCAAATCAAAAAAAAAATTTGGCAAATATGAATACAAGGATATAAAAATATCAACCATGATCCATTGATTCTTCGTGTGAGAAAATCTTCAAATTAATGTTAACATACTAGGAATACAACATAAATAATAATTTATGAAGATCAGTGATTTTTTGTTTTATTTATAGGTAGTCCATTATTTGGACCCCTCGCTCCGAGTCCGAGGGCTGTCGTGAATTGGACAGCCCCAACCGACACCTGGAAATGGACACCGCCCGAACGGCCCGACCTGCCGTTCCTCAAGCCGGTTGGATATAATCACACTCTTCCACCAGATCCCAACGACTCGGAGACCATGAAAATTTTGGAAGGGGCTAGGAAAAATTACACTAGAATGCTGTGGGGACTAGATGGAGAACGAGGCACGAACCTTCCGCAATTCTTCGAAAAGGCATTGAAATTGTTTAATTTGAAACAGGTATGCATGCCACCTGCAACAGATGTTATGAACACAGTACTACGAAGAAGAAGATTCATCATAAAGCTGAATAGTAAATTTAACTGAACGTTGCAAGTAAACTGATTTCTTCAGTTGGGTAATAATTAAGGCTGAAAAAATATTTCACATATGAAATATTAAAAACTGAGCAAATGTATGTAGGTTTAATAGTTATTTTACGAGAATTGGTCGTTATTCAGACGCTATACTTCTTTTTTCGGATATCAGAAGCACGGTAGGATGCAGATAGGAAAGAACTAGTAGTTAACTAATCGCTCTCGTTACAACCCGTTTTAAAATCGGGTTGGTGGGAGAAAATATTAATATCAACAGACATTTATACCTTTGAACTTAAATTCTTAAATTAAAGTACCGACAGTTTTAGTCAAATCTATTTGGGTTTTATTTACTGGCAAGAAATGATTCGATCGAATGTAGCATCTCCATTGATAATTGATTGCATATAATTGCTGAAATTCGATAACTGACAGCTATTTGATTTTAATTATTAACCCTAATTTTAGTTCACTGCTATGTTATTAAATACATACTTATCATTTGCTTTCTCATTACTTTCAGTAATATTTCGTGTGTATGTGATACCCAATTAGCTTGTTTTAGATAATCTGCTGATTTTCATACAAGTCTGCCAAATTTTGTCGATCAATTGTGCATTTGATAATCCTTAATAATAGCATATTTGTAATATATTCCGCAGTTTGATGTTTTTTTATTATTCTTTAGGTGGCTTACGAAGTGGAGACATCAGTCATGTCAAAAGTGTCATGCACGGCTTGCAAGGCCGGTGCTGGACTTCTTCAGCATTACATCAGGACAGGGAAGAGCAAGGAAGAGATCAAGAAAACAATTTATCAGTTCTGTGTTTCACTTAAAATTCAGTCAGCACGAGTTTGTGAAGGGATCACTCGACTCTTTGGGGTAAATTGTTTACAGATGAAATACATTTTTAATATTTCATTTATTATATGGTAGTATTTTCAATCGTTGTCAATGAAGCAATTGAAGGAAAATAATAATTGTGTTTCAGGGTGAAGTTGTTTATGTTCTGAAAAGGGTTTCAATCGGTCCTGATGAGGTGTGCAGCTTTGTAATTGGTGATGCGTGCGGCGATGTTTATAATCCCTACCACGAATGGGAAGTTGCATTTCCACCGATGCCGAAGCCTGCTACCAAAGTTCTTGATGCTCCTCAACCGAATGCTCCCACTTTCAAAGTGTTACATATTTCGGATACTCACTATGACCCGTACTATGCCGAAGGTATGTTAGAACAATGAACCTATTTGTTTTTTTAATTAATGTATATGTTAAAGATTTACATATTAAATCGTAATTAGGATCCGCAGATTGTTCCTGTGTGAAGAAAACGGAAAATCTATCTCTTCAAAAATTATTAAAAATAACATTTATTATCCAGACACTCTATCATTATTTTTATACATCGACAAAGAAAGAGGAGCATCATTTCGGGATGTATTTTGTTTATTTGAATGTTTACTTGATCAGCAAGACGCAGCAGATCTTGAAAATTAATGATCTTGAACATAACATATTAATAAAGTCATTAATACATTTAGCGATACTTCACATTTTCAGGATCTAATGCTGAGTGTAACGAGCCACTTTGTTGCCGGCTGACTAACGGTCCTGCTGCAACTCCCGGAGGAGGTGCCGGTCGTTGGGGAGACTACCGTAAATGTGACACCCCAAAAAGAACTGTTGACCATATGCTAAAGCATATTGCAGATACACATACTGTGAGCATTAATAATTTATTCCATGATTGTAAAAACATCCCACATGTATAATAGTAAATTAAATAATCTGTTAATCTCAGTTAATACATATTAAATTTAAATGCTGTCTATGAGGCGTTTGGTTGCTTATTTTAATTGTTCATTCAAAATGAGAGAGTAAAAAAATGAGAAAATAATTCTAAAAACTACTAAAGAAATAAGATAACGCTAGGGTTTTCTTTCATTGACCATAATAATACCCGATATGTTAGAAAACCTTTCATTCACTGTCTAAGGTGATTATTTGTAAAAAAACCTGTTTATTTAAAAAACATGATTATTTACGAACATAAACAACACTTATCAAAAAGCGAGCTAATATATATTCATAATATTGACGGTTTTATCAATGGTTATTCATATTTTCACAACTACTAATTCAAATTATTATTTATATAATTCTCAGTTCGAGTCCATTCGTGTGCTCGAATGCCTGAAGATGCCGAAAGGCGAAACCCGGGTCGTTAGTGACAAAATACATGGAAGTGTACAAAATCTCAATAATCCAAATCAATAATCCAAATTCAAATTATTATTGTTCAATTTAGTATTTCATTGATAAATAACATATCTAAGATAAATTGCGGGGAAGATTTTATTTTATATATTGAATTTCAGGACATTGACTATATTTTATGGACTGGTGATTTACCACCTCATGATGTTTGGAATCAAACCAAAGAAGAAAATTTGAAAATACTTCAGGATACTGTTAAACAAATGTCAGACATGTTCCCTGGTGTTCCAATTTTTCCTGCGCTCGGAAATCATGAATCAGCACCTGTAAATAGGTCAGTGGATTTAGTTATTGTTTTATTTTGAATATAATGTTTTTGGCTATCAATTTCATACAAGCTGAGGATTCATTATAATATTTGAATTAAAAAAATGAAGGCAAGAATGAATGTGAGAATGACAAATGTGTTGTACCTGAGTATTTACACTCAAACCTTGCAAAATTTATGCCGTAGCTTTAACCAAAGATGGTGTATATGGAAACTACATACGTTTAATCATAAAAGTCACATTTAAAAGATTAGTTTCAGGATATATGAACAATATAAATTGAGACATTTATACCATGGTCGTTTTGCATGTTCTTGTAAAAATTTGAAGCAAATTTAACTTTTAGTTTAATGGTATCAATATTCTGGCTGGTCCAGATTTTTTTCTTTAAATATCACTCATAGATTGTACTTTAAGATCGGAAATAAATACTACATTAATCAATTTGTATTTCTAACAATTTCAGGCATTAGGTCTTTCTAATCAAACATTTTGCTTAGAAATAATATTTCAAAAAAGGTATTTTACTTTACCGCACTGAATTGAAATTGCCTACATGCTCGAGTGTTTTAATGTTATTTGTAAAGGGTAATATTTAGCATCGCTTTGTTGCAGTTTTCCCCCGCCATATGTTTCATCAGAAGAATCAAGTATTTCCTGGTTATATGACGAGTTGGATCGTCATTGGCGTCAATGGTTACCAGCGGGAGTGTCTAATACAGTTCGCAGAGGAGCTTTTTATTCAGTTTTGGTGCGGCCAGGATTCCGACTCATCTCGCTGAATATGAATTATTGCAACAACAAAAATTGGTAACTTCAATGTCAAATACTTTACCAAAGTTCTCCATCAGATGTTTTCGATATTATCATACTTGAGTTACTGATATCAAAAATGGTCTATGTTATAAAAACATAATTTGACACTGATGTACTGCTTAGGTTCATTACGGTGATATGTACGCTGCAAAAGTGGGCCATTTGGAAAATGGTTATGTAAAGAATCATTCTCAAATAATTTTATTTCAAAAAATGTTTCAAAAACTACTATATATATCGAAATTTATAATTTGGTAAATAAAAATTCATACTGTCACAGAAATTATTAATATCAGCCACACAAACCTATATAAAAACCTAAAAATAATGTATTATATGGTTTCTTTGATAACAATTTTTGAAATCGTATAAAGCGCAATTTTCTAAAATTATAACTATGTATAAAAAAATTGCTTAGATTATTCATGTGAGTTTAAAACCTTCTAATGAATCTATTTTCTGTAACAGGTGGTTACTTCTAAACAGTACAGACCCCGCCACTGAATTACAGTGGCTGATTTATGAACTGCAGTCTGCCGAATTCAATGCTGAGAAAGTACATTTGATTGGACATATTCCTCCTGGGCATTCAGACTGTCTTAAAGTTTGGAGCCGGAACTATTACGCCATTGTAAACAGATATGAGTCTACAATAACTGCTCAGTTCTTTGGGCACACTCATTATGATGAATTTGAAGTATTTTATGACCCTAAAGATTTAGGTAAGAAAACTATTTACAGAATTATTTCATATTATCCTAAAATATTTAATATAAAATATGAATAGTGATAATCATCAATGTAAAAATTTGTATAAACGATTTGATGTTTTAGGTTGTGCATTTTAATATAGAAATTCTTGAAAAATCCAATTTTGTACGGTATAAATACATATAGAAGGTTTATTTTGTTGTGTAGCATTTAGTTTCTTCTGAAAAGTTTTTATCTTCTCCGCACAAGGTTTGTTATCTTTAGAACTCATTTTAGTATGCTAAGATATGAATTTTTACATACATCTTGGTGCTTAAGAAACATTGGATGCTGTTGGATGGATTTTATTTCTGACATGGGCTATGTTTTATTATTGACTCTAATACTTTTGTCACATTCACAGCTCTAATCATAAACATATAAGACAGGTCTAATTCTTATTACTAACTTATTACCTCTTTTGATCAAGCATTCAAAACAGACAAAAATTACACCTTCACAGTATTCAGAATTATAATTTGAGGTATAATTTATTTAAATACTATTACCCAGGTAATTTAGGGTAGTGCTTAAATTCTAAGAATATTTCAATTAGTAGGGTTTTTCAGTAGCCAATTAAATATTCCAAGAGATTGTCTGATAATTCATTAATAATTACATTTTAATTTCTTTTAAGGTGTTAACTGTCAATTCTTGGTGGAAAGACATTATATTTTAAAAAATAAAACACAATTCATTTGCACTACTTCCACATATTTATAATGATCAGTTGATAATGCTCGTGATGAGCGAAACCGGACCTGATCATTATAAATATGTGGAAGTAGTACAAATGAATTGTGTTTTATTTTTTAAAACATTTTAATTTATAGGAAGAGCTACTAGCATCGCTTATGTTGGCCCTTCAGTGACTCCATATTATGATTTGAACCCCGGTTACAGAATATACTATGTGGACGGTGACCATGATCAATCGACAAGGGTAATTTAATTTGCAATACAAGTGTTCATTCTTGATTTACATTCGTATTGTGATAACATCCAGTAATGAAACATTTCTTGAATTCGCAGTTGGTTGTTGATCATGAATCGTGGATAATGAACTTAAAAGAAGCAAACCTTTACGATTATCCAATATGGTATAAACTTTATTCAGCCCGAGCTGCCTATCAAATGCCTTCACTACGACCGAATGATTGGGACCAATTTATTAATGATATTACATTAAAAGAAGATCTATTTAATTTATACTATAAGTAAGTAGTTTCATAGACTAAGGTCTGTGATGTTTTCACCCTATCTTTTCCTAACTAATTCGTGTTAAATACTAATCTGTTAAAATGCTCTAATGGTGGTCTATATGGTTCACCTTAGGAGCGAATGGCATAAAAATCATAATACAATGAATACCTTGAATTCATATAGCTTTAGTTTATTTGAATATAACATCATTTGATGATAAATACAACAATGTTTATTTTGTTTGTTTCAGACATTATTGGAAAAACAGCTCACTGCGACCACCATGCGATGTAGAGTGCCGCAAGAGAATACTTTGCGATGCCAGATCTGGAAGATCTCACGATAGACGAGCTCTGTGTGGAACGTTAGAGGCCCGGATAGAATCCACAGAGAGACAGTCGTGGGGAGCCTGGCTCTATAATGGATTGGCAGTCTCGTATGTTTCCACTAATTTCATTAATGGCTTTGCCTGGAATAATCAAAATAATTGATTACGCTTACAACTCTGACAAGGCTGTTTCTTTTTATAATACACTCACTGTCGTGCCTTGTTACATTTAGAGTCATTAATAAAGTCAATAAATGATTATAAGAACTTTTTGGTGATCTGCATGGGTAGCACTGCAAGAGGTGTTACTGTGGCTGCACTCGGTATTATGAAAATTTTCGGAATACTGGCTGAATAAAACTAATTGAATTTTCCTGCTGATGAATTATTTAATTGTTTACACACTTAATTAAACTGTCAACGATCTCTTAGGTGGTGGGAGATGCGATCATATTATTTTTGTACTTACACTTTTTGACTTTGAGATTTGACAATATGTTCCTGTAAATGGAGAGATTATCGAATTTATTAGCAAATATAAAGTGCCATTTAATTACCAAAATGATATTATAAATACCAGTAAAAACAATGATTTGTATTCTTAAGTATGTTGCTTTATTCGTTTCTATCATATAATACCCTTTATTTTAAAAAAATCCTTCTAAATGACTTAGAGTAGTGTAGTTTATATTATGTAACAATTTTATACTCAATATTGTTATGTGTTTATTTAATCCAGTATATAATAATATGTTTAGGTGTACATTTATGTCATACAAAAATGAAATTAATGATAAAGAAAAGATCAAGACTGGAAGTCAGTCTCATAGCTGAGTGGTGACGGTTTTATCTTACACATTTGCGAAGTCAGGGATCTTGCATTGATTTCCAAAAAGCATGGATTGGTGTTTTCATAGCCCACATCCACCCTATCCAATCGTGAAATATGGGGTGAGCAGGGAGAGCAGGGAGAGCAACTGAAATACTACTAGTCCTTTCCTAAACCTCATATTTTCATCCTTACACTTTCAAAAAGTAAATGTCCACTATCAATAAGATGAATGTTAAAATACTTTGTAGGAATACACATGCTCCACATTGGGAGTGGATTAGAGATTGCAATACCGGTATTTCTACTGTATTTTCAATATGGAAATACCAGTTTTGATAATGAAAAATACTTGTTCATTATTTTCAATTTTGCGGAAATTATTTACACAAAGATCCGATCACGATTGACAGATTCCACCACCGGTGAACTAGCCTTTTTAATTCAAAGAAACAATAAATTTTAAGTTTTTATGAAAATCAGCTTTTAATGGTTAGATATTAGATATTTTTATACCGGTATTTAATATAGAATATTGAAATAAAGTTATTGATTTATTCATCTGTAATTATAACTTCTATTTGCTCAAATTTATCTATTTTGGTAATGCAAATATCAACGCCCGTATATAATATGAAAAACCGAGATACTTGGTATTGAAATTTTCTTTCAGTATTGCAATCTCTAGAGGGGAAAATATACTGAAAAATTGTTCCTCTCACAACACACAAGCTTATTGTCATTCTATTTTACTAAGTAACAAAAAATGTTAGATTAATGTCATTGAAATATTTTATGGCCTTAAATCATAATCATTTCTAAACTGTTCATTATTACATTTAAACTGCTGTTTGGCTTAAAAATAAAATTCTATTTATTTCGAATGCGACACTACAGCATGACATTTTCCTGATAGTAAACTACTGCATATATTTAATACTCGGTGATGGTATGGCACATAATTATTGAAAACTCTCAAAAAATCAGGTAAACCAGGTATTCTTCTTCAATTCATAACTCTTGTTCTATGTATGCATTACAGTATTACTGTTTTTTTGTTAAAATTCTTATACATTAATCTTAGTTTATAAAAATATACTACTTAGAAGCTCAGCTTTTTTATAATATAATTAAGATCATTGATAGAATATATCGCTATAATTTGAATACAAGTCTTTCACAAAAATTGGGTTTTTTTTTTAATACCAAGATTAATAAACAAAAAAAAAGCTTCTACCGTAGTCACAAAATAATTCAAAGTTAAAGAATTTATCTTGAAAATATCGTATACTTTAAAATGGTTCTAATATTGAAGCATAAGTGCAAACATTTGGATTCTTTGTTAATTTATTGAAATAACAACATTTCGCATGGATACTAATTGAATATTATTGTCATAATATCAAATAAAAATGATATAATTAATGTTAGTTATGCAACGAATATTTTCTATTTTCAATGCCCTCATGGGTTTATACAATAAAAAAATTAAAACCACTTAGTGAAGTAAAGGAAAATTTTTGCCTTCGAATCTGAAATAATATAAGCATGTAGGTATTTTACACTGATAATATTAGTACCATCCGCTCATGTTTTTAAAACTAGAGAAAATAAATGAAGAACCATAAATTTTATTGATGGTTATTTTTCCAACGCACCAGATATTTTTTTAAATATTAATAAACTCTCTTTGACATGTGAGTACATAAATAATGTCTTTTTGATAATCTAAAATTGTGGGTTTATATACTTATATTATGTAATTCAATATTAGAATTACATTATATAAGTAAATCCATGATTGTAGTTATATTTTTCTAAATAGTAGGTAAGTAATGATTTATTAAACCTCATCTCTTTTAAAACTGATAATTTGTGAGATTTTTGTGGAAAATGCAACACAAAACACTTTTTTGTAAATAAAATGTCTTTCTGTGGGAAAGAATTTCTTTTGATTTCATGCGCCTAAAATAGTGTGGAAATGATTGAAAATATCATTTTCTTTTCCTGTCTTCCCAAGTGTAATTTGATAGCTACTGTAGTTCAGTATTAATGCAGTCATATGTTGAAGATTTTGTATTCAAATCCCGGCAGGATGAAAGCGCTGTGAACAGAGATATATTCTTTTTTGTGTATGATATTGCTGAAGGCTGTCTTGATGATGGTCATTAATGAATTCAAAAGAAAGAATTTTAACCACTGTTAATTTTTAACAACTCTAACGTCATAAAAATTAAGTGAAGGTGGGAATGTTAGAATTAAAGCAGCATGCATAGATTTGAAATTTATAATATATTAAATTGCATTATATTTTCAGTTTTGGATAAATTCCATAGCCAAACATCGATGCTGTCGGCCATAAATCCGGGCTGCAACCATGTACATATTATATACTTACAATTATATTTTTGTATAGTTTTTATAGTGCTAAAAACCTAACCTAATTTGTACATACTAAATAAAAGTTGTTTAATAATTTGTATCATGACTAATTTAGTGTACCCTTCCCTATCCATAATAATATTAATGCTCTCTTCAAATATGCTAGACATTATTGAATTTTCTCCATTACAATGTATAGCATAATGTAATTTACGTTTTACTCAGATAATATTAATTAAATATAAGAAATCTTCTATTCAATAATCCCCCCCCAGATTTTCCCTTTACAATCTTTAATATTTTTCTATTTTTTTATCCCAATTTCTAAGCGACAATGGTTTCCCAAAAACTGTTTGAACAGAAAAAAATAGTATTCATACATGCATCTGTCCAAAGAATTCCTAAATTTTCTTTTTTTTGGTCAACTAGGTTTATCATGATGCAAGTAGTTTGTAAAAATAAATACATTATTTCTCGATTATTAAATAAGAAAAGTAGTCGGTGGTAGCTGTGCCTATATGATTAATTTGGTGGATGGATACACTGGCAATTGAACGGTGAGTGATATTTTTTTTATGAAATTTAAAATAATAAGATTTGTTGTCAACAAAATTTTCAGATTCTTAATATGTTACAATTTTATTTTTCAGAATGTCCATGCTAATGTCGATTCCTCATGTTGCCTATCAGATTCCAAAATTTGTGATGGGATTAGGATGAACGCAAAAGAAACTTCGGGGACAAAATCCTTCTAATTTAACACCTCATAGATATTATACATTAGACTGAAATGAAGTTTCACTGTTTTTAAAAATGTTACCGAAAATTTATGGAACACCATTGTTTCTTACACCAAGTGTTATCGCTTTATACTTTATATACATTTTAATGACTCGTTATGATATTACTTAGCCTAATTCACATATTATAGTAAATATAGTGAATACATATTTTTTTTAAATTGAAGCATACGGATTACAATAATATAAAGATGGGTTTAAATAGAAACATCAATTTATCTAGCAAAAAGTAAATATATTGAGAAGTATCATATATTTTAAAAATGAAATACAATTTCTGTTATACTACTTCCACATTTTTATAGTCATCAGGACCGGTTTATTAGGAAAATGTGGAAGTAGTACAAAAAAATTGTGTTTTATTTCTAAAATACATTACCTTTCCACTAAGAATTGACAGTTAACACCTTAAAAGTGAAATATTATATTTTTCAGATGTTCAAAATCAATTATTACATTCATGGCGTTGTGTTGGCAACGTTGGCATACTTGAGTGTTCTTGAGAATTCCTTAGTAATCCTGTTTATTAAGCATTTATCTAATACATTTATAATTCCCTCAATATAGAGTATTTATACATTTACTACATTATTTTTTTATATATATAGCAAAGATTGCAAAGCATTTCGAAATGGTGAAGAATTTTAAATCTTTTTCTCATGTGTTCAAACAAAGCATTAATATCCAAGTTACTATGTACAATAAAAGATAATAAATATGTGCTCAAGTACTATAAAATTACATTTAGGTAATTAACATTATAGTGAATAATACAATCATTTGAACAAAGTTAAAGTATTATAATTTAATTTATTTTGATTCATACTTAATGTATTTGTTGTTGCTACTCACACAATCTATGGCTAAGTGAAATATTTATGTGACCTAGTCTATTCTTTACAGAACAATGGTCTATTAAAAAATATTATACTGAACAATTTACATTTTTGCTAGTTGTAAATTAGTTGCCAAAGTTCGTGCCAGCCTCATTAAAAAATTTGTTAAATCATTCTTAAATCTTCCAGTGAAACTTAATTTAAAGATTTTTGAGTGCATTTTAATGAGGCACATTTATACTTCAGGCTCTCGAAACGTTTTTGTTATACTTAGAATATAAATCAGGGGTTCCCAACCCAATTGTGAATGCAGGCGCATTCGAAACTGAAAAAAATAGTGGCGGACAAAATGCGGATTTAAAAAATAACCCAATTGAAGTATCACTGTTGCAAATCGTTGCATTTTACATTTACGGCATTTGCAAGAAAACATTCTTGATTCAATTTTGTTATTTCTTTGTTTAATATTTTTCAATGGGCGGAATCAAACAGCACAGGGTTGGGAAACCCTGATATAGATGGTACTATACAATTGAAATATTTTTCGGAGGTTATGCAAATTTCTGTGATCTTACTGTAAAGTCTTTTTGGTTTGTTTTTTTGATTGGTGGGATTTATTTTGGTTGATAAAGCATATAACGGTTATTCAATACTATAATACTGACAAAAAATATAATCATAGTCAGGTATTGTTTCAAACTCAAGGAAAAAACTATATAAATATATTGGGATGGCTATTTTCAGATTTATAATTAGTATCCATCTCATGTTATCTAAAAAGTCTATGTAAAATAATATGTGTAATTTATACTAAAGAAATTTTATTAAGAATCAAAAGTTCATGTGCTACTTCAAATTTTGTATAAACTACCCATCAACAAATTGCACCTATATTGGATACATGGATTGATAATAATATATAATGTACCTCGATGGGAAAAATAATGCTTTAGTTTCTCTAATAAATTAGCAATTGAAATGTTATTGATAGAAACCAGATCGCCGGAATGTTGCAATGCTTCAGATGAAATAACATTTTTAATTTAAGACATCGACTGAGGGTGCTTGATGGAATTTCAATATCAAATTTGGATAATTGATATTTTGTACACTTCGAGCGCACGAATGCCTGAAGATGCCGAAAGGCGAAACCCGGGTCGTTAGTGAGAAAATACATGGTAGTGTACAAAATCTCAATAATCCAAATTTGAAATAACATTTGTTTAAGCATCCATAGTATTGGGTGCCAATAAGTTAGTAACTATTTTATTCAATAAATTACTTCCACTACAATATGCCGAAAACTAAATAAAACAACATGGCTCAACAATTTAAGTGATACCTAAATCAAAGGGGCCATTCATTCCCAACACACTCATGAACTGGATTATAGTAATTGCTTATAATATTGATATTTGTGTTAATTTCAATACATTACTATTATTCTGATCAACAGTCGTCACCATCACAGAAGATTCAGCATATCACTTCTCCATAAAAAAAAAAACAAAATAGTTTATCATATATATGCACATTGGCAATTTATATACATAAATTTTTTTATTTAATTCTATGCACACGGCATTGTGTTTCTGATGTTTATTTTGATCAGTGAAATTGAGAGGTTGTATTTTCATGCACACAAAATTGCCAGAAGTTCATTTGCCTATTATACTGCCTTCCCAGGCTAAGAGGTTTCTCTTTTTTTCGTTTTCGGGTTTTGGTTGCCTTAGGAGGCAAATTTGCATTAAGAGGCAATTTCCTAAGCAGTTTAGCTGCATCTCCGAGATTCATTGTATGTAACCATCAGATTTAATTTATTTGTACAAAATTGCTTCAAGAGCTAATTTTCTTGAGCTGTAGCAGTTGGTTATTATATACGAAATCATTTCTTTCCCTCAATATTGTAAATATTATTGACACTGTAATTTCAGAAATTTTTGTTAATGAAATATTTAATTTTGTGAATCCATAGATTTATTATCTACTGGACACACATTTTAAAATTTCTGATTAACTAAAATATAGTGTATTTCACTTATATTAACCAGTATCTAGACTATACATATTTATTTTTCATCATAGTATCTGTACCCTTTATTTATAATAAATTTACTTTTTAAGAGAGCGTTGAGAGATTTTGGCGGGTGAACTGAATGTCTGCACATTATTTATTTTCAGTGATTTTGTTGTTCTATTTTGACATTAAGAAAATTGATTTTGTTGTCAGTTGATATTTTATTTTATGTTATTTTGGAGTTGTGAATAAAATTTATCAAAAATAAAGCACTTTTTTTTGCTTGAACTATTTATTTTTCATCAAGTTGTAAAAAAACTATTAAACTAGGATATCGTAAAGTTAACATTATTTATATAATAACATAGGTTATGCAGTATGTTACAAAAATTTATTTTGGATTTTAAACATAAGCTTGGATTATTGAGATTTTGTACACTTCCATGTATTTTACATGGAAGTGTACAAAATTACCAGAAGTGATTGCATGGATTTTACAAAATACATGGAAGTGTACAAAATCTCAATAATCCAAATTTAATATTGAAATTCCATCAAGCACCCTCAGTCGATGTCTTAAATTAAACATAAGCGATCGTCATGTTAAAACATTTCAATGATCGGCGTAAAATTTTTGTAACATACTGTTGACCGACATACATTCTTCTTTCTCATACATACACATCGTAATACTATGTACAACCATTTCTAAAGCAGTTCATTTACAGAATAAATGCATAAATACCATGCTTCAGCTTCTTCTAATGCTAATTGCTGAGCTAAATATAATCACATCATTTAAAATTTCAGTTAAAATCGACTTAAAATTTTGACAAAGCCAAAAACATACATTCAATATCTAATAATTCCGAATACTTATATTATTACAAAATTGTTCATTATTAAATTCTACTAAAGTAATTAATGTTCATGATAAGCTCATTTTTCTAAAATCAGTTAATATGCTAACACCAGAGTTAGGCTGTTTAATTTAATTATAAAGCCTGCCTCGGAGAATATAAATAAATGGAGTATGTACAAAATGAAAGGAATGAGGATATATTTTATTGGAATGTAAAAAGGTTAGATTGCTTTAAATCATCTACCATTAAAGTTTTTGAAAATATGTTTTCATGTTGCAGTTGATTCTACAATATTTTCTGTGCCAAAGAACAAGATATTGATATTCATAAATGCATTATTGTATAATAAAATAAATACAATATTAGGATAGTTTGAGAAGTTTGATGGCACCTCAATTCATCAAGTGCCATTGTTATCATTTCTCAAGTGATGTGTGAAAATTTCGCTTAAACATACAAGTTTCACCCTTTTTTAAAATAACAGATTTTAATGGCAGCACAAATAAATCAAAGCTCCATTGAATTAAGTTCACAGCAACTGCGCACTAGTTTTGAAGTCTACAAAACCATACAAAAGATAAATAGTGCTCTGTAAACCCGATTGCGTCCACTCTAAAGGAAATCATTTCAAAAAACGATGTTCATGTTAAGGATAACGATTGAATGCGTATGTACGTGTTACTACGTTGATATTAAATTTCATAAGAATTGGACGGTATAGTTATTGGTATCAAAAATGATGTGTATTCCAATGTACACAGCAGATATAGCAGAATCAATGACAACATATTATAGGTATGATTTCAATGTGTAATTTTAACAGAAATGACATCTACATTTTCCCTTTAAATATCACTTATTACAGATAAATACCTAATGACAGTAAAAAAAATATACTACTAACAACACAATATTATTACGTCAAATTAAATAATCACAACATAATAAATAAGTGCAAGTACTATATTTATATTATGGATAAACATTATGAGATCATTAACACATACATATTATTGGGAAAACCTTAAAATTGTGCAGTTTTAATCCTGAAAATTAATATTAAATGATATTTTAAAACCAAATTGCATTCAAAATTTCAATAGTGTAAAAGTCACTCAAATGTAATAATTACATAGCCATTAGATAACTGTTTTTGAGACCTTATAATATATAGTAACAGCTAAAGATTCAAAATATAAAGTCAATTTGCCAAAACCATTATTTTTGATCACTTTAAGATATTAATTTACAATTTTTTTAGTAAAAAGAATCAATATCCTAATTTAAAAAGTACAATGATAAAGACACCGAATTATTCATAATTTATTATACGGACACATAAAATAGAGTATTCAAAACATAAAATTAATTATACTGAATCGGAAAGGGAAACTGGTGCAAGTTAAGTTTGGAATTTTTTTGATTGTTTGATATATTTTCTAAATTAAATTGCAACAAAAATTTGACTGGACTGATTTCCGAGCGAAAAAATAAAAATACTAAGTGCACACTTATTGATCAACACCGAGTGCTATTTAGGTAGTTTGTTACACATCAGAAGTCATATTGTTTTAAGTTACATGTGAAATAGACCATAAAAATAATCATTATTTCACCTATTTGTTAAGAGATCTAGAATAATTATTTCAATAGCATGTATATAGATTTTGGTCAAAAATAGGAAATCCATTGATAAAAGTATAGTAAACATACTATATGATATTAAGTCATTTCATTTTACAGAATAAAGGAAAACGTATAAAATGTACAGACTAATTTGACGTTATATTGATGTTAAAGACACATTAATACAATGTAACACTATTTCTTGGTAAATTGAATGGCAGTAGGGACAATCAACCCATCATTTTAAAAATTGAATAAGAGACCATATTTTTTATATTGTACTGTTTATCTAAGAATCTAAATAATCTAAAAATAATTCGCTTTTATAAATATTGCAATGCTAATATTTTCTATACGTTGAACGATGCCTACGAATATTTGATTCACATACACTTAAAAAGTCGCAGTCAATCTAGCACCATTTCTTTATATATAATAGTCTTTCATGTAGAATTACTAAATAAAAATTATTTTTAATTTGTATGAGAATGAAATTCTAATACTCATGAAAAATGATACATATCTTTAAAACATAAATATACCTTAATCGAAGAAACTAGAATCACTAAATATAATTTCAAATTCAGTGTATTCTCTAAATCAGATTCTATTTATCAGTGTCATTAGGTTAAAAATAATTTGCATAATAATTTGCAGAGAATAATACTAATATTTACAACTTATTTTTGTTCATATAACAATTACACATTAAATACAAAATTGATTGAGAAAAAAATTAAAGAATTGTCATGACTGTGCTATAAATGGATTCAATAGTGTATGCTTATGCCATCACATTTGATCCTAAAACTGGAGACACTGCCCAAATAATGAAGGCCGTTGAGAGATTTCTTGGATACGACCAAGATCCACATAGGTTGGTTAAAGCAATGTTTACGTATAATTCTGGGATGAGTCCCATTCATGTTCACTGGTAAATTTCATCATTTTAACTATATAGTTGTCACATGCTTGCATAATGATAGAAATTCAATAAATAAAAAATATAATACATATTCAAAAGACAAAGATTACAACAAATAATCACATTGTAAAAAGGGTTTGACAATAAAAACAACACACAGTGTCAGATATCACAGCCTTTTCAGATTTTTGCGACTTTTCTTTGTTCCTATATACATCTTAGACTGCGAGTCCTTGGAGGGACTCGCCGATTGTATGGGTCTCTGGCAACATGCATAACCATGGGAGTATTCCGTATGGCAGCGAGTGCAAAAATGGAAACCACAATCGAGGCCACTGCAGATTGCCCAGTGCGATTTCACCGTGGCAGGTTTATCACAGCGTACACATCTCCTTAGCGAACTCTCTGGATTTTTCATCGCCGTCTGTAAAAATCGCAATAATGATATAATTGACAAAGTATGTTATGTAAATACATTGCATTTTAATGATTTCATGATAATTGTGTTGCTTTTATTTAATGAAAAGATATATTAATTTACAAAAAAAAACCATTACATGAAGAATTTTTTAATTTAATTACGTTAAATGTAGCATATAAATGAATGCGTTAAAAAGAGCATTAAATTTTTTATCTATAATTTAGCTGAAAATAAATGAAGAATAAATGAATTTTTTTGAAGAAAGCAGATCACTTTGAGGCTGTTAGAGTTCAATAGGTAAATATCGGTTTTTAAATTAATCCAATTATATTTTAAAAATAAAACACAATTTGTTTTGTACTACTTTTACTACCATATTTTTAACTAGCATTATCAGTTAATGATCGAAACCAGTCCTGATCATAGTAAAAATGTGGAAGTAGTACAGAACAAATTGTGTTTTATTTTTAAGATAGAATACTTTTCGACCAAGAATTGACAGTAAACACCTAAAAAGCCAAATAGTCGAATAAAATTCAATTAAAATAATAAATATCTTACGTTTATATGCGTTTTGAATTTACGCTTTCCGGGACTGACGGAAGGACTTCTTCGTATCGGAGGTTTTTGCGTCATCCTAATACGGTTATTGTTATCTATCTCCATCAACATTTTGTTCCCTTTGGTAGAATACTGGATGGGATCTATTTCTAATTTGCTTTTTTTATTAGGCGAAATTTGTAAGTGTATGTGAATATTTTCTTTATGCATCTCGATATCGTCAGCATATATTCGCTTCCGAGACGCCGCTTGGAGATCATTACAGCAAACTTTATTCCAGGTCTTACTCACACAGCATATCTTCATCAAATCTTTCGATGATAAATAATTAAAAATAGATTTCACGGCAGGGACATGATTCTGTTGCTCGCCCAGCATTTTCAGAAAATCTATGTATTCTTGTCCTGAATAATCCACCTTCATCCTTTCTGAATTCTCCTTATTTATGTTGGAGAAAAGTTTTTTTCTACATTTTGTGCTAGATATCAAAGAACTCCGCAACTTTTCAGGTGATTTCAATTTTTTAGGGAGAGTGACAGGTTTTAAATTGTTGTATAATAAAGAATTTTTTTCAGGTGTTCCAATTTTTTGGGAATTGAAGTTTAATTTTTTTACAGATTTATGCACATCACGTTTGAAAATAGGTGAAGCTAGGTTTTCATGTTTTTGCGGAGTCAGTTGTAAATTATTTCTGAATTTTTCTTTATAATTACATTTTTGAGGAGCATTCGAGTATGAAAATGTTTCTGTCATCGGAGAGACTATTTTTTTACTAGAATAGGTTTTAGGAATCGCCCCGGTCGATACATTCGTTTTGGACCGGGAACTGCAAGAAGGCTGTAGTACATTACTACTGCCGCTAAAGGTTACATGTGCATTCATAGATAATTGAGAGTCTACAGTGTTTCCTTTGAATTCAAATACAGATCTAGGATGAGGATTGCCCGCTTCGTTGACAACTATAGCAGGCAAAACTTTGGTGGAAAATTTATCATCTCCAGAAGCAGATAAATTCTTTGTTTCAATATGGTTACCGTTGGACCATTCCATACCTTCATCAAAATGTATTGTCGGTTGCAATGTTGGAGTTTTATTATTGTCATCACAGGCATCCGTCACAGTCCCACTATCAAACTTATTTTGAACAGTGATGGGAAGTTCGTTGGAAGTAAACCGACTGGGCAATGGCACATTTTTAACATGAGAATCAAGAGTGTTTTCAATGAAATATTCTTGCAATTGCTTAGGCCTGCTTTCAATAAATCCGGAGTTTCTGTATGTACGCTTTCCTCTGGGTGTAGACAAGCTGACGGAGACTGGATTGTGACGTCTGACATCACTGGACGAATTCGAAAATCGGTTCAATAGTAATCTTCGAGAATTGCCCCCGGACAGGCTCGTTAAGTCAGCCGAACTGGGCGTAACAGTAATGTAGCCACTGTCATCGGTACTCATTGGGATGTTTTTAACCGAGCGAGAGGAGTGCAAGCCTTTCATGGCTTTACATTCAGGAGAATCCATTTCCCTAAACAAAGAGAAATAATTTCATAAAGTGAAGGTTAAAAGAAGTATTAATTTTAGTGAGGAATCATTTTTTCTAAAATGCGAAATTATAACCTCGGATTGGTGAAAATATTACATAGTGTTCAATTCATAATGACTTCTGCATTTTATGCATCACTAAATAAGATACAAAAGATAACTCTACTACTTCAGTTAAAGCATAATTTTTCCCCCCAAAATAAGTAATTTCAGCAGAAATATTGTGATGGAGATAAATTTATTTTAATGATTCAAAAATGAACCTTTTATCAATAATGACGTTTCTCATAAAAATAAATGACTGAGTTCGTTTCATTGGTCATGTTTGCAAACATTTTTGTGTAGTTTGCAAATATTTTGTCTTGTCAAACTAAAGTTCATATGATAAATTAATCGAAATGTGAAAATAAGATAAGTAATTTGAACTTCCTGTAAAATATACGGTTTTTATTAAGATGATTTTATTTTTTTTTTTTTTTTTGAAGTAGGTCATAATAGCATTGTTAGTACAAAATAACAACATAATCGTGAGCAGGACAAAATATCGACGATTTACAATTTAACTACATATATGTGAAAAAAATAAAAACTAGAGCTACAGTTAATACAGTACCTTTTTGTTTAATTGGTCCAACAAAAATGTTTATGCGGATATTTCAAACTTTCACTTAGAGATGCGGGAAGAATTCGGTAATGTCAGATTCACCATTTTAATAGCAAATTTGTTTTACACAATAAACATTTTTATCTTGTTCAAACTAAATTAAACTGAAAAAACATATCGTACAGAGGAACACTTCTATGTAGATAAAACAATAACGAATGTAAATACACAACTTTTGAGCGACAGATTGTTCTAACTTTTCAAAACTAAACACATTATTAGCAGAGAACTAAGTTTGGCTTCGACAACTGCCACAACCACAGACAAAAAGCGACAAAAAGCAAGTGGCATTGACAAAAACAAATTCGACTCGCAGGTATATGAATTAAAATTTAATTAGTATAATGGCACAGTAATATTCAATTAGTAGAACCTGTACTTAGAATGTAATTAAGAATAGGTTTTATAATCGTTAAATTTTGCAGGTACCTAGGTAGTTCGGATATACCTACCTGCGGCTATATGAAACTAATATGAAAAAGATTAAGTAAGTACCTGTCTTATAGCTAGAATTAGGATTATAATTTTTCATGTTATTTGTATTTGAAGAGTTTTTGAGATTCTTTTATATGATTTAGTGAAAGAGGTATAAATTTACCGTTAGAAGTGTTGACAATTATTTTTACGGTACCTATCTATTGTCAAATACTTTAGGTTTTTACTCACATACTCACAATAATACAATTTTTTTATATTTTAAAATATCATTGGAATTTTTAATGTAAGACAAAATACATTAAATTTTCTCAACATCATAAAAAACTAATTCTCATTGAAAATTCAGTCATACCTAGGTAGGTACCTACTTATATTATGAATATTATGAAAATAATATTACTATACTTTATTTATTACTTCTGAGATGAGATGAATAAAATAAATAAATATTATAACATTCGAAAACAATCATAAATATATATATTTTTATTACAAATAATTGATATGATTGTTTTCCAATTAAATATATGCCTGATTGAAGATTGAGCATACTTTTTAGCCAAATATTCTTCAGATGTGCCGAGTGTTTGTTGATTGAAATTTGACGTACCACTAGATCTGAAGACATTATATCGTTTGGGACGATGTTAGGATTGAAGTTATTTTGTAAAATGATTTAATATTGAGCAAATGGATAATTATTGCAATGAAAATGGCACGGATTTTAAAGAAAATGTGTAGACTTTGTGCAGCTTCCGAAAACGTTATAATGAAGGATATTCTTAGTACCGAGGAGTCTGATATGAATATTCCGGATATAATCTTTAAATATATGGGTTTTCCGGTAAACTTTTAGTTACATTTTTTAATATGATTGGTCTATCATTCTTATGAGATATAATAATGTGCGTCTCCTTTACAGGTGTCGTTGGATGATATCTTTCCGAAGGTGATATGTGAAACATGCATAACAAAAATAAGTACCTTCAACGAATATGTGGAGCAATGTTTGAAAGTTCAACAGTTCTTCATAAAACTTGCCGAAGGAGACACCCAGTCGAAACAGGATCTGGTTTTCCAAAATATGATAAAATCTGAATTCGCCAATACATCTTTTGACACTGACATTGAAATACCGATTGTTAAGGACGAAGATGATTTACTAGTATGCACATTGAAACGATAACCTTGAATATATATCTCTGAATTCATCATAATTCTTAAATATCTTGTTTATTTTCAGATTAAAGCAAGAAATACATGACTACGATGATGATATGACAAGTAATGCACATTTTGATTTCTATCTAAAATTAATCATCATACTTGATAAGTGTAGTGGCTCCAAAAAATCATAAAAAAATGTGTATCGAAATACAGAATGGCTTACATATGCCCAACGATGTCTGGCATTTTTTATGTAGAACGAATAATTGAAAGCGTTACAGATACAAATAATTTTTAGGTCTCATGTAGTTCAATGCCATTTTATTCTAAATATCTGAGATTAATGGCTTGCATATTTAAAATCTTACTTGATAATCAAACAACTTGTTGATATCAGCATGACCATAGAAAAAACAACAAAATGCCATATTGATTATTAAATCTAAAAAATTGGCTAACTCCACTTGGGCAAATTTTTGAGGATATAGAAAAACTTGATAATTCATTACTTAGTACTGTTAGTAGTAAAGTAGTAGTAGAAAAGTAGCTAAGATTATTTTTGGAATTGTTAAATTTCGCTTAATGATCTAATCATTAAGCTTTTATCCTAAAAAATTTGCCCTGGTGGAGTTGACTGGTTTGCAGATTTAGCAGTCAATATTTAGATTAAGAATATATGATAGCATGTTGAACACATTTTGGTGTTGACTAAATTACCTGAGGATACAGTTATTACAATGGCTACAAATAAACAATAGTGAGGGGAGGATATACTAAATTAAAAACTTTTTCAAATTTGGAAACTTATGCATTGATGCCAGTGAGATCTTTAGTCCGTGGCGAGAATATTCATGACATAGCTCTTGAAATACCATGGGCTATTGTCGTGGATTCTGTGGCATCCCTAGAATTAACAATTAACTTAATGATTGATATAAATAAATATTTGATCTCAGTATATATATTGTTGTTTGTAATAAGTTTCAATTATTATTCATTTTAGATACATTTGAAGATGATGGTCTTGACTATCCTGTCAGCGCATTGTTGGTAAAGAAATCGCGCTCCAAAAAGAAGTTGAAATCAAAGAAAAAAAAAATAAAATTGAAAATCATTCGCTCTTCCACTGAATCGAGCTCATGTGATGATAAACCAAAGTTTGATCCGAATATCAGAAATTATTTCAAGTTAGTGATTACCATATCAATGTTGTATATAAAATTTTAAGCATAACTTAATATTAGCAGAGATGCGCATTTGCGCTTATTTAAATAAAATAATATTTATACTTAAAGCAGTTGCTAACAATCACTTCTCATCAAAGTACAAACTGAAAATGCTATATTAGGAGTCCATATATTCCACTTTCTAATAGGATAATTATTATAATATACCTAGTGCTAACCCAGATGTGGCTAAGCTAGAAAGTGGTGTTACCAAGGAGTATGTTATATATACTCTCTAAAATATGCTCAATTTTTTTTATCTGTTCGTATTTTTTAGTCAATGTGGGTTTTTGCAATGAGATATGATATTTTTACATTATAATTAACACTCATTTAAAGTTTTTTTGGAGGTCTGAACATTTATTTCCAGGGTGATGGCATGTAATTTATTTCAATCATGTTGTGTTCAGCATTTTATTGATAACGTTTCATGATTCACTGACATGGTCTTTCCGCATCCCTTAATAAAAACTATTATGATAAATAATACTTTCAACGGAGTGCTTCTTGGTTTCTCGGAACTATTTATTAAAATTGAACATATTTTTGGCATTAGAATGTAAATTTGTTTGCTAGGCTTAATTGGTTAAGTTTTTATGTAATTTTTATATCAAGTAAAAATATAGAATGAGATGAAGATCATTTCTGTTGTATATATATTGCAATATTTTTATTTTTTAGATTCTCCTGTTACGTTTGTAATGAAAATTTCCCAAATTGGTTTCGGTTAAAAGGTCACATAGTCGAAGATCACAAAGTGCCGGCCAAAGTAGCATGCACTTGTGGATGCGTCGTCAAATCAAAGACGGCAATCTATCGCCATGTCGGAGGTCACAATGACCCAACTAGCTTTGCGTTAGTGATTTTATACTTTATTTAAATATTCTTACTTTTAAGTGCATTGCTTGTGCAATCCAAATCAAGATGGTTTTGTCTTCATAAGCTCTATATTTTTAAGGAGATATTAAAATTAATTTTTAGATTCTCTTAGATATTTAATTATTCTTTTTGTTTACAGATGTGATAAATGCACCAGAATAACTAAAACACAAGAGGCCCTGGATAGACATAAAATGAGACACATTCCTAAACCGGACCGCACATTCAACTGCTCAGGATGTACTAAAGTTTTTAATTCAAAGGAAAATCTCAAATCTCATGAACGAGTTCACATTCCACTCTATGAAAGATACATTTATCCGTGTACGATTTGCGGTAATAAGTAAGTATTTTACTGGGGTTTTTCCATAGATGATATAGAGAGATATCACTGGACAAATTCACATTTATATCCTTAACCCGACTTAGTACGGCGACGTATTGTTTCATCTATTGTCTATTGCCATTCTCATATTTTTAATTAAATTATTACTATTTCTTCAGATATGGAAACTACACATATCTATCAGTGATTTTTGGCAGTCACATTATTTCTATTATCAAATGTACAAAAGAGTCGAAACAAATCTGTACCCATATAATATTAATCGTAAAAATTCATTTCGACCCTTCCCTGGAATCACCGTCAGAAAACCACATGCTGACAGATGCACACACAATAAAGATCTAGGGCCGAATTGGAAGTAAAAGCTTTTAGATTGTAGATAATTATTAAAAGTAATAATGAATTATTTCATTTACATTTTTAAAAATGTGTTTTAAGATTCTAAAAAATTCTTCACTGTTTGAAATAATAAGTAATATCTTCCCAGGTTGATCCATAACAAAAAAAAATGTTATTCTGTTTTTTTGTGTAGTAATAGTAAAAATATTCAAAAAAACTAATTTAATACAAAATTATTCGCTAACTAAGGGGTTAATAACTGCTTGTTTTCTGGGAACCTTATTGATGTGCCTCCCCTATGGGTGACATAATAATAATAAAGGCTAAGTATTGATTTACATATTTTTATAAATATTTTTCCATTGTTACTACTGTAAAATAGAAGTCATACATAGCCATACTTCATAAACATGTAACAAAAATCTGGCATTAATCCTTGCTTTTACATGTTATGTATGGGGGTCGCATATTAAAGATTCGCCAGTAGTGGATATTTGAAACCAAATAGAAGTAGGAATTGCCTTAAAAATTTTATTAAATACTTTTTTGTTTTTTGATGTCATCCATCAATTTGTATTCCTGAAGTGAATCTGATTTATTAATCTAGACAATAAGTGTTAATTCTTATCATTAATAATCAATAAATGCATCAGTATAATTGAAATGTTGACATAGTTTTTTAATATTTTTTTTGTTCATTAGATTTACGACAAAATCAGCTGTTGTGGGACATACTCGAGCCGTTCATGAAAAAATTAAACGGTACATCTGCGACATTTGTGGATACGCCTGTAGCACCGGTGGAGAGCTTATTCAGCACAGAGCTATCCATAGTGAAGAAAAACATTTTCAATGTCCGCGTTGTCCGAAGAAGTGAGAAATAGTTTTTATAAAAATGAAATATTCATTATATTTTTAATGTTTACGTGTATATGTTTATAATGATGGGGACCACTATTATATTGCTAAAAAATTACGCTTAATTTCAGCGAGCGCTATTTCAGCAAGTTGAAATCCTAATTAAATTTCGTCTAATTATTACATAATGAAATGTGTAACATTGTATTATTTTTTTTTTTTTTTTTTAGGTTCAAAACTGGCTCTAATTTAAAAGCTCACTTAGATACTCATGATGCCACTTCATATCCATGTAAATTATGCACTAAAGTCTTGAATAGCAGAAGAACGTACCGCAAGCATTTATTAGTTCACGACGATCTGTGCAGACACGTGTGTTCTTTTTGTAATAAAGCATTTAAACGACGCCAAACGCTTAAGGTAATAAAATTTATAGTCATGTACTACTAATACCTTTAACGGATTCTCTCTAGTCTTTGTTGATGGATAACAGTGATAAACATCAATAATCATACTAAAAACTGTAAATAAGTATGACTAGTTTCCTAATTAGAGTAGTAGAATCTTTGAGATATAGCTTTAAGAAATAAACTGAAAAAAGGAAATGTTTTTTAATAAGATCTACACGAAATTACACATGAAAAATTATTTATCAATGAGTAGTAGTTGTAATTTTTTCATTGAAAGATTTGTATTGTTTTGAATAAATATATGGCTTATTAATAAATGCAAAATCCACATTCAAAGTAGTAATAGTGATTTTTGTTTATTCATTGTTGTGGGAAAATCTGTCTAAATTAGTACATGTTTCAATTGATAACATCTCGTTTATTAAAATGTTCAATTTGATTAAATCAAAATGTCTTAACTTTTTAGGTGCATCTGACAAGTCACACTGGTGACACACCTGTACAATGTCCTTGGTGTCCGCAAAAGTTTGCTTATAGCTCTGCATGCCGTACACACAAACAGCGTTGTCATCCTGAACAGCTTGCGTCATTATCTCAGACGAGTAATACGCAATCGATGTCCTCTGCGCCCAATCCTCCTTTACAGTCAGACATTCAAATGTTTGGCAATGAATCCATGGTCAATATTTGTGATGATAAATCAATGATTAAGCTGAGCATTGACTAATACATCTGCAGAAATTAAATCAATCTTAAAACTTTGTAATTTATTATATAGTGTGTATATAATACATAGGATGTAGCCGAATTCATATGATACCGGGCCAGGATATATTAGATTTAAGCTTCAGTTAAATTGAAACTGTCATATCATTTATAGTTGCTATATAATATTAATTTACACAGAATTAAAATTCAATTTTATGCTTCACTTAAAACAACTTCATTGTTATTCGTCTTTCTGCACCTCGTGTTATACTAGATCTGCCACTGAAAAAAAATCACAGATTTATTATAAGCTGATTTATTACTGAAAATTTTCATTTAGGTTTCTTTCTTCGGTTTGATCTTTAGCTTTTGACTATTTTAGTGCTATATAATATGGTATATCAAATTTGAATTGTTGAGATTTTGTACATTTCCATGTATTTTGTCACTAACGACCCGGGTTTCACCTTTAGGCATCTTAAAGGCGAAACCCGGGTCGTTAGTGACAAAATATATGGAAATGTAATAAATCTCAACAATTCAAATTTGATATTGAAATTCTATCAAGCACCCTCAGTCAATGTCTTAATTTATTTAAAATATGGTATATCATTGGCTTACCAGTCTTACCACTAAAATCCACTAACTGCATTATACAGGATACTGAGTAAAACAAATTCATAAAATGAGGTGTTTTATTTCAATCTTAAAATGGATTTTTAACATTTATTATTCATTTAATTATGTTAGTAAAACAATTTATTTGGGTGGCAATAATATTTAATTAAGAATAAAAACTTAATAAAGGAACTCAAAGGAAAATCCACTGTTGAAATTCATTTAGTGGATTTTAGTTGTAAGCCGACGGTCATAAAGCTTATTTTTGTTTTAAATCCTTTATTGATGTTATTAAAGCAAATATAAATGTTTATTTTATTTATGTATCCTTAAATCATGTAGGATATCTCAACTTACTATTTTCATAATATATTTGCGGTGAAATTTTGACTTGTCATTTCTTGACGAATTTCAATACCCATGTTTACGATTGCAAGTTTTAAATGTTTATTGTTTACATAAAATGCTGGAATTCCTAAAATTCAGCATTTTTCAATTATGTATATACTCTATAGTTTTCGTAAAAAAAACCATACAAATGAGGTAAATAATTATTTGGGAAATCACAAATTTAAGTTCCACTGTCAGGGTGCTAAAGATGCCAGTGGAAAAATCAACTAAAAAACTAATACGTACAGTCATCCCCCCATATACACAGACCGTACTCTAGGAAACCAAATTATAAGAGACTGCAACTAGAGGTAACACCCTGTTCCATCACTACATACCTTATAGGGGTTTGGTGCATGTTAAGCATGAAATCGTATTATAGGGAGCTTTCTGTACATCCAATTTCTGATAGTAATGTAAATAAAGTAAAGAATTATGTCGTTGAGTTAAATTGTAGAAGTGTAAATAAATTTTTATAGACAATGTTTTTGAAAGATTTGAAATATTTTCTCCACCACATGTAAATAGGGCCCTTTATATCATAAATCATATGAAGCTAACAGGTTATATCTTGACAAGATTTTATGCAGTAACACGACATTCTTTCCTAAGATTTTAATAAGCCTAAGTTCTTCCTATTTATGGGCAATTTTTAAGATTTTAACATTTTATATGTCACATTTTATTTTGTATGTCACATTTCAAATCTGTATTTTATATTATTCATTACTAGATTACCTTTTCCTACATTCTAATAATTGATGTCACAATTGTGGCAGCAGAAAGTAATACCATTTTAAAATATATTCAAATATATTATCGAAATATCCCTCATTCATGAAATTTATGATTCATGTATACGACTTTCATGACTTTAATGAGAAAAGTGATGTACATTTTGGCAATCTATTTTGTTTATGAGTTCTGCCTTGTAAAATTTGATAAAATTTTGTTAAGCGAAATTGAAACGAGTAAAAGGCACGAACGGGTGTTCTTTTCATGCAATGCTGATCCACTGAATCTGAAAAGAGTTCATTGAGGCGGCGATTAGTTGAAAACTAATCCTCCTTAATATCATCTTTTCATTATATCATTGCCCTGCCTGGAAAGGGAAGTTAAGCGATTATAGAAAAATCAGTTCTTGTGAAATTATTTCCTTATAATCCACGAGTCCATATTTTGTATGCACAAATGGACATAATTAAATTGTTAATATGTACATATACTACTTTTAATCGTGTTATTTTAATTACGGACAAATCATCTGTATATTTGAAGCAATTGTATTAAATCTGATATTATTGATATTAGATATTATTGTTGATTTGTAATTTAGGGTGTGAGAATGCTATTGCCATTGTATACCCATAAATCATAGTTAACGCATCCAAGCTCTTAAATTCTAAAGATGTATGTTTATGTTTCAATTCTGGCTGATATTTTTAAGAACAATATATTATATTTGTACAATCAGATGAATTTTTATTTCATGAATTTATGACACTATGACACTCATTTGCTATTGCTTTTTGAAACGAATTTAATAGCAATAATATAAATTGATATTAAATTACTAGGATTATTTTTTCTAATATTATCCATCTGTCGGTCCTGTAGCTAGATGGTTAACGCTGTTTAACTTTCATTCGCTCTGTTACATGGGTTCGAATACTGGAATGGAAACTTTCACACAATGATTTTCAGTTGAATTATGAATTTGTCTCTAAAGGAATGATGTCTGAAGTTTTCAATACTCTCTACATACCCCATTTCAGATCCTGCAATCTCACAATCAGACTAGCTGACTAATGATGCTTTCCTTACCATCCAAATAGAGAGGTTAAGTGACTGACGACAAGTTTTCTATAAAACATCTGTTTAGATGCTCCATATGATCCACATTGTGAGTGGGTTGATTAAAAATAAATATTCACTTCTGTTTATATGTTCCACCAGTTGAACTACACATATCCATATTATGCAATTATGGAGCTCATATTTCCTAGACTGTGTGATTTAAGGGAGTGCAGTATATAACACCGCAACAACCTCCTCTTAGTGGTTGGTAATTTAAGTGATTTCCAAATCTTTATAAAATAATTGCCTAGTTTACACATAATCTGGACCTTATAAAAAGGGCGGTAAAGGTTTCACTCTACTAAAGACGCATCAAATTTTAAATTTCATAAAAGTTATGTGTATCCTATGCTATGCCTATTTCAGCCTCTAATATAAAAACTTCAGGCAAATTCCAACACTAAAACAAAGTTTGGGTTTGGCAAAAACTTTTTGTTTTATAGGCACATTTAATCTCATAAAAATTGAATATTTTTTGGTCAAGATTAAAATGAACTTTTTTACTTTATTATTCTTGATAACGTATGTCGTAAGTATATATACGTGATTGAAAAATAATAGAAATTAAAGTGCATTTAAAAAAAACAGGTTCAGCGCATTGTTCTGTTACGATATAAATATTATCGTTACATTACCAGAATTCCTAATATTGTGTCGTAGAAATGATTGGTTGCCATGTCCCGATCTATGATTGAACTAGTCTAATCACCATACGCTAGGGAGTAAATTAAAATGATTTAGTAGGTTGACTAAGTACTGTTTCGAATGATATATTTCTGTTGCGTTGTTTGCATAATTCAGTATGTACTATATATAATTAATGTTAAGATGATAAATATTTTTTATTATATTTTGACCTTTTCTTTCCCAATTCCTATTTGCAGCACTGCCAATAATTACTTGTTTTGTCACTGACTTAAGTTAGTCTATGAATATGAAATTAAGATTCTCTATGGCAATTGCTGTCAGAAATCAAATATTGTGTTTGTTTTTATCTTACTGTTGTTATCGAGTATTTTTCCCATGTAATTTATATTATTTTCGTAGTATGGTTTCCATTAATGACGATAAATGACTAAGGATTAAACTCCCTATCCTACTTTCCTTGATTATTGGAAATTATAGGCAATTAATACTTAGACAAAATATTGAATATTAGAAATGCGATTAGAAGTAATCTGTCGAGTTTGTTTAAAAGAGGGTAGTATGAAATCGATTTTTGAAACTCAGAAAAAAATCGGAAATTTAAAGATTTCTTGTTCTGATATGCTTATGTCCTGTAGCACTATAACTGTAAGTATTTCATCGCATGATAATTATGATTGCGATCCCATCATATGGAATTGATTTCAAGTCACTCTGTTGTAACATCAGTGTTTGGTTTAAACAGCCATTTCCCAATAAGTATTATATGACCAACCAGATACTTATTGTTTTAAATACTTGCAGGTTTCAATGCCTTAACACAGCTGGTTGTCAGTTCGATTTTTGGGAAATCGACTTTAATTAAGTAGACATAAATCTGATATTGTCTGATTTAGTTTCACTTACCTTGGTCATATTGTTATCTTTACAAGCTGGGTTGCCCATTGATTAGAATATACAGTAATGTTTGTTTGACTGGGTCTACAATCTATCCAAGCATCACTGCCCCAAATTACTTCTCCCTATTCTGTCACATCCAGTCTCTCCACCCTTCCCATCTGTACTGTGTGGGCCCAAAAAGTTAAGCATGTACCAAGTCTCCTTTGTATACCATGTGCAGAGCTCGATAACCCTTATATTCGACCTGCTTATCTGAGTATTCTTCTTGTCGAAATATTAATAGTGAGTTAATTAATTGACTCGTTGTACATAAGTATGGATGTGGTTAGTAGCTGGACAAGGTATTCTCTGGAGTTTTATTTTAAAATACTTGAATAGCATTTTCTTGCTTCTCTGTCAGGCTCTTCACATTCATGCAGAATTAACGGTTTTACTATCACATTGTGTATCCCGAATTTGGTTTTCTTGGACAATAATTTTGACCTGAATGCACTATTAAGTGCGAATAACACTGGATTCTCCCACTCTGGTCAGCTGTCGCGTCTTCCGGACGTCTTGTCCTTTTTGGAGATGTTTGAATCATACTAATGCATATCATGTTACAGGCGTAAGGATAGTTTTAATATTCATTGTTTCCTTATTTCTTAAATTTATTTCCTTTCAGGTGATGCGGAATGATGGATTCCCTACAAAAATTTGTCACCATTGTATGAAAAAATTGTGTTCAGCATATAAATTTCGTCAATTGTGTGAAGAATCATTGACAATATTATTGGAATACACAACTAATGATTTAAAATTGGAAGCAATAAAAACTGAATCTCATGATGATGTTAACTGGGCTTCTGTAGATAACCCCAGTTCTCATCAATCTCCAATTAATTTGCCAGATAAGGAATGCGATAGAGTGACCAATTTAGAAAAAAGTATTGATGGGAACAATTGTAATTTTGTTGAAGATGAAAAAGATTTAAATGGGATAGTCTATTCCAATGATGACACTGCATTAAATGATTATGACGATTCTGAAAGCACAGAAACAGATTTCAACCCGAAGTCTGTTTTGAAAAAAAGTAAACAATTTTGTCATTAGAAAAAACTTATGCATAAATTTTGAATGTATTTAAATTTTTCTTTTTATGTAGGTAATCGTATTCAACAAAAAATACGGCTCAAGCTCAGTTGTTCTAAAAGTACTTATCCCTGCACATTTTATTATGATATTACATTATGATTATATTACCAGTAAGTACATATTTATTTTTTAAATAGTTGCGGTCGTCAATCAGTTAACAGGTTTACTGATAATTCTTACTGTACATATTAATTAATAATATATAATGATTTAATTTAAGACATCGACTGAGGGTGCTTGATGGAATTTCAATATCAAATTTGAGTTATTGAGATTTTGTACACTTAAATGTATTTTGTCACTAACAACCCTGGTTTCGCCTTTCGGCATCTTCAGGCATTCGAGCGCACGAATGTCAGTTCAAGTTCATTTGTGCGCTCGAATGCCTGAAGATGTCGAAAGGCGAAACCCGGGTCGTTAGTGACAAAATACATGGAAGTGTACGAAATCTCAATAACTCAAATTTAATATATAATGAATTTGGTATTTGCATGCAATGTAAGATTGATTTATTACGTTTTGATATTTTCAGAGCGGAAAAAGTTAGTTGATATAAAAGAAAAGAGTAAAGAAGTTTCAATTAAGAAAAAATCAAAACCTGTTTCAAAAACAATGAAATGTACGCTCTGTCCAAAACGATATAAATTGCGCTATCAACTAGAAGCACATCATGATTCACATGTCGGCATAAAAAGATACTTCTGTGAAATATGCCAAAAATGTATGTTCTTTTATAATATTCTGCCATTTCAATTTATATGATTCATTAAAAATATATTGGTCACAAATTTTACTACTCAGAAAGTCGAAGTAAATTTTAGATATCGACTGAGGCTGGTTGGCGGAATTTCAATATCAAATTTGAATTGTTCAAATTTTGTACATTTTTATGTATTCCACCACCTGGGTTTCGCCTTTCGGCATCTTCTGGCATTCGATTACATGAATAAATTTGAACTGAGAGTTAGTAAATAGTAAATATCATATATATATAAAATAAATTAAGAAGAATTATTATGACTAAGTCTAGGAACTACATTGATATCTGAGATAATTTTATAAAAGTCAAAGTAAATTTTAAATATAGGTAAAAATTTATAAAAATGTACCTTTATGTCAATGTAATTATTACTGAGTAATTTTATAATGTATATACATATGAGATTAATAAGCTGATCCAAGTCATCATTGAGATAATAAGTGCAAAATGTTATTTTTTTACAAAACGTTTTTTAAATTTATAGCGTACTTCTAGTGCAACTAGGTGTCTTGTTAAGTTGACTTGACAGTTAATCGAATTGTTTGGATTAAAAATACCTCATCAGGCTTCTTAGTATTGTTAACAAAACTTACTAGTAAAATAAAACTGTTTCTGGCTTTTGAAATTTAAAATGAATAATTTGCATATTACATTTTCGTGTAATCTTATAATAGCCATCAATAAAGTATTTTCTTCTCGCATAAATATTTACATTATTCCACATTCATAAATAATGTTACAGAATATTGATGGTTTATGTTTTGATAGCATACAGAGCTGAAAAAGACCACAAGAAAATGCATCGAAAAGGTTTAAGATTCACCTGTGAAATATGTGAGAAGAGTTTTCATACAAAAACTTATTTAGCAATACATATTGACACACACTCTAAAGATAGAAAGAAGATTGTATGTGGTATTGGGGGATGTGAAAAAACATTTCTGAGTATGAATGGCTTGGATAGACACAAGTGAGTAGATGAATAATCGTTTATTTGCAGATATCTCATTAAAACTTGGCATAAATAGTATGTAATTTATTGATTGCATTGGCATTTACTTGGCAGAACTCTATTATAACAGGATAAAATAATAAAATATTTAGTTTTGAAAAAAATTTGTAGAACTAAATGCTTTGTTATTTAATCGTATTAGTATGTAATTTATTTAAATAACAACTAAAATGTCTCAAATGAGTTTATCCAAATGTAACTTGTTTTAAAAAAATAACTTTTTTTTGATGATTGCTTTTAAAGCATCAAAATCAATGGAATAAGAATGTTAAATTTCAAAGTATTGAAACATGATTAGATTTATGGAATATTTTTATTCATATTAATTTAAATATTCTGATTTGATTACAGGGTGTCCCATATTGGATTGAAGGATTTTATATGTCATTTGTGCAGTAAAAGTTTCATCGATAAATATCAACTTGGAGTTCATATTCGAACACACACAAATGAACGGCCTTTCCCTTGCAGTTTTTGTGGAAAAATGTTTATTACGACTTCCGCTCGGAATAACCACGAGCGATGGTAAGGTCTTAACATGACAATGTAATCTTTTATAGATTTTCTTTCTGATTTTTCATTCAAAAACTTTGAGAATCATAAGAATGTATACTACATTTATTCAAGGTTGTAGACATAGATTAGTTACTCCGAGTAAAAAAAATTTAAACAATAAAGGCATATAAACATGTTTGGTAAACATATAGCTTAAACAAATGTGAAAAATCATATTGAGATGTCTTTATAAAGTATGATGTCCACCCTGAGGGTCTCTGAGGATGTAAAACATATATTTCATTCCCTTTTGATATATCAAGTGTACCCAAAAATGGGGGCTGCATTCACTCTTTATATTTCTGTACATATCCTTTGTGCCAGGTATTCACCCAGTCTGGGTGCAAAGGGGAGAATACAAATAATAACAATGCTAATTACAATATTAATAACTTGTGTGGGGAAAATCCAATAGAATGTAAATTTAATAATTAATGAAATAACATTTTAATCATAGTGGCCTAAATTAATTTCTTATCACACAAGTAATTATATTGCTATTAGTATTGTGTCTACCTTCCCTTCTCTGAACACAGCCAAAGAAAAAAAAACCCACTCAATTTCTCATGTAATATAATTAAAAAGGTAGAATTAATGTTTAAATTATAGCTAAGTTAATCTGAAGGTGCTTCTAAAAGAGGAGAGAGAAACATGTGTCATGCCTTGTTAGACAACCATTGGAATAAGTTGTTAATTTTTATTTTGTAATAAGCAATCCGCTGTTACTGAGAGGGTTACATTTATTTTAATTTTATTAACTTTGAATGAAAGATCTGTCGAATACGACGATTCGACCAATTTTTTCACTTGTAGTGTGTAAAAAATAGTGTTATCCCGCACCATGCATCTTAAATTAAAGGAGTCATCTTGATTGCATGATGCTTTTTAGTAACAAAATCTAAGAGGTTTTTATCTAGAGTGTGACATGTCAGATTTTTGTTAACTGAAAATGTCCATTATACCCCATGCACTCTTGACAACTAAATTATACCTTTGTTTTAAAAATTTCTTTGGTTATCAATAATTACTTTATTGATAATATTTGACTTTAAATTATTTCAGGCACACTAACACAAAAAATTACCACTGCAAATATTGTGAAAAAAGTTTTGTGATATCATCCGGCTTAAAGCGTCATTTATTGTGTCATACTAAAGAGCAGCAGTTGCCATGCAGGTTTTGTGGTAAAGTTTTTGCACGAATCGATAATAGAAAAAGACATGAAATGGCAATGCACGGAAGAACAGATGAAATAACTAATAAATTGTAAAATAATATATGGTTTGGTTCAAAATATTACAATGTGTCATCTATCTAATTTTTTTTACATTGGCAGAGTTCCATCATGTATCGTTTAATTACTTGTAGCGCAATCAATGTATTGTATATGATTCTTTGTAAAGGTGATTTGAATAAAATATACTATTTATACACATGAGTTATTTTATTGCTATATATTTATGTGCTGCCAATGTGGAGCATGTTGACTCCTACTCCTCTCAACAAAAGTTGTTTCGCTTGTTATTCAGTCACCAAACTGCTCTTGGACGAGACTAGGACAAGACAAGTGGCTAGGTAATGAATATGCTAAGATCACATTGGTGGGAGGGAATTTTAGACATCCATAAATCGATTCAAAAAAACAATTCATGAAACTAAACAGAAAAAAGACTTGCTACTTTTTTATTGTAATTGTATGTATAGCATTCTTTGCATTTCATAGATACCGGTCTGTTATTGTTATATGTGTGTTTTGCAATGAAATAGTTTCAATATGAATTGAGTCACGGATTGAAAAATATTTTGTCGATGATGAAAACAAAAATTTGGATCTAATATACCTAGGTACCATGGTGGAAGGATAGAACTACAAGGTGAGCTGTAAAACAATTGACAATCACCATTTTTATTTTTAAAGACGTCATAACTAGCCAATATTTAAACGTCAAAAGTATTTTGTTTGTGACACTGTTTTGAAGAGGTGATAAATATTTGATTGAGGTTTTAAAGAGAAACATATATATATATATAATAAATAGTGTAATAGAGTTTTATTTTAAACATTTAGACATTCTTGTCTAAGCAAAACTATAATTTTAAAGATAAAAAATTAATAACAATGCTGAAATGTGCAATGAAAACTTGTAAGAGTTGGAACATGAAAAAGAATCAACAAAAATGTCAAGTTTTTACTTTTCCTAAAGGTCGGATTCGTGGTCGAGTGGTCTACGTCATTGGCTTTGGTTGCGGTGCTCATGGGGTCAAATTCCAGTACGGACAGAATTGAATTTATTTCATTAATTGATTTTTCAATCTATTTATGGATTTCTGTTGGAAGGCATGGGTGTTTGTGATGTCTTAATTAAATTTCATCTCATCCATGCGATCTATAAAACGGGGAGTAGCGAGAGTGATAAGCTAACCACTAGTCCTGTTCTATTCATATCCGTATATCCATGATCATTTCGAAAAAAATGAGAGGTTGACCATCTGAGTAACAAGCAGTTGTAGTAGAAAAACTTTTTGAGATATCTTCATTGAGAGACCATATGCTTCACATTGGCAGTAGACATGGCATATAAAAAATCTTTTTTATATTGAGTGAGTAAAGTGAGATTAAGAAAAATCCAACATCAGTATATCTATTTGGATTTTATTTTATTTTGGGAAATATTCTTTACAACACGCTACTCTTTTTCTGTTTTGATAAAACAATGTCATTTTCTATGAAATTCAATTGCGGGTAAGATATTGGCAAAGAGTCAAACACTGGAATCAATGAAACTAATAAATTATGCGAAAAACGAAATATTACGAAAATTCGTCGCCATATTTCAAATATGTTGTATGGTTTGTTTTAAGAAATTTCATTTGTCATATGTAGTATTATGGTGGTTTTTTCATATTAATATATTCGTGTTTTGCGTAAATCATCGGTTTCCCAAAATATTAATAATTCTTATTCAATATTTTAGAATAAGAAAAAGTATTTTTTTAAATAATGGTTGTACAATTTTCACTGAAGACCATAATATCATTTAAACGAAAGTAATAATATTTTAGTTCCTGAAAATGTAAAAGTATTACTTTTTAGATCTAGGATGAATGTTAGAATTAAGATTTAAATAAGGGATTGAAACCAGAAAAAAGTTTACGAAAAAAATAAAAATAACTTCCATAAACAATAATTGTAATATATATTTTATAATAGAATCCAAAAATATTTCAATTTTGATCACTAATCATGCCTTTCGATAAATTTTCATACAACCCAAAATTACGATGAGCCCGTTGTGACATATTTTCCATAGCAACGATGCATCCATAAAGTAATATACTATTAGATGCATCTCACCTTGTAGTTTAAAAGTATAATAGTCTATGGTTTTACCTTCCACCATGCCTAGGTACATAAAGAAATATACTATTCCTAGGTACTATATATAGTATATTGTCTATGGTACTATAATATTTTGTCTTCTAAACTAAATGGCTATAGGATCTTGTTTTATCAATTCGATAAAATTAGCTATAGGTAATTTTGTTAAATTTCCATTCTTTCTAAAACTGTAATTAATCGCCTTTCTTTGGACACTACGATTATAATAATGAAAAACGATATACTATTCGCAGGATTATTTAGTGGCTGTAAAATCGAATGCTTTATTAGCCATATACTTTTTTTCAAACAATCTCTATCTGTCAAAATCCATCTCCATCTGTCGTCAAAATACCTCTAAATGTAAATAAAAATACAAACATGGATCCTAAATTAATGTTTTGGTACAACAGTTAGGCTCTGCTATTATTACAGTATATATGAAGTTATTCATAATAGCAGAAAATGCGTTTCGAAGACGTATGTCGAGTGTGTTTAAAAAATGGTTGTTTAACTTCTATTTACACAACCCAAAAGTTGATAGGCGAACAAACTATGTTATGTTCAGATATGCTTGTAGCTTGCGCTACTGTTACGGTAAATATACAAATTTGGTTTTGATTCACCTAATACTTTTTCAATTCTAGACCGATACATTAAAAAAACAATACGTATTTTGTATTGTTAAAATTAATGCTAGCATGTGGAATAGATAACATTGTAGCTAAATAAAATAACATCAAAATAATAAGTATGCAGGGTTTTATACATATTATTTTGAATTTCCATGTAATTGTTGATACATATATTTTTTCAATTTTAAATTAGGTGAATTTATCTGATGGACTGCCGAGACAAATCTGCCCTCAATGTTTTAGAAAACTGTGCTCAGCTTATAAATTTCGTATTCTATGTGAAAAATCGTTCTCAATGTTATTGGAGCAAGCCACAAAAGAAATTAAAATTGATCTTATCAAAACAGAAGGTGATGAAAATTTAGACTTTGAAAGTAATTTGAAAAGAAATCAATCTCCAAACAATAAAGAAACAGAGCTGACACCTGTCAAAGAAGAATCTTTTGATATAAAAGATGAGAAAGAACTCACAATTGCAGTTTTAGCAGGCAAAGAAGTTGATGATATTGATATTTTTCAAAATGATGATGGTGGATCACCAAATAATTTTGATGACTTTGAAATCGACTTGAATGATAATGAGGATAAACAAACCGAAAGAGAAAAAAGAAGTATGTTTGTTCATTGTGAATTTATTTTAGCAATATGCATTATTTTATGTTATATAGTATTATAATGGTTTATTGTTTTTTTGATAAAACAATTGTAATAATTGATTAAGCAATTCTATACTGCCTGTTGTTTTAATTTTACATATATGATAATTCTAGTTATGTAAAACATTAAATCCATCCACATTGTTTGCACATAATAGGTGCTAAAAACTGAAATTAAATTCTATTTTTGAATTTTGAAATTCTATTTTATAAATTTAATGTGAAGAGTTTGCCTAGTAATAAGTATTACAATTATCTGTGAGTTTTTATAAAATTCCTGAACATTTTGATGTTATTCAAAAGGTATTCTGGACAGAGTATATCATTACGAGACAATCCCAGCTAATTCAGAACTATTGGGAACCCTGATTACACTGTATTATGTTGAATAAGGGAATGAATATAAAAAATGTGTTAAAAAATATAGACTGGAGAAAGAGTAGTAATTATTAGCATCTTTGTCTATCACAAAAACTCCTTCCAAATGGTGTGAAATTTGCACATATCATTCTGGTTGAAATATCAGGGTCAACTTTTAACATTATTATTAATTGCTTGACTATATTTTGTGGGTGTTACATGATGTACAGTCCACGGTGATATTTTCAACTTTTAAAATTATTATTAATTGATGTTCTATCTTTTGTGCATGTTACATAAGGTATGGTCCATTGTGATATTTAGAATTTTCAACATTAGCTTGCCCTAAAATAACGAAATAATAACATCAAAGTCTAAATGTTAGCGCCCTCTTCCTCTGGAGAAGCTGTGTAATAAATACTATTAATAATATAATTGTCTTTGTTATGTATGATTGCTATATAAGTAAATTATAAGAATCCATTTTTATTATTACAGAAGTGAGAAGAGCGCACAAGAGATTGAAAAAAAAATTCAAGTTGTGTAGAGAATTGAAAAAGACCCAAGAAATTACTTCATCTGAAACATTGAAATGCTCGCTATGTCCAAAGACGTTCAAATGGAAATATCTTCTGATAGCTCATCAAGATTCGCATCTAGGGATTAAGCGGTATTTTTGTGATATATGCCAAAAATGTGAGAAATGATTTTTCCGTTAACGTATTCCTTACTTTTAACGCTGACTGTTTTATCCATGCAATGCGTAGCAGGTTTATTTTATTGAACTTTACTTAAAAAATTCTACATTGCCTATTGGAATTATTTTAGTCCAATTCCGGTTTCAAATAGATAATTCTCATTTTATAATGATAATAATAATTGCCGAAGTTGGTAGCGTCGCTGGCTACGGTTACGGATGTCTCAGGTTCAATTCCCGGTGCGGACGGTTTTCATAGATTGATCTTTCAATCGATTTATGGATTTCTGTTCATAGTCTGAGTTCTCTCTCCAACCCATCCCATCCTGACGGGGAGTAGCAAGAGCGATTAGTTAACCACTAGCTATATCCTTCTATCCCTACTCTCTTCGAAAAAAGAGAGGTTGAGCAAGTGAGTTATAAGCAGTTCTCGTAGAAAAATTCTGTTAAGATACCTCCATTAGTAGACCATATATGCTCCACATTGGGAGCGAACATGGAAAAAAAATGAATAATCACGTAGATTTCCACGAATGTCTTCATATCCGTTTAACATATCTTCAGTACGTAAAATTTAAGTTAAGAATAAGATCCAGATCCCATTTTCAACATACGGTATAAATAAGCATTTTGAATACTATAGATGTCATTCTTATATTTTTAAACAAATTAAATATTCATTAGGATCCTTACAAAAAAATATAGTAAAATTTTTCATTTATAATTTGTATATTTTAGCTTTTTGTGTCTTTTTTTAAATGGATTTGGAAATTCACTTTGAGATATGATTTTTTCATGGTTTTTTGTACCGTTTTTCTACCATTGACATTTTTCATTTCATATTTTATTTTTCTGTCTTTGTCGGCTTACCGGATGGTTTGAGGAATACTGCTCAAAATGATGATTCATGTTTCGCAATTGTAGATAAACTTTCAGAATTTCAAAATTCAAAGAATGAGTTAAATCATGTGATTTAGAGATTGACCTAGTTAGAATACCCAATTATTATAATTATGTTTACATTCTCTTGACAATTATTTAATTTACTTGAAATATTAAGGTTATCAAAGAACAGCTCTCTAAAATTTTATTTTATTTCATTGTTTCCATTTTTATTAATTTAAATAAATTCGAGATAATAGTATGACGTTTATTTCTAGCTTACAGAGTTGAAAAGGACCACAAAAATATGCACCGTCGAGGATTTAAATTCAAATGTGATATATGCTCAAAATGCTTCAATACGAAAGCTAAACTTAGCATTCATAAGAATACACATTCCACAGACCGAGAAAAAATTATATGCGGCTTAGATGGATGCACTAAAACATTTTTAAGTATGAGCGGCTTAGATCGACATAGGTATTAATATATATATATTCTTATCATAGTAACAACATAATAATCACAATAAAACTTATCTTTATATTTTGTAATTCAAAAAGTCGTTAAAATATTTTTATATAGTGCTGTTGTGTATTTGATTCTAGAATAACTCACAGTGGGTTGAAAAATTTTGTTTGTCACCTGTGTAGTAAAAGTTTTATTGACAAATATCAATTGGAAGTCCACATTCGAACGCATACAAATGAAAGGCCATACTCTTGTGGATTTTGTGAGAAGATGTTTATAACTACGTCTGCCAGAATAACTCATGAAAGATGGTAATGTTGTATAAATATATCAATAATGCTTAAGACTATATAACAGTAAGTTACATGTCAGCTGTGTTTCATAATATGTATTGAATTCATGCATAAAAAGCAGCTTCTCTATTACTGAACGTTGCCTAATGTGAATTTTTTTTCTTATAGGCATACAAACACAAAAAATTATCATTGCCAGTATTGTGAAAAAAGTTTTGTGAGTTCTTCAGGACTGAAAAGACATTTATTATGCCACACCAAGGAACAGCATCAAGCTTGTCGTTTCTGTGGAAAAAAATTTGCTCGTTTTGATAACAGAAAAAGACACGAGATGGCAATGCATGGAATAACAGATGAATCTACTTTACACGTTTGATTATTATAAAATAATACATGAAAGCTGTGAAATATTTTCGTTACAATACTAATGTTATGGATTTCTTTTATTACTTACATATCTAAGTTTAGAGTTAAAGCAAATGTGCTCTTTGTTACTTAACGAAAAACATTTATTTTATGCCATGATTACAAATTCACTGTTTATTTAAATATATTTATTTGATGGGCATAATAACATTATATCAAAATAATCAGTTCTCATTGAATGCATACTGTTATATTTATGCTCGATATTGGAAGTATTTGTTTAAAAAAGAATGGCAATTACCAAATTTATGACAGAAAAGAGACTTACTACCAAGACACCATTTTTTTTGTTGAGTTTTGAATAAAAAATCCATGCATTTTATATATTTTGGCTACCAATTTTTTGTATGTAACAAATTTTTAATAACATCATTTCCAAATTTAATGCCATAATAATTGTTATTATATCACTACTGATTTATTTGGGTACCTTTTACATGATAGATAACCATGCAATCGAAAATCTATCATTTCACCCTTCCCACGTGGTTGGTACATATATATTTGTTAAGAACTTCATGATTCGTTGATGCCCAAAAACATTGTAATAACGAAACTGATCCTTCCATCAAAATTTTTGTAACAATATCATGTGAGGAACATTAATTTATTTGAAAACTTGGCAAAATGCTTGTAACTAGATGCAACCAAAAGTCAATATTACTGCTTACATATTTTATTCGTACAAAAGGTGATATTTAATCTATTTATTAAGGCATAGTTTATTTTATTTCTTCTGTTGTTCAATTTGAATGCTATTAGTTTTACAGTGTATTTTTTATATGTATGTTTTCGAAAATTGTCTATTTAATTTGATTTAGTACTGTATGTTTACTATTTGATATGCTTTTAAATCATGTTATCGAAGAATCATTGTAAAAGGATTTTTTTTAAAAATTGGAACACCATGACACAACTGGTGATGTATGGAATGGGAAAAGGTGAATATATGTGATACATAAATCAAATGCAATGATTATTTTTGATTTTCAATTTTAATTTTTCATTTTTGTTCTCATTTTTAATTTTTGGCCTAAGTAGCTGAATACGGCAGTAATTTGTTCGAAAAAAAGAATGTGCCCGTTATAAGCAATAAATTACCAAAGGTAATATTATGTTATATTGATAAAAAATCTTAGTGTCATTCATTGAATTCATTGGTTCTACTTTGCTCAACAATTTAATAATATTTGATATCATTATAAATCATTAAATCCGGTTTTTATTTACAAATTAAGTACCTGCAATATTTTGGAGTACATAATTTAGTAAAACAGCTCATTTGTTGCATATTACTGTCTATTGATTGAACTCATATTTTTTTCATTGCAACATAAGATTATTAATGATAGATTGTCCTTTGGTCGGGGTTGTCTGTTATTTTTGTATAGGAATATTTTGTGAATAGATATTATATAATTTCAATTTAAAGTGTTCTTTTTATTCTGCTGAAACCCCTTTTGTTAACATAGGAATAATTTTAACAGCATTTTGAGAAGTGTCTAAAGAAAAAACAATATACATAAAATTGAGCAAGATTTATTTTAATTATAAACCTCTACAAAAATTGCATTAGAGATATATAATACTAAATAAATAAAAGAAACATGAATTAATAATTTCTCAAAAAATTAAAAATTGTAAAAGGGTATGTAACAAAGATAAGATAAATAAATTATATTCAGTCTATAAGGGAGTAATAAATAAAGATTATTTTAAAAAGTGTAGGAGTGATTATGAAAAAATAAGAAAAACAAAGTCATTCTTCTGACTCAACCTTATATTAGCAAAATCAAGTTATTTCCAGGTGGAACAAAAAACTGTTGTTTCTTAAAACATTTTTGAAATCTATATGTAGCTTCACTAATGTGATGATTGGACTGTATAATATACATATATATATTATATAATATTTTTAATATGTGTTAATCTGTTCATCTGTTCATTTGATAAACCAATATTTTCTGTATCCATGGGCGATGCCGTCTGTCTGATTAAAGAATTTTCATTCAAATGTTTCATGCCTTCCATGCATAAATGGTTTATCCTTTGACCAGCTTCCGTTTCAAGAGGACGCTCGTCTAATGTGTCAGTTTTTAGAGGTGATGGATGCACTTTGATGGTAGTGTGAATAACTTTTTTCGGTGGCAAATTTTTGTTACCTGAAACATAGTTTTGTGAAAGTTACAAAATATTTTTTCAATTGATATGAATTTAATATATATATAAATGAATAAAAATATTTAACTCACTTATGATGGGAGCGTATGGATTGTCAGCTTCGGCTATTTGGAATTCATTAGGATGCATTCTCCGCTTATGGATTCTGCAATTTGAACCATTTGTGAACGTTCTCGGACACCAAGGGCATGCGTAAGGCCTTTCGCCGGTGTGGAGTTTGAGATGTCCCTGAGTGTTATACAAAAATTACAATGTCTCGTATTGAGTTCAAGATGATTAAGTCCAATATCGTTAAAATTTTTATAAACAAAAACGGTACAGTATATGTTATGAGAAAATGTATACCTTGATGTCTTTTCTTCGTTTGAAAGCTTTCCCACAGAAGGTGCAAACGTGTTTCGCTTTTTCATCATGCACAAATAGATGGTTGCGTAATGTTCTCCGTGAATTGAGCAACATAGGGCAATGTGGGCATTGATAGGCTGTGTCTCCATGGGTATCTATGTGACGCACTAATGCTCCTTTTGTTTTGAATCTAAAACAAAGTTTATATAACCTTTTGGTAAATGAATACAATTTAATTTTAGTATGTGAGAATATTAGTATATATCAAGGATGTGAGTTTTTAATTTTCCTTTATTGCAACTTTAAAAATACAGTGGATCATAGTTCTGCACTTCAATGCATTATTGTCGCGCATTACACGAAACAAACAAAATACACTTTTATTGTTACAAATAAGTATGTTTGTGGTTTTTGGTTAATTTTATTGAGGCAATATGTAATCTCAATACTTTTTTTTATGTTATTATTTAATTTCAATGATCTCTTTTAAAACAACAAGAGTATCCAATTCACTAATAGAATACGCTATGTAGATTGTATTTTATGAAGCAATATGCACATGAAGGGTACAAGGGGAAAAAATGTAATGTAATATTTTTTTATTTTTTTGAAACTGTCAATCCAGTCTCCTTATAGTCAGTTTGATATACAAGACCCAAACGATATTTAAAAAAAAATTGTGATAAGATCTTTTTCCCCTGTAACATTCATATTTGTATAATTTTTAAGTTATTTATGTGTGAATATTTTGGTGATATAAATAAGTTACTGAGAATGCTAGTAAAAACAAACAGTATGAAAGAAAAGGATACAAACCTTTTCTGACATTTATCACAAACAAAGTTTTTATCTGCCCCATGGCGAATACGGTGTTCGTCAAGGTTAGCTTTGGTACTACAGGCATGCCCGCACAAATCGCACACATAGGGCTTCAGTTTTTCGTGGATGACTCTTTTATGTGTGCCCAGTGCTCCTTTTGTAGCAAATCTATAATGGTGAGGTGATGAATATTGTCTTTAGATATAAACATGACAGAGCATTAATATTTTTTTAGAATTGATTTCAACTGCAACTTACTTTGTACCACACATTTCACAGGGCCATATGAATCGTTCCTCACGAGGTATGTGAGTTCTTTCGTGAACTTTCAGGATTCTGGCAGTTGTGAAGCGTTTTGCACATTTACAACATACATAAGGCAGCTCTTCCTTTGGAAGATGGACGTTCACGTGATTTTCCAATTCTTTCAGAGTAGCAAATATTTTGTTGCATGAATCACACCTATTCAAAAATTGACAAGAAATTTTTACTGAAGTAATATGAATAGATAAGAAAAGTTTTCTTTTTAAACATTGAAGGATAGGTAGTGGGAATGAAATTTTTTTCTTAACAAAGACATATGGCAACATACATCAATGAAAAAAAAATCTCGTACCTGAAGCATTTTGTTGGATCGTGTTTGGCAATATGCTTAAGCAAAGATTTTCTGGAAGTAAGCAGCTTGAAGCATATGCACATAACTTTTGGAATACTTTTATGAACATTTTTCACATGTGACCTTAACGCATTCCAATTATGGCATTCTATTTTACATAGATGGCAGGAAAATCTATAAAAAAAACAAGTAATATGTATAATGGGTCAGTGATATTTGCAGTAATAGAAATAACCATCATTTGTGAGAAAACTTACCCAAACATGCTATAGTCAGTCTCCGTGCTACTCATCTTTTTACGTTTTTTCTTTGGCGAATAAACAGAAAGTTCATTGTCATCGTTATCAAAAAATTCATTGTCTGTAAGAATTTCTTCTTTGACACACTTCGATTTTTTTGTTCTCGGTAGTATGGATGTAACAGATGAATTGGGATCCATTTGATGATTTATGATTTCACCTGTAATATCAAAATGTTAATACTAAAATATTTTTTATTGACTATCTGTAACCAATAGTCATTTTTTTTTTAGTCTTTTATATTGCAGTTTAGATTTTTAGACATCTGACTTGTTACACTATAAAATTAAGTAGGTAGATAGTTTTTTTGCTAATAGTCACCTTCAAGGAGTTCCTCTAATTCATTGAAAACTTTGTTGCCATCTATTTCTGCTTTCAGAGCTTTGCTGGGCCTCCCACGTTTTTTCTTAACTCCTTTTAGAAATACATTTAATTTATTTTTATTTTCCTTCATATCGCTTAAGGGTAAAATGTCTGCAGCATCATCCATGTCAATTTCATTGTCCGTCTAACATTGCAAAATAAGAAATATAATATTAATTCTCAATATGCATGTCTATTACTTATAAAGATTGAGCTTTTAATAATAACACATTTATTCTCATGCAAATATGGGGATTATTTAAAAAAAATATGATTAATGAATGTAATCTAATACTCTACCTCGATCCTAACTGAATATATGAATCAAATTTATTTCCCGGATACAGGATAAATGTGGAGAAATAACTTATGAAGCGTTTAGACTTACGTCATTTTCATGTTTAATTTTAGGCCCATCATTCAGTTCAAATTCAGACCTCAAGAATTGCAAATGAAGCTCGTTTTGTAAGACAGTAATGTTTGTGTGGGCTTCAAACATTGATTGAGTTTTGACACATTGCAAGGCAAAGCCGTGAAACAGGGATAGTTTACTTCCACAATCTTGACAAATTTTAGCAGGTAATTTATCCTTCATGGTAACCTAAGCAACAATAGGAAGAATTAGTTGAAATACTACTAAAATATGTACTTTACCAGTACATATTTTACTTGATTGTAAGGTTATTACTGAACTGAGATCAACTCACTGTTGATGATATGCATTCAAACTAATAATTTAAATGAGTAAGATAGACAAAAATAGACTTTGATTTAAACTGCTTTGATGATTGATTAACTTTCATCTTTATAGTGTAATATCTCACCGAAATTGATAGATATTTCAAAATTATTTGCACAATTCTTTTGGTATCTGTATCTTCGTTATATAGATTGATATCACAGTTATTTGATGCTGCACATAGTCTACATAAATTTTCCCATGAAAGTGTCATAATAACTATGTTGAAAATATTTTGATATGAGAAAAAAGATAATATTAAAGAAACATCAACAATACTTGGAATTTTGACATTTGACAGCCAAATTATTAATAATTATTGCCAGGTTGGAAAAATACAAGTGCAAAAAAAAGTTGCCATAATACATATTTAAAAATATTTATAATAATTAATTTATTGTTATAGAATATTTAATTATGTAGGTAACGCAAGTAAATTTTTAGTTAAGATAAGCGTAAAATAAATACACTGATATTTTTCATGAAAAAATAAGCGTCATTGATTTTAACGTAGAATTGTCTGTCACATTATTTTTATATTTTAATTATGATTTCAACCATTTGGTTATACAGAATTTTATAGATTAATTTAGTTTCCAATAATTCATGAATCCAAATATTCAAATCACAGAAACTCAAACCTTAGAATCATGTGAGAAGACCCCGGATCGAAGAGAGGCGAGCGGCTGGTTATCTGGAGTCCTGGAAGGGCTGATCTCAGACAAACACCATTTCAAATCCGGTTCAAAACTTATTTATTTTCCATTCAAGATGCAGTGGTTTAACATTACACAACTATATAAATCTTAACACATAAAATTGATTCTACATTTACATTTACTTAGCAACTGAATTTACTTTAAGTTATAATACAAATGACACAACGAATTTAAATAAAGTCCAATGCAAATAATAAAAAAAAACAAACAATTCACATCGTCACGTCACCTTCGCCGCGACGAGACCTCGCTCGTCCGGCTCGGCAGATCGTAATCGACTGGCTACAAATACTTAAAAAAAAACTCCCTCCATCGTCGGAGCTACCTTTTTTCCGTAAAAATGGACTCGTCCAGCGGACGTACCCGACGGCAACTAAACGCCTGGCAACAAGAAAGAGCGAAATATTGCTGTTGCCGCTGGGTGATTTCAGTTCTGGACATTAATGACACTTATACTTAACAAAAACCAGGGTGTGTCACATGTTGCAGTGATCCGTATAAAATGTACTATAAAGATCAATGATGTGCTGCTAAAATAATATGCTAATTTTATCAACCGGCTCGCGCCTTGGTAAACATCAACCCCCAATTTTTATACATTTTTTTTCAAATTAAAAAGGAAAACTTTTCAATTAAAAGAAATTATCGTACATTATTAAACTATTTATTTATATTACTTAATTTGAACATTACATAAATTCTTTCCAAATAGTGTTTTGATTTTCATTTTAAACTTTAACCGTGACTGGTCTTATTCGTCTATCATCTGCTGTGTGACGGTGACTTCTGGGGTGCGAACTCGCCGATAAAGAGTATAAAGTATAGGCGGACAGTGCGTCGACTGTAATGTACCAGACGCCCGAGGATTAAAGTGTGCCATTTATGGTTCAAACCGGTTTCACATAACAAAGTTTCAGGATCTTTCTGTAAGTTGATGTATTTTGAGTGAAGACAGTTTGAGATTATTATTTAAAAGTGAATATTACAAGATCTGATTCTAGCTTACTAGTTTTTTACCCTGAAGCAAAATTGAATAAAAATGCATGCAATTTATCATTTTGAATACATATCAGCTTTGGAGATAGGAATAAAAGATTTTTGTACTAATTCCAAAATAACATATTATATAATGATCAGGACCGGCATTGCGAGCATTTTTAAGAGTTTTCATCAGTTTTAGAAATAAAATTGATTCTTGTTCGTATTTTAATATTGTTTGAAATCAATTAAACATCAGTTTTCAAAATACATAATAATATATGGCTTACAATTAAATGCACTTTTGTTTAGATCATATTCACTTTCATAAAAATAGTTTTCACTTATAACAAATACATTCCACAACAACCAAATTCTTTCACTAAAAATAAAGTGATCCCAGATAATAAAATATATTTTAACATCAAAGAAACATATTACACTTATGAATAAATATTTTTACATATATAAGATAGCTTTCACTCAGTATAAATACTCACACTTTGAAATCGATAGTTGCACGAAGCTGTAATGATATGTCACTTATTCTTCTACCCTATATTAAGCCAACTATATTGTCTTTGATCCATGCATTAGAATACATTACACAAACCAAACCAGATCATCCCTAACGTAACTTACTATAACTTAACTCACTTTGTTAAAAGAATGCGTGACTAAGTGGAAACTATTAAAATCAAAGTTTGAGTGTATTAAGTTAATACTATCTAATCCAAAGTGCAAACTATCGAAATACAAGTTCAAGTGTACCAAGTGAATACTACCTAACACAAAGTGCAATCTATCGAAATAAAAGTTCAAGTGTAACAAGTGAATAATATCTAACACAAAGTGCAATTATTTATAACCCATAATATATTATATTTGCACTAATAAAAAAAGGCTTTTTTCATTTTTCCATCTTGATATTTAAATGTAAATAAGTGGTATAAGTCGAGCGCCATCAATAATTTTATCAACTAGTAGCTGCTAAAATTTAGAATATAAAAGTGTGGCCACTGGCCGCTCATGGAATATAGACTATGTTTGTCATTTCTCATCTTTCATGGTTCCATGGCTAAACAGAACATGACGAAGAAAAACAGATAAATTCGAAAAAAATACTTTTGTCGTACCTATTACTTACTGAACATTTAAGAAATAAATAATATATTTAATCACTGCATAAGATTATTATAAAATTTCTGTAAATTCATTTACCGATTATTAAATTATTTAAATTAATTCAATATTCCAAATGGCCTACCCCCCAAAATTAAACACTAAATCAACAAAAATACAATTTAAAAAGATCTTGGATCAGCAGTCGAGATTTTTTCAATTTAAATTTATGATTATAGGCATGAGTGACTTCTCATATAATAATATATTATGTAAACGCAATAAGGATAGCGCTCTGGCTGTAAATAATATGATATTGTTTTAATAAATAATTTATAATGCAAATATGGAGAGAATTCCTTTGAATTCATTTTTAAAACATGCCAGATAGTAGTGGAATAAAATTTATTTAAAATCGTTGTCCCCTTTCGGTCCTCTCACAAGCTTATCATTTCAAAACGCATGAGTAATGGTGTTAAAATTTTACCTCGCTAAGAAACAGGCAATATATTTTCCATTAACCTCTTTGGAATTGTTCCGACTAATTTCTTATTTCGCATTTATACACCCAATTTGCTGCAGATGCTGGAGCGAATTAATTTGCAATGTTCATATTTGAGCGACAAAAAATAGAATGCGGTTGCAAGGACGAATTGGATATTATGAAGGCATTTTATATTTTACCAAATATCACGAATTACATACATAAAGCCTTAGGATGGGCCTGGTTCTATAGGTGTACATAAAATATTTTTGAATACCCATGTCTTTGTAGATTTTACATTACCAGAATAAACATGACATGACATAGTTCAGATGAAAAAAAATCTTTAATATTTTTTTTACAAACATTCATGTAATTCATAACACCTAGCAAACTAGAATTTAAGAAAATCTCAGTTGATTAAAGCATTCCTTGTTATTCTATTCCATTATACTTTTACTGTATAGGGTGGATAGGGCGCCAGTGGCGTGCTTAAACAGATACCTATTATTTTATTCATCTCAACCAAAACGCCGTATTTTTTTAAAAGTAAACTAATAATTACAAAATAAAAAAAGATTAATGCTACCACATCATTTTTTTAATTTCATTTAATCTTTCATTTTAAGTTTTGAAATAGGAACTGTTAAATTTAATGGAGCTTTGTTAAATTTAGAAAATCAAACTGGTGATACCTATTTTCTATTCCTTAGTATTTAATATATTTTTCAAAATTAAACGGGACTTTTTCGCTCATCGCGAGCACTATTAACTGACAGTTGACACCTTAAAAGTGTTTAACGAAGCGTGTAACGTGTCATTAGTTGACAATCCTCGCGATGAGCGAAACCGGTACTGATCATTATAAACATGTGTATGTAGTATAAAACAAATTGTGTTTTTTTTGAAAAAAAAAGTAAGCTAAATTTTATAGGACATGAATGTTTGCAAAAATATCTAACATTTTTTTATCCTTGGATGACACTCTGAACCATTTCACTCACCCCTAATATTACATTTTAAACTCCTGAGAGAAGACCGCGACTTGCTAAATGGCTGGGATGTTACAAGACTTACAAGGGGCGGCCAGGGTTCACCCCGGAGTGTTTAAGAAAAATGTTATATCACAATTTATTGGGTACATTTTTATTGGGTCGTCTTTATTTATATTTTTTTAGATCAGTGTTTAATGTTTAAATTAATCAAGTATAATATTGATGTAATTATATATATATATATATAATATATATACTATATATAGATATCAAACGCGTGTCGTGCCGTTCTCTCTTTCTCGCTCAATCACATGTAAAGTGAAAGGTGTGAGTGCGGTTGTGCGATAGATATAGAGATAGCTCCATTGCACGCCGCTGATAGATATATAGCAATAATAGCATCTATTTGAATTTTAAATTTATATATACATAAATAGCCTATTTAAAGAATTGGACGAGGATCTTAAATATTTTCGATTTTAGATTAATAGTTTCATGTTCAATTTAATAGAAAAAAATGAAAACAAATGTAAGTGCGGCATACAAACGTCTTTTATTTTATTATTCATTCTTAACAAGAAGACGAATTCAAAGCTTCGGAAAACGTTCTTGTCTCGGTATTATAAATTCAAAGAAAAGCGAATAATTTGAATTTCATTCAAAACAATTTCGTTCGATGAATATTCAAGTTTGAATTCGCAAACACCTGGAGATTTTAGCGAAAGAAGCTTCAAGTGTATGTATAAATATTGGCCCAAGGATTTACCTTAATTATCTATTGCCAGTGGAATAAAACTTTATCGTTGCGTTTTATCTTTATTGTCTGCGCAAAAGTAAAATCTAAACTGAAACGAGAACATCGTAGTGGCATTTAATTTTTTTTATAGATTTGGAATATCTCAATGAATTAAATCTAATGGGATAATAAATTTGAATAGTTGAGATTCCATCAAGCACCCTCAGTCGATGTCTTAAATTAAATTACAGACGATTGAAACTTTTTGTTTTAAGAAATACTTAAAAAATCTAAGATAAATTACTAACATTATCTTCAGAACATATTGTATCGATTGAAACTATACTTTCTAAGTTCCTTTGATTTGTGTATATGTATCAATCTAGAAGCAAATCGATTATCGTTTTAAAGCAATATGCAGCTCACTATAAAAAAAATGTTGATTAGGTATATTTTATTTCTGTTCAACAAAGTAATGGAAGAATCAATAGTTTGTCGGAATATAAGTGAATTAATCATTGAAATGGAAAATAATAGGAGTTTGACCAAACCTAGAACTATTCTGATAGGTGTGAACTCTTTGAAAATTTTCCAATATGGTAAAAACTATTCCAGCTACCTATATTTCATGACGAGAAAATTGCAATGTTGCCAATGGGATAAATAAAGTTGAAATGTTATTGGAATAACCTTGCTTGACATAGGAACCTTGTGCACTATCAAGAAACAAAAAGAGCATAATATTTCAAATTTAGAACCTTGTAATATCGCTCGCCTGGGGAGAAAATTCGTACCTTCTCAGTATTTTATCTACAATATTAGACTTTTATGAGCGAATTGTGAAAACGGAAAGGTGAATTTGCAAAACTATGGCGCTGTTTCTTGCTGAATAAGCGACCGGATGAACGTTTAGTCTGCCGGCAGACGGAAACCAGAGCGCCATATTGCGATATTACTTGAGGTCCACCATGAGCAGGAAAACATACGGGTGGAAAGATATTGTTGCATATTCAAAATTGTTTACTTATGCCAATAATTGTATTGCGAAAATTAAACTATATCTGTCAATGTTATTAGAAAACAAAAGAAAATCGAAAGTTTCATTTGCTCATTTAGGGAAAACATAAATACATGCAAGAACAGGGCGCGAAGATTTGAGTACTGAGAAGTGGTACGTTAACACATATCTACTAGAGCTTACTGAAAATACATTAATACATGACTGTGAATTCGTTTTATAATCCATAGACTGCGACTTTACCTCTAAGACACTACTCCGAAATTTAAAAAAAGATAATTACAAAGTGTGAGTTGTTCATCTTTATTTTTAACATTAGTTAGAGGGAGAGGAAGATCGCGTCTCGTAGTGTGGCATGATGCACGTTTGCATACTTGTTTGACCATGCTACTACCTCTTGCGAATCATCGGAGCGATCTAAGAGGCCAAACTGTCAGTGATTCAAACGACAATACATACCTTCGACTTTTGCCGTTCCCGATATAATGTAGACGGTTAATTTTAACACAATTAAAAGGTCCCTTTTCGACTTCTTTCAGCCCTTTCTCAATAAACTTTAATTTCAAGAATACAACTGCAAATGTTTACCTTCTACGGTCACAAAATGTTGCGACTTCTTGTCGTACTGAGGTTTGTGAAAAAATGAAACAATGTGTTTCTGAGGAAACAAATAATTTAACATGTCAACACCACTTTTTTCGTTAACGAACCGCGAAATAAGGACAAATATTATGTACTGTCGGCTATTATGACCCCAAAAACATTGTTGGCAGTAAAAAATATTTCGAAATGTAAAATAAATAAGTTTATGCAAAGGTGTGGAAATGACAAAATATTGTGATTTATAAAAGCATTATTCCGAATAACCACGTTTTATTTACTAACATTCATTTAAAATTGTTTATGGTGAAGTGTTAATAATTTAAAATAATAATGGAAATTATACAATGTATGTAATGTAATGTATGTATGTATATGTAATGTATGCATTGTCCTTTGTTTTCTTCATATAAAGCAACTGTAAAATAATCATGATTTGTATGTATTTTTAATTTCGTTTCAATGTATGAATAATTACAATGTAATATGCTTTTTTAGTGATTATAAACCTTTTCCTATAAGTGTGATAACAGTTATAAAAAAAATCTGCAGTGCTAGATAAACATTATATTAGAGCTTAAAAGAGTTTTATGTAGCTTTATTCGATGGTTTCATTCGTCTTCACCCACCCACTATTTGTAAACTATTGGTTTTTTAGTGCCCTCCTTCTAATCTTGCCATTCTTTTCTATCAGATATCATTGAAAACTTCTGTTTAGAAGTTCCATTACGAGTCGACATGCTTTACATAAACTCAAAGCGGACAAGGTTGAGGTGTTTTTTTAATACGATTTTCTGACTTTCTCAGGACGGGCGAATATGTATGTTTTATTATGTTTAATATTTTAAATATTCCTAGATAAATATAACTTTGAAATCGTATCATGCCAAAATGATTCAAACGCGTCATAGGTTTGCCGTAGTTGATATATTGTGCACGGTAGCTTTGAACATTTTTCGTATACAGTGAAAGTCATTTGAATTATGCGAAAATTTAAATTTGCATATATACGTGAAAGGTGAATGGTTTTTTTAGCGGTAATTTTTTACTACCTACAATTTGGTTGGGTTATCAAATTTGGCCATAGAGAAATTTATGATAATAGTCTTATTATGAATTCAAAGTGACATCGCATTGAAATATGAATGACGTGACAAAATTTACTTTATTAAATTTTACACAAGTAGAATAATTTTACGCTTTGTGCGCTCCCCCTTTTCACAGAAACTGCTTGTAAATTGCTTAGTTGAAAATATTTAAATAATTTCAAGTCCGCAGGTAGGTACTTAACTATGAAAAATGTGATGAACATTATTCATCATAAGAAGGTACTATCATTAGTAATTACAGCAACACTCTTTATAATTTTATTCAGTAGGCGATTTGAATTGTAAGGTAAAATTATTTTGCCCACAGTGAAATTCGTACAAACAAATGTAGATGGCAAGATATTTCCCATTACAATTTTTTTGATAATATTATAGCCACAGATACAAAAAGACACTGCTCAATTCACATATATTATACTGCTACATATTTTGCAGATACTAATAAGATATCAGTTTTTCACGTTAACTGAAATAATGGTATCAAGTTTAGTTTTCATACGTACGTCCAATTCATATTAGAAAAAAAGTGGGAACAGAAGGTGGGCACTTCTTAACTATCAACGATCTTTTCATTTGAAATGTCTATCATTTATCTGAAATGCTCTTCTGTTAAAAAAATGCAATGATCATCCAAAATTAAGAAAATGTTCAAGTAAGGAAAAATCATTCGTTGTGTTTCAAAATGATTAGTCAAAATAGATTGAACTTTATAAGCCAGAGAAAGAAAGTTTATAATTTAAGTCAATAAAAAAGCCCTTCAATAAAACTATAATTTAACACCATGCAAAGAAAAATAATTGTTTTTGAATATAAAAATGCAATAATTATTGGTAAAGTATGATATCAATAAGTTGATTTGATTACTTTCGTGATTGCTTTAATATGTTTATGATAAAAGATTTTAAAATATGTGGAAAAGCTGCGTGAAAAAATAATTAAATGCATAATACAAATGCCAAGAGAAAGTCGAACTTTATATTTGCATTTGAAATAAAATTTTCCTAGATTTTTTGTACTTTGTGATTATATAAATGCATTAAATATTTCATAGTTTGCATCTCATTTTAACTGGATTGTTCTCTAGTTAGTCTAGACGTGGAACACTTTCTCACTTAAATACAATAAAAACCGTTGGACATAATATGAAAGCATCTAAAAATTATGAATAACTCTCATTATCATTAAAAGAATGGACAATTAGAATAACAAATACAAAGTAGTGACGAATTTGAAATAATTATGGTGTTATCACGGGCGCACTCAGGAATTTTTGAGGGCGGTCCAGCTGACATGTGATTTTTTTATATTCGGGGCCCATTATTTTGTGATAAGAATTTAAAGCCGAATTTCATTTTTTTTTAAATTTATGTTACATTTTGTTCAAATGCGTACTCCTGCAATGTCCATTTTTTTTCAAATCATATACTCGTATTTAATATTAAAAAAATAGAGATACATTGCACTGAGTGTGAATTGTAAAATGAAAAATAAATAACTATTTAGATTGCACAAGAAATAAAAATAATAAACAGGAAATCAAAAGTCGACAGAACTAAATAATAAAATCTAAGTGCCTTAGTTGCAATGCCAAATCATTAATAACCTCCTCTGCGTTTATATTGATATTTGTTACATTTAATAAAATAAGACCGCTTAGTCAGCTTCTAATGTATTTATGAAATAAGATTTATGGCGTCTTAACTTGAAAATGATCTTAAATGGCATTTCACTTAGACAGTTTGTTATTAGCAGATTGCATAATATTTAGAATAATTTCTTTATATATATATAAATATTATGTATATTCATTTCGATTTCACGAATTGCGTATGGCTCAATGGCCGAATGTATGTCCATACCAGATTTTTTTTCACTACAGTTTGATTTTTACTGGTGAAGTTTCTTCATTTTCTTGAAAAATTGTTTCATAGGAGCATACCACTTGCACAATTTCAACAACAATCGTGTTGTTATCGTTTTCATCATTTTTAATGAATAAACAAAAATTATACAGAAATAGTAAATTACTGTTTTTCGGAAAAATTCATCAGCAGTTGATGCTGGAATATTTCTGAATTGGAACCTATTCGCCGATCGATTGATTTGTATTTCACCGTTTTCTGAGCTGGAGTACAAAAATGAAGCGCTGTCGAATATTTTTTAAAATTCACTGTCTGAACTTCATTCAAAACTTTAATTACATTATTTGCGTAAAACATGGCTCTTTTAGATCTAAATTATACTATAATCGTCTGTAAATATATCGAGGGTGTTTTTGTTATAGAAAACAAATTACTTATTGTTAAAAGCGATATAATGACAGCGAATATTGCCAAAATAACATTTAAATTAAAAGCTTTCAAAGGCGAGGGGAAATGAAAAAAATAAAAACAAAAGATATTTTCAAATCTTAAAAGCAGACCTACTGAATCTGCCCCTGTATGCGCCCATGGGTGGGATAAATTAACGAATGGTTTTAAGAAACATGTATTATATTTGTATTATCGACAAACAAATAGCTTTTCATACACGACTCAAATCTAATTAGAATAATTTAATTCTTTCAGCTGCTTTTACACAGATACAGTCAAAATTATTTTCTCAGTATAAGAAGAAATTTTCAATTAAAGTAAACCAGTGTTAATAAAATGTTCACAGTCTAATAACCCATTAAGATTCTTTTACATTACATTTACAACACATTGTTGTTTTTTTTAATTAATGTACACTACACGCAAAATTTTCAAAACAAAACCTGCGAAAGACAATCTATGGAAAATAATACACAGGGGGCATAGAATAGAAAATCACATTATACTTCTCTCGAAGTGCGTCAATAAGACCATTAACATCGGTCAGACTGTCGTATTAAAGAAAATGTAATACCACGATCAATAACAAGGTGTTTCAAAAAAATTACTAGTCTAGACGGATTACATTTGAAATAAGATACTGTGATTATGAAGAAATACTGCATGTCGCAGTTAAAAAATCGTTGCCTTACTTTGAAAAGGTTCTAATTGCACTTGAACAGGTTTTGAGATACGAGCGTTTGAAGTTTTGACTGATCATATTTTGTATTTTGAAAGAAAAAACGTATTTTTAATTAGTGAGTTAGTATATATTTATACATATAAATATATTACTTGTTTTTCATATAATTTATTTTAACTAAAGCCACAATATTAGAAAATAATGAGTACCTAAAGCTTTAATTAGAACTGACAACAATAGTTTGTTTGAAAAGGTTTTATCGGGTATTTCAATTTTGATCAAACAAAATGTTCTGATTTTTGGGATATTTATTAATAGTATATACTATCAAGACTTGATGAACCATATGAGCTAACAATAATATTGTAATACAACAGAATAATAACACAAATATACTTTGAATGTTTAAACGTACTCAGCTATCTTTAGTAAATGACCACATCTATAGAACAATATAAGTAAAGGGTAAAACATACACCAATCATCGAGCGAAGAATGTTTGACATGACGTTAAAACCTTTTCAAAAAAACTGTGATTTGTATGTTTTTTCTGTGAGATCATTATAAGCAGTTTTATCGATTCAAAGAACTGTATAAAAAAATATATATGAAAAAAATGTGTGGATAGAACTCCGGAATACTCCTAACTTCCTCATTGAACAATATATGACTCTGAAATCAATTTATATCGTAGAATGTGGCTAATACAACATTTTCCAATCAAAATGTCAGTTAGAACCTTTTTAAAGTAAGGTAACGAAATAGTTATTTTAACAAACTTATTTGTCCTTGTTCACTAATTTTATTACTCATAGCACAAAGCCAATCTCTTTTTGCTCTCTCAGATATTTCAATGTATGATTCAATTAAATAAATGTAATCTCTCGTAAATGTGAAGGGTTGTCAGTATTAAAGTTCCTTTATTACCCCGACAAAAGAATCCCACATTTATAATAACTTAGCAATCAGCTTTCATCAGATTGAGAAACTCTCCCCGGAAAATGGTGTTAATTAAAAGTTTCACCTTTTCAGTGCATTAAATATTTATCTACCGCATTCGGAAATATAAAAAAGTTTCCCCATGAACCCTTCTTACCAGCCTGCCAGATACTCAGTTCAGCGAACAGGGATAAGATCTTATGCGAAATTGTTTTTAGTAAAACTTTTTGGAAGATGCCATTTTATTGTTTTTTGTAAAAATAAAGTTTGTGTTGATCATAAACTTCTATCAATCGTGATTGGATTGAAATTACTACAAAATAATCAGCTGTTTATTATTTTGAGCCTTGATCCAGGTGATGTATTTTAAATCAAAAACAACAATCCTTCGTGTATATTTAATTGCAAAAGTTATGTTCGCAACAGTGGCTGCTTGATAACATCTTCAGGTTTCCTTATCAATGTTTCCGTGATGTGTTTAAAATTCATGGAAAAAACAACGTGTATGTACATACTAATGAAATAATTCAGAGCAGAAGACACTCTGTAACAAGAAAAAGTCTAAGTTATCAATACTATACTATCTTGGTGTTAGAACCAGGCTAGATATGGCAATTTTACCATTATTTTTTTTATAGCCCTCCGTTACAAGAATCAGGTAATTTTTGAAAGTTTACTGGGACAAAAATATTGTATAACGTTCGGTTTGTATAGTATACAATTAATTTTTATGATTTTCTAATAATTATTGTATATTATGTGAAACTATTGAGAGCAAATCGCGTTTATTCAATATTTTATTATTTTATTTCAATGAGGTACAGGTCTCCTCAATAAGTTGCTTACTTTTGAGTAGTATAGAATGAAATGTTTGATAGTTTCAATATTTATTTATATGAGAAAATATTTCACTGTCTATTGATCTTATAGCCTGTAGTATGTTAAATTTAATAAAAATATTTTGGAAATTTCATTTTCAGTGGTTGGCAACGTTTTTACTAAGACGAGTGTGCCAAATGCCAAAAGTTAAAGCTTAATGTAAAACCAAACATTCAATTGGAACACCTTGGAATCAAGTGAAACAGGACCCATGCTCTGCCATGAACCAAGAGTGACCAATTTACTTATTAGTCGCTCAATTTGGGCAGAAAAGTGGTAAAGCCAGACTAGCGAGAAAGAGGATAGCAATATAACCAATTATTTCAATCTTTATATTTTGGTTCACTGGATATTTATCACAATTCTGGAGTATTTGTTTACTGATTATATTATAGATACCACGTGGTTCTGAAATATATAAAAAAAACTTGTATTGTGGCAGGCACTTAAAATATACTTCCTGGAGAGAGCCCAGTTGACGACCGCTGCCATTTGCACTCTCAATTGTATGCATCGTGTAGATGTAATATAATGTTCACATACATCTTTTGTTTATATCTGAAATATTTACATATTTTTTTTATCTTACCGGTTCACGATTAGGGGTTAGTAGATATATGGACTCCTATAATGCAGAATCTCAATGTAAGTTTAAAGACAAGGCTAGTACTTAATTTGTCGCTCTTTCTACGCTCGGTTGACAAAATCTTATCAAGAGTGGTTGAAATAGAATGAAAACATCACATATATCATGAATATGGATACTTAAGTCATATGAAAAATCAATTCATGTAAACGTCCATTTAAAGATAAGAAACCTTGACCTCTTCGCTACAATACTGGCTTAATTAAATGCAAAGTAGTAAGAATTGGACGGTTAATGAAAAATAAATTAAAAAATAGTATCATATCGGAAGGAAAGATTATATGATGTTATTAAAATTACCTTTTTACGATATTAGACGACTCGAAACACTATTGACATAAAAAACTCTATTGAAAATCTCTGAAGTGCGAAGTTGAGTCGCGCAGTCGAGGCGTTCAAAACCGGAAGTTTACATCAGCTCTAACCCTCATAAAAAGTGTCGGTTCCTTTGGAAGCATTTCCGGGGAATTCTCCCGCCAGATTGAAGGCGCCTCTTTGCGGGAAAGGGAAATGCCTACCCCACAGTAAATGATCTCTCCCTTGCAAAGTTACTTTGATTTGAAATAATCGGATGGAAACATTTGGCATTCATTTAAATTGGCCAACATTCCTTGAACTTTGATTTTGGAATTCAATTTGCAATATTTTAGGAATGTCGCTTGCCGAAAAGAAAATTACCGAAAGAGTTAACTTTCGTAATTTTCTTCGGTTGATTTATTAAAACGTAACCTTTCATTGTCAATATTATTGTATTCAAGTCAAAACAATAATTGGTAAAGAATAGAACCTATTGGTAAGATGAAGAGTAATTCTATTTTAAACACTTTTGATTGTTTTAAATTTGAATAATAAAAAATAAGGTTTATGTATAATCAAATCAATATGTATAGTATATATGTTTCTTTTTTTTGTTTTAAATATAAGTGAAAGTAGTAGAAAAAAAAATTATTTGTAAAATGTAAACACTGCCGATTAAATATGTTAAAAATATCTTTGTCGTAAGTTTCAGTTAGAAAAAAAGTGTTTTTATATGTATCAATTGAAGTTTTTTGATGTATAATATTCAAAGAAATCATTAGAAAGAGTTGTGTTGGAAAGGCATTGCGTCTGGACGAAATAGTTGGTGTGTTCAGAAGATGCAACTCGTAAAAACCGCTTTGTTAAAAATGCATCTTCAGCCAGCATTTTTCTAAGTGGTTATATAGTAAGTGAACTCAGGTTAAAAGCTTTTATTCTTGAAAACTATTAGAAACTAAATAGTCGGATGTGGTAACGACTTTAACTACACAAATACTAATAATGTAATATCGGAACAACCATAACTGGGAAATAAAAATAAATGATTAAGCCCCATAACTGATCTTTTTGAAATTTTAAAGTTCTTCTTGATCTTTCATATTTTTTTTTTTGAAATATTCAAACGAAAATAAAAATTCAATGGAAAGAATAATTCTGTGTTGAATAAAGTTGACGTTAAATATTGACAATTTAAAAATGAATTGAACGTCTCAAATTAACTATAATGCATACATGCGTAAAGAAGCTAAGAAACGAATCGAATCAACGCCACCGAATCAGTAAATTTCACTTTTCATTTTTCAGAAAGTTATCAACCCAAGTTTTGTTTTGGCTCTCCTGAAAAGACTCCTGACTTTGGAAATAACGCCCCTTTCCTTTAGCATACATAATTATTGTACTTAAAAGTTGATTTTAAATGTTTATTTCAATGGCCTAATTAATTGTAAATTGAAATTATAACAAGTTCACGATACATTTATTCTTTTTGTTTCATTATTAATTATTTTTAAATGATTTATCGGTATAATTTATACTAGAAGTGCTGACGTTTTACTGTCTTATAGTTAGAAGATAGTTTTGGATTTAAAGCAGTTGAATCTCTTTCTACGGGGCCGATCCTGGAATTATGATTTTTTTTTTGTTTTATATGTTAACGATTTCTATTTGCCTGGCTGATGTTATTGTATTTTAGGTCTTCAAAACTTGTCCGATTAAGTCGTATACAATCGCCGTCCGAATGATTCATGAGAGTTGGACCAGCGATGATCCTTGTTTATGTTTTTACACTATTTTTTCCTACATACAAGATTTGGTTCTTGTGTAAAAACTAAACCTCTTGGGAATTAAAAATTTTATTCTATGCCTCAAGGCTACATGATACACTTTCAATCTTCGTTTAAATACCCTGATTGCTTAGAAAGTTTTAAGTGCACCTCAGAATGGAAGGTTAAAATTAAACATTCTTTTAAATCATCGGTGACAAGACACTGTAAGATATAACGAAACGCATGATCTCATTTCTTGTTATCACTGTTTTCTATATAAAGTAATTTTCTCGAAAAGCGGTATGGACACTTTTTTTTTAAATATTGTCAGTATGCAATCTGCAGTACATAATCGTAAGCCGAGAAGATTTTACATAAAACTTAAGAAAAAAATTGGTTTCGAAGCACTTTGTAGTATCTCAAGTAGAATACGCAGAAGGCAGTAATGAACTAAACTTTTTTTATTAAATTGATTCACGGCCGCAAAAATGTTTCGAACAGTCTCGGAAGTAACAAATCTTGCGTTAAAACTTTTTAAGCGGTCCAAACTTGTTCTCGGGCTTTCTGTGCTGTCGGTCTTATATATCCACGTTTTACTTTTTAAATTATAAAAAAAAATATATAGCTTTGGTTATATGAATAAAAATAATTAAAATAAATTCGCATATTTCGTTAGAAGTCAAATCTTACTCATTCACCCAGAATGGAGGGCGGAGAACGTAATTCCGAAATGTTTAATTTTAAAGAAACAATCTTAAATATCAAAGGCATCATTCAAAGAAAATATTGATAAAAATGTTTTTAGACTTAAATCGTTTAGCTTCCACCGGAAACGCTACGTTCCTTCAGGGATGGGATAACGTTTCGAATTGTTACGTTATTCTATAACGTTATCCATATTTTGACGACTTCTCAAGAATTGTGAGTTATTAGCAAGAAGACAAAACCGCACCGTTGTCAAATGATTGTCGAATATATTTGTCAAATACAAAATTAATAAAAAAATAAAATGATGATAAGGAAATAAATAACTTTAAAAATAACATTTCAGAAACGTTATCAGTTTTTATAAAGTTATAGAACGTTGTAATAATAACGATATTGAAAAATAATGCCAATTGAATCGTTATTATAACGTTATCAGGTATTTTTACGTTACGTTTCCCATCCCTGCATTCCATATACAATTAATCGAAGTCATGAAACATGTGATCGAGTACATCAGATTTTTTCCTTTTCTTCTATTTTATTTCAACACCACTGTACCTGCACATCGAAAGATTCAATAATGCACAAATGAACATTAGTGTTATTTTGTAAATTAATTTTGAATGGATATCTTGTGCATGTGTTAACATGACTGTTAACACAATCGAGTTGTGAATAAGGTTCTACGTTTTTTTTTACGAAAATTATGTAAAAAATTTATATATTATCACAGTTCTGATATCATCTGATATAAGATTTCCGAGATATTGAAATGATGCATTCGTTTTAAGTTCGTACAAAAGCGCAGGTATTAATAATTTGTTGAGCGACGTAAATACTTCAATCGATATATACTGATTTTTGATCAGAAATTGTACTTTGAATTTGTTAAATCACCTGTTCTCTAAAGAAACTTTTTTAGTACGGTGACGCATGCTCTAAACGAAACTGCATTGGATATGGTGTAATGTTGAAAGCTGGCGAGATTATAAATTACACGAGGATTTATAATGTCGCCGCTATTTCAACGCAGATAAATTGTCAAATAAAATATTGAGCAGTGAGCCTATAACTATAATATTACTACGCCGTTGGTCTATGTCATGAAAATATGATGATAACCTGATTATATGTATATTTTTGTAACAAGATTCGCATTAGTTTTCAAATTGTTGTCTTCATACTCTATTGCTTTTCTCGCTTGGTTTGGTTTGGTCATATAAAATACGAAATAGCCACATCAAGGTACTGAACTTTTCATATATTTATAGAAACCTACGCCCCTATCCTCATCAACAAGAAAATCTTAATGGTTTGCCCATAATTTTTCCTTTGAGAATGCTCTCGTAGTAATTAGCAAAAAGAGTTAGTTTTGATTAAAAAGTCTTCAGTACTTAAACGGAAAATATTTGGCATATAAGCTTATGGTTGATATGTCAAATATAATATTTTAAAATCATTTTTAAAGTGTGTTAAAACAATGTTGTCGGCGTCCGTGGCGCAGTCGGTAGCGTCGTTGGATACGGTTACGAATGTCTCGGGCTCAATTCCCGGTGTGAATGGTTTTCGTAAACTGATCTTTCAATCGATTTATGGATTTCTGTTTGTAATCTGAGTGTTTGTGATGTCTAAAAAATTCTCTCCCATCCGTCAGATCCTCACGGGGCGTATCGAGAGCGATTAGCTAACCACTAGTCCTATCCTAGCCCTATCTTTCTATGCCTACTTTCATAGAAAAATAGAGGTTGAGCAACTGAGCAACAAGCAGTTCTCGTAGAAAAAATCCTTTTGAGATACCTTCATTAGGAGACCGTATACTCCACGTTGGGAGCGGACATGAAAAAAAAACAATGTAATTTAGAAAAAACATTATTAATTATATTTTTTTTTAACTTATTCCATAATTATATCAAAGAATAAGGACATTAAATATATGACGGTGGATATTATACATATTTTCTTGATTTACTGAATTTTCCATAGAATTTAAAATATTAGGTTTTTTTATTCAAGTTTAGACAGTACTTTTCTTATGAAGTTTTCATGCGTGTTGATTTGTTAGAGCAATTTGTATTATTATAAATATTTTTGACAGAGAAAACTTTAAACATATTTTTAGTTTGACAACCATTTTGAAATCATAGATTAAGTTGTGAACAAATAGCTATGATCAACAAAGCGCTTTTGCAGCGTGACTGTAAATTATAGAATCTGCATTAAGGTTTCACTATAGAATTCTCCGAATGGAGCGATGAATAATAAAAGAATGCGGATTATTGTTTTAAAAAACATTTCAACGATTTAAATTTTATTTTAACCAGTGTCGTTGTTTTAATACACATTTTTAAAGATAAAAGTTTATTCAGCCTCATGAATCCAACACAACACATGAGATCATAGCACAGTTATAGTATTGAAAGAAGACAAATTTCAAAATAAATGACAAGTTGCATTCAAATTTGTAATTGTAAGTTCAATTCTTACCAAGAATTGCTCGTAATGTCGGCGTAAGCTTGAAGAGCTTACTATTCTTATTTTAGACATGCCCAGTCCCTAACTGAAATGTGCGAGCCTGGCTCGTTACTTTAAGATTTATCTCTTAGAGCAACTAATTGAAGACCGGCGTGGTCGTCGGCCTCTTCCGCATCCACCTCCGCTAAAGAAGAATTTCCTGAAACAGAGGAGGAGGGGGAGCATAAGGATTTGGACATCGTCTTTACAAAGTTCTTGGAGACTTTTAGTTGTAGTTTACATTTTTGTATTTTCTCAGCTTTGAGAGTTGGAGTGAAGTGAGGCCCCTGTTTCAATCTCCAAAGAAGCCGGCGCGATGTAGACTTAGGGTCTCTTGAATGTCAGGGCCTTTGTACCAAGCACGGAGGTATCGCGTGTTGGAATTTTTCCTCAAGCCTGAGATTACGCGCAGGCATTTATTTTCGACCCTCTGTAGGAGAAGGAGATTGCTGTCGGAGATTTTTACAGACCATATGGGGGAGGCGTACAGCATGGTCGGTTTAATGACCATGTTGTAAAGTGCCTTTTTATTTTCTACGCTGAGGTAGCTTCTCGCGTTGAAAATCGGGTACAACGCACCGATTGCAAGTGAGCTTTACGTCTTGCTTCGGCAATGTGAGCAGACCGTGTGATATAAATTGTCTGCTTTCCATTCTCAGATTCACAGATTAGTCACTATACCTATAAATTTAATTTTGAAAACGAACTAAACATTATTAAACAAATTGCCATTAACAATGGCTATGAGGCGTCTCTTATAGATAGTCAAAAAAACAAAGTAAATTAGCAGAAAAGATGCTATATTTCGGGAACTTGTCTAAAAACATACACCAACCTAGGAACTGGCATGGAATTAGTTATTTAGGTTGTACAAGCTTTAAAATTTAAAAACAACTCGCTGATACTGTTAGACCGGCGTTCTATTGCAAAAATTCTCTAGGCAAATTACTTATTAACAATAAAGATAGAATTCACATTAAGAACAAATCTAGTATTTATAAATTACAATGCAGTGATTGCCAACATTTCTATGTGGGTAAAACCACACGTACATTAGATATAAGGGTATCAGAACATTTATCTGCCTTTAAATTAAAAAAAGAAACTTCGACATTCGCAAATCACTTGCTATTGGAGAACCATACGTTTAATGCGAATGGATGATGGGGTTAAATTGTTGCATTAAAACATGGGGGATCATAAATTATTTTATCAAGAAATTTTGGAAATCAATAGAGCTCAGTTAAATTCCTTGCCAATTCTGAACGAACAGCTGAACCTTCCAAACTCCCCGTTGCTGTATCCTATACGTTGAAACACCTAACACATGTCACTAAATGTAGAATGATTGTATATATTTATTCTTTCGTCGAATAGCATCCCGTCGAAACCCACAATACTATTATAATTGTAAAATCACTGGTAATTTCTAATAGTAGTTGGAAAGCGGCAATTCGCCACTCTGTTAATGCGTTGTTTACAAAATAAGGATTAATGTGGGTAATGTCAGGTATCAATGTGGATCCTAGACGTATAATATTTTATCTCGTAAATAATATTTGTCGTATTTGTATCTTCTACATAAACGTTAGACACTCTTTACTGTCTGTCAGTTCGAGTCCATTCGTGCGCTCGAATGCCTGAAGATGCTGAAAGGCGAAACTCGGGTCATTAGTGACAAAATACATGGAAGTGTACAACATCTCAATAATCCAAATTTAATACATAAAATGTTTTGTATCTGAAGTATTTATAAATCAAAAAATAAAAAATATAAAGCAAAGAAAGATTCTCCTCCCAGATGTTGTATTCTAATTATAGAAATACCTTTCTGGCGCGTTTAGGCAAAGCGACGGCCGATAGTTCCCTTCATCACAGTAAAACGAGTGACTTACATATTAACAAAATATTGATCGTCTAGAAAATAATGAGTCAACAAACATCCACACCATTCACACCAGTAAAGAGTTTCGAAGAAATTACTATACGAGAAGTTGAATCGACAACAATTAAATTGTACTTGAATTTTCCTTTCAATCATGTACTGAATAAACAATTCATATTGTGGCTAGTATTTAATTACGGCAGATGTTTTTTTTAACAATATTCTTAATTGAATTAGTGAAATAATAAAACATTTTTCGAACGATTATAAATAGTTTGGATTTTAACTGATAATAACATCGTTAAAGTTTCATGAGAAAGCTACACAATTCACACGTGTAAACAACATGGACTAAGCTCTAAATGCGTTTTGCAAAATCATCACATTTGATATTGGATGTTATTGGTTATTATCGCTAAGCTTTACTATTTATCATGCGTATATAAACATTGATACACGTCATTAACAGAAGTAAGCATTAGTAAAATGCAATAGATTTCAGCTTGTTTAAACAATGTACGTTATTAATTATAATTATTTTCTGCAGAAATTAAACTGGTTTTCGTTATTTAAAATAACCCAATACTTTTTAAAAGTAATCATATTTTAATCACATTTTTAAAAGATGCAAATAATTGATTAAAAATATTGTGGATATTTCAATAATTGGAAATTTAAAATATTTACTTTGATTATAAACGGCATTTTCTTAAATGTAAAATATGTCGGTATTTCTTCTCAGTGTAATAGATAACTTATTGGTAGGGAAGGTACAGATAAGATAGTATTTTATGTTGTTTTCCTGCATTTTTTCTCAAATTAAATATTATTAGTATAAGCGTTCTTTAAAGTAAGCAATCTCTTATCCAATATTTCCGTTCATTAATGAGCTCCAAATGTAAACTGTGATAGCAAGTGTTTGTTACGAGAATTCAATGTAACCGTTTCAAATTTGGATTATTGAGATTTTGTACACTTCCATGTATTTTGTCACTAACGACCTGGGTTTCGCCTTTCGGCATCTTCAGGCATTCGAGCACACGAATGGACTCGAACTGACAGACAGTAAACAGTGTCTAACGTTTATATAGAAGATACAAATACGACAAATATTATTTACGAGGTAAGATATTATACGTCTGAGAGCCACACTGATACCTGAGTTAACATTTCGAGAATTGCTTTAATCCTTATTTTGTAAACAACCCATTTGCAGTGCATCCCGTCGAAACCCACAATGCTATTATACTTGTAAAATCACTGGTATTTCTAAAATATGTTGGAAAGCGGCAATTTGCCACTCTGCTAATGGGTTGTTTACAAAATAAGGATTAAAGCAATTCTCAAAATGTTAACTCAGGTATCAGTGTGGCTCTCAGACGTATAATATCTTACCTCGTAAATAATATTTGTCATATTTGTATCTTCTATATAAACGTTAGACACTGTTTACTGTCTGTCAGTTCGAGTCCATTCGTGTGCTCGAATGCCTGAAGGTGCCGAAAGGCGAAACCCGGGTCGTTAGTGACAAAATACATGGAAGTGTACAAAATCTCAATAATCCAAATTTGATATTGAAATTCCATCAAGCACCCTCAGTCGATGTCTTAAATTGTAACCGTTTCGGTTTTAAGAAATGTTAAGAAAAAACGATTACAAGAAATAAGAGATTGTTTTTCAAAAAATCAATCCCCAATTCAATTAGAGATGGGTTATTATTTTTATTTCTTGAACATTTAAATGCATATTCCATTTCCCATTGAAATTATAAACCCTGCCGCTAGCATTGGAGAGTTTGCTTCCAATTCACAAGGGCAGGAAGAATTTGAATAAGTGGCAAAAAACATCTGCAGTGCAACGGAGGTATTTCAGACAAAGAAGCTAGAATACATACAAATATATTATAGCACCAATGAATTGTTGTTTCGCGTTGCATTAATTCCACTTCCGAATTAACAATGGCGATATGTCTATTTTAATTACAGTCACATTTCATTGTCGCTAAATAAAATATAATTTATTACAAAGACGCTTCATTTAAAGCGAGGAAAATTTTGTTTTTCAAGTCACAGGTAAAGAGCTAAGTAGTTCAAAAGCACGGAGCTAATTTGATCCATCTTGCAAAAGAGATTTGACTGACGTCTAATTTTATTTACAGAAATTTCGGAAAAGTTTTTGATAGATTATTTGAAAAGGATATTTGTTAAATTACTGAAATTTCTACTTGAAGTAGCACAACAAAGAATTTTTATAATTAAGTTAAAGCAAAATTAAAAAAAATCTCTATAACTATTTCATATTGTCCAGTAATAAAATGTATTAATGAAATATTAGAACAAAAATCCGTGCTAAAATACGTAGAGACATTGAATTACAATATGAATATTAAAAATGACTTTGGCTTGTACGGAAAACAGTTATTTTGAGTTTCCAATGAACACTTTATATGAAATTCAGATCCCGTAGCTGAGTGGTCTATGCTGGGCTGTCTTCCACACGGTTGCGTTAAAGGTTGGAATATCTAAAAGAAAAGTTTCGTAGATTTATTTTCAATCGATTTGTGAATGCGTATCCAAAAGGCATAGATGTATGTTTAAATCCATCACCACATCTATCCAATCTTAAAGCTAAGCTTCTACTTCTTTCCTTACACATGACATGGATAAAAACAAACAAAAAGTACGAAATATTTGATAACCGAACCGACGTTAATGTTAATAAATCACTATTTTATTTTAAGTCTTGGCTACAAGAGACGTGTAACCTTTTAATATTATAATAATCACAAAGTAAGATATAAGTAGTGTACCACAATTCATATTTTTGTGAAGTCGTGCGAGATATTAGTTAGAAAAAGTGACACGTGCTAGGGAGCAGAGATGACAGATGTTGGGTGCGGGAACACTGATGTCCCTCATTCGCTAATTATGTATTTCAAATCTCCCCAGGGGGTCAGGCGGTGAATTTCCATTTCAAAAACGAATATTTTATACAAATTATATATTTCTTTTCAGGCCGCCGGTTGAATAAGTAATGTTGTTTTGCGCAAAATGTTAAGTTGTGAAATATTTATGAAATCCTGAGGGATGGTTTTACTCAGTCAGTGGCGTATTAAACGATAATGAGAGAGAAAATTCTTGTCATGTAAATAAGCATAAGGTAATACTAAAATTATGGTGAAATTATTTTGTTTGGATTGTATGAAGAAAGTGTACTGAGATTTGCTATATTTTTCATATTATTTTGGTAAACCTTTTTATACTGACTAGACATGAGAAGTAAGTCACTAAGGCTCGAATATCGAGTCACTTGCCACCTCCTATTCGTTCATATTGTTTCGCTCATTCGCATCTTATCACTGTGTTTTGAAAACAAATGATTTCACCGTCTAATTCTTATTGAATTCTCCATTTTCTCACTCTGTCAGCATTTAATCAAGTAGTGCAAAGGGGAAAAAGCGATTCCCGACGATTGTTATATTTACAGTGTGACACTCATTACAAAGATTAGGTCGTTTGAATTAATTCGTTCGTTCCTAAACGACGCATGTCTTATATATGTCTGACTAAAAGTTTTGTCATATTTATTTTTATTAATTTGAAATCTTATATGACACCTAATTATTTCTTGTTTTACTTGGATATATTGCTACGTGTTACGTCACTGGACATCCTTCTTTTTAAGTTTTCGGGTTGCTTTAACCGTAAAGTCGGGTTATGAAAAAGTGAGCACCGCTGTCGTTGACGAAATAAGTCGCGTGCAGAATACATAATTTCTATTCAAGCCTGTATTACAAGAAAAGAATGATCAGGCTGATAAGCGCAAGAAGAAACGAAGTAGTCCGAAAGATTCTTTTTCGAGTCGAACAATAGAGTCAAGGAGCGAAATATCAAAACATTCATTACTTTGACGGTTTTGTATTCAATGGAAATAAAAATAAAAAATTGTTTTACACAACGAACTTCCGATGTCGGTAATCGAGTTGTTGTCTAAATCTTATATTCAGGATGATATTGCCGGAATTGAATTCTTATTTTTACTAATTTGGTGTCTGATATTTTTAATCGTTACTACCTCAACCACTAGGTATAAAATTATTGGACATCATGTGAGAACAAAGTACAAAACATGTATAATTGTGTATTCTTATTGAGAAACGTTTGATTGAAAAAAAATACATACAAACAGTACATTATTCGAAAAGCTATTCCAATAAAAAATAAAGTCAAGAAAGAAACAGTTATTTCTTTTAAAATAAATCTCATGTGTTTCGTCTATTAATCCAAACTTTTATATTGTCTACATTTATATTTTTATTCAGAGACAGAATTCTCTGAAGGAAATCCATAATTAAATACGCAATGTATTAGATATACAGACTTTGAAGTTATAATAAATAAACTATTCTGATTAGATACATTTATCTTTTGACACTTGGGTATGGATAGTTTTCAATCAAATAAGATAAATATGTATAATTCGAAGTTTAAAAAATATTGAACTCTGATAGATCTTAAAAATATATTTAGACGAAATAAAATTATCAAAACTTCGTATACATTTCATTTCAATATATTAAAAACATGCAATCATAAAAAAATAATATTTTGATGTGTAAAACTGCCATTTACACTTTTCCTTCCGCGACAATCTTTCAAACATGAAAAATGGAATAAATGCAAATATTGTTGTAGTACGTAAAAGAAAATGACGGAGAAAAAAAAATAGGAGCGAGGGGAGAAGAAGCTTGTACAAATGAACGCAGGATCGAGATGTGTATTTGCATTACAATGAATAAGAATTACCGTAATTTTTTGATGAAGTAAAAGGCAGAAGTGAATTTAGTGGATTGCAAATTTTTTATAAATTATTTATGAAGTAAAGTTAACACGACTTGGCAGAAAATATGACAATGCTGTACAGCGACGGCGAGTTCTAGGATTCAAATATTTGAGTAAAAGAAAATTATTGTCATTTCGCTTTATAAATGCGTTTCTATGACAAAACCCCACACGGTAACGCAATGTGACTGCATGAGATCCGAAAGATTTTTTCTAGCATGAAAACGAGAAGGTTCAAAAAATAAAGGGTATTACCAAACATATATATATTTTTGGAATGCATACCCTAGTTTCGTATGAACTTCAAACCTTGTATAACACGGATTTGATTACATGACATTTTTGTGGAAACATATGACCGTGCTATACGAGGCCCAAGTGTCTATAAAATTTTCAAGAATAATTCATGTTCATAAAAACCGTTGACTGTTTTAAATTGAAATGTTTTAATATTTTCCAAAATGTCAATAATATATATATATAAACTTATAGATGATTACTCTATTTTAACAGCTTAACGACCGCATGTTTTTTTCGCATTTTCGCAAAAAAACTGTCATTTCACTAAGTTCACTATAATTTGTAAACCAATTGAGATATCTTAACCAAATTTGATTTGATGGCTTCCAGATACTTTGCCGCATAAATCAATGCCATTTGAGCAGTGGTTCTATATTTGCGGGTTCCATTCTTATCCATGCTTCTCATACCATTCCTGTTGCAGATGTTACAAGTCACCCCGGGACAGGACACGATTATCATAACGACTCAAGCACCATAAACAATGCCGTATGGCCCATTCAATAAATCACTACGCCATGTGTAAATAATAATAACCAATACTACGAGAGAGAAAAAAGTAAACGTCTACCATCTAGGGGTAGTTTTACAAAACTGTGTGGTAAAAATATTTTTTATGTTTTTTTAAATAATGCGTTGATGTGTATACCACCATCTCTCGTTGACATTTGAAATCAAACTCTATTATAACCCAGTACTTTTTCAATAGAATGGAATGTATGACGTAGGACTCATATATGAGTCCGCGGTCGTTAAGCTGTTAGTATGAAACCTTTCTAAAATATATGCAAAAAATGTTTATTTAACCACCATTTAATCAAGTCACATATTGGTTAACTATTAATTCCCAATACGTACAGTGGGGTCTAATACTATCGTTTCACAGACAAACTATAAAGCTTTCGTTCTAGCTCGAAGCACTTCTCACTAAAATTCACAGCATATAACCGAGAGTAATTTGCAACTGCAAACATAGGTAAATTTATCGCATATAGTCATAGCCCCGCGGCCATTCAGGCAACGTATGAGCCCAGCAATAAATCAGGGATCACTTATGCCATACAGTGTTGGTCTCGTTACTACCAGGTCCGAAAACTACGTTACTATCTCTCTACGCCAATTTAGGTACTTACTCTCATCAACGAGAATAGGTTCTAAGCAGTAGCTTGGAGATTGGAGTCTTATTTTTTCCAAATTGGAAATTATCATCAATAAAAGAAATAAACTTCATTCTAACAGGTCAAGGCGAGTGATCAACGTTTGTCCTACTCGGTTGTTGTGTCTCAAATACCCGAATGGACATGTTCATTATTAAATTTTTGAATCGATTTATGATTTTTAATACAGATATATTGATAATCTGTGATGTTCACATTATTTACAATACACCCTTTTTCCATCCTTAAAAAAATTGAGAGCGATCAGATAATTTCCAGTATTCGTCTAGCACAATTCTTATAAATAAATCATCTCCAAAACGAGAGATCAAACGGCTGAATTTCAACCAGTTCTCTTAAAACAACGTAGGCTTTCCACTGGGAATGGAAATGGTGTACAAATTATATCTAAATATTCCATCCAATAAATAATAAAGGTTCGAAAATGAATAGTTTAGAGTTCATGAAATTCGATAAAATCCTTATTCACAAAAAGTTTTAAGCAACACGAGTAGCTTTTTTTAAGTGTATTTCCTATGGAATCTCCCCTTCCCTCTCCAAAGTAATTAGTAATGGAAATTCTACCTTTCCTCTCTCCACACACGGTCAACACACCCATTCACACTTAATTTGTGGGTCATAAAATAGCTGAAATATTATAACATAAACCTAAGTTATCGATATTTTTTATGATACATATAGTTTGACAATGCTTCTCAAAGAAGTGAATTACGTGTCACACATTCCTTAGCGACAAGTGGAGGGATTTTTTAAAATTATATATTATAATGATCTATCCGTGCGATTTGCTTAACACATTAACTTAATTTCTACTAACGTTTTTGAAGGAAAACATAGTTTAATGTTCGATGTTATCATTTAGAATTCACTATATGAGTTAAGCCTGACCGTGAATTTGAACACATCAAATTCGTATTGGAATCTGAGCATTCGAATCTATTCGTCAATGAACTAAATCTTTAATATACCTAAACGAACTACTCGGTACTGCTCCCTACGGTATCAAGGTACATGCTAAACGTTATGCAGATCTATCTTTGTGACTTCTTAACTGTTATTGCTTATCAATTATCACATTCAAGCTGAGAAATGCCACTTTTGAAATTGATGACTCAAGTTAATGTGACGTGAATTAATGATCTGTAAAGAAATAAAGAATTCTGTTTATTATTGTAGTTACCATAAAACCATCAAACAAACTATTTCATCAAATAATTGCATTGTATTACAGTGTGATATAGGATTTTAATAGCAAAAAAGAAGCGCCATATACATAATATATATATATATATGTAGATATATAATATATGGACAAAATGTTTTGAAATTTAAAATAATTTTCAGACCCACATTATGACTGTTAGTTGATACAAGTTCATCTAAGTAATTATGTTCATCATTCATTTAAAATTTATATTGAAGTTGAAAGGAATGTTAAAATTAATCAAAAATGCTTGAAATTATAATTTCATCTACTATTTTCATTCTCTCATCTACTGTTTCGCTGGCAGCACCTTAGCGTATGTTATTAGACTGTCTTAGGGTCCCCACACTCCCCACGCATTTGATTATAGACATACTATTTTATTTAGAGAGGTTGATGTTTAAGTATTCTGGTGAGTTTGCTTCACATCATTAATAAAGGAAAGCTTATTTGTGGTGTTGGATGAAATTAATCTTGGCCTAAATCCCAATTAAAGTACACGTGGGTGGCTGTTACCGCTTTGCACTGCCGCTAACGCTAATTTACCCCAATTAACATATTAAAATGTTGTTTATCCCTTTTTGTTAACACTGTAACATTTGCATGAACCGTGATAATATTAACGTTTGGACTTTTTTCATACCTCCGGGCCATTGTTACCGAAAAAAGGATTAAAAAGGGTATCTCCATACGGTTAAAGCTAAATTAATTAACACGTTTCCGTTGTTGTTATTTTTTCTTACTGTATGCTGAAGTGATTATACTGTTTGTGAATTTATTCGTTCAAACTTTGAGCTGAATTTTCTTTTTATTATATCAGTGATAAGTCGAGCTCAAACAAAAATAAACCATAATAAATAAAATAAATCAACTTCACTCAATCAACGAATCTCTTTATAAAGTTGGATATACTATATTTATATCATTTATATCTAAAAATTAACATGCACTTAAGAAAGTTTAAAAAAAAGCAATTCATAATTTATGACGACACATTTAAAATGAATGCTTTTTCCAATGTATCAACATAGGAAAACCAGCTAATGAAATTCTCATAATCTAGTAACACGATGAAAATAAACCAACATTTTAGATCCTTACCTGCAGACTGTGGATACATCAGCTCTGTCCCTTTCAGATCAAATAGAATAAAATCATTTTAATTCTATTACAAATAATCTTTATTTGTTTTCAAATAAATAAAGCAATTAAAATTGATTTTTCCTTTTCTTGTTAGAATGTTTTTATATTACTTACTATACTTAAAACACATTTTTCCTATGATTATTTATGACTTACGTCTCGGATCCTTATCATCAGGGATAGAATATATGTTTATGAACCGAAAAGGAAAGTATTCGGTCAGTAATTTTAGTCATCAAAATTGATTTAATATGACACATAATATGTATTTTATATACCAAAATCTGTTGAATAACAATTTAATTCATGATTTTTAATCGTTATAAATTTGATCTTATTTTAAATATTGAGGGTAGAACTTTCTTCTGAACTTTCTTCAAAATTAAAAAAGCAATATTTAAATGGTTTTATTAGTGATAATTTTATGAGATACACTTAATCTTTAAATTTGGATTATTGAGATTTTGTACACTTCCATGTATTTTGTCACTAACGACCCGGGTTTCGCCTTTCGACATCTTCAGGCATTCGAGCACACCAATGGACTCGAACTGACAGACAGTAAACAGTGTCTAACGTTTATATAGAATTTAAGACATCGACTGAAGGTGCTTGATGGAATTTCAATATTAAATTTGGATTATTGAGATTTTGTACACTTCCATGTATTTTGTCACTAACGACCCGGGTTTCGCCTTTCGGCATCTTCAGGCATTCGAGCACACGAATGGACATGGAAGTGTACAAAATCTCAATAATCCAAGTTTATATAGAAGATAAAAATCCGACAAATATTATTTACGACATAAAATATTACACGTCTGAGAGCCACACTGATACCTGAGTTAACATTTCGAGAATCGCCTTAATCCTTATTTTGTAAACAACACATTAACAGAGTGGCGAATTTTCGCTTTCCAACTACTTTTAGAATTACCAGTGATTTTACAATTATAATAGCATTGTGGGTTTCGACGGGATGCAATTCGACGAAAGGGTAAAAATATACAATAATTCCACATTTAGTGACATCTGTTAGGTCTTTCAACGTATGGGATACAATAACGGAGAATTAGGAAGGTTCAGCTGCCCATTCAGAATTGGCCAGGAATTTAACTGGGCTCTATTGATTTCCAAAATTTCTTGATAAAATAATTTATGATCCCCCATGTTTTGATGCAACAGTTTAACCCCATCATTCGCATTAAACGTGTGGTTCTCCATTAGCAAGTGATTTGCGAATGTCGAAGTTTCTTTTTTTAATCTAAATGCAGCTAAATGTTCTGATATCCTTATATCTATTGTACGTGTGGTTTTACCCACATAGAAATGTTGGCAGTTCGAGTCCATTCATGTGCTCGAATGCCTGAAGATGCCGAACGGCGAAACCCGGGTCGTTAGTGACAAAATACATGGAAGTGTACAAAATCTCAATAATCCAAATTTGATATTGAAATTCCATCAAGCACCCTCATTCGATGTCTTAAATCATACTTAATCTTTAGTTGTTTTATCATACACTTGTATTTCTAGAATTGTAGATACCAACAAAATCTTATCAAATGTGGTAATTAAATTATCTACTAAAAAACGCTTAATGCTGTTTGATATATGGTTATTAATTCACGTCATTATTATTCAGACAAAAACATGTTAAATAAGTCAACCATGCGTCAGTTACTACGCCAAGATTAATTCCTCGCAAAAAGTTTGTTATTGCTGGGCGCAGAGCCAGCCAAATTTATATCCTCACGTTTCTAAAATATTATGCCGTAGTTTTATGAACAAGTATCTTGTTCCTAACTTGTGTGATGTATCACATTTATGAACACACTTAAGAATGGGAGTTGCGAGGCTTTTGAAACGTGATTGTTATTATTCATTAACATCAAGCGACAATCACGAAGTTTACATCGTTCCTGACGTGAAAAGTAAATAATTATTTAGTTGCTATACGATAAACGAAAACGTCTAATGTTTAATCACGTTTATTTATTTTATTTCAAAGTACTTACATACAATCGCAATCATACGCTATTTACCTTATTTGTCAACAGCTGTGTTGAAAGTTTTATTATATTTCAACAAACGATTGTTTACACATTTTACACATTAATCAGAAAAAGTCGTAAACACTTTTAGTCATGTAGAACATTCCCTCGACTATTTAATGTTCATATAGCATGTTTTAAACTGCTCTTATAATGTTAACTATTTAGTTAATTCAATTTCATCACCAGAATTAGTATTTTTATTGATGATTTTTTTTTAATTTGTAAAATCATGAATATACTACGATTTATTTTGCTACAGAGCATTAATCTATAATATTTTGTATAAATTTACATGTTAGATGGATTTGATTATTGAATAAATTTAAATATCATACAAACAAACAATTTTATGATACTATAACCATTCTTAACAGACCTGAATATATTCAAATTTATCATAAGATTAACCGAAAACCCTTCGTTATTCATCAATATATTACGTATCGCACTGCGCAGTGAAGTAACTATATAAAATAGTTCTCTATAATATATTTTGGTTTATATTAGACGGAAAAATAGTATTCTTTCTTTTTTGTATCAGTAATGTTGAATTTTGTTATACATATTAATAATCAAACATTTAATCTAGAAAAAATATGTATTAAATATAATTCGATGTTATTCAGTACATTTTTCACGTAAGTATAATACTGAATAATTGTGCTGAAGAATATTTTTTGTAAAAACTGACGTATTTTACAAATACAGAATCAAACACCACAAAAAAAATATCCACAACTGAAGATAACATTAATATGGATATATTGTGAGTGAGTATAGATTTATAATTCCATATCAAACTTCTTGATATTGATAAATAATTAAATAATATTTTTTGATAATTAACCAGTAAAATGATACTAATTTTGAAAAAAAAAAATGAAAACGAATATTCCACGGTAACCGCTGAATCCATCGAAAATATGGTATATAGTGTGATAATTAATGCTTCTACACTTCGGGTCAAAAAACATTTTACTTTCTTTTGTTAAAAAGTTGCGAAAAAGATTATGTTGCATGTGTTAGTTACACATCGTTTCAATATCAAGGCTCGAATTCTTGCATTAGTCGAATATTCCTGGAGCAAACAAACTTAACTCGTCGTTTAACTTTCCACTTTTCTCGCGGGGCGTGTAACTTAGTCAAAGCAATTTTGAAGAGCTTTTGTTTAAACTGATAATCCTCTCTCGTAGAAGGCGCACTTTTGAATAACATGCCTCATAAGACTTTCTATGTGTCAAAACTTTGCGAACGTTACTATGTTCAAATGAATTACATTATTAAATTCCACTACATTTTTTAGTATTTTTTAGTAAACATTCAATTGTTTATATTAAATGGGGATAGAGATAGTTTGGATAAGAAAAAATCCTGTTCATTGAATGCATTAAGGCACTTCCATTTTACAAATTAAATATTGTGAAATACAAGCACTTTTTTACAATATTATATTACTGTAAGGAAAATCGATTTTCTACTTATATTAGTAATTATGGCACCCAATCGCGGATCCTTTTCACACATTCAGAATTTGTCAATCCTGGGATTCGTTATTAAGTGTAATTTCATATGTTAAATTGTACACTTAAAACTTATTTTGTGTCCATTATTGCTTAAATTAGAATTTACATATGATTAAATGCATTTTTGCGCTTTGGAATAGTCTATTTTGTTGATTTAAAAACAATGAACAAGATAACTTCATATTTTATTTTGTTTCTTGCATTATTATGGTAGGTTTTCCCAAAAGGTGTCCAAAAAGAGGACACACACTTTAATTTCACTATAAAATATTGTCCTCCGTTCATTTAAGAAGCGTTCCTATGCTGTCCTCCATTTAAAATTGGTTAAGAACAGCTGTTACGAAATATGAGAAGGACGGAGAATAAAATAAATTTATATTAATTTTATAAGTATTATAAAAAAACTATGAACTTGAAAAAACTGAGGTACAAGCTGTAGTCAATCAGGAAGTTCTAATTTGATTTATGAATTATTTTTTATCAATTAGAGTGAATTTGGAAATTGTCTGAATATCAATTCGGCGATTACGAAATTAAATAATTGATCGGGATACCAGGATTTCGAGATCCTGGATCCCGGGATTGGAAGCCGTATTAGTAATCCTTCTTTGCCAAATTAACAGTAATTATTTAATTGCCTTGGTTTGAAGATGTAAAGTTTAAGTCAATATTGTATTGATTTTATAAATGTAATTTATTCGTATGATAATGCCTACTACTTCTGGAGCTATGCAATTATATTATAATGCCTTATATTCTGTTTAATTATTTTTAACATTACTTCATACTGTTTATCCGATTGTTTTGAAACTCTACCACTGTTCTTATGAATTTTGTACAACATTATATATTTTTAGTGGTATTTTTCTCGCTACGAGATGCATATTAACAATTAGAGAAAAAAGAATAATGCTGAGCACTACGCCCTGTACGAAGATTGCAGCGCAGCACATTCAATTAAGTTTGGCAGGCAGCGCTGGCTAAGACACGTACACCGTATGAACAACAATGAGCCAGGAAAAATAGTTGTGTCCACTAACCTAAAAGAGGGCATAAAAGAGGCAAGGCGAATATTCGCTGAATGGTCGGAGCTGTGAATGACCGTTATTTGCTTGTGCAGCAGAGCTGAAAGACGGCCACTTTGGAAAGAGATTTAGACAGTTGTTGGCTGTCAGGACCCACCACGGAGCGTTGTACTCTTGATGATGATTATTTCTACGAATATGTGCAAAAAATGTCGCATTTTGTTTAAAATGAGATTTCTGATGATTATATTTTTCCAATGCCATAATTTCTCCCTAACAACAGAACAAAATTACGCATTTTTAAGCACTAAAAACTATTTTTTCATTTTATAAAACTCACTGAAACGAACACGTATTATTTATCCCGAAATGTTTTAAGACATAAAAATATATCGACCATGCATTTTAAATGAGATACTTGAATATAATACGAGTATAATATTACGGAATAATATGTTACCATACATTTCGTGCATAACTTAAGTTTTTTTCAGTGAGTTGAAAGGAATGTTGATAAAATGACATACACGAATACATTTCATTCAAAGTATGATTAAATTACATTATAATATATTATACGTACAGTTTAACATGACGATCTTTTTTCAGATACTATGAATTCCATATACTTTTAAATAATATATATTGTCTTTCAACCAAGAATGAATTGAAAATTTCTAATTTATTGTATTGTATATTTAGTATTGATGATTAATTGATCGTTTTGCTGTCTTGTCAAAATGCTAAAATACCATTATAATGATATTTTATGTCAGATTCGTCGATTATTTTTTTCAATGATAGTATCTGACATCACAAGATTATTGTTTACTTTTGATAGCTAATTCAGTTTAGTGTATTTGTGAATGAAAATGATTTAAATATTTAAATCTACTTATATATCTGTCAAAAACGTTAGGCAGTCTGTTGAATTATCCGATATGGTAAAATCGTAGATAGCGGATGGTAGGATGTCGATATATACATACAATATTTATAAATAACACCGATTCTTGCAATTTTATTAGCACTATGTATATTTTCTAAGCCATCAATGGTTAGTAATAATCTAATAGTTTGTCCCACTGAAGAAATATATACAGAAGAAGAGACTGTATGTATTCTATCGTATGTATGTATTCGTGATGTGATTCGTATTATTTCACACAGTAAATAAAAAAATACATACGCGTATTTTCGTACAAAGTTTATTTAATTTAATTTAAAATAAAGGTATGAAATATTTGCTAGTTATCAAAAATGTATGCCAGACAGTTTTTATAAAAGAAATATACATGTTTTTTCAAGGTAAATATAAATGTACAAAAATAAAACTAGTCTGGTTTCAGTCTTTACATAAAAGTTGGTCACAGTTACTGTTATCTTACTCAAGCCTCATTAGCGGTTCTTTATGCACTGAAAGCAAACGCGAGATTTTCGTTTGGAGAAAACTAAGCAAAGGATTTTATGAAAGCAACCAGGCACATGCACAGAGGAGTACATGATTACCAATGAACAACAAGAAATATGGAAATTTAAAGAAATTTGGTTACGGAGCTTAAAAAAAGATCCTACTTTTGTTTTTCTTGAAAATTAAGCAACAGTTGGCTTTAAGATTTTGCGACAAAAAATGTAATCTAAATACTTGTGCAGAATTTTAAGAAAAATCTGACAAAGTTATATTGAAGAATATATAAATTGGCTGTCCACAGCCACCCACTATGTGCATGCAGTCGATAATTTCACGACCACTTTCCATAACTCAATGAAGACCAAGAAAAACAGAGGAACTTACTCATCATGTTCTTAGCCAGATTTACAGGTGTAAGGTACTGATTGTTAAACCATACATTATTTTGAAGAATATAATAATTGTTTGTAAAGTTAAGTTGATTTGTAATTATTAAAATTTAATATATTAAATAAATTCGTTTTTCAATTCGCTGGCCGTCCCTTGACCACAAAAATAATGCTAACGCTTCCTTCTTCTCCCACTTTCCATAGCTTTATCTTTTTTATTCACCAGGAAAATGTGTCGATAGATTGACTAAAAACCATTCGTGACAATAATTACTAGCATCTTTATGCGTTGGCAAAAGATCGAAATTGGCATATGAACCATGAACTTGAATACCAAATCTACCTAGTGTTATCCTCACTGTATTTAAGTAATGTTGAAATATTGAGCACGTTTAATACTTTTTTTTGTTCAATAAAGTATAAATGATAAAATATCAAAATTCATCGTAGTAATAATAAAAAAAAACAAAAGAAATTCTTCTATATTCCATATAAATTGTGGAATTATCCTCTATTATTATTTTATGATTATGTGTTTTATTTATAATCATAGTTAAAAACTGATTTGAAATTTATAACGACAACTAATTATTTGGCCTGTAACTAAGCACACAAACGGTCAGTATCTATGTGGACAGTAAAAAGCGTGTTTTTGCTCAGTATCTTGATTGGGTTACGTTAATAAATTAGATACTGCTCGTTTGATTTAGTAGGTAACTGACTGATCACATTCATACTGACCAGTGAATACTGAACATTTTTAAGTACTTTTTACTTATTTAATATACTCGAAAAATTTAAATTGATGCTGACCAAGTAAAAACAGATCATTCAAAACCACATCAGTTTGATTTAAAACAAATTTCATACGACAAAACATATAATCAAAACTTCCTTTTCATAAAGTATTAAATTAATCTGAATTTATAAAACGGTCACAATCTTATATTTAAGTCTAGTTTATAGAAATACGACTAGAAAAAGAAAGAAACTAGTTTTACAGTGTAATATAACTAATGATCAGTTATAATGAAAAGAAGAGATATTTAGAATTAACTGATTAAAATCTGTATAGAAGAAGAGATTTATCGCTTCTCAACTTAAATTAGTAAAGTAGGTAATTTAGTTTCAAAAAAAGTGTTTACCATCATTTTAATCGCGCTTGATAAGGTAAGGCACAAAATGTTGCACAGTGTTCGTGAACAAAAGCATTCCAACAGAAAACTTTCCAAATTTCCACAGATACGATCATTAAAAATTGAAACAATCCCCAGAATAGATCTTAATTATTCAAATTTAATTAAAGTTCTTCAAATCTCTTGTAATTTATCATTGAAATAATATCCGAGCTATCTCATTCTTTTTTAGGATGGGAAGCGAGAAGTATCTCAACTTTTGGAGTTTAAAAGGAAGGCTTGACTCTGGGAAATAACTCCGAAATGGGTATTAAAACTTTCACTACCATTAGGAAAGTTTTACTTGAAAATCCTTCGCAGACCTTCTAAGCTCTGAGATTGTTTACATTCTTCATATTTATGACGAGAAATGGAAATCGGTACTAGTTTAGCCTAAGTAACTAAATTATTGTTGAGTTGATACAATAGTTTCGTATGCGTACTCCTTCATAACGTGTATTGTTATCATTTTTGTTTGAGATATTTTTATTTCTTTAAATTATTTTCAAATAGAGATACCTCACATTGGATCTGAATGATTTGCAAGAACGATTGTCATATTATTATTAAGATTTGATACTTTTGGTATGTCGTTACTGCCAGCAAACAAAGTAGTAACACACTTTTGGTCTTAAGAATTTTATTAATTTGTAGAAATTACAAGCAATTTATTTTTATGTTTCGCAATCTTACTCGAGTTAGTAATTTGTTCGTTGGGGGTGTCAAAGTATTTGCTGAGCCCATTCATGTTCTAAATATGTATATAATTTTTAGTGCTTTAGCCAAGTCAATTTCAAAAATATTGTTGCGTTTAGTTCCATGAAGGTTGTCGAATATTATCGATAAACTCACATTGTGGATACATTAAATTTATATTAAAATATAAATTTAACACGGTAAGTAAGATGTTACGATTGGATATTTCTAGGTTTGTTATATTATATGAAGGTGGAAAAAATATTTTTTAATACAGTCGTGATGATGGCGTCAATATAAAAATACATATCGAAAAGAATATTACAATTAAAATATTTTTCAGATTCCAGCTTCTGTGTGTAAACGCATTTGTGGTAATTTGAATAAAATGTAAGGGTTCATCCAAATAACACTATTACCATTATTAATGATTACTAGGTATATTGATGAAATTGCAATGAAAAATACTTTAGAAATGTTGCGACTTTTGTAAAATTGATTTTAAGTTATGTAATTCGAATTTTTATTACCCTGTCATCTATCATCTTGTTTTTCGTTGTATTGATTGTGCTTGCTTAATATTAATAATAAATTGTACATCTTAGATTTTATATAATATGAATGATAAAATTTCATAGTTGTTTTGTAGTAGCTTCAAGATAATTGATAAATTTACTAATATTCTTTTTAATTTTTTTTCCATGTCCGTTCCCAATGGGGAGCATATTGTCTCCTAATGGAGGTATCTTAATAGATTTTTTTATGAGACCTGTTTGTTACTCTGTTGCTCAACCTCTCTTTTTTCTAAGAGAGTAGGGATCGAAGGATAGGGCTAGGAAAGTACTAGTGGTTAGCTAATCGCTCTCGCTACGCTCGGTGAGAATCAGATGGGTGGGAGAAGGGAGGAAAGATACCTACTGAAAAATGAATCCATATTTTTGCTGTTGGAGTGAATACCTATTATAGTACAAGCTGACACCGCCCCGTACCTATGGGGCGGACATGGCTCTTCAAAACCCGTCTGCATACTCATTATATTCATGCAAATTTAATATGTAATATCTCTCCTAAGGCATTCAAAAATAATTTGTCATATTTGTTTGTTTACCGTTAGAAGTAAACAAAAAGCGAGCGATCCTTAGAAAAAGAATCACTTCTCCCTCGGCCTACGGGCTTAGCGGTCAGTGGCCGACAAAGCCCCGCGGTTCGGTCAAAAGGATTGCCCTATCATAAAACCACTTCCTGTTTTGTTAAATTGAAAGTGTGTATTTTAAATCTGTTTGTGTTTGTGTAACTGTCTTCGAGGAATTTATAAACTAACTGCAATTAAAGAGAAAGTATACTGAGTACAACCGGGTTTTAATGGAAGACGAAGGAACCTGTGAACGATCCTTTGTCCCCATGTCGGATTCGGGGCTATCGAAGTGTGTTGACGCTCCGCACTTCGCTCCAACCTACCCTCGAGTAGCGGACGTATAATCTAGCATATACATAATCATATAAATTTTGACTTTATATGTGCTTATTATCCTTCATGTATCATTATATTATTATGTATCCTTCATTTCCCGCAATGGTCCTTGCTAATCATCCTTGCAGAGCGTTTTTCTCAAAAGCATTTTTGTTGGTTTAAACTTTTCAAGCTGTAACAGTCAAAACTAGAATATAAACGCTGACAATGTCGTGTAGATAGTAAAAATAATCATGTTAAATTAAAAAGACCTGAATTCAAACTAAATATAATAAACCCTGAAGTTTTGGTCGCACAAACGTAAAAATAGTTAGTGATCAAGTTTGTGTCACCAAGTGATTATCACGATCTATGTGTATAAAATATTCAGATGGTGCTATGGAGAAAAATCAACTTCAGAAATCTTAATTTGTAGGAACGGGAACCAACTAACGTAGTTTACATATTGCATCCGTGTACGTGGAATGTGAAAAGCAGATAAACTTTTCTCGCGTCTCTTCTCACTCGTTTTTTCAGAGTAAAATGTAGGAAAACATTTTCCTCTCGGTTTTTCCTTGCAAGTAACGTGCAGAATATCTGGTAGTAATTTTAACTTGTTAAAGCTCACATATTGATAAGATTTTTTTTAATTTAAAATAATTGATTTTCCTAAACAACCAAACGAATGCCATAAGCAAAAATTCTAGGCATATTTTACAAGTAATTTAATTATGCAGGCATTTAATTAATTAGGCAAGCAGCATGTTTCTCATTTGTTTTGAAAACATGATAAGTAACAATATATTAAATTATAAATCATCAAGTCAAAGTCGTATTAACTAGGGATAGGAAAAACTGTTACTTTACAGTCACTGGTGATAACAGTGATTGCTACATTCAAATCACAGTGAAAAATACCTGTGATTCAAATCACAATTGCTATTCTGAAAAGATGCTGAGCTTTGCATATAAATGACGGGTGAAGCGATATTATTTATCATTACCATAACATAAAAAGTATTTGCTTAGAAAATACGTTTATTTAATGAGGAAAAAATAAAAAAAATAACATTCTATGTAACATACATAACAATATTTTTGTGATAATATACATATATATTTTAAAATGTGTATCAATAGCCAAGAAATGTTCCCAAATTGTACTATTCTTTTTAGCCATTAAAAATGTCATTCTTCTGAAAAAATGCACAGTTTAATTTTTTATACCAGATGAGCCATAACTTTAATAAAACAATATATACCTGATATTAATTTAAGTGGAAGTAAATATAAAATTGTATTTATTAAAATTGAACATTTAAATCTCAAAAAGCACTGACTTTAAAAATATGAAACTATAGAAATTTCATGCAAGTTTTCAAACTGCAAACTTACAAAATATCCCAATCACAGCATCGGAGCCATAAACCGAACAAAAAATTTACCGATCCTTACCCAAGAGAATAAATACTTCTCTTTTCTTCTGCTGCTACTTATTTATATCACACACTCACTGCTGTAGCAGCAAGCATTATATACATAATGTTCCTGACAAAATTAACGTTGCCTTTTTACAAATTTTTTAATAGCCTGTGATTGTGAAAAAATCACTGCTCCCTAAATATCCTCCCAAGCCTAGTATTAACAGACTTTCTTGTGAAATCTGTCAAAAGTTTTTGTCAGGCCGACAGGCTGACACTTATAAACAAAAACCAATGAATGTAATAATTGTATGAAATGTCTTAAAAATAGTATTTATTTATCACCTTATCGAAAACAACTACGAATTTAATAAAAGTATGAATATAGAAATACTCCATCGAATGAATGGTAAATGATTTAAAATGAATATCCTTGAATTCTTAAATCCTTAAATCCTTAAATCCTTGAATAAATTAAGTAAACCTGTTACAGAAAATAATTATTAGTTATAAAATTTAAAAAAAGACAGCTGACTCCTAACTATTGAATTAATTAAGCATAGGATTTTTACCTCCAAGTACAACCATTATGTTTGTATTTCTACTGTCTCTACCACGCACAGTAAAAGAAAAAATACACTTTTAATTTCTAAATAAAGAATAAGAATCAACATTTACCCTAAAATTTAAAATCTTGGATAAAGTTCTGAAGATACTACTCAAAGAGGTGAAATACATAACGTGACACCTAGTAACACAACCAGTGAAGTAAAAATGTTTTAAATTTAATTTTTTTATTGTAATTTGTGCTTACTTTTTATGCATATTCAGCTCCTAATGTTTGAAATGAAATATTATTGTACGACATATAATTATTGAAACCCATGGGTCAGCATCAGGTCTCAATGAGTTTTATATCGCGAAGTAGAGTAGATTGGGTCGTTGCAACTGAGTTTAGGTGGCGGATCAGGGGTGAAGAGCCACCCTGCTATGTTGGGAATAAACAGTAGTGGGTATGAGTAGGTGTGGTGGTGGAGGCATTTTACCGGGGTCGGAAGGCCCATATTTACACTCTAAAAACAATTTAAAACAGTACGTAAGATGAAGTCGAGGTAAAAATTAAAGAAAGTTAGAATTGAAGAAAAACAACGAAGGGTTTCAATTAACATAGTTGGATTGCAGAAATGATTTATCTCAAACGAGATGAAATATATTTCTTCTTTAAAATATTGAATAATGTACTAAGAAATAGTTTTATTTATATAATTATATGTATATGATTTTTATACAGATGATTTGCTAAACATGAAAAATAATTACTATTTACACATCTTATATTCATGTTCGTTGATTATTTCATAAAAGTTTCTACCTGTCTCTATCTACGTAAGAAGCTTGACAATTTTCAGAAAATAATCAAGCTTCTTTATACCATTCTGAAACAATGATTTTACTTTAACTTATTTGACCAAAATGACGTTTGGTGGTTTATCAGAATTTGCAAATCATCTTATCGAAAACAATCACTATATTCAAATATTTTTTTAACCATGCCCGCTCCCAATGTGGATCATATATACTATTAATGTACGTATCTCAACATAAGTTTTTTTTACGAGAACTGCTTGTTTATAAGTTGCTCAATCTCTCTTTTTCGAAGAGAGTAGGGATAGACGGATAGGCCTAAGACAGGATTTGTGGTCATCTAATCGCTGTCTCTACTTTTTACTCACGTTTTTAGGCTCAGATGGGTAGGAGGGTATTCTAATATGATATCAATTCTATAGATATTAAATATGATACAGAATTCTAATAATAAAATTAATAATGCAGAAAAACTCCATCGAGTAAATAATAAAGGATTAACAATGAATAGCTCAGATTTCTTGAAATACGAAGTAAATAATAAGAGCCTTAATATAGGTATAATTATACAGATTATTAGTAAATAATATGTTAAGTAGGACGGGTGGCTTAGAAAGTCTGAGAAAGTTTCTCAAACAGGTGAAACTTGTGTCATACCTAGTAACACAACCAGTGGAACAACAAGGTTACTAATTTTATATTAAGATAACCGTTATTTACGTTTTATATAGTGAAAAAAGATAAGGTGGTCGATCAAAGCCAGTTTGTGTAAATATATTTACAGCATATTTTTTAATAATGCTAAGATAAAAATGACTGCATTAAAAGGCTGTATGAGAGATTGATAAGGTTGTCAATAGGTTTGTTTCATCACGTTTCAATCATTTGGTATTACTAATACCTAAGATATATGGGAGAATTGAATGTAACTTCGCTGTTCATTTAAATCCGCTCTCTCAACGAATGCCCACTATTCAGGGTCACCGAAAAGAACATAATTTCATTACTCACAGAAAGTGACTTTCCAAATAATCTCTTTCATTGTAATTTGATATCTGGATTACTGCAGAAGGCTTAAGGCCTGAAGAAGGTCTTGACCCCATTCAGAAATAATAAAAGTGTGTTGCCGAAATTTAACTTTTTTAACAGGTCCACCACAAAAGCGCTGACTTAATTTAATTCCACTCAAGGGGTGGATCGAGACTTTTATATTTCGGGAGGCTGAAGAGTGGAAAGCTTTATGGCAGTGGTGTGCGATAGTGAAGACAAGCTGGAAACTTTAACAATTGTACAGTACAAATTGTTTGAACGTCGTTGGGAAAATACTATAACGAATGTGAACAAACTATGTTTACACTCTTATGTACATTTTTTCTAGAAGCAACTTGACGCAGGTTAGTTTTAATGTCATTTATCTGCCATTTTAACTTCGGTGAAAATATTTATTAGAAAATTTGCACAAACGTTGCGAGATTAATTGCTAACTAAACAAGTTTTTTAACTCATTTTTTTCGTAAAATTCTTTGAAAACAAATACTTAGCAAACTCTTTACTACAAGTCGTTCACTCCATATTTAAACAGTGGACACATTATTTTTAATTGTTACCATTAAAATTTTTATTTACACACCTAAGTAAATCTAATCTGATCGCCATTTGCGCGGTTTTAAAAGAATATATTATTAAAATAATCAACAGGAGTCTAGAACTTTTGTCAATAGACTACATGCCACGGTTGAATAAAGCTTTATATAATTAATGAAAAAGCGTATTAGCAGCTCATTTTTACGAATTGCACTGCTTTATAGACCAGTAGTGGAAGAGGAAAAGGTTTAGTAATGTTGGTGTACGGATTTAAACGGCCTCTCTTGCCAGCCTCCGAGGCTTCATGGTGTAACTGCAAAACATATAAGTATTACTATGGATGGATACTTACAATTAATTATAATTAAAATGGTGGTGCTTTTTTGTGATATAAGTAAATTCCATTAGATAGAATCTAATAAATAATATATATATAAAAAAAAATATGTTTCCTGTGTTGACTTAACTTACTTACTTAAGTAACTGCATTACATTGCGGCACATTAGTTCCGACGGGTAATATAAACTACTTCCGAACATTGTCGAACGAAGTCAAAGATTGCACAAGTTTTTTTTCTGCTTTTCTTGATCGAATCTGATTATAATCACTAGTAATACGTAATACGTTCATAACTTTTTAGGTTTATATAAAAAATATATGAATGGAATAAGTATTTTTTAAAAATAACATATTGCCTAAAAAGTTATTACGAATATATTGAAAATAGCTCACGCCAATTATTATTGTTTAAGTATAATCTTTCAGTAGATTTTCAATAAAGTTTAGTAGTAAATTACATAACGTTTAAATGGTAATATCGAATTATTGAGACTTAGCAGTAGAATCAAAACAGCTTTGCGGCATTAAATCAAATTGTTCAATTAGTTTACAACCAATGGATTGACCGCATACGAATTACAGTAAATGCTATACAAACAGTTAATGATAATAAATATTTATCAATAGATAACCAAAACCAGTCAGAAATGAAGCCATTGATTAACTTAATTTTTTATCAATATTTTCGATGTTCGAATTGGAATTTTCCTCGTAGAATTTGATTAAAGTATGATTTGGCGATACTCTCAAATCTACAAAGGTTTTAATACAGCGATAGTCTTTGTCACAATCTCGTCATCACCATAAAATATTCTCTGTTTTTTTATGCGTATCAAAAGAGTCATGCTTCACCATAATACAAAACTTTATAATAATTTATCATTGTACCTGCATATTTTTAATGTATAATATTCGTGTTTGGAAGATGTTTACAATTTTGCTTAACACCAGCTTCATATATTTATTCAAATTTGAAATAGATATTACGGAGAATATTTTTCAAAATCATAACTGTGACAATACATACTTTGACAACCTGCGAAGCGAAAGAATATATTTCTCTTGCGATCTTTTTTGTTTTTATTGAATGTTTTCTTGTTCCTGTTGCTTTATCAAAAACTTTGTCGACTGTACTTAATCAAAATAGCAATTCCGCTGCACTGAACTTCAAAGTGAAAAAAGTATTTCCTTGCCTAAATCTAACAAGATTTATTTATGCTCACCCATGTGCGAGTATGAACTGAGAGAAAACAATTTATCTTACATGTGAATACCTGATATTCATTGTCAGCTTATATTGAATATTGTATCTTTTCTTCGATTCATTTTTAGATGTCTACATTGAACGCATTTCTAAGTATATAATATTATTTGTGTATAATACATATTTTAATAATTATAAATAAAAATATTTTTTTTATGATTACTGATTTTATGTCATTAAAGGAAACACAGCATTGCATATTAACAGCTTGATATAGTGGGCGTAACTCGACAAATATTCAGTGGTTGTCTCAGAAGTCACTTTGCCACTTGATGTCAAATTAACCTCTCAACCTTACAAGTGACGTGGAAAAAGTCTACCTGTGTCTACTTTGGTAGTTCAGCTAGTTATTTTAGCAATGAATGACTACCAAGTCGCTACGTAAGATCTGCTACCACCTACAATTGGAAGGTAAATGGCAGCCAAAAAAGCGCCGACGTTGATGTTGACATCTCTGTTATAAACAACGTCCAACCCGATTGAAAAACTCGACCATTTCTTACTTAATGCTCGTAATTTTAAAATACATTTATATCATTTTGAGCTTCATGTAGTGTAAAAAGACCTGTTCTCACAAGAGTAAATTGCTCACTTAAAAGATAACAAAAGTGAGAGATATCTGGTTTGGGAATGGAAACTTAAATTTAAGTCATGTACTGTTTGAATGGAGGAAATTTGCGTGAACATACCAGAATTATATTATATGTTACTTTTAAGGTGTTAACTGTCAATTCTTGGTGGAAAGACATTATATTTTAAAAAATAAAACACAATTTGTTTGTACTACTTCCACATATTTATAATGACCAGGACCGGTTTCGCTCATCACGAGCATTCATGAGCGAAACCGGTCCTGATCATTATAAATATGTGGAAGTAGTACAAACAAATTGTGTTTTATTTTTTAAAATATATTATATGTGTAAAAAAATAATACTATTAAAATACAACATCAATAATACTTCACTTCTAAGGAAAGAACACTAATTTATATCTAATCTATAGTTTTTCATAGCTTAACTCTGGATACCTAACAAATAATAAATATATAGATATTATATGGATTTATTTTTGATGCAAAGTATAAGATGAAAGAGAAACAGATTGAAAAACATATTCAAGTTTAATATTTGTTAGATGTACTTTTTGAAAAAAAGTTACAGACTTGTTCTTCAGAAGGGCAGAATAAATTTAATGATAAAGGGACATTTTGGTTCCGTTGACCCTCTTTTACGTTCCTATTATTAGATTTTATCACTATATACATTAGCTATTATTATTGTTCTATAATTTATATTGATTGATTCATTATAAAATATACCGTATATTATTAAAGTGTTCGATGTGTTCTTTGACTAATTGGTGAATATTCAGATTTTTTAGACATATTGATTACTTATTGGAATTGGTTTCTGGATGAGATTTAATAAGACCGCAATAATAACACATTGGTTTGATATGACGCTTGTCAGTATTATATCAAATTGATCAGTAAGTATGGTAAATGTTCAGAATTAAGGTGGTTAGCTATTAAAGTGTACAAATCGTCAGCTGAATGCAGAACTAGGTTAACTAACATTTCGTATATTTTGTAGGAGAACCCTTTTAAGATTTAACTTTTCTTTATCATCCTATTAGGAATACTTCAGTTCAATAGAAAAAATCAGTTACAATGTTAATGTTACAGTGAAACCCATTTGACACATTGTATGATTGCGTTTTTATCAGTTGATAATGCTCGTGATGAGCGAAACCGGTCCTGATCATTACATAATACACATGTGATAGTAGTACAAGCAAACTGTGTTTTATTTTTTAGAATATAATGGCTTTCCACCAAGAATTGACAGTTAACACCTGAAACGTCATTGTAATTAATTTAATCAAAGCCAGTAATATATACAAAATAGCCATAACCTAACTGAGTGATTCTCCGAGAAGGACGTTTAAAGTGGGCCTTTCTAATATACTTTTAATATTTGGGTGCGCTCCTAAAATCTTAGTGGGCGGTCGCATCACTGCAATGATACAATCCGTGATCCCCGTCATATTTGTTATCCTTGTGTTAGTGTATCCGAGTTATTCTGCATTGAAATTAGATTTATATAAATTGGAATACGTTTTCAAGAATTGTATGCTACGGAATACATAAAATATAAAATATTTAGTGTTATTTTGAAATTTTGTTTTTACTTGAGGGGGAGGGGTGGATTTATTGGGTTGGATTATTTTATTGTGGTTAAGATGTTATCAATTTGGTTGAAAAACACTGAACCTACTTTAAGATTTTACATATAGTGACAGATCAAATATTGAGTTGCTCTATATTATAAGATAAAAAATCAAATAATAAAATTAATAAAAACATTCACTTGAGTAAATGAATAAAATGGCGTTGCGACTGTAGCATAATCGAAACTCTTGGGAAGTAGAAAAGCGGAGTGCTCAGAGAGGCTGCCTGCCGGTTCAAAAGTAGCTAGATCCATTTGCGCCTTATTTCCGAACTGTTTTACTTTGGTTATTGAGAAAAGGATTCAAGCGAAAGTTTAGAGGGCTTCATAAAAAGTGAAATATAAATTCCTTTCGTTTATGACCCCCCATAAAGAAGCAAGTGATTTTTTAAGTAATTGATGCTTCACCGCGTCGGCATTTCCCATTATTTTTCGGCAAAGTTTTATGATCAATATAAAACAAAACTAGGCTCTCTAAATAAACCGTTAATTTAACTGCTTTAATACGACTTTGAAACAGTTGAATAAGCCTTTTTAAGGATCGTAAAAAACTTTAATCATATTTTCGCTTAAATATGGTTTTATTATGAACCATGATTCAATAATAAAAATATTAAAGGCGCAATACTAATATTTACTTAATTTACAATCCTTACATTTACTCAAATGTTTACTTATTATACATTACTTTCCATTTCATATTGCAGAAGAACTGCAATAACACAACATATATAATGTTTTAATGATATGATAAATTTGCATACCCCACAAATATTTCAAGTTACAGAATGAATGTGTTTTCATTATATTATAAAATTTTATATCGTTTCACAGCTCTACTCATTGAACCTTCCTGGCCGCAACGAATAACTGTGAAATTAATGTGAGAGTAATTACAACACGTGTGTGATGTACTCTGCACAAAACGTAGAGAAAACCAACTTATTTATAAAACTTACTAAACTTAACGTTATATCTTTATGTATTATTCAATTTATCAATCATGTTGTCTAATGGTAAACTCTCTTGGGCGTTTATCCTATTCGGTAGGCTCGTATCCCCTCAACAGACACTTTATAATGACGATTTTAACATATGTGTCTTCAAGCATTGATTTCTAAAAGAATGTTTAGATTACTTTAGTATTCGATCGTAAAAACGGGATTTTACTTTATGGAGATAAGCAGACTACTACTTCATTCATTTTTATCATTCTTCTATCTTTATCCTTTCAGAAATCAGGGGAAGAGATACTAAATTGTAGTTAGTTATCGTAAAAAGAATATTGAATCCGTATCAGAAGCGGACAAGGTTCAAAAGATCTGAACTCATTTTGATTGAAAGTTTACAAATTTGACAACACAACCTAAGATAAACCTTGGTGATAAAATATTGTCTCAATAACCATGCAGTTTTATAGACAATTTGGAATAATTCATGAATATGCTGAATATATTCACTGTAGACAGCAGCTATAAATACCGTTTGGATACAGTATTCAATAAACGAGATTTGAAAATCTTTAAGAGATATAAAATAGCGTGGTTTGCAAAATAGCGATATTAAAATCCAATCGTCTGATCTTCAGCACCCGAGGAGAAAATAAGTTAGTTTCCACAGCTTTGACGTATGTTTGTCGGACTGCAGATATCTGTTTGCAGTCCACTCGACTCTGGACCGATATTGGGAAAACGGTTACGACACCAATGCTTCCAGACCGTGTTACTTCACAGATAGGGTTAAGTAATAACCTTTTAGATGCTAGCTTCTCTGAAATTATGCTGGTAACCTTTCCGATATACACTGCGAGTAATTGGAAATACTCTCAATTAAATAACACAAGACATAAGAAAGGGTTGAAATGTTATTAAGTAGACCAAATTATTATCCGGATTGATGATGGGTTGACAATACGGATAATCAACAAACAAAATGGACATCTTAACAGTAATTTTGCAATATCATACATAGCGTTTAACTATAATGCTACTATAATTTAAGATATCGACTGATGGTGCTTAATGGAGTTTCAATATCAAATTTGAATTGTTGAAATTTTGTACATTTCCATGTATTTCGTCATTGACAAGTGACAGTTCGTGTTCATTCGTGTGCACGGATGCCTGAAGATGCCGAAAGGCGAAACCTGGATCGTTAATGACGAAATTCATGGAAATGTACAGGGCTTAAACAATTCAAGTTTAATATAATAGTACCAGTATGCAGGTGGCTTCTTAATGTTTTTTTACAAAATCTGAGATTTTCGTTTATAAAAAAGGTCAGTAACTACTTATATTGCCAGTAACTTGGTAAGGTTTAGTTTGTCTATGACCGTTTTGTATCAAATACCAATAGTTTAATTCTATAACTAACCACATACAATACATACTGACCAGAAAATACTAACAAAGTTAAATACTTTCTATTAATTTTGAAATATTCTATAAGGGTAAATTTATTTCATTTACCACCAATTTTTTCTTCATTATATTTGTCAAATGCATGGCACACTGGCGTCACCTGTAAAGCAATGCATTTTTATTTTCATTAACAAAAGAATAAATTACATTATTGATGTAGGTAAATACGCAAATCATGTCTAGCTTGCATGATTCCCATATTAATTTTATATATAAAAGAATGATTGTCCATCTTCTTAGTCACTTTAAAGTCTAGAGGGTTAAGCGACAATCTATTGCATTCAAAAGCAACTTATAGGATGTATGTATAAAAGCACATATTGTACAAATAGTGAGCTTTCGAGAATTGTCACAGTTGGTATCATCCTTGTTGTGCTTTTTTGCAACGATCTAATGGTTTCAACGGTTTGCGACACACATCTGGGGTAGACGTTTTTGTACAGTGAGTTTTATATTAAATATTGAAGAAGAAATGAGGCAACAATCTGTATTGAAAGAAATCTGATTTATAACGGCAAATTGACAACAGTCCATTAAAATTCGTTATTTATTTAAAATGTTATTTTGTTTGATATAATGATTCCATAATGAAACACTTACTGTTTAGTGAAAATTTCTATATGAAATACCAAAATAATCAATGAATGATACTTCGAAGTGTAAAAGAGTGTGTTTGAATACTTCATTTGTTAAAATTATCCTGAAAATATTTAACAGGGTGATGAATCGAAAAAAATATTAAAAGAAAAATGTTCAAAATATACAAACTTGCAAATGTAATACATAGTATATCGACGGTTTTTTGGCCAATTGATGTAACCCTGAAAATTGAAGGAAAGAGTAAAAACTGTTTTTATCGAAAATATTATATGGTGAGTTGCGTTATGAGCCTTTAAAATGCACTTATGCAAATTATCATCTTTGAAATGCTTAAAACTAATGTAAAATGGTGTTTACTTTCCAAAAGTGGTCAATTTATTTTTCCATTTTACCTATTTTAAACAGTGTTTGCGAAGCTACAATAAATATATATTTACATATATATACATATATATTTGTATATATAGAAAGGCTGGTTTAAGAAAAAGCCAAATTTAACTAAGCCTTATTCTAAGGCGCCAATGTTTAAAAAAGTAATGATTACATAAAGCAACACGTTAATAAATCTTTTAAAGGTTACTGAAACGCGTGACACTGTGTTGCTACCTCTAGCGAATCATTGGAGTGAATATACCAGCTGTCAATTTAACAGTTATTCAAACGCGTATATGTAGTTATATGTTTAATAATTAGTATCAAGTAGAATTCTAATTCAATTATAGATTAATTAAAACGAAATATTGTATAGAAATGAAGTCGATTAATGATTAATGAGATAAACACAAGGATTGTGTATTTCTGGTTAAGAAACCGTCGAGGAAAATTTAAAGCGGAAATGGAATATATTTTGAAACAGTATCTTCACAAACTTTCATTAATTTTCATGCATCAAAGGGAATCTGCAGAAAATTGATGTAGAAAATGTTTTGAAATTGAAGTAAGCGGCAGCGTGCAGCGGCGTCAGTACGTGAAGCAGTCTGTTTATTTATCGCATACCTTTATGGTGAAATGCGCGCTGCTGGTAATTGGATTTTTTTACGTTTATGACGCAAATTTCAGCCTTCTTCTTCCTCCATACTTATTAAACTAGTAATTTATTTACGCCCCCATCTCACAACCGAGTGACCGAAAATTTCTTTTCCGCGATGCGTACCAAGTGGCGGAGCGGATTAGGATTAAACAGGGAGGAAATAAAAGACATCCAACAATTTTATAAAAAAAAAAACTGGGTACTGGCCTATCACAAGTTATTGTCTTTAAAATGTGAAATATTTTATTATATATATGCAGTGTGAACCTCAGTAAGCTCGACCTACTAACTACTTTCAATACCCTATTGCAAATTAATGTGCTTCAACCTTTTGGGTACCTTAATAAAACTTACTGATCTTTGGTCAAAGATCAAAAGACCGCTTTTACGGTTGATTTTTTAATCAGTTGGTACAGTTTGGACAGGAGTCTCAAGTACCACCATATCCGGCCCGCTGTAGCCTTCCCATCATAGTTTATTAAAATTTACAATGTAAGTAAGTCATACAAAATAATAATCAGATGTTTTTATTTAACGACCAATTAAGAAACAACAACTGAAGAACATAAATGAAAACGAAAATTTTAACTGTAATTAATGAGTGACACACATGGGTAATTCACATAATGAAATTAAACATTATAATTATGTAGCTGTAACTTTCCACCGAGAATTGTTTGCAGTTGTGGATCAAGTTTACTAGTGGAAATTATCAGCAGTGACTTTAAATGCTCATCAGATAATTTGGATCTGTACATCTTTTTCGTATATTTCATTTCGGAGAATGTTTTTCCACAAAGACAAGTAGTGCCAAAAACGGAAAAAAGCAGATTTTACAAAAAAAACTCTTCCAGCAATGACGACTTTAAATTCCACAACTGCATAATGCGCCATAGATATATCACTCGCCGGTTAGTCCCGATATGAAAATCCACGAGGAATTCAACACTTACAGTATGTTGGTATGATGAACTAGCTAGGTTTTGGCCTTTGGGACTTAGTGGAGGAGTCAATGTGGCCCTTAGGGTAAAAGTTTGGAGACTCCTGAGTTAGAGGAAGAACGCAAACTGCCAAAATGGGTTTAGTCATCCCGGTAAAAGCCGAAATAAAGATTTAAAAAAAAGTGCCGTAGCCAGTTGTATAGTCAGTCAAGAATGGGGAAACACAACACAGAGTATGTCATTTCACAAGCAGTTTAGATAAATATGAGCTTCAGAAAACATTTCCGGAAAAAAACGAAATCGAATCAAGTTTTTGGTGGAAATTTGTCTAAAGTGTCTTAAATATTTAATTTAAATTATAAGCCATAAAGAAGAAGGATAAAGAATATTCTAAAAGCAGATAAGCTTATACCTAGTTTTTTTTTTTTTTTGGAAGATCTTTCGACAATTTTCGTACGCCATTGTGTTCCTCTAAAAGGAAAGCACATGTTTTATGGTTACACCAAGAGGGTTGGTAATATTGAATAAAGGGGCTAGAGCATAAACAAAAAAAGAGGATTCAAATGTTTCACAGTGATTTGCGTGTTTTTATGGCAGTTTTTCAACCAACAATATTTGGGTAGGTTACATTTTTCATGTATGAAAGATTTTGATAAGATGTTTTACGCTAACATAATGTTTTGAATAAATAAAAAGTTTTCGTGTTTCACATAAAAATCATACACAATGTATCATGTTTCGTCATAATCATCAACAATGTGTACATGATATATGTATTAGAATGTTTTCACGTTGAAAAAATGAAAGCTAACTGGGTTTAAAATAAAATGAAAATATTACGACTTCCTACACTCTCAAAGTGGAGCATATGTAATTTCAAAGGAGTTTTTACAACAACCTGTTGTTAAAAATCTATTTTCGGAGATAGCAAGAATAGAGGATGAGGCTAGGAAAATTTATTGTATCGGATGGATGCTCATTAACAATTTACATTAAGCTCTAGAATTAAATAACATACTGAAACGATATTCAATCAGAACGTTAGTTCAAAATGGTTGCCCTATCCTTAGACTATAGAGAGAGAGATAAAGGTATAAAAGTGTTTTTGACTATGTTCTGAGTATTGTTCATTTTTTTTTGTGTAACACAAGATAAGAAAAAGTATTTTTTTTTTAAATATTTTGAAACTAATAACTTTTGAGTAATGAACAAATTTGCATCTAGTTATAATATTAAATTATAAAATATTCATATTAATAGTAGATTCAAGTGTTTTTGGCCATATGGATTTTAAAAGAGTACCATAACTTCAATGAATTTGAGTGAGGGAGTTGGAAAAGAGCATTATTTAGGTACAAATTAAAACACGGTTAAAATTCTTTGCTAATGCGTAATAAAACATGATGCAGTTGTTTCTCAAATTATATAACCAAAAAAGCATTCTTTTATGTCTTGAAAGTAAAATATATTATATATGACTGATGGATATTGAAGTGTATTTTTTCGGCATACTTAATTTTCAGAGAAATATATCCCCTTAGATTAATAATGAATTATTTACATAAATTCAATAAAGTTTTATAAATGGTACAATTCTACGAATTTGACTACAGATGCTCAAAATGTTCCTAGGCCCTGTTACAAAGAATCATCGCAAGGAATTTAATATGGGTTAGAATACAATGAAGCATTTATATTTGATCATCAACTTGATCTAGTATTCGTAGATTTTGTTTGAAAATAAAAGATTAATGAAATTAATTTTAGTAATGGTATTGGTTATATGAGTATTAGAAAACTTTCTTGGATAAATCTGAAGATTGTTAAATAAATCATGTTATTGTTTAAATCTACAAATCATCGTTCTTAAACAACGTTATGCGTATGAAAAGGATGTTATCATTAAGCTGCTGTAGTTTAAACGAGTGTCGACCGACAATTTGATGGTAAAGCGACATCCCGCTGTATTTATTTATTTTGTTTATGCGAGTATCGTCGTTATCCTACATAATTTAACATTAACTATGAAAAATGTAAGACATCGACTGAGGGTGCTTGATGGGATTTCAATATCAAATTTGATTTGTTGAGATTTTGTACATTTCCGTCTATTTTGTCGTCGACAGCACACGAATACACGAATGAACTCGAACTGAGAGTTCATTCGTGATGATTCGAAATGTACAAAATCTCAACAATTCAATTTTTTTCAAACTACGAAAAACATTAATTTAAAATTTAGTTACCAGCTATGCAAAAGTTGAAAGCGACCCATGTCTCATAAATGTGATCAATATGACAAAAAAAGCAATCTGTATTATGTAACAGACACCTCTAGCCAGCATTTGTCCGTTATATGGTGGTTTTATTGTATTTAAATGTCTACCGGGAAATATGTGACAACTTACTTGACATTTGTGATGTGTAAATGATTGCCGCTTAAATAGAATCTACGTATTTTGAAGGGAAAATTTCTCGGATCGCCTAAAAGCGATAAATTCCATAGTCGATATATTTGTAGGCGACAATCAGCCGTTCGTTTGAGGGATTTTAGGTGGAAATTTACAAAAGGTGGAATAACCCTATTCACCGCGCACACAATGGGCTTTGTTCAGATAAAAATTTGAGGACCATAGAAATTACTTCATAAGGGAAGGTAATATATTCTGGGTACATGTTTAAATCACGTATTATAACTGGGTGATTAATTGTGCCACTTACCTCTTATGTGTACACAATCAATTAATACATATATGGCGGTTATTGTTAAGATAATTTAGTTGTTGAGTTTGGATCGGATATATCATGGTTGGGGAAGGGAAATTGAATGATATCTTAACGATATATAAACGTATCACTTGATGTTCAGCATATTATACAATAATATGCGAATAATAATGCATTCTATTTTCATATCATAACTGTAAAATTTTCATTTTATCCCTGCCTTATTAATTCTTGAAATTTTGGTAGTGAAAGGATTCGTGACGTTTGGCGACTGGGTAGGGTGAAGATTAAAGATGTTTTAAAATCTCGTTAGTAAACTATATTTAAACAGGAATGGAAAAATTTTAAATTCGGTGTCGAATTTCTGTTGAAATTAACGTCAGTCGTATGCTATAAATGATATGGGTTGAATTACTGGCCATAAAATCTAAGTTGCCCGATGGCAGATGGGCCCGCTGTTTTTTTTTTGGGGGCCCTCAATAAAATCAAATGACTTTTTAACCATTTTTTACGTGTTTAAAAATATACATCATTTTGGTATTTCATCAATACAAATAAATTAACTATAACTTCATCATAATTACTTATTAATTCTTTGTCTGTTTAAGCAGTTTGTAACATGTAAATTTTTGTAATCATCACGTAACTATTAGTACAGTCAAAGCCCCCTATAATTACAGGTCATGCTGTACGTCAACCGGTATTTTTGCAGACGAGAGGTCCGTTACATTTACTGCGGAGTCATGAAATCTATATTTTGGACTAATTACGATGAATTCTAGCATATTTTAATGATGTGAAATAGTGGGTAATTAAATCTAGTATCTTTAATGTTAATAAGAATAAAGATATTTTCGGCGGTAACTTTGGTGTTTTGATATTAAATTAAGGTTGATAACTTAGTTATTCCAATGGCTGTGTTACTAAATGTAAGGTGTTTCGTTTCTTTAAGAAGCATCTTAATTAAAAATGAAGAGTAGAGTGAGTTTGTTTCCTTCTACTGGACGTGGGGAGGGGGTAGGACCCAAACGATGATAGTACTAATTATAAAATGAATTTTGGATTATTGAGATTTTGTACACTTCCATGTATTTTGTCACTAACGACCCGGGTTTCGCCTTTCGGCATCTTCAGGCATTCGAGCTCACGAATGGACTCGAACTCGAGTTCAGAATAGAGTTCTCAGTTCGAGTCCATTCGTGAGCTCGAATGCCTGAAGATGCCGAAAGGCGAAACCCGGGTCGTTAGTGACAAAATACATGGAAGTGTACAAAATCTCAATAATCCAAATTTGATATTGAAATTCCATCAAGCACCCTCAGTCGATGTCTTAAATTATAAAATGAATTGCTAGTGTTTGGAGGTGATGTAGTCAGTTATGGTTCGATATAGTTAGTCTGAAGATGCTTCTTAAAGAAGCGAAACGCGTTACATCTAGTTACATAGCCAGTGGAATAACTAACTTATCAATTTTAATTTCATATTAAGAATAAAGTTGTTTACTTACTTAGAAAAAGTATAATTATAAAGCCTAGTCGTAGTCAATGATTGTTATTAATCGACAATTTAAAATATGTGTTTTGCGATAAATTACGATTCTAATAAATCTACCCTGCTACACATCGCATTTCGTGCCATTCACTACATATATTATGATGACTGTACGATATAATTTATTAGGACGTTTTAATTATTATTTAACTTGCATATATGTTGGTTTTCGATGAATCGTTAATTATATAATGATTATAGTGAAGAAGCACTGAATAAACTCACAAGAAATCTTTTCAAATATATGTCTTATTCGACGAAAAACGGATTTGAGAGACGATTTTCGTACAACCGCCGTACAATTTGTTCGTAGAGACGTAGGAGTACATATGAATTAGTATGTAGGGGGTCTCCTCTCCAAAATTTTGGATGGGTTCCCTTTATTTCCCTGTATTTTGTAATTAGTATATAGGGTAGGAGGCCCATTGACTACTGGCAACCAATATTCTTAGAGCCAGTTCACCACTGAGGTTACACTAAGAAGATTAAATAAGCAACTTTTTATTGGGTGGAATAAAAATGATTGGTGAGTGACAAGTAATCCATGTACAGGTTCATGTATCGCGTTTAGGAAATGGTGTAATGATTTCAAGATTTATGTGTGGGCGTAAAACAAGATTACAATCAAGAATGGCGATTACAACGCTTAAATAAAATTCATATTAAGTGTGTATTCGACTGCGGTTCCGGTCGAGACGGGAATTATTCAAGAGGGCTGAAAACATCTGAAAGGAGATAGCCACAGTAATGAAAACGGTGGTGGTCGGCTTGAAGTATGACGCTACTTAATCTATATGAGCTATGAATTTCATATCGAGTCAGTATGTATTTTATTAATGTGTAATATTTGATAAGAGTTCTCAGGTGCTTAAATATGACTCGCAGAATCAGAAAACGGTCAAATATTCAACACAATATGTGACACCACCCCGTACTTATGGGGCGGACAGTGGTCTTCAAAACCAATCTGCAGACTCTTTCTATTAATGCAAATTTAATATGTTATATCTCTCCTAAGGCATTCGAAAATAATTTGTCATATTTGTTTGGTTCTCGTTATTTGTTTACAGTTAGAAGTAAACAAAAAGCTTGCGATCCTGCAAGGCAAGCATTTGCCTCTCGGCCTTCCCCGTGGGGAGTCGTTGGCCAACGAAGCGGCGACTTAGTCCGAGATTTACGACCCTATCATAAAACCACTTACAGAGTTTTAAATTGAAATTGTGTTTTCTAAATCTGTTTGTGTTTGTGTAACTGCCTTCGTAACTGCCTTGTAAACTAACTGCAATTAAAGAGAAAGTATACTGAATACGACCGGATTTTAATGGAAGACGAAGGAAGCTGTATCCTTTGTTCCCACGCCGGACTCGGGGCTGTCGAAGTGTGTTGACGCACCGCGCCTCGCTTCTCCCCGCTCCTCCACCTTCCCCTCGAGCGAGCCGCGAGACTCTTCTTTCTTACTCTCTCATATGTTTATTAAAAATATAGCTAAGTCATTAGATTTATTGGCCGTATTTTGGCCAATTGATGTAACCCTCAAAATTGTAATTGTTTAAGAGAGAGTAAAAACGGTTTTTATCGAAAACATTATATGGTGAGTTGCGTTATGAATCTTTGAAATGAACTTCTGGAAATTTTCATGTTTGCAGATACGGAATTATACGTAGGGATTGTCGAAATAATAAGCTTACATCAAGTAGCCGGGTTAGAATTTTTAAACCTAAAACCAATATAAAATGATGTTTTCCTTCCAAAAAGTTGTCAATTTATCATTTACCCAAGGCCTGCTCTGTTGTCTTTAAAATGAGATCCAATCTTTTTCATATTTTTGAGAGTTATATCAATTAATTACTCAAAGCACAGTCGATATGTTACACAATATGAATTGAAGCAACTGATCGCAATCAACTTAAAGTAGAAAATATATAAAAAAATAGAAAAAATATAAGTGAACGGATGAAGTTGAACTGACCACCTCGATCCGAATACCGAGCTTATCTAAATTATTATTTCTTATACCCAGTTGAAAATGCTCATTTGATGAGTGAAACCCTTATATTTTTGCTATATATCGAAATTGTTGAATACGTATGGTAGAGAGTTGTTTAATATAATTTACCACACGGCAAATTACTTATGCTATAGGTCATTTTACAGGGATTGTGCTAAAGCGTCGCATATTCTCTTCTCGAATGATAATTCATCACAGGATTTGTCTAGTGGGCGCTCCGTAATCAAAAAGGATACCTAGTACTGAAATTTTCATCGTATTTCCACGAAAGAGATTAAAATTTGAATAATGAACGCTTAGTGCAAGAAAACCTTTTGTTGAGGTTACTGGAAATGTTTCAGAAATTGCGGACGAAGTTCATTTGATTTTAACTGGCCATCTATGGTATTTTGAAATAAGCTTAACGATAAACTCTTCATGTATATACCAGTCGTTGATAACAAACAGGGTAACCGTATATAAGGTATATATTTTGAATTAACAACATAAAACAATTTGAATACCTACGTTAAGTATATCTACTTTATGATTATTTGTTGGGTCATCAATTTATGAAACGGCCCTTACTGGGATTTGAATCCGTGACATCCGTAACCACTGAACCTCGAGAACTTCCTCATACCATCCAATCCAAAAAACGGGGCGTAGCAAGAATCCTCGAGATGTCCTAGCCCTATTCATCTATCCCTACTCTCTTCGAAAACGAGATGTTGAGCAACTTAGTAAAAAGCAGTTATCGTAGAAAAACTAGGAGTCCATATTCTCAACATTGGCAGCGGACATGGTTAAAAAAGAATTATGAATTTGCAAAAACGGTATTGGCGAAAAGAATGTATGTTGGGGTGTTTGAGTTTTCTTTTTGGCGTATTAATAATGTAATCCTAGCGTAATATGCCACAATATTATCCGCTTATTGCCGCAGTTATTTGCAAATGATTTATATTTGTATTAGTTTTGTTTTATTAGTAAATTTGTAACCAGCTGAGAAAACGACCGATTAGTTATTCTCTTAAATTTATGTAAAAGCTTTTATGTTTATGGTTTGTAATAACTAAACTCGAACATAATATATGTTAAAATAGTGATAAAATATGATTAAATTAACAATATTTTAATTGCTATAGGAAAATTAAATTTATTTTTATTAAAGTTGACTACAAAATATACATATGGATCGTGAGAAGTTTGTCTAGAGCAGGGGTTCGTCATCCTGTGTCCGAAGTAAAGAATTTGGGTCTTCACAATGAGTCATTAAAATTAAAATCCCTTTGTCCAAATTCAAAATTATGGAATTTAGCTGACTATACTATGTACCCTCTTTTGAAAAAAGAAGTTTACAAAATTAAGTCCTGTTAAGGTTTCACATATTTGTGCGAATCTTTATTTTTAATATGAACATAATAAACCAGATCTCGACTTATCAATACCAACCTTGATGATATTTTACGATATATATCATCTTATATTCCCAACTCTGAGAAATTATTAAGTGAAATGCAACGTCAAAGCTCGCACTTATTGTGTTTATTTATTTTGAATATATGTTTTTACTCTTCATTGTATTTTATCTCTCTTTATTTTGTATGTGAAACTGTGTGGGTTTTTAATGCTTATTTTGTAAATGCCTTTATACGCACATACAAGTAAACAAACATATACTTAATCGATTTACATTAATTCAGTAAAAAGATAATACATAATAAATATAATCTTGTTTTTTTAGACATGCGAAGTGCGCCCGCTCCTATTATGGTAAATATCAAATGCGTCCACTACTGCAATAGGGTTAAGAGCACCTGCTCTTGAATCTATACCATACTGCGTAAATACAATAAAACAGGTTTAAAAGTAAATACTTTGGTATTCCGCAAAATCAATAAAGACTTTAATAACAGAAAGCATCATTTTGAAAAGGACAGAGAAATTGCGTCCTAAATTTATTTTATTAGGATTTCCTCACACAAAAATTATTATTAGTGGGTGTGGTCAACCTTTTCCCTCTGTATTCTCAGGCAAAGATTTTTTAGACTATTTAAGCAGCTAAAATCTGTAACTAAAAAAAAGATACATCGCTACAATTAATTTACTGTGAAACGATAATAAAATTAATGTTTTTTAACATAATTTCGTCATAAAAATTTTACGTTATATAGATACACTTGTGAGACAAATTAAGTTAAGACTTCTATGAGAAACTAATGTGATTATATTCATTAGATGCGGTGCACCTGCAACAACGTATTCGGGCCACCTGTCTGGCATTATTTAAAGCAAATAAACTACAAACCAGTGACTGTTTCATTACAATTTTGAGACCGAAAGCCATACTGCTTTTTTTTATTTTTTTTTAATTAGAAATATATTAAGCTTTTTAAATATGTTATTAATCATCAAACCTAGATAAGGAACCTTTTAAGTATGATTTAGTGTATATTTAACACTCAATCTCTCTTTTCGGAGGCTAGTGGTTAGCTAATCGCTTTCGATATGCCTCGTCTTTAGGATCAAATAGGTTGGTAGGATTTTAGACCTCATAGACATCCATGCCTTCGAACAGAAATCAATTAACCAATTGAAAAATGAATTCATGAAACTGTCCGTACTGGACTTCGATGCTGTGAGCAGCACAACTGAAGGCAACGACGATGACCACTTGGCTACAGATTCAACATTTCAGGGTCGTCAAATTGTTTAAATGTGTTTAAACGTAACTGCGAACAAGTTGACATGTCCAGTTGTATAACATTTTAAATTATGAAAAATACAATTGATAATTGCAAACTCGACGAGTACAATAATGAGAAGAAAAAAGTATTTGTATACATTTAAGGATTATATTTTTGATAATACAATAGTGAATTTATGAACAATTAGTCTACAAGTAGTAGTGAGAGGAAGTTTAAAAATACTCAAGGGAGTTTCATAATCAAACTTGTTAATATAGCTAGCCAGTTATTAGTTGTTGTAGAACATAGATCGATGACAGATTGGTGTTTCATTACCGTAACAGGTATCTTTCGCAAATAAACATGGCTTTTAACAAGCAGTTAATGATTACTAATTTGCCTTCTCGATTAATACCTCCACAATATTCCTGCGTGTTTGTTAAATATGGGTATGTGTCAGCCCAAGCGTCATAGCCCGATCGCGATAACGTTTTTCCTGGAATCAATACAGTTTTTTCACTACAATGTGTTATTTAATTCAACAAAAATATAGCCTATTTTTCAACTAATCAACAAATGGGTATAAAAAAATTAGTATCAATTCAAGATACATGCAAGAAATGCATGTATTATGTTAAACCACGAAGCAAAGTGGACAGATTTTAAGTCCAGTTTCATTTTGATATTATAATCACTTTTATGGTGTTAACTGTCAATTCTTGGTGGAAAGACATTATATTTTAAAAAATAAAACACAATTCATTTGTACTACTTTCACATATTTATAATGATCAGGACCGGTTTCGCTCATCACGAGCATTATCAACTGATGATAAAAAAAATTTAGCATTTCACAGATAGTTAATCTTTAAGTTAGATGCTTGAAACTACGTTTTAATTTAACACAACGATTTTTACAATACCCAATTTTACTATGGCGAAAATATATAAGTGATATTTTCTTTATAAACGTATTTTTCTAAATATCCACTAAAAGATTTAACACACATTGTATGTTTTTGAAGAAATTCATGCAGGTTAAAACTATTCATCTCCATTCAATTAGTTAGTGTTGCTAATTTAATTTCCAGGCGAGGAAAGATTAATGTGTGTAAATTATCGTTAAAAACACATGTGTAAAGTAAGGTTCAATATTTTCATATTTCGATATATCTAAGTAATTCACAAACGTGGAATAGGTTAGTTCGCCACCAAGGATACGGTTTAAAAAGATCTTCTAGAAGGAGTTGTAATTCTATATATTGAATTACCCGGAAATTCAGAAACAATTCGTTGCTAAATTGTTAGTTAAAGTACTTATTTCTCCATTATAACCACTTTACAAAAGGGATTTGATTTTTTAAAATTAAATTTATACAAATGGATATGATGCATTTTTTAAAGCTTACCATCCGTTTCATTTTTGCAAATTCGTCTTTCATCACGTTTGCAGCAGATAAAGAGTAAAGTTCAACTACATGATGTATTGATGAAGGTTCAATCTGATGCGAGCATTCCACAATTTTCAAATCCTGCGTTATTCGGCTCACCTGATCTCCAATTGCTGTAAATCTTAATTATGGCATACCTGCGAAAATGTCCGCAGTTTAGTTTTCCATTATTCATAATAGGGGAATATGTATGATATAATAATATATTAAATTAAAATAAAATATTTAAGTTTTTGTATTAAAAAAAATCTTTTATGGTCAAAAATAATAAGTAAAAATACTGTTTTTTATGATACAATGATTTCTTTCATTAAACATACGTTAAACACTGTAAATGAGATGAATGATACAATATATCCATGTAAAATATCTGGAAACAAAAATATTTTAAAATTCATAATGCCATTCGCTGGTTTGCATAATGTTTCAGCTTGTTAACCACTAAAAATGAAGCTAAATATAGAGATTTCTCTATAAGTAACCCCTGCCTCCACTGAAGCGTGTTCATAAAAGAGGATTGACTCAAAAAGACAAATATCTTATCAATCAGTGATGTAAAGTTTATCACATTTCATTTTTTAAATCTGAATTTATCTTTGTTATAAAATTCTCACTAAACAATAAATATTTAATCTCATGTAATTTTGTCGGTGTCCGTGGCGCAGTTGGTAGCGTCGCTGGCTACGGTTACGGATGTCTCGGGTTCGATTCCCGGAGCGGACGGTTTTCATAGATTAATCTTTCAATCGATTTATGGATTTCTGTTCGTAGTCTGAGTCCTTCCTCCCACCCATCCCATCCTCACGGGGCGTAACGAGAGCGATTAGCTAACTACTAGTTCTCTCATAGCCCTATCCTTTTATCACTACTCTCTTTGAAAAAAAGGAGAGGTTGAGCAACTGAGTAACAAGCAGTTCTCGTAGAAAAAGTCTGTTAAGATACCTCTATTAGGAGACCATATGCTACACATTGGGAGCGGACATGGAAAAAAAAATTTTTGACAACATCCTCTCAACAAATATCCGGAAAACCCGTTAAAAATTATGTATTTTACAAAAAAAAAAGAAAAATATATAAACACTTCTTCTTCAACGTTACTACAGATTAAGTGGAGCGCTGGCTTCCTTCCCCGCTTTCGTCCATCCGCCACTTACACATATACGGAGTCGTTTGCTAAATAAATAAATTATTATAAAGTTTTGCAAGGTTTAGTTGATTGAACCAGAATTGCCAATAAACATATTATAACTCATTCAAATTTTGTCCCTAATATTGTCATGTACCAAATAATCGTGTATCGTTTATTGGCAACACAAGTTATTTTATAATTATTGTTGTGCTGATGAAATGTTAAAAAAACATGTGTAAGTTCAATAGTTTCAATGTGCTTTCTAAAAAATCTTCTGAAAACTGAGGATCCTACTCAGAAATTACTTGAATATGTCGATTAAATATGCTTTCTAATAGTACGGGACATAATAAATATATTTCGTAAATACCAGCGTACCAGCGTAATTGACAATGAATTTAGGACAGGATACTAACATAACATTAACTATTCGCAAAAAAAAAACAAAAAAATTATAACAAAATTATTTTTCCTTGATTTGCTCTTCGCAACATTATCAAAATCTATTTTTTATGTCAGTCGGTATTCTATTGAAAGTATTGCAAGATTTTTTAATCATAAATAGCTCACTGTCGATATTAAATACTTTTTTCATTAATTTCAACCACAAAATGATAATTCAGCATCTTGTGACATTTAGGCTTTATGATTATTCTTAGATTATTTTTACTTACCTACGGAATTTTCTGTTCATTTTCAAAAATGCTGCCTTCATGAGTATATTTTGTCAATGACTAAAATGAACATTCATTCAATGAATTTTTACTGTTATCCTACGATATGAAGCTTTATTTATTTGTAGATATTATGGTATAAAAATTATTTTGAATTATAAAATTTTGGCGCCTTCCCGGTTAGAAGCCTCTGCAAAAGAATAATCGGGTCTGTATACGCTACAAGAGCCACGACTCCAAAGCGTTTTGTAGTTCCCACTTTTAACACCTATTCCTCGATCGTGTAGCGCAATACAGCTTTAGTTTTCATTTGAAAACTATATTTTACAATGGGGATATTAGACAATTTTCAACTATTAACATTACCTTCTAACGTGATAAAATTTCCTTCTTCATAAATATCATGCACACCAATCCATAAGTAAGCATCATTGAACATTTTCCTTGAAAAAACGGCATCGAGTTCATCGTTGGTTTTTGGTATGAAAAAAATGGCTTCTTCAGCTAAACAAGTAGAAACTGCCCCTTACCAGCTCTGGCCTGTATGATATTTTAAGTATGAATTTATTTTTCGAACAAATACGTAATCTGATCTGAATATTGACTCTCCATTTGATCCTGGAAATATTTGAAATACGATCTAAAGTTTATTTTTTATATTGAAAATCTGTCAGTTAAATCCAGAACTAGGTTAAGTAAATTTTGTTAAAAAACACTTTTGGTAAATTATAAATAATGCACAGTTTTCAAAATAAATTGTACTTTTCTGAATAAATGAATAAGCGGTGAGTAAAAAGTATTTTTTTGTGACCGTCACTGATAATGATATGAATTCATATTAATTATTCCTTTGTTTTCATTTATTTAAAATTGTACACACATTTTTAATAATAAGTAATTAAATATACTGATAAATAAATGAATGCAGCCCTTCAACTTGAAAAGGTAAACCACTTCAGTTATTTGGTATAGTGATATATGTGCTACACATATTATTTATAACATCACTATTTAAAACATTATACATTCCAAATGTTATTACGTTGTTTAATGTAAAATTTTACTCATCGTAAACGACATTTTTACACTTGTTTTTTTTCATTTTTCTTAGAACATACGTAAGGCAATTTTCTTCCACAAAATATATCAATAAATCTTCCATCCATTGCAAGCATTCCGCAATTTTCAACACACGCATTGTTGGGTTCACCTTTACGCCAATTGTTGTATATTTCAGTAAGTGGCGTTCCTAAAAGATTACTCTGATACGTATTATAAATACGATTTTTCTTCCAATAATTATGATATTAAAGTATGTCTTAAAATTCCAGCGACGAAGTTATGATTAAAAATAAAATTATTACTACTTGATTTGACCAGTTTCAACTTAACTGCAGCAGTAAAATGTAATTCTGAACATTCAATGAACTAAAATTACAGTCTAACGATTGAGAATCATCTATTCCGGAGATACGTTACATTACAGTAAAAATCTACAACAAGACAATTAATATTACATTTACCTTCATACGTCATAAATATTCCTTCAGAAAACTGGTCATGAATCCCCAGCCATATATATTCGTATCTGTCAGTTATATTATTGAAATTAATAACAATGTCAATTTGAGCTTTCGATGTAGGCACAAACAAACTTGACCCTTCTGCTTGACATGTCATTAGAGCTTGCATCCATGTACTGAATCTTTTGTGTTCCTTCAAATATAAGTTTGAACTTTCCATATAAGCATAGTCACTTCGGAATGTGGGATTATCATCATTTTCTGGAATAATAAATAAGTTTATTTACTATCAATCGACTACCGACTCCAAATCATCTGGTTTAATGATGGAGATGGGATTCATAATTTCACAAAACGAAAACGTATTTATAATGCATGCTATTTTTAAATAATATTTTTTAACGATTTTGTAATATTAGTACCAATTTTTAAAGAGCTATTTAGTTAAATTCAAATTTCGTGCGGCTGAACAATTCTGTAAATAGTAGAAATCAGTGCAGTTTCACAAGACCGGTTTTGCTCATCGCAAGCGTTTTTTACTGATGAAAAAATAATTTAAACATGGTCATTTATGTACTGTTATTTATGATTACCATTTTATTGTTGAAATAAATTATGTATGTACATATGAGTAATTGAAATTAAAGATCTGATGAATGAATTGAAAACTTTCCGTAGATTACAGAAATCCAAATTTTTCTTGTCCAACGTTTTGATAACAAGTAGTCGCTGTTTAGATTTTGTAAAATCATTTTCAAAACGTTTACCAGTGGTTCCTCTGTATATTGAATGAACAGTTTTCTTATAGCAAAATTAACTGTGTTTTTTACTGCAATCTACATCGAATAAAGATTTATGGAGATCCATGAATACACAATTCTTTTTACCAAGTGCATTATTTGGATCAGGAGCTTTCCACCCATGGTATACTTTGTTTATCGGTTGTCCTAAAATAATATAATAATTTAAATATCCACATTTATTTATTGACTACCGAGTACCCGGCATGCGTTGCAATGCCACTCAAAGAGAGAAAGTGTTTGTGTTTTAATTCTGTGTATCGAAGTGCTTTTGGATACACAATATTTTCTGTCTGGTGCGTACATCAATAAATCAGAAGGTTTTCTGAGATGTCTCTGTTTGTATTTATTTGATTATTATTTTTGATTTTTTTCTAAATTTTAGATTTTTTTATTCAGAAACCTTCACGAGTATGCGCACAACAACTCACCAAAGTTTGATCGAAAGTGATCAAAGCTTCATCCATTGGATGAATGGTATAGAAACGCATAAAGGACAAACAAACATTCATTTTTATATATAGATGATGAGAAAGTATCCTATTTAAAAAATAAATAGAATAATAAGCAATGTATACAATGCATGTTAGTAATCTTATCGTTTAAGGAAATCGTTCGAAAATAAAGCGGACACGCCAAATAGCGTGTAATTTGTTTTCTTGTTTACCTCTACGACAGAATTGATTTGTAGTCAATCCTCACCGTTATTATAAACCAATTAAAAGAATGTGGAAAAATGTCGTTGTTTGAGAAAAAGCAACTATATAAGAATGTGGTTAAACATGTGGAAGTAGTACAAATGAATTGTGTTTCATTTTTTGAAACATAAGAATGTGCTTTAGGTGTAAAAAAGAAATGAAAAAAAAGATCCTATCTAAATGATAACCCGCTGTTTTAGTTTCATACAGCCATCACAGCGGGAGCGCTGAAACGCTTTCGTTAAATGCCAAAAATCTTCGATACGTTTTCCCGGATAAAGGATTGCAAATGGCGTTATAAGGGTTTTTTTCATAAAGCTAGCATTTGTTTCATAAAAAATGACGGTGTTCCTTCGAAATTCTCAGTGTCCCAGTTGACATTGCTTTGTGGTAAGGTGGTGCAATTTAGTAGGAACGTTTAGGAGTTTCATCTTTTCTGGATGGTTTAAATTCGGAAGTCTGCGTTAAGAAGCATGATCTGTTGGTAAATAGATTGTATTACAGGGTATTCGGAGGAATATTCCGCCATGTATCTCAATATTAAGATACTTTGTCATAATAATGGGGTGATTGGTTTGATACACTTTATTACTAGCCAAAAATCTCGTCAAACAATAATATGAAGAAAAAAAAAACACGTCGATTCAATTAATTCTTATAATAATCAGTGTAAAGGTGGAAGAAAATTAAGAATTTCTGCTCTTCCTATGAGAATTACTCTTAAGAATTACATAATTAACAATCATTTTTACCTTCCAGTGTCACAAATATTCCTTCCTTATAAAGATCGTGCACACCGATCCATAGATATTTATCTCCTCTTTCTTTTCTTGATATAACGGCATTGAGTTCAACATCAGTTTTCGGTATGAATAAAGTAGCTTCGTCAATCAATATTCCATAATATCTACCATCAACAGTGTTGCCAAACAGTTTTTTTGTGGAGAAAAACGTTTCATATTCAGATTTTTTTTAAAACTATAACCGCTTCCAACTCGGAGCTGGATGGTCATCAGCAGATTCACAATATTCCAAGTTGACAGAATCCACCCGGTTGGCAGAAGAGATAGGCAGGATTAAAGCTCTCCTGGGGCCTCCGTAGAACATGTTCAATGTGACAGCTCCATCGTCGCTTTCATATTCAGATTACCTTAAAATTTTAAAACAAAAATAAAAAATGATTCGTAGACATTTTTCACCTTAACATTGTGTAACATATTATTTACAGATATTTTATATAATTAGTAATATAATAAGTAGTTTGTATAATAAATACGACTCCCATCACTATCAAATATTCTCAGACCTGAATCCTGTGCTTCTATATTTATCCGATTAATCAAGTCCATATTGGTGGGGAGCTTGCAGCCTTTTCAATGAATCTAGTTTTTTGTTTTTTAATTTTAACGAATTTTTTTGAATGCCGCATCGCCGCAAGAAAAATGAATTCAGCCTTCCAATATAAAAACATTCTTCACTGTAACTAAAAACGTATAGTTTGTCATTGAATATTACAAGGAAAATATTTGTTTATTTAAAATTGGACATTTTTTAGATTTCTTATGATATTGTAAAAGTAAACGTCATTTGCTAGAGGGGTTGAGAACAGACAGATAAATATGAAACGTGAGCATAATACAAACTGCCTTTTAATGCGGTTCAATTGAAATTCGGTTCACTGTTATTGGAAATGACGTATTGTTTGTACACATAGAGGCGATAAGAGGTCAATATTGAACGTATATAACAAAAAAGCGAGGAACCAGACTTGTACTGAAAAGCAGTATTCCCTCACGTAAACAATATACCGGTATATTCTCGACAAACGATAGCCACCCTAATAAAAAAGGTAAAACACATAGCAAAAAAGTGTCTTTACACTTCGTACTTTTTTCAATCGTCGATCATTTGAAAATGTAGTAAAATAAAAACATATATTTAAATGCATATTTACAGTATAATTTCCAATACCGAAAATAAAATACAAATACCATGTAAAACTTGAAAAATCAAAATTATAGTAACCAAACGATTTTGATTTTTACGGTAAAAAATAATTTTCTTAGATATTCTCTAATACGTCTAATGTTGCCACAATTATTACGTGCTTACTCTAAAATGTAGTGTTGTAATTTATGGAATTTCAAGCATTGCGCCAAAGAGTCATTGTTCTTGAATAAAAACTATAACAACAGCAGTTTTCTTTGTAATTCAACTGTTAAAATTTCGATAAATTACGAATTATAAATAAATTAAACACGCTGTGTAATATGTAATAATCCAGTTTTATTTATGTTTTAATAAATGTGTAAGAAAAATGTTCTTTTAAATAGATACATTTCAAACACATTGATAACGGTAATAATTTTCGTTAATCAATCGCGAAAAAAAATATGTTAGAGTAAATTGATGATCAGTAGTCTACTTTTAGTAACCAAAAAAAGTCCTTATTGCTCACATCCAATAAAATACTGATAAAAATACATGTTACGCACTGTAAGCGTTCATTCGGAAGTAAAGCGACCACTAAAACACTCATTGATGAAATACAATCAACCAGAATATATCATACAAGAAAACGCAATATTCAATAACTGTATTTCAAAAATCAATATTGTATTATAATATGTTTACCAAATTACATCAAATTATATGTCAAAGAACATTGATGGAATATAATATGACTTGAAACTAAGTTTGATTTTTGATTCTATAATATGAAACGAACTACACACTTTCTTTCATGCACATATTCTAACCGTTATCAAACCATTTCTTGTTCAGGCCATTTTGTGGAGTGTTTGCCTTTTATTTTCCTTTATACTATAAATTACTCCAGATAGCCGTAGAAAAAAGGTCTTCTGGGTTTTGAAGAAGTATTTGGATAATAAATAACAACGTAATATTTCAATTGGAGAGCGTGACATATTCAAACTAGTATACTCATAAAAGGGCGAATAAATGTTTCTGATACATCATTTGAATGTATAAAAATTGATGTTGTAAAGAAATGCAATGCTTTATTACAATATAATATATATATCGTCGATCTATCTGGTCTAGTGGTAAGAGCTTTGCTTTAGCAATCAGGTGGATCCTGCTTCAAGTCTCAGCAAGATCAATATCAAATATAAGTTTTTTCAATTTAAATCTGTGATCTTGGACATGAGTAACTTATAAAAGTTTTCATCGAGTTTACCTCGTATGATTTTCCAATTTTCAACGATAGCTAAAACTTATTTACTTTTGATTTAAAATTTTATTTGTGTTATTTATCTACATTTAAAAAATAGTGATTTATTGCTTAGTATTCAAAATTAACACAGCACTATTAGAAATTGAGCAATAGATCTAGGTTGTAAGGAATCAATTTATGCCAGAAAATACTTATTGCATGCGCAAGCCAATACGCAGTTCAGATAAAACATAAGTTTCTTTCCTGACTTAACTAATTCACAAAATAAGCTGAATTAGTAGTGATAGATACTGATTTTTTGATAGTGCCACTTCAAAAATATACTTTATGTGTTCAGTGCATAAATGTTTATGTAAGGCATCATTAAAAGTGGTAAAAAAATCACTGTTTTTTCCACAGAACTTTTGTTTATCAAAAAAAAAAAAAAAATCAAATTAGTACATATTTTTCGTAAAAGCCATAAATTGTAAAACGTTATTTGTAATTTGAATAATGTACAAATTTTACAAGTTTTTAACTAACTAAAGTGAAAGAATATTCTGCAATACATTATTATTATTTATTGCTAAAGTAATAACATATTCTATGACCTCTTTATCAACAACAATTTGAAATATTTTGCGTATATGTATTTTTTTTTTAATCCATGTCCGCTCCCAATGTGGAGCATATAGTTTCCTAATGGAGGTATCTTAACAAAATTTTTCTACGAAAACTGTTTGTTACTCAGTTGCTCAACCTCTCTTTTTTTTTAAAAGAGTAGGGATAGAAGGATAGGGCTAGGAAAGGACTAGTGGTTAGCTAATCGCTCTCGCTACGTCCCGTGAGGATGGGAGGGTGGGAGGGAGGACTCAGACTACGAATAGAAGTCCATAAATCGATTGTAGGATCAATCTATGAAAACCATCCGGGAATTGAACCCAAGACATCAGTAACCGTAGCCAGCGACGCTATCAACTGCGCCACGGACGCCGACAAATATGCGCATATGTATAAAAACCTAAAATTTGTTATACTACAAAAAAAAAAAAATTATTTACTATGCGTAAAGTGTAATTGCTTCATAACTTTGCAAAATGTCTAGACTGGGGACGTTAGAAACATTATGGAAGTAAAAGAAATTTTATATTAGTTTATTTAAAATAGAGACATACATATTTATCAGTGATTACCACGCACAGGCAAAGGTATGTTTGAATACATTTAGTAGAATTTTCTAAGAGAAAAATTCCTCTGGTAGAAAAGGTAGACTAAATTGCCGTAAATTACGTCGTACGGGTTCTGGGTACATGCGAGTAGTTTGGATTTTACTTTTTCCTTATGAAAAAGGTCTTATGTTATCGCTGAAAACCACTGGCCCGAAGAATTATTTAGTGACGGGCCAGGGATTAGATTTTTGCAAGGTAGGTTTGTCTCATTTCAACCCAACCATGAATTTTTATTCTATTTTTTAGATAAGGTAACACAAAGTAAAAGCTCAAAATAAAAGCGTAAAACATGATAAAGAAACTTTCACAAGGATAAAGATTTTACGGTGAAAATTGCGGCAAGAAAGCAATGAATCTTTATTAATTGGATTATTGCTGTATTTTAAATATCACAAAGAATAATTATGTACGTACATAGAAATAAACTATTCGGACATATTCCCGTAAAATAGTACTGTGCGAATTTTATTCCTGTAAGAAAGTTACTTCAACACAGTCTGCATTTTATTGTTGCTTAGTTTGACAAAGTTATTTTACAAAAGCAGTAGGTAAGTACTTTTGCCGAAGAATAAAACAACAACAATACAATTGGTTTTGCAGAAAGTCTTGGATAATCCACTTTAATGGAGACACAACATTTTCAAGTTCTTTACAAAACTTAACGCATAGAAAGCAGGTGTGCTGTGTCCTCTCCTTCTTTGCTTTGGAATAATGTTGGCTATAACGCAATATTACCCTGTCTTCAAAGTTCTTTTTGTATTATATAAAGATAAAGAAGGCGCTGATCACGTTTTCATTGCTGAGTTTGCTTAGAAAATATCTGGTTGAGAAAATTGTGAACAATTTTAAAGGTTACAGCTTATTGGTGCGTATTAAACATATAGCTGGCAATAAAGAGTTTACGCATAAGCAATAAATGGATTACGTACATAGCGTATAACTGCCAAAACAAATTACATATATATTTATAAGTATATGTGATAACCATATTTTTTTTATTCTATTAATATCTTTTAAGCCTATAAAGATATGTAAAGGAGAAGCCTTGATTTGATAAGTGTTCCATTACTCGCGAAGTTGACATATTCATTGGCAGTACTGTTACTAAGTGCCGAATAATTGGTAACGGTTATTTAGGTCGATTTTTTATGTAAAGTCTTCTAATATGGACTATATGAATAGGATGGAGCATGTAAATAGAAGTTTTTAAAACTCGAATATAGCTAATTAATATAGCACTGTCAACGTTCTATTTTCAGGAAAGGTATGTGGGTAAAAATGAAAACATCACATACAGCCATGTCGGGTAAATCCATGTATCGGGACAGGTTCAAGACAAGTAAAACATTTTCAACTGATAACCATTTAGCAACGGGCCGAAGTATTTTTACATCAATTATTATGCTTTGCGATTACGTGATTAGTTAGTTTTGAAATTAAAAATTGTAATTTGTTAAATCCTATTGCACTATATGAGATTATGACTAAATTGATTTGTTTTTGGCTGGCACTATGGTCTATTTAGGTCAATAGCCGTCTTCATAACCATCCTCTAGGCGTATCTGTCTAACGCTTATTCATTCAGAAGTACTATTGATGTTGTCCGACCATATACTCGGGGTGGGGTGGCCCAAGAGTCAAGTGCTATGAACGCATGCATATTATAATATTACAGAGTTTGTTACCATGTATAAATACGGTATATTTATATATTTTCTTTCTCGACTTCGGTGAAAATAACTATTTCCCAAAATTAATCAGCAATGTCTATACCTATTCGTTTTCAGAATCCAATATATCATTATAATGTCACATCATTTATAAAACGAAAGAAAACATTTGTGACCGGCTTATTTACTTATTTTAAATGAAAAGGTTCAATCTTTTGTGCAAATAAGTATTTCAGTTATTTTGTACGCTTGCTTAGGGAATGTTATCTGTGTATGTATATGAAAAACGGTTTTGTGGGATACAATTTCAAGCTTAAATATATTTAGCATGCATGGAGATTTGGCGCCAAGGCAGTGAGTGTACCTAAACTAAATCCTGTTACCTCGGCAGCCGCAGAGGACCAGCAGACCGGAATAGCGTTACGAAGTATTGACACATCGCGTCACATACCGTTAGAGATAATTTCAGTGGCATTTCGAGAGAAGGCGACACAAAAAAGCATATTAGCGTTATACAAGATCACAGATTTTCCTTTTTAAGGTTCGCCACATGAAATTTTTGCCAAATCAAACTCAAAATAACTATTTTTATGATATACATTAGATACTATTTACTAATCAATAATTTATTGCTATGTCGGTGTGTACCATTAATTCGTTTTAACAGTAATCGAACAATCACGAACTAAAATTCTTTGAAATAAATTTAAAACAATACTCATCTATAAAATTTATTGTCTATGGGATTCCTCCACCACAGAAATGTGTTTTGTTATGTTATGTATACATGATCTTCTACGTGTTCATTAAAATAAAAAAAAATTGTAAATTTATCGTATTGGTAATTTCGGGTTGAAAGTCTGTATACAAACCATACATAGGAAACATAGATACAAAGTAAGTAACGAAATAAAAAGTCAACTTTTTTTGTTTTATACACTGCCTTTTCTCGAAGCATGGCCACATGAAGTTTTCTTATACCGGACAAGTCGTGGTAAACTTTTATAATATTAATTTTAAATAACTTTCAAAGTAAACCATAAACTAACCAGTGATATTTTCAAAATAACAGAATTATGGGAGGATTTGCAACAATTTGCAATATAATTATACCCGGGCACCCCTTTGGCGTGACTCCTACAATAATTAGTTTATTCCAGATCGACGGGAGCTCTGTACCTACGGCGAAACATGGCCACCACGGCGTCGAAAGTTTGCTTCAAATGGGAAATTAAATAAAAATAATATATGTTTATTTCCGTTGAAAACGTTAAACTGTTGATGCTTGCATTTGTTGCTTTTCATCCTCTCCCTATAAATTTAGGTATAAAAAGAGCGACTACCTAAACACTATCCTTTTCGAGCGCTATTATTTCATCTTCCTTCTCCGAAAAGAGAAGTTGAGCGACTGAAGAAAAACTGATTCACATGTTTCTGTACATATTATGCATCGTTCTGGGAGCGGACATGGTAGAAAAAAAAAACACTTCAATAAACTTTAATGATAAATATTTAAAAAGTTTAATATATCAGATATTTTATTGCCAGTTTCTTTTAACGGCCAATTTGTTGAATCAGAACTTGGAAAACTTACTGAAGCGTAGTAATAAATTGGTTCAATAATTTCACACTGAACCTACGTAAACTTTAACACAAAAGAGATCGTTTAATTTTCTTGAAGTAGCTTTTCAATGAGGTTTATCATTTTGTGTTATTTATTTTTCAATGAAAGTGGATACATATTATATGAGATGATTCAATGAATAAATTTTACTTTAAAATATTTTAGCAAAAATGAGCTGATATATTCTCGTATCTGTTATAAGCTAGTAAAACATATATTTTAATTCTAAGATATTAGCGCCATCTGTCAATATTCGCTCAATGTGCTCGATGCGTACGATTCTCAGACAGGGTGGGAGTGTGTGTGTACGGTCTATAAAGAAACGCAGACAGATAGATACATTAAGATATGTATATTAATATCGTAAAGAGTGAACGAAAGATCCTTAAACTATTTTTTTTTCGTGTGTAAAATGTGATAAACAAACTACGTTTTTACTATTTACTTTATAGTATAAAGCTTTATGTTATTGATAACTATACATTGTTAAATTAGAGTTTTTCTCATCGTACAAAAATAAACATAAATATAAATTAAATGTCTTTAAGGTCCATACTCTGATATAGCCAAATGCTTTGAGATTTCTTTCTCTTCGTTTTCGGGGTCAAGGGTTGGAATCTCCAAATGGAAACATTCATCCCTTTACAAGGAGTGTTATCGCCGACCGGCATATCGACATCACAAATCACGAATATACTTCAAAACATATTTTCCTCAGACAATATAAACACTATGTCAACTTATTTATATTATTAAGTTTTATTTACCTATTTAATTAAAAGTTATTTATAATGTATAAGTACATAGCACGTTAAGTAAATATGGAGATATGCCTTTTGTTTTTATTTAATCATCTTTGTCTTACACTCTGTGCTGACTTATAACAAGTTCTTTTTAAAGAACTTCTGATAAGATGCTTCATTAGGAATACATATTCTTCTCATATATCGATTAATCGTTCAGGTGAGAAATCTTCCATGAGATAAATAGCGAATAAAGGGAATGCGTCTGAAAAATATATTACGTTGTATTTCCTGTGAGAGACCGATGTTTGTCGGTCTGTTAAATGCAGTGTGCTACCATTCAAACGAATTGTCCATTAATCGAATATTTTTTATATGAAACCGTCAGTACTAAGATTTGAACCAATGCACACCGCAACGGAAGCCAACGAAGTTTACTAATCCATCGAATAAACGTTTTAGACACGTAGAATTTATATGTGGAGAATATATTGTTTCACAACATATATTTATCTATATAAGTATATTATATTAGGTATTAATGTGCTACAACACACACAGAAAAAATACAAAAGCAATGCACAATCGGCTTATACTATAAAAATGTTGTGACAGCTTTGAAAAAATAAAATAAAACTTGTTCAGCTGCGAACATTTTTCGGGCAGTTTGAGTCGGAGGAATAGCTGATACGATGAAGGTCCATGAGACGGCAGATGGCATTTATGATACCGGTATACTATATCAGACGAACCGGAGAGAACAAACGCTATTTTACGAGCGATATTTATAATAACGCCGTATTTTTTGTGTTTACAATCGAAGTAAAAAACATTTTTGAGGCCTTTAATAACCCTTTGCCATGTGTCAATTATCGAAAAACAACTGTGAAAATTTATTAAAAACAAACGAAAAAATGACGTAAAAATATTGTATTATAATTTAAATTTGTAATTTCGAGACGGAATGTTTTTTGCGCCTATCATTAAAAGATGACATTTTTTCATTTATTGTAAAAAAAATTCGTCATCATGCCCTAGTGGTAAGTTTCTGTATTAAATATTAGTCAATTTCTGACGGTATCTGTAGTTTACGGTACGGTATCTTTATATTAATGCACCTTACACACTGGTTGGCGTGAGGAAGAATCTGTCCTTACTTCAAAATTTTATCACAATTATCTCTGAAGCCCCCTTGGGCTTAGTGACTGAATTAAAATCAGTGTTTGTTAAAATACACGTCTTTATAAGCGGAACTTGAGCACAAAAAAGACAATCTTGTATAAATTATTATTATTTATTAATCAGAGAATGAAAATATTTTTTTAGCAAAAACGTGATAACTAAACTGAAAAATTATGAAAGCTACACGTGCAGTTCATATTATTTCCAAATGGTACATTAAATTGTTTTTGGATATTTCCGTGAAAGATCTGTTGTTTTGCAATGACTAGATTTCATATCTCAGCTTAACCAAATATCTCTACTTGCATTGACTAGGGACTCGATCATTTCAAGTTGGTCGGTATTATCGGTAATGTACTAAGCTTTTGTAGGAAAAATATATTATGTAGTTTGTTTTATAGGATAAAACTTCTTCACGCACGATTTAAATCCCAGCTCAGAGGCAAATAGTTCAGCGACTTATAAACGCTATGTAAACTTACCAGTCTGCTCACACTTTCCACTGAGAAAACAATTGACTCTGGGGCGTGCAAGTAGGGATGGGGTACCGGGGAACCGAAGTTAAAATACTTTAGTCGCAGAGTGTCCATTTCCATGTCATTAAATAACATAAATGCATGCGTATATAAAATCAGCAATATAAGTTTGAACTGTTGATCATTTTAAAATATCGCCATACTTGTTTGTGTATTTGATTAGGTTCGGAGTTAACTGTGGAAATTCATTTTTAATATAAAATTTGTGATTCCACTGTTTCCGTTTCTTATTGTGTCACGTATTTCACATATTTGAAAATTATCTCCAGTCTGTCTTTAAAGTATGATTTTTATTTATAAATTAGACATTTATCCTAATTATTAACTTTTTAATGACTGAAAAAAGAGTGGGATTTTTTCTTTCTGCTGCTCGAGAATAGGAACTCAACACAAACAATTAATTATTAGATATTTGTGATGTTTTTGTTTTCATTTCATTACCAATGATTTATGTAAATGATCTTAGTATCTAACGAGTTGGTAATTGGCTATAATTCTATGCATGTTTCTCTCCATTGACACTGCAATAGGTCGTATGTTAAGGAACCCCAATGTTCTAAGATACTTTTCTCTATTTATACTACTTGCTGACATGTGACTAATTTTGTGAAGATATGTTTTGAGTAAGTAAGTGTATTATGACTGCTTTTACGGTATAATAAAAATTTCGATTATTTTTGACAAGCCACTTATTGCAGTATCAACAATTATATACGGCCCGGATCAGGATGCTAAAATGCTTAATTCCTCATATTTTATATAATAAAAATAAGGATACAATAATCAACAATAGATTAATAATGTGAAAAGATTGATAATGACGTTAACTTTATAGCGAAACGTGTTAGCTGATATAGCAGAGTTAAAAAAATATTTTATTGAAAAAGTATCGATATGACATTATCGAAGTTGACATCGATAGCATCTCTATTGCAAGATGTGTCGTCTGTCGATAAAATCCATCCCTCGGAAGGGAGGAAAGTGTCGGAAGAAAGTCGTAAAGTTGGCAGCCTGCATGCCGATATATTACAGCAGGGGTTCAGGTCCTGTCCGGAGCACGACCCCGCCCCACGGGGCTTAGCGCAGCCACAAAAGGGCGAAACGGGGCCCCCGTAATTCGCCGTCTTGCGTGATAAATCATACGCCACGGGACAGGTTACGAAGGGGAAAGAGTTCGATGTTGCCGTGTTCTCTAAGGTCGTGAATTTAGATGAATACTAAACAATTTAAGACCACCTTCTTTGGAAATCCTGAATATTCACATTTAAGCGAACAATTCAAATATGGATTATATCATCTAAAATATCGATGTCAATAACTTCTTTGTTGTATGCTATTTTCCTATTTACCAGATTTGGTAAAATTTAATTTCAATGTGCAAATATTCTCTATCGGATAGTGACGAATCATCGACGATATGAAATGCAAACATACTTAAACTGAAGCAGCCCACAAAGCTCTACAAAGATTTTTTTGATTGATTGAATTAGTATTTACTTGGTAGAACTCCATTATAATAGAATGAAATAACAAAGTATTTAAATCTACAAAGTTTTATTAGTCATTGTCAGAACAGTTAAATCAGAAAGAGTCATGACGATGGCGTTAAGCTGAAATAGCTATCAACTACCTAATAAAATTTTGTAGAATTAAACACTTTGTTATTTTATTCTATTATATTTTTATGAATTCTCCGATTTGGCTTATACAATTCATTTGCTTTTTTCTTTAGGTATAAGTTAAATATTATGCTTAATTTAAAGAGTTGAAACAGAATAGGAAGCTTTTAGTTTATTTTTATCATACCATTAAATCACATAATATTACCTATTATTATACAGTTATCATAGCATATTTTGATACCTTCCTGAGTAAGCACCGTAGATTTTCTATCTTCTTCTTTTTTCTTATTCAAACTATGATACACAAGTCAAACCAATCTCTCAATTGAGATGCATTGAATGTAATATATAAGCAGTTTTTGTATTGCTTACAAAAACTTGATTGTGCCAATACGAGGTTGAGTATTAACGACGCTAGTTTTTAGAAGGATGTATTACAGTAAGTTAATTAAAAACAAAGAAATAAACCAAGACATCGACTGACGATGCTTGATGGAATTTCAATATCAAATTTGAATTATTGAAATTTTGTACACTTCCATGTATTTTGTCACTAACGATCCGGGCTTCGCCTTTCGGCATTTTCAGGCATTCGAGCTTACGAATGGACTCGAACTGACAGACAGTAAACAGTGTCTAACGTTTTTTTTTCCAACCTCCATTTTCCTACTGAAACTATTATGTGGAGTCCGCGAAGCGGGATCCTAGTTTCCTGGTTAAAGTCAGTGCTAGGGTGGGTACAGAATAAGTCTTTATATCCCTTTCCCGCATGTAAGCTAGCTACGTACTGCTATCTAAAAAGATTCTGTCAGCTGAAGGCTTTGTTTGGGAAAAACACACAAAAACCCCATACGAGAATGATTGTCTTTGAATCGTTAATAAAAGTTCAATTCTTACCAAGAATCGCTCGTAATGTTGGCATACGTTTGAATAACTTACAAAGCTTATTTTTAGACATGCCCAGTCCCTAACTGAATATACGAGTCTGGCTCGTTAAATTTAATATTTATCTCTTCGGGCGATTAAATGTCTAAATGCAGTGCCTAACGTTTATATAGAAGATGCAAACACGACAAATAATATTTACGAGATAAAATATTATAATTCTAGGATCCACGCTGATACCTGAGTTAAAATTTCCAGAATAGCCTTAATCCTTATTTTGTAAACAACACATTAACAAAGTGGCAAATTCCCGCTTTCCAACTAATATTAGAAATTTTAACTCAGGTATCAGTGTGAATCCTAGACTTATGATATTCTATCTCGTAAATGATATTTGTCGTATTTGTATCTTTTATATAAACGTTAGACACTGTTTACTGTCTGTCAGTTCGAGTCCATTCGTGCGCTCGAATGCCTGAAGATGCCGAAAGGCGAAACCCGGGTCCTTAGTGACAAAATACATGGAAGTGTACAACATCTCAATAATTCAAATTTGAAAGAAATAAACCATTTCATAACAATAATAATATTCACATTTCTTTAATTATGTAGGTATTTTATTTTTTGTGATTGAATGTGGAATGTAATTTTAAAACCCCGAAAATATCATTTGTAAGAATATGGAATAAGATATAAATTTTTTATTTCTTTTTCATATTTAGTGAAATTGAATAAAGATCAGAATAGTAAAAGTTATTGATATTATGTTTTAGAAATAAAACACAATTTATTTTGTACAAATTTCACATTTTTATAATGATTTTATCATTAGTTGGTAATACTCGTGATGAGCCAAACCGATCCTGAGCATTATAAAGATGTGAAAATAGTACAAAACAAATTGTGTTTTATTTTTAAAATATGTTTTCTTTCCGCTAAGAATTGACAGTTAAAACATTAAAAGTGATTATTGATATAATGCATCGTCAAATTAAATAAAAACGTCAATAATTTGATAAATATACGTGAATATAAATACAAGCAAAGAGAATATCTGCGAGATAAATAAGAAATTATGACTTTTCTTGTGTATTTTTTGCAATATTAAATGATTGATGATAAAAGAAAACGAAACAAAGTCTGACGTCCAATGTCGCTTCTATTCGAAAATACATCAATCCAAAATTTAATTTTCTTCAAAGTAAATGATAACTGCCTTTTCTAGAAGCATTTATTTTTATCAAATATTTTTCACATTCCGACGGGAAAAACAACAAAGTTCACGAAAAATCTCAGAGTTTCATTTTTTTTTATAAATTCCTTATAAAAAATTAGACATAATAAGAACAGTCAGAAGATTTTAATATCACCATGGGCAAACTTTTACGGTATTTTATTCAATGAATGAAACTATTTGAAAATAAATCTTAAGATAATAAATATTAAATCTAGATAATAATTTCAAATTTTCGGTTTTAGTTTGTCATTTGAATGTTTTATTTCATAAATCAATCAAAAATTTATCATTTTTATCAGTTATATTTCACTCTTCTTCTGTCAGCCTAAAATTGGATACGTCTCGAATTCGATGCACATTCTTTTAAAAATAGAAAATAAACCATTTATTAATATGAGTATCTCAGCCGATTAAATCAATTTCATGTTAAGTCTGTATACTGAGCCCGCAGTTATACGACAGACAAAATTAGTGTCTCTCTAGCGTGGACGCTATGGTGATCCACATATAAATTATGTAATTTTTTAAATCTCGTGAAGCTTAGTTTCAATCAGCATGGTATATTGAACCTGAGTGGAAACGGACCGCACAAAACTGTTCTGCTCGTTCAGAATCCATTTTAAAGCAGTCCTACATTGGCTTAATACCAATACCGGGATTTCAGGATTCGCGTATAAAACAAAAAAAAAAATAATTTGTATTATAATGCAAAATTCATATTCAAGAGAAGTGATGTTACAAACACCCATGTCAAGAATCTGAATTTATATTGAAAATTCATTTATTTGATATTGACGTTATCGGAAGTTGAACTCAAACCCAAATGTCATTTGAATAAACATGATAAATAATTGTCAATTCATAACTTCGTTGCATATATGTGATTTGTGAATAACAAATAAAAGAAGTTATATGGCAGAACCTATATTGTGAATGGTATGACGCAATAATGTTCTATAAGTATTTTATTAATATCCATAAACAATAAAACAACCGAATCAAGGTAACAGACATGTTACTGCTATGATATAAATATTATGTTTCTTTCTAAGCGAATTGTCAGAGGAAAACAAAAATAAACATATAAAGCAATAATTATAATTGATCCATAAAGCAGGAAATAAGAAATCGAGACGTTTATTGGCTCCGTTATTTTCGTAAGTCATGGCTTTGTTTTTTTTGACATCGACACAAATTCTTTCGGAAAATAAAGCTATCATTGTCGTTACTTCAAATGAAAAATGGCGCTGTTATTGCTGTTGTGGCGTCGTTAGATAAATCAAATAATTCCCGGCGATAAAAGGTGACTACTGAGAAAATGCCAAACCCTGCAAAACGGTATTATAAGAGATGATGTCGTTAAATAAAATAATGACGTGCACTTAACAGTGGTGCATTATGGCAAATTTATTTGTTGTTTTATAAACAATGCAATAAAACATTTAATATGTTTTGTCGCTTTTAGGAATTGCATATTCTAGATAATCTAGATAATATTAAACAGCTTTCAATTATATTTAGATTAAAGAAAAACCATCAAATATTATAAGTGTATACAGAAAATTTAAAAGAACGTATTACATCATAGTTCCTTAGTCTTTACAAATTTCAAAGTCCAATTTAGCTAATTCTAGTCCAAAATTTTTAACAGCTATATATTTGGCTATTAATTAATTGAGATTCGAAGATGTTTTTTAAAATTAATTACTTCTTATTATTAAAAGCTTGCACCTGTTTTAATTGATAAATTAAATGCAATTTTGGAAAGTATCTAGTAATTTAAATTTATGAAATGTAAAATAAATTAGATGCGTAGTAAACTTTTTACTATTACATAAAGACAACCGTTTTGAAGTGTCGTTTACTTTTAATTGATTGAATTGGTATTTAGCTACTTCATATAGCGCCATTGTTATCATTAACTTGCTGTCAACTTTTGATGTTAAATACTCCACAGCTGCTCCATATATTGTGTTTTCTTTAATTATCTTATACATTTATTCTGCATTGATTACGTGTATATTTATATAAATATATTCTATCATGAAAGTACATTTATTACTCCGTTAATTCCATTTATTAAGTCCGTATTATTCAACATTCTACACGAATACTTCTTACCATGTATATGTTCATAATCAAACCTTCTCTGAAGACGAGTGTTAATAAATGCTTTCCGTTAAAATATTCAACCAGAAGTCCAGTTTGGTGGTGAATATATTTAAAAAAAATTAAATTTATTTTACCAGTATGACAAATATGCAACCCATACAATTTTGCATAAAAGAGAAAAATATTTGAAATTATTTTCAATGTAATCAGCTGTTATCGTTCTCTGAAAGAAAAACCTTTTCATTTTTGTTCATTTTGTTTTGAAAAAAAAAAAACGCAAAAATAAATCATTTAGACGCCTTCGTCTAAATTCACCTTTACGTGGTTTTTATCCAAGGTATTTTCGGTCCAAGGCCGACCGTGAAAAAGTTATTTTCTTGCGAAAAAAGCACTTTCAACGAAAATGATGATAATTAATGAGCACCCAAGTATTTTTTTTTAATTTAGTGGAGAATTGAAAAATGGCCGACCATTTGTTTTCCATTATTTTTTTTAGTTTTTTGTTCCGATGTTCTTTTATTCGCCCTTTTGCATGAACCCGTAAATTAATCAGCGTAGGAAATCTTCCAAATTATCCTATTCAGCGATAAAGTTAAGACCAATCATGCTTCATAAATTTATAAAAAAATAATTACAAACTTACGTGGAACCATTTTGGTAAGAACAGTTTGTAACAGAGATTCGATCTTTTGTATCCCGTACTATTATAGTAAGCAATTGTTTATTGAAAAGTAGTTAATAGTTAAAACATAAAAACGGTTATATCTTACCGTTTCGTGATCGCGTTTAATACATTATCTTTGTTTTTTTACAAGTATTGTAAAATAATTAATTAAAAATGGACCGTTGTTGATTCTGAAGAATGATAATATATAAATGATTTTTGAAAAAAGGTGTTACATTACAGTACCCTATTGTATAATTTCCGTTTGAATAAACTTTACAATAAACTCAGTTGTGAACTTTCCTCCACCTAGATCATTTGAAATATTATTATTACAGCATACGAGTATTACGGCAAGAATACTGTACTAACTTACAATTTTCCCATTAAAGGTTGGCCACCATCCCGCGCAGCTGTAACATTCAAACTCTCCCTCCCCATTTAACAAACTTTCAGCAGAGTTAAGTTGTATCGCCAATAGTTTTAAGACTTGCAAGATATCGCAACTTTCTAATGCGTTATTCTTCATTATAACATGCCTTTTACACGATCTTGATAAAGCTATATTTTCATCACGACTGTAAACAATTTTTAATTTAAGATTATATCAGTAAGGCCTGTTTTTTTTTTGTTTTTGGTCAGCAAATTAAATAAGATTTCTAAAAAATCAGTAATGTTATAAATGTCCAGTGTCTACTTGTCAATATGCAATAATATGTGATTACATATTTTCAATGGATTCAGTGGCAATTTTGTGGAATTTCATTTTTAATATAAAATTAAAGCTGATAATTTTGTATTTCCACTGGATGTGTTACTAAAAGTGACACGTTTTTCAGTAATAAATAATAGCATTGTATTTTTTTTTTTAAATAAAACACAATTTGTTTGTACTACTTCCACATGTTTATAACAATCAGGACCGACTGAATCAGTTGATAATGCTCGTGATGAGCGAAACTGGTCCTGGTCATTATAAACACGTGGAAGTAGTACAAACAAATTGTGTTTTATTTTTTAAAATATAATGACTTTTCACCAAGAATTGACTGTTAAAACCTAAAAAGTGATTAATAACTTTGCGTTAAAGTTAAATGTGTGTATTCAAAAGCAGCCTTGGTTTTGGCCCGTTTTGCTGATGATGCTGGTTGATGATCACACGTTTTCTCACCTTGTTGAGGGTGACTTCCCATATATTATTCTTTTGTAATTTTCAATTGTACTTTAAAAATCGATAAAGAAGACGCGTAGTCTCAAGTTCCGCTGAGAATCGCAAACGCCTGGTAGCCATTTTGAGTTAATAGCGGTCAGTGATTGGCCTAAATGGATATGGTTGATTTTGATACGTAAGAATAAGTGGATGTGGTTGGATTTGAAAAAAATGTCCAGCTTTGACCTTGATTTACTTGATATTAAATAGCATTTGGGTCATTTCTTAAAAACAGAAATATTAAAAGCATGTAGGTCGATAGCAATTGAACAAAAGCGAAAATACCTAAACACGGATATGGTTGCTTTTGAAAAGTAGAGACACAAATATAGTTAGTCTGAATAAGTTTCTTAAAGAGGCGAAATACGTGTCACATTAAGTAACTCAACCAGTTGAATAAAAAAGTTATTAACGTACATTTTGCGTTAATCAGTTACATAATTGAAGCAAATCGCACAGTATTTACATGAAGGATACATAAATTCTAAGAATTACTTAGGTAAGATAATGATATATATTTTTTATTGATCGCTTATGATTTTGCCATTTTATAAAACGTTAAATGACACATAGTTAGTTGTACTTTGTAATATAATATAAATAGGGTTAGCAGTTGCTGATTGATCATTATTTTTTTCCATATCTTCTAATCATATCATAACAGCATTTTTCTTTGAGAACTGTTTCGTCTAATTAATGAATGTTTATTAACAACTGTTTTTCAATTGTCTTGTTACTAAAAAACAGTAAAATTGTAAATATTGCAAGATAGCTTTGTCGCAATAGTGGCTTTATATAATAACATTAAAAATAATGCGATCGAAGAAATAAATAGTTTTGAAGAAATTAACTGTATTATATATACACTGAAAAAATCTAGCAATTAGCAATACTAGCAACTTTTATGAAGAAATTTAAAATGCTTCAGCATAATTTTATTTAATTTCGGTTCTGTGCTCGAGTAGAAAACCTTCTTGGGATTTCGTCCTACGTATAAAAATTTCAATGTAGATATTGATTTTTTAATCGATTTATGAATTTGTATCAAAAGATATGGATGTCAGTGATGTTTTCATATCATCCTAGTGAAAATAGTGAGCATAAAGACAAAGATCGACTGACAAACTAGATTTAATTTGCTAATCATTATATTCTTTCTCTGTCTAAAAACGAGAGATTGTGTCTCACCAGTTCTCCACTTCCAATACTTCAGTTCTGTTGAGATGCTCCATTGAAAGTCTATAAGCTACATTATATATTATATTTACAGAATAAAAAACTATTTGTTTTGTTCTATTTCCATATTTTTATAATGATAATGACTGGGTTTGCCTATCGCGAGCATCGTCAAACCGGTCATTTTCATTATAAAAATAGTACAAAAAGGATTGTGTTGTATTTTAAAAATATAATGCCTTTTCACCAAGAATTGTCAGTTAACACCTAAAAAGTGATCGTATAATATAACATACATAAAAAAATATTTAAATTATTTTATTATTTATCGGTGACATTGCATAATTAAGTAAGTATAATGTATGTTTACTTCTGCGAGGTTCATCTTTAAAGATTAAATGTTGAATGTTTTTTGGGACCCGCATTTGTTTTAAGGATCTCCATTAAAATTTCAATTAACAAAATGACATTCGCTGAAGGCTCACACAAAACACATGCCACTCTTTGAAGGGTCGAAATAAAAAACGAATCAAAATAAATCGGCCCTAAAGTAAAAAATGTATCTCCGGAATATATTTTTATAACAATTCACAAATCAGCAACGCCTACATAAGTATTTTTGCCGAATTTAAATTTTGAATTGGAAACAAACATTTCCTGAAACATGAAAAATTAAATATAACAATAAATGTGAGAGAAAGCGTGGGTTATGAAAATTATTTTGATTCCGGGAATAATTTTGACATCAAAATTATTATCGTATGTCACAATACGAAGTGTTTTATTATGACCGACTTTGAAAAAAACATTTTGTACAAAATTTAGCGAAGCATTTAACAATTATTAATATTTTTTTACTATTGGTATACTGACTACCATGCTTAGTAAAAACATAATTACATAAGATGTCGAAATTAAAGTAAGTATAAGGTATGATAAAGTGAAGAATTTGAAATATTTTACGCAAGAAAAACCACAGGAAAATTTATATTTTGTACTAAAAAAAAGGTAAAAATATTTTTGTAATTATTGGATAATTGATTTTGTAAGTAAACCCACAGCGTTTTTATGTTTGTAAGTCTTTACAAAATAGACTGTGTTTTAATATAAAATTATAAACATTACACTTTTGTACATTATTTCATAAAATCACTATCCAGAAATAAATATTGATAAACCAAAAGGTAAATTAAAATAGGAGGTATGATTTTATCGAAAGATCGAAAGTGTAATTACTGTGTTTTTACTTAGCATGGCATTATAAATATCTATGATCGGTACATATATCGCTTTATAAATGACTGTTAAAGAACTAAGCTAAGCCATATATTTTTGACTATTAAATATTAAATTATCTATTAACAAATGCTTTGAAAGAGCAACGAAGAACAACACTATTTTTTATTTGTAGTTTAATTTACTCTAATTCGTGGTATTTTGTAAGACAATAATGATTTGATAATTTGCCTAGTCTGATATCAGAAGCTCTTGCCTATAAATTCTGGCACACGAAATTTAGGTACTCAAAATATCTTTATTAAAATATTGGTATGTAATTATATTAATCAAATATTTGGAATACATACAAAATTTAGTATGTATTTCTAGAAATTAAATTGATATTTTTCAACATTTTTAGTACACCTTCTGGACTTCTTATGTGTCTTTATTGTTATTCAATATTAGTATTAATTGTTTTTCATGCCGGAAGAGAATGAATTATATATTTTTTTACAAAGGCAATTTGGCACGATTTTTAATTTTAGAAAATAGCTCGTGAATACGGTCACGATATACCTTAATATAATTAATAATGTTCTAGAATTATTTCTCATAATGATGTTATGAATTGTTAAAAGAAAAATGTTCAGAATACCGCAATGACAATTAAGAAGAATTTCAGGCTTTTATCGCAACGAAACTAAGCCTACTAAGGCTGCGAAATAGTGCCATATATGAACATTTGCTTAACTTTCATAACACGTTTAACGACAGTTTTCACATTAAATACACAAACTGTTTGCCAAGAGTGTAAAAAGGGTATGAACAAATGCAGTTTTATTGAAACATTTCATAGTAAGAAATGTCGTAGTCATCAAGTGTTCAATATGAAATATATAAAAGTCACGAAAATACTACAATGACTTTTATAAATTAAAAGTCTCATAAAAGTATGATAAATTTTTAACATATTAATCTAGCCGTTTTTCTTTAGCCCAGTACAGTTAAGCATTTATATTTAATCTATGTCTGAGTTATTGTATTTTATATCATTCAGCGGAACAAAAACAAATTTAAAAAAAAATAAAAGCCAATGTGTTTGTACTACTTCCACATGTTGATAATTATCTGTTAGTCAGTTGTCAATACTCGCGATCAGAGAAACCGGTCTTTATCATTATAAACATGTGTAAGTAGTATGAAAAAAATGTGTTTTATTCTTAAAATCTAAAGCCTTTCCACCAAGAATTGGCAGTTAACACCTTGAAAGTGAAAAACAACTTCCTTTGAGAATAACGACTCATTAATCTTAATTTGAGCTTCCCTATTTCAATGGTTATGAATTAAAGGATCGTTACAAATTTTAACCCCGATACAAATTTTAGTGTCAACATCTTTGAGTTTGGTATCGTAAAACTCTTCGATAAATGAAATATTATTAATGACGGTATCAAAAATTCAGACTGTTCGCAAAAAGTTACAAAGGAAAAGTTTTACGTTGACATTTTCATGAAACTTTTCAAGATTGTTTTACATTTATATACTTAGCGTATCGTAGACTCATTTCAGTGTAAAACAATAAATTTGAAATTATGCTGAATTTTATTGACGAATAACGCTGATATTCGATAAAAAGTAATAAATCTTTGCTGATATAATTCATCAACGTAGAACTTTAATAAACGCGAGTTACTGAATGTTATATTAAGTATGAACGTAAACTTCCATTGATAGTGCACAGTGTTCGTTACTCCAAATTCCTTGATTATTGGAAGGATATTTTTACGACTGTTAGACATTAAATATCCATGTTTAGTTTTGAGTCGTTTTCTTTATGAAATGCAAAATTAGAACAGAAAAAACTGCGTAACCGCTTCTAGCAAAAGGCATTTTCCTTGTATGCAAGAGTAATTTTCGGGCATCGTTAGGGTTAAGAAAAAAGACCCAACATGTGTTTTACTAACAAACCGACAGCCAGCCTCCAGGTTTAGGCCAATTTTTTTTATACAATTTTGGTGAGTTCTAGCAGAAGAATATGTATTTTAAAAATAAAACACAGTTTATATTGTACTTTTTGCTCATGTTTTTAATGATCAGGACCGATATCAAATTTCAAAGTCAAACAAATTGTGTTTTATTTAAAACATATAATGCTTTTCCACCGAGAATAGACAGTTAACAACACCTTAAAAGTAAAGAATGTTTGATTAAATATAGTTAATTTCTCTGGAATACTTATGTTCTATTTTATGGAAATACATTACTTTATCAATATGTGTTAGCATATATGAGAAGCTTTCAAAAATATTTTCATTAAATTTTGGTTTAAATAAAGCAATTATTAAAAAAAACACTTTTTATACTAAGACTATATATGGAGCTGCGAAATAGGCTCTGTGTTACGTGGCTAAAGTTGTTTCTAGAGAAGGTACATAGTCTTTATTTCCCCTTTCCGCATGAAAGTTAGCTAAGTATTGACTATCTAAAATATTTGATCAGGTGAAGGCTTTGTGTGGGGAAAACTCTTCCAGAATGATTGTCTTTGAATCATTAACACCTTTTTTGCCAAGAATTGCTCATAATATTGGCGTAAGCTTGAAGAGTTTTTTTATTCTTATATTAAACATGCCCAGTCCCTAAAACAACATGATACTTTTATTTTAGATGACTAAATAAATATAGAAGTGACCTACTCTAATATTCTACTTATTTCACTTATACGACAGTTGCGATAAAGTAATTCATTATGGAAACAAGCTATTTTTTTATATTTATGTACGAAAAACGTATTATAAAAGCTTTGAAATACTTAGAGAATTGTTAGAGAGTAGCAGAAGTAAATATTGATGTCAGAGCAAAACGTTTTCCTTTGAAATTTGATACTTTACAGTTTTTATCGGGGATGCTTCTATTGAAATCTTTTTGTTATCGTTTACTTTCACACAAAAGGGGGCTATGCAAATGTGCTGAGTACAGCCAACGCACATTTATATCGAGTCCCTTTATTTTTGATGGAGGATTTTTATCGCCGACGTTCGAGCGTCATAAAGACTTCAACGACCAACGCGTAATATGAAATAATACTCCCAATAAGAATTTATGCGCTATAAAGTGAGGAAGTATTTTGCTGGTAATTTCATAATAAAAATATGCACGATTTCGGAAGACATACGAGATTATACTCACTACAATAATAGGATTTTTAAAACGTTTTAAAGTTTAAAATACTAAATCAAGAGTCGGTTTCTGGATTGTTTTTCTAGGCGCTACGACACAGGGAAAGTCGTGGGTCTCTTTGCCTTACCTAGTTCTAGCCAGAGCAGCTCCATTTCAAATTAAAATAACCCATATCTTCAAGACCATCTCTTTGTTTGCCTTCTGGGTTTCCGGATAGTTTTTCTTTACCAAGCGTGATTCATCCACACTGTGTACATGACCCAGCCATCTATTTGGGTTATATTACAGCTCGTTAGAACCTTTTCGTCTCCATCCTGACTGTGTATCGTTAAAATTTCCGAGGATACCGCTCAACACTCTTCGATGGAATGAGTTCAACCAATCAATTTATTTGGTCATGCAATGACCAATGATCGTATAAGTGTATAATAGTTTTGTAACTACTGTTGTAATATTTTTAAGAATTCGATATTATGTTTCAAATAGCATCTTATAACAGTCTTGGTTATTTACATATTTAATAAAGGCTTACAATTAAATGCACTTTTGTTTAGATGATATTCACTTTCGTAAAGATAGCTTTCACTTTTAAAAAACACATTCCACAAAAAACAAATTATTTCACTAAAAATAAAGTGATGCCACATAATAAAATATATTTAAACAATGAAGAAATATGTTGCACTTACGAAAAAATATTATCACATAGACAAAATAGTTTTCACTCAATATAAATACTCACACTTTGAAATCGATAGTTTCACAACGCTGTAATGAAATGTCACTTATTCTTTACTACTTGCAACATAGGATTTTCCACCATAGACTTGTTTACTTGTCGCAACTCTATATTAGGCAGCCTGTGTTATCTTTGTTCCACGCGTTAGAATTTATTCACTAGTACATTATAGGAATGGTATTTATGAAGAAGCAGGGTTCTAAGTGGATATGCAATATGTTAATATAATTTATTTCAATGTCCATAATATAAAAAATTAAAATAATCCGTTTCAAAGTCAAGCTATCAAAATTAGTCTGTGGTACTTTGTTAAAGAATCCGTTTCGAAGTGAAAACTATTAAAATCAAAGATTGAGTGTACCAAGTGAATACTAGCTTACACAAAGTGCAAACTATCGAAACAAAAGTACAAGTGTACCAAGTGAATACTACTACCTGACACAAAGTGCAATTATTTATAACCCTTTAACACCAAGACCAGTTCCAGTCAGCGAGTAAGTATTTTTAACGTATTTTAATAAGTTTCGTTATATTTTTATAAACACAATTCTCTTCCACCACAAAATTGATATTGAATACCTTTAAACTGAATCATAAATAATAAGAAAAACAATCAATTTACACAATTGGTAACGAAATTTTCAATATTTAGGCTATTAATTAAAATAATGATACATTAATTATGTACCGAACATTAAGTATGTTTCAATTAATAGTATTCAATAAAAAATTACCCGTAATATACTGGATATCTTGAAAACATCTGTAAACGTGGGATTATTTCGTAGTACGGCTGGAAAATATAATTAACTTCGTTATAAGCGACCCAATTTGTAAAACAAAGCGATTATTTAAACGCAATCTGTAGATAATTTAATGATCTTTTAAATTGGTTTTAATTGGAAAACTTTGCATGCATAAGCAATAATACTACACGATTAATAAATGAAATTCAATTCTCAGACCGCAGAAATAAAAAGCATTTTGTTCAATCAAAACCCAGAACATATTTAACATGGCAACAAATTAAATGATCAGAATTTGAATCAACTTTTGGTCGGAATAAAATTCAATTTTTGGTCAGAATAAAAATATGAACGGTCTGAATAATATTATTGATAGCCTGAATACAATTATTATACGGTCAGAATAAAATGTTAGGTTAGGTCAGACTAGAAATACTGACGATATATTATTTATTCTGCTCTCTGTAATTCTGACCGATACATTACGACCATTTAATATAAATTCTGACCAATGTATTAAAAATTTTGAATGAAACTGGATTAAAATTCGGACCAGAAAAATGCGAGCCATTTAACTACCATAAAATAATCATGTCTTGTTACTTGGGTGTGTTTATTCCATTTATCCTTACATTATTTTGGATACATTCTCAAAAAAAACGTTTAAATAAAGTCGAGTTGTTAATTATATGAGGGTGTTACTTGCGATGCTTATGCCACTAGTGCACTGTGGAATAAGCAACTAAATCATATTGCATACATATTGATGTATACAATATACAAAATAATACTATCAAGAATATACGAAAAATTGTTGATAAACCAATTTCACCAAAAAATATCCGTTCAATAGTAATTTTCGATGCCAATCAGTATCGGAAGTCGTACGGGAATAGCCTTTAGAAATAAACGACTATAATTTATACATGTGAAGTATTTCAAAGACAAAATAATATTAGATATACATGAATCATTCACTGGTTCAAGCACGGATATTAAAATCATAGGCATCTTCAGAGTATTAAAAGTGATCAAACCCTGAAGTCGAAGATATAAGCGTTTATTTTCATTAAGACTATTATAAATACAAACGAATTTGAAATTTGATTTTATTGTAAATCTTAGTTATTGTGAAAAATAAAATAATTATGGACAGGAATGAATTATTATTGGTTACTCAAGTAGTAAGTTTACAATAGATTATGATTAAACACGCGTATTGACTATATATTATTGAATATAAGTTTTAATTTTAATTAATACATGTGCCAAATCTTAAAAATACACTGAGATAAGTGTTATTTTTCTAGCCTATGTGGTAGGTTTATAACTAGCTGATAATAATATGCGACAATATTGTTTGTTATATATTTATTCATTGCAGAGCACAGAAGCGACATATTTTATTGATATACTAGTATAACCGTGCCCGTAATAAATGACAGTATTGAAATTAAACTACTGAATGTCTACAGTAGCTAGTACGTCGGAACTGTAAGTGCATTGTTTACATACCTACATATGATATGTGATAATAACAAAGCGTCTACAGAGCGGTCTGGGCTATTATATATAAGATAGTATCTCGTCGCCCAACTAGTCACCGTAAAACCTTTTGATGGTATATGTACCATGTATCAAAAATGCAGATACTGCAATTTTATATAGAATTGCAGAACCTTAGTATCATGATTGTAAACCAACTACATTTTTAGTATATCGCCTTCACTAGAAATGTTGGATGATTTAATGTTTCACAGTCTAGTCGCCGCTGGTCATTTAAAGTGAAATAGCAATAATTGCGAATGACGCTTTGGCATATGCTCGTACAACCTATCTAATGGTAATACTGTCATAGAATATAACTTTATTGTTTTTAATTTTAAATTGACATATTTATACTACATGATCATAGAATAGTTTTAGTAGTATATTGCATAACATTCAAAGACCGTTTTTAGTTTACATATAAACAATATTATAATTATCTTTGATAATCGAAAATTGCATGATTTATCATGATTTTAAAACAAGGCTCAATACGTATTTCGATGATCACAATGTTGCGATCTTTCACAGACGTTGTTTGTGACGTTCTTTATTTTAAGATCTCAGAGTCAGAAGTACTCAAACTAATGACAGCAAATGGTTTCGTTTGCTCAATCGTTACTTTTATTTGTAAGTAAAAGCGTAAAAAAATCTCGTTGAGTTATCCGGTTTGTAGATTGCGCAGTCGATACAAATTGTTTTTATGGCATGAATTATATAAAATCATGAAAAAGTTAAATAACTTCCAAGAAATAATAAATTATACGAAAATACAAAAGCCTTCATTTAAGCATGGACATATTCGAGTGTATTTTCAAATTTAAATTTCGAGTGAAAAGTTTTTCTTGGTTTTACATATAAGATATAGGCTACATAATATATGTAATATCTTAATACATGACTGGAGATATTCATAATTCCACCCCGTTGGCAGTGATTTGCAAAAACACAAGAGCACATTCATCTTCAAATAATATTTTTTCTTCGGAAAGTTACGCAAGCCAACTAGTTCGTTATTAATTATGATTTATATGAAAAACTCAGCGGAGAAAAAAATACACTTGGCACAGTGTTTCGCATCCTTGGACTTCCGTTTTCCGGAGACTTGTCGAGTTGGCAGCATTTATTACCTGGGGCACGTTAACTATCAATCAATGTGACACCTGTACACGTGTACTGGCCGACAAGACTCGGCAGTCAGCGCTGCTCTGCAGTAAAATGGTTCCCAACACGAACGTCATGAAATACAAGACAGATACAAACAAAGGAACTGTAAAAATGTTTTGTAAAGTTTGCTTTTATGAAAGTTACACAGAATTTTGATTACAATTTTATACACACTTGAAACCACTGAGCTACTTACTATTAAAAAACGATACCCATATCTTATCCGTATGTGCCATCTTTGTATTTGAATTAAATGAGCTTCATTACGAATGCCAAAACTTTAAATTGATATTACTATATTAAAAACAATCATAATATATATCGAAATGACAATTTTTAACATAGTAAGCTTAATTATGAATATGTATAGATAAATATTTTTAATGTACATTTTTGCTACAGTTCTGCTTGTGTATAAGTTCTAAATATAAAGCAGATTGTTTATTTTTTAAATATAAACAGTTCATTTTATTAAATAAATATAAGTATTAACTCGTAAATATATTAATAAGTTGTATCTATTTGCTAAATTTATTTCATTACGATACATACATATATTTAGAAAAAACCCACATTTAAACTTACCTAAATTGGGTAGAACTTTTATATATTTTTAAAGTATTATCTTCGACTTATCCGCTCATCTAGGGATATGGACTTGTTGGCCGACCTATGGTGATAAGAAAACGTCACCATTACAATTACATAATTGCTGTTATTGTAGTGGTGACGTAAATTAATTAAATGTGTAAATTAATATACCTATAATTAAACTTTTACAGCCTATGATTGCCAACTTGGTGTGTAATCAAGTGAAATACACAGCATTTTAGAACCTTGCGGTGTCATACAGAGACCAAATAAATCTCAATTCATACAAGTTAATCATTACAGGGTCACTTTGTACATAACATCTAATTCTTCCTGCTACACTCCTGGCACGTATTGAAAAATGCAAATGGATATGCCTAGAATAACGGACTCTAATATCTAGAGGTGCCTTGCTTTTTAGATAAAAAGTTTAAATATTTTAGTTTATTGGAAAGTCTTAAAAACAACTATGTTTTTGTGTTTCTGTATCAAAATTTACACAAAAAAAAACGCTTCTTTTTCTTTCTACATACTTCCTATAGTTCATGCAATTATGTTTTAAGATATAATCCTAGGAGATTTTTGTAAAGAAAATTGAAGAGAGTTCATGATGTTGTGCTGCAAAATATACCATTGTAAAAGGAGAGAACATTACGGTTTCTCGTAGTGGTTGTTTGTAAAATGCTTAGAGATATATAAAACATTAGAAGTATTAAAATAAATTAAGTTTATGATACGTTTTCAATACTTTAAGAGCCAGTGATGTAGTATTTAGCGAACAAGTGACTGCTCTGTAACGTATAGTTATAATTATTATGGATGCAGTGTCAGTCTCTCTGCAAATATTCCAAATGAAATATTACGAAAGTCCAACATGGCGCTGGCTGTGACACGTATTGCAAATTATTATAAGCAATGTACTTCAGCGAAACAGAATGCGAAAATTTTAAGAAATTTATTAGAAACTCTTTTATGCAGGAAAGTGTTTATCGCGGTCGCTTTGAATTTTAAATGACGGTGGAATATTTTTCTAACAACTCAGACCAAGAGCGAAATCGCGACCATAAATATAAAAAAAGTTACCGGATCACTGACCTGAAATATCATGCGTTTGGAGGCGTATGAAAAGCATTTGCCCGAAAAAATATCAAACGTAGTGTTTGCTCTGGAAAATATTACCATTTCATTTTCAAATATTCCTACTGATTTGAATACCCTTTTAAACTTGCCTCAAATTTTCACACGGGGATTAGTCATCTATTATTCATATTTTCAAAGAAAAAACAGAAAACCTTTTGTGATAATATCGAATGATTAACTTTAATTAAAAGATTTTCATTGAAATTTCACTTACAAATCTTAATTGAATGGAAATACTTGTTTTGGCCTGCTTTAAAATAGATAGAATCCCAGAATTGATGTAAAAAAAACGTTTCTAATAATCATAATAAAGCGTTTTTAAGGTACAGTAAGACAAGACAAACTCTCCACTCAAAATGTTGTAGATATTTTTATCAAATAATTCAGTATTAGATGTGGCTTTGCTTTTAAAAGACAAATATTTTAAATTTTTGAATTTCAAATATCAGAAAAAGATTATTAATGAGAATTGGGTAAGTCATTGAGTGCATTAAAAAGCCCACCCGCGCTCTTCGAATCGTAACGTGTTAATCAAACATATTATGAAATTTGGATTTTTACTTTAAAAAAGTAACACATAGGGATCGCTGACAAAATGAATGGACAACGCAATAAACAACAATGATAAAAAACAGTGATGTAGTAGGGAAATTTGTAGATTGAATGCGGTAACCCATATTTATACCCTATGACTAATTCCCGTTTTGTTCTTTGACCTAACGTAAATTTTGCTACTTTCGTTATAACATAATCTCTAATGGTAGAATATTTTGATGTGACTAGCTGATATACGCGATTTTTATAATATAATTTACAAGGTTATATACGGCGTGTACCCTCCACTACAACATTGGATATAAATATGAATTTATTTTTGTTTATCAAATCAAGACCTTGTCGGACAAATCACGTGATATGTGAGGGGTAATATAGCACCTAAAATGCGTTCCGTATTTACCATTTTCTTAGTAGACAGAGACAAGTTAAAATGTCAGGCATGTTTTTAATCCAAATCAACTTCTTTTCTGAAAACTCTGTACATAGCCTGTCGTTAAAATTTGATAAAACGTTAGCGTTAATTGCGAACAAAATGAATATCTTTTTGGTCGAGTGGAGAATAAAAAGAGACGATAATGTGACGCGTTGCTTTACGATGTGTGTAATTCAATTAGTAACCCAGCTATCATTATATTGCGCGCTCAACTAAATGGGAAGATTAATGCAAATAAAATTCATTAGGTATTTTTCTGTTTTGCAGGAATTGGGAAGCAGGCGAATGGCAAAAAGTCATATATTATATTGCTTGCACTATAGTACTTCAAATGAAGTCAACGTAATTATCTGCTGATTCAAAAGAAGTTGAAGCATATAGAAATTATTTTTGTGATATTCGTTATGAAATAAAGGTCTTTTTCATCAGTGTGACTCATCTAATATATTAAAATTAATGTGCGTTTGTTCGTAATTTATACACTACCATACCGTTCATCCGATTCAGATAAAACTTTGTCAAGTTATTGCTTCCACTTGCTCGAAGGATATAGGCATTTTACAATCAGGCCCGGACCTGCCTGAGCCTGACTCTCAACCTCTTAACTTTTAACTTACTGTAGGTATTATTATATATATTAAAATCAATCTCACAATCCAGATATACCTTAAATCTAAAATAAAGAATTGAATTTGTACGAATAGCGACATCTCGGAAAACTTTCTGATTTATTCGTGTACGCATCAGACAGAACCAAAAAACACTGTGTGTCCAAAATAACTTTAATAAACAGAATTGAAACACAAACAATTTTTTCTTTGATTGGAATTGCAACGCATGCCGGGTACTCCCTAGTTATTTATGAATGTATTGCCTGGATAATTTAGTTATCTATGATATTTGAATAAATATTCCGATATCTTTAATGTAAATTTAAGACATAAGGAGCATTTTAAATTCATTTATAATAGGCAATGAACTGTCATTGACTATTTATTACCGGTCCTATAGCCGACTGGTCAAAGTCATCTTTTTCGGTTGTGGTGTCCAACAGCCATAAGTAAACTACTAGTCTTGTCTTAGCCCCATTCTTTTATTTTTACTCTATCAGAAAAAAAAGAGGTCGAATGTTTAAATAACAAATAGTTCTTGAAGAATATTCTCTTAGACATGCTCTCTCTATATTGTTAAATAATTATTTTTCTTTCCAAAATTTTCATAAAATAATTATCATTATATTCGATGCACTGGAGACACAGCATTTTTAAATAACTTTAAATTTACTCATATATAAAATAAATGACAAAAAACCGTGACGACGACATTAAAAATTAAATTGAAAAAAATCAACATTAAATGTCATAGTGGTCCTGTCAAGATTTCAATCTCGAACCTGGTGATTCTTAACGCTAGGCTGACACATTTGTTAAATGATAAAGATTACTATATTTGAAACTATTCTAGTCTTCTACAAATAGTATAATATCTGAGTTTTGAATATATATGAAAAAAAAACGTATTTCATTATTCATTGCAGAAGAAGTAAGTAAGTGGTCGAGAGAAAATTGCTACAGCTTCATGAAAATCGCTGCATTAAATATATCTGAACCAATAATTTATTGCTTACAACAGTGAAGTCAGTGGTAGAAAACGTTTAATTTTAGAAACAGTTTTTTGTTATGTAATAGTAACAGGTAAATACAATATTAAAATATGCCAAATTTTACCTTATTTTATAATATAAACTAAATATTTTTGGTGCATTTTTAGATTTTTTACTGTTAAATTAACGGTCTTAGTAAATTGATTTAAATTTTTTGTTACTATATTTTGTGTAAAGATATGGGTTTGGAGGTGGCAGGGCAGATACAGATTTATCAATTAATAAGTGCATTTTTTAATGTTATTTAAAAAGTGGATTTAATTATTAAGCGATGTAGCTTGAAGATAGTAATATCACCTTGAGTTGTAATGTTCTTGTGGTTGTAAGAATTACATCAAGAAAAAACACATTTCTTTTACTAATTTCACGTTTTTAACTGATAAAAATATTTTTTTTTTTTTTAAATAAAACACAATTTGTTTGTACTACTTCCACATATTTATAATGATCAGTCATCACGAGCATTATCAACTCATCACGAGCATTATCAGTTGATAATGCTCGTGATGAGCAAAACCGGTCCTGATAATTATAAATATGTGGAAGTAGTACAAACAAATTGTGTTTTATTTTTTTAAATATAATGTCTTTCCACCAAGAATTGACAGTTAACACCTTAAAAGTAATTGACAGAAATAAATTCGATCCAGGCTATTTGTACAATATTTTGTGTATGAATTACCTTGCCATTAGTCATATATTCTATTATATAAATAGCCCTGTTAGAATTTATTTGTCACATGGTGAAAATGCTCGCGATGAATGATTGGTCTGATCATTATCAAAAAATGTGAAATTATTTGAAAAGAATTGTTTTATTATTATAAATATGATCCCCTTCAAAAAAGAATCGACAGTTAATAAATTAAAATTGATAAATAAAACACTTTGAGGTGCAACATGCATGCAGTGCAAAGACTGTTTTCTCCTTTTGGTCGTAAATAGAGAAGTGATTATCAAATTACTTTCATAAAGATATGTTTCTATTATTAAAATTGGTTTACTCCTTCCTGCCACTGTGCAGTTAAAATAAGTTTTGTTTGTAACAAACATGTTGGTGCAGTAGTCCGGTGATAGTGAGAGGTTGTAGTATGTCTACGTGATTGATTGGAGAATAAAGTGAATGAAAAGTATGGAGCTTTTATATAATTTATCGAAAACTACTCTCCGCTGACTTGTTTTGCCCATGATAAACGATACTTCTTCCTCTTGTTCGTTCCCGAAAAGGGTAGTGATCCAAAGAATGCGAACAGTAACATGACTCCACTTGCTGTATTTATTGACTGTATAATATATTCGCCGTTCAGGCGTTGACAAACTTTTGCAAAAAATATTCGAAAGCCTAATTACATTTACTTTTTTATAAAACATTCCCACTCTCACTGTTGGGCATATATTATGGCCTGGTGGTAAAAATGTTGTATTAGAACAAGGGTGTGAAAAAATGGCTCTAATTTTTCATATTCAATTCAAAAGTACATGTTTTTGTCAAGTCGTCTCTAAATTTGATTGCATGCTATATATAACATCAAATTGGAATGATTATTCATCTGATTTCAAAACATGATAAACAGCTGTCAGTCTAACAAAATAGCTATAACACAAAATAATTTTAAGACACGTTGCTCTTCCAAGTATTAATAGATGAACATAACATATATAAATATTCATTTATAAATTAATATTTTAATGTGAGAAATTATTATAAAGTAGCAATTCTCAAAACTCTGTCTTAACTTTGTCGGTATACAATTCAATTTTTTAATCGGTAATCAAAATTGTCAGTGAGTGTTATAAATATATGAGTGTTATTTATATAAATACTTAATTAATCAACCGATAATTGCAACAAAATGTTTACTATTTATATGAAATTTTCAGTTGTTCAAGAAATCTTTATAGCAATAAAATTTTTCTTTACTGAACGCATAAGCTTTAGACTTTAGACTTTAGACTAACAGTTTATGAATTTTGTTACTGACCAAGTAATTATTCAATATTCTCGATTCACATACATATTGTAGGTGACATATGTATTGGATATACAATAGTAAAGTTAAATGAAAAAGATTTCATATTCTGTTTGCTCTGAATAAAATAAATGAAGTTATCATAAATGATATATAATAAATTTCAATCGTGGCCAATAAAAATAAATGATTAACTATATCAGGTTTTTTATTTTGGTTTATTATTTACAATATAGACGGAATAAAACGATAAAAGGCTTTTGTCGATTAAATACAAAGCTATATTAAATACACTGAGCATCGTTCCGAAAAGCTTTTGTGTAATTGTAATATAATTTTTTTGAAAGCTCAATTGTCAGAGTAAAAGCCCTTTGTTCGTTGAGAGCTAAGTTTTTTTCATTTGTTAACATTCATGTGAGTTGATATTAGTCGAACCTTTCATCACATTAATATTTTTCGTCTTGTTTGCTCATTATTTTTGTGTTAGCCTTGGGGAAATCAAAAGGAAGTCGCAAAAAGGTTTTTTTATGCAACCGAAATTGCCTACCCTCTAACGATTTACTTACACGTTAGCAAGTTAAATATTAAGAACAATGATACTTCAGTGCTTTGGAATCGAAATAGTTTTTTTGACTGTTGATATTAAAATTTTGTACATTTTAACCCGTTAAGTATTGACAATTAAAAAATCACCAAGCAACATTTTAATGTGTTACTGTTGATTCTTGGTGGAAAAGAATGATTGATTAAAATAAATCAGATTTTTTTCTAGTAGTTTCAAAATTCTGTGTAATGATCAGGATTGGTTTCGTTCATTACTAGCATTTTTAACTGATTGACACTGAATTGAACTACCTTTATTGATACTGAATACTGAATTAATAGTTGTTTTATTTTTATAAATCATCAAGGATATTTTCATATATAATTAAATGAAACTACGTCAGTACGAATGTGTCTTGAAATGAAATAAAAAAATGCTTTTAGACTATTTACATTATAATATACTTGTAAAACATTATAAGATTGCCGAAAATCGTCCAATAAATAGCTTGACTAATGTTTTTAGTTCGTAAGCTTGTTTTTCTAACCACTGGTTGTGCTAATTAAATTGATACAGGCAATGAAATTTTAACCAGTGAACATTAAAAAATCTATCTATAACATATTTACCTATACCTATACGGGAGTTAATTAAGGCAGATTTAGGGTAAAATTAATGACATTATTTTGACACTTGTGTGATAAATTTTATAAATTTGATCCTTCAACTTAGAATATTGTTTAATACATTCAGAATAACCATAAAAAACGCTTAGTAGAAAGTGGATAAAGAGTATATTACAATAGAAAATAACCTGTTCAGAGCAAGTAATAAACGCAGTATCAAAAATTTACAAAGCGACCAACGACAACCAATTTATTTTAGGAAAAAAATATGTATTTTTTGTAGATTATAAATTGAAATTTAAAGTCTCAGTAGCACTGGCGTTGCCAGTTACGCTTTGTTCCAGTGTTACCCTTCCGAAAAAGAGGAGGTATAAGAAATTGATCACATTACTCTTCAAAACCATTTACGTTGAAAAAAGTTCCAAATTGACCAAAAAAGAAAAAAAAAAGGATTTGGACATAAGAGAAGGCCAAAGACTTAATCAGGATGAGATGGTAAAATTACGATGAACATTGCATTATTCGTTATAGAATTAGAAATATATTTTTATTACTTGTAGTCGATTTAATTGTCATCTTGTTTTTATACGCTAGTCTCAAACGAAATAATAATATCATTCAAAGAATATCCTACAAAAATTTGTGTTCAGTTTTTATATAGTCAAAAAATTGACAGCTTACACCAGGACTTGGCAAAAATTTTTCGTAAAAGGCCAAATCGCAAGAGTTTTAGTCTCAACGGACCTGAAAGCAGTTCGAAGAAATTTATAAAAGTGATTCTACTTATATAGCAAAAAGTTTGTGACACCGTTCTTTACTATGCAGTGTTAATCATTAAAAATATATTTTATACAAACTTACCAAAAAAACGAATGTCTGCTCCCAATGTAGAGACATGTCCTCCTAATAGAAGAGGAGGTATTGATTATAAATTCAGGCAAAATTGTAATATAATTAAACGACAAATATAATTAACTTTACTAATGAGATAAAGTAAATTAACATTTCAACAAATTAGTGCTCAAATTTAGCACTTCATACCTGACCTGAAAACAGCATTCAATTACTTTGTAGATTAATCGCTTCCAGTTGAAGGTTAAGCGGATAATTCTTAAATGAACAGTCAAATGGATTTTGAAAATTCTTAATGAATTTAACACTTGCGTTAAGGTCTTAAAAACGTCACAAATTTTGATGGGAATAGAGATTTCATTTATTTTTACAGCATGGTAAATGCACATAGCCAAAGCTACCTTAAGTTACAAGCAGTGCTATGAGAAAATTTGCAATTTACGAGTAGTCCTAAGAGTCCCAGTCTCTACCGACAAATTGTATGGCGGCTGTACGAAGATCATCTCTCAACTCCGTTTTTCGTCGAATATAACATATATTTGAAAAGATTTCTTGTGATTTTATTAAGTGTTTCTTTACTATATTCATTATGTAATTTGCGATTCATCGAAAACAGACATATATGCATGTTAGGCAATAATTAAATTGTCACAATAGATTATATTGTACAGTCGTCAAAATATATGTAGTGAATGGCACGGAATGAGATGTGTGGCAGGGTAGATTTATTAGAATCGTAATTTATCGCAAAATACAAACTTTGAATTGTCGATTAATAAAAACCATTGATTACGAATAAGCTTTATAATTATACTCTATCAAAGTGAGTAAACAACTTTATTTCTAATGTAAAATTAAAATTGATAACTTAGTTATTCTACTGGCTGTGTAACAAGATGTAGCACGTTTCACTTGTTTAAAAAGCATCTCCAGACTAACTATATCGAATCATAACTAACTTTATCACCTCCAAACACTAGTCATTAATTTTATAATTAGTACTATCATGGTTTAGGTCTTACTGCCTTCCCACGTCCGATAGAAGGAAACAAACCCACTATACTCTTCATTTTAAAATATTTTTTTTTTTTGGATTATTGAGATTTTGTACACTTCCATGTATTTTGTCACTAAAGACCCGGGTTTCACCTTTCAGCATCTTCAGGCATTCGAGCGCACGAATGAACTCGAACAGACAGACAGTAAACAGTGTCTAACTTATATAGAAGATACATATACGACAAATATTATTTACGAGATAAAATATTATACGTCTGGGATCCACACTGATAACTGAGTTAACATTTCAAGAATCACCTTAATCCTTATTTTGTAAACAATACATTAACAGAGTGGCAAATTGCCGCTTTCCAACTACTTTTAGAATTACCAGTGATTTTACAATTATAATAGCATTGTGGGTTTCGACGAGATGCAATTCGACGAAAGGGTAAATATATACAATCATTCCACATTTAGTGACATCTGTTAGGTGTTTCAACGTATAGGATACAGTAATAGAGAATTAGAAGGGTTCAGCTGCTCTTTCAGAATTGTCAAGGAATTTAACTGGGCTCTATTGATTTCCAAAATATATTCATATACTTCTTAAAAAAGCGAAATGTCTTATATTTAGTAACACAGCCATTGGAATAACAAAGTTATCAACCTTAATTAAATATTAAAACAACAAAGTTACCGCCGAATCCATCGAAAGTATTTTTATTCCTATTAACATTAAAGATACTACATTTAACTACCTACTATTTCACATTATTAAAATATGATAGAATTCATCGTAATTAGCCCAAAATAATGATTTCATGACTTCGCAGTAAATATAATGGACCACTCGTCTACAAAAATTCCTGCTGATAGACAATACAGCATGGCTTGTAACTTGTAATCATAGGGGGCTTTGACATAGCAGTTTGACATAATTTATGATTCAATCAATGGATCAACTTGGGCCGAATCGCAAATAGGCAACGGGCCTGAACTACCCTAAGGGCCTTAGTTTTCCAATCCCTGGTTTAGACCATTCAAATGATTCATTTACTAAATAAAAAGTGTTATATTATTGAATCATTTCAGTATTTATAATTCAACATAGTTTTTGGGAAAATTCACCAACGGCATCAATCATAAATATAATATATATATTTGTGTCTGCTAAATCACAAAAATTTTGACAGATACATTCAAATATCTGTAATAGTATAGAGCAATCGAGTATGATAAAAAAATTAAAAAGTTTTTATTATTTCAAAGAATGTTTTATTTTTTGAATTTTTAATGTGTTTTTAAGGAGAATATTCTTTTTAATTATTTTGCGAGTTTTGCTATACAGTATACTAATTATTTGAAAATTGAATAATCCAGAACGCAGATGATGTACACAATTAAAGTTTTATCGTTATTTTTTAAATGCTTTTAATTATAAAAAAATTGACGTAAAAACGGATTAAAGTAAAAAGTCGTGGTTCATTTTATTAATCTCGAGGAATCTAATTTAAAGTTTTATTTCTTTTTTCCAAAGCATTAATCAAAATGGAAAATGAAGTATGTTCCGGAAAATTTTCAACGAAGAATCTGTAATGTAAGTTTGTAAACGTCAAAGAAAAGCTTTTGTATCATTCCGCATTCCCATGCTCATATTATTTTATGCAACAGAATCTTGGATGAAACACGAATTTTCGTCTACGTGTGCTGGAAAAACTATCCCATGTTTTCAACTATTTCTTTCGCACAAAACTTCTGTTTTTGCGTAACATTTTAGGATTTATAATTGTTGTAATATGTAACAGTTTCAAATTGCAGTTCAGTAATGTATCAGCGCTATCTAGCCATGATGTAATTCAATCTACTTTTTTTAATAGAGCTATTTTGCTACCTTGTTATATATTAGGAAATAATATGAAAATGCATAATTTTAAACGTTTATTCAGTTATAAATATTAGAGTGAATTATGCCTAAAAGGAAAATTTTAAAATTGCTATTTTTTTGATTATACTAATCGATAACATGTTAACATTAAAAAAAACATAAGATATAATTTTGTATCTGCCAAAAAAGTTTTACTTCTTAGCTATTACTTTTTGAGTTTCTTTTAAAATCTTCATGTATAATTAATGAAAATTGATTAAATAATCGGTAAAAAGCATGCTGAGGCTAAGGTTTTTGTATCACTTAAGTTGGAACATAATCAAATACCATAAGAATCGGTGTCACATGATGTCATATTCACAGCAAGACATTTCGATTAATTTCTTCTTGATTATTTTTTGTCCTTCTAGTTTAGAGATAAGAGAGATCGGATGGATCTAGTTTCAAGTCCCGGTAAAGTCAATATTGAATTGAAATTTAAATTGGTCAAATGTCATTTATCCTCGAGTTGATTTTAAGTAACATACATTTTTTTTATTGAGTTTATCTCATACGATTTAAATTTTCAAAATATTCTAACGCCTTGTCAATTATTAGAAGTAATGCCTTTATTTTTACATTTAAAATTTTTCAATAATTTAATTGTGATTTTTTTGTGAAGTTTTGTATTCGAAGTAATTATTTTTACATTTTTAAATAAAAGAAAGATGGGGTTGAAAATCATTGATTTGTTTTTAAAATTCAATTGGAACCACTGCTTTCAGGTATGACAACGATGGTGGAATCAAGGCTTCTGTTTTAGCTAGTTGCTGTAGGTAGGTTACCCGGTGCCTGCTCGCTGCCCGCCTCGCGCTTGGCCAAGCGTGGTTTTACAGGACGCGTGTCCACCACACTGAACACTGGCCGACGCCGCGCGCGGTATGGCATGCCGGCTCGCGGCGGTTGCACCTAGTGCAACTAACCACAAGAGAGTGGCAACTGAATTCTAAAAGACCGTTTTCAAATAATACTCTCAAATTTAGTTATTGTTATTACGCACAGCGATAAGTGCCCCGATTAGCTAACATAAGGTTCTAGGCTTAAAAATTGACAAGGTCAATATCAAATAAGTACTCATTTTTCATAAGGGATTTTAATATTTTTGACCTCGAAGAAAATTTGGATGGGTCGTCTTTATAATATTGAAACGTTTATCCCTGTGTTTTTGGGATTATTGGTCAATTTTTCAATATGGAAATAGGCCCTTCAGTAAAATCGCTAAAAATATATATATGTAAGATATGGTATGGTTGTTTTGGTGCTATTTCTCCTCGAGCTGAACTTGAGAAAAAGAAATACAAGATAAACGGCAAGTGCTGATTAGCTGTAATACCAGATAATATTGTTTGATCTAAAGGTTAAAAAAAAAATTATTAATGTTTCCTATGCAACATATCATTGGGTTCTGACTGCGTTTGTAGCAAATTTGGAGCAAAAAATGACATCGTAAATAATTAATCAATAGAGCTTTAAGTAAAATAAAGAAAGATTTATAAGCAAAAATTTTTTTTATAGCTTTGTGATTCATTTTTCAAAACCAAAAAATTACCAATTAATCTACTGAATATTAATTAAAAAAATTATTATTGTACAATAACAGTAATAATTCAAAATTTGCATTGAAATATATTTTAATAATAACGTTACATACATATATGAAAAAAAATGTAAAACTATTAATAGGTTTCTGCAAATGCCACCTTTGCTTTAAGCCAAGCTGAGCTAATTATGTAGAATTGCAAACTTTTTTCATAAGTTTCTTAGTATTTTGGTAAAGTCCACAAATTTCCGTTTGTCTTTAAAATATACTTGTTTAATAAAAATAGTGTTTAAAGTTTTTTTATTATTACGTACCTATGTGGAACAAATGGATTTATTATCGAGCTCACCATTGCAGGATTAGAAATTGGAAATTTGCTCTTGGTACGCCCCGTTTTTACGATCGAGCGGATGGGGAGGAATTTATGTATTCACAGACATCCATGACTTTGAACGCAAATCCATAAATCAAGTTAAAAATAATTTATGACACTGTTCGTATTGAGGCATTGGGAAGCACTGTAACCGAAGTCAACGATGTTGACTACTTGACTATAGGCTCGAAAAATATTGCTGTAAGTATTCTCAAAAATATCAAAATATTTTACGACTAGTTAAATCACACTTATCATTCATGTGTGATTTGTAAAACTGAATATTAAAAAACAAATGTAAATGTCAACTAAGTTTCTAAAATTATGGTTGAATTTTCGCTAACTCTGCTCACGTAACACCCTGCAAGCTCACGTCATATGTCTCCTGTAAAGGACGTGAATTTACGTGACGTGTCTCTCACTCAAGCTCGATGACTCAGAAAGAGTGGTTGTATATTATTGAAAATTGATCATTTATAACAGAAAATGTACAAAGGTAGGTATCATGACCTCTTGGTGATCAAGGATGATACACGACTAAAATATATAATTAAAAAAATAAAACGGGGTATCAAGATAATAATCGAAATCACGAAGAAGCAGATTGAAGTGCTGATTTTGTGTTATTCACGAAAAATAATATTCCCTCAAAAGATATTAAAATATATATAATTAACACTGCCTGGAGCTGTTGCGACATTGTTTCAAAACCAATAATGTGTCTTAACTAAGGAATCAGCATTATTTGTCAATGATTGAAATATCTCATGATCTTACACAATTATCGTAAAAAGCTTGCCACAAAAATGATAAAAGCTTTGTTTTTAAATTATTTTTTAGCATATCCATTCTCAATATGTAAAATATGGATATCTAGTGAAGCATCTGAATATAAACTATTTTAGGAAAACTAGTTGTTAATCAATCGTTAAAACTATTTTTTGGAGAAGGTGTTGAGCTTCTTTTTAGGATCGTCCTATCCGATAGCTCTCAAAGAATGTTTACATCCCATACATACGTGCCTTTGAATACAAGTTCAAAAACCCGTTGTCAAATCAAAATTGTTTTAGTCACTGACCTTACAATACATTTTTCAAAGTGTCCGTATACTTTTTGGGTCAACCTGTGTATTTATTTTTTTGTTTTCTCAAAGGAAATATGATAAAAAACCAAATTCATTAAAACTTAAATTCGCCACTTACTCTCTTTGCGATCAGCATGGCAGAATAGTTACAGGCACTTAATATGCAAATTTTATCATTTAAATTACGAAAGATGTTTTTATTGCTGTCGAAATTAAGTGACGCTGTAGAAAACTAATTTACGAAAGTTTATACTTTATATGCAAATTATTGTTTTTCATATTAAGACCTAAATACAGAAATAGATTTTTATATCTTCAGATTTAATATTTATTACTTACGTTAGTTTAAATAGTTATTAAATATTTAACTAGTTAAGTTCATAAAATTGATAAGTATTTAAATAAGAAATATATTGAATAAAGTGCCCATTTATTCAAAGCATTTCATATATGTATGAATTCGACAAAAAATAGTATACGAAGGAAATAAAGAGGAAATTTAGTCGTGATTTTGAAATCTATCAATAAAAATAACACGATAATAAAAATGAATATTATCAGAATTTATACAATACAGCTGACTATGGTGTTGGTAACTTCTCAGTTGTGAAAAGTTTAACTTAAGACTATTTTTCTCCAACCGTCCGCTATGTTAATATGTGGATCGTATTTTTAATTAATTTTATCAATTTTATTGATCTAACAAAAGGAAAATATTATTTTATTTTGAAACTACCTAGATCTTAAAGTTTAAAAAATCTCCACAAGATTGTATCTATTTGTACCACATGAATGATTTATCTTTCTTCTGACTTCTTCTTTTTTGCCGTCTTCCATTAAAAGTTGGCAAACAAATTTCAGTATATTTAAATCTATATAAAATTTCATCATGTCATCATTTATTTGTAAAAACTGATTTAAAAAAAGCTGATCGTATCAATCACCAAGCTTTGCGTTTTAGAGGCGACAAGGGTAAATGACTGAAATAAGCTTAGTAAAATAGTCTTATAAATCGAGTTTAAAATTCGACAAAAGTTTAGGAATTATTTTTGACTACTATAGATGAAAAATAATTCATATTATATATTTATTTTGAGAACAGTTATGTTATAGTCCACTGCTTTTGACAAGAGAGTATAAAACAATTTTCTTGTATACACGAATGATAATAATAATCGTGTATCTGAACAATATATTGTAGACGTAGACTGTAGAAGTGTAGAGTAAAGTAAACTTAAATGTCGAGCAGGACAACTTTGGCTCTTAGCTGCCACCGCAAGTAGATATTTACTTAATATACCTACGTCCAACAACATTGCTTCGGGTTCCTTAAGCAATTGTGGTATTCAAGTTAACTTCCACACATTTAGTAAGGATTTCAAAGTCAATGGACGCTATTTAATTTACGTATATAGCATGATATTCGGTTGTAAAACATCATAATGGATAAATAAAGATTTCATAAATCATGAACACAAAAATATGTAACTTCGAATGAAACACTGGTTTCTTTACAGCTGATTAAATTTTATATAATTATAGTGAACGTGAGTTACTCGTTCATTTCTATAGAAATATTAGAATCATCGCAAGTCATTGGTTTTATGAAAAGGTGATGACATTTGCATTGTTGATGAGCATCTTGCCAACCAAAATTGCCGTCAACAATAAGTAAATAAAAACAAAATCCATTCAAAACCAGTGAAAATGTCTTTTTTTTATCTGAAAAATTGCTGTATGGTTCATCATCCCGTTGTTATCCTTTAAAACCTGATTATTCTTTGAAATTAAGATTGGACATTGGAATTTGCATACTGTTTTCTTTCTTTATCGAATTACTATTACAGATCCTTTTGTCGTACTGATGTCTTCATAGCCCACTGTAAACTGAACTATTTTTAGGTAATAGTTATATTTTAATATTATCTAACGTTGCTTTACACTTTGTATAAGGATCATTACAATGATGTAGCTGTATCTATCCTTTTGTGCCAAGTAGTTTCCTAATAATTATCCGTTTTATGTAGAAACCTTTGATTAATTTATTTAATTATCAGTCAAAAATGGTTACTAGCTAGCTCAAACATGTAAGTAATAAGAATTGGATTGCTAAATATTTTTGATTTACATTGTTTTCTAATTGTATCTATTTAAAATTCTACACATATTTACTAATTAAGTTTTGCTGGATAAAGTAAATTACGTCACGTTAAAAAATTCTTCAGATGGTAGTTTTTCTATTTAAATGAATGAAGTATAATTAAACATTATATTAGTATGTTACAAGTGTAAATTAATGAATATAAATTAACAAAATAAATATTTTTCCGTCGATACTCATAAATCATGTAGGTGAGAAAAATGCGTTTCAAAATAACAATCAAAATATTACTTTCAACACTGAATTAGAATTCATGTTTTTATAAATAATTTTATAAAACCAAGAGATATTTTGCCATTTCACCAGTATATTGACGACATTTAACTGATTTTTTTAAAAATAAATGTTAATGACGTTTTTTCCGAAATATTCTCTCTACCAAGGAAAAGGTTTCATTTATCAAAAATGACATTTAAATATCTTTCTGAAGTATCACTTGTATCCTGCCAAGTAAATGCTTTTTCAATCAATAATTCGTATATAGTAATTGCTTTTTCTGACGATCTTCTGATTTTTTTAAATGAATAAATAATGACAAGATTATTAAGGATTACATTTCTGCGCACTTCATGCTTAAAAGCTCCTTTCGTATTTTAGGCTATATACCCCCTGGAAACACCCCTGTAAATAAGATATTTATGAAATGGGAATGGTGTTGACTGAGTGCGCATTGTCATGGTATTTTTTAACCAAAGCATGCGTGTCAATCTATTTGAATCAAATACATGAAATCATATTTGTTGAAAAAATAAATTGTTATTCTTTAACTCAACCAAAACAAGAGAATTTCAGTTGAGTTGAGATAACAACTATTTCTAGTAAAACTATAAACATCAACATTACGTGCAGAAATATATGCTGATACACGGCTACACAATAAAACATGCTGAGATGTTTCTGACATTCTTAGCTATTTTTCTTTTTACTTCTTCTTTTAGTATTCGCTTCAAACGAAGGTTGACGACCGAATTGCAGTAAGTTTCTCTGCCTTGAAACTGTTCTTTTAGATCGCTAATACCTTTTTACTTTCCGGTCTGAAAACTATCAAGAAAATTCATTACAGCTGCAAATATTTTCAAAGAACCATTTATTAAGTATACAAAAAAGCGTTGACACAATTATTGAGTTTTAAAAATAAAATATAATTTATTATGGAATGTTTATGACAGCCGATGATCATTTTTTTTGTTGAATTAGCACTGGACATTTCAAGCATTTGATTAGAGTTTCTTTATGAAACAAATGAAGCTTAATTAATCTACTTACAAAAGTATTTAATTATATTTTCAGAAAGTTTCTGTCTGACCTTTGAGATTATGGTGCAATCAAAAACTTGCTTTATATTTTGTCCGCAATAAACGCAGACCACTTCAGCATTTAATAGCCAAAGTTTCAATCGGAATCTTCTACCAAAGCAAAGGAAATGCCTGAAAACGTAAAGTATGAAACAAAATATACAACACTGTTATTTTTCTAAAATAGTGATAATCTGATTTTCGATAAATTCTATTCAAACATTGGTTTGTGAATGTTTTATAATATTGGCAGAATATACCATTTGGAATACAACGAACAATGCAAAACAATTGAATAACGAACATTATCACAAATTTAATATTGTCCTTTTTATGAACAATTAAACGCAGGTCACACAATATGGATGTTAAATAAACATGTTTATTTTAGTTTGTTCAACGAATTCGTAATATAAAGTTTAAAACAAAATAGCAGATATAAGTAATTTTTTACAATCCTGAAAAAAGTAAAAATGATATGACTAGGTAAATGTATCGAATGATTGAATAGTTTACCCATAAAAAAGGCAACTGATTGTTTGATCAGTAACTATAATACATATATACACGGCTGACTGCCAGTTACTGATAACTCACCTAATAAACAATCGGCAGTTATAAAAAAACACATGCGGCTAATAAAAAACAAAGGAAAGTAAATAATATCTCAAGTATGAAAACTATTACATAAATCTTCATTTCTGAAAAAATCAGCGCTCATATTGCATAACCGTCTGTCTATGGCGTAGACTCTACGGACAGGGCAGTCTTCGGATGCTCACGTAGTGCGGCTTTCAGGAAGCGGAACCGGCTGCATAAAGATAATCCGGTTGAAAGTTAAACTATCATCCGGCAACGGCCGCTCGAGCTTTACGGACAAGCTGTAACGAATGCCGTTATCCGTGAAAAGTTCCAATAAGGTGAGCGCAAAATTGAAAAGCATGCTTAAAAAACTACAATATTTAAAAAAATCATCGATGCCTTCATAAGGATTATTTATAAGACATTAAAAGTTGTTGTCATATATCTATATGCCCAGAATCGCATAGAGATGTAGCAAAATTACATTTTGAGTAAATAATGAATGGAAATGTGTGTTTGTTTTTTGTTTACATTGAAATTATTGTGGTTGTGCCGTTTTCTTCGATCACGTTAACTGAGAGGATACCTCAACAACATTTATTTCAAGCTTAAAATGAAGGATATTTAAATAAATTAAAATTACAAAAAAAGGTTTTAGCTTCGCAAGAAAACATTCGAAAAATATCATTTTCTTTCCAATTTTTACAAAATACGAACAAGTATATGATATTAAATCACATGGTGTTAATTTTACTTGTATAGTTGTATTTACTTGTATAGTCTTGAATAATATGTTCATTAATACAGAGAAATCAGAAAATATTAAAAGTTCGCTTTCACTCAATGAGACTTTAACAAGAAAACTTTTTGTAAGAGAATATATAAAGTACTAGAGAGTACCTGGCATGCGTTGCAATGCCACTCAAAGAAAAAAAGGGTTTGTGTTTTAATTCTCTGCACGAGCTGAAATTTCATAAAATTACTCGGTCCGAGCCTGAGATTTTCTAGCCGGCCTAAGTCCGAATCTCAATATCACAATTGTTACCTGAACCCGACTCGAAGCCCGGATGTATTTTTCTCATCCCAAAAAAAATCCGATATATTTTTTAATATAATAATTCATTTATACTTTTCAAGCAATATATGTTACTGTTTCCATATTTCCAAAGATATTCATAGCACATGTGGCTCATGAACCGAACATAGTACGAAATATTTTTCTTAAATTTGAATTCCTTACCCTTATATATTTCTTAAATTTGTTTTTTTTCATCTGGTTCAGAGATGTCGCTAGTTGTACGTGTTTTTAATCGGATTTAGATTTTTTTAGATCTTGGATATTAATTTTTTTCTTGAGAAGCCTTCACAGGTGTGCAACAAACAACTCACCAAAGTTTGATCGAAATCGAATGAAAGGTAAAAGAATGCATTGTGGACAAACAAACAAACACATCTTCATTTTTATATATGTAGATTATAAAGTATTAATATATTACGCAGTGAGAATAACCATCACGTTAAGAATGTTTCCATACTCAACCATAACTGAAATTTCAATAAATTCCAAAACTGATATTTTAGCGATGGCTATTAAAAGTAGACAAGATATTTATTTTGCATAAAATGGTAATTTGAGAAATTTATTCTAGACGGACAATTCTACTTCCAAATTCGGCGGCGGCTAAGTAATGTTTTACGTACCATATTTATCTGATAATTTAAATTGTCAATATTTTTTTATTTTTTCGAAGTTGCTGAAAATGAGCTTGAGAACGTTTAAAACAGTACTAGTGACAACAATTTACGGTTTATATTCCTCTATATAAAAATAGTCTTCATAAACTTAAAAATTTGGTCGTCAGGGCTTTTACGTCTTACTCTATAACAATTTACACATGGTTTAAATACCGGTTCCATAGCTCTTATATTATAAAAGATATGACTGTATTAGAAAGTTTCTACGTGCTCGAGCAGTGCAGTAATGTATAGCAGTGTTTGTCAACCTGTTGTACCTGCAGGTAGAAATATGTTAAATATTTCACGAACCGTTAATGCAAATATAAAAACTATTTTTGACATGGTATTCTGTGAACACTTAATCATAAAATATTCTTTGCTAGAGTTCTTTGTTATCGAGAAATAATAATGATTAAATTTTAAATCTAACTCCTTTAGATGTTGATTTGAATATAAATTGAAGAGATACTTGTTCGTAACAGATGACAAAATCTTACAATAGGTTAATAATGAACTTGCGTGAGTACGTGAACAATCAGCATTATCGGTGAGCTTTGTGGTCTAATGGTATTTTTTTTATTCTGGCAATCTGATGGTTCCAGATTCAAGTACTGGAAAAGTTAATTTGAAATTCAGATTAATGAATTCAATATTTAAAATTTTTAGCATGGTTGTTTGTGATGTTGTTTTTTCTCGAGTTGGTTTTGGGTTAATAAAAAAAATCAGAGCTGAAATTATTATCTGTAATGCCGAATATTTTTATTTTAATTGTGATTAATTCATTTTTTGATTTAAAACTTCATATGTATTCATATGTCTAAACACCGTCACCGTCAATTATCTTCGTATAAAAAGATCATGTGTACTATGCTTAAAGAAAAAATAAATGTTAGTGGATCGGCAGAAATTTTTCGAGGACCAGAGGTTGAAGATCACCGATGTAGAAAACATTGCGATGCGACTGGCGGGTAGGCAATCAACGGCAGGAAATTGCATTAGGAAAGTCATATTATAGTTTACGCAACCATGAGAACAGTAAACGATGCTACTTCCTGCGAAATGTTCCATACATTGTTCAAAAGTTCACAGAGAGCTACTTTGTTAAACAAATGTGGAACTGTTCCGATCAGCGAGGTATGGTTGTTTATGCTGCCGACAGCAAACGTAAAGGAATTGTATTTGATAAACCTGATCAAACTGTTTGTGCTTCTTAAGAGTATGTTTACTATCGACAAGTAAATTATTTATTGAATTAAAATATAATATTAAACGGTAAAAAGAATTTGTAACACAATTAAAGTACACCATATTCTCTTTTGGCACAGGAGAAGCGCACCTCGTGCGAAAAAAATCTTACACAAATAAAAAAACATGGAAAATTATACATGGTTTTTAATACAGTAAGCAATCACTTTTGTTAACTAATAAACATTTTTAAAAAATAAAACACAATTCATTTGTACTTCATCATATTTATATAAATCGTTATAGGACTGGATCACAGTAAGCAATATTATTTTTTATAATTAACATTTTGATGTTTCTGTTTATGCTTCATCATATTTGTATAAACCGTTTGATTTTAAAGTATTATAGTGTTAAGAAGCATAATGACAATCGATAGATTTTCATAATATGAAAATCCATCTGCTGAAATTCATTTCAATGAAAAGACGTCATACTATGTCCATTTGCTAAATCATTTATGCTAATCATTGAACATATATATTAAATTACCTGTTTTAACAAGCGACTGTTATAATAATAAAATGAAACATGAATAACACTTAATATATGGTTTAAAAAAGTTTTCCATATCGAAAATTATGCCATTATGATTTCCATATTTATAATTATGTTAATCATACTCTCACAGTTCGTTGAAAGTCAAAATTGAAAGAATTATTAAAATATATTCATTGTTTAAACATCGTTCAAAGATTATCGCTAAGTATGTATTTAAATTGATTTAGAAACATGACAATTTACTAACGATTACCACCAAAATCTATCCGAAAGTATTGTTTTAATATTACTCAATGCCAAATGTTGGTTGCCCTACCACCAGCCGCTTTGGCATACAGACGTTGATCTAATGACTATCTTCCAGTTGGCAATATTAATACATTTAGCACCCTAGTTACAATCTAGGCCCGATGCAAGGTTGCACGGGAAATCTTTAAAAACTCTGAAAAAGTCATCTAGCCCTGAGTTCAACTTACCTGTTTGGTCAAAGTACCGGAAATATTGAATGGTTGTTCCAAATTAGTAGCAGTGCTATTCAATCAGTAAAAAATAAAACATTCTTATTTATTTTTCATAGAGATAAACGAAGCCCGGGAATGAAAATGATATAAAATAGATTTGTATGCCAACAGTAGTTCAGCAAAAAATGTAATCAATAAAATATGATGACGAATTGTTTGTATACTCAAAAGTTATTACTTGTTTTAAAGCATTTGTGCTTTGTGCAAACTATAAATTTGAAATAATAAGGCGAGTCTAACATAACGACGACGTAATCGCGCGTGGAAATCTTTTTTAAAATTATTTATTGCCCAGCTAACCAAAAGGCATAATTTCCTTCCCAGTAATAAGCTTGTTAAGATATTTGTAGAAATATGGCGTTGAAAAAACTCTCCAGCTGTAAATTAAATTGCTTAATTTAACTTGCATGATTATTAACCCAGCAAAGCTCGTATTAACAACAGCAATTTAATTTATCATGAGCCATATTTACGCCGTATATAATAAAACAACAATATAAATATTGTTACAGTGTTATGTTATATAATGTGTGTTTTTTTGGTAATGGTGAATATACTTTATCATATTTTTATTTATTGAGTCTAATTATTTTAAAATATTTTATGTAAATTGTTTAGTTATTTCGCTAAATAATTTAATCATTAATAAATCAAAAACAGTTGCTCAGTAACCACTTACTAAATTAAACGGTAAGGTATTTAACTGTGAAATTTATGATATAAGCACTATATTTAGAAAAATGAAAGATAATTTGTTTTGTACTCCTTTCATATTTTTATGAGAACAGATTCCACTCATCGTAGGCATTATCAACTGATGAAAAAAAATAAGCATGCAGCAATCTTTAGCAGATTATATAATCAGTAAATAATACGAATATAAGAACACTTTTTGATCAACCAAAAATACAGTATAAAATATCACAAATAATAAAATAACATACTAAAATCTTCAGCGTTTTTGCAAGCGCAATTGTATCAAATTCCTGTGTTTTTTGACTCAAAAAAAGAGCGGAAAACAATTTATTATAAAAAAACCCGAAAATGGTTATAACTTCAAAGAGATACCATCAAAAAACAAATACATATTATACAACACAAAATACCCCTTACGGCTTGATATATATGATGCATATCGCTAGCAAGTATTTGTTAAAAATACGATTAAGAGAGGTCGGAATACTTTAACTGTATATTCCCATTTAGGTGAAATGGAACGAATGACCAATAGCATATCGAAAGCTCATTCAAAGACAAACAAATTAATCTTACTTACAAAAATCAATTTATGAAATATTAAAAACAATCATCCATAAACATTGGTAAGTTAAATAACCGAAAAAGATGTTGCAGTAAACCGTTTCGTAAATATGTGCAAGTTCATGGAACAATGTTATTGTCAGCCTAGCCAAGTGTCATGCGGACTATTAAATACAAAGTTTTGTGGTTAGTCAGCCCAAAACAGTGCCCCATAAATGTTTTAGAGGGTGTCTGCTGTTTTAAATACTATTTGATAGTTGCAATGCGACTGTTTAAAACAGCCAACTGCCATTTAATAAGTTAAATATGGAATGAAAGCTTCCGTATAATACTTTATAAGCTATTTAAGGCCAAGAGATCATTATAAATATAAAGCCCATTAAATTGTTACTGCTGTTTGGTTTTTATGACAAGAATATCAAAACAAATAATTTTAAATATGAATAATATAATGTACTCGTCCAAAACGTAAGTTTTGTTAGTATTTCATAATTGCGTGAAATCTGTTGCGATAAATGAATTACTTCATAAATGTAACAAATATTCAGTTAGCATCTACAATATAATGTCATACTGTAGATTGAGAAAAACAGTGATGTTGCTATTTTATTTCCTCAACAGTTCAGCTATATGACTGTCTTGATCAAATAAAGTGAACAATGAGTGTATTGGTCATTCATGACTCATGGCACGCGTACACTTCCGCTTAATTTGAATGAATATCGATAAAATAAGTCTATTTTAATTTCAAAATTAAGATCTCCCACTATTTCATCCATAAATATTTAGTATAATGTTTTCTTAATCATATGTAAGCTATTCGCGGTCCCCATATAACTAAAAAGGTTGTTGCCCACTGATCTCTATTATTGGTTGTGATGATACATATCGACGGTGTTTTAGACAATTGACGTAACCCTCAAAATTGAAATTGTTCAGAAGAGAGTAAAAACTGTTTTTATCGAAAACATTACATGGTGAGTTGCATTATATTCATAATGAATCTTTGAAATGCAATCCGGTGAATTCTCATGCTTGCAGATAAGAGATTATACGTATATTATAGTAGTTTACATCAAGTGGCTGGGTCAGAATTTTAAAACTAAAATCAATGTAAAATGGTGTTTCCTCCCAAAAAGTGGTCAATTTATTTTCCTAATTTACATCATTTTGCCGAGACCTTCTCTGTCATCTTTAAAATGAAATCCAATCATTAACTCCTTTTAGTATATTTTGAGGGTTACATTCATTGTTCAAAACACAGTCGATATATTAAAAGTCAAGCCTACGGTATGTTACATAGATATGTGTATTGAAAATATTATTTCCGTTTTGAGTCGTTGGAATGCAAAATTACTACTGTGTTAATGTGAAGTACGCAAGGGTGCTAAATTTAACGGAGTGTACAGCAATTGAATAATTGAAATGTTTCCAGAAATTGTAGAGCATGACGTACATTACGATTGACGTCATTACTAAGGCTATTGTTCAACCCAAACAATGACACGAGCGATAATATTGCAACTTTGGCCCATGTCCGGTTCGTGTGGCGTTTCACAACTGAAACTTTAGAGTAACTAGTTAAGCTTCCAATACTCATTGTTTCACACAATTTCCATTACTTGATGTTTAAATGATTGTAATTGATTAAGTGGATAATGGAGTTTGACATTAAATGCCAGCAAATACCATACTACAAATAATTTAAATAATTGTGAAACTATGTCCGCCTGCACACAATGTGGAGCATATCGTCGCTGTTCGGGAAGAAAACACTAAATCGAAAAAAATGACGTATTGAGTTAATTAAATCAAAATGTTACTTATTTTAAATTCTACCGTATGAAAGAACTCACTTATTTTATAAATTATACTTTTATTTAAAAACAGTTTTGTACAAACAAACAAAATTTAAAACGTATGGCTTTTCAAGCATTTGGCAAACTTCAAAGTCCAATTGCTCAAAACTAGTATTTTCTAGTTAGTGTCTTCTTTCAGAACAACGACGATATGTACTCTTGATTGAGCTTATATCAACAGACACAATCCGATCAGCATGTTATTCAGTCACTCATCCTCTCTTTGTTGAACAGTAAGTATATTTAGATATTTCTTGTGGTTAGCTTATGGCTCTTGCTACACCCCGTCGTTTAGAGATCGGACGGGTGATAGAGAATTTAGACATTATAACGCTTTCTAATAAAAAGACGAAAATTGGTTTAATCGATTTATGAAAATGTCTGGACTCGTGGACATCATAACCGAATACAACGTCATTGGCCACTCAGGTACAGACTAGAAAATGAATATCGTCGTACAATATTGATTTTAAGATTTGAAAAGAATAATACATCTCGCGAAACGATTAAATATTTTTTACCACCACTACTAATTCTGTTGTAACTAAAGTAATTGGTAATCTTAGTAGTCTGACTATTTTTTTTTATTAATATTGTGGACACATACTAAGTCTTTATATCTCTTTCGTCCACGAAATATAACTAAGTCGCGTATTGCTCAAACATTCTCTCAACTGACAGCTTTGTATGGCGAAAAGAGTGTTTCATGTATTGGATATCATTCTTTTTTATAAAATGTTTAATTCCAATCACGAAAAGCTTTTAAAAATATTATGAAAATAAACAGTAAACCACATTTAAACAATATACCAGGGTGTTGATGCATTTAAATGCTGGCCCACAATCGAAATCGTTCTTCATCATTAAAAACATTTGGAAGTAGTACAAAAAATGTGCTTTATTTTAAAAATAAAATTCCTTTGAAACAAGAATTGCCATTTAGCACATTAAAAGAACGTTTGTGTTCTGTAAATAGAACAGGTAAGTGTTTTTCCCGGCTTGGTTGTATTCAATGTACAAACGCAGATACCTGAAATACAAATATTTACATAATTTAAGACATCGACTGAGGGTGCTTGATGGAATTTCAATATTAAATTTGGATTATTGAGATTTTGTACACTTCCATGTATTTTCCATTCGTGTGCTCGAATGCCTGAAGATGTCGAAAGGCGAAACCCGGGTCGTTAGTGACAAAATACATGGAAGTGTACAAAATCTCAATAATCCAAACAAATATTTACGTCTGCGTTATTATGAAATTATTTTGGAGCTAGTTAATGTTTACACCAAACCAAATCACCCCTGACAGAACATCAATTATTAATAATAATGTTAAAAATTAAATGTTGAAAATAGTACACTGGCTCTAGCATTAATAGCCAGAATGACAAGTTCAAAAGTCACATCACTACTGTTCATCGCTAAGGAGGAGTTATTGTGACAGATAGACACATGCATTTTTTGTTTTATACAATATACGATAGATAAATATAAAATTATAAGAGTTCATGGGTTTTTTGTTTTCAATATAAAATTATCACCGGGTGTGCCTTATTATTCTTGTCATCCCACATACTACTTTACATTTGTGTGTCGCTTTTTAAACAAAGATTAAAAAAGGGTCGTACGCTTTTATTTTAGGAAGCCGTTTTAATATCTGTTATCATTTTTCCATAAATATAAGTTGCAATGGTGTATGGAAGTGAAAATCTGTAACATGTCCGATAAAATCAGATTTACGAGGGTTGAAAATAAACTGACAAATACAGAAAAAATTCACAAAGGCTTTTGGGGTTCAGATAAGCTTCAAAATTTATTAAGTACATACCCGCTATTTGAACTATAAGTTGTTACGAAAAAAATATATAACAAACATTATTAAAACTTATTCACTAGAAACGATAAGTGACTTTTTCGTTTGAGATACAAATACATAAATCAGATGGTTATGTAAAGTGAGTAAAAAAAATAATATAAATAAATAAAGCTATATTCTTTTCAAAATACGTTCTACGAACGTTTTCTGCCTTTGCATAGTATTTTAATATTGTCCTCGAAAAGACTCGGCGAGATTATCATCTCGCCTACAATTGTGGACATTATAAAAGCAGCCAAGGAAATCCTGAATCTCTTTCAATGAAATGAATTATTTGCACGGTGCAAATAATCATTAGAGTGTTACAAGTAGACGACTTAACAGTGGCAGCTGATGTTTGTGGTAAGTTCAGCTGTTTTTTTAGGCCTTGATCTAATGAAAGAATTGGTGTTACTCTATATGAATGAATGTCTTGCACTTAAATGCATAAGTATAGGTCTAGAAATTAAAAATCATAAATATTCCTAAGGACATGGTTTTGATTGCTTACGTTTTTTTGATTGTTAAGTATTGATTATTTGTATAGAAGAATTTTACGAAAAATAAAATACGTTTTTTTCGTAGATGATGTTAAAAAACAGCATTATGTAATGCGTATATGATATGAATTTAGTTTCAAATTACTTTAATATATTATTACTAAAATAAAATGAATGTGGAAATATTCGATAAAGTATAAATAAAATAAAAAAAAAACATTGAAATGAATGTATTGTTTTACGTTTTCCATTATTTGGTTGTTTTACGTCAACGTTTAAAGGCCATAATTTTCAAGACTCCTATGAGAGTTTCAAGCTCCTAGCTGTTTTACATCTGGTATTAAATAAATGGTGCTTAAGAAGAATCAAGCGAAAAATATATTTAGTTGTATTTTTATTTTCCGTTTGTGTTCAAGTGATTTGAATCAAAACTTATATTAAAGGTATTTAATATGTAGGGTGTCGGAAGATGCTTATCTTAGAAGCAAATGTCATGTCATACATTGTGACAGAATAAATGAAATTTTATGGGAGTAAAATGAAGATCGGTTACTAGTAGGTACTATGCATTAACTTATTTTGGAGAAAAATGATCCTATAAATCAGTACTCCGCAACCTTTTTTCACCAACGGCACACCACGAAACAAAATATGTAAATTTCATAAACAAAATTTCCATTTCGTTAATTTTTTTTATTCGGTGAATGTAAGATAGTTAGTAGTGATTGATATTTAAAAAAAAATGCACATTTTAAACCCTTGATTTGATAATGTGTATTATTTTGATACATTCGTTGATTAATAATTCCACTGGTAAATTTTTGCCATCAATGATCGGGAAGCATTGATATGCAGCAATGTATAACTGGTTGCATGGCACACTGGTTGCGGAGCACTGCTATAAATGAATGAACTCACCCAGTATTTATAAGGTTGATAATATTATGTAAGAATTGTTTTTTAATTAATCTTGGGACTTAAACTTTCATGTTTTCTGAATGTTTTACGATTACCAGATATCATAACACGGTATGTCTATAATATCTTAAATTAGTGCTTAGCTTGTTATGATAATGTTTACAGTAGCTTTTTTCTGACGGATAATGTGGCTTAAGAAATGAAAGAACTTCTTATACACCGTCGATGGTGCAATCTGTGGCTGGATTAAGTACCGTGTTTGTTTATTGTATCTTCCACAAAATACGTGATTGTTTTCTTTCTTTATAATCAAATATGACATATAGCGGTTGACAAACACCAATATGTCGTAACCCAAATACATTTATTAGTGAGCTACAACCGATGAAATATTGCGATTTGTCGAACGATATTACTAGGGAAAAAATATTTATAAGGAAAACAGAAATGCTTAATCACATTACCTGTAAATATTTTAGTTGTCAGAGCTGCGATTTTCATGTTTTTTTAAGTTTTTGGGTACGTCATTGGCAATAGTCACAAAAACAGTGCAGTGCGGATGAGAGGGGGAGGTCGGGGTTATTGTTTGAGAGTCTGTCTCCTTTATGATCTTCCAGTAGAGAGGAGCATTGTTCAAATGATACGAAGCGAAGCGGAGAAGCGAAGGAGATGGAGCGCTTGTTACTTCCAACAATTAACCGCTTACAGAGCGGACTTACAGCTCCGTGAAACTTTGAATTGCAAGCATCAGCCACGTGTTGGTTTGGCTCAATCTGATTAGAGAATCATTCAGATTAGTATTATGATGCCGTTTTTGATTAATCAGATTATTCAACAAACCGCATGTATACAAACTTCTTTAATATATATGATACGCTCCTATACATTTAAACAAATTATTCATTTGCTTATTCATATTTATTCTTCAATATCAGGATTTCACGCAATTACAAACATACTTATGTTTGTAGGACGACATCTTTTAAAACCATGCCTCAAGACATTCTCCAATCTTCATTTGATCTGGAGTAAAGACCTTCTAGCAACTACTTCAATCTTTTAACAGATATTTATGAGAACTGCTTATTATTCAATCAAGTATAAAGATGATGCTTAGAGAAGACTAGTAGTCAGCTAACTGCTCTACCTATGCAAAGTTTTTAGAATCTGATGAATGAAAAGTGAGTATAAACATCACAGGTATCCAGTTCTTTGAAAACCACTCTATAAATCAATTAAAAAAACAATACAGGAATGTGACGGTTTAGAAATTAGAAAGTTTGAATAACACAATTGAATATGACTAGCTCCCAAGAGAGTTGATCATTTGGCTACATTACTGGCATAACTTTCCTTCATTAGATACTGGCGTTTTGTATTCTTTATTAATTAAATATTAAAGAAATCAAATAATTGTATGATGCAGTGCATTTTAAAAATTAACTTTTAGAGAACTCTCATTCTGCAAATGGCTCGCTTACCGGAAATCGTCACATGGACATACGATGCAGAAGTTGATAATTCTCAGAATATCGTTTCGTTTGTCCAACTATAAATTTAAACATCTTTCAGTTTTTTTTTTATCCTTCAAGCTGACCAATTCTTGGTGTGTGCATGCAAAATACGACTTTGCACACATGTTCAACGTTGCTTAACTCAAATAGTATTTTTTACTAAAAATTGGCTTCGGAACGAAGGTGACGTGATAAATTATTATACCTACTTACCTATTATTAATTTCACACAAAAAAATGTTTGTAGCTATTAAAGAAAGAATGACAGCTTTTAGATTAACATTTTTCTAGAGAATATGGTAAAATAGAAACCTACTAATAAGCGCACAAAGTAACTACGTGCACAGAATATAAAATCTGTGCTATTTTTTTTGCATCTGGGCGGCTGACAAATTGTCAATTAAAAACGTCAACCTCATCTCTGTACGGGCAGCGCCGTGAATTATAATGACGTGCAAATTTATGATAACCAGGTCACCGTTCTACAGTGAACGACATGCTCACGGCACTATTCATTGTGGAAAATGCATACATGATTGTAGGCAACCTTTTTCACTTTAGACCGCCACATGGCACGTAAGTTGTTTGAAATTATATTCTTATGTTATTGCTTACCAGTGACTTAGCCCGGGAAAATTTTCGTATAATATTAGTTATCATCAAGTGCCGGTAGCGATACCACTTCTTTTGTTAATTATCTATTGTTTTATCAATATGAATACAACTAGTGATCGAAAAACGGTGAGCAAAAATATATCGTCAGCCTGTAAAGTAAAGATCGCAATCCCACAAAGCAATGTTTTAAAAGAGCGTGTAAAAGCGTAATTAATAAAATCCCTTTTAGATTAAAAAAAATATTATTGAGTATGTGCGTAATATGCATGCGATCAACTGTAAGAAATAATATGAAATCTGTGTGAATGTTTTGCTTCGTTATATTGTTAATAATATAACATTGAATTCATCAATATGTTGTGAGTTTTATGATTTTTTAAAAGCATGTATTTTGTTATCATTAAAGAAGAGGTTTAAAGTATAACATATACTTTCTATCTCTTCTTAAATGATAACAGAAGCATCATTTTTTGAAATTGATAATTGGTGCGTTTGACAAAACGATTTTAGAGTGACGAGATGCTACAAATTCAAGTAATAAAATTTTCAAAAAAATGCAGTTATTAGCTGAGTGGTAAATGTCGTTGACGTCTACGAATATATCTAAATTTTCCTTCCACCTACGCGATTCTTAAACAAGGCGTAGCAGGATTAGCTATTAGCTATAGTCCTATCCTTCAATCCTCACGCTCTTTCGCAAAAACGAAAGGTTGAGCAACAGAGTAAAAATCACTTCTCGAAGAAAAACTTCTGCCCACATCAGTTTCATAAGAAGTTGAAATTATAAATGAATTCTAAGCCTTATCTGGATTTATCAAATGAAATATGTCAGAGCAGCTTAAACCAACATGGAAAATGAGGTGACAGTGCCATTACGCACTAAGATCCCAATTTAATGAGCTCGTACGGAAAATAACCTTTTATATTTATTATTTTTATTAATAACAAATGGAAATCTTATATGGAGGTATATACAAATTCCAAAATAAATTCCTTCATTTTTGTCGTCTGAACGTTGCCATAACTTCATCTCTCAGATGTATAATAAAGAATTTCCCCAAAGAGCAATTATTTTCTTTCGTTTGGCGCAAGAGAGAGTGTCAATTTTGTAAATTGCTTTGTTGCTCTGATCCTAAAAAACGATATGAATTTTCGAATCGAAGCTTTCAAATTTTATTTATGAGCAGCTACCCTATGTGGCCGGCTATTGTAAAAAACGCAATTTATGTATACCCTATACAGAATCCTCATGAGAATTTTTTCGATTAAATATTTATTTAAAATCGGTTATCAAGTGCTGTGAAAAATGAATGATTTGATTTGTGATTCGTTTCAGAAATTAAAAAAAAAATATTGTCGATTTAGTTTGTTTTTAGAGCATTCTTTATTAACACATAATTTCAGAGATTTCTTATTACAATGCATATCTGTCTTGATTTATCTCTTTGTCAGTATACATCATACAGAACAACACATCAGACATTTTCTTTCTCATTTTCTGTCTGCATATCGTTCGCACCAGGAGCATTGAGCGAAAGACAGGTGACACTGCAAGGCGGTAATTTAGTACCTCTGTTCTTAAAAACGATTTTAGTCAAAATACAATATTCGAAATCAAAGATAATTTGAAAATTTATGTGTATATCCTCTCGATATGAAACCTTTTTTACCAACATATTTTTATTTAAACTGACAACAAGTGATATTGTTACTTACACATTGGTAACAATTGAAGTGCGGCTTATAATTTTTATGCATTAAAAAGTATTTATGTATTGAAAGTGTATAAACAATATATGTATTTATAATGAAACAGAGTTAAGGTATTGTAAAAAATGATAGTGGTATTTGCTTGTATGGCGTGGATCAGACCTAGTAACATTTTCAACTTTTGATACCGGGCGTTTAATTTGAAATGTCATTCTTATTTTTGACAAATTGTAAAATATCACATATCCGGTGTTTTTATTGTTTTATTAGGTAGACAAGATAGGCGATACTTAAACGCGATAGAGAAATAAATATAATTGAATAAATATTTTTTGCAATAATTAATTTACCGAATTTAAAAAAAAAAAGGTTTCGTCGGTCCAACACTAGAATATGCAATATTTTTGGGATTTTTCCCTACTCGGTTGTGTGGTCAAGGATTGAAATCCCTGAGTGAGTACTTACATTCATTGATATTTTAATCGAGTGATGGATTTCTGCCTAAAAGCAAACATGCCTTATATTTTAATTATGTTTCATGTTTTTACGATCTATCTCTTTAGAGAGTGATACATTTTTTGTAGAAACAATTTCTTTTGAGCTGCTTTTTATTGGGAACAGACATGGCTAACACAAAATGAGTGACATTTCGAATACTTTGTGTAGAGACACCACTGGTTATAAGGATACCATATTTAGCATTGTAGGAATAAAGTAAAATTACAATGAAATACCACGAAGTGTGTAATAGATATTTAATTTACAAAACAATTTCTAATTTAATTGTTATAAATTGAACAATTTTACCACGAAACCTTTTTTGATATCAAGTAGCTAACCGTACACACACCAACGTTGTAATGGGATCTTTCCTTTGATATCTTTTAAATAGGAAACGTGGAGGAGGCTGTTATTTTATGCTCGGATACATCCAGAGCAAACTTGGTTAATAACGTCGAAAGTAATTTTTAATGGTACACCTTAACAAGACTCGGGGCTAAAGAGGATAACAGTTAAGTTACTGATGTACTACGGTACGCCTGCCTATGCGAGGCGATTACAAGCTTATATACGTAGATACTTGAGCATGGGAATAAGGTTAAGCAAGAAAGTTGAATAGTCATATTAATCTGTTGGCGATAACGTATTGTCATATCATAACTATACTAACAGTTAAATAGACTGTAGTTTTATCGATTTTGATAGGAAACAAAAATTCACTTAGGACTGAAGTAAATGATATATTCAACCTTTCAGACTTCGCGGACCACTAAATTCACAATTATGAATCCCGTGAACCACTAACATGACTTTATTTTATTAATGTACAAACATGATATTGTGTAAAATAATGGTTATAAAATTTTTTTTCATGATTAAAGGTAATATAATTCAAAGCGTCGTTGGCTACGGTTACGGATGTCACGGGCTCAATTCCCCGTGCGGACAGTTTCATAAATTGATCTTTCAGTCGATTTCTGAATTTCTGTTCGTACTCTGATTGTTTGTGATGTATAAAACTCCCTCTAACCCATCCGATCCTCATGGGCCGCAGCGAGAGCGATTAGATAATCACTAGTTCTGTCCTAGCCATATCCTTCTATCCCTACTCTCTTGAAAAAAAATAGAGGTTAAGCAACTGAGTAACAAGTAGTTCTCATGGAAAAATTCTGCTGAGGCACCTTCATTAGTAAACCATATGGTCCACGTTGGGAGAGGACACGGAGAAAATATTACACTTGTTTAGTTAAAACACATTAATTATTGTGGTATTTGTGTAAGCGTGTATACATTTATGGATTCTTGGCACATATGACATTACTACAGCCATTTCACAGACGAACAGTAATACGTAGGCGACTGGTAATCTAAACGATACTTGAAACTTAAGAGTAAACATATTTTTATTTCACCGCTTACTACGAAGTGACGCAATAGTCCTCGTTAATAAATGCTGAAAAAGTTAAAAAATGAAAATACATTTATTTGGAACATTTGAAACTCCGAGTCTTTAGTGTACTGTTCTTACTTATGACTGAGAAAAAAAATTCAGATTTTGATGCAGTGACATCTATCAACGAGAAAAAATCTTAAATGATTTTTTTACAAATATTTATATAATTGAATAAAATACAGATTAATGGAAATTTAACAACATCTAAGTTAATTATGATATTCCTGTTTTGCTGTATGATCCGATAAGGTGTCAGCGCTGTGCATTAACAGTGAACTCTTATTTATTTATAAACAACCATTTCATCTCAACCAAAGCCCCCTATTTATTTTTGAGTTTAGTTTCTCTTTTAGTGTGTATGGGCCTGTGGTATGTAGATGTTATGCTCCGTTCACACGAGTCAAGTGAAACGGTCAGTCAATGAGATTGGTTACCTACTGTTTTGCGATAACTCGACGTAAGGAAACATAATTGTTTTGTGGTAGTTTTCCCTCGGTATATATCGTAGTTCAATTTGCTAGTGTTTAGACTATTCTGGGTGAATGACGTGGTATCGTCGCTGAGTGTGGCCGCAGCAACAATTGGCGTGTTAAGACAGTCTTTCTTATTGGATAAAACACAAGACGTTGCTCAGAACATTTCTGGAATGGGTTGTCTATAAATAAACCTGTACGAAAATCTAAAAGATATGAGTTAAAAAAAAACATTTATACAATAAAAACAGGTTATGGCATACCAATCTTACAATTTTCCTCCTATTAAACCAATATGCATTGCAGTTTATTAATTAGAACCCGAATCTTTATTAAAATAGTACACAAGCGAGTGAAGAGATTATCTGGAGAAAATAATTTTATATTCATTTCTGTTTTGATTTATCTGTCAATCTGTGTAACGCACAACACACACTGCACACGCGCTGTCAGAGAGAGAGAGAGAGAGAGTGTGTGTATGTGTTCATAAGTAAATATGTGTACATCGTTCGCGTCAGGCGTATCGAACGAATGCTCAAAGGTAGCATTGCCACCTGGTAATAATATACAGTTTCTAAAATTAAAAAATAAACTTTTCTACATCGTTGTATTGAAAATAATATAACACTTATCTGTGATGTTTTGAAATAAAAAAACATTTGACATAATTCCTATCTTGTTTAATATTCACTTTTCATAGATCTTACCATATCCGTTCCGATCTATAATGTCTAGATTTAAACAGGTAAAGTTTTCTCAAACTAGGTTACTATTATTATTATAATTTTGACAAAGAAACAGTCCTCTTTGTGAAGATATTCTATGTCGAATCTATGATTTAGAGCTTTTACATATGCGAATGAAAAGTTTTTCCATTTAACGTTACTATTATAGTAGATATTATTTATGAGTTTTTACAAAAAAATAATTCTCAATATTGCAGTTAGAATAAATTCAAGAAAGGTACTTTATCAATAAAAACCAAACTTTTAAACCAATAGTGTTATCATCTTTGAATTATGATTATTTACATGGATTTGAGAAAAACGCTATTGTAATATTAAGATATCGTTCTTTTTAATATAAATGTTGAGTACGTTATTTGTAATATTTTATTTCCATATCATATTTTGCAGTAAGAATTGAAGTACAAAATTAGCAGTCTCATATTGCTTAGTAACTCAGTATAATTAAAAATTGTCAAGTCAGATTTCAGCCGTTATAATTTCAGTTAAGCACTTGAAATCCTAAATAAACGTCACGCAATATAAATTGTCTGGCAAAATCTCCCCTTAAGATAATCAGATTTTCCCTTCACACCTTTCTCCATTGGTGTGCATTTTCAATTGGCGTTTGAAAAGATTAAAAATTTAAATACAAACAATATTTTCTGGCATTACAAAACTTTCGAAAAACAGAATTAAACTTAACAATAATATAAAAAATAAACTCCATTGAGATTATGTTGATAAAACAAGTTCCCGCAAGAAATAGATTTAGATTATTTATGATAAATGTAACATGTTACCAACAGCCTTTGGAAACGTATAGTAAATAAAGTTCTTATCATAACTGACTTTAAATAAAAATATATATTTTTTCGTCTGGTCATATTCAAATTAAGTTAAAATATTAAAAGAGATATTCATTAAAAGAATTTGTATTGACAATAATATTTTTCATTTTTTTGAGAATTTTTTTTTTCCATATCAGCATAAATTTCTAGTAAGACTTTTTTTACTACCCTTTGATGAAACGAAAATACAATTTCGTAATTTCGAAAATTGTTATATATTGTATATATCAAAATACATGAATGCATATTTAAAATCGTTTAATAACAAATCATTAAAACGTAGAATCGATCAAACAGTTATTACTGAATATAATGTGTATTTACTAAATTTTCTTTTTGACAAAATGGAAATTTTGCATTATTTTATCATTTTATTTTACAGTTTATAAGCTCTTATTATGTTTGGTACTAGTGTTCATTTTTGAATATTTTTGTGACCCTTTGCTGATATTTAACGTGTACCAAGAATTTGACCATATATTTTATCATGTTCGAGAAATAAATAAATAATACATTCAAGTCAAGTATTTATTAAATGGTCTTTGCTTCGCCAACGGTTTTTATTTTCGTATTATAATGATTTACATATACTTAAAAAATGTAAAAATAAATTTGGTTGGAAACAGTAATTTAAATTATTTATGTCAAACACTGATTATGATAAATGTATAAAAAATATTTAACCTAATTCAAGCTGTGTTATTGTGATTAAAAACAACGCTTTTAATTTTGTCTTCATGATCAGTTAGTTTTCTTACTGTTTGCTGTTAACGGAATTACTTAAAAAATGATTGTCATTTTGAAATATACCAAATGTCAGTAACCTCCAAATTTATCCAACTTGTGATCATTGTAAAATTCATTGAAGTACTTTTTATAGGTATAAGTATACATATATATGTATACTTATACCTATATACTTATATAAATATGTATATATATTATACATATTTTTCTTAACTTGAGTTTATAAAAGAAAGACATTTTTATGATTGAATATATCTGATGACTTTTAAGAATTCAGTTAATTTATTAAAATAAAGAGAAACGTTAAAAAATAAGCAGTGCATTAATTGAATTGACGTTATTATTAGTCTAGGGCCTAGGCGAAAACCTGCTCGCTCTAATTTAAGCTACCATACTTATTCTCGCGGAGATCCAAAAAAGAGGCAGGGTGTGTTAATGGGATAATTGCCTTACCCTAACTGCAAGCGACACCCCCTTACTTTACAGGCCTTCTTAATCCAAACTTTGTGACGCCATAAAGTCTATGGAAACATTAATTCTGGAAGGCTGTATCAAAGTTAGGATTTAATCAACACCTTAACCCTGTATTATAATTTAAAAGAGTCAATAACTAAAAATGATCGTATGGTTAAATAACGTTTCGTACTACAATGGTATATTACAAAATATATTTTATAAGCATATAACATTCTTTACTGTTCATTATATAATTTTAAAATAAATAATTATTTCCATATATAAATGAAGTTGATAACTTTGTGTTGCTAGATAACTACTGTTTGTGTTACTAGGTTTGACATGTTGTTTCCTTGAGAAGCATTTTTAGACTTTTCTATCGTAAGATTTTTTATAACGTAAATATTGATTTTAATTCTTAACTTATAAAAAAGACATTTAAGAATGGCACTTTTTTCTTTTTGCTGGACGTGGAGAGGGGGCCTAAACAAAAACAATAACAGTACTAAGTACATTAAATCCTACCGGAAATAAACTTTATAGAAAAGCACCGTCAGTACTATTTCAAATTGTATTTACGAATAAAATCAACATCTGCGTTGTGAATAAAAATCTTAATATAGAGTTAGTTTGTCGACGATTTTCAAAGAGCACTTGAACGCGACCAGTAGACTAAAAAGGTTATCAATTATTATTTGATAAGAAAAATAGATTTCTACAAAGAAACCGCCAAATCACTCATCACCATTAATCGTCCAGTGTAATCCAAAGTCGATTTCTTTAGTGTAGTGGCAACACTGGTAATGAATTTATGAATAATTGCAATCGATAAATGGGAAGTGCATATTGAAACTATAGAAAAAGTACGTTTCCTCAGAATTATGTCACAAAAAATAATTTAGCCTCCTCAAAGACTAAGTTTTTTCAGCAAATTTATATTTCGTCTTGTGACAACAGTACATTACTGAATGAAACAATTTTAGGCTTAAATTGAGCTTTAAATTTTAAGTTTAGACAATAATGGTTAAATAAAGTGCAGTGTAGTTATGGGTTTGTGATATGAAAAGTTGAGGAAAATTAGTCTAAAAACGAAATGAAACAGTGTGAAGTTTATTTGCGTTAAATAAAGCCAGGCAGGTAGATTAAATTCGTTGTTGCAAGTACACCACACCAGCTAATGAATATAATCACATTAGTTTCTCATAGTTTTCAACTATGTCTCACATGATTATTAACGTATTATTAAAAAGTTAGATCATCCATAAAGGCTAATGAAGAAACAATAGCAAAGTGTAATTGAATACTTTTGAAATAATTCCAGTCCTGAAGTCGATGAGATGTCTTGAGTGTTCGTTCTATCAGTTTGCATTATGCATAGATTCGAATCGGCCCGAATTTCGATGAATTGTTTTTTCAATATTAAATATTAAAATTAACCAACTATCTTTCCTTGTCGTTTTCTGGTATGTATTATATCTTTACCCTAACATAAAAAAGGATGATCAATTGAATACAATCGGTGAACGGATAAAATCGTACTACAAAAAAGCGGACATAAAAAGCGAACAGGAAAAAACTCGACACAGAAAAAACCGCACACGGAAAAAACTGCACACAGAGCAGAAAAAGAAGTTTTCATATTTAAAATACTTCGTATCGTTTCATGAGTTTTTCAGCTTGAAAAAATGTTGAAATTAATTCTTAACTTAGAAGTATTGAGACATTTATAAAGGTTATTATTAGTACGCGGTAAGACATGTGTCATGAAGTGGTAGGATAAAAAAGAGGTATGTTTGTAACCAATAATCCATAATTCGGGATTAGCAAAGTAGCAAAGGGTCAGAAGACTAAAATAATACCCCAAGTAGTTAGCCAGTGGCAATTAAAACTTAACATGATAAGTGGCGTTCGTAAAGAAAACGTGTTTTACCACGCACTAATAATAACCAAGGTATATAAATGTCTCAATACAACTTATCCACAACACAGGACATTCAAACAAAGATAGAACGCAACAAATGAATCTTTCATCGTCAGACGTTCTGAGTTTCTGAAGATTATTATTTGACGGTATTTAAAATTAAAAATCTAATTTTAACATTTTTTCAAGCTGAAAACCTCAGGGAACGATTAGAAGTATTTTTAATGTGAATATTTCTTTTTCTTCTCTGTGTCCTCTTTCTTCCGCGTCCGCTTTTTTCCATGCCCGATTTTTTCCGTGTTCGGTTTTTTCCTGTACGGTTTCTTCATACAACCTATACAATCATTTCTCTTAAAGCAACACCTGCTGAGATGCTTCATTAGGACTTCATATACAACACATTAGGAGGCAACACGTTTGGATTTTTTTATCATTTTAAGTAATAAACGGTAATTCAATCAACATGAAGATTAATTTCAAACAAAGTCTCGTATATTTATTATAAAACTATTTAAGATATTTAAAAGAAACTATGAGCAGTCTTCGAATATCGATAAATTGGAAAAACTCGCGCAAAAATTATTCACATTTATCACATTAGAATTAATCAGACTTTCCTGGTTGTAATCTTTTAGTTTCAATATTCACATGTAAAGGAAAATAAATTAATAGTCCGGCAGCGTATTACACAGTGTTTCACTCTGAAAACATTTAAATATTTGTTATTGCGCTGTTCTATTTGAGTATAACGGGAACAAAAAATCCTATATAGAGCTTTGAATAACCAAAGAGCTTTCCTGGGCAACCTTCCAAATATTAGTTTCTCTCACTTCTGTGGTAGAATTCACTCGCCGTTTGTAATTTCTAAGTGCATTTGGATCTTAAGTTTGATAATAAAATGTAAGAAATATTTAGCAAACAACTTCTTTGGTACTTCATTATTTTAGAATCCTGCAATTTTATCAACTACAAGAAGGTGAGAAGACCCGGATCGAAGAGAGGCGAATGGCTGGTTATCGAACGTCCTGGAAGGGCTGGAATCTCAGACAAATACCATTTCAAATCCGGTTCAACACTTATTTATTTTTAATCGATGATGCAGTGGTTTACAATACAGAAAAATACTATTCCTAATACCTAAAATTGATTCTACATTTACATTTACTTAACAACTGAATTTAATTTAAGTTATAATACAAATGACACGAAAAATGATTTTAAATTAAGTCCAATGCAAACCAAACACAAACAATTCACATCGTCACCTCCACCACCACGAGGCCGTCAACTCGCCCGGCTCGACAGATCGTAATCGACTGTGTACACATACAATTAAAAAACCTCCCTGCATCGTCGGAGCTACCCCTTTCCGTCAAAAATGGACTCGTCCAGCGGACGTGGCCGCCGGCTATTGAACGGCTTGGGCAATAAGAGTCTGCCGATTCTCCAAATTATTGTCGTTACCGCTGGGCGATTTCAGTTATGGACAATAATGAAACTTAAACTTAAACCAGGGTGTGTCAAAGGATTGTATTTATATATCAATTTTTTTTATTAAAATTAATTTTATGTGAGGCAAAATTTTTATTTATGTAGATCAGAATTTTACAAACTTTCCCTACAACGAAACACTCCACAATTTATGAAATTTTAACGGAATATTTTGATTATATTTTAAGGTAATAAGGTCTAAACATTGAATAAAAAAATGATTTTTAAACTATTCACTCAAAATACTTAAATTTAAACGTATACAATAATATATTATATATTTTATTATTAATTTTTAGTGACTTTGATGTTTTGGGTCCTTTCGATTTGATTGCGGTATAATGTGGAAAACTCATATTAATTTTGATATTTTTTATTAACAATAGTTTAGTTTAAATGGAACACCAACGTTCCATGGAACATAGTTTGCGAAAGCCTTATGCAGATAATCAATTATTGTTTTAAGAACTTTGTTAAAAAAATTAACTACGCCATACTATTTTTTTAAAGTTTATGGTATATTACTATGAAGAAGGTGCCAAAAAAGCAAATATTTTTTATTCAGTAATGTAATCAAAAGTTGATTATATACGGCAACATTTTCAATATCTGCTGACACTAAAAATTCTGTATCAAGAAATTTTGTGAGAAAGTTGGTGAGGTTTGATATGAATCCATTGTAATTTTGAAGTACGTGGGACACGTAAAGTCGATCAAATAGTCACACCTTATTCACATACCTATTCTTCATGAAATTTCTAAAAAAAAAAATGGTTTATTTTCACATCTATACAATAATCCTAAAATATACATCTTACCTTTCCAGGGAGACAACAAGAGGGAACGAAAATCAGGCTTCCCTTACTCCTTAGATTTTGAAAGTATTTAAAAGAGCAATAAATTCTACAAAAAGCACGAAATGCAGATCAACACAACAAACGGAAGAAATAAAAGTTGCCCGCAAAATAACGCCTAACATTTTTCAACAGTCATAAATAGACCTGATGAATACATTTTTTTACCGCTAAAATAAAAATCCCGGTAACTTTTACCAAAAGTTTTGTCAGAGAAATAAAAAGAGGAGATTTTAATAAAACGGAACGTTTTGATTTTCATTGCATTTATCATTCAATTTTTAATATACCTTATTTATATTTTGAATAATTCTTCAAACTCAATTTGTATTCAAAAAACTGTCGAATGAATTAATTTATTCAACCAATTTTGATTAACGACATAGAATGGCTACAAACAAAAATTGGTTAAATGGAAACGGCGGTAATTGCATTATGAACCTCAAATCTCATCCAAGGATTGATTCCAGGATATCAAAAACTACCTAAATCGAAAATTAAGAGAGATCTGCATGCTTCTCATATTAGAAAAAATGCGTTCTGCTTAACTTTTTTGGTAATTGAAATCGCGCTAAAACGTACGGTGTATATTTTGATCGGGGGAAATCTGTAATCTTGAATAAGACAGCAATGTTTTGTTTCTATTATATAATATAAAATAACTATGTATAATAAAACATAAACGTCATACGGTTTTTCAATATAATATATCTAAACCCAGTTCTCAAAACAGTATCAAGAATGCAATTTATCCGTTAATACAGTCTTTAATCCATTTCAATTTTTTAGATCAGGGGTCGGTAAACTACGGCACTCGGGCTAAATCTGGCATCCTGCTTTTTTAATACGACTCATTTTTTGGGTTATATCTATTTATTCCGTGCATTAATGGATCGACTAACTGAAGAGTTGAGAATTTTCAAAAAAGACGTATGTGTAGTATCTCTACATTCACACGCTGATTTGTTGTAACTAAGATTTTGCCGATTTTCTAATTCCACTACATGCTATTATTATCTAAGAAGACCGACTACAAACGTAATAAATCTATCTTCAAGTTTGCCTTTTGGCTCGTCTAATAATGAAAAGCCTATACAATATAAATTATACGATACAGTAAACCTTTTTTTATAAAAATACAAATGTACATCTAATTCAAAATATGTTTTTTTTTCATATCATTTCAGTGTTATAGCTCATTTAGGCCACGCTTAAAAAAGGTATATGGGAAAAATTGGCAAAATATTACTTTGTTTCACTGATAATCAGTTACAAAAAACTTTCGTTAATTTAAGTTAATGATGATATGTCTAATAAAATATGTTGGTTAACGGAATAGTCGTGCTAGTTGACTGAGCTGACACATTTATTTATATTGCACTGTGTAGGTGAGACGGATTTCCTTTGCGATAGTCAACGGGCTTCCGCGTTAGCTTTTTTAACCGGCCTTATCACTCGAGCCATAAATTATTGTGGTCAATTCGCGAAGAGGGATGATTTTGGGGAGGGCGTGCTAGAAAAATGTCCACTGTGCCGTAAAGTATTGCCTTGACCCGTCCCACCCCGCTTCCCTTGGCATTTTAGTTCAACGTTCATCCCCCCTTTTCTTTGAAAGCGCTGTGAGTTGACCTGACAAGAGTGATAAGATTAATCTAATGCTTTGGATTTATTTATGGCTCAACTGGAAAGTATCAAAAGTAACTATTTTTAAAGCAGTGAGAATTTTAACTCTGATTACAAACCATATTGTTTACAGTACTTTTTTTTTTTTTTAACGCACATTTCTCTCAATTTTTTTATATTATTGACTACAAATATAACAGATTATCACGTAAAACCTTGAATAAACCTTGGTGTGACACGTGTTGCTCTGAAAGTTTTTTTAGTAAAAAATAAATTTCTCTAAAGCTTCAGTCAAGTCCATCGCAAATATTAAAGCAGTTTGCTTAAGGAAAACAAATAGTCTACAATTTCTTATTAAGAATAGTATTAATTTAACCATCAAACGGTCGAAACGTGTCTAACCTTTCAGATTTAATGTGTTCATTAAATTCGTTTCTAATAAGCAACTCTTAATTGATCATGTTTTATGACAGTATTATTAATTTTAATTTTGAATAAAATAAGCTGATAAGATTTTTAAAATGATGCCAAGTTATTTAATGAATTTAAATATCTACCCACTAAGAAACTGCCTACGCAAATATAATAACTCAGGCAAAAATGATTTGAAAAGATTTTATTTCCTTACATAGAAATTAAAACTAATGGGACCCTGATTATTATAATTTGTATTTCAGAAAGAGAGCAATGCTGACGCAACAGTGACATCAAATAGCGAGAAAAATATTTATTTAATTGAAATTTACATTAAATTCTTGTATTAATTAAATCTTTCTTACTACATCTATGAAAACGTCTCAGCTGGTTTAAATTGTAATTTAAATATTTGTAATTTAAAGAATTTACTATACTACATCCCATTGAATATAGTATGTTATGTTATTGAAAATTTAGTCTAAAACTAATCAATTTAATGGTATTAATTGTAAATCATCCTTAGGAAAATACTAATTCTACTCGGTAACGTGGGTAAAAATTGAAACCACTATTGCAATATTTTTTTCGTCAGTTTTACAACTTATATTAAATTTATTATCTCGCTCTGTTTTATTGAAGTCGCGAAGACTTTTATGTTGTTCAACGAATAAAACAAAATCAATATACTGTTTATTTATTAGTTCAATTTATTGCAGAAACCGTAGAACTTAATAACTTTGAGGAGGTTTTAGAGATATAGAGGAAAGTACTTAAGCTGAATACTCCTTCGCGCACTTATAAACTGCATTCGTATTCGATTTAATAAGTGTTCATTGGCTTCAAAGACCTCTGCTAGCAAATCCTTCGACCTGTACGCCAAAGCAATAGATTGCTTCGCCACTTCATATACTTCTCGAAATACGATCATGACGATGGTGAAAAGGGCCGGATGTGGTTGAAATTATTATGCTTATAATAATATTTTTTTAAAAACTAAAATTGAGCATTTCAGAATATAGTTAATGTGGACTGGTTGTATACAAATTTTGTTTTAACTAAATTGGTTCAAAATGTGGAGCATTTGAAAATTTTAAAGAGTATTTTAGCATAATTGTTTTACGAGACCTATTACCTTTGTCTTTGAAAACAGTAAATAAAAAAGACTAGTAATAATATAAATCACTTTTTAAGCACCCCCTTTTACAGAATAGAGTAAGGCAATGAGGGATAAAAACGTCATGGATATCTTTGTTTATAGATTCAGTTACTTAAATCGATTAGTAAAAAACGGACGTAAACTCTAGACGGGGCATGGTTAATTTTTTATTTTTTACAGGAGTCAAACTTTTGGCTATTTATATTATATAACCTGTGGCGTTTGGCAATATTATATAAGGTGGAAAAGTATGAGTTGTAATTACCTTCTACGGCATCCCTTACTTTTTACTCTCGTAACTGGTAGTGGATACTTCCAAAGCTTTGCTTGGTTGGGACGGCGAGCGGCGTAATTAAGTTCGTCTTTATGTGACCGTCGCGGCGCTTTTCCGCGGAGCCTTGGCACGTGATTTGGCGTCGGAGCTTTAGGCACCCGCATTAATCATTTTGCAACAAAATGTAAACAAAATAATTTACTGTTTACCTGCTCTCTGTTCCCTTACGAATTCAAACGGTTCAAGTGTATAAACTTTTTAAATATTTTTTTATTTTTTACTGAACAATATAGTCATATCGTCTATATAACTAAAATATGTATGCAATTTTGAGGAAAATTTTTTTCTACTTTCTGAATCAATTCAAAATGTATATTGTTATGCAAAATTCAGTAAATGCTTTAGACCTAAGAACTAAGACATTTTTAAAGTTAATTAAATGATTGATTTTATTAAACTACAACTGCTACAAAAAAAACACTTTATTATATAATGCTTAATGTAAATAAAAAATCCCTTTAAAGTCAATCTAATCTTTTCTTTTGCATAATATATGTTCTAAATTCAATAAACATATTTAATAAACTGCAAGCTGCGTCCTACCATTCTAATAATACTTCGTAATAATTGTTAATTTTGTACATACGCAATTTGTCTGTCATATTTACATGGAAATACTATGTTCCGCTGCCATGGACAACCAAAAAATGACGACGTTTATTCTTTATAATAAGAATTAAAAAAATGAAAGATGCCCTCACAGAAAAAAAGCAATATAATTGCCTGCAAATTAACATATAACGCACAATACTTTTCACGATGTTAATATAATAATAGGATATTTTTTTATTATACAATATATGCAAACGGGTTCAAAGGCTCGATCAGTGAATGTATTTTTTGTAAAATATAAAAAGTAAGCCATGTTCTCTTCCAATTCAGAGCATACATTTTTTACGATGCATTTAATCAGAAGGCGTGGATTTGTTGTAAATCGGTCACTCAATCTTCCCTTTCAGAGAAGGCGCGTATAGAATGAATGTGAAAGAACTAGTTGTAATCTAATCGCTCTTTCTACGACCCTGTTTCCATGGTTGAGTAGGGGCTGGAGGGGGATGGCATGAATGCATCACCGACATCCATATTGTGAACTGTGTGTCGAACTTTTGATTGCGAAACGGTATTTGTACGAAAGCCTTAGAGCGATTCATAATGCAGTGTTTCCCAAACTTTTACATGTCTCAAAATCTGAAAAAATTATCGTCACCGAAAAGTAATTCATTTATGATATCAAAGCTTCATTTGAAATTAATTATTACTATATGTATATACATGTCATATAAAATATTCATAAATATAAATAAAGTACTTTTAAAGTGTTAACTGTCAATTCTTGGTAGTAGAAGTAGTACAAATGAATTGTGTTTTATTTTTTTCAATAAATAAAGTATTTATTATCTACAAGTTCCACCTTGTCCCACCCGATATGTGTACGAAGCTGCTGTTTTATAGTCACAATAATTATCAAGAAAAGAAACGAATTTACCTGCATACAATATTAACATAAATATTTTTTGTACATTTTATTGGAACAAATGATCATAAGTATTTGTGTTTCTACTGAAACATATCGTGGCTCCCCGTAGAAGCCACGACCCGTGGGTTTGAGAAACACTGGCTTAACTGTCACACCGATCGGTCATGTAACATAAGGTATGAATTGTGGGGGTCTTAATTAACGGTCTTTCGTTATCATAATTTGAAATTGGTAAAGTGAATCAAAATTATACCGACCAAAATAAAAAAGCAATATTGAATATCAAACTTGGATTATTGAGATTTTGTACACTTCCATGTATTTTGTCACTAATGACCCGCGTTTCGCCTTTCGGCATCTTCAGGCATTCGAGCTCACGAATGAACTCGAGTCAGTTCGAGTCCATTGATGCCGATGAGATGCCGAAAGGCGAAACCCGGGTCGTTGGTGACAAAATACATGGAAGTGTACAACATCTCAATACTCCAAGTTTGATATTGGAATTCCATCAAGCACCCTCAGTCGATGTCTTGAATTATATCAATATTGAATAGTTTTGGAGTTACTTTTGAAGCTGAGTTTTGATGATAAAGTACTTAAGTTACAGTATTCCCTCATAATATTGTAATTAGTGAGTTGTGCATGTGCAGTTTAGACTTAAGATAACAGAGAAGTTCAAATGCTCAACTGTAAATAATATGATTATATACAAATGTAAATTTTTTGTTTTCAGTAGATATTTTCCTACTAAAACCATTTCTCATTTTTCTGACTATTTTAATGCCAGCTTAAAAACAGGTCGGAAGAGTCCATTTATCCCTTTCACGTTTGTATTCTAACTAGGTCCTGTTAAATACCACATTTTATCAGCAAAGTACTTTGCGAGGGAAAATAATCCTAATTAAGAATACGTACTGTAAAGGTTTGGTTTTCCATAATGAAATTTAAGGAGTATTCGATTGTATTTGTGCTTCATTTGAATTATAAATGCTATTATAATAAGCATTGTTATATAAAGTTGAGTATTTAATTTGCGCGTTCACTTCTAATCCCAGTTATTTCATAAAATTATTTTGCAATCGATTTATATATTTGTTTTCAAATGCATGGGTGTGTATGATGTTTATATTCCTCTACAACGAGATTGATAAACTGACTCTAAGTATCCTCACTGAAAAATAGAAGTTGAGTGACAATAAAAAATAGTTTTCGTAAAATGGACTATTTTCAACTCAAAAATTCATTGTTTTCTTGAACGTTGAGTACAATTTTAGCTTTCAGCTGAATATACCAGGTTTAAGTCACGTCCCGTAATACCTTTGTGCAAATTTGTATGGATGGATTCGAGTGTTGCACTCTGCCAAGGCCTGTCTCGCATCAATACGAAGGATCAAGGTATTTTTATTCGTATCCTGGTGTGACAGTGAATGTATTACGTGGATGCGGATAGCATAAGGAGAAAAATACAGAAGAATCTTTTAAAACCATCTCCAAACTGATGAAATATTGTCATTTATGTAAAATTGAACATTTCGAATTCGTCTCACAACTAACCCATTTATTTGACTGACGGTATGAAATTAGTATTGGCAATATGTCTAATAAGAAAAAATAATATTTATAAATATTTTGTAACTAAAACACTACTACAATGTAAACACCATATATAAATATACAATATATATATATTATATATAGAGATACTAAGCTAATACTCATTGCCATCATATAAAGAAAAAGATGAAAGCAAAGTAACGGAACGCACACTGTGAAAAAAATATTACTTCGGCTCATGATTTGATTTGGTGCACTATACCAAATAAAATAATTTTTTGTAAAAATATAAAATAAGGTTGAAATTACAGATTATGTATCATTGGTCAAAAACATTCGTTTGCCATAAGCTACCTTTTTACGTATGACGGTAGTGTAGAAGTAATTTGTTGTGATGGTGCTTTGATTTTGTACGTTTATTCATATATTATATCCAACGCTTTCAGTATTGTTACGCCTTGAGGAATTGACAGTTTGTGTAACCGTTGAAAATTTGAGTTCATTCGTGTGCTTTAAGGCTGAGGATTACGAAAGTACGTCTGTTGCAAAGAAAACGGAACTAAAAATACAATTATACGTTGAACTCGTGAAGTACAAAAAATATCAAAACCACGAATGATTAATAGTATTGTATATGCAATTTTGCTCGATTTAAAAAAAAATCACTGAATCCGTTATTAGAAATTTAAAAAAAAAAACAATATTTGCATTCATGTTTTTTTTTTTTTTTTTTTTCATGTCCGCTCCCAATGTGGAGCATATGGTCTCTTAATGGAGGTATCTTGACAGATTTTTTTCTACGAGAACTGCTTGTCACTCAGTTGCTCAACCTCTCTTTTCTTTTTCGAAGAGAGTAGGGATAGAAGGATAGGGCTATGACAGGACTAGTGGTTAGCTAATCGCTCTCGTTACGCCCAGTGAGGATGGGATTGGTGGGAGGGAGGACTCAGACTATGAACAGAAATCCATAAATCGATTGAAAGATCAATCTATGAAAACCGTCCGCACCGGGAATCGAACCCGAGACATCCGTGACCGTAGCCAGCGACGAAACCAACTGCGCCACGGACGCCGACATTCATGTTTACTCCTAATGAATTATCTAAAAATATTTTAAGTTGTCTAAAACTGGTTTTGAAGAAAGTATCTCAGCCTTGCTCTTCAAAAACTGTATATAAAGAAACTTAAGGTTAAAGAAAAGACTAATAGTAAATCAATCGCGCTCTTTACTCCCTGTTTTCAGAATACGATAAGTGTTATACTAATGAGCAATGAAAAGGTCACATGTATCAAAATCTTTGTTTATAATTTCAAAAATATATTACAACATCAATGGATGAATGTTTCAAACCCTCGACCGAGCAACCAAATATGACGAAAGCCCAGGATCGTTGCTTTCTCGGCTATGAGACAAATGATGGATGTATACATATCGACTGTGAAAAGGAAAAAAGGACGTAACCCACACCATAAATATTGTGTATAATTCACACGAAACGTGCTAATACGCTATATTTATATACAAATATATCGTCTGTAGAAAGGCAAAAGGACTTATCCCTTCGTCTTTTCAAAATATTTTTTTTTCCATAATCTCAATGTAAACAATATAATACACGTTTTGTTTAGGCTATACACAATATTTTTGTGAGTGGATTACGACCTTTTTCTTTTCCACAGTCGATATGACTTATCATACTAATAGTGTAACTCATTCTAGTGGTTTAATAAGTTGAAAAATATTATTCAGTTATATTAATTATATACATTAAACCAAATAAAAATTTAAAACGTAATTATTTTTACTGTATTAACCTTTTGTTTTCGTAATCGGTCTCGTTGTAAAGGAAAACTAATCGCAAATTAATCAAGGTTCAAAATGTGTGGAAGTTACCTTCCATGAGTGTTTAAATATAAGCTACAATATTTTATCAGTTGGCACGCTATAATTTCAAACGGTTTGGCGAAATGTTACCCACGTTGAAAATATCCAATATCATAATCCGATTGGGTTTTATTTATTTTTCTTTCGTGCTTTCAATGTAAGGTAAAAGGATCACAGCCATTTGAGGATTAAGCCTATAAGAATACATGCGTGTAATAATAATTTTATCGTATGAAATATCGTAACGATAATCATAATATGCCGCGCGTATCCTATTACATAAGTAGCTTATTCCCTTCCAAAAGCGTCATTTCGTTTTATTCTTGGAACATTTTGTACAATTCCTTACAACGTTCATTTACACAAAAGGTGCAATTTCTTTCATCTAATGATTCTGCATTTTTTAAAGTACATTCACCCTTAGCAAGGATCATATCGACTTACTGCTAGAAATTTTCTACTTACATTTCACAGGCTTTTGCTGTTTTCATATTTCGATATTTGTATCATAAGTCATTGCCAAACATTAATTTGTCTTTTTTGAATAACCTGTAAAACCTAAAGATAGATATGAGCATTTTTTTACACAGTATCTGCTCCCTATTTAGAGCATATGGCTATCACACAGCTTTACTTTGCTTCCTCCCAGGTCATCCCAGCGTTACGTCGTTTTACCGAGTACATCCGATGGATGGTCATCAGCGACCTTTCAGGGTGACAGAATCCATTCGGTTGGTGGAAGAGACAAGCAGGATTCAGTTCTTCCAAACTAGTTGTTTTAATACACAATCATAATTAAAATTCCTCAATAATGTATGTCCTAAATTATTTCAGCCATGAAGTATGGGACTACAGAGACATTTTGAATTTAAATAATATATACATGACAGCAATGTCTTCAATGGAATAGTAAGATATAGTAGTAATCATGTAAATAACAACAGGCAAAACGTTAGTTTCATAATTCACAATTCATTTGTACTACTTCCACATATTTATGTGGAAGTAGTACAAATGAATTGTGTTATTTTTTTTTTTAATATAATGTCTGTACACCAAGAATTGACAGTTAACACCTTAAAAGTGATCAAAACGTTAGTGTTTTTGTTCAATTTTATCCCACGATGCTGAGTAAATAGATTCCATCAACGATAAGTATTATAATATTCAGTGATTGTCAACACCATTATATGAAAAGTCAGACGATATGAGCTGTGTCCATCACTGGCCGTGAGATGACAAAGGGAATATCTTTTTTTTGCCTTATGGTTTGATTTTTCGACGCGGAAATGAAAAAAGGTTCTGCCAAAAAGCTGTGAGGGTACTGATCTGTATCTGCAATATAAATCGAGTCGACAGTATTCGACTGTCAGAAGACTACAATAAAGAATAAACTCACAATGGCCGCGCCATAAAAGTGAGATGTCTGAAATTATAAAACGAAGAGTAATTCATTTTTTATCATAATAGCTTTTTGGCGTTTAAAAATGTATTGTTTACTCTCAATAGTGGACTTAAAAAATTTAGAAAATCCCTATTGTTTGATACTAGAAATGGAAGAGTATTTAAATTTCCAAATTTTTCTTCTTAAAAATTCGGGCGGCAATAATTTTAATGGCTTCGTCTTTAGGTTGGAATTTTTGTTTTATCACATTAATTTGAAAGATAATTATTTTCACATTCATTAATAAGTTTTAAGTCATTGAGTATCTAGCTCAGAAATAATTACTCTAATTTCTTGACAAGGGATTCGTTACTGTCAGTTTGTTCGAACGAAACGATGACAATATTAAAAAGATTTTTTACAGTGTATGATACTCAAACTCTTATTTCTTATTACGTACTACAAAATGTGGCGAAAGTTTATTTTATTTTGTGTATTTCAGACATCGAGTGATTTAAACAAGCAAATATTCATGTTTCCTGATTCTTTTAATGGTATTATTATAATAATAATGGACTTTGCTAAATTAAATGTTTTGTGAATAGGAAATTGTGTTAGTAAGCAAGTGTTCTGCAATCTTTGTAGAATAAGTACAATATAGTGAAGCCAAATTTTTAATTAACCGATATTGTATTTTTACTTACTTGCTTAACTGATGCTAAATAAAATCCAGATTCATGACCTATCGAGTAGGGCTTTCAATCCCAGGATTCGGGATCCCGAGCAATAAGTCAATCCTAGGATTGACTCAATACCAATACCGGGATTTCGGAATCCGCCGTAAAAAAGGAATTTATGGTTTTTTTGCATCATTATTTACAAAAACGCAGTATGTAAAATAATAAAAGTTATGATAGAATTTATTTTCTTTTAGGAAATTGAATTCCTTACCCAGCCCACGGTGGTCTTACTCGACTCGCCGAATTCGTGTTCATAATCATATTTTTTTTGAAAATTTCAAACATGAAAACCTGACTTTTGTCCGACCAATAACAAACGCGTGAACGTCCGGTTGTCACGGGAGCATTAAAATTTTTCTCAAAAAAAATTTAAACGTAAAAACTTGGTTTTTGTTCAATCTCGCGATCAGAAAACGGGTCTGCGATTGGATGCCCTACTATCAAGCGATTGCTCTTCAGACATCTAGATTCCAAGATTTTTCTTTTTAGCAAGGTTCATTGACCAATCTGGCATTTTTATCCACGTTTCCAGCCGGTCACTTTCAAATTTACCCTGGAAGTTGGTACTGGAAGTAATATTATTTTTTTGATTTTTTCAAAATATTTTAAGTATCCTTGTAGTGTTAGTACGATTGTGAAAAGTGTAAATTATAATCCAAGCTCTATAGATGACTACAAGTGAAGAAAAGAAGTTGGAATTAGTCCTCTGTCCTAGAAAGTAAGCATATTTTAAACAGTGAAGTAGAAAATCGCTGAATAAACGTGCACGCGAAACACGATTTTTAAGAAATGGTTATATAATGTTAAAAATACTGCATACAGACCAATAACCTTGAAATCAGCTGAAATATATTATACCCCATTTCACTTCCTCATTTTTTCAATACTGTATGAAAAATAAATATTATTTTCACCATATAATAAATCTGTCGCTTATATCAGTGCACCGTAACCTTTTATTTACCACCGCACACCCAAACATACCACAAGATTTCCGTGGCACACCAAAAGTAAAACGTAACAATAAAAGAGAATACTCATATATTAGATTAAATTTGTTATATGAACATCATAAAAAATATGTTTATTAGACAAACATATTTTAGAATTCTCAACATTCAAAATAAAATACCTGTATTTAAACTATTAATAATTCACGACAAAGGGAAACAAGTTTAAAAGCTAATTTTAAAGAGCTTTACACTTTTTTTCAAATAAAGTACAATTTGTTTATACTACTTTGCACTGTTAGTTGCAACAAAGTAGTAAGTTATAACTAAAAGTCGAACAATGGTGAGGCACAAACTATTGCAGGAAAATCTGTACCTGTATCTGTGACTTTGAGAGTGGTGTCTATTGACTCGAGTGTGTCCACGCTAGTGAAATATTTTTTAAGAGGTGCTATATTATAAAACAAATAAAAATGTAAATCTGCACATATCACATTTGACTCTTTAAATTTGTGAACGTTTATATATCATAAATTTTACAGGTCCATTAAATTTATACATTGCTTATTAAATATTACCGATCCTGTTTGTCCAATATATCTAGCTTTGCAGGAATTACAATTTAATAGATAAATACCACTTTGGTTCAAAATATTAACTTTATCTTTAGTATTTACTAACATCCTACTTAAGTTTTGAGTATTATAAAAGGTGACATTATAAAGTATATAGATATTTTGACAAACAGGAAGGTGTTTTAATATTAGAATCAAGGAATATCTAGCTTGTGCTGAAAAAGGAGATGATTTGTCTACATTTGGTAATCATTTGTTTCTGAATAAACATTCGTGTGACATAACAGAAAATTTCAAAATCCTGCACTTAAATAGCATATATTTAAAATTAGATAAACAAGAGATATTAGAAATAAATAGATATAAATTCAAATTTATTGAATGAGCAAACCGTCTTTGCATCTTCTCCTTTGTTACATCCGATTCATTGATTTGTATTATACCTGTAATGTTATTTTTAACTTATAGGAATTGAGTCTTTTTAATTTTTGTTTCGGCGTCCGTGGCGCAGTCGGTTTCGTCGCTGGCTACGGTTACGGATCTCTCGGGTTCAATTCCCGGTGCGGACGGTTTTCATAGATTGATCTTTCAATCGATTTATGGATTTATGTTCGTAGTCTGAGTCCTCCCTCCCACCAATCCCATCCTCACGGGGCGTAACGAGAGCGATTAGCTAACCACTAGTCCTGTCATAGCCCTATCCTTCTATCCCTACTCTCTTCGAAAAAAAAAAGAGAGGTTGAGCAATTGAGTGACAAGCAGTTCTCGTAGAAAAAATTCTGTCAAGATACCTCCATTAGGAGACCATATGCTCCACATTGGGAGCGGACATGAAAAAAAAATAAAAATTTTGTTTATCAGATATAAAAATTTGATGGATACTCATAGCTGCTCTGCGTTCTATACTTAAAATGGCTGTTTATTGTTAATATTAATTACATAATTAATATTTGATTGTTTTTAAATGGTTTACTAATTTTTTCTTATAATTTTCCCAATACACTATTGCTTATTGCATTAATAATGTCGTTAAAAAAAATTCTTAGCCAAAGGACTTTTAATGTAGCTGTATTTGTGATTTTAGATTTTAGATTTTAGACAGTATTTATTGATTTGTAAGAGGTCCATAACATTTTAATTGTAGACTATTTTATTTGATTTATGTATAATTTGTTTGCTAATCAGTATTTTCTTGTCTTAGTTCATGAACCATCAGTTTTATATACCTCATTTTTACACTCAATTTTATATAAATAGGCCTGTTATGTTTGTATTTTTATCAGTTGATAATGATCGTGATGAGCGAAACCGGTCCTGATCATTATAAATATGTGGCAGTAGTACAAATGAATTGTGTGTTTTTTTTTTTTAAATATAATGTCTTTCTACCAAGAATTGGCAGTTAACACCTTAAAAGTGATTACTAATATAGTCGGTGATGACAGTGTTTGCAAACTTTAATATTATTTTTACTGAGAAAATAGTATCTGTCAATATTGAAAACAAACTTTTCGCTGTTTGGTTATCTTAAAATATTGTTTTGTTGTTAAGGATCAAAATCACGGGTTAAAAGTGGCCAATAGATATATGAAAAATAAAAAAAACCAAATCGACCAAGGATTAAAAAAAAATACACACGATATTTTCGTACTGACGACGATATTCACATTTTTTATTCATATGCAACCAAAAGTAAACGAAGCACAATGCATACTATATAAACAACAAAAAATAAACTACCTATTTGGTGGACTGTCTACGGTACTTGTAAGTTTTTAAGGCGCTTAATAGAAATCGTTTGGGCAAAAATTTTCCGTATACAAAGTCCTGCTTCAGTCTGGAACTTGGAAGAAATAAATAAAATACACGAGAAACGGAAAATGTAAAAAGTAAGCAGAAGAAACAATATCCTCCCACAACAAGCTAAGAAAAAAAACGACCTATTTTATTTGAGAGTTTTTTTAGTTTAATGATCGCTGATATGTTGTTAGTTGAAAATGTGTGAATAAATGCATTTTTTTAATGAACTTTTTAAGATTTTAAATAGTATTTCAAATTATTAAAACGATATATTTATATGTTAATTGGGTAAATACAATTTTTTTACAACACTATTTTATAATGTAGCATTCATTTCTTGGAAATTATTATATACCAATGGTTCCCAATTTTTATAGATATTGCTTAAAATATGATCATTGAAACAATAATTTCGGGACCAAATACATGGAAGTGTACAAAATCTCAGTAATTCAAATTTAATAATTTCTTCGTCGCAAACTTCCTAGAATTTTTAACGAAAGAAATTATTATTTGTTATTTATTCTACTTAAAATCACGTAAATATTACTTTTTTACTAGAATGGATGAGAATACTTTTGAACAGATCGTAAAAAAATATCTTATATCTAGTTAAAAATTAAATATAAATTTAAGAGCTTACAGAAAAAAATCACCAAGTAGACGATACAAAGAAATAAATTTATTTATTGTATGCAAAGGAGTCAAATAATATATTTTAAGAGAAAGAGTATATTTTAGATATTGAAAAATATCTACTTATGAAAATATTCTTAGAAAGAGATTATTAAAATGCGAAAAAAAATTATTAGCAATTAGTATATCATCTGCCTAAAGAGCGATGTTCGTGTATCGAGAAAATATAACATAAATGGAGAGCATGAGAACATTATTACTTATTATGTTATAATAAGACTTAATTCCACGGCTGTTATGTAATACGTTGAAATAATATATTTTTATAGTATCTGCTATAATTTGTAATACAAAAAATTATTATTTTTGTCGAGATTTAACTTTTGAATGTTTTTAGCTACGTAATTATTTTACAGAATATATTTAAATATATGTGCTTAAGCTAAATCTCACTATCAGTATTTTGAGAGTTGTCATTATTTAATATAAAACAGTTGTGCTTACATTTATTTGTTTTATTGATTGAATTGGCATTTACTTGGTAGAACTTCATTATAGGTAAAAATAACAACATATTTACTTTTACAAGAATTTTATCGCTTTGTTGATAGCTAAGCTAGTATGTATAGCTAAGATGGATGAAGCTTAGATATAGTTCTGAGGATGTCGTGAAGCTGTAATAGCTATCAAAAAACTGATAAAATTCTTGTAAACTAAATGCTTTGTTATTTTTTCTCTATTGCATTTTTTAATAAAAAAAATGTGTATATGAATATTTATAAACGGGTATACTGGTTATTTTTACAAATTTTGTCTGCATGATTTTTAATAGTCTCCAAAAACTATAAAGTTTAACAATCATTGATTGCTACACTCAGCCTTTTTATAGAATAACCCAATTGATAAAATAAAGTACAACTAAGATTTCGGTCAGTTGTTGGATGAAAGACGATTGACCCTGGATTGCTTTTGTTATTGAAGACTACGGAACAATACGAAGGATTACAATTAAATAAAAGAAATCCACGAAATCCTCCTATAAAAAAGTAGTAAAGTCAGATTACACCATGTTCTTTTATGATTAATATTTTTCTATAGAAGGATCTCTTTGGATTTAGACTTGATTTTATTGTTAGGAATTGATTCACCGTGAAAACCATGTTATAGTTTTTTTTATGATAAATAAATACAAAAATGTTTCTAACAAAAGGTAAAAAATCTTTAAGCTATTATTGAACAAATTTCTATTTATGTATTTTTTTATAAATAACACGTTTTTTGGATTTATTCATTGTAACCCGTGTAATTAATTACATAAAGATTTATATTATCATTCAAAAATAGTTTAGCTGGTTGCAGACACGCAGCGCTTAGATATACTTCTTATATCAATGAAAATAATTATGTAATAGAAAAATGTTTTCACGAAGCCAATCAAGCAGTCATTTTGGGAAGAATAATTTTAAAAGTTTCGAGTATTTGCATAAACACCAATAATCTTTTTTTTTAATATAAAGTACTGATTAAATACGAGCAGTCATTTTTCAAATCTTTTGAACCTGGAAAATTTATATCTATATATTTTTGAAATATATGCATACTAAACATAATACAAGATATTTATAATACATATTTGAACCATGAAGGCAAACAAAAAAAAAACGTTTTCACAATGAAACACAGTGCAGTGGTTGCGTTTTTTTTAACCAAACTCGTTCACAGTGTAGAGCACATCATATGGACTCGCAATGGGCACCTAGACAGACTTTTTTCTACGAGATTTAGTTGTTATTCAGTCAATGGTCCATGTTTTTGGGACAGAGTAAGATGAAATGATGATGAGTATTATGAAATTGTCCGTCCTGTGAACACTGACAACGAATATAACGAATGTCCATGGACGTTGACAACTTAGCAACAGGACTCATAATCGTCTCTTAATCGAGAGAATAATGTATCAAAATTAGTAAAATATAGAAAAAAATATATGCTTTTTCATGTGATAACAGTGGAGTTCTAATAAGCTAATGCTAATTCAATCAATATTGTGATATACTATTGATTTATTATATTACAAAGTATCATATATTATATTGTGTTAATATATCATTTACATAGTTCAAATTAAACCATTCGTTTTTAAATAAGAATAATCTGAGTATCTCGAGTTGATTTTTTGAACTGTTGATAAAAAGAAAACGTGAATTTAATGAAGTGGTCTTCCCTCGTCACGGAGGCACAGGCAGGCACTGTCCCTAGATTGCGGTCAGGGAACTGGACATTGCATTTCAAAAAGCCTTTATTAAGTAAATAGGGTTGTAAGTAAATAGTCAGAAAATAAGGAAGCCGTATGAAAATTTGTGAATTAATCAAAAATACGTTTTCATTATTAGTTTATTTTATGTGATAATGAATCCACGAATTAAGTCCGATAAAAACTAAAGTTGCGGTTACCAATATTTCAGTCAATTACCTCTGAATTGAAAAAGTGTTTTTTTGCTAATTGTTATACAAACTTACTAGTAACCAACAAAAAATTGGTTAAAATTAATTTTTACTTTAAATTTTCAAATAAGGTTTCAGCGATAATTTAAAATTAATGCAACTTCCCATTTCATGCCCATCTCATAATAAAACATATTTAAAACTAATTATGGGCAATATTTTAATTGTATACACATATATCTATATAAAATATGTGTATATTAATGTAAAGTAATAGTTAAAATACACATTTTGTTCCAAATTAAATAATCTAATATTCCGTTGCACAAGGAATTATATTGAATTTTGAAAAATAACAAAAATACTATTTTTATTAACTATTCAAATTGATCTCAAATTATATTGCCGGCAGTAAAATTTCCTTAGCTTTTAAAATACCTATGTGCAAGTTTCATTCATACGGCCAGCCTTATGTTTATAGCACCCACGGTTAAATTCCTTATGGGCCCTTTAAAAGGAATTAACTTTGTTCTCAGTAAAGTGATCCCTCTCTTGGAAAAGAGAGTACCTTACCAGCAGGTAGCCGTTTTTATTGGCTATTTTTACATAGTGTCAGAGGTCAGGGAAGGTTTATGTGGAAAAAGGTCTTAACGTGACCTTTTTACCAATGCCTTTTTTAACAGAAATGGCGATACCCCAATCGTCGAGGGAAACTTAGATTATTTTTACCACAATCATATTGATAAATAAATATTTTCTGAAAACCATTTTTACAATATGAATATAAATAACTGTACTTCAAACATTCATAAAAAGTTTTACTATAATAAGCATATGCTTTTCCATATCAATATTTATATAATAGGATTGACAGATTTATGAAATAAAAGTTTACTAAACGATGATTTTTAGTAAATACATTGATATTCAAATAATAAAAATATTACAAAATGACTGCAACCGGCTTCACTCAACGAGTGAAAATTTTTAGTTGAGGTATTTTCTTAATAATTGTAATTGCAATTCTATCTCCTGGTGTGAAGTATATGACAGTACCATAAAAGTTGTTATTATTAAATTGAAGTTTTTACTTTGTTATTACACGTTTTATGCGTCTTGAAGACTCTTCTTAATGAGGCAAACAAGGTGTCGCACCTAGCTACACAACCAACACGATTATATTATCAATTTAAATATTATTATAGTTACCACCGAATCCACCAAAAATGTTAAAATAGGTAAGAACAACTGGTTGGTAATTAGTTGTTCAACGCTTCTTTTCGGAAATCGCGATGCTATAAAGACGGGACCAGGAAAGCAAAAGTAGTTAACTAATCGATTTGTCTACGCTCTGTTTTTATGATAGGATAGCAGGTTAGTAGGATAGCTCGTTAGTATGATTGACCGATTGAAAAGTCCGTATAAGGATTCCATCTTCTGAACCTTAGAACGACCGACCAAAAGCGTTGACTACTCGATTGCAGGATTTTATTTGACTTTTGACTAGTCTTAAAAAGCGTTGTCCAATCGTATTTAAAGAGGTTATTATCATTTTTTTTTGATTTTGATAATAATGTATTTTATTTTCATAAAAAATAGATTATTAATGCTTGGAAAGGTTTTTTTAGGTATTTTGTTCAGTCCAAAATGTTGTTCACTGAAATTTTAATGTTGTTCAGTATTATTTCAAATATTCATAAGAATAAAAATAATTTTCACACTCTGACAATTTTATCGTTTTTTTTCTCTACTGAATGATACAAAAAATACGCCCCCGGATGGGCTCGAACCATCAACCTTTCGGTTAACAGCCGAACGCGCTGCCATTTGCGCCACGGAGGCTGATATTTAAATCTCAGTATAAAACCATGAATTATTGTTGAATCTTTGAATCGTGATTAATTTACAACGGGTGCTTAAAGATTGCAATGCAAAATTGTAATCAATTTCAAAACAAAATGATTCGCCGTGACCGTCGACTCTGCTGATAACACAAATATTTATTTATGATGATGCAACAAGCTGTACTGCATTATTATTGCATATACAATATTGATTATAACACCCAGGGGATATTATTGCTTGTTATTATTATTGCTTGGGGATATAATTATGATGATGAAAATTTTTTGATTGTAAATAATTGACAGATTTGTTTCTTGCCTGATACTGCCATGAATTTTGAGAATAATAATCAAGTTTTTTAAACCTGTCTGAAGTTTCTCAAAGAGGCATAATAGATGGAAGAATAAAAATGACAAATTTGATTGTATTATAATGTTAACGATGAATATACACAAAGTCGAAATCCATCGAAAATATAATGTCAAAGAACGCGATGTACATTAATAAACAATCTCGGTAACTTACAAATAAAACTTAATGAAATAAACAATAAACAATAGATGATAAGAAATCGCGCGGTCAAAAGATGAAAAGTAAACTTTGATGTTTGTGTCCTGAGCTTTACGTTTTGCGACTGCCACTATTTCTCATATAGTATTATATATTAAGCTTAATGTCAGTAGTGCAGTAGTCAGTTTGTTGTAAACAGTCATATGTGTACTTGTAAAATAATCGTAGCAGCGGGCAAACAACCACATTTCTAATATTGTCCGACAGATGGTTATGACTTCTGACAAATGAACATCGCATATTAGATTTTTACCAACCGTTTGCGTATAATGGAATAATACTTAACGTCACACAAATATTATATTGTTATTATGCTAGATTTTTTCTTTTCTGCTTTCGCTTTATAGCCGTCAAATATAATAGCAAAAAAAATAATTCCGTTCTTAAAACGCTTTACTTCAAAAGGATCCACAAACATACAAAGATATATTTTAGCAGGATGGAGTATTTTTAATGTTAAATTTTAATTGATAAGGTTGTTATTACACTGTAACTGGGTGATGTAATTCACGTCTTCAAGAAGTTTCTTCAGATTCCTTTTTACGAGAGAATTTTAACTCGTAGATTTTAACGATAGTTTAGAAATTAATTATAATTATTTAGTACATGAGTATTTTAACAGTGTGAGGGTACTGATCGTTTTCTATTACTAGCCGCAGAGAACAGGAAGATGCAATTACAATTTTTGTATGATTGAGGGTGGGTGGGGAGATATTTATATATAATATAATAGCGAGTAGCCGGCATGCGTTGCAATGGAACTCACAGAAAGAAAGTGATTGTGTTTTAATTCTTTTTATTGAAGTGCTTAAGAATACACAATATTTAAACGTTTTACGTCTGGTACTTACAAACAAAAACTAAAAGATTTTCCTAAGACTGAGCAGGCCACATACAGCTGCCCATATGAGAAGAGATTTAGTCTACACACTTGTAGTGACTGTTTCTGTACTCTGTTGAGAGTTTGCAAATGCAAGTCACACTGGAAACTGCAGATGTTTGAAGCGTGGCAACAATACACCTTCTCCTTTAATTTTTTCATTTAAGAGCAGCAATTAGAATTTAACAATAAACACCACTTGTTATGTCACACACGAACTGAAATGTCACTCTTTGTACTTATTTGTTTTTTTAAGATTTTAGATTTCTTTTTTTAGAAACCTTCACGGGTGTGTGCACAACAACTCAGCAAAGTTTCATCGCGATCGGATGAATGGTATAAGAATGCATACGGGACAATCAAACAAACATTCATTTTTATATATATAGATGTATTAGATATTATTTCGCATCGTATTTATCGATATTGTGTGTATATTTATGAAAGACTTTCTCTTAAGAAGTCTAACAGAACCGGAAATGGTATGAAACAGAAGCCGGCAAAAAATGTTTCAGCTGTGATTGATAAAAGAATAATTTGAGATAACGCGTAGCGAGCGCTGACGATGAGATAAAAGTGACAAAAATGACGAAGAAAATTTTCTCGAAAACAAGAGAATATTTCATATGGCCTCAGGTTATGCCTACATACAGTAGTTGTAAATTTACGGTTGATGAATCTCAATTTTTTTATTGTTTATACAGTTACACATATTATAGTTTTGAAACTGCTCAGTAATATGATATACTCACTAATATTAAGATTTGATTTATAAATTACAATATGACGTATATTTAAAAACTAGTAACCGTTCCCGTCATAGATGACGGAATTGAAATTGAATTACTGAATGTCAAAAGTAGCTAGTACGTCGGAACTGTCTGTGCGTTGCAGAAAATTTTATTTTTTTAATCACCGCGAACGCTTAGGTCATGAGAAAATTTTATACCTACATGTGATATGTGAACATAATAAAACGTCTACAGAGCGGTCTGGGCTATTACATATAAGATAAATTCACAATACAGAAAATGGGTTGCAAGAAATATCGTGAAAACCGAAATCATGTGAATTGAAATATAGAACGGATATGAAATACATTTGAGATGACACAAAATAGAATAGATTTGAGTTTAAAACTTAAAAATAAAAACATCCATGAAAAGTAAAATTTTTCACCAAGTATTTAGTGTAGAACTTCACGTTTTGAACAAATAAAACAATTATTGTGAAAAGAAAAAATGCAAAAATGCATGTTGTTTTTGCAGTAGCAACTAATGATGGTTTTCATTTTTGGATGGAAATTTAAAATACATCCTTCTTTGCTAAAGAACAACAATAAATATTTTTTTGAAAAATTTATGCTTATTTATTAATAGATTGATTTTGATATTCTTCAATAATATTGTGGACTTATGAAGTGTTTTCCAAACATGACAATGAACGGTTTGTGTACCCTGATTCAGATATATTCACTCACTCGACGAGTAAGTGAAAGAGGACGAAGAAGAAGCGTCAGGAGAAAAAACATTCGGATGTTGAGAGTAAAGTAAAGTAATAACGGTGATGAAAACAATAAGGCGGGTGGGTGACACAAACGAAATTGAGAACATTTTCCAACCAACTTGAGATTTGCTACGAATAGGAATAATATAGAAACACATTTTGACCTGCTAATAGCAGATTCCATAAACAATGCACTTACATTACATAGTATTTACGATTTGCATGTTAGACAATAAATTTATTGTTATTACTTGTATTTTTTTCATATGATCGAAAAGATTTATTTTTATTAAAACCCATCGTTGCAATCTTCATATAAATAAAAATTAATTGTTTAAATATGTAAAGTGTAATGAAAATATCATAGTAAAGAAATGTAACAAGTCTAACAATACATTTTACAGGTCAGGTCAGTTACTCGTTCTGCTTAAAACAATTTTGCCATATATTGATTGACTGTTATTGAGACTCTTCCATGTACTCTAGAATATGTTTTGCCAAATTTTGATTATACAATCAAAGAAGTAAGTTCGATCAACCGAGATTCCGGTATTACTGCTGTGTTTTAATACCAAAATTCCAATATTTTGGGGTTACAATATAAAATGCTTATTAATACCCTGAGAGGACTTTTTCTGCAGCCGTACTTATTTGCACGAACGTCCGATCAAGACTGACATATTCTATTATTGGCGAACTAAGCTTTTTAAGATCATATTTTAGTTCAAAGAACAATAAATTTAAATTATCTTTCAAAATTAGCATTCATCAGTATGATATAGTTAAAAAATAAATATTGGTATTGATTTATTCATCCGGAATTTAGATGACATTAATTGGTTGTAATTATTATATTTTTTTCTTATTTTTATCCATATTAGTAATACTGATATTAATGTTTGCAAATAGCGGTATTGATATATTCGTCCGGTATTGCAACCCTTAGTCACAACAACTCCTCCGATAACAACTGTTGTAACAACCCGAAATTTCGCAGACTAAGATAACTCTTATTTTTAATTATATTATCGGATACAAAATTTGGAAACATTCATTACCCTTCGAGTGCTAAAACTAATTAATAAGGCAACTCTTCTAGACAGACTCAGGAGAATTCATTAACGTTAAAGAGAGTAATTTCTATACACCGTCAAATAAAGAAGCCTTAAAAATATCTTGAACATTTTCCATTATTCGGTATATTCCACATATGTCCATTTTTTTACTGAGAAGTGTTCTTCATTTACGAAGGAATAAAAGAAAACAAGCAACGACCTTACAAGAATAATAAAATTATATTTCCTTGTCATAATGTAGAACAGAAATTTTTATATAATGATGTATATTCGCAACATGGGGTATCATTATAATATAATATGGTTATTAAAAATGATTTATTTTGTCAAAGTTTTGCCATATAAGATAAATCTGCTTCACATAAAATGTATGAAATATAAAAGGAATTAATAGTAAAATAAAGTAAAATAGTAAATAATAAAATAAATCTGACCATTTTTCATTTTGAATTTGTAAATATAATTCTCCTAATAGCTCGCATATCTACTATGAAGTTTTGAGGGAAATGTTTTGATGCATATCTACATTTATTTTTATTAACTTTAATTCACCAAAACAATTATCCATATTCCTGTAGTAAAAAATCTAAGATGTGATTTTATTTGAATTAATTAACAACCCTGTTGATTCTGACTAACTTTATATACAATTTTAAACTTAACTAAAACCAGCGCTAGTTTTTATTATTAAGCTTTTGCTCTGTTATAAAACAGTGCGTGATAAAAATAAAACAAAATGTGAAAGCAATTCAGAGATAACGCAATGTCAAAACTGTAAGAGCTTTACTCGCTACTATTATTTATTCTACAGATCTTACAAATTTTAAAGCTTTTTTTGCAATATTTGTGTTAAAAATCTTAGACGTGAGACATTTAGAATTGTTTATAAATAAACTTTTACAAAATACTTGCAAACTTTTCGGTGTTTATTTTAAATGAACAATATAAATGATTTTGGTTTAAAAATGGCGCAATTCGATATTACATTTTTCATTCTTTAAATAATTTAAAATGCAACGTAAATTTTCCAAACAGTGTTGATTTCCACTCGTGAAAAGTTTTCCATCTTGCGCATCTGTTTCCTTTAGACGCAAAAAGTGGAAATAAAAATGCTTTCACGAAAGAAGGAATGAAATGGTAAACAATGAATGCACTTGAACATCTCGCAACTGTTGTCATTATATCACCATTGTATTCCAAATGGTGTATTTTTCACAGGAAAACTGTGAAGCAAATACCTGGGATCATGACCATTTTTATTGTTTTTTTCATTTTTATTTCAAAAGTCATATTTTTTACATTGAAAGAAATTTTCAGCACTTTTTTATGAATAGAAACAAAATTCAGTGAATACAAAAGATTACCTTACAATCATAAAAATAAGACTATTTTTAAATATTCATTAGTTGTTTGGGTAATATCAAAAATAAATCAAATTCAAAAGAATGTTTTGCTTTTATATCTGCGGCTACGGTGTAAAATTTATTTTTAATATACAGTTAAAATTAATAACTTTATAAATTCCATTTGATTCTTTGATGCTTCAATAATATTAATAAAGCTGTACTTGTAATTGTGGAATGACAACATTTTGAATTACTGTTGTAAATTTACCGAGTCATGTCATTGAAAACGAGACATTTAAATACTTATTATATTTTGGTTTTTAGTAAGATTACATAATTTGAATCATTACTCGATTCAATATAAAACTTTCATTATTTCTCAAGAAATTTAACGTTATAAAATCTGAGCATTTGATAAAATAAATATCCATTTATATTTTGTCGTAGAAGACCATTGAAATCCGTCAAAGTTTATTATCATTTGTGTCACGCGCATTCGTTATTTTAAATAGACAATTGTATAATTTAAAATCTCATAAACACAAAATATTCGACGTAAAAATAAGATAAATCAATAAATAAATTACGCAAAAGCTGTGCTTTAAATCTACCAAAAACATTTTTCAATGTCAAAACCAATATTGAACTAAAATGCGGTTGAATATAATTTAACCTCACATACACTTGATCAAAGCTATTAAATGATGTATTGGTTAGGTAAACTAATATTAAATGTTGATAAATGCTCCAACAGTTTACACAACCGGGTACTTAATGTGGCCGTCAACACTTCTATAAAATAAAACGACAGGAAATATACAAGAAAATAAAGCCTCTGACGGTAATATTGGTTACTGCATCAAAGACTGCACGGGTTACACTGGCTACCAACATTTGTGGAAATATTTAATTTAAAAAAAAAATGAAACACGGCACCACTTTTATTATTGCATGAACGAATACTTACTTGCATAGTTATGGCGCGATGATTCTTAATAAGTGTCTATGATCAGGTAAAATTATGCTCAAAGATTCTCACTAGCTCAAATAATATAATATTTCAGTGCTTTTTGTTACACACAGTACAAATTGTTAGTTTACTGATTAAAATCAAACTGAAAACTGACTCTGACAGTAGATTTTATTAAAAATTCTCAATATGTTTAATGTGAGCTTGTGATCTAGCTTCACCTTTTTGTTTAGCGACGACAACAAGACAAAATATTGCAATGAACACATTTAATTTCTCTCTAACCCAGTATTAAAAAAAGAATTGAAATTATAGTTGGTGTGTAAGTTAAACAAAACTTAAAATCATTTGTAAAAGTGATGTATGACAGTTTCTATTCGTATTCAAACTCGTGTCCGAACAATCGAGTAGGACAAATCAAAGAGAATTGTTCATCACTTGATCAATAACCCACCATTATGTAAAATTGAATCAATGAAACAATCTTGAGTTATTTGTTTTTTTTGTTTACTACTTGTGTGTTTAATAAAGGTTGTTAAAAATAAAAAAAAAGAATATTTTAAAAAGAAGTACGTGTACTAATGGAGGGTTTTTAATAATGATAAAATAAAAGGAAAATAGTTGATTATCATGGTGACGAACAATGCTTTTTATTATCAATATATAACCAAAAATTTTATACGGCATCATAATACATTTTGTAAATCCTGGTATAAGAAGGGTAGATACCTACATTTCCTGTAAGGATTCGCCTTAAATAGATCACGTATTTCCCGTGCTGTAAAGAAGATAAATTAAAAGCAAGACGAATGAAGGATTTCTTATGAAAACGTAATAAGGCAAACAGAAAATTTTTGATTGGATTGCGTTCAAATAGTCCAATAAATATTATTTTCACGAAGACTTATAAGTTTTTTTCTAAGAAAACTTTGCATTTTAATAACATTTTGAAGCGAGGTAAGATTTCATACACTTTAGTGAACATTCAAGATAGATATTTATCTATGATTTTAAAACTATCTATGTAAGATATAAGTCAATATATGAAAGTAAATAAATTGACTTAAATAAAAATTACTCAACAATTTCCATATAAGATATAGCAATGACCACCGACCATGGTGAAATATAATTATTATTACGTATCCCAATTATGCATTTTAATTGGCTGTAATCCAGTTGAGCAACCATTCTTTCAAGAGAATTTGAATGAAAAAATAATGAGAAGATTTTTTGCAAGCGTATTTCTCTCAACTCTACAATTTAATGGTGCAAGAAATTGTTATAAATACGTTTCATACAATATTACAAATCAATTAGAAATGCAATTTACGGGAATTAGCTTTTGACATTAAGCACATTTTACAATAATTGAAAATGAACACTGTAATATACATACATGTTTATAATAAAAAAAATATTGTATGATTGAAACATTATGATAACTACAAAATTTATGTAAAACTTTAAATAATAAATTTTACACGAACTGTCAAAAACGTCCATATTCAAATGTAGGGGTCATAGTCAACTGATAATTGAGAAAGTGTAAATAAAAGTTCTACAAGTTTATGAAAACCAAGTTTTGTTTGCCTCGTAGTAGCTCAATGGTTGAATATAAGAGCTTTCTAAATTTCTAAGGAAATAATTTGCTAACATAACAAACTGGCTGCGTGTGAGAAACTAAAAACAAAACAACGGCAGTGAAACAAAACTTTAGTCAACAAAAAGCTTAACTAAATAAAAGTAAACTCCCACGAGACGTTGTCTTTTTTGTCATCGCAATATTTCTTTTAAAAACATATTTGTCATTTTAAGGAAACAGTAGGCGCTTTTCTAGTGTAGAATATAATATTATCTTGTAATATTTATGTGCTATGTGCTGAAATCAAAACATTTGCCCTTTATAGGGCTTACAATACCGATATTGCTGAATCCGAGATCGCGGAAATTCGACTGTTTTTTCAATATTCAAAAATCAACATGGAAACTGCAAAACACTGAATATTTCAATTGTACAGTTCATTACTGAGACATCTACAAATAACCCATTTTGAGATAACGGGAAGAGTATTATTTAAATTGTCACCATTAATCAAATACTATTGATTTGTACCCGAGTTTCATGAACAGGTGTTTAACAATTAGGTAATTTCCGAGTATATTCAGGAGAAGAATATTTAGAAATATCCTTTTACTGACCCAGACATATCAACATATTGTTTAATTCTTTAGAAAGATATAATGTATCTTACCATTCTTGTGGCATTTTTGCATTAGTTTTCTGGCATTTATCTGAGTACTGAGTCAGATAGAGCACAAAGTGTAACATATAAATGCATATTTAACTCAAATTTCAGTATTTCGGAGTAGTCTGAATAATGAACTGAACAATCGACATACCAAATGCAATTGCCAAAAAAACAGGGCATTTTCTGCATCCAGACTTCAATTTGAATAAATTCAATATGAATAAACCAGCCTTTTTAAGGCCTTCTTTTAATTCTAAGTAAAAAGTCAATTAAAGGTATTTATAAAAATCTGCGTTTTACGATGGTGATATAGATTTTTGAAAAAAATTGGAATGGTATTTGATATTAAATACCGAAATCGATTTATTTGTCAGGTATTGGTATTCCATTAACATGCATTTCTTTGTCGTTGCTCATTTTGATCTATTTTTCCAATACCGGTATTTAATATAATATACCAAATTTCCGGTATTGAAATTCTTTGTCCTGCACACTGCTGTGGCATTCGAGTGGAAGAAATAGGCAAAAACTTGAAAAAATAAAAAAATGGATAGCCTTAATTTAAGACATCGACTGAGGGTGCTTGATGGAATATCAATATCAAATTTGAATTATTGAAATTTTGAACACTTCTATGTATTTTGTGTATTCTATTCTATGTATTCTATGTATCCCGGGTGAATGAATGAATGGTAAAAGAACGCATAGAGGACAAACAAACAAACAAATCTTCATTTATATACATATAGATAAGATAGATAGATAAGTAATGATTGCGGCACGAATCATTACTTAAACTTGTTATAGGAGATATAACATTATATACAATTATATGTGTTTTAATGGATTTGGGGAATACTTCGTGGAAAATAATTGTAAATATAAATTATTTCGTAGAAAATAATGATATAGGCCGGTGGCTCCCTCCAAGTATTATTAATGCAAATGGTGAATGCTTCCGCTCCCTTCTCCGCACTAGATAAACAGGAAGTGTACGCTTAATTATTGAGATAGTTTTAATAATTAGTTTATAACAAAGGGAGCTAGAATCAATACTTTATTACTAATAACTTACTACAATAGAATAATAAAATATATTTTATTACTTTTTTTATTATCAATACTCTAAAGTAATATTTCTTAATTATATTTCGTTGTAGAACTCTTAATAATATTGTGAACAACAAATCAGAACCATTAAAACAATATATTATGGAAAGACGCATTGCCGGTAAAAAAATCTTCTTCTGAGAACAAATGTTTTTTAAGTTTTCCAAAACAAGGAATCTGAAGGCTTTTTTCTACTTCTAGACCCCTAAATAAATGCATGCGTCAACTTCTGCATTGGTTTTGCAACTTCATTAATGTTGTTAAAATCATACCTTACTTTCCTCTGGATCGACTAAAAAATCGACTAAATTCTTATGTATAAAAATATTTTCAGCTGATTGGGTGAACATTTTGTTTAAGCCCCGCAGAACTCATATGCAAAATAATGCTTTAAAGCAGTGGTTGCCAACCGATGATTCGTAAGAAAATTTTCTATAATTAAATAAATGTTATTAACATTTTATAATAAAAAAATACTTTATAATAGTTATTTTATATAGTTTTGACTGTATGAAAAAAAAAATATTTTAGCGGTCCGTTGGATAGAAAATTGCGAGTTCAGTGATTCGTGAGGTTCAAAAGGTTAGTGGTCGCTGCTCTAAAACATTGCACCGAAGAAAAATCTCGACAATGATGTTCTCATTTAAATTTTTAAGAATTTGGACAAATATATTTGTTGGTTAATGATGTGAATAACAATAGTTTACATTTAAAACGGTTTAGGTATTCATAGATGATATAAAACAAAGATACCATCGAGTGTATTTCTGTTATGCTTTTGTGTTGCGCAGACATCTGCGAACAGAGTCTAATCTAGCAATTTATTGCAAAGATAAAGCAAAAGAAAAGGAAGAAGCGAGTCTTTCTAGACTGCGTTCTTATATTTATATCGAGATTTGGTGCAACAATTTCCACAGTGAGTAGGAACGTAGAAATCTTCAGTAGTGATGCATGGAAACGTTGAAGAAATCTTGATTGATCTAAAGGCTTTAAGGGAAGTATTTTCGATGAATTTCGGTTGCAGCAAGCAGTACCAAATTCTCATTTATATGATATTTATTGTGAACTTTATATACCAGTACTTTTGTTTATAAACACATTGTATATTTAAGTGAAGATATTTTATTAGGAAATTCTTCTTTAGCAGTGGCGGACGCGGAAAAGGCCGTCAGTCAAGCTGGCCTTCATTTAATCACCCTAAGAGACAAATCTTAAATTTAACGAGCCAGGCTCATATATTCAGTTAGGGACTGGGCATGTCTAAAAATGAGCTTAGTAAGTTCTTCAAACTTACGCCAACATTAAGAGCAATTCTTGGTGAGAATTGAACTTTTGTTAATGATTCAAAGACAATCATTTTCGTATGGGGTTTTTTCTTAAGTGTTTTCCCCACACAACGTCTTTAGCTGACAGAATATTTTTAGATAGCAGTACTTAGCTAGCTTACTTGCGGGAAACGGATATAAAGACTTAATCTGTACTCATCGTAGCAATAACATTAGCCAGGAAACAAGGAGCCCGCTTCGCGGACTCTACATAATAGTTTCAGTAGGGAAAGAAAAAAAAATTAAGAAGGTGAAAAAATAAGCCTTATCTCTTATAATGCCCGATAATGTGAGTTTTCTAACGCAATTGAATGGTAATGAAGGTACTCGCCAATAATTTTAGCTAATACATAAAAATATATGAACAAAATTTTGTTTTTGAAGTGTTTGTGGTACCTGTACTAAATGTATCCTTTTTTCAAGCTGTTTCGTCCGGTAAAACAAAACAATTCTTTGTAACTTGATTACTCTTTCAAAACAATTATATCAAAAGACGCATAGAATTGTATTTTGTCATATACTCATATTCATTGGTGGATCAGCTGTTATTATTTTAATTGAATTTGAGAAAAACACTATTTTATTTTATGATATTGAAACACAAAATCAATTTTGTGTAAAATATTTATTTAGATTAAAATTTATTAACATGTAATCATATTACATAAAATTTCAAGTGAGCTTCTTTTGCAATTAAACAAAAATTATATATAATTTAAGACATCGACTGAGGGTGCTTGATGAAATTTCAATATCGAATTTGGATTATTGAGATTTTTGTACACTTCCATGTATTTTGTCACTAACGACCCGGGTTTCGCCTTTCGCCATCTTCAGGCGTTCAAGCGCACAAATGGACTCAAACTGACAGACAGTAAACAGTGTCTAACGTTTATATAGAATATACAAATACGACAAATATTATTTACGGAATTGCATCCCGTCGATACCCACAATTAATTGTAAAATCACTGATAATTCTAATAGAAGTTGGAAAGCGACAATTCGCCACTCTGTTAATGTGTTGTTTACAAAATAAGGATTAAGGCGATTCTCAAAATGTTAACTCAGGTATCAGTGTGGATCCTAGACGTATAATATTTTATCTCGTAAATAATATTTTTCGTATTTGTATCTTCTATATAAACGTTAGACACTGTTTACTGTCTGTCAGTTCAAGTCCATTCGTGCGTTCGAATGTCTGAAGATGCCGAAAGGCGAAACCCGGGTCGTTAGTGACAAAATACATGGAAGTGTACAAAATCTCAATAATCCAAATTTAAACATTATATACATAACATAAAACACGCGAAGAATAAGTCTCGTATTTTTTTTGTCAAAAATTGAACATCGAACCTCCTCGAAGTATCGGGAACCATACATAATCAGATCTCATAAATATACTCCACGTTAAAGAACAGAAATTATTACATAGGGGCTAGTTACTGGTTAGCTCACCTTCTAATTTCAGAAAAGAGGTTAATTTTATCCAATGCGCAGTTTGTTTAAATATCTACATAATATAAAAAAACAAACTTCAAATATTTCTAGCATCATTCAAGCAGATTAATGATGGCATTGCAGTTCATTAGAATGTTTTATTTGTTAACTCAATTCAGGTTATGCGATACTTGTGGCTCTTATATGAAAACAAAATCACTTGATTCAGCACTGAACATACATAACTTTTAACAACATACATAATGGTGAACAATGCAACGGATATGAACATACAAGAAGATGAAATAGCCCCGATGGAATCTATTTAGGTCAATGGGAGCATTTATTCAATCCACATTTTTGTTTCGCATAGCTCACGTAACGGAATATTTTTGTATTCTAGCAACAGATTTTTTCTTCGTTTTTCGCTCTTCCGTTTCTGAGTGAATGTTATGAAATTTTCTTGATTGTTCAATACAGCGAAATTCTCTCCAATATATATTTTATCACGCTTCATTTGCAATCTTCGAGATTTTGTAGCAATATTTGAAAAATAATTTAACGAGAAAAAATATTCAATACAAAAATTTAAATTGATAACTTTTTTATTCTTATGGTTGTTGTGTGCGTATGTGTGAAGTGTGTTTTGCATATTTTCAAAGCATCTTCGGAAAGAAAATGCTACCCTTAGAGATGAAACATGTGCCACGCCAAATAGTTCTGCAAATGAAGTAGCAAAGGTATCAATTTCATATTGAAAATTAATTTTCAGAATCTTTTTGTCAAGTAAATCCAGAAATAAACAATTAAAAGTGTCTCTACATTTTATAATAAAATACATTCAAAAGTCCTATCAATAATAATCTACTGGACTATAAACGATAAGTTGTATTGTGAAAAATGAATTTTAGTTCCAGAATACTTATTTGAAACACTAATTAACTTCAGGACATAATTTATCATTTATTAAATGTACATTTTTAATATCAAATATATCACAAGTACATTCAATGAGCTTATTTACTTATAAAAAATACCCTTATTTTGTTTTATTCAGTATTCAAGACGGTTGTTATGGCAATCTGCATATAATGCACATTCAAAAAGAAAATATCATGCAGCTATATGAAAATCTTTATTGGAAAGCTTTTTTCATTTTCTTCATAGCGTTCTAATAAAAATACCAGTCATTGTCAACATGTTTTATACAAGGATTCGATAAAAAACAATCCAACCAAATTATTTAATTTTGTCATAAATGTGGATTTTTCTAAATATTCGAAATATTCAAAAGTACTCCTTTCATCATCACTGACATCTTCCGATACAGAACATACTAGATTTGTATCTAATACAGTTCAGAAAAAATGACGTGAACACAATATTTCATATTTAATAAAAATAATTTTTATTTGTCTAACATGCCTACAAGAATATTTTGAAAGAACGTTAGACGTCTTTTGATAACCATTTTCGATGTTTCATATCTTCTTTATATGAAATACATGATTTTTGCAGTAACTATATGTTTTCAAACCTCTGTACGAAATATTTACAAGAGAAATCGATATTATTATCTCTCGATTGAATACGCTATAAAAATATTAAAAGTTTAATCATATTCGTCAAAAAGTTTTAAGTCATTATATTCAACACTTTTTTTTATACTAATATACAATTTTATGTAGTTATCAGGACTGGTTTCACTCATCGTGAGAATTTCTTCTGAACCAGCTCTAATCTCTATATGATGTTATGAAATAAGGACAAAGCGATTATGTTTCATTTTTAGAAATATAATTCCTTTCCGTAAAGAATAATTGACAGCTAATACATTAAACGTGGTGTTAAAGCCGTTTTAAGAATTACTTTTTCACCAAACTTAGACCACATTTATGAAGAATTATTTATTGCAATTTTATCCAGTGTTCAAATTTAATGCACTTTAAAAGTAATCGGAACCACAATTAGCAATCACTGATGAAAATTCTTATCCAATGCATTAGCTTTTACATCCCTAATTGGAGATCTTTTTGCATCAAAGAAAAACAAAGATCTCGCGCAAACAGACAGAGAGTTTTCAGATGCTGCAAGAGGCTCCGTTTATTTAGTCTTGTTGATTTATTTACTTCTAAGCATACTTAAAAAGCTTCTTTTGAAAAATCCTACTAAAGGTAGCATGAATGCACGTAAAACAAACAGAAAAAAATTGACACACTTAGTCGATGATTTCAAGCAAGTACGTGGCATATGAACACTTTATTAAATTATCCGACGTAGCTGTTTTATGCGTTCAAAAACATAATTCAGACATAGACAGTAATTGGACACATTTCTTAGTTTTGATTTGGACACACTTGATCTTTTAAAAACAGTATTTTTGGAAATTATTTTGATAACTTTTATTTGTACATATATGTAGAACAGTTTAAGAGAGCCGTGATTGTTTAAACCCTTAACCTAACTAGAAACAAAAATCGATACAATGCTTCATTAAACTTATGATAAGCGCTCATTAACTGAAATGCAATTTATATTGAATTCTACTTTATTATTAAAAGAGTTATTGACAAAGTTCTGTTATGTGCATATTATATAATATTAAAATACGCAATTAGACACGTTATTAAAGATTAAATCACGTGTCATAAGTTTTACTCCTCTTATTACAATTTAACTTACGAAATCAACAGAGATTTTATTCATTATTATAATAAAAACCAGTTGAAACGAAAAAGAAAAATATTCAGAAAAAAACGTAGGACAGACTGAAAAAAAAACAATGATTGATCCCCGTGCTGTACACGTCTTCGGCGTTCTAAGCTTAAGAAATTAACAGTAAGTAAGAATGTCTATAACTATATTATTTACAACGTACCCTTTGTCGCATTCGCATATTTATTTAAGCATTGGAAATATTACCAGGGGGCGTTATCGCCTGTCGAAATTTGTGTATATGTATTAGTTCTGCAACTAACATTATTTTGATTAGAATCACATTTAGACTTTATAAATAATTATTTAAATTCGATTAGATATTAAATTATAATAAATGAATGGCGAATAAATTTGAATATCTCTGGCCATCATGTTTATAGTGCGTTTTTTTACTGGTTTAAAAAAATACTACACCACAGAGGCTAACGAAGAATTCTCACTATGATTCCATTCCATTATTAAGTCAATGAATGCAGTTTGTATATTTGTCAGAGATACGATTTAAATATACTATAAAAAATCTATAGTCGGAATTAAAAACACCCTATTTTTTAAGGATTGCCATCTTACCCTCTTCAGTTCCACATCATTATGAACATCCGCCTGTCACTTGATTTTTGCGGCCAAGTAATATTTCGCTACATTACCCGCGAATCTTAAATGAGTCGTTGTTTTTGGCGGTGCGGAAATTATACTGGGAGAAGTTTTGTTTTTCCTCAAAAAGATAAGCCTACTTTGCTTACATTTACAACGTTGTTCGTACAAGGGCGGATATTCTTCATGGGCGGCAATAAATCGCCTGTGTTGCTTGCCCCTTAAATGAAGCGCTCAATTTATTGCCATACAATGAAAGAATCTTTTCCTTTAGGGATTATTAAAATCCTCACACAGACAAATGGAGAAAAACACATATTGTACTATACGACCGCCTAACAAACAATGCTACGACGTGGAATAAAAAGATCTTGCTTGCAATATTTTATTACATGTTTTTTGTAACCATGCCTTCTTACAATGTCGAGTAGATGTTAACCTAACGAAACCTATTAAAATAACCTGTTCTTCGAGAAATGTTTGTTACAGTCACTTAGATCCTCCGTATTAAAGAGAGTAAGGATAGAATATAAGAGCTAGGACAAGACTGGTGGTTAGCTATTTCCTCTCGCTATGCCCCGTTCGTTGGATCGACATCCATGCCTACGAAGACAAATCCATAAATTGGTTGACCAATCATTTAATGAAATTACGCGTACTGCAATTCAAGCCCGAAAAAACCACAACCGATGCCGACGACCTTTACCACTCGGCGACACGAGCAGCGACATATATTTTCATACAGGGGAAGAAAAGTTGCTGTGATGGCGACGTTCATTGATGCAAACAATTATTTACTAAAATTCAGATGAACGTTAGCGTAATTACAACAAAACAGCTCAATATTAGATTACCAACGTCTCAGTTGATTTTGGGAATAAAGTAATACAATTTCTCTGACCGAAAATAACACAGTGAGGAAACCAAAGCAATTTTTCATTTAGAAACAACTGACTGCATACTCTACGTCACGTATTTATTCTTATATAGATCACTATAGAAAGACAGCGAATAAATTTTAGCAGACATTAATCGATAAGCATGGTGACACAGTCTGTAGATATATAAAAGATAATAAATTAAAATTGGAACGTATAAGAAACACTTCGTTTTCAATTAAAATTTTAAGCAATTATTTTCTGTTGTAGAGTTTTTTTATATCATTTAAGTATGTATGCAGATGAAAACATGTTTATTGAAGTATGTTTACGACAATAATCTGGTAATTGGAGATGCTGAAATTAAAAGTAATTTAGAATGAATATTTGATTCGAATATTAATTATTTAAATACACATTATAAAATTCCACAGTTTCTGTTACACGAACGTTTTAAATGTTCCTTTGTTTAATTAATCAAATTTTGATGGTTTAGTACTTTTCGTATGCTATCAAAATAAATCAATCTCGTATGTTATCAAAATAGAGATTCCTAGGGCATTTTGTTATCCCATGATTATAGGAATTCATAAATCCCGGGATCCTAGAATTGCGAATTGTATAATTAACATTATAATATGTGGGTGCGACAACATATTTCACGACTAGCTTAGCCATTTCTATTCAATTCAATCACAATATACCACCCACATTAATTTGACAACTACGTTGAAAATATTCACGGATGTACAGCAATCCACTATTTGACACTTCCAAGAAAGAATCCATTGTTGACGATTTGTTGAAGCAACTCAACAAAAAAAATTGTAGTTAAATAATAAATTTATACTTAAGATTTTTTTCGATATTTTTGTATTTATAATAATTTCTCTTTAACCATTTTGTAAGCTTTCGTCGTAGAAGTTTAATATTTGTTTTAGTTGTTCATTTATTGTCTTATTAGAAATTTCCTTTCAAAACTATCACCATGATAGTCAGTCAGATATAATATTATTATATTATTTGATTCTTAGACAATGAAAATTATAAGAGAATTCTTTACACTTTCTACGAATTTTGTATCAAGAATAAGAAACAAATTATTTCAATCCCCTCCCTGATTACAAAAACAATATAGAATTTAGAGTCTGGCAGATACTCTTTATAGATATTGCATTTATTTATAAAATATATCTTCACTCCTGACCAAATTATAATTACGTGATGTCTAATATTAACACGTAATTCAATAATTTCAATGATACCAGCTTTCGTATTTGCAAGTAACAGTCGGTTTCTCATCTCGGTCAATTTAGGCTTTGATCAATCGCCTGTTGAGTTTTTAGCAGAACGAAGCGTCTGAGCTGCAAGTTTTCCATTTTTGAGACAGAATAATACGTTTTGGTGATACAAAACGTTAATTAGACCGGAGGGCTGAAATGAAATTGCCAATTTTCAGCTAGATTTTCAGAATTGCTGACTTATTATGGCGATAAATACAAATTACAGGAAAAGTCTGCTAAAGCTTTTATCAACCCTGTGAAAATGGGGTGAAAGACATTTTAAATTCCTATCCTGCTGTGCTCAAAGATGAAAGTTGACATCAAAATTCTTTTCTATGAATAAATTATGTTGAGCAAAGGGTTTGCAAATAATTTTTATTGAATACATTTTTTACCACCTGCAATGTTTCACTTCACACCATTGGCGATTATATCATTTTAATGCGAAAAAGCCATCTTTTAATTAAAATTACTAGTAAACCTGTACTGAAAATCAACTGTTCATAATTATTATGAATGTAAAAGTTGTAAGCCAAATTTGATATAATTTTTACCATTGTTAAGTTATACTTATGAGAAGTATAAAACGTTTCTATGTTATAATTATTTTTGTTAAAAATATGCGTAATTGGGTTTATACTCGTTGAGACCCTCGTAAAACACATTTCACTAATTGTTTTACTAATGTGGGATGTAAACTTTGACATGGGTTTATAACGGACACTGCACTAGTTTGAAACTCCTTTACTTTCCCATCTGGGGTGAGGAATAACAAGGAATAATTTATAAAATGTATCCAACTCTCTTCTTAATTTATTATGTATACATATTATAATAGGATTAAAAAATAATTATAGAATGTCAACTATTCACGAATGCGTGGTGAAATTCAATCTCTAATTAGAAGTACTGGATATAATTTGTCGAATGACAACAACAATAAGAATATTTCTAGAGATGAAACATAATTGAATATTTATTTCCAACCTTAGAGTGTTTTAAGTTTGATTGATCACTTCGGTAAATGATATAATATTGCAGCAGTGCAATCTGTAAAATTTTGGTTAAAATCAAAATTTTTATCATTCGTGAGAATATGACATTTTACTTATATAGTGCTGCTACCTCAACCATATTGAATTTTACATTTTTATTATGAACATTAAAGTTCAATGTTAAGCTATTTGATTCTATTTACTGATCGATATTAAATAATATGATCTTACTACATACACTACGGATGAATTAACTAGTGGTGTCCGCTTTTTGTTTTATAAATAAACGACCAATCTAGCGCAGTGTCAGGGAATTTATCGTTTTATTTTTTTAAAACTTTGTACTCTGGATGGCACAATAGAACCGAATAATCGCAAAATAGTACATGTTTCATTTATATACCATTTATAAAATTATTATCTACGATATCACTTACGTTTGTGTTATAAAAATCAATATAGACATAACCATACAAAGGTGCCATCATATTAAGTGGAGCGAGCTCCATGTTTCTTGGTTATTTTTATTTCTAGGGTTTGGTATAATAAATCAAGATCACATTATTTTAGCTAAGTTACCAAAGAATACTGATTGTGCGTGACTGACAGTAAATAAGAATGTTCAAATATGTTTATCGAAACTAATTTATATTTCAATTGAAGTAGAATTAAAGATTGTCTTTTTTTAAGTAAACGAAGAAAAGTCAATATACAAAGGCTTGTGGAATATATTTATGAAATGTATCTTTAAATAATCAGGACGAATGATTTAATCTGAACAGAATGCTGAAATGTAGGTGGCAAAAGCTAAAGAAGCGCCTCTGGGCTCACTTGATAAAATTAATTGGATAGATAATATGACCTGGAAAATAATAATTATGCCTTTCGTAACATTGCTGGTATCTGTGTGGAATACAAATTGTGTTCAAGTTAGTATGCTCGGTATTTTATATAAAAGATTTTTCTGTTTTTTCAATAAAATTCATCTTTCATAAAGATATATGTACCAACGAATTTATCCATATAAGTTATAAAAATGCTTATGGTTCGCTTCATAGAGATATGTCTAATTTTTCAATATATTGTAACGCTGTAAGTTTTTTTACAGTTTTTTTTAAAACACATGTTGGATCAAAACTATGTGCTCTCTGCTTGGAAGATTATATTGACAATTAATAATTTATAGAAAAAGATATGTCAATAATTATTTTGCTTTTTAACGTTGCAAAAATGCTCAATTTATAAGTTTAGCAAATTTTGAATGTCCTTAGCTCCGGTTGTGTAATGGAAACTAAAAAAAAATGAAAAACTTTACGGTCATCAAAATATTTTTTCCATCGCAATCATGTTTTTACCGTGCCATCCATCATAATAGCGTAAAATGCAGACATGTATTGTACTTATTAGTTATTCCCAACATAGCTACCAACGTAATAACTCGCTGAATTTTATCGATTTAATAAGAATAATTCACTATCAGGGAATCTTCAGCATTCGATTTCCCCATGAAACAAACAGTAGCCTAAAAGAAGTAATCAATTTTACTTTGAATTTTGATTATAGGTGTAGTTCTATAATAAAAGATGTTAAGATATTAAAAGTACCTAATGCTTGCAATAATTTGTTTCTGTTTTCTACATAGCATGCAGAATGTTTTGAATAATTGTCATTCGTTTAACTTTCAACGATGATTTGAAAATAATTCAATTTAACCTATTATACGCGCACTCCCTACATGCTTATAAATACTGAAAGTGCATGCAAATATAGTGAAATAAACACAGTTGGTCTCGGTAACACGCCACTGGGTTTGGTATCCGGTGTCGTAAATTGTGGTCCCGACCAATTGGTGGACCATGCTTACGGTTGACTTTTCTCCCTGTGGTCCAGTGGCGGGTCAACTTTAATATTTATCAGATCTACTATATTCAGCCGATGGGAGTGAGTATTTCAACGGAAATTGTAAAGTGCTCACTTAAAGATATTTATTTTGCTTTATACACCAGATGTAAAATATACCGGTGAAATTATATCACAGTGAAAAGTTTTGTGTCCTTGAGTATGTACAATTTGATGTTTTTGATGATCATTAAAGTAATTTAAGACAGTAAAGTCTCAACCAGTCTGCCAATGGCGATGCCACAAGAAAAACTACTCATGTATACCATACGAATATTACGAGTTTTAAAATCCAATTTTTTGATAAAAACAAAAGACAATTGGCATCAACATAAAGATGATTGTTTAACCCATTCGCTGCTACACTAATCACCTACATATTAGTGCCCTATCGATTACTACGTAGTTGCTAATTACTCACAACATGCGTCGCGTGTCGTTAGCACTGACTGTATTAATAGGCATTACTGGTAGCCAACTGCTATAGTCGAGTGACAACACTTTATGGTAGTGGCTGGTAACTATTTTACTACTATCGGCACCTCGAATGGCTTGATTATGGCAAAAGGCACTGTCTCTTATTTTTGTTTCATGAGAGAGTTGAGAACTTAGGTTAACTTAATAATCGAAATGCATTCAAATCAATTAAGAGTGTACCCATAAGCTGCCATAAGTTATAGAAGCTTTAGAATTTTGTTCTCATATCTTGTTATCCTAAAATTGTGCAAGAAATGTAAAAAAATAATCTTAACAAACTGATTTTTCCATAGCCTATTCTGTTTATTCTTGTCGTCTATGAAAACAGTAGTCGAGCGATTAACACAAATAAAAGGTATTTTCTAATGAAATTTTCGATTGCAAGATAATGGTTAGATATGATATTGATAAAGATTTGTAGAATACATGAAGCTACAAATTACGAAACGCAATATTCGCATGTAGCAAAATATTATATGAGAGAGTAGGAACGAAAAACGTCTCGCCGCTCGAGGGAGGACGGTGAAGGAGCGGGGAGAAGCGGGGAGCGGTGGGTCAACACACTTCACAGCCTGCGTCCAGGGACAGGACAAAGGATTATTCACAGGTTATTTCGTCTCCCATTAAAACCCGGTCGTATTCAGTATACTTTATCTTTAATTGCAGTTAGTTTATATAATTTTCTTGAAGACAGTTACACAAACAGATTTACACATTTTTAATTTAAAACTCTGTAAGTGGTTTTGCTAGCAAGCGGTGGACTAAGTCGCCGCTTCGTCAGTGGACGACTCCCTCAGGGAAAGGCCGAGAGGCGACTCCTTCTTTTTTTAAGCAGCGCAAGCCCTTTGTTCACTTCTAACTGTAAACAAACAACGGCAACCAAACAAATATAATAAACTACTCTTGAACGCCTCAGGAGAGATATTAAATTTTAAATTTGCATTAATAGAAAGAGTCTGCAGATTGGTTTTGAAGACCCTGTCCGCCTCATAAGTACGAGGCGGTGTCATATGCTTATCATTTTCGTCAGCGTTTTTGATTAAGCATAATTATCGGACAAATAATATTTTATCTGACCGATATTTTACATGGATTTTACAGACGCTGCGTAACACGTGAACACTCATCAAAGCAAATCATGACGATTCAAAGTAAGTTGACACGACAGTATAAATAAACAAAGAAGGAAGTACAGGATTCATTCTGTAACGGACCACCGAAGGTCAATTCTGTAACCGTCCTCTGAAGGTGATTTCTATTCTCACTCACCGAATGAACTCTGAACTGCATAATCGTCATCATCTCCGTCATCATCATCATTCATCCTACTGTTTAATCGCGTCACACATACAATTGGAATCATATTCATAAAAAGATTTTGTATAATAATTTAAAGCAAAAAAACACAGTATAATTATGTTATTTAAGCATGCTTCATAATAAAAACACGCAATTTACATTGGAACACCATAGTAAAAACAAACTCAATTTGGAAAGTTTGTAGTATAGTGATGCGATAAACTTATCTTTGCTGTTGCATATTGTAAGTTGTCTAATGTGTTTCATATTCAGCCTTTGAGAATTGCTTATCATTAATAACATCGTGCGTTAGTTTTACCCATATCAATGTCTGCATTGTATGCAAATAAGAAAACGTATTCTATGTTATATAGACAGTGTAAAATTATGCAAAACTCCACTTTAGCTAAGACAAATATGACGCAATTGTTATAAAAAACTGCTGTTGATCATCCAAATCTTTTTGCCCTTTTTGAGAATTGAGAAAGAAATTACGAGCCGTAGAAGTAGCGCATCAAAAATTAATTCGAGGTACCTTGTGAATGCTAAGATTTATTCAGAATTCCTTTTCAACCATCGGTCGCTATCTCACACTTTACGCCTTCATGTTTCATTTCGAGGTCAAGGGTTCAAATATTTAGTCACATATTTTGTTCTCTTGTAAAGAAGTTATTTTAGAAGCTCTATAAAGCATATAAAGCGAATATTTAGTTATATAAAAAATACCTGGAGCAGTTTTAAACACTCTTGCAGTCTGATTTTTTCAATAATTGTTGTTCATATAATTTTAAATATCACTTTTTTCTCGCAATTGAGTATATAAACACAGAGTTTGGCGTTTCTTACAACCGATTTTGATAAAAAAAGCGAGTAAATGCAGATTACGATAAAAATAAGATCCGGATGTTAAAAAAATATATTTCTAATCAATGTGTACACATTAAAACAAAATTTGAATTAAAATAATTTGCCTATGCTGAATTCCGTATTCAAACAGCGGCTTTACGTTTCTATTGCAAGTGAAAATTGAAATTTGTTAAATTGTGGACTTCGGTTTCCCATTTTAATTAAAAAAAACATGCGGCGGAAGTAACGCCTCTTTGGGGTCTTTTATACTTTGGACCTTATTTTGCGAGTTGCCCTCTACTTCTAGCCTTATAAAATGACTTATGTTTCCCATTTGGTTTACAATTCAAAAAAGGGTTGCGTACTTGAACGTGCGTGCTATGATGGGAGCTATTCGAGTGCTTGACGGGCTTCATCCCCGTTACTTTGGGTATCTAGGGATGGTGGAAGAGTCCATATATACTTGGTCGGAGAAGATAATATATATATAAGTTTTTTAATTTGCAATTTTATTTATTTATTATTGTACATCAATTGCTCTACCTCACTTTTCACAGAGCAAACAGTATTTTTTTTTAAATAGCTTTATATTTATAAATTAGACTTACAATGCAATCAAAATGCGACATCTACATTAACGAAAATAATGACTACAAGAATTTTTACAAAAAAATTCAACTTTTATCATAAACACGGAGATCTAAAATTACACTGGATGTAATACATTTATTAAAATAAGAATGTCTAATTATTCCCGCAGGAGTATTTCCCGTACAAATTATCAAGGAAACAGAACATCCATTTAGGAATTCCCCGTCTGCGGAAAATTATCTGACGCGGCGGATTTTATTATTTTGGGTCGCCTATTACTTATTTTTTCCCCTTAGGGTCCTTTGAACTTATGATTAATAGAAATAGCGCTGTTTCAGGGGAAATGGTCTTGCCTTTTGCATTTTTAAATGTGATTACTCGGCGTTTTTTAAATCGAGTTTGAACATTTTTAATGTGTATATGCAAATTGAGTTTGTCAGTCTTTTTTAGTTGTTTTTTATTCTGTCGATCAAAGATGCCTTTAGGAAGCGCCATTTACTTGTCATGATTTGACCAAACATTAGTAAAAAAAATTAGAATTGTCATTAAAATTCATAATAAATGTGAAGATAATATTCCTTAACAATCCATACAAATAAAAAGTGAATAAAAGTCAAATTAATTTTTACTAAATGTTGAATTTTAATATTTTTTCAAACCGTGTTTTAGCTTACAACACATGGAATCTTTGTGGACTAATTCACAATCAGATAGTTTATAAAGGCTGGTTGAGTCACTAAAATGAGCTATTGACTAAAACTGAAACCCAACAAACACTTTTTATGAGATAACCGAAAATAAAATTAACACTTCATGTTTTATCATTAAAATAATTGCAATGTTAATTCTTAATGTATAAGTATTATTACACGATTCATAAAGAGACTTTTTAGCCGTAACACAATATTTACAAATTTGGATTATTGAGATTTGTACACTTCCATGTACTCGTCAGTTCGAGTCCATTCGTGCGCTCGAATGCCTGAAGATGCCGAAAGGCGAAATCCAGGTCGTTAGTGACAAAATAAATGGAATTGTACAAAATCTCAATAATCAAAATTTGATATTGAAATTCCATGAAGCACCCTCAGTCGATGTCTTAAATTATAACAATAATTTACGTTTAATATTACAGTAAATTTTAAATTATTCTATAGTAAGTATGTACATATACACAATCTTCATATAGTCCTCGAAAATACCTGAAACTGTCGTAACTTAGAGGAACATCTCGACGATAATAATAACAAAAGAAGGATGAGAGGCCACTAGTTGCTTGGTAATAGGTCTCACTAACACCCCATTTTCAGGATTAGGCTGGGAATAAAAATATGAAAACATCGCAAACGTAAATGCCCTTTGATACCATCGAATGCAAAAGTATCAGATGTGTTTTTAGGGATTCGGGGCCTAAATAATAGTAGAATGGTGGTAGTATAGTGTTGTCACTCGGCTACGGCAACCGTTCAAACAAGTGAAAAACCTGACTTTTTAAAAAAAAATATTTTGACGGTAATATAGATTTCCTTAATAAATTGATGTGTTCAAGGTAAACATTTAAGTAAATAATGAAGGTGGCTTATAACTTCCACTTTATAAATATAACAGATTTTGTAGTTGAAACAAGGGAAACCTTTGATGTCAATGTTGTTCTCGTATTTTCACTTAAACTGGTTACATCTATAGTTTGGGTTTCAAAAAGCACAGAAAATCCTTTCGGTAAGACAGACGGAAACTTATTTAGAAAGCTTTTGACGACTGGAATTACGAATGGAAGCGAATGTAGTTGGATTTGAACCGAGTGAAGTTCAATCCTTAACAGTTACACATTAAGGATAAATTTGCCTACAATGCTTTCCGGTTAATCAGTACTCCACTTACTTTAAAGCACCTTTCGATATTAAAGTATTTTTTGTTTTACTTTACATCATATGAAATTCCAAATCATTCTTTTTTTAATTAAGGAGGATTTTTGAATCGAAATGTAAAATTCTATTCCGTTAAAAAGTAACCATTTAAAAACAAAACTATGTTTGGCACTCTATACATCTCCTTGATTTTAAGTACGCTTAAATATTAATCTATTATCTGGAGTGCGTGTAAAAATTCCTACAAGTTGCAATTGGAACGAGTACATAAGAATTTTCTTCTATATTTTTGTTTAAAATAATTTCAATATTTTACCTTTAATAATCCCCTAAGAAAGTACTACCCAATCAAACTGTCTAATGGAATGCTATTGTTTCACTGTCTGGAAGCTCTCAATTTTTATCTACGCGGTCGAAAATATAACCAAACAATTTCTATTCTTGGCGTCATTCATATGAGTCATCAGTTGCAAGGACCGTTCGGCAAATTAATGCATTGAGAGGTGGAAATTTTCAGCAACGAACACTGGGTATTATTTTCTAATATTTTTTTATTGTATGTTAATAATATGCTTTGTTTCTTTTTCTTTTTCCTATTTTTGAAATTTTAAAAATGTTTGTATTATTATTATTATTATTATTGTACCGTATAATTACATTGGTGTTGGCTGCAATGCCATATATTTTAATTTTTCATTTACAAATAAATAAATAAATATCGTTTACTGAATATTAATGTAATGTAGTATTCATATTCACAAACTTTAATGAGACAACTGCAATTAAATAGTATCAAAAATATAATTCAAATTTTAATTTTAGGTATACTATAAAGTTGCCCAGTTCGGCACTTGTTCTGTAAACATATATAACCATCAGTTGGTATGTTTAGTGGTTTAGGGAAGTAAACAGTTTTAGTATTGTCATATAGGATTCATCCAATTATACGAAAGAGTACCAGAAAGACTTTTCGACAAAATTATACCAACACAATATTGTTTGGTGTATATTGCTTGGCAAAAAAAAAAAACCATATATTTCTTCATATTACAGTAACAGCAAATACATAATTGTACTGTATTGTAAAGATATATAATATGTTTGCATTACTACTACTAATAATGCTTATACTATATATAAACTAAATACATATACAAAATATATTACTTGTGTGCGGCAGGTATGTCATTTGAAGTTAATCTATCATAAACAATATTCATTTATGTTTAATTTATTTAGGAATTTTACTGATTTAAATTTTTAATATTTTTCTTATACCTACTTTGTGTATCATTAGGAAATGAGTTTACGAAAAGGACTGGGTAGATTATTGATTCATTAAGAGTTATGGAACAAAGACATCTCGTTTGGATACAATTTTTCCTAACCAAAAGAGTTTCGCCTTCCTAAAATATCACAATGTTACTATTTATCGTGTTGGTTACTGGAATTTTCTGGAGAAAGGCAAAGCAATAAAAAATCTGGCCACATGAAATTATAGTAACTATCAGCTCCCCGTATAGATTGGTAGAGATGGTTTTTATCTAACAATGTAGAAAACAATATTAGCGCTCGACTATTTAGATTTTTTTATAGAATTCATTTTCCATATACTAACAGTTGTTTGTCATACAATATAAAAGAATATTTTTAAGTAAACATTTCGACACCTGATGGATACCGGTCAATTACTGTCTGTGTTGGTATAAAAAGTTGAATTCTGAATTCTGAAATGACTGCAGATTTTCAAAATGTGATATAATTGGTATAGCATTAAGACTTATTGAGCAGATTAATTTACCAGATTATTTAATGAGGGTGTTTGAAAACACGTTACCTTACTTTGAAAAGGTTCTAACTGACATTTTGACCTTAAATGACCTTTTGATTGGAAAATGTTGTATTAACCACATTCTACCATATACGTCGATTTCAGAGTCATATATTGTTCACTGAGGGAGTTAACAGTATCCCGGAGTTCTATTCAAACAATTTTTCATAAATTTACTTTATACGGTTCTATAAATCAATATAACTGCTTACTATTATCTCACAGAAAAAACATACACATCACAGTTTTTTTGAAAAGGTTTTAGCGTAATGTCGAAAATTCTTTGCTCAATGATTGGTGTGTTTTACCCTATCCTTCTATTATTCTATCTATGTGGTCATTTACGAAAGATAGCTGAGTTCGTTCCAACATTCACAATATATATGTATTATTATTCTGTTGTATTATAAAATTATTGTTAGTTAAAATGGTTCATAGTAATATATTGTATTAATAAATATTTAAAAAATCAGAGCATTTTGTTTGATAAAATTTAAATATCCGATAAAACCTTTTCAAACAAACTATTGTTGTCAGTTCTCATTAAAGCTTAAGATACTCATTATTTTCTAATATAAAGGCTTAAGTTAAAATAAATTGTATAAAAAGCAAGTAAAATATTTATGTATATAAATAAATGTCAACTCACTAATTAAAAATACATTTTTTCCTTCAAAATACAGATTAGTAAAAACTTCAAACGCTCGTATCTCAAAATATGGTCAAATGCAATTATAACCTAAGGTAACGAAGTAAGGTAACGAAGAAAAAAATATCCCAAGTGAATATGTCTCTACTACAAAATGCAGAGACGTTATTTTCCTATAATTCACAATATAATATACTAGTTGCTCTTGAAAAACAATTAAAAAAAAGCAACGAAAGTGTAAGAAGAAATCAACTTTCATCGGTTTGCTTTCCATTGATTTTGAAGGTTTTGAAGATTTCATTAAGAGACGTACTACAATGAAACCGTTCTAAAAATAAAAGAATTAATACTATCATGACAACATGTTTGGCTAGAAAAGAGAGTTACTTAGGTATATTTGTGATAATGCTACCTATTCCTGGTTTCCATGAGGTAAAAGTTCAGCGTTGCACATTTTAAACTGCTGTTTTTTGTGTGTCGTGTTGTCTCGCTTTAAACAGTTTATTATTAAAGCTGTTGCGAATTTCGTTGCTTTGACACTTCCAGCCAAATTTATCAGTCACTCGAAATGCTTTCACTGGCTGTTAAATTATTCATGATGTTTCGGATATGTTGATTCTTCGCAGCAGCAACGTCTCGAGTTAAAGTAATACAGTCTAAAAGCAAAAACATTTTATCAAGACCGAACTTATTTATTTGTTCGAAACAAATAAATTTGCATTACAAAGACCTGGCGCCTAAAAGAAATGGCAGCAGAGCACACAATTTAGATATGAAACGAAAGAAAGAGCGAAGGAGCAGTTGGCGTGAAGCCAATCTTACGAAAGTCGAACTGTCAAACTCTCATTTTTTCTCAACGACAATGTTGACATAAACATTTTAAGGCTTTGCGACCGCAAACCAACGACATTTTGCATTTATTAGAGGAAAACAACGTGGTTTATTTTTAAAATATCTTGAATTACATGACGAGAATTCTGCTTCTGCCAAAAGTAATATAAGACTTGTTCATTACATTTTTTACACGAATATTTATGGTTTTTTGCTTTATTAATTCAACAGTTTTAAAACTTGTAGAATGAGCAATTTACTAACCAGTTATCATATTCTGGTCCTTTCCTTCAATCCTTACTCTCTTAGAAAAAGAAAAACTGAGCAGCTGAATAACGAGCAATTCTTTTAGAAAACTTCTGCTGAGATAAACTCTATTAATAGTCGATATGCAACACATTGGGAGCGGACATGATAAAAAAACTAAATAACATTCATTTTTTATTATTTTTAGTGGCTGTTATATTTAAGCAGTTGTAAAAAATTCCTAAATTTTATTAATTATCAACTTGTAAGAAAATACACCACGGTTATTTAAAAAAACAATGGCGAACTCTAAATGAGAAATAAATATTTTTAATCTCAAACTAATGCATATATTATATTTTTTAACGAATTGCAACGTTTACACCGTTATGAAAACTTTTAAAAATAATTGTTACAATTTTTACAAAAACACAAAATATTCACAATAATATAAAGGTAACATAGTGTATGTTTAAATATATTTTTTAAGCACCTCTATTATATTAACACTCTGTAAAATGCTGATATTCTAAACATTTCATCTAGTACCTCTCACCTCTTTGATAGAACGATACAATAATAATATTGTGTCTACGAGACAGTTTTCATCGTCCTTCGAAATTCAGGTTGGAATTTTAATTTACAAATTTTGAAGAAAATGAAATTTTTTCATAAATATATATATATGTATCTTTGAGATAATCATATCTCGGGTAAAAATATGCGTCTATTTATTCTGCTTAAGCCTGATGACAGATCTTGAAAGGGTATTAAGATTAAAGAGTGACATTTGCGACAAAGATAATATTTTTATCAACCTTTGAAAATCTTAAAAGTGTCTTACTGTTTGAATTTTAATATTATTCATGAAAAATATTTTTTTTCTAATCCTACATGGTGTGTTTGATTGAATTTTAATCCTTTATCCTTAACTCAAATATTATTATGTATGATATATATAGTTACTTTCCACCGGAAATAGCAAACAATAACAAATAAAAAAATGACAACTTTTCTCATTAACGTAACTGACCTGATTATACCATTTACGGGAAAGATCATTCGAATGCAGGGCTCAAAAATGTTTATTAAGAGGACTTTTTGACCTACTCACACACTAAAAGTAGTAATATTAAAATTGTTAAGTAATAATGCATCACTTAATATGCATGAATACAATTGCTCTAATTTTTAAAAGTGTTCCAACACCGCTATTTTTTAGTACGAGACAACAGTGTTTAAGCAAGAACATTCAATTTGCCGTAGTCTATTGGGCTTTTGTCCTAATCGGAAACTTGTTTCGGGTTCGAGTCTCCGAATGGATACTCTCAAAAATTGACTTTCCAATCAATTAATGGCATTGTATCCATGAGCAAAGATTTATGAGATTTATTTGATTCTTCCAGTCACTACACAATTATGAAAAAGATGTGATTGCGACTATTTTTTTAACGTACTTTCTTAACCATATGTCTCTCTAATTCCCTATTTTCATTAAAAGGATTTCAGCTACTGAATAAAGACTAGGTTTCTCTCCAACCGTTACTGTATTCATTTATATATATTATGGAGTAGACATGGTGAAAAAATCATTGTTTAATCAATTTTTGGTTAAGGCATTATATTCATCTTTAAAAATAGATGTGTTAATATTTTTTGAGACGCATGATCGTAATTAATATGTTTGTAAAGTATAGTTATACCTTCAAAACGACGAAAGATAACACAAAAAATATTTGTCAAATTATATCGCTAAAACTGTCAGATTTTTCTTTTTCGAATATATTTTCATATTGTATTTTTACCGTGATATGATACAGCTTCAGTTTTTAATAAAACACATTTTTTTCGAACTCCAGTCTAAAAGTGGAACGTTTTTTTGTATAGTTCAATTCCACGTACAAATTCAAAATTTAAATCTGATCATAACTCTCACGTATTCAACATTACTAATTCAAAGTATAGCATATTTGAAAACAAGTAAAATACACATATGTATGCACGTCTGACATTCCATTTGGATAATAAATGGTCACAGGATGTATGAATTTGAACTTGGCGTTTCTAAAACTCGCAATTTACAGTTAAGGATTTACAGAATATTTCAGTGTCAAAAGTTAGGTTGTGGTGACAAAAACTCACACGTAAAATTTATTACAAATTAAGAGATAATTATGCTGTGTTACTATACTTACGTGTATATCAGAATTTATGCATAGCGTTGCCTGGAGTGCTAATCACGTTTTTTTTAAAATTAATATTCTATAAATAATTTTGTGAGACATATTTTTTAATTACAAAACTATGTAAATATATATATATATATTATAGATGTTGATTTATATACGATATAACGTGGGATTACCAATTTCTTTTTACACATTTTTAGCGAGTGATAAAGAAGTGTATGAGATTTCCATTCTTGACGAATATTTTTTTTGTTACATGTGATACAAATATATGTTTCGTTAATATTTCATACATCTTATTTAAAAAAATTTCTCCACTAGTTAGCAGTAATTACTGATGAGTTTTTCAAACATTTTTATTGTTTTCGATAAAAATAAGATTTATTGATCTTATAATTTATGACGATTTCAAGTTTGTTATTTTACTTTTAAGCCACTTTAAATTTGAGTGCTAGTTATTTCCACAGATATTCAAGAAATACAAGTATTTTGTATCGATAAAAAAATGTCAGCAAAAAAAGGGCTCTGTCAACTACTGAAAGTTAAAATCAAATAAGGGACAATTTCAGCATTCGTGGAATCCAATATTTACCGTTTCATGAGAGAATTGCAAAATTTTTGGGTGTCTACATATTCTGCAAGACTTTTTCAACATCTACCAGCGTATAAAGTAAAAGTTTGATTTTCTATATGGATTAAGATCTAACTTGACTAAAAATGTATGCGGCGTTACTCACCTATGTACTCTACGACATATTTATAAAGCGACTCTTTTCCATAATTCCGTTTTTTTTAATAATTTTAAGCACTCATTTTGATTAAATAACAGAAAAGGTGAATCGTACTAAAAAAATAGTAGTATGTAAATATTATTTGCAGCATGTTATTCAACCGACAAATGAAGAATGTCATGGGAACTAAAAATACAAAATGTGACATTTCCAATAAATAGTAAACATAATATATATTGTAGTTGAGGTTGAGAAGCACTTTAGTAACCGAGTAGAGAAATGCGCGCGTTTGGTTCAGAGAAATATTTCACATTTTGCGAAACAAAATTAGATAATGTCACTCTAGGTGTTTCGATGTTCCTAATGCACTAGCGACCCAGATATTTTTTACATTCTATTGTAAAGAAGTAAAAATTTATTATTATGGTAAACTGTAGGTACCGAAGAGTTTTTTTTTGTACATTTTGAACTTAGATATAGCATATCAACTCGTTTAAAACTCTTTTTTTTGCCGTATAATCTAGTTTGCATAATTCTAAATTCCGCATGATTTCGACTTTAGAAATATTTTCAATGTAAAGATAAATATTTATATTAACTGTTAAACATTATGCCAAAGAGCAGTAAGTTCTTCTCAGTATTAGGTCATCACCTTTTAAATAAAAAATGCTTATACAAAAATTTAATTTGTTTCGATAGAAAGTGTGCTATTTAATGAAATCAACAACATTTCGGTAAAATATTAAAACGGAAAATAGCACTTCTGCCATTATTAATTAAATCTACTTTTTATTATTATTTTTAGAATAGATTGGGTGAGTATTTAGAACATGAACAGGGAAATAAATAAAAATGTTTACCAGTTCTTATTCGTACACATTATAGAGAAAGGTGTAGAAGTTATTAAATCAAAATAGTTTTCAAAACAGTTAAGCTTTTTACAACTTCTACATATATACATAACGAGCTTTTGAAGCAAATTGTAGTATGTGAATTTGTTTTAAAAGCTCGTTTTAGTTTTGTAAAGGCTACCAAAGAATGTATTTGATAAATAAATGAAATCGGCAGTGAGGCAAGTAAATACAAGCTGCAAAAGTGTTTTATTCTTTAGGAAGTTAAATTAAATAAAGTGAAAATTGATGTAAGAAATCTTCAATTAACAAGTTTCACCATTTTGTCACTTGCCCCACTTCACTTCTCTACGGCTGAATAGATGAATGCTCCATTGCTGAGCGAACACGGTTTTGATCATATTGTAAAATTTAACATATTTTTGTCATGAAAATAACTACTTTAAAACTATTTTCCATATAATTTAAGACATCGACTGAGGGTGCTTGATGGAATTTCAATATCAAATTTGGATTATTGAGATTTCGTCAGTTCGAGTCCATTCGAGTGCTCGAATGCCTGAAGATGCCGAAAGGCGAAACCCGGGTAGTTAGTGACAAAATACATGGAAGTGTACAAAATCTCAATAATCCAAATTTTATTTTCCATATTATAAAATCTCATCTGAATGACTTTCTCATGTTCAAGCTTATGGAAGATTAATTTGATTTTGTCTAAATGGATAAATTAAAGATAATGCATGCAAGATTGTGATGCATGTCAAAAAATTAGTCACAATATTTCTCATAGAATGTATCACTATGCGAACATTTACAAAACAAATATAGATATATTGCTGTAGGCTATAGTAAAGTTTGATGGAAATGTATGGATAGCTAAATGATTGATGGGGCTATTTCCGGTCGTCAGGCCATCCGATATACTGTCACCGTAAAGTAGATTAATATAAATATTTTGTGACATTTTTCTGTGACATAAAAAATAACATTTTTCATCCACATTTCAGTTATGTAAATGTATTGTGAATTTTTCAACAGGAAAATTTATGTTATATTTTAATGAGTTTTTTAGAAATGAAGGGAAAATATTGTTTTACTATTTTACATTCTTCCATAATAAGATTTTTTCCATGTTCGCTCCCAATATGGATCATATGGTCTCCTGATTATCTCCGGAGGTATTTCAACAGAATTTTTCAATGATAACTGCTTGTTACTCAGTTGCTCAACCTCTCTCTTTTCGAAGTGAGTAGGGATAGAAAAATAGAGCAAGGGCAGAACTAGTGATTAGTTAACCGCTCTCGCTACGCCCCGTCAGGATCGGATGGGTGGGAGGGAGTTTTAGACATAACATACACTGAAACTACGAGCAAAAATCCATAAATCCATCGAAAGATCAATTTATGAAAACCTTCCACACCGGGAATTGAGCCCGAGACATCCGTAACCGTAGCCAACGACGGCACCAAAGGTGCCACCGACGCCGAAAAAATAAGATTAATGTTTTAAAAAAAACAATTCATATAATAGTTTATTCGCATAAAGATACTATTATATAAATTTTAATATATAATATAAAATATGTAACGAAGCAAAAATAAAGTATGAAGAATTTTCGGCAAATAATACGATTGAAGTGATTTATTTTTTTTCATTTATTATATCAAGATTAAAATGTAGTCACGGGGAAGATTTAAGAGTTTTGACATTTCACTGGCAGTTGATGTGTCGAGACAATATTTGATGTATTTCACTCCGAAACCGTTCGTAAAGAAGAAAACGTAAAAGTTTTCGACTAACATGGAAAGATATCTTAGTAAATTTAATAGATCTTTTTTATCTTAAAAAAACACGAGTGTGTGGTGTAACTTAACTACAGAATCAATCGAAAAAGAGCGATAATTTAAAAAATAGCTCAGTGGCAGTAATAAGTAACGGCAGTACGCCAACCTATTTGTATACAAGACTATCTGTTTAATGTGTAGAAGCAGTGCTGATTATGCTAAGAATAAGACGATAGTAATGATAAAATTTTAAGATTACTTCTTGAATAGATTTACCATTGAAATAATATAGCTGTTACACTAAATATTATATGCAATGATACATATTTACTAAGATAATTATTTTTTTTAATTATGTCAGTCTACTTCTGTTTTAAAATTCAGATATATATTATGTAGTTTTTTTTAATAAATTTAAAAGAATTAATAATATGAACAAAACTAAAAAAAAATATACGCCAACTTGATATGACGCATACAAATCCATCGTTTTTTGTTAACATGATACACGTATACAGATTAATCATTGATCGTATTTAAATCTAAAAGTTTTATTATTATGATTGCACAAATGGAAAAACAGTTAAACGATCATCGAGAAAACAAAATATATGTGAAGTCTTTAAGGATATTCATCTATGAACCTGTGTCCAAATTTATGAATGGCTATCATGTTGACATTTTTTTCTAGGCACCTCCGATCTTAAATAAAAACGAACATGGTCAATAATAGCCAACTACTTGTCAACCTAGTAGAAGTCTGCACGGGCCCGAGCTTGGCCCGTGGGCCGGGTTTGGGCTGGTGGAGACAATTCATGTTCGGGTTCGGGCCGGGCCCGAATAAAGGATTTATTCTTCAGAAAAATATTTCGGACTATGTTCGGATCATGAGTACTCTTGATAACTAAATACTGCTGATAAAAAAGGCAATGACTAAGATAATTTATTACGTTTTGAATATCATTGGATACAATAGTCTTTTATTTGATATGTATGAAAACATCATTTTATAGTTTGATAACCTGAAACTAAGCTCATAAAATTGTTATTGATGCCAAGTCTGAAACAATGCTTTGTGTATTTAAGAATCACTATAGTAAGTTTAAATAGTTCGTAAATGAAGTGTGATATTATTCAGTATCTGCTTTATATTGCTTATAAATAGTCGACTGTTTCCTGCCGAAAAATTCATTGTAAAAAAATACAATAGATTCGTTAAAAATGAGTTTCAACGATATGAAGAAAAAGTAAAAAATGGTGACTGTGGTGATGTGTGTTAAATTTTAATAAATTTTATGCTACTGTAATTTTTTTTTAAATCGGGATTTTTTTGGGCCGAGATGTATAAATTTAAGCTTCGGGTCGGGTCGGAGTCGGATAATAAGTGTGGTATTAAGACTCGGGCTCAGGTCAGGTCGGGCCTGAAGTAAACGGGCTCGGACCGGGTATTTTCATCAAATTTAAGCCCGTTCAGACCTCTAGTACCTAGCCCGTAAAGAGAGGTTGATCAACTGACTTAACAGTCTCCATAAAATAAGATACGTTGAGACAGTCAGTTGAGAATGACCATGGATACATTCGAAAATTAAAAATTAATTGATTTCTTTGTCATTTGATCAATATCAACATCATACCACGAAATTTGCATGGAAATTGTTGATGGTAATATGTGGCGATATATGTAGGTTCATTTTATTTATAATCTTAAATAAAACATACTGCATACGTCATGAAAATATTTCCTGTCGACATTACAACCTGTCAACGATAGCTTCTGCATTGAATGCGTTCCGCGTGCTGCATCAAGCATACGAAACACAATTCTGATTAGCTACATGTACTTGACAGGAGCCGGAAACGTCAGGTACGAGATGCAGCGTGACAACACTATTAGCAGGATCATTGACAAACGCAATTACCTATCCTTTGATTAGACGACAATATCTGATTGCGATGTTGTCAGGCGCTAAGACAATAGTCCAATCAATAATTTGTATGATTCCGGAACACTGCGTGATAAGAATATTGATTTAGATATTAAGTTTCATTCGATTTCATTTTGAAATTAAATACTTCGATGTCAATTTGACGCTGTTAAAGCGCAAATGTTGTAAATATGTCGTTAATAAACAAACGTCTACAGATGTTTTCGACGCCAATTTTTTACATTAAATAAAGGAAGTTTATTTGCTGAAATCTAAAAACCATGTTTACAAAATGAAAAACACCGCGCGGGATAGAAACGACTAGAGACACTTTCAGGTAGCAGTTAAGATTGTAAATCGAATGAAATCAAATGAAAAATTCAATTTTGTTAATCACGAATCCCGTTGAAAAATTTACTTGTCACTTTAAGTCACACATTCTCAGTTTTAGATTGATATGTATGTATCATATGACAAATTATGTCTTCAATGAGAATATTAAAATCTTTTCATCGGTTTTTTTTAATCACTCCTTTTATTGTTCGTAGTATATAAACTTTTACGTTCTTAGGAAACAATGAATCAACTGTCTCATTAAAACGGATTAATTTTATTTGATGAAATAATTCTACGCAAGTGTAATATAATCAATATATATATTTAATGTATTAGAATTTACTTGGTAAAACGCAGAACTAGTGACGATGGCGTTAAGCCGAAAAAGCTATCAACTTACTAATATATTTTTGTAGAACTAAATACTTCGATACTTTATCTTGTTATTTTTACTCTTGTTAGTCGGATAATACAGATTTAAAAAAAACTATTTTTTTTTGTTCAGCATAAAATCTCGTAAATCTTAATGAAAAATTCTGCGCTATTTGAGAAATAATTTTATTAATTCTACGCTCGACTAAAAATTTCATTATGAATGCTTTCCGATTTGGAAAATATATTTTACATTCTTGTTGTTGGCAAATTACCAATGGCGCCTCGTTTTTAAAACACTTTATTTGTAAAATTCTCAAATGGCCGACTTATGAATGTCAAGGTTACAATTTCAGTTTTTTTATTGTCATGTTGCCCTACTGTTATTGCCAACATTATGACTTTATACATTTTAGTAGACTAATAAAAATGTTTATACTGGCCAAGGGTAGTAATTTATATTATTTATAGTCCAGGAAAAAACAGTTTTCGTAGTATGGTAGGTCAATGAAACGTAAAAAATAAATATGAAGCAAAGATTTTTATTTTACTAAAAACGTTTATTTACGATATTTATTTTAATCTTAAGTTTTAGAAAGATAATTAATTGATAATATTAATAGTCTTGTTCTAAACTAATTGTTTTGTGTTTTATTTAAAGTTTTAAATAAGAATTGTTCAGAACACATCTAAGCTTTGGAATATACGAAAATCATGTATTACATTGACAAAAACTAGATTTATGGCACATATTTATAGCCACTTTGTTTTTTTTCCATGTCCGTTCCCAATGTGGAGCATATGGTCTCCTAATGGAGGTATCTTAAAAGATCTTTTCCATGACAACTGCTCGTTACTCAGTTGCTCAACCTCTCTTTTTTCAAAGAGAGTAAGGATAGAAAGGGCTAGGACAGGACTAGTGGTTAGCTAATTGCTCTCACTACGTAGCAACATAGCAATTATTTTAAAAGTATAGTATAGAGAAAATTATTTTATACATCCAGAAATGTTAAGTGAAATGAGAATATGAAAATACTGGCATTTTATTAATAAACATTGGAACATCTCCCAAAGTGATAAGCGTATGGATAATGGAGTACTTAAACGAATGTTGTTTTTTACAAGAAATTGTTATAATTCAGTCACTCAGATCGATCACTCTTTTTCGCAGAAGGTGGGGATGAAAGAATTGGATCAGCAAAGATAGGTCGGAAAGAAAGGAACGTATAGGTAATATCAAATTAAAATTGATATCATCGTTATTCTGCGGTTTGTGTCACTTATTATGAAACGGGACCCAGATATTTGAGAAGCATATTCAAAACAGTTTGGTAGTTTATCGTCCTCACTATGCCTTATTTTCAGGATCGAAATAGGAAGTAAAAAATATATTTTAAAATGAAAAATACATGTAAGCTGCAGCTCTGAGTATTTTTTCCCTTTGTAGTTAAATTAGGATTTTTTATCAAATTCCAATCTTCTTCGCCTGGAGAAGCATGTTGACTATGCAAATTTTTATCTCAAAAGTTATGATAAAATATGACTATAATAAACATATGAAGTTACTAGGGAATACTATCGTGCACGAAATTACACTACACTACAGTATAATAATGCAAAGCTTTTCTGAAAAGTTTCCTTTTCCGCGGTAAACTTTAAAATTATACCGCTACTCAGCTTAATTCTGACTAATTTGATGTTCCATATTTTAATTGAATAAAAGCTCCTTACTTGACTCTCTATTAAAATTAGGTTGTTATAAGTGTAAATTTATTCTTGTTTCTTAATATTACTCAAATCAAATAATAACACGATGTGTGGTTTTCATTATGTACTAGCACAACATCTGGTGGAGTTTGTTTATATGCGAACAATTATTATTATCATTTAATTAAGCATAGTAATTACTATAACTATATACAATTAATATGTTTGTTTCGAGGCTGGAAAGCCAGAATTATTTATTTTATTTAGTATTGTAAGACAATGTGTTGTATTAATTAATAATGGTTATACCTACTCAGTGATGCTGTGAAAACCCTACTTGGTAATCTAAGCTCTCATATTTCCGGCTATGTAATATTTCAAATGTCAATATTTTGTATTTTTATAGTTAAAAAAATCTTTTTATTTTATTCTAGGTAAATATCGATATCTTTTTTAATGAAAATTTAATTTACTGAATGTAAACTAGGCATTTTTTTGGCTGACCGGCCACATTAAGAATTCAAAATGAGCAGTGAGGCGCAACTTAAATAAAATTTTTAGGTTTACATTTTTATCGTGGAAAAAAAATTTCAACGGAAATAAGTGATTCTCTTAAAACCAACCAATTCATAAAACGAATGGAACTGTTTTACATCTTTCAAAATAAAATATTTCTATATAATATTGTTAGATTATTATAAGATTGTTAAAACTACGTGTAGATGTTCATCAGTGATGCATGATTATCGAGTTTTTAACCCTTTGCTCTCTGACGGTACAAAAAACTACTACGTCAAAATAAATCCCATTAAATATACCATGGTAAATATTTTCCTATTTAATCTATGACAGTACTTATTTGGACATGAACATAGCAGGGCCATTTTTAGTTCGGAAAAATACCACCACGGCAGTAAGTTGCAATTGAACAGTCAGAGAAATTTGTCGTGTAAAAATCATGATACTTTGAAATATGAAACATTGACCATGACACAAGGTTTTTAATATCTTTATTATTTAAAATTGTGAAATTTATAATATTTTTTTAAATCGTATATTCTTTATTTAATAATATAACATGTAATTGTGACCTACTGATAAAAAGAGTATCAGAAAATCAGCTGTAGCTTTTAAGACACAATTTACTAAGAAAAACTAGAAAAAAATGATTATTTCTATATTTAGGGAGCAAAAGATTAACGAGATTCATGGTAAACTTGGTTTTTTCACATAATATCGTCGGCTTAATTCTAGCATAGCGTATGTCAGCTTAACCTAAGTGTTTAGGAGGCAGTTAAAACTAAATATTTAAACTTACAATTAAAATTAATATATTTTTTTCTTGCAGAACGATCTTTTTCTAGTCTGAATTATTATTATTAAGAAATATTCAATAATTTTTAAATATAATGTATATACAAGATTTACGTGTTATTAGAACTATCAAGCGTATGAGTTACGTGTTATTATCAATTCAACAGTATACGAAAGAAAAGAGATACAATGTTAAATAATGTGATTTATTTCGATTTTTAAACATAAAGTAACATGTTATGAAATCAGAATATTAAAGTGTCCATATTACTTGCGTGTCATCAAAGTATTACATTGATTAAAATACGAAGAATAGGTAGGAAAAGTAATGAAATGGTGACGTTTAAAACAAAAAAATTAAAGGAATAAAAAAAGAGGAGTGAATGAATAAATCTATAAACGTATAACCCATCATAAAAAGAATGCTTACCATCAGGCAATTGACTCGTCAAGTGTTAAAGATCTTCCGATTTTTTGTATGGATGTATTTTATCAAAATTATAGTGGTGCAATCAATTCAACGACGCTTTTAATTCGCAAGACACGCTTAGGCAAGTCTTCTAAACCATCTGTAAATTTTAGTTTGTATTTTATGTTTTCTGTAGTCAAATATTGTAGTTCTCTAATATTTATCACAGAGGGTTCCTAGTCTTTTTTCCAGGACGAATCGATGCATAACGTATTTTTGTAAGATCCGTAAAAAATATGTGAGAATCAAATTTTGTCTCATATTTTGGGGGCTTGCTTTTGGCATTCTCTGTTATGTTTAAGTATTGAGCTGAGAGATGTATGTCAGCATTTTCATCTTTCTCTCAATAAAAGTGTACTGAGTCACACTGAATTTGAGTGTGTTTCCGTCCTAAGTATTTTTGAGTTATTTGTATATTGTTTTTCACAGATAAGTCCAAAGAAACATTAGCCATCGTGACATTTCTATTCTGGTAGGTGCATCCACCAACGTAAATAATTACAGGTAGATTGGAGTGCACTTTTTCTTAGAGATAGTTGATGATACAAGAGGCAAAAGTAGATACTACTAGTTCACCTTCGCCTTCTTGCCACCAGTAATATTTGACCTCGTTGTTTGCTAAATTAAATATAGTGAAGTTGTGACAGTATAACTTCATCCTATTTATATAACATAGCTCTAGCATTTAGTTTGGGGCACATTTTTACTGCCTGGAAATGCACAGTTAATACAATGTATTCCTCTTCGATTGCCATTTCATTATCTTTGGATTTTTCTGTTCTGGTTAAACTTTTATTTTCAATGTGACATTGATAAACATCGTCACATATATTATTTACATCATATGAACAACATAAGTCACGCTTTTCTTTTTTGGGTATGTTTAAATTCAAGCTCTCAAACATATTATAAAATGTACAGTTTGACATTGGAACTGTTTTGTGTCCATTACATTTATCATCATATAAGCTGTAAACTGCTGTCTTCGTATAAAAAACGGGCTCTAAATACAATTTTCTAGATAAACTTCTACCATAGTGAGATGGCAATTATAGAAGTCTCTCGAAAAATGATTTGAGGTGTTCTTTTTGGGAAATTTCGATTTCATCAGTCACCAAACAGCTATGTTCTTTCTTTACTGGTTTCGAATTATTTTTATTTATTTGATTTCTTATGTGGTATTCCAAAAGAAACTGTATCCAATTACAAATCATTAACTGTTTTAATCCCAATATGTTTTTACACACTGGATTTATCTGTTCATTTAATTTTAATTGGTAAACAAGTGTACTCCTTCTTAACATGTATTATTTCCACGTCTCTCACTGACAAATACCTGCCAAACTGATGATTTACGTTATGTTCGACTGGTTGTCAAGACACTACTGAGATACTTTGTAATAGTTTACATGATTTTATAACCTTTTCACTTGCGTATTTGGATATTAAATGAATGAAATATATGCGTTGTCATACTTGTAAACCGAAATCAACCAAACATGAAATCTGTAAAAAAATGACTTATAAAAAATATATGAGTTGATTGAAATTTTCAGAAATACAATTAAAGCTCGCGGGCCGTACAAAAATACGGGTCGCATGCAGCTCGCAAGCCGGAGTTCACCCTGGCCTGATTTTAATGTGTAAGCTTATTGTTATTTAACAGGAAAAGCATTATCCTTTACTAATGGACGACAAAGTGGTGTCATCTGCGCAATTAAATTATGTATTGAAATAAGTTTCTATCACAGTTTACTGCCGTAAAAGCCATTATGAACGTATGCAGCTTCTGCTACCTCGATATATCGCGTGAAACAAGTCTTGTGGAACTATCTATCAGAGAAGGGTCGTTTATTGTTACATGCTTAACAATAAGCCTGATAATAGCGCTTCAATGCGGTCTGCTTTTACCATATAACGGATCTGCATTCACTTAGGCAAATTGCTAGCAGTGAACTAATGCTGCAGAACGAGCCTCCGCGTCGACCCACAACAGAACAGTGGAAAACTACCCCACTCAAGATTCGATGAATTTCAAACAGAAAGAAATACAAAGTCATCCAATGTCTAAGTGTGACATAAAGATAAGCGAGCTTTTTGATAATTTTTAAGAATGGCCGAGTTTTTATGTTTAAAAACTGGATTATTAATACATCATTTAAATAAAACATGTAAAAGAAAACTATAAAAATAGTGTGTATTAAAAGCGGTGTCGGCGCAGTTGGCAGCGTCGTTGGCTACGGTTACAGTTGTCTCGGGTTCAATTCCCGGTGCGAACTGTTTTCATAAATTCATCTTTCAATCGATTTATGGATTTCTGTTCGTAGTCTGAAAGTTTATGGTGTCTAAAACTCCCTTCCCACTCATCCGATCCTCACGGGGCGTAGCGAGAGTGCCTAGCTAACCACTAGTCCTGTCCTAGCCCTATCCTTCTGTCCCTACTCTTTACGAAAAAAAACTGAGTAACAAGCAGTTCTTATAGAAAAATTCTGTTAAAATACCTCCATAAGGAGACCATGTGTTCCACATTGGGAGGGGACATGGAAAAAAATAATTTAAAGCCGTATTTAGCCATAGTTTTTATTTTCATCTTATCACTCAATCTGTTATATCGAATACTCTCAAATTTCTCGTGGTATGAAATCAATAAAAATAATCAACAGCAACAACAGCTTTCTTTACGAAAACTACTTGTTACTGAGTCACTGCTTTTCAAATAAAATAATGAAACAAAGATAGGACTAGTTAGGTACGCCTCGTTTTTCAGGATCGAATGGGCGTGAGAGAATTCTAAGCATTCACGCCTTCAAACAAAAATCTATAAATAGATCGAAAAATCAACTTATGAAGCTGTCTTTCTCGAATTCAAAACAGTGAGCACCGTACCCGAAGCCAGCAATGTTGACTACTGCACTACGGACCCGGCTTAACTAACTAATAATATGTATGTATTCTTACAAAACATAATATTAAAGTAAATTTGGATTATTGAGATTTTGTACACTTCCATGTATTTTGTCACTAACGACCCGGGTTTCGCCTTTCGGCATCTTCAGGCATTCGAGCACACGAATGGACTCAGTTCAAGTCCATTCGTGTGCTCGAATGCCTGAAGATGCCGAAAGGCGAAACCCGGGTCGTTAGTGACAAAATACATGGAAGTGTACAAAATCTCAATAATCCAAATTTAATATTGAAATTCCATCAAGCACCCTCAGTCGATGTCTTAAATTATATAATATTAAAGCCTTTCATTAATGTATTTTGGTACTCACTATTACATGAGTATTCATTACTGAATGTTATTGATAATAATAAGTTCAGAAGATTCCTCAATGTCAATTGAAAAAAATGAACTAGAGATTCTATAATTCAGACTACCACTTGAATATAGAACAAGGACACAATGTATAATATAACGCACACGACTAGACACACGACTAAGGCTTTCAGTCTCAGGATTTAGGTCAATTAGGCAATCCCGTAATCCCGAGATTGTCGTTATATCAACCCCGGGATTCAATGTTAATGTAAAAAAACATATTTCAAATTAAATACTTCATGATAACATACAACGTGTACCTCGGTTTGTTTATTTACATACTTTTTCATACGGCCCATGTACTTGATCTAGAATATTATAGCCACCTTCCTTTTTATATTTCGTAACAGATCATTTATTTTATTGTTTTCTTCTGTTATTTTATAAAAAGTCAATTGGAACTATTATACATAAATATAATCTTACGTCAGATATGAGGCAGCAGTTTAAATTATATTAAGTACAAAAAAACATTAATTCATATTTTTATTCCATTTGATGTAATAATGATACAAATTGTATTTTGAATAATATGCAATTTTAAACATGAAATTACGTTTAACGAAAAATTGTTTATCCCGAGATTATAAAAAGGGTTTGGGATCAAATGATCTTACACGGACTAACTAACCGATCGTATCATTAATGAAATCATTGAAGCCAAGACTTTAAATTTCAATTAATAAAAAAATACTAAAGATATTTTTAATGTTTTCTATCTAAATTTTAATGATATATTAAAGCACAGTAAATATTTGAAATGCTCCCCGATAAGCTTATAATGAGAATTGCTTTTACGCCATTATTTAATTATGTTAGAAAGACAAATGTCAATGAAAACAGAATAAAATGATAAATGACACCACAAAAACCAGTGACGTGTATCAAAGCTTAGAATAATGACAATTTAATCTTTTCACATGGCTACATAACTGCTATTAAAATGTAGGTATAGTTCCAATTATATGGTACAAAAAAATACTAAATACTTGTTAAAATATGGGGGAATAATAATAAAGTTGATGATAAGTTTAAGCAACATTTATGCCAGCTGGAAAACCGTCTCACTGACGAAGACTAACCCCAGGTTCTCGCGCACACTGAGATGTTAAGAGACTTTAAGCTCACCAAATATATTTAAAAAATATTTAGTCGAGTATTCTCTCTGAGATCAGCGATAAACATTGTGATTTATCATATTTTATGCTTAGTCTGGCATTGCTAAAATAGGTATCTTGAAAATTGGTGCTCCATCATCCTGCTGATTGCGTTATAACTTAATTAATAATTAACTCTGCAAAATTATTGAATTAAACTTACTTCAGAACAGGCGGCGAAGGCGTTGGATTTCTTAGTGTTAATTGCATAATTATATAATGAATCAAACCCCTCAGATAGTTTGGAAATGTTCGTAAATAATTTAATACACGGGTTAGATATGCCTACGCTTATTTCATAATTATGTGTTACACATATATATACGCGGAATAATAAGCAATTCAGTGACGGAATGGCTTCATTTTCCTGTGGAGTGAGCACCAATGAATTTAATAAAATCATCCAACTGTTATAATAAAAATTTAATTATTATATTTTGATAACGTGGAAAATCTAAAAAAATATGCAATCTGTAACAATACCAACCATTTCATCTTAAGTGGATCAGTGCGCATTGGTAATCTTACATTTATTCAGATCTATTCATGAAATGCGAAATCGTATGTCGCAGATCATTCTCACTATCTTGTGCAAGTTTGATTAGAGGAAATACAATATGGGTATTAGTTGTTAATACGGCATAAATATGTTAAACGGAAATTTCTTATATAATATATATAAATGATTTCCCTTATGAAAACAATTAAAAAATGCTTTATATCCCAAGACAACACGTCATAAGAGATAGAATGAGAGAATATTTTGACAAAATGCATTAATTCAATTATTGTCCACTCTAAAGGCATCTAAACTGCATCTAAAGGATGTTTTTTATAGGTATAGAACTTTAAAATGAAATAAAGCATTTAAAAATCTTGGCTATGCTCATTTTATTGGAAAGTTTATTAAATGCCATTAGCTTTTAAAAATGATTTCCGGCATGTGGGCACCACGGCTGGCTCGAAGAAAGCGCAATCTCGAAGTCCAATTTTCAAGCAGTTCCTGAAGCAGCTGCGACCGTATATTGGCGACAACGTGACGAATGTTGGCTTAAATTTCATTAAGCGTTGCTGGTTTATCGACGTAGACTTGCAAATTCACATAACTCACAGAAAGAAGTCCAAAGGTGTTAAATCAGATGATCTCGGTGGCCAATGCACAAGTCCATTTCGCGAAATTATGCGCTAATTGAAAGTTTCCTTTAGCAAATTGATTATGGCATGCGCTGTATGGGATGTTGAACCGTTTTGTTGAATCCAAAGCTCGTTTACATTATCGTCACACAATTTTGGAACGAAAAAATTAGCAACCATAGATCTATAGCGTTCCCCATTGACAGTAACGTTCTGGCCGGCATCGTCTTTGAAACAATATAGACCAATGGTTTCACCAGCCTATAAAGCACACCAAACTGCTAATTTTTGTGGATGTAACGACGTTTCAAAAATGGCCAGGGGATTTTCGTTGCTCAAAATCCGGCAATTTTGTTTATTAACAAACCATTCAATCAGAAATGAGCCTCATCGCTGAACAAAATTTTCAAAAAATCACGATCAGATGCAATTTTTGTTTCATCCCATTCACCGAAGTTGTGAAACAGCAAACAAAACTGAACACAAATTAGCTGTCAGCTGTTAAATTGGCGGTCACTGGAAAAAGTTCTGCCAGTTTAAAAAACAAACCCAAGATAGGTCACTATTGATTTTAATAAATTGTTAAACATTTCAGATAATTTTAAGAAGTTACAACATTGGCAGAACTCGACTTCGAACTTAAAATTCTCGATGAAAATGATTTCTGATTATTTAGTAAATAAGTAAATTCTTTCCAATTTTGTTTTCATTTTTAATCTTCTTTAAATTAATCGATACAATTTTTAGTATGTGAAACGCCCGACTAGCTGTCCGAATTAAGCAAACGAAAATATTTAAATAATTATAATTGCGATAACGTTCATAGAAATACATTACAAGTGTAAAGAAAATTATAGCTAAGGCAATTATTTTTTTATTATACCACCCGTTGGTTTTACTTTCTTGATCTTCGTTAAATTTGAATATTAAAAAAACATATTTTTCAATAGAAGATTGAAAATCATATTTGTAATAAAAAAACATGGCAGACTGTAAAAATAACTGATTTATTTTTTAAATATATTTAGCTTAAAGCAAATATTTTAATACTAACAACAATAAAGAAAAGATGTATAAAATTACATTAATCCATATCTTTAGATATTAATTCATATGAATTTGTTGAATACGGGGATTGTAAATCTTGACCACTTAACCGAGTTGGAGGAGCGTTACCACTCGGCTACGGGAACGATATTGCTGGTAATATATAAAAATACACACTATTTTTGATAAATGTAGTTGATTATGTAAGATAAAGAAATAATAGTCGGCGTCCGTGGCGCAGTTGGTAGCGTAGCTGGCTACGGTTACGGATGTCTCGGGTTCAATTCCCGGTGCGGACGGTTTTCATAGATTGATCTTTCAATCTATTTATGGATTTCTGTTCGTAGTCTGAGTCCTCCCTCCCACCCATCCCATCCTCACGGGGCGTAGCGAGAGCGATTAGCTAACCACTAGTCCTGTCATAGCTCTATCCTTCTATCCCTACTCTCTTCGAAAAAAAAAGAGAGGTTGAGCAACTGAGTAACAAGGAGTTCTCGTAGAAAAGTTCTGTTAAGATACCTCCATTAGGAGACCATATGCTCCACATTGGGAGCGGTCATGGAAAAAAAATAATAATTATATATTTATTATAAAAGTAAATAGATAAGATTCTGTTTTCCTAAAGTAATGAATTCAATTACAATGGTAAAATGAATGATTAATACCACTGTAAAAAGGTTTCTTACTTCTGTGCGTGGCAAAATTTACCCGTGAAATATTTATTACCTCTGTAGTAATTTAGTTTGCTGAATAATATATGACTATTGCGATACGGTAAAGTCCTGTAACATGTGAGTACATAGATGGTGACTTCAGAAGAAACAAAAACTTTTATATTGAGTGTACAGAATTTTGCTTTCAGGATGAAATGTGCCAGGAAATTGATCCGCTATTTCACAGTAATGTCAAATCATTTATTCTCCATTTAGCTTATTTTATCCACGGAGTGAAAAGTTTTCACGAAGCTTTCAGTAGGAATTTGCTGTATAACTCATCATTTACATCTAAACGTTATCAGTATTATTTTTACAAAATCCTGTAACATTATTTCGATAGATTTAATGAAGAAGTGTTTTTGTCAGTCAACATTTATATTTATTGTGTTTTGGTAATTCTTTTTTAAATGACATTGGGTGATACAATGAAAACAGTAAAGTTACATAGTCCGGTCTCTATATAAACTTTAAACATAATCCTATAATATGCATGCCGTTGCCAACGTTCAGCACACGCGACTCACTTTAGCAAATTTCTTATTGACCCCAATGATAAAAGAAGAACTAAAATTTGCCGAATTAAAAACAATGCAATTCATAGTGACAATGAAATGTATCAAGAAAAAAAATTAGTGCAGAAGTCAACATTGCAATTTTTAAAGTAAATACTTTAAATGTTGTTTTACTGAACACCATTTGCCTCGTTTTATTATTCATGATAAATAAATCGACAAGTAATTCTTGGAATCAATTACCATTTGTACTTTTTTACTGGGATTTGTCATTAAGAGGAGTTTAATGTTTTTAATTTATTTAAAATTAAATTTGTGTCCATTATTTCTTCAATTGGAATGAATAAATCATTTCGTATTTTTTTTTTGGGTTTGGGAATGTTTTTTTAAGTTATTGAGAATCAGACTATATTTTTTTATTTATTCAGAAGATTTTACTTCTAGACGAAATTGATTTGTTTTATATAAAACAATGCAAAATAAAAGCGATAAAACACATTATTGTCAAAATTATTTATTGCTGTTTACGGCAACTAAGTTTTGAAAAATAAGAAGTAGGAAGACCACGATACATAAATATGCATTATTTGTGTACGTTTTATAAAAATGTATGCACATAAACAAACTGAGGTACAAGTTGTGGTTTATCAGAAAGTATTTAATTTCCAATATATTTTTTAAACATTTATAGAGAATCCCGAAATCCCGCGATTTATATTAAGACAGTTTTGGGATTACGGGATTGACTAACTGAGGAATTGAGCGGGATTACAGATCCTTGAATTGGTAGCCCTGTTATCACTGTTATTATTTAAAATTTATCACCTTTTGCCTTGTAATGAGAAAGCATTTTTAATTGAAATAAATACGTAATCAATTAATTCCGGTTTATTTGTAAGATAGATAACTTTTAACTTAAATTCATTGCATCGATTCATTTCGAAGAAATATCTTCAATTAAGTTAATTCTGGCCTATGCAGTCTTATTTTAAACGCATCTGTTACATGCGCACCGATACTTTCTATTAAATGTTAGATATTAGCAAATAACTTTTAGAGAGACTTTTATCACAAACTATTCTATCAAAATGCACTCATGCTTTTTTAAATGAAAATTTGGAAATGTTGGTTTTTTAAAAATACCTACATAGGCACCCACATCAGTGGCGGGTGGTGATTTTGTTGCAAGGCATGCTGTGAGGTTAGTAAGTAAGTAACATTTATCTAGTTTTCTACATTTTTGTTCATTTTACTATAGAAAATGACCTCTCTATGTAAGCGCTAGTAGAAGGTATTATATAAAATAATTTTACTAAATTAATTGCTTCCTCAAAAATTGAATGTTAATACAGATGAAAAACACATGTATTCGCATAGACTCATTGACACCTTACTGTCACTTAAAAATAATCACAAAAAAATGGATTACGCATGAGCGATAAAATCTAGTCCACGAAGTTTCCCGCACGAGATGCGCGCGAGTTTGTTTCGCGCTATGAATGAAAGCACCCATGGCCGAATATAACAAAGAGGCACGTTACTTAGGACGCACCATACAATTTAACATCTTTACGAATACGAGACAAAAACCTTCTCATTTCAATATTTTAGAGCACGCTCCGCATCATATATTATATTATATGTATGTAATTTTATAAATACATTAATTTACTAATTATATTTAGTTTTATAATTTTATAACTGAATCGATATATGACAGAGTTAATTGCTATAATATCGCTATGTGGTAATTCATTTACATTCATTCCAGTGATTTTTAACATAAACCTTGAACGCTTCACAATTCAATAAGTTAAAGAAAGTTAGAACTTATGCATTTGTATAATACCACAGGATTGCGGTATAAAAGACAGGCCTAAGTCTTTACTTCAGTATTGGGGAGATTATTAAATTTATTTGTAAGCATTCTTGGTCTCGCATCAGAGCCGAGACAACCTTTCATTAAAATTAAGCATCAAAAGTTTACTGCGCAATAATAAAGCAAGTCAAAAGGTGTTTATAGGAGGTCTTACTAAGTTCAACAGCTTAGAATTTATTTTCTTTAGAGCCCTAATTAGCAGGCCACATTGGTTAGCTGCTAAGCTGATGTCAGTTTATGGGTAATTTCAACTAATTGAAATAATTTTGAATATATTTATGACTGCTAATTACCAAATAAATTTATAAGTGTTTTTAATACTTTCATTTATTACTTTTAAGGTGTTAACTGTCAATTCTTGGTGGAAAGACATTACATTTTAAAAAATAAAACACAATTTGTTTGTACTACTTCCACATATTTATAATGATCAGGACCGGTTTCGCTCATCACGAGCATTATCAACTGATGTATGAACTTTTATTTATGTTTTTAAAGGAAAGGGAGAATACGTGAAGCTACAGTTAATGTCAACGCACAATACATCTGATAACTAAAATGAAGGTAATACACGAAACAAACAAAAAATCAATCATAAAATAATGCAAACCAACAGAACAGAAAATAATTATAATCGTATATTACATTAACATTAAAAACATATAGAAAACTTATTGCTGAATATGCCCACTTCTCAAGGCAGTGTATTGATCAACTAGACAGTCTTTGCAACTGGCATCTCATAACACCAATTTTTTTTCATACATACTTTCTGTTAACATTACCAAATCGTTTTTATTTTTGTTGTAGATATGAATTATCGGTGTAAAACTAAAGCAAAACATAGAATTATAATTCGAAAAATTTTAATATTTGCAGAACCGGATTCAGTTAGTATTTCTTTTCTATCAAAAAGTTTATTAAATTTTGCTTAGTTATAAATATTTTGTAAAACTATTTTGCTTCATTTCTATAATTTGTAGATTAATATTGGTTCAAAATTAGAAGAAAACAGTGCAGTTTATCGATATGAAATTCACTGAAAATTTATTAGTAAAACGGTATTTTTAGATGTTTTTATTTATTTACGCAGGCAGTTTGCGATACTTATCGCTTTGAATAAGTCTAATGTGAAAAACAGTTGAATGCAGACCCTCAGCACTAATCAAGGACCTGGGATGAAAAATGCCTATTCAAGGAAAAAGATAATATCCTCGCAGTGGGTGGATTATATTAAAAAGTACGTGAAAATATAGACCGGCTTATAAAAGATGAGTGGAAATTACAGAGAAGTTCCTTTTACACGGAAAACCTCCGGCGCAAAAAAAATATGTCACTATGGAAAAAAGCATTCTCTAAGAAATGATTATCAAAAAGTTAGAAAAAAATCGTTAATTATTTTTAAAGATGAAATTATTTTTTGAACATTATTACAATAGGTACAGTGTGAGCATGTACGTGTGTACAGGGAAAATAGCATAGACAAAATGTTACAAGGAAAAAATTATGTAAATGGTCTGTGCAAAATATTTAATTGAAGATGTAAAATTAATGTAATATCTCGCATACACATTATTTTTCGTAACTTTATTCACAGAGTATTTTGTGGTATATATTTTTTTATTGTATTAACGTCTATTTTAGGTCAAAACGTATTTTATTAATTAAAACAAAACATAATTTCATTGAAATCATTCTCATAAAATTCATGTTCATAAATTTTTTAAATTTTTTTATAAATATATACCATTTTAGGAAAGAACTATTGGTTAGCGCCGTTTTCACGATCACATAAGGGATGTGTGGGGTGATATGAAAAATTCCAAAATTCTATGCCCCTGAATCGATGAAAATTTTTTGATTCTGGGATTTGAATTCGTGATCTCACGTACGAGTTGACGATAGACTTCAGCATTGAGCACTGGTTTATAAAATTTATTCATGTATTAAATATATATATATTTTTTGTTTCATTTCAAAAACAGATGATTTTGAAGAGTGGCACTAGTGCTATAAAATCTGCATGTACTTTATAAATTGCTTGGCGCCATTATATTTCATTTAAACGCATTGTTTATAAAATCAGCGTGGCACCCAGTTTACTAAGTCTAAGGGGTAGATTAGAGCGCTGCTTAGTGTCCTCAACACTCATCTCTGGTAATCCACCCTCAAACAGCATTTTCGTGTGGAACTCTCTTCTAAGTTCATCAAATATTAATCCCTATCTCATTTTATTTAAAGCCAAGAGATGACGTCTCGCCCGGGTTTCCAAGTTTCCATGACGACCGACCTTCAAGCAGTACCTATCGCATTTATACGGAGTTCGCTTGACACGTTAAAAAACAAAGCACTAAACATGTATTAAAATCTTTTATCAAAACATATTATTCAATGATCAAATTAATTATAAAATTATCCTTTTCTACTTCAAGCTTCGTATTTTAAGCTACGCAAAGTTTGGTAGACGGCACATGTTAAGTAATATTTCTGAATCATAGTTAAACAGTATTTTAAAATCAGATCGTTGTGATTGATTTTTTTTTTCAATTTATACCTTTAGTAATATTGACTTTGCCAATTTTTTCATACTTTAAATTCAGCCTTATTTCAATAAAATCTGTTATGTACCGTCTTTTTCCGAAAATAAGACACTGTCTTACTTTCTTTTGTGGTCTAAAATAAGTATTAGGGCTTATTATCGGGGGTGGGCTTACTTTTCAATTAAAATAAGTAGATTTATGTATTTTGTTTAGTATTTATTTGTAAATAGGAATTTTACATGTATTACTTTTAATTTAGGTAAAATATGTGCATGTTAGGTAAATTCTACACTCTACATTCCAAGAATTAATTTCGGCACCTGCAAGTGCATTGCTTGTAACGAACTGTAGACGTAAAAAAGGTATTTCTTGGAATTTTTTGTTCCAAACTGTGCAAGTCTCGGAAATATTAGGCCAGCTGAAAGTACTAAACTCAATAGCATTTTTTAACGAATTACATTTTTGACATTATTTTAACTAGGGCTAATTTTTTGGAGAAGGTTTATAATCCAAAAAATCCTGAAAATCACGCTAGGGCTTATTTTTGGAGGCTGTCATATTTTCGGAAAAAGACGGTGGAAATGTTTACTTTATTGTGTAAACTAAAATATGGAGGCAACTTGTTAACCGTTTATAAATGAAACTGAGAACATCGAGTACCGTGCTGTAACTGAATGAGAGCCGTATTACCATTTGATACTTGTAAATACTTTATGAACCGAAATTTCAATATTACAAGAAAAAATTTATTGAAAAGTCAAATAAATCTCAAAATCAAAAATATGCACATAGATTGCAATAATGCTTTTTTACTTGTGTTCAAGTTATTTCGTTTCGTAACATCTGGAAGTTTTTTGAAATAATTATTATCTGTTGTTGTTTTCCGCATTCATGAAGATACTTTCAAAAGAAAATATCAGGGATTGTGTAAATAAGGTGCTATAAAATGTCTTCTTCCATGATTTGGATTATAAATTTAAACAAAGAGACGGTAGCAGGAAAATTTCGGAAATTGCCATGTAAAACTTTTCGGTTTGCGTAATAAAGTGTAAAGTTTTATTATTCCGGATTATGTTTCTCGATTATGGCTGCCGCGATAAAAACGTTATCTTTGATTTTGTGAATTTGGATAAATTATTGTAGAGAATGGCGGATTTCGACGTGAACTTTAATGCTGTTTGAACTTCTCCATGTGATGGATGAAAATTTGAATAACTTTTCAAATATTTTCAGCTACAGCAACGATGACTTTTGAATTTGATTAAATTAAAACTTTTTGAATAATGAGTCAAAAATATTCAACAAAAATTAAAATGTAGATACCTACGTGCAATATGGTGAGAAATAATAAGTGATAGATATTGGTATCTCAAAAAAGGAAACAATCACAAAAGAAAATGTTGGTTTATTTGTGTTTTGTAGTATTTAATTGTATTACTAATAAAAAGTCATACGCAACACTTCAACCGAAAATATATAGAAAAAAATTTTTTTTTTTTTCAAATACACAAGTTCCATTCCGGGTTATTGGTTATTTCATTTCCAGTTCGTTATTTTGTCACACAGTTTGAGCTGTATGAGTGGTCACTTGATTCACGTAGTGGGTGTCACGTCAAACAGAATGAATAGAAAGTATGGCGTGGTATGAAGAAATATCACTAGGTACTCATGGTTTTAATTCTACGTTGAAGATTTTCTTATAATATTTTATTGTGAGTTAATTATTTTAAATTTCAACTGTAAAATATTTTATTTTAGTTTAAGTCCCAATTTATTCCAGCGTATTCGAGTCCTTTTTGTTCCTTACCCATTAACAATAAAAACTTCGAATTAAATAGCTGAAAATCTGAACAATCCATTTCAAAGAAATGTTAGCGACTTTATTTTAAACTTTTACGTCTTCGAGGGTGGATTTATGGGTCCGTTTCTTATTTACGATTTTTTTTAACTTTCAACACTATCTGAAAAGCATTCAAACTGTACACATTGTTAAAATACACGTTTCCGTACAAAACGGTAAAATATTAGAATATTTTATAACCAATTTTAAATGAGAATGAGATACATATATTTTCAGTCATATTTTGTAGATTTAATTACTGAAAAAAAAATTGAAAAATTGGGTGTTTCAATTTTAAAGATGGTCAAATGTTGATTTGAAATGGAAATTTAATTGTCATATCCTACAATAAATTAGACAACTACAACAAGTGTACTAAACTATTTTTATACAAATCAGCAAAATTTGAACAAAATGGTATATTCAATAAGCACTTTTAAACATGTATGCTAATCTATGTACCTCATCTAATGGCTTTAAAAATAAAAGATTTTTCCAATATTTTTCAATTCAACCTCAAACAGTGCCACAAAGTATCCTACTGTTATAACATTACTCAGTCAACTGCATTTCATGTTTTTGTTTCATAATTTTCATAAAATTTAATATTTTTATGAGGCATGGATTTTTTCCTGAATATGGGTGTTATTAACGTGTCTTAAACACGCCATACAGTAAATGTATGTAGAACAGCATGTCTAAAAAATCACTTATAATGGTAAATAATTTACAATAGTTCGATACTAAAAGTGTGATTGATAAGTATGTCATTTTTACTTAGAGCTTAGAGTCATAAATAATTTATGTATTTTACGTTTTTAAATATGAAACATTGTTGTTTACTCGTTAAAATTTGCATGCTTCATTTATCATGGTAAACGGAAAAGTTGTTTTTATTTAAATAAATAAAATGTTTCGTAATAATGTTGGTGAAACTTTGAGTTAAAAATGCAGTTACAATTTTTTACTATTATAACCACTTTTTTTTACGTGTAGAATTACTTTTTTTTTTTATTCTGCTCTTATTGGAACGCCCACTCGTGTTTATAGGACAATTTATTGATAGAATAAAAATATAATTAGCGTTACAGCAAATATTTTTAAAATTTTTAGTCGCATGAGGTGAACTCTCATACCAAAAATCTCAAATTTAAATAATCTTAATTTTATATTGTCCTCGCCGTGAATTGAACCCAGATCGCTAGGGTATATCTCTTACCACTTCATCACTGAAACCGTTTATCTAGGAATGTTTTGTAGATGTACCGTGGAAAAAATGTGCACGAAAATGTCAAAGAAATACAATAATGGTCTCGTTTGTTTCATAATGAAGTATTAAAATAATTGCAAACAGCGAAGAAGTTTATACTTAAAGCGTCATATTATTTGACTAGACGAGCACTAAATTACCTATTAATGTTCAAGTCATGCACCTTTTCACTCTTAACATTTTTGACTGACGACATAAATTATGGTGACAAACATAAAATTAACCATGTATTAAATCCTCAGCCCCTTTCCCTTAGAGTCCTTAGACGCCACAGATGGCCTTCAACCTTCAACAAACCAAAATGCTGGAGATCGCAGGGATACCACGTGTTGTGTTTTATGATACATTGTGTATATTTTGATAATTCTATTTAAATCTAATGAAATATCCATCTTCATAGGGTATTAAAATTTACAGTTTGTTATACTCTGTTTATTCTGATGCACAGCAGCGCTTTCAAATGTATTTTTTAACATCTCATGAGCAATTCATTGTTATGCGTTATAGAATTAGTAAAAAAACTGAACAGCGATCGATTGTTTTAGATGAGTGTGCAGTATACCCTTTTCAGATTTACAGCCCCTAATACTTAGCGAATAACGAATGAAATATTTTTAATCTTAATGATTAAAATTTAAGATAAATTAAGACATCGACTGAAGGTGCTTGATGGAATTTCAATATCAAATTTGAATTGTTGACAAACGATTCGGGTTTCGCCTTTCGGCATCTTCAGGTATTTGAGCACACAAATCAACTCAAACTGAGACGAGTAGACAGTTGATAACAATTATATACAAGATAAATACGACAAATCCTATCCCTAAGTTACAACACACAACTAAGACGAGAGGTTAGCTGCGCGGAAAATTTAAAGGCTGCGCAGGCCACTCCAACAAGTGCGCGGCATAATTTAATATTTTTCGCAAACATCAATGTCATATTTGAATATTTGATAGAAAAACATTATATTTAAAATTTTTATCATTTAATAATTTATATTAAAATAATGTGTATTTAAATAAAACATGAAAAAAGAACAGAATTCATTTTATTTATTTACATAAAATAAAATCAATCACAAATAAAGAAAAAATAAGCAGAATGGAGCAAATAATCTGTCGCTAATATTAATTAGTATATTTTATAACTTTGATTAAAATTTTATAGTTTTTCACACAACTAATCCATTTATTATATACTAAATCAATTTCTTGTTTTGATACTAGATAAGATTTAGTAATTGTCATTATATTATCTTAATGTTAAATTGGATGTCATTTCAGTTTGAACTCGAACTTCGTGGGCTCCAATGCCTGAAAATGCAGAAAGGCGAAACTCGGGTCATTAGTGACGAAACACCTGGAAATGTACAAAATCTCAACAATTCAAATTTGATATTGAAATTCCATCAAGCTCCCTCAGTCGACATCTTAAGTTATAAGATATTTATTTTATTTAAAAAATAAGAAAAATATTTCTTGGCACTCTCAGTCGATGTCTTAAACTTAAATTAGAAAAATTATCCACAGCATGCTTGCAAAGATTTGAAGAAATAACTTTAAATGTTTGTTGGAAATTTCTATGGCCAGAAATAGTTATTCGAATCTTTAGATGGTTTTCAAGATTTAAATAACAATAATATTGAGAAATTATTCGGTAAAGAATAAATAATTCAAGATCTGGTTAACATGAGAAATGAATGTATTAAATTTTCTAAATAGAAAATTTTTATTTGATAGAAAAAGTGGAACAAAACAAAAAAATATTTCTTTTTGAAATGAAAATCAATTTATTATAATATAACCAACATACATTAATCAATATTGCCTAATCATAAACTAGTCCAAAACGCACAATATTTTCTTCATTATTACCAAATGTTCAACATTATTTCGTTTCTATATCTATATATTATACTTGAGTAAGTTTCATTAGACAGTCATCGGGACCGTTTTTCTTTGTACATATTGCAATTGAAATACGCACTTTAGTATTTATCGGCAAGAAGCAAAAAATTGACGATTTAAGGTAGACACATCTGTGTTGCTTCAAACAATAGAGACATTTCGGCCAGCCACCTTAATACGCTCAACACATGGTTTAACTAAGCAAGAGATAATTTTATAGCTTATTCTGGTTATTCCAATTTTATGATTATTTGAATAGTTGTACTGGAGTGCGCGCGAAACTTGGAAGAGTGAGTGGAGGACTTCAAACTGCTGCGCGCGCGCAGCTTAGAGGGAACATTGGTCACAACACATGTGATACGGGTGGAAAAAGAGGGGTTTTTAAAATGCAATTCAAAGAACTGCCTACTCAATTTAAACTAATGGGCTCAGATTCAGTTGTTCGTTCAAAATTGCTAAAGAATTTAACCGGACTCTATTGATTTCCAAAATTTCTTGATACAATAATTTATGATCCCCCATGTTTTGATGCGACACTTCCACTCCATCATCCACATTGAAGGTATGGTTCTCCAACAACAAGTGATTTGCAAACGTTGATGCTTGTTTTTTTAATCTAAAAGCAGCTAAGAATTCTAATACTCTTATATCTAATGTACGTGTAGTTTTACCCACATAGAAGTGTTGGCAACCACAACATTGTAATTTATAAATGCCAGATTTGTTCTTAAAGTGGATTCTATCTTTATTGTTAATAAGTAATTTTCGTAACGAATTCCTGCAATAAAAAGGCGGTCTAACACTATCAGCGAGTTTTTTTATAACATTATTATACATCCTAAATAAATAATTCTACGCCAGTACCTAGGTTGGAACTCCCCCCACATATTTTCACCTGTAACACATGGGTTGTGACTATTCCAGATGCTAACTTCTAAGACTCAGGGATAAGATTTGTCGTATTTATCTCGAATATAATTGTTAAAAGCTGTCTACTCGTCTCAGTTTGAGTTCATTCGTGTGCTCAAATGCCTGAAGATGCCGAAAGGCGAAACCCGGGTCGTTATCGACAAAATATATGGAAATGTACAAAATCTCAACAATTCAAATATAATGATCTAATCCAACTGGTTCAGGATTAAGAGACATAATGCAACTGGTCTAAACCTTAGATATAAGATAAAAGATGTAGAATCTGCTTATTTCATGGTCAGCTAGTTTTTAAATTCTAGACTTTGGTAAAGCTAACCTAACAACATTTTTGCCGTTCAATCTGTTTCTCATACATACGCTCTGTGTTATTTAAATATGCATTGTATTTACAGCGCATACAAGAAGTGTGGATTTTTTCGTTTTCATATCACGCGTCGTAAAATATTTAAACGTATCCAAGAATTTATTAATCTTTGAGTTCTTTTGGAAATGCTGGCTTCAAACAGAAAAGCAGACAATAAGTTGGTTTCGTACAGGCTTATATTATATTTTATCTGTAATATCACGGATGTATCACTGAGTTTACTTATCAATGGATTCAAGGTGCAGTGCTATTGTATTTTATGATGTATTAAGTAAGTTTGCGTCGAGACCCACTACTTGGGAATCAATATTGTTTATTCAATCACACATTACCGCATTGCCTCGTTTATAAAATATGTTTACATTGTTTGTAATCTTTGAATACGTAGTCTTATAAACGATAACGTTTTGCAACTACTGTCAAAAATACAAAAGATATTTACTGGGAACACTAGGAAAACTATAATTCAGAAAAATCAGACACTAAATGCATCGAATTTTCAGGCTGGTGATAAGATATTACTATCTTATATACCTTTTATGAGTTTTGATGCTTTATATTATTATTATGTTATTCCTTTTCTTTTCGTTATGTTTTTATTATTGGTATTTATAGTCAAGGAAATATTGTTATTAAGAATACTGGTACATTATCAAATATAATCGTGATATATAAGAAAGGTCTGCTGACGAATAGGCAACCCTTTGATCAAAGTTCGTGTGAGTCTAATATGAAGACGCCATTTTTTCTGAAAGTACCCGACAATGTAATTATACAGAAACGGGCTAAAAGACTTTTATTTCTGACAGTGTAGGCGATTTAGTTGCCTGTTTAATCGACCGAACAGAATAAATTAGGTTGCAACTCCAACTAACAAAAGGATTTTCGTATAGATTCTTTTATTATTGTATACATTATTACATACACGTACTTAACTATTGAAACTTTGCGTTGAACACAATCACGAACTATGCACAATATTAAACAAAAGATAAGCGGAAGATAAAAATAAATTGAGAAGGGGTTTTAGAATAATGAATTATGAGGGGTATTTTAACTATTATTCCTTTTGTATGAATTACATGCCAAGTTCGTGGTCGAGTCGTCAACGCGGGTCAAAATTTCACCGCTGAATTGTTGTATGCCTCTCGGTTATAATACTGGTGGGAACAAAGGAATGTTAAAAAATTCCAATTTCGCCATGGACCTTCCAACTGCATCTACCTAGAATTAAGTCAACTCATTATAATGTATTTATTTTCAACCAACTTAGAGCTGATGATAATGCTACCTATTTCATTAGATATTCATTTATATTTATTTTCACATATCACATTGTGAGATAGTATCGATAATTTAATCGAATAGATAATTTATACTATCCGATGTCACCTGGATGACTATCAACCGAATGCCAACCATAATGGCACATGTATTTAACTATTTCCCTACCTAATATGCGAAAAAAGTAGGAAAGGAGATGGAACGCTTAGCGTTTAGCTTGTAATCATAAAATACTAAGCTCTGAATGTGCTATTACGACTTTACCTGCTCAATAATATAATAATTATTTAGATAAGAGCCTTAGTACAAATAGCGTCGTTCTATGTAGCTGTAACTAACTTAATTAACTAAAACTGAAATAAACAATTTTCAAAGTGCTGTTTCGATAAATTATTGAGAAGATGTACACATTATAAAATTTACATCTCTACAATAATTATCAGAGCTCAGTGGCCGTGGAGTTGGCAACACATCCAGGATATACGTGTTTGATTACGTCACAGTTCCACTCGATCGAAATACTCGTTCTCAAGTTGGCAACATTTGCTATTGCGAGTGTTTGTTTCCGGCTTTTTTCGTAATGTTGGTATTGCGTCGTCCAGAAAACGATTTCCGAGACTCTAGTGTTTATGGAGTGTGTAGATTGAAAACGTTTTATTTAGACTGAGATTTATCATGAAAGAGCGTTTAAAAGATCTTAGAATATTTCTACAGTAATACGTGAAATTTGTCTTTCCATGCTTATTTTTACATTAATTAATTCAACAGTACCATCAAATTGCAATACCTATTTGAAAACCATTAGTTTTAACTTTTCAGTACCGCTTATGATAGTCTATGATTATGACACATTATTCATAACCATAACTTAGGCAAAGTAAATCTTCCTAATTTTGACTGACGGAAGAACTGGAATAAAAATATCAACAGATATCAATTATTAAAAATTAAATAAAAATATGTTAATACTGAAACTAAAGTAACTTATCTCTATTGAAAGAATATTGGTTGAAATCTTACAGGAAAAAAACATTTTTTTGAGAAAGGAAATCTAATACAGTATTATCATTATTGAACTAAGCGAAATTTTATAAAAAAAGAATAGGGCTTTTGAATTGTATGCTTCAAAATAAAGAGAATAATATTATATTTTTGAATCTTGTGTATTCATTGATTATTCGACGAAATTGAATCTTTTTGTTAATCTTAAGTGCTGTAACTTTATATTTTAAAGTAAATAAATTTACGCCAAACAACTCTATTGTCAACCATTAGACCGCGAAACCAAAAATCGTAAACGTCGTTAATCCGTTATTTATTATCTTCAATAACAAGCTTATTAATACTAAAATCTGTCAAAAAACAAGTAATGATGTCAATAAAATAAACTTTTAGCTGATCAATTGTCTTTTTAGTAAATAAAGCACGTTCGTAAAACCTCGACGCGGTAGTTATATTTTTATGAGACTTACTTAACGCCCTTTGTCAGGTCACGTTTTTTCGATAAAAAACTTTATTCAAAGCATTGACATTAAAACACTGTTATGGTGAAATATTTAAGCACAATTTGTACATTCTACACGTGTTTCATGGTTGTTGTTCATGACAGTTTTCTATTTTTTATAAGGCTTTATTTCCATGTTATAAGCCATAAAACCAGCAGGGTGGCGCTAAGACTTGTAAGGATTTATGATGCATATTTTATTGTTTAACATCGTGCTGGAAACATTATTAAACATTCATTTTATGTGCTAAGACTGGAAAAGTGACTGGATGAGAGTCGTTAGAAAAAGACATCTTTACCACCAATCTTCTTATCGTGAAAGATCGTACATTTTTAATGTCACGGGGGTAGCCAGTAAAGGTTACGTTAAATTTTTACACATTTTTGTAAGAAATGTTTTCTTATTTAGTCTACCACACCTATTTAATATTGTATTAAGTCCTATTTCTAAAAATACTATAAATGGTTATAAGGTTAGGTTAAACAAGTTTACATATTTTATAGTTAGTCAGAATAACACCAACAAAAGAATATAAATAGAAAGTAATTCTAAGCATTTAAAAATTCACACCAGATATTTGAATTGTTGAACTTTTTGAATGGTTTTAATATAAGATAGTAAGAATTGTGTGAAATCATTTCCAATAACAATGTGACCAGACATAAATAAAGTAATGAAATTTACATTAAATTCAATTATGTTACCTATACAATAGTTTTCTATGTAAATTTAGTACCTTACAATTTAAATTTACCTATATCAAAAGTAAACATATAGTTGAAACTTGAAACCATATAAAATTAAATGCTGTATTTCGTATTTCTCATCAGAGCATATTTCTATGAAGACAAGTTTTACATTGTTTTTTACATTGTTTTTGATACGTCATGAGAAAAATAAGTAAAGAAACAACAAAAGTGAAGGCATGATTTTTGTTTTTTTATTCACAAATTGATTATAACTCTTCAACGATTTGCACAATTTGAAATAAATTTACAATTACGTAATTTAAAGAAGATAAGTGAGCATATTAGAGTTCAGTATATTGAACTTTTATTGCTTCTCGAGTACGCGTCTTCAATTTATGATCGCATAAAATGTTATTTAAAAAACGTTGACATATCGATATTGATAGCGCAGAACAAATAAAAACGAATAAAAAATAAAATTATGTTTATACTTTGTGAAATATAAATAATATCTACTGAAGATGATCATTTTTTTCTATTCAAAAAGTTTTAATTTTTCATACTTAACATGTTTTTCTTTCGACTAAGTGCTAACCTACATTTCAACCAACGATTTTTAAATGGAATTGAAATCTGTCACAAGTCGAAAAATGAGTGCTTCAAATAAGTTACCAAAGATTATACGTCACGAGTGGAAACGTTTGAAGACTCATATATTGGATTATCCTTTTATAGGGTTTACGATTCGAAGCGACTGTTTGTATGCAAACTATGCTTTCCGGGATACATCGTCAAAATAAGCAAGCGTGAAAAAGGCATCCCATGAAAAGAACAGACTTCGCCGAACAATGCATGCACGTATTCAATTTTCGCCCTGCAATATGAGAAAGGCTTTGTGCCCGCGACGCTCAGGGATGGGTTTGCCAATTGAACGGCCTCTTTGTCGGTTTTCCCTTCGGCGGGACACGACGCCGCTCACAATACGACGCCGTCCGTCCGTCCCTCGCTGATAGCTGTTGGGTAATGCGAGAGCATCCGAACCTTCTAAAAGAATTTTCTTTTCAGCTCTGACCCCTTTTATTAAATAATACCACTTTGGTGTTTTTGGGTTAGATGCTGGAAATAAAAGGTAATTTCATAGCTTACTGTCAATAAAACCATTGAAATAAAGATAAAGTTGATTAAGCTTTATTTAATTTATTTTCTGAAAATGTTTTGCAGAAGATATCAAATTATTACTTTTATACGCCATTTCCATAGTAAATATTCTTGAAAAAATTTATTATTAATCAATACAAAAATGCTTTTTACCAAGAAACTGAAAATCATGATTCGTTAAGATAATCGTTATGCCTTTAAATACACAGTAATCGATTACAAAAGAATCCAGCCTGAGTAAACTGTCATTTTGAAACCATATTGGAGAACGAAAAACCTCCTTTTAGTTTACTTCCTTTAACTTTAATAACTTACCCGGTAAGCATCGGAAAGGTCGTTGATAAAAAAATCTACCCGAAATCGTAAAGTAAATAAAGTCATCCGAACACCATTTTGGTTGATGTTAAAGATGTTCTCACCACGCCATTAGAATAAACGAGCAATGGAGAGACAATTTATTGAGTTGTCAATCTTACTACAAGTATTGGATTGCGACCGTTAATGGAGGTAGTGTTATCTATAATATATGCCTAAATACGGGCAGATGAAAAGAAATAAATAATATTTTTATATAATAAAAGAAGAATTAGTTATCTTTGATGATTGAAAAATTTATGTTGAAATCAAACTAGTGAAATTGTATTTAATACATAATGACAATATATCTGTTTCGTTTTGCAAATAAATTAGACCCTCTCGTCTATCATTAAAATAATTGTCAATTAGTTATAGACCAAATAGAGCAGTGCGATGCTATATTTTTTATTAATATTCTTATTATGTATAGGATATATCAAAACTTAAGATAATTGGGCATTTTAATTTAAAGAACTTCTAAGAATACTGTACTTAAATTTAGTTCAAATTATCCGTATGAAACGCTATTATACATTTAATTTAGTTAAATAATAATCTTATTTGTAAAACGGAAAGAAATTATGTGTCTTATAAATAAATTGTCTGTATTTATACAGCGTTATTGTCAGCAATGTCATCCCAGTACAAAAGGCGTAGAGTCAGTCACGGTGCTACGGCTCTACGGCTCTACGGATTTACATCCGTTAGCTGTAAGGTTGCGCCTCGACAAAAGAGAATATCTTCGTATACTTTTGCGGTTTCCCTTCTACAGCCACAGTGACGTGACGGGAATAAATATCTCGAATCTAGAACATATCTTAGACCACACTTCGGTAAAAAATTTAACATACAAAAATATTATTAGCTTTACGAGTAAAAGTTATCGTAGTATGATTAGAATAATGGATTTCATTATTGGAATACTTTTTTTAATGTAACATTTCAATTGTTCTTTATGGCTCACTCAAATGATGAACGTATCGTCATGCATTCTTAGTTAATATTTTGTAATCAGGTGTTGGTTTCCCAATGTTTTTATTTTCATTATTGTTTTTATTAGTAGTACTGTTTTCAATAATTATTATTATTGTTGTTACTGTTATTATGTTTGTGAAATGCATGGCGCATTGGCGTCAGCTGTAATGCCATGCATTTCAATTTTTAAAATTTACAATAAATAAATAAATGTTTTACTGGTAAAATTTGAATTATTGAGATTTTATACACTTCCATGTATTTTGTCACTAACCACCCGGATTTCGCCTTTCGGCATCTTCAGGCATTAAAGCGCACGAGTGGACTCGTAATTCAAATTTGATATTGAAATTCCTTTAAGCACTCTCAGTCGATGTCTTAAATTATTTTATTGGTTAATTGATTTTTATCGGTATTTATATTATAATTCAAGGGCATTGGTAAATTCAACCTTTGATACCGTAACAACAGTGTTTCCTTAGAAGCAGGCCTAGTGTGATTGTTTTATAGCCAGTATTTTTATACACCAAACTGTTACAGTAATTAATTGAGTGGAAAAAATACAGTAAATCAAATCAACCACATTAAATAAATGAAATAATGCAATTTTCTGATTAAATAATACCGTTTTATTCTTATTTTGTTTTAATTAAATATTAACTACGATTTGAAGATTACATACAATTGGATTGTCTCTTATTTAAAAGAAAAGTGTGAAAAGTTTATGTACGCTACTAATCAAGTGAAAGAAGAATCATCGGACCACCATAATATATGAGCTACTAAAACGGGATTAATTTATAATTTTTTAAAAAGCTACTTTTATTTAATTTTCATAATCACATATCACTAGATTTTAAGGAGGCAAAATTTTCTATTTATATTACAATAGCTGCTCGGTAGTGTTATCTACGAAGATAAAATGACTACTTTGTATTCATTATTATGCTATACCAACTCAAAGTTAAACTAAAAACCCTCACCTTTGCTTCTGGACTTGGAGATCACTGTCTGTGGAGATGACTGGAGGTTGATTCACGTAAGCAAAACTACTAGACACTAGAGGGATCATCTGTTTTACCTACGGCCATGTTCCATTGCACACACCCTTCTAACTACTAAGTTCTTCTCTTTTCTTCTCACAATTACATATACTTATGACAAATCGTAGTTCAACAGTTGAAAACATTTATTTTCTTTAATTCAAATTTAATAAAAATAAAAGAGTAGTTCAATTAAACTGACAAAAAAGAAGAATCATAATAGGTTACATACGCAAAATACCCACTTCTTTTTTCATATCTTGGTTTATTCAGCTGTGTGGCTAAATTTTATTTTGAATTAGTCCACGCTATTGTTTGAGTCACTAGATGGCAGTAATTCGTTTAATTATTCCCTTTATCTGCCCCGGATAAAATCGTGAAGAAAATTTAATTGAGATTGGAAGACCTCGATCCAACTTCGAACGGACAAAAAAGCAATGAACAAAAAAATCAGCAATCAGATAGGGGATAGAATGATATATAGTGTAGTTTGCAATAGTTTTTGTTCGAACCACAACATTGGATAAAGAAAAAATTTCGTCACTGCTTAAATACAGATGAAAAAAGTTTTCAAAATAATTCAATACCCACTCCGTGATGGTAGACTCGTGACGATATAAGATGATTGCACTGTAATGTAAGCTTGCAGTATGAAACTCAGAGTATATCAACAATAGTTCATGGAGCTATTTATTTATAGAAATGATTTTAAATGTTTGACGAAGGTGGTTCAACATTTTAAAATCAAAATTATCTTTTTTTACAATTTAAAAAAAGTATCGTATTTTCAATTCCCTAGATGTTTTTTTTAATTTTATACACTCAAGGAGAGTAAAATGTAATCATTCATGATCAATTCGAAGAAAAAGGAATACCTCTTAGTGTAGCATTTTGACTTAATCAAATTAATACATCTTAAGTTTTAGTTATATCTAATTGAAGTTTCTTGAATGCGACTTTATTTGTTTAAAATAATAAATGAATGCGGCATTTTATCACGAAAACATGTCAAAATCTATAGTTCAATAATTTATACGTAAGGTAGGGTACACGCCGTATAACTTTGTACTCCAGTCTAATGTCCGGCTCTAGGATTTAGGATCCCGGGATCGATACACGATTCTAGGATCCATACGGGATCCATACATACTAATACACTGACACGCTCCGTGTAGTTTACAGAAAGCATATCGGTGTATTAAAAAGTGCAAACTTATACGTCGTATAATCTAGCCAGAAATTAGACCTGCCACTCTTTGTTCTCATCTCTACTATTAGATTACAAATAAATTAATTAATCAGTCAGTCAATAGATTAGTTTTCGTGCTCATTTTAAATCCATTAGAATCACAAAAGATCAGGTTCTATCGCATTTTATAAATGTGTTATAGAATTGAATAGAACGATAATGTAGTATATTAAGTGAACTTTAAGAGAAAATTGATAGTTTATTTGTCGAAATATAATATGAATAAACTATTTGGTAGCACTATCAGTAAGGAAATATCATTGATGAATCTGACTTATTTGAATTTATCTATTAATGAATATATATTATGCTCACCATTCGATAGATTTAAGGCCGACGCACTCTATAGTTTTATCATGCAATAAAAAGCTCTAATACAACGTATCAAATTCACTAAGCAATCAATGCGAGGAACAAGACTACACCCAATCTTCGAATCCAAAACGTCAAATATTCATTTTATCGGTAAAAATTTTGAACTTTGACTTGAATATGTGTGTATATGATATACAATTTGACTGTTTCTGATTAGTCTAATATCAATCATAAGATATTGAAATGAATACTCGTTACTAATTATTCGAGAAAAATAAACGGTAATCAACAATGCGCACTATTTCTATAATATTATATGGGCTTAAAATTAACGTCAAGTAAGATAATAATCTTTTTTGAGGGTGTATTCATAAAAATAAATGAAAAAAATGCCCTACAGGATCACATGGCATCATATAATACAGCAATTCACATTTTTTTGCTAGTTATAGTCAAACTATAAACTATTGTCTTTGAAACTGGACTTGGAAATCACTGGACACTAATAATTCGTACAAAGGAAACCACTATAAGCGACATTTGTATTAAATGTAGCCGTATTTCAGTGCGCATGCGCTAAAGTTATTAAATGTGACATCTATGATGTCATCATGAAAGCTGAGACTATGTTCAAGTCGATTAGCAACTTAAAGTATTATTTTTATAATATAAATGTCACAAATAGTATAATATCATGCTGAGATCGTGAATTTTGTTAAAATGTATCAAATTTATATGTTGCTCAACTCAAAAGATAGAGCGGAAAATTATGCATCGTTTAAAATTAAAAGATTTAAAAAACCAAAACCTCAGAGAGATACAGTCTACAAATCTGTGTGACGTTACATTTATCTCGAAAAACCCCTTGCAATTTTAATATATATAACATATTATATCTAATGTAAGGTCTCTTACTCGAATCCTCATTCATTATTCAATCCAGGCCCCTGAAAATAGTCCAATTTGTCTTAAATACGATATTGTTATTTCAAAAGATGTCAAAGGATACGAGGGTTCTTTTATAAAAACGTTATCTAAGCTTTTTATGTTCATATTGAAGTGTTATCGTCGTGCATTGTAGGCACAGTTGCGCTATTTTGTTTTTCCACAGCTTTACATATAGAAAATTTTTTAACAGATGGGAGTATAAAACGAAGAAAAACTCCCGGAGACAAAAAAATAATTTGGAATTTTTCTCAGAGACAAATTTGTGCTGCATAAAATTATGAAATTGTAATTTATATAATTTACAGAACGTTCCATTTTTTTTATTTCTTCTATCGTACACAGTGAATCGTGAAATATTAACAATTCATTGAATTGGTATTAAGTTTTTGGTGAGATATTCTGAAACATAACTTAATGCTTGGATTTTCTTTTTGAAACGTTTGCTTTTACGATTCGTAGTAAGTGCCGCCAAGCATCAAATTTTAAATAATAATTTATTTGAATCAATGCATGTTTGTATTTTAGATAAGAATAATAAAATATAGTTCATAGCTACCGAAAAATTGTATACATATCAATTCTCTTTAATATATTTTTTCATATTTTTTAACCGTTTTATAGTAAGAGTAAATCCCAATTCAATCTACAATTTTTAGTCTTTATCTAGTGTTTGGCCTATTATTTTAAACGTTATATTTCGAGTGTGAAATTCATTGCCTACAAAGAATTTTTTTCGTAAAGTTCCTTATGCCTTGCGGAAGATATTAAAATGTGAATAATAACATCCCGTAATAATGTGTATGGGCAATAGCGAGCGGCCGTTATGCGACGTTGGCTTTCCGTTATCTCAACGGAACCTCAGTCAGGCTGTATAACGGCGCATCCAATGGCGAAAAGTTTATTTTATTTAAGATCTTTATATGGTATCAAATGAATTTCCTTAGAAAATCATAAGAATGCCAGAGGAATAAAAATGAAAAGGAATATCGTTTGGCAAAAGGTATTTTGAATGAAAGGGAATATTTTAATGCGATAGCTTTTATTTGAACTATTTTCTTTTACGGTTCATTTGGAATAATTCTTTTCGGGATTCATTTAAAAATCTCTCAAGCATATTTTTATAGAAAAGTTTTTTCAATATACCATGCCAAGTATAAATAAGCCTTTCGAAAAATACCGCGTCTGTTTTATGATAATCTGAAAACTAGACGAGTTTTTTTAACATTTCAATGAAATAAATGAACTGAAATAAAAGAAAAAAGGACTATTTTGAATGATAATAAATTATTATTTTTATGTAGGGATAATAACAATATATTATAGAGCAAATTCACGTAAAGTATCATCAATAATTGATAATGAAGCTTTAAGATTATTGTTATGATACATTGTTATTATTCTTACCATTATACACCGATGTCAATAAAATTTATAGCGTTCAAAGACATTAGTTATTTTAATGAATCAAATTACTTATGGCTTTTTATTGCAATTGGTGAAAAAATAAAATGAAAATAGATATTTAATCTGCAACATTTAAAATTTCATCATTTATCACAAAGGTTACAAAGGATAATGTTTAAATCTGGCATTGACGAATTGAGTAAAATATAAAATGCAGTTGAAAATTATAATAATTCACCAATACTATAAAAGAGTCAAGAATGCATGTTAAACAAGATTTTTTACTATGCTTGTCTTAATTGTGACATCAGAAGTAGAACATCCAATTCTGGACTCTTTTTTGCAAGTTTAATGACAAGGAGATTTCACAAAAATGAAACATTGCTAAATATACATTTATTTTTAATAACAAAACCGATTTCGGTCAATCCACGACTATCTAGGAATTTTGTACATATTTACATTACAAGGTGTAAGTATAATATATATGATTATGTAATACACCTATTTTATAGAACGTTTACGGAAAACATGTTCGCGTATTCCAGATAATATATATGTTGTTGAAATTTAAGAGATAATTTAAGGCTGGAAAACAACGATGTTAAATTTGAAGTGTGAAAATACACCGAAATATAACTGAATGTTGAGGGTATATTTATTTTGTGATATACAGTTAATAAAGGTACTTTGGTGAGGTGGAGTAGGTTGATATCGTATTTTAATGCTCATATTTATGTGAGTATGAAATATCTGTTTGCAACGTTCTCATATTCTGCGTCTGCTGTATTCAGCAAATTTCATTTCGTATAAAATATGTGTTACATCTTGGCGTATCTCTACACTGCCTCACCTTGACGATGAATAAGATGCTGTAATGAATATTTTAAAGTTTCATAGACTCGCGGGGGTGATGCTCAGGCATCGGAAGGGGATAGTTAACAGATGTAAAATTAGGAGTCGTAATATGATCTCAAATAACACCTAAGAAACATACCTAAGTTGAATTTGTTGATGAAATGTCTTTAAATATTTATCTTTACAGTTGCATTCGTCGGTTATAAACATGGTGTGTTCATAACTTATTAAATCCAATTTTTTTATGTATTTTGAAATTAAAAAAAAACAGTGGTATTATTTACGAAGTGATATTAAATAAATCAAATGCACAATATTATATTACTGTTCGTAAACAAATATAATGATTTATTTATATTGATTATAAAAACAATACTCTTTCTAAATTAATACTTAGACAAATTGTTTTAGTGTTGTATAGGAGAAAATTGGAGGGAAACTGTCGGGTCCGTGGTGCAGTGGTCGACATGAGTGGCTTTGGTTACGGGTCTCACGGGCTCGAATCCCAGTACAAACATTTTTTTTAACTCTAAAATTACAGATGTGGTTTCATATTATTAGTATACAGCACTTATTTGATAATTACTATAAAATATGGTAATGACAGATCTGAGTGGACTGAAGAAGCGTTTTTACTGATATTTATGTTGATATGGTCATAGAATTGTTAATGAAACACCCATTGTAAATTTTATAATCCTCTTATGAGGTATGCATCATTTGTATATAAGTGTTGATCAACATATTTATTGGACAGTTTGATTTTCTCAATTGCAAAAGAAAAGCCAGTACATTAGTAATTTATTAAAATTATAAAATTTGAGGAGTAAAATATGTTTTAAAAACACATAAATGGAAGTTTTGTTTCAAAATCTGTAAAGTATCAATAATGTGTCTGGTAAAACAAATAATTAAATCTACAGTAAAAAGTGAAATAACCATACACTAAATACAAAGCATGTAGTACAATGTAATATAATTAGTTTTGAATTGTTTGTAATGCCTGAATTCCCAGCATGATTTCCTTTACGTCACGCCGACAGGGGGAAATTGCACCTTTAAATTGAGTAGAACAGGAAGTTTATACAAACCGAATGAAGGTGTGATTTTCAAAGTTTTGAGTAGAGACCCTAGCACAGCTTTTGTACAGTTGAGGCTGATTAAATATATGCAATTTATTAAGGTGTAAGTCCATAGATTTGTTTGATTAATGAAGCGCAAGGAAACGTTTTAGAGAAATATACGATACTGATATTTTTATTTTCAGAATTTAAACAGGATTAATTTTATTTTAATCTAAGTACATCTAAATATTGTGCTTTTATTAGTTTAAAGACAGACTGATTAAGCAAAGACTGTGGAAAATAAACGGTGTTTTAAGTTAAGCGATTTTTTGTTTACGAAATTCTATTTGTCGATTCGCATGACAACATAATTACTAACTGAAATTTAGATTTTTTGCCGAGGTTGAAATAGTTTCTCATTTTTTATTGTACAACAAAATCTTATTTTCGTTTGCTGCCTTATGGCAGCAGCAGCATCATATTATACTTATATTACTGGAATAGTGTTTTCATTTGGCCAATTCTCTTAGAAATAATCGATGTTATGTCAATACTATGATTAGTTGGGGTGATTAAATGTACATATTAACTATAACCATACTGTTGTGAGGTATAAAACTAAAACTTTTGGAAGGTTAAATGTAACTAAACCACATGACGTCAAACTTAATTAATTAAATAACGAACTATGGCGAAACGCTACCAAAACCACGTGTCAAATGATAGCTACTTATTCGACGCTAAAATCACGTATAATGAAAGTAACGTTCGTTTTGATATTTATAGTAAAGAAATGAAAATGTTGCCTCGTATAAAAATTCTCTTTTTAAAAATTTTCATTTAATATGTAAACTTGAAAATAAACTTGTACAAAAGATTCTAATTAAATGATATTACATGTAACATAGCAAATTTGTTGGCTTTAAATAACACGTAAAACACAAATATGCAAGATAAATATGCTGACTGAGAAATTTGATACGAGGCATTGACAAAACTTTTTGAATTGCACCAATATACACGTTTAACTTACGAGCCCACAATCGGATACCATATAATGCCAATAAAGTGGAGATGGCGTATATTTCCGCGGGAGGTTTTGTGCCATCTGAATGGTTTACGGCGCGAGAGTCCGTCGTTTTATAACAGAATATAAATGATTCTTACGACGCGGCTTGACGCGAGTAACTACACACAGCGCCGAACTTTAAAATTAAAATGGAAATTGAGTTGATGCAATAAAAACGGATTTCAAAATTTATTGGCTTAATCTGTTTGTATTTAAAAACCTTCTAAATTAAATTATAATAACAATAATTTAAAAACACAGTAAAAAAGCACTAATTTATAATCCGAACATTCTATAATAAGTAAGTATCGCTATGTAATTTAATGTTAATTGACTCTTGGTCACCTGCAATAGCTGAAGGTTAAAAGTCATTAATATCAAATCAGTATTAAAACGAATTCAAATATAAATGTAGTTCCTAAACTTAGTGATAATAATTTGTCTTATTTTATCTTATATATATATATATATAAGCGATATAAACTATTTACTAACTGTCAGTTTGAGTTCATTCGTACGCCCAAATATCTGAAAATGTCGAAAGGAAAAACTCGGGTCGATAGTGACGAAAGACATGGAAATGTACAAAATCTCAACAATTCAAATTTGATAACAATAGTTTTGGTATTCCATTAGTCTTGTAATTAGATGAGATACAACTAGTAGAATGAAAAAGTTATCTTAGTTGTTCAGTTTTCACGGTTCATATAAGTATAAGTTTGGTTTTGGGAAGACACGTGTTTTGATGTGAATGATTGACAATTAATGAATAAACTTCCGAAACGTCGGATGATTACTAGCAATAAAAATACGGTGACTTCCTTACACAATGTTTTTTCATCAAAGTATCTTTTTTTTTTTTTTTTTTTTTTCCATGTCCGCTCCCAATGTGGAGCATATGGTCTCCTAATGGAGGTATCTTGACAGATTTTTTTCTACGAGAACTGCTTGTCACTCAGTTGCTCAACCTCTCTTTCTTTTTCGAAGAGAGTAGGGATAGAAGGATAAGGCTATGACAGGACTAGTGGTTAGCTAATCGCTCTCGTTACGCCCCATGAGGATGGGATTGGTGGGAGGGAGGACTCAGACTACGAACAGAAATTCATAAATCGATTGAAAGATCAATCTATGAAAACCGTCCGCACCGGGAATTGAACCCGAGACATCCGTAACCGTAGCCAGCGACGAAACCAACTGCGCCACGGACGCCGACCGAAGTATCTAATCAAGTATTTTTTTTGTATAACAATAAATTTACACAAAGCCTTCGCTGAATTCATCGGAAATATTATGTGTCATTATTATTTCAAGAACGTTAAACAGAGAGAAATAACTGGAGGGTACCAAGTGAAGTGTACACGCAAAAACGTTTAGTATATACGTAATATGCTAATTATTATTAAAAATTAAGAAAAAATTTTAGGAAAATGGAACAATTGAATTCTGTCTTCAAAATATGTATATATATTTTTTGAAGACAGGATTCAATTGTTTTTATTGTATTAGGTTTGAATTGAATATAAGAAACAATTCTATAAAAAAATATTGCTAAATTATATTGCGTAATTATCCAACACTTTTTTTATTGATTAAATCACCGCTTACTTGATTAAAACTACATAAGTACGATTATTTTGTAAAGAAAAATACCTACAACTTTTATGATGCAAAAGAAAGATTTCATATAAATATATATGACAGTTATCAACGATTCCGCAATATAATTAATTATACAAAATTGTAAGGCTTTTGTTCGAAGACTTTGAGATACTTTGATATTTTACAAACATGTAAGGTTATAAAATATGTCTTTCGATAAACTTTCCGTAGTAGGTGAAATAATATTTTTCTAGAAAAAAAACGACACAAAACAGTCAATTATAAAGAAATAACACATTTTATATAATGCACAATTTGTGCTACATTTTGCGCTACATAATGCACAATTTGTGAAATGGTTTATATATAAAATTATGATAAAATATTTTTATATTTTTATAAAACAAATGTTTTTCTGAAATTTTCCAGTCCGTCCCTGAATATACTCCGTATGAGCCATTAAAGTAAGAAGTCACACTCAAGAATCAAAAATACCGTCGAAATTGAACTTTATGACTCCGTTTTTATTATTTCCTCGTACCAAATTCTAGACAATACTTGAATAAATTCTCACTGTCAGTGAAAATCATAAAGGATTGAAATTTTATTACCTTTTGTTAAATTTTATTTTTGGTAAAAGTCGTTGGTCAAAAAAATGACAATGAAGTATGAAATAAATAAAACGATGAGAAATATTATTAAATACATGCCAATCGTCAGTAAAATATCGTCGTTAGTATTAAATGAGTAAGAAGATTTATATTCTATTTCTTAATATTGTAAAATCTTCAGGGGAATTTTTAAATTTAAAAAAAATTGGGGGACACTGCTGAAATTCATTAGACATCTCTTTTCAATACTTATGAGATGATCAGCGTATCCGAGACCTTCTGTATAAAATTAGGTTGAATGTTAATTGGGCCTTCATATAAGAAATGCATAACGCAACGTTGACTGCGTACCTCTGCAGCGATCACACTGTTCTATCGGCAACGATGGAAATTAAATTAAAAAAAGAGTAACATCAGAGATGAAGGTTACTCAAGGAACTGTGACTCCAACGCGCCTTAGTACTAAACGGTCCATCAAGTTGATATGCAAAAAAAAAACGCAAATAGCGTTATTTCGAAATTCCGACGTGGGGAAGGACTTCAAATGGTAATGACTTCAATAACGCTAAGAAACAATGGAAAATAACAAACACTTGTGTCAACCTATATAATATGATCATATTAATATTTTTGTATTGAAGATATAGAATATTACTCGAATAAACATTTTTTTTAATAAATTATGTTGCATCTAAATAACACTGATGAACATATACATAAACAATGTTACTTCTAAATTAGCTCCTCAAATAACAAAAAAATACGCAGAATAATTCCATTCTTTTATTTTATAATTTTGAATATTGAATCTGTTGAATTAATTTTTTCATTGTATTGAATTTTCCTTAAAAAAAATTACATACAATGAAAAAATGCAACCCGAAAAATGTTTGCGGCCCGTTTTACATTTATTTTTTGTAATGCGAATGATTTGATAAGATCTTTTTTTGACGAACTATTTAATTTTAAGTAGGCAGACGATTACATTAACTTAACTGGATTGCATTTGATAAAATTATGCTCAATACAACTTTCATAACAGTTTACTAATTAAAAAAATGGTTAAGTTCTAGCTTGTGGCTTATATCCATTATTCGGTGGGAATATTTTCCCCTACGGAAATGAGTGCTGGAAGATAATAGCATCACAATGGGAAGTAAAACAGGATACTAGCGGGAACGCTCGTTGACGACTATTGTCATCGTTGATATACTTACTGAGAATTTTTCATCATGGCAAACAATACTACCGCAAGCAGTGATAATTTAAAATAATAATAAAAAAACTTATAAATATCATTTTTTTTCCATGTCCGCTCCTAATGTGGAGCATATGGTATCCTAATGGAGGTATCTTAACAGAATTTTTCTACGAAAACTGCTTGTTACTCGGTTGCTCAACCTCTCTTATTTTTTCTTTTTGGAACAGAGTAGGGACAGAAGGATAGGACTAGGACAGGACTAGTGGTTAGCTAATCGCTCTCGCTACGCCCCGTTTTTGAGAATCGGATGGGTGGGAGGGAGTTTTAGACATAACAAACATTCATGATTACGATCAGAAATCCGTAACCGTAGCCAGCGACGCTACCAACTGCGCCACGGACGCCGACAATCTGCAATTTATTGCAGTCTATAAAATATATAACATTTTTGAAGAATCTAGTTTATGATTAAATATTACAAAACAATTATCAGTCGCGCGATCGTCTAATATTTCTGTGTGTGTAAGGAAAAGGGAGATAAATTGTGTTAATTGAAAAACGAGTCAAATATTCTAAAATAACTACAATACATAATGCATATAATATAAAAAGGAAGAGTCGAAACAATGCTGCTGAATTGGTAAAATTTATGTTTAAACTCACATTTTTCATCAAATTTCATAGAAATGCAAATCTTGTTTTGGCTGTCCTGAAAAGTATCAATTTTAGACATCCCGCCTTTTTCCTCTCGCACACAGATTTATTCTACGACGATTTTGATGATAGTCGGAAAGTATCAAACGGTCAATCAGAATCACCCAACCAAAATTGACTTGTCTGGAAGAAAGCTAATTAAACGCCATTTAATACAATAGTATTATTATTAACCAAATTACATTTATTGTGTGAAACAGCGTTATAATTAAGCTTAAAACTGAATGGTATATGTAGCACCATAAGTGAGCAAACGTATAAGGATAACCAACAAAGAAAACGATTTTATTATTCTATTAAATGATTACATTCTCACTTGGCGTAATCATATAAAGTGATTAAAGTAATTATAAAATAGTTTATATGGAGATGTGAAAAGGTGGGGTTTAAATTATAAAAAATAAAATACTGCAAAAACCTTACATTTGAATAATAAATTTAAATTCAATAAAACACCCATAAGTAATAATTTTGTTTCGAACGATCAACGTTTATTTTCGTGAAGTAATATTATATTTTTACTGTTGTAAGCACCTTATTTTTCGATATCATTACAAGTTTAACAATCAAATATGAGAAAATTCTATTTAATGGGATAATTACGGTTGACTAGTTTCTATTAATTTAAATTTTATGTTATAGAAGAACAATTTAAAATTTCTATAAATAGATCTAAGTTGACTCTATTAAAATACTTTAATGATGAAAGTAAGTTTTTGGTATTATTTCAAAAATGATAATGAAATTAAATTTCAGAAATAATGTTATTCTGCTTGTAAGAAAATATAATAATCGCTTTATTTTTGTGATTATTTACATAATGAAGCAATTATGTACTTTTGGTTATAATCTAATACAGCATTTCCCTCTTGTGATGCCGGGTTAAGATTAAAATACTGCTTTATCGATATCCCTTCGTTAATAAGCTTTTTATGATAAAAACGAGCGCCAGAATGCGATCTGCTATCAGGGAACCATAACTCACAGAGAGATATTATATCGCATGCGATACAGACGAAAACTCTTTTCTATATCTCTTTATTCGCACATATCTCTTTACACGGCTGCGCTCCGGGTGCCGATTACGGAAACAAAGGAAGACAGTAAGCTCTCGCAATTGAGGATTACTGCGAGGTTTTCCGGGAGTTCCCGGCACACAAAAAGCGGGTCCGTTCGCTAGCAATGACCGTTAAGCAAAATGCCCGGATATCCAAATAATAATCAATTTCTGCAATACGTGCTACGCTTGCTGTTATTCAATTCCTTTTAACGTGCATGTCCTTTGACAATTGACACAGCGTACTTTTTATATGAAAGATTGTATCTTTATGATTCACCCATTTAAATTTTCGGTATTATATATTACTTAACCTCTTTTTATTAAATATTTCGATAAATCCAGCAAGTATTTCGATAGACTCAAACTTTAAAAATGTTCTTGTACAAGAGTGCCACGCGATTTCTAAATTTTTTCGTTAATTATTTTTTTTTATGAAAATTTGATTTTTATTTTTTAATTTCCGCCGCTTGCTTCCAGCCAAAGGAAGTTTGATTGAGCTACGAGGCGATGGCATGTACTTGCAAGAAACGAAAATAATTCTTGCAAAATTCACTTGGTGACAATATAATTATAACATATTGTGTATTCTCTTCTTGTGAGATAATTGGGTGAAGATGGTGACAGAAAATTTTCACGGATAGAGAGGATAAATATAATGTTAACCTTTACATCGTTTAAAAAGGTTTCCGAGTTTTTGAGATCTTTGAAATTAGGAATAAACCAAAGAAGTGAATAAATATTTATTTTTCTCTTGGATTAATCTTCTAAGCACATTTTATTTTTGATTGGATGATTTTTTTATTTAGGCTTCATACCTTCATACCTTGAAAACAAAAAAAATCATGTTGAATCAAATGAAAAATATCATTTTTTTATATATTCCTCGCCAAAATTATACAAAATATTTTTTATGGTATGTTATGTTAGCGATAATACGATAGCTTCTTTGTACTACGGCTCATGATATATTTATATTATATCATGTTATTCATGTCTGTTTGTGTATATCATTATTAACGTTAAGCATTTAACATTACTCTGGTAAGCTGTCGAAATTCTCTATGAAAAACAGTAATCAGTACAAAGTGAGAGTAGCTAAATATATTTAGTAATATAAAACAATTGAGCTATAATCACCAATCCAACATGGTGACTTAACAAAATAATATTTTTATTTTATTAAATAAATTGGCAGTAAATTGAACAACAAAATATAAAAAAACCATATAAATACGTTAGAAGCGATATATTATTAGTATACGTAGAATCGTTTATATACCGTTATCAATATATCGGCTTTTCGGAAAAAAATTGATCCCGATTGTCAATATATTTTATTTAGTATAAGTGAGTTGATATTTTTCCCATTCCTAAAATGAAATCGAATAGGTAAGTGTTTTCAGAAACAAAAAAATAAATATTAATCTGAAAACGAAAAATTCTGTTTAACGTATTATTTTAGGAAATCGTAATAATAAAGTCGGCGGGGCTTACAAAATATTTTTACCAATCCAATATTTAAATTAAAACAACAATCAAAGATATTTTGTATATTATTTTGGCGGCTATTTATATAAAATCAAAATAGAAGAAGATTTTTGAACGAATTTATTAAAAGTTTAACCTTCAACCAACAACAGTCTGGTAAATTGTGGTATTTTAATATTTATTAGCTCTATACTATGCTTGTTTCCCTGTACATACGTGAATATTTTGTTTCAATTGGTCTTTATCATAATTATGTGAGTTTATTTTTGATACCGCAGCCTTGAATATTGAATTATTTTTGGATTTTATGACTGTGTCATAAGTATGAGAATGCAGCGTGTCGATTTATGTTTCTAGCTAGTATAACTAGTCAATCTTCTCCCAAACTTGAATATATATAATATTATTTCTACAATTTACATTAGGTAAAAATCATTCATCCATGGGATTAGAAAATTATCTGAATGATGAATGTTGTGTCGGTCCCAAGAGTGGCTTGAGAAATCTGATAATTTCTTTTTATTTTCTCACTTTACTATAAAGTAAAACAAGCAGAGAATTTTTCCTACTAGCCTTAAACACTCCCATGGGTATCAGACGCCTTATACAAACATCAGAGACCCGTACAGCAGTAGATACCGGAGGCCCTTGCTGCACAACAATGAACCGGCGTGATAGCGTGGCCGTAATTAATGACGTCGTGCATACGTTGCATTGTTTGTCTTAATAGTGAGCATATTTTACGGTGTCGGCTGTTTATGTTCCGTGACTATCTGAGCTTCGCGACTGCTACTGCAGGGTTTGGCGCGACGACGTGGATTTGTGGACCTGTCAACTTGTTTGAATGATACAATCAGTATGTTTATACCACTGTTTATTTCTGTTACCCTGATACGCATGGGAACTGCGTTATTTTATCCTTTCATAAAAGGCTATCTTAATCTGGTTTCATACAATAATGTAGAATATTGTTACTCTCACGGTACAAAAATTAAGAATTTCATCCAATATAATCAAATATTATTTGAATTACAAAATATTATTTATTGTAATTTTGTAATTATGCAACAGTCTTGTCAAACTAATTTACGGTCACCATAGTCAAGTGGCAACCCTCTAAGATGTTAAATATTTAGAGATCACAGAATGTATTGTAATTCAATACATTGTTTTTTAAATTGATGTTTTTATCCTACAGCTTAAATATTTGTACAGTTTCTACTCAATACTTTTATTCTTCCCCAATCCGAAAACAGAGTTTCAGCGTCTATCTGAAAAACAGTAATTTTCAAACTTCTCCATTTGAGATGATGTATAAGGGAACTATTATAATATATTGTGAATGGATGTGGTAACAAAAATTTGCATTTGGGTGCATCATTTTTAACCTCTGTGGTCGAGTGATTAGAGCTTTACCCTTTCGATCAGATGCTCTGGGTTCAAGTTTAGGCAATGCCAACTTCAAATATACTGTTTTTTCAATCTAGTATTTGAGATCGGGTGTTAGAGATGTCTTATTTTCTCTGGTTAATCTCGAGCTAATTTAAAAATTTAGAAATACCTATATATTAATATATTTAAATAATGTTACCAAAAAATGTGCTGGATGTTTTGAAATATTAAATTTTTTTATTAAAATTGAGGAGGTAACTAGATCAAGGACGCCAAACGTGTTTTGAGATACAAGGGCTTAAAGTTTTCAAATTAACAGCAATCTGATATTGACATGTCAAAAAAATGTTCTGCCAAACTAACGAATCAACATATCGAAATCAAAATTTGCTCGATCGTAGACAATACCCTGAGGAATACATTTCTATATTCTCCACAAAACGGGCATGTGGTACTATGGGTCTTTATTCGAACTACCTTATCAATTACAATTTACTTTAAAAAATTGTTTTTACCAAATATATTTTAATATACAACTAGAAATAATACCTTTATCGTTTTGGATGATCGTTTTATAGATTTTTCTCTAGGGTTTTCTTCGTCATTCAATTAAACAACTAATCATGCCACGTTGAGTAGGAATCTGTGGTTGAATAAAATGTAAAACATTCTTTACTTCTTAAATCATGGCAGATGCATCGTTTCAAAATTATGCAAAAGTTGAAGGGTGTATTTTGATTTATGATTTGATATCACCATAAGCACATCGTCAAAATCGAAGTGAGTAGAGCATTCAATTTACATTCCAAATGGCAGATGTGATTTTGATGACCGAAACGATTTTCGGAAAAATTTACATTTATTCATTCCCGATCCAAAAAAAACATGCAAGGCAGTGTGTCTATCCCTAAATATTGTTAAATATGACAAGAATGTGAAAACATTTTTTAAAAAAATGTAGAATAATTCTATATTATTTAAATAAATTTACAATATAAAATAATGCATACAATTTCTTTATTACATAATAATTATGAGCTTTCATCATCTAAAATAGAAAAAATTCCAATTTTGATCTTTCGTTTTAAAGAACAAAAAAATGCGATATTACAATGATGTAAGAAACAAAACTTTATTGTTAATGGAATATAACAACTAGATATTCAAATTGGATATAAAAGAAAACTCACTGATAATTCTTATAAGAGAATATGCTTCATGAATATTTTCTTATTTAGAATTAATAATATTAACTGCAATCAAATTGAGGGACTTCAAAAAAACGCTGATAGATACTGTTTTCATGATCATGTTGTGCACTATGTTCGCCTCTTTTATACTGATATTTATGAAATAAAAACAAGTTTCTTTCTCTCCACTTTTAAAAAAATATCTAAGAACTATAACAATGCTGTCGAAATTTGAGTCTACAATAATATAGTTATTAATATGAAATCCCGACGTTTGTTTTAATTTGTAGGGGAATTTGCTGTTTTACATCTTATTTCTGCCTCTTTACTTTATTCAAACACAAACTTGCTAACAGCTATTTACGATCTAAGATTTTATTTTTCTGTTGTTTGTAAAACACCATTTTCGTGTTTTATTCATCTTTTTATTAGATATTACATTAACTAAAAAAATACTCTGAAATAATCAACGGTTTTGAACCATCGAATAATATTTACCAATAGTTAAATAATTTATGCGTTATATCTAACACTTTTTACCATGTCTGCTCCCAATGTGGAGGATACTTCCTCCTGATGGAGGTATCTTAACATATTTTTCAGTACGAGAACTGCTTGTTATACAGTTGATCAACCTCTCTTTTTCGACGAGAGTAAGGATAGAAAGATAGGGCCAGGACAGGACTAATGGTTAGTTATGTGCTCTCGCTACGCCCCGTTTTTAGGATCGGATGGGTGATATGGAATTTTAGACATAACAAACATCCATGACTACGAGCAGACATCCATAAATAGATTGAAAAATCAATTGATGAAGTGTGCGTACCGGGACATAATCCCGAGACATCAGTAACTGTACTTTGTCACACTCCCGACAATCTAATCCAACTTATTTATTTAAACGGATTCTTTTAAATTAAGCTGAGTAACAGGCAGTTCTCGTAAAATAATTCTCCATATTAAGAGCGGATATCGTGAAAAACTGTTGTATAAATATATTTTTTATATTTCAACAAAAGCTAAACAACAAAAGCAAGATTTTAAAGAGAAGGAAATTTTTCAGTCTTTTTTAAATATCGAGACCAAATCTAAAACACTTTTCTCATATCCAGCGTACACTGCATTCTAAGAAGCTTTCCTAGTTTTTTAACAACGCAGAGTGTTTTCTGAAATATCAGGTTATTTTTGTAGACTTTTGCCACGTACTGCAATATTTCCACATAATATGATAATGCCATGCACGCCTGGTCTCATTACAACAGCTAGACTCCACCACGTGTCACCGTCACTTAAACTAAATTACATGTCACGCCGTTAGCAAAATCAGCGGCTACACTATTTCCACGTGTGTTAATTATGGGTGGAATGTGAAATGAATTCCTCTTCACGAAAACTTTGTAAAGGAATATGATGAATTGATCATATTAGGCTTAAATACGAACCACTATTATATTAAAAATTAAAGGTTATTAAAATGCATTATTTTATATAAATATATTAAAACTACATAATTCCTTTGTTCTTTTTTTTACTCCCTCAAAAATGAAATATATGTTAAATATATACAGGGGCGTAGCAAGGGGGGGGGCAGAAATCATATTATTTCACAAAAAAATTCTGCCTGCGGCGCAAACTTTTTCGTCTTTCCTGTAAAAAAGTGGAGGGGGGGGGGCGTCAAATTCATGGACCGCGCCGGGCGTCAAAAACCATAGCTACGCCACTGTATATATATATTAGAGGTCTGCACGGCCGGGCGGGTAGAGACAATTGATATTCGGGCTCGGGCCGAGCCCGGGTCAGGGATTTGTCTTTCAGAAAAATATTTCGGACTATATTCGTATCATGAGTACTCTTAACTAAATACTGCTGTCACTGTTGATAGCAAAAAAGCTATAAATAAAATAATTTATTACGTTTCGAATAGCATTGGACGCAATAGGGTCTTTTATTTGATAAGTATGGAGACATCATTTTATATTTTGGTAACCTGCAACCGAGCTCATAAAATTGTTATTGATGGGTGAAACAATGCTTTGTTCGTTTAATCATCACCGTTAGTAAGTTTAAATAGTTTGTAAATGAATAAAGTTTGATATTATTCGGTATCTGCTTTCTATTCGTTTTAGATAGTCGAGTATTCCTTGTGCCGAAAAATTTATTATAAAAAAATACAAAAGATTCGTTAAAAATGAATTTCAACGATATAAAGAAAATGTTGAAAAGTGTGGAAATCATTCCGCGAAATAATAGATTGTTCTACATGTGAAAAAGTTGGGTAGGTACGTTAATCAATTTTATGCTACAGTATTTTTTTTTGAAATCGGGTTTTTTTCGGGCTGAGATATATAAATTTAGGCTTCGGGTCGGGCTCGGGTAACAAGTATGGTATTAAGACTCGGGCTCGGGCCGGATAATTTCGTTAAATTTCGGCCCGTGCAGACCTCTAATATATATACATTTATATATATATATATATATTCCATGTCCGCTCCCAATGTGGAGCATATGGTCTCCTAATGGAGGTATCTCAACAGAATGAGAACTGTTTGTTACTCAGTTTCTCAACCTCTCTTTATCGAAGAGAGTAGGAATAGAAGAATAGGGCTAGGACAGGAATAGTGGTTAGCTAATCGCACTCGCTACGCCCCGTGAGGACTGGATGCGTGGGTGAGGAGGGAGGATAGGCAACACAGACACTCAGACTATGAACAGAAATCCATAAATCGATTGAAATATCAAGTTATGAAAACTGTCGGCACCGGGAACGATATTCAGTAAGAATTGGTTCAAATATTGCGTTAGATGGGCAATGGTGTTTACTGTGAACTGTGACCATATGGTCACGCTCGTCTCTGCCGGGTAAATTGCAGTATGATTAAAAGTTGATAATAGTATTTCCTTATTTTTTGTTTGACAAAACAATAAAATAATAATATTAAAGACAAAATATTTAAAAAATTTAAAATGATAATCTGTGGTACAGAGTGTAAACCTCACATTAATTTTAATCAAAAAAAATGTGGGCTTTCAGCCTAGAAAATGTTCTCATTTCCTTTCTGGAATAGGCATTAAGGTGTGTGTATTTTTATTAGTAAAATACTTCTTTATAACCAGTTCTTGAGCACCTTCTATTGAAATGTTCTGGACCAGAGGCTCCCAATCTTTTTTACTCCATTGCCCCTTTTACCAATGTTCATGATGTAATTCCCCTTTCCCAAAATAATTTAACTCTAACTTAAAAGATGCTTTCTAAATATGTTGTACCAACTTCGAGGCATTTGATAAATTTGCGACATCATATGAGAATTGGAATATTATCGATTCTTTTTTAGACTGAACGTAGAGTAGATTAAACTGTATTGCTACGGCGGATTCTCAGTATACGGATACAAATGATACTTAATATCGTTTTAACTAAGTTGCTGAGTAAGTCACATTTTTTTTCACTATCTTATCTTTTCTTAAGCACAATAGTGCATGGTTAAAACATCGTTCCCATGCAGCTCTGCATCGGGCCAAGAACATGAGGAGTTACTTCGTTTTTTTTTGTTGATTGTTTTGCGTTACGGAAGGTGTCGTAAAACAGCGGCTGTATACACGTAGAGGGTGGAAGTTGGGTGACCAATATGTATTGATAATATTACATATTTATTTTTATATTGAAAATCTTTAATAAGTTCCAGCAATACCTCTCCTGGAACATTAAAACTCACCTTTACTAAAATATCTTACTGGTTGGTAACCCCTGTTTAATGGCTCACATTGGAGGCAGAGATAAATTCTGAATTTGATTTCTTAAATTTCTACCATGTTTTATATATTATATTATTAGGATACTAATTTTACGAAATTTGTATTTTTTCTTGACGAAAAATGTTAAACCAGAAAAAGATGGGACTTCGTTTCTTCGGTTTGTTATGTTAATGCAGCCATATATGTGCCACGTTCTATTATTTTTTTTCTAAAATAATTAATTTTTGTTGGTTTTCTATTTGACTGTTATAATTATCAACATTCACATGGGAAACTTTATAAAATCGTAAGGTTTCCATTTCAAAAGTAGATTGCTTGAAAAATAAAGTGCGCACTACTGATATTGATATGTGATTCGGGGTATGAACTCATGGTTTCATAAAATGTTTTGATACATTGAAGATCTTCTACTTATAACAAATTCTACGACATGGCAAGGCAATGCAAATGTCTTATGATATTGAGGGGAAAATGCTTTTATAAAAAGATGTATGCACGCGAGCTGATGAATATATACTTACACTCTTCCAGGATGGCCTGTTGGTAGATTGCCCAACATGCTAATGCGGCAATGTGATTTAGGAAGTTAATCCAATCATTTGGGAATATTCTTAAATGGAGAACGAGCGGGAAATAACTCTTAAGACCATATGACGATCACTTGGACCTGTCAACACAAGCAACCAAGCCTTGAAGAGCTTTGCCTCGGACATTCTTCAAAAAATTGAAACATGAATGATGCAAAATATATTCCGTACGAAGAGTGTTAAACCATTGCGGTGAGTGTAACGTTGAATACTCTAAGGAATATTAATAAAATACTTAATTCCAATCAGTAATCTTAATAAGATTTTGTTTTGGTGGGAGACATAACGCCAATAAATAATACACACAGACAACCTGAAGATTTCCTTAAAATTTATTGTCTTCAATTAATAAGGCTAGAATATTAGCATGCCTTGGTAAAAGCTTTATTCCTTTCGTGGATGATGGTTCTCAGGTGTTCAGCAGTTCGGGTTTAATTAGTCAAATACTTAGCAGTATTTCTTTGGGTAGGAAAAATATACGTAAGACTCTGAACGAGACTTACTTTAGTATACTGTATTTTTCAGGTATATATTTTGCAGATTTTCAAAATATTTTTTTCTTCCATCATCACGTCTTTATTGTTTATATTGATCACTTCAATTAGTTTAAGAAACAATTAAGTTGTAAGGTTTAAATAAACTTTACGTTTAAAATATTACAACGAAAACTAATTAACTGCGGTACATATTTCGCTACCTGTATATTAAAATTGTCGGTGATCCACTTACAGTTGAATCTATCTTATTATGTGTTACCAATTAGAATACATATTAAAATAAATAAATAACCTTCCATATAATCATATTTTTTTCAAAAAATTTTGGTTTCAAGGTATAATTTCATCATATTTTCATATTGAAGATTTTTTTTCAAATTACTTTACAGTTTCATTAAAATAAATTTGACCAAGGATACATTATTTTACCAAGTTGTCTTATTTTAATATTTTTCGTTTTCTGAAAGAATAATTTGAGCTCAGAAACAAATAATTTAGATTTTTTACCAAGGTATTTTTATAAAGTCTTGTGTAAGTAATGTAATAAAAAAATAATAGAGGATATAATTAAAAGTAAATTTAATTTTGTGGGATAATATAAATGAAATGAAAATGCGTTGTTCGTTTTATTACATCGATTGTTTTATTTTTGAACATCATTGAGTAATCAGCATATTTGGGTATGGTAAAATAATTATTCTTTGGCACAATTACACAATAACAAATTAGGTATTTATGTTTTTATTTCTACATTTAGTACTTTTTACATGCTTAGAAATAAAATATATGATACGCCATCTTTATTTCAAAAGTGTGCCAGTTAGCAAATATTTTTATTTGTAGGAAATATTATTATTTTAATAATATTTTACGCATATCCATTTTTTTCAACCAAATTAAATATGTACGTTCATTATGAAAACCTTTACTAGGACAATAATAAAATAGGCAATTAAATGAAATGAATATAAATTGTATTATTTTTGTTTTAGATTTAACGCAATATGTAGTGTAATTTAAAATTCTAAATAAGGTGTATTTATTAAATTTAGAATTAAATAAATTGTCTGAATGTTTTTACCTATTATAATTAGAATATCTTTTCCACTTTCAGTGTGAAAATAATTATATTAGATATCTATTTTAAACGTGTCTCATTATAATAAATAAAATATTATAATGAAAAAAACATTGATTTTATTTTTTACATGTATTCATTGCGAATTTGATATAATTAAAATTAGCAATTAAAACCAAAAAAAAAAATATATTTTTGACTATTCAAAATAACGAAATTCAATATCTACTTAAATTAAGTTATCGAATGCATGCTATGTATGGATTGTGTGAAACATCAATATTTTTATTAAATCTTAATATTCAGAACACTTCGCAATCGTATTGTTTCATACAAATGTTCTAAAGGTACTTTGTTTCAATTTACTGTTTTAAAATCTTTCAATTCGAAAGCTTCCAACCGCCATTTTTAAGCTGCTATGCCTAAGTTTACACGAAATTTTTTAAAAATGACTGCAAAAATTATCATATTCGATGTTAGTATGGATATAAAAATATGCATACTATCTGTTTTAATTTTTACTCTCTATGAATGTCTCTCCGTGTTATAAATATTTACAATAGTACACCATTCAGTCATTTTAAAACATTAATATTACTTTTCTCACACTTTAATAAGACTTAAACTATCATTATAGTATTCATATGATCAAAAATTACACAAACTTTTTCTACATCACATATTATTTTATATATACAACGCCAAACTCAATATTTTATTACTAGTCATAGAAATTATAATTCTAAAATTATAACAAAACGTAAATAGTCTTTGAAAAAACAATTAAGATTACAAGGTATCCACTACTATGGTATCCATAATAATATCGCTTATTTTTTTAAACGTAATGTTTAAAAATCGATTGAAAAAAATTAAATACGAACACAACTTATAAATGAATTATCATTTGTACACAAAAATCAAAAGGATATCCATAAAAAATAAATATACATTACGTTTCTATCGTGTTTTGTATAAACTTTTTACATGTTAGTTTATTTAATGTAGCCTAGATGTTTAGCTGTTAGGTTTATGAAAAATGCAGCAGGTATTTTTAATTCTAAATAATTTTATAGGATTCATGTTGTCGCCTACAAGAAACACTGCAATCTTTTAAACCACCACCTCGGTGCAGCTACTTGAGCAAGTTACATACTCTAAGCTATGTGTATGTAAATATTTGCTATTATAGCATAAACCCTGCAAATTTAAAGTAACTTTAGCTCCTAATGCCAATTATTAACATCGATTTAAAGAAAACTCTGCTTGAAAACTAATGTGTAATACGACAAAAACTGTTTATTGAAATAATGACAAAAACTATCCCACAAAAGCCATCTTTATTTGCATTGTTAATAATAACGAGTAATTTAAAGTTATTTTAAAACAATTTTAATATTTCACCACGCTTAAAATATCAATTTAAATATTTCCAACTTTACAGTTTTAAATTAAATTTTAGAATATCAACCATATATCTAGATATCAACATCGTACATAAAATATTTTCTAATTGAATAAAGTTTTTGAAAATAAGCAAAATTGTCTATAGTTCTATATAATTTTAAGTATATTATTTCTTACTAGGTGTGAATAGACTCACAAATATTAATCGTTTACTATTTTGGACAGAAGGGAAAAGGGATAAAGAATTTAAAGCCTATCAGGATTTTTCTTACGTTCGTAGAATTTAAAGAAATTTTTAATCATAAATGTTAATGGTATATTTGATTTTACCAAAAGCTTTCTAAACTGGCATTGTCTTCAAAATCAATCAAGTACATGAGTACTCTAAATGAATAATGACTTTTAGTGTTTTCAAAAATCGAAGAAAGTATTTTAAAAAGCTGAAATTTGAACGACAATAGATGCATATTTTGATGCACAATTTGTTTTTTTTAACTGCTTCTAAAATAAGTAAAAATGATTCTTTCAATAGAAATATTAGTTAGTGCAACAGGAAAAATGATAAATAATAGTAACTTTACGCTTTATAAAAACAAAACTTGCACTCATACATTATATTTTCAAATTAGCCTACTGTCTTTTGAATGCAGTATCTATAACATGTATATGCATTCCTGTCTCACTATTAATTTTTCACAGATTCACTCAATACCTACACTTAAATACAATGAACTATCCGACACCATTAACACAGAAATAAAATAATTTTAAATAACAGTATAATAATTACTAGAAACGTATATTAACTTAGTGTACTTTGAATTAGAATTTTTAGTAAAAATACGTAACCATTGAGAGGAAGCAATAACATATAAAATTATCAAAAAAAATTCAATGCTTTATTATAGACGTCAAATTTCATAATCTTTAAGAAATCAATCCGATTATAATGTTTATGAAACGTTGCAGCTAAATTACTCCATTTCAAAAACTTTTTCGATTAGTTCCTTTTTAACATTTTTTTTATTACAATTTCAATTAAGCGATGCCATATGTTTAAAATACATAAAATAAGATAATCAAATAATCAACGTTTGTCAACGAATAGATCAGTGAAAAATAAATTCATAAGTAAAGAATTGTTATTAATTAAAAGAATAGGATGGGTAGTCAAGAAACAAATACATAAATGTAAGAATAGGGTCAGGAACTGATTTTGCACAGTTATCGATCTTATATTCTATTAATATTTTCAAAGTACACTAAATTGTTGCTCTTTGAAAGCCATTTATTTTACTGAATAAGAGGTGAGCTTTGGCTGTCACTGAAGTCCAACGTATAATACATATCAGCTGTGTCGATTGGAGGCAATGGCCTTTGATGGTGAGGATGTTGATGAGAAGAAGGTGGCGGTGGAGCCTGTTTATCAGACAGCCAGTGGTGGGGAGGTCCAGGTTGGGCTGCTCGCCTTCCGGGATATACTCTGGAGACCCATCGCTGGTATGTTTTATTCACGCGGCAATGGCACGCTGTCACCTGGCGAAATGGATAATATTTATTAGATATTTAGACGATTTGTAAAATAACATATTGACAGCAATAAAATTGAAATTATTAATAAATAAAATGCGCTAAAAAACATTTACTTAAAAAAGAACACCAAATGAATTTCTTGTATGAATAAAAAGTTAATAAAATAAGTAAATTGTTAAAAATAGCTTAAATCAAATCAAATCAATAACCTTTTGCTTTTCCAATTTTTTGTTTTAAATAAATACTTCATTTGCCGAAGGGAGTGGCTTAGAAATGTATTTTTTAAGATTTATTAACTGTGAAAATACTGTTGAATCATTCACTTATGCTCGGTAACCGTACTGATTTAATCAAACCAATGAATATTCTTCAGTTCTTCAAGGAAAATATAATTATATAATATAATTATAATAATATAATTTCTGCCCCCCTTGCTACGCCCCTGTATATATTTAACATATATTTCATATTTGAGGGAGTAAAAAAAAGAACAAAGGAATTATGTAGTTTTAATATATTTATATAAAATTATACATTTTTTTTCAAAATTCACAGAAGTTTTCAGGATCGACCAAATTTTACTTTGGGATCGAGCGGTTGGGCATCCTTGTCTTATTACAATACATTGAAGTATTATTTCAGCTGATAAAAACTGTTGCTTTTTTAACATTATGTTGAAGATTTAATCTGTGGTTTTATTGCGAAAAAATATAAAAGACTTTGTCTGTATTTATTTATACACAACAGCGCATACATTTTAGATGATTCATTTTATTATTAGGCATTGCGTAAAATCAGAAAAGTAAAAGCCTAAATAAAATTCGATAAAAACAATATTTGTGGTATTCTTAAGTAGTAAATGCTTCTTGTGATAATAAATATTAAGAGATCTCCGTTATATTTCTCTTTGGAACTAATGTAGCTAGGGATCTTTTGGTTTCATGGAATTGAGTTTAAATATTCAACATTATTATGATTATTTGTAAGGCATAAAATCTTCAACACAAAGACTTTCTTCCTTCTATTTTACCAAATATCAAAACCGAAAATTTAATAATTCATTGTTTCATATAATTGAAATCGTTTATAATAGAATTATAATTTAATAACATTATAATACTGTTTAAGTTGTGAAGATGAAGTTAATTCCCCAAACCAATAAACAGAATTGTTTTAGAAAATATGGTTTTATAAATATAATACTATGAAAAGTTTTCAGAAAACTAATACATATAACTCACTCTACTAAATTCAATTTCTTTTAAAATTTAAAAAAATTATTATAAAAATGTTATTAAATTGTGACCAACTGACGGTTTCAATTGAACTATTGAGCTCAAAAAGAGTAATAATCAAACGATATGTTTGATAGCTATTTCGTCATCAAGCCATCGTAAGCATTATTTATATATGTATCCATCATCGGCGTGCGGTGGACTTATAAGTATCTCTATCGCACAACCTAATTTGGGTATGAGCAAGAAGGATATAAGAGCATGCGCCGCATGCTCTTGCATCTCGCTTGCTCCTTCACTGTTCATGTGATTGAGCGAGAAAGAGATAAAACCACCACACGCGCCTGGTATCCATGCATATTTTCTTTAACATCGTATGTCTATTTTAATAACGATTATTTAATTGGATAATTAAGTTGTACAGATTCAATTTGTTTAAAAGCACATATGCTAGAATCAAAATGACAAGGTGTATTTTAGTTATTATGATGAAGATCTGCCTATAAAATGCCAAATCGATCAATGAAAAATATTTGGTAGGGTATATCAAGTATATTTCATCACATTATAAACAACACAGAGCTGCAAAAATAATAACATTACACTTTATTCCCCTGTCAAAAATATTTGCAAAACAACAAAGTGTGATACAATTACACATTAAAAGATATGAGTTTTAATACTATTTAAACTTTGTGCTTATAATATAATTTCTCAATAATATTTCAATTACTTTTGCAAGATTTTATAAAACAATGTAAAACTTTCTTGGACAGTAATTTTGTAAATTAAGTAAGTAAAATTGATGTTTTTGTCTTCAGCCAATTATTGATCTTCTTACTGCAAAGCTTCTTAAAATGAAATTTATAAATATAAACTTTTATTCATAACTTAATTTGGTGAACATCAACAAATTCTAAAAATTTGGTCAAATACTGTTAAAAACTGAAAAAAGTCGTCTGTATACACGTATACAATAAAACAAAGATCTTACTTAGTTAATCAAATTTTCCTTAATATAATATATTATGTTAATTATCAAATTTTATAATAAAATGTGTCAAATAACTCTAGTTCTGCTAGTGAGATTTATTTAACGTTTAATAATTAATAAAATTTAAATAAACTGCTATAATAGCGCACCAAAAGCTTTAAATAGAGTTATAGTTAAATTATCCAATTATAGTAATTAAGTTGATATGTTGTATAATAATATGTACAATATAATTGAAGAATATTTTTTTTAACTAGTACTGACAAGAAGGATGTACTAACATAGCTATTTTTCATCGATTAGAATTGTATAATAAAATTATTAAATAAGTGAGACGTAATTTATCATTGATATAATATTATATAATTTTTGTTAAGCAAAGATGAGCAACGCGCCTATATCAAGTGTCTTATTTTCTATGTGAAACAGCAAATTAATTTCTGATATTCAAAATAAATTAAGTAACATACCAATTTATTTTTATAAACGATATTGACAATGACTGATTAACAAAAAATACTTATGAATTTGATTTTGAATCTTTTCGGTGATTTTTTTTAACAATTACGTCTTTCAACCTCTCCGGTGAAAACAGTTTTAATTAAGCATTATTTTTTGTTATCAGATTCATAGCCGAGAGGTCGTTTAATTAATTTCAGTAACAGGCCAGCGAGCGATACGAGACCTCTTTATAAACGTATGAAAAATCATATTAGGCGAACATGAGAGGGTAGAGTATAGCGAACGAGTTGATGGTGTATTTTCATCTGTTTTTGTGAAGTATCCACGAGGGCTAACAAAAGGAATGAATAATTACGTGGCGGAAGCCTCCCTCGGAAGGGGACCGGTTAAATTGGATCAAATGGGCTGGCTGCCCCCTTTTTATACTAGGGGCACAAGAGTACATGTATAAATATATATTTTGAAACAGTCATTCATTTCAGTCATGCTGGAACGAAACGAGAAATAAATAAATCATGAAAATTGGTTCCCGTGATTATCTGAAAATGATATAACTCACGACGAAGAATAAAATTTAAGAAGTAAATTTTAATCTTAAAAATCAATTAATGCATTTTTTAATTTACCGAAAATACAATATAATTAAATATGTTATAAATAGTAGTGCTGTGGCTTAAGATAATTAGATGATTAGATGACCCGTATATTAAGAATCCATCATAGTGGTAGAGTTTAATTTACTTCGTTTCAAATCATAAGAGGAATTAGTGACACCCTTTAAATAAACTAAGATAAATTTAGATTAATTTACACACGTGAAAGATATTCAAAATTCAATATAAAAATAAACACATCATCTGTTTATTATGAGAAGACAAAGATTTTATCTGTATAAACTCTAATTTACCTACAAAATATCAAAAAATGATTACTAACTTTGTGATTTCATTGTGAGCTTATGAAGGACAAAATCATTATTTTTGTACAATAATTAGCGATTGACTTGTAAATTGAGTACTTAATAAAGTTCAAAAGAATCAAATTTTTAATGCTTTTAGAATTACGAGCTTTTCAAATTAGTTCGACGATATTTAAACAGTTAATTTATGTAACACGGAAATGTACAAATAAATACGTTTCTCACTGATCGCAGTTTTTAAAAATATAAATTTCAATGTGACTTGTTTATTACGGCAAACAAATACTTAACGATATTTAATTCAATCCAAACGAAATTATATAAAGTGCATCCCTATAATGCTGGATAGTGGAATCAGTACGCTACAAGAAAAACACGCTGTGAAAGTTCGCCATTGTTTGATGATGCGTGAGGGGTGGGGGGGTACACAAAGATGATTGATATTGTAAGGAAAGCTGAAAGATGAATCTAGGAACGTGCTGACTTATTAATAGCAGAAGAGCGTTTGATTAATGTAAACATTATTGTCTGTAACTGTTTGTATGAAAAAATATATATTGGCAATATTTAAACGGCAAATAATAAAAGAAACTAATAGAGATGGAAGAAAATACATTTTTTTTTACTAAGTTTGATTAGGTTTCAAAAACTACCCACTCACATCAGAAAACAAGCGAGTCTAAAAGTTCTTTTTCTGGTAAAATTTTTCTTTAGTGTTGTTCATTTTTCTGACATAATTATCTATATTTGTATGATTAGGTGTATATTAAACGTTGATAACTCCAGAATAGAAAACAAATAATATTTGGTATTGATTGAATTCGCAATAAGATAAAAATAAGTAAAAAGATATTTGGTTAGACAAGAATTATTAAATACAGTTGAACGTGATTTCATGGCAAACGAAAATATTACGTTTATGTTGATATGAATTTCACAAATATACGAACATTCTTTATTATTATGAGACAAGTTTTTGGAAGCCTAACCTTTTAATGTTAGTACAAATCAAATGTATTCAAATCCACTGCCACCAATTAGAAAGTGCATATACGTATACAACAAAATGACAAGGTTTGTTTCACTGACGATACTGTATTGCTAAAAATATTTTGACAAGCATTTTGCTGTTAAATTTTTATTCGCAATTTTCTTGAGTATGCCTCCGATGGAGATATCTATGTTTGATCTGCCCCAACTCAAATACAAACGGATGTTTTTGTTACTTCAAAGCGTTGTAAACAAAAATAAATTATTTGAAACGTTTATAAATATATGCTGCATTGTATTTCCGTCGAGTGTTTTTCAAACGAGTGGAATTTCTAAAGGCAAAAAAATAACACAAAAATTCGGGTAAATTGTTGTGTTATTATGTTCAAGAATGTTGATTACATTTAAAGCACATATCTACAAAGACCGATTATTTTGAATGAGTTTAATACTAAACCACACATTTTTTTAAACCATACTTGTTTTATTTACAATTTTATCAGCTGTTTTAACGATATTTTAGCCTTTATGATAGTTGCTATCAAAATAATATTAACTCCGTAAATTTCACTGATAAATATTGGCTTATTACATAATTATAGATTGACAGTATTTTTTCAATGTAAAAAAAATGAATGGCTCTCGAAAATTATCTTCTTAGACTAACACTTTGGTGGCCCTTGCATCTTTAAACGATCAGCGACAATCTACGAGCTAATTTATTGATGACATAATCATGTTCAGCAGTCAACAATCATGTGGAGATAAAAGTTTCAAAACTTTGATCTATATCTTTCCATCTATTTAACAAAAATCAATTATTTATAAACATATTTTAAACAGTAAGAATCAGAAAATGTCAGAAAAACCATGTTTATACTCGATTCCCATAAATATTTATGCTGATCTTAAAATTGAAATAAAAAGTTAATACATAGAAATAAAATACACGAAGTTCCTATTCTATGTGGTTTTTTATCCTCCCATAAAATGAGACTGCATGAATTCTTGATGCTTAATTCGGGTCTCGTAAAATGTAAAGGAAGTCTTCGTCGAAAACCGTAAAGTGTGCTACAACCCGGCTGTATAGATTGTTTAATGCGGAATTTAGAGAAGAGAAGTACAGTTGTAAATTTCTTAGAAACGGAAAGATTGTTGACAATTGTAATTATTGGCTTGAATTGTAGACAACAACGGATGTTATAATTTCATTACCACGAACCGGTTTGAAAATACTTAATAAAGGGGCTCATATTAGAATTTGTATAGAATATTTTTTTTGTTAAATACTTTTGATAAATTGTACTTTGTTCGAATATACGTGTATCAACATTGAACCATTGAATTATATGTATTATTTGTTACTGAAAACCACAGAAAAATGTAGTGAGAAATTTCTTAATTCACTAGGAATTTTCTTCATACGCCGACAGCTATTTACATTATAACATAATTATTGTGAATTATTGTGTTATTTTTAAGATAATGTAAAACCACGTTTTATCTTGCAAAATATCAAACTGTTTTTCTTATGTTGCTATGTTGTTTGTGTAAAGTATCAAAATATTTATGAAACTTAGAAGAATTGATTGATTGGCATGTTGTAAAATACATTGCAACACAATACACATCTAGTTAGTTATTTTTATTCTGATTATTGCGCATAAAACCAATTGACAGATGAATCTTTCAAAAATAGAAAATAAATCAGCAATCCATTTTAATTTTCACTTCTGTAAAAAAGTGTCTGGAGTGAAACAACTCACTGTGTCTGGCTAAAAAGTTTTAAGCAAATTATCGAATAAATTCAAAAGAATAAATAAAAGAGATGATGCTTTTGGGAAAAAATTAACATCAAATCATAGAATGTTTGTTGATAAATAACGGATAATTAAATGCTACAATTTTGCGGTGCTCAGGGAATTGTGGACCACATGACACTTCGTATGAAAGTTTGGCATAGTAATCAATTTATTTTAAATGAGCCTATTTTAGATAAAAGCAAAACATGACTTGATACTCATATTTTTTGACGTATAATAAGTGTAAACTAATTATATTTTTCTTGTTACGTGCTTAAATAATAATCCAGTTAAACACAAAAATTGTCAATCAACGTTTATTTTGTGACATGTCCTTTTTGAAAATAGATGCCAATGATTTCTGTATTATTATTTGTTTTTACCTTGTTTGCTCCCAACGTGGATCGTATGACCTCCTAATGGAGGTTTCCAACCGAATTTTCCTATGAGAACTGCCTGTTACTCAGTTTGCTCAACCTCTCAAAGAGAGTAGGGATAGAAGGATAGGGCTAGGACAGGACTAGTGGTTAGCTAATCGCTCTCGCTACGCCCTCGTTTTTGAGAATCGGATGGGTGGGAGGGAGTTTTAGACATCACAAACATTCATGATTACGAACAGAAATCCATAAATCGATTGAAAGATCAATTTATGAAACTGTCCGTAACGGGTCTTGCACCCAAGACATGCTGTAGCCAGCGACGTTACCAACTGCACCACGGAGCCGACAACTACGTGTCCTTTGTTGGTTCCGTGGGGCAGTTGGCAATGTCGTTGGCTACGGTTACGAATGTCTCGGGTTCAAGAATTAATAATATTATTCCATGTAGCTCGTACATTTTGAAATAATTTTTTTTTCGACATCACACCATAGTTAGAACTAGTTCAACTAGCACAACAGCTATCAACTATATCTTATTTATACTTTGGAACTAAAGAAATCTTATTTAGCTGTTACAATGGTGTTCTTCCAAGTAAATGCTAACTCAATCAATAGTTTCAAAAATGGGCTCTAAGTTAGAAAAAAATGTGGTAATTTTTTATTATTAGTGCTCACTTATCATTAAAATAAACGTTGATTTAATTGATTATAACGTTAAAAGCACGTTATATTAAATACCATTAAAATCATATCCATCAAGCGAAATGATAATTTATACGATATATTTAAGATGATAACACTTTATAGCGGTAAAGATAGCGGTTTATTGATCACTATCATTTGTGAAATTGGTTGTTTAGTTGCATGTTGCAGAGATCTTTGGCCAAGCCATAAATTTGTTTTATGACTTCAGTAAAGTTAATAATATCTAACTTCTAGTAAAAGTTCTGCCATAAAATGTTGACTTATATACGCGAGAATGCCTATGAAAATAAATTTAACGCTATGTTAATATATATTAATCCAAATTAATGTATGTAATGTTTTCATTATGTTTTTTACTTCAGAAACTTAAGCTGTAAAACTATATTAGTTAAAAATAACATTATTTAGATTTACAAAAATTACCATACAGAAAATAAAAGTTCAAGGAAAAGTTTTAAACTCATATGCTAGACAATATGATTCGTATTTATAAGCTGAAAGTTAATACCATTATCATGGTAAAATTTATTAGCATACTATGTTATTCATATATAATTATACTTCGATAATTCATTTTAATATATAATATTCAACTTTGCTAGAACATCAAAAAGATGTCTTGTTTCAAATTAAAAATTCATTTATCTTTTATTTTATTTCAGAAAGATTGATGGCAAAAGAAAATGGAAATTATAATTTTTATAGACAATGTACAGTGATATTTATGAAAAAATCATTAATTAGTACTTACGTAGCTGATGCTATGCACGTAATGTGTCTCTAAACGGACAGTTAAGTAGCTCAAACAGAAACTTTTTCTAACATCTTCAATTTAATGCAATCAGCTTCAACTTAATCCTCAGTTCGAGTTCATTCGTGTGCTCGAATGCCTGAAGATGCCGAAAGGCGAAACCCGGGTCGTTAGTGACAAAATACATGGAAGTGTACAAAATCTCAATAATCCAAATTTGATATTGAAATTCCATCAAGCACCCTCAGTCTATTTCTTAAAATTAATGCAATCAAATGAATACTAGAAAAACATTGTCTACTTGCGAGTTTTATAAATAACTAGCGAGTACCTGGCATGCGTTGCAATGCCACAAAGAAAGAAAGTGTTTGTGTTTTAATTCTGTTTTTTGAAGTGCTTTTGGATACACAATATTTTTTGTTTTTCGTCTGGTGCGTACATGAATAAATCAGATGGTTTTCCAAGATGTCACTGTTCGTACGAATTTGATTCTTTTGTTAAATTTTTTAGAAACCTTCACGGGTGTGCGCACAACAATTCACCATAGTTTCATCCCAACCGGATGAATAGTATAGTAGCGCATACGGAACAAAAAACATTAATTTTTATACATATTGTATAAATATTTTTTTTATATTCAGTTTTGTGATCAAATGTCCGATTTCCTAAGTAGATTTTCAAATATTGATTTATCTATCGAATTATAAATTTCTGAACACAGATAAAGATGTATATGATGTTTACAACCACTCCTCTATATTCTCTGTACAATCCTGAAAACTTTATTTACTATTAATCTTCTCCTAAGCTCATCATTATATCACTACAGTATTCGAAAAATGAACAAGCAAGTATCGTTAAAAAACAATATGTTTAAATACTGTATGGGAAATCCGGATGTATCGCGTTGAAAGAGGAAAATTAAAAATTGCTTATTTTGATATTATCTCTCACTAAATACGAGATTAAAACGCAATTTAACAAATTTTTTGTACCAATTCAAAATGCTGATGATTGCTTACGATTAGTAAAACCGACTTAGATCATTACATAAAATTTTGGTACGAATACAAACAAAATGTATACTATTTGTCGTCGGCGGCTTTGACGCCTTAAAAGTTGTCAAGTAAAGTCATTATTTACCACAACGCCAACTATGGCAATGGCCGCTCCCAAAGTACCCGCAGCAATGTAGACATTGTGCAGGCGATCATGATAGAGCGCCATTGGGAGACGAACCTCACGAACCGCTCCTCCGTTATCTGACGATCCTCCTTCGGCTGCTATTCCTCCTCCAACTGACTCAACAATGAAGTCATCTGGAATAACATTACATAATTAATATTTGAATCAACATAGCTTTCTTGACTCTCAGATTTATTAGACATTATATTATATACATCATTAATATTCATATTTTTATTATATTATATTTTTTTTCTTACAAACTTCATTTGATACATATTATTATTAATTATTGTATAATGCTGATACTATATTTTAATAGATAAAAAAATAAAATACGCAATGAAGGAAAAGAAAATTTGATTAATTAAAAACAACAAAGTACTATTTTTGTTATTTTAACAGAAAAACAATCTCCTCTAAAGTTAGTTAATGTGAAATTTACAACTTTGCAATCGAGATTGATATTTTATGTTAATATGACCTTTACGTTGTGGATGTACAAAATCAATATTAATATATGTGATAATATTATTACTACATACAGGCAATGTTTCAATATCCATTTTATTTTAGTGTAAATAAATTGGCTCATGAATAAAATAACGAAATGTTTGAGGTAAATTAAACGGTTTAGGTATAACAAGAGACTTTTCCTAATTAAAAGCACTAATTTCAAATTTAAATAGTACATTGTAGCAATGAACATTCTCTTCGTTTATTCATTAAAATGGTTTGGCTATAGCGTAGGTGTCTTCGTTGAATGTTTTCTGTTTCTTCTCGGATTATGAAAACTGTAAATTCTATTGTTATTTAAATTATAAATGAACTCAGTCTCATTGTGTAGTTCTCGTAATAAGCAAGCTTCTCCATGATTAATTTTATTCCTTGTCTTCTTTCGTTTATATAAATGATATATTTTCATGTTAAAACATATTCCAAGAAGAATGTTGCTTAAAAACTATACATTTTGTTAAGTAACTCGCCTTTAAGGGACATAAATTCATTTTATATTCAAGACATTAAACAATTTAAACAAAATCTCCAGTAGTCGACAAAGACCGGATGACGTTAAAAATTCCCGCAATCTCTCATACCGCAAAGACATGACTTTCAGTGGCGCAGCGAGGAAACCACAACAAGAGAAAATTATAATTGGAAAGTTATTCTGCCCCGTTAAGCACAAAATAAAGTAACTGACAAGTTTAGTTAGTTGGAGATTTTCGTATTTCATATTCTATTGTTTTTTTATTCTTATGTTTACAAAAAAATAGTTTTAAATTTATCCGTTTGGACATATGAACCAGAAACGATGACAAAGCTTATAAGCAAAGATTATTAAGTTATCTATGTATTAAATTTTTTGATTTTGTACATATTTGTGTGTGTGTGTGTATCACCTATTTATTTGAAGGTATTAAATATGAAAGAAAAGTTAATCTCGCAAATATTTGAAATATAATTTGAACGAAGACTTCAGTTTGTTCATTATTATCCATTGATGGGATACTTCATTATCGTCTTGCTCTGAGTTATTAATATCAAAATGTTTTTTTCAAATGAATGTACTGGTTTCAATTGACAGAAATTAAAATAAGCATTACAAACACGTCTGTCAAAGATATATAGCAATGCAAAGATTCTAAGGTAAACAATGTTTTATCCCATTCTACTGGAGTTGGAGGTAAGACATAAACCATTTATAAATCAATAACTGGTACTTGGAGGTGAAAACCCCAAGGGAAATAAATTTAATAATGTAATAAATAAATAATAAAAACAATGTAACAAATGATAATAGAAATAAATAACCTTGCGATATAGTTAGTCTAAAGATGCTTCTTAAAGAGGTGAAACGCGTCACGTTAGTGATAAACCAAGTAGAATAACCAAGTAATAAAAAAATTAAATTTTATATTAAAAATGAACTTTCACAAAGTTACTGCAGAAGCCATATTTTTTTTTACTTATCTATATTATATATCTATTAACATGCATTCTAGAATTGTTTTTGATTGATACAAATATTCCATATCGAGTAGGCTAAAATTAATATATCGGAATTAACTTTCCCCAAAACGGTAACAATATAATATAAGTGAAAGTTATTATTATAATATGAAAATTTGAACTTTTAGGATAAATTGTTTAAATATTGTATGTAACATAGATAACTATTGTGTTAAAATATAGACGAATTTATGCAGATCTGACTCAAATGAAACAAGGAATCAACAGACAATGGCCTGTCTATAAATCTGCATTAATTTATTTTCTATAAAACAGTTGCTGTTTTTTTCCAGACTGACATAACAAAATACATCTATTGAGTAACTCTGGACAAATAAATGATGCCCAAGAATCTCAATCTCACATCATTTTTGTCAACTTATTTAACAACTTCAGCCAGTATGGTGACGATTGACGATATTATAACAACACTGTATAAACTTAATTTGTTTCTTGATGTTGATGAAATTCTCTCCACTGCTGAATTATTTACTTAAAATTTTATGAAATGTGTGAAAAACTTGAGAATATTCTTACCTTCACAAGTCTTCCCCGTGTAGCCGGCTCGGCAAGCACAATAAAAGGAGTCGACGCTGCTCCAACATGTGCCTCCGTTTGCGCAAGGATTTGTGTTGCATGTCTAGGGGAGAGAGGAAATTGATTAATAATATTTTGTGACAGTCTCCCTGCTGACACCACCGCGAACCAATTCATTTTTCAAAATCTTTCAAAAGATTGATTACCGTCATTGAAGCCGGTTTGGAATTTATTTTACGAGATGTCTAAAAAGTTCGATCGGAGTTTTTTTTTTATGTATTATCGCGATCAATTTTCGTGAAATATGAATATCTGTCTGTTTTATGTTGTTAGTTGAAGGTTGTTTGAAAGAGAATGTTGAATAAAGAGATAATGAGCTGCTTTTTTCCTTGTAAACAATAGTGTTAGACACTTCTTTTTTGACATCATTATTATGTAAACTTATGGAAAAAAAAACATTTTTAGTATTTAAAGAAACATTATAGTCACAGAAAAATAATGACTGAAGAAAAAAATGAATTTCATGAAAAATACCATCTTACTTTGTTAATACAGCGTTTTTCTATCAGTGTTTCTTCTTGTTATTTCAGTATAACAGTATAACTATACGAATATGGTTTTCACAATCATCCGTCATTTGTTTGCACCGACAATTACATTAGCTACACAGTTTCATTCTCTATTATTATGTTTCTTATAATCGATATTTTTAATTTTTTTTTTAAGTGAAACTATATCATACTTGCATTGTATTGCCTATAGCTACACCTCAAAAAATGAAACTATTTTTACATTCGGGATTTTTAATAATGTGCAATGATTTCACTGACTACTCACTGAGAGAGAAGCGTAACATAAGATGTGAATTCAAACATATGTTATAACGAAAAATGTCGCTAAGGTTCGAATATATGATAACTGAACTATTTATAATTAAAGTATATATATGTATAAAAGTATAAGTAAGTTATGTAAACATTTTGTAGCGGAAAAAAACTACTTTCATTTCATTGTTTCGTAAGCTTTGTTGAAAATGTACAGTTCGTGCATTAATAATTGCTGGAAGTTTAACATACCGCAGATAAATCTTTGCAGAGCATTGCTAATTCACTTTCTAGTTATTTTCAAAAGATTTATTTTTGCCTGACCGCCCACCAAGAAAAATTTATCGCTGTTCCCGTAAATGCAATAACACAGCAGCTTACACTAAACTTTTAGAACAATATTTCATAACACAAGTGTGTTTGTAATTAAAGTATTATTTTACACAAAAAATACGCGGACCATTGTAAGTTGTAACTATTGAAAAAATATATTTCTTGTTTTTTTACAAATTCGTGTAATCTTTCACTGGGAATTTAAACTAAAATAAATTTACACACTGGAATAAAAACAAAATAAAATTTGTACAACGGCTTTCTCAAATGCCATGTTATTCTCACAGCTACCATAACATACACGCAGGCTAAATTTCCCTAGAGTGAAATTCCTATGGTACACAAATTGATTTGCATAGTCATTTGATGGTATAAAATGGTGTGTAAGATTAAAAATGTTATATAAATTCATGACTTTCACCTTGTATACATAAATATTCGTTTCAACATCATTCAAACGGAAAAATATCAAGTTTCACACGTCCTCACATGAAGAATATGTTAATTCCCAATATATAAATTTTTCATATGTTAAACGCCAAATAAAAGTAAATCAGTTACTTAGCCCCGAATTTCAGAGTAGATCAGAGTTGTTAGCTCATCACTCGCTATTGCCAACTCTCTCGGGATTAGATAAGTGAGAAATGGATAAAAATACTACTGAAAATCAAATCTTACGATACAAATTTTGATAAATTTTGATTCAACTACCAATTTGTTAAATGTATTTGTACAAATATATTAAGTTGACGCATAACCTCGCCAAATGAACAAAATATTACATGACATAAATCATAAAATGTCATACCTTAAGTTTTTCATTAATTTTCATAAAATTTTATAAACTCACGTCTTTTTACCATCTCTCAGGTGAAAAGATGTGCTTTGTCTAATTGTTAACAAACAATTTGCACATATATACAAATATTTAAAACATCTTGCTTTACATATTTCATTTAAAAATCTTAGATTGGAAAAATATTATTACTGTGATATAAATATGTCTTTTTTTGTATAAATATATGCGGTATAAAATATTTCATATAAAACTAAAATATATTTTTGTCAAAATTCCTCACTTTAGCATTGTAGATTATTTTTATACAAAGGGTTTACTGGTCTAAATATAACACATGGCAGGAACGATCAGTGTATCCAGTTAACCATGAAATAGTTTATTCCCATTATTTTTATTATACATTTATATCAAAGGCCCTAGATTGAATTAATTAACATTGTTTTACAAACGACCATTAAGTCAACATGAGGTTTTCACGTATTTGCGTAATGAAGTATTTCTGACTAAACTATTGCGTGAAAGTATCGGATTTCAACAGTATTGCGTTAGGAGGTTGAGCAATTTACATTGCTCTGGCAAAAGCTAAACGAGTAGTATAGATTTCAATACAAGCGTTAATTGAGGGTTCAATCAACTAACTTTCGTGAACACAATTAGTTTATATAATAACTTACTTCGATTCAATGTATACATATTTTTTATCACCGAAGTTACGTTGAACTAATATAGTTAAACGAAATTTTCCTGTAATAAAGCACCATTTTATTAATTCTTTGAAAAGTTGTAAAACTTTATAGAATGGTTTCTCATATTTGTCGACTTTTAAGTGATCAGTTTTTGTTTCATTTGAGAAAGGCATACATTTAAAACATGTGATGATACACCAGATTAATAATCAGTTAACAAAAGTAAAAACGATAAAAAACTAATATACAAAAGTACTATTATTATAAATATTTACTCAAGTATCTATTGAAGAGTGAAAAAAATACAAATGCCAGGTAATATTTGTATATCGACTGTGGAAAGGAAAAAGGACGTAACCCACACCAAAAAATATTCTGTATAGCTCACACAAAACGTGCTAATACACTATATTTATGTATAAATATATAATATAAGAACTGTAGAAAGGCGAAAGGATTTTTCCTTCCGTTTTTTCAAACAATATTTTTTCGATAATCACAATGTATACAATTTAATACATATTTTTTTTAGCTATACACAATATTTTTGTGTGTGGGTTACGTCCTTTTTCCTTTCCACAGTCGATATGTATTCCTATTGGAAAAAACATTTTTGTACGCGTTCCTAATAAGAAGCCAAAAGTATGAATGGCTTTACTTACATGCTACGTCAGGATAGATCCTTTTTTAGGATATATAACAAACGAAATATCCTACTATGAGAAATTTGTTTATTATTTAAAATCTTTTATAATCGATCACACTACGATACACTAAAGCAGCGGTCGCATACCGGTAGTCCGCGAAAAATGTGATGTTCCGAAAAGTTATTGTAGTAACGTCCAACGTTAAGAATCCATAAACTCATTTCAAATACGATGTAACATGCAATGCACGATACAATATTCAAAATCAAGAGCTTAGTGGTCTGTGAAATCTGAAAGGTTGGCGATCGCTGCTTAAAAGTATATAAGCTATATTTTATTACATACGAGACTCTCATAAAACGATTTGTCGGTAATTGTATACTTTTTCTTGATAAATATTGTAAAATACTTATTCTACTAACCGTGTTTAGTTTATGTTTTCTATCGATATAATATATTTTCATTAAAGAATAGTACGCAAACGAATATACAGTTAAATGAATAATATATCATTTCTAATTCCAGTGAAGAATATTGATTACGAATTCGTAGACAATACAATTTCGACAAAATTAGAAATAGGTATGAGCTTACTGCAGACGCCGGCATGAGGCAATCAGGGCCTGCGTAGCCTCTTGGACATTCACACGAATAGTTATTGCCTCGGTCTATGCAATAATGATGTGAGGTGCATGGATTCGGAGAACAAAGGTCCACCTACAGAATAAAATTAATAATGTTACAAAGAATTATAAAGACATTTGTGTGTAATTGTTGTTTTATAAAACATTCAATAAAAATATAATATTGTGATCAATGAGTGAGTGGCGAGTAAAATAAAACTCTTGTGCGCATTCTGAAAACAATTTCTAAAAAAAATCGAAAAGCTTGTCAGTCATAATAAATCAAAAAGAGTATTACCTTCCCCATACTATACATAAAATCTAATATGTATCCATAAATTGGATTGGACAACTTTTAATTCGTTAATAAAAGCTAAAATATGCATTCAGACTTGTATGTAATGTGGTGCAAATAAAGTATGCAAAATATATTTATGTTTTTCGACCATTTAATATATGTCTCTACTTAAAAAAGGAATATCATTTAATTTTAATTACGCAAAGCATAATAATATAATAATTCCCGATAATCGCACTGTGACAACAATATTTTCAATGTAACCTATACTCAAAGGTTTGTTTTACGACTGAGGATGTTTATTTTGTTGATAATTAGGAAATTAATAAGCTTTAATACTCTTTAATACTCTGAAAATCACACTTGGTCATTCTAGCAATTATATGGAAGAAAGAACTTTTCTTCTGATAATTTTTTAGTTTATGGTGTAGAGAACTTTAATCTCTATGCTGACTAGGGATTCAAATTATTCGAATATTGAATATTAATACCTTATACTATTTGAGTATTTAAATAAAATAATTTAAAAAATTAATCAAGTATATTCATTGTCATTTCATTTTTCTAACGAAACGTATTAACTCTTAAAGCATAATAGTAATATTTGTCAGCACGTATCTTTAGTGAATAGTATGGTGATTAAAAATAAACAAAATAGATTATACCAAGATAATGCAACGCTGGCTGATATTGTATGCTAGTCCAGTAACTTAATATACATTAATTCTATGGACGATTAATTTATCAAAAATTCGAAATTCGGAATATCAAAAAGAGCCGAATACATTCTAATATTTGACTAGAATCCCTAATGCTGACAATATTAAATGTGTTAAAATATTTATTAAAATATCCTATGTAAGCTGAAATAGATTACTAACATCACTTACTTTGATGTGACATCGCTTCCCAGTGAAACCTCGGCCACATGTGCAGGTGTAGGCCCCCACGTGGTCGGTGCAGGTCCCTCCGTTAATGCAAGGTGACGACTCGCACTCGTTGTATTCGTATTCACAATGTTGGCCAGCAAAACCTTCATAGAAAAGACGTAGTAACTATTATTAAAATATAATGATCCTACAATAACTCTTGTTATTAATATTATTCTTGTACCATTAGATTCGTTATATGTTTTTATTGTCGATCGATAATTGTAGGCTTGAGAAATGGGTCGATTATTGGCGATCTATTGGGTCATCACATGACTAATAAATTGATGTGCAGATTTTATTTGTAACAGGGCTGGATTAGTTTAATTATGTGTCCGAAAGGAAAAGGGCGTTATGTCTAAAATTTGTACTTTTCAGGAAAACCAAAACAAGCTTTGAATTTGTATGAAAATTGATAAACAGTGTGATGTTTAAAAGAAAATTTTACTAATTCAGTCGCATAGATTTAACTCATAATATGCATGTATGTATTGTTAGTATTTTAGAATATTTTACTCATTTTTCAATTAACTCGAATTAACTCCCTTTTCCTTTTGAATACATAATTAAAATATGAACATAGTTGCCACTTTTAATATTATTCTAAAACTGATAATATATTTCATTTTCTATGATATATTCAATTTTGTGTGATAGTCAATGAATAACATAACAAGTTTTTCTGATCCTCTCGCTGTTTATATTTCATACATTGTATATGAATGTGTTCTTCTATAATGTGCATGTTTCCCTATTAAAACTTACGTGGATAGATCTATAAAAAAACATCATCAGTATTTCATTTAAATGTGTTTTTTCATTTGAAAAAACTTTCTTGGACTTATTTCATTTTGATGCAAACATTTGTTTATGTGAAAATGCAATTCGAAGCATAATTTATGGATGGTCGCCAGAGAGTTATACTATTTTCTCTCACGCAATAAGTCAATACAACAGGTGTGTCGTAAGCCCTGCAATATAGCCTTCATAGAAATACTCCCCCGGGAACTCTACGGTCGTTAAATTTCCGATGGAATATTAAAAAGAAAACAAAAACTAGGTACATCGTTACCGCACTCACGTTGAAAGATTCTCTTTTGTAGAATATAAAATTTACTGTAATGGTTAAAACTTTTTGGTTGAATATAATGTTGGATTCTATTGATTCTAAAACCATTTTTTTTTCAATAAGGTACGACCTTCGGTAAACTGAAGTTTATATGGGTACAATAGTATGAAACGATAGTTCGTTTAAAAACTTTTACGAATACTCAATTTTTGTAAAATATGAATAATTAATTGTGTTTGTGTTCTGTGAATTATTTAAGCAACTTATTATTTGGTCAGTATTTAATTCAATCAACGGTCAGTAAATATTAAAGGAAGGATTGGTTAGGTTAGGTTAACTCAGTAAAAAAGTTAAAATAACAAATTGGGTTTAATTATTGACTACTGACCATTACACACTATGACCTTTAATTACTGACCATTTTATCTAAACTACTGACCGTTTATTTTATTAACTGACCACGTGTATATTGAGCATTTATCGAATTAATTACGGACTTTTTGATTAATTACTGACCCAATTAATTAATGACAGGCCAATTATTTATCGTATAAGTAAAATATTATTAAGACTACAAAAACCAGGGTTTGATTTTATCTGGTGTACAACTAATTTATATTTATAAAAACAAAACACAACTAGTCATCAGTCGATAAAGATCGCGATGAGTGAAACCGGTCCTGACTATTATAAATATATGGAGAAGAACAAAAAAAATATAAAATACAGCTAGCTGTATTTCAAAATTGTACATAGTGGCCGGTTTTACTATTCAATTGAAAATGTGCTTTCAGGGGGTGAAACCGGTCCTGATGATTCTCTTAAACTTGAGAGTGTACTATAAATAACCATGTCCTACTTTTTGTAATACATATAGATTATTTCTACAAAAAAGTCGCGTATTTGCGTTAGTATAATAAATATATTACCAAAAATATCTTTAACAAATATATGATTAAAAAAAGAAACTTCGACATTCGCAAATCACTTGCTAATGGAGAACCACACGTTTAATGCGGATGATGGGGTTAAACTGTTGCATAAAAACATGGGGGATAATAAATTATTTTATCAGGAAATTTTAGAAATTAATAGAGCCCAGTTAAACTCATTACCAATCTTGAATGAGCAGCTGAACCTTCCTAATTCTCCGCTATTATATCCGATACGTTGAAACACCTAACAGATGTCACTAAATGTGGAATGATTGTATATATTTACCCATTCGTCGAATTGCATCCCGTCAAAACCCACAATACTATTATAATTGTAAAATCACTGGTATTTCTAAAAGAAGTTGAAAAGCGGCAATTCGCCACTCTGTTAATATGGTGTTTACAAAATAAGGATTAGGGCGATCGGTGTGGCTCTCAGACGTATAATGTATTGCCTCGTAAATGATATTTGTCGCATTTGTATCTTCTATATAAGCGTTAGACACTGTTTAATGTCTCTCAGTTCGAGTCCATTCGTGTGCTCGAATGCCTGAAGATGCTGAAAGGCGAAACCCGGGTCGTTAGTGACAAAATACATGGAAGTGTACAAAATCTCAATAATCCAAATTTAAATATATGATCAATAATATTTATACAAAAGCGTTGTTTTAGACATTTTATAAATAACTCTATTACTGTCTGAAAACAAAACTATGATTTATATCTTATTAATGTTTATTAATTTTTATTTACAATATACATATATAATTTAAGCATTTTTAAATAGAACAATAAATTTTCCGTCCATAATAATATAAAGAAATATTCTCATGTATACCACACCAAGCCCAAAATGACTAAAGCATTCTTGGAAGATGAAAAAAATGTTGTGATGGTTTTATTTTTTTAATGATCTGAATATAGAGTAGCTTTTTTATTGAGATTTTTATTCTATTTTTTGGTTAACGATTCCATAAGATATGTGGATGAATAAAACAACATCCTTTTCTGTCCTTTCCGACCTTTTATAATGAATTTTATAGCATTAAAAATTTCATGATACACAAATCCACTTTAACACAGGTCAAAGTATTTTAAATAATTTTATAAATTAATGGACGTCTGTTAGTAGACTCAGTATATATATACAATGGTGATCTGTGGTGGCAAAAATTTTTTAACTTTGGATATTTAATTAATTTAACAAAGAGATCATAATAAAATATTATTATCTGAGAATGCCCGAAGATGGACAACAAAAGAGAAGAATAACCGACATCTTCAAGAGACAATTTTATATTTAGAAAATTAACGATAATGAATAACTAAAGAGGGTATTGAAAATAACATTATAGCTTCCATAAAGCATTCGTGGTGGCACATGGTTTTTAAAAGTTCATCGCTGAATACATAAAGAATACATGATATTAAAAATACGTCACATAATCAAGGAAGGAAGTTTTTCACGGTATTAATTAACCATACTTTTGTTTTTGATGAGAAATGGTTATTTATGGCTGTGATCGACATCGACCTACAGGCTTGCCCTGCTGTATTCCCAATACTTTGTAAATGTTTGCCTTTATACTTGGGTTAATGGTTAAAATTTATACTATAATGTTAAAAATACTCTTTTGTTATTGGATTGTGACACGTGGCGTTGGACAAGGAACAAATTATTTTATTACATCGTTAAAATTGAATGGTACATATTTCAATAAATAAACAATCCGGAGTGGACATGTCCATTAAAGTTTGCATAAAAGCAATAAAGTTTAATGTGAAATATCTAACTCTATAAAACTCAAAACAATGAAATCTATTAAGGTATTCTATTCATCTATTGCAATTGAATTTTGGTTAAGTTATTCTTCATTATCCTTTCAACTGAATATAACGTGAATAAAGTACCTTCACTATACAATAGGGAACGAACTTTCTTCATTTCTTCCATAGAGAAGTCAATTAGGTGCTTGAATTGCATAATTTTATTATTTGGGGTACCTCAATTCTTATTGAAATAAAATCTTTTTACTAAAACTCCTAAAAGATTTTAATTTAAACGACTGAGAATAGTGATGGGGGAAAATACGTAATAGAATATTATATGAAACCATTAGTGGCGTCGGTAATTTAAAATTATGCAAATATTTAAAATTTTTCTGAAAATTGCCTAGCATGACATCATATATTATATTATAACATCATCGCCCCAAAAGCAAAAGAGCACTGGTGGAAAAATAGAGTTTTAACAAAAACGCATTTAAAGTGTTTGAAGATTTAAAAAAAAATTGTGGAGGGTGTCTCTTAGTATTTTGAAATGAAAATTGGATCACAGCTGGCTTTTTACTCAACAATTGAAATGTAATTGTTTTTAGAAGTTTTAAGTCAAATTAAAGTAAAAATTCTTCTTTTACCTACAAAGGTTATATATTTAAATTGGTATATAGGTTTGGCTTTTTTTCAATCCCAGGACTCATAGATTGATCATTGAGTGGAATTTCATGTTTTAAATTGCATACACTCATCCCTCGATTAACGCAGTAGATACATGATAAACCGTGTAAATGAAAGCCACAAAAGAAAAGACATAAAAAGTTACGTACAAAATCTTGGGATAGTTTCAAGATAAAAAAATACCACGTAAAAAAGGAGACTTAGAGCTTATACAAAATGTAGGGATACTAAAAAAACTCATAAATAAACCAACGATGTTTTTATTTATTTTCTATTGCATCGAAATATATAAAACGAAGCAATAGTAATTTTGAATACGAGCAGCCAAATAAAAAAATGTTTTCTCATTTTTTTTAAACGTGTATCTCTATTTTAATTTATTTTAATGCGACGTGCTGACTCTTTTATTAAATTATAATGATAATTATTGTTTGTTTGACTTGAATAAATTTGGCGAACTGGGCTAGTGGTCAAAACGTCAATAGTGTTATATTTATTAGTCATTTATAAATAAAGAGAAAAAAAAATGAAAGAATCAAATGAGTTTTGGTACTTTCCTCACAGATAATATCCCAAAATCGAGTAGCCCAGCTTATTCTTTTACTGAAATAAATATTTTGTCAAACATGAATTGAAAATTAGTTTACAAATACACAAGCTATCTGATTTTTTTACGTAAATGTTTCTTTGACTATTAAGTAGAGAAAAAAAATACGAACAAAAATGTATTTGTAGTTTCAAGCCGTCAAAACGTCACGTGTGCCCATTTGCTTTTGGGTCGAAGATATATTAAACTTCCATTAAATATTCATTACGTACGCATTAGAGGTCTGCACGGGCCCGGACTCAGCCCGTGGGCTGGGTTCGGGCGGGTAGAGACAATTGATATTCGGGCTCGGGCCGGGCCCGGGTGAGGGATTTGTTCTTCAGAAAAATATTTCGAACTATATTCGGATCATAAGTACTATTAACTAAATACTGTTGTCACTGTTGATAACGAAAAGGCAATAAATAAAATAATTTATTACGTTTCGAATAGCATTGGACACAATAGGGTCTTTTATTTGATAAGTATGGAGACATCATTTTATATTTTGGTAACCTGCAACCGAGCTCATAAAATTGTTATTGGTCGGTGAAACAATGCTTTGTTCGTTTAATCATCACCTATAGTAAGTTTAAATAGTTTGTAAATGAATAAAGTGTGATATTATTCGGTATCTGCTTTCTATTCGTTTTAGATAGTCGACTATTCCTTGTGCCGAAAAATTTATTATAAAAAAATACAAAAGATTCGTTAAAAATGAGTTTCAACGATATAAAGAAAATGTTGAAAAGTGGTGAATGTTGAAATGTTGAAAAGTGGTCCGCGAAATAATAGATTGTTCTACATGTGAAAAAGTTGGGTAGGTACGTTAATCAATTTTATGCTACAGTATTTTTTTTTGAAATCGGGTTTTTTCGGGCCGAGATATATAAATTTAGGCTTCGGGTTGGGCTCGGGTAACAAGTGTGATTTTAAGACTCGGGCTCGGGCTGGGTCGGGCCTGAGGTGAACGGGATCGGGCCGGATAATTTCGTCAAATTTCGGCCCGTGCAGACCTCAAGTACGCATACATTATTTCCGAAAAACATATGTAATATTGATATTTACAAAAATGTTGCCAAGCAATGGAAATAGCTACCTGTTGATATTCACTTAACAAAAACATTTGTTCCCAACACATTTATAATGCACTAGAGAGTACCCGTCATGCGTTGCAATTCCACTCAAAGAAAGAAAGTGTTTGTGTTTTAATTCTGTTTATTGAAATGCTTTTATATTAGAGGTCTGCATGGGTCGAAAATTTATAAAATTACCCCGTCCCGCCCGACATCATCAGGCCCAGCCCAGCCGATATCCCAGCCTCAATATCAAACTTGTTACCCAAACCAAACCCGAAAAGCAGATTTTTTTCAGCGCGAGAAAAGGCCGATTTTTTCAATTTATACGACAATGAAAATCACACTTGAAATTCACATTTCAACGAATTTATTCACTGATTTAGTTAAAACGCTATCACGGTCCTCACTACGGTCAACCCAGGTGGGAGTTCCCGCAAGGCTCTGTCTTGGGACCCATATTGTATAACATATACACGCATGGCATTCCTTCCGTCGGGGGAAATGATACGATTATAGCTCAGTACGGAGATGATACAGCTATTTTAGCAAAATCCCGTAACCGGAAAAGTGCTGTCACACAAGTCCAATCAGTCGCCAATACCATAACGGATTGGTGTGACAACTGGAAAATCAAAATTAATGCTGAAAAGAGCGCGGCAGTTATGTTTTCTAAGGGATTCATTAGAAAACCCAATTTTGATTGCATTCGCATGCACAATACAGAGATCAAGTGGTCCAAAACAGTCAAATACCTTGGACTCACCTTAGATAGTAAACTTAAATTCAACGAACACACCGCGATCAAAAAACGTCAAGCTAATGCTGCAAAAGGAAGATTAAACTTTATGCTAAATAAGAGCAGCAAACTTACTCTCAAAAGCAAGCTGCTCCTCTATACAGCAATAATTTGCCCAATCATGGTGTACGCTACTCTTGTATGGGCGTATTCTCACCACAAGCATCTGAAGGCACTACAGATTATTCAAAATAAATCATTGCGACAAATATGTAACGCCCCGTGGTACGTACGTAACTCGCTGCTACACAGAGACTTAAAAGTTTCTACAATTCGAGAGTCCGTTCGCAAAATGTCTCAAAAGTTTCACAGTGATGTAGGAAAACATTATAACCCAACGATTTCTCACCTACAAAATTACGATGAGACAATACTTAAGAATCAGTTTAGACCGAGAGTAGTTCTGCTCAACCCATAGATGTAAACAGGGATATTCTTTGTTTAAATTAAATAAACAACTTTCCTCTGGATGCTTCCTTGCGTATTGCATGTGCATGTGTGTATGTGTGTATGCGTTTGTATATATATGTATATCTGTGTAGGTGCAGTATGCGGGGAGGTATATTTATATAAATGCAATTGGTGCCCACGTGAATTGGCTTCATTGTGGATTGTTTAGCCCCGCAGCGATCACGCCCTTCTATCTGCAACGATGGAAGTGGAAAAAAAAATTAACATTAGAGATGAAGGAGACTCAAAGAAGTATGACGCTAACGCGCCTTAGGACTTAATGCTCCATCAAATTGATATTCAAAAAAAAAAAAATCATCTAAAATAATCATCTATAAGGGCAATACATGTTTTAAAAAAATATTTTTTCAGTTACAAAAAAATAGTTAATCTTTGACCATTGCTTACACAGGGAAAATGATTATGTCTAGTGTATTGTGCGTATTATTATTTTTGTATGTTATATCAGTATTATCCCATTTGGTATTTCATTATTGTGTATGAATTTCGGTTAGGCACACTCATTCACTTTATTTCCAGGATTCTGTAAGTAGAAGCGCACAATACATTGGTAGCTTTCATCGTTCATTGTCCAGGCAATCAGGTATTTTCCTCTAAATCGATTGGACCTTTCCCCTTTGTGCGGGCGGACGAAGTTCACAAAAGGATTTCCTTTGCACACGTGATCGCTTAGGAATAAAGATTGGAAGGGCTTTCTTTTGATTTCCTTTCCCTCGTCATATTTATTATTGACTACGGTGTTATTTGGGCTGACAACTGGGGGTTTTGCTTGTAGATTAATGGGAAGCAATCAAGGTAACGACTGTTGACAAAAATAAATTCACTGTGCCTAAACGATACTTTTAAGATATGCATCAATTGTTCGTGAACAATATTGTATTATTTAAGAAATTATCTAATAAACTCATGTATATTTTACCCATCGAATTCACAATTCCAGTGACTGCACGTTGTCAGCTTAACTGAATTTCAAAAGAGAGAATAACTCATGCAGTGTACGCTTAATAAAATTTTTCATTCTTACTTCATAGCATTACTTCATGGCATGGTTAACAAAGGGTTTTCTGTCTATATTTATTTATTTCTTGTTTGCATATTACCTATATCTATTGTATCACATATTGATAGCTTTATAAATGTCATCAGAGATGCGTAAATAGGACTGATATAAAGTCGAATAGGCATACATATGTGTACGTCACTTTAAAATAATCTAAAAGCCAATCTAATGTTTTTGTGAAAATATCATTTGACTTTATTGTAGACTTTATTGTTAAAAAAATTCAAGTAAAATAAAACTATCAAAATATTCTCAGATTTAAAGTTATCGAAATAAACTTTCAACACATATTAATGAAAAGACATATTTTATTTAATTTAAGACAACGACTGAGGGTGCTTGATGGAATTTCAATATCAAATTTGGATTATTGAGATTTTGTACGCTTCCATACAGACAGTAAACAGTGTCTAACGTTTATATAGAAGATACTGTTTACTGTCTGTCAGTTCGAGTCCATTCGTGTGCTCGAATGCCTGAAGATGCCGAAAGGCGAAACCCGGGTCGTTAGTGAAAAATACATGGAAGCGTACAAAATCTCAATAATCCAAATTTGACATATTTTATTGTAAATCAAGCTTTTTTTATTTCATTAAATATCATATGTTGATCTATTTCTATATTTTTTGATAGCGTCAGCGATGCCCAATAGAAAAATAAATGGAAATATTTATTGCTTTTCCCAACTTAAAATGAAAATCAAAGTAGGTGAATAAATCTGACTTAGTGAAATCAATTTTATTTATATGTTCATAATCTTTGTGAATATTTCTGATTTACGGCATACATAATGGCTATTTTATGCTACGATTTGTCATTTCTGTTAGCGATGGGTTACAGATCGGGAATCGAATGACCAATAAATTATTTTTGCCATACTAGTACGCATTATAATAGGAAACGAATTTGCTGTCTCAACCAATATGCAAATTATTAAAATAGGATTATGTTACATTAATTCAAGCGTATCTAATGTAACTTAACGTTAAGATTGGATTATTTTATATGACAAACAAAATCATCTTTATTTTAATAGCTGAAACTTTTATTTTTTCTTTTATTAAGTGACTTTTTATTTTAAATATTTTAGACACAGACGCTTCACCAGTAAAACTTGAAAACAATTTCAAAAAGAGAAATTATGTAATTGAAGTTTTTTTTTGTAAATTTTTAGTTACCGCAATAACATAGAATATTATCAATATTATTTCCAATGAAAATTTTAGCATTCACCCGAGATCAACTCAAGCATCCGTGATCAAAGTCACAAGTATACAGTTGAAAAAATCATCACTTTTTACTGGTTTTACCATAACTGCCAACGTCTAGTAATTTCTTGAAAATTTGTAAAATATAGCTTATTTATATTTGTATATACATTATATTACCGCTTTTATAACACTTAAATCTTACATGCTCTTGATGTCTGTTTTGATCATATAGTGTCATTAATGATCATTTTATTTCTCGTGTCACTACTATAGTAGTCACTTAGTTGCTAGTTGTATTTTCAGTCTGGACGATCAATTTGTTGCCTATAGAAGTGAACATAATAGTTATTTTTTCATTAGGTTGTTTTTCTTAAAATATATTTTTTTCTGCTTTACCGTTATTTTGTCGATTTATTTTTAAGATATATATGCATTTGAATAAATATCTATAAAATTTTATTCTCGTATATTTGCGATGGATTCGGTGGTAACTTTGTAGACATTCATTTTTTAAAATAAAATTGAAGTTGATAAAATTTTTATTCTACTAGCTGTTGTAAATAAATGTGACACAGCCAGTGCAAAAACAAAGTTATCAAATTTAATTTTATATTTTATACTGGTTGTTGTCCAATGAAAATTGACTACTTCTTTCATGATGTGGAACTAATATGGAATTATTACAGTACATAACTTACAATAAATAAAATTTATTAAAAAAATAATCACTTATTTAAGGACAACAGAAGCTTCTTCAACATGCCGTGTTAAATAAATTAGTATCAACTAGTAAATATTGAGACAAGTACCATCAATTTGGGTAAGTTTGCCTATCGGCTAAAGATTGACCCACTACATAGAAAAAGGTGACGTTATAATATTATGATAATGCTAATGCCATACGAATATTTTTTAGCTAAGCAAAGGTGTTGAGTAGAACTGGTTGTCAAAAAAAAATGAATTAATGTGCAACATGATTTGTTTTATTGTTGGATTTGTAAGCTGTCAGCTTGGAATGATAAAACACAATTTAAAAAATTTTCTTGAAATAAATTGGATTAGCCATATTTTCAATTTGTATTACTAATCTGTAAACCAAATGTTGTATATTTTTTCCCATCTCAATTATGTACCGAATATATGAAAGCATAAAGAAAAGTCGTAAAATACTTTAAAGTCACTGTATTTATAGTAATTACAGTGATTATTTGTATAGTGGGCCAAAGTTAGCCTAATTGAATGAAAATTTTGTCCACCTTGTTTTATCCATTTAAACAATAAATCAATTTATGTTAATTAAATTTCATCTTCAGACATTAGTTCATTTCTATATAGAACAATACTACACATAAATGCAATGGCGAACAATAAAAATAAAAAAAAAAACCTCAGAACTGGGTCAAAGTAGCCCAGATTGGCCGTGCTATATAAATAACACACATTATTGTTAAACGTTTAAGCTTAAAACAAGTTTTTTTTAACGGTATAATTATCATAACTATTACAGTACAAAGGTTTTAATGCTATTTATGTTGTTGTAATATCCGACAGACTACGTTTGAATAGAACGTTAAGAGAAAATGATTTGAGAGAGAGGCAATGGCGAGTAGTCGGTCCAGTAATCCGATTAGGCGATTATGATGGTCACAGAGCTGTCGATGACACTCACCGATCCAATAATACGAAGCCTAACTGTTTCAGCTGTATGTACTACATTGTTTCTCGAGTAGGAAAAATACTTCCCTGGTCATACATGGGCTTAACTAGAATAATTGAGTTAGAAGTTGTATTGTAAATTGCATTGCCACAACTGATTTTTTGGTTTTATTGAATTATTTCAAATTTTTACTGTATTATACTATTTTTTAATTGTACTTTAACGAGAAAAAGTCGTCTGATAAAACTTTACGTTAAACGCAATTCGTAATATAATTTAATAAATGAAATAAATAGGGTCCACGAAAATTTATATCTAAATTAAAAAAATGAATGATTACTTTTTTTGTTTGAAATTGGGTAGTTATAGGTCAATTATATTACATATTACCTAGTATTATTTGTGTATATACCTTCTTCAGTACACCCAACTGTATACAAATTAATATATGGCATAGAGTTTTAAATTATATAATTTGTAATTTGTTTTCATAAGTAAGTTTTTACTTGCACGGTAATTTTTCTTCATGTTATGTACATTTCAGCAACGATATTTATCATCCTCGAAGACCGATATTAATTTACGTAAGTCGTATTTGTAAATTTATGAACAACTATTTTGAAAAAAAAGTATTAAAAAATCGCTTTACCACAGTAAGTGTGAGTATTTATTGTATAATACTCCTTTACCTTTCCAAACAAGAAATACTTTTAAATGATGATTTAAATTTTAGAGAAGAGGCTTAATATTCATGAAGCTTAGAACGACATTAAAAACCTTTTTTGATTATAATTTTACTGTGTACGATGAAAAAAATTTTTAATCAAAGAAACAATTAAGTCAAAAAGATAACTATTTGAATGGTTATTCAGCGGAACGTAGTTTAAAATATTGAAATTTCAAATTATTAAAAATGATCTTTGTCATCGCAGCACTCAATAAACGGAATCAAATTAGAAATATCAAATAAAATGTAAATTTGGTGGCGCATATTTTCGAACGTCCAAAAACTGAAACGCTCGCACCGGCTGAGTGATCTAAAAATTGGTTCTGAAGTCGGTGATACACAGTGGAATTCTTTTTGATTGTAAATGGAAAATATTACCAACCAATTTCCATCGAAGATGGAAGAAAATCGGAACGTTTATCCTTTTGAATAATGGATGCCATTTTGAATCCTTTTTTTAGTGAAATCAAGTAAAGAAAATATTGAAAGCTTTTACGGAGAGCCAGTAAATCTGCTTTTAAATGTGTGCATATTCGTGAATATTAATTTTATCATATATATTCGTTTTACATGAAAAACTTTTCCGATAAATGTGTAGTCGAATCAAGGGCAGTCAAGACAGATGTCTATAAAAATAGCATCTCATTCAAAAAAAATATTTATTATTAAGATTAATATCCTCATAATCTTTTCTGTTTTTGAAAATATTTTTTTATCGTTCATTATACCTAAATACGGTATTATAAAAAATGTTTTTCTTCTTCAATATTTATCAATATAGGTATAATATTTAATAAAGTCATTTAAAACATAGACAAGAACAAAATATTTTTTATTAATTAGATAGTTGCTCTGTAGGAATTCATGAAAATTAAAATTTAAAACTTTGTTTATTTCATTTGTTAAGCTAATTAGTGTTAGTTATGTTTCACTTAAGAAGCATATAAATTGTATTTATTATAAAATTTATTTTTGTATCCTATTTAATTTCAAAAGAATTTATCTGGTAAAGGTATATTAATATTTCTCTTATATACTTATACTAACGTAATAGTATTTCGTAAGTTTTTTGTTAAGTCTTTAATTATGAATTAAACATGAAAGGTAAGCCAAAAAAAAGCACGTGCTGAACATTTTTTCAATGCAAATATCATCAGATCTAAGCAGCTCAATTTCTCACCTGGCTGGCAGTAGCAACGATATCCATCTTCTTGGTCCACGCATATTCCGTGCACGCATGGTGACGATTCACATTCGTTGAGGGCGTGCTGGCAGAGCAGGCCCGCGAAGCCTCTCGCACAGTCACACCGGAACTGCGTCACGTTTCCCGAACACGTCGCGCCATTTTGGCATGGTGATGAACTGCACGGATCAACTTCTTCCTGGTAATTTTTCCCGGTATACCCTAAAAAAATAACATATTTATAGAGTTTACCGGCCGAAATAACGCATACCTACGTATTATTTTGTAGTGTAGATACAAATCACTAAGTCATATTAGTGTTTTTAATTGATATTCAGATGTGCAGATATATAATATAAAAATAAAATGTTGCTGCTGTTTGAGTAAAATACGCAACACATGTTGTACGATAACAGATTGTTATTCAATCGCTCAACATATTATTTTCGAATAGAGTGAAGGAAGGATAGGGCTAGGACAAGCTGGATATTTAATCGCCTTCGTGACGTTCTGTTTTACAGGTTGTACATATGCTTTCAAACAAAAATCCATAAATCAATGTATAAGTGTTATGTTAATATTCGTATCGGTATACCAAGTAATTAATTACTCCAATTACCTAAATATTTATTTGGGAATAAATTCAATATACGACTCAAAAATAAAACGAAAAAAAAGTCATAGTGATATCATTATTATTTTGAATATGTTGTAAGCTATTATATTTCAACGCTTATCAATTAACACTACTAATTGATTATTTAGATTAATTATTATCAAATTTCTCGTAATCCCGGTAACCCATTGAATGCTTGACTGATTAAATCTTTCAAGTTGAAAGCAAATTATTTCTCAAAGCCACCCTTTACTAGTGTAAAACAACCCAAATCAACTTATAATTTATACATAAGTCAGGAAGGAATCGGGATTGACTCTTGTGTTTTCGACAAACACTTACATTTTCGTTGACGTCATACTAAGACGTAAGCCTGCGTAAAAGCTCATTGAGTTTGACGTCAATAGTGTATTGACAGCTAAATCTCAAAATAAAGGCGAAATTTCCATCGGATTTTTAGCAAAAACGTACCCTTAGCTTGTTAACAAAAATAAAAAATGGGTTTATGTTTTAAAAACAAATAGAATTTCATAATTTGAAAAAGAAAGAATATTTAAAAATGAAAAATTATTATTATGAATGCTACAAAATTTCACACTGGTCTTGAACTTGTTTTTATATATTAAATCTACATATATTTATAAAATTATGTTACAAAATTTATTATTGATAAGATAAGACATATATGAATTATAAAATAATATATTATATGGCTGTAGTCTTTTTTTGTACGAATCGTTAATATTTAATTTAAGTTCATGTTTTACTTGGAAAACAGTTATTATCGACTGATTTAAATTTAAAAATGTTATGTGGTTATCATATGTAATTTTAATGATTCATATTTAGCAAATTGGCAATCTATTTCATTGCCAATTTTGTTTTTAATTTAACTAAGAAAAATACGTCACTACCAAAAAATCCAAATCAACCCGGGTAACGTGCCATAAATAATAAGAAACGATGCTATAAAGACGTTGCCAATTAACTTTGAATATAGCGGTCGATTATTTGTTTGTAATTTTTATTATTGAACGATAATTGTCCGATATCAGATTTTTATTTGGTACATCTTATTTCCAATGCTTTATTGATGAAAATGTTCTAGAAAAATTGTTTACATAAATAATATATTATAAATAAATTGGATTGCCAAGTATAGACACAGTGTCTTAAGACGGGTTAATCCCTAGTGATTAATAGGAAGCAGTATTAAATTAATTTATTAATTATCTTCTGAACATTTCAAATAGTAATTGTTTCAATCAAAATTTGTCTCCGAAATACACTTTAGCGTATAAATTTGTTCGGCAGGTGCGAGTAAGTACGTGTATTATAATATTTAATGGCGAAAATGGACGCCTTCAAGAGAATTATTGTTGATATATAAATATTTTCGTTTTGACTATGAAATAGGTTTTAACCGTCGTGTTGTAGGTTTAAGTAAACGGCTTTGCATCGTTCAATAATAATCTGACATTAACAATTTACTAATCTGAAAGTTTACTCGTAAATAATCGTCTTAGGCAAGTGTTGAAGATAATAAATTAAAGCATTTGTTTTACTTTCCCGATGGCGGTGCTAGTATTTTTGATTCGAACTCTTTGTTTTACAACTTGATAAAGGTGAAAGTGTCAAAGTTAAGATAACATTTTTGTACTTTGTACAAAGATACTTTCTACGCCTGAACACGCAACTGAACAACAAAAAAAAACAAGTAATCCTCTTTTTCTCTCCCAACTCAACAGCCATATAAATTTATATCCACACGAAAATCAAAGTTTAATATTTCTTAGCTAAGAATTACATTTTTTGTATTGATACCCACTCCTAATTTGGAGCATATTGACTACTGGACTGAAGTTGTGTAACGTAAATTCGTAGAAAGTCATTCCCTCGACTCTACGAAGATGAAAACAGTATTGGTTTATATACGCCCCGTTTTCAGGTTTCCGTTTCTGGTGGGAGGGAATTTATGAATGTAACTGATCGTCGATAAAATTGTGGAATCAAAACAACAATTTTGTTTTAATAAAACATCAATCACTTTATGTAAAATAGACAAATTATCGCTCAGGTTTAGTTTATCTGAGTATAAAGGCATATAAAATAAAAAAAACGGTTTAGTTTCCGTTTCATTTCCACCATTAGTAATACGTAATAAATGGCTTCTAGTTCGTAACACTAAGGGAAAGAGAATTTATTTTGCAGCTTCGAACAAAAAAAAGGTTATTTCCCCGAAAGTTATTTTGTTACTATTTCCGGTACAGTCAACGAAGGTATTTTGCATAAAGGTAAACAAACACCTGACAAATTGGCTCACATCAAACATTTTTGTTACTGTTTGTTCGGGTCTAAATTAACTCCGTCGCTATGCAAAATATTCATAGCAGATGGTGTTTAAAAAATTCTCGACGTCACTAATGAGATATGAGTTATTAAAAAATATCTTTTTCAAAATTGGATTTTTTAGCAAGTGGGTCCCAGTAGTGAAGTTTTAAATTGAATTACATTATAGCGTATTTTTTTTTAACGTAACTTGTTAAAAAAAGATCTTTTATACTAAAATTTTTCGTTCATATTCAAATTTTTACGAGCTTATAGCAGTATCGCTATTTGATAAAAAGCGAAAAAGTAACGGGTGCTGGTCGATGCAATTATGAGTAAACTTGTGACGATGGATTGTTCATTAATCTCACACAACGTCCAATTATGCTGATTCTATGCTATATACCTAAAATATTAACTTTCCCCATTCTCAATGACTTAAGCAGTATCATAATTTATTTTGATATATGGAATACAATGAAATTCCAATAAAACAAATCACAAATAATAACCAATACATTTTATAAAAAAAATGACGATAACCCAAAGGAATGGATTATGTAAAATTTTGGTGGTCTTTCTACACTTTAGATCCTGAAATCGTAACATGGCAATAGAATAAATAATTAGCATTCAAATATATTCTATCATGGAAATAGATACGAAAACATTTTTATAATGCACGTTATGTTCAACCATAGATTTTTTTATAAAATTAGAAATAGAGAAATAGTATAACAACTAAATAAATAAGTGTTTTTCAACACTAATTTATTTAATTTGAATTGTTGAGATTTTGTAAATTTCCATGTATTTTCTTCAGGCATTCAAGCGCAAGAATGAACTCGAACTGACAGGCACGTAAGGCGAAACCCGGGTCGTTAGTGACGAAATACATGAAAATGTACAGAATTGCACCCTCAGTCAATATCTTAAACTAATTTATTAAATTACGATGCTGAAGCCTGTAACTCTTTATCAGATCTTTGTGCATATAAGTTTGATCTTTGATTCAACACGCATTGGATGAATAATCTTTAAATAATTTTTCCGTACAATATAAGGTAGTAAGAAAATTACGATATTTTGTATATTCAATAACGGTATTGAAAACAAATACAGAGATTCCAGCTTTGGTGATACAGCTATTGCAATCCCTACACGTGGACGATTCGTTTATAGCTGTATTTAATACGTAATAACACTTTTTTTGAAATACCAATGACTACTTGAACATTTAAAAAAAAATAGATGAAACACTCTGTAGAAGTAAGCTTTCCTTTCTCGCTATCACTAAAAGTGTGATTACTAATACCAGTCTCTGTAATTAAAAACTGTCGGCTTGAATTTCGGCTGCTGTAATTTTGTTTAATCACTTGATTCCCGAATAAACGTCACGTTGTGTCGCGTTTGATCGAATTGGAATGGGGATATTATTTTCCCGTCTTAGATCCAAGACGACGACGACGCGATGGGGATCGCTCGGATGAATAGCGTCAAAACCCGACGGATATGATTCCCATTAATTGATTTCAATTTAATTAATTGATATTTTGATGAGTCTCAAATACTATAATAAAGACGTTTAACATAGTTCCACTCTCATCAAATTTACTTTAAATAAATATTTATAAAATTAATTGATTAGTGAGTACAACTCATTTAGGTTTTTATTATTGAGACATATTTCGCTCATTTTAAAGGCATTCATTGAGTTTGACAATGAATCCGTAATTGGTGAAAACTGGTTAAATTGTGGGAACACCAATAATTTGTATTAAAAAAAATCTCAATAAGGTAAAAATATAGGTACTAATTAAATGATGATTCAATCAATTTGTAAAAAAAAACATTCTTACAGTGAATATGAATAACTATAAATTTACCTAGTAAAACACCGATTTTATAAAAAAGTAATTAATTTAAAGCAAAAATCGATAATGTATGTTACAAGAAAATGAATTTTAATGATACTTTGCTTTAGTTTATGAAATAGTTATAGTTTTCAACAATAACACTATATATTATTGAAATAATCCTTTACTCATTTTTTTTTTAATTGCCCACTATCTTAAGATTTAAATATTGTTGTACTGAACCTTAAAACCCAAAAACATTAAAACTCTTTTGTAACTTAACCACTGTATCGTTGTTTCCATTGCAAAATTGTATATATGCAAAACCAAAATTTTTCGGTAAAGCATAAAAACAGTTAAAAAAACAATTATATCGAATTAAAACAAAAATATTAAAAAAATATTCATAGTATAGTTTTATACATTTAATATTTTGTTATGTACGTGTTTTGTATTATTGTTTTAATTTGATCAAATTGTTTTAGAAACTGTTTTTTTGCTTTCGCAAAAAACATTATATTTTGCAATGAAAACGACGATTTGTAAAATCAGTAACAATGTCGCCATGATTTATATAGATAATCTACGTTTCAAAAACTATGCTTTTACGATAATTTTATTTAGAATGAAATTGTTGTTTTTAAAGTAAAACCTGCTTATACATATGACAACCTCTTATTGAAAAAAATTATATGCTCATATGTTATATTTTATAGAAAAATATCAAGGTAATGTGCAGTAAAGAACAACACGGGCGTACATTTATAAAACAGGATAGTGGATACTGTGAACTGTTATTTTTATAAAATATAATTATTGATATTATATAATACCAATATTGTTGGATTATTAAGAAATATATTTAGATTTTTTATAAAAAATTGCTTGTATCTATCACAATTAAGTTAAATTCATGGAATATGATATTGCGTATTTACGTACATTCTGTTTGTTATACGCATAATTTGCACATAAAGCAAACCAGTATTATGCGTAAGTAGTAAGATTCACTTGACTGTTAAGTAAATCATTATTATTTTAAATACATACCTCTCTCCATGCCCTGTCAGCTCGAAATAGCTTTCTCATTCGCAAGGGGTTTTCAACAATTATTCTTTTAAAGCTTACAGATTATAATAACTGTGTCGCTACTTTTCAAAAGCAACCATATCCATGTTTTAGATATTTTCGCTTTTTCTGTCAACTGCTATCGACCTACTTGCGTTTAATATTTCTGTATTTAAAAAATGGACCAAATACTATTAAATACCAAATAAATCAGTATTTATATAATCTTCCAAACATTGCGCCTGTGCACACGAAGAATCAACCAAGTATTTTTCTCTAGTTCATCCATTTTGGATACGGCTGCATTCGAAAAGTTGCGACACAATTTATTTAATTTGTTTTGGAATCATTATGGAGCATTTTAAGAAAAGGTGTCCTAATAATAATTGTAAGTCAGTCTTCCAAACTCTCTTTCCAGTGGAATTAACGATAGAATGATGTAATAGTTATAGAACTAGTTTGTAGTGGTCAATTAACCTCTTTAAACCCCGCTTACACGACCTGATAGGAGGTTGGTTTGCAGGAATAAAGTATCATGGACCTCTAATTTTAAACTGATATCCACATTATGCTATAAGCTATTAGTGAAAACCGAGTTCTTTGATTTGTTTTTTATAAAAATCTTTTTGAGAATTACATCTTAAGATATGTCATGATAAATTTTGTATTGAACAAAATATCTTAGGCAGCTACGATTTTTTGCACAGTTGACAGTATAGAAAATGCGCCTTTTTAATTAGATTCAACTGTAACAAGAATAACAAATGTTTTGTCTTTATTCGATGCAATTATTACTCGACGATGTCTATGGCAAATTTATTGATAAATTTATTATTATCCACGTTTCAGCTATTTTTTTATCATATTTTTACAAGAAAATATTTTAATGTTACTTATTTACAAATAATCAAGATAACAATGATAAACAATATAAACATACATATAGCACATAAGACGAAAAGAAGTTTTACGGATTACGTGATAATCCCGAAAACCAAATAAAATATGACCATGAAATTCTATTCATACAAAATAAACTCAAACACGTAAAAAAGCTCACAGAAAAATATGATCGCTGCATCGTAAAAATACCATTTTTAGTGTGGCGGTTTTTAGCGCTCGCCAGAATAATAAGTCGACCACAAAAGTTACATTTGGTATTCCTGCGTTAACCGGTGATGCGAAACCGAGCGGCAGAAGAGCGTCTTCTCTCCCACCGACCCCAAGAATGTTATCACAGTTTTACGAGCTTTCACCAAGTGGGTGTATAAGCTTCCTATTACATTCTCCTTACCTGTCTTTTAACACACTAATGACTGAAACATGTTATGTGAAAAAATGTGTGGAAGTTTCAACAAAAAAGTTATAGAAATTCATAAATTGTATGAAAACAATTCTTTACCATATGTATGGTATGATAATTTTATTTTTGTTATTAATATGACATTTTTACAATTTCACTTTAAATAATACTCATTTATAATATTGTGTTGCCGGTCACGTTTTTTAGACAAATATTATTTGTTAAAATAATTTACGTAAAAACATAGGTTGGTATTAGGAGCATAGTATTAAATATTCATCGTGTTTAATCGAACGTGGGTATCAAAGTTGTTTGTTATCAGTGGGTAGCAAACATGTGTTTATTTACAGATGTCAGTCATTATTATAATATAAATATTAACAACATAAACTGCATTTAAAATATAAAAAAAGATATAATACTTATACTGTTCTGCGTATGTGTATAAGAATATGCCTGGTTTTTATCCGTTAACAAAGGAAAACAAACAAAGAAACAGGGAAGGAGGGCATGGGTTGGAGGCAATCTGGAGGACTAATTACGAAACGAGGGACGTCAGACGTATGGGATTGTTCCCCTTCTTTGACACTTCTATCCACTGCGCTAAAATATATTTTTAAGAATGGGGATCATTTCCGAAGTATACCAATTACTTCGCAACTTGACCTTTCAATAAACATCAAAGAATGTCGTTGCTGTCACGCTCAATATCAATACTGTCAACAAATGAAGGTGTAAAAATGTGTCAAGTATCAAAGATGATGAATATAAAAAGACATACTTCATTGCGAAATGAATATTTATATTTAAATAAAGATATAATATTTTAACAGAAAGTAGCTTTATCGTCATATACGATTCTACGCTATAACATAGATATGATGGATTTATTTCTGGCATATATTATAAAATATATCGACTGTGTTGAGGTCAATTGATGTAAATCTAAAAATATTCGAAAATGAGTTAATGATTTGATCTCATTTTAAAGACGACAGAACAGGTCTCGCACAAATGATGTAAATTAGGAAAATGGAATTTTGGAATGGAAACATCAATTTACATTGATTTAAGCTTTAAAAATTCTGACCCGGCCACTTGATGTAAGCTACTATTATATCGACAATCCTTACATATAATCCCGTATCTGCCAACGTGAGAATTAACAGGAGTGCATTTCAAAGATTCTTAACAGAACTCACAATAAAACAGTTTTTTCTCTATCCTGATCAATTTCAATTTTGAGGGTTATCTAAATTGGCCAAAACACCGCCAAATTATTATTGTATTAAATCAAATTTTTAAAGATTCTTATGTGTAAGATAGTCTGACTGGTTTGCAGAATTTTAATGACGTTATATCATTGTGATTTTAAGATTTCATTTTGACAATAGTAAGAGTTACATCCACGAACATAATTATTTTATAAAATCTACATAAAATAATAATATATTATACAATACATGTAGGCATTTCTCAGTATTATTTTAAGAAACAGACTCTCTCGGTACAATTGTTAAAAAATACAATCGGTCCTTTTTCACTGGTATGAACAAAATAAATTTAAAAATCAAGTATTTTTCCAGTTGTCTTTAATGAAGATATACATATAATCTTAACTTCATGATTTGAAAAAAATATTCTGCTCGTTTTATTGGAATCTTTCAAACGACTGGCTTTAAAAAACAGACAGAAAACGAAAGAAAATATTAGTTGAATACTTTAAAATGAGTAAAATATAGTTTAATCAATTCAGTATATATATATATATATCTCGAGAATCTTTGTCAGTTTTATTTGTATGTCCGTAAAATTTTCGAGACTCAAATACCTTGTCGCTTCTGTGAATACCTTGACCATCCATGTCTTTGATAAAATACTCATCTTGCTGAGTGGACATATAAAAATGCCAACTCATCAATAGATGAAATATCTGATCTAATATTAAACTTTTAAAGTAGTGAGCTATGTCGAAGGCGGTGGATATTCCATGACATATTTGAAATTTTCTCACATTAAGCAGCACGTTATGTGAAAATGAATCTCAGTGTGTCATTGATGTGTGCTAAAGATTTCAAAGTTTAAACAAATTCCGTGAGGAGGGGTGCCGCATCCATGAATGCAAAGTTTGTAGCAGAGGGGAGGCCAAACGAAAATTGATCATGAAAATAAAATCTAAATAAATTTAGAAACATTGTCATATTTTATTATATTCTATCGTTCACTATTTTCTTGTACGTTTTAATTTGCTACCGAGTTTTTTTAAATACATCTTGATATTTTCATATCAATTGCTCTTGGCAATCTGTATCAACCTCTTTATTTCAATTATTATCTTATGCCTGTAATCTTTCGAAATTCTTTTTATGTATGTTTGTAAGAATTCGTATGCTGAATGGCTCTAATAACATATATTTTTTATCAAATAACACTACAAAGCAAGGTCCTAACTGTCAATTCTTGTCAATTACAATTTATATTTTAAAAAATATAATGCAATTTGATGTGTACTACTTCCAAATTTTAATAACAATTAGGACCAGTTTCACTCATCACGAATATTATTAACTAAAAAACTTTTAAAATAACCTCAAACGCATAATTAAAAAATTTGAAAGTTGAAAATGAAAAATAAAAAGCTACGAAGCATCTTAATATAATTTTTTATAATATTCAATAGTTTATTATTGAAATGTAATCACTATTCTAATCAATTCACTCAAGAGAGAAAACATTATACTATTAGTTATTAACAATACAACAAAATAAATGTTGTTTACTTTATGTATTTATCAACCTTAAAGGATGTTTGCCTAAATAGCACTTATAATATTGAAATATTTATTACTGTTTGAATTATGATAGGTCAAAACTATGGGGTACTTTGGTTATCCCCTGATAGATCGCGTGCCTATTTTATTATACATTAGTATCGTGTTTATCGTAAAACTTTAAGAGCCACATAATTTGGACTTATTACATTGGCTCAGAATCAGACACACTTTTGTATGGAATTGAAAATTGGTGTATGAGGCGAGCACTGGTCGTGCCGTAGATGACGTACATCGATTATTAATATTTGAAATCTCCAAGGGTCAATAATTTTGAAAGCTCGTTAAATGTATTTATATGAATTGATATAAATTTATTTCAACTTGTAAATATAATTTTTAGGTAGGATGAAGACAGAAAAATGAATCTATAAAATGATTGATAGCTAACTATACGATGCATAATAATATATAATAACTGATACGGATGCAATGACTCCGCAGGAATAACCAAGTCGGTGTTCGTAAGTTTTCTATAAATATCAAATTCTAATTGATTTAAATTATTAGTTTTAAAATAATGTCCAGAAAATTTAACATTTTTTGATGTTCGACTTCTAAAGTGAGTTTATTGCCTTTGTGTATCGAGTTAATATGCTGCATGAAGGCGTTAAGTTGTCTATCCGTGCTTGTCTAAATGTAAAAGTTATCGTCGGCATAACGATACCATTTTGAAATGTTTTTGAATAAGGGATATTTTGATTAAAACAAATTATTTTCGAAATATTCGGGCCCCCCCATGGGTAAACCTATACTGTTTATAAATTTTACCGTTAAACTGAATACAAATATTAATATTTGCATCCGTGGTCACAGAAACTTTCATCATTTCACTCGATGGTAAATAGACTAGTTAATATCCCCTTAACACAGATAAATTTTGAAATAGAATTAAATATAATAAAACAAATTGCGTTTAATAACAGTTATAGCACCGATTTCGGTACCAATATATTAAAACGAAAGCAATCAAATAAATTAATGTTAGATTATATCTACAAAGACCTAACACATGATAGAACTTTTAGCCGGCGTAGAATCATTTACTTTGGAGAAAAATTATTAAAAATGTCAAAACTGTTAGCTAAAAATGCAAATGCAGATTAGTTTTTATTGATTTGTAAGGTCCATATCATTTTAATTATCGACTATTTAATTCGATTTATGTATAATTTGTTTGATAATCAGTAATTTCTTGTCTTAGTTCATGAACCATCTGTTTTATATACAAATTTGAGTTATTGAGAATTTGTACACTTCCATATATTTTGTCACTAACGACCCGGGTTTCGCCTTTCGGCATCTTCAGGCATTCGAACTCACGAATGAACTCGAACTGCGCTCATTCGTGCGCTCGAACGCCTAAAGATGCTGAAAGGCGAAACCCGGGTCATTAGTGACAAAATATATGGAAGTGTACGATATCTCAATAACTCAAATTTGATATTGAAATTCTATCAAGCACCCTCAGTCGATGTTTTAAATTATATCTTAAATTAAATGTTTTATATACCTTAATTTTAACACTCCATTTTATATAAATAGGCCTGTTATGTTTGTATTTTTATCAGTTGATAATGCTCGTGATGAGTGAAACCGGTTCTGATCATTATAAACACGTGGAAATAGTACAAATGAATTGTGTTTTATTTTTTTAAATATATGAATAAGTTAATAAAGAACCATATATATGATGGCTTCTATTTATTTTGGAAATGAAAACAATGTTTTCATTTAATCGATTTCCACCTTTTTGTTCTTTGCAATCGACCAGATGTTGGTGTCATTTATTGATTCTACCATTAGATTTTGCATGATTTTTTAGGGTAAAAAATGATTAATTTTGAATGTAAAATGATTAAAAATCAAAGAATAATAGTTTTAGTAGTTTGCTAGCTGTTTGGTTTCACTTCCTATGGGAGCAGATATAACACGGAATGGGACACTGTTTTGTGTGAACAAAATACTAAGCCGTTAATCTCAAATAAACTCATGATTAATACAGATTCGATCAAATAGAACATACTATTTGAATAGCATAATCGATGTTTATTTGTTTTATTGTTTACTCTTTTGTTATATTCCTACGACATAACTACATTGAATTAATATTTATTGTAGATAACACGTGATGAAGACTATTTTTTAACATAAATATGTCGAATATGATTAAAAATGGAAAACTAACTGTACATAAACGACTAATGCTAAATCACTCTCAAAGTTTGAAACGAAATGTATTATTTAATATTCAAATTGATTACGATGATTCGATTCGTTAATTGAAGCCTCTAATTATATCTTAATTATCGATGACTACATGAGTATCAAGATAAAAATTCTAAATATCCTTTGAATAATAAAATTTGGGGAAAATTAAATAATTTCGTAGCTCAGTATGTACTTAGCAAGCCATGATCCGCTATTTGTCTTGGATTATTTAATAAAACCCTGGCAAAAGCAGCCTTCTAAGGTACAGTCAGTTTGAAGAAACCGCTGCGATATCCGGGTAATATCAGAATTTCCCTTTGTCCCATCATCGCTTGACTTTCGCGCAACTTTGAATCAGGTAGTGTGTTAACCTCTGTGGAAACGATAAAACCCTTTGAACCAAGTCTGTGTTCTCTTCCTGCTATTATTCTCGACTTACAGTCCCGTATGGCCAATTCTATGAGATATATTTTCTTGGCTAATTTTACTTTGGATGGTTAAACACACTGCGATAACTATCCGCGTAATGTTGTTATACCACGGATATTTTGTTTCTTTTCAATTTCGTTCTGTATATAAATCAACTAATCATAAATAAATAGAAGATTTCATATAACGTTGCGTTACCTTACTTTGAAATATTTCTAATTACACCTGTTTTGTGATACGAGCGTTTGAAGTTTTGACTGATTATATTTTGTTTTTTGAAGGAAAAAATGTATTTTTAATTAGTGAGTTAGCATATATTTATATATATATAAATATTTTACTTGATTTTTATATAATTTATTATAACTAAAGTCTTTATATTAGAAAATAATGAATATCTAACACTTTAATTAAAGCTGACAACAAAACTTTGTTTGAAAAGGTTTTTTCGGATATTTCAATTTTGTCAAACAAAATGTTCGGATTTTTGAGATATTTACCATAGAAGCTAACAATAATATTATAATACAACAAAATAATAATACATGTATACTTTGAATTTTTTGAAAGAACTCAGCTAACTTTCGTCAATGACCATATTGATAGAATAAAAGGGTAAAACACACCAACCATCGAGCAAAGAATGTTCGAAATGACATTAAAACCTTTTCAAAAAAACTGTGATGTGTATGGTCTTTCTGTGAGATGATAATAATTAGTTATATCGATTCATAGAACCGTATAAAACAAATTTATGAAAAAAAATGTTTGGATAGAAGTCAGATATACTGCTAACTTCCTCATTGAACAATATATGATTCTGAAATCAACGTAAATATGTTGTAGAATGTGGCTAATACAACATTTTCCAATCAAAAGGTGATTTTTGGCCAAAATGTCAGTTAAAACCTTTTCAAAGTAAGGTAACGTGTTGGAAAAACTATAAAAAACATATTTTCTCCTCAGTCAGTAGTAACATAATAATTTCACTCATAATTTGATGATTCCATTAGTATGAAGTTATGCCAAAGGAGGAATTTCAATTATTATATTAAACTATCGTCACTAAAAGTTTGGTTAGGTTAGGTTAGGTTAGGTTAGATACATCAAAAAATAGTTTTATAATGAGTTAATGCAATTGATGCCTATTAAATACATCAATTAATTAATTAATCCGATTACAAGTTTACATCAAAAGTGCATTACCGTAATTTGTATTTGTCTTTTATATATTTTTCAATCTCAGTTATAATTTACAAAACAAATTTTCAACTTTCATTCATGAGTATAATAAAGAAGGTAGAAAAAATGTTTTGATTATTGTATACATATTTTCGGCGTTCGTGGTTCAGTTGGCCTCGGTTACGGATGTCTCGGGTTCAATTCCCGGTGCGGACGGTTTTCATAAATTGATTTTTCAATCGATTTATGGATTTCTGTTCGTAGTTTGAGTGTTTGTGATGTATAAAACTCCCTCCCACCCATCCAATCCTCATAGAGCGTAACAAGAGCGATTAGCTAACGACTAGTTCTGTCCTAACCCTATTCTTCTATACCTACTCTCTTCGAAAAAACATAGGTTGAGCAACTGAGTATGATAAAAAGTAGTTCTTGTCGAAAAATTCTGTTAAGATACATCCATAAGAAGACCATTAATAATTAGAATGAAAAAATAGTTATGAAACAATAAACAATATGAATTTGTTTAATTGAACGATATTACTAATGCTAACTTGTTCATATTAAAAAAATCGATCATGTCAATTATGGAATATTCAAAAAATTGTATGAATTTAAGAGAAGTACTGGAAATCGTTTTTTGTTCATAACGAATACTACGTTAAAAAAACTCCAAATAACCCCAAAGTTCAACTGACTTCCAAAAATGTTCATTTCGGACATTTTTGCTCAGATAACGATTTTTTTACAAAAAAAATCACAAAACTCAAGTTCGTTGATCACCCTATTAGCAAGAAAAGTTTTTCGCCTAGCATAAAGTTTCTTTCACCCCTCCAAAAAGTGTCACGAAAGATGAAGAAATATGGCAGAGTAAAAGGTACGGGATGAACGTCAAAAAAACATTCTTTTTCAGAATTTTACATAGAAATAACAGACGTGGGAAACGTTGTTTGAAATAAGTTGACAGCTTGGAAAAACGGTTTTTCATTACTATTATTTTGATAAATGGGATTCTAAAAATATCGTTATTACACAAGTAAAAAATGTGTTGTTTTCCTTCGATGTAAACACATTTTTAGTGCTTCTTGTTGTTTGCATTTCTAAATATTATTATATCATAAACAATTATATGTCTGATATCCTTATAAAAGAGTTATCCCGAGATAAACTTCACCACTGTATGTAATTACACAGTATTAAGAACACTTGTATGTTTTAATATTGTAAAATAATAATATTGATAACAGTATTTAAAACGTTATTTGAAGTGTTTTGACACATTTTGCTTATTGTACTTATTAGAATCAATTGAACATAATATAAAAATCATCGACCCATTTTTACTTCAGATATTCATACTAAAATTTTTTATAGAATATCGTATAGTTCCAGAGATTGAACTAAGGATGAAAAAATAGCTTCAAAACAATAAATTAAACAAAAAATCAAGATTTGTAATACAAACTCATGTACATTAACCATATGACCATTTTGGATATCAACTTGATGGAGCGTTAAGTACTAAAGCGCGTTAGCGTCATAGTTCTTTAATGCTATTTTTTTTTTGTTTCACTTCCATCGCTGCGGATAGAAGGGCGTGATCGCTGCAGAGCTAAGCAATCCACAGTGAAGCCAATTCAAGTGGGCACCATTTGCATTTAATACCGCACCCACACACATATACATATATATACAAACGCATACAAACATACACATATGCACATGCAATACGTAAGGAGGCATTCCGAAGATAGTCATTTTCTATTAGAAGGGGTCGTGTTTATTCAACTTAAATAAATAAAATCCCGGTTTATAGATGGGGTTCGTTGAGCAGAACTGCTCTCGGTCTAAACCAGATTCTTAAGTGTTGCCTCAACGTAATTTTGTAGGTAAGAAATTGTTGAAATATAATGTTTGCCTTCATCACTGTGAAACTTTTGAGACATTTTGGACTCTCGAATTGTAGGTACTTTTAAGTATTTGTGTAGCAGCGAGTTACGTACGTATTTTTCGCAATGATTTATTTTGACTAATCTGAAGTGCCTTCAGATGCTTGTAGTGAGCATAAGCCCATACAAGAGTAGCGTACACCATGATTGGGCGAATTATTGCTGTATAGAGGAGCAGCTTGCTTTTGAGAGTAAGTTTGCTCCTCGTATTTAACAAAAAGTTTAATCTTCCTTTTGCAGCATTAGCTTGACGTTTTTTGATCGCGGTGTGTTCATTGAATTCAATTCTACTATCTAAGGTGAGTCCAAGGTACTTGACTGTTTTGGACCACTTGATCTCTGTATTGTGCATGCGAATGCAATCAAAATTGGGTTTTCTAATGAAGCCATTAGAAAACATAACTGGCGCTTTTAAGCATTAATTTTGATTTTCAAGTTGTCACACCAATCCGTGATGGTATTGGTGACTGATTATGACCATAAGTTTTAGGCCCAAATACTTAATAAAACGCAGTTATGAAGTGAAGAAGTGTCTAAAAACTATATGCGTTGGCATGTAAATATCATATTCCATGCTCGTATTTCAACATTTTCAAGATAGAACATGTTTACTTGATCTTGGTTTCATCACTGATTTAACGGATATAGTGTCTTTTGTAGTAAAAAAACCATATTGATTAACCGTACAGTAAAAAAGTTACTGACTTCTGCTATATTCAATACGTGTCAATAATATCAAAACGGAAATAAACATGTAATTAAACAATATTTTCTACAGATATTATCAGCTGTCAACATTTAAATAAATACATGTATAGAAGTTCTATAGAATTACTTAAAACGTTACGGAGCTTTTTGTCTGAAATTTCAGTAATATACCATGTAAGTTTGCCAAATAATGTACGCAAAAAGAATGAGTTATATGCTCCGCTTTCAAGTTTGCCCTTGAACCACATAACTCAACATGCCAGAAGTTATTGAATCACCTACATTTAAAGAAATGGATATTCCAGTATCATAACGACTATTTAGGATATAAGGTTTATTGAATTTGTCGACGTAATGGAACCGCCTTCTACTACATAATACATGTCTCTGGAATGAAAAACTTCATTTTATTATTAATCATAAAAAAGGAAACAATTCTTGTCATTTATGTATGGATATTAAAGTTTTCAATTATTAAACGTTCTTTATTGCCAAGGAAATGCGCTTTATTATATTACTTTATTTAATTAAACTAAAAGACTTAAATTTAATATTAGTACTGCGGAAAAAGCCGTAAATATGTTTTTGAGGTACGCTGTCTATTCGTGTCTATTAACAAAACAATTTTATAGGCAGCGAAAATTTTATTCTAAATACATCAAAAATACGAAGAACGTAAAAACATGATTTATAAATATTTATGTTCTATGGAATAAAAATATTTTTTCAGTTGTAAAAAACTTACCATACGGACAAAGACACTGGTACGTAGCGCCATCATGGCCTTGCGAGATGTCAACACAGATCCCATTGTTGGTGCAAGGTGATGGGAAACAGGCGTCTTGCTCCTCGCAGTGAGGACCCACAAATCCAGGACAGCACTGACATTCATATCCTTCCTGAAAATAAGATTGATGATTAGTTTTATTTACTCTTAAATGTATTTTTTCTTAACGGTAGGCTGAACACTTCACAGAAATGTTTTTAAAACACACATTGTTTACTATTTTATCATACAAATAATTTTACTATTTTCTCAGAAAACACTTGTATGATACACACATTTAACCCACGCTTTTTGAAAACCAAATCTTATATAAAATCATATTAAACAAAATATTTATTGTTAATCAAACAATAATCACATATAAATCTATGTATCATGAATAAAAAAAGCTAATAACATCGGTTTTCGTACTCCTCTGTTAGTTTATTTTACTATATTATAATTTATACATCAGTAATAAATCTTTTTGAAGTGCCATGTTTTGCAGCGCAGTTTTTCATTTTTTGAAGCTATTGTAACATTCGATAATCTCAATGACTTTAATGTTTGATCTGCATTTCGATAAGATCATTTTCATTGAAAATTCTCAATCTTATTCAACATTAAGAAGGATATGAAATTATGTTGAATATTTTGTACTTGACTGCTTTTCAACATTAACTTTTGCATACGAAAATCCATAAATCTAAATTTTATTTCTTTTATAGAATACATAGAATAATTTGTCAGATCTGATATAGAGCAAGTTCGTACAGTGAGCGTACGCTGAGAGAAAATCAAAAGTATTCAACAGTAAGAACAGTACGTTGATATCTTATAAGAAAGAATTTTATTATAAATACACAAAGCCCTCCCTTGCCTCGGAATACAAAAATAATACAGTGATTACAGGCACGAGCAATTAAAGAAAGAAATTGCAATGCAGGAAATGAACGCAAAGACGCAATTTTTATACTTCATTTTTAAGAAATTCTTTTCCGTCTAATTTATGATAAACTTCCTTCTGCTTTTTTAAAACGCTACTTCTGTATATCTTACTGCGTTTAATGGTGTTGATGTAATAAATGTGAGCAACTTGCGAAAGTTTATGTTCATAACTCATTTACAAGTATAGCGTGTTTTTATTGTTAGCATTACGACTGAATTAGTATATTTATGAACATTAAGGCAAATTTTTACTCATAGTTAATATTATTTTCATTAAATATGCGTGTTATTTGAATTAATTATTGGCATAACAAGCCATTAGAAATCATGAATATTCAAGCCTCTAAGTGGCTCAATGAAGCAATATAATCTTTACGCACCTACTTAGGTGTTATGTTGGTAATGATAATATATTTAGGGCACAACAACGTTTCGCAAATAATCTAATTTATCCGATTAACAGGTAGTTAAGCCTCATCACTTGAAGCACCTACGCAAAACTTTTGTTCTGCAAATTTCGTATCAATCTTCAAGCTCAGATAGGCAATCAATATTCAATTTTATCATTTGACAAATAGCTATTATAAACAGATATTCATATTGAATATATTACATTTTTTTGAATTTGAACTACTGACATTTTGTACTGACATGTATCTCAATAATTCAAATTTGACATTGAAATTCCATCAAGTACCCTCAGTCGATGTCTTAAATTATGGAATATATTATAACACAAGTTTTTTGAGCATTGAAGTATTATTTTTTGTTAATTGCTTGGGAGTCAAATTACCTTTGCTCAGACTAAACACTAGAATTCACGGAATCAAATTGTAAAGTGGTAAAGGGCTTAGTTCACTAATAGAATTCTAGAGAGAAGTCTTGCCAATATCTAAGTGGGTAATGTAATTGATACATCATACTCGACGCGACCTTGTTTACTTAGAACACTACGAATCTAGACTAGGAAATTGATAAATATCCCTGGTGATTGAAAAGTAGTGCTATTGGTTTGAGATCGAAGACAAATGATATTGGGAGTGTTCAAGACTAAATTGATACAGAAAATGTTGGGTCAACTGTAAAGCTACACTACTGCAGTATAAAAATGCAACATAAGACCATTGTTATTAACATTATCTTGTCATAATAATATAGAGCACAAGCATGAGACGTACTGCGATGCAGTCACCAATATTCGATATTACGCGGCACTACAAGAAGAAGAATTATACTTGCTGAATTCGTACACTGTACTGTGATTAAAATGATTAAAACAAAAATTAGTTAAAAAACAATGTATTATTTGTATTGACATATCCTGATCTGTGGTGCAGTAATAAATGTCGTTGGCTTCGGTTACGATGCTCACGTACTCGAGTCCCAGTGCTTATTTTATTTTAAATTATGCTAAAAATATATAGAGGAGAAAAATTCTTCACTTTTAATTCAATTACTTCGTTTTGCTTAATTCTTCATTATAAAAATACTCTTGATAGATTCTTTTCACGGCTTATTCTTATTTTATCCAGATATTTTATTTTTCAAAAACGTTATATAATACAAAGTTCGTCGTTAAATACTTTATAAAATATCCGTTACGTTGTGTGATAAGATAAGAATACTGTCATTGTGTTTGGTGGTGAGTCGGCACTCGGCAAATTAACGACTTTTAAATTTATGTTCTTTGATAACACTTAAAACAACCCTCAGAGCGCAATCAAAAGAAAATAAAATAACCAGAGTAACTCTGCAAAAAGAGAAAAATGGCAAAGCACTGTGTCGCATAATTTGAACGTTCTTCAAGGCCTTGTTAATGTATAGAGCAGATTTTATCAGCTGCAACCATTCGCACGGCCCTCATCTTGGCACTCGTTTACAGCCGGGATTTTCAAATATGTCTCTTGTACAAAACAAACATCAAAAAAGGATGTTGATGAACATTAAATGAAAAAATGGAATGACGGCTCTGAGAAATAAATCATATAAGATTTTCTAATGATTAATTAATGTTTCAACAGTGCGCAGAGAAATATCTATGTGATATTATTATTAGTGAATTTTAGTCAAGCTAACTTGTGTCGCTAGTTTTCAAAAGCAGCCATATCCAAGTTTTTCCTTTTTTTGTCAATTTTCGCTTTTTTTGTCAATTGCTGTCGACGTACTTTATTTTAATATTTCTGTATTTAAAAAATGGCCCAAATGCTATTAAATACAAAGTAAATCAGTATTTCTATAATCTTCCAACATTGTGACTGTGTACACGAAGAAAATTAAAAGTGGTTTTTAACTAGTTCATCCAACTTATATAAATGTATTAGGTGAATTAAAAAGACACTATATTATTGATTTTCTTGCGATAATTTGAATTCATAATTTTATTTAGTTGATTCCAATGAAATACATTCGTTAGTAGATATATCGTTTTGAAAAGACACTGTTATGACAAGTGAAACTGTGAAATCATAGTTGAAGACTTACGTTTTAATAAACTTCTGATCTACTTATTTATTTTGCAAAATCAGTCGACCGTACGAATAAATATTCACTCATCTTCTATATAATAGCCCAGACCAGTCTGTAGGCCAACATCCACATGTTTTATCATTATAATATACACATTTAAATATGAAATTTTCTCATAACGTAAAAGTCCGCTGTGTATATAAACAATACACACAGTTCCGACGTAACACAAATGCAAAAAATCAGTCCGTCAGAATTAAAACTAAAGAATAGCTACTTTAGACATTCAGTATTTCAATTTAAATATCGTCATCTATGACGGGCGTTCCCACTGACAAGACTGATATACTTTCATGTTCGTTGTAAGTTTAAATACCCACTATGAATTTGGCATTTTCTCAATATTATTTTTTCCTAAGACTAATGGAAATTAAGATTCATTTCATTAAAAAATAAAAACTAACCAAAGATAAAAAGCAGTGTTGACAGTGCTAAATTAATTTCGTTCTCTTTGGTTTGCCATAAATTCCACAAAAGAAGATTTATGCTTACTGTCGGTCAATTAATTCATTTAAAAATTTAAGAAATAGCATGATACTGAAAAGGGGAGAAAAATGAAAATACCCCGTTGAATAACGTGAATTATTGCTTCACATATTTCACATTAAAGGATAAAATGATGTTTTATCATAGTATATGCAAACATAACAAGTATTCATTTAAAAAATAATATGTATTGACATTTGAGACTTCAAAATCTTACGTTAAGTATATAGTAAAAAATAATAAAAAAACGTAGTTCGCTGACCAATTCATCGTATTGATTAACTGCAATGCTACTTATATATTATAATATTGAGTAAAACTAAAATTACTTTAAAATATTATAACGACAGAGTTTACTGTATTCAAGCACGGGTAAACGACCCTCATTTGTTTATTTATTACTTGTTTCTTTTGTGTATAATACCCGAAGACAATAAAAAGTGCCTTGATATTTGTTCTTCCACAGATTTAAAACCTACGCAAACAAATGTAATACTGCACTAAAAGAAAATAAACGAGACTTTTTCGAGGGTATTTTTCATATTTTAGTGGCCGATAAAGTGGTTTAATACGACAGGAAGCAATAACAAAACTTGACGTTTCTTACGATTTTTAATTCGAAACTGTCGTCAGAATATTTAAAATGGCTACAAACTGTATTTTTCTTAAATAACTGCCTGTTAACATTATGTAACATTTAAAGTCATAAACAAAATGTTCAGTACTTCTTATGTGACCGCTCAAATTTACTGGAAAGTACTCAATTGGATTAGTATTTCATTTGATTTGTCCAAATCTCATACACCTATTTTTATATACTTCCACCTTTCTAGTTTCACCTTTTGGCATCTTCAGGTATTCAAATGTACGAATGAACTCGCATCATCTGATGGTGTAAAATAATGAAGGTGTCAAAATTAGAGATTTTTGGAGAAGAATCAGTAAAAACATGTTATTACATAAAAGGGCTGATATTGATTTATTATAATCGTAATACAATGTACGTAAATGAGTTTACTCTAAATTTACCTAATTACTTCAAATATGTAGTAGTCAATTAAAGTCGAAATATGTGTTTTTGCCATTCATTTATATAAATTTTTAAAAAATAAATCATCAACATTGTTTTAAACATAGCAAATGTAATATAATAACTTTTTAGTATCGTTTTTATTATGTTGTTTGGACTATCTTCAATGTGATGCAGTCATAATTATCGACAATTTTTTAATTTATTTTTATAAATAAATTGTGTACAAAAATTAAAAATGTTTTATCTATTCGAAAATTTATAATCTTGAATGATTCACCGAAGGCGAGTTTTCAATAAAATAATCAGAAAAGTTTAAATAATATTTTACGGATGAACTACGAAAGCGCGTGGGAATTGTAAATTATGCCGAAAATTGTTTAGATTTTGTTATTTATTGAAATATGAGGTGAAAGAGAGTAAAAAATAAAACCTAAAACAACAAGCGGCGGGGAATATTAATCAATGAGGCTCCAATCTTTATATTGTAAAATTGAATCCATTAAAAATATTTCATTTGAACTTTCAAAAAGAGTTAATCAAAAATAAACAACCTTTGTCGGGAATTTTCAATATAACTTTTTGTTATACGGTTGAATATTTTTGCCAATAATGTTTATATTTCTCATATAATGGTAATTATAACGGAACGTTAGATTTAAATTTTGCGAAAAATTTTTCTATAAAATACACATATACAAACAGAAATATACAAACAATATAAATATCCGGCCCTGTAGCCGGGTGGTCAACGTCGTTCCGGTAGTAATATTTTCATTTTTTAACGGTATATAGATATAATATTCGGAGGCGTAGATGTGTGTGATCTCTAACAGTTCCCTCTCACTCATAGGATCCTAAAAGAATGGCACATGCAGTAAGCGAAGACCAGCACTACAGTGCATGCAAGAGGAATTTCAACAGAAGTTTTCTACGAGAACTGCTTGTTACTCAGTTGTTTAACCTCATTTTTTTGAAGGGAGTAGGGGTAGAAAGATAGAGCTACGACAGGACTACTGGATAGCTAATCGCTCTCGCTATGCCCTGTTTTTAGGATCGTATAGGTTGGAGGGAATTTTGGAAATCACAACCATTCATGGCTACGAACAGAAATCTATAAATTGATTTATGAAACTGTCGCACAGGGACATGAACCAAGACATCCGTAACCGTAGCCAACGACGTTAACCATTTCACCACGGAGCCGACAGAATAGAGAAAAACTTGCTACCCACAAAACACTAAAAATCATATTGAAATACTTTTTGGGAAAATTAAATATTGAATAACATAATCGTTATTATCCATTTTTTTTTATGTCCAAGGGAATTTGACTTATTTTGTTTTTATATCTATTGTATGTGACTGATTTAAATCATTGATGTTACATCTATATCAATGCTAAAGAAACGTATTTTTTTGCCAGATAGAATGCAAAATGACTTATTTCAAAGATTGCTATCTTAAGCAACTAGTTAAAGCTAAATCAATTTTAGAGTGAATGAAATATGTTCGTAAAAAAATATTTTTTCACAAACATTCATGTAATTCATCAAATAAAACTAAATGAAATTTAAAAAAAACTCTTAGCCGATTAAAACATTCCTTGTTATATGTACTATTCTATTAAACTTGTACATTATAGAGTGGATAGGGCCATTGGCGTGCTTAAGCGGAGACCATTTTTTCAATAAATTCATTCATGTCAACAAAAATGCCGTATTTATTTTTTTATAAATATACTTAACATTGCATATACAAAAATGTTAAGTTTCCAAAAAAAACTAAAAGTGATATTAATCTATTTCTGTTCGTTAGTATTTATTATATTTTTCAAAATGAAACAAGGCGAGATGAATATATTTACTGAAAAAACTAATAAGTCACTGTTAAGGAACTTTATCCATCCCGTACAGTCAACGTTTAGGGTACTAGTAATGTATTTCAAGGAATGTCTTAATCGACTGAGATAATTTTAAAATTTTGCTTAACTACATTTCATGAATTACATGAATGTTTGTGACAAAAATATTGAACATTTCTTTTCATTCATAGATGTCACTCTGAACCATTTCGCTTACCCATAACAATGCGTTCGTTTCCCGCTTATGTTAAAGATATAAAAATATCCAGAAATTAAATGAAAACCTTCGCCTAAATTAATCTTTATGGTTTTTAATAGACGATTTTAAGTAAATATTACCGTATTTTTTTAGATATTGGAAAATATTTTCTTAAAATTAAAGGAATCGCAAAGTCTGCTCGTTCACGATAAGTGCTACAAAATAATCCGCAGTTCCCAAAAGTACATTGCCATCCCTGCGATTTCCATATTTCAAAGTTGGCAAAGATGGCAAAGAAAATTGAATATAAAATTAGCAGCCAGTCTGTAATGGTTGAGTATTCAAACACTAAAACACTTGTTATTATTACGAGAGAGAATTGAGTGCTTTTTTTGTGTTTCCATTTCATGCGCTTTGAGTATTATCGCTGAAAAAAACGGGTGGGTTTTGAATAAATAACAGCCCCTTACTGCTGGGCTACTCGCCAAAGATTGGAAATATCATTTAATGCAGTTTTTACAACGCCGCCATGGTTATATGAATAGCAAAATGTTAACTGTTATTTCACATTGCAGCTAACATGATTCCATTGCATGTATTTTTGGATTACTTATATTTGGTAACACTAGTATGAATGTTTACCTGTCTACTGAAAGAGTCATTTACATTACAAATTTATTATATATGATGTTATGTAACCTGTAAGTATTGATTTCTTTCCTTGAACGTCAGTGTAAGACTTAAATATTTAAAGGCGAAGGAAAACGCTGGATCACATTTCATCATTAGATATAAGTAAATTATAAAAATAACTTTATGACAGTTTTTATAATTTTTGCCATTTGTTTACATATCGCAAAACAAAACTATGGAATCGGATCGGTTTTAATTTTTGTCTGTTTATAATATGACCGAAATACACCCTATCGATCAAGTTGGTCTGTGCTCAAGTCCCACCAAGGTGAATATCAAATTTAAATTTGAGGTCTTGGACATGGGTGTATTAAATATTATTTTCGGTGTATTAAATATTATTTCTTCGATTTGACTTCGAGTGACTGAAAATTCTCATTCAAGTTGATCTTATGTGCCAATTTTTTTAATATCTGGCGCCTTGGCTGTAAGCCGTAATTCCAAATATTTTATTACAAGATAAAATGTATCTTTTTAGCATCGTCATGAATAAGTCTTTTCTACAAGGGAGAAGGTTACTTCAAAAAATTAGCAAAGAGAGCGGTAATTTGAATGAACATTTTTATTAATCATAAAACAACATTCCACCGTATTTCACTTTTAAAAATACTTCCGCCTTCTTATAGAAGTACGTTTTTCCTAATAAAAAAAATATTTCACTTGAGTTTGACTGCTTATTTAGAGTTTTTTCTTCTGACTATGTATTTTAAATATTATATGGTAACCAATGATTTTCATTTCGTTTCAATAAACATAGTCACATACTTAGACGCTTGAGCTCAAATAAACAATCCTGATATCCTGCTATCTACAAACACGACATTTAAAAAATACAAAACTCTTTCATTCTGAGACAAAAAATTGTCTGATGATTTTTAGAGCACTATTGTATTTTAAACTTTCTGAAATATGTGTCAAGCAATTATTGATTATTTAAAGATATTTGCATAGGAATGAATGTTCAAAAAATTTTAAGAAGTAAAAAAATCAATTTTTGTATTCTGTTCAAAATGATAATAAAGGAACGTTTCTTAAAACTGTGACTTAGAATAGTAATGGTGTAATTCCAGTTTTGGGGTTTTGAGAAAATCAAGGTTTTGTAAAATTTTCTTACGATCAAATAACAACCATTAATAACTGTTTGTCAATCAACTGAAGAACTTAAACGTTAGTGTAGTAGTGAAGTTTGTCCTGACACTTCATTCTTATTCTGATATTGCAGGTACTTCACTATTATTCTGAAAAATATCATAAAATATGGGAATATAAAAACAAAAAACAGTTTTTTAAATAAATTAGGAGTATGTATGGAGGTGCAGCATTATTAAACCAATAGAATAACATCTTTTGAACGTGTTTGAGGTATAAACTCATTTTTCATAATTTTGGAGTTACACCATTACTATTCTAAGTGACACAAATGTAGAAAAAGATTTTCTTGAGGCTCTATTAGGTGACTACAAAAAACGGAAAAGCTGATTCGTTGGAGTCTGGGCTAATTGGAAGCATGTAAAGATGAGGCGCAAGGGGTAGACATCGGAAAGGATCGAATAATGAATTTATTTTATTGGTAATTGTTTTTCTTTACCCTGTGGCCAATAGGAATATCCACTTAGTTTTTTGACTTTTTGGCGCAATAAAAAATTATTTTAAATAAAACATAATTCGATGCATGACTTGTAAAAGACAAACTGTCACCACTTGACACGTCCGATGGGTAAACACCAACGGTGAAAAATGTCTGACACATGCGATACAATACTTATTTACATAACCGGGTTGTCAGTTGATGAATAAGGGTAGTATAAATTAACGGCGTATCAAGAGAGACGTAGCCGGAAACCCAGATCCTACCCCGCCTCTGTACCCCCTCGCGGTGAGAGATGCAAATGAGGATTCAATGTGGCGGCAGGTGCCGTAAGACTGTTTGCATATCGGACGAATGATACGGACTCTCCCCATCGCTTCGTGTGAACACTGCGGTCATACTGACCAGGAAAGATGTATAGTGCTAATGAAGAGTTTCAATTTGCTTTGATGGAATATGCATCCACTTTATTTAGTAGTTCGTACTTGTTTCAAAATTATAGTATAATTCATAAGCTAGCATATTCACTCATTAAATTGATGAAATATGGATAAAGTGATTTCAGATTATTTTTCATCTGATAATTGTGATAATAAACTGTCCTTAAAATTTGAAAATTTATTAAAAATTGAATAGTGATGGTTGCATCATGTTATAAAATTACAAATTAAATAATATGTAAATGAATATTATTTATTTTTAGTGTTTAAAATAGTTTAGTCAACTTAATAAGTTAAAAATGTCTTATCCCGATGCGAAAGTTTTATCTGAACATGCGCTTTTTTGGATTTTCTTACAACTTACTGATTATAAAGTCATACAAATATGTTTGATAGACAAAGTAACAAAAAAAAGGTCATAGGGAAGGGAAATAATTATTTAATGTCAATATAATAAAATAAATTGAAATAAAACAAATGCTTAAGATAACGCAAACTAATCTAATATTTTTCCTTTATTTCTTTCTGTTATATATATTTGGTATAGATGTTTAAAATATACATATTAATTTCACAAAATGCTTTGTGTTCATATAAAATAAAATTGCTGTCCTCGTATTAAACGTAGAGAATTTGTTTTCTTTTGAAAAGTAAATTTCATATTTCTGTATCAAAGTAATCTCAAATGAATTTCAAAAATTCCAAACTTTGCACAACAAGCAACAATATTTTTGTTCCCTTGTTTGCGTCAAACGTTCTGATTAAATTGGTTTTGTCAGAATTCAATTCTTATTTCCGACTCAATATCTTTAATTAAGGAAAGGTTTGATGTAATTAATATATTCAGAAAAGTCTTTCAAGTAAATCATCGGCACGTTATTAATTAAACATGAAGGTTTTCCGAAAGACATTGATTAGAAAACTTTTCGAATAAATTATAAAAATGTAATGGCTGGTCAAGGTTTTACCATTATCTGCATCGTTTTGGAGAATTTTATTATTACGTTTTATTTATTGTTTTGTAATTCCTTAATATTTATAATTTAATAGGCGTAACTGTTATTATGTGTTAATATTTAACATGCAATAAGAGCCCATTAAAAAGGTATTGTTTATTATATAGCTAGTCTTCATATATATTTATGTATGTAATGTGCTTTTTTTCATTTAACTAAAGTACTTCTTAATACTGCTACTCATCGATGAAATTATATTATAAAATAAATTGATTGATCAGGAAGATGAACATCAATATTGAAATACCCTTTCATTCGATGACGATTTAAATTACGGAATACAATGGAGATTTTTATATGTGTTTTCGTAATTCTGAATCACCTTTAAAATATACATATTTTTTAATTTACAAACATAATAAATCAAGCCAAGTTTCGCCTATCAGAAACCAAATAAACATAGAAATATATTTCATAATTAAAACAAATACATTGTAAGCAAAGAACAATAACTTTTGTTTTGGTGCAACAATTTTATGAGAATAATGAATTCTTTCTGTTTATTGATGAAGAGAAAAGAAATGTAATAGTAATATTTATTGTAGGCTCACAAGGATATCAACACTTGTGCAATATTAGCTCATAAGGTGCTTATAATAACAAAAATAATTAATAACAAAAACCGTTATCAATTCGATCATTTGAATGAAAAGTTTTATTTTTTCCCAAAATCATCGCTTTAATATAATATCGTTACTCTTAACAGAGCAAAAACTGATAGATAAATCATAAGCTTTATAAAGAAAAACAAAAACAAACAACAAAAGCATAAGTTAAATAAAGAGCCTAGAAGTATGTTCGTAAAAAATATTTTATTTTCGCATATATCAGACACATCTGTGAAAGAGTTATAAAACACCTGCCACACAAGTAAAATACTTCCTATATTCAACATCTTTTCGCATTCACATTTTCATAAAAATGAAAAAATGAAACGGAGAATTAAGCACCTTATATTATCATATTGGTAAAAATCTTAAAATTTAGTGTAGAATCAATTCTTACATTTTATATACAATTGGAAAAATAAACAAAGACTGTTTAGCATCACCGGAAATTTCACTAGTTCAAATCAATCGAGCAGAAATAATTTCGCACGCACCTTAAACGGATAACCTCAAATATGAAATTTTCAAAATCAACGTTGATTGTGGGATTATCAGAAACTTTCTGATTGTGTAGTTCTTGCCTCATGGCTGCAGATGCAAAACTATTATAACAAAGCTAACTCTGCTTCCAACGCATTTATATTGTCATAGTACGTTTATTTATTGATAAGGTAAACAATGATTGTAATTTATTTTAAAAATATGAAAATGAATGAATAAATGGAATCTCTTTCTTGCTCAAATCATTGTCGTGTACAATTTTCATGAAAATGTTTCTTCACCAATCATTAAGTAAAAGAGGTTGACTCTCTCAAATTATTGTATACCACAACGCACCCTTTAGCGCCCTTACGCCATCATAAAATTTCAAAACACCTGAACGCCAACTAAAATTAAAAACGCTCCCCAGAGGTTTAATAATTTGTTGCAAATTTCCAGTTTATGGCATTACAGCTGACGCTAATGAGACATGTGTTGAGACAACAATAACTTTTAATATATACAGCAATATAAGAAACAATGAAAGGAATTGACGAAAAACAGAAAAAAGGTGTTGCATTAACTAAGTAAGGAAAAAACAAAAAATCAATGTATTACTCCATCGGGACTCACTTAATTTAGTAGTTAAATATTAATTATTTTTAAACTCCATCTGCTCAAATTAAAGACTGCAGCTATGTATTAAAGTTATTTAAGTTTTAATAAATCATTACAATATTGTTATGAATATACTATAAACATAAAGAATCGATAGGAAATTTCTAAATGTGCCTTTGGTACTCTTAAGAATACTTTTAAAATATAAATAAAAGAAGTTTCATTGATCATTTAAGAGAATCAAACAAATATCTGATGAAGGTGGTGACGTCATCAATAATTTATCGGTGAATCATATTACAATAACCAAACACCTTTAATTGAACCTTTATTCAAAGCGGCACTAAATCTCTACGAACGTGGGGAAGAAAGCTCTTACGCAATAAACATATCACCGAAACTATACGAATTCCACTACTATTCAAGCATAAAAGCTCTCCAAGAGGCGGTAAGGAGGCTATAGAGCTTTGGCACGTCCCTGTGTAAGCGCCCCATTGTTGGATGCGAATAATATGAAATGGCGGGTAGAGTTTGTCTGGAAGTTTGTGCCATACCATGCCACACCTGCGAGGCGAAGGGGTGCGCAGTTGAGTTTACCATTTGACATGCACCACACGCTGGGGAGATCATGCACCACCTTTGAAATGGCTGAGGTTTTATTGCTATGGTGATTTCAACATTCAAGACGTCTTTTTTACAAAGATGCTTTTTTATTTATACATATGACTTATATTAACATGTCAGGGTTGATTTTTTTTACGTAGATAATCAGTGTTGACACCAATGTTACTGAGCTCCAGCTTTAGACTCTCAGATAGAAGGATCATCTCAAGCCTACAGTTACGTTATATTTTGAGATTGCCTTTTAACAAGTTTAAAATGACATTCTACTAAACCTTTTCTATAATTTAAGACATCGACTGAGGGTGCTTGATGGAATTTCAATATCAAATTTGGATTATTGAGATTTTGTACACTTCCATGTATTTTGTCACTAACGACCCGGGTTTCGCCTTTCGGCATCTTCAGGCATTCGAGCACACGAATGGACTCAGTTCAGTCTCGAGTCCATTCGTGTGCTCGAATGTCTGAAGATGCCGAAAGGCGAAACCCGGGTCGTTAGTGACAAAATACATGGAAGTGTACAAAATCTCAATAATCCAAATTTAAACCTTTTCTTTTAATTACCGATCCTAATATGTAGCAAATGGCCATCTAATGGAGTTTTCACAACACTGTTACTCAACCTCTCTTTGTAGAGTAGAGTAGGGATAGAAGGATAGGACTAGAACAGGACTAAAGGTTAGCTAATTTAAGTTTTAGACATCACAAACATCCATGCTTACAAACAGAAATCCATAACTCTTCGTACCGGGACTTGAACTTGAGACATTCGTAACCGTAGCCAAAAACGTTGACCACTGCACCACTGACTAAAAAAATAAATCTACCGTTCAAATAAATAACTTTGGAAAAAATTTCTCTTAAAACCTTTTGACTTTACAGCTCAATACAGCTCTACATAAATATGTATAAACAAATTATGTGGTAAACCAGTGATTTCCATACTTATTATGCCCATGGACCCGTTCTAAAAGCAAAACCCTCATCATTACCCCACATACACAACTGCATAATAGAAAAATTATAAATTTAATTTTGATGTCTTGAATGGTGAATGTAAAAAATAATATATAAATAAAACATTTTGATATTTTAAGTAGTATTTATTGAAATTATAGCCTTTGCTTTAAAATACAAAAACACATTTCATTTCAATGAGATGGGTGAACCTGATGAGATGATACGAGATTATTTATGTTCGGCTCTATATTTGTGAGTAACATTGTTAAGTCTCCACGAGCACTAATATGCAGTCGGTTTCTTTTTTTCGTCATGAAGTTCATAACTGCACTAAATCCACGTTCTACTAAATAGAAAGACGGGAAAGCCATCAACAGCCTCTGTACAGTGACCCACAATGCAGGATATAATGTTTATAATTTGTGGTATCCTTGTTCAAACATTGGTTTCAGCTCCTCATTTGTGGATAATTCAATAAATTGCTCCTGTATTAGTATGAATTCATCTGAGTTTGTGGTTCTGCTTGCAAAGGGGTCTAACATCCAATCCGGGATAACCAAGTGAAGAATGTCTTCAAATCTTTAGCAGAGGTCAGAATGATGAGCTGTTAAGTGTTGACAATAAGGTAGCATAGCTTTATCTCGTTTTTGTAATTTCGAAAGATTTGGAAACTGAGAGCATTCTCCTTTCCCCAAGTTTTGTTTGTATAGAATTTTTTTTGCAACAAACGCAAATATTATACTTTTAGTTTTAATTAAATTTGATTGATAGCCTTGTAGTTTCAGATTGGTTCCATTAAATTTGGTAAATAAGTTAGTCATATAAACTATGGCATTTTTGGAATCGATTAAATTGAGCCGCAAATCATTGTCTTTGATTTCCAAGAATTTCAACACTGAATAAAAGCATAAAATCGATCCAAACATGCACTTTTAGACAACCACCGAACTTTGGTGTTAAATAGTAAACGATTATATATTAGGCACGACTGATTTATTTAACGAGTGTCACGGTATTTATATTCTGAGTCAAAATATTTTACACCGATTTCTTAATCGCTTTGGTAATCCTTCAGACTCATTCTTATCGAAACGATCGCTGCTGGACACTGCATCCTCAGTTAGATTGGTTCCCGATTAGTGGAATCCTACGGATCACTGGCAATCGACAACGTCCCTGTTGGGCAATCGAAAAATCTTTTCAATTCGTTAAATATTGTTTCCCCTTTCGTATCAGTTTCCAAACATTTAGCGAATTATAATTCTTGGGAAATTTTTTCTCCTTTCAGAAATCTCACATAAGCTAAAAGTAATGATTCGTTTCCTGGCAAAGTTGACTGGTCAAGTTGTATAGAGAATTCAGATGTTTTTAAGTACTCACATAAATAATTTTCTACGCACTGAGCCATTTTGTCAACCCTTCTTCGTAGTGAATGAACTCAGTGGAATTCTTCTTATAATATCGAAAGCTGGTTTAGGCAGCACGGTGCGTATTACTTCACTTACAGCTGGTAGAATAAGTTCTTCACCAATGGTGTACGGTTTTCCGGACTTTGCAATCAGTAAAGAAATGTTAAAAGAAGCACGCAGTCCATCGTCATCTCGCTCAGAACTTGTCGCTAATAGTTGTCGGAATGATGGTATTTTTAAATGTTGTTCTTTGACTGTTTTAAAAAAGGCTAAATCTTAATCTTTTTTGTCGTTATGGACTTTTGTCAAGTGGTCCTTAAGCTTGGAAGGTTTCATTGATTCGTTCGACAAAGTTTTATTGCATAGAAGGCACATAGGTGAAGTAATATTTTTTGGTAATGGAATAAAGCCATATTTTAAATATTCAATACTACATTGTCTGTATTTTTTCCTCGACTCACTCATACTGCATTCTGTAAAAAAACAACACAAACTAAAGAAAATAAAACAAACTATCTCTTTAAAAAAATCGCATTATCAAATAAATACCAAATATATAATATTGATAAATAAAACTGTTTTATAAATAAACTTTAACAAAACTATAACTGAGCGTAAATAAATTTAATATATTATGTCAAGAAGAAATCTTATATATTCAAATATACTTACGTAACGTACGGTATCTTCGTAATAATACAAAAAATGATACTACTTTTTGTTCAAAACTAGGAACATTTGTTGAATGCACTACACATCATGCACGGAACAGAACTAAATTGTTGATTGGCAAGACTCTTTTACAGTGTCATATTTTAGACAAGTTATAACATTTAACGGCGAGAATCTGTTCCTGTTTAAGCCTGCATAAGAAAGACGGCCGCAGTCGGCCTGGTTGTAAGGTGGCGTGGCTGGATGGCTGTAATTACTTGTTTTTTTTATGTACTATATTTATATTTTACTCTGGACGTAAAAATCGCTATCAAAATATTGATTTCTTTTTATTTTAACTTTCATAATATTGAAAATGTGTTACAAATATTTTTTTATATAAAACCTTTCGCGGACCCCCTGACACTGTCCACGCACCCCCAAATTATTTTTTATTTACCACAGACCCCTTCAGCGGTCACACGGACCCCTGGGGGTCCGTAGAAACCACTTTGAAAATCACTGTTGTAAACTAATATGTTACCACACCAAAAATAAGTTATTATTGATATACAAACTGAAACTTAAATAAATATCATGAATCATGACGTCTTTGAGAACGATGGATTCAATAATTCAATAATAATAATATGGAGTTTAATAATTAGCGTAAAATTGTGTATTATTTTGTACACGATGACGTAATATGAAATCTGTATTATATATAAGTAAATACTCTATTATTAGAGGTTAGGTAGTATTCGTTAATTTGTAGTTACTGTTCAAAGATATGAATATAAGGACCAATTATTGCCGACATTGATCAAAATAATTCGAACGTGCGACGCATGATTAAGTATTTACTTGAGACAAGACTACGATTACTTGTCAAAGAAGGTACTTCCGGCTCGAGAATTTGTCCCAACGAACTCTATGATTCATTAGTCTCCATTATCATCATCTGGAATGTAGATATTTCCGAGAATATTAATCAAGGGTCGAAATTATAGTATACTGATATATTGAGCTATACTGGTACATAAATAGTTAGATGAAAAAGTTTACAGTATAAGCTTGAATGAATAAACCTCCAGCAAGATAAAGTGTTATATTGTTTGATATTTTAAAAACACGTGTTAAAAAAGAAAGTCTATATAAGATTTTTTAAATCTATAAGCTCCCATTAATAATAATATCTTATAAAGAATCTTGATTTAACTTATGTTTACGAAAACTGGTTCTTATTCAGTTACTCAACGTCCACTTTTCAGAGACGGTAAGGATTGAAATAATAAAATGACAAGTAGTTTCCTGATCGCTCTCGCAATGCCCCATTTTTAGTATCGTTTATGTTTTATGGAATATAGACATCTATGTATTTAAACACGAATACATAGATCAGCTGTTCCTAGCCTTTTTTTGGATTTACGTACCCCTTGCCAGCCCATTTCACTAATATAACAAAAATGTTTGTATTTTCTGTAGTTGCTGTTATTTCAAATTTTTAGTTACAGTGAATAAATAGCGTTTTGTGGTAAGGAGCGTTCGTAATAGACTGTCAGGCATGACAGGCGTAATTGACTCTACTTCTGCTCTCTGAAAAACAGAAGTATTTTTAGTGCGTCCGTCTTTATTGATTTACCTTTCGCGTACCCCTCTCCACTAAGCGCGTACCCCGGGCTGGAAATCGCTACTATAGATCGATTAAAAAATCGATTTGTCAAATTTCGAACACGGGTATTCTAGCATGTCGTCACTGCAACCGAATGGTACGAACGCCAAAGAGCGATGATAAATTAATCAAAAATAAAAAAAAAATCATAGATTTAATTTTTAGTTTCTGTGGCAGTCGATTCTTCCGTTTTGGATAAAAAAGATTCTGCATTTTAAGATGATGGAAAAGTTGTGATGCGATAATAAATAGAATGGAAATAAAATTCATATTTTATTTTACCTCTACAGAGTGTCGCCGTTATATGATGGAGTGTCGTCATTATAGATGAATAAGCCTAATTTTGAATGACTTTCAAATACCTTCCAGATGCTACAAGCTTTACCAAAGTAGATTTGAACATTTTATACCGTCTTTTTTTATCAGATTGCATTTTGTCACAAATTTATTTGGAGAGTCTTTTGCGATGGAGATTCAAATCTAAGATTTATGTTTTAAATCAATTTCTAGAAACATTTTCATTCATAGATTTTCAATTTGTAATTCATCAAAAGGCGTAGGTACACTTTTTTCATTTTTAAAATTTACACTGATTGGTTAACCACCAATCATATCATTGATTGAATTGGCATTTACTTGGTAGAACCCATTATAATAGGATAAAATAACAAAGTATTTAATTCTACAAAATTTTTATCAGGTAGTTGATAGTTATTACGGCTTTCGGCTATCGTTAGAACTGTTAGTTCTAGTAAATTTTGTAGAACTAAATACTTTGTTATTTTAGCCTATTACCAATCATATCCTCAGCTCAACATAATACCTCTACTATATTTGTTAAAGAGCGTTGAATGACTTATTTCCAACCAGTTCTCGACAAATACGTACTGTTGAAATTCAGAATAGTATCGTAAAAATCCATCAAATCCACTTGTTACATTATTCATGAAATAAAAAAATTATGTTAAACAATAATTTATTGTGATTTAAATAAAGTTTACTGAAAAAAACCTTTTTATTATTTTAGTATTAAGGTACAATAATATATTAAACTATTTAAAAGTATTATGACACATTTCAAAACTAAAAGTATTAATTACATTCTGTGTTCAACTAACGTCTGTACTAACGTAATATGTACTTTAGTAAGTTAATTATTATAGTTGGAAAAAGACATTAACCTTGATCTTCAATAAGTATATTTAGAAGATGAAATAAGGAATGAGTATCTATCTATACATACAATTATGGGTGATGCCTTACGTATTTCATGACGACAATTTTCTTCTTTAGAAGAATATTGGTTAAGGAGAGAATTGTTATTTTGAAACAGATCCCGATTTTAACATGAAATTGTAGAATAAGTAAAAAATTGTGTTTTATTTTTATGAATAAAATGTTTTTCTAACAAAAATTATTAACAAAACACCTCAAAATTTTTACTTAAAGTAATTATCTGTAATATTGAACATCAAAGATCATTACATATTATGGTAAAGTTTGCGATGACAACCAATAAGTATCAGGGATGAATTCAATTACAGTTGGTGAGAAACGACAGCCTCGATAAGAGTGCATTTTGTTTGATAAGGAAGTTTACTCCGTAGGTAGGTGTGCGGTATGATGTTCAACGCGAGACAACTTTTGTTTCTCTTTCCCCGATGTGCTTTTAAGTGCCCCCACTTTCCGACGAGATTGAACTAATCACAAATAAAGTTTTCTTATGAAATAAAAAACGCGCCGTATGTTTGAAAGCAATGGAATCGTCATTTAATTGTATATGTATCAAAAAACATAGAGTACCTTTTGCAATATATTATCAATCATCACCCAGTAGCCAGACTAATATCGTCATAAAACAAAATGTCCCTATTTTTTGTTACTTAAATTTTTGATTTCATACGATGAGCAATTGCGAATATTTCATTGTTTGTATGACAATATTATTAATTTAATTGTTTTTTGCAAAAAAAGTAGTGCATAGCCGTACAACAACTGACCCTAATGCGTTTGACAAACATAATTTTGACAGTATCTAACACAAAAAACAATTTTATAGAATTCAGAAAAAACAATATTTATAATATTTTACACGAACATTCAGATAAAAAAAAAACATACATTAATTTTGCTGCTGAATATGTCCACTTCTCTGTGACAGTCCATTGATCAGCTATAAAAACCTATGCAACTTGCTTGTCACATGACCAACAGAAAAATCTTGAAAATTTTAGCATCGTAAACTCTCCCCGTAGACGAAGAGAAAAATGCTTCCAAATCGAAAATGATCTTCGAACTTCAAGAGAATGATACGATAGCATTCATAAAAGAATTTGGTTTGGGGAATTTTAATTAACAAGAAAATATTATAAAACATTACAAGACATCATATTAGGAAGGGACTTAAGATTAAAAATAATATGTATACCAAATCATTTGGAATTTCAACTCAAGTTATAGAGAGTTATTTTTCGGAAACATTTTGAAATACTCAGATATATTATACCATATTCTTCTAAAGGAAGACATAGTGAATATACTCGATGAGGGCGGATATTGTGTAATATTGAACAAATGGAATGTTCGAACTTTAAAAGTATTGACCTAAGTTCTAGATAGTAATTCTTGCCACATATTTCATTATGAACCAGCACTAGTTCGTATTTAAGTTACCAGATGGGGCGAGAGGTCCCCACTCGTTACAAAGGACAGTGACCTGAACGATCAATTATCAGAGCAGGTGTGAAGTACCCCCTGTCGCAGAGCCCGAGCAGGTCAAACGACCCCAACATTCAGTAGCGGTGAGATAGGAATTTGTTTCGGGCTCTAAATTAACCGGGGGCCTAAAATACGAAGGCTATTTTCATGTATTCAAATAACCGGGCCGTTGATGTAGGTTTTGGATATTGCGAAACAGTGATTCTTCTTTGGGATAATTATAGAATGGTTTTGATTTAATCGAACTTTAATGCTTGTTTAATAAACTTCAATAGGACTTCATGTAGTAATGTAAACCCAACATTGACTTTGATATTGATACATGGAATGGGAGTTACCAATATGGGCCTCAAATTCAAATATTTTTACCTACTTTGAGGATATTCGGTGCGTACATTACAATTATTCTAATGGATCATTCGAAGAAAAAAAATGTTTTGAAAAATAAATTAATTTAAAGTAAAACAGTTAAGTTGATTTAAATTTTAAGTAGGAAAGATAAATAGTCCAATTCATTACTTACCAACAATTGTGAAATACGAGTTCCTGGCAAATTATTTATTTGCAATTGTCGCCCATATGCGGAAAAACAGCGTTAGTCTTTATTTATCCAGAAAAAGATTTTTTGATCAATAAACCGTTTTCTCACCCAAATTACTCAAACCATCTTCATTCATTAAAGATAAATATTTTCGATGAATTGTGTATCTACAACAACCAATCGCTATTATCGATGAACAATGTTTTTTCCGCATATAGGCTCAATTATCATAACTTTTATTTTTTGATTTTTTGAAAATATTTCAGTTGATTTTTGTACAACAATATTTCATTTTGATGATACGAATAAAATTATAAATTATCTGTCCCTACTTGATTGCACGTACAAGTGTTCAAATTGCAGAATCAATCGATTTATAAGTGTTTTTCGTCTTTACCTTATCCGCCACTACAGAAACACTACCCTTTTCAAAACCCTATTTTTCTGTTTTTGCCACCTCTTGAACGCGCTAAAAGAGAGCTGGAGTGACTGACTTACACCCAGTTATCGTTAAATACCATCTATTAAAATGCTCCAAATGCAAATTAACGTGTTTCTTATCATCCTTTCTATTCCAGTTTATTTTTTAAATTTTGTATGAAAACCATCTCGTAGACTGTAAATCATTCAAAACATTATGTTGACGAAAGCTTATCTAGGAAAATATAAATAATAAACCATTTATTCTCATCGATCGCAATACCAAATTATATATATAATTTCAATTTAATGTAATAACTAAAATACATCAATTTTCCAGCTCAACAGCTTAACGAACGCGGACTCATATATGAGTCTTACGTCATAGATTCCATTCTATTGAAAAAGTACTGGGTTATAATCGAGTTTGATTTCAAATATCAACGAGAGATGGTGGTATACACATCAACGCATTATTTTACAAAACATAAACAATATTTTTGCCGCACAGTTTTGTAAAACTACCTCTAGATGGTATACGTTTACTTTTTTCTCTCTCGTAGTATTGGTTATTATTATTTACACATTGCGTAGTGATTTATTGAATGAGGTATATGGCATTTTTTATGGTTCTTGAGTCATTATGATAACCGTGTCCTGTCCGTGGGTGACTTGTAACATTTGCAACAGGGATTTTTTAGTAGATTTAAGTTTTTTTCACTACACCACATAAGTATGTAAGCCACAAATATAGAACCACTACTTAACGGCATTGATTTATTCGGCAAAGTATCTTGGAAGGCATCAAATTAAATTTGTTTAAGATATCTTAATTGATTTACAAATTATTGTAAATTTAGTGAAATGACAGTTTTTTGCGAAAATGCGAAAAACATGAGGTCGTGAAGCTGTTTTAATATGACTGTTACTACGAATTATTTTTTATTATGAATATTTCTACGAAAAAATTTCATCTCAACTAAAAATTACACTTATTATTAAGCCATATTAGGAAAAATATTGAAACAATGAATTATTAAAATGCAAAATATATATTAACTTGTCTCAAAGAGTACTGAAAAATATATTGCAAATATAAAATCTATTTCATATTATAGATGGATATGAGATGTTTGAACCTAAATGATCATTTTTGAATATTTTATAAACGCAATTAGGTGTTTTAACCATGTCGGCTCCTAATGTGTACCATAATATGAACTCCTAATAAAAAGTACTCGACACAAGTTTTTTTCTACGAAAACTCAAGTTACTCAGTTGCTCAACTTTTCTTTGTTTCAAAACAGTAAGTAACATAGACATATATATAAAGTCATATAGCAAGATAGAGCTATGACAAAACTAGTGGTATGTGACACACTTCAGTTTTGCAGCTTGCCCAATACCATGCCATGAGTCGTCTTTAATTATGGCAGTTCATTATTTAACAGCATTGGCAAACAAATATTAGTTAATTTAACTTAATTTATATAAATCCGTGGAGTAAATTCAATAATAATAAAATCATTCTATAGCAGTAATCATTTGAAATCTTCCTACCGCCCTAGGCAAACGTCGATCAAAATGATCCACAGTTGCTGCCTAGGCCAGTCAGAACTTTTACAAATTACAATAAAGTGGGAATTTTTTAATTTATCTCTCTCATTAACTGATTGTCCTTCGCATCGTTAACTTCTCTTGTTTTGTCTGCCATCCGCTAAGGGTGATGTGATGAAAAGCTTCACTCCTACCCCCGATCGGTTTGCCGTTTGTTTGCCAATTGCTACGTTGTCATTTTAAAGTTGTCTTTGTATAACGTGTCTTAACTTGTAAACTGTAATTAATTGTAACTTCTTTCTTCTTCTGCTAACCAACTGCATCTAAAAGTAAACGAGAAACACAGCATCCTCAAGCGACCCTGAAAAAATTTTTGGTTGCAATATCGCTCTCGCAACGCTCCGTTTTTAGGATCGGATAGGTGGGAGGGAATTTAAGACATCACAAGCATCCATGTCTTCGGAGACAACTCCATAAATCGATTGAAAAATTAATCTATTAAAGTGTCACTAATGGGATTCGAGCCCGTGAGCGCTGCAACTGAAGACAGTGACGTTGATCACTTTACCAGAATCCCGGCTGTCATTAGAATGCTGGTCAAAAACAAACTTACCTAAAGGCTTAAAGAGAGAACGAATTGAATTTGCCTGATTACGTGAAAATAGTTTTATTCCTCCGAAATAAAATTTCAGAGCGACTCTCACAAGTCATAATTATGAAAATGGTCCTTAGACCCTTCATGTTTTAAGCTTTAGGGTATGTTGTGTATGGCATTTGCACCACACGTCTTTTGGCGTTACAATTAAAAGTGTTTAAAAGCTTTCGCAGTTGCCCTCCTTGACTATTAAAGCCCACTCAACTCCACCGGCTTGTGAAATAAAGCCGCAAAATAGGAACCGGGAGAAAATGTTGGCAATGTCATTTGCAAGTGTCACGTAACAAAGGATCGCAATCAGAAATTGGCCTGCCAAGCATTGCTGATTTTTTTTTTCTTATGCGCATGCATGTTATGAAGACAATGCTAATGCCTATAATTATTATTGAAAATGATTTTTCATAACGAAAACTTTTTCCAGTAATGTCGTTCTACGTATTACATTAATAAAAATATTAACACCATCATTTATTGGGAAATATAGTATCTTTCAACATTTTTTCGTATAGCTAGAATGCAAAAGCTTAATGTCAATAATTTACATTGGAAATATATTGTAATTTATTGGAAAATTAACAGCTATACGCAATTTTTACACAATTGTATTCTAAATATGTTTAATATCGTGTAAAATTAAAATAAATGACCACAAAGTTACCGCTTAGACCATCAAATCATTCATAGAAAACGTAGCATCAATCCGTAAATTATGTATATTTTCATTAAGCTTTTACTAAGTTCAACTATAAATTTTATTGATGATATCTGAAATTATATTTTGTAAAGCAGTACCAAAGCAGAATAAAATATATACTAAACAAAAACAGCTATATCTGAGTCGGTTTTGTACTAGTCGCAAGATAAGTAGAAAACAACATTCAATTCTACGCGAGCGAATATGTTTGCTAACATTTTGGTATTTAGACTGAAACATTTATAGTCTATAGTCTCCGACAAATGCTTGCAAGACTTATAGTGATGTCAAATATATTAATATAACTATTAAAACAATTAATTTACTTCATTAAATATTGAAAGGTTCTTTTGAATAAATGTGTATAAAATTACAGTTATTTGGCAAGGTGAGGTATTTTTTAAATTTCATTTAACGCTTTACTTGATACATGGAAATTTTCTGTTGCAAACCGTACAAGGATCTATTAGGTCTTTGATTACGATAAAAAGCAAGGGTTTTCCGCAAAGCAAGTACTTTTGAGTAGAAACCTTTATCAAAAACTTTGAACAACCCTCCTGTAAATACTTGAGCGTCAGGAACGCAGAATCGGATTCCGAAGGAGGAAAATAAATGCTGCAAAATTTTCCACCGCGAAAAATACATCCTCAATAAATGTTTAATTCGGAATTTTGAACGTCTCGAACGACAAATAAACATCCTTAATTTGTATGCCGAAATAATACTCGTCGTATAGTTTTGCTTGAAATTAAATTTCTAAATGTTATTTTGTTAAAATAATGTTGTTGATTAACGCATTTCACAGTCCGTTTAATTAACGTTTCGTTTGTTTTGCCTAAACAAATGATTGCCTAACGAACATAAATTAGGATTCGAAAATGACGGTTCAATTATGAACAATCGTTTTAAACATTTAGTATAATATACTATATGTAGGCAAATTCAATTTAACTCAATATCTCAAACGCAAAAATATTAAATTTATTTCATTTACATCGTACAAATCATGTAATATTGTACAATTTTGGTTTTAAAGTGTCCATTATTAGGTGATTATTGGTATACTTATAATATTAATTTTATCATTCACAATATCACAACCCAAATCATCATGCATTATTAATGAGTTTCCGAAAACATCAATAATCGTTTTCTACAAATATTAAAGTAAAAACGGGCGGGTAAAAACAAATATAGTTCGGGCCCTGGTAAGGAATTTAATTCTTAGAAAAATATTTCGAACAATGTTTAGGTCATGAACCAGCAATACGATGATACATAGTAAAACGTTAATAACGTAAATTCTTAATTTTAATTTTTTTAATGAAAAGATTTAAACAGTTACATTTATTTTTTGAAAAGTATGGCGTCGTCATAATTTTAAAGGAGACTTGAAGCTGAGAAAACCATAAAAACTGTATGAGCTAATTGAAGCTAAATCTAATACAAATGCTTTGTATTTTTACTAATGACCAAAAATAATAGAAAGTTTATTATTAATAAATCAAACAGATTTGTTAAAAATTAATATCAATAATGTCATAAATGAAAAATTGGGCTTTTTTCGGGCTAAACCAAATAAATCTGAGTTTCGGGCTGGGCTTGAACCCAGTAAGTTTTACTGAATTTTGGCCTGTGCAGGCTTCTAATATATATGAAATGAATATAATATTTCAAATATATCTAGGATAATTTTATTGATATTTAATATTTTGAGATTTGCTTAAATAATTATCAACTCTCTTATGTTATGATAAAGTTGCCTACTTAAAAGCCACTATAGATTAAAACATGATAGTGGTTATTTGTTATATTGTAATAAAAATATGAAAAATAAATTACATAACAGAGTCGTCATCAATTTTTTGCAACGCATTAAAATTCTTATTTTTCGTTATTTTTTAAAAGTAATTATGATTAGAAATTTTAATACAGGGAGATGTATGACAACTGATTAATATCCAATCACTCAATACAGTATAAGATATGAAAAAGGTAAACACAGATAATATTATGGTGTAAAAACGGAGCAGTAAGAAAATGATATGATTATTCATCAGTCTATACTTTGAATGTGTAATTAAAACATTTTGGTTATAATATTAAAATGGAAATAATAATAAAGTGATTACGTCTGCATATTTAAGTACATATTATTTTAATTATCATTAATTTGAATTCTTATTTGGAGTGAAATAAATGCAGGGGTGGAATTAAATTTCACAAGTGTATCAAATATGTTAAATAGTTGCTAAAATATTCACTGCAGAAATTCCTATGCAGAATCTCTCCTACGGCCAAACTGAGAACTTGAAACACTACTTAGTCAGAACTAAATGTTACAAGCGTTTAGAACTTTGTATCGAATTTAATACACTCCAACATTTCGCATAGCTTCAAGCGAAACATCTTGCAACGATTGTAAAGGTAGCCGTGAGCCTAACAATCTATACTTTTACGGTTGATCCACGTCTCAACTATGTAAGCTAAAGTCGAAATACGAAATAATTATATAATCCACGTTGTGCGTTGTAGTTATTGAAAACATAAACTCGCAAATACTGGCATATTATGTTGGAATAGACATCGTTGAAAAGAAGATAATATGACGATTGTCCACCATAAAAACAATTTATTTGTAATGTGGAAAACATCACTATGGTTAAAGATAATAACGGAAGGAAAATGAAAGAAAGTCAGTCAATGCTACGCATATAAGGAAGTACAATAATACAACACTCGGAGTCTCATATTATAAAATTATCAAATTGAAAAGTTTATATTTGAAATAACTGCGATCGATTCTTAAACATCTGGTCAGGAATCTATGAAAACTGAAAAAAACTCACGAGTATTAAATAAAAATTGTGTGTGGTATTAAATATTTATAACCGACGTAATGGGTATATTACAATATTTACTTCACAGCTTATATTGTTTTCAATGTAATAATATGAAAGTATGATAAAGTTGATTTGGTTTCACGTCATCATAAAATTATCTTTCAACTGTATTCTATAATAATTCTTGCATAACTAAATACTTTGATTTTTTAACACTACAGCAATGAATTTCTATCAAATAAATACCAATTTAATTAATAAACTGTATGTTTTTCATCAGAAGACTTATTAAGAGAACATTAAATATTCCTTTTCTGAAAGAATTTCCATCATCCACCGAGCTCAACAGCAAGCACACTCTCACGATGTTTCTGTACTGTGGGTCTATATTCTGTTTCACCATATGCATTTAGAATAGTTGAACGCCTTTTGTAAGCACATTTGTATGAGCCATCAATCGCGGACGTTTAAATAATTCATGTGCTTTTTCAGCACGTCTTTTTTATGCGTTTATTAGAAACTAATGGAAAAGTATTTAAAAACGGATAATGTTATTTCATGCGAAGAGTTTTCAAAAAAGGTGAAAAAATCTTCTTCGCGTATTCAAAATCCAATTTACATTGATCCAGTTATAGTGAATACAGCGTAAATAGCTTCAAGAGGAACTTTTAAAACGAAATGGATATGCCATAAAAGAGAACCTTTCTGTACAAAACATTCGTTTATTTAAATATTCAACACATGTTGCCTCGTATAGAATCGAACTGATCCAATCTTGCCGTTTTGCTCTTCTTACTTTATTACTTTCCTAACGCTGAAAATCACTCTACGCCTGCGCAACTTTCTAGAACAGTGTGGTACTACGTACTAAATTAAACATTAATCAACAAAAGCTTATCTTAGTTAATGCAATAACTTTTTTTCAATTCCAAAGGATAAAGTTAACATAGCATTACTTCGAAAAATCGAAATGTTTTAAAATATGCGTCCATAAAAAGAAGAGGTAAGAAAAAGTATAAATATAGTACCATTTTTTTCAGAATAATTATTGTATTTTTAACAAGTCTTTTCAATGTTGCGATAATCTTACATATAATCGTGTTTGTGGTATCTCTCAGATGTTAAACATTATTTTAATCAATCCATAAAGAACTCAAGTTTTGCTTAAAATCAGTTTTTCAATGATGTTTAATGTCTTTGGCAGTCATTTCTTTGTCTGTTTTCTTTGTATAGTGATGTAGTTACTAGGTTAAATCAGTCTCAAATTATTGAGAATATTCATATTCCTTCATTACAGGGCATCAACTACCAGAAGCATTAATGTAATTTTAAGGATCAGGAGGTGATACTTCTCGAGTTTTCACAACATGTAGACAAACTATGATATTTTTCATTTGTTTGGTAATATATATTATTGTATCCTCAGCTCGATATTCTTAATTTTATTTTTCTGATGCATACGTAGCACGCATTGTATCAAAAGTTAAATAAGTATTTTCGACTTACCATAGATATATTCGAATAGCATACACCTTTATCGGAGCAGTCTTGGTTATCTCCGCAGTTGTCTGATTTAACTGTTACTTTTAGCCGAACACACTGCGATCCCCAGTTCTCCGACACCACTGGAAAAAAGGAGACAAAACAATCGTTAAAAGATCAGACTTATAATACTGTAACAAAAAAACAAAACGTAAAAAAATATGAATCGCTCCATAAATAATTCAGCTATATATTACGTGAAGCAACGTAAAACAATTTCCGATATAAAAAGAAAGTCCGCTTCGCCATTATTTTTCAAAGTATAAGAATTTTATTGTGTTAACCTACTTATAAAAACTCTAAACTACAATTGTTACGTTAAACATTTTAATTTAAGCCCAAGCTAAATTATATTTCAACATAGTTCTGCCGATGGCTGAAATAGCTGTCAACAAACAAATCAAATTCTTCTATAGCTGAAGAGCTATTTTTACTAAATTAAAAAATCGACTAATCGAATAGTGTAATTTCACCAACCACTGAGACGCATTAGTGATTTATTAATACTTCTGCCATTTCTCCATACTTATATTATAATTGAAGGTTCACGGTGAAGGTATAGATGTCATTAACTGGTATAGTTATGTTATACGACATTAGTAAAAATAGATAGACGGATACAATAATCAAAATTGTATGCACTAATATGACGCTATATATTTTATTCAAATAATTTAAATGAAATGTAATATCATAATTCGAATAAATTAATAAAGTCTCATTATTCGAAGCATGACAATAATTTATCATAGGTATCAAAGAATAATGGCTTTATTCAAAAAGTCATAATTTAATCGCTTTCTCTCAGCAATAATTTCATGCAATTTTATTGCATATTTTTATAAGAATATTTTTGTTATTATTAACTAAATATCAGTTGATAATAATAATCTGTCCTGATCTTCATAAAAATGTGGCATTAGTACAAAACAAATCGTGTTTTTAATTAAAAGTATCATATCTAAGACGGCATAAAACTTTTAATTTTATTCACTTATACTTTGTATTACGCCAGGCCTGTGGATTAGTTATACTTATTGAAAGTTATATAAAAACTGATCGTATGCTTAGAAAAATATTTCATCTGCAATTTTTAAAATTGTATCAGTAAAACAAACATTTTATAACTGTTAAGTAAGACAAATAAAATGAAACCTTATATGATACTTTCGAGATCAAAGCTTTGACATCGCCTATTATAAACCAAACAATAAAAAAAACAAGCTTTTATTTTACTATTGCGAAAAATCCTACACTTTTCTTTGATCACAAAACAAATCTTCGAATATCTCTGCAAAGGCAACATAAAAAAAAATAACAACCGGTTTGGGTTGACACTGCAAATACGAGGAACGCCCCGGCTCAGCTCAGCTCTTCGGTTTCTGTGAACACTTTGGATTTCCAATAATGGTAAGTTGATATTTGTTTTCGTGCTTAGTCGTTGGATACAAATAATAGTGATGATACCCATCTGGACGAATATATTAAAACATCCAGCGTTGGATAAACAAAGATTTCTATTCACTTTTGTAAGAAACCATTTCAAATAATAATAATATCTTTCCCTATGTACTTGTTCAGCTATGATTAAATTGCTGTGGGTTTCATGTCATCTTTGAAACTAAAATTACGTAAACATCTAATTGTTTTCATGCTTCGTAATTTTAGTTTACGTTTGGTATATTTAATTCATTTTAGTAAGCTTTGTCAAAGAACGCTACACAAACTCTATACACTTGCAATTTAATAATATTAACAGCGGAATTTGTCAAACCAAGTTTAATTAATGTAAACACAACAAAATGTATCAACAATTTCAATAAAACCTTACACTCTGGTCACAAATTGTTTTACCTACTATACTAAATACTCAATTTACATGAAATATAAAAATGTTTGGGAATACACAAGAAAAACAAAACCTTTATTACACTAACAATTTATTGCTGCTGTTTATTTCAATATATAATAATTCACCGAGCCGTCACGTACATTAGATACGTCAAAACAATTCCGCTTATTTCTATTTTGGATATAAAATGAGTGTATTTGTATTTGATTTCCATTGAATTTATTTTGGATCTGAGAGTGCATTTACCCAACTCACTTTTAAGAATGTCCCATGAACTGCGCATTAGTATGCCGAAAAGTTTGCAATACTAATTCCATAATATAACAATAAAAGACATGGTAGACTTATTTTTCAATACACGTATCTACGTTTGCGATTAATGTGTATAGGGGAAATGAATGGCAAACGAACTGAACCTTCTAAACGCAATTGATTTTATTTCACGGAATAAATTTTTGAATTAATCAACAAGAATATCCCACCTCAACATTTTCTCAAATTTGAATACACATTTTACAAATTAAACAGGCGATAACACATAGTGCTCCATCATGTTTATTTTTTTATTTCTGTTAATTTTAATCATTTTCTCATTTCGAAATATTCTCAAGAGATTTTGAGTCCCAAAAGAAAGTCAATGGAAGATTGGCTACTCTTTTTGGACTAAAAATATTAAAACTGATTTTAGCCTACAGTATATTGACGACTGGAATCAAATAACATTCAAGTTCTTCGATTTCATTTACATTTTTTTCATTTTAAAGCATTTACCTATCTTTATATGTGTACGCAAACACAATAGTCAAAAACTCTCAAAATTTGTTGTAAATGACATTATTCATAAACACGTGAAACGTTGTTCTTGAAATACAGAGGGGTATAACCATATAAGTCAGACTTATTTAATCAGATACTCAACACATTTTGTTACTAGTAATATTATATGACTTATTTGTTTTTTTTTTGTTGAATTGTGTGTAAAAAATAAAAGAAAAAAGTGTCACCACATAGAAAAAACTGGCTCCTGAAAAACATTGCAATATTGACTAATTTGATAGGCCTCTCGTCCATTCATATATTGCGTGTATTTAATTTTTTTTTATAACAAATGTCAATTGATTGATCTTGCACATATTTAAGTAAATTGTTGTCATTTAATCTGTACTTCAAAGAGAATTTCAAATCCTATACGTTTCCACAATATAAAAGTTGTCAATAATTTATGAAATCATTTTTGTCATTGAAATCTTTCTGTCAAGAATTTGGCCACTATAACGCATTGGTAAGATCTCCATGTATCGATCAGAAAGTTCGCTGTTAAGCAATTCCAAGGGACATAAAAAATAACGATTTTTTCAACATTCAAATTCAAACATATTTTGGGTATCTTCGATTCTTAATGCCAATCAAATTTATCTGTATTTTAAATAACATGTTACATTTATTCTAAAAATACAAAAAAATAAGATAACTTTAACTCGTGAATCAGTCTCATCATCAGTCTTTATTTATTTTCAATTTGTTTTCAGTATACAGAAATAATTGCTATCTTATTTTCCATTCATAATAGTCTGTGTAGTGTAAAAATATTATACATACTGAAATGCATGGAATATTTACTTCCTTATAACGGATCCGGTCTTTGTACCGCATTATAAAGTATGTAGGATGGCTTGCTGCTATAAAGGCTCACAATTTCTAAAATGCAAGATTCAAAGGCAGTACAAGCTTCCCAACGCAATATCCGAGCGCAGATTGCTTGCCCGCTCAAAGCTGCATTTAAGCCAGATGCAATATAAGGCCAGTGAGCTGGTAGATGTTAGATACTGTTCAATGGAAGAATGAATGAATCGTATTATTGCCCACAAGTCATCTATACTCTCTTATATAACGTAGTTTGTATCTTAAGTTCTTAGAAATGTTATTTCAAACCAAGATTCCGAAATGTATCTTTGCTTTTGCAAGTTATGAAGTTTTGCTTTGAGGTAAATGTTATGTATATTTCATGAAATGGTGTAAATACAGAATTATGAAAAATTTCAATTAAAAAAAAAACTTTTTACATTCTAAGAGATGCCACACTTTTTTAAATACATAGCTAATATTTTGAATGAAAACCGAACAAGAGTAAATTTGTTATATGAATCAAAATCAGTAAATTTTTCTTTTAAAAAATAAAACACAATTCCTTTGTACTACTTCCACATATGTATAGTGATTAGGACTGGTTTCACTCATCAAGAGCATTATCAACCGATGGATGAACAAGAATTGACAGTTAACACCTCAAAATCAGTAAGTTGATTTTAAAATCGCATTTTCAAACCCCTCATTTTCCATGTTAAGTTAAAAATGAATGTCCGAAATGACACTATTTCATTTAATACTGACTTTTGTTTTGTATACATTGTAATATTTTTATATATGGCAGTTCGAGTTTGACGTTTTATGGAAAAAACCATGTTCATTCTGTTTCATATTAATTGGTACTATATTATAGCCACACCAAAACACGTATATGGCATGAGTTAAGTAGTGAATGTAATGCATGCTCTATCAGCTCCGGGCAAAATGAGGTAAAACTTACCCCTGTGCCCGGCCCATTTTCGAAGAAATATCATTTTTCTTAAGCGTTTACCAAATGTGTTATAACTATGAAAATAGTGGATGAAATCAAATGAATTTTTTTGGAATTGTTTAAAACATTTTAATTTTAATTTTTTGTATGTTAAAATTGCCCTTTCTGAAAAGCTATACAACAATGTTTACACATATCACTCCTTTTCCTGTACTTTGCACACACCTTGCATGTTCTACAGGTCTTATTTTTTTCTGTTGACGGTATTGGTATCAATATGTAGTTATACATATCCCTCGACAACCTTTCTTGTAGATCTTGGAAAAATCTAGCTCGGAGTGGACTCGGTGTCACCGCAATATCGTCTCCAGAAGGGGGAGTATTATAGAACTAAAATTCGATTAATATATTAAGTCGATGAAATCAAAACCTATTTTAACAATAACACAAATTAGATGACTGTTTTGGAAAGTTCTATGTCATGACTATAATTAAAGCCAAGATTACGTTGCAATACATATCATTTAATGACTCAAACATGACTGTTTTTGATAGGCTGGTCTATCACGTGAAAACACGGCTCTGGGACTCAATGTGTTAAAAGATGTGAGCATTGCGAAAAAACCATAGAGGGGTTCCAATAAATAATATTTTTTTTAATATTATCAATTTGGTAAACGGTATAGAAAGCAAATCATACAACAAATAACAAATTTTATGATAACTAGACGGGAATATTCAATATTATTTAAAAAGAAAAACAAACGATACAAATGCAAATCACGTTTCTTCTTTGATATAAAAAGGATCTCGATGAAAGATCAGCTTTGGCCGAGAGAATATTTCCAGGCGGAAGGGCTTTCGCAATAAACGCGTACAAACACTAAGCCCGGGATTTTCTGTTGCGGGTGTCAAAGTTTAAATAACAAATGAACTTAATGCAAAAAGCACACCCGTCAGGTTGTTGCTTCTGAAAGATTAGGTAAAATTAAATTAGCGAAGTTTTCGGTGGCTTAGCACTCAGGGCTGGTTTTCTTAATTCAACCTGAAAATTCAAGTTTTTGATATCAGTAATAATTTAAATTTTCCGCCATACTTAACTAGATTCAGCTCTCTAATTACATTTTCAGTACAGTTTACTAAACTGTCTTTATTATTAAATAGTATATTTTCTATATATTCACCTGTATATTTTTAATCTATTTTAAAAATAAAACACAATTTGTTTGCAATACTTCCACATGTTTATACTGATCAAGACCAGGTTTGCTCATCACGAGCATCAGTTGATAAAGGAAACCGCACCTGATCATTATATACATGTGGAAGTATTTAGTACAAACAAATTATAATTTAAGACATCGACTGAGGGTGCTTGATGGAATTTCAATATCAAATTTGGATTATAGAGATTTTGTACACTTCCATGTATTTTGTCACTAACGACCCGGGTTTCGCCTTTCGACATCTTCAGGCATTCGAGCACACGAATGGACTCGAAATGACCCGGGTCGTTAGGGACAAAATACATGGAAGTGTACAAAATCTCAATAATCCAAATTTCAAACAAATTATGTTTAATTTTTACAATATAATGGCTTTCCACCAAGAATTGACAGTTAACACCTTAAAACTGATTTTTAATCTAGTTTATTATTTCAATACATTTCAGAAAAACTCTACGGTCATCTTTTAGAGCATTTTTTTATTTTTTTTACTAGATGTGAAGTACGAAAAAATCATTCAAAAGGTAAATTAGATTTATTCAGTATACGCAGTGAATATTTTTTATGCAATGGATAGTGACAAAATTTATTGATTGTTAAAAACTCTTCTATCAAGTTGGTATATGAATTTATACATTATAATATATATTGTATTATATATGTTCATATGCAGGTGCTGCTACGTAAATCCCGCAGCTAGAAGAGTTGCAATGTTGCTTGGTACCCCTTGGGTACCATCAGATAACATAACTGTTCTAGCAATTGTATCCTTCGCTTTAAACATCCGCACTTTCAGTGCGCATATTATTTGCTGTTTTATATTTGTAGTCATACTTATATCCGAAGTGTAGAATCCGAACTAGCTATGTAATATTTATAAAGAAAGTATTAGCAAGAAGTACTTGTATGAGACAAATTTCACTTTTCAGGAAGGATAAGAAGTGTGAGGCTGAGGAAAGACTACATGTAATTTCTGTCCAGTTTCGTTGTCTTAAATCATTCAACAATGAAACATAAATCGTTAAAAAATAGGATTTTGTTTCAAGGATTACAAATCGACCACGGTGAGCTGTATATTATAAGGTATTTGTTGTGCTATAGTCGAGTGGTAAATTTTTATAGGTTTTATTTCTAGTCGCGTGGTCAATGGTATCTGAAGACAAAGAGAAACAGTGATAAGCTTAATACTATTCGTTTTCAAACCAAATCCTTTAGAGCTTTGAAAATAGAAGATTAACTTCTGACTTTCTACGATTTCTCATCCAAATGCTTTTTGTTGAAATACTTCGTTATAAGTTCGTATGCTCCACATTAAGAATACACATGATTTAATACAATTTTAATAATAATGACGTTTGTATTAAAATTTTATAATATTGAGTATTAAAAACAAAATAGTAATTCTTAATAAAAATGTGTAGGATAAAGTTTATTTAACTTATTAAGTCATCTCTTTTCTAAAGAATTTAATTTTTTTGTTAACCCTGTTGTGTAGCTTTCTACTGAAACGAGGAAGAATTATTGTAATTAAGCCAAAAGATCGTTTCCTTATATTCTCGCTTTCTTTCGGGCGAGCCTCTCTTGTGCTGTGTAATGGCCAAAGATTATTTTAGTTTACGCAAATCCTTTCTAGTTTGCTAAACGAAAACAAACGACTCGTGATAAACAAAAACGCCTAAAAGTTACCTGTAGGCTAATTCGTTCTGACGATTTATGACACAAAGAGTTCACAAAGTTTTTCTATTTTTTATGATTAAAAAAATAAAATAAAAAAAATGCATTTTTTTAGTTTAAACTTGTTGACTTGTTTCTTTTCCTATTCGTCATAAATCGTTCATTAGTAGATACTTAAGTCTTTCAACATAAAGCATTATTTACGCTCAATAGTCATATTATAGCAAATAGTCCGATAAATTGTATTTTTACTAATAGATACATAAATCAACTGAAACGTTTTAAACAATATCACGAGCTGAGTACTGCTTAAATTGCATTACATAAAATTGAACATTTTTTTATTCATCATGAATTATAAATATTTTTTTTATAATTGTGTTAAGTCAAACTGTGAAAACACAGCAGACGCAACTATTGCATCGTGTTGATCAAGTGCTGGACGCATAATTAACGTCAAAAATAACAATGAAAAAATATTTTGCAATAAAGCTTATAATATGCCTTAAGCCAGAGTTGTCCAACAGAGATCGTTTGGTGGGCCAATTAAAATATTACCGGTATATGGTGGGCCGCATAAAAAACAAACCTATAATTTCCCTGGTGTCATCATTTTATATTATTATCGTCATTAGTAATTTTGTTCAGCTAAATGGACTTTTAATGTAGCTATATTTGTGATTGTAGATTAGTATTTAATGATTTGCAAGAGGTCCATAACATTTTAATTGTAGACTCTTTCATTTGATTTATGTATAATTTGTTTGTTAATCAATATTTTCTTGTCTCAGTTCATGAACCATCAGTTTTATATACCTTCATTTTTTCACTCAATTTTATATAAATACGCCTGTTATGTTTGTATTTTTATCAGTTGATAATGCTCGTGATGAGCGAAACCGGTCCTGATCATTATAAATATGTGGAAGTAGTACAAACAAATTGTGTTTTATTTTTTAAAATATAATGTCTTTCCACCAAGAATTGACAGTTAACACTTTAAAAGTAACATTATATATATGTATGCTATAGAATTTTATACTATGTTTACTACAGTATTTTGGTGATATTAAAAATTTGGTTTATCAAAGTGACGCCGCATATTTTACAAAAACAACGATCTAGCATCCCTATACTTCTCACACCGTGGCCCTAGGCTACAGATATGTATTTTGAATTTTTCACTTGAGAATTTTTAATGTCACTTGCGATAAAATCGAGGAGAAAAGACATTACAAATACCCATGCCCAAGTTCTCAAATATTAAATTGAAAAAATCTTAATCTGATATTAACCTTGGCGGCTTTTGAATCCAGAACCATCTGATCGCTAGGGTAAAGTTCTTTCCAATAGTCCACAGAGGATATCAAACAATAAATCCGAATGCTTGAACAAGTGAACAAATAGTTTTAATGATTTTGGGTAACAGTTGACCATTGGTCTTACATCTCTCTTTCTCTGAATGGGAAGTTTACAAAGTTAAGGCCTTGTTGATAGGTCGGATTGTCCCAAAGGTCCCTCGTGGGGAAAACCAACCACATATACTTGCTATATTATTTACCCATAGTATTACAAAAAAAAACGAACACTTTGAATTGTTTGCTTGAACTTTATTCATTATCGATCTGTGTATTTACAAATAAAGGTTTGTGTTATTGTTAAGCTACCAAAAACCTGTGAAACATACGTGCAGTGACAATAAAAAGAAAATAATATCGACATTGATTACATTGTTATTTCAATGGTATAACTATATGTGACCCATCTTTTTCAAAATTTACTGTTTGGATAAATCTACATGCAAAGTTTTTACTAAAACGTACAACACACTTTTCTTATTTAAACAAGATTAGTTGTTCCCCACTATTAAATTTATTTCTTTTGTGTATTACGCCTTTTTTCTGTTATCATTTCCACTCCTAATATGGAGCATATGGACTCTTAATAGGGCTTATCACGACAGAATATGTTCTACGAGAACTTCATTGTCACTCAGTTACTAAACTTATCTTTTTTCGATGAAATTATAGATAAAAAGGACAGGGTTAGAACAGGAAAAGTAATTAGCAAATCACTCTCGTTTTTAAGATCGGATGTGTAAAAGGAATTTTAAACATCATATACATTTATGCTTTTGAATACCTATCCATAAACTTGTTGGCCTGTAGCCAGGTGGTCAACGTCGTTGGCTTCGGTTTCGGTGTTCACTTGTGCAAAACCCAGTGCAGATCAAAGGAGTAACAAAGAAATTAATTATAATATACCGCTAAAAATGAATCCACGCAGAGGCCAAATACACTGCAAAAATGAGACACTTAATGCATTGGAAAAGCTTAGTTCGTTACGTGTTCGTTCGTTGTTTAATGAAAATGTACCTTATCTATATAAAGAAGATATCTAGAAAGATAGACAGATCAGAAGACGTTTTTACACTGGATCTCAGAAAATATCGTATGTACTGATTTAAAAAAATATTAAACGAATTCGTACCATGTATGGCTTTTATGAATTAAAAGCATTGTAGGCTTTGGCGATCAGCATTAATTGTCTTTAGTTAGCAGTACAATACTGTTCGTCAAAAACTAACAATGCATTAAATCCTGTCAAAGAAAATGTCTAATTCAATAGGTATTTCTGCACAACGTTGTTAGCACTACAAAGGAGGATTACTTTGTACTTTAAAATTGAAAAAAAATATACATAGATAAAAGTAAAAGAACATTAGGAAAGATAATGATATATTGTTGCACTGGAATTTTAAATTTCTAATTGAAAATATATTAGATATGATACATATGTTTCCTAATTAATAGTAGGTATCTCAATTGGTTGTTTTATGTAAATACTATTTTATTATTTATATTGAAAATCTATTGGACTAAAAAGCACTACATAAAAATTATCTTAATAGTGATTTTTATTATGAGATAATATTCAACATAATTTTAAAACAGATAATTATTAATCTAAAAATACTATTTATTCTAGAACAATATTATGTAATAGAATAATCTAGAATAGTAGATAAATATAAATATTATTATTCCACTGACTAGTGCAAGCTACACAACACACAACCAATAAATGAACAATGTTACAATCAATCTCCTCAATTTTTGTTGAAAAAAATCCACCGTATATATAAAAATGTTTTATTTAGATTTACTAACTATATACTATTATGTCATCGAAATTTTTCAAAGAATAAAAGATTTCCCAAAAAGTTTGTTTTCAAAAGACGGGCTCAATCATTTGCCTTAGCTTAGTCAGTAGGGTGATATTATCTAGATATTATCTGATGAAATGTGATAATGAGGGAGGGAGGGTGTTGGTTTCTTAAAAAGTAAAACTTGTTGGTTTGACATATTTTATTCTTGAACAAAACAAAACTTTTTTGAACGTCTCCCTGTTAAAAATATTGAATTGTTGCATAAAATTTCTGATTAACAAACCAATAATCACAGCTTGCTCTTACGTTTTATAAAAAACCTTTCTTGTAGAATGAAAAGAAAACTGAAAAATTCAGTTGCATTATTTACTGAAAATAAAATTAAAAATTCGAATACTCAGACAGAGTAGAGTTCTGATTAATTAATTAGTCTAACAGGCTTGAGAAGTGGTAGTAAATTTTAATAACGTTTTTAACGAAGTGGAGTGCAAGACACCATTGGCAACGCACCCAATTACGAATAAATTCTTGAGTAACAAAAAATGTAACCGTGTATATAAATAAGCAAATTGTCAATATTTTCTTTTATATTAAAAAAAACTCATTGTTACTTACAATTAATAACAGACACTATTTTTTATTCATACGTCGCGGAACAATTGAAACAAGAAATGTTTACTAATAATCGTAAGACAAAAAATAATAATAAATCATAAACACAGTTTTGGTACTTTTTAATTGATAAATATTTCTTTTCTTCCTTTCTTGACTTTATGTTATATATTAGAAAATTATGTCAAATTTGTTATTCATACAAAATAAATGAACTGGAACTGGACTACGTAGAAACTATTAAAATCAAAGTTTTAGTGTACTAAGATAATACTATCTAATCCAAAGTGCAAACTATCGAAATAAAAGTTCAAGTGTACCAAGTGAATATTATCTAACACATATAGCAATTATTTATAATCTTTTAAGTAATATATTTTACATTTTATAAATATAATATAATTTGAGTGAGTTCTTGAAACGTATTATTTAGTTTATTTAAAAAAAAACTTTTTGCTGAAATTGTTTTTATGTTTGAATATTCGGCCTTTTCTAGTTTCAACCGTCTAGAGTATAGAATATTCACGAAAAATATTAATATACTAGGCCAAACAAAATCCTTGTAATATATCTTATGGTTATAATTTATATGTCTGATATAAATATTATCCTTTCTAAACTTCTTAAATACCCTATATTTATGATAATTACAAGCTACCAGCGTGACTAATAGAAAGTACAGAGGCAAAGCAGACTACAAAATAAAACAATAGAGGAATAATTAATTTAATAAAGCTCTTTCATGAATACGAATAAATTAAATTCTCCTGAATACTATTTTTGTTTTATTTATTATACTGTGAATAAATCATAATAAACACTCTAATCTTACATTGAATAAAAAACAAAAACAATTTCATTGGTATGAATTTATCATTTAATTCCCGATATAAAAATTTATTATTTTAGTAAGTTAAGTATTATTTTAATTCATATTTAACGATACACTGTAAACTAGGTATTAAATAATAATCTATTCCTAAATCTTTTTGGACCCACTAAGCTGAATGATCTAATTGTTTTTATCACAAATTAATTGCCCAGTGGGTTTAGGTTTTAAACAGCTCTGTTATAAAGGCTTAATTGTTTAGATCATGAATAGTTCGTTAAGTCTGAAGACAGATTAACTTGTAAATAAAGTTTTATTCAATTAGATGTTTAAATAAAGCCCATAATTATTAATTAACCATTAGCTATACTATAATATTCCGAATCTATGAAAATAAGACAGCCATGTACAATATCATATCAAGGAACAATATATTCACTTTTAAGGTGTTAACTGTCAATTCTTGGTGGAAAGACATTATATTTTTTTTAAATAAAACACAATTCATTCGTACTACTTCCACATATTTATATAAAAAAATTAATGGATACTCATAGCTGCTCTGCTTTCTCCACTTAAGATGGCTGTTTATTGTTAATATTTACTATTGCTTATTGCATTAGTAATGTCATTGAAAATTTTTGCTCAGCTAATGGACTTTTATGTAGCTATATTTGTAATTTAAGATTATTTAATGATTTGTAAGAGGTCCATATCATTTTAATTGTAGACTCTTTTGTTTGATTTATGTATAATTTGTTTGCTAATCAGTATTTTCTTGTCTTATTTCATGAACCATCAGTTTTATATACCTTCATTTTTACACTCAATTTTATATAAAGCAAGGGGGCAAGAATATAAATTTCCTTGACCTTAATATTGATATTAAAAACTCCATTCATGAATTTAAAATTTACCGAAAACAGACGTTTTCAGATGTGGCCATTGATTTTAGCTCAGACCATCCTTTCTCATATAAATTGGCTGATCTTCTATATAAGCGTTAGACACTGTTTACTGTCTCTCAGTTCGAGTCCATTCGTGTGCTCGAATGCCTGAAGATGTCGAAAGGCGAAACCCGGGTCGTTAGTGACAAAATACATGGAAGTGTACAAAATCTCAATAATCCAAATTTAATATTGAAATTCCATCAAGCACCCTCAGTCGATGTCTTAAATTATATCTTTTAAATAGTTTAGATAACCACTAGTCCTGTCCTACTCTACTCCTTCTACTCCTACTCTATTCGAAAAAAGAAAGGTTGATCAACTGATTAACAAGCAGTTCTCGTAGGAAAACTTATGTTGAGATACCTCCATTAGGAAGCCATATGCTCCACATTGGGAGTGAATATGTTTAAAAGATAGTGTCAATGTGAAGTCTGACGACGTCTAATGATTTTCGAAGCGTTTTTTTAATTTCAAAAATAGTTTATTAGTTTATTGACATTCTATAATGTCTCGTCTTGTGGAGCTATTTAGCATAAAAAAATACCTAAACATGACCGTTAAAATTTTTGATGAAATAATAGAAATTTCATACAAAATTTTCTGGCGAAATTATCACAGAACACAAACTTTATAAGCCTCAAAGTTAATCTTATTTAAAGTTTTACTAAAAAGTAAGAAAGTTTGTGTCAATCGTTTATTCCTAGTTTCCCAGTACAGATAGTTTTCGTTTTAACTTGTTAACAAAAAAGTTTTTTAATCTAATTCAATTATACTAATTATTATTTTACCGCTTTCGAAAATCAAATTAATTTATTTATCTAAAATATTTAAAATTCTTAAGATACAGTATCGGATAATATAACAGATTTCCACTACTCTGTTATACGTTATACCTGAACAACTACTGAATTTCATCAAACAAAAGGGAAAGGTATAACGTAAATTTACAAATAGAGTCCTAGCATCGTTTTTGAGAAGACTACAGTGCGTTTTTCAATTACCTTATCCCATTCGTGGTGGCCCTGTTAATTAGGAATATAGTTTGGACTATCGATAAACCGATAAACACGTTAAAACCTGTCATGTACTTTATCTAGAACGTATCAAAAATATCGAGAACGTGAAAAAAAATATGAGTCGGCTATATTAATTGATGATTTCAACGTTCCCGTTTTCATGTTAAAAAATCCCTTCGTATCTCATGCAATCACATTTCATTACCTTGTAGGTTTTTGTCATATTAACGCATTTATAAATTGAAATGACAATTTCAAAAAGTGAAATATGGTATTATGTAGTATGAAGTAATTATTTTAAAGTCATATTTTGTGTTTAGAACCTGAAATACATGGTTGCATACGTCATGCTTGTCGGATTGTTACTATACTACACCATATTTGAAATATTTCAAAAATCGACTTTTCCAGATGCTGTCATCGATTTTAATTTAATTAAAAAAGCATCCTTTCTCATATAAATTGGCTGCTTTCTATTCTCAGGTTCACAGATTAGTCACTATACCTCTAAGTAAATTTAATTTTGAAAACGAACTAAACATTATTAAACAAATTGCCAGTAATAATGGCTATGAGGCGTCTCTTATAGATAGTCTTGTATCAAAAAAACAATCTGGTATTTATAAATTACAATGCAGTGATTGACAACATTTCTATGTGGGTAAAACCACACGTACATTAGATATAAGGGTATCAGAACATTTAACTGCCTTTAGATTGAAAAAAAAACTTCGACATTCGCGAATCACTTGCTTATGGAGAACCATACGTTTAATGCGGGTGATGAGGTTAAACTGTTGCATCAAAACATGGGGGATCATTCGATGATAAAATTGACGAGGTTTTCAAATTATGATTAATTATACAAAGAGGACGTAAACTATGTTGTGTTTTTAATTTTTAATTATATGTACAAATCGCAAAACTTTCAACTTTTTGTATAATCTATTTCACAGATAATTTAGAGGTTTAAAAGTCAAAGTAACTCATTGTTACACCATCATTATATAACATAGCGTTTAGTGTTTGAATATACCCAATTCTCATTTAATTGATCATGTTCCATTATACCATTTGTATTTCATATTTTGCTACAAGGAAAATATATTCTTAATTTATAATTCATTCCATTGCAATAAATTCCATAATACGTACTGCTTATATGAAAAGAACCCAAACCGTATGATTGACATTTAATATTAAAAAATAAAAATCTCAAATATACGCCTGGTATGTAGGAAACTGGATATTTTACATAATTATCTAAAAATTCATTTTGCCTTATGAAATGTCATTCAAGTTAATACTGCGATATCCATAACGTATCCATGCCACGTATTAGTAGCTATCCGGATCAAAAAATAATAATGACGCAGCATTTTTGGAATCGGTAATTCAATATTGATTGTACGCCTATACGACCTATATTGTAGGTATGTATACAAAACTACGGCGTAAGAGCCGCTCCTTATTCAGTGTAAGAGAGGTATTCGATAGACTTTGTCGCTGCGACGTGATCTCGCATCGATGTCATTTTCCGATACAGAATTAACCCATAAACCCTTTAGGGAAAACGTATTTCTTTCCTGCCTATATATTTAATACATATAATAGAGTCGTGATTCAGCATTCATAAATAGTTTTTTTTTATAAAGCCATTGAATTATTTCGATTCAATTATCTTTTTTAAGGAAAAACGACTATATTATGATATGTAAAATAGACGGTCATGCTGTCGAATACTTAAAGATTTTGGGCTTTTTTTCATATACTTCATACTGCATTGTGGGGTTACGGACAATGAAGTATTCCAAAATGAAAACATTTATATTTTCAATCGATTTATGGATTTGTAGGAATACGATTTCAAAGCTGTTGCTTGACTTGATTAAGCGGTAGAGACGGATGCTGGTGATGATGACGGTCGATGCTGTCCAGAGTTCACTCGGCGGGATGGCGACAGTTATCACGATGGGACGGTTATTGTGTCGCGGACGGTGGTCGATACAGAATCCCTTGAGTTGTCATTTGCTTGTCTATTTATAATGTGTTTTGTGATCCAGTTTCAACAGACACTGATAAGCGTTGACCTCTCGTGCGGCGTCAGCAGAAAAACGGATATCGGTTAAATATTATTGCAAGCATTCCGAAATCTGCAACGTCTTGTCTTCTCATATGTATATTATTTTCCAATTAATAATACTTACTAATAAGCATCATGTTTCGGTGCCGGCGAGTATTCGTATTTCGAAACCTGCAACGTCAGGTCTCACCATAGATTTTTAACCAAATGTATGAATGTCTATGATCTTTTCAATTCCCATCCACCTCGTAGTGATCCTGAACATGGTCTGAATAAAACTATAAGTAGTCTTCGTAAAGCTCTTAAATCTAGTGTCATCACTTTAGTGGAACGATGAACATTTTCAAAAACAATAGCTCTTTTTAATTCATTACTCTATTCCTTTAATTAATTTCAAAGAATTTTCCAAAAATTATTTGAATGTTTTAATTTGTTCAGTCTGAGACACTAGTTTTGTTGTTTCCATTTTATTCTGTTCAAGAAGCCAATGATAACCAGGCTCTTAGCGCACCTTAGACAGACGGCCTTGTAATTAAATGATCATTTTCTTGAAAATGGTTGAGAATCTAATATATAATTTTGAGAATGAATTTAAGTATCTTTAGCTGTTCACAAAATCAAATAACAAAATCACCTCTGTTTTTCGTATGGAAATAATCAAATTCTAAATATTATATATTTTACTGATGAGATGCTTCTATCTTTTATATATTGTATATTCTAATCATATCATCGCAATTGTATGGTATTTTTTTACAGATCTTCTATCAGCATTGACGTGAGACCCCAGACTGACGAAATCAAAGTAATTCTGGTATATAACGTTCGTCATGAGTATTACGAACTTATTCAGCATCCTTAAACCAATTACCATATTTTCTTGGCACGTGGTATGATAATACGATATCAGCTAAATAAAATAAATTTAATAACTACAGGTATCAAATTAAATTAAAATAATTATTGGCACAAAATCTCCTAAAAAATGTGTAGTAGGTACTTAACGAAGGAAACAATTTTACCAGCAGATATCAATTAAATTTAAAAAAAAAAACATTTTTTACTGTCATGAACTTATCTTCTGCTGAGTTATGATCACCTCAACATTTTATATCATTTACTATTCATTGCCACATTATTTTGCAATATCTACTTCTTCTATATTTTGTCGATCTAGCAATTGCAATATGTTTAAACACTTATAACACAAAATATGACTGAAAACCATTTTTCTTATAAATATTACACCAATATCAATGATCTAGTGCAAAAATAAGTTTGATACATGGTTACTGAATTTATGAATAGCGGATTCTAATAATTTATAATAATTTCAAAATATAATATATTTGTAATATACCACTTCTATGGCAATAACTGTCAATACTAAGTGAAAAGACATTATAAATACGTACGTATATATGTATATACAAATAAAACACATTTTTTAACAATTTTATAAAGTATCGCCCATCGCAAGCAATTTCGACAGCTTAATGCTAGTGATTAGCGAAACCAGTCCTTATTATTACATAAAATTGAGCAATTGGCAGTTCATTGAGTTGATTATTAATTATTATCTGGGATATAATAATTTCTGTAACAAGACTATAAATTTCATTTTAAAGAGTTATTTAAATCATTAAGAACATGATTAACTACAAACTTAATTTGATTATCACAGAAATTATAATGTTATTAATTTTAAACATAAAACACAATTTGTTTGTACTACTTCCAAATCTTTATAATGATCAGGAACGGTTTCGCTGATTACGAGTATTATCAAATGATAATACAATGCCTTTCCACCAAGAATTGACAGTTGACACATTAAAAAAGATATGTTATTTAGTAAAATAGTCGCAGCCTAAAAACTAAAAATAGACAAAACGTTTTTCATTGTTTATTCACTTACCTCAAATAAGAGTTTCAGTTTACAGTAAAAATTATGATACTTACTTTTAATATTATTTGTATCATAAACATATTATAATTTGGTGAATTTTACTTACTAAATTCGATGCTAAATAAAATAACGGTATTATATGGTGGATCAGATACAAATTTATTGCCGATCGTTTTTTCCCTGGGCAATTCTTACGAAAACTGATATAAATTAAAATATCGCTGCTTTTCCCAGAAATCGCAAACGTGAATTCCCAATTCCCAAACTCTAGTTGTATAGTACTTGATCATAAATAACCCTCTTTCATTTGGGACGAGGCAGCCTATACAAAAAAGCACACGGGCGTTGCCTCATGTTATTAAATAAGAAGTTTTCTTTTGAATTGATGTTTCACCAGGAACCTTTATGAATTTTCACTTCAATTTTTGAGGAATTTTTTTGAACAGAGTTATAAATTATCGATAAATTACAATAAAAACAGATGGCACTTGCATTTCATTAATTTAAAAAACACATACATAAATTATGGCAACTAATTATTTGGTCGGTAAGAAATAATAAATGGTCAGTAAATACTTCCCAAATTGTCAGCTTAGGTTAGATTAGTATTAATATAAAATTAAAATTGATTATTTTGTTTTTCCACTGGTTTTAAGTCACTCTTTCAATTTTTGGTCAGTAAAAGAGGTTTAATAAGTTAGAAAAAATTCTGTTAAGATACCTCTTTAAAAAATTAATAAATGTTTAGTACACACGAGCTCATTTAATAAAATAAACGGTCAGTAATTTATGAAAAATTGTCAGATTTTTTAATAAAAATAATCTATTTTCTATGGATTCACGGTAACTTTTTGGAAATCCTTTTTTAATATAAAATTAAAATCTTTATTGCCGTATTTTATAACGACGGCCTGAAATACAAATCTCTATCGTATCAAGCTTAGAAATGAACCTGTTAAATGGTTTATATGAAATTGTGTATTTAAAATAAACTATGTCATTTATATTAATGCCAATAAAAACTATATTTTTTTATTTTACAATACATAGATCTTAAAGCCAGGAATTCGAGAAAATTGTAGGCAAAATTAATTTTGAAAATTGAAAAATCGAAGTCGGATTCGGATTGTGGGCTTATATCAGAGTAAGAGTCCACAGTTCTAGTTGACAACCTTTGATAGAAGACGGCAGGAAAACATTTTTTTTTAATTTAACAAAGAGGCTCCGAATATTATTTTGAAAAAAAGTATTCTTTAAATACGTCATCTTTGAATGGTTTGTATTTCAAATATTCCTAAACATAAAATAAACATAATTCATCGGTCCTGATTCCACAAGATATTTTCTCTTCGAGAAATAATGAGAGAGAGAAAATACGGATACTAATGTAATTTACGTAAAAATATGACAGGCGTATCATGTTCAAAAGACTTCACTTACCAATTAGTAAATTGACACCCTCCGTAAGATCCTTATCGTACAGGGTGACCAATTTTTTCCCGTCAACCAGGAGCGGCGTGATGTCGAGGAGAACACCTTCTGTGACGTCACAGTGCTCGTGACCTTGCCTTGTCACTTGATAGACAGCCGTCAATGGGGCATGATGCATCCTAGAGGGGAAAAGACGATTATTTAAGATAAATTTTAACACATTTTTTACCAAACAAAGATATTTATTTTCACTTTTTAAGTTGTACATTAATATACTTATTATTAACCACTTTCTTGGCAACAAAATATTATCATTGAAGGAGATCGCAAAATATTATCATCGCTAAATTAAAATGCATGAAAATTTGTTTTTTTTGCATAGAACACAGATAATCACGAATTCTGTTAGACAACAACTGTTAAAATTCAAGGGATATTAAATTATTTTTAAAATAAATATAAACTAAAACACATTTTTTGACATATTTATTTTTATTAGGATAAATAACAAAGTATTCAGTTCCACAAATTTTTTATCAGGTATTTGACAGAACTAGTTCTGACTGTGGCGTAAAGCCGAAATAGCTATCAACTACCTGATAAAAAATTTGTGAAACTGAATATTTTGTTATTTATCCTATTATAATGGAGTTCTACCAAGTAAATGCCAATTCAATCAATATATTTATTTTTAACCATGTCCACTCTCAATGTGGAGTATATTGACTCCTAATGGAGCTTTCTCAATATATATTGTTTTACAAGGTCTGCATATTAGTCAGTCTCTGTTTAAGACAGGACTAGTGGTTAACTAATCGTTCCCGTTACGCCCCGTTTTAAGGATCGGATGGGTGAGAGGGAGTCTAGATGTCACACACACTTGTGCCTTTGCAAACAAATCTATAAATCAAATACTGGAACTGCCCGTATTGGGATTCGAGCCTGTGAACTCCGCAACAAAATCCAATGACATTTACTTCTTGGCCAGAGGCTGGGATGCACATATAGACCCTATTATCTATGCTTCAATCGCAGGCAAATAAAGAGGAATGGCTTTACGTTAGAAGGTAAATAGAGAAATGTTATATTAGGAGAAGACTTACTATTGACTAATTGCTATCTCGGATTTGATACGGAAAGAAGGGAAAAAAATTGCGTACTTTGCCTTTTGATGTTCAATACACATATATACAGCAGTGTATACAATTGTCAAAACGGTTAACGCACCCTTAGTCAAAGAACGGTGCTCGACTGATCAACTTTCATATTAAAATTATATATTGATTTTATCATTTCATCTAATATCGGTTGATCATTTCATGTGAGCCAGTCTAGAATAAACTTATAAAAACCATTGATTTTACAAAAATTAATCTATTTTGAATATCATTAAAAAATAAATAATTTATTTCTGCTTTATTTCCTAAATAGATTCAATATATCCATCTTCATTTTTACAAAAATGTGCTACTAAAACTAATTCAAATAATAATTTTTAACACTTGAGTATTTGTATAAAAAATCCATATTAATATTCAACAGGTTATCTTTAAGCAAATATTCAATGTGAAATTGTTTTCACATTATCTATACGAAAAAGCCGCCACTTTTTTTAAATAAATAAAAAAGAATATTCTATAAAAGGAAATCTCGCGAACAGTTCTAGATAATCTTGTACCTTTCGGGTATTTTAGTCGGCATTCAACTTAAGTAAAAGCTCTGAGATATAAATCACTCGTGATATAAAGAGAAAAATACAAAGATTTTTCCAACATTGTTCATAGCAGTTAGGTCCATTCCAAAGTAATTTTCCTTTGCCTCTATCTCTGGCGAAAAACGAGTCCCATGATAAGTTTTATCTAATTGGAAATGAATGGTATTTTTGATAGTTTTTCTTTATGTTTTTAAAAAATATCCTACACTATTCTTTTCAATAAAGACGCTGTCAGATATTGACAGTGACGGGATTGACATTGACGTGGGTACAGTAATTGCGTGATGTTAATGCGGCAGGAGGCGGGAGGGGGTGCTGGAAATATTCTCGCACATACCTGTTCAACTCATATTACTTAAATATAATTAATGATTTCCCGGGCAAAATTATATTTTCAAGCAATTTTAAAAACTACCGAATCGATTAGTAGCTCTTAAATCAAAATAAAAATATTTCACGCGAATCTTTGACTGTTATTAATGTTGAATGTATTTAAGTTTCATCAAATTTTTAAATGAAATTATTGAATTCAAACAAATTAAATAATAATGTATACATAAAGGAAATCATTTACTTGCATTACTCTTTAAATATCACATCACAATTATGTTCTTTTATCTCCATAAGAAATCATCTAACTTAATTACTTAATATTATATAAGTATTTATTAAAACTTCAAACACTTATCTATATACCTATATACTGTTTTTTTTATATAAAAAATCGATACGAAAGAATATACCCGTTGAAAAATATACATAATAGTTGAAAAGCATTTTTCAATTTAAATATTACTATCAAATTTAATTTCCCAAACAAATTGATGAAACCTGCAAGTTACATATCACAAGGGGCACATTATAAAAGGATAATCCAGGTGACATTTATTTGTAAATAACACATTCACTCATATAACGTATTCCAATATTTACGGAAGCTTTTTCAAAAGTGCTTTTTTTCTTTTCTGTAAAACGCAAGTATCAATGTATTCGAAATTGGCTTCAAATAATTTGACTCTATTTTAATATCTATCTTGAATACATTGAATTATATACATATTTATAAAGAAAACAAATTACATTTTTTTTAAATCATTTAGAAAACAGATGCTTTCTTTGTTTATATGGTGTGTTTAGATTAATATTGAAGCATAGAGATCACATCTATTTTTTATTGATAAAATAATTTTAAATAAAACTTAAAAATGGAATTGAATCACGGATTTATTACAGCAGTATTTTTTTACATATCATTTTTTCTAATGTAAAAATATGTAGTAAAAGATAATAAACATTACAATCAATCGATAAAAAGTAACAAGTCTTATTTCAATTTCAAGTGGAATCTTTCAATCAATCTCAAAATGACATCAAAAATATCCTAATATAATACATATTATAGTGAAAAAAATAGCAAATGGTATAAACTTTGACTTTACTTTTACCTGAAACCTGATCGCTAATAATACCATTTACCACTAGGCGTCTGAAGCTGACTGTATGAATTATTTACCAAATATAATAACGTTACAAAAGTTTCTCCCGGCTCACATAAAAGAAGCACTCTCATCAGACTTAACGATTTCAATTTTAAAGTTAAGGTTGATTGCAGGAAAGTTTTTCCTTCCAAAAATGTTCTGGTATGACATCTGTGTTCTATAAATGCAAGTAGAGCTGGTAAATGGCGCGCTTTTAGCTCATTTTGTGGTCCTGCGGGAGCCTCGCTCTAGCAGCATCACGTTCGGTGAGATTAATGAAAGAGAAAACGAAATGAAACTAAAGCATGTTCGCTGGGGGAATTTTACTTTGTTACAGCACCGTCGCTTTATACTGATTAAACTCTTTACCTATCATTATTTATTATTATTCAACTGATTTAAAGATTATATCTCATAGTTAGCAGTGTACCGTTTTAAATATTTAATGAAAATATCAATATTGATGTTTCTATGACTATGACATCTATCGATGATAAAAATTAAGCATAATCACTAGAAGGCTGAAAATTTCTCTGGTGATTTAAGTATTACTTATTAAAATACTTATTTGGTAGTCTTCTGCGCAGTGTCACTGAAACTCGATACTTTAGTAATAACATAGGTCTTCTATCATGTATAAAAATAATAATGAAAACTTCTATTTAAATACAATAAATCCACTAAATACTTTAATAAAATTGTTCTTGATTAATAAAATACTTAAGTCTGTGAATATCTGAATCAATATTGGCAGATTTAATTTAAGACATCGACTGAGGGTGCTTGATGGCATTTCAATATCAAATTTGAATTGTTGACATTTTGTACATTTCCATGTATTTTATCACTGTTCTCGAATGCCTAAAGAAGATACCTAAAGGCAAAACCAGGGTCGTTAACGACAAAATACATGGAAATGTACTTGAATTCCATTATTCGACGATGTTGTTTCTCTTAGTCATATAAAAATACCCGAGAATATCTCTCACGTAGTTAACGAGTTGGTAGGTGTGCATTTTGTATCCCCCATCATCACAAAAGAAGTTTTCAAAGTTGAAAGCATAAAGGAAACGTTATCCGAAAACTTTTTTGTAAGAAATTCAAAAATTACAACATCATGCCAATACCAAAAATCTTAAGTATACATTTTAAGCGCCAGGCATAAAAATTGATGTTCAAAAACGTCAAACTTTTACGTTTATTTTCTATTATAACTTTACTTACGTTCCTTCGACACAATTCGTAAAACTTTTCTCCCGAGTATGGACTTGTTCGACAATTTGAAAAAATATGGCCGGGATGAAATGTGAGTTGAAAAAGATTTTCTCTGACAATATTTTAAGATATTAAAATTTCTTTTAATTACGGTATCACAAAAGAAAAAAATTCTTTCCATATTTACGCACGGACTTTTTTATACAAGATTAATAAATGGTAAGCATATTTTAGTTATTATTCAAGTATGTAGATATTTTATAAATATTTACTCGAGCTGCATTGGCAATATGGAGGAGTTTTATTGTAATTCTAACAGAACTTTTACCCATTTTAACGTTTTTTAGAACAACCAAATTAAGGCTGAATGTCAAATTTTATAAATAACATTAGAATAAACGATTAAAATCATAAAGGGAAATGCTACACATATATTATTTTGATACTAGAACAATGGGACAACATACCAAAGAGACCAATAATTACAAATTGTAGAGGGAAGTATTCAACTAAATGTAATTTAGTATACAAACTAGTATGAAGTATGCAAGTGCATTTAATGAGCGCCAGCATTTTTTAAACGACATTGAAACAAAATTAAATATTTTACGAAGTGATTTTGATACATATTTAATTCTAATACATAATTTTAGACATCTATTCATTAAAAATTGCAAGGAAAGGACCTTAGGGTCAGCAAAGAGGCTGCAGAGTCAAAGAAAGTTTTAAAAAGCAGAGAAATTTTATTCATTACAATCATCGGTTGATGATGATGATAATCAACCGACAGATACAAAATCACATTATAAATCTTCGTCAATTCTATTATGATATACTTTTGATATCAACCCTTTCTTATGAAAAGGAAAATCAAACAATATTTGTTGAAAAAATGTCTACTAAAAAGTCTCTAGTTGTATTTCATCGAGCTGAATGAATGCTGAAGTTATTATTGATAGTAATAACACAATTATCACAGATGCTACTTAGTTAAAGAGCAAACTTTTTCAACAATATTCCCTACCAATTAAGAGTATACATATGGCTTCCTGATTGAGCATTTCAAAAGAATATTTTTGGTGAGAAGTAGTAAAACATTTAAAATAAGGAAAGAGTTTAAAAATGAACTGTAGTTTGTGTATCCCCACCTCTTTGCCCTGTTTGCAGCATCCGACAGGGTGTGTGTGGGAAGGAATGGATAATTTACAAAGCCATTAAATATTTTAAATTTGGGGGTTCAATCCCTTGACCACCACTATTGAATATGACGAGTGCAAAAGAGCGTTACCACTCTTTCACAGAACCGTCATAACGCCCACTTATACAAAGTCTCACAATGTTCACATCAGCCTATTCATAACCGAACACGGTGGCGTGCTGTTTGTCGAACCCTTCCACTGAACAACAGTTGACTTATAGTACATAAATATTTCAATGGGCTCAAAAACAACAGAATGTTATCATTTCCGGAAGTGAAAAATTAAAGGGAATTGACTACACTAGTCAGTTGGACTCACCACTCCATCCCATCTACGAAAGTGAATATCTCTGTATTTGATTACTTAGCAGTGTTATACACAGGGCGAATAAATTTCAACATATAAAAAGTTTTCATTACATAGGCGATGTATTATTTTAAATAACACAATTCATATCAATTGAATTTTATATGATTGCTCCTGAAGATAACCTTGACAGTTATTTGAAAGGGTTAAGTACTAATGTTGCGGGATATCCTTCGTAATATATATTGAGATAAATAAGTAGTGAAAGGTGGTGGTTTAAAACATCGAACTGAAAATAAAGCTTTATTTTCAGTTCGATGTTTAAACTATATAGGTAGCATTATAATTATGTTTTTCGATTTTGCATATCTAACTAAAATGTTGTTATTCAATATTTTTGCTTGAATAATAAATACACTTATAAATTTCAGCATCAGTAACTCCATTAGCAGTTCAAAAAGTACAAACGGACATGGACGAAAATCGTTAAAAAAATATACAATCAAACTGACTTCTTAGGTCATCCGTCTAATAATTAATTAAATTAGGCTTTATTTTATTCACAGTTATCAAAGATGGTACTTTGTTACAGAGCAAAACTTTTCAATCATATTTGTAACCAATTAGGAGCATATAGCTTCCTGATAGAGCATTTTAAAAGAATTTTTGGTTAGAATTAGTAAAAAATCGAAAAGAAGGATAGAATTTGAAAATGATGCCACGCCTGCTATAGATTGTAAAATGGTTATTTAATGTTGCTGTTTATATCAAAAGTTCTTGTTTCATTTCATTATTTTCGCACACACATTTGCAACAATTGTCATGTTATTTACTCTGCATTATTTCTGCATAACGCTGGTCAAAATTTCGTATATAACTTTTGCATTGTATTGATAAGGTTAATCTCCAATGCGTTATAGTCTGCAAGTGTATATGCGAAATAATGTTTGATATAAACAACAACATTAAATAACCGTTTTATATTATATATCAATGAAAATGGTTGGCTTTTAGATATCTAGATATGATAATCACCGTTCCAATATTGAATATGATAAAAAACAATCATTTGGAATGAGATATTCAAACTCACGTCTGATATTTATCTTATACTTAATCAATGACATTGCCTTGTTGGAAGTAAGTAGTTCCGGTTTGATTGTAGGTGAAAAGTGACATCGTAAAAGAGTTGATTCCGTTCATTGCAGCAGCGTATTGAAATTGTCGGAAGTTTGGAAGCGTCGAGAACAGTAAAAAAGCACTTTGGTGTTATCTGTTTCTTTGACATGTCAGAAGTAAAAGTCCAAAGCGAGAAGGAATTTTCAAATGAATCGAATCGACGCATGTCACATCCAGAAATCGTTCCCCCGTTTGCAATTTTTTCAAATTGGAATCTCACTTTTGATTCGGAGTTTTATTTTTAAATTGGTATTTTATTGGACGACTTTCAAACGAATTACTTAAAATTGAAATGAAAATTTACGCTGTCGAGAAATCACTTTTTTTCGCTTTGATGTTTTTAGAAGAAATAAGCATGAAAGGTTTCCTTTCCATTTAAATCAAATCAAATTGATTTTTCGTTTAAAAGCACGCTACCTAGATGTAAAGATTGTATAAAAAACTTTTTTTTACACAAGTTTGAAAGTCCGGAAGAACATTATACCTGATAAATTCCCGGAAACATTTTTTATTAACTTTTACAATAACTTACTTCTTACACATATTTGAGCAGTATTTTATTAAAAAAAAAGTAAAGAGATTAGCTTTATGAAAGTTTTGTAGAAATACATGTACAGTTAAAGTAGATGTTTTTCTTAAATAATCATTTTCAGCTGCTGCTATAATTTCTTTTTCAATTTTCCATTGATTTGAGTCCAACCGTATAAGTTTTAGACTTTTAAAGTATGCATTAAGATTTATTCGGTTGTTTGATAAACACAGATATTTTTTTTTATATTTTTAATCGATAATTATGGATTTATTTCAAAAAAGATTTTACGAAAAAACATGTTTAAAGAAATACATAATAACTAATTATATAATTATTCTCTTTTTTCAAGCTTTTTTTCAAAAAATAAATATATAACCGTGTAACGTTGAAAATTTTCTTTACAAAAAACTTTGCATATTTTCATTATGAAAATTACCGTAATAAAAGAATTCTAGATAATATATTTGTATTGTTAATACAAGGCTTAATGTAATAAAAATGATCTATATTTTGTTACGGAAAAAATACTGTCAAAGTTTTATAACTCAAATCCGACAACGTCAGTGAATATGCGCCGCACAAAAAAAAAATTGACAGTTTGCTTGGAGTGTATAAAAACCACACATCTTATAAATTCTAGTGGCAACAGCGTTCTCGCACTACGCTAGAACTCATGCATGCACTAGTTGACATTACGTCTCCGCTTCAATTGAAAGCCGAAACGTCAGAGTTAAAACTGCGTCGTTTTGTGTGGTTTTCAGTTAATAATGTAATATTCATCTCTTCCGCCTACCTGTTTGCCTGATATCTGCGAGCATTTTGTGATTATTCATATGGGAATGGACTTTGACGGCGAGAGGAAGGCAGACCCTTCCCTCCGCAGACGACGGAATGCGAACATTTGTTCAGGTATTTACCCAAGGGTTAAGCAACATACCTATTACATACGTATGAATGTGTTTTGGGCAAAGCTGCGAAAATGAGAAACAACAAATGTCACAAGGTGGAGTGATAAATTTAATATTTTTGCCAACATATCATTTCAAAATATTTGAAACCTAGAAATAATAGTGATCACTTTTAAGGTGTTAACTGTCAATTCTTGGTGGAAAGACATTATATTTGGAAAAAAAACACAATTCATTTATACTACTTCCACATATTTATAATGATCAGGACCGGTTTCGCTCATCACGAGCGTTATCAACTGATAAAAATACAAACAAAACAGGCTTATTTACATAAAATTTAGTGTAAAAATGGAAAAAAAAAATAGTGACACAAAATAAGCATTTAGCCATTTTGGGTATGTTTCTAAAGATGTTTATTTTACCAAAAAAAAACTATGAGGAACGAGATAAATATAGATTTGACTTTTTCAAAGAACGATTACAGTTTAGATAAAGCAGTGGATCAACCAAAAGTCTTTAAGTCTTCAACTTGGTGCAGCTTTCGAATAATCCTGATAACGGTTTACGTATCGTATTCATTTATAACCTTTTTCCTCGACGAAACCTTCTACGCAATATTAAATACATGACAATTCACTAAAGTCTTAGAACCTCTATTGTGTGATTTCGTTTAGCAAAAGCTAAAGTTTTCATTTTGTAAAAATGGGCTGCTGACTTATTTCAACGATTCTCAGGAAACTGGTATCTTTCTTTGTGAACATCATTAAGTTCTCAATATACAGATAAAGAGATAAAACTAAAGCTGAAGACCATCGATTCCATAATAATATAAAATAGAAACTAAAATCACCTTAGTATTGTTTTAGAGAAATTTAAAGCTCACTTATTACATGAATTTTATGAACAGCTATTTAACTCAAAATTCCGAATAGATCCGAATTGCAGGAAAAATAATATAATGGCAAAAATAATATGTTGCACTTTGATATCACGTGTGAAAACTGTTACATTCATAGCCAACCCGCTGACACTTGATGAAAATAAATACAGTTTGAGGAATTCGCGAACATGCCCAGAAGAGCTCTCAATAAGCCACAAGCATGAGTTTCCTCCCACAAGTATCTTATTTTCAATTAGACGTCGCGGCGCTGGCGTCGCAATCCAACGGAAGGACGTCGACCCATTCCGAGTGGCAGTGAAAGGATAACAATGCCTTTAACTATTTTATTGCAACATTGTTGTCGGCCAAAAATGATATATACGGTCACGTTGAAATCTTCATATAATATACAGCAAAAAGGTCATTTACATTATATATAATTGTCAATAATGGATGTCAACCTAAGCTAAAAATTCAAATGGCTGCATTCAGCAGAAATATGTTTATAAAAATATTCTCCTATATTTTTGTTGTAGAGTTAAACCATAATTTATTATCAGGCATTCATATTCAAGTGCATGAAGAAGTCGAAAGATGAAATCTGGGTCGTTAAAAACAAAGCTTATCTAAGTGTACAAAATGTTAACGATTTAAATATGATATCAAAAATATTTTGAGAATAAAACGTATCTAAAATATTGACATAGGAAAACTATCAATCAAATATATATATTTTTTAATAAAATACAATTTTTTGTACTTCTTCCACTTGTTTATAATGCTCAGGACTGGTCTCGCTCATCACGAGCATTATCAACATGTGGAAGTAGTACAAGCAACTTGTGTTTTATTTTTTATTATATAATGCCTTTCCACCAAGGATTGACAATTTACAGCTTAAAAGTAAATAATTATCCCACAATTAATTTTACAATTTCAAAATTTGTTTTTTTTTTCACTTATATAATCTTATATTAAACAACGATATAATTCCCCATAATACGATGATATGACTTTTCCTGACTAAGAAATGATAGTTGTTGGCAACAATTCATAATTGTGAAATAATAGTTTGTTTATACACTTCGTCCTATTTTTACGCGTTATCCAGTTTTCATTTTGAATAGTTAATCAATTAAAATGTAAGTGAACTGATACATTTTATGATAAATACAAAAATTCATATAAATATGATTCTTCCCAAAAATGTTTTATAAAAAGTTATAAAATAAAATTCTAACAAAAGTATTTTATTGTTCGAATTGTTTATTACTTTGGTATCTTAACGAATGGCTACAGACCTATGATATGATATGATTTATAGCCACTGGACTAAAATCATTTCTGACCGTAATCCGAATTTTTGTAAAGTGTGAATTTTGAATAAGGTTAGTGATTGGGAGCAGGGCAGGGGTGGGTCGAGTTAAAAGCGGTTTGAAAAATTACATCGGATTTGTGTTGCCCAAGAAGGTACGTGATTTAATATTGCAGACGGAAGCGAAAAGCGGAACATGCCGAGCGATTTGCGTCCGCAAATATTCAAAGAATCGCGCTTCGCATTTTTTAGATTCTCCGTTGGAAAAAAATCGAATGAGCTGATCTTAATATTTAACGCTTCTTTTCGTTCGTCCACGAGATATTAAAATTATTCGCATTTTACCATAAGTAATTTGATTTATTATCATTGGTTTTGATAAAGGCGTTTCTCGTTAAGATCTAGCGATATTGCTTACATAATATTATATCATTAAGTTACTCCAAAAAATAATAGATATTCGAGAACTACACATTATCCATAATATGTATTATTAAAAGTGGAAAATACTACCCAAAATAAGTACTAAGGCAAATTTCTTTCAAAATAAGAAATCTTATGTTTATATATCATAAAAAAGATAGTTACAAAATTCAGTAACAAAGTGGCCCTGACACTATTTACAAATGCGCATCGCTGCTTGACCAAATTTATCCGCACAAAGCTTGTTTTCTTGCCAGATTTTATCCGGAAAGTTAACTGATATAATGGTTCAAAATATGTTATAGAAACACTCATATTATGAAAATCATCGATATATATGTATAAGTAATATATACATTTATTAAATAACTGACTTTATAAGTTATGGATGGTTTTAATTTCTGAATGTATTTTTTTATTTATTTATTAAATAAGTCACCTATTTTTAACTATATTTCGTTGCTGATTTCTCGCCTTGTGAGATTATTTTGTAAAAGGTAACCAAATTATTTGTTTTTTTATATATTTCTTTCCATTACAAATATTCAATGTCTGACTTTTTAAAAATTTCCCTATTCTTTTTAATTGAATATTAAGGTAACGCTTCAATTTGACCTTTCGTATGTTGGCCATCATTAGTATTCATTCAAAATATGATATTTTAGTTAAAATTTAATAAAAATTATATTTAAAAAATCTAAATTTGTAATAACAAACATTGCTTATTAAATAAATGTTGTTTATTATGATCAAATAATTCTCATTACAATCAGTAATTATAAATAAATATAATTGCTTCATATGTTTAAGAAATAAACAATAAATATTTAGATTGAGTACCTCGTTGATTTTACTCATTTGAAGTGCAATCAGTAACCATAGCATTGTATACTAGAATTATTGTAATGATTTTTTGAAGATTTGTAGAAAAGTATTAACATTCTGTGAATCAGACTGAAAGTCAAAGAATTAATTGAATGTTAGTCTTTATAGACTACATAGAGACAACCAAAAAATAGGTTAAAAAGTACGGTCTTTTTTATTTGAAGCATGAAATATTTGTTTTTATTTTATTTTAAACACTTTTATTTCAGTAAATTATAATTACAACAAATCATATTTGTTTCTATTGAATAATTGACTGTTAAAAGGTGACCTTTCCCTAGCTTCATACGTACTAAATGGAAAGCCTATTGTATTCACCCTATTTTCACATACTTTTGCAAAGTATGTTGGAACTTTTCCAAGATTTCATTTCGCACCGACGCCCCGCAGCTTTCCTACACACATCTTCACATAAATAAGCTTCATCTTACTTTTATGCAAATTATACCTATCACGAACACGCGCCCTTATTTTGGTGAATTAATATTTTAATTTTAATTCTACGAGGCTCAGAAATCATTAACCTCCCCATACATTATATACCCGTGGCTTTTCAGTACGCTAATATATATTATGTTTTATAGTTTACCAAATAGAATTTATCTTGCTTTTAATAAATATACTGTCGGTAAATGTGTCGTGGTTATTATTTGTTATACGTCTCTATTATCAAAAGAGACAAATAAGACTTTGGTCTTACTATTAAAATATGATACTTTTCGATATTATTATACCTTTGATATATTAAGGCAATGCATTCAAATAATATCACTCGTGTATACACTGTTTTTATTAAAGATTATTCAAATGGCTTTTAATTCCGGTCAAGTCATTCCACAGTGCATTTTGTGTCAATTTTGAGAACTTCAAAATCATTATCAACGACTTTTGAATAAAGCACATGAATCATTAACAACTAATTGCTATTGTATTTGATCATACTTTACAATAAAAGTAATGGTTTAAAAAAATATTTTAATAATATTCATCTTTCTGGGTAGCTTTTAACGTCTTTCAAACGTAAAAAATTTAAAAACATCCATTTTTTCATGATTTAGTCATGAAAAATGGATGTTGTATTTCTGTTGATAAAAACATAGATTTTTAATAACGTCAGCGATGTCATAAATGTAATAAAAAAAACTACGAAATTCTGCATGGTGCTCATTGCATCTTTAAATAATAACAAAATATGTCGTCAATAGAATAGATATTGAATATGATTCTCTGCTATTCAGCAATGTTTCTAAATAAATATGTTGTTAGGTATTGAGCATAAAAAATGATAAGGTGATATCAAAGTCAAAAAACAGCTTTAAATAAAATGTAATGCATTTAACTCTCGTGCCATTTGATAATTTAAGTAATAAAAAAATTGAAAAACTAACCAAATCCATGGCCAATATTTCTTTTATTTTAAATAATTTATGTACGCTTTGATGTCACCAGAATGCAATTTTTTACAGAATATTTATTTTCATATTACTTTGTCCGCACCACTCGCTCTAGCCTATAAAGATGATCGATGATAGAATAATATAAATGGAATAATTTTATTTTTTAAATCACATATTTTTCATAGTTAAAAACGCTTAACGCTTCTGCCATCTGTGATTTGAAGTAGATGTTACTATTCAGTTAATAACTATACCATTAGTGATACAATAAATCACATTTAAAATTCAATTTATGATATTTTACGTTAGAAGCATTTTGATGTTCAATTTGGGAGTCGTGTCAAGTTATTAATATTAATTCGCCACAATTAATATGTCACAATTTTTTTGATATTTAGATTAGAGTAAAGTAAACTTTGCTTGTCAGAATACTGCATAAATTTATTTGTAATCACTTTCAATAAACATCAATGAAATATACTTGAAAATGCATGTGCAATTATTTCATAAATTAACGAAAATAATGAAATAAAAAAATTTGATTCAGACAAAAGTCTGCATGTTCTTAACACCTGATTATTGATTACATATGAATAGAAAGTGAAAATGTATATAACGTAATTAAAATTTGCGGAACCAAGATCGTTTTTATTATACATGTTTTTTTGTAATACCTGTATTTATAAGCGTCAGTTTTTAGTAGCTAATCACATCCTAATAGAATTTATTTTTGTATTAAAATGTATTTTTTTCTAATTTCTTAATACATATTTAAAAAAATTAACATTATATTCTGTGTAAGTACATATTATGTTCCGGAAAAAATATATACTGAGTCGATTATGCTCACTTATTGTGAATCAATCTGTACAAGGTACAAGCCAGCATCGTATAAAGTCATCAAGTCTGATTTTCTTCCATTTACCATGGAATGACTGAGATTTCACTGCATGACGTCCATAAGTCCAATGTCACAAATACGAATTTCAACCATTCAGTTTTTTAATTTTTCTTATATCGTCAGAACAACCACTAACAAAAAAGTATTATATAAGTCTTTATGCGACTTTTCCTATGTATTAATCTTTACACATCAAGCAATGCTCATTGCAATACCTGAAATTAGAAAGAAAAAGAATTTCAAAATAGGATTATTAAATTCAAAAGATTTTATCGTTTCACGTTGAAAAAGTATTTTGTATCTATTCGCAACATGGCATTTGATAATTTATGAGCAATGAATTTTGGTACTTTTTTTTTGTTATGAAATTATTAAAAAAATTGTACTACCAATGATTTACAGGTTGCACATTAAAAGCGATGAAAAAGTTTATTTCTACCATAACAAAATCCTTTGAAATGCGATTATTATTAATAATTCATTTAATTTCCTTAAGGGTTAATACCTGAAATGAAAAAAACCAGTGATTGATATGCAGTAAATTAATGTGCAGTTCATTTAATTTTGTTAAATAAAATTTTGCAGTTTAATAGAAGTTTATTAAGTTTAAGACTCTTAGTACTGTTTTAATATCAGTATATTATTTTCTTTTGAATACATTCCCTATAATTTTAAATTAACTATTGTATTGTTTGAAGTGTATTGATTGTTCTCATTGAAGTATTTTAGCTAGTTTCGTGGATTTATTTTCAAGTGTGATCAAAAGAATCGGGTTCCGCTAGCTGTGAGTTTTTGTAGATTCATCAAAACGATCCAGAGTTTGTGTAAAGAAACCAATCAAGAGTGGACGCTAGTAAAACAATTTAATGGAAATTGGAAAGTTCGCCTTATACGGGACGACTGAGTAGCTGCCTTCTTTGTTTTATTGTCCTTCAAATTACAAAGACTTTTACTACCGCAATTGACGTAAGCTTTCCATTATTACGTCTTGTTTTATTGACCGAGATTAAATTCAAAAATGAACGGTCTTTTCATGTAGCAAACCGTAAGCAATTGTTTTTTTGAGTTGTATGAACAAACGTATTGCATTTAACATATAGATGCAATATGACGATATTCACTAAAGCAGCTTTTTATGATATTAGACATCTGAGATGTTGAATTATGCAACTCTTTGGCAAAAGCGTACACGTTAAAACTTAACGATGTAGAAATATCGACGCCATTTAAATGGATTTATAATTAATAATTCACTTCTGCTTCTTTTCTAAATAATTATAGGATTATCAATACTTCTTAAATACAGTATATTAATCGGTAATTTTAAATATTATTAGAAAAGGGTAATACAATTGTAAAAGTATGTTTTTCTCTAATTGGGTAAACAAACTCGATAGTTCGGTTACCCGAAACCGATGTTTTTTATAGAATAAAATTTACTTGTTGAAAAAAAGTCACTATCTTTAAAGTGACATTTATCCATAAAGCATATTATACTATATGCCGTTTTCGTCTGGTTGGAGAAATGACACATTTAACTCCCTTTAAAAATACACAGCTTAGTTTTGCTTTGATAATTTAATGAATTTAAAATATTTTTATCAATCAAATATTGTCAATATGTTGTAAGATAAACCTTAGCACACTGTGAAATTCGATTATTTTTAGTATAATTATTGCAGTAATAAATTAACAGAGGAGTAAGTGAAATAAAAAAATATAAGAGATAAGTGTGCAAAGAGTTATCAGCATGATAGAACATTTGATTCTTTTACGTATCATAATAACATTGATAAACAAAAAATAATTTTTCCGATCAATAGATGTTTCCTTCAGAGAAATTATCATACATATATTAGAACGCTGATAAATTACGAAACCAACTTTGTAACAATATATATTTTTATATCATATCTTCTCTTTAAGTGTTTTAAATGTGAGTATTTTTATAAGAAACAATTGACACTGAAAATAATTATTATGGAAAAATACGGTTTCGAAGAAATAGTATCTCAAGTCCAAAACACAAACACCACTACATTTGTATCACTAATTACATGGTATATTTACTGTATCATAATAAAATGAGTGATGATCCCAACAATAGTATTGCAGGTGATTCTTCACGAGCATTTGAGTATTTGGGGACATGATTAATGCTCTGCAGATTTCATGAACCATTTCCACGACAATAAATGGAAAACAGATATCTACGTTCCGCACTATTATAACGACACTCAAATATGATATTTTGATCATTGTTCGTTGGCCAGCAGAGTGTAATGAATCTCTACACGCAAAGAAGGAAGAGCGGACGAGAGTTGGGACAGATGAGTTATCGCATCCATTACATTCAAGACGAATTGCGTTAGATTTATGAGATGATATTAAGGTTGTAACATTTTCTGGCCATACACTAGAAGACATTTGGCGGTTATATACTTGTCAAACTGATAAATTAGCAAGTATTCTCATATAATCGCCGATATCAAGGAAAAATATACGCTTTTTGGGTACAATTTATAACACTTGTAATGTTTTCATGGTATAAATTTATATTACTAAAACATATCTTGACTGCCGCCTTAAAAAGACAGTGAACGGCAAACTGCATATTCTTGGCAATGATATTTTAGCTGTGATTTCATCCATAATATTTTTTCGCTTGAAATTCGTATAGAAAACTTCGACTCGTGGTGTCATCATTAACGACAATCAGTAAATTAAGTTAAATAGTCCGTTTAACATCAAAATGTATTTTAAAAAAATAAAACACAATTCATTTGGACTACTTCCACATATTTTATTTACATATCAACCGATTCATATCACATTATCATGAAATTGATAATGCTCGTGATGAGCGAAACCGGTCCTGATCATTATAAATATGTGGAAGTAGTACAAATGAATTGTGTTTTATTTTATTTAACTATAATGTCTTTCACCAAGAATTGACAGTTAACACCTTAAAAGCGATCAAAATGTATGTTTAATTACTCAGAATTTGTCCAAAAAGCTGTGTCAAAAATATTTTTTTACCAAATTTGACCGATTGATCCGATCAACGATGTAAACATTATTTGATTGACATAGAATTTTTGGAAACTTTTTCTTTTACTAATAAAAATACATTTCTGTTATATATTTGTTTTACATTATATTTCTATAAATTTACTATGCAATGTCAAAACTTTATTCTCGCCATAATACGATAATCATGGATTAATGAAAAATATAATAATAATAAAAAACAATTATATATTCAACTAACTAGCTATATTGAGTTTACACTGGCTGTTTTACTTTAAATAATAATTTTCAAACAAAATTTTAAATGTTAGGTTTATATTTTCTTATATATATGATTTTTCAATCATATTATTTATGTGACGTTAGAATCATTTCCTACTGTATTCATACTGAAAAACATCCTGTGGTGTGGTACTCTTCACACCTTATCCTAATATACAGATACTCCATTTCTGATGCTAGGCAAAAAGTATAATATTTGCGGCTGACATAGAAGTTTTTTCACATTGACTGTGTGTAATTTAATAAGACACCGTGTAACGTCTCAAACCCATTTCACATTTAATTCTTAATCGTTTTAATTGAATCAAAATATTATTTTATTACAACCCTAATCATGATAAAAACAGAATGGTTACGAAAAATGGAAAAATTACTACCAACCATCAAAGACCATCATTTAAAACGAATTATGATTATCGTCTCATTAGTTTTACAGATTTGGTGTTGTGTGTTTGGGGTAGCATATGTTGGTTCTCCTCGACTGTGAGAGATCCCTCGTCATTCAGAAACTTCTTCCCAGAATTACAACAAAACATTCGCATTGACTCTGTAACTAATGCCAGATTGAAGTAGCTAGCTGAATGTAATAGCCAAAGTGATTAGGAATTAATAGCTTACATTTATTTTCCATGTATGGGTATGGAACATCGTCATGGTGTCTTGTTGTAAGAATTATTATTAATCTAAAGATACAGATAGAGCTTAGTAAAGATATTATCAAAATAAATATATATAACATTCAGAATTCTAACATAGCATCGTTTTATCGCTTACTCCTAAAAACAATATAAATAATGTGTAATGTATAATTTAAGACATCGACTGAGGGTGGTTGATGGAATTTCAATAGTAAATTTGGATCATTGAGATTTTGTACACTTCCATGTATTTTGTCACTAACGACCCGGGTTTCGCCTTTCGGCATCTTCAGGCATTCGAGCACACGAATGGACTCGAACTGAGAGACAGTAAACAGTGTCTAACGCTTATATAGAAGATACAAATGCGACAAATATCATTTACGAGGCAATACATTATACGTATGAGAGCCACACCGATACCTGAGTTAAAATTTCGGAAATCGCCCTAATCCTTATTTTGTAAACACCATATTACCAGAGTGGCGAATTGCCGAAGGCGATTGCCGCTTTTCAACTTCTTTTAGAAATACCAGTGATTTTACAATTATAATAGTATTGTGGGTTTTGACGGGATGTAATTCGACGAATGGGTAAATATATACAATCATTCCACATTTAGTGAAATCTGTTAGGTGTTTCAACGTATCGGATATAATAGCGGAGAATTAGGAAGGTTATTAATTTCTATACCTCGCCTCGTAAATGATATTTGTCGCATTTGTATCTTCTATATAAGCGTTAGACACTGTTTACTGTCTCTCAGTTCGAGTCCATTCGTGTGCTCGAATGCCTGAAGATGCCGAAAGGCGAAACCCGGGTCGTTAGTGACAAAATACATGGAAGTGTACAAAATCTCAATAATCCAAATTTAATGTGTAATGTATTTAGATAAAAGAATAAAAGAATAATAGTTTTTAATTTCATCATATCTTTATTATTTATCGCAAATATATCATTTTAACAACAGTTTTTTAACGAGAACTAGTCCAAACATATTTATATATTGAAAGGTTCACATATGAAAATTTGAAGAGAACATATTTTGTAAGCCGTAAAGCTACAGATATAATATATTTGTTTGGTATATTTCTCTTTCGAAACTTTCCAACAATTTTTAAATATACTAGTAAAATACGAAAGAATAATATCATCGACCAAGAATATCATAAAATAATTTTAAACCAATAATTCCTTTTACAAGCTTTTGAGAAGTATTAACTTCTATAAATTACCATGCAAGCGGTATTTCAAAGAGATATAAACTGTTTTGAAACGTTTCCTATGATATCGCTTAAGAGTATGCCAAAGATGTCTTCGAACGGTTTGTCGACATTTTTTTCGCAGGGTCCCACACAAGTCCATTAGCATAAAACCTCTTTTCATCTAAATCTGGCTCTCCCGTAAACACAACTGAGACAAAAGAAGAATTTCCTTAATAAATAATCTAAGACATTGATTGAACCTCAACACCTCAACCCTGCCTGCGCTTGCAGACAGGGAAACAATAATTTCCCAACATCTTTGCCGAAATCCGATAGCAGAAATTTCACAAAAATGTGATCAATCTAAAACGCTTTATTGTGTTTATTTGAATAGAAACCCCACTTGCATTTTTACTTATACACTATAAATGTTCGATTTTTCAGAAGAGAAAAAATGCTTTAGTAAAAATGTATTCTCAATATTTTGTTGAAATATACCTGCTTGCATACAGCGTTGTGAAAAATATTTAAAACCTGTACAATATGGTTAAAAATTTCCAAAAAATGGAAGTTTTTATCGTAAAACTGCCATTTATAAAAAGTGGGATTTTTTTCTTTTTTAAATAAAACACAATTTCTTTTATACTACTTCCACATTTTTCATAATGATTGAAACTTGTCCTGATAATTTAAAAAATGTTTAGTATTAATACAAACCAAACCAAGAATTGAAAGTTAACACCTTCAAAAAAATAAAAGGCGAGAAGTCAGAGGCTTTGAAGAATATTTTTTCATATACGAGATTGCAATGTTCTGCAAAAATCTGAATTAACAAAAATATACTAACAACTAACATTTATCTAAAATTTTTCATTGTTACTTAAATTTCCTGTTTTTTTCTCTAATAGTGTGTTATTATAAACCTTAACATTTTTATTGAAATTTTAATATAACATATAAAACATAATCTAAAATATGATATTTCACTCTCAAGAAAACATCATACACTTGAGAATAAACGAATAGACGTATTTGTAATTCAAACACACCTATGGGATCGAAACTTGGCTATCTTCAATCATCGGCTCATTCAAAATGTGCTGATCGATATTCCATCGAGGAAATCCACCAGGGACATCTATTCACTGGACCAGACAATATTGGATGCTGCAGTTAGTGACGTAGTACGACAGATAAAGCAGTTACATTAGCGCTTTATGTAAAATAGAGATGGAATATCTCATGAATAATTTAAATGAATTTTCTCTTTTATTTTTACATTACTTTAGTATCTAAGCACGTGTAACCTTTTAGCAATAGAAGCGTTTTTCATTTTTTTTAAAAGATTATTTTGCTTAAATGTACGTATATAAATATAAAATGGAAAGAGTTGTGAAAAAAAAATACATTACTGAATAAACAAAGATCATAAGGCTGTTTTAGTAAATAATGGATTCCTAGCAGGTACCCTTTGTATAATAATAAATTAAAACTCATATCTACGATTTCAATGTTTTTTCAAAACATCTACACTTGAGCCTCGTATATCACAGTTTTATACAACACGGTTTTAATATAGCACGGTTGATTAATTGTGACATCTTTTTGTACAGGACGCTTTTTATAACACGGTTTCAACATTTTTTTTTATTTTATAGAAAATGATCTTAAAATGGATTGATGTCCAAGAGAAAACTACAACAGATCTTGGCCCCTTATCACAAAATACGTAAAGATTTATACGCTAAAAGCGACTCCTTCGAAAATGAAAGCTCACAACCTATCAATAAATATTTAAATGTATATTATTTCGATTGTTTATTAAAAACAATAAAGGATATTAGTACACCTCGATAGTTTTTTGGAACGCATTTCCTAATTTTGTATGGACTTCAAGCCTCTTATAACACGTATTCGTATTACACGACGTTTTTGTGGAACTATATGGTCGTGTTATACGAGGCCCAAGTGTAGTCTCATGAGGCTTCTCAAATAAGCGTAACACAAGTAACACTTAATTTTAATAGATATTGAATTTCCTCAAAGAGACTACTAATCTTTATTTTCTTGGTGAAATGATAATATAAATCCTAGTTCAGGGCAGTCGTTGATTCCGTATGACAACCAGGTAAATTAAAAATAAAAACTGTCCATAATGGTCATGTGAAATTCATTTTCACATGTGCCGTATGTTTAAATCAGTACTGTCTTTTTAAAAAAAAAACCTTTTTTATTACGTTGATTCCAAATAAAAACTACTCACCTATCGCCATCACTTCTTGTTGTACGATTGGCCGCTGAATTAGCGAGGGCCAGTTGTGCATCATCAATCCTCACCAATAAGATATCTCCGCTTTGGACTTCTGCCGCACCTTCCCAGCTCAGCACCATCGGTAGGCAGTCATCTTCGTTGCCTCCGACTGGTCCCGATGCTGCCCCAACTCCACTGGGACACTCCTCAGGGATCTACAAATGAGAGAAAACATATACATAAATAAAAAGTACGAGTGATTATGTAATGTGACATATGTCAAGGTTGTATTTTTTAAATGAATATTACTATTTTGCAACAGGAAACGGAAAAAATATTACAACTGAAGTCTTTATCAAGTAATCAACATCCACTAAAACTTCAATATAATGCGTAATAAAGTATCCTTCCAATGACCATAAAAAATATTCAACTAGTATTATTATTAGGTAGATTGCCCAAAAAAGAACGTTGTAATTTTATTTTCTTGAACTTAATTATAAAACATAAACATTATCTATCTTTTTAATAATTGTGAAGCTCTGAGACCAGTTTGGCTTAACGAATATCCATTTTCAATCGATTTCTCGTTAAATAAGATTATTTAGCATACGCTTGTAATATGGAGTATATAGACTTATCATGAAGCATTTCAATAGGGACAGTTTAAAAAGGACTGGTTTTCAGTCCGCCGCTCAACACATCCCTTCGGAGATGGTAAGGAAAGAAGAATCTACGAGCCGTTTTTAGGAGAAAATACAGGGTGGTTGTGATAGTACCCAAACACGACAGAAATTAATGCGTTTTGATACATGTCAATAAATTGATTAACTAATATTCGATATTCGAACCCGTAACTCTGCAACTGAATCGTATGAAAATCTTGACTGGTTTAGTACATCACTTCCGAAAAAAATTTAATTTAACGTAATCTTACCTTAATAAACAATTATATATTAAACAGGCACAAAATTCATCAATTCGAAATAAATTAGCATGCATTAGTAGCACATCAAAAGGTTCGGAATGATCAAATTGTAAAGCTGTTATACCATCTCTATGCGATAAATTCAACACCGTTTCCGTAAAGTATGTACATATCAACGTGTATTGCCTTCAGCTTTATTGAAATGTTAACCTTCCCACTAATGTAGACCCTAATCGCTAATAATACGCAATTCAAAATGCAAATTACACCATCACTGTGTGCTGTTGTTGAGGCGTCTAACATGCTGAAAAAGCGGAAGTCAGAATCACACACACGGGAGACAGGAAAGCTTCGAACACCTCCGCGCGCTTCCGGCGGCGTTAGATTCGTCGCTCCATCAAAACAAAGAGGACAATGAGATTACGCGTAAAGGATCAAGCAATCTGATCGACCCGCATGCTTGACTTCTTGAAACAGCGAATATACTATTTCAATTTACTACATTATATAATAAATTGACAATACCTTTTCCAGATTAATCGCGCAGATAACTTACTTTTCATATTTCATTTTTATTTTAATTCGCGATATATATAACATTGATAAATCAATCGTCAACTACTCCTCAGTCTAGTTATTTTTAAAAAAAGATTAAAACATTGATGTGGTTCTTTTTAGATGTTTCAATATATAATTAGGTTGGCTACGGCTACGAATGGCTCGGGTTCAAATCCCGGTGCGGACGGTTTTCATAAATTAATCTTTCAATCGATTTATGTATTTCTGTTCGTAGTGTGAGTGTTTGTGATGTTTAAAAAATTCCCTCCCACCCATCCGATCGTCACGGGGCGTAGCAAGAGTGATAAGCTAACTACTAGTCCTGTCCTTTCCTTCTATCCCTACTCTCTTCAAAAAAAAAGAGATGTTGAACAACTGAGTAACAAGCAGTTCTCTTGGAGAAAATCTGTTAAGATACCTCCATTAGGAGGCCACATGCTCCACGTTGGGAGCGGATATGGATAGAAATATTTGTATTTAATTATAAATGTGTTATTCCACTAGTAGTGTTACTAGAAGTTTCGACACGTGTTTTAATGGAATAATAGAATAGACCTTTCAATTTCAATATTAAGCTTCCCGTTTTCATGCTAAAAAAATCCCATCAGGTCGCATGCATATTTCGTTACCGTGTGGGTTTTGTCATATAAACGCATTTATAAAGACATCAAAACTAAATAAATGGCTTACAATTAAATGTACTATTGTTTAGATCATGTTCCCTTTCATAAAAATAGTTTTCACTTATACCAAATACATAATACAAAAACAAATTCTTTCACTAAAAATAAAAAGGTATATCACACTTACGAAAAAATATTTTCACTCGATATAAATACTCACACTTTGAAATCGATAGTTGCACGAAGCTGTAATGAAATGTTACTTATTCTTCTATCCTATATTAGGCCGCTTATATTGTCTTTGCTCCACGCATTAGAATACATTACACAGACCAAACCAGACCAACCCTAACATAACCTACTACGACTTAACTCACATTGTTAAAAGAATCCGTGACTAAGTGTAAACTATTAAAATAAAAGTTTGAGTGTACTAAGTAAATACTATCTTATCCAAAGTGCAAACTACCGAAATAAAAGTTCAAGTGTACCAAGTGAATACTAAATGTGCTTTTTGTATTTTTTAAAATCCGTATAATGTTCCTAAAGCTCGAGGAAAATATGGGTGTTAACACAATACATAGTTAATATCCATAATTTAATGATAAATTTTATTTTTCGAATAGCAATCCAACAATGTGTGCTCTCCCTAGTTATTCCTTGCTGTGCAGATTAAATCAGAATCCTCTGCGGCGGGATATGTGCTTAATCTGGGAAACAGTACAAAGCTGACTATTCCCGTTGCTAATAGAGACTTGCAGAGGCTTAACAAAAACAAACATCTACATAGAGGCAGTAATAAGCTTTATTCCGCACACGTGGTTGCCAACAACAACTCTCGTAATGAATCAAAGTCAATACCACCTTTTAGATAATATGTGCAACGCACGTATAAGCCACGTATTTAGTGATATCATTCAATGAAACTGGCTGAATGAGGTGGACACAAACTAAAACCATTTATACGCTAGGTCGATGCAAAATTTATTGCCGTCTTGGGTATAATATTTCTGTTCACTAAGTGCAATCGTTTTTTAGTCAATGGCTGATTTTTCTTGTTTAGTTGTTAATATTACTTAATGGAATTTATTACATCCGGATGACCACTGATAGGATGTACTCGACGAATCTACGGGACGTTGGGATGACCTAGGAGAAAGCAAGGAGATGCGATGGCCATATGCTCTGAATAGGGAGTGCATATGATAACGCTACACTTTCCATCACCTATAAGAGATTGATTAAAAAACGATACCCCATTTTTGCTAGTCATCAAATATCCTAGTATTAAGCCGATCTATCTGCGATAAGTCATGCGTTATACTTTGACAACGTTCTAATTTACTGGTGTGTTGTACAAATTAAACGTTTCTGCAAGTGATCAAAGTCATGTGTCCATCATAGACCAGAGATGGTTATCATTAAATTTTCTGGGAAATCCAGAGTGGAGCTCATTTTCGAGGGATAAAATCCAAGAAATTAAATCACAACCAAACTCATTTTAAAAGATGATCTCAGAAACCACACGGCTATTATTTATAGAAGAATGCCAATCCTAATAAATCATTTAAATAAACTTTACTAACTTAAGAAAACCATGCACATTGAAAAATTCTATTCTGCTATGCGTTTATTTTTTTACCTCACTGACGCTTGTAAAAATATCTTTAGGCCATTGAAATAGACGTATTTGACAAAATAACTTACATAAGCAAAAAAGAAACTTTAGTTGTATGCATGTATTCAATGTCTTTCCACCAGGGATTAAAATTTCATAGTAGGTATGGTATATTTTTTTTATTCGAAAATATTGATCACAATATTTGTGGGAATTTTTATGTATATTTATTTGCACCCAGAATAAAACAAAATATGTGAAATTATCATGGTGTACTTATCATTAATTTTGTTCAGCGGACCACACTTAACCGGATTTTCCCCTCTTGCTTTGCACTGTCGCTGTCATGTTTCGGAATTCGCAAAACTGCACCAGCCAGACCGAAAATCCTTTACTCTGGATGAACAACCGTTTTTTTTTTGTAGCGCAGTAATATTTATATCATCCTTAATATTCCAAGGTAGATTCTGGTACTATTAATAAAATTTAAGCGTTTATCTATATTTTTTCCACTCAACAGCATATCGACTCGCGATATACTGAGACAGTTGTAGATATTTAAGTCGGAACTAATTGTAAGCCGGTCGCCTAATATCTATTTTGAGTAAAGAACAAAAATATAAACATTACGTGACTAGAAGACCAGATAGTAGATAATTTCTCTCATTACATCCCATTCTTAGGATTATGTACAATATAAAGGCTTGAAAATAATACAGACATCCATTCCTTTAGAAAAAACGGTTGACCAATAAATTTAATGTCTATTTGAAAAACGAAAGCCTTAAAGCATTTCCATTTGTGATTTTTCTTTGTCTTATTCAGAAGTGCTCGGAGAACATTTTTAAGCCGATTCATGTCGAATTTATCAAACGTTTTACATTATCGAGCCCTAGTAGCTATAAATTTAAATCTGTAATTTACACAATTTATAAAAACACAGTAATTATCTTAAATCTCATAAGAAAAAAATGTTACTTAACTTCCTTAATATACGTGTTTATATAAGTTTGCTTTTTTAAAAACAGTTTTTAATTATTTATAAGATACATTAAAGAAAAAAACCGCTCTCATTGCATAGTGTTTTTAACAAAATTCATTACTAACATGTCACAAGAAATGTTAAAACAAATTCGTCAGTATCATCGTTCTGTCAGAAAAAAGTCAATCAGTGCATGATTGAAAATTTCAATATTTGTATTTTCTGCATTGTTTATCTTTCAATTACTTTTTTTTTTATATATAATGAGTTTTTTATTTCAATGAATTTTTGTTTTCCTGAAACCATGGAAAAAAGTAACACTTTGATATAAATAGCTCGAAACACGAATTTGAATTAGCGTTTTGAGCCAGAAAACGTGATGACATAAGGGACTATCTGTTTTTTATTATAATTACATTGCCCCAATGATTAAGTCAATATTTTAATATAAAATTTACTGCAAATTTTATCAGAAAAAAATTTTACTCCTACAATAGTGGTAGGAATATTTTTCGAATGAGAATAATTCTCCTGCAATCCTTTGGTTGTTTATCCATCCCTAGCACAAGGAAGAGAATTGTGATTTTCGGATAGTGCCAACGAAGTATTATATAACTTGCACTGCGAACTAAGCAATATATAAGACTTACGATATGAGAAATGAATACCGGAGATGCAATATATCTCTGGTGAGATTGCTACACTGCGGAAAATAAAAATGACTATTGCAGTGACTGAGTTATGTAACATATTAAATTTGGTATACTTATGATTCAGAATTATAAATGCATTAATCGTACTGCGAACATGAATATTGACAAGGGAAATATTGAATTTTGATATTATATATTATTGACACACTATTATCGTTCTGTCAAGAACTATTAAATCAGAAACACTTACTTTGTACTACTAATAAACAGAGAAAAGCTTAACAGTTCACCAACTTTCAACCAACAACTTTATCTCCCTAGCTCCCCTTTACTGTATCCTTTACGTGAGATTAGTTTGTTTGTACAATAGTCTTAAATTATTCAAGAAATCAAAATAATGTAATTCCTACAATAATATATCATTTGATATTCAACCTTACAAAAACCACCAATTAAAAGCACTAGGTGTCTCTATATTATATTCGTTCCCAATTACATTTACACGATAATTGGTTAGTTGTGATCGCATGCAATTGCAGAATAATACGAGTTTGTAATTTTTTATACGACTATTTTCCCAATTATTTTACGAGTCATTATAATCGAATCAGTATTAAAATTAAGTCAGATATCAATTTAGTTTCTAGGCTAAGTGATAATAATTTTTCTCATTCTGTCTTATATAATAAACTATTTGTTAACTGTCAGTTAATTTGTGTACTCGAATGCCTGAATATGCTGAAAGGCAAAAACGAAATACATGGAAATGTACATGATGTAATTTACTTACTTTGTATTAACCGCATTCTTTTATCCTAATGTATGAAACTACCAAATAATCTAAGATGAGATTTAGGTGCCACTTTAAATTCACGAAAAAACCGTTGAAAATGTAAGAGATACTGATTTTTTAATGCATCAAATAACGTTAGCTTATTATGGCTGTTACAAAAAAAAACAGCATATTGTGCGTAGCTAATGTGTACACAAAAATACTAAATAATAATGTACAGGAAATTATTTTAAGAGATCTCAAAACGAAATTTTTTTCGCTCTCCTGTAAAATAGTGTGAGGAGTAACGAGCTTTGCGTTCAATACATTGTTACCAACTTTTGTGTGAGGTAAACTTAAATGTTAGAAAATTGTAAATAAAAAATAATCGTTTCCATACAAATATACCACTAATACTCTGCTTTGTGTTTACATCATATTCTATTCAAAGGAAAGATTAGATCGACTATATCACAAATATTTATGCATGTGGAAAGAAAAAGACATTTTCTAACAAATTTCATTATAACGGTGATAAAGCATCGCTTAGTATTTTTAATAGCTAAGACAATAACTATAACTAAGATGAAAATTGGCAAAACAGCGTATTCCTAATGGACTTGAGATTAATTCAATGATAATTTTATTAAATACATCAATATCAATTGATACTGAACATTTTTAATCTGGTGCAATATAACCAATGTATAGAAATGATTACAACTATGTTAAAACGATCCATCCAATCGTTGGTACCAGCTAAATCATCAAAGTAATTAAATATTCGTACGACAAAAACATAAAATAAAAGACTTGATTCATTTAGTGTACCATTATAAACTTACACACTTCAGTAAGAAGATCTCAAATCTAAGGAGTCTGAATCAAAATTATTACGTCGGAAGTAGAGACTGTGATGGGATGAATTAATGGCTTTGAGATTATATTATTCTAATAATTGATATTGTTGTGTACCGCTAATCTATGGGGTGGTCCATTATCAGAGCTAAAGCCAACACGAAATAGCTTATAATATCATATAATGTATCACTGAGGGTTTCCTTTTCCCGTGACCATGTTTTCGTAAATCTCGTAACGGAAAACATGTTTTGAAATGTGATTTACTCTGAGGTTGTTTGTGTTATTTTTACAAGCTTGCTGACTTATACTCACGTGATATTTCATAAAGGCTTGAATAAGATTTGATAAAAACAACATCAAAAATACAATTTCGTCCGTATGAAAACGATTTTTTTAAATATTATAAAATTGTTGTATCTCAATTTACTTGTGTTTTGATACAATTATTAAATCTGCGAGTAGATTTTTCTTCACAATTCATAGTAAAGATCTCAATATAATGTTATTAGTAGAACTATGAAGTATCGGAAAAAATTCAGTGTGCAGCAACACCATTTGCTGCATTTTAAATTGCATTTGTTTTTTTTTAATATTCATGGGTTTGAAATTTTAAACAAGAATTATATTACTTTTACCGATCGTAAGTTTATTGTTGATATTCGTTTTACAATTTGCTTCAGTGTGTTTGAATAAGTAGCTAACTCCTCGATGAGCTCCTTACCTTCTCTTGTTATCCAGCTAAAAAAAACGACTAGGATGAAGAGTTCTCTCGTAATGGATCATTCAAATGTGAAGGGTCCAACGAGGAATGGATATATTTAAGTAATTTGCTCAACCTCCCATTATCAAAAAGGGTAAAGCATAATTCGATAAGTTAGGAAAGAAATGTCAACAAGCTTATCGCTCTTTCTACGCCATGTGTTCCTGATTGAAAACATTACAGCCATACATTTCTTAATATTTTGATTGGTTAACTATTATATACATAAAATTAAATATACGGCTTGTACTTTATAATTGCATATCTTTAAAATTATTTGTCTTGAACAAAAATATTTCTCATTTAGAACTCTTTGATGATGTGTTTACATATATTTTCAACCATGTTTGCTCCCAATGTAGAGAAAATTGAGTGCTACATAGTACAGTATCTCAAAATTCTGAAAAGTCTGTCAATCAAACTATTCGTTCGTGGAAATGCATTGGGTAAGGGGAAAAGTATATGCATAGCATGCTGATTGTTCTAACTACACGCGTGTTTAAAATTCGAGGATTAGAGCCTAAGAGCGTATGCTACATGGTAGAGGTTGGCACGGGCCCTGTGCGAGCCCGTCATTTTCAGGCCCGGCCTGTCCCGAACCCGAGTCTCAATATCACACTTGTTACCCGAAACCGAGATTTATTCTTCTCATCCCGAAAAAAGCCCGATTTTTTTTAAAATATAGTCATTCATTTATACTTTTCAAATAATATATGTTTTTGTTTCCATATATCCAACGATATTCATATCACATGAGAAATAAATTATTTAAGTTATGAATACTATTGCCTTATGGCTGCCTCATGACCCGAACATATTATGAAATATTTTTCTTAAATTTGAATTACTTACCCGGGCCCGGCCCGAGCCTGACTCTAAATTGTCTTTACTCCCGCGAGCCGGGTAATGGCCCGTGCAGACCTTTACTACATGGTTTCCGCCAATAATCTACAATCTCTTACAAAGGTGCCGTAAATATCTATTAACATCTACTTATACCTATAATATCGATATCAAATATAATTATTGTAATATGCGTGACACGATGTAATCCTTCGTCATGTATTATTGTCACTATGTACGGATCACATCAACTTACAACTCCACTTGATGACAATAATCGGTGACATTCCACATATCGTATATCACTAAGTCGCTACATACTACATACTTGAGATACTATTGTTACGTTGATGTGCCACGTACTTGCCATTTCTCGAGTGTCAGACTTAATTCAGAAAACCCTGTTTATCCATTTCACTTCAGTAATAATTGTTGGTAGAAAGAATATTCACATCGTTTTTTAAATTCTTAGCTTTCTGAAATATTTTCGATTTTACAATACATGTATATAATACATATTTACTTGTTTTATAATATTAATCAGTCGGAAACCTTTCCTGACATATGGACCACGCTAAATCCTCACATTTAATTACCAGGCCGCAGGCGCTTAAGCAAGAGAAAACAGTTGTTTTCCGTTAATCTACTGCAATTGTGTGGTCAACAAACAATTTGTTTTACTTTTTTAATGTCATTTTGAAACTGAAAAAATGGGTCACATGCTGTAACAACATATTATTTAATGTCAAACATTTATAGGCCGTCAAAAATTTATATGCAGACTGCTGGTTGTTCAGCCTTGTGATTATCAACAAAATTAAATTCGTATTATTTTTAAATACTTAGTTCTAGTTAATAATGTTTTTAAATAGAAGCGCTTTTGAATTAGAGTACGAGATAATTTCGTAAATATTAAAATTGATTTCGATTTATTTACTGAATTATAAAAATATTTATTTTTGTTACTATTTTCATGCAATAAGGCACGATATAACGATGTAAGTGAATGGTTTAATGTATTTACGACTGAAATAACCAGTGAATATATTATATAAAAAAGATAAGATTCTTTAAAAATTGATGTAAAGTAGTTTGTATCAAATAGTTTATAGCCTACATAAAAATACATTTAACCTGCACTGTACCGCACTTCACCGACAGCTAAACTTTAAGCTCCCCGTAACGACATTCGATAAAGAGGCGCGCTTTTTTCACAGGTGAACCAACGAAGCAGCTTTCACAGCAGAAACAAAAGGCTTCACGTCTAGTCCTGGAAAGCTTGCGCTCGCTTGATCGTTGTTTACAAATTGATACGACCGAGGGGACAGAATCGTTGAAGCCGAGACTACAAAATACGAACATGAAAAACTTACTAATACACACACGAGCAGGTTCGCCTAGAAGATATGAGTTTGAATGCTTACATAAAATAATCACGTGACATGTTCGGTATTTGTATAGCAATCGGCTTTTTATCTTATACAACTTTATAGCAAAACCGTTTAAGGAAACAGTTATTTTACATAAAAAAACTGTCTTGTTGTTTTCACTAAGCTTCTTTCAAAACAAATAAAAAAAAGTCATTAGAAAATCATAAAATAATAAACCTCATTCTCATTCGGCTAAAATATTTTTAGGTTCGAAAATAAAATTTTACTTCAATATTTATTTGAACACTTATTTATTTGAAAAACTTTAAGAGGATAGCTATAGTTATAGTCGGTTATTATAGAAAAATACGAAGTCCGGGTAACAGATATTTTTCATTAAGATTTTAATCTAATCATGGTGTAGTTAAAAAATCTTTTATTGCTTGAGGATTGAATATCAAGTATATACTGTTAACTTAAACATTCAGAGTAATATTTTAGAATGAATTTATCTTATTTGATTTTTCTTTTATTATTCAACGGTGTTTTGACCAATTGATGTAACCTTCAAAAAATACGTCAATGAGTAATTGTTTGGATCTCATTTTAAAGACGACATAGCAGGTCTTGGCCAAATAATTTAAATTAGAAACAAAATGACCACTTTTTGGAAGGGAAACATCATTTTAAATTGGTTTTAGGATTAAAAATTCTGAGCCCCCCACTTGATGTAAGCCACTATTGCATCGACACTCACTAAGTATAATCCCGTATCTGCCAACATGAGAATTTACAGGAGTGCATTTCAAAGATTCATAACGCAACTCTATATAATGTTTTCGATAAAAACTGTTTTAACTCTCTAATTTAAATGTTGAGGGTTACATCAATTGGCAAAAACATTGTCGATATGAAGATAACAATTAATTTTTCGGAACATTAAAACCAGTGTTTGTGTGAAAAACTGTTTTTTTTATCATTTTATTTGAATGTATTTTAAGTCGTATAAAAATAATAAGTTGGCTTTATTAGAATATTATATATAGCTCAGTAATTTTATTTTGATTACAGTTATTCCACAAAATAGCACATTCAATATAAACGTTTTCGCAATACTCATTGAAATCCTTGAACATAATAACATCTAGGGAACGTATATTGGATGTCTTGTTTGTCTGCTCTGACCTCTTACGTGCATCTGTCGTATTATATGAGTTCCGTTTACAATATTACAACGCAAGCTGGTACAATGAACAAAAGATTATAAACTTCGTTCAGTGCTATCAACTAAGCTTTTATGTTATAAAAGAGAAATAATTGATTATATGTATCATAAAGAATATAGTAATCCATTTAAGCTAGTAACCGCAATACGGGTCAATAATTGGAATCCTTGAATAAGCATTTTATGCATTGTTTTTTTATAGAAATACAAAAGCAATGGTATATGTAGAGCAGCGAGCACCAAACTATGGCTCGCCAAAGATTTTCATCTGGGTCTTAAAAATTCCCTGGAGATATTAATTTTATAAAATTTCATAATTTCGTAGTGAATTCACGACAACTATATTTTTCAATTCATTAATTGGGATAAGACTATCAGGTAGTGAACCCAAAGGAAGCGAAGATAGGTAAAAAATGTACTATTGGAGGCGATCAATCAGATGTTCATTCACTCGAAAATTTCTCATCTCTCATAGTCCAGAAGACCCAAAACGTTATATATCTTTTTCCTCTTTAATTTTTAATTTTAATTAAATATACAGTTTGTAGGCCTATATATAAAGAGATACCCATACATTATAACAAATATTTTCCATTATATATTTCAATATAAGCTACATTAAATGTTGCTTAAATTACACAAATTTTATTTACATTTTATATGTAAGCACGTATAAATTAATATTCTATTTTGATTCCAATAAGAATGTATCCGTCGTTCGGCTCCCCCAAGATTTTGAAAAATTCAATTCGGCCCATTTCTCAAAAAGATTGGTAACCACTGATTTAGAGTGTTTCAGCAACTTTTCCTCTTAAATGGGTAGGTTAAGCGACTAATTTACAAAAGGATCTCGTCAAATAACTTGCATTGAAATACCAATGGGAACGGACATACTGATTTATTTTTTTAGAATATAGTAACAAAACATTATGCCTAAACGAACATACCTCTTTAATATTCTATGTTTATAAATCTATCATGTGTCGTAAAAATCTACATTTATTAGAAGCATATATAAGCGTAATTTTAATTAATAAAATACCGTTGTAGAGGCCGTAGAACGTTAACGTTAAGAAGTTACACCACTGTCGTAGCCATTTCGTAATTTCTGTCTCCACCATGATAGATAAAGTAACACCAGCAATAGCTCTACAAATAACTATTAATTTATTGAAAATAAAGTAGATCACCTTGCGTCAAAAATTATATCGACCCCATTAACAATCGCTCAAACTTTATATCCTTAGTTTGTAAAGCTAGGATAGGTTTCTGAATACATTGTATTTAATTAATATCATCAGGGGGATAGTAGTTTTAGCATGCGCATTTATCGCAGGGTGTGGGACAGGAGGCGACAGCAGCCCTAGTTCTCCTCCGCCTTGGTAATTTATCCCTTCAAATCACCACGGAGCAATTCCTTGGCTGCTGGATTAGCGTCCATTACTGGGAACATTTACATGCCGAACGGCAAATGCGAATTTAATAGTCGGCCGGGATGTGAACCCAGTCGCAGGCATTACTTTTGCGCTGTTTGATCACCCATTCAACTATGTTTTATCGGTTTTATTCCGGGCCATATGTTATTTGATCGAGGATTATTTTGACCTACATTATCGAAATGATTCGACTTCTACCAAAAATGTATTTCCATAATCTCTATAATCAATATATTATATTCTTTTTTACTGCTCAAAATGATAAGGAAAATAACTTAATTTGTTGTATTGATTGAATTTCATTACAATAATATGATAAAATACAACAATGCCTTTGGTTCTTTAAGATTCTGAGCCAATCTAAAAGTTTTTAATAGTTTTGTTATTATTTATTCAAAAATTGCATCTATTATTTTGCTGAAAAATATGAATCAAAACAAACGTCAAGGACAATAAGATAATCAAAGATTCAGTAACGTATAAATACATCCAATCAGGCTGGTTTCTTTACTATAACATATTTATTTTCTTCAATAAAATACTATTTTCAATGTACGCATTCAAGTGTATAATTATCAGTTGTAAAATATTAATGGAAGCTTGGCCTGGTCATATTCAACAGAAAACTGCATTCAGTTGCATATGAACTCTTTTGAAAAATAATAATGTTCATTCAGTAGCCTTGAACTGTAATTCAATTGCTGAGCCAAAAAATATTACAATTAAATATGGTTTAAATAAACCAATTGACGAAACCGCCCAGACCACTATTGATGATAGGAAGCCTTTCGTTCATCAGTAATACTGCCGACGATTATGGCTAAACATATTATAAAAATCACATACAAATAAATAAGACGTACGATTTTTCTTAGCATTACGAATATTATTTTGAACTGATACACAATACGCTCCAAAACTATAGTATTGTGAGTAAAAAAATGCTATAAATCAAAATTCTTCAATGCTTGCTATCATCAAACACAAAGCTAATAGAAAATATGAGAAGCAGTAGGCACTGTTTTCTTTTCCTCTTTGTCGTCTTGATTCAAGAAACTAATAATTTCTCCTTTTAGCTGTTGCCATCCATTAGTCATCTGTCATTTTCACAAGATTGTATTTTTTTTTTGTTCGCTTTTTTTCGTTTTACTGCTTCCGAAAGCAGTGGTTCTTAAGAAACAACACAATAAGAAGTAGAATTAAGTTTTGACGGACTAAAGTTTATACTACTTATTCGGTAGCCATTGCGAGATGGTTGTGAAACTATAATGGAACTATAATGGAAACTAAATGGAGAATCTATGTAAAATATGTCATGTTGGGTAAAAATATATAGTTTTGACACGCATTTATAATGAATTTATTGTTACCGACAGTTTTATCATTCAAAAGAAAAAAAATGTTAAAAAACGAAAATTTATCCCTCATATATTTAATCACCTTTATGATGTTTATTAATTGTCCATTTTTGATAGAAAGGCATCATATTTTAAAAAAATAAAACACTATTTGTTCTGTATTACTTCCACATATTTATAATGATCAGGTCTGATATCGCTCATCGCGAGCATTATCAAGATTTATTTTGAGAACTATTTCGTTGAAAAGTAAAATACTTTGAGAAACATTCAATGCGTAAAGGGCAGAGTTACTTTTATTCTGGTCATTCAGCTGTTGACGTCATTTTCCCTCTGTACATCTTTTTCCGTTTTAGGAAATGTTGGCTCTCTATTGCTTCTTGACAGAAAACGAGTTTGTCTTTCGTTTTTGTCTTCCGGATCACTTAACTTTTATTGCGAGATATAATACCTACATAATTGTTTCTAGTTATAACATGGGTCATAATAGAAAATTAACAGAAACGCATTAATAGCTCTTAAAGCTAATTATCTGGTAATGTTATTAATTTATATATCTAATTAATAAATTTACTTTATTAAGTTTATCAGTGCATTTTGTTTCTCGGTATTAAATTACTATCAGGCGTATTTGCATATATTCTATCCCATATCAGTTCCCAATCATTCTTTCAGTCTATCCCATATCACTCCTTGTTTAAGATGCCAACATAAGTTGCTTAACCCGAACTGTCCGTAAGTCAGTTGCTCAAACTATTCCTTCGAAAAAAGAAAAGCATAAAGAATTAAGTAAAGAAAGGACTACTAAAAAGCTAAAATTCGCTTTTTCTGTGTCAAATAAAAGAGTGTATGGAGAGATATGTATATATCATAGATATCCATACTAACGTTTTAGTTTGACTCCAAGGCGAGATTTTTATTAAAAAAAGCGACACGAAAACAGGGCGGTCGCATCATATTCAAGCGTTGTTTTTTATCTTATTTTTTGGGCTGTCGAACGTTTTACATTTTTTTCCTCAAAAGGCGGATTAAAAAAATTAGGGTCACCTTATAATCATGGTCGCCTTATAGTCGGGCCAATACGGTATTTGGTACGAAGTACGAACCCATAAATATATTGAAAAATCGATTTATCAAATGTTCCACTCCACTATTCGAGCCCCTTACCGCGCAAACTGGTAAAACAAAAATCCAATAGTACTGACCACTCGGTTACAGTAGCGCATAATTATTTTTTGTATAATTTAGTTTCTACTAATAAGCTTTCATTTCGAAATAAAATTTGAATATAGCACTTCATTTTTTTTTTTTTTAAATAAAACACAATTCATTTGTACTACTTCCACATATCTATAATGATCAGGACCGGTTTCACTCATCACGAGCATTATCAACTGATCAGTTGATATCAGTTGATAGTGCTCGTGATGAGAGAAACCGGTCCTGATCATTATAAATATGTGGAAGTAGTACAAATGAATTGTGTTTTATTTTTTAAAATATAATGTCTTTCCACCAAGAATTGACAGTTAACTTAACCTTAAAAGTGAATAGCACTTCATGTTGATATAAGTAAAATACAATAATTTTCCATCGGTCACTTATTTATTCAATGCATACGGAAGACGAAAAAAAAAATAAAAGCATTTATTTGATATATTCATAAACCCATTTGACAGAGATGTAGCGTGTTGTCTTAAGTTGCAGATTTATTCCCTCGATATCGAAGTAAAATATCTTGATTTATTTTTCCTTTCTTAGACATCACGGTTTATTTATACTCCTTTCAACTTTCAGCGAGCACACAAACACACAAGTAGGTACTTTAAATGCATAACTATATATGTATGTAATTCCTCCCTTAAAATTTTCATACACCCTATTTTATAAACTTGTATATGCAAAATATATGACGTAAATTTATAGTGTTAATAGTGATGGATGAACTGCTATTATTTTTAATTTATTTAAGCCATGCTCACCCTCAATGTGAAACATGTGGTCTCCTAATACAGGTATCTCAACAGAAGTTTTTCTACGAGAACTGCTTGTTACTCAGTTGCTCAACCTCTCTCTTTCAAAGAGAATAGGGATATATGGATAGAGTTAGGACAGGAGTAACGATTAGCTAACCACTTAACAAAAAAGACCAACGCATTGAAAAGGGTTCAACAAGAACAAGTTTTTTGTTTAAATTGATTGCAAAATACGTTATAACAATAAATTAGAATGCTAAATCTTTTTGTTTTAAAGACCGTCAATTAGCTGTTTCATACAAAAAAATAATATATACCATATAATAATTGTAAAACCTTTTATCGACTTGTAAATTCTTTGTTTTTAATATACCTACTCATTCATCAATAACATATCATAAGATATCTTTTTAATAAAACACGATTTGTGTTCTGAACACTTCCACATTTTTACAATGATCAATGCCAATTTTGCTCGTCACGATATCATCAGCTGATCAGCGAGTATAAAACAAATTGTGTTTTATTTTTTAATTATCATGGATTTCCAGCAAGAATTGACAGTTAGCACTTATATATATTATATTATAAAAACGTGTATTTCTTACATAAAACGTAGGTTTTTTTGAGGAAGAATATAAAAAACCGTACCTATTCAATTATTGTCAATAAATTTGGAATGTTGAACGTATATACAACTCTAAGAATATTGTAAATAAGTCATAGTTTACTTGTCTCGATTAAGGCTGTAGAAAAGACGATAACTCAACATCGTTTGACACATCCCCTATTATTCTTTGCCAACTATCGCCCGCGAAATAACAAAGTCGTTTGAGACCAAATATAAATTTAAAGTTTAATTATGCGCACATAGCGTGTGGAGAATTTATGACCTGAAATTTGAAACCGCATTATAATGTAGGTAACCACATAATTAAAACTGCTAATGTGACTACCTTTTTGCTAAAAGGGAAGTCATAATATTCACAAATGTGTATTGTATTCATTCCCATTCATAAAAATAACGCTACATTTGATATTACATTTGACATCCATGTTTGTTTAGCAACACGGAACACAAAATTTTAAATTCTCATTTGTAAAACTTGACGGATCTTCTGGCCATTTTTATGGAGTCACATTATCCAACGGAATGTTCAATTTGTTTTTGATTAAAAATTCTAAAATTTTTGAGCCATTGAATGAAAATGCCAGCTTTATACAAACACAAAAGAATGTGATAACTTCTTGTAATGATTATAACGCTGATAAATAAATAAAATATTGTAATATACATCATTAACATACTGGAAAGAAGTCGATCTACCCATGGCAACCGTTCAGCCCGCTGGAAGGCCTTAAGTCTTCCAATGAAACAAAATAATTATACTTTCAATAATACGCTTCATCATATGTCACGTGCCACCAGCGAGTTTGCATCCCCCAGGTGAATACTTTCATACATTAACTTTTCAACAAATCTATTCAGTTACATACGACATGTACGTTTGTGATATTTTTATCATTTGCCACCCACTTTATTTGATTCTAAAAACATGTAGAACGATTGGTATACGCATTTTTCTATCCTGAAGACTTTTTTAAAAAAATTGGAGGTTGATAGACACTCATAAAAATTTCTCTGTATATACATTCCGATGAAATATTCCTTTGGGACTAACATATAATACGGACAAACAATAAAAAAAAAAAACCAAAACTACAAGTTCGAAAAAAATGTAATGCATTTATATTCTTCGTTGCTTCCATGTATCGTAAAACTATTGTATAAAAACATTAAAACAACTATTTACAAACCACTCGTACATTCAGATATTCCAGTCAATGGTCAATAAAAAAATATCAAAAGTAGAACCGCAATTTATATTTTATACGATCAATATGCAAAAATCCAACTATTTTTACGTAGCTTTGGTCTGTAAAGATTCACTTCCGCTTCGACTGGGTCGTTTTGGAACGCAAAGGCTTTTTAGGAGCAGTTCGAGCAGAACACAGTGGACCTTTGATATATTTATTCAAGCGGATTTTAACGCTACGCTGAATATTTATATGTATTTAACGTGAAATGGAAAAAAAATCACATATATTAATAATTTAATGTATAATTTTTGGTAGAAATCCAATACAATAAATCAAATATTTCCTTAATACTTTATATATCTATTCATTGTATAATTCATTTGGTGTTGTAAGAAATAAATACGAATCAGTTTTGAGTCCATCAAAATAAAAAATACACTTTGATCACAGTTTGGTCGTCGTGACTAAGTTTAGTGGTAACTCGTTTTGTTTTCATTAGCAAAATCGTACCACAGTTAATGTTTTAAGTCACCGGATAGAAATTCGAATACATTGAACTGCTCATTGTGTTTATATCATTTTTATATCCTACAATACTCAATCTAGAAATATAAATGTAGGATATTTTAGTGTTATAAGAATTCAATAAATCTTATAAAATCTATATATATATATATATATATATACAGGAATGAATGTTTATTTGTTTTTCCTTTGTGCATTCGTTTACGATTCATCCGATTTCGATCAAACTTTGGTGAGGTGTTGTGCGCACACATGTGATGGTTTTTGAAGAAAAAAAAAATTAAAATCTAGTATCTAAAAAAAATCTAAAAAAGTATCAAATAAATACGGACAAACAACGACATCTAGAAAAGGTATTCAAAAGATAAGGAACTCAAATTTAAGAACCTATGATCGGGTCATAAGTCAGCCATAAGACAATAGTATTCATGACTTAAATAATTTATTTCACATGTGCTATAAATATCGTTGGAAATTTGGAAACAATTCCATATATTGTTTGAAAAGTAGAAATGAATTACTACATTAAAAAATCAGGCTTTTTACGGGGTGAAAAAAATAAATCTGGGCTTCGGGTCGGGTTCGGGTAACAAGTGTGATATTGAGAGTCAGGCATGGGCCGGGCCAGGCCTGAAGATAACGGGCTCAGACCGGGTAATTTTATGAAGTTTCGGCCCGTGCAGACCTCTAATCCAAATGCACTTCAATAAACAGAATTAAAACACAAACCCTTTCTTTCTTTGAGTGGCATTGCAACGCATGCCGGGTACTCACTAGTAGATAAATAAATGTGAAGATGAATTATTATTATTATTCGATATGGGCTTCTGTTATCTTTTAAAAGTTGATTACAATACTTATTGTTAAATAATGGCTAACAGCCATTATTGTCCTGATCATTATTTAATCCTCTTTGGAATAAGAGGCTGTGTACCTCATCAGTAATTTCAAAAATAAAACTAAATATTCTCCTCAAATACAGCTGTTGAAGGTTTCCATTATCAACATTTAATATATTCCTTTAAAGATATCACTGAAATAATAATATTCAAACATGAAATAGATTTTGTTTTGTCATTTTTGATAAATGAATAATTGTTTTTTGTTACTGAATAAATTTTATGAATAAATCATGCTTTAACCATTTTAGCAAGACTGAAAAATCTTTTAAATTTACGTTATTTATATAATCTCAAATTGTAGAATAAAGCATATGAAAAATTATTTTCAAAAAGATATTTCTTTCAAATAAAAGTTAACATATTTTCTAGATTAAATTAAGTCACATTTAATTTAACTTATGCATAACGAATTTATTTTTTTGAAAAAATTGTTTTTAGTGTAATAAACCCTAAATATTTAGCTACAGGTTATACATAAAAATTTCCTGAACCTTAAAAAACCGGTAAGAATAGCATAAACTTTTTCATAAAGTTGTACGAAAATATCTAAAGGTAATAGAGGTTCTATGTTTAACGGTAAATAGTTATTCACTGGGGAATATCCCATATTTTCCTTTTCATTGCAATTTTATAGCATTCGTAATAATATACGATATATAATATATTTTCTTTTTGCGTAATATGACAGACGAAAATACTTTATAAGTAGATAAAGCTTCTTCAAGAATACCCGATGTTTTCATATTATTTTGAAGCATCTAGTAAAATAAAGTAGTCTTTTACATTATCATAGAAGTACTTTTTATACGGCATAGTGAATATTCAAAATAAAGCTATAATTCTAATATTCGAAATGACATTTCAGAAAATAATGTTTTATAACTATTTTTTACTCTAACATGATTAAATTTTCATAAAAAAATATACGGCTTTATTTTAAATAGCTCACATTTTTCTTTTCAGACATGGTAAAAATATAAGTATTGGATAAATAGAATACTGTCAGTTGGGTTATTACTATCTTCAGCCATTATTTTCAGGGTCAATAAGGATAGTTGGCTTGTTATAAAAACACCATCATCATCCATGGCTTTCGAGAAAAATCCGTAGATGAATTAAACAATCCATTTGTAGGTATGTGAATGTTTTCATTCGAAAATTCTACCCTTGACTGAAAGAAAGAACAGAAGCTTTAGAGCAAAGGTGGGCAACGCGTCTTAAATGTCGAGACAGTCGATGAAATAATATTAACCAACTTCTTGTTATAATACTCATTTAAATTGAATTTGAATGAAGTCGACAATAATTTATTATTTTGCATTTGCCTTGATTAAAAATGCTATTTTATCTACAGTTATTCTAAGGCGTTACTACTGGTTAACTATTTTCTTAAATTGAACCCATAAATTAAGTATGACATTTCTTTAAGAATTGGTAATGTTATGCAACTCTTAAAATTAAAATGATTGGTTACAATTCAAAATATTCTACATTGAATGTGGAAAAAATTTTAACATTATACTTGCAATTTTTAAGCGAGGTGAACAATTATGAATAGGCCATTATTTAAATTTTTGTAGTCATTGTTTTTTTAATGTTTTTTTTGTACTGTCAGTGAAAAAACAAAAGCCTGAAAAAGCTCTTTGAAACAGGAAAATATCTAAAATTTAAAAGTATATGTAACATGTTACGTCAAATGCAGACGAAGACGAGACGTCACTGCTGGAACATTTTAAACTCTATATGATAAAAAGTTAAGCGTGGATGATTTTTGTTTGTTATTTCATCCAAGCACTCACTGTCATGCTAGCCACACGATGGCAGAAGATCTCAAAGTTATGCCACAGTCTGTCGATTAGTAGTATATATAAAGTATATGTAACCATGTCCGTTACCTATGTCGATCATTTGGACTTGTGGATCATTAAACATTTCAACACATCTTGGTTTTTGTGAGATAAAGTAATTCAATCGCTGAACCTCTCTCTTTGGAGATAGTACGGAAAGAATTAAAAAATGTTATTATATAGTTAGACGTTATCTCTACACCCTGTTTTTAGGATTGAATATAGTAATATTTCTTAGCGGAGGCGTCTTTATATTTTTAATATTAAAGTGGTGCTGCTTAAATCTGAGTGGGTGAGTTCACCATTGCATATTGCTATGATGAAATCAGTTATATTTTCGTGAGTTTATCCAAGTGCTTCTGCATTAAAAACAGTTAAATTTAAATTACCTCTTATTTCAAGAAATGTAGTACATCTAAACAGTTTTCTAATTTTGAAATTTCGTTTTTGTCATATAATTGAACGCGTAGAATAATTTTAGTGTACTAGCAGGGACAATGACTTCAATACTGCCGAGAAACAGTGGGGTAGAGAGTGATTCGGAAGTATGAAATCATCATAGACAGCCATAGACGCTTGAATCTTGAAATAAATCTATAATATAGCATCTAGGTTTGCCTCCAACCTGTCATGCAAGGCAACTGGAATTAATAGAGAAATTTTTCTGTGAAATTCCTCTGGCAACTCTCCAGAGAATTAAAGACTTTGGATACGAAATCATGCAAACCGCGGATTGTTTTCATGAAATTTCACTAGAGAAATGAGGAAAAAATTTTCACCACGAAATGAATTTACCATCAAACTGTGTTGTTGTGTTGCGCTTGGTTACGTCAAAAATAGTAGAAAATGTTCAACATTGTAGAATTCAATTCTTTCTTTTGCAGGTTTTTTCGTTGCAATATTTCGTTCGTACGTGAAGTCAAAACTTACTAAACTGAAAGGAATTTTACGAACTTAGCCAAGGAGTTACTTTTTATCAGATAAAAATGCTCGCAAAAGGTTAAACGGATCATGATCATTTGATAAGCTTGTGGAATGAGCACAAACATGTGTTACATTTTTATAAATGTTTTAACAAATAATTGACAGTTAACACTATAAAGGTGACTTATATCCAATAATTCATTATATTACAAATATGAAAGGTATAATATCTTGTTTTGATTTAAACATTCAGCAATGGAGTTTTCTCAAACCAAAAATGGATAATTCCATCAAAAAAAGAATTGTAGTTTTTGTTGATGAGATAAAAAAACGTATTATTTTCATTTTCTAGCAATATAAAACAGTAATTGAAATTAAAAAATCTTTTTGTAACTACTCAGGTACACGTAGCATGAAAATGACACAATTAAGTTCAACATTGACATTGTTTCGTTAAGAATATGTCAACACTTCCACACGCACTTTTAAGTTAAGTAGTTGTAAAGTATCGGTGAAAAAATAATAAGACTTCTTTATAAAGAGCCATTAGCACCATATAAACTTTACTTAATACAGCTTAGCGTTAGAGAAATATTTTTAAAAGCAATAACTTAATCAACTACCTACGCCCCCTATTAAGTCGTTAAAAAAGTTTTTTAAAAATGTAAAAATACGCGAAACGCTCAGAAGTTTACCGACAACGCCTGAAGGTGTTGTTACTTACTTAATACGCGTATTTCACAACTACTTTTTAATGAAATTGACGATCGCAAAAACAAATAATTTAGTGTCCTCTGGCGTAAAAGTTTTTGTATATTTTCTCTGAAAATTCCGGTTTTCAAATTTGAAAAATAAATTACTATTGCCTTGTACAAAGCAAACATTTCTGAATGTTCTGAATTTATTTCTACTTATTTAACTGAACATAGTATGTGACCTTTCAAGAAACTCTTCATTATTCAATATATTAACATAAACTTAAACGCGTGTTTTAAAATAATATTTCAGAACGTTTTACTTCACAAGGAGACGTAATTACAAATAACATCGAGTATACAAATTTCGAAATCTTGACATTTCGCGATACCACAAAATGATAAAATATTCACAGCAAAAACTTTTCAAACCATATTTGTACTAGATCTTTCAAATAAATAAGAAAAACAAAACACTGACTGGCGGGCCGAAGAAAACTTGCGATGGCGAAAAACAACTAACGAACGTCTCAGAATGATGAATCACCCGTCGGTTCAGATAAATATTTCAAAAGCTTGCGAATGCTTTTCGACTTGTTGTTTTTGAAAGTTTCATTTATCTGTTCGGAAACACCCCTGGAACCCGTAAGCAAATTCAATCGTAACCATTTCAGTGCGTATCTACAAACAAAAGTTCATTGTGCCAACATAGCAGTAATCATGGCACCAATAACAGCGATGTGTTTCTATAGTGTTTTGTAAAAATACTATGTAAATAACCTTTTCAACGGGAGAGTGCATAGAAATTTTCCATTATCGAGAAAATCAAAACACAACATGATTAATACTACATGATTTATAGCGGTGCTCCGTAACCAGTGTGCCGCGGCACACCGGTGCGCCGTGAGACAATCCTAGTTGTGCCGCGGCGCCGTGCGTTCAAAATGAGAAAAAATCGAGTATTTTTATATTACAAAAAAATTAAAGCCATTCGGTGGCAAATATCTACGCTTAAATTATTCTCACTGAAAGAAATACTGTAGTATTTTGATATTTATTGGAATAGTTGTATCACTGTTTTCACGGATGCAATGATGGGCATTAAAATAAAAGCTGTCTCGTGTGTAAATCAAAAAAATCCTACCGTATAAATTACACATTTCTGCATACATTGGGAAGCATCGATGACGAAAAACTTTCCTGGGGAAATATTACAAACAAACGAATTGAAGTATTGGCATTCTCTGACAAATAAAACGGTTTCAAATAGAAACTCAAACATTGACAAAGCGTGTTAGGACTGGGATCATTGAAAGTCTTTAGAAGAACCAACGAGACTTAATATTTAATCTTTGTTATTTTTTAATGATTTTTAAAAATGTTTTTTTATAATTTGTAATTTTTGTGTAAGTAATCAGTTTGAGAGGGTAAAAGGCTTTAATTGGCTTTTATTTAAAAATATATTAGCAACAATAAAAATTCATAAAATTAAAAAAATTCAAATTTGATATTGAAATTCCATCAAGCACGCTCAGTCGATATCTTAAATTATAAAACAAATTAATAAATATATCTTTTGCCATGCGGTGTGCCGCGAAATATTAATGAACGCTTAGGTGCACCGTGAGTGAGAAAAGGTTGTGGAGCACTGATTTATAGTAGCAATCATTATTTTTATTTTAGACCTAACACTCAAAGTTGTTCAATGATTTAAGTAGCAAATTTTGGCTTATCCGATATCTATCTAGATTTTTTAACTACTAAATGGGTATAGGGTCCTCAAGTTGATCTGTGTCTTTAATTAATGAATTCTTCGTCGCTTAACTCAAATGACTAAAAATTTTTAAAAAACCTGGCACGTTCGCGAATCACAATGTATATTTTTTCAATAGACTCATATGTTTTATTGAATTTATAAGCTTACTAATAAAATGCTAAAGTATGATAATAATTCACTACTACTATATTTTAACTATGTCCACTCCCATTGTGGTGAAAATGACATCTTTATGACATATCGTTACCTTACTTTGAAAAGGTTCTAACTGCACTTGACCATGTTTTGAGATACGAGCGTTTGAAGTTTTGACTGATCATATTTTGTATTTCGAAGGAAAAAATGTATTTTTAATTAGTGAGTTGGCATATATTTATATATATTAATATTTTACTTGTTTTTCATATAATTAACTTCAACTGAAGCCCTTATATTAGAAAATAATGAGTATCTAAAGCTTTAATTAGAACTGACTACAAAAGTTTGTTTAAAAGGGTTTTATCGGATATTTCAATTTTATCAAACAATGTGTTCTGATTTTTGAGATATTTATTAATATTATATATTGTCATGACTTGCTGAACCCTATAAGCCAACAATAATATTATAATACGACAGAATAATAACACATATATACTTTGAATGCTTGAACGAATTCAGTTAATTTTCGTCAATGACCACATCGATAGAACAATAGAAGTAAAGTGTAAAAAAACACACCAACCATCGAGCGAAGAGTCTTCAACATGACGTTAAAACCTTTTCAAAAAGACTATGATGTGTATGTTTTCTCTGTGAGATTACAATAATTAGTTCTATCGATTCATAAAACCGTATAAAACAAATTTATGAAAAAAAATCTGCGGATAAAACTCCGAAATACTGCTAACTCTCTCATTGAACAATATATAACTATGAAATCAACGCATATAGTAGTATGTGGCTAATACAACATTTTCCAATCAAAAGGTCATTTTAGGCCAAAATGTCAGTTAGAACCTTTTCAAAGTAAGGTAACGATATTATAAAGGAAGTTAAAATCAGTTTTTAATCTCTATTTTCAGAAAGAGGGAAGGATAATATGCCAGTTTAAGGAAATTCTAAAGATACTAGGTAGGCCATTGCTCTAGCTACGTCCTGATTTCAGGATCAGATAAAGCTGGAGGGTATAATATAAAAACAAATATACTCAAATACAGAAACTAAAGCACATTTTTTAAATTAATATCGATATTTTTTTTATATTATTCAGAAATTTGAAACAAAATATATATTATTTCAAACAATTATCTGTTAAACTCAATGCTCTTTTGCAATTTCAAAAATCTACCTTTTCCTTTTGCTACTAAAGTTTTATCTACAGCGTTTTCCTATTAAAATTTTATTTATGAATGATTTGGAGTATAATTTACCTCCCAATAAGAATACTGACTGCCTCATTGAACGGCTAAGGCTTTCATATGGCAGAATGAATGGTCTTGCGGAATGGAAAAGTCGTGTAGCTGCTTTGTACTTTACGCGAGTCGCGAACAAAATATTTTTCCAGAATCGACCGCATAAAAGAAAATTGAAAAATGGTGCATTTAAATTTCAAAGCTTAAAAATTATTCATATTGTTTCAAAGTAAAACTTTATATGAGGCTTTGCTACCAATGAATCAATTTTTATATATTCATTACAATACTACAGAAGTTTAATGATTCGACTTTCGTAATGTTAGCTACACAGAAAATATGTATTTATTATGTTTAATCGTATATTGTATATTCCATTTCTGTTTACAAAGTAGCCCTTTAATAAACTAAATGAAAGACTGAATGAACGCATACATCAACTATAAAATAAATACATACAAATCAGACGAATTCAAAGATATAAGACCAATAAAAAGTCTTTCAACTGATTACTCGGCGCACCTAGAAAGAAAGTAATTAACTAAAAAGGTTCTCTCAGAGATTCAGTACCTATTGTATATCAGGTGTAATGTAGTACACCCATTTGGCTATATTTACATTTATTTTGCCGAAAAAAATACACAAATATTTCAATTATGTATTTACAATAATATATCAGGTATTTTATTTAAAATGATTCGAATTTATTCACTGCTTGATATAGATAGATGTTATTTTGAAGTTGAAGGCTTATTTTACTGCTTTGTTATGTTACAGAAAACCTTTTTATCAATTTAACTGACGCACTAATTCTACGATTACAAAACGCAATGAGTTTTAAGAAAGATTCATTTAAATAAAGGATAAGCTGCGAGAGGCTTTCCAGGCATCTGTTAATCTCAATATCTTTTTCGATGTGACGAATTTTATTTTGAACATATTTTGATGTATGTGGAACACGTCTGTATAATGAAATATTCCAATATCATTGATTGAATTGACAATTACTTGGTAGAACTCCATTATAATCGGATAAAATAACAAAGTATTTAGTTCTACAAAGTTTTCATTAGGTAATTGATAGTTATTTCGGCTTTATACCATCACCGAAATAGTTATCAACTATCTAATGAAAATTTTGTAGAACTAAATGCTTTGTTATTTTATCCGATTATTCCAATTTCCTTCTGTCTTTCAATACATAATTTTGAAAAATGATACAAAATAATAGCAGTTGCCAAATATGAACAGCTAGTGATAAAAATCATAAGCGACGCTTCTATTTTGTATACTAGCTGTAAAACATATGAAAATATACTTAAATAACTCTAAACTTCAATTCATAAAGAAAAACTGTTTAATTTGATCACATTATATTTGTACTTTCAACCCTTCATCGTTCTGGCGTAAAACGTTAAATAGGTTATAAAGTTTAAATATATAAATTCTGTTGAAATGGTCTTTTAAATCAGTGCACATAAAAGTGAACTCAACGTTGCATGTTGTCAAATGTGTGCAGTTGAAACGTAAGACATGCATGCACATGTTTTTCAATCTTCCTAACGATTTTTTATAAAAACACTAGGTTTTGATTTTGGACAGCTGAACTGCAGTGTAATAAGTGCAATCTATTAAAAAGTTTATTTTTGTTACGTCAATTTTTATACGATCAACTTGAAACGCTTTCGATATAATATATCATGTATCGCCTAAACGGGGCGATATATGAAGGTAATAACTCTGTATATTTACCGTCAGAGGTGATTGTTAAATAAGTAATGAAGGATTCAAACAACCCTACCTCAAAACAGAATTCATTAACAACATTCAACGTTTGACTTGAATTTACGTTAAGCTTTTACGTCACACAAAAGGTCTTGCGCCTCTGCATATGTGCGGGGATGTTAAGTCAAGTGTCCACGTCCCCCACTTGCTTTTGCACGTGTCCGTTTCGCGGTTGCCATAAAGCTTAGCTTCCACGTCGGCCGAGGGCCATTTAACCCGCCGGCTTGCTTCGCATTCCTTTTGTGGACGATTATGGCCCCCAACCGCGGGACATTGCTATTTGGTTGACTGTTAGGTAAACTTTCCAAAGCTTATCCACTAGAGTTGATAATAATACGCCGTATTTCCTAGAGTAGGGGGTCATCAATCCACCTGCGGCTCTCAGGACACGTCCGTGTGGCTCTTCAATAAATATTTCATGTGTAAAACTAAGTAAATTCTGTATATATGTATGTATTTGAAACACCATTTTCAGGCATATGAGAAACCGAAACCAAATATTCAATGAAATTTTAGAGTTATACCTAAAAATAAAAACTATATTTTACATTCCATGTAATTTTTATTACGAAGAGTTTGACAACCTCTTTTATAATAGAATTATAATAGACCTTTAAATGCCTTAAAGCGCTAAGCAAAAAAAATGTAATAGGAATGATAATAATTTGTTTTGCAGTGATATTTAAAAATAAAACTATTTAGCTTTTTTATTTATGTAAACTGTAAATGAAGGGTTGTGTGTACTAAGGGTGATCAGACTGTGTAAAAAGAAAACGGTCATTATTAAGGTGAATGAAGAAAATGTTTTTGGAGGCAGCCAAGATCCATGTTTAAGAAGAAAATTTGAAGGCGATAATATGTCAATCTTTAGTAACGTAATGTTATAAATACAAATGAAACAGATTTTGTTAAAATTTCAACACCCTAAATTTGTTTTATTTTACTATCGACAAACATATGTTATGGATTTAAATAAACAAATTCAATGTCTTTTGGAGAGTTATTTTATGAACGTTTTTATTCCTAAATATGTAGAAGCTAGACCGTCAGTTATAATTATTTCTTATTAGGATACATTTTCTAACATTCAAGATCTTATTCAAACAACGTCTAGTTGAAAGAATTTGACATTTAAGAATAACTTATAATCATAAACACATCAAGTGAACTGACAGTATTATTTACATTAAATATTATATATTCATGAATTAATATTTACAATTAATAACGATAAACTGAAGTTTGCCGAATAAACATTTCCTTTGACGATGCGAGTGCCATGTAAATAATGCAGCAGTTAAATTTCAAAACAAAGATCATGCAGTTCAAATTACTTACCGTAATTGGAAGCATCAACTCGTGCGTTTCATTTCCCCGCCAGAGTCTGGACTCAGCAGGCAATAGAGGAATATCACAGTCGAGTGCTTCAAGCCTCTCATCCAATCTGCTAGGAGTTCGAGCCGGATATCCGCGCTCCACGGGCGCCAGTTCCAAATTCAAAACAGGCGCCGACGTCGATGCAATCACTTCCGCAGCTGTAGTCGACGTCGCCTGCTTAACACTCGTCGAAGGCACAGCCGGCGGGGATTTTGTACCAGTTGTTGTTGAATCAAAATACTTCGCGGTTGTTTGTCTTTCAGTTATGAATTTAGCAGTAGAAACACTTTCGAGTGTCGTAGCACTCGTAGCCTGTGCTTTCGCAACGGTCGAAGGATCTGTCGTTCCGTACATAGCACTACGGGCTGTTATGGAAGCCCGCTGGGTAACCATTATTGTCGTTTTAGATAAAGGCTTCGCGGTTGTTAGCCGTGTCGTCGTTGCGGCCGGCGACGTCGCATCGGCGTTAGATTTCGTCGCTTCGGACGTCGTATCTATGGCTATCGGCGCCACTGTAGATGCTTGCGATGCAATCACCAACAAGAATAGGAAGGCAACTATACGTGCGGTCTTCATGATTGCTGATGAAGGCAGCTGTTTAAGGTGAACTGTTTACATTGAATTTATTGAAATTGACAAAATTCTACACCGACACAGAATTTAATTTGTCCTTTCCTCACAGGCGGTTCAAATACAATTCGACTGCAAGCGTTTAAAATACAGTTGTATTGTGTGTATATAATATTTACCTCATATTAAATAAATATCATATAATCGTTTATTTTATCAAATATTCCTTTGCAGAGTTTTTAATCCACCACCTGAAACAAAAAAGGATACAACTTTAGAATTACATAGTTCTATTGATATTAATATAAAATTATTTCAAGACTGATTAAACATCAAATGTCTTAAAATAAAAAAAATCTGTAAAATTATATCAAATACAAAAAAAATTATGAAGTACCTCGGTGAAATACAGGCAAAATAGCTTTTGATTATAAGAAACATAGAACACAGACTTCTCTCAAAGTCAAAATATAATACAATATAATTTAATGTGGGAATGTTTTTTATTTATTTCATCAATTACACGAATTTTTGTGAAAAAACTGTGTTTCACCCTTAAAACAAACAATAATTCTAATAAAAACAATAGATAAGATAATGCCATATCAGTGTAATATATCAGTGTCTAAACGACTCGACATATGCAATAAATAAAGGCAGAATGTCATTATCTTGTTCTCTGCAAGCCAAGGGAGATCTTTGAGCCGTCAGACACACTCCAACACTTCAAATAATAACCGCTTACTCCTGCTCCAACATTTTATCAGATTGCAGGAGTACATAGTTTATCTAAACTTTGATTCAGTGAATGAGAGAAAATAGTTTCAACCCATCAAGGACTTAGAACTTACTGCTGTATTATATTACAAATACTTCATAGATAAAATAATACTCGACCACCAAATAATACTAAAAATAACGTGTTTGCTTAGCTACTGAATTAGCTGTTTTAGCTGATAGAAGTGAACTCGTCACCAAGTCAAACGTGTGAGTAAAGGTCAGTACAATAGCGCAGTGGTCGGCAACCTATTACTCGCGGGTAAATGAATTACTACACTACATCGTTTTGAGTTACCGGCCAAGAAAATGTGATGTTTTTTTATAAAACTATTTATTTATTAAATACCGAATAATGTTATTTTGAATATCTTGGAATAAGAATACATTAAATTCAAATGTTTAGTTCTATGGAAAAATAAATTTAAAGATCTTCGCCAGCATCTTGAAAACACTACACGATCACATGAATGCAATATTATTTTATAAAAATAAACTTGTTTTTTTAAAAAATAGTTACAATTTGTTTTAAACCTTTATCCACTAATCAAATAACTTTTTCAATTTTTTTTTTTACCTAGTCTCTCAAATAGTTGTCGACTGCTGCAATAGCGTAATTATTACAAAGGTAAATCATACAATCTCGTTCTTTTTTATTAAAAGTTGAGATTATATATTTCGTTTCCAATTATACAAATGGTTAGACTTTGAAAAATAAACATAATGACAATTTTCCCTCAAATTAGAAGTGACTGATAAAGATAGCTGGGCAAACAGGTTCATTAAATATTTTTCTTGTATGTCTGAGCTTTTTTTTTGTAATGTATTAAATTTCTTATTCATATTTTATTAAAAAAAACATTGTAAGACGTTTAGTGATGTTTAGTTTCTCCTAACTTGTTTTATACCCATTTTGTGACAAACAGTGTATAGGCTGTTTAACTGAAGCATTATATTCTTACACCAAGCGCTATCAATATTAATAGGAAACATTAATTAAAAATATTGTTCTTCTGTCAAACAAATTTCAGTTCAAGATAGTTAATCGATTACCCTTATATTATGTTATGTTTATATTTTAAAATAAAAATAAAAATTTAAGAATTAGATTCCAAATCACCTCAGGGTTGCCGCTTAGGAATTCAATTCTAAATGTTGTTTAATTAAAAATATGTAACTTTAGGTATAGAATGGTATTTTAATGTGACAATTATGAGTACTCGAAAAGATTTTTTCAGTTAGGAGCGCGACGACAGAATGTAGATGATTTTCTATGGTTGTCTATTTATACTGTCCATTCGTCGTCCACGTGTATTGTTTTCTGCATCAGTCATCACTTAAATTGATGACTGCTGTTCTAGGCGTTCACTTTTACAATTACGTATACAGAATATTCTCCGTCTACATTGATTAGTTCCTTCAGATTCATACAAGTCTCAATTCAAAATGTGTGAAAAATTTTAAATTTATTATTGTTTTCAATTGTTTTCTTCGAACTTACTATCATTCTCCCGCGAATTTGATTTTAAAATAAACAGTTCGAGAAGTAATATAATATTTTTTTGCGAGATAAAACAACTATTTTATTTTAATTTACAGGCTTTCCATTGATAATTCTTAAATTTTCTTGTCCATTGAATTTCTGAAGCTTCTACAAATAAAAAAAAATCCTAACGACTCCTTTATTTTACATATTTTTTTTATGATTTGTGTATTGATCCGACACTGAAGATAACGATGAGTGGAGACCACAACTGCATAATATATCAACACGATAACAGAACAATGAAGAACTCCCAATGCTGACTTGTGAAATTCTGTAAATTCACTGCACATCGGATATTTTGGCTGGGTGATTTTTGTTGACGTGGCGAGTCATCCAACCTTGTCAATATTTGTTGTGACGTCTACTTCAAACAATGAATTATTTAAAAGGCGATAATTTATCGAAGAAAGCTTTCAAGACTCTCTTAAAATAGTACTATATTCAACACAAATTTTTGTTTATTCAACTTAGATATTTACGTAGTTAATAATTTTATTTATGTTAATTTTAAATAATGAAAATATATCGCTATATTTATGAATTTTAAAAGTTATTACAACATTTCTCTATTACGAAATTTTGACGGTATTAAAAGTCAAAGTATTTTTTTTTGTCGGCATCCATGGCGCAGTTGGTAGCGTCGCTGGCTACGGTTACGGATGTCGATCGATTTATGAATTTCTGTTCGTAGTCTGAGTTCTCCGTCACACCCATCCCATCCTCATGGGGCGTAGCGAGAGCGATAAGCAAACCACTAGTCCTGTCATAGCTCTATCCTTCTATCCCTACTCTCTTCGAAAAAAGAGAGGTTGAGCATCTGAAGAACAAGCAGTTCTCGTAGAAAAATTCTGTTAGGATAACTCCATTAGGAGACCATATGCTCCACATTGGGAGCGGATATGGAAAACAAAATTACCATGTCCACTCACAGTGTGGAGCATATGGACCTGTAATGGAGGTACCTCAAAAGACGCTTTTCTACGAGAAATGCTTGTTACTCAATCGCTCTCACTACCCCTCGTTTTGACGATCGGATGGGTCTTCAAACAATCAGTGTATAATCAATTTAATTTATGAAACTGTTCGAACCGGGACTTGATTGAACCCGAGACATACGTAACCGAAGCAAACGTCGTTCACCACTGCACCACGGACCCGGTAAGTAAAATTATTAGATAATAAATACTATATTTTTTTTGCCGTTCGCCGTCGACAAGTAGTAAGGATTTAACTTGTATGTCACTCTGCTTCATCATCGCGTAATTGTGATTTTATAGTGTTTTAATGATCCTAACCTCTAACTATGTGGCTTCAGTTTTATTGTATGTGGGAAGTGTAAACACAAATATAAGGAAAAGCGTACATCATAAAAATGGCAATCAAAGCACACCACTTGCTACTTTTGGTTATTAATGATTCAAGAAATCATACTTGTTTTTATTATTCTTAAGATTTGTCTTTCTATGACATAATACATCTAAATTTAATAGTACAGTTGTTCGGAAAAATTAAAACACTTTTTTACGCTGGTAATAAAAAATGATAAATTACAAGCTGTCTCATTTATACCGGATTCAATGTAGGCATCAATTTCTTGAAATCCTATTCGAATAGAATTATGAAATTGTTAAGGGACTATATCTTTCCCTTTATAGCCCAACGCAGTTAAAATTAATGAAATGGATATGTACTTACTCCATTTTCCATTAAACAAAAGGCGTTATTTTTATTACGACCAATATAAAACGGATCGCAAATTTTATTAAAAGTATAGGTTGTAAAACTTTATGTTTAAATTTAATTTTTTTTTAATGTTTTCTTTTCATTTTGAAATAATTTTTCATCTTTCCAAATACTCTTATCTCTTAATTTATACAAGAAACTTAACACTGTCATTCAAATCACATTATTTGTAAATATTACAAAGATAATTTATTTAATACTAGTGAGTATCCGGCATGCGTTGCAATGCCACTCAAAGAAAGAAAGTGTTTGTGTTTTAATTCTGTTTATTGAAGTGCTTTTGGACACACAATCTTTTTTGTTTTTCTGTCTGGTGCGTACACGAATAAATCAGAAGGTTTGTCGATGATGGTGAGAGATGTCGCTATTTGTAGGAATTTGATTATTTTTTTAGATTTTAGATATATCTGGATTGTGATGTTGATTTTTATATATAATAAGACCTACTGTAAGTTAAAAATCAAAAAGTTTATAGTCGGGCTCAGGCCATAGTCTGGGCCGGATTGTACAATGCCTATATCCTTCACGCAAGTGCAAGCAATCACTTTTAATCGGAATTGGATGAACGGTATGGCAGTTTATAAGATACGAACAAACCCACATTGATTATTATATATCAGATGAACTATGATTTATATTCTGCATAAATTAATAACGGTCGAAAATTGTAAGTAATACACAAAACTTTTATCAATATAATTATAAAAGATGTAATATGTCTACACCTATTTTTGTTGAAAATTATCACGACTTAGTCTCCTTAGACTTTTTCGATTATATTGATGTATTACGCTATTATTGATTGTTGTTCATTAACATTGGGTTAATAAATCGATTTAAATCAATGAATGCGATTAGGGCTTTGAACTTTGATCGAGAAGCTGAATGAACCAAATGCCAAGAGGAATGACGACTTTACGGGACTGGAACGATGGTGGCAATGAACGGCAATGGACTGATAATTGTGTAAGGTTTTTGGTTGACTGTTTAAGGAAAGGGGGGAAAACCATTGCTTACGACGGATAATAAATTTTATTTCGCTGTCATTTTTTCGAAACTGAATGATCAACATCAAAGGTATTGTAATATCTGTATCAATGAATGTTAAAATTTTAGCACATTTCTCAATGCTACCTTTTGTATTCGCAAAGATTATTTGGAAGTAGTGTTAAGTTTTCAATTTACAAAATACATTTAATCTTGCTTCCCCTTTGTCTACTAATGAGAAAAGTGTATTTCTGATTTTAGATTTGGTCTTCCAGGCGGTTGCTTACTTTTTGAAATGCTCCTTCTAAGAAGTACACAGCAGGCTAAGCTAATTATTAATCTTTGTCGACTACGTGACATGACCAGCACTCCACTTTTGTTACGGGAAAATTCTTCAAAGATGAGAGCGACGGCGGAATTATTATCAAAATAAATCTCTTATAAATTTTAAGAGTTCTTAACTATTCCTTGGCGGATAAATTATTTTTTCCACGTATCTGATTTAATTATTAAAAGTTAATTTGATTTAAATAAAAGCACAATTATTGTGTCATACACACTGTTTGGCTTGTTAATTTTAATAAAAAAACAATATACTTAAAATGACAAAAGAATGTTCGATTTACAAAAATTTTAATCACTACTTTGATAGGAGGTTTCTGATTTTAGCACTGTTCATTCAATGATACAGTTGAAAAGAAATCTATTTACATTTCTTAATACCTAATCTATAATATAAATTATTCGAAAAATAAAAAAACAAAATCTGTTAGTTAAAGTATTTTATATTATAAAATTCATCTTAGTCCGAGCAATTTGTGATACACGTTAAAAACTTTTTTAATTGTTTACTACCTTTTTGATAAACTTAGGTACAATACCTGTATAAAATCATGAATATTATTTTACTATTTACATTAAGTCATTATTGAAAAAAAAATTGCATTGATTCGTTGTCAATTTTTTCATTATAAAGCTACATTAAAATATGCAAATCAGGGTTATTCTCAAAAAGTATTTACCAATTTCGTTGAAATCGGTCACTAAGATTCTTTCAGAAAACGTATAAACATGATTCCATTTAAAAAAAAATGTATTTGACAAGGTTCAGCTATAAAGATTTTTCTTCTAAGAGACGGCACAATCTTCTTTTCTTCATCAGCTTCCACTTTACATTGTGAGTCTGTAAAACGTGATGACAAGACACTTTTTATTTCTTTTGTTCTAACCCCCTTGCACTAATCAATATGCTGTGTTTGGTGTTGCTGTTTTAAACACATTGTTGTTCAAATTAGAAACTTCGTTAAACGAATCACCATTGGCAGATATTTGATTTATTTCTTTTTTAAGAAAATATTCCCTCAAATATCTATTGGTGAAGCTCAATTGTAGCTCAATAAGCGTTTTCCTATAAAGATCTAATCTAATTATAATATTTTTAAAAAAACTAGAAAACATTTTTTCCGTCAGTTGAAAATCCTCGCGATGTGAAATTAGTTCTGTTTTTTTTTTTTAATAAAACACCATTTTTTTTGTACTACTTTCACATATTTATAATAATCAGGACCGTTTTCACTCATCATGAGTATTATCAACTAATAGTTGCTAGTGATTCATCAAAGTAGTACAAACAAATTGTGTTTTTTTTTAAATGTAATGCCTTTTCACCAAGAATTGACAGTTAACACCTCAAAAGTGATTAGGTAGTTCTGTTTTTGATAGGACTGTGGAATTAGTAGTCTCAAAACTATTTTATAACTTTATTAAAAGAAATATGTGTGGCACTGCTTCTTAAAATATAAAATAGGAAAATTGTGTTTTAAATTTATAAAACAAAATTGTGATAGCACCACTGCTTTTAACCTATAAAATGGTTATGTTGAAAATGATACAACTAGCAACAGTCTTCCTGCATGTTGATATTAATATATTATTTCGTCTATATTTGAAAACCTTTTGAATTACTTTAGTGTATAAAACAGATAGTTACAATTCCTTTGCGATTTGAATACCTTTGAAGGCTTGGAATAATAATCTCTCTGCATAGTAATAATTTGGCTTATAACGATACGCATTAACCGCTTCTTCGCGTTTACGAATTTACTAGTAGATTAACCTGGAACCAGTGATGCTCATAATTTGAATATATTACATAATACTAATATACTCATGTTTATCTTTCAGGAATTGCAATATCGGGATATCTTAAAAATATCGTAATATCTAAGGAATTTATTTTTACTTCGTTTTTTGTAGAGTGCTGCTGCTTCTTCTGGGAAATTATGAATAAAAATGTATAATAATGTATGTAATATTAAGCGACCTAATTTATAAAATTTTAATTTATGATGCAATCTCGGGAATAATCTTGGTGTTCTGGATCGTGTTTTGCAACCACGGAATGGTTAAAACACCCTGATATTGCAATATTTACATAAATATATTTGCGGATCTGTTATTTCATTGGCATGAAAATAAATTAAAAATATAATAAAACCCACATTAGGTCGATATTTATTTATTGTCTCAGATATTTAAAGAAATTAAACGTAAAAACTTTTAATGCATTTCTACGATATTTTTTATTTATCAATAATGTGTAAGCCAGCAATCTTGTTTATTTCCAATAAAATTTGGGAAGAAATATTTGCAGATACTCGTAAGACACACCAAAATTACCTTCATTTTTTCATCTGTAATTTGTCGAAGCCCAACAGTTTCACGTCAAATTTATATAATCTCACGGAAGAACCTTATTTTAGACAAATGGCATCTGGATTTTAATCAAGATTTCGAATATGTTAGACGTTGAATAACTTTTAGCACTATCATCGTCGAGATAGCATCAGCACTATTCAATTTCAATCTCCAACAAACAACATTTGAAGTTCGTAAACCCTTTCAAAGATTTGCTTTTAAAGGGTGTAATGGTACACTAACATCAAAGCTCCGTATTAAACTGCCATCAAAGTACTTGAAAATGATTGCAATCTCAGCCAACCTCGGAATGCTCGATGTCTTACTTACTATTCACAGATATTGTAGTGAGTTCTATCTCGAGAAAACGATCATCGTAGTTATTTAAAGTAAAATGTGTTTACTGCAGGAATTGTTCAAGATAGGTCATAAAACTATACCAATAAAATATGCTCTTATATCCTTAAAGGAATCGTCAAAAAATATATAAGATTAGTGGTATATTTATGTTTTCATGAATTTTTAATAAAATATGTTACTTTATTTCGATTGTCAAACTACTTGAGGTATCTACAAGTCATATCGTCTTTTTTGTTGCACATATTATCATTAATTCTTGTGCAAAACAATGTGAAACAACAAACAAATTAGAGTTTCTTTAATATATGATCTTGATATCAACAATTTAATTGTGAAATATTTCAGAGAATTTGATCGACAGAGCTAAACCGTCAGCGGTTATATTAGAAACCAAGGAAGGCGTGATAATGATTCATTTATATGTACGGTCTTTCTTTAAGTTAATGTTCTACGTCGTTTAGATTACTTAATTCTTTTATGTTCGTATTTTTATTGCATTTATCATTCATCGAAAAACACACTTTGGTCGTCTATCAAAAATATAGTCGTTAAATATGAAACCATATTTTTGACGATAGACAACATATATTTGTCAAAGAAACATCATAATTTGTATACTGGAGCAAATATTTTAGGCATCTAAATACCGTCATCCATACACCTTATAAAGGGTGCTTTTTTAGAGGTATAGAACTTTAAAATGAAATAAAACATTTAATAATCGTGGTTATGCTCATTATATTGGATTTATTATAATTTTATTAAATGCCATTTCGGTGATAACGCGGCGAATGTTGACTTCAAGGTCATTAAGCGTTGCTGGTTTATCGATGTAGACTTGCGACTTCACATTCCTTCACAAAAAGAGGTCCAAAGGTGTTAAATCACATGATCTCGGTGGCCAAATCACAGGTCCATTCCGCGAAATTATGCGCCCATTGAAAGTTTCCTTTAGCAAATTGATTGTGGTGTGCGCTGTATGGCATGTTGCACCATCTTGTTGAAACCGAAGCTCGTTTGAATTATGGCCATTCAATTTGGAACGAAAAAATTATCAACCATAGATCTATAGCCCTCTCCATTGACAGTAACGTTCTGGCCGGCATCGTCTTTGAAAAAATATGCACCAATGATTCCACCAGCCCATAAAGCTCATCAAACTGAATTTTTTGTTCCGCCCCATTCACTGAAGTTGTGACGCACACGATGGTCAAGCGGTCTGTTCATGGTGAAATGGCAAACAAAACTGAGCACAAACCAGCTGTTAAATTGGCAGTCACTGGAAAAGGTGCTGCCAATTTAAAAAACATCCTTTACTAAAAACTACGTTGAAAACTATGTATACATGCTAAAATTCGCAGTAAATTAATATGTAAATATAAACTAATTCAAATTTGAATTATTGAGATTTTGTACACTTCCATTTATTTGGTCACAACGATCCGGGATTCGCCATTCGGCATCTTCAGGCATTCGTGCGTTCGAAATTCGTGTCTTAAATTATAAACTAATTCAATTTTCATATTTTGATCGGTAAGCTTAATATGTTTTGTGGTTATTTCATTTTCAATATTTTTAACAAAACAAAGTTATCATGAAATTAAATTTCTATATCGCATAATTTTAAATAAATACGCTTTTCTCTCATTATAATGTGAATAATTATAGTATTGCTTCAATTTTTGTTCCACTGCATTAATAAAGTTTACATTGCATTATAAACTGTATTATATTGTAGCCAAAAGATACAAGAAGCTTTGTGAAACGGGTTAAGTGAACGGTGAAGCTAATAAGAGATGCTTTTTTATTTATTTACATAATCTAGGCAAGTAATCACAAGAACTTTACAAGTAGTCGCAGCGATTCCAATGAGAAAAGCTTAAGCTTGAAAGTTTTAAACTAGGTTCTTTTTTACAGCTTACGGAGGCAGTTTTTATAATCCAATATTCGCCCGGATAAAAAGAAATTACCACTTGCGTACAAAAAGAGTGAAAACTTAACAAAGTTTTTCTCAAAACTAAATTGAGGCCCTAATTATATCGAGCAAATATTTGCATTAAATATTAATTAGCTGTTTTATGCTTTTATTAGGACTTTTTCGAAAACATTTTTTTTATATTAATCTAAAATGTAAATGAAATTAACTGTATTTAAAAAGCATTTTTTAAATCTGTATATTCAAAACTATATGATCACTAAATTTTAATTAAATTTTAGCACATCTATGATATGAAAGAATGATCAGAACGTCCAAGTTCAACTGATCTTTGACAGTCTTTCGCTGAGCAAAATCGTTCTTGAATATACTATAAATAAAATTGTGTGCTATTCTATATCAACTGTGGAAAGGGAAAAAGGACGTAACCCACACACAAAAAATATTGTATATAGCCCAAACAAAACGTGTTTTATATACATTGTGATTATCGAAAAAAAATATTTGGAAAAGATGGAGGATAAGTTCTTTTGCCTTTCTATAGTCGTTGTGGTATGGGTTACGTCCTTTTTCCTTTCCACAGTCGATTATGTTCATATGTAGCAATCTACAATCCTTGTTAAAAAAAGAAAGTAAGACCTCATTTATTTACTCTTTAACATATGTGTGTATTTTTTTATACGTGACAGTACCACCAACTAAAAATGAATTATAATACTAATATTCTTGATAAAATTTCCATAAAAAAGGCAAACGGCAAATGACACTTAAACGAGACGTTTACGTGAAAATTGCAATAGATACAAATATACTGTACTTTAATGTGCCGGTAAAATCATTTCTATGCTTCTCAAGAAATTTTCAAGTCTGTGCAGTTTGCTAGCTGGATAAAAATGCAGTTGTGCTGTACAGCACTAACCTACAAAGCTTCGAAAAAGCACGAACGAAAGGTACTTCATCATTATTGTACTCAAAAGCTCCAGCAACGCTTAATAGCTAACCTCTTTATATACGATCCATAAATAAACGTTTATGTATTTTGCAGCACAAAAAAAAACTGAAGGTTTCCCAATATTTATAGCGGCATGAAATTTAATATAATGTCGTTGGGCTGGTATTTTATTTTGTCAATTTTCGTTTACGTTTTTTTTAATATCAATATGCGGCAATATTTCAAATAAATTATAATTGAATATATGTTCAGTGCGCAGTCAAATCATAACGCATCATTGTCGATTTGAGAATTATATGTTATAATATAATTATCTCTTCCGTAAAATTTAAATGATTATTATTGCATATTATATTACATTACAATTATGATGACATATTATATTACATTCAAAAGTTAAATGTAACGTGAAAATACTTTTAAGGCAGTCAACTATGTAATGTAATTCAGTCGAATCAATGCAAGTTATAATAATATCGATATGTGGTTAAATTACAATAGTACGTCGGTCCCGTGGCCTAATGGTCAACTCTCTGAACAACCATCCACTTGCGCTGTGTGTTCAAGGATTCAAATAATCAGTTAGAAATTTGTATAGATTAGTTTTAATACAAAAGGTATGATGTTTTTACTCCTGGTTATCCGATTTCGAAAACGAGGCGTTGAGAGAGTGGTTGGCAATCTATTAGTCCATTCTTATTCCCATCCATATCTAATATCGTTGTCCGAAAAGAGAAATTTAGCTCACGATTTATTTGAGTATGACATCTTTAAAATGGATTTTATATTATTATTTTTTTCACTCTTCTGCCTCCATTGAGTAAAAAAAACATTACGGAATTATAGAAATACAAGCAATACACAAAAATAATTCATTATTAAATCAAAATATCTTATATTGTCAGAAACGATAACTGTGCTTATTAACACAGCAATATAATATTCATGTCATGTCAACTACAGCTAAGCTCAACATAGAGCTTCATTATTCCTGTATATATTTGGCCTGACGATTATGACCATACACTGGACGATAGGCATTGTTTGTGGTTCTACGATTCACTATAATTACCATTGTACGAAAATGTCTACTATTGGCAATGCAAATGTTTACTAATGAACCTGATTGTTGCAAGTTATCAAATAGATAACAGCGTAAGCTCAATTCTCGTATGTGAAAGCTTCTACTCTAATTCTGTGTATCCTGATTACTCCACTTACATTATTCAACATCAAAACTGCTTTTTTCAATCCTCAGCGTTTTTTTGCAACTATTACTTTACTCCATTATGTAATTTTGAACTTTCCGTAATTTTCTTTTATACTATTGTTAATTGTAATCGGTCAAAATTGTTCTATATTCTTAACCATTAATATATTACATTGTACTATAAATATAAAATTGTCGTACGTGGTGTTTTTTAAATATTTTTATTATTAAGGAGGCAGAGTGATTAGCCTTGCGCTCCTGAGGAATGGTTCACAAGAGTTTTAAGAGTTGGCTCAATCCTTGTTTTTTCTGTCAGAGATTTCCTTCCCTAATCCAGTGGAACACCCCTTTGGCATCCGACATTCACCTTCCAACCCATGCTGTAGCTGGAACTGATGATCTACTCTTCGATCCCTCGATGATCGATTCCTCTACGAAGAAGTTTGCAAGAGGTATTTGCTGCAATGTGACATTTCCCACCTTTACCGATGTGAGAACATCAACTGGCATCGATATGCTTACGTAGGGTAATAAAGTAGCGCCCTGTTACGTCAGTGGTCATGAAGAGACGTTAAACTAGTTGGGTCAACCCTGCTTCAACCTTGCTTGCCTTTTCTTCTGACCAGTGGGATTTTAGCGTCTTGGGCGACCATTGGTTACTATTCATAGGATATACGCGGCAAAGTAATTGATGGGTGACAGGAAATCATAGAGGCGCAGTGTTTCACTTCTTTGAGAAGCATCTTCAGGCTAACTCTATCATAAGACTTTTGACTTTTGTTTGCCACATGGACATACTCGTGCCAGAGACACAACCAATATTTAAATATTATATTTTCCTCTCTGGAGACATATTATGTACAAAGTTCATTTATTTTTTTGAGTATGGGGTGGGTTATAAAGATTGAATGAATGATTTAATTATATAGTCGCTATAGCAAAAAAAACTCTTGAAATAAATGCTTGCCAGTTTTTGATTTTTTTCAATACAAGATGTTTTCCACTTCAATGGTATAGTTTTGACGATGAGTAATAGGTGACACGATTTAATTCTCGGCTAGTTCCTCCATATTCGAAATTATTGGATGTAATTTTTATTAACATTACTCTGTATGTCTGCCTTTGTGTGAGAGTATACATTTCACTCTACATCAGAGTTTCTATACAATGTTCTTGGAGCTCGCGCGTTCCAATCCAAGCATCCGTTGGATGATACTAATCTGTGGCAAAAGTGGAATTTTAAGAGCAGGGACTTTGAAAAAACTATACTCCTTAATGAGTGAAGTATGCTAAAGTGGGTGCATCAACGTTTTAATGTAAATGAGGGGCTACAGCATTTTTATACTTATGTTTTATATATTTTTCACAACCATTACGTAGCGATGTATATCCATAGTAGTAATACCACATATAATCATTACAGGCACTCTTAGAATGCTTCTGTATTATCAAGTCGAAAGAATTATTACAAGAGTTCTTTACTATTAATTTTCTGGTTCAATATCAATCTTAGCTGGTTAGGACCGGGGAACGTGGAATCTGCGTTTATGAACTTTTTGTGGAGTGGCAGAGAACGCGTATCCCACGTCCTTCGATATATTCGACAGTAATTCTTTAAATTTATTGTAATTTTTTTATTGTCTTAAGACTAATTGTTTAGGTATGCTTTAATGATGCACTCATTGGGGATTGCATAAATGACACATTAATTGTTTTAGAATAACTCAAAGCTATAAGGCTATCCTAAGTCTAAAATTTCTATTTTTCTGTATTTTTGATTTAACCATTGAACTATTGAATAGCATTCGTCAAAAAAGAATAAAAAAGAGCAATAATGAACAATAAATATAATATATATTAATTTAAAATTGATAACCTTGTTATTCCACTAGTTGTATTATAGGTGTGACACGTGTATCGCCCTTTTGAAAAGCACCACATCCTAAAACACAACCAGTGGAATAACAAATTCATAATTTTAATCATACATTAAAAATGAATTTCCACAAAGGTACCAATGAATTCCACGAAATTAAATTATGTTGTTCATAAAAGTAACTTTAAAAAATGTTTCAATGTTTTTTATTGAGCTCATAAAAAAACTATCCGTTTATCAAATAGTTTGTGAAATTCGTCAAAGGTAATTATTTATTAATTTAAAGTATAAATCACATTAGAAATAAAGTATCAATTTTCATCCCAGAACCAAAAATTCGCACAGATCCATTAAATAATGTCCATTTATAATGTATTAAGAACTTGAAATTATTCGTAAGTGTATTATAATGATTTCATTCAAATATTAATGAGCATATCAGAAGCAAAAATTTAAACAGGTCCCACCGAGACTTGAACTCGGATCGCTGGATTCAGAGTCCAAAGTGCTAACCATTACACCATGGGACCGACGAGATAACTTGGCACAATAAAAGAAAAAGTCGCTATCTGCGTTGTGCAATGCGAAATTTCCGACTGACTTTATCTTTGGCATGTTCGCTATTTATAATTTGAGAGTCCGAAGAGCAATTTAGCTATGCCACATATTTTGTCTGCTTATAATTAGAATATAATTTTAAACTTAACATTCCTTATGATTATTTGAAGAATATTGGGTATTCATTGTTTCATCTTCCGATTCTTTAAAATAGACTGCCAATCGCGATGCCACTTGGCAAAACTTTTTGTGTAACGATATTGGTAACCGTGAGGGAGTTCAGATATTTCTTGAAATCTATATTGATTAAGTTACAAATGTAAGATAGATTAAACAAATACCATTGCAAAAGTCGTCTTCCAATGATTAATATATCAATATATACCCTGGAATATGTACATATTTATACACGTGATTTTTTCCATGTGACATGGGAAATTTTTTATTATATGTCAAAAATAATATTTTATAAAATTATTTACCGATTATAATAGCGCCTATTCACTATTAACATATAATTAAAATAAATATCGAGCGTAGTTTTGAGGCAGACGACAGACACCGACTTAATCATAATGGAACGTAAGAAAAACATATCCCCGAAAAATGATTACTATTAATTAATCTTATTAATTTTTTTGAAATTTCTTTAATAAAAGAAGTATTTAATAGAGTTTCTTGTTGCTCTATTTTTTTAAAAAAAAATATATTCAGTATAATTCTACTTTAAATATCAGTCAGAAAAAGTGCGAGAAAACGAACTTGTTGCTACATTTCAAAAAAATTATAGTATCGTTATATTCAATAAATTGCAAATTCCGTTATGATCACTTTCTTAAAAATACTTTGTTATACGATTTTGTCTCAGACATCAAATCTCGATAACCTACAATAAAGCCTAATCTAGTAACGGCGTAAAGCAAATAAAAGCATTTCTGAAAAACAGGTGTCAACCCTTTGTTAGACAGACTTAAGAACTTTACCATTTTCATTTAAATAAAAATGCAGTAGTGTAAACAAATACTTTTTGAGTACAATTATTAAAAAAAAAGATATTTGTTTCGACGTTTCATATTTTTTAGGCGACGGAAAGCGATTAACGATTTTCGCGAAATGACAGAAAAATCTACTTAATCGCCATAAAACAACGGCTCTGCTGAAATAAGTGGCAACTTAAAACATGACGCTGATGGATAGAACAGTCAGTGGCTATATAAAAAACATTATTTTATAATAAAAACTTTCTTTTATCCCTCTTTATTAGGTAAAATGATGAACAATTTCATATTCTCCTAAATAAATTGAAATTTTATGTATGTTTATAATGTTACCGTGCTTAAGTACACTAAAAACTTGACGGTTATCAACTATGCACCATGAACGAGTTTACCTGAGTAAAAATAAATTATTGCATTTAATTTTATTCATAAATACGTCAAATTTTCGTAACACATAAAACTGCAGGTGAACGAAAACAAATATAATGTTTATCTTGTTTTGATTTTTTCTGTTTGAGCCGTCAAAATGTAATAAGAGAATTATCGCGTAACTTTAATCTTTCAAATCATTCATAATAAATTTCCTAATAAATATTAGTGTCCTGGAGTTTTAACTCGTCATACAGATTCAGTAAATTATAAACTGATTGTTTATGATAATATGATATAAGATATTGCGATTAAAAATCGATATCATATTGACGCCGAAGACTTTTCGGTGAAAAACATTTTTCTTCAGAATGACGGTAAAATACCTACTAATCGTACCACGAGGTCATTGAATAATGTAAATTAAGTAAATTAATACCATAGATTAACCACAAAATTCGTAACTCTCGTTTATATGGACGAATTCCATTCCGACGTAATTAAATGTCGTAATGAAAAGTTTTCGAGGCATGACGCTTGATTGAACCCTACGCCTCTTTTCCTTTCCGTTGGGTGGAGTCGATTCATACAAAAATATGAGATATTCCTTTTAATTCATTATAATATATAATAGCATCTTGTTGCTGACAATTAATAATAAAGTGAGGTTTAATCGCTATTAATGGAATGAGCTAAAACATTTATAAAAAATGCAAATAAACATAAATACAAATATTTTTAGTACCATCAATTTGGGTAAGTTTGCCCAACGGTCTAAGATTGTCCCACTACATGGAAAAAAGTGCTTTTATAATACCATGATAATACCAACGCCATATAAATATTTTTTAGCTAAGCAAAGGTATTGAGTAGCCCCTGGTGGTAAAAATATGAATTAATGTGCAACATAATTTGTTTTATTGTTGAATTTGTTAGCTGTCAGCTTGGAATGATAAACTTATCATGAAATAAATTGGATTAGCCATATTTTCAATTTGTATTCTAATGTGTAAACCAAATGTTGTATATTTTTCCCCATCTCAATTATGTACAGAATACATGATATAAAGAAAAGTTGCCAAGACTTTAAAATCACTGAATTTATTTACAGAAATTACATTGATTGTTTGTATCGTAGGCCAAATTTACCCGAATTGGATGTAAACTTTGGCTCACCTTGTTTTATCTATATTTATAAATCAACTATAACAATAAATGTATTTATTTTAATTACATTTCATCTTAAGACATTAATAGATTTTTATGTACAATAATACTAGACATGAATGCAATGGCGAACCATAAAAATACAAAAACCCTTATAACAAGGCCAAAGTTACGCAGAATGATCGTAACTAATGTAAATCATGAATTTCATTTTCAATATTTAAAAAAATATGTAATGTTAATAACATCATTATTGTGATGAGAATCTTGGGTTTATTTATTATAAATAGTTTTGTAAACTAAAATAGGTGAAATTCATAATAGTCAAGATATCGGAACGTCAGTGGGAATTTTCCCGATTTAGTTATGAGACAGACAAAAATATAACACAACTTTTTATGCTACGCTTAACTAAAATCAGTTGGCGCAAAATACGGATATTTTGAGTTTAGTATCATTAAAATAAATATTGTAGAATATATCTTGTTCTACATTCTATGTCTTGTTTTGTGAATTTTGAAACTCTGGGGTCGACCTAGAAACAAATCATGTTTAATATTATATCATATATTTGTTTCTACTGAAGATGCGGTATTTTTCTAAATATTTCATGAGATAATGATAAAAAAATATAATGCTGTATTTCGTTTTATATTATAACTAGCCTACTTAACAAACTGATGTACCATTTGATAGCCACATATAGCTACCGAATATTAAATATTCGAAATTTTGCTTGTGCTCTTGTTTAACAAATTTTATTACTTTGGTTAATGCCGTTAAATATTTCTTGATAATTTCTAAGCATTTACTCGATCTTAGTTACAAATGCGTCTATATCAATGTGCATTTATTGAAAACAATTCATTATATTATGAAATATCGAAAATATAAATGATTCAATAATATAATTTAATTTAAGACATCGACTGAGGGTGCCCTATCGTCGAATTGCATCCCGTCGAAACCCACAATGCCATTATAATTGTAAAATCACTGGTTATTCAAAAAGAAGTTGGAAAGCGGCAATTCGCCACTCTGTTTACTGAAGAGGCCGAAAGGCGAAACCCGGGTCGTTAGTGACAAAATATATGGAAGTGTACAAAATCTCAATAATCCAAATTTGATTCAATAATAATTTCAGTGCTCAAACTTGATACTTATATATTAAATTAGTATCCCGGTCATCAATAAATTAGTTTAACCGCATTAATAACTAATCCATTATCTCACTTCTGTTGTCCCTTAATTATTTCATTATTAATTGCAGTTATGACATTAAAAATATTTATTTGTGTAATTGTGCTTTAATTTAAAGACACAAAACAACAAATATACGATGAGGGGGTCTAGCCAATAAGCAATACAAATCATTCAACGTTTGGCAATAATCTACTTTTTTAAATTTAAGGTTGATTTTATATGTCAGCTTCCGATGTGAAGCATATGAACTCTTAATGGAGCTGATCTCAATAGAAGTTTTTTTAGTTCCTTGTTATTCAGTTGCTCAACTTATTTTTTACGTCGACAGTAGGGATAAAAGGATAGAGCTAGAAAAATACTATTAGTTAACATATTGCTCCCGACCCGTCCCGTTTTATAAAATTTGATAGGTGGGAGGAGAAAAAAATGACAATTATTTAGGTAATGAATATTTCTAATAATATAACATGTGTTTCATAATATTAATCAGGATTTGAAAAACGGATTTTTAGTGCTTCCATGAAACAGTTATTATTGTTTATCCAAAAATTATCCTTTGCTTTCACTGAGTTCGCATTTCTTAATCTTATGCTAATAATTTAAATATAATCACGTAATTTGATGGGCTCTAAACTCCACCCATGCTATCCAGTGGCAGCCGTCTCCGTGGGTTTCCTTGCCTTTGTGGGAAACCCTCTCGACGGTTTCCGATCGTAATTATATCTTGATGACGCAACCTTGTTTGATGCAGGGCCACCAGATGGCACACATTTCCATGCAAATTTTTAATTTTCTCTAAACATTACTTATATTGTGGCACGTTTAACGGTATTTTTCAATATTGGTATCCAATATACGTCCTATATCCACCATAGTGCATAGTTTTTGTTCGATAATGTTATAATTAATGCTGCAAAAAAACCCAAGAATTTTGAAATGGGGGAAAAATCGCGGAAAATTTGGAAATAAACTGTTAAATATGATATTTTTCATTGTTTTTTCAACATATTGATTCTAGGTGTACATATAAATATGTATTTAACACCGATTTTAACATACATAAAAACAGGAACGTTTCCGTAAATATTTTAAGTTGGCTTCAAGTATACATAGATGTCATATGTACGTGATCCGATATTGAATAAAGTTCTTCACTTCCATGTGTATCATCGAACTAATAATTCACCTTAACCTCAAATTTAGAGATACAATGTTGGCATACATAAAAAATGCCACTCTTTAAAAATAAGTGTTACCCAATGCTAAAAATAATACAGAGTTATCATTAATATTACAATTTTTGAATTTATTCCCGGGTAATAACACATGGAAAATCTTTGTTCCGAATTACAAAGATATTTTATTATTCTGAAGAAATCATTGCATTGATTGATTATAAAACATCATTTATTAATAGGTGAAAAATATTATTTATTTAAATAAAAATATTTTTATATAAAGATATCCACTGAAAGTTGTTGTCAATCGGTTACGAATTTTTCAGTTTCAAAATATTGGAAAATATATCTTTTAAAAATTAGTGGCATAGCAATGTCAAAGAATATAATATTCCCGCATTATTATATTTAGCAATGAGTAAATGATATTATTGTTTGTCTTAAAAAAACGCACTTATCTGTTTCATTGGAGACTATTTATTATCAGAAATATATATATACAGAAATTAATAGAAATTGAATTAACTATAAGTAAATAGTATTTCATTTTTTCCTAACCATTTGCTTAGTCAAATTTTGAAAAAGATCAAAATTAATGTTTATAAAATTCTCGAAGATATTAAAGATATTTGCTTTTAATGAAAAAGTATATCAAAAGTATTTCTGTTCTCCAGCTTAATCCGAAAAAAGTTTTCTATTTGCTTTTGTAAAAAAGTTATCAAAAGCATTAAAGCCAGCTTTCAAAAAGTTTTCAACCCTATCAATCGCACGTTACAGTAGTCCACTGGCTTAGAGGCTTCATTAATCTCAACCGGAAACGTCATTCTCCGAGTGCATCTAAGGAGAAATTTTGCCCTCCGACAGAAGAATGGCAAAGGGAAACGATAGCGTATTACGGCTGCCTCCGCGCTTTAATTTTTATCTTCCGAGCCAAAGAATCTTTGCAATTGCGCCATTATTGAATTTTCTATCGATTATCTCCAAATAATACAGTCTTTCACTATCGATAAAAATAGATACAATATTTTTATTGTCTGCCATAACACTATTTACTATTTTACTTTGTAACATTTACTATTTTATTTATATGTGTGAGTAAAAAAACATATAAAACACAAAACTATCAAATATTTTATTTTTCAAGACAGAACTTCCCAAATTATAGGTGGGTAGTTGTAAATATCAAAGTTTGGAGATGACGTTCTGAAATAATTCTTCATTTTGTCCACGTATTCTCCCACGCCACTAGACACAGTCATTTAGCCCACTCATTACACTTCTTACGAATCTTACAATCGTTTCACAGAAGTTTCATTAAAATCTGATCAGCTTTTATTGATAGCCTTTCGATCGTGTATTTCTTTATTATTCGACAAAATTAGAATTTCAATAAATCTGATGTATAAATTAAACATTGATAATTTTTTACTCTACATTCCACTAGTTATGTTACTGGATGTGAAACATATTTCGCAGCATCAATCAGTAAAGTTAACAATTTTAATTTGACTATAAAAATAAATTTCTACAAAGTTACCACCAAAAAAATAAATCAGAGATGTTTGTGTATTTGTGTTCTTTTAATGTTAGAATTATTGTATGATAGTACACAATTTTAAATTATAATTTTTAGAAATACATTTCATAAATCCGATTCCGATATTAAAATTGTATACGATTCAGAGACGTCTTTCAAATCAAAACTATTACATTATCTTCGGAAAATTCTTGGCGTGTATTTCTTTTTGCATTTTATTGCTTCTTTTGCATTTCAATAACCTGGAAACGCTTTTCCTTCATGTTTATGTTAGTATTTTCGTTTTCAATTTCAGTGCCAAAAACTTTACTCAAAACTTTATGTGAAATATTTGTTCAAGAGAATTCGGTTTTACGATTGGAATACATAGCCATCGATAAAAAATGCCGTTCTAGAAACAGAAGGGATACCTCTTTCATCTGGTACCATGTCCCAAAATAAGTTAATTTTGTATTACGTGTTAAATTTACGATATAAAATCTTCATGCATATATCTGTTATATAAATTATATAAGTTTCGAATATATCTTTAAATAAAATTGTTTGCTAATACACTTCAAGTCTTTCCAAGAACAAATTGATACTGTAAAACATGTGAGTCAGAGACAATGAGAGTTTGTTCTCGGTGACAAACATCTTTTTACATTTTCTGATAAAATTAAGATTAACTTTTCAAACACCGCATTGTAAAGCACTTTCGAGTGTGCTGAATTTTGTGTCCAGAAACTGCCTTATTTGACATGTCAAATACCGAATAAACAGTGCAGAATTGATCATGAGTGCAATATAAATATGTAATATAGCTGCAAGTATTATTCAAAGCTATAAAACAAAATTCTATCCATTAGATATGTAAAAGTACCAGCAGCCAATCTCATAAGTATTATTAAAATACAGCAGATTCACACCAATACCAAAAGCACAGCTGTGCTTGAAGTTGTTGCCTACTATGGACGTGAATCAAAGCCATTGTGAGACAGAAATTTGAGACATGGGAGACTTGATATTATTTGCTATCTTGTGCAGTGTTCCAGGGATTAATGATACGAAATAAACTGTAAAGGTGTAACTTGCTGTTTTACGGGATCTACGCATATTCAAATGATGGCAAAATTTGTGAGAATCTGAATACTGATTGAGCCTCTTAATGGAGGTAATTTAACAGAAGTTTTTCTACAAGACCTGCATGTTATTCAATCTCACTTTTTTGAGAATAGTAGGAATATAAGGATAAGGCTAGAGCAGGACTAGTGGTAAACTAATCGCTCTCGCTACTCCCTGTTTTTAGCATCGGGTGGATGGGGAAAGAGAATTTTAGACATTACAAACATCCATGCTATCGAACAGAAGTCCATAATAGATTGCAAAATCGATTTATAATACGGTCCATACTGCAATACCCATATCCGTAACCGAAGCCAACGACGTTGACCACTTAACCACAGGATTCGACAAAGCCCAGGTACGTAATATATTATTAATCAAACACGATGAGGTTTTATAACTGCAATTTGATATTAATTCAATAACAAAATATTTGAATCCCACTACTCAAAGAAAACAATTTTTTATTTGATTTGATATGGAGAGATTTTAAATATTTAAATAAATTCTCTTAAATTATGTGTTTTGATTATAATTGTACCCGAATGAAGATTTCACGGTTCTTTTGTTTTAGAACACCGCTCCGTGTGCCACATTTTTACTGCCTCTTACTTTACTGCAGTATTTACCTTTGTTCAATCTAATATTGAGCAGGGCTAGGGATTGGTATACCGGAGTTTCGGTATTTTAAATTAAATACTGGTTTTGCAAATATCAACACCGGTTCGATGAACAATAACAAAAATTTGCAAAAAATAATATTACTTACGGTCGTCTATACACAATATTAGACGAATAAATCAATACGGTATTTCGATATCTCATATATCATTTATGATTAATCATAACCCTGATCACAAATTCGACAATAGGTTCAATTTCTGCAAGAAAAAAAAGTGACCAAACGCAATGCATATAAAATGAGTATCCGTAATAAATGACCTATGTATCAATTAACGGATTTTCAAGGACAAGATCGATTCTTGTCATCAAAAACGTCTGACTGCTTATATACAATGCGCTATTTAAGCTTTAAATCAATAATTACATTTTCGTTTCGATTTTACTTGATTTTAAACATCGGTAGTGAAAAAACAACCGAAATACCGTGATCCTGGTTTCGTTACTACCGGTGTTTCAATCCCTAAATAATGTGTATCAAATTTTTTTTCTTTGGTAAATAATAATATATTCATGGGACAAACGATGCAGAAGAAGAAAAACTGACATTGTAACTTTTACCGTAGACTACGCTTCGGGAAAATTCGTAAAAAGGAAATGAGAACGAAGTGGACTGTTAGGATGCATATTCTTGAAGCCGCAACGTGACCTCTACGAGGAAATAAAATCATTCGCACTCTCTTACTCTTACTTATTGACTGCATCTCGGTCTCGCTCCGTTGTGTCGTAAATTTTTTATGAGGTCCCTATTTACCTCTTCAGACTACACTTCAGTGTTTTTCAAGCAACGGTTAATAAAATACATGAATGTATTACACACCTTTCAAATATTTGACACGTTTTTAAAACGACCGAGACACCAATATAAGCACCGTAAGATTTAATCTTCCACGACTAATATTTACAATATTATTATCACCTTTTGATCACTTTTAAGTTGCTAACTGTAAATTCGGCTTTATATTTTAAAAAATAGCACAATTTATTTTGTACCAATTCCACATTTTTTATGACTTACAAACATTTCTCGTGAAAAAAATCTGTTAAAACTTTCCACAATGTTTTCATATGAAATGCTAAATATATTGTATATAGCGCACTAGTAATTCGTTTATATCGGCTAAGTTTTGGGCAATTGATGTAGCCCTCAAAGTTGAAATTATTCAGAAAACAGTAAAAACTGTTTTTATATTGAAACCATTGTATGGTGAGTTGCGTTATGAATCTTTGAAATGCACTCCTGTAAATTATCTTGTTTGCTGATACAAGATTATACGTAGGGAGTGTCGTTATAATAGTGGATTACATCAAATGGCCGGGTCAGAGTTTTTAAACCTAAAACCAATGTAAAATGATAATTCTCTTCCGAAAATTAGTAAATTTATTTTTGTAATTTACATCATTTGGGGTCATTACAATGAGATCCAATCATTAACTCATTTTGTTATTTTTTGAGGTTACATTAATTAGCCAAAACACCATTGATTATTTTATCTATAATAATCATAATAAATGACCAACCTCATTGATGCGAAATAATTATGTTTCAAATCGAAAAAAAAACAAATTTTACAGCGCGAAAAGGGCTATAAATGTAGTTATTTTTTTTTTATTCATAATAGCTGCCGTAATAATCACCTAGAAAGAATTTTAATTTTACGAAAATTTAGTGTTGATCACATTACAAGCGCTTGACGTTCATCTTATTTGAGAACTTCTGGTACAAACTATTCACAACTTAGTATACAAACCACAACTCTTCGTAAGGTAAGCTAAGATCGTTCTGGTGGTTCAAAATGTAACTAAACATTGTACGTGAAAGCGACCACATAACGTGAAAAGAATAAATTCCTTTTCGTTAATTCGTCGTGTCGTATTTACTGCTATCCAATTTCTCAGACGGTAGCCAAAAGAAAATTTTAGGAAACTTTAAATTAAATTAAAGGACTACCCAACATTGACAGGTTAAGAGTAAGGAAACGCTGAAGTGTCTGTGAGAGTGATATCTATAAATGAAAAACAATACGCACTTGATGAAATATTCACAAAAATTGCCTAGCTGATATTTATATTCTGAATATATATATAATACAGTAGAATTTTCAAAACCCCTTAGTTGATTTAAGTTTTCCTTATAATAATACTCCAAAAATCTTCAACTGCAAAGGTAGATAGGAATTAGTATAATACTATAAAAACCCAGCAATTAGTTGTCTCACACAGAAAATATTTTTGAATTCGTTGTCCAACTGTGGTCTACTTCTTTATAAGATGGATAGGACGCCAGTGATATCTTTAAACAGCAACCTATTTGATCTTCTCAACTAAAAATACCCGCTTTAAAATGAAGCGAAGAGCAATTAGTTAACAACCAGCTTATGATAATAATTTATTTATCTTTTGAGCTATATACTGCCACTTTTTAAGCCCTAACGACGAATAGTAAATAAAATCTTATATGGTATATAGAAGCAACGTAGTGTTGCTTTGGTAATCATATAAACTTACTTTGGTTTTTTTAAACCTGTCAAAGTCGTTAATCAAAAAAGTTATTATGTATCAATAAGGTGAGATATTTTTTTCGTTATGAAATAGAGGATAAAATTATTCAAACTATTTATCAAAATGAATCTCATTTTGACCATATGCACTTCATATGCATTTTAATAGGGTGTAAAATAACAAAGATTGCTAAATAATATTAGAATAACAAATAACGAATTTTGTTGTAATTTATGTCAGTGTAGGGCTTGCTTTACCGGTAAATCGACGAAAATTCACCATCGATAATAACCGGAAAATATTTTATCGTGAATTAAGGACAGTCACATGCATAATAAAACAAAAGGTTATTGTAGATATGCATGTGGAATATGAATCTTTGTTTTTCAACACTGGTAACATTACAACACCCATCGTTATTGCTACTGATCATATTGGCGTCATCTGTCATCCGTCAGCATTGCAGAGATCACTGTTACACAGCTATACTATAAGAACTTACTTACAAATTTGGGTACATATTCTTCATTGTTTGTATGCATGTATTATTCTTGTTTCATTGCAATAAAAGAAATTTGTATATATTTGTTTATGAATACTGTCAATTTTTTTTTATATAAACAAATATTAATGTGTTTTTTATAGTCAAGGAGAAAACATCAGTATCAAAATATTTTAATCGTGTGATCAATCAGGATAATTGTATGTTTGAACCTGAAACGTTTTTATTAAATTATCTACGTTTCAATTTAGGATACCGTTTTTAGTAAAAGTAACTACATACAGTTATACTTTAAAAATCTAATGATTTAATCCACGTTGAATTGTTTTTTCTTGTACCGGTAATGAAAAGAACTATTTACCTCTAAAGGAAATTTGACGTTAAATTAAAAGCTCTAGTTTCTACCCAGCGCAAAATATGTGAACTGTTATTGTGACAATATTGTCGCATTTTTTAATAGAATAAACGAAGATGCGCTGGGGATATAAATAAATAGTTCTTTCAATTGGCACAAGAATAAAAATACTCCGTTGATTTTATGTTCCAACTGGATTCCCGTCACTCAAAAATACCTGAATTATTTAAATTGTGCACTCAAGTCGCGAATAATCTTGATTCGGATATTTCTAATTCTGTGACTGCCAATCCGCTGTCTGTTTGTCAGGCGGAAATTTGAAAAATAACATGTTTTATTTTCTTCGCGACAGACAAAGATAACAGTCAAATAATAGACGGATCATTTCCAAAAATTTGATTGATTGTCTTCTATTTTTAATCCACAATGTATATATTGTTATGTTAAGGAGACTATGGATAAATAACATATGTTATCATAAATTTAATATTATTTCTAGGAATTTATAAAATGTTTTAGAACACTTAAATCAGTATAGTACAATGTTTTCTTGGACAATGTTATATTTATATGAAAAATAAATTTTATTTTTAACTTTTTCCATGCGGATGACCGATTTTTTTTTTTTTTTTGGATATCAATTTGATGGAGCGATCTGATGGATCACCTAAACTTTTATAACAGGTTATGACCGATATACAAGCCATGAACACTGCATGGATATTCAAGCGTCCTATTGCAGCTGTTAAAAGAACGATTCTTTGAAAATATAATTGGCGTTTCAGAACTTGTTTTTATTTAAAAGATAAATTTAATTGTGTCAACTGGCATCTTTGATTACTTGAAAACATTTTCCATTAGTTATATAAAGTGGCAACAAATCCGGCGTTTTTCACTATAATTTTTGACGCAGACAAGAGGATAATATTAAATGAATTAGAGGTCTGCATCTTCAGGCCCGGCCCGACCCAGGCTCGAGTCTTCATATCACACTTGTTACCCCAAGCCCATTCTCATCCCGAAAAAGGCCCGATTTTTTCCAATTTACAATATTGTTGAAACTTACTCCTAACAAATCAATTCTATTAATTGATGATGAATTTTCTGGCAAAACAATCTGTCAACCATCTTCATCCATTGAAGATTTATTTGTGTACCAATGAATAATATATGTACCTATTGGTCACTCGTAAATAAAGAGAGCATTGTTTCAGATTTAGCTTTAATTATGTAGCTCATACAATTTTATGGATTTCTCAGCTTCATGTGTACGACAAATATTTATGATGACTTTTAAAACAATAAATAATATTTTTCCCACATTTCCAACCATGAATATTGTTGTGAACAAATGTGGAATAGATTAGTTAAGATACTAACTTTTGTATGGATAGTATTGCCGCATGACTGACTTATAACCCGAACATAGTCCAAATATATTTGTAACATCGATGTATTTGAATAACATCTCAATCAGGAGTCCATATGCCCTAGTGGCGGTGGTATATTACAAGAATAGATGACAAAGTTACCTAAAATATATTGATAACTTGGATGTACCGGACAAACTATATTAACGGATCGTCTTATATCACGTGACGGCTTAAGGAAGGGTAGGGTGCCGATTTATAACGAGGGTTAATAAAAATTTTACGTCACAAAATAATATTAACTAATGTGTCTAAAAATAAAATTTATTTTGGATATAATTGATGATTGTTTCGAATATTTGAAAAATAAATATGGGGATCTCAAAGGTATTGGACAAAATAGTTTTTTTATGTGAAATGTAGAAATGAGGAGGGGGTAGGGGTGTGACATTTGACACACCTGCCATAATATAAAGATTAAATAATATTCCTAATTTAAAATGTATAAAAGAACTTGAAATTCTTCATAAGTTTATTATAATAATTTCATTAAAATATTAACATAAGCAAAAATTTAAACAGGTCCCACCGAGACTTGAACTCGGATCGCTGGATTCAGAGTCCAAAGTGCTAACCATTACACCATGGGACCGACAGACCTAGGTGAGCTAATAAAAGAAAAACTGATTATTTTGTTATGCAATGCAAGATATTTATACTATTTGAAATTAGCTAGCTTATCTCAAGTAACGTATCTATTTTATATTTTTAACTTTATTTACATGTTATCAATTGACTTACTTCTAAAAAATTTTAATACTTATAATAATTTGAAAGTCCAACTTTAATGTTTGCTTTAATTTACATTCTTACGTAATCATTATATGCTTCCAAATAAATCATTATTTATTTAGTATTATATTCAAAAGCTCTCTATCTGAGAATTCACTAAAAAAAATAATTTTATTATTGTATACGATTTTTTCCGATAGATGTCACCACCACTCGAATCCAAAGTTTCACAAAAAGATGCTCAAACATTTTTTACGTGTTAATAATATAATCATTCAAATATTTTTTCGGAGCTCTATATTGTATTTATTTTTCAACAATTCATTATGAATTTCTTTCGATTGTATCTGAATGTTAATATATTATATAAGACATACGTACATTATAATAGGATAAAATAACAGAGTACAAATACTACACATACTACAAATTTTTTTATCAGGTAGTTGATAGCTATTTCGGCTTTACGCCATAGTCAGGACTACACTTAAACTTATGTTTGCTTAGCAAAAATAAGTTTAAGCATACGTAGAACTAAATACTTTGTTATTTTATCCTATTATAATGGAGTTCTACCAAGTAAATGCCAATTCAATCAATATAGTACATTGATTGAAAATATGTTCTTTCTAAATGTATAAGTAACGTACCGATCTGTGTGAAATGTGTGCATGTTTTTATACACATTTCTAAGCTTTTAAATAATATATGTAAAGGAAGTGGCGGAACTGTTTCAGTGGAACAACATGATTATTTTTAAATCTTTAATTTTATTAAATTGGTAATAAGTCGAGACTAAATATAAAAAATGATATTTAGAATAAAACTATGAAGGGTCAAGCGAAAGTTCGCAAGGCCGGCCCCAAGGTTTAATGACGTCATTTTACATTTCGTCGATTCTTCTAAAGAAACCACATTCTAAGCCAAACAAAGAGAATTACGGTAATAGGCATAAAAATTATCACACAATATTTCGACTTTCAACGATCCACAACGATAGATACAGTGCCAAACTAAAATTTAAACCTCATAATTCACTCCACACGCGACAATTTTACTGGAGAACGAAAACCCAATTAATAGTGGGATTTTTATAAGAACTTCTAAATGGCTACACCATTTTGGCCACTGATTTGTGTTTAATTTATGTGCATAAAATATATTACATTTGACGTATGGTAGAGCTTAAAAATTGAAAAAAAAATGTAGAAATCATTTTTTTGTATCATATGGCCATAATTTTGATTAACAAGGATTTAGGTATATATTCAATAAGATGGTTATCAAATACCAACACCTGATTTAAACTGTTTTATTATTTGGTTACATCTTCTGAAAATTAATAATTTTTTACTTAGTCAATGATATTCTGTAAAAATATTTAAATGTACTACAAATAAGAGTAAATGTGTCGTTACTCTTCAAAAGCAGCCATATCCAAAATGGATGAACTAGATAAAAACCACTTTTTTGTTTCTTCGTGTACACATTCACAATTTTGTACGATTATATGGATGGTTGGATGTTGTTGACCATTTTTACAGAAATATTATTAGGTCGATAGCAATTGACAATAAAAACGTAAATATTTAAACATGGATATAGCTGTTTTTAAATAGCAGCGACACAAATGTTGCCATAATTATGTCATCAGAATCAATATCACTATCATTCTGTTTTTTTAATTTTATAGATGTATGAAAAAATATTTTTCAATATAGAATTTAAATCTCATTTTCGGTTTTTTGGGATTTAAAACCCCCGCCCTCTAACAAAAGATAGTTAATAATTACTAGAAATATCTCAATGTTTTTTCACTCTTGTAGCTAAATTTATTAATGTTTTTCCTTTGGTTTCTAACTGGTTGTAGACGGTTTTAATATATATTTAAATTTAAGTTACTTGAAAATATTAACATATGGCTTTACGCACATTGTTTAAGTGAAGTAGAACGGGAAGAATTATAAGTTTCTAGCGAATGTGCTTTTCACGAAACTTAATACCAATAAATTTAAACTCAAGACAAATACAGTTATGAAATTGGTGTTCGATAACTTTAGCTTTGTTCAAGTTGGAGAGTTTACTTACACGCCCAGTCGCCAAGCCACGCCACTTTGCAAACTTGTTAAGAAGGCATATTCAATATTTCTATTGTGTTTCATTGAATTCTGTAAGTATTGATTGGCTATGTCGTAAAATACAGTTTAACACTAATAAACGCGCCGTGTAACAACTTCACAAGTTATTACAAACGAATATACATCTAAAAAGGTTATTTGACGTCTTAGTTGCCTTAATCAGGTGAAAAACATCTATAATTTAAATATCGATATCTTAGATATTGCGAACGCTGAAAAAATATATGCGTAATATTTAAGTATTTTCTTTGAGATCAAATACAGATGAGCGAGTATATTACTTATCTATTCATATGTAAATTTGATTGCAATAAATGTTGTAGAGTTATTTGGAATGCTTACTCATTTTTTTTCAAACACCTGCATTTAGTTTTCGATATAAATATTTTTTAGATTTTTTGCCCTCTTGTGTTTTACGGTAAACGTCAATACCAAATTCCAATTCAAAATTTGGTAAACTATACTTAATAAAATTTCAAAACTTGTGAAAAATTCTTTTTACAAAATTAACATGCTCAACAGTTATTATGTTTTCGATATATGATTGTCACTCAAATATTCAGCATCGATGTCTCGCTTAACGCTTTTTGCCAAAACGACCACAGTGTTTAACATTAACTTCGCATAGGTCAGTAACACGATTACTGATCTGCAATGCAATATGTATGCTCGGTTATTTAGAAAAGGCTTAGGGCTTTAGTCATGGTAAACGCCTTACAGTAATTTACGTCTCACTCAAGGCACTCAGTTTTCCTTCAGATGTATAATGCGGACAACCTAAAATAAGGTTTTTTTATGTTGAAGGGGAGGTAACGCAGTCGTAACGGCGCCAACATTTTCACTTAAGCGTGGACTTACGCACGGGTCACAGAATACAGGTATTATAAATTATTTAACTCTCAGTCGTATGGACGGAGCCATAAATGAAGGTCGTATTATGAGATGAATTTGGAGATGGAGCAGCTAAATAGGGGTGCTGAAACTTTTTAGCCCCTATTTGACTCGCGTAAACCCTTTTGTATAATTTATTATCGGATGGTTCCACTTTAAACTTAATTTGTTGTAAAATACCAGTGGGAAAGACTCGGTACTAAACGATAATTCAATGTTTACTTTAGGTTTATTAAATATTAAATGCGGCTATACGAAGAAGTGTAAATTAATTTATTACTTACAACGTACGCGATTCGTTTAGTTAATATATTGTAAAATCATACTGTATATTTATTTTGATAAGCTACTTACACCACAATTGGAAAATAAAGTAACATTTAATGTGTGTTGATGTGAATTAAGCTATATTGCAATTGGTTGTCGACAATGATGTTTTGTAAAATTAGGTTAGGTAATATTTGTACGTTTTTCTTTTAAATTTAGCAATGTTTATGCACAAATGATTTTTTGAAAGCCCTATTTGACATGAGCTATGACGTTTTCGACATTTAAATTTTCTTCCGTTAGTTTTTTACATTTACGCATATTTTCAACAGATTAACAAAACGCAGAAAACAGCATTAAATTTAATCTGCAAGGAAAATTAAGGAAACATCCCCGGTATGACAAATTGTCAAAATTTCTGTCAAGGAAGGGCACGATAAAGGAACACTTACAAACAGAAACTAAGATTGGTGACAAGACACGTAAGTAATTAACTCTTGGCGAAGTTGTTTTCCCAGATCTTGTTGTGAAAATCTTCTTGACAAGTAAAAACTCGCGGAAAATAATTACACCCAACAACAAAGCTTTCCGGCTCAAATCTTTATTTCAAATCTTTAAATGTTTTTAAAGTGAAATATGTACTTTGCAGACATATAAAACTTCGAAGTTTCTATGAAATATTAATTCGTCCGTTAGGATATTTTGTTTTTAACTTTATAGAATATGTACAAGCAACGAAAATTCTCTTTTATTACTACAAATTTCACTATTACAATCAGAAGATGCTTCTTAAACAAATGAAATTCGCTCCATGAAGGAAACGCATTGATTTCATTGGCGAATCGATAATATCTTTAACAATATCATGTAAATTTAACGTCTTTTGTCTATCAGTATTTAAAATGAACATTTTGCTTAAGCGACACTTTAAATACACTATAAAAGATATCATAAATCACCGGATAATAAAAAATGTCAGAAACTGTGCGAACCCAAATATACAAACCGAACAGAAAATAAAGGTAGAAATCTCCCATACTAATTTCAAGCGGTCTTTCCGCCGCTTACTCGATGTAACCAGAATTTTTCCAAAGAACCCACTGCGCAACAGCAAGTCTTTTCAATTTCAATGTATTTATTTAAAACCACCCACATGTATGATATTGTTTGTGATCTTTCGAAATCTCATTTATTGAAAATTACATAGTCAATAATGTTTATTTATTTAATAAAAGTAATCAAATATTGTAATATTGCCTTTATAGTACCTAAGCCTAGCTATTATTACACTATAACATGTGCACTATAAGATTCTGTTGCTCATCTTGTTACATAGCACTAATTCAAAACATAATCTACGTCACTGGCATATAGATATTTTTTTATATAGTTTACTTTCACAATAGGTGTAAAATAACTTATGTATTTTATTGGTGATATAAAACTAATCATCTTTGTCTTTGTAGTAACATGTAATACGAATAGAAAAAGTAAACATTTTTATAGTTTTATTTTTCATGAAAGTCGTACTTTTAGATTTTTTTAAATGAATATTGAAGCATTTTCAAGCGTAAGAACCTTTTATAGTCATTATATTTCTACCCACCTACAGACTAATGTAATTCTTAGGCACTTTATTACTCAAGGATCGAACATTGAGACTTATGAGTGGTGAGTCTAGACTCTAGACAGATTCTTAAACAATATACTTCACTTATTTTTTCTTACGTTAAATTGCCAAAATGAGATTATTTTTAATAATCAAGAAGTGTTTTTAACGACTTTGTTGACTAAACGACGTATTGGATGAAACATGGATTTGGCTGTAAATGTGACAGTTACAGAAAGTTACAGTCAATAGTTTGTTACATCATTATTTAAGAGAACTAAATTAACTGCGAGAAATGTATCTCTTGAAGAAACTATGATATGGGTACGATTCTAGTCAAGTACCCACTTATATTTTATGATGACTCTATTCTATAATGCTCAATACAAATTTGCATCAAAATTTACATGAAATTTACAAGTGAATTTTGATTATCGATTGAAATAATCAATAAACGTTAAAAATGGCATCAGTACCCTAGAAATTCGGGTCTCATTATTTTAACAAATTCTCACTGTCAAAATTTTATAAAATCTGCCACCAATCCGTCAATATTGCGAATAATATCAATCCTGAAAAGACCCCAAAGAGATCAAAGCTGATAATATTAATAATAGATATTACAACCCCATAAAACATTATCGACTCGGATATAATTAAATATTTCTCGTCTGCAAAACAACGCCTTTACGGTAGAATAATTTTCACGATCAAAAATACACTCAAAGGCATAATCAAGTGACGAAACGACCCTTTGAAAGTTGTTTCATCCCCTTTCATAATTGTGATTCAACTGAAATGTGATCTGCCTCGAAGATACCGAAAGACAAAAGATGAACACCAACTACATCCAAACTTAAATCTAAAATTAAAATCTTTGACATGTATTACGATCCCAACCAAATTACTTATTGCAAGTCCTCATATTCAATTTAGTACACTTATTTAAATACATATCATTTTATATTATAATTAACTCTAAATTGTTGGGGAAATCATGATAAAATCTATACATTAATAGTAACAAAACGGGAACGCTGAAAGGGTATTTATATATTTATAGTACAGCACGTAAATAAATAGACTGTATTCTTGATTTTACTGTTTTTAAGTACTTTTTTCGCTACTATGCTGTTAATTGTGTTCAAAATATTGATAACTACTCCAGTTGATTTCTTTCAAAGAAATGAATACTTAATTGAAATAAAAATTGTCTCATAATCATGAATACAGACGAACGAAAGTTAAATGAATTCTGATATCTTCTTGACTTCAATGTTGATGCACATATTAGTTATCTCGTAAATGCATTTATTACTTGCGCTATCTGAAAAATTATTCTTTAATTTCATTGAATTAAAAAATGCATTTTCAAGTTGTGAGCTGTTCACAAAAGTTTTTTGATGTATCTATACGTCTTATTCATTTTGTGGAATGACGCTAAGCAGTAAAATAGAAAGGAATGTATCATAAATACTACAAATTATATTTATTTTATTGTAAAAAAATGATTATTTATTTATTGTAAATTTAAAAAAATTGAAATGCATGGCATTACAGCTGACGCCAATGCGCCATGCATTCCACAAACATAATAACACTATTAAAACAGTACTACTAATAAAAACAATAATGAAATAAAACATTTTTTTTTAAATTACTAAATAATAAAAAAAAAGACATTATTAATTTAAAAGGAAAAAATATTTAGTGAACAATACCCATAGTTTAGTGTTGAAAATATCCAGCTCTCTAGGCAGTGCATTAATCATCCGAACGGCTCTGGCAACTGGTGACTCGAATGACCGACGCGAAGAACAAGTTTTAAGAATAAAAATTGTCTGGATATGGTTTCGGCCACGTAGATAACAATTAGGAGCATGTAAATTAATAGACATGAGAATTTCAGGATTATAAACTCGTCCCTGAAGAAGAAGAGAGAAATGCTTTAGAATCGAAAACGATCTTCGTGCTTCAAGAGAGTGAAAAGATAGCATTCCTAAAAGAAATTTAGTTGGGTAATACTTATTAAAAGGAAAATATTTAAATTTTTTGAAATAGAAATATCGTAGAAATTTCTTATGAACTCGCTCCAATTTCAACTTGTAGGAATTTTCATATGGACTCCAGATAATAGATCCATATTCAAGCGTACTGAGAACCAAGGAAATGTATAGAGTGCGAAACACAGTTGGGTTTTCAAATGGTTTACTTTGCCTAACTATAAACCCGAGAAGTTTGCTAGCACGCAAAGCAACGGAATTAATATGTGAATGAAATGTGAAAAGAAGAGTCAAACGTTATACCGAGATCAACAATTTCAGATAAACGCTGTAAAGTATTATTCGATATCACATAATTATATTTAATAGGCAATCTTGAGCGAGAGAAAGAAATGCAAAAGCATTTCGAAAAGTTGAAGTCAAGTTTGTTTTTTATAGACCAATTTAAAATCGAGTCTATATTATGTTGCAGAATAGTACAATCAGACTCCTTCTTGATAGTTAAAAACAGTTTTAGGTCATCTGCAAAGAGCAGATACTTTATTCCACTCATGCTTTCCACAATATCATTAATAAAAATAAGAAATAAAATTGGACCGAGATTCGATCCCTGTGGTACCCCAGAATATGTTGGAAAAATATTTGATGCTTTTACTCGCCAGATCCGGTAACACTTAGCAAGTATACTTTTTTAAATGAAAAATGTACAATTTTAACAATAGCAATACAATGTATACATATTTTTTGGTTTGTTCTGTATTATAATATTTTTTGCTGTGTTATCAATGCTAGTATAGCATAAATTTATGTTAAATTATTAAATTTAAAATGGCCCTAACAGGAAACTGCCAAGTAAACCTTTAAATCGTAATTAACAAAAGTGATTAATGGTGAGAACTTTAGAGTATTCATTTTAGATTTAAAATTACATTGGGTAGTAAAATGTCTCGCTATAATCTTAGCTGAATTTTCAACACTTTGATATCGCACTAATGTTTCAAAATCACTGGATTAGATTGAAGAGGGCGGGAAAAAAAGACAAATGGCGCGACTGGCCTCTGCCCCACTGGAATGCTTATCTGAGGGGAAGTTTTCTAATAACGCACATCGATAAATTACTGAGATCCTTTTGCTTTCTTCGCAAAAAAGAGATGAAGAAAAAATAAAAATGCTCGCAGACTGTGTGCCTCTGACAGCGCCTTTTGACCAACGCGTTTCGTTCAACATATTGACAGCCATAAAAGCAACCTTTTCCAAACAGATATATCAGATAAATAATAACACAGGTTTGACGTTCAATTGAGTCGCAATATTTATTGCTGTAGCTTTAGACAGAAAATGGTAAGACTTCCATAAAAAATATACTGTATTCTGTCCTGAAAATGAACACGTTTTATCAGTCTGAACTACAAAAGCAGAAACTAGCGCACGTCATCTTTATTAAATTTAATATATTGTACACTTCCTTACGAATTGTTAAATTTACAGAAATTTTTCCGTGTACTTTATTTTGGATTCCCAATAAAAAACGACGTGATATTTCTGATGTTATAAATATATTTAAATGATGTTTATTTGTAGCTAACGCCAATGCGCCATACATTGGACTACTAGGTATATATAAATATTTATTTAAAAACTTATCTACAATACAATTTCACAACATTAAAACAAATATGATTTCATAAAAGATATGAATATAAAAAAGAACTTCGAACGAAGCTCATCGTAAACCTCAAAAACAACATCAATGGTAAACATATATTATGAAAATATAGATTTTATAATATAAAAACATTTATAACAAAATTAAACTTGTTGTCAAATAGAAACTTGAATTCAATATTCTTTAAAGTTGTGTTAATCTGAAAACTCATTGAATAAATAATTGAAATATTAATCGTTTTTAACTGAAACCCTGAAATCATCTATCATAATTCGTAAGTCGAGAGATTATAATATTATTAACAATATCAATATTTCATCCAATTATTAAAGCATATTATTCAGCGCACTGCCATCTTATGAATAAATCCGAAACTTTTGAATGAAAGTTTATAAACATATCTTATACTTTGTTTTCGTTTGTCTTAGAATAGTTACACGAGGAAAATAGGCAGCACGATACAAAGAGAGTCATCACCGAGCAGCCATTTCCATAAATAATCGCCTGATATCGAGAGGATGTGGTGCGAACAATGAAAAAGAAGAGAGTGCTGAGTTAATGAACCGAGAAACAAGACGACCCCGCCAAAAGATGGCGACCTACGCGCAACAGCAATGGCCAACGGTTTTGACGATAATAATTTATTATTAATTACACTTTACTCATCATTAAAATAACTAAAACATTATATTTGTATATAAATAAAACGGTTTATAATAACTTAATATTGATTATTAGAACTTTTTCTGTCAGCAAGTAAGTCAGTGTTATGTTCGTCACATCTTTATATTAATTCCTCATATAAACATAAAAAGTTTACCTATAAAACTGATATTCTGGGATGACGGGACCAAATTACTCTCGGTAATCAAACAATGAAAAATGATATGACAATACTTGAGAATGAATACTATAACGTTTTCGAAACTTTGGATGATTACCAAAATAATGATTTTATATATTTAACTCCATTAGAAGCCCATATACTTCACATTGACAACTGACATGGATATAAAATGTATCGCAATAAACTTAACTGTATTATTGAGAAGTACGGTATTTATCTGACATTGCACCAACGAAATATTGAATTTCTACAGTTCTTTGGTTACCTTAATGGTCGTTAGTCTAGAAGAAGACACTAACTGAACAATACTAGTTTTCAGTAATTGGACTTTGAAGCTTTTCAAATATTTGAAATACTATAAATTTTTCATCAAGTATGTTTGTACAAAACTGTTTTTAAGTAAAAGAATAATTTATAAAAATAAGTGTGTTCTTCCATATGGTAGAGTTTGAAATGAGGAACATTTCGGTATAACTAACTCAATATGTGATTTTTTCGATTTAGTGTTTTCTTCCAGAACAGCGACGATACAATAATTGGTAAAAGATAAAATATAATACATATTTGATTCAGAAATGGATTATTATTTTCATGTATGGAAGTGTGGTGAATTATTACTATTTATAATTTAAGACATCGACTGAGGGTGCTTGATGGAATTTCAATATCAAATTTGATTTCGAGCGCACGAATGCCTGAAGATGCCGAAAGGCGAAACCCAGGTCGTTAGTGACAAAATGCATGGAAGTGTACAAAATCTCAATAATCCAAATTTTATTACTATTTACATATATTATAAAAAAAATATATGTACTTTAGTGAGTAAATTTATTCGCAGTTTTTTTTTGAATTTCAAACAGGATATCAAATTCTTTATGAAAGCCGGTAATGCTAAAAATAAAAATAGGTAGATTTTATCAATGTTCAGTTCAGTTGGGTGTAGTAAATATTTACCGATTTCTAAAAAAAGCAGCGTGAAATGGAAAAAAATATTGTGACAACTTTCATAATAATATTTTATCATTCGAGTGCAACCGTTTTGCCTCTATCAGTAAATACGTAACAAAAAACGATATTTTATGTGTGGAAATTTAAAATGAATTTCAGCCAAACGAAGGCTTGAACGTTTTTATCTCCACATTTCCGTTCCAAGACCCCTGGTCCTGAGCGAAATGGGTCAAGCGATGAGAGAAATGGAAATGTTATTTATTATTGAAGAAATATTCTCGGAGGGTTCTCAAGTGAGCTCGTCAGCATCACGGGTTTTGCTTGAAGGTTTTCCGAAACGGCCAACCCGCGTATTGGATCGCTTTTAACTGACAGTTTGCAAAGAATTTGAATTTTGCCAATATCAAATAAATAACATATCCAATTTTCTCATCCCTCTTTTTGCAATATCATATTGTACCTACTTACTCTACGAACGGTATTTATTTACATGAATTCTAGAATTTTTCATTAGCTCACGTTATCTACAACTACTTTATCTAAATTACATTTTATGTACAAGAAAATTCACTTTTTCTCCTAACGCATTCTTGTATTCTGACAGAAAATCTTTAATTAATATTCTTCGCATATCTCTCTTGAAACACCCATGATATTAAATTTTTAATCCGGGTAACTTCGGAGACAAGAAACATGTAGCATCTCGGGACTACGATACCTAGTTACAGTGTACCAGGAAACGCGGTCCCTAAATAGGCAAGATATGATTTAATATAAACATATAAATATGTTCAACAATATACTCCATAAAAAATACAAAAATATCTGCACGAAAATAGTACAAAGCAGTTCATTTATGTAGATTGATTATAATTTTTAATCTAATGAACTTTTTCTTTTTATGTCACTATTTTGATTATTAATAATAATGATTAATCATGTGATATTTCGCAGATATTATAAACAATCTATAATAATAAAACGGAGAAAAATATTCCGTCCGAGAGATAAATTAATATCGGCCGTTGATTTTGTGAATCCGTTCGGCGTGTTTTATTATCGAATTATTTCTTCACACATAAGCTGTTATACGAAAATTGGTCAAAACCAAAATAGGTCAAGTGTTCATAAGAAAGGCAAAGACGTTATTATTATTATTGAAGTTATATTCCGAGGGTTGATTTCTGAATTCATCTCACGCGTATAAGCCGCAAAGTATTGCATCTTCCTTTCATGTTCTATCCTTTTCTTGCTGTATATGCGGATTTGACCATACTGGGTGTCAGATTTGATATCAAATATTTGTTGAATTTTTTATGTTAAATAATTCATAATTTAAAGAAACTCTCAGTTTTACGGTATCTGAACTAAAAAACATGTCAAATAATTTATTAGCTTCTTATATTGGCAAAACATATTTTTCGACGCAAATCAAAATAGTAATAATTAACAACCAAAAAAACGTTTTGGAAAGAAATTCAATATTCATAACACTTTTTTTACTTTTATTTCAAGAATAAATCGACCTTAGAAGTCCCTTGCAGACTGGAGAGAAAGAATGCTATTACTTCTTACTGTTAGTTCTGCACGGCTGTCAGCCCCATGGTGTAAGAAGTATAGGTGAACTGCATCGCTGTTTTTGTAAAATATGTAACGTCACTTTGACGAACCACATTTTTACTGTCATCAAAACACTCTCGTAAACATAGTAGATTGTAATTCAATAACCACGTAATGACGTCAAAAAATGCGAAAATGCCGACGGACAGTTTATCCAGTTCACCTATACTTCTTACACCATGTGTCAACCCAAGAGCCTAGCGGATAAGTAAAAGAAATATCTATGTATGTATCCAAGTACACGATGTCAATAAAAAATAACTTATAAACACTACATATGTTAAAATAATATACACGATGACTAATTTCAATATATTTAAAAATCTCAAAACAAATTCTGTACCAAAATTTATGAAAGGCTTACAAAATAAGGATAAGTATTGATTTAGTGATAATAAAATAACTGGATATTGTGTTTCGTATTTTTATTTTTATTTACCATGTAAACTAATGCTGAAAAATAGGTTGGCTAACCAGGGAATCTGAAGACTCCAAGAAAACAAAAAAGAAAAGGATCCTTGTTAAGTCTTCTTAACTGAACAATAACATTTACAGAAAACAAAAGGTAAAGTAGAACCTATTATGAAAGAATCCGAGATTGTTTGTAAAATGTTTTTTTTAATAAATCATTGTTTTATTTTTGTTTTGAAAACGGTACATATTCATTTTCGAAAAAATATGTTTTTTCCAAAGAAACTTTATTAAGTTAATATTTGAACGTATTGTTTTCAATCTTAGCTTAATAATTATTAGTGAATATATCAATAAATTGATACCATTGCCATTTTTGTGAACCAGTCAGAATTCGGCCACATTTAGATTATCATAAAAGTGCTGGATTTTTGATTAGTGATTTCCTCAATTTGGTCACCTCACCGACGTTTCGTGTCTCTTTAATCTGACAGATTAATCTTACAAGGATTTCTGGTTCTCAAAGAATAGGGTTCGTAAATAATTATTGTATAATACGTTGTTGTATACTAATCGTGTCCTGAAGCCCAGATTCAATAATATCGTCATATAATATGCTCAACGCTCACCTAGAACACAACACCTTATAGAAATTAATGATCAATAGATACTGTTTATTTTATTTAAACCAAAGAAAAGAAACCTTTCAATTTGCGGAATCGCCGCCAAGTCTTTAATATTATTCATTTTTCTTTTATGAAAATCTAAATTATAAAAAACTTTGTTATTTGAAATTTTTCATGATATCTGAGGTTGCTGCAAGATATTCTAATAACAGAAAAATTTCAAGCGCGTAAAGGTTAAAATGCAATATACATACCACTAAATGATTTTTAAAAATAAATCTTTCGGTTTGAAATACTCTTTATAATTTATTACCGCACTCTTTTGCTGTTTTGAAAATGCTTAGTCTTCACCGCTTGATATAAAACTAAAAGGTTTCAGAGCTTATCTCAAAAAGACTTGTGTTACGTTTTCAATTACTCAGCACATTTCTTGAAAGTTGACATTATATCGCTCAACACATAAATAAGTTTTGTCTGGAGACTATTTTCAGTGTCTAAGCGATGGACTCTTAAAAATTTTGAAAGGTGATATTATTAAATGACTGAAATAGTTACAAAGGTTTAACACCTGTCTACGAGTTATAAAAGATTGCAATGATGTGACCTCTTAACCTGAAACAATGTAAGATGATACTAAAATTATGATTGAAAAACTTAAATTTAAGCCTGCGAATTTTAACCCGAATCAATAATTTACCACTAAAAATAAACATATTGGCGTCTTAAAAACTACTACAGAATTTTATTTCACTTACATAACTAAAATTTTAGGAATTAAGTAACAGTTATTGAGTCATAAAAATAAATATATTGATGTCTTAAAACCCAAATGAAGTTACAGTTTGATCAAGAACCTTGAGTCAAAAGTATGAATTTGGTTAAATAATAAGAACATTCGTATTATTTATCTTTCGTATTGAGGTTTAAATAAAAAAGTTTAGGATGAAATTTAAATGTGGATATTAAACTAATTTGTCTGGGGATAAAATTACTCTAACGTAAAGCCCAATTTATAAAAATTTTAATAGTAACACCATAACGCTTTTTTTCTATGAAATTGTTCTCATCGGTGCCTACAAATAATCACATTTTAAACATTCAAACCAGTTGGAAATTATTATATTGTATTTATAAATAACTGGCAAAATCCATAATTGCTAGTAATTTTAAATACTCCATAAAATGTATGAGACAATAAGCCGCTTAAACTAAAAGCTTTCAAATGGAAATAGTGAACTTCCCGGCTACGTTTTTCAATTACTCAAAACATTTCTCGAAACTTGACGTAAAAGCCATTGCTTGGCGTAGCACCACTCATCCAGTATCTACGGCTTCGGGCTACGACATAAATTCTCTCAAATAAAATGTAGGAGCGTCGCGACGTTCTTTACATTGACGTCCAGCGGTCACTATATCCCGTGGGACACCAAGATGACGTAGAATTCAGCACATCTACTATATTCATGGAAAAGATAGTATATTTTTATGTCGTATATAATATTCATTAATTGTCTTATATCAGAATAAATAAATGCACATTAATGCAGACAATTTAATGAGACAATTGCACCACCGTTTATCTTATTTCTTTTAGATTTTATTTTACTATAACTTATTTATTAAATTTAAAACAATAATTTAAGACATCGACTGAGGGTGCTTGATGGAATTTCAATATCAAATTTGAAATATTGAGATGTTGTAGAATTCCATGTATTTTGTCACTAACGACCCGGGTTTCGCCTTTCGGCATCTTCAGGCATTCGAGCGCACGAATGGACTTGAACTGACAGGACGGGTGAATGAAGATGCGAATGAGATAGTTAAAATTTAAAACAATGATGTTTAAACATACTTAATAAAAAATTGAAATGACGCTTATGTTGACCATTTTTGTAATAACGCTTTCTTATTCTGACATAGCTATAAAATCAAATAATGTATTTGAGATTATTATGTGGGAGATACAATTTTGAAAAACCAATTCTAATGTATCTTGATTTCAATGACATGGTCATAGAGAAACGAACACTGCTAGCTGGAAAATTCATTTCAACATTTTTCGATACTTAATGGAATATGGCATAACAATTTTCAAATACCATTTTTTAATCGAAGCTTGACAGCTCGATTATAACTTAAAATATATTTATTTTGGCATCCAACTTTTAATGGGAATATAGTATAATAGTTCGTCTACCCGTTTCAAATATTCACTGGCAGGAAAATAATTTATTATTCGTTGGCAGCGAGACATGAAGTACCGATGTATACGTGAGATGAACGCAAATAAACTTTAGATAAAAACAATCGAATTGGACTCGTTTTGTGATTTCGTGACTGGACGAAATGCTAATATTTCAAACGTGTTGACTAGCTAATAAACCAAATAAGTCTGGGTTACTTAAATCAAGAGATGTGTCCAAAGGGTCCGAGATTAATTACCCTTAAGTTGACTTTCAAATGAACTGGACTACAGTTTCAATAAAACGTACATATAATATAAATTGAGACAAGTGGAATATAAACATTTGTCTTATCTCTTTGTATTCATTTTATTACGAAAAAAAAGGAACAAATAAATAAACAGAAATCTTGCAAATAAACTAAAAACTACAATCGGTCATGTGCCTCAGCATTTTTAATTTAAAAATAACTAATAAATAACGAAAGAGTAAATTACGAAGTAACTAATTTATAGGATTAATAATCGTTCAAACAATGTATTTTAATTATTGCTGAATTCTTAAATAAATATTGACATCACACTTTCATCTGTCATTTTTGTCGATTAACTTTCACGCAAATGTGGCACTAAACAAGGTTAAACAAATAATTGTGTTTTCGATAAAGAATAAAAGCATATATTTTTAGTTATTTATAATTATTTTAATATCTCTCTAGAAGCCTCGACGACCGTAGAGCCTACCCTTTCACCCACTCTTAGTTTTACAGTACGTTCCTAATTAAGAAATTATGACCAAAACCACAATATTTATTTTTGAAAATACGATGAAAATAAGAATGTGTAATAGAGAAGAAATGTCACACACAGCTAAACAATAACAAAGTTAAAAATTCAATTTTTTTTTATTTTCCTGTTTAATATCAGATCAAGTAAATTGATCGTTTATTATTTTTTCATTGATTACTTCATTTTAAATCATAAATATTTTATATTTTAGAAGCCCAAATTCTTATTTTTCAACTTCGTTCATTTATATCTGAAAAAAATTTACTCAATTCAAAAAGTATATTTATCTAAACGTTAACATTAATTTCTTTCTTGTCTTAATATCGTTTAACTTCACCATAGTGACTTCATAAGGCGTGTGCTAATTAGTTATCAAATTGTTTTCGCTTGAATAAAGTTGGGTCCGTGTACGTAATATGTCTAAGATATAAAGCAACATGTATGCATAATTGGTATACCGCGCCAAGGTGTACTATAGCGTCAATTTAATATATGAAAATTGTTTTCCGTTTGACGCAAGACATTATGAAGTGCGTATACGCCCATACGTGAGATGAAAACAAACACGTTACGAGAAAACAATAAAATGTGACGCGTTTTATGATAAAGGGTAAGTACTGTTTGTCGGCCGACCCACATCGAAAGCACTGGCAAAGCTTATATTACGCGAATGACAATTTAAATATTTACAAGTTACGCTCATGATAAAAAAAAGTAAAACAACAGTTATAAATTATTTAGTTTTTTTTGTCTTGTGAGCAATGTATGAAATAAAATGTCCAAAAAAGTTTTTTTAATAAAATGATAGGTTCCTTGAAACTAGTATTTCAGTTCATTAGTCACGTATTTACCAATGTTAAAAATAATGACGTAAGTATTTAGACCCACAAGATTTGTATTATATTGTTGTTAAATAATTATCGTGACGCCGAAATAGCTATCAACATTATTACATAATTCTCGTGGAACAATGGAGTTCCACCAAATCAGTGCCAGATCAATCAACAAATCTATAAGTTTTTCATTAAAGAAATATTACTCAGCACTATTACCGCTTGAAACCGAAGAATAGGAACAAAAGCAATAGTGACAAAAATATGTTATATTATTCTTTAGATACACTGATCTAACAAACAATACTTGCATTTGTATCGAAAAACATAGTTCAATTTGAGATGTTTTCAACTGTTTTTACTCTCTGCAAAAGAAGCATACAGATATTAACGTATAATCAGTCAATTATTTTGAATAACTGACCTACTCAGTCATTTTAAAAATACTCACATTCAAAAGCATTCATAAGGTGTTAATTTTACATGGAGAGCATGGTAAGAGTCAATTCATATTGGAAATAATACATATTCATGAAATCAAGTTTACGTAAGTAATTATAGATGTATTGTATATTGAATTTTTCATAGTTATAAAGTATCAATTGACCTTATATTTGGCTGAATTCATTTCATTTGTGTAAGGAAGTGTTTACTTTATGAATAAGAAATTCTAGTTATTAAATTAAAAACACTACTTCTTGCGACTCGATTATCATCTTTCGTGGCAAGACTGCGTTAATATGTATTCAACAATAAATAATTCAAATATATATCACGCACACCTTTCAAAATCGAGTATTTATTTACAAATATGCTGGCAATATCCGACCATTTAATAAGAATATTTTACTCGCCAAATAAGTCTTAATAAAGCCAAAATAAGTTTATACCAATATGCGCAGTATAACATGTTTTTTTATTATTTAATTGTTGATTCGAATAATCTTTTCAAACCTAAGTTAGAATGATATCGCATTCAATAAACCTCGATTACGAAAATGAGCGTTATTTTGTAGAATCTTAAAACATATATCACATCTTTTGCTACTGATTCCGAAATTTTATGTAATAGTCCGAACCGGGATCGCTCATCGCAAGCATGTTTAGTAGATCCGTTTTTATAAATATAATCGCCACAAAGAATTGACAAGTCGCTAGCACTTTAAAAATTGTTAGTTTATAGTACAAAAGATATATATAATGACTTTCTTCATTTTACATTTCATTAAAGTCCACAGTTTGTCTACTCTTTTGATTAATATATTAGAGATACACAATTCCATATGTAACTGTTATTTTCAACAAATTTTATCTTATTAAAATAAAATCTGATTATAATCATTTACTACAACATTTTTTTATGCGGCCTGAACCGGTTTCAGTAAAAAAGTGGGAATTTTTCAACTTTTATGCTCTAGTGCTAAACGAAGCCGTCATTGGCAATAATTAATAATTTATAAAATACCTACTACAAACTGTGTATGATTTTTTTCAATGTAATGCCTTTCTGCCAAGAATTGACCAAAGATTATCTCTTACTTAAAATCTGGGTTCTTATATTTTATTACATATCCGTAAAATCTTAATCCCAATTACTATGACATCCAATCTTGCTTTATTAATTTAATTTATTTCAATTTTACGTTGGTAATTATATATAAAGGCGAAACCGCGGTATAACTTTATTAGGAATTATCTCATAGTATGTTGGAAAACATTATCCATAATAATCATAAAAAATAACGCGTTTTAGCTCTAAATCCGACGTAATGAAATTTTAATCAAAATTCATGGTAATGCCTTTAATGAACATTCGTAGTTTTGGAAGGCCTCATTTAATAATAACGCTAATTTTAGAAACAATTTGCTAATATTAACCTCTTTAATATTCTTAGATATTCCTTTACATCCACTACCTGCCACGTTTGTTAAAAACAATAAATTCTAATTTCATCTTTACATCAAAGAATAAAAATCTATGAATAGATAGCGCAATTATATTTTTTTATAATTACAACATTTCTTTTAAAATGGTCATGCTTTGCGTAAGTGAGGTAGATACCTAGATTTTCCTTTATTCATGTATTATAGTAAATCTCTTTGAAAACACCTATCACAGCACATGCAAAAATAAAATAATACATTTGAAATGAAATAAAAATACTTTTTAATTTTGAATGTCATTATATAATAAACTATGATACATAGTGGACTTTGAGCTATACATTTAAACCCACCGTTTATTATTATATACACTATTTGAAAAATACATACTGATAAAATTATTTGCGTTGTAGCATTTTCCATAAATAAAACATTAAGGCGATTTCTCAACATTTATACATTTTTGTGTAAACTTCTTTTCACTGCAATGCTTTTCTTCTTGTCTTTTATAACACTTGTAAAATACACATTATTATCATGAATATTTATTTATTTAAACTGATGGTAAATATTACAAAAATAATATAGAAACGCAGAATGATGGCGAAGATAATTTACGCCCACCGTTGGTTTAATAAAAGTTGAACATGAAAATAAAATATATCATATCATTAATATTTTTCCGACGGGCTATGACGACAATAGATTCACTGATTACAATGATTAAAAGTAAACGACAGACTGTATAAATATGTTTAAAAGCAAACAAATTATTTACTGTAAAAAATTATCTAAGTAATATGCAACAGTGATTCTTTCCAACGATACAAACTTGTATAAATATTCATATTCTAACATAAGTTTTAAATGTTATCATTCGAAGAAAAAATGAGGATTACTTAGTGTCAGTGTAACGCAAATATTCCGAGAATATAAAAAAAGTTGAAAGTTAATCTTGCGTTAGAAGATCAACATGAAAGAGAAACATACATTATGTTTAATGGAAATTTGACTCGGTATAATGCTTAAAATATGTGATAAAAGTTAAAATGTGTTTTTTCTTTGAGATATTTTATTAGAAGTTACGCTTGACTGAGTAATTATTAAATGTGAATACCCAATGATGACACTCTGTCACGTGAAATAATACAATCTGTCACTATTTAGCCACTAATCTATCACCATTCCAACAGATGGGAATGTCTGAAGAGACAAACCATAGGAGTATGTTCTAGATTCTAGACGCTCGACAATATTGATCTTTTGAATCTCTTATTACAATCTTACGGTAGATATTTTTTTATAAAAACTAAATAACTGCTTTACAAATTGTGATATTAAAAGTAATCAATTTACGATGTATGTAGCCAATTAAATTAATTTTAAAGATAATTATATTAGACGTAAAATAAATGTTTCTTGTTTATAGAAATAATATACAGTGGAAAGCACTTACCCACAATTTCATAGAATGATCAGCACTGACTACTCGTAACGTGGAAGCATTTTTAATTGGACTGAATGAGTGTTTTATAAGTAATAAAATTCTTTCCACAAAGAATTGACGAAAAACATATCAAGTTAAAACTGTATGATTTTTATTATTCTGACCTTCTGATTAAACTTTTAATATATCTTAATCCGCAACTTCATTTAAGTATGTTTCGATAAGAAACCTTAATTTAAAAAAAAATCGGGGCACTGAATCCATATTATGATACTAACTAGATTGATACTATGATACTAACTAATTAATTGCTTTTGAAAAAGTAAAAACCCTACAACACACTGATTGAATATTTATTGCAGTTTCGTGTAATCACAGACTGATTTTTTCAATTAAAAAACGCAACAAAATCTCAAGTGACAAAAAATTATTTGCAAAGATGACTCAGTAAAAACAAATTTCATAGAGCTTTGGGAACTAGCTTTGTCCGTTATTTAATAGATTCCGACTTATTCCTCTTCAACTTATAATCCGAGTAGGTAGGTAATGACGTAGCGAGATGAAAATAATCACATTATTCTGGAGTTCCATGCGTAATGAGCTGACGCACATATTGTAACACCAAGGGATATCATTTGAAAGTTTTAAATATTATAAAAACTGTCTTACGTATACATGAGATTTCCGATTGGTCCAAAGTCACAATTACTGAAATCATTTGTAAAAATCTCTGACATCCGAAATCCCGATTCAATGTAATACAAAGTGATGTAAATTAAACTAATGCACGGGTGGCTTTCACTTGTTATTCAGAACACACTAATAAATATAGACTCTGTCCTGGATTCTTAGGGTCTTTGTCAAGTTACAAGAGACTTTGTTGGGCAAATTTTCTCCCCACAAACGCAGCCTGATTTAAATTAATTATAAGAGGATTTCTAATTGACCCTGTCGTCTTGCCGAACTTTATGTCAAGAGGAGTAAATGCCGTGCATGAAGTGTGATTGAATTATTAATTCAGGTTACAGTTACACAGACTTCAACTTTATTTATTTATTTTATTAATTGCATTTGTACTAAACTCCGTAGAATTAAAATAAAGTGAAAATATCAATGCATTCATTTTTACAAGGTTAGAGAAATATTTTCAATGGGATTTTCGGTATCATAATGTTTCTACCTTTTCGGACTCCCGTATGAACTGTCAACATCTTTAAGGAAACTAATTACGACATTATGTTATATATTATTTACTTAAGACCACTTTTTTAAAAAAAGCATACACTCAACATTACAGAATACTTAATATAATATATTCTCAATTTCTGCTAGGTTGGTATTTATAATGTATGTTAAAGATCCAATATCCGTTGAAGCATACTTTTTGATGATGACACGATGCTAAAATAGCTGTTGAAAATATTTGATATTGTTTGTAGAGCTACCGACATTATTTTTTTTTTCAGATTTCAATAGCATAATTGTTAATGGACTCACTCATCACATCGTTATACAACGACTAGTAAAAAACAATTAACTAAGATAAGAACATTATACCGGTAAAATGAATTCTAAATTATCAGTCGATTTCAGTTAAGTTGCATAATGTTCTTAATGCAAATTTTTTTAAAATTAAGAGCTAACCACGCTTTTGTGCTTTCACATTCCTACTGTATATTGAAGAAGAACACGTAATTAGACATTAGTTTGAAAGGATATAAAATTATAATTTAAGACATCGACTGAGGGTGCTTGATGGAATTTCAATATCAAATTTGGATTATTGAGATTTTGTACACTTCCATGCATTTTGTCACTAACGACCCGGGTTTCGCCTTTCGGCATCTTCAGGCATTCAAGCACACGAATGCCTGAAGATGCTGGTCGAAATCCGGGTCGTTAGTGACAAAATACATGGAAGTGTACAAAATCTCAATAATCCAAATTTGCATATAAAATTACTTGATCCAATTAATTTTAGAGAACACTAAAGATCGGTGTATAATTAAATAAATAAATTTACAAAATTAATACATGAAATATGAATTGTATTGTAATTATCAATCATTGATCATTGCCAAAATTACCAATTATTGAAATAACTTACTACCTAAATGATACCTATTCCAATGTGTAAATGAAATACGTATTATAAATCTGTGCTTTCATTTTACTTTACAGTACCATTCCACCAAGAATTAGCAATCGATAATACTAAAAGAATTATTGTATTATCATATAAAAGAATTGTTGTGACGCACATGTGCCTAATCAAACTATAGACTGACAAAATATTAAATATAATTCTCAATTTTGGAATTAAAATTTTAACGTTTATATAAATAACTTTTGTATGGAAACCTGTATATGATAACAAATATATAATATATGATTGAAGTTAATAAATTTATTTTTATAATAAATTTTTTCTGTACTACTTTCACGTGTTTATAATGATCAGGACCGGTTTCGCTCATAGAGAGCATTATAAACTGATCAGTTGATAATGCCTGCGATGTGTTTTATTTTTAAAATATAATACCTTTCCACCAATTATTGACAGATAACAACTGAAAAGTAAATATGTTATTATTTAATATAAGATTATTTTATTTTCAAAATTGTGCACAGTTTCTCGAGAAACAGTAAAAATACGCATTAGCAATATTTGTTATGAAAAATATTATATTTTGAAAATTAACTTCTTATTAATATGAATACATTTATGTCCGCGAAAACTGAATATAACATTTTATTCCCAATGGTTTCTGATTCGTTTTTTTTTTTATTTTCATTGTTTTCAAACAATATTAATAAATTTATCATGGTAAAATTAGAAATATTTTATTTAAACAGAAGGAATCTTAAGAACCGATTAATAATGCCCCGATTTCTTAGTAACAAATTTTACTCCTAACGAAATGAAAACAACATGCGCTCTCACCCCTATCTATTTTTATATCAAAATAATACAATTTCATCCACTAAAGTTACATTCAGTGTACAGTATATACACATAAAGGTCATATGCCAAAAAATAAGAATTTTTCAAGGTGCGGGAACAAAGGCAAAAGCGGAATCCTTGAATCAGTAACATATTCTTATAATATCTCAAAAATTCGCTCTATTGAGCGACTCAACCTGGTATTTTCCACAAAAAAATCATACATCTTCGCATGGACCATTTGTCACGTGTACCTAAGCAACAAAAGTAAATAAATCAGACATGAAGACTTACGTGCGCCCGATTAACTTCGGATAATCAAAAAATCACGTGCGATTAGTCACTGTCACTGCGATATATAATTTTCCAAATGTCACTGTCGATCCACGAACGGTTGGGAGGTCTAAAGAGGCGTGTCCGCACGGCGCCGCAGCCTCCGTAACACTGATCTAGCCCTCTTCTCCCTTCTATCAAATGCCCTCCCATACCCTGATTCGCCAACCCCCTGACGCACATGCGCGGGAAAGCCTGCTACGATGTTTACCCGATGCAGTGAACCCTCTTGCAAACTAAAACTCAGTTTTCATATTCGAATATTTTCATGCGTTATACGATCGAAAACACCAAACTGTAGATATTACTATCGTATTTCTTCAACATTATATATATATATATTACATAACTAAACGTAAATGGAAAATCACTATCTTTTAATGCTGTCAAATTTGTCGTCTCAGAAAACTTGTTCTAAATACTTTTTACTATTACAATGCAAACCAATGTTAATTGGTTCTTCAAACAAAAAATTATGTCGCAGGGAAAACTGAATTCCATGCTATAAAATGTACAGAGCTCAAATTTTAATAGTTATTATATTCATAATTAAAATACATTTTTTTTTATTAAGACAATTGTTATTGCACATTGCAGATTGTTAGAAGACAAAGGTTAATTATTGTAGAATGACTACGGTAGATGATCAATTCACTCTAAAGCGGATAATGGTGAATATGTTGAGTACCTAAATTTAAAATTGTTGCACAAAATGATGAGAAATATAAGATAATAAATCTTCAATTATATCATAGCAGCTAATGTCGAAAATAGTCACTAAGGAAATTGGAATCGGATATACAATCAACTTCACCGAATTTAATTTATTGGTTTAAATGAACCTGAGCTACAAATTATTGTGAACTATTTGATAATGATATAAAAGAATCATTCAAGTTCGGTATTGTGCTTCCGCTATGAACGAGCTTATGATTTGTTCTCACCCCGAGGCAGAATTACGTAATTTGCAAAAGCTCTGTGGGAAGAGTCCTTAGTTTACGTTAAGCTCACCCTCTAAGGACGTTTCAAAGCTCCGAATGCATGCACTTCTAGAACGCGAATTTGTTGTTGTTGAGCTTTTTTAATGTCATCGATAAAATTAAACGCTTTGCTTTAGGAGAATAATTAAAAGCTTAATTGGAATAATTTGCGTATCTTAATGCACCTTTTTACTGTTGTGAGAAAGACCTGCTAGGAATATTAAATTTTTCAGTACGTGGTCAATTGTAAATGGTATTTTTAAATTCAAGCACTTTTTCAAGCACACAAACAATTCTTTATTCAATAATTATTTAGCTTTATTCTTTATGAACGATTCTTAGTCATTTGAAAATAGCATCAGTTTTGTCTACATATAATAAACGATTTTTCTCGGTGGATTCTTTAAGTGTGTTTGTAAAATGATATAAGCCAACATTGAACATAAAAACGTAATATTAATGGAGTGAAAATTATTTGGAGGAGAAATTCGGTTAATTAATCTGATCAAGTCAGTCATAGAGGACAAAAGTATAAATATGTTCTATTAAGCTTGTTAATGAATAAAAGAAATAAATGTAGTATTTGGTCAAATTGACTAATAAACGTTGAAAGGCTCAATGGGCTTATAGCATAACATTGGAACAAGCTTGCAGAAGCTTGCACCCACTCTACCGGGCGTCGATTTGATGGAAAATACATGCATAATATGTTATAGCCATAAAATAATTTTCACTTTTGTTAGAAACTTTCTGAATACAAGAATTTTGTGCTATATAGCACAAAATACATGTAGAAATCTGTATGTTTGTATATCTGTCGGTCACAAAAACTCATCCCAAACGGCAAACATTAGCGACGTGATATTTTCACACGTAATTTTGGCTGCAATTGTTAGATCAACTGCGCTTTTTTCATCTTTCAAATCTCAACTTTTAACATATAACCTAAAACTGAAAAGGTGTATTTTTGACGTTTCAATGCGGGACGAAAAATGTAATAGTCGCCTAGCAACAGCTCAATACTAATATATTCTGCAAGTGACAGTTGAAATAGTAATGCGAACGCCAATATTTGTATTAAATATTGAGTTTCATGTTTGTGATTTGGCAGAAAGCGAGTTTAGTAAATTCGTACAACTTGGTGTGCATCTGGAATAATCGTCAAAGAGAATTAGCGTATGACTCTGACCTTATGTTTAATGCGTGGTGCTGCAGGAGTCATTATTAAATGCAGATCAACAAGCTGTATATCGAGAAGTTCTACGGCACCATAACAAGAGTGCAGAGTAGGTAGCTGGTTTCAACCTTTAACATTATCATTAATTGGTGGACTATATTTTGTGGGTGTAACAAAATACATACGGATGGCGGTGATATTTTCAAATGTAAACCAAATTTAAACCAAATTTTAACATTAGCCAACGTCTAAATTTAATAAACTAATATAAGCGTTCTTTATCTTGGGCGAAACTCGGTAAAAAACACTAGTTATTATATAAATGTTTAAGCACTATATTTTCTAACGTTTTTTTTTATTGGAAATATTCTAGTAGCGAAATTTCGTAGTCAATGTCATCTAATATCAAACACAACATTAAATAAATCATTTTTGATGAGCGTATAACACAAAATGATTCGAGCGACAATATCTCCGGTTTGCAAGTATTATATATTTCATCCAATAATCCCTTGAAGTACACAAAATATGAAATAAATAAAAATATAAAATAATTGGAGTAGGAAACACAACCCTGCGGACAAACATAATACAGATTTTTTCAAAAAACTTTGTAGTAAAAGCTCAGACATTAATTGTATTAGTATTTTATCAAATTCACTTTTAGACGTAATATTTTTTTTTCCATGTCCGCTCCCAATGTGGAGCATATGGTCTCCTAATGGAGGTATCTTGACAGAATTTTTTCTACGAGAACTGCTTGTCACTCAGTTGCTCAAACTCTCTTTTTCTTTTTCGAAGAGAGTAGGGATAGAAGGATAGGGCTATGACAGGACTAGTGATTAGCTAATCGCTCTCGTTACGCCCCGTGAGGATGGGATTGGTGGGAGGGAGGACTCAGACTACGAACAGAAATCCATAAATCGATTGAAAGATCAATCTATGAAAACCGTCCGCACCGGGAATCGAACCCGAGACATCCGTAACCGTAGCCAGCGACGAAACCAACTATGCCACGGACGGACTATACGACGTAATATACATTATGAGATTTGATATCATAATAGCGTACCTTCCAGTAACGAGTTATGAAATATCTACGCGTTTCTAAAACCCAGTTGAAACGTCAATCCCAAGGGATTTCAATAGTTTATCGGCTCTTACGTGCTTCCAGACCTATTACAGGAGACTTACTTCACTATTTATATTATACATAGGTACACACACTCTCTCAGGTACATGATTTTACAAAATAAAATGATTAATCTTTGCGTATTTAGTAGTTTTTAAATCGTTTAGTAACTGAACAGCATTAAATCGTCACTAATTTATTTATGACCATTAAATGCAGCTTATAAGCCGTGTTTCCTTTCATAGATCTATCAGGTGGGTTTAAGATACAGAGTAAGTCTTTGTCTGCCTGTTAAATTGCTGAGACTATAATCAGCTTTTCTAACTGTAATTCATGAATATAATTGCAACTACAGATGGCTTACTTTTATTGATATAACAATAAAAACATATTAAAATGAACAGCTTAGAGTTTTTAAAAATTAGTGAAACCATTAACAGTAATGGAGGCTTAGTAAATAACATTTTAAACAGAACATACGGTTCACCATTATAAAATTTATTTCCCATGGGTTTTTCACCTCCAAATACCAGTAATTGATTTGTAAATGGTTTATGTCTTACCTCCTCTCACGTTCAGTAGAATGGAATAAAACCCACCCCCACCCTATATTTTAATGTAAGAATTAGAATCATTGTTTACCTTAGAAATAAATAACCTTGCGATATGGTTTGTCTGAAGATGCTGCTTAAAGAGGCAAAACGCGTCACGTTAGTGATAAACCAAGTGGAATAACTAAGTTTTCAAATCTAATTTTATATTAAAATGAACTTCCACAAAGTTACCGCCGAATCCATAGAAAATATTAACAATAAAAATGTTTTTAGATAAATCTACAGTCTAGTAATCTCTCTGAAAATAAAATTTACATAACACTTTAATCAGCGATTATTTATCATCATATGGTCAGTATACACTTTCAAGATAAATACCTCATAAGATCCGACTAATAAATATTTCAAACGCTTATTATACACGCCAACGATACGTGCATAGTTAAAATGTATAGTGCTAATTCACGATATATGCAAATAATTAACAAAAAACGACTTAAAAAAAGTCTAATTATTATTATATATTGGAATGCGTGTTTAAATACATTATCATATTAGATTGTATCTACCACAGTGGTATAGTTACTGTAAAACACTATCCGATGCTATAAACCAGTGATCGCCAAACGGTCGCTCGCGAGCTACCGGTAGCTCGAGATGACATTTTCGGTAGCTCGCGTTCAGCATATTTATAAATTTGCCTCTTAAATTTCATTATTGGACTCCGAAATGAAATAGTTCTCGAATTAAATTTCAATGAAATGCTGAACAAATTGCCGTTGTAATATCATATTCAAGAAGATGGCCCTTCATCAGAAATGTTATTGACAGAATTTCAATGTAATTTGTCGCTTAAGAGTGTCGTCTCAACTGTAAAATCTGTATGGCCTTTCGTCCCAAGTGTCCCAACAGATAACTATCTAATTTTAGATCGAATTGCGCTTAAAATGAAGGCATTGTTTTGTTCTACCTACTTATGTGAATCAACGGTTTTCACTATGAAAGTTGTTAAGAATAAATATAGAAACAGACTCACTATTGTAAATGTTGATAATTGCATTAGGATGTGAGTGACAGGGTATTCACAGAAAATTGAAAAAAATGTGGAGGGAAGTAAATGCCATTCTTTTCAATATTTATTTTTACTTTTCCTCACACTTATTTCAAGTCATTTTTCAATTATTATTTTGTTTTAAAATACATAACTAAAGTATGCATTTTATGTTTTATTGGAAGTCCGACGTCATAATTTATTTTAACTAATATAACAATATTATTTATGGTAAGATAAAGAACGGTGATAAAAAAACATAAGTAATGAATATGTATAAGTAGCTCACCAAACATTTTCAATTCTGAAAATAGCTGACATCCTTGTTGAGTATGGAGACCACTGCTATAAACCAACAACAATTGGCGTAACATTACATCGGGGTATACCTGCGATAGCGTCAGCGGTAACTATCAAGCGTTGGTGAGGCTTTTATCAATAATTTCGATGATACGAAATGATTCGAATTAAAATCAATTGGTAATTTAAACGAAATATACGATTTAAAAGTCAGTACGAGATATTTCATATTTGGCACAGAAAAACTAATACATATAATTTTGTGATAAATAATGTAATTCTTAGAAAAATTAATCAAAAATATAAAAATTTCCCCATACCCAACTAAAATTTTGAAAATTCATCGGTATGTTTATTCGTCTCTTAACGTAACTATCTAAGTACTGACGCATATCCATAACAAGTAGCGCTACTTTAAGTTTTCGGACCCCTTCGGGGTTGATGGCCTAGGTTTGTGTGAAGACGGGATAATCGCGTTGCTCAAATACTTCACAATTGAGACATGCAAGAGAAGTGTGTATATTGCTTTTGAGGAGCTCGTTTGAACATCAGCACAAATAGTTTTATTCATGGAGCAACGTCGTCTTAAATCTCATCATCAGAAGATATTAGATCTGCTGTCTGAGATATGATATATGGATTCACACAATATAATATATTATCTCTATGGATGTCGTCGATACGTGTTGATACTCTGGGGGCAAGCAACTCATTATATTATTCATTTTGTTTTGAAAGCAATTATCTTGAGCTATATTTTGTTAAAGAGTGAAAAGCTAACCGAAAAGAGTGTAAGGTAAAAACTGAAGCGGCAATATCTAAACTATATAAAGGAAATTGGAAGAAAAACTACATGTCACTGCAATGTAGGTCAGTTTATTTTTTTCCGAAGATTTAGAGTGTGAAATATATCATCAAATGAAAATGATTGCATAACAACACTTCCATTATTCAGAAAATTTGAATCGTACAGCGAATTTATTTATTAAGTTTCAACCTCAGTGGCGGATTAAGCACTTAGGAGGTCCTAGGCGCAATACAGTTTGAAAGCTCTGCTGTTCGGATAGCAAAAAAAATGATTTACATAATCCATATTTCCTCGATTATAAGTCGCACGTTTTCAACTATTTTGGAATCTTTGAATTCGGGAGAACAATGATTCAGAAAAATCAGACACTGAATCCGATGAAGTTTCAAACCGATGGTAATAAAGTACGTACACAATATAAAAAAATTTATTGGTTTATATTGTCACTATGTGGCTTGTTAAATAAATAAGGATCTTTTAATCGATGGCGACTAAAAGTCGAGGGAATACGATAATTATTCTCTATTTTTAATCTCATTTAATCACAAATATCTCATTATTAATTTCGAAGGCGTTCCAATGAAAAAATAGATTGAAAAATACGTACATACCTATAGCATTTATTATTTAATCTACAAAAATAATTGTTGCAATATTGTAAGGATTGCATTTAATATAAAAATAAGTGTTGAAAACTAAATTAAAGATGTGGGATAGTTTTTAATTATTTTTGAGAACTCTAATATTCAGAGGTCCCAAGGGCACGCTTCATGCACGTATTGGGTAATCTACTACCGTCAAAACTAATATCTTTCAAGTCTACGAGTATAAATAACGATAAAAATTATGCTAAAAAGTTGAACGCAATTTTGTAAAATGATTTAATTAAATATCATCGAAACCATTATTCTCATTCAAGAAGACCAGTCAAATTAATATTCTTTTGCAAACCGGCAATAAAATGATTATTTCTTCCTTATAAAAAGCTATAATATCGATAGCAAATGGTTATGTCCTACCGTTTTAGCAATAACAATATATCACGGGTGAAAAAAAATATATTTTATCCGAACACAAAAGTTTATTTTAACGCTTTTGTATGAAAGCAAAAAGCGATCGAATAAATGGGACAATAGCTGGAGATATTTAACAATGATTCTCTATATTTTCGGGGAAAGTGCCTTTGTGAAAAAAGCATTCCTGATTTCCACAATACGAGCGAAAATATTCGGCAGTATATTCAATCTGAATGCACAATATCATCGCTTTTTGTAACACAAATGTATCACACGCTTGTATGTTTACATTATTTGACTATGCAGAAGATTATAATGTGACATCCACGTAAATCATTTAATACAGTCACCATGTTTTATTTTTATTCCACTCACAATAAAAAAATAGAAAAACAATTACTTTGCTTAAATTACATAGCTCTAAATGAAATTTAAAACCCACGCACATTCAGATTAATTTGCGTTGTTTTGTTTGCGATTTTTATTGGATTAAGTTTTGATTAAAGTAGATGCTTTGAAGTCACAAAAAAACATTCTCCAACTGAATTAATTAATTTTATTCAAAACATTTCGCGTTCATTTTGTTTTTACTGAAACAAGAAAATTAATGAAATCTTACTACACCTCATTGCCCGACAAGTATTAAACAAAGTTTCTCTCAAGCCCGACGGGACTCGGTCCAAAAATCCTTCATTTCAGGAATTTCCCCAGAAGCTGCCCCAATTATTGTATACAAACTGTTCATTTCAGTAATTAACTTGGTTTGAATGTTGAAGCAATTGTGTATTTACCTCAAACGTGCAAAGTTTTCTTTGTCAGTTTTCATGCCATAAAATCCAATTGAATTGGGTGCTTCTAATTATTTTTCAATTAAGAGACTTGGAATATTCTTAAGTATCGGTAAAATGCTTTCATTAAAAAACCTTCCACACGAAAACAAAAACAAATAACAATTAAGCTGTTCAATTCTCAATTCAAGACAGTTTTATTATATAATATTTATTCAAATGTGTAGCCTAATCGATGTATTTAAAAAGTAAAATATTTTTCACGGCTCAGGTGTGTTTGTCTCATATCTCAATGTATTTAATATTTAATTAATACATAATCAATCACATTTTTTATTTTAAAAGAGTTTTAAATCATAGCTAACTTAATCATATTTTTAATTGTAATAAAATTTAATATTTTGTTATCTCAATAATTGCTGGAATAGTATTATGAGATATAATTAAAAAGCTTTTTTTCATACATAAAAAGAAATATTTAGAAACTAAACTGCTTTAACTCGTTGGGTCAAAATATTCAGTACACGCCACACGGTAGGAAAATTTTCTTTATATATCTTCTGAAAACTTAATTGACTGCTCACTGGCAAAGGAATTCAAAAAATAGCTTTATTAATTTTAAAAAGGAAAAATAACTAAAATGAACTGATTTTTAGATATGTCATTACATATATTGAATACTTCTACAGTTTTTGATAAATTACGGTATCAACAAAATTATAGCATACACTTTAAAAAACATACTCGACAACCCCATACCCATTAGTAATCACATAAAAATATCCAGTTGACGTTGCGTTTTCTTTTTAATTGCATTTTCGGTTATTCCGTGATAGTTTTTTTTGCTGAAACGACTCAATAGGCTTTGCTTTTGCCTCTCAGACAGTGCTAGAACAGCGACGGCCTCTCTGCTTCACTTCAAAATAATAATTACTAGCGCGTGAAAGTTTCACGTGAGAGCTTACAAATGCGGGAAAATAGACACAAAAAATTTACAGTAGTATAGTTATTTCGATTCTCTCAGTTAAATAATACAAATGAATTTCCAATGAAACAAATACAATTTAAAACTTAAAAGTTACAAAAATTTAATAGTTATTACTAACATTTTATGGTCAGAAAATTATCAATAATAATTATTGACATTGTTTTATTTTAACGACAATACAAAATATATATTTTTTTAATTCATCGTTATTCCATTTTTACTTATACTTAAGTAACCTAAGCTTACACTCTCTATGTTGTAATTTAATTTAAAGCTATCAAAATGATATCATTACACATGTAAGCGAATAATGATAGAATCTCCGAACCATTGTTGCGGCGATCCAGATTTTAGAGCCTCTAAAATTAATAAAACCTAGCTTATTTATTTTTATAAAAATAAAACACATCTCTTTTACTACTTCTACAAATGAGTATCAGAGCCGGATTCTACATTATTATATAAATTATCTTGTTCGAATATATTTGTCATCGGTTGATAATGTTGGTGATGAGCGAAATACACTCGCTAATATTCAATATGACGACAATTAATTATTTATAGTATCGTTTTGATTGATTGATTTATTATATTTTAAGTAGTATAATAATATCCAAGGCTTACGTCTTTAAAACGACAAAAACTTCAGAAGGTTAACTATTCAATTGTGCACCTGCTAAAGTGCAATCAGATGTTCAGATTATGCAGTATCGAAGATCCTTCATATCGCGGACATTACTAAAAAGAGTTTACGGTAAGTTAAATAATATTCTGGGTAATGAAAACTGAACTTTTATTTCAGCTTTAGCATTTTTTTTTTACAAAATTTTATTGACATAAATAACGATATTAAGATTATTCAAATTAACCGATAAAATTTTGTGCAAAGATATTTACAAAAATTATAGTCACAAGTCACAGTTTGTGTTTAATTACCTCACATCGACTTATTTTTCCTACGAGCACACGAGGCGCCTATCGCGAGAGCACTCGTACTTTGCAATTATCTCCTGAAAGATATGGACATTTTTAAATATTATATGACCCATATTTTGTGTTATCGTCTTAATTTCATTCTATTTTTAAATCTTACCTTGTATGTAATTCTCATTTTAATCTGTTTTTTCCTCATTCATAAAATATGTATTATTTTTATTATAGTTGAGATTAATTTAATTTTAAGTATACATCTTTGAAAAAAAATATTTTTGGTAATATCTTCGTTGTTCTGGAAGACGACACTAACTGAAAAATTCTAGCTTTGGGTGATCGGACTTCGAAATTTGTCAAATGTTTAAAATGCTATACTATTTGTTTGTACAAAACTGTTTTTAAGTAAAATTATAATTTATAAAAGTAAATGTGTTCTTCCGTACGGTAGATTTTGAAATAAGGAACATTTTGGTACAACTAACTCAATATGTCATTTTTTTTCGATTTAGTGTTGTCTTCCAGAACAGCGACGATATAATATATGTTGTATTCTTTTTGGTATAGCAAATTTCCTGTGTTGTATATAAATAAATAAATTAAATTATATACATTATTGTGATGGTAGTATAAAAACAAGTACTTAAGTATACTCTAAAATTGGAAACAAAATTAAAATAATACAAGAGTTTCAATAATCATCAAATTATTACTTCATAATAATAATATATAATACTGAGCTATAAACCGAGTGAACACATCAGGTGCGTGGAAAAAACTTTCGCGTGTTCATTGTGGCTAATATTTTGAGGCAGTAAATTTTGCGTCACATGTGCTCTCATTAGTTTCAAATGTCACAAAACAAATCCTGGCATTTTTCACAGTGTGGTATTTCGGCGACAGCGACACTGTGCGAGAGTCGGGAGAACTGTTTGTGTTCCACACTTTATACGCCAGTCCACAATCCACATACTTTTCCATTGAACGACCGCATTGTAAATTTATTGCGTCTTTGTTTGCAGGATGGGCGACAGCAATAATTAATTGCTTTTATGCTCAAAAAATCTGTATTTAATGTATTGTGACCTTTACGGGAAAAAAACAGCGATCTGTTAATCCAGAGAATAATATAAAAGCGAACAATATAACAATAGCAGTGTAATACAATTAAAAACCTACGCTAATCAAACATCATAATTTTTGATGTTAAAAATACTATGACAGATGATTTTTTACTTAGAATCGTAAGCGTCAAACAACAAAATCACTTGATAATGAAAAATTGAATTTTCAAACAATATTTTGTAGTTTTTGTAGAAAATTTGTCAAAATGATAATTAAAAGATAAGTGTTCACGGCGTTCTACTGAGGGCGTTTGGATCACAAGTCATAAAAGCTCTTCCATATCCAACCTTATTTTTTGCATATTATAGAACATGCAACCAAGTCCAAATTAATTTCTCCTCAGACATTCATGGAAAAAATTGAAATACGAATAACGTCGCTACGCTGTTGTATAACCTACGTAAGAAGAATGGGATGCCGTGGCAGGTGGTAAGTTGGTACAGAGTTGAGTAACCTAGGGAATTTTGAAATTGTTATGATAATCCTTTTTTATACGTTGTGTCGAAGTGTTGAATTTCACGTTAAGGGGAGTTTACATTAAATTAAAATAAAAAGTAAGTTGATTGTAAACATGTTAGTCTCGTTAAAAATAATAATTTAAAACTTCGTAATACTTGTATTCAATTCGGGGTTTATCAAGGAAAATATTGTATCAAAGTTTCTACCTTATGTCTCATAAAGGGTAACATCTTAATTCGTATCAATCAGGAAACTAATAGAAATATACTTGACTTGTACTACATTATTCAAAACAAAATTACAATCATGTTTATTCTATTTCCTACTATGTTTTCTAAGAATCTGTTTTCTCTGGAAATCTTTAACATTATTTTTACAGATACCGGCGGTGTTGAAATCGACAAACTGACATCATTCGTAAGTTTCAACAGTGTGAAAATAAAAATAAATGTCGGATTGCACAGCGTCCATACTGTATCGTTATTTCGATTCGAAGAAAAGTGTTGGATGTTTTATAAAAGTTTGTGGTGCTCTGAAACTATACCGTATTCGTATAAATTGCATGTCCATGATATCTGGATGTTTCCATTATGTGCGCATAAAAAGTTGTCTACCTTTGACCTTCACACTTCTTCGTTTTTTAATCATAAATAAAATAGTCAAAACAGCAGATATTTAAATTTACAAAGTTATAGAGTAGTTTTCTATTTTTCTGGGTTACGATTTTGTTTCTCGTGTTATATGATAAGTATTTCTTCTTCATATTGCCAGTGAAATAACATGGTTAATAAACAACTAAACAAAATTATTATACTTAGACAGTCAATTTATAACTGAGTTTTTTAATAACGTAAATTTCATTTATTTTCTGCTATTCAGTTTTATATCCACTATTATGTATTTAATTACGTTGATTTAAACTTCAGCATAGAAAGAGGGGAATTTGAAATTAAGAATATTGGCAAAGTAATTATTCTTCAAAGTTGTTTGTACAAAACTGTTTTTAAGTAAAAATGTAAATTTTGTTCTCTTCTTAATTTCATCCTATTTTTAAATCTTACCTATTACGTAGTTCTCATTTTAATCTGTCTTTTCTTCTTTCAAAAAATATGTACTATTTTTATTATATTAATTTATTGATATTGATATTGATTTAATTTTAAGTGTACATCTTTTAAAAAAATATATCTTAGGTAATATCGTCGTTGTTCTGGAAGAAGACATTAACTGAAAAAATCCAGTTTTGAGTGATTGAACTTTGAAATTTGTCAAATGTTTGAAATGCTATACTTTTTCATATTGTTTGTTTGTACAAAACTGTTTTTAAGTAAAAGTATAATTTACAAAATTATGAATATTCTTCCATACGTGAGAGTTTAAAATACGGAACATTTTGATATAACTAAATCAGTATGTCGTTTTTTCGATTTAGTGTTTTCTTCCAGAGCAGCGACAATATACTAAATCTTCGCCTTCTATTCTGACAAATTCTTATTTGTCGATAATGCAGACCTATGATTCTTAAAACTAGCCGCATCTGATCCAGTGGTTCTAAATGGAATATACTTTTAGTGATAGGAGATGTGTATTTAAAAAATTGAAGTAAAAAGAAATTTTAATCATATTCATAAGAAACAAACAGTGACAAAGTGATTACTGTGTTTTTAATAAAAAAAATACAAAAGAACACTCCGACAACCAAATCACCAATCGAAATTTGTTTGAATTCGGACATTTAATAATAATACCGTTTTATTTATTGAATTGGCATTTAATTAACAGAGCTCACATAATAATATCATTGTTAAAAAAGCCTCAATATAGTGGTGAAACTGGCGAGCTAGTTTTAGAACACGTTGATTCGGTTTCCTTTGAATATGACTCTTGTATTTTTACTATTGTTTTTGGTTCATTTCTTGCCTACTGGATTACTAAATTTTTCTACGGATTTTCACTCTTGATGGTGGGTTGCCGGACTCTTCCGCTAACGTCACAAAACCTTACTACCACATAATTGGCCAATCCTTTCAACCATAAATTACCACACAACAATAAAATAGCATAATGTTGTATATGTTTGTATTTTTAACACGCTGCGACCATCCCGTTCCGATCTGTTAGTTAACCAGCTTTACTATGAGAAGAAAAAATCCGGGAGAAGTCGGGTAGTTCAACTTGCAACGGTTGAATACGCACAACGTGTGTTGGTGGGACAACCAACTTGTAGTCATCAATAGCCAATAATCATTGTTCAAATACTGTCAGTGTCTGAATAATTTATTCTATGTAATTTTCCTATCGGCTTTTCCAATATTCGAAGGAAGTTCGCCATAAATTATAATCGTGTAAATACCAATTCATAATCGACCGGATTGCCAGGATGTGAATCAATTTAAAACAAATTTCGCGTCAGGGTACACACGGTATCAATTTGCCTTCACATGGCCGCAGGACACGATTTCGTTCAAGTTTGTTACTTTCCCATCTCGCTACCTGCAAAATATTCGCTCATATAATCCAAAATCTGCGACGCAATACTTTGCTCTGGCGTTCTGAAATTGAATTTCAATCTTAACCGCTTCTTGAGCGATGACAGCGCCGTCGGTTTTGGTCATAACCAACGAGAGAATCGATCTTCTTTTTCATTATCGTATTCTAATATCATAATCGACGTATTTATATTTTATGATGTGTACAGTAACGTGCAGTAAAAAACTTACCCTGGCAATATCAGTTTATCAGTGTATCCAACATAGTTTATAAAAACATAATTCTTAATGAGATATATCGATGATGAACATGCAACACCTCGGCACCCCAAAAACTAGTTTTCTCAGTAAACACCACAAACTAAATTTACTTTTAGTCTTTATATACGAAGAATGTATTCAATTTTCATTTAATTTCTTTAAATTTTTCTAAAAATATTGTTGGGTGACGGAAGTTGTTTTGACACTAGATTTGCTGACGTGGGATACGCTCCCAATTTTCAACATATCGGGGTTACGAGAAATATGTTTTTAGTTGTTTTCGCACGTTGTATGATATAATACAAAGGTATACGATGAATTTACCAAACAACGTGGCAGAACATCAGGAATCATGATAACCTCAAAATCACAAAAACGTGGGTTCCGAGGTATTGCATATTCCCCGTCGATATAATATATATAACCCGATATATAACCTTTCTTGTCAAATCTCTTTTCTTACTTTTATGAGGTTGAGCATTTTTTCCAACGAATATTTAAGTGTTTTTTGGTATACATTGTTTTCATTTTATTAAATAAATATTCACTTTTAAGGTGTTAACTGTCAATTCTTGGTTAACTGTCAATTTATCAGTTGATAATGCTCGTGATGAGCGAAACCGGTCCTGATCATTATAAATATGTGGAAGTAGTACAAATGAATTGTGTTTTATTTTTTAAATAAATATTATAAATTAAAATCGTAAGGGGCATTCCGTGTTATATATTTATATACAATATATAAATTTGTCTGTCACAAACACGCATGTTTTTTTTGTGGCAAACTTTTGTGCAACCATGATAAATTTTGTGTTTTGAATCTAATGGCAGATAATTTTCCGCTCTATCTTTTGAGTTGAGGAGCACATTGATTTGATCCAATTATGCTTACAAAAATTCTTGTAAAATGACGATTTTAGATCGATTATTTATTCATCTAAAATTTACGAAATTTTGCTAGTTTTTATATATTGTGGGTTGCTATGAAAATGATCATCAGCAATGCGACTTTAACATCGTGAGTGTTGTTATGAAATCATCACAGACTTCATAAGAAAATATCTTTTAGGGTAAGCGAACTGGAATACGGCAACAGGTAATACAATATGTTTATGGGTTTCTTTATATAGATCAGCCTCTGGTAATCCGACAGTGATCTCTACATCCAGTTCCGAAGACAATGGTTTCCAGTTTGACTATTTGCAATAACATATGAACAGCTAGTAACATTATCTAATAAGATTTCATATGACATTTTACCTGGAACGTAATACTCCATCAAGTGCAGTTTCATTTCGTTGTTCCGCTTAAGCAACTTTATTGAAAATATTCTTTATCAAATGAAATCTCTTAAAAACGTCTTCTCTCACGCCCATATAAAAATAATGATTACAGAAAATGGTAATATATCCTAAATTCCTAAATCTATCCAAAGCACTGGCGACACTTTGAACCCTCTGTCAATTAATTATGCAGAAGGTATATCCAATAACAGATTGATGAGGCTCGATGATGACGATTAATTATTGGTAATCCGGGCGCCATTGCAGCAGGAGATAACTACCGCTTTCCTTCGTTTTTCATTTCAGCTTATACCCACTCGGAATTATTTTAATTTACATATTTACCGAGTCTTAATTCGCATAGATTTATATGCGGCCTCCGTATGAATATGTAATTCCATTATCTTTCGGGTAGACTTGGCAACATCTATTACGGACTCATGGGATATTCGCATTGGGTATATAACACCATTGGCGTACCAAGCTTAGAACTGTCACGTCATTATGATCCACGTCATGGAGATTTGCCATAACCATCGCTCCTGACCAAATTAATTATTTCATTTTAGATAGAAGAGCAACGAAGTGCTGCATCTAATTTACATATTTCATAGAAACTTTCGCGAAGAATTGCAGTTCGAATCTCAAGTTTTGATAAAATTAGTTTGGTGGTTGGAATGAAATTTGCTATGGTATATTATTTCTCTGAGACTTGCACAAAATTGCAGCAACTATATTTAACTAGACAGTAGCCCACCTGTCCTAAAAACTGTATCATTCTTTGAGCATGTATAACAACTAGGGCTTCCAATACCGAGATACCGGTCAATTATTCAATCCCGAGATTGATATTCAAACAATCCTGGGATTCCGGGATTCACTGTAAATTGCTAAAAAAATCATATATCAAATTAAAACTTTCTGATTAACAACTACAACGTGTACCTCGATTTATTCATGTACATATTTTTTTTTAATAATACCTAAATAAAATTAATATAAATTTATTGTAGTCTCATATGTTGTAACAGCAGTTCTTAACCAATTTGAAATGGAGGACAAATTAGGACCGCTTCTTAAATGGATGGAGGACAATATTTTAAATTCAAGTTGAATAACATGTCCTCTTTTTGGATATCATTTGGTAAAACCAACCGTAAAAATGCAATGAATGAAATAAAATTATTTTGATCAATAGGTTTTTTTAAAATATCTTTAGTAAATGACTGCCTAATTTTAAATCAACAAAAAAAAACCATTCCAATGCCCAAAAAGGGATTTAATCATATAAACATTCCAATTGAAGCACTAATGCATCAATAAAATTTTAAATGTACAATTCAACCCTTGAAATTTCACTTAATGACTTATCCCGGGACTGAGAAATCCCGGGATCGTAAAAGGGGTCCGGGATTGGATGCCCTAATAACAACAGTTTGCAAACTAGGGGGCGCATACCAATTTAAAGGAGGGTCCGAAAGGTTTAACACTTTAATTATTTACTTTTGCATTTATTAATTTGCGACGTACTAAAACCATTTTTATCGTGCAAAAACGTGTGTATTATTTGATAAAATAAGGTGCATGATGTATTTAAAATAATATGCATGTGATTGACAATCTTTAATACACGGCAATAATTCTTCCCTGGCATAGAAGAACCAACGAACTGAAAATCGGTACTTATAATAATACTAGTATAACCATACCCGTCCTATTTGATGGTATTGAAATTGAAATACTGAATGTTTAAAGGAGCTAGTACGTCGGAACTGTGTGTGTATTGCATAAAAGTCATTCTATATAGACACCGCGAACACTTAGGTCATGAGAAAATTTCATACGTACATGTGATATGTGATAATAATAAAACGTCTACAGAGTGGTCTGGGCTATTATATATAAGATATCATACATTACCACACCATTTTACATTTCACAATATAACAATGAAAACAAAGATTATTCATTATTTTCATAATGCAGTACAATCCAGGATATAATTTTGTATGATCTGATAAAATATCATTTTAATTTCACAGCCGAGTGGCTGCGAGATCAGGTGCTCGAGCCTGCGACTAAATATGTGTTCACTCATTTGTTTTCCAGTCGATTAATATCCAAAAAAAGACATCACTAACACCCATGGATATTTTCATATTTCTGTTAATTTCCACAACCAAATCCGATCGTGAAAACTAGACTAATGATTAACTTACTCCATCCGCAGCCGTAATTACTACTCCATCAACAAATCCCTACTTGTTAAGCAACTTCTGTTCTGTTTAATTTAACTTTTATTATATTTCGTAAAAAATGCTTGTCTATTGTTTTAAGATCAAAAAACAGACGGTTTTTCTCTCTAGAGTTATGGAAAGCAGCTGCATAATATTGATAACGAGTGGTAGTAAGAAACCAACATGCTTTCACTTAATGTAATCTCTTGCATCAATATCTATAAAGACCTTATGTTAATAATAAATAAACAGTCTAAAAAAATTCAATCGAACTAATTAATCACTCGGCTCTTTTGCTATTCAATTATATTTGTACGCCAATGCCCGATCGTAATCCCCAGGGTTCATTAATCCGTCCATGATCCAAAGTAATTTGTGATCGAGTAGTTCGCGGAAACCCTCGGGACCAAACTAAATGCCACAACTATTTACTTTCATATTTTCGGTATATTTTTATAGGATGGTCGCATTGTCGCAGTTTGGGAGAATGGGAATTAAGGGCACCATTTTGTTTCCTTTTCCTCTTTCGGGTTTTACTAAGTTTCGATTGTCTTCTCCATTTCATTTAACTTTATATTTGCCGTTCATATATTGAAAACTCTTGTCCAATACCCGTCGCTTTTACGTAATATTGATGGTTTTTTGGCCAATTAGTGCAACCCTCAAAATTGAAATTGTTCTGAAGAGACTACAAACTGTTTTTATAAATGGTCAGTTGCGTTAAAAATCTTTGATAAACTCTTCTGTAAAATCTTATATTTACAGATACGAGATTATACGTAGGGAGTATCGATATACATCAAGTGGCCGGGTAAAAATTTGTAAACCTAAAACCAATGTGAAATAATGATGTTTCCATTCCAAAAAGTTGGTCCATTTATTTCTCTAATTTATATCATTTGACCGAGACCTGCTCTATTGTGTTTAAAAAGAGATCCAATTATTAACTCATTTTCGTATTGTTGAGATTTACATCAATTAGTCAAAACATAGTCGATATACATTATAATATATAACAATAATAGTTAAAAACAAAAATATTTTACCACTGACATAAAATAAAAGCGGGCTCATGATGAATTCAGTTTTGTATAATATGTAATACATACATATTATATTATCTTATATATTCTGCATGGCTTAGTAGTGGAATGTTAAAATCGTCTAATCTCTAAGCGAAGCTGTTCACGTAAAAAATATATTCAATATACCTATTAATTCTTATACCTTTTTTCACTATCACTATTAAATTTCTCGAGAGAGCTTTATAAAATTTTAAACTTATCACATAAATATTATAATACTTTTCTATACTGATATCATTACGTATTTAAGATAAAATGTAATAATAGAGTAATCATATTATTATGTAATTTATAAACATAGTTTTTTTTTTTTTAAATAAAACACAATTCATTTGTACTACTTCCACATATTTATAATGATCAAGACCGGTTTCGCTCATCACGAGCATTATCAACCGATGAGCATTATCATCAGTTGATAATGCTCGTGATGAGAGAAACCGGTCCTGATCATTATAAATATGTGGAAGTAGTACAAATGAATTGTGTTTTATTTTTTTTTAAATATAATTTCTTTCCACCAAGAATTGACAGTTTACACCTTAAAAGTGAACTTAGTCTTTAGTTATTCATTCAATAGGAGGTGAGGTATTGGAGTATTGCGGTATCAATGAAATTGATGGATTTTTAGAAGAACTAGAGGTAAGTAAAGAAGAATTGATTGGTATGGCGACCAACAGTTCCTCCTGAAAGCAATTGCGATAACGAAAGTCCAATTTCAACTATTACTACAAAAATAATAAAAGATGTATTACAAATGACAAGAAATATAGAAATTCATTTTCTAAATAATGATCCGGATATGGATCGAGCTTTAAAATTTCAACGCGATATGAAACCATGCATTGCTAGATATGAAGAAATTTATACGAATCTCAATACAGACAATCAAAGAGTACAGATTTTTTGATACGGCCGACGGAAAATGATGGAAATATGATCGAAGAAATTGATGATGGCACTGATGATGACATTCCACCAAAAAGAAGAAAAAACCCCCCGTGATAATTACTAGTGATAGTGAGATCAAATAATATTTTTTTTATGTTTCATAATATGTTTCCATAAATTGTTGAAAGTAATATGTATTTATTTTATTAATTTTTCTAAAAATAGAACTTATCTCCTCTTTTCCATACATTTCGTCTCATATTTCATATTTTCATAGTTTAGTCTCGCTTTGCACCGTTTCGTTTAACACGATGATCTAGCACAGTGGTCTCCAAACTCAATAAGCATGTGAGCTACTTGCTTACGAGCGAAATTGAAATTGTCTGGTGAGCTACTTATACATATTACTTTTTTATAATTTTTTATCATCGTCCTTTATCGTACCATACATGATATTATTGAAATAAATTAGGACATCGGACTTCCAATAAAACATGAAATTTGTACTTTAATTATTTATTTATAAATAAAATAATAATTGAAAAATATTTTGAAATAAGAGTGAGTAAAGAAAAGTAAAAACAACTAGAGAAAAGAATGGCATTCACTTTTAACCACCTTCATAATGGAAAACGTTGATTCAAATAAGTAGGTAGAGCAAGTAAGTAACAATGCCTTCATTTTGAAATTTGGTTCAAGAAATATTTCATTTCGGAGTCCAATTATAAATTTGAGAGGTAAATTTACAAATGTGATAAAATATCCTACGCGAGCTATCAAAAATGCCACCTCGAGCTACCGGTAGCTCGCGAGCAACCGATTGGCGATCACTGATCTAGCAGAAACTAGTTTCCGTGTAAAGCGAGGGATGAGTGTATAACAGTAAGTACCTACAGTATATAAATATATATAAAGCTCGAACGAATGAACTATTAATAATGTAATTTGTATTAAATAAGTAGTTTTCTTTGCACTTGCCGTAGCATCGGTGGTTCAGTGGTAGAATGCTCGCCTGCCACGCGGGCGGCCCGGGTTCGATTCCCGGCCGATGCAGAATTTTTGTGATTTTATATCATCATTTTTATGCTAAGGTCGCATTTATAGTTTCGATTACACTCAATCTTCTTTTTACACGGAGAATAAATTTCAATGCAAAACAGCAGTGCAAAAAGAAACCTTTAAAAAAAACGGAGCCTACAGGTAAATGAAAAATAGAATAATTAAATTGGACCGTGTAATTTCGAAAAATAAACCGTACAGAGAGGATAAGGTTTATTACAAATCATATAATCACACAATAACTTGAAAGAAAGTTTTGCTGTATCACTTTTTTTTGAGAAGATATTGATTGCAAATTTTTTTTATATTATTGCTACATGGGAAAATTTATGAAACCGAGAATGTGAGACTAATTCTTGACTTTCAATAAATTAAATAAAAATGCAAAAAGATTCGATCCTGCCAGGATTCGAACCTGGAATCTTCTGATCCGTAGTCAGACGCGTTATCCGTTGCGCCACAGGACCTGATGACAAATTGGGGTCAAAATATGTATTAGAATATGGACAAAGAAAGAATAAGGCGTGAAAGTCATTATTTGAGAATATTCATTTCAGAATTTATTTAATTCTCTTATTTGGTCAAGCGCAGATCGACAACATTTCTCGTGCACTCCCTCGATTACCAATGCTGTCGAAAAAGCCGCATTATAACTATGTACACACTTCACGATATCTTGTAATTAAATAAACCTAACTAGGTGTCTAATAGGCAACAGCTCAACTCTAGCTGTTAAATAATTAAGGTTAATTGAGTCTTACATTTCCTAAAATATTGCGTATCTCAAACGTCCAAGCCTTCCTACACCGCTTTTACCATACTCGTTATTTTGGATATTTTTTGATTATCAATGGCACATTTCGTTGCAACATATTTTAACCCCCCTTCTAATTTATGTTTCAATCCCTACTCCTTTTCTAATATATAAAATATCACAGTTAAATAAATTTAAAAAAAAACAGTTTATTACTTAATGTTAAAAATATTAGAAAACGTTTAACAATTTTAAACTTGAGAAACCACTGAAAATTGAAGCCCAAGGCTTGCCTATTACAGTATTCACCGTATAATCTTGTATAGTAGCCCAGAGAACAGAGTAGATGCTTTAGTGCTCGGCTAGAGTCAACGCGTGACGACGGGGCGGGCGCAGCGTTTGAAACTGAAATGCAAAACCGCTCAAGACAAGACGCGCGAACTTCCAGTCGCTGCGCATTAACTGCGGACATTGCAAAAGCATGCTATGCATTTTAGTTTTAAGGGCCGCGCCAGCCCCGCCGTTGCTCGTTGACCCTGTCTGAATACTTATTATTATCAGTAAAATAAATCGTTATGCAATGGACACACAGTTCTGACGTACTAGCTACTACAGATTCAGTATTTCAACTTCAACGTCATATATGATGGGTATGGTTATACTAGTAAACAATAATTATCAAACTTCTAGCGACGATTTGAGTGGAAAGGCAACTAATTATTTGCTTAGTAACTAATTCCATAAATATTTTCTATGGATTCGGTGGTAACTTTGTGGAAGTTCATTTTTAATATAAAATTAAAATTGATAACTTAGTTATTCCACTTGGTTTATCACTAACGTGACGCATTTCGCCTCATAAAGAAGCATCTTCAGACTAACTATATCGCAAGGTTATTCATATCTAAGGTAAACAATTATTTTAATGCTTACAATAAATAAAGAGTGGGGGTGGGTTTTATTCCATTCTACCGGAGTGCGGAGGGGTGGTTAAGATATAAACACTGTAACACTATTTACAAATCAATTGCTGGCACTTGGAGGTGAAAAACCCAAGGGAAACAAATTTAATAATGGTGAGCCAAGTGCAAGCAATTGATTTGTAAATAGTGTAACAGTATTATCCATTTATCGAATTAGTTACAGATCATTTTGAAAAATTACTTTTTGCCATTTATTATTTTGTACTAAACAAAAATTGTAATAGCTAGTGATCCGAAAAATGCAGGCTTATAGTAAAATAGTTTTTACATAGGCTGTAGATGTCTAACATTATGAAATATGAGCAGAAGCGTTTAATGGAAAAATTTTCATAATGAAATTTCTCAGCAATCTTTATTATTTCTGTTACATCACCCGCAAAGGGATATTACGAATAACAAACATTGCATGCGAGAGTGCACTCAATCAGTAGAGTAATAAAAACGTACGAATTTTCTCGTCTCATAAAAAAAGAAAGCCATAAAGTGTAAGCAAGCAACGCTCCTTCCTTTATCGAACTAATTAGAATTCTCTTTTAAAAGATAAGCCGTGTACGGTGAAGTAGGCTTAGGCAGGGGCGGATTAGCGATGTTGGTCGAGAATTTCCATTACGTATTTAAGTCCAACTATAATACGCGTCAACATCAAAATCTCTAGGCGGCTTGATAAGCCATTAGCAATCTTTCAAAAAGAATACGAAATGTCCTTGCCCGTCGGTGGGGAACATGCAGTCACTGAGAGCATTAAGTTCGGTCTTCTTAGTGAACCCTAATTGCAGAGCTGATCCTATTATTTATGCTTATGTTTTTGTCGTATCACTATTTGGTTATTCCGATTAACATTAAATCTAAAGAATAGTCATTTTTGTCCAGCTTTTTAATAATGCTTAGATTTTAGATGAATCCATTGTATATACATGTGTAGTATATCTTATTCGGCTACATGTGGTGACAGATAATGTTTGAACATTTTAATGTTGAAATCCAGCTAATAGCAGCATTTCAACATTAAAATGTTCCAAACACTTATCCTAGACGCATGCAGTTATTATTTTGTTTTATTTAAAAACAAAAAATATGATAATGAAATATCTATACTAATAATCATTACGAATGTATTTTACTTAACAGTATTTAAATGCATACAATCTGACACACCCTGGTTTGTTTTGTTAAGTTTTAGTTTTATTAGGGTCCATAACTGAAAACGCACAGCGTCAATGATAATGATTCCTAGAAGTTGACCAACTCTTGTCGTGAGGGGCTCGGTCAATAGCCGGCGGGCGCGTTCGCTGGACGAGTCCATTTTTGACGGAAAGGAGTGGATCCGACGGTGCGTGATTTTATGTGTGGAGAGTCGATTACCAGTCTTCGAGTGGAGGAGAGCTGCCAGCCAGCGTGTGGCCGGCACCGTTTGTCGTGTCACTTGCATTATAACTTAAATTCAGTTGTTAAGTAAATGTAAATGTAGATTCAATTTTTGTATTTTAAGCCACTGCATCTTTGATTAAAAATAAATAAGTGTTGAACCGGATTTGAAATGGTATTTGTTTGAGATCCCAGCCCTTCCAGGACGTCGATAACCAGCCATTCGCCTCTCTTCGATTCGGGTCTTCAAATCGTTGTATAGAATATGTTTGACGATGGGATATCTGGTCTAGTTTTACATGTGGCTAATTTTCCCGAGTTCGTTTTCCATAAGAGCAATTGTCCATCGACAATTGCAGACGATCAATTTTCCCGCGAACTAATTAAAACTGTTACTTATTACTATTTTTCTACAGTTAACTTTAATATAAAAAATTGCAGTAGTGCAATCTGAAACATGTTAGTATTTATTTAAATGTTATTATTAAAAAATCTTAATAACTGATGCGTCTTTTATTTTTTTAAATACTACAGTTAAATATTTCAATAATCTAAGGTAAGTTATGTCTATACACCTAGATTTACCAACATCACATTTAGTGAAATAAAAACTTTTATCGATTTATATTTTTTATATTCTTTAGAATTTCGAACATAAAAGAATAAAATACTGAGAAAAAGAAGACGCTACCTTTATAATAATACAAAAACTAATGAAACAGGAATAGCCAACTTGTTATGTTTAGATTCTAATAGATTATCTAATACCCAAACAATAGATTGAATACGACGAAAATTCGAATGAAACATTTTTCAATAAATGATATCATTGACAGGTTAAAGTCGAATATGCGAATAAGGTTAGTACACTAATAAATTATATAACTTTTCCTGAGTTCGGCTCTGGCATATCTAAATAAAACGGAGCGGAAATAGGACGAGATTTTCACCAAACAGGTACCTGCACGCGATGTTATTTGGGGAGAGCTTTTATCTCTCGCCACATACTAGATTATCGAAGTATTCTTTGCATAATTTCAACCTTTTTTCAAAGCTTGTCAGGTTTCCTGTAATATATTCCATAAAATCTTCAGTAATGATAACAAATCTATGTTTACGACGCAAGAGGAATCTTACAAATGGTTTTGAATTAACTATTTCATTTGAGTGTAATCTTGCACTGTTAGGTAATAAAAATTATATTTGGGAGACAATTTGACTCAAAAACTGTCTGCTTCATTTGAATTCTGAATTCAAATTGTTTCTAAACTATCATAATATAACAAAGTGATTAGTCGTACGTACAATCGTACATACTGCCGTTTTAAGATTGTTGAGGTATTTACATATTAGACCAGTGCAATAAATAGGCAAAAGCATTTTTCTCACACGATTGCACGATATTTCAATTGTCTGACAATAATATTATAAATATACACATAAATATTTTGTAGTGTTTTTTTCAACATTCACTTAATTTATGATTTTTCTATTCTCTGATTTTGTCAATCACAAGATAGCAAGTTTTTCCAATCATGTCCAGTCACAGTGAGTAACACATGTACTCCTAATGGGGCTTTTCAAACGACACTGTTCTTACGATAACTGGATGTTATTCAGGTGCTGAACGTTACTTTTTCGAAGATGAAAAGGATAGAAGAACGGTACTATTAAAGGACTAGATGTTACCTAATCGCTTATACTTGGTACTGTGTACGTCAAATATAACAAGCAGTGCGGTTCCAACAACGCGTTTTCTTTCATTGCCATGTAAAAGTCTCGTCACTCATTCAGTTGGTCATTGGTCGCTGAACCTAGTGTACTAGTGTGTTTTCGAACAACGTGGAGGCTATCTAATATTTGTGGATTAACTATGCGTATAATTGAAAATCGCATAATAATATTTTAGCCATCAAACGTATTGATTTCTATGATAATATAGATTTAGTTAATATAATAATATATGCCAAAGCACAAGATTTCACTACATTATCACCGAGCTGAGTTCTTACGTGACACAAAACGAATTGCTTTTTTCGCGTCTTCAACAATATAAATCTCAACTATTCTATGAATTAAAAACTGCACTAACATTAACTGACTTCACTAGAACAATTCCGAATTTCCTGAAACTAAATGATAATGCGAACTTTACGCTCTTTATATTCAAGCTTAAAATAATCATTCTGTATCACTTTTTCCTTATCATTTTTGGTCACTCGATTACAACATAAGTAAGTACTCATTAAACCAGAAACCAATCACTTAATACATGCTATAATCCAATCAATTTTCCGCCGCTCAATGGTCCAGAATGTTAAAACTATCAATATTGTTACACCGAATCGATCAATTCTCGATCACGTCTCGATTTGCGGTCAGTGAGGGTGCTATTTATCCGGGAACGTAAAATATTTAAAGCCTGTTGACCGAGAAGGTTGGACCTCAACCCGAGAGGGTGCGGGGTGACCGCCGCCCACCCCTAATAGCTATTAAGAATTTGTTTTGCCAGTATGGACGCTGATCCGCAATTGAATTATTTCCGGATGGCTGGCACTAGTTTGCAACGAAGGTTGGTTTCGCTAGTAAATATAGACATTGCAGTGAACATAAACAAGTCTTTTATCAAATTAAAAAGTACTCACTAGCATTTATTTAATTTTCACTCTACCATAAATTATATTTATTCTGAAAATTCGATTAAATGTGGAAAACGCTGTGATCAAATGAAAAACGATATGTGCCTCAGTTATAGCTTCCAGATTTAGAGTTCTCAACTGGAAATTTATATGTACATATCATGAATTAATATAAAAATTTAAAACGCGTATATGGTTACACAACACCTCCTACCTCTAACAGTTCAAATAAAGAAAATAGGAATAAAATTAAAGAAAAATCATTACACCTAATAATAGTCAAGGGTCAAGATACCAAATATTTTTAAATCACATTAGAAAGTATTTAAAGTCTTTCTAGATGAACTTCTGAGATCCCAAATGTAAGGTTGAGAGAATCTAAATCTGATATGGAGTGCAGCTCTTCCCATTAGACCACAGAGACCGGCATGCCCAATTCAATTGTCTAATAATAATGCCTCTGGAATCCATCTATCATTCATTATCTTTTCTGAAGAAGAAGTTGACCGGTTGTATTAAATATATCCAGGTATCGCCAAATACTGAATGCTAAAATAATTCATTGTCAGATTTGAATTGTTGAAATTTTGTAAATTTCCATGTATTTCGTCACTAACCACCCGGTTTTCACCTCTCGGCATCTTCAGGCATTCGTTTACACGAATGAACTAGAGCTGACTCATTCTTGTACTCGAATGCCTGAAGATGCCGAAAGGTGAAACTCGGGTTGTTAGTGACGAAAGACATGGAAATTTACAAAATCTCAACAATTCAAATTTGATATTGAAATTCCATCAAGCACCCTCAGTTGATGTCTTAAAATTCATTTACAGACCATATCTTTCATATTAAAGATGGAAATTGCATACTTTATTTTTATCATGAAACATACTCAGGTAGTTTCAGTTTTTACTTAAAGAAACCTACTAAAAATAAGCAAATATATATATAATAGGAGAATAATAAAATATGGGTTTATTGACTGTACCATAGTAAATACCAATTTTTATATCATCAAAATATTTAGAATCACTGAAATTAAAATTAACGATTACTGTATCACGTTATAATATTGAGTCGTCAACATTAAAGCTCAAATTTACAATAAGTTTATTAAATAAGTATTAAAATAATTACTATTAATTAATAATTATTAAATAAGATAAATTGTATCATAATATTGGATGCTCTCACGTCGTGGGGAACAAACTAAATTAGAATACTATTTTAATTGTGTTAGCAATAAAAATGCATACATTTTATACAAAATTTCATAGAACAAATACCTTAAACACAATAGAAAACATTAAATTACGACCTTTGCGACGAATCGAATATTTTCGAACCAAGGACATTTCTCACCCCTACTCCCTCTGAAAATACGTGATTTAAAATACATTTTAAGTATTTCATCAGGAGCTCATATCAGCAGTTGGACAAAGAAGATTTATCTTGAATGGAAGATGAACAATATTTAATTTATACATATTATAAATGACCAGCAAAGTAAAAACCAATCTAGAATATATTAGTAATATTAATTTGGATTATTGAGATTTTGTACACTTCCATGTATTTTGTCACTAACGACCCGGGTTTTGCTTTCATCTCCAATAATCCAAATTAGATATTGAAATTCCATCAAGCACCCTCAGTCGATGTCTTAAATTAGTAATTTTAATTGAATGCAAAAATAGTTTACCGTGAATGTTAATAATCAAAGTATAGTTTGTGTCTAAAGTAACCTTCTCGATACTAAATCGATCTTCTACTGTAATCCACACTTTTCTAATCCGTGTATATATATAGAAAAGGAGTATATTTATACACCGATAGACGTGAAAAGAGTGGTGTGTATATAAATAAACTTCACCTTTTTTTCCTATCTTAATTGAAAGATATTTTAAATAATAAATGGTAAGCGTAAACTTTAGCCGTATATTTTTAATAAATCGTATACCTTCAGGAAGCTTATTGAAGCTTTCAGACTTTGTTATTATCAAGTGACAATAATGTATATGAATAGGGACTCAAACTATTCGTCATTAGCAACTATTCGGATATCGAATAGTTCTGAAGCATGAAAATAATATTATAAATACGATTTGAATAATTAATAACATAATATTATATATATATATATACTAAAATAATAATTTAACAGTATTTATATTAAAATTTGTAAGCAAGCGAGCTCATTTAAAATAAAAATCACATTTATTCAAAATTTCAATCACTCAAATACATCTAATATGTTCATAATGATGAGATACGTACATCTTATGACAATTTACGACTAAATCTTTTCCCAGTTATGTCAAATCTCAAATAAAGACAATATAAATACACATTCCAATACCGTTCCAGTGTATTGCAATATTTAATGTGTGCAATTGCGTCGAATAACTCCAACGATAATTTTTCATTTAAAGGGTATGTTTAGCCCCGAGTCCATCAAAATCGAGTATTATGATTTATGATAAGATACTGCAAGTACCTGAGTTGGATGAAGACAAAAAAACCATTACCTATTTATCATTGTTCTTGTAATCTGGAGAAATTGTGATATGATCTTTCGTCGATTTTAGAAAATTCATCAAAAATTATTACGAATTGTATTCGAATAGCTGCCAAAATATTCGAATATCGAATAGTTAAAAAAGGGTCGAATATATTCGGATATTGAATGTTCGAGGAATCCCTATTTATGATAGGCAATTCGTTTATTAGATATTTGAATACTTTTTATTATCAAATTGATATATTTATATGATTTTTAGAAAAGTTTTGATATGATGAGACGGGACAAAAAATACGAATGGTTTTGAAAAAAATGGCTACCATAGTGATTTCGTTCAAGAAACTTAAATAATGACAAGCGGGCTTCATTCGTAGTGGCATGTTAGCAATTGATTGGACGAAAATAGTCAAAAGTCAGTCATCCAGGTGAGTTGTAGACATGCTTTTAAATCAACCATAAAAACAGACGAAGGATTATTATTTTTGCTGGAAATGTAATGTAGAAAATCAACGCAATTCACGAACACTACGATTTTTAAGAGATACTGTGGTGGCATTCAACCAGAAGTGAACCGGCAAATATGATTATTGTTGTGATAAATATATATTTTATTTTGTCAACCATTTAAACGTAGTAAGTATATTTAATATTTAGAGTTTGTGATGATATTGTGAATCGGTTTGTTGGTATTCGCATAAAGTATTCTGAAAAATCAAAATCGGATCACTTTCACAAAAGAGATAAAAAAAAAACCTCGCAAACTTTGCACATTAGGAAGTGATTTCAAATTCGTCGGATTTTTTATCTCACAATAAAATATACTTCTCGCAAAATTTACTTTCACGCCTCAGTGGGTTATATCTTCTACGCGTCTATAAAATTAAATAACCTGCTTCAAGTTTTTTTAGAAATGATTTTTCATGTACTTATTATATTTTGAGTTATTTTAAAATATATTATTTTTTCAAATGGACGAAAGTTAATCATTTTTATATCATACAAAACTTGTTAATTATAGTGCGAACCTCAATTAACTATAACTTCTATGAGAGATTCTTCACATAATATTGTAAGTATGCAAAAAATGTTATTTAATTTTCAATATTTAAATCATTTTTTACTGTTTTGGGAATTTAGTTATTGAAGCAGAATATAATTATTCTGTTTGATAATCTAATCGACTACATATATAGAATTTTTTATTTAAAATTGTATTAATATTTTCTCAAACTAAACTCGTGATAATTTATAAGCAGCGTTATATTTTGTGAAAGCATAGCGTAGTGTTATATGAATAAATATAACTAAATAATCTAATTTCGTTATGAAAATTAATTAGAAGATTAACGTTCATATCATTTTCCCTTTCTGTCCTGCGCCAAAGCCACTAAATTGAATATAGCCACAACGCTCGCCTACTAATTTCCGAAACGTCCAATTGGCACATAATTGTTTAATTTACTCTTCGTGAATTTGCTAGCATTTTGGCTAAAAACACTCGAAACTAAATGTTTGTCCTCAGGAGACAACAGAGGGTACAAAACAAACCTATCGGCGAAGTGAACGGACACGTTTTTAGCATTAAACTTGAACGACATGCGATCGAAGCGAGTGACGAGGGTCCATTCTCTGGTGCCACGGATGTCTCAGTGGTGTGTCGAGGAATTTCAATAGACAGTGAAGGAAAACCGACCAATTTATCATTAAGAACAATAAATTTTGTCGTCCCCAGTACAAAGACATCATCACAATAAACTGCTTGAGCACTATCACCCACGAATGCCATCAATGCTCCATCCCCCACTGCTAACTGGATAGATTGATATATCTTATTCGCATTTGTTCCATATGTTAAAATAACTGATGAAAAATGTTAACCTAAAAATAACCCATCAATTTTTTTTATTTCGGTATCAACTATTTATAACAGAAAGTGTCTTTTACTAAATATATCAACAATATTTAAAAATTGAAATACTTTTTGTCAAAAATCTCAGGGACTCTACCAACCTTACATTTTTTTGAAAAAATTTGCCACGAAGCGTTCATTAATATATATATTGTTTACAGCAATTTGATCAGTCAGTACAAGCGATATGTTTTTTTGACAGCCATCACACAGCACGGTAGAAAATAAACTTTTGTAATCTGAATTCATGTCTTCGTATACTTTTTTTGAGAAATGTGAGTTGAATGTGACAGATTTGATAGTATTAATTACTGTAATCATGTAATCAAATAAAGCGTACAGTTGTACTGTGGTCCATGCAAAAGAGTAAATTAATTAATGACCTGTAATTTCTAAGCGAATTTTTTCCCTTTTGTTTTAAGTCTGACTCCAAAAATACCATAGATAGTGGTCCATCTGCACAAAAAAAAATATGAACCAAACGGTTACTTGAAAATGCAAGATATGGCAGAAATAGCTAAATTCGCAGCATTGATATTTTTAACAACATATACAGGTGATCTCCAAGTGAATAAAATAAGGAATTTATATTTGACACTTCAAGTTATACATTCCAATCAGAAATTATTTTGTATCATAGTCAAAAAAATGTTTCAACGTACTTGTAAGTAGCTAACGACCTAGTTGAAAATTGGTACTCTTTATAAAAATAAATCTTTATATTTTATAAAATATCATTTTCGTACAATACTCGATATTGAGTACGCCGCTGTACTATTTCTTTGAAATCTGATTTGAGTTTTTTAGTCAAAATAAAACTGAGAGCATCGCTATAGGAATCGAATAAACTAATGAGAAAAATCTGCGCTGAATCGAACGAATAAACAGCTTGTAAAAATAACAAACAAAATGTACTTTCCTCGACAGTTTACTTTCTTTGTACACCTATTTATTTTATTTTCAATTTGCATAACAAATTTCGAACGCAATAAGTCTTAATTGAGCAAGAATGTATAAACATCAATCCAATAGGATGTTTTCAATTAGTAAACGTATGTATTGATTTATCGACCTTCGTTTGTCACAGTTTCTGATACGTGAGAAAAATGTCATGCGACAGCTTAGAAATCACATACTATTTCTGCCTTACTGTAACTTTACACTCTATTTTATTTGTATCAGAAAGAGTTATTGGCTGTATGTGCATTTCGGCGATATTTTTTCGCTATGCCACTCTTCTACTGTACGTTACTACATACTTTTACTACCAACCTCTGGTGTAACATTTCTTCAATATAAATTTCTTTTCAATTTTATCAAATGGCCAAACTACGTTTACAGGAAAAAATCGTTATATTGTTATAATATATACCCGATACTTCAATGGTTAAATTTCTTTCCAGTAATGTAAGTCTAAAGTGTTAAATTACAGCTCCTTGAACTAAAATGTAATACTTTGTTTATGATATTTTATTTATGAAGTACAAACAACTGTCAATTCTTGGTGGAAAGGATTATATTTATAAAAATAAAACACAAGTTGACACTCCCTACGTATAATCCCGAATCAACAAATACATTTTACAGGAGAGTGTCTCAGTTGCAAAGTAACGGCTGCATCTATCTTCTTCAATATTGGGATAGTGTATTATTTTAAATCTTATTTGTTACTTTATATAAAGTTTCGCTGAACAGTTTATCGTTTTTGAAATATCACAGATACGACATTGGACTTCGGATTTTAGGTAAATGCTAGTTACGTGTTTATAATTTACGAAAAAACGGTAAAGTAGGTAAATACTTTTCCCAATGTTTTTTGATGCCTATTTATACAACTGAGTGCGTAGGCAACAAAAATGCGCATAATCACGTATGTGGTACTTACGTGATTATACGTAAAAAGTGTTGAAGTTCAAACAATGATCAGAACCGGTTTCACTTATTGTGAGCTTTCAACTGATGACAACAAACTATTTCAATTTTTTAATATAATAGATATAATACATACTACAAGTATTTTTCGTACAAAAATAAAAAAAATTAGGTATTTGTTTTCATTTAAAATATTATTAATTAAATTATAAACATACTGGAATTTCACTTGGACACTTGACGTTGTAATCTACCGAGAACTTTCAGTTACTCGTGGAAAGTATTAATAGACCCATGATCTGGATATCAAAGGTTTTAATAATTTAAGTAATTTAAGACATCGACTGAGGGTGCTTGATGGAATTTCAATATCAAATTTGGATTATTGAGATTTTGTACACTTCCATGTATTTAATATGTGCAAAATACAAGGAACTGTACAAAATGTCAATAATCCAAATTTGTTTTAATAATTGTTCATAACTAACTCAATACATAGTCTTGGCAATTTTTATGTATTTTTAATTTATGTATGTATATGCATACAGAAAAATTAACTTATAATTAAAATATATTTTTTATACAAACAAATTGAATTGATATTGTTCTAACATCCTTGGTTTTGTTTAAGAGACAAAAATTGAGGAGACAAAAGTGTTCCCACTTTTCATTTATTCAGATGATTTTAACAAGACGCGCTCAGTCTCGAAGGAACAAACTACATTTCCGACGCTACTTAGTAAAGTTGGTCTATTCATCTCGCCAGTGAGGACCAACCCCAGCTCAGGATGTGACCCATTTTCACAATTCATTAGGATTTGCAAATGCTGTGAATTGAGTGAGCGAAATATGAGTATACCATCGATATAAACGTTTTCTAACGATTGTTGATCTAATGATGCGATGAGCATTTTTCTCTTCTCAAAACTATTTGCGAAAAACAATGAAGGGTGTATTATTGTGCACCTACAACCATGTCACTGTATAATTATAATACTCTCATTCGTTCACTTTTTGAGCACTTATACATGATTTTTTTATTTACGTAACCCTGATTTTTAAATTTAATCTTTCGACATAAGATCGAAAACTGTGTTGATGGCTAGTCTCATGACGTTTTCTCTACCGCCCGTTTTCTTTTCGTTAAGCACACGAGAGCTTCGCAACTTCTGAATTCCCGATAGATATGAATTTATATTTAGAGACCAACATTAACATTTTTTTTCCGTCATAATTGTTCCCTTTAGTTTTATTCTATTAACTTGTGATTATTTCGTATATGTGAAATATTTGTAAATTATGTTTCATCTATTTAAAAGTAATTTTGCTTGTTTTCCTTAAATTAATTTTTTTTTTGTATTTTCTCCCACTAGTGTGAAATCATCTTACGAATACTGGCTGACTGGTCAATGAACAAAGTAACTCAACTTATATCAGAAATTGCTTGTATGTATGATTTTTAATGTATCTTTTTATACGTTGTCTTCTATATTATTAATATACTTGTTTTATTCAATAATCAGGAAAATTCACTGTTGATTTCTTTACTTTGAAATTTGTTTCCGGACACTTCCAAAAAACCATTTACATATCAATTGCGGAGTTTGATAGAAAATTCTAGTGATTTTGGTGGTCCATCCCTCATGCCATTCAATCCTCGGGCTATATAGACATCGGCTAAAACTAAAGGACACTTGCAAGTTGGCGAATCAATACTTGATCGGTGAACAGTTTCATCCAACTTTGCTGGACTTGTACAATTTCGGTAGCCAGTGGAAAGTTTTCAATTTGGCCCCTGCAATCGGAATTATTTATTTGAAACCGCTATTTCAATTAAGCATCTATTCAACTCCTTATCAAGCATTCATCGATTGAGTATTGTATAATATCATCGACAAGTCATTAATTTATTAAGTAAAGAAATAATTATAAGCAATTATTACGAAATTAAATAATTATCTGTTATATTTACACAATATGTAAGAGGTTTGCGTTAATGTATCGCATGTAATAATAAATTCATGATCAACAATAAGCTGTATTTGTAACACATCACCAAAAATAGTTCATGGATTTGAAAAAAATTAAATATATATGCAATTTTTAAACACGCTGTGACAAATTAAGGGGCCAATTACTATTTTAACATATTTAGATACTCACATTTGAATCATTCAAAGCATGTGGACGTCTTAAAATTTTGAGGATTCCAATGTGATGTTGAAGTACCATCAATCACCCTTAGTCGATATCATAAATTACTTAGACACATAATATTCAAAATTACATACATTATATTTGAAAGGTTTTGTGCACTAGAGCACTAATCAGAGGTGGTTTGGGTTATTACGGCTACCATAATTACACACAAAACAAAAAATGCCATTTCCAAGATTAAAACTAAAATAACATGAAACATTTTTCACAACACGACAGTGAAATATTATGAAGCAATTAAACAGAAAAATGATTCTAAAATCTATAATAGGGCTGCTGTAATTTTTCATTTAATATCATTGAGAAGGGAGCACTATTTATGCGATTATATAATTAAAACTCAATACATCTGCATAAAAAAACTGCAAAGTCCATCAGCACTAAACGAATCCTTCAAGCAATTTCTATTCCGATTTAACAATCTTGTATATTTAATATATTAATATACACAGTTTTGAACGGAATTTCTGTTCATATACTTTAGTAATGCTATGATCAAACTTCACCATTTCCAAAATCATAATCATCAAAAATGTATTAAGGAGCTGTTAATTATATTACATACATTGTCTCATAATAAGAAAAATACATTATATTACTGAACCATAATGCGTATTCCCAATAATATGAGGAAGGTCTCCTTTATTAACCACCGTGAATTAACTATACCTTCAAGTCAATAATAAGTAAAGTTATAATAAACTAATTGCCCTAAATAACCCTACAATCAGAGTTAAATAGATTTGAACTCAATTATTCCTTAATAGGGTCTGCAAAATGATGACAAAGCGGCCTCGTGAAAATTCTAGTGCTGCAGTACATAGATAATTTTATACCCAATAACCTGAACCAAATTAATTGAATTGCTGGCTGGATGCACTTGCGAAACTACAAACTGGCAACCAACTCTGTATCAAGGGTGTTCCCCGTGCTAACAGATCAGAACTGCCGGGTGGCAAGAAGGTGAGCAAGCTTCGATGCCTGTCGATGTTCTCAGAACCTTTGAAAGTAACTTGTTAGCTTGCAGTTTCTGAATAAGTGGTACTTCAGGGCTGGTCACAAAATACATGGATAGCTAAATTTTATATTTGTTTTAATTTTTATTATTATTCTCATTAAATACATTTGTGAATATTATATTATCATAATAATTATGAATATTTTTATTTAAAAACCCTATACGTTTTTACGTTATTTTATATCATCTTTATGATTGAAAATTATGTACTCAGATTAATACGTTTTGAAGAGATAAATTTCTTAATATGAAATGCTGAAAACAAAATTTCAAGACAGTCGTCAGTCGACAGTCGACAAAGAAGATTTTTTTGGAATAAGAAAATTCAACAACAAACCATGAATCCAAGATTTTTAACCTATAGTGTTGGTAATTTTTAGAGGATAATACCATTATATGTAATTAAAGCATAATTTAAGAATGATATACATATTCAAAATTGTATTCTCTTCTTCCCGCATACTGTTATGCGAGTAATAAGTATCATCATTATTTACTTATCAAAAATAGTGTTCATAGAAATTCAAAGACTTTTATCAAAATGATTTTTGGATCATTTTTTTGGTAAAAGCAACAGCTGAAATTTAAATAAATTTGAAATAAGTGAAATATTGTTAAGTGTATATATAATATTACTAATTTTATAAATACTATTTATTAAAAAAAAACTGTAATTAAAATGGAACTTATCGAATACATTTAATTTTAAATTATCAATTTAAGATATCATCATCTTATTAAGACTTTTATTTAAAGTTTATAAAAAGGGGAAAACAATATACAAGTACATTGAATTTTAAAACTAATTGCATTTTAAAATTATTTTATATATGTCGGTAACAATATATTAACGACTTTAACCAGCGGATAGTTAAATATATTGTCAAAACGAATTGAAAAATAATAAACAAATAAAAATTGTAAGAATTCAAATGAAAAGATTCTTTTCAAATCGGATACAAATATGGAGATTTCACATTAATCATTCAAAGGTGTGAGTAAAATTTCGCCTTAAATCATAACGATAACTTCTAACTGAAATCGAATAAATTCTAATAACAATTATTTATTCGAAAAACTTTATTTACAAGTTAAATGAATTACATTTTTCCTTTTGTGTTACTCGTCAAATATTTATTACCTGGATACGCCTTTTTTTCGGTCGGTTGGCAATTTAAAACTTACGTAAAAAAAGTAGTGTTACAGCACTGTATAGTTAGATTTTACACCAAATAAATAGTTTTTCAATTAACTCGATAACAACGAGCAATTTTGCGTACACATTTTTAAAATTAAAGTAGGTTTCCAAGGCTAATTTTCTTAATAGAGAAGGACAAGTAAAAAAAAAATAAGAATAATACGAGTTAGTAATTTTAATTTTTAAATTCAAATTGTTAAAACTATCATAAAACACTGTATTATGATTGGCCATCATCAACAAATGTTCTTTTTTCTGAGGCTGGTAAAGAAACATGTATTAAAAACCTCCACGAAGCTCGTTTTGGATGAAAGGCTTCTTTTGAAAACTTATTTTTTTTCAGCATTTTTCAAAAAACCGTTATTTTCGGTCAAGGAACTATCCTGGGCAAATCATATCTTCAGTCTAAAGGTAGCGTTCAGTTCTGATTAAGGTCTCTTGTGAATCTGTCCTTTGAAAATGAACTCTGTAATGGTTTCGAAACTACATGTAATAACCACGAATCAAAGTTTTTTTCTCAATAAAAAACTTTATAGATACAAAAATTAAAAAAATATTTCATGCGTCGTGCATAATTAAAAATAATTTCCGTCTGTTTTGGTTTGATTGAAATATGTTTGAACATCAGTATATCCCTACCAAACCTTTTAAAGTTTGGTTGATTACGTTGCAAAAGTAAACAAGTTTACTTCGCCAAGTTAGATTGCCGCTCGCCAAGACCTATTTGACAGTCTCTTAGAGTTAGAAATAATCACTTTGGCTACTCTTGAAAATTGAATTTAATTCAAAATCTATGAAATCTTATACGGTTCACTAATTGATTATGACAACAAATTTGGATTATTGAGATTTTGTACACTTCCATGTATTCGATCTTCTTTCGATTCTTTCGCATCTTCAGGCATTCGAGCGCACGAATGGACTCGAACTGACAGACAGAAAACAGTGTCAACGTTTATATAGAAGATACAAATACGACAAATATTATTTACGAGATAAGTCTAGGATCCACACTGATACCCGAGTTAAAATTTCGAGAATCGCCTTAATCCTTATTTTGTAAACAACGCATTAACAGAGTGGCGAATTGCCGCTTTCCAACTAATATTAGAATTACCAGTGATTTTACAATTATAATAGCATTGTGGGTTTAAACGGGATGCAATTCGACGAAAGGATAAATATATACAATTATTCCACATTTATTGACATCTGTTAGGTGTTTCAACGTATAGGATACAGCAAGAGAGAATTTGGAAGGTTCAGCTGCTCGTTCAGAATTGGCAAGGAATTTAATTGTGCTCTATTGATTTCCAAAATTTCTTGATAAAATAATTTATGATTTATATATTTTTTGATGATTTTTATGATTTATATTATAATTTATTCGTGCACTCGAATGCCTGAAGATGCCGAAGGGCGAAACCCGGGTCGTTAGTGACAAAATACATGGAAGTGTACAAAATCTCAATAATCCAAAGTTGATATTGAAATTCTATCAAGCACCCTCAGTCGATGTCTTAGATTATAACAACGTTCTTAATTTGAATATTTATTTGGATTCACTATAGATTTGTCAATTGACAATCGCACATTCATAGCTTCAAAGCATCCTAAGGCCATCTTTTTGAATGTTGGTTATATGTGATTTAAAATAGAGTGGAACACCGATTTCTCGTCGAGGACCGATCAAACGATAAAGACGGGAAAGTCACAAAAAACAACGATAAACGCGGGAATTCGAGAACGGTAGAACAGTTCAACTGTATATTCAATCTATATATATAAAAATGAATGTCTGTTTGTTGGTTTGTTGGTTTGTCCGGATCTTTTAGGCTCCTAAACTACTCAACCGATCGCGACGAAACTTTCAGGAAGGACTTATTGTGATCATGCCGGGAAATATAATATAAAATAAATGTTTGTTTGTCCTTTACGCGTTCCTTTACCATTCATACGATTTCGATGAAACTTCGGTGAGTTGTTGCGCACACACCCGTAAGGGTTCTGAAAAAAAAATTGAAAATCTAAAATTGAAAAAAAGAATCAAATACGTACATACAGCGACATCTAGGAAAAACCTTCTGATTTATTCGTGTACGCACCAGACGAAAAACAAAAATTTTTGTGTTATAACAAGTGTCATATTGAAACTCGGGTTCGCGTCGGGCCAATCCTGAAGATGATGGGCTCGAACCGGGTAAGTCTATGAAATTTCGGCCTGTGCAGACCTCTAATCCAAAAGCAGTTCTATAAACAGAATTAAAACACAAACCTTTTCTTTCTTTGAGTGGCATTGCAACGCAAGCCGGGTACTCACTAGTTAGATTATAAAAATAAATCATTGTATTGAAAATCATAGTTCAAAAATCATAAAATTAATCTGATCAAAAAACTTAGAGGTTAACAATTTGAGATAATTAATATGAAATAATAAAGGCAGGGCAGCAGGTGATTGGGGGGATTGAGCTGGCTGAGGATAATCAAAATAGCACTTTCCAGTGAGTGACCCCACTTTGATACATCTCATCATAGATTCGTGGTAATCACTTTAGTAATACCAGTGTAGTGCCAAATAAAATTATTTGAAATTCATTTATTTAAACATGGTATATTATTAACATGTCGAGCATATTTTAAGTGCACTCATCTTCATAATTAAATTTATTCTTTTATTCTGTTTTACTGTTCGTTATGTAACTGTTATGTAACACAGGGTTATACAAATAAGAATCTGTGGTATTACTGCATTAAAAAAACTTCCTTTGTAAAAAGCTATTGTACTAATTTCAGGCCAGTGTTCACTTCCTCGTATCTTACCAGCTACCGGGAACTCTCGACGTTTTTTTCAGTATCTCATGTAAAAAAAAATTGATATCAATTGTAAGAAAAGTTGCAATACAGTCGGGTAAGTTTTAAAACAAACTTTCTAATTGATTTGAAACGTTCTATAAAAATTAATTTACTGAAGATTTTTTTGCCATTCACATAAAAAAATACAAGACGAGAAGAAGCCCCTTCATTCTCTTGTTTTGTAGCATCTTAGTAGCTCTAAGTAGCTCGCATGCTTGCGTTTGAAGACTTTATATGGATATTAAAAATTCTTAAAAAATAGGATGCTAATTTGTATTGACATTATAATTTCAACCTTCATTTTTAATCCAATATAAATTCAGCCTTAAAAATATCGTTTTGATGTATTTAAAATCATGTTATGATGTTGGAATACGTGAGATGACATAATATTGTCTACCTCTTCTAAGCAGTATTAAAAGCTAAGCTAAAATAAGTTTACGTAGAGTTCTCCCAATCGCGTTAAGCAGTAATAGCTGTCAGCCACCTAATAAAATTTTGTAGAAGTAAATATTTTGATATTTAATCCTATCGTAACGGAGTTCTACCAAGTAAATGCTAATTCTATCAATAAATAAATAATTCGTTTCGATACATATATAAAAATTCATTGAATTCTGGTTATATATATCTATTGAAACCACCTAATCTGACAGGCAAACCGTAGACCTTCAAAAGTCCAAAACCGTCGTCACTCATCTCGTGCGAAAAAGCAATTTTATTATTTATCGCTCATCTGTCACGAAACATTAATATATATTGCTTGGGACAAGGCGGATTTACTCAGTAATTATAACTTCATACCTACGCGTTGGTACACAACGAATCGTTGATCCTAAATTATACCGTGAAATTATAAGTATTTTCAACTGCCCGCGGCATAAACATTCAGATGAATCGGTACCTATATATTTCTCGCCAGCCAAATTCACCGATGAGTCTTTGAGTGTCATTCGACTTATTTCGTGAGACTTCGTTCGATTCCAGAAGAGTCGCATTTGCATTTTTAAATTTTAGTCCGTGGTTCCTGTCTGATCCGTCCTGGGGCGGACTCCTGGCGGTGAACGTGAGACCGGGCCTTCACTTCCGCAAGAGAAAGTTTACCTTGCTGAAAGATAGAAAAATTCAACTGTACTCTATATCATCCGTAATCATCTGTGAACCTGTATACCAAAGCAATTAAACTGCAAATAAAAGATTTTCGCCGCTGAGAATGGGAGTTTTACTGCAGACCGGACTAGAAAGAATCCCACTACTATGATGAGAGCTGTGGTGTGGTTTCCATTTTCGCATCATCCGCCGCCCACCTCGCGGAAGTCTCACTATATATTATATAATATTGTGTTTAATATGAAATATATCGGTTGTTTCTCTTTTCCATGTATAGTTTGAGCATCATTATGCACCTCACTGTATTCGGACATTCTCTGGAACGGAAATATTATCGTTAAATTAATTATTATACGAGCGTAGGATAACGGTTACTTGAATACAAAATCCTAACAAAGTGTGTTCTATTATGCTTGGAAATTAATTAAAGGCTGCCTTACTGGAATAGCTTCTAGATTAAACATAACTATTGAAATGAAGACAGACATTATTTTACGCACAATTTAATAAAGGTGTATTTTATGAGATTGTTTAACGTTTAAGGGAGTTTCCAGGAATAATTTTCAAGCCAACAAATATTACATTTTATATTTTTTTGATCGCCGTAACCGGGTAGCAAATATCCCATAGTTACAACTTGGTGACATACAACGGGTTCAAAACCCCGAGTGATTAATTTAATTTTCATTTGATTTATATATTTATAGTCAAAAACATGGATCTCTAAGATTTTTCCATCAATTTTATTTTATTTGGTCACATTATTTAAAATTTAATGTATCGACCGAGGTTCCTTAATGAAATTTTAATATAAAGTTTCAATCATTAATTTTTTCAACTTCAATCGTTTCCTTAATGATATTTCCACTAACGTATTGCCGTACAATTTATATTTCAGTAAATATTATACAATTCGAAATGAAAGTATTAATTAGTAAAAATTCTATGGTTAAGCCAAAAAATATTTTAAGAATTACATGGCAACTTATTTCATTAGTGAAAAATGCAGTCGTATTTACACTATCATTGTGATACTTTTATGATAATTTTTTTGCAAACACATTTTTCGGTTGAAATAACCTTCTACCATAAATAATAAAAGAGTTTTAGCTAGCCACTCCCTTCCTAACCAAAAGGTCCTTGTTTACATGTCATTAATTTTTTAAAGCGATGAAATTAGAAACCTCTTCTACCCTTTGTTTTTCCATTAGCGTTGGAAAAGCATCGGATTACGTTTCCGCGCTTAGCTATTCCGTTTACTAACTAGGTTGCTATAACACGTAATTATTTGAAATGCTTTGCTATGCTTTATGTGAAAAAATGCTTTTTAGGCTTGTCAGCTTACTACTATAAACACGCATCCATTAGAAGTACATCAGCAATTCCACCTATAAATAAATCTTACATGCATAAAATAGTTACCCATGTAAGATTTATCATTGATAAATCTTAAATTTAACGAACCAGAATCGTATATTCAGTTAGGGACTGGGCATGTCTAAAAATAAGCTTAGTAAGTTCTTCAAACTTACGCCAACATTACGAGCAATTCTTGGTAAGAATTGAACTTTTGTTAATGATTCAAAGACAATCATTCTCGTATGGGGTTTTTTCTTAAGTGTTTTCTCCACACAAAGCCTTCAGCTGACAGAATATTTTTAGATAACAGTACTTAGCTAGCTTACATGCGGGAAAGGGATATAAAGACTTAGTCTGTACCCACCCTAGCACTGACTTTAGCCAGGAAACTAGGAGCCCGCCTCGCGAACTCCACATAATAGTTTCAGTAGGAAAATAGATGTAGGAAAAAAAATAGTTACGAGAAATAAGTATAGAAACAGCACGGCAAACAAAATCAAAATGGTGGTTTTATACTAATACAGAACCAAAATTGACATTTGCATCAGTTCTTCTTTATAATTATTTGATAGCAACATTTTGAAATGATAAACTGCAATAAAAAATTTTAAAATGATGAGTGATAATCAACATTAATAGCACAACCATCTGTATCTTATATAAATATAAATAATATCTTTATAAAAATGAACGAATTTTTTTTTATCGCTTTGTTATTTTAGCTTTATATAATAAAAATTTGATATAGGTATGTTTTTATTAATAATTATTTTAATTCATATTAAAAAAGGTGTAATAGGGAGTATTGCATATTTAAAATTGTAATATTATGTTACATAATAAAATTTTCATAGAGTTTCGATAATAATGTGATGGATTTTTTTATTAATTTTAACAAATACCGAAATCTTCTAATAAATAAAAATAAAGCTTTATTTTATCGAACTTAGCCGAAAAAGATTTTAAACGTTGGAATTTGAAAATGCGCATTTGATTATCCTAATATGGTTATATAATGGTTTTACGGCTAAACAATACTTATTCAAATCCTGGAAATTATTTCGAAAATTGAACTTGATTTAAAAATCATTTTTTAACCCATGAAATTTTAGGCAATTTATTATCTACGTATAATACAATTTTATTAAACGAAACACAAACATTTACTAGCTGTTAATATTCTATTACAGGTAATGGGAAATTAATTTGAAACTTTTTCACATCGCGTCATATAAGACAGGAATAATCAACTTACTTTCTCTTGTGTTCAAAAAGTTAATTGATAACCGCTAGTCCTGCCCAGCCCTATTCTTCTATATTTAACATCTTCTAATCTGTTGAAATACATAAAGAGTCCATATTCTCTACTTTGGGAGTGGACTTGGCTTAAAATATAAAATTTGATAATCTTTTCCTTCAATGATCAATTGCTTCGCTCGACGCTGATTATTATTTTCCAATCAAGTTGTACAGCTTCGTATATTTTATCAATTGTTAAGTCTTCTTCGCTGAATTCTAAAGTCTGCAGCTTTCAGCAAGTCAAGGAAATCACCATGAATTAATGAGACCGTGGCAACTCAACTCCTGGATAAACGCGAAGACCTTTTCACACGGACAAATTGAAATAAATATTTTTTTGAATAATTTTATGCAGTTTATAACAAAATATGAACTATTCGTTGTCACTATAATTTTAACTTTACTTGCTACCTGCTTAAAATCTTATTAAAAATGCATAAAAAAACTTGAACGGTATGGGGTAAGACAGATTATTGTCCGCGCAAATCGCAATATAAGTCAAAGATTTTATCTTGTTTGGAATTCTGCAAGTTATCAAATGTTACGAAATACAATATTGAAATCATCTAAAAATGATTGTCACAAACATCAAACAAAATGGATTTCAAATACTAAAAAACTGAGTAGTTCCTAGGAGACAACTGACCTCTAAAATAACTTATTTTGAGTTTATTAAATAATACGACAATGGAGTTTAAAATTTGTATCTTTCTTTTCTCCTTCCCTTCTTTTAATAAAAAATATATTCATTCCGATTTTTTAAATATTTCGTAATTTTCTGAATGTTAAAATAGAAAATTATTTCATTCCAAAGCAATTATGTTATATTGTTAATAGTTATTTCGGCATCAATGTTTTCCGAAAAGCATGTAGCATAATTATTCTTATAGAACGTTACAGCTTGATTCTTTCTGTAAATTTTATTCTCAATTACAAAAAAATCTTTTCTGGTTCTGTAGTTGTTAAGGAATGTAACAATTCGAATCGTGGGTTAAAACTTTGGGCTAACACCTTTAAATATTTCAACGTTTAAAAATTGAAAATTTCCAAACATTTTTTAAATATGAAATTCCAAATGAATAATGAAATGTGTGATACCTGTCTTATTAGCTCTGTTTTATTAGTTTTGATAGTGATGCCAAAATAAATATCCATCATAATTCTTGTGAAACATAGAATAATGTATTTTAACTAAAATTAATGATAATATAAAATTTGTAACATCGTAATTCTTCGGGTTGCGTTACTAGGTACTTTGATAAGCTAATTAAATGCCAATTCTATCAATAAATTGATTTCAAATGTGGATGAACTGCAAGCAATAATTGAAGTAAAGAAGAAGATATTTTTAAATACATAATTAATTTTAGCAATATCATACAAGGAGGGTCTAATAAATTAAGTCCACTATAATTTATAAAAAGCTTTCTTTCATTGTATTTAAAATTTTGTATTATATTCTTGGTTTGTATATTAAGAAGGCAGGCGTGATTCTATAAATGAGTTTTGCTTATTTATATTAAAATTTCGAATAATGCCGAAGAGTTTATTAAATTTCTAACAATACATTTAGTGCCTATGGTATTTCCACGTCAAAGACCTAACGTATCCCCGTGTGAAAGGGTCCTAAGTCTGTGGGTGTAGTGAAAGCGGGTCGACCGGCGCGGAATAATGAAGCCGCCATTGTTATATGACGTTTTCCTTTTTATTCGACGCGGAAGAAAACGGCGGGAAAGGCTTAGCCTTCGAGAAAAGCGCGGGAATACAACAGAGCTGCAATAAAAAACATAGATAGTGCATAACAAATCATTGTTGCAATATTAATTCGACAAAGACTTCGAAATTTAAGCGTTGCTAGCCTCACTAGCCCAGATTAAACTTTGTCCTCTCATTTAATCTGAAAAGAAATGCGTCACCTTCAAGAATAGTATTAATTTAAAAATAGTTAATATTCACTCTCTGCCTTTATTTTTTCAAACTTTCAATGGTAATTCTATGTATTATTATGAATACAAAAAAAATCATAATCGGTTTTTTAATACACCTTCGAATATGTACATAGGTATACAAGAAGAATAAGTACTTGAAACGGATCTCATTGACACGTACAATATGTAAGTATAGTTTCTTTTAATTGATATACAATGAATTAATGTTTATAACACAATAATGAAGTACATGTCAATTTAAAATCAGCATAAATTTCATAATTGCTATTATTAATACTGTAATTGAAATTTATTTATGATCCCCATATAACGCTTTGTAAAACAACATGCCATCCATATTTGTCAAATTAACTACCGAATCCGCTTAAAATATTCATTTTATGTAGTTATTAATTCTTTCATTCGATATCACTTCATGAAACGTGGATGAAAAAAGATTACCATAACATCTGAAATCTATGAAAACTTACAATTTTGTAAACGAATACAGTTAATAATATTATGTTGATTAATTTGTTAGTTTGTGATGAAGTTCATCTTACTGTAGCATATATATTATTATGCCTTAACCATTCCTTAAAATGATGATTTTCTTTGCTGAAATCACTAATAACATAAACTTAATTACTATTGAGACAAGTAAGAATTCTTCGAACAAACAAATTATACCAAGCAAAGTCAAAAAAAGTGATATTTAAACATTGCAGTAATTCATACTAAACTGTGATATTATAACCACCATCTAAGCAGCAACCCAAAAGGATTTTAGAGATGTAAGGTAATGGCGGTATACTAAGAGGATTATTTATAGTTTATAAAAATAAAAAGAAAAGATTTTATATTTCGTAAAGTGTTATACTTTGATCGGTGTCTTAGTCCATCTTGTAGTCTCTCTGAGCAGTTTTTCTTTTATATCCACAAGAATATACAATTTTAATTTCGCGATGTGTTCTACAAGCAAAAACAAATCTAGCTAAAACGTAAACAATTCTTGCCTCGGATAAAACACTTTCAGGCATGACAGTTATACAAAGAACGAGTAAAAAAACACACGTTTCGCATTACGCGGGCTAGCCTCTTTCTTATAGGATCGTTTTAAGTTCACAATATAAAGGGTACACCGGTACATGTTTTCTTTACAATCAGTGGTATGCTACACAAATATTAAATCAATTGTACGACAATGTGTTCTTATAATTATATGTTCAACGATGGTTTCCAATAATGTTGAATAATAACGAATTTGTTTTATAAAATATTACGTATTAACACTGGCAGATATAATATTGCATTTTTTTGATCATTTTATTTCAGTTATATCGAGAATTAAAATCAAAAAGTATGTATGGAACAATTTCCTTTTCATCTTATCTAATAGGAATTACAATATGTTTCATGATGATTCAAATAAAGAGTTCCATCCTTTTGATCTTGATAACGTTTTATATACTATAAAGAAAAGTATAAACGAGCTGTAACCTGTAACTTTTTGGTAGGAAGTCTACCCACTCGTCTTCGAGCCACTTTCGAAAGCCAGTTAGGGACTGGGCATGTAAAAAAGCCACAAAGCAAAAAAATTATTTCTTTCTTACCTATCGTTCACAGTGAATAGTCGTAATGGATTTTTTATATTGTTTATCTCATTTAAAGTAGTCAGCTGACAGAATCTGAAATGAGACACTAACTACCTTACATCTGGAAGAGGGATAGAAAACATTATCTGTATCCACTTTCAAAATAAATTTGTCAATCAACATAGAACTTTTTTTTCATTTGGATAGATTAATGATTAATGAGTTGATAATTGTTTCTTACACTTTATTGGCATTCCAACTTCGATATTTAAGCACAAAGATAGTTTGCCATTTCAAATGATGTTTAACAACTAGAAGCCGCCAAGAAATGTTTTTTTTTCTATGTCTAATTTGTATGATTATTTAAATATATATATAATATTATATGTGCTACTACTTTATCCGAAGGTGGAATATTTTCAGAAACCTCACTGTAGACATCTTTGTGATGGCGAGTTGTTTGCCTCCCTGCTGAAACTGAACGGGGTGTGCCTAAAGCTAAGCCAAAACCCTTGTGAAATAGAAAAAGTGCCAGCATAAAACAAAATGTCTACCTGCCGTTGTACACGTTGCTTGTTGAATGTCACGATAAGAAAAACTATGCAATCTGATAGCAAAAGAGCGATCCTACCTAACTAAACCCGTCAGTTTTTCCTGTCTTCGGCCAATAAATTGAATTCCTTTAGCGAATTTAAATTGTCTTCAATACTTCGATAAAGTTTTTTCACAAAAATATAAGCCATATCATTACCTGTTTTGTTTATTTTCATCTCATTGCCCATGCCATGCTTTTACAAGCAAAATATTCATTTATATATAATGTGCAAAATACCTTCTTACATAAGTAAACATACATATTATACATTTATAATATCATCATCGTTCTGGCAATCGTTTAATTTATGATAATATAATTTTTTAGGTATTTCGATGCTGAATTTTTCACCTTGATACAATTTATTAAACAAAATGTGTTATTTAAATATCGTTACAAAAAACACTGTTGAGCAATCACGCATATAAATATTTTGAAGTTAAAATAGTTTATTTTTTATTTTCTGCCGCACAAGTTTTTAGATACTTTTTGTTTTCTATTCTGTAAAAATATTTTACAATAGCATTATTGTGTGTACAAGTTATACTATAAAGGAAAAATAGTGCATTACGTAAATTGAGCGTCAGAAATTGTTTCATTTTTCTCACCTATTCTTTTCCTTTGTCTTCCTGTTCATCTAGGCCAGAGTGTGAACACCTATTTGTTTGAAACGTGAACTTTTTCCCAGGGAAACACTTGCATTTAAATGTTCCGACGTGACAAGTCACAGTGTCGATAAACTGAAAGTTTCCGGGGATGTTTAATTATCCGAGAAATAAATTTGTGAATACTGAGAAATATCGAAGTTATTAATATAATCAAATGTAAATGGTTGAACCACTATGTTGAAAGCATCATTTCGTAATAGTTTTTCACTTGGTATTCTTTGATGATTACATCTTGCATTTTTATTAACTATCTACAGGTTATAGATAAAACACAGCCAATTTTATTCTCCATTTTAAAGTGCAAGAACCAACAAATTTTCATATTCATTTGTTTAATTTATTTTATAAAATTACTTCTTCAATGGAAGACTGGTATGAAGAATTTCGACAGTTTTGTGATAATAATATATTTTCATGTCTTCAAAAACGTCCATTCATTTTCTCGTCATAATTTAAACACGTTCTTACATCGTAATTTGCATTTCAGCTAACACTGTTTCAAGATTACAATATAATATGACTCCCCTCCGTGGTGTCCCTGATTTCTCGGCGAGATAATTTTTCCAAAGTTCATATACTTAATTAAAACAGAGAAAAGTTGAAAGGTTATCTTTAAAGGAGAAAAATCACCGACATGATTAGGCCATTTTGAAAAGAGTAAAGATTTTTTAAACTGACAAACCTCGTAAGAAACCGTGACTACTTGACATTATTCTCTCGCAAATGGTAGGAGTTGGGAAACACAAAAGGATGAAAACCCCTTTTAAACGATTTTTTCCCAAATCAGATTAAGATTAAAATAATGCAACTTTAATTAGGATGAGTTTTTGCAAGTTTACTAAAGCAAAAGACGCCGAGAAAACTTCCTACGTAATGTAATCTTATGGTAGAATTTTCATCTAGAATTCATTAAATTAAAAGCAACTTTAAGTAAACTACTGCTAAAGAATTTCTAAAAGTTTTTATCAGGATAAAGATCATTTTACACATTAAAATACCCATAACTACTATAATTAATAAAGAATTGAAGTTATCCATTTCCACAGTACGCTAAATTTGTAAAAAAAAAAGTATTTCTACCATCCAAAACAATTAATTTTCTCATTCCCTATAATATATTGAATAACTCAACAGCATTGCTTTTTTTTGTATTTTTAATAGCCCTATATCTGAGCTGTGTCTGATTATAGATTCACAGACAATGTCATTTAAATATAATTGTATCCGTTTTTGATTATTCGACGGGAAAATACTATCACAAAATTATAAACACATATATTATAAAATTTAAATTATTGAAATTTTGTACATTTCCATATTTTTGGCACTAATGACTCGGGTTTCGCCTTTCGGCGTCTTCAGGCATTCGAACACACGAACGAACTCGAACTGATTCAAATTTGATATTGAGATTCCATCAAGTACCCACAGTCGATTTATTAAATTAAATATATATCCTACATTTCCGTATAAATCATACATAATAATCATAGGGGAATTTCGTATTACATGAAACATCACGCACGGTTTTTGGTATTTTCTCTGTGAGGTTTTGACCGTTTCAAGTGTTTTTTTTGATTGGATATTTTTGGTTCCATCTTTTGAGTACAGTAACTATATTCTGCCTGGGATGGTGCATTTATGTGCTAACGAAATGTACGATTTAAGGATGTAATTTTAATTATTGTGACAATTAAAATAAATATTTTGGTTTAACGTTATTTGTCAACATATCAGAACAACTTACAGCTGAGTGAAGAATTCCTCATTAATAGGATCGCTTATCGATAGAATCTTAAATGATTATTACCTTATAAGGTAACTGACAATTTCATTGCAATCAGTTATGATGTTAACATCTTGTTTTGGGTATCTGGAGAATAAACATGAATGTGAAAGAATAAAAAGAATATCTCTCGACACTTATCAGCTGTCGGACAGTTAAGAAAGTACAAAAAAACCCTGCACAACTACTAGGGTGGGCTTGCGGGTTTCTGTGCTCAGAAATGGGCAGCTGTATGTAGTCATGCTCCGTGATCCCGTAGGGAGCAGTACCGGGTAGTTAGTTATTATACTGTATTATAGTTATGTGACGATCAATTATTACTATATACGATTTGAAATATCGTACTTTTTTTGCGATATATTTTTTATCCACTAGAGGCTTTCTCTTATAGTATCCATACGTTCACTAATCATAACTATTTTTTTTACTAATACTATAAACTGCTTATAAATCTACATTATGCTCAACATTTAACAAAATGGTAGTTTTTAAATAACCAACTATAGGAACTATGACAGGTAAATTATAGGAAATACATTTAAAAAGTTATTAGTATTCACGATATCTCATCCTCCAAGTAATGATGCTGCATCTATAAATTTCCTTGAAGTGCCATAAAACTTTTCTATACGAAAGTTAGTCTTTTCCAATAAGGCACCCTTAGCTGAGGGGATAAGAATATCTGAATATTAAGTTATTTTTCAATTTATCTAAAAGTCCGGATATTGTTGGATCCCTCGAGAGCGTTCAATTTTCTTTAAAACTGTATTGAAAACCACTGTCTCAACGGAGTACCCACTTTTATTTGACTAATGCGTTTCCCTTGTCTCGGGCCATTAACGCCATCTCTCGGAGAAAAAAGGAAATAGAGAGGTTGTGCCGCCGCCGGTATCAAGATGGCGGTGGACGTGACAGCTGTACATGTGACACCTCTGGGAAGGAAAACTTTCAAATCTCTGACATAGCAGTATGGAAATACTCTCTCGTAGCATTTACCTGGCAAGTTATTATGAATACACACATAGATTTAATTTCATATCAGTCATAATAAATACACGAAACTTACCATGCGAGTATTAAAATAGTAAGTTGTTAACAAAAACTAATGTGAGACAAGTCTTCGGAAATGTTATCAGCCTTAGATACCTGAGTGTACATATTATGAAATATATAAGCACACAGAGACAGTATGCTTTTCCGTCTTCGATTTAAAAATCTGTGGCCCAATTTTATGCTTCGGACGCTTAGCTGTATGTGAAAAACCTTTATTAACATTCATCTGCTAGTTGTTTTTAACGGTAACGAATCTTGGGCCTAACGAATATATATACAAATAAGTCAATTCGGAAAACAACGCGAGGTAACCATATCCTGAAAAAAATTAAAATACAATCTACCTACTTTCTGATCTGCCATGGGTATCATTCATGAGAACATTCAATGTATGTATGGTATTTCTTAGTACTTGAAACTATTTATTATTCATTCTATCATATTATTTATATCACGACAGAGTACGCTACAGGAAAACAATTTCAATAAAACTAAAATATATTAAATTATGAATTGATGAAATTGTATATTTTTCTTTATAACATAGCAATATTTTACTCACTCTGTACGGAAAACCGTAAAAAATATAAGGAATTTAAAATATGTTAATAAATTATGGCAAAAGGGAAAAATTGTAATATGGTTTATAAATGTACATAGCGATTTTTGTCTTGTTTTCGTTTTGTGAAGTTTCAACACCATACTCAATGTTTGGTGTTGAAACTTCACACTTTCGTATATTTTCTATACGCTGTGTTATATATAAATCTGAAAATATACCATATATGAATGTATTTATTATGAAATACAAAAGAGTTCCTAAAAGTTATTCCCCATTCCTAGAAAACTTTCTTTTCTAGCCGTAACTTTGAATGACATTGAGACGTGAGGAATACCAATTAAGAAACTTGAAGAAAATTTTCTGACAATCTATGTTTGTCCTTAAGTTTTCCTTAAAATCATCTGTCTATGTCAATCTAAAGTTAAAACTTTTTTGTATCTAATTTGTACTTTGTTTTTATTATAGGAAAGGCAGAATATTTCTCTGTTCGTTTCGTATTCCATTTGTATTGATTAAGATTGATTGATTACTTTATAGTGTTATTTATTCTTTGAGTATAGCAATACCAATATCGTGAAATTGTACACGGGTACAGTATTCAATTACATAAGAAGGCATTCCCTAAATATATTGCATTTTGTTCAACGGTTACATGCTTTATCAATTCCTCATCAGCATTAATTGTCTATCCATCGTTGTGTGAAGTTTTCCAAACTCTCCCTCCATAATTTCCATGGCTGTTTACTACCGCAAACTTCCGGTAATCTTGGTTATGTTTCACTTTCTTTGTATTATTCCTGATTATGCCAAGCGATCATTTGTCTCTCTGGTGATGAACCCAACTCATTCAAATTTAAGTCTCTTGGTGAAATTGCCCTAAGCCAATATCTACTTTTTTGGTCGTTAAGATATTCTAATCTACATGCGTCTCACAACGTTTATCTCGTCTCAAATTAGTTTCTAGATATTTCGCTTATCAAGGGCATATGAATTCTCCCACCTTACGTTTCAGTCACAAAGGGATAGGAGTCTATTACAGCTACGATTAAGCGGATAAGGGATTTATTATTTTCTATACTCGGGTTGTGAGACAAAGTACACTTAAACAATGGTTTATTCACTCATAAATAATATCCAATCTACTTTCCGTTTTGTAGTTTTTGACTTTATATTACACTCTATTATTACAAGATTAAAATTATTGGGTTGGGTTGGACTAGACTACTCAGGGCTGGGTACTTTAATAGAATGTCGGCGCTTATTGACTTGGCTACTTTTGTAAATCGTATGCAGACCTTTCTAAAAAATACTTTTTTCAATATTGTTTTTTTTTAATATGCATTCTACTAGAAAGCTCATACATATATATATTATTACTTGACTCTTGATAAATAATTTGTAAACAGTATGTATTCGAAAGTATTGTTGATGTAATTTGAATTTGCTATATTTGTAAAAATACGAAATATATTATTCTAAGCATAATACAATATTCTCTTTGTAATTTTGCGGTATTTTTCCTTCTAAAAAAATACCATTTTACATTTGCGTGGCTTATAAACATTTACATGTGAGAAATCATACGAACACAAGACAAAAATAATGTACTACAACGAACTGCCAAAAAATTCGCCTCACTATAAATAAATAAATATTCCAAGAGGATACAGTCCATTTAGTTGGCGAACGAAAAATTGCTCGCCGGAAAAAATCTTCCCTCAATCATAGCCTTGTGCTTAACATGCATCGCGCAATTCGCCACCGAATAATAGAATTTGCACATTACACAACAATTTATTATGTTCCAAAACGAACAGAAATTTCACAGATAAACAATTGTTTTTCTAATCAAGCAGTAAAATACGCTATATAAGTAATAAAATATATTTTTAACAGAATAATGAATCAAATCAATAGTAACAATCACTGAAAATTATAAAGATATCAAAAATACATTTTTATCTCTAATAACATTTCAGCACATAATTTACAACAAAGTTTAAAACTGGGAATCATTTCAAGGTTAACTCCAGACATATGAAAATGTATGTTGTTGTCTAGGGTTTACGTTCTTCAGCCAAAAAATACGATAATATTAGAACTAAATCATATTGTTAAAACAGTTTTATTATTAACAATTATCTATTCACACCCATGAAATGTTTTTAAATAACATCGAGTGTTTAAAATAGATTGCATTTTTTACTGCTTTAATTCTTTGTCAGCTTTATTTAAATGTATAGACTTTGAAACTCTGGAATAGTTATCATTGAAAATAAACTAGAATTTATGTACCTGTTATATTAAACGGTCGTTCCATAAAAAAATGCCACACAACTTTCTTTCTGTTACACAAGTAGCTGGTAAAATTCTCGTGAAAGCAGTTTAATGGCATATCTCTTTTTCCACTTTTTCCACGATTGTTAATTTCGTTTATTTTTCTTTATATTTTGGAAAAAATTTGAATAATATCGATAAAATAGAGGTATCAAATATATGAAAAATCTAAATATTCAAATTATCATTTAAATCTTTCGTTTTCACACAACATTCCATGACCACTTTTTGTAATCTCGTGAATCGTAATCTCATATTTAATTGACATTTTATCCATTCTCGTCGATTTACAAAACAATAAAAAATCTTTTAGAAGCATGCTATTCCTACGTTCTTTTATTTTCCATAACGCTTTCTGCCTTGTCAAAACCTATACCCAACTGTAGATTGAAATCTATGATAATTTGGGTGAATTGTTTGAAGTGAGTTTTTCAGAGAAGCAAAGTAACCTTTTTTGAGATAACAACTACTCACTTTGCCAGTCTTGTTTCGAGTTTTTTTGTATTCCAAAAGAAAATTGGCAATCGTCTGTTTGCCTACTATCAAAGTCTATTTTTCCGCGGTGACAGATTTCCTGCAATATATCTCTACTTTTTCAAACCATTTTATGACTCATTTCAATACCTTTATTTTAATAATCAAGAAATTAAGCATCGTCTTATTATTTATTACCAAGAAGGAAAAAACAAATTCTCAAATAACATTACACGATCAGTAGCTTATGTATTATTATTATTATTACTCAGTAGTATACGATTATGTATAATCACGCTAATATTTTATAATCTCTTTTGTAGCGATATCGTTTATAATAGGTATCAAATTAGTTTAATTTATTACAATACTTCGTGAAACAGACATTACATGTGACTAAAGTAAGCAATGTGACAAAGAGTCTTCTTATACATATAGGAAACTAGATACATCGTTTTTATATTATAAACGAAAAAAATTGCAAACGATTAAAATAGCTTGAAAAGTTTGTCGGTGTTTCAAATTTATCCTCAGTTCTTGGTCTGACAAGTCGTATGTGTATATTTACTGCTTAACTTTCTACACAATAAATTTGTCGCACTGCGCATCTGCCTCCGTGGCGCAATGGGTAGCGCGTTCGGCTGTTAACCGAAAGGTTGGTGGTTCGAGCCCACCCGGGGGCGTTTACTTTTTGCATTTTTTATACACAAAAAATAGTTTCATAATAATAAATTAAAGTTACATCTTTGATAAAACGACCATTATTTAAATACTTCAAGATGGCGAAATAGTATTACCAACATTACTTACCACCGTCGAATATTTAGAAGTAGAATTGTCAGCTTAGAATAAATTTCTCAGTTGCCATTTTTTGTAAAATAAATATCTTGTCTACTTTGAATTACCGTCGCTAAAATATTATTTTTGAAATTTATTGAAGTTAGAGTTGATTATGGCAACATTCCTAACGTGACACTCTCACTACGGACCAAGTTAAATCGATACATCTACAGTACAATTAATTATTTCATCAAAAAATTTCACACTCATAAGAATGTATCACATACAAACTATTAAACAATAGAGTATTTGCCTATTTTGTAAGTGATGAGTTTATTACTGATTTACGTAAGAAATAATTTTAATTACCAATTAAACAGGCAGCCGAATTTCTAACTAATCCACCATGATAATTTGCGTCCAGATTTAGTTGAGAGAACCATTTGAAATTATAATATTTACAAGCCTTACACATCAATGGGATTCGTCAAATGATATACCAAGAATAATTTTTACTCGCAATATTTTTTTTCTTTAGTTTCATCCAACAGTGGATATGACACGAATAGCTCTTGCTGATTCATTCTAGTCGTTTCTTTGCATATCGAGAAAAAAATTCTCGTGGTTGGTTTCTTGTTGGATTCTCCCCGAATCATTTCTCAGTCTGCTGCTATTGACAACACAATGTAACAGTGGGACAGCAAGTTCGCTACGATTCAGACTGTATGTGTGAAATATTATTTAGAGCAACAAAGTTATCAACTATGAATTTTAGAAAAATTATCGCCGAATCCATCAAAAATATTAGATGCATGTCTACTGTACAGATAATTAATGTTTATTACTTTGTCTGGTCTATCATACATATTATCAACAAATAAATTTAGGACCAGTGTTCTTTCGCGGTAGAATAAAATATTATAAAGAATAGTTTGCTCTCTTGGAACTGTTGATGATGCCTATATGAAAGCATTAAAATTCCTAAATTTCTGACAAGCTTTTTACATTCATGGAAGGTTACTTGCTGAAATCTTCTTGTAAGAATTTGCCTCGTGAAGAGAGATTTGTATGGAGATGAATAATTCAAGCTAGCCAAAAATGTTGCCCTAATATGCCTTCATCCCTCACTTATACAACGGGGACGTCCAACACAACTAATGGAGGCAAGAGAAATATCCATATGAAGGATACTCTGCCGAAATAATGAAAAAGCATTCATGCTTCTTTTAAACATTTTATAATACGTATTATAGATATATTACTCATACTTACAAATGTTTTAGTAACGATTATCATTGAAAAGTATCTTGGTAAAATTAAATACTATTTTATATGTGCTTTTTGTAAACTCAGTCAAAAATATTCTGATAATTTTAACAGTCTACTTGCATACTCAACTTAATCATTTTTGTTAATATTGTCTTTAAATTGACATGTATTGTTTTATATAGTGTAAATATTGATTTTACAGTGGAAATGAATGGTTTCACTTAAAAAGTTGATAATATCAGCTGATAAGAACATTAATTTTAATTCAAAATGTTTGTTTTCATTGTATTAATTTGTCTCTCTCTCCACAACCCACATAAAATAAACGGTGAAATAACTCAAAAATAAATAAATTCTACTGTGTTAAAATAATAATTTTATAAATCAATATAAAAAAAATGTTATATTCTTTTATTCATTGGTTGTATTCTTTGTTAATAACTTAGGGGTGTCAGCATGAACACTTTCATGCTGTATAATATGATGTTTTAAAAACAGCCGCAAGCAGTTAGGTTTGTATTACAATGGAGCTTTAGGAAAACAAAACCAATAATCACAGTCCCCTGGTGACAACTCTCAGCAGAGCTACTGTGATACGATCATTCAAACTGCGATAGTTTGGCGAAATAAAAGAGATTTTTACCCCAGTATGCGGAGAATCCTCCAATAAATAAATGGCCAACCCTGTTTTTGGATAAGCCGCTGAGATAAGCTTGTTTGTCGTACCTAAGGACATTGTTTGCCGCCTCGGAATAATGTTTTGCCAATACATTGCATGGAAAGGTTCGCATTAGCCTGACGTCGAAAAGCTTTTTTTATTTTCGGGACATTGAGGAAATGTCATGTTAACATAAAGCTTCAACCATATACGCAACACGTTTTTTCAGATCTTCACTAATAGTCACCTAATGCATTTTCATTTGGACATTTTCTTAACGTTACAAATAAATAAAAAACGAAAAAATAAATAATTGATCGAATTTTCAACTCCTCACGGTTTTCAAGTATTTTTCTTCAAATTTAATATTGGATAAACTAAGCAGTTTTATATTATAATATATATAAGACCATATTATTATTGTGAAAATAAATATCTGAATTTTTGAAGGAATCAAAAATGTTATTGATTGAATTAGCATTTACTTGGTAGAAATCCATTACTATAGGGTAACAAAAATAAATTATTTTGTTGCAAAAGAATTTAATCAGTTTATTGATAGCATAAGTAAATAATAATCTAGACACAAATTTTAAAAATACCAAAGACAAAATTTATAAACTAGGCAGAATTGTAATTTACAAAAATTCCTGCGGTTTGGATGATTCGTTGATTACATTGGACCGACAGAAAGTGTTTTAACTAGAATGAAGTTTTAAGATAGTTCTGACGATGGCATGAAGCCGAAATAGCTGTCAACAAACTGATAAAATTATTGTCAAACTTTGTTATTTTTACTCTATAATAAAATATATTTTTAGTAATATTTATAAAATAGTTTCTATTTAACCGAAAAAAATGTAATTAAAATTTTGTCATTCAAATAAATTTGATACTAATTTAGGCAAAGTACACCAAAATTCGGCACACAAATTGTTTTCAATCGTTATTTATTATGTACAAACTTCTCCCACCAAATGACAATTCGTACAAATAATATTAACTCTTTTACAGATCGCTCTCTTCAATTTGCTACTTCCATATAATAACTTCATTTTTAACTTGTATTTTTTTTTAAATTTTTTATTCAATTCGTTAACAGCCATGACAGAATACTTCCGTACTGTAATCCTAAAGAATTTGATTGACATTGAAGATTACAAACGCCTCTGTCCACGATCACGGGATTTAAAGACCTGTGAGTATCATCACTGGGAGTTCTGAAAAGGTTAACGATTTTGTTAAAATATATTTACCCAATTTATTAATACTTTATGAAAATGCAACATATTATATCGTCCGTATAAGTGGGGTGGTAAAAATGATATTGGCATTTAAAATTAACACGACAATCCGTAATAAGCACCAGTATGCAATTTATTTCTAAACAAAGTTTGGCATTTTTATTGAGTGAAATTACAAATAAACATTAACAATAAATAGCACTCAATCCGTCCTATGCAGCAGATGATAAAAATAATGCTTCTTAACCTTACTAAAGCCATCGCTTCCCCACAATAAATTTATTCAACGCCCCGCCCCCGAAGTATTTACAAATGAAATGTTATTACGATTTTAATGTAGAAGAACTCAAATGCTGCAACGCAAAAGTAACTCTACCGTCTCATAAGGATTAGCAGAGATGACTGATAACATTATCGTAATATACAATGATTTTATCGGCCACTTGTATTTTATCTTCGCCTCCCAAATGATTCAAATTAAAAAAACTCCCCGCTAAGAAACAACGACCACAATCAACCGAGACGCTTTCAACATATTAGCGAACTGGATTTTATAAAGTGCATTAAATTAAAATAAATGCCTACCAATGTATTTCTCAAAAATAAATTTCATTAGAAAAGAAGCTTCAGCATTGATTTTACTACAAAAGCATTTTATACTATTTAAAAAAAAGTCTTGCTCAAAATTGTAAAGCTTGTCCAAACAACAAGCCATTTCGTTCGCAAAGTTCTTTGATGATATTTTTCATATTATAAATACAATATTATTAGGAAACTACTAGAATTATTTATTTCCTCAGATAACTTCAAAAAATCAAAAGATTATAATAATATCCATTGCTATCGGAATATATGCGTTATTTTATCGTATTTTTCGATTATTATGGGTTTATTATTCAGCGGGACGGTTAAACTAAATTGAAAGTAAACAATTTGTGAAAAAAGATAGTGATGACGCAAAAGCTTTTATTTTATCGATGTTTTTGTGTACATATTTTCATAAATATATATTATACGAAAACATACTTTCATTGTTCAAACATCAGAAAATATGAAGATAGAACAGTGTTATGATATCGGCAATATTTCTGTACCCTACTATCATGTCACTACTATTCGATAGATGAATAATTATACAGCTTGCTCTTTTTACAACAGAGTTAACACTATGATAATAATCTAAAACTCTGCGCCTAGACATTCATCTGAATTACTTGATATTAAGTGTTATTTATATTTCTTTGATTAATATTTTTTGCGTCACCATCGTAACTTCTAGTAGGAAATGCCACTCTAGTCATATTATTGAGGCTTATCCACAGGAGAATACAAAATAGGCACCCTTACAATCTAAAATTAAAATAACTAGGTTTGGAAATTATTTTATTATTTCTCCATTGATCTAAACGATACTTACGTGGTTTCCGTTCTATAGAACCAAATAATTGTGTCCATTTTTTGGTAAAACCGTTATAGTTACGACTTAACACGAATTTTATATAAATTGTATTTACTCATTAGTATTAATTCACCGTTTTTCGATGGATACAATTTTTTCATTTTGTTATCCATCTACAAATTATTTTTAAAAATCAATCTAAAAGCCATAACGTTAGTCCTACTGGAAATAATATGTGTAAAATACTTTTTCCTCTAAATTGTTTATACAAGTCAAACAAAAAACACTTCCTGTATTTTCAAAGTCACCGTGTCTCTATAGGACGCGCAAAAGTAAACTGGTTTTGACCTCCCAAAAAGGCTAAAATGTTATTTTCACTTCATATGACTTGATATCGTTATGGCAAAATGTTTGCTCGGGGGTATACCGATTGGCTCGCGACCCATATAAAAATTTATCTATCAATAAAATACTATAAATATAAATGACACTTTGAGACTTTCAATGCATTCTTGGTCGTTTTCATGCAGATAACAAAATTAGATTACATTTTATGGTTTTGCAAAAAGATTATTACTCGAGAAAGAATATTTTCGGAAATTTTCTACAGCACAACGTCCTGCAATATGAAAGATATCTTTGAAACTTTCAAATTTCTACGAAACTTTTATTAGTCGTGTTGTTATGTAGGGTTAAATTACTTTTGGAGGGCTATTCATAACATTCAATGTTAGCACGTCTATTATTTTTAACGACAAACGTAGGGTGACCAAACGTCTTAGATTTAGAAGGGCAGTCTTCTTTTTTCCTGTATTGTCCTCCAATCCACCCATGACACTAAAATGTCCTCCGGTTCATCTAACTTTTGAAAGCTTTTGTAAATACAATTTTAACGAATACGGTTTGTTTCTTATTTTAATAGCTATTTAAGGCGTCTTATTTATTGTAGAATATAGACCTCGCTTCGTCTCCGCTATTCCCAGTCTTATAGAGATTAGGTCCACTTCTCACATATTTCTTCAGGGCGTCCTATCTACTTCTGAGCTGATGTATTTGCTTACTTGTAGTGTGTTTTGATTTCTCTCTTAACACTAAATTAGTCAACACCTATTACCGCTTAATATTATTGGCCAATTACATGTATCAAATATATGAAAATCAAGTTTACACGTATACAGCTATTTAATAAATCTAACTACATACAACATACTAAAAAGCAATGAAAATGCACAAACAAAGAGTTCGGTTTACACTAAAAATAAGTTAACAGCATCAGGGGGTTCGCGAAACGCTTAATATATAAAAATATTTGTGACACATTATCATGATGGTCGAGATAAATAAATTGGTAGCGAATTGTTGAGCTCTTTAGCAAGTGGACCCTTAAACTCAGATGAATCCATAATTATACAGGTTCAATTTATTGCATTATCCATAAATGAGGAGCGGAAAACAATGATTGAATAAGGATACCACAAATTCTGGTTACAAAAACAGATGCTAATTTTATATTTGCATTATGGGTCACTGTACAGAGGCTGTTGATTGCTTTCCCGTCTTCCATCATACATCATATATCAAAATGTATTTTTATATTTTATTTTTACATCACCATTTACCATTCAAGACTACAAAATTAAATTTATAATTTTTCTATTTTAATTAAATGCTTTTCTGTAAAGTTTACTGAAAAGTTATTTCAACTTATGGATGAATCAAAATAGTTCCAAAGAACTCAAAAAAGTCGACAAATGTCCCCGAATTCTGAAGCAAATGTCAATAAAATATTTGTGGAAACGGCAGGCTACCACAATAGTTAATAAATACAGAATTGTACGCCTAAAGCCATTTGACAAATTCAGGTGAAATATTAATGAAAATTTCGCATTTGTTATTCTGTGGTTAACCATTTGCAGTTACCAAACATGGATTATGTACTTAGCGTACAGAAATAATTTTCAATATAAATGTTATGATACAGAAAATTGCATTACATGTTTTTTTTACATCGAATGAAATTGATTCATTGAAATACTACGATTGATATATTACATTTGACATTTGAAAAACCATCACATAAACTGACATTTTTCACACTTTCTTAAATAGTGACATCTATTGATGAAAAGAATTAGTGTTTATAATCTTAAATAAATTATTCATTTAATGAAGTAAATGTCAATTCTTTAAATTTAAATGAACTACACGGAACCTTTCTATATCACGGAAATAGGTTCCGTATTATAAATGTTTAGAATTCCATGCAAAATTCAGGGCAAGATTTTTTTGTTATTTATTCAAATTACACAAAATCAAGTAAACCAAACATTTTTACTTAAAAAAAGTACATGAAAGTATTGTTAACTGTTTCTGAAAAAAATTTTCTGATGAAAATTTTGTAACATATTTTATTATTTTTTTCTCGAGTTACTAACTGCTTTTATAATATTATTACTAATACACTTTGTATAAATTCGTGTTATAGAAACTTTTACTGCATTTCCTAAATAAGTAAATATGTTTGTAGACTATATCTTTTTCGGCTGCAATAAAATTCAAAGCAATCAAAAATCAGCATCGTTATAATATGTGCCTCACAAAATTCCACATTATTCATGTTTCTATGGCAAACATAAGCCCATATGGTATCCATAACCATAACAATGTAAAAATATATCTCCCGTGAGAATGGTCAGATGATTTCCAATATTATTTGGCACAGCGGAAACTCGCTGACTGCAGAATGTGTTTCAAGTATATGCAGATACATCTAACTGTATCCTGATGAATAAATATTTATATAGTTTAAATATTGACTTCTACCACAATATGAGTGTAGGCCATATTCATATAACGACTTTGTGATAACGGGCTTAATTGTTACCACTTATCTTCAAATGCATAATTTAAAATCATTGAATTAGATAAAAAAACGATAATACATTATATTTAATTCTGCAAGAAAATTCAAACTGTTGTTAAATAGAGTAGTAAATTACTAGGTGGGAATGCCTGCTATCAACTTGCGTTCAATGGGCAAATAGAGAGAGTGTGTTTGATCTGTGTTATGCCGTGCGTTACAGACAGATGAACAGATAAATCAACACCAATGTATATTTTAATAACTATTTTGTCCTCCCGCCGTGATCGGAAATATGCCTAAACGCACTTCTTATCAGCTATGCACAGATATACTATAATATATTTTCAACCTCTTTTGTTGTTTTTTTTTTTAATCACATGAGATAATGGGATTTTAAGTCACTCGCAACTTGAGGAAAAAAGACATCTAAAACCGCCCATGTCTAAGATTTCGAATTTTATTTCATAAGAATCTTAATTTGATATTGAAATTGCCGGGACATAAACCCAGCCTGATCTGGTCGCTAGGTTAAGACTCTTATCACTAGTTTACAGAGACTGATATTAAATATTATCTATCACAATAATATTATATCAGGTATTCAAAAAACTATTAAATTTACTGAAAAAATATTTTGGAACAAAGAAAATATTCGATGTAAATGTATTCAGTTTGTTACTGGACTAGGTTATATATCACTGAAAAATACACCCACGTGAACTAATGAATGCAATCACATTACCATCAAATCGATTTTATAGAGGCATCTACCATCGATAAGCTACAATATAATATAAATAGAAAGTCTTCTTGAACTCGGCCTGAGAGGTATATTGCAATTATTTGTCAATTACGCACTGTTTGTCGATGACTTATACGTCCGAAACGAGCTTCAATCCTGAAAAGTATCATTGAAATAAGATATGTTTTAATTAGGTGGAATGATCAGCAAACAAGACAACAAATGTATGCTTTGAGAATATTATCAAAAGTCAAACACATCGAGAGAATAAAATTTTACTAGAATTCAACAATATGTTATATTCTGTCGCACTCCAAACTCACCACCCTTCAGTATTAAGTTACTTGCTCTTCACACATAAAAGTCACTGAAATATAAACTGTCGATCCATTGGTCTCGATCCTCAGTCATGAGAGGTAAAACAAAAACTTAAAATGTTTATAGAAGATTGTCATTTACAACATTTTTTTATGTGATTTGATTGTAAATAAATAAAATCATCGTATAACTAGGTATTATGTCTTTTATGCGTTTTTAGGAACATACCTATCTAGAGTACGAATTCATAAATCGATTAAAATTCATCTATGGATTTGTCTATTCGGACATTAAATGCTTTGACTGCAAAACCAAGTAGGAAAAACAATATCGTTACTATTTCATTATTTAGTTGTAAAAATAGTCACTCACTTCTTGGGAGTTATATCGTACCTGTGAATTATACCATGAAACAATATTAAAAGCTCTCTCTCTCTAGCTTTCATATGCATCAGGATTATTTCAAAAGCCTATTGATATGACGTATTGAAACAAACAATGCGGAATATTCTATTTATTAATAATGGAAATATTTCCAATTTGTCTATTCGTTTTTTAATCAAAATTGTATATTTCATAAAATTATTACTTTATTCCTGGAAATTAAGTTGCAATATATTGCTTCATTTTGTTAAATATCACATGAACAGTATAATTAATATTTGAGCTTTTTATCAACGTTTTTCATTCATTTATTTACAATTATTTTATGTGAAATTCAGTATTCTTTTTTCATTTGTGTATCACTATTTAACGAGATGACTTTGTTGCAATATTTTTCAGACGCATAACCTGGACTTTTTTCTATGGCGGCTAAGTTAACTTACTTGTATTAGACCGAGTATATTTCGTTATCATTAGAGTTTTTCAATTGCTTAAGAAATTGGTGACTTCTCGAATCAAACGTATTTATGAAATGTATTCAGTATCCAATATATATATAAATATATGTTGATGTATTTAGACAAATTATGAACACTTTTATATTTCCTGGAGATCATTAAAAATATTGTCGGTTTATGTTCTGTGTAATGATCGTCCCTGCTTTTATTTGGGATGATTTTTAAAAATCCTAAATCACATGTTATTTATAGATCAGCATTGTAAAACTCAGTGATAGCAAATAATTCAATGGTATTACTATGAAAAATATTGCGCCTCAGGCAGAAAATTTGTATGTATAAATATAATCTCTTGATAATATGTACCATATTTTTATATATTTATACTATTAACATTGTCGAGGCCCGCAGGATTGTCTTTCAAACAAATCTGTTAGCCATTAAAATAAATTATGTGTGTATATTACATTAATAGATATATATCTGTTTATATAAAAATGAATGTTTGTTTCTTTGATTGTCCCTTATGCGTTCCTTTACAATTCATACGATTTCGATGAAACTTTGGTGAGTTGTTGTGCGCACACCCGTAAAGTTTTATGAAAAAAATAATCAAATACGTACAGACAGCGACATCTCGGAAAACTTTCTGATTTATTTCTTGAATACTTTTTTTCATCGAGTGGCATTGCAACGCATGCCGGGTACTCACTAGTTGTACATAAAAACGAATTAAAAATTGTAAATTAATTTAGAACAAGATATTCAGCAGATTTTACTAATATAACAATTCGCAGAAAAAAACATTAAAAAAATTATAACAAATTTCATTTGTCAGCAATATTATCAAAATCTTCGTTATCTGCCAATTGGTGTTCTAGTGAAAGTATTGCAAAATGTTAATCGCAAATTGCTCACTGTCGATATTAAACAGTTTTTTTATTAATTTCAACTTCGAAAAACTCTTTTCACCACAATTGCAATACAATTATATTTTTAAATAAATTGCAAAAGTTCAATCTTCGCCATCTTTCCACACATCTGTTTAATTATGTTAAGCAGCAACATAATTTTGAATTCTTCCCGATCATCATCATGATCTTAATTAAACTGACACTTATAATTTTCACTCAAAAGATTTGAATATAAAATCATATTTTTCATCAAGATTATAAAACTGTTGATATCTCAGAGTAGCTGTACAGTGAAGAAAACATTACTACTTCAAATGATAATTCAGCATCTTGTGTTCTGTCTTATTGTTCACCAGACAACATATTTTTTCTTTCTCCCTCGACATTGAGGCTTCATTATTATCCTTAGATTTTTCGAAAATAAATATTATATTTTGCCAGCGAATCACAAAACATAACATTTTTTTTTGTTTATTACATAAGGAATTTTCTACTCATTTTCAAAAATTCCGCCTCTAAATAAGCATATTTTGTCAGTAAGTCACAAATTAGACGGAAGAAAACACTGTGAATGTAATATAGCTTGCATTGATTATGTGAACATTCAACAAATATTTATTTTTACTGAGGAAATTTTCGTTTCATAATTGAAAATGCCACTCCCCCCCCCCCCCCAGTGCTACGCTAGTGCATAAATCTATTAATCAATTGATGGTGATTTTTGCTGTATGAAGAATTCTTTTTTTTCAGATGTTGCTTCAATCTTGATTACAATGAAATCACTTGTTGGTCAATCATTTTTTGATATCAAAATGTCGATGCTATAAATATAGAACATGCATTTCTTTTAAGAGTTGTCAATCAAATATTATCATAGCATAAATATATAGTGACCACGGCCGTAGATGTATTTGATGTAGCTATGGATAGTTTTTCAGTTTGCGTTCTGAAATTATTATCATCCCAGATACCATTCTTGTCGATCTGTTCTCCACTGCTTTAACACTGATATTAGTACTCCGTGGAACCCTTGGGATAAGTCACAACAACTATGTTTCTTTATTCATTAAATACAAAATATTTTCAATAATTGTAATACAAATCTTTTGAAAATATCACTACAATATGAGACTTTGTTATGTCACATTTAAATCTCTAATTATGCTGCTAAAAATTACAACAAACAATCGCTTTTTCGTTGTGTTACCTGAAAATACTCTTCTATGTACTTTAGCGTTATCATTTTGGCAAGCGTGCTATGCACTCTATCCGCTCTGTCATTGCAGAAAATTGGATTTATGATTCATGCGCTTCTATACACTCGATGTATTTATTAGACGTACTATAACATAATGAACACAATATGCTAAATGCCAGAGGGTCGGTATCAATTTTGTGAAAACTGCAACTATTATTATCGTTATTCACATCGTTGTTTGCTAGGAATAATCATATTTATAATGCTGTTCAATATTCATGAACACCCAGACAAATGCATATTTCCAGATAATCCACAATGTATAAAAATTTGATTATGATTTATGTTATTTGATAAAATCATCTACTATTGTATATAAATTTAATGAATATAAATTTAATATTATATTATCTACATCTGCTAAATTCAACATGCTTTTTTTGAATTATGGAGAACCAAAAATTAAATATTTCACGAGTTTTTATGAGTACTAAAATAATGATAAAAATTTAATTACATTATTTTTTGAGTTGTGGAATTGAAATGTTATTCAATTCGAAGAGGTATAAGCACTACCTATTTTTTATGAAATATTAGTTTAAACTATGCTTTAAAATTTTCACCTTAATATATACGAAAGAGAGATTCAAACTCGTGCGTGACTCTTTTTAGCACTTGAATTGATACACGATAACTGAACGTTATGATAGTGTACCTAGTATAGAAACGTGTTGATAAACTTAATATCGTTCACTGCCAATTCTTGGTGTATAATAAAGTATTATAATATATATATTGAAAAAACTCACAGTGTGCCATATATTTTACAATTATTTTTTTACTCTAAATGGTCAGTAAGTCCATTGAGCGAACTGTAATTTATAGAAAATTGTTAGTATTTAAATTAAGTAGACTGTAATTCGAAGAAATTACTGATCCAACCACACCAAGATACTGACGGAAATTATTTTTTTACTAGCCGTTTATTATTTTGGTCTGGCCGCTAGTATAAATATTATAGTTACTAACCATTTATTAAAGTAGATACTCAATGTTTATTAAATCCTAAAACGTATAAATATTTACACAAAATTAAGAAAACTTTTGTTTTTACCATCAAAATGCAATCCACAAATGAATTTTCAACCAACATACCATAGTATCAAGTCTCCTAAGTGAAATATAAAGGTAACGATGAGTGCCCACTAAAAAAACTTTTATCTATTCCTGTCATGATGGTGTTCCGTGGGCTATCACTAGTTTCAAAGTTTTTTAGGAGAATCTGACCTGGTACTTACCGGTTACTAGTTATTACTTACGACAAAACGTCGATGAAGAGGTCTGTAGTTAAAGGCAATTTGAGACGACACCAGTGACGTGTAATGGAAAAACATAAATCCAATAATAAAATATCTTTAAAACTTTGAATTAATTAAAACCTAGCTGCTCTTGAATAAATAACATAGTAAATCTTTTTATGATAAATGGTTATCATATTTTACATTTCCAGTGTTTTGGCAAAATTTCTATATAATACAAAAAAGAACAATCTCGTAATGTACAATTTAACAATAATAATATTATAACTTAAATAGTTTTCATTTCATAATAAATATTATAATCAAAATAAAATGATCAACTTATGCTCATTCCTTATTCCAGCTTGATTAGTATGTTACCGCGTTTAATTAAACAAACCTAGTAAAACAGGTTTGGCTATAAGTATCTTATGTTCTGAAATAACCGATTGTTTCTATAAATTTTCTAAAAAGTCTGTATTCTTCTATAGCTTATGAAAAACATCATGTGGAACTTTATAGCCCCAATGCGCTAATTGAGTGAAAATTATAATGATTCGTGTGTGTCACATGATATCCCAATTATTCTACGTCACTGAAGAACACCACGCTTCGTAGACATTTATCTCTTCCACGACCTACATACTAAACAGTAGATTCTGTAATAAAAGCAGTTCGCAAGTTCTATCGAGAGGAAAACTTTACGAAAACTTTTTTCTCCTAAAAAAAACGTAATTTAACTGTCGAAACTATCGGAAAATTTTATACAGCAGAGTGTTTTCTCCGACGCGCGGCACAATAACAGACAAGCTGATAAAGCTTCTGCGTTTTCGTTGTTTTAAGAGCAATTCTTCAAAAGTGTGGCAAGAAAACTTGTTTCGTTTTTTTGAAGAAAAAAGAAACTTTTTTCGCTTGTCTGAATATTAAAATTCAAACACTTTTCATAACAAAAAGTTTTACAAAATCAGATTTAACTTTTTGATTGCCGTGTCATTATACCCAATATTCTCAGAAATAATGTTTCAACTGTACCAGCAATGGTGAAACTTTTTTCCGGAGGTGGGTTTTTCCAACTCGTAGGCCAAATATCAAATAATAAATTATGCCTTCTCGACTAAAAAATATATTTATTTATTATTATTAATCGTTATGATAACAACAAAAAAAGGCTTACAATTAAATGCAATTTTCTTTAGATAAAATAATAGTTTTCACTTATGACAAATACATTCCACAAAAAACAAATTCTTTTACTAAAAAGTGTTTTAACATTGAAGAAATATATCACACTTACGAAAAAATATTTTCACATGGATAAAATAGTTTTCACTCAATATAAATACTCACATTTTGAAATCGATAGTTGCACGAAGCTGTAATGACACAAACCAAACCAGACCAACCCTAACATAACTTACTACAAATCAACTCATTTTGTCAAAAGAATCCGTGACTAGGTGGAAACTATTAAAATCAAAGTTTGAGCTTACTAACTTAATACTATCTAATCCAAAGTGCAAACTGTCGAACTAAATGGTCAAGTGTGCTAAGTGAATACTATCTTACACAAAGTGCACTTATTTGTATCCCCAAAAAAACATGTAAATAAGCAACACAATTTTGTGTATTAAAATATGATTCTTCATACAATACCTAAGTTTCTCTCTTTATAGTGACAAATTGTTGCTTAAATGTTATAAAGTGTCATTATAAAACAAAGAAAAAATAAGTTTAGAACATTTAGTAAGAATTATCATATATTGTTTTTTAATAGTTCTGACTATGGTGTATTGCCGAAATACCTAATAACAATTCTTTTATAAGTATATACACATAACTATGTTTTCGTTTTTACTGTATTTTGACATTATGTGTGCATAAATTCTTAACGCTTTCAAAACAATATCTTCTCGATCCATATGGAAGCAGCTATCTCTTCGATGACACTATTTGGCGATAAAAAGATAATTTTACTTCAATAAGTTATCAATTGATGGCGCATTGTTCGAATAGAATATAATTATCTTATATACACTATGGATGTAAGACTTAAATATATAAAATGATTTATAAGTATTGTGAAATTACCTTGAAAAATAGGTTGACATTACAATGCATTATTTGTGTTTTAGTTCAGTGGTGGAGAAACAAAGGATTTAAGAGTCCTCTATTGCAGCCTTGTGACCGAATCACAGTTTTTCGTAGTCATCAATTTAAAAAAAATGAACATACATTTTTAAGTAAGTATTTAAAATTGATGTTGCTTGATTGTGGCTTTAAATTACTACAAATAAATCAATGCTGCCTTTCAGCATGAATAGATGAAAAATCCCACACTAAGTTTTTGAATATACAGTATAAAACAAACGTAATTCTTTCTTCAAAGTCATCCACTAAAATTATCGGAAGGATCAAGGATTAGCCATCTCTAGACTATACCATAGTATAGGTTAAGTAATTAGCAAATTAGTTAACAAACTTCTAAAGGAATATCAATAAAACACAACGATTACATCGTATGGTGACCGCTTTACATGTTTACTTCATTTGAGGTGTTAAAGTTTCAGCAGGTTAACTTTTAATCTGATAGTTACTTCCCAATATCAAATAATTCAAAAGCTTCAGTTTAAATCGTAGAAATTATTGTTAAGAGCAGCATTATTAATCGTTGTTATTCTATTTTCGGACAGTGAATAATGATATCAGTTGCAATTCAAACGTCCAGAGTGGTCATAAAGGCCAAGTAAAAGTTAGAATAACCGTTTCAAAGTTTAGCTGGAAGTCTAGCGTGACTATTTTTACTCTATAACGGTGGAAATAAATAATATTTAAGTATATGATGTTTCTTCTTCCGGTTATATTACACGTAAATGCAGGGCTATAATTTATTTAATATTGAAACGTCTTAGATCAGTATCTTATATATAATAGCCCAGACCGGTCTATAGGCGTTTTATTATTATCACATAACACATGTAAGTATACAAACATTTTGATTATAATCAAAAAATAAAACTATCTACTTTAAACATTCAGTTCTTCAATACAAAATACCTTCATCTATGAAGTGCGTCCCGCTGGTGTAAAAATATGTATTAATGTACTTCTTTGTCTAAATTCAGTATCTTTTATCTATATGTAATTATTAGTCTTTTTTTACAATATTTATTTATCGTGATTGGTCTTTATGGCTGTAACGCACAGCACATCACATACCAAACACACTCTATACGTCTACACATCGTACACATCCAGCAAATTGAGCGAATGTTTACAGATGAAACTGCCTCCTGTTATATAATACACTAGTTGTTAATAATACCGCTTGAATGTTCAATGTGAAAAAGAGTGGTTTTATTTCAGCTGTTGAAATGTCCTTCAAACAACGATATGGAATGACATTATCAACAATGGTGCTTGCAGTAATACAAAAAGATCGCCTTATGTTGTCAGGTAAATGTAAAGTTCAGTGATTGCATCCCTCAGTGATTTACCATTAGATACAAAATTCAAACCTGTAAGAAATATGGTGAAGTTCATCCACCGAGTTGAAATGACATTTATTTTGAAACGTACACCTATTAAGCGTTTACAACTTTGGTCATTATTAGCACGCATCGTGCCATTTTTTCAATTCAACCACGCACTGTAATGGGTGATATACACTTTCCCAGAAATTGAGTTTATCTATAGCCACCCATGCGAGTCTGCCACCGACGTTTGCCCCATCTCTGTAACCATTACAACAATAATATTTGCATAATCTTATTCCGTAGTTTTACTTTTTGTTTATCTTCTGTTTGGCGCCTATTGGACGATTTCTGGAAGGATAACGATAATAAACTGTGAAACAAACGGATATAGCGATATGTAAACTACGTCAGTTCAATTGAAAATACAACCAACATTCAACATTTCAACACACAAAGATAAACGGAATAATCTTTGTTACTGCTAATCAATCTAATATTTCTCAGTATTTTAAGGTGTGTTGTGATACGGAAATTGTTCTGTGAAAATGTATTCTGATATTTTTCATCGATCACCAGACGTATTGAAAGTGTTGCATGTTCTTTTTTCTCCAAATATAGACTGATATTATTTGTTCTCGAGTTTAAAGTTATAATTAAAGCACACTGTACAAGTTTTTTTTTAACTCGTCATGATAATTAGTTAAAATTCTTAAAATCTCTGTACAAAATGAATGTCCTTTCTTAATTTAAAATCATTTTCTCAATTAATATAAAATAGTCTTGTTTTGATTGTATTTTCATCAATTGATAATGCTCTTGATAAGCGATACTGGTCCTGATCATTATAAACATGTGTAAGTAGGATAAACAAATTTTGTTTTGTTTTTTATAATGTAATGCCTTTCCACCAAGAATTGACAGTTAGCACCTTAAAAATGATACTTCATTAGTAGTAATCTTTACCTATTGATATTCAAATATTTGTAAATTGATCTCGAAATACCTTAATAAGTTTGTGCTAAGTTGCAAAAAATGTGTTTTGCCTCCATCGGATTGGGTTAACAATTTTTGAAACAGCAAGACAAATCTTACAATATTTAACAACCACTCTAATAATATATAATATTACTCACAAAATTTGAAATGAGATCAAAATCAGTTGTTTCGACATGTAATTGGTATTCGCGCTTCTATCGCATATTATAAAAAGACAAAATTAATTATTTCGCATGCACCTACATTTTTGAAAGTGAATAGACAATTTTCGGAACTGATGAATATCCATATAACGTCATACCGCTGAATCCCGACTATTAATTTTGTAGTCACCTGAAAAGTTGTAAATTTAAAAATTATCACTCGCCTCTCTTTAATCGAATATTTCACGAGATTTCGGTGACCCGGACAAGTGGAAAATATAAAGTGATGGTAATATTAGTCCCCTTCAACGCGAATAATGGTACCCTGATACTGCCAATTGAATTTATTAGAGACTTTTATAGTTGACCTGGTTTAAATAAATTCATCTTGAAAAACATAAGCAGAAAAAGGAATTAAAAATAATCTCTCCGTTATCTTAATTGAGAAAGAAAACAATAAAGAAAGAATAATACTCATATTTAATTTTAAGCGAGTATTTAGGACCAATTTATTGAATTAAATATTTTATTAGATTATAATTGTCATTTAATCTTAAGCTCCGTAGTGTAAAAGTAAAGACGGTCAATTGTATTTTTTTTTTATATTTTCTTGGTGATTTTTTATGAACATGTTATGGAATAGACACGCAATTATTATTATTGATTGTCAGTACCGTAGCCAAATCCTCAATGCTCTTGGACTTCCTTCCATCTTGATGACGGGCTCACGGGGTCGAATCTTCTCACCCATCATGTAATCTTTTATGACACCCGAACACATTCAACTTTTACACACCGTGCGATATTATCACGCTACTCTAATTTTCGATTGGCTACCTTCAAAACAAAGTGCACTCGCAGATATTTATATGTAACCTCACAATAACTGAAATTTTGTACCTTGTAGATTGATCACACAAAACCATTTTGATATAGATAACCGTTGTTACAGTTCAACCACGAAATACCTAGTCGTTTTAATATTATCATGTCGACACGTAGCCAAAATTTGGTACTAAATAATATTCTCCAGTTGATACAAATAATGTGTGGTCGGAGAGGACTTTATGCGAACGCATTATCGCCATCGAACTGGAATACCACCGCTTCCAACCAACTCTGCTTGGATGCATAATGTGAAAATAATGGTGGAGATTAACGCCGCATTTCGTTACACTTCTATAAACTCGCGTAAACGTTTTAAACCATTAGCCAAAAATTGGAATGTGATTTCCATTTGTTTTTTACATTTCAATTACAAATTCCAAAAACTCAAAGAATCATTCGATTTTACATTTCGAAATCGAACGAAAAATTCCCTCGCCAATATTCATGAACATAATATTCTTTTACTACCAAAATTCCACAACTTTATTTATAAATCGAGTTGAAAGTTTTTTGTTTATTCTAAAATCTATCCAATTTGTCGGTAAAAAAAAACAAATTTTCAATAATTCCGCCATTTTTATGCATTGTTAATTTTCACAATGGTTTTGGGCTGCTAGTCTTATTTTCATACCCTCTTTGTATAATATACTTAATTCAATAAAATTCTACAAATTTTATTTGCTGTGAAAAATGAAAAACATTGTTATAATAAATACTTGAATACACGTGAAGTACAATATTATGTTGAAACAGCTACACTTAGTGAATATTCATTTCTTTTTGAATTCCAGAACTAATTTAGCTTAGCTTGGTATTGGACATATTGGCAAGATATATAATATCAAACAAATGGTTGAAGAGAGCAAGACAAAGAAATATTAAGACATCAAAATTATATTAAGGTAAAAAATTGCGAATCATTCAGTTCCAAAACAATAATACAAAATGGTTTATAGTTATTTCGGCATCAAATCATCGTGATAATCAGACCAAAATTGCAGTTTATGTTGCTCTGAATGTGTAGCAGGCAATGATAATGGTAGGAACGCTGGTCCTCCTACATCCATCACTGCTCTCCAGTGGCGTAGCAAACGTTAAGCGTATATACAGTTATCTTTTTTAATTGGGAGTGCTCCTTGAATTTGTCTTATTCGCCACGTCAACCTGGCCTAATGGTAGAAACACTTATTAAACATATAGCAGATCATTCAAACGGATATGGTAGACATATTGCTAACCTAATAGGCCAGATAATAAATGTACTATATATGAACAATAAAAAAAAAATATTACTAAAGTCACTCAACCGATGAAATAATTTTGGGGAGTCATAGGGAGAGCGAGTAGATCCTAACTCGTAGAAGCTTTTAATACAAATTTCTTTTTGTCAAGCACCTTTGTGTATAGTAAATAGTAACCAAATCTTGAATAAATTCATATGAAAAATATCCGTCAATATTTTTTTTGTAAGTGCTTAACGTTGCTATTTAATTAGATGCATCCAGTGTTACACATAAACAAATGCGGATGGTGCTGGGTACGTTTCAAGTTTTTCAAGATTTGATTGTCTTTTTCCTGATCAAAATTTCTTCGTGTACTAATTCCTTCGATTCAAAAATATTGGCTTGATTATCATTTTTTACAATGAAAACGCTCATTTAAACGTAACCATCATTGAATTTAACGAAATTCAGAAACTTGAAGAACAATAGAGATCATAGACCGAATGCATGCACCAAAATATACAGAATGGCTTCTAATAATCATAATATAATTATATCACTAAAACTATACCGACCAAAGCTTGATTTTTTTATAAATTGAAAGGATTTCATTTTATTTATAGCGCCTTAACTAACTTACCTAAGAATATAACCATTGATTTCATCATATTTTAGAAAAAAAAGAAGAAAGCCTGCAAAACCATAAGACCCGAAGTGAAAATGGCTGAAAAAAATGTGATACTAAAAGACAATGTTCCGGTGAACCTTCGCTCTTCATTTTTTTTAAACGTTCTATCGCAAAAAAAGGAATTTCCGAAATTTCAAGCGATAAATGAAAAGATCGCATAAGCGGTTTACCTGGGTACGGAATTTTCTCACATCGTAGGTATATGAAATAAAAAATCGTAAAAAAAAATACAGTACAGTATTTTCTATACCTCTTACACATACCAATAGTACACAAAATGTTTGGAATATATAATACTGCATACATTATGATAAAAAGTATAAGAAATCAATTTTTTTCTCTGGTGACACTAAAAATCTTACATATTTTATTTTTCATACCTTTATTTATAATTTATGTGCATCAGTATTCAACATGGCGCATGGAAGCTTCTCAAAGAGTACTCCAATGGTGCGTATTTTACGATGACTTGCAAAAGGGATAGAGTATAGAATAACTTAAATTATTGAAACCTTTAAAAACAGTATGGTTCTATTTTTAAGTATAAAAACTTTTGTACTGTTTTTCTATAATTTTCACATTGATAACGATTCAATATTGACCTTCAATATCACAAGAATCGTTAATTTTTTTATGACTTAAGACTTGGGATTCGCTTTTCGATATCATCAAGCTTTCTGGGACATGTGACTGTCAGCCAGTGATTTTTAAGACGAGTAAAGATAATTACGAGATAGACCCTTTTAATGATGAGCTTTGATCATTTTCCATGATGTTTTATTTTTCTTTTACGAACCAGTTGCCTTTATAGATTTCTAAAAAATATTGTTTCATGTTTTGACTTCCTTTCTTAAGGTCTATAGCATAAGTATCATTATGAAATGAATAAATAAATACTATGAAATAATATTGATGTAAATATACTAAATTAATATTGAATTAAATATTCATGACTCAACTCAACTCACGGCGATTCGTTGGTGACAGAGAAGCCAGGAAGCGCCGCGTGGTGGCTATATGCTCCACATAGGGAGCGAATATAGTCCAAGAGGCAATATTCATTCGTTTTTTACAATTAAGGTGGGTTTCATGACCAATCAAATTCAATCCGTAGATTCTATTTGACCTATTCATTCACAATTAATAACGGTAAAATATTTACGAAACAATTTACTTTCATATTTATTTGTATGAAAGAGAACGACTATGTTTTATGGAAATATTTTGAACACATAACTGCATTGTTAAAATGAAAAATTAATTAGTTAGTATAACGTAGTAATATCAAAATATAAATTTAAATCGAAAACCACCAATTACTAATTATTAATCATGTTGTCGATACTTCAATAATTGCATTGCCATAGCTTTTTGAATAATTAATTTAGAGGTGCTATGTTGCACGAAGTTGAATGAGTGTACCATTTATGTTTAAAAACAATTATCATAATACTGTAATTATGTATACCGGTACATCACTGTTTTATTTAATAATTAAACTAATCATTAAATTAACAGTTATCTATGCTACCCGAATTGTGAACATCAAATATTTTTAGAACATGAAAGAATAAAATTTTGTGAAATGAAAGTCTTAACTTTGCATCGATGCGTCTTTGAAAAATGGAAAGCGTGACACACTTTTTTGCAAATCAAATCTAAAGAATATATATTTAATATTAACAACAACAGTATCGTAGTTGGCTCCGCAACCAAGTGGTAACGTTGTAGGCCTTATACGGTAAATGGGTCGAATTCCTTAATAAACAGTTAAATACATTGATTTTTCAGTCGATTTATGAATTAGCATCCAGAGGTCTGAAATATTTTCAGCCTTCTTTAAACACCCTATCCGATGATGAAAATCGATCTGAAATCTCTGAAAAGAGACGTTGAGTAACAGATTTACAAATAGTTCCCACCTTCTGTTGAATTGTTTCATAAAGAATTCATGCGTTCAACATTAAGAGTGAACGTGATTATAATACACAGATTATAGAGTATTTATATATTATCTGAGAACAAATAATTTTGCAATTATTGTTGCAAAAACACCGAAATCCATATACTTTGATATATTTAAATTAATGCTTTGTATTTATCACATACCAATTGTACGCTTTGTCCTATTGGCAGCCAGGAAGCCGTTAAATAAAAATATTTTCATAAAAATATTTTTAACTAAATATCTTTGATTTCAAATTCTCCCTCATGACAAAGTTATCTGCGATAAAAATCTGATTGATTCGCTTCCTTCGTGTATAGCAAGGCGTCCATATTTTTCGGTAAGAAACTACGTAAATAATATTTATATATCTTAATGGTATACATTATCATTATCTTAACAACTAAACAGTTTCTTGTAGCAGAAAATGTTAATTCTTGGATATATTATATATGAGAATACATAGGCAATATCAATATTTACGTAAAGTAAATCTGTCTATTTATTGTGAAGATATGTTTAAATAACGCTTCAATTTAAGTACATATGTAAATAATTTCACATTTGATGGCGAGGTTTATAACGATACCGCGAAAATCACTGATTCAATGACATCAAATTAAAATGAAATAGTATGAGTTAATCAAATAACAGACATTTAATTTATGTATTACCTCTCTATACCAAGTTAACCATACAATATTGGCAAGTTTGATTTATATAATCGTTTATAAAAAACATATATTAAATACACAACTGATAAAATCTAAATGATTTTCAATTGATTTTTTTACTTCGAGAGACAATTAACTTGAAAATGTAAAGTAAAATAAAATAATAAAATCCATTCACTTCTAAATAATATCGCGAGTACTATTGCTTACAATATTGACGTCCCGGTTTCAGAAATTTGTCCCGTTTGGAATTTTATCCCGGTTTTTGTTTCACGTCACGATGAGAGGAACGTCCGTACCTTCGGAGCGTGTTATATCCATAATGAAACATATTTGGTCGGATGACCGAAGCTGCATGCTGGAGTCTACTGTATTGTAAACTAAACTTTGACTTGATAAAATGATATATTATTGTAAAAATTCTCTTCAGTCTACGACTGGTAAAATAAATAAAATAGTTTAAACTTCTGTTGTAACTTAAAGATTTATGGGAAACAATTTTTGGGAATTATTGTTTTTTTTCCCCCAGCTCCCGCTCCTGTCCCGGCTTATACATTCATAATATTATGGTAACCCTAACTTTTAGCGTATTTTTTAATGTAACAATATCGACAGGTTCCATATAAGTATTATAATTATGAAACCTATTAACTTTAAAAAGGCAAAAGGACGCAACTCACACAAAACGTCTATTTAGTTGTATACATTGTGATAATCAAATAAAAATGTTTTTAAAGGTTGAGGGTTACGTCTTTTGCCTTCCTACAGTCCATATAAAAAGCACATATAAGTAAAAAAAATCAACCATTCAAATTTGATAAACGTAATTCTTTTTTATTTTAACGATACTACGATGATGTATTTTTTCCTAAAAAGCACTTCAAAGTACGAAATTATATTCTGAAATCCATAAAAAATTATATAAAAAAACGTTTTTTTTATACTTTCATATATCCAAACCACAAATTAAAAGCTGCGATCATTGGTGGTGAACGATAATTAATTACTATTAAAGATATTTAATACTAAACCCTTTTATCCATGGCTATTTGAATAACACCTAAATCGCTATGTGTACACTTTAGACCAATAGCCATATTCTTTTTTGACACTTTAATAAGAAAATTAATAGAAACCTGCAAAAAATCCACCGAGTACATTTCGCTGTATTTCGACATTAGTTTCAATTTGTTTTCGGTCAAAATTTATAGTGCAATGTGTATGTAGCTTGCATGATATTTTTATAACTGGAGTAAGGTTAATTGTTTTTTGTTTTACCATTATAATGACACAATTAGCGATAAATATGTCACGTCATAATTATGCTTACGATACACATTTTCAAGAGCTCGTGTAGATGGAAATGTGATTGAGGTTTAAGGTGTAATCTTAACTTATTTACATGTACCTTACTGAAAAGCTATTAACGAAAAGCACAATTTATATTATATCATTTATCTCATTAAATATAGTAAGACAAGCGTTCGTCGGTATATTTTATGTTAGTACTTATTTTTTTTCTATCTATATCAGTTTATAATGCTCGTGATGAGCTAAACCGGTCCTGATCATTATAAATATGTGGAAGCAGTACAAATGAATTGTGTTGTATTTTTTTTAGTTTAGTTTAGTAAAATTTAGTACTTATTCGTCATGTATCACAGACATGATATTTATTGAAAATTCCACGCGCGCCAATGCAGTTACCGATTTTCCGGTGGAGAACATTTGAAAAGCGAACAACTTCCGGCGTAAAAAAGCATCCTGATGTTAATTTAAAATTCATTGTGAGTTTTTATTAAGGCAGGAAGTAAATAATGATAAAAGAATTTTCTTATTCCGCCCTGCAGTGTGACTTTGTACAATCTACGTGATTTTCATACGAATCAAATCAATGTGAATGAACGTGATAAAGTCGTAAATCTAATTTTCACATAATGATACATAATAAGAATTGTTTCTCTTCCAAACATTATTTTGGGTATGTATTATATTTACTACGTTAATTTATTTTTACTAAATCTCGATGATCAAAAACTTGCGACCTATATTTGAACTTAATTTCAGTTAACAATAATGATTTCAGTAAAGTTGTATATATAATATCATGTTTTAGAGATTTTAATCATCCAAATCTGCTGTAAATAATTGCCATGCAAATTTTTGACACAACGTGGTACTTCTAAATGTGGATTATTACAGCACACATACATATATTTGTAAACAGATTTGATACTGATTACTTTTAGTACATACTTATAGTGCTCGATTTGCCATGCTCATTTTAGTTTAATTTGAATATCAGATGGTTGAAGTATTCTTTTGATTTGAAACATTTTTTCACATTACATCTTTGTCGATTAATTTGCGTAAATAATTATATGGGACAGTTTTTAATTGCACCTCGATAATTAAGACCTGCACTTTATTTTGTTTTGAAAGCCAACTGTTGTCACGTGGTAAACTTTCTATCTAAATTTAGAATTTTAACCTCTTAAAACACTCTTTCAACGTTCTCTCCAACTCTAAACAACTCTTTCAATATTCAACGCATGCATCCTGACAGTGTTGCTTTACGGTTGCGAGTCATGGCACCTCACCAAGGCACAGGGTAACCGTATACTGTGCTTTGAAAACAGATGTTTGCGGCGAATACTAGGGGTACGGTGGTTTGATTTTGTCAGGAACTCGGAGGTAAGAGAGCGGACGGACCAGCCTCTTATTACGTCCAAAATAAAAAAGCGACGATGGACCTGGCTTGGACACGTGCTGCGGATGCCCCAGGGGAGCCTGAATCCTGCCTGTCTCTTCTACCAACCAGGTGGATTCCGTCGCCCTGGAAGGCCGCTGATGACCATCCATAGGATGTATTCGGCGGAGCTACGGGACGCTGGGATGACCTGGGAGGAGGCGAGGAGGCTGGCGGGAGACAGAGTAGCTTGGAGGAACCGCGTGATGGCCATATGCTCCGAATAGGGAGCGGATATGGTTTAAAAAAAAAAAAACACTCTTAGCCGATAGTAAATATAAGGTTTTGAAAATGGTTTTATAAATGCGTTTCTTGGAAGGTATGATAAGTGTACAAGCTGACTATAAAATTCAAAATAAGAAACGTTAAATTACATTATTCATTTTAATATTATCATTTTTAATGTTACACGAAACCGGTAACCGGTAATGATTTCCCGATTAAGTTTCTTGAATACTGTCTTCTCAGAACTACGCGTAAAATCACGATAAGTATTATGTATAGTACTTTGATCATTCTAAATAAAAGCACACTAAAAATTTCAGCTAGTATTTTTTTACTCAAAACCTATGAAAACAGTATATGAAACTTGCAGAAAATACCGGTTTTTGTTACCACGCCAGTGATAAAATTATTCATTCAATGATTTACTAGTTATCAGCAAATATGACACGTCTTATTATTATACATTGATGCATGTATTTTAATTCAATAAGGAGCATAACATTGTATTGATAACGTCAGTTATCGCAGATTGTGGGGAAAAGTAACTTTGTAAGTTTATATGAATAGTAAATATTGTTTATTTTAAATTGATTTATTATGATAAGTGATATTGAATAAAACGTTCTTTATGGATAGATAAAAAATATTTTTGTTAAAAAATCTTCATAACGGACATATGAAACAAAGAAAGGGAAACCAATATCGTAAATGTAATATAACTTCATGATAAACATATATCGCAATCATATTGCGAGACCATCCGTTCTGTATATAATCGTTTATTCCATCTTTGATTTTGGATAACTCGACAATGAGTGAATCATGAAATGATTGACTTATGACATAATAGAACATATATTTTTAAAGCAATTTACACTTATAAAATATTAAAATGAAAGCTTTCAATAAATTTGTCGAAATATCTAAGCTTCCCTTCGCACATAAATATTCACATTATATTTATTATTATCTTGTGTGGCTGGAAGAGAACAATATAAACAGGACATGAGACAGATCTTAGTCATATGTTTATTTAATTTAAATTAAAAAAATAGGTCCCACCGAGATTTGAACTCGGATCGCTGGATTCAAAGTCCAAAGTGCTAACCATTACACCATGGGACCGACGAATATATCGACATAATTGATAAAATGCTAGCGCATCTTTACGATTACATTTATAATACACATACGAACGAGAAAGAGAAAGTAAAATTTGACCCACATAAGAATTCGACGACAGCTCATTTTGTTATTGTATGAAGCCAATATTGAGATTACGTTCGAGAGATATATACACTAGTAGAGATGTATATTTTCAATGGATTTAACGGTTGCTTTGTGATAATTCGTGCTCAATATAAAATTTATAATTTTATAATTTAAGACATCGACTGAGGGTGCTTGATGGAATTTCAATATTAAATTTGGATTATTGAGATTTTGTACACTTCCATGTATTTTGTCACTAACGACCCGGGTTTCGCCTTTCGGCATCTTCAGGCATTCGAGCACACGAATGGACTCGAACTGAGACTGAGACGAACTAAGACGAACTGAGACGAACTTATAATTTTAATCAAAAATAACGTAATCCCAATTCTTTTTAAACCGTGCATAGCGCGCAATTTAAGTAATACAAACATACTGATTACCACTATCAGCATATTTCAATACTGGCAACCCTCAACTGTCAATTCGCGCCGTGTTATATCGAAACCATATTAATTGAAAAACAGTGATACGACTCAGGAAAATACGTTCCATGCAGTATAGAAACCGTAAGATATTTAAGATTACATTCCATAATTTATATTATAAGGAAATTAGATTTATTTCATCTTTATTTAATGATTTTTAATTATTATATAATAAAGAAAAAAATAGTTCAGTGTAACATATAAACTAAGAAAACCTTTTTATGATCACTCGCGTCGTGAAAGTGAAACGTAAAAATAATTGCTATATATTATGAGAATTGTTCAAGTTAATTAAGACGTGCTATATGAAACCCGTCTTATAAAAATGTGTTATTAAAGTAAGGTTGTTGCAATTTTTTCACATTGTTGTAACGACTGTCCGTAGTTATATATATATTTGTCTAATCTATATAAAAGAAACTTATAAAGCCGTTAAATTATATACATAAAAAAGTCTAAGTATCGCCAATATATTAATATTATGAGACACATATATACTTTTAAGTCGATTCAAACATTACATATACTTATATTTTACATTTATATCGCATCGTCTTGTTTACAGTAGAGTGCATCATAGTGTTTGAATTATGGGAGAGAGACTTGTTTTTAAGGACATCTAAGCCCCTATGATGTAAAAGTTTTCTGCTATCTGCATATATCATCCCTAACTTACTTGAGAGAAGTCAGTTGCTAGTTGCTACACTCGAATACCAAACTGATAATATTATCGACATATTTATATATTATGATGAAATTTAAACACATTGACATTAATTTATATAGTTTTACATGCTCCACTCATAAATAATTAAATGAAGCAAGTGTATTTTATTGTCATATTTCAAATAAATATGTCTCTTTTGAAAATCTTTACATTCGAGATCAGATCATCTTCTCATTTTGCATGAAACCAGAACTTTAACCGATATGCCATCAAACAGTAACCAAAAATATTTACAACTACATTTAACAAACTTTTATGGTGCAGGTGCAATAGCGTTTCGCTGATTTAGACCAATACATAATCTATTTATATACCTCTGTTTTCAACGATGATTCTTCATAATATGCCGTATATAATTAAATTTATCAATGTACTATCCCTAAAAATAAAACCATTTTTTTATGAATCGGCAATTATTATCAACTCGTTTTTTCATAAAATACACTGAAATCTCATTAAAATACGCGTCGCTATAACAGGCATGTCACATTATTTTTAAATTAATCTAAAATAGGTACTCATTTTTTTACCGGAGCTACCTGGAGTTGCTTCATTAAAAAAACTTTTGTCTTGATTCAAGTTGATCTTTTCTGTACAGCATATTGTGAGATCTTGAGAAACTTCAAAAATCGCTTATTAGCATAAGCCACAAAATCTTTATACGTGTTACATGTATAACAATTTGTAAAACCTATTTAATACAAAAATAAATATTTTTCTATTATATACGAGTAACCATTTTAAAATTGTCATATTAAATATAACGACAAATATCTTTTATAATTTATTATGTCCCCGTCAAATTTTAGTACTGCACCTTAGACAATTTCAAGTTACCAAAAGCTTCTTCTATATCATAAATTCTTTTCATGTGCAGTTTTACCAGCAGAAAAATTACAGAGCAAACGAGTGCAATTTTACGCCCATTTTCAGAACTTTCCAACGAGCTACGCGGCTAAAAATAAAAATTTTATCTTCCACGAATTTCAGTGGAATATTAGTTTGCTTTTAAATAATGGTAAATTGCCCTTATACAGTTAATAAAAATATGTAATCTGTTTTTGAATTATGATTTTTTTCTAACGTATCTGTAAAGGAAGAAACAAGTATTTATGCAAATGACGAAATTTCGTAGATATAGAGAATTATATCGAAAATACAAAATGTACTCTGACGGTGGTGGAATACCACCCGAATAACTATCAAAAATATTTGATTATTCTTGTTCAACTAAATACGTTGCTATTTGTCACCTGATTATAATGGAGATCCATCAATTAAATCATTCAAACGAGTTAACAATTTAATATTAGATCGACTAAACCTAGTTACAGGAGAAAAACTTTGCCCATGATATTTTTATATAAAGTAGGTACATAACTATTATAGTATCTTCTTTTTAAATATATTATTGAAACTGATTTATTCTTGAAAACTTTTATAATGTAAGTAATTACTACTAGCGTAACTAAATTAGAAAAATTAAAATGATAAAAAAATCGCCATTCTCGAACATATTGACACTTTCGAATGAAGTTATTCAAATAAAAACTCAATTGTTGGCTCGTTTTTTTACATCAAGTACTTGAAAATGAATGCATGTAACTACACCAATAATTGTTAATAACACAACGAAGAGCTTACTGTTCTAACAATAAATAATCGATACAATATTTAAACATTTATACTTTAAAAAAACAATTCAGTATGTACGACCAAAATATAGATTTATTATTTTAATAATGTATGCCATTATTCCTTGGCGGGAGAGAATAATGAGAAATAATTTAATTAATATATTTATTGAACATATGCGACGATTGCACAGAATCCAAAATAACACTAAATAGGAATTGGTTAATGCTAAAAATATTTATATAAAAACATTAAGCATATATATTATATTATGTAATATTTCCAGCGATATTTGGCAATCTAACATCTTGTAAACATTGCTAATCGAATAAATTCCTACTTTTTATTTCCGACCGAACCTGTAAAAGCAGCTGTCTGAGGCAAATGTAAAAGCACTCACCTGAGTGGAAATTCGAAAGCTAAGTGTAACTAGGAACTGTAGTAGAACCATTTAGACTAGTAGCCTTGTAGCATAGCATACAAACCAAAATAATTGCGGTCGAAGAAATGTGTCTGAATTATTGTATCAATCACGATATACAAACAACAAATACATTATATGAGAGAAGTAATCTGCTGCTCAAGGCTCAAAGTGGAGCGTCAACACACTTTGACTGCCCCAGGTCCGGCGTGGTGACAAGGATAATTCACAGGTCCCTTCGTCTTCTATTAAAACCCGGTCGTATTCAGTATACTTTCTCTTTAATTGCAGTTAGTTTATACTTATAAATTCCTCGAAGACAGTTACACAAACAAACAGAATTTAAAATACACAGTTTCAATTTAAAAACGCAGCAAGTGGTTTTACGATAGGGTCGTAAATCTCGACCTAAGCCGTTGGTTTCGTCGGCGGCCGACAGCCAGCCCTCGGGTCTGCAGAGTGACAAGTGATCCTTTCCCTAAGCATCGCCCGCTTTTTGTTTACTTCTAACGGTAAACAAACAAATATGAAAAATTATTTTTGAACGCGTTAGAAGAGATATTACATATTAAATTTGCATGAAAAGGAAGAGTCTGTAGACGGGTTTTGAAGACCCCTGTCCGCCCCGTAAGTACGAGGCGGTGTCATATAATATATACTTGTTACGTTAGTAATATAAATATCGTTAGTACTACATACTGCTTTCGATTTGTTCATAAATATTTACTTATGAAGTAAGCATTAACCACAATATTTTTTTTTAAATTTTAATGGAGAAAGCAGCACCATAGTAAATATGCTAGAAACATAATTATATGAATCTACATTGGCGTAATTGATAAAATCAATCTTGATAGATTCTTCAAAATGGCTGTTTTTTTATAGTTTTCTTATAATGTATATATAGAAGTAATTCATTCCAAAATAATATAAAAACAAACGTGTGCCCGTGCAGTAGACAATTGAGAAAGTGATGATACAGTATCAGGTATCCCACTAGTAATACTATACACTCGGTGGCCGTTCCACCTGTAAACATTCAATCAATACTCACGCTCTCACACGCACGCACACCCTCACTCTGTCTGCGTGTCTTGAGGAATTACAGTGTTGCGATGTGCGTTGCAAGCATACAGCAAATTAAAAACAAAATAGTAATTTTTAACACAGTAGACTCCCCGATAACACGGTAAATAGGGGGTGAGCTTTCTCGGAACGGGCTATTGGGGGTACCATATTCATACAAAATCAGAGCATACGTATACGACACAGGAGTATTTTAACTTGTAATCAAGAAGCAGATGCAAATTCGATTTTAAAACGATTTTTACGCAATCGTGTTATCGGGGGGGGTCTACTGTATTCAAATCAATTGTAATGTTTTCAACATTATAACGAACTGAATTTTGTCAATTAAACTAATATGGCTGTAAACTTCAGTTAAGAACTTTTCTCATTAATGGATGTCACTTGCACAGAAAATTCAACATTGCTCTTCATCTTAATGGGTTATCAGTAGCGATACATGAATACTTATAAGTAATTAAATACAATGTTGTTTTACCTTATTTATTATTTGATATATATTATGTATGTTCGTTAAATGTCACCCGCCTTGTATCAACTTTAATCGTTGCTGGGTGATAATGTAAAGTTATTTGAACTTTTACAATTTGGGTCGTAAATTTCTGTAATTTATTGAGATACTTAAGCTAAAAACGCTAATTTACCACAATACAATTATGATCACTCATTCTCGTATAGCTTTTCGTAAAAAGTTCACATAAAATAAATGATAATGTTTTATAATATATGTTAATCTTACTATCTTGTTTTCAATTGTTTCTTCTGTCACATCTAAACTACAACAAATATCTCTTGTAAGTTAACAGCTTATTGCAATCAACTCTCAGCTTAAATGAAATTGTACAATTGATAGCAGAATTTTATTGCGGTGTATCGATCCATTTTTCAATAAACCAAAACATTACTGAACACGCAGATCTACAATATGTAATTAATAATCACTATTAAGGTGTTCATTTAAATTTTCAAATTTGGATCATTGAGATTTTGTACACTTCCATGTATTTTGTCACTAACGACCCGGGTTTCGCCTTTCGGCATCTTCAGGCATTCGAGCACACGAATGGACTCGAACTGAGAGACAGTAAACAGTGTCTAACGTTTATATATGTACAAACAACACGATACTTTAACACTAATTTACTGTAGAGTTCAGTCAATCTTGCTGTACTAGCAATATTGCAGGTACTAGCAATACAGTTCGAGTCCATTCGTATGCTCGAATGCCTGAAGATGCCGAAAGGCGAAACCCGGGTCGTTAGTGACAAAATACATGGAAGTGTACAAAATCTCAATAATCCAAATTTGATATTGAAATTTCATCAAGCACCCTCAGTCGATGTCTTAAATTATAAGGTGTTAATTGTCAATTCTTGGTGGAAAGTCATTATATTTTCAAAATAAAACACATTTTTCTTGTACCAAACATGTACGAGTAGTACATTTTATTTTCAAAATATGATTATTAGTTCATTCTGTCAATTTACAAATATTTTTTCAGATATATTTTACCGTGTAATTTGCTACACTGCTTTCTTTGCGTATGGGAATAAATTAATATATCAATGATGATATTACTTTACTAATAAATAACTGTTTTTTTCGTATCCGGTTTTCAAAATTCAAATATGCAAAATATATCACTATATTATTAATTTATTTATCATGCATGATAATATATGATTTTTACTGTTTGCTTAGTAAAATTAGTAAAATTATTTACACATACTACATATTGTAATTGTGTATACAGTAAAAAATGTACGGCAATCCTTTCCCCAAAATAGGACCACAATGAAATCTGAAACAATGGTGATTTATTTTAAACGAAGTGTCCTAAATGTTTCTTCTTGAAATTTTCATATTAGATGGCTTTGTTTCAAAATCAAATTCTTACGTAATCCTATTGCAAACTACATTAAATTTGTTTTATCATCGATAAAAGGGTGAATCGGTATAATATATGTCAAATATTGCATTGCGTAATTAATATTCACAAAAATAATGTTGAACTTTTTTTGAGTTATTTACTTAATCCATATCGTTGATAGTAACTGCATGTCATTAATATTACAATAGCTTCACTAAAGATCTATTTAAATTTTTGAAATACTCGTACGTTTTACCCGGCTTCGCCCAAGATGGTGAACGCTTATATTAGGTTATTATTTTTAATTATTGAGATTTTGTACACTTCCATTTATTTTGTCACTAACGACCCGGGTTTCGCTTTTGACATCTTCAGAATTCTGAACGAATAGCTGAACCTTCCAAACTCTCCGCTGCTGTATCCTATACATTGAAACACCTAACAGATGTCACTAAATGTGGAATGATTGTATATATTTATCGTTTCGTCGAATTACATCCCGTCGAAACCCACAATGCTATTATAATTGTAAAATCACTGGTAATTCTAATAGTAGTTGGAAAGCGGCAATTCGCCACTCTGTTAATGTGTTGTTTACAAAATAAGGATTAAGGCGATTCCCGAAATGTTAACTCAGGTATCAGTGTGGATCCTAGACGTATAATATTTTATCTTGTAAATAATATTTGTCATATTTGTATCTATATAAACGTTAGACACTGTTTACTGCCTGTCAGTTCGAGTCCATTCGTGCGCTCGAATGCCTGAAGATGCCGAAAGGCGAATCCCGGGTCGTTAAAGACAAAATACATGGAAGTGTACAAAATCTCAATAATCGAAACTAATCATCAAATAAATGAATTAATATTTTTCATAGATGACTTCATTCCTATCAAGCAATTTACCCTAAGAGGTTTTTATGTCTTTATTAAAAACACAAAAAAAATTAACACCTAATTTATTAGGGTTAACTCTTATCAGCCTTTCGTTAGTGATCAATAAACGGCCACGGGCTTGGAATCCGGCTCATAAATCGATCAACAACTTGCCCGTAGTAAGCACCCACCTGGGGAAAGATCCCGTACAACAGTAACATACGGAACATTGGTAACGTAGCCCATAAGTGTTATTTTTCATATAAATTGCCGGTAGCTACGAAACAAAGATACGTCGTTTTATTCTTATCTAAATGTATACATTATGACTATAAATTTTCTAGATATATACGAGGTGACATTTTTGGTGTATTTTTGTATTACTTACAATGATCTGATCGTAGTTATTACATTTTGTTATTTTAAGCTACATAATTATCATATTTCGACGACAACATTAAAAAACATTTTATTTTTTATAAAAGTTAAATATTTTCGGATGTACATTATTTTGATAAACATGCTTCCGACTTTATACAGTGCTTCAATTTATAAATAAAATACTAATTAAAAAACGATTCAGTGCAGTATAATTGATTATTTTAGGGCAATATTTTTATATTTATACGCCACTTCTTGCCCTGGCTTGGTAATGTACTATGGATCTTACGGGTAACTTGAAATCAATTAGATTCTGCATTCTTGAAAATCCAGATAATACTTACTATCCATCCAATTTATTCAGCAGACTTCTGAGATACTACCGTGGATAACACTGGAATTCCTGTAGATATGGAAGAAAAAAATGTAGTTTCATAATATAAATTACTAGCGAGTACCCGGCATGCGTTGCAATGCCAACTCAAAGAAAGAAAGTATTTGTGTTTTAATTTTGAATACATAAAATTTTTCCGTGTGCATGCACGAATAAATCAGGTTTTTCCGAGATATCGATGTGTGTACGTATTTGATTCTTTTTTTAGATTTTAGATTTAATTTTTTTTTCATAAATTTTCATGGGTGTCCGTACAACAATTCCCCAATGTTTCATCGAAATTGGAAGAATGGTAAAGAAACGCATAGAGGACAAACAAACATTCGTTTGAATATTATATAGATACAGTTACTCCATTTTCACATGGCACACTACAAAGGATACCACTGTCTGTTTTTCACTTAAATATTTTGTCAATGTCACAGTGTCACATTTAATGGTAGACAAAATTTCCCGAATTCCCTGACTCTTTATGGATAATTTTGCAGAAAATCTTCTGTCGTAATAAATGTTAACTTTAATAATGTAAACGGTCGAAATACACATTATTCACATAAACGGTACATACTGCATCCTTTGTAACCAATTACATAAGATTGCTTCCTATTACGTTAGTAATACGCTTTTATTTTGGTGAAATATTTCTGTAGATTCCGTGGATTACCCAAGAAAATACTCAGAATTAACAGTGATGTCGAATCTGACACCAAAATGAAATCCATATATTATACTTACTCGCTTTCAATCTCTCTCTTCTCAGATTCGGTAAGGATACAAGGATGAGCTAAAATCAGACGTGGCTCGTTCATACGCACTGCGGTCCTACAGCACCTCCAAGCAAGTTGAGGAAAATATAGTATTATAATATACATAAATTCAGTATTCAAATATCAGAAAGTGAGGCGTCTTCATGATTTTGTGCAATACGGTTTTTGATGGAATATGCTTGAAAGGCAAAGGGGGAGCATGGAGAGGGGTGGAGAGGGGTGACTCGCAGCTAGAAGCTTGATCTGAACTGCCAATTTGACAGTATTTCGTGTTCTGCTAGCGGGTGCGTGTGCAGCGGTCTGACAACGTACGCAACATCTGCCTAAATAAAAGCAATATTTTTCAAGGAAAAATGACAGAAGAATCAATTTTATAATGAAATTAAAATACATGTAATGTTTAATTTTTAATAATTTTGATGTTAATAGTAAAATGTAATCCAAATAACCATTTTTTTATTTTTAATCAACCACAGCACCCCCAGATATCTTAGTCGCCAATGGCTAAAAGTAAGTTAATCAATCTTTCTACGCCATGTGTTCATGATTCAATAATGTGAGTGAGATAAGAAAAACAACACTGAAATCCGTACTATGGATTAAAATCTCCAGATATATTGAACAATCAATGCTTGATTGTGTCCACTCGTGATTCGAATCCTCGATTCCGAATAGGACGCAAGCCCCAGAAAGTTATTATTATATTACGACGCTTGCATAATTATATGTGAACGTTTAATGAATTAATTGTTCTGATACGATTTTATTAAACCTGTATAAATAAATAGCAACAAATTAATGTTGAAACGTAAATTTTTCCACAATTATTTTACGATGTATTGTTATTTGATAATGGTTTAAACCAAATATTTTACGATACAAAAAGGTGACCATCACTGATCTAAACTACATATAATGCTCTCAGTTTACAGTAAACATTAATGGGTAGCCTTAAAACATTAGGATGTATGGACGTACTATTATGTTCCTTAATCTTCATGCATATTTGTATTTGCATCGCATGGTATTAGGTATGTAATATAACATTTTAATGTGGTGGTTAACTTAACCCACACCTGCTTTGGCTAAAATATGACTGCATTTAAAGCTTAATTCTCCCATATGTTTCGAAGATTTAGTGTCAACATTTTTGTATGTGATCTTGAAACAACATTATAGCAAATTACACTATGATATATTAAATATTTGCTGAATGTACAATTTCAAAGATGGGAAATAAGAGATAATCAAATTTACGTTATTTTCTTTGGATTTAACGGTAACTTAATGGAATTCTGTATTAAATATAAAATTAAAATTGACAACTTTTTTATTCTACTGATACTAGGTTTGAGAAACAAAAGCTACGTTTTTTCTCAACTTTATAAATGAGAAAATCTTATGATAGAGTTCGTCTGAAGATACGTCTTCTCAATTAGGCGAAACACATTTCACACCTGCTAGCAGTAATAACAAAATTATCAATTTTTAGTTTTATTGACGATATACATAAAGTTATTTTCACAAAATTGATGCGGGGAATGTTTTGAAACGGGGGTGGTTTTTATTTTGTCGTGGAGGTGGGAAGGACTCACCACCAGCATTAATTATTTATTGTTATGAGGGAACCACATGTCACATTTTAAAAATAGATATACTAAAACTTTGCCGCTATTAAGATAGCATTATAAATTTAGAAGAATTCTAATTTTCATCATAAAAGTAACTATGATTATTAAAAACACTTCATCTGATGAATATAATAACTACTAATATTCTCGGAAGATTTGTTTGTTGGCTGATAATTTTGTTATTCCGCTGAATTACACGTGTTTTGCGTCATTGTTCTTATGCTGGTATTTAATAATATAACTGAATATTAAAAGAAATCTACTACTATCAGCTAACATGCACGTTTAACCAGATGATGATCAACTAAAATATCATATTATTCGAAGGTTTTAAAGTATCTATAATATTTCGGTCAATATTTTACTTTCGAAAAGTCTTGAAAAGTTTTTTCGCTCCACAATGTTTGATCAAACATTTATTACAGTATCATTATGTTGAACGCCCTGAATATTTATGGAAAAAATCGTGGTTTGAGTTGGTGTAGCTAAATCAAATTTTCCAAAACAAACACCCTCATCGATCAAACATATAATCTTTATTAACGATCTTTATTATGGACATATTCCCATTACATAATCGAATCATCAATTTATTATTTAGACTTGCAAACATTCTCCATTCATATTTTAAATTAATCAAGTCCACTTGATTATCCCCAATATTGTAAATTGTTTTATCCCTCACCCCTGCAATAACATCACCCCAGCTTTACCAAACACGTTTATAAATAAATTTAGCTTTACAAATTTTTAGATAAAAACGTATCGATTTCATTTAAATCACGCCATCACGTCTCAGTAACCTTTTTTCATTTATCTAAACTATGTATTTAGGAAACAAATATTTCTAAAATTTATTTATGAATACTTTGTAAAAATAATTTTTTATTTTTATTGACTCAAATCGTGCTCGCGATAGACGTAGATATAGAAAATTTCAGAATTGTAATATGTTGCTTGTGGTTTGCATTGTCACGAAAGCTTTAAAAGTTCTTATTTTTTTAAATCAATAATGAGTTTTAAATAAATATGCTTAACACTGTGTTTGATTATTGGACGGATTTCCGTGATGGGCTATGAATTCATTTTAATCATTTCTTACTAAATATGTAGTAAATATGACGCTGCGGATCGGTGAAATGTGATATTTCAAGTGTTTGACCAGCGCATAGGTCGAGTCATCATTTTACACAATAGCAGTTATAAAATGTGATATTACTGAGTGTAAAGATAACTAAATACGTGATTGTAAAAGGAGACTGTTTGCAAGTGTGAGATTCATTGAAGGCCATATTTGGAAAACGCGATACAGTGAGAGAACAATATAGAAAAGGAATCATTACTCTCTCGCCAACCTCCGACTATGTTACATCTACTCCGGACTGCATTACCGTCATCGCCATCATCATCATCCGTCATCAGTTCTAATCACGTCAATCAACATACAACATTGAAAGCACATATTCCTAAAAATATGTAGGTACATCAAAATTTGATAAATCTTGGAAAACTAGCGTGTGAAAAAAATAATCTACAATTGTATATAATATACTATAGTATGGATATAAGATGTAAGTAATAATTCTTTTGATATTGACAATGCTCAATATTCTGTATATATATATATATTGTGTACCCGAGGCGATTTTTACGATTTGAATAGTGTCTTCATAGCAATAAGTCAGGCGACCACTGGAGTGGATGTTATACAAATTTTGTTCGTCCTCTTCAAACAAAACGTTACATGATAGAGAATTATTTCATTCGAAACATTTTTCAGCACTTACTATTTATGTCCCCGACAATTCTCATATTTCAAATGAAACAAAGTTTACGTTTTTAAGCCTATATGAACGCCACTGAAGTCAATCCCATCGACTGAAGTATGTTTTAAGTTAAGTATCACTCTTTTTGAAGCCATTATGATACTCGATTTAATTTAACAGGATGTATTTTTAAACTTTACAAAAGCCACCACTGAGAGCTTGAAATACTTAGGAATTAAATCTTTTTTTTATCATAAAACCCTCTTTTTTTCTTTTAAAGCATATTTTATGAGAGCAAAGGTAACGAGCTTATATTTTGGCATACATTGTCAAAAAGCATGTATATCAGATGATTATTAAAAACTGAAACTTTCAATTGAAAAAACATTTCGACTTATTTTATTCATATGTTGACATATTATTACTATTCCTTTAAAATGTTATAATATAAATAATATGACTTGCTTTTGAGTCCTAATTTAATATAGATTATTTGTTTATAACGTACTGAATAATGTGTGATCATGTTGATAGTGACGGAATAACATTAAAACGTTATAAGAAAAAAATATTTCAACACCCCTGAAGCGTTTTTTTAAAAAGACATTCCCGTGTGGGCTTTCATGAATCCTTATTACTAAAATGTGCAGAATGTTTACTTAACGACTATTTCCTCAGAATTGCGTGCTTTCATTGCGATGCTAGATCCAAATGATGGGGAATTATTTACCAAGTAGAAGTGTGAACTAGAAACATTCTGTAACTTTCGAACAATCACGACGCCTATTGCCAACTCTACCCAAAACCATTTAAAGTGGCAAAACTTTCGCATGCTAATTTCTCTCCCCTGTTTCGCGTTAAGGAGCCGCGCCTTGTGTTTGATTAATGAACCTTTCGGCCCTTTACCCTTGGGACTTAAGACTTCTGACCAGCGAGCGTGTTTCCTTTTCATACTCTGCTCCATACTTTCACTCATGGTGAATACATTATACCACACACACATTATAATATGATTATCCTAAATTATCATCTATGGTACTACACATATTAGGAGAATAGAGTCTTAAGAATCATCCAAACTGCTTTTTAATAAATTACGTATCTTATGAAAATTATGCATACTTCTATTTTTTTGTCAAATCGGAATAAAACATGATTTCAGTTGTCACATTTTTCTTCTTGATTTTGAATATTTTGACTACAAAATAATACGCCATAAGCAAAAAATCAATTTTGTGGTCAAGGTACCTTCGCTATTTCCAGAGAGATATGTTTCCTTGAATATATGTTACTCTCTATACTCATATCGAATCATATCGCAGAATCTCTACAATTTAATTACAAATATCGTTCAAATTTTAAACACTACCATAAGTTTTGTCACTGACCCAAGTTACGCCTTTCAGCATCATCAGGCATTCAAGAACATAGATGAATTCAAACTGACAGTTTGTATCGTTTATATAATATTTATATACATTTAAAAAAAACAATATTAAAATCATGTAATATTACTACCATTAGCTCTAAGAACTATATTCATGTAGATCTGTATTTATTCAAATACATTCTTAGATTTGATTACTCCGTGTTGAGTACCTTTGTTTTTCCTTGCACTTGCCAGCTCCATCTGAAAAACAAAAAATAAATAAAAATGCTTCAGAGTGTTTGGGATTCAACAAACATGAAATGGTTCAATCTTCTGCAGTGAATTAATTTGCAAATTTCATGCACATGCACGTTGGCACACATAAGAATAAAAATTTAAGCACGGTTACACCGACGAACCGAAGAAAACTGTAACATTTTACTGTCAGTCGTTTAAAATTATTTCTACTGTACATAATGTATTATCACACGACACGACGCTTAAGGGAAAGCTATAATTTTATACTACAGTTACCAAAATGTGGATTAGTCAAGTCATGGGAAGTAAATGTGTCAGGCAACTCACCTATCTATGGAGTATCCATTTGTTTCTCACACGCTATGTTTGCAGGGTATAATTAAAAGTAAATATTTCGCAGACGTGTATCTGGTTCACTGTTACTTACTATAGGCGCCACCATAAAACTCGTCGTTAAAACTTGAAACCTCATTTACTCGTGCATATTGAACAAGCTAACTAAGTTTGAGGCGTCGCCATCGCGACGGAGGCTGAGATAAAGCTCTTCGTACTTGCTCCCGCGGCTTACCGTAAAAATTGAAGAATGTCAACCTTATTAGCATACTTATTCTTTCTGAGAAAACACGGCAGGGAATTATTGCCTTCCGTGAAGATTACGCCGTAGGACAACGAGGATAGAAAATTCGCTTATATTGTTTTTATTAACAAGGGTGTTGCTTTGAATAATCGTATTCAAATAGTATTTATTGTAAATTTATTATGTTATAAATCATTAAAAAAGATTCATAAGCGTTATTTAAGTTAATTTGTGAGCAGAGACCATCGCAAAAAACTATACAAATGTACAAATGTCCACCACGTTCTCTGTCTCTCGTCAATCTTTTAAGGCATGCCAGCGTCTCACAGCTCCACTATCACCCACCATATTCATGAGCAGCCTTCCAAGAAAACGGAATCTCTCTGGCTGGACATGCGGGATTCAGAATATTAATATTTTGAAAATTATATAACGGTACAAAAATATATTCCACTTCTCTCAGCGCCGTCTTCTATCGAAGGTTGACAACAAAACCGCTGTACTTCCCTTGGCTAAACTAGGTATTATCTTTACATGGAATCTTAATATTTATATAAGTGAATGTCAAAGAAAAACCTACCAACATAAAAATAAACCTTCATGTTTAATGTATCATCATTGAAACTACAAATTATTTGATGGAGCTGAAATATCGAATTTTTAAATCATTCAACCGTTCTTTTTTTCGGCATGTTCGAGCATATCTGCGCTCCTTAGTGCCTGAAGATGCCGAAAGGCAAATACCGGGTAATGAATAACAATACCTATGGAAGTGTACATATTATTTATGCAAATATCAGCCTCCGTGGCGCAAATGGCAGCGCGTTCGGCTGTTAACCGAAAGGTTGGTGGTTCGAGCCCACCCTGGGGCGAATATTTTGAAAAATCAACAATAAATATTTTGTCAATCCCAAAATAAACCGCCCCCGGGTGGGCTCAAACCACCAACCTTTCGGTTAACAGCCGAACGCGCTGCCATTTGCGCCACGGAGGCATGCTGCACGAAACGAAAAGAAAATGCAAATGTTTTATGATTTTCAACAACCTTTTGTCGAAATAAACATGATAAGAATTAACAATGCATAATAAAATTTTAAAAACCTTGAAAACACCAGAATAAAATCAAACATAGTGACGTATACATAAGTGTACATATTTTTAATCATCGATTGCTTATAGATGTATATTTTTTCGAATATAAATAGATTTTATTGTAAAATAAATTATTAAATATTATGCTGATGTAGAAATTACATAATGTCAATACAATATCATAATGGAATCTTGCATATATTGTTTAACCCAAATTTCACCTTTGTTTCTAAATGGCTTTTAAGAATTGATTTAAAGATGATTCCGAGAAAAGAAATTACAGAAACGTAATGAAAGCCTACTGAAATTTAGCGATTGAAATAAAATATTTTTGAAAGATCATTCATTCAGAAAAGGAGCTCATTTTCGAGATACAATGTAGAAAAAAAATAAATACCTTTTAGTGTATCTTTGTAAATACACTATTAAATGATTTTTTTAAGCCTCTCTGTTGAAAAATTCATATCTAATTTTTTCACCAAAATATACCTTCTTTATAAATTTCTATATTAGAAAAAATTGTCAAGTGATTGGAAAGCCAAATTTTAGAATCAGTTTGTTTTCCATGCTCAGTCTATATATTATTCTGAAAATGATAACGTATTGTTTTCGTTAGTTTTTATTTTGTTTAATTATATTAAGCCAGTGCTTCGCAACCGGTGTGCCGCGGCACAACGCATCTGCGAGGAGAAAAAAACAACATTAACTTACATACAATCTACAAAATATGAACGAAGAAATAAGCAATGTCACATAACGTCACACAATGTCAAAATCATAATATTACTGAAATCATCAAAAACCAATAAGCTCAGGTGAAGAGTTCCGTCACTTCGAAAAGCTTCCACCTAACTAGGTTAAATCGGGTTTAAATGGTTATATTTAAAAATGCTGATTTTTCAAATTCATGAAATAAAAAAAACGAAAAACAATAAATGTAAACTCAGTTTTTAAAAATTACCTATTTGTTCATGCGGTGTGCCGCGAGATTCCGCGCAGTGCTTAGGTGTGCCGTGGGTGAGAAAAGCTTGCCGAGCACTGTATTAAACAATTATTTACACATTGTTCGTATGTTTACATTTTCAAAAACTGTTTATTTAAATTAATTTCTTATGGATAACGTTGAAGATTTTTTTGTAATCATAAATCGTATTAATCATGTATTGTTGTGAATAAATTAATTGAAACAATATCACAAAAACAAACGCCTCGAGGAAGGTTTTAAAACCACATCATGGATCATGTAGTATTTATATTCTTTTACATTTTCAGAATAGGATGCCTAAAAGCAAAGGTTCGTTAATATTAAGAAATTTATTTTTTCAATTAAAAATGTATAAAATAACGTTTTGCTTAGTTCTTGTAAATATTTGTTACGTTTACTTCCAGCTGCTTTAATTTACCAAAACAAATTAACATGCAAACAAACGAAATCAACCCTAATCATTGTTTGTGCAAACAGTCAAAGGGTAATTTTATAAACCCCCAATTTCCAGGAAATTATCAATGCGCGATATCCCAAATTACCATAATGAGTTCATTTTATCTAAAATATTTATGTTTCTACAATAAGCGTTGTACAACAAACATTATTTATACACTGTGTATATACAGTATTTTGTTCAATATCCTTCAATTGAAATTATTTTGTCATTATCATATAAAGTGTATTATTATTTTGTGGTAGACTTATAGCTCAAATAAAAATACACATGTGTTAAAAAATTACAACCATAAGGTGTGTGGCTTACCTCTAAAAAAACGCTTGTAGAACTGAATAGATAGCTATTACTGTACTATTATGATGGAGTTCTACTTCGTCAAATTTCAATAATGTGTGTGTAATAATTTATTTTGAACGTTACATAGGTAAGATAATAAGAAAATAAAAATGTTTTAACTCAAGTGGTCACGTTGCATGCTAATGCATTTGGCAGTTAGTGGAAGTATACGTTTATACTTTTAATAACTGTACAGCTAAGTAAATAATAGATTTAATTTAAGACATCGACTGAGGGTGCTTGATGGAATTTCAATATCAAATTTGGATTATTGAGATTTTGTACACTTCCATGTATTTTGTCACTAACGACCCGGGTTTCGCCTTTCGGCATCTTCAGGCATTCGAGCCCACGGATGGACTGGAACTGAGAGACAGTAAACAGTGTCTAACGTTTATATAGAAGATACAAATGCGACAAATATTATTTACGAGGTAAGATATTATACGTCTGAGAGCTACACTGATACCTGAGTTAAAATTTCGGGAATCTCCCTAATCCTTATTTTGTAAACACCATATTAACAGAGTGGCGAATTGCCGCTTTTCAACTTCTTTTAGAAATACCAGTGATTTTACAATTATAATAGTATTGTGGGTTTTGACGGGATGTAATTCGACGAATGGGTAAATATATACAATCATTCCACATTTAGTGACATCTGTTAGGTGTTTCAACGTATCGGATATAATAGCGGAGAATTAGGAAGGTTCAGCTGCTCATTCAAGATTGGCAAGGAGTTTAACTGGGCTCTATTAATTTCCAAAATTTCTTGATAAAATAATTTATGATCCCCCATGTTTTTATGCAACAGTTTAACCCCATCATCCCCATCATCCGCATTCCGCATTATCCGTGGGCTCGAATGCCTGAAGATGCCGAAAGGCGAAACCCGGGTCGTTAGTGACAAAATACATGGAAGTGTACAAAATCTCAATAATCCAAATTTAAATAATAGATTTATGAAAATACGCCATCTTATATTTTTAATGTACTACAAGTTAAAGACAATTTTTTTAAACCGTTACCGTCGAATAACATCATAAAACTTATTAAAGTACTGTTCATGTATAAAAAAAACCCCCCAAGAAAAGGTTGAACCAAATGTTTATTTGTCGCATTCTTATATTTTCTAATGAATATTATGCAAATTCAATATTTTTTGTTTGCATCAATCTATCTCCGCTTGATATCATATTACATATAATAATTATTTATAAACAAAAACAAGTTAATGCTCGCAGTATCGGATCGGTCATCGACTGCACTGTATAACGTATTTTTTCGAAAATGGTCAAAATTTCGGAGCTCACTTGTACGATTGAAAATCGCTGCTTAAGAACGTTCTATAACTAAACCCCCAATTTTCTACTGACACCGAATTTCTCTATTCCTTACATTTTTGTATAACGGATCTTATCTGAATATTCAAATAAATTTCTATAATTTTTAAAATGTATAGCAATATCTAAAAAGAAATAATTTTCATTTATAATATAAAATAAGAAGAATACACGTTGCGTGAAATGAACAGCATATTCCGTTAACGTACACGTCCCCACATTGACCTGTTGATGTGAAAGGTTCCACTAAGGTGGAAATTAAATGTACCTTCATAAACTTAACATACTTCGGGGAAGAACAAACTTTGACAGACTTTGTTTCCGCTAAATTAGTCTGAACTTAAGTAATTTGAACGAATAAACAAATTTCAACTGTCTAGCTTCAACGTTAAATAGTATAAGCATTTATTTTAAAAATTTCTCTCAATATTAAAAATCTTGCAGCAGATAAAATTTAACTGCAAAATGTACGTCCTTGAAAGGAATTGACAAATGACATCATTCAAAACACACTGTTTCTTTGAATTATTCTATAAATGGCGAGATGTTGGTTTGTTACCTAATTGGGGCATTCAGTACAGTATTGAATATTAAAAAATATATATAATATTCTATTAAATCATAATAAGTTGATAGTTATCGATATATACAGCTTTTTTTCGTTCTTTTGACTTCTTTACAAATTTTTCGAATCTGTAAAGAACACATACCGTATGTCTCGATAACATTTCACTTGTTAATAATACGTGAAAGCTTTTTGGGTTTATTCCTTCTATTCTACGATAGAAACATTTGTTCTTAAACTCGTAAAATAAAATAATTTCATGTCTTTTTAATGGTTACCTCCTACAAAATGCGACACAAACAATTCTTGTTCACTGAGATGTATTTACTTAAAACTGTTATAATACAATAGAAGCCTTATATCGCACCCCTAATGTACGCATTATTTAAACACATTACAAAGACTTTGTGCATTTGGCAAGCGAAATTTCATGGCGTAGCTTTCCTTAATCATATTTATAACTTAAAATGTACATTTAAAGTACGTAAGCATATGAAATTATTACTTTCTTACTGAAACCACACCTATTGTTACCTTTTACCAATTTTACAATAAACGGTACATTATATATACATCACATTTAATACTTTTTACTATTAGTTCTTTGTGAAAAAACATTATTGGATACAATGAAAGAACAGTTTATTTAAAAAATATATAAATCACACAAACATCTGGACCGGGATTTTCAGTTAGTGAACATTTTCTAATGATTAGAAATGAATTATTCAAGCATGTAATTGATAAAAAAATGACAAAGAAAATGAAACAAAAAGGAAAATTGGGTAATTAAAATTATGAGCGTCTTTAAGATGTAATCCGTGTCCACTGCTATTTTCAATCATGTATCATTCATTTTCTGCGGGCCGTGGGTCATAGTTTTTCCAGACCCGATCTTATGTTTCATAATTATATAATTTAAGACATCGACTGAGGGTGCTTGATGGAATTTCAATATCAAATTTGGATTATTGAGTACAATGGTCAGTTCGAGTCCATTCGTGTGCTCGAATGCCTGAAGATGCCGAAAGGCGAAACCCGGGTCGTTAGTGACAAAATACATGGAAGTGTACAAAATCTCAATAATCCAAATTTCATAATTATATTGTTTCATTGATTTAATTGGTATTCACTTGACAGAACTCCATTATAATAGGATAAAGTAACAAAGTATTTAGTTCAACAGCATTTTTATTAGGTAGTTGATAGCTATTTCGGATTAACGCCATCGTCAGAACTGTATACATAATTTCATTTTAACTATTGTATTCACTTTCCCCTGACTAACTTATAATAAATTGATAATGTTAGTACGTAATTGTTCTTGGTTTTGTTGTCATTATATTATTTGAAATATCATTTAAACTGTGCCTCCTTGACGTAGTTCTTAAATACATGTATATGTAATTGCTTTAAATAACGTGTTTTCTGTTAAACGATTATTATCTTTCAGTCTGAAGATGCATCTTAAAGAGACGGAACGCGTCACGTTAGTAATAAATCAAGTGTCTCAGTTCGAATCCATTCGTGTGCTCGAATGCCTGAAGATGCCGAAAGGCGAAACCCGAAAATCTCAATAATCCAAATTCAAGTGTAACTAAGTTATCAATTTTAATTTTTGTTAAAAATGAACTTCCACAAATAGAAAATATTATCTATGCTATTCATCTTTTCTATTTCAAAAAGCTGTCAATAAGTTTCACTATTTTATATTAATCAATATGTTTAATTTAAATAATTAATTTTATTTTTAATAAAAAAATATTTCACATTCTCTTATTAATAGTTTGTCATTCTAATATGTTATTAAATGGTCAGTAGATATTAAAAATGTTTTTTTATTATATTATCATACATATCAAGTACTTTTAATACACTTTGGTTTAATAATTCAATGCAAAAATTATGATATAGGGTGATTTTTTAGAGGTATAGAACTATAAAATGAAATAAAACATTTAATAATCTTGGTTATTCTCATTATATTAGATTTATTGAAAAGTTTATGTAATGCCATTACCTTTTAAAAATGATTTCCAGTATGTGGGTGCCACGGCTGGTTCGAAGAAAGCGCAATCTCGAAGTGCAATTTTCAAGCACTCTCTGAAGTAGCTGCGGCCGTATATCGGCGATAACGAGGCGAATGTTGGCTTCACTATCATTAAGCGTTGCTGGTTTATCGACGTAGACTTGCGACTTCACATACCCCCACAGAAAGTCCAAAGGTGTTAAATCACATGATCTCGGTATTCAACCAGAAATGAGCCTCATCGCTGAACAAAATTTTTCGGTAAAGTCAGTAACGTTCTAGGCGGCATCGTCTTTGAAAAATTTATGTGTGATGATTCCACCAGCCAATAAAGCAAACCGTTATTTTTATGGTGAAATGACAAACAAACTGAGCACAAATCAACTGTAGATAAAGCTATTCAACCAGAAAATCGAGCTGAACAAAAAACAAACCTCTAAAAAGATGCAATTTTTGTATTAAAGTTGCGACGTCCACGATGGTCAAACGGTCATTTTTGCAAACATATAATATTCAAATCGACATGTATATTAAATCTCATTCGATTCGCTTAGCTATGGTTACGTATGGTTACGGATTTCTCGGGCTCAATTCCCGGTGCGGACGGTTTTCATAGATTGATCTTTCAATCGATTTATGGATTTCTGTTCGTAGTCTGAGTCCTCCCTCCCACCCATTCCATCCTCGCGGGGCGTAGCGAGAACGATTAGCTAACCACTAGTCCTGTCATAGTTCTATACTTCTATCCCTAATCTCTCTTCGAAAAAAAAGAGTGGTTGATCAACTGAGTAACAAGCAGTTCTCGTAGAAAAATTCTGTAGATACCTCCATTAGGAGACCATATGTTCCACATTGGGAGCGGACATGAAAAAAAAATATTATTTTTTTAATTTGATGACTAAATTGATTCTACTTTAAATGGAGGATGTGTATTTTATCCACCCTTATGCAATAACAACTCGCCTAACTTTTTGTAATGCTCCAAAACTTGCAATTCTACCGGTCTCTTTGTGAATAATAAATGAATGAACTCATGATCACGGTAAACGGACTGAAAGTTATAAGCTAACGTGGGGGAGTGCGTTATTTTTGAAAGCTGATTGAAGTTCGACTCACGAAATACATACGTATATTCGTATGTGGCAATCTTCAAAGAAACCACGATAAAAGCCATAAGACTGACATGGCGGAGAAGATGATAAACCCTTTACGCACAACATACACATCAATAACCACTCTCACTAAAGATATGTATTATTTTACATTATTCTCTTACATTTTTCTCTATCCATCACAATCGCAAAATTTATGGAATATGGCAACTCTTGTTTGTATATTGTCAAGCTTTTTGTTTCTTCTAATTTGTATACCTATTATTTATACCTTACAGCTTACAGCTATCGTTTTTTTTAGTATATTACAACAAACGAACAATTTTCAGACATTCCGACATATAAGATACATTAAGAAATCCTGAGCATTCACAAAGTGTAGACAGCACACAGCACAACCACGTGTAATATTGTAATGGATGTACATATCTTCAAAAGAAAGGACTATCTAATGATTTTTTAACAAATAATCGCCCGCCTCTCTTGTTAAAAAATTAAGGATATAAATATGACCTTGAATACTTATGGCGATTCATCAATACGACAATGCAGATTTACAAATAGTATGATATTTATCTCAAATATATCAGATATTTAATTTCAAACATAACATTTTTAAAAACTAGCGAACTTGCAAATCCAGTCAGCGAAATTAAGCGATGACCGATATATACGACGCCAATTCTTCAGACGCAATGATAATGTTGAATGCCCTGGAAAAGGCAAGTCATGATGACTAAAGCAGAACACAGACGGCCGAAGACGGTATACATCGAAACACAAAAAAAATATTGCGTATAGCCCAAAAACAAAACGTGTATTAAATTGTATACACTGTTATTATGAAAAAAAAATTAAAAGACAGAGGGGTAAGTTCTTTTGCCTTTCTACAGTCGATATAATATATATTTATATATAGATATAGTGTATTAGCAAATTTTGTGTGAGTTATACACAATATTTTTTGATGTGGGTCATGTATTTTTTCCTTTCCACAGTTGATACGGACGACCAAGGGAAGGACGGATATTCTATAATCGCGCGCCGAACTGAAAACACACTCATAGAGCGACTCTCTGTAACTGCATAGTCTTCACATTTCAGCATCATCCTATACCTACAGTTAAATCTCGTCAATCATAAAACAGTCGGAATTATATTTCTAAAATTGCATAGCACCTCCAGTATTTTATAAAAAATTGAGGACTGTATCATAATAATATCTATGGAAGAGTTGCCTACGTTATGTACTATCACTCTTGTCATTGTATATCATAGGCACACTTCGTTAGGCCACTCAGATCTACTTGTCTTTCAAGAATTTTCAATACTTGAAAAACGGTCGCTTAAAAATTGTATTTTAGCAAACCAGAAAGACAACATAAAGAGTAGTAAATTTTCAGTATAAACCACTTTTCATTCACAAAAATTTAAATGTCTGGCACCATGGCCACATGTCTGTGAATTTTCACCGACAGCGTTAACGAGTTAATGTTTATGGCTTGGAAATCTAAGCTTTCAACAAAGTATCGAGTGACGTTCAACCCTCTACATATTTAAAGCTTCTTAGATAGCGACTTGAATAACAATGGTGAAACGATATAATAATTAAAACATTTAACTAGGTATGCGGTGTTACTACTACTGTGTACTTAGTGTCGTATATCATTTAAAAATCGTGTATGTGTATCATTTGATGATAAAATTAATGAAAATCCACAATATAAAATAGTATACAACGTGTATATTTATATTATGCGACTGTCTAAGGCAATAAGTGCAATAAGCAAAAAGTAAATTACATAATTTTTTTAAGTCTCTTATTCACAACGTTTTGAAAACTCTATCAACAAATTAATACTGTTTCACCCTCGTCTATATATGTCTGGAAATACTGATTTCATATCAATGGCGTATTAAAAATAACAATCGAATTACAAATTAACAAGTTTTTGATAAGATGAAAATGGTTACTTGATTCGATATGCTGCATAACAGATTTCGTGTAGTTGAAAGTCGATATTAATGTTGCTAAAGTATTTTTTAGTTAAGTACGTAAAAGATTAACTATTTTCACAATCCTCCATTGTTGGTTTCTTCATTTAAAATTGTTAACCTACGAATATCTTTAAAAACGTGACATTAGTACATTTCGATAAAAACTGATATAAAATATGATGAAAAATGTATGAAACTCAATACAAGCTTTGTATTAAAAATAAAATATCACACTCCTCTTAATAATTCACATCAACTTTGTTTACTCTTTGTCCGAACTGCATAATGCTAGTTGGGGCATGCTAATTTCAGTGCAGTGTAGCACGTTGCGTTGTGACGTTAGCTGCCATCAAATGATAGCGTCACTTGATGGTAGCGCGTTTTTTTATTAGCTTACTCGCGAATTCGCTGTACTGCGAAAATGCTGCAACTTGCTTTATCGCACAAAGAGCGGTCAAATATAGAATCATGTAATGTTAATATAATGCCTCATGTTCTGTTTTGTTACAATACTTGAAAGTTACATAACTACTAAAAGCAAAAATACATGAAAAAGACATTTTACTTATTTAACAAATCATATTATCGATACTGTAGTAGGTGGAAACTTCGCAGATATGCCCCCTATATTTATATCCATATTTTTACCGTATATTTTATAACATATTTCTATATTTTAACCGTACCGCAGATTATAGAGAAATGAAAATGAAAATAAAGGACATAGATTAAAATTATTTTAAAAATAAGCGCAAGACAACTCTCAGGCTGCAACTGGAATACTGGCTAGCTTCGTCGATAGCCAAAATGAACATTTACAATAGTATTTTTCGAAAAAGTATTTTATTTTCTTGTCAAATCTTCGACTATTTTGATTTCGATTCACGAGGTCTATACCCTCAACTGCAGCACTACATATAATATATACAACTTTGTCGTCATCCTAAATGGCGAAACTAGTAACTACAAATACAAAAAATTTAACTTAATCTACATCTTTAATTTTTACGTTATAATCGGGGAGATATACAGGTATAAAAGGTTTTATCGAAAATATTTCGATTTCTATGATTATTCAAAAACTTTTCTATTGATTTCATGTTTACCTGATTATTTACATTACATATTTATGTCATAATTGTTTGCAATTTATAGTAATAGAGGCAAAAATTACAAATGTGTAAATAGTGTCGTATTTTTCATTCAAAATACCTACATAAAAATCAGAAGTAAATTCCATTTTTTTCACGGCTTAAAAAAATTATGAATGGCACGATATTTCCAGAAATAAAGATAAAAAAACTTATCAAACAAAACTCTTTCGTCTTTTCATTCTTTTAAAAACGATGCAGTATTCAAAACCATTTGAAATACTATTTTCCAGTTCGAAGAATTTCCACTTAAAAACTTTATTCTTTTTTCAGGTAAATTTAAATGAAAAAAGTTTTCCCAGAGATACGATTTCTGCCAGCCTTGTAGCTTATGTGATATATGAAAGTTTTTTAAATATAATATTCTCTCAGAATATACGAAAGTTTTAATCATCGTCATAGATATATGTTTTTCGTGTAAAATGACGTATTGGTTAAAATTCATTCCAAAGCCAAAACATAACATGTTTTTTTTTGGATTTGGATTATTGAGATTTTGTACACTTCCATGTATTTTGTCACTAACGACCCGGGTTTCGCCTTTCGGCATCTTTAGGCATTCGAGCACACGAATGGACTCGAACTGAGTCGTTAGTGACAAAATACATGGAAGTGTACAACATCTCAATAATCCAAATTTAATATTGAAATTCCATCAAGCACCCTCAGTCGATGTCTTAAATTAAAATAACATGTTTTATTTATATTTCACTTATTCAACAAATATTTACCTGAAATGAAAATGCACAAAACTTATTTGTGATGATAATGCGCCTGTCAAAAAACAGCTGTCATCTTTGTCTGCGCCATTTGTATTTTTCATTTGTATTCATAACTAACTTCGCTGTAATGCGCCAGACAATATGACAAACAATTTAAAACGTGTGATACCGTGACGAGCTCATGTTTAACTTTGTTTATTTATTTTTTTTACCAGTAATTTATTTAGTACTCATAACAAACCGTTCGTACAATATGGTAGTCATTTGAAGTAAAACTTCTAGCCAGACTAATTACCCTTCAATCTGATATGACGAAGCATAAAGAAAGCTGGTGACATGAAAAGATTTCATTAATCCGGTGGATTTTCTCAAACATTACGTGTATGCTCATGAATGTCGCAATGGGCCACAGGAATAAAAATGGGATATAAAGTTAATTTATATCTTGACTAAGCTCTCTGACTAACTAGAATCCATTATTTTTATCATGATACTAAGAAAGTTTGCGGCTCAGGAGTTGTCAACAAAAAGTATAAAACATCAATAAATTCGTGGTTATTTGTCATTATTCGTAATCGAACCAAATTCATTCATCATTAATTCACACTGGCGAGATATGATTAAGAAGGTTAATTTATAGATTATTTTTGTTTTTCTTTCTGAATACAATATTAAAATTTACAACAACAAAAATATTAATCGATGATTCTAATGATATTAGACCAGTTACTCAGATATTCAGCTGATTTTTTAAATATAATATTTGCACATATATATAAATATATATTATATTATTTTGTTTCTAAGTGTATGAATGTCACTGATGTTACACAATATAAATATCCTCAACACTTCTTGTATGAAAAAAATGGATTACAGTTAGTTTATTTCAGAAGAAAAGATAGGACATTTTTTTATAATCCTAAGCCTTTTTTATGTCCGCTGCCATGAGTCCATGAGAATGAATGAAACAAATGAATTTAAACCCCGCTTTCTAGGCCCGATACAGAGCTGCAGGGGAATGGATATTTTATCCATGCTGTGTATCTGAGGACTTAACGCTGGATCGTATTAATTTGACGGCAATCAAACATCAGATTGACCTTGAACCGGACATTTTTACAATAATATAATATTTTCACTATAGATATATAACATTGCAATATAAATAAAGATGTGATAAACGCTATCAGCAGAAATAAGGCCCAACAGCTTGCGTAACGGGTTCAGTATTTCTCAAAAAACACAAAGCGTGCTTCAATAATGGTTATTTTAAGTGATTTCTTTTATAACCTTATCTATAAAGCACGCCATGGACTATTTCAAAGGAAATACCCCTGAGAAATATGATATAAGCTTCCGGTCATTATTTTCCGTTATTTTTTTATCAAAAAAAAATTATCGTCAACACAGTCTGCTATCAGGAGATCACAGCAATAAAGAGAGCCTATCCGTAGCCTCCACCCTTAGGCAAGTCATGCGAAAGGGTAATCCGATATGGAGGAAATGTATTGCGCGATCCCTATCATCGAACCTTGTGTCCAGATCAATGGAAAAACCTAATGGCCCGTTATGCACCCCTGTTAATCAACTTAAATAGTGTGGCAAAAAACGATATGCTCGATTATTTGGGGTATTTTTGCGTGAACAGATTGGATTGTAACGAGTATGGTTATTAATTACTTAAAAAGTTAAATGTATGTTATGTAATCGCTTAAATTGTGGCAAATATTCTTTTCTTCTTTCCTTTTGAATCTTAAAACTATTGTAGGTCTCATTAACGTCATACAAAAGAAAGTGACCAAGTGTATTTATCACGATAATTGACTGAAGAACTATTCGACGTCTTACGATAGTTGCCTGAAAAAGTGTTCAACATTATATTCCTATAACAACAATAAATCTTAATATACTTAATCAAAAATTTGAGTTTAATATTATGGCGGGGGCTTTTTAGACTGATTACAAATGTTTAAACGGTTATATAGAACATTGTATTACTATACACCTGACCACTTTCCCCTGTATGACGAAGGTACATCTATCGCTCAACTTTTTTGATTCTGTAATTATTTCCGCAGTATGTAAACTTTAAAAAAATAAGTTATTGTAAGCTGCTCACACAAAAATATCTAAATAAAATATATGTATATTCAAGTTATTTTTCCAGAACGACTACACTATAAATATTATAATGAAACTTCTGTTGAAAAAAAATGTTTAATTCAAGTTTGCTTCATCTGGATTTTTTACAGTCAAAATAAACTTTCAATCGTACTGTCAGACGACCGAATGTTAAAGTAATCTGCCTCTTGGTATACTCTCTCGATAATGGTTAGATTTGTACTGAGTACTGTAACATTTTTAGTTGTATATAAGCTACAATTTAAAAAAAAAAAATCCGTGAAGTTGATATTTCATATGAAACCATTTCTATGTTTTCCTGCGAAAACGGTATTCATATTCTGTAAATATTCGTACATTATTTAAAACACATTTATTGAAATTCCTTCCTAGGTTTCACTTAGTATTGCAAACGATATTCAGTTTTATAAAGTAATAATGATGTCGCTACAACAATAATTCAGAGTTTAAATCATTCAAGTCAAAGGTCAAATGTATTACATATTAAATAACAGATAAAAATTTAATTTAATTAAATCATTAAAAAATCATGATATTATTAAATATTACGCATGTCGGCAATAAATAATTTAACTTTTAATGTGTTTCGTATCAATTCTTTGTGGAAAGACATTACATTTATAAAAAATAAACAAATTTGTTTATATGTACTAGGTACTTCTTTATTTTTTTATATAATGATCAGGACGAGTCGCAGACAGGATCGGAATCACAATAGCCACTACTGTTTTAGTATGAGAAAATTCCAGTAAAAAATTAAGATTGATTGTCCTTTTTTGTAATCGAATTTTATATGAACTTTGATACAAGAGTACTACGTTAAGCCATGCCTTAGTTCACAATAAAAAAACAATCAGTAATATTAACTCATTGTATGTAATCCTTTATATACAGGAAGATTTAGGTATTGGCTCTTGAAGTACTAGCTCTGGGTATACCAAGATAGGGGGTAAAGAAAATTGCAATGCACGTCACGTGACTTCATTGGCACATTCATTCATTTTAAAAATAGCCTTTCTTTGGGAAATGTTTGAAAGATTGCTGACTCCGCCCCGACTGATCAAGTAAAAGCTTCTTTCTATGTATGTACGCGTGGAGCATTTCCGTTTACATAATATTATCTCATGCTGACTCTGGATTTTATATATTTACACGAGAAAACATCACGCACCGTACATAATTAAATAAAACGAAATCTTTTCCGGTCTAAGTGATGAAAAAATCAAACGATGTCGTTGTCGATGTCTGTACGAGAATTGAATTGCTTATTTTTAATGATTTTTTTTGTTGAATTCAAATATATAAACGACTAGTTCAACGAACCTTTGTCATTGTCTTGAATTTTTTATGCGTATTTTATTTTTTCATAAAATTGATGAGAATGTTTTATTTACCCTACCATAGAGTTCCTTCAATTTTGATATTTTTAATTCGTTTTTTAATACTTCACAATTAAAATACCATTGATAGAATTACCACTGTAAGACAAGCTTGGCTTATAAAATGGGGTCTATTACCAAATTTAATCCAGAAGATGATCTTTGTCGTATTTTATTCACATTTGAATGTAATTACCCTTGTAAAAGTAAATTTCGGTGATTACTCATTTTATTTCAAATACTTGCAAACAATTCTGTTATGCAGGATAAGTTTTATCCACCTGTGCAACAGGTTAAACACATTTAATATATCTCATGTTTCCCGAAACTATACCACCTTACGCTGCGCACCCACAACAAGCATCTATTTTTATGATGTCTAAATCCCCCTCCCACCCATCCGATCCTCACGGGGCGATTAGCCAACCACTAGCCCTGTCCTAGCCCTATCCTTTCATCCCTACTCTCTTAAAAAAAAGAGAGGTTGAGCAACTGAGTAACAAACAGTCCAGAAAAAATTCTGTTAAGATACCTTCATTAGGAGACCATATGCTTTACATTGGGAGCGGACATGGAAAAAAAATTCTATGGTGCGTTGCGTGGCGCATACAAATTTATAAAAAGAAAGAAGGTTTGTCTGTCTAGGGGTTGCTTTGTACGTGGTTTTTTTCATAAATAGAAAATAATAGCTTACTTTATTTTGTAATTGATCATTTTGTGACCATTTTTACTATATAAAGTAAGCTTTAATAAATGATTGGAAGTTGACAGTAGTATTTATATATGTTTTATTTCATTGTAATGAAATCACTATGCCTCAAAAACACGTATTTAACTGTATATGAAATTTTGATATTCGCTAAGAACACATTTTCAAAATAAAAAAAAAAAACAAAAATGAATAAAAAATATTATTTGATCGGTGTTTTTTTAAGAGCATTCGCTTCATTTAATAAGCTTTTCGGCAGAAACAGTTTTACAGAAACACTATTTTTCGTAACAATTTGATTTAAAAATTATTTTGTTGCCAAATGCTCTGAAGTGATCGATTTTACAGCGTTTTACACAAAATAATCCGTCATACTTTAATTACTTGTTGACTAATATTACGAAAATAACTAAATGGAATAAAATATAAGCACACATTCAACATAACAAAAATATGTATGTATGTCGTAATCATTTTGATGCCATGTTTATTTGAAACTAGTGAGTACCCGGCATGCGTTGCAATGCCACTGAAAGAATGAAAGGGTTTGTGTTTTAATTCTGTTTATTGAAGTGCTTTTGGATTAAGTGTCTGCACGGGCTGAAATTTCATAAAATTTTCTGGCCCGAACCTCAATATCACGATTACCCGAACCCGACCCGACGTCCAGGTTTATTTTTCTCAGCTCGATTTATTTTTTAATATAGTAATTCATTTATACTTTTCAAACAATATATGTTATTGTTTACATATTTCCAACGATATTCATAACACATGTGAAACAAATTATTTAAGTTATGAAAACTATTGCCTTATGGCTGACTCATGACCCGGACATAGTGCGAAATATTCTTCCTTACCCGGGCTTGGCCCCAGTCCGAATTTTGAACTGTCTTTACCAGCCTGATCAGACCTCTACTTTGGATATGCAATATTTTTTGTTTTTCTATCTGGTTCAGAAATGTCGGTGGTTGTACGTATTTGTTTTTTTTTTAGATTTTAGATTTTATTTTTTTTTCTTTAGAAAGCTTCACGGGTGTGCGCACAACAACTCACCAAATTTTGATCAAAATCGGTTGAATGGTAAAGGAATGCATACAGGACCAACAAACATCCATTCAATTTTTATAAAAAAATTAAAAATTACGTCAATTCTTCCTTTCTTCAATAATAAAAAAATATAAATCATTTAAGTTTTATAAGACTTCAAACCCGAATACCCGAAATCAAGCAATGAAAACACTCGACTCGTCATCGATAGTAGCAAAAATATTGCAACACAAAGGACATACTTTGCGATGTATGTATAATTATTGCGACATGTTGGGCGAATATTTAATAAAAAGCCATGCAAGCGGATGCTGACAGCAGTAGAGAAGGCTATTTATATCTATGTGGAAGGCTTCATGCCCGCCATTACGCCAATTCATAAAAAATGAAAACGGCATCACGTCCATTGTGTAGCACCACAATGTTACAAAATATTGCAACGGCTTGTTGATTCCGCCACAGCTAAAAATATAGAATGCTACAGGATGACACACAAGCGCAGTCCATATTTTTTCTATTAGATAATTTTAAAGGCGTTTTAAAGTTTTGGTATGCAACCCTTTGCATTAGAAAAGCGAACTAAAGGGGACCAACTGTACTTGGAAAATTAATGTTCAAAACGCGTTAGTGACAAAATACATGAAAGTGTACAAAATCTCCATAATTCAAATTTGCGTACATTTGCGTTATTTCAATTTATATAATTAGTAGTAAAATTCTATATTTAAGGCAGTGAGGATTCGTAGATACTCTGCATCGAACTGAAAAACCATGAACTATCCGCACTAATCAGATAATAATATTCTTTTTTGTTAAAATCATGCTGATATTTTAAAATGATTGATCTTTGAGCAACAGCTTGCACAAAGCAATCTTTATATATATAAAAATTAATGTTTTTTGTTTGTCCCTTATGCGTTGCTATACCATTCATCCGATAACGATGAAACTTTTGTGAGTTGTTGTGCACACGCCCGTGAAGGTTTCTGAAAAAAAAGTAAAAGTAAACAAATATTTTCAAACAGCGACATTTCAGTTCGCGTGTGACATAACAAGTGGTGTTAATTGTTAAATTCCAATTGCCGGTCTTAAATGGAAAATTTAAAAGAGAAGATCTGCTGCTACGCATCCCAGTGTTTCCGACAGATATGCCAGTCGAATTCAAACGTCTGCTGTTTCCAGTGCGACTCGCATTTTCAATGACCATCAACAAAGCACAGCAACAATCGCCACAAGTGTGTGGACTAAATTTGGAAAATCCATGCTTCTCACATGGACAGCTGTGTGTAGCCTGCTCACGCGTCGGATAGCTTTCTGATTTATTTGTGTAAGCATCAGACGGAAAACAAAAAAGATTGTGTATTCAAAAGCACTTCGATAAACAGAATTAAAACACAAACACTTTCTTTCTTTGAGTGGCATTACAAAGCATGCCGGGTACTCGCTAGTAATTGATAATTATCGAAAGCGAATAATTACGAGAAATGCTGGTTCGGAGAAACGGAAATCATGTTTTTTTATTTAAACACGTTTAGCTTATTTTTTATACGAAACTAGTATTTTTTACCCGGCTTCACTCTAGATAGGGTCGCCTATATTAGTTCATTTAACATTTTTCTCTTCCTTTTCGACATACTTCTTGTAAAACCCACGAAAAGAAGGTTTCGCTGTTTTAAGTTTTATAATTTTACATGATGGATAATTTGTGGCTCAATCTCTTTTTTAAATTTTACGATTCGCATGAAAAGTTATTATTTGTGATATTCATATTGTAACATATTTATAGTCGCTACGGAAATTCAATGTGTTGTTATGACATGACAGATTATTTAAGTATGGAACGGTTGCTAAGTAACAATTTGCTATTATTGTTCTGTTGCTTTTCATTGAGACGTCAAAAATATCGCGTTTTCAGTTTTAGGTTAAAAGTTAAATGTTGAGAGTTGAAAGTTGAAAATAGTTGAACTAACAATTGCAGCCAAAATGACGTGTGAAAATTTCACGTCGCTGATGTGCGCCGTTTCGGAGGAGTTGTCGTGACCGACAGACATACAAACATACAGATTTCTACATGTATTTTGTGCTATATAGTAAGATTGGAAAGATATGTATATATAATATTGAATAAAAAACTATCAACAAAGCAACATCATCAGCAACACATCTAACGGATACATTCCGAAGTTTTGCATAGTGGATACTGGATGATGCGAACAAAAGGCTGCATATTTTTATAACAAAAATTATACATTTTTTTATTAAAAAAAATACATTTCACTGTGTTTTCTCTTCGAAAATAATATAAGCTTACGGGGTAAGCAAACTGCTGCGTGACTTGCGGGCCAACGTATTTATAAAACAGAAGTGTACTTTTCGGCAGAATCTACAGAAGAGCGGTATCACGAATTGGGAAAGCCGATTAGCATCAGAAGATTCTCAACGAGGAGCCATGGAAACTGTCAGGTATTTTCAACAGAATATTAAAGCTTTTTCTATCTTCTCTATTGCTTCTCTGCTATCTTGTTCAATTATATTTGATGGAGTACCATTACGAATATACAATTGAAAAGATGTCGAATAATAAGATCGGTCGTATTTATAAGAGGAAATATAAGGCAATATGGTTTTGTGGCTCAATCGAATGAGTTCTTAATTTATATAAGCACCACTTAAGATTTCTCCGATCTTAATGAATGCTTTTATAATTCAATCAATTATAATTTCACTTCATATTTTTTTCAATTGAATTAATTTAAAATATTCTGAAGATAATTGAGTTGATCGAACGATTTTTATTAGTTATACATAATTTATAAATAAGCTTTCTTCAAGAGCGCTTATTGAATAATAATAGGATGAATTTTATTTACAAAGAATAATTTTAATATTATATATGTTCAGCTTACTAAATGTTTATAAAAACCACTTACTATTAAGTTTATCATATATCTACTTACCCCACTCCTCTTTTCGAACTTCATTTTAATATGAATTCTCTATTGGAAGCAGTCAATAAAGTGGGTTGTATAGTGTGAAGATATTTCTCATAGACATGAAAATCGCGTCACATTTAGATACACAAAAAATGGAATAACCAAGTTCTTTTCCTATCTTGATTGTACATTGAGGGTTAAATCAATTTCTTCAAATTCTACTGTAATGTCAGTACTTAATTATACTAGTACTACATTATAATATTGCTACCTAACGTTGAATTCACTGGTTGTGTAACTGAGTGGTCAGCGTCATTCTCTGCGGTAGTGCTCCGCAACCTTTTCTCATCCACGGCATACCTAAGGACGTTTTAAACTTGCACAGCACTCCACAAGCAAAAATACATGTAAATTTGAAAGACAAAATTAACATTCACTAATTAGAATTAAAAGTAGCCATTAAGTATTTCTTCGTAATACAGTAGGGATTAATATTCCAATCCCATTTACTCGTATTTCAAAAATTGAAAGCTCTTGATTCGATAATGTTTATTGATTTAATAAATTCGTTCATTATTTTTAATAATTCAAACCATTAATGGTTTCCGATGTATGCAGCAATGTGTTAATCCTACTTTTGTTTTATACTCGAGACAAACTAGGTTGTATCCCCTATCGTTACCGTTGCACCATCCGTGCAAACACTCATACTACAATAATACCATTTATTTCATCAGTTGATAATGCTCGTGATGAGCGAAACCGGTCCTGATCATTATAAACATGTGGACCACTAAGAATTGACAGCTAACACATTAAAAGTGATACAATAATTGCATTGAATGTCATAACCTTTGATATAATCGTCTGTTGCTCGGAAAATTTCCTCACCGGTATTACAGTCCTCTCTGAAAACTTTTTGAAAAACGTATCTCTTGCAACCAAGTAGCTTTATTTTTTCTACTAGGAAAGTTTTCGATTTTTTCTCATTTTGAACGGATTGCACCGCGGCACACCTGGCATCGTCTCGCGGTGCACCGATGTGCCGTGGCACACTGGTTGTGGAGCACTGTTCTACGGGCTTGAATTTCGGCCCGAACTTTTTCATTTTTCAAGCGATTTATTTTTCTATGCTCGAGGTGTGGATATATATGATATGTAAAGATTTCCCTCCCACAGATCCGATCACAAACGTGGAGTAGCGAGAGTAAACGGCTAACGACCAGTCCTGTCCTAGTACCATCCTTATAACTCTACTTTCTTCAAATAAGAGAGGTTGAACGACTGAATAAATAGCAGCTCCCCGAGAAAAAAATCACATTGGTAGCGGACATGGTTAAAAATGTTGAATTATTAATGACTGAGAACACCTTCGTCTTTTCAAAACAAATTAGTGACGTCAATATTATAATCATTGAAATGAAATATTCTAAAATTAATTTAATAACGCATAATAATAAATAGTAGCTGCCCGGTACTATTCTATACGGGACCACGAAGTAACAACTCGTACAGTTGGGAACTGTTTTATTTGATACTTGATTTGTATATCACTCTCAGATGATTGGAGGTTGATTCATATAATATAAGGAATACCACGGGGTATCCACTGTAGTCATATCCTTCAGCCACTTAATGTGGCATCTTCGATATCATCATACAACACAAACTTTCTACTGTAGTGACATTGTTGTTGGTCGTTGGCATAAAAAAGGAATTTAAAAACGGTCAGAACGTCACAGAGATACAATAAAAAAACCGGCATGATGTTTCATATACCTTGTAATACTCCATGCGATTTTAATATATATTATATTTTAACACTTGTTTGCCAACTCTTGCAAAGGCTCATATTTACACTGAAATGAAAACCTTTTTTAGTTAAAACTATGAAACTCTTTGTGTAATCTAGTCAGTGCCTAGCGTTTTTTTTTTGCGATGGGTTGTGCGGGTGGAGGAAAGAATAACGAAATAATCCGAAATATGCAACGTGTTCGTTGAATACATGTTTGTTTTAATGCACGTTGAATTCTTTTGCCTTTTTTTGTTGGAAAATTTGCTGCTATTTTTGCGTGTTTTATTTTTATGACGCTTCAAACGAGTTTTGGTCATGGTATGTCGCTTGCTTTTTAGTCTACTGGATTCGGTAAGCCTGTTATATACATATGCATTCATTTTTTCGTTTCAGCTTTCACAGGTAATCAGTCAATTTTGTTTTACAGCTTAAAACACTTTTTATGTTAACTGTAACCGGTGTCATTAATTTATGCATTTTATCGTACTCCGGACAAAATGAATATTTGAAGTCAGCTATGACCTATCATGTTATAAATCGAAGCTAGTGATAGTACAAAAGCAGCGTTGGACAGAGTTTTTAGCTAGAGGGCCGCATTAAAAACTTCTAATGGACAATGGGCCTCCAAGTTAAATACCATTGCTATCACAAAAAAATTAATTGAACATAAAAGTAAAGCATTCACGAATAAGTCGAGATAAATGAAATCATTCAACATTTTATCTTACAGATCCCACACTCCTCGAAGACCCTTTCCGAAACTCAGCGATCCATCTTGGCTATGATAGACATAAGTATTAAAAAGTTAACATTTGAGAACATCCCGTCGAAGAGGGGCGAATGCTTGGTTATCACCATCCAGGATGTTTAGGATCTCAATCAAAACACCACTCCAGTCCAGTTATTCTGTTTTTGTTATTGAAGATGCAGTGGTTTAGTACACAAAAATTACCAGTTTAACATAAAATTGAGTCTACATTTACACTTAACACATGATTTTCATTTAAATTTTAACGCAATTGACAAAAACAAATGATTTTAAATTTAAATTAAATCTAATTTCAAAACAAACCAAAACAATTTATAATGACACCGATGCGGTCGACGCCTCTGTCAGCTTAACCACCGGCCGAGGCCTCTCGAAGCAGACAGCCTGCAGAATTCAAAATTAAATTTCAAAATTGCAGGCCCCCTCCCTTTTGTCAACTGTTGTCAGGCAGCCGAGGCTATTAACAAGCACCTGCTTTCTAATTTCAGCTTAGCCCGTTGGTCGATCAGCAACCGATTTATTTTTAACGACCATAAATTGTTTCGGATAGATAATTACATACCAAGAATCTTTGTCATTAAGGCTGTTCGCTAGCAGTTCTGGATCCTTTTAAAACTTAAGCTCAACAAACAAAAACCAGGGCGTGTCACATTATTTACCATTATTCTTTAGAAGATCTCTATTTAGAGACAAAATACGTGGTGGGTCTTCATAAGTGCTGATATTATTGTGATGTATCAAAGTGAGAGCGCCTGCGCATGCAAGTGTTATAGCAAGTGCGCGCACGCAAGTACTTGTATATTAGTTTGTGATCACTTGTTTAAATTAATGTCGATATTGTAATCACAGAATAAAAATGTGTATTATTTTAAAACAAAACTGTGCGTACCCAAGTTGACCGCAAACCAAACACCATTATTATAATGAATACTTTTTTAGTAAATTAAGTAGGAAGGAAAATATTGCCATTTTAATGAAATATTTATTGATAGCTTTGATTAAGCTTTATTTCTCTGATCGAACTTACATACACGTAAAATATCAAAACTTTTCACTTATAGAGTAATACTAATAAATAATATTTCAATAAAAATATAATTTTTGTCTGGTTTCGTTTCGTTTTCCTAAAAACACTTAAGTAAATAATCTATATCGCGTAACTAACATATCTTTTAAAATTTAGTAAAAAAGAACTTTGCTTTACGGGGTGTAACTAAAATCTGCTCAAAAATGTATTTCGGGCAGAAATCTTCAAAATGTACTTAGGAAAAATACTTGGATATAAAAGGAGTTATTTCCTAAAATCGTAGATGTTTCACAACTGAAATCTTGCAAAACTTTTACACGTTTCTGTTAGATGTTTGTTTGGTTTTCTAAAAGTTGTTTTTCCGCGTATAGGGAATTGAAGCGGTGTAGGTTGTCATAATAATATATATAGTACGGGTAAACTTTTTTCTCATATATACTTTTTTTATGTCTTATAATGCTGGGAGCTCTTGAGATTGAGTTATATTTTACATTTATAATTAGTTAGAATACGCAATATTTTCACTACATCGTACTAATTATAAAATTTTAAAAAACATTTTGTTTTGTACTACTTAATATTTATACTTCATTAGTTGATAATGCTGGCGATGAGTAAAACTGATCATGATCATTGTAAAAATGTGGTAGAAGTACAAAAAGTTTTTTTATATTTTTTTATAATGCCTATTCTTTTTCAATTAACTACCTTGAATGTGAAAATTAACACATTAAAGATAGTTATAGGTATGTTTTTAGCGAATAAAAGTAACAGGAATATAATAAAAAATACTATCAAATTTGAGTTATTGAGATTTTTTATACTTCCGTGTATTTTGACACTAACGACCCGGGTTTCGCCTTTTAGCATCTTCAGGCATTCGTGCGCTTGAATGCCTGAAGATGCTGAAAGGCGAAACCCGGGTCGTTAGTGACAAAATACATGGAAGTGTACAAAATCTCAATAACTCAAATTTGATATTGAAAATCCATCAAGCACCCTCAGTCGATGTCTTAAATTATAAAAAAAACTATATTTAAATATTTTTTTTTAACATTATGTATTACAAAACTAATCACTTTATGAAATATTAAAACAGTTATTGTAATGTTTTTGTGTTTGTTATTTTTCGCATGATTGACTAGTACTGTATTCAGTTCTACAATAATCTTTGCTACTTTGAGAAAAACTTCATAAGTTTTGATATTAGATGGAACTGAATGGGCATTCAGTTATCAAAGTAAAATATATGGAGTGCCCGCTAATAAATCAGTATAAAAAAATTGTATCACTGGTCAAGAGACAGTCTAACTAATTGACTATTGTTCATTATAAAAACGTCATTTATTTTTTGTGTCAGAAATAGAATAAATTAGAAATACTGGTGTACTTAAATCAATTTTCACATATCTACAACTTAATTTGTGGAAAATTATTACAAAATATAGTTTTCGTTTTGAGATACTCCGCTAGCAGTATATATGCGCAATGTGAGAAAAAAATATTTGTTAAAACATAGTCTTTCTGTGGATTATAATTAAGATCGTTTTATATTGAAATATACGTGCTATCATTTTTAATAAACAAAACGACTGACTAAATTTTCCCGCGGCTCACTGAATAGATATAATAAACTGTTATACAGCTCGCATATATTCCTTATATAAATAAAAAAATATATTTTTGCAAATATACTGTATAAAACAGTATAGAATTTCTTATTCATATGCTAAATGCATCGCATGCTCGACTAGCTAGTAATTTAGCCTGGAGCAATAACGAGCGATATTCTTGAGTGGTTTCATATTTATAGTACATATATCATTTTTCAAAAATAAGTAAACATGTATTTAAAAATAAAGTTTCGTAATAATATATACATTAATTAATTAATTTTAAATTAATTCTGTAATCATGATTTGAAGAGAGAATTTCATTTTTTTTGTTTGCCACCAAGCAAAACGCTTGAATAAGAAAAAGGTTTTTTTTTCAATTCAGTGAATGTTACTTTACATAGGTACATATAATATCTATTACATCAGGATTTTCACAACTGTATTCCTTGGTATGCTAACTGGTGTTCCACGAAATCCTGGAATGGTTTTATTTGCTGCTACGGCTGCAACAAATTTATACTTATTTGAATTCATATTAATATTACCTACCCAACACAATGAATAAAGTGTTCCGTTAAAATTTCTGGATTTGTGAAGTGTTTCAACGCAGGAAAAGTTTGGGAAACCTTGTATTACATGAATAAAATATCAGAATGATCAAATTCCGATCTACATTTTGCCAATGAGTGGTATTTTCATAGCTATATAAAAAAACGAAATTATTGAAAATCCATAATATAGAAAATAAATTTTGGTTGAAGGCCTCTCCAGTCACTGTTTTCCGCCAGAACGTATTTATCTAGAATTTTCTTTGTCTTGGATACGATATCCTTGGATTAGATTTAAACGTTTTCCAACTAATTTTCCTCGAAGATTATTTAGTACCTATAATGGCTATGATTACAAAAAAATAGTAATGAAGGAAGATCGCTTCAATTTGCATCATTAGAATAACACTAAACGACTTTTTTTACCATATAACATCGTACTGATGCAAATATTAAACAATGAACTTCAAACAAACTCCATTTTAATCCGACCCTGGTGACTGAACATTTCGATTGTTCAATTTTATTATGGGGCTGTCAAATTTTGAGACATCAATTTCAAAATTAACTACCAATAATTATAATTATTGGCAATCGTAAATTTTATTACGCATATAAAAATAAATTAGATTACAAAACCAAATTTATTGCCTAATAAAATAATTTTCCATGTTGAAAAAAGTCATTAGAATCACTTTATGGGTCGTTTTTGTGCTAGAAAAAGATTTGCGAAGAATCTAATACATTTTCCATGCGCCTGAAGATTTTTTGTCATTATATAATATTATGTTTTAGCTTTAAAGGAAATCGTATTAGCATAACGAAAACTTGAATCGAAATTGAAAAATGTCTTCCAGTGTCGAACTATTCAAATCGTTTTATATTTTTAAAAGCCGTTTATGATTTTAAATTTTTACTTTAAAGGCTCTATTTTTTTAGCTTTCGTATTCTGTATTTCAATTTGTTCTATAAAATGCATACTCATGATGTTTTTGTATATTTTATTTAAGTTTTCAAACATAGTAAGCAAACTATAGAAAAAGTTTCATAATAAAAAGCTCACTAGTCGACTATCGGTAGTTGACTCACGGTAAAAGAGAGGGATAAAAGACAAAATAATGTGATTGTATATCTTTTGTTCAACCTGCTAAATTCCCTATCAACAAGGCTCACTCCATATAGCCCTTCTACCTCAATTTAGGTATCTTATCTTGTAGTGGAGAAGCCTTAAGTTGGATATTTTCTAACGTGGCACGCACAACCGAGCCGTTGTGCTACAGGTGAAACGATGTGGGGTTCATTATAATATATTACTTATATATTTGCGCCATATATTACGAACTCTTAATACTGCAAAGAGATTATACCTCTCGACGATTTTCAACGTTTTTTTGTTCTTTATCTAAAATTGGTAAATAACTTTACCTTAGTCTACGTAGACACTAAGGTATAATTCTGTTGTATATTACTTTGTGAGGAAACAGTGTATTTGCCAGAGTTATTATTATATGCATTACAAAAATGCATTTTTTTTGGATCTTACCCTATTCTTAAAAACCATGAAATAACGGAATTTCGCTACATCGGACTTCAGATTTAATGGACAGATTTATAAATTTGTTAATTGGTTTTTATGCTTAAATCAAAGAGCCACTGCTGGTGAACAATTGTCTGCGAATGATTAGCGCGTAATCATACAGCTACGGCAATCGCGTGCCGACCAATTATTGGACGTGCACTATGTCACATCCCCTTTCACAAATTTTTGTTTTTAAATAACAGAACTTTTTTCATCTCTTTATGGAAACTTCACTGATCTTGCACATAAATGTTTTTGATCTTCTGTTTTCCAAGTAAATAAAAAAACACACATTCAGAATAGGGTCATTTCGCCAGTGGTCGGCCAGTTATACGACAGGATGTACTTTCAAAGGGGATTTTTGAGTCAATGAATGAAAAATACATATATCTTTTACCAAGCATAAAACAATAGAATTTTACAAAAAAAATGCCAATTGTCCCAGTGGTCAGTCCCAAAAATCCAATGGTCAGCCTTTCGTTGCCCAGTGTTCGACCATCACTAATAAACTTCATGAATATCGCGAAATAATTTACTGATAGTAGACAGAACAATAAAAAACATAATGATGTAAAGCATGACAATATAAAAGTATATTTTGTTAGCGATCCCCATACAAGATGAATTTGTAAAGTAAAAATGTGCTTTTTTAATTACTTACTGCATCATATAGGTCAGTATAGTGCAGATATACATTGGCAAGTGGCAAGACTACCCACACGAATTTTTAAAAATCTGTTTTTTTTAATGTATCCACTATTATTTAAGTTTTAAGCTCAAAGGGCTGACTACGGGCGACGGCTGACTTTAGGAACACCCACCCTACTTATTATTAGACAACGGACTTTCAGTTTTGACGGGTATACTATACACACTCGCATTAGTTCGTCACATCGAGGTTTTACTCTATAACAGTCTACCAACGTATATGTAATAACAGGCTGACTTGAAAATTTACATACTAAATATTTATAAGTTAGTATTCATTATTTTCCGGGTCCTGAGCCGTATCTAATAATAGAATACACAATAAATGAACGTCATAAACTTTTTATAGGAAGTTTTAGTAGGAAGGAATATTGTAAAGCAAATATACGTTTTATATAATACAGCCAAGATAGTAAAAATAATCTTTAGGGTTCAAAGTATGGCAATCCATAAAAAATCCCATATTTTATTGGGGTCGAAACAATAAGCTATCCTGATACTGAATTATCAATAATATCGCAGAAATTTTACGCTCAAAATGTGATTGAAATAAGCCGATAAAAAATTTACAGTGTGTGTGCTTAATGCGCTTCCATACATAATGTTTTCAATTTATTTTAAATGGTGAAATTTGTACTACAATTTTGCTAATTAACAAACTTTGATCTCCCAATAAACATTTCCTACAATATCTATTGACAGATGTGCTTACAACGCAGCTTAAAAATAATAAAATTAATATTTTTGCACTTGATTGAACAGATTTAGATTCAGTTTGAGTTCATTCGTGTTACAGATGGCATATACATGCCACAAATCGAAACTCGGGTGGTAAGTAACGTAGCCTACCCAAACGATTTTGATTTTAAATAAAATGTTTATAAATCACCAACTAGCGAATATCCGTCTTCGCTGGGTACTCATCGTTCTACCCGCCACAACACACTACGGATGCACACCTCATACTAAACGCATACTCATAACACAGTAGTGTTTAAGCGCTTTCAAATTAGTTCAAAGAGTATTTGAGGACTAATTACCTAATATATGGTCGCTAAATAATGACAGCATGTAATCGGAAAAACTTAATAAGTTTATATCTACTCACTTTTTGTATGACAAAGTTTGAATAAGTTGCAACCAACCGGTCCAAACATCCGTCATACCTGAGTAACTTAAGCACCTTATATCGAAAATATTGATAGATAAATATGTTATCACTGCATTTTGAACAATTAGTAACATTTGTGTACTAAAACGATTCGTTTGCTACTAAAAAAAAATCTAAAAATATAGAAGGATTTATCATATTGTTTACGTATCCTACAATTTATATTTAAATCGGCATAATATTTTTAAGCCCAGATTTACGCAGTCTTCATTAGTTGCCTAATATTATAATCCGGAAAATAGATCCATTACTTGGCAGATTTGGGAGTATTTACATTGCCATTATGAATCACTTATCTCATCTTACCCGCAATTATATAAGCACGAGGGCATTTTCGAGACGTCATCGAAGCGGGCGGAGGCGAAGGCCGGGTTTCCAAATCCGCCTACGTAATGCTCTCGCTGCCTAGCCGCCAACTCTTCGGGCGGGATTCGTGATCTTCGTCGATCGTGCCAAGAGGGAAAGCCTCCGCATTACAGCTGTATTGCGAGGGGGCGGGAAAATTCCGCCCCGACTGCAAACATTGGAGCCGTTGCTTCGGGTTGTATCTACATCCGAAACGGAGTGTCTTTAAAAAAATCGTTTACAGCTCGGATTCGGCGTCTTTTCCCTCGCAATAATATATTGTGTAAACTCAAAAGATATGATTTTGAATATTACGGGAGCTTTCGGGTGTAAAAAAATTTAAAGAAGAGTTCTTATTGTTGCAATATGCAAGATAATAAAAAGATTATTAAATTACATACCAAATTTAAGAACAGCACATATATAAATAAAAATTGTTGTACGAATAGTTTAATAAAAAAAAAACATTTTGAATTTTAGCATACAACTATTACAAAACCGTTTTTTTTCTAATTACATTTGAAATCAGCAGGAATAACTTAACTCATTCATACTGTGAGTTCTAATGAGGCGTCATCTTTTCTTTGCTTTTTCCATCGGAGATTTTCCTTTCCAACAGAATGCAGTAAAAGATCAAAAGATCTCCTTGATAAGAATACATTCTTGAACGATCCTTAGTGAGATAGTAATCTTTTTAAAAGAAGCACCATCGATTGTGATGTGTGTACCCATGTATCTGATTCTATCTACTATAATTAAGTAATTTAACACACATGTTGTAGTATTAATTGAAATCTTCAATTTATATTTTTTACAAGCATATACAAAACAAAATACAATTTAAACTTGTACGATATTCTTACACATACATAAAACACGTTATACAATCGATATTTTAAGCCACCCTGTAATGGGGTCAAACATTACTAATGGATTTTCCTTTCCCTTATGTATAGATTTGAATGATTTTATGCAAAGCTGAGATTTTCTGCTGTGATTCTTTGCGAATCGATAAGTAATTCTTTTGTATATTATTTCGCCGTTGGTACAGCTCTTTTATTCTACAATTTTGTCTTCAGATAGTAAAAATTCATTCTGAATTTCATGGATCTCTGAAAATTGCAATAAAAAAAAAAGAAAATATTGAAAGGCTAACATCTTACTTCGAGCGTTTTAAAAAATCTGAATCACAAATTATAAATGGAAAATTGAAAAAAAAATTTTAACATAAAAATATTCTGAAGCAATATGAAACGAAACACAATTATGAAGTGAGGCGTGTCGCATTTCTGCCAAACATAATTTATTAATTCATGGCCCGGTGAACAATTATTCGCCAAGTTGTTTATGCATGAATCGCAATAAAATTTCATCGGTTTTATTGCCTGTTTCCTATGCTTGTATTTCAATTTTTAATCACATAATTAATCAACGAGATTTTTACATTAATAGTTTCCAACTGCAATTTGTCATAAATGTTTTACGTTTTTGTTTATTTGTATTTCATAAAAGCTTTTTCGGTGTTTAATATTCGACTCAATTCCTCTTATATTTTGGAGTAATTAATTTTTATAATGCATAATATATGTCATTCAATTGCCAACTATGTGATTTCGTTTACAAAGTTGTTTAGCAAACTTGACAAAATCGTTTTGTAACATTAGCCATTTATTATGTGTGTTATTTACTTTGGTCATGATCCTCAGAAATCTATACCAACCTTAAACGTGCGTTAATAAAAAGATATTAAAAATAGTACTGAAAAAATATATTTTCCATCTTTTATTAAATATTTTTTTTAAATGTGAAAATTTATGCTATGCTTATGATTCAAGATGCTGTTCGCATCATCAAAGAATATCCAGACAGGATATAAATAAAGATAAACTCAGATCTTTCAGCCAGATCTGATACACTCACTGGATTAAGTATTAAACTAATCACGGCAACATATAAGCAAACACTGGAGTCTGTAGAACTATATTAAAAAGAATTCTATGTTCTAAAGAATTCTTTATAAATCGGTGGTCGTCAACCTTTAATACCTACCGCCCATTTCTTAATACGTTTTTCATAAAATATCCATGACGCCCACCAACATCGCAGTAATTCAATCCAGTGTAAGGATGCAATCATTTCTAGAAGATGAAGGATTTGAAAAAGTTTTTAAACCTAACTTTTTATTTATTTATGTTTTGATTGTTAGCAACAACATACGAAGTTATCCTCTTTAGTTGGCATTTAAACAATTTCTTTGTATATTTTCTCACCATAGCCTGATTCTACTAGATAACTGGTATGAAATGGCATCAATATATTTTTTTACCTTTTTCCACATTTTTTTAATAATAAAGCAGAGATTTTTCTATAGTTATTGGGTTCCAGAACTATTGAAATTATTTCATATTTATGATCTAGTAGTTCTTTTTCGTAAGTTACATCAACCTCATCCAAATTTGCAGTAATAGGATTTATTATCCAATAATATACTTTCAAATTCAATTATCATGGATCATTTTTCCATATCAAGTTTAAGTTCGTTAATGTGGCAACTAAACCTTCGATTTGCATTAGTCGCAGAAAATGGACTGCCATACTATTTATCAAGAATATGGAGTCTCAGAACCTTGTACCTTGTTTTAAATTGTTTTTTTTTAATCGCCCGTTGAAAGTGAAATTTCGCTTATCGCGACCATGTCCAAAACGTATCCTCAACTTGTATTATATTCCATTTTTTTTAAGTACTAAATAATATAATATATGTGTGAGATGTATAAATTAATAATGATTTTACGTTCCTGCATCGGCGATGAGAATATATGTAGTGTTTCTATCTGTCTTTTCTCGTATTTTGGTGTGAAGTTTCTCATAACTAATTGTTTCATTTTATTGCCTTAAAGTTGCCTAAAGCTTAAAATGCATGATTATCAAAGCAATATTAAAATTAATTCAATTATCGATTTAGTTCCTAAACTTAGTGATAATACTTTGTCTTATACATAAAAGATATAAACTCTTTACTAACTGTCATTTCAGGTTCATTCGTTTACTCGAGTGACTGAAGATGCCGTAAGACGAAGCCCGTGTCGTTAGTGAAGAAATACATGGAAATCATTTCAAGCAATACGGTTATAATACGGTCACTTTACGAAAATTGAGTCTACCAAAACATAGTCTTCAAATCCACACTTGGACTAGTTCAAACTTGTTTCAAAGTCTCTTCCGAAGTATAATCGGTCACGTTTTTAGTTTTTTTTTTGTTCTTTTATCTCAATATAATGCGGTAATCTCACCCAAAAGGTGCTGCGCGCACCCGGTAAGCCAAATATTGTACCCATCCTTTGAGAAAACTATGCGCCACACATAATAATAACCCAAATTTTTATACTGGCGAGCCATGAAACATTATAAACTAAAAACGATATATCGTCGCTGTTCTGGAAGAAAACACTAAATCGAAAAAATGACATATTGAGTTAGTTATACGAAAATGTTCCTTATTTCAAACTCTTCCGCATGAAAGAGCACACATGTTTTTTATAAATTATACTTTAACTTAAAAACGGTTTTGTACAAACAAACAAAATGAAAAAGGTATTCATTTCAAGCAGTTAACAAAGTCCAATTACTCAAAACGAGTAATTTTCAGTTAGTGTCTTCTTCCAGAACAACGACGATATATACAAATAAATTCAACGATTGATGGGCCATGCCATGCTCTTTATGAGGCAAATTTTTCATTGTATGTAGGTACAGGCAATTTTGATAAGCAATTACTCAGTAAAAGTGTTAAGCGGCATGTTTTTTTCATTTGATTTATTCCATATTTTAGGTGACAATTTTATGGCTCTTTAAAATAAAAGATGCTATTTTGGCATCTTAAATATTTCTAAAACATCTCATATTCAAAATGACATTGATATTATTTAATAACGGGTTATAAATAATTGCTCTTTGTGTTAGATAGTATTAACTTAGTACACTCAAACTTTGATTTTAACAGTTGATTTTTAAAAGTAAGTTAAGTTGTAGTAGGTTATGTTAGGGTTGGTCTGGTTTGGTTTGTGTAATGTTTTCTAATGGGTGGACGAAAGACAATGATAGAAGAATAAGTAACATTACATTACAGCTTCAAGCAACTATCGATTTCAACGTGTGAGTATTTATATTGAGTGAAAAATACTTTATCTTTGGGAAAATATTTTTTCACAAGTGTAATATATTTCTTCAGTGCTAAAATATAGTTTATTATGTGGGATCACTTTATTTTTAGTAAATTAATTGGTGTTTTGTGGAAAGTATTTATTATAAGTGAAAACTATTTTAATGAAAGTGAATATGATCTAAACAAAAGTGCATGTAATTGTAAGCCTTTATAACTAGTTATGTATGGATACAATTTTCAACTTACTGATATGGAATAAGGTTTTCTTTAAAAAAAAACCTGATTGGTAGTCATTTAAATTCAATGAATATTTATTGTCTCTTCAAAAAAATATTTCGTAGTATAAACCAATAAAAAAAATTATCGTAAGATCATCCAAATATGTTTAACATCTATTTAGTTATGAATAAGCAACGTTTTATATATAGCATAAAAAAGATTACATTAGCAAAAACGGAATTAGGGGACACCCGGGTTTGAACCGGGGACCTCTCGATCTGCAGTCGAATGCTCTACCACTGAGCTATATCCCCTTTTTTCAACTGGTCGTAATTTTACAATATAAGCAATGTCTCCAAACACCCACCCATTCGTGTTCACAAACGTTTCGATGACGCTTTAATAATCATATTATTCGATTATCTATTACCAAAAAATGATAGACCAATTATTTAAGACAACGTTTTTCTTATCAACAAAAGATTAAATTAATATTTTTGTAGATTTTCCACTGGATAATAATTTCGTGAACTTTTATAAGCAAATAAAAAACTCGACCAATGATTGTGCATCATCAATCACATCCCATGGAATATATTTAACAGGTTCGGCGACAAATCAACAGAATGACAAAACAAGTGAAATTATATTAAACATTTATTTTAAATCGTGTTGTATATGTTTTTAATACATATGTGTTTTATTTTTCCCCCGTTGACTAAAGCGTTTAGGAATCAAAATTGTACGATGTGATTAAATTGACTTATTATTTATTATACCCAGGGCTTTTTTTTTTTTAAAAAAGGTGCCGGAACTCGCTTTATGTCAAGCTTTTTTAGTAAATAAAACTACATTCAAACATCATTTAAATTTAATGCAGCTTTTCTTATGCCACTAAGCGCACAAACAAACCCTTTTTTTAGATTTATTCTTTATTTTATACATGTTATATCTAAAGTTAAAGAAACAATCAAATACAAACATTATGTTTGAAATATACAACTAAGACTAAATTTAAAATAAAATTGTAAATACATACATAATGTATGTATTTATGTATTTGAATAAAAGTTTATCGTAATTTCCAAAGTTTTGTCCAATTCTCGTCTGGCTTTTCTTGGTGTTAGTGTCTATGGCCGAATGTTTTCCTTTGAGTAACCACCGATCAACATATTTTGAAGGACCGAAAAGTGTCAAAGGTGGTCCCACGAGTTTGATGAACAAGAATGCCGAAACTGTTTTGGAGTCATTTGCGAAAATCCGCTTTCACATTCACTTAAAGAAATGGGGATAGAATTCAGAGCATAGGTATATCAAACATTGTTTCGTCTAATTGATTTTGAAATTTTGAAAAAAAAATAAAAATAGGTGCCGGAACGCCGTTCCACCGCGTTAAATGGAAAAAAAGCCCTGATTATACCTAATCGGTGGAAACTTTGAAAAAAAAATCACTTGTATTAGTATAATTTAAGACATCGACTGAGGGTGCTTGATGGAATTTCAATATCAAATTTGGATTATTGAGATTTTGTACACTTCCATGTATTTTGTCACTAACGACCCGGGTTTCGCCTTTCGGCATCTTCAGGCATTCGAGCACACGAATGGACTCGAACTGACAGACAGTAAACAGTGTCTAACGTTTATATAGAAGATACAAATACGACAAATATTATTTATGAGGTAAGATATTATACGTCTGAGAGCCACACTGATACCTGAGTTAAAATTTCGAGAATTGCTTTAATCCTTATTTTGTAAACACCACATTTACAGAGTGACGAATTGTCGCTTTCCAACTTCTTATGGAATTACCAGTGATTTTACAATTATAATAGTATTGTGGGTTTCGACGGGATGCAATTCGACGAAAGGGTAAATATATACAATCATTCCACGTTTAGTGACATCTGTTAGGTGTTTCAACGTACGTTGAAACACCCAACAGATGTCATAAATAATATTTGTCGTATTTGTATCTTCTATATAAACGTTAGACACTGTTTACTGTCTGTCAGTTCGAGTCCATTCGTGTGCTCGAATGCCTGAAGATGACGAAAGGCGAAACCCTGGTCGTTAGTGACAAAATACATGGAAGTGTACAAAATCTCAATAATCCAAACTCAAACCTGTATTAGTATTTTACATGTAGTTTTGGATCAATTCTTTCGTTCGGTTATATTGGGAGTATTATATAAATTATATATTAAATTGATAAGGGATATTTCTTGTTATATATTATACTTGTAACTTACAAGTTGTCACCATCACGCATGTTTTTAAAGCATCTCCTTGAGTCTATGATCATTTTCGACCTTTTTTGTTAAATTTTAGCGATTTATGATTTCCCGCTGTATATATTGAGTCGGACCGCAGTAATGAATACGAAAAAACTTTTGATTTTCGGTTTGAGTATGGTATTGTATTTTTAGTTTGTATGGCTATAGCGACATCACAGATGTGACATTAAGTAACTTCAAGGTTAACATATGACAGTGATCTCCAAGTCTAGATCCCAGTTTTATTGTGATTGGTAATAACATATGTACATTTACGAGTTGTTGCTGCGTGATCCCGTAGGGAACAGTACCGAGCAACTAGTATATTATTATTCTATTAAATTGTGCATCGCCAAAAGAAAATGCGAGTATCGTATGAACTTCATGTTTAAATGTAGATTGGAATTTGAATCATCTTAAAAGACCTGAGATTAGAAAATTCAAAATGAATTCGTAATGCCATGTCCAATTAGCATTTACTATGAATAAATATAATATGAAAGTTTTTCAGAAGCTGAACCTTATTCAAATGAATTCAACTAGCAAAGAAGACAGTACTTAAATATTTTAGGTATATCATGAAGTAACCCTTTGAAGGACATACCCACGTAATCCAAAATGCTTAGAACTCCCTATTTGAATCTATTTAAACGTTTCTCTACGGTCCCGCTCGTGTACAAGGATTATCCCAAAAAGTAGGGAAAGGAAATTTAAAATGTATCATCAAAGTCTCTCCTCCAAATAAACTGTTATTGTTTTTTTCATAATCCCCCGAACTAATTTGAATAGCCCTGAAAAGGGTTTATCAGATACGAATTAGGTATGATTTTTAAACAAAAAAAAATAAATCAATAAACCTTTTTATACTTTTAGAAGTATTATTACTTTCATGCCTTGTAAGAGTAGTTTTTTAGTTAATCGACAATATTACGCCTTATTCGGATTTCAGCATTTTATTTCCATGACATTCCCTTTTTTAATGAATGTATTCACCATTTTCTACAAAAAAAACACTTCTTAAGCCTAAGTAAAAAACCTTTTTTGTATTTGAAAATAGTTAAAATTATTGCACTTTCAAGCCAGTATTTTTTGTTAATCTCCAAAAATTCCAGATCCGCAACTGAATAAAAAAGACCTTACACTCGAGGGCATCCACCTTGGCAAAGTATGCCATACACAACATATTTTCACACTTTTCAAGTAAATTATAACAGTTTTTCGAAGGCAGATGTTTCATGTATATAATATCATCCGTTTACAATAAAAAAAAACCTTGGACGATCACGTCACCAATGAAGATATATTTAGACGAGCTCATGAGCCAAGAGGTAGACTGGCCCAGGATAGAACGTTACGCTATTACGTTACCAATAAGACGGCACCGAGAGAAGATGATATATTATCTAAATCATCCTTATCAGATGGCTTCATGTAATATCATTAAAAAATGACGATATCATTATACTGAAACTTGTAAGTATTATATGCATAAGTGCCTACAGCCAAACAAATAATGGACAAATATAACAAATGAAGAAAGTATCAAAAATCTTTTCATGGATCTAACAAACCCTTTAAAGTGTCGAAAACCATAAAGAGATGTTGAATACCAGTATTCAATTTTCTAGTTAAAACTCAAAGAAAGAATTGACCATGTAGGGCTTTTTATTAGGCTGCTCATTCAGGAATAGGTGTTCGTTAATCGGCACCCTATCTTTCGCTTTTAAGCCCTTTTAGACATGAATGCGCTCTATCTGTAAGGGTTTTAAATTTACGTTAACGCCTTTTCTTACTGCATGGCAGAATTCAATTCTAAAAGTGTTTTTAATCGGACATTTCGTTGCGTAACAAATTTATCAAGAATAACTGTTTAAAGGTAATTCCCTAAATGTATTAGATTTTTAATTAAGTCTAAGTCATGCCACATTCGACTATCGTTCTGAAAGACTTTTTCATCTTTACTTGAAACCAATTGTCAGTAGGCTCACAAAACGAAAAATTATATGTAACATTACATTGATTCCAAACTTTTTTTGCTACAGTTTACATTCACTAAGCTCATTTATTTATTATTTAACTCAAAATATCCGCCATTGATATCAAACATTTACTCTGAACCCTCATCCAGTACATTATAAATGTTTGATACCAATAAAAAAAGTTGTCGCTTGAAACGAAAGTATGTTAAATAATTATTATATATAAACATCAAAATATTAAAATATTACATTGATATTATGGAATATCAATTCAGTGTATTGAATATATATTAAATACTCGTCAACATAATCAATAGAGTAAGCGTAAGTAAATATTACGTTATCATATTAATTATTTAACAAATATACAGTAAATCCGTGTACAAAATAGTCTGATAATTCCGAAAAGCGTTACAAAATAATATATTTATGCATAAGCGTAAAAAAATTGCGATTCAAATGTGGTATTGAAGTTTCATCAAACACCCTCAGCCGACAGTATAATATTAAAGAATATAAAATTGTATTTGCAATGTGACTAGAATCCCACTTGTGTCCCAAATAGGTTAGAAATACAATTAAAAAACTTCTGAATGAATGTTTAAAAATCTCGTATTTATAATTTAAGACATCGACTGAGGGTGCTTGATGGAATTTCAATATCAAATTTGGATTATTGTGATTTTGTACACTTCCATGTATTTTGTCACTAACGACCCGGGTTTCGCCTTTCGGCATCTTCAGGCATTCGTGTACTCGAATGCCTGAAGATGCCGAAAGGCGAAACCCGGGTCGTTAGTGACAAAATACATGGAAGTGTAAAAAATCTCAATAATCCAAATTCGTATTTATAAGTTATGCTTTGCTATTCTAAAATTAAATCTTTCTTAATTATTAAATCTAATTTCTCTTTTCAATTGTAACTTCGGTTCCCCACATATCTATCAATTGATCTCGAAACTGCGCTTGGTTCCTTTTCAATATTATTTCTACTGTCGTTTGGTATGATCCCGAGATACCGCGGTTGAATTTATAAAATCCCGTAATCAAAAATAACAGACCGGTTTCGCAATCCCTCATTGTGGTTAATTAACGGATACTTTGCGATGTTGATCAAAATTTTGAAAGTATTTATTTTGACCCTGTTAAAGCCTTTTCTATCGTTTCACAATCTAACCCGCACATATCTAATTATTAATTTAATCCCTAAAGGTACAGTTTTCGTTTCCCTTATTATGAATGTGATAGGATATCATATTCCATGCATAAATAAACTCGTCCCTTTTTCTTGTCAGGTATTCCTGAGAGAAATACATTGCCAAAAAGTATCATCACAGTAGAGCGACCAATCATTTATTCAAAGCATTCCAATTCTGACGATTCCATGAGATTATTTTTCATTTACTAGTTTGGCTTCAGCTTTTGGTAGTTAAAGATTTTCCAGAATACGAATGAACTCAAACTGGGTCAGCTTGAATCCTTAAGCCGGTTGATTAATTTCTTCATCATAATTTCAGTTATTTCTGTAAATCATATTAACCGTAAAGTATTTTTTTTATCTATACTATATCGCTGGTACACAATGCATAAATCTTATGTTATTGAAGAAAACAATAATATGAATAAAACTGCACCCAGTAAAATTTACACGACACTGATAGTTCAAAAACCGTTGACATTTATTTTTTCTATGATAACTGAAGATTTCAAACGAAAAATTCTAATTTATTATAAAGTATGATTTGAAAGTACGGCTAATATTTATTATTTACAATTCACTTGTTATTAACACTAATCCTTTCTTAAAAAGGAACAAAAACAAACAAATATTACCTTAACATAATATGTATGCAATTAAATGCAATAACTACATTTAATACTAAACAAATGCATTTGATAATCCGATGATAATAACCAAATTTTCATTTTTTTCCATATTCTAATCATTGGCTGTGATTTATGAAGCCATTTTTTATAAAATATTTCATACTCATTGAAAACGTTAAACAAAATAAACAACTTCATATATCAGCGGTCGCCAAGATTTCAGACCTCACATGCTACTAATATCACAATTTTGAAACCCGTGGTTCACTAAGATGAGATTTTTTTATCTACAATGTACCCATAAAGTGTATGTTTAGAACGATGATCAAAAAAGTTAGATTTTTTATTACAAAATGCAAACTTGTTAAATGATACCAAATTAATGTTGTAGATTCTTGGCTCTTAGGACGTTAATTCAACAACTCCGCAGACCACCCACCCGTTGGCGACGGATGTCATCGAGGATCGTACAATTCGTAATTTTATTTTAAAACTCAATATTGATGTACGAATAAAAATTTGCCATAAGTATTCATATGAAGTGTTTTTTATTCAATAGAATATTATTATATCAATATAGGGATGAAAATCCAGGCACTTAATAAATTGATGGCATCAAATATGTACTGTAAATTAACATTTTTAAAAAATAAACGTCACATATTTTTTTATGGATTCAGCGGTAATTTTGTGGAAGTTCATTTTTAATACAAAATTAAAATTGATAACTTAGTTATTTCACTTGGTTTATCACTAACGTTATTTGTTTCTTAGGTAAACAATGATTCTAATTCTTACATTAAATAAAGGGTGGGGGCGGGTTTTATTCCATTCTACTGGACGTGCTGAGGGGGGTTAAGACATGGACACTGTTACACTATTAACAAATCAATTACTGGTACTTGGAGGTGAGGAACCCAAAGGAAATAAATTTAATAATGGTGAGCCGCCTGTTCTGTTTAAAATGTTACTTACTAAATAGTTAGTAAATAACATTTTAAGTTATCAATTTTAATTTCATATTAAATAAACGCCACTCTCATTGTATACCCATTTTATACCTTAATTTTCTCTACTATCAGCGTTCGGTCGCTGGCGTATCTATGTGTACTGTCAGCGTCTTCGCAATCGCGTAGGCGCGTCCACGAGTTCGATTCTCGTGCTCAAAGTTTTGTATATGAAAAAGAATGTGACAATGATGATGACAATCACCCATTTAATGAGAAAACTTGATTAAAGTGATACATGCACTACCAGCTGAGCCACGTTCTATTTTATAATTTTAAATAATTAGCTTTTAGTCCAAATATTTTTTATAAACTTATATATCGACTGTGGAAAGGAAAAATGACGTAACCCACGTCAAAACTATTGTGTATAGCTCACACAAAACGTGCTAATACACCATATTCATATGTAAATATATAATATAACGACTGCAGAAAGGCGAAAGGACTTATCCCTCCGTCTTTTCCAACTATTTTTTTTCAATAATCACAATCTATACAATTTAATACACGTTTTGTTTGGGCTATACACAATATTTTTTGTGTGGGTTACGTCCTTTTTCCTTTCCAAAGTTGATATACAGATCAGGCGCGTGTGGTGACTTTATTTCTTTCTCGCTCAATCAAATGAAAAGTGGACGTGCAAGCGAGATGCAAGGGCATGTGGCGCATGCTCTTGTATCCTTCTTGCTCATACCCAAATTAGGTTGTGCGATAGAGATAGTGATAAGTCCACCGCACGCCGATGATATAAATATATGCGTAATTTATATTAAACCATAACAACGAGGGTATTCTAATAATTGAAACAAAATAAATTTGAAAGAATTATGATACTTAGTCCAGCAGCGGTTTATTTTTTTTTTTAAAGCGATGATATTTAAATATGCAGTAGATATCCATGGGTCATAAATTATTAAAGCATATTGTGAAAGCCTTTGGTCAAATAATAACTTCCTTCCAGATTTGTACACATACTTTTCTCATCCTTTGCATAAAAAAACAGTTTCTAAACCTTTTATTTCAATGAATTATCTGTACATATTTTGATGTAGCATGCATTGATTAAATTTTAATTTCTAAAAAAATTGAAATTTCCAGAGTAACAATAAATCCAAATTTCTTTTGCACCGCTCTTATTAAACTGTTTCTGTAGTAATTAATTTCTTTAGATTTCGGAAGAGAGAGGATGTAATATATTTGAGATGCACGGTTACTAACTTGTTAAACGAGAATATAACAATTATTTTCAGGTTTTTTTTTGTAATTACTTTTATTATCTACATTTGCTATTAAATATTACATATTTATTAAATACTCAAAGAAACGTTTATTTTTAAAATACTAATAATATACCTGTACATACTCATACACAAAATAATAAATATTGGTATTTTTAGTATTTTTAAACATAAAACACAACTAGAATTGTTTTACGGTATACATTCTGTTATAATATAAATTCCGTGAGATAGCATGAGACAAGGAGAATGCAAAAAAGTCGCCAACCACGATGCAATATTTTCCTGTATGCACTTTTCGAATCTGTTTGCACATTTATTCGCGCGGGAAATCCAGCTGACGTTCCTTGACCGTTTGAATCTTGCCTTCCTGTTAATAATCCAGATTGGTCTCAAATGACAAATGGCGTACGAAACATTGTATTTAAATATGAATGGACTATTCGGCACCTTCTTTGATTTTATGCTTTCATTTTACATTCAGGACCAATTCTCAAGTGATATTTAATTCTCTTCTCCGCTTAAAAAAACACCATATCATACCCTAAAAATGACTTTTAGTATTTAAATGAATCGTTTCGTCACAAAAAATCAGCGACTACCCTGTCTACTTTACTTGGCTGGCATAACATAAAAACTGGCGAAATATTATATATACCACATATAAGATACATTTTTTTGTTTTTGGCGGTACATTTCTAAATCCCACCGACCTCTTCGTCAAAATTCATCGAATTGTTTGTGGTACCCTCCCCCCCTTCTAAGTAAATGACGTTATATGAGGACATCTCCTATTTAAATTTTGAATGTTGATTTTTTAATAATTATTTTACATAGCAACTACTTATTTCAAATACGCCAGATATCTACAGTTTTCTTAATTTTTGAAGCACTTGAGATACAATCATTAATATTTTAACAAACTCATTCAATATCAACTGGATGATAAAATAAATAATATCATGCATAAGGCTTAAAATTTGAAACTGAAAAATATATATATTGACCTTGCTAGAAATGAACCATCTAATTGATAGGGTAGAACTCAACACAACCTATGTAATTATCCAATGACGGTAAATCCAATATAAATTTAAATCCATGTGTTGTTTGAAAATCGATCAGATATAAAAAAAATACATGTATATTTACTTAGATAAACATATTCGTTGAGATTCGTTTCGACTCTCTCTTCCGGGAAACTGCGGGAATGCCACTGCCTGCAGTCTTCTTGTCCCTTCCTCTCAGCTCCCTTTTCATTTATTGCTCTCATATAAAAATGGCAGCGTACGCTTGGGCGGGCTGTACGCCGCTGTGCATCTAAACGACCTCTTTCCGTTTCCCCTGGGGGTTCTGCCACCCTAATACACACGTGTAATGCCCCCGACGTATTTATGGAAATTTCAACCTTACACATAATCCCTTTCCAGTGACGTGTTATCAGTAAAAAAGGGAGTATCGTCAGTAACCACCCCAGAAAAGGATCACGAGGAAGATTTTTTTGACTCCTTATAAACCGTTTTTACCTTACATCCACATTTACTAATAGTATTTTACTACACTATTTTCGTGAGCAGTATCTTGTAAAAACATTTTCATTCATTTTTTTTATTTCAGAAACAACAAAAAAATGAATCAAAAGTTATTACGTTAATAAAATACTAACTGCCCGGTACTGCTCCTTATGGGAACACAGAATATGACTAGACGTAGCTGAGAGTTATCCATTCCCATAGCACAGAAACTCGCAAGTACACTCTTATAGTTGCGAAGGTCAATTTCTGTGCCTTCTTAACTCTTATTGCTTTTCAACTTAAAGTCAACTTGTAAACTGAACTTGGAGATCACTGTCGAGATGACTGAAGGCTGATTCTTGTATCATCAGTATTATCTGCAGTCGTATTTTATGGACAAATTTTACCGGCTCTGACATTTGAAGTGTCAAGAGATATACTTGTTTATTCTTCCACAGTCATTTTTATTCTCAATATATCCCAGAATACGTGTTTTACATCATTATGTATTGTAATGAAATTGTCAATGTTTATTTATAAAGTAGCGAATTTAAGGTGACATCGATTCTTCTCTCAACTGTCAGTTGTACTTAAGTATATAAATCTATGTACTGATTTGTTGACAAATAATATCAGCTGGTATGCATAAGAACGTAAAATTTGTTCAAGTCAGGCAACCAAAATATGTATTTTAAATGTCAAAAATAATAAAACATCATCCTTAAACTGTAATTCTCTTTAGCATTTGTGCAACATCCTAGTCATAATAACTATAGTTAGTAACTCGACACAAAAGAAAGAACCGAAAATAACCAATCATTCAAAAACAAAAACACTTAAAACGGTCAAAACCTCACATCGAAAATTAAAAAAGCATGCGTGATATAACATATACCTCTTTTACGATTTTGTTATAATATTTATCTGATTATATTTAAATTAAAATCAAAAAGATTTAATTGCTGTTGTACTTGCTTTTCATCATTACGGAAACTCGCTTTAAAAAATATTCCCTTAAGCTATATGTGGGCAACGTACCTAATAATTATGTTAATTCTTGTGTGAGACAGCTGATTACAGGTAACTCAACCTAACTCTATTTATAAAAAAATAATTTTACAGAGCGCAATACTCTACGGTAGACATAAAAATAAATCTGCCCTTAGCATTACAAAGAGATAGAAAAATTACATTAAGTATGGTATGGGGTACCGGACTCCACTGCCGACCAACGGGTCCAGACTATGCAAACTTTCCCGTATAAAAAGACGAGACGTTCATGGAAAAGTTTTTCATACAAAGTTACGGTACATTTTTTCAGCATGCTTTGAAAGTGTACATTTTGAATTGAAAGATGTAGGAACAAACAATCTCTCAGGGCTGCGTCCCTAGATTTAATATAAATTTTATCGCATCTTTCCGAGAGCCTTGCATCAAATAAAAGTATGCCGATCAAATCAATTATAATACGGGAGTTTCATATGTAGAAATATAGGTTACGTGAAAAATAAAATTTTACATCTATCATTTCCCAGATCCACGGCAGAATGATTAATGCTCTTGGGCTACTTTGTCCCACTAGGGTTCATATCCTAGAATGAACTTCGTACATACATTGATTTATGGATTGATATGCAAAGAGATACTGTGATAAACCCACCCTATCTCTTGAAATGAAAACGGTGTATTAGCTTTAAGTCTTTGTCTTTCCCTAAACCCATCCTTCTTTCTTCACGATCAGTTCTCACTGAAGAGTTTCTGTTGAGACACTTCATTGAAATTTCATATGCATCACATTTAAAATGTATACAACATAAAAAATGCAATTTATCGTATTTACTCAACAAATTACATAAATATCACGACCGGTTTTTTCTCAATCACTTGAAAATGTTGCTTTTCTGAGCGATACACTGATCATTATATAATATTGCAGAATAAATACCATTCATTGAATCTTATTTTTATAACATATTACATTTCCATCAAGAATCGACAACAAACGCCATTCAAAAGATGGTGTAATAATTAATATAATATTTGCATCGTCCACATGCGATCTCTAAAATCGTAGGTAAATATCCAATCAACAGACAGATTTGTGGGCCCAAAGCCATGGCATCTGCACATAAACTTATAACGCAAATGGATGGGAGATTATTTATGAATATTTCTTCAATCTTGAATTGTGTGTTATATGAAAAATAGTGAACAAGAATACAATAAATAAAAATTGTTAAATAAAGAACACGTCTGTAATAATACTAGTAAATATATTATCATAAACCAAAAACTTGCATTCCTTTTAACCAATGCCATTTTGATACTCAGTATTTGTTCAGTTGATGTTACAGTAAAATTATTTATTCTTATTGAGAGTTGGGCTTAACATAAATGCTGAATTAATTGAATGGTTAGCGTGTATGCTCTATGCATGCTTTATGTTCAAGAACTTACTTCTATGAAATAGAATATTTGCTACAAGGCGAATGAAAGGCACTTAGAGTAAATTACAAATATGTGGAATATGTATGATGATCATGTCGCATTATATTATATGATAACGTTCTAAAAGCCTTATCTTTATTGTAACGAAGTTCAATCAATGTTCTTATGATATTAAAATGTTATTTTACTTACGAATTTAAAAACATTCATTTTGGGCACAACTTACTTACCACTAAGAATATAAAATTGATCTTTATAGTAACAAAATAACTGTTAATAAAATGATTTTTTACGATTTCTCTAGAATTAAAAATACATATTTCTTAAATTTAAATTTTTCCAACTAAAATTAAATTTTTTATTGTTAATGGATGATGGAAATAAGTACGTAATGTGATTAAATTGTGAATGTTATTTGTAATGAACAATTCTCAATAAATTCTATGTGAAGTAGATATTTATCAACTGTATATTTCTTAAAATACTTGATTAAAAAAACAATTCATCAGTGCTTATTTAAATACTTAATGTGTAAAATTTTCATTATAGTACATTCAACAACAACGCGAGAAGACCCGAATCGAAGAGAGGCGAATGGTCGGTTATCGACGTCCTGGGAGGTCTAGGATCTCAAACAAACACCATTTCAAATCCGGTTAAACTCTTATTTATTTTTAATCCAAGATGCAGTGGTTTACAATACACAAATATAATTCTTAACACATAAAATTGAGTCTACATTTACATTAACTTAACACATGAATTTACTTTTAAGTTATAATTCAAGTGAAACGACAAACGATTTTAAATTAAGTCCAATTTCAAAACAATCACAAACAATCCACAACGTCAACGGTGCCGACCACGGGGGCCGGCGGCTCTCCCGGCTCGAAGGCTGTCAAACGACTCTTTGCAAAAATCAAAAATCGGATTCCCGCACCATCGAAGCCACCCTTTTCCGTCAAAAATGGATTCGTCCAGAAAACGTGTCCGCCGGCTAGTGACCGATCGCCCTTCACGACAAGAGTCGGACCGACTTCTACGAATCACTGTCGTTAACGCGGTGCGTTCTCAGTTATAGACCCTAATAAAACTTAAACTTAACAAAAAAACCAGGGTGTGTCAAATGTTGCATAACATTTGGTATAAAAATCACTATTTTGAAATAAATATTTTCTTTTATTCATATTTATTATGAATATAAACGAACAGTTATTAAAATCACGAAAAATGATCTGACTTATTTTCGTGTATACGATTATGCTAAATGTGCAGAAATTACAAGGTGAGGCATGGAGATAAGCTAAAAAGCAAATCCGCCTTGAGGAGTTGATTTGAAAAATGTCTGACATTAACGTGCAGCCTTGGCGTAACCTTCCCGTTTTCTCGCGATCTAGAAAAAAGTGGGCGTACGTAATCCGTGAGCGACCGGGAGTTCCGGATATAACGCTTTTCATGCCGGGCTCACAATCCACGCGCGGGTAGCAGAATGACCGGGGTGGTTGAAAAATTGAAGCAATATGTAAAGAGATGAAGGGAAAGTTGTCTGGGGACTGGACGTTATGTGGACACTATATTCTAGAGTCTAAGTCTCGAAGACATATACGTTTCTAGGCAAAAATCTTTCTTCGGGCTTTCATATAACTACATAATACTAATATATACCTATAATATGTAAATTAAAAATCCAAGATTCTTTCTTACAAGGTTATTTTACAGTTGAGCTGATATAAATTACTATACATCAAATCTAGAATAGCTTTTCAAACTGGTAGTTAAAACAAAAATAAAGTTATGGTAAATGTGAATCCTCGAGGCACCGCAAAACAGTGTTAATTCTAACTATTTACATAACAGGGGGTAAAGACTTTTTTATCTATTTCTTAAAATTAGAATGACTGATTAAGTTGAACCAAAAATAAATGTTATTTGATATAGGCTCACATACATTTGGTTAATTTAGGTATATTTGATTTACCTGGTTGATACCGCGTTGATTATCGAGTATAAAATATTGAAAATATTTATATATATTTGAATTATTTAGAGAATAGATAAAATTTATTTAAAATATTGAATTACAATTTTATAATATAACATACCAACATGAGGATTCTGCTATTAGAAAGAGATTTTACGTCATTCAAAGACAATGCGTCGTATATTGACATATTTCAAGCTGGACGTGAATATATCCAAATAAATACTGTTTTGTATGTTTTTATAGTAAACTTCCTTAACAATGTGTTTTAATAATTTACTGATTTTTAAGATAACTGCGAAGTACCTAAATATATGCAGTTTCGCAATTCTTTTGTATTTTTTTCAATATAAGAAAAATATAATATTATTTGCATTTTTTATATAAAAATATTCCAAGAAGGTTTTAGTTATTCTCTTAAAGAGTTAACAAGTTCAGCAGCATTATTTACTGAAACGCTTTGAGAAACTTTTCAGAATACAAAGAGAATAATATATCGTGACATAGTGTGCAATGAGAAACGTAAGCAATGTTTGCGAAAAGGATAGAACGAAACCTTCAGGAGTATTGACAAAACCTTCTCTTGACTCTTTCACAATTCCGAGATGTAAATGTTGAGTCACATTAACCTCACTCGAGAACTTTCTTTTCAGATTACAGCAAAAAACCGGACCCTCGTTTATTCCTAAGAAATCGTATTTTTTTCAACATGTCATAATCCGAAACGAGTGAAGTCATCATTGAATGTAAGAAAAAAATCAAATTCTCATTTTTGAATCCCTAATTGAATTTACAGCTGACTTCATCTAGCACATTACACATATATTTAGTATATTTATTCAATAATTATTGTAATCAATTGCTACATTCATATCTTAATCTTTATATTATAGCATTCGAGTTTAATTTGTGAAAAACGTCTTTCGTCTAATTAATCCGTACATAATTGGGTATTTCGTAGATACATCAAATCGAAAGTGTTCTCTCTGGTCAACCTGCACTTCTCCTCCGCATAACAAACGTATGCACCTCATAGTTACGCTACCACCTGGAGATTGACCGATGTTGAATATTAGGAAATCATTCACCACAATACTTTACACATAACAGATTTTTGACAAGGATTATAGCAGTAATGTGAACCTTGACGAGAGTTGGAAGATTCGAAGTGAGATGACTGTTATGTTGAGTAAAATTAGATGTAGTTTAATCGTAAAGTAGTATGCATATTTGCAATTCTTCATGTTGTTTAATAAACATCAAATTTTCAGCCAAACAAAACGAAAAGATCTCTTCAAAATTTGAATTTCTATGCCTGTAACGGTATATTACTTTTTCTGTTCTTTGACATATGTATGACTGATCGTTCTGTTACAGAAATCCAGTTGGACAAACTCTTAAAACGTCGTGACCTTACTATCTTATTCTTATCTATAACGATTCTAACATAATATTTCCGCTATTAATCAGTCTATATTAATTTTTATATGTTATCAATAATGAGGTCAAAAATTAATTATTTGCGCTACCATTTTATTAATATTATTATAAATTTTCCACAGGTTCCATGGTGTAACGGTTAGCACTCTGGACTTTGAATCCAGCGATCCGAGTTCAAATCTCGGTGGAACCTTGGCGTTTCATATCTTTTTGTTTTACATACGGAGGTAGATATTATGAAGTTACCATAAGTAAATCCCATCTTGCTGCCATTGTTTTAAGAATGTTGTTGTGGTAGACCTTCAAAATGATTTAAGCAGCAAAATTTAGTATTCATACCTAGCAAAGTAATGGAATAACACATGTGATTTTTTCTCTTCTTCTTCGAAGCTGAGTTTATAATCATGAAATTATCAAGACTTATTTAACTTTCATGCTCCTAATTTTCATATATGTGACCGATACCTGTTCTTCACGTCAGTCATAAGAGTCGCCATTTGCAGGAACTGTTTGGCTGCTCAATGCATTGCCTAGAGAAGTGGACATTTTCAACAACAAACTATTATTTTGACATACCTAATCTATAATAGTATCACAATTTCCCAATTTTTGACCGCTCAGGCTTCGATCAGTCCAAAATTCTATAAATGACTACTCCCACATGACGTCGAATTCACATCAGTTTTTAATATGATGATCCATTTAATAGGAGTTGAGTGTGTTTTTGATGTATTATAGTAATTATTTAAAAACCTATCCATCATGTTGACTCGTAATAAATCAATCAAACCCAAATATGTCATTATTTTAACAGTGTGACCGTTCTTAAAGATATCACAATAAATATTATTGACAACCGTTTTATCATTTAATGTCATCTATACTGGCAAGTCGAGAATGCCATTTTTCAGCCAAAAATTTCTATTCGAGGTTACATCACATTTACGTGATAACTTGTATTATATTTAAAAGGAATATTATAATTTATCTTCAAAAAATTGGTACCTATTGTTTTCACACCATGCATTTCAAATTATATTTTGAAAAATACAGTATTCACCTGTATCATTTCAATCGTTTATAATTTTTTTAATCGTAGATTCGCAGTTTGCAAGTCAAAAAGAAAATTTTTTATTTTCTTTTATAAGTTACAAGACAATTACATTTCGGATGTCGAACTTCATGAAAATCACCATACACCTACCTACCTAGCGAAAAACTCATAATTTTTCAATCTACAACTTTGTGGATCATAAAAATGTAACATTTTTATAAAACTTATTCAAATGATGACCATGAAATTAAAAAATATATCTGTATTTGACTCACCTTAAACAGGAACAAACCATAACAATTAGCTCCAAGAAGATTGGAAACCACTGAACTACCATGGTTATTTTCTTTTTAAAGAATTATATTGATTGTATTGTAACTAATTTTAAGTTTATTGAAAAAATCAACAAAATTTTGTAAAAACCAAAAATTAACCAAAGTTAATATTACGTATTTGTTTCGTTGCTCAGAATATTCCTAATGCTTCCGTATTCTTCTTTATGACGGTAATAATACTGTTCAACTGACAACAAATTAAAATACGGTAAAAAAAATCTCCCCGGCGGGGAATCGAACCCCGGTCTCCCGCGTGACAGGCGGGGATACTTACCACTATACTACCGAGGACATATATTGCTCTTACAAAAATAACGTTATTAAGCTATTACATTTTTATTAATATAATCTTAATAGTATGTAATCATCAATTCAATAAAACAAAGAATCAATGAAGAATTTCGCTATTTCGTAATGTCAAATAGTAACACATCCTATCCCGGAGCCTTTTCCTGATCCCGTGATTTTGGGATTGACTTTTTTTCAATTCCAAGATTGTAAGATTGCCAGGTTTTTATGTTAGAAATTCTCAAAAAAATTTTTTTTTGTAGATAATATGTACCACTATGAACCGTGTAAATGAAGCCACGGAAAAAAAATATAAAAATGCTCATACAAAATAAAACCCCGTGAAAAAGGATTTGCTGTTCATACAGAATAGAAAGGAATGTTCCTAAAAACGCATAAAAGAACATACTTTTTGCATATACCTAGGTATAGATGAAATAAAAAACAATTTGTCAACTTTTACTCCCCGCGCTATAAAAAGAGGAGAAATTACGTGTCATTATCTTATAAAAATGTAATGTTAGCTATCATTGTCATGCTGACTATAATTTTTTTATAGTCAGTATGAAAATTTACTCACCTACATACATTCGTCAACAATGAATGGATTCATTAAACCTACTTAATAATAATTGTGAAATTGACTTTCATATATTATTGTACATATCATGCAACAACCAACAAACAAAGCTATAAAAGATATCGCAAATCGTTTTATTATCAAACATTAAAACGGGCTGAACTGACATAGGTAGTCCAGTCAGCAATATGAAAAATATAAAATACAATATGAACGATTACTATTAAGCAGTATTGATGTATATATATTATGGAAACCAATGATATGGGGTCAGCAACAAATCTGGTAATAAATGGTCAGCTTACATTTATAAAAACGGTCGGTAAATAATTAACTATCCTGACCTGTAGCAATTTGGTGAACGCACATAGGCGGTCGGATTTAAGGATTTGTGCTCGGCGGCAATAATGGATAGGTTGATGCTTACATTCCGTTGAGAAGTGTCATTAGAAGTACGTATGGAGCATAAGTTGCACATTGAGAGTGGATTTCACTAGCTTAGGTAGTATAATATTATACATACCGCATAGTTAGGTATACATATACTGAAGATTTATAACCCTGACAAAATAATTTCATTAGATACTGCCAAATAAATACACGCCGTAAGCTTATTATTCAAACATAAAAAGCGATTTCCAAAATATATCATAGAAGGCTCAGTAAAATAATATATTACGTTCTTGCTCTAGGTCAGAGGTCGGTTGGTGTATGAAAACACGAAAGAACAAGAAAATCTACGCACATAAATTATGTTTTTTGCTAGTGGCCCCATGAGTATTGCGGCGAATCAGATTTCACACCGCGTATCGTCACAAAATATGGTCAATACGATTTTGTCTTGTGCCACTTGTGTTGTGTTTTTTCGGTGTTTGTTTTTCATTTCCCGCAAAAAGCAAGGGACTCCTCGGGCACCTGTTAGAATAACAATGATACTCACAGGTCTAAAAAGAAAGAAAGGCAATTGTTATTTTGTAAATAAATCAAGACTGAATTTTTCTTAACATATAACTTTCCTTACAATATAACTAATTGTAAATTTTAAGCTTAGATTATATTCGAGTTGAAAATGATTTTTTCAACACAAGTACGTATTGTAATAATTATAATATTACTAAAACTATGAAGTAAAGATACAGTGTCATCTAGGTATCTATAGAAATAATAATGATAAAAAATGTCAAATTTTTTACCAAAAATTCGTGTAATCGGAAATGCTAGCCAACTACCATTTTTAAACTATCTCGGTTCATTATGACATTCCTCACACACCTTTAGTGATGAATTTAGGTACTTTAAGTTTAAATAAAAATTAATTCATTTTCTTGCGTTAACTAATACTTACTACCTATACACACAAGTTTTTTTTATGGTTTCCTATAAATAGCTTTTTTCATCAGTGCTGCCTCACTAGTGGAACAAAAATAGTCCACATTCAAGATGCGTCAAGACTACAGAATGGAGTTCAGTACGGGCTCGTTTGCCGGGCTCGGGCGGGTAAAGACAATTCAGATTCAGGCTCGGGCCGGACCCAGGTAAGGGGTTATATATAAAGGTAAATATTTCGTAATATGTTCGGGTCATGAGTCAGCCATAATTCAATATCATAGCTTAAATAATTTATTTCACATATGCTATGAATATCGTTGGAAATATGGAAACAATGACATGTACTGTTTGAAAAGTATAAATGAATTACTTTATTAAAAATAAATCAGTCTTTTTTCGGGCTGAGAAAATAAATCTGGGCTTCGGCTCGGATTCGGGTAACAAATGTCATAATGAGACTCAGGCTCGTGCCGGGCCGGGCCGGGCCTGAAGATGACAGGGTAATTTTATGAATTTTCGGCCCGTGCAGACTTCTACTACAGAACGATTAATCGAACATAGAAACCCCAATAATTTATATTTTTATCGAAACCAAAAAATAGACAATTAAAGCAAAATATCGACGTTGACTTTTAAAATGTTTCTTAGAAGACATTCTTTTAGATTTTGTATATATTTACATAATATATTTGGAATAAGAGATATTTACCAATGAGCCAAAATATATTAAATTAAGCAGTGAATTTTACAAAACCATTATAAAAGATAAAGCACCCATTCCCATAATTTCAAATATACAAGCACTTTAAACAATCTGATTGCTTAGCGGCGCTCTTACCGCTAGTCAGTGGCCGGCTTTACACTTCACGAAAGAGAACATGTGTATTGGGTGATCCTAAAAAACATGACAAATATCCACGATCCACTATGGATTGTAGAACGAAACAAATATATCAATACTAGGGCTTACAATCCCGGAATCCCGGTCAATTATTCAATCCCGTAATCCTGGGATGTCGGAATTCACTGTGAATGCTAAAAAATAGTTCACTTATCAAATTGAAACTTCCTGATTAACTAAAACGTGTACCTCGGCTTGTCCATGTACATAGTTTCTTTATAACACCTGTAAAATTAATATAAATGTATTGTAATCTCCTTCCTTCTCAAATTTCGTAACAGCCGTTATTAACCAATTTGAAATGGAGGGCAATATTTTAAAGTCAAATTGAAGGATATGTCTTCGTTTTGGATACCATTTGGTAAAACCTACCATAATAATGCAATTAATGAAATAAAATAGAAAATATATTTTGATCATTAGTTTTTTCAAATATTTTTCTTTTTTTTGTAAATGACTGCCTGATTTTAAATCAATAAAAAAAACCATTCCAATCCCTCAAAAATTTTTTTATTAATAGATACAATTCAATTGAAGGAATAATGGACACAAATTAAATTTTAAATTTACAATTTAACACATGAAATTACACTTAATGACCAATCCCGGGATTGGGGAATTCTGAATCCCGTAATAGTAAAAGGGGTCGGCGATTGGATGCCCTAATCAATACTTGTATTTCATAGGTGCAAGGACCAACGCGTGATTGAACACAAGGCATGAAAAACAATATTTCAATAGACGTGCCTTCTCACCGACAACCTTGACTCGTTATGTCAAGGCCGCCTAGTACAGGACAGTAGCCGTCTGGTGCATTTAAATGATATTTTTATACAAAAAAACAGATATTTCAACTTTTCCACTGTTCATTATTAACATTCTTCTACCTCTTTAAAATATTCTCGAGAATAAATTGACATCAGAATATCGGTCCCACCTTACGACTGCAAAATAAAATATGAGCCATAATATCGCTCGACGATAAAATAAAATAAAGTTTCGGTATAACGTCGGCATTATCGTGATTGGATATTCCAATCACGTGGCCGGTAGCCAATATCGCCTATTGGCTTGAAAGCGCACGGCAGGACCGCACTGGGAGCCACGGCCACAGGCTGACATTGTCAAATAATAATAATGTAACATTACATCTACGAGAACTGCTTGTCACTCAGTTGCTCAACCTCTCTTTTTCTTTTTCGAAGAGAGTAGGGATAGAAGGATAGGGCTATGATAGGACTAGTGGTTAGCTAATCGCTCTCGTTACGCCCCGTGGGATTGGTGGAAGGGAGGACTCAGACTACGAACAGAAATCCATAAATCGATTGAAAAATCAATCTATGAAAACCGTCCGCACCGGGAATTGAACCCGAGACATCCGTAACGTAGCCAGCGACGAAACCAACTGCGGATTGTCAAGATAATTAAGACCATAATTGGGAGCGGACATGGAAAAAAAAAAAAAAAAAAAACATTACATGGATGCACTGAATCAAAACGGCAATATATCTATGAAAATACAAAGGAAAATATTATCAAGTCTGTCAATATTTTTTCTCTCAAATTGCAGTTACTATATCTTTGTAGTTATTTATCGATTAAAATATTTTATAATTATAAACTTAATGATTATCTTTGTTTTCTTAGGTAATTATTTTTTACTATGTCCGCTCCCAATGTGACGCATATGGACTCCTAACGAAAGCGTCTCAAATTGTTATTCAGTCGCTCAACCTTCCTTTTTCGAAGAGAGGATATGAGAATAGGGCTAGGAGAGGACGAGAGGCTATTTAATTCATCACAGACATTCACTCACATCACAAATCCATACATCGGTTGAAAACACCTTGAATGCATAATATTTCTGGTCGTATTTTGAATTCCCTCTCTAACATAAAAATATGAGAAAAAAAAATTCTATATAAATAAAACACAATTTTTGTTCTTATTCCACAACTTTATGAAACGATCATGTTTCACTTATCGCGAGCACTAATGAATAAATTATACCAAATGATTAAATTACAATTATATTTATAGGTTAAATTGTCGTTTAATTGGATATATTATAACAGAGTTAGCAAATATATTTTCAATAACAATAAACATAAAATAAAAACTGTGGGTTTTATTCTAAAATTCCACCATTATGTATTGTTTGTTAATATTAAATACAATGTAGATAGTAAATCACGCCTTGCAATTTTTCCCCACAATAATGCTGAGCAATGACCATTTTTCAGTTGTCGTAAATGCGAGTGCCTCTCTATTATTTGAGAATAATGGGAAAATAGTGGACATAACCAATTTCCACGGTTGGCCACGCGTCACAGGTCAGGCTCGCTTTGGTTATAATGGAAAGGGCTGTTCGCAGAGTTTAATGCGCCATTCTGTTTTACTCTGTACTTTTATACGTCATTTTCTTATATAATTCACTATCCGTGCTATTTACGCCATGCGGAAATTTTAATATCTAAAAATGGCTAGCCTAGAATAATTATAGCTCACATTCTCCAAAAATCAAGTTTTGAAGTCGCAAAAAACCACAGTGTATTTGTAATCATTTACCTCATCCTGTATCAAAATATTTGTAGTCAAATTTGAATTATTGAGATTTTGTACACTTCCATGTATTTTGTCACTAACGACCCGGCTTTCGCCTCTCAGCATCTTCAGGCATTCGAGCGCACGAATGGACTCGAGCTGACAGACGGTAAACAGTGTATAACGTTTATATAGAAGATACAAATACGACAAATATTATTTACGAGATAAAATATTATAAGTCTAGGATCCACACTGTTACCTGAGTTAAAATTTCGAGATTCGCCTTAATCCTTATTTTGTAAACAACGCATTAACAGGGTGGCGAATTGCCGCTTTCCAACTAATATTAGAATTACTAGTGATTCAGAATTGGCAAGCAATACGTTGAATGTGGATGATGGGGTAAAATTGTTGCATCAAAACATGGGGGATCATGAATTATTTTTTCAAGAAATTTTGGAAATCAATAGAGCCCAGTTAAATTCTTTGCCGATTCTCAACGAACAGCTGAATCTTCCAAACTCCTCGTTGCTGTATCCTATACGTTGAAACACCTAACAGATGTCACTAAATGTGGAATGATTTTATATATTTATTCTTTCGTCGTATTGCATCCCGTCAACACCCACAATGCTATTATAATTGTAAAATCACTGGTAATACTTAATATTTTATCTCGTAAATAATATTTCTCGTATTTGTATCTTCTATATAAACGTTAGACACTGCTTACTGTCTGTCAGTTTGAGTTCATTCGTGCGCTCGAATGCCTGAAGATGCCGAAAGGTGAAACCCGGGTCGTTAGTGACAAAACACATGGAAGTATACAAAATCTCAATAACTCAAATTTGATATTGAAGTTCCGTCAAGCACCCTCAGTCGATGTCTTAAATTATATTTATAGTCATTACAAAAAAATGTAATAAATTATCGTGAATCTTCTTCAATAGCGAAATAAGTCATTACATTATGAGAAAACAATATAGTTGTGTTGAACTTACACTATTCTTTTCAAAATACGAGTTTAAATACCTAACTTTGGCCATAATTTTTAGATGGCATATTTAACTCAAAAATTCAGAATGTAAGTTTTGATTCTAGGCCACGCAAATGTTATATTATACCAATGACGCTTGTCTGTCTGATTGATTGACTCTTTACCACCCTTATTGCAATTTCTAAATAATTATCTACATGGTAAATAGCGTTAAAACACTACCTAAAGATTTTTATTGATTTTGTCATCTTATTTTCTAGCCATACATTTTCGATCGACGTGGATTATTCGTAACGCTTTATGATTCCGTGCCAATGTACGGAGTCAATTTGAATACATTTTAAATTATTTTTAATGAAATTGGCGTCACAATTCAGTTTAAATATAAACTTGAAACGAATAACTTCATGAATTTTAATTTTGTATCTGAAAATTATCTTCCATGAAATTATCGCCAAATCTATTAGACATAAGATTATCAAAAAATCAACGTTACTAGAAGGAGTGTTACCTCTTTAATAAGTGTAATAAAAATATGTGATTCACAAAAAAGGTGTAAGAAGGAATAATTATGCATATTATTCAACAGTATCATCCTTGGTCAAAATACTCACAACGGAGTTAACACTTTTACACTCTAAGTAAGCGATAATAGACTCACAATGAAATAATTATAATTGTGCTGTGTATAGGTATTTATATTACACTACACATCTTGTGCTTTATCGTTCTATGAATAAATTTAATAAAGGTAAAGCGGTAGTTACTTTAGTACATTTTAATTCACTATCGTATTTTATGGTGCCGTCAGTTGCTTTTTGTGTAGATAAATTAGCTTTTCGGACACTGGCGCATAATGAAAAATCGAGGTGCTGAAAAAAATACAATAGTTATCTATTAATGGTCGGTCATAAAATTAATTGAAAAGAAGAGACTATTAAAGCAGCCTTACCGCTAAAGTATTTATCCTTTCTTTTCAATCACAATTTCCAGAATGGCCAGATAATTCGTGGGTTAAAATTCAACGTTAAGCTTCTATACGGAAAATTGGATTTACGGTTCATTAAAATAGAATAAAGCAAAAAAACATTGTTGTATTATTCATGTTTTTATTATGAAATAACAAATTTCAAATTCTCTGTAATTTTCGATTTTAAAATTAGCGTTCAGATGTCTTGTTTGACACTAATGTGAATCCTGTATTGCATTTCATTGATATTTTTTTTCTCATGTCCACTCTCAACGTGGAACATATGGTCTCCTAATGGAGGTATCTCAACTGATCTTTTCTATGAGAATTGCTTGTTTCTCAGTTGCTCAACCTCTCTTTTTTTAAGAGAGTAAGAATAAAAGGATAGAGCTAGGACAAGACTAATGGTTAGATAATCGCCCTTGCTATGCCCCGTGAGTATCGGCTGGGTGGGAGGGAGTTTTTAGACATCAAAAACACTCAGACTACCAAAAGAAATCCATAAATCGATTGAAACATCAATTTATGAAAACCGTCCGCACCGGAAAATGAGCCCGAAACATCCGCAACTGTAGCCAACGACGCTACCAACTGCGCCACGAACGTCGTCATTGATATTTCCCGGCAATGCAGCTAGCTGACTTTTCAACGCTTTTGGACGTTCATCCTATTGGTTGGCGATAGATACGAATAGAGAATTTCATAAGTTGATTTTTTTATTGAAATTACAAGCTTGTATCCAAAAGCTTTTGACATTTTGTTCCTAAAAACGGGATGCATCGAGTGCTTTCCTTGGCACATCTTCTATCCTTTCCGTGTCCGGAAAAGATAGCAAGTGATTGAATAACTACCAGTTATCTCAAAAATAACTTTTTTTGAACATTGTGATTGGGAGTGAATATAGTCAAAACAAAAATATTTTTCAAGCAATGTTGTAACGCTCCGTATTGTCAATTTTTGGACATAATTAATTGATAATTATCTTATTACACCAAACTTTACACAATACGACATACTTATGTATATGTTTCATATTTGTGCGAAATACAGAAAAATATATTGATATGTTACAGCAAAGTGCAACTGGATTGCTTTGCTACAGGCCGCTGTAGTAGTATTCTCTACTATATAGCACAAAATGCATGTAAAAATTCTGTATTTTTGTATGTCTGTCGGTCACAACTAGGGCTTTTGATCCCGGGATCCCGAGCAATTAATCAATCCCGGGATCTCGGGATTCGCTGAAAAATATCAAAAATGAACCTAAAGAAGTTGCGTGTAGATGACTATATTCCTTTGAAAAGTGCGATTATAAATGATACCGATACAGCTCATCATAGAAAATTGGTAATTTTACGCTCAACTGACAAAATGAAATGGGATAATGTTGGTATTGATAACCGGTGAATCATTCCTTGTAATCTTTTGCTTCCGAAGAAGTTTTTTGATGCCCACATCAATGTTTAATGCTGTGTCTACACCGTGCATTTCAGAAACTTTAATTGTTTTACCTACGAATGTTTTTGCACAAAATCAAAAGTCCAACACGTTTCAAGGATCTCCGAACCGTCGATGGAATTTAATGTAAAACGTAGCATGGTAAATTCGTACATCTTGATATGCATCTGGAATTGGTCTGACTAATCCTTAATAGTAATCCTTTCATTTATATCTTGCGTTGAGAGAATACTCACGTTGCCTTGAATATACTAGACCGATGGCATCTACAACGAGGCACTCCTCAAGAGTGAAGGTGGGGAAATTTTCATCTTTTCTTATTGCTTTTTTCAACTTTTAACATTATTATTAATTGATCGAATTTATTTGTGGGAGATACAAGGGGTACGGTCCACAGTGATATTTTCAACCATCAAAAAAATTTCAACATTAACCAATCTTAACGTCTTAATGACCTAATATAAGCGTCCTCTATTTTGGGCGAAGCCGGGTAAAAAATACTAGTTATAATATAAAATGAATATTGACAACTTTGTTATTCCACTGGTTTTATGAAGTTTAAAAATGAACTTCCACAAAGTTACCGTTGAATCGATAGAAAATATTCATAGAAAGAAATAATTGTATTTTACAATTAGATAATGAAGCGGCTATATTAAATATTTTATTACTCGACATTAATTTATGACAAAAGTAAATAATTCACAATAAATTAAAATATTTAAACTTTTTTTTAAAATAAATAATTATGCACTCTTAATATCTTCTAGTAAAACAGAATAATGTATTTTAATCAATGAAATAATACCATTTTATATATTTTAAGACATGGTTCAGTTTTAATAAATTATATACATATATTTATAAATTATGAGTAAACTTTATTGCTTAGGTTATGACAATACTTGGTGAAATACAATTTAAAGGTTGTTATGAAAGATTCAAGTATTAAAGCAAAATTTAATTTTGGTATACAGTTCGAAAATAGAGGTTTTTGAAGAAGTTCGTTTCGAATAATACTATAATAGTTACCGCGAGTTAACAAAGACAGCGTAAATATTTTATAACTATTATCAAAATTTGCTATTTATTTGACAAAGTTTATTGTTTTACTCTCCATGATAGCACTTTCATAACACAAATATATGTTTTGTTAAATGTAAATATAAACTGATGGCTGCTTGTCTGGTGTGAAACATGAAATATATTCACTTTGGTATGATATAATTTTCATGGCCTTTAATTGAAGAAAACTATAGGTACTGTCGAGGTGTTACATTTTTATTCAAATAAATAAATACCCTGTTTTTCTCTTTTTTCTTTGCGTCTCAAAAGTTAATTAAAAAACGAAAAGGGCAACTCTGAGGATTAATGCAAATTACCTCAAGCCTCCAGTGGCACCCTTATAAAAACATTCTTGATTAAATACTATTCAGCAAATTTACATTATTTAAACAACATTCGTAATTTTTAATAATCTTTTGTGACAGTGCAAACTTAATCAATATCCGTTGTAATCACAATAATCATTTTATCTCATCCGTCTTTTTTCTAATAACTTAGGTCCGTTACATTTCTAGAACGTTACAACAGTGGTCTCCAAAGTAAATATATGAGTACCACAGGAGTACGAGAATATACACCAAATACAAAACAAGTTTACCATCGTAAGAAAAAATATAAATTAATTAAGTTATGCCAAATAGATAAATTAGTTAAGCAAGGAACCAATGGATTCCTACAGTTTGCTTCTACGTACTTTTACATGTGAGGAATCATTTTCTGTGATGTCAGTTAATAAAACACATTTACTATCGAAAATAATTCAAATTTTGAATCAGTTTGTTAAGCTGTGTCTTTTACGACAAGTCTTTTCCTATCCCTATCCGAAAGAGATAGGTTGAAAAAAACAACCTATTTTAATATGCTCTATTACGAGTCCATAAATTCACATATTAATTACACGTTCTATAAATCTTCTTCATAATCTGATATAGCCCCGGATCATTGTAAGTTGCACCATTCTGATTCTGAACGTATAAAAGCAATAATAACCCATTTGAATTCTGATGTTTTTAATTTACAATAAATATTTACTACCCTTACAGGCTGACATGATAAATATATTTATCATTTATAATAGTTGGAGTCCTTTGCTTCGAATGTCACTGAACGAGGTAATGAAAGAAGGTGGATAGCGAAATAAATTGCATGATAATCTTGATACGAAGGTACGTTGGTAGATACTTTAACTTATGCAGCAGCATCGTTTAAAAGCTGATAATGGCGCCGGCATAATAAACTTCGCTGAGGAGATAAATAAGATCTGTTTTTCATTTTAAGATCGAGGTGCTTATCTAATGAAGACTGTTTATTGGATTCTTTTTAAATAAATGAATAGTTTTTGGTATCCTTAAAATTACACTTGTGTTTTTTTACTAACCAACTTGGTTTCACATCTTTAATAAACTCGAACTGATAATAAAAAAACCGTTTCCTGAAGATACCAAGGTATTCCGAGTCGTTAATGATAAAGCACGTACAGCACTTGAATAATTCAAACACATTAGTTGTTCTAGCGATGGCGTGATTCTAAATTAACTTTCAACTATATAACATGATTGATACATGATTGATTTCTATTGAGACAGTAACATAGTACGTTGCTGTCCTTGCTGACACATATAAATGGCATTTAAGCTTCTATGAACAAATTCGGAAACAGTGGACAATGAAATAATTGTACAACGAAACGCGTGCGCTGCACGCATGGCCAAAATGAACGGACCATTGCAACAATTGCGTTATACTAGAAATGTCATATAACTGACATTTTATTTATCACTTTTAATATGTAAACTCTCAATTCGTGATGGAAAGGCACCACAATACCTCAAACATATTAGACATTTTTTTACTAATTCCACACTTTTGTAATATTATCAGGAACGTTTTAGCTCATAGCGAGTCAGCTAAATATTCTCGCTATTACTAAAACTCCTCTTACTCTGATATTTTTTTAAAAAATGCGAAATAAGTACAAAAATAGTGTTTTATTTTTATAAAAAAAATTATTGATTGAATTGGCATTTACTTGGAAGAACACCATTGTAATAGGATAAAATAACAAAGTGTTTAATTCTACAATTTTTTATCAGGTAGTTGATAGCTATTTCGGTTTTACGCCATCGTCAGAACTATTCTGACTAACTATAATTCTGACGATGGCGTAAAGCCGAAATAACTATCAACTACCTGATAAAAATTTTGTAGAACTAATTTCTTTGTTATTTTATCCTATTATAAAAAAAATATTTGAACTTTTAAAAAAGTAGTAAAAGAACATTCTGTCATTTTATTATCTCATCATTGGTTGCTTCATTAATCACTAATAAGCATGTTCATCAATGTATTACAATCAAATGACAGAGCACATCAATATTGCCATTGTTTACATTAATTTCGCTGCTAATTAATACCTATAAAGCTTTATTTACATTTGAGAGCGGCTTTATTTTGTGTACACGAGTCTTCGCATTGGGAACAGCCTGTTAGCGTAGATTGAGATACATTAAATAGTCGTTCTGGTAAAACAGTGATCGATGGTTATGTCAGTGAGCAGTGAACACACAATTTACATGCCATCAATAACCTACGCGGTATGGTGTGACGTACGAATTTCGCCATAACTCCAGCGACGCTAACGCAGACGCCCGCCATAACGTTGCGATCTAATGAAAATGTATTCAGTCTACGTCTATCATACAGTTTTCAACTGCTTGCATACCGACTAATGGAATGTTTATTCGGTATGATTTTATCGCTCCGTGGTTATATTAGGTTAATAATTAGCGTTATTAGCTCGACTTTGTGTGTCAGTTGGTAATGGTTTCCCACGCTCGTAAATATAGCATTTTCATAATAAAACCGATGCGTGAAAAATTACACAATATGGCATGAATAAACCAAACTTCATTATTAATAAACTGTTTATATAAATTCGTTTACACTATTTGTGGCAATCATTTTTGTTTTATAAATCGTTCCGTTTATTAAGATTCTCCATAGTTTCAAGTTTATGCCGTTAAGTGACAAAATACATGGAAGTGTACAAAATCTCAATAATCCAAATTTAGTCGATCATGATGTCTTAAAAAAGCAATCATTTTTGTTTTATAAATCGTTCCGTTTATTAAGATTCTCAGTTTCAAGTTTATACAATGCTCACAGTTCACAGAAAACTGTCTGACAACTGATCGAGAGGAAAACTGCCGATGAGGACAATTTATCGTTTGGAAAACTCACCACTAATCCATCACAACAAAAATTGAGCGCGCAGACGCTTTCAGCAAATATTATTTATAAATGCGAAAAAACAGACTACACATCGTAAAAAAGAAGACCTTCGATGAGATCAACCCTGGAAATTATTACGGTGACAACGACAAATGAAAGTACAGTTCTTTGATCATATTATAAATTTATTCAACTTTCTTTTTTCCACTTTTCGAAAATAGCGCTACGATTTTATTTCGTAGCAAAAATAAAATCAAAATGGCAGCCAGAAAAGCGACGACGACATCTAACGCCATCTGTCGAAATAGTCCGTAATCCTGTGCTGGTGAACGCAATTTATTGGAAGATCCATGTCGTAAGGCATACTCGGTCCAGAAAACAGCTCGATCTATCGGCGACTGGGGTTGATCTCGTATTGAGTTGGATAGCAAGGCCATTTGGTTTCTGAAACTGATTTATTGATTGAAAATTTATTTAAGATTAACGTTGAATAATTAATGATACCAGACCAGTGAGTTGGGACCTATTCATGTTATCCGTGCATCGTAAAAACAAAAAATATATTTTGAAAAGTTAAAAACAATAGCATCCGCAATAAAGTTAAAATATAAAAGTAGTAAGCTCTGCAAGAATTATAAAATATATGTAGTTGATTGCTATTTCGGCTTCATGTTATTCTTTTTAGGGAAATTCTTAGAACAAAAAAACTAGTAAAATATAACGTAGCTTCTTCCGTCTTCGTTTAATTATTTTTCGATCTTTAAGTACAACTTTGCATTTGAAATGCTGTTTTCCGTGCAAGCTTTTTGATTTTTAATTGACTAGAGTGCAAAACTCATTACCTCTAAAATCCATTTAGAAACTTGTTTTTTGTTACACAAATAAAGAATCTTTTTATTTTCTACAATAACTGTAAACACGTACTATAAAAACAGAAGTGCTAAATTTATTTTATTTAATTATAACAATATAAAAGAACAGTATAACAGCTTTATTGTATATAACGATGGCTGTAAATCTGAGATGTGACTTATTAAAATTGAAGTTGTAGTTGATAGATTTGCAAATGATCACACAACGCTGATAAAAACACAATCGTGTTGATTTTTGAATTTTTTCTAAGAAAGTCTATAATAATAAAAGTGTTTTTACACTTACTTGTAGAGTTATATTTTGTTGAGTTACGACCATTATATTTTATACATATAATGTAGATGATCTGACAATCATGATACAATTGATACATGAATCCATTTTGTATTGACTCGTTTAGGCTTGAAATTAGCGACTGCAAACACTCGACAAGATTAAAGAATGAATCAATCGACTAACCTAGAGTTGTGTAGTAACTGTTCGATTGCATCTGCGATCAAGTTGACAGATAGATTCTCTCTATCGAGCTGTATTGCGACGCCTCTCTCAACCGCACGAGCAGTATTATGTTTTTGATCAATAATAAAAGGTATAAGAAGTTGTGGTATTCCATACCAGGCTGCTTCCTGGCAGCTTAATGCACCCCCATGCCCTATAAAGAGCTTTGTCATTGGATGAGCTGAAACCAATCGATGATTTTATAAATCATATCTCATTAAACCGTTTTTCCCCAAACTTTCCCTACGATGGAACGCTACTCTGACTATTTTTTCTATGGAATGCATTTTTGCGCGTTTTAATGTATATGTTTCATTTTTATCCATCCCTATAGCATCTTCTTGTCCTGCAATATACATATTTGTATAATATGTTTTTTTGTATTTAATAATTTAAAAAAGTGTTTTTATTTTCAGTATTGTTTTTATTAGTAGTATGTATTGTTTTTAATAATTATTATTGTTATTATTGTTACTGTTATTATGTTTGTCAAATGCATGGCGCATTGGCGTCAGCTGTAATGCCATGCATTTCAATTTTTTTAAATTTGCAATAAATAAAATAAATAAATACGAAAAATTTTACTATTTGAAGACCAATTACACATAAATAGGAAAGGTAGGAAAAACCTGACAAAATTAGACTTTTTTAGTCGTAGGTAATCTACTATGTTTTTGGGTGATATTAGGCACAATATTACAAAGTTGAATTCTAATAATATTTGGTGTACCTGTAAATGTCTCCTTGGTTCCAGGAATAACCCACTCTTTATCATATGATATATATCACATCTTAATAAAATGCGTTTTTATATAAAAATTTAAATTTTCGTCATTCAGTTTTGCATTCGCCATCTTTAAAATGAATCGTCATGATACACTTCACACTATTTTGAAAAGAACCTAAAAATATTTCAGACCTACTAACTAAAACAACAATTTATTTATCTTAACCATAACACGAGTTTCCTTGTATTTTTAATTTTTAAGAAATTATTTCATCGAGGAAAGAGTCAAAACATTTTGTTTATTTTCTCATAGTAAACTTTTTGTAATTTTCCGTTAAGAGTTTAGTTCTTATGTAAAGGGATACCCAAATTTTTGGATATAAACTACATTTAATTTCACGAATATCCGTGAACCTTTTTTTTATAACAACAAAATCCGCGAAAACGTACGATCCATAATGCCGAAAATAATATTTTATTGAAACTTTTTTATGGCTACGCCTTACGCGTTGAGCTTTTGGGTATATTTTCAGCTTTTCGTGCTGCCTTATTTATTTCCTGCGCAATTTCATCAAGTCAAAACAAACCTTCCTAATAAATAACATAAATAAATAATTTGTAAGCAATGACCACGTATAAATTTGAAACCGCCTTGTATCACGCAAAATGGGCGTATGTTAAAGATATTGGAAATCCCTTATAGTTTCTAGACTATACAAACACGTTAATATGGATAATTTAAGGTAGATAGAACTACTGGTTATACATTGATAATGTTATCAATTGAAAACATAGAATTGAATTGATAGCTTTGTAGAATTTATATGATTAAGTATTACAGTATATTTATTACCTTAAACATACAATCAAGAGAAACTGTATTGAATATCTTAATCAATACTAACGTACCTAAAACAAATGGCTCATTAATCTATTAAATATTTAAGCATGCCAGAATGATTTAGGTTTCAGAATAAGTATTTTCAGTAATGATTTTGATAAAAGAAAAATGTGGGAACTACACGCTCGCTCAATTTACATGTTATTCAATGTTCAAGGTTTCATTTTGGTATAGACAACTTAGATATAATTTCGGTAATTTAGTTATTCTCAAACAAAACCCCGCATTTTATTTCAAGTACTGTATCAAAAATTAAATTAAAAAAATAATACATATTTAAATATAATAAGTCAATGAATGCTTAATGATTTTTCTCCGGCTCTATCAGCCCGATAGAACAGACGATTATTGTGATATTATTGTATTCATGTATTATAAATTTATTATTCGAATATTTTGTTCATGTATTAATAAATTTTCTCCTTAATAAATATCATTGTGAGTGAAGTAATACTATTATAGACCTTAGAATGTTTTCTTTTCGATAATAACTACATTAATTCTTCTTTTTTTTGAGAAGTATAACCGTGGCTGGAAATAGAAGAAATTTAATTTATGAAATAAAATTGCAATATTAGACCGGAGATATGGCAGATTGAGAAACCGAAACGAGCGATGTCGTATGTTAAACCGAGTATAACTAATATAATTTAATTGTAATAGGAAATATACTGCATAAATTCTAGGTTAGGTAGTATTAATATAATGAAATGTAATATTAGTTTTATATATGATCCGTTTGAGTCGACGAGAAGCAATTCGAGAACGACATTTAAAATTTCCCGATATGTGAACACCATCCATTTGCAAAACTTGACAAGTATTCTTACTATTTCTTGCAAAAGGATGAAATACGGATATAAAAAAGCGAATATTAACACATCCAGGCGATATATTAGAATAAATTTACATGATTTTCCACTTCTTACCGAGAATATCGTTTTGGGGCATCCATGTTCTTATCATAACGTTCTTCGACAGAGCGTGTTTCATTTGGGCCGGGTCATATTTCCACACAAATCTGTACGAAGGGAACCGTTTAAAGGCGTCCAGGAAATACTTCACTTGTGAAGAACTAAAATGTTCCGATTTTATATTAGTCCCCAGGGCAAAATACACAATTCCAGCGCTCGCTCCACCAACGAAATCACTCAAATCCTGAAAATTATAAAAAAATTATATTGCACAATTTTTTTAGCGTAAGTAGCTATTTTCCATTATTGTTTTTCACTTTCATAATTTGACAGTCATTAAGCAATCATTACAGATCTAGAATACATACAGTTAAAGATATTCTCTTATTAAATTAAAATGACGTACAATATTTAATCAAGAAATTTACATTGACAGTTTATGGTGTATTGCTCAAAATACGCCCCTTTACCATTAACTGTAGTTATACGTACCACTACATTATGCCTCTCAATTATAAATTTACTAACAACGACATATTTAAATTTTAAATACCTACTTATTTGTTTCAAGCTCTCCAACATTTTGTGTTTACATTTTTTTAAGAATGTATGATGTTTATGGTATTTAGCACTTTGTATGTCCCGTTTATGCTCCCATTGCAGACAGTCGCTGAGGTTGTTACTTTAGTTAACATGGTTTGTATTCACTGAACTGACCCGTGTAAACATGCATACCACCACTAACGTCAGTATTTCTTCAGCCGAATGAGTTCAACTATGTACCCGTGTAAATAGGGCATTGTCTTTACAATATTGACCCTGAAAATTGAATAATAATACTTACTCTGTCCAATGGTTTCGGATGTTTGATGTGCATGCCTCCAATTGGTATAACCGTCTGAAAGAACGGTTGCATCACATCTGCTGGAGACAGGTTCACAAAAGTCAACATGGATGATCTTGAAATTGCCGCAACGTCTAATGTTTCGTCTTTGAAAAACTCCCTTGCAAGTTTGTTTTGACGAGGGATCATAAAGTACTCCCTCAACAAGTTATCGAACACGTACAAAAACATATTCAATATGCGAGTTTTAAATCCCATCGAGTACCCTACTCGCAAATGATTCGTAGGGATAAATCCAGGATATTGAGGATTACCTGACGCTGCTGATATTCCGACTGGACATGTACTCGCAGAGATGCTAACCAGCGAAGGGTTTCCAAATTTTTTCATCAGGCCTAATAAACATTGAGCACCAGCGAAATCGTGAATCAACAAGTCAAATGTATAATTTGTTGGATAGTTCATTAAGAATTGTAAACCTTTGCTTTTAAATGCTGCTATGCAAACATCAGATCTGAAGTATGCCAAGTCGATTATATCATGCAACGGCGTATTGCTGGACATCTCTGATAGAGCGTTGGAAGTTTTGTAGAAGTCGTAGACATTTTCCATGTGAATTATTGTGATGTTTTCTGTTTTTTTGCCCTCTCCATCTACACTTAAGTTTGTTATGTTATGGCCTCGCTGAGCCAGAGCGTTTTGAAGAACACCTCCCCACAGTTGATGACTCGGAGATGCCAAACCGGATATCCATAAAATATTTGCACTATCGATAATGTTAATAAAGTAGAACGGAAATATAGTGAAATATAAGGTAATCTTGCCGTTAATAATCATTTTGGTCACAAATGATTTCTCCGTTTTTAATTATTTCTTCACAGTGGATATCTTTTTTTTTATTTATTCAATGCATTTATTACAGCATGATGTGTACATTTGCTGGTGGTGATGTGTACAACTTTGAGTCCTTGGAAAATAGAGATTTGCTACAAATACAGAGTACACAGTAATACTCCAATCGTCAGGAGTTGATTTAACATTAAAGCGACATTTCATGCAAATATGAAATGGCTACCGCTGGGTCCTATTTTGAGTTTATTAAACAATGAAACGAAAAGCGGCACACTGTGACGTCATAAATCACTGTGTTTTTTTTATTAGGGCAGCATACATGACGAAATGCGCGAGGGCAATAATGTCATAATGTGAAGTCGTATGAAGAGGAGACGCATGAAATTTTGAATGGGATCATGTCACGGCTTTATTTCCAGTGACGCTACCGAAAGCGTTATGCTAATTGCCGCTTTAACGGATTTCAAAAGCTTTATCTATATCAGTGTTTCTCAATCACGATCATCGACGATCCGCAGAAATTTTCCGCAGTCGGTAAATATTGTTTTCTCAAAATTCTGTTATTAAAAATGTATACTGGTTGATTTTTGATTATTACAATTAGCTGTAGAATTTGTATGTTATATTTATTTGTATTTGTTTGTTATGTATATCTCTTATATTTTAAAATATTGTTCTGTATAATATTTAAAAACCAATGTACATTATTTTTATTTTGAATTTGGAAATAATTCTTCTATTTTTAGTGGTTTACAGAGGAAAAAAGGTTGAAATACACTGATGATTATCACGGTTAGTAATGGCAATGTCGTTCCATTTTTCATATACTGAGATTTCGGGATTATGTAAATTCAAGATATCGACTGAGGTTGCTTGATGGAATTTCAATATCAGATTTGAATTGTTGAGATTTTGTACATGTTCATGTTTTTCGTCGCTAACGACCTGGGTTTCGCCTTTCGGAATCTTTAGGCATTCAAGCACTCGAATGAACTCGACCTGACAGACAGTAAATAGTTTATATCGTTTTTATTTAAGAAAAAATACGACAAATTATTATCACTAAATTGTTACCTTGATTGATCCCAACAATGACCCTTAATCCCAGTTGGGAAAACAAACGCATAATGGCTGGAATGGAGGGTTTTTTTGTTGTTAATTTATGTTTATTTTTACGAACTCATCTCACGTAAAGGATGCAATAAAGGGGAGTTTGGAAGATTAAGTGGCCCGTTCAAAATTGGTAAGGAATTTAACTGGTCTCTATTGATTTCCATAATCTCTTGATAAAATAATTTATAATCCCCCATGTTTTGATGCAATATTTTAACCCCATCATCCGCATTGAAAGTATGGTTCTCCAATAACAAGTGATTTGCAAATGTTGATGTATCTTTTTTAAATCTAAAACCAGCTTAATGTTCTGATACTTTTAGTGTACGTGTGGTTTTACCCACATAGAAGTGCTGGCAGTCGCTACGCTACAATTTATAAATGCCAGATTTGTTCTGAAAGTGGATTCTATCGTTATTAGTTATTCAATAAAATCTGAAAATTAAAACAGTGGAATGGTATTTATATCGATAACCACGAAAAATTATATGGACTTATTTTTTAACAACGTTATAAATATCACGCTGATTACGTCAACTATTAGGGAGCAATCTCCGTCAAACTGTGTAGACATCATGTTTCTTAGCAAATGACTGTCAGATTTAATCCCATGTAACCAAAATTTGATTTATGGAGAAGGCAATTGCGTCGCATAAAAAGTCTCAATCACGTCCGCTCGACTATTTCAATTTCCGAAAAAGAAATACCCGGAGTTATCATCATTCAATAAGGCGACGAGGAAAGAAATATTTTCTATTTCACGGTCCATCTGGCGCCGATACGCACGCCTTCGCACCCTTTCTTGCTCAACCTATCGAATTTTCTTGCACCCTGCGCTACTTTATGAAGCCCGGATAAGGTGCTTACCGGTTTCCTAATTCTAAAAGTTAACCAAAAGTGAAAAATAGTGGCATTCTGTCATTAAACATAAAATCTTCACTTCTAAGAGAATGCTGAGGAATTTTAACCGCATCGACATTTTTCAGTTATGAATTCCAAACAGGAATTCTGAAATAATGTATTGAAATAAAATTAGTAGGTATGTGGAATCTTTACATCAAAATTAATTTACACCACACAGTTTCAAATAAAGTCAATGGTGCATTTTTATAACTAATAAAGTGATTTCCGACACACTATTATAATATAAGTATCATAAATTTGCTACTCAACAAGTAATATTGTTACCGGAAAATGATACAGTGCCATCGAGTAGAAATATTTGATAACATAACGCACCAGTAATATCATCAGGTAATCAAACCAAAATATTGAATACGGCGACTAAGCGACGTTAGGTTGATTTCTCAACAATATGTTATTCTGTGATTTGATTTTAAATAAGCCAAGGCACTATAAAGCCATTTAATTAAACTAACAAAAAATGTAAATAAGACAACATAAAAACTTATCTTTTATTGAAAATGTATGTTGATAAAAATTAAAAAAAGATTGCAAAAAGACTGCTAAAAGACTGCATCGGCCGGGAATCGAACCCGGGCCGCCCGCGTGGCAGGCGAGCATTCTACCACTGAACCACCGATGCTTATAGTTTAGAGCAGCATAATGTCAATATAAATAAATACACACATTTTCAATAGGTTTAATTTCTTTCAATTTTCAAAATGGAAAAGCGATAAACAAAATCTGTAAAGAGTGTCCACAAATAAATGTTCAATTTATAGACCTTATCTAGTGTGAAATAACCATTAGTCGGTTAAGAAAATCACAGACTGCTGTCTAGCATAACAAATTATGTATGTAAAAGAAAATATTTTAAGGTGTCCTTAAACGACAACCTATTTTTTTGGAACAAAAAAAGATATTTTTCCCCAAAACGCACATATTTTCTTTCAAAATCTATATCAATCATGAGCAAAAGAATCATAATTTCCAATGGATTCCTACCCTTTACTTTTTCCCCGCAATATAATTATAAGCAAAATCATGCATCGGCCGGGAATCGAACCCGGGCCGCCCGCGTGGCAGGCGAGCATTCTACCACTGAACCACCGATGCTTATCAGTCATAGAGATGAGTAAAAATCTCATCAGCAGATTGCACTACTTTACCTTATAATATACTCCTTTCACCGCACACTACCTTACTATTGACTGCTTTATAATTTGCTGCCATAAAACCCACAGCGTCTTGGCAAAAGCAATGTGATGGCAAATCCACGAACCTAGTGACGATTTCAAGGTTACACCTGCAAAAAGGCTTACCATTTAGAATAGCCGGAACTTATATATAGGGAAATACATAAGAACGCCGATTTATCGTTCTCGCATTCATCGACTTCTCACATGTATCGTATTTTTTCACAATTGAGTCATTTTTTGTAAAATATTTCGATGTTGGCATTATTTTGATGCTAGCTAATGTTGAAAGTTGAAAATACTACCGTAGACCGTGCCTCATATAACAGTTATAACACCCATAAAATATAGTCCAGCAATTACAAATAATGTCAAAAGACGAAAGTATGAAAAAGCACAGTTGACCTAGAAATACATGTGTAAATTTCAGATCACTACTGTTCACCGTTTGGGAGAAGTTCTTGTGACAGACAGATGGATTGATACATGTATTGTCTGCTGTGTATTAAAGATATCAGTTTAAATTCACGTTACTCGGAATATTTGTAATTGTTCTCGTATATTTTAGTTATTTATTCTCGGAATACATAATAGCTAGAGTGGAAGGTGATGGATGCAAGCTTAGCGTTTAATAAAACGGAAAATTGTAAAGAAAAAACTTAACATGGTTTTTTATAAGCTTGAGCGTGGAGCTTCTTTTCTTTATCATTTTAGTGACCATCAAGCAATATATAAAAATTCTTTAACCCTCACAATATAATTTCAAATTCATATCAGCGGTATTGATAATATATCGTCGTTGTTCTGCAAGAAGACACTAACTGAAAAATACTGTTTTTGAGTACTTGAACTTTGAAGTTTATCAAATGTTTAAAATTTTATACTTTTTTCATTTTGTTTGTTTGTACAAAGCTGTTTTTCAGTAAACGTATAATTTATAAAAATAAGTGTGTTCTTCTATACAGTAAAGTTTGAAATAAGGAACATTTTCGTATAACTAACTCAATATGTCATTTTTTCGATTTAGTGTTGTCTTCCAGAACAACGACGATATTATTTAATATTCAACTATATTATTTTGGAATAAGTTATAACTAAATATCATTTCGATATATATCCGTATGTGAATGATTTATGTTGTTTTACTTGCACTTTTCTGTGTCTTCTTGGTCTCATCCTTCGAATAACGTGCTTCGCTCGTTTTGAGAAAGAAAAAAAGTGACCATACTAGGTTGGTACTGTATTATAATTAAAATGTTTAGTGTTCGTTTTTACCCACTTTGAGAACTGTTATTCTTAAATTACAAAATACAACATGAATGTTTTCGTGTTAATGAGTTACAATCGGTTGGTTATTTGATATTTTGGAAGTTAATAACATTGCACCGTAGGATTGTAGTATATTGTAACGAATACCAATATTCGTTCATTTTCAACCATTTTTTGTCGATTCTACATATTATTATACTTTCAAAGTATACCTACATCGCAATACAAATACAAAATAATTATTCTGTGGCAATAAGGTAAGTATAAAAATTATAACACAACACTGAACTGCGTTGATTTGCTTTGGTTAATAAAAGCAACTACACTTTTGAAGACCTCACTCTTATAAACTTCAAGGCAACTTTTAATTTATACGGCATTTAGTCACAACGAGTTTTTATAATATATTTACAACAATAATCATTTACAGACACATTATTATTTTAATAAGGATATTAGAATAATTGCGCTCTACTGAAATTAAAATACATTACTAGTCTATTCAACGAGAGCTATTGAAGTAAAACTATAAATGCATATTCGTAAAATATTCTTTAATATGAAAAAGGTATATCACAATTCTTATGTTAATACAATTGTTTACATGACGCGTAAATTAAGATAAATTTTAATTACATGTCTCAGTCAATAGAATGGCCAGATAAAATAGTTTGTAACATTAATTCATAAATGTATGTTTCCCAAATTGTTATTGCGTATAATAACACCAATTATTCATGTATTTATCTAATCCGGATCTTCATCGTCCGAATATATTCAACCTTGCACCCGCGACCGCGACCATAATGGTGGTATGCGTATATTCTAGAACTGAAAACCTATTTGGGTTGAGAATTTTCTTCTCTGTTTTTTGTCACTAAATTATGAAATGCAACATAGATCGCCCCCGTAGCCACCAACTTGGCATTGGTGGACTGGCTCAATTGTATCAGTGTGTTAGTATGTATGGACCCCGTGTATGTATCAGTATGGATCCCGTGATCATAAATCCTAGAGCCGGAGTGCCAAGTTATATGCCATGTCACACACATTATATTACACCCGTCTGGTCCCGTCATTAGAAGGCTCGTTTTACTATAATACAGATGGAGTACCAAAAGCTAGAATTATTAAAAAAAAAATAACAATATCTACCAACTAAAACGTTAACTAAAATTTGTTCCATATTTATATTTTGGTAGAGCCTAAAATATATACAAGTATATACTTGTCGAAATTATGTAGGTATGCGTTTAGATGAAATGAGAAACAATGATATAATAAAATATGTACTTCATTTTATCAAAATAACATAGCGAACAGTGGCAATAAATATAAAACACTTTAGTCAATATTGACAATGCGTGCATCCAAAAATGTTTTATTGTGTCTGAAAAAGATAAAAAAAAAGTTACAAAACGTTGATAAATACGATCTCTTCCTTTTCGCTTGTTTCTAAAATTCCTACGACGCATATTTATGTACTTAATTCATGGCTTCAGCGTGGAACCTTTAGTATTGTAGCTCGCTCGCCAGCTTTCTCCCAACGTCCCTAAACTCCTGCCAGCGTCTTGTATAAATACTCCACATGCATGATAATCAGTGGCCTTACATATTGGTATAAAATAAGTTAATAAGCCAACAAAATCTTTGTAGTTTTTTACCGTCATCAATTTTTACATCGCTTCGAATCACAAAATGAATATGCTTATTTTAAATTTACTTACTATCACTGAGATGGGCAACCCGAATTATTTGCTTATGGTAAAAGAGACACTATTTCTTAATTTCATTAGATGAGGGAGTTATTTACTAAATATGCCAGTATCCATGGATCATGAGTGACCAATGCACTCATTGCTCGCTCTACTCAAGCAGGACAGTGTTACATCTTTCCTTACAAGAGAGAAACCAGCTATATCACATTCTACCGCGATGTATATAGCATATAGCTATTCACTGGATATTGATCACAATGCTGTAGTATTAAATTTGTATAATTTTGGTAGACCTCACGCGGTTTCGAATTATCAAAAAAAAAACTGATGCTTGTTAACTTCAAAAATGCAAGCCTCTGCATGCCGACCATTGCTATAGATCACAAATTCTTTTCTAATACTTTTTAATATTGAAATATATTAACACTCTTTCTAAGCTGTATCATTCGTTTTATGCGGCATCGTGTTGAGTGTTTTGGCAATGTTTAAAACGGTTTCATTACGTCAGCCTAGACTATGTCTCTACAGCAGTGGTTCTCATGTGCGCCCACCAGAGGATTTTTCTGTGACCGTCGAAGGTTCTATAGTAATAAATATTGATATTAAAAAAATGAGTAATATAAAATAAATACGGCATTTGTTTATTCGTATTGCATATGCATGCGACGCGAATACTTTTGTAATGAATGAATGTTTTTAATAAAATAGGGATTCTTATATTTTTAGTTCGAGTTAAAATGGATACAAGAAATTATCTTTAAAAAATCATTCAGAAGGATGAAAGTGTTAAAACCTAATGACTGATAGATTTTTAGACATATTTGGAAAACAAACCTGCAATGTAAATGACTTGTAAATGACAGAATTGTAAAAATGTAGTACATATTTTAAAAGAAATTACATTAATACATAATAATGTTCTGCCTGTGGCTCAAAATTATACGTCGTAGTGGTTTATGGTTAAAAGAAACTCAAGTAAGTGATTAGTCCCTTTTTTTAGTAAATGCATCGGCCAAATATTTTAAATCACGATTGAAAAATTTGGTGCGGCCACGAGATATTTCCAAAAGACCACTGATGTTCATCATGCGGCCAAGGAGAAATTCTCCGTGAAAGCCACTGCTCTAGAGCAGAGATACTTAAAATATTTAAGGTAGGTATATATTTATATATATATATATATATATATATATATAGTATATATTTTGTTATTACTTAAACACTCAATTTTATTGAATATTATAAAATAAAATCTTAAATAGTCTGCATACCCATAATGAATGTATCTCTCCACTCCAAAGTAAATATAGTCACATTAGATATAACAATCAAGTAGGTACTGTGTTAATTATCCTAACTGTAGCCTCTTGATAATAATTATTATTGATCGTTCCATGAATATAATAATACCCATACAATACATAATACGCTAAAGTATTTTTTATTTGTGAAACCAATTAGTTTGCTGCATTCTTTTGCAGTATCTGCTCCCAGAAGATCATTTCTTTTTTCCAGAAGATGTCTGAAATCGTATTCCAAGACATTGGAATTTTATACAATACCAGCAACATTAAGGGAGAACATTTCATTTGAAAACACCCCGACGAAAGTGGTCATTGTTAGAGATGGCGCCACTTGCAACTCAACACACATAAATGCATACAGATTGATCACATTACCATTTATGTTGCCGAATTGAAGAAACGAAACATTCCGAAAACAATTTATTTCATGGAGACTGATATTCAGTTTAATCAACCGATTGAGCTTCTAACAATTACTGGTTTTGTACAGATAACAATCATATGTCCGAACACCAAATAGCCGAAATGAACAGAACATTCGCAATTTAAAAATAAATATTTAAATCAATAATAGTGCTGTTAATGTTGAACTATGCCGGACAGAAAATTTGTTAGCTAAAAAAATTGCGATAGAGTTACCCACCATTATAAGTTAAAACGTTACAAAACTAAATAATTTTATGTTTCAACATTCAAATCTGTTTTGCGATATTGACAAAAAAACATGAAAGTACTGTTACAATACGAATGGCATTTTCAGCGCCACAAATCATAATATGAAATGGTTCAACTCGCCTCTTATGCAGGAAAAGTTGCGCCGCGCAATGTGGTCTGTTACGCCCTATTATTAAGGTGACCAACCTTTTTTAAATGAAAAGGACACAAATAAATTGAAGAAAAAAAATGAAATAAAAAAAACATTTTATTCATTGCAAAAATACGTAAAAAAATATTTGTAACATTTAATATTGTAATAATTATGCTTTCATCCCTATTAATAATTATTTAAATAAGTACTTTTCCACTGAATGTATATGTTTGTGAATGTATCATTTTCTAACATTATATTGAAAATATCTGAACAAGAATTATCTCTCACACTGAATTTTACAACTGAGCTGCAGCTTCAATATCCACATTATATTTAATCAAAATTTCTCACTTGTCAAAAAATCATCAGTAATTGAATAAGCATTTTCAACTGGTGCATTAGTTCCAGATTAATACAACGTAAATTGTATAAGAATAAAAAAATACACACAGCATATGTTCATTTTTGAAATAGCTGAATATTTCCAAACATTTTTTTATCAATTTCAGTTTTCTGATTTCTTCAAAAAGTTAACTATCGTCTATTTTCATATCTTGAGCAAAAAACTCAATACAAGATTCAATATGTATCCAAATGCAATATGTCAAAAACGCCCAGACTCGGAATCGATCGAATACTGTGATTTACAGATTAACATAACAGTCTTCAAATATCAAAAACGAGGACATTTAGGAAGACACTTTTCAAGGGAGGAAATAACGCAAAAAAGGAGAACTGCTGGTCACCTTACTATTACATTAAATATAATTAATATTCTATTAATGGGTAGGTAGGAGGAAACAAAACCAATCTAGTACCTATGAATCCTATAAGGACGAAGACGATAAGGAAGAATTCATACCTAGTTGCTTTGTAAATATAAAAGTTAATTACGTGAAAAAGCCGTTATTGTGCACACATGTAAATATTGCCTCCATGATTCTTTAGATTCATTTGAATATTCCTTACGTCTAATTTTTTTCTGTTATTAAAATTACACAACTAGGGTCATTTCGCCAGTGGTCGGCCATTAAGCGACAGGTGTACTTTCAAAAGGGATTTTGAGTCAAACAATGATAAATACATATTTTTTCGCTATTATTCCATTAAACAGGGATTAAGTAATGTAACCAACTAAAAATAAAATAGTTAATTTTAACCAAGCATCAAATAATGGAAGTTTAGAAAAAATGCCGATTCTCCCAGTGGTCGGCCTCCAAAATCCAATGGTCGGCCTTTCGTTGCCCAGTGTTCGGCCGTCACTATGAAATTTCATAAATATCGCGAACGAATTTACTGAGAGTAGACAGAACAATAAAAAAAACATAATAATGTAAAGCATGACTATATAAAATATATTTTATTAACGATCCCTATACAACATGAGCTTGTCGAAACTTGCGAAGTAAAAATGTGCCTTTTCTAATTGCTTATTGTATCATATAGGTCAGTATAGTGCAGATATACATTGGTAAGTGACAAGACTACCTACACGAATTTTAAAAAATCTGGTTTTTTTTAATGTATCCACCATTATTTAAGTTTTAAGCTCAAAAGGCCGACCACTGGCGACGGCTGACTTTAGGAACACTCGCTCTATAGACCTCAACTTCTCATGAGTTAATATAAAATTAACATGCGAAAATAATGACAATAAATTCATACTCCTATCAAAATTCTTAGTTATTATCGAATTGCATCATATTTTTTCTTAATAAGTACACCGTGACGTTGCACGTGGCCTACATTTTTACTTATAGCGGTATTTTTCTTTTTTAATATACACTTAAAAAAGTCAAATGCGCATGTCGGCTCAATGGTCTAGGGGTATGATTCTCGCTTTGGGTGCGAGAGGTCCCGGGTTCAAATCCCGGTTGAGCCCGATTTTTTTGCTTAGGAAAAGGTTTTTTTAATTTCAATCATTGATGACTTGTTACAAAACATATTTTCGTAATCTCAGAAATAAACATCAAAATAAATATTTTTTAGAACAAAAACTTACTTTTTTAGACTTGAAAACTAAAATATTATTAGCTTAGTGTGTAGGTACTGTATAGCAGTGCTCCGTAACCTTTTCTCACCCACGGCACATTTAGGCATCCATTAATTTTTCGCGGCACATATGTAAATTTCATTAAACAACACTTACAATTTATTAATCTGTTTTTATTTGATGAATTTGAAGCAGTAACTAATATTTTTTTTATTAAACGCCAATTAAATTCGTTCACCTTTTTAAAGTGATGTTACACTTAACACACAACAAAAGAATTACAAATTATAAAAGAAATGCGTGGGTATTTATAGTTATGATTTTATATTATGCATTATTTGCATTCATTCATCGATTGTTATAATTTCACTGGGAAATTTGCTGCCATCAATAATTCCCAATAAATGCAACAATGTGTTATTTGTACAGTCGGATTTTTTCGTTTTACACACGAGACAACTCCCATTTTATTCGCCATCATCATCGCACTTGCACTATCCACACATACACTAATACAATAATTATTCCATTATATATCAAAATATATTTTTTTTAACTTTCTCCAACGAGAATAATTTTATCGGATTTCTTAGCAACCAAATGACTTCAATTTTTTTGGACGCAGTGAGCTGCGGCACACTTGGGATCGTCTCGCGGCGCACCAGTGTGCCTGTAGTGTAGTATATTATCTATGACCGCGGCATACCGGTTGCGGAGCACTGCTGTATAGGAATATAATTATGTGCGTTTTATAAATAAGTAAGTAGGTAGTTACTAATAATAATAATAGTCCAGGGACAGCAAACGAATATTAAAATTATGTTCCTATGATAATAATTATTTGAAATTTATTTACAACAAAATTGTCTTAACATTTTCAGGAATTGACCTAATAAGCTGAATCAACGGGGGACAAATTTTAGATAAGCCAGTAAAATCAATTAGGTACCTGGTAAAAAATAATAGTTATTATAATTTCCACTAGACAAATGGATCTTCTAGTAGACAAACAATAAATTGTTTTTCATCTCAAATTGTATTACAATATATTTCCGTTACTTTCGTAAAATATTGGAAATTTACCAGCTTCTTATGCTTTTAAATTAATTTTCGTATAAAAACCGTTATTCTTCAGTGTATATGTGAGTTACATAGTTTCTTTCTTCGCTCTTATAAATTATTGGTAGCTATTATTTCCGTCTTCCTATCTTATCTAATACATACCTACATACCATTATTATTCTTATGGTGAAGTGAAAGGTGCAAACTCAAAGAAATGTTTGCAAAGCAATCGTGCAAATGAAAAACAAAACAAGTGATACTTTTTAAATTACATTTGTTTACTTTCAGTGGAAAATGTAATAAAAATAAAGGAGCTACTCTGAAATGCCAGCAGTGAACAGTGGTGTCCTTCACTTTTTGCACGAATTAATTATACATGATTTTAAAAATAACACGATCCAATGCAACCTAATATATTAATTTCATTTCTATTTGATCACTGCATTTTGTACACCTTTTTGCACGGCTGTTTCGCTTGGAACGTATCCCCCGTGCCGAAAAGAAAATACAATGTACATATCTACCTGCCTACATATTTTTTACTAAGCCGGTAAGGTGCCTATTTTTCTGATATTAATAGTAGGAGTTTTCATATGTTTTCACAGAATTTTCGTAGTTGTTACAGTTTGGATCAAAAGTAATAATTACCACGTCATTTTTAAATAACCACAGATAATCACTTGCAACATTTTGGAACTGGTAGATGTCGGTATTCTCAGCATTTAATTAAGTACTTACTCAAAACTGCAACCTAGCGACTTGTTACTTTTTGGAACTGAGGTATCGATATATATTATAATCTTATATGTAATAACCCAAACCGCCCTGTAGACGTTCTATTATTATCACATATCACATGAAGGTATGAAATTTTCTCATGATAAACTTCTTTAGACATTCAGTATTTTAATTTCAATACCGTGATCAATGACGTGTACGGTTATACTAGTTAATTATGTTATGCATATAATTTTTTCACAGAGATAAAAAAAACTTTATAGCTATTTCAATATACACTATTTTCACTCTAAATTGTCTATATACAGTATACCTACTTACATTTCCGGTACTGTTAAAAGTAGTTCCTACATACATATTATTTTGTCATTGATAAAAAAAATCGCACTTATGAATAATTCACATTTTGCTAATTAGTATGATATGTTATGTTAGCAACATTTAAAATTACATAAATAAATATTATAATGGCATCAGTTCCGTCCCGTTCATTTAATTTTCAATTATAACTCAGTAAATCATCTTATAACTTCCACTTCACTGTTTTTTGCAATATCTAGAAACCTTATTTATCTCAATGAAAATAGTTGAGAATAAAAAAACTCCAATGTAAAATTACGTGGTAAATACTAACAGTATTCTAAATTTTTAATACGTCAACCGCATCCGTTTAAAATAACTATTGTATTCGCTAATACGATTATAAGCATTTTTCATTACTTAGTACAGCCCTAAAACACATTTCATGAAATAATTTGATTTGAAGGTGGTTGACGGAATTACGATTTCATTTCTACTCTTTTATTATATAGTAATACGTAATTTATTCGGCTGTTCTACTGTAAAATGAAATTTCCTAAAAATTCTGTAAACATCCAAAAAACTAGGTACCTATGTTCTCAATTTATTATTATCGAATGAAAAATGTTGTAGATACCTACCTTTCTCAAACTCTGCTCAGTATGGTGGAATATATTAAATACATTATTTTATAGATACCAGGGACCAGAACCGGGACCGAACTGACAATTAAAAAAACCGTTTTTTAACCATATCCGCTCCCTATTCAGAGCATATGGCCATTACGCGGTTCCTCCAAGCTTCTCTGTCCCCCCGCCAGTCTCCTCGCTTCCTCCCAGGTCATCCCAGTGTCCCGTAGCTCCGCCGAATACATCCTATGGATGGTCATCAACGGCCTGCCAGGGCGACGGACTCCATATGGTTGGTAGAAGAGACAGGCAGGATTAAGGCTCCTCTGGGGCATCCCTAGCACGTGTCCAAGCCAGGTCCATCGTCGCTTTTTTATGTTGGACGTAATAAGAGACTGGTTCGTCCCCTGTCTTACCTCCGAGTTCCTGACAAAATCAAAACACCGTACCCCTAGTATTCGACCATCATTGCAAAAGCCTCGGACGTTATTTTTGCCAGAACGAAAACCGAAACCTAACTGATATTTATTTCTGTTTTTGTTCGATTTACGAGAAAATTTTTCGCTGATAAAAGCCTAATTTAATTAATAAATTGTATTTGTATCAGTTGATAGTGCTAGCGATGAGCGAAACCGGTCCATACAAATTGCGTTTTATTTTTAAAATATGGTGCCTTCAAGAATTGTCAATTAACACCTTCAAAGTGATTTAAATACGAGCTGAACCGAAAACTGGAACTGAACTGATTTTTTTTTTAACGAACCAGAACGAAAAAAATAGCGGTTCGGATCCCTGGTCCTACGGTCATACCTTACTACGGTATTTATAAAAACATATATGTGAAGTAACGATATGTATAACTATATTACGTGTTTGTATTTATTATTATAAATAATTCAGCCAACTCTCAAAATCAAAACCAATTCCTGTGCCGAAACCATAAATTGGCTCCAATCAGTCTTCTTTCCTAAGCAAAGCCAGTACAGAACCACTTTCTTTTCTTAGAGAGGATCTGTGCCATTTTATTGAACTAAAGAAATTGTATAATTTTGAAATACTTTTTTTTCTCTATTTCAGAGTAACTTTGATGTTTCGTTAGCATGTAGCTATTACAAAGTTGATTATATACCTAATTATTATGTAGGAGCTATGTTTAATATTTTTTTATTTAGAATCATATTTATTTTTAGTAAATATTTATAGTGACATCTGTTAATTTTAAACATAATGATTTTAATCTTTTGATATACAGTATAGGCAACTTCAAGAAAATATAGAAATGTTTTCGTATCGGTAAGTTTGTATAAGTTATTTTATTGCAATATGCAAAATGAAGTTAGTTGACAATACAATCTAAGTTTACGTTAAATCTTCAAAAATGGCTTTAATTTGGGAAAAGTGGTGTAGATTATGCGCAAAAGACCATGATTGTAAAGTCGGACTGTTTTTAGACACACGCGGTTCCGACTTTATGCTCAGAATTTCTAAATATCTTTATATACAGGTGTGACATTAGCTTCGTATTGTAAATGACATTTACTACAGGGTATTTATGATATTGCTTTACAAGATTTCTTTCATTTTATTCAGGTGGAGAGGCATAATGATTTGCCAAATTACATATGTGTCAAATGCTCTGAAATATTGGCTAATTTTGATGTATATGCAAACCGCTGCGAAAGAGTTCAGTTGATGTTCCATACTCTCGCTGACAAATCTGAGAATCGCCAAGACGAGGAAAAGTGTCGAGAAGTCAAGAATGATTACCTGCAGAACTTCGATATTGATGAAAATAAATTTTTCCCTATATGTGATCTTAAGGTGTGCATTAATACTACAGCTACAATTACAATATCTATAGTCATTAAAATTCCTTAGGGAATAATATTGATTATACTGATTTCATTCTTACATTCTACCTCACCTTAATCACAAAACTAATGCATTAGAGTTTTTTCAAGTGAAAATTATAAGCTTTTTTATTGTTTAATTATTTTGTCACTATGCTTTTGCTATATTTCCCATCATAAGTTCAAATTTCAACAACTCGGAAAGAAGATACATTAAAGCGTCCCCAAATCTTTCATCAATTTTTCACCTTATTGTATCATATGAAGCAAATTGGGATAGACTTTTCAAAAACGTCACACACTAAATACATACAAAAACAGTTTGTGTTGCTTGGGCAGAGAGGGGTTATGTTTTTTGGTAAATGTTTATTAAACACACATTAATTTCTTGTAAAATAGTTTGTGTTTTTTTATAACATACATGATGACCTTAGCAAGATTCAAAGCTAAACACCATAAACAACACAAAAACACACTGAAATTGGTCATTTGGACAATAAAAATAAGAGTTAAATATTTATTTATTTGTTCCCATGTACGATTATTTCAATTCCTCTTATCATTTACTTAGCTTCCTAGGTAATGAAACTTTTTTGTGTTGTTATATATCACAATATGACTATTAAGTGTGAGAACAAATTATGGAGCCTTGTAAAATTGTGCCGTGTGTGGATTTAGTAGCCCCTTTCTATGTTTGTTAATTGATTATCTCTGGAACAACTCTTTATGGTCGATTATTTTTATTTTGCTTAATCCCTTTTCAACAGAAATATTTTCACCTCTATATTAGCTATCATAGTGTAGGTGTATCTTCATATTTGTTTAAATATTAAAAACTTATTGTAAAATGTAAATAATTGACATAATTATGTAATGTAAAAAACCTATTGAATGGTTCGTAACCACCAGCAAATTTATTTTCTAAAACATTCATAGGTGGAAGAAGACAAACCTGAAGAGATTGTGGATCATGTCAACGTTGATGAAGTTATCAGCAAGAAGACAACGAGAAGTAGAAGGGTTACGAGTAACGCAGTTAAAGATCCTGATCCCTCCTTCGTTAAGAATGAAGTTGTCAGTGATACTGAAGGAGGCGATTTTCAAACGTTCGATAACTCTAGTGAAGATGACTATCTACCTCTCTCAAGTGTCACAGGTAAACTACTTACCGATCATAATTAAATTATAAACATTAAAATTGACCAGACATTGCTTCCTAAATTTGCATCTGTGATTTCGAATGCTTGAAAAAATTCAATGAATCGAAATGTTATGCATATAACAGCAAATCAATTTTATTTCAGAGAAAATCAAGTTTCTCTACCTGTATTGTATTTATAGTCGTAGATTAAATAGATACATATGCTTATGTAAGAAACTGTTCTTAAGTTGATTAATTATTGTATCCTAAATTTAATAGCCACTTAAAATCAATTGACAAGAGATATTGTAATGAAAAGAAATTATTGAACCTTTCCTGTATTGATACGTTTGATCAAAGAATAAGAAATCCAATAGTATTCATGTTGACATTGAAAGTATTTATTTTTGTTTAAATCTTCAAGAATCAAAGGTATCAAGTAAATCTCGAAAACGAAAATTGCCTAAGAAAGCCAGTAAACATTCATCCAAACCCAAGCGTAAAAAAGCTAACAAGGAAAAACACACAATCGAAGTTTTGGATGAAATTACTATAGCCGATATGAACATAAAAATGGAGCCACTTTCCGATGAAGAAAATTTAAATATTCCCAATGAGTCTATTGCCATTTCGGATAAAATTGCTATCTCAAAATCTGATAAGAAAGATAAAAAAGAACGGAGGAAGGCTTCTTCTATAACCGGTATCCTCAAGTAAGTCATCTTATTCCAAATTAATGTCCATATTTTGCACTGGTAATATTTTATTTACCAGTTGAAATGCTTGTCAAATATATATAAAAATGAATATCAAAATATGCCAACACCTTCAGTTTGCTATCAATGATCAATTGTCTCATTATCCATAATGCGATCATTGTGTGCAGTAAAAATATGATTTCTTGAAGTAGAAATTTTAGTAACCTAATATTGTCAATGTTAATATTGTTTTAGTGTGTAAGATTTGGTCGTAAATCTTTGGAAGTCGAAGTCTAAATAATTTAATAATGATTTATCTTTTTACCATTTTATACTTTATTAATTCTTGCTACATTTTTGTGTGTGCCTTGAAGTTTATAAAATTCCTTTACATATAAAATCAAATAAAAATGTTTTTATGCTCAGACCAAACATTGTCATAGTTATATCAATTTTTCGCTTTATTTTGAATCAAAACTGTGTACCAAATATCAACCTTAATATATTTTTTAGGTTTATAATCTTGCCAATATAATTATGTTACATGAGTAGTTATTTCAGATTCAATTATTAAGATAGATTGAGACAGAATGAGACAAATGCTTTGAATCTTCGGCATTTGACTGCTATTTGACCTTATGATTACATATTGTTTTATCTTGTAATATGACTAGTAAAAATTCAATATTTTTGCTATAACAGTATATAATATTTCCTTTTTGTTATCACTTAAAAGTGTACTTTAGTTTCTTGTACAAAGTGATAATACCAGACCACTTAAAATAATTGTTGTTTTATAGATATGACTGTCACATCTGCAATGAAGACTGTAAAAATTGGCATGCGCTGTGCGTGCATTTCAGAGATATTCATGACACGCGTGCCAAAGTTATGTGCTGCTGTGGAAAGTTTTTGGCATCTCGGGTTTCCATCGGTAGACATTGTGCAAAGCATGGAAAAGCTAACAGTTTTGAGTAGGACAAAATTCTTCTATATTAAATTAATGTTTATTTAGCAGGTCTTAAGTTTTTTTTCACACCCGTATTTGAGGAAAAGAAACAATTGATATATAGTTGTCGAGTATGTTAGCTGCCCAAGCTGAACAAAGAAATGTTTTGTGTAGTAATAATAATCAAAATATTCAAAATCAATAAATTTCATAAAAAATAACTCACTGATCAAACGGTTAAGATGGTTTATTAGCTGTTTAGGATTATATTATAATCACTGAGGTAAATTAAATTTCCTTTGCAACTATTTATTAATAGTTCACAATTTTTTTTATTTTTGAATCGTATAAATATATTTACATTATATAAGTCCTTTCATTTAGTACATCAATTCACGCATATGCTATTCCAGTTCTTTCATATGACACCAAATGTTTATTTCAGTTGCTCTAAATGTGGTAAAAGATTTCCTCGTGAATCGGAATTGACTACTCATATGATAACTCACTTGCCCAAAGAAGAATATCCCTTTGTGTGTTGCAAATGTGCCAGAAGATTTACAACACAGCAACTTTTAAGACACCATGAAAAGAAGCATATACCTATGGAGGAAAGAATGGTCCATCCGTGTGAAATTTGCAAATCAAAGTATGCAATAATCATTATCTACTTTTTTATTTTTGAATTACAAAATATCATTGAATAAAGAATCGTAGATTCTGTGTCTACATAGTTTATTTTGCACTATAACAATTTATTGATTTTTTATCTGTTTTACACTAAAAATTACAGTAGTCATATTCTTATCCTTTCTGCTCTCAACTAGATGCTCCTTTATTAGTGATCAGAATTAAAAACTATTCAATCCATTCGAAAGAATTTCAAATTTATCTAGACAAATCCTAAATACAATAAATTCTGGATTTATCCTATTAGTGAAATTATTTGTGAAAACATACGATAAACATCAGGAATATTATAAATATACAGTGAATAAATTTTTTTAATGATCTTATATATTTGAATTCGTCCAGTTTTGTTAATTTCCATAGCATTCGCAGTCAATATCTTAAATTAGATCTTATTTATTATAATATTATAACTTAAAATCAGGGCCTTGAAATGAAGTGAGCACAATTCATCATCCACAACCAAGTGGAATAACTAAGTTATCAATTTTATATTTTTATATTGCAATTCATCTGATCTCTAATATTCTGTCTTTGTAAAGCTATTGAGCCTTAACCCCTACTACTGCGAATAAATTGCAATGATACATTTGACCTAAAGAAATTATCTATCAAAGTTTCAAAATTAACTTTGAATAAAATTATGCTTATAAGCAGCATTATTTTATTGATTTAAAATTGAAATACATTAACAGCACATTTCTGCATCAACTTAAAAATGTTTAACATTTGTTTATAAATCATAAAATTTAATATATCTCTACTATAATTACGCTTAATAATACTTTTATTCATCAATTCACCATTTATTTGGAAATGTTACAGGTTCGCCTCAAAGAGTAGTCTTTTAATGCACATGAAAGCCGTGCATGAGAGATTAAAGCCCTTCGTTTGTGACCAATGTGGACGGGCATTCACTACGAAAGGAATTCTTGAAGAACATCAAGTACGGCACAGTGATGCCAGACCTCATGTTTGCACAGTTTGCCATAAGAGGTAAGAGCAAACTGCAGAGAGTAATTTACTACTTTTCAATAATTTTCTCACATAATATAATAAATTTTAGAAGAGCTGCATAAATTTAATTTATCAAGAATGGGAAAATAACCAGAGATAATCATCGATAATATGTTTGTCCTTATTTGTTATGAAATTGAATATTGGTAATTTCCTTAATACCGATAAATCATATAAATTGTTTTTTTTTCATAATATCTGAAGCAGAATTTTTAGAAGTCTACTAATGGCTATTAATCTGATGAATTTTCTTCGCGACCATTCTATCTACTGTAACAGGGTGTTGGTGTTTTCAAATAGATGCTCTCAAAAATACTGCTCCATTTTCCCTTTCCCCACAGTAAAATTTTATTAGTATTAATTTTTGGCATTTTCATATCCATAGCAGTAAATGGATTAATCCAATTCTCTGAAGTACTTAGGGAGTATGGCGCTACAATGTATAATTTGTACTTATCTAGCAAGGGCACTTACCATGTTCTTTGTGAAAAATAGTAATATGTAGGTCTTTCACCGATTTATTGAACAAGAAAATGGATGGGATTGTTTTTGGTTTTTTCATTTGGTGTCTAATATTTCAGCTTTAAAACCAAGCAGCGCCTTGCTATTCACTCGGATACACACAACGACACTGTGTATCAATGCCCGCATTGCCCCATCCAATTGAACTCGAGAAGAACTCTGCGGATGCATCTCTTCGTGCATGATGAAGTGTGCCGTTACCAATGTAATTTCTGTGATAAAGCATTTAAGCGAGCTAAAGTAAGACATTATTTGCGTACATATTCATCATTCATACTTTTCTTCAATTTTTGTGATATATTTTCGTAGTCCATTCTTGACATTTTAGATGCGTTGTAACCTGTATTTTTACTAGATGTTTTAGTACTGCATATACATTTATATTTGCTATTTTAATCACCTACCATTTTAAAACGGTGGATTATAGTTTATTTTAATTAAATAAATATAGTTTTTAGAATATTTAAAAAATATATCATTTTAATTAGCTATCAATAAAATGACATTTACTGGAGTTAGATGTTGGCAAAATTCAATTATTGTTTCGACAGTAAAGCAATCTACTAAATAATATGGAATTGAATGCACCATTTGAGGGATCTTCCTTCCGTCTTTGTTTAACTAATGTGAATTATCTATTAAGGATCTTAAGAATCACAGTAATCTACACACTGGAAGACGGCCATATTCCTGCCCTTGGTGTTCCCGGACATTTGCAAATGGCTCAAATTGCCGCGCTCACAAACGGCGGATGCATCCCAATGAACTGAGGATATCAGATGCCAGTGCTGCTATGGTCAACAAAGTGCCAGGTATATAATATTTCATTTCATCGTCCACCTAGTGTTGCCGAAAACAATGTAAATTATATTTTGAGTTAAGATTTGTGATTTGACTAATTCTATTAATGTTGATTAATAATTTATTTTTTAATTATCCTATCGAATTAAATTTTACTTTTAAATTAGAAATCAAGTATTCAGTAATGATAGTTGGGTAATCCAGATTTGGTAGACTATAAGTTTTTGTCTGCCAAATATAACAAAATTGCAAATAATTTACAGCACCTCCAGATGCTGACACCGAGGATAAAAAATCTGCTGACGTTGCAGCTCCGAAAGTAATATATGCCACCGTGAAAAGGAAGCTACCGGTGGCATCGGCAGCTAATAAAGTTCCCAACTTTACTTTCCCCCCCGACGTTACCGAGAAAGACAAAGTGGAACCTACAAACGAACATGCTGAGAGGTCTGCAGCATTAATACCTAAATCAGAATCAAAACACAGTGCGCAAGACATGTCGTCAACCAAAAAGAAGGAAGAAAAGTCGTCCCCTGTTCATAACTATGAATCGAGCATGTCACCTTTAAATCTCAATACAAATTCGACAGCTACTCATAAGTATTCTGATTTGAGGGCCGGAACGAATGCCTCCTTAACTATTACCCCGGTATCTCAAGGCGACGAATCCATGACTGAGTTTGATGATGTTTCTGATAACTATCATCAAGTGCAGAATTCAATCCTTCACAGCCGTAATCAGATCCAACAGAATTACTCTACAGGGGCAGATTACAAAGATTCTCCAGAGCATGCGTTCAATAAAACCACCCAACAATTATTTAGTAATTTTGCTGGAAACAATGTCCCTCATAATATAATGTATAATGCATCTGCACCCGCGCTAACGGCAGCATCGTTCGCTTCTTCTAATCCGTATGGATTACATTATGCACGTGACGAGGACAACTAGCGCACTTGACTGAAGTTATTATTATATTAAATATAAGATAGTTGCCTATAATGTAAGTGTTTTTTGTACAATATGTTATTACCGTACAATTAGTTTAAAATAATGTACTAAATACTATCTAATGTTCAATGTGACTATTTAGTAAATGTGCCATCGGGTATTTACCACAGTAACTTTTTTTTAACATGAAATATTGTTATTTATGTAAGTTAGCAAACAACCCAATATAATTTTATTAGTTCAGTTTCAATACTGTAAACTTCTATTTAATACTAAAACTAGTTAAGTCGTTCACATACTTCTCGAAAACAATTGATTGTTAATTTATTTTTGGATAGTAAAAAATACCTCGTAGTACCTGATATTGGTATTTAAATTGCATAATATTTTATTGATAAAGGTATCCACTCACAAACATTAGTCATAAACTTGTTTTGAAATTTTTTGTTTTGTGTTTGATAGCTCCACATTTCGTCTTATATTTTACTGATAATTTTAAGGATTATTTTTACAGTAGTTAATTATTTTTAACTAGACTTGTCAAATCTGACTGTTTTATTCACTGAATAATATTGATATACATAAATACAGGCATACCCCGGGTTCCAACAGGGTTGTGTTCCTGAAAATGTGTATGTATCGTGAATTATTTTGTCTTGGGGAAGATATTTTCATACGTTTTCCAGGTTTTTTTTTTTAACCGTTCCAGTTTTATCAAAAAGGCTGTATGTTTTCATGCGACAATACAAAAATAATATGTACATACAATTTAAAAATCGAATTTATTTTATGATACTACATACATATTATTACATATAGAATTATATAATTTTACAAAATAATATAATATCTGTACAAAAACTTAAATATAAACATCAATTTAGTAATTTGTTTGTCATTGTGACGAGTTTTCAACTTTTTTTGGAGTTACCCGATCGTATCGTTAGGTAATGTAAAAATGTAAGGCAGTTGTATCGGCGAATGTCGTATTGTGGAGTCGTCTTAACCCAGGGTAGACCTGTATAAAAATTCGTTCATAATTTTGCAGTTCGTGACTGACTTGAGTTGGATATGTCAAAAACAATGATTTTTGTTTCCGTTTTATATTTTTTATTTCTACCTGAATAGTTATAACCTTGAGGCTATTTAAATAATTTTTTTATATACCCTTTTTTTTTGATTTCTTTTGACAGAAGAAAATGACCAAGTGTAAAATATTCAAGTAATCCGTTTGAATATTTGTATTCAATCTAACAACCCCTCGTATTGCATTCACATTTCTGATTTAGTTTTCGACATTTGAGTGTATTGGTTTGTTATGACTAAGACTTAAGCCGTAGGTGTCCTTTAATTTACTGTCTTGAAAAATGCACTTGGTCACTTTGACGACGATGTATAATTTTCATTAGCTGTGATGAGACTATCGCTGAAAGACAACATAGGTGAAGAAAATTTTGAATATTCTATAGTTGGACTCAAAATAGTTAGACATATAAATTGTGTGTAAATGATTCATTGTCATAAAAAATCTGTATGAAGCACTCGCAGATCATATTTGAACACCTTTACTATCAATCTACCCATAGATACATACACAATATATATTTTTTTAATAAAATTCGTCTGTATATAAAGAAATTCTGTAATGATGTATGAATTTGTTGTGAACTTATTTAATTTATTCTTTTGTATTTAAACATTCCAAGAGAAATATTTAATTACTATTGTATTTATCTTGCCTTTGTACTACTTTTATGAAATGATTCGTAAATGAATAAATTGTTTTGTTACCTTCTTAATTTGTTGACTGTTTTCTCTAATTAAATATCTCCTTTTTAAAATCTAAAATTATTCAATTTGCATTTTTAAAAAATTTCAAATTTCCTTTCTGTGTTTACTTTGTAATTATATTCCATATCATGAATATGTGGCCTAGCAATTCTAAATCTGATTTTTGCAACTCTGCAACAGCTCAAACTTAAAAAATTGCGATTACTCCATAACATGTTTTTGTTAGTTTCCAATTTTCAGCTGTATCTTAACAATACCTGAATACTTGGTTCTAATGTTGCGTGATATGGTTGTTAACTTGTCGAGAGGTATTAAACAAATATGTATTGAAAAACATAAATCTTCATAAATAATTTAATATTTCTTATAGGTCACGTATACCAAACATATACATTCTTAAGCCTTAAGATCACAGACAATGTCATGATTTTACAAGTACAAAGTGTATTATTTAGATGCTATCAAAAATTCTATGGCAGGCATGTGAATTTATTTTAAATCATATGGCACATGAAATTTATGGAATAGAGATATTATATTTTTCTTCAATAACAGGGTCGGCAATTACATGCTATTGTCTAAATTCGGAATGTGTAATGATTGATGATAAATATCTACACAGAGTTAATAAGAAATATAATACTTATTGCCTAAGACAAAAAAAAATCTAATTTAACTTTCACCTACTATATGCTACATTTATAAAACTATCTATACTTCCTTAGAAATATTTTCAAAGGAAGTTCACCATTAATAACATCAATAAATACTAGAATTGCAAAACGCCATAAATACAATAAATTCATTTATACGAGTCTCGGTGATGGGAAAGAACTTCAATTAGTACATATATTATTTTGGATTACTGTAAGTTTTCATGAAATTAAAAACATTCTAACGTTTCGAAAATCCATAATTGAAACAATTTGTTATTCCTACTAATCATTCTATTGACTATTCTAAATAAAACATTCAATTTAACCTAAGTAGGGTTATTATCATCTGAATGCCAACTATTTCTGTGCTGTTGTTTTTCGTTTTCCTCATTGCTCTTTGGTAAGTTGGATTTTTTTGATTCCCCCTTTTTGGGAGGTTTCGAAAATCCGCTTATCTGTGATAAACGTTCTTCTTCGATTTCTTCAGGAATCGAATCACGGCGAGCCATCCTTTCGTGGTCCACCAAAACTGCTAGGGCTGGCTGTGATATATTCTTTTGACTCAGCTTGGGAGCACTATTAGCTAACTAAAAAAAAATATTTAAATATATCAGACGGCTACAAACAACCTCAACATTTTATGAAACCTGATGACCCATAAAAATATCTCATAATATAATACAATATATCCTTAGAATCAATGTTCTGTCTAAGATGAGAGGTCCTCCAAAAGGAGAAATTCCAAAGAAATGCGCTGCATAATTTTAACCTTCTTGCAAACATCAATATGGCATGTTGGATTTTTTTGTAAAAAGTGTTGTGTTACTTTACATCAGTGTCCGCAACCTTTTTTCAGCCACGGCACACCTAACCACTCATTAGAATTTCATGGCACACCACAAGTAAAAATTGGTAAGGTTAGTTTTGTTAATGAAATTAACTTGTTTTTTATTTTATGAATTTAAAATAGTAGCTGATATATTTGTATAACAATAACCAATTGAACTCTTTTTACCTCTAGCTGAGTGGCTTTTAACCTTTTCTAAGTGATACAGTTAGTCTGAAGATGCTTCTTAAAGAAGCGAAACACGTGTCACATTTATTAACACAGCCAGTGGTATTACAAAGTTATCAACTTAAATGATCAACAGATTTTGAGGTTCAAAAAGAATAATCCATTGTTCGTGAAAGATATTGAGCAATTTTGATTGCCACCCACTCGTATAGAATAAATACCAACCAAGTTTCTTAACAGAAAAAAAGATTTTATACCAATAGTAAAATTGTCTTCTTGCATTTAATGGAATAGTTATCAAATTTATTTCATTTCACAATTGCCATGTACAATTAAACCTGAATAGTAAAATTCAGTCCGTGTTAAGAATCAGGAATATGGCTTATAAACAATAAGAATATAATAGTTATACATTATTCCTTACTTTGCTGTTACTATTCCTTTCATTTTGCCGCGATAATGACGGATTGGAAATGTTGTTTTTGGTATGATTGATTTCTAATGCTGATTTGAGTAAATCCATCTTCGAGGCGCTGCCCCTTGGAGTTGTTTTATTTGATATTTCAACATTGCTGCTTCTCCTTGTACTGTTACTTCGACTTCTGTATAATTCATTGATGTCACCCTGTGAAAGCTAAAAATATAACAATATTGATATTGTATTTGTAGGCGTTAGATAAAATTTGAATCTCTTCAAACAATACTTGACTCACTCGAACCCGTGAACCTCTAGGTAGAGATGTGAGAGATCCGATGGGATTATAATGAATCATCATGGAAAGCCTTTCAGTGGAAACCATAGTCGCAGCTTCTTTTGTCAATGGTTCTCTATTTAATTTCTCTGGATCTCCATTCTCACCTACGAGCAAAAGGCATCGTAACATTTTATTACTTTGGAATTTTTGCTAAACAATTTTATATCTACATAAATGTGTAATCATGCCTTCATTTATCAGGGCTAGTTTAAATTTCACTATTCAGTTCAAATTGTGCCAAAATAAAATTTTAAAATGTGACCCCCATATTTATTGTTTTGATAACTTCTCTCTTCAAATATTTAGCTTACCTATATCATCCAAGTCCTCATCATCCATACCAGAGTCACCAACTTTCCTTAGCCAGAAGTAATGTAAAAGTCCGTAGCATAGTCCTCCAAGGCATGCAACCAGTCCCATATAACGGAAAGCTTCGCGAGTTCCAAATGACGAAATAAGAAAACCGCCTGCAAAACTACCACTGCCTCTTCCTTGATTCAAAACAAAATAAAATTCATGTTATTGATTGAATTTTATTTTCTTGGGACAGGGGCTACCAACCGGTAGGGAATTGCTGCTGTACATTAAGGCTTCTCAATACATATTACAATTTATACGCATATTATTTGGAATGCACCTTTTTAGCTAAAGTTAGACTGTCTTAGGAAGGGGGAATTAAATTTGGAACAACCGTGAAAGAGGAATGGAGCAAAAAGGTTGGGAACCCCTGTCTTAGAACCTTTTTCCAAAACATTTTTTAAAATAGTATTCGTAATATTTAAATAGGAACTTGTACCATTCAATTTTAACACCTGTCATTGCACGACCACATTGGGGCGAGTCACAAGTTTTTTAACAACATATCCGTATATTGGAAATAATTATTGGTAGATATCAAATCTAGAATAATGACGTAAATAATAGTTGATTGTGCATATAAATGAAATTGAAATAATTGTATTATTTATCATTTGAAATGCGGATGCTCCAGCGGCGTACGTCTGCCTCCAGCCGGTGCCTGGAGTTTTTAATAAAAAAATAGTTTTTTGAAATTGTTAAATAATTGCATATGTTTGGGTGTTTTCGAATATTTTTTATTGATTTATCAAATTCTTTTATAAAGAAAACAAAGGTTTCAAAATCTTACCAAGTGGAAGTTCCACAATACATACCCAGTTCACCAGAAGGGAAGCAAGCTATAGAGACACTATACAAGATAGGAATCATAACGCCAGCCATGTAATAAATAGTTGAGTTTCCGGAGCAATACATTATGTCATCCAACAGCCCTGTCATCCTGCCATTGACTATGTTAAAGAAAATTATTTTATAACACTATTTACCTAAACTGAAATGCGCCATTCCTAAAACACCGATAAGCGTTGCCAGTAAACTTTTTGGAGCCAACAAAGCGCAATAGGTTGCAGCTGCTACCCACATCAAGTGCACCGATAGAGACTCCATTGCTTCGAATGGAAAGCACCACCAAGCATTTCTAGAAAATTAAAATTGTTAATCTAAATCTACCAGACACTAAAAAATGTGATTGTTAAATGGCAAGGGGAATACAAAGACAACTTACAGGTATCTCCGGGCAGTCGAGAAGCTTCATAATAATTAAAGAAAAGTATCATAGTGAGGTGGCATACAGGGTAACCGATTTCAATAACCTCCAAGATATTTGAATTCAATAAAAAGTGGCAAAGCAAGTTGACAAGATTGATCGCAAGTTCAGGGCCATCCAGAACTGGGTGTCCTAATGCGAAGCAAATATTTTTATTTTTTAAATTGATAACTTCAAACAGTCTAGAGAATTATCATATAACAATAAAATTATGGGAAATATGAAGGAAACAAAGAATAAACAATCGGTTGCTTGGTGATATCATCATATAGCAGACTAATATAATAAGATATATGTATATACATCGGATTGATTAATAGTCAACAGTTCGTTTTAGGCTATTCAATTAACTAGCGAGTAATCTTTTAATACTTAATTCATTAGTAGTAAAAATATATGTACATTATAATTTTATAAAGTAAATGTCGATTTAACAGCAAAGAAGAATTGTTCCTACAATGTTATAAGTAGTAAATTTGAAACGTAAAAAAATAGATGTTCAAAGAAAAGGTTTAGCTTATTTTTGACTGAAATATTCCAATAGCAAATAATTCAAGAAAGTATTTAACTTGTCTTTAATAACTGAAAACTTCATTAGGTATCGCTTCGCTGCTACGGCGTAGAACCAGCGTTGTATCCAAGTATTAACGTAGTAAGATTAAGCATTATAAAACTACCCACAATATATATATAACTTACTCAATAAAAGAATATCCTACAAGGCGAGCGGAGTGTGAGAAAAAAGCAATCACAATAACATTCACGTGTCCAACTTTCGCCGTTATCGTCTCAGCACCGTACAAAAAAGGAATACTACTCAGTGTTCCCACTGTGACAGTTATACCTGTTAAAACAATTAATAATAATTTCAATCACACATAACATTGATGTAATCTGTGGAACCATCTGCTATTATTTGTTGGTAAAGAAGGGGTGGATTATGTTGAAAAAAATTCCGATATATTCATTCTCAAATCTTAAATTTTTACGCAATTGAGTATTTCTACATTTATATTTTTATTAGAAGTATGATAACTTAATATCAGGTAGATTGCAAATCACTTTCTTTTACATTTTATATGACCATTTCTAATTAAATCTTCTAATCGTCTGGCCAATGTATTCGGCTAAGCAGTTTTGATACGTTTTTATATGTTGCTTTTACTTTCGACATAACAATGAATTAGGTGATATTCTGAATGCTGTATACATTTTATTTCGCCAAAGTGCAATGACTGTTAGTTGTGGCATTTCGTAGTACTTACGGAATTATATGTATTCTTTCTCATTACAAAGGCAACTGTATGTTAAAGTAAATCGAATAATTTGATTAAAATAAATATTATGTAAGAGATAGTATGTTTTGATTACCTTGTTCAATTGAATGCACTTATTTATTTTCATATTTTCCGCACAACTTCTCATATTTTACAAAATTATTTCTGAAAAACCACACAATCACCATGTCTTACATTGCCAATAGATTCCTTCACCTTGTTGACTTTTATCACAATGCATCTAAATCCTGTTACATAAAACAAAAGAATATCCTTACCCAATAAGTAATTAGGCGCGCCCAGCTCCTTCAAGTAAAGAAACAAGAAAGACTCGATGAATCCCCAAAAATTTCCAAGAACGAACAAAAAGAATATGAAAAGTATGACGTGTGGCATCTTGATAATATTCACAAGATCTCTGAATAGATTATCAGCTGGTAGTTTTGCTCCCAATGGCATCATCAGGACAGTCACAGCTGATATTGTCAACAGGACATCATATGTGTAAAATGCAGCTGAATAATCCGTATAACCTGTTAAAAAGAAAACAAATCTTTTTAATCACTAAAAAAGTTTTAAGACATCGACTGAGGGTGCTTGATGGAATTTCAATATTAAATTTGGATTATTGAGATTTTGTACACTTCCATGTATTTTGTCACTAACGACCCGGGTTTCGCCTTTCGGCATCTTCTCAGTTCGAGTCCATTCGTGTGCTCGAATGCCTGAAGATACCGAAAGGCGAAACCCGGGTCGTTAGTGACAAAATACATGGAAGTGTACAAAATCTCAATAATCCAAATTCACTAAAAAAGTATTTATTTTATTTACACGAACTTATTTGGCACATTAATATTATGTCAAATAAATATTTATAAACATGATTTTTGAAAACTTATTCTCAAGCTGCTGTTGTATTTTTCACATCTCAATTCAAACTGTTACTTGACTCCTTGATGATTTATTGATAACATTTTGAAAATCGGCATTTTAAATAAAATAAAGTCGTATACTCACAGTAAAATCCAAAGGCATATTATAGGTATATATTAAAGTTTTATCAAAATGTGTGGATATACTGCATAATATGATATCGGAACAAACCTACACAATATGACATATTATAATCTAACAAAAGAATGGGGCAAATTGCAAATGGAACTAACGTTAATGGAGACCAAATTTCAATTGTGAATTATTTTTGGCCTTCACGAAAAATAACGTTATTGAAGAAATAGCATCTACCCGGATGCTACAAGCAGCTGCAAAATTCAAATATTTTTTGAGGGTTTATTATTAGTTACTTGAATATATGAAGTGTACCATTTATAATTTATAGTCACTATACAAAGTATACACTTGTCTGCGAGAATATTACTTACCAACTTTTTTACTCTTCATGTCTATGAGAACTCCTGTTATTGGCGAGAATATCGCCATTCCAATACTAGAAAAAAGTCTCTCGCGTCCAAAATCTCCTCCATACTTTTGTATCATAGTCAAAGCAATCGGATCCATAATTGTAACCCCGGCAGAAAGCATTATTGTTCCCAAAAACCTCATCACAAAATATATCCAAAATGTCGTATCATCACTCTCTTTATAATCAGGCGGGCAAATTTCTGGACCACCTTCTCTGTAAAAAATAAAATTTTGAAGAATAGTTACATTTTTTTTGTGTACGTCATAATTAGATACTTAACTAACAGTAGATAATTTATATAGTTTCGCTTAGAGATTAGTTTCTTGTAACCTGTCTACCATATAAATTGATGTTTGTCATCAAAAATCATTGCTCGTATTATTAGGCATGTCATCTTCCGACGTAGCGTTTAAAGTTTAAAGCGATCATAGAACTCCGCTACGACTACACTTACATTCTTATTATCAATTTCGCTTCATTAGCCGGATTACGAAATATTACGTACATACTTATTTTTCTATTAACCTGAGAATATATTATGCATACGAATCTAAATCACACTATCAGAATAACCAAATTTAAAATGGTTTCTTTGTGATAAAATATATTTTCATTCGCATTTTATTGTTAAATGTTGTAATATATATAATTCAACGCGTGTCAGCAATGGCAACAAAATAACAAACGACAATAAAAGCATATTAAATACACACATTTTTTATTTATTCAATATTTTAGTAACATAATATTATTGTCAAGGTAAACCTACTACCTACTAATCAGTGGTTACGGTCTGTTTAAACTATCTTATTACCAATAAATAATTATTGTTCGACTCCATTGTTATTTCAGCTGAAATTGGTGATATAAGATAACAAATTACCTGAAGTTGCATTTCTGAACCATACACTCGGCTGTTGATGCAGATATTTTTGTAGAATTGGATTTTAACACAAGACCACCACATCGCAAGTCTTCTTTGTCCAAAGATGTCAAATTTACTCCAGCATCCCAAAGAAGCTTCTCACCAAACCGTTGCCGGAAATCAGCCACCGTTTTGTTTTCATCCTGCAATCAAGGAATACTAAATCATTTAATTTACGAAATGAATAATTAAATTCAGTTTCAGAGTTTCTCATATTATTTATCATGACTATTTACTTAATTAAACGTCTTAAATCATAATTATAAAAACAGATTAACACGATAACAATAGTAAGGAAAATACTTCCAAAATAATCTCAAAGTTACTGATATTTCAATATAAAATGTAACTTATCATCGACAGTATTATTTTCCCATTGAATTAAACAGATAATATTTCACAACCTATTTTGGTAGAGAAAATTCTTTAGTCGGTAGTAAAATTGATTCTTTTCCCAATTCACATTTGCTGTTATATATTATATTATTATATTATACTTTTAATATTCATAAAATTTTTCGGATGTTATTGGATTGTAAAAAATAGATTCCAAATGGCTGGAATTTCACAAATATTTATTTAAAAACTCATATTTGCGTGATTTTCTTATATTTTCAAATCCGGCAGCTTCTTAAATAATTTTTAAATTCTAAAAATATCACTGGCCGCTAAGCTGTTCTCTAGTCGCAAAAACAAATACCAAATTATGGAGAAAATCGACATTATCAACTTCAGACGATTTTCACTGACAGGCGTATGCAATGTACTAAATGCATTTAAGGTAATGAATTTATTAATGGGCCATCATAAATGTATTGAAATATGTATTTTATATAGATATTGTTTCGTATTTATTGACTAATAAGCTTGATTTTAGTATGGATGTGGAAAACAAGTGAGTAGAGATACATGCTAAGTTGGGTTAATCAGCATCCGACCTGTTCCATCTCGATTCCAAGTTGCTCAACAGGCTCCCCGAGATCTGGATGCATGTCGATTACATAAGAGGTTCCTTCTTCATATTCTGGCTGCGCATTTGATAGGGTTTCATTGCCGTCGCTGTAATAAAGGTCGGTGTGTTATTACATTGGGTTGAATCTGATACATTGCTCATTCGATTCTTTAAAAGTACATACGTACATGAAATCACATCGCGCATCACACGTTATATTTCAAAGTATCTATTTTTAAAGCGGACGTTGTCGAATAATTATTGATAATCAGTAGTAATCAAGTATACTATTGATTAGCAACGAGAGCTATTTCCCAAACCACCAAATAAGAAATAAACATTGTAGTGATAAATCAATAGGCATCGATACTTATATTGATATTATTGTATAACTATAAACTTATATCTATCGTTGTACTTTTGCGATCAATTCATCATGAAGAACCGTATTAACTTTAACATGTTAAAATAATTATTTTCAAAGGTATGAAAATAATATTGACTTAGTAATTCACCTCGAAAATAATGCATCTTCGTCAGGGTCATCATCTTGAACTTCGCTCGTATTCTCGTCTTCCATGCTTCCATTTTTTGTATGACCGTCGTCTATGTTCCCATTAGGCGTCGTGCTGGTGTCGTCAAAATTGAGGTCACCGGTGCTGACCAGATCGGCGTCGGTGGTAATAATCGACGTCAGTTCCGGCGCTCCGGTAGTCGCGGCACGCGGCTGTAACAAGGCGCAATGGTCTGCGCATCGGCCCAGGACTAGATCGATCGTCTCCTCCTCCGGACATTCCCTGCTAGGGCACGGACTCCACCATATCTACATTTCATACAAATACACAGTAGATTACCACAAAATGTTTTCACATTTTTTCACGCGATCGCATTAACGCGGATCCATTACTGTTCATCTCGCACGACACGAACTTCAATGAATCTCTATCAATTGTAGTTAATCTCCATACCTAATTCACGGTGACATCCACACATATTGTAACACTATTAGTTAATTCTCTCGGCGAACGGATGTTGGCAATTTGCTAAAGTTCTTCAAGGAACGTAATACGCGATCATGCGCTGTCGCATTTTTTATCAATTTTCAACTGATAAGATTTTTCCGAATTCTATAGTTCTAGACTACGTACTATAAAGGAAAGCTGTCATACCTCCACATCACCAGAAATGGGATGCCTCATGACATAAGCCGAGGGCATTATTCCAGGTGTCTCTTGGTGTGGAATAAACAGTAGAGAGTGGTGAAACGCTGCATTTAAGATCAATGTGATAATTACTACTGGTTTATATTGGCCGAATTTATCCACAAGAAATCCTGAAAAATATCAAATGAATTAAAATTACCTAATAGCGATAGCTAGGTTTGAATTACATAAGTATATGTTAGGGACTTACCTGTAATCGGTGGACTCAGAAATGTAGTGAAAGGCAAAGCCAAGTATACAAATGATATTTCCGGAACCGTTAGTCCAATACTTTGCATGTGTATGGTTAAATACGGTAAAAGAGAAGCTGTGGCGCCATACATTACAAATAAAGTCACTTTTAGCATTACTAAATTTGGATTGATGCCCATTTTTCTGAAGAATTTTCCAGTCTCTGTGTCTTCCTCGTCGACCTCTTCCATTCCTGTTCCAATATCCTCGGCCTTCTTTTTAATTTCTTCATCCATTTTGAAAACTTTTCAATTACCACACTAGGCTGTAAATCACTCAGAACACACTATTACACCCCGACGGTTGAGAACAAAATTTTCATTTCCATGTTTAAACACAGCAATCGCCAAACACATCACGTTCTGTCGTCAGCGGACCACTAAGTGCATAACGCATTACTTTTCTAAAGTAAGATGCATTTCAAATATGATCACTATTTATATATCATAATATGTTTCCACCTAGGGTAAACAAATAAGAAAAACCTTTCTGTCCGCGTTTCGTTTGATTTTCTATCATTTTAACACTCGGTTACATTTTGTAATAAATGTACAATTGCGTGTGGCTTTGGATAGTAAATCCAAAGGATGCAAATGAGCAAAACAAGTAATTGTGTGATTGAATCAAATGTCCGATGTGTGCGGATAAGTGAAGTGAGTAGAAAACTTATGTGATCCTGCGGCTGTGCTCAAATTGAAATTGAACCTTTATGTTTGGTCTCTTAGCCAATTTAAGAATGAAAACAAATTAGCCTCATTCGCTAGTGTGACCGTTGAAAATGGAGGGGGTATTATGGAAATACAAATGTGGGTGAAGCAAGGATATGTATGATTCTTTATAAAATGGAGCAAGTTTACGCATCAATTTATATATTGCTAATTTATATTAATCTGTAAAGAAGCCGAAAATTCCCCAGCAAATCAAATCAAATCTTTAGGTATCACGCAATAAAGGGTAAATCGATGAAAAGTAGCTCGAGCTTTGTAATCACAATAAAAAATACCTATTGGTAAATTTTAAAATTAAAGACTTACCTTACTCAAATTAACGAACATTATTGAAGAATTTCTGCCTCTAAAACCTTCGCTGAAAGCATGTACATATTTTAACTTTCAATATTGTATTTTTTTGCGGAAAATGCGATCGAAAAATATAGCTTTTATATGTATGATGGGATTTATAAATTCCCTGACTTATTGGCTCGTCTTAAAACCTCCGTATCCAGCCCAGGAAATCTTCATCCTACAAGGATACATCAATAGCTCAAAAGTCTTCCGTCTTCTGATGGACCAGTCTAGGATTCAAATCCATTGACTTATTCGGATGTGATCTTATTAGTCTAATCACACGTTTCAATTCCGGTTTAATGTTTTTTTTTTCAAAACTACTTCTTATCATATCATTCTGATCTTCATCTCTTGACCTAGGCTTCGGTGCTCTTTAAAATAGGGAACCAGGCTATAAATAATTCAACCTCTTAATTTGTGTTGTTGATTTACCGATTGTGTAGTATATGATTATTTGTAAGTAGCATTGTGAAATAAAAAATAAGAAATTTCCAACTCATTAAGTTATTCTTTTATATTAGTACTGACGTGAATTTCTTGATTTTTTTATGTATTCGGCGGTTACTCTGTAAAAATTATGTGTTGATACAAAATCGAAATTGTTGTTCCACAACTGTGTCACACCTAGTTATTAAACCACTGGAATACCAAAGTAATCAATTTTTATTTTATATTCCTAGATATTGTATCATTCTTTTAATGGTGGAGCCAGCAAAGTATTCTTCGTCGAAGGTGAATTAATTTTTCTTCTCACTTTTAAATTCCCTAGAAAAGCTAGCATCATACTAAATATTGACATAAGATATATCCACTGGAAAGTTTGCAATGGATTTTTGCAGAAATTGTGATTTCGCTCACGACTTATTCATTCAGTTATTTTATTATGATATATTGATTGGAAAAATTCAAATATTCCAAATCAAAAATTATTGGAGTGCAAATATTGACATTAATATACTAACTATAGTGTTCTAGTGGACCGGGGGCGCGTAGGGACCCACGCTCACCCACAATTTTTCTAGACGATTTGGAAATTATACGTAATATAAATTGAACAAATTTTTATTACGAAGCCTAAAATGTGAATATTTTTTATTAAGAACGTAATACGAGCACATCAGTGATCTAATATCTGTTTCCATAGGATTTCCATAAATTTAATAAAAGACAAGATGGGATAATTTATTACCTTTTTTCTTTATGGTGCTCAATACTAATGAAAACATTAAGCTCGACCTTCAGGCAATACAGTGAATTCAAATTTGAATCATTGGGTTTTCTTACATTTCCATGTATTTCGTCACTAACGGCCCTGGTTACGCCTTTCGACATTTTCAGGCATTTGATCACACGAATGAACTTGAACTGACAGACAGGAAACAGTTTACACCGCTTATAATACAAGATACAAGAAAAATTCTTATCACTAAGTCTAGGAACTACATTGCCATCTGGATTGATCACAACAATGACCCCATATCCTAATTGCGAAAACAAACGCATTATGGGTGGAATGGAGGGATTTGAAATGCAATTCGAAGAACTATAATATTACCAACATTACTTGGCCGCCGCCGAATTCGAAACTAGAATTGTCAGAGTAGAATAAATTTCTCCAATTGCCATTTTATGCAAAATAAATATCTTGTCTACTTTTAATAACCGTCGCTAAAATATCAGTTTTGGAATTTATTGAAATTTTGATTCTGGTTGAGTGTGGCAATATTTCAAACGCGATGGTGGCACCCTCACTAACGGCCAAGTTAAATTGGTACATCTATACCTACTTATTCAAAACTAACGGGCCCTGTCAGGCTGACCATGGAATGATTTATTAATACACTTTCTGTGATATTTTTAACTTCCAACGTCCAGCTGCCATCATTAGCTTACGCCAAAATAGCGCCAACGTCTAAATGTTAGCGCCGTCTATCCCGGATGAAGCTAGGTAATAAGGAATAACTCTCTGAAGGTTTCCTATGCAAACATCTGGAGGCGAAGGACAGTGGGAGCTTTAAAACATTCTTAGAGTAAGCTAAGGCCACCTCGAGTTTACCCGGCCAAAGATTCTTGAACTTTTTGCTTTCAAATAATATTTTTAAGATAAAACACAATCTTTTTGTACTTTCACCATGGCGCGCATTATTGACTGACATCAACATATATGTTGATGATTTGTCTTCCATCTAGCAAGGGGATGTGCACTATGTGCAACTATAGTGCTCATTCTTTTCGTCACGGCGAATGTGATAAGGCTTTCTTGATAAAATACAAATCGTAAAAAGGGTATTTATATGAAATTGAGTGTTAATAATTATTTTAAAGTATATCAAACAATTGGTTCAAGAACTATGGCGAAAATTTACAATTAATCAAACAAATTATACGTAAATGAAATTAAATAGAGTAGAATTAAAATGGTAAGGACTTCTTACAAATCATTGATTACTAATCTGATATCGAAAATTAAACGACGAAAAGAGAAAAATATTATGAGTTTAAAAATAATTCATAAATGTGCATTAACAGAAATAGCAAATGGGAAAAGTTAACAATAGAGACGCAAAACACAATTATTAATGAGCTATGAAATATCTAATTAACATTGACACTACAGCACATGGTAATTTGGGAATGAAGAATTTTTCGGTCAGGAACATCTAAAAGATATCTGAAAAACAAATTTGATTAAAAAAAACCAATTCCATTCTTACAGGCGAAATTAAAATAAATATTCAATAAGTTTGTTGATAAATATGCGTAGATTGATGAAGCGGATACAACAATGGTGAAGAGTAGAAAATAATTTGTTCACTCAATAAATTTGAATTAGACAAGAATTGTATTGATTCATTTCTAATATTTCTTGTGTATCTAATTTTTGTTATTTTAGGTGCAGAAGTTTTTTTTGTTATATCTTAAGTTTGTTTACTTAGAAACAAATGGTTTGCAAATTAAGACAATTCAACACATTTTTTGTCACAAGATAAATGTTCGACGATATTCCTGTTTGACCAATGTAGGTACACACCTAGCTTCATAGGAATCACAGTTTGATAAAAACATATTAATTTGCTTCGAAATATTAACTTTATCTTTGTAATTTACTAACATGCTAATAACTAAGCTTTGGGTATTATAAAAAGTCTATTTATCTAGATCTGAAATAATTTCTGAAACTATACCTAAATAGCTTAATTTAACCCACCGTTTTTTTGACAACGGGTTCATCAACTATCAACCTAGAGACTACATTTAATAATGCTATTTTTAGTTGTTTTTTAAATAAAAGCCAATCAATTAAATCCTTATCATAACCATTGTTGCATGTCATTTGTTTGATTGCATCTGTCTTAAAAAAATAAATTGTGTGAACTCACATTTTGACACACTTACACAAAAAAAAGAATGAAACTATCAAATAAATGAAAACTTAATTTACTATGAAACTAATTAAGTAAACGTGTGCTATCATTACAAGTCAGTGGCTTCCAACCGGGGCGGCGCAGACTATCGCCGGGGGAGGCGCCAAAATTTTGTAATTAAAAAACAATTTTCTTACCAAAATATCTACAAATAAATAAAACTTCATATCGTAACACAACAGTAAAAAATCAGTCAATGAATGTTTATTTTACTCATTGACAAAGTATACTCTTGGAGGCGGCATTTTTTAACAGAAAATTCTGTAGGTAATAAACAAATGAAAATAGTCTCAGGATAATCATGAAACCTCAATGTCGAGATAGAAAGAAGAAATTATTGTGAACGTTCATAAGATGCTGAATTATCATTTTGTGGTTGAAATTAATAAAAAAAACTAATTAACATCAACGGTGAGAAGTTTGCGATTGAAATATCTTGCAATTCTATCAATATAACACCAACTGGCAGATAAAATAGATTTTGCTAAGAGCAAGGAAAAATTATTTTATGAAAAATTATATTAGAATTTTTTGATGTTTTTTTTTACGAATAGTTAATGGTGAGATCTGTTGAATAACTGTCCTAAATTAATTTACAATTTTAATGTAAAATATATTGTGGATTGTAAATCAATAATCTTGTAATTTTTAAATATTTTATATAGATTTTTTGATATATTTCAAGAACAAGTCTGCGGGACTACAATATTAATATTATATATGAGATTTGTAAATGTCAAATTGTAAAAATATAGTAAATATTTTTTATGATTTAAAATAAATAGTAAGTAATTTTAAAGATACCCTTAATCAGGGACGGCTCTTGTAAAGGAGCAAAGGGTGCACTGCACTCCTATAAGTTTCATGAAAATATTCTATTAATAAACGATATTAATAGTAATAATTATACCAATTAACTAATTTTAAATTTTCCTCGTGTTCCCCGTAGGAAAATATTGCAGGAAACGATTATCAATTATCACGACGAGCGAACATATTCTGGATCGATTCAGAATACGCATGAAAGTCGGTCGATGACGCGGTTGGAGCATAAGTTCTGCTGCACTCCCTAGACGTCTAAAATGTTGTATGATTTTTGACAAATTTGTGACGTTGCACCAGTATCAACAACGTGACATGTAAATTTTGTATGGACTGTTTTGTGGGCCCTTGGATCACTGCTCTCCTTGACGGAAATTCCCGAACGTCCCTAAAGCGATTTGACGTTTGATTCTTTGAAGCTTGCAACAGCTATTTGTAAGAATGGAAAAGAGCAGCCCAACAAGCTTAGTAAGTTAAACTTAACATACGATCTCATGGAGGAATTAAGACTTAAATTTAACTAACTGTTCTTGTACAGCAGAGAAGATTTTTACGATGTCGATGGAGCCCTGTCTATACTTCAACTTTACACTAATTAAAAATACTTGTAGTATTTAGCTAAACCGTTAAGCCATTACAAATAATTTATACAATATGGATGACTTCAGTCGAAAGTGAGTGTTGTTTCTAAAATTTAAAAAGGATCAATTCATATTGAGAAATACCACGACTAAATACATTCAAGGTTTCCCAAACTATCATCCGCGACAACCTAGAATGGTTTTATATGCTGCTAGCGCTGCAACTAATGAAGACATACCTACTGAAAATTAATATTGATATTACCTACCCAAAAAAATAAAAACGGTGGTCCGTCGAAATTAATCCGCAGGATAAATTTGGTAAACCCTGGTGATGAGAAACAGTTGGTATCGCCAATATCACAATTATATGTTTGTCAAATTTAAATTATTGAGATTTTGTACACTTCCATGTATTTTGTCACTAACGACCCGGGTTTCGCCTTTCGGCATCTTCAGGCATTCGAGCGCACGAATGGACTCGAACTGACAGACATTGAACAGTTTCTAACGTGTATATAGAAGATACAAATACGACAAATATTATTTACGAGATAAAATATTATAAGTCTAGGATTCACACTGATACCTGAGTTAAAATTTCGAGAATCGCCTTAATCCTTATTTTGTAAACAACGTATTAACAGAGTGGCGAATTGCCTACATTATTAAACAAATTGCTATTAATAATGGCGATGAGGCGTCTCTTATAGATAGTCTTGTATCAAAAAAACAAAGTAAATTAGCAGAAAAGATGCTATATTTCGGGAAGTTGACTAAAGACATAGACCAACCTAGGAACTGGCATAGGTAGGGAGGAACCGAAAAAAAAATTTTTTACGGAGGCGTTATATCGTAAACGTTGGAAGCCGCTGTTATAAGTGCAAGAATATGCATTCATTGTGCGGTATGGAGAGCTGTGCAATATAGGAATGGGGAAATACCCATGTCTAACATAGACGAAACGGTGCATGATTTAATTCGAATTTTTAACCGCATATTAATCAATTTTTTCATATTCGAAATCAAATTGATATATAAGTCCACTCAATCCTCTTTTTACACGGGGAAACGTGCCGTGCAAAATAGCTGTGCTAAAAACTCTGAAAAAATGATAGGATTAACATGGATTAATGAAAGATAGCTTCCATTAAATTGGACCGTGCAATTTCAAAACCGAGTAATAATAAACCGTGCAATAAGAGGATTAACTGTAAATATTTGATGATTTTACGTATATATGTTATTGCTTTATATACACTAAAAGTTTCATTAATCACATAGCATCGGTGGTTCAGTGGTAGAATGCTCGCCTGCCACGCGGGCGGCCCGGGTTCGATTCCCGGCCGATGCAAACTTTTTGGAAAATTTGCCATTAAATATAATCTTATGTTAAAATTAACGACAATTTTACCTCACTTTTGTTGAGAAATATACTAAAATTTAATTAATTCTGAAGGCTTATAACAAATTATTTGACGAACCTGACTAATCGCTGCTTCATAAAAATATATTTTTTTTTCTCAAAATAAAAACTCCTTTTGTGAGAAATATGAAATTGGTGTACATACGGATTTATTTCATCTTTATTTATTATTGTGTTTGATTTCCGAAAACAATTTTTCGTTATGGGTGACATCTGCAAGCTTGAAGTAAAAGAGTATTATAATGCTACATCTAATGCACAGTATTGGCTTTACTAATTTTCTTTATATATATATATCACATAATATATAAATTAGGTAGATATATTTAATAAAAATGTTTGTGATAACTTAATATTTAGACATTTTTCAACTTTCATTTATGGTTATGACTCATAAAAAAGATTGTGCAATACATAATTGTTATTATGTGACGTTATTTTACGTCGCATTTATCTTGCTTAAAAATCCTCACCTTTTAGATTTTTATAAAGCATTATAATGGTTTATGTAAGTTAGTTATTTAAAATACATTTATATATTTTTGATTCAATAATAAAATCTTGATAATTTATAAATCATAATATTTGGGGCTTATTTATACTATTCCAAAAGTTTGTAAAATTACATTTTTTTTTATTAATTTTAATTATAAATATCTTCATAGTACCCACATAGGTGACTTAATATGAATTAAAAAAATATAGATAATAATATTTCGTTTTAATTTTTGTTGCCAGTACTAATAAAGAGGTTTTGGGATCAAAAATTTATTAGATTGTCACCCACAAATGCATTGCGAAGAAATGGCCGCCATGTTGCCTGTATCTGAGAGATCTTCTTGACTCTGTGTTTACGAACAATTTTAAACCATAATTAGTGAAATAATTTTCTGTGTGACATTACAAGTGAACAATGAATAATAGCAATTTACGATAATCGTACATAAACGTCGGATAAATGAATTTAATCTTATTTATAGTGAACTTTTCATATGTAGTTTCATTTGATTTGGCAGCTCAACATGGCTGACAATCTAAGTCAAAAGTCACATAAAACTAGCGAAAAAAACAAATATAACAATGTTGTGCACCGCACTACAAGTGAATCTCTTCGTCTGAACGATACGGAGAAAGGAGTCAATCACCCTACCAGTCTGCAGGCCGCATCACATAACACTAGAAAAATATCTTCGTTTCAGATCACCAGTGTGACAGTCGGTTCGCGAGTGAGCACGGACGCAGGGGAAGATTCCGCTGACGATTTGGATGAATCTCATACCGATGACATCTCAAGAATTACGGATTTAGAAAATGAAACACCCAGTTTTTCAGAGGATACCTTTTCCAAAGATGACGTGTTTTACAACGCCTCTAGTGCTTCGTTAGGTTGTGCGCCCGTTATACCGACCAGTTCTCAGTATGGTCTGGCTCTCGTCGGCCAAAACGAAAGTAACCCCCATATACCCGGTGTGCCCACCCTGAATAATACCGACGTTGGTGAAATGCATGTGAGTGTTACTAATTCTAGCGGCGGCAGTATAATTAACATTATTGGAAATCCTAAGCCGGCCGAAGGAATGAAGGAGATTCAGGAGCACGTTCGCAACGAGAGGTTTAAGGTTGTGAAAATTGAAAGCACCGAACCGTTCAGGAGAGGACGCTGGATGTGCATGGACTATCTCGATCACACCACCACCCAAATGAGTGCTCCGATAATAGTGAATAATAACGTTGACTGTCAAACAGAACCGTCGACTATTTTAAACGCTCCTGACAGTGGGGTCGTCATGAATGATGGGCAACACGATGAGGGGGCAACTTTGGTCGAGTCACTAAATAAAGTTGTCGGTAAAGATCTTCAACTGCCGAATTCTCACCAACAGGACCAGCCGATATCGCATTCGTTCCCCATCGCCTCTCCCGGTCAATCGCTCACTCAACCTATCAACATGATGCAACAAAATCTTCCCTCTAACCAATCCGTTTCCATCCAATCGCCTCCAGTCGAAATGGCCCAGTTAAATCAGAATCCCGTTTTGCAAAGCAGCCCGTCGGTTGGTCAACCCCACGCTCAGAGCATGTCCCATATATCATTAAATCCTCCGGCAAATCATCCGCCTCCAACCCAACAGCCGCCTGTGCAGCAGATGCCGCAGAGCTTCCCGTCTCATCAACTGCAGCAAGTCATATCTCAGGGCATGCCTCAGATGCAACAGATGCAGATGCATCAACAGCTTCCTCCACAGCAAATGCAACAGATGCAAAACCAGCAAGCCCAGATACAGCAAATGCAAGGACAACATTTAGCGCATAATCAATCTCAAATTTCTAATCTACAGCAAATGCAACAAATGCCACAGATGCAGCAATTACAAAATCAGAGTCAAATCCAGCAGATGCCTGGGCAGCAAGCACAAATGCAGCAAATTCAAATGCAACAAATGACAAATCAGCAAGTGTCCAATCAACAACCTCTACATCAATTGCACGGTCAACAGCCGCAAATTCAATCGATGCCTCAACAAGGAATTCATATGCAAAATCAACAAACATTATCTAACCAACAGCCGCAGCTTCAACACTTGCAAAATCAGACTCAGATGCATCCAATGCAACCGCAGCAATCTCATCAAATTCAAAATCACATGCAACAAATGCAGCAAATGCCACAGCATAACAGTCAAGGGCAAGGCATGCCACAGATGCACCCTCAGGCGATGCATCAGATGACGTCCCAACCGGGACAGGTGTCGTCTCAAGGAGGCCAAGTTCAACAGGCTCATTCCATACACCCACAGCTTCAGCAACAGAATATGGCTGGTGTTCAGCATACCTATAATACTCAATCGGTCGGCCAGTCCGCTAATCCCCAGAATATGATGCCAAACCAAGCTCAGCACATGGGACAGCAAGCTCAGGTGTCCCAACCGCTTGTTCAGCCTCAGCATACAGTTCCTCAATACTACCAACAGACTCAATTAAACCAGCAAGGTCAGAGCTTAACTCAAGATGTGATGGCAAATATTGTTAATTCTCAGCAGGGTGCCACACTGCCTAATAATTTACAATCAATGAGCTCACAGCCCCAAGGGTCTACATTGCCCTCCAATCTGCAAGGCATGAATGCTCAGCAAAATCCTGCAATGCATTCGTTAAATCAATCTACTCAGAGCATACCACAAAACACTATGCAAATGATGTCACAGGCATCTCAAAACATTCCAATGTCTATGGATAGTAATCAATCTAATATGCAAATACCAGTCGCGGATCCAATGTATCTGCAAACATCCAATGTTAATCAACAAATACCTATGGGTCAACACATCACTCCGCAGCAGAATTTAATGAATCAACAAGTGTCTTCGACAGCCGGACAAGTGCAGACATCTCATATCGCTCAACAAGGACAGATGTCCATGTCTCATGTAATGTCTCCACAGCAAGGACTGAATAATCAATCTTCTGTACCGAATCAATCCGTTGTGGTTAATCAGACGAATATGCAAAACGTGCCAGTTCAACAAAACCAACAAATGCCTCAAGTTTCGCTTGCTAACGTTGCTCAGCAGCCTACTCAGCCGATGATGCAAAATATGGGAACCCCTAATCAACAGTCCATGAACCAGAATGTTGTTCAGCATAATCAAAATATCGGCATATCAATGCAACAAAATATGCCACCTATGCAACCGACATCGGTTCACAGTGTACCCACAAGCGTTGTACAATCTCAAACTAGTATGCATTCCCAGGTTGGCATGCCGATCGGTGGATTCAATCCTCAAGGGGGCATAGGCTCCATGTCCCAGAATGTTATGCCTGCCATGTCTCAAACTAATATGACTTCGACGATGGGAATCCCAAATTCGGTGAACAACCAAATGGATATCCATATAAGTCAGCAAAACATTTGTTCCAGCACGACTGCGGCTTCTCAACCTGCCATGTCGGGCACGAATTCTCCAGTTGTGTCATTGCCCGTGAGCTCTGCTATGAATTACACCCAGAATCCGACTCCTCCGTCAAATGCAGTGGACGGTCAAAATTTTGGGAGTCCCGTGAGTGGGGTAGTGTCTCATGTAGTGAACAGTCTCATTACAAGTATGGTCGGTCTCTCAGCAGGAGACAATATCACCTCAGAAAGTGGGGGTGGAACTCCGGCTTCTGATGGAACTCAGCAAATCGATATCTATGATGGCAAAGACGACACCCAAGCTGTGCAGAACAATGAAGACAGTGAGAGGTAAGCATCATTCATGAATATTGTATTATTTAAAAATCATCTTTAATTCAAGCCTTATTTCAAAGATTGCTTTTTTGGTATACTTAAAAATATAATAATAAAAAAATATTACATGGTTGTCTCTAAGAAGAATAATTTTACAATCATTTTTCTAGAAATGAATGATTAGACTTACACATACACTTTTGGTATGACTCAATAGTGTTTCATGATGAATTTTTCGAAAATGACAGTGTTCATATTAATTTAAAACACGATCATCAATAACTCCACTCTTCCTATCCAGTGGCAATTTTTAAGACAAAGAAAATATAAAATGGTTAATTTTTTACATTTCTTTTTTTGTCACTAAAGAATGCTTAGTGAAAATATTAAATGAATTCTGAGTCGTAAGTATCTCACAACATGATGTTAGTAAAAAATTTAATAAGACCCCTCAATAACTAGAAAAAATTAAAATTTTATTCATAAAAATTAAGTATACTTATTTATCTTACAAAAATAATTATATCACTTACTAACTAATAATTTTATCTGAATTGAGTTAACTATGTTCCTGGTCATTATCAATTTTCTTTTTAGGGAAGAACTTACTCAATATCCTTACATATTTAATATTTTAATCCCAAGTATAAAACAAAATACAATGATTTTATTTTTCATTAACAGTTAGGCTAATAATTCAAAATGTTTATTTAATAGTATGACTTAAAAATTTTAACTAAAGTTACCTATAAATTTATAGATTAAATGAAATATTTCGTCTTCCATTAGACATTAAAATGTTAACGTCATGAGAAGGTATTTAGCAGTTTTTTTTTCTTAGTGAATAAATACGTGCTCTTGCAAGTAAAACGACATCGTAGACTTGCTAAGTATATGTTACATCCAGTGTAATTTAAACTGATGTCAGTCGATTATTTTCAATTATTATTTTTAGTCATATCGTATGAACCATAGCAAGCGTATTCGCGCCGATTTCAATGCCAAGCCTAACCTACGAATTGTGTTGAAAAACTGCAATGAATGGATCAGCCCACTAAACACTTCCGCCATTCGGTTTTGTACTAGACACCATACATTTGTTACGTTTTTGGTATATGCATATTATTTATGTTGTATTGTCGTTCTCGTTTGCAAATGTGCATTAAACAACTTGTTCGTACACTTTTTCCGGGAACATTAACAACGTTCTTGCCTATACCTATACACATAATACTTACGTACCTACTCGCATATTTTTGTTCAGCACTTCTGAATGAAGATTGCGGTTACGATTGTGTAAAGTCAATAAATACATACATGTTTATGCGAATTCAACAATGCATATTTGCGTATTTCATGCTTCTATCATTTGTCGAAGAATTTCAGTGAATTCCACAATTTGATATTAAAATATCGAAATAGTAATTTTTTTGAAACTTTAATTCATATCTCGTGACAGTGAGGTCGCCAGTCGTTTCTTGCACGCTAGTTAAAATAAAAATTTAGACGAAGGTTTTTTTTTGTTTCGACGAAAAATATAATAATGATAAGAATGGCATATTTTGCATTTAATATTTTACATAACTTACCCATTTTAATATGACGCAATAATAATTAATTATAAATATTCTCAGTGCCTGTGATTTTTAATGAACTTGGTTTTTCAAAGTTTATAATGTGCAAAAGTTGAACAGTAGGGTGCTTCTTCCTAAAGTCGGCCGTCGCCAGTAGTCGGCCCTTTGAGGTTAAAACTTAAATAATAGCGGATATATTTAAAAAAACAGCTCTTTTTTTTTAATTCGTGTAGGTAGTCTTGCCACTTGCCAATGTATATCAGCACTATACTGACCTATATGATGCAATACACAATTAAAAAAAGCACATTTTTACTTCGCAAGTTTCGACAAATTCATGTTGTATAGAGATCGCTAACAAAAAAATAGCCGCTGTGGTCAACTTGAATAGGCATGTTTGATCTACCATTTCTTGAATTCTGCGTGTTAAGTGCTTTTGTTATACATAATGTAGTAGTTTACAGGGGTATTGAGATAAAAATATGGAATAACCTCAATATTTAATTAGATATTAGACGGCCGACTACTGGCATAATGAAATCCACTAAGTTACCTGTATTCAGCCCCTCGGCTGAGCATTATTAAATTATCTGATCGAAAGTATGTCTAAGTATATATAAGATCCTCGCTCTTGACATCCGTTCTACCAGGATCGAATTGGTTTTATTTGTTGGTTGGTTGGTTGGTGATTTATTTTTGAATCTTTAACAGATTCTTTTTAACCGACATATTTTCGTTTTACCGTTTGCAAGAAATAGAAAGGTATTCGACCATTTTTATTTTCGAATAAGCAGGGATAAATCGTCAGTTGAATGCGGAATTATATTAACTAGCTATTTTTAATATTAGGTGATAATTTATAATGTGTCAAAAGCGTTTCATTATAATTTTAATGTTTCGACTAATTTTCACTATTGAAACGAAGTATTTCTGATAGGGAGATATAGAAAATTTATGTCTTGAAATAGCTCTTTGGCATAATTTACGAATAAATTACATTACTTCGAAATTCAGAAGACTTTATCGCCAAGTTCAAATCGATCCAGAACTTTTGACGTTTCTCTAAGGAATTTCTTTTCCTAGTAAATATTCGTTTATTTCCGTTGGTAATCATGGTTTTTAATAAATATAAATATTAAATAATGATGACTGATAAAAAAATAAGAGTTTGCACATTGTATCGATATTACGAAAATTTGTCAGTTAAAAAAAAACTTTTAAAAATATGTAGATAAATTCGTTTTCGATTCAGCCCTGTTTCAAAGCATGCGAAGTGACACAACCGTACGTATGTAGAGGAGAACCGATAACGTCTTATTTTTCTCTCTTTTGCTCACATCAAAGCAGAACGAGAGAGAAAGAGAAAAATTTATGATATCCGTTACCGCGATATTCCTTTTGAGGGCCGAGCACTAGACTTAGAGAGCAAGCATGTTTTGTTATTATATTATCTTATCCAACACCTAGTATATGATGACGAAAATGTGATAAATGAGACATCTGCAAATTGCTAGGTATTATGTATTTTATATCGATAAAAAGTATTTTATAAAGAAAGGCATGGGATCTAGTCAAGTTTCATACGTATCGATCAGTATAACTATTTTGTCGGTATATAACAATAGATTATGTAGCTATCGCTGGGAATGAAGAGAAAATTTATCACACTTTCGTAAAGAAATTATGTTGATGATTCTGATTGAATTTTGAAGAAGGTACAATTATTTTGCATAGTGACTCATTGTTTAATAGTCTATATCAATGATCGGCAACCTTTTGAGACTGGGTAAAAAATGACAATGAAAAATTTATTTGGTTAGTGGATAAAGGTTTTAAACAAATTACTATTATTTGAAAAACAATTTTATTTTTATAAAATAATATATATTTATTCATAATATTTATATTCTCATATGTATGTGTAAATACAAATTTATTTTATAAAAACATACACATAATAATAAATATATAATATTTTTATTAGTGGCTTCCTCGATTGTCATTTTGCATATGAAGTGGTATGTTTGGTTGACTAGTGTTACTCAACATTGTAAGTTTTAGCAGTTAAATTATCCGAACAAATAGTGCACACAATACGTTAATAAGTGATAAAAAATAACTTTATTAAAAAAATGTTTTCAAATTTTCTTGTCGGGTAAACTGATATGTTGTAATGAGTAATTCAATTACCCGCGGGTAGTAAGTTGCCGACCACTGGTCTATATTATATAGACTATATCAACTCCTTTAATAGATATCGTAATATATTCCTAGTGTAATAAAGTAAATACCCATTGATACTACCACATACTATCTACTGCAACTTTCTTTTTTTATTAAATTACAGTGCGTTACCAATTGGAACGACTCATTGATCTCATTAAAATCAATTTGCCATCAAAAATAAAAATATTATTTATTTTCCCCTTTATCAATGTGTTGTTTATTATTATGGAAAGGTTTCAGCTAACAAGTGAACATGACCTACCCGATAACACGTTGCCGACAAATTTCGTTCCAGAGATTGCTTAGGTACTCGTTTTTGGGTCAGGAAGGGTTGACTGTATTCACTTAGTAGTGCGCATTGGTAAATCGATCTCCACATTTTTCCACATCCAGATACCATAGCACCATTTTGTCCTTTGTAATAAACAATCAACAATGCAGAAGAGAATTAACTAATATTGAAATCAAAGAGTACGCTAATCCCCTTAATACAAGTACGGTTTGCTAAACGTTACGAAAATCTTATTGCATTTTTTTTCTTCATTAAATCTGTAACCTGAGCTCGGTCTCTCATCTGATACACTATACCCATCGATTTATTTTAAATTCATAAATACGCACTGTAGTCTTTATACCTCATAACTATGCTTTCATGGATGAGGCTTAATAGCATAAGTACTGAATTATTTTTGAAATAATGTTTTTAGCATGCTTTTTGTAATCATATGCGATCCCTACCCAGAGCATATGGCCATGACGCGGTTCATCCAAGCTTCTTTGTTCCCCGCCAGTATCTGCTTCCTCTCAGGTCATGTCAGCGTCTTGTAGCTCCGCCAAATACATCCTATGGATGGTCATCAGCGGTTTTCCAGGGCGATGGAACCCATCCGGTTGGTAGAAGATACAGGCAGGATTCAGGGTCCCCTGAAGCATCCGCAGCACATGTCCAAGCCAGGTCCATCGTCGTTTTTTTTTTTATTTTGGACGTAATAAGAGGCTGGTCAGTCCGCTCTCTTACCTCCGAGTTCCTGACAAAATCAAACCACCGTACCCCTAGTATTCTCCGCAAGGATCTGATTTCAAAAGCACAGTATACGATTACCCTGTGCTTTGGTGAGGTGCCATGACTCGCAACAGTAAAGCAGCACGGCATAATAGGCGGCACTTGGTTCCGAGCGAGTACAACCGTGAGTCTTAAACTTTCCGCATTGAGTTGAAGGTTGTTCCTGCTATCCCTAATAGCTTTTGAGTAAAAAATATATTTATGTTTGCCCAAATCACTAATACACCAAGTCTCACATCGCTTCATTGCATTAGTGATTTAAATTAATTCAACTGAAATACTAATATTTAAAAGAAATGTTTACATTGCCAAAACAACATAAAAAAATTAACATTTTCATAACTATATCGCCTACGATTTTACCGCCTAATTGATTTCTGTAATAGTTTGTATTTTCTTAAAATCTGCGGGCCCTAGTCATGTTTATTATTTTATTTAATAATTTAATCATTGTGACTCTTACCCATGTATATTTAAGTTGGAACTTCCCATTAATATTTTTTAATGATTAGTTTCTTATTTATCCTGGTAAAAGAAGTGCCTATGCCGATCACTCCAAAACGAATGAGACAATATAATATAATCAAATTTGGATTTTTGAGATTTTGTACACTTCCATGTATTTTGTCACTAACGATCCGGGTTTCGCCTTTCGGCATCTTCAGGCATTCGAGCACACGAATGGACTCGAACTGAGACCGTGTGCTCGAATGCCTGAATATGCCGAAAGGCGAAACCCGGGTCGTTAGTGACAAAATACATGGAAGTATACAAAATCTCAATAATCCAAATTTGATATTGAAATTCCATCAAGCACCCTCAGTCGATGTCTTAAATTACTTAAATTATATAATATAATCATATCGTGTTAAAATAATTACTTAACATTATTTACTTTAAGGAGTATGTACCAATGTTGAAAACATGTGATGTCGACATGGGCACTTACACAGTGATATATTTAGTAACTCAAATTGACTATTTTTTTTTAATTTGCTCAAAAGAGTGACTATAAATACCGCCAGCGACGGATGGCAACAGCTGTTCTTTTATCATAATTACTATTAAGAAATTAATTTAATTGAACCGTAAGCAATTGTGTCTATGATCTCTAGGTAATTCCTGTGCGCACGCCTATGCAAGGATCCGATTATCATTCCGCAACTTATTGTATTAGATATAAGATTGAGCACCCTCCGATTACGATGAATAGAATTCCTTGAGGATGAATTTATGATTGCGACCACCAGTGCGGAAATAAAAATATGGCCACACTGGTTATCTTTGCATACAGTAGCAACAATTTAGGTAGATATATGTTCAAACGCGATTCGTTGTAGTCAACAAGAATATAGTCCAGCAATATTATCGTCAACATGATTGCGAGTAATCTTCCAAGAAATCATATTCGCAACTGTGTTACTCACATTTCTTATCGATTTGAATTTGAAACCTACATATTAAGATATAAGTATATTTAAAAATCCCTATACATACACAGTATTTTCAAGTTAATTTAACGCAGTTTTTCTTAATGGTGACTCAAACGCCCGATGGTGCAAGTAGTCATCTCTGTCAATCCTTGTGAGAAGGTCACGTTTATTAATTTGCGTCAGTGTATCCGAATTAACCTGCATTTAAAAAAAATTAGTTCAATATAAATTGGCCTTCTCCCGTGATGTGTACCCTCAAGTACCTGGAACCTTAAACTCTCTCGAAGTCCTGTCCCGCGCTTGTCAGAACGGGTAATCTGGATCCACAAAATAACACGTCAGCGAGCTTGTTTAATTCGTTGCATTGCTGAAGAAGGCATTTGAGATTATGAATTTGGACCGCACAGGATCGGCCAGGTATGAAATCGGCCTGATTTCCCCTGAATACGCATTACTGGAATCCTTATTCTCGCTCTGCGTCAAGACTTTACCAGGCACTCTGAGCAACGTTATGCCCCGTTAATTGTCACAGCAGAGTGGGTCACCTTTTTTTGTGAATTGTGACTACCTCACCGTTCACCCAGTCTCTCAGACAGCGCTGCTACCACACCTGAGAAGTGCAAGGGATGCAAAAGCGTCTCCAGGCTGTACTTGAAAAAATCTGGGTGTATACCGTCCGCCTTCCCATTCCTTAACCGCTGCACAGCTGAGGTGATCTCAGCTTGGGTCGGTGCATGGTCGGGAATGTTCGGCGCTCGTGGGATATCTCCAAGTGTGGCTTTGTTGGGTATGTATGGAGGTTCGAGGTAGGAGAACGGTTTAGCAACCCGCAAAAATGATCTCTTCTGATCATTTTAATACATTCCGCGCTCGACTCTGTTGGGACTATGGATAGACCCGGAGGAAGGTGGTCGCCTACCGCAAATTTCGTGGTTAGTTTTAAATAATTTTCTTGTATCATTTCTGTATGATGCTGCCTCTGCTACTTCAATTTGCTTGTCTAAAAATCGGCGTTTATCGAGTCGCAACGACTTTTTGACTATCGTATCCAAGTACACATTACGGGAGATGGCAATCCGAGTAAGATCTCGTGATCCGACCAGGGATAGCTTGAGCAACCTTCAACTCAATTCGGAAATTCTGGGACTCGCGCTTGTACTCAGTTAGAACCAAGTGCTACCTATTCAACGCATGCATTCTGACGGTGCTGATTTACGGTTGCGAGTCATGGCACCTCGTTAAAGCACAGGGTAGCCAAAAACAGATGCATGCGGCGGATACTAAGGGTGCGGTAGTTTGACTTTGTCAGGAGCTTGGAGGTAAGAGAGCGGACGGACCAACCCTTTATTACGTCCAAAATATTGAAAAAAACAGCGACGATGAACCTAGCTTTTGGACATGTGAATGCACCAGCGGAACCTGACTCTTCTACTAACCGGGTCGATTCCGTCGCCCTAGAAGGCCGCTGATGACCATCCATATGATGTACTCAGAGGGGTCGGGACGTCGGGTTGACCTGGGAGGAAGCAGGGAGATTGACAGGGTACAGGGAATCTTGTAGGCACCGTGTGGTGGCCTTATGGTCTGAGGAGGGAGCAAATATGGTAAAAAAATGGCCTTTACCCTGCATGAAATACACAAAAGCCACTGTGTATTTTTTAATTTTCTTTTTTACATAGTGAGAAAGGGGTGGGGGGAGGCATTAAATAAGTTTGCCTGTTAAGAGGGCGATGGCTTCAATTAGTTAACGGCCATCATAGCATTTGGTTAATATGCTTTCCGTTCTTCTGATAAATTCAAAAACGAAAAATAACTTACATTTATGAAAGGTTCCGCTTGAAATACTTATATTTGAATCAATCATCTTCTATCGTTATCTTTTGTTTTTTCATTTCGTGAACCACTGTAAATGATTTTTGGCAAAATGTACAATTATTTTTTTGCGGTAAATTTCTTTGACGGGGATTTTCCTTTATTACACGTTTTAATAACGAAATTGTCTACGGAGATTATTAACGGCGGGATTATTTAACAAGACTGGTAGCAAGTTTCTGGGCAGCGCAATAATGAAAAATGTCGAGTTATTTGAACAAGCTACAATTTGTTGCTTTTCACTAGAGCAAAATTAAAATGGCTTCGTTTTAAGCATACATAATTTTGTTGTGTTTTGAGGTATATTTTGAAACCCATTTCGCTCTCCTGGCTATCCAATTTTATTCACGTAAAATTTGTCATTTTCACCGTGGATTTTTTTTATTATTGGTTTGAAAGTTTTTATAGGAGGGAAATCTTCGATTGATTTGTAGTTTTAAAATTATCTTTAATATACAATTTTAAAAAATCATTTCATTTCATACAAAGATATCAATTTGAGTTTAATGCTGAAAGTGGTGAGAATTTGAAAATAAAACATTTGAAAAATATCTGTGGGGCTTCATCATGGAAAAACTCGTTCTGGTGCCGTTTTGGCGAAATAAAATGGAGATTCCATGAACTGAATGCATCAAATAAAATTATCCTCACGCCCTTTTGGTTGCCTATCCTCAATATATCACGATCGTCATCAAATAATATATCTTGGGTCCACCCTATGAAACAGCAAGTGATTTTTAGACGGGCAAAAATGTAATTAGGAAGTTTTTTGATGATTAATATCGTACTGGTAGATGTCTCAACACTCAGCAATAACTTTCTGCACATTTGCATTATATTTTTAAAATAAAAAAAATATTTGTTTTGTACTATTTCCGCATTTTTATAATGATCACGACCGGTTCAGTCATCGCGAGCATTATCAACTTAAAAATGCTAGAGTAGTACAAACCAAATTGTATTTTAAAGTATGACTTAAGTTAATTGCATAGCTATTATGTTGAATAAACTTAAAATAAAATGTAAAATTCTTTTGTAAACTTCCGCGCATTATAATCATTTCTTTTTGCTATAGGTATGCGCAAAAAATGGTTAATTAGCAAATTCAATCATTGACGAGCGTATTCTTATGCGAGAAATATGATTTTCCTCTGTATTCTCAGAAGGCCGCGTTGAAAAGTATCTATTTGATTGGTTTTGAAATTAAATACTCGGCTAACATTTAATATCTACAAGGAAGGATTTTGAAATGTGGTTTTGAGGATATGATTCTGCAGTCTAATAAACCGCAATACGTCGCTTTCATGGAATGCATTTTGCAGAATTAAACCTCCGTGTTCTAATCAGATTAAGGTGCTACACATTTTAAAACATCATGCATGGAGTATGACAGTACATTGCAGGGTTTCATCGAAGTAAATAAATAAAAGTTACCCGTATGAGGCACAGCTTATGTTTTCATAAATTATTTACGATCAACTAAGAGTCACATGAAATTCAGATGCTAGTTGCATGTAACAGTAATTTAATTTATGAAAACGCGAACAAATCAGTCAACGTAATAACTCATTCAATAGTTTGATACTATTCTTCTTATTGAAAGATTAAACTGGTATTTACTTGATAGATCTCTATTATAATAAAGTAGAGAAATTCCATTATTGAGTCCAACAGGAATTGTTTAATAGAGTTGATGTTGTTTTCTCATCAGTTATTCAATGTAGAAAAACCAGCTGTTTGTAATATAAATTATGTACATAGTTTCGTCCATTAGATGTGGGCTTCCGTACATTTTCATTAATTTTTCGATTACTTTTTTTATAGAATCTGGAGAATTTGAAGCTAACAAATTTAAAATAAAGGCAGATTTCATCTCATCGTGAAGATGTGTTACGCATCCCTACATATTGTTCCAATTCTCTCATCGCAAATCGCAGTCATTTTCTATGTGTAGTCATGCAGATATCGGTGGGCGACATTTTCTGAATTCATCTTGAACCTTTCTGCCGGGATGGTTAAATGTTATAAACGCCGGCCATTTCAACGGCGTTCAACAGTTCAAGAGCCGCTTAGCACGCGCGACCTTTATGAATATTTTTGATCCCAATCTGCGTATGAAATTGTGTAATGATTATTTTTTCGCATTTTCTTCCTAATAGATTTAACGAATTTACAATGTATTATTTATTATATGTACCTAGTTGTTTCATCTATTGCTATATCGACTGAAGTAAGATGAATATGGCGAAATTTTCATCCTTGTGACAAACTGACAAGAAGCAGTTACTATGCACATGTACAACATAACGAGATTGGTATGGAAAAAGTATTATCAATGTTATTAAAAATTACGTTTGGCACCTCTAATGGAAATTATTTATTAGTAGGTAATCTAGACGTCATAAGGGACTGATAAATCCGTTTTCTTACCTCATGAAAAAGTCAAACCACTGTACCCCTAATATTCGCCGCAAGCATCTGTTTTCGATGCATAGTATAAGGTTACCCTGTGTGTTCGTAATGTGCCAAGACTCGCAACCGTAAAGCACCACTGCCTGTGGCTCTCCAATCAGATGGATTATATTAACATTGGAGTAATTACCGTTCTTAATTAATATTATTTATATTATACAAACATTCGTTTTGTATGATAAAGTTTAGAATAATGTTGCATATATCGTCGCAGCTACTTGAAGATACAGATTACCGATTTCCGTGTGTGGTGATACTCAATGGTGAAGTGGGGCCAAGGCGCCGCCCTGGTACTTCTTTTAAAGCCAATTAGCCGCCCAACCACTTTTTTGACCAATAACTTTCTTTTCGAGTATATTAATAATATTTTGAAACGAAATATTGTGGGTTAAATTTTGTAGTTTTCCATCAAAGCTTGTGCCTCTGACAGATATTATGAGAATGCAAAAAAATTACATCCGAAAAAAGGACCACAGCATCCTCAAAAATGTGAAAGACACCTTTTTTTTTTTTACTTATTTTTATGTTGTTATTTTTTTTAAAATTTAAATAGCATTCAAACTACCGATATTAAGATTTTTTAAATAACGAATAAAAGTTAGGAGGGGTGAAAATAATGACTGACTTGATACTCTTTTTATTTAGCACTACAACACTGGTGTTACTAAATATGTATAAAATACATTGCGTCACATTTACAGCAAGTAGGCTGAGCTTTTCACCTACATAGACTGCACGTTACTATGTATACTAGCATATCTTGCATGGTTGCTTTGTCGAAATATTTCCATTGTGCAATTTCGAGCTATTTACCAGATAATAATTAATTAAGTCAATATGCGAGTCGCTGGTGTAAAACCGAATGTTGCATTATTATTTCTTCGTTTTTGTTGTCGATGTCGACAGCATTTCATTGTCATCCTGAATAGTGTAGTGAACTGATTTATGACCGTATATGTTAGGTTTGATCCATTGCTAGATAAAAAGTCAAATGTTGATATTTTAAATATGCAATTTACATCCTCAAATCGTTCTCAGGTGACTTTCTCATGTTGGTTTGAATCTGTCCAAATATATAATAAGTGTGCATTACTAAGTATGTATTTATAATATTCAATGTGGTTTTACTGAAATGCGTGTCTTTATGAAATATGTATACAATTTCATCTTTTTGATGGGTACGACTGTTTTCCTACTAATTCAATTTGAATATTCGTGGAACACAAATTTTATTTGGTACATCTGTTGTAAGCAAATTTATAATTGAGTGCATTAACTCTTGAAATAATTAACTAAGTGGCTCTCAAAGTTTGTCGAGGAAAAAAGCTTCGCACGTCTGCTGTCTCTGCGAACGCTCCAAGTGCAGGGAAATTAGATGTGTCATTTCTTCTGAGAGCAGATGATAAGATAGCTGAAAATTAATTGTCAAGATAATATAAAACGAATCTGCTATCTAACTTATGTTTTGCGAATCAATTGTGAACACATTGAGGGCAATCTGTATGCACCGGTTGCTTTATTTGAATTTCTTGTGCATCCATTGTTGTTTGGTCTATCGTCATTCGTCTGTATGCAAAGTTGGTTCCGACTCGCAATACAATAAAATCATAAATCATCGTAAAAGAAAACATCACTGAAGTGAAATCACATGCATTCAGCAGATTAACATTCCGTATTACATACGTCCGTTCATTTCAGTTGCATATTTAAAAAAAAATATTAATTGAAACATTCTTTCGATATTTTTATTCTAATGCAATTAATTTAAACATTATTGTCAATAAAATTGATGAATGCTATAAAACTAATAATTCTTCATCTTTATCACTAGCATAGTTAAGATACCACCCACTCGTATACATAACATTTCTAAAACCAATGTATATATATGTATTTATTTATTTACCATTTCCTAACGGATACATCTCAACATGTTTGTTCAATGAGCTGTTATTCAGTCGCTCAACCGCTCCTTTTTCCACATATTGTAATAATGTGGTTTGGACATAACTAATCGCTCTCACTGAGACCCGTGTTTAGATTCGGATACGTGGGAAGAGTAATTTAATATTATGTATATCTATAAATCTAGTATAATAAAACAGGCGTTAATTTCATTATGCGTAAACCGAATAAACTATTATCACACATTATTTGTTTTATGAACAGCAGATATACTTCCGTGTTTATTTTTCTAAAACGAATTATTTTTAATAGTGAGACTGCAATCATTTTTAATAATATCTTGTTTTTGAAGATCGATGCACCTATAACTTGTTTTCTTTTACGTACATTACAGACCTAATACAACTGCTCTTGGCTGCCGATATTATATTTTGTTTTCTTGCTGATCCAAACAAGCATAAATAAATGGTTAGCTGAGAGAATAGATGAATGAACCACTCGGCCACAACTTCCCGGCTTTAATAGTAAACAAACAGTTCGGTTTGGATATCTCTCATGTAAACGGTTATCGCGGCCGCGAGAGAGTTCATTCATTTGTTGTGCCTTATCAAACTTATCGTGATTTATTTCGGAACGGTTCAGAACGCAATGCGCTCATTACTACTAGAACTCTATGACAAGTCGATAAGCGTCTATTATATTATTGTGACAGGTCGAGCGTGGTTTATTGCATTTTATTATATTCAACCATATATTATTTACATTATAGGAAGAAATCAGAAAGTGAAAAAAACTCATCTATTTTGACTGTATTGCAGACTGTATCTCAGACTGGTTATCTGAATATTAGGCATTGTAGAAATTTGTTTTTACCTCCAATACTAATTTATTGCTTTCCGAGGTATAGTATATTGCAGGGGAGGCCATAACCATTGAGACCCCGGTCTAACCACTGGTCGCCAACAAAATGGTATACACAATGTCTCCCCCATATAAAACACAATGATTACACAACGTTTTTTGGCCTAAAACGTTCGAATCAGCCCATGGATGGTATATTACCGTTATATTTATATACCGATAACATAGAATTTTGGATAGGTAGTAGCAATTTCACATATATGTAATAGGTATATTATGAATGAATTTCCCCGAATTGTAAAACGAGTACATATATTATTTCTTGAACACGATGTAGTAGTGCTCATGGATCGAAATTTTAGCACAGCATAGGCCTTGCGGGTTGCAAAAAAAGTTTCTTAAAAAAGCGGTACGTATATTTTTTATATGAAACTGATTGGGATAAATTTACTTTAAATTAAACAGTGCTGCATACCCTAGTATCGTATTCCATGTAAGCATTATTTGCCGTCAGTGGCCTATGTAATCAATTTTGGTGCCGTTTTATAGAAAGTACAGTCACCAGTCATGACCGTCGTCACGCCTTCCATTTTTCAGAATTTCAGTCGACTGTTCGCTGCACGGTTACGGCCTAGTTAGTTGAACGCCCGCGACATTTTTCCTCTTCATCTGTGCATCATGCACTTTCCTCGTCTACTGTATATGTACAGTGGCCAAGCTGTATATTTTATTATAGTAATTACAATACATTCTGTATCAGTAGTCGGCAATCTTTTCAGACATAGACGTTGCTTCATAAAGTCAGGTCTCGCATTCGACTGTCTGTCGACAAAACATATTGACTAAAATAAAATTGACGCTTATCATTGAATTTTTTTCCGGTATTTTTTCCAGACTCGTCTGGAGATTGTTCTACCGTCATAAAAAAGCTAACATGTAAATTCGTATTCCTACCAATGAAATTTTATCTTTCACTTTTCTTGTTCACTCAATTTTCAGTAATCGAAGCCATCGATAAATATTGTTAGGTGTATTTTTGCTAATGACAACAGTGCTGTTCTTTTAGACTATTTTGTAGCTTCTATACTTTTTCCCTTTTAATGCATGTTTCCTTAGTAAGATGGCGTATATTATCTCAGTATTTCGTTTTTATGGGGAACAATCAAATCATGGTGCCAATCTGTATTGAAATACTATATAATACAATGTCAAAGATTTTTTCGACGCTCTGAAAACCAGAACCCATTTTGATGGGTTTTTTTTATCATTACGTTTTTAGCAAACGAAATGTGGTATACCACATGTAGCCTTGATAATTTAAAAACATACTGCTCCACTGGCACGTGGAACTCAAAACAAAAACAACAATGGTGTTGCGATAAAGAGATAAGCTTAGCCTTAAGGTGATTGCACATATTTATTTTTTCAATACAAGTCAAAATGATGTCCGCATATTTTCAGGACATATATATTTTTTAACATTCTGCATCCTACGCGACTACCCGCGAAAAGTTTCACAGTCACATGTTGCTGACTACTATACCGTGCCATTTTAACGTGGCATCAATTTTAGCGTGTTTTATATTATTTTACAGTATAATTGTAGCATTCGATAATGATTTATTTAAACGTTTTGAACTTAATTGTATCAGAAGGAATGTTTTTCATTTTAAATGAAATAAATTTATCTTACGTATCTAAGATACTCAAATTTCAGTTAAATAGTGGAAGAAATCAAAAGTCACGGGACTGGAAATGTGATCAATCCTTTTTTTTAATGTAAATATCGACATGAAAGCTTTCGCTGGCATCATCTGATATTCGGAAATGATGTGTAAACATATATTTCGCTTGTATGTTTTGTCTTTTCTTGTTAAGTGTGCAAACTAGTATTTTATTCAATTCGTCATGCATGCTTAATTCTATTCCTTCTTTCCATCCATGTCCAATAAAAAATATATTTTATTTCAATGATCGTTGTTTATTTTTCGCTTTTTTTAATCGAATTCAAATCAAAAGATAAGATAGACCGGTGTCATTTTTTAAATCATTGAAATTATCTACGGCGTCAAATATTTCTATGGCATCCGAAAACATCGTTATCGTTTCCGAAGTAGGTAAACATAAAATCCGGATTAATCCGGTAATACGATCTAATCGAGTAATCCATTCAATAACTTAAATACGCTAGTCGTAATAAGAATTTCAAGATCATGTACTAATACTGGTTTGGAAACCATATTCATTAAAAATCATCGTGATTTAATGAGAATAAAATGATATGCCATGTCAATTCAAGTTCTACGCATTTAACATTACCAAGTCAATACTGTTGTGTCAATAGTGAATATTTTCATCCGGTAGTAGTGGCAATATTTTTTCTCAAATAATCGAATAAAAATATTTGTGTACATACTAGAACGTTTATTAAAAATATTTTAGAATTCTTTCGTGCCAATAAATACATTGTTTTATTCGTTTCACTATATATTCAGTGGGTTGTTCGCACAACTCGAGTGAATTACCCCTAACTGGAGTAAAAATGAAAACGTCGACAAGAAAGATTTGAGTGTCGTTATTTGCAGAAAATTTTGGGTGAATTCCAATAAAAAAATCTCCGAACCATGAAGTAGGTGGCTTTTAGAAAGTATCATAAATTTAATGAACATCCATGTATTCAATAACATTAATTAGATTGTTTTGTGGATACATTTTCTGACCAAGTGCATTACTACGATAAGACTGGATGTTGTTGGTTTGTGTTGTGTACTATGTACATTCAATTTGAACTTATGCAAACCACACATCCACATATATTTCAAACATGAATAGTACCTAGGGTGGGTGTTCCTAAAGTCAGCCGTCTTGTCAATGTATATCTGCACTATACTGACCTATATGATGCAATATGCAATTAAAAAAAAGCACATTTTTACTTCGCAAGTTTCGACAAATTCATCTTGTATGGGGATCGCTGACAAAATATACTTTATATTGTCATGCTTTACATTATTATGTTTTTTTATTGTTCTGTCTACTCTCAGTAAATTCGTTCGCGATATTTATGAAATTTCATAGTGACGGCCGAACACTGGGCAACGAAAGGCCAACCATTGGATTTTGGGGGTCAACCACTGGGTATTATTTTATGCTTGGTACAATATTTATTTTGTTTTTAGTTGGTTACATTACTTAATCCCTGTTTAATGGAATAACAACGAACAAAATATGTATCATTTATTGACTTAAAATCCCTTTTCAAAGTACATCCTGTTGCTTAACTGGCCGACCACTGGCGAAATGACCCTACGTAGTTTTCAAAAACATAATAGTTTCATATATCGTGACATTACAATATTCTAACCTGTTTATTATAGTGTTAATCTGTGAAATTTCAACTGGAATTTTGTCGGAAATTTTCAACCCATGCCAACTTCTGCCTTATCGATCGGGTGATTTTTTTTCGTTTTTTAATAGTTGGTTCTGTTGGTAGTATGCATCATTCAATATTAACTCAAATATTATTATTTTCGAATCAACCGTCTATATTGTTCACTTAAAAGTATTCTAATGTACATATATAGTTATTTCAATTCAATACAATAGTAATAAGAACGCATCAAGAATACTTCCACTGATAAAATGAATGGATGCATACAACACTATGTACCCACCCGGACATACATTGCCATCAGTGGCGTAGGTAGGGTTTCTGCCGCCCGGGGCGCTCCTTGAATTTGCCGCCCTCCCCACCTTTCTTTCTTCCATAATTTTTTTTAACATACACGATGCGTAACATTGCGCCGCAGGCAGAAACTTTTTATGAAAAATAAATATGATTTTATATTGACAGTAGTGTTGGTTAAGGCTATTCTTTAAATTAGCTACTCTCTATTTTATTAACACTATGACGCAAAAGATTGCGCCGCAGGCAAAACTTTTTTATGTATAAATATAGTTTCTTGAAATATATGTTCTATATTTTTGCAATCCTGTCATTTACAAATGTTATATTTAATATTAAATTTGTAGAGTCTCGCAGTTATATTTTTCAAATATGTCAAAAAGTCATTAAAATAAATTTAACACTTATTATTAATATAGAAATATAAAATTATTTATTTAAAATACATTAATAGGTATATATTCTACATAAATACGAATTCAAAATTGTGAATCGACTTAAAACAAGATATTCAGTAGACTTTACATAATGCTTTTAATAAATTAAATTAAAAGCATTTCAATATTTACGACCCTGAGACTTCATGATTATTCATAGATCTTTCCGAAAAAAAAATGTCAGCGAATTACAGGGCATAACAATTCTTATTTGTCTATTACTTACATAATTTTCTACTCACTTTCAAAAATGCCACCCCTACAAAAGTATATTTAGTCAGCGAGTCACAAATTAGACGGAAGAAAACATAATGAATGGAATATAACTTGTATTGATTATGTAAATATAAAAAATATTCATTTATTAGTCGAAATATTCTATTCATTTTCGAAAATGACGCACCCTAAACCCCCCCCCCCCCCTTGCTACGCTGGTGGTTGCCATATCTCATTTTTTTTAATTCAAAGCATTTCGATAATTTGTATTCGTGAAATTGGTAGTATTTATCGTTTATTTTTTAAATTTATTTTCATGGATTATGGGACCAGTAAACGTCGCAGTAAACAAAGTTAGTACAAACATCGTATGTTTGACTGTAGTTATGCGTCTTGAGGCAGTCTCATTGTTGCCGCATAAAGATACAAGGTATCAGAATGGTCATACAGAGGATGCGATCACGTAGAACAGGAGTCGGCAACCTCTTTTTGGATATGGTTGAATTTCTACAAAATCACAAAAACTCACTAGTGGAAACTTGTAACTGGACTTTGTTTAGTGTATTATGGAAAATACAGTGACAATCACAAATAGATAAAGTTAAAAAATTAACAATAAACTACATGAAATAATAGACAACATTGAGAAAATCCCCACAATGGGATCCAAAGAATTTCATTGAAAACATCTCACTTCATTCATTTTGATCATTTTGGAGTGAAAAATCTTTGTTCATAAATATATGATCCGGCTGCCGAGTTAGCACTGATTGCTAGGAGGTGGTGCGATTGAAATCGTTGACCGATTTACAATATTGCCGACCTAATAAATGGTAAAAAAAATTAGATTCGATCGCAGATTGAATAATACTTTATTCAAGATTTTTACCTAAACATTTTTTTTTTCACATTCTGATTGATGGATTCGATTACAGAACATTCTGGTCATGTGTATTCGTCCCAGTTTTATCTCGTACATCCTCGCCACTAAGATACTCTAGCAGTTCTTGTGTGACGGACTTATTCGGCGAAATGTTTACAGCCGTCGTGAAATGATACATCGTTTATTTATTTTTACGTCGCTATGGCGAATAAATTTTATTTCAAACTTTCCATAACATGCCATTGCATGACTGCCTTGTCCGTGGCCTTCCTTACCTCTCTTGGTCTGTCTATACGAGCCGACCTGCGTTGAGTTTTTCGCAAATATTTAACTCTGCCGTGGGATTCAACCATGTACCTACTTGCAATCGATCGGAGAGAGCTCTCGGGCGGCCTTACCTCCCACGCTTTTCTTGTCTTAGGTTGTATTTGGAAAAAAGCCTTTTCAACTGAAATAAACATACTTTATGCATGTTCGTCGTAAATGTCTGGAAATATGCCTCTTAGTGCCATTGATAGCGATTCCTGCTAACGATTCATTTAAAAAAATCCTATATGCTCGTATTGTAGACGTATTGGCGTATTTTAAACGCACACATGTTTCATTTGAAATTGCTATCAAATTATTCTTTCTAATTTTACAGAATTTCATATAAACAATGCAATAAACCCACTATATAACAAAAAAGGTATTTAGATGGTAGATTTTTCTAATGGTTAGATCACAGCTCACAACGCTATGATTGGAGTGATTTTAATATGTCTCGTTTATTATTCCTCGGCTTAACCTGCCAACTTCGTAAATATCAATGTGATGCGCGTGCTATCATAATAGATGCTCATTGAGATTCGTATTAAGCGCAATACCTAATAGTTTTATCGAAATACTCGCTCCTGAAAGAACAAAAATATGAATTGAGCCAGAAAGACTAATTTGCTTTGTGAGCTAGTCGGCGAAATTATCCATTAAATTTTTCTATAAATAGCGAAATGGTTAAATGATTTCGCTTATGCCCATTTCCCGATGTTTGAAAATGTAATATTGCGTCAGTGTCTCCACTGAAAGAAGTTTTTGCCCGTGCCTGACGCACGTCGTGCGTAAATCTTCAATATCCTCAATCGATCCCGCTCCACCAAAAGAAGTACGCGAACACTTCCGGTTATATCCGATTCAAGCAGTATTTGGCATCAAGTTCATGAATGAATCACAGCGCTGGAAAATTTAATTGTTGCAAAGCCACGTTTCTCAATTATTCCTGGCGACGGTCTAAATGACCTAGTGGCCTACTAGGTATTATAACCACGGACTCATAACCACAGTCGTAGTCGTGGATTATGAAATTTTGTCGGAATTCAATCATTTTTTTAATGAATTTTTGTACTTGTACGTATAGGACTACTATTTACTCTTTTAATTTATAAATATATCAACATCCCGATCCATCAATATAAATATAATATTAAAAAAATGTCGGGCTTTCTTTAAGAGTCCGATTCGGAAAGTAAGGTAAATTCAGAGCCAGTAAGTTTTTAAACGGCTATAACCATTTTTAACACGGTTCTATTTATCATTCCCGTTTTATTTAGATAATCGATTTACACTATAAGTAACTTTTATATTTGTTTATTTCATTTAATTTAAATTAATTGGTAATAATTAAAATATCGAGCTGTGCCTTCATCGTACGGCTGGTTGCATCCTTAAATACTTTACAAATTTGATGATGATGGTTAGTTCCACTTACATACATTTTGGTCAATTACGAAATGAAGGGATCTTTTGAAGTATTATTCTATTTGTATTTTAAATAACGTGGCGCCTTCCAAAGATGTTTATGAGAAGAAGTAGTCATAAACCAATTATTACTTGACATTATGTATTGATTCTACGTAATTTTTAAAATTTCTTTATTAAACCGATGCAATAATTTGGATTAACTTGGATCATTCGAAGATATTGAGCCCAAAATTTGAACTTAAAATGGGGTGGAGCAAGTTCGTTTCGTATTTATTTTTTTAATTTGATACTCATCATTTATGATAAAATCATATTATAATTCTTATTCATTCTTATGTTCAACTGTGTTTCTAGGTTTCAAAAATAACGATTGAAAATGGACACGTTTTATTATCATTTTCTACATTTTGAATTCATACTGATATATTTTTTAACGTAATCGTAGTAAACCCTACAATGCAAGGCAGGATGTACCTACACATTTTCCACTAAGTAGTGGTCGAACGGACGAACGTGATATCCGCTTAATCTATTTAATTGGTATTATGCGCTATTCCACTTCAATTCGATGAAATTTTTATTACACTGACTTATTTATGCGAGCCGTGCGCGTAGTTAATAGCGGGTCAATTATTGGAGAGCAGACATGGAAGGTCGTGAAAGTGTGTTTGGGTCGCATCACTGTCTAGCAGCTCCGCCATGCTTTGCAGAGTGGCGCATATTGTCTGCCGGGTATGAGAGCGGTTGGCCCGAAAAGGGGATCCCCCTCGGGCTGCCAGGCACCGTCGCGGGACACCTCTGTAATCCTCCTAACCACCCCCGCCATCGATTTGGAAAATGCCGGCCGGAAGTAGGCAAACTTGGAAAGCGATGTTTTTATTACATTTTTTCTTCATGTTGAGATTTCCTTGACCGATCATTTGTAATTTAAATTTTATATAAATGCATTAATATTCTACTGTTAAGTACCTACTATTATATTTACCATTTATTGTTTTTCTCAAATCTTATTTTTACAATTCAGTGATAATTATTTATATACTAGTGTGACGCCCGTCATAGATGACGGTATTGAAATTTAAATACTGAATGTCTAAAGTAGCTAGTTTTATTTTTTTATTATAATCAAAATGTATATCTGTATGTGATATGTGATAATAATAAAACGCCTACAGACCGGTCTGGGCTATTATGTACTAAATAAATTATTATTGTACATCCTAATGTATATATTTTTCAATCTAAATATCATGAGTGCAGCTGTTTTTGTCGTTTGTAAAACAAGATCTTAAGTTCTAATTTAATCTTAAAGTAAGTAACTATTTCTGGCTATTTTTATTTCTAGGTGGGTACAGACTAAGTCTTTCTAAGTTTTATATTATTTAAGATTATGTCAGCTAAAGGCTGCCAATGTGGAAACAATTAAGAAAAACCCTTACGAATACTGATGATAAGTGTTCACTGTACAAAAGTTTTCAATCATCAGGAATTGTTCTGTATGTGTTAAGTTGCCCAGTTCCTAAATGACTTTCGATTGTTACTCGAAGCCGGCCGCATGGACCTTCTACCAAAAGAATGCGTGTACAATCTATTTACTTTCTCTTAGGGCATTTCAACCGATAATAAAATACATATTTGAAGATTGATCGTAAATCTCCGTTTTTGAATTTTGATAATATTGTGTGGCATGTGTAAAATTGTACGTCACGTACACATTACGCATGTTTGTTATTAAAAACTACTGTGGCAACACTTGAAAGCTCTTGACATTTGTATCTCGCAAAATGAATTAATTTAATTTAATCATACTGATGCAACTCAACACTCGCTTTTCAAGCGAGTTTACGGCGTAGCACAGTTTACTGAGATAGATCTATCACCCGAAAATTGAATATTGCAATGTCGTCGTTAATAATTGTCTATGACCAATTGACAAATAATCAAGTGTCATTAGCATTAAAAAAAATGCCAAGTGGTTGCTAACAACCACGGTTCATGCAAAATTACTGCAATGTGCAATATTTTAAAAATCACCTAGTATAAAAAAAAATCATTGCACTTCTATTTTATCAATCCAACATCGAGATTTTGTCAAAAACAATAATGTTTTGACTGAAACCCGTGCGTTTATCATGGTTTCGCTGAACGTTTCTTGGTTTTTCCTGAAGTTTTGTGTGGTATCTGCATTTTTCTATTACACATGTGTGTATAAAATGGCGTTCGCGTATTTTTAATTGTGTTTAATTCGTATAGTAAAAGTAATGATGAATATATATGTTTACATTGAAAATTTAAATATGTTCCATTTACTTGTCAGATATATCTTGAACCGAACAGAATTCTATTCTCGAGGAATATTTATATCATAACAACAATATTTGTAACTCATGCAATGAGAAGGGATTTTACCGATGCAGGATTTTAATGAACCTATTATAATCGCGTTTCTTATATTTTTCAGCCGCAACTAGAAGATTTTTTTTATCGTCTAAATACAGCATTCGTATCAAAATTTCTCGTTATGTATCTAACCTTGACGTCAATAATCATTGATGGACAACCTTCTCAATATTTGCATAGATTCGATCACCGCGAGTACATTAGTAATAATAATAGTCCGATTTACTCTACGAACACGTCAATCTTACTGTAAATAACACGAATAAAATTTGATTTATACGCAGGCTAAAACACTGTTTTGTTTACAGTTTATTTATATGTATGCATAATACTGTGGGTTGAACAAACGCTAGACTTCAATTTCCTCGGGCTCATTTTGGCATTGACAGCCAAATATTAATTACTTGCAAATAAATTGACCCTCACATTTTCTATTTCCACGGTCTTTGTTACTCATCTTAGTACGAATTTAAAATTATTGTTTACATTTAACCCGGACAATTTAGAATAGCAATTTCTAAGTGTCATATCTGATTAGGATCCAAGACTGTTGTGTTAATGAACTCAAACTGGAATCTGTTTTTTTTTTATTGGTATCTTGTTTACATTATTACCTTTGCTAAGTCATAGGACGTATTGGGATGGTCGAACTGTGTTTTTTGTTTTGTAACACTTGTTTGAATTATTCTTTTTATAACATACATTTTTAATTTTGTCAACCATCACAAAATATTAGATGCGTATTAAATTATTACTGATGTAGCCTTTAATAAATATCGAACTTTCACCCCATTCATGAAATAAATTTAACTAATTTTCATTTTTTTTTCAAATATGACTTCATAGGTATGATATGGAAGCATATTTTACCAGTCAAATAATTTTAATTCTTATTTTTAGTAACAAAACAAATTTATCAGAACGATACGAATACCCTTCCGTCATGATTTGCAAGTATATCGTATGATTTTTCGTATAGTCCCGACTTATATCGCTGGAACGTTTCTTGCACACTTTCACAATGAAAATGTAGGATCATTTGACTGAATTCAACCAGTTTTCGTAAAAGGTAGCGGACAGGCTAAACACTTAGCCCTCTAATAACTAAACTAGCACTAGATATTAGTTTCGGTCGAGTTTTCTTCCCGCCCCACAGTTGGAAAAGTCCAGACGGTACCGAGACATGCGGACGTTAACGGCGAGGCCGCTTCCCCGCGACGTCCGACCGTCACCCGCCGCCTGCTCGCCCGCCCGCGGTGACTGACCGACCCGCCCAATGCCAAACTCTGCAAGAGGACAGTTAATTATACACAGCAATCGCTTTCTCTCTTCCCTCGATCGTCTGACGGCCGTTTCTCACTTTTCCACTATCCGCAATCGGAGTACATCTTCCCCGACTATTCGATGCACTTTTAACGAGATCGGCTAGTCTCACGAAATGCGAGTACTTAACCTTAGCCTTGATTCAAAATGACTTGCACTGCAAGGTTTAAGCTACGAATTAATTTTCGTGCTTAATTAATCCAACAACACTCAATATGTAGTAGATTTATATTCGTCTTATTGGATTTTCTCGATTTTGTTTTTCATCTGAAATGTAGAAAACTTTTAATGTATTCGTTTTAAATGCTTTCGTTAATTTTCTGGAAACAGGATTGTCCCTAGAACTATTACTTTTCCTAAGCAATTAAAAATCTTTTGTAAATCAAATTGTAATATCCATTATATATTTCTAAATTGATCTACTATAATGTGGTACAAGTTCCAACATATGACGCTCGTACTAGATATCCATTTGCTTACTGCGCAATTGACACACTTCGACGGAAACAACCTACTGTATATCTGAACAAACCTCTCATTACTGCAATAGTCTTCTTGTGTAAGTCTATGTTTTAATTTAATAAAACAAGATTAAATCCCCCAATCATTTATTTTATATATATTCTACATGCTCTAAATTCACCAGCGGTGTATGATGATATTGGGCTCCACGTGTAACGCGTGTTTTTCGCATACTAATAATAGCGATTTGATGATCTTTGGAAACAAATTCTTCGATAACTTTAAAAATTCCTTGTGATTTTTCAACATTTGATTCAGAACTACGCCAGTGCAATAAATACGATTGAAACTGCGTATTATGTCAGTAATCATGACCAATTATTATTCAATTCTGTATGTTATTGTTTTGTTATGCATGTGCAGCTATTTCAGAAGACAATTGCAACATAAGTTTACGTTTTCATCTTCATTAAAGTGACATATGCATTAAAAAAGCAATGTTTATTTTAAATTTCTATATTAAAAATCGGTTAAAGAAATACCTAGGTGTGTTGCAAAAAATAATTACATTAATCTAATTATGCGCAAACTCAACTTATTTATTACTCAATGGCACGTGTTAAGGGGGGGGGGCTTAAATATTTGAATATAATATACTAAAATATATATACCTTACCATCTCAACTTAAAAGAATCAAGATATCCTATGAACATGATCCGGCTAAGATTAAATCTTTATAATTTTTTCTGTTCAAAATGCATTAATAAATTGATACAATAGACAGTCTTGGTGGGGGTAACCAGTCGTTTTGTCACATACTCACGTTGAATTGAAATTATGATAAATTTCTGGCGCTTAATTTTTTATCGTACGTTTGACACATTAACCGCTTATCTCTGTCATCAGCGCTCGCTAGCCAACTTGCTTAGCCAACTCGGACACAAATCCACAAAAAAAAGAAAAACATTTTTTGTAACCTCGCAAATCTAGTATTGAGTCTACCTATAGGTGGGTTGTTCAATGGACGTTTATTTATAATGACAACAAAGTGTGCACAGTACGCTATTTGGAAAGTTCGTCGTATTACTCTTATTTTCCGCAGCATTTCGTTGAGATGACTGCTCCACAGCAGAATAATTTTACTTTTGACATGATGCTAGTATATACCAGAAACGTGTTTTCATTTTTCTCCACTCAACTATTTGTATTGGACATGACTCTTCTTAATTTTTTTTTATTTTGTAGGCCAAATAAACTTATTATTTCATTTTATCCTAAACAACAAAATACGTCAGGATTTTTTTGTGCGTTGTCAATTTTTCTTTTGAAAATAGTAACCCTTGTCATTCCAACGTTAGTTTATTGAACGAAGGCCTCTTCTTTATTATAAGTATAACGATTATAAGGGATTGTAACAGATAATTTCAGTAATTAAAAATAATTTGAAATTAAGGAATTCTGAGAACGCGTGCTCATTCTCGCAGTTACATTACATATTGTTACTATGAAAATTGCATTATTTTGCCATATCTGTGACCTGAGATAGAGGTGGCATGGTCGCGGTGAATCTATAGCGGACACCGACTGTTATTTTGGATAAGTTGATTGATATTTTTTTATGTACTACTTTCACATTATAGCGATCAGTACCTGTTACAGTTAATTGACAGTTAACACCTTAAAAGTGACCACATGAATGTATTGAACTTATAGCTCATTAAAGTAAATGGAAATGTGTAAATAAAGCACGCAGGCTAAATAATGACAATGTCTGAGATACAGTTTTCATTTTCAGATACAGTCTAGGTAGGGTAAAATATGTTGGTTTATCCATTGAAGTTTTGAAATTATATCTTAGCAGGGCGACAGACGAATAAGTTTATCAATCTCTTTTAGTCCTCCATAGCGTCTTTGATATTGTCAAATTAACATGTTTTTCACTGTTGGGTGAGAATTGGAAATATGGCTGCTACCGCTAACAAATGACTCTTCGATCTGCCTTTCTGTCGACGATGAAATATTATCATTACTACGAATACTGTTGTCAAGCTTCATAGCCTTCGCATAAGTACAACCTAAATTTGAAAAAATTGATCTCTAAAGATACTTAATATCGTAGGAAAGAAAAATTACTACTGCTACAATAATAAACAATCAAATGTGTACCTGCATATTATTGTAGTCCGTTGCGATAATAATCCTTGCTAGATGCCATTTTTATATCCGTTATAATATTTAAAACTATTATTATTACGATTCAAAAGTTATTTTAGATGGTAACGGAAATCTTCCATAATTCACTTAATACATAAGCAATATGAAGCACCTCGGGGTAAATTTTCGAAAAGTTGCATTGATGTGGATATCTTTTATGGCTGTTATTGATTGGCACATAAATGTTAACTTTTTGCCAGTCTCCCTTTCTAATGTTGAGACTTTAGGGGCCAATGGCACGATGGCAAAAGCAGGGTCAATACACTCTGTCTGGAATCCATTTATTATCTAGTGGACTTGATTTGGTTTCATTATTTATTTTCATGCTTACGTTATAATACCTGCCGTTTTTATTACAATCCTTCGTCTCGATTCTCGACTCCCTTTCGCATGCGATTTAAGAATGTGCAATGCGGAACATTTGGAATTTCCGCTACACATTCAATTTTGAAATAGGTCCCCCTGTAAATATTTCAAGAAGACGCTGCAGGATTTTGCACTTACCACAAACGGAATATTAAACGCGTTCAATAAAATTTAAAACGCATAACGTTTTCATTTTATCCAGAGATATAAATTTAAAATACAATATGACTAAATAAATGTCGTATTTTTTATCATTTTTCAATTTCCCCAACTATTAACAACACATCGCTACTAGATTACTGGATATTAGTATTTTTTATACTCCCAGATGATTTTGATATACATGTGCAAAAACTCCCAAGCTTCTTTTGCAAAAATAATATTAATTATGTTCATAGTTAAACAAATAACTGTATTTTTTACGTTTTAAACAATGATTATTTTTAAGAGTATTCTCAATTATATGTTAACAAGTCAAAATATTTTGATTTTTCACCAAAGAAAAAATTTTAAAAATGTACTCGTAAATATGATCTGAAATGTTCTGTGCCGATATTTCGGCCCTATGGAAGTAAAATTAGTAATGCTTATTTAACTTTCTTCCCCACAACGAAACAAAACTTACAGCAAGGCATAATTCTTCAAATCTTATTCTGAAAACATTTTTGATTGATGATTTAATCTTCGTTTTTATATATATATTTATGTTTTAATTCCAAACTAGTTTTTAAAATATTTTTTTGTGATGTAAGATATTCATTTCATTCTTGTATTTAGTTATGATTTATGTATCATTAACCCATTTCATAGCTTGCATTAAACAGATCATGCAGCATTCATTGTTGGGAAATCCGTTATTTTTAGGCGTAATAGTACATTTAATTAGTATTTTCATAATGTAAACATAATGTGAAGTTAATTACATATGATATCCGACCAAGGCCGCCTGATTCGATAATGAAACACGAAATCGTTCTCCTCGTGTAATGTTTCATTTTATATATTTTTATTCTGAACGCATGGAATGTGCGCGCGATGCTCGGCAGTGTTAATATTGGACAAGTTAACTCAATTTTCATGTGGAAAATGCAACAACCGGTCTTGGAACGCTAATACAGGAATGACGTTTTTATTATAACTTCGTCGGCCGAACGGGATTTGTGAATTCTTCAGCGATATTTATACGAAGATGCCTAATATGGTCGTTGTTCTGGAAGAAAACACTATGTCGAAAAAATTACATATTTTGTTAGTTATATCAAAATCTTCCTTATTTCGAACTCTACCGTATGGAAGGATACACTTATTTTTATAAATTATACCTTTACTTAAAAACAGCTTTGTAGAAACAAACTAAACGACAAAGGTACAGCATTCCAAACATTTGAAAAACTTAAAGTCCAATTACTCAAAACTATTATTATTTAGTTAGTGCCTTCTTCCATAAAAACGACGATATGATCCCCAAAATGTTTTCTGATTCTTGCATACAAACAACATAAACATTACGATTGTTTCTGCGCTTTCTTATTTCTAATTTAAAGTCGAAGTAATTTTTTAATTATTTTTCATTCAAATATTCTTCTTTATTTTGTAACTCGTGTACTTAATGGCTATATTGTCCATGTATTTTGTACACTTTATTTCATTCTGTGTATGTATTTTGTGATCATAAAAATGTTTTAAACCACCGTATCAAATGCCAATTGCCGACTTCACTATTTATTGCCCTTTCAAAACACACAAGCTTATTTATCACGTATTTATTAATTGTTTTCTGAAAAATTTATATTAATAGTCACTTTTTAGTTCTTAACTATCAATTCTTGCTGGAAAGGCAATATATTTTTAAGTAAAATACAATCTGTTTTGCACTACTTCCACGTGTTTATAATGATCAAGACCAGTTTCGTTCATCATTATGTTAATTAATAACTAATAGCCAATAATTATGCTAATACCTATTGAGTGACGTTTCCGTCATTTGAATTATATTTGAAAACGCAATTATTACTTAGAAAATGGATGATTCATCTTATCAATGAAAATACTTAATAGTGTAACGAATGTATTTGTATGAATCATAAAACGACTAGAAGCAATAAGCTATTCGCCATCTATGAAAAGCATAGTAAAGTTTAATTATTCAGTTGATATGGTAAATAACTATGATACCATGTAGAATAAAAAAGTTTTTCCATCAAAGATAATATTTTGCGGCTTAGTTTAAAATAAAACTTACTAAAACGATACTCTAACAAGTAATTTTAGCATATATACCATTTAATAATGTATGGATTCGGGTCGTGGAATACATTCCTTGTTTCAGTCCAAAGAATTACTTCACAATAAATTGAAACCTGTTAGCGATATCTCAATCCTTCAATTGTGTTTAAATTTTATATAATATTTAAGATTGTCAAAATCTGGATTTCGTTCCGTGTAATAGAGTTGTTGGCTCGAGTTCGCAAAAACAAGTTTTTAGTGCAGGCTCTATCTACTCAGATTTCCCGATCACAGGTTTATTGGTCAATAAAATCAGGGTCGATGCACCCCCTTACTTAAGATGCTTAGGATGGATGATGTGGTTTTCATTATTCCTGAATTCTCAAATTAAATTTATGCTGCTTATTTTAATATTATAAATACTCAGTTTTTCATACCACTCTGTGTCACCATTCATTTAAGAAAGTAAAATTTTGATTTCAGAAAATAATAATTCACCAGTCACGTGTACAAAGAAATTGTACAATTAAAAAGAATTTAAGTATATGCAAGTATCTACAATTTAAAATGAAATGAAACTTGCTTGCAGCGTATATGCAGCGTTGTCAACAAAATATATTTATCAAATCTCTCTTCCATTAGTTTTGTAGCAGCCGCCATAATTATTTTCAACAGTAAGGCGCCATCAGCTTAAAATTGAGGCCATCCTTGCTCCACGGTATTGTTGATGTAATTTGTGTCGCAGAGCAGGTCTTCTCTAAACTAATAGAATTTTGCACAGGAATATTTTTTTGAGTTACGAGCTGATGAATAATTAGATGTGTTCATTAGCATAACGGCTGTCCAATCCGTTCGCGGATGCGATGCATTGTCGTCGCTCTGTTGTTATTAAATCATCCGCGAATTAACGTCATGGCTCAAATATGTCTCGTGTTAAAAGGTTAAAATAATTTCAAATTATTAAAAGCCCTAATGTCACGCCATGTGCGAATTTAATACAACCAACAACATTTCGCGACCATCGAATCGTGCCTAGACGCCATAATCATTGTTACCTTCAACCCCAGACATGTTAATTATTTTTGTTGTATTATAATTTTATCCTATTATTATAATGGGTAAATAAATAATTTTTCTTCCTTGTTAACTAACCATCCGTTTTGAGTTCAATTATAGTGAAATTGGTATTAAATTACTAGTTGTATCGAAACCGATACAAACACTTATTTTCTTATTCCATTATGAAGATTGGCTACGTATAGTATGAAATATTGTAACTTCTAACAGTTTGCTAAATTTGTCAATTTATCATTTTTCTGTGGAATACATATCATTGTTTCAGCTTTTTGCTCCGTCTAATGTATCATTGTCCACTTAAAATTGTAACTTAAATAGACGTTTAGAGTAGAACAGAAAATTGAAGCTAAAAGTTTCCGTAGTGTCCGTGGCCTATTATTACGGTTTTCGTCACATCGTGATGTTTTCGCCAAATAGATTACTTCAAAACCAATTAATTTTACTTGGCTTCTGATTTTCATAGCCTTGAATGAAAACGCTGTGTATGACTGATGTGTAGATTCCGTCTGATTAAGAGATAATCGGTTTATTTACGCAAAAGTACAGGACAGTTGGTTGTGTTGACATGATCGATATCGATAAATAAAAATACTGTTGGTTATTTGTACCAATTGTTACCACACACCTCTATCTGTAACTACTCTCGTAGTTTACCAAATGTACCTGAATTGAAGAAGATGAATTGTTCAAGCAAAACTTCTTTTTCATTCGTTGACAGATAAATAATCTTCAGTTAGTGTGCAATTCAATCACAAGAATGTACGTTATTTTGCTATTGCTCTTCTTCCACAAATGCTTATCATATAGCTATTCCCTCAGAACTCACAATTTTCCATTAATTGCTATGTAATTTTAAATACGAACCGCAAGCACAAGGCGTATCTGATGTATTTGTGTTTGTCAGTGTATTAGGAGCAACCCGCCGAAAACGTGTCCGTGTGAACTTGCTATACAAGTGTTCTTGTTATTCTATTCATTCAATTCTTAAAGATCTGTGATCTACTCGCATTTTGTATGACGTCGCATAATAATAATCAATTTCTAGGTTAATAATTATAAAAATTAAACAAGCTCTTCTCGCTGGATATCATGACCAGACTGTTAATTTACATCTTCAAGGTTTAAAAATGAGACACGTACAATCGTGATGCCTGGGCAGCAACCCTATTGATTCCCCCATCTCCCTCTGATATGGACTGTGTGTATATATATGTTATACATCGCCATTATCTTGTCAATCTTATTTTTTGACATCATTCATTTAGTGCATGTTTCGTAATAGATTAGTAAGAATAGAACAGTTACAGGTTATGGATCACTTATATTGTCATTGCGCCATATTTAAAATACTGCTCCACTTCGTGATATTCGTGTAGCGGAAACGGAGGTCCATTTGAACTCCTTAGCTGTAACCTTCAATTTCGTCACACGTCCTTTTATGTCACACTCGAAACGCGTGGACAAATGATTTTGAAGAACTTGCTCAGTCAATTTTAGAATCGCCTTCCTTCTTGCGACGCAGGTATCGCATTCTATTTTGAATAATAAAATTATCTTTCAATCCTTTTTACTGTAATCCTCCGGCAACTATGGCCGATCGATTAAATTCACTTTATATTGCCAATACCCTAAGCCAGCAAGCACTCCAACATGTTAAATATTTTTTTTCTGTAACAGTAAATACAGGAAATAATTTCTTGTAGCAATCGGTTATAACGGCGCTTCCACGGTCCAGTCAATATATTTAAAATTATTTTTCTATCATGATCCTAGAACTGTCAAATTAATCTCGACTTTTCAAGCCGGTAAAATAAGCCAGTAGAAATTATGCGATTCGGAAATATTCTATAATTGACATAACACCGAACATATTTTTGTATGCGCCATCTTATGTTTTAATTACATGTTCGGAAAATATTGACTTTCATTTGCTTTTAATATTTGTACTACTGCAAGAAAATTTTATAATTCAAAATATATATCGCGAAATATCACTGCCGTATGCATATATAAATGGTATGTGAATATCAAATGTTATACAATTATTTTCAACTTTTATTCCTTGACATTCTACGAGTTAGTAGTTTTGTTTAAAAATATTAATCTCTTTGTTTTATAAAATTTATGCAAACACCTCTCGACTAATCCGCGATCGTATTTTATTCATGGCTTTTTCAATTCCTGCGACATTTTTGCTAACCTACTACAAGACAGCGCTCATCAACTAATAATTTCGTTTCCATGTATATAATCATAATTAATTACCAAAAACGTCATATTCGGTTACCAAAATAATCAATGAAAGTAGATTAAGCTTGATTGAGTATTAGTTCAACTCCTGTATCGCGAGTACACCTTTAAACTTTTCTTACATAAACATAGCCCCGATTACGATCATTTCCTCTGAACAGAATAAAAATTCTCCGAACATTTAGCATACTGGTGTTTAAATTCTAGATATGTTCCAACATATCCAAATCGGTCATGACGAATCAGACGTAAGAAATGGCGCACGATGAATGAACAGAGTAAAAATATATTGTACTTTACATAACTTATCTGCTCCACCCACCGTCTTTATGATAAATGATCTATATCTCGATGACGCTTCAGATAATGCACGAGAAATGAGCTTTCGTGCTATTAAAATGATTCACTCATACATATTTTCGAGATAGATCCCTGTTTGTCCTGCATATTATGGGAAACAATACAATTACTTATCCTTTTTAGACATATGTACGGGCAGCTGAATACATTATGAGCCGTGCTTTTGGCCGTATGTTTCCTGAACACCGACAGTCGTTCAAGTCTTGTGAAAATTAAAATATGTGTTCGAAATTGCATATATTATTTCAATGACACATGACTTCCTTCATCAGATCTGTTGTTTCAAATGATAGTGGTGTGGTTGTCATCTGAGGAATGTACAGTAGACACCGGCTTATGAATCAGTATCACCAGAATTTTGTTTCGTGGGTTGGTAATGTCGGTATGAATTGCTCAATATTTTCTATTAACATTTAATTAATGAATAATGATTTTTAAATAATTATGTGCTCTAAGACTAGACCCGTAATAATGAACTAATGGCAAAGGAGATTAATATGTTTCTGTAATATTAATTTAGTTATTTCATTAACTAACATGCAGTTGTGAAAATAACTTTTTAGATTGAAGAAAAATAGATATTTCATGTTAAAGGTGACATTTTTTTATGAAGCCTGTGACTCCGCACGTCTGTCATCTATGATATCTCGTTAAGTGTTTCTGCAGATATTGATTTTAACCGGAATTATACAAACTATTTCGGTATTATTAAATGTCACATAACTTCGTAAATTTGATTAATTGTGTCAAATTTCACTCAAACCTATTATGTCATCCAATTTAGCCGAGCAGTGCAAACGACTGCAGCACATTTAAAAAGCATTAATATACATTTTCGTATGCCGTATCTCAATAAAATATGCTGTCTTAGAATTTGTGTGTATGCTGCTAGTGACTTCTTTATGCAAATCACCATTGTAATGTGCGTTTATTTAATATCTATTCCCGGTTTAACTTATTCCTCACATTGTTTAATAGAAGTAATAATCAGTGCGAACTACCCGTCCTCTATCATCACAAGATCTATGTCACTGAGGACGTTAAAAATTCTTACTAAAAATATTTTATTAATCTACTAAGTATGTAGTTAGTTTAATTTTATTACCAAATTATGTGGTATTTTTATATAAAGCAGGCATGTCAAACACGCAGCTCGCCAAGACTTCTTGGAAAAACTAATTTTTATATTAATAAATTAAGTTTTATTAACACAATTTAGCTTTATTTTATTAACACAATTTAGTTAATTGTACATTTGAACGATTTAACATATGGAAGCACTAATCGTGTGATTGGCAGTGACAGCAGCCCTATGTTCTGCCCGTGCCACGGTTCCTATCAGTCCAGACAGCCTGCGATTGACTGACGACATACGGATCATTGCTGACGCAAAAATATGAAATAGTTGAAAATCCAGAATTTACACTTATTCGGTTCACGGACCGTTTTTACAAAATGTTTTTCGTTATCCGTGTACTTGTTCTGCTATGAAAAACAAGAAAACTTCAGTCAAGATTTTACCGTTCGTAATTTGTCGTCAATTTTGAAACAATAAAAATTAAATGTACAAGTAAATTGTAATGATGTACTCTGTAGAACCGTTGGCAAGTGTCACCAAATATATATTGTATCAGCAGGGCTTTTCGAATTATTTTTCCAATTTAATGCTTTTATATAAATTAGAAATATTTATGATTTGAAAAGTCTCTTTTTTGGCACATCTTTTGAAATATTGATAGCACGCGGCCCTTCACTTGGTCATCCAATCCTGTGATTCCGGGATTGGTCATTGAGTGTACTTTCTTTTGTTAAATTTAATCTGTGTCCGTTATTGCTTTAATTGAAATGATATCCAATTGATATTCAATATTTTTTTTGGGGATTGGTATCGTTTTTTTATTGATTCGGAATCAGATAGTCATTTAAAAAAAGAAAAGAAAATAAAAAAAATGTAATGGTCAAAATAGTTATATGTAAATATATGTATATACATATATATCTGAAAAGAAGATTTCGACTTGTCAATAATATTTTCCTCCATCCATTTAATAAGCGGTCATCCTTTGTCCTGCATTTCAAATTGGTTACGAAATATGAGGAGGAGTGAGACCATTATATATTTATATTAATGATTATTATTTTAGTATTATAAAAAAACTATTTATGTACATGAACAAAACGAAGTACACGTTATAGTTAATCATGATGTTTTAATTTGATATAAAAATTATTTTTTAGCATTTAAACTATGTGCTGAAATCCCGGGATTGGAAGCCTTTTAGAGCCCGCTGTGCAAATCGAGTTTGAGATGCCTGATAAAGGTATCCGTTTCGGGTATTATTATCTATCGCATGCAACCGTTGGAATTTCGTACATGTTTATTCTTGTTTTGACGCACTTCTGTGTTCGATATGTATCTGTATACATTGAGATGCATCCTATGCGGATATTTTCATTCATAGGAGTATGCACCTTCCCACTGTTGGTGAAATGGAAAGTTTGCTATTTATACTAAAAGTTTACATTCATTAATAACTTGTTAATGTAAGTCAGCGGCATGAGTTTATTTATTTTATAATAAATCCCTATTATTGTAATGTTTTTTTTGAAATTTATATAGGTATGTCCTTTTAACGATAATATATTACGCATTGATTGACCAAATTACCAATAAAACTTTCGCGCATATTGACGCCTTTTTTTAGTCGACACCTGTGTTGGATAGGCTTTCACAAAAATACCACTAATGGCGGCATTATATTAAAATGTCTTGCTCTCATTACTTTGTATTATTATAGCTGAACGTCCCCCCCCTCCGATCCATGTATGCAATAACAAACCTGTGTTATTTAATTACTTCAATGTCAACGTACCTCTGGCCTCATGGTCCAACCCTATAGTTTTATTCTTAAAACGTATAATTAGCGAGTTCTACTTAATTGCCTCATCCCATGATTGAAATAAGTAAAATTTGTGTAATTCTCATATTTCTAGTGATAATAAATGATGATGATTAATCATAAGTATGATGTATGTAGTTACATAAGTAATTATTTAAGCGTTAAAATACGTGTTGACTGTCGCCAAAACAAAAACATATTTAAATTCGAAATTATTTTGTTAACCAAACGACCGATAATTTGATATTAATTTGTTATAATATTTCATAAAACTTAATTACTTCCTAGAAGGTACTTATAGGCGTAGATCTTTTTCTCGAATGGTAGACTTCACCGTGACAGCACGCATACAGCACGAACACATAACATGGATTGGATACAATTAATTAATATATTGTACGTAAAATTGTAAATTAATTTAGGACAAGATAAGATATTCAGCAGATTATATTAATACAACATTAACTGTTCGCAAAAAAAAACCATCAAAAGATTATAGCAAAATTATTTTTCCTTGCTTTGCTCTTAGCAAAATCGTCAGCAACATTATCTGCCAGTTGGTGTTTTATTGAAAGAATTGCAAGATTTTTTAATTGCAAATTGCTTACTGTCGATGTTAAGTAGTTTCTTTATTAATTTAAACCAAAAAATGATATTTATTCTTTCTGCCTCGACATTGAGGCTTCATGATTATCATGAGATTATTTTTATTTGTTTATTACCTACGGAATTTTCTGTTCAAAAATGCTGCCTCTAAGAGAATATTTTGTCAGAGAGTAAAATAAACATTCGTTCACTTACTTTTTACTGTTATGTTACGATATGAAGTTTTATTTATTTGTGGATATTATGGTATGAAAATTATTTTTGATTACAAAATGTTGGCGCCCCCCTGGAGACAGCTCGCGCCTCCCAAGGGAGGCGCTCTTCCCCAGTTGGAAACCACTGATTTAAGGTATTCTTAAATAGGTATTAACGTGGTTAGCTTTCATGTTGTTTCATGAATATCGATAAAATTTAAATTGCAAATCTCTCCGCGTTTTCGATGAAATCCAGATATTTTAATTTTTGTTTTGTTGTAATCTATTAAATAATTGAGGAGAACACTTATGAACTTCTTCATAATGTGGTAGGATACTATTGTTTTTGGAAAACCGCAGCAACGGAAGACTGAGCACGCGCAACAATCAGTAGTTGAGAAATCGAGACGTCTGCGCAGCGCGTCGACCGTCGCGCCGTCGCTATGCTTCGCTTTTATGTGGGCCACTGGCGAGACAGTGGATGCGCTAGCTACGTGCTCAGTGCACATGTACCCAACACTTTCAAACTCCCCAATTTATTTTTTAATGCAGCGCAGCTTTCAGAATATATAGGAAATGAGAAGAAGAAAGTTATCTATCAATATTGTTATGAATATTGTTAGGAATCACATCTGAAGTAAAATATTTGATCCAGGTGTATTACATGATGTTTCACGACTTAACGTTTTCTTTTATTTCGTTAATGAATCAATGCTTATTTTTTTTTATCTCAAAAACTACCTATTACCCTCTATCGATTGTCGTTGCTTACGTTATTTGTGACGAATGGAAGAATTATTCTACTTGTCCCCAGCAATCAAAGTATATAACATAATTCAATCAAATATGGATTCTTCGGATAATTTTGATAAATCATTCTATAATAAATCTAATATTTTATTTCAATTCACTATCTAATGATATTCTCTTTGAAGCATAGGAAATATTAGAATAAGCCATGCCAGAAATATATTTGTATTAAGTATAAGTTTCTTAATATTTTTCACGGTCTCAGTATCAGCCCGGATAGCTCAGTCGGTAGAGCATTGGACTTTTAATCCAAGGGTCCAGGGTTCAAGTCCCTGTTCGGGCGGCTAACTTTTTGTTGATTTTTCCTGTTTCATATTATTAACTGACTTGGCGGAAGACAGCAATTAATTTGTACGATTAAATTTTCTAAATACAAGACAGTGTAGGGAGTAATTTTATTCGCATTAAATTATTCATTGACTCGAACCACTTGAAACGGAACCATTTTCGAAACTAGTAACACTGTTAACTGTATGCCGTCAGATGGCGCATCACGTATATTTGTGCAAAAGCTTAAAATGACTCTTGCTAGATGTCGGTATTTTCCTATGATTTTTATGAAGTTAATTTTTATACTTATTATGCTGTTGTTAAATGACGTCAGTGATTTATTAAATGTCAATGTTAAAATAGCCTTTTTCCTAACCACCTAACCAGAATAAGCAAATGTGATTTTAAAGTAATCATGATAAAATTTGGATTATTGAAATTTTGTACACTTCCATGTATTTTGTCACTAAACGACCCGGGTTTCGCCTTTCGGCATCTTCAGGCATTCGAGCATACGAATGGACTCGAATTGACAGTCAGTGACAAAATACATGGAAATCTACAAAATCTCTAAAATTCAAATTTAATCATGATAATGTTGCAATGCGCAAAGAGCTTTCCTTTTGAAGTGTCGTGAGTAGCATTTTTATCGAATGATAAAATCATTTGTGGATGATTAACCTTCGAGAATATTCTCGTTGACTAAGAATTAATCTCTAATGAACTATTTGTCCCGCCGCACTCACAGCCCGGCTAGCTCAGTCGGTAGAGCATGAGACTCTTAATCTCAGGGTCGTGGGTTCGAGCCCCACGTTGGGCGAAATTTTTTGCTTGTTTGTTTGTAATTATTTTTATTGAGGTATTCAAAACGGTACTGAGCTGAGCTTAAAGCCTCGCTGAATTTTCCCCATTGAGCTGACTTCGAAAACACATTACATTGATAAAATTATTTAAAAATACGACTTTCTATTGCATAGGCTAGGTTAAATAAATATTTCGACGACCGCGGCGCAGTTGGTAGCTTCGTTGGCTTACGGCTACGGATGTCTTGGGTTCAATTCCCGGTGCGGACAGCTTTCATAAATTGATCTTTCAATTGTTTTATGGATTTCTGTTCGAGTGTTTGTGATGTCTAAAAAACTCCCTCCCACCCATCCGATCCTCACGGGGCGAGTGAAAGCAATTAGCTAACCACTAGTCCTGTCGTAGCCCTATCCTTTATCCACACTCTCTTCGAAAAATGAGAGGTTGAGCAACTGAGTAACAAGCAGTTTAGTTCTCATAGAAAAATTCTGTGAAGATGCCTCCATTAGGAGCCCATATGCTCCACATTGGGAGCGGACATGGAAAAAAAAACATGTCATTTCGTCAGGGACCCGAACCGCTAATATTTTCGATCCAGTTCGGTAAAAGAAATATATCAGTTCAGTTCCGGTTTTCGGTCGAGCTCATATTTAAATCACTTTTAATGTGTTAACTGTCAAGTGGTAAGGCATTTTTTAAAAATAAAACATTTTTTTTCGACTACATCCACTTGTTTATAATGATCAGAACCGGTCTCGCTCATCGCGAGAATATCGTCAACTGATAAAAATACAATTTATGAAATAAATTAAAGTTGTTGAATCCAATTTATTAATTAAATTTCTAAATAAAAATAAAATTATCAGCCAAAAATTTTCTCTTAAATAAAAAAAAAACGAAATAAATATCAGTTCGGTTTCGGTTTACGTTCCGGCAAAAATTACGGTTTTTTCTGGTTTTGGGCTTGGTTCCGGTTCATTTCGCCGACTGATAATAAATACCATAATACATAGTTAAATTTCTAAAGACAGATCATTAGTTTTTCGTTCTCCAGCCAAAGTTTCTGGACGCAATAATTAATATTTTTGGGGTATCTCTGCAGTGCCCTCTTTTGATTGAACTTCCCTTAAAAAATCGCTAAATTTCCAGTCATAGTATGAGAACTAAACTGACTTATTAATTTTGGTGTCGTGTAACTTCGACAGATGGTGTTGTATGCAGTGTTATTTGCATCGTTTTAGGTTGAATCAATTTTACATCTCAATAACGTACAAATACCTCCTTTTCGATGTTATCATGGAAGTTTAGCTTGTAGATTTTTTCGTAATTGCTTTTTCATTAATGACATAAATCACGTCATACCTAGATAATAATAGAGCAATTAAACGCTTGGGAACATTATTGACAGTACAGAAAAGATACCTACTTAGAAGGCAATTCGTCCAGAGAGTTTAGAAAACGGGTCGGAATAAGCTTCTGAAAATTATTTTGTATCTTTTTGCTTTGTAAAACAGCTAATTTATGATTTGAGTAATTAAAATAGAAACTATTTCAATTTATTGTTACAAAGCTTATTGCGATCAAATTTTGTATATCGACTTTGGAAAGGAAAAAGGATGTAACCCACACTCAAAAAATGTGCATAGCACACACAAAACGTGTATTAAATTTAATGCATTGCGATTATCGAAAAAAAAAATATTTTGAAAAGACATACGTCCTTTTTCCTTTCTACAGTCGATATATATTATATAAGTTTATAAATATATTGTATTAACACGTTTCGTGTGAGTTATACACAATATTTTTTTGTGTGGCTTACGTCCTTTTCCCTTTCCACAGTCGATAGCTATAACAAAAAATGCCTCTTGGGCTACCTACATTAAAATATTTAAAACAGTATGAATATAAATAAAATAGTTTCGTTATGAAATTAAAAGATGGCAACATAAGAATAATGCGATATTTGACTCAGAATGTCTGCTTCTATAAAAGTGGTTGTAATAATTATTGGTGATTTCTCGGGTTGCTCGTCATAAATTCTACTTTTTGTGTGCTTTTTTTTCTTGAAAAAATGGTCCATAAATATAGTGTGTAGTACCTAGTATATTTTTCTCTGGAAAGATAGGCCTACCAGTAAAGAGACAGCATTTTTTTCAAAGTTTAGTGACTGATTTCAAGTCCCATACAACATTTGTACATTTTTAGGTAACGTTATTATACCAACTGAAAATGGATTTGGATATAACATAATATTGAAAAATCTTTTGGTCACATTGCTTTTTGTTTTGAGCCGCGGGTGGACACGACTGGTGTAGAAAATGATTTTCATAACGTCATATACCTACCTATCTCACAATAATTATTAAGCCATTTCGTTTTCAATTCGGAACATTTATTTACCTGTATGACATTGGTATTGTTTTGAAGGTTGCACATATGTCAGTCGTACATGAAGTACGTTATTATATTAAGTTTTAATCTGGCAAAAAATCGATGTTTTGTTTGTGTGACCGATCGATAACCTTCGAGGTTTTGTTTACATTTGATGAATAATGAACGCTGTCATTTCGTCTGGCTCGAGATGATCTTCTGCCACCGTTGCATTGCGCGATGATGTCATTCATGGCTTGCCAGCCGAAAGCTCTCTGCCTTCAAGAGAGGTGAGCTGTTGATCCGCATTTGGATAGAGAAAATAGTCACATTTAAGGCTTCGGATTATAATAGTAAGGCTATTATCTTAGTTATCATCAACCAAGCTTGGTACAATATTGTATTTTTAGTTCATTCATACGTACGAGTATATTTATTTGAAGGTATGTAGTTTTTTTATTTATTTTAAAAATTATCTAAAGATATGTATTATGAAATGTTATAGCTTAAAACTGATTTCGTTATTAACTTATTTCCTGTGGAAAAATGATGGAATTTACAAATAAGTTTATCTCTCACTTTTAAGGTGTCAATTCTTGGTGGAAAGACATTATATTTAAAAAAATAAAACACAGTTCATTTGTACTACTTCCACATTTTTATAATGATCAGGACCGGTTTCGCGCATCACGAGCATTATTAACTTATGACAATGCTCGTGATGAGCGGAACCGCTCCTGATCATTATAAACATGTGGAAGTAGTACAAATGAATTTTGTTTTATTTTTTTAAATATAAGTTTGTCTCTCAAAATACTATCCCATCTGCCATAATTTTCCCTCTCGTTTTTGCGTACACCAAAAAATTAATCTTACTTTTTAAAAAACTTTTTTGCATGTAAATAACTACTAAGAATTTTTCGTATCCAAATTGCATCAGCAGCATCTCAAAATAATGGTAATATAATAAACCACTCACATCTCGTATGCAGAATGACACGCAGGTTTATCGTTGCACATTTTTTTGTAACAGGTTTTCGGAGCAGTGAAATCTTTCGGGTGGGTTATTATTGTTTTTGAAATGTTTCAAAATGGAATCTCGTGTGAAAGCTGACCCATGTGATTATCTCATATTTCTTCAACAAACTTTCTTTGAAGCTAAGAATCGATAACATTTCCTTACAAATCCATCATTCGCCCCATTTTGATTTGGGATTTGCGCAGAGAAACTCTTTCTAAAAAATTACAAATGAATGAATAGAAAGTCATTGGCCTGATGACTGATTATTTATTTATTATTTTATTTGACTCCAATTTTTTTTAGCTAAAGGCGGAGAAGATATTCACAAGCTATGATGTCATTTTAATTTCCCTTCTAATGATGCGAAGGTATTTATGTTGCCTTATGAAAAAACCCGATCACTTTCAAAAAGAGATGAATGATTTCATATGACTCATCGAAAGGTTCAACACAGTTATATAAAAGAATCTGGATTTGAAGTTTCTAATATCAAATTAGATCATGAAATGTTATGCGTGATAGTGAGTATCGATTTAAAATACAAGTGCTAATGGAAATGATAAAGAAAACGTATTTGGTACCTTGGCATCGTCAGTCTGATGTAAAGCGTTCTCTTGTAACCTACTTTTTCCTTATAATTATAATGAAAACAGTGGCATACTTTTCATCGCGTTTCATACTCTTGTATTCTCTAAAATGAGGTCCGATAGGGAAACAGCCCTCCTACAAAATTGTTTGTTCCACTTACACCCTGTCATTTTGAGCACGCATACGTCACTTATCATAATTTCCTTAACCCGCTAACTCAACTCACGACTATCTACATAAATATACTGGAAGTTAACGTAAAACCATTTGTTGAATTAAATAAAGTGATTTTTAACATGAAATATAATTCATTGAATCGGAACATTCAAATAAGTGTTAATGTATAAAGAAGGCTAAACAAATGAAACCAAATTTAGCAAAAACTAACGCAGTTGAAAAAGAGTTTTTGGTAATTTATATGCAAAATATCTGCATTTCTTTTGTTTTCTTTTTAATCGTGCCATTTGAATTATAAAGAACTATTAAATGAATTTCTAATTTGCAAAATCAGACTGAAATAGATATCTTCTTTTATTAAAAGTAGTTAAGTTTAATCCTGCTTATCCTCGGTTTTAATTAAAATAATGAATTACTGTTTTGACCAATGTAGAGTTAGCATATTTGTTCAGGCATATTTTCATCGCCCAAAAGTTACAGTTTTGTTCGTATTTTTCCTCTACCATATAGGCAAAAGAAGACTTGCGAAACAAAACCTATGAAATCACTTTCGAAAAAAGCTTTCTTGTGTATTTGTAAAATAATTTTGAATTCATGGTGCCTATGTCATAATATGTTTTTTAAACTTAAATACTGATAACGAGTTGAAACATATATATACTCATTTAAGGCTGTATATTAAATTTAATTTTAAGTAATAAACTTAAGCCAAAGGAGCAATTTAAAATTTTGACATAAATGTGACTTAAAACCACTCAAAAAATCCAAAATTCTATGATTAAATAAAATGTATTTCAAATTTTGACTAATAAGTCATTTAATTTTCATTTCAAAATACTAAGAATTAAGCACCACGTGTTTTTTTTCACACTAAAAACACTTAAAGTGTCTTTTTGCTTTTGGGGTGACTAAATTATCAGCATTGCCGATCACCACCTGGATTAAAGTAGATCGCAAAGCCCAGAGACCGCGTATTTTCCGAATGAATTATTATCTCAACTTCTCCCAGCTTAAGAGTGAAATAAAATATTTAAAAGAGAGATGAACTTAATTTTATATTGAAGATGAACTTCACCTTAAATGGTGTTCATACTAATGAATCTATATCTTATTTCATTTTAAAATTATCGCAATCATTTCCATCTTCTTCGGCGTTAGACATTTTTTCGGATAATGAAAATTCACGTTGTCTTAAAAGGGTCCAACAATTGAGGGTAAATATAAAACCAAGTGGAATAACTAAGTTATCAGTTTTTAATTTAATTTTATATTAAAAATGAACTTCCACAAAGTTACCGCCGAGTCCATAGAAAATATGAGGGTAAATATTTTCACGAAACTATTTTTTAATTATAGAATATATTCAATAAGCATCGAAATGTTTTTTTTATCTTATTTAATGTTAACAATCTTCTACATATCTATAATGTGTGATTAAATTCAGTAAATTTCCTGCTCTAGAGCCTACCGATTACACTTCGACTTGTAAACTACAAAATGCTTCAATTTATATTACGCTGACTTCCGTATTGAGAGTGGCCTTGTGTCGAAACTGCGCACTTGCTCAATGTTTTCCCGCTCTGGAAATGCGCCCTTCTCCCCGAGCTTTCTCCGCTTCGCTGAGCTTTTACGGACCTCATTTAAACACTATAGATACCGTGCTTTGTTTTCGTATACTTAAACATGAACACCTTTATTGTTCTTAATATATAGCCTTCAAATCCCTTTACTGACGTTATTTTCAAAAGTATTACCCATTTTAACTTTCAGATAAACATTTCCGGTGAATTTCCAACATTATTCGAAGATAGTCAAATACAAAACGCTAATTTTTCGCCAATATAAATATCAAAATTGTATTATTCATCTTTAAGGTGCTAACTGCCTATTGTTGGTGAAAAGGCATTGTATTTTAGAAAATTAAACACAACAGAACCATTTGCAAAAATTTCAAAATTTAAAAAATAAATCGAATGCATTAGGCAAAGGCCTAAAAATCTCAAGGGAAAAACATGTCACTGAAAAATAAAACAAAAAATTAGTATTTCAACAAGAGCATGCCTGCATACAATATTTGGAGTCAGGGGAAAAACTTTGAAATTTTCATCCTTATAAATAAATACATGTTTAATGAATCCGTAACGACTTATTATTCTTGTAACTTGAAAGAATATGTCTAGAAACTTTAATTATCAAAAATGTTTATTTTTTAATGAGCCTTCAGCACACAATATATAGGATAAAAACAGGTTTAACGAACGCATTGTGAATTGCGTAGTTGGGCACACGTGGATCCCGTAAATATAATCGATCCGGGAGCGTCAAGGCTACGAGTTCTCCCACCTTTGACGCTAATGTAGGGGATGAAAACGACTACCGGCGCAACGCAATGGGGTTGTTTTCTTTTGCGTATCAGATGTTCCGTTTTGCGCGGGAAAGTAGCGACGTTTTCCATAATATTATTTTGCAGTTAACTACTCGCCCACACACAATGCAATCGCTTCTGCTATTATTGTAATAGCGTTGCGCTGAATATTTACGGCGTCTTAAATTAACGATCTATTGAGGGCTTTTATTACTTCCACGCCATTGCCGATAAGCATTAAAAATGCTATTCAATCGATAAATTAAAAAAGGAAATAATTTGGTTGTATCTAATAAAAGATTTACTGATGCAATAAACATAATGTGTGCAGCACCCATCTCACTGTGTCGAATTTGAAAAGACCATCTTCCTGCATGTCTAACTGATGAAAAGTACAGCTCACCATGGCCATTGCTATAATGTTATTAATAAATCGCATCAAAAGGCAATACATTTATTATTGAATTACAGATCGGTTTAAGAAGCATATACAAGAAAATGAAAGTGCATGTACAATTGTAATGTTAACAGCCCTTCACAAGGATATTCGGTCAGTAATGTCTTAATATATAAATACAAATTTGTGAATGGAAAATTTCTAGCAAAATATAATATACGTTATACGTCGTGGAACCGGTTTCAATATTATTAGAGTTTGTGAAACATGTTTTGTGCATGGGTAATCAGAATGGAGGAAAAACGTCAATATTTTACTTAACCGTATAGTCCACTATCAGCACTCTGAGCTTAGCGATTACGAAATGGAAACCTTGGCCATTTGATGGAGAATGTCGTGAAGGGAACGATTTTGAGTATTATTGCGGCTCAGTCAGTTTGACTGAATATATACCATTGTGTATATCCACCATCTTCGTGCTTATTTAATACCTATAATGTGCCAACCTAGTTTTTTCAAATTTCACATTCCAACATAGTGATTATTTGGTTTTACCTATAAAAATATTGTCTCCGTTCTGTCCAAAAATATTATATAAGCTAGAATGTCTCATCATATTGTAGCATTGTGACATGAATCGTACCAATTATTTGTTTTTATAAAATAATGACTCTCCAGCAAGAATCAACTGTTAACATAATCCAATCGATTATTTTAGCTTGTTTATGTACTAAAATATCTAGGTTTATTTTATTTTATCAATTTTCAAATTTAGAAATGAAACAAACATCTTTTTCGTAAAAACATTTAATGTCACAAATTCATTATATAATATGGTAGCTAATATACTGCATATTGCATATTAAAGTTTTCATAAATTTACTGAAGTAGTAAATTTGGTCTCATTTGTGAAAAGTTGGTAATACAGAAACATCTACAGGCTTATTCCGTCCGTAGCATAAAAAATTACATAAACTTTATTTCAAATTACAATATCTACTCTCTTTATAAGCATAACCTATCCATGTTATTAATTCTTGTGTACCTAAAATTTCCATATTTGTTCTCGCAAAAACCAACATCATTTTCCACTTCCGTCCTTGCCACTCAGTAGAGTGAACCCCGACCGCTGTTATGCGGCCTCGCCCTTCGAGCCTGACCTTCGTCGAGCCCAGCTACGTGTCGCAGCCTTATCACCAAGGTTGCGGACTACGTCGCGCTAGCTTTCGACCCGGATGGATGTGACACAACCTCTTTAGTTGCGTCCACCTGACCGCCATACTGAAACGAGATTGACCAGACGCTATTCCATTCGTGACTCTCAACTTAGGGTTGTAATCCCGGATTTCAAAGCACTTCATAATTTTTTTTAATGGTGGGTTTTATTATATTATACAATATTTCACGATTCACTCTACTTTTTTTAATGAAACAATATCTCAACCATATTTAAGATTGAATACTTCACTACTTATTTAAACATATTTCAGGAAACTGCAATATAAAATTACTGCTTTCGTCAACTTGTATTTTTATAGAGTTTTTTTCTGTTGCTTGTCGCGACTTTTCTTTTCGTCAGAAAGGGAATCAAATACATGAGTACAAATACCTGAGTAGATTACTGTCGACCTATTTTCTAATCACTATAATTTAATGAAGTTAGGAAATAGTTTTTTCTTTTTTTGCTAATATTTAGGATTATTAGGCTGAACCTCTAAATCTCATGACAAGTAAAAAATGCGAGATACCGGGATTGCAATCCTCACTTTGAACTCACCTGGGTAAATTTACTTATAATCAACTTATATACATCTAGACCTACTTATATCTTTTAGTTTAATCAAGAAACATCTACTTTACTAAAATATATTACCATAATAGATAGATATATATAATACTTGGCCAACTGGCCTTATTATTTTGCTGTTCTTAAATTTGATGATAATGTTCTAGGAGATTCTAGTGCGAATAGTAGGGAATGAACATATTGGTGACATTTCAATATTCTCCGTGACGGTAATCACTAAGTTATATGGGCCTGTCATACTAATATCCTCTTTTGGGTGGCAAAAGCAAATATCAAACCGCAATGACATCAGTATCGCCGACAAACGCGATAATGATATTTCTATTCCATACGTCAAACTGATGTCACGTTGGTTTGTTGTGCAAATTTAATTAATAATTTACATACCACATTTTAATAATAACGATGACAAATTTATATCACTCGCATAATTTATCTACAATTCCCTAATTAAATATTTCAATATTAATTATATATAATATTGTTTATCACTTTTCACCTAAATGCCACTATTCGTGTTGAATTGTATTTTATTATAATTATTTGTTGATGTTTACATTACGCACATGTTTTCAAAGTAATCATCTGTAAAAATTTTCCATGCATATAAATTATAAGTGGTCGGCAAACTTTTTCCCTTAATTAATTATTATATATTTACATTTAAATATAATGTTTTGAATCGATTAGTGCATCTTTCGTGTAGATATCGCAATACATTTTCTATCCTTCTTGGTGATTAATTATAAACTAAGCACTATAGTTTTCTTGTGGAATAAAATGTTCATTATAAAAGATATAAATGCCAAGTAGTAAGTACTTTTTACTTAAATCATTAAAGAAGCCCATGTAATTACGCATAATCAATGAAATTTCAATGCATCTATTTTACCGACAACACCACGTAAGCTCCTTCTCTAAAACCACAGTACCGTAAATGATTTAATTATAAATAATCATTATGATGTTGAATACATGAGATAACATAATATTGTCTATCTCTTCTAGACAGAATATATAGCTAAGCTAAAATAAGTTTAAGTATAGTTCTGACGATGGCGTCAAGCCGAAATAGCTATCAACTATCTAATAAAAGTTTTTAGGACTAAATACTTTGTTATTTTATCCTATTATAATGAAGTTCTACCAAGTAAATGTCAATTCAATCAAAACATTTTTTTTCGTTTTTAATGTTGGACTTCATACATAGAAATAAGTCAATAATAATTTATTAATAACCTTTTTTATTTTATAGATTTTCGCGTTGAATTTTTGTTATTCGATTGTAATAAATTCATTTATGCTAAGGTGCTCAGTTAGCTGTGTAGAGTAAACTTTATATATTTTGGAGTAGCTACCAGCTTTCAAATCAATATCCAGTATATCTACTATTATTTTGTATAGTCTAAATTGAGAAATCAGTTTTCGGTTTCCTGGACTACTCGTTTTACCAAACAATCTTTTGTAATTTGGAAGAGTCACTTTTATTCTTTACATGATTGAAATGGATGAGTGATTGATGTTACATTAGGGTGGTTGTTCCTAAAGTCAGCCGTCGCCAGTAGTCGGCCTTTTGAGCTTAAAACTTAAATAATAACGGATATATTTAAAAAACAGATTTTTTTTTAATTCGTGTTGTTAGTCTTGCCAATGTATATCTGCACTATACTGACATATATGATGCAATACGCAATTAAAGAAAGCACATTTTTACTTCGCAAGTTTTGACAAATTCATGTTGTATGGATATCGCTAACAAAAAATAGCCGCTGTGGTAACTTAAAAAGCATGTTTGATCTACCATTTCTCGAATTCTACATGTTAAATGCTTTTCTTATACATAATATAGTATTTTACAGGGGTATTGAGATAAAAATATGGAATAACCTCAATATTTAATTAGATATTAGACGGCCGACCACTGGCGTAATGAAATCCAGTAATTGTCCTGTATCCAGCCTTCCGTGGCTGAACATTATTAAATTATCTGATCGACAGTATGTAATATTTTCGCTCTCGACGTGCGTTCTAACAGAACCGAATTCGTCAACTATTTATTTACGAATCTTTTTACAGATTCTTTTTAGCTGATATATTTTCGTTATATCGATTGCAAGCAATAGAAAGTAATTCGACCATTTTTATTTTTGAATAAGCAGAGATAAATCGTCAGTTGGATGCAGAACTATGTTAACTAGCTTTTTTTTTCGAAAGATGTTTTTGGCCTATTTTTAAAATTAGGTGATAATTTATAATGTGCCAAAAGCGTTTCATTATAATTTCAATGTTTCGATTGATTTTCACTAGTAAAACGAAGTATTTCTGATAGTGAGTGACACCGCCCCATACTTACGGGGCGGACAGGGGTCTTCAAAACCCGTCTACAGACTTCCTATTAATGCAAATTTAATATGTAATGTCTCTGCTAAGGCCTTCAAAAATAATTTGTCATATGTATTTGTTTAACGTTTTTTGTTTACCATTAGCAGTAAACAAAAAGCGTGCGACGCCTAGAGAAACGGTCACTTAGCACTCGGCGGATCCGAGGGGCTGTTCGTCGCCGACAAAGCCACCGCGGCTTAGGTCGTAAGTGCGACCTTATCGTAAAACCATTTGCTACGTTTTTAAATTGAAATCGTGTATTATAAACTCTGATTTTGTACCGCGATATTCCTGTTGATGGCCGAACACTGGCGACGAACGTAGCTGAACACTAGACTTAGGGGGCCGAGGACTAGAAGAAAGTGCATTTTTTGTAAACTTCTATTATTGTATGCTTGGTACAATATTAACTATTTTATTTTAAGTTGGTTACATTGCTTAATCCCTGTTTAATGGAATAACAGCGAAAAAATATGTATTTATCATTCATTGACTCAAAATCCCTTTTGAAAGTACACCTGTCGGTTAATACATTCACTGCTAACGACACGCGATGCGTGTCGTCGGTAATTAGCAACTACGCGGTAATCAATAGGTCACTAATATCTAGGTGATTGGTGAAGCAGTGAATAGGTTAACTGGTTGAGCACTGACTGACGAAACGACTCTCTTATATTTCTTAATATTTACTGCGATTCACCGCAGCTGAAAAATGGAGGAAATAGCTCTGGTTTCTTATAATACATAAGTTTTAATATAAGTAAGCATTGAGTAATTCGTTTAATTATAATTTACCGTTATTATTGAGAAACATATTGGTTTCAAATTTATATATCTATTAGTATATCGTCAGGTACTTTTTGCGTGCGACAACATTATTTGATCGACATTTTTAGCAAAATATCTGAAGACTAGAGACGTATTTTGAACATTTAGCGATTGATGCTACATGGATTCTAAAACTCACAATTGATGCTAATTTATGCGAAAATAGTAACATATCGACTGTGGAAAGGTAAAAGGACGTAACCCACATAACAAATTTTACAGGATCCACGAAAAACGTTTTTTTTAATGATCTTCGGCCAAAATCAAAATATTAAATATAGACAACCTTGAGACTAATAATCTGGCGTTTTATTTACCCAATCTGATATTGATTTAAAAAGTTATTTAAGAAAAACCAATATAATTGATGTTTACGTCTTTTTTCCTCGACAAAAATTATCAACACCAATGTAGTTAAGCATGTTACAACCTTTTTCCTCACCAATTTAAAATGACTTTTTCAATAAACGTATAGAATTATGGCAGCTAGTACACTTCTGCATATATTTAAAATAGCTTTCTTAGGAATGCATCATAATTAATTGACTAAGAATTTGATTACTATATATAATAAATCACATAGAGTATGTCGCATAGCAAAAATGTTGGTTATAATTATATCAATACAAGCCTAATAGCACGCTGCAACAATTTTTTTTAAAACAATGCATGATAGTACCTATTACTTTTCTACTATTTATTTACTGCAAGTTAAGTTAAGACATAGCTTATCACTTTTAAAGTGTTAACTGTCAATTCTTGGTGGAAAGACATTATATTTTTAAAAATAAAACACAATTCATTTGTACTACTTCCACATATTTATAATGATCAGGACCGGTTTCGCTCATCACGAGCATTATCAACTGATCTCTCAACATAGCTTATCATACATTATGCGTGAAAAAATAGACGAGAGAATATATCAGTACTTCATATTTATTCCATTTTACGAGCAGTGTAATCTGAACTGTTCTTATGACTAATTGACAAGATAATCGAATATTATATAAAGCGAATAAACGAATATATATATGAACTGTATATAAAGCAGTAAATACTAATACTATTCGTCTATTAAAATGATTTCAATCGTAAATATTAGTTTTTTTGAATTATTGAGATTTTGTACACTTCCATGTATTTTGTCACTAACGACCCGGGTTTCGCCTTTCTAAAAGAAGTTGAAAAGCGTCAATTCGCCACTCTGTTAATATGGTGTTTACAAAATAAGGATTAGGAAAATTCCCAAAATTTTAACTCAGGTATCAGTGTGGCTCTCAGACGTATAATATCTTACCTCGTAAATAATATTTGTCGCATTTGTATCTTCTATATAAACGTTAGACACTGTTTACTGTCTCTCAGTTCGAGTCCATCCGTGTGCTCGAATGCCTGAAGATGCCGAAAGGCGAAACCCGGGTCGTTAGTGACAAAATACATGGAAGTGTACAAAATCTCAATAATCCAAATTTGATATTGAAATTCCATCAAGCACCCTCAGTCGATGTCTTAAATTATGTAAATATTAGTGTTTTTATTTATAATAATTTCAGGTAAATAGATTGACAGGATACAACCTAAAAATCGCACGGTGATTTTTTGGTAAATATAGTAAAAATAGTGTTCACTTCCTCGTCTAATATGAACAAGAGATCATTGATCTATGATTTAAAATATAGTACTGTTGTAACCGGGGTGGTTTTATAGCAATATAATTGTAATTTACGATTATGAAAATCTTACCTGAGCGACTAATAATATTATTAATGTGGTGTAAGTCCTTTTTCCTAGCCGTAAATTTCATAGTCCCTCCTTTTTTACTTAAAACTTAAAATCCAAATTTTGATACTAATTAGGCATTTACAGCTTACATCCTTTTGATGTAACCTGTATTAAGTTGCATACATTGTGATTATCGAAAAAACTGAGGGTTACATCTTTCTTCCTTTCCACAGTCGATATGCAAATAGATCCTAAAATCAGATATGTTAAAGATTCTTCTGCAAATATAATTGAATTGTAACGGATCGTCGCACTAATCTAAAAGAATCATCTGTTGAAACATCTTCCATGCTTATTTGTGTGTATTATTATATTTTAATAATTGACATGATTTCTATTTTTTTTTATTGTAGTGCCTTAAAATTGTGTGTACCTACATATGTATACTAAAATAAATGCGTTAAAGTCTATTTAAATTGATAAGTATTTGAAATGTATGTCTAACACAAAAACATGCCTAACGTATGTTTAAGTACAACAAATTAAAATTTTAAAACGCTAAAATTGAATTGATTAAATTGGCATGGCGTAGAACTCCATTATAATAGGATAAAATAAAGTATTTAGTTCTACAAATTTTTTATCAGTTTTAGTAGTTGTTAGCTATTTAGGCTTTACGCCATCGTCAGAATTACTGCTAGTAGTTGAAAATCAAAATGCTAAAATTGCTAAAAATGGATGCTCAAAATAGTGTCTCTATTGATCAGACATTCGTGTAATCAATGGCTCATTAACTAGCTCCATGTAGGTCGATTTAGTTGCATGATTCACATGACATTGTTCATTGAAAGTATTTTCTTGCAGAATCTTTTGCTTCAAATCTTGACCTTTCGTGATTTGTTGTGGTATGTTTTAATAATAACAACATAAACAATTCTTTTCTATCAAGAAAAATATTTATTTTTATAAATACACGGCAAGCGAAGCTGTTTTTAATTTTTATTACCTCATTATCTTGTTTTTTGTTGCATTATTAACGATACAATGTTATATGCACTCACATAACATAGTTTTAATGTAGGGACATTTATTTGCAAATTTTAAAAAACCCAACAAAAACCGTACAACATCGAAGAGATTATTTTAATTTTGCAATGAATAATTCTAGCGTTAATGATGTCAATGCATCATTTTCAGCCTTCTAATTAATTTTTGAATTATTGAGATTTTGTACACTTCGAGCGCACGAATGCCTGAAGATGCTGAAAGGCGGAACCCGGGTCGTGAGTGACAAAATACATGGAAGTGTACAGAATCTCAATAATTCAAATTTGATATTGAAATTCCATCAAGCACCCTCAGTCGATGTCTTAAATAACTTCTAATTAATTCTTGGAGTAGAGCAACTATTATAAAAATGGCTTAGGTTAAATACGCTGCTTACTATTGGTTACTTGAGTTCTTTTGGTTTAATATACTAATGTAAGTAGCACTTTGCCATAATATTTGTTTTATTCATGTGTGCTATTACTCCATAGTTGTGAGTTGTGATTGTGATTGTTTTGATTATATCAATTGTCAAAAGCTTATTTTAAGTAATCATTATTTATGTATATTTAACACCTTGGATTGTTCGTAGTGCGACGCGTGAAATTTTCCAATTGTTTCAATTTACTTACTATAAATCACTAGTATTAAATTACTCTCACAGCTGTGTCAAAATTAATACAAATAGATAACCATTGTTTCAAATTTAATGTTATCTTATATTAAGTGAACTTGATTATCATAACTAATACTACTTGAAAAGGTAATCATAAAGGTAAATATCTCCAATCATCAATGATATTCTCTTGCGCTGTTCACATTCAAGAATCTTAAATTCTCATAGGAACAATATTATACAGCTAATTGTTATAGACAGTCACTCGCTTACTAGAATCATTGTCAAACTTAGATCTATAGCCAGTGAATAGTTTTTGAAATTACTGCAAAGCGATATCATAACAGTATTGATTTTTTCTAAGAAATCTGGAGAATAAATGTAAAGGTCACTCGAAGTAATAAAATAATAATTACGAACACTTTTCAATTATTATATGTGGTGGATAAATTCTATTGATTATTTTTGCTTTAATGGTTCATGCTGTCGCTATCAACCTTTTATTTTATTTATAATTTAAAATGTCTGACTTTTTCTTGTTATTAACTACTTACTAAAAGGAACAAAGACATTTTCGATAGCATTGTGCAGTCTGTTTTGATGGCAGCAGGTACGTTTTTTAAATGTGGGTGTATTCAGTTTTATTAGTCTCACGGCATCGCTCCATCGACTTCGTTGCTATTTTGGTAAACGTCTGTTGATCGAACCCACTTTACGGCAGCTGGGAGAGTTGAAGAGTTGAACTGATGCCAAGAAGACGGAGCGGTCTAGCGCGCTCGCGGAATCAATTTGGCCATCCACCACGCCTCCAGATGCCCGTTCGGGTCTTGCTATGTTTCTTGCAGATTGATACTGTCAAAACGAACGCGGAAGGATTTTTCAACCGTAAATGCGCGACTAATAAATTTAAAAAAAAAAAGAAATTTATTTTAGAATACATGGGGGAATCTGTTGATTCCCAGCGTAATAAACTTGCCGGAACAAACCATGGACTCTAAGTTTACTGGTATTGATTTGACAACCGATTTTGGCACAGGTGAAGGTGTTTGGATTTTAACACAAAATCCCACGTTACTTTTATTCATATTCACTATACAAACATTTAAAAGCTCACAAATCCCAGAAAATACAATTCGTACCTACTTATATCTTGGCACAGTTAATCTTTATGTATATTTAGGTGCTGTTTTGTTATTATCTAGTCTTTCGTTTGAAGCCAAATATCGTTATACTTACGCTAGAAATCATGTTTCCACACGTCCTCTACTGTATTATATATATATATGTCGATATTATTCGCTTGAGACTGCCATAAAAGGCAAACTATTGGATTTTTTTTAATTATAAAAAATTTTAATTCATAAGAAAATCACGATTTGTGACCTTAATAACATTTCCTGAAATCATATTCATGAACATCGAGTAATTGTATTCCAAACCCACATTTCTTACTGTTGTACACTAGAGTCTAGAATGAATACCGTTCTCGATTTACATGCAATTTGTTTATGGTCATTTAGTTTAGCCTGCTCTATTCAAGATAAACTTCTTGTACGGATTGACAGTATACTCGTGCCACATGCGCTAAATAACCTACTGTTGCTATTTCCATTTAGTTGCGCGGAAGCTTGAAATCCCATACATGAAATCCGTTACGAAAAATTGGAAAACCAGAATGAAAACGCCACATACGAGTATACCTTAATCGTCTTTATACGTGGTAGATGGCGATACGATGTTTATCCCGCAATATGTATTATTCATAGACAATTTAATCAAACATCTTGGATTACGCTATGAAACTACAAAAAAATAGTTTATTGAATAACACTTAAATGTTAAATACGTATTGCTAATTTTACTTAAAATTGTGAAATACTTTTTCGTACATACTTACGACACATTTTAGAATATGCTGCCGGTTTCCTGAGTAAGCATTTTCAAATGATGAAAAGATGTGTACGTACTTACCACCTACATCTGATTGAGAAGGACTATTGATATATTAAAAATAATGTTGAATAAAGACTAAGAAAAGTTTCTTTATTTTGAAAAAATATTGATTGATTTACGTTATGAAGTCGATAAAATCAAAAAAAATTGAATTTGATCAAAAATAAAACGAACGAAAATATCGCCTAGTCATTTTATATTCAAAATATTTTTTAATCTAAAAATAAGGATGTAAGGACTGTTGATTCTATGAAAAAAGTAGTCGGTATTAAATGGCAATTTCAACATGACATTATATTGTTTGAATGCGGTTGTGATAATTTTGAGATCAATGTATTTGGTATTTTTTCTTTTCTTTATAAAACAATGGAAAATTATCAACGAATGGGATATCTCTTTGTGGCAATTCTCATACTGTTTCAATTTATTTCCCTGTTATTGGCATTTACTGTAAATAATTACGGACACTGTTTTCCATATTGTCCGAGTGATGACCGCTGTATTGCCTGTGCGGCCTCGCCACTAGCCTTCCGCCGTATTTATAGTTTAATGTTATTGTTTTCATATTATCAAATGCACCGATTCAAATCCTCCCACTTCACAAATTATTAATGTTTTTAATGAATATCGAAGTGAACCGGATATTTGCAAATTTGTCGTGGTTATTATTGAAATCATTTGAAAAAGTTTTTGAACAAAAATACAACGGGATTCATTTTCGATTATGATTAATTTTATATATATATTCACACATGAGTCGGTCAGATTCAAAGTTGGTCTCTTCAAAAATGTGAGTTACTTTTTTTCCGCTTGATCTGGGCAAACCATAATTTTATGTACCTAACACCGATCTGCAAATGGTATTTGAATTCAAAAGTACATCTCTCCGTGTCAAACAATGTAATGATGATCTGCTGACATGCTAGTTGATTACTTAAAAACTTACATCTCGCGCTATAAGAATCAAAATAATTTCTCTTATATTGAAATTCATATAACATATATAAGTTATAACATAATGCTAATACTTTTCAACTCAATAATTCTAGCATAATAACATTCTAACCTCAATGCTTATATATTTGTAGGTCAAGTAGTTTTTTTATAGTGTTTAAATTCTTTTTCTTTTGACATTTCTGCATCCCTATGTGGTGCATAAGGTCACAACTCAACGCGGCACCTAAAGGATAGCCTGTCATCCTCCGATCGCTTTGCTTTATCCCACAACTTCAAAATCATACAGTTCGGCGGAGTATTAGGATAAATACCCGACCATTATCCGAGACGCTGTATTGGCTCCGGTCTGAAGAAGAGGCCAGCATCCTCCCTAGTTATCTGCAATACAAGATCAAACCAGTGTCACGCCGTTGTTCACCGCCATTCGTTAATAGTATAATATAAGTAGATTTTGTTTGTGTCACTATGTACTGAATGTGTCTTATGATAAGACGCCATAACGATAAAGACACTACCACATAGAATTTTAAGAGCTTTTTTTCATTTTCTTTATTAAACATAGCTAATTATGTGGTTTTACTTGCGTTGATGACTGACCTTCATATAGAAATCACGCCATATTTGTATATTTGCAACGTATGACGTGAATCTGTCAATTAGTTTATCTGTACCACACAGTGTTTACTCATTGTTAACTTACAACATTAGCGTTCTTGCTTTGTTCAATTAGTTGTATTACTAACAGCCGCAGTGGAAATATTTCAAATATTCATATGCAGTGGTATTTTGAGATAGGTATACTCACAAAATATTAGTTTTTAAATTTCTTTACCATCGGTAAGCCAATCTTTTTCGCGTCAACGACTATCGTCCTTGGGTGTATGTGCCCTCCAGACGACTTTTGTCTGTGTCTATAGGCTAAGTTCACACACATGTTTGAATGATTCATATTCGACATGGTCATTACGCGGCTACTATAATCATTGCATCTGTCTATGTCCATATTATTTGGCAATCGTTTTAAAGTGTACCTAAAGTTGACACAAGTATATATATTTTTTGTAAAATTATTTATTTTCATTATTTCTTTTAATGACACATAAATTTGCGTTACTTGTATGACGAAAAGTATGATTGAATGATCCTCTCAAAGTCATGTCTAAAATATTGTATTCTATACACAATACCTAAGTTTTTTAAAGTCTCTTGACTCCGCTCCGCACCCGTACTCAATTTAATTAAAAATATGTACATATACGTATGTGTATTTTACTAAGCCAAAAATGTTTTCATCGTAAATTATAATTACCCTTCAAACGCCCTTGCGCAAGGGCGTAACCATCATCTGAGGCGCGCCAACCGATGCCTACTTTAAACGAATCTCGTAATGAGTTCTCATTTTATCATCCACACGAATAAAATCACCCCGGGCGAAATTTTGGAAAATTGTCTACTGAGCCTGTTCACAACTTCGTCAAAGAAATTATCGCGATTTCTTCCCCCCTCCCCTTTCTCATGCTTAATTTTCTGTGGGTTTTAAATAAAAATCTATGTCATTTGTCGTAAGTTTTGCAAATTGTTTGCGTATTTATTCGTGATACTGAATCATGGTTGACCTGTTTTACTGACTGAAATGTTCTATTTTCTGCCTAATTATTATTTCTGTATCTAAACATCGAAATGTACAGATGATCTACGTAAGTTTCAGCATTACTAAAATTCGTCTCGTTCTAATTATATGTCTGGAGTTTTGAATTTTTCAGAATAATTCGGACCTATCGTAAATACACATCGTTTTTTGTATTTAGGTGAAACATAATGTTAGTCAAAGTGAGATGTATCAATGAATTTATAAGTACCTTGGTAGCTATCAGGGAGCCATTAATAAGAACCTAAATGCCTTTCGATCCCATTCGATAAATGATGTCATTGTTGCAGTTAGCCTACGTGTAGATTCGTTTGTTTGATATAGCGAGCTAAAATTCCAAACTACATAGGTATTATGTGTGTGTCTTTAGTGACTTCATCTGAAATGCAGTTTTAAAAACAACACCTAACTTTTTTGCCCTTGAAAAATAGTATTTTGCGATGATATATGCGTTAAATTCCTATCGCAGTTTTATCTATATAGATAGGTATTTTTCTGGTTAGTAACACTGTAGAAAGAGTTTTTGTTTTTTGCACAACTTTGCCAATTGAGTGATAGAGAGAATGAAGCGCTTCGTTGCCAGTTCTTCGGGGAATGATGTCATGGCTATATTTGTTTGTGTGCTTTCAAATTGGCCAAACTACAGGTGTTAAGCTTGTTCCAAGTATCCCTAAGACTTTAATATAGTATTCTTCAAAAGCGTGCGTTAGATTGTAATAAAATGTCGTTCTTAAAAGATGTCGAGACAGACAAAATTATTGCAATCCGCACACTTTCTAATTCCATACTTAATAAACTGTATCTTGAATGTCTTCGACGTTTTTGAACAGTATTTTACGAATATTCTGTAAACGCCATTTGCGATTATTTATTTCTTCTCATCCGTACGTGTAGTAAGTAATTTTAAAACTGCCAATTCTTGGTGGAAAGACATTACATTTAAAAAAAAAACACAACTCGTTTTGTACTACCTACTTTCAATTTTTTATAATGAGCGAAACCAGTACTGATCATAAAAATGTGGAAGTAGTACAAAACAAAAAATAATGTTTTATTTTTTAAAATAGAATCATTTAATCATTAGATATTCCAATTCATTAAAATGTAATGAAATTTTAGAGCAGGTCATCGAACATAATTCATTTCTGTACATTGTAATTAACAGTTAGGTATGTACCTATTCATAGTTACATACCATAATTTTGTGTGTTACTAAGGATGCAAATTTTAATTTCATATTCAAAATGATTATCCACGACATAATGGCCGAATCCATTGAAAATGAAAACAATGGTTTCAAACTCTAGTCACATTTAATGATTCCAATGTCCTGTGTTGGGAATATATTGTGTAGTCACTACATTAAGTACCTATAATATTAACGATTAGTACACTTAGAATTTTGCTGTTAAAATATTGATTAAGTAATGGAAGAATAAGTGATTCAATGTATTTTTGACGCGTCGGCTACTTATTTACTCTTTGTAATTTTTCTTCATATGCGCACAAAAAACCTTTCATGACCAAATTCTATTTATATATAAGGCAAGTTGACCATGTTCAAAGCAACATTTTATGTTTAGGTAATAACGAATTTAATTATGAAGTGTATTTGCGTGTGTTTAAACTATTATTACCATCCTATTTACGTACCTACCACACACTCGGCATGGTTTCATATTAAATTGTTTGTAAATTTTAAATTTATTGTAAGAAATTATAAATTTATTTTTATTATATCTTATAGAATTGGATTTACACAAACTCGTATTTTTTTTTATGATCGTCACCAAGAATTGGACTAATATTTGCCTCGAAACTATTGCGTTGTGGCAAATAATGTTACGTTACGTATGCAGATTTCCACGCCTTCCTTCACTGAGTGAATACTTTCCCGCTCGTTTCTATACTACGTTTATTAAAATGGCATAATTGCACACCTTTCAAATGTTGCGTACGTATCTTTGGGGTCCGCCTTCGCTGGTTGTAACCTAACCGCTAAGTCAGTCGTGCTGAACATCTGGCACAGTATCGTGACCCCAAATTGTCCAACTGAAAACTCTTTGGCACACTCATTAGTTTTGTATGAACAATTTCTCATGAAAAGTCGTTATTTTTATCTCGGAATATAAATACAGACATATTATTGGATCACTTCACATGACTGATTTGGTTACGTATTTTACTTATTTATCGATAAACGATATACGATGATCGTAACTGCTTAAAAACTTTGCTTGGGCTCTAATGGCTTCGAAGTATCCGATATACTTATATATTTTTTTATCGTTTTTATGGTATGAACCGTGAATAACTATTGGTGGAATAACATATTCATGCAAAGTAAAACGACATTTCTTTTAATATTTTCATTTCCTAAAGATATTGAAAATATTTTATGTATATTTATTTTAATTAGTATTCTGTATTTGGTTGAGGTGTAGTGCCACTGGAAAAAGCATTTGACTATCGAATTGCCCGAGGACGCTCCGTTGGATGATTGGTGGTATTCGCGAATATGATATTCGCTAACGAACCAAACCGCTTGCCTTCGTAACTAGGTTAAGGACTTTCAAATTTAATGTCTATCGGTGGTGGTAATTTTTTTTACGATCGTTTTACATTGGCCCAACGATTGTTGCGCAAGGCAAGTAAAATGGCGAGATCGAGAACGAGATAGTGCCTATTATAATGGATATAAATTGTAATTGCAAACATGCTGTATCATGCTACAGGCAGCAAAGCCTATACTGGTACACTATGTTTTGAATGTCGCTATTCAAAATAACTAATACTAAAATTTTTTGTTGATAAAATTATATTTTAATACCTATCAATATTTTGATTTTATGGAAAACCCCGGGCCACGTTTTCTTAAACTGCTCGTTTTTTTATGACAATTAGTTATTAACCAAGAAAAAATTTATATTCTTCAACTTACTTTATCAATCGTAAATATCTATCGACATATGGCTTTATTAATTTATTCACAATAATAACAAACTTGTCTTGCGCGAAGAATTCAGAAAAGTTTCCTAAACAATGTAGATCTAAAAAAATATTCCTACAAATCAAGCTTACTAATGATATAAATTAAAAATGATTTGCTCTAAACTGCATTCGTATTATCTCCATTGTTTGATTAATATCGAATATTGCACATTGATATTTTATATACTTCTATATATTTGATAATCCTCGATGATGTAGGGTAGGGGGTAGAAAGGAAAGTAGAACACACTCCACTTTCTCTCACTGTCACCGCAGCAATCGGCGTCAGGTAGGGAAAAAATCTCCGGACACAGTAAAACCCCCACATATCAGCTGTAATATCTTCTTTATTGCAGCTCAATGCTTGGTAATACAATGCAGATTCACAGGTGTTTTGAATGAACACGATTGATTCAATTTACTGATGATTTTTTCCATCTTTTGACTAGACAAACTTTCTCTGCGATATTGAGAGTACGTCCCGTCTGACCCTTTTCGCCTGGCAACGAAATTACTTAGAATTATCGCTACATGCTGCTGATCAAAATTCTTAGTAAAAAGGACTCTGGTAGGCAACTATCATTACTGAATAAATTCGTCTTGCCCCAAGTTATTATTCCTTCATAAATATTATTGTTTCGTGACAAATAAGCGATAAAATTAAAATGACTTTTTTCGATCGATGACTGTTCTGGAACCTTTGATAATTAATGAAATGAATGCATGAATTTACTAACTGCTTTGTCAAAGACTTAATATGATATTGCCATCCTAGAGACGACTGCCGACGATTTTGGACTTTTTGAAAGCCTAGGGTCCGTTGAATAAGTTTGGGCGGTGTCACACTATATACCTACCTCCTACTCAATAATATCAAGTCACTGAATAGATTTTGAAAATCAATTAATAAGCTACGATGACTTTGGCATAAGATAATCACTTTCAAGGTTAACTGCCAGTTATTGGTGGATGGTATAATATTTTTAAAATAATCAGTTGATAATGATCGCGATAGACGAAACCGGTCCTGATCATTAGAAAAATGTAGAATTTTTGTAGTACAAATCGTGTTTTATTTTTCAAACTAATTTTTTGGTTGATTACTCTATTACCATGATAATTATCTTATGCATTATTACTTCGTTCGTTTTTTTCTTCTAATAATATATACCTTGAAGGTGATTTGAAAGTTTTTTTTTGATTTGTTTCACTTGCATATCTGACGTAGTGTCTAATTCAAGGACACTTTTTAAGTGTATTATTAATAAATACATAGTAAAGGTATTTTGATTCTTGGAAAACAACTGCAATGATTAATTATTACTGGGGTTTACCTTTTTTCCATTCGAAGTTTACTCGTCACTGTTGATAAATTTCTGCGACATGATCAGGTACCATCTTGGACTCTTTCTAACATGCAATGATTTCAACAATAATTGTATGACAATCACATTAGATTCACGATATGGTACATACAATAAATATGTAATTTATTGCGATATTAATTTATTATTTAGTTATCTTTTTTTACGTAGCGGGAAGCCAGGATCGACGCACAAATGTCAAGAGTCGTAAGGCTTCACGGCATAACGTGATTTAGAATTGATTATTTTTTTCAATCGACGGCTTTGACATTCTTCAATAGTTAATTCTTATAACCATAATACATATCTCAATACTCTTGGATTAAAATTATTATGAAATTTCAAGAATGCTTGTCATAAATGTTATACACTACATAACATTTCCATTAGTGTCCATACGCATTTGCGGGCTACACACCTACCGTGTTTTATATGAAAAGTTCCTACTGCAAATCGCAGTATTGAGTAAATTTTACAACTTTTTTCTCATTCTAATCGTCTATCCAACAATAAATCTTTCGGAAAACGTACAAAAATTCAAATTTACTATAAGTTTCTTATCTAAATTCCATTTAAGTTTGAAGCTAGTCCCAAAAATAGTTTATTTTCAATAAAATAATTTATTTTATTAACAATTAACGGATTAGAAAAAAGCGAAAATAGTAATAGAGAATATTTAATTTGTAATTAGTATCAGAACATGAGGGAGAAAAGTAGCTTCTTCTATTTATGGCACAGTTGAGTGAGTTGAGGCATAGTTAAGTGCCTATTCACTATTTACATATAATAAAAATAAATATTGAGCGTAGTGTCGAGGCAGACGACAGAAACCGACTTAATCATAATGGAAGGTAATTAAAACATATCCCCGAAAAATTATGACTATTTATTTCTCTTATTTTTTTTGAGATTTTTTTGTTAAAAGACGTATATAATATAATTTCCTTTTGCTCCATTTAAAAAAATATATATATTCTGTATTAAATATCACATTTCAAAAATCTTTGTAGAATCGTTATATTCAATAAATTGCAAATGCCCTTCGCATCACTTTCTTTGGTCTACGATTTTGTCTCAGACATCAAATCTCGATAACCTACAATAAACCCTAATCCTAGTCACGGCGTAAAGTGAATAAAAGCATATCTGAAAAACAGGTGTCAACTCTGCCAGACAGGCTTGAAAACTTTATTATTTCCATTTAAATAAAAGTCCAGTAGTGTAAACAATTACTTTGAGTGCAATTTTTAAAAGAGTTTTTTTTATTTCGATGTTTCATATTTTTTAGGCGACGGAAAACGATTAACGATTTTCGCGAAATGAGAATAAAACCTACTTATTCGTCTCAAGCAACCGGTGTTATTTTCGACATGAGCTGCACTGTGCCCAATCTATTTAAAATGCTAAATATTTTTTTAATGCGACGCTTAATTCCGTTAATTTTAATCATAGTTGTAGAAATTCTTACCTATGTGAAAGCCATCAATGGGTTTGTATTGATTGACAAAAATATTGTTTTATCTTATTATCAGAATATGTTGCTTTGCTGCATTCTATATTATTTGAGGTACGTTTTGGTTACAATATTAAAATTGCCACAGGACATAATATACACACTATGTGTGTATTTTATTTGTAACATCTGGCTATCGTTGTCTGGCGCTTCCAAAAAAATGGCTTAAAGTAATTAAGGTGTTTGTTTTTTATTATTATCACCGCAAATTACTTTGTTTACTGCTGCCGATTTTGTAACCTTGAACATGTATTTATTTCCTACGTCGGCCTAAAGTGCACCTAAATAATAATTTGACGTAGGTCTATGATATCGAGTTTGAACAACCCAACGGGCGGAAATCACTGTCGCAACTTTTCAGGAGAGAGTGTATTCTTGAAATGATTTGAATTACTGGGCGATTTTCATGCCAATCTTGAAATGAAATAAAATTTAAAAAATCTGAATCATTTTTCTACCAGAGCTTTAAAAATGTGATTTTCATTTCACTGGTTATGGAACAAATTAAAATATATTCCTTTAGTTTCTACCAAAATAGTATTTTAAATTTAACTACCGGCAGACCAGAAACGCTAGTTGAAGATGCCGCTCCTCGACCCGAGTATAAAATCGACTAATTGTTTGTAATTGAAGCATCGATCGGTGTATAATTTTATTTCAACCCTTCATATAAACGAAAGTAGAACCCTGATTGCCTTGTCTCAATATTTTGAAGTAGAACATTATTTACTGTTTAAATATTATCGTGAATGATTTCATGTCCCATTGTATTCTTATTGTATTGTATATTTGAAATGCTATACGAAATGTAGTCCCCACCAATAATCTCATGTTTTGTAATATTGAATTCAAAATATTTACATCTAATTCTCTTCTTATCTATCTAACTATCTCTATATTTATGTATGCCTCTGGCACTGGTAGAGTTGTTGTATTATTAGCTCACAGGCTTAATAAAATCACAAAAAATCTTTCAATTTTCATTTTCACTTATTTAGAATCTCAAAAATACTTTTTATTTGAATAGCGTGTATGAGACTTGAAATATTTTGGATGTGGCTTTTGAAAAGTAATGAAACTTGTGCGCCAGTGCATCTAAACGGAAAACCGTTTCAACGATCAAATCCATGGATGATCATTCATCCATGCATCGCCAATCATCAACATGACGTCTCACGGCTGGCCTGCCGAGCCGCACCAACCACAATATCAAATCCGTCATACAAGCTGGTGAAACTAGTGCGATTGGTGTTATTTCAACAGCTTCAGCGGATTGGCGATGGCTCTGGGCGGCGCTGCCGCTAGAGGGTCGTCGGGCGGCGTCAGCGGTCCCCCGTCCCGAGCCCACACACCGACTCATCAACAGCAGCAGCAAACCCAGCTTCTTCCGTCGCAGACCCATCCACCAGACAATCACTCGGCTTCTTCTACCAACCCGACTGCACACCACAGGTAGGCAATGCCATGTGCCCTCCGACGAGGAACGTTTTCACATATTTTTCAGTGTTGTAAAAATGATTTTTGTGGTCAACCCAATATTGGGATGGCTTCTTGTTATATCTTAATATCTATACAACATGATAAAATGCGTGTCTTTGTAAGGTTTTGGTTTTTATGTATTTTTTTATCATGGTTTTTGGTTTGCTTTCTTTTGAAATTTCATTTTATAAATTTGGGTCATTCAAGTATTACATTAATACATATAGTATAAAATAATTCAGTAGTTAATGAATACCAGTATCCATTGAATTATTGTCGTAAAGCTCATATCGACAAATAATAATTCAGTTTAATGATATTTAATAATCTGTACTTATATTTTCTATACAATTTAATGTTTTTTTTTTTGTTGCATTTATTTTACTGAATGATTGTGTAGTGCGTTATTGTAGCTTTGAGAGAGACACGTTACCATTTTATCATGTTGTTTTCAAAATTAATAATTGTCCGACTTTATCAACTTGAAATTTGTCGTAAAACGTTCCAAGTATGTGTGCATGCTTGCCTGCTTTCTTTGGTTCATCGTTTTGCCTTGTTTATTTATAAGCAGCGATGTTTCTGCCAATGTTTTCGTACAAATTCTTACTTTTACCTTTTTTCTCCACTGATATGTTTATTGTTTATCATGTTTCTTTGAACATCTATCTACATTACGTAACTTAAATGTGCTAACATATCGTCGTTGTTCTGAAAGAAGACACTAACTGAAAAATACTAGTTTTGAGTAATTGGACTTTGAAGTTTGTCAAATGTTTGAAACGCCATAACTCTTTTATTTTGTTTGTTTCTACAAAACTATTTTCAAGAAAAATTGTAATTTATAAAAATAAGTTTGTTATTCCATACTATAGAGTTTGAAATACGGAACATTTTGGTATAACTAACTCAATATTTCATTTTTTCATTTAGTGTTTTTTTCCAGAACACCGACGATATTATGCTATGTTTCCACCCGCAGCCATGGCTAGCTTCGCTAATTTAGATGTTATATATCGTATTGATGTGGGTATTAAGTGGTAAATATTGTTTCTCACTATAAATAATAGTTTTGTTAATAATTGTATTTCTATGTTATTCCATCTAAACACAGAAAGAAGTCTTATCGACTTGTTTTAAAAAAATCATTACATTTTCATCTTGCATAATTTCACGGATTGTTTTATATACGTCCGATCGAATTGATGGTTTGTTTACCCGAATATCCGTGTATTTCGTATTTTTGAATAGGCGTAATTATTACAAATATTGATTTCATATCGAAATTGTGCGATACTAATTGCGCAAGAGCAGAATTCCCGTATCAACAACACAACAATATTGAGAATGTGAACACATTTAGGATTGATTCAGGTGACTATGTGACCTATCCGTTTACACAGATGTTTTACTCGTATTCTCACTAATATTTTTTTGATATCGCGATAATGCGTATTTGCTGTCTTTTGTTATCAGTGTTATCATCTTCCATGCCTATTCACTATATTATTATATCGACAATCAGTACCGGATCGATTTTCCCTGGAACCGTTAACACCATAATAATTTAATCGACTGCGGGAGATTGCTCTCGTATTTGTGAGAGGATATTACCCAACGCGCTATGTTTTTAACGAGGTCATTCTGAGATTTTTTTAATACGTAGGTAGGTGATCTATTAGCCTTCAATGTTAAAATGTTCAATAACATTATTGATAGTATCAATAGAATGTATTTGTTAACAATAATTAAATATATAACTAGCTGTATGAACAGATTGGCATAGAATGAGATAATATTTGGTATTACTAAATTCATTTACTAAAATCGAACGAATAGAACAAATTTTTATAATTTCATCGAATTACTATATGGCGTGACTTAATAGCTTAAGACACTTATTTTCTAAAATAATATTTTTTTTTAAATAGAAAAAGAGTTCGACCTCACTGATACTCTCCATCAAGTGTGCGTAATTTTATATTATAAAAACCAAAATCCCTTCAGATTAATGTATTATTCTGTACATGAATTACAAATACGTGATATAAGACTAAATTGCACACGGATACTATCGATTCTTCCACAGAATATTCTTGGATTGTTTTTAAATTAAACTTAATGAGAATATTATAATATAGAATATATTCTATCTATAATGTGTATCATTTTTCCTTTGGTTCAAAGTTAGCTTTTGATATCAAATAATTGTTTTGAAAAAACATCGGTTTTCAATTTAGCCACTTGGGTGAGACTCTGGAAATTATTGTGCACGCCCTGATGGGTGAGTGCTGTAGAAATAGATTATACTTCGCTGATGTCATTTCTGATAATAGAATGCTAAGCAATCACTCTGCAAATAATTGCGAATGAAAAACACACCTAAGCTACATATTACATTATTCCAAAGTTATTAACTCTTTCAATGCCGGCACACATTGTCTTACAATTTACAAAATAGAGCATTATATACAACTAGTATAACCGTATCCGTCATAGATGGCGGTATTGAAATTGAAATACTGAATGTCTAAAGTAGCTAGTAGGTCGGAACTGTGTGTGCATTGCATAACATTTTATATATACCGCGAACGCTTAGTTCATGAGAAAATTTCATAGCTACATGTGATATGTGATAATAATAAAACAGCTACAGAGCGGTATGGGCTGTTATATATAAGATATTGTTTTTACTTCTGTAAATAAAATCGAAATGTGCGTAATGTTAAGCATAATTAACTATCGTTGAATATTCATATTTTTTGTGTATGTTTATGTTTTTTTTACGTTTCTCTTGATCAAATGACATGAAAAAACGATTATCTGGCTAAAATGTGTTAACAATGCCGGTATTTTAGTCTCTATTTTGGGTTATATTTCATATATTTACAATATCATCCATTTGAATAGGCTCGGTTATTTTCTTCTAATAAAGTTTTTGTTTTGTGGTGACTGTTATAAAATATCAACAATTTTGTGCAATTACTATTTACACACATTGAAACGTGATCAATATCAATAATTAATCGTGTAAATTTATGGCATTTATTTTAATTTTGACTAGTTGATAATAATTACCTTAATCGAGATCGCGAACGTGTTCTGGCTAACCCACCCATGAGCCAATATTTACCAGACCGAATCGTTATAATCTAATACTATTATTGTCAAGTACACACTCAAATTAATAAACGTACTTTTTATGTGTCTTGAGATAACTAAAATGTGAAGTGAATAGTGAGTGCATCACTCGATAAATTAATCATAACTTATATGGATCGCCCGATGTTTACATCCCTCAAAAAGAATTTTCAGATATTTGAAATTATTTTAAATCGCTACATTTGAAAATCGAATAAAATAAATAAAATTCTAAACTGATCCCTGGTTCTCATTTGCAATCAAGATGGTTTTCTATCGGAGAAAATTAAAACTATGCATTTGTCTTATATTTATATATCATTAATAAAATTTGTGTTTAATTCGTTTATTTCGACGTCACACTATTGATGCTGCAATCGTTTTTTTATAAAATATAATACATATTATATAAAAATGCGAATTAAATCATTTCAATTGTTTGTCTTATGTTGAACACAGTTTTATGTTTTCTGGATTGTACATAATTATTATGTAACGTTATATTTTATCGCACAAATTCAAGGTAAAACACAATCTTTGAGAATTTATTAAAACTCGCCAGTTAATAATATCAATCTTACAATAATATGTACACTGCTGAGTTTACAGCTGTTATTTTCATGACATATTTATGTCGTCGCTTCGAATCGGTTGAAACTGCTTCAGTCGATTTTTTTTATTATTCATCCACAAAATTCCACAATAAAAAAGTCGCAATAAACAGTCTTATTTTTAGTTTATATAATTTTAAAACTCATTCATACACGTAAGTATGTATTATTTCAAATGTATCTAAATCCTATTTGGACGAATCACTTCTCTTATAATATTGATGAATTCGAAGAAAACGAATACGACTTAATTCGTCTCATCAATAGTTCTACGATAATGTGAAATCTCTTCTCTCCTTCAGCGGAAATATGCATACACTTATTGTCTTCGTTGACTATCGTCTTCGTATAAAAGCAGAACGCAGCCTGGAACAATTGCCTACTTGCTGCATCCGAGGTGATAGTTGTTCGGTGGAATAAGATTCCCGTTATATGATCCGATATAATGTAGCCTTATAAATGATTCGCCAGTCGTGAGCTATGTCTGTCTCACTCGAGAAAAGCTTCTTTCTACTCGAGTATATGCATATATTTTAATTTAAAACTGAATTCAGTTTTCTCAAATAACGAATTTTACAGCGTTTTAAAAGTCTACATATACCTACATATTTTAATAAATGTTCCTATTCTCGACTGAGCACCGCATAATCGAAATATGTTGTTTGTCAAATCTGTACGTATAGTAGTATCCTTTTGTTCTTTGCCATCCAGAATGCTGTTTCTTAGTAGCATTTTAAATTGTCTGCCAGCTAGTCTAACCAGCCGAAGAAAACATAAAAAAATATATACGTATTTTGAAAGCGTGTAGTGTCAGTAATCAGTCAGTGATGCCAACATGTGAGATGAAACAAATTAAAATGTGGTGGAGACAGATGCAGTATTCATCTTGATATTGTTTTTTCGAGAAAAACACATTATTCTGCCGTATGCATTTTCTTAAGAGCTCCAAAGACCAACACCCCCGCCCCTTTCCGACCATTGCATTTTTCTGGCAGTTGAATGAAACGTCCTTTGGCAAGGGTCGTTAATTATTTTGCTATTCACTCTTGTCAAGTTGAAAACTTTCTCAGAAACGCATAATTAATGCGTTGTTACAAAACGTAACTGGCAATGTTGTCTAATCTGTTCTGAATTGAATGGTGGTATTAATGAAATACGTATGAAGTAAATTATTTGTATATGTATTTATGAATGATAGATTAAAAGATACGGTTATTATATATATCTTCACTAACACGCTAATACAAAATACGTGTCTTATACAATTTAAGATATCGACTGAGGGTGCTTGGTGCTTGATGGAATTTCGATTTCAAATTTGAATCGTTCAAATATTGAACATCTCGATACGATACGCTTTGCCGCTAACGACCCGGGCTTCACCTTTCGGCATATCCAGGCATTCGATTACACGGTCGAACTCGAACTGACAGTTAGTAAATAGTTTATAGGTATGTAAGGCAAATTAAGAAAAACTATTATCACTAAGTCTAGGAACTACATTGATATCTAAATTAATTTTAATACTGATTTCATAATAATTACTCAACCTTACTTTAAAACATCGACTGAGGGAGCTTGATGGAATTTCAATATCAAATTTAAAATTGTTGAGATTTTATACACTTCCATGGATTTCGTCACTAACGACCCGGGTTTCGCCTTTCGGCATCTTTATGCATTCGAGCACACGAATGAACTCGAACTGACTATCAGTACATGGAAGTGTACAAAATCTCAACAGTTCAAATTTAATTGGTAAAATAATCGCATACAAAATTACAAACTCATATGATTTTTCAATTTCAGGTCCTAAGAACCAATTACCATTAAAATATAATTGAGAAAAAAAATAAGTGAGATACCTACTGACTTTAAATTGGTGGATTTTATTAGGGTAAACATCATATGACGTATTATTGTAAGAATTAATTTATTTTGATCGCTAAAATTACTCCAGTCAAAGTAACGTATGGAAATGTATCGTATAAGTATTGAATTATTGGGCATTTTGTGTATGTATGTATATTCCAATAAACTAACCATTAGCCTTCATATCACCATACTCTGTTGATAACATTATTATTATAACGTTCTAGATTGAAAACTACATATGGACCGCTTGTAACAGAATGGTGGTTTTAATAGCCGTCTAATCCTGTTCGTCAGAGCACTTTATTTACTACCGAACTCATTGTGGATCTAGATTTGTGTATCTTCAGAGCTTTTTTTTCTGTAACAAACATTCTAAGAATCAACTTTTTTCTAGAGCAGCGACTCCCAACCTGTTTTGACTTTCGTACCCCTTGGCAGCCCATTTTATGTAGAAACGTGGAGTGTCTAAGCAGGGCGGGCGCAATAGGTTCTGCTTCGTGAAAAATTGTACAAAAGGTTGATTTGCACTGTGCATTGTATAGTTTTCCACTATCTTGCCATACTTATTGCTCTTATAAATGTTTCGATAAAAAATAAAGTAATTATAAGTGCATGTAGTATATTTTGTATTAAAACTTAACAGATAAAAATACCATTTAAATGAAGTTAGGTACAAACATAAAATATACCTGACATAGATTTACGATCGTTTATTATACCAATTCATGCCTTTTTCTTTGAAATAACAATCCATAGCATTAAATATCGACTGCGGAAAGGTAAACGGACGTAACCCACACCAAAAAATATTGTGTGTAACTCACACAAAACGTTTTAATACACTATATTTATAAATAAATATATGATATATCGACTGTAGAGAGGCAAAAGGAGTTGCCCCTCCGTCTTTTCAAAATATTTTTTCGATAATCACGTATACAATTTAATAAAGGTTTTGTTTAGGCTACACATTGTGCGGGTTACGTCATTTTTCCTTTCCACAGTCGATATATTCCCATCTGTTGTAATACAACAAGCAAAATAGTAAAATTAGTAACACATCTGTTTTCGTCAACGTGACTAGCGAAAGTAATACTATTTTTTATTCTATCTATTCCTGTCGTCTCAACAAAGCCAACATCATCAAAATTCTTGAATTCCTGAATTCTTAGAGATATTTTCTTATTCAAAAGAGGTTTACTGTTACTTTTTCGCACATGTTCTCCCCCAAGCATACACCGAATATTTTATATAATAAGAAGTTAAATGTTCTGCTGTATTATGATTTTTACGACACTTAACTATACGGTAACTTATTAGGTTAATAGCTTCAACCGCACTTTCGTAATTTTCATTAGCTGAAAAATGAGTTTTTACGTTTAGGGACAGTACTTTATTGACTTTATATTTCGCGTACCCTTAACCACCAAGCGAGTACCTCTGGTTGGAAATCACTGTTCTAGAGTCTTCGCGGATACGCGTAGAATAGTTTCATGCCCTTTTTAATTATTTATTGGTATTGTGTGTTACTATGTCATAATGATGCATGCGTCCATGCCAGCAAAAACTGGCAGCCGCATCGATACATACTCTTGATTAAAGTACTACACCGGGAATGCTCAAGATTGATAGATGTGCAGCATTTCCTACTTCGCTAAAATTAATAACTTCATGCAAAAATAGACTCTCGTTTGGTGAAATTAATTACGAGATAATAATAGATACACCCATACTATGAAATTAACGGTGATAGAATATAGTTTCATTACGAGATCCTATCATATTTTGAAATTTATCATAGATATGCAAATAGCACATCGTTTAGATCAATGTATTTTTGATATCTTGAGTATTTACATTGAGAAATTTACCAACATATTTTTGCCTTATCCCTATCAAATTTTAATTGTTAAAATGCTCAATATTTCGTCACTAACGACCCGGGTTTCGCCTTTCGGCATCTTCAGGCATTCGAGCACACGAATGAACTCAAACTGACAACAGTTGTCATTTCGAGTACAAAATTTCAACAACTCAAATTTGCTATTGAATTCCATCAAACATCCTCAGTCGATATCTTAAATTATCCGTATCAGTTTTGATTTCGAATTGCATAATGCATTAAATTAGCGTTTTATATTTAAATTTGTATTACCGGTTATCCGTTAGTGGTCTTAGTAAATAAGAGTAACATCTAAAGCACCCAATATTTTATAAATGAGCCTCCCTATAAATGATTTTGTGGCTTCAGTACGTTATTAGCTGCGATCTTTATATCGTCCTTTATAATAATTGTACACAAATCTTGTTACTTGGTATAATCCAGCGAGTAAGCTGTCCAATGCCATATCTTTGATTTTTGCGTGTACTGACTTAATCGAAAGCAGAAATACTAGTTTTTTTTGTATACTTATGGTTTTATTTATTTATGACGTGCGTTATTAATAAGTAAAAGTTTGCAAATTGTAATATCAAGGCACTCATCATTCTCGATCCTTGAATAAAGTGATAGTTTCTCTATTATAGTAAATTAAACTAGGCATAAAAACACGAAAGCCTTGTATTTAATAATATTATGTTTATCATCAATTTGCATTTATAAATTTTATGATTTATATTCTATAACGTGCTTGTCACGCAACTAGGTCACAGATCAACAACACCAAACACCTACGTCGATAGTTTGGAACATGATTGTGACATTGCGAATGTTTTGAGATGCATAATTTACGATAGAAACACCTGGCGAAACCTGCCCACCGTAAAATTTGCTTATGTTGTTTTTCCATTTTTTACGACAGCTTATGTTTAATTCATTACGTTTTAAATTGATTGGTATTTCTATGGGCACTTACATATTTATTTATTTCGCTCTGTTTTCAGGAATCGCAATAAAATAGATGTTATTATCACCAAATGTCGAATTTATCACAGAAACAAAGGGATTTCCCTTGAAGCAGATTCAAAATTACCATATTTAATAAAAATTAACACACTCGTATCTCTTCGATATTAACTTATATCCAAGAAATCTTTCATTGTTTTTTAGTTGAAAATTTGTTGGATCGTATTATAATCTCTACAATGTTTTTAAATACATTTTAGCTCAAACTTGAGTAATTGAGATTTTGTACACTTCCATGTATTTTCTCATTAACGATCCGGGTCGTTAGTGATTAAATACATGGAAGTGTACAAAATCCCAATTACTCAAGTTTGATATTGGGATTCCATCAAGCACCCTCAGTCGATTTCTTAAATTACATTTTAGCTCATTTTTGAAAACGCATTTTAGTATTGTGGAAACCGTAGATTTTTTCACAGATGGTTTCTTATTTTATCAGTCGCTATACCATGACACCTAACATTTTAGGTTACACTCTTACGCTCTTAAACTCCTGATGGTTAATTTTGTCTGATAAACCTACTCCACAAAAATGAATGCGGTGAATTCTCTGTAATATTATTCAATTACACTTATTCGTAACCATATACGGTCCCAATGTGAAATATATGGCCTCCTAACGGAGGTCTCTAAAAAAAAAAAAAAAGACGTTTTTTCTACGAGAACTGTTTGTTATTTAATTTCTCATCCTCTCTTTTTCGAAGGGAGTAGGGATAGAAGGATAGGGCTCTTTCAGAACTAGTGGTTAGCTAATCGGTCTCGCTATGCCTCGTTTTAAGGATCGGATGGGTGGGATGGAATTTTAGATCACAAACATCACAAACTCATGTCTTCGAACAGACAGGGACTTGAACCCGAGACTTCCGTAATTGTAGTCAACAACGTTAACCAATGCATCACGGAGCCTACACTTAATTTAGTTTAAAAAACACATCTCGGTATAAAATACTAAATGTTATTCAGCGACAATTTACAGGTACAGCAAGTCATTGCGAATAGTCTCTCTCACTTAGGCGTATACCTTGACCGGTTTCATGTGCATATGTACATACTAATTGCAATTGCCTTGCTCTCGTACAGCGCGTAAAATCTTTGATTCGCTCTAAAGCAGTTTTCTCATTGTTTTGTATGGAAGCATTCACAACAACAAAGGCGAAGGTCTACCGTCTCCAATGTAACTCTGGAATAATCAGAGATAGATTTACTTAATTTTTGTTTCATATAAAATGTCATGCGTATTAGGAAATGGCGGATTAAAAGATAATAATATTTTTTCTTAATCATACATATTTCTAGTGTAAGTCGTATCAACGTTATCTGGTAATAAAGTATTATTTATTGACACTTGTTTTGACAATGATATCATTATTTGTCTGTAAATTCTTAAGTTATGATTAATATCACGATAGAAGTTATTCAAACATCCGTTAGTTCTTATACATATTATTTTATTTGAAAAGAAGGCATAAGTATAGACAGTGAATCTGCTGCATATCAGCTTTGCACAATTTTATACGCAATGGTATAATTGTGTAAATAAAATAAAAAATAAATTAATTAAGTCCACTCACCTATTTTTACAACTCTACATTAATCAGTTTCCAAAAGCAAACAGCGAGTGTTGCCAGATTTTTCATGTATAAATTTTCCTCCTGAAATAATGCGTTTCTTAAATAATCAGAAATCTGATCTATTTACGTACGTCGCTAGCTAATTTTCTCTCTCGAAATTAATAATTTCGATTAGTCCTGCATTCAGCAGCCACGTGGATGTTCTGCATAACTCGAAGCACGTGTGGCATATTTTACGAGGCCCAGTTTTCATGCGCGGATTATTAATACGTAGCGATGCGACCTGCATCTCTCAGTCAAATCTTTGTCTGCACTTTTATCCCTAAACAAATTGCTAACCCTTTCGCTGATAGCATGTCATACATTTTATACAATGTCGATATCTTGTCCATTTCAATATAGTCATTTAATTCATACAATATATTGAAAGTATAAAATATTTATATACAACAGACTAATTCAGAATAAAACTAATTCAGAATAAATTTCTTTGTCTTCACTATAAATAAATCCATTTATAAAATATTTAAAAAAATATATTACGTTATCTTACATATCCACAAAAATTTTACTTACTGCATGAGCGAAACCGGACCTGTTTTTTTTAAATTAAATTTGTTGAATATGTACCTCGCATATTTTTTCATTATAACTCAATTTTAAAATACACAATAATATTTATATATTCACATATTATATTCGTCCCGATAGGTTTCGTGTTCGAATTTCTTTACAATATTCACACATCGATTTTTCAATCGATCCCGATTTGACAGATTGAGCGTATGACTAACAACCAGTTCTTCTTAAACCACTTCTGTAGGGAAACTCCATTCCTGTGTACATAGTTTTAAAATGAAGAAAAAATGTGAATTGATTTCGACTATTTATTGATAATCTGTTTTTTCAATGACTGTTGTTGTATATATATATATCTTGCTTATCGTAATAATGTTCCAAAACATCCCGATTAACGCTGATAAAAGTTCACTTGGTAAAACTGAAACTATAAAGTTCATAGAATACACCTATAGTAAGTGAATATAGTGTCCATGGAATATATCTATCTCTCCTATGGGTTATTTGCAAACCGGTTTGCGTTATTTCAGTATCAATCCCCGACCCTCCTCTCATGAGACCTCAGTATCTATCTCTCGTTTGCCCCCGTTTCGCGGACACGATTTTCGGGTCGAGCTTTGTATTTTTTTCGCTAATGTATTATGGCGAGCGTGTGTGTGTGCCTTTTGCACAACCTTCAGAAACGTGGACCGCAAATAAAGCAATCATTTTTTCCACGCCCTGCCAAGTTGGCAATGTTTTGGCATCGCTCGTCTCGCGAAGCCGAAATCTCGGTTGTGACGTCACGACGAATCAATCATTTATTTGTCGGTTTCTTACGATCTTAAGTATTCACTCGTTTGCAAATTAAAAGCCAAGATAAATATGACAAGACATAGCGTAAAGTTTCAGAAAAGTTTATTCAACTGACACGTTCCACCATCTTGTCATCACCGCATTTTACTGTTCAATCACCTACATAATTTTGTTCATGAGGCATTCGCTTACAAAATATATCGTTATCGCCATACTTAAAAATTACATAAATCGCTTACTACCGGTATTCCCGATGCTACTAGTAGTCTCGCACTGACTGGCTTGACCTCTGTAGCCTAGCGGTAAATTGGCGATAAGAAGGTTCCATGATTAAGTCCTATTAAGATCAATATGAAATGTTTATATTTAAATTCTACACTCTATTCTAGATCTAGGGCATGCGTGGTTATGATGTCTTATCTTCGAGTTGATTTATTTCATTCAAATGAATTTTTTGAAATTAAAAATGTGATTTGAAATTAAAAATGTCTGGCGCATTAAAAATTTGCATTAAGGTCAAATAGTTGTCTTTAACGACACGAAACCTGTCAGTAATATAAACCCATTAATAAATCATTTTGTTTTGCTTTTGTTCAATTTAAAAAATATTTTACGACTCTAGATTGCCTCAGAAGCACAGGAGAAGCTTTCCAATACGATAATCAATTCTAGCTGTCATTTACGAAACTTGAATATGTAATAGATTATTGAAATCAACATATAGCATCCAAGTAAGAGTAAATTTATTTAGAAAATATTATTTTTTTCCATGTCCGCTCCCAATGTGGAGCATATGGTCTCCTAATGGAGGTATCTTGACAGAATTTTTTCTACGAGAACTGCTTGTCACTCAGTTGCTCAACCTCTCTTTTCTTTTTAGAAGAGAGTAGGGATAGAAGGATAGGGCTATGAAAGGACTAGTGGTTAGCTAATCGCTCTCGTTACGCCCCGTGAGGATGGGATTGGTGGGAGGGAGGACTCAGACTACGAACAGAAATCCATAAATCGATTGAAAGATCAATCTATGAAAACCGTCCGCACCGGGAATTGAACCCGAGACATCCGTAACCGTAGCCAGCGACGAAACCAACTGCGCCACGGACGCCGACAGTAGAAAATATAGTGAAATTAAGTAAAAGAAACATATTTACATGTTGTTTTTTCTGGCAAGAGTCAATGTTTTATCTACAAAACCCATCAATTATAGGTGCTTGTGTCTTCATTCTTTCAAATTTAGTTTAGTTTCCACATTATTTTTATCATTCAGACCCAGTTAGCTCATTTCAACATATGCCTTCGATGATTTGAAACCTCAGATAAAATTGCAAAACGAAACGAAAATGTATTTTAATATTAGACCGTATGCAATTAAAATGCTCCCTCGATAAAAAAATAGTATTCAAATAAAACTTGCTTAAATATGTTCGATGGATTCGTATTTCATTATTGATAGAAAATGATAACTTGTTAACATTGCACTTTATGTGTGTCGGTCTTTTGCTAAACATCATTAAACAACATACAATTCACTGTAGCAGAAAAAGTGGGATTTACAAAATTATATCTTTTTTATGTTGAATTCGACATCCGCTTCCATTTGCAGATAGAATCTAATTTTGATAAAAATCTTCAAATCATGCACATATGACTGTCAGGTTGTGAGACTTCTGGTTATTTATACTAAATAATTATTGAATACATGCTACAGCACACTAGAAAACTCTCACTAGCGAATATTTTTGCAGCGTAATGTTGTCTAAAGTGCTTTCGCGTCAACTTCACACTTTCTAATCGGATTGAAACACCCACATGAATTTCTTATCACTCGATCTTGTTTTTTTTTTGCATAAAGTTATGTCTTCATCACAGCTCCAGTACGTGTTACTTCTCAGCTTAAGCTTCTAGATCAGGGGTATGAAAACTTTGCTTAGCAATACAACAAAACAATGGATGGTATTACGCCGTCGAATTGAAAGGGAGTTTATTCTTATATTCTAGAGAATTTGTTAAACCAACTGAGTGTTGATCAAAAATAGTGATCGCATTAAATAAAAAAAAATATAAAAGTTGTCTTATACCGTAGCACAAAAAATATTAATTTAATGTGTTTTAATTCACTTTAAGTTGTGAATATATCGTCGTCGTTCTGGAAGAAAACACTAAATCGAAAAAATGACATATTGAGTTAGTTATACTAAAATGTTCCTTATTTCAAACTCTACCGTATGGAAGAACACACTTATTTTTTAAAAATACGATTTTACTTAAAAACTGTTTTGTACAAATACACGAAATGAAAAAGGTATAGAATTTGAAACATTAACTTCAAAGTACAATTACTCAAAACTAGTATTTTTCAGTTAGTGTCGTCTTCCACTAGAACGACGATATGGTATACGGAAGCTCTTTGTTTGATGACATTTTACATATATATATACGATATACTGATAAACCGATTTTGTGATAGTATTGTTTGCATTGATAACTTGTTCTACTCATTAGTTTTAACTTTACATTTGTCGAAATCAGTGTTCCGCAACCTTTTTACACCTGCGGACCGGTAACAAAAGAAAGAATTTTTCGCGGACCACTAATAATTTTAATTTTTTAATCTTATATTGTGATAGATGGACTAAACCAGTAGCGTAGCTAGGGCTTTTTTTGGGGGTGCTTGAATTTGCCCTCCCCCCCCCTTTTTCAAATTATTTTAACCAGAACAACGGAAATGATTGCGCCGCAGGCAGAATTTTTTATGAATAAGTATAATTTCCTGACAAATTTTATGTTTAATACTAATAATTTTTCTCCAAAAATGATGACTTTATATATAAAATAGTGTTGGTTTAAGCCTATTTTTTAAATAATATAATTTATTGAAAAATATGTACTATATTTTTACAATCCTGTCATGTACACATGTTATAATTAATATTAAATTTGTAGTCCCACAGGTTTGTTTTTCAATTGTGACAAAACATCTATAAGGCATTTAAATAAATTTTATATTTATTATCAATATGGAAATATAAAATTATTTATAAACAATACATTAATAGGTATATTTCGTAAATAAAAACGAATTAGAATTTTCAATCGATTTAGCACAACAAGATATTCAGTAGATTTTACTAACTTGACATTTATAAAAATTCTAACAAATTTATTTTTCCTTGCTTTGCTCTTAGCAAAATTGTTATTATTAAAATCAATTTTATCTGCCAGTTGGTGTGCTATTGAAAATATTCCAATTTTTTAAATCGCAAGTGGCTGACTGTTTTATAGTTTTAATAGTTTTAGATATTTAATAGTTTTTTTTACAAATTTCATCTTCGAAAAACTCTTTTCACAGATATGAAAAAGAACTAAAAGCATTTCAATATTTGTGACTGAGTCTCCAAAATTATATTTATGAATAATTTGCAAAAGTTCAATCTTCGCCACCCTTCCACACATCATTTCATTATGTGAAACAGCAACATGATTTTGAATTCTTCCCGTCAACATCATTATGATTTGAATATAACTGACACTCGTAACTTGCACTTAAAAGATTTGATGGAGTAAGAAAACCTTATTTCTCAGCAAGATTATGAAGCTGAAGAAAATTGCTCTCCCCAATTCAGCTTCGAATGATAATTCAGCATCTTGCGATTGTTCACCAGACAACAGTTTCTAATTTCCCCTTGTCATTGAGGCATCATGATTATCCTTAGATACAAAGCATCACAATTTTTGTTTGTTTATTACCTACGTAATTTTCTACCCATTTTCAAAAATGCCGCCCCTAAAATAATATATTTTGTCAGCGTTTCACAAATTAGACGGAAGAAAGCATGATGAATGGAATGTAACTTGCATTGATCATGTACATATTAAAAAAATATTTATTTTTTACCGTCGAAATTTTATGGTTATTGTGTGACTGGTTGTGGATTCAATTTATTATACTAACTTATATTCTGTGAAACGATTAGAGTTGTTATTTAAGAATTGCAATGCAATATTATTTGCGTAAATAAAAACTTTAGAGTAGTTATATGCCTACGTCACGCTATCCGTACAATTGTTTTTGTATCAGTTTGATTAATTGTCTTTCAGAGCACGTTGTTGTTATGTCTTATATGTTGAGGCATAAATGTGAAACACGCTTTCCTTACGTGGGCAAGCGGCGCCTTTGCGACCTTGTGTAGTAGGTAAATATCTCGTATAACTCCGGAATATGCAATAAATGTCTCGATGTACCTGGTTGTTTTCCTTCCTGGACGTCTCGTGTTTCCTGTTCGCTGGCGTCAATGGCTAACCAGGACCCTGGACTGGAATATGCAATTAATATTAGATATGTCAGTACAGTAAATTTGAATATAATATTTTACACTTTTCGTTTAATTTAATTCTAATCGCTGTATGGTAATTGCAAACAAATATGACATTTCTAGTAAACGATCGACATCTAACATTGGAGGAAAATATTTTATTAGGTGCAAGAAATCAAAAGCTCTTACAACATTTTATATTTTTAATGAAATTATTCGGGTGTGAAAAGTACTCCATAAATTTTATGCCGAATTTCGCTCTTTATGGCATAGTGGTTGAAAAAGTGCAAATGTGAAATCTTTTTGTTTAAAGCTTAATTTATGTTTAAAGAAGAAACTTGAGGCTAAATATTTAGCTGGTTCTATTTTCGTAAGGGGAAACGAAAGTCTCCTTTTTTTATCCACAGGGATACTTCTGGAAGTGTACGGTGATTTATTATTTATATTCAATGTTTAGACAAGAAATTTAAAGCGTTTGCAAAGTAGTTAGCAATCTTAACGATATATCCAGAAATAACTAAATCGTTGTAACTGATATACATACGCCCACCAGAAAATACCAAGTGGGCGACCACTGTTCTAACATATAAATGTCAGGGTGTCTGTGTTCAGAGTCTAAAGTCAGATTTTAAAGCTAAAATTAAAATTGATAACTTAGTTATTCCAACTTTTAAGGTGTCAACTGTCAATTCTTGGTGGAAAGACATTATATTTTAAGAAATAAAACACAATTCATTTGTACTACATATTTATAATGATTAGGACCGGTTTCGCTCATCACGAGCATTATCAACTGATAAAGTAGTACAAATGAATTGTGTTTTATTAAAAAAAAAAAAAATTAGTTATTCCACTTGGCTTATCACTAACGTGACTCGTTTCGCCTCGTTAACAAAGCATCAGATGCTTCACAAAGAGGCGAAACGCGTCACGTTAGTGATAAGCCAAGTGGAATAACAAAGTTATCAATTTTGATTTTAGCTTAAAAATAAACTTCCACAAAGTTACCGCCGCATCGAATAGAGAAGCCGAATAGAAAACATTAGATGTTTAAGCATTAATGAAAGACAAAAGTCGTTATAACAATAATGAATTGGTAGTTCTCGTAGATTCGTCACGACAATTTCATATCAGCTCACGAAAAAATAAATTGGCTGCAAGTGGTTCACCGGTTATCAGAAAACATTAATAACAAGTTGTGTTTTTGATATATCAAATAATTTAAACCGCATATAGATATTTTTAATGTATAGCCGTCCCCCATTCACTGTGCGTGTCAAATGAGAAAAGAACAAATTAGATTCTAAACAAGTCGAGCTATCACCATTTCTACTTTGTCAGTTACATAACATCACGATTTGTTCGCGGAATTTTCGTTCCAATAATATAATATATAATAAGTCTTAGCTACACAGTAATTATATAGCTGCCAACTTTAATATAATAATTATCACGGAAACGTATTCATTGTATTGTATGCACAGTTTCTATTTACGCCAATTATGTTGCACATTTCTTAATATCACTTGCAGCCTTTTGAATAGTTGGCAGTATTGGCATTACATGTTCGTTAAGAAATTGTTCGCCAGTTTCTCCCCATCACCATGTTATCAAATCAAACTACCTGTATTGTTTCTTTGATGAATGCTTTAATTCCCAGCGAATATTGACTATATGGGTCAAACTAATAATTCACAGACATTGACATGCATTACAGGAAATGTCTTCAAATACCCATATCCATTTATTTACACGTTGCATAGACTTCTTAAACGCCTTGCAATCCAAGACCGTTTTAATTGGAGATATCATTTATCCAATCAATGAAATATAGAAGCTCGTCAAGCTGTTTTTATTCTGTACCTTTATCATTTAAGACAACGACTGAGGGTGCTTGATGGAATTTCAATATCAAATTTGGATTATTGAGATTTTGTACACTTCCATGTATTTTGTCACTAACGACCCGGGTTTCGCCTTTCGGCATCTTCAGGCATTCGAGCGCACGAATGGACTCGAACTGACTGACAGTAAACAGTGTCTAATGTTTATATAGAAGATACAAATACGACAAATTATTTACGAGATAAAATATTATACGTCTAGGATCCACACTGATACCTGAGTTAACGTTAATCCTTATTTTGTAGCCTTAATCCTTATTTTGTAAACAACACATTAACAGAGTGGTGAATTGCCGCTTACCAACTACTATTAGTATTACCAGTGATTTTACAATTGTAATAGCATTGTGGTTTTCAACGGGATGCAATTCGACGAATGGGTAAATATATACAATCATTCCACATTTAGTGACATCTGTTAGGTGTTTCATATTGTTCATTCAGAATTGGCAAGGAAGTCCATTCGTGCGCTCCAATCCCTGAAGATGCCGAAAGGCGAAACCTGGGTCGTTAGTGACAAAATACATGAAAGAGTACAAAATCTCAATAATCCAAATTTGATATTGAAATTCCATCAAGCACCCTCAGTCGATGTCTTAAATTATAAGTAGATATTCTATGTATTCCGTCATTATTTATACTCAATAGTTTTGGCTCGAATGAAACGTTATTTGCTGCATAGTTTGTCAAGTGCAATAATAGTTTAACTCTATCGAACCTTTTAGCTTGTCGATTACATTATCTGCACCATGTCGTATTACGTAAAATCTGTGGAATTTATAAATTATCCGTGTTGCATTACTAATGCAACGGATTATCAGGCACTGATTTACTTATTATAGGTATGTTTCGCAATTGTTTTCTCTTATAAGCAATAACTTAAACTCAGTTGTTGATAAATGATTTCAATAATTTGCCGCAATTTGGAATATATCTAAATAATCTTATGATACCAAGTGTCAACTTGATTGGTTGTTTAAAGAAATTTTATAAAACTAAATGTCACGTATTCAAAAAAAAAGAAGCGTCGCTCAAGCGGTTTCATAAATATGTTTTTCTGACAATACGCTTACTACAATCAATCGTAATGAATTTGTACAATATTACGTATACATTATATCATATTTATGCATATATATATTAATAGATTGTTCAAAACGTATATATATATATATATATGTACTGTCTTACGCACATTTGAATCATTACTCATCAACAAATGAATGTCCTAAAAACTAGTGCAAGTAAAATCAATATCATACACAGCATACGCACTTTAAATTCAAAACTATACTGTCGCAATCATCTTGACTCTAAATGGTTAGATATAAGATTTGAAACGAACGTTTCTGTCAGGGTTTCATGATGATGACCAAATCGCACCTTCCAGGACAATCGGCAAGAAAATGCCAGTTCCGCTGTTCCGTGTTTATTTATCGATGCAGTTGGTTGGTTTACAATTCAAAAGAATTAAATTGTTTACAAGTTAAGACACGTTATGTAAGAAACAAAAATTAAATGGCAACGAAGTGATTAGCAAAGAAACTAGACTGGCCTTCCGATCAGATAAGAGTGAAGCGCTTCACCCCAACCCTTAGCGGACGACAGACTTGCAGCAAAAAGTTAATTACGTGATGAATGCAAGACGAATGAGAGTGAGAAATTAAAAAATGTGCCCTTTTCGCAACGGTTCTGACCGATCGTCGCAGGTACGCCACCGTCAACTAATGCGACATTCGGCCACGGCGATCAGTGGACCGATTTCAAAGGACTACCCTAAAATGGGGTTTGTTATTTTATTATTACTAAATTTACCCCCGAGGATTTACATAAATAAGATTAAATTATATAATATTTGTTTGCCAATGCTTTTACAAATGAATTGCCATAGTTAAAGGCGGCGCAAGGCATGGTATAGGGTACGCTAAAAAACTGGAGTGTGTCATATATTATATATCCATTGAATCTTCATTTTGTCAAATATTTTTAATGCTAACATCTTTTCCGACCAGTAAAGAAGCTTTGCGGTCATATTATAAATATAACCAAGTACAATATTTGTTTTTAATTATTGAACATCAAATGCATTTGAAAAAGTATTCCTCGTGACCAATTTGATTCCGTGGTTGACCGTAATTCTATTGCAAGTCTCCCTGGTTAGTCCCCCATAAATATATATTTTTAAAATAGTTGCGATATGCCGAAATAATTAATAACCGATTAAAATTTTTTTAATAGCCAAAATACAATTCGTTCCTTTTCCATATTCGCTTGTTTGTTTGTGTGCTTTTCTATCCGTCTTCAACACAATTTTTCTACTACCACGTATCCTTAACACCATACAAAAATGGGGGAAATCCAGTGTTTGTAACAATATTTTTTTTTGTTTAAACTGGTTATTACCTTTTTTTAATTGTATTTTGATATTATCTTCACGAATGACTTTATGTTCTAAGTATTTAGCAAAAATCTTTAATTATTTTCGTTATTGTTTCAGGTAAGCAATCTGGTCTTATTTGATGAAAACATTTGCTGGTAGTTTATGCAGTGAGGTAAGTATTATTTTTCTTACATAAATGTTGTTGTAATACTATACAATTCATAACGCTTCAATGCTATGTAATTTGAAATATATGTATATTTATATAATATCTTTAATCGCTATCAAACTGCTTGTTCAGAACGATTGTTTTTTTTACACTGCAGCAATTATTTGTATTATTATACTTCGACCTCCAATTCAACTGACAGTATTGTAACTGATACTGATGATTTGAATTGTAAAAGGCCGAACATATATGCATCGCCCCAATATACTTTGGGATCGAATCTATCCTCGTGTAACGTTAGGAGTCGTTATTATTCCGGAAATAATGTTTATGTATCCGGGTAATGCAAATGCAATTGAATGCGTTCACGGCCACCAAGCTGACCAGCCATCACAACACTATAGGAAGCTTCGAGAGTCGTGAGTCAGTAATTTTTATTCTCTTCTATAAGTAACGTTCTTAATGTCATGGCATTTAATAGGCTAAAAAAAGCAATGTTAAGGTTCAACAAGAATTTAGAAATATTTTCGCAATAGAGCTATTTCTGCATCACCCCATAGTCAGGAATATGCTTTGGTAATTATAAGTGAAATTGCCTTATCCTAGTGGTAATGTTCTAGGGCTTTCGTCCTATTTGGTTGCGCGGTGAAAAAGTTCTAATTCCGGTATGTTTTTCAAATGCATATTGATTTTTTAATCGATATACGGTTTTTGTCTAATGGAATGGATGTGTATGATTTTTTAACCCCATCAATATTTCCGTACCGCCCAAAAAGTGAGAGATTGAGCGACTGACATTCTACCTGTTTTACTTTATTTGTACACAAACATATGTTTAAATGTAAATCAAATAAATTATTCAATATATAATATATTTTATAGACTAAGAATTGGCTGTAATTAGGCACATTTGTAATATTTTGATTGCACGTTGTTTTATATAATTATTATTAATAATACATAAGCAAAATAGAAACAGTCTAACAAAAATAATTCGTCCGTTTTCTTAGACCGTGCAAAAAACCCGTTTAAAAAAAATCGCGCAAAAGGGGAATCGGGTTTATTTCGTGAAGTGGTATCCTGAGAAGAAATGTATGGCGGGCTAAAAACAATATTTTTTTATTTTGACTTACATATTCTTTAATCTTAATTTTATTTTTAATTATTGATTTAATTTTTATCGTAATGTACAGCCCTGAAAAATTAAAAAATCAACTCTACGGTAAATGTTTTTAGGTGACCATCAAATATCAACATTTGGCCACATCTACCTACCTAGGTGTGAAAATTATATGAGCGAAATCTTGATTAAATTCGTGTAGGCAAAGTAACCGGGAGGTTACACATTAATTAACCTAATTTTTATTTTGAAAGAAAAGCAGCCCGTTTATCATGATTTTACATTCATAAACTGTAAATATTGCTACTCTTAATCTAAACAATTGAATTAAATATAAATCAATATACGTTTTTTTACAAAAACATGTCAAATTTTTAAAATGAACCAAGAAATATTAAAAATGAGGCAAAGTAAGCTCATTTGACGGTAAACTTGCCAATTGATAATTCGATGAAACCCCAGTTCTCCAAAAGGTATTGAAATTATTCGTGGTTTTGTGAAAGTTTTCTGCTTTTGATAATATGAAATAAAAAAAATCTTATATAGATTTTCTCGGAACACTAGGTTTGGTAAATCAAGGATTCTCGTTGGCCGCCACTGGGTCTCCCAATCGCGTCATTAGCGCCGTTGGTACAATTAAATCATGGCAAGTAGTGACCAACCGACTCATCTGTCACGAGAACAGCGCTGTATAATACATTCATGCTACGAAATGCACGCCTACTGATTTCGCTATTCTAGTTTTATTATTTCCTGTCTATTAAAGATGATGTACTGACGGGCGTGATTTGATTATCATTTATATGCAGTAAACGTAAGAGACGGTTTGACTAAGTATCGGTACATAGGTTCTACCTTCATTGTCGTCGTTATTTTTATTATGAAAATACATTTATCTTTGATGTTTCGAAAAAATATTTCAATCGTACTCCAAATATTTTATGCAAAGAGACGTTCGTTCTTCTATTCATAGAATTATTAAATTAAGAGATAGCTTCTATTAATGTGTTATTATGGCAAACCTCGGATTGATACAGCTGGAATTAATAACCATGTGAAAATGTATGTTCGTACTGATCATATAATTGTCTTAATACCACATTTGTGACCCGAAATCGACCCGAAGCCTAAATTTATGTTTCTCAGCCCGAAAAAAACCCGATTAAAAAAAAATACAGTAGTATAAAATTGATAGACGTTTAAAACACTGAACGCACCCTACCCAACTTTTCCACAAATAGCAAAATCTCTTATTTCACGAAACTATTTCCACACATCACCACTTTTCATTTTTTTCTATATATCGTTAAAACTCATTTCTTACGAATCTGCTGTATTTTTTAATAATGATTTTTTTTGACACACGGAACTGTTTACCATCTTACACCAATAGAAAGCAAATACTGAATAATATCACAATTCATTTGTGTACGAACTAATATTATAATTTACTATCGGTGATTCCTAAATAAACAAAGCATTGTTTCAGACTTCGCATCAATAAATTTACACAATTTTATGAGCTCAGTTTCGGGTTAGCAAATTAAATAAATATGAAACGATGCCGCCATACGTTCCAAACAAAAGATTTTACTGTTTCCTATATCCTCCTATCTTCCAATGGTATTCAAAACGTAATTAATTATTTTAGTAATTACCTTTTTATTATCAACAGTATTCAGTTATCAACAGTACTCATGATCCGAACATAGTCAGTCCGAAATATTTTTCTGACGAAAAAATCAAGGCCCGGCCCGAGCCCGAATGTCAATTGATTCTACCCGCCCGAACCCGGTCCACGGACCATACCCGGGCCCGTGCAGACCTCTGTCTCAGTTATACCCATCGTAATCTCGCAACTCGGTTGGTAAGTACGTATCCCCTTGATTTTTTTTACCCCAACTTTGACTGTTACTTCCGCGCTTTTGCCGATTGATTTTGGCAAATAATATCATCAAGGTTGTGTTGTGTGTATAGTTTTTGAAAACAATTTTGCTTCTGTTTCCTTGTTAAATTTTTCCAGCATCGCAAGATAGCTGAAACGTTAGACAACTTAACTATGTCGACGCACAATGAGTGTGACGTTTTAGGCAGGGGTGGCCAACTTATCTAGTGTTGTCATTGACTTTCATTTTTAAAATCAAGTGTAGAGTTACCCGATTGATTTTTAACACCCTCTAGAAATGCGATTTACCATGTTTTTATATGACAATTGTGAATACAGTCATCGTCATGTTGGCTTGTCCTCGCGGGAAGCTATATCATCTTCGTTATCTGTTAATAATATTATTATATAAATTTTTCTCTGCGCACATTGACCATACATTCCAAAAATCTGCCGTTGGCCCAACTTTGCACACAGTCACGACATAATAAATTTAAAACGCTGGCAGCACTTTGTAGTCTCTTTCATGAATGGTTCAAACAATGCCGATTCAATTGATAAAAACATATTCGCTAAAAATACATTTCCTAACCATTTCGAAGAAAATCGCCGGAGAGTGGTCGCATGTTTTTATTCACCACATAATTCCATGCCAACTCCCACGGATTTTTTAATACAATTAGTAACACTTAAAATTTCATGTTGTTTCTTGATAATGGTATGTGCGCGCAATAATTCTCTCATATCGTTGCAACACGCGATAACTCTTATCTATTGTGCGGTTAAAAATGTAGCTTCAATGTCAACAAAGTCAACTATCACTCATCATCAGAAAATGTGTCAATAATGGTATCACATACGATTTTTATAAAATATCCATATAAGTAACAATACAACTGAAGAAAATATTTTTGCTGTATACATTTATTGGGAAATTGCAACATTTATAATTATTTAGACTTATTACGCGAGAGGTCTTCGTATTTATATATCAGATGCTTATATACAAATACACAATAACAAATTAAAAATATTTTCTTTTTGTAGCGTTGTCTCAGACAATATTCACGTCCTATATAATATATACACTAGTTATCATCTGAGAATGTTTTTACACATTCTAATATATACTTCCGTCAATATAATTTCCGATTTGAATTCCATTTGTTCTACTTAACATTTCAAAATTTCAGCGATATTAGATTAGCCCAATCTTTTTTATGAATCTTTGTTAATTTTAACTTGCATTGTCAACTGTTATTATATAACTGAACACTTTTTTAGCCTGGAAAAGTAATCCGTTGATCGCGAAACCTTTTGTCCGTATCACATTGACTTTCAATTTGCATAATGGCAAAACAACTCGCGGAAAATTACCAGCCGCAGCTCGGAAATCTATAATATAATCTCCCGCATTGAAGTAAACAAAAAATATTGTGTAGCCACAGTGGCTAACTAAGCTAATCTGTAATTATAGCACCGTGACATCATCATCGTCCTATGTCAATTTTTATATTCAGGTCAACGCTAAAATGTGTCGCACCGCGTTATATATCTGTCAATGTGCGTGCGTGTCTTTTTTTATATTTTTTGCACACAATGCCAGAGGCTCAACTTTTCGCCTCTGACGTCGTGGTATCCGATTACCGCTGTCTTAACGAGAGCACTTGTACTTTTGTTAGCCGACCAATTTACAGAGTGCAATGTGCAGACTTCAGTAAAAAGTTGATAACTCGACCAATCAATAGTAGAGGTCAAATGTGTCACTTATTTTCTCTCGGGATATTTCCACGACAATGATGATTAAATTCCTGAATAACTGTTATTTTTTTCATTTCTAATCTATCTTTCTGACCTATGTCATGCTTTTTACATAGCAGACTGCAGGAAGAACAATCTCTTTATTCTTGGCAATGAGCGGATTCGAGTTTTTTTATACTGCTGTAATTTTAATCTTCGAAAATTTTCCACCGATTATTTTCCGGAAATTAGAAATAGCTTTTACATTATAGCATACCTATAAGCCTCTTGTAGCAGATGCTGAAACGTTTGCCAGTTACATTATAAGTAATTTTCTTAATTTATAAAGAAATGCTTCGAAAGACTCTGTGTAATACAATGTTATTGTCATGTGAAACGAGTATCGAAAGATTCCCAATAATAGGAAACTAATGGAAGCAGTGTAAGTAGATAATTGACATTTTGAATATGGGAGATTTTATTTGTTTTCGCGCATTATACGTTAGAGATTATTCTAATAGGGCTGGGATTAAATGTACAATCTGTCAAGGCCGCAAGAAAGATAATAATAATTCGCATTACAACTAAAAACGGCCTTCATTCGCCCAGGGAATTATGTGTAACATATTTATAGAGAATGCGAATTTTTATGTTTTCTTGAGTGCGACACCCGATTATGGGATTATGTATTTACGTTGTACTCGCCGCCATTTTACCCGAGCAGAAGGCACTCGGTGAAGTTGTGCGATGTTTTATTATTATTATTGGCTCGCGTAGTACGAATAGTAGACACCCGGTGTCTCGCAAGCATGGCTCCGCTCGGCGTCAGGCCGTCTGGCCCGATGGAACAAGTCGAAGCGGCGTGCCATGCCATTGTCGCTTATGATATCTACGTCAGGCCACGGTCGACTGATTTTCCCCTGACGATAGATAAGTTTTTATTTTTACTACCGACTTTACACTGTTCGATTGGTGTCAGTTTAGTTTTTTAGTTCTTTATGTCGCAAGAAATAATATTCATTCGAAAATGTTTCATCCGTTGAATTTGTCGATGTATTTTCGTTTCAATATGTTTAATAATTAAATTATTCTGCTCAGTATAGTAACTCCATCTAGCAATCTTAAGTTTTTTCGGTTTTTGTCAAATTTTGTTGAACTGCCAAAGACAGCTTCTCCGATGAATTCATAATTTTTGTTTCTCTGCAACCGAAAAAAATTATTGTGTACCATTGTTTATAATGACGAATTATTAGTTTATTGAATATTATTATTATTACGTTTAACTCTGCTCGAGCCATGCATTTGAGAAGTTACTCCTTTTTAGACGATAGCGTTATGGCAGGCGACCGTAAAACATCGGCTGCATATACAATACACTTACACATTTGTAATTAAATCAACACGATGAAATAAACTGTGAAAAATTCATATTCCAATTAATACATTATTAATTCATTAGATAGCATAACAATGGTCGACTGTTTGTCAACGCAATTTCTTTACTTTCTCTGAATAATTTAAGTTTAGTGCCAATGACCGCTTATGAGGTTTATTCGTCAAAACAAAGGTATGTGCAAATTTCCACTAAGTGTTGGGTTATGCTAATCTGATGTCAACAAACATTCACAATGATTATGAAAATGATACTCAGAAAAAACAATAGTCATCTTTCATATCCGAATAATTTATTTTTTGTAACCTAACTTTATCCTCGTATTATATCGATATTTTCTTCTCAAATTCGATTAGTTCAACAGATTGTATGTTATATCTTTATGGTGATTACAATATAGTCGAATAATAAAGGTCACTTGGCTGTCAACAGTTTAATTTATTACAATAAATGTAGAGCAATAAATTTTGTGCCTGTATTATTTAGTCGAACGAATATTTACGTTTGTCCATACAGCGTGTAATTATTTCCAAATCAACAGTGTTCGACGTTGTGATAGTTTCTCGCCATATCTTGACTCTCGGTTTAATTTTAAAAACCCACATGTCAAATGAAAAAAAAAGCTTCGAAATCGGTAGTGAAAGTTTTTGCTCGGTCCATAGTTAAAACGAACTATTACGTAAGCGTGAATTCGGCGATAGTTTTAATATTTAAGTTTTAAATAGATGTAGACGAAATGCATATCGGCCATAACGCTATAGAGCTTTCGCCATAGTTAGTCGTACACATATTTATTTCAGGAAGTTTTAATACCACCGTCTCCAGGACTAACACTCGGAAGAAAAATGAAGTTCATACCCACCAGGGAATTTGCTTGAACATCAGCTACGGCTTATAAATATTTTTAACCGACTCAATTCGAAATGAATTGGTCCTAAAATTCATGTTCGATATTGCGCCCTAAACAACAATGACGTCATGTTGCTTTAAGTAATGACGTATTTCTTAAAATAAATATTGTGTAAAAATACTATAATAATCCTAAAATCTTTATCGTATTTTTATCAATAACAAATAAGTCATTTTTGTTTACTTAATAGCCTTTTAGCGTTTCATTCGTAGCACATATTCGTGTTGACTTCGCAGCATTTAGTAATAGGTATTGATAAAGTATAAAACATTACATACCAACTAAGCATTAGAATTTAACCGATACCTATTATTAGTATTTATCGCTTGTCGGTGCTTGGCCGGCCATCCAAGCTATTTTAGCATATCATTCTTGGTAGATCTTCAGTTACGTAATAATCGGTGAGGACCTATCTAAATCGGAAAACAAATAATGAAAATCCAACTACACTAATGGTGTCCTTAAACATTTCTAAATTAAAATTATTTGATAGATTATTGACAGCTACACTTGTGTAGTAAGTGATTAACCATACAAAACAAATTTAAGCAAAACATAGTACAATAATGGTAGCTGCAGCGGTCAATTGCAATAATTGTTTCAAAATATTTCAAAAGAGTTATTTGTGTGTGGTATTAGCTCTATCCTACGTGCACAACTTTAATTTACGCAGAAAACTGATCAACCCAAATCTGACCTGCAATGCTTTGTAGTTATTTCAAGCGTCCACCACCAAGCTCAGTCGATTTTTACATAATATGACGCAAGTTGTTTTACTTAATTTACTTCAGGAAGTTTTAACAGATGCATATGCCAAACAGACACATCATCGTCCTCTTCATCACATCGACAAATCTTGCAACATCATGGTATGTACGTATTGCGAACATCTTTGCTATTGTGTGTGACAATTTGTAAAAGATCATCGTATCTTGTCATATCCCTGCGCGGACTCCGTAATGAGGTCGCGTTGTTTGGACCTCTACAAAACTATTTTGGAGATTTCACATTCGTCAGGCTGTTTAGAAAGTTATGCCGTGTTGTTAACATTTTACGACGTCCGTCAACATTCGATTCGAAAACCGGTGTGTTTTATTGTAGCGTTTTTGAAAATCTTTATTATTTGGGATTCATTCAATGATACATTGTATAAAGTGCAACGTTGGGCACGGGTTAAATAATGATGTTCCGTTTGTCATAATCATATCTCGAGTAATTTAAAAGTTACGTTACAATACTGTGACCGACATTACACTTTTATGATTTACAAACTGCTGTAGGTGAAGGGTCACATTTTTTAAAAACCAAATCCGCTCCCTATTCGGAGCATATGGCCACCACGCGGTGTCCTCGCTTCCTTTCAGGTCATCCCAGCGTCCCGTAGCTCCGCCGAATACATCCTATGGATGCTCATCAGCGGCCTTCCAGGGCGACGGAATCCATCTGGTTGGTAGAAGATACAGGCAGGATTCAGGCTCCTCTGGGGCATCCGCAGCACGTTTCCAAGCCAGGTCCATCGTCGCTATAAATTAGCTTTGTTAAGGTTTATATGTTGTTATGCGTGGATATGAAATAGATTTCTTTTCTTTTCTTTTCTCTTGAAAATCACTGATATTTCATTATGCGATAGTAATAGTCGCAAATCTTATATTTTTAATCATCATTAAAATATAAAATTGACTACTTGCCTACGTAATCCAATGAACTAATGAATGTGACGTCATCGCCGCCTATTTTGTTTTCGCGCATTGCGGTCAATTATAAAAGTGCCCGACGTTGTTAAATTTTCTGACAAACACCGACTCGATTGTTGTTTTAAATAAACTTCAATTATTTGTTCTGACGGAGGATGAAAACGTTCATGAACACTCGACGGTCCATTTACTTTCAATCAATCTGAATAAATTTCATAAATAAGGATATTCGACTTCGAAAACTATCGCGCGAATATACGGTTGCTCCGTTGAGTACATATCAGCAAATGATATGCGGTTTTCGAATAGATTTATCGGGTACAATGAAATTTATTTTGTGTCAAAATTAGATAACTTCAAAATATACTGTCCCCGAGATAAAACTACTCACAGCGGAACTTTTTTCATAGATATACCTATCCCTCGTTTAGCACCACATATTAAGTTCCTCTAAAACTCCATGACGAGAGCGTATCTTTTATATAAATTATAAGGTTGGTAAAAAAGATTTTTTCTTTATTTAAGTTTATTTTTTATAAAGCAGTGCTCCACCACCGATGTGCCGCGGAACACCGGTGCGCAGTGAGACTATCACAGGTGTGCCGAGGTGCAGTGCGTCCAAAATGAGAAAAAATCGAGTATCTTTATATTAAAAACAAGTATTAATCAGTTTAAATTATTCTCGTTGAAGCAAATATTGTATTTGATATTTAAGGAATAATTGTACTAGTGCAATGGCGAATAAAATCGGGTTTGTTACGTGTGTAAAACAAAAAAATTCTATCCTAGAAATAACATATTGCGCATGTATTGGGAAGCATTAATGGCAAAAAAAAGCCCAGTGGAATTATTACACAAAACAAAGAATGAATGTATTAAAATAATACACATTTTTTCCAGACTAAATACGCAACGGCTTAAGTGGCTTTTATTTAAAAAAATATCTTAGCTACTTTCGAATTCCTCAAATAAAAACAAATTCATAAATTGTACGTTTTGTCTATGAAACCCACATATTTTGGTTTGTGGTGTGCCGTGAAATATGGTTGAGTGATTAGGTGTGCCGTGGGTGAGTAAAGGTTCCGATGCACTTCTTTAAAGTATACATATTGTTTTCATTTAAAAATCTAGTGAAGCTAAATTCACTAGATTTAAAAATCGTGATGACTGGAATTTATTATAGTTTACAGATTAGTGTATACCAAAACTTAGACGATACTATTGACCGTGTAAATTGAGTAACTGGTGAGTATCATTAAAACTAGCATACACTACGAGCCCTTATCTCCTAATATTGTTTCATTAGAGTTGTTTTGTGATAGTATCATCCGAGTATAATATTACTAAGCATTTCCGATCCAAATGTGGAGCATATGAACTGATTAAACGTCTCGACAGAAATAATTCCACGAAAACTGGTTGTTAGTCAATCGCTCAACCTCTTTTTAAAGAGAGTTAGCGTAGAAAGATGGGGCTAGGGGATGACTAGTTGTTAGCTAATCGTTCTAGATATGCCTCGATTTTCAGAATCGGGTGGGTGGAAGGAAATGTAGATGTCGCATACATCTTGCCTTTGAGCACAACTCCATAATTGATAGTGTCCGTACAAATATTCGAACCCGTGAACTATGGCTACGTTGAGTACGCGGCTACAGGCTTCGCATAATTACACAAACTAAATACATTATAGAAATGTCGATTCAAAATGATTGCAGAAAGTAACTTTCTGAGATATATGTTTATAGGTTAGTTTCTATATGGTATTGAGACTGGTGGGCTGCGTGCGTCCTTGGAAGTGTTCACCTTCTTTTAGTGTTTACCACCCCCCGAACACCGACCTACTTGTAGCCGACGCATTATTTGCGCCTTTTGCCATTTTCGCCTATCGCGATCCTGGTCACATTACGCCCTGCTTTAATCGCATTGGTTTTTAAATATTAGGCTTCTTAATTATTATCGGCGTCCATGGCGCAGTTGATAGCGTCGCTGGATGTCTCGGGTTCAATTCCCGGTGCGGACAGTTTTCATAGATTGACCTTTCAATCGATTTATGGATTTCTGTTCGTAGTCTGAGTCCTCCCTCCCACCCATTCCATCCCAACGAGAGCGATTAGCTAACCACTAGTCCTATCCTAGCCCTATTCTTCTATCCTTACTCTCTTCGAAAAAACGAGAGGTTGAGCAACTGAGTAACAGTTAGTTCTCGTAGAAAAATTCTGTTAAGATGCCTCCATTAGGAGACCATATGCTCCACATTGGAAGCGGACATGGAAAAAAATAATTATTTTTGTTAATATAGTTTTGTTTTCATCATTTGTAAGCTAGTTCTAGATATTTATGCATATTTCATTTCTCAGTGCCATAGCAGGTCTCAGTGCCATCTCATTAATCGCTTGAAGAAAGAAGGCAGAATTTAAGATTTTTTTAATTTCCTTTTATGTTACTATTGTTATAAATGAGTATGGTCCAGAATGAAAACATTTGAAAAAAAAACACAATTTGTCTGTTCTTCTTCCACATGTTTTGCTCATCACGAGCATTATCAACTGATCTATCACGAACATAATGCTCGTGATGAGCGAAACCGGTCCTGATCATTATAAACATGTGAAAGTATTACAAACAAATTGTGTTTTATTTTTTAAAATATAATGCCTTTCCACCAAGAATTGACAGTTAACAACTTAAAGGTGATTTAAAACAAACACATTATCCATTTTTTCTCTGATGTTTTAATGAAACATCTTTTATGTAATAAATTTAATTTTGAATTGCTTTTGTTTATTTCTTTTAATAGGCACTCAAGTTTATAAGTACATTTATGACATCCGCGTACATGTGGTGTGTCATATTGCCATAACGATTCTTCAGTGTCACGAAAAACGGACCTACAATATTATTCCCGTTACACCCCTTGCTGTGTATGTAACATACGCCAGAATTATTCCGCGAAAATGCGTGTTTACGGACAACAAGACTCGGCACAGGCTATTGGCGTTTTCTCATGCGTGACTATTGTTTATTACTATAAATCACCGACGGAGTTCGGTTTGGGAGGTGATATCACGTGACCGCGACCGAACGGCCAGCTATATACATACTCTACACCGCTCACTTTACATTATGAAAGTCTTCGGCATTAAATTTAATATTCTATATTTAGCGATGACATCAGTTCGCCAACAGAGCGACTAGAGCTCGTGATACAGAGGTGCCAGAAGATACTTTTTGCGATACAGAACTAAATTATAAAATTGTTGTTTTTGTACTCTTTCGCATTCAAAACAAGCGTTAAATGGGGATAGGCAAACTGTTCGGCCACTGTATAATCGAATTCATTTGCAATGGTCCACAGCAGGCAACTGATATTTGAATAATTTCACTAGAAATTACAATATTGTGTATATACCTTGTATACTTGTCCGCATAATTGAAATCACACATCCTTTTTTATTGGCGATACAAGCTTTTCATGGAATAAAATAACATAACAGTAATATGGTTTTAATATTTATCTCATCTTATACATGCCAGTTACAAGTTTTTTAACCATTGTTTTCTACCAGAAAATGAAATAATTCAAATTGTCATTTTATATGGCAAATATTTTCTGTGGCCACCAACCTCGCCCTGAGCTTAACTTGCTTTATTAACTAAAACCTGTCCGGTCAGAAATTCCGCATAAAAACTTTTTAACCGTAGATAATTGGCTGAAATGACTCAAGAATTAGTTAATGTTATTAAGTGATATTATAAACAATATGTACATAAATTATAATTCAGTGAAACCTCGATATATCGTTCATGCATTCATCGTTTTTCCTCATGCATCGTTCCCCAATATATAGTAGTATTCTTCGATGTATCGACTAAATATCATGTACCCGTCACATATATTATCCCGATTGATCGTATTTGTCGAACATTTGACATCCCGCTCAAAAATATGTACAACTCCATTCAACCGCTATCGCTGTTCCGTCACAAAGCTTCGTCTTGTTGTTATGATGCCAGCTCATGTTTCCGCTGATGACTTACCTACTAAGCACCTATGTACAGACTGTTCTGTCGTCTCGCCGGTTCGATCAGTGATAATTTTTCCTAGTATTTTGCATCATGAATTATTCTGACTTGCAATTAAAATGCTCACTAGGATGGAAGTTAAGTTTGAGACTGAAAATAATTACTAAAAATTTCCTGCATCCACTGCACCAACAAAAATCCACTGTTGTTACATTTTTTATTAATGTTGACTGAATCGTTGGATGCCGTCAAATGCTTCTTTGTTATTTGCATTTTTAGTGCCAAAAGTCATCGGACTATTTTTTTAAATAATGCCACGTGGCCCCTGTAAAGATTTTTTTTACATGCTCGCATAAATCAATCAACCTTGTTGCTTTCATCTCTATTTTTTATTCATTACTTCATCTACGAATAGAGTGAGAGTTCGCTAAAAATATTCACAAGTAAGTATCCTTTGCCAGATACCTGTTGGAAACATTTCTCAGAAAAATGTCTTCATCATCTACAATTATTAATGTAAAGATATGATTTGGCTACTTCTTTATTAAAGAAAAAACTTCCCTTCTGCAAAAGCAGAGAAATAAACGTGCATTCTTTTTCTGAAAGTAATTACCGGCGTATCAGATTAGTGCATCGTCGATTTATTGCCGCCTATTTGCATTAAAATGAATACTATTGCATCTTTGCTACACGTGGCGTAGACGCGTGCCTTTCGTTTAAATTACACGTGACAAGAGTATTTCACTTACCGTGGATAATCTGTAAGACATTAAAATTATTATATTGCTCGTGAATACTGTGCAAAGTTCTAATAAATAAAGCAATGAAATTGGCTGTACATACGACACACGCATCGTCAATCATTATTGAATCGAAATCTTCACAGTATATTCATTTATCTTGTACATTGTATTTAAATCAAATGTTTATATAAATATTACATTATGCAAAATAAAAGATTATTTCTATCATCATAGAAAATATTTTTTCTTGAGCTATGGCTTGATACTTAATTTTGGATAGTTTCTAGTGTTATTAATATAAGTACGATTTACAACTCATAATTTTTCTTAGAGAAGTGATCGGCAACTGACGGCTCGCGGTTGAGCAAAATCTCCTTGTTTTTTTTTAACCATATCCACTCCCTATTCGGAGCATATGGCAATCACGCGGTTCCTCCAAGCTTCTCTGTCCCCCGCCAGTCTCCTCGTTACCTCCCAGGGCATCCCAGCGTCCCGTAGCTCCGCCGAATTCATCATACGGATGGTCATCAGCGGCCTTCCTGGGCGACGGAATCCATCTGGTAGGCAGAAGAGACAGGCATGATTCAGGCTCCCCTGTGGCATCTGCACCACGTGTCCAAGCCAGGTCAATCGTCGCTTTTTTTTATTTTGAACGTAATAAGAGGCTGGTCCGTCCGCTCTCTTACCTCCGAGATCCTGACAAAATCAAACCACCATATCCCTAGTATTCGCCGCAAGCATCTGTTTACAGTTACCCTGTGCCTTGGTGATGTGCCATGACTCGCAACCGTAAAGCAACACCGTCAGGATGCATTCGTTGAATAAGTGGCACTTGGTTCTGACCGAGTACAACCGAGAGTCCCAGACTTTCCGCATTGAGTTAAAAGTTGCTCCAGCTATCCCTAATCGGATTGCGAGCTCTTTACGCGGATTGCCATCCCCCGTGATGTGTGCCCCCAAGTACCTAAAGCCGTCGACTCTCTCGATGTCTTGCCCCGCGCTCGTCAGAAGGTAGTCTGGGTCTGAACAGAAACTATTGCAGAGGACATTGACTTTGAGGCCAATGCGATACGAGTTGCTCTGTAGTTTGTCCATTGTTTCCTGAATACCCTCGACAGATTTGTCAAATATGACATAATAATAATCTTCGACTTCATCCTGAGGAAGTCAATCCACCCGACCGAGGCTTAGCCGTTGCCCCCAATCTGAGGCTATGCGACCTCTAGTATGCTGACGATACCTTGTTATCTTCCGTAACTATCTATATCTATTAATTCAGCTACGAAACCTCTTAAGTGGTAGCTAATATCGTAGAATATCGTAGCACGTCCGCTTTGTCATTTGTATCTTCGGCTGTCCTGTCTCCTATCATACATCCTGTCATAGTCAATTATATCATTGACATCTGACGGCCGCACAGCTAGCAGCGCATACATTCGCCAATTCGGAAACTGGGCCATGCTAAAACTTCAATTAGCAGTTTCTCAGAATTCGGCCAGATGTTTAATTATTATTGTTCGCGACAGTATTTTTCAAAGGCAGAGAGCGACTACTGAAAACATTTCCCGACTATCAATCAACGCCTTTGCTCTTATTTTTTACTCTCACAACATATGTAATACTGTATTATTGATAACTTATGATATCAAACTTTAAAAATTATACCATCTTACATCATTTCAATGCAATTCACGATTTTTTTCATATAAACTCATATTAATCGATGTATCAGAAACCTGTCTCAAGTCTTTCTAAATAAAAAAATGTACCGCTCATTTTTTTTTCTGCCATACTCTGTTGGAGCGGAAAATTTAACTTTGTCACAATTATTTTTGGCAGATGTTGACCTGAATTTGTCAATCAACTGGTTAATATTTTTTTATGTCAGAGATCATATTTTAAATCATATCAAATGATTTTTTCTATATCAATATGTACACAGTGCTGATATTTTAACAATAATGTTTTGTTGTTCGTTTAACTTGTATTTATGCAATAATTTTCTTTATTTTGTCTTGCAAGCGTTGATATGCGATTGTGTGTATTCTCACAAATTTGATGAATGATGATGGCTGAAATGAATTTCGGTAAAAAAAAAACATAAGAGCGTATTAAGAAAATGGCGGAACGCCCCTTCGTATTTTCTGCGCATGAGAGTTGACTGACCTCGCTTTTTTCATCTATTAAAAAAAACATTCGCCAAAGATGCTCCTCTGCCTCCTCCGTAGTGTTTGAAGTGAAACAAGTCCCAAACAGTATACATCGGCCTATTTCTTATATTTCTAAGAAATAACTCTTCGAATTGCCTGTAATGTTAAATTTGAATTTAATTTAATGTGACGACGAAATATTATTACACAATTTGTGATTACATTAAAAATGTTTAAGCGCAATTTTTTAAAATACATGAAAACATTAAATAGAATTAAAAGTTTGTATTATGCTTAATTGCTGTATTGATTTATAATTTGGAAAATAATTTTAACAAGTTATAGGCGATGCGAGGTGCAGATTCTTAAGTAATATTAATCCGAAACAAGCGAGTATTTGTTATTACAATTTTAATTTATAATAAGTTATGTGCCCATAATTATGAAAGTGGCGTAAGTCATGTTTCTTTCGTTTTGAAATATTTAAAGTTTTGCGTTTTAATCGTTTAAGAAATATTTTTATTCATTTTACTCATTTTTTTCAATTTCTTGACTTACACCACTTTCATAATTATGTGCACATATATGGATTTGCAAATGTAATCTAAGCATATATTTTTATGGATTTGTAACTATCCGCACATGTTTGTATGCCGATAGCTACAAATTCATACATAATCTGTTTACCAATAAAAGGATGCAATTTCTATAAGTCATCTGAACACTTACTTGGCAAAGATGCAAGATCACCGAGACACTCGTAATAAGTTGTATTTTATTACGCGTTTATTCGTTTTGATTTCCTCGTAAATTCTAGACTTACATTATTTCAATTTTTTCTATTTTACTTTATCATGATTAATTTTCTATGCGTATTTATTATTTTTTGTTAGGCAGTGTGAGAGGACCATACTGATTATTCGAGCACTAAAAGTGTAGTAAAGAAACGGTTATTGGTTGTTTTTATTGTTGAAGCATTCTTACATAAACCTTATTTGTTACGATTCAGTAACCGACCGTATCGCAATACAATAAGCCGATTTGCAGTGTTTTCGCACAATATTTATTTGCATTCCGAAACACTCACCTAATAAAATATATGTTAGCTAATAATAATGATACATATTTTGTCGGCGTCCGTGGCGCAGTTGGTTTCGTCGCTGGCTACGGTTACGGATGTCTCGGGTTCAATTCCCGGTGCGGACGGTTTTCACAGATTGGTCTTTCAATCGATTTATTGATTTCTGTTCGTAGTCTGAGTCCTCCCTCCCACCAATCCCATCCTCACGGGGCGTAACGAGTGCGATTAGCTAACCACTAGTCCTGTCATAACCCTATCCTATCCCTACTCTCTTCGAAAAAGAAAATAGAGGTTGAGCAACTGAGTGACAAGCAGTTCTCGTAGAAAAAATTCTGTCAAGATACCTCCATTAGGAGACCATATGCTCCACATTGGGAGCGGACATGGAGAAAAAAAATGATACATATTTCTACTTACAATCAAATAGTACTGAATCATTTGATTACATTTACAGCAATGTAAATTGACAATATTTGGTCGGTGTCCGTGGCGCAGTTGGTAGCGTTGTTGGCCACGGCTACGTTCAAGTCCCGATGCGGACGGTTTTTATAAATAGATCTTTTAATCGATTTATGGATTTCCGTTCGTAGTCTGAGTGTTTGTGATGTCTAAAAAATTCCTTTCCACCCATCCGATCCTCACAGGGCATAGCGAGAACGATAAGCTAACCACTAGTCCTGTCCTAACCTTAGCCCTATCCTTCTCTCCCTACTCTTTTCAAAAAAAGAGAGGTTGAGCAACTGAGTAACAAGCAGTTCTCGTAGAAAAAATCTGTTGAGATACCTCCATTAGGAGGCCATATGCTTCACGTTGGGAGCGGACATGTGTAAAAAAAATTGACAATATTTTATCGGTGTATTTTAATTAATGCCGAATTTTACACTGAAATTTTATTATTACAGATTCTTATAATTGCCAAAATCTCAGCCCTACGGATCGTTACTAGCCGAGCCGTTCGAGACTACTTTATTGTAATAAATTATTACCAAGTCTGTAGTGATTACAAATACCAATGATTACACATTTAATTGTCGTAAATGGTATACATAATGAAGGAGTAAATGACTTGCTTTTAGTTAATTCGCGAGAATTTTTCACGTACGGTGTTGACAAGGAAGCGTTCGCCATCAATCGACACGGCTTCCGCACTTTTTGACACACTTTTCAGCGCCCATTTGGCTGCTGCCACTCCATCACAGCGATAGGCGAACGCGCCACGCTATCTGAATATAGTGATTATTTCGCTTGTGTTTCCTGGAAAATATGCTTTTCCGTAATGTTTTACGTAAAATTTTCTTTTAAGTAACGTCTCCCACTTACAGAAAATTCTTGTAAATTAATAGTTTTCCTACTACTGCTCTACAATTATTATTGTCTTACTTGGAATCGGTTTTAAAGTAGTCAAGAATTTGGCATCTATGGATTTTGTAGCATTTCATTTTACCATGTTTCTTTGTTCAGCACTTTATACAAACCCTATTTCATCGGAATATTTTTTTTACAATTTTATAAATATATAAAATCTGTTCCATGCAATTGTGATTCTTTGTGAGTCTTTGCCTTCTTCTTCCTGTTTAGTGCTACAGTCCAGTGTAAACTTTGACCGCCTCAATCAATTTCCTCCACACTTCTCGGATTATCATTATTCGTAAAATTACAACTTGCACCATAATAATATGTATATGAATACCATACAAAATATCTCAAGATAAAAAACCACTGGCATATTCTTCCCATTTAATCTAAGTATCTACTATTGTCAAAATTATATCGACGGTATGTCGAAGTACATTAATTTCAATAGAAAAATACTTGAAAACAACAAATTCAACAGTTAAAGACCACTTTTTACTCTTCTGAACCATACCGTGAGTTGTGAGGCTTAACTGTAAACTAAACACTGTTGGTCGATATATTGTGTGTATCACTTGAATGGTTTTAGTTATCATATTTCAAACGATATTCATAGCAGATATGAAATAAATTATATTATATTTTAAGTTATGAATACTATTGTCATATGGCTGACTCATTACCCGAACATAGTCTGGTGCGCACACTAATAAATAATAAGGTTTTTCCGAGATGTCGCTAGTAGTACGTATTTGATTCTTTTTTCTTCGGAGATCTTCACGGGTGTGCGCACAAAAACTCACCAAAGTTTGATCAAAATCGGATGAATAGTAAAGAAACGCTTAGAGGACGAACAAACAAACATTCATTTTTATATATATAGATTAAGTCAATATATAATTGTACATGTTTATTGTGTCACTTACAATCTTAAATTATTACGAAATTGATTGTTGTTTTTCATATGAAATCAGCCATTTATATCCGTAAAGAAACATCGTCGTGACCATATCGTGGGACATACATAAGTAATTAAGTCGTTGAATGCTTAAAGCGTACCGATAGTTTTTAACTCAATTATAGCTTAATTAATCAAGTAAATGCCACATAAATTGAAATTGACCTGACGGCGGCAGTGCACATTTCAGTTCGTTCCGTTGTTATTTCGTTCGATGCAGTTTTATTGTGATAATGCACGTGAGACGACGATTGCGTAATATGTCGTGGCGAATAAATAGTAAGCGAGTGCAATATCAAAATGCTTTGCGCGTGTGATTTATCATCGGAAGCACTCGTCGTGTATACGAAAGATGTCTTGTTTGTTCCACACGCTTCGAATTATTAAATTTGCGATATTACGCGAGACATCACCGTTTACATAACATGATTAATTAACCAGGTTTCCAATCCTTAAAGTAAAAACACTTGTTTACCATTTATCGTGGTCACTCACCTTTGCCGAGGATCTTTGCCTTGTTTGTCCAGACCAAGTCTGTGATTCAAACTATTGTTATTGTGGTATTACGTACCCAATTAATTGACTTCCGCTGTTGACTTTATTTTTCTTTATTCTGTTTTTTGTGTCACATTGGATTGTCGATATGAAAAATTACACAATGATTATGATCAGCGCTAATTATATTTAGTTAAATCGTGTAACTCACTTTTTACTTATATGTGTTCCTTGTTTTGGCTAATACCAAATCCACCATGTATATTTAAATCGTGCCAGGTATTTCGCGTTATGTTAAGTGATTAGTAAAACTTGTATATGTATTACAAAACAAATTGTATTTTATTTAAAAATAAAATGTTTATATTTTATCAGTCTTCGTTAAACTCTTTTTCCATTTAAAAATTCTAATTATAGAAAATAGGCAATGGCTGTCTTTGTAATTCTAAATTTGTAAATAAAATTCAGTTACGGCAGTGGTTTTTTTTATCTAAAGCCCTTTAATAATATCCTCAATCGTAGATAAATGAAATATGTTTCAAATATTGAAAAAAATGATCGATGCCCATTCGAATATAATATGATATAGACGTTATGGGTGAGAAAATCCCGATAAACCAGCCGATCAACTGTACAATATATAATTTAAGACATCGACTCAGTTCGAGTCCATCCGTGTGCTCGAATGCCTGAAGATGCCGAAAGGCGAAACCCGGGTCGTTAGTGACAAAATACATGGAAGTGTACAAAATCTCAATAATCCAAATTTGTACAATATATTTATGTATTACAATGAATATCTATCTATGAATAAAATATCTAATAATCTAAGTGCAATAATTGCCATACACTGTAATGATGTATGTATTTTATTTTGAATAACTATTTTGTTTTTTTTGTCAATATGATGATACCTTGCGATATAATTTGAATAAATAACATAATATTGAAAACGTATTTTTGAAGAGTATAATCTCAGATGTCCTCCATAAAAATCGCATTTACTTTTGTATAATAATTTATTATATTTACAACATGCAATTATGACATGTCATTTTCTTACTGTTGAAGGTCCTCCGATATCGATAAAATCATGTCTTACAATAGTATTGATCATAGTTATTATTTAAAAAAAATCATTGTTTGGCCTAGGAAAGTGAGACCTTCGAAAACATGTTTTGCGATTTTAAAAGATTGTACCTTCACATTCAAACTATCGAAAAAGTACTCACAACCTCGCCTCATTATCTGCGTGTACTTGAGTAAAAAGTTTTAAAATTGTTAGCATATATTTGCGTAACATACGGTCAGACAAGGGATTTCGTTATCAGAGTTTATTTCCATATATGGATGTACATATCATATCGCTTCGTTGTGTGAATCATGAATGCTAAAAAAATATATAGTGCAGTATTTGTATTAATATTTTTTATCTGTTGTATTTTTTTTAATTTTTGTGAAAAAGGTTTAAAAAATAACACATTGCCATAGTGTGTTCATATTGCACCAGTACAATAAAAATTCGAATTAAAATATTTTATGTTTTTACTACACAATCTATAATTACTCTCGAGATGTATACATTCCAAGAAAACGGAATTCTTTAGTCTCGGGAATCAAAACGAGCTTACCAATCAAGCTCTAGTAGCGAATGATCGGGATATATACGCTAATCCTGGTGTCTCAAACCCGCGAAAAAATACCTGCGATGCGATGTAACTTTTCGTTATGTGAGGCGTGGGAGCATTGGCGATGAGATAGAACCATTCCTCGCGCCGCGCTGGCTCACCGGCTCGCCTCCGTTCGAGCACATGGCTAGAATCAGTCTAGCGCTGCCGCCGAACCTGCCCGCACTGGTTAGCTCGCTCTGCTACATCACAACAAACCGACTGTTTTGTATTTACGTTTACGACAGCCGCTATTCAAAACCGAAATGCTATGACATCTCCATGTCACAGACACAAATATCAATCTCAAAATTTATATCGTGGTAAATACCCCTGGATTTTAGCCCAAAAAATGAACAGTGCTTATGTTATGAAGGCTTAATTTGTTTTCTTTGAATGGCAAATATTAGATATTCTTTGATGATCTAAAGTGACAGTTCAAAATGCCCGTCTACTGTGCTTATGTGGTATATCCGTGGCTGTTTGTCATTATTTATCTGGCCTTTCTGATGCTTGACGTTTAATCGCCAAACATTGCCTTTGTCCTTTCGTTTTAAATCGGAAACAACGAAAACGCGCGAAGTAGCGCTTGCATTGTTTTGATAAACGACGAGCGTCGCTGGTCGTCGGGAGGACGTCAACAAACCGTAAAGCGTACAACCGAGGCGCATGCGTCGCGGCGCGCGCCACGCGGTCGATAGCTCTCACCGGGCGCCGGGACCCGCCCTACACCCGCTACCCTTCGAAACTCTTGCACATGCCGACACAACGGATTGCTCCTCTCGCAATCAGTACACAGACTCTTTCATCCTCCTTATAAAAAGTGAATTCACCGTCCACAAAAACTTTTCTGTGAATACAAACGCGCCTTTCAGTGAAAAGTGATCAGAGAAAAACTTTCGGTGCCTTAACCGAGTGTATCGCGTTGCAAAAACAAATATTTTGGTATTTTCCGTGCGCCTGTCGCGCGGAGGTTCTGTCGGTGATCGCGAAGTGCGATTCGGTTACGTCCCCGCGGACAGAGTGCCGTCAGCTTTTCGACGGCACGTTCGCGCTCCAGACCGCACCGTGAAGTCATTCACAAATTCGCCCACAATCATTCTCGACGTCGGCGTGCCGGATCTCTGGTGTATCAACACCAGATATTATGCGCCGCCATTTTACTCGTTCCCATCTTTCGAGTGGCGAGCGGGCGAGGGCTCCCATTCCGCCGCGTGGCCACAGATAAGGCCTCTGAGGAAAGACAGGGCGTCCCGTGCTAACTAGTCGGGGATGAGAGTGATGAGCCGAGCGCTGAAGAGGGTCGGGATGTCGAGCAGCGAGCCTGAAGGAACCGACGCCGATCTCGCGGAGTGACCGGACAGCACGTTTACGAATCACTCGCCCGCCAATCGGGTGACCCGTAAACGCGTGTTCAATTTGAATGCGATTTTTTTACTCTACCTGTGAGCCGTTCAACTCGGTGAACTTTTTAACTAACGTGACTCACTCATCGCAATACATCTGTGACATTTCACACATTCTTCGCACACCTTCGCGAACTAAGTCTGGTAGTGTTTACCCGCTCAAAAATTTAATCACACATAAAACAGTCGAGACGTCGCACTAATACCAATATTGCATTGGTTAATAAAATTTTAATGGACCCAATGTAAAAATTGTCGCTGTCAGTTTGAAATTTTGGGTCAGAACAGTGAGTGATCGAAATTATACAACGTCAAGAGAGTGAAATCTCTACCAACAATCTGTCATGTTTTTGGCGACATAAATTGAAAGAAGAACGTCAAGTGCTCGTTATCTTCTGATAGTTTGTCTAGACTCGTGGTGATATTTGATCACCGCCAATTAAAATCACACTTATTGTTGGGTGTCGCCTCTATAAAAAGAGGCGGTGTCCCTGCTGGGTGTCCAGGATCGCGCCTCCAGCCATGAGTGCCGCCGCGGACGTGCGGGTCGCGACGGGCAGCCCGTCAGCTCCCGCACCCTTGCCTGCCGCCCTGCCGAGGATCAAACCTGACCTCGGCCTCAACGACACCACGCTCTTTGCCGTCTACTGCTTCATCAAGAATTTTATCGGGTAAGGAGAACAGGAACAATCCATTCCCGAATTGTTAATATCTAAATTTGTCGTATAGTCAAGGTTCTATGTAATCTGAAATCAAATATTGCACCTTTGCAGTTTTTTGTTACAATTAAATTTGAAAAATAAATCAAATTACATTTTTAATTGAAAAAAAACACAATATCTCACCCACATTAAAACTTTAAGATTCCTATTCAAATACCAGACATTAACTATATCAATATGCCTGAAATCTACAATATAAAGTTAGTGCCTTCTTCCCTGCAAGACAAGGTCTTTTAATTGTATTTTAACCTACTCGTGCAATATTTTATTACTTGTTGCGGACTTCATTAAATGCATGGATTTGATTCAACACTAACTATTAAAATCAGTATTTTTTTGATCGCAGGATCTAAAATTTCAATCCGTCGTTTCGGCCAAAAAAAGAGGCACACTGGCGATCACAAGAACTACGAGCTTTTTAATTTCTGTTTAACTTGTTCATTTTGAATTTTGAGAACGACATCAATACGTAAACTTATATGTGCACGAATTTCTATAGGGAAAAATATACAATAATTTTCTGATCCTATATTAATAATTTACTTTTAACAAAATACACTGATTATATCAAATCAATTAAATTATTAATTCATAAATATATGCTAATTTCGGTACGATCACAAGATATTCATGCAGATTATTCAATAAAATTCGTCAGAACAGAAAATTATATTTAGTATAAAATTTATAATCGAATCTATAATTCGATAATTATAAATCTGCGGATGTAGCAAATAATACGTCGTAGCTCTTGTAGTAAAATGGTAGCAAATTTCATAATAAATTACTTGCCACAACGATAGCCGGTTTTTTGATCTTGCGGTGAATAAAAACCGGTTAGAGATTCATTTAGAATACGCTGGCCAAAAGCAAAATCGGGTCATTGGAAAAAATACTTAGATATTATTTCGAAACAAATATTATGCTTAAAATAGTACTTAAATAGTATTTACTATACTTACCGTTCAAATTAAATAATTTATCTTAGTTCCTAGTTTTAATGTCGAGTATTTTTTTTTGCTACACATTAATTAGCATGTTCATTAATGCCGTTCACTGAAATAGCTTTCACTTTAATATGTTTTCTATTTAGGGGCACGTTTGTACGCACGTTTTTAAAATGTATATTATTCGATATGGCCATAGCCCTTTTCGGCACAAATGAGTTATCAAAGCCTTATTTTTTTTACTATATTGGAGAAGTACCATGGAATTTCATGACTTTAAATTAAACATTTGATGTATCAAACGGTTTCTTTACAAGTCGCATTGATTATATTTTTAATGTTAGCTGATGATGTTTTCTCGTCCGCGATGGACTCGAAATATGCATTTTTTTCAATTTTATTAATTTTGTTATTTTTATAATTTTCTCAGATACGATCAGTTATGGGGCTTTTTTATGCAGCAACGATATGTTTTAATACTAATCGATCGAGCGAAAATCGCTTCTTAATCGTATTTGTTCAAAATCATTTCTTACCCACATATATGGTATTTGGAAAAATCCTTGGCGAAAAGAAAAACTTTTCTTTTATCGCATGAATATTGTAGAATTTTGAGTGACAAATTTAATTACAATAAGTACCATTTTCAAACATTTCTTGAGAGGAAAGGTTTTGTTGATATACATATTTAGTAAAGCATTAGATTTGTTAACTGAAGCAACATCTTTTATTAAATCGTTTACACCCTTTTAAGGCTGCCAAAAAGATGTGTCAGGATGAATATGAAAAAATGTTATATTTGCGGATATGATGTATCGTTTTTCATTTCAAATAATTTATGAAACTTAAACCGAGGCGTAATCTATACTAAAAATATGTAACTAGTAGCTATCTAACTTTTCGTCAAGTTGAAAATTACATTCTAGGGAATCTTTAAGTTGCAAACGTAATTTTCACCAAATTCCAATTCTCTTCTTTTATTTACGTAGTTTTAAGATAACTGTGCCAAAGTTCTTTTTATTATAAAAAAATAACGCATTTTTTTTTACTACTTCCACATTTTTATAACGATCATTGCTTGTATTATCAGCTAATGAAATATAAATCTTAACAAGGCTATTAACATAAAATTTAGTTTTCCTAATTATCCGGTAGTATATAAAACAATTGGTTCAATAATTTACAGATAACCAAAAAAACTACACATAAATGAAATAAAACTATAATATTGTATTATGTCTATATAATTATAGTAAATCAGTGTTTCTTGGTATTTTACAACCTCTTTATAGAACTAATCCTACTAATGTTATTTCGTCATAATAAATAATATAATTATAGTAACATAAATCGTCCAAGGCAATTCACTTATTAATATTGCGGTATGCAAATTCGGATCATGCGCGCAAGTTAGTTAGTTGGTTATTATTTATACAATTAAATCACAAATTATTAAATAAGCGAAGAAGTACATATAACTTATTCATAGTTGAACAGCCAACGAAATATCAGACAATCTTTTCTTCGTCGTAAAAATGTGAGAATTTTTATTATATTTCTTTCTGCTATGACCGGATGTTCACTTTCTTGGAAATGCTGCTAACTTTTGGAAGCGACACCAACAAGATTGGAGTGAACAAATGCCCAAATAATTCAGTTTTCTTTGTTCTAGATCCATTAAAATATGAGACTTTTGAATATTTTTAACATACTATTTTAGTAATCTTACATTGTTTTGTTTCGGTCAGATGTCTTGAGATGTCTTGACAAAAATATACAAAATAGTGCTACATGCTTTTATTAATATTAAAATACGCTTGACCTTACATTGAATGTTTTTGAAGTATGAATAATTTTCTACGTATGAGCCTGAAGTTACCGATTTTTTTGTTATTTTTATGACGTTTTACTAAGATACCATTAATAGAGAGGAATATAATTTTAGTCGTAAAATCGTAAATTCACTCAAAAGTCAAATTTGGATTATTGAGATTTTGTACACTTCCATGTGTTTTGTCACTAACGACCCGGGTTTCGCCTTTCGGCATCTTCAGGCATTCGAGCACACGAATGGACTCGAACTGACAAAAGTATTTATGTTATGGGGACCTACCGTTTGGTATGAAAAATCATACCCGTTTGCAGACCATCGTCAAGTTCACAACAGTCTTTCAGCGGGTATGGATATTCGGTATTGTCGATTTTGTGTTTTAACATCATCAAATAATTTTATCAATAAATGCTTTCCCTTTTAGGCAATTCCACAATAATGACCTACGTCTTAAGATTCAATTAATTTATAAAACTAGAAAAGGGTTGTCATATTATGAAAAGATCTGATCTGATCTCAATCAACGTTAGACGACACGTATTAGCACGATTTCGTTAAATTATATTTAAAAAAAATATATCAATTATTAAATAATAATCTATAATGCATTTTCCCAATTTTTGTATGCTGATAATGTTAACTTTTTAGTGTGAATTTTTAAAACTGAAAAATATAACAATCAAATTTCTTATTTTTTAAATGAAAAAGAAACTTATGGCCCAGCCGTGGTTATGTTTTATCAGTTGTTATCACCACGTACATCAGACAACAAAGCAACTGTTCACAATTATCATTCCCCTTTTTCATTTTATATAAATCGTATATGAAACTACATAGACAGTATAGGCCTTATCATTTAGTTCTTTCGTAGCTTATAGTTTTTTTTATTATTTAATTCTACATATATTTCTGAATCCGTTTCCACCCACCCTGTGTACTATAATAAGAGTATAATTATTCTTCTATGAGTTATTTGTGTACGGACTTTTTCACGTCTTCTTGAGATGAACAGTCTATTTGGTATCCGATGCACGCGTGACGAATATCTTTTTCTTTTGTCACCCGCTTGGCTTGACAGTAATTTAACACCCTTTATCCGCCGTACAGCCAAAGCAGCATTGTTCGAAGAAGAAATTTGAATACACACCATCGGTAAACTTATCAAAATAGAAATATCTGGTATTCTATTCGTATTTTTTCTGACATGTGAAGTTTTGAGATTGTTTTACTTATTTTAATGCAGCTCACTTAACTTAGCTTGTTTATACTTTTCTTAAGAATAAAATCTATATCTTTGATGATGTGAGCATTAATATATTAACTAAAATTTGATAGTTTCACAGTGCATGTCAACTTTGACTTTGTATTTATAAGTCGACTATACTTATTGTATACGTGCGTTACAAACAGGGAAAGCCGAAGAAATATTTTGTTGATTTTATTTGCCACCTTGTTTTTTTAAATAAGCAGTTTTAGCGTGTGTACTAATGCGCTAACCGATAAAGCGATAAACTGATTATTTGTGTTATATTTTGTCAACTTTGCGTCACTTTTATCAATAAATTACGACATCGCACCTATTTGACCTTATTTCTTTTGTCATATCATTTCACTTCATTGAAATAATAATTTTCGATCGGTAATATAATGCAGGTGACTATTTTTACATATTTAGACAGTTGTTGATACTTAAAATAGCAAATACAGTAAACTACCGATTATCCGGGCTAATGGTAAGGAATGTCCACACGGATAATCCGAACTATTGATTTGTATTTCGTTTTAAATATCAGTTCGAATTTTTCTAAGAACTATTATATTGAAACGCCATTGGTCGATGTACTCCAATAACATCAAAAGTTAGTCCCGTGTTGTGACTAATGCAATCGATAATTTCATATTCTTCACTTGCATTATCTTTCTGTTCTAGTCGACTAAGATTATAAATAATATCCGCATCACTCAAATATTGAAACCTCGGATCATATGAATCGCACTCTTACCTCTCCTCAATGTTTTCTTTACCGAAATTTTCAAACCCTTTACCACATTTTTCAAATATTTCATTTGTATCAATCAACAAAAGTGTTGCGAACTGATTTTTTTTTTTTTGAACCTATCTTCAAATATCCTTCTATCCATCCGTGCTCGGTTCCGGCTGTAATAATCAATAGGAAAATACCTTGGTTTCGTTCCTTTACATATTCTTGGTTTATTTGCTTTTCCAATCATCAAAAGTTTCATTTTGTGAGTTCCGAATGCGTTCCGGAATTAATATAGTATTTTTCAAAATACGTATTGAATTCATGCACCGATAATCGAGAGTTACCTTATATATTTAGTACGCGAAATCATAGAAAAAACACCAACAATTGATTGAACCTTGTTTATCGAAAATCACAACGGCACGCAGCTAATTTTCTTACACCCAGCGAAACCAGCTATCTGTCACTTATCTAACTACGCACCTCTGCTCAATATCTCCCTGTGGAGGAGGATTTTGTATACATCGATCGTACAAGGGTTGATGCCCTCACAATCCGCTTAGCAAGTACTTTCATACCTACTTGCCCTTTAATGTTATTTCGAAAATGTTTCACTTCCGGGACAATTCATTTCGTGCGGAACAATTTCGGTATGACATCTTTTCACAATTTGTAATTCCTCTCGAGATATTTTTAAACACGTTGTCGGCACTGCATAAATATTAACCGCATTATTTGGAAATGAACTACACCTTCTTCACTTAGAACACAAAGAATTATCACTTTTAAGGTGTAAACTGTCAATCTAGGTGGAAATTATGTATAAATTATATATAAAATGGCATTATATTTATTTGGAGCTTTTTTTATACACTATTATTTCCATGATTATACTATGACTTCTTGAAACTTCAATATCACATTTAAACCGTTCAATTTCCGTATGCTGCCAAATATGTTGTCACTGCCCACAGCCAGCATTCTCCTTAAATCGCGTATGTTACAAATAATAAAGATACTTAGGTATTATTATTAAAATCAAGTTTATAATATAGTAATATTTACTACCTCCTACGCCTGGGATGATTTCAAACTACTATTGAAAATATCACCGTGGACCGTACCTCATGTAACCCACAAAATATAGTCAATCAATTAATAATAATCTTAAATTTTAAAGTTGACCTAGAAATTACATGTGCTATTTTACGTCGCTACTGTTCACCGTTTGGAGGGAGTTCTTGTGACATTGTCATGTATTTTCTGTTTTATAGTATTGATATGCATTAATAAATTCACCATAATATGTCACAATAATTCCCATTGATAATTTTATTTAAGAAATATGAATAAAAAAAACATGAGACCGTGCAACCAACCGCAGTTTCCCGTTAGTAAATTTTATGCCGAAAAATAGTGATCATAGTCAACACAAAAAATTAAAATGTCATTGAAACATATAAAAATATATACTAAAGCCCTCCCCCCCTCAGGACAGTATAGCTCAGTGATTTAAACCATTTTCATGTTACAGGCGAGGGCATCTTATTGCAAATTGAACCTGTAGAACGCTCTAGGTTTGTTCGTGTTTCTCACCCTATCGCCACCTATTGCTGTCCCTGTCGGCCGAGGCATCGCGTCTGATTCACCATGGTTACAACAAAATACACCCCTCAGAATATTTCAACGTGAATAGCACTTGCCCTCCATACGTCGATCAAACTATAAAAGATCACCCTCTGCAATCTCATAGATAGCAATGGTTTCCTGCAACGTATGTTTGTCATTCAGAATAATATTTATTAAACACGATCTTATTTTTGTTTATTCGTTTTGCAGTTAGGTATATTATAGAAATTAATTTAATTGTTTGTATTTGATTGCTTTGCCCATCAGTATTCCTTCTGTTCGTCTGTTCCACTATATCAACAGCGAAGATAAACTGAAACGGAATGTAAACGAATACATAGTAAAAGATGAGATGAAAAAGTTACCATCATTAATAAGGATACTATAAATTTACCATAAGAGCTGTTTGATTATCAATACAGATATATTATACTAAATTTCCTCTAACATGTATCTACGCCATATAAGTTCGTTTCGTCTAGTAAATATAACAAGGCTCCGTGAATCTGATGTACTTTCGAGACACAATTTTTCGTTTTTAGTTTATCGATATTATTTTTTGTGAATGATGTTGAGATGTGGACGTGTCATTTCAATGACAAATCATAACATGCTTGAGAAAGTGGACTAAGGCCACTACTTTTACAGCATGGCAATTTTAAATGAGTAATTCCATACATCTAAGGGCTACGATAGCTCATAGAGATCAGAATATAACTATGTTTATGTCAAATGGCAGTACATAACTTTTTGCGATTTCAGATAGTTCGACCAATTTTGATTGCTACGATATTTTTATAATGCAGTGCGTGAAAAGTCAATTTATCTGGCCCAGTTCTCATCTTTGACGTTTTCAATGTAAACAAAATTCCTACCAGCATTAATTTTCGAGCGATAATTATTTTATTATATCACAGCCTGTGTGTGGCCATACACGTAATGTTTCAGGTGATTTATATATACGTCGACTCGTTAAATTATCTTTATAAATAACATTTCCACATACGCAGCGAATATTTTTCTTGTCACGACCATTTTACATTGTACAGTGGAACGAATTGCTAACAGTCGTATCACGGTCATGTGAAACTCTCATATGTATTTATTTTTATAAATTGTATAAATCACATCTTTTGCTCTTAACATCGCAATTCTATTCGCATCTGAGTAATCTGGTTTATTTTATTAATTTATATGCCTGGAAGATGTTTTTATTTTTTAATATTTAATGCTACTTCGATATTTTTAAATCAAAGCATTTCAGGCCAATCGTATTTAAAAATAATGATCTCATCGTCAATTTTAAAGAACAGGTTCTGTCTAAAAAAATATATGTTTTATTAAAAATGATAATTTTAGATATTTGATGCGAAATTTATTTTGATTCGCTTGCCTGCCACATTGATTAATGCCACACTAGGTGGCGTCTTCGTCTCATAATCTTACAATTTGTTTATACGCGCTTTTTACCAACGTAGCCATCTTAATATTCATTTACAAAATCTCGTTTTATTTATTGTAAAATCACATGGATTATTAACATTTCTTTCACTGGGTACATTATTACGTGTGAAAGGAGATAAAAAAAACAGTAAATAACATTTTCATAATTTTGGGAACTCATCCAATAAAATTCAACTTAACACTGCCGTGATTTATTTTGATTCATACAATTTTCAACGCGACGACGATATGAGAAGCCTTGAGTGAACGGCTGATAGCCAATAAATCTCGATTTAAGTATCCTTCAAAACTTGGAAAGCGGTTTTAATTAGATGAAGTACGTTACGAAGCCAAATTAAATCAAACCTAGTCTCAAATAATATCCAGTTTTATACTCTGAATAGGTTATTTAAAACGAAGGCCACAAGGAAATGAAAACTGCAATGCTTCTCTGAAAATCGATTAGCCTTCAACGCCTTATACACTTTTCAGTTGCAAACGTATCTGGTTATGTCACATATCGAACGAAAATAATTTTTAAAAAATGCTGTAATTATTACCAAAAAAAATATTTTTCATTATTTATTATGCTTCGTTTCGCGAGCAGACATATTATTTGTTTACTCGTAAAATGAAAATGACAAAACATGATATTATTTTTAAAAGCATGCGCCACGCATTTGACAAATATGACGAAGACAGTACCATAAATATTGCAAAATTTACTTTTGTTTATCGGATGGTTCTTAATGTATACCGGATCACCAGCTCTTTTGAATCGTAAATGAAAATGAGTTTCTACACTAAACATATTATATTGAAATTTCAACGTAAATTATTAAATAATTAAATTCCTTTTTATTGCTCGTACTTTTCGCGAAATTTCTTTGCTGCTTAAAAAATAACTTTTTTTTGTAAAGTTTTGCATCTGAAACCTTTATTCATACATTATATAATATTGAATTTAACCTTTATTGTCGTAGTTTTACTGTATCTTTAGTTTTTTAAAAAATAAAACAATCCATTTGTATTTTTTTTCCATGTCCGCTCCCAATGTGGAGCATATGTTCTCCTAATGGAGGTGTCTTAACAGACTTTTTCTACGAGAACTGCTTGTTACTCAGCTGCTCAACCTCTCTTTTTTTCAAAGAGAGTAGGGATAGAAGGATAGGGCTATGGGAGAACTAGTGATTAGCTAATCGCTCTCGCTACGCCCCGTGAGGATGGGATCGGTGGGAGGGAGGAAGGACTCAGACTACGAACAGAAATCCATAAATCGATTGAAAGATCAATCTATGAAAACCGTCCGCACCGGGAATTGAACCCGAGTCATCCGTAACCGTAGCCAGCGACGCTACCAACTGCGCCACGGACGATTTGTACTACTTCCACATATTTATAATGATCAGGACCGGTTTCGCTCATCACGAGCATTATCAACTGATGTTGATCAACATATGTCTTTCTTAATATAATGTCTTTCCACCAAGAATTGACAGTTAACACCTTAAAAGTATCTTTAGGGTTCACGACTTTCTTCCTTGTCACATATTCCTCCCATTATACTTGACTTTGGTTATCTTTCTTATTATCCATGATGATGCAACAGTTTTCCTCGGTATACTACACCATTACCAAACCAGTATTTCCGTAACTCTGCAATGGTTGTGGAAAATATAGGAATTAAGGAATATAGGAATATAATGTAATAAGGATCTAATGTATTTTTGAGAACATTAAATTTAGTTTCGCGCACACCCGTAAATATAATTTTCTTGAAACGAGAGCTTATTTTTGCCTGCAGCCGGTGTCAATATCCTCTCCGAAGTAAACAACATTATTCTACTCCTCGGTGCACGCTTGCCCTCTGGACAAATAAATGCCTGCCTCGTAGGGTTGATAGCGAAACACTTACATATACTACCGCCAAATTTTCAACAGAATTCGTAAGAGGAAATTATTTGAAAAATACGAATTAAGTTAGCATCTATATATTATCTGGTGCCCGTCCATTCAAATGTATACAAATTCTCTACGCCGCGACCATTCATTGTTACGATCCGTTCAGCTATTTTAATCATCGCAATAATTGTCGTGACTAACATTATTGTATCATTATAATAATAGCTTGGCGATTAGATACGGCTGAAATAAATGATGTTCGCCATATTTTACAAAAAACTTACCTGGGTTACGTTATCGTTTCATTTTAGTATCATTATTTAAGTTGATACACTGACCAAACGTGAATAACTTCAACAATTCATGAAAAATGAATGATTTTTCAGGTATAGCCCAAATCAATGTTGGTCACATCCGTTACAATAACTAGATACATTGTTTCCTTTAGAATATTTCCACGAGCATATTGCTATTTAATTTTCATTCGAAATTATCTCGAGTTTAAAATTCGCTATATATTTAAAATTACCAACTAACACACATTTCCTTTAAATCGGACAAAAATCCCCGATCTTTCGTTTTTGCATTCATCGTTGTCCCGCATTTATCGCTATTTTTTTATAGTCTCGACGAATAAGAACACTTAAATAATCCCTCATTCGTCATTTTCAAGCACTTATGTTTTTTTTGAGGAGCCATTCAACAAACAATCTTTGCGAAAGGAGAATATACAAATAGTACACAGCCCTGCTTTCAATCAGCTTACCCTGGTTCGAGCATCGTTTTGAAGTTTTACTACACATACTCTTGATTCAAAACGAATCGTGCGTGTGCGTACGTATTTATAAATATTTTCAATGCCTATTTTATAGAGACGAACGACCAGTGTATGGTGGACTGGTGCGAGGATGATGGCGAGGGAAATAGATTTGTGACTAATCCCATCTCATAATAATGTATTTTCATTTAACACGTTTCCCGCGACGGGTGAATTATTGTTTATAAATGCAGTTTGTTGGCTAACGTAGTATTTAATATACGGAAAGCTTTCGGGATTAAACATCAATCGACCTAATTTCAGCTTGCAGCAAATTTTCACTCAGTTTGTAAATGTTTATTTAATACCTACGCACATCAACTTCATCACAAAATAAAACGCGGCTTTATCTGTTTTGAACACCAAACCGTCAGTATAAACGTAAATGTTCACAATATTTTTATCTATTCTGTAGGATTTATTTTGAAACCAACTTTTAAGCTATTAAATCTGAATCGAAAACTTTGTTATTACATGTGTTTCGCCTCTTTGAGAAGCAACTGCAGACGCACATGTTATTTATTAAAAAAAAGTACATATAAATATGTATTCGACTTCATATTTGTACTATGTATGTTCTGTATTGCATTCTAACACAAAACAAAATGAAAATTGTTACACATTCACGACTTTATGAATTATACATATTTTAAATCATATCATACAATTAGATATTAGTAAATATAATCATTCTGCTACGTAAAAGTAAAGCACCCTTCATAATACACTAACCCAACGGTGCCTAACCTTTTTTGTCTTGGGAGCTACTTTTCAATTTAAAATTTTTTCGAGTTCGACTTCTAATATGATTCTTTTAGGAAATTTTATTTAAGGTTTTCTCCTTTCTTCAAACTTAAAAATATTTAATTTTGATTATTGAGATTTTGTACACTTCCATGTATTTTGTCACTAACAACCCGGGTTTCGCCTTTCGGCATCTTCAGGCATTCGAGCACACGGACGTACTCGAACTGACTCGAACTGAGTCGATGTCTTAAATTATATTAAAAATATTTATTTTACATGCAACATATTATTAGATAAGTAGGTATGTGCTTACAAAATAATTGTAAAATTTAGTATTTTCGTATTCTTTCAACATATTATTTATTATATATCTAATATACATATATAATATATATTTCATTTTTGAGGGAGTAAAAAAAGAACAAAGAAATTATGCAGTTTTTAATTGATAATTGATTCAAATACAATAATTCAAATGTTAAATGTTAAATATTAAGAGATATTTAACACTGTGTATCGTTGGAAATCTGCAGATAATCTGATTGATAGCCACTTGTTGCAAAACCCATGCAGTCATCGAGGTAGTTATTTGTCAAACGTGTCCGATATTTGGATTTTATGTAATTCATATGAGAAAATGAAGATTCGCATTACCATGAACCGTTGTCAAAGAATGCAGTGACCACGGTCTTACTTTGACCATTCGTTAATCCCCTTAATTAGCAGATAAGCACGAATCAAGTCGGGTCGAATAGTCCGATCGCCGGGATTTTATTTTTCATCGTCGGATGTAAATATATTTATATAAAAAAATATATATTTTTCAAAATTCACGGAAGTTTTCGGGATCGATCAAATTTTTATTTGGGATCGACCGGTTGGGCATCCTTGCACTAACCACTCTTTTTAGATAATATTTTAAATTGTTTTCCATATACGTTGCCTCTAGTTGATGTAAAAATAAATTCTTTTTTCGTAATTATTTATTTATTCAGTTAGTGTTACTTCAGACATTTTACTCATCGCAGGTAGAGCGTGGCGTTGTCTTCGGCGTTCACGTGGAAAACTTGTTTCGAGAAAAAAAAGTCATCGCACCGCGTAAAGTGAGGCTCCGATCGGCGAGGACACGCCGCTTGTTTACTTTTCGTCGCCTCACTTCCGCGAAGAGTCAGCTCGATTCCTGGGAAATTCTCCTTTGTTGATGCGCCGACGCTGTCATTGCGGAATGACATCCATTACCCGACTGCATAATTCATATAGTATCTTTTGTACATATATATTTTTTCGCCATGAAAAATAGTAGTCTTGAAAGTGTTTGTAAAATTGGTATGATGTCATATTCATTTTCTAATGCTGAGCCAAAAACAATGAATATTTGAGAAATAATGTTAGCCTAAAATCTTATATTTTCGCCGCTCAATATGCCCACCACTGTTTCGCATCGTAAATAACTCAAAGTTCCATGATTTAAATATAAAATGTTTACGACATATTTCAATTCAATAATATAACTTGACTCATTTTGACTTGCGGTACAAACATATATTATGTATGAAAACTATGGTGTATCTTCCAAAGAAGTTTATCTGTAATATATTATGTTCTTTTAAACATTCAGAAAAATATCTGATACTGTCATTATACATTACCAAACTGCAAAATTACCAACATATTTTTTAATTCATTTTAAAATTACCTTGTTCATCTATTAACGGATTATTTTTAATCAAAGATTTATTTATCTGGACTAAGTAACTGCATTTAAACGAATTAAATGGTTTTTTCAACTGCAGACAAATCTGTATTTTATTGTCAATAAGTACATACTCAATAGATTATATCACCCTCTTTCTTTCAAAAAACGACAAATCGAAAAGTCGTGTTGTGAATTACGATATACCCTAATGTGCTCTTTTTCAAGTTCATTCTCAGAAAGAAATACAAGAAACCATTGAAATTATAATTTACTTATAATATATACGCCAGAACACATATTATAAGACCAATGCATTGATACAAAAATATTCGAGATTGATTTATTCCGAACAAGTATTTTTGATTAAAAGTTTGCTGTCAAAACGACGACAATAAGCAAGTAAATGGCAACATTGTAGTAAAAATCGGTGACATCGTCAAATTTTTTATTGTGATAGCAAGCAATATAACATTAAATTTGAATGATTTAATTTGGAGCCATTACAGTTTCGTAACACTTTGCCAACACACAATGTTACCTTGAGCTATAATAAATAAAATTATTCCCATGTTTCTAGTAGTTGTAGATTTCGGTTCCGCATCAAACATGTTTGGTATATTTCGTGTATTAAATTCAGTGCCGCTTATCCAATAGACAATGCTGACAAAAGATTGTTTTCCTTAAGTAATAATATGAAAAGTATTACGGCATGACCCTAATTAATTTTAAAATACACCTCTTGCTACCCACGTTCAGGATGCCTTGCCGTTTTACCTTGAACCGTGTTATTATTGTCGTCATCCGACTTCGGAATCTCATTTTAAAATATAGCGATTTAAGTTTTCGTAGCCTCTTTTCGAACGAGAGTTTTTCATAAACATTTTTTAATTTTATTAAGACGAAAACATTTCGCGAAATTTTAAATGTGTACTTTATACCAAGTTGTGTATTTAATTCATGGTTTCGAAATTCGGATCGATATGGTAATATTGATTTGGCTTTGTGTACGGTCCAATGTAACTAGCTTTCAAACCGCTTTTAATTGAGGAAGGTTTGGCAAAAATAATTATTTTGAAACTTCTAATTATTCTGTGTTTCAACATAACACTCAAGTTTTATTATGATAAAGTGAACTTTCATTAAATGTTTCTGCCATAATAAATTAATAGTTGACCACTAAATATATGGTCAATGAATTGATGAGAAGAAAAAAATAACTGTAATAATCAAATATGTGTAATCATTTTTATAGCTCTGATTATCGAATCGAGGTGGAAAAAGATTACATTTTGAAATAAAGCGCAAAATTTGAATTAATTTGCTCATGGCGAGCATTTTCTAACTGATCAGTTGAAAATGCCACCTTACCATAATCAAACAATTATAGGTACATTTTTTGTGACTGAATGAGATACACTTGAACATTATCGATATGTTTTACTCGTCTAAATCCAGCATAAGCAAACATGCGGCTCTATTTGTGTAGAATACTTAAATTCAATTACAGCAAATGCGGAAACATCCATACCAAATAAATCATAAAACGTGATACCGCAATAAGTTGCCACTTGAGATATAATGATTTGAGTTTTTCATTCTCGTCTATGCAAGTACAATCGTAATTATCCAATGTGTATTGAAATGAAAATAATTACAGATTATAGATTATTACATCAGCGGAGCTGCACCTAACCCACTTACCATTTCGACATAGGCACACTTCGAACAAATTTGCTATGGGCGTTAGTAAAATTTTGTATCGGGTATTTATTTACCATTCGCTGTATTTGGTTAGCTCTCCAAACTATTTACACGAAATACTTCCATATTAAGTTTAAATAATATTATTTTAGACCATTTCAATATTAGATATTCTGACTAAAAAACAGTGATCACGTTTTTGTATTAAAATAAATCATGAACGCTTCGATTGCGAGATTGATAAATCATTCATTTAAATGCTTTTGCATTACAAGCTACTCTGTTTAAAATTCAAAAATCCATATGGTGACCGTCATCACTAAATAATCGTCCAAATGGCCTTCCCAGCATATTATAATTACGGCGTTATCCTTTCGGCAAAATCTATTTCAAGTGACCATACGAACCACAAATAAACACATCTGAAAGTGTTTATTGAGCTTAAATCTTGTATGTCGAATAAGAAACTAAGCTTTCGTATGTGGTTTGCCATTAATATGTATTAAATTCTCGATGCACTGTTTTCGAACTTAGCAAAGACTTTATATTACAAAATATTCATTTTTACATTTTTCAATCTTTCAACATTGTTTTGTGTAGTGTTTAGTAGTTATAAGGGGTACTCACTTAGATAGTATTTTTATCGTACGATACATAATTGACAGCGTTGAGTATTTTTGATATTTTAAACGACGCAGCAGTAATACGCATATCGTTTGTGCTTTCCTTATAGTATAGCCAATAATATCGATCCTCGAATAATATTGATATTCATTATCTCAACACACAATAATGTATTATTATAAATATAGATTGGCTTCCGGTTAGCGACGTTCCCTCCCTCTACTTGGCACGCGCGTCCACTGTTGACAGTGAGCTACACGCTGTACATCAGAACAGCAGCTCTTCGATCGTCAATCAATCTCCCCTGCACCCAACTGCAACGTATTCCAAATAACAGCGCGCACACTGCAACAGTCGCACTTGGACAGGTAGCACAGTGAAAGTGTTCATCGACCACTCTCAGGTTCTACGTTTCCCACGCCAATAAACTCGTATGTAAATCAAACATCAATGATAGTTCATCCGAAACAAAGTCACTACCCATCGACCCCATCGTTGACAAACATCAATTTGGAAACGCTCGGCGGATCGCTGCTAACCGACATATATGTAGATTGATAGACAAAACGGTGATCGGCGTAGCTATCACAGGAAACAGTGTTATATTATAAATTTCAATAGTGAATTGTGCTATAAATTGCAATACTTTACAAGTGAAATAATAATGAATATCTTTATTTACGCTACGTGGGTGTATTTGTGGAAAAAATATTTGTAAAAAAACCTTGAAAGTAAACTATTGATTCATCTGTATTTCAAACTAGATACGAATATAATCAACTCGTTAGTATGTCTGATCTGAGACTTGTAATCGGGAAACGAGTACTCCCTGGACAGAGCTACTCCAGGCGTGACCTGCGGACCAACCTCCATAAGAACATGAACAAAATGCTCAACATGAGGTAAATTTATGTTTAAGTTGCTGCCATGCGTTAAACTAAAATAACCCAAAGACCTACACATCCAGTCACAATTTTATTATTGAAAACAATCTTCATGAAACGCAAACGCTCATCTCTGTTTTTTCCTTATAAAATATATTAGTATTTCTAAAATGTCTACACGACGTATGTAATACAATTCGCTTGATACTGTCTGGACTTTTTTGTATTGAATCCGGTTGAATTAAATTGTTCGCCATTATGATGTCATTGTTCATAGTTAATGTAGTATTGTAATCGCACATAAAACTAGCACAATATCAAATGTAGATTAGTGAAATGAATCGAATTCTACATGATTATGTTTTACTTTACAAAATTGCTTAACCCAAAATATACCAATTTTGAATTATTGATATTTTGTAAACTTCCATGTATTTTGTCACTAACGACCCGAGCTTCGCCTTTCGGCATCATCGGGCATTCGAGCGCACGAATGGACTCGAATTGAAAAATCTCAATAATTCAAATTTGATATTGAAATTCCATCAAGCACCCTCAGTCGATGTCTTAAATTATACCAAAATATATATTTTTTTTGTTAATGGAATTCATATTCTTGGATTTTTATAATCTTTTTCTTAAATTTTTTAAAGCATCAGAAAAGAGGGATAGTCATTTTTGCTTGGCCATATGTTCTACTATTCTTTTTTCTGTCTTGTAGACTTAAATCATATATGAACTTTCGAATCGTAATCAACGCAACGCTGCTATGCACCAGTTAGCAAAGGCAAGTCAATCAGTCGGGTTGCACACTTGACTTATAGAGTATTGCCTAAATTGCCTCCCACCACCAATTGATAGTCGTTGCCTTCGCTTATCGAATACTTGTACTAACAAATAGGACGTCCTATTTAATTGGCTAAAATTAAACTGCGTCTAAGTGTAAATTGTGTTGTCATTCTGACAATTGATAGCTAGGTGATTGCCGATCACATCGCATCGCAACTGGCACGACGTCAAAAGATGTATCTTACCCTCATGAATTCTGTCGATATCTCGACAAATATTTTTCAAATGTGAAACAATCTTGACCATACAGGTACATTGTATTTCGATTGAAATAAATGTGGAAAATTAGATTTCTTCTACGGGCACACAATTTTCATCAGTAACATATGCCAGTAAATACTCTTATTTTTCACAAAGCAACTCATATTTTTCACTTGAGATTTCATTTACGGCAGATTATTATTTAGGTTTAGAGAATATTTTATTTATACACGGCTTGATTTCAGCCCATATTTCTATCATCAAACCGGCTTATATCAAACATGAATGTTGCAGTCATAGAAATATTAATATTTTGTCGAAAGTCGACTGAATAATTCATGCCTTTAATTCCACTATATCAAAATAATATTCAATGGGCGTTTCACTAAACTGTTGTAATAAAACGACAACACGCTAAATATCAGAAATAATAATAACTTATTACATTTATCAATCGATTTTTTCTGAATTATAGTATCTCTTTGTACACAGTCATTTGACATCAAGTGATGTTTTTGAACGGGTGGCATTTGGATTTGACGTTTGACCCAGAAAGAAAAAGTGATAGTTTTTTTATGCTTTTTGTTTTAGTATGACAATCAGGCTGTCCATAATCAATTTCTGACTGAATAATGAATTCAACGTTTTTTTTCTGACGATAGGACTTGACCAAGCCATATTTGTGTAGTGTTACACTTTACCGGTATTCCGCGAGTCTAGCATCTTCGAGTATATGCAATGTCTATTTGGGCCGTTTTGGGTCGTTTAATTTTTATGTGTAAATCACTAATAATAGTCGTCAATACGTCATAAATTGAAATATTCCATGTGAAACCTCAGCCGTTTGAAATGTAGAGATTTACGTGCTACTGTCAACTGGAAGACCGGTGATGACCTTCCATAGGATCTACTCGTGTGGTGGTCATATACATACTCTAAATAGCGGGCGGACACGGATAACGTTTATTACCGACTCGTTTTACTGTATCTATTATTATGTAATCGCCTTAGTCATCATTCAAATAAATATTTTACGGCCCATCGATAAATCATTTCCAGAATAATTATATTTTTTCATCGTTAATTTGTGTACAAATATTGATATCAACTTATATCATGATGAGATTGGTTATTTTATCGATCAGCTCGTCGATCATTATTGAATGTGATATAGACTGGGCGAGGTGATATGGATATGCTACGATAAGCGCCACTGAACAAAGCGCGCCGTATCATCGGACTGTCCTCGGCAATTTTTCGCATACTGCGGTCGGTTTTGTCATTCGTATGTTTGAGTAGAACTGGCCGTAATTTTATATCGTATCACTCGATTATTTTATTATGATGATGTAAAAAAGATACGGTGACAACTTACTGCTGCGGTTTAATCAACCGTTGTCTCGTAACGGAAGCACATGCACTGGGCGCAGTGAATTTGTGCGGTAATATCCAATTAAACATGCGTTATTTCTTAAAATGGCCAAGTTCGCGCGCGTGTAATCACACAAAAATTCATATTCGATAGTCGTCTATTGCGGGACGACGTGCCGGCAGATATTTAATTGGCCGAATTGTCTCGGACCCGAGCGTGCTTCTCGTATTATTAAAATGGCAATTGATTTCGCTTTATTGTTTGTCATGGACGTTTTCGACGACGTGAGCGTATTGACTTTTTTGTGAGCCATCCTATCTCAATTCGTCGACCGACTCACCGCGAAGTTTTTCATCGCGAGTTTCGCTCTCGTCCGCCTATCCAGCGGCCGCGCAGTGTCGCGGAAGCCGTCCGCCCGCCCGATCCGTAACTGATCGCGCGAGAGAACTCGAATAGTTTTCCCGGATGGAGCGCTATCCCGTTCCGTCGCCGCCTCCGCTGTCGTTGCACAGGCGCGGCTCCACCTCGAGTCTCGTGCAGTTTGCGACTATTAACGCTCAGTTGAAAAAAGAGAGGTCTTCCCCGTCTCTGGAGGTGATCGATAACGCTGACACCGATGAAGAAACCGTCGATCCTGAAGATATACCGAGAAACAGCATAAGTAAGAGTGTATCTCAACCCGCGCTCAATATACTTCACATCTCTACGATCCGCGGTAGAGCTCATCCGAATTTCGCCGCGACCAAACGACATTTCGTCGCGAAAAACAGTTTTCCCGCAAAATCGTTACCCACCGGTCGCGGCAAATCAAAGAAGAGAGATGATTTCCCGGCGAGTGACACTTTGGAGTTCTCTCTGAAGAGGTCCGCCAGTCACGGTGTACTAGGAAAGCCACCGAAGCCGGTAGCTGAAACCCCGCTTCCTCCTCAGCCTTCCGAAGACCGCCTTAACAATCGCCGAAACACGTGGTGTCAGTAAGTTTCAAGGATCATTTTATTTAATATTTCGGTATCTTTCATATGGAAGCCATTTAAATCACTCTTCGTGTATGTTACTTTTCGGTATTACACAGTACGCATCTGATTATACCTAACAATAATATAGGCAATATTCCCAAATAGCACGTCCACCAAATATATCATCGGTGCCAGGTGTAAATGGAATGTGTTGGCTCGATATCGCGTGATAAAATAGCATGATTTGAATGTTTTACGATCCAGCACTTTCTGGTAAAATTCACAAATTAATATGGGTACACAGATCCACAACACACGTATTTCTACAAAAGCAAAACATTATTGCAGAATCAAAACAACACGCGTAGCAGAACGGTCAGTAAATATATTCTTCCGTCTGCTGAATCCACAGTTGTGTTTTCTGGTTACCTTGACTAACCGGTTTAGAGTTACAAAAATAGACTAAAAACTTAATTCGTGATCATCATATAATAAATACATCGCAAATAGTAATTATTATTACCTTGATTTTACAAACATTTACTGTGATCACGTCGTTAGCGAGTGAATTCGTTACTTTGAAAACATGTTTGAATTTGCGGAATGATGTCGGACATTAATACGTATTGTTTTATTGTAATGATACCATTGGCTCGTATTTTCAATAGTTTTTTCGACTCTTATGGTCATTAGTGGTAAACATATCATGCCATTTATGAAAAATATCGTTCACTACACTCATTGCAGTTCGATCAGCGACCTGATTTTGATTTAAGGCGACATTATGTCGGATAATCTTCGACATAATATCTATGCGATCGATCGTATATTAAAGTTATATTATATTCGTTACATTACAATAGTTATCATATTATGCAAGGTATCGCAAACCGGTTGCACAAAGAAAGATATGTATTTTAAATTCTTACAAATGTAACGCGATTCATATAATAAATCAATTTGATAATAATTGACAACTTCTTTGCGTGATTTCAGTCATGTTCTGTTCAGTGAACGCTGAAATTATTCATCGCTAATGCGTCCGTTTGAGACTTTGTTGAGACTGATATCAGTTCGTAAGTAGTATACAAAATGATATTTTTATAATAATCGCTTCTCTGACTTTTAACCTCTACCACAGATATATATATATATATATAGATGTATATATATACAATACGAAATCGTCCGTTAACCGAAATATCTTAAGTTGTGTCGGAGAGCCATTTAAAGATGTAACTGTGCAATATCTCCCTCCTTAGATATCGGTTCAATAGTGAAAATCAATTGAAATATTAAAATAATAATGAAACTCTTTTATCACATTATAAATTACCACCTAATCCTAAAAATAAGCCGAAAAAACCGTTTTTTGGAGAAAGAAAAAATGCTAATTAAACTAACTCTGCATCCAAATGACGAAATAGTCAACCTGAGACCTTTTTCTGGTCACTTACTGTTCCTATATTGCCAAAAGCGTGCTTACACTGTAATCGTAAAAGGCTCAATTCTTTTAAGCGAAACTACAGTCACCATCTTATCGATAGTATCACATGGCGATGTTATGTATATATTCCTGAATCACTCAATATGCATCTCTGTTCTAGTGCCTATCTGAACTACGATATTCCGTTTTACGTTTTTAGTAAATCGAAGCATTATATTGTCAGATAAATCTCTAATTCACTTACTGTAGATTTATGAATTACATTGCAGCACTAATAAAGCTATTGATTGAATTGGCATTTACATTTGGCAATAGTTTAAGAAGCCTTGTAATTACGCATAATCAGTAAAATTTCAATACACTTATTTTAACAACTAATTAATGACACCACGTAAGCTCCTTTTCTAAAAACACAATTATTACCTTGAATGATTTAATTTTAAAATAAACATTACGTGAGATGACATGATATTGTCTATCTCTTCTAAACAGTATATATAGTTGTAAGTATAGTTATGACGATGGCGTAAAGCCGAAATAGCTATCAACTACCTGATAAAAAATTTGTAGAACTAAATACTTTATTATTTTATCCTATTACTAACTACTACTCTTCCAGGAACATGTGCGACTTTCAAATAGCGAATAAATAAATATGACTGATAATAATTTTACAAAAGTATCGCTTATTTATTTACATACGTAGTATTACTAGTTGTGTGAATTACTACGTTAGTCTTTACCAATATCTACAGAAGTGTCCGCAACCTATTCAAATCCACGGCACACCAAAACACTCGTTAATATTTCGCAGCACACCACATGCCAAAAAATGAAAATTTCATAAACGACTCTTGCAATTTATAATAATGAGTTTTCCTTTTACGATTTCTAAATACCTAACAGCTTATGTAATTTTCAATAAAAGCCAATTAAACCCTTTTACCTTTTCAAAGTGATGGAACACTTAACCCACAAAAATATCTAATTACAAAAAAATCATTTGTAAAAGTTGTACCTAAAAAAAAAGCGAAGCTATGTTGAGTATGTACGTATTTTCCACTTTTTTGAGTAACGTAGTCCAAAATAATCTTTCTCTTTTCAATAATAGTCTCGTTGGTCCTTCGTGACATAAAATAGTTGCCTCGGGAGAGCCAACGTATATCTGTCTGAAACATTCGGGATTGATATTTTTTAAAAAAATTATGGCTCTTGATTCGTTCATTGTTTGTAATAATTCCACTCGGAATTTTTGGCATCAATGCTTCCCAATATTTACAGCAATGTGTTATTTCTACGGTAGGATTTTTACACACGAGACATGGTCCATTTTATTCCTCATCATTATTGTTGCACTATCCGTGCATACACTAATACAATTATTCCATAAAATAATACAATATTTGTTTCAACGAGAATAATTATTTAAACGAAGATCTTAGCCACCGAATGGGCTTAATTTTTTTCAAATATGCAAATGCACGATTTTCTCGTTTTGGACGTGCGCGTTTGGACTCGCTGTGCACAAGTGTGCTGTGGCACTGATGAACAGTATTAGAACTATCAATATGATCGATTTCCTTTTTGTGCAATAATTAACAATAATATTACATTTTAATATTTATAAAACGACGTCATTAAATAAAAAAAAATCCAAATCTGAATTGAGATTTTTTACATTTCCATGTATTTTATCACTTATGACCCGGGTTTCGCCTTTCGGCATCTTCAGGCATTCGAGCACACGAGGAAACTCAAACTGGCCGATTGGAAAATGTCAGTTCGAGTTCACTCCTGCGCTCGAATGTCTGAAGAAGCCGAAAGGCGAAACCCGGGTCGTTAGTGAAAAAATGCATGGAAATGTACAAAATCTCAACAATTCAAATTTGATATTTAAATTCCATCAAGCTCCCTCAGTCGATGGTTTTAAATTATAAAAAATGTTAATTAGTGACACGTGTTAGAGAAACATCTTCGGACTAAATTCCATAAAATGGCACGCGGAAAACTATTATTTGTATTGACAATATTGTATTGAATTTCACTTCTAATTATTTTCTTATTCGTTTGAAACAGCTCAACTGATTTGCGCGGTTGAATGTTTTAAGCGCATTTGAAAGCCATGATTTTTTTTCAGTGTATTTATATCACAAATCCTGAAAAGCATTTTATTTATATTGTCAAGAGAAACTTAAGCCTAAATATATCAATGATGGCGTACATTATGCCTAAAAACATTTCAAAGTGTTTTACATTGAGCTACGGAAAATATAAAATGGTGAATAGTATCGATATATATGTGTTGTTTACTAACTAAAAATTGTACATATGTCCATAGATGGTGATGCTGATGATAATGTATGTGTCTGCAGTTTTTGATAATGGTAGGTTACGGTGCTGAAATACGTCGATGAATAAATATTATCATAATAATGTTATCAACTTCTGTAAATTGTAGTTTTGGATATTTTACACTTACTCCGTTTGGCGGTCCTCTTGCAATGGTTTCAAATCGTTTGTGATAGATTACCATCAGTTTTAAAGAGTTATCTCTAAAAAAGTCTTTTCTGGCTTATTCTATGATTGAAATTACCGCAGTATTTACCTTAAAATGTTCAACGGAAACGTTCCGCATTGCAATTGATTAATTTGGTAAATTGGACTTCTTTGTATTACTGAAAATTTTAGATAATAGGTAGGTGAAAATCCCCTAGAATAGCAAGACATGTGTCACTCGTGTTTGTGTTGTAATTGGAGATACCAAACTTTGTATTGGAAATAAAAAAACCGCAAAACAGGCGTTAAATAAATGAAAGATTGAAAAGTGTCCCTTTTTGGTGTTCGTGTAAATTTTTTTGAAAATTTACCGATTGGCATCCGCACCCGTTCTATATCACCTCGATGTTCACGTGATGATTTCAACTATGAGCGATGCTCTAAAATACCGTGCCCATTTCATGCTTATTTTCTTCAGTTGACGTGACAAAATCCTCAAGATTTGTGTTTTCTTGGCACTTGACAGCGAAATCTTGCGTTTCTTATACAGAGTCATACTTTTTTACAATAGTGATGCCATCAACTGAATATGCATATTTAGCTTAACCACTACTTATTACCCTATATCTATAACCAGCAGCAAAGGAATCTATTTCATTGTTGGAAAAACACATTCCACGATTTATAAAATATCGTTTGACATATTCCCGTTGGTTGAGCGATATGTATTAAATTATGATACCATTAAGTTAACTTTTACAGGTAAATAAATCATTAAAATTAAACATTGTGTTAAACACATACACGAATATGTTTCAGGCTACTACACATACACTTTATTGATCGAACGAAGGAAAAAGGATACACCCGTCTGTTGGCTTAAAATTAAAAATTTCCCTTATAAATACAGTAAAGGCCGTCAAGGCTGCGGGGTTACGCTTTGGCCACGAATCCCCCTGAAGCAAATATTGAGATCAACGGGGAATATCAATAAGTCGATTTAAAATAGGAATTAACACTTCATGATTTATGTAATAATCATAATTACAAAATAAGTGTAATCAATAAAATAAAAGTAACAACTTGCATTTCGTGCCTGTGAATCCTGTGATAATACTATAAAGTTTAACAATTTAACACCCTTGTGAATTTACCACGACCTAACGAATTTGCACTCGCTAGGAACACGATAATCCTGGAAAAAGTATATATTTGGTACAAAGTGAGAGAATTACAACATTGAACTTAAAAACTATGATCTATTTTGAATTCATATTATTAGGCTCCAATAAGAATCCGACAAGTTCAAACACAATAGACGAACCAATGCATCCCTATAATCGCAGCACGGTGCTACGTTGTCCTCGTAGGTACACGGACATTATTCTAAAATCAATGATGTTTTCCGGTGCAATCTGGCTTCGGCGTAGATGCATTTCAAAATGTTACTATTTTTGCGAGATACGTTCATATTTGCCATCTCAATGTTCGCGTGTGAAATCAAATTATGCAATCAAATAAATTGTGCAATAGTAAAATCCGTTTCCTTGTAAGGCAACGTTGCCCAGCTGGCCGGCCAGATTGAAGTGTGTCGTAAAGAGTATGGGACCGAACCGGCGAGGATGAACGTCGTGCGAGCGAGGGGAGAGAAATGCGCGCGCAGCCCTCCCCTCGCTTTTCCGCTCACGCGTCAGTCGCCCGCCATCGCCGAGGCGAGTTGCACGCGTTTCGTTTATATTTTTTTACCACGTGAAACATCTGAAACAATACTTCTTTATTCTCATTTTGTATTACTCCATTTTTTTTGTTTTGGTTTCGCGAGTGCAGTCCGTGATTTGGGCATCTGTTACTCAAGTGTTTCAATTAGGCCTTCAAAAGGTGATCGAATCGGTTCTCACCGTCCCGCGAGACGTCCCCCGCTCTCCCGCAGACGGTTTTTATCGATTCATAGAGCGCGCGAGCTGCCTTTTGGGCCGCCGCGTCCCGTCCGTTGCTCGTGATGCAAGCCAAGCTACTGAACATACATTATCCTTCCATAATGAACAAACAGGACCTCCTTCGGGAGGTTGTTGTCAAATACATCGACTACTTTTATCCACTGTAAGTAAAACAAATCTTTCATAGTACTCATGACAAACGAAGGATCCGGTCGGAAGGGCAGATATTTTTCTTACTGTGGTTTAGCATCGCACGCGTCGATGCGTAATTTTGAAATACCGCCCTTCACCTGTCTTGATGAATGTTTTGCCGCTCGAAATGACCAATCGCAGCGCATTTTTGTTGCCCGTAGAAGAAATATTGTGTTGCAAACTATTGTGTGTCGACATGTATATCCAAAATGTTGCTGACATAAACAAGTGTCCGTCAAATTGCAAGTGTAGCAATTAAATGCCTGACATTTTTATTATTGAAATTATTTTTTTTGTGTAGAATCATCGTCGCCATTTTCAAACCCTCCCCATGGGGAATTTTTCAATTCATAAATTTTCTAATAGATTTCACTGAAAATCTTCTTGATTCTTTATGGATAAATTACATGAATATGACTAAAACGTAAATTTATAGTACAATTTTGAGTATAAGATCTATATAAAATTTATTTCTGAATATATCTGTGCAATCTCTTTTTATTGTCATTTGTATCGGCTACATTTCACTACTGTTTTTGAAAATTAAATCGCACGTAATCCTGACTAACAAATCGCCCATTTTTAGCCACTAGCGTACTTTCAGGAAAATACGGTCGATAGCGTCTCGGATGGTGCTACGAATGGGCATTTATGAAATTTTAATACCTATTTATTTATGAAAACTTTACGAAACCGTTTATTTAGACTACATTTAAATTGATATGAATTTTGTCAAATAAAAGATTATAACTATTTCAGGAAACCACCTCAAATTAAGCATTAAAAATGATGCATTTATTGTTAAAATATACATACTTTAGCCATACTTATTTTCGAATTACACAATGTTTAAAATTGTCCATTTTAGGTAGTGCTGTCTTTATTGTAACAATTAACACACTCATGCACGACTGCATTACTGTGAAAATCCCAATAAGCCGACGCAGTGAAATTATTCGGTGTTTTTTTTTAATATTAAGAAAGACGATGACATGCGTATTTTTAAAAATATTGAAGATGAACTTTCCGCAGTGGGCACCGTTATTACGTTATATCCAACACGGACTTGACAAGTTCACCGTTGTTTTCCACCGACGTCCATGATCTAGTCTTACCTCAGAGAAAGCTAGAGAGTAAGCAAGTATATAAATGTTAGATTATGAAACCGCAGACCGAGAAAGTAAATCGCGACAATTAATAGTCGTGCTGTGATAAACAATGTCGCTATTTTGATCCGTTTCATAAACTTGATCTTCATCCACCGCGAAGGTTTACCGAATTACACTCGACTGAAAATTACCTTCAAACAGTTAATCTTCAAATATAATCAATCAGGACAAGCGCTGATTATTATCGGCATACGGAGTAAACTATTATAATATGAATCCTATAGTTTTTTTTCCTAATTCTAATTCGTCATCGTTAAAATTCAAGCTATGCATTAAATTTGCGGTAAATTGGGCTTTTCCAACGCAGAACAAAACCCATGAGTGATCGCTATACTTTACTATACAAGGTGGAGTTGTCTGCAACGCGCATCGCTTTAACGAAATATTGGTTCTTTATAATTCGCTGATATTATTTTAATCTCTTTTTAATTATCATCAATCATTGTCTTCTGCCGGTGGAAGTATTATGGTGTTTTTTAATTATTTTATTATTGTTTTCGCATTCCAGTATGGCGTGTTCATTTTTGACAATGCATGGGACGATTATGGCGTCAACCAAAATCTGGTTTTCTATTAATAACTTTTCCGGTCAATACCGCTTTCAATTGAATTAAATTATTGGCGCGAACAACATACCTACATCTACATTGTTGTAAATATTCGTTCTATAGGCTTGTTGTTTTTAGTATTTTCTGTTTATGCTCGCAGTCACAGTCAATCATTGTTAATATGAATAACGGTGAAGCGTCGTTTAATCAGTGCTCCGCAACCTTTTTATCGCCAACGGCACACTTAAGCACTGCGTAGAATTTCGCGACACACCGCAAGAACAAAATTTAATATGTAATTTTCTCAAACAGAATTTACATTTTTTTTAATTATAACTGATTAGACCTTTTTTTACCTAGTTATGTGCTATTCCACCCTTTCGAGGTGATGGAACACTTGATTTCGTCTTCAAAATAAATATATATGTATTTGAAAGTTACAGTTTAAACAAAAATACATTAATAAGAGCTAAGAGAGTAACTAACAATATCACTAAGCTAGACTACATATTAAAGATAATTCATTTACATCACTTGAGCTTATTTTAATTTTTTTGCTGATTTCAGTATATTAGATATAACAAAGTGTGACAATGTTTATTTCTTCGATTAAATTTTGTAGATTGTTTGTAAGTTAATGTTGATTTATTTTCTATTTTTTTTGGAAACATTACGACGCGGCACACTTACGCCGTGTCTTGCCTGGACGAAGTCAGTGCGCGGCGATTTGAATCGATGTATGACGAAAAATGGCGAAGGGGCAACGCTGTCCTACGTGTAAGCGCGCCACCGCGCGAGCTAATGCAAAACACACCGCCGCGCTCACTTTGCGTAAAAATGTCAAATGAACTGATCGCGTCCCAGAAGCGGCGTGCCTCATGTCTTCGTCACCCACACGTAGGACACTCTCATTGTCGGAGAACGATTGATATTTTCTAGATATGCTGCGCTGCCTCACGTTTGCGAAGACTTCGTCCACTAAAGACCCGTTTGCATCGTCTCGCGGCACACCGATTGCGGAGCACTGGTTTAAATTGCTTGTAGTACTATATTGATAGTTACGTAATGTTATTATCTTATTATGACTATCAACTGTTACTATTCGATCACATCTCATGTTATTATCTTTTCCGCAGAATTGGTTTTCCGATTTTTGCGTTAATGGCGTGAGTTATAGCAATACGACTTATCAAGACTGGGAGTTATTAAATTTAAAAAATAACACCCCCTAGCTGCGTTGCTTGCGAGTGGTAAATGGGCCAAACACGTTCTTCACAATTCTAGTCGTCGCCTAATTTCACTAGGTTTATTTTGGGGACGAAACTTGGACGCACGCTGTCACTCCAATATGAACTTCTTAGTTGAGTTAGTACAGTCGCCTTGTGTATGAAAAAAATATGTCTCTTCTTACCACATCACCTCGGCTTCATTTTTGTGAAACTTTCTACCGGATACCACTTGCTTCGGTGTTTGCTGGGTTTTCGGAGGTTTTATTTGGTTAACTCGACGGCTGTCAAGTGCCATTAAAATGCAGTTATATATATATAAGTATGTATGTATATTATGATAGGTACGCCCACAGCATTTTTGTCAGTATGTCTGTCTGTATGTTAAAATGAAATGATTTAGTTATGACTTCCTCGAAGACAGCATAAAGTAATACACTTAACTGTAGTAAACTGTGTATGTATTGTCTTCTGAATAAAACCTTGAAAATTAGACGCAACCATATATTTTTTGGCAAGTCGTAAAAATTACCTTATATTTTGGACTCAATTTTGAATTTTTCAAATATGATGTTGTTTTTATAGTCACCTTTCGAGAAACATATTTCGTCGTAAACCTGTTTTCGCACAAAATAATAATGCTGACGCTAATTTGCTATGAAAACGTTTACAAAAAACCGTTTCTAATAATGTATTGATAATATGTAATTTTTGAATTAAGAAATCATTTGTCTTTCTCAAAGAAGTCTCCAACGTTGTGGATATTGTCCAAGTTAAGTTAAATTTGTCTAACATTAATTGAATCTTTATTGATCCAGTTCCACATAAATTGCACTGCAATAAAAATAATCATTACTAACACGGAGTCTATTGAGTCATTTCTGTGTCACACTCTATTTTATTTAAAATCACACGTAATTCCTTCGGTGTCAAAGGTTTTCATACTGTAACGATGACGTCCATTAATATTCCATTTTAAAATTTCCTTGTTCATTTTTTCATCAAATGAGTAAAAATAACATTTGTACTCGGTCGGTAGCACTCACACTACAGCCGGATTGCTAATGTTTTTTTTTTGCAATTCGAACCGTCAAATTAACCTCGTCAAAAAATTCTCATTGGTGATAGCTTTACCAAAGTATAGTTTCACTACCGAAATAAATTGGGGCAATTCAAGAATACAAAAACCTTGTTTGTAACCTTTCTTGTACCGTCGAGTCTGGCAAATCAGATTATGACGAGGCTCCCAATCTACGCTAGTTTATTACTGTGCGGTTGCTGGGAAGTTCGATGTCCTCTGGACTCTGGACATTTCATGCCAAAACCCCTAGCTTCTACCTTTGCGTATTTTATTTTTACCTGCATTTATGTAATGTTGACATCATATAATGGACTAAAGAAGTTTTGCGGTTTGTTTAAACAATATTTAAACGACATCTTTGCTTTAAGCTTTCACAGCAGTGATAATGATAAAACACACACCCACACACTACGGCCGAGATTGTGTTATCACGCACGTTTGGTATGATGGACTGGTTTGATTCAAACTACCGACAAATTAGATCATTATGGCGTTACAATATTTTCATAGTTTGCAATGAAGACTAAACGACCAAATTAATTGTTCTTTTAATGACTTTATCATTTTTTTGTTGGCTGTTGCTATCTTTACATGTTGAGAAAATATATGTGTAGGCCTTGAACCTCGTGACCTCTGCCGTATTTCACTCGTTCTGTATTTGAAAAGTAGTTAAATAAATATCGAATAAATGTCAACGCAAACAGTTCGCGCAATCATTTTACCGCTCTGCGTGCCAAAACACTTCGTAACTTGTTTTCGCCCGCTTTGAAGAAGCTTAGAAGTTAGAAGGCATTTTAAAATGGGAAGAATAATTTTACTTACGTGATTTATTCACTATAGTTTAAAAGGCATTTATTCAATATTTTATAATATTCAAGTACGAAAAACTAAAACTCGGATGGTGAGTAGGTAATTATAGTTATGAGGTATGCTCAATAAATTTTTGAAAATAGTTTGCTCCGTTTAAAAAAAATCGAATTTGCTAACATTGCAAATTGCAATGTGTGTTTGCTGCTAACGATGATGTGTGGAATTCCACAATTTTCTCTAATCGATTTCGTCTGTTTTTATTCGTCCTTGATAAAGTAATGAAACATTTTTGTAATATGTGGCTTAGTAATATTCATTATTTATGTCTGTTTCCGAACGGACGGACCCTTTTATCTAAGTCGTTGTAGCCCGCGCCAGTGTCGTCCGATTGTCATCAAATCAGGCGTAACGGGAAAACGTGCTACGAAACTTTCTCCGACCGAATTCGCTCGTTTATTTTTGTCGTATAGACCTTTTCGACGTACCTACAGAACACTATTCTACTACAATGTGTAGGCTTGCTTTGGCTGCGGCTGCAAAGCTTTTCCTTGTGAGAATCACAGTATGTTTTTAATAAAAAAAATACTCGGATTTTTCGTGGATTATTTTTCTTTAGTGCTTTTCTCCACATAAATGCCACATTATTGAATAAAATCCCTTACTAGTTGTCATTGGTTTTCACAAACTTTTTCTCCTAAAGATTCTGTGTACTTACAATTTTTTTTACCATATCCGCTCCGAGTGTGGAGTGTATGGCTTCCTAGTGGAAGTATCTCAAAAGAAATTTTCTATGAGAACTGCATGTTACTCAGTTCCTCAACCTCTCTTTTTACGAAGAGGGTAGAGATAGAAGGATAGGGATAAGACAGGGCTAGTGGTTAGCTAATCGCTCTTGCTATGCCCCGCTTTTAGGATCAGGTGGGTGGGAGGTAATTTCATACATCACAAACATTCATATCTACGAACAGAAATCTGTAAATCGATTGAAAAATCATTTTACAAAACTGTCCGCACCGGGATTTGAACCCGAGACATCGGAAACCGTAGCCGACGATGTTAACAACTGCGCCACGGAGCCGACGTGCAAATACATAGGAATTTGTATTTTTTCAATGGATCCAGAGATAAAATTGTGGAAATCCATAACTTTTAAATTTCATTTGTGCAAGAAGTGTTGCCCGTTTTTCGTTTCCTTGAGAAATATTTTGAAACGATGTCCGCTCCCAATGTGAAACATGTGGACTCAAAATGGAGTTTACCTCAAGATAACAGAAATTGATCTACGAGATCTACTTGTTACTCATTCACTCATCTTCATTTCAGAGAGAATAAGGATAGAAGGATAAGGCTTAGGACAAGTGGTTTGCTAGTCGCTCTCGCTTCCCATCGTGTTTTATCGTGGGAAGGAATTTAGATACTTATCATTGACATTCATACCTTCGAACACATACATAAATCGATTGCTCAATCAATTTATGAAACTATTCGTTCTGGGATTCGAACCACCTTGAACACCGAAACCAAAAACGTTGACCACTCTACATGCTTGGCCTTATTGAGAAATTTCCTCAGACTATAAACTCGGTATGAATTCATTCTACAAATAATACTCGATTATAGTATTTTTTCTGCGACAGAATTTGTATCAGATTGTACGTATCCGCGTTTGTTTACGATCGTCCGTTCTGCTCCGATTCCGCTGCCCACATTAACGGCCGGATCTGCTTCAACATGAAATCCCAATAATTTCACTCGGATTTACCCATCCGTGAGCGACATACTTGTATCAACATTGCGTACTTTGTCTATCATTTTATGAATATTGTGAAATATGGTATTGGCATCTGCAATAGAATAAAGCGATGAACACCTGGAACAACAACTGTCTAGTGCAGAAATTATGACTAATATGGATAGCGTTTCGAATAAATTATTTTATAGAAAAGTTTACTGCGAAATTATCGTACTGCATGATTATTGACTTCGTGAATCCATTCAATCTTATAATAGGAGCAGCGCTTGCTGAAATCGTTTGTCAATTCTGTAAATATATATTTTATTATGTCAGTTATTTCTGCTTATATTTATTTTTACAGCTTTTTTTTATGAAATATTTTTCTCGTAAAAAGGTGTCGCCCAAACTTGTCAGCGATGCGCTGGATACTCCCAAATTCAAATCACTTGAGTTAAGAATTTAACTCCAGCGGAATTTAACTTGGTCAAAAAAATAGCAGTATCCTAGATCTCAAATGTTTAATTGAAAAAAAATAGATGCATTTTATATTTGGACATACATTCCGATCGCTGATCGAGGCTCACCACTTGGCTACATGCCGTAAGTGTTATCATTGACCCTCTCATTCTAACTTTAGAGAAAAGATTTTTTACATAGATCTTTGGAATATTGGCGGCGCATTTTTAGTTTGCTGTGGAATAAGCATAGGTATATCATTAAGCTACCAATGTTTAAGTTTCAGTTCCAGGTTTTTCTATTACAAGTTATTTCTTTCGACTGATATACATACGTATGCGATGTATGTACAACTATAATACCTTATGTAATTTATTATTTGTATCTTGAATATAATTATTTTCTACGACGTTTTTTCGCGATATTTGCTTTCATTAAACGCATAATTGATACCTTCGTAAGATGAATATTGAAATGTGACGTCATTGCGAAGTAACATCTCGTGATCGTGGCATGACCGCGAGCTTTTTCGTGGTTTTACCCGCCCACCGTCCTTTCCCTATTCCTCGAAAAGCGTTTAAATAATACAGCAAACCCTCCGATACTTTTAATAATTAGCGGTATATGTATTCTAATTGTTTTGAAGGGTTACTTTATAATTTCTTGACAACTATATGTTTAATATAATTTGAGACATCGACTGAGAGCGCTTGATGGAATTTCAATATCAAATTTGGATTATTGAGATTTTGTACACTTCCATGTATTTTGTCACTAACGACCCGGGTTTCGCCTTTCGGCATCTTCAGGCATTCGTGCGCTCGAATGCCTGAAGATGCCGAAAGGCGAAACCCGGGTCGTTAGTGACAAAATACATGGAATTGTACAAAATCTCAATCCAAATTTAACTATATGTTTAGTTATTAATATTACTTGTTTAGAACGCTAATGGCAATATCTTATCTTAAGTATTATTTTGCCTGTCCGCCTTATCGCTTATTCTCCTCAAATGTTTTATATCTTATTTACTTGAACACCTGTGATAAAAGTTTCATGTGGGTTTTGTCTCTAATTTATGAAGTTAAATATTTAATACTCGCTTTATTATGATTCGCATGCGTAACACTCGCTCACAGTGATATATATTATGTCATAAGTTATCTTGTTCCTAATTCTTATTATATTTACATGGAATTGTTATTAAATCATATCCGTTTGCTATCAAAATACGACTCGAGTCAAAGGAAACCCAGTTTTTCTTCCGCCTCTTAAACGGATATACTTACATAAGTAGTATCGAAGTAATTAAATCATGACTAATTACTCGCTTGCGTCACTTTAATCGTCGTAATAATTTTCAAATAGAAAGAGCTTAATAATGAATAGCATATATATTGAATGCATGTACATGCTTCTTTCTATTTTCTATTAGTTAATCTTGTAAATTGAATTAATTTGGTGCAGGCGCCATCATCCAACCATAAAGAACTGACACGTAATGTCCAACAGGTTTCGAATCGATTAACCTTTGATCATTGATACTTACCAGTTTTTCTTGAGCGTTGTTTACTTGGTGTGTAATTCTTTAAGCCTGTATACGTGTGAAATATTTATCTGTTCATCGTTTTAATTTGTATTGTTTTCTTTATTTTTCAGTGCGTCTGGAACCAGTGCAGTGGCTATTGATAACAAGATAGAGCAAGCAATGGTAAGTCAACAATTCTGTTGCTTTGTTTATTTTATACGTACATGCGAGGTAGGCGTACAGATATAAGATAACATTTTCATTCAATGCGGAGAATAAATGAAATGTAAATATTTATGAATACGTATGAAAAAATTCGCTCTGTCGAAAAATATACACAGTACATATTTTAAAATATATCGCCACTCTAGTTACTTCTTTTGTTCATCGAGCGAAATTTGTGCGACGAAATGAAATCTCTCACGGAATAATTATTCGGCGGCTTAACAAACATAGTGAGCGATAAGATAAGATAGGAAGCGAAAACATAAATTTTCCTTCGGAACGTTAAGAAACCTTCATTACGATCTGATTATATCAGAAGTATTTAGACAGTATATGAGATTTTTTCTATCGAGAGAGCTAATCCCGTACCAGTGGTACGTACCACATATCGGGTCGATATTGATACAGAATTCCCGATAGTATTTCTATATAAACGAAACATTCATTTTCGATTTAATCCTATCTGCTTGAAATGAACTGAAGAATTAATGGCATTTGATTTTCATACATTACCGTTAAATTGAAGAGTGAGTGTATTATTCTATTAATACCGTATTCGAAATACTTGACTTTTCCTGTTTGCGTATATAAATAATATAACAAAGTGTTCAAAAGCGTAGGTATTTGCGTGCATGACCCCGCATGAAGGCGGGATTGTTATAATTGGTTTATTGGCGTAATTCGTATATTATTACTTACTACGTTAATTTTCTTTCTAAAATTAAAATGAAAATATAAGATGCTGCCTATCGTGACGATGCCAGTCCTTGAGCAGTGAATGTTAGAGATATCGAAAACTATTATGCATGCTTGACACACTTCAGCTGGAAATTATTATTTTGAATGAAGCACAGAATTAATCCCGCTTTTGACAAGTGAGTGATGATAGTTTACAGCCGCCAAACATCTTGTTAGTAATTTATCAGAGCCTGTTTGTTATTTGTTTTGTTTGAATAGCTCCTTATGCAAGTTATGCTTTTATGAGACAAAAACCTTTTCAGTAGTTGATGTATTACCTGCATGTATATAAATATTACAAATCCGAAAATAAAAATATTTTTATCAAAAAATCATTTCTGCTATTATAACTACATACCTACCAGCTTTCATTATCTATATAAAATTATCTACCTATATCTACAAAGCCTATACCTTACCCAGTTGCAAGTGGAAAATATATATAAATCTTTGGTATATAAATACACCTAAAAGTATTTTTTTTTCACTTTTATACGTACGTTGGTTATATATTATATTTTAATCAATTTTACTTCCAAAACATATCTTTCGTGTTCTACATTTTGTTTTCTCGCAAAGCAGTTGATTGCGCCTATATATTCTTGTCTAGCTGTTATGTTTACTTTTTATCAAGGTAATAGAGAGATAGGAAAACCTGTTTTACCCCAACAGCTAGCTCCATCGTATTCACGTGAACTGCTATATTTTACCGTTTTTGAAAATTTATATTTTCCTCCCAACAATTTTTCAATATTGTAACTGCATTTTTCAAAAAATATTTTATATTTAATTTTAACGTCAATTCGAGTAAAATATCTGATATTTTCTTGAACGTAAATCTAGCTTCGACTAAATCACTAGCGTCCTGCCTACCGCTAAACAACGCCAGAGTGCGCATCGCGATCGATAAAACCATAACGGGAAAGCACAGCACGCTCGCTCTGTCATCCTTCGGGAACCATGGCAACATGGATTGTGTGAGCATTGCATTTTTGAGCATTTTCGGGAATCAGATTTTTAAATTTTTGTAAATTTATTCAGTCACATAATTTTTGTAATTTCAATATTTTATACCATATCTTTTGTAGATTAACTCTCGTACTTTCATTATGTAATAAATGACATTAATGGTTGTTTCGTCAAGGCTTCTTGACTTTTAATTTTGTTAATGATACGTGTTTGGAAGTCCTTTAAATTGGATGTAATAAATAATATAGACTTTATGCTAGCTTAACGCGAAATGTTGTTTTACAAAATGGTTTGGCGGTGTGAATTTATCGCTTTAGATTTTAATGTTGCTAAAATATTGTGTATCGCGTGCACCAAGTTAGTTTTGGCACAATCAGTGATCAACTAAAGGCGGCAGGTACAATTGGAGACGTGACACCGTGGAATTTCACTAACTTTTTTTGGAAAGAGGCAACGGTATCTTGTAACGCAAATCTTACAACTTGTTCAATATTTTAAATTGTAGTTATCAACCCTGATAATGCTTTCAAACATCTAGTTAAATTTTGGTAACCTAATCCTTATTGATAAACCTTTTTGCTACCGATCTTACTAAATTAAATATCTTACACTGTGAGAAGACCCGAATCGAAGAGAGGCGGATGGCTGGTTATGGACGTCCCGGAAGGGCTGGGATCTCAAACAAACACCATTTCAAATCAGGTTCAACACTTATTTATTTTTAATCGAAGATGCAGTAGTTTACACTGCACAAAAATATTCTTAAAACATAAAATTGAATCTACATTTACTTAACAACTGAATTTAATTTAAGTTATAATGCAAATGGCACGACAAACGATTTTAAATTACGTCCAATTTCAAAACAAACACAAACAATCCACAACGTCAAAGGTGCCGACCACGCTGGCCACCTCCACTCGAAAGATCGTAATCAACTCACACATAAAATCAAAAGGACTCCCGCATCGTCGGAGTCACCCCTTTTCGTCAAAAATGGACTCATCTTGCGAACGTTTCCGCAGGCGATGGCCGTGCGCCCTGACGACAGTTGGGTCGATTTTTCCGATTTATTGTCATTACCGCTGTGTGATTTCAGTTATGGACCCTAATAAAACTTAAACTTAACGAAAAAACCAGGGTGTGTCAACTGTTTTTTTACATTAGTGTTCTTTTCATTGTAGTATTTATTGGTAATAGATATTATTACATAGCGTGAGTTCTCGATTTTCAAGATTTTCATATCCACAGAATATTTTCATTTGGATATTGAATTTTCATTTTTTGTTTGGTAAAATATTTTTACCGTTTTTATTATTTTTGTGGTAGGGTCGTTTCGCCAGTGCTCAGTCAGTGAAGCGACAGGTGTACTTTCAAAAGGAATTTTGAGTCAATGAATAATACATACATATTTTTTCGCTGTTATTTCATTAAACAGGGACTAAGCAATGTAACCAACTTATAATAAAATAGTTAATATTGTTCCAAGCATAACATAATAGAAGTTTACAAAAAATGTACTTTCTTCTAGTCCTCGGCCCTCTTAATCTAGTGTTCAGCCACGTTCGTCGCCAGTATTCGGTAACGGATACCATGAATTTTTTTCTTTCTCTCGCGTTCCGCTTTGATGTGAGCAAAAGAGAGAAAAAAGAAGAAGTTATCGGTTCTCCTCTACATATATACGTTTGTGTCACTTTGCGTGCTTTGAAACAAGGCTGAATCGAAAACCAGTTTATTTACATATTTTTAAAAGTTTTTTTTTTAACTGGCAAATTTTCGTAATATCGATACAATGTGCCAACACTTTATCACCACTTATTTTTTGATCAGTCATCATTATTTAATATTTATTTAAAACCATAATTACCAACGGAAATAAACGAACATTTAAAAGGAAAGTAATTTCCTTAGAGAAACGTCAAAAATTCTGGATCGATTTGAACTCGGCGAGAAAGTTTTAGGAATTTCGAAGTAATGTAATTTAAATGAAGATACAAATCGAGCAATTAAAAATAAAAATCAACAAGGGACCAAGTATCCATTGGGTCGTTTGAATCTATGACTCGAGTTCCTCGTGTAAAAAACAAAGCATTAAAAAATAGAAATTTTCCTTATAAAATGGATTAAAGATTGTAATGGGAAGCATTCGCCGTTGAATTTCCAACTAATAAAACAAAAGGCTTTAAAAATTGTTTTTCTATATCTGCCTATCAGAAATACTTCGTTTCAATAGTGAAAATCAATCGAAACATTAAAATTATAATAAAACGCTTTTTGAGGTTTCAGTCTCAAGCAGACACATTATAAATTATCACCTAATCTTAAAAATAGGCCAAAAAAACCATTTTTCGAAAGAAAAAGCTGGTAACATAGTTCTGCATCCAACTGACGATTAATCGCTGCTTATTCGAAAATAGAAATGGTCGAATACCTTTCTATTTAAGGAAACTTGCGAAGTAAAAATGTGATTTTTTTAAATTGCGTATTGCAGCATATAGGTCAGTATAGTGCAGATATACATTGGCAAGTGGCAAGACTATCTACACGAATTAAAAAAAATCATTTTTTTTAAATATATCCGCTATTATTTAATTTTTAAGCTCAAAAGGCCAACTACTGGCGACGGCTGACTTTAGGAACAAGCACCCTATGTGGTATTCTTTATCAGTGATGCAGACTTGATTTTACACGATGGGTCAAAACTTACTATTGCGTCAGTATTAAAATAATTATAGACTGCTCTATATTATTATATAATTGAACAATGTATTAAGAATGTTTATCTCTTGTTATAAAATAAGCGTTAACATTGTTATGTTATTGATCATGAAAATATTAATTGTCATATTAATTAAAAAATGACAATTTTCAACTGAGCACGTTCTCCTGCACGTTGGTTTGCAGTGATTTTATTATTGCAATGTGTAATGTTCGTAAATCGAAATGCCAACCATTGATCATTGCATTTTTTTAAAAGCGCTTAATATTTAATCTAATTACAAAGGTTAATATTATTTTACTATAGCTTTCGTGTTGATTCAATAGAACACTTTTAATTCTAAATATAAGGAAGCAGCGTACAGCAGCACTAATACATAATAGTACATACTAATGAAATATTGACGAATCTTTCCTTTGAATTAATTGATTCAATTTGATGCACAATATGTAATTCGTGTTTATAGACAATGCTCAATATTTAAACAGGTACATATTCAAGTTAAACTCTCCTTTATTTAAAATTTTAAGACATCGACTGAGGGTGCTTGATGGAATTTAAATATAAAAAAAGATACTTCGACATTCGCAAATCACTTGCTATTGGAGAACCATACGTTGAATGCGGATGATAGGGTTAAATTGTTGCATCAAAACATGGGGGGTCAAAAATTATTTTATCAAGAAATTTTGGAAATCAATAGAGCCCAGTTAAATTCCTTGCCGATTCTGAACGAACAGCTGAACCTTCCAAACTCCCCGTTGCTGTATCCTATACGTTGAATCACCTAACAGATGCCACTAAATGTGGAATGATTGTAAATATTTATCCTTTCGTCGAATTGCATCCCGTCGAAACCAACAATGCCATTATAATTGTAAAATCACTAGTAATTCTAACATTAGTTGGAAAGCGGCAATTCGCCACTCTGTTAATGCGTTGTTTACAAAATAAGGATTAAGGCGATTCTCGAAATGTTAACTCAGGTATCAGTGTGGATCCTAGACGTATAATATTTTATCTCGTAAATAATATTTGTCGTATTTGTGTCTTCTATATAAACGTTAGACACTGTATACTGCCTGTCAGTTCGAGTCCATTCGTGCGCTCGAATGCCTGAAGATGCCGAAAGGCGAAACCCGGGTCGTTAGTGCAAAATACATGAATGTGTACAAAATCTCAATAATTCAAATCTGCGTTATTTATTTACCATTGATGCATATTTTCGAAATAGAAACGATGAACTGCATCTGCTCCAAATTCAATCACCACAAAACGCCCCGTCTCGTCTCGCAGTCGGTCTTCTTGTTTTATATTCTTGCTAAGATTCTCGCAATTGCCATAAAAAAAATGTAGGTCTGTATCATTTCAAGACAAATTATTCAAACATTACCTGACATGTATTAAATGAACCGGACGGGGAAATAAGGCAGGAACATTCTACTTTTGGAATATTCCATTTGGAATTCACTCCACCTTCAACATATTCAGTTATTGAATCACAATAATTTACACTTTGATCAAAATGACTATCTCAACATTTTATTTATTGAAATCAATTTATTTACGGGTTCCAATCTATGAATATTAAAAATATCGTTGAAGTGCTTTATTATTATACATATTTGTATTATCTTTAAAGTACCACACATAATACAATAAGTTGGTGGGCTTAGCTATAAATAAAATAATCGCATACGCAATAAAATGTATCTACAAGAAATACTAATTTGGTTATCTATCTTATCTATACAGTCTATTATTATTTGGAATCAGGTGACATCAATTTTACATTTACACAATGAATTACACAATTAATTACAATTAAATTTCCAAGATTTTTTCTCAAGAAAAATATATGTTTTATAGGCAAATTAATTGTGTACATAACGTTTTGATTTACATTTCGAAATCGGTGAATGGCTGTTTGCAAAAAAAAAAACTTAGAGTTTGGTACCTATCTTACTTTCGAAATGGATGACATCATCCTTCTCTTGTGCAGAAGCAAAACGCAAATTGTGCGGAAATAAGTTTTATTTATCACTCGACACAGTGGCTATATGATGAGACATTTAAATTATTTAAAATCAGTACTTTTTCAGTCTTAAATATCTACCGAAACGAAGTAAATTTTCCTGGATTAGGATATGTTGCCGGTTTTATAAATTACTGCCAATACTTATACACATTTTAATAATTACAATTGTACACGACATTCTTTTAGTTTAAGGTAATCTATTGCCACATAAAATATTATGTAATCATGTGACTTTAAAACGTCTTTGAAAACTTCTATAATGACATTATAATCGCCGACAACGCGTATTGTTTCCCCGGAATCGTATCAATTTTACAAAATTGAAATGTTCGTCCTACTTTCAACGCAATCAATTCCTCCGGTCGTATTTTGATAGCGTTATATATGGTTATCAACCATGTATGATTGACATTTCTACCAATAGCCATGCCATCCACCCAACGCTTGTGCAATTATTTTATCCACCGTTAAAGCTTCACAGCTTCAACCGACAGCCAATCGCGTCTGGAAATTTATCGGAAAACTGTCACTATTTTTACTAAGTTATTCAAGCTCACACCATTTTCCGATCGATTATTTGTCCGGCGCCACTCTTGGCATTTCATATTTACATTCCTTTCAAACTGATCTCATTCAATTTGAAGTGTTGTACTATTTTTTTTTATACGAGAGTTTTGTTTCGATGATTTTGTTTTCCCCAAAGAAATAAACAATTATTTTCAAAATGGATGTTGGTTAAAATAGGATCAAATAACAAAGTATTTAGTTCTACAAAATAGAGTTCTACCAAGTAAATTCCAATTCAATCAATGGACGTTGGTTATTTAGTTCTCTTTTGCTACCACGTATATATTGTAATTCTATAAATATGACAAAATATCAATGAACTATTGGATTACTAATAAAGATGAAATTTGGATTATTGAGATTGTACACTTCCATGTATTTTGTCACTAACCAAATTTGATATTGAAATTCCATCAAGCACCCTCAGTCGATGTCTTAAAAGATGAAATGTTCAATATGTTTTCTTACTTATCAACAATCTCACTCGTGATATCAGCAATCTTCACACTCACAGCTAGCAAATTTATTAGCTGTTTGATACAATTTTGAGTACACAAACAATATTTTACTGTCTGTATTTTTCCATAAACCTGCTATCTTTCGGAGCGTACTTTATGGCTGATATTGACTGTTTTTTGTAGATCAAAGATCACTCTGGATGTTTAGACTCAATGGCAGATGTGTGAAATTAATGAATGCAATCTCTACATGGGGTTATAAGTGACGAACCTTTGACAAAATTAAGCTGACCTTTCCACCTTTTTCACTGAGTTAATCAGGATAAAAGCAGTAGTTAAAAAAGCAGCAAAATTATTGCTGTGAATGGCCTCCCACATCTTAAACGCTTCGCTTGTTATTTGTATGAGAATATCTCGGTGGCTAAATCACTGCACCATTTTAAACGCAAAACTATTGAAGATCCGTTAATTTTTATTGCGGCATCCATTTACTGTTACTTAATACTATACTTTTTTCTTATATTAGGAACATCAATTGAGTTTGCAAATGACGTAAGTCTTAGAAAGGTTAAATATTATTTTAATTGACCAATAATCAATTTTTATTATGTCATGTTTTTATTTACAAAAACAAAGCGGGTGAACCTGTTATTCAGACTTCAATAAGTTGTCAAATTGTGTATCAAATTAATTGAATTCTACCGAGCAAATATTCGATCTATGAATTAGTGTGTACAAGTCGAAAAATATGGACTATTTAACATACATACTTGATATTTTTAACATTCTTCGGCGTCTAATATCGGTACCATGGAATATTTTTCAAAACTGATTTATATCCAGTTTATTCCATTTCTTATCATTCATATTGCAAAATACCAAACGAATCCTCATATAATATTACATATTTGTTTTGTTTTTCTTTTTGGGCGTTGGCCTTTTTAATTCGATTGATAACTTTTGTTTTATTGTTACTTTTCTAAAATAACAAAAGCGTTATCTTTATTGACTGAAATGTTATTTTTTCCTAGAATCTCGCCCGCTCGTACAGTCTCCGTTAATAATTTTGTTTTGAATCGATACGCTAATTGGTTTGCTGTCTGATAATTTGTCGTCTCAGGGTTAAGAGGATTGTCTTTATTTAAGCCTTTAAAACATTATTATCGCGTTTATCTATCTCCATAACATAAATTGAACGTGGCAATTCAATTACGCACTTGTTTCGTTTAACCTGAGTTAAACATTATTTTCTCAAAATAAATCCTCCAGAAATAATATCCGTTTCGAGAATAACGCTATCGTATCATATAATATACACCATCAACTATTGCGTATACTTGAACAATTATAACGCTTGAACGATATTTTCTTGTACCCTAGGCAATATTCAATAGCTCGACAAATAAGGTAAAATACGTACATATATTTATTGAATAAAATTTTTATTTTTTCATCATATGCTTATTGAAATGCTATAGTGCATGTTATAAACAATCACTCTATTTTTTATTAATCCTTTTGTGTCCGTATTTTAAACACGAAAGAAAAATTGTCGATAATGTTTATTCACGTAACAAAAACGCTTCTTCTTCGTCGTTTATCACATTTTATATCTTATCTTTTTGTCATAAAAATATGATAATTTATCTTGTTTTCGTTTTTTTACACTGAATTTATCGAGGCCACGTAAATAAATATCAATATGAACACAGTGAATCTTTTTTGTATCGAACTTGTCAACTGTATTTAAAAGAATGACTAGTTGTTATTGTGCATTGCGCATTTTATGAGATTTTTTTAACTCGCGTCTTTATTTAACGTGAATTATCCTTTTTAATTTTATAATTGCATATCATGTACGCGGCCGCAACATTATAACTTGCGTTGTTAAAGCAGTATGGTCATTCATTAAGCTGCATTTAGTTTAAATAATTTGTGTTTACGAATACTGCACGTCTGTATAACTCATGCCCGTTCTTTACGTCTTATTGATAAATATTCAATAAATTGCAAATACATATTTGATAAAATGCAATTTAAAATTGATTATTTTTTTGTTCTCGCTTAGTATTGATTAAAGTAATGCCATGTGTATCGATAACTCAATGTCACGCCGCATGGTTAAATTATGTATGTACATATTATTTCATATGACATTTAAACCACCGCTTCAGTAAATAGTAGTGTATTCATAATTATTAATCCTTAGAATAAATACAGCATTTTAAAAATGCAATGGCAAAATAAGTATCAAATATGAGTGACTTCTAGGTGATTTCTTATAAAAATACAGATTTCTACCTCTTCCCAATTTTTTATATTAACTTAAGAGTATGTAAAGTCAATTTGAATTATATACCTACATTTTCCAGTTTTTGTCGTAGCAATGTTTTATGAAAATTGTGCATTTTTTTTGTTAACTGTATCCATGAATCATTTTTTATTGAACCTATTATATTTAGCCTACCAAAATAATCTCGAAATGTCCTCTTATGGCAGGTGACGTAAGAAGTTTTGACGTATTTTGCTAGTAAAAAATAGTGTGGCGTGACTTCACACAATTACATAAATTATTTTCACTCGCTTGGTTCTTTTAGCACCTTTCATTTCGATTTAAATTTCATGTGTATCGTTTTTGACTTATTAATTTATATTAAAACGTATCATACTTAAATTTGGATCAGTTCTCCGAAATCGTACACATCTGGCTGCACAATGTATGCATTCGAATTGATCATCAATTTCAATTTCTCGTTGGTTAGAAATTCTTATTTATTTTCCTGCGTTCCCACGTCATCGTGCCTAATGAAATTTCTGGATAGTGCATTAGTTGAGTACTGATGCTTTAATTTAAATTATTTGCTTGCAGTCTCTTAATAGACACGCAATTTTGCTATTTGTTCCTCATATCTGAGCGCGATCTCTTTTTTACTGCCATAATGAGACAACAGAAACTGTCATATGTATTATAATAAACTAATTCAGCGGAACGTGGTTATATTTACAATCACATAAAAAGACTGTTCGACTGAAAATACGTTGAATAGACAGGTAGACATACTCACCGATGATATTTTTATATTGCTCGAAAATTTTTATTTGAGTTTATGTTTGAGAAACATATTTTTTTCTCAATTCTGGTCGATGTGTTGTCTATTATTTTATAGTTATCAAATGCATGGCGTATTGGCCGTCAGATGTATACGAATTTTCTTCTATTTTACAAAATAATAAAAACAATAGCACCAACAACACATGTTGCCTAAATACCATTAAGGGCTGAAATTAAATAACTAAAAATGTCAGTTTATGGAGGTAACTTTTTTGCTGCTATCGTAAAAAAAGTACTTAAAAAAAAGTAAAACCGTTTCTATTTATTACGCAACAAGCGTGCATGATTGCAGGACATTTTTAAATTGTTAAACGTATTATAATCATCTACACACCACCTTATATTTATAATAATTATGCACTGTAGTGTGTATGTCGACTTATTGAAGTTTTCTGTTTTCTACGAAATATTCTATGATTGTAATTTTCATATAATGAATTTGTGGATTTTCCGCAAGAGCCTATGGTATATGGCGTGCGTCGCCAGCTGTCGATATCGCGTGATATGTACGCCGGCCGGTGGAAATTTTATGCAGCTGGCCGCGACGTACTTGCACTTGTCACCTACCTACACTGAATATATAAGCAATAGTAATTTTATCGCAGACATGGACAGTGAAAAACAAGGAAATACACATAAAAAATGTCCGCCAAGGCCAAACAGCGTTCCGAGAAAATTTATGTAACAATTCCCTTGTTTATATAGCTATATATTTGAATCTAGTTAAAATGCGGCAGCCGTTGAAAATGTTTTTTTATTTATTAGTAGCGTGACTTTATGAAATCGCATACTGATCCAGAAAAGCATTGTAAGATGCATACTTTCCGATGCCGTTGCGGGCTCAACGTTTCCTATTTTGGTAACATCGACGGGACTGTCTGTGAAGTGAAATATTCGTTGAGAATGCTACTAAATTAGTTGAAAAATGATTTATCTATGACGAAAAATTATCAGTACAATCATAGCGTAGGCAAAAAATATTACTAGTATTCATTCCCGCAAATATCTTTACACTTTACAATTAATATGTTTCACTCTGAGTCTTTTACGATCGCTATTTACCCGCTACGCAGTTTTGCTACGATGGGTTTTAATTTCATTATTTACTCAGCGCTAAAAAATACTACACATTTGCAAAGTATTTTTTACTAAAATAGAATTGTTTCGAAAAATTTTTAGATGTTGGTTGTTTTTCAAATATTTTAATATAAATTGTTTACATCGACGTTTTAAGTTTCATAACAGAAATAATTAAACACTCGGAATTAGTACTCTTTTAATAATCTATTATTTCCCGTTGTGAATAAATTTCGCCGGAATACTTTTCTACCTCTATTTTTAATTTTCTTTCCCGCGATACTTACTACTGATAGTGATGCAACTTCTCCTTTGTCACACCCTGTCAATATTCACAAATTGAAGTGAACCTTGAACCGCAGCTCGACTGCCGCATGCCTCAGCCGAGTGTCGATTATCTTGGTCTACTACTCGTCATGGATGATATCGTCACGGCGAATGTATAAAACGGGCCGCCCGACTGAGCAGACCATCAGTCGCCGCCTAGAAGGAAACACAGAAACTGCGCGCGAACATGACACAATTTTTTTCATAATTGTGTTTGTTCGTCACTCACTATTACTATAGTCGGTTATCAGTTCTCCGCGGATTATTTTTTTATCATCGTATCAACTCGGAGTTTTTTTGTTCAATATATCACATTATTTAGCAACCGTTGAATCTGATTTTTATTAGAATTGCTACAAAAAATTGTCGTGACAAAATAGACAGTGTATTTTACCGAGTGACCGAAATATTATTTTGAAAATGTTGGACAACGTGGTAGCCCGCGACTGTTGCTTGTACGAGATCAGGCAGCGCGGGCAGCAGGATGCCTGCTACGTGGTCGTGCCTAGTGCCAAAGTAGGTTTTCCGGTCTCTGCAACAGATCTAGTTTATTTTCCACTTATCTCTCAAAAACCGATCATGCCTTTTTTCTGTATTTTGTTTTCATTGAAAATTTAGTTTCCGTTAACGGTTTGTTTAATTATTCACAATTATTATCTCACTCCCTGTTCCATTAGGTTATTCTTTAAAAAAATATTTATGTCATTGGAGGATTTGTGCTCGTATTCAAATGAGAGATTTCATCTAACACATGTATTTTATCACTTTCAGGATCTTGTGAAGAGTCACCTGATGTTTGCCGTGCGCGAAGAGGTCGAGGTCCTGAAAGAAAAGATTGCCGAACTTATGGAGCGAATAAACCAACTGGAAGTAGAGAACAGCATCCTGAGAGCGCACGCCTCGCAGGAGACGCTGGCGCAGCTGACGGCTCCTCCCGCAGCGCCAGCTCTCCTGCCGCCAGCACCCCCTACGGGACCGGTGTCCTAAAGAATCGGCCCACCGCCGCGATCGACGCGGTACGGAACTGCGGCGCAAGCGTCTCCGTCTCCTGTATCACTTTTATCGACGCATCGATTCATTATTTTACTGTGGAATTTATTTCATCCTGGGTCGTTCTGGGGTCCATCGCACCGCAGAGAGAACGGCTCAAAATGCATCGTTTGAGGCTTCGCCTTGTTTTTAAGTTATGGTGAGAGGCTCTTGTCCTTCAGGACCCATCCTGTTGCTTGAATCGATTGCAGAAATGAAAAAGAAGCTGGGAAGAGAGAGAGACAGAAAGTTTTGCATAATAATGATGTAGATTTCAATTATGCAGCATTGGATGCGCTCTGAGGCAAGCGGTCGTGCAGAACTTAACCGCCACAAAAAGCGCAGACGCAAGTGCATCCGGAGATTTGAAGGAAGTTTTGCGTCCCTGGTCAGTGATTGCCTGTGTAACTTATATCAAATGTGCGTTTGGAGCCCGTGCAGCGAACGTGCGGGCGCGGTGCTAAATTGTCCCTACTGGCGCGGGAGACGAGTCTAGTCGAATAGGTTTTAGAGTTTAAGGGCATCTATTTTTCTACGAAAAACGTGTTGAGTGTTTTGTATGGAATCAAACATGACTGTCTTTGCTGGTTCGCGTCTGCGACGGAATCTCCGGCAGCATTATCGCCCGTGTTGGTTTTTTTTATCCTTAATTGTAATTAAATCATCGTTTTGCTGTTCGTCCTTGTGGAATCGTCAGGCGAGATGTAAATGAAAAAGACTGGATTAATGACTGCCGAGCATCGAGCGCTCTCTCGCTTATCGAGATTGTACCACTTAATAATAATTTTTGCGTTATTCAGAATTTTTCAATATTTTCATTGCAAATCTAACTAAAATTATGTCTAGAATTCTATATGTCATCATGCTGCACCTTGCCAATTTGCTTTTGGCGCACAATTTTTACTATTAAGCGATTTAGAAATATTTTTTTATATTCCTCACTTTATTGTTTGATATTTTTTCCTTTATTTATCACATTAATATTCTGTTAAGTAAAGCCTCAGTCAGCGCTAAATATAATACATCAAATACAAAAACCATTTACACCTTGTGAGCCGAGTTTCATTAATCCCATTAGCTATCATGCTGTTCATTATCCAACTGCATGCACAAGGCCTTTTAACTAAAAAATCTCGATTAAAATAAGATTAAGGTTGCTTCATTGCTATAGAATTAACATTATGTTGAAAGAATACATAAAATTATGATCAAAATTGTCGACAACATAATATAAAACACTTCATCACTTTGGTTGGTAATCAGATTAATATTTCACATCAAAGTCTTAAAGGCAACATCGTTGTATATGAAATTTTTAATGTTGTCTTATTACTGATAAATTTATATTTTCCGTATTGTAGAATAGTATTTGAGAGATCTGCAAATTGTGTGTAATAAACAACTGGAAACAAATTGTCCTATTTATATCAAAAGTATTCTTATATCAGTCTCCTTATGACTATATGAATTTACATTATGTATTCCCCTAACATAAGTTTTTAACATTGCCTAAATATTATTTAATTTCTTTGTACTAAACAATATGTTGAATTTATTAGCTATTTTAAACTAGTTATAATGTAATAACTTTTTGGATGCGTTTGTCTAATTTTCTGATACTACCGAAATATGATCATTAGAATTATAAATATTAAAAGGCTTGTAATAGGAATGTTGGTGAATAACTCTGTAATATGGTGATTTATTTTATGATAAGTACAGTTATGATTATTTATTTGAGTAAATTAGTGGAGTGTTCAATCATTGGCTTATGTGCATTCCAAATTAAGATAGATGTTCCGATTGACAACATATTTTTATTTAACGTCGAATACTACTTAATGCCATTGTTAGGTCCACTTATTGTACTTTAAACTATAAGTTATCTGCTTGAATAATTAATAACGGATTCAATTCATACTTTGTAATATTATGATCAGTTGGCATTTTAGAAGTGATATAGTTTTTAAAGGGAAACTTATTGATGAATCTTTGGATTGTACACTTTATAGAAGTGCTCTGTTACGTCCGATGACTTTTCTGCACACTGTTATTGTGCATAAAATAGATGCGGGCGGAGTACTTCCTGAATGTGTGAAGCGCAGCATCTGCGGTCCCGCCAGCCAACGGGCTTGATTCATATTAAAAAAAGTCAAAATGGCTGTGCTATACGTTTTATCGTATATTTTAATGTAACCGATACATTGTTAGTAGTGTTGCCAACAATCATACTAATATAGTTTTCGTCAGTTACATCAAACTGATGAAAGTATGAAATTGTATGAATTGTATAAAATTATCATTTATTTTTAATTATACCACTGAAGTATGTTAACTCCTATACTATTATTATTAATTATTATGTATAGAAAATCTTCACTGTGTTTACTTTAAACTTACATTTATCACTTATTTATTACTTTTAATTTAATAGCAATGAACTAGTTTTGCTTGTATAACTTCAATGTATTGAGAGCTTTTATTCACTCTCAATTCTGAATAGAAATTATAGATGATATTTTAACATTAATTTTGTAAACAGTTTGTTTTCAGTTTATTATTCATTAAATTAGTTTCAATTATTGTGTAAACAGTATGCTATATGACAAGAGTAGTGTAAATATATCAATTAATATAGAAATATTCTATTGATCTTATAAATATTTGTGTACATATGATAATATATAATGAAAGTGGTTTTCGTATTGGGAATGATGAGCTTTTTTTAAGAAAACCGAGCAGCGTAACCTGCTGGAGAATATCGTTTTTGGATGAAATAAAAGAAAGGATTTGAAATGTTATGCAAGTCAAAATACATATTTCTGCAGCGACGTATTATTTATGTGTTTATAATTTTGAAATATGCTACCTATAACTAAAAATATATGTAAATAATATACTGTCCACTATATAGCTTACATACCTAAAATGTTCCTCATATCCAATAAACTATGAAAACATTATTTGAAATTGTTGTTTTATTATTTCCCCTTCGCTATCTCTGGTGGGGATTTTTTCTAAATCAATGTAGCATCCATCCAATTCTGGTGATATTACAATATGATTGAGAAAACTTGCTCAGTTGCAAAACTTAAATTTTCAAAGTACCCTGGAAATATTTCATTGGAAAATATACTATTTTTGAAGTAAACGTACTGTTAAATTATTGAATTACTTTTATGCCAGATTTATTTATAATGTGGATCAGTAATGATTTATTAATGAGATTTACTACAGAACATCAGTTACAGAAACTCCCTAAGCTAATGTATTAGTTTGTATTTAATTGTAGGTATCAAATCGAGGTGGTAAATTGTCTGAAATATCCATGATAATCTTTGGTACTCAGATAATAAATTATAGAAGTAGAAGTAAACTATTTCTAATAACAAAACACTGTCTTTCATCGAGATCTGTGTTTTAAAAGATGGTAAAATCTTGCTTAATGATCTAGCTTGATTTCTGCACTGCGACTGGTAAGCATTTTGATCACTCACAGTAAATAAGAACGAACTTCTGAGCTGCAATTGGAATTACAATTACTAAGTGGTGATATATTGTGGTTTTATCGCATTCATCTGCTTGTATTTGCTGCACTAATGGTTGCAGTCACCTGTTTTATACAAGGCCTAATATCTCGTAAAAATATCTTGGCTTTTGCTATTGCTTAATATATTGATAATAACTTTTAAGGTGTTGAACTATCAATTCTTGGTGGAAAGACATTATATTTTAAAAAATAAAACACAATTCATTTGTACTACTTCCACATATTTATAATGATCAGGACCATCAGTTGATAACGCTCGTGATGAGCGAAACCGGTCCTGATCATTATAAATATGTGGAAGTAGTACAAATGAATTGTTTTATTTTTTACAATATTGATAATAATAGATATTCAAAAAAAAAAAAAAAAGTGATATGTTTTGCAGCTAAACACATGAAGTATACAATTTTAATTCATTTGTAGGAACTTCTCTATGAAAATTATTAACTACTTATATTGTTGAAATAGCTATTTGACAAGTGTTCTGTTTTATGTCATACTTAAGTAGTATGAAAACATTTGCAATGTCATATTCTCAAAGAAGAAAGCACTCATGAATGATTTTCATTTTCCAAAATCTTATCAAAAGGCAAAAATCAACAGAGATATTCCTCTAAAGACCACTTGGCAGGGTTGAAATGTAATCTTGAAATAAAAGAAAATGTGGTAAGTTGAGCACGTGTTTGTTTACCGGCGACGGTATGTAACCAGATCAGACGAAGCAAACCCGTCTCTGAGGTAGAATGCACATTACGACCGATTATTTGAATTGAATTTTAAAAAAAAATTGTCCACTGTCACTGTATACATATATTTTAAATTTTGATACGTCCTCCAATCATGTTGATTATAAGTTTAGTACTAAATAAAATTATATTTGTCAAACCTTTTCAATGCATTTTAATTACGGAAATTATCTTTTATTCAAATTTATTATCAATACAACCTGTTGTTATAATACTAAATATTTCTTTAAAATTGTTTTTATGTATCGTCGGTGTTCTGGAAGGCACTAATTGAAAAATATTATTTCTGAGTAATTGGACTTTGAAGTTTTCCAGATGTTGGAAATATTATACATCTTTCATTTTCTTTGTCTGTACAAAACTCTATTTAGGTAAGTATCTAATGCATAAAAATCAATGTGGGCTTGTTGGTGTCTTATGCACAGCCATACTATTTTATAAAACTTTGTCAATTTATTGCTTGCACGTGCGCGAAGAACATAGGCATAGTACAATCAGGCCCGGCCCTGAAAGAGCCCGACTCTCAACTTTTAATTTTTAACTTACAGTAGGTCTTATTTTATATATAAAAATCAATCTCACAGTCCAGATATATCTAATAAAAAATCTAAAATAATGAATCAAATTCGTACTAATAGCAACATCTCAGAAAACCTGATTTATACGTACGTGTACGCACAGACGGACAAACAAAAAATATTGTGTATCCAAAATCCCTTTAATAAACAGAATTGTTAATTAGCCAGAATAAACAGAATCTTTCTTTGAGTGGAATTGTAGTGCATTCCAGATACTCGCTAATAATTTATAAAAATAAGATTGTTCTTTAATAAGGTAGTGTTTTAAGTTAAGTTAGTGAAATAAGGAACATTTTATTTTGTCCTTTAAGCGCGAGCCGTTTTCGCACAAATTTATTTTCAGTCAATTGATCTCTTAAAACACTCACTATTGCTAAAAATAGATTAATTTCAACAGTAGAAAATGGAGAATTATTTGAAATATAAATAACTTATCCCAAATACATCAAGAAGTAAACTAAACTTGTCGCATTCCCGCTAAAATAAAATGAAGAAGCTAAAAAATATTTAATCTACAACTTTGCAAGCAAAATGACTACGGCCGGTCTTCATATTAACCGCCAACACGCACACAAGCAAGCGCGTAGCCGCATAAATATGTGCAATACATAGGGCTGACGATTAATGCTGCGTATCGGCAGTTCAAAACTGAAATTTGAAAGACTAAATATCGAGAGCTTTTTTAAAACACATATTTCCTTGTGTTCTACTTGACATTTTCATGACCTGTTGCTTAATTTATCTACCTAAAGGTTTGAAGTATTTTTTAAAACATATAGTTATCCACAAGTTTCCTTCTAGTTTGGCCGGAAATATGAGATATATTTTTGGACATGTAAACATATCCAACGCATTCATTGGATTAACCAACTCATTGATTATGTAATTTTTTCAATTTAGTGCTTTCTTCCAACGATATATTTAATTCATAAATATATACCAAAAAATATTATGTGTTTTATTTTCCCCTTGTATTGCTTTAACACTGTTCTGTTTTATCTCTGTGCCGTTTTGTTATGTTCTGTTTTCTCAACGATAGCTAACAGCTCAGTGCTTTTATATTTATGCAACTGTGCCTGTGACTTGAATGAAGATGCATTATCTAATCATTGTTTTTATTAGTAAACTAATGAGTACCCAGTATGCGTTGCAATACCACTCAAAGAAAGAAAGGGTTTGTGTTTTAATTGTCTACATGGGCTGAAATTTTATAAAATTACCCGGTCCCTAGCCCGAGTCCGAGTCTCAATATCACATTTGTTTCCCGAACCCGACCCCAAACCCAGATGCATTTTTCTCATCCAGAAAAAAGCCCGACTTATTTTTTAATATAGTCATTCATTTATACTTTTCAAACAGTATATGTTACTGTTTCTATATTTCCAACGAAATTCAAAGCACATGTGAAATAAATTATTTAAGTTATGAAAACTATTGCCGTATGACTGGCTCATGACTTGAACATCGAAATATTTTTCTTAAATTTGAATTTCTTACCCAAGCCCGTGCAGACCTATTAGATGTTAAAGATTCTGTGTACATTTCATACAAAATGAAAACTTGTCAAGGTTTTTCCGAGATGTTTATAGATTTCAATTTTTTTTCTTCAGAAAGCTTCACGGGTGTGCCTTTAACACCTCCCCAAAGTTTCATCAAAATCGGATAAATGGTAAAGGAATGCATACAGGACAAACAAACAAACAAACCTTCATTTTTATATATTATTAGGAGCCTATAAGACATGCTTTGCAATGCCACTCATCCCATGTGGTCCCGTTCCCAATCCTGGTACGTTATCTGACGCGTGAGCAAGCCCGTTCCCGTTTTTTCCCGATTTTTATTCACAGGAACCTTTCCCGGCATGATCACAATAAGTCCTTGTTGAATGTTTCGTCGCGATTGGTTGAGTAGTTTAGGAGCCTATAAGATCCGGACAAACCAACAAACAGACATTCATTTATATATATATAGATAATGTTGTATCTGCATTGCACCCAAAAAGACTGCAAGAATTGATTATAGGTACATATTTTTAGAAATACTGTGGTATGAAATTAAAATTGGATTTCACAACATTGAACATAATATGGCTTAAATGAAAGTTGTTCTTAGATAATTAATGACATTAATACAAATTATTCCGTCCAATGAATGAAAAAAAAAGCTTTCATCATACGACATTGCTGTCTACACTATCCCACAAACAAAATATTTTCGATATAGATAGGTATAAGGTACATACATTTTGATTTAATTCATGGACCATAGAGGTTATTGTATCATTCGGTGTGCGGCATATTAGTCTATGATAATTAAGGGTGACGTTCATAGATAATATACTGTAGTGACGTTTGACATTTGAAGTGGATTGTTTTATGTCAGAAATGACATATTGAGTCGTATCTTAATCAAGTGTATGCTTTGCGATGACAGATATTAACTCACGGGTGGAAAATGCAAATCTTCGAAAAATTCAAAATAAACTATTGCAATGGGAACTGCAAGAGGAACCATTAGCACCACTTACAAGCTGTCAAAGAGACGTTATATTCGACTTATCTGAAGAATATAAAAACTTGCTGTTTGTTGACAATGTGAGTGGTATTCTCATTTTAGTGATTGAAATGTATGTTAAATATTCATATTAGCCATACTCGGTTTTTTTTTAAGAAAAGAAAGTGCCGGAACTCACATCTTGCTTAATACTTTAATATAAATATATATATTCAGTTCATAAATTTAATTTATTGAATTTTAGGCAAATGTTTATAGTAAATTCCAAAGTTTTGTCCAATTCTCCTCCGACAAATCTTGATTGCTTTCTTTGCTGTTAGTATCAATGGCCGAATGTCGTCATCTGAGTAACCACAAATCAACGTATATTGAAGGCTTCAAAAGTTTCCAAGGTGTTTTTTTAAACAATTTTTATGAACAAAGGTACTGAAATTGCCTTAGTCTTCAGCGGAGCTCTTGTTGGGGTTGAAATTAAGTTCATGTTCGAAAATTAGAATGGTATTCAAAGTACATATCAAATGCAACACTTTTTCTGATTATGTCTTTTTGAAAACGTATTCCCAGAATCCACAAATCATTTCTCTTTCAATTTATTCCATTCAAATGTAAGTTGAGTATTAACATCTCCTGACCATATTTCATCCGGGACACGGGACCAATACACTAACTCATCGTCTTTGCTACCAAGCAATCTTTTTCGATTGACTCATTCAATTTTGTTTGAAATGTGCTTTGGTCATGGAAGGATCCTATCTGTTTCCTGAAGTGAGACTCCACAAAAGCTAAGATAGCCTACAGCGGCAACAGCACATTTATAATATCACCCAAAGCTCTGTCTTTCTTCAAAAACTTGTACCGTTATTTTAATTTTCTTATTTACCTTGTATAGGTCCATATTACCGTACTATAGGTCACACACCTCACAATCATCTAAAATCATCGTCCACTAAAAATTCTGTAGATGGGATTTTTCTTTTCAAGCCATCACAAGTGCATATATCATTTTTATCTCTTGTAGGATCATGCATTGCTTCTTTAAAATGATACACAAGGGATTTAAAATTATTTCACACACCCAAAACAGTACGCAAAGTAAATGAAACCCATCGGGTACTAAAAATTCATCCAATTCTCATCTCAGCTCTCAGTAATTCTGCACATAAATACAACTCTCTTCAGTAACTATTCTTTGCCGAAGCATGTTATATGATATAAAGATTATCAATAGATGATTTGTGGACCAAGCGTCAAATTTTCAAAAGTTACTTTTAAATCTTTGAAAATCCGCTCAAGAAAAATACTAATAATAAAGATAATAGAATGCCGTTCCGGTGTGTTCTGTGACAAAAAAAACACTGGCCATACTCATGAAAATTGACACTTGTTCATTGTAATCTATGATGATTTTAACATAGTTCGGTTGACCAAGAATCTGAGCGTAATATAAATTTATTGCAATAATTTTCCTTGAATTACGTCGCAAGCAGAAAAACTTATTTTATTGTTTACATTTGTTTACAGTTCTCGTTGGAATCTGATAGGGAAAGTCTTGCCAAAGTAGAAGATTCGAATAATGGTCCAGCAGATGTGGAAAGTACTTTACAATTCCTCGATTGGTATGAGGGATTAGAGCAAGGATTGTTGACAGGAGAAGATGCACCTTATTTAAATTATTGGGAACAACTTCAACAGCGTAAAGACGAGTGTGAAACACTTTTGCAGCAGGTAAATATTGCACTATATTTCCTAGAGTATTGAAATGTGTTTGGCTCCTGCATTATCTACAATTCTGATAATCCAACAATAGAAGATTTTGTAAATAATCTATTAACCCTTTCCCATCGATCAAATTCGATTTGTATAGATCTTTACCAATTGGCAGTAGGCCCGGCTGGAGGCTCTGCAGGACCTTGGGGAAAAGTTGCAAACAGGGTCCCCTTGTTCGGGACATTTGAGCCAGGCCCGATTGACAGTCTTTGTATTTATATTTACATGATTATAATAATAGTATATTTTTTAATTTTAATAATTTTATGGCATTCATTAGTCTATCAGCGGTCACTTACCTTTAATGTTGACAACATATCTAGTCTAAGACATTGACTGAGGGTGCTTGATGGAATTTCAATATCAAATTTGAATCGTTGAGATTTTGCACATTTCATTGAAATTTACAAAATCTCAACAATTCAAATTTCAACATATCTAGTCCTTGGACTGAAAAACATACTAAAACAGCCAAGTAAACTTTTATTTAAAAGATCATTTTCACAACGACAGCTTTATGATATTAAGCAATCTATATAAATATGTATATTTTTAAATGAAACGCAATTTGATTTGTACTACTTCCACATTTTTTATGACAGTCTGGACCGGTTTCGCTTATCAGGAGCATTATTGATTAAAATATAATGCCCTTTTATTTAATTAAAACATGATGCCATTCCACTATTAATTGACAGTTAACCCCTTAAAAGTGATCTATGTAGTTGTCATTATTGAATATTCATGATTCGGATCTATCAATATACATCACCAAAAAATTAAAAATTCCCTTCATCTACCTGATCCTCTTACTCTTTCAATTAGGTGAACTCTCAGTTTTCAGTAATTGAAAATGAAAATGAAAAAACTTTCATTTTAATCTTATATTAGTATTCTGTACTAAATACTCTGCTATAGCATAAGTAAAAAGACAACTAACAGCAAAACTCTAATTAATTATACATAAACTGTGAATTGTGTGTGCATAAACTCATACAATCAATACTGTGTGTCAATGAAATAAATTAAAATTTCCTTTTACCAAAATTCATAATTTATTGAAGTTAATGTTAACATTATATCTGCTAAGGTCTTAATGATTTATTTTATTCATTTCCATAGGTTGACACTTCCTTGCTCGATTTTAAAACATTATCTGAAGAATATAATCTTGTTTCCACCAAAACTAATGCGTTGCATTCATTAAGTGAACAACTTTTGGCAGATCAAATGAAATTGCATTTTATCAGTGAGGAAATAAAAAAGAAGCTCTATTTCTATGCACAAGTAGAAAAGCTTTCACAGCTTCTCAGCAGTCCTACATTATCGGTGTCCAGTGAAGCTTTCTTTAAGATTTTATCAAAGATTGACGAATGCATGGATTATTTGAAAAGTAATGTGAGTATATTTATTAGGCAGTAATTATTGCCATTGAAAACACAACAGTAACTTCTATAGAGAGAATCATAAAGATTTAGTAGCGATTTATTTTGAAAAAATGATTTCAACATTGTGTGATAATTTCTTTCAGATGAATTACAAAGAATCCCACGTCTACTTGGTAAAATATCGGCATTGTTTATCTCGTGCTGTCGGTTTGATAAGATCATACGTAAACCATGTTCTTACACACGCTACAGAGCAAGTTTTGGCACCTCAATTATTAGAAAAGGGATCTACTCAAGTAGACGATCTGACTACGCTAAATCCAACAGCGGATACTGCTTTTGCTCTTTTCTTTGGCAAATTTCAAGCAGCCGCACCGAAATTGAAGATGATTTTGAAAGAAATTGAAGATCGAGTAGAGAAAAGTGAAGAGTTAGTATTCTGTTATCAATATTTATCCATATTTATCCACGATTTATAGTTGTCATTTCCAGTATGAAATTATTACAGGCCTGTATTACTAAAGACAGTCTTTTTTAGAGAAATCTTTTGAATACGAAAACTGCTTATATCAATATTTTCTATGGATAACTTTGATAAATGGTAAAATTTTGATAAATGGTGGTGGTTGATGATGGATAAATGGTAACTTTGTGGAAGTTCATTTTTAATATAAAATTAAATTAAAATTTGATAACTTAGTTATTCCACTTGGTTTATCACTAACGTGACGCGTTTCGCCTCTTTAAGAAGCATCTTCAGACTAACCGTATCGCAAGGTTATTTATTTCTAAGGTAAACGATGATTTTAATTCTTCAAAGGGTGGGGGTGGGTTTTATTATATTCTACTGGACGTGTGGAGGGGGGTAAGGTATAAACACTGTTACACTTTATACAAATCAATTACTGGCACCTGGATGCGAAAACCCAAGGGGAATAAATTTAATAATGGCGAGCCGCCTGTTCTGTTTAAAATGTTATTTACTAATCCTCCATTATTGTTAATGGTTTTATTGATTACTAAAAATTCTAAGCTATTCATTTTAATACCTTCTTTATTTACACGATGAGTATTTCTACGTTATTATTTTTATTGAAAGTATGATCATTTTCAATTAAATGATTGCAAACTCTGAAAAATTATTACTTTTGAGACATCTTATATGCCACGTCTCTTGTGAAGACTGTCAAGCTTCCTATGTAGGACAGACAAGTAGAAGCTTTAATATTAGAGTTAAAGAACATATAAGATGTCTCAAAAGTAATAATTTTTCAGAGTTTGCGAATCATTTAATTGAAAATGATCATACTTTTAATAAAAATAATAACGTAGAAATACTCCATCATGTAAATAAAAAAGGTATTAAAATAAATAGCTTAGAATTTTTAGAAATCAATAAAACCATTAACAGTAATGGAGGATTAGCAAATAACATTTTAAACAGAACAGGCGGCTCGCCATTATTAAATTTATTCCCCTTGGGTTTTTCACATCCAGGTGCCAGTAATTGATTTGTATATAGTGTAACAATGTTTATACCTTACCCCCCTCCACTCGTCCAGTAGAATGTAATAAAACCTACCCCCACCCTTTTAAGAATTAAAATCATCGTTTATCTTAGAAATAAATAACCTTGCGATACGGTTAGTCTGAAGATGCTTCTAAAAGAGGCGAAACGCGTCACGTTTGTGATAAACTAAGTGGAATAACTAAGTTATCAATTTTTAATTGCTTTTATCAAATTTCAGCCTCCATAGAAAAACAGGGGGCAATTTTATTCAGATGTTATAAGTCATAAGGGTGTGAGGGACATAGTGGTGAAAATATGTTTTTTGAGGCGTTATATTCCTGAGAATGTGTTTTCAGTTTTCCAAAACTACAGAGGTGAAGCACTTTCCGTAATGTCGCACAATTATTTTACGGAGATGTATGAATGGAATGGTGTAATTTTTGAATTACTCAATATTTTGAAATTGAATTACTAACACTGACCATCTAATTCTTGTATGAAATCAAGTTTGATTATTTTGAAATTACAAACCCACAATACATATTTTTTTGTTTATTATTTTGTTGCATGTGTCCATATTACAAAAATTTAAAAGCAATTGAACAAAAAAAACATGGACATACATGTGACCAAGAATTGAAACCGAATATTTAGAATTGGCAAAAGATTGTAATCATTTATTACAAATCAATGCCTCATATGAGGAATGGATGAATACAAAAGAATGTGTCAATATCGGATTGTTTTAAAGTTAACATGTTTCAGATCTCTCATAATAAATTAATAGAGATCTCTTTAAAAAAAATCCGTATTTCTATCAAAGCAGATTGCAGTGTAATGGTATGTTTCCTGCATTTGAGCTGATACCTGCACAAAATATAGTATTACGTTATCTGCTGAATATGTGGTAATAGTATTACTCCATAATGTTTGTTTATAATATGCAAGTGATTGTTTTTAGATATGCAAATCTTCTCAATGAATGCCAACAGTCTTACTTATCGCAAAGAGCGCAAGTCATCTGGAAGGGAGTCGAGTCGGCTGTTAAAGATTTGACCGGAAACCATAAAGGAGATCACTGCACACTGATGCGATCAGCATGTTCTTTTCTTATTCATATTTCTCAAGACGAATGGGACTTATTCTTACAATTTTTTTCAAAATCTTCACCACTTTTGACGTAAGTGTAACTTTGATGTCTGAATTAACATTGATTGAAAACGCTCGAAGTCATTTATAAAAGAATGAATTTGAATAATCTACGATGGAAAACAATGAAGACATTGATCAATATGGTCACATTTTGTATGAAGATTTTTTTGGACTTAAAACAAATAATCAATTCGGTGGCTTAAATGATGGAGTTGATAGATTAGGGAAGCCTCTAAATTGCCTCACATTTTTACTCCTCAAGGATGACTGCGACTTTGTTGGACGGACTACGAGTGCTGGGGGTCAGCTATCGGTGTAGGAATGCAGAAGATCAAGCTCAGTGGAGGTGATTGGTTGAGATGGCCAAGGTTCACTTCGAACAGTAGCACCAAAAAAGAAGAGAATAAAATGATAAAGTTAAAAATCCAAAATAAATTAGAAAAGATAGATCCCGACTCCTTTGTACAATCGTTGTGTTTTAATATTACAATATATGCACATACTAGACTTCATATTAATATTGAAATAAATATGCTCTCTATCTACCATATTGTTTCCAGGTCTTACTTATCTGGGCTTTGCAATACTTTATATGATACTTTGAGACCGTATGTCATTCATATTAATCATTTGGAAACATTAGCTGAGCTTTGTACTATTCTTAAAATTGAAATGCTGGAAGAACATGTAAATAATAACCGTAAGTATTTATCACAATTACGAGTACTTAGATTGAGTTAAAAAAGAATTTTTTTTTGTTGACAGTTGCTATTAACAGAAGTCGATCTACAAAAACTGCTCCTCACTCATTCGCCTGAAATTTTTTTTCCAAAAAGATTAAGGATAGTTGGTAAGCGGTAGGACATGAATAGTGGCTAGCTAATCGCTTTTGCTACACGCCAATTTTAGGATAAGAAGGGTGGGAGGGAATTTAGACATCTATCCATAAAAAGAAAAATCCATAAACTGATTGAAAAATACATTAAAACCACTTCACGGTCGGTTTTTTTTGGGGAAATCATCCAAAACGAATCGATTTTTTTATTGCATTTTAACGGTCTATGGATCATTTAAAAACAATGTGTATTAATATTTTTTAATTATTTATTGTGAAACAGGTTGAAAAACAATTTTGAAAATGAATAGAATACCGTAATTTAATACATTTGGTAAATTAAATTGTTGTCAAACATGTGGATTTTCTTCTAGTAATGATGAAATAAATAGTATAATAATATTCGAGAGATGCAGTACAATGATAAATGGTTACTAAATTTTATTACCGTAATGTTAGATACGGTTGAATGCATTTGCACAAATCCTTTTACGCCGAAATGCCGAAATTCACTTCCTTTACCCAACACTCTAGGACAATAGAAGGATAATAATGCAATTTGAAAGCTCGAGAACAATAGAATAGCAATTGTAAAGAAACTAAAACTGTGTCCATTCACAATTTATGAGTTTGGTCTAATTATCGCAGAACGCCATAAAAATATTACACAAAACAACTACGACTCTATTTTAACATTTTTTTCGATCGCTTTCTACAGCATTTAGAACATATGTAGCTTCGTGTAGGTCATTAAAATAGGAATACGTATCCCTAGTATTTTTTTAATGGTTCTATCATATACGATTGAAAGCGAACATAACGCCAAGTGGTTTCTATCACCGGTGAGCGAGCGAACGTAACGCATTTGTCAATTTTCTATCACGGGTGAGCGAGCGACCGTGAAGTGGTTAATGAAAATGTCCATACTGAAATTCGAACCCGTGAACATCCCAACCGAAGATACGGACGTTAACCACTCGGCTACAGAACAGACGATAAATAATTGCAACCTTTGTAACAATAATTGGAATGATTACAAATTTGAATTAATGAGGTTTTATACATTTCCATGTATTTTGTCACTAACGACCCGGGTTTCGCCTTTCGATTACACATTTTATTTTAAAGACACATTCAACTGTCTCACTCAAGAAATAAGATAAAAAATATTTTATAGAGGCGCCCACCTATACGTTAGAGCAGCAATTGAAAACTTGTCCATACAATTTTCCTCCACTTGGTACTTTTGCATATAAAAATATCCTGTCCAGTAGATTTGTTCTCTTATCTTAAATAACATTTTCATATGTATCCTTCAATTAGAGAGAATTTATAAATTCTGGATCACCATGTAATTCTGTATTATTCTTTCAGCTGAACCATTAGGTGCATTTGGAAGAGTGGCATCTCAACTGTTACAAGATTGTCAAGAGAGGTTGGCGTACCGTGCTCATGTTTGCCTCCGCTCTGATGTACTCAACTATAAACCAGCACCTGGAGATTTGGCATATCCAGAAAAATTACTGATGATGGAGGTTATTCATTTTGAACTATTTTTGTTGAAAAGAAATTCAGTCAATACCGCTTAATTGGAACATCCGGCTATTTGGGACAAATCTTTAAGAACAGAAACCAAATGAAACTAATAGTAATTTACTTCGGTTATCTGGGACACCATTCTGTTTAATTGGGACAAAAAAAGAAAATTATTATGACAATAGATTTATTTTGTATGTGATGAAGACTGTGTAGAAGCAATTCTTGAAGTCGTTAAATCAAAACATTAACCAAAGGCGACGACAGTGATGATGAATATAACAAACAAACCAGGAGGCAAAAAGTTGTTATTATAATAGCGTTATTTTATTCAAGAAGGCAATGAAGGGAACTCAACGTTCGCACTGAATAACTGTGCTGATTTTGTGCAATTTTAACCCTATAAAAACGAGAGAAAGACTTCACTTTTTTTGTTAAGAATTCATATTCTTTATGAATATTATTGATTATTTTGTTGAATCTTACTAATTACTTGTGTTTCGTAATTAAATGTTTTTTCAATAATTAAATACATACATAAAGTAAAATAAAAAAAAAAAATGTCCTCGTTTATTAGAGCCAGCCGCTTATTTGGGAGAAAATGCTTGGGTTCGAGTTGTCCCAATTAAACGGAATCAACTGTATGCCAAATTGGCATTTCCTTTGGAACTAAAATTATGGTGCAAATATTAAATAAAACATTGTTGTAAGTGTGTCATGGTTCTTAGAAGACTAACCTACACAGGTTTGTTAACATGAAATGGCTTTCAATTAAAAATCATGTTTTTTTCACACAGCAAATCGCGATATCATTACATGAGCCATCACTAAAGCGGTCAGATTCCCATGCATCTATGGTATCCATTGGATCGATGACTTCTCAAGAAGTTGCAAACATCAACAGTGAAGGACATAAATATAGACCTGCTGGTGAGTACTTTTTCCATATTGATAGTAATATTATGTAATAGAAATCAACAAGTCTTGAGAAATTAGATTGGTTTTCTGGACCATGTTCGCTCCCATGTGGAGCATATGGACTCCTAATGGAGGTATCTTTGCAAAAGCTTTTCTACGAGAACTGCTTGTCACTCAGTTGCTCAACTATAGATAGAAGGATAGGACTAGTACAAGACAAGTGGTTAGGCAATTGCTCCTGCTACGCTCCATTTTTAGAATTGCATGAGTGGAAGGGAATTTTAGACATCACATACATCCATGCCTTCGAACAAAAGTCCGTAAATTGATTGAAAAATCAATTTATGAAACTGTCCGTACTGGGATTTGAGTCCGTGAGATCCATAACTGAAGCCGACGACATTGACTGCTGTACCACGGACCCCACATTATTTGGCATCCCTAAAAATGAGATTGACAAGGATATAATTATATAGGCTAGAAAAGCCTTCACCCAACATGATGTAAGAGGTCACCGACCACCTTACTGTCATCATAAGGGAATGTCGGCTAATCGCTATTGAAAGATAAACTGTGGTTATTTTAAACCAAGATATTTTTTGACCCCAAAGTTAACTGTTCGAATTATTTTAATTGGCAAACATTTAAACCTTCTGCTTTATATATGAAAAAATACTCTTTATGGCCATATAGCCTATAATTTTTTACAAATTCGTTATAGCACAAGAATCTTCAAAATATCCCATTTTTATAATCTGTTGGGGTTCAGACAAAAATATTTTAATATGCTTGTATACAAAATTTTCTTTAAATTTTATTAGCATCTCCTGCTGACTTACATGGAATGTGGTATCCTGGCGTTCGACGAACTTTAGCAACACTTTCTAGATTATACAGATGTCTTGAACGTCCGGTCTTCCAAGGATTGTCCCAGGAGGCATTGACTCTGTGTGTTGCCAGTGTGGCCAGTGCTGCACAGCAGATATCAGCTAAGAAAGTAATAATTTTCCTCATTCTAGTCTAGATAATAAACAGACCCCATTGTCTATTTTGATTACGTTTTTATGTATTATGCATACGTTTACTGGGGTATACTTAGGGGATTAGGCTCATTAGGACTACAAAAATAGTTTATAAACAGAAAAATATTCAGTTTTTTAAATAATTTCGTGTCTGGTTAACGCATTGGCTGCAGGCCACGCACATTTGGCATAATATCATAAATATATATTCAACTATTGATTGATGACAAATATGTATTTGGCATACTAATTTTATTAAATGCTTCTTTCAGACTAATATTGATGGTGAACTTTTCCAAATAAAACATCTATTAATTTTACGAGAACAAATAGCTCCTTTCCAAGTGGATTTTACCGTCAAAGAAACTACATTGGATTTCAGTCAAGTTAGAAATGCAGCTTACGGATTGATACAGAAACGAAATCAATTGTTTTCTATGAATAGCAATAACGCATTATTAGAATTCATACTTGAAGGCACTCCCATAGTCAAGGAGTTACTCTTGGATTCGAGAAAAGAAGTAGATCGTCAATTGAAAACTTCTTGTGAAAGTTTTATAAAACATTCTACAGAGATTCTTTCAACACCATTGATGTCATTTTTAGACAATGTGAGTAGCAACATATTTTTATGAGTAAATTTAATTCTCAGGCATTCATTACCCACAGAAAAATAAGTGTGATAAAGTGTTCTATAAAAGTTGCAATTTATTGATTCTCATCGAAATCTATAACTCGGTATAGATCATTTTATTATTCGTACATGGGATAGACTGTATTTTATATTTAATAAAAAATAATTGTGGTTTATATTATTTTAAATTTTTGCACCATAATCCTTATTATTCGCAACCGCTGAACCATGCAGCACTAGTGTGCCATAAGGTGATGCTGGGTGTGTCGTGGTGCATTGCTTCATTGCATACAAATTTTGCAAATTGTTTGTTTCTAATATCCAATACTCTGCCCACGCATATAATTCTTTTATAATGCATATTTAACAAATGAAAAACATATTTTAATATACCTTTTTACTCTTGGCGTGCTGCAGAAATCTGGATTACATTTTGTTGCACATAACATATTACTCAATCAATATTAACTTTTCAAACATTTTGACTAATGGTGGGGTGTGGAATGTAAATTTTTATTAAAAATTACTTTACAGATGCAGAAACTTGCTGCTACCGAAAATCCTATCATTTCCAAAGTTCCACCTGAACAAATAGCAGCCATTTTACAAGAAACACAACGTCTCATTAAAGCAAATCTAGCTCCTGTACAAAGATCAATGCAACTTTACTTAGCCAACAAAGAAACAGAATTTATATTATTTAGACCAATAAGGGTGAGTTTTCGTTTTGATAGATGACAATATTTATTTTGCTAATAATTATTTAAGCAAATATTAAATATGATAAATCTTTTTAATTTTTGTATCCGGTGTCGGCAGATATTTTGTTTTATTCTTCTTCAAATAAGTGTCGGGTCCGTGGTGCAGTGGTCAACGTCATTGGCTTCGGCTGCGAATCTCACGGTTTCGAGTCCCAGTTCGGACAGTTTCATAAATTATTTTTTCAATCGATTTATGGATTGCTGTTTCAAGGCATGGATGTTCGTGATTCTAAAATTCCCTCCCACCCATCCGATCCTAAAAATAGGGCGAAAGTGAGAGCGGTTAGCTGACCACTAGTCCTGGTCTAGCCCTATCCTTCTATTCCTACTTTCTTCGAAACTTCGAAAGAGAGGTCGAGCAACTGAGTGACAAGCAGTTTTTGTAGAAAAACTTCTGTTGAGATACTCCACTAGGAAGCCATACGCTCCACATTAGAGGTGGACATGGTTACATATTAGCTATAGATACTTCTCAGACAAAATCAGTATAATAATCTGTATACATCTGAGTGAAAATTCAATCTGTTAATTATTAAAACTTATTATTTTTTAGAACAACGTTGTCGGGTACTACATGCAAATAGAGCAATTACTAAATGCAGGAAGTTATACGTCGGATGATATTATTATTGTCAGCTGCCCCACCGCAGAACAAGTGTCTGTTCTTCTTTCGTCAGCCAGTTTACTCTCCGGAAACGATCAGATTTTACCATTCGGTAGCAGTAAGAGAAAAATAAGTACCTCTACAAGGAAGCCATCCACAGTTGAAACATCTGCAGCAAGCGATAGCTCTACTAAAGGGACGTCAAATAAAGAGAGTACTTTCATAATTTAAACAATTGCATTAATATTTATATACTTTATTTTATCGATAATAAATTACATATTTTTCCTATTAACGTATATCAGCATTGAATACATAAATACAACACGTAGCTGGTTTTTTTTATTGTGTTTTCCCATATCACTTTGATGATTTAACCTGTTGCACAAATTTATTTAAAACAGCGACTATAAATTTAAAGCCTGAGCCAGTACATACTAGCTCTCATGCGAATATAATCCGGAAGGTTTTCGACAGGACCGATGGATGCAACCGCTGGACACCTGTCGTAGATGTACTTCATTGCTACATTTTTAACATTAGCTGCAGTGACAGCGTTGATGCGTTCTTCTAGTTCATGGAGAGGTATGCGACGGTTGTAGCAGAGCATCTGGCGACCGATGTCTTCGCACACAGGTGTGGTGCCATCCAACTGGAGAAGCATGTTGGTCTTGAGAATGTTCTTTGCGCGATCTACTTCCGCATCGGTGATGGTGGTGCACAGCTTCATCCATTCGCTTTGTACGAAATCCATCATCTGCTCCAGCTGCATGGGTTCGGCGACGAAGTACATTCCCCAGAGTCCGGTGTCTTTATAGCACGTGTTGAAAGACTGAAAGCTATGGCAAAATCCGTCAGTAGCAGAAGCACGGGCGAGGAGGGAAGCATTGTTGATTCCGCCTCCCTGAGACCTGTCCCATGATCCGATCAGAGTGTTGGCCACCATCAGGGGAATGTTGTCCTGGTTAGACCAGCCGCATCCCTCGACGGCGATGGCGACGTGCGCCAGTGGCATGGAATCTTCGCGGTGACGGATTTCAGATCCTGTGAATCTACACGGGGGAAGAGATGGAATCTCTGTTTCATAGATGTTACTGAGAGACGCAAACTGCTGTTCAGCCAACTTGACGAGAGCGTCGTGTTGCACTCCTCCGCTGGCGGCCAAAACAATACGGGATGGTTTGTAGTGTCCTTTAATATAATCTTGGAGATCAGTGCGAGTGATAGACTTGATGTTTTCAGTGGGTCCCAGAATTGTGTTTCCCAAAGCGGTACCTTGGAACGCTGTGGCGTGTAAATAGTCGAATACGACTTCTTGCAGGTTGCTTTCAACGTCTTGCATTTCTCTAAGGATGACTCCTCGTTCTCGTTCGATATCGGGTTCGGAGAGTTTCGAATTTTGGATGATGTCAGACAGTATCTCGACAGCTTTAGGAACGTCCTTCGATAGGCATTTCGCATAGAATACGGTCTGCTCGCGAGATGTGTAAGCGTTCAGATGCGCTCCCATGTTCTCGACTTCCAATTCCAGGTCAGTTTGTGATCGTTTAGCAGTACCTTTAAATGTCATATGTTCTAGAAAATGAGCAACTCCGTTGTTTTTAGAGGTCTCGAACCTGGATCCTGCGTCGATCCAGACTCCAACGGTGGCGGTAGCTGCGCCGGAGTCTTCGCTGGCGATACGCATACCATTTGCCAGCGAAGTGACTCTCGTCGGAGGAGCATTGATCAGGGCCTCTTTGTACTCTGCAGCGGAATGTGATCGGAGTCTCTTCTGAACTGCGGCCTTTCTTGCGGACGCTGACCGTAAAACGCTGGAAAATTTTAGCAAATTGCTTGCCATCTTACTGCAAAATGTCCCAGTCGGTCAGAAATTTACGTAATAAAACTATCGGCCCTTGCAGCTAGCCAACTTCAGTGCGCATGGGTGTTTGTAAAATTACGATATTTTGATTGTGGTATGTTCGATAATGATAATCATAGACTAATCCTATATATTTATACTATAACATTTTTTCTTGATGGATATTATAAAACAAAGATAAAGTTGGTATATTGGTAAGTAATTTATGAAGACATATTATATTATTTTTTTAATTTCAATATTTATTCTACCAGGAGAAAATAAATTCTTTCTTTTGATAAAAATAATCAGGAACCCGAACTATTATTTTTTTCGTTATGGTTCGGTAAAAAAAAGATATTGGGTCAGCCAAAGCCCTTTATCCTTAATCAGGGACCTGAACCATTATTTTTTCGTTCCAGTTTTCGTTACAGTTGGGTAAAAAAAATATCAATTCCGCCAAAACCCTTATTCTTTCCAAAACCTGTAGTACCTACCTAGCTGCTATGGTTCAGCTTGCATTTAAATATTTCTAAATACACCTACACTGTCCATTCTTCTCTTTATACGATTTTTTGCTATAATAAATAATAAATTTGGATTATTGAGATTTTGTACACTTCCATGTATTTTGTCACTAACGACCCGGGTTTCGCCTTTCGGCATCTTCAGGCATTCGAGCACACGAATGGACTCGAACTGAGTCCAATAATCCAAATAATAGTCCAATAATCCAAATAATCCAAATTTAATATTGAAATTCCATCAAGCACCCTCAGTCGATGTCTTAAATTATATAATAAATAATAATAAGGTGGTCAAATACATAATAAAAATGTTAAAAGACAATATTGCCTAGCGTCTGCGGCTTGCCGCTGGTGCACTGCTGATAAACGGCGGATTCTGATGTAGCTAAAATGCAGACAATATAAAAAGAATCCAGAAGTGTGTTTTATTAATTAAGGACCCAAACCGGAGGTTCAGTGTGATCAACTGACTATTATGAATACCGTCATAAGCAAATATTTTGTCTACCTGAGTGTAAAAATATGGGTAAATGTTCGTATTGGTGGACGTAGTTTAAAAATATATTTTTTTCATCAAAAAGCATGTGAATTATTTTTGGGTAGAACAATCTTTTATCAAGCTATATATATTGAAAATATTCAATAATGATGAAAGGAAACATTATAACAGTGGTTTATCGCATAATAGTTGTGTATCTCACAAAATTTATTTTTGATCGCCTTATTGCAATAAACTCACGAGTAAATAACAAACATATTCATGTGAATCACAAACAAATATGAGTCTAAATGAAGATTCATAGGAATTCAACTATCTTTATTATACGTCAGGCATTTATTTGGAAGAACTCAAATATAATCGGAAATATCAAAGTATTCAGATCTACAAAGTTTTATTAGTTAGTTGATAGCTATTTTGGATTCACGCCGCGCGCGAAAAACTTTGTGGAACTGAATGCTTTGATATTTTATCCTATTATATTTGAGTTCTCCCAATTAAATGTCTTACGTATAATAAAGATAATTGAATTCCTAGGAGGCTTCATTAAGACTCTTATTTGTTTGTATCACACATGAATATGTTTGTCTTTTAGGTTGGCAACCTTGAGTTTATTGCAATATGGCGGTCAAAATAAATTTTGTGACATACACAACTATTATGCGATAAACCATTGTAATAATGTTTCCTTTCGTCGTTATTGAATATATTTAGCTTGATGAAAGACTATTCTACCCTTAAACATAACATTTCACGCGCTTTTTGGTGAAATAATGATTTTTTAGACGATGTCCACCAATACGTACATTTACCAAAATAAGTTGTGGTCATTTAAACAAAACAACTTTTATTAGGTGGAATAATTGTACTTGATAGGCGAAATAACCCCAGTTCACGGTCTTGTCATAGAAGTTGCATATCATAAACAACTTATGACGATATTTTCTATGGATTCGGCGGTAACTTTGTGGAAGTTCATTTTTAATATTAAATTAAATTAAAAATTGATAACTTAGTTATTCCACTTGGTTTATCACTAATGTGACGCGTTTCGCCTCTTTAAGAAGCATCTTCAGACTAACCCATAGATAATATACTATAGACTAACCGCATCGTAAGGTTATTTACTTCTAAGGTAAACGATGATTTTAATTCTTAAAAGGGTGGGGGTGGGTTTTATTACATTCTACTGGAAGTGTGGAGGGGGGGGGGGGTGAGCTATAAAAACTGTTACATTATATACAAATTACGAACTTATGACGAATTTGTTGGTATGCCTGTAAAATCCGAGATGAAGCTAGCCGTAAGCTAGCCCTGGATTCTAATGTGCTTCAAATATATTAGTCTATGCTTCAAAATTTCGATTCATAGAAGAAAATTGCATAAGCCAGTTATGTAGCGAAATGTTTATAAATGCAATGAACGAGGTAAAGGAAATTTCTATGTGATTTGAAGACAGGGAGACAGCAAACTACATTTTTAACGTACTTGGAATTTAAATCACTCCATCATGGCAATGGACACGACTGGTCGGTCTGCGAGGACTGCCAAATTTAACATTTTGACTCATGTCAAATACGAACATCTCTTCGCCGGGATATCAGGCGGCGTGACGTCTACTTTGTTATTACATCCTCTAGATCTCCTAAAAATTAGATTTGCTGGTGAGTAATATTTAACTACGGCATGTTCGTAGCATGTCATTGCTTCTTATGGTGTACTTTTGACATTTCTCTGTGAATGCAATTCGACGATTTTTGCTGACTATAATTAAATGCCTCCTGCTTTCGTTCAATTCTAAGGTAATAGTCACACATTTCCATTCGTTTTTAAAATACCATTTCAGTTCCTCAATATAAAATTATATATTATGTTCTATAGCAGTCTACTATCGTTGATGATATGCTCTACAAGTTATTTTCAATTCAGAATTATGAAAAAAATTATTTAGTCTTCAGCTTTCAACATGTAAATCTTTTTCTGAAGGGATTATTACTATGGATCAGAGGTGACGAACCTTCGGCCTCACAGGATCTCAAGTGCGGCCTCTTGACTGAAATAAACAAATACGTAAATAAATAAATTTTATTGTATTCCTTTATTTCGAAAATAATGTACGTACATTTTTATGTATCTTTCTTAAATGCGGCCTTACTTGATTGTAAGGTAAATGAATGTGGCCTTCCGACAGGAAAAGCTTTGTCACCCTTGCTATGGATAATAGTGTATGTGGGTGGGTTGTCTTTTTTAATTCGTATGTTTCTGCCGCTCTACGAATTGCTCTTTATGCCATAAATTGCAATTACAAATAATTCATTTATATCTATTTTAATCTCAGGATAAGTCAGCACTCGTGATTTGTGCCTAATATGTCATATGTTATCCAGAAAAAGGATGAATCTCGATAAAGAACAAGATTAAAAGAGGAATTTCATGAAATAGCAAATCATTTATTAGTTGTATTGGATCACCAGAATCACCGGAAGAGCCAGTTAAAATATTTTACAAATTTTTGCATGAATGCATATGAATATAATATATATATACCCATATCGTACTTTAGATAACATATTAACATGAATTTGAAAACTATTATGAAACTGTTGTAATGTTCTTTCAAGAACACCGGAAAATTTTATACCTTGGACAGTAGAGAAATCAGGTAAATTCAAATCCCTTAGAGAGACTTGTATGATATTCCGAAATTGTATTCGTGTTTTTCTTCTAGTTAATGATGGCCGCATCACTTCAGCCCCTAAAATATGATGGACTCAGAAGTGCTCTAACAACTATTTATAAAACTGAAGGTGTTCAAGGATTATATAGAGGAATCACACCGAATGTCTGGGGATCCGGCTCAGCCTGGGGATTTTATTTTTTATTGTGAGAATATTATTTTTACTTTCTGATTTTCCACGGACTGTGTTGAAATTAATCTTAAATTATCACTGTCTTGAGTGAATACGGATTTTGATATATTTAAAAAATTCTGTTTGATATAACTGTATTACTCTTTTTTATACAATCTCTAAGTAGAATAAATTAAATTTGCATGATCAGCAAAATAGATTTTAATATGTAATCTATTCTAATTGTTCACTGTTCCAAACAGATATCTATTTTGTACACTATCTATCTGCACTAATAACAGCTGCTTGCAAAATCTATGCTAATGCTTGACTATACCTATATTAGGAAATGTGTGATGTAATTGAGATATCTTTCTTTCTCAGCGTACAATACTTATCTTGTATCCTTGAGATTGCATTATTTGAGCATTGCAAAAGTTTTTTTTATCTACAAAAACTTCTCTTTATTAGTTAATGAATAAATATTATACATATATGCAATATGTAAATTACTATTATTTCAGTTATAATACTATCAAAACATGGATTCAAGGCGGCAATGCCCAGACAGCGCTCGGTCCCAGTATGCACATGCTGGCAGCTGCCGAAGCCGGAGTTCTAACTCTAATCATGACGAATCCCATCTGGGTTGTTAAAACGAGACTTTGTCTGCAGTATGCTGGTGATACTGTCTCTGAAAATATGAGATATCGGGGAATGGTCGATGGCTTAAGTAAAATATACAAAACTGAAGGCATCAGAGGATTATATAGGGTTTGTGACTCTCAGTTTGTTATACTCATTTTTAGTCATACGGGCTCCTTTTGTAGTCCATATGGTTATCATACGTCTTCAAGACTCTTCAAGATTGGAGAGATTCTAAAAAGGAAAAATGTTGTTAAATTCTTTCAATATTCATATACTCAAGCGCACATTTTGCTGATGTAGGATTTTGAGTATAAAAAAATATTTCCGATTTCATTGCCGGGACTGCATGCTACTTTCATTTTGTGTGATTCTTTATAAATTGGTTACTACAGTGATTATCATAAATAAATTATTTATATTTGAATTGCAGGGGTTTGTACCTGGCATGTTTGGAGTCTCGCATGGGTCAATACAATTCATGACGTATGAAGAGATGAAAAATAGATACAATATGTATAGAAATCTACCAATAGATGCAAAATTGGTGAGTTAAAAATGACTTATTTAATTAACACATCTCTGGCGGCGTGAATTGAGCGCAAGTTAATGAGCGGCGCGGGCGCATCCGCTTGCGTAATTATTTGCGATATATGCTGACGCGAATTATTCGTGAACCATTAAAACATATGTTAAATTTTTCTGATAAAAAATAAGAAATGTAAACATTCACCTACAATATTATGATGTTTTTATGAATTAGTTTCTCACGCACACTTAATAGTTTTTAAATGTAATCTAAAAGTATATACACTAATAATACATTGTAAAAATCAGTATTTTACCAAAGAATGGTACAGTGAAAAACACTCCCCCTTATGAAGCGAAACTTAACAAAAGTCACAAATGTATCTTGTTTCCCCGCGTTTTTATGTTTTTTTGTGACAATTTTTTCTAATTTATGTAGCCGAAAATCTTTCCAAAGTCGAAGAGGGTGGTCACATAGGTAAACTAAAAGCGTTCGAAAAACTTATAGGTACATAAAAAAAATGGAATAAATCGGGATCATATGCTTTGACATGTGGTTTCGATCTTGACCCATGTATGAACACATGTATGAGTGGGGACAGTCCCGATTAAAACTTGTATGATAAATTTTCAACAAAAATTCAACATATGTTAGTGTAAATCATAAATATCGCAATATAATAAGCAGCTGTGATCGCAGTCTCCCGCTGCAGCGGTAATTTTTTTGCTAATTGTAATTACAGTCTCCTGCAAACGGCGATTGGCGGACTGAGGACTGTGATTCTCGTTTTCCGCCAGAGATGTGTTAACATTAGTGTCATAATTATACAAGTCTTGAAGTTGATACTCAAATCTTGAGTTTATTATGTTGTGATAAAATGCTATGTTAGACCAACGTCTTCGTTTAATTGAAGCTATGCTAAGAAATTTTTTATTGATTAAATACTTTAAAATATTTTTATTTTATTAACAGGGTACATGGGAGTACTTGGGTTTTGCTGCAGTTTCAAAACTTATTGCAGCCGGAGCGACTTATCCGTACCAAGTTGTCAGAGCGCGGTTGCAAGACCACCACCATTCCTACAACAGTGCGTGGCATTGCATTACAGACACCTGGAGGTATGAAAGATTCAGGGGATTTTATAAAGGCCTCACTCCTTATCTTCTACACGTTACACCCAACATTTGTTTAGTTATGCTCATTTGGGAGAAGTTTACAAATAATCCTAACGGTTGAATGGTCACTTAAAAAATCACTCATTCACAAATCGTTGTTGTTTTCTCTTGAATATTTTCTATGATATTTATTGCTTTATTTTTACACTTAGACAAGCTATGTAAGCTCTACAAAACACCTCAGTATACAAAACAAATAATTTACACATCTATCAAATTTTATTTCGTAGAACTATGACAATTGAATGGAAAATTCTAATAGACACTGATATTTATTGGTGTTTTCATTATTTTCTGTCATCTCTTTTATGAATTTTTCAAATCATACAGCATTATTAATTGTACGTAATGATTGATCCTTTTCTATCGCTGGCAACTTGTAGTTTTATAGACAGATTTTGATTTAGTCAATATATTTATTTTCTCTCCTTTTGATATTCATTTAGAATGTGTTGCGATTTAATTTTATGCACATAATTAAATTTTATAGAATATTTGAAAAGTTTTATACAGTATTTTTACTGCGGAAATTTTTTACGGAAAAAATCATTTCACTTATTGACAAGGGGATTTAACCTATCTGGTAGATCCTGGCATATTATAAAATATATCTGCTATGAAGTCTTGGCTAATAATTCAATGTTCAATAATATTAATTTGTTAAAATAACTGCAGTATTGTGCCACAAAAAGTTTAGCAAAGATCATGTTAAATAATTCAAGTTTTGATATTTTTAAATTTACATGTGGCAGGAAATACTGCTCTGTTGTTAAATTGATTCAACCTTTTTACTATGAAACTATTTCAGAAGCAAATCGGTGCAAATATTATCATTAAATTTAAGAAACTGCCAGTCTTTAAGATGCAACACTAAAATATTCATTAGTATGAATCATACACAGTATGTATAATTTTCTTCTGGTATATATTCTACTATGTTACTTTTGTAGTTTCAATTATTATTGATCAAATATAATGATATGAGTAAATATACTAATTTATGATGGATTGAAATTTTTGTGCCAAACATTATTATTTTGAGCAATAATGAATTATTAGCAATTCGATTTTTAAAGTATCTCGAAATCGTTAATTAAGGCTTGCGATTTAATTTTTGAAATGGTCAATGATCATCTTTTCTTAATATAATATTTTTAGGTGATTGTCCACTGTTATATTTTCTATTTCATTTGTCAGTTTTGTTTTTGTGTTTTCTTTTTTTAATGTACATGTAAATATGGAAACGTGATATTTATTAGCGAATCACTGATTCAATCACAGTGAACTTAACTGTTTTTCACTGCAAAAATTTGAGAATGCTTAAAAATATTTTCCTTGGCCGTGCAGCAAATTTCATGTGCGTCCTTTGTGAGTTTTTTTGGAGTGTTGGCCAAAAATATTCCATTGTTAAATCTGTGGCCCAGCATTAAAAAGACAAATTGTATTTATATTGTCTCCCAAAACGTCCAATATCTTTCTCACGTAATAACTTATCTTATCAAAATAAGTGGTTGGGCATGTCTGAATTTTGCTTTGTCACGCCATAGCACTACTCGAAGAATGGTTGTTAACTGACTTCTGTATTCATAATCATTTTTAAATGAATAAACACATCTAAATGATGTATTAGCAACGACTGATTGGTTCAAAATATAATTAATATTTTCATTGTTGAGTAAAAAATTATCACGAATAATCCTTGAACTATTTTGGGCAACATTTGTCTTAAAATTAAAGTGACTTTTATTATATAACTGATAATTTTGTGCATTGGAGTAGCCTTTCCTTAATTTATTCAAAAGTTCATTATTTGGTCTGTAGGGTTATGATATGAAATTAAAAATTTGCAAGCTTAGTAAACACCACATATTCATGTGACATGTAAATAATAGTTACACGTATTTCGCTTCATTAGATGGCACCATCAGCTTAGATTGAGAATATGATGATGCCCTTTAAAAAAGTTAAATATATTTATATCATAAAAAGTTAGACCAGCGTGTGGCATTTACCACGTTAGCAAAACATATTTAGTGTTGATAATGAATAGTAAGTAAACAATTTTCAAATTTAATATTTACATGTTTCACAAGATAGGGCTTATGTTATAATTTCAATAAACGAGTTTTCTTACTTGTAAGGAAAGTTTTCATGAGTTGAACTTGGGAATAGCAACAAAAATCTGTGATTTTATTTGCAAGGAATTTTAGCGATCGAGTTACTGTTCACATTAGTGTTACAGTTATTCAGCTCTACCTATCTTTAATGTTTTAAACACATTTAGGACTATTCCAGTAATTGTAAAATTAAGATGATTTAATTTAAGTGTGTCAATAAAGTTGAACATATTTTTTAAAGGTTATTAGTAATTATTTGTTTAAGTTACTTTTTTATGACTGGTTCATAATATTTAATTGATGGTATCGTTAAATATTTAACAATGTAAGGGTTTTTCGGTTAATTCCGTGTTTGATGTAACAGCAAAATTAACACTTTATAGATAATTTTTTGAAGAAGACAACTTCCCTCACAATTATTTTTGAGATAACTAAATCGAAATTCAAATTTGACAGACACAGATAGTGACAATATGATTTCAATGCCAACAAATTTTTTTTATTAAGTATCACAACTAATGAAAAACTCACAAATAAAATAATATTGATGTGTAAAAGTTATAGTAGAAGATGCAATGTTGTAATAGTTGTACAATAATTATGACTGAATTAAGTTCTCGTTGTAAATTGTTATACCAAATATTTGTGTGGGGTTTTAGGCATAAATTATTACCTTATATTATAAAATATGTTACATTTATAACTTCAATAGGTGGCTGGCCATCTATTGTGCCCTTTGAAACTCCATATTTTTTGTGACAACATATAGGTCGATAAAAAATTCATTTGACTCGAGTGCTGCTGCGGTATTTATAACAGGAGGATTTCGTCAATTCAGAGATCATTTTATTGAAATTGTTAAACCTCTGTAATATATATTGATCATGCTCTCATTTAAATTGCCAAAGCTCAATAAAATAAGTTTCCGAGACAATTAATTTAAGTGTAATTATTATAATCAAACAGTTCCAAAATTGCCACATTGAGAACCAACTTATATTTTTATAGCTGTGATGTTTTATTCAAAGAATTGAAAATATTTTTATACAGTCATGTCGGTCGTCGTAAGAACTTTTTATAAAAACATGTTGAGTAAAATTTTTGACATTTTTTATAGTATTCAAATTATTTAGTTTCAATTTTGATTTTTTAAATAATTTGCAAGATCCATGGCTATCTAATAATGTCGAGATTTTGGCAACTTAATTGACAATATTCAGCATAATAATTACAAGACTGCTCGCATTAACAATAATTATATACTGGGTAAATAATTTGTTGAACAATAATGTAAAATCCATTTTTAAACTTTACATTAAATTTATTTCAAAAATCAGAATGAGTTTTATTTTCTATATTTTTTTCAATTTCTCAGTACATATAAATATATATTTCCTAAAAGGTATGATCATCTCATACAGTATTACATTTTAACATCTTTTCACAACATTTTTCTCATGACATCATGTTTTTATTACATGAAATTCTGCGTTTTGAAAAAATTGCAGCGAAGAAAAAGATGTGTTTTTGAAATTAAAAAGTGTCCATTAAATTTATTACTTGAGGTGCTTAGGGTTTTATTTTATATGATTCGCAATTGGAATAAATACGCTGGATATTGATTTCGTTGCGGATAGTAGCAATATAAAATTGAATAGCTATTATCTGCTGACATTAGCCATTTGTGCGTATTGGTGATCATATACTAAGCTTGTCTCCTGGTGGTGTTGCAGGTATGAGGGGTGGCGTGGGTTTTACAAAGGCCTCGTACCGAACATTACCCGAGTTCTTCCGGCAGTTATGATCACCTTCCTGACCTACGAGAACGTTTCACATGCACTCCTCGACCGGCGCCGCCACCGGGAAAATAAAATAGAATAATTCGAGTATGATTTATGATCATCGACGATTCAAAAATGCCAAATATTCTTTGCAGTTCTCAAGTTCTTAGTAAATCTATTAACATAATTTGTATTAATTTCAGACAAAACCAATTAGAATTTTTTGTTATCAGGATTCTAATTTAGTTACATACAAAATATATGAATTAACATTTTTTAAAGTTATGTATGCGTTATAATACAAATCGATATGAACTATTGAGAACTCCATAGATTCATATTTGTATTCAGTGTCAACATTCCTTATCAATATGTTAAATATTTATTATGAACAATATACAAGTGAACAACATTTATACAACAGAAATTTGTATGAGTTTTGCAATTTAGATAAATTTACTGAATTTGATCAATTAGCATTCATCCGCATTTGTGAGATATGACAGCTTGCTTAAGAATTCTTACTTATTGCATATATGTAAATCATATTGAGATATCCGAAGCACTCTCAGTGGATAATTAAAATTATTTTGATATATCATTAAGTTTTGGGAGCACCCAATTTCATTTATGCACATAACACTTTTAAAAGACCGACATATTTTGACTATATATAAGAAAAGATTCTGCTTCCTATTCTGTGGAAAAGAAATGTAAATAGCAATCACCAAAGTGTTATGTTAATATTATGCAGTTGCAGCACTAATAAATGTCACTGTATTAGAATTTCAGTCGCGTGAAATATAATATAAGATATAACCTACAAAAAGTAAGTAATAAATATGATCTTTTACATCTTTAAAATTTCAGAATCGGCTGTCTATTGTTTGCTAAGCTACTTTAACCTTTTATTACCATTGGGTCGATATATCGGCCCACCTTACATATACGAAAACTCCCATTGGGTTTTGAATCAAATTTACGACTTGTTTTCATTTTTTTTTGGCATTCGTTTGGTATGGATAAAGCACACTGTTTTTTCTATATTAGGCATGTCTAATTTATTTGATAATTGTTGCAGTGATTATATTTTGTGTCGGAGCATATGCTATCAAAATATTTTACACCGTAACAAATGAAAACAGACCCTCCTATAAAAAATTCTATTTCATAGAGAAATAATAGAATGTTTTTTTTTCTATTTGTGAGTAAGAATAGATTTTACTAGAGAATTAGATTTATCAATTGTAAATAAAAAAATCTCTTCACACTTGTTTTGTAGTTCAAAGATATTTTTTTTCTTCTTTTTTCTAACTTAATATCTATGGATAATTTTTTTTCCTGTGTTTTATTCATGTAAACCCCCAATATTAATACTTATTATTACTTTATACACCATTGATAAGACACAAAACAAGTTTCAAATTTTTAAAATGGTTAAATTGATGAATTTTTGCAAAAAAACGTTTGGAAGTCTTCGCATATGCTAGGCTAAATCGGCAGGGAGTAAAAGGGTTAATACAAATAAAATTCGTTTTACCCAATGTGCTTGATTTAATTTTACTTGGCAACATGTTGAATCAATTGATTACTAAAAAAAATGTATTTGGTAGAATCAATGGTAGCATTCAGTCTATTTACAATTCTAAACATTTTTTTTTCAAACGATGGAATGCCATTTGATAGCGATGTCCAAGTTATTTACACATGTAATATGCTGAATGTGTATATGAAATTTAAATAATACTAAAAATATATATAAAATTACAAATGCAAACATACTCTTAATAAAATATCATATTGAAAAATATATTTCAGTTAATTATAAGTTTTAAAAATGTGGTAGTTAAAAATTCAACATTTTATATATGTTGCAAAGAAATTATTTGAGAGAGATGAGATTGTTATTGCCTATGCTAAATTAAAAACTAATATTTTTAATTTAGCAGATATATTTTCACAATTTTGTCTCTTCTTGACTTTGATTAAATATATGCAGCTGATACCAAGAAATGTATTAAATTAAACATGCTACCGCTTTGACTAGTATTTATATATTTACTCAAAATCAAGGGATTGCATATTATTACCAATGAATATTTATTTTGGATATTCATTACACACCACCATCATTTTTACTTTAGAAAAAATTCGCAATACAAAAAAATACCCAGTAATTGTATAATATTCTAAATTAATTGAAGTACATATTAAAATTCAATTTTAAATATGGATTTTGCAAATGATTTTGAATCATTACTTAACTTTTTCTCACTTAAAATTATATTGTCAGTGCTGTCATTAATAAAATGGGTACTTAATATATTCTTAAATAAATGTACTAGGTACATATTTTTGTCAAAGACATCAGGTATTTTAATGTATTTTAAAACATTGCTGCTATACTTTCGTATGAATGCTATTAGTAATTAATATTTTTCAAATGTTGCCTAATGATAATAAAATGTGGAGATATTTAGGTTATAAAATTTTCCTAGGTTGTTACATTTTTAAGTTTTTTGTTTCTATTGAATATTTGTATACTATTTTATCTTTGATCAAGTTCAATGTGTTGTATGAAAATATTAAAAAATATGGTTCATGATAGTAATTCATTTAATAGAATTATGTTTTAGTATGTTATAATATCAATGTATAATATTTATATGTATATAGTGATTATTTCCATATCGTTCTCAACAGTAAAATAATAGTTGTTTTAAATATATCATGCTTAAATAATTTCGATATTGAGTTGATACGCACAAGAGACTATTATGTAATATATTGAGAGTCATTAGAGGTAAACCAATAATTAATATATTTCAGTGAGATAGGAAATATTCACTTGTATTATGAAAGCATGCTACTTTTTTAAAGTAAGTGCAAAGTTTTACCATTTTTACGGTTGAAAGATATGCCAAAAATTCTTTCTAAGTCGAATCTTATTTTTCACTTAATTGATCGTAAAGATTTTAATTTTAATACCATTATCGCATATTGCCTGTACTTGCCAAGATTACTAGCATGCATACTTTATGTTACAATCAAATCATTAAACTAATAGGTTGCTAGGTAGATCGACATTTCACGTTAGAATAGAATAGAATAATAATGAGGAATATTACATGAACAAACTTCAAAATGGAGGATTACTTCTAAAACTATTTCTCCCCAGTTACTTCCTTAGAATATTTTATAATGAGTTGTTTTTTTATTTGTAAGTGGATACATATTGTTAACCCTCAAATTATTTTTGTTAGAATCAGGATTTCATTAAAAATAATCTTAGGTATAGAATCGGTTACCAAACAAAAATTAAACACTTGTCTGTGATCATGGAGATGAATGTTGTAATATGCTTTTTTTAAATAAATATTGATGAATATGCCACAGTTTTATTTTATTCCCTAAGTTCTCAAGTATGTCAGTCAATCTTATTGATTGTCTTTATTGTGTTGAAAACTCTATTGAGGATCCAAATATTATATATGGGCATTTCTATTATATTTTAATTTTTGATGCACTTCATATTTAACTGTCTATTGAACGAATGGTAATAGTAAAAACAGCATGAATTCAAAAATACCTACTAAAGTAATTGAGTGCAATTATAATATCTTACAGGCAAAACCTGATAACTCGATTCCGATAGCCTGAGTAAATACATACTAAACTGCTGTGTTGATAATGAATTCTTAATTCGACATGTAATTATTCACACACACTAATTATTACAAAAAGCTGCCATCTTCCCAATTTATTTTTTTCTTACTAATTTAAAAAATCAAGCCTGAATTAGGTCGCTTCAGTGTGGGGACATCATCGGACAGTTGCAACGGTTTGTGAATCCAACGAGATTCATGCGGCATACAGATTATTGGATGGTGAGTCGAGGACGATTGTGATGGAACCATGAAGGGCTGTCACTAAAGGCAACGGAGTTTAGCACTCATAGGTGGGATCCATATGGTGCATTATGCACCGCTTCAATAGTGCCTGCTGTCTCGGATTGGGCATTTTCAACACAATCATAACAATGCTCTCCCAGAAATCCAGTTCCTGTAAGGTTTGCTGAAGTCAATTAATTTTAATTGAATTCTTTTTAGTCTGTTTGAATTCATTTAGTAAATAATACATATCTATCATTTGTGAAAGATTATATGACGCAATAATTGTTTCTTTACTAACACTTGTAAAAAAAAACTTTCTTTTTACTAAGTTTTAAAATAACACTCTAAAAGTTCCTACTATTTCCAAACAATTAAATTATGAGTTAACAGAGGTTTCCTGTAAAGATGTTAATAATTATTTAATTAATCGTCTAAATCTCAAGTTGTAACAATTTTTAAATGTTTCTTGAACATAGTCGCCTATCGGTAAAATAACTTCTATTAGTGACTGGCGACAGTTTTTGGATTAATTGTATGTTTATGAACGTCATTCTCAAGTTTTAGTTAAATATTAGTGCGTTTCCATTTTGCACGTGATATTTAAAATTTCTATTTAATATCCATGAGCAGGAAACTTATAGTGGTGCAATAAAAACAAAAAAGAAATCATTAAGTCGTGTCATTGCTGTACCTCATTTATAACATAATATGTAATAAATGTTATTTAACTTCAGTTTATATCATAAAACTTGTGGCCATGTTTTGAAACTCGATTGATAAACTTGAGTGTTTTTATGACATAAGGATATACATGGAAAATACAATACGAGTTAGTAAGTACGTAAGTACTACCTATAATGCCATTTTATGTGTATAAAAAAATTCACAAAGAATCTAACCTTAAAAAGAAGCTATATAGTTCATTTAATACCGATTATATAATCAATGCATAATGGAAGGTTTGGAGAGCCCCATCAAATAAATGAATGATTAGAATCCGATTAAAGTATTTTGTTTCGTGATTATTAAAAAATCGTAAGATTGTTATCGTAGCATGCATTATACATTTGACTTACATATCTAATATTCTGATATTAATATAAATAAGGAGTTGTCAATAATAAACATTACACGACTGGCTATTTTCGATTCACATTTTGTCACATTTTTTTAAATATAAATAGAAACCACCCTTCTCAACAAAAATTTTAATATTGCGAATCCTCACGATATATTTTTTCCTTGGAAATTATTGTTATGTTCGTTTTGTGGAGCACAATTTTCTTCGATTCCCTATCCCATAGAACGCAACGTCATAAAACATTATGTTATATCGTCGCTGTTTTGGAAGAAGACACTAGCTGAAAAATACTTGTTTTGAGTAATTGGACATTGAAGTTTTTAGAATTTTTAAAATGAACCTTTTTCATTTTGTTCGTTTGTACAAAACTGTTTTTTAACTAAAAGTATAATTTATAAAAATAAGTGTGTTCTTCCACACGGTAGAGTTTGAAATAAGGAACATTTTGGTATAACAACGCAATAAGTAATTTTTTCGATTTTGTGTTTTCTTAAGTTGTAAGGTACATTTTAATACAATATTATTCCATGCTTATACATGAGATTATAATCAGTTTAAATGAATATGATTTTTACCGTCATTGATGAACCTTACATTAAATTTACTATGTATAAAAAAAAAAATTTTTTGTATACTAGTCCAAAATTACATGAAATTAGTTCAAGTAAGAATGCAGTTTACAAATATGATGTATTTCCACCAACTATCACCAGAATGGGAGATTTAGAATACATATCATGTTTAAGTCAATTCTTGGTGGAAAGGCATTATATTTTAAAAATAAAACACAATTTGTTTTAATGGTTGACAATGCTCGCGATGAGCGAAACCTGTCCTGCTTATTATAAAAATGTGGAAGTAGTACAAAAAATATTGTTTTGTTTTTGAAAGTATTATTCATGTGTTGTAATTGCTTGTATCGCTTGCATTTATTCGAAATCGATTATTGTAATTATGATATCAATTGTTAAATCGTTCAACTTAGCTTTAAATAAGCATGACATTTCAGTATTCATTAATATAATTTAAAAAATAAAAAAATTCTCTCCCACCCATCCTATCCTATTAATGGGGAGTAGCGAGAGCTATTAGTGAACCACTAGTCCTGTCCTAACCCTATCCTTCTATCGCTACTCTTTTCGAAAAAATGAGGCTGAGCAACTAAGTAATAAGCAGTTCTTATAGAAAAAAGCTTCTGTCGAGATACCTTCATTAGGAGGCCATATGCTCCACGTTGGGTGTGGAGCCTAAAGAATAACTCGTGGATTACATGTATCAAATATTTCTTCGATTTCCATCAGGTTAATCAAGTAGTAAAGTGCACGCCGAAATATCAATCACAAAACATAATATATTACAACATCAACGTGCATTGCCCAAGAAACAAACACGATAGCCGCCATATCAGCCCAAAGTTGCATTGAAAAAGATATCAGTAATAAATTGACGTCACATATGAGCCAAACAATACGAGGCTTATAAATAGACACCTATTTGAAAAAGTAAACACGTATCCATTATCTGTTTACACAGAATCAATTGAAATCGCTTCTTTATCGAAACTAATTATTATTTCTGATGATTCACCTTCGTGTATTTCAACTACAAAATATGAAACTGAAAATGGGAGCTCTCATACACAAACAGACAGCGAAGCATTAACAATGCTGCCAAATAATCTTAATCCAAATATTTTCTTTCAGTTGCACATTTTCAAGCAACTCGTAAACCACGAGGTTGTTTTATGATAGTAATTGAAATGCGACGCTGAATAATTAAAGCAGAACAGCCAGTGTTACAATCGGAATTTCCTTGAAGATATTAGTATAATAGATAGGTCTTTTTTGTGTTCGTTTTTCGCGGGAAAATCGCAGTTCTTGTGTTCATCAGGCCCTTATCGTAGCGGTCATGGGGGCCGCCGTAGTGAGGTCCGCCGTGGCGTACAGACGGCGCTCGCGATGCGTGGACGGCGCTGGAAGTTCGGGTGCGGGGTCGTCTGAAAAAAATTCAGACACCAGCGAAAACGGTGACTCCGTCAGCCTTCCGAAAACGGGCGAAGGATCGCGGCAGAGTTCTCCTTTCAGCAGAATGGTAAGCATTTTTATTTATTCGTGCACGTGTTATTTATATCACTCTAAATTTCAAAAGTAGAAAATGTCATAACCAAAGTAGCAAAAAGACAAACAAGTTATACGAAATTTGAAAACGATCCGCAAAATGCTAATTAAACTACTCGGTGGAATTGCACAACGTAAAATTTTGTTATCAGATCATAATGCTTATCTGTCAAGTTATGATAAATTGTTTAAGTTTTCCGGTTGATGGTAACGATTGTTTTAGTTTAAGGTTTTATAGTGTGCATAAGTTAGTAACGATTGAACTACAGAATAATATTCATATGGTATACTTGATAGCTACTCGCACAGTAGCAAAATGAATAAAAATGAGACAGATGAATATGATGCAAGTTTTATGAATTTGTGTATTCTATATAAATGTATATATATAAATAAAGGAGATTATGTTATATGGAGAGAATACAAAAACTTTTTATCTTCAATAATAACATTATAGGTACATAAGTGTGGAATGTTGTATACTTCTTAAAAGTAACTTTTTAATCATAAACATTCTGGTAAAGTTATTATATTTAATCTGAAGTATTCTAATATTGCACTACGATAATACATAATCATCATATAATAAGATATTATCTATAACCTTGTGTGCCACATTTTCCCGCGTTCAGATTTTCCGCACACATTTTGCTCCCATTTTTTGAATCCTTTCAGATGCAATTCGATTATTTAATTAGCGCACAGAACAAACAGCGTGTCGTGTGAATAAATATACTAATAATACTTCAGTTATGTCCGAACTTCGTTTGTGGTACTTTATCATTCTATTTAAATGTTTTAAATAATTTGTATCCGTTCAAAGGCGAGAAGTGAGATATGAACCTGTGTCAAAAATATATCCAAATTATTGAAGCAATGTAGCTTGTTAATTGAGAAGAAGTGATGATAGTGGTTTCTAATGAATTGAGTGGATTTTTAGTAAAATATAGAATGTGAATTATAATTTTTTTCATTGATTTATAAAAATGTTTAACTAATCTATAAAAAAATCAATTATGCGGTCAAATGCTATTTAAGAATAGTGCAGTTTTGTTTTTTGAATCGATGAAAGAATGTTTTTTGAATTTTTATTGTGTCATTACGAGCATTGCACTTTAGAATTACTACTTGCTATATTTTACATAAAAAAATAAGTCCAAGACCTTCTAGGTTTCCTAGGATATTGCGATAACGAAATCACTTATATCCAGATGCCCTTGACTGACAACAGTTGGGTTTCTAACATAGATTTATAATATACTATTGTATATCCACTGTTTCTACCACTTCCACAACGTCTGATAGTACAATGATAACGTTACTCGTGAAGATGCGATGGCATTTATTATTCTCGTTTTCTTATCAGGGCAATAAAAATAAATATATTCTGGCCATTTAGTTGCGTCGCATGATGTACGTATGTTAAACAGGTGCTCATTAGATAGGTAGGAACTAAAGGAAGTCAATAGCAACTACAGTATACACCGTAAGATTTTTACTGAAAACTGATTTACCACTTGGCCTTAATGAATATTTTTCAACTGACGTTATTTTAATGTAATTATATATGTACGAGTTTAGTCCAATATTAGGTTGTTGCACAGTTGTTATTGTATATAAACATATGTTTTATGGTCTTTTGCTATGTGTGAGTAATAAATGTAAATATGGTTTTTCATGTGACACGTCCCCTTGACTGTTTTATATTTTAAATGTCCACATAGCCTACTAGCTGTTATGCCAAAAAATTTCATATCTAATCCTACTTGTTTGGAAAATGTAAGGAATAGTATTTTATAGAAATCGAAAGACAAAAAATCTGATTAAGAAATGTATTTGTATTTACTTCCAGGAATGTTCTAATAAGTTCGACACACACAAAAATTTAAATAAATACGCTTATCTGGAATATTTATAATTGAGTTTGTCAATGGTTCTCAAATTCCACATTATACCGGTACATTAAAGAAATTTAATTATGTATGTGATTAAGTTGATGATAAATAAACACTACAGTTGTGAAACAAGAGAAAACTGTACACGCTATTCACCTAAATTTATTTTATAGTGATGAGACTGGCTTTTAATCGTATGGAAAAAATCTTGGTCAGTATTGGAATGATTATATTTACATAAGTAGTTTTTATTTTCAAAATAATAGATTTTTTATCTGATCGGTTTTCTAGAGATTTATGGTTAATAGATACCATCACTGTCGTCATAAACTTCAACACGTTGCATACCGGTGACATAAGAATTAAATAAAAAAAAAATCATGATGATGCATAGAATATTACAATATTGTTAAAATTTGAATAATTGACTAATTAGAAAGGCAAAGTGTTCTTAATATAAGCAGAAGATCCGATGACACAATTATATTAATGCATTCTTTACCAAAATTAGAAATACTGTAAAATGTAAATCAAAAAGTGTTTTTAGATTCTTTCGAATTCTTAATGAAAATTAATTATCAAAATAAAATTGATAACTTTGTTATTTATTAAGTTTGAAACGTGTTCTTTGCGAAGAATCGTGATACTAAATAAGTCTAATAATAATAATTAATCTATGACAGAATTATATTAATATAAATATATTAATTATATAATTCATTTTTCATATTTGGTTATATTATATGTATTCATATAAGTATAGAAGGAGGGGGATAAAAAAAGGAACATTATACACAAATATTACGTATTGGATATTTTTTTATAGAATACGAATATAAATTTGCATTTCCAAATGCAGGTATTTTTTATAACGTTGCGAAATATTGAGGTCCAATGTAACTGTTCGAATATCGAATATTAAAACCATGTACTATTCAAATATTCGAATAAATTAACCATTTGTAAAACACGGATAAAAATAATTAATAATTTCAGAATAAGCAGATACATCTTTTGTAGAAACTGAAATAATATTTTGTATCATTTCGGATTATTCAATAGAAACCGCGAGTTTTACATTTTTATATAAAACAATAATATTATTTAGGTAACATTTCATTTTGCTCATTTGCGTATACAATGCTTCATTTTTCAATCAACAAAATGGTAAATTCCTTTTGCATCAGTGTATTATTTTTCGTACTTAAATTTTGAATAGCTTTTTCGATTGGCTGAAGAAAATTTGAGCAATATTTCAAATATCACAAATATACTATTGAAATAAGCTTACAATGTATGTTTTCTAATGTATAAAATTGAGTTTACTTAAAAAATGACTCAATTTCATCATTATTTTTTCACAATATTTTCGGCTATTATCTGCATCTGCTTTGAGCGAGTATTTTGTTGTTTAAAATGAATTATTGATTAAATTGGCATTTCCTTCGCATTTACTTGGTAGAACTCGATTGTAATAGGATAAAATAAAACAGTATTTAGTTCTACAAAATTTTATTAAGTGGTTGATAGCTATTTCGGCTATCTGTTCCGACCATAATAGTTCTGACGATGGCGTCAAGCCGAAATAGCTATCAACTACCTAATAAAAATTTGTAGAACTAAATACTTTGTTATTTTATCATATTGAAATGAATTAAACAGAGTATACAAAATATAATGCAAGGCAGAATGACGTGTCTTATTAACTCTATGATTTAATATTCATGAATAATATTCGAATATCGAATGTTCGACTATTCGAATGGAATCCCTATTCATAAGATTTAAAAAAATGTTTGTATTATAAAATCTGTAAAACATTTCAAATACTGAACGAGTAGAAGTGAATGAATGCAATTATATATTTCAAGTTTCGACATCTTGGTATTTCTCGACAAAATATTTTTATTTGGACATTACTTATACATTAAGTTATTTCATGCTCGATTTGACAAAACAGAAAATTAATATTGTTTTTACAATTATCATGAATATAAAAGCAAAATAATATTATCAATCCACATTTTTTTTTTTTTTATCAAATTAATTATTTTATAACTTTAGTTCGTAGAATATAGAGGGTTAGCGATTATGTAACAAGGCGTAAAACATTGAAAGTTTGACTTTTTTTACTTGATTTGCAAATTTAATATAATATGTACCTACTACCTACCTATTGCGAGAAATAACGATCTGTTGATAGGATTACATAATGTAAGCTCGATGGAATTGTATCATTATATAACCAATACGTTTTTGGTGAGGTGAGGGGAATGGCCACATTATTATTTTTAGGAATCTCAAGGCAATCATTATATCCTTCGAGAACTATGATCTATTGAAGTATTATATAACTCTACTACTTCATAACATTGAAAGGAATTCAAAAAAAAAAGTGTTTTTGATGAATTTAATTTAAGAATGTGCAGAAAGAATAACAATAATTAATAAAATAATTTAGCACAGAATATATTTCGTATAGCCTTAACTATAAAAAATAAATATCTTATCGTATCAATGTCAAGCAACATCATTTCCTCGATACAGTCGTATTATGATAACAATCGGTTCGACATTAAATTTACAGTTGTAAATTTAAGTACATGTCTTTTTTGTCAAGCTTTTTACTTATAGAAAAGATTATTTTACAACCAGTTTATTTAACGGTCAGTTTTGAGTGGATGTTCTGTCAGTTTCTACTTCCATACAACTTTCACTGGAAAGTTCACTAGACATTACCTTTGAAGTCTTTCATGCCCTGCTTATAAATTCATGGAGTTTTCTACGGCACACAGATGCCCTTATGTGTTTCAATTGTTTCTTTACCCACATTTCGCAGACTTCTTAACCCCGTAGGAATCGACAGCGGGCGCTATACTGCAAATATCACAATCTAGTTTATTACGTTTTAAAGAAATGGAAACATATTTTGGCGCCCACATTTGTGGTTTTGTATATTGTCCTCGTGTCTACTTTTGAAATATTAGACATAGTTTTGAAGATCTAATTTTCAACCGCATATAAACTATTTCATTATTTGTTTCGAAATAATTATTTAGATTTCTTAAGTCTCTGCTCTCTGCAAACGAAACACGGTGTAATAATATTTTTATTTTAACTCCAAACACTCATTCAGGAACGTCAACAGCATCATAAATTTTAAGTGTTATTTTATTGCGAACTAGTATTTATATATGCATATTTGTAATATTTTGTTTGCTTACCGCGAAGAAATTAATTGTAATATTTATGGGTTCATTATTGGATCATAGTTTATTATTAAAATAAAAGCTAACGAAGGCAGTTATGATGAAGTAATGGAATTTAATTCCGTATAAAAATATAAAATTAAAATTGATAACTTAGTTATTCCATGACGCGTTTCGCCTCTTTAAGAAGCATCTTCAGTCTGAGGCGAAACGCGTCACGTTAGTGATAAACCAAGTGGAATAACTAAGTTATCAATTTTAATTTTTATATTAAAAATGAACTTCCGCAAAGTTACCGCCGAATCCTTAAACAATATTAAAGAATTTAATTCCTACAAACGTTTATTACACAGAGTATTTCACAGAGTGGAGTACTACTAATGTTAAATTAATGGATCTATAATATTTTCGATGGATTTCATGAATGAAAATTCATTTTTAATATAAAATTTATAACTTTGTTATTAACACAAGGTTGTGTCACTAACACAATTTTGATAATATAAATCATTTATTGTATCTATAATGTTTATATTTTAAAATAAATTCCTGATTAAACAATGGTAGCATCAGTAATAGTGAATTTTAAATATAACCTAAAGAATTTGAAAGTGCCAAATTTTCTGCGATTCGTTTATTCACCTGTTAATTAATACCTTCCATTTCGTGCTACTCAAATATTTATATTGACACAATAAGTATGTTGTGAGTTTTCGAACAAAACAAAATCGCGTTTTATCATTTTGCTTATGAAAATAAGTATTTTTCAATCGGTGTTGTTTTTTTATTGAAACGTATTGAATGAATTAAACAGTTAAACTATATAAATATGAATGCACGGTAAATGTGGGGCTCTTTTCTATTTCTTTCAAAGCTTTAAAATCAAATTCTCTCAATATATTTTTTCATCTTAGTTCGTTTTCGATTTGGATCTCACAATTTATAAAAGGTAATAATTATAGAAGATTTGAAAACTGTTCAATGACTCATTTATTCGGAAAACATCGTTTTTGACATAGTTTTAATTTAGATACAGTTGTTAAAGAATTACATATTAAATAAATAATAAGCACGGATTCATTTGTTGTGTTTAATGATAAATGCTTTTACATTCTACGATATTAAAAGTGTTCATTGGATTTCTTATCTGTTTTGGTCTGTTCGAAAAGAAACGAAATGAGTTAGATCGAGAGTCATTTATTGATAGAGTCTTGAATTGTACACATTTAATGTTGAACCTTATATAAAATCTGGCTTCCATTTAGATTCCCATTTTGAAGATACACAAATTTAATTGATTTTATTTGGAAACAGTTATTTAAGTAAGAGATATTCAGAATGTTTAGATCCAAACACTTTATCGCACGTAAATTTATTTACATTTTTTAAAAAATAATTTTATGCGATTTACACATTTGTTTCTGTTATATTTACATTAGTGTTTAATAACAAATTTTCATTAAATACTGATTTGTCGAACCATTGCGATAAGGAGTTTTTATTTGAAATTGTCAAGCATTTGCTTTTATACATGTTATATCAATGTGTATTATCATTCAGATTATGAAAGTCACTGAGAAAACCAGGCAGACTGACAGTATTAGTAAAGTTGTGATTGCAAAAAACATCCAATGAATATGAATTATGTACAAACAAGACTGTGATGTGAGATTAGGCTTACTTTGATATAGAATACTCGAAAAGTATAGTTTCCATTAAGTATGCGGTTATTTCAAAAGCATGTGCGCGTGTGTTCCAAAAGAATTTTATTTCCAGTAATGCGTATTGTTTTGACTTTATAAATTAAGCAACAATAGTATGTGAAACTATATGGGGGATTTTTAAGTCACAATTGTGAATTTTATCAGATTTTAAAATCGTTGTATCCGGGCTTCATAATGCTCGATGAAGTGAAACTGAAAAATCCAAGATGTCGCTCTGAAAGGACTCGTAGAAGACAACAGATCATTGAGCGTTCTCTCGGAAAATTCTTATCTCATCATTCGCCTACTTTGCTTAGCGATGAAGCAACTGACGAGAACCTCATGCAAACTTTGGTAAGGAACATGTGTCTATCCGTAATATAATCCGTTACTCTGGTACACCTGGTAGTCGGATGCCTGTAATTTACCTATTTGTATTTTAATTAAAATGCTGGATGTTATCAGTATTTGTAGAAGTGTTTATCGTTTAAAACGTGTTAGTTTGTATCTGAGTATGAAGATAGTAGATAGTAGTTTTCCGGTATTTAAGATTAGATATGAGGTGGATTGATTTATTGGCCTTCTTAGCTGAGTTATAGTAGTCTGATATTTTAACAATATTCCGATTTTGTATTTAGATCTTGCATAATATTAATCTTTCTTATAGAATTATGATATATACATTTAAGACAATACAGATCAATGTCAAACGCATCCATCGTCATCATTGGTATGCGATGATTACAAAAAAATAATTATTTTGAATGTATTTTCAATGAAACAAGGGGCAATTTGAACGACCAGATTTTGTTTTGCATACAGAATGTGCTTTCCGATTGGTTGCGGGCGTTGTGACAGATTTAACTAACATTTTGACCTGATGGGATTTGGATAAGAGGAAACGAATTCGATCAAATTATTTTCATTATTTTTTTATTTAATTTAATTTTGGTACTTGATTTGAAATAAGTTTTTTTCTTTGGTTTAAAAGACCACTTTTAACGTAAATTTTATATGAAAACGTTTCGTTCTATTTATTACATACGGTTGAGTGTCTTTAATTATTAACGTGCAGATAGGTGTACCAAGTACACTGTACATGTATGATACAAAATAATATTTCTTAGCTGTTAACTGTTAGACCTGATCCTATCACGTTAAAATAAAAACTTTATTACGATTTTTATCTACAAAGTTGCAACTAATTGAAGGCTGATTTCGTCAAATGTGACTTTCTGTCATTTCATTTCAATATTGATAATTCTTTTTCAAAATAATAACACCTTGAAGGATATAGCATAATATTGTCCATGCGTCTCTTCGTACTATTCAATAATAGTCACACATTATCCCTTACTGATTGAATTGGTGCTTACTTGCTAGGACCCCTCCACTATGAGGTAAAAATACAAGAGGAATATTTTGTTTTCGATGTATTCGACGGTAGCTTTATGGAAGTCCATTTTAAATATAAAATTAAAATTGATAGCATAGTTATACCAAAGTATAACTATGCTATCAATTTTAATTTTATATTAATAATTTTTAAATTTGAATAATTGAGATTTTGTACACTTCCATGTATTTTGTTACTAACGACCCGGGTTTCGCCTTTCGGCAATTCAGGTATTCGAGCGCACGAATGGAATCTAACTGACAGACAGTAAACAGTGTCTAACGTTTCGGAAACCAACTGCATTCATTGCTAAACATTAATCGCTTGTACGGTATTTAAAAATTACATTGTTTAATTGCATGTGGTTGACATACAAATATTCAATATGGATTTCATTAAAACTGGTTTATTTCTGACATTTGTTTTTAATCAAAGCATATGTATGTATATCGACGGTGTTTTGACGAATTGATGCAACCCTAAAAATTGAAATTGTTCAGGAGAGAGTAAAAACTGTTTTTATCGAAAACCTTATATATGGTGAGTTGCGTTATGAATATTTGAAATGCACTCCTGTTAATTCTCATGTTTAAAGATACGTGATCGTACGTTGGGAGTGTCGATATAATATTGGCCTACATCAAGTGGCAGGGTCAGAATTTTTAAACCTAAAACGAATGTAAAATGATGTTTATTTTCCAAAAAGTGATCAATTTATTTTTCTAATTTACAAAATTTGTCGATATTATAGTGAGCTGGACTAAAATATTTAATTATTGTGCGTGCACTTTAAAAGTATTACATTCAACGTATCTGTATAACTATCAATATATTAAATAAATCAATATTCCACTCTAAAGTCAATACCGCGATTGACACCAATATTATTTCAAAGGTGACGTGATATGCCTTATCGAAAATTCTTTTATTTATTTAACAAAATACTTTTACTGCAGTGGATATGCAGTTGCTACCGATAAAAGTGCAATATTTTTTGTCAACACAACAATAGCATACACAATTCGGGCAGTTACTGCAAAAAAAAAATACCAACACAGTGCACGGTTCATCTCTTGGTCTATTGATGTACGTGTGTGCACTATACTCCTGATAAATGATAACTCTATCGGTATCTTATCAATAATTTTATGAGGAGTATGCTGTATTACTCGAAAATGTATTCGATTTATTTTCTCTGGTATCATTAAGAATAGCGTTCGCGACGGTTGGTAATTTAATGTAATTGACCGGCAATAGTGTAAACACATAATTCTTCGGTATATTCATTATAAATGCTCTCTTCACGAGATAAATTAATGTGCGTATAAAGTGACACGTATTGTTAGGTAATTAATTGTACAATAGACGTTGTTTATTACTTTTACTGGATTATTAAACTTCCTTGAAGAGTGCTTTGGATACTGTTCAGTGCGATTTTTTTCTGTGAAGGCAATGCAAAGAAAAATGGATCTATTCAACAGAAAATCTACAAATGGAATCAAAGATGTAAGGCAAAAATTAAAACTGTTTTATGTGGTCATTATTATTAATGTGAATATTTAATTACTGATCCCTTTTAAGCACTATAAAACTTATTCTCAATATAAATTGCTTCTAGTCTACTCATTACGATTAAATATAATTCTATTACAAATTGCAATAGATTATGGCATATAACTTAGAAAGAATATGTATTAATGACGTAGCTATTGAAATAGACATGAGTTCAATTATTGATATTTTTATCAGCATTTTTCTTCTCGATAATAATTCATAAGTTGCGTTCGTAATAATAATAACCATTTAACGATAAAGTGTTCGCTTATGTGTAATAATAATTCTGGTATTTTTTTCGTCAAATATATTTTTAACATAACTGAAGATGTCTTCTTGATAATTTAATAATTAATATTATAACAGTGTTTTTCAAAAAAAAAAAAACAAATACGACATAATTTGACACTGTGAGAAATTAATGTAATCGGAATTTAAACAGACTAGTATGATACGCCAATTAAGTTATCAAATCTATACATAAATATTATGATCTTTAAAATAATTCATTCAGTTGTATCATAGTTTTTCTCGTGTGTTTTAACGGTATGAAAGGCATGTGAAATAGTTTATACCGTAAAAGGCATAAGGCATGAATATTCCACAGTCGAAAAGGGAGAGCTGGACTATTTTGGGCAAGGCATGCAAGATGTAAGGTTTTAAAAGTGTGACGTTATCAACCCGACTTCAATCGATAGCTATTTAGATTGAAGGTTAACGAACCTACATCATTTTCTCGTCATCGGAGCTAACGATAGGTAGGAGTATCACGAAAAGTCTGAAAACAAGAATAGTCCGAAGTATGCATTTTTTGTTATGTTTGAATGTATAACCGTAGATACCCGTCAAAAAATTAGGGACCGAGGTTTAAATAAATTATTTATAATTTGTTTGAAGTATTGCCTCTTTTAAATCAAGTTTACTAAGCACGGTTTTGGTAAAAGAGTGGAAGCTTCGCAGACTTTTTTCGGTGTATGTATTTTTATCAAAATTGTTTTGTCGACCACTTTGGGGAAGAAGCGTCAACATATATGCAAAACCCTGTTTAAACGGCTGATGTTTTTCAATAACGTATTAATTGCATCCACATAATCCCTAGAATACTAGTTTTAATAAACTTCTGCTCTCTGGAAAAAAACGGTTCTTGGAATTTGTTAGGTAATAAAACATTTTTTCCCTTATCAACATGTTCATTGAATTAGTGTTGGGAGCTAAGCCAAGAGACCGACTATAAAAGATGGATAATTTTACGGTAGTTCTGTGTAGTATTTGTCACAACAGTTTTATTCCCTCACATGTCAGCACGAGCTCGGTTCACTGAATGACATTTGAGCGTAATGTCAATCGATGTGAAAGCAATAGTAAATAAATATTACCGCCGGCATTCTTATGGTATCTCTTTGTCGTTGGCGGTTTGGACGACGCTTTGAAACCTGACAACCGTTGCCCCCGACCTCGTTGCAGCGGAGTATTCGACACTATCACTGTACCTTCATATTATTTGTAAATATATTGTTACTGTTTCTCAAAATTAGCTATATCTTCCTATAAAATATGTTCGTAAAAAACACTGATGGATCTTCAAACTCACGAGACTAACTGGTAGAAGTCTCATGGACGGCTAACAACTGTTCTGTCAGCAAAATTAAATACCAGAACTGGCTTATGTATGTATCGGCTACAGTAAAAAAAAACAGCATTCATTTAAAGTTGAAAGTTAAATCTTCAAAGCGTCATATTTACAACTACATCATTCTTTATTACGCAGAAATTATTATTGTAAGACGTATGTGAAAATTGAGATATATAGAATAACACAAATTTATCATTGCATATTTCCGTTTGTTTACATAATGAAGGAAAAGTTTTACGGGGGTGCTACGGTGCTAGTATTTTTTCTGAAAAGGAGGTGTTAGGAAAAGTAAGTTTTGTAATCACTGGTACATCCATACCAATGTAGAATTAGTGCACATTCATGACAAAGCGGTAAGTAGTAAGAACAAATCGTTGTTGTTCAGGAAGAAAACAGTAAATCGAAAAAATGACATATTGAGTTAGATATACCAAAATGTTCCTTATTTCGAACTCTATTTTATGAAAGTGCAAACTTATTTTTATAAATTATGTTTTTACTTAAAAACAGTTTTGTACAAACAAACAAAGTGAAAGATGTATGGCATTTCAAGCATTTGGCAAACTTCAAAGTCCAATTACTCAAAACTTGTTTTCAGTTAGTGTCTTCTTACAGAACAACGACGATATAATATATCGTATACAACTTATTCTTTTTTCACACGAGAGATACGTTCAAGGACCAACGTTCAAATTTACTTGAAAAAATTTACGCTGATATTATATTAAGCAACTTAATTACTAACTGTTTAAGATTTTATTTATTTAATATGATATTTAAACGGTCTTAGACTTCAATAAAATTAAATATAAAACTTATATTAACTAAGTATAAAATTAGTTCGGTGTCGTTATGTTTCTTTTCGTTGTTTTATTTTAGAACTGTATAAAAAAATCAGTGCGAAAACGATTCAGACGTACTTAATTGTAAATATAATATTTGAAATTAATTTAATAAATGTTCAATTTAAAAATGGCTTACGTTGCTATTAAAATTGTGAAAATAATATGTGGGTACAAGAGTATTTAACATTATTGAACGAAATGTCACATTGATCGGAAAACGGATGGATTACTGTCATTCTGGATTATCGACGGTCACAGCATTTGCTGCACAAGCAAATACTCAAATATAATATTTATGTACTTGGTTATTTTACGTGTATCTGTGACTTTACTTAACACACAACTGAAGAATGATTTTAGAGTGTCAGTAAAATCACGGTTACCTTATCGAATATTTATGGTTATACGGAAAATACGTTTTTAAAATGTCATGTGTTGAATGCATATCTCGATTAAAACACCTGTTTTTTATATGATGGCCGCGTGTGTGTGATCAAACATAATGATAAGATTTGTCGCCGTAAATATACCTGAATATATTTCTGTTATCGACGTTATTTTTTTGCGTTTTAGCCTCATTGAGAGAAAAATAATCGTAATTTGCTTGAACTTTGATTCTATCCAAAAATTTCCATTATTTGATGTTATTCGATGTAATCCTGTGCATATCATTGCAATAAAGTATGTATTGAAAGAAAAAGTAAAGTTTGGATTATTGAGATTTTGTACACTTCCATGCATTTTGTCACTAACGACCCGGGTTTCGCCTTTCGGCATCTTCAGGCATTCGAGCACACAAATGGACTCGAACTGACAGACAGTAAACAGTGTCTAACGTTTATATAGAAGATAAAAATACGACAAATATTATTTACGAGGTAAAATATTATACGTCTGAGAGCCACACTGATACCTGAGTTAACATTTCGAGAATCGCCTGAATCCTTATTTTGTAAACAACACATTAACAGAGTGGCGAATTGCCGCTTTCCAACTTCTTTTAGAATTACCAGTGATTTTGCAATTATAATAGCATTGTGGGTCCAAATCCATATCCAAATCCATAATTCAAATTTGATATTGAAATTCCATCAAGCACCCTCAGTCGATGTCTTAAAAAAAAAAAAAGTAAAGTGTTTTTGCAAATAGAAAACTTCACACCCACCCACCTACCCACTTTTAAGGTCTACTGTCAATTCTGGCAGAAAAACATTTTTTTAATACTATATCCACATTTTTAATGATCTGGGCTGGTTTCGCTCGATTCGAAAATAAATACAAAGATGTGTTATCGTTTATATCTAATCCCCTACCCACCCCACTCCAGTAGGAAGACATAATCCCACCTCATCATTCATTTTTATGTTAAGAATTAGAGTCATTGTTTACCTTGGAAATAAATAATCTTGCTATATAGATAGTCTGAAAAACGTGTAACATTTAGTAATACAACCAGTGGAATAACAAAGTTATCAATTTTATTTTATGTTATTCGTTTTACTAATTTTGATTGTTAGATGACGTGTAACGTGTAATTATTTCAATACAACATTTGAATAAAAAGTGTCAGTCTGTCAAAAGCTCTTATTATATTATTGTGCATGACATGTAATACGCAATATAGTTATTTTCAGCATATAAGATTACTGCGGTTTGAATGAAATTTCCATGATATAGGGTGAATGTCTCGTCTTAAGAATAAGCAAATGTGGAGACAAAATACATTCTCTTTCTACGACGAGCTGGATTTAAATTATTTAAAACTTTAAAATAAGCTAATAGAATAAGCAATTCAAAATTGAAAAACTGTCAAGCAAAGTTTTATAGACGTGGTCTGATATTGTAATATAATATCACAGTATTTAATAAGAGTATTCTCTTTATGGTCGCAAAATTTCATCGTATTTTGTTTAATAAAAAATGTATTTAATATGATATACTATAAATAATTTTATCACCTTTAAGGGGTTAACTGTCAATTCTTGTTGCGAAGTCGTTACATTTAAATAAATAAAAACCAAATTATATTATACTACTTCCACATTTTTTATAGAGATTACGTTCATTTATGCCGAACATTATCATCAGTCGATAATGCTCGGGATGAGCGAAACTGGTCCTGACCTTTATAAAATATGTGGAAGTAGTAAAAAACAAACTGTGTTTTATTTATTTAAACATAGTATAATTTATGTATCATGTTTTAATGTCGAGTATAAAGTTTGCAATTATAATAATACTGTGCGAGTTTCTGTAGATTGTAAAAACAATATAATATTTACATAAGTCAAGTACTGTCTCTAGATACCGATCGTTCAGTTCGTTTAAATTTATTTATTAACGTCATTAAACTGTACAAATTATGTATGCTGACAATTGCATAATTTGCAAATATCCAGTACAATAAATATAAAATATTAATAGATATACTATAAATATTTATTTTATTATATTGGTAGTATTTCAACAAAAAGAGAGATTTGACACAGATAGATAATTACATTAAATTGTACTAAATATTTATGTATTTATTTAAATAGTTTGAATGAGTGTTTGTTTTATGCGATCAGTCTAAATGCAATTTGCAGAATAAATAATAAAATAATTTTATCAGTGCCTGACAACTGCACTGGAAAATATGTACTGTCAATAACAAATGTGCATGGCAAATAATACGCAATGATAAGACTTCCACCAGACTTCCTTCGTTCTCTTATAATGAATAAATTCGTATCTACCGAGAACTCAAATGTGCCTCATTAATGTTGGCATTTCAAATGAGTATAACATTTATCATTGATTTAAAAGAGTATAACTTGGTGTGGTATTTAAAGTTCCCAAATAATTTAAGTTTCAAAATTAATGCAGATTTAATCAATTCTCTAGGGTTGTTATATAAATAAGAGACAAACCTCTACGAATACATTTTCTAAAAATATTATCTCAAGCCTCGTATGCAAAATAAATTATTTGTTATATTACAATTCGAATAATAATACTTATTATTATTACTTACAGTCAATCCTCGTTGAAAATAATTGAATAACTATTTATCGTTTTTTCCACATTTTTATTTAATAAATATAACTGAGACTTTTCAGTCGAAAATGCTCATTTACTAGGTGAGACTGGTTATATTTCGTTTTTGAATAAAAATGTGCTATATGTATGGATATTTAGTAATTTCATTATATATCTAGAAGTCAGGATTGTGTTGTCGCCAATATAGATTAATAAACGAATGACATTGTTCTCTAAATTAGCTATGCACACGTTTTATGAGCTTTCATGGTGACGAGGGTCAAGTGTCAAGTATAAGAAAAATCTGCTAGGATCTGTGGTGTGGTGTGGTTGCGCGTGGAGTCAGTGCTTCCACACTTCTTTCTAAACTAAAATAAAAAATAAATTATCAAAAAATAATATTTTGAGCTATTGCATACATTATTTCATTTTCGTTTGATAAATACTTATATTAATGTAAATATAATACAATAATTTTTGTAACTTTGTTCGGGAATAATGTTTTGTTGGAAACTTGTTGGTTGTATTAAAATATTATGATTAATCAGAACTCCAGGACTTTTTTATTTAAGCACTACACCACTGGCTAAGATAAATTATAAAAAAAATGGAAAACCGTTAAAAATAGATATTTATGGAAATACACTGTAAACAACGAAATTATTTTAAAAAATATGACGATAAGCTTACGGAATTTATAAAATTGCATAAAATGCCAATGAAGCTTTGAATTTTATTTCAATTTTTCTTGTTAGCTTATAAATTTCAATAGATCGAATTTACATGTGTTGATAGTTATTGAAACTAATAATAATAATTCACATAAAAAAACTTCAGGATTTTTAAAGTTGGCTAATTTTATTACTTTAAAAAAGATGATTATTACACTCAGGTTGTTTTTATACATTACGGTGAATTGGAAAGAAATATTCATAATTTGTGTAATATTAGACTACTACAAACAAAATATTTAGTATGACTGTTCATTTTCAGTTGTCGTAGTAACTATGTGTAAATAATTGTTGTATGCAGATCAAAATTCATTATAATTTTATGTTGAGTCGTGAAATTGTGATCCTTTTTCGTTTCGCATTTTTCCCCATTTAACTGCGATACTATTATTGAAAGCCAGTATTACACTTAACGTTTAACACATTAACGTTTTATTGACTTACACGTTGTTTTTGGAAAACCTTCTCAATCAATGGGATATTACATAAATAAATTTATTTATACAAACACCGGCACATATAGACTACCCCATCGAAGACAGACGTGAGTCCGTTTTATTTTTGAAAAATATTCTGATTCTCCTGTATGGAAATTTTAAAATATTTATTTTGATATCTGCCTTATTTTTAATCGTTGTATTTCTTGGTTAAGTATTTTGCTTCCATTGACATTCTTTATGGGTGCATTATGACTTACTGACATTTTCCTGAGAGAAAATAAAAAATCAATGGTAGTGTGTTCAGTTACTTCTTTATTGCTGATAATTTTTAAATATTTTTAAAAGACTGATTGATAGAAATTGTATTTTTATTAAAGATAACGTTAATATATTGACAAATTTATTAAAAAAATATGACAAAAGGTGATTAGTGAGTTAAAATTGTTTGCACATCCCGGGAGCGAGTTGATTTTTGCGCTTAAAATTAACCTGTTGGGCGTTTTTTCAAATTAAACAAATTAATGAAATTTGTAAATTGAATTTATAGCAAATCTAAATAAGTTACAGTAGAGAGATAAATGGAGTATTTTTAACTTAAAAACTAAAAAAGCGGAGTTACGTCAGTCTTCGATGGAGCAGTCGATACATAACTTAATAACATTTTGTTAGAGAAGTAATCCCATAGAAAATATACGCTTAGAAATTAAATATGCAGCCTATTTATGTAATTCGATCAGTATAATCGTTGCGATCCAATTAACACTTCATAGTTAAGATGTAATTGTGTAATGTTTTCGGCTATTGGATTTCAAGTGTCACATACTGTGGCGAGCTACTATTTAATATATATTACATATACGGCACAGGACGTTCATGCGAAGTGAACATTCGATAAATTAATACCGTAGTTGCGTACGGACGCTCTTTAATCGACATGAAAAAATATTTTTTTGTATTTAAAAAAAGTTTCTATCATTACGACTTGATTGATTACCACGTTTATATACAAATTACAAAAAAAAGTGCAAAGATAATAAGACTCTTTCACGGAAAAACTACTTATCAGAAAAAAACAATCTTCTACATCACCCGGCAAAAACATGTGAATGGAAGACCAATAGGAAGGCTATAATTTGAATATTTCAATACATTTAAGTGTTTCTCTTTATTATTAACAAAAATAAAACATTTTGCCTCTTTAAGGCATATGATGTTTTTTGCTTCTCCTGAACAATGGTTAATATTCTGATTGTGATTTTGCTGTGGAAGCAACGATATGCTATTTTTTTGTAGTAAGTGCAGTTGAATGAAAGCACTTAATTTATTATAACAATGAATTAAGAGGAAAAATGAATAAAGTATTCTTAATATTCGGTAATTAAAGATTGTCATTATCTTCTTGATGATCTGTATGACTTCTCACAACCGTATTATTAATATTCTTTTGTTTTTGCATTCCTCTTATATGAAAAGATCAGTATAGTAGTTTTTCCTTGCCTTTCGGACTACTCGTTTTGTTTCTAAAGTCTATATACATCTTGTTTTATTAAATTAAAAGGGGCAGCCTACTGAAACACACGTTAATTGTACTACGAAAGAATGTCTTTTAAATGAATAAACTGAGGATGTTCTTTCACACAACTTTTACCACTGCAGTAGTTAAGACCATTTGATTTACATTGCATGTAAAAAAATTGCCACCCATATTACTCAAATTTATACGGCTTAATATACGAGTCGTATAATATCAACAGAAGACCTATCTATTATTCGAAGTTTCGAGATAAACACGAAAAACGTTTTGTTGGCGTTTTTGAGTTTTTAAAGTTTTAAATTTGTATGAGCGGTCATATTGTGACATCACTTAGGGTAACTCTGTGATTGGTCGAAAGTATGATTTACCAAACCGTTCACTTCTGCTTCGAAAGTTGTTAATCATTCTGATATTGGTAGCAAGCATCATTTTCTTTTGCGTCTTCATACCACATGTACACGATTTTGATACCAAAATTTTGTTTATAGCCATACATTATGACCGAAAGAATAGTGTGGCAGCATTAGGTCAATTTCCACAAATATGGGATAGTTCTACTTTTGATACTAGACGACTCATATATTATATTTAAAATAGCTAGAACCATCAGTAATTAAAATCAACCTCAGTCGTTTTACTGTATGCTAAATTGTCTTATTAATTTATAATGTTTTGGCAGATATATTTAAATATATTACGTTGGAATCAGTCGAGTCTTTGTGCCTGTGTATAATTAATACACGTTACCACTAACTAGATAGAGATTTTTATTTATTAAAATTACAATTTCAACATAATATTTATAGAAATTACTGTTTTTAAACTATACAATATTTTGAGTGCTCGTCTTATCTCCAGAAAGTTTTATTTTAAAATTAAAATAAGCTCAAGAACATTTTTGAGATAAAACCGGTTAACAACCAAGGAAACCTGAATATTAACGTAGAAAAATGAAACAAAAAGTTTAAAAAGTTCAACGCCATTTTTACAAAAACAGTAATTTTCAATCAGAATACATCTCCATAATTTTAGTGACTATTTATTCCATGCGAGGACAGACTTCAGAGACGGACTGATACACTCTGCCACGTTAAGCAATGATTTTTGGGGGCACTTGTACTTGTAAATTTCAACATTCGCTCAATTGCATTTACATTATCAGCACATTCACATTGATAAATTTTGTTCAGAATGTTAGAAAAAAGGTAAATTCATCCACTAAATCTGCATCAATAATTATCGTATTTAATTTAAATTGATCCCTAAAAACACGCTAAAAAAAGCAGTCAAACAGTAATATTTTCACTTCATTCAGTTTTTCCCAAACTCGACGTGGCTGACATCTAAGGCCCCTAGTAGCTGCGGGGTCTTTGGGCGCCTGCCTTACATGCCTTTACAGAAATTCAAGAGTGCATGTGTTAACTGTTAGCAAACCCCCGAGGTAAACATACAAGCGATAAAAATGCTAGTCAACGAATTTTAGTTTTTTCAGATATTATTTTCATTAATTATCGATATGATACGGGTTAATGGATAATATACTACGCCAATGAATTGTGTCAATATTGATAGGGATTATGTTACAATTTATCGAAGCCCTTTTTTATAATCTGTAATCCACACTGTCGCACAGTGGCCAAATGAAAAAATCCACATGTCCCAAACGAAGACATCTTGAATTAATAATATCATATACCTGTTTAGTTAATCGTATTTCCTTCTATTTTTTAGGCTTTTACCTCTTGAAAAATATTCTAATATATTTCAACTGTGTACAAGCCGTAACACCTCTATCATTGAAAGTATCCCTAAAATGGACGGTGAGATTTGTACTGCAATCAGCAAGAATAGACTAAGATTTGCTTAATATTATGACATCCCGGAAACCTTCAAATGAGCGGCATTAAGACCCTCTGGTTGGAGAAAAATTATGGAAAAAAATTGAAATATCCAATCTTAATGTAATATCAACACTAATGTTTTTCGTTCAAATTATTAAAATACAAATTATTATAACACATGAGCTAAAATTATTTAGTAATTATCAAATATACATAATTTCCTCATTCGTTGGCAATGTGAAGTCACACATCTACATAAATGCAACAGTAGGACAATCTGAAAATCTTGTTTTAGAGATAATGGCTGTTTTGTGTTATGCATAATCACATTTTGCATCAAATATAATTTCAGAACCGCACAATTTATTTCTGGCTGGTATTTTCATAAAAAGTTGTTGCTTTATTTGAACAGCGAGACGATAATGTCTTAATAAAATTAAAAACCATAGAATATTTTTGCAGCAGACAAACTGTTTTTGCTTACGGTTGCATTAACCTTTTGAAGAGTGAGTTTTTTATTTGAAAATTGAGTTATTTTTTCCAAAAAATGTATCTATTACAATGAGACGGATGATTCAAAATTAGCTAAAACAAAATTAGTTACAATTTACAGATTTTATACCTTCAGAACTGTTCGCTTAATCCAGCGGGCACAAACCATAAATATTCACAAATGTTCAAATATTACTATTACGATACTCACAAAAAGTACGTTCGTACTCCCAGGGAGGTTAATAGTATGTTAATATTTTCTGATTGTCACTGTGCGGTGATGTCCACATTGGTCGAGTTTTAAAGTTACAGAATATCCTACCTTTGTATTGGATTTTTTGGATTTAATGGATTCGATTGCATTACTGTTGCATTGATGTATCTTTATATTACGACCTCACTACGCTTTCAGCGAAACATAAAAATGTGTATTTAAAACAAAAAATAGTTTTCAAAAACATCGTTTCCTTGTTATTTGAAATTAATAACAATCGTTTTTTTGGCATGCCATCCATGTCCATGATTTGTGATTTAATAAATTCCACTAAGTAATATATGAAATTTATTCGCTCTTTTCTCCCCGTAAAACTTTTAAACAAATTTATGCACAGATTATAAGATGGAGTTTAGTTTGGCGGTCTTTTATTACATTGTTAATGTTTCTAATTTTGTGTGCATAGCCATTTTTCAAACAATATTTTTCGCGTTTATGAGACTAACGATAGTAGGGCCTCTCTAATCCTCGCTTAAGTGTTAATACTGCTTTTCAGTTTAATCTTATTTATATGGTAGTCATAAGTTTCCTAAATGTTTTCGTAAACACGGTACAACTATTGTTTCATTTAATAAATTCTGAAATTATTTAATGATATTTGTAAAGTAGTTTCTTTGATACTTTTTCGATTAATCAAACAGCTATAATAATATTAAAACGTATTACAGACACAAATTTAAGGTTAAAATAATTTTATCAAATGAAAAACGTATGCATTGTACATATTCCTCAATTTTTCATAAATCAACTTTACAAATTTTAGCCAACTGAAATAAGTTGATGCTACTCACTAACTAGGTGATCGAATAAGGTCCGATTTTATTAATATAAATTATGGAATATGGTTTGTCAATGATGTGTGTTTTTCCAACAATGATTTAAAAATGTGAATTATTTTATTTATTTATATTATTGATGGGTTAGATAAATACATTTTTAATACGAATATAAATATATATGTATTTCAAGTTGTTGGGTATTTCCATATCTTTTTTGAAGAAAGTTTCGCGACAATATTTATTGAAATTGTGAAATATGATTTAAAAGTGAGCATTTTCATAATGCTTAGGATAAATAGGTTTGCTATGTGTGTTCATTCGTCATTCTGAAAATAAATTAGTTATTTACCATACAAATATATTATATGCATATTGCATAATCACCGTCGTTGGCAATAAGTGAAGTGCGAGTGTGCAAGATCATGATTTGCGGAGCCCACCTTACGAGCAAAGTTAACCGCGATCCCTTCCCGTAATACTACCGCGCTTCGAACACCCCACCGTTGAGTTTTCTGTTGGCAGTTTCGCATTACCCGACCGCACGGCAGGTAACGCGGAAACATAATTGCCGCGTTGCCGTCGCCGCATAACATTGTGAAAAACTATGTCGACACTTTAGCAATTCGCGGCGCCTTTTCGGTCAAGAAAAACTACGAATAACGTGGCAATAAATCGGTTTTCTAATAAGTATGGACGAAAAGAAAAGCACGTCTAGGGATACAATCGAGGAATCTTTCGACTCTATGACACCCTTCGAGGAAGAGGGCCCGCCGTCGATAGAGCAAGTTGAGACACCGCCCGCAATGACTATTGTCAAAACCGATCATTCTAAGATGAAGACTAGGCTGAGCGCCCTTGCTTCGCCGTTCAAAAACTCTAAAGGTTTTCACCTCAGTTCTTCCAAGCGTGGAAAATTCCTGTCAGATAAGGAGGAGGATAGCGACAGAGACGCCAGAGAGGCTGGAAAAAGTTCTAAAAAGAATAAAAAAAACAAGACTGATGACGAAGACGTGGAGGTGGCGGGCGAAGAGGAAGGCGGAGTCGGTGCAGAGGAGGAAAAAGCGAAAGGGAAAAAGAAAAAGAAAGGGGCGCGAAGCAGAGCGGGGGCGCTCGTTCGGAGGCTTGGCTCGCTGGGAGGGCGGCGCTCCTCGAAAGACGCAGCGATGAAAGACGCGAGGGCGGAGGCGGGAGAGAGGCGCTCCTCGGGCAGCTCTAGCCTCACTCCCGGCTCAGTCAAACGACAAACCCCGGACAGTGAGGACGGTCTGTTCTCTGAGCCCAGTCTTAACGATGAGTCCGGATCGCACTACGGGTCCGTCGAAGACGTCGAGCCTCCGCGGCCGGAAAATATGCCCTCGCCTATAGAAACGGAGACGGAAATAGAGCCGACTCCGGTAGCTAAAATACCAATTTTAGAAAGTGAACCGCCGCTTGATATAGCAGCGATAGCTACGACTCACCCGGTGTCGACCCTTCCTTTCGCAGTATCCGCTTGGAGGCCTAAAGCTAAGACACCGGAGATAGAAAGGCCAATAGAGTCGCCGAGTCCCGAGGACGCCGTGCGCAGACGCATCGCTTTCGTAGCGCAGGCCTCGATCGCAGTATCGGAGGACCGCGAGGAGTCGGAGGGGGGAGAAGATCAATTGAACAGTGTGGAGGGTTCGCCAGCGACCCGCCTCTCTCGCATGGTTCGCCTAGCGCGACAACAGCAGAATATTATCTCCGGAGAACGGAGCAGTTGCGAAAGCGTCGAAAGAAAAGAAGTGGCGTCGCAGGAACGGCAAGACGGAACCGACGAGTCGGACTACGAAGAGACGGAGGAGTCGAGAGCCCAGCCTTCTGAGGCTGGCATGCCCCCATTTGGTGACATCATTGACGGGCCGGACGCCAACCCAGATATGGGAAGTGGAACATCGGTAAGACATGGAAATCTACTATACAATGCGTCTACCAGCTCGAAATGTTTTAATTTACCTTTAATTTGTTCATATAAATTTTATCACGTACACGCATAATTAAATTTCGAATACGACACAAAACTAAAAAAAACGGATAGTTAATACGACCATAGTTTATAAATGAATAACTGAAGAAACTGTTAAATATGTGTCAAATCTTTCAGTGGTATAAATGCGTAAAGTGCTGAATAAATAATAATTAATTCAAGGTATTTTCAACTATTTTGATGTTATAAAGTTGTACGGTACATTTCAGCGCTTCTCCATAAAGAAGACACGAGAGTTGTTAACCATCGTATATTAGTGTGACCTCAGTTTCGATCCATGCTTCACTAAGAAAGGTGACGGTGGACACTCTTCTAAGGTTAGATTAAATTTTAGTTCAAAAGCAGAGCTTTCGTGCTATCTTCATATAATTTAAAAAGTGTTCATTTGAAAGCTTTGCTATGGATGCTGATACTTTACACAACACTTCATCGTGCGAGTGTTGTGGTTGGAAAGTTGAGACAACGACTATTTTTCAAGTAAGTTCTATGGACGAAATAAAATAATAAAGCTTTTCGATATAGTAGATAAGTTTGGAATGTGTATAACGTTTATTTTTCATATAGGTAATATTCAGCACATTCAGAAAAAAAAAAATTTTAAGACAGCGTACGATAAAAAACGATATAATGTGTCATCTAACACTTTTATTTATACGTAATGATGAATTGAATTTTTATTTACACGACTCTAAAATTATAAATGAATATATTTAGTTTTGACTGTAATTTGTGTAAATCTTATCAAAGAACTCACAACTAAATGAAAAATTAACGCATATAAAGCTTGCCAATTGTTGAGATTTTAGACAACCATTTAAATATTCTCTGAGTGAATTAGTTCAATCTGGGTATAAGAGGTCGATTAGAAAGATAGCGTTGAGCTTTTCAAGATGTTCCTTCGTTTTATTAGATGATCGATGTCGAAAAAATTGCATAATACATTAATCTTTAATAGATGCAGAATGTAAACTATGCATAGGACGGATAGGAGGATATTTATGTATTTGACGTATTAATTAAATTTATTTGTTTTATCGTTTTCGCAAGATGGAGTAAAGGCGGAATTTAAAACAAATTAAAACGACATTTTATTCATAATCACTTGGAACACCTTAATTAATGGTTTTTTCTTCTATTTATAACGTCATTAAATAGTATTTCCATTTTCAAAAATTGGTTCATCAAACAAGATATTATTGTAGTGGTACTATTAACCTCGTGTTTTAATGGAAAAAATAGAAAAGAAGTCCAATAAAAATAAATTACTATTGATATATACTCTTCATAGCGTGACTCGGTAACAATATTATATTTATTGAACGAAAGAATTTCAAACTATCATAACTAAGCTTGTTAAGCCCAAAACAGTTCACCAATGATAAATATTGTGATATGATATTGTTTTCTTAAACGTAATTATTAAAAGTTACATATAAAAATAGTATAGATTTAGAATTTATGTTGTGTTGTATCCTATTACTTAAAAATTTATGTCATCATTTAGGTTCATATGAACTAACAAATGGGTATATATGGAAGTTTTTTTCATTCATTAATATTAATTTTGAAACAAAATATTTTATTAAAGATTTATTTTTTGTGCATATGGAAATACTTTATCTTATCTTCATGTTTATTTTTAAAATTGAAACTTCATTAGCTCAGATTTATGAAATTGTTTCAGAAGAATAGCACCTCAATTAAATAATTGTTTTTATTATTATTTTAAAATAGAGCGAGATTGATTTGTATGTAATGAACTCATAAAACGTAAATCAACAAACATCATAAAATTATTGACCATTTATAACCACTCGTTTACACCTTTTTTTTAAGACATAAGAATCTAAATTCATTATTCAATTATTTATTTAAAACCAATATAACCGAAATTCTTATATAATCAAACTCCTCCGCTATAGTGGTACCTACCGACATTTCCTGTTATTTTATTGTGTAATAAATAAAATAGAAGTCGAGCTATTCTAATATATTCCAATAAAAAATCATAAAAACTTTGTTCTTAGATTGTTTCTAGAATGAATTGCTATGGTATTAGTAGATTAACACAAAAACAAATATTTGTGTAAAATGAATGGTGATTACACAATTATATTTTACGTAATTTTTAAAAATAGTTTTTTAAAATACATAGCGGAATTTTTGTGTAGTATGTTTTCATATATTCAGCATGTGTATGAAACTTAAAGCATTTTATTTTAATGATTATATCGACTGTGTTTTGGCCAATTGATGTAACCCTTAAAAATACGAAATTGAGTGATTGGATCTCATTTTAAAGACGACAGAGCTCGGTCTCGGCCAAACGATGTAAATTAGTAAAATAAATTTACTTTTTTTGGAACCGAAACATCATTTTACATTGGTTTAATGTTTAAAATTTTTGACCCTACCACTTTATGTAAGCCACTATTATATCGACACTCCCTACGTATAATCTCAAGTCTCAAATATGAGAATTTAAATGAGTACATTTCAATGATTCATAACGCAACTCACCATATAATGTTTTCGGTAAAAACAGTTTATTTTGAACAATTTTAATTTTGGGGGTTACATCAATTGGCCAAAACACCGCCAATATTATATTTTCCTAGATTCCGTAATAACGAAAGCTGGGAAAGTATAATCAGAATACGAATTTTCTTATCATTGAATACATTAACCACGGATAGGACTCAATATCATAAATCTGTCATGTAAGTGCGTATCATCACACAGGCATGCCTTGTGTGTGATGGAATCTCTATACAAACATTTATATATATCCAGCAGAGCTTATCATTTTATAAAGTAGTTTTTTTATAGCCACTTAAAAAATTAATAGTATTGAAGTCTATGTTTCATCATAAACTGTGAAGCATTTTTTTAAATCATATTTACGTGATTTATGAATTTATTGTCCATGAGTTTATTGACTTTTGAGAATATCAATCGTCTGTAATGTAATGAGGAGTGTTTTTTTATATCTTGATTATTTATATAATGTTTGATGAAAATATATCCTTATACCTATTTAGACATTTAAAAGACAATTGTGAATGAAAAAAGCATCGACGTTACTAGATTATGCTACGCACCGCTTAAATATGATGACATGTAAGGTTTCACTATTTTAAAACTTTGGTCCTTTTTATACCAAACCACATAAATATAAATGACATTCCATCCAAGAGCAGTTCGTGACCAAGGGTTCCTTCAATGGACATTGACGTATTTTGTGACGATATTTTAACCATTAATATTCTTAATTTACGAAAAAAATAGTTGTGTTTCGTTTTACTTTAAATGTTGATTTAAAAATATACCACCCATTTTATCTTACGTGTCTTAATATAAGCATTTTCCGTACTTATCTATTGTATGTGCTTACGTATGGCATATGATTAACAAGTGGTTTATTTAGTAGATGAACCTGAACGCTCTGCATGTTTACAAAATTTAATTATAAAGTAACATATTAAGTAAGTTAACTGGTAAACTTATTTTGATATGAGTCATTTAAAAGAAGTTTTGTAAACATCGTAATTATATCCAATAATTGCAAAATGAATATTTGACATAATTAAAGTACATAATATCGATTACATCTACATACAATTCTATTTCAGATAAATGTAACACTTTGCTGAAGCAAATATAAATATTATTTCTTATTATTACAATTATTGTTAAACTAATTTAACTGTCCTTTTCCTAAACACATTTATATCACCGAACTCGGCCATTATGAAACACGTGTGGCATTTCTGTTTAGGAGTGGCTGTAATTCTGAACCCCCTGATAAATTTGAAGCTTTTAAATATAAAAATCTGTAATACATATTAGTTATTGATTCAAATATTTACTATTAATGGCAAATGAAGCATTGGATTACAATAAAATTTGATGTATTTTAATGATAGCTTTAATTATTATCCACAGTGCTCTGATTCGTTCGTGTCTGAGACCCGTTGAAAGGGTTTAGTTAGTTTGTCGTGTGCCTAAAAAAGTGAGAAAATATTTTGTACGGTTTAATAAATACCTATATATCAGAAAATATTTATAGTACATAAATATTTTCTGCCAAGTAAACAATGACAACACGTATACGAGATTGTAGTCAATCTCAATCTAGATAATTTCAATCTATTATTGATAAAAAAATAGTAAGTTGTTACTAATTCGAAGGTGATTATTATCTTATCTTTAGTGATAGTCATGATACATGCTAGTGATATTGTAAAATACCAATGATTACACATAACATTCTTAGAGCATTTATGCGGTAATTTGTATGTTTTCAGCCAAAGTGTCAGAGTTTGAAAAGTATGTTACGAAAACTATTTGCTAATGCTATCAATAGTTTAAAAGATCTAGTATTTATTAATTATCTGAAAATAAATGCTAGATTAAATAAAACCATAAGTATATTAACAGTTTAATCTTCGCAATCCATAGGCTATATGGGAACGTTTGGTAATGTAACTTTAATTTTTCATTGTGTTTCAATGTTCTATGTTAGAACAGCATTGACTTGTACAATTTTTCTTTATCTTTTAACGTTTTGTCCACACATATTTTTAAGGACTGGAGAAGATAATCACCATTTTGTCTAATGATATTTTTTTTTGTTTTCCTTAGTCACATCCCGCCCCTTTGGGTGGTGATCGTCGGGAGCGTCTATACAAGATCCTGGTGATCGGAGAACTCAGGAACAGGAAAGACTTCAATAATCAAACGATACGTGCATCAGTTCTTTAGCCAGCATTATCGTGCCACCATCGGCGTAGACTTCGCGCTTAAAGTACTGAATTGGGATTCAAATACGACAATAAGATTACAACTGTGGGATATTGCAGGTGAGTTAATTATTACTTTCTCAGTAATCTGAAGATGCTTTTCAAAGAGGTGAAACACGTTTCACGTCTTGTGACACAACCAGTGGAATAAAAAATAGTGTTGCATAGTGTTCAATGACATTGTAAAACATTGTATTGAAATCATATAAATCTTTTGTTAAGAATCTTAAAAATAAAATTATCCATAAGCGTGTACTTATGGATAATTATGTTTTTAGGATTGTGCTCAAACAAGTATGATAAAATCAACTCTCTTTCAAGAACTGATGTTAATATGTACATCGGCCTGAGAGACGTTTCATATTAAAATATTAATAGGCGATCATTATCACGCATAGAAGATTAATAATTAATGAATTTACGAGGCTACATGAAAAAAACTTCACATTACCATATTAAATTAAAACGAACAAAATAAATTAACACATGTGTGTCAACGTCAAAATAAATATCAAACTTAACATAAAGATCAGGTGGAATTTTCGTTCAACCGACACAACATTATATCATTTCATGTTGTGATGCGTGTTGATTTATGAACATACATAAGTTTTCTTTTCCAGTCAAATTTATTAGTAATCTAAATACAAACATGCCTGGTTTCTTTCTCGTCGAGTAATTAATTCTAGAAATTAGATTTTTTTTTAAATATTTTAATGGATATATTTTAAGGATTTACATAAAGATACAGCAAACTATGCAAAGAATTTTTATTATTTCGAATTCAGTATTTATAAGTAATAGCTGAATATTACCAATTTTATTTGTTTTAGGTCAAGAGCGTTTCGGAAATATGACTCGGGTGTATTACAAAGAAGCTGTTGGTGCATTTATAGTTTTTGACGTGACGAGGGTTGCCACATTCGAAGCGGTTGTCAAGTGGAAACAAGACTTGGACTCAAAAGTCCAATTGTCTGACGGATCTCCAATTCCCTGCGTTTTATTAGCCAATAAGGTAAACACGCGTTTGATAATTTGTAAAAATTAGATCGGTTTACCTTGGTAAGTGGAAGCGATCAGAGGAGATTAAACTGCTACACTTTTACTCAACTATTATAGTAAACTATTATATAGCAACTATTATAGTGTCGACGTCCGTGGCGCAGTTGGTTTCGACGCTGGCTACGGTTACGGATGTCTCGGGTTCAATTCCCGGTGCGGACGGTCTTTATAGATTGATCTTTCAATCGATTTATGGATTTCTGTTCGTAGTCTGAGTCCTCCCTCCCATCAATCCCATCCTCACGGGGCGTAACGAGAGCGATTAGCTAACCACTAGTCCTGTCATAGCCCTATCCTTCTATCCCTACTCTCTTCGAAAAAGAAAAGAGAGGTTTGAGCAACTGAGTGACAAGCAGTTCTCGTAGAAAAAAATTCTGTCAAGATACATCCATTAGGATACCATATGCTCCACATTGGGAGCGGACATGGAAAAAAATTATAGTAAAAGGGTTAAAAGTAAAAATCCTCTTTCATTAAACGTTTACTAGACTTTGATAGATTTTCAGATTACTTTGGATAATTTATATCAACGGGTTATTGTGATCTCGACAAATATGATTATTTAACATCCGCTCAATCGATAATTCTTTAATTTATTTCGGTGTAAGTTTATATATTTTTGGAAATTGCCATACTTTATTTTATCAATAATCGTCTTTTTTTAATATAACAATCATCTGTCACTATTGCAATAATTTTTTTTTCGAAAAGCAACCCAACAAAAATTGATATTTTATTAGAAATATAACATTTTAATTTTATTACGTAGTGTGATCATCAAAAAGAAGGCATAGTGAATACTCCTTCCAAAATGGACGAATACTGTAGAGAAAAGGGATTCGCTGGCTGGTACGAAACTTCAGCCAAAGAAAACATCAATATCGAAGAGGCAGCTAGGTCACTCGTAAACAAGGTATTATTTTTTTTATCTCAATTTAGTTTTTTCCTACACTTTTGTCAATATTTGATTTCTATCTTTATAATTGATATACGATCCCATGATATTTATGAGAAAAACATCTATGTGTGTTATCAATGACAAAGCTTTACAGAAACAATAGACTTCGAATATTATTTTATTACGATGAATCATAAATTCGATAACACCGAATTTAGTGTAATGTTATCGGCAATATATTTTCATCTATATATAAATCAACATCTTCCTATGAAACTAGTTACTTAATAATGAAATTAGAAATGTATCATTAAAATTAAAATCTTTGTTATTCCACTAGTTGTCGTACTAATTTTATGTTAGTCTGAAGATGATTCTCAAGCAAATGAAGCACATGTCACAATCTATGACAAATTCAGTGGAATAACAAGTATATCAATTTAAATTTTACATTAAAAATGAATTACCACAAGTTACCGCCGAATCCATAAAAAATACATAGTACTTGTTTTTAGTATGTGCCAGTGATAATTAATATCTCATTGCATTTATTTTTAAAAAATGTTCACAGATTCTCCTTAATGATAAGTTAATGACGAGTAACGAAGGTCGAGATGGTGATAAATTCGCATTGGAAGGTCAAGGGGGATCCCAGGAAGATCCTTCAAATACAAAATCATGCGCATGCTGATGACGTCCATTCGAAAGAAAAATAATAATTTATAGTGCTTAATCTCAACATAGATTCAGTGGTCATCACTAAATTTAAGCATTGATCTTCGCCAAATGTTTTTATTTAGTGATAGTAATATTAAGTACATTACATATTTAGAAATTTTCATCATTTGTACATTTCAACCAAGTGCATTTTATTTTTAAGGCATATCATCATACATTTAATTCAATTTCATTTTGATGTTCACAAAACCATTTGAGTGTTGCCATGAAATATTTTTTCAAGTAGTGCATTGTCGAACGTATCTCTTTCCGACCGAAAAAAATATTTGTTAAAAAAGCTTGAGCGCTTACTTCTTGTTGATTATTATGTAAATACTCAAATAAAATAATATTTAAAGCAATTGAATCAGTTCAAAAAATTACAGTTTGTAGATTCCCTACATTGACAATTATTATTATCGTGATTTTTTATCCAATTAGTTGCGTAGGATTAACTAGATAAGTATTATAAATTCTTAGTGCTTTTTTAGGTTGATTTAAAATCGAGCAATATAAGACTTCACGCAATAATCTCATTAAAACATTACATTTGATCGTGTCGTTACAAAAATACTATGTAAAATATATAGAAAAACAATCTCTAAAAAACCATCAATTTACATAAAGCAATAGATTCCAAATATATTTTTTTTATTTCAATAAAGAATGCACTCTCTAATAAATGAACAATTCATCACTATTTCATGTGTATACATTAAATAATTTATAGAATACAGTAATATGTTTTTAAAATAAATTTGTAGTCTAGTCCATCATGTGTCAATATTTACTGTTTGTTACATACGACCATAATTTTTAATTTATAAAATAAATCATTCAAAATGTGTTTAACACTTTAGTATCTAAACGAAAATAATTTTTGTTATTGCCTAAGATAATTATCTCTGTTAGAGTGAAAACGATTTAAGGAAAATGAAGGTTTTCTATAAAATTTTTACTGCTTTTGTGTGTTGCGAAAATAGTCGTTACAGATAAAAAAAGAGTTAATGCTGTTTTTGTTGTTATAAAAATGTACTTTATATGTAATTAATTATATGATTAACAAATTATTATTAACAATATATTTGCTTAGATAACAAATTATTTAATCTTATTTCGATATGATTAGTAATTAAATTAACGTTGATTTTATAGAAGTCCATGACTAATGATGGAATAAAACAGGAAGTATCCAGAAATTACTTTTATAAAATTAAAACATCTATCCTCATATTAATATTTGAGTTATATTTCGAATTTTTTTGTTGTTCATATATTACAAAATAATATCATTCTAAGTGGACCAAATTAGAAATCTATTTCAAACACACAGTACAAATTTACTTCTGATTTAATTCTGTCCTATTCCATCATTATAACAGCATGTGTTTTAAATAAAATATTTTTTTCTTTTAAATACAGTACAAAAACTGAATTATAGACGAAGTATCAAATAGTATATAATTAATTGAAATAAAAGGAATTTATAAGCCTGTGTGTATGTGCCATATTATGTGGGCTGAAAAGTAATTTAAAAAATTAACAGTATACCCATTTATAAATTTTTGAAAATTATTTATTAAATTACTTTATTTTTGGGTAGCCAATGGTAGCTGATTACAAAATATGTGTACTTACTTTTAAGAATCACCTTCCTGTTGATTAATATCTATAGATATTGCAATTATCGGTATAATATCTGCAGAAATATCACGAAATGTTAATCAATAAAATTTTGTACTGATTTAAGATATAAGAAGCATCGATCATAGTAATAAAATAATTAAAAAAAAAACAACTAAACCATCTTTGTCTATTTGACCCAAATGTAAATGTATATGAGAATTAATAAAGTTTCCAGAACAGTAGCAATGCGGTTAAATTCTTAGTGTTTTTGTTTTAAATATAAATTGAATAACATATTTTTATAATGCAATACATAATCATTGATATCTTCCTTGGATGTTAATTTACAGATTTTATATCCAATTCGATAAAAATATCGCTGTTTTATTTTAAAAAAAAAAAACCATTACAATGCAATGGATTAAGAATTTTTGATCCGAAGCAATAACATATTTTTAAAATTAAATCCAATATAAATATATTTTCTATTATTATTTAAGATTTATTCCCATCCTTAACTTTAAATTTTAAATCGATTAGTCCTTGGTTTTGGCCTGGGGAACAAGTCAAACTACAAAGCGACCTCATCTTCTGTACTAAACCTTTTCCTATTAAATTAATTTAAGACATCGACTGAGGGTGTTCTATGGAACTTCAATATAAGCTTTGAATCGTTAAAATTTTGTAACTTTTACTGAGTTTTGTCACTGACGACCCGTTACTAACTCGTTTCGCCTTTCGGCATCTTCAGGCATTCAAATGCACGGATGAACAATGACTGACAATAAGTAAACAGTTATATTATATATACATTATATATTATATAAGAAGAATTTTGAAAAAATACTATTAGTTTTGTAAACTATATTGATGGTGATGTAAGACTGATTTGATATTAATGTCATCCAATCTTATTTGGGAAATAGTCGCATATAAACATAAACAATTATAAACTCTGTAGATCCTTGAAATTACAGGTAGTCACAAGAATCAACCATCATTAAAAGAAAATTGGGAAAGATCATAACACGGATAGAGATAATTCATTTATTATGATTATTTTACAATACATATTGATATGTAATCTCACGTAAAGGGTACAATAAAGGAGAGAAATGGTAAACTATTCCGTTTCGGTTTGTAGACTGCGGAAAAGTGTTTAAAAAAAAATTATGTGATATATATATATATATCGACTATGGAATAGAAAAAGAACGTAACCCACACCAAAAAATATTGTGTATAACTCACAAAAAACTTGCTAATACACTATATTTATGTACAAATATATAATATATCGGCTTTAAAATGGTAAAAGGACTTTTTCGATAATCACAATTTATACAATTTAATACACGTTTTGTGTGGGCTAAACACAATATTTTTTGTGTGTGGATTACGTCCCTTTTCCTTTCCACAGTCGATATGTATATATATTATATACGGTGCCAGATCAGGACAGTATGTTAGGTGTGGCATGCTTTCGTTTTTATACGGTCTTTCGTGCAGTGTGAGTTTCTTATAAAAACGTTAGAATATTAATGAAGAACCTTACATATTTATTCTACAATAAATATTAAAGTTCGATTAGTATTTTATTTGGTAAGATTTAAAACGATGGTAATTTCTACTGAAGATACGAGAAACCGTATAAAGCGGATGTTTGTATCTAAAATCGAAATTTATAAGGCTTCATGCATCCTTAAAAGACGATTTACCTACTCCACATTACTTGCATATTACAAAACGTCGGAATGCGATATCTTCGTCACGGCATTACCGTCATTAACCTTAAGGAGAAAGCTCCGCCTAGCGATAAGAAGATTCAAGGTTATTCATATACAGTCCCGACAAAGTATAATTTCTGATTCTTTAATTAAAAACATATTTGAGATCTTGGGAATGATTGCTTGTAATGTATTTTTTCATTAAATTGATCTCGAATATTTAAAAAAATTCAATTAACTCCCAACTCTATTGAAAGATTACAAATTAATTTTAGAGTTTTGATATATTTTCCAGGTTACTATCGAATAGTTGGCGAAATCATAAAATGTGTTGTAGTCTTCTTGGTGTATCGGTTAGCAAATCGTGAATTAAATTATACAAAAGAAATGTTCTGTTTCAATCAAAAATTATACACTTCCAAATAATAACCGTAATTAAATAAGAGTAGTAAAATAATAAGTCAATAATATTTTGTGAATCTCTGTTTTTTAGTATAAAAAAATATTTAACGTATTACATATATAATTTAAGATATCGACTGAGGGTGCTTAATGGAATTTCAATATCAAATTTGAATTATTGAGATTTTGTACACTTCCATGTATTTTGTCACTAACGACTCGGGTTTCGCCCTTCAGCATCTGTCAATTCGAGTCCATTCGAGCCCTCGAATACCTGAAGATGCCGAAAGACAAAACCCGGGTCGTTAGTGACAAAATACATGGAAGTGTACAAAATCTCAATAATTCAAATCTGGTATTACATATATTTCAAAGTAGTGAAACTTATGATAAATTAATAAATCCAAGCAATATAATCATTTCCACAAACCATATGATATAACCATTTTTGCTGCATAGTATTTGTAATATGGTATGCATACATTAGCTCTCATTTCTCTCATCTCAATAAATTAATTAAAACGTAGTTAGAATTCGTAATTGAATGGCGTGAAAAATAGAGTAAATTTCTTGGTAATCCATGCTACCGAATCAGAGGTCTTGGATGGCTGTTGCAGAAATATATTTAGAAACATATAAAGCGTTTATTATCATTTTATGATAAATATAATTTATTACCCGGCTTCGCCCGAAATAGATGAGGCTTATATTTTCTAATTTAGGCATTGGCATTATTTTGGCGATAACTCATGTTGAAATTTGTTAGTTGAAAATATTAATGAGGACCACACCTTGTGTAACACCCACAAAATATAGTCCATGGGTTGATAATAATTAAAGAAAAATGAAAATAACATGAAAATGAAAATACAAATTTTACTTCGCTACTGTAAACTGTTTGTAACAGACGGACAATCAAGATTGATAGATTCATTTTCTGCAATGTAGTGTACAGATATTATTTATTACCTGGCATCTTCTTGGACAGATTCAAAAATTCTTTATTCATTATAATTAGTTGTATTTATCTGGTTATTGCAATACTTAGCTACATACAATATATTTAGTGTTTTGTTGATCATCGGCGATGATGAACAATGTTGAGGAATCCATCGCCCTTGACATTCCTACATACAGCTGTCCAGAAACACTCGTCAGTCAACTCCAAGCCTGTGACTTTGAGTGATTGCCCTTGTGTCTTATTGATTGTGATTGCAAATTCAAGTCAAACAACTGCAACCGTTAGAATAAAAAAGGAAAATCAGTCGGATTGAGTGGAATTCTTGGAATCAGGCCGTGTTCGCCTCAAATGGCCCAGTTGAAATGCTTGCTTCGATGATATAGGCGTGTAAAGCCTTCACTATTAGTCTGGAACCATTCCATAGCTTTGGCGGGTCCAAATTGCATAGGAACATAATTGACACCCAACTTTCAGCACTGATCTATGCGGGTGAATGCCACTGGGATTAAGTGAATTCAAAAATTCTGCCGGATAGCTCATAGCTTTATTGTCATTAAAGCACTTGTCTACTGAGATACAATCATAAATATTCCTACATGTATTTTGTGCTATATAGTAGAGATGTATTGACCCTCTTTCCCAAAAAGCATGCACTGATTTATTGAGACATGTTTCTTCGTTAGAATTTTCAGGAAAAAAGCCCACAATAATATGAAAATTTAAAGGCTTTCAGGATTTGTGTTCATATAATTATATTATTATTTTCAGATGACACCTTGTTATTGGAAATCATCAAAAAATTAAATATTGAAAATATTACAAATATAAAACTAAGTGTTGTTTTTTAAATATCATGTTATATATAATAAATTTAAATTAGAAATGTTCATTTATAAACTTAAAATAAGTCAATTTATGTTGTAGAAAACAAGGAAAAGCATGTTTTCTGTTTTAATGTTGTTATGTTGAAGCCATCACTCAAATTTAATTTAATTTTAATATCTAGAATATGTTTGTTTTTATACACTCTATCCTTTTTTTTTGAGAATAAAAAATACTTACGTAATAAAATTCAATTGTTCTTGTTTGTAAAAAAAAAATGTAAAAACATGTTTTTGTATTATATATTGGAGGCAATTATGTGAAATTAGCAATGCCGATTCAATATTTATTCTGTTTAATAAATAAACAAAAGTTATAATATTTATAAAGTGAATTAAACATGAAGTCATTGTTTAAAGGAAAACTTTTCATTGCAGTGTAGACTGTAGAGCAGAGATTAACAACCTTTTTACTGGACAGGCACTTAAAATGGCTGGGTATATGACAAAGGGCACTTTATATTTTTTGATTGATGGAGGGGGGTAGTGAGTATGAAATTATTTTTTATTTATCGTGGTCACCTTAAAAATGCGAACTCCTGGTTGCCAACCGCTGCTGTAGAGTATAGTTACTAATAATTGGTATTGATAGTGGAAAAAAGACGAAGCTTCATATTCGAATGCCATGAAAATTAATAATCTTTATTAATATAAATACTTACATAATTCAGCTCGATATGATATATTCATTATAAGTATTGTCAATTATATTCGGCGTAAATTTTTCCTATTTTATTTAAAATGTGCTATGAAATATGTTTTATAAAAAAGACGAGAAACATTTTTTTTTCACGAGATGAAATAATTAATAATGAGCACTGTTATCTGTTACAAGTTACAATCATAGAGTACATAGTTGTAGTACTTTGTATAATGGATAACAAATATTAGTTTTACGTATCCTTCTGTTTCGAAAGTGTTGAATATACGGCCATAAAACAAGTTTTATTTAATTAGTCTACAATCGCTAGTATTTCATATTCAAAGTGTATCTTATTTACGAAACGAAACGCAAACTCGCTTCATCATTTATTTATTCTGTTAGAGAAAACACTATTATTATATAAACATTGTCAGATCGATCATAAAAAGTTTCTTTCAATATATCGGTTGCCTTTTACTTCTAATAACTAAAGCGACAAAACCTAAAAGATGGAAAGCGACAAACATAGCCAGCATACACCACAAGTCCCGGGGATAGTTATCGGGGCCGTAGCCGATTGCCTCCATCGCTTCGATGCCGTTGGCGATGCAAGGTAACCCTGCTCTTGTGTCGCATTCAATATTGTCTATCTTCTCCCATTGAAGGATCGAAATCGCCTCTGATGAGAAGAAGAATAATGATGTGAACTTCAGCCAGTAAAGAAATGTGGGAAGACTTGAAAGGCTCAGAAAATTTCCCGAAAACATGTAGCCCAATAGTTCGATCGGGACTGATACTAAAGATGCCGTGCTGATAGATTCAAACGTCGCAGAGAGCCATGAACCTAAAAAAATAAATATTAAGCCGTTTAAATACGGTTGTTTGGGACACATTTAAAGTACAGTAGAACAGCGGCTGTTTTAAACTTGAATCATTTTACAAAACTATTTTTTATTCTTTGTTGAGTATTTTATAAAAAAAACTGCAACTGAAAAATCGTAGAAAATGTGGCACAGTTCTTGAAATTGCTTAAATTGTAAAGTAATCAGTAAAGAATTTTAGTGTTATTCTTATAAATATAATGCCCTTTCAAACAAGAATTGACAGAAAATACCTTAACATTAATCAATAAAATTGAAGTGTATTTAGGACTATTAAATTTTAAGCAAAGGTTCCATTATAACTATAGATATTTGCGACCACTCCTTTAATCTTAAATGATCAGTTTTATCAGTGGCGTAAGTAAATTTTCAATCAGTAAGCTTTAGGTGGATTTTAAAACAAAAGTAAAACTTTGCTACTTTGTGAATGTGGTCGCTAAATAAATCCCTGAATAACTAAAAGTGTGTAACTATTTATAAAATCTGTCACTAAAAAATCATATAAAATCACATCGAGCTATGTCCGTTTTATTTAGTAAATGACTAAATACATGCATACTGACCAGTAGATACTAATCGTTTACAAATTAATATTTATTGATCATTTATAAATATATTATATTACTGACAACTTAATTAATTAATCGAGAAAAAAATTAATCATAGCATGTGACAAATAATACCAGTCCTTTGTTAATACCAATTTTTCGCATTTCACAAGAAGTTAAAAAAAATGAAATATTTCAACACATCATCTTTTTGAAAAAATATTATCAATTAAAAATAAACAAAGAAAAACTTCAAACAAATAAACTTAAATACGAATATACAATATAAAAAAGGCAAAATACTTTGATATTTATTATCAATTTTATGTTAAAAAAAAATTGGAAATTAAAAAATACTTACCGTAAGCACTGGCAGCATTAGCACTCAATATTACCGGTATTATGAAAAGTATGAATCCTAAAAATCCACCACTTAGTCCGGTTACCCAAAATATCAGCGATGTATAAATTAGTGGTTCTATGATAGCTCGAGGTATCTAAATATTATACGAATAATTACAATGAGAAACTTTTATTACAATCCTAAATCAAGACATTTTGCGAAGCACCTCTCTCTGATCACTTACATAATATTTTTTCATCCCTTCCATTTATTATAATATGTACGACTTAACCAATAAAATTATCTTATCCACTAAATAATACGGTTTAGTTAAGCTGACCATAATTATTTGAGATACAATCGGGATGTATTCTTAAATTAATCGGCAAAAAATAATTATGTTCGTCATTTTCATTCAATGACATCATGATAAAAAAGAAGCTGCATTTTTTAATTAACCGCTAATGTGTATGTTGGAGGGATTAGTATTGCCAGAATGCACTTTTTTGTTTCCCTGATTAGCCAATATTTATACATATTTTGAGCTTTTAAAAAAATGAAAAGTATGGTCAGCTTAATGTCATTTCAATGCTAAATTTTTCTAAAAACCTTTTTTAAAAAAAGTAAGTTTTTGAGCAAAAAGTGAAATAAATATTGAGTATGTAGAATTTACCATGAGCATAATTTTTGACAAATAGTATGGTCCTGGAGTATACAGACCATTTGCAACTTCTCTAAGAAATATCGATATTTCAGAAGGGAAATGGTAGAACACATTGTAAATGAAGATAAATATTGTCTCTGTTACAATAAGATACATAAGTCCTTGAATGTTTTGAATATCTCTTTGGTCGATGGTTTCCATGACATTTTGAAATGGTAAAGCAATGATCAGCGATATTCCCTGAAACAATAAAATGCTAACAGTTTAATTAACACAAACCTTTAGTGTATATGATAAAAATCTGTAAAATGTTGTGATAATTATATGAGTTTTTTTTAACAGTTATAGTGTCTCAAAACCATTCAATTAATGTCTTAGATTGAAATTTAAATACAAATTTAAAAAAATAAATTTGTTTAATATATGTGGATGAAAATATGAATTAAGTCGAAAAAATATTTTCATATTTGCAATTAATTACTCACAATATACGAAAGAAATTCCACCAGCCATAATTTGGTATTTCGTCGTGTTGACATATAAGATCTCCAAACCAGCCATGAAAATTGTGTAATTGTACCAGGTTTTTCACTGAAAAGTCATACTACATGAAAAAATGAATAATTATGAAAGATGCATACTTTATGTTCCTTTTAAATTCAAGAACTTACATAGAAAAGAAATGTCGAAAGTTTTCGTCAGCCTGTGAACAAAAAAATTGTATTTGGCAGCAACTCAAAACGTATAGAATAAAGGTTTTCTCATTGCACTTACTTAGCGAATACGAGTGAAAAAGCCGAATAAACACAATATGCGTATTGTTATGTACCCCGCCTTACACTAAATATTATAAAGATGAACTTAATAGGGTCATTCACCTGATGATAGCTATAACAAAATCAAATGTTTATCCATAAAGGTAATAAAATTTAATAGGTTACGCGCCGGACCCGGAAGTCTTCTAAATAATATATAAACAATTTGACAAATATACAATACAGTACTTTAATTATAGAAGTCAGAGCGAGCTTAGTACCGAACATATACATTTCACTTCCGTTTGTCGATCAAATTCTTCGTCTCTTTGTTCTTAAAATAAATAATTACTTTAATCATCTTGTTATAACCATTTGTAATCAAAATTTGTACTTAATGAAGAATAGAATCCACGAGATATCGTCCGTTTTTATTTTCCCGAAAAACATTTTTTTTTCAAATATTGAATTTATTTATTTGAAATGCAACTTTTCCTCACCTTGTGATCTATTCAAGATTCTTTGTGATATTATATTTATTACGTTCATTGTTTAATGAGGACCCGACGCTTTTACTAGAAATATTTTGAAGGTATTAGGAAGGAATTTTATTTTTAAATATAACTTTCACATTGAGAAAATGCAAAATTCAATGGGCATCCGATTTTATATATTTCAAAAAATTACTACAAATATTTTAATGGTTGGCGGAAAAGAAAACATTTTTTCCCATTTTAGTGCATCCTAAGCAAAAAAGGTTTTTTTATTGAATTATTAGTTTGATTCAACGGTTAATACTTCCAATACTTTTCAAAACATTATAAAAATTATATAAATTATAAAAATAAAACATAATTTTTCGTACTACATAATGGCGTAGTTTTATCAGGAGTTATTTCTTATTTAAAATCAAAATGAATGAAAATAAATTTCGTGTAATATTTTATAGATTTCAATGTAGAACAAACAGTGGACAATATTGCATATGCTAAATTGTGCTAAATTTGTTGACATTTTATGAATGAGGATTCATAATACTTACACTATTAGAACTTGAATCAGTGTTCGATGGTTTACCATTACCATTTATTTTCGATTCAGCCATTGTACTAGTTTCTAGGGCTGCTATATTCTTTGCCCATGCGTTGCAAACAGTGCTTGCTCCTTCCTCTGATGATATGGCATTGACTAAATATTCAGCTTCGTTGTAACCGACTGGGCACCTGAACTGTACACTAGAGAAGAAATTCGCAACGTATAAATTGCACATTTATTAGAAATCAGAGGGTGCGTATAATAAAATTATCATAAAACCTTGATATTACGGACTTCGTATATAACATAAAAAATTTATAGAAACATGTATTTTTAAAATATTCTGTTTTATATTATACATGGTTAAATCAAAGAGTTATTGACGGTCAACAATTTTCTGCGCACTTTAAGCACATCATCATTCGGTTGCAGCAGTTTTAACGATTGCCGACCAATAATTTGAGCTGAGCAAATATATGTTTAAAATAAAACATATTTTTTTGATTTATTAGATTAAATGCGGAATCAATTGGTGTTTTATTAAAAAATATATATAATGCTTTTCCAGCAAGAATATACAGTTAACTAACACATTAGTGATATGTATAGAAACTTAATTTTTCTTCTATGGAAATTTATTGTGTTTTACATTTTCTCAATAAAAAAACATGTTTTAGGCTTCACACAACACCCCCTCGCCCGCAATTATCCGTTATATCTAGGTTTTATTGAAGGCTACCTTCGAAGTCTTGGACATTAGAGAAAACAATGCGATTAGGGATCAAAATAATATAGATACAATGATTAACCACGTGTGAAATAGAAATATAGTATTAAGTCCGCAAATGAATTGATAGCGCTGGGCTGTTGAGAAAAAAATAAGTGAATTAAATAATTTAAATAATGGCATCAGTATACATACGATGATGTTAAAAAATATCCAGATTAAAAAAATATCTTACTTTCTAGTAACCAATTTAATTTTTATTGCTTAAAAAATATCAAACATACCTTCCAAAAAATCGTGTTGCATCTTGCACAGGACCATGAAAGGCCACTTTTCCGTCGGCCAATAAAACAACCGTGTTGAAGAGGTCGAATATGCCGGATGCCGGCTGGTGGATGGAGCAGACTATTGCTTTTCCATGCAATGCTAAAGTTTGTAGGTGGGTTATCACCGATGCTGCAGACCAACTGTCCAGGCCAGTGGTTGGTTCATCACAGAACAGAAGTGGAGGATCGTTGATCAACTGAAAATAAAGGATCATATAAATGTCATTGTGTTTTATTTGTCTCAGAAAGTTTCTCAAGTCAATCAAACATAATGTAGCAACATCACAACATCAAATGGAAAACAGTTTTTACGGTATTGTTTATTGACACTAAAAAATTGAATGCATTAAAAAAGTGATTTTTGTTTGTTATCCAGGGCTGTATAGTCGCTCGGTTTTTATGATTTTTCATATCAAATTTTTTAGTACTTTACTTAGAATATATAAAATTAATGAATAATAATGATACAATTATGTTCAGGGTTCCTGTGTAGGTGGCGAGAAAGAATGTGTGAAATCTGAGTTGTAGAAAATAAATTTTAAAGAGAGAATTTAATTTGTGTTTTTAAAGCCGGAGTTCTAATCGCGTTTTTTTATCAACTTCACAGCCTTGATGTTATCAAAAATGTTGTCACATATCAAATCGCAGGAGTATAATAGTTTACATTAGAAATTTAGATCTTATTTCATAATCAACGATCTAAAGCTTTCTTTAGTGTCATGTGTGACCATTTATAGAGTAATTGAGAGTCTAAGGGGCTTCTAAAAAAAGTATGTTTTTTCAGATCAACGGAACAAACGGAAACTAACTCCTGACACCCTTGGACACTGATGAGCTGCTCAGGGTTGATCAATTAAACATGCACCATTGTTATTAAAAAAGACAACAACGAAAAAACATCTTATGCTTTCATGTTATGTTTATACTTATTAATATAACATTTAAATATAAATATCATGAGTACCTGTACAGCCAAAGAAACTCGCCGTCTTTCTCCTCCAGAAAGGACCCGTAGAAGGCTGTTGCGGCAATTACTGATACCCAGTTGTTGAAAAAGTGTATTGACTCTCTTTTTCCTTGTCACGTCGGTTGTATTTCTATCCATCTTCATGCGAGCCTAGTAGAAGAAGAATGTTAGAAAATTCTAAAATATATGTTTAAATGTTGATTTATTTTAAAACCTTGGTAGAACATTATAAATAAATTAAATACATGGATAATAAAGATTTCAAAACTGTACATAACCAAGAATCAGTACTGACTCGGCATGAAAGCTGAAAACGTTTACTCGTTGAACGATTATATATAAATTTGAATAATTATTGTGTCCCAATGTGGAGCATATGGTATAATGTAAAGTAAAATGAAGCATTTCAACAGAATGTGTTTAAAAATAGAGGTAAGTCATTTACTCAATCTCTCTTCAGAAAGAATAGAAAGATGGAGCAAGGAAAGAACTAGTAATAAGCTAATTGCTCTGCCTACGCAATGTTTTCATAAAGTGTGGGTGGTTAGCGATGAAAACATTACGGATATTCAAAAATCGTTTAAAAATGTGTTTCTCCTTTAAACTCAACGTAATCCCTGTTTTTTTTATATCGAACATTTACTACTGTAACTTTGCATAAGGAAGAAATATTTTATTCGTCTTTTGTAAATAATTAGGTTTCATTATTTATCTCTAACACTTGTGGATTTGAAATAACTATAATTTTCTGGAGGTAAATTATATTCACGGACTGAGTGCTTTAACTGTCCACAGTCTTGATTAGCTTTCAGTACAACAACATGTTGTTAGATAGATCACAAAATATAGTTGTTTATAATTTGTTAAATGTAATTGTTTGTTATAAATTTAAAAGACATAATTATGACATAAACGTTACTATAAAATTACAATTTAAAATACTTGCAAATGTTTACTTCTTCGTGAACTTACTATCATTACCACATTAATCACAGAATTAGTAAATTTTATTCTGTCGGGAGTTAAAATGTCGATTAATTAGCCTGTCATCAAGGTGGCTGTTGGGAAGTTGACTGTCGGGACTTTGTCCGGCACCACTTTAAAATCATAAATTTATTTCAAATTGACGCTGTAGAAACCGAGATAACAAATCGTTCAATTATAAATTCTTGTTGACATGTGGTATTATTGATTACTTGAGTATGTTTGAGAATAAACATTAAATAATTCAAAGATCGAGCCAAATTAACTGTAATTTGAACTAAGGTTCTTGATACAGATGCGAGATACGTCTATAATTAATATCGACTGCTCAAATCAATTAAAACAATAATGAGCTTCAAAGATTAAAATAAGTTGCTAATACTCAACGCATAGTTTTGAATAATACTTAGAAAATGACATCTGTGACATACTAGTTTGGTTTACCATTTGCCTTTAGAGGCCCGATTCTTGAAATCGTATATTGACAATGAATGCGATAGTTTATGCATTTACGGTGACAACGTAGCTATTTGTCAAATAATTTATCTATCTGATTGATTTAGCTTCTAGAAATTAGATTCATAACTTGTGTTAGTCTGTCGTTGCATTATTACTTATTAACAAATTTCACGTTTCACAATATACATATTCGATTTAAGAAGCAAATTTTGTATGTCTAAAAATAATGTAATAAGTTCAATTGTGTAAATTGATTGCTTGATTGTCAATAGACATTAAATCAAATAATATTCCAGAATAACCAAATGTGTGAAGTTTTTGAATGTAAAATAGATATTTTTTAATAATTAATTGACTGTCATGAAATGGACTCACAGGTCAGTGTGTGTCTTGGGTGTAGCTTGACTAAGTTGACCATTCGCCGGCCAACGTGGAAAAGTTTTTTGGTATAAGGTTGTATGTATTATAACTTTAACATAGCTTACCATAAAACACATATGCTCCTGAACAGTGAGTGAATCGATTGCCAAGTCTTGCTGAGGAACAAATCCAGAAACTCCAGTCATAAATCGTTGGGTCACTTTCCTACCGTTAAGGGTTAAGGATCCTGTGGTATCGCCTTGAACCCGCAAGCTGATCGCCGTCAAAAGGGTAGTTTTGCCGGCACCGCTGCAAGACACTTTTATATGATTTCAGAAAAATATACAGAGCATAAATATAAAATATGGAAGGTTTCACAACGTGTTATGATCCAAATTAGTATTTTTAATTAGTAAGTTTTTTCATTTTAACTATTGTCTTCATTATTTAAGTACATATTTTTATTATTAGTCGTTTATTTTATATTAATATAGTTTACCGCTTTATAAATCACGTTTCTAAAAAGCATCATTTGTGGGCTATCAATAAGAGTTCGGCTAAGCGTCAGAGGGCGCCAGGCTCTTGTCCTGATATGATCAATTTGAAATTATAATTTTTTCAATTTAACATTTGAGATCGCTGGCTTGGCTGTTTTTATCTGCTGAGTCAATTTCGAGTGACATAGTTCAAATTATTATTGAGTCTATTATTTTTTATAAGATCATTTTCACGATCCTTGACGGTTAAACGAACTATCTACAAAACGGTTTTTCGTCAACATTGAAGATTAGGTAAATAGAAATTCAAGACACATTCTGAAATTATGGAATTAGTAACACAATTTATTTTATAATTCTGATATTTCTGTTTACAGTAAATATTCGCAAGTTACCTTGTAATGCACGTCCACTACCCTCGTAAAACTACGATTCTTTTCAATCTTGATTCCAACAAGAGTTAAAGCAGCTTATGTATTATTATAACGTTCATAGTATGTATGATATACTGTATGCGATGTTGTTCAATTAATTTTCGTAAACTATTTTTATCGTACAGTAAATAAACTTTATTTATTCTAAACGTGCGATAAATAATGTAAGAGAAAATAAAATTCCATAGAAATTGTATAAGATATAATTAAAATAACTATAGAAGACTTTTCAATGTTTTATTAATACAACATAACATTAAACAAGGTTATTTGTAATTTTTATATTAAATAAAGAGGTATCTTGAAAATATATTCGAAAAACAGGATATATGAAAGAGAGTTATATGAATAAATAATATTTAATCTAATTAAAAATTGACAATGAAAATTATAGTAAAAACAAAAATATGAATGGTGAAATTAAAAATTGTGGAATAAGTAATATACAGAGTTGTTTAAATACACTCTATAGTGTCTTAAGACGAAGAAGAAATTTCATTTCCGATTTACTCAAGTAAGAACTGATTATTTTGTAAAAAAAATACCTTGGTCCCATGATTGCCATCAATGTTCCAGATTTAATAGTTCCACTTACTGAAAACAAACATACACAACATTAAAATGAAAATATTATTTTATTGTAAAAGTACTTAAAGGAATGTGAATTTTTCTTTCCGTCACTGAATAATAATATTAATCGGCACATTAAATAATAATTTCCAGAGTCAGGAAAGTTTTCCTTTGACAAATATTATTACAATTCATTAGTTTATACAAACATTATATTTTTTTGCTTTAGATTATAAATCAAATGTCGACGCAAAACTAGGGCATCCAATCCCAGGATTCCGGGATTGAAAAAAGCCAGGTTTTCACGTTTGAAATTGTCTCTGAAAAATTTTATTTGTAAGTAATATATACCACGATAAACCGAGTAAATGAAGCCACGGAAAAAAATATTACAAATGTTCAAAAAATCCCGTGAAACAGCTTTTGTAGTTCATACAAAATATAAGGATAGGTACTGTAGGTAGATATGTTCCTAAAAACGCATAAAAGAACATAATACCTAGTTATAAGATGATTTTATTTATTTACAATCAAAATATAAAATAATAAAAACTAATAATAATTATGAACAAGTGCAATCACATAAAAAAGCGTTTACTTATTTTTTAAATATGTATCTCTAATTTGATTTTTTTAGTTGCTGAGATTTTGTGAGTCTTGTTGTTTGTTGGACTCGATAAATTTAACATAATGTCAATAATATTTTATTGAATTTATTACATTTACACAGAAAAGAGTTTTGTAAATACAAAGAGACCTGGTATAATAACGAATAGAGTTTTAAGTTAATCAAATACTAGGTAGGTATATCACGAATAAAATTATTTTATTATGTGAATACAAATATTTAGCATTCAGACATTACATGTAGAAGTCACTTAATTATGTAGTAAAATAAACACTTACTTATCTTGTAATTATGTCATATTAAAATGTTATTTAAAATTGTAAATGCTTAGATATTATATTATATTCATTTTATAAATTTAATTCATCTGAACATGAAGAACTTCAGCAGATCCACATTTTATTTTTAATTCTCACTTTTTACACTCAATTTATTGTCCATCTCTTTCTCGGAAAAGGTATTTCCAAACAGAATATTCATAGTAAATTGTGCTGTTGTCGTCGAAAGTTTTTGGATTTTAAATTTTATTAAAGATTAAATAACAGTAAAATGACAAAAATCACCACGTGCACGTGCAGTTGTCCGTATAAAAAATGATTCCAAATCATAATGTCTCAAAAAACAATAAATTGTCCGTCCCTGTCTATAGCTGATTCAAAATATGGGAGTAAGGGAGAGCACAAAACAAATATTACTTATTACTATAGTAAAAAATGATGTACATACATCATACATAAATCAAAATAAGTTACACCGGAAACGTTTTTTATTTGTTTAGTCCATCGAGTTTAAATTGACATTGACAGTTTAAATATGAATTAATTTTTGATATTTTTCAGTGAATCCCGAAATCTCGAGATTTGTATTAATTCAATCCCGAGATTATGAGACAGGATCCCGGGATTGGAAGCCCTAGCAGAAACGTCTTTCGATTTATTTTAATAGTGTAATCATTAAGGATTCCAAATTTTTGCAAAATCTTATAGTATTGAAATACATTAGAATAATAAATCTATGAATTTCATCACATATATTCATTGATTTTTTTTTCATTTTTCTTTCGAGAAGTATTAATTGTTACTATATACTAGTTGCCACCACGTGTCTTTGGAGTTTCTATAGATTAAGTTTATTTTATTTGAATACCTACCATTGTTAATTATTTGTACTTGTTGATTTTTCGTACGTCTCCAGAATGACGTTGAGGTTTTCTTATTACGTCTAACACAGAGGTTCTTCCATGATAAGATAAATTCTTCTGTTTGATGAAAGCTTCCGCCATTAACTTTGTTTAGTTCATTGACTTCCATCTAATAAAATTGTTAAAACTTAATTATTAATTAAAATAAGTATGTAATGATGATTTATTTAATTATTAGACATATTACGCGAAATCGAAAAAAATAGTTTGAGGATGGATAATCATACAAAAATACTATAAATATTTATTGCCGTTCAAAAAAACATTTACGTATCTAAAAAATACATTTGTTGTATGTATTAATTTTTTTATTATTATTTTAATTTTATATTAAAAAATATTTTCCACAAAGCTACCGCTGAATCCATTGAAAGTATTAATATTCTATTAATTTTGGATACCAATAGACAAACAGATATACTTACTTAAGTATATCAAATATCAATAGCCATAGAACCACACATCAAACACTCGTTAATTAGAATTAATGATTACACTTAAAATAACATGTAATTAAACTTTTAAAATAACAAAATTAAAAGATTTATTTCATCAGATTATTTATAACTATTTTTAATAAATCTTCTAGTACAGACAACATAAAATGCAGTGGTATTTGATCTTATTTAAAATGGTTTAAAAATTGAATAACATACCTTAAATCCGTATGAGTGGCAATGAGGTTTTATATAACAACTGTCTTACTGTGTAATGTACTTGTCTACAGTTTATTTAATGTAGCCAAATTTCCGCATTTATCTTATTAAAACATTTTTGTTTTATACCACGACTTGATGATGACACATTGAATCCAGTTTTAATACTAAACTTGAGCATGCTGACAGACATCGGATACAAATGTGAATGGGAAAAGGGCAGAGCTAAACTAAGGATGTGTATAGGATGAAACAATGAATAAATGAAACCTGATTACAAATGTTATACAATTTTCATTTTGAGAAGACGACGTGTGGCGATAATAATTTGACGTTTTCATTGTCAAGGATTGTTATCAAACAATGAAAGAATTAATTGTGCGATTGCAATCCTTGACAAATAACATGACCTTGGTGTTTTCCTGAAATAATAATTCTATACATGCCAACTGTGAGTAAATTAAAATTTATTTCATAATGTAAGAACTATCAATTTTCAAATATATGTTATGGCTGTAATTGGCGATGAGATATAAACGTTTTTTTTCGTTTTTTACTGACTAATTCAAAAAATCACAGGTAGCGTATATTTTTAAAATAAAAACATCAATGGTTCGTGATATTTATAATTTTGAAGTTTTCAAGCCTGGTTGGTAAAATATTGTTTGCTTTTATAGGAGAAAAAATGTTAATTTAATACTAACGACACTGCTTTAGTGAAGGTGGGATTTGTAATAATTATTTTCGTAAAAAGATATTTTTTCAATAAGCAACTTTGTCGAGTATTTATATGTACGACATTCGACCCTGCTCTTTGTTATTATGTATGTAATAAATACTCTACTCTATGTTGGAAAATAAAAGAACCTAGGTAACGAACGTTGCATGTTGGTCCTTTTAATAATGATAAGATTGTAAATTGTAATTATTTATAAATAAAAAAAAATGTTTTACCACATCCATATGTTTTTGTTGCAGTGTTAAATATATTATCAAACTGAAAATTAAACATTCATATAAGACATCTTTTGTTGTATAGTACTCATGAGCGCAATATAAATATTATTCTTTGTTAAATAATAATTAAGCGATACTAATAATTAAATATCTTTATCAGTTATTAAATAGTAAGAAGCTTTTTAATGTTTAATACATATTTCATTATAAATTATGATAATATTTGACTGATTGAAGATTTTTCTCATTGTGTTTACATAAATAACAATAATTTATCATACAAATTTAACAGATTTTAAGTAGTCAGGGAATTTGAAGCGGATTCTGAGCCTGAGCCTGAAGGGAAGTCTGAGCTGCTACACATATTCTCCAAAATGTAAATATTTGTTGGTGGAATTCAATATTTACCAGAAGCCATATCCCACTAGTTTATTTGTTTGATGGTTTTGTCTCATTAAATCTGTAGTTAAAAATTCAACTGCGCAACTGTGATAACGAAAGACATACGACGCAATTCTCTCGAATACCTACCTTGTCCAAATCCTATTTCAAACTTATCTAAATCCTATTTCTTATTAGATGCCGAGTAATCTCTTTTCTCTGCTCATCACATTTTTTTAAAAACAAAACGACTAGTTTTCAAGTTGATAATGTCAGATATAAAAATTAACATATTTCAGTATTGTCAATGCCATTTGATCGATAAAATTTACGACACTTGAAGATATTTTAATAATTGTTATGTAAAAGAACTTTAATTAAATACCGAATTGAATGTCAGTATAGCAAAAACAGGACATGTCTAGAAGGTTTTTTAAAATAAGAACATTAGATGCACGCTGCAAGTGTGATACGTAAATATGTCATGAGTCATGACGTTCATACAATGTTGTGAATTCATTGAGGTGATGACAATATTGTGTGATAGTAAAATTCTTGCGTAACTTAATACGCACTTTCTCGCTGATGCGTTTAAAATAAGTTCGTAAAATATTGTGTATTATGTGTTAGCCCAGAAGACTTAAAAATAATCAGTAACATTTTGTTGGTTCGCAACGGTTTAACTCAAGAGCAGACTGCAACAAAATGATTGTACAGATTGGTTCAATAGTTGTTATTTTAGTGCATTTTGAAAACTTATTGTAGCTAGGAATTTTGTACTTTCTAAACAAAACGACATTAGTCAAACACCATACTTGAAAATGATGGATTGAATTTTGTATATATTTTTCGTTGATTGAATTGGAATTTACTTGGTAGAACTCCATTGAATTAGGATAAAATATCAAAGTATTTATTTAGTTCTACAAAATTTAGAAATTTGAAAGAATTTTGTACAACTAAATACTTTGATATTTTATCCTATTAATTTTTTTCGAATGATAAATAAGTTAGATTCGAGGACGCTTGCCGAGATCCTAAATAAGACGCACAATCGCCAGTAAGTATTTACCTGCTAGCCCAGTGCTTCCCAATCAGAGGTCCGTCGAATTTTCCGGCGAACCCTCAAATAGTCGCAGCACATTTTGAAATACACATGCCGAAAATTTCAAGCGAATCTTCATTTTTTACATTAAAATCATTATATTTTTTCTTCTACTTGTTTACCTGTACGCTAATAAATATTGTTCACATTATGGCCTAGCAAGAGCGATTAGCTGACCACTAATCATATTCTAGCCATATCCTTCTATCACTTTTAAGGTGTTAATTGTCAAGTCTTGGTGGAGAGACATTATATTTTAAAAAATAAAGCACAATTCATTTGTACTACTTCCACATATGTATAATGATCAGGACCGGTTCATCAGTTGATAATGCTCGTGATGAGCGAAACCGGTCCTGATCATTATAAATATGTGGAAGTAGTACAAATGAATTGTGTTTTATTAAAAAAAATAAAAGTATCCTTCTCTCCCTACTCGCGAAAAAGAGATGTTGAGCAACTGAATAACAAGTAGTTCTCGTACTAACAATACTATTCAGATACCACTATTGGAGGTCATATGCTCCACATTGGGAGCGGACATGGTAAAAATATTTTTGTTCAAAAATATACCATAAATTGGCGGTTTGCCAATATGCACGGGTTATTTAAATAATAATATAATTTTCATGTTTCATATTTCATATTTTTTTGTATTTGCAATCTTAGTGTCATATTATGTATAGTATGTCTTTTATTTGTTATACTATAATATTTAAAAACCAATAATCACAATATTACATAAATAAATGTTTTTATATCCGCGTTAGTGGTCCACGAAATATTTATCCTATTTTTACGGGTCCGCAGATGTGAAAAGTTTGGGGAGCACTGTGCTAACTTAGGTGATGATAAAAATATGGCACATACGGTTAGGCTTGTGTTAGATGATATGGATTATTTTTTAACCTTAACTGACTCCATTGCACATAATTAACTAGGAAGGCTTCATTTGAGAGTTGATCAATACCAAGCGATGATGATGATAAGGTCTTAAAATAATTATTTTATAATTTATAAATATGTATGGTGTCATAGCTGCCATACAATATATTCAAATAATTCGATTGTTCGTTTTTTGAAAAAATATTGAAATAATTTAACAGAAAACAAAAGAACACAATATTTAGCAATTGCCTTTTGCTGGAAAGCAGACAATAAAAAGGAATTATTATAAAATAACGTTTTATAATAACTATTGAAAAAATAAAACTAGTTATAAGTACCGATAATGGAAGAATCAATCCATCGCGTCTCAAAAGTGAGTAAAAACGTATTTCCAAAGCGGTTAACTGGTCCCAAAAAGAAAACGAATATTTCCTGAATCTCGTTAAGAAGCGAAAACATGCGCTTGCCAGGAAAGATACAGGAAGAAATAAAAAATCTCAAGCTTGGACGGAGATAGTTGAGGAGATGAAGGATGTCTTCGGACCCAAATATAATGAAACTGATATGAAGCGAATGAGAACTAAATGGCAGAAAATGAAAGCAAAAGCACAGGTGGAGATCGAAAATTTGAAAAACGAGTCGACCAATCAGTTATCAAACCAATCTCAGATGGTTTGCGACATACTGAACGTGAGCCTGAATGATGATAATTCACAAGATTATATCATAAGGCAAGCTGGTAAAAAAAATGATTCGTTATTTCCAAAAACGTTTCAAAACAGCGACGAAATCGTGTAAGTAAAACAATAATGTAAATCCATGATATGCAATAATTGTTCAAACTTAAAAAGTTTTAAGGATTAAATAAATCGCCACCAATCCATAGTACGTTATGTTTCAAACAAATTCAATTTCCTGAAAGATTCTTAACATAGAGGTGTATAATTTTCGTGTTGTATTGGTTTTTTTCTTTCGAGGAATGATTGTATATTTAATGTATTTCGTCATTTAAATCTCACTACTTAGCAGTAAATTATAAATACGTTATCGGTTTCGTCAATTGCTCACTTTTTTGTCCTCAGATTGTATAGATGGAATATAATTATATATAGCGTAGGTATTGGTTAATGTCTTATGGAACGAATTAGAAAATTAGATTGGAGGTATTTTAACAGAGACATGTTGAGCAGATGAGTAAATCACACATCACATAATTTGTGATGGGGGTTATCAACAGAAACAAAACTAAGAGGGGAGAGCTAATCGTATCATTATTTACCAAAAATTTTCATATTGAGACTAATTTCTAAGAATAATAAGCTAGTGCTTTTATAAAGTCAATTATTTACGAGATGAATTAAAATATATTTGATATTATTGAACTTCGGTTCTGCAGATTGTTTATCAAATGACCACTTTATTGAAAAATAATAACTATGTTCTTTATAGAAGTGTTTTTCTCACAAATATTAAAACTGAAAAGGGTAGTGACCCTATCAGAGAAACCGACAATGAACGAGACTTGTCATTGTTTACGGAAAACTCTAAAATTAATGAAATAACGGAAAGTGACACAAATGGCCCTAATGAAGCTGTAACCGAACAAGAACTAAATGAAATAAATTTCGACTACGATAATATCAAAAGCCCAAACCAATCACAAGCACACGAAATTGCAGGCGGAGGTGACATTGATGCCGGTGACGAACACGATGGATCAAAAGTTATTGATAAGTTAAAATTGGATATTCTTTTAAAGAAAAAGTCTGCAATAAACGCCATTTGGGAAACGGCTGAGATCAATAAAATTATTGCTGTTCAGAAACTCAAGAGTCTTATTCGATGCCAACGGGAGACACTTGAGTAAGAATAAAGAATAGGTTTATAATATAATAATTGGACAATTTTTTGGCCAAATGATGTAACTTTCAAAATTGAAATTGTTCGGGCTATCCTGAACAATGTTTACTCTCTAAAACATTATATGGTCAGTTGCGTTATGAATCTTTGAAATAAATTTCTGTAAATTCTCGTGCTTGCAGATACGGGATTATACGTAGGGAGTGTCGATATAATAGTGGCTTGGAGAATTTCTGAATCTAAAACCAATGTAAAATGATGCTTCCCTTTCAAAGAGTGATCAATATATTTTTCATTTGGCCGAGACCTACTCTGTCGTCTTTGAACAGAGATCCAACCATTATCTCATTATCTCATTTTTTTGAGGGTTACATCAATTGGCTAAAACACAGTCGATGTAATGCTATGTAAATGATATCATTTGATTTCTTTAGTTTTCTCAATTACGTAAGTAGGGAATTGTTTGCCACATTAGGGATTGAATTTATTCCAGTCGCAATTACAGATACTTTGTAAATTTGTTTCCATTTAAACATGTACCTATTTTGAAAATAAAACAAATCTACTTAGTGATTAAAATTCATAAAAGTGTTTTTCAGTTAAAAAGCTTTTTTACGCTTCAAATTTATTTCCAAGAAAAAAATCTTAGAGATCAGAAAAAACATGCATTTATTTCATCCATTGGAGTAATTATTGAAATTTTCGATGTCAATGTAATATTAAAAAATGAATTATATTTATAGCATGTTCAACAATTTTAAATATTTTCAGGAAGCATGTGGGTTTTTTCAACTGATTATAAATTGAAATTGTTAGCTCACAGGTTTAGCTAGACCGGTCTTAAATTAGTATATATTTTTCATACTTATAATTCCCATATCCAGAACTTCCCACTTATTGTCAAGGGGTAATAATCAGAGACCCGAAACGCTATTTTTTTCGTTCCGGTTCGGTAAAAAAAAATATATCGCTTCAGTTTTGGTTTTCGTTTCATCGTTTCATCAGGTGTTAACTGTCAATTTTTGGCAGAAAGACATTATATTTTATATATTAAGCACAATTTGTTTTACCACTTCTGCGTGTTTATAATGATCCAACCCGGTTTTGCTAATTGCGAGCATTATCAACTGATAAAAATAAAGCTTATAAATTTAATTAAAATTTTTCGATACAACTTATTAATTAAATCTGACTTTTGTCGGCGAAAATTTTTTTCCGAAAAATCGAAAAAAACACCGTAACAAATATCGGTTCGGTTTCGGTTTTCGTTCGCCAAAAATAACTGTTTTCTCCGGTTTTCGGTTCGTTTGCGGTTCGGGTCCATGGTAATACATAATAATATTAAAAATAAATACCATCTGTGAAGTTTTTGATGCACCACTATCACACATCACTAATTCATTCTGTATTTTGTGGCGTGACATCTACAGTAAGTTTAAGTAAACCTTTTATTAGCAGTTTGACCAACTTTGAATTTGCTATAAATAGTAGAAATCGTCAGTTTAGGTAAAATCGTAAATATATTTTTTATTTACCAAAATAATAATAATACTAAAAACGCCGGGACGCCGGGTTTACGCAGTTGGTGTTTGTCATTCACTGTTTCTGTCAAGAATATTCTGTGATTTTAAGCAGCCCCAAATAAGCTATTATCATGAATAGAATTGCAAAAGTTGCGAGGCTATATCCAGTCATCAATAACTTCAGGTATAATCATTCATTATTGTCAGAATCATCTATTTAATTTAATCAAGTTTCATCATTGACGCAACAAATTATTTCATTTCTATATCATTTATTGATCAGCAGTCCCGTTAGTATTAACGCATGTGTATTATTTGTATTCTATAATCAAGACTTTGCATTATGATATCACAGACTATAAAATAAATACGACACATATGCAGCGCGATCACACCTATTTCTGATCAATCGTTATGTAATATTTGCGCATCAGATAATGATGCACATTCGACATAAAATACAATTCTTTCGATTTGAATCAAATAAAGGTTTGTCGACTGTGTAATTTAAGATCAAAGTATTCTAGAGCATGGAAATTATTCTTTTCTCAATCTGAGGAAAATAATATATCATTATTGTTACATAGATACCAAATTCACAAATGTTGATACCATTTCTCCTCTAAATAAAATCCTGACTTTCACCTATTAAGGTTATGTAGTATTGGATAAGCTTATGATTGTACACGATTCCATATTTTCGTTATTACTTATTTTTAAGTAGGTACACAATAAATGCACTGAACCAAATTTTGGTCAACAACAGTATTCCACTGTTAAATATAGCATTTAAATAACACCATAGATTCTTGAAATTACATTCAAGATGTCAACAAAAACGGGTTTATGATCGATATCGTTGAATCAATATCCCTATGACATTTTGTTCACAATTGTTTGTCCTCTCATGATTTTGATTTCTGTAGCAAAATGGAAATGTTATTTTCGCTAGTCTCCAAATGCATAATGCTATTGAAATGTCAAGCATTGCCAATTGATATTTCTGCATTTCAAAAACATCCGGGACAAACAAGGTGTAAAACCTTTGAAACTAAAAAATATTGGTTGAAAAGATTTTACAACCTCATAGCTGATATAATTAAGGAATACATTTGCATATGTGGTTTTATTATTTTTCTCATTATACAGTTTGGTATTTTAGGATGTCATCTAGTCAATTAGGCGACCTTGGATCGGGTGCTGGAAAGGGTGGCGGTGGTGGAGGCTCTATTCGTGAGGCAGGAGGATCTTTTGGAAAGATGGAAGCTGCACGCGAGGAGGAATATTTTCACAAACAGGTGCCTACTTCTGCAACACTACTTAGTGTATCGATCAGGGATTAAATCAGGGGTTCTTAACCTTATTGTGGTATTGGGCGCATTTGAGATTTAGGATGACAATAGCGGGCGCACACTGTATTTCTAAAAAACACGATTGAAATAGTATGTGTTCCATTTATTTATATCTGTATGCTTGTGAAGAAATTAACAAAAGATCCATAAAAAAACCCATACAGCTACATACACCAAATAAAAACTACTTTTTTCATCCTTGGAAAATGTACAAGAGAATTTTTCGTCTAATTATTTATCCAAAACTGTAATTTAGCTATAAAACCATTTATCATTTCTGCTATATATGATGTTTATTTTTTCCATGAAGTTCGAGATTAAAACTGCTCTGCCCTAATGCTTAACTTTCTTATATCTTTATGGTGAATAAGTGTTAAAACATTCTGTGTGATAATGATAAGAGTTTGTTCCAAAATTGTCAATAATTTTCAGAACAACATTCATGACATGTTCAATGTTTTGAAAAAATAAAACAAAATTCATTTGTACTACTTCCACATATTTATAATGATCAGGACCGGTTTCGCTCATCACGGGCATTATCAACCGATATACCAAAATATAATGTCTTTCCACCAAGAATTGACAGTTAACACCTTAAAACATGTTCAATGGAAAATATTTTGGAAAATAATGCTTATGGAAATATATATACATATATAATTGAAATGAATGCAAGGAATCATCTCTCTCATGATTAAATTTGCGATTTTTCGTTATAAAATAATTCGCAGGGCCACAGGGTACAGGGTTAAAAACCCTGATTTAACTACTTATTTTGAATGAGAAAAATTAAAACTCTTATCATTGTGATACTTCAATTTTTTCTCACCTTTTATTAAATCTTTTAATTAGGGTTATCATAAAAATTTAATAATTATTGGATTTGAAACATTAATATTTTTACCATTTTCATGTTATTTCTATTTCCCATTTTTTTTTAAATTATAATGTTATATGATACAATCTCTGATTAATTCATTTTATTGTTTGATTTATATGATGTGACACATTAGACAGTCATTATTGTAAAACATTAAACATTTTATATTCGGATTATAATTTGCATATTGTCTGATCATTACAGCAAAAGCAGCAACTTTCCCAATTGAAAGACGGTCTCACCGGGGAGATCTCTTTCCATGAAGAACAAATTAAGCGCCACCAAGAAGCTATCGCCCGTCACAAGATGAGAGTGACAGACATTGAAAAACAGGAACAGTAAAATTTTACACAACTGTTGTATTGTCATTTTGAAATTAATGATATTGAAAGGATAATTATTCTTGTTTGGCATTTATTGTGGTATTTTACTTACTGAAAGAACAAATTCAAATTTTTTCAAATGAACACTTTGTTATAGGACATCAATTGCACCGCAATATCATTCCAGCGTTATTTTTCTATCCATAGATTTTGTATTGAAACTGTTCAATATAAAATTATTTCCATGTAGTCACTGAGAATGCTTTTATGATATTATGTACTTATTTAATAAAATGTCTGAAAAAATATACTTATCTTTAATTTATGAAACTAACATCAATGCATATTTATGCTTACACAATAATGAAAACACAGAAATGGTAACAGGATTTCTGATAGCTTAGAGTATGTAATAAAAATATTATTGTACCTTTATTCCATTTATTGATTGATTTGATATTGTAAATTTTACCTGGTGAAAACCCGTTATAATTTTAATATTTTTAAATAATATCTCCCATTACGCCAAATATTTTGAATCTCAATGAAAATTTTTACACGTCATTCATGTCCAAGATCACAAATTTCAATTGAAAAAATCTAAATTTGATATTGACCTTGCTTGGAATTGAACTAGGACCTACCTGATCGCTAGGGCAAACACTTTCAACAGAGGGCGACGTTTTATTTGATAGAATTGGCACTTACTGGGTAGAATCCCATTATAATAGGAAAAAATATCAAAGTAGTTAATTCTATAAATTTTATTTGTTGGTTGATAGCTATTTCGGATTAACGCCATTGTCACAACTATGCCTTCACTTATTTAACTTAGCTGTACATACTGCTTAGAAAAGATACACAATATTATGTAACCTCACTTATTCCAACATCATACCATTTATTTTAAATAAAAATATGTAACATACTAATTGTGTTTTTTGAAAAGAAACTTAAATGGGATTATTTAAGACATCGACTGAGGGTGCTTGATGGAATTTGGTCAGTTTGAGTTCACTCGTATGCTTGAAGATGTCAAAAGGCGAAACCTGGGTCGTTTGTGACAAAATACATGGAAATGTACAAAATCTCAACAATTCAAATTTGATATGGAGGTCAGTTCGAGTGCTTGAATGCCCGAAGATGCTGGAAAGGCGAAACCTGGGTCATTAGTGACAAAATACATGGAAATGTACAAAATCTCAGCAATTCAAATTTAAATGGGATTATCAATTAATGTGTTTATACTGAGATTTGAGCCCGTGGACACTCCAACCGAAGAGGATGATGTTGAACCCTCGACTACAAGTTTATAATCCTGAAATTCTAATGTCTATTAATTTACATGCTCCTAATAGTTATCTATGTGGCCGAAACCATATCCAGACAATTTTTATTCTTAAAACTTGTTCTTCGCGTTGGTCATTCAAGTCACCAGTTGCAAGAGCCGTTCGGATGATTAATACACTGCCTAGAGAGCTGGATATTTTCAACACTAACCTATGGGTATTGTTCACTAAATACTTTTTCCTTTTAAATTAATAATGTCTTTTTTTTATATTTAACAATTTAAAAAAAAGTTTTTATTTTCATTATTGTTTTTATTAGTAGTACTGTTTTCAATAATTATTATTAAAGTTGTTACTGTTATTATATTTGTGAAATGCATAGCGCATAGGCTTCAGTTATAATGCCATGCATTTCAATTTTTTTAAATTTACAATAAATAAACTACAGATCCAGGGATATATATAAAGTTTGATAAACACTTTTGAATTTTATCTTGTTATACATTATTTTAGTATTATCACATCTAGCAAAATACTAATTTATTTAAGTTCCTAAGAAATGTATACATACAAATCCTTTATTATTCAGAAAGTGTTGGATCATATTTTCCAATTTTGCAATCAGTTATATGATTTCAGAGTATGTCACGCAAACGGCATCTGTTTGCTCTGGACTTAACTTAGGTTCAACTAACCCAGTGGGTAACAACATTTGGTTAATGAAAATTGTAATTTTTAATGAATTTTCGTTCAATATGCCCTGATTTAATTTGCAATTATTGGTTTTTTACTGTAAAAAATAATAATCAAAGAATACTGTTAAATGAGTATATTTTTTTCTACATAATAATACATAAATGAATCTCTCCCTACCAAATATTTCTGTGTTGTAGACAACATGGATCATTGAAGATGTAATTTTACTGAAGAAAGATTATGATATTAAGATAGATTAAAATAGAAAAATCAAATTTAACTGAATCAAATAAAGGCATTACATAATAAGTATTATTTCAAAAAGAAAATCTTCATATAGTTAGTATAAAAGCAAAAATGCTACTGTTCATCAGTCATATCGTGAGAAATCATATAAAATTGATACAGTGGTAATTCTTACACTTTATACGAACATGTGAGTTTTAAATGAATAGTTAAAAATACATTAATATAATCCAAGTAACTAAATTTAACGGTTTTGTATTGGACAGTGGTGAGTTTGCATGTAAACGCCATTTATAAATTCATTTTTCACGGTTTTCTACGGATATTGCATTTTATCTCTAAAGTTGTATACATACACACATACACAGGAATATGTGAGAAGATTTGTGCATTCATGTCATTTTAGACTTTTTGTGGACAGTGACATTTTTGCTTATACACTGCTCATATTATAAACTAATAAATTATAAAGGAAAAGAGCAGGTATTAGATAATTATTATAATCCCACATTTTGAAAAATCCAAAAGAAACCTATTTTATGAAACTCTGAACTTCATGAACAAGAAGATTGTATTTTATCAAATAAATGGTTTTCAAGAATATTTGTAGCACCGAATAAGAAAATAGAACCATTTTCTTTATTGACGTATTAGTGTAATTGATTAAATATTTTACAACAGTTTTTTAAAATGATTGGATCAGCCAGGTTTTTTAAACATCCACGGGTATAACGAGATTCTACTTTATTTTTGTGAGTATTGGAGATTTTAAAAGTTTTCCTTCACTGATGCCCGATATATTTAGCTTTGCTACTGACCTATCCTAAATAAAATCGTAAACAAGTACTCTAGTTTTTAGCTGGTGCATTTCCACACGCATTCAAGAATTTGCAGTGAATAGAAGTGTTATCACGATGAATCGTCTTACAAAAATTGGAAGGATGTACCCTGTGGCTAGTAATATCAGGTATTTTCATAACATCAAACATTTTTGTTGACTAATTGAAAATCTGAAATATTGTTCATATTCTAACTAGTTTATTTTACGTAATGAAATAAAATTATTGTTTATGTAACACATTAGTTTCATCTTGGTAAACTGGAATAAATGTAATCTTTTTAATGACCATTAGTGATATGTTTTCTGCTTTCATTGCTAAATGGCTGTGCGATAAAACCTCCAAATTATTAATGTTTCATAGCTTCAAATATAAGTATTTTTATTTCATTATTGGTGAATAGAAGAAGCACACTAATTGTTTTATTAAGTGACATTAGATTACTTGGTAAACTCCTTTAATTTTTTTAATTAGGTAACTTAAGTTGCACCACAAAAAACAATATAAACAATTTTCATCAGTGAGGCATCCGTAAGTTCAAGCAACTGAGCCATTATCACCAGAACAGATATAATCATGTAAAATAGCACTGCATTTATCACTACAAACCATTTGCATTGAGTTTGATTGAATAATAAACTGAAATATGAAAAAAGTTTGTTTTTATATAATGAGAGGTATAATGAGAGGTATTTACATAAATAAATGATCACTTTCCCACATGAGGTTTGTCGAAAAGTTAATAAGTAACATCAAATTGATGTGATGTTTCATGAAGGTATTATAGATAGTATTTTTTATTTGAAAATTTATTCTGTTTTATCACTGCAGAATGGCATCAGGGGATTTAGGAGGATCAGGACACAACGAAGGTGGAAGATCCATCCGTGATGCAGGAATCTCTTTTGGAGGAGGATCAATTCGTGAAGCAACAAAACCTTTCAAGAAACAAGAAGCTCCACGTGAGGAGGAATATTTTTATTATCAAGTAAGTACGCAATATTGTTAGTTTACTATTTCTCTAAATTTCTTGTTACATTGTTGAACTCACAAATAATTGCAGTAGTTCTAATTAGCATTTGAAATAACAACCACAACTGATTTGTTCATAGATATTTATTTGGAATCTGTTTTAGCTATGTTTTCATCATAACTCTTTTTTTTTACCATGTCCACTCTCAATGTGAAGCATATGGCTTCCTAATGGACTTATTGTAACAAAATGTTTATTCAACAATTACTTGTTAGTCAGTTACTCAACTTCTCTTTTTCCCAGAGAGTAGGGATAGAACGATAAGGGCTAGGACATGATCAGTGGTTAGCTATTGCTCTCGCTACGCCCGTACTACTTATTTCTAATATTTCTTTTAAATAATCTCGCTTTGCATATAAAATTAATTAGTTTCTGACTGATGCTCCAAATAAGCTCTGGGAGAATATGTGTATTTATTTCGAAATAGTGCTAAACTTTTACCATATGCTTATGCTCAATTGTGATAACTATTTCTAAAATAATATCAACATTTCTTTTACAGCAAATACAACAACTTTCGCAACTGAAGCATGGTCTTCAAAATAAGAGCAGCATTCAAAGTGATGACATTAAGCGTCACCTCAATCCTATGACTGGTCAAAAATCAAAATCTACCGACAGTTCCGGAACATCATCAAAGTAAATCTATTGAAAAGTATTGTATTAAGAAACCAATAAATATAAAATTAAAAAATACGTTCAGTTTTTATTCACTTACACTTTTACCTATCTTGTAAATCTGTCTATCTTGTAAATGTTTTACTTAATTTTAAGAAAAGCAAAAATAATAGTGCACACCTATCAATATTGCAGGTTGATATAACCTTTATGATATAACCTTTAACTGGAAAATGTTTGAATATTTTTTTCTTATCTTTCGCAACCTATAAATGCAACAACAAAAGAAGGAGTCATTCATTAGTCAAAAGTAAGCAACGCTCAATTTTCATAGAATTTCTAGATATTTTTTATAATGGTTATGGTAAACCCTTTTAACAAAATAAAGCCATTAAAGATTCTTATTCACATCTTCAATTTGTAAGAAAAGTGTTTAAATTTCCTGCATTTTTGTCGGATTAATTTACTGAAACGATTGCCTATAAATGAGTACAACACATGTGACTTTATATGAATAAACTTTAATAACCTTATTCCGTATGTGGTACTGTTATTTTGAACATGTCCTTGCCACTGCTGGATGAACAGCGTTTAATATGCTGAGAAAAAAATTAAAGATGGTAACTCTGGACACGCATGTTATGTAATTACATAGAAGCAAGCATCTCAAATGAACGTTGCTGTGAATTATTATTCATTCATGATTTGATTTTGATCATAGAGCAAAAACAAAATCAATCAAGTAAAGTTTTTTTTGTTTTCTTTAAGCTCAAATAAATATTTACGCAATATGACTATAGACTTCTAAGATATTGAAATTATTATTTTGGAGTGACATCTTGCGGTGTATTAATTAATGGTGTTGGGTCATTCAAAACGTTTTAAAACCATTTAATGTATCATTCCGTGTTTTAATAAAATTATAATCAGTTTGGTTCAATCTCATTCATAAGGGTAAGAAATTTTCTCTATAAATAAATATTAACCCACTACCTTTTGGTCGTGGGTTAATGGGTATTTATAGAGAAAATGACTACCATAACCCATTTTACTAATGTTACTATCAACAAATTTTTTTGTTGATACATGATACTATTTTCAAAAAATTCTTTCTGCTTCTACCACATTCTATTCATCATTTTCAACAATATCTGGGATTACGTACATACTTTTTAGATTATTATTAGGTTTGGTTAGTGCGTTTGATACTGTCATGTGAAGCATTATCCTCTTTCGATTTCCAATCTCTGGTATGTTTTCAAAATTCTGAAGCTTGGCTGGTATTAGATAGTGATACGCTCTCATGGGTGTTCTCAACTTCCCCCAACGTTGCTAAAATTCTACGCCAGTTTGTTTTAAATATTCAGAAATACATATCTCGGCTGCTATTAAAATTAGCTTAAAAGCAAAACTCTTAAATATTTTATTTGAATTCAAAAAAAGTTTTCATTTGAGTTTTCAATCTGTTTGATACAGATTAAAAAAGTATATTCTTTATATCGGATTTAATGGTTAAATTAAAAATAACTATTGCCTCTTTGAGCGATTGACATACAAGTCCCTCAAGTAGTTTACTCAAAAAATATTGTTTAGATTTTACGTCTTCCTTTAATGTATCAATTATCAACGTATTCAAGTATATCCGGAATCATGCTGGTCACAAGTTCACCATCGCTGGTCAAGTTTTCAAGCTATGTAATGAGCGATTAAAAATATGCTTCATAAACATAATTAACATACTACTTTGATGACTAAATCAAGTAATTTCGGAAAGTGAAACAAATTATTTTGTTAAATTATTTGATTAAATTAAAAAAAAACGAGCAGAGGAAAATGAAGATTGATTTATGCATCATTATTTTAAAAGCTTTTTTTAATCCTATTTAAACGTTTTGCGCAGGGTTTCGAACAGTTATTTTTTTCCATTTCAGTTTTCGTTACGGTTCAACCAAAAAAATATATATCGGTTCGATTTCGGTTTTCGATTCGAAAAAATAAGGTGTTACCAGTTTTCGGTTCAGTTCCTAGTGATTAATTGTCGAGTGTTTTTATCTTTAATTTAAGACATCGACTGAGGGTGCTTAGTGGAATTTCAATATCAAATTTGAATTATTGAGATTTTGAGTCAATTTGAGTCCATTCGTGAGCTCGAATGCCTGAAGATGCCGAAAGGCGAAACCCGGGTCGTTAGTGACAAAATACATCGAGGTGTACAAAATCTCAATAATTAAACTTAGTTTTTATCTGTATAAAAAAATAGTTTTTACCATAATTTTATGGTACTTGTATGATAGTTTGGCGCTACGCTCCGTAACCAATGGTTATGCTGCACAGCACGGTCGTAGACCTAAATTTTTAAATAGTATATATTATTATAAATTATGAGAATTATTCCGGTTCGAAATCCTCGTTTTGCGAAAGCGGCAAACATTGCACAGGGTGAACGGGAAAGTCCTTCGAGCGTTAAATGGATTGTACTACGGAAAACAATCGATGTGGTAGAAGGGTTGCTATAATGCTACGCACGATTTCTTTCTTTCGCGTATTTTTTAATCATCTAAATAAATGCTCAAAGTGTTTTTTTATTGCGATGAGAATCTTGACACAAATTTTCGGACAAACATATACCGTTATCTACAGAAGTTGATATACAGACCCTTTTTTTAAACCATACCCGCTCTCTATTCGGAGCATATGGCTATCACGCGGTTCCTCCAAGCTTCTCTGTCCCCCGCCAGTCTCCTCGCTTCCTCCCAGGTCATCCCAGCGTCCCGTAGCTCCGCCGAATACATCCTAGATGGTCATCAGCAGCCTTCCAGGGTGACGGAATCCATCTGGTTGGTAGAAGAGACAAGCAGGATTCAGGCTCCTCTAGGGCATCCGCAGCACGTGTCCAAGCCAGGTCCATCGTTGCTTTTTTTTATTTTGGACGTAATAAGAGGCTGGTCCGTCCTCTGTCTTATCGCCGAGTTCCTGACAAAATCAAGCCACCGTACCCCTAGTATTCGCCGCAAACATCTGTTTTCAAAGGACAGTATACGGTTACCCTGTGCCTTGGTGAGGTGCCATTACTCGCAACCGTAAAGCAACACCGTCAGGATGAATGCGTTGAATAAGTGGCACTTGGTTCTGACCGAGTACGACCGTGAGTCCCTTGAGAATATACAAACTACCCACATCATATTGTTGCCAAATTATGTGTTTCTATACATTTTATTCATTGTAGATATAGAATATGTAAGCGGTAGATTTATCTCTGTTTGTTAATCAGTTTTTATTTAAGAATGTTTTTAAGGAAATTAAATATGAAAACATCCTGTGGAAAATGTAATGAAGACTCGCATTTTAAGGTGGGTGTTCGTAACCAGGAAACTTATTTCTCAATATAACTGACTAATTATCGGAACAAAATATTGTTCCTGCTTTATTATCGACAACGAATTCATCAGTAGAGTAAGAAACGGTCGTCTAAGTCATGCGTGATGAAAGCCATTAAAACTAATAACATTATCATAAATCTTTGACAGTGTAACATAAAATCATTCGGATTTATAAATAAAAAGTACACCTATTCATTTATTTACTTACTCATTTTTCAAAAGTGTATTTTGCAAAGTAATAGCCAAGGTCATGCTCAATCTTAATATATTTCACAATTGATGTCAATATAAACGATTTGCGAATAATTTCACTGAATGTGATTATTAATTTATTTGCATTACTTTAGGGTTGTAACAAGGGCAAAGATGTTATAAACTCTTCGGTAGCTATTGTGTAAGATATCACTCAAAAATTTCCAATTTCCAAGATAACATATGAATTTGAATTTATAATTATGTCAGTTCAGTGTCGGATTAAGCACTTGGGAGGCCTCAGTCGCAAATATAGTTTGCAGGTCCTGTTTTCAGGTAACAAAAAAGTGTCGAAAAATTTACTCACGATCTTTTAATAAATAAAATTTGAATTATTGAGATTTTGTACTCTTCCATATTTTGTCAAAATACATGAAATAATCCAAATTTGATATTGAAATTCCATCATGCACCTTCAGTCGATGTCTTAAATTATTTTAATAAATACTAAAAAAAAAACTATTAGTCATTTATTTTAATCGCAGTCTCATTATTAATGTGGAAAATTGATTGAAAATATGTGTTTAACACTAAATAATTTAGTTTTAAAGTCCCTAAAATTCGGAGGCCATAAGCGCTTGTGGCCTCGTGCACTTATGGGGTAATCCGCTACTGAGTCGGTTTAAATCATAAATATGTGGCCAACTCTAGTTTTAGCCAATGCGCACAGGTAGGTGATGGACATAGAATATAAAGACAATTTAGCAATCAAACATGCAACAAATTTATCGTAGAATATAAAAAAACTTTGGGATTGACTGGTTTTGATTAGAATCTGTTGGACTCAGTCAGTTTCGTATATCATGTTATATTTAGAATGCGTCTTAATTTGAATGTATTTTAAATTCTAATACAAATTGAAATTTGTTATGCCGCAAAAATAGTTACTAATGAAACAAATGAGTCCGATGAATTATTGGCATTATTTGCTCTCTGATTGGTTGAAGTGGACTTGATCGGCATGAGCTGAGAAGGGGGGTCGATAAATTCTTCATTCTTAAAATTTTTATTGCTTTTAAAATAAACACAAAGGCTTAGAAATTTTTAATCTTAACATTTTTGAAACCAAACAAAATGGATCGTTCCAAACAAAATGGATCGAAAGACTTATCGTTTTGTTCCTCTGTTGCAGCCAGTGTCGGGATTAATCAAAGTAAAACTATTAGGAATTATTCTAAATGGATAACAAAACAATTAACTTGTGTTATTATTAGTGCTATATCGGGATTGATAGAATAAACTAAACGCCCGTGCCTGTTTTACGATCAACATAGTGAGTTTTACAAATAACGGTATGTTAGGTTATATTACCATAGCATGGTTAGGTTATATTATCACATTGCTAATGATATATTCAACCTTAGGATTGATTAAGTTTTGTTATTTCATGAACAAAATAAATTGGTTCAATAGTTTTTGTTGATTTTCGCATACTTTTGAAGTTTAAACAGAAGACTGGGATGAAAAATCGAGATCTATAATACATAAAAAAACATGAAAACTTTGCCGATATCTTTCTAATTTTAGATCAGTAAAGGTAGGGAAGTAAACTATTTATAAGGGTGGAAGCATCGAAGTGTTAGTAGTGATATGGATGACACATTAGACGTCACCAGCTCTTCAATGCACACAAGACCATTAGATAATTTCTCATAAGCAGCTTTTATGAATACAAGTAATTATTTGTCGTTGCATAAATTGCAATAAAAAACAATAACCTAGTTTCAAACACTTCGTCGTATAATCATAAAAAATCATTAAATTAATGTGCATCAAGATTGTCGCTGTCATTGTCATAAATTAATAATGATTTCGCATATAATGATTTGGATAACCTACGCTCAACATGAATGTAAAACTTAATAATATACCTACCATAAATCTTTAATTATTCTGTATTCAATACTTACTCAAAAATATATTGTTGTAATATTATTTTCAACTGAATGTTGGAGACTTTTTTGTAAATGAACAAAAAAAAACAAAGTGAATATAATGTCTTGATCTGCATATTTCCGGATGTTTTTACCGCAGATTCGTAGTGATAAATACTATTTTCAAAGTTGGCGCCATCATTTGACGCGGGATGTCGCCGCAGACCGAACGCGCGCGCATTTCGTATTGTATACACTTCGGATTTAGAGTATGAACATAGGAGCGCCACTGACACCATCAGTTTGCTTATTCTCATTGATCAGGGAGGTTGTGTCGCCGTCTCTCAAATTGAGTGTTGTGTATGTGATTTTATTCCTTGAATTGTTCCGTGTGCGGTGGTTTATTATCTTGTGTAAGATATTTGTGAGGTCGAAATATTTCGACTCACGGTGTGAATTATAAGTGTAATGCATTTAAGGATTTATCTATGGCTCTCCTGTGTTGTCCTGGTAGGATATGCACAAGCGACAGAGGTAAGCGAACAAACACTCTACTGAGGGGTATATAGGGATTACTTTGAGCTTTGTTGGTATCTTGTCAAATCCATGCGTAATTTTGAATGAACTCTACTCACGATTGTATTCGGTTATGACTTTCCGTATATACTTATGTTTTATTCTCATCTTTAGCCGGTTTATTGTGTTTTATTCATGAATATTTGAAATGTTTTGGATTCATTGGGCCAGGTGTTTAGTGCACTGGTATGTAGCACATGCGGTATAAACGTCAACACGCTACGGCAAAATTGTGTGTGCGTAACTTCTCTCACGGTATACTACTATTTTCTTTTTGTGAACGTTTTTTGTCATATTCTACTAGTTCGGGCGGGCATTCGTGATCGTCTGTCCAAGTTACAATAATTAAAAATAAACTTGTATGTTTTCCGCTACCTACCTATTTATTATTCGATGGAATATCTGTAAATAAACTTGAATACTGAAATACGTTTTTAATTAAAAACAACTTTTTATGCAATCGAGAAGGTATTACCAATAAATTATTATCGTTACTGGACGAATGTAAACAAGTGACCTTTTTAAAAGATAAGTGTGTGAAACAGCATTGATCATAAATATTTCATTGAAAAATGGTTAGTTGCTAATCCATTTACTTCAAAACAACATTTTAATTTAGTTATATAGGTTTAAATTTAGTCATTTTATTATTGAGTTTGCATAATATAATATATGTAAGTATTGTTTGAAATTGTAATATAATATGTATAGTGATCTCTATAGGAAATGAGATGCAGAATATAGATAAATAAATAAATTATAAAATATCCCCATGAAACAGACTTTGAGTCTGAAATAAATTAGTTATGGATACACCCGATTCCTCTTTTTGAACTGTCTAAGAAAACAGACCGACTATTTTTTGCACTGTGTTTTTTGTATTTACAAGGTTATAAATAATACAGTATATATTAAAAAAAAAAACACTTTTTGGACGTTTGTAAACATTGGAATCTTCATTTTTGCCATTTGGCGAATTTTAAGATGTAGGTGTGCAAGACTTGTTATTGTTTTGACACCTTAATGTCGTTCTTCTAAATATTTGTTTTCTTAACATTTTAAGCATTGTTTTTTTAGTTCGAGAATTTTACATGTTGGGGGTATTTTAAGTAATGGAACTTATCTCCCATTTTTACACGGATGGGCACCTTATTTTTTTTACACGGTTTTCTGCACGATTCTCCCGTGCCAAAAGAAAATTGGCTGTACATATTAATATACTCCATAAATTTTTATTCTCGCTTATTCCTGTTTGGAGTCAATAAAATTATATTCGTGAAATATAAAAGCATTTTCTAATATAAAAATTTTCCATGGCATTGCAAGTATTTTCGAGCACCATTCGATTATTAAAGATGTCCAGCGAGAATATCTTTGTCCTGTGTGACAAAAACACCGTAGTTCTTTTTATACCGCCAATAGAAACAAATTATTCAAATTTTCATTGTGATTGAATCGATTTCAATTAATATTTAAAGAAGCCAGAACGATAGTCGAGTGCCGGTAGAAAACGTATATATTTCTACTAATCCAGCGGTTTTCAACCTTTTTTGGAGCCTCAGAACATCTGCAATTGAATGCAAAATATGCAGAACACTCAATGTTTAAGCAATATACATGACATGGGAAAAACATTGTATTCGATACAGTTTAAAAATATACATTTGTATTTCAAGAATAATAGCTGTCCGTGGTATAACATCTAAACAGATTATTTTCCCATATAACATTTAAACGTAATATCCACAAAGTAACCGTCAAATCCATTGAAAATATTGAATTCTTGCTGGTTGCCAGCTTTTCTTCATTTTTGCTTTCAAAGGTCTGGAAATTCTGAGAGGCGAAAACTGTCTACAAGTTTAGGGACAGATAATAAGACCCATGGATGATTACAAATGATGATGCACACTGAAGAAGAATATATATTTAACACTGTAAGGATTTTATTAAATATTCTATTATTTCTATTGACTTCACTTAATGAGCTGATTATTGCAAATATGCAATGTTTTCGATTATTACATTACGAATGGTATTCATATCCAATAGAACATACTATTAAAGAATAAAAACAGAACACGCAAAATATTCAAATATATATTTTGATGAAATACACTGAAAAAGTAGCGTGTTGCTGCATTAAACTTTTGACTATCCCCTATACCTCTACATAAATTGGTACATTCATGAAATGGAGGTACACATGAAAGATTTTTCATTATTCCAGTAAGTTAACGGAAAAAATCGTGTACGCTCACCGGAAATTGGCATATAACGTTTTGCTTTTTTTTTTAAGAAAACTCATATTCTATTTTTTCACCGCTTCATAAAGCCGTTTACCTTTCTTAATATATACGGGAAGACGAATACAGTTTTATATGTATAATAATAAAGTTATGTTCGTCTGCTCCCTCTCTTCCTTGGAATATTTCATATCCTGTGGAATTTACCGGGTTCCCGTTTTCATGCGAATGACATAGGCGAAATTCCTCCTCACTACGCAATTCGACGGTCTGAGCTCCTTGCCGTTCATACTGAACATACCGCAGTCTCGCTTTTAATAGTTTTTTCACATTACTCAACATAATATATTTTCAAACACTGTTTACATAATGATAAGATAGTCTAAAGACGTAATGAGATCATTTTGTGGTATTAAATAAATATTCCGCTATCCGTTTACGTATTTAAATAATAAACAAGTTGAAGGCGACGACCCTTTGAAGAATATTATGATTTATATTTCTTTAATTTTTTATGTAATTGCTTCGTTTAGCTATTACGTTATCAAATAAAATTCCTCGATTTTAAAGTAAGTCACCGGTTTCCAAACTACGTGGCCGTCAAAAGGGGGCGCATAAATCTAAACTTTTAATTCTTTATTACTTCGTATATCAATGTGCTACATACTGAAACCATTTTTACCATTTAATAATATGTCGAAAATATTTTCTATGAAAAGGAGGGGATCAAGATTTTTTTAAATTATGAGGCATGGTAAAATTACGTTTGAATAACACTGATGTAAGCGATGGTTTTTGCAAATAATTATGCCTCTTACTATTTAGTACGTTGAACTCTCCAACATTCCTTGATATAAAGATGTAATTTTAGTTTTATTATTAGTAATATGGGCTATAAGTAAGTGTCGAAACCCGTGTGCACTGGGAATGGAAGGAAGTTCGCAATCAATAATCGTCAACAATACATATATATATTTAAAAATATGTATACATACATTACTTCGTAAATGTATAAAAATAACAAAATGCAAGATTTGGATTCAGTCAAAAAGTCACTTTTAATGACACAAAAGGCTTTTTACAATTCAATATTTGAGCTAAGTATTAAAATATTATATTAATTTTTAAAACATTCATGTTTAACTTGTTTTGCTCTTTAATATTTGTATTAAGGATGCTATGTTTTCCACAAATAAAGTGAGCATAATTCGGTTTGTATCTTTAATTTTGGGTTTATCTAAATAAATTGGCGTTTCAATACATTCGGCGGTTAATTCATTCTTGTAGCCTAGAATTCTTGGAAATCAATGATTGACTTAAAAACAGTCAATTATTGTTCAATAATATTTTAAATAGAATGAGTGGCTCTCCCTTGTTAAATTTATTTTACTTTTTTAGGTATTTATCCCCAGTCTCCTTTAATTATTATGTGAGTGCACTCCTCCACCCCTCCGCGCTCGGTCACAGCTAACCAGCAATTTATGTATACATAGTAAGTATATTTATAAGAGAATAGAAGCAATGTCTAAGATGTGGATATTTTTTTACAATAAATAAAGTCTCAACGACATGATTAAATTTTATTTTGACTTACGTTATCTGAAGTTACTTTTATATAATATCTAAGTAAAGTTTATAATTTAAGAAATCATTGTGTGCTACATGTTTGGCATGCCTGATTTCAGTATTATTTTTGTTATATTATTAAAATGATAGTATACTTATAAAGAAAACAAAATTGAAGCTTAATTCTGTTTATCCATTATTTGGTAGCATAAATTTAATATTGTTGTAATTCTAAAAGATTCAATCAAATTATGTCGATTTGACATGCTTCATGAATCGTTTCAACGCTCCTAATTACAGTAATCTAATGACAATTTAATGGTTTCTGTAAAGATTTTCTTATTTTTTTAAATGTTCAAAGGTGCCGGAACGCCGTTCCACCGCGTTAAATGGAAAAAAGCCCTGGCTATAAGTAATGCATAATTTTATAATTTAATGTTATTCATAATGGCGATTAGCATATTTTGCTTTTTAGAATGAGAATTGCGAATAGGCGGAAAATTTTAATGTATAAATATAATTTCTTTAAAAATGTACTATATTTCTGCAAATGATGTGAATATATTTTGAATTGCTTTGAAATTTTCATTTGTATGTACATAATTCGAAGCCTTCGCACTTCTTAACTGTTATTAACATCTTTGCTGGACACAGCTACACTTGCATCCTTCGGAATGTTCTTTTGTAAATAATTTCTTATATGCATTATAGTGGGAAGATTGTGTCAAATTCCCTACAAAATTAGAGAAATACAGTATTACATAATATACAGATGCTCTCATATTTATAAAAAAAAACAGAAGATACTCAGTGTTACACCTAAAGTATCTCTCGTCAACGATAATTACACGATTGCGAGATGAAAAGGGTTGGTTATCGAACACAATAAACATTTATCTTAAAAAGGATCCCCATTTTATTAAAAAGCATTCATTCATTACAAATACGTTTTCAAGCCGCATACGTACGTAATACGAATAAGGAAATGTCGTGTTTATTTTATTTAATATTACTCATTTTTTAAATATCAATATTTATATTACTATAGAACCGTTGGTGTCCACAGAAAAATTCTCTGATGGCCGCTCATGAGAACCGCTGTTCTAGGTCGACTGAGGTTCGCAATCGACCTGTTAGCCGACCCACCAATGAGATGCTTTTGCTTGCTATTTTTCTATATTCTGCTTGCTACAACCGATACTCATTCTTTTTGTACAAAAGCTGCATAGTAACATCAAAAATAACAAAGAAGCACATATTTATTCATTTCCGACGTGTCCAACGGAAACCACTTTATGGCTATGTAGGTACACACTATATATATTGTATTCTTATTTTTTTTAATGGGTTGATGGACTTTGTGGGAAAGCGTCATATTATTGTTCCGATATTTTAAGTTTTGTTAATAATATGGTATGTTTATAAATAATGCAAACATAATATTATTATTTTTAATTGGAATATTTAAGTACATAATTACTTAATTCGCATTAGTATGCTACCTAGGTACTTTACTTAAAATCAAATCAGAACTGTCACTTATTATTTTTAGTTGATTTAGTACCTACTCTAGGATTTATTTTCATACCAACTTTAAGTTAAGGGTAAATAAATTTCATCCTTAGTCAAATAACATTATTGATTGTCCATTAACATTCACCGATTACAGTATCGCCAAATTAACTGGTTTCAATCGATACTCTTGTGTACATTTTAATGTCAATCTATTTTTGCCTTACGCTCACTTCATTTATTGATATCGTTTGAGTAAGTCAATTGAATAATAATCAATTCATCCCGGAAAATATCGAGTTACTTCGGCGTGAATTTTTGAAATGATGTGTATTATTAATATTAAATAAGGGCAAATATTTTATAAAATTTGTTTTGTGACTAAATTCATAGCTATCAGTAAAAAATAATAAACGCTTAGTAAAACTCATAAGTGGTCGTATTTATTGAATTGACATTTACTTGGTATAACTTCATTATAAAAGGATTAAATTATTTGATTATTGAATTTAATTATTCATTATTAAAGGATTGAGTTATTTTATATTTTATCCTATCATAAATAATCATGTTTAGTCATTTTCTTGTTAAGCTGGTAAATACATATTGGTTAACTACTGCTCTTATATATTATATACTGGCTATTTATAAAACTTGTTGAATTTATTTTTAAAAACTTGTGCTCATAATGTAGAGAATATGGCCTCCTAATGTAGGTGTCTCAACGGAAGTTTTTATTCGAAAACTGCTCGTTACTCAGTTTCTCAAACATTCTTTTTCTAAGAGAGTAGGGATGGAAGGATAGTGCTAGTGGTTAGCTAATCTCTTTCGCTACGCACCGTTTTTAGGATCGGATGGATGGTGGGAGGGAATTTTAGACACCCATGCCTTTGAATAGAAAACCATAAATCGATTGAAGATTCAGTTTATGACAGTCCGTACTGGGATTCGACCACGTTACATCCATAACCGAAGCCAACGACGTTGATCATTGCAACACGTACCCACCATTTAATTTACACGCCTAATAAATACCGGTTTTAAGTAAATAATTGATGAATGTATTAAGGGTACCATTCAAACACATGATTGGAAAATCTCTAAAACCTTTTGTATTTTACTTGCTAATATTAAATTTATATTAAATGTATTTTTTACTTCCCACGAAATGTTATTTCACCTTAAAAAAATAACAATCTAACTGCCATTTGTAGAAAACGCTGAGAGCGTTTGATTGGATGAAATGTTCTGCGGAAATTTGTAGTTGGTTTTCAAGTTTACTTATAATATTATAGATATTGTGTATATATTTAGTTATGGGAAACCGTCTTAATATTTCATTACCGAACAAATTCCAGGCAGACGAGAGAAGAGGATGGGCAACTTAACTGTTAAGTTGTACGACGTGGGTAGTTTATATTGGTGAAAGCGTGTCAGCCAGTTTACCGAGACTTACTAAAGCCTTGGTTTATCTATTTAACTACACCAGATTTGAGTATATTTGTTTTGTTTTTATCTCATGCATATAATTATCAAACGCGGCAGAGCTACTAGCTCAATGGAATGATACAATATCTTAAGCCCACATATGCGTTAAATTTTATGCTTAAAACATGTTCCAAGTATACAACTAGATATCTTCGTCGTTCTAGCAAAAATGTTAAATCTAAAATACTAGTTTTCAGTTATTTATATTGAATATTTGTGTGTCAAAAACATGGTTTTGTTATATGTGGTTAAGAAGCTTCAGATTCTGTGACAGTGGCGTGTGTCTAACTCTTGTTAGGCTTGTTTTTAAAATTCGTGCAATTAATAAAAATGTAGCCGGTTCTCAGTTGTTTAAGGCATTGGTCGCCAACCGGTGGTCCTGTTATTTTTTTTTATCGATGAATAATTTCATATCAACTATCACGCCATATTTAATTTAAAAAAATTGCTATGCCCGTCTACTAAGTGCGTAAAAATGAGACAGTAGCTGAAATGAATTTATTTTCTGTATCTTTTAAAATAAAATATGACAATTCTGTTGATAATAACTAGTTCGCTGTAGGAAAAAAATTGATCACTGTTTAAAAACGCCACTGGCACCCCGCCCCATCCACGCAGTACAATAGACGGCTTGTGGAGTAGTATTAAAAGGAATGCGATTATCAACTAAGAAATTTTCAAAGTTCTAGTAAGCTAGATTTTATCGATAACACACGTGTTTAAAAAGAGAAATCGTTTCATATATTTTTCTCATTAATAGATGTCAGTGTCTCAGATTCCGAAGCTTTTCACTTTCACTCAAAGTGTATATGAACCACACGTTTTCTGTCTATCCCATTTTTTCCATATGAAAAACGAACGAATATGTTTGCCGGCTTTTGTGAGTAACCTACCGATTACTAAAAAACATTTTATATTGTGTAAAACTATATTGCTCTTTTGGTCAAGGTAAGCAGACGTCAGTTATATCAAATAATTTTCCTCGTTGAACCACCGTAATTGCGGCGTTGTTTTTTTCATTACGACACCAGTAACATAATCGGTCTGCCGAAGACTTCTCGGATTGTAGGTCTTCCCTGTGTTTGTCCACGTTTCTCTGCGTCTATCCTAACGAATACTGTCAATATATTTTATTCGAGGCGTGTGAGAGGGTTTGATGGTGACGCAAGCGGTTGTCGGGATGTATTAATTGGTAAATAAATATTTGATTAATATCGCTGGACACATTTTTCGTTGTGCTGTAATCCATTGTTCGTAATATAGGGTGTAATCCAGGAAATCCCGCCTCCGGACTTCGAATCAAATTACGACCATCCATCAATCAATTTCGTTCATATAATAACGTCAGAAGCGCAGAACCTTTCAATAAAATAAAAACGTATTATTTGTATGGAACAAAACATATTTAAAATATATTCATTTTTCAACAAGCTCATTTGAATTTCGGGCGCATGCATCGTCCAGTTACGCCTCTGGATGAATACAGAATGTACGAAATAGATTCATGAAATAACATATACAGCTGAAGTTAATGTATATATGATATTACGATATGGTATATTAAAATTTAATCAATCGCTATGAAAATATGTTCTGTTGCTATATTTTTGTTGATTTCATCAAAATTCGATGTTTGCATCTTCTGTCAGCAATATTTACATTTACCGACAACATGATTATTGCTGCATGGATGTATTTAAAAATTTTCTGACACACATTAGAGAGGTTCATGTACAAAAGATTATTTTGCAAAACATTTTTTCATTCCGACTTAGTTAAATAAAAATCATTGAAGTAATTTATCCGCCTTATTTGTTTATGCCAGAGCTGTAGAAATCGCAAGTCGACTATGTATGCAATTATCAGTCTTTATTGTAATTATTATTACGATAATATTTGGTAACATGTCACTGTATATGAAAATTATGTATTCCCGACTTTATCATAACGAAGAACCGAGCAGTTATATTTTACGACGCCAAAGTTTCCTTGTATTTGTTTATTCCCGTCGTATCTTATCAAAATACTATTTATTTAACAGAATCTCTCGATATATGTTCCGTAAATGAATATGCATTAATGAATTTAATCTTAACTGTTAATCTTTGGTGTAAATATTTTATGATAAATAATGAAAACGCTATATATTTTTCATATAACATTATTTTTTAATTGAAAGAAAACAAAAAACTCAGCAAGTGAACGTTTTCAACCGATAACAATAATTTTATTTGTTTTTACTATTATTGTGTAATATTATACATAATTGATGTTGAGTGTTTCGCATACGATCATTAATAATTATTAAGGGAAAAATAATAATCTACGTTTGCTGTTTTACAAACTTTTAGTTCAACTAACTCTATTATATTATTTTCCATAATTACTAAATACACGTTAAAGAGCCCAGTGAAAGTGTTGCTTGGTTGCATGGACCTATTATGAACGTAATAATACATATGAAATTGCACTTATTTGTATGTATGTACTAAAGTAAACATGTTCTCTCCTCGACTTGTCTCCGTTTACATGATTTCCCCTTACTATTTTTTATTGAACGTTTAAAACATAGGTACATTAAATTATAACGAATATAAATATTTTTTACTGTACATTAAATCAGAGAATGTTTGCCAAACAAGCGAAATGTTTCACGATTTGATGAACACCGGATGAATAATTTACAGTGCTTTAAATTAAAAAATACTATCTAAAAAGTAATTGTTGAGAACCATGTGAAGTGTAGGAAAGTTTCATATGATAACTATTTGAGCGTCCACAAGCTCTTTCATACAGGTCCCGATGTTGCTATTAGCATATACCGCTGCTGCATACTTTGACCTCCTTTACCCCCTACCTGAATACCTGTCTATGCAGGGATGCTTTTCATCCCTATGATAAGCTGATAGTCACGACAGGTGAATACAAAATGAACGGAGGTTATCTAGTCTAGCCCGTTGGTATGAAGGCAGTTACCGTTTATTTTCATTTTAAACTGAAAAATTAAAATATACATCGAAGATAATTATAGTAAATCTATTCTCGATTAAATGTCAAATTTTGTGACTATCAAACAATTTTATTGAAAAAGTTACAATAATCTGACAAAAACTAAGAAGTCACATTTGTCGATATATTTATGTTTAGCTTAATTAAAAAGAAACTCTTATTCAGCTGTTACACTATAATCCTTCTTGTATTGTGGTATGATACAATACTATCCATACGTGCTATCATAGGTTCAAATCTTAAATACAAAACAAATGTGTAATTCATTAAATATATTTTATAATTTAAGATTTCGAATGGGGGTGTTTGATGGTACATAAATGTTAAAGTTGAATCATTAAAATTGTGCACACTTCCATAAGTATTGTCAATTACAACTCTAGTTCCTCGTTTCGCCATTTTCAGGCATTCATGTGCATGGATGAACTCGAACTGACAGTAAGTAGACATTGTATGTTTGTATGTAATAAAGAACGATGAACATGAGGTAGAATTTTTACCCTAAGTCCAGAACATTCAAATACTGATTTGATATTAATGACGAATAATCTTAATTTGGTAAAATATTCACATAAATAATGATTAAACAATTTGAGGTATTTGAGAGTACTGTAGAAATCAATCATCATTAATTTTAAGGTATTTAGTTGAGAATTTGATCCTAGTACAAAAACATTGATTTAAGTTTGACGACGTATTTTTGAAGATTAAATTAATTTTAAATGCTAGATAAATTTATGATTATTTTAAGATAACTCAATGAAATTGGTACTTTAAATTGTTACTTTAAATTGTTACTTTAAAAATTGATTAAAGAGAATGTAATAATAGTTGAGGGAATGTATGCTTTGCTTATTAATTTCTTCGTGACTCTGATAATGTTTAATGACTTTTTCAGGAAAGGCGATGATTAATCAGTTGTTGAATCAATTCTCTGGAGAATTACAGTTTTATTGTTTTAATATACTATATATATTGGTGGTCTACAGCGCTTGCATACAGCATTCAGTTGTTGTTGACCGTATCATATTGGAAAACGACCTTGATTAAAATGACTGCGCCAATTATGCTAATCCGATAAATAACGTGTAAAGAACAGATGTTGTCATCAAATAAATCATTCCACTTATCGATCATTTTATTGCTTGATTCTTGCGTATTCAACCGCTTATCGTCTATCCCAGATTTATTAATAAGAACGCATTTTATGATAATATTTTTCAAAAATTATACCGAGCTCAAGAAAATACAACTAATTCTATAATTGACAAGGGAGTCCAGCAACCAAGTTCTATAACATCTATTTAATATCTGAGACCTGAGAGGCAAATCCAAAATTTTAAGATGTTAAATTTTAGTTACGACTATGTTTATAAGTGGCAGAAAGATGTAAGTCTTATCACAAAATAATTTCATTACTTTTTAGGTTTTTTCAACAACTATAACTCCTCGTTTAACTGAAAATTTCATATTTTGACTCGCATCCGTATGCTTCTTAGGTACAGATATATATATCGACATTGGAAAGGAAAAAGGACGTAACCCACACACAAAAAATATTGTGTATAGCCAAAGCAACCTTAAGTTACAAGCAATGCTATAAGAAAATTTGCAATTTACGAGTAGTCCTAGGAGTCCCAGTCTCTACGAACAAATTGTATGGCGGTCGTACGAAGATCGTCCCTCAACTCGGTTTTTCGTCGAATGTAACATATATTTGAAAAGATTTCTTGTGAGTTTATTCAGTGTTTCTTTACTGTAATCATTATATAATTTACAATTCATCGAAAACCAACATATATGCATGTTAAGTAATAATTAAATCGTCCCAATAAATTATATCATACAGTCGTCATAATATATGTAGTGAATGGCACGAAATGCTATGTGTGGCACGAAATGCTATGTGTGGCAGGGTAGATTTATTAGAATCGTAATTTATCGCAAAATACACACTTTGAATTGTCGATTAATAACAACCATCGATTCCGACTAGGTTTTATAATAATACTCTTTCAAAGTAAGTAAACAACTTTATTCCTAGTATGAAATTAAAATTGATAACTTAGTTATTCCACTGGCTGTGTAACTAGATGTAACGCGTTTCGCTTCTTTAGAAGCATCTTCAGACTATCTATATCGAACCATAACTAACTATATCATCTCCAAACACTAGTAGTTAATTTTATAATTAGTACTATTATTGTTTGGATCTTAGCCCCTCCCCACGTCCAGTAGAAGGAAACAAACCCACTCTACTCTTCATTTTTAATTAAGATGCTTCTTAAAGAACCGAAGCGCGTTACATTTAGTAACACAGCCAGTGGAATAACTAAGTTATCAACCTTAATTTAATATTAAAACACCAAAGTTTCCGCCGAATTCATCGAAATTATCTTTATTCCTATTAACATGAAAGATACTACATTTAATTACCCACTATTGCACATTATTAAAATATGCTAGAATTCATCGAAATTAGTCCAAAATATCGATTCCATGACTCCGCAGTAAATGTAAAGGACCACTCGTCTGCAAAAATACCGGCCGACAGGCCGTACAGCATGGCTTGTAATTATAGGGGGCTCTGGTATAGCCCAAACAAAACGTGTATTAAATTGTATACACTGTGATTATCGAAAAAAAATATTTTGAAAAGACGGAGAGATGCGTCTATTGTCTTTCTACAGTCGATATATAATAAATTTATTTATAAATATATTCTATTAGGACATTTTGTTTGATTTATACACAATATTTTGTTGGTGTGGGTTACGTCCTTTTTCCTTTCCAGAGTCGATATGTAGGCATACAAGTATATATATTATATATGCGTGTTCTCAACGCACTCAAGCCCATTATTAATTTGTCGATATCTAAAGCAATATTCGTTACAAAAGAATTCACTATGACCTGTGATTACCTGTAAATATTGAGTATTTCGGTCGGCTCCGTGACGCACGTGGTAACGTCGTTGACTATGGTTACGGATGTCTCAGGTTCAAGTCTCGGTGCGGACAGTTTCATAAATTGACCTTTTAATCGATTTATGAAACTCTCATGGTATCTGTATGAAGATCAATTTATGGATTTCTGTTCGTAGTCATGAATGTTTGTGATGTCTAAAACCCCCTTACCCTTCCGATCCTCAAAAACGGAGCGATTATCTAACCACTAGTCCTGTCCTAGCCCTATCCTTCTATCCATACTCTTTTCGATAAGGAGAGGTTGAGCAACTGAGTAACAAGCAGTTCTCATAGAAAACGTCTGTTGAGATACCTCCAGGTTAAGAGGCCATATGCTCCTCGTTGGGAACGGGCATCGTAAACAAATAAATTGAACATTTTATAGTATGTGATATTGTTTAAGCCAAAATAAGATTATCATAAGTGGTTAGAATTTAAAAATATGCATTATTGGTGCATTTTTAATTTGTGAAAATTTAATGAACATAAATGACACTTGAAGCAAAAAAAGGTGACGGAAATTGTTATTTTGAAAATCATATTTATTTAAGTGCAGCGATAGTAAGATTCATTTCGTTATGTATTATAATAGTATCAATATATAAACAGGTCAATAGTACTGAATTAAATAACTCTGTTATCTCGCACAAATACAACATTTGAATTCTGTAGTCATGTAATCAACATTTTCACCCCGTACCACCGTCTGAGCCTCCGGCTGGATTAGGTCCACCCTCTTACAAATTACGAAAGATTAAAGGGAGCTACCGCTGTATGAAAGGGGAAAATTCCGTTATCTTTTGTCATTTTTAGATGGCAAATATTTGGCATCTTGTTGCACATTTTGTTAGCATTCATTTTTGGTTCCGCTACGATTTTGTGTTCACTGAAGGGGGCGTTAAGCCTTCCCCTACACGAGGCTTTTAAAATTCAAAAAGGGTTGCCTGTAATCTTGATCCGCGTACAAAGGTGGTAAAAAATCAATTCTGGCGACAAAGAATTTACCTACTGAGACATTGGTTTTCAAATAAGAAGAAAACAAATTTAATATTTACTTTTAAGGTGTTAACTGTCAATTCTTGGTGGAAAGACATTATATTTTAAAAAATAAAACACAATTCGTTTGTACTACTTCCACATATTTATAATGATCAGGACCGGTTTCGCTCATCACGAGCATTATCAACTGATGTTATTGACATTATCATCAGTTGATAATGCTCGTGATGAGCGAAACCGGTCCTGATCATTATAAATATGTGGAAGTAGTACAAACGAATTGTGTTTTATTTTTTAAAAAAATTTAATATTCATGTTTTTGTGATATTACATACATACTTTACAAAGTTACCGCCGAATCCACCGAAAACTTAATGCTATTTTCATTAAGTTTACCGCTTATGATTGCTGGGATTCTATTTTTTTTTACGATTTCATTTAAAGTATAATAATTATATAATATATCTATGGTCATAAGAATTTACCGACGTTTCCTTTTCCATAAAAAAGTAGGCTACGATATATTTAACTAACTAAGAGAAGATTGAAAACAGAAAAGGTTATTAGCTATTCACTAGTATTCAAGATTCTCAATTTTAATTATTTCCAACATAGGATTCATAATATATGTACGAAATAATATTGATGCTACATATTGCGGGCCACTATGGCAGGATTCCGTACAAAAAGTCACCTTTCTTTACGTTATCAATTAATTCATATTAAACGTACTATGTTTAAAACGTAAAAAAAGACGTAAGGAAGAAATACTTATTTATTTATTTTAGTTTGTAGATTTGTTGTTAAATGATTCATTATACATCTAACTGAAACCGGTCATGATTATCATAAACGTGTCAATATAATTAAGTCGTTTTTTACATTGTCGATCGATTGACTCAAGTCTCTAGTGCATGATTTTATTTCGTCGATTTCCTCATGATATTTTCACAATACGGATGCACAAGTACGTGTGGATAGTAATGTGAGTATCTTTCTTGTTTATCAATTAAATTGAAATTCAAGTGGACGGCGGCGAATCTCTTGCGTACATTTTATTCTGAAATTTAAAAAATAGAACAATGACTTCATTAAACTGAATGTTAATTGCTACATGTTTTTTAAACCCTCAATATAGAAAAAAATGTCAGTATAACAAAGAATGTTAATTTATTTTGCGATTTTTCTGCAGAATACCATGTACGCGAACTAGGAATTCCAATCGATTTTTTATCAAAATTGTTTATAAAAATTTCCTGAAAGTTATAATATGGAATTGTATTCTAGATTATTAGAATAGAGAACCATTTCCGTTACTACTTTTCTGAAGTGCTGAGTGCTCTTTTACTTTAAGGATAAACGAAACGGTAGAAGAACATGTTATTCACTGTTGTATAAACTCTTATGTCCACTTGGATGTAAATGTGAATACATAATTATTCGGAATAGCTTCAGCCTATAAAATGACGTTGTCGATTTCTAATCATGAATATTCATGAAATAAACTTACTTTTTTAATCTTTAATGTCTATATCGTCGTCGATTTGGTTAAGCTTTGACATTTTTCGGAAATGACAATTTTTTATTAACTCTATGATATTTTGAATATTTGTGAGAGTTAAGCGCAATAGAAAAATTCATTATTCAAAAGTACAAAATATTTTTCATTTTATATGTAAGATTATTGATATATTTCTTTTTAAAGACGCCTATGGATTACGTTTTGAAAGCGCTTATGGATTACGTTGATACTAAAATAACATTTTTTGTGAATCAGTTAATCAGAAAAACATCTATTATGGATTTTCATATTAAGTACCTACGTTATACTTTCAATCTGAGTATAATTCTGAAAGGGTTTTCTAAATATTAGCTAAAAGTTTTATACGCATCGTACAATTTTGTACATTTTCAACCCACAAATAAAACTACATCTGATAGACATTAAATTTTCTCACGATACTCAGTAAATTTCGATCTAAAATAATTCCAGTAAATAAATAAATAGCTTTCCTTTGATTTTTTACAGCCTGAATATTTCGAAGCTCTGCATACTATCCAAAACTCGTCTGTCAAAATATAGACTACGGATACGATTTACTGTTTTATGCTAATACAAGCAGGAGGAATATGTCTTTTGTATCTAGGTGCAAATATTGTACCTGTCTTTGAAGATATTCTCGTTACCTGTGGGAAGTGATAGTTACACGCGGAATCTCAAATTGGTTTATTCCCTGTGAGCATATTTGCATATTCCGTGTTTGTTACTCTCTAATTGCATCCTTCTAACTTGTTATGATTTCTCAAGCAAACACGGAGTTCGCCACAAAAACATGTATTATCAATGCCAAGACGAACGAACAAGAACGAACGTTCAAATCTTTCTTCTGCGTCATACTTTGGTTCTCTGTTATGTTCTGTTCGTATTCTTTAAAAATTGCCAACACCAGTGCATATCTTAACGTGCGTATTGTGGTGAATAAATCTTGTAGTAAGAAATGATTTTGGTCTCTAAATTTGTTTTTAAATATTTTGGACGCTCCTGACCGATCTTCATTTCCAATTTATCATTTTAGTTTAGTGTTAATGTTGATTACATATTTAGTATTCTATTAATTGTTGATATTTAAGTGGTTCACAACATTTTTTTAAAATTTCCCATTTGCTGTTTTGGCTAATAAATATTTATGAATTATTTTATATTCTCGTTATATTTTTCTCAGATGAATGATTTTTTAATGTGGCTTAATTTTTGATTTCAGATTAGTATTTATTGATTTGTAAGAGGTGCTTCACATCCTAATTGAAGACTATTATTTAATTTCGTTTATGCATAATTCGTTTGATTACCTATAAATTCTTGTTATAGTTCTTGAACCAAACTTTTGATAAACCATGTAATTATTAACACTCAATTTTGTATAAATAACCTTGTTATGATTTTTATTTTTGTCAGTTGATAATGTTAGTGCAAAAAAATATCTTTTATTTTTAAAAAAATATATTTCTGCTTGCTTTATTTTAAATGTAGTACCGAAATAATAAATATTGAAAACTGTTATTTTACCAACCCCCCCCCACACTTTTCTCAGTATTTAATAACGTGTCTCTAGCGACAACAAAATCACATCCAGTTTGCTGGAAATACTTGGGCAAGAACAACCTCGCACGGAAAGTTTGATACGTCTATTGTATTTATTTTGAAAAAGTCGTTCTCTTCACTTCTCGAAATAGATTCACTTCATCGTTTGATTGCTTTTTCGAGTTCGCTGCTAATTTCAATATGTGACGGTGATTGCTTTCATTTCAAATGTCATGAACACGCCCCCGAGTTTCTCGACTATTCAATAAAAATGTGACGCGAGAAGTCTCTCAATTAACTTATTGCTGTAATTGAATGGTTTATGATAGCATCGCTGTTTACGCAACTAATTCCTTTCGGTGAAACTAACTAATAAACCATCGATGGTCAATCTACAAGTAAAGACGGTTTTTATGAAGTTGTTTTTCACTATTACAACAAATATTTTGTGTTTTTATATCCAGTCGTAATATACTTCATGTTAGTATTTAAATGTAGATTCCGTTAATCACAATATTATTATAATATCAATCTCTTATCTGTTATTTTAATCGATTTAATAACTTACAATCCACTAATACAGATTTTGGTTTAATTACTCCGAGTATTTATAAAAGGCTACAATGATTACTTCCTCATGAATTTTAATTAATATTGAAAGGACTCTTTCCATAGACTACATTTTGTGATCCATAAAGTTAAACGTACTCAGTTCTTTATTGAACTTTGTTCAATGTTCTAGGAATCCATTCACCCAGTTCCTGATTCATGTTCTTGGTGATAGTCTCAGTATTAGACGACACTTCGGTATGATACATTTAGACCCGACATAGATATATTGCATATATAAATTATTAACGATTTTCAGAAGTTAGTATATATTGTGAGAATTGATCTCCCTTGTCAAGAATGATATACTATGTAATCGAATTGTAATGCAGAAGACGTTTAGCGAGGTATATATTATAATTCATACGTTTATAGTTGAGTCGCCAAATTCCAATGTTCATCTTGTCCAGTTTTGACCAAAAATTAACTGAATATGCAAACTTATTGGCTATTCAAAGGGGCACATACACATTCTATGAACAATTCCATAATTAGTTATTTACTGTCAGTATAAAGGTTCAAAAACAGTATTTTCTATGGATTCGGCGGTAACTTTGTGGAAGTTCATTTTTAATATAAAATTAAATTAAAAATTGATATCTTAGTTATTCCTCTTGGTTTATCACTACCGTGACGCGTTTCGCCTCTTTAAGAAACATCTTAAGATGCTTTATATTATGTTCAAAAACAGTGTCCAATTTCAAAATTCGTCTAGTCTGTTGTTGCCCATTTTCAAATATCAAATCGTCTGTCGTGTGTTCAGCAACATACTGTGACTTTAATGAATAGTTTGCAAGAAATTATTTCATTGTTTATCATTTTCCTCCCTATTAAAAATACACATATCATAACATACCATACCATAACTCAGCATGTTCCATAGATAATATGACTTGTCCATAAAAATCATTTTCAAAATGCATAAAGTCCATAAAACAGTACCAAAAGTCATCTTGTCCGTGACATTTCTTTAAATATTTCAAAAACTGTTTATGGTACTTTTGAATATGATATGTTCATCGCAAGTATATATTTATTCCAATTTAATTAAATAAAAAATATTACTTTTTCAATTTAGGGCTTCCATACACGTTTTTTTTGTGAATATCTCAAAACAAAATGGACATGGTGGACTTTGTGAAATGGGCGAATCAGTTAAATGTTATGATTTTAAGTTGTTTTTCTTTGTGAGTCAGCGTAATGCCCGAACGTAAATTGGAATCATTTGGCTGCTGATATTTCGTTTTATTTAGCGTTCATACTTCTCGAGTTTTATCACACATTTTTGTATATAATATTATCGAAGGATTCCCTTTTGATGCATGAATTGGAAAAGTACACACATTTATTCATTCAAATGGAATATACCGCGAAGGAAGATTTATAATGTACCCAAGACATGACTGCCTTTCAATCAATTATTTAAAAGCCGAAATGTAGCAGGAAAACCGATCAAAGAGGATAAACTTAAATGCTTACGTAACCCACCAATAAGACACGTCGCACTCCTCCCCCTAGATTTTACGTAGATCCTGTTCCGGCTTAATACGGTACGTAGAAAATAGTTGGTTACACACATTAAAGCGAGAACTGTACATACTCTAAAGTATGTTAATGCATGTTTCATCGGGCATAATAAATATAATATGTTTAATTATTTTTTTTAAATTCAGTTGATTACTGTTCCCCAACACTAAGATTTATAATAAACGCGGATTTAAAATTACTAAACGTTTTGATTATCTGAAAAGTTGAGTAACTTCAAAACACCCAAAATATAGATTGTAGGTTTATCAAGATGTTTTAGGTAATATACTAAAAACATTTGATATAGAGGTTTTACTATGCTGTTTTTCGCTATCCAAAAACACTACAATGATAAATAATAGAGAGTTTTTGGTGAAAAGGTATTAAATATATTTAAAACAAAAACATAATTTAATTAACACTTATTCCACATTTTTATAACGATCAGGACAGGTTTATCGAATGAAATATAAATATTATCAAAGTTATTTAAAAAAAATTGAGTGTTAATAATTATTTGTTATTAATGTAAAAATAATTTTAGGAAATATTATAAGACTTTACAAATAAACATAAATTATAAAGAAATGAATAAATTGTGTATTGTTTAAATATTAAGATACAAAGAAATAACTACTAATCTGTAATTAAAAAATTAAATCACATTAAAAAACTAAGTCAAATACTTAATAATATAATAATACAATACAAATATAATGAGTTTAAAAATAATTCATAAATATTCATTGAGTAACAATTTTGGCAAATGGGAAAATTTTACATTAATCACGTACAATCAAATAATGGAACATCAAATATGTAATTAATTAACAATGACTCTAAACCAGTGTTTCTCAACCTTATTTGTGCCATGCCCCACTTCACCGCTTCATGCCTCCCCCCTCTAACATAATTTTATAGTTAACAAATTCTGAAAAATTCTCCTTTATATTCTTAAATTGGTTCAAATCATAGTTCACACATGTGCAATGTTTCGTCTTCAAATGCGCTTCAAGACGACCTTTTTTCGTAGATTCGTTGGTCAAACAGTGTTCGCATAACTTTATTACGGACGCGAATAATTCTTTGGTACTCAACATCCCACAAACACAGGAATTACTCATTAAAACCTCAACAAGCGTCGTGTTGACATTTGCGCTAGTGTTGCCATCTTTTTCTCAGAAAGTCAGGGTGGATTGCAATACCAAAAAAAATATTTTTGACAAATGCGATTTTTTAACAAAATAAATGTGACACATATTAATGATTTGTGACATATATATGATTTGATTTACAAAATTTTGACATATTTGGTTGAATAGCGTGACTAGGTGGAAAGAAAAAATATTTAAATAAAACGGATTTGTGGTACGAATTTCATTTCTTTTGTTTTGTAGAATGTTTTGTATTACAAATCGTGTTTTTTTAAGGATATATATTTTTAAACCATATCCGCTCCCTATCCGGAGCATATGGCCATCACGCGGTTCCTCCAAGCGTCTCTGTCCCCCGCCAGTCTCCACGCTTCCTCCCAGGTCATCCCAGCGTCCCGTAGCTCCGCCGAATACATCTTATGGATGGTCATCAGCGGCCTTCCAGGGCGACGGAATCCATCTGGTTGGTAGAAGAGACAGGCAGGATTCAGACTCTGCTGGGGAATCCGCAGCACGTGTTCAAGCTAGGTTCATCGTCGCTTTTTTATTTTGGACGTAATAAGAGGCTGGTCCGTCCGCTCTCTTACCTCCGAGTTCCTGACAAAATCAAACCACCGTACCCCTAGTATTCGCCGCGAACATCTATTTTCAAAGCACAGTATACGGTTACCCTGTGCCTTGGTGAGGTGCCATGACTCGCAACCGCAAAGCAACACCGTCAGGATGCATGCGTTGAATAAGTGGCACTTGGTTCTAACCGAGTACAACCGTGAGTCCCAGACTTTCCGTATTCAGTTAAAGGTTGCTCCAGCTATCCCTAGTCGGATTGCGAGCTCTTTACGCGGATTGCCATCTCCCGTGATGTGTACCCCCAAGTACTTGAAACCGTCGACTCTCTCGATGTCTTGCCCCGCGCTCGTCAGAGGGTAGTCTGGATCTGGACGGAAACTGTTGCAGAGCACATTAGTTTTACTCGCATTGACTTTAAAGATATATTTGGTGTACGTATATTTGAATAAATAAATTTAATTCGATTTCAAAATAAGAAGACCTTCTTTTATTGTTTAGTATTTAAGGCCTTCTATTTTTATCTATATCTATATTTAGACCTTTTTTATTGCTTAATATTTAAGTTCGATTTAGTTAACTAAGAGTTAAGCACATCTTAACCAGATAATAAATTACAGTGAACTATGAAGTTAATTTAATGTAAGCATCCTTACACATCAAAAACGATACTAATTTATTTTTAATGTAGGGTAAATATTTTCTATTCTAAAGATAAAAATAAATGGAACCGCCACAGAAACCCAGTTTAATAATAATTATTTCTCGAATTGTATAAGGCTGTCTCCTGTCTCTGAATGCTTTGTCGTGGAGATGGTAGCTAATGATGTTGTTTATCCTATAGATTTGACATGAAGATTACTTATGAAACATTCGCTTTACGGTTTCTATCAGTGGCTAATATTCAACCACTTGCCACGTGTACTCAGGTAAAAATTCGTGTGTCGTGAAGGGTGATCTGTGGCTGTCAATCTTTGTTTTTTGTTCAATGTGTACCGTTACATGTTGTATTAGTAATAGAATAATAAATGCGTAAGTATTTACTATTCTTGGGGTTCGTTACGGTGATTATATTTTTTGTAGAAAATAAAATAGGTACAAATTCATTTTTTTTCGTAATTACGTAATAAATTCATGTTAAGTAAATGGCTAACGTAATGTCGCAACTTCAAGACGTTCGCTCACTCCTACCACATTTTTTTTCATACTACATAGTAATTCGCGCCAATTATTGATTACAATTTGATACTGAAATTAAATCAAGCACCCTTAGTAGATATCTTAAATTATCGATTCATTGAATAATGGATGAATTGGCCATTTTGAATTTAAATAAATGTATGGAACAAACAATGGCATATAAGACCGTTATCTTAAATAAAAGACGTATGGCCACCGTATGTAGGTATAGTAAAACTATACTGACACATTTCATATTTAATAAGTTACTCCTTATGAATCGATTATGAATCATTTACTATGTAGGAATCGTTTCCTATAAACATTGGGCTAATTATGTATATATGTAAATAACTAGTACTGTCATAACTTCTTCCTAAAAAAACGATTGTCTTATTACTACTCTTACGGGCCGGGCCGTCTTAGGTGGACGAAGTCTTCGCGAACGTGAGGCGGCGTGGCGTAGCTGGAAAATATCAATCGTTCTCCGCAAATCGGTGTATTCTACGTGAGAGGTGACGAAAAGATGAGGCGCGCCGTTTCTGGGACGCGATAAGTTTATTTGATATTTTCACACGAAGTGAGGGCGGCGGTGTGTTTTGCATTAGCGCTTGCACGTAGGACAGCGTTGCCGCTTCGCCACTTTTTGTCATATAACGATTCAAATCGCACCGAAATCACCACGCACTGACTTCGTCCAGGACTACACTTGAAGTTTTCTATTCGGTGTCCATAATATAATCCATGGCTTCAAGCGGACATTATTGATAACTTCATTACTGAAATTAGCATTTACAACTGATAAAAACTTTTGTCGATACTATTTTAATTAATAATATGAACATATACTTGTATACAGTCACACAAGATTCAGTTGCTTCATACGCTTCATATAAAAGTTTGTTTGCTTATCTACCTAACGTGAGATAAATTCTCTCGCTTGTTAGTTTTTTTGATAAGGATAATTTTATTGCAATATGTATTCCTATCGATAAAGTAATGTGCCTCACTGTTGAAAATCATCCAGTCATGTAAGGATTTTTTTTTATTAAATAAACAGTCACTCACTTAGTTACGTATTCACATTATCAAAATAAATAATACTACCACTAGTGCATTCTATCTGGTATATAATATATTTAAAAATATGCGCAGTGAATCATTGAAATTTGAGATATTTTTAAATTGTTACTCCAACAAATTCATGTAATATGTACTTATAAATATATTTAAAAATCTACGATACCAATTCCGCCATTTTTGTTTAAAAAGTGAACTTTAAGAGTAATTTTCATTATGTTCTGCTTTTCTGAAATTCCTCGTGGATTGTCTTAAATATCTATGATGTAGTACAAGTTCGTTTTTGGTCATTTAACGATAACTTCGTTAACTAATAATGTATAAGCATTATTCAGTGGTATAATTCATATAGATGGGAGTGACTACATTTTTAACTCATTTTAACTGAAAAGAAGTATTACTTGTATTTGTATATAACGTTAATTTGGCAACATAAATGTCGCATTTCATTAGTGTCTTTGTTTTCAACAGTTTTTGCTCTCAGGTAAAGTTATTGTTTTATTACGGTATTATTAGAACGGTTAACGGATGTTTTTTTATAAATAATGTTTTAACTGGTATTATTATCATTATTTTTTAGTTTAAAGTAACATTCAAGTCATCGACACATAAAATATTTCAGCTGTATTATTACGTAATTATAATATCACTTAGTCGCTCTTAGATACTCACCAAATAAATAGGTACAAGTTCTATTCAATAAAATTAAAGTGTTTGCGTAGTTAAATTTATCTGAAAATAACAAATGTTACAAATGATTTATTAATTGACTATGTCATACGTAACTGGCATTTCCGTAGTCCTATTGAACATTTGAAGAGCGCTGATGTACACGCATAAAATATTTAAGACGGGCTTCCCTGCCGTGTTGATGGTCACAGGTAGAAAGAGCGGAGTGGTAAAGGCCGCCTTATTTTTTCATTCATTTTCTCGATACCTGTTTATGCTTTCAGATCCAGCCTGCCAAATTGCCTCTCAAATCTTTTCGCGTCACTTTTGTGTTGTTCATACTTAACGAGTTGGTAACTGTACTGATTCAAACATGCGCAAATATCATAGAATATATTATTATTCTTAACAAACAGCATACATAATGTCCTTTCCCCAATTAAAATATAACCAATATTTAAATTTGAACGACAGGTTGTTATCCATTCGTTAAGTATTTAATTTAAGACATCGACTGAGGGTGCTTGATGGAATTTCAATATCAAATTTGGATTATTGAGATTTTGTACACTTCCATGTATTTTGTCACTAACGACCCGGGTTTCGCCTTTCGGCATCTTCATGCATTCAAGCACTCGAACTGACCTGAATAAGGATTAGGGAGATTCCCGAAATTTTAACTCAGGTATCAGTGTGGCTCTCAGACGTATAATATCTTACCTCGTAAATAATATTTGTCGCATTTGTATCTTCTATATAAACGTTAGACACTGTTTACTGTCTCTCAGTTCGAGTCCATTCGTGTGCTCGAATGCCTGAAGATGCCGAAAGGCGAAACCCGGGTCGTTAGTGACAAAATACATGGAAGTGTACAAAATCTCAATAATCCAAATTCGTTAAGTATTTTTTGGTCAGAAATTTGGGTTCAAGATAAATGCTAACTAACGGTAGCGATTGGAGTCAAAGAAAAATACGCACAGTGACACATGCACACACGGTTGCGCACATAAGTCATGGAACCCAATTTTTTGTTGATCATTTTCAAATAAAAAGGCCATAAAAAATGATGGTGAATTCCTTCTAGATTACTGCAGGAGCAGAAGAGGAGCAGAACATTATATCATTAAATAAGGTTACTCTATTGACTCTTAAATTATATATGTATACATTTTGATTTTATTTTAATGTTTGAACAAGTTTAGCATCCATTGATAAAGAAATGTTTAGCTAGTCTGACCTTCTCGCTTCGAAATTATTTTTACATTTTTCTTTTATCTCAAAATTGTAAATGCCATTCCAACTCATTCCACCTCGGTAACCTTATCAATTTCAAGGGTATTTACTGAAATATAAACCTAAATTTTTGGACTTCATTACCCTTTGTGCCGCCTGTATAATCTTCAATATTGTGATTTTACTATGCAAACATGAGACATAATTTTATCATCCTACACAAGGGTAAAATACAATTATTATTATTTGAAACACAATAATACAATCTGTACTCGCTACTTTTCAAGGGGAAGTGATGTTTATTTCGAATATAAGAAAAAATAGAATTTGCAATTTTGAATTATCAAATGACGATAATAACACTTTAAAAAATCCAAACAATGAGTTCTGACAAGTTTGATCACAGTAGATTATAATATGTCCATGTAATACAATTAAACTCAATATTTGTAATTGATAATGACTATGGTGGATATGTGGTAATTAATTTTTTCTTTTTTCAAGTTTTACACAAATTCGTAGAAATATGTTTTCCTCTAAAAATACATATTTCGGAAAACATGGAACAAGTATACATGAAAAATGGAAAATTTTAATCTTACAACTAAATTAACATGCCCATAGCTATTGCCTTCAACACTACGAAGCCATAATTTTTACGACATAAAACAATGGATTGTGTTGTTTTATGAGCAATGTAATTTAAAAAGTATTGAACAACTTAAACATTTTTTTTCGTAATCTTAATTTTATTTAGCTTGATTGGCAGAATATATCATGAAGTAAAATTATATTGGATATTAAAAAGAATGTGTGTGTGTGAAACCAAAATGTATTTGACCGAGAATTTATTTTAAACTGAAAATTCACTCGATTCATTAATGATGGGGCAAACATGCAGTTTGAACATACGAAAGATACATAATACTATAAAAGACCACGAACATACAATGAATGTGTTGTAGAGTTATGGATATTGCTGTTGTATGTACTAGAATAAAACATAGTACCTATTTGCTCAGATATCCATATCCCATAAACTTGCATTGGCTATGTATTTTCATATCATCCATACATAATAATGATAATCCTAAACCTGTTTAGAATGGAAGTGGTGTATAATTACCGGGAATTTATTATTTTATTACCATAATCATGACAGCATTGTTGATGCAAAACTGGTGTTTGTAAGTTATTAAATATTCATAATTAAACATCTCATTTGCGAATTCATATGTGTGACCGATAGAATAGATTCGACCGTGCATGTTTTTGTATCTTTACTTCGCAATTAGCTTTGACTTATTCATTCCTTCACAATAGAGATGAATGACTAAAGATCGTTACTTATACGACAATCTGCTCACCAAGTCTTTTTGAGGATACATACTATTAACATATTCGATTTGGAGTATAGTGCTTCAGTAAACTGATAATATGTAAAAAAAATCTTCTCATAGATTCTTTCCATTTTTATTCTACAGTTTATTTTGTATTCAAGATGTGTACAACATGTTTCTCTAACATTAAATGATTAAAATAAATATGGCCGAAAAACATAAATATATTAGGATTTGTTCTAATATTAAGATTTAAAAAGCCTCACATGAAATGGCTTTGTCTTAAGGCAAAGGATTTCCAATCCCATGTGTAAATGCTGGACATGGTAAGTGACATGTACAACATTTAATGTGAGAGTTCTAAAAACAAAGAGCCCCTTGCAGCTAAAATTTTAATTTCAATTACGTATTAAAATGCATAAAGATTGCTTAAAACATTAGAAGTTATTAAATACGTTACGAACCTAAAATGTAATATCTGTTTTAGTCGTGAAATTCGTATAAGTATATTTAAATTTTCGCGTAAAAATAAGAGACTTGTGTAAGATCAGCCATGTTGCATTTACTGTAGAGAACAGTAGTCGAATCCTCGAGGGGAAGTACTTGCGATCGAAGAAGTAAGTAAGACGCTGCTTATTGTAATCGAATGGTTGTTTATCCATCCCTTGATAATATTCCTGGAGACAGTTTCTTGGAAAACTCAGCGATATTGGAAAACTTGCATTTCCCACTAGAGAGAACATTGTGTAATTTAAAAATACATTACTTCAATGTGTGCCTGTTTTGATGTAACTTGTGGTATGTTTATATAAGCTTATCCATTTTCCAATATTGAAAATTTAAACAAACATATTTTGTATTTCAATCATCTTTTTGTTCCCGTTCCCGAGTTTTTTTTATATACTTCGTCGTTATCACCCAAAACCTACCGTATCGTTTTTAATTTTATCGTTTTACAATTTATTTTGAGTGCTGTTTCATTCGCAATCATTTTTAACTGTTATATAGGGATATGTTAAGCTTCTTAACAACTCAATTATTGTATTCATTCTACATTTTGTTAATATTTATTCATAATACTTTAAAAAATTATGGTGGGAAGATGATTAACTTACTATGTTCAAACGTTTCGTGTGTAAAATTCACTAAATATTATTCATGTTGTGTAGTGCTTCGGTACATTTTTTTTCGAATCTTATATCAGCTGTTTTTATTCGCGACTACTTACCTATCTCAATAATAAATAATTGTTATCGCAGTAGGTGTTCTGTTGAACACCGTTACTGTATTGTTAGTTCAGTCATTGGCTCATTTGTTATTTTATGACCATGTTATGTTCGGAATATTCAATCAAATTCTGAAGGAAAAAATATAAAGATCAAATATTATTAATTCAATCGCGTACATAATTAATACGTGTGATCAATAAATGATAAGCAATCACTGAAATTGTGTTAACTGTCAATTCTTGGTTGAATGACATCATGAAAATAATAAAAAAAACACTCTTTAATACAGGGACTCCCAACCAGTGGGGAATTGTGGAGAAGACCAGAGACGACTTAACTGCAGATTAAGATTAACGTAATTTGTACTAGATCAATTAGATATGCCTTCAAGTATTTTTGATTATATTGTATAAATTCCCTAATCGTAAATTTACTCATTAGATAAATTAATTTTATTTTTTTTTCATGATTTATGATCTATAAACTTTCTACCTTATCATAAACCAATTATTGGTCTTCTGATTATTTATACTTAGTTTGCATAAAATCTTTCTCGTAGATTTATTAATTTGGAGACTAACTGTGTCACCAAAAAGTTTGGTGTAAAGGTAATAAAATAATAAATTAAAAAACGCCTAATACGTGTATGACGTAGCCTGTTCAATTCTATCATTTAAGGATGGTTACTTAATGAACGAATCCGGACCTCATGTCATTGAAAAAAAAGTGGAATAATCGCTATTACGAGCTGTGTTTTCTTTTTATACGGTCATTTCGCCAGTGGTCGGCCAGTTAAGCGACAGGTGTACTTTCCAAAGGGATTTTGACTCAATGAATGATAAATACATATTTTTTCGTTGTTATTCTATTAAACAGGGATTAAATAATGTAACCAACTAAACATAAAATAGTTAATATTGTACCAAGCATAAAATATTAGAAGTTTACAAAAAATGCCAATTTTCCCAGTGGTCGGCCCCGAAAATCCAATGGGCGGTTTTTCGTTGCCGAGTGTTCGGCCATCACTAAGAAACTTTATAAATATTGTAAACGAATTTACTGAGAGTAGGTAGAACAATAAAAAACATAATGATACAAAGCATGACAAAATTAAGTATATTTTGTTATCGATCCCCATATAACATGAATTTGTCGAAACTTGCTAAGTAAAAATATTGCATCATATAGGTCAGTTTAATGCAGATATACATTGGCAAGTGGCAAGAAAACCTACACGAATTTTAAAAAATCTGTTTTTTTAAATGTATTCACTATTATTTAAGTTTTAAGTTCAAAAGGCCGACCACTGGCTACGGCTGACTTAAGGAACACTCGCCCTATATACATGATAAATATTTGATATGGCTATATAGCATCAGCGAACGGTTCAATTATTGTATTTTACCTTAGACATTCATTTATTTTATCAAAATGTCTACGGTGGGCGTTTATTGCGTCACTGCTCAGAGTATTTTTTACCTTGGAAGATTCCCACTGGTCATTTTGTATGAATACTTATAGTCAGATAATGAAATATGTACTATCAAAGGTAGCAATATAGCCAATAAACAGTGAGACAATTGATGTCTTTGTTAGGAAAGTATTCACGTTGATTCATGGATATTATAAAGTTGTAGTGATGCTCGTTTTCGTAAGCAACTGATGCAAGTATAAGTAATAAATACAAGTTTTATCTATTTAAGCGGTCGACAACATTTTTTATGAATGAGATAGCCAATATTTTTTAACATTGTCACATCCCAGTGTGTATCAAGTGGAGCCCTAATAAAGCATTACCAATTAATACGTATTGTAAAAACTTACTTTTATTCAGCTGCTTAACTTCATACGTTTTAAAGATACGATTATGAATTTAGGTCATAGTTTGTTTGTATTTTATACACATTAGTTTACAGGATTGAGTAATGAAAAAATCACATATACCCATTCATTTGAAAACTGATTGAAACATCAATATGTGGAATAGACATCTTCCGTGATTCCAATTTTTCAATATATATGTATTTTTATTTATAAGAACACGCGAAAGATTTAAATATGTGTTATTCAGTAGTAATTGAACACAGGACTTTATAATAAATGCACGCTAGTAATAATAGTGAAAATATTATATGATAAAAACAAAATCTTAAGGTTTGTGGGAATGATGTCTTTCAACTTACAAGTTAGTGTCAAGAGTATATAATTACATATCACACGTCGATTTCATTTCGCTCTCACATCGACTGTTGGAATTACCTCATCTTCATCTGACGTTGAAAAATTACATCATAGACATTATGATTCATAAGTTCTTTGCAGATACAATTATGTGACTTGCAGGACAAAGAATATGTTAATCTTCTCCATACTAATTGTTCATTACCATGATTTATTTTGTTAGTGATATTAGAGATAATGTGTTCGTAAATGTGATTAACCACAATCAACTTAATTTAACAATTGAACATATGAAAAGAAAAACGATGTATTATTTTCGATATCATGTATAAGACTGTTCTTTTCGGCAATCTTAAAAGATCCGATCTTCTACGGCAAATGTGAGATACAAATTCTAACTGCTTGAAGCCAAAATTTTACTTCAAATTGTTTGGAATGGGTCCAATGAACACCATTATTCTCACTGACATGTTGGACAAGTATAATTTTTATGATAACAGCAATAAAAAAACCAAAATATAAAAATAATACTTTATCATGTTTTTAATAACATTAAATAATCAAATAAATTCGTTAATTGCGTATTGTACTGTGAAGTTTTGAAAAAATAATAATCTACCCTATCTGTTTCTTTGAGGGGAAAATTGATATTTGCTGAGGACCGTTTTGAAGTTTATGGCTAGAGTCATTTCAAACTCGTTGCAAGCGGGTTGATTACCTTTTTTCACATAACAACAGATTCTGTAATTGACGTTTGGTTTAACTTCTGAAGTTAAACCAAACGTCAATTATTAAATAATGTGAACAAAGTTCACAAATCGTCCAAAAACCGCCGGAAGTGCGCAGAAGAATATAATTTAACTTTGCGTCATTAATAAATCTGTTTATATATTTTTTGTTAGTGTAAATAAAAACATTACCTAATATTTCAACATCAAAGTCAACATTGACATGCCATAAATGATGAAAATTGGCTTCAGTTGCTAAGTTGCAAAATAAACAATTCATTTATTGGTGTGTATATTGTATACGTAAAATATTGTGTTTAAGCTGTGAAAATATTAAATATTTTTTTATTCCACATATGTTTCACAAATCATTGGGTCAAATATTTCAGAATGTATCGCTGATTTATTCAGTTTTACACTTGAGTTCAAAGGAAGAAATAATTTAATAAATCGCGTGTATCATCCAATTCAAGGATAGTTGAGTGTGCTGCCGTTATTAAAATATGGGGGCGGTTTTTTCTATGTCAAATAAATTGGTGATAATTTTCATTTGACGTCAGGAAAACGAAAAGCGACTGAAAATCTTTGACTGCGAAAACGAGCTTGATCATTTCTTCACCACATTTTTTAGGTGGAATTCAACACCTATGTTTTACATACAACACGTTTGTAATGGTAATATTTTCTCTTAGCACGGATTTAAAATGAAGAGCTTGGTATACGTGGTGTATGTTTTTGATATTGAATTAGCCTAGTCCAAAGGGAGTTTGTGGAGCAGACAAGAGTTTTGAAAAAAATTTTCATGATTTCTGATTATTACAACTCCCCATCTTGATAAGCCCTCCCCCTTATTCAACAATAAATTTGTGAATAGGATAGAATGTAACCGTAATTCCACTATTTTAAGATAAGAGTGATATTTTACCATGCGACCCCAGTTCAATTAATAACCCTCGGAAACCTGTCGTCTTCTTTTCAGTCTTGAAATTATTGGTCGCCCTTTCCAATGTTGAATTATCCGCGAACATTTTAGCCGTAACCCCGTGAATGATGTTGCGAAATGAATTTTCATGAGAGGGTTAACATGTTTTTTGGTACATTTTATCCAAAGTCCTTTTATTATGGTCGACAACATACCATGCACACACACGCCCATTGTACAACCTTTCATGTGATTCGATTAATCTTCCCCTTTTTCCTCCACGGCGACGAAGGACATGTCAATATAGCAGAGATAAACATATTTTTCATCGAGCTTATTCTATTATGGGTGCGAAAATACGTATTCTTTTTTATTTTATTTTGGAAGTGCCCGTTTTCTCATGGGAAGGAACCTTTATCAATTTTCACAGCTGATGCTTCTGCGCTTAATAGACGGGCAAGTATTGACCGACAGCGCCCGACATGAAAATAATTTTTCAAAACTTGGAAAGCTTTTAAATATTTTCAATCAATTACCGCCCGAGTGTATCGACTGAAAAAGGTCTTACAGTAAATAAATTCATGCTACTTTGATTTTATTACATTAGTTTTACCTAGGGGTTATTTGTGATGATTTTATGATGCCTTATACTTCTTATTCCTTTATATATTTTATGTAGAAAATATTAAATCTAACTTCCACTAAATTATATACTGTATATCTATTCATCATACGTCTTCGTCTTCCGTAAAAAAATGTGTAGTGAAACCTCTATATTCGTTATATTTTGATGACAAAAAAATGTTTCCATATTCGTCACCAATTAAAAACAATTCTGCAATAACAAGAAATATCGTTGCGAAACAGCAACTTCAGGATATGACAATTCGACAAGGTTGTTGATAAATTGAGGATGGAAACTCACTATTATTGTTATATATAAATATACCTACATTCATCGTAAATTGCCCAGTCTTATGTTTAGTAAAATTTCCAATATTAATCATGCTATGAAATTTCTGTGCGTGGTTGTCAAAATATTGACCACGTAAATGGCTACCTGGTTAGAGAAATTAAGCAATCCGACAATAAATAATAAAACGTTTTATTTATTGCCTACATTGCGATATTTTTATCCAACTGTCTAACATTGATTTTCAAGGTAGCTGAGATTTTTTCAATAGTTATACTACATTTCACTACTGTCCTCGACCGTGATTATACGTTGACTAGTGTTTATTCGATGAACGGGTTTTCCGTTGACTGAATAGTCAGTCAGCATCATGATGTGGAACGATTCATTGATGCATTTAAGTGTATTTTTTGGAATCAAAAGGAAGTAACCAAGATTTTGTGTTTCAAAAAGTAAGAGTAAAATGTTTTCAATCCAAATATGAGATATAATAAATAAAACCATTTTTTTTATCAGGATGCGAGTAATAACGTCTAACAACCTTGATATTCATATACTTACAATTTAAAATCTGCTTGTTTTTAAAACATAATAAAACTGACGACAGAAGTGTATAATGTGCATTCAAAGACTAAATATTGGATCGATGTTGCTAGTTACTGATGATGACAACGGTATAATTTATTGCTTCAGTTGTTATTTAGGTCATAATTGACTTCATAATAATATTGTAGGAAATTAATTTTGAGGGGCTGCTTTGTCGTGTAAAACATAATCAAATATTCAATATCTTGTGAAAAGCCAGAAAAATGCTGAATGAGTTTAATAGAGGCAGATATTGGATAAAGCCGGACCGAAAAAAGAATGGTTGTAATAGAAAAAATAAGGAGAATGGAAGACTTTCTCAATAAAATGTAATTACATTCTTCTATTTACTTAATTGTAATTCGTCGCAGTGGTTAGTGAAATAACTGTTCACATCAGAGTTGTGGTTTTTGAGCGTCGTATATTTATAAGGTATCGGCCTCTGCGGTCTGGTGATATGAGCTGTACAGTAGCGATCGGATGGGTCTGGATGCAAGTCTTGACAAGGTCTATATCTAAATTTGATATGAGTGTTTGTGATATACTTTCTCCTCGAGTTGACCTCGAGGGGCTAAAAAATATCGTCGGCTCGAACTCATGTCATTTAAAAATTTCAAAATATTAAGCCGCTCGGCTATTATAAGCCGTAATGTCAGATTTTTAGGTTGGAATTATTTTTTTTAAATTGACATTACAAGGAAAATAGCATTAATTCTAGCCAATAATATTTCTTAAACTATTGCTTTCTACTTTCCTAGCTCAAATTCCTAGAGATACATACATCGAATAATAATATACTTTTTTCAGGTGAACTTACATCATATTTTGTTGGTCCCTAAAAGTAAAGCATCGGAGATAAACGTAATCGAAACTTACTCCCCGGTTTCTTCCTTACTACTTGTCGAGCATAAAATCGTAACGATCTGGTTTACGTAGCTTTAAGAAATCTCAAAAGAGTAAAATATAAAACCAAGTTCCTTATCATCGTAAATGAAATGGGTCATAAATGAAATCTGTGTATCAGTATTGTTTTGAAATAATATGTATACTAATGAACGTGCACTTTTGTGATACGTGAGTTAAAAATAATACTTGAAGTATTAAAATATCGAAGATAAATAATAATTGATACAGAAGTGTAACAGCACCATACCGTATTATAATGCCAGTAGAACCTAATGATTTGATATTTTCTTACCCTTGTTATGATTTATGAGATTTTTGCAGTGTTCAAATGAATGAATGCATTTCAGCCTAGTTTTGTTTACAATACAAATATAATTATGTAGTGTTAATTTGGTATTTGCATTATAAGATACAATGTTATTTATGGTCTGATTGACAAAATGTATTCCGTTCAGTTGGACTACGCTTTACGAAGACGTAATAATAGTAAATATTCGCGCGTAACTTCGTGTAGCGTGTCTGTACTCAGTACTGGCCGATGGAGCGGCGTGATCTCTCGTAATAACTAACAACGATATTGGACCGGTCGTTAGCCTACATGCTACGTACATCTCTAATGGTTCAATTCAATTATTGAATCAGAGCGTGGTGGTGGCTGCGAGTTGATCACTGATCGGATAACCCACTTTATGAGCGTTGGTTACGACTGATGACGTCGATTTTTTTACCAGGCGATAAGAAACACGCCAGGATTTCCCGATACAATGTCATTAGACGAGTTTTTTTTACAATGTCTTTCGTTTTTCTCTTCTAGATTTTTTAACGTTTCCTCAATGATACAGTATTCGGCATGTCTGTCCATCCTCTTCATATTTTATATATTTTTTACTCATATTATGAATGTACGTAATTGTTTTTTACTCCTACTGATCATTTATAAAAGTGATGGTAAACCTGTGATTACTGTTACGATTTCAAATTTCATACCCGGAAAAACGCTTGGAAAATACTCGGCTAAAAATTATATACATATTCGTGTTTTCATTATACAATTATTCTTAGAGCAACCTTTTCTTCCCTTTCGTAATTATTAATTGAATTGACGTTTATTTGATAGAACTCCATTATAAAAAATTAAAAATATACTTTAAGACATCGACTGAGGGTGCTTGATGGAATTTCAATATCAAATTTGGATTATTGAGATTTTGTACACTTCCATAAAGTGTACAAAATCTCAATAATCTAAATTTAAAAATATGCTATGAAACATTGTTGTTATTTATTTCGGCACCGCCAGATTCCCAATAATACTGTTTTTGTTTGATATAAACTAACTTAGAAGAACTTAAAACTGGTTTCTCCAGAATATATTATACTACAAAAAACATATCGTTAGGATATTACCATTTTAATAGAATCTTATAAGTTTACACATTAATGTTTACTGAATAATTTAAACAATTTTATTCAACTGGCAAAAGATCAGATTGATGAAGATACACTGCAGCTTATTGTTATTTTTCTGATAAATCTACGATAAATACATAAATAAAATAAATCGCTTGTTTTTCATTAGTCAAATTAAAATATTAAATACATTATGTCGAGTTTTTACTGCTCGGAATTTTAACAGCAATGTAAAACAGTGCTGACCTAATTGTATTTTACTCATCATACTTAACGATTTTTAAATTTGTAAAACTTGTTTTGAATAGTAATCCTTGTGCATGAATGCTGATCTGTGAATTATTTCATTCATATTAAAATGTACTTACATTTGTAATATTTAATATAAAATCTTGTATAAGCTATAGCTACTGTGAACTTTGTTGCCGTGATTATGACATTTTTTCTCTAATTTTAATTGATGAATTACCGGAAAATTTATGAATAATAGATGAAACGCGTAAAAATTATATCCACTATAATGCAATGACGGCAAAATATTTTTTAAAAGAATTCATCGATTTGTGCTAAAGAGAGTACAGCGAATATTACGAAACTTTAATCCGAACTTTTACTGACAAACAGGGTCCTATAATATTATCTCTTCCCGTAGGCGAAGTATATTGGCACGGATGTAGAACTTATGGAAATAAACTTTAACTGTTTGGGCATTTTGAATAATTTTCGGGGCACAGCTCAAATTCATTTGGAGAGTTTTCGTGTTTTAAATTATTTTGAAGAAAAGTTTGAAAAGCGGTCGTTTTCCTTATGTTTGCTCTCTTTCCATTCGTTGTAAATTGAATTGAAAGATTGCTTTATTTCACGTGTCTGCAAATGGAGCTTCGTAGTTACTTTGTACACATTATTTTTACCAATAGTATTATCGATTAAAAACACCCATTTTTATAACGTTAGTCATCGAATTTATTTACATCTGAATTTGATTAGCAACGCATTATTACATTGCTTACCGTATATTCATTTTATGGAAAAACACTACGGCGTGATTGGTTGTATTATGATTTTTGGAAAGCACGATAAGTTTTATTTGCAATGGTTCTTCCATTTATTTTCCAGTTTAAGTAGCTACCAACAATTTCAACTCGTCTATATCTATATCACGACATGTTAAATTCGGTGCAAATGTACTTCATGGCGATAATAGGATGTTAACAGTACAATTTTTTTTAATAATTAAATGCGTATTTTTTGCTCATTCGTAATACTTTTTAAACAATCGGTCAGCGAGTAAGCATTTTTGCTAGATTGTGTACGAAGATGTTTATTTGGAGAACACTTTCATAAATGAAAAATAGTGATTTATGTTTAACTGGGTACTATATTTTACAAAAAAATAACAAATTCGTCAGATATACGTTTTCAAAAACGTTGCTATGTCAAGTCTTCGATTGGTACTAAATTACTGTTAATATGCTGTATTATTAATTAATATTATATGTCATACATACTGTTTCGTCGCATCGTTGACAAACGAAAAATTCGTTTTATCTTTCTCTGTACTTTGCTCTCTGACGATAATACACAGTAGAAATACAAACAATTACACTTGAAGGTAATATGAAACCAAGAAATTTTGAAGACTTATGTAATAACTTTATTTATGTATGAGATATACAAGAAGATGTATATTGCGATATTTATAAACTATACTTAAAATATCGACACGCTTGTGTAAAGTACTATGTCTGCGAATCTGTTGATAACATTAAAAATCATTCATTTCAAGTACTTAATGAATTCATAAATTTTATTGCAAAAAGCGTTTAATATGTCTTATTGTTTTGACTTTCAGAACGTTTTTGTTGTTGTTAATAAAATCATTAATATACGTTTTTGGCATTATAGCACAATATCATTTAAAATTTAAGTAATAAACGTGGCAGTATTTTCGTCGTAAATAATTTGATCGGCACTGTGAATTTGTAATACAAAGTCAACATTATGTATGTTTCCTATAAATATCAAACTATTATGAGATATTATTTTTATCGAAAAACGGACATATTACTGTTCTATACCTAGTGGCTGTAATAAATCACATAATGATAGGTTAATGGAGCGTGTTTCATGAAGTAAGTAGATTTTTTATTGTGGAAAAATGTCTCGTATGTTTTGACAGCCTTTATTTTATACCATCATTCAATCCGACCTTATGGCTGGAAATGTTGTGGAGAGTTTTCCAAAGTTTGCGGTTCGCGCGACAGCCTACATATTTTTTATCACACGTATGCTTCACTGAAACCTACCATCACCTAAAAGAAACTTTCCGTGAAAAAAGGTTGACGGGTAACGTCAGAAAATATTTCAAATTTGCATGTCTATATAGATTACTCAAAAGAAACAAAGAATGCTCGTTACTGTCAATTCAATGATCATACTAATGAGGAATAATACATTTGTATTTTCTTTAAACATTATTTCAAAATCATGACATCAATTGCATTTGCCACAATTTTGATATGATGGTATTGATGGTGTATACATTGCTTTCCGTCCACTTTATTTAAAAGATTAATTTTGTGTCTGTGCAGTTCATGTGCTATAAGTCTGGCCACATTCAAAAAATATGAAACAGTTTACTTCACAAAAGACACGTCACATATTTGCGGAGTATTTGTCAGATCTCTTGATGCCATTCTAAAATTTAATTACGTTCTGTTACAATCAATCTGATTAACTTTGGTCCAATTCTGATGGTTTTTATATTTTTATGGTTCGTCATTGCATTTATGTGTGTCATTGTTCTAAATATAAATGAAGTAATGTCTTAAGATAAGGTTTAATTAAAATAACTAGATTTATTGTTACATATAGATAAAACAAGGTGGCCAACATTTTCATCCAATTCGGGTAACTTTGGCCCAAGGTACAAATAATCACTGTAATTACTATAAATCCAGTGATTTGACTTTTTGTTATGCTTTCATATATTCTGTACATAATTGGGATGAGAAAAAATATACAGCATTTGGTTTATAAATCAGTAATACAAATTGAAAATATGGCTAATCCAATTTATTTAAAGAAATGTTTTGTAGTTGTGTTTTATCATTCCAAGCTGACAGCTTACAAATTCAACAATAAAACAAAATATGTTGTATTCATTCATATTTTTACCACCAAGGGCTACTCAATACCTTTGCTTAAACCTTCCGTATCCATAGTGTAACAATGAGTTACTTTGACCTTTGAACTAATAAATTATCTGTGAAATAAGTCATACAAAAAATTGAAAATTTTGCTATTTGCAAATTAAATAGTTCTACATATAATTGAAAATTAAAACTACATTATAGTTTACGTCTTCTTTGTAAAATTAATCATAATTTGAAAAACTCGTCAATTTTACCATCGAAAAATACAAAATTATAGTATAGTGTAGTAACAATCCGAGATGCCTAACGTACCGTATGCAACCGTTTTGTTTCAAATGGCACCATGACACATCTCGAGCTTTTTCTGCTATGAAGAATTTCGATTCTTCCTTTTTTCGATAATTTTGCATAATTTGATATATATTACAGGTTTTACACACAAAATATGACGTAACATAATTACTTAATACTACATAAAACCATATTTCACTTTTTGAAATTGTCATTTCGCTTTATAAATGCATTAATATGACAAAACCCACACAGTAACGACATGTGACTGCATGAGATCCGAAGGGATTTCTTTTAGCATGAAAACGGGAAGGTTAACTTAAAAATATTCATATGGCGTTAGTATTATCGTGGTATTATGACGTCACCCTTTTCCATGTAGTGGTCCAATCTTGGACCGATGGGCAAACTTACCCAAATTGATGTACCGAAAGTAAATTTTGCTAACCATTTACTTGTAATACTTACGTAGTCGATATCAATATATTGTATATTTACGTATCTTCAATGCCGAAGGCTAAAAATCTGCGTGGTTGAAATACAATACTTTTGGAGTTTACGAAATTTATACCTTGTTGGACTTGTTATTATATGGAGATTCACAATATTCGCTCTCGTGATATGTATTTCGTACATATCGTGGGTTGAAACAACGCTGCTGTAAGCAATATGCTATTGTCATAAAATATAATACATCACGTTTTCAAGACAAAGTAAAAATATGCTTTATGAGAATATATGATGAGAAATTCTATGGGTTTCTTTAATACAATAAAATATTTTTTCGTATTGAGACGTGAGCGACGAGGCACGTCAATAATAGAACAGTCAATAGGCGAAATGTAGCATCCAATATTTGTTGTATCGACTAGCGCAGTGTTGTATTTCAAAATACAAAACATATTTTTCAATTAATGTTTTGTTGTTTTTTCTGAAATCATTCTTGGTAATCAACGGACAAACGTAGTCAAAGTAACGAGTAATTGGTAATATTGATGTTTTGCAGATGAACCCACGAAGAAATCATCTCAAAATAAAAAACGATTGAAGCGGAAGTGTATTCCTAAGAATTGGATTGTATTATTTCATTTAGCGGGTTCATATAATATTGTTTAATATTAAATAAAGTTTATAATATAAAACTACACCAACTAGCTATCGACATCATCTATTGATTGGGTTATTTGGGATATCTTACGTATTTATTTACATAGCGAAAAGATATTTGACTATTAGTGCGGCAGGAAAATAGGATTTCTTGATTGAGGGAATACATAATATACGCGTTTATATAAATATTATTTATATAAACATGTGACAAGTAAATGTATTTTCCAGCCTGCATTCTTCAATAATTACTCATGAAGTGAATATAAACTAGTCAATTATATTTTTGATTACGTATTTTGTAATTGTTTTAGCATGCCACATAATTCTTTATCTGAGTCTGAACATGAAGAAGCGTGGCATGTTTAAATTGATTCGATGCACTTTACACCGTGCACTCGGGTCAGTCAGTCGTTTGATCATCAATTTGACCTATTTAACATTTTACTATTACAAAATGTACAAAATTTCAGCAATTCAAATTTTCTATTTGTTAATGGCAACAAATTAATTAAATGATCAGGATTTAAATCAATTTTTGGTCAGAATAAAAATATGAACGGCCTGAATAAAAGATTAGGTTAGGTTGGAAATACTCACCATAAATTATTTATTCTGCCCTCTGTAATTCTGACTGATACATTATGACCATTTAATATAAATTCTGACCAATGTATTAAAAATTACGACCGAAACTGAATTAAAATTATGACCAAAAAAATGTGAGCCTTTGTTAATCATTCTCGTATGTATGTATAGATTATAATGCCTAAACTAGTCAATGTTATTATTTTGGGATTCGTCAGGAATGCGAACGCCAAAGTAAAAATAGTATGCACAAATACATAGTAATTTGCGAGTGATTTTACTACTTAGGTATAGCGTTTTTCATGCTGAAATTGAATTACATTACTCTTGTATATAGTCCATAAGACAATGTTTTTGTAAATAATGAAAATGCATGATCGACATTTTACTCACTCATCAGTACTGATTTCATTGTCAGTTAATAATGAGACGTGACATATCAATCACTAATGGTAATTAACTCTCAATTCTTGGTGCATTTCTGTGTGTTGTTTTTACAAAGGTGTTTTTTAATGTAAATAATTAATTTCAGTGAAATTTTGTGATATAACAGAAGATGACACTTGCAAAAATAACATTCTTCTTTAAGTCACTCAAATCACGACTTTTTCGAAATCAAGTCTTTTAACGGATTTCAGAAAATAAAATAACAAAATAATTGTTAATTTCTTAATTAAACCCTATAACATCGAATTTTCAACCGATCGAAGCCTTCCTGGAAACATTGTTTTGTAATTTATTATATCGATTTAAATTGATATCTATCTATATAAATATATTTTTTTCCCTTACGTTGTCTCTAATTTAAATCCTGTCAGAAACATAATGCCCGACTAAGATGTGCAAGTCGTTTGTTGCATAAACAGACAAAGATGTCTGAGCTGGAAACTTTTGAGCAAACGCACGTATCTGCCATTGACAGCCGGTGCAACTGTTTCTGGTAATTGCATTGGTAAATGTGGAATTGCATGCCGAGACTGCACAAGTAACGAGTCACATCTAGTCATACAATATGACTCGTGGGTAACAGCGCCATCTTCCAGATTTGTGAGAACAGAATACATCTAATTCGGAACTTAAATTATTAAAAAAAAATAAAAACACAATTCATTTGTACTACTTCCACATATTTATAATGATCAGGACCGGTTTCGCTCATCAGTTGATAATGCTCGTGATGAGCGAAACCGGTCCTGATCATTATACATATGTGGAACTAGTACAAATGAATTGTGTTTTATTTTTTAAAATATAATGTCTTTCCACCAAGAATTGACAGTTAACACCTTAAAACTCAAATTATTATTCGAAATTTATGTTTTTATTATTTGAAGTTACATTAGTAATGAAATAAAATTGCATATTTCAATATATAATATTATTATGAATTCTTCAACAAAGTCTGACTAGTGTGTCGTTCCTTTGACAAGTATCGTTAGACTTAAATTCATCATAAACTACCTATATCTAGGGCTGTGATAAATTTAATATCGTATATACCACTGTTTCTTAAGGAACAGTGGTATATACCTACTTTAAGTAAAAAGCACTGAAGAATAATTTAGTAATAATAGATCGGTTGGTTTTTTCCTCTTAACCAGCCCCTATTTCTTTCATATTTCTACTGTGCTAGTAATAAAACAAAATAAAGTTATATTAATATCTATTAACACTGAAATAAGTACAAAATCTAAAATTTGTTTTTCCTGGGTGTAGGCGTTGTAAAATCAATCAGATTTTAATTTTTCTATTATTTTAACATAACTATCAAAACTTCAATTCAATATTTTTCTCTCTAAAAAAATACGATTGTTTCCTGTTAATCCTTGAAATGGTTGTATTGTTGATGTCCACTAATGATCAAAATATACATATATTTGTTTGTTTTATTGTTAATAGTCAAAATTGAATAATGCTCATTGAAATTTATTATTTTAATACAATCATTTGCTAGTACTTATATTTCGTTTTATTAATTGATCTAATATTGCACAACTTCCATCAATTCATTAAAACACTTGCATTCTTTTATATTCTTGGAGCTTCAACAATCTTCTTTATGTTTATTATATGATATAGAATTATATTATTTTCTTGAAAATCTTTTCCAAAATATAAATTGTATTCAGAGTTGGGGTAAGTTTATGACTTAATCATCGCTTTGTTATTCAATCTCTTTGAATCAACGCTCATTATTTTTGAAGAAAATTTGTCGAGAAAATGAGAAGAGAGCCTTGAACAATACGGAACTAAATATTCTAAAAATCCTAATTGAGTAAGAAAAGTTCAGTTGAATTTGATACTAAGAAATCCCTTTAACATTCCCATGGGTAAAATAACGCTTAACTTGTACGCTTTCCACACGCCCAAAATAAGGGTGTTATTTTCTTAAATCACCATAGCAATTTTGTTGTGAATATGTTTTTTTTTATAAATTTATGTTTTTTATACATTTGAAAGTGGACATGGAAATAATGATTAATTCTCTGTCCTATTTTATTTTTTATAGGAATTGTGATTGATGTGTAGCATTTATTTTCTGAAATACCTATTTTAATTATTGTTGTATAAATATATTTATGTAATTACTACCTTATTCCAGGAAAATTTTAAGTTATGGTATCGTTAATTTCTGAAACACAAAATTAAATGTGTCAGATTATTCGTCTTTTTTATGAAAGCTTGTGTTTGTTCAAAGAAATGCGTACTACATATGTAACATTTTTTTAATATATTAAGTAACTGTTTTTCAACTGTGTTTTCAATTGGTTTATGATTATAAAGAACCGACCAATCAATCCTTTTAACTGTAAACAATTTCGATTAAGGAAATTATGTAAATAATAATTTCACTAGATACGATCGAAAACCACATTCGTAATCAATTATACATGGAAAATATAATGTGGTAAAACATACTGATAAAAATATCGTCTAAGTAGATTAAGAAATAGGAAATCAATACAATAGATAACGAAACCTTCCTTCGTCTATTTTAGTTAAATATATTGGTTTTACTTAAGGTATATTAATAATATATATTTTCCTTCTTTTTCAGGTGAGTGAAACTACGTTATTCACAGAAGCCTTGATGTATGCCATCACTTATAACACGCGATTAAGGTGTTATAATTTAATAAACTAATCATCCCTCCGAAGTGAGCTGTGTTATGTATTAATTGTCATACTTCACATTGAAATGTCTATAATACCTTATTAATAATCAATAGTTTCTGGTATAATAACTCAGTCGCATAATTTAAAAACCTGTTCCAAGAAATCTTAATCGCGCACGAACTTCTGACAGTTCTCCTGGAGTTTTGAAATCAAGTCGAAAAGTTTTTAAGTTTAGTAGCCTATAAAACGTGCTCATGACATGGTATAGCAAGAATGGAGTTCTGTCGAATTTTCGCTCACGGTTACTGAATATGTTTTAAATTGAAATCAAATTGCCAAAAACCAGACGAAAAAGAATTAGAATGAGGGAGATTGAAACTTTCGGAATGTAAATTTAAGATAATGGCTATTATTTTGGAATATTTTTTAATCAAATTTTTCTTCTGAAAATAAAATAATCTTTTACATGACTGGAATTTTCCCAGGAATGCGTTTTACTGGTATGAGAATAGTACTCAATTGCTAAAATCGATAGAAGAGGTTTCATTTTAAACTTTCTTTCTTATCTTTCCGATTCAGTCTGGATTGTTTTTATATTCCTTATTTTATTTGAATAGAATCTTTTATATTTCAACGAATAGCACCACAATCAACATGCAGTACGTTATACTCGACATAGGAGAAGCCTCGGTCAACTTATTTCGCCAATATACTTCATTCTGTGCTAGTTTTTGTAATATTAATGATTCAAACTCAAAATTAACTACCATTTTATACTTAAAAATGCATTCACACATTAACCGGTGTGGAGTTTCAAAGGCCTTCTCGTAATCCACAAAGCAACACGCCAGCGAGTTGTTGATTTCGTTGGTTTGCTGAAGATGGCATCTGAGATTATGAATTTGGTCGGCACAGGATCGGCCAGGTAAGAAAACGGCTCGATTTCCCCTGAGTATCTGTTTTACTGTAATAATTATTCCCTTATCACCTTTCCATGCTAAAACATTGCCAGGTGCGCGGAACAATGTTATTCCCCGGTTATTGTCACAGTACAGTGGATCACTCTTTTGTGAATTGTGACTACCTCATTGTTGACCCAGTCTCTTGGACAGCGCTATTGCTCCCACACTAAACTGAGAAATCGGTGCAAGGGATGCAAGAGCGCCTCCAGGCTGTACTTGAGAAACTCTGGGTGCATACCGTCCACGTCCGGCGTCTTCCCATTCTTTAACCTCTGCAAAGTAGAGGTAATTTCGTAATTTTATCAACTAGATACCTACATATATTTTGATGGTGATATTTTTTAAAGTATATAATATACCAATGTATAGCTTGATACTCGCATGGTCGCACTCAAAAAACATCAATTAGATTAGTATGTAAATTATTTTGTAGATGAAAAAAATGATTTAGATAAAAGGTCCGCACTATTATCGACGAATATTTTATTCTGTCCATAAGACCTGCCGGAACTCAATGAACACGTCACCATATCGCAAAGCAATCACATACAAGTCTCAGATCTCCAAAATTGCAAACAAATTCGACGTGAAGTCGTTATTGGCACCCCATAACAAGACATGTTTGAATTGTCATCGTGAATTTACGATTCATTTTATTTTTACTGCCTACTTGACCCTGGTCTCAACTCACAACTGACGAGTCATACCTTGCAATTCACAAGAAATCGTTGTACAATATACATATAACGTACAGCCGATTCTCTTTTTGCACGGTTTTTGCACGGTCTAAGAAAGCGCTTCGTCCCTTTGTAAATATTGGACACGTCATGTTTGCCATTTCTGCGAATAATAGGATGGAGGTGTTCATGAGGAGTCATGCATGACTTGTTACTGTTTGTACATATTTATGTTGCTCTCCTGTTTCGATTTTATTCCCTCCCTAGTTTTTATTTTTTGATATCTTTAGATCACAAAACATGTTTATTACTTATTATGGTATGTATCTTATGACACTAATAAACTATTTTTCTGTTCGAGATTTTTATATTATGGGGTATTAAGTAATAGAACCTATCTCCCACCTATCTTAGTCTCTGGAATGTCTGCCCCGTGCAAAAAGAAAATCGGGTGTAGTTGAATCCTATCGTAGAAATATTTTATTGACAGTGCATTAATAGGAATATTTTTAAAATATAACTGCAGACAAACAACTTAAATCGCGGGTTAACATTGTATAAAAAGTTAAGGTGAAACGGAAAGACTCGTGGGCCATAATATATGATTCTAATATTAATTTTAAGATATCCGCATGAATGTTTAGAAAGATATCAGTTTTAAGATTTTATAAAACGAAAAGTAAAACGTCAACTTACTTCGATTTTATAAGAATTTTCTGGAATATCCGTTGAATCAAATATCTTTTCCCATTGAATGAAATATTTTTTATTTTATTATTATGAACTTCGAACTTCCAACGAAGTCTTGTTGAAATAGCCCAGTCATTTGTCACTCCAATCAAATATTTTACCAGCTATTTTAAAAAAAGGAATTATCTTAATAATGAATAAACTATGGATTGAATAACTACAATAAATTTCGAGAAATCAGTTGCGTCACATTGCACATTAATCGAAATAATAAAGCCGTCACCACATTGTTGGATAGGTACATTCTCAACGGAAACGCTATTACGTGGGGAGTGAACTATACACATTGTATAATAAAGGAAAATATTTATAATGGCATAAAACAAATTAAGTAAGTGGGCGTTTACATGTTTTTTCGAATAACTAGTTTTATAAATTTCATCTTTACTTAGAAGTGTTAACCTTTTTGTAAAAGAAATATTAAAGATCGAGTTTTTCATTGCATTCAACTTTAACTGTAAAACACATACATTTGAATAATTCCTACTCATTTTTCAAGACCAGCAATTCGATATCTTACCTAGAAATATTATACAAAATATTTTTTAGAATTGTACCTTTTTTTCTTACAATAATATCCTATTTAAATCTGTATTTTTTTAAATATTCCTTCCATGTTGCATGGCAATGGTATTTAAAAAAAATTTTCCCCCTTTCTCGCATCTTCAATAGTATAATATTCTAATTCTATTTGTCACTATTCGTTCAATACGTGCACTAACACTCGACGCATGCACAAACAGAGTGTGTGTGTTGTGTTACTGATCGCCAGACATATGACATGACATATCTGTACCTGAGAGGCTAATAATCCTATGTCCATTTTATCAACTTTACAGGAGGAGCTCTTGCTTGTTTTAAATACGCGTTCTTACGTGTATTTAAAACAGTTTTAATTTTGTATCAATTAGCATAGTTGTTCTGTTTTTGTTTTCGTCCTTTTGCTGTTGATAGATAAAGAGAGTTTCATTTACAGGTAAAATCATGTATTTTTAGAATTGAAAGGACATGAAATTGTTTACCCCGTAAATGCAGTGTGACATAGGACTGATTTTGGATAGGGATTTTCGGTAACCAGCCCAAATACGCCAAAATTTTATTTACCCATCTAATAGATCTTAAAATTACAAATAATGAGACATCAATTCAATTTCGCTCTTTTGGACATCGGATTATTAGCCTCCGAGGTTCACATATGTTTACTGTAATATTCAATGATGAGATATGATTTAGAAGCAATAAGTACTTATTATTTTTTAAAACAAAAACCGATATCGCAAAATTTTATGAATGTGATTAATTTGACTATACTGAAAATCGCTCATATTATCTCGATTGTTATATTGGATGAATATTTAATTATTCATCATTGTTTTCTTTGATCTCGATGACTTGGTAATTTCGTTCCATTGTTTGCTTATTTAAACATATGGCTATTCGGTTCAAAGTGCCATCTGGTCAAAACAAAAAAATAAAACATGATATGTTTGCTTTTGACTGAGTGAGTGATCGCCACTGCGAATTCAGCGACTACTAATACCAACGAAGATTGATCGCCCGAATACTGACCGAAGTCGACTGTGCCTCATTTTTTTACATCCTGTCCATTTAATTTTGCAAACGTTCTGTTATGCCCCATCCCGCCGAATTTAATATTGCTAATTTTTAAAGATGAGAGTATTTGAAAATGATGAGTTCTATAAGCTACCGCCTTGTTATTAGTGTATTATATAAAATTGAAATTTTATCCTGTAAATCATGAAAAATCTCGGCATAACATTTTTCAGCAATTTATGTTTATGAAATAAAGATCACGATTGATTCTGATGCGAAAGTGGGCTTAAACACTCTGCTACTCCTTTGTAAAATAACGTCGATTTTAACGTATTGCTTGCTAATTCTCTCTCAACATAAGAATACTGTACCTACTGCCGCCCGCTATGTCAGCATTCTCCTTCTACTCTGTACATCCCCGCAGCAGCATCAACATGTTTTAAAGTTTGTGCTAGACCAGGTGCGACGAAATGTGTCATGATGAGTCGCTGTTCGTTTTCAATCAATGACAATCTTATAAGAATATATCAATCAATTTATGGATTTCTGTTCGTAGTCATGAGTGTTTGTGTTGTCTAAAACTCCCTACCACTCAAAAACGGAATGTAGTGAGAGCGATTAGCTAACCACTAACCCTATCCTTCTATCCCTACTCTCGTCGAAAAAGAGAGGTTGAGCAACTGAGTAACAAGCAGTTCTCATAGAAAACTTCTGTTAAGATACCTCCATTAGGAGGCCATATGCTCCACGTTGGGAGCGGAAATGGTAAAAAATATATATTCACTCGCTTTCCATTTGACATCGCGCAGTTATTTATGACCTACCTTCATTACTACTAAGTTGAATTTTCCGACCGGTCCAACCATGTATTGAATTAACTTGAGTAATTCTTCTCTTTCCGTTTATTATTATGAAAAATAACAGAAACTAAGATACCCTAACTCCATGTTTAATTAACAGAGATTAGATAACAGCTGAAGAAGTTAATATGCACTTGAGACTGAAATTTTACTTAAAATGTCCAGTCTTAAATGTTATTATCTATCGTTCAACAAATTGTATTGGTACGGGGAATTGACGTTTTTGTGCTTTCTAATAGTGCTTATTACTATTATGTAATCATTAATTATTGTGTAAAAACAAATGTAAACATCAATTTTCCGCTTAGTATTTAATGAACTAATAACAGGAGAAAATATCTTTAAGCAAATAAAAAATCGTATCTTTCAGAAAAATAGTGTGTGAGACATGCCATTCAATTAAGTTACTGTATGTATTTTTTAATGTTATTTAAAAAATTGTTGGTGCGGTCTTTGACATTTGAAAATAATTAATTTTTATTAGAATTTCCAATGGATCATTTTATGGAATGATATATATTTATGACCTTTCCTTAACGTCAAGTTCATAATTTTATTCATTAGTATACTCATAATATTATTGAAAATATTATCTAAATATACATAAATTAATTATTTTAACTTTGTATCTGTAGTACATTTTTTAATTAACTAGCTTTTATCACATTACAATGTGTTCATTTACTGCGCTATTTAATAGTATCAAGTATGATAGTCTATAAATGGCTATATAAGTAATCATGATTTTATATCCACTGCGATAGAAGATATCATCAGGCAGCGGTACATATATAAAAATGGTCATCAGTGCAACGCATTAACCGCTGTACTGTAATTCATAAGCCCAGTGAAAGGGTCTAGGGCGTCTAGGCCATATATGGCGAACCTTTTCCTAAAAGTCATTCAATCACATATCCAATCCCTAAAAAAAATGCCGGAGTCCGCTGAATAGCATGACATTTATAATAAAGTTTCGTTAAGTGCAACATTTCCCAAACTGTGTTCCGCGAAACACTGGTGTTACACGCAGAACGGGAATAGGTGTTCCTCAAAAAACTTGGAATTGTTTTATAAGCTGTTGTAGTTGCAACGAATTCAAACATGTTTGACTTCATTTTGATATAAAATAAACAAGGTGTTCCGTTAAAAATTTTAGGTTTGGGAAACCCTGGTGTAGTGAGATTGTCATATTTCATCGACATTCTGAGTGGTGCGATTTGTTTCCTATTCAATCTTATTTTGAAATCAGAAACTGCGTGAATTTAAATAACGATAAAATTAAAAACAAAAATTTTATTTATTTCTTCGTGTTTTAATCCAAAGGCTCGAATCCTCAACTCTTCTTGATTCAGCTGTGGTATTACATTTTTTTGTCGTTTGCTCATATACGTATTTTACTTTTCCTTGAATAATTATTTTTATACCTGTCTTAAAATTTATTTCTTTTGTTTTTACTTACTATGTTTTTATCGCCAAAAAACAATAAATTTATTAAAAAAACATAAATCAATAGCGATCTATTTTAAATAATCTTACGATCTCAACTTGTATCGTACCATTCTTTGTAGCTAAGAAATTTTTCATATGCCACTTGATTATATGACCATTGATACAATACAATGAGTATCTGTGTATATTATATCGCATATAAAGTATGAATTGAAATAATCTAGTATAAGTAAAATTATATTTTCTGGTTTCAACAAAAATCCTTATGTCAAAGATTCGCCATCGTTGATCTAGACCTCCGCCGCAGTGCGATGCGGCTATTGCAGTTTGCTGCACCCACACCTATATGGGAACACGTGGACAGATAAACCTTTAATGTAGATGGCATGTGAGACATTTTATCAATTCAGTGTAGAATCAGAACCGGTATTGTGGATCTGTTATAAATTTTCACATATTTAATCATAAACACATGGCAGATTTATCGTTGAAATGATTGTTTCGTGATTTTTTGTGTAAATTGAAGTCTTTTTTACATCCCAACATAAATACCAATTGTATATTGATGTAGTAAATTTTTTATTTTGACGGTCAAGGTTCACCCCGGATGGTCTGGACGGTAATGCCAGCGATAAAGATGTAAATTTCTAATAGGACGCGATTAATAATTTAATTAATTCTTACCCTTTTCGGCAATATTTTCTTGTTGGTTAAGCAATTAGAGTTATAGAGTTTTAGCGCCGTGTCAAATCTGAAAGTAAGTAGTTACTAGTTTATTTTAATAGAAAAACTTTGAAATTTTCAGCCCCTTAGCGTTGCGAGTCTGAAGCCTTTGTGCCGCGATCGTAGTAAAACTTTTAACTTATTTACTTGAGCGGTGTTTCGCTACTGCGAGCTTGATCACAAAGCTTTTACAGAATTACCGCATCCCTGCTCGCTTATCTCGCCATGCATCAGACATTATAGGTGGCTACACCCAGAAGTGGTAACAGTTATTGACCCCGCTGTGTATTAATAAATAATTGATAATAATTGAAAAACGACAGCTATCATTTTGTAATGGCAATTTATTAGAACGTGTTAACTATTTTCGACGCTCAAATCCATGATTTCCATTCGTATGTTGTAAAAATCAATTTACAATAATAATATTATCTATCGTATTCGAGATTAAAATTCATTAAAAAATATAAATATAAAAATACCGCAATAGGACGCAGCCAGCATTCATTCATGTGACTGAATTCTAATTGCGTATTTTTTACAAAAAAAATCAATGCGCAATATTAGCTATCTAATATCTAAAAGAGTGGTTTTTGTGAATCCGTTATTGAGCTCAAAATAATTTGCTGATGTAGATTAGATAATATGATAATAAATACAACAAAGATTATAAATTTCAATGTCATAGAAGATAAACTATTAGATTGATGCATAGGTTCTCGCCATTTTTATTAACAATAAAAGACTTTTTTAAGAAACCATGTTTATTCAATCCAATATATAATTAGATAATATGATAATAAATACAACAAAGATTATAAATTTCAATGTCATAGAAGATAAACTATTAGATTGATGCATAGGTTCTCGCCATTTTTATTAACAATAAAAGACTTTTTTAAGAAACCATGTTTATTCAATCCAATATATAATTCCCCCTTGTTAGATATGACTGTCTTCCATCTATCCATCAATTTATTTATTCCAATCCTAAAAACATCTTCGGATTTTAAGAAAAAAACTCATCAAGGGATGTTTTGACCTACTCTGTTCAACTGGATTTTTTACCATTAAGAAAATTTTGCAGATATCGGAATAAATGGTAATTACTAGGTGTCACATATGGCGATGCTGTACAATTTCAATTAATTTCTGACTTATTAAAATTATTCAATTGTTGCCTATAATTAACAGCATTTTTACCGTCACATTAAAAACTCATAATCCACAATGTCTTGAATATCCCACCACAACGTTACTTTTGTGCTTGTTGGCTTAAGGGTTAAAGAGGGGTGCTGCTCCCGGGGTTGACGACTCTCGTTTTTGTGTACAATTGTTGTAGACTAGACGATCCACTTTTCATCACCTGTTATAATTCGACACAAGAATGGATCGAGGGTATTCAGGAAACAATGGACAGTCTGCAGAGCAACTCGTATCGCATTGGCCTCAAAGTTAATGCGAGTAAAACCAACGTGCTCTGTAACAGTTTCTGTCCAGACCCAGGATACCCTCTGACGAGCGCGGGGCAAGACATCGAGAGAGTCGACGGCTTCAAGTACTTGGGAGTACACATCACGGGAGATGGCAATCCGCGTAAAGAGCTCGAAATCCGATTAGGGATAGGTGGAACAACTTTTAACTCAATGCGGAAAGTCTGGGACTCACGGCTGTACTCGATCAGAACCAAGTGCCACTTATTCAACGCATGCATCCTGACGGTGTTGCTTTGCGGTTGCGAGTCATGGCACCTCACCAAGACACAGGGTAACCGTATTCTGTGCTTTGAAAACAGATGTTTGCGGCGAATACTAGGGGTACGGTGGTTTGATTTTGTCAGGAACTCGGAGCTAAGAGAGCAAACGGACCAGCCTCTTATTACGTCCAAAATAAAAAAGCGACGATGGACCTGGCTTGGACACGTGCTGCGGATGCCCCAGGGAAGCCTGAATCCTGCCTGTCTCTTCTATCAACCAGATGGATTCCGTCGCCTTGGAAGGCCGCTGATGACCATCCATAGGATGTATTCGGCGGAGCTACGGGACGCTGGGATGACCTGGGAGGAAGCGAGGAGAAGAGCACTCGAGCACACGAGTGAACTCTAACTAACACAGATAAACAGTTTATAACGATTATATACAAAATAAAATAGAACAAATCTTATCCCTATGTCTAAGAAATTAACATCTGGACTAGTCACCACCTTACGAGTGAACAGAGGAGGGTTTTTAAATGCAATTCGAAGAACTACCCACCCAATTTCAACTAACGGACTCTCTCAGAGTGATCTATTAATATGGGAAATTCATTACTTTGATTGTTAATTTATGTTTAATTTTGATTGTTAATTCATATTTATTTTTTACGGACTCATCTCACGTAAAGGGTACAATAGAGAAGAGTTTCGAAGATTCAGTTGTGTGACCAAAATTGCTAAGGAATTTAACTGGACTCTATTGATTTCCAAAATTTCTTGATAGAATAATTTATGATCCCCATGTTTTGCAAATGTTGATGTATCTTTTTTAATCTCAACGCGGCTAAATATTCTGATACTCTTATATCTAATGTACGTGTGGTTTTACCCACATAGAAGTGTTGGCAATCACTACATTGTAATTTATAAATGCCAGATTTGTTCTTAAAGTGGATCTTTATTGTTCATTCAAGTAATTTGCCTAACGAATTCTTGCAATAGAAGGTCAGTCTAACACTATCAGCGAGTTGTTTTTTTAAATTTTAAATCTTTTACAACCTAAATAACTAACTAATTCTACGCCAGTACCTAGGTTGATCGAAGTCTTTAGACAAGTTCCCGAAATATAATATCTTTTCTGCTAATTTACTTTGTTTTTTTCGATAAAAGACTATCTATAAGAGGCGCCTCATAGTCATTGTTAATGGCAATTTGTTTAATAATTCATAGTTCAGTTTTAAAATTTATTTTGTCAATCTGTGGATGTCAGAATGGAACGCAGCCAATCTATATGAGAAAGGGTGCATCGACTTGTTATGTATGATGACATCCGAAATCTTCGGTCAAGCAAATTCTTCGGTGAAAAAAAAATCATAAATGAAGTTGTTACACGATCGACTGTTGAAAAGAAATTGGTAGAAACAGATAGAGGGTGCATCCTTTAAGCAAAAACAAAATAACAAAAGGCAACCGTTTACTTTACACCATCTACAAATATGTACATTTAAAATGGCAAGAGCTTATGCATCAACGTAATGATTGTGTAGATATTATTTAGTTTAAATGATTTTTTGAATATCTTGGAATATCCATTACTCGTCCATTGATTATGAATTTTACGGTCATTCAAAGTCAAAAATATCCTGAAAACTGCAAAAATCGTTATTTCTAAAAATGCTAGGAATGCAGAAGCTCGTTTTGAATTATGCATTTGTAAGACCAACATGAAAATAATCGAAAAAATGTATAATAAACATGTCATACGTTTGATATCTTCGTAAAATTTACCTCAGAGAAACACTTTAAGAAACGATAGTAAATTATAAACGCGAAATATAATTTTGTCAGACTTCTGAGTGCAGCAACTCGTGTAAAGTTTATGCGGTGTGGAAACACTCGCCACCAATAATCCGAGTGCACCGCGATAAATTTATTGCACCGGTGCAAAGTGCATTTGCGCCGTACACATGATTATCATCCCCTAATTAACGGTGCTGTTGTAAGATTTACATAGCGATATCAATATATAATAGGAAGCCCTCTGCCGAACGTTATTAAAATCTTGTCGACACCGGTGTTAATGAATACATACATTGCGTTCCGTCAACGCCTGCATACATGCTCAATGGAAAATAACAAGCAGTTACTAAATATATCTACGTCTTCATAATTTCCACAAGGAATACAAACACTTGTATCTCCACCGTAATATATATTTGAATCGGATGTTATAATTTTCTACATGGGAGATAACTATCAAGTTTTCTTTTATCTTTCATGTCGCATACGTATTTGCGGAACCCATAATTTTACCGAAAATCTTTTAATGTAATACTGGTTTTTCTGAATATTTCGACGTGTGTGATATTTACTATACTGTATAATGCCCCAAATCTGCGTAATATTAATTCGTTAACAGTGGCCGATTTTGAATCTATTAAAAAACCGCAATAGTTATCAAATGTGGACGGATGTTGTTTCATGTGTCATAAAATTAAGTTAGTCTGGGGGGTCACGAAAATTGATACGGATATCTTAATGCAAACTGTTGATTATGATTTTTTACAATACACATAGAATCTTATATAACTTATTTTAAGCAGAATTTTAGTTAATATGAAAAACAATTTGTTATTTTTGATAGTTCACTTGTTGGGTAATTGTGTGTGATGTATTTCCTTTTCTCAAGGAACGCTCTTCGAATCAATGTATTGAAGTGTTACATAATTTGTCGTCATATTAATTAACTCTAATCCTGTAATTATTGAACGTACTAGAAATTAAGGGCGAGTGAATTTTACCTTTTACATTATTGTACAGAGAGGGAGAAAAGACTCCTTATAAAAAATGCGAAAACTTGTGATAAGTAATGGGAAATTAATTTAAGAGTGGGGAGACATCCGTATTTTTCTCAAAATTACAGAACTATTTATTTTCATTTTGACAGAAGGTGTATATGTACGGTTCTTAAAAGATATTGACAATGAAAATTCTTAATTGTTAGTAACCACTTTTTGACAAACTTTCTTCACCAATTTAAGAAAAAATCCATGTTCGCTCCCAATGTGAAGTATATGGTCTCCCAATGGAGGTATCTTAAAAAAAAATTTCTACGAGAAATGCTTGTTACTCAGTTGTTCAACCTCTATTTTTTCGAAGAGAGTAGGGATAGAAGGATAGGGCTAGGACAGGACTAGTGGTTAGCTAATCGCTCTCGCTACGCCCTGTGAGGATCGGATGGGTGGCAGGGCGTTTTAGACATCACAAACACTCAGACTACGAATAGAATTACATAAATCGATTTAAAGATCAATTTATAAAAACCGTCCGCACCGGGAATTGAACCCGAGACATTCGTAACCGTAGCCGACGACGCTACCAACTGCGCCACGGACGTCGACTTATTTTTACTATGCCAATATTAGTAAAATTTTCTTCATTAATTCCCGCAGGGATTACATAAAAAAATCTGTGCAGTAAATTCAATGTTCATATGTATATTTAAACCACAATGTATAATGCATACTACATACCAAAACAAACAATTTCGTTTAGTATAGAAAGCAATTCTTTAGAAACAATTATTGAATACCAACAATGGCGCATTCCTTTCATCCGCTTTGAATTGCTGAATTGTATCCAACCACCTGGACTTCGTAAATAGTAAAAGCGCTATCCTATGCAAACATTCTTACCTTGTTTACCCTATCCTCCCTCCATTCTATTAAATGCTTCGGCAACAAAACGGTGGCGCAATTTCATCATCAGGCAAAATAATAAATTCTTGTTTGTTACATCTTCATTCATAAAAATAATCACTATTTCTTCACTATTTCTATTTCTAAAATAATCAGTTTAAAGGTATTATGATTTGTATATTACCTCCCATTCATCCGATGGCGTAACGTGGCCACTTCATCCGTTTACTCTTACCCTCCGAAAAAAGAAGGCTAAGCGACTGAATAACGACCAGTTCTTATAAAAACACTACTTAGAGTCCACATGCTCTTATTGGGAGAGGACATGGTTTAAAAAAATATTATGAGAAACAAAATCTTTTGCAACTAAACTCTCATCTCTGTAGTCTATAGACAATACTAGGTTAGTGACTTCTATAGTTACTTATATGTTTTTCTACGAAACCTTTACCATACGTGAATGAAAAAATATACCGATGTATTTATCTACTCTTATAATATTTGAAATACAGTAATATAAGTTGTATGTTATAGTATTAATCAAATAATATATCTCCATTTATTACTACATTGTCAATTTTTTTTTTTTAATACTAACCTATCTCACTATGTGTCTTTCGTTTAATATCTTTTCGTTTCGTTTAATAATGATGATGATTTAGTACATGTTGTTTTTGTCATACATAAAAAAGTTAATTATTTATTTCAATAATATTATTGGTTGACGTATGTTTTTCAAGAAAAATGTAATCAATCTTCAAGTGGACTGTATTGCATGATTAGTAAACATTGTAAAAAGTGTTTTGTTACAAGTGCATTGTTACAAGTATTCTATCAAGAAATTTTGGAAATCAATAGAGCCAATTTTGAACGAACAACTGAATCTTCCAAACTCTCCTCTATTGTACCCTTTACGTGAGACGAGTCCGTAAAAAATTATACATAAATTAACAACCAAAGTAATGAATTTCCCATATTAATACATCGGTCCATGTTCACCCAGACATGTTTAACAGAGCCCATTAGTTAACATTTTAAACCAAGAACCCCCCCCCCCGCCCATCCCTCTGTTCACTCGTAAGGTGGTCACTAGTCCAGGTGTTAATTTCTTAGACACAGCAATAACATTTGTCCTATTTTATTTTGTATATAATCGTTATAAACTGTCTATTTGAGTTAGTTCGAGTTCACTCGTGTGCTCGAATGCCTGAACATGCCGAAAGGCGAAACCCGGGTCGTTAGTGACAAAATACATGGAAATGTACAAAATCTCAACAATTCAAATTGTTACAGGTGTCTAAATTTCGTTTTAATGCTACTTTATAGTCCTGAAACAATTCTCAATGATCTCTGTGGTTGGAATCTATTATTACCAAGGATGCAGTGCAGGTATTATGTATTGTTATGTAATAAAAAATGAGTTTTCATTTATATGCGTCGAAAATTAGCTTGCTATGTATTTGCGTATTCGAGGGGAGCGGATTCGTGATTGAAATTGCGTTAAGAGTAAGAGTATTTTGGAGGAGTTATTTATTAATATTGAAAATATATTTTATGCCCGCCGTTAGATTATATCACACTCCATGTATGTATAGAATATTAACCGTATAACGCTATCTAATAGTATGGTTCTGCAATAGAATAGGTGGCTGCATATAATCCTGTAATGCAGGCAGTGTATCGCCGATACGATCGTCGAGGGTGCTCTCATTTTCGATTGAGAAGGGGCTGACCGGGACTCCAACTGGGACCCTCTGGTGTAGGTATATCCGCGCAGGGCTACCGCTATTACAAACGGACGTGCAGTTTTCCATGATCACGTCGCTTGATTTTAGAACGAAATGAAATCGTGATAATCGGTGGCTTTGATACTTTATTAAGAGATTATAAACAGTAAATTGAGATTGCAATAAACAAGACAGAAAAATTCAACATATGATTTAATTGTTTACATTATTATTCCAATTATTTTTTTATTGAAAGGCTTCCTTGAAAAGCATCTTGAGAGTAAATTACTAATACGTGTACAGCAGGTATTAATTCTAAATTCATAATTATTGAAAGTACATACTTGAAATTAAGGTTGTAGGGATATTATTTTTTCGTTGAGAGGGTATTTATTTCCTATTATTTGTGTATGTGTTTGCGTGGTGTAGATGCGACCGAAAGGGAATTTTATTTTAGAGGAGGGAGCCACCAATCCTATTTAAAATACCTTTAAACCAAGAATTGAATTATTGATTTCAAGTCAAAGAAGCTGGTGTCTCGTTTAGTTACTCAACAATTGGAATTAAATTTACAAGTTATCAATTTTACATTGAAAATTACTTTCTATAAAATATCTGCCGAATAGACCAAAAAAAAAACGATTATTTAAATATGTCTTCTACCAACAAAAAATATACTATGCTATTTGCGAATTTAGACAAACCTTATAAAACGAAGATGTTCAATATGAAAAATACATCTAATTGACTCTAATCGAACGCTAAATCACTGATTATCAAACAAAATCTTATAAAAACCTGATCATGTATCTGTTATGTGCCAAAAACTCACTAGTTTTGCAGATCTGCATTTGTTCATTTTCCAGAGCACCCCGCATCATGTATTTATTGCATTGGGTTGGGGGGCATACTTTAATGCAAACGCCGCATAAAACATAGTTTGTGTTTCCCACTCGTGTTGTAAGTTACATTCTATAATATGCAGATAAAACCAAAAGGATAAGACAGTTCTAACGGAGATTGCTTGCTCACTTGAGACTTGAGAACACTATTGCTAAAATATTTCAACGGGAGTAATTTTATATTTGAGACTTCAAATCAAACAAAAAAATCGGTATATCAAATACGCAATTCGTATTTTACGTAAATATATATATATATATATATATTATTTCTCAATAAAATATTTACGAGAAAGTCGACGGATTCAGGTACTTGGGGGTACACATCAAGGGAGATGGCAATCCGCGTAAAGAGATCGCAATCTGATTAAGGATAGACGGAGCAACCTTTAACTCAATGCGGAAAGGCTGGGAATCACGGTTGTACTCGGTCAGAACCAAGTGCCACATATTCAATGCGTGCATTCTGGCGGTGCTGCTTTACGGTTGCGAGTCATGGCACATCACCAAGGCACAGGGTAACTGTATACTGTGCTTTGAAAACAGATGCTTGCGGTGAATACTAAGGGTACGGTGGCTTGATTTTATCAGGAACTCGGAGCTAAGAGAGCGGACAGGCCAGCCCTTTATTACGTCCAAAATAAAAAAGCGACGATGGACCTGGCTTGTACACGTGCTGCTGATGCCCCAGGGTGCCTGAATCTTGCCTGTCATGTGTGATACATTACTGAAATCGCTAGTTCCATACCGTAAATTCCCCGAACACCAAAAATTGAAAAGTTTTTGGATTTTCAAAATGACATATTAAAATCTCACGGATCGAATGAAAACTCGTAGAATCTAGCAGACCATAAAAAGAACCATATTTTGAAAGAAGGAGTTCACAAAATTAAACACTTGTTTTTGTTCCACATATTTGTTTGAATCTTTATTTTATGATATGAATATAACAAAATCAAAAACCAGACCTCGACTTTCCAATGCCAACCTAGATGATTGTTTATGATTGGGTATATCATCTATCATTCCCAACTTTGAGAAATTAGTGAGTGAAATACAATGTCAAAGATCACACTAATTGTACCGTTTTTTATTTTGAATGTATTTTATTTGATTTGTATTGTATAAATCAAACTTTATGGCATTTTTATTCTTTTTTTGTAAACTCTTTGTTTTTCACAATATTCTTGTCAAATAAATTGAATTTCAATTTGGTAATAATAATTATAATAAATGAAACACATAATTTGTAAATCTTGCTAACCGGCGTGCGCCCGCCTGTATTATCTTAAAATCTCAAATACGCCCGCTATCGCAATAAGGTTAAGAACCCCTGTTCTATGTAGTAAAATCATATGCTATACATATTTTGCTTCAGCTTTAACTGGGTGGTCAACGCCGATGTCGTTGTTTGCGGTGTTCACGGGTTCGAATCGAAACAGTTTAATATACTTTGATTTTTAAACCGATTTATCATTTGTGTTCGAAGTTCTGTGATGTTTAAATTCCATCCGATTCTCAAAGAGCGATTAGCTTACCATTAGTTCTGCCTTAGCCCCATCCTTCTATCTTAACTCCCTTCGAAAAATATAGGTTGAGCGACTGAATAACAAACAGTTCTAGTATAACATTTTTTGTTGAGATGGGCTCTATTAGAAGTCCATATACACCACAGTAGTGGCGGACATAGTGACGAAAATATCGATCTATGAATTAAACAAAAACCAAAACATACGTAGCGTTTCTTTTCTCGCGTGTTATATTTCTATAAATATAATTATATTTTAAACATTGAATAAATTAGAAAGATATCATTGCCAATATAAATCTTTGATCATCGTGTTTTTTTGCCGCGATTTAAATATATTCTGTACATACAGATGACCGATGCCTCATAATTTTAAATATAAAATAAACACCGAAAACCATAAATATTAAAGAAAACTGTAATGTTTTCTTTTGTACTTCAATTTTTTCTATTTTTTTATCCAAGCTAAATTTACCTTCTATTTCAATATAAAATTTCTGCCAGAGATTACCGATCTGTATGCAACCGACTGTTCAGTGGTTTCTTTGCGAATCTGCTTACCCGCGGGAAAATGGTTCATCAATTTGTATCTCCCTGACGATTCAACGTTATTGATCGTTGACTCGACTGAAAAATAAACACTCTCGTTCAGTAAACACGCGAGTCCATATTTATATACTTTACTTTCACCGGTAATAACTCGTTTTAATGTCAATAATGGCTGTCAAAGTGTAAACGATTGAGACATTACGTTTATTTTGGTTTCGCACCATTTAGTTTATGTGATCCACGTCTATTGACATTATTCGCGAAGAATATATACGCACCGTTGATGATTTCTCCACAGAGTTACGAGTGACATGGGTTATTTATTTTTATATATCTTAGATAAGCATTAAAATATATCGGATATAATAACATAGCAATCACTTTTAAGGTGTTAGTTAACTTCTTTTAAGGTGTTAACTGTCAATTCTTGGTGGAAAGACACTATATTTTAAAAAATAAAACACAATTCATCTGTACTACTTCCACATATTTATAATGATCAGCACGAGCATTACGATAATTAGTTGATAATGCTCTTGATGAGCGAAACCGATCCTGATCATTAGAAACATGTAGTAGTACGAACAAATTGTGTTTTATTTTATTTAAACAAGATATAGCCATGTTGAAAAGTCTTGTATATTATACTATATAAATGTATTCAATTGTTTTGTTTATTTATTGTTATAAATTATGAATAAAAATTAAAGAATTTTGTTTTAATTATTTAAAAAAAATGTGTATTGTAGTGTCACGAACTTTATAATGAAACGTTTTTTTACAATCAAAATTTCTACTGAACACAGCACAAAAAACTGTTTGAAAGTGACATATTTTTTCGCTCGTTTTGGGAGCATATATGCAATATAACATGAAATGATTATACTGACTCATTTTGGACAGAGTTTCTTACATGTCAATACAGTATTGCATACGTTCTAACAACTTCTGTTTTATATTTATCACATATTGAGGAAAGATTAATAGTATACAATCATGTAACCAAATACGTCATAGAGGTTTATTGTACGTTTTTATTCTTAAAAATTCACCCCTTATCTCCTTGATTTGAACTTTTCTCGAGGCTTTTATAGCATTTAGTCGAATAATAAATTGAACTTCCGATGTACATCATTTGATTCACTTTCATTATGCGTTTCCTGCTGTCCCTTGCGGGGCGAGAAGTCTGCCGACCAATATTTCAACACAAACCCTTCACTGACTACAGATGTCCTCGTATCTCTTATTTCCGCTGAAGGAAATGAAAATTTTTGTAATAAACATGTTACATTTAATCAATGTCCAATAAATCTCCGAGAGTAAATTAATTTGGATTAATATTGAAGGCAGGCCTCTACAAGTACGTCGTAGAACGGGTGAATCAGTTTTCTTTTTTCGAAGGGATTAATGAAGTATTGAAGTTAAGATTTAAATCATTCATATCAAATCAATTTGATTCAATAACAATAATTGGCAAAATTATATTATGAGACTGATATTAACTAACTTTTTAAATAATATATTCTTACGGCTGATTGTTCTTGATGAAGCTTCAATTGTATACTAGATACACGTTTCATATTTATTTTACTTTACTTACTTTATATTTGTCGACACTTATCATACGTACGCGTGGAAAATTTTACTTGTCTACTCATCAAAAAATTCTGTTATACTTTTAAGGTTGTTCCATGTAATAATACGAGAATACCCACATAAGTAATTTAAACTGTAGTCGCCGAAGGAAATTTTCGATTGATTCATGTTTTTAGTTTTCCAAAGTTGACAAATACGAAATCTTATATAACATTAGAGAGCAAAAAGCACTAGATAGAAATAATTAGTTAACAATTTTAATGCATACAATATTTTTATACTTCGTTTTCAACTGATAAAAAAATTACTCATTAAGGACCTAGTTCACGTTATGTGAATTAGATCCTTTCTATAATAATAGAATTGTGAAATAAATAGTGCATTTTTTCTCTATTAGGAATTAACAGTTACTATGATTTAAGTAAGACTTGATTTTTTTTAAATTTTATTGAATTGAAAGCCAAGCTTCTACAAAATAAGATTCATCCGTAGCAGAATTGTGTGCAGTGTTTATTTACTATTTTTAAGTTGAAGCACTGGCGATTTGAGGATAATCGAATTTTGAATCCCTCCCAAGTCATCCTCGTTCGTCTAAGTAGACGCTTGATTTTACCGGATGAATAATTTCCCGCTCTACAACGTACTTCCATCTTTATATTGCATTAACTATTTGATGGGAATTATTGTGAAGGCGACGTCGACGGCGTCCGTTTCCTTCGACGCTTTCAATCAAATCTAATTTCGGCGTCGCCGATAGCAAATCATTTATCACTTTCATCTGAATAAATAAAACGATTATTTATCTATTTATAATGTTTTTGAAAAAATCTATTCTTTCTTTTCCAGGTGAGTAAATCTACGCATCTCAACATTTATTCGCGTGGACCCTTTATGATAAGGCGAGCCGTAAGTTTGGAAACGTTTCGCCAAAGGGAAATATTCCTTTGCAGAATCGTAACACATTTATCATTTGTTATTTATGATATGCGCCACGTTATCCGCCCAAGTAGGGGTGCGTAATTTTTCTCCGCGCGCTTAACAAATACGATCCCGGGCAATTTTTATAATGAGCTCGCAGACTAATCTATAAGATGAATGCGACGCAACTATTTCAAAGATTATTAATGTTTTTTTTTATCATAGGTGTGGAATTGTTTGTGAATCGGCTATTGGTAAACACGTTGATTTTAAAGAAATCATGCCCATACATATTTAATCTTCTAGTTCTGTCTTTTAAAAAAGGTAAAAGTAATACATCGATTGTTTTCTCTCAAAATAACTTACTGAAACACGTTAGGAGAAATAATTCTATAAAATGGTTATTGTAAGAATAATTGATATATATAAATTAAGTAAACGGTTAGTAACCCATCGCGGATAAGCTATCTATCTCTTCACCACGGTTTCATAATGAGGAAATCGCAAACCTGCTTACAGCCTTTGTATTTTTTACAGAAAATAAATTACCCCGAAGTAGCCAAAATAAATACTGTGACACATACGGAAGCAATGCATTTTCAAATAAAAATAAAATTTATTTCAAATTATTATTCATTCAAACTTTGCAAATAGACGAACCAACTTGCCGCAGAAAAAAATGATTAATTTCCGATTTTTTTCCAATAAATTCGGCGCAAAATTTATGTTACTGCGTTTTAAATATAAAATGAATTTCTACGATTTTTTGTTACAAGTGAAGATGCTAATTACAGAGGTTAAATATGCGTCAAGTGTACAAAAAATGGTGTGCACGAAATATTAAATTTAATAATTTAGAAGAGACATGCGAACGTTCCAATGACACAATTGTTTCACATAGTCCGCTAGTTGCTGACCTCTACGACGGGGTCATATTGTTGCTCAATTTGCACACATTAGCAATGCATGAATGTTTAACATGCACGCCATTTGATGGAAGACATTCCGCACAATGTTTGGCACAGATGCAGATAACTCGTCGGAAGATATCGTTATTTGAATTCTTCGTAGGTGTTAAGCGACGTTGTCTTTGATGTAGCCGTTCCTGAGTTGAAAACAGTTTCTAAAGTTTTCGTGTAATTGCCTAAATAACTTCCCAAGAACACACCACTAACTGGAAAATGCACGTACGTATAAGGTAGACTTGATAATCCGCTCGTAACCTAATGGAGTTAAGTAGCTGTATACTAAACCCGTCATTATAAAATACAACAAAGTGATACCGTTTCTTTACTCGCTGACCCCAAGATTAATTCGACATAATGTTTTGATTGGTTCTTCGCAGTGGAATTCCAATTTTAATACATTTAAAAAAATGTGTAATTTAAATACAGCATTGAAATATTCAATTAACGTATTTTTTATTATTTAAGACATCGACTGAGGGCGCTTGATGGAATTTCAATATCAAATTTGGATTATTGAGATTTTTTACACTTCCATGTATTTTGTCACTAACGACCCGGGTTTCGCCTTTCGACATCTTCATACATTCGAGCACACGAATGGACTCGAACTGACAGACGCTAAACAGTGTCTAACGTTTATATAGATGATACAAATACGACAAATATTATTTACGAGGTAAGGTATTATACGTCTGAGAGCCACACTGATACCTGAGTTAAAATTTCGAGAATCGCCTTAATCCTTATTTTGTAAACACCACATTTACAGAGTGGCGAATTGCCGCTTTCCAACTTCTTTTGGAATTACCAGTGATTTTACAATTATAATAGCATTGTGGGTTTCGACGGGATGCAATTCGACCAAAGGGTAAATATATACAATCATTCCACGTTTAGTGACATCTGTTAGGTGTTTAAACGTATAGGATATAATAACGGAGAATTAGGAAGGTTCAGCTGCTCATTCAGAATTGGCAAGGAATTTAATTGGGCTCTATTGATTTCCAAAATTTCTTGATAAAATAATTTATGATCCCCCATGTTTTTATTCAACAGTTTAACCCCATCATCCACATTAAACGTATGGTTCTCCATTAGCAAGTGGTTGCGAATGACTGGCGAATGAAGGCGAAACCCGGGTCGTTAGTGACAAAATACATGGAAGTGTACAAATTCTCAATAATCCAAATTTAACGTATTTTTATTTATTTGAATAAAAAAGAGAAATGAATTTCGAAAAGTATTTATTTCCGAGATCTGTCAATTTGGCACGATTGGGGTCAAATGTATCATGTCTTAAAACTGCGGCTTTGGATTCTTGTACGAATATAAACTGTAACATTTTCAAAATTTTGTATGCATTTTTATAAATTCTAGTTTTTATGATACCATAATTGAATATTTTTGTATAAAGAATTTTAAAGAGTCTGGTTGTAAGCCGATCGTTTAACTTATCTTTCAAATGATTTAAGACATCGACTGAGGGTGCTTGATGGAATTTCAATATCAAATTTGAATTATTGAGATTTTGTACAAGCGTCAATTCGAGTCCATTTCTGCGTTCGAATGCCTGAAGATGCCGAAAGGCGAAAGCCGGGTCGTTAGTGATAAAATACATGGAAGTGTACAAAATCTCAATAATTCAAATTATCTTTCAAAGTTTGTTGAAGACAGGTGGATGCGAATCTTTGCTAACTAATCTCAAGAAAGGGCTACATATCTCCGACACCCATTACCTTTGGATACAGATTCACACATAATTTTATGTGAATTTGGACCCCGGACCGCAGATCGCAGTCTCAAGATTTATCAGTCGGTAACGTCGATCTTGTTAATTATAACTTTGGTATATATTTAAGAAATAACAGCTTTTTATATGACAAGGATCCAACTCGTTAAAAGTGATTAATGTAGCTCGGTACTCTTTGACAATCGGGTAGAAAAATATTTTAAATGCCTTTTATTCTCGTTGAAAAATAGCATGGTTAAGAAAAACGGCAATTGTATTTTTTTCTTTTTTAATATTGCATTTTCGTCAGGTTTCCACTTTTTGATACATTTTTGTTGGTATTAGCTTACATACTTAATTTATTATGTTGGCATAACGTACAACCTAAACTGTTAATGAAAGAAAATATTTTTTGGGTGAAAATTGTTACCATAAATCTAAACTGGTTAGTCGGCAAAGGTTGAAAACAATTTTTTACTTTATTTTTATAAAATAAATTATGTGTATTTATATGTGTAAAAACAGATTTATTATATAAAAAAAATTATATACATAACATTTTTATTACTGATTTTGTTGGTTTTGATTTTTTTTGAAAGTTTTCAATATTTGTCAAATTTGTAACACAAGAATCAAGATTCTCTGGTGTCATAGATGTATCAATTTAACTTGGCCACTAGTGAGGGTGCCATCGTCACGTTAGGAATGTTGCCATACTCTACCAGAACAGAAATTTCAAATAATTCCAAAACTGATATTTTGGCGACGGTTATTAAAAGAAGACAAGATATTTTTTTTGCATAAAATGGCAATTGGAGAAATTTATTCTAAACCGACAATTGTTCCAAATTCGGCGGCGACCAAGTAATGTTCGTAATACTATAGTCTATTTCGCAAAGTATTCTGGACCCATTTCATTTGGGAAAATGTTTGTTCACAAGAATATGTTCAACCAAATGCTCATAATAGAGGAAATACAATTTTTTCAAGCATGAAAAATGTTGTGGTAATGACGCCCAGCTAGATATTGCATTCATGTGACCGTGTTCTGTGTTTTCAATATGCTGGTGAAGATCTTTAAGTTTATTTGTCCATAGAACTGAATATTTGAATTCAATTTGTTTAGCGATGGTCCAAATCAAAACACATTTTTTTTCAATTTTACGTTTGTGAAATCTTTCCCCTTCGAGTTTATCGTAGGTGTTTAATTATTATTCTTCTTGAGCTTATTGCCATAAAGAGTTTTGGCATCGACAATGTTAATAAACTCACTTTATTCCTCATAAACTATTTTTTAGTTACAATGAACAATGTAAAAATTACTTTTAAATGCCTTCTTGAATATCTAGTCTAGTCCGTAAATTTTGATTAAAAATATAAAATTGGTGTCAGAACTATTGTACCATTAATTTTCAATATTCGCACAGTCATAGAATTATTCTAAAATTGTACAGAAAGCATAAACAAATATGTAATAAAAACACTGAGCGCAGGGTGAGGACTTACGGAAAATCCGCTTTGGAAATCGTTGCATTAAGATGAAAGTATATTCCCAAATGTGTTTGGTATGGGAATTCAATTCCAAATGTCATTTGCATGAATAAAGAATTTGAAATTGCTTTTTATAAATTTCGATGTTTTAATCTTCTTTTCCATAGAAATATTTTTGCCTAGGGCACATGGATGTTTGTGATGTGAAAATAAAACCGATATTTAATTGAATAGCAATTTTGCTGTTTTTCTTACCTGTATGCTTTTCGATTTTACAAAATCATGGAGCAAATGCTTTATAACACACACATCAATTTCAACACACGTACTAATGTAATGATATATTTACGCATTTTCTTTTTTAAAACCGAATATTTATGTGGATTATCGCATGGAAGTATACTCACAATTGTAAATAAAAAGAGATTAATTATTACTGTATAAAAAAATCTGAAATTAGCAATGTTACATCTCTCGCGCCCGATAAAGTAGAAAAATTCCTCTCTTAATTTTCCTAGAATAATTGGACAATTAGAATCAATGACTACGTTATAATTTAAGATATCGACTGAGGGTGCTTGATGAAATTTCATTATCAAATTTTGATTTTCATGCGTTTGTCAATAACGACCCAGGTTTAGCTTTTTGGCATCTTCAGGCATTGGAGTACACGGATGAACTCGAACGTATGGAAATGTACTAAATTTGAACGATTAAATTTTGACTACTTTATAGTTTAAAATCTTACGACGAATTGAAATTTAATGAAACCTTAAAACATAATTTTAAATTTGAATTGTTGAGATTTTGTACATTTTCATGTATTTCGTCACTAACTACCCGGGTTTCGCCTTTTGGCATTTTCAGGAATTCGAGCACACGAACAATTCAAATTTGATATTAAAATTCCATCAAATATCCTCAGTCGGTATCTTAAATTATAAAATATAATTTTGTTAAAAATAGCACCATTGTTTCAGACAACGGTTGGCAAAAGTGGTTAGTTTTTCCATCGAACGCAAAAAAACGATATTTTATCTACTACCATTCATATTTGGAAAACATTGGAATGCTTACTCGTCTGTATCAACGACCGACAAAATGCTTTTTCACATAAAATATATGTTTTCAATTTTATAGATGCGTTGCACACCTTTGGCGTTCTACTAATTTTTAACTTTTGGTATCAGAATAGCATAGACAGAAATTAAACTTTTTTGACAAATAATAATCAATTTGCCTCCGGAATAAGGAAGCGATTGAAAATTATGCTAATAAAACGTAAAAGAATGTCCTGTCAGCCTTAAAACTGTCAGATGCCAAGACTGTTTTATAGTCCGCAAGCTTAACATAAAAGCTTTTTTAATTCCATAATATGTAAGCGTCGCCATTTACTTCACTCTGAATCCTTTTTTAATGGATTTGGTATTCAAATGATAGTAATAGACTGAGCTCAACTGTCAGGACAGCATAAAGCAGTCGAATAAAACATTTCGCCTGAGGATTTTTTAATTACCCTTTAACGAGAGATGGGTGTTGGACTTGGCTATTTTTCGCTCTTTGTGTTGTTCACGGAGGAGGTATCTTCTCATTTGAACCTAATAAAACTAAAAAAATATTGTTTTCTGTCCGAAAATTTCCAATTTATAACCTGAAAGCTTTTCATTTGAAAACACCTTCTTTTTCCGTATTATTGCAAAATTCCCTCCGACACTTCATTTCATTTCGAAAAAGAAATCTTTTTTTATTTAAGGTAAAAGTACCCGTAGTTGACCGCTTACGAGAAAAATTCAACAAAAGTATCGATTAACGTTTAGCATTAGACCGAATGTTGACAAAGCATGTGTATTGATAGTGGATCAAATCTCTTAATTAATATGATACGACAAGAATTAGGAAAGTGTCTGTTAGAAAAAAGTTTTGTTCAATTTTTAATGGTAATGTTTCAGTAGTCGACCATGAAAAAAATTGAAAGTTCCAGAAGTCAACCACTTTACCCCCTGTAGTTGATCATTTCTAATCAAAGGGTTTCATGACAACCTTTCATCAGACACTCTTAGTTGAATCAAGTAGCATATGCTTACATTCACGGATATCCTTAACAATTCTCTTAAGAAATTCCAAATAAAACACTTACTTTATGAAGGTGTTTTTTTCAAATGGCCGCTATGACGCCTCAATGACATATATGGTGATGTATTAGTTCCCCAATCTGACAAAAAATGGTTTCACTTGTTTGAACTCTACAATTTAGTTCAATCCCATGTCTACGCTTCTTATTTTGGGCACTTTTATTAAAAAAAGGTCGACTTCTGGTACATGGTCAACTACCAATACATTTACCTTGCAGAGTTTCAAGAGTTAAACGATCATTTTTGTAAGATAGTGACTTTCATAAAATAACTTTATACAAGTTGGTTGTCTTACCGTTATGTTAATGCAGCAATTTATTTCACGGCCACCTTGCGTGATTGAATAACTTATAAAGGCTCTTATATCTTACTTAATTATAATATTCAATTAGACGAAAATGTTATCAGTCGTCAGACTCATCAGGCAGTAGTTATTATTATATACAATTCACGTTGCTCATTGTCAATACTGTATTTTATAAGAAATATTTTTTTGATTTAATTAGTCAAAAAGTCACTCTTTCCTATACTTCTTTCCCTCCTTCAGACTAATTAAATTGCTTTAAAAGTTTTTAAACTATGACGATTGACATTGTTTGCAGGAATTCTTTTCCTCATTCCTAATTCTCATGCTAAAAAGATGAATCGGTAGTTCTGCATTCTTAAATAATTGTTGTGAAACTAAATACTTTTATATATTCGATACTTTTTTATCGTATTTTAATGGAGTGCTGCCCAGTAAAAGCCAATTCAATCAATAATGTGGAAGTGGCTCATATTTTTTTCTGGAATTTATTTTCTATGGACGAATTGCAAAGGGGCGTATTATCAGGGAGCATTTTTTCATTGTCCGAACAATACGATGTCTTTGCCATGAAAAGAAAGTGTTGTTCGCACCTTTTGCTCGAATAGTTTTCCTTACCTTTAATATCCACTCGAGCGCTTGGAATTTCATCCAAATCAATTGAAACTTTTTTCTCCTCTTCCTTTGAAAATTTATAAACCAAGTCTTTACGAAAGCCTTCTGTAGTGCTTATTAGAGCCCCTCTTACTGAAATAATCGAGGTTTTCAAAGAATTTACATTTATACCGGACCGATAATTTTGAAAGCTCCTCCAGACAGACTACTTATTCTCTCTATAATTATTCTTCTGTTTTAGAATCCATCATCACAAGGGTACTTACGATTGTACCAGCACCATCAGCTACTGTCTTACACTGTTTTATATTTTGACTACAAGTATTTAGATGTCTTCGTAATATTATTTGGTTTTTAATTATAAATATTTTCTATAGATGCGGCGGTAACTTCATGGAAATTCATTTTTAATACAAAATTAAAATGGATGTCTTTGTTATTTGATTAAAAAAGTTATCAGTTTTAATTTTACATTAATAAATTTAATGTTCTTAACTGTGTTTTTCTGGTGAGATGTTATTTTTATGGTTATAAAAAAAAAAGTTTTATTCATATCCAAATGTTCTACCGGTCCGCTCAGCTCATTTTTAATTGACCCTAATGAAACTTATAGTTATACCTAGCACTACCTACTACGTCTTTGGATCATTTTGACTGGGCATTTCTTCCAGCACAACAACGCTGTATCGATTGATTGCCATTCGCATGCCTTAGAAGCAAGTATTCAAGTTGTGGTTGTTACCCACGAAATTGTATTGAAAAATAGCACTGTGTAATGTGGACTATCTGTGACTTGTCCTTTTTATTGTATATCCAATGAATGAAACCCTTACTTAGGGTAGTTTTCAATGTTGTTCTTTGTAACCAGCGACTGCCAATCGGATTAAAATTCATCGGTAGAAAAGTAATATATAAGTTACCCTTATTCGCCACTTATTGTTTTTCGTGCGGGAAACTATTTGACTGGCACTATTTTGAATTTAACTGCTTTTTCACGCCCAAGTCCTTTCACGAAGTTTTCCTTTCTACCGAGCAAAGCGAAACTACCGCCTTTGTGCTCATTATACGAACGCCTCTGCCCCAGGCTGGCTCTGTTTTGCGTATAAAATTGTTTTATAACTCATCTTTTTGGAGTAGTCTTTGACAAAGTGGGCTCATGTTGATGTTCTAAGCTATAACTATCCTTTAACTGTTCACCTGAAACAATATGCTGGATCTATTTGCTTGAATTTTCCTATTTACGGTTAACAATTTAAACTAAAACAGATAAATTATATGTATTTCCGAATTTTAATCATTCCTCGAAGCTTAAATAAAAATTAAACTTTTACCATCTTTTGTTTCACCTTCATAAAATATAAAATTTGTTTATTTGAACTATTAATCCTGTGTGGAGAGATTACAAGATATATTGAAGACTACGTATCCTATAAATAATTGGACGGCTTCGATCAGCTCACAAGCGTTTTCAACTGATACAAAATATTAATTAAACCATGGTATTTAAAGCATCATACAACATAATTTTGACATTCAACTTAAGATAATGAATATACATCAATAAAAGGAGTTATGGATAGTATTAAAAATGCACAGCTACTATAAATAATATAAAATTAAAATTGATAACCTAGTTATTTCACTTGGTTTATCACTAACGTGTCGCGTTTCGCCTCTTTAAGAACTAACCATATCGCAAATTTATTTATTTGTAATGTAAACAATGATTCTAATTCTTACATTAAATAAAGGGTGAGGGGTGGGTTTTATTCCATTCTACTGGACGCGCGGAGGAGGGTAAGATATACACAATGTTACACTATTTACAAATCAATTATTGGTACTTGGAGGTGAAAAACCCAAGGGAAACAAATTTAATGGTGAGCCGCCTGTTCTGTTTAAAATGTCATTTCCATAAAAAAAATTATATGTACAGATACGTGTGGGAAATAAATTCACGAATAAGATAATGCTTTCAATGCTGCGAAGAAATTTAAAAATGATCTCTTGCTGTTCAATTATATATTCAGTGTATTTTTATTATTTTGAATTATGTTTTTTGTGTGTATTTTCAGTCTTTCATGTAGATTTTTATTTTAAACACTTCAAGAGTTTGTTTTACATATAGATTTTCAATATTTTCAGTAGCTCTCCTTTGGAATTTTCGACTTTCATTCAAATTCATTTTACAGTTAATTTATTTGAGTGGTTCAAAGGTTCTTTCTATCGAGCATAAAAATATTCGTAAAAATAAATCTCTACCCATAAAATATTTGATTCATTTACAAAGGTGAAAAGTTTACCTCTATCATCCGAAGGAATAAAATTTCCCTCTGAAAATTCCCGCTTCCGTATTTCAATTGCGCCTCAATATTATTTATCATCTTACGACCGGAGTTAAGAAAACTTTTTGTATTGCACTCTCTTGTTCGTTGTTGTTTATTTAATTACACCTCCAGATTTTTATCTGCAAGAAAGTTCAACGTTGTTATTTAAATTAAACCATTTAAAAAGGTTCTGCAAGTGTTTTTTTCTCTTTCGAATGCCGGCGAGCGACTTCAGCCAGAGTTTCTCTTTGTGGAAACTTTCAAAAACAAACAATTGTTTTCCTTCCCCACATAACCCAGTGGCCCTTTCTAAGCCTTCATTTACATCGTCCTTTTTTACTTTTATGCTGTGCCATATTCTGGTAAAAAAATATTGCTGATGATGAGTCAGATTAGTGTTAAAGTGATACCATTATATATTATATTACTACTTTTATTGTAGGTAAATTATTTTTTGTGGATGTTTATTCTATCGAACTGTTGAGTGAGCTCGTATATTAACGCTGAGATTGATTGTGCTTATTAGATAACGCTAATACATGATCTGATCCGTTAAAAATGTACAATTCATTTACTCCCTGAGAGAATTAATACCCTATCCATCAAATTCACGCTACATTTACATGCCGACGCTTTCAATTTATAAATAATTTTACACATTTAAGCTTCGTTCATTTCAAAATTGCCAGAATCCAGACAGATGTTCTTCGCTCGACGATAGTGTTTATTAATTATCGATTTTGCCTACAGAGCTTACGTTAAGCTGCCGTAAATATTTATCAGTCTACACATTTCGTTTGTATAGCTATGTAATGCCGCGTCTGAACTGGCCAACGATTGCTTTGCGTAATTTTCTTCAATATGGAATATTTGAAAGCTGCCACGTAACAATAGATCTACCAAATCGGGATACAAATGAATGTGTTAATCTACAAATATATTCAATATTATTGTATATCATTCATAAATTTTCTTTCTTGTCCTTGTTTGTTGACGAAATCTTTAATTAAAAAAGAACTGGCCGATCCACTCATTTCTTTAACATACACTATTAATATTATTTCCTTCTTTTATCTTCCCACTCTCCACTCCCAGTCAATTGTAAAGAAATTCTCTCTCTTTTTAATTTCCAATGTTTATCAAATGATTAGAATCAATATATTTTTTTTAAATACAATACAATTGATCTGAAGATGAGAATTGAATTATTGAGAATTATCTTATTCTCATTGAGCTTGATCGACCACGTTGAAATAATAGTTTTTAATAATGAACGTACATCATCAAAATATTATCAATTGTTAAGTTTATTAACTGTCAATTCTTGGTGGAAAGACTGGAAATGTATTATATTTTAAAAATAAAATACAATTTGTTTCGTACAACTTCCACATTTTTATAATTGCTTTCACGAGCTTTATCAACTGTTAAAATACAAATCTTTACATGCCTCGTCATATAAATAGCCTTTGAAAGCTACTATAATATTATAAAATTAGAGCGAGGCACATATTTATTAAAGTGAACGCGGCTTTCACACTACGTTGTTATCTCTGAAGGGCTTTGAGTGTTGAGTTATAAAAAACAGTGCCGAAAGGTTTATATTTGAAAGTTTATTAAGATGTTAGACCTCTTTTTCAAACTCCACCGTAACATCATTAGCTCCGTAAATATACATGCTAATGAGGATAACATTTAGTATTGAAAATTGGATTGAAGAAAGATTGGTACCTAGTCTATTTTACCGTGTTTAATAATTATATATGTATTATTATTGGCACGAGTACACAAGAAAAATAATACCACATTAAGCAAAGTTATCGCATTTACATTTAAGATCAATTCGGGAAATTTAAGATTGAGTGACACCATCTCGAATATGTTATATACCAATACTTGTTTTAGACTGCACTGATACCGTAAAGGGCATAAAGGATTATGACATTGTTTTCCTATGTTATCAGTTTTTATAATTGTCATTGGTGATCGTAATGTTTACTAGATGTATAATGAGTAATCATATTTATAATTCTTACTCCGGCTTATCACTCATTTTCTTTGATTTTATTTACTAAGTGCGAGAAAAAAATATGTTCAGAATGAACTCCTTGACAAATTTTAAAACTTAAAATCTTTAGATAGAACAGGACAGTATTGCATTTTAGCTATAATATGTAATTGTATTCAATGAATTTAAGAATCTTATGTTTCCCTATTCGTGTCTGATGTAATTGATGCATAATTTACGCATCACTTATTTTAGATTTATCACAAAAATAAAAAATTTCAAGCCGCATTTTATTACAAAATTAACAAACGAGCTCCCAGTGCACACTTCAACATTCACCGAAACGAGTATATAATACCCCCGGACTAAGGAGACAGCTTCTAATTTCTAATCTCAACGAAGCTCTCCAATTTACTGCGCATAAAAGATGACAGTTAAACTTTTACTTGCTCCTCATTTACGACAGGTTTAAATAGTTTCCTGTCTTTAGAATCTCTACCAGAAACCTTAAAAGGCGGGATTTTAAGCCAGTTCTACGGCTGATAGTTATGCGCCTTCGCAGTGCTTCGGCAATGCTTGGATGACTTACAAGCCAGTTAATAAAAAAATAATCACCGATATTCCTATAAATGCAAAAAAAAAGTCGTAATGTTTTATGTTTAGTTTAATGATGTTAAGTCGAGATGGAAAGACATTATATTTTTATTAATTTCTTGTTTCCCGCAATAAACAGTTAGTAAACCATAAAAACGTATACACTTGGTTTATATTAATATTTTGTGTACTGGATTTTTTGGTTCAAACAAAACTAACTAACCGGTGAACTACTTTTTCTGGTGGACTCAGCTTTAACTTTGTGAAAATGTATTTTTAATGTAAAATTATAACAAAGTACGTTTATTGTACCATATTTTGATTTTTTAACACTTATTATCCTCAATTATTTTATTTGACCCCAAGTGTCGCGTAATTACATCTTATTTGAATTCACATGAGAATGTGAATGACAGTTCTCGTAATATGTGTATTCATTATACCATCACCAAATTTCTTTTATTATGTATACTAGCTATTTCTAACTGTACAATTTACAAATTCATTATTTATTACGGAATTGCAACACTGTACAAGTAGATTGTTCTTCGTAATTTGCAAAGCGACGTGATTTGATATAAATGGAGCTATTAATTAATGTATTGTACTTAATTACGTATAAAAGGGGATTTTAATTTTATGCGAAGATTCCATTCCAAACCTTAGGGAAATGCGGTCTTGGTAAATTTTATGATTTACAACGAAAATATTAAAATAGCACTATAAAGAAAACGACGTTTAAACTCAATAACGGTTTTAGAAAATAATATTAGTTGTATTCAGGGCTGTGGATCTGGAGTTGGAGTCGATGACTGTGGTGTTTTTGGAAGAATTAGGAGTCGAAATAATCCGAGCGACTCCATTTTTGTGTATAATTTTCTAACTTAGTTAACTATTTGGATAAATAAATAATATAAAATTAAAATTGATAAATCTGTTTTTCCGCTGATTGTATTACTATTTGTGAAACGTGTTCCGCCTTTTTGTGAATCTGGAATAACAAAGTAATCAACTTTATTTTAATATTAGAAATTAATTTCCACAAAGTTAAAAATGATGTATGTTGGCATTGTTTACATAATGAGTACGTAGAATTGAGCGTCTAAAGCAGTGATGGCGAACCTATGACCTACGGGTCATAAAAGGGTCATAAAAAATGAAAAAAACAAACAAAACATGGTATTTTTTAATCACCGTCCCCTCGTCCTTTCCAAGTGACGGCACTGACTTAGTGACCCACCAGCTAGTACTAAAAAATAAAATGAAGAAAATTTGACCCACTTCTCAAAAAGGTCCGCCATCACTGGTCTTAAGTATTCCAATCACTACCTTTTCTAGTTTTTTGTTTAAATTCTTAATGATGGATTTGCTTAAATTTTTTTATACTCATCAGTATTTAGATTTTGGTATGTCAATATTATATACGCTATAGATTTTAAAACCAGGAATTGTAATTTTTTTTTTAAATCGGAGTTGGCTTTTGGGACAATGTCATAGTGGCTGGTTTTAACGACACTACCGACTGGATTAATTTCATATTTTATGAATGAAAAGCAACCTAGAATAATTATGTTATTTAATTATCGTAAAGTATAACACCAGCAAAACATATTTTGTATACAATAATTATTTAATTTAAATATACATACAATTGCTGAATCGGTTGAATAAAGAATCTGGTTTTACAATTAAGGTAAATAGGGTCGCGTCCTTGATAAGAACAGAAGTTAAGCACCTCGATGTCACATTAAATTATACTTTGTCATTTGTTATTTAGATTTATTTTACGCTCTTAAATAAGTATAATCAATGTGTATTATGAAAATAGTTATTACTTTCACTTTACTGTTCACATCTATTAATTGACAACTCTTGTTTGTTTGGATTTGCAGCATGTGTACTCGCACAATTGGTATTTGTTACTAAAAAAGTTAAACATGTTTTACGAGTACAAATATTTTGCCTAAAATCTAAATGATACGTACCTTTACGATGTAAGGGGTCACTAGGGAAATTACAAAACCCTAGTTTTGAGATGATCTAGATTCTAAAAAAAGAGTAATATTTTAATATTTTCATATTTTTTTTTTTTAAAATACGTTTTTAGGTTTTGAAGGCAAACAATTCTAATAATATTGATTTATGTTTGTAAAAACTGAAAAAGTAAGAAGTCTGGTAAACGTGGTTTTGTAGTTTATTTCTGTAGTTTAAGTAGTTCTGTAGTTTAAGCCATGAGAATTCCAAATGACGATGATCAAAGATCAATGTATTATATTTTTATATTCTATTTTGATTTTTTTACCGCACCATTTTGATTCTAAGACATGTGCAATATTGTTTTAATTGTGCAATACTTTATTTTGACCCTGAGTTCCGAAAAAAATGCACCTCGCACACAACTAATAAATATTTAAAATGCGTTAATGCAAGTAAAATTTTAAGATACCGAGTGGGTGAAGTGAAGCATCATTATTGTGAGAACGGCAGACGTTGCAAAAGTTTCGACTCGTTCGGTCGATGGCGCGGCGCTGCTTTATTCGGATTCCGTCCCTCGGTAGTAATTAGATTTATCGTCGAGCAGGTTTAATTATCCTCCTGGAAAGTTTTTTAAGACTTCGCCGGGAATTCCTGGAAGTTTCGCCTCCGCGGAATATCGGGCCGGGAACCTAGTTACGAGGAGTTGTAATTTTTAGATTAATCCTTCGGCCCAATGCCCGCTTTCTGCGCTCAACGGCCATCAAATGTAGTAGAAAATTGGCTTGTTGGAATTCCTAAGCTGTCATGGTCGCCTCATTGATTATATACCCCATTTGAAATTAAATATTACAGATCTTTGATCCTTGAGATGTGGGGTTTTGCCTTAGATTTAATATCATTAGTTTTGAATTTGGATTATTGAGATTTTGTACACTTCCATGTATTTTGTCACTAACGACCCGGGTTTCGCCTTTCGGCATCTTCAGGCATTCGAGCACACGAATGGACTCGAACTGAGATACAGTAAACAGTGTCTAACGCTTATATAGAAGATACAAATGCGACAAATATCATTTACGAGGCAATACATTATACGTCTGAGAGCCACACCGATACCTGAGTTAAAATTTCGGAAATCGCCATAATCCTTATTTTGTAAACACCATACTAACAGAGTGGCGATTGCCGAAGGCGTTGCCGCTTTTCAACTTCTTTTAGAAATACCAGTGATTTTACAATTATAATAGTATTGTGGGTTTTGACGGGATGTAATTCGACGAATGGGTAAATATATACAATCATTCCACATTTAGTGACATCTGTTAGGTGTTTCAACGTATCGGATATAATAGCGGAGAATTAGGAAGGTTCAGATGCTCATTCAAGATTGGTAAGGAGTTTAACTGGGCTCTATTAATTTCTAAAATTTCCTGATAAAATAATTTATGATCCCCCATGTTTTTATGCAACAGTTTAACTGATTTAGTAATTGGGTATTTATTTAATATGGTCCGACTAACTAATAAGCTTAATAAAGCTTGGAGTCGGTATGTAGAGATAGATATAGAAGAACATTTTATAATTAAAATATTAATGTATCGTCGTTGTTTTGGAAGAAGACACTAACTGAAAAATACTAGTTTTGAGTAATTGAACTTCAAGTTTGTCAAATGTTTGAAATGCTATACCTTTTTCATTTTTTTTGATTGTATAAAACTGTTTTTATATATAAGTATAATTTATAAAAATAAGTGTGTTCTTTCACACTGTAGAGTTTGAAATAAGGAACCTTTTGGTATAACAAACTCACTGTGTCGTTTTTTCGATTTAGTGTTTTCTTCCAGAACAGCGACGATATAAATATATTATAAAATATTAAAAATGTATTAAATTTGGATTATTGAGATTTTTTACACTTCCATGTATTTTATTTTTTTAAATGTATTTCATGTATTTTTACCATATTCGCTCAATAGTAATCATGTTCACTTCTACAAAACTAGTTGAATCAAGCACACAAACACTGTATAGTTATATGGCTTGCTGGTTGTTTCTAAAATACGCTAAAAGCGAGTAAGAGAGATTGAATTGAATATTTTATTGACACTCATTCCTTTCGATTCAAAATCATATATTTAGTGTACAGTCAAAGCATGTGCAATAGTTAGTTAACCATTGTAGGTGAGTACGTGAGTGAAGGTCGGCGATAATAGTTCTTAATACAGTGTATTGAACATTTATTTCATTGCTTTTAACCATTCGAACTGTCTGCAGGTAGCTGAATTGGGTCCACGACAGGCGATTGGTTAGGCCACATACGATATTGCGGGACGGGACCACGCATGCTGTTGGATAGTGTGGCGTTGGTTTGGTGTGACACAACAATACTGCTCTCATAACCAACTTAGCCATACGTATCATTAATTGTGTCGTAGACCGTAGGCTTTTATTTACACGGTGTGGTTCTCGGGACTCGAGATTCCGCTTTCTTAAAATATGTATGTCTCAAAATTAAGTAATTGGTTTTTTGGTTTTTGTGAATATAAACGGTAATGTAAAACAACGTATAACTGATTTTCATTATTATTTTTTTTAACCATATCCGCTCCCTATTCGGAGCATATGGCCATCACGCGGTTCCTCCAAGCAATATAATCGTCTAATAATCAAATATTTGATATCAGTACAAGACATATCGTCACCTTGGGTAAACAAGGTTCTATTTGTAAAAGCTTAAACTGTTTAGGAGAAGCAATTTAAGATATCAAAAAACGTATCTTTCTGAATAAAATACACTTCCACATACGTGAATGAAAGAGACAACCGCTTTAGAGACTGTGATTTCCTTCACGCGATATTTCTAATTATGTATGCAGATGGAATCTTGATGCACCGTAAAATTTGTATCTTTTTCAAATTTTTTTTTTTTTTTAATTTTTAAAAATTTGAATTTTGATGGATTTACGGATAATTGTAAGGTTTTTTTAATGCAGATAGAACCGTATTTGAGTTCAAACAAAACTGCATTAAAAAGTGATTTTGTGAAAAACAGCAGGTGTAACCATATTTACCTACCCAAGGCGCCGATATAATATTATCTTATATTATTTTGACCACTTACGCTCACACATAAATGAAAAAAAATTATAATATATGAATCAATGTCAAAACAATATTAACATTACCAATTATTCTAAAAAAAGATTTAAAAAGTAGAGATTTTCTTCAACAATTACCACAATTTCTCGATGAATTTTCGTTCACAACCACTAAACGTGATTTATCATTTTTAGTTATGCTCTACCGAAATGCTAGTAAATTTGTTCAGTACTACAATAACGTTTAATACACAAATTACGCTAGACTTAGTATCGTAGTTAAAGTAAGCATGTTATATTGATATGTTTGATGAATTCTGGGTTTCTTGCTGTAACGAAGTTAAAGCGTCTACTGAGTCCACTTAATATTAGTGAAATTTCTGAACAAAACACCTTTTCTGATATTGTTAAGGTTTGTAATATAATATTTCGATCAATAACCCTTCCATTTGGTATATTAATTATTTCGTAGCGAGATTGTTATTTTATGTGTTATCAACGAAATATTCGTGCAAGACATCTCAGTTGCGTGCAAATTGAAAAAGTTGCCAAGCGCCAAACTTTAACCGTTTTATATTTTACGTCCAATATGAAAAGACTACCTACGATATTTGCGAGTAACAAAATTAAAAATCAATCCACCCGTCTAAAACCCAAATTCTCACGTATTTCAATATTTATAGTCGTTTAAATTTACCTTTCCTTTGTATCAAAACCCATATCATCAAAACTTTGACATTGACACGTGACTGAATTATAATAATTATAATTCAGAAAAAATAATTTCTTTAAAAGTAATTTTGGAAAACGTCCAATGCCTGCAAATGTAAATCGTATGAATCCTATGGTGTGTAGATTAAATTTGCGTGTTTCATTCCTAAATAGCATGCGATTCATTTTGTTTAAGCGTTTGATTTAGAAATAGATTAGTAACGTTTCTTTTTTTTTGCGCGTAGAACAAAAAAGAAAGTGATGGTTGAATGGTATTACTTGACATTAATTTCGGTTCAAATCAGTATTACGTGGCCTGAATACTTTGACTTTACTTAAAAGATACTCATAATACACGTTATATATTTCTTCAATGTTCAAATATATATTGTTATGTGGGATCACTTTATTTTTAGTGAAATAATTTGTTTTTTGTGGAATGTATTTTTTATATAAGTGAAAACTATTTTTATGAAAGTGAATTGAGCCTTTTTTAAATGGTTTGCGAATTCTGACTATTTTATAACACCATTCGTACATTAATTATTATTTTAATAGAAAGGTTGTATGTCATTCATCATAAATTATCTTATACGTAGATACGTATTTTAACAGTTATGTAGACTATATAAATTATTTTTTATTATATTCTCGAATTTATTTGTCATAGTACTCATTACACATGTATAAAAATCATTATTATTCAAATGATGATAAAAATACTTCTGTAAATGCATAAGTGAATAATTGAAAATAAATTAATTTTTACTCGCGCATAAACATTATTTCACAACAAATTATTACGCCAAAGATGGACAAGTTTTATATCAAATACAGCTACTGAAATATTTGAACTACGCGAATGCGATTCTTTCAATAGAAAATACGTGCCATTATTTATGTATTTTTACTGTAATGTCGTGACTTATTTGTACTCGTGTAATAAATTTCCTGTCTTGTATTCTTGTCATAATCCAAGCGTTCAGCACAGTCTTTCACAATCGTATTCTGCATACAGACTATTGTGCAGGTTTTATATTATTGAAGTAGTCTTATTAAATTTGATGACATAAATTGTAATTCAACTGACTGTGTCACATTTAGTAGTCAGTAGAATTACTAAATTATCAATTTTAATTTTGTAAATAAATGAATTACCAGAAAGTTACCGCCGAAGCTATCGAAAATACCTCATTAAATTGTAATTAACTACCATGAAATTTGGTTGATCTCAAAGATAATTTTTCCAAATTCGTTCAAGTCGGCGTTCGTCGCGCAGTTAGTAGCGTCGCTGGCTACGGTTACGGATGTCTCGGGTCCAATTCCCGGTGCGGACGGTTTTCATAGATTGATCTTTCAATCGATTTATGGATTTCTGTTCGTATTCTGAGTCCTCTCTCCCACCCATCCCATCCTCACGGGGCGTATCGAGATCGATTAGCTAACCACCAGTTATCTCATAGCCCTATCCTTCTATCCCTACTATCTTCGATAAAAGATAGGTTGAGCAACTGAGTAACAAGCGGTTCTGGTAGCAAAAGTCTGTTAAGATACCTTCATTAGAAGACCATATGCTCCACATTGGGAGCGGACATGGAAAATAATTCAGAGAAAAGATTTTGTAATTTAGTATCATTTTGATAACTTTGAAAAAAATTAAGGTTAACTTTAATTTAGTAATATGTTCTACTGATGCCGTCATTGTCTTCAATCATTCAACCTTTAAATTTCCGATCATAGTATATAATATTTAAAGCCATCCAGCATTAAAACTTAACGTTTATAGCTTAATCTGGATCAATATGTATCAATGGATTTAATTACTAGCGTATTTTTTGCATCCGACAGCATTGTTACAATACGAAAAATAAAATTTTAAATATACAATGAGTTATAACATGATAACATTTTTCCTGAAGCTTTTTTTTAAATATTTTGTTATATTATTAAATATTATTAAAAATGTTGTGATGAACAATCGAATCGGATTTTCCGCGTTGCCGCAAAACAATATTCAAATATTAAAATATACCTAATGTGGGATATGCACTCATTGTATCTTAAATTGCTTGGGAACATGTCTGGTATTTTACTGTAGTCTCACTTTACCCACAATAAACCGTTAATTTATTTAAAAGTACTACTTCACCTGTAAAATTTCGATCCGAAAACTTGAAAGCACTGACCAAAGCCGCCGTTCAGCGGGGTGTCGCTCAAACGGACGTCGTGGCGTCATTTTGTTTGGGGGCGATCGTTCGTGTCATCCGATACCCCGGCTCGCTGCGCTCCAATCTGCACCCGCAACCTGAATGCCTGGAAATAAATATCACGATCAACCTATATACGTCCGGTGAAGCGCGAAAAATCTACAACTTTTCACAATCCTTTATTTTACCTCTGTCAGGTGCCTGATGGGGGACAACATTGTCGTTTCCCATTGTGGAATATATATACATATTTTATATATATTTTATAGACCATATAATTACATATATATATTATTTAGTCATAAACATTTTCCACAGGTGATGTTAAAAAAAAGATATGCTAGTGTTTGAACATTATTGTATTGCACACACATGTATATTTATTTTGCTTGATGACGATTTGCGATGTTTTTCATTTTAACTTCAATATAAATTATAATATTCGTAGTTTTAACATAGAAATTAATGCATTTAAAAACATATGTTTAAAATGCGATCGACAAAAATAAAGAAGTTTAATATCGTCAACACCAAAGTAAACATATAATATTTAATATAATGGAACTGAATTTACAACCCTATTTAGATTCATTTGCCTCCTATAAAGTGTACAGAACCAAGTATTTTCGAATGAACATAATAGGACCCTTTCTTATGTAAAGCCAAAGAATATTATAATATAATTTGTGATTTGATTGAATTACGAGGAAAGCATTTAGCTTTAACTTAGTTCGCTTATTTTTCATTTTTCCATTATTTGACAACGGTTTGTGTCACAAGTGTTGACGTCAACCTGTTGAAATCCCACAAGTGTTAAATAAATCTATTTCTACCTTTATACTTTGTATTAAAAATAAATATATAGCCAAATGTACACTCTAAAAATATTCCTAGTTGTTGCCCTTTGCGTTATTTCATTTCGTTGTTTCAGCATATCATAATTAAGTGTGTTGTTTGTACATTGATAATCATTAATTGAAGACCTCCTACTTGACATATTGTAAATAAAATATTTAATGTAATAGTGGTATAATTTATGAATTCGACTGAGGGAGTTTTAGCCCATAATCTCCACTTTAGCGACTGCCATAGTCAATAAAAGTTTGCTACGAAATATATTTTTTGATGTAAGATATTAAACGTGACTGATTAAGAACAATAAGTTAATATACGGGAACCTCTTACGACTACTTAATTGTAGTTATTTTAACCCAATCGATTGATCAATATATGTTACCAAAATTAACCTCTATAAACATACCCATAAATCTGCAAATTTATTTGCAACCTTTGCATGTTGATAATTCAAATTTCAAATAGCTTTCTCGTAATATATTTCAAAAAATATAACTTCGAAATATGCTCGTTTACATTCTACAAGATATCTTGTATAATACACACGGAAAAAATATTTTTAAGTAGAACAAAACTTCGAACTTACCCTAGAACTCCGCGCTTCGTAAGCTGTTCCCGAAGAGAATAGGCAATTTAAATTTATGTGCATTTTAATGCACCAGGATTATTTATTTGTCGTAGCCGTATGTGCACTGCAAGTCACGGAAAACAAATAAAAGTGAATGCATGCATATCTTAGCTTCTTTAATTTATGTACTGAATAAATTACTATAAGAGCCCATTGTTTTAGTTATCAAGTAAGAGTTTGATGCAATTTTTTCATTCATTACTTTCATAATTAAAAGAAGATGTAGGAGCTACAATTACAAATCATTAAAACTATTGTCAAATAGCTAATGCCAATTATATCTGAAAATCCTTGTATAACTGAATGCATTGCTATTTTTTTTATCCTATTAGAATGCAGCTTAACCAAGTACTTCAAATTCAATCAACAAATATATTTATATATATTTCAAATGTATTATGGTTGTTGAGTAATTTAGTTGTAATTTTCTTTACCCGACAGATAATTTATTTCGCATGTGTACTATTTTCAGTATACAAACGTTTTTAATTAATAGTGTGTTTATCTGGTAGCGAATTGATGAACGACGTCTCCTGCGGCACCGCTTAAAAACAATGGCTTGTATTTTTGACAGGTGTTGGTTGAACATACGTCCGTTTTGTTTGTGTTTCTTGTTAGTGCCCTGACTCTCTTCTAGAAATACGTTTCTGCTTCAGTGGTGCGCAATAAACGAGTATAGACCGTTTGGTTTTATATTCAATATTTCTGGACTCTATATTATGACGACGCTATTTCAAGCGATTTTATTATTTCTAGATTTCCCATTAAAAAACTAACCATTGTCGTGTTATTGAGGTGATTGCCTAGGCAGATTTTAATTCTTCACTAGCAATTTCGATTGCGTTGCAGTATGTGAAATTTTTAGTTTATTGATTGAATTGGCCTTTGGCAATGGGTAGAACTCCGTTACAAAAAAGTAAGTATATACGTATTTGATAATTAAAGAATTAAAGGAATTGATTAATAACTATTTCGGCTTCACGTCTCATCCTAAAACTAAATACTTTAATATTTTTACGATAATATGGCATCTTAAGACTAATTGCAACTATTTTGGAAATCTTATACATGATCAATCGTTGTGAAATTATTATTGTACCGTCTGAGTTCACGCAGTGCATTGTATTTGGTTCACATATTAAAAAAAATCAATTTGTAAAACCAGAGCTGTGGAGTCTTCCAAAATCAGTCGATAACGACTTCTTTTTATTAATACCCATTTTATCATCTTGATTCCTGGGCCATCAATAAATTTTTTTGTGGCGGTAGAAATATTAACTCGTTAACTTCCACAGCCTTGAAAGACCGGCCCAACCAACCTATGCTAAAACTGCCATGGGCAAAAATTGTGACCCAACACATTTCAAATCAAGTAAACGACATTTTCTTTTATTTTGTTGGTAAAAAATCAAAATATGTTTACTTATTATTAATTAATACATCATCATACACACAAAAGTAGTACACCATATACATCCCGAAATCGTCTGGGAGCAAAAGACGTTTAAAATTAGCCTATCCCTTGCAAGCGGTTGGTGAAATTACGACTGTAAACATTTGAACGCTTTTTAAATTATAAAACATATTCTACAATCGAATTGACAGCTAAACCTAGAATTGTACTACTTGCATTTTTGCTTATTAATTCCTTCTATTGCAGTACGTTCTATAATAATGAATAAAACAAATACCGAATAGTTTTAAGGTACCTTTCAGATTTCGTTTCCACACACGCATTTGTTTCTAATATTAAATATTGCGTTATAATATAGGGTTGGTCTCAAAAGTTGATAGTATGCCATCGCTGCTTTTCTCTCAGTTCATGTTGTCATTTATCTTGTGCCGAAACTTTGTTGTTTAGTACTTTTACTTTTCTCTGATAATTTACACACACAGTTAGTGGCTTGCCGCGCTTTAGTCTTGCGTGCTTATTTACTCACCTACTGAAAATAAACACGTTAACGCATTTTTCACGCTAGTTTCCATTTGTAAATATTTTATCTGCTAGGAAGAAACAGTTAAGAGTATCATATTAAAATGTTTTCTCCAATTGTATTTCGATATTGTGTGTTGAAAATGGTTGCATGTGAAAGTCGTTTATTGTTACCTAGAACCAATGTATTAGTAAAATAATAAAATAAATAAAAATAGTCGTCGACACTCAATATAAACAGTAGATATTTAACGATGCAGATTGGCAATAATTTAAGGCAGCAGCGACTATATAACATCTCATATAGATGGACTTGGCATTTTCTCTTTTTGAATAACTGCATTATGATGAGATACAATATCAATAGCCTTAACGTCATCATGCCTTTCTTCAAACAATGTTTACATATCAATGCGTATCCTCCATTGTACCATTATATAATGTATAAATTCATTATAACAACTACTATAGTACATTATTTGCATTTTTAATTGAGACATATTTATAAAATAAGGTTCCATAACTTCTTTGATTGATAGTAGCGGTTTGTATAAGGGGAAATATAGATTCTTCGCATTTCCTTTTCCCTCTGTAACTGTAATGAAACGTTTTGCAATAGATAAACAAGTTATCTTCTTAAAATAATCTCAACATTTTATCTGTCAGCTAACGACTATGTTTTCGTAGACTTTCTAGTTCTAGTCTGAAAATATTTCTGAAAGAAACGAAAGACGTGTCACATTAAAAGGAATAACATTTTTATATTTTCATTGATTCAATTTTGCTTTCTTCGCTATTCATACGCGTATTTTCTGTTAGAAACAACAACATAACATCTCATATTTGTAACTTTCCGTATTAGATTTTTCATGCAATGTCGTTTGGAATTATGGTGGAACCAAGAATGAATTTTGAAAATTCGTTGCTTCTTGCCGTGTCTTTGTTTATCAACGACTGAAGTTTTTAGTTGGAACTATATTGGCTAGTTGCACTACACACCGCATTACTTGCATTCTGATAAAATAACGAGGGCTGCCTTACATTCTTTTCTGCCTATGTACATCAATATCGCTTCTAGCCATCGCAGAGACTGGTTATTTTTTATAATAGTCGTATCTTTCGTGGAACTGTCTTCGATACATGCTGCGGATACCTCTTCAGAGCTTCAACCCTACATGCTAACTAATGGGATTAAAAGATGTCCAGGAAGAACGTCGGTTACTATCTATCTGATTATGGATAGTTATGCCAGACGAAAAATTTATATAGGTATTTTAAATATCTATACCGGTATTATAAACAATAAGTGAAATTGAGCATAAAAAACGGTTAACTGGGATCGCAATACCGGACTAATTAATCAATATCGATTACACTTCATATCAGTTTAAATATCTTCATCATAAACATAGACTCATTTTCATAAATACTGAATAAATTAATCGTGATCGGATCTTCGTGCAGAAAACCCCGGTAGCAGAAAAAAGATCCTCTCAAATTCAGCGCTCGTTGGATAAACAGTCGTGAAATATTTTTCCCGTTATAATTGTAATACTGAAATACCGGTGTTTTTCATTTTTAAAACCGGTATTTTGGTATTGAAAAAATAACTGAAATACCGGAATCTAGTTCCGGTAATAAAGGTATTTCAATCCCTAGCCGAATACTATCCATGCGTTGTATTCGGTGAAACTTAGAGACAATGACGTACACTGGTAGGAATAAACCTTAATATTATAGGGAATGGATACGTTATAATAATTAAAAAAAAAAGATCATGCATTATTTCTGTCATAAAATCAATTAATTTGATTGTCACGTGTTATAGTATTTATTATGTTATTTTAAATATCAAATTTCTATTTAAGATTCTTGAAATACCCATAACTATACATGCAATTTTATAAAAATAAGCTTAAATGCAATTTTATAAAAATATATAAATATAATTCCTAACGTTACGTACACGACTTTGGTTCAGTGGTGTCATGGTACATTGAAACAGAACTAGCTTATAAAAAAAAGTTTCAAAAATATTTAACATATGAATAATATCATTTTCTTGCAAATATTGTGTGATAGTAATGTTCATACCCTGCATTTAAGTACTGCATTTCATCTTTGTATTCAACATCAGCTAAGAAATGGAAGAAATGCATTCGGTCACTTGTAAAATTGCTGTGAGCTTTTTGGAACTTGCCTGCGAGACAAACATCCTCCCTCCACTCTTTCCTTCGCGTCTTCGGGTACTTGCCGACCCGTCGTCGAGTGCAGTTGGTAACCCTCGACCTCCTCCCCTTTCGACAGGGGCTTCCCCATACTCCTCCAGTTCCGGAGCGACCGATTATAACATGTTTACAGAAGCGCTGAAAATGTATTATTTTTAAATAAACTGATACAAAAAAATCGTTTACAAAAAATTTGAGATGTCATCTTGACATCAACACTAGAATGCCTCAAGATACCGAAAGGTCGTTAGTGACAAAACCTTTAGGCGTGCTTTAGATTTATTTTATTTTTAATTGTGTAATGTTTCGTTTTATTAAATGATAAATTAGATATTGACGAAATTATGGTTGTATATATATCGTAAATCAATCGATAATATCCATAATCACGCCGATTTTACTATTATTATTTATAATTATTTTGAATTTCATTTTGGCATCTCTATCTTTTTTTTCATATGGATTTTCAAGTGACGCCGTTTTATATGAAAGCTGTCTCCGGTGAAATTGCTCAATAATGTATAGTATTTTTTATTTCTCTTCGTGTTTCTTTCTATCAAAGCTTAACGGTAAAACATATTTCCATTAAAAAAAATTATATTATACTGTTACTACCTCAAACTGTTAGAGCGCTATTTTTCATATAATTTAAATAAATACTATAGTCAGCTTATTTATTACCTGGCATCCGGATTTAGTCTCAAGATTTTGGGTCTTGTCCTATTTTTTCTTTTATTGTTCATTTGAAAGGAGTCTTTCTATTGCACCCTCCACTTCCACTCGAACCGGTCCTGATTCTCTCCTCCCCATGTTCCACAGTGACTCCTTCGCAAGGGGAATGAAGTACTAATCAATACAATTGTTGGCACACGGCCGCTCAGTGTATTTTGGCATTTTTTTGGTAGTGTTTATATACTACAGGCTAGCGCACTGCATTGGACATAGGATTTTCACTATAAATGTTTCATGTCACTATTTTTTAAAGATGTGCGTATACCTAATACAAAAGTAGAAATTACTTATATTTAAGAATCTATTTCTGTATATTTTAAAGTAAAAATAACATGTGTTAAAATATATCCGTATAATTCTCTAAATATATGATACTGAAAAATAATGTCTTTAAATGTTTAATTATGTATGTTAATTTCAATCATTTAACAACTGTTAGTTAAAACTGTCGATAACTTGGAAGTCATATATCAATTGAAATGTTTGAACTGTCAATATTTGGTGGAGATACTTAATGATTATGAAAATATAACACAATTGACAATTCCACAATTTTGCAATGTGAGCACGTCAATGTGAGAAATCAAATTAATGAGTACAATTGATTCTCAAAAAATAAAGTAGGTTCATTAAACAATATTTTAAAACAACTTATATAATAAATTATTTTATATATATCAAATATAATGAGGCTTATTTAAGACACAAATTATAACTATCAAAATAAAGTAAATGCATGAATATTAGGAGTATTTTTTTAACCATGGCTACTCCAAATGTGGTGCAAATAGACGGAAGTTGTAAAGAAGGAAAATTTTATATAATTTATGCAACGAAGTAAAATAAGAGATACATATAATAGGTTACGGATGTCTCGGGTTCAATTCCCGGTGCGGACGGTTTTCGTAGATTGATCTTTCAATCGATTTATGGATTTCTGTTCGTAGTCTGACTCCTCCCTCCCACCAATCCCATCCTCACGGGGCGTAGTGAGAGCGATTAGCTAAACACCAGTCCTCTCATAGCCCTATACTCTTATCCCTACTCTCTTCGAAAAAAGAGAGGTTGAGCAACTTATTAACAAGCAGTTTTCGTAGAAAAATTCTCTTAAGATACCTCCGTTAGGAGACCATATGCTCCACATTGGGAGCGAACATGGAAAAAAAATAGAAGTACAGTCATAACGTCTAAAATGTGACTCTTTTTAGATTCCCGAAGTGGTTGACATCACAGACATCAATGTTGTTGGATATAAATTGATCCTTTTTGAAAAAAAATTACTAACGATTCCTATTTTTTGAAATAATCATACGAACTCTGAATAATTTGCATGGTGTGTTTGTAATGGCTGTTTCTCGAACACATTATACAACATGTGAAGTGTTCCTGATGCCTTCTGAATTCTGATTAAGTACTTGTTCCAGTTCTTTTGTGGCGAAATGGTATCAAAATATTTTCAAGTGCGTTTGTATGACAAGTCGTGAACTTTCTTGGAGAAGCTGTTGATTAGCAAGATGAGCGCCATTGTGTCTATATTTAGACACCGTGTTTGTGATGCTCAATTGAATTGACAAAGGGACGTCTTTTATTAAGTTTCAACTCGTCAACTACTCGTAATCGGCCGAGTTCTTAAGGAGGGACAACTCGGACCGCGAGTACAAATGCAACCGTTCAATAATAAAAATTTAATACACAGCTTACTACTATAAATCTAATACCAGATCTGTACATTTACAATTTTCATAGTTTTGCAATCGTTTTTTTGCAAATCGATAGTCGTTTTTTAGGTAATTGGAAATATCCTCCAGAAATGAGGTTAATGTCTCGCAAAAATTATTGAAGCTGTTTTCTTATTTTTAAACAATATTTTTATACGCCTACTTCACGGAAAAGAGATGCAAAACTAGTTTCAGTAGAGAACTTTACAAACTTTTGCTACAAATAACGTTCTCTCTATCCTTTTCTTTCCTATATAGTCTCTTTCAACATCATGCATCCTGGAGTATATTTTTCTCATGATTTTGAACTCATTTGCTATTTTACAATCAAGAAATTTGGCAAAACTTTTGTTGCAAAACGTAGTGATCAGCACATTCACGATTTTTTTAAGAATATGTCAATTCTTATAAGGGACAATGCGATCAACCAAAAGTGTTGATTTGTCGATTTTAAATATTTAGCCATCGATGTAATATTTGCGTAGTTATGGCCTCAGGAAATCTTTTGATAAGACACTTCAGCTAAGATAAAACGTGATACAAAATATTTCATAATTGATCTTGTTCTTTTGAAATTTATTGATTATTTTCAAATGTATAATGTCTTTCCATCTGGCAAAAGTAATCAATAAGACAATTGTTTTTAAATATTACACAGTTAATATTAAATTAAAATTGATAACTTAATTATTCCACTTGGTTTATCTTTAAGAAGCATCTTAAGGTTAACAATATCGCTAACTATTTATCAAATATTATATTAAATGTACTTCGACAGAGTTACCACCGAATCCATAAAAAATATTACACAGTTGATTGACTTAATTGACGACAACTTGATATAAGTCTGTTATCATAATGTGAAAAAGGAGTGGCTAATAATACAAGAATTATTAAGCGTATTGCTATTTTTCATCTTATTATTCTCTTCTGTTCAACCCTTTTTCATTTGAAAATGATGAATTACTATTTCAGATAATACATACACCACAGTTCTCTTCTGGCTCTGTTTAATGGCAGAATTCGCGACACGTTCATCTTATTATAAATATTTTACCAATTTTTGCATGCAGGTACGGGATTTTGGTCGTTAAATGCACAGGCCTCGGGAAGGCTTTCGAGTTGGCAGAAAGTGGTTTAATAATTTTGGCTGGCATCCAGCGTTCGTATTAGGAGATAGTAAAAATTTCAAACTTCCCTCGAGTGCTTATTAATATTTACAACGCCGCCTATTTATATTTTATGTCAAAAATATTTTAATGTTTTTGCTGTCAGGATTGGTTCCGCGAAACAAACCCACACGCGCGCGAGGATTTAACGTATTTGAATATTCCGTTTCGATAGGGTAGACTGTTTTCCTTTTTTAGAAAATATGCTTATATATATATATATATTGTATTCTTAATGTGTATTATATACGTTCTGTGAATAGTAAGCTACCGTTGAGTTGGTCTTTATTTTAGAACGTATAAACAGGGCTTTTTTTTAAAGAAAAGGTGCCGGAACTCACTAGAGCTCAAGCTCTTCACTAAAGAAAATAATTGTGTTTCATTTTAGTTTTAGACACGTTTTATTCTGAAGGTGAATTATATAAATATGGGTTATAAGTATGTAAGCGCGAAGATTGTTTCGTCTAATCTGTTTTAAAACATTAAAAAGACTCATTCAAAATAAATATATTTATGGCTGTTTTATTTATACCTGCCGATTAGGAATTTATGCTTCAGATTACGCCTTCATGTTTGATAACTTTCTGTAAGACCGCTGTTATATTCTATCGTAAGAGATATTGATAAAAGTTATTGTGAACTAAAATGTACATTATACCTATGTAATGTATATTTTAGTATATACTTAAATGTATAATTAATTACTACCATTTGTTTTTGGGTTACCATGATTATTTTATATAAACTTACTTTCTCATATTTTTATAGTAAGGAAACCACAATTAATATTTATTTTTCTTTTTGTTTCAGGTACGTTTGTTGAACGGGTTGTAAGAGGAGATATTTCTCAAAGTTTTGTCACGTCTGAATTTTACACACTTCGTTGAGAAACTAGTTAAAACTTAAAATTGAAAGCACGATCAAATATACACCCACATAGCTATCAAAGATTTGAGTAAGTATATTTTGGCGCACGAGACGGTATGGATTTCAAATATCTTCTTTCTACGAAGAAGTTTTGCATTAGCTTAGGAGTTTCGTTCACGGGAGGTTCCTTCACATTTTTATGAATTTTTAGGAATCGTTTATTTTGTTATTGTATTATTACAGAGATTAATTTTAGGATAGATCTGTCACAGACCTACCGCGGTCGACGGACAGTGAGAAATTATTGTTGGCCGTCCGAGTGTGTGCGGCTTCTCTGACGGTATTGCGCGTTCTGCCTGTGTCTATGCTTCTGATCTTGTATTGCTAAGTCGTCTGGGTTGCCATCGGTATTGATTCATTTTCCACAAATTTTTATAGTATTTAATTGGTGTACACACATTAATATTTTGTATTATATCCAATTTTAAAAATTATTTGTTTAGTCCCGTTTACGGTGGTGCTTTCGTGAGTCAAGATTTTATTCGATTTACGGATTTTGATCTAATTAGCATGGATACCTATGATGCTTTCATCCAACCCTTGTCCGATTCTGAAAATCTGGAGATAAAAAGAACGATTGGCCAACTTCTAGTAGATTATAAATTCCATCCTTTTTCCCTTACGTTAAGTTTTCTTCCTCTCCGAAGACTGAGATTGAGTGAATGACTGATGAGCAGTTGTCTTATTTCAACTCCTGTCAATATGCTTCATTGAAGGTGGTCCATATAATAAAAAATGAAAGTAGACATGGTTTTTTAAACATGTGATGAAATAATGAACGCAGATAAATGAAGACACTGATTAAATAGATAAAAGAAGCCTAATATAAAATAATAAAAAGTGTATTTAAACTATTTAAGTAGTATCGAAAATTTTGAAAACAACATTTATTTGTATTCAGTTCTTTTAAATTATTGTCAATATCTGAAGAAAATATTCTGCTTTGTCCACACAAAGGTCAAACAGCGACTGGCTTTTACCTCTAGAGAATTTCATTTTACTGTATTCTGTTACTGAAAATAAATTTCCCACCATTTTACGTCTCCTCACCGTTGAAGTATGCTCCCCATCTATCTTCATTTTTGTGAAATTATGAGAAATAGTGAGGTCGTATGTCATCATTTTTCATTTAAATCTTTTGTAGCAGGAAACTCGCTAACCCGTTTCCTTCTGGCCGAGACCCAGGGATTACTTCTACTCTAGTATTCTAATGCTTTGTTTAGGTCAACAGAATGTCTTCCAAGAAAACTTTCCACCTTTTTTGTTTTAAAAGAAAAAGTCCTTTGACAACTTTATTGGGCGTAAAGGTCTTCAAAACATTATAGTCAGCGGTTGTGTCAAGGGGAAACCTACTTTGACGCGCTTTTTAGGAATATTCTTTCACCACAAATAATCTAATGTTATTCTCGTTAGATGTTTCAGACGCACAAAAAGAAAATGTCAAGTCTGAATATATTTTCAATGTATTCAGCGTTAATTTTGGTTCTATAAAAAAAAGAAATATGTCTAGCTTTATAAAGAATGTCAAATATAGTTGGTACTTATTTCAACACCGATGCCATCGTCAAGACTGGCAACATGATAATCGCACAAGTAACCTAAAAGAGAAAAAGAATATTTCAACATATATATACGTTTGGATTACTGAGATTTTGTACACTTCCATGTATTTTGTCACTAACAACCCGGGTTTCGCCTTTCGGCATATTCAGGCATTCGAGCACACGAATGGACTCGAACTGTCAGTTCGTCCATTCGTGTGCTCGAATGCTTGAAGATGCCGAAAGGCGAAACCCGGGTCGTTAGTGACAAAATACATGGAAGTGTACAAAATCTCAATAATCCAAATTTGATATTGAAATTCCATCAAGCACCCTCAGTCGATGTCTTAAATTATATATATACGTATTTACTTTTATGTATGTTTAATGTTAAATTAAAATTTATTTGAATCTAAAATATGTTATATTACTTGCGAAGTAAGTTTGCATATTGTCATTTCTTGTAGGTTTTTATGTTACGTAAATAAATGAAAATCCGTTGAAGCGTAGGTTGTGTGATACCGAAATATTTCGATACTATTCAACACACTATTCACTTTGAAACTAAAAACATTTAATCATAATGAAGTTCAACCAAGTAAATGAAAGTTCAACTAATAGTATCAGCATTTGAATCGTTCAAATTTTGCACTATTCTTCTCCTACTAAGGGCCCAGGTTTTTGCCTTTAGTATCTGCAGGCATTCAAGTAAGCGGATGAAATCTAGGTGAAAATTAGTAAAACGGTTTGTAATGTAAAAAAACATTGAAAGCATTGGTAACATGATTACCATCAAATTAAGTTAAATATTTTTTTTATCCTGATTTTGATATCAATGAAAAATAATATTAATTTGAAAAATATGCACTTAATCTACATTCGATGACATGTTGCCGAAAGTGCTATGAACTTTTTTTTTATTATTCATGTGAAACTAAAGAATTTGATATTTATTACCTCATTAAATTTGGATTATTGAGATTTTGTACACTTCCATGTATTTTGTCACTAACGACCCGGGTTTCGCCTTTCGGCATCTTCAGGCATTCGAGCACACGAATGGACTCGAACTGAGAGACAGTAAACAGTTTCTAACGCTTATATAGAAGATACAAATGCGACAAATATCATTTACGAGGCAATACATTATACGTCTGAGAGCCACACCGATACCTGAGTTAAAATTTCGGAAATCGCCATAATCCTTATTTTGTAAACACCATATTAACAGAGTGGCGAATTGCCGAAGGCGTTGCCGCTTTTCAACTTCTTTTAGAAATACCAGTGATTTTACAATTATAATAGTATTGTGGGTTTTGACGGGATGTAATTCGACGAATGGGTAAATATATACAATCATTCCACATTTAGTGACATCTGTTAGGTGTTTCAACGTATCGGATATAATAGCGGAGAATTAGGAAGGTTCAGCTGCTCATTCAAGATTGGTAAGGAGTATAACTGGCCTCTATTAATTTCTAAAATTTCCTGATAAAATAATTTATGATCCCCCATGTTTTTATGCAACAGTTTAACCCCATCATCCGCATTAAACGTATGGTTCTCCATTAGCAAGTGATTTGCGAATGTCGAAGTTTCTTTTTTAATCTAAAGGCAGCTAAATGTTCTGATACCCTTATATCTAATGTACGTGTGGTTTTACCCACATAGAAATGTTGGCAATCATTGCATTGTAATTTATAAATACCAGATTTGTTCTTAAAGTTTACTCTATCTTTATTGTTAATAAGTAATTTGCCTAGAGAGTTTTTGCAATAGAACGCCGGTCTAACACTATCAGCGAGTTGTTTTTTAATTTTAAAGCTTGTGCAACCTAAATAACTTATTCTATGCCAGATTCTAGGGCGGTCTATGTCTTTAGACAAGTTCCCGAAATATAGCATCTTTTCTGCTAATTTACGTTGTTTTTTTGATACAAGACTATCTATAAGAGACGCCTCATAGCCATTATTAATGGCAATTTGTTTAATAATGTTTAGTTCGTTTTCAAAATTAAATTTATTTAGAGGTATAGTGACTAATCTGTGAACCTGACCTGGTCGCTAGTGACAAAATACATGGAAGTGTACAAAATCTCAATAATCCAAATTTAATATTGAAATTCCATCAAGCACCCTCAGTCGATGTCTTAAATTATTACCTCATTGTTGAGGCTTGATTTTATGTAATAAAATTGATTGTGATGCTAATATCATTCATATATAAACAATTATTCTAATTCAAGATATAACTAGAAGGGTGTTATCAATTCAAATTAATTGAACTCGCCCAATTTGATTATATCGCAGAATCCCTTTGTGTACCAACACTCGGTCGGAGATTATTGGTATATTTGTTGTGGTTTTACTGGTTTGTTCTTAGTCGTTGATTTAGACGGAACTGGGGATGCGGATTTTCCGGATTGGCGTTTGCAAATTGGCTTCTTCGTGTCTCTTACCAGACTTCCTCTTCCGATATTTGGCTCGCTTCACTTCTTCACTGTCTTCTCTTTGCCATTTTCAGCTTTAAATAACCGATATAAAATATAAATTTAACACTGCGTCAGCGAAGAACGAGACCATTTACCCATATTAATTTACTTACTCGAAAAAGGGTGAAATATGTATTGCAGGAAAGAATTTGAATAATTTTCTTTTTTTACGTAATATGCATTGTGTATTTGTCATTAAAGCCAATATAATAGTCAAGGCGTCAGATATTAAGACATTTTTAAATCACATTCGATCAACTCGATAAGACATTTTAAAATCGCTCGAAATCAACTACTGAAGAAAAGACATCGGCCAATCTTAAATATCATATCTTTATTTGATACTGACCTTGCTGGGGCTAAAAACCAGACCCATCTCATCACTAGGGTACAACTCTTAACAAGGACAGAGTTTAGCGAGTTCTAACGGTAGCATACATTTTTTAGAGGGTCGTTTTGTTTATATATAAATATTTCAGTTATACTACAAATTCAACTTAGCAATTTCAATTTTATTCAACAAATTCAATTTTATAAATACGTCTAATATGTACAAAACGGCGTTTTTTTTTTAATAAATCTTATACCAAAAATGTTTGCTTCACGTTATTTCATATAATTCACAAACATAACCTTGTCATGGTGCCGTGCTCTGTCTAACGTTGTATTATATTTAATAAGAGATTTATAACATAGGGATGTTAATGACAGTTGTTTTCCGTTCCTTTATCATTACTTTAGGATCGGTTTCTAGGATATTCGTTAATTTTTTTTTATGTAAATCATTTGAGAAGACCCGGATCGAAGAGAGGCGAATGGCTGGTTATCGAACGTTGTTTGTGAAAATTGATTCTACATTTACATTTACTTAGCAACTGAATTTACTTTAAGTTATACTACAAATGACACGATAAACGATTTTAAATTAAGTCCAATGCAAACCAAACACAAATAATTCACATCGTCACTTCCGCTGCGACGAGGCCGCAACTCGCCCGGCTCGACAGATCGTAATCGACTGTCCACACATACAATTCAAAAAACCCCCTGCACCGTCGGAGCTACCCCTTTCCGTCAAAAATGGACTCGCCCAGCGGACGTGCCCGGTGACTATTGAACGGCTTGGCAACAAGAGTCGGCCGATTCTCCGAATTATTGTCGTTACCGCTGGGCGATTTTATTTCTGGACACTAATAAAACTTAACAAAAAAACCAGGGTGTGTCGCATTGTGCTAAATAATTTTGTAAAATCAATCTAAAAGTAACCTTCTGACTTTGTTTACGCAAGAGAAGGCTACATGTAGTATCGTAAGAGTAGGATGAATCTATTTCACTTCTGAACTGAAAAAAACAATACAAGCGCAAATCCTCTGTTCCTAGTTTAAACATAACAATGCCTCTGCTAATTGGTTTGGATCGCTTGTTGAAAAACTCCATTGGATATCAAGAAAGTTTTATTCTGAGCATTGAAAAACTTCTCGCGCGATTCCGGCTCGCAGAAATAATTCGGGATATTTTCATGTCGTACATATTCAATTCCCTTTACTTCGTTGCGAATGGTATGGAGACTGTGATAGCGTCGCGACGGCCGCTCGGAAAGATTCCGCCGTCTAAGTTTCCAAACTCTTTCTATGGAAGCTTTCCTATTCATTCGGCTTGGCAAGAACTCGTGTCTGGTTCCTTCGTATTTTACCTATGTGGAGGTAGTGAAAGTACAGTGCTGACAAAAAGCACCCGCATATATGTTACATGTTTAAAACAATTCACATTGACACTGCCTGTATACCAATTCAACGAGAAAAAAACAATTAAGCCATACAAAAGAGAATTATTAAAAAAGAAATTTTATAAAAATGAAGAAAGTCAAATTCTAAAACTTTCAGCACTAAATGCACTAAAGCACTTTCAGACTAAATGAGTTGAAAAAAATAAATATACGTATAATTTGAATCTAGCATGAGATCTAACTATGAAAATTCGAAGAGACATAATAAACTTAAGAAATACATTATTAGAACACTTTGTATGAACCATTTGCTCATTTGTGTTATTTTATCATGAATTCATAATAAAGCTGTTTAGAAACAGGTAATTTATTTTCGTTTTTTGCTGTATAACGGAAATGGGAAACATATAAATTATATTTTACCTACATTTATTGATAGAAAGGGACTCAAAAAAATGAAAAGAATGTATATTCTATTTCCATGAAATGTCCATTTAGTTTTCATTAGCCAATCGTTTATTTACTATGCTTACTTAATGCTACAGCATGACTGCATTTCCACGCCTTTCCAAGTAAAGTTTACTCGCTCTCTCGTGGAAGGCGAGCCTTGAGATCTCATTTTGAATTAAAAACTTTCCACTTTCCTTCTGTGACGCGAGCTTTACTCTGCTCTCTGACTCTGCAATCATATTTTCATTTCAAAGGGTCACATTATATAACTATGCTATATTATGATTCCAAGAAACTTTTCATTGCATCTTTTCATGCATGCAATATTGTGTAGTTATTAATTTGGCTTTATTGTACTACCCCTTTTCCAGCTATTATTTAAACTTTATATTCGATGTCTTTTATTTATTTTTATAAATCAGTTGAATATATTTTTAACCCCGCTTTATAAATGTGTATTTGGTAAACAAATCTGATTACAAAAAGTATGATTTCAATAAGGTAAAAATACCGATGTCTATTTTAACCAAAATTTTAAAATTTATTGATGACAGCTATTTTGGCATCACGATTTTTATCTGATATATATTATACTTAGAGATTTATAATATATCAACTTGTTTGCTCTTTCATATTAAATTGTATTTAAATAGCATATCGATGGCCTAATGTTATAAACCGTATCCGATATTTTGACGAAAATGACCTTGTAAACCGTATTTCGTTTATTTAAAATAATACAAAATACTTCAACCTTCTAATGATTTACAAGTAACCTTACATACCATACATTTAATACTTAGAAGAAAAAAAGTCTTATATACATATTAACGTAAATATTCAATTTCTTTTAGCCTCCTGTAAAATTTGTAAAAAGTCACTTATGGGATTATAGCCATCGATATATATATTGTTTTAAATTTTGTATAAGTGTTTATAGGGAAAAACTATTAACATAATAACAGATCTATTTAATGTAATTAGTAATGGCGCAATGGGAGAGATGTTATGAGATGAAGAGCATTATGATTTTTATTTACCCAAAAAATTGTTTTCCTAAAACACATTTGAAATACTGAAGAGGGATTTCACTCATCGATTGAGTAAGTAAATATTAATAACAGTTGTTTGAATATATATTCATAAATCGAATTCATTATTTGACTAATACAGATTGTTGCTACCTTTAAACCGTAAGCAAATAAACGATGAAGCAGAAGTTACCAAAAACCTGTGTGTTAAATGAAAATCCTTGACCGGAACGGCAAATCTCTTCGCTCAGCTTTACGATGATAAATGTCCATATTCCACTTTATATTTAATAGTTTTTGTGACTTTTATTGGAAACTCTGCGTGATAACCTTTTGCTAAGGTCCCACTTGACCACATCAAAAAGCTATTTGAAAGCTTTCATCTCAAATATGTCAATACTTCTTTGTGAATTTATTTCAAACATTTCATTTTTATGTATCGGTCTCTGCGAAATAGTAGCAGACACGTTCAATATCAATATTTTTCTATAAAACTGTATCCCAAACTTGAAAATAGCATCATGACCTAGTTGATTAATGACTTTTGTTTATTTTTTCAAAAAATAAAACAGAATTCATTTGTACTTCTTCCACATATTTATAATGATCAGGACCGGTTTAGCTCATCACGAGCATTATCAACTGACATTTATTATTATTCTACTGAATTTATTTTTTTAAAGCAATGTGATGCCAAGAATTTTGAGCTGTTGCTTTTTCTCCAGTCTCCAGGATTTTAATCATCTTATCAGAAATTTATATGTTATACAATATATCAAACCCTCGTGTAATCAGCTTTAGCAGATTTTATCTTGTCATATTCAATTATTTTAATGATAAAGATATACATAGCAATTCTTATTTATATATTGTTTGGATTTATCGAGTATTAATTTTCATGTCTCCACCAATTAATTAAAACTGTATACTCAAAAGTAATATTATTTTATATAATTCGTAACAAAAATTTAATTTATTGGTTCGTGATGCAGTTGGGCGTGCGTCTGTTTTATTTGATAATTTCTTTAAGTAGGGTGTTTGTTCCTAAAGTCAGCCGTCGCCAGTAGTCTGCCTTCTGAGCTTAAAACTTATATAATAGTGGATATATTTAAAACAAAAGATTTTTTTTTTATTTTTCGTAGGTAGTCTTGTCACTTGCCAATGTATATCTGCACTATACTAACCTATATGATGCAATACGCAATTTAAAAAATCACATTTTTACTTCGCAAGATTCGACAAATTCATGCTGTATGGATATACTTTATATTGTCATGCTTTGCATCATTATGTTTATTATTGTTCTGTCTACTATCAGTAAATTATTTCGGGATATTCATAAAGTTTCATAGGTGAAGTTTGAAGGGCGAACACTGGGAAACGAAAGGCTGACCATTGGAATTTGGGGGCCGACCATTGGGAGAATTGGCATTTTTTTGTAAACTTCTATTATTTTATGCTTGGTACAATATTAACTATTTTATGTTTAGTAGGTTACATCACTTAATCCCTGTTTAATGGAATAACAGCGAAAAAAATATGTATTTATCATTCATTGACTCAAAATCCTTTTTGAAAGTACACCTGTCGCTTCACTGGCTGAGCACTGTTGAAACGACCCTATACATGTTTTGATAATAATATGTAAATTAATTTGATTCTTTATTTAAATTTTACTTACATTATTGTATACATGTAAACGTTGTATCGTTACGCTTTACTTTCCGTTGTTAATCTTAAATTAATGCATGTTTTTGTTTTACTACATAAAAAAAATCATAATGAAAATTATTAAAGGCCCCAACACGATTGAAAAGAATTTTGTGTTGGATGTTCGCCACCCTCTTTTTATGCTGTTTCCGTTTCCACGACAGCAAAGAAAAAACAATGCGAAGATTGAAAAAGGAAAATTGTAAATCATACATCTGACATAATTTGAAATAAATTAAGTTGGTTTCGGCTATTTTTTTCCGTCTCAACATATTATTTAAATACACTATTTTCATAGTGCGCCTTAGTAATGTGTGGTGAAGATTGTTAGATAACTTTTTACAAACTGTTCCCTTTCGCAACAATCATACATACTTTAAGACATCGACTGAGGGTGCTTGATGGAATTTCAATAATCCAAATTTAATCATACATACCTTATCTCACCTTTCCTCAATCGTTATCATTGATAATAGTGTAACAATGTCTATTGCTGATTCAATTGTGTGACAAGAGATAACGTTGTAAGCGACGCTTAAAAGCAACTCAATATAGTAATCCTTGTTATTGGGAATCATTATGACATATTTTAAATGTTCAAATATTATACATTTTCATGGATTGCATATGCATTAAGCATGAAAATGTTCAAAATTTGATATAGAAATTCCCTCAAGCACTCTTACTCGATACCAGAATCACGTCACCAGAAAAAATACAGTCAAGTAAAAGACTTTTATTGAGTTTAAAGTATATTTGAACTGTTTTTCTGTCTGGGGGAATGTATAAATTCATTGAACATAGGACATCTGAGAAAGAGTTTTTCACCCAAATTTAAAAACATCACCATTTTAAAAAAATTTGAATTGTTGAGATTTTGTTTATTTCCATGTATTTCGTTACGTTCGAGTAGTTCATTCGTGTGCTCGAATGCCTGAAGATGACGAAAGGCGAAACCCAGGTCGTTAGTGACGAAATACATGAAAATGTGCAGAATCTCAACAATTCAAATTTGATATTGAAATTCCATCAAGCACCCTCAGTCGATGTCTTAAATTATTTTTGAAAAAAACTAACGATTAAACGACACAATAATAATAAATAGTGTCTATATCTTATATGTTATGATTGATTCAAACTTTTAAAGGGAATTGCTTAAAACTAAGTGACTAATATTTACTTATTTTCAAGTGTATTTTTATTCGCCTCTGAGAAGACATGAAATAAAACTTATTGAGAAGTATCGCGATGAGTCGAATTACGCAAGATGTTTTTTTCATTCTGTATCTGTCTATTTATAATCATTCTGAGTAAAAGAATTATTCAGTCTGTTGATAAATATGTACCTTTCGCTGATAATCTTAATTTTGTTTTCGCATATTCACATTTTAATAATTTTCACAAATACATTTTACAAAATAACACTGCGATATAAAGATAATAATTTTATCGATTCTATCATTATTATATTATTATCTTATTGAAATCAAAATTATGCCGAAGAATCATGTTTCTAACTTAATGAAGAAACGAATAGATGGCTTAAGTTTATATAAATTAATTAAATCTCAAAACTTCCTATCAATTGTTAATGCCTTGCACTTTAATTAAATTAAAAAGATATATCCGTTGCGCCAAATGATTTATTTTAATATGCTTTTAAATACACTTTGAAGTTTCATAAGAAATTAATCAATTGCATTGTACCTATGAAATGCACAATCTTTTATGTCTGAACAGAGAGGTAGTCTCCGCATTTATTCTATTCAAGCAATATTTCCACGTTCCTTGTCTTGCTGAATTCTCGCTATTGTATTATATTCCGCAGCTTTGCATCACGATTTTGGTATTTCCGTTTCCTTTCCGTTGATTATTTATCAATATTTGATGTACATTCTATTGTGGTATATGAAATATGACGTCTCTGGTCGATTTTCAAAGACCTTTACACATTTTTCGATGTGTAGTTGGCCGACACATTGTTCGATCGACGCAATTGTTCGCATGTTCGTTTTTCGCCATTTATTTTTACGATTTTGTTTTTCCGAGTATTGCGATTTTAAAATGAAAACCACATGGCGAGAAAAGAACGTCATCGCTATCTTCTTGAATTGGGTGAATAGGAGAACTCGGAAATAATTTTATCTGTTACGTAAATCGTACCTATATATCAAATATCTGACATGTTTCTGAGCTGACGTAAAAAAAAGTTTTTTTTTATTTGCGGAAAAAAACAGTGCAATGAAAATATTCAATCCAACTTAAACTCAAGAAGTTTTATCGTGATTACAGAAAGAAGTCATCTCCGTTTTCTTGGAGATACTGACTGATTATGCGAAGTATGATGAAATGAAGTAACCTTCAAATCGATCAATAATAATTTTAAATGTGAATCGTTCAAATTTTGTACATTTTCATGCGTTTTGTTACTAACGACGAAGGTTTCGCCTTTCAGTCAGTTCGAGTTTATCTGTGAACTCGAATCCCTGAAGATGCCGAAAGCCGAAACCCGAATGGTTAGTGACAAAACCTATGTAAATGTACCAAATTTAATATTGAAATTCCATCAAAGTCCCTCAGTCGACGTCTAAAATTAATGATATGTAATGATAACTACCATTCCATCAAACTCCCCCCCTACCCTTCAAAAGGTCCATTTCAAATCATGCAATTCCCCTTTCGGAACATTAATATCCACCCCCTCCCCAGGGGGTATTTCCCACAGGTTGGGAACGCCGGCACTATAACAACCAATAATATTTCAACTCATTATAACGATTAAAGGCATCAAATATCTTCCCCACGTATTACAACCGCGATGAATATTTTAAAATGTGGAATCCATAATTCTTGAGTTGGCGTTATTGAAGATAGTATTTTTATTCGTATTTTCCTGGCGTTTTCCACCGCTTTTCCCAATTAAGGTAATTTTTCAGGTCGACTTATTCTTCGGGGCGATGCAGACCTTACGGCCATACTGCGCTCCGGTTAATACCCCCAAGTTTATGGATCCCACTTTCTCTGATTGGTTCGCCATGATGTTGGCGGCGATCCAGTTAATTTTTGACTGCACACAATAATATCTGGCATGGTTGTCTTCTCAAGTAATCAGTTTGAATGTACTAGCTCTACATAAGTTATTCTACCGGTTACTGACCTGCCATTTCATGTACTACGCGAATACGTGCTCTAAGGAAAACCCATTTCCATCTGTCTTCGATTAAGTATTCACAACTGTGCCATGAAATATATCGATTAATTTTCAATTTATCATACTAATTTACTCTTAATTTTTTAAACTGTACTTGCACAAGTATGAGCGAATTTGTGGCTCAGTTAGATGTATGTTTATTGAAAGAAACATTGAATGGCGGTGCTTGATAGAACATCGTGCATCATCAAATACTTGATTTTATCGAATTTAAGGTTTGTTCGACTCACACGAAAACATTCGGAACGAATTAACCACGTAAGTCGAGGGCTTAATATATATAATAAATAATTTCTTCTTGTCAAAAAATCAGGAGACACTGATCAACTTTCGTAATAATAGAAAGAAGTAAATATTGAAGTATAAATAAAATTATGGAAAGTCACGAAAAATATCACTATATCAATAGGATGCGGAACCGTTAAAATCTACCGTCTGATACGTTGAGCATTTCAAAAAAGGTTTCAACTGAATTTTAATCTATTAATAATCTATGCATTATCTAATAGCCGCGTAGATTGAATAGTTATTTGATAAACCTCTGCAAGAGATAGGCTATTTTACATAAGTCGGCAGTAACTTTTATTTTCAATAGTAACATTTTTTGATAATGTTTACATTATATTACTTTTAACTCCCATGCATTTTTTTGTCAACGTTTATCGATTAATTAATATAGAAAACTGTTTTAAAAAATTGTCACAGTCGGTAGATCTTTGACGACTCTAACTTCTTCGCCCAAAACACCATACATCTAAAACTCCGTTGGAAAGCCCTGTTTTTCTTTATTTTGAATTCTAAATTATATGTATTAATCGTAGAATTTGATTGCTTTGGATATGAAATGAATTGGTGATATATGATTTTCAGTAGAATCTTCATATAATTCTATCGTGAATTCTAGTGGCGTTGCGGTGAGTACTGGTAAGGTTTGCTAAATCCAATTTGTGAGCCTTCGCCAATGTTTAATCAGCATTATCGAGTTTTCACGTTGATTTTATCTATTGGTGCTATGATATCGGCAGACTTCATTCCACGTATTTCGTTTGTTTGAAATATCAATATTCCATATTGAAAAATTAAGAATATCTTATTAGTTACTTGATATAAGTATACGTTTTATAAAAATGTAGCAAGTATTAACGTTTTCGATCGATTAAATAGTAACTGTGTAGATATTCCTTTCTGATATAAAATTAAAATTGATCACGTCTCTTTGAGAAGCATCTTCAGTCTATCATAAAGGCGAAACACGTGTTACACCTAGTAACACAACAGTGAAATAATAACCTTGTGTTTTCTATCTATTTTTTACATGGTCGTGATGATAATTTACGGCGAAGAATAATCACAATACGCTTATTATTCATATTGATTTTTGTATTTCAATGTTTTGTACATTTTTTTCCGCTGCATAATATGTCGGATTTTTTGGAAAAGTATTTTGATTCCGCGATATATCGGGACTCAAAAAATAGAATTATTCTCGGAACTATACTTCCTAATTAATACTCACTCATTATAGATTTGACACTAAAAATGCAAACACTTTTTATAATATTTAATTTCCGACATGCATAATATTGACGCCTGTATCTACCTTTAACATTATTGTAATTGACAACATCACCCAGTTGAACTTTATGAATAGCACGTATTTTACGATAGCTTCCACTTTAAGAAACTAAAATGATTGATTCTCTGAAAGCATTGCTGTAAAAGCCTTGCATTGTGATACATTCTTGTCCTTTTTATTGTTTCACGGGGGATTTATTGTCTCTTTATATTTGGGATTATCGGTCGCGGCGGCAGGAGTCTTCCTTAGTGTTTATTCAACCGGATCGAGGTTTTACAGGTCAGGCTTAGCAGCTCTCAAACGATGCACTATCCGACGATCAACTCCGTTCTGGTGTAATAATTTTATTCCAAGTGTCGTTTCTCTCGACCTTATGTCCAGATAAACGCTGGCACCACAAAACACATTGTTTAACCAGCAATACTCTCATGTTACTATGTCGTTGTAAAATTGTTGCTTCTGTGAGTGTATCGGATTATATAAATACTAATTTCACTGTAACAAGAATTTCGATTTTATCCTTGCTTAATTAACTGAAGAGGGTTGGAGATAGCGAGTTGAAAATAGTCTCTTTCAAATATTATAGAATAACCATACATAATTAGGTGAGGCATGTTTCGTAACCCAAAAATTTACTGTTCGAAAAAATGTTTTCAATATTGCATAAAATTACTTTAAAGCAATGTCTTAATGTCTTGGTGAAAATAAAAATGAAGTATGTGGTAATTATTCCACATTTTTTTAAAATACAGCCTCAGCTTCGCTCGACATCTGACCGTTTTCAGTTGTTAAATGTTAAGACCAGAACTAGTAGTTTTAGTCATAGTTATTGTCTTGACACTAAAAAACGTGAATTCATTTTTATTCCCTAACATAAATTTTCTTGATAAATCTTATTGTCGTATATGAGTGCCAATAAAACCCTAAAACTTTGAGTCAGGGCTATTGTGTTGGCGCTATATAAAAGTTAATAGATTTTTGTCTTCCGATCTCAAGCGATGTATTTTCCTTTCCACGAAAAAAACTTCCACGTGCGTAAACCTCACAAATCCCTATCGCTATCTTCTATTTTGGCCATACGTCACCGAAATGTTGTCGTCAATAGATAGATCCACCCTCTTCTCCCATCAAATCCTTTATATACTTTATAGAGAACTAAGTGTATCCGATCTCCCAGCTGTGATTTTAGCTTTCAAAGTGTTTGGTCGCCTTATACAAAAAAACAGCACTCGCAAAGCGACACTATGGAATATGGTATGAAACGTAAGCCCATGATACTGAAAACATCGAACGTCAATAATTCAACTCTAAAAACATGTAACCCGCGATTAAAATTTCTAGAGCATTTCAGCAATTATAAAGTTTTTAAACTTTATTACTAACATACTATTTAAAATCTATTTTTTGATATTAGAATAAATGCCACTTTCAAACGGAATTGTAAATGTGATTCAATTTTTCTTAATAATGGAATTTCAATATCAAATTTGAACTATTGATGTTTTGTCCATTTCCATGTATTTTGTCACTAACGACCCGGGGCATCTTCAGGCATTCGAGTACACGAATGGACTCGAACTGACAGTAAATGCGTTTATTTGCCCAACAGGGATTAAGGTCGTTCTCAGGTTTTTTTTTGGGATTAATTCAGGTAATTACTTATTTACTCAACAACTAATTTTAAGACTCAACAATTCAAATTTGATATTGAAAATCCATCAAGCACCCTCAGTCGATGTCTTAAATTAATTCAAATTTGATTTAACAATTGTTAGTCCTGTAACTCAATATTAATATTCGAGTATGCAAGAATATGTTTGTTTTCATATATATTCGAGGGTTGTCATTTAAATGATTCTTGAATTAATCATTAATTTAATTACTAACAACATCAGTTATGCATAGTTTGACAAATATCAAAGATCTAAAGGAACGTCTCAAATAATTCAAACGTTTTATTTTCTTTCTAACTGACTACATCGCACCGCTACTCAATAAAATTAAAATATCGCCTTATCACAATATTCTTACATTGATAAACTTCTCCCTTAAAACCTTTTCGTTCACTCCCAAGGGTGCCCACGCGTACACGTTCTTCGCCTCGTGTGATCATTCAGAGTGAAGTTTTATATTATTTTCAGTAGATTATTGCTACATTACTTTGAATGTCCTCGTTTTATATTAATTGATTTATTTATTATACCTTTACATTTTGAATTCAATTAGATTTGAACTAATTGTTAAATATATACAAATCTTATGCAATAAATTTAATGTGTTTATGCGTAATTCGTTGCTTCAAAATGACGCGAAAACGAAAACCGTAAAACCAGAATATCTACACGTATAAATGGCGAATGAAAATGGAGAATCAAAGCATATGCGGCCTTAAATAATATAATTATGCTTTTTTGTCTTTTATTTTATTCGACATCATACAATTTGTGATAGTGTACTGAACTATTTTCAAAGAATTAAAACAATATGTTTTTCCATTTTGCAGTTTCGCTGCTGAATTAATTTAGAATTCTTCGTAGACAACATCTAAACTATGAAATTTATTTCGTACGAAATTTAATTTGAATTTTCCTATATATTATTTTAAGTAGCGTAATATGTTCACTTATTTTTTGGTAAAAATTCATAGTATAACTGTACCCGTCATAAATGTCGAAATTGAAATACTGAGTAGCTAGTACGTCGCAAACGCTTACGTCATGGGAATATTTCATACCTACATGAGATATGTGTTAATAATAAAGCGAAATTAATAGAATTAACGAGATATTAATATGGGATCAATCCGCAATATAAAGTTTTCTCTATTATAGTAATCACGTTAATGAAGTTACTATATTATTGGTTTTTTGTGTGCCCTTTTTATTTAGTGGCATAGCATGATGCTTAGCTGTTTATGTTTTGATTCGCTGATTGTTGAACCGATGGAGGATTAATGTACACCGTTATTTTAATTGGAATTCTAAATAGAATGGTGTTTAACGTACACTTTGAAAATTTGAATATTTATAGCCATTCGGTGTCTTCAGCGGATTGTATTGCAAACTGGTAAACAAAGCGGAAATTGCGTGTCTAACGGATATTGCTCTGATGTGGTTGTAAATAATTAATTCGTATTTGAACGGCCATTTCGTTAATATTTACAGACCGTTAGCACACTTTCAACGGTAGATCGTTCGTTGCTGCGCTTCTGTGTTTTACGAATTCGTACATGGCGATAAGTCGTGTTATATATATTAAATACATATAAACCACTTGAAGACTCAACAGATATTTAGTACATAAGAGCCCAGACCTGTCTATAGGCGTTTTATTATTATCGCGTAGAGGTATGGTATGCAATGCACACACAACAACACATTTGTTTATTATTAGCTACTTTAGACATTGAGTATTTCAATTTCAATACCGTCATCTATAACGAGCGTCACACTAGTCTTTAATAATAATATCAATTATTGCACGATGCAATATATTATTGGGTTCATCTTCTTCTTCCATATTCAATCCCTATGTGGAGCATATGGCTACCACGCGGCGTCTCTCTGATTCCCTGTCACGTGCCAATCGCTTTGCTTCCTCCCATGGCATGCCAGAGTCCCCCAGCTCTGCCGAGTATATCTGGATAGTACCCGATGGTATTCCAGGACGCCGGAATCCCACAGGTCGGAAGAGGAGTCAAGGAGGATTGAGACTCCGCAGCACGTGACCTAGCCAGTTCCGTCTCCCCATAACCGCCGATGTGACAGGGCGTTGCCCGGTCCGTTCCCTAATCTCCAAATTTCTCACAAAGTCAAACCGCTTCACCCACAGTATCCAACGCAAGCATCTATTCTCGAAGCTTAACATACGGTTTTTCTGAGACTTCGTTAGGTGCCATGATTCGCTACCGTAAAGCAGCACAGGTAGAATGCAAGATTATTGGGTTAGTAGGTATTATCTAACATAGTATAACGTTATCGAATAGGTTACTTTTCAGGGTGATTTCAGCTGTACTCGCAATTCTTAACCAAAAATGAAAAATATGCTAAATTGCCACAGTGAACCACGTTTTAGAAGACTTTATATCCAATTTATAGATTTAAAAATATGCTACTAAATTTATTTTTTTAAAGATTTCAGATTTTTTACGATTTAAAAACCGTAAAAAATATTGTGATCAAAATTATGACAGTCATTATAATTAAGAAAAAGGTATGCTGGAATATGTAAAAATATCGGTGACTGATGAAATCAAAGAAATTACACAAATCGAATTTCCTCTCTCACAAACGATATGTAGCTTTACTGTAAATAAAATATTATTTTGGCCCAAGAACAAATTTACAGCCCTTCACGCTCCTCAGACAATGTTTGGACGAATTGAAGAGTCAATCTTTTCATTATTAAATCTTGACTACTCCAAGTAATTTATTGTACTATTTATTTCTATATATAAAGTGTTACTAACTTTTGTCGCCTTCAAAAAATCATAATCATACAAAAATTATTCAATTTTTTATTTTAAAAGTAAAGGAATCTTTTTTACCATACCCGCTCTCTACTCAGAGCATATGGCCATCGTACGATGCCTCCAAAATTCTCTGTCCCCTGCCAGTCTTCTTGCTTCCTTCCGAGTCATCCATCGTCGTTTTTTTATTTTAGACGTTAAAGGGTCTGGTCCGTCTGTTATCTTATCTCCGAGTTCCTGACAAACCACTGTACCCCTAGTATTCGCCTCAAGCATGTGTTTTTGAAGTACAATATATGGTTACCCTGTGCTTTAGTGAGGTGCCATGAGTCGCAAGTGTAAAGCAGCACTGTCAAAAATGCATGCGTTGAACAGGTGGCACTTGGTTCTAACCGAGTACAACCGTGAGTCTCAGACTTTCCGCATTTAGTTTAAAGTTCCTCCAGCTATCCTTAATCGGATCGCGAGTTCTTTACTCTCGATATTCTGCCCGGCGCTCGTCAAATTGTAGTCTGGGCCTGGACAGGCACTGTTGTTTTACTCCCATTGACTTTAAGACCAATGCGATACGGGTTAATGCAGAAAAATCTATCGGAACAAAATTAAAGTTGGCCAAACCTGTTATTTTTTAATAATTGCATCTTCCTGTGTATACAAAACATTCAATTATGGACGTCTATTTTTCCTAATTTTTACATACATATAATTTTACATATTTTAATGCTTTGTAAATCATCAAAATAATAATTGTGTTTCATCCTTATTAATTTTATAACTTTCAATTTTTGTTAACTTTGTATCATAAGCACATAACTACAAAAGTTTTTCCATCACTTTGAAAATATATCGTCATTTATATGACGTATAATATTCAATTATATTATTTGACCAACTGTCAATTTAGAGCTTACAAACGTGATTGTTTGCCTGAAACATCTTCCGCTGTTGGCAAACGCGACAACAATGTAATTAAATCCGCTTCACTTAACTGTCTGACGACGTTGTATACTCGTACGTCTTCCGAAAACCTGTCACCACTTTTCAACAAGAAACTATCCACGGTATCCTCCCAGTTATGAAAAACGCCCAACGTATTACTTACTCCCCATCAATCCATCTAGCACCTTGATAAAAGTGCCGATGAACCCTGCCATGAAGCGTATTTCGTAGGGGGCTAATGTCCCTCGAACCGTGGTTAAAATATGTTTGCTTTTATAAATGTTATAAAAAAATAATTCATTTTTATCATAGAGATGGGGTATCTATTGTGCTTGATATAACTGTGTATTATATGAAGGTTACATGACAAATCAGAGCAATATCTCGTTGACATAAAAACCTTTACACTAAGTTGTTGATTGTGTGTACATATTTGCACTCTGGTCAATAAATAATGAAGAAAAATGTGTAACTTGAGAAGGAAAGCGTTATAATACAATTATGTTCATAATTTAACGCCAGTAACGAAGTATAAAATATTAAATATACGCGGGGTTTTTGTATCGCACGTATTGATACTACATATCATCTTAATAATTAATTATAGAAGGAAGAAAATGCTGATTGTTTAAACCTTGAGAATAGAAGGTTAAATCGATAATCGCTACAATTACTCACATTCGTATGACTTGACTGAATAGTCTTGCAGCACATTTGACACGATTTTTTTATGAATTCGTACACCATCACATAAATTTGTCATAGTGTACGTTCATAATTGGAAAATTAATGTAAACATGTATGCTTGAGAATCACAATTGCACGTGCATCGATTTTTGTGCCACCCCACAGACATCAACACGCGAAGGAAGTCTCCCGTCAACCCCTAGCTAGACAGAAATACTCTACACCCTAACTAAGATCGCTTTCACAATAGTGTCGGTTACACGCGATGAGATATTTCTCCAGAACATCTTCTGTACAAAGAAGTGGCGCTACTCTTGCAAATTAAATTGGTCTTCCTTGCCAATAACAATTACCACATACATTAGATTTGGCAGCGATGAAAGCTCTCGCGCTGATAAGGCGAGAGGCGTACGTTAATGACGGCTCGTTTAGTATCCTAATTTGATTATCTTGCAGAGAAATTTCCTTATTGAAGTAAGTTATGTTATTGCACTAATTTAATCTCTGTGTAGAAACTATCAATTATACTCTTTCTCCAATGTATTCCGCTGTATTTCATTAATGTTATTTTGGGCTATTTATTGCATTTTATATAACACAATAAAAAATTAAACGCTACTATTTCATAGAGACGAACACTATTTTTTTGTTTTTAATCAATCGTTAGCAAGCGTCATTATAATTCACTAGCAATTTTAAGAAAAAAAAATATATAAATGGATTCAAATTTGGATTATTGAGATTTTGTACACTTCCATGTATTTTGTCACTAACGACCCGGGTTTCGCCTTTCGGCATCTTCAGGCATTCGAGCGCTCGAATGGACTCGAACTGACTTAAATTATAAATGCCTCTCGACTTAAATTATAAATGGATTCGTTCAGAAAGAAAAATTTATGCGGGAAGAAACGAAAAGCGGAATAGGTACTGCAAATTGTGTTTTATTTAAAAAAATGTAATGTGTCTTCATCACAAAATATTAATCAATATTTTGTTGCATAACTTATCTGTAAAATTTGGCATCGATGTTTATAAAATACGTTTATAAAACATACTAAGTAAGTAAATATGTGTAAAATAATTTTTTTAATTTAATGTCACTTCATGATTTTATTCACAGTTATTTAGTAAATAAAAAGTTGTCTCAAAGCCAAGAGCAACATACGTCACGTTCTTAAAAATATGTTGGTACTACTGTTTCATTGTGTCTTTTGTCTTTAAACAGGAAATATTTCAGCGCGCCATGTTTTGAGTAGTTGCGGGTGGGCATAACATGTGACTAGCATAATGCAATATAACGCCATCAACAATAAGCGGCAGGCGCGAAGGCTTTTTGTCGAAAGCTCTTTACTTCACTGAATATGCGTCCGCGGTGCTTTTAAGCTAGAACTTAACAAAGTTCTGTTCCATCGTTCATTGTTGAATCGCTTGTTAACTTTATCGTGTTTATGCACTTTCAATTTAACATGAAATATAAAACATATTTTCTGCTTAATTCAAATTGTTTCTATGACTAAATTTGTTATTGAATTATTTTATTATCACTCAAAATAAACACTTATTTGACTATGAAAGGTACTTTCAGTTTCAATATATGACGTATATTTAACTTAAATTTTTATAAAAAGATACAATCCTTTAGAAATTAGCCTGACATCTTGAAAATTGAGATTATCTGAATTAAGAAATAAAAACACAATATAACCACATTGTTTTTCGAATATATTTTTAAATTAGAAGGGAATTCTACTCATAAGTGATTATTAGACTTAAATCCGACCGAACTATACTTCTACAAAAACATCTTTAAATTTCCGAACTATCCGAGCATGATTAAGTGAACAAGGTGTTATATTTTATAAATGCAGGCTAGTCAAAAAAGAAACTCTCAATTACATTATTCATAAAATGACATTAACTTTTGTTGATACTTTATTAAAGTTCACCGACCAACAAGTAATAAAATAAATTTTCTACAAAGGGTATTAAGAAATGAAATACAAATTAATAATTCTCATTTTCCACGGCGGAATTATAATTTAGAGTTTACTATATTTGAACATTTTCTAGCCACTTTTTTGGTGAATTATACCAATCGAACGAATATGGATATTTATTTAGATACATGTTTATGTTTGGAAAGTATTTATTTTTGTCGTAATTCAACTCGTTTTGAGTATATTGGTATTTCTGTAAATCCAATTTCATGGAAGTCCTCTTTCGCTATTCATACCAAATCTTCTATCTAAAAGGCTCACACAGAGAAAGCACACTTTTATTTGTCGACGCTTCGATTTATCGTTATTTAACGTGTTTCCCCGGAAACGAACAGTTTTCCGATGCACGGGGCGGTAAATTCTCGGCGTCCACGCGATCTCCTCTTTGTCACTCCGGCAATTTGCTCGCCGTTTCCCCGCTCGCTCGCAGTTGCCCTCCGGACTTCCCCGCCGGTCGATTGGCACAGCAATCAGGGCGATTCACGATTTGCATGTTCGAAGGCTACGTTTGTCCGAAGCATTGTTTGATCGGACGCATCGAATAAACACACCCAGCGGAAATTTCATACACATTAACGACGAGCTTTTTACTCTTCGATTCACTTTATTGAACACGCTTTGCGTAGACTTTCGCTGCGTAATTTGTGTTAATACTTGAGTAAACTCTAAATTTTGCGTTTTAAATTGATCGCAAACAAATTTTAATTAACGAAAAATATTTTTCACGACATCAGTTTCATAGAATATGAAAAGAATAATATATATATATATATATATATGTATGTTCGATTGCGATGAAACTTTGGTGAGTTATTGTGTGTACACCCGCGAAGGTTCTGAAAAAAAAAAAAAAAAAAATAATCAAACAGGTACAAACAGCGATTGCAGATAGTGTGTAACTCAGGTATCAGTGTGGATTACCTACACTTATAATATTTTATCTCTTAAATAATATTTGTCGTATTTGTATATTCTATATAAACATTACACACTGTTTACTGTCTGTCAGTTCGAGTCCATTCGTGCGCTCGAATGCCTGAAGATGCCGAAAGGCGAAACCCGGGTCGTTAGTGACAAAATACATGGAAGTGTAGAAAATCTCAATAATTCAAAAAATGAATAAATTCAGTATTAACCAATGTTATTCCATGAATTCTACATATGTTATACGAATAATGTTAAATTATTATTCATTAAACCGTTATTGCACCGAATCTTTTTATCTACTGAGAATATTGTATATAATATATGTAATCAAAATGAGTTTCAGAGGATTGGTTGTATTACTTTATGTTGAATACAGCTTTTTTCATACTAATTAGTAACTGAGAGGTTTTGGAGTGTTCTTTTTGCACAAACAAGTTAACTTTAATGAATTCCTTAAAAAAGCAGTTACTTTAAAATATCCGAAAGCTTCGGCTTACCATTCAAGAAATCCCGAGTTTAGCAGCTTTTGTGTGTTATATTTCTTGCAGTTTTGTAGAAGTGAATGAATCGCTGTGCTTAGTAAAGTATTCATAGCTTTCATTCGATTGCAGCAATACGGAACTACCTAAAACGTGGCTCAGTTATCCTCGAGGGCTATCATTTTACGTTTAACCTTTTTCTTTCTACTCGGTGAAAAATGAACAAGAAACATTTTTAATTTGGCCTCACTGAATGTATTTTTCTTTTGCATTAAAATAATTTATTGCAATGCTTAATCGATATGCTTATATCTTAAGTATGTTAATATAACTCATAGAGTTAATAAACTATAAAGTTCCGGTAATCCAGATGAATTATTATGTAATATTATGTATTTAAAGTTGATAGCTTTTTTGGCATCACGCTGTTGTCAGAACTCAGAACTGGTACATGATTGTAAAATAAACATCAACTCTAATAATTAGACGGTGTTTTGGTCAATTGATGTAACCTAACCCTCAAAAAATACGAAAATGATTTAATGATTGGATCTCATTTTAAAGAAGACATAGCAGGTCTCGTCCTGATAATGTAGATTAGAAAAATAAACTGACCACTTTTTGGAAAGGAGACATCATTTTACATTGGTTTTATATTTCAAAATTCTGACCCGACCACTTGATGTAAGCCACTATTATATCAAAACTCCCTATGTATAATCCCGTATCTACAAACATGAGAATTTACAGGAGTGCATTTCAAAGATCCATAACGCTACTCACCGTGTAATGTTTTCGATAAAACATAACTCCTAAACAATTTCAATTATGAGGCTTACATCAATTGAGTAAAACACCGTCGAAATGTAATACCACGTAATTCTGAGGAACTAAATATTCTTGTATTTTACCCCAATATAACATATTTCAATCAATTTTACTTCAATTCGATGGATAAATCATAGTGGCTTTTATAGAAAATGCAATTTGACTTTTTCATACATGTTTTAAACAAATGTACATTCTTATATGAAAGTTTTGTTGACTTTTTATCGATATTTTTCTGATTATATATTCGCACTGCTTGATTATTAATGTATTTATCTATATTCATTTTGTTTTTGACTTCTGACATATATTATTCTTCTTCTTCTGAGACGAGTTTATAATCCTGAAACTCTCATGACTATTAATTTACATGCTCCCAATTGTTATCTATGTGGCCGAAAGCATATCCAGACAATTTTTTTTCTTAAAACTTGTTCTTCGCGTCGGTCATTCGAGTCACCAGTTGCAAGAGCCGTTCTGATGATTAACGCACTTCCCAGAGAGCTGGATATTTTCAGCACTAAACCCTGGGTATTTTTCACCAAATATTTGTTCCCTGTAAATTAATAATGTCTTGTTTTTTTTGTATTTAATAATTTAAAAAAAATGTTTTTATATTCATATTGTTTTTATTAATACTATTGTTATGTTTGTGTAATGCATGGCGCATTGGCGTCAGCTGTAATGCCATGCATTTCAATTTTTTAAATGTAAAATAAATAAATAAATTATATAAGCTGGTTGCAGAGTGGCATCATCTCATATTACATTTTTTGATTATAATCATTACATTCAATACTAACGTTAGATTCTGGTGAAAGCAGCGTCAAATCGACGGGTCTAAGAAATAGTATCTCAGCCACGGATCTCAACGGGACGTAGTGAGAACGATTTGTTAATCACTAGTCCTCTCCTAGACCCATCCTTACTCTATTTGGATAAAGTGACGTTGAGCAACTGAATGATAAGCACTTATTGTAGAAAAAACGTCTGTTGAGATACCTCCATCAGGAAGCCATATGCTCCAAAGTGGGAGCGGACATGGTTTAAATAAATGTGTGATTGACTCCTCAAAACTGCGGTAATTGGACAACTGAAGAACCATGCAAAAATTACTCATATGTTTTTCTATGTACCAATGGCAAAACATTATTTCGAAATTATTTCACGACTTACTTGATTAATTTATGTTTCTATTTATTATAGTCTAATATTGTGCTAAAAAGTTATTCTAACAATATGTTTGGAAAATTCAATTATCTTTCAACTTCGTAGCATAATTTATAAATACGCACGACTCGTATTGTTTGTACGTAAATGCTTTTTCATATGACATGCTGTATGCAAGGAAACAAATACAAACGTTTAAAATGACGTGCAGGGACATACGCCGTTTTTCCAAATTAATTAAGTTCTCAGAAGAGTGCACATGGCGCCATGACTACATAAGAGACAGTTACATACTTTGCTCTTCTTCCTATGAAAATATTCACGCTCCGGGATATCTCTGCATTCCACTGCAAACTTAGCAGTATTTAATATCTTTTATGACAACGTTTTCCGTTACCTATAAGACGGTTCACTGCACCTGCAATGCAGTTTAAAGGGCATATCACAGAATAAGTCATGCCAACTGCAGTTTCTATTTTAGTTTGTGCAACAGGCAATTGAAAAAATGTCAAATACATGTTACTGATTCTTTTTATTTTTACATTACACACTTGACACTTATCTTCGAACTACACTTTTATATCATATAGGACCATTTTTTATCACACATACTAGCCGGGCCTTTAGCCGAGAGGTCAGCGTAGTTGGCTTCGATTGTGGTGTTCACAGGTTCGAACTATAGTGCGGACAGTGTCATAAAATGGTTTTTAAATCGATATTTAGATTTTTCCTTGACGGCATGTTGTTTGTTACACCTAAATTCCCTGTCCCTGCCCTTATCTGATTAGCCCTGTCTTAGTACCTCTATCCGTACTCTCCAAAAAATAGCGGTTGAGTAACCAGCAATTCTTATAAAACAATTACTGTTGACATAAGCTCCAATAAAAGTCAATATCAAATTTGGATTATTGAGATTTTGTACACTTTTGTACACTGTCGATGTCTTAAATTAAAAGTTAATATGCTCCACATTGAGAGCGAAAATTGTTATTGAATAATTTCATGAAATTGATATTTATATTTATTAGTTTTCGATGAAAGTGAAAAAAGAATTACCTCAAATATTGAGATCTGCTGCTGAAAAGATGCCAGGCAACTATAAAACATTGAACGCATTAGTTTTCTTTAAAATTACGCAATAAGTGTGTGTGTGCTGTGGTTATACATATCCTGTAAAGTGCCCCAGGAAATTTTTATTGCTCACACACTGTAGATAAATATTTATATTCGAATATGTATTAAAATGTACATTATTATTTCTACACATTTTCTTTAAAAATATATACGTAACATCGGCGTGCGGTGGACTTATCACTATTTCTATCGCACAGCCTAATTGGAGTATGAGTAAGCAGGATACAAGACCATGCGCCACCAAGCGGCAATTCGCCACTCTATTAATGTGATGTTTACAAAATAGGGATTAAGGCGATTCTTGAAATTTTAACTCGGGTATCAGTGTGGATCCTAGACGTATAATATTTTATCTCGTAAATAATATTTGTCGTATTTGTATCTTCTATATAAACGTTGACACTGTTTACTGTCTGTCAGTTCGAGTCCATTCGTGCGCTCGAATGCCTGAAGATGCCGAAAGGCGAAACCCGGGTCGTTAGTGACAAAATACATGGAAGTGTACAAAATCTCAATAATCCAAATTTGATATTGAAATTCCATCAAACACCCTCAGTCGATGTCTTAAATTGTCCAAAATAAGAAACGTTGACGCGGGTTGCTCTAAATTGTCGAGTTCAGACAAGTGAAACCATCTTTTGTCGTACTAACGTGACGGTTTTGAGGAACTAACACATCACCATATATGTCATTGGGGTGTCATAGCGGCCATTTGAAAGCAACACTTTATGCAGTAAGTATTTTATTTTGAATTTCTTCAGACAATTGATAAGGGTATCAGTGAATGTAAGCATATCCTACTTGATTCAATTTATAGTGGTCTTACAGAAAGCTCTGAAGCAACTCTGATGAAAGGTTGTCATGAAATCCTCTGATTAAACATGGTCAACTACTTAAAAAAAAAGTGGTCAACTACTGAAACATTAACAAGGTTGTTATAAATGTAACTCATTTTTTTATAAAAAACCCTTTCCTAATTTTTGCGTTGTCATATTAATTAAGACATTTGATCTATTATTAATGCAGTTGCTTTGTCATCATTCGGTCTAACGCTAAACGTTAATCGTTATTTTTAATAAATTATTAATATTAAATATTCTCAAAGCGTTAGTGGAACCCTGTAACTGAGAAATTTCGTTATTCAACCTTCTTAATCGAAAATGTTTAGTTCCAAACATTGGCTCCGGAAGAAAAAAATAAACAAAAGCTTGCTTGATTTTTTAGATCTAACATGTGATTCAGACTTCAAAGAGGGCTTTTTATAGCCTGGCCATACTCTGCTTTATATTTTTCGCATAAATATTATCATAATAATTCATCTCTTGTGATGAATCAACGCTTTATCAACGCTTTAAGAAAAAATACAAAAAGACACAATGGTCTATAAACTGTTACGAAATGTAAAAATATGATTTGTATATTGTGATTAGAATCTTTCCATCTATTTGACTGACGAACATACTATTTTTGACATTGACACTAAGATACACAGATTTAATATTCTGCCCGTAGGCGAAGGCATGTTTTCTTTCCTTTTACCCTTTTACCCATCTTTATTTTGAAAAAAGTTATAATATCAGACAACATTTCTACCTAGATTTAGCTATTCTTTTACACACATCTTTGGAAATACATATATAGCTGCCCAAAAGAGTAATGAAATCTGTAAGCTTTTTTTCAAGGGATACTATCGAAATATTCTTCTTTCTATGTACTTTTTTTCAAATGGTTTTGAAGACAAATTCCTGATAAATCATTAACCTAAATATTTTGTAATTAAATCTTTTTTCAAAGACCCCTGTGATCTAACATTGAATGCTATGGTAATCTTTCTTTTAATAATTATTATGGCGCTTTTTTTAATGAAATTGTGGTAATTCATTTATTTGTCGTTCACAATTTTGTCGGCGTCCGTGGCGCAGTTGTTAGCGTCGTTGACTACGGCTACGGATGTCTCGGGTTCAAATCCCGGTGCGGACGGTTTTCATAAATTGATCTTTCAACAGATTTATGGATTTCTGTTCGTAGTCTGAGTGTTTGTGATGTCCAAAAAAAATCCCTCCCACCCATCCGATCCTCACGGGGCGTAGCGAGAACGATTAGCTGCATGTTGTATAGATGATAAATTTAATTAACAGATATATTCCGTAATTGAAACTCGTTAAAAAGGTCTTTGAAGAAATAAACCGATTGTATATATTATTAATTATTTTTCCTTCAAATAAACTAAACACACTCAACTCATTCTTTGTATTTCTGTGCGATTGTGGTTCACGAAAATTGAAACCTGACTTAAAACAAAATGTCAAAACCACACAAAAATAAATAAATATCCATTCTTTGGAGCTTGCCTGTCACAAATTTTTCTTCGCATCGTGAATGGATCGGTGACAAAAAATATTATTGACTTTGAAAATAGCGGTTAAAGATATCTATTTATCTATTTGATGCGTGCTTTTTATCCTTGCCTTTTCATTCTTGTTTGAAAAGAATCCGTGCCTTTTATAACGTGTTGGATATTATTTTCTTTTGGATATGGGGGTTCGCTGATCTGGGAGTATATTCAAATGTAAATATTTTTTTCATATATTGTATAGTAACCCCTCAACTCGTTCATTTGAGATAAAACTACTGAATTTATCATGCCTATGCTCAGAATATCATTGCCCTGTGTGATTTATAGTTGAGTGTTTGAAAGTATTATATAGACTGTTATTATGTAGCCGTAAATTAGGAAATTACATTCAAATTAATTATGAAAATATGTGAATGTGTGTGTCTTTTAAACCCTTCCTATTCTCACTTCTGAGTATGGGTCGTATACGGAGATACTATCAACAAATTACTCTAAAAGAGCGATTAATTTATAACCAGTTTTCGATAACAATAAATGCTGCTTTAGTATATTGAAATTTATTATGTTCCATATGATGAAAATTTAAGCAACATTCATATAAAAATCTATTCAAAACCAGTATTTGTTTTTGTATAAATAATTTGTGATGTTTGTCTAGTTTAAGTTTATTAATTAGATTAGATAGAACTCCATTCATTTCTTTATCAGCACGATAAAACAGATGTGTTTTCTATATATGTATATTGATAACCCCTGCGTCGAATACTTTATTAAAACATCTTCAAATTGTCATAAATGCAATGTTTAATATGTGTATAAAATAAAAACTCTGTGTTTCCAAAAACGCTGTCAGATTACTTAAAACATGGTGTTTGGATATGTAATACGCAGCAGCGACCGTTAAGCGGTTGTTCATTATTTTCTAATATAATATTCTAAAGTAGTAAGCTTTCAAAAAACATTAACTTTTTAATGACTTTGTTGGATTGGTGTATGCCGTCTTAAAATGAATGTAGGTGCCTCTTATAATCGAGATAGAAAAGGTTCAATAATCGTATCGTAGACCTGGTCTTCTATCTGTTCATTCCGCTCAGTGAACTAAAATGCCATTATCCACTTTTTATTGGCCCACTGGGGGATGATATTACGTCCCGAGCAGCCGAAGGTGGCCACTGCAGAGTGACAAAATTTATTACCTATATAAGTATATATTTATTTTTTACCGCTGGAAAATGTTACAAAACACGCAGTCAATAAATTCGAAACAAATATTCCTCTTCCGACTGGATTAATTGTGGTTTTTAATTTGTTATTTTTTTATAACTTAAAACTTACATGATATTGACGTAAGTTATTGTCAGAAATATATTATAATATGTATTAAAATAAAAGATTTATTTTAGTACTTCTTTTATAGTTATCAGGGCCTGTTTTACTCAGCGAATGAGCTTTTTGAACTTAATAAATACAATATTTTATATCACTCATCAAAATGAAAAATTTATACCGGTGATCTGCCAAAAACTAAAGTTTTTGTATTCATATGAACGCTCATATATTGTTCATTTCTATTTTTACGTTTTTCTGTTTTTGAGCACTTAAAAGTATACCAGTTTTCTCCCCTGAATACGGTCCAGTAATAGATCTGTGCGGCTGGGGCAGGGAATTTATAATCTCACGAAAAACTAATGTTAATAGTTATAATGTCACTATTATAATATATATGCATTATCCTAAACCTCTTTGATAAAATTAAATAGTCGCGATACATAAAATGTAGCATTAAATTGTACCTTCAATGTTATCAAAAAATCGAATAATTTTAACAGTAATTTGCCTCTTTTTGTCAATACGATACGCGGATTCTATTAAAAAATATTGTGTCCTTGGTTATTAAGTACCCACAACAAATCATAAAGCACTTCGTAAATTTCTTTCATTATTGACTTTATAATGGTTTATACGTAGCTTTATAAATAATACGTGTACGGGTATTAAAGCTTTGATATGAAATGTAGAGCCTGAGCGGTCAGCGATCTTTTAACGGTGTGTGTTAAGCTTAATGCCCGTTTGATGGCTCCCCATAAGCAGTTTTTAAGACCGCTAACTTTTATATCAGTTTTATAGTATGTACGTTTGAAGTAATGCCGTGTCATACCTACATCTAACGATAAATTTCATTTTTTGTTTTCTTTTACACTCTAGTTAATACACAGAGAAAGAGCTTTCGCTTACAGCTAAACGAGTATCACTACTTAACTTTTCTATTTGTAAAATCTAATAGTTATAACCATTTCAATGCTATAGCTATGCTTAATTAATATTTGTGTAAATTTTATAACAAATCTCTCAAAATGGCAAAGGGTGAAGAAAATAAGACTCATAGTTTCGGTAAACTTATACCGAGGCATAGTTTGTTATGAAGTCCAGAAAACAATGTGATGTACGTACTAATGTTAAATCTACATTCGAAAAAGTTATACTTTTCAATTGTTCAGTCATATGTTCTGTAAAATCAAAATAATACATTTATTAAAATTGTATCTATTTCAGACCGCAACCAATTTCGTAAAATTCTACGCGGTTAAAATGGTGAACACAACTAACCGCTGCGCAAATGCAATTACCTCTGTAAAAAATGTTGAACTCTGTGAATATTGGCCGCTGGTCAAATAAATAGAAGAATGGCTTCGGTCACCATTTGGATTATGGCGGACTCGCGGCCATCGTTTCGAGTATACAAGAATAGCAGCCCTTGTTCGATTTTATGGAAAATGGGAAAAGCGGTTGGTGAAGTGCAACCCAAAGCGAATAAAGGGCGGTATATTATAGTAAAGTGGACTTTTGTATCCGCGAGAAATAGCATTTTGAAAAAATAATCACCCTCTTGAAACAGGATATCATTATTAACAATATATTTTTACTGTTTATTCGATTTTGTCGTTATATATATTGGATTTTAGTTATCATACTATTTCGGTAAAATGATTCCTAGACAAGTTCCATATTCAATTACACTCATTATTTTGACTATTGAACCATTAGACTGTTGTGGGTTTTATTGTCAAGTTTTGCTAATTTCGTTTATTTTGACGCCATTAAGAACAAAGCTTAAATATAACTATAAACTTTAACTCATGGATTTATTACGTATTAAAATCAAATTATATTGTTATTTTTCTGTTCAAAATAATGATTTAGTTGTCATTTTCTGTTTTATTGAAACCCAGTATAATTTTGAATCTATAATATTATATAATGAAAAGTTGAATAAAAACAATATTTTCCCTACAGCCAAACCGTAAAGTTCAATTTGATGTTTTATTTCCAGTCGTCTCATCAACTAAAATATTTTTTCCGTGACACCTTACTCGTTTCATTCGTCGGTCAAAATTATTTATTTTGTAGCATTCTCTTTTTATTTTATTTGGCATTGAAATTCTTTCGATATCGTTGTAACACAGTGCAAATATGGCTAGGCAAGTGACTGAAGCCATAAAATACATTATAATATTAGTATTTATTTTATGACAAAATGTTTGTCCCATTAAACGTGATCGAATAAATAAATAAATTTTAAAAATAGAACATAACTTGTTTTGTACTAAGGACTTGATTGATGTGTAATGTTTCTTGATATCTATTTTTTAAGATTTGTATTTAAGTGTCACATTTTTCCCTTTTGATCGATTAATATCTGTACCTCAGAGGCAGACAGATGCAACTAACAATTACCAAATTGTTCAGGAGAGCCAAAAAACAATTTATGTTTTTAATAAATACTCATAACTTCCAAGAAAATAGACGGAATGCGATTATTATTTTTTGTATTCTAATTTTATTAAAGTTCTTCCGTAATTCAATTCTATATGTAAAAATAAATAAATAAAAAAGTAGTATGGATTTGCATCCTCTGCTTCTAAAGACATTTTGTCACTGTGGATTTGCATTTCATTTCTCTTTTTGTAGTTTAGTCAAAATACAACAATTTATGTGTATAAATTAAAAAAAATGAAGGTTTAAATAAAACAATTCATATTACATATTAAAAAATATTTTTTTTTATGTCATAAAGCTAAAAACGCTGTTCAAAATTCAAAAAGATGTATCAAATTTGAATTGTTAAAATTTTGTACATTTCCATGTATGTCGTCACTAACTATCCGGGTTTCGCCTTTCGGAATCTTCAGGCATTTATGCACACGATTGAGCTCAAATATGTATAATAATAATCAAAGTTATGTTAATAATGAGCAATTACTATTCTAATATTTTTTTAAAAAACTAAGAAATAAAAAGAAAACAATACATTAATTCAAAAAATGATAAAAGATGAAAGCTAATTAATTGTTATCTTGGTCTTCGCGCTGATCACGTCCACAATCTGCTGTAGGATACTCGGAAACGTTGCGTTTATGTGGTAAATTTTTATAAAAATAATGCAGATATTGTGGGATCCATTCGAGCATTTTGTCCAAATCAATGAATTTAACCGTATTTAATGGAATTGGACTTCTGTTGAGTTCCGGTATCTGTCTAAAGTGTCTGTCTTTTTTTCTTACGGAGATCGACAGCTTTAAAGTTGTCAATGAAGTTGTTTTTGTATAATAACACCCCGGGTATGTCTGATTGTGTACGCAGTCAAACAACCTGGTACATTAAAGAGTTCTCTACAGTCGTGCTTTTTTAACGTGCCACAAATGGGGACGGATATCGTAATATAGGCCCAAGAAGTTTTTGAAGTCTTCGAGGCCCATGGAATGAACTACATTTTGATTGCTGGTTTTACAACATCTTATGAATTGTTCCATATCGTGGGGCAAAAAGTTCTTTCAATAAGTGGATGGACTGTGTTTACTTCTAAATGTGTATGACAATGTAGTAAACATGTATGGCTGATCACTTTCAGTTTATAAATATTTTGTAATACAGTCCACACACCGCAATGGTTATATACCGGTTTTGTCCCGCACAGTTGTCAGACCATATGGTTATTTCTTCTATATCCTGGCCCATTTCATTCATTATCTGTTTAAATAAACAGGATGAAACGTCATTAGCGCCTCTTGCATCAATGCTTTCATTCCACATACAGCATTACGGGACAATCTCTTCCTCTTCCATCTGGTGGTAGAACCGAACTGAGGGATAACAGTTTTTTTAGATAGTGTTAGGGTAACTATCTTGTCCGATACACAAAATGTGTTTAAAAACATCACCTTACACACTTCTATTCTGTTATTTAATTTACCAACCGCAAGGTGATAATCCGTCGCTTTATTTCTTATACCAGCCCTAGAGTTGCTTTCCGGGCGACTTCGAGTAATTGCTGTTATATCAATGAGGGAAACAATAAATTGACGTTTTGCCAAAATCTCGTGTGCACTTTTGTTCTTTGATTATGTGTAAGCAACTTCCTCAATTTGAAAATCATCTCCATCATTCTCCATAGTTTAACTCTAGGTCTGGATGAGTTATTATCTAACACATAGTTTGGATCATTGTCAACATCGTCTGTAGTCGTACACATTTCCATTCAGTCATTTTCTTCACCTGGTGATAGAGACTAATACGCAGCGTCAACTAATGTTCAAGTGTTATGTTGATGGCAGTGTTGATAAATTGGAATGTAATTGATGCTCATTATCAATGGATGAATGGTGAGAAGGTGATGAAGCAGGTTGAACTATTAAAGTATCTGAAAATAATCAAATAAATAATTAATGATGATAATTCAGTATCGAATTGTGATAATTTATTAAGTGTATTTATCACTCGGTATTCACCGAGTCATCAGTAGCTTACCAGGGCGACGAAATCCATCTGATTGGTAGAAGAGACAGGCAGAATTCAGACTCACCTGGGGCACCCACAGCACAGTATTCAACGGAGCTACTGGACGCTGGGGTGACCTGGGAGTAAGCAAAAAGACTGGCGCAGGACAGAAAAGCTTGGAGGACCTGCGTGATGGCCATATTCTCCGAGTAGGGAGCGGATATGTTAAAAAAAATTACTACATGCTTGATTAAAACTCACCATGTGAGCGAAACACTAAAACGATATAATAAATTGAAAATGAATGCATTAGCTACATAAGATAAATCAATAATTAGTTATTAATCATAACATAAATATGTAATTGAATCAAAACTTACTTTTCTGTAACGATATTTCCTCGACTGCGGATGGATTGTCAGATGTGCACGCTTTGCTATTTGTAAGATTTATAATCCTCTCGAAGACATTATTATATACAAAATGAATGTTCAAGGTTATAAATCAGGTTAATTCAGACAAAAACAAATTATCTATGTCACTGCAACGAAAATAACAGTAGAACGTAGTTATTATGATATTCCTTCTGTACGAAAAACGTCGAGCACCGTATATTTTGAGGTTATGAATAATGACGCACGAGCCACAGTGTGCCCATCGACACAAAATTATTGCGAAGCAGAAGGATGCAAGTGGAGTTGCATCTAAATAGTTTATTTTTAAACTGATGCATTTAGGATGCAACCCCACTTGCATCCTTCTTCTTCTATACTACATATGGCACTAGCATCTTTATGTACGGCAATCTTTCGTATTATAGCAGATAGGACCTTCATCTCTCTGCCATTAATAAATAATGCCTTTAACATGATGAATCCGTCAAAAACTCATTTTCGCAAAAGTGGAGTTGCATCCGTCTGCTTCTGAGGTACAGATATTAAAATTAAAGAGCATTCATCTTCTTCTTCAAATATTAGATAAACAAGAAATATTATAAATTCATGGATATAAATTCTTGCTTAATTTAAATTTATTGATCAAACAAATTATTTTCTTGGCTTCACGATTTTTGTATCCGTTTGTTTTTTACCAAGTCCGCTCCCAGTGTGGAGCATATGACCTACTTATGGAGGTATCTCAACATAAGTTTTCTACGAGAACTGCTTGTTACTCAGTTGATGAACTTCTCTTTTTCGAAGATAGTAGGGATAGAAGGATATGGCTAGGACTAGTGGTTAGCTAATCGCCCTCTCTATGACCTATTTGTAGGATCGGATGGGTGGCAGGGAATTTTACACATCATCTATCTATTCCTTCGAACAGAAATTCATAGATCTATTGAAAAAAAAATGAAACGGTTCATACTGGAAGTCAAGCCCATGAGATGCGTAGTTGAAGCTATCGACGTTGACCGCTGCACCGCAGACCCGACAATACAATGATACAATACAAGAAATAAATGATTGCAGATAGTACTGCAATGAACAGAAATCCATAAATCGATTGAAAAATCAATATATGAAACTGTCCGCACCGAGACTTGAACCCGAGACATCCGTAACCGTAGTAAATGACGTTAACTACTGCACCACGGAGCCGTTCAATTGATCGATGCATGTATATCTACAAATTTATTTCATACTTATGTTAATTTTTCTTGTAAGAACTAATGTTGGTTTTTTAAATTAGTTTTTCAGATATATTTTGGATGTTCCTGACCGCAAAAATTCTTCATTCCCAATTTACCACGTGCTGTTTAATGTTGATGTTAATTACCTATTTAATATTTCATTAATTGTAATTAAATTATTTAAGTGATTTGCAAACTTCATTGCAAAATTTTTTAATTAGCTATTTCTGTTAATGAATATTTATAAATTATTTTTTAACTCATTATATTTTTCTCACATGATTCACTTTTAATAGGGCAAAATTTTCATTTCAGATTAGTAGTTATTGATTTTTAAGAGGTCCGAAACAGACAATTTGTTTTGTTTATGTATAATTTGTTTTATTATCTGTGAATTCTTGTCATAGTTCTTGAACCAGTTGTTTGACATACTTTGTAATTATTAACACTTAATTTCACATAAATAACCTTTTTAAGATTCATATTTAATCAGTTTATAATGCTTGCGATGAGCTAAACCGGTCCTGATCATTATAAAATATGTACAAATAGCCCACAACAAATTGTGTTTTATTTTTAAAATAAAATGCCTTTCCACGAAGAATTGACAGTTAACATTAATATATATATATATATTTAACGACGTTTGATGGTTTAAATATTGAGTGATTTTTCGTGAGCCATCAAATAGCTGTGTCCTTTAGTTCTTCGAATAACATTGTAACCTTTTTAATGGTTATACCTGCAGTGAATCTGCACGACATGGTGGTCTATCTATCTAAATCAGTGACGCAAAATCGAACGTTTTAGAATCTAATTGAAAGTCTTTATTTAAATATTTTTTTTTAGCTGGAATTGGGATTGTCATTTCTTCTTGGATCAATTAACTCTCTTTTTTAAATTGATTGAGCGCATTTCCAATGTTGTCCAGGGAGAGGTTTATTATTACCATTGAACTATACATTTATTATTATTTCTATTCCAAATACTTGATACTGATTCATAGTTATTAAAGCATTCGTTTACAGGGCGACAGATGTATTCACATTTATACAAAAGTTTTATTATATATTTAACGATAACTCATATAACCAATTAAAATTTCCTCAGTTGACGGGTTGCCTTGGTTGTGTATTTAAATATAATTGAATAAATAAGATTGAAATTATAATGACACTTCTGACTAGCACGCTAATTTGCCGCATTTACAAGAAGACTTGTACTAAGTATTTCACATTTTTCTTCATTAGGGTTGCCTGCGCAAAGAGAATGTTTCACACCTGTCTTTAATTAATTATTAACACGTTACTCGTGTGAAATATACGTTCCTTTGCTTATAATTCAAGCGTATTGCTGTATTTATATGTAATATTCTGGTAAAATAACAGAAAAATACGTGCTTCAATTAAAATTCTTAACTTTCTAAATACCGTTTGCTGCGTTACTGTAAGTGATACGTTTTACGTTCCTCTAAAAAGTATCTTGATATATCTTTAAAGTTAATGACAAATCAAAACTAGGTATAAATTATGAAAACAAAAATGATACCCTTATTTGGTACATTGTTCGTCTTTCTATTTTTTTTTGCCTTACTGTTTTGCTTAGCTACAGTTAAAATAACAAAATTATCTGTTTAAATTTTATAGCGAAGATGAATTTCCACAAAGTTACCGCTGAATCGCAACAATAATAAAAATTCACTGTTCATGGTGTCACACCATGGTGTAAGAATAAGAAATACAAGGTGAGCTGGATAAAAGGTGACAGTCGCCATTTTTGTATTTGTTGACGTCACTACGTGATTATCCAATTACAATGTACTATGTTTACAACGATGTTTTGGTGACAGTAAAAATTTGGCTCGTCAAAGTGACGTCACATATAATACAAAAACAACGATCCAGCTCACCTTGTACTTCTTACAGTCTTGCTCTGCTATGCTGCTTAGCGATCTCTTTAAACATATCGATGCTTTCGTCAGTCAGGAAAAAATCTTTTCTATTTCTCCAAATTCAATTATTTTGTTTATTAAATTAATCCATTAATAATACATTGTTCCATAACAAAAATTAAGTAACCATATTCTTTTAAGGTGTTCACTGTCAATTCTTGATGGAAAGCCATTATATTTAAAAAAAAATAAAACACAATTAATTTGTACTACTTCCACAAATTTATGTGGAAATATGTGGAAGTAGTACAAATTAATTGTGTTTTTTTTTTAAATAACCATATTCTCTTGAATCAATATTTTATCTAACCGTCATCCCACTTCCATCAATGTTAATATGGTCGATGTTTGGAGTCAAGTTGATTTTAAACACCACAAACATATATATTTCTTCTGTCGACTTTGATTCATAACTAAATAAAAACTTGACAAAAATTAATACATGCTTCAAATAATTTGGCTTATCAATGTTCATTCAAAATTCTCTTTGCCAAAGATATCGTTTATGATATATTATACTGCGTATTGTATATATTTTAGTGTATCATAACCTAATAATGACATTACCTTTAAAAGATTTCCATTAACTGGTTCTATGCCATCGGGCTAAATCGGGGACACCGCACACTTCTATAATGTTATATAAAAGCCACCTCCGGCGATTTTATGTCCAGCCGTAATAATAATGGCCGCCCACTCTTCAACGCATCTATAACGTGCTTTTGCAATTCCATTCTATTCAAAAAGTTTTTTTTTTGTAAACGAGGATAACCAATGCGAAAAATCGAATTGCTGCCAAGGCTCAATTTTGACATCGCGCTATTTTCGTTATTGTGTATATATTTTAACGGTGACTGATTTATATTACTCTGCCTTTGCGCTTAGTTACACATTTATTAGCTTTCATCTTCACCTGACTAAATTGGAAGAGGAAATATTATTGTTGGTTTTTCCCCCCACTTCGTTAATCGTTTACCGTCTTCTGCATCTCATGACCCGTCGATTTTTTTGAATAATTGAATTGTCAGAAGTCAGAGTATTTGTTTAAACTATTGCATTTATTTTTTCCCATGGAAATACTAAATTTTTCAAGACTGTCTAGCAAAGAGTTGACACTTGTTTCTCTATAATATACAATAAACCATAAAGAAGTTATGGCGTATAGCAGTAAATATCTGAAAAACACGAGTCGACTCATTGCTAGACAGGCTTGAAAACTTGACTACATATTTCCATTGAAAATGCAATGGTGCAAACCTAAACCAGGGTTGACAAACCTGCAACCTTAAAGCCACATGCGGCTTTATAAGGTCTCAAGTGCAGCCTTTTGACTGAAATAAACAAATACATAAATTAATTAGTTTCATTGTTTTCCTTCATTTAAAAAATAATGTTCGTACAATGTTATGTATGTTTCTTAAATGCGGCCTTGTTTAATTTTAAGATAACTGAATGCGGCTTTCCGACAGGAAAAGGTTCGTCACCCATGGTGTAAACAAATAAGCAATTATTAAAAAAAATGTTTTTTTTTGGCGACTGGATGACTTCGTGAGATTTAGGCGATGGTAAACGATTAACGATTTTCGCTAAGTGGGAAAATACCTGCTACATATTTCCTTTTAAGGTTCCACGAGGTGCCACAAATGATTTATTATGTTCTTAAATGCTGTGGTAAAACCATAGAAAAGAAAACACAAATATTCTTGAGAGAATACTCTTCGAAATCGAGAATATTTTCGACACCATCACTTGTTATAATGTTTTTAGAAGACAAAGATGTTCACATATTACAACAAGATTTTTTAAATATTTGAAGAGCAAGTGCCCTTTTTCAACAATACTTACTTTTGTGGTATTTGCTTCGACAATTATTCTTTATTTTATACTAGATTTGTTTGAAATATTTTATCAAATCCAAATTCAAATATTACTGTTAAACACGCATAAACCGTATTTGTATAATATTGTAAATAATTGATTTTTAATTTCCCATGTTTTTCGATTTTCAGGTAAGCTACAGCTCGTTTTTTCGAATTTGTTCAACCAGCAAGTAAATTGACATCATTTAAAGTTAAGTAAGTTTTTTAATGATTATCCTTGGATTAATTAAATTTTAAATAGATAATCATAATATCTAGCTCTAAGCACTACGCAATTTCATCGTCTAATTGGCTAATATATTAACTTTACTACCTAAGTAAATTCAATAAACTTATTTATACATATTTGATAAATCATTCTTGTAATAATATCATATTGAGATTTTATAGTTTAACAACATAGCATTACTATTTTCAGCTAGGTATTGACAGAAATGTATTTAATTGGTCGAGATTTCACTAAAAAAATTAAAGATAATGGCGCCTTGGAGTTCGTTTCATTTCTTCGTTACAATTAAATAAAGTAATGCGCTAAATTACTTATCCTCAACCCAATTAATATCAAATGCCAATTTAGACCCTGCTCATGTGTCGTTACAATTTTTATTAAATTCAAGTCTGCTAATATTTCTTTTCGGTCGTAAATCTCATGTACTTAATTGAAAAGATCAATTATTTCTGCGACAACCTTTTCTCGAGTCTTTACAAACAGAAACACAATACGACCCAGTCAAGACGTTAAACTAAACGTGTACGGTTAACCCTTCGGGAATGGGCACGCTTTTCATTTTTCGACTTACAAGGAGCAACAATTTTTAAACTATAAATCGTAAAAATATCGCGTCATTATCTATCCTAAAAAATAACAAAACTTGCCAACTACCAAGGAAGTTAACCTAGTCTATAAATTCTACTTTATAACATATAAAAAAATATTACTTATGTATATATGTGGAAAGTTGAAACAATACCGTTAAAGCTCTTACCAGTGACATTTGCCATACCATTCTCAAAAATACATTATAAAATCGAAAATTATTTTACACAAAAATAAAGATCACTTGAAACGAAAGAGAAACGTCTTTAAAATCTGGTACATATTCCAAAAATACAGTATTCTCTAGAGTTAAAAAATAGCAACTCCAGCAATAACATATTTATATCTATGTGGAGATCTTTTCCGGGAGATATTCCTAAATATGACTATTTCTTTCAAAAATAAACACTAGGCGCTCAAGTAACCTGTATCATACGCATTTTAGGTCCCTTAGCAAACATTAGGAGACTTGCTGCTTTACAAGAGGACAGAACCAGCCGGAGGTTTAAAAATATAAATAAATACGTAGCACAATGGAGTTTCTTTTATCCTTTCTTTAAATTCATCTCACGGCGTTTTCGGATGGCTCCCCCATGGCCTACCCTAATTCTAGCTCAACCCGTAGGTTTACTTGATGAATTTGCTGCCGTGAAAATGCCATTATTCCAGAAATATAAAAGAAATTTCTTTTTACTTTTTTATTGGTAATTATAATTGTTATTTGACGGGATTTCCTTTTATCGTCTCGTAAATTACCGTTCGATGGAAATCCCGGCATTGCCAATTGATAATATTTTAATTTGTATGTATGGACCTAAGTGTTTGTTTTCAACTCTTTTCAAACTATTTCTTACCAGAGCTACTGATTGAATACCTTAATAATTTTATTATTATACATCGAAAAATATTTATCTGTTTTAATTCATAAATCTTTCAGATATATATATACTATACGATTTCATAATTTATTGTTATGTTTGTTGTATAATTATTTCTGTGTACCTTGGCTCTTGTATTTTATTAAATAAATGAATAAGTTGATGTAAAATTACGCAATCGTGCATTCCTATATTCGAATGAAAAGGTTTTTCTGTCTCAATTAGCCCTTGTTGCAACAATGTATTAAATGTCACCGTCCAGTGAAGCATACTTATCTCGTACCGCGAATAAAAACGTTCTAAAAAAGTCTCCAGATTGGCGTTTATTGTGAATTCAAAAAGAGGATTTACCGAAGGTATTGCCTGCTTCTATGTGCCGAGATTATACCGTAATAGTACTACATACCAATCCTAAATATTTTATTAAATGATATAATATTATATACATATCTATGAAACGGTGTCATCGAAGCTGTTTTTAATCGTACAACCTGGTCAGGTTTACCTTGCATCGTCAAGAAATAATGCCAGCGAACGCTTCTTTCCTCTCAATTTAATATTTTTTCTGATCAGAGTGTTATTATAGATAAGAATAGTTGTGGTGAACAATTCGTCTCATGAAATTTTTTTCAAAAATCTGAAATTTTTTGTTCTTACCAAGTTAATGTGTTTTTATGTTAACCTTTGGAAATAAATCACTAGAAGCAGTTATAGATCCATGAATTTCACATCCACATTGTGGTGATAACCTCAACAACAGGATTTTTTTAAATAATAATATAAACTGATGGTCCAACATCAATACTTTTTATATTCTCATGGATTGTATGGAATATGAATTACTTGGAATACTATAAAAAAACAATCAAAGAAACTCAGAAAATTTATCCGGTATGAGTTAATTTTCATATGTAATAAATTTACGCAATTTTGTTGAATTTTGACTAAAAAAAGAAAATACTTTAAATCACGGTATTACGTTAAAATAAGTGAATATATATTGTGTTCGTTTTTATCTTATCTAAGAGAAATTTTGAGATGTTCTCAGACAGCTTAATACACATGCCTAGACGAAGGGTGAATGTTCATCGATCGATCGTTTTCAGTTACTTTGTTGTAATATAATGTAATCTGAATTATTATGTATAAGGTTTCCACCCTTCCTAGCATATAAATTGTACTACGCCTGAAAATTCTTGGCAGACTAGTTTTGGTTTGATTTAATTAATTATTACAGCATTTCTAATGATATTACGGAGTATGCCATGTTGATAGTTCTTAATTTTATGTTGCCCATTTCTTCTGGAGTAGTTTTGTCTATGAATATTGTTTATGATCAATGTTTTTTATCAATGTGGTTTTTGTTAATGTTTATTTTACTATTAATGTTATTGAAAAATAAATATGTCTACAAGGTTGTTAAAATGTAAACTACATTATAATTTTATCACTGATAATTCTAATATTAGTTGGAAAGCGTTAATTCGCCACTCTGTGAATGCGTTGTTTACAAAATAAGGATTAAGGCGATTCTCGAAATTTTAACTCGGGCATCAGTGTGGATCCTAGACTCGTAAATAATATTTGTCGTATTTGTATCTTCTATATAAACTTTAGACACTGTTTACTGTCTGTCAGTTCGAGTCCATTCGTGCGCTCGAATGTCTGAAGATGACGAAGGGCGAAACCCGGGTCGTTAGTGACAAAATACATGGAAGTGTACAAAATCTCAATAATTCAAATTAAAAAAAAAAAACTTATTTTATAATTAATATTGTCCCGGAGTTGTTTTTAAAATATATGAAGTTGTTAAAATAAATGTTATATTCATTATTAATATAAAAAATGCAAATTTATATATTTACAATACATTAATATGTATGTATTGTACATAGAACGAATTAAAAATTGTTAATTAATTTACGACTAGATATTCAGCTGATTTTACTAACATAACAATTCGCAAGACTTTACTGCCATAATTTTTTTACAAAAAAAATAAATTTACAAATTTGTTTTACCTGCCAGTTGGTGTTCTATTGAAAGTATTGCAAGATTTCTTAATCACAGATTGCTCACTGTCGCTCACTTTTAAACATAGAATCACAGAGCACAAATTACATGCAAGAAAACATGGTGAATTGAATAAGAGCTTGCATTGATTTTATTTTCATAACAATTTTTATTTGTTTATTACCCGCGAAATTTTCTATTCATTTTCAAAATGACGCCCCTAAAAAGTGTATTTTTTCAGCCAGTCACAAAGCATAAATTTGACGGAAGAAAACATTTTGAGTGGAATATAGCTTGCATTAGTTATGTCTACATAAAAATATATTTATTATTACCCCAGAAATTTTCTATTTATTTTCAAAAATGCCTCCCTTGAAAACGTGCCGCCCCCTTCTTGCTGCGCCAGTGATTATATCGAATATTGGTGTTGTTTAATTTGTTTATTATATTATGCTACTTAAAGATAGCGCAAACATGTACTATTAATAGAAAAAAATATATTAAAACAATTAATAGAATAATCTTCAATCATCATGTCTGCATTTGAACACTTCTTTTATTATTGAATAGTAAAAATATCAGTATGTAGAAAGTAAGACACATACATTGATTTTAATCACATTTTTTCAGTTATTTTAATTGTATTATGTATATTTTTGTAGTAGTTTTAAAAGCGGTTTTTCATGTTTTTGTAAATTAATTAATTAACATTGTTTAATGTTGACCCTTGATTGAAATATGTTACAAGACAAAATGAAAAAAACTATTCATGGTGCATATTCCATATTTATTCTTTAAAAACGGGACTTATTTATTAACGAAGTTTATGAGCAACCGCGTGGATATTAATATAGAAAATGGATCTCTGTAATACAAAATTCATTCGATTTAGCATTCTATTCATTCCTTGCAAATTATATTTCATCCTTTATATTGACACTAAATGATCGAATATAGGAATTCTTCTCTAGGCTAATGAATGTTGCCCGTTTGGAAAAGTTTAAAAGTTGGTTTTTTCCCTTACAAAATTTCTTTAAAAAGTGTTATACAGTTCGATATTATACGATCTCTTCCTCAGATATGAAATTTCTTTATACAAGCGATTTTGGTATTGTGATAATTTATGAATATTACCGCTATTGGTGAACTTGTGGATTGTGCATGGTTTTGAATAAACCGCCTATTCGAATATAATATATATCAATAAAACATTTATCTGAGTGACTTTATAATCAAGCTTCTATCTATCAAAAAACCTATCTTGCACAAAATTTGTTAAAAAAGGAATACAAGTTGGTTGTCCCGCCACCTCCCGTTACGTTTATGAAGCCATTGTTTCACGTCGCCTTCCATAACTCAATAACGATCAAAAAAATAAACTAAATTAATCAACATGTTCTTGGTCCGATACAGAGATGCACGGGACCGATATTTTACTGATGCACTATTGTGTTTAAAAAGATAGAGAGAAAAAAGAAAATGTATCTTTTGGATTATTGAGATTTTGTACACTTCCATGTATTTTGTCACTAACGACCCGGGTTTCGCCTTTCGGCATCTTCATGCATTCGAGCACACGAATGGACTCGAACTGAGTCCAAATTTGAGTCCGAATAATACAAATTTGATATTGAAATTCCATCAAGCACCCTCAGTCGATGTCTTAAATTATAAAATGTATCTTGTTCACATAGTTAAAGTGATGTTAAGTATCCTGTGTATCTGTATACTGAGATCCACCGTGCCGGTAACGTTTAATCTACTCCGCGTTGAATCTTAAGAGGAATCAAGATATCCCGTTCCCCCTATGATGTTGCAAATTTATCGAATTCCTAGAACTTATTGTGCCAGTATAGAGACAGGCCGCAGCAAACAGCTCTGCTCGTTAGGCATTAATCTCGGGACAATTCCACAGAACGGGATTAAAAAGCATAAAGAAGAAAGTCTTTCACTGGTTGCAAATTTATGGGCATTTTTTATCTGCACATTGAGTGAGCAATGTGCGACATATTATTTTTATTTCTATAGTTTCGCAGATTGTAGAAGTTCGGCTTGCTCTTCTTTACCCAATAGCATCTAACCTCCCAATTAAGAAGACAAATTAATTTTAATTAAATACCGCCAAACTGCTTCACTAAACTGAAGAACAGAACTGCCAATATACATTTCAATTGACCTAGAGCTAGCTAGTTCACGTAAGATCCGGAAATCAAACCAAAATGGCTGCCAGTATTGAACCGTGAATACCACAATTACATATTCAGTTTTTTTTGTTAAGTAAAATAAATAATTATCGACGTAAATGTTACTTTAAAGAATCAACCGCAGAGCAACAATAATTGCATTACTATGTGTAGTTAAGAAACATATTCAACATTGTACTAAAAGAACTGATTGTTTTCACTTAGTAAGCAATTGAAGCTGATGAAAAGGCTGATGTTTTTTTATTAAAAAACGTACACTGACATTTGTTGATATACAAAGGCACAAAGCGACTTTCTTTGAGATACTCAGAAAATTATATATTATCCGATATTAAGAAATTTAAAAAGATAAAAGAATAATTAATATACATATTATAAATGAACTCTAAATAAACCTTTGACCAATCTTATTTAAAAGAAAGTATCGTGGCTGTTACTTTCGTGATACTTATATAATTATTTCTTTCGATTTCCACAACCATAATGTTTTATAACGTAAACTATGTTTTTTTTGAGCTTGTCAAAAAATATAATTACTAATGCTTATCGCTGAGATGACAGGCCTTCGCATTTTTCATTTGATTATAATTCTGTCTGGATTTATTGCATGGCATATTAGGGCATAGTATTCTTAGTTTTAATTACATGTCAAAGTTTACGTACTTCTTGGAAAATTTATCCTTTCGGAGGTGGGGTCTCCACATTATGCGACGACTGCTTTGCACACTTTTTGACCTTAGTTCGTCTTACGCTCGCAAACAAACAGAGGTCAAGATGCTATCGTGAGGTCTACACCGATTAGAATACGAAAGTGTAGCGGCTTGGGTGAACTTTCGAGACCTGTACAGCATAAATCTTGCTCATTCTTTGATATCAAAAGTGAAACATTTACCAATTTATCTCCGTTTTTTATTCCTAAACGTTATTCTATTATTTATTTAACAACATCAATAAATATTATTTTTTCGTTTTTCTGGCAAAAAAACACTTAGACGGTGTTCAGTTATGATCAATGTTGATTTTTTTTGTTTCAATGCCATACAATTAAATAATAATTTGTATAAATATCGCAACAAAAATAATTTCATTTCAATTGAAATGTATTATTTCTATTTGTTTTTTTTTGGATACCGCCATTTTTAATTGAATTTAATTTCAATGCTTTTTTACTAGAACACATTAATATAAAATCACACATAACTGATTTATCAATCGATGTATGAACTTCTTTCAGAACTCATGTCTTTTTCATTTTCCGTTCCTTAAATATTTCGCCCACTTCTATTTGGCTAACATTATACAGAAATCTCCAAAACTACATTACATTCCTCTTTCCATTTTATAAATTATTGTGATATAATAATATCACGCTCACTAAATAAATCATTTTTTCCGCTGTCCGACCTGCAGTGGTGTAGAGAAAGCCTGGAGGATTCCGAACAAGTGATTATACTGTCATTCGGTGAAAAGAAAAGCTCATATCCCAGGTGGGATCGGTTCTCGCCAGCTTAATTGCCTCACATTCATTCGCCGCATGCGAGATAATGGATTTGTCCCCTATTTGGAAAGCATTCTAAACCAACATACTGATAGCGCCTCTTTGTGCATGCCTCATTATTTTACGATAGTTAATCTCTGGGCTATTATTTTATTCTTGTAATGATCCACTAGTGTCTATGTTAGGTGTTCCATTTTCCGAACTAAGTAACGTTTAAATATTCAATTATCTAATGGCAGATAAGATTTGACTACATTTTTGATTTCATTAGAATGTCGTTATTTAAACTGAAAATAAAATAAATAAAATAAAAAATTATTCTCTTGCCACTCACATAGTTGATTTACTTATTTTAAAAAAAAATTAATTCAAGATAAAGAAGGCTGAATTCCGAAAAAATAACATGGCAATTATTAAAAATATGCTTGGAACGATCTCATTGGTATTGCTTTAAATTGTTCACTTTCCTCAGCAGGTTTGTAGTTAATATCGAATCTAGAGTACAATTTTTGAAATCGGTCATACTATAGATGTCCCAATTTAACTTTTCCGCTAGTGAGGGTGCCACCGTCAAGTTAGGAATGTTGCCATACTCAACTTGAACTGAAATTTCAGTAAATTCCAAAACTGATAAAAAAGCGACGGTTATTAAAAGTAGACAATATATTTATTTTGCATAAAATGGCAATTGGAGAACTTTATTCTAAGTTGACAATTCTAGTTCCAAATTCGGCGGCGGGCAAGTAATCTTGATAATACATACATTGCATACACGTGCCATGTAATTTTTCGAGCTGATATTTGCAACTTTCTCCAAATTTCAAGTTATGGCTTATTTTGTTGCAAAGTTAGGTTTCGATGCTAATTCTCATAACAATGTTAAAATGAAATTTATACTATCGTAAACATGTCAAAGTATTTAATTCTGCAAGAATTATTGGAATTAGTTGATAACCATTTCAGCTTCACGCCATCGTCAGAACTGTGAACGTAAGCAGGTAGGAAATTGAAAAATCGGTTTTTGATAATATGTTAATAGTTACTGGATATAGCAAAATTTTCGCATGTATCTTAGGTCCGATTTCAATAATTGTGGTCTTTATTAGAATCATGAATACCACCGGGTAACTTATACTCGAAGCGCTTGTCACAATAGTTAATTAGTTTCTAAACTCGAAACATTGAACTAACCATAATGTCATAGTTCATTGAGACTATTTGGTTTATATATTGTTCACGTGCAAAGGAGTATTTAATGCATTTATAATTTTTGGTGTTTTTTTCAATTTCGATTACGGTTTTTATTCTGTGTTCCGGAATCCGAAATTCGCACCATTTCATTTGCAACCGCAATCTGAACCTACATATCCGATGCCAGCGTTTTCCATTTACCAATGAAACATTCCAGTATATTTCAACCTTTTATAATTTAACGAAAAAATCCGATTAGAAATTTATAATCAAATGATTTTCAATTGGTGCAAAATGAATGAGTCTAAACTAGGTGCGATAATTGTTAAATTGTGAGAATTGAATAGAAGGTTTTTTAGTGTATGATTTTGCTTCATAACATTATGGTACCTAAATATTTTCATACTAGATACTATTACCAGGTAGCAGTGCTACTTGTTAGCATTCGTTCACTACGCTTGATGCAAAGGATGTGCAGACAGACACAGACACAGTGTTTGTGTGATGTGCGTTGAACAATCACTCCCATCACACAACACTTATGTCCACTCTCTCTCTCACACGCGCACACTTCCTGTGTATGTACCGACAGAGAGACAGTATGTATCTTTGTGTGATGTTGTATAAGTATACATTTTTTTACCATGTTCGCTCCTAAACTGTAGCATTGGACTCATAACAGTGGTATCACAACATAAGTTTTTCTACAAGAACGCTTGCTACTCTGTTACTCAACCTCGCTTTTTCAAAGATAGTAGGAATAGAAGAATATAGCTAGAACAGGACTGGTAGTTAACTAATCGCTCTCCTTAAGCTCAGATTTAGGACGGATGGGAGGGTGGAAATTTTAGACATTACAAACATCCATGCCTTCGAACAGAAATCTATAAATCGATGTCAAAAATTAATTGTAACTGTCTGCATAGTATTCGAACCCGTGAGCACCATAGCCGAAGCCAACGACGTTGACTAATGCACCACGAGTCCTCTGATAAATCACAAATATAGTATATTGTAATTGATATCACAAATTTATTAATTCATATTTTTTATGAGTTTATCACTGTTATTCTATTTATATTTTTTGCTACGAGAAAGTTTTAATTTCATTATTTTATTGTTTGAGTTGGTAATCAAATGAGATATTTCTAGCATCAGTTTGTTCGCGAAAGGATTTTCAGAAACTTGTAGATAAGTCATAATGGCATATGATAATTTTACTATCGTAAAAGCGTTAGACTTGAAATTTAATGATTAAACGAGGTTACATGCTTTTAATTGAAATTGTATTCGTGTCATTTAAATTATTATGTATATTAGTATTTCTTCATTCGTTCTTGTCACTGTGTTATTATTCTACACATATTAAAAATCATTGTCTTCAAATGCGGTTATTTTTCTTTCTAATACAAATAGGTAGTTGTGTAATTTATATATTTAATGAAAAATCAATGTTTTTATCGACCCATTTCACGTCTTTTTCGTGAAAATATATATCTTGATCTTTTATCATCATGTCCATTCAACACAACTGGTGAACTTACACTCTGTATGGGGGCTCTTTGATATTAGGTGATTTTACGTAAAAAATATTATAAACATAATACTCAATATCGTCAATATATCTAGTAGAGTTACCCTTTTGTAAAAGGTTTTCTAGCACTTTAATAGAGCGGCCGAAGCAAATTGTACGATTTTGAGTTCGGATAAAAGGCTTAAAGGGTCGCACAGACCCAAGCCTCAAAGCGTTTTCCATTGATTCCGATCTAGCATTGTTTTTTTTTTGTTCACATATAATGGGAAAAATTAACTGCAATGGTGGGAGAATTGGCTTTTTGATTCTGTCACGCGCCACTGCTAAACGATGTTAAAAACTCAAAGAGCGAATTGATTGGATGGTATATGCTTTTTTTATAAAATTTTCAATTGGATTCTATACGCTATACTTTTATCTTTGGAGTCGAATCTAAAACATGTGTTTTTAAATTAGAACTAAACCGTTTGTAGTGAATTTAAACAACCAGAAAGAACAATGCCTTTCTGTCAATAATTGACAGTACCATACAAGAATACACATTTACTGGTATGTACGCAATGTACATACATCATTTTTAAAGTGTTAGCTGTCAATTCTTTGTGGAAAGGCATTATATTTTAAAAATAAAACACAATTTGTTTTGTACTACTTTCACATTTTTATAATCATCAGATCCGTTTTCCCTCATCACGAGCAGAATTATCACTTGACAATGCTCGTGATGAGCGGAACCGGTCATGGCCACTATAAAAACGTGGAAGTAATACAAAACAAATTAGGTTTTATTTTTAAACTCACTTTTGGTACGTCATCATCATTTTTATGATAATTATTTAAAAAACCATTTTATTTTCAACAATGACATTCTCTAGCCGGAAACCGCGTTATCCGCTTCTTTTGGTGCCTTTTAAATGTCAATCACTATTGATAAAATTTATTCATTCAATTTCCTTTTGTCAATATTTATTTTTGTTTCCCTGCCGCTAAATAATTTAAAACCGCGATGATAAAATTAATTTCTTGTTACCCCGACTTTTGAAAATCTAGTTTAATAATAAAAAAGATGTGAACGAGTTCCCGAAAAACAAATTTCCATTTTGAAAATCGTCAAACCAATAAATAAGTAATTTCCTTTCCTCTTTTCCATTCCATGTTCGCATTTTCTATCGTCCTTTTGGTACCCCTTAACGGTATCTACTTAAATTCGAGGTTATATCATAAAATAACTACCCCTTCATAAGTAACTCCATAGTCTGATCAGCTTTTATATTTCAATATTTCCGGTTTTATTTTATTAAAATAGTATATTTTGTAACTTTTCATGCCAGACATTGTAAAATGTATTTTAAAGAAAACATTTTTTTAAAAAACACAATTAATTTGTACTACTTCCACATGTTTATAATGATCAGGACTGGTTTCGCTCATCACGAGCATTATCAACTGATATGAAAGTATAATTCTATATATTTTAATGATTTGGTATCGACAATTCTTGCGTTTATTCATAATTACTTTTCCTGAATCCCATGGCAGCATATTATGTTACAATTGCTTTTTGTCAATTTAGTTACATAGTGTCATTTATATGTACCACACATATATTTTTGTATGCACATGTATCTATTTTTTTTGATTCTTCTGGCTGATCTTCGATCCCTATTTACCATGGCTGTTTAGTGTAATGTTATTTTTTTTAATCCATGTCCGCTCCTAACGTGGAGCATATGAACAGATTTTTTCTATTTGAACTGCTTGTTACTCAGTTTTTTTCAACGTCTCTTTTTTTAAGAGAGAACGGATATAAGGATAGGGCTAAGACAGGTCTAATGGTTAGCTAATCGCTCTCGCTACACCCTGTGAGGATTGGATGGGTGGGAGGGAATTTTTTAGACATCACACACATTCAGACTACGAACAGAAATCCATAAATCGATTGAAAGATCAATTTATGACAACCGTCCGCACTGGGATTTGAAACCGAGATATCCGTAGTCATAGCCAACGACGCTGCCAACTGCGCCACGGACGCCGACGTTGTTGCGCCGACGCAAATGCTAATCACGTACTTAATATTTCATTATTTTAAATGGTTCACTAATTTATTTTTAAAACTTTACCAATCTGTTATTTTGCATAATGAATATTAACGCATTAGTTCTCTCATAAAATATTGCTCAGTCAACGGATTTTTAATGTAGCTTTATTTTTGATTTATAATTAGTTTTTATTGATCTGTAAGAAATCCTTAAGATTTTAATTGTTGATTATTTAATTTCGTTTATATATATTTTGTTTGGTTATCTGTAAATTCTTGTCTTAGTTCATGACCCAACTGTTTTATATACCATGCGAATTGTAAACATTCAATTTTATATAAATAGGCATGTTATGTTTGTATGTTTATTATTTGATAATGCTTGTGATGAGCTAAACCAGTCCTGATCATTATAAACATGTGGAAGTAGTACAGACAAATTGTGTTTTATTTTAAAATACCTTCCACCGAGAATTGACAGTTAACAAATTAAAAGTGATGTATGTACATTACTTATATTCCAGTAAATGTGTATTCTTGTATGGTACTGTCAATTATTGACGGAAAGTCATTATATTTATTTTTTAAAAAATCACATATTTTGTACTGGTTTCAAAATTTTATCAAATAATGAGCGCCCTCAAATTTTCAACTTTTCGCAAAGAGGAACACCGGTCCTTGTTTTATTTAAAAAATAAAATAATAAATACATGTTTTGTTGATGAGATATTTCAAATATCTTGTGTTATCATAATATGTCTCTGTCATAATATGTTACATTTTTTTTCAATATTCTGTCTCTTTTTGTATGATATTTAACGGGATATCATATACCGTGATTTTTGTTTTAAATGCCGTATCACTTAAATGGATTACGACCAGAAGTTGACGATGTTCATTCGTTGTACGAAAGTAATCCAATATTTTTATTATATACTAGTGAGTACCCGGCATGCGTTGTAATGTCACTCAAAGAAAGAAAGGGTTTGTGTTTTAGTTCCCTGCACTGGCTGAAATTTCATAAAATTATTCGATCCTAGCCCGGCCGAGTCTCAATATCACACTTGTTACCCGAACCCGACCCAAAGTCCAGATTTATTCGTCCTAGCCCGAAAACAGCCCGATTTTTTTTTAATGCAATAATTCATTTATACTTTTTAAACAATATATATTATTGTCAAATTTGTATTATTGAGATTTTGTACACTTCCATGTATTTTGTCACTAACGACCCGGGTTTCCATCAAGCACCCTCAGTCGGTGTCTTAAATTATATATTATTGTTTCCATATTTTCAAAGATTATTGTGAAATAAATTATTTAAGTTATGGAAACTATTGACTTATGGTCACCCAAACATAATACAAAATATTTTTCTTAAATTTAAATCTCCTTACCCGGGCCTGGCCCAAGCCCGAATCTGAATTGTCTTTATCCGCCCGAGCCCAACCCACGGGCTGGGCCGGGTAAAGTTCCGCAGGCTAATCCCAGGCCCGTACAGACCTCAATTTTGGATATACAATATTTTTTGTATTTCCGTCTATTTCAGAGATGTCGCTGGGTGTACGTATTTGATTCTTTTTTTTAGATTTAATATTTTAAATTTTTTTCTTCAGAAACCTTCACGGGTATGCGGTCAACAACTCACGAAAGTTTGATCGAAATCGGATGAATGGTAAAGGAATGTATACAGGACAAAGAAACAAATCACAAACAAATCTTCATTTATATATATATATATAGATGTACTGGTTTTATTATATTTTTACCAGAATATTTCAACTTATTTTATTCATTATGCTTATGGAAATCTATTTTCATTATTGTTTTAAAGATAACAAATAATTCTCGAAAATGTTTACATTTTATTTTGTTGGCCGTTATGTATTTATCAAGCGCACCCCACTTTGTATTGAGGGCTCTTTGAATAGCATTTATCTATCTATAGTTCTATTTAGTTTACCTGAACGATAACATTTTATCTTAATATATATTATATGTGTTATTAACATAATCAAATAGAAACGACAAGTATACTGAGAAGACATGGAAAAATTCATGTGTTTTTATAATTTTGGTTCATGATTCAGATTGCGTTCACATATGTATCACTTTATTATCATCTGAACTTTCCAACATAAAATGATCTCTATAACTCATCTTTTGAAAATAACATCTCAGCAATTGTCGTTTTATTTAAAGCTACGAAGTTATTGAGGCAAATAAAGTACCGTTGAACATTATTGTATGTAAAGCAGACATCAATTGCTTTTTTTCTTAAAGATAATGTTTATTATACTTTAAATTGTTTTTTATTTTTATGTTTACCTAATTTAACATCAGAAGTATTATAGTTGTTTATACTCTATTCGAGTGTGTGTGTGTGTGTGTGTGAATGTGGGTGTATCAAATAACTTGACTTACAAATATTAAGTAGAGGGTACATTCATATTTATTATTTTTAAAAATGTTTCCAATACGCCAGATATTTTTAAGTTTTGGGGTAAATTTTAGGAAAATTCAACAAATTCACTAGAGACTCCATGAGAAAAGACACCGAAAGCTTTAATTTTAAATTGAAAAATCGATGTTGACTTTAGGATCGCAAAGTGAAGGTCTTACTTCCCGGTCTTACAGTGGCTGATTTTCATCATCAAACACAGAAATTCACTGATCTATAAATAATAGTATATATTCTACTTTATTTACACATCATCCGGTGACGCTTAGCGAGTTGGTTTTTAAAACGCAGTGAAAATACATTCTAATAATACTTCTTAGTTGTATTCATATTTTACGACCGTACCGATTTATATTAAAGGTATTTTTATAATACATCAATCGGTAAAGATATTCCTGTTTATATTCATATTTGTCTCTTTTATCCTTCTTGTCCAACGTTTCATCCATTCAGTTGCAACGCGACTCTTTATTAACAATCTATTTCTTTTTGTTTACAGGATGCCTTGTGCTTTTTTTATTTTTTTGTTTTGCATTATAGTAATTCACTGGAGGTGAGCTATTGTTATAAAATCGTAACTTATCTTAAAAGAAATGAATTTACCTACATCATAAATGATTGCCAAACGTATTTTTGTTTTTATTATTATTCCGTGTCCCATTAATATGAATTAATATGTTTATCATTATACTATACTTTATTTTTTATAACTTAAGATGTCGACTGAGGGTACTTAATGGAATTTCAATATTTAATTTGAATTGTTCAAATGTTATACATTTCCATACGTTTTGCCACTAATAACCTGGGTTTAGATTTTCTGACATCTTCAGGCATTTAAGTACACGGTTGAGCTCGCACTGACAGTCAATAGTGTTTTTAGCGTTTATAAATAAGACGAACTGAGAAAAAATATTATCACTTAGTGATGGAACTATATTTATATATGAATTCATTTTAATACTGATTTGATAATAATGACATGTACTACGTCTTTCTAATCGTTAAGGCTGAACTTCATTAGTATCAAATCAGTATTAAAATTAATTCAGATTTCAATATAGTTTCTAGACTAGTGATAATATCTATAATATATACTATAATATATCTATAATATATACTATTTATGACTGTAATTTAAGACATCGACTGAGGGTGCTTGATGGAATTTCAATATCAATTTTGAATTATTGAAATTTTGTACACTTCCATGTTACTTTTAAGGAGTTAACTGTCAATTCTTGGTGGAAAGACATTATATTTTAAAAAATAAAACACAATTTGTTTGTACTACTTCCACATATTTATAATGATCAGGACCGGTTTCGCTCATCACGAGCATTATCAACTGATAAAAATACAAACATAACAGGCGTATTTATATAAAATTGAGTGAAAAAATGAAGGTATATAAAACTGATGGTTCATGAACTGAGACAAGAAAATATTGATTAACAAACAAATTATACATAAATCAAATGAAAGAGTCTACAATTAAAATGTTATGGACCTCTTGCAAATCATTAAATACTAATATACAATCACAAATATAGCTACATTAAAAGTCCATTTAGCTGAACAAAATTACTAATGACGATAATAATATAAAATACCTTTATATACCTTCATTTTTTCACTCAATTTTATATAAATACGCCTGTTATGTTTGTATTTTTATCAGTTGATAATGCTCGTGATGAGCGAAACCGGTCCTGATCATTATAAATATGTGGAAGTAGTACAAACAAATTGTGTTTTATTTTTTAAAACACTTCCATGTATTTTGTCACTAACGACACGGGTTTAGCCTTTCGGCATATTCAGGTATTCGTGCGCTCGAATGCCTGAAGTTGCCGAAATGCGAAACCCGGGTCGTTAGTGATAAAATACATGGAAGTGTACAAAATCTCAATAATTCAAAATTTATGACTGTAAACTTCTCAGATTGTCATCTTTTTTCTGTCTTCTAAAGCTTCTGTGCTCTTACTTTTAAAATAGTATGAATACATGATACTTAATTCAACGAAAATATTATGTTCGTTGCTAATATCCCAATTATTCAATAGTCTAGGTGGTCTGTCGCTCTGACAGCTTTGTCTAAACTATACAATAACATGAGCTATTTTAGTATTGCAATGGGAGTTGCAGCTGGTTGCCCTCCGTCGATTCTTAAATCCACAACATGCATGCACACACGTTAAGAATACCAAACTGTACTCAGATTGAATATTTAACACGATTTCATCAAATTCTATTACATTAATTATTGTTTTAACATTTCGCGGTACCACTCTGACTTACTGATCCGTTTACGTCTTATTCGAACTACAGAAGTGAAGATAAGACATTTAATTTTCTATCCAACGGTTTAAAATATCATATTCTTAAATATTTTTACGAATTCTCATTTTGATTTATGTATATTTATTTTCGATTAGAATACTGACATCATTCCAAAATTATTTTTACAGCACATTGCTTTTAATAAAAATCTGTTGACTCAACCATTATCTACTAAAAACACAAGAATACGCATATCAATAAAATGATAAAATTTATCTTATTTTTCTGTTTGTTCAGAGCAAATTCATAAATGTTTAATTTTAATTTATTTAGAGAAATTTATGGAAAAAAACATGTTGTATTTAATTAAAGGAAATCACTATTATATGGATTCTTTATCCGGTTAAACTGTACTACATTTATTGTATTAAAGTTTGCTCATACAAAAAATGGTTCGTTTATTAGATACTTTTTCGAAATTATAAATGTAGCGTATTATATTTAATTGATGTATTAATAATGTAGTTCTATGATACCATAATCTATAGTTAATGATATCGACTTGAATGGATTGCAGTTAAATGTATTCAAATTTATTCAAGAATAAATTGCATGAAATGCAAATGTATGCTTTGAAGCATCAACAATAATATAAGCAAAGTGTAACCACTCGATGTCATTTGTCAACAAATTTTCCATGACTTTCAACTCTAAAATCGCCTGCTAAAAAGAAGACGAAGAGTTTATCGACACCTCAAACATTATTTATTTATTATTTAAATTGTAATTTACTTGATAGAACTCCATTATAATAATTCAGAACTGACGATGGCACGAAGCCAAAATAGCTTTCAACTAATTAATATAATTCTTATTTAACTAAATTTGTACTTTATGTTTACCTTATTATTTCTTTATTGTATAATGCCTGGTACACGTTAGCAAGAGATCTCTTCTTTATTGTAACTCTGTCGATATCAGCTATTCGAATATAAATATTTGTCTTGATTTATGTGTTATATACAACACTCCGCTTGCGCACGATGCCTGACAAAGCTAGCGCGTGTGTGGGAGAGGAAGCGTTAGTGATGAGCGAATTTTGCACTGCCACCTGGTGTATTATAATTTTACTAGTTCTCAAAGTATTCAAATTACTTTTAATTCCATCGGTTAAATTTTAATGTAGGGAATAGTTCGCCGGACACTTCTCGATATACGCAAAGTGGACAAGGGAACACGAAGGAACTGCGTAGTCAAAGGCACGAGTTTATCATAAATGCAACAAGAGCAGGACAGTTTTTGAGATCTACTCTTTTCATGATTTGTCAGTACGTCTTGTCTGTAAATTTGTTGATTAAGCACGCGTCTATAGAAGCGAATTGATAAATTATTGACTTTGTGTCAAAAATATTAAAGCATCCTTCTACACTAATAGGAGCTGTATTGCTGTAGGAACAGAAATTCGTTAAATAATAATAGCCTCTGAAAAATATACACAATTAATAAATGTAGATATTTTGACGTATTTATTGTAGGCGGTAAGAAAATATAACTATCAACACAAAGATACAAAAGTGGGTGGTAGGTATTAAATTATGTAAGGTTGACGCCCCCTGGTGTTAAATATTGTGTGAACAGCGAAATATTTACTTTCTCAAATGTCTTCAACAACCTTTCGCTGGATAGACAATTTGATGATATAGCCTGTGTCATATCTTCCAGTGATTTACCATACGACGTAAATCCTGTGGAAGGTGAAACTCGACGTCTAGGTAAATATGATTTATCACCCGAATATATCTCTTGGTTTTTGACACTTAATAATAATATAACACAGAAAAAAGTCTCGGTAAAGATGCTTTCGCTGTTCACATTTTTTATGTCATTTAGTGAGCGATTACGTAGAGCGTGTAAACTGAAGAAACAATGGTATAAATTTAATGCTACAGCTCTTTGAAATACAGAATCGAGTGAACTCTGAGTGTTGCGAGTGGCGTTAATCTTGATGCGACATATCAAGATAATCCTATTCCCGCGTTTATTTAACACAGACCGTCTTCACGATGTTATTCTCAATCTTCAAATATCTACTTAGTAGTTACTTTATGTGAAGATGTCTCCACATTCTTCAAATGTTTACTTGGTTCTTCTCCATTAAATACATTCATTTCATTCGTATAATATATACAAATGATTTCCACGATAATTGTCTGACAGTATTGACAATATCTTAAGTCGACAGCCAATTTTGGTTTGTAATTTTAGAGATGGTATAAAAATTGTCAAATTTATTGTTGCACGTTACAACAACGTTTTTAAGATTTTACGCAATACATTGATTTTAACTGATCGATAAAGATTTTTCCTTCGAACACTTTTGTCAGGGGATTGAAAGCAATCATTATTAGTAAAGGGTTTTTAACAGACTGAAATAATGTTTTATCAAGGCAGGATTCCTGAGAGCGATTTAATTTTAGTCCGTACCACTTTAGGAATATAATTACCCAAAGACCAAAGAGACCACGTTAATAGTCATAGTAAGTTAGTACAAGTAGGAAAACAATCAAAAGCTTTTGGTTTATGTACTCTGGTGTAAGGTAGGAGAGTTTTCACTTTTTTAATCATTGTACATATTTTAACAGTTCCAAACCAAACAAATGTATGTATGGTACCTAACTGTTTTTTATTACCATGAAAGATTTTGCTCAGTACAAAAAAAGGCTTTTATACCAATTGTTTAAAACTAGAGTAAAATTACAAATTACTATGATAGGTAGTTAACTGTTTATACCGAATCAAAAACAATATGTTGAAAACTGACTGGGCGATATTACAGTGGAATTTGTTATGGTGTATAATTGTATATGTTATGTTACACTATTCTCACACATTATCACTTCTCTTTTGGTCAAGCTATCTTAAAATCGTTGAAGTAATCTAGTAATATTCTCCATTTGGCAATCGTTGAACTAGCAGATTTGTTTATGGCTTTGCCAGTAAGATCCGACCAAATCTCCCATTACTAGTCGCAGGGTAGCCGTATTTCACAAACGAACATGCTTCGCAGACTAATGGTTAGTTACCAACCCTGCGATACTTACGCCAGGCGATTATTAAATTCAGTAAGGGGACTGTAAATAGAAGACAGGGATGCTAACCGCCCTCAATTATCAAGGCAGCACTCCTATCCCACCCCCTAACTCACACCATTGCCTTTCTTCACATATTATAATGCATCAAATTCACGCTTTGATTATAACTTGCATGTCGTATTATATTTCATGGTTTGTAATTTAGTGAAACAACACTGCACATGTTTATTTACTAGTGAAATTTATGGGCAGGCTTCAATTTTTTAATATTACCATTTAAGCAATTTATATACGCCCATTCTGCTCCCTGTAATTTTGTTACTGTAATGTATTATTCAACAATCAGCAAGAAAAATACATGGCTTTTCTATTTTTTTTTTCTGTGGATTTGGGAGTAACTTCAGTTATTCATTTTCAATATAAAATTAAAATTGATAATTTGGTTATTCCACTGGTTTTAACACTAACGTGACGCGTTTCGCCTCTATAAGAGGCATCTTCAGACTAACCAGATCGCTGAGTTATTTATTTCAAAGGTAAAAAATGATTCTAATTCTTACATTAAAAATAAAGGGTAGGGTTGGTTTTATTCCGATAGACGAATTACGATTGATTTTCATTTCATTTTTATAGTTCAAATCTGGTACACTATAAAAAATTTAACAAATTTTATGCTACTGTAGGTTTCATTTATGGCTATTGTAAAAATCAATCAATATTTATAACTTTAAATGTAGTACTTCTCTCACATTGGCAACCCTAAAATATTATGCTAACGAAATTTTGGAACAACGTAAATTATACAGAATGATTATATAAGTCGTTCATTAGGTACTAATGAATTACAGAGAATCATAATATTCGTACACTTTGTGTCACATCAATATTTACATGCTGAATGTTACGACATGAATTTATCGATATGTTTTCATATACTCAATATTTTAATGTCACAAACATTTTGGTTTTTGATTGTGGTTCATTTTCAATATCAGATATAAGGAATATATTTTCAAAGTAAAGAATCACTCCTCTCTTGTCGATTTATTCTTTCTTCAATGTTTTCATTGTCTATTCTTTGGTCTTTTACACTCTTATTATTTGTGAACCGTTTACCAATCTATATAGAAACGGTCGATTAAAACATTTTTGTATCGTTCTGTTTCCTTGAATTCATTTCCTTGAATAATATTAAAAAATACTCTTTTCATTATTTTTATTTGATACGGGAATGCGACAGTCTCAAGACTATTATTATACGATTTTTATACGAGAATTGTACCATACTATGTAACTGCCACCGTAATCAAAAAATCAGATTGAATTATAGTAGGTTTATTGTAGGTTGATTAAAGAAACTCTCAGGAATCTTTCAGGCAGAAAATTTGTTACGTCGTACAGATAGCGAATAAACTTAAACTCTAGACAGTCTAGAGAACTGATTTTCTGTACACTTATGTGCGATACACCAAGTATTAGGCAATTGCTCCTGAGACACTTCATGTTAAAACGAAAACACGCTTAGCGTTTGCTTAAAATCTACGTATGGAAACACAGTGTTGGGTGGAGAAGGGCAAGTAAGTAGGAAAGATCAGAATTTTCATTGCTAATTCATTGTTCGGACGGTCATCGTATATATACGAAGTAAATTATAAAAGTTAGTGTCACATTCTACCTTAACAAAGAATTTATGGCGCTTAATTAAATGAAAATAATGAATGCACATTTTATTTGCTCGATTTACGTACAAATTGAATCCTTTTATTTAACACAAAATTATTACTAAATTAAACACCAAAATATAATAGTATTCGAAATTCGACGGTACCTTTACGCTCAAAAGAATGTCTCGCTTAGTAAAAAATTGAGTTTTCATTATATTTAGAATTCCTTGAATTGAATACTAAACATGAGAGTCAAAAAATAACAAACATTCTTAGCAGCACGGTTATATAGAACCGGGAGGCTTTAACCGTCTTGATAAAATCACGCCTCCAATTTTCCGTCTGGAGGTTTTCGCTACAAACGCCTTTTCCCCGCTTGGCAGGTCATTGATACAATTTTGCCCATTTTAATAGTTTGGGTTGCATAGCGAATTGCCATATTTTTACCGACCGTAAAATAAAAATATTTCCGCTTTTATTTTTCTGTTTGTCTGTTTGAATTTATGATGCATTTCAAAGAGTATTACGTTTATGGCATGTAGTTGTGTCTTTACTGAGTAAATATAATAAAAGAATTTTGAAATAACCACTTCTGTAAATTTTTATATTTCATTTTTATCGTATACACTATAAACACAGTCGCATGCTATTTTATTGAAAACAGCCGTCTATTAAGTATACGTTCAATTATAAATCTTATTCCTATCACCGTGTAAACCCCAGTCAATCGGATATCGGTTTTTATGTTTTTGTGTTTGCGTCTCGTTCTGTAAATTCTGGAAAGTGGATACATTTTAGTTTCTGTCTACAACTGGTCTTATTCAACTATGAGATCGATGATGCGAACTTCTTTTTCATCGAAAATATTTTATTTTTAAAAAATCCATATATAAACTGTAAATGTTTGTTAAAGATATCTTGTTGCTATCATTTTAAGAAGTGACCGTTGACTAACTAAAAAATATTATTAAAAAAAACGAAATTCCGTCAAACACTATTGATTGATAGTATTAATTGAAAAAAAATAGTTATAATTCAAAAAAGACACGCACAATGCACACGTATATTATTGTGTTAAATTTGAATAATTTGAGTAATATTTTAATCTAAATTAAAATATCTTTAATTAAATCTAACTAATATATGTTTTTATTTCCATCATATAGAATATATTATGTTGCTTTATCTCTATTAATTATTAATAATTCGTCTAAGCAAAATTTGCATTCAATGTTGCAAAAGATTTCAAATGGCAGTCTTATTAAATTTGATCAAATTTTCAATCAAAAGATTCCCGCCGGGTTGTCAGTTTTAATATTAATATCCCATTTAACCCTTGGTTTATCCGGTTAAATGAATGAACGAATAGCTGTCTGGCGGTGGACTGGCGCATTTCCGATTCCAAGTAATTTTACAGATGACAAGCGGTGTCTGACTCGTCGTCTTAATATCCAGCTACGTCTGCAATGCAATGCAGGGAAAGTTCCTCAAGGTGGGTGCTAAATGAGACGTTAATAATTTCACGTACATTCAAAAATCATCATTCGCGTTCAATGGCTTAACGTATTGAATTAATTGATACGTTAGGTAATAATGAAAACGATTGTTACGAGAGTCTTAAAAGGTAGGATAAGAAAGAGGATTTGTGACCAGAGTTAGCAATGATAATCTTTAACAAAAATATTCCCATGATTTAAGCCATCATATTTATTTGTCGATCCTGTACCCTAGTGGTAAACGCTCTTGACCTTTTTTCCTATCCGATCGCGCGGTCAATGTGCTATGTGTGTTCGACGGCATAAATGCCTGATAGAAGATTTTTTCATTCCGTCCTACCCATCTCTGATTGTCCTTTCCTAAATCCATATTTTTATGCTTATCCGCTCTTAAAAAAAGGTTCACCGAGTGCCCTACAACCAATTATTGCGAAATGGCCACCGTTGAAATCGTCCATTAGAAATTTATATGTTTGACATTGTGAGCGGTCATGGTAAGAAGGTATTTGTTTTTAATATAAAATTAAATTTCATAATTTTATTATAATTAGAATTAATGTCTACGTTAAAGTTAAAAAATCAGTTTGCAGATGCTTCTCAAAGAGGCAATACGTGAGTCTCACCTAGGTATACAACCAGTGGAATAACAAAGCTTATAATCTTAATTGAAAATGAATATTCACAAAGTGACCGTCGAATCCATCTACCATATTCATATATTTATAAGATATTAAACTTGTGTTGGTTTCGCCTTCCTCTATTTACCTAATTAATATTGATGGCTGCAATTAAATGCCTTATTTGTCGATCATATCTCGTGATTCCTTTAATATCATGGCAGCTAAGGAACGATCCCCGCATCGCGAGCCATCTTTACGTGACGAAATTACTAAAGTCACAGATACCTACATATTATACATCTCGCTAACTAAAATTCAAGATGCGTTTCAGGGTTTTCCATGTAAGTACCCGATTTTTTTTTCTTATTTCGTAAATATTGAATTTCTTCGGTGGCCTGTAATGGATTTATTTTGTATACGTTATTACGGCTTCTAAACACTATTTACTTTTACTTATTAACGTTACATAACAGCAGCAAGCAGTGGATTATATATATATACTTCAGCTACTTCGATGAAATGTATAGACTTAAATTGTTCGAAATTGTACTTAGGTTGTTAACTTATGATCGTTCATGCTTTTCATAAATACAAAATTTGCTAACGCTTTCTGTTACTGACGATGCCTATTTACAGTTTCATCAAATTTTGGAATTACAAAGTCTTCAAAAATCACTGACTTTTATCATAGCTTTTTTATAAGATTTATTTTATTTTTGGATACACACATAGGTATATATGTGCTTACGATATAAAAACTGGTTTCAAAACAATACCAATTAAAAAGAAATGTTGACTTGGCCTAAATAAGCATTATTTTTATAATAAGGTTACAATTTTAAAGTACTTAATTCCACAAGAACTATAAAAATTTGTTTATATGTATTTCAGCTTTTCACCATCGGCAGAACTATTTTTAAACTAAATTTAGTTGAGCTTCATATACTGGTTTAGCTATATACTTTTGTTTAAAATATTTGCCAGACTTGGGTGTAAATTTATTGTATAACTGCATACATTGCTATTACTAAGAAAAAATAAAATCCCCACTCGTGTTTTATTTATGATTCCAATATATCAAAAAAAAATCAAATCGTTCAAGTAATTACAAAACAGTTGATTTATCTATTCCTATTAGATACACTTATTAAGATTGTTAATAATAGTGAAGCAAATTATCTATCGTTATAAGTTATAAGGCAACCCTTAGCTAGAATATATCGTCCAGCGCCATTCAAACTGAGCTGCATGCTCTTTATGAGGACATTCCCGGGATGCTCGGATAAATTTAATGCAAAATGTTGCCGGCAGGATGAGAAGAGTAAACGTTATTAAGGATTCAGGAGAATCGTCCCATTTAGTTGGTTTTTTTCGTCTGCTCTTGAGATAATACCACCTACGTGAAACTTACAAGGAGGGTTCTCATTTATTTAAAATTGCTAGAGATTTAGTTTTTTATCCACCAAATTGGTCTTTTCAACAAAACCATCGGAGGAAATTACTCTGTTTATGGCTGCAAAAGAGAAGCACCATTTCAAAATTTCATCGGATAGTACTCGATTCGGCCAATTTAAATCTGAACGCATTTACATAACGAGTAATCGAAATGTCGATAATATCTTTCCTTAGAATCCTTCGAATTCTACTATTGATAGCAATAATTTTTAAATATTCGCTTTTTTCTTTGGCAGTTTTTGATGAGTTTTTGAGGCAGTTGTTGTATTATTTAAGACATCGACTGAGGGTGCTTGATGGAATTTCAATATCAAATTTGGATTATTTTATATTTTGACTGCTTAAAAGTTTTTATTCATCTTCTCACCTAATCACATATGCCGATTTGTTTTATTTCATGAATTACCACTTTTCACTTCGTATCAGTTGGCTTCCTTACTAACTAATTGACAACGTTCGTTGGCTATAAATATATTAAAAATAACAAGCTAATTGAGTATTTTCAACTTGTACAACAAGTTACAAAAAATCTCAATAATCCAAAAAAATTAAATAGTTGTATTCATTATTCACTTTTAAGGTGGTAACTGTCAATTCTTGGTGGAAAGACATTATATTTAAAATAATAAAACACAATTCATTTGTACTACTTCCACATATTTATAATGATAAGGACCGATTTCGCTCATCACGAGTATTATCAACTGAAACTCAGTTGACAATGCTCGTGATGAGCGAAACCGGTCCTGATCATATGTGGAAGTTGTACAAATGAATTGTGTTTTATTTAAAAAAAAAATGTATTCATTATGTCAATTATTATTTTATACTCAAAGTAATTAGAATAAACTATAAATATATATATATATATTTTAATATAGTTGACACTTATGTTTTAATCAGTCTTAAGATGTATCTTAAATAGACGAAATGCTTATTATAGTTTACGGTAATGCGACTAGCATTATCTTCAGTGTTTTTTTTTAAAATAAAGTTTACTTGTCAAGATATATTATATTTCTTTCTTAATACGTTGTCATGCACCTACATTTAATGGATACCAATTTAGGCCTCATTGAGCTTTTGGGTGTCGACAGTAAACCTAAACTAAACTATCCACGTAGCCCGACGATCGTAGTCGTCGGTTCTAGTTTGTTCGCTCTGTTCGCAATCTTAGGTTACAGTGTTATGATATCTGGCTTCAACGACCGAAGATAGGACTGACATTGCCGTACGGTAAACAACTTGTTCATGTATTTTCTAAAAAAAAAAACAAACACTTTTCTGTAAATTAAAGTGTATGATTTTAAGCTTCAATTAATTTGCTAATCTAGAAATTTTTCGATCATTCATTCAATGCAAATCAAACCTGACTGTAAAAAGCAAATGCTGGTTTAATTTTTTTTTTGTTTTGCTGCAATATCTCTCACATATTATACGGAATATCTCGTAAAACTATGTCGAAGTATACTGATTTCATGTTAACCATGCTTTTAGAGTATATGTTTGTTTACGATCTATTTAAATGTCAAATGTATAAGTAGTACATCAAACAAGATATCTAACTAGGTTTACAATACATTTCGGTTCAGCTGGAATTCTCCCGTTATGAAACTCTGTTTCCGAGTGCCGTCAAGTTTGACATTTTGTCCCTATTTCTCATCTTGTAAGGGTGCTTACGTACAGGATAGGTATTTTTTTGAAAGCAAATCATCGACAACCCATTTTCTATAAAAGTATACGCTGCTGACAACTACAATTTTTTTTTTCATGTCCGCTCCCAATGTGGAGCATATGGTCTCCTAATGGAGGTATCTTAACAGACTTTTTCTACGAGAACTGCTTGTTACTCAGTTGCTCAACCTCTCTTTTTTTTTTTTTTCAAAGAGAGTAGGGATAGAAGGATAGGGCTATGAGAGAACTAGTGGTTAGCTAATCGCTCTCGCTACGCCCCGTAAGGATGGGATGGGTGGGAGGGAGGGAGGACTCAGACTACGAACAGAAATCCATAAATCGATTGAAAGTTCAATCTATGAAAACCGTCCGCACCGGGAATCGAACCCGAGACATCCGTAACCGTAGCCAGCGACGCTACCAACTGCGCCACGGACGCCGACATCAAATCAATCAATAGAGCCCAGTTAAATTCCTTGCCAATTCTGAACGAGCAGCTGAACCTTCCTAATTCTCCGTGACTGTATCCTATACGTTGAAACACCTAACAGATGTCACTAAATGTGTAATGATTGTATATATTTACCCATTTGTCGAATTGCATCCCGTCGAAACCCATAATGCTATTATAATTGTAAAAACACTGGTAATTCTAAAAGTAGTTGGAAAACGGCAATTCGCCACTCTGTTAATGTGTTGTTTACAAAATAAGGATTAAGGGGATTCTTGAAATGTTAACTCAGGTATCAGTGTGGATCTCAGATTTATAATATTTTATCTCGTAAATAATATTTGTCGTATTTGTATCTTTTATATAAACGTTGACACTGTTTACTGTCTGTCAGTTCGAGTGCATTCGTGCGCTCGAATGCCTGAAGATGCCGAAAGGCGAAACCCGGGTCATTAGTGACAAAAATACATGGAAGTGTACAAAATCTCAATAATCCAATTTTTTTACAGGACCGGTTTCGCTCAGCTAAAATATAAATCTTTCCACCAAGAATTGACAGTTAACACCTTAAAAACAATATTTAGTACTTCAGGGTTATAATTAAAAAGGTTAGCTCCAATTTTATCTTTCGTACTTTTATAATTTTATGTATGTATTAGTAACATTTTTTATGTATTTCTTTTTTTATAAAAAAAACAGGGTGTGAGTCTTTCATCTGATTTCGAAAAAATAATGCTTATATATAAATATCGATAAACCTATTAAAATTTAGTGACAAGAATAAATAATGCCCGTTAAAGAAAATAATATTATCCACTGAATATTTTTGTACGTCACTCCACTCGTAGGAAGATAGGAAACGAAGGAGCCGATTACGTTTCTTATTGCGGGCCGAGTCACGTAGACGTGAACGAAGCCGAAGCCGCGGTTCGAAGCCTCCCTACGTGATGACTCCGCTACAAAGCCTCGGCCGCAGGCTTTTCTGAATGTATTGGGCTAGAGCTTTATGCACGGGACTTTCTTTATATGACATTACATATACATTCTAACAAGTATACTTTATTTGTAAACTCTACTTGTCGTAGGATGAAATAACAAAGTATTTAGTTCTGCAATTTTTTTATCAGGAAGTTGATAGCTATTTTGGCTTTACGCCATCGTCGACACTATAGTTCTGACGATGGCGAAAAGCCGAAATAGCTATCAACTACCTGATAAAACAAAATTTTGTAAAACTAATTACTTTGTTATTTTATCCTATTATAATGGAATTCTACCAAGTAAATGCCAATTCAATCAATCTACTTGTCATGCTTTAAATATAGCTTAATGGGTATTAAGTTTTTTTTTTATAATACATTGTATTATAGATTATGTACAATTATGATACGATGACAGTACGATGGACTCGGATTGGACACGTGCTGCGGATGCCCCAGGGGAGCCTGAATCCTTCCTGTCTCTTCTGCCCACCAGATGGATTCCGTCGCCCTGGAAGGCCGCTGATGACCATCCATAGGATGTATTCGGCGGAGCTGCGGGACGCTGGGATGACCTGAGAGGAAGCTAGGACAGAGAAGCTTGGAAGAACCGCGTGATGGCCATATGCTCCGAATAGGGAGCGGATATGGGAAACCTTTCATACGAATACTGACGAATTTATTTATTGTAATTTTTTTCATCAATCTGAAAATAATTGTATTAACATATTAAAAATTGACTTAAATTCACCAGACTCACTTAACAGCTTAACGACCAAACTAGGTACATCGATCCGTACACCTGAAACCGCACAAATCAGTGCAAATTTAAATTATATCCGCTGTTCGCAAACTTGAAACAATTTCGGAACCACAAGTCAGATTTCGTTGGCATAAAAACTAATATGAAGTCAACACTCTAACGAGTAAAATGATTTAACTTTGTTTCTATAATGACGTATACAGAGTTTGTTTCAGGTGTTTTTGTGAAAAGTATTAACCTATTACGATCTCCGTGTTTTTAAAATTATAAGCATATGATTTATTGTTAAAAATTAAAAAAACACTTCATATAAAAATTTATTTATTTTACTGAACATAGGTATATATATATCGATTATAAATTAATCGAAACTGACTCCCATTGAAACACGTAACCAAAACTAGTCTGAAAACAAAGAAAAACTTAAAGCAACACGCTTCCAAGAAATTCAGTGACGTTATATAATATTTTGTGATATATGTATAAGCTTCGAACCTTTCATGAAATAAAGAAAAACAGTTCCGCTCGAAAATGTATCATGGCATCTCAACAGATGTCATAATGTTGACCCATTGCGGTAATGTTAACTTGATCAAAACTTCTCCTGGCTTAATCGGTTCTTAACTTATCTTAACTTATTCGCCCTTATCGCTAACCATAATATTTTCAATGTTAAAAGAACATTAACTGTAATGATAGGTATAATTAAGTAATTCATTCTTCAACAAGTGGGTATGTGAAATTTTAAACAGCGTTTCTGCTTTAAGCAACTTCCACTCAATTTTAATATAAATTTAAAATTTATAACTTTGTTATTCCACTGGTTGAAACAACCAGTTTATTATAAAAAAGTTATCATTTTTTATTTAAACTGAATTTCCACAAACTTACTCCCGAATCCATCGTCAATATTCCAGTCAATTGTTGATTTAATATTAGAACGCAATAGTTGATTGTTTTTTATATGATTGTTTTGACGATGAATCAATTATGATTATTGAATCCTAATAAAGCGCTACTAGAGCCGCGGATGTTTATAAGGAACATGTGATAAGTGGCGGTAATATCTGTCGGTTGACCCGTCGCACACGTCAGTCGCGACGCAAGAGGCAACATCCTCTCCGGGCGGAGGCGTTCGCGTTCCGGTCGATTTGTTATTCCTGGCACAGACCGGTACGTGTTATTTCGCCAAATTCTTCAAATGTATCGGCCGCTCATATGATAGCCGAGTAGCTATGCACAAATCTCAACACATGGAGGGATATTATTTTTGCATTCAGATTGTGTTTGCTCAAACCGAACGTTGCGAATTTATAAATAAATTTTACGCTTTGTTTGCCGTTATCAGCAAACTCCTTAATGATACAAATTATGAACACTTTTAGAATACTAAAGGCAAAACATTTACTTTAACAGTAACAGAATTTACATTGAATACACAAAATACGTTTCCGCTTTTTTCCGTGTCCGCTCTTAATATGGAGCATAAAATCCCCTAACTTAGCGTTGCATTAGAAGTGGTTTTCTACTACAACTAGGTGTTATTCAGTCCCTCAAATTTTGTCGATGGTAATTCTAGAATGATTCTTGGTCCGTGCTTAGAATCTTATGGATGGAAGAGAATGTAAACATCACAGACATCCATGCCTTTAAATCACCGGAAAATCGATTTATTAAATTGTCCGAACGGGGGCTCAAATTCATGGACCTCGCAACCTAACAGGACGAATGTCCAAAGCGTTGACAACTCACGCTATACGACCATCAATAATATAGTATATGAAACACCCTGGTTTTTTTTTGTTAAGTTTAAGTTTCATTAGTGTATCCATAACTGAAATTGCCCATCGGTAACGACAATAATTCGGAGAATCGGCCGACTCTTGTTGCCAAGCCGTTCAATAGCCGCCGGGCACGTCCGCTGGGCGAGTCCATTTTTGACGGTAAAGGGGTAACTCCGACGATGCAGGGAGTTTTTTAATTGTATGTGTGCACAGTCGATTACGATCTGTCGAGCCGGGCGAGTTGCGGCCTCGTCGCGGCCGAAGTGATGATGTGAATTGTTTGTGCTTGGTTTGCATTGGACTTAATTTAAAATCGTTTGTCGTGTCATTTGTATTATAACTTAAAGTAAATTCACTTGGTTAGTAAATGTAAATGTAGAATCAATTTTAGGTGTTAAGATTATAATTTGTGTAATGTAAACCACTGCATTCTTCGATGGAAAATAAATAAGTGTTGAACCGGATTTGAAATGGTGTTTGTTTGAGATCACAGCCCTTCCAGGACGTTCGATAACCAGTTATTCGCCTCCCTTCGATCCGGGTCTTCTCATATAATATATATAACATTTTGTTAATTCAATATTGTGTGTTCATGGGATATTGAAAATTATCATATTTATATTATTAACAACTTAATGGCCGCATGTTTTTTTATTGAATTTCACATAGCGGCCGGGCGATTTTGCAAAAATTCGCAAAAAACTGTCATTTCACTAAATACACTATAATTTGTAAACCAATTAAGATATTTTAACCAAATTTAATTTTATGGCTTCCAGATACTTCGCCGCATAAATCAATGGTATTTAAGCAGTGGTTCTATATCTGTGGGTTGCATACTTATGTGGTGTAGTGAAAAAAACTTAAATCTACTAAAATCTCCCTTTAAAATATGTAAAATCTTCTTTTCCAAATTGTTTTTTTTGCGTTCATATGTGTGAAAATTTAATTGGATGAACTCTTTAAATACAAGGTACCTTTACTTTAGAAAATCAAAAAAATATAATGGATAATAACAAATTCCACTTATGGGCTGATGGTAAATACACAATTGTAACTTGTTACAGTAGTTTAATTTTTGTTAAATTATGCGTTGATGTGTATACCACCATCTCATACCGACATTTGAAATCAAACTCGATAATAGCCCAGTACTTTTTCAATAGAATGGAATGTTTGACGTAGGACTCTTATATGAGTCCAAGTTCTTCAAGGACTCAAATACGAGTCCGCGGCCATTAAGCTGTTTTAACCTACTATTTTATTGTTATGCGTTTTTACATTTACACATCAAACTCATTTTCCACAATGTACAATTTCAAATTATAACATGCATATAGTAAGATATGTATGTGAATAACAATCCGGTGATTTCGTAAAATATACCCGGCATAATATAATAGTTATTAATTTAACTATAACCTCGCGAAAGGTTCAATGAAACAATGCGTGACTGATGAAAGGTTGATTAACTCCCACCCTTATAACAACCACAATGTCTTTAGTGATATCAAGATTCAGGATCAGTGATGAACAACTCTACTGCACACTGATTACATCTACTAATGACAATTCTAATAAAAAAAGAACCATAATTGTGTACTAGATTTTATCCATTATGGGCCTCTTCTGTTATACCTTTAGCTGCCAGTTACTAGAGTTATATGGTATAGGCGTTAATAAACTAGTACGACATAATACGGTGTGCTGTTTTGGTCTTCTGATGATTGGTTCATTTAATCATCATCCAATTATTGGTTGATTACTTCAACTAACAAAATAAATATTAGACAACTTAAACGTGAAACTCTTAAATTTTTTAGTAAAGAAATTAGTGAAATATTTAGTTACATTGAATTATGAAATACCTGTGTCTATGTTTATTATGTAAATAATTAAGTGTATATTAAATTTGGATTATTGAGATTTTGTACACTTATTTTGTCACTAACGACCCGGGTTTCGCCTTTCGGCATCTTCAGGCATTCGAGCACACGAATGGACTCGAACTGACAGACAGTAAACAGTGTCTAACGTTTATATAGAAGATACAAATACAACAAATATTATTTACGAGGTAAGATATTATACGTCTGAGAGCCACACTGATACCTGAGTTAAAATTTCGAGAATCGCCCTAATCCTTATTTTGTAAACACCATATTAACAGAGTGGCAAATTGCCGCTCTTCAACTTCTTTTAGAAATACCAGTGATTTTACAATTATAATAGTATTGTGGGTTTTGACGGGATGCAATTCGACGAAAGGGTAAATATATACAATCATTCCACATATAGTGACATCTGTTAGGTGTTTCAACGTATCGGATATAATAGCGGAGAATTAGGAAGATTCAGCTGCTCATTCAAAATTGGCAAGGAATTTAACTGGGATCTATTAATTTCCAAAATTTCTTGATAAAATAATTTATGATCCCCCATGTTTTTATGCAACAGTTTAACCCCATCATCCGCATTAAAATATGGTTCTCCATTAGCAAGTGATTTGCGAATGTCGAAGTTTCTTTTTTTAATCTAAAGGCAGCTATACTGATACCCTTATATCTAATGTACGTGTGGTTTTACCCACATAGAAATGTTGGCAATCATTGCATTGTAATTTATAAATACCAGATTTGTTCTTAAAGTTTACTCTATCTTTATTGTTAATAAGTAATTTGCCTTGAGAGTGTTTGCAATAGAACGCCGGTCTAACACTATCAGCGAGTTGTTTTTTTAATTTTAAAGCTTGTGCAACCTAAATAACTAATTCTATGCCAAATTCTAGGGTGGTCTATGTCTTTAGACAAGTTCTCGAAATATAGCATCTTTTCTGCTAATTTACGTTGTTTTTTTGATAGAAGACTGTATATTGTTGTGACATCAAAAAATATTGTGAATATTTTCTCGTATTTCTATAAAATCACTATAAAAGAAATCTTTTTGTCAATTTCAATTCATATCTCAGATAAATGTAAGAACTTTCAAAACACCACTTTACTGATTTATTTTTATTTTTAATTCATAGCTCCTAAACATTTTATTTTAAGCTTGGCTGTAAATGGGTTAAGCACCAGTCATGTGAAATTTTTTTGTGTAAGGAGCTTCTTTGTGATTTGTGACATATTTATTGCGGTAGGGTTCTTGACAACAACAAATATGGAGAGACGATTGCTGTGAAAATATTAATTATGAGAAGAATTGAAGACGCTCGACATCTTCTGTAATTAACGACATTGTTTATCATTATTTAAAAAAAAATCGTTTTAAATTAACACGACCATTACTTGATTCTGTTTCGACTAACTAAATCTTTTCGTAAGTTTCTTAAAATAAATTCATTTGACAATAACTGTTTACCAAAACATGTTTTTGGTTTAGTATAATAATTTTATCAGTTATGTTCACTCCCTGAGCGATACCGAATCTCGAAATTATCGAATAAGTACCATCTACTAATAGAACTCAACTGTAATTTGATAAATAGCAGTATGTTCAGTTTTACTCTAATTGCCAAATATGGTTTATAGCTATTTCGCATCAATAAATATCTAATTCACTTCCCCCGTGATAATTCATTCAACATATTTCTAATTAAACTGTATAAAGTATCACAATTTTGATAAAGAAATAATGGTTTTACTTTTACATTGCTTTTAAATGAAATTTTAATCATAAAGGATTTTGCGGTATAATGTGTGAGAGTTGACAAACGTTTGTCATTTTCTGTGTCAACGTATTGAACAGGAACAGACTTAATAGATATTTATAATTGTATGGAAGTGGATTGTTCAGCTTCACTAATGTTTTTGCGAACAATGAACATAAATAAACGAAGATTACTTATTTTTGTAACGCTTGCGCACAAGTGGCACGGCAAGTATGCCAACGTCAAACGAAGGCATTTCTTTTGAGAGATATTTGAAAAAGTTTTGACATTTAGTACACAATATTGCTTAATGGTTGTGCATGACGCGGATAACTTATGCCCACTTGCATGTTATCATTGCATTACCATAAAAATTTCAAGCGTATTTCGGATACATAAGAAAGTTCAAATATCATAATTAGCGTGCAGAAAATAGATTGTATACGTATTCATGCCGTTATATGTTTCAACATTGATTCTGACTAAACTGGCTTCTAATTCGATATAAGGATACTATTGTAGTTGCGTTTAATTGTATTTTTTATATTGTATAACGTAGTTATTTACACTTCAAACAAGCTTTCTATATCCTATTCCTATAGATTCCGTTTTCTTTCGTATTCATAGGATATTTACAATGTCAATTACGACTATTGTTTCGTAATTTATTTTCTACTCTTTCGTCAATTAGCCATTTGTTTGGAATGCCAAATAATAACAGAAGAACATATGTAACATACTATGCCACTACTGGCAATCATTTACCCGTAATGCAGCTGTGTTACCGGATATGCCAATTATCAATAGCCATACTTCTGTAGCTGAATACCCTGGAGAGTTTCTTACACAATCATAATTTCTTGATACCTGGACATTAGACATATTTTTTTATAAAAATCCTTAATTAGTTTTGTAAATCAACTATAAAAATGCCTATGATGGTGACCAACCTCTGGTAAGACATTGAATATTATACAGTGAAAAAATTTGGATGAATTTGTGAGGATGATTTGTGGGAATTCATTTTCAATGCAAGCTTGAGTGATAACTTCATCCTTCTACTCCCTCAGACTAAATGTATCATCCAAAGATCTATTTCGTAGTTATTATTTTTAAGTGATCGTCTATCCCAACAAACCATCATGAATTAAAAAACCGAAGAAAGCGAATAGCTGAAATATCGCCAGAAAGTTGTGTAAAAATTTTCTATTAAAGGGTGTAGCCGTAATTTTAGATGATATTATTTTACCCAAGTATAAATAAATCGCTTTTTTTGAGAAAGTATTTTTACTTAATTGTTTTTTAATAAAACTTATAAAGTTTATTCTTGGCCATCATATACACATTCAATTTCTTCGTCGACTCACATTGATGATCGCATTTTCCCTATAGAAGAGTTCTATTTTATTATTATCAAAACTAAATAAACAAAAAAATCCTGCACCAAGAATAGTGTCTGTATAACTAAAACCTGTAGACATTAACTGATTATATTTGTAAGCCACGGTATTTCTAAATGTTTTCCTCTGCCCAAACCGCATTTAGCCTAAAGCTTAAACCACACTTAGTGGTTTTTCAAAAGCTCCACTCTGGCTTAAATCCCAAGAGTGCTTTTATTTTTGCAATAAGCTACGTAAATTTTTAAAAAAATGGAAAGCGTGTTGAAAAGCTATTTATGCTACATATTTTTTTATAACCACACTAAAACGTTAAATTAATTCCGCACTAAATACATCTTCCAGTGAAGTATTTTCCTATCCACCACAATTTTGTAAAAGATACTAGGAACTAGTATAAAAATCATAGAGTTAACATAATATTAACTTTAATAAATTGATTGAATTGGCATTTACTTGGTCGTCAGACGATGGCGTTAAGCCGAAATAGCTATCAACTATCTAATAAAATTTTGTAGAACTAATACTTTGTTATTTTATCCTATGTTAATTTGATTATTTGCGTGAGTTTACTAAAAAAAAGATTTTGTAGAAATAAATACTTTGTTATTTTATCCTATTATAATGGATTTCTACCAAGTAAATGCCAATTTAATCAATAAATCAAATTAAAGTTTATGTCAGGGTTGATCATGAATTTGTTGCAGCCGTAGCAGTAAATAAAACCTTTCCAGGTTTTCGGGAAACACCAATTAACGTTCCACGGAATACCAGTGTTCCGAGGAACATAGTTTGGCAAACCCTGGCTTTAGATTATCAGACACAAAATTACTTGATAAAATAATTTATGATCCCCCATATTTTGATGCAACAATTTAACCCCATCATCCGCATTAAACGTATGGTTCTCCAATACTAAGAGATTTGCGAATGTCTTTAAATTAAAAAAAGAAGACTTCGACAATGCTATTATAATTGTAAAATCACTGGTAATTCTAATAGTAGTTGGAAAGCGACAATTCGCCACTCTGTTAATGTTTTGTTTACAAAATAATGATTGAGGCGGTTCTCGAAATGTTAACTCAGGTATCAGTGTGGATCCTAGACGTTTAATATTTTATCTCGTAAATAATATTTGTCGTATTTGTATCTTCTATATAAACGTTAGACACTGTTTACTGTCTGTCAGTTCGAGTCCATTCGTGCGCTCGAATGCCTGAAGATGCCGAAAGGCGAAACCCGGGTCGTTAGTGACAAAATACATGGAAGTGTACAAAATCTCAATAATCAAATTTTATATTGAAATTCCATCAAGCACCCTCAGTCGATATCTTAAATTATATCTCAAATTTGTGAAAAGAGCGAAAATTTGTTTAAATATCTTCCTAGTTACGTAGTATAAAGTAAGTAAGTTAATAAAAGTCATCATATAAAATATAAAGTAATAGTTTTGAATAAATTAAAGTGATAGAATAATAAAATAATCATGATTTTCCTTTAAATTTAAGTACTTTTAGGCTTGTAACTTTGGTTAATTTATATCCCGAGATTTTCCCTTTCATTTTACTTTACACAAAACAATCAATGCACAGTATTCGCGTGTACATAATACGAATCAGCAATGCCGTGAATATGAGAACAGCAAATATGGAAAGTAAAATAAGGAATATTGGTGGAAAAATCTGTAAATATAATCAATATACTTTTTTTTATAGAGATTTATTTTTACGCATATTTTCCATTATTAAGTCCATTGATTTACGGCATGGTTAGATAAAACTGTTCACTTACGTCGTGCACATTCTTGAATACCTTTTTTAATTTGAATGCCCTGCTCATTTGCGTTGAAACGATTTTAATTTTATATCGTTAGCGCATATTTCTTGGTGAAAGATTTTCAGTAACAATCAAAAATTATTATCCGAATCAACATTGAAGTCGATATATTGTATTTATCTTGAATGAAAAAAAAAAAATTCTGATTGATGAATCAATAAGTTTTTAGAATTTCATTTTAGAAGTTAAATTAAAATTAGTAATTTTGCTATTCTACTTGTTAGTTAACTAAGAGTGACACTTGTTTCGTCTCTTTGAGAATTATAATGTTAGCATGTTACACAACAATTGGAATTGTCAATGTATTTTATTATATATTTGCGGATAGCTCTGATCTAAAAGTAATTATCAAGAGGGGGTTTCTATTTTAGCATTTTCAGAGAATAATGTAATATTAATTATACGTCATTTTTTTTATAATCGACCTACTAAATTATATAATAGTCGCGAAAACATACAAAGCAGGTCGAATAACGAGCTTTCGTTGGATATTATTGTGTCTTTCTGTCATTATTCATAATTATTTTTGATGTACGCATACAAATAGAATTTCGTGGTGTGGTGACAAAATTGCATCGACGTATAAAATATAAAATTTTAGCATAGTCGAAACATTTTAAATTAGCTTGTATCCTGATCATACTTTTTGTCATTAGAGCAAAGTGTCTTTGTTTTTATGGACCATTAATCATAAAAATTCAAATTTCTGTTTCGGAGTTCATTTTAGAAAAAAAGTTTATCCTCTGAAAAAACGATTGGCTAGGACTTTAATACTGCCTGTCAGTTTAGAGCTGTCATTCATTACACAAAACATGATCTCTGTCTGATATTATATTATTATAATGTAGGATAATTATATTATATACTACTATTTGTACTTATATGACTCTTTAACATGATTAACAAGATTATTATATAATAACATGTAACGTTGTGTCACATAAACAAGTGGAATAACTAAGTTACCAATTATTGTATTGAACAAAGGTGAAAAGGCGTTTCCGCAATATATTTTAATAATCAGCACCGATTTCCCTTACCTTAAGCATTTTCAGGAATTTTCATTTTTATAAAATAATGCATATATTAATTTAGTTAAGTTCAATGAGATCATATAGATGTATTGTAGACCATAGTTTCTTAACCGGTGGTCCGCGAAGAATTTTGGGTGGACCGCAAAAATTTGTTACTGTCTATTTTAATAAACTTAAATATTGTTATATCAGCATACGGTGTTGCCAAATTAATTGTTTGGGATAAAAATCAATTATATGAATATTTATTATTTTACTCCAATGTTGATGGTCCACAAAACATTTTTTGATTTTTTGGTGGTCCGCGAATGTAAAAAGGTTAAGAGACAGTGTTTTAAACTAATATGCCATACCTTAGCTGTTTTTCCTGTAATGTGCGATTAATATAATTCAATACAAGTACTATAAAACGTTACGTTATTAGGTCTATCGAAGTTACTGTATTTACATTTCTATAATAGACTACTGCATTTAATTTTTGGATAAGGGTTCGTGCAAAATTTTATTTATCATCAAGCATCCTCAGTTAACTTAGTCTTTAGAGTCATCTTGACACATCTCTAAAATATCTTTGGGAAATAACTTAGTACACTTTTAAGGTGTTAACTGTCAATTCTTGGTGGAAAGACTTTATATTTTAAAAAATAAAACACAATTTGTTTGTACTACTTCCACATGTTTATAATGATCAGAACCGGTTTCGCTCATCGCGAGCATTATCAACTGATCATTATAAACATGTAGAAGTAGTACAAACACATTGTGTTTTATTTTTTAAAATATAACTTAGTACAGTTCAACTGTCGCGAGTTGTACTTTATTTAGTTTTGACATAAAGTTATATCTTTTCTAGTTCATGGCGTCATTTTTCATCATCTGAGAAAAAATGTTGAACGATACAAAAGGGAAAATAAAGTTTATCCCGTCAGACTTTTTAAAAATGTGACGAAAAATTGTTTACCTCGGATAGTTTGAGTTTTGCACCTTCTGCTACTGTGGGGTTTTTGTATAGTTCACTATATCGAAGATCCATAAGTGGCTGCTGGTCTAGCTTTTAATTTCAAATCATACAAATGTTTTATAAAACATCAATTATAATTGTTTTAAAATTGACATATTTGCTGTAACATGTGTGCCAATTACTACAAAATGTATCGTATACATGATTATACCAGTTGTTCCCAAGTAATCCGTGTCGGATTTTTCTGGAGGTATACAAAAACATTTGCAATATGACTGTTACAATTTGTACCGTTCCGCAGGTGTACAAAAGTTGGGAAACATTGCTCTATGCTATATCGTAGGTATTGATCCTTTTTCCTGAATCAATAATTATATAATTTAAGACATCGACTGAGGGTGCTTGATGGAATTTCAATATCAAATTTGGATTATTCTATTACAAGAGTATGTGGGAATTTTACAGACTACGAGTTGAAGGGAGGGGAAGGACTCGCCGCTCGCATTGATAATTCTATACTTGGAATCATCATAAGAGGGAGAGTCACCCACCTGGCCATAAAACACTATTTACGAATAAGAAATTATGGTTCATAAAAAATTTATTAAATTCCTAAAATTATAGGCTATTTTAATACTATTTGATGACATTGATTTGGATTGTTTTAGATATTCTTCTTTGGTATAGACATTGGTCGAGAACTAAATACTTTCCTTCGTTTTATTATTATTTTTTTAATTGAATACGAACATATGTCATGATTACATATCGTGGTATAACTTTCATGCGGTTTGCGCCATTTTGTATATTAACCAGTTAAGCATTTTTAAATCAATATATTTGTGACATTTAACCTTAGATAATATTATTTAGAAGATTGTCGTACATAAATTAAATGATATGTTTTTCTACTTACTTTCGAGTCACCAAAGGTCATTTGGATAATCATAAAGATTGAATCTTGTAGTTTTTATTACCATACATTGACAATTCGAAAATTATTGGCTGTACGTTTTGCAAAAAGTTTTATGTGTTTTTGTAAATTATAACCGAATAGAAAACAAACAAATGGCTTTTGTTTATTATTTTTAATTTATGTTTCAAATAACCGGGGTTGTGAAATCGACACACTCTAACTACTGAATACAACTTCCGATTTACTTTATTATTATTTATTTTTAATGAGCACTCCTAAAACGAACAACCTCATTTTACCGGTCGAATAATGACTAGTTGGCTCCGTGGTGCAGTGGTTAACAGTGGTGCGAACAGTTTCATAAATTGGTCTTTCAATCGATACATGGATTTCTGTTCGTAGACATGAATGTTCGTGATGTCTAAAACTCCCTCTTCGACAAAGAGAGTTTGAGCAACTGACTAACTAGCAGTTCTCGTAGAAATATTCAATCGAGATACCTCTATTAGGAGGTCATGTTTCACACTGGGAGCGGAAACTGTAAAAAATAAAAAAATAATGATAATAATGACTTCACTTTAAACATCATGATTGGCGTTTTCGGCTCCTTGTGAGAAAGGAACGTCGAAATAAGTATTTATTTTCCCTGAAACTTAAGCTTTTTCCTCTTTAAAGTTTTTTTTGATAACGAAAACGATGAATATATTTATTTTAAAATCTATATTATGAAGTTGATTTGTTGTTATTATTAATTTACTTTATTAAAAAAATATTCTTCCGACAGGCGATCCGAAACCAAAACGGCCATTGCGAAAGTATCGAGTCATTAGTTTTCGTTACTATTTCCGGGCACTAATAAGTCATCATAAGTACATGACAAATGAGATGACAGGTTGTTTCATTCGTCAAGATGCCACTTGTCAAAATCTGTGTCAAGTCACGAATACATTATAAATTATAAATATTAGACATTTAGAATTATTAATGCATTTATTGGAAACCCACGCGATATTTTTATTCGAAATAATGTGTTGTATTTAGTGTGTAAGTAATTATGAACTTATTATTTCGTATGGCATCATATTTTTTTATCAATTGATACAACACTTTCATTTCTTTATAAATCGTTGTTGCAGTCATTATCATAAGCCAATAATTGTTTTTTTACATACCTTCTTATTATTCATAATAAAATACTCAGTCATTCAACTAGACTAGTCCTGCTTGTAATATAAAATCGTGTAATAATTAACATAAACTGTGTTTTATTTTAATTAATAATATATCATTTTCATAATTGTAACTTTCATCAAGAATCGATAATTTCCAAAATATTTTATACGTCATATAATTTGTATACCAATTCATGTCAGTTCAAGTTCATCCGTGTTCTTTTAAGCATAACTATACCTAAAGATAAAACTCTTTTTCAATGTTAATATTAATAAAAAGAAAGTATTAGGTACAACTTGAATTTTATATTATAGGTGTAAGCTATTTTGGCTTCACGACATCATCAAAAGTGTATTACATAATTCTTGTTGAACTAAACAGTGCTGTACACCTTAATGTTCTAATTTAATGAGTTGTACTAAGTAAATTCTTTAAAAACATTACCGAAGCTCTATTTTATCGATTCACACGTAATGGATTATTTATCTCTAATGGATTATCATTATGCTTTTTGATATTTCTTAAAATTTCTTCCAGTGTGGTTACGTTACTGTTATATACGTTAGTGTTGTTATTAGTGCATTATATTTCGAGAGTTCAGTTCTGAATGACCAGACGCACTCATAATAAATCAAATTTGTCGTGGTTTCGTAATACGTATTTATTCTGACCCACATGCTTATTTCGTTTTCATTCACAGCTTTCCTTCCCACACGAAAACTGATGTGATACAAAATAATAATACATCCACCCATTCAGAACTGAACAATCTTCGGCCTTTGGAATATTTAATCATCTTTTACCAGTACTCTTGTATATTTCATCTTTTGTTACGAATAATCAATCATTTTTGCTTTCATTTGTATCTATTTTCAGCCTGATAGCTTTTACGGTAAGATACATTAAAACACCCACTCAGTAATCGCTAAACATTATGTGTTTAAATATTTAAGTATAGTAAGACAGTTCGTATTATAGTTGATTACTCGAATCACTATCTTTCCAGGATACCTAATGTTTTATTCATTACAACCAGATACCAATTTACAAATGTACATACTTAGCATATCCTGTAAACACAATTCAAAATGATCGCTAAGAGTGTCTCAGGACTAATTACCCAATTTCGTGCTATGCACTGAAGTGACTAAAGTATTGCATGTTGATTTCAAAGCGAGAATTGCTAGTCTTTGGATGCTTATCTAAGAGGTCTTACGTGTGTCCCACTTACACAGAAAGTAAAATAACAAAGTTCTCTTCAATTTATATATTGAAAATATCGAAAAAAAGAAACATAGTTATTCAATTGATATTATGAACAGATTTAGAACAAACTTGAGCTTATTGTCTACTGACCATGAATTTAAGAAGAACCAGTGAATCGAAAGATCAAATCTATAACCATAACAAAATACACCGTATTTAGATTTCAAGGGTTAATTGAATCAAATGAATTCCATACAATACAAACTGTTCTAACGAGGCTTAAAATCAATGTCAATAATAATTTCCATTTTATAAATCAAGGTATGAAAAACTTGAGCTAGCTGTTGCTCGTGTTGTTTTAAATCAATTTCTCGAATAAAATTTCCGTCATAAAATATAAATTTTCCGTCAAAGTCGAATTACTAAAATAAATCTGTCGCATTCGTTATTAATTTAATTCATAATAATATCAAGGCTTCATAATGTCTTCCAGAGCTTTTATATCATTATACGGCGGAAAAATTATTATATGAAGAGAATTGAAAATACATTATGGATGCATTTTTACCTCATGCACGCCGGTTTAGGATCCGTTAAAATCCAATGTCATATATTAATGAATTTCTTTTAAGTTTTCAATCTCTTGTTGAATGGTGCAATCACCGTTGGCTCACGAGTAAAGAAATTACGTATACTAGGTTTTATAATAGTTTCCTTTTGTGATATGTGTGGGATGGAATTGATAAGTTGTTCGTACTCGGACAGCTGGAATACTTTAGTCGTGTATCATATCTAACAATTTTTTTGATTACAGTCAAAGTTTATTCATTGAATTTAATAGTTTCCGCAGTCTGAGACTGATAATTGTCAATTAATTATTATATATAATATACATATTATGTATCGTCGATTTCAGTTGCAAATTAGACATCTTAGTTAGAGATGGGAAATGATACTCGAATAAATTGACGCGTATTAATTCATGTTTGGTATATGATTAAGAAATATTAAAAAAAACTGCACATATCTATACTTGTCACAAATCCATAAATCGGTTGAAAAATCGAAAGTTTCTACGCGATGATTTAAGCCCTGCTGCATCTGTGCATGGTAAAACTTAAAAGCATTATCACTTGGATACAGAATCTGCAGAGCTATAACACCATTTTTTTAAAATATTTATTTATCATGGTTAATGTAAAGTAATGTTGTTGGTAAATACTTGTTATCAACCATACACAACCCATTCTTTTCATCGTTACATTCACCTATTATATATACTATTTGAATCCATTATATTAGATGTCTACTTTGAATACACTGCATAAATTACATGTTATCAGTAAATTGCTATCAAATTGACTTATATAAGTCATAAATAACTACGTGTCGAACTGTGTTGTGAATAGTGTTTTAGTATTTCTTTCCTCGTATCAATAGTTCAATAATTCATAAATATGCTGATGGATTTACGAACGATTTACGAAGGCAACGTTTTTGCAATAAGCGTTTTTTTTCATATTCGGTTGACAGTATTTTGAGTATTGGAAAAGTAAACACACTTCAGTTCTTGACAGAAACCTACTGTTTTTGTTAAAATAATAAAATAAAACGAAGTTGTTTTACTCTTCATAATTCTGTATTATGTTTTAGAACAATTGTTTTGCGACTATAGATGATAATTGATACTAAAAATATTTTTTTTTATTATTTTATATGGATAAATTGCTTCTTACATTTTGACAAAATCTCATCTGTTGAAATAAGTATAGTGATTAATGCGAAATATCTCTGCTTTATAATTGATTTGCGTTTATTTTTCTATTTGAAAAGGTCCTATCAATATCATTACATATTAATAACATCATATTATATACATTATTCCTTACTCACGTGAAAATATCTTACATATTTTTTAATCAAATACTGTTACCAAATTATATTTTCAACTGATTTGTCTTGGTAGAAACTTTTTTTTATACTTAAAATTGATAATATCAAATTATTGTGCCACTAAGTGTATCACGTGACACAGAATATTTACAATGCAACTAAATGATACACCTTCTTTGATTGGTCTCTATTACCATAATTCTGAAAAAAAAGCGAAAAACTATTCAATATTGTCTATGGATTCGGCGGTTAATTCAACTTGGACGATTACTTCATAAAAACGAATAGTGTAAAATTATTGAATCGTTACTAACGATGTTTATTTACATTTAATTATTGTAATACGAATATGTTCTTTTATTATTAGATAGATTCTGTTGAACAATATTCAGGCATATAATATTAAATTATGAATTGAAATTTCTTTTTTTTTTTTTGTTTAAAAACAAAAAGACACGCATCAGTACATTATGAATCAAATTATCGTCATTCGCTATCAAAATATTGGTAAAAATGTTTGTTTTTTCTCTTTGTGCGATTTCATTCAGATAGGAACTCAAATCAGTCTAATGAACTGTCTGTCGACTGTGAAATGTCTCCATTAGCGTACGTAAATTTTATCAAGGAAGTATTTAGGCTGCCTGACTATTAATAATATGCTTCAATATTTCAAATAAAAAAAGCAATATTTATTATCAACACTGTTTATAATCATCGCATAGTTTTTGTTGTTGATTAAAACCCTATTCATTGGTCATCGTATAAATAGACTTTTAAGGTGTTAACTGTCAATTCTTGGTGGAAAGACATTATATTTAAAAAATAAAACAATTCTTTTGTAATACTTTCACATATTTATAATTATCAGGACCGGTTTCGCTCATCGCGAGCATTATCAACTGATAAAAATACAAACATAACAGGTTTATTTATATAAAATTGAGTTAAAAAAAATATATGGTATTTAAAACTGATGGTTCAAGTGAGTATAAATAGACTATAACTTTGCTTATATTCTTACGCTCAATAAAAATATGTAATATTGTTTTAGTAAGTATATTCGTCACTGTGTTTTCTTACAAGCAACCGACGCTAAAAATACAGGCGAGGGCGTGGGCCCTTCCGGTAGGACTGATAGTAGTGCCACTCTGACTTTAAACATTCTTATCACCTATTTTCATAAAAATATTAATAAATTAATTTTCACAGAAGATTTATATAGATATATATTTTACCATGTCCGCTCGTAATATGGAACATATATACTCCTAATGAAGGTATATCAACAGACGTTATTTCTACGAGAACTGCTTTTTACCCAGTTTCTCAACATCTCTTTTTCGAAGAAAGTAGGGATAGAAGTATAGGACTAGGACAGAGACTGTAGTTGGCTAATCGCTCTCGCCAATTCCCGTTTTTAGAATCGGTGGGTAAGAGGGAATTGTATACAAACATCCATGCCTAGGAATCAATTGAAATCAATTGAAAAATAATTTATGAAACTGTACTTACCGGGACATGAACCCGTGGCATCCGTAACCGTAGCCAACGACGTTGACCACTGCACCACGGACCCGACAAATTTTAACCCTATTCTTTCTCACATCGGGCAATTTATGACAGGTGACACTGCCACCCGGTATATAATATACTACTGTTGATATGTTAATCTATATTTTCGTTTGCGCATAGTTCTGAAGAAGGAGCGATACCGCAATAGCCATCACCATCTTTTAGAACTAAATACGTTGTTTTTATTTATAGTGATGTAATCAGAAGTTAATTAATTTTTTAATGAATTACCGCAAAGTAATCGCCGAAGTGATCGAAAAATGTAATTTGTCATTATTTTTCATATCGTGGTACATCGTTCCAATTTATTTGCTCCACGATTGAATTTCATATTTTGTTAACATTAACACCTGCCTGAATAAGCTAAATTCCATATCGGACTAATTTATACAGAATTCGTCCTTTATCAAATGATGATTGGATTTGCGGTGACAATATGGTAACCCTATACACGGCTCAATACCCGGCAGACCTGTCGCCTCGCTCGCAGCTTTGTTTATAAATATTCCATAATAACCCACGCCTCGGGGTTAATATTCAGAGCACGGTATTTCATTATTTTAGAGTTAGTGTCTTGTCTGTTTGGCTTGAAAAATGAGACTTGTTTTTTATAATATGCCAACACTGAGGAAGTTCTCTTTTTGAAAAATGCCACACGAAGGACTTGCATCATCAATAACAATACATCGTTTATTGTACGCTTGCTTACATTTTATTTTTTCTTTTATGCAAATTGACTTCGCTATCTATTCGCCATGGAAAATATATTTATGTCCTCCTTTTTATTTGGAACACTTAAAAGAATTCAATTTTCTTATTTTGAATAGCCAAGAATTCAGATATAGAGTAAGATTTATTTATGATTTTAATAATATAACTTTAATAGTCATTGAAATTGTTAATGGGAAATTTAAGCCGGTTATAAATTTTAAATTATATTTTAAATATGATAATTTTAACAATTATTGTAATGCGTGCAGTTAATAGTTTAAAGCTATTGAACCAAGCTTAAGATATATAATATCCGTTTTAATATTTTTGCTATCTATATAAATAGGTTCTCATCAATTTTATAACTTCTTTTAACATAGTTTGCCAACAAACTTCATCCAAACAAGATAATATGTCAAAAAATATTTGCACTGTCAAATCGGTAAACAGATTATCTTTTCTGTCGTATAAAACTGTAACGTACGCTTGGAATTTCATAAAATATGCACGGCTGTTAAACTTTTGACATCTAAAAATTAACGAATAAAATACTACAAAACTAGTTTTGATAATTACACTATATCATATAATATTAATTATCTTGGACATGAGATTAAAATAATGATACTTAGTGAGTATTTTCTTCGCTTCTTTGTGTCAGTCACAATTGCGACGATAGGATCTTCTGAAAGTCTAATATTTCAAATATAAAACACAATTCGTTTGTACTACTTCCACATATTTAATCTAAAATATGTGGAAGTAGTACAAACGAATTGTGTTTTATTTTTTAAAATATAATGTCTTTCCACCAAGAATTGACAGTTAACACCTTAAAAGTAATTTCAAATATAATTGAAGACATCGACTGAGGGTGCTTGATGGAATTTCAATATCAAATTTGAATTATTGAGATTTTGTACACTTCCACGTATTTTGTCACTAACGACCCGGGGTTCGCCCTTCAGGCATTCGAGCGCACGTCAATTCGAGAAGATGCCGAAAGGCGAAACCCGGGTCGTTAGTGACAAAATACATGGAAGTGTACAAAATCTCAATAATTCAAATTTGATATTTAAAAGAAAATTATACCGGTATTACAGCTTTTATAAGGCGCCGATCACATTGACGGAAAATCGTACAGGTTTCTGTTGTGTTTTGTTATATAAAATGTTTTCTGTTTTTTAAACTTAAAACTTTCCTTCGCATTTTCTACGGATTCGGTCTACTTCTTAAGAACGACTCCGTCATATTAACATTCCTCGTTTTGCGCACGTCATAATATATTATGGGTATGTAAATTCCTGGATCTGTGTATCAAAACAGGAATTCAACACATTCACAGGAACAAAAATATAATATATCTGTAAAGTTGTGCATTAGTGGAGTATGACCTTAGAGTCGTAAGATTAAAGTACACTTACTATTATATGCAATTATTCAATTTAAATTGCACAATTGCCACTGAAATATATCATAGTTTCAATGTTTTAAATGTGCACCAGAAAATATTCTGCAATGCACTATAACTAAGACATTGTTTCACACTTTTTAAAAATATTCCTTTCTCTGCTATACATTTATTTAACAGTTTGCTTATTTAAAAGTATTACACTGTTAATATGTATGGAACTCAAGTAGTACCTATAAGTGTATATTTGTATGTAATGTCACCAGCTGCGCCTTTTTATTTAAATTATCTATTGAATTTCTATGAGTAATTCATCGAACTTTAGCTAGATAAAAAAATCGAATGGCACTTATACCCACGCTACGTATTAAGCAAACGATACCGATTTATTTCTCTATCAGGAATTATTGAACGATGTTATTTACATAAGCAATCTATCGAATGTTGTGTAAACGTGTATTTTATGACTTTTACGGTACATATTCACTATTTTTATATGACAGGTATTTACTTATTATAAGTACCAAGAATGCATGTTTTCTTTATGGTTTTGTATATTATGCTATAAACAACCTCTATAGGTTATAAAACGATGTTTTTTTTAAGAAAAATAAAATATTGAGAAAATCTGTCAACGCATAAAATCAATTGCAATGAGAGAACGTGACAGATTTCTATTAAATGTATGTGGCCACAAGAAGCATAATGAATACAACATAAGATTTATTAAATTATACCGTTATACATTGGAGGTAATTGTAGTTTAGTTAACAATTTGAATTTCTCTTTTAATGCACTTTATTTTTCACACTTGAATCGGAAACATTATGAACGTTTCCATCTATTTTGGGTTTCTTCTTTGAACATCTGGCATTAAAGAACTCTAAAGAACAGCAAAAGCTTATCCGATATTTTATTACTGACATGTATTTTCGTCAAGTGAATTGAAATTACATTCGTTTCATTGACATCTGTTTTTCTATAATTTGTTTTGACATCCCTAACATAAATCTATATTTAAAAAAATTAACTGTTGTGTTATAAAACTTATCGATTATAATTTTTCATTTAATAGCCCAATTTCAATTATCTTATTATCGTTGAAAATGCTTTTAGTATATGAATAAATTGAATATTCCTTATTGTCAATCCTCGGTGGATTGATATTTTATTATGTTATAACTATATATTTATTATTGTACATATTTTATTTAAACATTAAAACCGATTTCGTTCACGTAGTAAGCATCGTATAGTTTAGAAATACATGCATATTTTCATATGTCAATACTATAATATTTGTCTGCAAAATTGAGGTACTTATAGCTAATTATATAACGGTACACGTGATGTAATTTCGTTAACTCACTTTCACCCAATACACCTTCCAGATACTAAATAAGTAATAGAAACCAACAATCTTTTTACGTTTTTAAAAAATATGGATGGCGCAGCGCGTCTTTTCTCTGTGGCAAATCGTACTCTCCTATTCCCACTCGACGTCCTGTCTGTGAATGCTTGATGATGTACTCGTCATTCGTTCCGGGCACGTGTGATCTGTGAAGTGTCCGCCATGCGAGTCTCACTACTGTCTGCCGCAGCCGCGATCGCTCAGCCTCACTCCATCTCCAACAACCAGTTCCAGGGATTGATAGATGAGTATGTTCGTCGGGATGTTATCACAGGGCTGACACATTGATTCAGCATTTATCACGCTTATGTATTCATCATAATTAACCATCCATCAAAGATATGTTTCGTTTTTCGTCAGTATATATCTCTGCGATTTTTTCTACTTGTTCGGTAAAATTAAATAAGGTGAAATCCATAAATTATGTCCTGATTCCTCAGTCCTATAACGGATATCCTGGATTTCAGTGATTTACGTCAGAAATAGTCATCATAAATTGAAATCATATAAATGAGCAAAATAGTCATCTTTGTTGATATTATGCGGTTGCGATCATGTGTTTGGCTTGCCGTTGCTAATTTTGCTTAGAATCAAATTTATTCCTTGGTACTGACACTATAATCAGGTATATCATATTAGGAAATAGGTGTATTGTAACGAACAAGATCGAAGTGAATAGTTGAATTTTAAAAGAGGTTTTTTTATATTTTTATTTAATTTTTCTTACACCCAATTTTAATTTTCCCCCAAATGTCTCATAGGGACTTAACCACAATGTGAAATACCCTCATCTGAATTTCATTTGGTGCTTGTTAATTAATTTATTTCGATCACCGTCCGTAGTATATTTTATATATATATATATATTATGTATTACAAGGACAACAGAATCATTATTTGCTGAATGAAGTCAGGGCTTGCTCTGAGCCTTTGTGTAGTGTTTATGTTGAGACGGATTTGTTCTATTTATTCCGGTTACCGTAAATTTGTAACATAAACGATAGATACGCGTGTGGCATCCCTGGAAGCGTATCTATGCAAGCATGTCGATCAAAGCGGTCAACGTCCGGTGATTCTACCTGCCACCTTGCACCTTGGCCCTTCCCGTCTGGCGCTCACGTCAATTTCATGTCACGTGAAATGATCCCAAGGGATCCCATTCAACTCAATCGATACAAATATGTGATTCAAGTGGCCGATCCGCCCATACTCAGGGTTTTAAACTCAGGAATTCATCTATGGTAGAGCAAATATCCCTGCTGCAAAATGTGTGCATGTTACTTAATATTTTAATAAAATTATTGTACGATAAAATTCTTCAAATATTTACGTCGGTTTGCTCATCACGAGCGATACCAGTCCTGATCATTATAAACATGTGGAAGTAGTACAAGAGAATATTGTTTTATTTTTTTTTAAATATTATTACTTACTGCTTTACTAAGATGAAAAATAAAATACGCTAGATAATTATGTAAAAATCAACATGATGATTACCAAGTTTTTATTGAACACACCAGCATTTAAAAAAAACTCGTTAAAATAAAATCCCTGACATCAGCATATAAAGGGTTCTTCTGATAAATCCATCACACTTCATATTTTTTATCTGATTTACCCATAATTTGAAACGATTTAATATTTTCTATGGATTCGGCGGTAACCTTCTGGAAGTTCATTTTTAATATAAAATTGAAATTGATAACTTAGTTATTCCACTTGGTTTATCACTAACGTGACGCATTTCGCCTCTTTAAGAAGCATCTTCAGACTAACCATACCGCAAGGTTATTTATTTCCATGGTAGACAATGATTCTAATTCTTACATTCATAATAAAGGGTAGGGTAGGTTTTATTCCATTCTACCACATTATATCCCTTGGGATTTTCACCTCTAAACACTAGTAATTCATTTGTAATTAGAAGCGTTATGGTAATTAGTCTATCAGTGTTTATGTTTTACCCCCTCCCCAAGCCCAGTAGAATAAAACCCAGCCCACCCATAATTTTTAATGTAAGAACTAGAATCATTGTCTACCATAGAAATAAATAACATTGCGGTATGGTTAACCTGAAGATACTTCTTAAAGAGGCTAAACGCGTCACGTTAGTGATAAACCAAGTTGAATAAGTAAGTTATCAAGTTTAATTTTATATTGAAGCGATTTAATTTGCTAATTACGAGTTCATTGATGTTTGTAAAGATAAAAAATATACGAGGATACAAACATTGAACCAAATGTAGCGGTTTTCATAAAACAGATTTATCTTAACGTCAATTAAACTTATGAAAGTGTACTAAATTCGAACGATTCAAATTATGACAATAAATCCCAATTTAAAATGTCATGCTGGCCATTTCTTTGCAAAAAACACTGTTTCTAGAACAGCGAAACGAACCCGTGTGGCTATTTTGAGGAACCTGCATATTTTATATGATACTATTTTATAATATTAACTGTAAATTGACCCCTAAATGCTTTGATTTTTATTTTTATTATTTATTTCGCCATCGCTGCTCTGTGGTGATCAAACTTATTGCAAGAAATCAAATACATATTCCACAAAATGTCTCTTATCTCATGAAAGTTATTATCTCACTACAGACGACCTTTCACCGATTTGATAGTATGTACTCATGTAGTACTCGCATCATTAAGAAAAAGATACAATGTTAAACATTGTATCTTTTACTTAGCTCCAGAGATCATTACATTTCAAAATAGCAAATGCACATTAAAACATTGTATATAGACATCTGTCTGTATTGTTGATAGTATGGAATCAATTCAAAATGTAAAACATAGAATCTGTTTTCTATTTAAGTGAGACTATAATATTTGTATTTTAAAATAGCAAGTACTTAATGTATGTTTTTTTCGTATAATTGTTATTGGTTTATTATTTAAATTGAACTGTTGAAAATATCTGCCCAAGTAGTAAAAAAGTTGATGCTTGAAGTGGAACAAAAAAGTATTTACGTGCGATATACATTTGCTACGTGATTTATCAATTATCGTCGTAAATCGGAATGATTAATGTAATAAAAACTTGGGTCTACAAACATTCGGTGTATGGCACAAGTTTAATCAAATATAAATTCCCTGACGGAACAAACTTTCTCCATATCGATATAAAGCGCCGATATTTTCTTTGTGCAAAAACAGCGAACGAACAGAGAGCATCGATGAGGGAACAAATTACCGAAGTTTTTTATTCGCGAGGCAAAAGTTTCGGCCCGACATGCGATGACCATTTTCCACCCGACAGATCAATATTTAAACTGCTGTTTGAGTTGCCGCTTGCCTTTTTCGATTCATATCAAAACTAAAGGGGAAATGATTGCTTTCAGCATCTTGATGCGATTTTTTTACGACTCGTGGGTGATTCTAGTTTTTATTGACAGACATTCTTGGAGTGCTTAATCTTTCTGTCACAAGAATTTCGTCAAGACGTATTACATTTCGCACTGTATATTGTATAGTATACTTTCGATTGAAAATATGATGTAAGTTACCATCACAGTGAAAATTGTTTACTGTTGAATCTTGCCAAAATGCTATTATTAATAGAAAATATCTTATTTTTCATAATTAAAATCCATGACAACATACGGATGAGATAATTAGTAATATTTCACACATTCACGTTGATTATTATGATTATTAATACTCATTCAACTAATAGTCAAGTCGAACCCTTTGTGATCTTTGTCAATAAACAAATACATATACAATTACCAAATCTTTGCAGGATACTCCCGCAACAGATTTACATCTCTCACTGGACGTATCTTAAGCACAGCAGCATTAGGCGCTGTCAAATAATTGCCAGGATTTTTTTCTGAAAAGGTCACCCAAATGTGCTGAGGAAATTGTAGTTTGTGAATCGAAATCTTTTATGAATTAAATCGTTGTAAATTTTCCCTTGAGGCATTAATTCAAGCTCTTCCTTTAATTTTACTGTAAACATGTACCATGAGATAATGCTAGATAAATCGAAATTGTATTTGGGCATTCCCGCTTAAATTACTTACATATTAAAGAGATCTTTTTTCCCGTTTTCCTGCTAAATAATATACATCACAATGGCTGTATTCGTGCATATCAGGAATCTAGAGTCGGATTCGTGTACGTACGGGATGTGAGTCGGTCGATTGAACATCGAACACTTGATTTCAATTATTAAATATATATGTATGCAAAGATACATACGCGTTTGAATCGTTGTCAATTTGACAGTTTGGATATTCGCTAAAGGTAGCAACTCAGTCACACACGCATCAAAACTTGCATCAAGCTGTGCGAGATGCGATATACCTATCTTTTAAAGAGGAATGCGAATTAGTTGTGCAGCGTCGGTGTCGGTAGATTCTAAACGATTTCTTGACTCTGATTCTAATTGAACTATTGCAGAAATTATTAAGATCAATCGTTCACGCATTAAATTGATGTTAAAATACAAAAATACGAAAAACTCTTGCGTTTTTTGCTCATCTGAAATAGGATTCTTCTCGCTTATATAAGCTACTATTATTTGGTATTAACCAGTTGTATTGTTGTCTGTAATATCAATCATTACCAGAGGTAGACAGTTTTAATAATGCGATTCGTACAATTGCATTAAATTCCTAGCCGATTTTCATTTGATTATCTATCTGATGGTAATTTTGTGCTCGGATGCTGTGCTCCGAAATTTAGGCACTTTTCAGTGGCGACATCATAATATTATAGCAGTGATCGATTTTATTAATTGGAATATTTTTTACTAATAATAATAAAACCTAGTGACTCTACCATGAATGATAGAAGATTCAGTAATAACGTATTTATCCAACAATATTTAAGCAAAAATATTAAAGCCACTTTTATTTGCAATTTAGATTACAAGCTGGCAATGCTACTTTAAAGTATTTTGTACCCTATTTCCTGTGTTCGACAGCTAATAGTTGATCTTTAAAATGAAATGATTAATCATTCAGATTTACTCTTAAAAAGTTTATTGTAGTCGAATGAACGAAAAGTAATGCCGCGATTTATTATTTATAATAAAAAATAAAGACGATGATTCAAACGTACGATTCATACTGTTCATGAAAGATAGGGCTTATATTATACAGTGTTAATAAATAAGAAAAGGTGTCAGTTGCGTAATATTAGAAAAGTTTGGTTTGAAATGAAAATGTTGTGGTTGTATTATTCTCACTGCCTTTTTTTTATAAATTCTAAGCTATATAAAAAACACGACATTTTGGTATGCCGGGCTAGAATATGTAAAATCCTGGAATCGAAAAAATGCTCTGGGACTGTGATCCCTAGTCGCTGCTCACCTAACGGCACTGCACTGAAATCCCAATACTAATTAGCGATGAATGACGTCGACTGGCTTTCAATCGCTTGATCGAATCATCGTCACGATTGGGGTTAATAATTTTCCGCACAGAAACGTCGAGTTCCTCAGAGACTGAGCTTATGGCGTAACATTAACTTAATTGACTTTTAAGTTTTATAATAATCAGCCCCTGTAGATTCTTTCAGCGAATTTTAAATGGAAATAGAATTTTAAATGCATGATTTACTTGTATTAAAACTACATTGCTTTAATAGAACATTTGAAGTAAATCAACGAAAAGGTGAGACCTCGTTTGTATGGATAAAATTATAGTTTCTTGCACTCCTTTCCGTTTCCTTATAATAGTTTCTTCAATTTAATTTTTGATAATTTAAGGTTTTAAAACTCCCTTCCACCCATCCGATCCTCAAAAACCGTAGTGAAAGAGCCCTATCCTTATATCCCTACTCTCTTCGATAAAAGAGAGTTTGAGTAACTGAGCAACAAGCAGTTCTCATAGAAAACTTCTGTTCCATTAGGAGGGCATATGCTCCACGTTGGGAGCGGACATAGTAAAAAACATATGAAATTATCTACCAAGAAATAAAATTTCCACCGTTGGTCACGTGGAACCATTTTACGTCCACCTTTAGAATTCAAAAGTGAGATGAACAAGTAAATATGTTAATTCAATCAATTTAGTTCACACGACATTTATGGTTAACATAACTTTTAGACATTTCATGACATGCTCAAACCAAACCACAAAATACTCTAATTTACCAACCATGGAGGTTTTTAAGGTCCAACGTAAGTATCCAAAAGATATATGTAAAATATAATGTACTCAAATTTGGATTATTGAGATTTTGTACACTTCCATGTATTTTGTCACTAACGACCCGGGTTTCGCCTTTCGACATCTTCAGGCATTCGAGCACACGAATGGACTCGAACTGAGAGCACCCTCAGTCGATGTCTTAAATTATATAATGTACTCATTGAAAAAAATACAAATATATTCCATTTTAAAAAATAAAACACAAATCATTTGTACTACTTCCACATATTTATAATGATCAGGACCGGTTTAGCTCATCACGAGTATTATCAACTGATGATAATGCTCGTGATGAGCAAATGATTTGTGTTTTATTTTTTGAAATATAATGTCTTTCCACCAAGAATTGACACCTCAAAAGTTAAATATATTCCACGCTTGCAGGTCGCATGTTGAATGAAATACATCTGTATACTGAGAAAACGAACTTCATTTTCAGACTTGGAACCTTTTGCATATCCGCTCTTGTAACTTACTTAACTGGCCAATCAAATGTATAGCATAAAAATAGTTAAATAAACATTCTGCAATAAATGAATATCGGCAATGTACAAAACTAATCAAAATATTCCTGCGGCGCCTGTCACATTTTATTTTATAATATACATAAAACCTCAAAACACACAAAAACTATATATACACGACAAATTTTACGCTTTTAACCTCTCATCCTTTCTTGCGTTTTGTATTTTACAGTAGAGTTACCATAACTAATTTAAGCTATTAGAAGTGTAGTGAAATATAATTATCGTTAGAAATAACAATTTGCTTGATTTTATTATTATAAATTCCTTCTTATTCGGTCAATTATGAAGAGAAAAAACAATGCTAAGTTCTATGAACATCGACAGTAAAAAGTTTATTCATCGAAATTTTAAATACACATCGTATTAATTAGCATCTTTGGCCACAGAGTAGATTTGGTACATAGCCAAAATAACAACACTGATTATTTTCTTTACTTTATTAATGACAGAATGAAATAGATGAAAGTATATACTTGAGACGGTATCATTAGGTGTTCCTCTGATTTTTTTGTACATCTGTTTCTCTGGTATATTTACTTCCTGTTTTAGGACGCAGGCTAAATTATTCATGAACACGTACCAGAATTTGAAGTCTTTTTTACTTTGGATTTCGTTTTAAAGTGGATTTAAATTTAGAACCTTTTTATTCATTCATTGAAAGTAATCAGTTTTCGGAGGATTTTTCCGGCCGTAGAATATCGAAAATTTTTAACAATTTGTATGGCAATGAACTCAATTCATTTCAGTATTTTTAAAATAAATTTCAATTCAAGCGTGAGGAATTTTCACACTTATTATGTAAAATGGTTTTTATTTTTAAATTTAAATCCACACATTTTTTCCCTTTTCTTAAATCCTGTCTATTGAATAGTAAAAGTTTTTTTATAGTATATCCCAATTACTGATGGTTTGAGGGAAATGTCATTAATTATGTTTAATTTTTTTTGTCGGTTCCTATGGAACAAAATTCGCAGGTCAGGTTGTACATCAAAAAGAACGACCAGAACCAGCTTTTGTTGAATGAGCTCGCAACATATTAATCATTATATTAAATCAACATTATCAAGTTTTAATGATTACTTACTAAGCGAAATATAAAACCATTTCACAATGGCAATATTATACTATGAAAACTAACCTGGTTAGATTTAATGGTAAATGGTTATTACTAATATCAAAAAAAAATGAAAAAAAATGTTTTTCAATTTTTGCAATGGACTTGCATTATTTTTCGTCATCTATAGTTGTTTACACAACTTATTGATAATTGATACTTCAATTGAATTTTACTTTTAATGACATATCACAAAACTTATGTAATTTTTTTTTTGTTCCAGGTAAGAAAACTTCAACACTTCTTCATCAGCTATGGAGATTACATTGCAGAAGCACGAGTAGAAAGACATTTTTATGACGAAAATTAAACGAGATTGCTACTGAAACTTTCTTATTGCTGAATGTTTACGAATGAAACATTTTATATTACTACTGGTTTTTCAGAAAGTCGGAGATTTTTCGACACGTTTCGTTTTCATAATTCAGCCCAAACTTGTACACTCAAAAAAGGTATGTACTTGGCATACGTTTGAAGAATTTTGTTTGCTCTACTCTTAATTGATTTTAACTATACCAAAATTATACTACATGGTTTTTCATTATATCTTCATTAATAAGACCGTACAAATTAAGGCAGTGATTCATCACAGAATGACTTTCATTCAACTGATTTAAAGCTTCATTGATGTATTGATTGAAGTGGCATTTACTTTCTTGAAATAAGGCAAAACTATCAAAGTATTTCCTATTCCAACACAACAATTTTTTAGAATAATTGTTTTTATTTATTATATTATTGATAAGGAGCTTACGTGGTGTTAATTAGTCGTTAAATAAATTCATTGAAATTTTATTGATTATGCGTAATTACATGGAGCCCGTGTAATTAATAACACCATGTAATCTCCTTTTCTAAACTATAATAGTAGTTTAAATGATTTAATTTTAAATAAATATTATGATATAATTTAAGACATCGACTGAGGGTGTTTGATGGAATTTCAATATCAAATTTGGATTATTGAGATTTTGTACACTTTCGTGTATTTTGTCACTAACGGCCCGGGTTTCGCCTTTCGGCATCTTCAGGCATTCGAGCACACGAATGGACTCAAACTGACAGACAGTAAACAGTGTCTAACGTTTATATAGAAGATACAAATACGACAAATATTATTTGCGAGGCAAAATATTATACGTCTGAAAGCCACACTGATACCTGAGTTAACATTTCGAGAATCGCCTTAATCTTTATTTTGTAAACAACACATTAACAGAGTGGCGAATTGCCGCTTTTCAACTACTTTTAGAATTACCAGTGATTTTACAATTATAATAGCATTGTGGGTTTCGACGGGATGCAATTCGACGAAAGGGTAAATATTTACAATCATTCCACATTTAGTGACATCTGTTAGGTGTTTCTTCTGAACAGTGTATATAGCTAAGCTAAAATAAGTATAGTTCTGACGATGTTCTTAAGCCGAAATAGCTATCAACTACCTTAATAAAATTTTGTCGAAGTAAATATTTTGTTATTTTATCCTATTATAATGGAGTTCTACCAAGTAAATGCCAATTCAATCAATAGATATTTTATATTTTCTATGGCTTAGGCGGTAACTTTGTGGAAGTTCATTTTTAATATAAAATTGCAATATGGTTAGTCTGAAGATGCTCCTTAAATAGGCGAAACGTGTCACGTTAGTGATAAACCAAGTGGAATAACTAACAGTTGGTTAACACCTTAAAAGTGGAATAACTAAGTTATTAATTTTAATTTTATATTGTTTTTTTGCGTTTGCATAACTCGTTTGAAACATAATGGAACGCCATTAAAGCCGCTTGAGGCATTGTCGTCTATAAAAAGATTATCCATGGGCACACTATACCGTACGTGGCGAAAAGAATATTTGTGTTCAAATAAACAAACACACACAAGACGAGAAAAAACCAAAATATCCTAGCGCCAGAAGTTACCTCTTTTAAAAAGGGATCGAAAATTCGGTTCGCTTCTTCATACACATCTAATGCATTGGTCACATTAAATGGGTACTAAACCATTCTTAATATTTTACTTAGAATTTTAAAAAATGTGCTCTGAAGAAAATAAATATCAAACGAGCTTACATTCATAGATATATTCCTGGGAGTAACTCATTGAATTATCTTACACATATGAATGGATAACTTCTTATAAGGTCATTATGAAAGCTCATTTAATTTTAAATTTTAAAGCAGTCTGAATGTAATGTGTATTTAATGTTTTCATGATTTATCTTAAATACTTGATATATCTTGCAACTTGATACGTAAGTGATTTTTAAAACTATAGCGTACTTCAAATGCCTGAAATATTCTTTTCGTGTCAACATATGGATATAACGATCTGCGAATTAGTTTGGACTAGTATACAAATCTATCATGATTAAAATAAGTAAATATGTTTTGGATATTAATATAATGCAGTCGACAGCCGGCTAATCCCAAGGAACAGAACCAAAAGAAGAAACTAACAGTAATTTACTTTGGTTATCTGGGACACCGTTCCGTTTAATTGAGACAATAAAATTTAAAATAACAATATTTTATTATGACAAAAGATAACAACTTGGCATTTTACTATGAAAATGAATACTGGGTAGATTATAGAACAATTGTTGATGTCATCATAGTATCATATATAAAAATTAGAAGGAGACGACAATGGTGAGGATGAATATACCCATATTCATTTGACTTATCAAGAGGCAAAGAAAAATATAGCCGTATCACAACTTTTTGTTATGTAAGAAGGCAATGACGAGAGCCAACATCCCGCACTGAATATCTGTGCTGATTTTGTACAATCTATTGCAATCCTATAAAAACAACAGACAGACTACACTTGATGAATTCGTAATAATTTTTTTTTTTTTGTTGAAGAATTTGTATTTTATACTAATTTTAATTTGACTAAACCTATTATTTTCAGTAATTTAAATGTTCCTTCAATTACTTAATGCATAAAGAAGGTATTTTTTTTAAACTTTTCCGTATACATCGCTTATTAAAGGCAGCCGCTTATTTGTTACAAAATATTTGGGCCCGATGTATGCCAATTAAGCGGAATCGACTATATTTAGTCTTTTAACTATATTTGCTCCCGATGGAATATTTTAAGAATTCATATTTATCGATGATTTTTTGTATGTCAACTTAAATTTATAGACGGGTAAAGAAAAAACGGTTAATTATGACAGGAGATAATTACTTTTTTGCACCCTGTTATGAGAAGTCGGCCTTAACATAATCATCGACTTCCATGCTCTCAAACAATATGTATTTGTAAATTTCCGTATAATCTTTGATCGATGGACTGACACCGAACCGTTACCAATCGACCTCGTCGATCACTCTTTCTATGGGTGTTAATCGTTATTTTTGTTTATAGAAAATTTAATATCATTTAAATTATAATAGAATTTATTTAACATACCTTTTCAACAACGTTTGGTGATATTCGAAAATAACAATATATTCAACCTTCCCTTCCGTAGGTGTCGTTTCTTTTTTGGTTTACCGTCTACATCCGGCTTTTTTTACTTGCCACTGTTGTGATTACCTTCTTCGTACTTCCGCATTGGCTGTTTATTATTTTTAACTTCAAAACGTTTGTTGAAAGTTACTAGAAATTTACCGTAGTGAATCGAGACTTCAATAAACACGGTTGCTATTTCTTCCGATGAATAAAAACATAACAATGTTATTCAATTCTTATAACGTTATTATAATAACATTTATTGTCGAAAATATTAAAAACAAAATTTCCTTAAAATGCTAACTTATTCTTAGATTTATTAATATTTTAAACCTTTGAAGCATAATAGACCCACTGATTTCTGTCCCCTGAAAAATGTACCCACTACAGCTACCCAGGTTTCTCCGCAATGGCGGTGGTCCCGACGCACCGGCGGACGTGTGAATAAATATTTGTCTTTCCTTTTTATTATTTTAAAGTGTTTTGGACTCGCGGTAAGGCTCCATTATCTATCCTTCCCGAAACCCAACCCTTGTTCCACTTTGAATTATACGTACTTCGGACAGACGGGCTATATTTTTTGAGTAATAAAAGTTTGTTTCACTACCCTTATTCTCAGTCCCTGCCAACTGTTATTGGGTCAATGGCATTATAAAAACAACAAAAATCATAAACTTGTTAAAGAATACTACTATGAGTATATTATCTTATTTGGTTTAACTCGTATCGTAGATTTGAAATACAATACCACAAAAACATATACACGTGGTAAATTAGCTCCGTATAACTTTGCACTCCATGATGAAATATTATTTTACATATAGTATCTATTTAAGACATCGACTGAGGGTGCTTGATGGAATTTCAATATTAAATTTGGATTATTGAGATTTTGTACACTTCCATGTATTTTGTCACTAACGACCCGGGTTTCGCCTTTCGGCATCTTCAGGCACTCGAGCACACGAATGGACTCGAGTTTGAAGATACAAATGCGACAAATATCATTTACGAGGCAATACATTATACGTCTGAGAGCCACACCGATACCTGAGTTAAAATTTCGGAAATCGTCCTAATCCTTATTTTGTAAACACCATATTACCAGGTGGCGAATTGCCGCTTTTCATTCTTTTAGAAATACTTAAATTATAATAGTATTGTGGGTTTTGACGGGATGTAATTCGACGACCAGCTGCTCATTCAAGATTGGTAAGGAGTATATCTGGCCTCTATTAATTTCTAAAATTTCCTGATAAAATATAGCTTCGACATTCGCAAATTGCTAATGGAATACGCTGATGGGGTAACTATTTGCATTATCATAACACATCAGCGTTCTAGACATTACTTAACCAATGAATGAGCAGCTGAACTTCCTAATTCTCCGCTATTATATCCGATACGTTGAGCACCTAACAGATTTGAAATATTATTTTAAAATCACAATAGTATCTATTTATTTCTATATAAAGCGTTATTATTAATTCAAGTGAATATACATTTGATCTTACATATATTAATTCAAGTGAATATCATTTGATCTTATTATATGCGAGGTAAAAATGTAAACCATTTAAATAAAAAAAAAATATATTGTTTTATTATCATATTTGTTAAAGTTGTTAACATAACATGGTTGATGAATGCTCAATAACTATTTGCATTAGCTCTCTTTACATCAGCGTTCTTTACCGCGCGATTTTGGTTGAATAGAGATGGAAAATATTATTATCGTTCTATATGTAAAGCGTTTTTATAAGCAGGCGCGGCTCGTCCATACGCACTGCAGAACTGCAGCACCCCCAAGCAGTTGAGAAAAATGTAATATTGTAATATACAAAAATATATGTATATTATATGAAAATATCACTATTATGTAAGCGTGTATTAAGCTCGCCCGCGCACCGATACATCCAATAATTATCATACACCGCGTTACTAATATCAGAAAGTGAGGCATCTTCATGATCTTGTGAAGTACGACGTTCGATGAAATATGCTCGAGTGGGCGAAGGAGGGGTGCGGGGAGGGGAACTCGCAGTTAGAAGCCCTATCTGAACTGCGAATTTGACAGTATTTCGTGTTTTGCGTGCAGGTGCGTGTGCAGCGGTCTGATCACACGCGCGACACCTGTCTAAATAAAAGCGACATATTTCAAGGAAGAAAGACAAGAATCAATTTAGTTAATTATAATAATTTTGATGTTAATCGTAAAATATAATTCAAATAACCATTTTTTTCAACTTTTAATCAAACGCAGCACCCTCAGATATCTTATCCACGAACCGCCACTGGATATAAGCATATCAATATGTATCAGTCATTGAATCATATCGGTTTTCTTGGAATTCGGTATCGGCGTAGGATTGTTGATTTTATTGTGATATGAAGCACCATCAATGACCACTACAGACATGGGTTCTAAATTGGGAATAAGTAATTCATGTCGTCATGGTTGTTTCCGGTTTTTTTTGTGGGACTTCAGACTTTACCGTCCCCGTATTATTCAATATTAAACAAACGTGTGCCTACGTCAAGCGTCTGTCACGTACTTCATGTACCTAACCGATTGTCGTCAACCAATCGTGGGATCCATACACACTAATACGCTCTCTGTATTACAAACAAAGCGTATCATCAGTTTAGTAAAAGGTGAAAAGTTATAAAGCGTATACACTTACTTCAAATGGTTTGATAAATGAATCCATATATACGGTGATCAGAAAACATGCGACTTGTGGTACTAGTAATGTGCACTGTTGCGGAAATGATACAAAATATTACAAATAAGTGAAAAACAGAAAAGAATTTCAATTATCATTTAGAAAATTTAATGCATAACGCGGCACCTATATGGTTAAAAGCTTGGAAGCATAAATTAATTTCAAATATTAAATCAAACGTTCACAACGTTTATCATACACTATTTTAAATTAAAGTGTGAAATTATTTTATTTATGAAAATAGTGATAACCTTTGGCTAGTGATCTTGGCATAACACTATCTTATTTACATTTGAAATATCTTATTTAACGGCTGAGATTGCAATTTTTTGACCTCTTTCTAACATTAATCAGTCTCATCAATTAGATGTAGTAAATATTTTTGTTATTCCCATTCGAAGATTGTTTATTTAGCAGCATATTACTCAGCTAAACAGTATTAATTGGGTTGCTCGTTGTCTTACTTTGAAAAGGTTCTAACTGACATTTTGGCCTAAAATGACCTTTTGATTGGAAAATGTTGTATTAGCCACATTCTACCATATGCATTGACTTCAGTCATATATTGTTCAATGAGAGAGTTAGCAGTATTTCGGAGTTTTATCCGCAGATTTTTTTCCATAAATTTGTTTTATACGGTTCTATGAATCGATAGAACTAATTATTTTAATCTCACAGAGAAAACATACACATCATAGTCTTTTTGAAAATGTTTTAACGTCACGTTGAAGACTTTTCGCTCGATGGTTGGTGTGTTTTTTTACCCTTTACTTCTATTGTTCTATCGATGTGGTCATTGACGAAAATTAACTGAATTCGTTCAAGCATTCCGCAAGCATTGAAATATCCGATAAAACCCTACTGTTGTTGGCAGTTCTAATTAAAGCTTTAGATACTCATTATTTTCTAATATAAGGGATTCAGTTGAAGTTAATCATATGAAAAACAAGTAAAATATTAAAATATATAAATATATGCCAACTCATTAATTAAAAATACATTTTTTCCTTCGAAATACAAAATATGATCAGTCAAAACTTCAAACGCTCTCAAAACATGGTCAAGTGCAGTTAGAACCTTTTCAAAGTAAGGTAACGTACTGTCATTTTCAAAATCCTTGGATTGGATTGGAATAGAGTAGGGATAGAAGGATAGGGCTATCACCGGACTAGTGATTAGCTAATCGCTCTCGCTACGCCCCGTGAATATCGGATGGGTGGGAGTTTTAGACATCACAAACATTCACTACTACAGACTACGAACAGAAATCCATAAATCGATGGAAAAATCAATTTATGAAAACCGTCCGCACGTCCGGGTATTGAACCCGAGACATCCGTAACCGTAGACAACGACGCTACCAACTACGTCACGGAGTCGACACTTAGAACTTACTTTTTATACGTTAAAAATAGCAATGTTTTGAAAAGACGTTTATTGAACAAGTAATAGGGTAAATTGACAAATTATTTAATTCTACAAACTTTTATTGGTTATTTGATAGCTATAAGGTATAAGGTAACTAGTTCTGACGATAGCGTTAGGCCGAAATAGCTATCAACTAACTAATTAAATTTGGTAGAACTAGATAATTTGTTATTTTATCTTATTGTAATGGAGTTCTACCAAGTAAATGCCAATTAAATCAATAAATAGGGCAAGTACATTGGGTTTTTACTGTATGACAAAAATTGATAAAAAGTCAATTTTTTTTCCATGTCCGCTCCCAATGTGGAGAATATGGTCTTCTAACGGAGATATCTTAACAGAATTTTTTCTACGAGAACTGCTTGTTACGCAGTTGCTCAACCTCTCTATTTTTTGGAAAAGAGTAGGTATAGAAGGATAGGGCTAGGACAGGACTAGTGGTTAGCTAATTGCTCTCGCTACGCCCTGTGAGGATGGGATGGGTGGGAGGGAGGACTCAGACTAAAAACAGAAATCGATTGAAAGATCAATCTATGAAAACCGTCCGCACCGGGAATTAAACCCGAGACATCCGTAACCGTAACCAGCGACGCTACCAACTGCGCCACGGACGCCGACAAGTCCCAGCCCTATTCCCTAGTCCAAAAAGTCTATTCAGGTAGTATACTTTTCGAAATACCACTCGCTGAAACATCATTATTTCAATTATGCGTTAGTACTCGAAAACGTTCTAATAAATTAAATACGCATTAAAAGCAAAAGTTTGTCTCAAAAGAAGCTTTTGATATTCAAATAGAGTTTTGTGTTGAATGAGGAATTGCTACCTTTTATAAAATTTTCAAAAATGTGTTTATTATCCGGTTGAATTTAATTCTTCGAGAAGATTTTTCATAGAAATTTAACGTAACGTGAAGTGGGTGTAACTTGACTTTCATTTATCTTCAATTGTTTACGGTGAAAAATCGGAAAAAATTGTATCGTTAAATCTTACGCGATATTTTATTTTTAATATTTGGCATATTCTGATGACAATGGTAACGTCTCGAGTGATTTAATTTTCAAGTAAACAAGTTTTTATAAATGTAATACTTTGACTACAGTGTTTTGTTCGACAATGATTCAGGTTTTACGCACATTATATAGAAAAAAAGTAGTTATAAAAAACTAACTTTAAAATGAACAACAAAAAACACGTCAACATGATATTCAAATCTAAATTTTAAGCACTAAAATTTATGAAGAATTTAAAAAAAAAACTTGTTTCATATCTAAAAAATATAAAAAAACGTTATAAACTGATAATACAGTTTATTACGAATCCTGGATCGATATACGTGTGTTATTAAACTTTTGTAATATGTAATAATAATACACCATATTATATAAATTCATTATAACGTGAGTATTTATACACACAAATATTGTTTTAATATAGTTGTTATTAAAGATTCTTAATGAATGACCTTGACTGAATCTTCCTTTAAATATTTGTAAATGTTCAAACACACTTGGCGAGAACGTTCCTAACATGGGAATAAAATAAATGCAATTGTTTGGTGTTAATAGTTTTTGTATCTATATATAATATAGTGTCCTAACTTAGGTGACAAAGCAATATGAATAATGAATACAAAATTTATCTAATCGTGTTTCACCTTGTTTTGATTGATAATAAAGTGGTATATGAAAGGAAAGAATGGCTGAAGCGTAATTAAGAAACATTGTATTAATTACTTGCTTTCCCAACAATAATTCAAAACACAGTAGCGCATTATATGGGCGTGTATCGAGTAATACGATTCAGAATCATTAATTCTCAGAACATATCTTTACCGACATCTATCGAGTTTAATGTTTTGAACTCGCATATCAATAAAAAAATATGCTTTGTCACTAGCGACCTGAGTTTTGTCTACTGGCATCGAGTACACGGATGAATTCGACTCTATGTTCAAAATTTGTACAATTCAAATTTGATATTATAATTCCATCATGCACCAACACCCCCAGTCGACACCTTGAATTTATATGTATCTTAAATATTACACATTTTTATTAAAAGGAACATATTTGGTTCGAATTTGAATTGTTGAGATTTTGTACATTTTCATATATTTTGTCACTAACGACCTGGACCTTTTAAAAAATACATGGAAATGTGCAAAATCTCAACAATTCAAATTTGCTATTGAAATTTCATCAAGCACCTTCAGTCGATGTCTTAAATTACTTATGGTTCGCTCATTTGAAATGATCAGGATTGAGAGATCTTAAAGATAATCTAAGATGCCGAAGATGAAGATGCCGAAAGGCGAAACCCGGGTCGTTAGTGACAAAATACATGGAAGTGTACAAAATCTCAATAATCCAAATTTAAAGATAATCATTTACATGTTCAATAAAAACCACTTTTAAAAAATCTAAGACGTTTTTTTAACAGGAGTAGGCTCTTCTTCGTGTACTAGATTTCCACAAGAAGGCCTTAAATCACTCTTGACTCCTTGGATGAGCAATAAACATCTGGAACATAATAGGTCACGCCACTGATAAAAACCATCGCATCCTTTTCGTCATTATTTTTAATGTAACACAATATTTTTCCTCAACTCGAATCATTAAATTTCAAACAACGTTTCGCGTATATTTCGCTTTATAGCAATAACTTAATTAAATTGAATGTTCAAGCAAAGTGAACTTCGAAATAAAGTCTAATTTTAATTTCCGCCTTTCGGCACGTCTCGACCTATAGCAGCCCCCTGCAACTGTACTTATATTTCCGTTTCCGCTAATTGGGCCATTTGTTAAAAGTGTACCAATTGAAACGTATTTCCGAAATATTTGCGCGCTTTTTTGAAAACTCTCCGAAGCGTTCTGTAGCAGTTTTGGCGGGAGTATTTTTACAGTTGTTCACGGTTAATTGCATAATGACGAGCAATTCACTTTTTGTCTCATTTTGTTGTGTCAAGCGGCCTTTGTCTGCATTTAAACCGCCCTTTGAAATAACGATAACGAGCGACACATTTTAAGCCAGTGTGTTTTTTTAGTTTTCCAGCGGCCGTTTCTGTCGCTATTATTGAAACAAATTCTAGTAGAGTTAGTCTGCGTTTATATTATGTCAATAAATTTTACTTGCTGAATTCAATACCAAACTCAACACATATACCATTTACTTTATAATGTTCCAGAAATCCATAAATTTTATTGTAGAATTCAATTACCAAATCGATTCTAAACTAATTATTTTAACATGGTAATGTAGTCTCATTCCGTTACTAAAATTACATGACATTGAATGGCTTACTTTACAGTAGTTTTATATTATATTAAGCAATATGCTACACTTTTTAAAACACTAATGTATACATTATAGTTATAATATTTAAATAAGATATGTGGCACGTAGTTCACGTTTTTTTGTAAATATAATCGGGACAGATTTCGCTCAGAACCTTGGAAAGATAATGTGGAACAAATGCAATTTATTTTTATAAATATGGTTACTATTTGCATAAGCACCTCTTTTTTTGCTTTCATTAGATAGAAATTGATAAAATTTCAATCGAGTAAAATCTGAATTGATATATTTCAAATTAAAAAAGAAAACTGCAATTGAATTATGATCCTTTTGAAAATCATGAACGAGTAATTTTAGCAAAATCATTTTATGGAAGATGAACTGTTAGCCATAGCAAATTTCGTATAATTTATCAATAAACATTAAATTTATGGTCAAATATTCATCCGCAAATTGTTTATTATAAGCGAAGAGATTGAAGAGTATTTTGACAGGTCTTGTAATAGTATAAGTTTGTTTATATTACGAGTAATTAAATAATGATTTAAACAATATTACACCGTGAAATATTAACCAAAATAATATTCGCAATGTCTTCTAAAAATATTATCGCAAGGTAAGATATATCTAATAATCTTGTTATGGCAACTCTTCCGCAATTCTCAAAATATCCTTTGGCTAAATCACATTTTCTCATAATAAATTATGAATATTATCATACAAAATTGCTGGCCTTTATTAATATTCGTGATTGTAATATTCTGGACACCCACTTTCATTCTCTGAGCAACTTATTACTTTTCTGATGTCTAGTCATAGAGTACTTCTACCATATTATATAATATTATTGAGACCTTTCCCGATAGAAGTTTGTATACTCAAAAACATGTAAGATGAATTATTTCATGGATGGAAATGTATACATATATATGTTTTATTTTAATCAAAACTGTATCATTATGTTTTTAAACATAACTTTAATAAGCATTTTTTTATAATTTAAAATTACTTTCTAATGTGAACTGACTCAATTCTTAATACCTTGAAATCTTTCTTTTCGTATTATATTTTAATAGTTTTCCATTCATTCGTACCAATCGTACCCTATTGAACATATATTTTTTTCCTACCCTCTACGTCTCAACGCTGCTTAATTATTATCTGATTTTTTAACACGGTATTGTCTTAGTTAATATTTTCGACCGTTGTAACTTATTAGTTGAATCTCCGCTTAGCGATTGGAAGGTAACGGATTTAAAATAAATAAAAATAAAATATAGACTTTTTGAATTTAACTATGAGATCTTGACCATGAGTGCTATATTTTCTCGTTTGGCGCGTTTCTCATGGGCGTTTCTCAATGCCACAATATTTTAACAATATTACTTATTCTTTATTTATAACTTGGTTCCATCGTCACTGTTGGCGTAATATTGAATATATGTTTACGTATGCTAATATAACAATATGTTTAAATGGTACTAAAAATATTTAAATTTAATAATAATTATACCAGGAAATTTTCGACCTCAATTCGTTACATGATTCCACATTGTCAAATACAACAGAGCAACTCACAGCTCAAATAAAATTATGGCTGTGTTATATAATACCGTTTGAAATATTGCAACTCATTTTTCCTAAGTACCACCCTTCATTACTGGGTCGTATTCAATAACGAATAACGCACAACTTTGATTATACGGTTTCTCCCATATCGCCAACCAAATATGTAAAGTCATTTTCACATTGTGAAAACAATTTGAAAGCGGCTCTTAGCGCGCAAAAATCGTATAGCGATTCAAAAGGGTCGCCTTTGTGCCTCTTCTACTTTTCCATTAACCCGATTAACCAGTGCAACCCAACCATTCGATGTTATATAAGTACTATTACTGAAATAATTGAATTTGCAGGATTTAAAATCATAACAGAATATTACAATTTAAACATGAGTAAGTTACAATTATTTGTATTCATATTTAATTAGAATTGTTTAAATGTTGTACATTTCTATGTATTTCGTCACTAACGACCAGGTTTCGCCAGTTCGAGTTCATACGTGTGCTGTAATGCCGAAAGGCGAAACCCGGGTCGTTAGTGACGAAATTTGATATTGAAATTCCATCAAGCACCCTCAGTCAATATCTTAAATTGTATTCATATTTGTTAAAGGTGTATTTTATTTTTAGCTTCTTTGCTAACCGAAACCCTAATTGATACTAATATTGTCTTGTGAGCACAGTAATCTAAATTCTCTGGATCCTGGAAACAGGGCGTAGAGAATGCGACAAGCTAATTACTAATAATTTCCTATATATATTATCTTTCTTTCCTAATCCTTTCCAAACCGAGGGTTAGAAACTTACAATAGGGTCTGCAAAGATTCTCCATTAGGAGTCCATATTCTTCACATTGGGAGTGGAGATGATGAAGATTTTATTTGATGCTCGAAAGATTAAATTTGAATTATTGAAATGTTGTACACTTCCATGTATTTTTTCACTAACAACCCGGGTTTCGCCTTTCGGCATCTTCAGGCATTCGAGTGCACGAATGGACTCGAATTGACGTGCACTTGAATGCCTGAAGATGCCGAAAGGCGAAACCCGGGTTGTTAGTGACAAAATAAATGGAAGTATACAAAATCTCAATAATTCAAATTTGATATTGAAATTCTATCAAGCACTTTCAGTTGATGTCTTAAATTAGCACGAAAGATTGTTTGACTATTACGGCTAATAATCACATCCAAATAGCGGGTATTTTTCACAGTTTTCCTTTTCCTTGTGGAATGACCGTAAATATAAATCCGTGCTCTCAACGCTGTGCATATTCGTAGGTGACACTTTTGAGAAACCCAGCTTAAACCCAAAGCTGTGGGACGTCCTGGCCGATTCGACCCTCAACCACGGTGTTCACCGTACATCATAGTACAGCGAACCCTCGAATGTACTGGGTGTTTCATTGTTGTATCTATTGTAGTTAAATATTCATTGAAACGATAAAGGGGCACAACTAGAAACATCTTTATTTACGACCATATATTTAAAATATGTTTTATAAATACTCTGCAGCGATGTCGAGTTATTTATGTTTGTAAAAATTCAGCGTCTTATTGCGTCGTCTGTTCCCAATGTGAATCATATGGATTCCTAATTGATCATCTCAACAAAAAACTAGTTATAAATTAGTTAATCAACCTGATTTCTTTGAGGGAAATCTTGATTCTGCGCTTCACCTTCAGGATTGGAGAGGGAGTGGGTAAGGAAGCATTTAAACATCACCGATATTCATGCCTTAAAATACAATTCTAGAATATGGTTGAACAATTATTGTAGTAAAGTTTTCATACGAGGATGTGAATCATTCAACCGAATAGGACGACAGCCCAATAGCCATTTTACATCTTGACAACTGAACCTACCCTGCGTGACCTGCTTCTATTTCTCTGTAAATACTTACAGGCATGTACTTTAAAAGATACTCATTCCATCCTGTTTCTAAATATATGATTTTATGTTAATGTTCAAATATGTAAACGAGCATATAGATTTTAATATTTCATAATGACATAACAGATTATTCCCGATCTCCAATCAATTTTCAAAATACATTTTTTTAGCAAAAATATTATTCGCGTGTTGCAAACCAATTATATGTTATGGAACGAAATTTTGAATGATATTCTTCAATATTCATCCTCTTATACACCTCCATTCGATAGAAATGTAATATATACCAAATTATTTTTATTCTTTCATTCAATCCAATTAGGTATTCAGACACTGCAGCTAGTTTTTTTATCGGTAGAAAATAATTAAGTTAAAAAAAAAAAATTAATTTGATGCGGTGATGGAACACTTTATTCATGTTACCTTTTTCGGGATGCTTTTTACTGCCCTGCGCGGAGACAACATATCAGTTTGCATCCCTATCCTTTGTCTATTCAAATTATTTACAACGCCCAGAGCTAGAAACCTTTCGTAAACAGAGTATCACTTCGAATTCCAATCTAACCTTTAACCCATGATGGGGAGTGGCCGATAGGAAAACAATCAACACGCAACGACCATGCGAAACAAAAAGTAATAACAAAGCTTATTTTTTCTCAAATGACGAAAAGTGTCCTCCCATACGGATGAAAATTCCTTCAGTTGAACGAAACTTCCATAAAATATCCATAGCACTAAAATCTTTGCATGTATTTCATTACGTTCCCCACAAAAATCGCGAAGGCTACTAATTACAAGGTTTAGTTTTATAAAATTGAAATTTCTAGATTTTGAACGTGTATTCATTTTTTTGTCGGCGTCCGTGGCCCAGTTGGTAGCGTCGTGGTCTACATTTACGGATGTTTCGGGTTCAATTCCTGGTGCGGACACTTTTCATAGATTGATATTTCAATCGATTTATGGATTTCTGTTCGTAGTCTGAGTGTCTGTGTTGTCTAAAACTCCCTCCTCACCCACCCATCCGATCCTCACGGGGCGTAGCGAGAGCGATTAGCAAACCATTAGTCATGTCCTAGCCCTATCCTTCTATCCCTACTGAGCAACTGAGTAGCAAGCAGTTCTCATAGAAAAATTCTGTTAAGATACCTTCATTAGAAGACCATATCCTCCATATTGGGAGCAGACATGGAAAAAAATCATTTTTTTACTTATAAAAAATATATTGCCCAACCAATGTTCAACATGTAAAAATATTACTTAATTTCAGAATTTTTATGTAGAAATACAATTATTGTTAGTATGAGTAGGCTTGTACTTCATATTAATACATTTTATAAATTCATAGAAATTTGACTATTGTCCAATCACTGGGTTAAACTGAATAACAGGTAAATAAAACCCCTATATACTTAATGATATCATTTAAACCTAATTTTATTTCCTATAACCTAAACCTAATTTTATTACCATAAAAACGTTAAAACTTTGACACCAACCGAATATTTAGCTCTTAGCCGAATTCACATTTCGCGAACAGAGGAAAAGTTAACATCATCGCTTATTTCTATTCCCCAATGTCCAGCTTGATTGTGGCAAGGTAGCTCTCCCGCGTGATCTCTCTCACCTGACCAGAATGTCTAGCTCTCTCATCCCAATTATCCCCCTCTTTCTACTGCAGAGGTGGTGTAATTTTTGAAAATACATCAATTTTTGGAATTTTACATAATTTACATATTAGGAGATACTTATAATTATGGTGTTTTTTGTATGACAATCTGTTTCAGGATTAGCAGCATTGTGTGTATATTATGGATAAGTAGACATTGATCTACCCACTAAGTAGTATTATTTGACAATAGTGAAAGTTTGCGTATCATATTAAAAGGTAACAGAGATAATTGTGACGTTTTCGTTCCTTACCACCCACCTTACCGATCCTGAAAACGGAGCGTCGATTAAACGGTAAGCTGATTTCTTCATAATAACTCCTTGCTGGGAACGGAGATAGTTTCCACTGCGATGTAGTAACTAAATATTCTATACTCTTACTTTGTTGTACATATGTTTCGGCGTCACAGTACGCCGTTGCCTATTCAATGATTCATTTTTCAATACGATAAACTGGCATGTATCTTCTCCTATAAATATAATGCACTAACGTATAACGGTGACCAACTGACTGTGTGTTGCAAGTGACTTTTTTACGAAAAAAGTAGCCGCCAGCTTTATCATAAATTACAAACCCCTTTCAAAATATTAAAATAATGAATACATAACGAGATATTCTAGACTACAGAACATTAAAAATAAGGTTCATTCGCCTTGGCATGTTAAATAGCTCATCGGAATATTTGCATTGAATGTGTGGCAAGAGATGTATTTAAGTTTTTATCCTTGAAGTATTTTTACGATGGTGATTTAAGATGTTTTTTCAAATCAGAATATTCATTGACAAGACCGTAATCGAATGGCTCGGAGATCGATCTGTTGGTCAGTTCTATTGTATACGAATTATATTTTTGTATTATGTACTAATATACATTTTTGTTTTAAGTGGTAACTAATTATTTAAATGATTTCTCACCATCATCAATTATTATTGACCACAGCTTCCAAGCCACTGTTACACATCCAATTCTAACGCTCTGATTGAGTTTGCACTGATCGATAGTTCAGCGACAAATCTCGTCTAACTCAATGCAAGTTTATTAAGTTTATATGGTAACCAGAAAAATCAGAACATAACAAAACGGAACCGTGATAAAACAACACAGTGAGAAAACAACACAGGAGAAAAATAAAAAATCTAATATTTTTGTCGTATCTATTTATAAATTAACCTATGTTTATCTCGGTGACAGCGATATTTTACTGCAATATAAAACTCTTATTATTTTAATTGGTTATATTTTGTATTTCTGGTAGAAAAGCCACTGTCGATACATTTCTGGCTTCACAAAACAAATGATAATATCAAATTATGTATACTGCACTAGAGAGAAATAAAGTTTGAATTGATGCATAAACTTTTGTATGCATAGCGAGCGACACTGTCGATTACCAAAATATAACATCGAATCAATATGGAAACAGGCTTACAGTACACTCGTAATACACGTGTAATATTTAAAATAATCGAAACTTTTTATTATCACCTTCAGTATTTTCTCTACCGACTTCCACTGTTTGAAGAAAATATTTTTTTAAATAAAAAAGGAACCGATATGGACTTTTACACGCCTCCCGTCTATAATAGTTTTTTGGCAGAAACCCCGAAATAACGCCAGGAAGTATTTGTGTTAGTTTTTAAAAGTTAAGATTATCAAGAATGCGAAACCGATGCTGCTTTTTAGGTTTGAAAAAACAATAAAACTTATTTACAGCCGGTATTCGTTAAGAAATTTATTATAATACCCAAAAGCAATGTTTAATAAAAATTTCGAAAATACTTTATTTCGCAGTGTTGAGAGTTTTTTTTTTGATCCGTGGAAAATAGTGAGTTTTATTGTCATTTTAGTCAGTTTTATAACCAAAATGTTGCCTATTGACATTTTGAGTTGATCCGTGTTTCAGAAATCCTGAAAAAGGCGAAATACGGATCATCATGGTATATGAAAGCGTATAAATTTTACGATTCGAATGTGTCATTAAAGTTAGTTTGAGTAGTCTGGTTTTATATGGCAGAATGCCATCGTTAGTCTTAAGGTCTTCAAAAGTCACGTTATTTAATGACATCGAATGATTAATCGACAAACTCCACTTTGACAATTTTTTCAGAACGTAGAGAAAACTTAAGAAATAAAACATCAAGCGGAATTTAATAATTGCAAATTGATGGTTAATTGCTTAAAATTTTCCCATATGGAGTTGCAATATGTTTTATTATTGCCAGTAAATCACTTATAATTTCATCAGGAATATTGTTTTAGAATATTAGGGAAATCCGCGGCTACTCCACACATAGTGTCATGTATAAACCACACAAAGTGACAGTTTGCAATTTCAAATATGCCTCATAAAATATACACAAGTTTGATAATGGCCCCCATATTTGTGCGCTGCGCAGTTGCTGCAGTTGAACTAGCCGTCGCATTTTACAATCTGATTGCATGTTTTTTATGGAAACTAAAATGTTTCCCTATTTTGACTGGCAGCTGACTGTGAAAAATATACGACTGAATCTCGCGTTCGTTTTTCCAACTATATTTTTTGCACTCCTCGTACTCTTTTCGCTGTGAAAATGCAAAGCGATATTGCAATAAAGGAATTAAAATACTATTATATTGTATTACTTATACGTAATCCTATATGTAATCCAAATAATATTGTCCTTATTGTGTTGCTGCGTTTAATTATTATCTACCAGTGAGTACTCGGCATGCGTTGCAATGCCACTCAAATAAAGAAAGGGTTTGTGTTTTAATTCCGTTTATTCAAGTGCTTTTGGATAAGTGGTCTGCATGGGTCAAAAAAATCATAGCATTACTCGATCCAACCCCGGCCCGGCCCGGCTCGAGCCCAAGTCTCAATATCACACTTGTTTCCTGACCCGAACCCGAAGCCCAGATTCATTTTTCTCAGCGCGAAAAAAGCCCGGTTTATTTTTTAATATAGTAATTCATTTATACTTTTCAAATAATATATGTTATTGTTTCCATATTTCCAACGATATTCATAGCACATGTGAAAGAAATTATTTAAGTTATTATTTTAGTTAGAACTCTATCTTCTATGTGGGTAAAACCACACGTACATTAGATATAAGGGTATCAGAACATTTAGCTACCTTTAGATTAAAAAAAGAAACTTCGACATTCGCAAATCACTTGCTAATGGAGAACCATACGTTTAATGCGGATGATGGGGTTAAACTGTTGCATAAAAACATGGGGGATCATAAATTATTTTATCAAGAAATTTTCGAAATCAATAGAGCCCAGTTAAATTCCTTGCCAATTCTGAATGAGCAGCTGAACCTTCCTAATTCTCCGTTATTATATCCTATACGTTGAAACACCTAACAGATGTCACTAAACTTGGAATGATTGTATATATTTACCCTTTCGTTGAATTGCATCCCGTCGAAACCCACAATACTATTATAATTGTAAAATCACTGGTAATTCCAAAAGAAGTTGGAAAGCGGCAATTCGCCACTCTGTTAATATGTTGTTTACAAAATAAGGGTTAAGGCGATTCTCGAAATTTTAACTCAGGTATCAGTGTGGCTCTCAGACGTATAATATCTTACCTCGTAAATAATATTTGTCGCATTTTTATCTTCTATATAAACGTTAGACACTGTTTACTGTCTGTCAGTTCGAGTCCATTCGTGTACTCGAATGCCTGAAGATGCCGAAAGGCGAAACCCGGGTCGTTAGTGACAAAATACATGGGAGTTTACAAAATCTCAATAATCCAAATTTAAACAAATCTTCATTTATATATATATATATATATAGATAGATATCCATCATCAACGTCATTACTAATCTAAATTTATTATTGTGATGTCAATAATTATACAATGGTACTAAAATTTTCGCATTCATTACGTAGTTGTATAAAATTATTCGTGAAATCTTACATCTCTTCTCTTTTTCTATTAGTGGTGGAAAATTTGATTTTTTAGAACGTTCATCCCCAATATGGAGCTTATTGATTACCAAATAATTTTATTAAAATTATGTATGTTTGACTAGGGTTAATTATGTCATGAATTCTCCATTTCAAGATAGTGTAAGAGTAATGTATTTCGTTAAGGAGCTAATTGAGACATTAATATATTTGTATACTTAATGATGTTCAACGCTTGCATTCCACTGCTGCTTTACGGTAGCAAATCATGGCAAATTACGAAGTCTCAAAAAACTGAATATATGCTTCCGTGGGAGGTAGTTTTCTTTTGTGATGAACAATGAAATTATGGAACACATCAGGCAGCGCCCTGTTACGTCAGCAATCTTGGAGAGTCGGTTCGACGTCCAAGAGTTCATAGAAGACCGTCGGGTACCTACTTTCAATAGGATATCTTCGGTGAAACTGACGCAAAGTGATTGGTGGGTGACAAGGAATCTTAGAAGCGTGTGGTGACCATATGCTTTTCACAGAAAACGGAGTCTTTTGAAATCATAAATCAAAACTTTTAAAATCATTTTACGCTACTTTTAAATCGAACGTAAAACTTTGAAATTGGCTAGTTTTCCTTCCATCTACATCTCTTAAAGAAATAGTAGCGCTTATCTTACTCCTTTCATCTCTCCGCTTTCTGTCAGGCTATTTTGCCATGCGAATTGTTAGTTCTAAAACTTTGGTTCCACCGTTAGCTATGTATTTATATTTACTTTTACTATTTTTCCAACAATTGGTCCCTGAAAAGTTTTCAAGTAAATATATACATCGTGCCGATAAATTATCCCTTTCGACCCCGTATGAACAATGCCTATCGATTTTTAGATTTGCATACCCTTCCCCTGGCAAGTTTATATAACTCTACGACTTCAACATGTAGAAATGCCGTGGATACATTTCATCCTTATTAATCTGAGAGTTCAATTTTTAACTTGCGTACGAAAAATTATCTAAATTTTGATAAAGAAGAATCAACGCATTTTTATACATATATAAATGAATGTTTGTTTGTCCTCTATGCGTTCCTTTACCATTCATCCGATTTAGATGAAACTTTGGTGAGTTGTTGTGTGCATACCCGTGAAGGTTTCTGAAGAATAAAATCAAAAATCTAAACACAAAGTATCAAATACCGACAAACAACGACATCTCGGAAAAACCTTCTAATCTATTCGTGTACGCACAAAACGAAAAATATTGTGTATCCAAAACCACTTCAATAAACAGAATTAAAACACAAACCCTTTTTTTCTTTGAGTGGCATTACAACGCATGCCGGGTACTCACTAGTCATAAATAAATAAGTACCAAATTACAGCAGCGATACTAACGTACGTTTTTTAAAAGTATAATTTATTTAATGTTTGTATTTAATTCATTTTTGTCAGCGTCCGTGGTTGGTTACTTGTTCAATTCCCGGTGCGGACAGTTTCATAAATTGATCTTTCAATTGATATATGGATTTCTGTTCGTAGTCTGAGTTTTTGTGACATCTAAAAACTAAATAGCACACATCCACCCTTCCGATCCTCACGGGGCATAGCGAGAGCGATTAACTAACCACTAGTCTTATTTTAACCCTATCCTTCTATCCCTACTCTCTTCGGAAAAGAGATAGGTTGACCAACTGAGTAACAAACAGTTCTCAAAGAAAAAATATGTTGACATACTTTCAATAGGTTCCATATGTTCCACGTTGGGAGCGGACTTGGAAAAAAATAACTAAACATATTTTTCATCTTAGCGGTGTTGGATTACATTGATAGTGTTATATAATAATTAAGTTGTTCATAAGAATTTCACTTTCCATGTATAGAAGATGAATACTTTGCAAAAGAAATCCTCCGAGAATAATTTTTTTCACAAACAGAAAGTAATGTTTTCAGAATTCTTGCGTCCTTTTATTCAAGGTGAATAGCTTCGCTTACTCCCTCATCTCACCAGATGCTGATCAAGAACGTGCTCCAGTTTTTACGAATCGCCCGAGGAGTAGCAAATAAATGAATTTTGTTAGGAAAACCAGGGTTTTGAATGAAAAATGATCGCACGTTTCGAGATGCATTAAGCTTCGTTAGTTCATTTAAAGAACAGGGGATTTTAAATTTCCGTTTATTTTCGAAACACAATTTATGTTTTTTCAATCTTTAAAATTGTAGGTAAAATTGACGGAATTGAGTTCACATACTAAAATAATAATATCTAGCATGTCGCATTATTTCTCAAATTTGATTACTAAATTTGAAACGGGTCCTGTTAACCTAAACATTGTAGAATATGCACTTTTTATAGCTTTCTTTGAAATTTTTTTCAATATGTCTTCTGCAGCTATGTACACAAATTATTATATTGGAACTCCATAATATTTTAAGACATCGACTGAGGGTGCTTGATGGAATTTCAATATAAAATTTGAATTGTTTAGATTTTGTACATTTCCATGTACATGGTCACCCTGACAGAGCCCATTGGTTGAAATTGGGAGAGTAGTTCTTCGAATTGCATTTAAAAACCCCCATCTGTTCACTCGCAAGGTGGTGACTAGTCCAGCTGTTAATTTCTTAGACACAGGGATAAGATTTGTCCTATTTTTTGTAAATAATCGTTATAAACTGTCTATTTGTGTTAGTTGGAGTTCACTCGTACGCTCGAATGCCTGAAGATGCCGAAAGACTAAACCCTAGTCGTTAGTGACAAAATACATGGAAATGTACAAAATCTCAACAATTCAAATTTGTTACTCCATAATAATAAGAATGTGAACAATAGCTACAACTTTCTAATAATAATTTTTCCCGAATGCAAATTTCTTCCCTCATTTAAACTTATCGTGTAATTAATTCCACAAAATTTAGCAATTATCAATAATAAATGCATTCATGAATCTTGTAATTTGTATTATTTTTATGTGTTGTAAATATCTGCAATCCAGTAAACATGTTAAGAATTATTTCCCGTTGGTGTTATAGCAGATAATTCAAAAGGAGATTTAATTTCATACAATGATTTATTATCGAACCAACCTATACAACATCGTATGCATGAATACTGAGGACCCTTTCATCGACATCTAATAATGTTATTTTATGATGTTTATACTATGCAACATTGTTGAATGATCCGCCATTGACAATTTACTGTGAAATAATTTTGTAATATGGGAGTTATTGTTCCCTCCAAGATATTAACTACTCCGCGAAGATTTGAAACGTATTCATTAGAGCCATACCCCAAATAATTTCAATGATAATTGGAATTTCCGAAGCAGGGTTATATATAATAATTTGCAACGCAAAGGAACAAGCTGTTATTACCCTGTCAATCTTAATTGAGAATTCGGAATATCTTTGAAGCTTATTAATTGTGATTGATTTGGGATATTTATTAGATGTTATCTGATTTCTAATGAGATTTATGGTTGTAATGCGAACCGGCTATAACTTGAAATCAAGCAATAATCTATTATCACTCAACGTAACGACAAAGGAAAACTGTTCCAAAAAACCGCACGCGAAGATGTTTAGGAGGTGAAATGAAGTGCTATTGTATCGATGAATGTTAACTAATTTTGATAATCCACATTGACACCGTCCTAAACCATACAAACCCACGTCAACTACGAAATACCTTCTTGTTGCAATCAATGGCTTTGGAACATTACTCCGTAATTCTAGTCGTGAAACCATGATATATTTTATAATAAATTGCAGCCAGCTTTAAAACGCCATTATATTTTATTATGTATGCATCCTTTCTCAGAAGTAGACAGTTTTGTATTTTTCGAAATTACTTTTTATAAATTATCTCATAATCACATACTGTCAACAATGCGACTGGTTATAAAATAAATACGAATATTTTTTCTTCTCAATTATAACTCATTTATTTGACAACACGGCAGTGTTGCAAACCACTTATTGGAAAACAAACTTAATATTGCTTAATTTTCATTAATGTTAGAAATATATTTTATGTAATTCATGATAGCATGAAGTAAGGAAAGTCGGACCTTTTTTTCAAACACAAATTGTCGAATCTTTATTTTAGCGCACGTTTTATGGATATATCACTAGACGTAAACGTGTTTCGCTTTTTGAAAAGCATTTTCAAGTAGATTTTTAACTATAACGTAAATATACTATTTTTAAAAATGAAACACCGTTTTTAACTAATTTTACAGTTTTGCCAAATTATCTGGACAGCTTCGAGATTAAAAAAACTTTCAGGCTTCGTTCCTTTTTAACTTATAAATAAAATAAACGAAGTGGCTTTTGGAATTGTTAAAATCCGCTTGATAGTTAAATTATAAAGCTTTTTTTATACGCACTGAAGATTTTTCTCCCATGCGAAGTTAGCCGGACACAGATTTATTAGTCGATATGCAAAATTTAGAGATCTAGTTTTTTACTGTATGCACACTCTTGCTCTAAACTCTAGACTCTAGTAGTCAAGTATACATATTGATATGGCTTCGTTATAGTAGTTAGTACGTACGCTTTCATTAGACAAATGTCCCTAACCCGTTCTTGTTAGCCTCATTCAGGTGGTAGAGCGCTCCCACTGTTTGTCTAGTTACTCTGCCATGCATTCTATCAATTCCACCTGATTGGATTAACCACATTCAATTTAATTTCGTATTGATAGTGCTGTATTCTAGCGCCAGGTGACGGAACTGTCAAAAGAAGCCACATTTCGCTAAAACTTCAAACATTTCGTTTTTTCGCATCAATTACATTCTTACCGATTAAAGTAACATCATCTAATTAGTGTTTCTTTACATTAAGGCCAACACCCCCCCCCCCTCATCCATCCCTCTTGTCTGATAGAAACATATATTCCGCCACTATACCATGACTCTAATTAACACAACTATCCATACATCGGCCGTCATTAGTGATACAGCAATTTTTTGCTAAGTCGCATGGAACAAACGTATAGTCTTCACTAGCGACCTAATCTTACCTTAATAATTGAACGAATTACAATCCTGCCCTTCTATTGCTTTGTATCTTAATTGAATTCGGGGAAAGAGTGAATGCGGTTTTGGTTAAGAGGAGCAGAGCCGGATTCGGCTTGAGCGAAAGGTAAATATGGTTTGGGTAAACGGCAAATATTACCAGAGGATATTATTCTAATGCAACGTCTCAATGGAAATATGAATATTTCTTGCTCGAAAGTTTCCTCAAACAGTTACCTTACAAAACTTAAACACACACCAGAGCTTACGTTTATTTGCTTTCAGTTATCAATATTTACAATAGGATAAAATAACAAAGTATTTAGTTCAACAAAATTTTGTAGAACTAAATACTTTGTTATTCTATCATATTTTAATGAAGTTCTACCAAGTAAATCAATCAATCAATCAATGCCAATTCAATCAATCAATATTTACAATTACTACAACCATGTTTTTTTATGAATTATTTGATTATTGGCTGCTCATTTGTTAGACCTAGATGTATATATATATTTTATACTTTTCTGTTTATGATAGTTTCTTTAGAATTTTCAAAAAGACGACCCATTATATTAAAATAGTTAAATCAATTTAATTGATGCTAAAAATCAGAGCGTCATATTGTCTTCATGATTAAAAAGTCATCCAACTAACATTTTATTTTATATAATATACACCGCGAACGCTTAGGTTATGAAACAATTTCATTCCTTTATTTTACATAATATCGTTGACAGTTTTGTTGCATGTTAATATAATTAACAAAAGTATTGATAAAATCTTATATATAATAATTATCACATATCACAATATGTGACAAATATTATATGTAAGATTTTATCAATACACTTTTGTTAATTATATTAACATGCAACAAAACTGTCAACGAAATAATTTAAAATAAACTATGGTTTAAATCACTGCATTTTCCTTAAGATGTCATTTTCCGTATGCATTATATTATAAGGCACACAGTTTGCAAAATCACTTAGTACAAAATATGTTAACGTTGTAGCAAGTTGTTAGAGAATGTATGTGTATAAAACTGCTACAATTATTCTTTAGTGCTTTGTATTTCAAGTATTTTTGTTGCATAAAGTTGTCCACATAAAATCATCCAAATAAGATTTAAAAATAAATAAAATTGAAAAGTATTCTGCAATAAGACAAATGTTACTTGCAATTTGATGACATTGTTATTCGACTTTGTCTGTTATAAATGGACATGTGTTTCACTTCAATGAAAAACATCTTCAGACCAAATCGTAATATGTAAATATGTTCTTGTATCTTAATATTTGATCATTAAAAAGTGAATAATTGTATATATCCCGATGAAGCAAGATAATAATAACGAATTTGTTTGCTAATAATTTAATTTTATTATTTTTTAAATTGTTATTAAAATAAATACGTGGTACTAATTAATACATTAAATTTATATTTCCTTACAAAGTTGTTGTAATCCTGTATTACCGTGTAGACTTTGTTTTGCATACAGCTAACAAAGGGCGTACGCTTGATTATAGCTTCTCTGATTGTATAATATGCAAATGATTGGTTTTCAGTAATGTGATACGCATATCTACACCGTTCTAGGCAGAACGAATACAACTACCTAACATCACCCTGATTATTATTTGGAAATTATATTCAATAACATTGTTGTTTTGTTGATAGCGCTACATTATTACTATTAATAGATCGTAATATAAATCTATGGCTGATGAGATTAGATATTATTATTGGTACGCCATTGTTTTGGCTTGTTTTCAATACGTTGTACATCGCGCGTATTTATTATGCTGATTTTCAAATTACAAAATCTTCGAACTTATATTGTTATATTGAATCTTATAAAAATAAATAATTGAACCCACACGTGTATAGTAGATATTAAAACATTTTATTGACCCCACCTCAAATGTCAACTGATTTGTAAATGAAATGTGGAATACTGTTTGAGCTATAAACGTTTGATTTTACAGTGGCATTCAAGAATTAACAGCAAACGCTATTAAATTTATTAACCCATTAATAGCCAATATATTTCCTCGACGTATTATTTGAGTAAAAAGTATTATGTGTAATACATATTTCACTTCTTTTTTACTAAAACGACATTTCCAGCTGATACAAAAATAATGTAACCAATAATATTTCGATTCTACTTAAAATCCATATTATATGAAACAGAAATCTGAACTGTTAACCGAAACTGATCTTGATCGTAGTTAAAAATTGTGAAATAAATACAAACAGTTTGTTCTATTTTTATAAATATAACTAGTATAACCGTACCCGTCATAGATGACAGTATTGAAATTGAAATACTGAATATCTAAAGTAGCTAGTACGTCGGAAAAGTGTTGCATTGCATTATATTATTCTATATACACCGCGAATGCTTAGCACCTACACGTGATATGCGATAATAATAAAACGTCTACAGAGTGGTCTGGGCTATTATATATAAGATGCCTTTCCACCACGATTTGACAGTCAAAAGCGATTTAATAAAGTCTGATGGAAATTAAGACGATGAATCGAATGAGAATACTGTGACCTGATTCGAATGTTTTATGAGAGCATTTATAAAGTACTTTTTATAAACGATGTAATAAATCTCTGATAGTTTTTCTTGTGCATCATATTAAATCTGATCACAGAACGATTGCGTCATAAATTATTCTACGACTATGAAAATTATGCTCTACTCTACGAGACTTAATATTTTACATCCCTTTAACTTCTTGGCTGTCTTTATATTATCTCCACTGTCTACAGGCTGCCTTAATAATATTTGATGACTAATGTTACAACTGCTCATCGCAATCATGTCGCGCATACACGTTCGCGTGAGTCGTTATTTTCAAACCTTTTGACCTATCATTAATCTGTCCTGGGTTCTAGTGGTCAACGCTTTTTGGATTTAATCCACTTGTTTGCGGGGTTACCTGTTAAATACGTCGATTTTTGGATTTTTATCCAGAGGCATGGTGTCTGTAATGTTTTCATATCTTTCAACATAAAACCCAAACGCTAACCACTACTCCTTTCCTTAACTCCAGCCTTTTCGCCCTTCCTTTTCCGAAGAGGTTGAACGACTTACTTACAAATAGTATGCGTAAAGACTCTGAAGATTCTCCGCCAGGAGTCGATGTGCTCAATATGGAGAGCGGACATGCTTAGTAAATTGATAATTCCAAAAAAAAACACTTTTGAATAATCTTATGGTTGATATTTTATTATATATATTAGACATTTATCTCGACAGTATAGTAGTAATATTAATCGGATTACCACAGTTTTCGCAGTATCCGTTTAAAATATTGACTTTCATGACGTTTTTTCGTCGTAGGTAATTTCCTTCAAACTCTGATTTTGTACCGTAAATTATCTGGCCAACATACCCTTCACAGTGATGCGCGGATAATGGTTGTGGGGCATCCTTTATATTTGTGTGGATTCGCTTTACGACAAGCCCCGTCGTAAATATGGTGAGTAATAAAAATCATAAAAAATATCCAGTCGACCGGAAATTTTATTACTTTCTATCGTTAACCTTTTCGCTTTAAATGTGTTCGATCAATCAATGACTATCCCTCGAAGCGTAGATGATGGACCTACACGTTACTGAGAAAATATATTTTTTTTCACCTAATTAAAAATTCATTATATCTATGAAGAGTTACCTTTTCTTTTTTCTTATTAGGGTGTTCAATAAGTCTTTTAAAGACTCACTAGCTTTATTATCTTGTTATTGATAATGATCATTATATTGTTTCATTATATTGTATGATGTCTCTCGACCAATGATTTCGAGTAAAAAATGTAAAAATTATTAATACAAATAACTTTAAAAATCTTAAATTACTTAAAAGTATGTTGGTCTAGCGATATAATTTTTTTGGCAGCTCAGCATAATATTAATATGATTCAATTTATCATATTTATTTTCGGTTAGAATTCGTCGATGATTTAACATTTCATGGATTTAATAAAAAACCGTTACCAAGCTTTCCTTATGATAAATTCCATGTTGAATATTATTAAAATAATATTATTAAAAGCATATTTTTAAAATAGTTATTATTTGTGTAAGTACCAAAATAAGCTACACTTCCAGATGAAGTAATTTTTTGTTAAAACTTAACTTATAATGTTTCAATAAAATATTATTCTATAGTACAAAAAATACTCGAAATTGAAATGTCTATGATTTTAAAAACTATCTATTATACACCCATCTATCAAATTGTTTCCTGGGGAGGAGGGCTATTTCATACATCACTCATCCTCTATTTTTATTCTTTCAAATACTAATTTTTCTAATATAACATTGTGCAAACTTTGTCACGATTATAAAATAGTCTTCAACGATAGCAACGACAGCCCTGCTGGTAATTTATGAGACGGCATTTAAGGAATATGTTGCAGACCTTCCGAGATGCTCTCCATCTAACCTTGTTGTCAAGTTTCCACCTCTTTTTGGTTATCCAGCGACTGCAGTGTCTCATAAATTACGTCCGCAGTCGGTTATTGAATTTTCCTTCTGTGAAAGGAATTTTCTTCCGAACAGTTGAACTCGAAATTAAATTGGGAAAATGGATATTTAAAGACACCCAAGTGTGATTTTCGGTTGGTTGGGTATATTGTTATATGCTTATATCTTTCCAACGAGTGAATATTGTGGGTGACTTAAAAAGATTAGAAAAATATAACATTGTTGTTTGTACAAATTGTGTGTAATGATCACGACCAGTTTCGCTCACCGCGAGTTAACATAGTTATTTAAAGACGATAGATTCATAGCTGTAGTGCGCATTATTTTTTTCCTAATATTACAATGTCGGCGTCCGTGGCACAGCTGGTAGCCCCTTAGGCTACGGCTCAGATTCAATTCCCGGTGCTTTACAGTTTTCATAAATTAATATTTCAATCGATTTATGGATTTATGTTCCTAGTCTGAATGTCAGTGTTGTTTAAAACTCCCTCCTCACCCACCCATCCTATCATCACAGAGAGTAGCGAGAGTGATTAACTAAAAACTAGTCCTGTCTTAGCCCTATCCTTCTATCCCTACTCTCTTCGATAAAGAGAGGTTGAGCAACTTAGGAACAAATAGTTCTCATAGAAAAATTCCACGTTTGAAGCAGAAATGAAAAAAAAACAATGTGGAATGTATGATCTGATATACATATACATATAGAATTTGTTTTAAAAAAATATTCTTTGATTGCTTTGATTTTTAGCTTTAGATATAATTACAATTTGTTTTCAATTTTTATTTAAACCAAGAGTTGCAAGTTTTTCGTTTCTATGAAAAATATCCGGAGGCTTAACGTATCGTCGGAAATACCGTTCCCTTCACTTTTAAGGTGTTAACTGTCAATTCTTCGTGGAAACATATTATATTTAAAAAAATAAAATACAATTCATTTGTACTACTTCCACATGTTTATAATGATCAGGGCCGGTTTCGCTCATCACGAGCATTATCGGCTGATCAGTTCCTGGTCAACCGGTCCTGATCATTATAAATATGTGGAAGTAGTACAAACGAATTGTGTTTTATTTTTTTAAATACCGTACCCTTATTTGGAGAACCTATTGATAAACGGAAATAAATAGGGAGTAACGCGTCCTATCCACAACTTACTTTGACATTACTGCTTTATTGACATTCATTTATTTCCTATCATTTTATTTAAAAATAAACATCTTCAATTGATCAAAATATCAACGCTTAATGTGCATTATCAAAACTAGCTTAATCTTATCTTATTATAGATGTAAAATTTTTTAATATTGTATATTTTCCTAAAAAATGGTTTACAGTGACAGCGTTCTTATCCTACTTTTTTTTTTACCTTACGAGTTGTAATCTTTAACGAGTTAAAAAAAACACTTTCATAAGAAAAGAGTTCTGCATACGTGTTTTTGTGTGTGTGTAAAATCTGTATTAAATCAGCTAAGCTTTATTGGAAGCCTTAAAGCTGAACATATTTCATACACCTCATTGTAGATCTTCCATTAAGCCTGCGAACATTTTTTTTCCGTATCAATACGTAACCTAAAAGCTTTCCTTTCTGAAAAAGTCACGTATGATCTCCTTATATCTCTTTTGTATTTATTTTTTTTTTTTATCAAAATAAAAATAAATACCTCCGGCTCGGCATTGTTTTGCCCTTTATCTTTTGGTCTATTTTGGAGATGTTTTGTAAGGAATACACGTCGCGGCTTGTCTTTTGGGGCGCAATGATCCGCACTGAAGGATAAAATATTGACCACTGATACAAAAACCGGAGCCCACCCACAATTGATTAATACATCCGAAATATAAACCAATATAAATTGTTTCAAAGATCCTGCTAACGTGTTACATGTTTTCAGGAAAGAAAAAACATCTCCATTGTACTTTTACTTATCACTTAAATGAACATGAAAGTTTTGTAAATGAATTGATATTACTCGATTTAATTGTGTCAGTTATATTGATGCTTATAAATAATGATATTGTTATAGCAGATCACATATAGCGAATCGCTGAATTTCCGAGATTTACATTTTTACGCCTCATTAACGTGAAATCCAGTTTTACGTTTGCTCTTCTGTGGTTTGGTGGGAAACCATCTGTATTTTTAATTATTTTATTACTATTATAACCGTACCCATCATATATGACGGTATTTAAATTGAAATACTGAATGTCTAAAGTAACTAGTACTCGGAACTGTGTGTGCATTTCATAACATTTTATTTTATATGTACACCGTAAACGCTTAGGTTATGAGAAAATGTATATGTGATAATAATCAAACGTCTACAGGGCAGTTTGGGCTACTATATATAAGATGACTTATGCGTCATTCTGTGTGTTCGTTTTCAAGTGTTTTATTACCTATTTAATATCCTCGCATGCGTCTTTAAATGCCTGATTTCAAGAGTCGTTCTGTCGAAGAAAATCATAGCATTAAATGATAAATTTACAAAAGCATACACCATTTTTATGAACCAAATGTGAAAATAATTATAACAAGGTAAACATAGCAAAATATTTTTTTCCACAAAAATTATAAAACGTTTTTGATAGCTATTTCAGTATCACGTCACCGCCAGTACTAGTTGGAATTATCTAAAGCTATAGTTCTGACGAAAGCATGATTCCATGATTAACTATATTATATAATTCTTGTGGAGCTCAATAAATTGTTTTGCTTACTTAATTATAAAGAAGTTGCAACAAGAAATTTCCAATTCGATTAATTAAGGAAAAAATATTGTTAATATGTACTCACATTACTTTTACTATCGTGTCGGTGTTATATTTAAATAATTAATCCATGGAGTAATTTATTCTTGTATCAATTTCAGCTTAATGTATTTTTGTATTTATACATACTCCGCGCGTTTTGGTAGCCATACCAAAACTGTATTATAAATTTTGTAAATATTTAAATTCGTACGTCCACGATTATGTTTTTTGGCTTCGCGTAAATTATTCGTATTATCATGTTCCGGAATAATATGTTACCTGATATTATATTTTTTCGGTTTAATCGTACATTGTCTTCGCCACGTTTGTTTTAATTGTTTATCTACGCATACATTATAATTATTTAGGCAGATTTCAGCGGGAAGCCCGCCATAAAACAATATGCCTTATTCATCCTAAACCTATCCTTTTGGACTTTAATGGCTTTATCTAACAAATTCTGTTTTAATATTTTGCGAGCTTAAACGTTCTATAAAGACATGTTTTATTTCATGGTTTCAAAGAAAATCGTATATTTACAAAAAAATGTATGGTAATTTACGTTCGGACTAACAATTTTTATTGTTTATAAATATATTTATATAAGGAAAAGTAAATAGCTATTCGAATTACCGATGAAAAGCTACAAAAACAAATGCATACAATAAATACTACTCTTATAATTATGTTATATTTTCACATCATATCATCAATTTTATTTTAATAATAAAAATAAATTTCAACAAAGGCAAGATGTTTTTTTTTATATAATACATCCAGTCCTTTTTTTACGCGATTTTTTCGGATGGCACCGTTCCTTTTATTTGTGCGATTTATTCATTTTTACGCGAATATTTCTTTTAAAAGCCTTTCATCAAACGAGTCAGAGCAAAATTCAAATTCGAGCGAAATTGAACAAGTCCGTTCAAAAAAACGCAAACGAATACACTCCGTCGCCGACAGTGAAAGCAACGAATGACTCCAATATGAAAGTTAATTTAATTTTATCTGGTTTAATTTGTATTTTTATATTAACCTGATCACTGCGTATGAAATATCTCATGCAATACAGAGTACCTTAAAATATAAAGAAAAGGCTTTTTTGCACGAATTTAAAGAACAAATTTTGGCCTTCAATACATTCTTAATACTTTTTAGACAATTTGTCTTTTGGAAACATTATATCAAAATATAGAAGTAAGGTATTTTTTACGCTTCAATTTATGAAAACAATGTATCGCGTTAAAAATGGATGTATATGAAAAAATTCCGTATCAAAATTTTCACTTTTAGAAATACTTACATTAATTACCCATAATCTTTAGAATCCAAAATTATGTCAATATGATTTTTTTTGTTTCATGAAGGGCGACGTGATGTAATATTATAAAATGCCAGCAATGCTCTATTCCTTTTATTCTAGTTCAACTTTCTTTGTATATCCTCAAGAAAAAGAACATCTGTACGAGGGTGTGGAAGACGGTTTAATAGGTTGGTGCTATTAAAGGCTGCGAATACGAGACAGATTCATTAATCGATCTTTCACATATTTTCCAACACATGAAACTTGGACAACGCGGCTAAGGGCACATTACTTTTAAGTTTTTAATCTGCCTAGTTAAATATAATATATTATCTTAAAGAAATAATGTTTTCATGTAACATTTCACACTTTATTTAACCATGTCCAAATTCCTAGTTTGTCATTTAATTAATTGCCTTTCTATAAAAATTTTGTAATTGATTATTATAAAAGGGTGGTCCGTCCGCCTTTTTACCTTATGTAATAATTCATTAACAAAAATTAAAATGTTTTTCTGAATACTCGAACTCTTGATTACTTAAGAGAATAAAAACGGAAGTACTAAAACTTAGGCTATTCTTTTCAACGGAACAGTTATTATTGATTGAATTGCCACTTCCTTTATTTATTATCAGTTTTCATTTGTCGTTCCATTTTTCATCTCTGATCTACCGTAGTGTGATTTTGTTCTGCCTATTAAAAATATTATTTCCGGTTTAACTATAACTATGCACGTTAGGTTTTTTTATCATTCTGATGCAGATGATGCGGGCTAGAACTTTTTCTTTAGCGCATGTTTTTTATTAGCCTGGAATTTATACAAACCATAAGTCAGCGTTTTCTACAGTGACATCCTGGACATGTAATCTTTTACGCGTCAACCAGCTGAGACGTTCTTTATCCTTGTGTCTCTAAAAAAACAATTATGGCTCACAAACAAACCGTTCTACTCTCCCAGTAAACGATGTTAAATTTTACAAAAAGGAGTTTGTCTTGAAAATGCACCGCTGCTTTATTTCTGAAGTTAGTGCGGTCTTCTACCTCCTTAAGTTTCTTTCAAAATAAATGAAGAATTTTTTAAATGCTTTTTTCTGTAACTATGATATTATCGTAAGAAGAAAAAGTTTCTCTATTAATGTAAACTTCATCTAATTTAAGACATCGACTGAGGGTGCCTGATGGAATTTCAATATCAAATTTGAGCTATTGAGATTTTGTACACTTCCATGTATTTTGTCACTAACGACCCGGGTTTCGCCTTTCGGCATCAGTTTGAGTTAATTCGTGCGCTCGAATGCCTGTAGATGGGTGCTGGGTCGTTAGTGACAAAATACATGGAAGTGTACAAAATCTCAATAATCCAAATTTGATATTGAAATTCCATCAAGCACCCTCAGTCGATGTCTTAAATTATAGGTTAATAATATTATCTGTAAATCCAGAAACACCGTAAAGCGTAGTCACATTTAAGTATAACGTAAACCCAAGTCTATTTTTTTAATATTATTTATTGTACATATTGGAACTTTATTAAGTTATTCTCGATACTTAATATATATTTTATTTTTAATCCTTGGTGAAATGAAATTATTATACATTACGGATCGCAGCTCATTGTATCGTTGTAGTGTTAATAAACGATAGATGTGGGAAAACAATGTATGACTGAGACTAAAAAAAACTATTATAACATATAATATTTATATATATCTTGGATTTATATAACGATGGATGCATTATGAATAGTTTTGACAATAATTTCAGAAGTAACTATAGATTCCCATGACACGGTTTCACACTAATTCTACACCTACGCCTTATCGGTTATAATATAATATTATGTATTATTAAAGCGTTATTTGAAAACGCTATTTGCTTAAAGTTCAATTCTATGGAAGTCAACATGAAGTCAACTTCCTGTCTGTATTTAATTTACGGTATCAACTTCGATGCATAATTTTCATAATATTGAGTATTTGTGGTTTTCTGAGATTTACTGAAAAACTCTTTACAGTATAGCTGAAAAATTATCGATGATTTATTTAAGTACTCGATAACGATCTATCAAGGCAATTACTTAAATAGTGTAGATAATTGAATTACTGCAAATTTTTTTTCTCAGGTTATATGAAGATGTATTATTGTGAATTGGGACAAAAAAAAAACGGAAGTCAGAAAACTTTTTACCGAGGAACAAAAGTTTGTGTTTAATCTTTATGATAATTAAAATGAACCTGTATAATATGTCATTCATCAGGATCACTTTCGTTTAGAAAGTAAGCGTATTTAATCATTTAAACCAATTTATATTAACATGTAGATTCAAGTATTAAGCTAATCTTAATAAAATTATAAGCTAATGAAATTTTGTCATTATACCATGAAAGTTACTTATTGGTATACTTGTAGTTTAATTAATTTTAGCGTCCGAATGTAAAACTAGTATGAGGTATAGCGTAGCTTAACAATTCAACTTCAATTTGATAAGCTAAAATTGCTTGAATCTATTTACAGTAAACCTAGCACAATAGAAGTCTACTAGGTTATATAACGTTCAATTACTATTAACTTACACTAAACATGCGCTTGAAAAAATTCCTTTGACCAGTAACGCTTAGCTTGTTCTGAAACATCTATCGTCCATTCAGTAAATGCTCTCCAAATTCGCCATTTCTAATCATAGATATATGAATTCGAAGTGGTTCATTACTAACAATATCTTAGTTTTCAATTGCATTCAAGCCTCTATCATTTTTTTTAAAATAAAATACGTCACAGAAATCCATAAATTCATGTACGAATGTTTCGATTCGGGAGGCATGAAAGCCAGTCGGATACAATGCAATATCAAACAATAAGTTTATTAAAAATTATGGCATGATACACATTTAATTTATTCTCGATAATCACCGATCGTCACTCTTATTAGACATTTTTTTACTATTCATATTTTATACATTTCATTTTAGGAAAGCACTTCTTGCGTTTGTGTACATTACATTATATATCAAAATGGAAAATTATGAACTATTTGCTACACACTCTATATGGAAGAAGCTACTAATGATTCATTAATTTATTTACGCCTCATCACATATCATATCATGTCCAATATTCATACTGCATTATTAAATTTACCAAGAGTGGAGAACTTAGCTGATTAAATAGAGTGATACTCCGCATTTGACTTAGTTTGTTTTGAAATGCATACAATGCACTTGTGTCAAGAAGACATAAGAAGTCTTATGAAGAAGCAAGATGCAAACGCTAGACGCTAGTGCAATATTGCTACCGACTAAAGACATTGTAATAAGAATAACTAATATCGCACCGGTTGCATTTTATACCAGCCTGATACTTTTTAGTTTTATTTTACGGACTCCAACAATTTTATCTAAGGAAGTTTTTTTTAAATTTACATTTCGATGTCTTCGAGTTAAAAGGTTGTAACTCCATAAATGATAATATTGAGAAAACTGACATTAAAAGTTTGCAATCCTTGGAAAATTAGATTTGGTGATATATAAATAACTTTGCAGTATCATTTTATAGTTTATTTATTTAACTTTCTTATTAAATAAGAAAAAAGTTTTTTCCTGCAATGCTAAGTGTAAAATGATTAAAAAAATAAAAATTGGTCATGGAGTTACAATATTTTGGCATCTAAATGAATATCAAATACCAGATACATTTTCATTTATAATGAGACACAATTGAAATGTATTGAAAATTAATGTTTTATCGACAATAAGTATTATAAAAATGGTGGGTGGGGAATTTTTGTATAATTACGACATTGGGTTATTTATTTTTTAATATTTGTCATTTTTGGGTATATTATTGCATTATAAATGGATATCTGGAATGTATTTTGTCACTTAAGGGTGGGGAATGTTCGTGTTGCAACTTTCTATTGATTTTGATTTTAAAGAATTCCGACAGTGAGCTCTTATTGATAGTTAGTGTTGATCATGGGGATTTGTAATTTTAACAGTTAGTAATTGATTTATTTTTATCGTTTTGTGGTGGGGTTGGTAAATTATTCAATTTCGAATAGATATTTGAGTTATATTTTGTGATTTTGGAGTCACGACTGTTTGGATTTCTTAATATTTAGGTATTTTAACATTGGGTTAGTTAGTTTTGGATTGTTTGGAAGTTCTCAGGTTCAGTTATATTGGCTTTTTGAAAAAATGTTTTGATTGATTGAATTGGCATTTACTTGGTAGATCTCCATTATAATAGGATTAAATATCAAAGTATTTAGTTCTACAAAAAAAGCCGAAATAGCTATCTGATAATTTTTTTTTAGAACTAAATGCTTTGTTATTGTATCCTATTAATATTAAATGTTCTGATAGTAAAATAAATTATTAGACCACTGGCAACTAAATGTCAAACAAGCTATCACACCAAGATTTCCACTCACGCTATTGTATCTCCAGTGTTATGAGTGTGTAAATTATACCTATGGTCAAGAAGCTGATGTAAATACAACGTTTTGGCCCGAACTTTTTTTACCTAGAGGAGTTACAATATATTGTAATATGTGTATAATTTTATAACGGTATTTTTAAGAGATGCAATATTTTAATAGATAAAAATATAGGCTATCTTTGATTCATTCCAGTACTTAATTCATTTTCAACCAAAGTTGGAGTTACAACCTTTTAACTCTAAGAAATCGATTACGACAATTACTGCTTAAGTGATTTCTGCCACCAATCGATTTTTTTAACCATAATAAAGTCGTTAAATGAATATTCTTCTCAATGAAGAGAAACACTTGTCACAATTAGTTACACAATAAATTAAATAATATTAATCTATTATATATAATTCTGATTGATTCGTTCATTGCACTGTACTTGGATTGTGCTGTACATATCAATTAAGAAAAATATGTCCAGTAATTATCAGATATTTTGATTATCTTAAATACTTCGATGTTTATCCTTTATTATATATGTTACCATATTTTTTCTTATCTCTTTTCAGGTATGTAGCGGATTGAATTTTTGCATCAATTTTATTGAAGTATCAGCAGGTAAGCTGGAATCTGACAAGCTCTCAACAGAATTATAACCTCAAATCTATTAGTGGGTTACGGCATATTTCTGTTTTTATCGAGCTATGCTATCATCCTCTTATTATATAATAACATAATTGCATTATAGATTAAATTATAATTAAGATTGTATATATATATCATTATTTTACTTTCAAAAGTTATCATGATAATGAGGACATTTCCCCTAAATGTTTGTATCTTCTTTTATTGACTCTGTAATATTAAATATATAAAACACATAGTTTTTTTTATCCACGCGTATATGTATATCGGAATCTTTTTTTCTAGATAGTGAATGTATTATACTCACTTTTAAGGTGTTAACTGTCAATTCTTGGTGGAAAGACATTATATTTTAAAAAATAAAACACAATTCATTTGTACTACTTCCACCTATTTATAATGATCAGGACCGGTTTCGCTCATCACGAGAATTATCAACTAATCAGTTGATAATGCTCGTGATGAGCGAAACCGGTCCTGATCATTATAAATATGTGGAATACTTCCGATCTTATAAATATGTGGAAGTAGTACAAATGAATTGTGCTTTATTTAAAAAAAAATGTATTATAGATTTGTCTTGTCAGCCATCTGGTACTGGGCATTTGACCTCACAATTCTGAAGAAACGAAAAATAATATGTCTGGCGCGAAAGCCTTAGTAAGTAGTAAAAATTCGTTCATTCCATATATCTCATAGTGGGTATCTGAGAACTTTTCTTAGTGTATAAAATCGAAAAGTTTTTCTTTGAACTTTTACGGAAACCTGTCGAAAAACTCGTCCCAAAAACCTTCATAGAATTTAATTAGAGGATTTCTAAACAATTCTTATTTCATTCTTGCTTTTGTACCAGGAAAACACCAGCAAATATTTATTTCATAAATTTATATTGCATAACAACACGTTAATAGTACACATTCCAACTAAACACATTCATTCATCACGACTTAAACTAGTAACCATGTTCAAGTGATTCTAAATTAAATTATACGAATTTGTGTTTTATATTTGTATTCGCTTAAAATGCTTACCAGGCAAGCGACGTCAAACGAAGGAGAAAAAACATTAATGCCACCCTTGTAGATCCCAAATGCTATATTATAAAAACAAACATTTTATTTTGACTCTGTCAGAACTTCAACCCCAAACCTTCTGATCGCTAAGCGTCAGTCTTACTACTAGGCATTTGAGAACTGATTGCAATTATTTATGTACTATATTATTTTTTAAGTAATTTTATAAGTCTACCAACAAAATGCAAAATCAATCATTAAGTGCAAATTGTTCTAATTTTGTAATACATACCTACACGCTCTAGACGCGGTTCCGGATAACAAGCTTGTGTGATAATATCGGATGTTTTTCATTTGTTTCGCATGTTTAAATGAATTTGTACCTGCCACCGAGACGGAAACGCCCGAAGACTTGTGTTATTTATGGTAAACAATAATACTGCTGAGTTTATTTTTCCACATTGTAAGTTGTTTATGTAAATTAGAGCGGTGTTGCACAATACTACAAAATTTCATGACAAACCCAAATGCATATTCTACACTTAAATCTATTACACAGTTAAACTCACTTGAAAATGCTCAATAGCTAAGCGAATCCAGTCCTTTTTTAAAACAAGTCAAATATGAACGATATGTATTTTTTATCAACAATCAACCATTTATTTTCGATGGATTGAACGGCAGCTTTTTGGCAATTCATTTTTAATATAAAATTTAACCCTTCCCTTCGTTTTTATGTTGAGGCTTAGAATCATTTTAAAATCAAAGTTTTTTTCACACCACCTTTCTCCACGGTACATTTAAAATCAAAAATAGCCAAGTCCGCATAAAGAACACAAGTAACAAATTGACGTCACAAAATCACTTGGTGATCGCTATTTTTAAAAGTAAAATTCCACTCAAAATCTTTAATGTGCAGTAGCGAAACAGCTCCTCGTCTTTAAATAAAATTGTTTTAGTCATCAGTTTGTTAATCACCAAACTTGTTTCGTTTAGAATATTTCCACGTCCGCATATCTGTCATTTTTATTCAAAATTAACTCGAAATAACATTCACTGGAGATGTCCATCTTTCATCTGCGTCAAATTAATTGTATTTATTTATTATTTTTACCATATTAGCTTTTTATATCTTTTACTTGCACAGACACGCTAATCATTTTATAAATATATGCTCCTATTTGTAATATATCGGCTAGAAATGAACATTATAAAATATAAATTGTATTTTAAAAAATAAAACACAATTATATTTATAAATATGTGGAAGTAGTACAAATGAATTGTGTTTTATTTTTTATAATATAATGTCTTTCCACCAAGAATTGACAGTTAACACCTTAAAAGAAATATAAATTGGTTAAAAAATAATGGTTATTAGTTTCAACGAGTTTTATTGCATTATTTTATTATAGTACTTGGAAGCAGTTAAATTGAACAACGACTTCAAAAATTAATGCATCTTGAACACGTCAGCTCGATCTCAATTCCTCTGCGTATATAATTTATTATACATATTTGATGTATCTGTATAATTTAATTAACAATGTCGTGGCTCACTCCCCGAACTGAAGACGTCTTGATCATAAATATGCATAGAATATCCCTCATTGCGATCGCGTTAGACTGGTGAATTAAAACGTCTCTCTTTCTCTGTATGTGCATCCGTTTGCTCTCACAATATCAAAAACTGCAACAATTAGCCACAAGCCACGAGGCAAACTTGTAACAAACTGAGAAACAGCAAAAAGAAGAGATAGAATGATGTAGAGTAAGTCTTGATATTATAATTTTGTTGCAGATATTCGCAATAAATTTGAATATGAAGATTTTACACTTTTCTAGTTGTTTTCATGATGATATTAGGTTTGTACATTATTTTGATATTATGTTATTGTAATTACCAATGTATTACAGTCACCTACTTGTTCATCTTATAATTTATCACACATTACTTTTGGGGTAATTAATTAAATCTTAAAAGACTCACAAGTCAATTATTCAAAAATATTATAACTAATCTAATTTATAAAATATATTTAGTATCATATTTTTTCATGTTTACTCAAAAGGACTAACGCTTAAAAATAATTCATTTTAGTTTTATTATTTCTCCATTTCCAAAATTTAAAAGAATCTGTATATTTCTTAACCTTTTTATTTCTCTTTACTTATTCCACTGACACCAAAATTGTTTTGGAGATTTATTTGTGATATTGTTTCTAGAATTGATAACGTGACACGTGTTTCACCCTTTTAAAAGCGCCTATATATAAAAATCTTTCATTACAGATTTATTTATCGCATAACTTTAACGGATTTGTAAATTTCAGTTCTATGTTTAGTGTACAACCGTCTAAGTTCATTTACAAAATTACAAGAATTCATCCATTCGGATCTCAAAAATGGAGTACGCTTCATTCCAGTTGCAATATAAAGTAGAATAGAACCATCTGTGTGCGATGCAACGACTTAATGAAAACTGACATTACAGTTACAGAACAGCGATCTTCTCGAAGTGTGCAAACTTTTGCCTTGTATTATGAGCGGTAATAATTTAGCTTTGTAATTAAAATTTCTACTCATTCCATTTAAAAAAAAAAACTCTTCGCAAACTTCTCTAAAGCCTTTTGTGTTTAAACTTTTAAAGCTTTCTTGAATTCGATACGTATGAGTAATGGTTGACTATTTCCGTAACTACGCAGTCAACTAACTATAGACGTTTTTCAATGACAAACATTATTAACTTTTCTTTACTTAATTTTCAGACACTATATTTTATTATGTGTCAGTTCCGTGCTGTAGTGGTCAACGTCGTTGGCTAGGGTTACGGATGCTTTTGTTTCAAGTCCCGGTTTCAAAAAATTGATTTGTGGATTTCTGTTCGTAGCCAAGAGTGTTTGTGTTATCTAAAATTCACTCCCACCCATCCGATCCTAAAAACGGGGTATAGCGAGAGCGATTAGCTAACCACTAGTCCTGTTCCAGCCCTATCATTCTATCAATACTCTCTTTGAAAAAAGTGAGGTTGTACAACTGAGTGACAATCAGTTACGTAGAAAACTTCTTTTAAGACATTTCCATTAGGAGTCCACATTGGGAGCGGACATGGTAAAAAAACCTTATATTACTTTTTAACATCTAATGCTCGTATCTGCTTCAGTCATTGTATTTATATATGATAATAAAATTTATGTATTTTTTCATTGTTATCGTGTTTGCTTTGAGTATAATGTGATGTTGGAATAATTTATACCATTTTAAAATCTTGGGAAATATGATTTTCCCTAAGTAACATCAAAATTGTGCAATAACTACTTAATATCTTAAATAGATTAAGGCCAACATGTCAAGACAGAAAGAAAATTCGAAAATCTCTTCTTAATTTGTTTTTTTGACGAACGTTATCATTTTTCACTATATGACCCGGCACTTTGACACCTGCTGTCACCTATTAAATACTGTGCATTATAATAAAAATAGTTTTGATTTTATTAAAAGTAATCCAATACTTCTTTCATTTAAAATCGAAGGAAATCGTTACATTGATATCGTTCGAACTCAAATTTATTTATGACCCTTGTAAAATTTCATCGTGATTGTTCAAAATTTTAAGGAAAGTGTATAAAAGTAATACAAGACTTTCGATACATACTGTAATGCCTCCAGTCAGTATGCAGCAGCAATGAGTTTTTCCTTATTAATATGAAAAACGAGCTGTCCAAGTTTTAAAAACTTTTGTATTTATTGTTCGCATTGTCTATTACCACCCCTCCGCGACGGTCGCACCACCCTGTCATTTCTTTTGTTGTGGCTATTATACAATTTTTCACCAACCTAGAACTATTACCCCATATTTAATGTATTCATGATTTTCACAATCTGCTCTTCCACCCTTAAGTTAATCGGAAAAAGGTTGGGTTATGTTATTATAATATTTTAATTTAAGGTACATAAAGATGTTATAACCAAAAATAAAAAATGCTAAGGTTTACAAAACCTAATACAGTGGGTGATCGGTTATCGAAAATAATCCGTTGCAAGACTGTGTTCGCTATCTGAATTGTTCGATAACCGATCATCAATTTACCATAGACATTTTACAGATAGAATAAGTAGTTTAGAAAGATCGTTTTAGTTTGTTATCCGAATATGAGTTCGTTGTACGAACACAAAAATCTTTCGTGAAAGTGTTCGTTGTCCGATTTGTTCGCAATCCAAACTGTTCGTTAACCGATCTCCCATTGTAATAGCTTCAATAAGCTGCGATGAGTGAACATTTAAATATGAAACACTTCATTTTAACGTAAATTATCAAAATAGTTTATTATGGTTTCATAAAAATATATAAATTTATAAACACTTTTTTTGTATTAACCTCACTATTAAGTTAATTTTCGATTAAGAAAATTGTGAAGCCGAAAATTCTATATTTTCATAAATATAAAAACTTGCTTGTTTATACTGTGGATAAAAATAATCGAAATTTCTGAAGGGAAGAGAAAAATAAAAAACTTCTTTGGACTGTGGATCAAAAATAATGAACATTAAAACTAAAATTTAGTCCGCTTATATGTTATAGTCTCTTTCGGTTCTTTGCGTTGTGCCTATAATTTTTTTTCGTTTATCGATAAATGTAAACCAACTTTAAACAAATTCATGATTGTTAATATCGATGGTGTTTTGATCAAGTGATGTAACTCTCAAAAAATACGAAAATGAGTCAATGATTGAATCGCATAGTAAAGACGACAGAGCAGGTCTCGGTCAAATGACGTAAATTTGAAAAATAAATTGAACCCTTTTTGGAAGCGAATCATCGTTGTAGGTTTAAAAAGTCTGTCCCGACCACTTGATGTAAGCCACTATTATATCGACACTCTCTATGTATAATCCCGTATGTACAAACATGATAATTTACAGGAATGCATTTCAAATATTCATAACACAACTCACCATATAATATAATTTAAGATATAATTTAAGACATCGACTGAGGTTGTTTGATGGAATTTTAATATCAAATTTGGATTATTGAGATTTTGTACACTTCCATGTATTTTGTCACTAACGACCCGGGTTTCGCCTTTCGGCATCTTCAGGCATTCGAGCACACGAATGGACTTGAACTGACGTTTTCGATAAGAACAGTTTTTACTCTCTCCTGAACAATTTCAATTTTTTAGACTTGCATCAATTGGCTAAAACACCTTCGATATATTGCATAGAAATTTGTCACTACAAAATATATAACAGCAAGAATAATTTTCATTGAAATTCTTTCTTTTTATATATTAAAATACATAAAATATATTGCTTTACACGAAAGGTTTAATGTCGTTCTATATCTTAGCATTTTTTAAGGAAATGCTCTGGATTTTGTTTGCAATGGTTTGTCAATCATATCAAAAGTGTTTGAAGAATCAGATAACATTCATTATTTATTGGTAATTATGTTTGATTGTTTCCTATTAAACATTCGGAAAATTTTCGCCGTTTCCGGTGATCGTAATATTTGAATGGATGTTCTTAGTAGGACAGACATTAAATGAATTCAATAAAAAATTATAGCATTCCACTTTTATTGCATTGAATACACTTTGATATCATTTGAGGGACATAAGAAATTTCTCTAATCGAAATTTCGCCCGTTTTTTTATCGATCATAAATTGGAAAATTTATTACCTTCAATATATATGACACAATCGTTCAGGATTACGTACTGCTCCGTGATTTACGACCGGACGTTTGTGAAACGCTCCAAGGAGGAGAGCAGAGGGAAAGAATTTAAGTGACTGAAAATCTACTGGATAAAAGGTAGTTACTGCGAGCTCGCCATTTGTCTCCTGCTTATAGCTTGCTTTCCACGAGACATCGACCCGATATTTCGGCTTCTTTTGCTTTATATCCTCTTTTTATGCGACCACAATTTTTGCATATAATAACTACTGTAGTCTCCTTCGCTATCATTTTTTCACAATTTATGTTAATGATTGCGATGAAATGGGAAAAAAACTTGAAAAATGCAAGAAATGATATAGATTATAAATTATGATATACTCGTACGTATTGTATATATTTTTTTAGAAATTGGTAGAATTTTTTAACCATTTCCGCTCCCGATGTAGACTATATGGACTCCCAATGATGCTTATCTTAACATTTTTGTTTCTACGGGAACTGCTTGTTACTCAGTTGCTCAACCTCTCTTTTTCTAAGAAAGTAGTAATATAGTGATAGGGCTATGACAGGACTAGTGGTTAGCTAATCGCTCTTGCTACGCCCTGTTTTTAGGATCACAAGGGTGGGAAGTAGTCTTAAGCATCAATGCCTTTGAACAGAGATCTATAAATCAATTTATGAAACTGTCCGTACTGGGATTAGAACTCTTGAGCACCGGAATACACCACGGCCCTATAATAATTATAAAAGCATTATGCTACATTATTTTTATTTACTCTCAAAATTTGGCATAACGATTACGCTTCGTGTTACTAATAATATCTAAAATATAATGTATATAATTTGTTTAATGAAGTTTGAAAATTAATAGTTTTGAGCTCTTCAGTCATTAATAGAACGATTAAAGCGGTGAAACTCTCTTTATCAATTTTTATTATAAAAACATGGATTTTATCCTAACCCTTTATCACTTTAAAAATAACAAAGTTTTTCGTTCCACAAAAATCAAGAATTTCGATCAGAAGTAGATCGTGATACCGAAATAGCTATCATTAATTTAACATAATTCTTATAAAACTCAATATGCTAAGATAATACCCGTTCAATCAACCATTTTCCATGAAACTCTCGTATATATCTGATAGACTGCCCATGCCTTAAAATCATGGAACCTGCATCACTCATAGTGCGAGGTATTTCCACAATATTTAAAATATATATCCTATGCCACCATTATTTAAATACGTTCGAGGCCGGTGTCGCTAATCGGGAAATCAATCAAGTAGTTTTTTTGATTCAATGTCTTTTCGCTATGAATTAAAAAGAGTTAAGAAAATTTAAATGATTTACCTACAGTGTAATTAATTTTAGTTAATCTATTGTGTGTCCAAATTATTCACAAAAACTGGTCACCGCTTTTCATCCTTTCAGTGACATTGTTTCCAGCTGACAGTAATAAAATCATAGCACATGACATTATGCTTGATTTTAGCTGTCACGTTCGGAAAGCCATGACTTGAAATATGTGTTTATAATCGTTTTTTCGTAACATTCGTCTCATATATTACGCATAGACGTGCTTTGACGTGACGTCGCGCTTTGTAATGTTCTCTACACGACATAAAACACTATAAGCTTGCTTAACATTGTCATTAAACATTTTATTCATATTAAAATTTTCGCAGTCAGTTTTTTTTTATTCCCGTTATTGAATAATAAATATTGCAATTATTAATTCAATCATAAGTAAAGTATATTCCATTAAGCATTTTATTACATATGGTTATAGCACATATAAAAATCAGCGCCAACTTTTTGTATTGAATCACTAGTGTTCTTACAATAGTCATTAAATTTATATCTAGGGAAAAAAAACTAAAATAGTACTTCAGAACTACTAAACATCGAATCCTCTGTACGAAATCTTATCCATAGAGACCGAGGCTTAAAAAATCTCTACAGAAAATAACTCTTCCATATTTATTTTTGTTCATAATTTTGTTGAGTTAGTATTTTTCCTTAATAGTGCAAGTGTTTTGTTAATTAATAACACTGCTTCAATGGAACATATACAACTTAAATTTGGATTATTGAGATTTTGTACACTTCCATGTATTTTGTCACTAACAACCCGGGTTTCGCCTTTCGGCATCTTCAGGCATTCGTGTGCTCGAATGCCTGAAGATGCCGAAAGGCGAAACCCGGGTCGTTAGTGACAAAATACATGGAAGTGTACAAAATCTCAATAATCCAAATTTGATATTGAAATTCCATCAAGCACCCTCAGTTGATGTCTTAAATTATATACAACTTATTTTTCTTAAATATTATGGAAAAGCTCATCTGTCCCAATATCTTTCTTGTGTATTTATGCATTTATTTGTTGTTTATATTTTCAATTTATCATTGCGTATGTAATCAAAGATGTTAGAGCAAAAATAAAATCATTATTACTGACTGAATAACAGAAACTAAATGGAAGAAATCTAGTTAGTTTTTCCTTAAGGCGTTTTCTTATTGGCTTAGAAACATCCGGACAACGTGCTAATGCAAACTTTTCTCACTAGAGTAGTTTTTCCGTCCCTTGTTACTCTAAAGCTCAAACATCTAATAGCTCTTCCGATTCTTTTGCCAACTTTTCGCGAACAACTTTTTAATGCGAAACTTCCGTATCAGTACGTCACAGACATTCTATACGATCAATCGGGTATTCGGAATTTATATAAATACCATTCCTTCATCATTGATATTGATTATCTCATGATGTTACAGCAAATTGACAAAATACAGACAAACCGTTTTAAGCAATAGATGTTTTCCAACAAAGTTTCAATTAACATTCAATCATAATAAAGGTATGGGGGTTACTTAATTTAATTACAGATTCACCGATCAGCATTTTATTTTTTATATGGCGCTTTATTTTCACATCCTTAATCGCCGACCACTAGCATTGCAACATAACGAAGAAATGATTAGTCTATTTTCTTTCTCAACCTTAGAATTTAATTCTTTTTCTTTTGAGTTTCTCTCAACACGAATATACCTTATTGCCATAAAGTGCTCAATTCGTATTTTGAAAATCTCTAAGATTCAATCATAGCTACATTTACTATTTGTCCATCTTCGAACGGATTTCTTTCTTTGCTAAAAGATGCGGTTTTTTAACAGTTTTTACTAACCACAGGTTATTTGATATGCGTACAATATTATTTTGTTATATCTCATTCTTAATTTGTATTCCTGTAAAGATATATGTATTCAATAATGTAAACAGTTTTATTAAATACTTTACCTTCAATTATACCTAATTCAGTTTTATACACTGTTAATAATTCAAAGATGTTAACAGTGATCGATATTTATTATTGATAGTCTTTTTCTCAGATAAACTTCTATTAAAGACATCTTGTTGGGCTTATAACGGTCTTGTATAAAGATCATCTCCACTATTGTTTCGCTACCCTTATCAAATATAATCTAGAGCATTGTTTTGAACACTCATTAATCTAATCTCTATCTGCAACTTCATTATGCTATAAATTGCTCACGATGTATGATGTATCGCGTATACCAGTATGACGTATTCGATTATATTAACGATAAAATTCATGGTCGATTACAATATTGAGCAAGTGATCAAAACATTATCAGGAATATTTAAATTGCATTGAGTAACTATTTTTAAGAGTTGTTAATATTTTTAGTGTTTGATTAACTACATACATAATTGTAGCATATAACTATTTGTTAGACGTACATATTTCATATAATAAAAAGCCCGGTTTAATTTTATTTTCTCAATTCTTAATTAAATATTTATACTGAACATTATTTATCAACAATAAATAAATAAATAGTAAGGCTTGTGTGATGATATTCCATAGTTGAAAACAATCTTAATGTAATAGTTTTATCTAAATAACCTTAATCTCTAACCGATTCTACTGGACCTTTTGTGAGTATTTGATCGGTGGTTAAGTAGACAGTATAAATAATCGTTAGTGAGAAAGCTGAAAAAAAAATTAAAGTTTTGTGCCTCAATATGCACTGCTTGCGTTAACTTCCAGTGTATTGGATTTAAAAAATATATATAAATACAGGGAATAAATAATATATAAACATTGTAAAACAGTAGATAATTGAAACACAGCGGTTACGCGAAAATCTGTTCGAAACAGCAAATTCAGTCGTTTAAACAAATTGTCTCATCTAATTTAGTTAGTCAATGCAATTTCATTCTAACTATCCAAATCTAGTCGTATCTATAGATCGGTATCGTCGTCTCGCACTACCGTCACCTTGCGAAACCTACTGTCTGGTATCTACTGTCAAGCTTACAAAAGAAGCTTACCATATTCATTATTTAGATAATATATGGTTTTTTTCAGAATCCTATTAGAGGAGTCTCTATAGGTATTTCAGACCTGCCGAAAATTATGAACATTTAAAATTTTCAACGAATTTCATGTAAATTCATATTGATACATTTGGAAATTATAGGTATTAATAATCTTTGTTAACCAAATAATTCCGTGGAATTATGTAATAACTACACAGTATGTGGGTTAACTTTAAGAAATATCTTACTCTACGATGCTTTCTAACACATAGATACAATAAAAAATTTCTACTAAATTAATTTCTCATAGATGTCTTCCATTTTTGCTTTTAATATTGTATTTTTTTCTTTCAGTATGTTCCCACAATCAATAAGCAAACGGCTGTATCGAATATGTTTCTATTGCTCCGTGAATAATACATTTAGTTTCATCGAACAACTGACAACAATTCTTTAATTGACACTATATTAATCATACTTGCCGCGGTTCTAGGACGTTTTTTTCTATATTGTTTCGGTACCCATGGGTCCAAATCCCCTTCCTGACGGTGTAAAATCGATTGTTGCATTTGTGTTCTAAGGCATGGATGTATGTGATATTTAAATTTACTTTCATCCATTCAAGTGGACATGATTAATAAAAGAATGCATGTATAAGAGTGAAAAATGTTGGCAAACATGCAACCATGCAAGACTAGACTTCAATGATTAATAACGTTAAATCTTAAGTCTGTATTGTGCAACATTTTCCGACAGTACAATGTTTGTCTGTGCCGGACTTCTCAATTCATCAGCGTCAACCTTTTACCGCACCCGTACACCACTGTTCCCATGCATCTCCATCTTGTTTTCACCGCCATAAAGTTTCCGGCCCTGCGATGAAGTAAAGTTAGTTGGCATTACAATAAGTAGTTTCATAACTTCCGACTGAACAATCCCGCGCGCGCCAATTTAACTTGTAAACCTCTTCTGTCTCTGAGCGACAAGAACGACCGATCGCCTGTTTCCGCTTTTCTCAGCTGCCATTGATAGTTATTTTCATAATTCAATAATATTTTTAATCATTTCTGTTATTCAATTATTTTTTTATAAATCCCATTTACCTACATTACTAATGAATGCGTCCATGAATTTAGCTTATGTTATTCTATTAAATTTTATCACTATCACGATATTTAGTAAGATAAAACACATTAAGAATGATGATGAATGACAGATCTGGTTTCTTGTATTGCAAACGAATTCATTCAAATGTTTTATTCACATCACTGTCTTCTTATAGGTTTTTACCATTATGATTGACTTGTATGGTGTGAACTGTCAAATGCATGACATTTTTCAGTCCGTTCTCCGTTTGTTTTGCTTAGTTCTTATACTTCAAAATCTTAAATATAATGTCAGCTATTTGTTTAAGTTAAACTAAACATATATTTTTTCTCAGTGCATCCCGTATTATTTTATTAAAATCATTTTTATGCACGGATGGTTTCCGATGAAATATTAATATTAATTTTCCAGCAATATGGTATTCATAAATTACCGTTTACATTGCATCAAAACACAGTCCGTATATGCACGCTATTAAAATTCTAGCTGGAATCCGCAAAACGTTTGCGGTCCATAACGTATGTTGATCATAAATGTACGCTATTTAAAATTGCCAAATGGTGTCTAAATAAATTTCAGTCGAGTTAACCATGTAATTAAACTATTTATTTAAAATTATACATCGCTGCCATCCATTAAACAGATTTAGGGCAGCATAACCCGATTGTTTTTGTAATTTTTTCATCTAATAATGCAAAATTTATTATTCCGTTAGGCATCAAATTATACAAACTAATCTGAAGAAGAAATCATTTACATGATGATAATTATTAATGCTTGGTAAGAATACATTACATTTGTCAAATTCAAATACAACGTATTCTTAAATATACGTTCAATTTTGAAGTGGCATTCAAAATAATTTCCATGCCGTACAATCAATGGTTTTATATTTCTTTTCTATCACATTTAATTTATCATGCTAGTTTATATTGCCCAAAACTAATACCGTTTCCAATCACGGAATAAAGTATTATAAATCGCAGAAATACACTATGTCATATTTACTATTATGTTTATGTAGCTTTCTCTAGTTCATCCGAGAGAAGATAATCGTAGTTTGGAAAAATTGTCACTAGGCAATCATTTTCGCTTAGATATCATGCATTCCAGAAGTTTTTAATACTTCATATTATTTTTTTACGAACGCATTAAATACTTTATTACACCATTATTTATTTATTTCCATTAGAAGTTTTGTCATAATAGAGATTGAAATATACTTGGTAGGACTCCATTACAGTAAGATAAAAATATAAAACTATGTATCCTAAACTATATATAATTTGGAGTGTTTGGACAATAACGTGATATGCTGAAATAACTATCAACTATTTATTATAATTTTGCGGTAATAATTATATTGCTATTTTAAACATATTCCATTGGTAGTTTTTTTTTATTTTTTTATTTCTCTCTTCTAGAATTACTTAATTTCATCCGATCAGTTTTTTTTTTGTTTGTCATGAAGTTACATGTGTATTGATTTGGATTTCTACACATCTTACTGATTATATTAATACATATATTACATTTCTAGATATATTGAATAATAAAGTCGTGAATTTTAAAATAAATTAAATTAATAATCGAACCGTCTGGGGCCATCGTATCATTTTTACCGAAAAATCGTTAATATGATGTTTAAAACGTGTTTTATTCTATTCTCATTTTTAAACGAAGATTCCAACATTTCTTTCTATATTAAAAAGGAAATATTAATAACGATTCGAATTACTTCTTACTCAGAGTTTAAATGTATAATTTCATATATTCCAGGTATCAATTCTGCGGAGCAAACATTGACTAATTTTAGAAAACAACAGACTGCAGCAGCTGTTGCAAAATAATCCGAAATTGAATTCATTAAACCTGAACTACTTATCTGTGCTCAGTCTGATAAAATTAATCAAACAGATAGGCTTATACAAAATATCCATTTATTTACTTGACTACTTCCAATAAACCGATTTCGCTCATGACAGAGTTTTATTTAAAATGGTTGGTATCCAGTTTTAACAATGTGTTTTGCTCAATTTTTATCGTTATCGACACCGTATTTGATTTATTGAATACTTTTATAGCTGTATTTTTTAGATTTATAAATAGTGTTATTCTATCAAGAAATGTTATTTAGTTACACTTATAATAAGCTATAGTATAGTTTTGTATTTTTCTATCTGTTTACGGCTACCATTTTGCTATATCTGTTTGATATAATGCTACACAATTCAAAATATCTAACAGCCGCGTTTTTTGTTTTTGTAGTCAGTATATCAAAGTTGTTGTAAATTATTTATTGTATTTGTGACGTCGTTTGTCTAATTTTTAGACTATTACAATGCTTCTCAAATTGCTAAGAATATCGTTTTTATTTCAAAATATATTTACATCTGGTAAGGAAAGGTTTAATTTGTGATACATATAGGTAATTTGGTGTGAAAGAGATGCCGAGCTCTTCCACAAGCTTCTGTTAGCGCCTGCCGCATAGTCGTTGACCACGCAATGTCTACGTAAATGTTGCTTCATTTGAATGCATCTGCTGGGATTTGCGTGTTAATTCGACATTTATAAAGGTGAAGTTATGGTTTTTGCTTTATTTAATTCAAAAGATTGCGGAAAATGCGCCAATCTTTACTGTGATTCTGGTATAATCACCCAAAAGTTTTAATACTTACCTTCGTCAGAAAAGTTTTCATTTCATTTGATTAACAATACAATTAAAAAAATTACCTCAAGTTGGACATTTACCGTGTAGTTTAGATACCCATAAGATTAATTTGAAAGAAGGCGTTATGTCTAAAATTGATACTTTTCAGATTTAGATCAGAACTTAAAGAAGATTTGCATTTTTATACAATTTGATGAAAAATGTGATGTTTAAACATGAATTTTACCAATTCAGCCGTATTGATTCAACTCTTCTTTTTAAATTATATGCATGTATGTATTGTAGTTATTTTGGAATATATAGATATATATCGACTTTGATCTTCTTACGAAACATACCTCCCCTTACCATATTTGATGTATAAGTCCCTTTCAATAAAAAGAGTAAGTAAGAAAATATGAAATTAACATTATGTGTTCCGATGTAAAAAGTCTTTCCTATAAGTATCTGTATTTTCTAAAACTATGCGTTAATATCATGTATATGTTGCCATTTATTTATGACTCCCATTACATTCAGTTTGCAGGTTGCTTGGGCATATAATTAAATTTGGATTATTGAGATTTTGTACACTTCCATGTATTTTGTCACTAACGACCCGGGTTTCGCCCTTCGGCATCTTCAGGCACTCGAGCACACGAATGGACTCGAACTGAGAGACAGTAAACAGTGTCTAACGCTTATATAGAAGATAAAAATGCGACAAATATCATTTACGAGGCAATACATTATACGTCTGAGAGCCACACCGATACCTGAGTTAAAAATTTCGGAAATCACCCTAATCCTTATTTTGTAAACACCATATTAACAGAGTGACGAATTGCCGAAGGCAAATTACCGCTTTTCAACTTCTTTTAGAAATACCAGTGATTTTACAATTATAATAGTATTGTGGGTTTTGACGGGATGTAATTCGACGAATGGGTAAATATATACAATCATTCCACATTTGGTGACATCTGTTAGGTGTTTCAACGTATCGGATATAATAGCGGAGAATTAGGAAGGTTCAGCTGCTCATTCAAGATTGGTAATGAGTTTAACTGGGCTCTATTAATTTCTAAAATTTCCTGATAAAATAATTTATGATCCCCCATGTTTTATGCAACAGTTTAACCCCATCATCCGCATTAAACGTATGGTTCTCCATTAGCAAGTGATTTGCGAATGTCGAAGTTTCTTTTTTTAATCTAAAGGCAGCTAAATGTTCTGATACCCTTATATCTAATGTACGTGTGGTTTTACCCACATAGAAATGTTGGCAATCATTACATTGTAATTTATAAATACCAGATTTGTTCTTAAAGTTTACTCTATCTTTATTGTTAATAAGTAATTTGCCTAGAGAGTTTTTGCAATAGAACGCCGGTCTAACACTATCAGCGAGTTGTTTTTTAATTTTAAAGCTTGTACAACCTAAATAACTAATTCTATGCCAGATTCTGGGGCGGTGTATGTCTTTAGACAAGTTCCCAAAATATAGCATCTTTCTGCTAATTTACGTTGTTTTTGATACAAGACTATCTATAAGAGACGCCTCATAGCCATTATTAATGGCAATTTGTTTAATAATGTTTAGTTCGTTTTCAAAATTAAATTTATTTAGAGGTATAGTGACTAATCTGTGAACCTGAGAATGGAAAGCAGCCAATTTATATGAGAAAGGATGGTCTGACTTAAAATGGATCGTGGCTTCTGAAAACGTCTGTTTTCGGTAAATTTTAAATTCATGAATGGAGTTTTTAATATCAATATTAAGGTCAAGGAAATTTATATTCTTGCCCCCTACTTCTAAAGTGAATTGAATTTTATCATCTAGTGAGTTAAAAATTATGAAGGTTAGAAACTTGTCTCTCCGTTCCATTGAATAGACAAAGGATGTCATCTACGTAACGGAACCAATAAACTACGTTTCTAACTTCCTGTTTTATTGCTTAAATGGAACGGAGAGACAAGTTTCTAACCTTCATAATTTTCTTAACTCACTAGATGATAAAATTCAATTCACTTTAGAAGTAGGGGCAAGAATATAAATTTCCTTGACCTTAATATTGATATTAAAAACTCCATTCATGAATTTAAAATTTACCGAAAACAGACGTTTTCAGAAGCCACGATCCATTTTAAGTCAGACCATCCTTTCTCATATAAATTGGCTGCTTTCCATTCTCAGGTTCACAGATGATGCTATATTTTGGGAACTTGTCTAAAGACATACACCGCCCCAGAATCTGGCATAGAATTAGTTATTTAGGTTGTACAAGCTTTAAAATTAAAAAACAACTCGCTGATAGTGTTAGACCGGCGTTCTATTGCAAAAACTCTCTAGGCAAATTACTTATTAACAATAAAGATAGAGTAAACTTTAAGAACAAATCTGGTATTTATAAATTACAATGTAATGATTGCCAACATTTCTATGTGGGTAAAACCACACGTACATTAGATATAAGGGTATCAGAACATTTAGCTGCCTTTAGATTAAAAAAAAGAAACTTCGACATTCGCAAATCACTTGCTAATGGAGAACCATACGTTTAATGCGGATGATGGGGTTAAACTGTTGCATAAAAACATGGGGGATCATAAATTATTTTATCAGGAAATTTTAGAAATTAATAGAGCCCAGTTAAACTCATTACCAATCTTGAATGAGCAGCTGAACCTTCCTAATTCTCCGCTATTATATCCGATACGTTGAAACACCTAACAGATGTCACCAAATGTGGAATGATTGTATATATTTACCCATTCGTCGAATTACATCCCGTCAAAACCCACAATACTATTATAATTGTAAAATCACTGGTATTTCTAAAAGAAGTTGAAAAGCGGTAATTTGCCTTCGGCAATTCGTCACTCTGTTAATATGGTGTTTACAAAATAAGGATTAGGGTGATTTCCGAAATTTTTAACTCAGGTATCGGTGTGGCTCTCAGACGTATAATGTATTGCCTCGTAAATGATATTTGAAACCCGGGTCGTTAGTGACAAAATACATGGAAGTGTACAAAATCTCAATAATCCAAATTTAATATTGAAATTCCATCAAGCACCCTCAGTCGATGTCTTAAATTATATAATTAAATGTTATCAATCGGTAACCGATAAATGATATATCGCTTTACGTTATGATATCAATAACCCAGATAGCCGCAAAGTGGACTACGTATTGCATAGTTACATATTATCTCGATACCAATATGCATAATGCCAACATTTATTTAACAACTCAACAATACAATGTTCGGAAATCATTGTGATATTTATCTGGTTGCAATATAAACATATGTCTAATGAATGTATTTATACAGATTTGAAATCATTGTTAAACGTAATTTCCATGAATATAATAAATGTCCTCAAATATATCTCAATACTTGAGAATGATCATCGTCTATTCGTCAACCAATATGTCAATAATTATTGTTAAAACACTGATTGCTAAGACAAGACTACTATTTACAATCTTCACATAAATACAGCAAATAAAGTATTCGTGAATCCAGAAGTCGACTTGGGTTAGTAATGTCGTGAAACGGCTTCACCACGGATTACTCACTCCTAGTCAACGCCCCTTTGTTCTATTGACAATATTATAAAAATCTTACATTTGTCATGCAATTGAAGTTTTTAAAAAGAATCTTGTTATCTTTAGCTATCTAGAATAATTAAAATTTCTGGGTCAACTATCTTTTAATCATATTAAATCCTTGTACATAGAATGTAACGATTCAGACACGTGGATTGTATTTTCAAGACAAACACCGGTTTCCATGAATACAAAAAGGGTGCTTTATGAAAAGATATTTATTATAAAAAAAATTAATATATCGGTCTTATATTGAGCGTCAGGGACTCAATTGGAGTCGCAACGACAGGTTTGGAAATCAACGATCTCGTTTGAAATAGTCAATACGAAGACAAATAATAACTCAAATAGTTATGATTAAACTAACGATGCATAAATAATATTTTCAACGCTATTTTATTTTAGGCTAATAATTAAGTACTTGTCACTATACCTTTTAGTTTTAAAGAAATAATCACCCTACATGAAAAAGGTTATTTCGAGTGTGAAAACAAAATATATTCTTTCTGAAAACAGTTCTTAGAATCTTCCTAATGACATAGGCACCTCTTTGTCGTTAAGAATGTTAACAAGGTGTGGCCTTCTTACTTCGGATGATAATAACGATGTCATTAATTCGTACTATAACATTGAAGATTTTCAGGTGGTTTTTTTCTTCTACAAAATATTATTAGATTGACAATGCAATATTTATTACATTTTAATTTATTATTTCTTTGGTAAAATGAAATTCACTAGAAAAACTCATTTATATGTATTTACTGTACATCGAATTATTAAATATATTTTGAATTCATTGATTTATAGTATATATTATGTTAACTCTAAGAGCTAACCAGTGCTTACGTCTATATAGAACAGGCATGTCAAACACGCGGCCCTCCGACAGATATTTGGCGGCCCGCCAAGACTTCCTGGAAAAAAAATTTAAATTATAAAACAATAGTAATTCTTTATTTTAATATAAACAAATTTACTTTTATTTGCTTACAATTTAGTTAAAATTTTGCATTCGAATAATTTTACATCTAGCAAAACTACTCGTTTGACAGCAGCGCCACATTTAATTACAAATGGAATTAATTGAAATCGAATGTGACTCTTTGCTGAAGCAAACATATTCTGAAGTTGGAGTTCCCGAATGCCAAGAACTATAGTTCTGACGATGGCGTAAAGCCGAAATAGCTATCAACTACCTTATGAAAAATTTGTAAAACTCAATACTTTGTTATTTTATCCGATTATAATAGATTTCTACCAAGTAAATGCCAATTTAATCTATAATATAATATACATTGTTAAGTCATTGATTTCTTCCTATTTATAATATAACTCCGCAATAATTAGTTGTAAACAAAGCAATATTTTTTTTCTCCTATTTGTAGGGATTTGTTAAATCGATAGCTACATCGACATTACTAAGTACATAATTATATTATTGATAATCATGTTACTGAGGCGGAAAAAATTCTACGATTAAAGTAGTTTAAATGATAACAACGAGCCAAAGACAAAGAAAATGATTCACGACACCACAACCCCTGTGTTTCATGTTTATCAGGAATGACATGTGTTTGCGGGACTCCAACTGAAATATTAGAATATTCGATATAATAAATTCGACCCTTTTTTAACTTTCGATATTCGAATATTTGGACAAATATTCGAATAGTAATAATATTTAGAATATTTTTAATTAAATATTTTAGAAAATCAACGAAAGATCTCATCACAATTTCTCCAGATTTCAAGAACAATAACGAATACCCCAGGTAGTGGATAATTTTGCCTTCATCCAATTCGTGCGCTTTCAATATCTTATCATAATACTTGATCTTGACGAATGACTCGGAGCTAAAAAAACCCCTTTAAACATGTCATAATTTCAGTAATTGAATAAATAACGTTGTAGTACAATGGAACCGTATTGGAATGTGTATTTATATAATGTTATTAATTATTCAAATCGAATTTTTAATAGTATTTTTATACTTCAGAAACTAATCGAATATACGAATAAATATATTCAAATAGTTGATAATGACGAATAGTTGGAATCCCTTATGTCGTTTCATAGGAGCAAATGTAGATATCATATATATTGCTTAAGTTTTCTCGTTGTCCATGTCTTATAAATTCTTTGTATGTATAGGCTTACTAATGACATGTTTTGACGGTAATTTGAGGACTTGCTTTATTGTTGATTTTCTCAAAGTTAACACACACACACTTTGTATAATTGGTCCTCCCTAACAAGCACCGATACTTTTTCCCCCTGCAATATTTTTCAAGACTTATTTCTCATTATGCTACAAGTGTATTTGCTTCGTAAGAAATTCTATCACATTTTTATAAAGTTTGTTTAACTTTATTTGTCTATTTATATAAAAATGTTTCTTGTTTGAACGAATTTACGTGAAGCTTTGCTACATTATTGACTCACATAATATTTTTATGGAATGTTTACATACTTAGTTAAACTTCAGAGAAAGATACTTGCTTTAATAAAAAGTAGGTAACGAAAATTTTTGATGGATTCAGTGGTAACTTTGTAAATATTTATATTGTATAATACATATAATTTAAGATATCGACTGAGGTTGATTGATGAAATTTCAATAACAATTTTAAATTGTTAAAAGTTTGTACATCTCCATACATCTTATCACGACCCGGGCTTTGCTTTTCGGCATCTTCAGGCTTTCGAGTATAGGAATGAACAACATTTGAATAATTTGATAACTCTTTTATTCCTCTACTTCTCTTTGAGAAGCATCTTCGCACCATCGTTATCGTAAGATTTTTAAATATTTGTTAACATTGATTAAAATTCTTTACTTATAAATCAGACATTCAAATTAGGATTTTTTCTTCGCATAATATATATGGCACACCTAGCACAACCAGCGGAATAATAAAGTTTTTTAAAATTTTATATTAAAAATGAATTTCCACAAAGTTGCCGCCGAATCCGTCGAAAATTGATATAAGGTGTTTTAGTATATATCGATGGTGTTGTGGCCAATTGAATCTTTGAAATTCACCCCTGTAAATTCTCATGTTTGCATATGCGAATTGCAGCTTTTTCGTAGGGAATGTCGATATAGTAGTGGCTTACAGCAAGTGGCCGGATCAGAATTTTTAATTCTAAAGCCAATGTAAAATTAAATTTGGATTATTGAGATTTTGTACACTTCCATGTATTTTGTCACTAACGACCCGGGTTTCGCCTTTCGGCATCTTCAGGCATTCGAGCACACGAATGGACTCGAACTGAGTGTACAAAATCTCAATAATCCAAATTTAATATTGAAATTCCATCAAGCACCCTCAGTCGATGTCTTAAATTATACCAATGTAAAATGATGTTTCCCATCCAAAAAGTGTTCAATTTATTTTTCTAATTTACATCATTTGGGCAAGACCTGCTATGTCGTCTTTAAAATGAGATCCAATCATTAACTCACTTTCGTATTTTTTCAGAGTTACATCAATTATCCAAAACACCGTCGATATCAACATTGGACCTCGAAAACTATTTTAATTTATGTCATAAGTTCTGCATAGAGGTGTTATACTTGCACAATGGCAAAGACGTGCTCAATAACACGTTACAATTTGCGATATAACGTAACCTTATTGGTTATTTCTCTTTGGTGTGATAATTCTATGCGATATCACATTTCACGCTAAACTGCGAACCTTGTTAATAAATGACAGTTTTAAACTATTTATTAGAAACATAAATACCTCACCAACTGGGAAAAGTTTCCTTCCTTTCTCTCTCTGTTGAAATTACGCAGTTCTATAAAAATATAATTCATCTAGTTTTAAGATTTTTTGTTAAAATATATTAATTTCTAGTGTTTGGAAAAGAATATACCAAGGAAAATAAAATTAATAGTGGTGAGCCACCTGTCTTATTTACTAATAATTGATTACTATCAATGGTTTTATTTATTTCTTAAATCTCTAAACTATTAATTTTAATTCCTTTATTATTAACTTGATGGAGTATTTCTACATTATTATGTTTGTTAAAATTATGATCATATTCAATTAAATGATTTGCAAACTCTGGAAAATATATTAAGCAAAACTGTTAGAATGCAACATCAAGTTAGATAATATTTACAGTAGTTTCTACAACTTTTATCTTATTGCTTTTCGACCTACTTGCTCCTTCAGAGGAACTTAGGTGCTTGTTTTGTTTAAGAGTTTCAAACCTTTGAAACTGCTGTACATCTCTCTACCTCGCCGTTAAGCTTTATGCCCTTCATATAGTTAAAGTGAATTCCCCAAAGACATTTTCATCTGCATTATACTCCTCTTGATAATTCGAGGAACAGGAAAAGAACTTTTTCCGATACATTTGAATATCTTATAAATTTTAACTCGGTAAAGATGTAGATGTTCATGTTTTTTTTCAAATGCATTTTTATGTAGAATATTATTTTAAAAAGAATATTATAAAAAAGAAAATTCAATTTTGCAATAATTAATTTATTATTAAAATTGTATCTATAGCTTTATCACAGTTTGATTTATCTAATGTGTTACGCCACTTACAATTAAAACTTCTTCTCTGTCGATAAAACAGACTGCAACAAATCTATGGTTCAAAGCAAGCCAAATTTGCGGTTAATTTTCATAATACAAAATTAATAATAAATTACGTTAATATAATGTGTATCGTTTGGCTGTAGTCCTATTAAATTGCTTCAAAAGTTATTACATATGTTTATGAGATAATATGAAAAAATGTGTATAAATAATTATAAACACACATTACTGTTCTGTAGGCCAAGATTTATGTAAATTTTATTTAACTAACCGAATAGATTATACTAATTAGGCAATTCCATATAAGGAGTATTAATTAGGCACTATCATTTCATGTTAAATAAAATAAAAGTGGTAACGAGTACATGTTGTCTACAGCAGGCAACGCCATGACACTTTAAATATATTCATAGCCATTACTTTAAAATGAAACTGCGAACAATCCACATTTATTACAGCTAGAAAACAGCGTCAATTTCGTTAGTACAGCCAACTGTATATCAGGGAAGGCTTTCCCAGAAACATGAGTATTTTCTGAGACTTCGCCGTTAATATTATTTCGTGTTATATACCAAGAACTTATTCACGTATATAATTGTAGGCCTGTTTAATCGGTTGATTGTACGTGTATCAAACATATTCAAGATTTTTTAACGAAAATTAATGAATGAACTGCGGCAGTGCGGAATGAATCTTATGAACTTTATCGTGTTTTCTATCATAATTTCATTCTGAGAATATCTCTCAAAAAGGCGAAATACTTGTCCCAGTAACATAGTTATCCGAAATTTTTTACGCCATTTAATTAAAAATCATTGAGGCATTCAAGTATAATGATTTTAAAATATTGAATACTTTTACAGAATATAGTATGAAAAATAAATATAATTATAGTAAGATTCCCTTCCTCATTTTCTGTTGCTTTCAAGTAAAGAGCTGCACACTTGAATCTGACATCGAAGGATGATAACATTTCAATATAAATGGGCAATTTATGTGAATTTATTTGAATAAATTCCTGTGTTGGAATTGGTTTTCTCGAGGTATAATGAATTCCGCCAATAAAAATTATCACCACCATAAGCCACCGATGAAACCACATGAAATTCTGCCTGGTTTATTTGCCAGCTTCTCAGTCATGTGCATTCTTCCAACATTTAATTAACTCAATGATTATCATTCGATACGATACCTTTCATTTAGATCGAAGCTAAAATCCCGATTAAGCTACTCCAAAGTAGTAGCAACCCTGTTCGAACGAATTCCCTTTTGCATTTTTCTATTCCAGTGTCGTCTCTTTGTTCATCCTAACAATTATTGTACTACGCTGTACTGCTAAATGAGTTTCTTTACCAGATGCGTGCCATGTCCTCGTGGCTCACATATTGTGCGGATGGTTGTGTTATATCCTTACAAGAGCTTTTATTCTCACACAATTGCCTCACGACAAATGTCTGCGTAGACGTGACGCGCTTTTCTTCCATTTTCAGAAATAGCATAACCCCTATACAAAAATGAAAAATATAAAGATATTTCGTCTGCTGTGTATTTCCAAAATATTTCAGATATACCAGTGTATCGAATGTAAAATAATTGTTTCTATTGCGATTCCATTATTTGCCTACTGAAGTATAATATTTTCGACACATTGTAACAAATTTTTAATAAAATTAAGAACAACTTATCGATTTCACTCAAAACTTTTTGACTTAAAGACACACATATTATTCATTAAGAATTTCACAAAATATCCATACTAAAGATTACAAATATTAAACAAATTCAGAAAATGAAACTTACATATCGTCCATATAGTGGCAGAAGGCGTTGAGTTAAAATCTAATTTTGAGAAAATCATGAACTACATAAGTCTGTTTACATACCTCAACCATTATTTATTAAAATGATCACTTAATGAAATTCGTTAATCATTTACGAATTCGATTTAATTATGTGTATTTTTTTTTTATTTTAATATAAATTATAGGTTTATTGCCACTAATAACTGTGAAAGAAATTGACTTAAATTCATATTGACTTCTTCAAATAAGATTAAAAAAACATGGAATATGGCTGCGCTTGTTTTCCCATACGATAGACGGTCCAAAAATCTATCGTACTGCATTCATAACTCAAAACAGACGATTTTCGGCTCATCACCTTCTGCCACTATGCTGACGATATAGAGATAAGCTACGGGAACCGGCGGATTCAAACATATTCCTTTAAAGATCGCAATTCGGATATACAGTTTTATGATAGAATTCATCTTCCATGGACAGGTGATAATGAATTATATATCAATATAAGAATGATTATCATATTTCTTAACATCACTAAACTTAAATTATAAGCGAATCAGTTATATCTAGCTCTAGTCACTCGCACACTTCATTACGCATAATTGTTACACTTATTTAAATAGAACTACTCTTCAAATTATTTGAATATATTTTGTCTGTTTATTTCTAGACTAACTTGAACTGAACGCGTCATAATGAAATAATTAGTATTCAAAAAGCTAAAGATATTACGGTACGTAAGATGGTAATATAGTGTATATCCGTGACCTATATGTAGAAAGCCCGTTTAATCATGATAGGCGTTGCGTCAAAATACCTGTCAACCTGTCAACTATATTTTATAATTCTCGTGAATTTAAATATTTTGCTATTTTTACCTTGTTATAATCGAGTTGTATCTATTATGTAAATGTCAATTCAATCAATACAAACCGCCTTGTATTGAACTGATCCGTTAGGAATCCACATGCTAGACATTGGAATATAATATTTTTTCAAACTTTTTTAATTTCACATTGAAGGTTTTCAATCTTACCAAAAAACGTTCGTGCAGTATGAGTCCTTTCTTTTTACCACGATGCTTCCTTATGACAATTACATGTTGCCATATCATATTAAGTTTCCATACCATATGGCGTACGCAGAATATTTTAGTTGTATTATTTTGAATATCTTCACATTGGAAAACTTGTTTCAATAGTGAGCAGTATGTAGATACGATAAAAAGCACGCGGCGGTTGGAAAAAGAACGATCACGGTATTATTAGTTTCCTCTTTCAAGTGCGTGAAGCATCTGGTATATGCCGAAGACATAAAATGTTACAAACGCAAAATATTCCACCGACTTTTTAATATTGTTATCGAATATCAATAAAAATGGGAATTGACAATTGTTTGATATTAATAATGGCATGTAATGATAATGTATGTAACTATAAAATATATAAAATGTATAAAAACTTTCAATAAATCGCTTATATGATTATATATTTAATATGATTACACATATCACATGTATGAATTTAAGTTTATCGATCATGATCATTTTTAGATCATGGTGTGTTCCTCTCAAACAGCGTATATTTGTTTTCTAAAAATTTTATAGAAATAATAAACTAATATTTTGATCGTGATGTCGCAGCGAAAACAGTCCTGATCATTATAAACCTGTGGAAGTAGGACAAACAATTTGTATTTTATTTTTACAATATTTTCATGTATCATAGTTGCTGTCGAATCATGAAGGCGCCGTTTATTGGGGTTGTATAATATAATGTGTAAATATAAAACTCATTGTACTGTGCTTGTCATAATACATCCTATGTATGCACAATCACTCGTTTCTCATCTTCTGAATGTATTTATATTAAGTCCGGGCTTTAACATATCCAAGGAATATTCAATTTTACAATTGAATTCGTGTATTGTGGCTATTTGTCGAGATTGCAGGCTGCAGCGTTGCCGCACAAATCCACCTGAGCTCTGTATTACTTATTGATTTACTTTTCCCTGCAAATGCGGAAACAAAGCTGATTATCACAAGCAAATGTTTAACGTGCCATAAATATAACATAACCACACTTACCTTAAGTGTAAACTTTCTAGCCCGATATCGATTAAACATTGTTATCCATGCATACAAAATCTCTACATTATTACTGGTATACAAAATTGAAACGATGGTCGAGTTTTCATCACAAATATTTTTCAATGTTTATTTGTGTATAGCTATACCGTCTTCTTACGTGATCACCGTTCCTTTTTTTACACAGTATATTCAATTTTTACGCGAGTATTTCTTTTGCTGACTCTTTATAAAATCATTTGAATTCAAAAATCTCTCCAATTTTAAAAAAAAATTAAAATCTATTAACAATTTGATCGCCTAAACTAGTTTATTTCTTCGGTTTCCCATAACACTTGTCGTTTGCGACGTATTCTAACCAAATGGCGTAAATTGAGCATTTATCCCCGGCGGAGTGAACTAAATGTGCGTCCAACCACATTCGTATTTTACATTTCTCTACATATATTTTCAAAAAAAATAATATTTCAGTTTTTTTTAACTTTTTTTCGACTGTATCTCAAAATGACAATTTATGACTTATCTGACGCCCCCCAACCCACGAATTGCGATTCTTAAATAATTAGCATACTTTTGATTTGTAATATTAACAAATATCATGGCATATCTTATATAATATATACTTTTAATTTTTCACACATGCAGATAATATTATTGCCTATTTCAAATTAAAAGTATTTAACATCAGCCATCATTAATGTATATATTTTTAAATTTATTGTATAAAATTTAGCAACTTATTTTAAAATATTGATAATGAAATGCTTGAAATTTCGTCCATTCCTACGAAATAGAGCATTAATTTGTAATGTATTGGTGGAGATTTATTTCACCGTGCTAAGGGCATGTTTGTAATCTTTTCAATATGATGCGATATTTCAAAATGATGAATTTTCCTTTCGAGTACTCAAAATATCTCTGTTTCTAATATACATTCATTGCTTCTGAATATAAACTGCCACACCGAAGCGTCCATAAATCAGAACGGAGGGAAATATAATAATATATAGCCTTACTCCAAAAGTAATAAAAGCCCCGAATGTCCTTTCAAATTTGAGATGGCCGAACACTTAAGTCGACTTAGTCTGTAAATTTGCTGCCCTCGGAAAACGAAATTATGGCACCCCGAATGGGGCACAACGTCATTTAGTTGCAGGGGACGCGTCCATCATCTTGAAGCTTATTTTTCACGGTTCGAGTCACAAATTTACCAACCTTCCACGTGATACTATTATAGAGTTACAGGTCAACAACGTTTGAGATGATTTTTCCATTTTTTTGTAATAATTTCGAACTGCTAAATTATTTTCGGCACTACACTAACTCCACAGAGTAAAACTTAACAACGTTACTTAGTATAATGATCTTTAGTATGGTATTGGACACAACATGTACGCCGTTGTTATTCCGACACGTATTTCGTCTCTAAGAAGTGTCTATTTCTTTACTTACATTAAAAATGAAAAATGAATACAGTTAATTTCTTTTAGCTCTAAATCCGACGAAAATATTTTTGATATTATTTAATGCACTCTAGTCTGACGATTTATTTTATATTATGGATGTAATGAAAATAACTGTGTATATAAATTATTGCAGAGTGTATATTTGTATAATTTGCATAATATATGTCTTTCCACCAAGGTATTTTGTATTGAAAATTGTTGACATAAAATATGTCGCGATTGTTTTGTAAAAAAATTCTACAATGAATCAAGATTTATACGTGATTAATCATGAGTCAGAAATTAAGTATCTGTCGATCAAAATTCAGCTTTTATATAATTTTTTTTTTTTTTTTCATCAAAATAAAAACCCTTTGATGCTTATAATCTGTATTCTTGACATTTCCAGTGTATTTCGGACGCTGTGCAATTACGCCACTAATTTGACTTTGATGTCGTAATGAGTTTTTGTCTCAATTGTTAAAATTTGACTCCACGGCATTTAGTTTACCAAGATTAGCATTTAAATAAAAAGATTTTTCTAAACAGTTTGCGTATAGCATACTAATGTTGATAGAAAGGTAGATTAAATTTACAAAGCCGTATGTGAAATAATCACCGGGTAAAATATACAGGTTATTCTCGTAAATTATATTTCAAGTTATAAAAATAAATATTACTTTTGAATTATTGAGATTTTGTACACTTCCATGTATTTTGTAAATAACGACCCAAGGTTTCGCCTTTCGGCATCTTCAGGCATTCGAGCGCACGAGTGGACTCGAACTGACCGACAGTAAACAGTGTCTAAAGTTTATATAGAAGATACACATACAACGAATATTATTTACGAGATAAAATATTAATATTAGAGTTAAAAAACATATCAGATGTCTCAAAAGCAATAATTTTTCAGAGTTTGCGAATCATTTAATTGAAAATGATCATACTTTTAATAAAAATAATAACGTAGAAATACTCCATCGTTTAAATAAAAAAGGTATTAAAATGAATAGCTTAGAATTTTTAGACATCAATAAAACCATGAACAGTAATGGAGGATTAGTAAATAATATTTTAAACAGAACAGGCAGCTCGCCATTATTAAATTTATTCCCTTTGGGTTTTTCACACCCAGGTGCCAGTAATTGATTTGTTTATAGTGTAACAATGTTTATAGCTTATCCCCATCCACACGTCCAGTAGAATGTAAACCCACCCCCACGATTTTAAGAATAAAACCATCGTTTACCTTAGAAGTAAATAACCTTACGATACGGTTAGTCTGAAGATGCTTCTTAAAGAGTCGAAACGCGTCACTTTAGTGATAAACCAAGTGGAATAACTAAGTTATCAATTTTTATTTTTATTTTATATTATATTTATATTTGTCGTATGTGTTTCTTCTATATAAACGTTAGACTCTGTTTACTGTCAGTTCGAGTCCATTCGTGCACTCGAATGCCTGAAGATGCCGAAAGGCGAATCCCGGGTCGTTTGTGACAAAATACATGGAAGTGTACAAAATCTCAATAATTCAAATTTGATATTGATATTCCATCAAGCACCCTCAGTCGATGTCTTAAATTATATAAATATTACTTAACATTTTGGTTAACTATGTTTTACATTTTTTAAATTTTCCGAGTATGCAATGAAAAGTCTAACTTCATCTTTGCCAGAATTTTAACAAATATCCAAATCCTTATATTTATTTCGTAAATGATATTTTTTCCTGATGTAGAGAGAGTGCCTCACACATTATTTTATTATTCTTCAATATTTTAATAATTACTTTTAAGGTGTTAACTGTCAATTCATGGTGGAAAAACATTATATTTTAAAAAATAAAACACAATTCATTTGTACTGCTTCCACATATTTATAATGATTATTAAAAAAAATTTAATACCTCACCAATTGTAGTTATGCCATAATTATTTCGCTATTAAGCATTCTGTATTGATTCATAATATAAATATCAATGAGTTTTTAGTCCGCATATATTCTGTTAATGTTATTTATTATTTACATTCTTTTCCTTTCTTTTTAATATTGTTGCTTTTTTATCGATTGGTGTACAATTTTCTTAATTCGTTAAATAATCTATAAATTCATTATATAATCATAAACTTATTTTAAATTCACTCTGATTATATATATTTAAAAACAGTATTTAATTTTTGTAAATTTCATATCTTTCAACTAAGAATGAACAGTTAAATTTATGAATAAATTATATTCAAATAACTAATGTCAGACAAATTTCTATTTGTGAAATTTTATTTCTTACTTATTAGTTTAAGCATCATACATATTCTTTTTAACTTATTTTTCTTTTTGAGAAACTAGTTGCTTAGTTAAAATAAATATTTTTTTCTGATTCGTCTCGCTTGACGTGCAATTTAAAATTGCCCGAAGAAGATTTCAGCATTAGGCTTATCGACGTTTTTTCGCATCTATATAAGATTCTACCCTCTTTCTCATTCGCAATACTAAAAATCACACTGGTTTACCACAATCTCTACAATAAGTATAATAAGCACATGAAACGAATTGAACTTTTCGCGTTTCTGGTTCATTCCTCTCAATTTGTCACCGTGATGCTCATTTTAGCAAAATGAAATTGTCTGAAGCGCCAAAATGTAAATGAGGGTCTTTCCCGTATGCAGATTGCCAGCATAGTATTTATTCTGTAGAGGCAGACAGAAAGTCTGCGAAACCGCGAACTTTTTCATCTTGGTGATTTCGCTCATAACAGAACTACACACGCTGTCTTATAACTTATTATATACTATAAAGAGGAATAAAAGCTTTTTATGTGTCTCGTCTCATTGTTATGTGGAGTTTGACACCTTTTATAATGTCATAAACTGTTTGAAAACAAAATTAAAGACGTTACACAAACGATATGGAGAACGTTTTCATAAAACACAACTATCGACAAAAAAAAGTTAAACTAAGTAAAAACGGTTTACTTATCTTCTTATTTTATCAATTGAAGAGTATTTCTAATACAACTAATAATGGAGATATACTCCATTGTGTAATAAGTAAAGGAAAATGTATTCTCAGAAATTATTAAAAATGCGTGTGGCTACCCGCTATTAAATTTCGTAATGGAAGATCCCTTAACACAAGTAATTAATATTGTAATTAGTTTTGTTAATGTTTGTATCTTCCGCCTCCCCTCGACCAGTGAAGGGAAAACCCACCCACCCACTTTAAGCACCATTTGTATGATAACTACTCGAATAATAAAGTCATCAATGATTATAATTTACTTTTATATCCTATTTGATTTGTAATCATATTTTATGTGTTGAAATATTGAATGAATAGTTTCCCTCTGCATTTAATTTAATGAACTTTAAAATCTAAACTAAATCTGTCCTGGTTTTAAAGTTATGGAAATCATAAACAGATTATGCGTTAATCAGACTCTACGAAAAACGAATCCATGGACTTCAATGGTATAAAATTTTCACCTCTTTTTAATCCTCAATGAAATAACATAATGTTATGAAAACACATATTATAGAATTTAAAAAAAAACGATAAATTCACAGTATAAAATGTATTGAAATATGTTATCGGTGGTTAATTTATTTGCAAATATATTATGAATTTTTACAATTTAAAATTTGTATCAGAAATTGTTTTTATTATAAAATTCTTTCTCGTGGAAAACCACGTGTCAAAAATTTATTTCTTTAACGTCGTAAGTGTTTCAACATTTATTTACATGCCTTTTTACCACCAGACTTAACAGGATGAAGCAGAGTGATACTTTGAAGTGCCTATTTCAAGTAAGGTGGAGCATTCATTGCAGTGGAAAATGCTAATGCAAGTTGAGTATTTTCGGTGTTTCACCTGTTCTGCAATCTGCAAGTCTGATGCGAGTACCGAATGCGGAATATTTTATCTTACCCCCGGTCATATTTCTGACTGTTGCAGTACTACCTACACGCGAGCAGCGATGTGATCAATACGTTTTTAAAAGTTTCCAAACCACATTATACGCGAGATGATAAGTCTACATCATCAAATATGCTTTGCGGGAGCATGGATTATTCCAAATTATCATGATACCTATATGACAATATGACGATGACTTGTCTTACATGCAGAAAATTTCATCACTTTTGATCCCATTTTAGTTACGATGATAATATTGTAATCTTGTCATTATTATAAACTAAATAAAATTGAAAGTGCAAAATTGGGAAGACCTCAAGAAAACTTAAACATTATTGCCAATAACTAACTGATAATGAGACTTTTATTATTTTCCACACAAGTGAATCAGAAAATTATCAATTTTAAAATGAATTTCCACAAAATAACCACCGAATTCATCGAAGCTATTATATGCTTGATGGTATTCACTTATGTGTCTCAAAAGTTATTGAAAACGTTGAAAGCTAATTAAATTTTCTCATAAAATAAATCAATGTTTTTATAATGTAACGATTTTGAAATTGGTGATTGATTTCTGAGTTTTATAAACTTGCCTGTTAGATACAAAAAAAGTTTCTTTCCAAACACGTACCTTTATTCATTCGTAAATAAATCAGGAAAAAAGATTTCTACAAGTTTAATATGTTTTCATCCCAGCTCCTTAAAATATTTCTTTTACCTAAAAGAACCGTTAATAAATTATTTCATTTTCTGCGATGCTTTGGGAATTTTCAAAATTCATACGGAATTTCTTATATTGTACGATCCATTGTCATCCCTATAATTGATTATAACCCTTAGGGTTAGGCACATAGCATAAACTTTCCTCGGAATACACAATTTTATCGTTTATACATATACGCACATTCCTGCCGAATGATCGTAATCTATGGATAATACAAATTACATATATAATACATGAAAAATTCTTGTAAATCAATTTTTATTCTTAAACCATTCGGTCACTGATACAATAACTTACTCATTATTTATCACCATTCCTCATATATTTTATGGTTATGAGATCAAATATTGAGTCTAAATTAAATACACTTCGGCCTCGTATAACACGGTCATATGCTTCCACAAAAACGTCGTGTTATACAAGGTTTGAAGTTCATACAAATATAGGGTATGCGTTCCAAAAATATATCGACGTTTGTTAATTCCCTTTATTTTTTTTAATAAACCATCGAAAAATATATCATTCATTCATCATCGTTATCACTTACAATTCTGTATGTTCGACTATTTTTTGGTTTGAGATCGGTTGTGAGTTTTCACTATCAGAGGACTCTGAAGTATTTTTGGATTTAGGCTTTAAAAATACTGTAATAAATGATTGTTTACTTTTAGCGTTTAAATTAAATTTTGCTTATAAATTAAGATTTGTTGTAATTTCCTCTTGAACGTCAAATATCTTTCCATTATAGGATCATTTTCTATGAAAAATGCTGAAACCGTGTTATATAAAGCGTGTTGTACAAAAATATGTCACATAAACCGTGCTATATCAAGACAGTGTTGTATAAAACCTTGTTATACGAGATTTAAGTGTATGCCGAACTGGCCGAATTTTTTTTATAGTATTAGGTTGATAAATACAATTACTAATTAAATGAAAAATATAAATTTTATTTATAAAAAAAAATCTTGAGTCATCTCAACTATAGTTAAATTACACAATGATTGATTTATTGGTTCTTTATTACTCGAACATATTATATACAACGATCCCATGTCATTTGCTTTGGACTATCTGAAAAATATTATAAAAGTTCTGATCTTTTGGCGGGAGTTTGGTAGCAGTGTGTTCCTGCCCTTTCAAAACATATATGCCATTGCCTTTCTCGTTTATAGGCCATTCAATATGTCATTCCAACATGACGCTTTTGGAACTCACCTTTTACCTCTCTCATAGAACGCGAATTTCTATTTACAAGTAGACAGAATTTACTTATTACTTAACAAAAATTTCGTTATCGTATAATGCGAAATTCTGTCAATCATTCTCCAATTCAAAAATATTTATTTATATCTGAAAAAAAATTACCATATCCACTCCCAGTATGGAGCATACGAACTCCTAATGTAGGTATCTAAACAGACGTTTTTCTACGAGAACTGCTTGTTACTCAGCTGCTCAACATCTCTTCGAAGACAGTAAGGATAGCGCTAGGACGGGCTAGTCGGATGGGTGAAAGGTAATTTTAGACATTACAAACATCCATGCATGCGAACAAAAAAATATAAATCAATTAATGAAACTGTCCATAGTTGACCCGTATACCCCGGACTCGACAATGTGTTACATGGTTGACTTCAAAAGAAATAATTAATGGAATCCATTTTAATTTAAAAAAAAAAACATAAACCGGTTTTGTCAAGCATTGAATAGGCATTTACGCCTAATTCAGAAAATGAAATAAAATTCAGATAATTTTTATCTACTTAATCGCAACAATCAGTTTACAAGCTATATTCAACATATTGGAGATGGTGACGTGAGTCAATAATAGTTTAGCGAGATCTCTCACGTTTTTTAAATAAAAATTATGGACAATTCGTGATACATCTAGTTTTTTATTATGTCATTCTTACTCAAAACTCATAATGGATCGGATGAACATGCTCGCAATGATTGAAACTCGTCCAGATCATGTCATGAAATTGTGTTAAATTTTTATAAATACCAAATTTGGATTATTGAGATTTTGTACACTTCTATGTATTTTTCACTAACGACCCGGGTTTCGCCTTTCGGCATCTTCAGGCATTCGAGCGCACGAATGGACTCGAACTGACCGAATGGACCGAGTCCATTCGTGCGCTCGAATGCCTGAAGATGCCGAAAGGCGAAACCCGGGTCGTTAGTGACAAAATACACGGAAGTGTACAAAATCTAAATAATCCAAATTTGATATTGAAATTCCATCAAGCACCCTCAGTAGATGTCTTTAATTACTTAAATTATATTTTATATATGTAATGTTTTTCACCATGAATTAGCTAACAACATAAAAGTAGCATTACAATATGTATTATTCATAGCAATCCTTGGTAGTTTTTATAGATTACCATTTAATTCTTGCCTAATTCTGTGCATCTGTGACCTGTTTAATTTTTGAACACCTTAGTATACAAATATGTCTAGAATGAACATATTGTTAAACGTACGCTTTTTGTTCACCCAAAATATTTCCATTGTTTTTTTTTTCATTGCTACAATTTCCACAGCTTCGTCTTTTATTGTGCTTATAAATGCAATTATTTCGCCATTGCGATTTATTTCATAAAGGTTCAAAGCATCCATAAAAACATCTTGAGTATTTTTATTACTTTTTTCATATATATTTTGCTTATGATTCCCTCTTTCTCATTTTCCTTAATTCTATCGCATTCAGATGAAATATGTCCGCATACCTTTGCGAGTTGCGGGTCAAATTCATGCCGTGTAATAATTATTATATAATCGGTTATGAGAATCCCCGGGCGGTTGCTTCACGACTCTATAACTCCGATGCTTGCGATGTGGTGGGTCATTTGAGGCGGAATCCTTTTACCAAGTTTACAGATCAATCTTTGCATAATATTGATGACTTTTTTAGTTTTAATAAATATTTTTTTTTTGTTTCAGGTATGCAACTACAAATTAGACATTGAATGATTACAAAATATATATTAAGAACATTAATTACTACTAAAAACTTGTAAGTGTATTATTTACTATTTCATTTCAACATTTTTTCCTTTTTTTTAAATTTTATATTATTGTAAAAGCACAATAATCGGATACTTATTTTGATGTTGGTATTCAACATTCATTTTCTTTTTTCATCTTTATAAAACGAGTTTATACTATACAAATCTTTTGAGGTGAAAGTTTATATCGTCTTGTCTGGCATAATAATTTGTTTTTTTATAAATTATTTGAAAACTTACTCAACAGAAATTGCGTAATCATTATTAAATAACCGAACCATCGAATCAGTGTGTCATAATATGTTTAGTTTATAATATCAAACATATTCATATTCACGTTTAAGGTGTTAACTGTCAATTCTTGGTGGAAAGGCATTATGTTTTGAAAATAAAACACTGTTTGTACTACTTCCACATGTTTATGATGATCAGAACTTAACAAATGTGAATTTGATATTGAAATTCCATCAAGCACCCTCAGCCGATGTCTTAAATTATTTCTAAAAAATTTCTTTCTGAACACCCACAATCAGTAATCGTTAGGGGCTTTTCTCAATTGATTTATTTTACATCCAAAGGATTCAGGTGACAGAATCTCTAGCAAGACAGTATTATGCTAGAGTATATCTAGAAAAGAAATATGTTTACAGTTTGTACGCTCCCTGGAAATAAAAAATGCACAGGAAACTGAGGGCCCGCACATTCTTTCAGTAGATAGGTATGTATGGAAAAAGATTCAAACTATATGATACGTGCTTCGCATCTTTGAGAAGTATCCTCGGGAAGAATAATAAATTGTATTGTGTTTTCAGCAAGAGGGAACACTTTAGTAATGCGAGAGATGAGATTGGAATCAATATCCAGTATAGAAGTTTTTACGATCATTTGGTTCGTTTAAACAAAGCACGTGTCACTTTTAGTTACAAAACTATTGTTATAACAAAGTTATCAATTTTAAATTGACATTTATTTCTGTTTCCGATATATTTTTATGGTTTTATGAGGTTATAAAACTGGCTTACGGGTATGTTAGTCTTCTGCACATACCTGTAAAATATTTATTAAATATCTTTTGATATAATATATTATGCTTTCGCGCATAATGATATTAAAATTATTTTAAGCCATCGACATTTCTCTCGCAGCCTTTCACTGACGATACACTTAAAGTTTCGCCTTTATGAATAAAGCTATACACAACCAAGGTTAACTACGTAAACGCTTTAAGAGAATAGAACCACCCTTCAGAACAGTCAACGTGCTTAAGCGTTCCCGTTGTTCTTTGCATTCTTCAAATTAATATGAAACACATGGTGGCTAACACCTACGTTCCGGAAAATTATTTTAAACATGTTACGTGATTATAAAAAAGATTTTTTGAATACAATAACTGTGATACTCCACTTGTTCTGTAAATGTGTTAAGCCTCTTTGAGTATCATTCTCAGAAAAATGTCTTTAAAAAAATATGATATCGTATGTCAATATTCTAATCCATAATTATTAAAGAGCGCATGTATGAGTGATGGTATATACTACTAATTCAAACACTGCTGAGCCGTGATATCATTTAATCATCGCTTTGGGTGCTTTATATGCATAATAACACCAACTAAACTTGTGAATTCATTTTTTCCTTGCCTAGAAATATTTTTTTAAACTGTGTTCCAAACTAGTCCCAACGATGGTCTATGAATGTGAAGGAGAAAAATATGCACAAACAAACACTTAACCTAAATGGCAAAAGATTAAGCGTCGACTAATGGCAAGAAAATGCTGCTTTTTGTGAGATTAAAGCCGACTAGTGAATTCATGCGAGGATGTTTTGTAAGGTGAATGCACTCACTGGTCTATCCGTAGCAATGTTTCTTTACAAGTAAGTCACGCCTTTGAAATACATCTCACTGAAATCGCTGATTTGAGTGTCTTGTGGCTTTGCTTAAAAAAATATTATCTCAGATTTACGAGTTGAAAACAACTTTCAATTAATCTAGACAGATTCACTGTAAATCAAGCTTAATGTTATAGCTATCACAGAACTACAAAAGACTGACTTTGGTATATCCTTTCTTAGTTGGTTTGTGCGGAAAGTATTTTATGATACAAAATTAAAACTGATAACTTCGATTTTCCACTGGTTGTGAATAATAAAGTTATTAGCTTCAATTTTGTATTAAAAATGAATTTCCACAAAGTTACCAACGAATCCATCGAAATTATTTTATATTATTATATCAATGGTGCTCGTTTCAATTCTCATTAACATCTTAAATTATAGATGTCTCTCACTTTTCAACTTTTATCTTTATATTTTGCTGTTTTGTGATTTAATATTTTTAACGATTTTGGTAGTTTGTGACCACATTTACTCATTAAATATCTTGAAACCTTCACAAATCGACAGCCAACTCATAGTTTGATATCGTCCATTTATAAATTGGGTTTGTTTACCTGATAATTATTTACATTTCAAGTATAGGAAACGTATTGATTATCTATTACCTTTAGCGAATTGGCGTATCGATAAGGCCTGACGATAGTGATTTCGGTAAACATGTGTAAACACTCTCAGTTTATATTAATTATTTTTACTAACTCTTCCATAGACCTACTTTCCGTCGTTGTATAATAGCTTCCTTTTTTTTGAACAATCAAGGTACGTTTAATAATAAAGTTTTTATAATGAGACCATTAATTTGATGTCTTCATTTTCATTATAAGTTTCGTCATTTGAATCACCTATATTCTAACTCCAGATATTTTATAGTTTATCAAATACTTCAAACACTCGCTATAATTTTCTAATTAATACAACATGAAAGCTCAGTCGAAAGGTTCACTTATTGTTGAATACTTCATGTAAAAACTGTAGTCATATGTTTTCTTAAATTCACCGTAGAAGAGATTCAGTCATACTGTTTTACAGTTGGTTCTTCTTCGGGTATTTATGGAGCCGGATTCTTTCTATCAAAGTACTTACGCCATTTAGAATTTTAAAGAAATCTCTAAAAAATAAGCATTAACGCTCCTATTTCCGCCGGGAGTCGTTTACTGAGCTTAAAAAAATATCGACGCCTAGAATAAGAGCTACTCAACGATTAAAGGATGCAATTCCCGTTTTTATTTCAACCGGGACTCGAGATGTCTTATTGATATAAATATATTGTTATATTGAAATACAAATAAACATTATCATTACATTTAATTTAAATTTTGTTTCCTTGCCAAGTTTAGACTTTTAATATTGAATTCAATCAAAATGTTTGTTTTGTGTATAAACGGTAGGTCCATTATATTTTCGTGTAAACATTCTCGAATGAAATCGAGTGTTTTTTTTTCTATTAAGGACGATTAGTCAACAATAAATTATTCTTGTGTTTTCGATAAATCTGATTGTACCAGTCTCCAAACCTTATTAAGATGCATATGACTTCTCACATTCTTCTATGAACAGCTATTTCCCGTAGAACAGCTACTAAAGTATTTTATACACATATTTCAACAGAGCGAGACTAAAGTCAATTACCCAAGCAGTCTTTTTTTTAAAGGTTGGTTGTACGGATAGAAAGACGGGTTACGAATCAGTACTTAACTAATAAATACCCTTTTCTTCATCCGTTCTTAGGTGAATGGGGTGGCTGGAAAAGAACGCATGAAAAAAATCGCTGATATAGTTCGGATACGAATCCATAAATTAGTGTCTAAAACTTTCATTTGGTGATGATACTTGAATTGGAGTATGATGAAACTTTACTATTCATCTACGAGATCGGCATCAGATGAAAGAAAAACAGCTAAATTAAAGACAGTCCCGGTACCAGCGAATACGTTTCGTGTACCAATGCTGCGCTCCCTGTCGCTGGCCATGTTTGCTGTTCATCCCCCAAGAGCGGTGGGGAAGCCTCTTTGATGTCCTTTACTAATTTTCAATTATTCCGTTGGCTTTTTTACTCATTACCATTTCCCACCTCGGGACTTCCGTTTTCACAAGACGCTACTAGCGAATGCTCCTTTGGCTGCCTGTTGTCACTTAATAATGAAACCCTTTGTGCCGCAGCGACTCAGCCATAAATATGAATGAATATTATTCACAAAGGCAACATGATTTCCATGTCTAGTATGATGTATTTTTTCCGTATTCGCTGACAAGCAAATTTTGGTTTGCCTAAGTAGCTGTCTGTCCTTTTGTCATTCGCAATAATATGAAAGTTTTTTATGGTTTCTTAATAAGTACCAACATTTTATACAAATATTCATTTTTTTCATTTATCGCTGTGTGTTGAATAATTATTTACATTTTTTTTTTCATTAAATTTTATTATGAATCTCCACCAAGGATTATCATTAGCTAATATTACATTAATGTGCATTACACTAATATAAATACCTATTGGGCCGTTTACAAATATTCATAGGGATGTAAACCGCATTGAACTAATTAATAGCTACATTTAAATTATTAATCTGTTTTGTGAAAATCGTTCGATTGCATTTATTATACTAGTTATGGATGTGATAAATCTTGCATGCAGCATATTTACTATTAATTTATCATTGTACTATTAACTAGTATAATGATACTAGTCAACGTAATTGGTAAGTATTGTGTTTTTTGTATAGTTTTATGACCGTTATCTAAATTAGTAAAAAATGATTCGTTGAAATTTTATAAGCTTGAAAACTCCTCCAATTATTTTTGCTTTCGAGATCAAATCTTTTCAACTGGTTAAAAAATACCTTCACAAACAAGCAGTTTTGAGCGCGTTTTTGAGTTGTTTTATTCTTTATCGTTTACAGTCTTAGAACAGTTAAAAGATAAATGAAAAAATATGTATATTTTCCTTCAGATAACCTTTGTTAGCTTTGACGTGATACTGTATATCAGGTATAGTCTAGTTGACTAAAGTATGTCAAAAGAATTTGCGAGCCACTGTTGAAAATTTTGTCTCCATTTAATAATATCACAGAGTTTGACATTTATTATTTAAACATATATTTTAAACTGATGCTCGTTTACAATTAAGTGAAACACTTTTAACGTTTAGACCAGTGATTTCCAACCCGAGGTACGCACTTGGTGGCTAGGGGAACGCAGAAGATAAATCAATAATGGCGAACGTCCTATGCTTCTCAAAACACGTCTAAAGATGTAGTGCCAACCGCTGAAAAGGCACAAAAATAAAAAAGAAAACACTGTGATGAATTCATCAAAAAAAATAATTCATTCACCGGCTATGAAGACTGTTCTAAACCTTAGTGTGGGAAAATGCTGTCAAATGCCAGCAATAGTTCTTCCCTATTTTACGGCATCTCAAACAATTCAAATTATAAAAACAAGGAAAATGACGTTTTTAAACGTTTCGCAGTGCAAAAAAAATCATACTATCGCAGAAAATTTAATTTCTCCATGTATAAATAAACTTTTTTTTACAAACCTTCACTTAGCAGAGCCAATTGCGCCTGTCCAGCCCACACGCTCCTTGTCATGCTAATGATATTTATTCACAGAAACTACGAATTTTAAATAACAGCAGTTTTTTTTTTTTTTTAAGGTGTTAGCTGTCAATTATTGGTGGAAAGACATTATATTTAAAAAAATAAAACACAATTCATTTGTACTTCTTCCACATATTTATAATGATCAGGACCGGTTTCGCTCATCACGAGCATTATCAACTGATAAAAATACAAACATAACAGGCTTATTTATATAAAATTGAGTGTAAAAATAAAGGTATATAAAACTGATGGCTCATGAACTGAGACAAGAAAATTCTGATAAATAAACAAATTATACATAAATCAAATGAAAGATATGTATAATTTGTTTATTTATCAGTATTTTCTTGTCTCAGTTCATGAACCATCAGTTTTATATACCTTCATTTTTACACTCAATTTTATATAAATAAGCCTGTTATGTTTGTATTTTTATCAGTTGATAATGCTCGTGATGAGCGAAACCGGTCCTGATCATTATAAATATGTGGAAGTAGTACAAATGAATTGTGTTTTATTTTTTTAAATATAACAGCAGTTTCATAAAATACAAAGAATTTTGTTATATGAGGCGTACAATTTAGCGAAATGGGCTGCCAAGACCAAGTCAAAAATGGTTTAGAACCGCTGGTCTAGACTATGACTCTTGGACAATTTTCACATGGTGATTTAAAAATACCCTTGTTATTCAGTAATTAAACTTTATTTCTTGTATTTAATTAAGAGCTTGAATCAATAATGTTAAATAGAAATTCAAAATACCGTGAGATTGAATATACTATACTACTCAATTAAGCAATACACTGCTCACAATTAGTTAAAAAAAGTGGAATAACAATGCCAATTTTTCCATGATTTCTTACATTTTATTTCATGCAATCAACTGCATTGCTCGCTTTTTTTGATAATCATATTTTTTCTAAATGATGGAAAATACAAGCTAAAAACTCATACATGCCGCATCACATTATAATTATTACAACATAAAAATCTTGTCTTTATTATTATTACAGCAAATACAGAATCTTAGGAACTATTAAAGAAATACATAACATTTTATGTATCCCAGTGGGTTATCTAAATGAGAATTTTGCACATGGCCTACCACAATAATAATTAGTAGTTAGTATCCCTTTTTCTTTTATTTCTTCCCGTACTAGGCGTGGCAAATTTATTAGTACCATTTTAGTGTGTGGCAACTAAGGACCGCCTTAGTATGAAAGATTCCCAGCTTTTTACTTCCATTACCTTTTTAGTGATCGTAAACCCGTAACCTAATAAATCATGTTTGGATAAATTCTACATCTAATTACTATTTTTGTATTCTCTGCATCTCAGTGTTCATAATTAGTTAATTATTTACTTAATCGTTCTTGATACTAATCAATTCTAAACAACTTTCGATACTCAAACTTTTTTCAATAATTATTTATCGCATCCATATTATTTCTTTACATTTACGCAATAAAATATTTAGAATCAATTGATAGGCATATAATCTATCTACTACCGGTAACGAGTATGTCCTACACCAGTGCCACTCAGACTTTTTCGGCATGCGGTTTTTCGGTATTTCGGTATCTTTACCAGTCATTTGTCAGTGCTACCCGGGGACCGGCTTCATTATGTAAATAAAATAAAAATAAGGTAGTTATATATATTTTATTGAATTCAGTGAATTGAAATTCAGGAACATTGATATTACACGAAACACCCGTCGATTTATTTTTCGATAAATTTACTTTGTTGAGCGCGGACCACCATTTGAATAGCACTGTTCCACACGATAATAATAGGGACTTAAAGTTGAAAAGTATTAATATACTAAACTCTTATTTCATAATTTCACACTCAATTCTAACAGTCAAAAATGAGGTTTCCAAAAAGTAAATTTAGTACTGCAAATCTTAAAATAGCGCTTTATTGTAGTATCTTATAATCGGAACAATTGAAACAGTTGAACTTTACTTCTATTTAACGTTTTATTATTTTCGAATACAGAAATCAGGCATTTTTCTGTGCGTATGAAACATTATTAAACGACTTTTTTGTGATTTTATGCACTGTCATTGTGTTCTTGTAAATTTCAAAATAAACTGATCACATCGAAATGAAAATGTATTCATTTGTGTACTTGGTAGGTATATTTATGTTCGCATGCCAATGTTTATCCAGTCTTCATCCTTTGAAAACGACTCGTTGTCTTATTATTTTCTTTTACAGTACATCGTATATGCTGTTTCTTTTCGGAAAATTGTCCTAAGGCACCTTATTTTACAAGCCGAAAGATACTAGAAACAATAGATCTCTTACTCTCGAATCCTTTTATGTATTTTACCTTATTAATATTATCAAGCCAACAACTGTGCGTGGTATATTTCTTGGAATATTTATTTCTCTTATTTGGAATAGCTTTCTGTGGCAGTATATTCTTCGAAATTCTCTTTATTGTAGATTGATGATCATTAAAAACGTTCTTCTATTGGAAAACTATGTTTTAGGAAATACATCTTGGTTACCGAACCCTTATTTGCTATAAGTGCGTCATTTAACTTTTAATTATTTTTCACCAAATATCCTCTCGCGTACGCTGGAATTTGTATGTTTAAAAATCGCATCGAACTATAGACCTGGGATGTATCATTGTAATGTATTAGAGATTAAAAGCAACCTACAATAAAATATGTACCTCACACAATTCATTCATTACGGATATTGACTAATTTTTCACCAGTCCAATCGATCCGCCTTGAAGCCAATCAAACGCTATCCCTTATCGGCGTACGTTTGTCACTTGCTCTCTGAGTTGCAAACACGCGACCAAATTAAATTAAAGCTACGCGATTAGAATATAGATTAAATCTCCGGAGCTTTTGGCGGCAAAAAACAGTCCGGGTCGCCCGCCACCAGCTACGCCCGCACCCATAATAATGCGCTACTAACACCACCCAGTCCTACGCGCATGAAACCTTTGAAGGCTGCTATCACACCATACCAATGTTAATTTGTACACTCCAGGGTGTTCTATGGAACTATTTTTCGTTTTCCAAGTTTTCACTTTTCCCTCATCTATATGTTTGTACTTCATTTGGGATCACAATCCGCTACTACGCCTAGTCTTTCTTCCCCACAATATTACCTTAGATAACTGATTGCTGTAAAAGCGCTTTTATTTATGATATAAATTGCTTATGATGGCGAAGTTGTGAAAGATGCCATAGAAAAAAATGTGTATATCATTCAAAATTAAATATGTGAGGCGTCACAATATGCTCTTCAGTTTATCTCATCCTACATTTTCAGTTCGCAAATGGTATAATATATATTTTTCATTAAATCAATTAACGTCTTAAAATTACCATATTTTCACGGTATTGAAGTACGCTCACTTGTTACTGGTTCTTAACTTCCACTTAACTTCCACTTAACTTCCACCTTTTCATGTCATTAATATTAAATATGGCAGTGGTCGTTACGACTTAAATCAATTTCCCTAAATATTTTTTGCAAGATAGGGGTTGTTTTAGGAGAATTATTATCGATATATTGTAATTTAAAGATGGCATTCAAGAGAGCAGATGAAATATTACAGATATTTAATTTTACTTATAATTAATATTTACATAAAAGAACGGTGACTTCTTTATTTCGTAATGAGCTATTCACCTACTATTAAATCCATAAAATGTGATGATTTTGAAAATATTTACATCACAAAAATAACGATACGATTAGATAAATTATATTCAGACTGAAAACGAATTGACGAAACGAAAAAATAATTTCAAATGAATAAAAACAGGTTTTGTATGTGAATATATTCTATCACACCAAACTTCATTGAGATTCTTGCCACCCACATCTTTGATATGCCATCGAATCTACATATTCCGTACACTTGAGTAGACGGCCACACATAAACATATTTTCATGGATTAGTTCCCGCGGATAATTTATATTTTTAATGAACAACGTCAAACGTCTCCTGATTTTTTTTATTTTTTTACTCGTCACGTTTTTTAAGCTCAGAAGATTTATATGGATATTTAAAAATTACTTATTTTTTGATAAAACAGTATTATGGCATTCAGATTTTTTACTATACTTGTGCAATAAACCATTTATGATTTGAATCCTAATGAATCAGATTGTATTTTTAATGACTGTATATATAGTTTTGTTTCATTTTATCAATAACTATGATTGCTTGCAGCTCTTTTCTTTTTGTTAAATAAGACATTACTAAAAACCAACATTATAATTCAATAAACAATAAACGGTATAGATTTTTTTGCCTCGTATGTATTTTTGGCGTTCAAGTGAAAACGCTCAATGGAAAAACTTTGCATGCGCTATTTATCAGCATTCAGATTGACAAGTTCAATCGGCCCTTTTTTGTCGACTCACTGAGTTAGGTAGGTACGTCTTTTTTTTGCTATCAATAAATGCGCTGAAAAGAAAAGGAGACACTTTCCATTATTCAAATAAAACAAATCACGCAAATGGTGTCTTTTTGAGATATGTCATCGCGGAAAATTCTTTCCGGTAAATGAAAATACGCTCGTTTATTTACGGACTCCGCAGATTTTATATTGTTTTACTTCATCAAAACGTGGTTTAACTTTAGATAACTGTATACAAGAAGAAGAATACAATTAAACAAAATTTAAATGTCAATATTTTGTGTAGGTATAACATGCAAACTGCTTTACCACATGGTATTAATATTTATTAAATTTGCATTAACTTGGTATAACTCCATTAAGTTAAGGAAAAAAACAATGTTCTACGAGAATTATGAAGCTTTGCTTTTTCGGTTATCGCTAAATGACTGTGCTTAAACAGGTTTTTATTCACTTACATATTATACTAACCTAGGAGAGATACGACAATGCAGATAGGACGTAGAATATTTTCAAATGTCACTAATGAAATATTCACAAACGAATCATCTTTTTTTTGAAATTACCTTCTTTTATGGATACTTTATTTTATTTTAGAATTGTTGACACTTATTCTTTCAATGTAAAAACAATATTTAATTCCAATTTATATACGTTCTCAGAATTGTTATCGTGATATTATAATGGATTCGAATTTTCTTGAAACATCATCGCGGCTGTGATAGTTAATTTATACGCAATGGGGTATTTCTTCCATCGCAAGGTTATCTAGTTACTCTTTAAATATGTATATATTAATTGCCAATATTTTCAATGTATACCTTCTAAACATAATCAGAATTGAACGTTGTATTTTGCTACACATTATATAATTATAAATATTTTCAAATCTTAAGGAATATTATGCGGTATATGTTAAAATATTACATATTAGCCTACACCCCTTCCTGCAAGTTTTTCAGTGCGGTTAAGCTGTTTCTGGTTATAGAAAAAATCAGCCTCCTTTTACCAAAATCACATATTAATTCACAGTTATAAGACAAATAAACATTAAATCAAAAATAATCATTGATTAAGTTTTAAAATACACTCTAGGTAATCGATGCGCTATCAATTAAGATTGTATTTGAGATTAAAGAATTGGTGACAGATCGACAACTAACTAAAAATTTTAATGTTTTTCCATGTCCGCTCCCAATGTGGAGCATATGGTCTCCTAATGGAGGTATCTTGACAGATTTTTTTCTACGAGAACTGCTTGTCACTCAGTTGCTCAACCTCTCTTTTCTTTTTCGAAGAGAGTAGGGATAGAAGGATAGGGCTATGACAGGACTAGTGGTTAGCTAATCGTTCTCTTTACGCCCCGTGAGGATGGGATTGGTGGAAGGGAGGACTCAGACTACGAACAGAAATCCATAAATCGATTGAAAGATCAATCTATGAAAACCGTCCGCACCGGGAATTGAACCCGAGACATCCGTAACCGTAGCCAGCGACGAAACCAACTGCGCCACGGACGCCGACTGAAGACCGTCAAATTTTAATACCAAATATAATAGTGTCCCATTCCAAGTGGCTGCTTCTATAAGGTGCGAAACCGTTCATCTAGTTACTTATAAAATATCGGAACTAGGTGCGCTCAGGGAGTCGTTTTTATTATTGATGATAAAAAATATATTTACTATGAATCGAATTAGAGAATGAATCAAAATGGAAGCGAAAAGTATGTTACCTAGTTAGATACCGAAATTCTTAAGTTTCATTTGAAAATTTCGTTCTAGTCGAAATCTCATATTTATTCTCTTTAAACAGTTCAATACTTGAATTACACATCAAACATTTATCTAAGTGTTTGCATTTTTTTCAAGTTTATACTTCTCAATACAAAAAGACCCTTTTTCACGACAAAACATTTCATATACCGACCGCAAAATCTTTATCCAGGAAACATCACCATATTTTACGAACAGTTTCAAGAGGCGTAATTTGAATTCTTTCCATACGCCTATTCCGAGAAATCGGAAATACCTTAATATGTCGCAGCCATTTTTTCCGGTCGCCTTTCCTCCGGAATTGCGGGCCATTGTTCCGGTTATTTTTCCCGTGCAATATTTTCCCTGCAGACAATTGGAGGCGCTCGCCCTACCCCACAATTCCCCTCTCCCTTTCCCGCTTAACACTTTAATCCTCGGAGCATATTTTGAAAATAATTAATATTACACGGAGGCGCCTTTGTGGCGAACTTATTTGAAATAAATTTTGTGGTCCACTTGCTCACAATATTGCAAAATTTAAAAAAAAATCCGTAACGCCGTGACTATGCAACTTTTAATTAAAAATAACGTAAATAATACAAATACTTTCTACACCATATTTTTTCATTTGAATTCCGAACTAATCAAATTTTAAGTTTAAATTGATTACTTTATAAACACCACTTTAGTGTGGAAGTTAAGGGATGAAAAATTATATATCAATTAATTGTGTAATGAAAATAAATAACCACAATTTTGCAATATAATCAAGGACCAATTTCACTGAGTAAGCATTTTTAAGTAGAACCTACCCCCATCAAAAATTGAAATAAAATACTTTATTCTAACTGGAATCGAAAATGAACACTATTCAAATAATGTATTAACACTTAAAACCCCATGAATGCTACAAATTCTACATTATACTCAAATATCTCTTAGTCAGTAAAGGACAAGTTAGAAGTGAGTTCTCGTTCCGACTTAAATGTATATCGATTAAAATTTTAAAACTATATGCATAAACGTTTTATTAAATTATCGCAGAAAAATTTTCTAGGCATACTTCGTAATGCATGGGATAAAAAATAGATTTTTATCCAGAAAAGGCTGCATTTACCGTCATAAAATATATTAGTGTTATTGTCGTTTTTAATGATTATATTAATTTACGAAAAACAGGAAACTTTTGTTTTCATAGAGACTGATGATATGCTTTCTGAAAAAAATTTATTAAAATAATCAGCTGTTATGGATTTATTGACTTCGCTTAATTTTATTTCATATATTTTCAACCGGAACCGAATCACTTCGAACTTCCAATTATTATTGAATGACTTACAATTAAATGCACCTCTGTTTAGATCATATTCACTTTCATAAAAATAGTTTTCAATTATAATAAATACATTCTACAAAAAACAAATTCTTTCACTAAACATAAAGTGATCGCATATAATAAAATTTATTTTAAGATTGAAGAGATATGTTACACTTACGAAAAAATATTTTAACGTAAATAAAATGGTTTTCCCTCAATATAAATACTCGCATTTGAAATCGATAGTTGCATGAAGTTGTGATGAAATTAAAATACTTGTCGCAACTCTACCCTATATTAGGCCACCTATGTTGTCTTTCCTCCACGCATTAGAATACATTACATAAACCTAAATTGACCAACCCTAACAAACCTACTACTACTTAACTCACTTTGTTAAAAGAATCCGTGACTAAGTGAAAACTATTAAAATCAAAGTTTGAATGTACTAGGTTAATACTATCTAATCCAAAGTGCAAACTATCGAAATAAAAGTTCAAGTGTATAAAGTGAATACTATCTAACACAAAGTGCAATTATTTAAAACCGTTATTAAATTACTAAATATGTTTAATTCAATGTTACATAGTATTCCGTTGTATGTAAAATTTTAATTAAAAATAACAATATTCGATTTTTTCTGTATATCGATACAATTAAATATTTCATCTATCAATGTTATGTATAGATTTAAAATTTATTTATTTGGCAAACCATCCCTCTTATCAAATCTGGGGTCTCAAATGAAGCGTGTTACGTTGTGTCCCAGATACCGGCGTAATTAATTACTTTCCCCACAGGGGCATAATAAGGTCGTCGGATTTTTTGAGAGTAGCCATTGTATTTTTCACACCACCATTAATCTCGCATTGTTAAATGGTTGGGCGGACTCTAGACCTTTATTTATTGACCTTTGAGAAAAGCCGATTATTTTTTACTCTTGGATATCTAAAAAACACAAACCGAATTCAACAGTATTCTCTAGAATACTGTTGAATCATGGCAACCACTTTAGAAACCGATGTGTCGGCATTATTTACAGATGTAAAGTACAAAAGCAGTCATAAAATTACGTGATGTTGAAAAGAAATCTTTTTTATAGTCAAATCTCGATAAAAATCTGAAATTTGATAAATTTTAATTAAAATTTAGAAAACACTTAAAAAGTCGATTGTATGAATTAGAGTAACTACGTGAGTATTTACCCTCTATCTATAGGTAGTTGGGAGATTAACTGACATCTTAAATCGTCGTTGTAAATACCTGGCTTCTACCAACTGGAAGGCCGCTGATGATCATCCATAGGATGTACTCAGCGGAGTTACGTGACACTGGGACGACCTGGGAGGAATTAAGAAGACTAGCGGGGGACAGAAAATCTTCGAGGAACCATGTGATGACCATATGCTTCGAGTAGCGAGCGGATATACAAAAAAAATTAAACTATTAACATTATTTTCAAATTTTAATTATTGATATTTTGTACACTTCCATGTATTTTGTAAAATACATAGAAGTGTACAAAATTTCAGTAATTCAAATTTGGTATTGAAATTTCATCAAGCACACTCAGTCGATGTCTTTAATTATATTATTTTCATATGCAAGATGCGCAAAAAATATTGTTAATATAAAATTTAATAACTTTTAAAATACAATGCCTTTCCACCAAAAATTGACAGTTAACAACTTAAAATTGATAAATAAATAATTGAAGTTAAAATAAAGTAATTTCAAAACCAATTCCACAAGCTAATTAGACGTGTTCGTCGTATAAAATATCTATTAATCACCACATGGATCTCACAAATCGTGAAATGAGGGTTATAAATTATAATATAAAAAAAATATAAAAGCATTCTTGGATATAAATAAGCACACACTACTGCGTTCTTTTGATTGTTCAAAGTTCAGAATAAAGAAAAAATCTTTTCCGTGGAACCTTTTGTTGCAATATCTAGTAAAACACGTTATCAAACTGCTAATACGTGTTATTGATAACCCAATCCACATCGTGACAAATGACGCCATCGCGACATTTCTCATTGGTTCTTTTCCAATTTCTCTCGCGTCATTTGACCCCATCGGCCATTACATCAGTCGTATACGGTGGCTGAACGATCCATCGGTAATAAAGACATCTCGTTACCGGTCTTTCGCCTTCACTCGGCCGCTGTCTCGACCCTTATGATAGTCCCGGAAATTGCATCACACTCCGGAATGCCCCGAACATATCCACGAGAGTTCGCAAGCCGTGCAATAAGCTGAGCTCTGGACAAACCAGTAGGGAAAAATGGTCGGTTGTTTATTAGACGAATACTTCCCCAGTGGCTGTAAAATAGTTTTCTTCCTAGCACCGCAAGGTATCATTTAAATATATATATTATGAGCAAATAAAGTTTAATAAAAATAATGTGAAACGCCTCCTGTAATAAACGATATAGTAGCTAAGTTGTTGAAAATAATCTGTATTCTCATAATCATTAATGAATTTCTGGGTGAATATTTCGTGAAACACGCTATACATTCTTCCCAGTCCCTTGTACAGCTTTACCGCCTACATACAGGTACACCAGTGCTCATTTACCTCTGTAAAGTTATTCAAATCCCTCCCCCTCCTCCATGTATGATCTAAATTTCAAAATTACTGTTTTTTCAAACAAATACCAATTAAATTTGGATTATTGAGATTTTGTACACTTCCTCTTTTGTCACTAACGACCCGGGTTTCGCCTTTCGGCATCTTCAGGCATTCGAGCACACGAATGGACTCGAACTGAAAGGCGAAACCCGGGTCGTTAGTGACAAAATACATGGAAGTGTACAAAATCTCAGTAATCCAAATTTGATATTGAAATTCCATCAAGCACCCTCAGTCGATGTCTTAAAATACCAATTAATAATAACCTTTTTTTACTACAGAAGAAAACCGAAACTCTAAAACAAAGAACTGTACTGTCTTCTGAAATTTATATTTAAATTATACTTATTTCGATAGTAAGATTACCTGTACAATATTGTTTCTTCATCGATTTATTTATTATTTTAAAACCCAAATTCTAGTTTGAGAGACACTAGGATTATGTTTGTTGTTACAAACTCTCCCTTTTATGACGTAGAAAATAGTTGAATGTGGGCGTTCAATGCCTTTCTTACCACTCAAGCAGTGACGGAGTAATTGTTTTGATACTCAAATCGTTGCCTATTAACCAAAAATTTCAACAAATACTAAAAAATATTAAATCGAATTATCGATCGCTAAGGGTTTTTGCCTTTCGGTATCTTCAGGCATTCGAGCGCACGAACGCCTGAAGATGCCGAAAGGCGAAAACCAATTCGTTAGTGACAAAATACATGGAAGTGTACAAAATCTCAATAATTCAAAACACAATTTGTTTGTATTACCTCCACATGTTTATAATGATCAGCACCGTGATGAGCGAAACCGGTTATGATCATTATAAACATTTGGAAATAGTAAAACAAATTCTGTTCTTATTTTAAAATATAATGCCTTTCCACCAAGAATTGACAAGAACACCTTAAAAGTGACAAAAAGTTGATATATCCATTAATTTCAGTCGTTATTTTTTTTAATGAATAGTGCCTTATGGACAATCTATATCGTCTGTGAATTAAAAATGCAATTAAAATTCCATTATTTCATAGTGCATTTGTACATTCACAATATAACTGTCTCTCTGTATCGGTAATGTGTAACTCTAACTCGGTCGTCGGTTTATAAATTCAGAAAAGAAAATCTACTATTTCCGGTCTCCTATCCATCTCGTTACCATTATTTGAATTACTTTAAAGTTTCTGTACAAAGATTTTTTATTATTTTTAATTTAATTATGATTTTCGAATTTAGGCCAGGTTTTCGTCAAATTTTCTAGGTTAGGTTTATTCTTCAGCAGTCACACATTATCTTGGACGATTTATATCGTGCATCTTATCCATCCACTGAGATGACTTACCTGGTATCTTTTCCTTCTTACCATATGCTGTTGGAGACAATCTTCGACTATTTTCTCTGATACTTTACACTTTCTTTTTCCGTCTCCCAACGTTTGCACACGAAATGCAGAACTGACTTTTAATATGGTAGGGCTTAACGTGAAATCATAATAAAGTTTTCATTCAGCACTGGATACAAATTTACTAGTTTCAACTCTGAATAAAATACCTCACTCTTCGCTGCCAAAAGGTAACATTTAATTTATGATAACCTTATGGAGTAGTAATTGATTCCATTATATCCACTCTCATTCGATATCTCAAAGTACAAGTTATATTGCTATAATATTAAAATTGATACCTTAGTTATTCTACTTGGCTTATCACTAACGTGACGCGTTTCGCCTCTTTAAGAAGCATCTTCAGCGCGTCACGTTAGTGATAAACCAAGTGAAATAACTAAGTTATAGATATTGATTTTATATTAAAAATGAACTTCCACAAAGTTACCACCGAGTCCATAGAAAATACATTGATATAATTCAACAATTCAAATTCAAACAAGTTATATATTTATAGAAGAAAATAAGTACATATGAATGGTGTTATTAAATGAAAGAAGTTGAATTGGCCCACGTTTCCTAAACATTTGAGGGAAACATTTTAATTTAAATCTTAAATTTAAAATATCTGAAATTAATTTATTTCAATAAGGCTTCACTATTGCGTTCTATCGATATAATACAAAAGCAGATATGCTGGATTTAGAATCCAATCTACATTTGAACTCGATTCCGATTCTCGGTAAAAAAAAAAACGACGCCAATTTAATTGAAATCCACCTCGGGCTCTATCTAGTCCTTCTCATTCCAAAAGTGAACGAGTTTTTTTCTAGTAACTACAGAAAGCAGCCTATAAGTGAACTACATCTATCGTATCCCTCGGTTTCTTTTTAATTAATTCGTGGAATAATGAATGTCAAACCGATCAGTATTAATTCCATTAAGCTAGTATTTCGATAACATACGAAAATCAAAACCTTAATTATGTAGCATCTATAGTTATATTATCATTAGTTAGTAAAAAAATGAAAATCCTTATATAACTACTACATACATTGCTTTTTTGCACCATATATTTGTATTAAATTAACGATTTTCATACGGTATTTATTTTGATACGGTATTGGAATTAAATGTACTGTTGTGTTTATCACTTTTAGGGTGTTAACTGTCAATTCTTGGTGGAAAGACATTATATTTTAAAAAATAAAACACAATTCATTTGTACTACTTCCACATATTTATAATGATCAGGGTCGGTTTCACTCATCACGAGCATTATCAACTGATAAAAATACAAACATAACAGGCTTATTTATATAAAATTGAGTGTAAAAATGAAGATATATAGAACTGATGGTTCCTGAACTGAGACAAGAAAATACTGATTAACAAACAAATTATACATAAATCAAATGAAAGAGTCTACAATTAAAATGTTATGGACCTCTTGCAAATCATTGAATACTAATCTGAAATCACAAATATAGCTACATTAAAAGTCCATTTAGCTGAACAAAATTTTTAATGACGTTACTCATATAATATACAATAATGAATCAGGGAAATTAAAAGAAAAAATTAATGAACCATGAAACCCAAAAAAATGTTGTGTTTATACTTAATAAAAGAAAAATTAGTCTAAATTTTACTTTAATCCTTTACCGCAATATGTCTACATTTAAATCTCGTGATTCCCATTCTCATTCGGAGTTTTTCACACTGTGATAATCTGATGTTTACTACTTATTTGAGTAAATGCAATTTTACATTTATCAACAATATTTTTTTTGACGAAGCAGAACTGTACCACTGTTGATTTAGTAATTAATATATATCCACATTCACGTCCGCTCATAGTAAATTGGAAACTGTGATTTTCAGAAAAAAATAAACTGTATTGCCCTCTGTGGGTAGCGGTTAAATTTAAAAAAGCCATACATAAGTTTAACTATTGATCGTTCAAAATGGTTTCATAACACATTAATAATATATTACTAAAACATAAAAAATCGATCGGACCTTCTATCATGTATGACATCCACATGGATTTTATTTCCAAATTAATTCTTCGGTTGAGACTTGTCATAAACTTATTATATTAAAGCTTTGGATGAGAGATAATAATACACTTTAAATAAATTGTATTATAATTATCGTTTTATAGAAACCACCGCTAAATTAACCATCGAATGATATTTAAAAAATTTATATTTTATGGTCATTCATTGTTTACCATACAATTCGTGTATATTAGTGCTTTTCCAGATAAAAATTTAAACTCTAATTTTATAATCAAACCTTTGGCGTGTATGTAAATGAGTCACTTAAACAAATACAAAAATTACTCATATATAAATAAATAGCTTTACGATATAGTTAGTCCAAAGATGCTTTTCGTAAAGCAGCGAAACACGCGTCACACTTAGTAACACAGGTAGTGGAATAACTTAGTTATCATTTTTTTATTTGATATTAAAAAATAATTTCAAACAAAGTTACCGCCGAATCCATAGAAATTATTAATTTCTGTTGGCTGATACTTTCAAATGTAGGCGTTTTACAACGACTTTACATTCGAATCATTTTTAGTTTCCGTTCTTCTCCAGTTGATTAATTACATTAATTTTAGATTCAGATCCGTCTATATTCATAGGAATAAAATACTTTTACTAGAAACTAGAATATTTTTATCTAGACCAGTTAGACTCACAGACTACAAAAATTGATAATTTTACTCCATATTGTATTCAAATAATATGGAATAAAGACCATATGTGTTAGCTGATGTTTCTATTTTTTTTTTTGCAAGTATGTTCTTATGAAAACTGTATATACTTTTCTGCATCCGTTCGTGTATGACTGACCCTCGAATCAGAAGTTCGTTTATTTATTTTCTGAGCGGGCAGATTGGGAAGTGTCCACAATATACGTAAATTCCCTTGGTGAATTTCAAGCGGGTCCGCCATTTAAAACCGCAGCCTCTTAAAACCGTTACGTTGTACGGAGATTCGGCGGGAAAGCTTGCGGTGCCGGAAATTTAGGTGAACCTACTCGGTTTTGTTCCATTAATAAATTATTATTATTACGTTGACATTGTTTGGGCCCGAAATTGAAATCTCTGTTAAAACATTTAATTATTAATTGATGACAGATATACGAATAAGCTTTATTGCTTGGTGTATTTTGCATTTATATTTATTTCTGATGATGATGATTCTTTATATATTATGAGCAAATCATTTTTTTTAATGAAAAGTAGAATTTAATATTTTTGATTGATTATTAGAATATGAAAAACATTGTACAATCCGATTATCAATAATTCAAGTAGCATTTATGTGTGTAATATATAACTCATTAGTATATTAATTATTTGGATCGGGAATAATTTTGAGATGTATGAATTTACTTGCACATAAATACTAACCTCTTTTAAGGTGTTAACTGTCAATTTTTGGTGGAAAGGCATTATATATTTAAAAATAAATCAATTTGTTTGTACTACTTCTACATGTTTATAATGATCAAGACCGGTTTCGTTCATCACGAGCATTATCAAGTGATAAAAATACAAAGATTACAGGGATATTTATACAAAATTTAATGTTAAAAATTAAGGTATATGAAACAGTTGGTTCATGAACTAAGACTAGAAATTACTGAGAATCAAACAAATTATACATGAATCAAATAAAATATTTGTTTTATGATCAGTAATTTCTTGTCTTCTTCTATTTCTAATTTTCGTCTTTCACGAAAAGTTGTTTTTCTTTGAATAAGAAATGAAACTTTCACGATAAGTTTTGGCTTCATATTCGATGTCAAGCTAAACGTTGCGAAAAATGGCGGTCGGATAAGTATTCACTCTACATAACAGTCGTATCTTGTCGTATTTGTTGCGTATTCCATTATGCTTTTGCGGAAAACATTCGCATATTCTTAAACATTTATATTTGTCATAAATTGCTTTCTATTACCTTACGTGTTGTGTTGTTCCCCCTCCTATCCGCCAGGGTCGCAAAACGCCGCCGTTTTTCCTTCGCATTTTTTTAATAATACGCCTTTACAATTTCGTGTCGCCTTTCTGCCATCTGCCTTATCTGTTCTTTGAAGCCGCCAGTTAAAAAGAGACCGAGAATATTTTGTAACACGAATGTAACATTAGAAATATTTCACGAATAATCCTTTCAGTTTGCATAAATCTTTTTTAATGTCTTCCTCTCTGTAAATGAGACGTACAAATTTTGTTTTGTTAGCATTAATACCACCTTTTTTTCATAATGCCATTCGTTTTAAATTATGACATTAAAATGGCTACCTGCTTGTTTATTGTTTACTCTCTACCTCTAAATAAAGTGAGCGAAATTGTAATTGCTTTCACCAACTTTCTCTACACATATTTTTGTTTAAAAACCCGATTCTTTTGCGTAACACGGCATTATTTAACAAAACCAACTTTATTCAGCGCATGAACATGTTTATCAATTATAAAATCTTTTTAAAACCTTTATTTTATCGCGCTTAAGAACTGATACTTGCGGCAAATACCAGAAATATGGTAATTCTATTATCAGGAATTTATAAATAAGAAACCGCAAGCGGCAGTAGACCTTGATTTTGTATAGGCACTGCATATTTATCAGGGAAGCGTAGGTATTGTCTTTATCGTCTAACCAGATGGATTTTGTCGTCCTATAATGCCTTCATTAAACTGGTAAAACTTGTACTAACAATAAGATTGGCGAAAAATACAAAATATCGATGGCACCATAACAAATAAGGAATCGAAAAGGAACATAATTACTGATATTCTACATCAGAATTTACTTTAATTCCAACCGAAACGCTCCGGCATCGCTGTTGTTTACAGTGAAAATTCAGTAAAATGTTAACACATTTTTTGAGTAACGTTTCCCCCTAGCAAATAAAATATTTTTGCATACGGCTGCATTAATTCTTTTATAATTAAAATTATAAATACTTTAAATTTGAGTTATTGAGATTTTGTATACTTCCATGTATTTTGTCAAAATTTTATATAAATTAACGAATATAATTACACGGGTTTAAATAAAAAAGAAAATCTTTAAAATTAAACAATTAATATATTTTTTAAAAGAGAACTTTAAAAGAACCAGTACTTATAATTGTGATATAATATAAATAATAATTGGAAAATACTCATTTGGTAACCCTACTGCTATGTAAAAACTATTTATCGCACTGTTGGTATGTTTTTTTTATATTAACATTCGAGCAGGCATTCGAGCGCACGAATGCCTGAAGATGCCGAAAGGCGAAACCCGGATCGTTAGTGACAAAATACATGGAAGTGTACAAAATCTCAATAACTCAAATTTGATATTGAAATTCCATCAAGCACCCTCAGTCGATGTCCTTAATTATAAATACTTAATTTACACTCTTACTTTACTTGTTTGACTGTAGTTATTACAGACTCAAATTGTTAATAATCAGACATTTATCAGGTACAGATCTCGTCTAATTTATATCAATATTACTTGTGTGTGCGAAAAAGAATCATTGATATAGAAAATAATGTAAACACGAACCATTATCAATATAATTATTTGTATTAAATAAATTTGCATTAAATAAATTTGCATTGATAAGGCCGCCAGAAATTCATTTAACAGTCACCGTCAGAATAAAAGGTAAGGTTAGAAATACTAACCATAAATTATTTATTCTACCCTCTATAATTCTAACCGATACTATTAAATATAAATTCTTACCAATTTTTTAAAAATCATGACCGAAACTGAATTAAAATTCTAACCAGAAAAATGCGAGCCTTTATGAATTTCAATACACAGGTACATTCACATTCTGAATGTTAACAAAGTTTTCACAATTGCTGACAGTGGTACCATGCTACCGGCTAGTTACACTGCATTCAACTCGTTAAAAAACGTTATGTGTGTATTGATTTGTCTTATAGGAGTGAGTCGTAGATCAATATTTTTCAAATCTCATCAGTCGAGTGGAGCAATCCAAAGCAAGGACGTCCAATTTCTCGCATTTTGTACTCATTTTTATTTAATCAATAATTCTTCATATAAAAAAAACATACCAACAGTGCGATAAATAGTTTTTACATAGCAGTAGGGTTACCAAATGAGTATTTTCCAATTATTATTTATATTATATCACAATTATAAGTACTGGTTCTTTTAAAGTTCTCTTTTAAAAAATATATTAATTGTTTAATTTTAAAGATTTTCTTTTTTATTTAAACCCGTGTAATTATATTCGTTAATTTATATATGTCATTTTCAAATTTGGATTATTGAGATTTTGTACACTTCCATGCGCTCGAATGCCTGAAGATGCCGAAAGGCAAAACCCGGGTCGTTGGTGACAAAATACATGGAAGTATACAAAATCTCAATAACTCAAATTTGATATTGAAATTCCATCAAGCACCCTCAGTCGATGTCTTAAATTATATGTCATTTTGTTTTAAACCTCTACGAATATATTATCAAACCATATTCGTACCCAATGTTGTTAATGTATCCTTTGCGTATTTCGTAGATGACGATGGTGGATGGCCTGTTGAAAGTATTTTCGGTGGATTCGACGGTAACTTTGTAGAAATTAATTTAATATAAAATTTAAATTTATAACTTAGTTATTCCACTGGCAGCGTTACTAATGTAACGCGTTTCGCTTCTTTAAGAAGCATCTGAACCAGGGTTTGGAGGTGAAGATGCTTTCTAAAGAAGCGAAACGTGTGACTTTAGTAATACAGCCAGTGAAATAACTAAGTTTTCAATTTTGATGTTACATTCTGTTCAAAGTAATAACTCGGTACACTGAAAATCAGATAACTGTACATACATTTATATTATTTAGTGTTAAGAAACTCTAGTAAACACTAGAAATGATCAGCCGTTGGCTAAGTGTTTATTACTATATAGCCAATGAAATATAAATAACCTTTGCAAATTTTGTTGCTATCTATCTATATATATATAAATGAATGTCTGTTTGTTGGTTTATTGGTTTGTCCGGATCTTATAGGCTCCTAAACTACTCAACCGATCGCGACGAAACTTTCAGGAAGGACTTATTGTGATCATGCCGGGAAATATTATATAAAATAAATGTTTGTTTGTCCTTTACGCGTTCCTTTACCATTCATATGATTTCGATGAAACTTCGGTGATTTGTTGAGCACACACCCGTGAAGGGATCTGAAGAAAAAAAATTGAAAATCTAAAATTGAAAAAAAGAATCAAATACGTACAAACAGCGACATCTAGGAAAAACCTTCTGATTTATTCGTATACGCACCAGACGAAAAACAAAAATATTGTGTTATAACAAGTGTGATATTGAAACTCGGGTTCGGGTCGGGCCAGACCTGAAGATGATGGGCTCGAACCGGGTAAGTCTATGAAATTTCGGCCCGTGCCGACCTCTAATCCAAAAGCAGTTCAATAAACAGAATTAAAACACAAACAGTTTTTTTTTTTTGAGTGGCATTGCAACGCATGCCGGGTACTCACTAGTTATTCATTAAATTGCACCTGGTGACCATTTTCTGTCCACACATACATCTTAAGTTCAAATTAAAATCATACAAATGTACTGTAGGGCCTTAATATATTAATTATTATCGTACGAAATGAACGATCCCATGTAGCTCTGTATCGGTCCAAGAACATGATGAATCTTGATCGTTATTAGATTACGGAAGGCGGCCGTGAAACAGCGGTTGCATACTCATAACGCGTGGTGTTGGCACAACCAACTTGTAGTTTTTAATGATCTCTTTAGCCATTTATAGGATTAAGTTGGGTGAATGTAAAGATTTGTAACTTCACATAAAATTATAGGTCGATAGAAAAATTCACGTACGCAACAGCCTATTCAGTGATTCATACCATACCGTTGATCGCAGAATACGATTGTGATTGTAGACAAACCGTAGAATGTTACCAGTGTTACCACGCAACCATATTCATCGAAAGAAATATACCGATTTCCATAAAACATGTATTAGAGTGGAAATCGCACACCTCAGATGCGAATGTATTTAACTTGTCCGGTTCCTCTCTTATTCATTCTTATATATTTTTATTTTAATAATAACATTTTCTAGATGGTTATTTTGTTGGAATGATTATTTATTATTCAGAAGTGATACGTTAGTAATTTTACCTAAAGTGTATAAAAAATACGGTTTCCAACCACAATATGTTATTTTTACATTACCGATATATTATTCAATATAAGACCACGTCAATCTCACTGGGGCTTACACGGCTTTCGTTTTAAACTATGTACACGAATACGATTTCTTTAAAGCCTTGAACTAAACGTAGCCAATAATGACTACTAAAATAGCTTGTAAGTCACGTATTGCGCTGACATTTAATTTCGACCCTTGGCATATTTAAATACGATCGATACTTATGGACTATGAGGTCGCTCAATAAGAAGTAATATGTAACGCTTATTTTTGAAACCGTGCTTGTTGAACTAGTGTTATTCATTGTCTTTCCTAGAAGAACACTTTAATAATTCAACTAAACTAAAGTCATTCATCAAAATTTAAGAAGTGTGTAGTCGTTACAATGCTTTTTCAGTACAGTAATTATATCTGAGATTTTTTCTTAAATTTCACTACAGCTTTATAATATAAGGCGCTAGATATTTTTAATTTTAAAAAGTTACATGAGATAAACTCGATGACAATGCTTGAACTCACTCGAGATCAACTCGAGGAGAAAAGACGTCAGGAACACCCATGGTCAAGATACCAAATAATAGATTTGAAAATACAATTTTTAATATTGATCTTGTAGGGACTTAACCCCAAACTATTTTATCGCTAGGGAAAAACTCGTACCTCAAGGCCGCCAATAAATTGGTAAAAAAATGTCTTGCAACTAAAAGAAAAACAAATGCTCTTCATTTCCTTAGTAATTAAAAGTTTAATTTGCGAAATTTTATAAGCGTAACAAGAAATATTCTTCAATATAATGTTTGGTTTTGTAGTGAGTCGAAAAAATATTAAGAAGGTTTACCGAGCAGGTTTCAGCATCATCTAATTTAAATACTATAAAACAGTATTAATTTGTCTGAAGTATCCCGCGTCTCACTCAAGGGAAACATTTCGATACCCGAAGCAATATCGCGCAATGTTAACGCTCTTCCCAGATGTGCATGCTGTGGCTACACTATGGATGAAGAAACAATTGATCATTACATAATATGCGATCGTTAAATACTTAGCCTACCAATGGAAAATAGTTGGGCAGGTAATGCTGCAGCTGTTAACTGTATTGTAGCCCAATCTATTGTTATCTAGTAATCCGTGGCCAGCGATATTACAAAACAATAATTTATTTTAGTGTTAATTTTATCAGAAGTTCTTACCGTTACTGTTTGTTTAATGTGGAATATTTACGGTAGATATTTGTTTCATTTTATAAAGTCTACATTAACAGAAAACAATATTTAATCTTATATATTGATACGTAAAATTCTCATAATCAAATTGTTCTACATAAACACCTGCACTCTGAATGAATGAATATTTCGGAAAATACGCTTCTTTTTCATTTTATTCAACATTTATTATCGGTATATGCTTGCATGTTGACGTAATGTAATATATAATAATTATCTGTCAAAATAAAGACGTGAATTATCATCCGTTTTATGAAATTTCTCAAAAAAAAATAATATTAGATGAAAGTATAATAAATTATATTGCTTGAAATTTTCGCAAGAAAATTTATTCCTTTAAGTCTGCGTCAAAAGAAGACATTTTGTATCCCACACTTCTTAAGTTTGTTTACAGAATATATTACGTTTTGATCTCAAAAGTAACCACGATATATTTTCTACGTAAAAAGAACATTTTTACAAAAATTAAACATAATAATTTTCATTATTGTAAAAATATTCAATATTATGAACAACGCTCAGATGTATTTTACTTCAATTTTGCATATTAAGCATTATTAATGTCATTAAATAATTGTGCTCAGTTAATGGACTTTTAATGTACCTATATTTGTATTTATTGATTTGTAAGAGGTCGTTAACATTTTAATTGTAGACTATTTTATTTGGTGTATGTATAATTTGTTTGATAATCAGTAATTTCTAGTCTTAGTTCATGAACCAACTATTTTATATATTTTAATTTTTTAACATTCAATTTTATATAAATAGCCCTGTTATGTTTGTATTTCTATCAGTTGATAATGCTAGTGATGAGCGAAACCGGTCCCGATCATTATAAACATGTGGAAGTAGTACAAACAATTTTTTTTTTTTGTGTTTTATTTTTTTTAAATATAATGCCTTTTCACCAAGAATTGACAGTTAACCTCTTAAAAGTTATTAACGTAAAAATATACAATAGTATTACACAACCGATCATACTATAATAATGGGCTAATATTCGACACTCAATGTCAGTGGTTCTCACGTGAAATTTTTACTGTTGCCACATAATTGATATCGGCGGCCAATGGAAAAGTCGCCCACACAATGATCACATTGTAATTTCCTTGAGTATCACTGTTCCAACTTCTTTTTGTTTTGGATCTTAATATAAACAATCTGTAAAATTACTCTTTTCATAAAAAATCGTGATAATCCTAAAATTGGGATAAAATTTGTATGAAACAAAATCACCGATTCTCAAGCACCATATTTATATACCTACTGGTAGCAACATTAAATATATATGCTTGAAATATAGTACATTTATAAAACAATAAATCATTGTTTTTTCATATTTTTTTTTGTTAAGTCCTGTTTCATCAGCCGCATATTAATTGCCACATCTGTCGCAGTAATCGAATGAAAACAATTTTCCGGGCAGCGTACCTTCGGTCGATAATATCATTTATGTTTGAACCGCAAAGCCTTTGCGAGAAACTGTTCGGCTGTGTGCTGTGTGTATGGTACGCAAATGTTTTGATGTGCCAGTAGGTACCGTTCGTCCCTTGCGGTGCGCAGTAAATAATTGTGTGCCAGCCAGATTGACAACCATTTACACCTGCCTTTAAATGTAGTAGTTTATAGTCTCCTTACGTTCCTAAATAAATGATAATTAATAAATTTGTGTTAATTTTGACACTTTGTTAAATTAAAGTGTATCGAATACGTAGACCACCTTGATAGTTCTTAGAATTAATTAATTTCACTCCATTTACCGATACAATTGAGAATTTTAAGAACCTTTAAAAAGTCACTAAAATGTTTTATTATATTATGATATATCCAACTACTTCAACTTTACTGTTATGATCTTTTTACGATACAGTTACTTCTCGACTTTAACTTTGCACTCGCTGATCAATTTCAAGAGACAATAATGAATCTCAAATGCTTATGTATTGTAATTACTTACTGATGCTAATTATGTATATTATTTATAGTAGGAAATCGAACCATTACGACAGACCTACATGATGGGCCGGAACAAAATCCCGACTTAAGCCAAAAAGTGACTGTAAAAATAACTACTTTGATATCATTTATATAAACTATAATAATACTAGTATAACCGAACCCGTCATAGATGACAGTATTGACATTGATATATCGAATGTCTAAAGTATCTAGTACGTCGAAACTGTGTGTGAATTGTTTATACCGCGAACGCCTACATCATGAAAAAATTCATACCTGCATGTGATATGCGATAATAATAAAAGTTTACAGAGCGGTATGGGCTAATATATAAGATATATATTGCATCAAGAACGTTTCCTTTAGTTATATGTTGAGTTCAGAAAGTAATCTCAGACAATACATATTTGTATATATATTATTAAATAGCTTCTTTTATAATTGGTATGTACAAAAATAATTAGTTCGGGCAATTGTGTGCGACGTCATATTGTGATGGACAGAGTGTGAGGCGTTTCAGTTTCGCCAAATCGCCGTGGGTGTTAAACGTTGTTGCGCGAAAGCGGTAGCAACTGGCAATAGACACAAGCGAGGTAACCTACCGTCTGATGATGTACTGGCATTCCCAAACCGGCCATTACTCACCTCTCCTACCCACTCCTACCTGCCTCGAGACCAATTTCGTAATCCGCACCTAGCCAATTGGCGGGTGTTCGCTATGAAACTGGTCTACCATTATCCCACTGAATTATTCCAGTAAATGCTGAATAGAAATCTCTATTCTATGACGTATTTATTGTCTATTGAAACTGTTTGAAACAGCTTAGTTAAATTACCGTTTATATAACGGAATTATCGCACCCCCAAAGAACGATTGTCTCTAGTCATTTTTTTTTTCAATATACGGCCTTAAATTTTGGTTTTCAAGAAATCAAAAGTGACTTTGTTCAAAAAAGATATACCCCCAATATTCATTATAATACAAAAAATCGATAAGATATTGTAATATGTATATTCTAAAAAAATTACATTCAAATTAATTTTGGTAATGTCTAGGGGTATTGTTTTGCATAAATAAAAAAAAATATCTTGCCTTACAGCTAACAGCCAAGGCGTCAGATATTTTTAAATCACACGAGATAAACTTAAATGGGTTAGGCAGTTGGTAATGAGGAGAAATTTCAAATGTGTAGTAATTAAAATCGTTAGTCACTCTCTTACTGAATGAAGATATAACCGGTCGATGTGTTTTACATTGCCTAGTATTTCATCAGAATCCCAGAAAACCTAAACTTAACACTTTTTAAGTAATATACATACTGCAAATAATTGGCCTTTATCGTTTTTAAATCACTTTTTGTATTTTCAATAGCCCGGCATGTAGCCAGGTGATCAACGACGTTGCCTTCGCTTGCGGTGTCCACGATTCTGAAATCCAGTACGATCACTTTCATTAATATATTTATGTTCGAAGGCATCTTCATGTCTAAAATCTCTTACCCAATCTGATCCTAAAAACGGAACGTAGTGGAAGTAATAAGGAAACTACTATACCTAACCCCATCCTTCTATTCTTACTGTCTGAGAAGTTGAACTACTGTTCTGATAAAAATCCATTCAGAATCAATATGCTCCACATTTAGAGCGTAAATGGTTAAATATAATAATATTTTTCCAATTTATTCGGCATTGTTTTCAATATGAAGTTATAAGTAGAATTTAATTCATAGAGTGCGCGAGTTATCCTCATAAAAACCTGTCCAAAATCAAAACCCCACTCATATCGATGTTACATATGTGAATTCCACACTATTCATTTATTGTCAATAGTTACTAGATGAATCTTCTTGGTCGTAATTATAAATGTCGCCTTAAATAATATGAACACAAAATAAAGTATTTTTATTAAATATGGGTATATAGAAGTCAGTTTAATTGAAATACTCATGTACGCTGTATATAATAAATTTGTTAGACTTTGTGAACACACGGCTTTCAAAAGTAATGGATTTTCACCGCATGTCGTCGTTTTGTAAAAATTTGCGTGTTTCCTAAAAACGTGTAAAACCAAATGGCTATATATAATTGGAATGGTTTCAAATCGTAAAATTTATACCACCATTTTAACTTCATAGTAACATTACAAGCTTTTGTATTTTTTTATTATTCAAAATGCTCTCTTCCTGTACATACAAAATTCGAATTAATTTAACATGATGCAAACCATTCAATGCTATGCTCATGTCTTTATGGTATATATTATGTTTATTTTAAAGATAAAATATTTTTTCTGTATTGTGACAAAATTATTTTGAAATTATACAGCAGCTATTTATACGAAAATTGCAAAAACAAATTAATCAGTTCTGTGTCTTCAAATCCTCTATAATAAAATTGTTTTTCATCAGAAGTCCTAAAAACTTTTTATTTATAATATAACATTTTCCTATATGTTTTTTAAGCGCTGATAAACCTAGATTGTAATGTAAACTGAAAGGCCAATTTCGTTTTCTTTAATACCATTCGACTTGTTTATTTTGGCACGCTATTTTTCAATTAAGTTTCTCCTCATTCCACTTTTAAAAACGCGACCCTGTTTTCCCCAACATCTGTTTTATTGGAGTCGTTTGTCATGTTTTTTTTTCTTCATAATCCATATGAATTATGCACAGCCTACTGTTGTTTGGAAAAAGGCTGTAAATAATTACTATTAAAACAGTGCCATAGCATTACTGAAACTGCTTTCATTTATTTTTACTGTTGAGCGCAATTTTATAATTTATATCGTATTAACTCGTGGTTCAACAATCAAATTCGACAACGCTAAAATTAAAACTAATAATTTGGAAAATTCATTATTTCTAATTAGTGTTTCTCAACCAGGGGGCACATAGGAAATATCAGTTTTGGGCAGCCACAGCAGGCTTTTGGAAGTCCACGGCCACCCGAAATAAAATTAACCAAGACCTATACATAAATTAAATAGAATTTCAATTTTATAATACGTTTTTCATGTTTTTCGTATTCGCGTCTTTGGAATCGAACCCGTAATAAAGTCACTCATGCTACCATAGCAACCACCCTTGAACAAATTGTCAGTTGAGCGCGGACTCGCGACATATTGTGACAAGTCGACAGTAACAATACTATTGTTGTAGTAACAAATCGATCCCTGAGTTATTTTTACGAAAATATTTGTAATTTATTAAGGTAAATAAATTTCTTATAATTTTCTTTTTGCGAATTCGTATATTAGTGAAATCTGCTGAATATCTTGTCCTAAATTAATTTCCATTATTTTGAATTCGTTTTTATATACAATATACGCCTATTAATGTATTATAGATAAATAATTTAGTTTTTCTTAAATGAATAACATATCAAATTTATTTTAATGACTAATACATTTTCTGTGGGACAATATTAATAAAAAATATAAAATTGTATTTCTACCTATTAGTTTTGAGCAATCTTCTGGCTCATAATTGTTTATGGTAAAAATAATAGGAGTGGGTAATTTAAAAAATTCTCTCCAAAACTTGGATGGCCTTAGCTACGCCACTGGGTAGGGGGCCACGTGTTACAAAGGTTGAGAAACTATGCTGAAAACGGTGATCGGTGTAATTGGAAATCCTTTCTTCTGTTACATAAATTTGTCACTATTTAATTAATTTAGTTTTATTTCGTATCCAATAAATTATGGAACTAAATCAGTGGCTTTTTGGTATACACTTTTAAGGTAAACAATAAACAATTTTCGCATATCATATCATTATGTCTAAAATGGTAAAATATCAACATCTTGTAGTAAAAATTTATGCGTATAGTTTGATAAGACATCTCCAAATATAGTATGATTGTTAACCTTTGCTTTACTTGAAAGAAATATTAAAGATATTACTTTTCATTTTGCTTTTGAATTGTATGTGAATAATCCTATAATCTATAATACATGTTTTCAATGCCTTATGCCATGTACTATTTTTAATTTCTCTTCTCTGATAATCATTTTAAAATTATAACAATGACGCAAATACAGTTTTATAAATTATATGACGTGCGGGTACTTCCACTGAAATATATTGCACTGTCGAAATAAAATGATAAAATATTACTACTAACTAGCAAAATATCAATCTCATAAGAGAATGAATTTAATCCACCGTTTCATTTTGGGTGATTTCCATGAAGATTATTACAAGAGCAAAACAATTTGTCAAAAGCTTTTACGTTTCCCACCTCCACTGTGACATACGCCTTGCTCGAGTAGAGAGGCTATGTGTGAATGCCAGTACTTATAAATTAATGTACACATGTGCTCGAAAGCATCCCGCGAGCTTTCGCCAACTCTATGCAAACTCACGCCACCTATTGTTGAACTATCAAGTGCGTTGCTTCAAATAGTCATACTTCAAGTTAAATTTGAACAATAATAGTGCCTCTATTTAAACCACTCATAGTGTGAATAGAATACACGAACGTTTTCAGTCAATAAATATAGAATAACAAGTAGTTTCCGTTTGATTGCCTAAATTTTATTTCACTGTTTTTGCGGCACAATTTAATTTATGGCATAGATAATTGATATTGTATATAATGTGAACAGAAAATATGCAACAATAAATTAATAGGTATGTATTGTACATAAAAACGATTTAATTTTTTTTAATTATTCTAGGACAAGATATTCAGAAGATTTTACCAAAATAACATGAAATATCGCAAAAAAAAAACACAAATTTATTTCTCGGCTTTGCTTGCTCTTCGCGAAATCGTCAGCAACATTATCAAAATCTATTTTATCTACCAGTTAGTGTTCTATTGAAAGTATTTCAAGATTTTGTAATAGCAAATTGCTCACTGTCAATAATAAATATTTTTTTTTTTTATTGATTTCAAATTTGAAAAACTCTAAAAACTATTTGGGACAAAATTATATCTTTCAATAAATTGCAAAAGTTAAATGGGGCCGTCGCCATCCTTTTACACATCTTTCATTATGCTTAACAGCAACATAATTTTGAATTCTTTCCGATCAATATCATCCCGATCTTGACTTACAAGACACTCATCATTTTCGTTTAAAAGAATCGATGGAGTAGAGTTATTTCATGAGTGAGTCCAGTAAAGAAAATATTACTATCCGCAATTCGGTTTCCAATGATAGTTCAGCATCTTGTGATTGTCACCAGACATTTTCTTCTTTCTCCTTTTACAATGAGGCTTTTTGATTATCCTTAGATCTTTCAGAAGCGAAATATTGTATTTTGTCACTGACTCATACATTTATAATAATATTTATTTGTTTAATACCTACCGAATTTTTTATTCATTTTCAAAAATGCCGCCCTTAAAAAGTATATTTTGTCGACGAGTCATAAACCATAAATTAAACGGAATAAAACATGGTCAATACAATATAGCTTGCACTGATTCTGTATATATCACTTTTTATTCGTAAAATTTGAGAAGCTACATACTGATTTGACATTTGCAGCAAAAATGCCGAAATAATAATTTATAGCGTCATGGACAAGATTGTGTATTTTTTTGGTCTGAAGAATTAATATGAATACAGATGATGATGCATAGTTAAATTATTAAGACACGTGTTCCCGGCTCGAATGCCTCTGGCTTAGTTGGACGAGTGAATATATTAGAAGTAAAGAATCCTATTAATTAAATGAAAATAATGCGACACTCACGCAGAATAAAGGCAAGTACAGCTTGTTATATTTACCTGTATATTTTTCCATTCATAGGTAAGAATGACGAAAACATTCAAATGCTTTTTTTTTCGTTTAACTCTATTTGAATAATTCATTTTCAAAGTTCTCACGCAGGTAGACAAATCTATTCAATCATTCGTGTTTATCAAAACGTGTTTTTAAGTACTTACAATAAATAACTCGGTCTTACGCAACTTGTCATGCATAAATAATCGATTTAAATTATTTGTACGTGTATCGCTTTTTTAGCCTGGAACATATTCCTGAGAGCATTCACTTGTTTGCCTCCTTGAATTTGCAAAGCCACCGTTCTAAGTCATGTTGGTACGAGTGCATGGCAGGTACTCGTTATTTCACATCTCAGCTCTTCCTGGGTTAAGGGAGCGTTTAAACTTAATTATTCAAACTAAACTTTTGAGAGTTTCCTCGTTGTAAAGCTTCATACACTTGTGCATGATAATACTTCTCGGTGTTATCAAATGTTTTTCGTTTCATTCAAATCGGAGAATTTTCCTTAATTTTTTTAATTCATCTTGTTAAAACTTCCGCACATAATAAGATCTAAGAGATTTGTTTTTTTAAGGCATCATTTTATCTTATTGCGTATAATCAGGATATGATAAAGTCTGTTAATATTTAGTTTGAATATTATAATTAATAAAATTACTTCATTTAACGAACAGCTTTGGTAATGATTACATTATAATTCTTGCATATCATTTGAAGTGTTATGTAGTAATTATGTATTACACATGGGAAACTCCCCCCCCACCTCCCACATAGTAGTAATTAGTTATGCTATTATTGATACATTCCCTTCTACACGCCACATAAACAATTCTCCTGTGCTGTTTTTTTCTGGTACGTCAAATAACTAAACAATTAGATACAATATTAACTTCATAGTTTAATTGAAAACACTTGTTTTTTTATTAAAATGCTTCTTAAAGAAAATAAACATGTGTCGCATCTATTTACGCAAAAAGTGGTCTGAAAAAGTGGCCCATTTTGTTTTTATGTTGATTATCAAAGATTTTTATTTAAACAAATGCAACTTAAATAAATCTTCTTATTTTATTCGTCCAAATACATTTCTTATAAATACATTTAACATACAGTGAGGTACGGAATATATTTGGCAAAAAAATCTTAATATTTTCATTAGCAACCCAATATGTGCCAGTATCTTGCAGCACAGCAGCGTTATGTACCTTCATCGTTTGCTAATAATGTCTCTAAAGCTATCACGTCAGATTTAATTGCTCTGCACCGAAGTGTATTGAAAACAACCCGAAATTTTTCGATAATTTTGTTACAAATTAGTAAAATATTACGGTTCCCCACAAATGCAACACGAATGTAGTTTTTTGATTTGTATATAAAATACCATCAACAAGTAAAAACGTTTTTACAGTCTACAATACTAGTTATTTACTGTATGATATATATATTACGCTGTAGATGTTTATTTGTCTATATATTGAATTGTATCTTCCTAAATATATGACAATGTTTTCAATATTCAAAGCTTATTACACTTAAGCTTGATAAATTAATTGAACCATATTCGAGTATATTTGAATATTTCAAAATGACAGCATTAGATATAAATAGATTTTTTTTAATGGAAAATTATTGTTATTTGGGTGCAGTTGTTATTTTGCCCTGGCTTCATGATTTCACCTAGTACAGTTGATCCTCAGCAAACCTCTCAATTTAACAATATAGAACAAGTTCCAACTCAACCTGTAATGGCTATATTTTGCTGGGACGTGACGCAACTTCCTGCCGCACATTCCCGTTTCCCTGTTTTGTAGGACGCGAGAAAACTTTTTGACCGCGTCAGCCGAGGGGCGTTTGAATTGTAGCTCAACTTTTTTCACACTTCGCAGATAAATCAAATCCTTAGTTATTTCTCACATGCTCTTATTTACTAGAATATACCTCTGTGACAACTTCCACTGTTTTATTTTCGTTGGAAAGTATGTCGTATGAAGAAGTTCCAAGTTGTGATAATATTTATCACTACGCATATATTATATTTTCCAGGCAATGGAAGCCATATAAAACAACCTGATTCACTACATATCATGGGTCATCCTTAATTCGAATTTCGAAACCCCCTCTATATTTCCACTGGACCATGAGTCATTAAATATGTTACCTCTATTCAATGACTTTAATTCAAAGAAGAGTTCAATATTCATTAATATTTACATCTAAAACACCTTTATCGTTGTCATTTGCATTATATGTATAAACTAGCTCTTCAGTTATTTTTTTGAGTAATACTATTTATAATATTTCAACATTTTTTATAACGATCCCTAACCGATGACTCTTGATTTTTAGAATCATATATCAGGGTTATGCTTAAATCATTACAAATGATGTAATAAAATATACCTTACACTACACTACAAATTATTATAACCTCAGTGTTTTCATTGCATTATTTGCAATAATTTAAATGTATATACTGTTTTTGGCCAACACTCTCTGGGTCTCTCAGAGAGCGTTAGGAGCGTCTGAATGCAAAATTTTCCTTATGTTTAAATTATGACTTCCTTACAATGTAAAGCTGCTGTCTACATTTTTACCAGAGCTGAGATTATTCTATACTATACAAATTGTTCCATTTTCACATTTTCTCATGAACCTTTCATTTTAATTTTTATTAATTTAACTAATAACGGTGCAACTACACACCGTTTGATATTGCAGTTTTCTTTTAATGATACTCTGTTGACAAACACTTTGAAAATCAAAATTAAATAAAGAAAACTAATCATTGTATAACTTAAGGCAAATTAGTATCATTCGATATATTTTACATACATTTATTGTTATGATGTCATTCCACTGAACTTATTATACGACATTCACATACATAAAACCATCATAGCTGTATTAAACACTATTTAAATGTGTCTTATCGCACATTATTTTTGGTTACATACTACTTTTAGCTCACATATTACATCATGTTCAAAATTGTTAAACCAACCATGATGCTGTTGATAACTGAATTAATTCTTAATTATTTTACAGACAATTTATTTAGGGTTGGAACCGACATCCAGATACGAACATCCTTAATGGAGTAGATGTCACACGGTATTTATATGCCTATCCCTTTCGTCGTGTAACGTTCTCGTTGACAAATGTGTACCGTTGTGATTATATCCTTGAATATTAACCCAACCTCTGATGAAATATGAGATAAGAGATTTAACCTCTAAGCAAGCCTTGCGCAAGATACTTAAGATGGTTTCGTAGACAATTTGTTTTGAAATGCGTGCCTATTGTTTCACCTGGTTCACGTCTCTACCACTGGGTCAAATCAATTTATAGCATCGCAGCTTTGTTCAGAAATTTCATGATCGCCTCTGTTGCTTTGCTATTAGTCAATTAGCAATTACAAAGCTCATATTTTATTTTTAGTATTATAATCCTTAACATCATCATCAAATTTTAATTATTGAAATTTTGTACATTTCCATGTATTTTGTCACTTAACATCATTGTTATATATGTCTGTATCTTTCATTCTACAGTAAAATTAAGAAAAAAAGATCAAAGTTCAAATAAATCATTAGATATAGCGACATCTTTCATTCAAAAATGGTTCAGCCATGTAACTTTTTGGTTCTACAAAATTAATGATGACGATTGCGTTAAAAAAATTTTAAACTATATTACAGAATTCTCGTGAACCATAATACTCCACTAGTTTTTACATTAATGAAAATTTTCACATTATATCATAAATTTTTTCACCATTTCCAATAATATTTTTTTTTAATCGATGTGACAATCTAACCCTTATTTTAATCATCGGTATGGCTTAGCAAGAAGGCATTTCCTGCTGATTAAACGACAATAATTTGAACAAGACTACACGTATGATGAAATCCTAATAAATTTTATATTCATATTTAAAAACAGATCAGTTTAATTGTTTTTGAAGAGCCATCATCTGTCTAACCATTTATAAAATTCAGTTGGAATGAAAATTTCGTTCTATATTTTCTTTTTTCGATCATAAAAATAAAACTGCTGAAAGCGTTGCAGACCATTAACTCCGTGATTTAATTGTATTATAAATATTTCGTAACTTTTGTGTTGTGTTAAATATAAACGAATCGCTTTTGTTATTATCTCGTGCATTATGAAAACTAAGTAGTTAAACTGGTTAGTTTGCTTAATGGCCATAATGTATGGTCGACGGCAGGAAGTTGGCCGCCATAATTCAATTCAAAATCGGCTGTATCATAAAACCGTGTTACGAAAATACTCACAAGTTAAATTACAACACACTTGTGAACGGATAAAAAAAAATAATTTACTTATTACCTGATGATGTGCGATACGATTCTGCAGGATAAATTTTGTCACAATTGTAATTTGTAGCTTGCCAAATTTTACCCAACAGGAAAACAATATTTTCTAGAATCGTTTTCGTGAGTATGATATGATACATTTTCAACTTACTTTAACTTCGTTTTCTAATGTTGATATTATATGATCCATGACAGGCGTTCGAAGAAAATATGAGTAACATGAAACAGCCCTACCATTTTTTTAAATAATGTCGATGCACTGGTTTTTGTTAAAAATAAAATGAATATAATTAATATATTAGTTCCTTTGCTGTGGTACTGTTATGACATCTCCGTTTAATATATTGACAACCGTTATCGAAATCTACGCATGAGATGCGCCACTCACATGAAGAAAATTCATGTTACTTCAATCTTAAACTCTGACTTATTATTGAATATTAAAACTTGCATCTAAGCGATACATACATTAATAAACCATTTTATCGTATTGCCAATATGCTCCGAGAATTCGTCTTGTTATTTTCCCCGACAACTATATCTCATTGAGGTCATGGGTGGAAGTAGTTCTGTATAAAAAAAACTACGGGTAATTTCCTCTAGTTAAGTTTTAATTTAGGATACCAGAGGCATGTTTGCTAACACGGTTGTTGATAAAATTGTCATTCTGCACGCAGGCGAAGATAATATGAACCCTGTGCTCTTTATTTCATAACCCTTCTGCGCGTTCATTTCAACTAGGTTAATGTTTAACCCACGTACAACTTAGAAATCTCTTCCGCGGATCAGTTTTGAAACATATTGTTCTTATTTTTAAAATCTTCGAATGTATTGTCTTGCCATTGATTTTAATGTATGTACTGTAGATGTAGAAAAGAATTTTCATTATATCAAAAAAGTTATTTGTCAATCTCAAAACACGTTTGTAAGAGATGGAAGAGGAATGTATATATGGTACTTGTGAAGATTTTATTTAAGCCAATAATTTCACTTATAAATAAAAGACAAAAAAGAGGACGTTTAATTCAAAAAACAGAATTAAAAATTGTTATAGAATATTCTAACAATACCACCGGCATGATGGTCCAACATATACACGCTGGACTATTATTACGTACAACCTTTTGTATTAGTTTCCCTGATTCGGAAAATGTTATTAAATAGTCATACAGTCATAATACTGACCATGATCTCCAAAGCTGAATGTAACTATTATCACGAAATCTCCCATTGATATTCGAGTATAATATAAACATAGAATAATTCTCGAATCTCTGTCGTATCAGATAAAAAATAATGTGGCGTCCCAGGGTTAAGTATAAACCGAAGGGCGGCCGGGAATATACCGTCTCTGTATGCGACACCGCGTTACTTACGTATCCTCGGTCAAAGCGTCCCTTTTACTTGGCGCTTTGTACACTGGGATGGGCTACTGGCCGCCTGCGGTCCTTGTCCTTCCGACATTGCTGAGATAACAACATCCCGTCTTCCCTTCGAATAACCGCCCCCGTAAGACAGTGCCGGATTAATATTTCAAAGCTCCTAACCTTGTCTCGCAATAGAGCGTGACAGATAATAGATTTTATTAATTTTATGAAACTTTCACCATTTCTTTTTGTCGTAATGTTTCCTTTTAACCTACTTCGCTCTCAATGGTGTTCAGTTTTAAAAATGGTTATTTTAAATGAAATAGTTAGCAATCCAATCAAGCAGCTGATCGAATATACATAATAACATGAAATAAAAAATGCCTTGAATCACGATTCATAAAAATGTTCCAAAATTCTATTAATTTCTTCGGGTGTGTTATCAATTATTTTCACACATTTTTTCTTGATTCAATTTACAAACCGATTGGCTTTGTCTTCCTTCCATTTATGATAACAAACACACAGTATTTGGTCTGGTCAATGTTTTGGCCAAATTAAAAGAATCTGCTGGAATTTAACCAATGGAGTATTTCTATATTATACGTTTTATCTGCCTGAATGATATATTCGACTTAGCAATGATAACATAGAACGTTATGTAAAAATCTATTATTTCATAATGATAACACTATCCAAATTTTATTCCACGTATTAATAGTGAAATAAATTAATACGTCTTCACACTGATAATTATTTATTTATTAAGTGTATATTTGGCTTATCTCAGGCAAATAATATCTTTTATCGGACCCTGTGCGCGACTATCCTTCCGTACCACTCAAAAAGTACAAGGGAAATCGCATCCTATTAGACGGACCCAAATCGTCGCTGTATTATTTTATTATGCTCTGCGAGGGAAACAAGAGACTTTTTAGAAGTCCAGCTCTTACGCACCCTTAAAAAATTGCTCGATAAGCGTCGGGGAAAGTCTCACGTGCTATTATTGATACTTCTCAGCCCTGGAGTTTTTGCAAAATGTAAATGAAAAGTTAACTTGCTCTACATCAGTATTTAATAAATTTACGTTATGTTTTCATCGAATATTTATTAAATAATTTATTTAAATTCTCCAAAGTACGTGTGTATCTATATTAATTGGTTTTATGCACAATTACTCAGTACTATATATAAATTAATATTTTTTAAATAAATGCATTTTTTTGTAGTGCTTCCACATTTTTATAATGATTAGAACCGGTTACGCTCATCGCGAGAATTATCAACTGATCGATGCAGTACAAAAAAATTGTGTTTTATTTAAAAATATTATGCTTTTTCACCAAGAATTACAGTTACATACACAGTTAACGCCTTAAAAGTGATTATAAATTAATAAATATTTTTATGAATCCACAATAGTTATCATCGCTTTGTAATTTAATAACAGTGCATTGAAGTATGGACTGCAAATTTTAGAAAAAAAATGCACAACATACCTCCATTGTCAGTATGCACGATGCGTTGATGATTTAATCTACTTTATAAAATATATGTTTGAAAATCATATTTTTATATTCCATTTCTGGCTAAAAATTAATGGAATTCAATTCAAAAATGTATATTCTTCAATATTAGTTTTTTAATTCCGAACCAACTTCTCATCGTTTTATGCAATTTTTGTTATTAATAAATTTAAATTAAGAAACTTTATCTTATAAAACTGAATATTTTATAACAATTTTCTTAAAGCCTCTAATTGAAAACTGTTTATTATTAATTTCAATCTTGGAGCAATGCCATCAAATAATTTCCAAAAAGGCGCGTTAGAAATAAGCTTGAAAAAATTAAAACCTCTTCAATTTCCGGGAAGCCAATTAAGCCTTATCTCATTAATTCTCAAAATTTACATAACGAGCTTCTTGCAAGTTTTACTCGTTTTCGTTTTGAATGTCCTAATCCAGTTCAATTTGAAGTCCTTTCAACCAGTAAAGTTTGTCGATGAACTGAATACTAATTATTTTTTATATACCTAAACATTTTGTGTAAATCCATCATTCAGATTTAGTCGACGATTACGTGACACCCATTCATTAAAACTAGAAGTTTTCCTTTTAAGGCTAGACCCACGAATAAAAAACTATTACAATGAAGCTTTGTGTATTCTTTCTAAGATTGCTAAATACATTTACATTTGTATTTTTTCAAGGCAAAGCTTTATGCCGAAGCTTTATTTTGTTTGATTAAAAAATATATTTATCTCATTCTTATGCGATTATAACATATTTTCCGATTCGATAACATTTAAAAAACCTCCAGTTCCATATCATCGAAATTTTCAACCAGTTACTCATTAATTGTTTCGTATTTATTAATTAATTATGTAGTGAAAATGTAAATTACCCGTTGTATTTAAATTAGGAATGTAATAATTTATGTTCCGAAACAAAGTAAATCGGCTTGAACAAATTATTGTTTTAAGCATGATAATCTAGTCCTTTGAGGTTCCAACATGTTAAATTGTCGTCCAGTTAATATATTAAAATATAGTCAGGTTATAAAGCTTATTAAATTTCAATTGAAATTAAAAGATTAATTAGATTGAACAAATGAACTGCAGATCATAAATATTTTTATTTAATTAACGACATTTTGGAAAACATTTTTAATCAGTATTTCTTAACTGTGTCACACTTGCATATTTTTTTCTTTCGTAAAACTGCGCTATTTTATTTGGATTGCTTTTAACTTACGACTCTTAAAAAGCACTTTGATATATTTACAGCATATCTAATATACTTCTCATATTCAAATTTAGTAATAGTACGAGACGATATCTCTCCGATCTCAGGTTTTAGATGGTATCATCAATCACTTCATAAAAAAAACATGTTTCTATTTCACATTGATGATCAGAAATATATCTCGAACGCTTTAGATTATCGCTCATGCAATATCATTTTGATGACTTAGCAGTGTACATTAAATGTATCTATATCATTTTCCAGGCTCTTTCAATTTTGTATGATATTGCCCTACATCCTACACGCACAAGATGTTTCAATAATTATAACGCATCGGTTACTAAATTTAATTTATATTAATCGAAATATGAGTATATTCTCTTATTCTTAAATCTTTACATTTGCTTGTAAATGCGTCAGCTGTAAAAGCGTAGTTGGTATAGTACATACTAACATACTTTTATTACCAAAGGTTACCAACTATTGAGAATTAACGATTAACGTTTAAAAATTCGTATTCTCACATAGTCTAATATGATTTATTTCTGTAAAATGGTTCGTTCCGATATTTTATTTTCTTCCAAGAGAAGAGCCCCATGCTGACTTTCGACAACATCGTCGTTGTTCTGGAAGAAGACACTACCTCAAATATACTAGTTTTGAGTAATTGGACATTTTTCATTTATCTTGTTTTTACAAAACCGATTTTAAGTAAAAGGATAATCTATAAAAATAATTGTATTATTTCTATGAGAACTATTTGAGTTTGAAATAATCAAAATTTTTGTATAACTATCTCAATATGTCATTTTTTCGATTTAGTGTTTTCTTCCAGAAGAGCGACGATATGTTCCGTTGGGATACGGTGAAAAAATATTTGCATGTCTGTTACCGTCGTCTTAATGTTTTCTGCCATCGTTGGCAAATCGGCTGAAAATAAATCTACTTAAACATAATAATAATAAATAACGTAGGAGTTGGAAAATTTATTGATAGTATACAAAAAAAACAAAATGGCATACATTTCCTGACATGGCTGAATGTTTATATGCAAAGCAAACAGCGGTAAAGTTAACAGTATCATCGTTTCTGTATCAGCGCACATAAAATATGCTCTTGGATCGTTTCGATTTTTCCCCAAAATAAACGTAACATAACCCTCAACCGATCTTTATTTTCAGATAAATGCCATTTACTCCGGCTGAGCACCGTTAGCGTATCGATGTACTTTTATTCGAATATATTTGACAGAAGGTCTTATGGGACCGTTTTCAAATATCGAATATTTAAACGTCAATAACATTAAGATAGAATTACAAAGTCAACAATACATTTATAAGCGTTTTAAAATCTCCCAGGTGAAAGTAGTATCAAAGTAAGTTATTACGTATTTGAAATTTTATTTACACATCAGTTCCGATTCCTCTTGGCTAATAATAATGTTCAACCGGTACAAAATCAAATCACTTATTGATATTTACATAAAATAGTTATTAATTATTATTTTCTCGTTTAATAATTCACATATATCCGTCGCTAATTTGACTTGTATTAGTTGAATAAACTAACTGGACATTATAAATCGTTACTTTAATATGCCTAAAATGTGGAATATATTAATCACTTTTAAGGTGTTTAACTGTCAATTCTTGGTGGAAAGGCATTATATTTTAAAAATAAAACACATTTTTTTTGTACTACTTCCATATGTTAATAATGATCAGGACCGGTTTCACTCATCACAAGCATTATCAACTGAAGTATACTGGAATATATTATGTATTTCACATATTTTATTATACCATACATAAATTTTCATTCAACGAAAGGTTTAAGTTAAAAAAATATTATTTTTCCTGTCGAAATCTTAACGGTATCGTTTCATGAAATTTGTTCTATTAATAATTATTACAGTGAAAGATTGTTCCATGTTCCATTGTATCATACCAAAGCAACCTTAAGTTACAAGCAATGCTATAAGAAAATTTGCAATTTACTAGTCCTAGGAGTCCTAGTCTCTACCACGAACAAATTGCATGGCGGTTGTACGGCGGTTGTACGAAGATTGTCTCTCAACTCCGTTTTTCATCGAATATAACATATATTTGAAAAAATTTCTTGTGGGTGTATTGAGTGTTTCTTTACTATAATCGTTATATAATTTAAGATTCATCGAAAACCAACATATATGCATGTTAAGTAATAATTAAATCGTCCCAATAAATTATATCGCACAGTCGTCATAATATATGTAGTGGATGGCACGGAATGCGATGTGTGGCAGGGTAGATTTATTAGAATCGTAATTTATCGCAAAATACACACTTTGAATTGTCGATTAACAACAATCATTGATTACGACTAGGCTTTATAATTATACTCTTTCAAAGTAAGCAAACAACTTTATTCTTAATATGAAATTAAAATTGATAACTTAGTTATTCCACTGGCTGTGTAACTAGATGTAACGTGTTTCGCCTTTTTTAAAAGCATTTTCAGACTAACTATATCGAACCATAACTAACCATATCACCACTAGTAACATAACACTAGTAGCTAATTTTATAATTAGTACTATCATTGTTTGGGTCTTAGCCCCTCCCCACGTCCAGGAGAAAGAAGCAAACCCACTCTACTCTTCATTTTTAATTAAGATTCTTAAAGAAGCGAAACGCGTTATATTTAGTAACACAGCCAGTGGAATAACTAACTTATGAAGTTTAATTTAATACTAAAACACCAAAGCTACCACCGAATCCATTGAAAATATCTTTATTCCTATTAACATCAAAGATACTACATATAATTACCCACTATTTCACATTATTAAAATATGCTAGAATTCATCGTAATTAGTCCAAAATATCGATTTCATGACTCCACTCGTCTGCAAAAATACCGGCTGACGGGCCGTACAGCATGGCTTGTAATTATAGGGGGCTTTGATCAAACTCATTTCACTGTCTAATTTAATTTCACACTAAGATTCTTTTCTAATCTAAAAAATATCTTATTGAAAACTGCTTTGCCCTAGTATGTTATTATTTGCTGCATACAACGTTGGCCTTGGTCGTTATGCCGTTACGTCTCTGGCCTCCAATTTTTATATCTTCTCTGTAGTATAATAAACTGCCACTATAATGCACTGCTTTGGGTGGTCGGGTGGAGTAGAAAACAGACAGTCTCTTTTCTCGTAACTTGAAAACACTCAACTTCACAAAACTAATAAACGATATTCGCTTTACTGCAAGAAACTCGTGTTTCATTTATATGGCAAGCATCATCTTAATTAATTATTGGTAGAATTTATCCGGCATAAGTTGAACCGGTATAAATTAATATAAAATATAAATTGATACTAAAAAATGTGACACGTGTTCCACTTCTTTAAGAAGCATTTTTCAAAGCTAAAAATTAGAATTATGGCCCAACTTAAAAATAAATTACCTTACAATATAGTTAGTCAGAAGATGCTTAAAGACGCAAAACACGTGTCACATTTTGTAATACAGCCAGTGGAATAACTAAGTTATCAATCAGAATTTTATATTAAAAATGAATTTCCACAAAGTTGCTGCCGAATTCATCGATATGAATCATATTAAAGAGGATTTTTTATGTTTTTCAGGATTCGGTCATGTAACCAATTGTCTTTGTGATTAATTGTTCTGATTTTTCTCATTCTGTGGTGAGACATGTAAAATAGGTAATAATTTCGCGGCGAAAACACGGCGATTTCCAGTTACTGTCACCATTCCGACATTATTTACAGTCAATAAATATTGTAACGCTCTAAAGAAAGATGTCTAAAGATTTGGTCCTACTTGATTGCATTTTCAAGCGCTCGAATCCCTAAATGGATCCCCATTTTATAGATTAATTATTCATCGATTCATGGATTCGTATCCAGATGCAAAGATTTCTGATTTTTAATCCCTTCCCACCTGCCTGTTAAACGTGTCTTGAAGAAAGCGGTACTCTTACTAAGTCATTTTTAAACCTCGCTCTACCATAGAAGTGTACAATTCACAAGAATATTAATATAGCTGTATTTAAATTAAACTCTTCAGCAGTTTTATTATTTACAGTCATACTACTCCACCCTATCGTTTATTCAGTATTGCCAGTAAACGGCAGATAGACATATCTTCGAAGCACAAAGGAGATTGAGATAAAAGATGAGATAAACCACAAGGGATCGAAACGATATCGCTCTGTGATGGTAACTATTGAATGAAGTTCCTTGTATCAAAAATCGCTAAAGCAAGAAGATGAATAGATACGGCGATACTTCAAATTTTTATTTTGTTACAGGTTATTTATTACAATTGCATATTGCACATTTTATTTATCCATCAAGATCAGTTTCACATAACTTACAAGCATTTTCAACTGATACAAGAGGGTTTGGTCATCTGGAGTCGTTCAAAATTCTACAAATTTCGGCATTACCTCACACTCGACTCCTATTTCAACAATTTCAAAGAATCAATCTTTGTTTCTGTGCGTAATGTTGATCATAATCCCATTGCGATACATTGCGATGTATTACAGTATTTTTAACGTCCTGCAGCTCGTAGACTCGCAAATCTATTTTTCTATTTTGTATCCATTTATTAAAATAAAAAATAGAGAAAAGGTATCGGAGTCAGTTAATGTCTCCCAACCCTGGTATTAATATATTATAATAATGCTTTGACATATCGATAAGCTCTATTAAGTAATTGGTTTGAGAGATTTAAATTTATTAAAGTCCTGACGATGGTTTGCTGCCAAAATAGACATTAACTTAACGTTATTGCATTTTAACGGTAGTGGTATTAATAGTCAATCCTTGGTATAAAAATGTTATGTTTTAATTGATCAATTGAAAATATTCATCTATAAACGACGAACCCGAAAAATATTTTTTTGAAAGTACTGTTTATTTCGTTTTATTCGTACATTAAATAAAGTGATGCATTGTTCTAGACAACAGACAGTTTTTCAAACCTTCAGCAATGTCAGTGTGGAAAAAATACGGTATTATTTTTTTTGCTTTTAGAAATTTAGCTTACTTATTATTTGTTGAAAATCTTATAATTGATATTTTGAATTCATTCTTTTTTGAAGACCATTTTTGTTTTTTGTCTCCAAAATATATTATTCATTGAATTTTCATTATAATAGGATAAAAAATTAATGTATTTAGTTCTACAAAATTGTGCAGGCATATATTACTTCGCTGTTATATATTACTTTGCCGCCACTGCCTTATCTCGTGAGTGGTAATGGCAAAACAGTTTTAGATCAAGTGCCTTCTCCTTCATAAATCTTGAATCGATCATAGTACATGATCACATTTTAAGGCCTATCGCGAGCCAAAGTTATGTAGTGATCAGATAACACACTGTTGCAAGTTGCAATATTTAGAAATAATATTTTCATGAATATGTTATATGCATCATTTATTTTATATCTATAATATTTGAACATTGTTTTTACTTCAATCAGTAACAAATCAATAAAATATTGTTTTAATAAAAATGATGGAAAAATTCTTCATTTTTTTTTAATGTTATGCTGAGCTTTAATTATTATTTAGATTTTATTTATTTATTTGGATTTAAAATTAGTATTTATTTGTTTTGTAAGAGATCATTCACATTCTAATTGTAAACTATTTGATTTCATTTACATAGAACTCATTTGATTATCTGTAAATTCTTTTCATAGTTATTGAACCAATAGTTGATATACTTTGTAATTATTAACTCTCGAAAGCTATATTTGTGATTAGTATTGATTGATTAGTATCAGATTAGTATTTATTGATTTTTAAGAGATCTTTAACATATTAATTGTAGATTAATTGTAGATTATTTTATTTGGTTTATGTATAATTTGTTTGATGATCAGTAATTTCTTGTCTTAGTTCATGAAGCAACTGTTTTATATACCTTATTCTTTAACATTCAATTTTATGTAAGCAGCCCTGTTATGTTTGTATTTTTATCAGTTGACAATGCTTGTGATAAGTGAAAGCGGTTCTGGTCATTATAAAAATGTGGCAGTAGTAAGTATAAAACAAATTGCGTTTTATTTTTAAAATATAATGTCTCTCCACCAAGAACTGACAGTTCACACTTTAAAAGTTTCTTACCTTCAATTATTACCGATTGTCTGTAATCTGCAACAGTTGAAGGGCATCTTCTCTTAGAATAACTTAAACACACAAATTTCCAGTGTTCTAAAATAGTTTTCATGATAATATTTCATGTTTTTCTTTCGATTTTTTGTAAGTACCTACGTTCATATGAAAAATATCGCAGAAATGTTTTTTGAGCCCAGCTATAGTTTCGCATGCCCATCAATTACCATTCCTGTCATATCAGCAGTTCGCCTTCGCTGTCATATTTTTCTTCTTTTTTAGATATCAAATTTCTAAAATTGATATTAGGATTTTTTGCGGCCTCCTTTTGTTCATAACGATTTCGAGAGCTGCGTCAAAACGGAATATTATTATATTATAATATGAAACGTCAAATAATATATATGCTGTATATATGTACGCTACGTCTTATATTGAAATATTTGTCGTCGTTGTGTTTCGCCGTCAAGTCTCATCACAAATTTTTATACAACAAAAGTTTATTTCTGGAACTGTCTTCTGGAACGTTTTGTTGTGATCTTGTCTGTACATCATTCCGTCCAAAAGTTCCTTTTACCTGGTCGTTCTTCATTCGACTTAAACAATATTTATAAATACGATAGACACACCTAATCGCAAATGGTGAAGAAAGCAATCTAAATTAATCGATTGCCATAGTAAAACAGTGCGAATAAAATTGGAAAAATATCAAAAGAAAAATGGTTGTTTTTCGGCTTCTTTTCGTTTAAATATGAAAGTAGTATTCCTAAGTGTCGTTTTTACGCGTAATAATAACAACGTCTTATTGATCAATATAGTCAAATTATGAAAATTATATTTCCTTTTTTTTTCAAACGTCAAGTGGTATTCTACTGTAATCGCAAGTGGTGATTTATTTAATTAATTTATTATAGTGGAATATTTCTATCTTTATTTTTGATTTGGTAAATTTTTTGCGGGAAAATTTATCAGAATATAAAATTAAAATTGGTAACTTTGTTATTCCACTGGCTTTTGTCACTAACGTTGACGCGTTTCGCCTCTTTAAGAAACATCTTCAGACTAACAATATCGCAAGGTTATTTATTTCCAAGGTAAAAAATGATTATAATTCTTAAATTAAAAATGAAGGGTACAGTGGGTTTGTTTCGTTCTACTGGACGTGGAGAGGTGGTAAGACATAAACAATGACAGTACTAATTACAAATTAATTACTAATATAATTTAAGACATCGACTGAGGGTGCTTGATGGAATTTCAATATCAAATTTGGATTATTGAGATTTTGTACACTTCCATGTATTTTGTCACTAACGACCCGGGTTTCGCCTTTCGGCATCTTCAGGCATTCGAGCACACGGATGGACTCGAACTGAGAGACAGTAAACAGTGTCTAACGTTTATATAGAAGATACAAATGCGACAAATATTATTTACGAGGTAAGATATTATACGTCTGAGAGCCACACTGATACCTGAGTTAAAATTTCGGGAATCTCCCAAATCCTTATTTTGTAAACACCATATTAACAGAGTGGCGAATTGCCGCTCTTCAACTTCTTTTAGAAATACCAGTGATTTTACAATTATAATAGTATTGTGGGTTTTGACGGGATGTAATTCGACGAATGGGTAAATATATACAATCATTCCACATTTAGTGACATCTGTTAGGTGTTTCAACGTATCGGATATAATAGCGGAGAATTAGGAAGGTTCAGCTGCTCATTCAAGATTGGCAAGGAGTTTAACTGGGCTCTATTAATTTCCAAAATTTCTTGATAAAATAATTTATGATCCCCCATGTTTTTATGCAACAGTTTAACCCCATCATCCGCATTAAACGTATGGTTCTCCATTAGCAAGTGATTTGCGAATGTCGAAGTTTCTTTTTTAATCTAAAGGCAGCTAAATGTTCTGATACCCTTATATCTAATGTACGTGTGGTTTTACCCACATAGAAATGTTGGCAATCATTGCATTGTAATTTATAAATACCAGATTTGTTCTTAAAGTTTACTCTATCTTTATTGTTAATAAGTAATTTGCCTAGAGAGTTTTTGCAATAGAACGCCGGTCTAACACTATCAGCGAGTTGTTTTTTTATTTTAAAGCTTGTACAACCTAAATAACTAATTCTATGCCAGATTCTGGGGCGGTCTATGTCTTTAGACAAGTTCCCAAAATATAGCATCTTTTCTGCTAATTTACGTTGTTTTTTTGATACAAGACTATCTATAAGAGACGCCTCATAGCCATTATTAATGGCAATTTGTTTAATAATGTTTAGTTCGTTTTCAAAATTAAATTTATTTAGAGGTATAGAGCCCAGTTAAACTCCTTGCCAATCTTGAATGAGCAGCTGAACCTTCCTAATTCTCCGCTATTATATCCGATACGTTGAAACACCTAACAGATGTCACTAAATGTGGAATGATTGTATATATTTACCCATTCGTCGAATTACATCCCGTCAAAACCCACAATACTATTATAATTGTAAAATCACTGGTATTTCTAAAAGAAGTTGAAAAGCGGCAATTCGCCACTCTGTTAATATGGTGTTTACAAAATAAGGATTAGGGAGATTCCCGAAATTTTAACTCAGGTATCAGTGTGGCTCTCAGACGTATAATATCTTACCTCGTAAATAATATTTGTCGCATTTGTATCTTCTATATAAACGTTAGACACTGTTTACTGTCTCTCAGTTCGAGTCCATCCGTGTGCTCGAATGCCTGAAGATGCCGAAAGGCGAAACCCGGGTCGTTAGTGACAAAATACATGGAAGTGTACAAAATCTCAATAATCCAAATTTAATTACTAATGTTTGGAGTTTAAAATCCCAAGTGAAATAAATTGAATAGTGGTGGACCACTTAACTTATTCAAAATGTTATTTACTAATAATCGATTACTGTTGATGGTTTTATTAATTTCTATAAACTCTAAATTATTATTTGTATACCTTTTTTTATTTACTCGATGGAGTATTACTTTAGGAGTAGTAATTTTTAATTTAACAGTGGAATAAGAAAGTTACCAATTTTAATTCAGTATTAAAAATTGAATTCCACAAAGTAACTGCCGAATCCATAAAAAATTGGAAAACTTATTGCTCTCTTATTCTGATATATTAGACTGCGCTTAATTTCTCACTTATGCCTTTAAATCGTCAATCAAAATGTCTTTACTTCCCTCATATATTATTATCACAGTAAAAAACGATTTAGTTCCTGAATGGTTTGTGTATATTTCATAAAAAAAACGTAGCCGAATCTCAGCCAAAAATTTTGCAACGATAGGCTTATCTGCGATACTCTTCACGCGGAAATTCGCGCTTTGCATCATCATTTTAAATCGCAACTCCCCTTCCCCTCCTTCTGACTGCGAGAGCATTGTTACTGCGGCCCTGAATTTATCATCTACCCGCCCAGTCACGGCATGAAATATTTTTTGGCGCCCCCTTTTACTCACCTCCCTCTGCAACTCATTTATCGCGGGCCTGCAGTAAGTCCGGCCCCATGCGGTCTGGGTTTTGTTACACCTGTCACGAGTCTATAACAAAAGGCTCGGAAAACACTCGTTTTTTAAGTTCTTTTCCTCCAATTACTCTGTGAGAACACAACGTAGTGTATATTACCCACCTTTAACGGTAATCTTATGCCCATTTTATTTACATGACACAGTTTTTTGTTTGCATCGAAATATCGAAGAAATGCTTTTAACGGTCTTGAAAATGCATTCAATTTAGTCTCATTGCCGTTACCAGCATGCACTTTTAAAAATCAAATATGTTATTCGTTGAAATGGAACGTTATCCTATTAAGAAATGCTAGTGAGCGATACGTAATCTACAAACAATATACACACAGCAGCAAATGTAACTACGTTTTTTGTCATAATGAGATCATCTTATGTTCTCAACCTCCGTTGGGCTTCCAATGAACATTTTTATGTACAGTTGTGGAAACTCTTCAGGTGGCGGTTAGGCTTTTCTATTTCCATGCGTCGTATAAAATATAGAACCAACAACTAACCCTGTCCACGGCTATGCGAAAGCTCTAAGCTCCGACCTGATGAGATTAGTCCGGCGTACATTTCGCGTTATTAAAGCTCTCGGAGGTGCGTGCTTTTGTTTGCTTGTTTTTATGAACAACCATAATTTTTAACACTGACTAATTTACGCCAGATTTTTTCTTTATATATAGCTTAGCACTGGCTCTATTTTTCACAATATACGCCTGTGAAATTTAACGAAATTGAATGTATTTTTTTAGATTTTTTATACATTACCGATAGCTATTTCGTCGTTACGCTATTATCAAAGCAACTTTTAGGACATCTTTTGTAATAATATTAGCTATAGATCGCCATAAATATCAGTTAGAGATTTCAAAATGTTTAATCAATTAATATTTTTTATTTAAATTACTTATTATGTATCAAGCTTAAAAAAATTATGTGTAGTAAATATAACCAAAGTCACTCTAAGCATTTCTTTAACGACGTTGCTGTCAATATCCGAAAAAGTTAACATTTCATTGACAATACTTTTACACTCATTTGTCACTCTTACACTCATACTTTTAATAAAAATAATAACGTAGAAATACTCCATCGTGTAAATAAAAAAGGTATTAAAATGAATAGCTTAGAATTTTTAAAAATCAATAAAACCATTAACAGTAATGGAGGATTAGTAAATAACATTTTGAACAGAACAGGCGGCCCGCCATTATTAAATTTATTCCCCTTGGGTTTTTCACATCCAGGTGCCAGTAATTGATTTGTTTATAGTGTAACAGTGTTTATAGCTTACCCCCTTCCACACGTCCAGTAGAATGTAATAAAACCCACCCCCACCCTTTTAAGAATAAAATCATCGTTTACCTTAGAAGTAAATAACCATGCGATACGGTTAGTCTTAAGATGCTTATTAAAAAGGCGAAACGCGTCACGTTACTGATAAACCAAGTGGAAAACTAAGTTATCAATTTTAATTTTATGTTAAAAATGAACTTCCACAAAGTTACCGCCGAATCCATAGAAAAATAAAAGAAAAAAAATACTGTACTCCTACACATTTGAAAACAAACATACTACCGCGAAACAATTAGTTACTACTAGATTGTTTGAATTTAATGTTTTTGGATTATATAAAACATACTCTAGTTTTTTTTTCAGAATGTGGTAATATTATATTTATTTCTGAGAACTTCTATTTAAAATAAATCGTTTGATAATTGTTTGTTTTTCTTCTTTTTCAGGTATGAAACAACGAATTTTTTTGTCTGGTGATCGGTAAGAAACCAAATTTTAAAGATTCCTAACAGCAATCCACGATAAAAATAATGGCAATTTTAAATCTCTTTCAAGCGCTTTGATCTGTTGTTTTAAATTCACGTTTTATGTCCATTTACGTTCCTACAATCCTTTCACATTTATAGTTAAGTAATAAACATCTAAGGAATAGGTACATAAAAATAAAATTTCGTCGTATCTTTAGGCATTTTACGATCTATTTTTATATGCTTAGGGATTTATTCTATGGCTTTATAAAGATACAACGTATTATTTAATTATATGGCTACACAAATTTCACAAAAAAAGACAATTCTTTATTGCTGACACCTACTTATTGATAAAAAATATCTTCAATTTTCAATCCACGTATTTTTATTCGAGATTTGTCCATTAGATTTGTATTTAACGTGACATTTACAGGTGCATTTTTTATTGTAGGTTTATATAAGTAAATATATTATGTTCGTATCTGTCTGATTCATGTTCGTGTTCGCATTGTTCGCTCATTGACATTTTAATCCCGTTGCTTTTCTTAATCCGGCGATATTTTTTTGGGCTATGCATGAATAAACAATAAATTATTCCCATCGTTAGTCTTTTGAGCGGTCCCGTTGGCAACTTATTGTATCGCGTAAAGAAATTTATGTGCAGATTTGGACTGTATCCAATTTTCCAGGCCATATTTAGCAAGAACCTCAGGTCAATTACCCAGAAAAGAATTAAATATTCTGCCTTACGAGATTTTGTTTATCTCCTCTTGTTTTTATTTCGTGCACTAAGTACGTACTACATTCTTCCAATAACATTTACATCCAATCCACAAATTTTCCACGAGACCATCCCCTTTTCTTTCAAAAATTTACTATTCATGCCATCGACACAGATCACGAACGAACAGCATTATATAGACATCGAATTGCTATTTCAATTAATTCAAAATAATGAAGACCGGACAATACTATTTATAATATTTATAGGCTTGTTGCTTTTTTATCTATGTCCGCTCCCAACGTGGAGCATATGGCATCAACAGAATTTTTCTATGAGAACAGCTTGGTACTCAGTTGCTCAACCTTTCTTTTTTTGAATAGAGAGAATAGGGATAGAAGGATAGGGCTAGGACAGAACCAGTGGTTAGCTAATCGCTCTCGCTTACGCCCCGTGAGGATCGGATGGGTGGGAGGGAATTTTTAGACATCACAAACACTCGAACAGAAATCCATAAATAAATTGAAAGATCAATTTATGAAAACCGTCCGCACCGAGATTTGAACCCGAGACATCCGTAACCGTAGCCAACGACGCTACCAACTGCGCCACGGACGCCGACTTGATGCTTTTACTTCAACTAAATAATTCATGCCAACATTCATATTTAAAAAATATACTAAGTTCACATATTGCATCTTATAATAGTATGTTGAACCTACTAAATCTCATTCACGCTGCTTAGTAATAATGTAAACTTTCATTGATGGATTCTCACACCATAGATGTAATCTAATCAAAATCTTCCCCGTTTATGCATTAAACCCATTCGAAACTCCAGTTGACTTGCATCGAGTGGCGTACAACGTATGGTAAAAAGAATTTCACAAATAAAACATAGATTTCGCATAATCCTTCTTTATATGCAATTACTCAATGACCAAACGATTTAATTTAATTCATCGTATTTACCGGAGCATACCTTATTCTCAATATACAAAATTTAAAACATGCCAATTGTTAGAGAATGTGGCTTTGGAGCGAACCACTAATAAATACTGATTTTTTGTATCTTGCTTGTCGTTCTTTTTTAATTGTCGATTGATACAAACAATGTGATATTCACAATCAAAACTCTCAACACCCACTATTTTTAAGTTATTATTTGTAATTGTGTGATAAATCAAGTAAAATTAGGTGGTAATAGATTTTCGAGTTGACTTTATGATAAAGAATATCTTTAAGGGTATCGATTCCCAATATAAACACCATAACCCTCATTAAAGTTCTTAAGCTACCATATTAATTTATTTATTTATATTAGATTTCTAACTCTTATCCCTATTTATTAATTAAAAAGGCTAGGAGCCGCCACCCAGTGTTTTGATTTTACTCTTCCATTAGCGAAAGTTTTGCTTGCAAAGGGTGTGTGTAGTGTTTGGAGATAGTATACGTTTTACGTACATCTTGGATGCAATCATAAGTTGCTAACTGGTTTTCAACTGTCAGCCCACCTGAAAGTTGCCTCCATGCTAATCCGTGCGTTAACTAAAGCTCTAATATGACTTTGCCAAATAAAGCCTGCTACTGACGATGAGTAATGTTTGCCAGAGAGCTTTGTAAGGTTCCTTTTCGGGTACGCTTCCGCCGAATAATATCGTGAGCTTTAATCCTAACGAACGCACAATGTCGGGATAATCTCTTAAAATACTGTTAAGTGTAGTATGTTATTATTTTCAATAAGTATTTGAGGGTGTCAAGAAATATTGAGCAAAAATTTCCATCTTTGCCGAATCAAAAGACAGATTTTTGTCAATTGCTTATCAATTGTGATTATAGTAATCCAGAATGAACTGTTTTATTTCAAATGCCATCAGCTGTCTACGCAGGAAATAAGATATAACATGTTTTTTATTCGCTTTACACACATCCGACGTAAAGTAAAATAATTATATCAGTAAATTTTAAAAGATCTCAACCATCCTATTAACTAACATCATAATTAAGTATTTCTCGCATTGTAAGAAACCATTTTCTTTAATAATGTATTGTCAAAACAGCGTGACACATACCAATCATTTATAATTTACACAATATCTTTCGTTTGCAGTCTTCCATGTACACTTAACATTAATAAATTAATACTGACTTTGATTTTAACAATGCCTTTATGATTCACTGAATAACAATAGTTGTTTATAAATTGCCATTCCACCTGTTTTTCTTTATCAGAAATTCTGTGTAGTGAAAACGTATAACACCGAGTTATTCAGGATTGCTATTATATTGAAATTCAGTGAAAAATCATAAATACATTTTGAAAAATAGTAATTCGTTATTTGACGTGGATATGAAGAAAATTCATTCTTTGATGATCGATCTCAAAAGGAAGGGATCCAAAATTATGTAGACAACATTTTCGTACGGGTCTGCAGAATTTATTCTTCGCAAGTCAAAAAATTAACGAAACTATCGACCACCACATATTTGTTTGCTTGTTATACTTTTATATGATATAATAGTTAGCATAATAGCCAGTATGAAACGAAACAATATCTTTTTAAATATCTCGTCCAAATAAGATTTCTGTCAGATGCTTCTTAAAGAGGCGAAACGCGTCACGTTCGTGATAAGATATCAATTTTTAATTTAATATTAAAAATGAACTTCCACAAAGTTACCGCCGAATCCATAGAAAAGATTACTGTCTATTGTAGGCTTTGCTATGATACGTTGGGAAGGTTCGTGTGCGTTCAAACATTTTGTACCTCTCGCAAAACATTGTTGAAGCCAGTTTTATGATCCAATAAAGCAAGTTATATCAACGTACGAGGCAGGTAAAAGTTTTTTTTAACTTACCAACATGTACTGAGCGTTTATCTCAAATTAAACTTTTAATGAAGAATACCACATTGCTAGTCGTTGTTGTCTGTAAAAAGAAAAGTTATAAAAACATACGGCTTTTATCAGCATAAAAACGCTTTTATTAACGTTTTAACTCAAGTAAAATTGCGTTAAACTACCACTACCCTTTCGCGATTGTAATGGTTAAATATTTAAATAATTTCAAGCTCCACACTGCGCACTTAGCATTAGCTGGCTTATGCATAATTTCAATTTACTTTTTATTGATGACATTGGAATTGCGAATTATGTCTTAATATATAAAAATGTATTTTGAATAATATAATATGTAATTAATAAATCATGTTTCATTTACGTCAATAAATGAGAACATATTTTTGTGTTACTTTAGAGAAAATTCTCCTTTTTTTCTTAGTAATTTGTGTTAGTTTTGTCTTACGACTATAATATGAATACGAATCATTCCGCAGGGATCTTTATCAAATCTAATATTTACCCAGTGCGCAATAGTTTCTCACGTGGAGGAATATCGCTTAGCAATGAAGTGTGTGTGCTGCTACTCAATTGTATATTACGCGCATGGCTTTCCATCGGCAATTTCAGAATGAAATGAATAAGTTTCCATTATTACAGCACAGCTCAATATGTAACAATTCCCCGAGTTCATCTCAATTGGAGAACCATATATTTAATGCGGATGATGGGGCTAAATTGTTGCAACAAAACATGAGGGATCATAAATTATTTTATAAAGAAATTTTGGAAATCAATAAAGCCCAGTTAAATCCCTTGCCAATTCTGAACGAACAGCTGAACCTTCCAAACTCCCCGCTGCTGTATCCTATACGTTGAAACATCTAACGGATGTCACTAAATATGGAATGATTGTATATATTTATCCTTTCATTGAATTGCATCCCGTCGAAACCCACAATGCTATTATAATTGTAAAATCACTGGTAATTCTAATAGTAGTTGGAAAGCGGCAATTCGCCACTCTGTTAATGTGTTGTTTACAAAATAAGGATTAAGGCGATTCTCGAAGTGTTAACTCAGGTATCAGTGTGGATCCTAGACGTATAACATTTTATCTCGTAAATAATATTTGCCGTATTTGTATCTTCTATATAAACGTTAGACACTGTTTACTGTGATGACACAGCGATCACATCCACCCACAAGGACCGAGACGTAGCGTTACGTCGCCTTGAGGCTAGCACGGCCCAGCTGACTGACTTCTTCAGTCGCTGGAGACTTAAGGTCAACGGTGCGAAGACAGAGGTGATCCTTTTCACTCGCAAGACTGCCAAAAATTTTACAAAGGGAAAATCACCGTATGTGATATACCCTGCTCTTTTAGCCTAAGGTCAAATACCTCGGGATATACTTGGACCACTCCCTCACCTGGTCTGCTCACATTGCCGAAGCAAGACGTAAAGCTCACGTTGCAATCGATGCATTGTACCCGATTTTCAACGCTAGAAGCTACCTCAGCGTAGAAAATAAAAAGCCACTTTACAACATGCTCATTAAATCGACCATGCTGTACGCCTCCCCCATATGGTCTATAAACATCTCCGACAGCAATCTCCTTCTCCAACAGAGGGTCGAAAATAAATGCCTGCGCATAATCTCAGGCTCGAGGAAAAATTCCAACACGCGATACCTTCGTGCTTGGTACAAAGGCCCTAACATTCAAGAGACCCTAAGTCTACACCGCGCCAGTTTCATGGAGAGTTTGAAAAAGGGGCCTCTCCTCGCTCCAAAACTCAAAGTTGAGAAAATACAAAAATTTAAACTACAACTAAAAGTCTCCAAGAACCTTGTCAAGACGATGTCCAAATCCTTATGCTCCCCCTCTCCCTCTCTTACAGGAAATTCTTCTTTAGCGGAGGTGGATGCGGAAGAGGCCGACGGCCACGCCGGTCTTCAATTAGTTGCCCTAAGAGATAAATCTTAAAGTAACGAGCCAGGCTCGCACATTTCAGTTAGGGACTGAGCATGTCCAACATAAGAAAAGTAAGCTCTCCAAGCTTACGCCGACATTACGAGCGATTCTTGGTATGAATTGAACTTTTTTAAATGATTAAAACACAATCATTCTCGTAAGAGGTTTTTCTTAAGTGTTTTCCCCACACAAAAGCCTTCAGCTGACAGAATCTTTTTAGATAGCAGTACTTAGCTAGCTTACATGCGGGAAAGTCGTCACCCTCAGTCGATGTCTTAAATATAAAGGTTTATATGGAAAGTTCACCGTTGACCAAAATAGTGATAGTTGATTGGAATTTAAGTTTTTAACGCTATTCAATACAAGCCGATGATAAATACATATTTTTCTACCACAATTTATCAAATGTATTATAATATATAAATATGTTTTGTATGCCCATTTAATTATACTGAAATTTGCTTTAATTGTGCTTTAAGTGCTTTTACGCTCAAAGTCGATACAAACACAACATATGCTTTCCCCTACTCGTAAGCGTGTATACTTCGTAAAAATGTTATATAAGATAAAAGCAGTAAAATGAAAGCAATCAATAATTTGAAAATGGTGTCAGGAAAACCCCGCGGGCGTCAATTTCCCTCGGCGTCGATTTTCTCACTGTTTTGTTCTTCCAAACTCGCGCGGGGTGGGTGTATTAGTCCTAGCTCACATTGCACAATCAAAAAATCAAATATATAAAGCAAAATCAATTATTTATTAAAGCAATACTCGTCAAAATAAATACTTATTTTATTTTAGTCTATTTGTATACATGATTATTGAACTGTTCACGCTGTTATTTAATCGAAAATGATTTCCACAATCAATTTTAAAAATTCTTTTCTGTGATTATGTGGTTATTCTGCTTTAATATAAAGTCATAAAAGGCTTAATTAAAAATATCACATGTTCTTGTTACGGCAAGTGACACGTTTTTCACTCCTTTATGTAGAATCTGTAAAGAAAATTAATCGAAATATATAATTATCATTGATTTATATTTACGTCATACGTCTTATATTTACGTCATACTCCTCTGACGATCACTTGGAAACGTGACATGTCAATATAAATGAAAATACTTGCATATTACCGAAAATAAAAGTAAAACTTAAAGAGCTATATACGTTTAAGAACAATGTTAAGAGTGAAATGTATACCAACATCGTATTACCGATGATTTTCGTAGAATTTTGAAATGATTTAGTACTTTAGCGCTTACCGTATAAAACTCAATGAAATACATTACCAAATTTGGATTATTGAGATTTTGTACACTTCCATGTATTTTGTCACTAACGACTCGGGTTACATTTACTATTCTTCTTCAAAAATTTTCTCAAACGGTGAAATGATAACCTGTGATTTGCTCTTCATTTTGTTAACTTCTTACGGAATACGTTCGACTTAGGTAATATAGTACACCAATAGGTCATTTTTATAAATATATTGAATAAGTGCTGCCACGTTAATTATAATAATAACTCCATCAAAAAATAATTACAGTGTTCAAATTAATCACCTGAATGTTAATATTTTATAATGAAACTTCTTGGCGACTTTTGCATACTACTGTAGTCATGAAGTCATAATACTTTTACAAGAATTATTTGAATGCATGTCCGCTCCCAATGCGGAGCATATGGCTCCTTCATGGAGGGGTATCTGAATACAGGTTTTTCCAACGAGAACTGCTTGTTTCTCAGTCGATCAATCTTTTTTTTAAATAGAGAACAGGACTAGTGGTTAGATAATCTTATTCGATTTCGCATCGAATGAGTGAGAAGTAACTTTAGACATCACAAAAATCCATAAATCGCTTACAAATCAATTTATGAAACTGTCTGAGCTGGGACTCGAACCCGTGAATTCCGTATCCGAGGCGAACGGCGTTGTTAGTATATGTCTTTAATTAACGTATAATTATTGATAGAAATACTTTCAAAGTTGCGTATGATAGAATTTAAAAAAACTTAATTTAATTAACATAGCAAGGCTGGGAAATTATCACTTCTTGGAGGGTTATTTCAACATAAGCTAAACAAATCTCTTAGGATGATGCCGAAATAGCAATCAAAAGTCATTATCCAAAAATCCCATCTATAATATTTTTCTTTCCACGTTATTTACTGTAATCGGATATCATCTTTACGTATATTATAGTTTTTTGAACCATTTCAATTCCCAATGTTGCCCACAAATCTTAATTGATGAATTTGAATCGTTCACATTTTCACTAACGACCCGGGTTTCACTTTTCATCATCGTCAGGCAAGTGGTTGGGTGGACTCGAACTGACAGTTATAGTGTTAACTTTCAATTCTTGATGGAGAGGAATTTTATTTTAAAAATAAAACAAAACTTCTTGAATTACTTTCACATGTTTGTAATGAACCAATATTCAATTTTATATAAATAACTCTATTTTGATTGTATTTTTATCAGTTGATAATGCTCGTGGTGAGCGAAACTGATCCTGATCGTTTTAAAGATGTGGAAGTTATTAAACAGTTTGTATTCGTTTCAAATTTGATATTATAGTTCCATCAAGCACCCTCATTCGATATCTTGAAGTATATTAATTGATAAATTAGAAGTTTAGTGATTACTAGTTGAAGTCAGTAGTTTAACCTCTTTTCAAAGAGGCACCGATAGAAAAATGAAGTTGACTAGTCAGCCTATCGCTTTATATGTCTCGAAATCAGGACCCAGATGGGTGAGTGAGAATGAAAGCCTTTGTATATCGTTTAAAAAAATATTTTAAAGTATCCATACGATTCAAAATTCGAACCCTTGACCACGCAACCGAAAAGTTCGAATAGCGACCTGCTATTAAAGAATACATGCAATATGAACCCTACATATTTATCCTTTCCTAGCTTTATTCGTTGAGTGTTGTTTTTTGCTATTATTTTTTTAATATGCATACGTCACCCTTTCCTCTCACCCCTATTCTTTCCTTTTTCCTCTACATTTGGGAAATGCATATAACATGAAGCGTTATTACAGCAGCTCAATTTTGCCTGGGGCTGACTTACACCGTCTATCTGAAAATAAAAGCGTGTAATTTAAAATCTGCTTGAGCGTGAGACAATGCTCTTTTCTGATAATGTTTGTCGCACTAATCGCTTCTTTATGTAAACCCTTTTTATATATTTTTTTAAACAATAGTTAGTGTGGCATAGTTTAAGCTCCATTGTTAACTTATTCAACTTATCAACATGTTCATTTAAGTAAGGTTTATCTTTATATTAAATACTTTGATACATTATTCCACTGTCTCCGCATGTGCATTTGATATTGCAGGCTTATTTTTATTTTTTCATTGAATTGGAATTTACTTGGCAGAACTCAACCTTAAAGTTGGAATATCAAAGTTTTTAGTTCTATAATAATTATTTAGTTGACAGCTATTTCGACTTTTCGCCATCGTCAGACCTGTAGTTCTAAATGTTATTTTTTCAGCCTTTCCGAACCTTCTCTTCTGACTCCAGAAAATGGCACTAACCACTTATTTGCTAACGCTCTTTGAAAATTTATTCAGAGTTACTTAAAAAATGTTCTCGTTTAATCGCATCGTCCTTCCTTTTTTTAACATTCATTATGTGATTTTTGCATAAGTAACATATACAGTTGGTTTTACTTTATACAAAAAGAGCTTATGTCTACTACTAAGTCTCTGTTTCCTACCTATCCCTCACTTCTAAAATATTACTGTGTTTTTACTTTTGATAATTTATTCGGTTGTCGCTCGCTTGGTGGCGCTTTCTCAACTTTCCAAGTTTCTTTTTTTATGTGGCGCGAGAAAATTCGGGGAGTGTCAGCCATTATTGACATTCGATCGACCTTTCAACACCTTCAAACACAGAGATGCTACAATGTTCCATTTATATTTGGGCTGCATAAGTTTTCGCATCATGCAAAAAATTTACTTTATAATTAGTACACAATTACTCTCAATTAAGGGCTATTCCTATGCAATAGAATTGAATACAAAGATGGTAAAACCTTTATTGTAAGGCTTCTATTTTTGATTAGTCATTTTTAATAGCAGTTAATTTTTTCATTACTAAGACACTGACCTAAATTCGTTTTAAATTTTAAATTCTGATATGTTATATGTGAACATCTGAACCACGTGTAATATTTTTTAATTAAAACACCGAGATTATTTTTTCATCCTTCATGAACATGATAAACAATTGTGGCTGCAATTAGGATGAATAAATCTTTTTAAAAAGTGATATTCTCAACATCAGTCAATAAGCCACCGCACATAATTATGGTATTCTATGCTCGGCGCGTAATATTTATCTTTGAATATTTTTACACCATATTTGTCGTAAGTTAATATATAGAATGTAAATATCGTTAAACTATTCTCGGATAAAACTGCATATTGACATTGTTAAAATTCTTTTGTAAAGCAGATCTCTTAAAGTAGATTCCATAATTGAAGCTATTTTCCATCACACAGTCTTTACGCGGCGACGTCGACTGTCCCCCGTCCGCACCATGTCGTGCCATGCGGTCGCGATGTTGCGTTGCTTCGTGGCATCTCGCATTACACGCCTTCAACCACAAATTCAAGTGCACTGTTTCTTCACAATATTCATCACATAAGCCAGCGCTCCGCAACCGGTGCGTCGCGAGACGATCGTAGATGTGCCGCGGGGCAATGCATCAAAAATGAGTAGTGGAACTTAGAACCAGTCGTTTGCTAAGATCTCCGTTAAAATTATTCTCGTTGAAAGAAATACTTTATTGTTATGGCTTTCAATGAAATAATCGTGTTACCGTTTGTATGAATGGTGTTACGGCATTGATGGAAATAAAAAAGGATTTGTCTCATGTGTAAAACAAAAATATCCTACCTTAGAAATTACAAATTTATGCATATATTGGGAGGTATTTATTTATTACAAACAATGCACGTATGTGTTAAAATAATACACATTGTCAATCCTGATTGTTTCGCACAGAATGTGAACACGAGATTATTATTGAAAATAAAAGATTTTTTTGTTATTATTATTAAAAAACGGTGAGTCAAATTAAGTTTTTTAGGTAGAGTTTCAGAGATTATTTCTAGAAAAATAGACAAAATACTTTATAATGTTACCTTTTATAATACCCAAAACACAAGTAGCATGTTAGTAAATACTAAACATTAACATATTTTGAACCAAAGTGGTATTTTTCTACTAAACTGTAATTCCTGCGAAGCTAGATATATTGCACAAACAGGAAGATTTTTTAATATTAAAATCAAAGAACACACAGCTTGTGCTAAAAAAGAAGATGATTTTCCTACATTTGGAAACCATTTGTTTCTGTGTAAACATACGTTTAATATTACACAAAACTTTAAAATCCTGCACATAAACAATAAATGTTTAAAATTAGATAAACAAGAGATATTAGAAATAAATAGATATAAATATTGGCCCTATTCAAATTTTTTGAATGAACAAACCGTCTTTGCATCTTCTCCTTTGTTATATCCGATTCATTAATTTGCATTATTACTATAATGTTTTTTTTTTATATTCTAACTCTTCAGAATTGATTCTGGTCTCTTTAATTTTTGTTTTTCAGATATAAAAAAATTGTTTAGATGCTCCTGGTTGCTCTGCGTTATCCACTTACCATGGCTGCTTATTATTTATATTATGTACATATTTAATATTTCATAGTTTTTAAATGGTTCACTAATTTCTTCATAAAATTTTCCCAATCATCTATTTGCTTAATGCATCAGTAATATCATTAAAAAAAATTGCTCAGTTAATGTACTTTTAATATAACTATATTTATGATTTCAGGTAAGTATTTATTGATTTGTAAAAAGTCCTTAACATTTTAATTGTAGACTATTTTATTTGGTTTATTTATGTATAATTTGTTTCATGATCAGCATCCCATCATCCGCATTCAACTTAAATTATTGTTACATCAAAACATGGGGGATCATAAATTATTTTATCAAGAAATTTTGGAAATCAATAGAGCCCGGTTAAATTCCTTGCCAATTCTGAACGAACAGCTGAATCTTCCAAACTCCCCGTTGCTGTGTCCTATACGTTGAATCACTTAACAGAAGCCACTAAATGTGCAATGATAGTAAATATTTATCCTTTCGTCGAATTGCATCCCGTCGAAACCCACAATGCTATTATAATTGTAAAATCACTGGTAATTCTAATATTAGTTGGAAAGCGGCAATTCGCCACTCTGTTAATGCGTTGTTTCAAAGCAACCTTAATAGAGGGCTTTGGTTGTTTACAAAATAAGGATTATGGTGATTCTCGAAATTTTAACTCATGTATCAGTGTGGATCCTAGACTTATAATATTTCATCTCGTAAATAATATTTGTCGTATTTGTATCTTCTATATAAACGTTAGAAACTGTTAAGTGTCTCTCAAATTTGTGCGCTTAATGCCTGAAGATGCCGAAAGGTGAAAACCGGGTCTTAAGTGACAAAATGTACAAAAGTATACAAAATCTCAATAATTCAAATTCAATTTTATATAAATAACCCTTTCATGTTTGTGTTTTTATCAGTTGATAGTGCTCGTGATGATCGAAACCAGTCCTGAAACATGTGGAAGTAGTACAAATTAATTGTGTTTTATTTTTTTAAATATTATGCCTTTCCGCCAAGAATTGACAGTTAATATCGTAAAAGTGAATAGAAAGATTATTTTGAATTTGGCCAAACATGGAAAATGGGCAGTACTTTTATCCTCTCAACTTAGCTTAAATAATTTTTATATTTTTTTAAACATTATAATATGTGTGAGCATTGCTATACATACAACTTGCCAAATCCATATAAATATAATTTAAGCCATCGACTGAGGGTGCTTGATGGAATTTCAATATCAAATTTGGATTATTGAGATTTTGTATAATATATTTATATAAATATAAATATATAAATTTAAATATATTTTCGCACTAAACAAAGCATAGCCCACATTAATCCTTATCCCTACTGTGGACAAGTAAACGTGCCAACAATCAATAGGAATCAAATTTTTCACGTAATAGTATTTCCTTAAATTATGATGATATGATTTGTTTCAGAAGTGAATGAATTAACAATTTGACAAAACACACCAATATCAAAACTCTAGCCATTATTTGTGTAAATTGCATTGTATTGTATTCGAACAAGGGTCTCCAAACTACGGCCCGTGGACAGCACTAATAAATCCCGTGGTAATCCACCCACGCTGTCTGTGCCATAGATATCTCACTAGGCGAGTCCCGTCACGAAAATTTACACGTAATTTAAAACTGCAGTATGTTGGTATGGGTCTTGGGTTTGTGGAGTAGTCAATGTGACCTTTAGGCTAAAAAGTCTGGGTACCCCTGTGTTAGAATATTATTATTTATCATAAGAAAATTTTCAACTGGATTATTATTGATTTCATATATTTTTTCGAAGCTTACCGATATATATAATAGTGAAATCAGGTCATAGTATGCCAAAAGTTATGAGGCAGTGATATGTCGTAATTGAAATCGATATTGATAAGCTGGTATGCAAATGTAAAAGAACATTTTACAATCAGCATAATGATAATTGTATTTATTGAAAAAATTTGTAGTACTACCACAATAAATAAATCGGATAAAGTCGTAGCTATCCATACTAACTGAGAAAAACTGTCATAACCTTTACTATTTTCAAACAAATATATTATTTCCATCGCATACTGTCACTTAGCGAAGCATTCCCTTTTGACAACGTCAATTTGTGACTAAAAAGCGGTCGGTTGTGGACTGTCCCCATTCTGCCGCAGTGCGCAACTCAGCAACTCTCTTCAAATACCGACAAAAGTCCACTCCACTTCCCTCATTCCCGTCTAGTTAATCATTTAGATTTCAGTTCGTACGACAGATTAAGCTATCAAAATGTCGAATGATATAATTTTCACAACGCTTTCTAGTCCAACATGTTGGATGAATAAACCAACACTGAAAACTCCGCGTCGCATATATGAAAATCATATCATTAAGAAGGGTGAAAATGCGCATATAAACATTAAAAACATATTCTTTGTAAATTTGGATTATTGAGATTTTGTACACTTCCATGTATTTTGTCACTAACGACCCGGGTTTCGCCTTTCGGCATCTTCAGGCATTCGAGCACACGAATGGACTCGAACTGAGAGACAGTAAACAGTTTCTAACGCTTATATAGAAGATACAAATGCGACAAATATCATTTACGAGGCAATACATTATACGTCTGAGAGCCACACCGATACCTGAGTTAAAATTTCGGAAATCGTCCTAATCCTTATTTTGTAAACACCATATTACCAGAGTGGCGATTGCCGAAGGCGATTGCCGCTTTTCAACTTCTTTTAGAAATACCAGTGATTTTACAATTATAATAGTATTGTGGGTTTTGACGGGATGTAATTCGACGAATGGGTAAATATATACAATCATTCCACATTTAGTGAAATCTGTTAGGTGTTTCAACGTATCGGATATAATAGCGGAGAATTAGGAAGGTTCAGCTGCTCATTCAAGATTGGTAAGGAGTATAACTGGCCTCTATTAATTTCTAAAATTTCCTGATAAAATAATTTATGATCCCCCATGTTTTTATGCAACAGTTTAACCCCATCATCCGCATTAAACGTATGGTTCTCCATTAGCAAGTGATTTGCGAATGTCGAAGTTTCTTTTTTTAATCTAAAGGCAGCTAAATGTTCTGATACCCTTATATCTAATGTACGTGTGGTTTTTCCCACATAGAAATGTTGGCAATCGTTGCATTGTAATTTATAAATACCAGATTTGTTCTTAAAGTTTACTCTATCTTTATTGTTAATAAGTAATTTGCCTAGAGAGTTATACTCCTTACCAATCTTGAATGAGCAGCTGAACCTTCCTAATTCTCCGCTATTATATCCGATACGTTGAAACACCTAACAGATTTCACTAAATGTGGAATGATTGTATATATTTACCCATTCGTCGAATTACATCCCGTCAAAACCCACAATACTATTATAATTGTAAAATCACTGGTATTTCTAAAAGAAGTTGAAAAGCGGCAACGCCTTCGGCAATCGCCACTCTGGTAATATGGTGTTTACAAAATAAGGATTAGGACGATTTCCGAAATTTTAACTCAGGTATCGGTGTGGCTCTCAGACGTATAATGTATTGCCTCGTAAATGATATTTGTCGCATTTGTATCTTCTATATAAGCGTTAGAAACTGTTTACTGTCTCTCAGTTCGAGTCCATTCGTGTGCTCGAATGCCTGAAGATGCCGAAAGGCGAAACCCGGGTCGTTAGTGACAAAATACATGGAAGTGTACAAAATCTCAATAATCCAAATTTAATATTGAAATTCCATCAAGCACCCTCAGTCGATGTCTTAAATTATATTCTTTGTAGCTTAGACATTCGTATCGTATTATTTATATGAGTTAAATATTTTCGAGTCTGAGTGTGTGTGGAACTTCAATTAAACATAATATATGACACATAATAATAGTGCTCGTTTTCACGTAATATACTTTTTGTTGCCATTTATAATGTTCACTTAATATACACTATACAACAAAAAAATATGATTAGTTTTTATTTTCAAAGTTTTCATCTCTTTATTATTTCTGACATTTATAACAACCTCTGGTCCTAAAGGCGAGTGAGGAATGCTGTTTAGCTTCACCCTCTCGGTGGCGCAGTCAGGGTTCGAATTTTTGAAGGGAAAAATTCAAACCTTTATTTTTCAAGTGATTTATAGATGTGGATTATCCAAAAGACATGTCTGTATCGTCTTAATACCTTTTATAATTTAAGACATCGACTGAGGGTGCTTGATGGAATTTCAATATCAAATTTGGATTATTGAGATTTGGATTTGGAATATCAAATTTGGATTATAAGTGTACAAAATCTCAATAATCCAAATTTAATACTTTCTGATCAACCTCCACCTGACTGCAAAACGACGCGTAGATGGACTATTGGCTTACTGCTAATATTGTAAAAAGAAGATTTTTTTAAAACCATATCCGCTCCCTATTCGGAGCATATGGCCATCACGCGGTTCCTCCAAGCTTCTCCGTCCCCCGTCAGTCTTATCGCTTCCTCCCAGGTCATCCCAACGTCTCGTAGCTCCGCCGAATACATCCTATGGATGGTCATCAGCGGCCTTCCAGGTCGACGGAATCCATCTGGTTAGTAGAAGAGACAGGCAGGATTCAGGCTCCCCTGGGGCATCCGCAACACGTGTCCAAGCCAGGTCCATCGTCGCTTTTTTATTTTGGACAGAAGAAGATAATAGTTCTTAAAACATTCGTTTCATTGTATCTTATAATTTTTTTGCGGAAGTAGTACAAATGAATTGTGTTTTATTTTTTTTAAATTTAATGTCTTTCCACCAAGAATTGACAGTTAACACCTTAAAAGTGTATGTTATAAGTCGATTTACCTAGTACTAACAGTTAAGCGTGCTATTTTTTAAATTAAGTTCTTCCATAACTCCATCATTTTAAAGTTGATGTTACTGGAATCCATATTCTCTACAGTGGAAAGAGATTTTTTTTTAATAAAAGCAACTCTCAACTAAAACATCCTCTAAAATAAAATCGTACATAATTATTTCAACAGAATTCCAAGACCAATCTTGAAAACCTTTTTTCAACCGAAATGAATTATTTGACAGCGAATAATAATAAAGTTTTTAGTGTTATTTTATTTCGACTATTTCAAAACATTGCAGATAAATACTAAAATGTGCTCAATAAACATAGTATTTTCATATATCACATTGAATTTCAGCAGAATATGTATTTGTTTTTATCCTGAATTCTCTTATGTTTCACGTTAATAACATCTATCGTCGCTAAGCCACAAGTCGATATTGTCAATAGCTAAATGTTCGGAAGAAAAGATAATTATCTAAAAAGCTTGTCTTTCCGTAGTACTTTGTCGAAAAACACGCCCAAAGCTTTCTAAGAACTTTGTGTTAGCTATCGAAACTTTCTTACACAAATTGCTCAAAATACGGTGTATGAAGTAGGTATATTATACATAATTAAATCCTTTACCATAACAAATATTTTTTGAAAGTTTAATATTGTTCACTGTTTTAATTGGTGTATTCGTGTTTTCTACAGTTAATAATTTATTACATTTTATATACGATATCACAAAGAAAGCATATTATATAAATTAATCTCCAATAATAATAAATTCAAATCCCATCCAATGGCAAAAAGTTTATAAATTATTAAAACCATATATTATTTCGATTCCATTGTTAATATCAAACGCACTGTTTGTGGTAGTAGGTTTTTTAAATACATATAACTTTACTCATACTATTACAAAACTCCTTTGTCAAAAATCGTTCACCTATCACTTTGTATCGGAAACATTTTCTATATGTGAATAAATCGAATCGTAACTGTTCTCATAGGAATTCTTTTGAATGTTGCTCACACAAAACTACTGCATGGAAAAGCAGCGTCGCATTAAAAATATGTTGCTTGAGATGCGCGCAATCAATCATTTTGGGGAAAAGTGGACGGGAGAGGTCTCAACCCTAGTTCTTTTCCACAGTGGGGTACACTCTGGTAATAAATTGCATTGTTTGTAAAAGATTAATGACACTCTTACGATTTAAAATGGATGTGCTAATCAAACCCTTTCAGAAACCGTTCTACGTTTGGAGCATTTATGATGTTCATCTGAAGCGGACATGCTTTATAAAAATGCGTATAATGCATACGCGAAAAATTTTCCATTTGCTCTAGAGCATTTCCCTTCAAAATTTAACTATGAACGTTTCACTTGGAATTATTGTAAAACTTTATTACCTGTTGCTAATTTTACGATTCTCGAATAAAATTTAATTCTAACAGTTTGTTAGAATGATCACGACCGAACCTAATCACATGGAATTATAGTATTACTAACGTTACTTGGCCGCCGCCAAATTTGGAACTAGAATTGTCAGTCAAGAACAAATTTTTCCAATTGCCGTTTTATGCAAAATAGATATCTTGTCTACTTTAAATAACCGTCGCTAAAATATCAGTTTTGGAATTTATTGAAATTTCAGTTCTGGTAGAGTATGGAAACATTCCTAACGCGACGGTGGCACCCACACTAGCGGCCAAGTTAAACTTTTTTACCAATAGAATGCCTGTCCAAAAAGAATTCACAGTTTACACCTTAAAACACTTTTATTATATATTTACTATGTTTGGAAAACACCTAGTTGTAATCCATGGTATTTTACATATTACGTTTTAAAAGCTTTGCCATTATACTCGTGACCTGTAATAATAAAGTTAATACAAAATATATTGGGGCTTAGGTTGTATTTAAAATTATAAAAGTCACAATACGCCACTGTTACGCCCCCAGACGCTTCTCCCTGAATATCAATTGACCTATATTCTTCAGAGTGAAGAAAAGTTACCATGACGGTCGTGTCAAAGCTCACAAACTCCATCGCAGGAAGATGCCTTTTTATGAAATTGAAATTGAACGAAAATACGCGCGCCTGAGGTAATGGCCATCTCATGGTATATTACGGGTAAAATGCCACGGGAAAATGTTTTACAGATTTTCATATAACATGTTGCTGTCTGAAACGAAAGGTTTTATGTCATTTAAGAAATAAAAGTTTTACCTGCACCCTGTTACTAATATTATATAATATATGATTATGAATTTACAAACAATCCTTTCATGGAAAAGTATGTTAATACATACGCTATCCAACAGAACATGTCACATTATTTTAAGTTTAACGTGCGACTCTTATGAAACACTAGACATTTAATACAATTTCTCACCATTCAATTTGTCCAGTGCGTAATATAGAACATTAAATGCCCTTACCAAATATTTCAATATAACTTTCAGTAGTTTATGATCCGTTAGATAAATATTTGTATTTCTATAATCCGGTGTCATCAAATTCTTTCTTTTTCGGTGGGATTCTACTTTAAATCATCTTGCGATATAATTAATTAATATGTTATGCCGAATTACTTGCAGTGAAAACCTATATCTATAGCTATATCCGCCGTAACTAAAAGTATACTGCCAATCGAGGCTATACAATTTTAATATCGGTATGTTTGTGCGTAAACCCTTTTAACCATTTTCTATCGCAACTTCGAATACAACCCTACTTAACGCGTTCTCAGAATTCAGAATACATATTGATAATTTCCCATTATTTTATTTAATATATTCGTAAACAAGATTTCCGGGGGTCAGTATGTTATTTCCCTTACTCGGACCCAATGATGTAATATTAGTAGATACTGCTACTTGTTGGTAAATTTCAGAATCTAACGTGAATACAATTTTCCGGTATGTTTCGCAAATAATTTTACAACTTATGGTGTTCACCCTCACCTTCATAATATATTTAGGTACTAAATGTAGTATTAACCAGTTTTCGTTTTAAACTTACAAATAAAAACTAAAGTATTGACATTATTGCTTTATGTTTTTACCTATACGTATGGCAGATATTAATAATTTATTTATAATCTAAGAAAACTGGTTACTGTATGAAACCTAAAGAATTAATTTATCATCTATTTGAAATCATGACATTTGATCAATGTTTATAGGTTTATTTTAATTGAAAAGTTTCATTGTATTTTGAAATGGCGGTTACTTTATTTCTTTACATTTCATCGAACTTTAGTGAATATATTAAACATTGTTTTAATTAACCCCTTTTAATATTTTTTAATTTATATCATTAAAAATAGAATCCTTTTGTTTTTGTTATATCAAATATAAATTTTGTATTTCACTTTAGGAAAATAAATTCTGCCAGTAGCGTGACGCCTTATTTTTTATTATTTGTATGGTTCTTAGTGTCAATTAATTTCTATGGTTTCCTTATTATCGTAAGAACTTATGTCTTTAATATATGTTAATATCTTTTCGGGACTCAAAACCTGAGATCACTGAATGGCATGGCGGACTACATAGATTTAGATAGTTCGAATTCATTCATAATGAAGTCTTTACCTTTATTCGAGACTAAAGCAAACATGCGTGTTCCGTCATTTCATCTATTGGCACAGTGTAACTTTGCAATAATTGTGTTGCCGATATTTCATTAATATTTAATCCTGTTTATTGCCTCGGGGTCTTTTTGAAACCATTTCATGTTTAACATAATATAATATAATAATACGTCAACTAGATCAAAGTAAATTCGTTTAAAGTTTCTTTTCACTTCTCAACCCATGAGCTTTAGACCCGAGTCCGCTGCTGCTTGGCAATTTCAAAAATCTCTCACACATTTTTATTTGTAAACTTCTTGAAATTTTGAAGCACTTAAGAAGAGCGAGCTGATGTTGACATTAATTCAATTTTTAACCACACAACAATAAACCAGCTAAAACATTTTAAGAATTAAAAGAGGTCCCATTATTACTGACATCATTTTACTTTGGATAATATCGTAGAAGAAATTTTGTTTTTTGATTAAATAGAAGTTATTTAAACTATTAGTTTCAAAGTGTTCTTATTACTGATAGAAAATTTTATTGGAATTCAACGTCGGAATTTTTATAGATATATTTGCAAATACTGTTGCAAACCAGCTTTTCATCGGCTTATAATAAAATAATTGTTTTTTTGACCTGCAATGAAATGCGATCAACTGTTGTTCAGCCAAATTCGTAGTATTGATTTTGTTTTTAGGTTTTTCTAATAAAATAATATAGTCTTGTGACAGTATTTAGCTATAAAATACAGGTTTGGAATAAGTATAGACTGCTTAAAAACATTTTTCGTGAAATTTGCTTTTAAAAGCAAAATAAATCCTTGTTTCAAATTTGGATTATTGAGATTTTGTACACTTCCATGTATTTTGTCACTAACCATCCGGGTTTCGCCTTTCGGCATCTTCAGGCATTCGTGCGCTCGAATGCCTGAAGATGCCGAAAGGCGAAACCCGGGTCGTTAGTGACAAAATACATGGAAATGTACAAAATCTCAATAATCCAAATTTGATACTGAAATTCCATCAAGCACCCTCAGTCGATGTCTTAAATTACTTAAATTAATTCCTTGTTTATTTTTAATGTATAAATATGATATTAAACTGTTAAGCTAAAAGAAAGAAAATAAACCTTAATTACGTTACCTATCTGTAAGGTAGAGTTTGTCTTTTTTTCTGAGTCTTTCAAGCATTCTTATTCAAATATTCTTTTGAAACTAGAATTCATGTCAATTCCGGGAACTTAATAGGATACTTGACGCTACAAGGAAACCACTTGACGCAGCAATTCTCTTTATCTGAAATCAAATTATTCACTATTTACCCAAGAACACCCAAAAAGCATTCATATACTCTTTCAAAAGGAAATATAAGTGTCCTACTTAAAATCAGATTTCTCTCGGTCCAAATTAAATTTGTATGATATACGAAAACTCTAACGTATCAACAAAATTTTATTCACTCTTTCTAACATAAGGTGTAAAACATCGGCTCTTAATTTTGTGCAAATTTAACAAGATAACGCTTACACTAACAACCGCAATTCGTTCCTTCCTTAGGTCCTTATTTTAAGATAGAACGTCAGTCAGTGTATACAAAATTCATTAGTAATACAAAATTAAAAACAGTTACAGTTTTTATTACTGGCTATCATTAAAAAAACACAAGAATTCTTATTATTTATCATATTTAACAGACGATTTCACGTAAAATTATTTCAGGAAGCGGTGTTACCTATGAATTATTATTGGTGAAAATAAATTAAATTCATAAAAATAAAACATAATTTTATTGTATGAAAATTTTCATTAGTTTATGATTATGGAATAAATTTACAGGATATCTATAAATTATAATCACATGAAATATCAATCAATAAAAATTTTCTCCTCGTAAATATATTCTTAAAGCGATTTTGTGAATAATAGTATTGGTAATATATATATATATAAAATTAAAAACTAGTCACTTTAGTGATAAACGAAGTGGAATAACTAAGTTATCAATTTCAATTTTATATTAAAAATGAACTTCCACAAAGTTATCGCCGAATCCATAGAAAATATTAGTAATATATGTATCGACGAAACTATCATCGATAGTTTTAAAAAAAAGAAAATATAGTGAGGCTTAATACATACATAACAATTTAAAAATGTAAGTAAATTAAGGAATGAGAAATTTGTCATTGATAAGGACATTTAGTCAGGACGTCGTATCAGTTTTAGTCATTTAGTTGCTGGACTGTACCCTGTTATCGATCAGTGCATTTTTGCAAAATAATTCACTTATTACACCTTGACAAAATCCTCCGATGTGCTTTACCCAAAAAGCACTTCAGAGGGATGCCAAAAGCTGCCTCCGTGTTTACCCGAGCGTATGCCTTGCACGTTGCAAAGCTCGTTGCTATGCCACTTCCTGCGCAAGGCTGTTAGCGTTTTTCACGTGACCAGGCTCGACTCACTTCCGCAATACCGCCGTCGTCCTTTCCGCCGGAAGTGCTTCACCTCGCAACAGGAGCGTCAGCAACCCAAGGATAACATACTAAAATAATCGAAATTTGATAACATAATCTAAACTGAAATTAAATATCAAACAAACAAACTTCTAATTCAACAAACTTCCCAATTCAACCCTACGTCATAACCATACACGTTCTAGTTTTTCTACGTAAAAGTGTGTATTAAGGACTTATAATGTGTTTTTTTTCATAAAAATATTTCATGTTTTCATTTTATTTTGTAATGTCATTCCACCTACAATAAACATCAGACAATATTAAACTTCAATTTAATTGACGATATTTTTAATATAAAATTAAATAAAAATTGACAATATTATTTCCATCCGTTAAGTAACTAAAATTATATTATGATGAAAACCAAATCTGTACCTTTAAAGATAAACTACGGAAGTCAAGTTTTTGCCATTTCTGTGCTAAATATGTAGAAAATTTTATTTTATTTCATTACAGAAGTGAATAAAACACTGAAGTCCATATTTAGTAAATAAACCGATTTAACTAATGAAAAAACCACTGAAATATAATATACCTAATATCAGAGTTTCCCAAACTTTTCCTGCAACACTTCGCAAATCCTGACATTTTAACTGACCTTGTATGTTTTGTTGGATAGGTAGTATTAATATGAACTCAAAAATGTTTAAACTTTGTTGCTGCCGTAGCAGCGTATAAAACCATCCAGGTTTCCGCGGAACATAGTTCGGGAAACCCTCTCTTAGACTATAAATAATCCCGTGATCAATTGTCTCTATACATAAAATACCTGCGTGCTAACTTGACGCATTTTCATTTTAATGCTTCAACAGCAAAGTATGGGGGCCAATTATTTTCCTCCAAAACACATCTGTTTGTTGGCTTAAGTCAAAAGGGGGAGCAATTACTTTTGATAGCAGTTCTTAATAAACCGATCAAGTTATAATACGTAATGAGATTATTATAAATATATTTATTTTAGTCAGTTTTGTTTCGTATCACACTGTGCTAAAAGCGTAGCAGCTCCGGATGTTGCCTATTAAAATCTGGGATACCACCCTAATTTGCATATTTTCGTTGTAAGTACGTGATTTTTTTCATAGCATTATACTTGTTGTCAATACTCACTTATTTTGTATACCTTTAATTGAATAAAATTCTATCTAATGAAAGATTTATAATCACGTAATTATTTATTTATTGATATTTTAAAAAACATTTGAAATAATCGTTTTTAAAAATTTTTACTTACAATTAGAAATTATTACACAACGCTTATTGAAAATTAAGCAAGGACTTTAGGTAGGAAGTATAGAGTCAGGGTTTTTAGACGTCTTTATTTGAACGGGGTGTCTCGAGTTCATCAGACAAATCCTGAGTCCCGCATTGCCTCTGAAAATCTTTTGTATATGTACAAAATTTAACGTATATACCGTAGTTAAAAAGGTTCGCTCAATTTTTATCAAGCAAATATGGCAGATATATTTTGAAACAAGCTAAAAACTCTGAAAAATACATTTAATAAATTTTTTTTTTAATAAAACACAAATTGTAAAATGCCTTTCCACCAAGAATTGACCTTAAAGGTGTTTAAGAAAACTGTTATGATTGCTTAAATTTTTTATTAAATCAAAATGTAGTTCCTGTATCAAATGTAATTGTATCTAATCAAAATATTTTAATAACTATAATACCTGTGGATTATTATGTGGCTACTTTTTATATGTTATCTGTATACATATTTACACATAGTATAATTTAATTTATTTTTTTCGTTCTTTCTTCAATCTCTTTTTTTTGATCGTTCGAAATGGTGAATGTCCCAATCTTTGATATTGGAAATATGGCAACCATGTGTAGAATGCGGGTAGATGGGCCTACATATGTTTGAATGTGTTCACTATTCTTGGGCCAGCATAAACCACCTAAAGTTAAAAAAGCGAAAAAAATGAAATTAAAATAATTAATGTTCTATCAAAGCAATTATCGCTGCGGAATTTTATCCAATTAAAACTATTTTAGTGAACAAATGGCGATAAACAATGCCCATTGCTATTCTTCTTCTTCGACTAATCGATAAAATCTATTCTTCAATTATTCACTGTTTGCACATAGTATTCATCTCACTCACAACATAATTGAAATTAAAAGTAAGATAATAATGTGAGAAAAGGTACAAGACTTTGTAAAGTGAATACAATTATACAAATTGCGTCCATTTTTCCGACGCTCGCCTGCCGTAAAGCTCACTTTCTCTGAGGCTTTAGATTTTCGTATTAGACACCTTTCCATAGAGGGAAAGTTTCATCTCTTAGCGTTTTTCACCGACCGTTAGCTCTGTAATCCTAATGAAATGAGTTTGTTTTTTTGCGTGTGCCGCAATCTCGCATGAAATTTTCAGCTTTATCTAAGAATTTTATGTGAATTATTCCGAGCATTAAAGATAGCAAATTGTCCGCTTTGATGAGATCATTTTGCAAAAGTTTAAAAATGAAATGTCGTGAATTTCGTTATGCTTAATGAGATTCTCGCATAGTTTCCAGTGATTTATCGTCAGACTCTTCTACGCCAGCTATCCCAGACAGTTCTGGATTCTGCGTAATAAATTTCACCGAATTTTAATTTTGTTATTTCCGTTAATTATACAGTTAATGTTCAAATGAATGCACTGCGAATGATCTGATTTTCAAGAATTTTCTGGTGCAAAATTACGATAAAAATTCCAATAATCGGATAAGAACTTCTTCAAAACTTTTCATATTAGTACGTGTATCAAGTGCACAAGTACCTATCGTTTATAAGTCTTTGATTATTTTCAATCATCAATATTCTACTATTCTGTGTTTCGGTTTTATTTCTACTGGTGGACACTTTTCCGACTTTTTCTATCAGTACTTCTATAAACCCGATTCTCTTTTTCCACTGTCCACCGTAATATAACTTCATTTTTATATATTATTCATGTAACGTAGCCTATAAAAAAGAGAATCACATTGTTCCCTATATGATAATGTCACGAAGTGTTCATACGTTCAATGAGAACCATACGTTCAATGTGGATGATGGGGTTAGAATGTTGCATCAAAACATGGGGGATCATAAATTATTCTATCAAGAAATTTTGGAAATCAATAGAGCCCAGTTAAATTCCTTACCAATTTTGAACGAACAACTGAATCTTCCAAACTCTCCTCTATTGTACCCTGTACGTGAGATGAGTCCGTAAAAAATAAAACATGAATTAACAATCAAAACTAAACATAAATTAACAATCAATGTAATGAATTTCCCATATTAATACATCGGTCCATGGTCACCCTAACTTGAAATTGGAATTTTTTCGAATTGCATTTTAAAAAAAACCCTCACCCTTCTGTTCATTCTTAAGGTGGTCACTAGTCCAGATGTTAATTTCTTAGACAGCGATAAGATTTGTCCTATTTTATTTTGTATATAATCGTTATAAACTGTCTTTTGATTTAGTTTGAGTCCAGTCGCGTGCTCGAATACCTGAAGATGCCGAAAGGCGAAACCCGGGTCGTCAGTGACAAAATACATGGAAATGTACAAAATCACACTAATTCAAATTTGCTATTGAAATTCCATCGAGCACCCTCAGTCGATGTCTTAAATTATATTAAGGTCAGTTAGTTATATTTAAGTCATCTTTCATTAGATAATACAATCTCCCAATGCCGGTGTCCCGAATCTCAGAATAAATTCATTTCCTGCCACACGACGCATTGGTACTATCAAATGCAGTGTTTAATGCAAAGTAATTCACTGTGAGCTGGCAAATGGTGAATTTGCGCCAACCGGCTGGTTGAAAGTGTTAAAGAGCTGAATCTAAATTGGACGTGAAGTCCTCATTTGAGGCTGTGAACGCGCATCTGATGATGCAATTGAACGTGCGATGGCAACACTGCACTGCTCGAATCATGTGATACATGTATGTAAAACATCTGAAACACGTAGCTGTTTCGTATATTTGGACTCCGGTGAAAATTCTGCTAACAAACTACTCTGTACGGAATGGTAATGAAATGTGTTCCTAGATCTGTATCCCGTGTCACTGGACTATCGATGTGAAATTTCACCTTGCATTGTACAAGTGTTCTAGTCAGTGACAAAGTAAACTACGTTCTACTATGCATCACCTCTCCTAAAATCAGTATGGTAGACTCACTTTATTACACCTAATTATTACATCTTCATTCAATCAGGTTTTAATATGAATTCAAAATGTTTTCTTTTTTAATTTTTATCACTTTAAATTGCATCAATCCCTCTCTTAATCAATGTCTACGTCATTAAAAATCCGTAATCCGAAATCGTCTAAAGATGCTTGTCAAAGAGGTGAAACATGTGTCACACCTAATTCTGAAACCAATGAAATAAGAATGATATCAATTGTATATTTAAAATTGATTTAATCGAAGTATTTATTGATGGAAAAAAATGTTTTTTATAACATAATTCTGAGAGTCAAGTGATGCCGAAATAGCTATCAAAAATGTTCGATAATTCTTTTGGAATTAACTACATTGCTATAGCTGGAGTTATTATGATTTCTAGGAACTTGATATTACTGTCAGTATATCTTATAATAATTAATTTTGCCTTACAATCATACGTATCCATTGTAGGATATAATGTGCCTCTGTTTTAACTCTTTGTCTTAATTTGACTACATTTATTTCACACCATTGATATTTCAAGATTCTCTGTATGCCTCGAGTAAGTTTTAAAGTAACGTTATTACTATATATATATTTTTTTTATGTACGAGTTTACTTTATACAGTCTAAGCTTGCACAGTATTCTCCTTATATAATAAAAACTATTTTACTTATTTTTAACTTATTTTTTTACCGCATGTGTAGACAAAACGTTTGTACCAGGCGAATATCATTCGCGCACTTTTGTGTAGTAATTTTTAGCGCGCAATTTTAATTCACGTCTAGTGATGCGCGAACTTCCGGTTTTATTATTAACACTTTGTTGGATTTGTTACGTTCTAGTTGTGTGTATGTTTGTGATACTGATGGACTGTAAAAGCCGAACATATATAGATTTATTTCAATTTGGAATGCATTATACCAGTGGCGTGAAACTATATCAACTTATGCGGATGTATTTAAACTAATAATTATTACAAATGCCGCTGGCTTACCGTTTAACACACCCACATAATAAATATTTTGTATCGTTTTATACAAAATATCTATTATTTATATAATTTAAGACATCGACTGAGGGTGCTTGATGGAATTTCAATATTAAATTTGGTTTATTGAGATTTTGTACACTTCCATGTATTTAATTCCGTGTAAATACATGGAAGTGTAAAAAATCTCAATAAACCAAATTTATCTATTATTTGTTAAAAATAATTCATAATTAAATCATCTACTCGCCAATATCACCCATCATGTTTATACAAGCTTTATACATATGTTTATACAAGCTTTATACATATGTTTCTTGTTTCTGATTATTCCGATATTAAAGCATCGACGAGAGTATTCGATATAAAGACTAAATTCCACGGTTTCCCTCTGTACAATTCAAACATTTTTAACTGACAGTAAATGAAGTATTCATTATATATCGATTAAATTTATTTGAGATAATTGACTTATTACACAGCAAAATAGTGTTGTGAAATAAAAAGTTACTTATATGTTTAAAAATCCAATCAATTATCAAAACACTGATCATGGTATAGGTCCTAGGTCCTATTATTAAATGTGTGAAGTTCCTACTTACAAAAATACGACATTTTTATTTGAAATAATATCTTACACGACCATATTTAACCGTAAACATTCAAACACTATAAAATTTCTAATTTTCCAATAAAAAAAATTATTTACATACTTTTTAAATGTATAACTTACGCGTTTCGATTTTTAACGCTGTGTACAAAGTACATGGATAGTATTATATCTTAAACAAAAGCTTTCCAACCGAAACAGACAGGCTCAAATTACGCAAATCACTTCATCAAATTCAAGCACTTGTTCTAAATGTGTGCTGGATCTTTCGTTCCGAATTTACTAACAACAATTCTAAACCAAACGATTCCGACGGATTTACCTGGATTTTACTCTTGTTTGTTAGTATTTGTTTGAAAACTTACCTAATTACCTTATGCTAAGCCGTGCCGTTAGTCTACTAATCTGTAATCAAATAATATTACGTACTTTATGATTTTATTTTTTTGAAACTTAAAGGTTGGCCAAAAACTTTATCTAATTAATTAGTCGACGTTTTAAAAGAAAGTTGTTTTAAAACTTTAGTCATAGCTCAATCGCAGAAAGTGGATAAGGAAAAATTGAATTAAATATAGCATCGTTCGCCACTAGTAGCAATCGAACGAACAGTAATTTTGTGAAAATCTCTATTCTAAAATTGTCACTCGTTTTTGTTACTTATATATTTATTGTGTGTCATCACAGTTCTTGATAACTTACAAGAACTTTTAAGTTGTTAACTGTCAATTCTTGGTGGAAAGACATTATATTTTAAAAAATAAAACACAATTTGTTTGTACTACTTCCACATATTTATAATGATCAGGACCGGTTTCGCTCATCACGAGCATCATCAGTTGATAATGCTCGTGATGAGCGAAACCGGTCCTGATCATTATAAATATGTGGAAGTAGTACAAACAAATTGTGTTTTATTTAAAAAAAAAAAAAAAAAACTTACAAGAAAATAAATCATTATATTTATTATCTCCGTCTGAGCACAGAGATGACTACTACGAGATAAAAGAATACCTTTTTAAAATATAGTTACAGGATTTCATTTTAGTTTTTTTAGCTCTACCTTCTTCTCATTTTTATTTATTTAAATATCTTTTTTTATATATACATGCCTACCATAATTAAACATTTATGGTTGACCTAGATGCCAATAGGCTGAATTTGATTTATGAATTTTAAAAATAATTCTAATTATTGTTAGATTCTCATGTATTCGAAATTTGTAGCTGTATTGCCAGTGTAATCGGCTGGACAGTTAATACATGAAAGTTTATAAATGTCACTATAACTCAATAATGTATTGTCATATATAAAACTTTACATATTAAACATGTATATAGAAAACATCGAATTTGGCATTTATATAGTTTCCTATAGTAAAATGGCTTATGATTAAGCTGCTATTGACTACGACTAGTTAATTATATCGCCGCACGCACTGCATGTCACTCTGAAATATTGTCAAATATTCCACGTGAAATATCTCTGTTCTTCCAATAGAGTGAATCTGTTGTCGATGCTCGAGTTAATTTTGACACGGCTTAATGCATTCGCATTCGTCTTCCTGTAATTCATACTATATTCAGTGGAAATATAACACATACGAGACTACGGCTTAATGCTTCCAGAATAGTTGCAATTCACACAACATACAAGGCTTAAAATTGAGCGAATCTCATGAATATGCAATTTCGTGTATCTAAGCATGGTTTTTGAATACATAGGTATTTTTATATCATATTAATATTGATAACTTTGTTATTTCACGTGTTTCATGCTACACACACCTTCAGCCTTAACTTCTCTGAGAGAATAAGTTGATCGACTGACTTACTACAAATTAACGTTAAAGCTAATTTTGTTAAAATTTACCAATAGAATGATAGATTGTCTAATCGGTTTTTAACTATATACGCTTCCAATATGCTACATATTGACTTATAATTGCACGTCTCAAAAAGAGTTTTTGTTGATTGCTTGCCAGTCGCATATCTTCTCTTCATAGACTGTAAGTAAAGAAGAATGAGGATTAAGAAAGGATTATCTCATCGTTCTCAATACACCCCGTTTTGAAGATCCAAGGCTTGGACTTGGACTATTTGGGAAATGCAAATATCAAATTCTCACATATGTTTCATAGTAAAACTCCTTTCATTGCCGATAATCTATATAAGTTCGTTATAAATCTAAAAATATGCTGTTTGTACTCTGATATTAAATACAAGTTTCAATAACTTTTTGTCGACTTCCGCCAACTCATACAAAATCAATCGCCGACCAATAGGAAATTCGTAAACCGAAATTTCGTTTTGCTAAATAACCAAAACAAGTCAATACGAAAGAGATTTAACATTTTTTATTAACAAAATGTTTCCCTTTTCGAGCTTCCCGTACTCCAATATTAACTTTTTGTGAAAACGAAGTGAAAATAACGTCCCAGCACTTTTATTTCATCTCCTGTCGTAGTCCTGTCGTTCGATTATTTACGTACGTTTTCAATTTTGCTGACGGTTTTCGGATATTTTAATGAAAAAGAGATGTTCACTTCGAATTGGTACCTAACTGTAACTCTGTATTTGCTTTAGGCATTTTTACTCGTCTTCACGCACTGGCACTGTAAAAAAAAATATTATATATACATATGCACTATTTTTAATGTGTTTTGATTCCATCATACATGATTTACAATTCGATTAGCCGTTATAAAATGAATGCCCTTTGTTTAGGACAATTTACATCCAACAGTGCATAGTAAAATAACCATTGATAATTATTAATATTTTGTTTCACGTATTCGAAGACATAATAGAATTCCCTGATCATAGACCTGAAGTACCATTGTTTGGTAGTATTATTTTTATTCATTGGAAACCATGAAATATAAAACAAGTTAAAAATACATTCCGAATATAGTATCATAGAGTAGAAGAATTTAAATACATAAATTGGTTAATGCTCCGTTGAAACGCTTTTCTATATTAAAATGTCTGTTTAAAGTGGCAAGCTTTGTTAACACTATTGCTAATTATCAGACAGCATAGTGTAAAAACCTTGTATCCAAAAGTTGTAAAATCGTTGAGTAATCAATTTCATATTCCCTTATTTCAACCTTCGTATATTGTTATATAATTATTTGAAATATTTCTGTGAAATTTCAGATAAATATCATCGTTCCAGACTGCGTGAATAATTAAAATAAAATTTATCATGGACGTATGTATTCTTCCGTTGGACAACTTACTGGTCAGTGTGTTTGCTTTTTGCGCTCGAACTCCACTCTAGCAACTAATTTGCATCTCTTCTCGTTGTTAACAGGGTGCACGCGGAGTAAATTCATTGTTAAATATACAATGTGTATTCCTATTTGCTGAATACATGATGTCGGCAACATATTGTATTATCAAACCGACACCGAAGACCGTAAAATATTTCATATTTACAATCATTCACTGTACTCTTTGCTAAAGTTGAATTATTAAAAATGAAAATTAATCCGTGAATTAGGAACGGAAGTTTTGAAATTACAGTGACTAAAAAAAATCGTGATGATAATTGCTAACGATTTTTTTATAACAATATTAAACTTAATTAAGTAATTATTTAGAGTATTTAAATTTGAATTATAAATCATTTAATTTTATATTGAAATTACACCAAGCACCCTCAGTCGAATCCTCAATTTTTTTTTATAAAATCATCAAGGTGCGACAATTCGTCAATCAAACTTTGTAGACAGAATTTTTGTATTTTCATTGGACTCGATTTACATAAATCGAATAACTTCGTGAAAATTCATTTTAAAGTTATTAAGTATGTCTTTTTAACAGTCTCGATTTAAATATTCTTTAAAGATACATTTAGCCTGTAAATGCTTCCTACTGAAAAGAAACACCTCTCACTTCGTTATAAATAATTTTCATCAGTTTTAATCATATTTAGAAAATGATCAATCACATTCTGTTTTCAAAATGACAATCGAAGTCTTTAAATGTTTCAATACATTCTACTTCATGTATAACTAATTTTTTGTATTCTCTTTTTAAATAAACATCAAACATCGACAAGTTGTATATAATGTGTATTTTAAATCTAATTTCAGAATAAATTTGTTTCAAAAGTCTATTCACAGTCACATACTGATTTCATTCGCATATCACATCGCGCCTGCAATTCATTTCAAAATTCTATTTGATATTTTTGTTCGTTAATAAACATGTCAGATTCTTATTCACCGTGTGACGTGCATGGGCCAACCCTTGTACATTGGATAGTGATTATTCCCGGACATGTGTCACGAACTGCGGATCCTCGCTTCCAGTCACGTACATTGCACAGTCTCACTAGATCTATGCACTACTAATCCTACACTGCTTTTACAGGAATGCTACATGGCCTTCAATGTTCCTTTTGTTCATAGTTTAACAGTCATTAACATAAGCAATTGTTATCCAGTCCAACCTTGAGCAGATTTATTTTAATTGCTTATTAGGAAATATTTTGAATGCGGCAAATAATATATATGCTAACTGACTTTATATTATATCATCATTAATATAAGATTAATCAAAAAGAAAAGAAATAAAACTCGACCCAAATATGTCATCTCAATCATTTTCGCCTTTTATAAGTTAAACTTTCTCAGCCAATTTATAATATAAACATAGTTTCAGCATCACTCGATTCTCACGAGTGTCCTATCACACGGGTTTTTACTTACTTATATAAGAAACCTATAACAAAATATATAGACAATATCGCAATTTTATCACCGATACAAAGGTGGGCACGCGTCTTAATAATATTTTATAAATTATTTCCTGTGTGAGACAACCTTTGCAGCTCTTTGAAATGATTGAATATTCCAATTTATCGTTATAAAGTTTATTAATATTAAAATTTTAATGGGAGTCAACTAAAAAATGGTTTTTTTCACTCGCAATTTTGTCCACCGTAGCTCTTAGATATTTAGTTCAATTAAAATCAAATACTAGTTTTTTCACAACGCTTACTTCGATAAAAGTTTTATCAGAAAAACAGTAAATAAATTTGAACGGCAAAAAGCTTTGAAATGTAATATTTATTCCCAGAATTCTCCTGCCTCGGGCATAATAATAGTACAGACATAAAATTCGCGATTTTCTTCATCATTGCCCCTTTCGAAGTACTCAGTATCGTTAAAAAAATTATGTATTGTTAATATCTTTACATGAAGATGTCGTTACGTCTGTGACGTTTAATAACATGAAACGTGTATCGCTAAACACCGTTTAATGTTACGCATTACCGGCGAAAAGCAGCCTCCCGTTAGCAACTTTGAAACGCGCCTATTAACGTTTTGTCGCAGTTTCGGGACTCGGTTAAGTGTATTCATTCGCCTCCGGCCATTTGTTGATAACGAACGCGATCTCTTTAAGCCGCGTACATTATTGTGCGACGTGAATTCCTTCGCGAAATTCTAAAATTGTCGCCAAAACTTTGAGCGTGAAAGGCATGTGGAGTCTGTATAAATTAGATGTAAAGTATTTGGACTAACACTCGCAAACCTTACAACCTACAAAACTAAACCGTTCTTTACATCTTCCTCGATACGCACATCAGACGCAACTGATTTATAAATGAAATCATCACCAACGGAAGGTCATCGGTTGCCATTTTTTCGGGCAGCAAATTGTCAATAATATATCATACATAATTATGTATTATGATTAGTAAGTATTATAGATAGTAAAGATGTAAGTATGCAGCTATTCAAATAAATGGTAACTTACACTATATAGTCATCAATAATTTTCCATTAGGAACATTTCCATGTTTCCCGTGAACGTGGTCAAATAGTCAACATCGTTGGCTTCGGTTGCAGTGCTCCCGGATGCGAATCTCAGTACGGGCAGATGTCTAAAATCCTCCTAGCCCTATCCCTACTCTTCGAAAAAGAGAAGTTGAGCAACTGAATAACATGCAGTTCCCGAAGAAAAGCTTATGTTAAGAAAAACTCCATTAGGTAAAAATTAAGGATTAAATTAATTACTTTCGAACACCAGTAAAAGTGAAATTTGCACACATGCACTTAGGTAAACATAAGGAAGTTTCAATAGACTGATCACTTCGTTAGTTTGAATGTCTCAGTAAGCTTTTTTTCATCCTTCAAACTCAATTTATGTGAAATCTACATTAATAATTTAATACAACAGTAAATTAATATGTATCCTATTATTTAAAAATCACATCGAAATATTCAGTCAGTACGAAATATCAGTACATTTATTTCACTTCTATAATTTAAGGATGATGGGGTTACAATGTTGCATCAAAACATGGGGGATCATAAGTTACTTTATCAAGAAATTTTGGAAATCAGTAAAGCCCAGTTAAATTCCTTACCAATTCTGAACAAACAGCTGAATTTTCCAAACTCCCCGTTGCTGAATTTTTTACGTGGATGATTTTGTAAAAAATATAAATTAACACTCGAAAAATATTGATATTCCCATATTAATAAATTCATCTCATAGTCACCCACTGACAGAACTCACTAAATTTGGAATGATTGTATATATTTATCCATTCTTCGAATTGCATTTTAAAACCCACAATGCTATTATAGCTATTGTAAGTGTAAAATCACCGGTAATTCTAACATTAGTTGGTCACCGGCAATTCGCTACTTTGTTTATGCGTTTGTTTTCCCAACAAAGATTAAGGCTATTCCCGTAATTTTCAACTCAGCTATCAGTGTGGGTCCTAGACTTATAATATTTTGTCGTATGTGTATATTGTATATAAACGTTCGATACTGTTTACTGTCTGTCAATTTGAGTCAATTCGTGTGCTCGAATGCCTGAAGATGCCGAAAGGTGAAACCCAGACCGTTAGTGACAAAATACTTCACTTCTGATTTCCATGCATGGCAAAATTTTCCAATGATTTTAACTTTAAACAATGGCTGTATAACTAGAAACACGTATTTATCTTTTAAGAAGTCTTCCCCTTTGCGATGTTCTTTGGCTAATAGTTACTCTAATTTTATTCCGCCTCATTCAAGTCGATTTGCACAAAAACGAAATAAAATTTGCAAGTTGTCGAGCTTTTCAACTAAGTGAAAAGTAACTTTGTTTTAATACAATTTGTAAAGGAATGACGCATATTCCACGACTCTATTACCTCTATGTTATTTGGAAAGCAAATTCGAATTTTTTATATATGATTCGGGATAAATATCGGTAAAAAAACTACAGAAAGTATAATATACTTTCACGAAATAAATCATTTACATAAAAATAAATAAGTCAATTACTAATGAATATTTTAGAATCAAAACGGCTACCTACGCGCCATATTTTCACGATGTGTCTTATGAATATTTTATAACTTGTTTTCTTCCAACAGCACCAAGTATAAAAAATCATATTAATTTACATCTAAAACTATGATAAGAAGCAAACTGCTATATGATTGACATGCAAATGAGATAATTTTCTTGTTATCGCAGAACTGTATTTACACAAATCAAATTAGCTGCTCAGTTTCGTTCATGTAAAATGCAAAGTCTGCAAGCAACTGCTAGTGCCCTAGGCAAACAGTAAATGTGCAAAATGGCTACTTTCAGTGTGAAATTCTTTATGTGATAACACGGCCTATGCTTCAAATTAAAAATAAACCATTGAAGCATTCTTATACTCCAAATAACATAATTATATTTACAGAGTACCATAAAAACACTTAAAACTGCAATTAAAATATTATTAATACAAACAAGTTATTGATCAACATCTTATTGAGCTCAGACTGCATGCATTTGACATCATTATATTGTAATTGAAAATACTCCACACATACCTCAATAATTGAGAAACCATAATAGTATTGAGATTATTCTATAAAACTCGTCATTATATTTCACAGTTCACAGTGATGTCGCAAAACAAATAATAGTACTAATTTATCGAATGCGTATTTTATTGGCTAGTTTATTAATATATCTATGAGATACTGTTTTCAATAATCATATCAGAACCCTATTGAATTTATAATTACATTAACAAATTCTACACTTGTAATGTAACACGCTGACTCATATTGAGACTGGCGTGATGCGCAATTTAATAAACAATTCGTAGTATACTTAATTTATGTCTTTCTCTTTCGTCTAAATAAATCTGCCGGTAGAACTGTCTCAACTTGGTCGCTGTTAATTGAATTAAATCACCAAAAGTGAACAAAGCGAAGGCGTTTGGTCTGTAAACTCAATAAATCACTTAATTAAACAATGACAGTGACTATTTACATGGTAAATGATAATCATGCCGAGTCCTTGGAGCACAATATAAAGGGACAACGGTCATGTTATTTGAATACGTAAATCTTTATACATTGTTTGCCCCAGACAAAATCAGAACAACCCTAATAAATCAAACACTCTGACAAATACCATTCAAACTTAGCGATTTCTATTATATATGATTTCTGTGATTAATACAGACGGGTATTTTAATAATAACGACTTCTTTAAATATATCACCAATTCTTATCAAATCTACAATATCCACTTGAAATTCTAACGTATATAAATATGAACTCTGTTGTATGTTTACCTTAAAGCCGCTGAGTTGTGTATGAAATACACGTAATCCATTTTTTTTTAATTGTACTTGGTACCATTATTTAGCAAATAATAAAATGACTTGCTTTAATCCTAAGGCATAATTTAGAATCGAAATAAAAGATTCGGCAATCCGGCAATTATTTTGTGTAAATTAATTTTCATTGCAAAATTTAAATATATAACTTTGAATGAACTAACATTCGTGTACTCGAACGCCTGAAGATACCCAAAAGCGAAACCCACGTCTTTAGTGACGAAATATATGGAAATATACAAAATTTGAACAATTCGTATTTTAAATAAAAAAAACACCCGAAAAATGATACTATTTATTACTCTTATTAATTTTTTTGCTAAAAGACGTATATTCTTTTTTTTAATATAATCAGTATAATACTACTTTAAATATCAGTCAGAAAAAGTGCGAGATAACGAAATTGTTGGTACATTTTAAAAATCTCTATAGAATCGTTATATTCAATAAATTGCTAATTCCGTCACGATCACTTTATTAAAAATACTTTGGTGTACGATTTTGTCTCAGACATCAAATGTCGGTAACCTGCAATAAACTAATCTAGTCACGGCGTAAAGCAAATAGAAGCTTTTATTAAAAACAGGTGTCAAGTCTTTGCTAGACAAGCTTGAAAATTTTACTATTTTCATTTAAAAAAAAGTGCAATAGTGTATACAAATACTTTGAAAGTGCAATTATTAAAAGAAAAAACAAATATTTTGGATATTCATATTTTTTAAGCGTCGGAAAACGATTAACAATTTTCGCGAAATGGCAGAAAAACCTACTAATTCCTCTTAAGTTATATATAACTTTGTTATTTTATGTTTTGGAACAAAAAAGTAATCTTTTTTTAATTTCGTATAATCAAAATTGTAATATTGTGTTTTTATTCAATTTACATTGTATTCACCCAATTATATTATTATGTTGAACACGTAATTGATTTCAGTATTGATAAAACAATTTTATTTTATTTCAGGTATGTATTCTTCAATATAAAACTGCATGGAAATGTTTTGGAAATCACTGCAGCTTTGGATCTCAATCCACTTTCCGCTGCAAACTACTTCCAACTAGTGAGTAGGTCAGTTCAGTTATTTCAAACTATTATTGTTGTCTATGTAGACACGTTAATCCTCGGAAAGGAAGTCAAGGAGGAATTTGAGAAGGCCATCCCAACAGGAAGAAGTCTATTAGTCTCGTTTTCTGTTCAACGGCAAGTTTCATAATCAAAACTTAACTTCTGGAAATATTGTTATGCTTCATTGCTGCATACAATTTAAAGATGATTTCCTTTCGCGCACGAACGCTAGATAAATATCTCACAAGGCTGTTTTATATTTGATACTCTATATGCTAACATAAAATTATTTTTACATATTATATATATCGATATATTATAGCGATCATACTTTACATATTTGCAAATATATTACAAATTTGTAATATGCTGAATCGTTTTTTGTAATCTTTCATTAAAACCTTCATTATTTTTACACTTGGCACAATTTTTTTATATTTATAAACCTCGATGAATCATTATTTAAAATACATGTAACTTTTAATATTTGTATTTAATTAGTTTTAATGTTATTTTATAGCTCTTTCTTATCGTTTATCATGTACAGCTAGCTCATTAGTAGTGTAATATATTTATAAAAAATAATTGGATGACACCACTGCATGACTTCACTACAGATTACTTATCACTAATTTCTCTTCAACACAGAAATACGTGACATATTGTCACAATTTAATAAAATAATATGTTATTGTTTTTATTTAAAATACTGAAGATAACTAGTTTCTTTTCGTACTGCGATAAAATATTATATAAAGCAACTGTATTTATATTGGAAAATTTCTTATTCATTTTAATCATTATTAAAATTGATAATCGTCTATGTATGTTTGAATGTAATATTTGTGGTTCTCCTACTTACATAGAATGTCAATATATCATTAAAATCAATGCAAATATAATAGTCTTATTTTTATGCAAAAAGAGATACGATAAAAAGAAATATTCTTCATTCACCGCTTTTTTACCTACAACAAAATTGACAATAGGTCAATTACTTCTGAGGCGGTAGCTGTCAAGTCTTGGTGAATAGGCATAATATTTATAAAAACAAAACACATCATTGCCCAGTATCAATTCCAATACTTTATATTCACCCATCGCGAACACTTATAGCTTATAACATTTTTTTTATAAAATTTATTAAATCAACGTGTTTTTTATGCATTTGTATTTATAGTCGGGTCTGTGGTACAGTGCTCAACGTCGTTGGTACTGTTACGGATGTTTCGGGTTCAACTCCCGGTGCGGACAGTTTTCATAAATTGATATTCTAATCGATTTATGGATTTTCGTTCGTAGTCTGAGTGTTTGAGTTGTCTAAAACTCCCTCCTCACCCACCCATCCGATCCTCACGGGGCGTAGCGACAGCGATTGGCTAACCCCTAGTCCTGTCATATATCTAACCTTCTACCCCTACTTTCTTAAAAAATAAAGCGAAATTGAATAACAAGCAGTTCTCTTAGAAAAACTTATGTTGATCCATTAGGAGGCCATATGCTCCTCGTTGTGAGCGGATATGGTAAAAAAATATAGAGGCTTAGCATTGCACTCTAGACTGTGAAATTTAAAACTAGTATTTATTTTTACATTCATTAAATAATAGGGATCAATTCTTTTTCTGATTTAAAATTTTCGCCATGGAATTACTATATTTATTTTAGGATCTTTTCTAGTTGTGCTGAATAATAAAAATGCTCTTTAATTGTTTCTCATCAGCAAAAAAATAATAAATTCCTAAAAAATGTATTCATTTAATTAAAGTTAACAGAATTAATCATATCTGGGTTCGATTTTAAAAAATAAAAGAAATTCATTTGTACTACTTCCACATGTTTATAATGATCTGGACCGGTTTCGCTCATCACGAGCATCATCAACTGCCGCTCCTGATCATTATAAATATGTGGAAGTAGTACCAATGAATTGTGTTTTATTTTCTAAAATATAATGTCTCCACCAAGAATTGACAGTTAACACCTTAAAAGTGATATCAAGATTCCATTCAAGCTTCAAACAGTAACATGTTGTTCCCACGAAATATCGGTTCAGGAAAACTGGTTCGACGTTTTCATCAGGTGAATTAAAATTCCCGATGTGCCTGAAAGGTTAGTTAGACTTTTTTTACACGAACCTGAACCCGTTCATTTATTGCCTTCACATTTTTCCCACTGCAGAGATGAACAGGACTCGTCAAACATAGATACATATCGGTATGTATCTCTGCATCATTTTTAGTTTGGTGAAACCTCGGCGCCACATCTACATAATTGTATATCAAAGCGAGACCCTCAACCATACTGTTTTTCTTGTATGGGAAAACTAGGGCGAAACTACAAGGCAGTCCAAGATTTCACGGTGACATGTGGATTTCTACTAATAAAAGCTTTACCATTATCTAAAACATTTTAGATGTTATCTTTAATTACTATTATACTCTATTGAAATGTAAAAAAAACTAGTTGTGCCTAATGACTATTCTATTTTGTACAGCCTGAAACCAACAATATTATCAATTACAATTAATAATACGTATTCTAGGGCAGGTGTAATTACTGTTTTTGGCTTATCTTTCGTATTCAGATATAATGTAGATATTTAAACATGCACCATAACAAGAGGACATGACACTCATTATTTTATATTGTACATATTTTAATCCAGTTACAATAGATACTCTTGAAGCTTACCAGTAATTATAAACAACTTATTTTACTGTCCTGCTAAAATATCTAGTCACCGATTAAGCAATATATTAAGTATTCAAACAATATATAATATACGAGGCAACTTCATAGGTCAAAATTCAATCAAAATATTCAATGAGATCTACAACCTTTTAATTTCCATTCGATTTCTCACTCTCCGGAAACTTTTCGCCAAATAAGCAATATAAATTCAGACGTGTTTGATTTTCCATATTACTTTACTCAGAGAGGCGGTGTACTCTACAATTTATTGGAAACCAGAGATCGGTAAAATTATTGTTATAAAATATATGAGTTGCGTGTTTCTAAATAGCGAATGAATGTAGTAAAAATAGAGCTAGCTTAATACTTAAATCTATAATACTCTTAAATAAGCTTCACGGTTATACGTGATGAATACATTTTCGACGATTTAAATATTCGTCCATTATTCGGTTGAAAAACATAATTTTTATTACATTTTTATTACATTATTTGTTTATATCGATTGAAAAGTCGTTTTATGAAACTGTTCATATGGGATGATATGTTCTTACTGGGATTCGAACCTATGACCAACGCAATTGAAGCCAACGACGTTGACCACTCGATCATAACATTATTTATTGAATATTTAAGTGAAATAATTGTGCTTTACAAAAACAATATTGCGTTGCACGCTGAATTTGTAGGTTTAAAATGTACTGATTTGTTAACATTTCGAGATTATCAGATCTAATTAATTAATATAAAATAATTGATAACTTTAGTATTACTCTGGTTGTGTTACTAAATGTAATACAACCAGTGGAATAACAAAGCTATCAATTTTATTTTTTTGTTATAAATTAATTTCCACAAAGTTACCGCTGAATCCATCGAAAAAAACATTGGAACGGGAGGACCACCTAGTTTAATTTTTTTTTTAAATCTCCAACTCTGACAAAAATATTACAAATCTTTCTGTGTATAATATATTCAAGAGAAATTTTACTCATTACATATTTAAAAGATCGAACACATCTTCATTGTATTCACGACCGAAATTGTAATTTGACAGGCTTTTTTTTAAAATTTCTTTTATAGAAACTATATTTCCATTATATTGGCTGTTCCTTTAAAAGAAAAGCTTAATGTCACAGCGTCGTCTAAAAATTCTGAAAAATCTTATTTCGAGATATGGGAAAACAATTTATCCTTGTACACAAGACTCACATAATATCTCTTGGTTCTCACCATTCCGCTTTCCTTGTGAAGCAATCCAACAAATCCGATTGGCGGTAACATGTTTTCTTAGTATAAAATGTGTTTGTCCTCTACAGCTTCCTCACCTGTGTCAAAGCTTGTCTCACAGACTGTTCTAGTTCAGCTTTTCTTCCAGGAAACCACTTAGAAGTAAACTTCACTCTGTGCTTACTTATTCATGTGAACTGATTTTAATCATACACAAAGTTTGAACTTCTGTATGTAGTCATTTAGCCCGTAACTACTAACAGTATTAACACACCGAGACTGTGGAAAAAACAAATTATTTTGCATAAATTTATCAATGGGGATATATGTATTTCCTGGTTTCCTGAAATTTGTGCTTTTTGTAGTCTTTATAACATGTATTTAACTGGTCTGTCAACAAAAGTCCAAAAAGTTATAAAACATTGATCCAAATACGCGCTCATAGCAAATAATACCATGAAAACAAGTTGAAAGTTGATTCTATTTAGACTGTGATTGATTTTTTATTCACATTTCATTCAAATTGTGAGACCACAGTAGCATGCTAGTGGTGCTGAATATGATTCCCAGCAGGGACATTACAGTCCATCAAATTTACAATCAATTTAATTGGTAATACCACGGGTTAATATATTTTCAACTATATCCATGACTACCGTATACACTTTTCCTCACATGACATAGAGCTGTTAATTTATAAAATAATTCTCACAGTCCTTTAAACAAGTTTAAGTAATTATTTAAAATTAATCAATATCAAAACAACATCAAGGTGTTAGGTAATTCTAAGACCAGTTTTAATTAAGGTAAAACAAAAAATCCCTACCTAAATATTGCACGGCTCTAAAATTAATGCTGTCCGTCACTCTTTTGTGTATTTTTATTTTAATTCAAAGAGGTTTGATTTATGGCCAGTCCGTATTACAAAATAGCTAGGCCTGTTTATGTCGTAAATTGTTTCTACATAATCATAATTGCAAACTCGAACATGAATAGGTTAATTACTTTTTTTAGCACCCATTCCTATCAATCTATCCAGCACGTAGCAAAAAATAATAATTTGTATGAAATTTTGCGGAACGTAGAAATGCCTCATTAGGATAAAGATTTATAAAATTGTACGAAGGATATAATATTTAGTTATATATTCTGAATCTATTTATTTTAAGTTAGGAATATAATTTCATATCAAAATTGTATATTTTAAGTTTTAGCTTGGATAGCTGCCTTATTATCGAATATAAATAAAACCTCTCTTGTGTAGCAAGATTGGAAACTTTCAGTGGATTTAGGACGACCTATGCAAAAATTTAGTTGACTCAAGAATACTTTTAAAGCTGTCTTGAAATAACAACCTTCTCCCCAAACTCTTCTTCAAACCACTTCATATTTTCTTACTGATATACACAGTATTAATAAAAATATTTGTTATTTTAAAATAAAATCCATTTGATAGAGTAGTTTATTATGTATTATTTTCAATAGGTCTACATTAACAAAAACAACTATATTATTCTATTTTAAAAAATAAAACACAATTCATTTGTACTACTTCCACATATTTATAATGATCAGGACCGGTTTCGCTCATCACGAGCATTATCAACTGAGAATCAGTCAGAGAGAGCGAAACCGGTCCTGATAATTATAAATATGTGGAAGTAATACAAATGAATTGTGTTTTATTTTTTAAAATATAATGTCTTTCCACCAAGAATTGACAGTTAACACCTTAAAAATAAATTTGGATTATTGAGATTTTGTACACTTCCATGTATTTTGTCACTAACGACCCGGGTTTCGCCTTTCGGCATCTTCAGGCATTCGAGCACACGAATGGACTCGAACTGAGTTCGAGTCCATTCGTGTGCTCAGTTCGTTCGTTCTCAGTTCGAGTCCATTCGTGTGCTCGAATGCCTGAAGATGCCGAAAGGCGAAACCCGGGTCGTTAGTGACAAAATACATGGAAGTGTACAAAATCTCAATAATCCAAATTTAATATTGAAATTCCATCAAGCACCCTCAGTCGATGTCTTAAATTATACCTTAAAAATATATTATTCTGCTTGTTGGGTAACTGAGCGTGAGACAATCGCGCTTCTTTGAGTAAATATCAATTCTTGTTTTTAAATTAAAATTGACAAAAATGATTCAGCTCATATCTGGTTGAGTACTAACAAACCAAATAAGAAATATCATATATCAAAAATAACTACCAATAATATTAAGTGGATATTTTATTATTATATCCTTATAATTTAAGACATCGACTGAGGGTGCTTGATGGAATTTCAATATTAAATTTGGATTATTGAGATTTTGTACACTTCCATGTATTTTGTCACTAACGACCCGGGTTTCGCCTTTCGGCATCTTCAGGCATTCGAGCACACGAATGGACTCGAACTGAGCAAGTTCGAGAGCTCAGTTCGAGTCCATTCGTGTGCTCGAATGCCTGAAGATGCCGAAAGGCGAAACCCGGGTCGTTAGTGACGAAATACATGGAAGTGTACAAAATCTCAATAATCCAAATTTATTATATCCCTGCTTTTTCAAACTTAACAGAACTAAGAAGTATTAAAATATCAATTTACTATACCAGCTTCATATGTTTTCTGGCATCTGCCTCTTGACATAAAATAACTTTAACAGTGGAAACATTGATATTTTTTTACTTTATAATTTTTTAACTAAAAAATCCAGCATCAGTAAACTGAATTATTTAAAGCTTTCTGTTTATCCGCCAGTAGTGTTATTATTTAAAACCTTGCCGTGTCAGTCCCTTGTCGCCTCTAAATCTATGTTCCGGTCTCCTAGATATATGTTCCGGTCGGAACTATAGAGCATGGAATGAGTTTCAACTCCTCTACAAGTATATATCTGAATTTCCTCTTCCCAGCCAGAAAACAATCTGATCAGTTATTCAGGTTAACTGCAATAACTTTTCGAACAACGGCATTTTCCTATCTAATATTTATCTCAGCCAGGTTTTCTTTAATCATTCACGTTTCGATTATTAAAGATATGCTCGGTACCATAATTTATCACACCGTACATTATTTTGTATTATATATTAATCGTGAAAACATTTGTTGTAGATAACCAAAGTTAAAAAGATGAATATATACAGATTAAATATGTATTTTAAATCATTAGGCATTGATATATAGTCGAATAATAACGACCAAATGTTTGTATATTCGAATGGCTGAAGATGCTGAAAGGCGAAACCTGGGTCGTTAGTGACAAAACGTATGCTAATGTACAAAATTTGAACGATTTAAATTTTAAACAATTATTGTTGACAAAAGATTATTCTTATTATTATTCAGTATTACCATTATCGGATTTAATCAGGACCAGTTTTATTTTCGCACTCATAAATCGTTTTTAGACTCAATTCAACATGTATAAGCTTACTAAAATTTTAAAACCATATTGTGTTTTTTTTTAAATTTACCAATCTGACATATCTAATTTACCAATTCGACTAGACATCATAACTGCGATCTCGGGCTAAAATCCAAGACCCTTCACTTTCTCATACTGTTTTTTTCGTAATCCCTTTTCAGTAAGATATGGCCGTATTTTCAACCCTGACTATCATAGTCACTCCCGAAAATTGCGCAATGAGTGATATTCTGATAATCAGTTATCTTTAAACCGCATCTTTGTGACTATCTACAGACAATCCTCTGTATCCTCTGTAAAGGGAGTTTATTCCTATGGATTCGGCGGTAACTTTGTCTTGGTAACGCGTTTCGCCTCTTTAGGAAGCATGTTCAGACTGAGTTTATTCCAATACTTTCAACTACCGCATTTTTATGATTCGAAGATTCTCATAAAGAAGTCATATTAAGTCATCACAGCACATATTAAGAATAAACTTTTTACAAATTTCACATTTAACTATTTGTTCGTAAACTTTTTGAAATCTTTTGGAATCTGTTCGTTCGTCGATTACCTTCCAATTTCACGTGAAATCACGTTTCTAGTTTGCAATGTCGTGTAGGGTTAAAACATTTGACCCCCGAAGCATACATATTTAGGTCATCCCCTCTATCCTGTTTCCGTTGCCCCTTACTACTTCCTCATTATTTCGAGAGGTGGTCAATTCCGCCCTGGACTGGTTTCCCCCGAATAACAACTAATTAATTAAATAATAGTTATGACATATAAAATTAATATTAACAATTTATTCCGCTGGTTGTATAACTAACTGTGGCACGTGTGTCGCCTCTTGAGAAGAATCTTCAACCTAACTTTATCGTTACGTTTATTTATTTAGACGTATACAACAGTTCAAATTCTTAATTTATAAATTACAAAAATGAACGGTGGGATTATTTCTTTCTGCTGGTCGTGGTAAGGGGGCTAGACACAAACAATAATAGTACAAATAACCATAAGAATACTTATTACAAAAATAATTAGTCGTGTTTGAAGGTGAAAACCCAATTGGAAATATTAATATTTAAACGTGGTGGCCCATCTGTCCTATTTAAAAAGTTGTTTACTAATAATTGATTTTTGTTAATGGTTTTATTAATTTCTAAAAATCTTAACTATTCATTTTCATCCCTTTATTATTTACTCGATGGAGTATTTTTACATTATTAGTTTCGTCTTTCTCTTTTACATCCATCTATAGGTCGTCCATCAAATTCAATAAAACAGTTTAGTCACAAATGTCACTACGATTATTTGATAGAAGGTAAATTAATAAAGCTTAACAAACTTATAGCAGGATTCTAACTGTTATTTTAACCATTTATACACTAATGGTAAAAAAAACATTCAAATTTTCTTTCTTACAATGATAATGGATCACATCTGTAATTTGTTTATTTATTAGCAGCGACACTTTTTTTCACCATTTAACCTAGAGACTACATGAATTTAGATTGATTGTATTACTTGAACCTATTTTGTAATGATGAGATATTTCAAGTCATTTATTGCACATTATTTTTTGAGAATTTATCTGCCAGTTAGAGGCAAAGGTGTTCAAGTATCAACCCACAATGCCTTAATATCTTCAATTGCTTATCAGCATTTGAAATCTTTGGTGTCAGGTTGTTGCAACATACCGATTCGTATTATACTTACAGCATCTTGTTTATAACTATAAATATATGAAATTCATTAAAAAGCTACTCATATTAATTACTCAGGCAATGTGTAATATTTATATTACACATAAAATAGAACCAAATGACGTTAACGAGGTGAATCCAAAAGAACAAAATCAACATTCGGGTATTTGAATGTCAGTTGACTTTTTTAAATTATATCATGCATGATTTTCATTGTACAACAGTTAAGTGACTTTTTTACTGTTTCCGGGGTCGAATTATTACGCCCTAATTATTTCGGCCGCTCGGGAGGCAAAATTTGAGAAGGCTTTAAACAGCCCCCGCGTTCCCTGAATGGAATTCAAACGGCTGGAATTCGCGCTTCTACTAGCGCCTTATGTAAAATTCCTAGAAAAGCCTTAAACACTTCCAAGTATGTTGAAAAAATAATGAATTTTCTCGTTTTCTTTAACATTTTTACTCATTTCACGTATTTCTTCATACGTTCAGGCACTTAGATGAGTCTGTAAAACGTACAGGCTTTAAATTGTGTTTTTTAGAATTTCGTTCAAATCTACTGTGCTTATATAAAGTGGCATGTCCTTCATGAAAAAAGGCGTTTTTTTCTATTATAAAATAAAATACAATACGGTACAAATTGATATGTTCGTAATAACATTCATTGCGTTTTATTGAAAAACTGAAAGAAGTATGAAAATATTATGAAGCTTCCGCTTCGTAACCTAAATAGCTCTGTATAAAAATTTGCATGAAGATAACCTTTCAAATAAAGCCGAAACATATACAAGTATTTTATTTACACTCATTTAAGAATGTTAATTGATTTTTATTTTTTGAAGTTTGCTAACGCTATGCAGATGGACAAAAAAATGTGCAAACATCTGCAAAAAAATCAGATGTTGTTTATTGGTATTTTTTTTAGTTCAATAGTCGGATCTATAAATAATATTTATTTTTTTAATAAATGAATTTCTTGCATCGTCATAATTGCTTTTAAAATAGTGAACAAATAACAATGTGGTGATCGATGATGTTTATTGAAAAATACTTTTAATTGTAAATTTTATTAAAAGATCAGCACCAGCTCCGCTTAGACAATCTGGAATGGACACAGCTTTTAAAATCAGTTGAAATCTGAACATTTGAACATTTGGTATTTGATTAGTCAATTAAGGTAAGCAATATTTAACAAATTTTACATATATTCTTTAGAGATGCCATAAACTTACATTCAAATTCAAACCAGTTTTAAACTTTGAAATACAATTTGTATCATTAGAAAAGATATATATTGCTTTTACATGTCAAAAAATTCATCCTAAATAGTATATATAAAAAACTGTTTGTTTTTTAATTCAGTAAACTATCTATAACAGTCACTATCATATCTCACATTTTTATGAGTTATATCTGTTACGATGTAGTATTTGCAGCGAGTAGACAGAGGCTCAGGCTTTTCAAATCAATATGCATTTCGTCTGTTGTACAATATAAAATTAACATAAATAGTTTCGTATTCAAATATTTATCCAGCAACAAATATATGTCAATCGTATTTGCTAGAGAAGAAATCATCAAATGATTAGAAATATGTGCAATATTTCTGATTATTATTGCACATATTTCAATAAGTCTGTAGTGAAATGTGGGAAATTAGTAGTCAAAAATTCATGTACAAATACGAGCCATTTATACTAAGATTATATTAAGTTTTAGCAATTTGCACCATAAGTTTTCTTTTATGTAAAATCCTGCGTTTTGTAAATATCCTTCAGCGGCATAATATATTACACAATGCTACGTTATAAATTACTTCACGCCGCTAACACACAAGCAATATATCAAACTTGGAGTTCACATTTAAATTTCACACATAACTTACCTTTTCTGCTAAACAGGGCTAAATTTTCACTCACTGCTTAATGATTAATTTATTAAAACTATTAAATCTTCACGAATACTTGCATAACTCAATTGATTCACTAATTCACTCAAATCGAAAATTGTTCACATTTTTCATCTTAAAACATTATCTTGTCAATCTCTGCTTTTAAACATTAATTCAATTTGCGTAATGAAATATATGAACGAATTTACAAACAATAATTTTAGAATATGACATGGTATCATATCTCATCTGATCGTATAAAGGTGTTATTCATAACATTGGTTACTTAAAATGCTAGATTCGAAGTTTGTACATTTAATATCTATTTAAATGAAACACATTTTAGTGCTAATTGCACACATTTATAAAATGATCAGGAACTGGTTTGCTTGTTTAAAATAATGAAATACATTTATTATAAGCTATAATTTGTTTTATATATCGATTAATATAATTTTGTGATTTGCGGATAATTTTCATATGTATGTTAAATTAGAAGTTACTTGGTAGTATTTTTATTAGTGAATAAAAATAAGCTTATGTAATTAAATATGATAATATCGATATTCCCTGAAAGCATTAATTTGTAGTAACACTTTGTCATAAGATTACCCTGGATGTACTCAAAACCTATTTCTCTTACCATGATATACATATTTTTATTTGTTTTAATGGTTTTAAGAAATAATATAACTATTATTTTTTTTCATTAAAGTTGGACCCAACCGGCAATGTGTTTCGAATTTCCTCAGTAAAATATTGCTCATTCTCCCTTTTAGCAATAGCTTTATTGTTCATTCGAATAGGTAATAATTCTTTCGCAGCGGTGGGCATCATATGAGGCCCACCACTTCATCGCCTGCTTTCAACTAAACAAGAGCGAACCAGGTGTTGGCTATTGTTTGAAAAAATAATTTTACACATCAAATCTCAACTAATGATAATAAACAACCGATCATAAATATGTAATCGAACATTGTACTAAAAAAACTACCAGTGCTTTTGTTTGTCATTACTTACTTATTATAACTAACAGGTTTTTAATACAAACGTATTTATTTAACTTAATATATTAGTGAGGTTCTTTTGTGACGTTTGAGTATCTTTTTTTATTTGTGGGCCAAAAAAAATCTATAATTAATGTTTTGATACCTTACAATATTTATTTTGTAGTTTTGAAAACATACTGCCGAGAATCCTTCATTACCCCTCACACCACCTTACATTTCGTACGAAGTAATTCAATAAATCCTAGGGCCTCTAACATAGTAATAATAATTATAAACCAGTTTTATTTCAAACGGAGTTGATTTAATCAACTTCACATCACATGCACACACTTTTCAATTGAAAATAATAATCAAAAGTTTTGAATCTAAATAAACGTATTCGCTTTACGTATTTTGAGTTAATAGCTGTAATACTGTATAAAAGCATATTTTTATGATGATTTCATATCCGTTGGCAAGTTGTAGAATTTCTACAGGTAGGGTGAATTTCCCCATTAGTACATTATATTATGTACTCTTTTTATCACTGAGAAGAAATATTACTGAGTAAAAAGAGTAACTTAAAGAGTAAACTTACTCATTCTATATGGACATATTTTTTAATATAATATTGCCAAAGAGCGTACTTTTTTCTATATAATGGACACCATTATATAATAAATTAAATGCACTTCTTTTTTTATCAAGGATTTTATTACATTATAGAATTATAACTCTCCTAATTGTAGATAGCTATTCAATCCAAACAAGCTTTATATTTCATGTACATCATGCTCTTTTTCCCGTTATCTGTTAAAATAACTAATTATATAACCACATCCAGAAATGCCGCAGTTAATGAGACCTTCAAATAAACCCCCACGTATCAAACACTAATTATAATAAATTTAATTCTAACTATTGCCATATAATACGTAGTTTAGAGTTCATAGTTTAAACATGATAAATATCAAAACGAATATATCCTAAAACGCGGTTTCACAATTGAAAAATAGCCAACGACTATAAGGTGTAAAAATATGGACGATGATTCATTTTTTTTTAATTGGTGTCTTGATCGCAAACTTTCGAATGACAATGAGTTCGATGCTCTCTCATGAGATTCGAGTTGTTTTTTTTTGCTTAATAAGTTTATGTGATTGAGTTTTTTCATATTCATAAAAACTCATTACAGGTAATTCCCAATGCGCCAGATATGAAATTTTCATCAATCACATGACGATAATTTATAACACCCTTTGTCAACTCTATGAATAAAGATATCACAAACATCAATGCCTAAGACTTTAAATGTTAAATTGAAAAATTCTCAATTTTTTATTGACCTTATCGGGAATCATCTGATCAGTAGCATAAAGCTCTTACCACTCCACTACACTTAACTTAAATCAATATCTTATTTAAAATACTTGGCTGGCAGATATTTTAAACATCTTAAAAGTTCTGAAGATTATATTCTAATCCCAAATGATCTATTTTTTTTTTCATTTCATACAAAATACCTCTTATGCAAATGTTGTATGAAGTTGCAGACGAGTAGAATTTTTTTAAATAGGTCGCTCCTCAAAATGGTAGAGAACCCGTGTCCCAAATGATGTTTAGCATTATGTATATCGCAGTTGGTCTCTCGGAAACGTAGGCAATTAATTATCGCGCCCAATTATTCTATAATGTTGGCGTCCGTGGTGCAGTTGGTAGCGTCGTTGACTACGGTTACGGATGTTTCGGGTTCAATTACCGGTGCGGACGGTTTTAGTAAATTGATCTTTCAATCTATTGATTTATTTCTTTTCGTAGTCTAAGTGTTCGTGATGTCTAAAACTCCCTCCCACCAATCCAATCCTCACGGGGCATAGCGAGAGTGATTAGCTAACCACTAGTCCTATCCCAGCCCTATCCTTCTATCCCTACTCTCTTCGAAAAAAAGAGAGTTTGAGCAACTGAGTAACAAACAGTTCTCACAGAAACATTCTGTTAAAATACCTCCATTAGGAGACCACATGCTCCACATTGGGAGCGGACATGGGAAAAAATTACTTTACATCAGTGCCTTGATTGAAGATGTTCGCTCATCTTTGAGTATAACATAGCTATAATAATTATAACCCTTTATTCGAAATTAGCTGAATCTTAATATTCCCAAGAGTACTGACTGTCTAGTTGAGCATGCCGTAAATGGATTAACCATGAGGGTATTCATTAATAATTATTATTGAATATTAGTTATCTCGTATACGGTTAAAGCTGAGCGCAACTGTTCCTGTATACGCTATACGAATAATACTAAACATATTCGTTTCATTATATCTTACTAGCGAATACTCGACATGCGTTGCAATGCCACTCAAAGAGAGTGTTAGTATTTTAATTATATTTATTGAAGTGCTTTTGGATACACAATGTTTTTTGTTTGCTCTCTGGTGCGTACACTAATAATCAGAAAGTTTTCTGTGATGTCGCTGTTTGTACTATTTGATTATTTTTTTTTAGATTTTTTAGGTTTGTTTTTCGGAAACCTTCACGGGTGTGCACACAACAACTCACCACAGTTTCATCGAAATCGGATAAATGCTATAGGTACGCATAAGGAATAAACAAACAAACATTCATTCATTATTATATATATAGATGATGACTCTCCACCAAAGATTCGCCATTTTTGTCTCGTTTCAGTTTTTAATTATTACTATACTTAAAATTGTTTTAAAGAACGGACGCATTAGCTGTCTGTTATTGTAGTATTGCTTCTCAGTTTTTGTTTGTACCATACTATACTTTATCTTTAGAATTAGTAATCATTATTGTGCGCTTTTTTACCATCATATCATGTCGTTTATAGATTAAATATAACTGTCAATTAATCATAATAACTCCAAAAATAAGTCCGACAAAAGTCCATCTGTTTTGTGATTCCGTAATCTTTTCTGATATTTTGAGCTATTGGCTAGTTGACGTGAGCAATGAGCAGGCTTCAACCAAATGCGCCAGCTGAAATATCATCGCGAATATTATACAGCTTGTACTGGCAAAGACCTAATTTATAAGTGGAGATATTACTGATGTAAAATGAGGTCAAGTTCTACGATCTTCTCAACCATCGCATATGAATTCGCGTTTCGAGAAGAATTTAAACGTGTCTTTAGAGTATAAAATGCAATGTTTGGTTATAGTTTATGTTTCTTTAATCCTGCTCCATTAGTAATGTGTCTAACAATAAATATTTATCTGACATGTAAATTAGACCATCCATAAAGATGCAGCACTTAAAAAATGTTGAATTTATTCATTTTCATTTATAATATACTGTAAAGTAAAATTCTGATCCAACTATATAGGTACGTTAATCAGTCTCAATCTTGTTAATACTTATAATATGTTCATATTAATATACGATTACAACATACAACCGTGCTCGCCAATAAATTGTAGTTTCAATTTTCGATAATAACACATATATTGTATGAATTATTTGCGTGTTTTCTGCAGGTTAGTTTAATGGTATGGAATGATATTTTAGATTTCAAGCATCCTGACAAACAAATCCAAAAAAACTGAGTCATTTTTATCAATTAAAAAAATTCTGATAAAATTTATCGAGTGTACGTACTTTCATGAAATAAAATTAATATGTAATACGTCAATGCAGACACACTCCACTTTCCTCCAGCACAGCCGTTTCATCAATAAGCTACAAGTCGAAATAAACTTTCCCGGACACAATAATAAAACCCCGAGTCTTAACATATATATTTACTTTATTGCAGTTTAGTGCTTGGAAAAATGTTTACATAGGTTCACCGAAAATACTTGTACACAGTCACTGATTTTACTTAACACAGTTGATTACAATCAGACGCGTTTCCTCCAGTTTCTGACAAAACAACTCACTCTGAGGTAAGTACTTTGTCAAAAACATCACAAATATATGATTTTCCAATGATAGGGACGGTTACAGGCGATTCTGGACTCTTTTGAAGACCCAGGTCTACCGGGTCTACCCAATAAGTTTGGCGCGGTGTCATATGTTAAAGACAAGGGCTAAAATATACAATATCATCTACTGTTGCGATCGAATGGGCACATATGCTGTATTTTAGCAAAAGGTTTTTTTTAAATATATATATTTAGAACTGATAATGAGTCGGTCGTTTCATTGTGGTTAACGACAGAAGGATGGGGGTTAAAAATATTCTAGTATTTGTCCATCCTCTCAATCTATAGAATATTTTATAGATACCTTTCAGAATCTATATTGAAAAAAATCGATAGCAGAATTCCTTTTCATGTAAAAAAATAAGAGTGTCCATTCGAGGATTCGAAAGATTGTGTATTTCAATTGGACGAAATTAAACTCGGCCAAGGCAACCGATGATATAAAAAAATATTATTTTATTTTCTGTACTCACCTTTCGGAGGTGCAAGGCCTCTATAGGTGAGAATTCTAAGCTTCTGGCAGCGAGACCGGAGCATCCTACGTGATGTCGGATTATAATTCATCTTCATACGAAATTACGGGACATTATTGTCATCGTCTAACATAGACTCGTTTGCGAGGCTCTTACTGCTGATTAATTTTAATTCCCGCAGAGTTCTCTGTTTTACTGATGCGAGTAATTTGTTCGCCGCACTTCTGAGACATATTATCCAAATGCAAGCCAGTGAATTTTAACAAGGTACGCATAACTCCTCCATTAATAAAATAAATTCTGGTCGCGACGAAGCAACCGGCATATAAATAAATAAATTTTACATATTCACAATGGTACGACGAGGAAACTGTTTAAATTGTAGAAACTGTAAAATTGCTGAATATAATTTGAGATGAAATATTTCATCTGAAGTCATTGTCGATTGTTTGTATGTATTCATATTTTATATTGTTTTCCTACCTCTACTATCCTACTGAAAATAGAGTGGAGTCCGCGAGCGGGTTCTTGATTTCCTGGATAATACAATTAGTTGGGTGGGTACAATCTATGTTCACTTTTAAGGTGTTAACTGTCAAACGTTGGTTCACTGGGTTGGTGGAAAGGTATTATATTTTTAAAATAAAACACAATTTGTTCCTACTACTTATACATGTTTGTAATGATCAGGACCGGTTTTCATCTGTTGATAATGTTCGTGATGAGCAAAACCGGTCCTGATTATTATAAACACATGGAAGTAGTACAAACGAAATCTGTTTTATAATTTAATTAATATAATTTAAGACATCGACTGAGGGTGCTTGATGGAATTTCAATATCAAATTTGGATTATTGAGATTTTGTACACTTCCATGTATTTTGTCACTAACGACCCGGGTTTCGCCTTTCGGCATCTTCAGGCACTCGAGCTCACGACTGGACTCGAACTGACAGACAATAAACAGTGTCTAACGTTTATATAGAAGATACAAATGCGACAAATATTATTTACGAGGTAAGATATTATACGTCTGAGAGCCACACTGATACCTGAGTTAAAATTTCGAGAATCGCCCTAATCCTTATTTTGTAAACACCATATTAACGTAAATAATATTTGTCGTATTTGTATCTTCTATATAAACGTTAGACACTGTTTATTGTCTGTCAGTTCGAGTCCATTCGTGTGCTCGAATGCCTGAAGATGCCGAAAGGCGAAACCCGGGTCGTTAGTGACAAAATACATGGAAGTGTACAAAATCTCAATATTGCAAATTTGAAAAAAAATCTGTTTTATTTTTCATAATACGATCTATGTTGTTATATGCCTTTCAAATCTGGCCTAGCTAAGAACTACCCTTTGAAAATATTTTATCAGCTGAAGGCATTGTGTGAGGGAAAAGTAAGTAAAGTCAAAAATGTAACCACCAGACTTTAGAGTAACCCAGTCCTTTATTTGAATTTCGAATAATCTCTATGTAATAGTAAAACTGTTCTTAGCGTTCCTTCAAAACTCTTCAATATATTCTTATTTCTTCGCAAGATAATCCGTTTTTACTAAGCCTCTTAGAATGTAGATTTTCGTCTACATCTTCACCTCTTTAGCAGTCTCCTTATAGGTTAGTTCACGGATGGATTTTTCCACTACTTAATACGAAGGATTATTAGTTCAAACATTTATATGTATACAATACGACTCTTTCAGTACCCTCGATATCAAAAAGTATTTAAAAATTCCGTTTTCACAAGGAAAATATTAAAAATCCTTTTGCGTAAAAAAGTAATTTCCAACTAACTAATAAAATAATAGTAAAATATGTTCTTCAAATAAATTATCGTCATAGTTTCTTTTGCTAATTTTTTTTTTCCATGTCCGCTCCCAATGTGGAGCATATGGTCTCCTAATGGAGGTATCTTGACAGAATTTTTCTACGAGAACTGCTTGTCACTCAGTTGCTCAACCTCTCTTTTCTTTTTCGAAGAGAGTAGGGATAGAAGGATAGGGCTTTGACAGGACTAGTGGTTAGCTAATCGCTCTCGTTACGCCCCGTGAGGATGGGATAGGTGGGAGGGAGGACTCAGACTACGAACAGAAATCCATAAATCGATTGAAAGATCAATCTATGAAAACCGTCCGCACCGGGAATTGAACCCGAGACATCCGTAACCGTAGCCAGCGACGAAACCAACTGCGCCATGCTGTCATAAAAATTTCTCAGAAATAAAAACCGAATGAATAACAAGCCCATTACTTGAATGACTCGCTACTTATCTTTAAAAGCGTTGTCAGTATATATTTTTTTGATTATATGAGAACGACACACACACACACACATCAGTATCAATAATACTACGTAGGTCACAAGTTCTCAAAGAAATGGTATTTTCTAGCGGAATTGAAATTCCTTTTATGTTAAAAGTTGTCAAGGCATTTCCTATCGAGGTCGCTAATTTCACGTTTGCCATCCATAAATGACGGTAACAAGAAAATAATTCTACAGTGCTTGGGTAGATGCAGAGCTTCACGGGCCCAATTTTATAGCATGCAGTGGTGCCTACAAAACACGGAAATAGAACAGATGTTTTTTAACATGTTCTGTGTAAATGATTCAAACTGTGATATATACAATCCTTAAATGTGAAATTTCAGATGTTTCATTCCACATAATATGATTAGGCAGATCTTTTGGAAAACTAAAATATTGTCTTTTATCGATATCATTAACAGTTTCGCCCGTTTGTCATTCATCTTTGTACCGGCTTTTAAACGTTTAGTAAAGAACAGGCATTATTTTGGTGAGTTTAATATGATATTTTTTATATGCTGCTTCAGCTTCACGTATCAGAAATAGAATACATTGAGAACCGCTGATTTAATTATAAACTTTCATTAAATACATACTAATACTCTTATAATTTTACTGGATAAGTAAATGTTTTCATTTATTTTTAAAATATTTTTTATAAGATAAGAGTTATTCAAAAATAATTAGTTAAGTTTGTTAAATGTACTTCCACCTGTAACACAATGATATAGACGTAATGTTAGTTTAGTCCATATATTACTAAGGGTAGATTAGATGGGTAATCTTCTATTCGAAGAATCAAATCCAATAATATAACTGGGATTATACAAATGTGGAGACTTCCAATGTATTCCCTTTCTAATTTAAATAATAATGGCGCCGGAAATTTATTGGCGACCTTTATTTGGATTTCTATTCGCTTTAATAATTTCGTTTTCATACATAAAAACAAATTATTCTTGAATACAATAAGCTTCAGTTAATATTGTAATGCATATTATCCGGATCTATCAAGCCTATTAACATTTTGATTAACGAGTATTCAAATGTATACATTGTATCAAATATAATCACAAATGTTGGTATCAAAAATAAGAAAACCTGTTGGTCGTTCCACCTCATGTTTTTATTATTATATTTCAATATAAAATAACCCAGACCGTTCTGTAGGCGTCGACGTAGACGTTTTATTATTATCACATATTACATGTAGGTATGAAATTTTCTCATGACCTAAACGTCCGCGGCGTATATCTATCTGTCTGTTTATCTTATATGCATTCCTTTACCATTCATCCGATTTCGATGAAACTTTGGTGCATTTTTGTGCACACATCTGTGAAGGTTTCTGAAGAAAAACATTTGAAATCTAATAAAGGGGATCGAATACATACAAACAACGACATCGCAGAATAGTATTCAAAAGGTAAGGAACTCAAATTTAAGAAAAAAAATTCCTGCTGGGTCATGAGTCGACCATAAGGCAATAGTATTCATAGCTTAAATAATTTATTTCACATGCTTCCGGTCGGGTTCGGGTAAGAAGTGTGATATTAAGAGTCGGGCTCAAACCGTGTAATTTTATGAAATTTCGACCCATGCAGACCTCCAATCCAAAAGCACTTCAATAGACAGAATTAAAATACAAACCCGTTCTTTCTTAGAGTGGCATTGCAACGCATGCCGGGTACTCACTAGTATACAATACAAATAAACAACAATCAGTCCGTTAGTATGGAAACTAAAGAACAGCTACTTTAGACACTCAGTATTTCAATACAGTCATCTATGACGGGCGTTCCCACTAGTTTCCCATATAAAACCTAAATATATCAATATAAATTACGTAAACATACTATTAAATCCAAAGAATCTACTGAAAAATACATCTTATGTATAATAGCTCAAACCGCTCTGTAGACGTTTTATTATTATCACATGTAAGTATGAAATTGTCTCATAAACTAAGCATTCGCGGTGTATATATATATGAAAATGTCATGCAATGCACACAGAGTTCCGATGTGCTAGCTACTTTAGACATCCATTATTTTAATTTCAATACCGTCATCTATGACGGGCACGGTTATATACCAGTTTATTAACATAAACGTTATATTATGCAGGGCTGTAGCCGCTGTAGTAATGATGGTTTAAAAATAGCATACGCCTTGCATATCAACGGTGTTTTGGCCAATTGATGTATCATTATGTATTATATTATGATTAATGCAATATTTTTTATTTTTCAAAAAAAAAGGATTTACGTTAAGTTGTGCTTATTTTATTTTATCTTTCAACAGTACAGTATCTCTGTTACAGTAAATTGGATCGATATATTCATTTTATTTCAAAAACCAGCCCAGCACAGAATTTATGATCAAATAATTTTAAAACTTATTGCCCATCTTTGACTTATACCGTCAGCCATATCGACGAAGCCATCGTTGTTTATTTATTATATTTCAAGTCATCCACCCTATTTCCCATTGGCAAAGTAGTTGGAATGAAAAATAGTCCATTTTTTAAGAAATATCGAAACTCAACCAGCAGCTCCCAATAACTGCAGTTTTAACTCCTAAAAATGAGGTAATTTTTTTTACTGTATGAGATATTTTCGTGTTTAATAAATATCAATGAATATCGAATTCAGCGTTCAGCTAACAATTAGTCTTTCGTTCTTCAAAGGTTCACGACCAATCCTTGTAAAAATAACTGCTGAAAAAATATTACATACCATTAAGGAAGTATCTGCATCAGGGACGGCTCTTGTAAAGGAGCAAAGGGTGCACTGCACTCCAATAAGTCCCATCAAAATATTCCATTAATAAACGATATTCAAATATAATAATTATACCAATTCACTAATTTTAAATTTTCCTCGTGTTTCCCATAGGAAAATATTGGAGGAAACGATGATCAATAAACACGACTAGCAAACGTATTCTGCGTCGATTCAGAATACGCATGAAAGTCGGTCGATGACGCGGTAGGAGCATAAATTCTTTTGCACTCCTTAGACGTCTGAAATTTTCCATCTATTTTGACATATTTGTGACGTTGCAACAGTATGAACTACGCGAAGGGGGGATTTTGTATGGACTGTTTTTGAGCATTGATCCCCCTGGCGGAAATTCCCGAACGAAACCGAAGCGATTTGACGTTTGCGTTTACAAGCCTGTAACAGTCATTTGTATGAATGAAAAAGAGCAGTGGAACAAGCGTAGTAAGCTCATTTAATTTCAATATGATTCTTTAACTATACGCTCTTCAATAAGAATAATATTTACCTACCATTATAACTTTTGGAGTGATGAATACAATTTATAAAATTATAACTATGATCGTGTATAATACCGTGTAGATATTATTGAATATTTAAAATAGAATAGTTTCGAGTTTTCTACCTGGCTGGCCTTACCTATTCCATAATATTCAACTGTGTATCTGGTTTAGTTTCGTAATACACCTTCCTCTAATATTTTTTATATTCTTCAATATTGAATTCTACAAATTACTTTCCCCAAAAAATACTTATGCGAAAAATTTCCGGCTTAATACAGAATTATTCCAATTGCAGACATTAATACGGTAACCTTAACATATGATTTCACCGAGGAATTTAAACTTAAATTGAACTAACCGTCTTATACAGCAGAGAAGATTTTTACGATTTCGTTGGAGCCCTGTCTATACTTCAACTCTTCACGAATAAAAAATACATGTAGTATTTAGCTAAACCGTTAAGCCATTACAAATAATTTATACAATATCGATGACTTCCGTCGAAAGTGAGTGTTACTTCTAAAATTTAAAAAGGATCAATTCATTTTGAGAAATACCACGACTAAAGACAGACAAGGTTTCCCAAACTATCATCCGCGACAACCTGGAATGGTTGTATATGCTGCTAGGGCTGCAACAAATTTAGACGTACTCAAATTCATATTGATATTACCTACCCAAAAAAAAGAAAAAAGGTGGTCCGCCGAAATTAATCCGCAGGAAAGGTTTGGGAAACCCTGGTGAAGAGAAACAGTTGATATCCCCAATATCAGACTTATATTTTCGTATATGTCTGATAGTACTTTCAAAATCCAATATGTGGAGGATGGATGTCTTGCATAAATATGTGAATCTTTTTTTGCACTCCCTAATATTCCTGTCACCGGCCGCCACTGATCTGTATACAGGGGAACCACGATCTATCGTTCTCGCACTCTTCGTTTTTCCGCATGCATCGTTCATTTTTTTATTGTCAAAAGCACCTATAAGAACAAAGTTAAATATTATGGTCCCGTCACAGATTTAGTTTGTGTCGAATATTTGTCATCCTACTTAGAAGTACGCACGTTAACATTCAGCTATGGCTGTTTCATCATTGTACCGATGTATCGTTTTTGCCGAACATTTGTCCCATTCAACCACTATCGTAAAAAAGGCGAGATTTCAAGAGTGCAAACGTCGTCTTGTTGTTATGATGTCAAATCATAATGTTTCCGCTGATGACTCACCTAGTGAACACCTATGGACTGACCGTTCAGTCGTCTCGCTGAGTCGTTCAGTGAGCATTGTTGTCTAGTATCTCGCATCGGAAATAATTCTGACTTGCAACTTAAACGTCTCCTATGAAGAAAATTAGGACTCTAGTTGAAAATAATTATTCAAGAATATATTCTTATTAGTCGGCGTCCGTAGCGCAGTTGATAAAGTCGTTGGCTACGGTTATGGATGTCTCGGATTCAATTCCCTGTGCGGAGTTTCATAAATTGATTTTTCAATTGATTTATGGATTTCTGTTAGTGCTCATGAATGTTTGTGATGTTTAAAACTCCCTCCCACCCATCCGATTCTCAAAACGGAGCGTAGCGAGAGTGATTACCTAACCACTAGTGCTGTCCTAGCTCTATCCTTCTATCCCTACTCTCTTCGAAAAAAGAGAAAAAACTTATTGTGTGATACCTCCATTAGGAGGCCATATGCTTCATGTTTTTATCATGGAGAGGACATGATAAAAAAAACCTAACTGTTCTTTCCCGCATTTATCGTTTTATTTTTTTCTGGATCCATTGAAAAACGAAGAATCGGAGATCCACTGTGTGAATTCTACATTTATCATATATCTATGGGCGTTAAAAAAATAATTTGTTCCTTCATAGGTTTTATTTTTAATAAAATACCTTCTTCCAAAACTTTGGGTAGCATGGCTTGTTTCATTAAAATTTAATTCTTACTTATTTTTTAACCAAAACATACCCGTTAAAGCTTTTGTTTCTTAATTTCTAAATGCATTCGTCTACAGCATTAGTGAGTAAATTGTATTTTTATAAATATAATTACTTTTTATTTTTTTGTTTCTTTTCCTTTTTCCATTATGATCCCAGCATCAATGTCCATTACACGTTCACTAATCAGATCACAGCATGTTGATGTCGCCACACAAGCACTCAAATATTAAAGAAGACCGAGAAAATGTTCACGAAAAAGGTTTCACGTGGCATCGAAATGTACAGACGGATCCTGAAAAAGGTCTAATGGTTTTAATTTATTTTGTTTTGAAATATGTCTAGTATCGAAAAGCGTTCTCTTTGTAACTCAGATTCACGTATGAAGGCAAAGCAATCAAATTCATTGAAGTTATAATTATAATTATTCTTCTTTTAAAAACACCCATATAAAAGCATGCAAAAATAACATGTTTCTTATTCTATCGTAGAATAAGTAGATTCCTTTGCATTATTTGCTCAGTTATTAGTGTTACTTGAATTGAACATCACGTTATTTCATTGTAATACAACATGCATCAGTAAATTTAATTAGCAAACTATTATTTCCGAATTCACTCGTCTAAGATTTAGTTATAATATCTCAGTTGATGTTAAGATAATTCTACAACAATTATTGTAGAACTAAATATCATATTTTTTTTTTTTTAGAATATATGAACAATAAGTATCTTAAATTTTAAAATAGGTTTTTTCATCAAAATTGTGCTTAAACTTTCACACTGAAATATACGAACACACAAAAGGAAAATTTTCTGTATGTACTCTTAATATTTTTGACGAATTCACCGGTAACTTTTGTGGAAATTCATTTTAAATATATTTATAAAATAAAATTTATAACCATGTTATTCTAGGGATCGCGCTACTAGTTGCGACACTTGTTCCGTCTCTTTAAGAAGGATTTTTTAATCTTTATGTTAAGAATTATGTTATATATAAAAATCTTACGATAAGAGTTAGTCTAAACATGCTTCTCAAAGAGGCGAAACACGTATCACAGCTAGTAACAAAACCATTGAAATAAAAAGTTTTCAATTAAAATTTTAAGTTATCTTATCTATAGACGCCGAATTATGTTTTTATAAGTTTACTATAGCCGATGGTTACAACGATTACAACACCGCTGTAAACATTTCTTATAATTTGAGGTTCTCATATCTGACATCTAAGTATTTATAAAATAACTAGTGATTACCCGGCATGCGTTGCCATGCCTCTCAAAGAAACAAAGGGTTTGTGTTTTGATTTTTTTTATAGAAGTGCTTTTGGATTAGAGGTCTGCACTGGTCGAAATTTCATAAAACTACCAGGTCCGGCCCGTCATCTCCACAGCCTCAAATCACACTTGTTACCCGAACCCGACCCGAAACCCTGATTTATTTTTCTCAGCCCGAAAATAGTCCGATTTTTTTATATAATAATTCATTTATACTTCTCAAACAATATATGATACTGTTTTCATATTTTCAACGATACTCATAGCACATGTGAAATAAGTTATTTATATTATGATAACTATGACCCGAACACAGTACGAAATATTAATCATAAATTTGAATTCCTTACCCAGGCCCGGTCCGAGCCCGAATCTGAATTGTCTTTACCCGCCCGAACCCGGTCCAGGGGCCGGGCCGGGTAAAGATCCGCGGGCCAAGCCTGGGCCTGTGTAGACCTCTATTTTGAATATAAAATCTTTTTTATTTTGCCGTCTGGTTCAGAGATGTCGCTAGTTGTACGTATTTGATTATTTTTTTTAGATTTTAAATTTTCTTCAGAAACCTTCGCGGGTGTGCGCACAACAACTCACCAAAGTTTGATTGAAATCGGATGAATGGTAAAAAAATGCATAGAGGACAAACAAACAAACAGATCTTCATATTTATATATATAGATGATCCGAGATCATTAATACATTATGGAAGGAATGCTAAATTATAGCTATCGTATGTATAACACATCCATTAATAAATAATATTATTTTTCCGCTGTTCTTCAAAATATATCATGGTGGAATATATCTACCTTCGGTTCATTATCAATGCCTGCGGCGCTGGTGGCGGATTTTTATTTTCCCGCGTCAAAGCCATCGCCTCTTTTCATTTTTGTTTGGCCTTTTTAGTTTCTTCTTCGTTCTTTGTGCGGTTAAATACACTTTGCGATGTCAGCAAACCTTGCGGCGGGGATGGAACTTGTCCGTGTCGTCTTACAATGCACTGCGACGACCATCCGACAGAGATTGTAGAACAAGACTATACCACTTTCTTTTCATATTTATTTTCTCGGTTATAAAGGTTGACTTTAACACCGTTAGATTCGACGTATATTTAAAATATTAAAAATACTTAAATTTGTTAACTGCGACCAAATAGTAAAAAGTGCCTACAAAAATCACATCAAATAAACCATCCCAAAACAGGAAAAAAATCTAAAATTCATGGAAATTATTCTACAATTCATGGAAATGTACAAAAGACAACAATTCAAATTAGAATATAATTCGTTGTGCACATTTACCTCTTGGCTACTCTTTTAGTATAATGTACAAATCTGATACTTGGTATCACCGTACATATTTTATAAAAAATAATATTCACTTAACAAAGATTTTTTTTTTGTGAAAAGATATTTTTTTTGTGGAAAGGAAGAAAGATTAAACTCACACTATTACAAGCATCTTACCCTCCGATTACATGAGGTTATCTTAGTTGGTTGTATGCGTTATCTTTATGCTATATTGAACCCTGGCTTATAAAATCATTATCTATTCTATTGATAATTTCATCATCATGCAAATAATGACCACAGTGGGTATATCTTCACTTCTATTTTCGATATTTTCCTAAGTTTACCTAGTTTCACTTTTTAAAATTTGTTTAAATGACCAGTATAATGTCGCAGAATAGTTATTAATTTATTGTTTTCATTTTTTCAGGTACGTCAAGCGACTATGGTTTTCAATTGATATGATCTATATTCTACAAGACATGGATAAAGTAGGTATTGAATATGAGTTTTGACAGGTTTCAATAAATAAATGGACGGCATCGTAAAACGAAATAACATATTCCTGAACGAACAAAAAGTCAAAGGCATTAGACTTAATTGCGGGATTAATTATCAAATATGTTCAACAAAATGTAGTTGAAATGACTGTATTACACCTATTACGTACATTTCTTTGTTGGAACACTGCGATTCTTGTGCATTTGTAACAGTATTATTTTTTCTCATCCGCCGCGTGTCCCAAATCCCCACTGCAAACTCAAACACTTTCCTTTGTGGCGTGGAAATTTTCAAGGACCATTGCGCGATATTATTTAGTAGGCGAGTCAAAGCAAATCTTTTTATGCTGTCAGTTTTAAATAATAAAAAATGGCGCACACGTGTATTTGTCGAATGGATTTTTTTTTTAAATATTTTTTGAAACTTGAATTTGTAAGTTTTTGTCACACTTCCACAGTTTTTTATCTTTTAAATTATAGGTTCCTAACAATTTCGCCGATTTCATTTAGGCCATTGTATTCTCATTTTTAATCGCTAATTCAAGAATTGTTTTTGAAATATTATTGATAATCTCTAAAACATAAATTCATCGAATGAGAGATTCCCATAATTCCTTTTCCATTATTAAATGGAATCGTCTGTTCGATTCGAATTCGAGATATTTTTGGCATTCACTGGAATCACTTCATGCCACAAATCATATCCTGAAGTGATTTCAGTTTAATCTTTACTGCCCCGAATATGTTTTCAAATCCACTCATTCTCTATCCGATCAGACTTACTTCTTCATCGATCATCTATAGCAGTGCTCCGTAACCTTTTCTCACACGCGACACACCTAAGCACTTATTAATATTTTGCGGCACACCGCAATCCAAAATATATAAATAAAAATTTTATTTAATGAATTTGAAATATTTTTTTTTGTTGAGCCAAATCCAAAATAATCTTTCTGTTTTCAATAATACTGTCGCTGGTCCTTTGCTTTGGAACACGCTTTGCTAATGCTTGAATTTCTTTTTGGATTTGTAATATTTGTCAAAGCATCTCTATAACTTTTCATTCCAAACTTTTATTTTTGTTTAATTCATTGAGATACTCAAAAACTTCATCAGCAAGTGCGTTAAATAATTATTTTAAAAGAGCTCTGGCATGTTTTGATTAAGTAAAAATTAAATAGTCTCATCGAAAAGTTATCTTAATAAACTTACCAAAACTTTGCCTCGAGAAAACGTATTTCTATTCGTATTTAAGGCCCTTGATTTGATGTATATTATTTTGATGTATTCGTTCATTGTTTTTAATAATTCCACTAACTTGCCATCAATGCTTCCCAATATATTTAGCAATGTGAGATTTCTACCGTAGGATTTTTTGTTTTACACACGGGACAAGACCCATTTTATTCCCCATCATTGCAGTAGCACTATCCGTGCAAACACTCACACAATATTCCATTAAATATCAAAATAATACAGTATTTGTTTCAACGAGAATAATTTAGGCGGAGATCTTAGCAACCGAATGGCTTCAATTTTTTTAAATACACAATACTCTATTTTTCTCATTTTGGACGCTCTGCACCGTGGCACACCTAGGATCGTCTCGTGGCGCACCTTTGTGCCTTGCCACACCGGTTGCGAAGCACTAATCCATAGTGATTATTTTCCTAACTATCGAAATTTTATCAACAAATAAATCAAACAAAAAAAATCACATACCTATCACAGTTTTTCAGGCTGTTTGTTCTGACGTTTGAGCATGATCGTGGCGCTTGCACGGCTCGTTACACCGGCGAGGTAATGAACTAAAACAGCATGTTCCCGAATGTCCGTGTTCCCCGTAAATGAGCCGTGATTGGAGATCGCTGTGGCTCGCTAGCTGGCAGGAAGCAGCCCGCACCGCAACTTCACTCCGGTGCTAATTGCGTTATGGTTATGGCGGGAAAATTCGCATCATTAAATTAGGTTCGTTACTGAGATAAAAGCGGTCATCCTCCGGAGTATTATTATAAAAATCTGACTTATGACAACCTTTAAATTAATCATCTAGAATCTTGGTTTTAAAATATTGCTCCGATAAAGTGCATGAAAACATTTTTAAACCATGTCCTCTCCCAATGTGCATATGAATTTCTAAGCGAGCTTATTTCAACAGAGGTTTTACGAGTACTGTTGATTATTCAGTAGCTTATACTCGTTTTCAAAGAAATAAGAATTAAAAAAGACGTTGCTAGGACAGGACCCCGTTTTTAGGATTTGATGGATGAGAGGGAATTTTTGAGACTTTAAATATCCATCCATTTGCACACAAATCCATAAATCGATTGAAATTTTTTTATGAAACCCTCCTTATATGGGGTTCGAACCGGTGAACGTTACACCCGAAGATGACTATGTAAACCACTCGGTTACAAGCCCTAAAAAGTTTGCAAAATAAAACATCCCACGAGCTACGATTCTACTAGTAAATACATATATTTTGTGGAAGATTTTTTCGGTTGAAATTTTCTTTTCGTCTATCCGCGCCTTCTTTAACATGCAGCCTTACATTAATTGTTTTCTTTGGTTATACCGGAAAATATTTTCCTGTGCTGTAAAAGAAGCCTTAATATACGCAATACATTTATACGCATTATAAGCATCATAAATCATATACGTAACATAGCCTTTGCCTAGTGACCCTTCAGCGTATATTACTAAGCCAAAAACTAAACAGGTCAAACGAAAGGGAATGAAGTAAAATAATATTTCATGAATTACTGATGACTTGCTTCTCTTAAAATAATATATTTACTTCCAAAAAATACATAAATATTATGTTTAGCGCTTCAATCGTATTATCAATATTTATTAGAGTTAAATGCATCATAGATACATTGGTTCTTTTCCATTTTTCCCATCCTTTGCCAAAAAAGAAAAAACTTAATATTCAAATAATTTAAGTAATTTAAGACATTGACTGAGGGTGATTGATGGAGCTTCAATATCAAATTTGTATTATTGAGATTTTGTATACTTCCATGTATTTTGTCTCTAACGACCCGGGTTTCGCCTTTCGGCATCTTCAGGCATTCGAGCGCACGAATGTACTCGAACTGACGTTCGAATGCCTGAGGATGCCGAAAGGTGAAACCCGGGTCGTTAGTGACAAAATTCATGGAAGTGTACAAAATCTCAATAATCCAAATTTAATATTCAAATATCGAAAGTCTTAAAAATCTACATTATAATATTTGAGAATGCCCGGTCGAAGAGGGGCCAATGCTTGGTTATCACCATCTAGGAAGTAGAGGATCTCAATCAAACACCACTTCATCCGGTTAATCTCTTATTTATTTATTGAAGATACAGTGGTTTAATTCACAAAAATAACCAGTGAAACATAAAATTGAGCCTACATTAACTTAACACATGAATTTAGCTTTAAGTTATCATATAATTGACACAACAAACGATTTTAAATTTATATTAAATCACATTTCAAAGCAAACCAAAACAATTTATAATGATGCGACGGAGGCCTCACCCAGCACACCCGCCGGCGGAGACCTCCGAAAACAGACTGCCTGCAGAATTCAAAATCAAATCTCCAAAATTGCAGTCCCCTCCCTTTTGTTAATAGCTACCACTGTTGTCAGGCAAACGAGGCAATTAACCGGTCGGATACCGGCTACTTTCTCTTTAACGACCCAAACTAGGTCAGGCCAGGTTACTTTATTTAGAAATGATTCTGAGAATTGCGATATTAAAAGTGTTCGAATGTCGTCCTGGATCATTCCAACCTTTCAAGAAACAAATAAATGTTCGCAAAAATATCAGGACGTTTTATATTATTGGCGTGCTTTCACATAACTTGTACCTGTTATGCTACAGCATCTTACACCAGTGACCAGCAGTGGCATAGCTGTGGGTTGTGCCGCCAAAATTGTTTTAACCATTATGACGTAAAAGATTGCGCCATTGGCAGAAAATTTGTATGTAAAAATATAGTTCCTGAATATGTACTATATTTTAACAATCCTGACAAATAATATATATTTTTTATTAATTTGTTAATGTCCCGCAGGTTTGTTTTTCAAATACATAATTATGTCATTAAAATCAATTTTAAATATATAATTAATATTGAAATACAAAATTATTTATGAACTATACATTAATAGATATATATTGTACGTAAAAACGAATTAAAATTCATTTAGAACGAGATATTCAGCAAATTCAACCAACATAACAATTCGCAAAAAAACTATTAAAAAAATTATAACAATTTTTTGTTTCGCTTTGCTCTTTGTAAAATCATCAGCTTCATTATCAAAATTTCTATTTTATCTGCCAGTTGGTGTTCTATTGAAAGTATTGCAAAATCTTGTAATCGCAAATTGCTGACAGGCGCTATTAAATAGATATTTTATTAACTTCAACTTCAGCAACACAGTTGCAAGGATACAATTATATTTTTGAACAAATTGCAAAAGATCAATCCTCGCCATCCTTCCACACATCTGTTTCATTATGTTAAACAGCAACATAATTTTGAATTTTTACCGATCATCATCATCATGATCATTATTTAACTGACACTCGTAATTTTCTCTCAAAAGATTTGATGGAGTAAGAAAACCATATCTGTCTTGTGAAAAAAGCATTTCTTTCCCAATTCTGCTTTGAATGATAATTTAGCATCTTGTGATTGATTGTTCAACAGACAACAATTTCTTCTTTCTCTCTCCACATTGAGGCTTCTTGGTTATCCTTTGATATTTTAGTAAGGCAATATTATATTTTTTCAGCAAATCACAAAACATACCAATTTTTATTTGTTTATTACCTACGAAATTTTCTACTCATTTTCAAAAATTCCGCCTCTAAAATAGCATATTTTGTCAGCTAGTCACAAATTAGACGGAATAGAACATGGAATATAGCTTGCTTTGATAACGTGAACATACGGAAATATTTATGTTTACCGCCGAAATTTTCTTTTCATTTTCGTAAATGCCGTCTCCCAAAACTTACATCATAGGGCGGACCAACATCCCCCCCCCCCTCCATATGCTACGCCAGTGCCTACCAGTGACCCAGTAATAATATTAGTTTAACTGAAAACAATGACGCAATACCCTAAAGCGCCCTCCTAGGCCGTTTGGTTGTACATAAACGTAACCTTAATTAGGTCCCAAGGTCACCATCTCCCGCCGGAGTGTGATGCCATGCCGCCATTATGAGGTATCGCGGCCAGTGTAGCTAGTGAGCTGAAATACCGCTAGATAGCGCACTGTATTCGTATTATTACCGTCGCCATTTTCATATTTCGCGACATTGATATTGTTTATCACTATGGTAATGTGCAACTGAAGTAGCTTGATAATAATTTTGTGTTGGTTTCGACGAAAATTACCATTGTTGCCATTGTATTGATAATTAAGTTTTTGACGCCTAAATTTATCTACAAACTAATTATGTTTTCGTAATACTTGATCAAAGCAATGATTTAGGGGCTTTGCAGTTTAGAATAGTTTAGATTTTAGATGAATAAATCAATTGTAATGTGTTTTTAAAACTCTTAGTGAATAACAAAATAACGCGATACTTACTTTTCAAAACAGTTTCTGCTCATTACTCATTTTATTTATAAAAGCAAAAAATATCTTTTCGTTTTTGATATTTATTTCAAAACAAAATAATAGATAATAATTACTATAATAATACAATGATGTTTCTTGTGACAGATTTTATTATCTATATTTACTAATCATCACCTATATTTAAATTTGGATTATTGAGATTTTGTACACTTCCATGTATTTACATGGAATACATGGAAGGAATACAAAATCTCAATAATCCAAATTTGATATTGAAATTCCATCAAGCACCCTCAGTCGATGTCTTAAATTAAATTATACCTATATTTAAATTAATATTCTATAGATCTACGAATCTTAATATGCATTAACTTATGAAAAATCAATAACAATGCACGCCAATAAAAAAAATGTTGCCGATAGTTATTTGAATATTCTTCTAGAACTGAATGCATTGCTATTGGTACCTAATAATAATAGAGCCCTAGCAAAATAAAGCGAATTCATTGAAGGCCTGAAGATGCTGAAAGGCGAAACCCGGGTCGTTAGTGATGAAATACATATAAATGTACAAAATGTCAACAATTCAAATCTAATTCATTCAATATTATCAATGTTTCTTTACATAATTTCATTCTTATTTAGTGCTACCATTTTTTCTGAATATATTTTTTGAAAAAATTGAAATGCATCTAAACTCTGAAAACATGAGAATTATCCATTTTCCTTCGGATTGAATAACAATGCTCTAAATCTCCACATTTTTCCTTTTCGCTGCTTATTTCTTCCTATCCGAGTCCATGTTTCGTAAGCTCCATCATTCAATATCCGTGAGCTTCCATTAGTGGTTCGTCGTCCCGCCCACATCGTGTTATGCAAACTCGAGAAAATTTCCCTCGCCCCCCGCCCTCCGAGCACCCCAATATCGCAGGCATCGAATGTCCTGGGTTGCTGGGAGTGTTATCTTGGACCATCCTGGCACGTTTGAGAGCTATCTTGGGCCATTTCCGCCCAACATATGCACGATGCTGGAGTGAAAATTTCATGTTATGATATTAAATGGAATACCATTGACTCTGTAAAAGAAAATTGTCAATATAACCGAAGCTTTCGTATTCAACTGCCATAGTTATATTTATATAAATAACTACATTTTATAATTTAAGACATTGACTGAGGGTGCTTGATGGAATTTCAATATCAAATTTGAATTATTGAGATTTTGTACACTTCCATGTATTTTGTCACTAACGCCACGGGTTTCGCCTTTCGGCATCTTCAGGTATTCGAGTGCACGGATGGACTCGAACTGTCAGTTCGATATCAGTTCGAGTTCATTCGTGCGCTCGAATGCCCGAAGATGCCGAAAGGCGAAACCCGCGTCGTTAGTGACAAAATACATGGAAGTGTACAGAATCTCAATAATAATTCAAATTTAACTACATTTTAGTTTGAGTTTTATTTTCGTTTATCACCTTTAAGGTGTTAAATGTGAATTATTGGTGGAAAATCCTCATATTTTAAAAATAAAACAATTTGTTTGTATTAATTCTACATGTTTATAATGATCAGGACCGGTTTCGCTCATCGCGATAAAAAATAGAAATGATGACAAGGCTATTTCTATAAATTGCATGTAAATAATTACAAGGTATTCAAACTATTAGTTCAATAGCCATGAAAAGAATTTGCAAGCAATCAAACAAACTATATATAAACGAAATTAAATAGTCTACAATTGAAATGTTAAGGATCTCTTACAAATCAATATATGAAAATCTGAAATCAAAAATTAAGCCACATAACACTGTGCTACAATTAATAGTCATAATAGTTAACTAAATCTACCAAATAATCATTGCAGGCCATTCAAATTTACTTCATTGTTGCTTCGCTTATTTCCAAATTAAATTACCGACTCTGTCCGTTTTGCAATATTGGAATGAAATTGCTCACGTTACTCCACCCTATTTTGCAGCGTGCAGTTAGATCGTAAATGCATTTTGATATCGTTCTAAACGATTTTAGGATGAACTGAAACGATCGTGCAGTGCACCTAAATTAGAATATTTACCTACTAGAAGCATTTTATTTGAATGCAGTTCTTTTATCGGTTACCCATATGTATTTTACATCCACCATAGTTTGACATTTTTCATTTGCGTGGATACCACAAACAATATTAACTCAAGTCACTTGTAATTTAAATTTTATATGAAGAAATAAATCCACCAATATATAAATGATCATCATTTTCTCACACACACACTCACTATCAAGCGCAGTTTTGTGGTGTGTGTATATATTGTAGCTATCGCCACCAATCAATATGTAGAATAAACACATATTGCTATGTTATCTTTATATATGTATACTGAACGGCTAATAGTTTATCTCGTAGAGATCAATATTTAATTCATTGAATTTACTAAAACGTGCCATAAATTCGGTGAACTGTTTAATTAGTCAGGCCACAGTAACAGAGCCGAAATGATCTGATGTCAAAATCACGCACAATTTCCGTTTCAGTTTAACTTTGAATCTACGAATTACCTGCTTTACCAAGAAACAATTAAGATTACTTCGTTGGCCATTTTCAGTCATTAACATTTCAATGGGCACTGTTACACCTTATTAATTTAAATATATTCTACTGTATTCCACAGTTATTGTGTTTTATTTTGTAAATCGGTTTAAAATACCTATATATTTAATTTGGATTATTGAGATTTTGTACACTTCCATTATACCTATATATTTGTTTGAAATCGAAAAGGTATTTACAATGTGTCGAAAAATACATGGAAATGTACAAAATTTCAACAATTCAAATTTGATATTGAAATTACATCGATCACCCCCAGTCAATATCTTAAATCTTGATGGAATTTCAATATCAAATTTGAATTGTTGAGACTATATTAATTATATTATATTTGTCGGCGTCCATGGCGCAGTTGGTAGCGTCGCTGGCTACGGTTACCGTTGTCTCAGGTTCAATTCCCGGTGCGACAGTTTTTATAGATTGATCTTTCAACCGATTTATGAGTTTCTGTTCGTAGTCTGAGTCCTCCCTCCCACCCATCCCTTTCTCACGGGCCGTAGCGAGAGCGATTATCTAACCACTAGTACTGTCATAGCCCTATCCTTCTATCCCTACTCTCTTCGAAAAAAGAAAGGTTGAACAACTGAGTAAAAAGCAGTTCTCGTAGAAAAATTCTGTTGAGATACCTCCATTAGGAGACCATATGCTCCACATTGGGAGCGGACCTGGGAAAAAAATATTATATTTTAAGAACAAAACTCAATTTGTTGTGCTACTTCCACAATTTAATAAATTTTATATAAATAGCCCGTGATGATTGTATTTTTATCAATTGATAACGCTCGTGATGAACGCAACCGGTTCTAATCATTATAAACATGTGGAATTAGTACAAGCAAAATGTATTTTATTTTTAAAATGCAATTTAAGATATCGAATCAGGATGCTTGATAGAATTTCAACATCTAATTGAATTGAACTATTCAAAATTGTAAATACGATTTAAATTATTATGCTGAAAGCTTGATTTTCAACACTTGCATTTTTTATCTTAGTCGAATGATAGTTTTAGTAGTATGGATATTTGAAATATCAGATTCCTCTCTCTCTCTTTCTCTGTTTAAAACCGAGCAGCGGACGGGTTAAGAGTGACTGTCGAGGAGTGTATTAAGTGCCCTTCACCGGTTTGTTGTTGGAAGGTAAGTGGCGGTGTTGTTTTTTGTTGAACCTGCACAATGCTCGGCGCGCCACTCTGCTCTCTTCCTTTGGGCAAAAAGCAGTCAATCTTCTCCTTAGCGGGAGACAAAAGTGTCTCCATCCTAAAGCGTCAATGCAGTCTCATTTCTTGTTTTATACTCCGACGAAAAATGGCTACGATTTAGTGGCACACTAAGTGCAACCATTGCGAATTGAAACCCAACAGTCATTTCGTTAATATTTTTTCTTTCAACCACTTTCCAACGACAGTATTTTCTTTTATATACCAGCTCTGTAGTATTTCTAATAATATTAACATATATATATATATATAAACAGTGACTACCCTGAACAATTTAAATAATTCAATTCCAATCGTTATTCATATAAGCAGGGGCTCAAAACCAGAATCTAAGGTCTTTCGAAATATCGTATCAAGCGTGTGCCCATTGAAGATTCAGTGATAGAATAATTTAATTGAAAAGTCTTCAAATACTTTTTATATTCAGTGCCGGCTACATTTATTAAATTATCGAAATGTAATATGTTTAAACAATGACAAATCCAATTCTATCTATGGATGAAATATTAACTTAATTTTAGTAGGACGTAGCCATTCAATGCCTTTGAATAAATTTTTAAAAAAATATTGCTATCGAATATTTCATGCATTTTTTTTCTTTATTACTAAACTTTTTACGGTGTCAACTGTCAATTCTTAGTGGAAATACATAATATTTATGAAAAATTAAACATTTTTTTTTACTAATTTTCACTTTTATGTCATAATCAGAACCGGTTTTGGTTATCATGATTATTTTCAACACTACGCAGTGTATAAAGAATAATAGTGTTTTGCACAAAACTTTAATGGCCAACACTACGATGTCCATGGTTTTGAATCAGACATGTGGGGCAATTTAAAGTGAACGAATATTTTCAAACTTTCAGTCTTCTTGGTTCAGACAAAATGAAGCGCGCAATTTTTCCTAGTGCGAAATTCTATTTTCTGTGCTCCAATCACAAATTCATAAATTAGTTGATAACTCAAGTAAAATGTAGGTGACAAAACCACATATAATATTAAAAATGTCACTAATGCTTGTCGATACGAATACTGTTATTGTAATTTCGCAATGTTTGATAATATTTCATTTTAATTGCTATCATATAATGCTCGTAGGTGATATGATTAATCGCCTAAATATGTCCAAACATCTATATGTCGGCCTCTGATAAGGAACAGGAATTCCGGTCAATTACTACATCCGATTCAAAGATACCTTACTATGACAGGATGTTCCTTTTTTGGAAAGTTTCGTTTTCGATACAACATTACGTCGAATGCTGATACTGAATACGTTTGATAAATATAATTAGAACTACTATCACTTGTTACGCTATATTGATCATTCAAAAATACAATAATATTATCTATCCACATATTTTTCTAGTATTGAAAATTGCTTAGTAAAACCATTTACCTTATATGCTTCCGATCTGTGAGGCGTTTCCATATACCTTCGTCTTACTATATTTATGGATTCGCTCAATACAAAAATACTATACTTTAGGCTTCCACGTTATCTACCTGTAAAATGAATATTTCTCTAAAAAAATTATGATTTGACCATTGAGATGCCTGTAATTTTTTTGTGAAATCGTATGATTACCATTACCGTCTTTAAAAAAACTACTAACTCACACTTCGCATATATCTAACATTACGTAATAAAATAGTTATGTGAGGTTTTCATCGATACATCGACTGTATCCTTCCGGGTTTTATCTTCTTTTATCTCCCTCGCATTAGATATGATCTCTTTTGACACGGGGATAACCCTTCACAAACTGTTTACTTAACTCATATAATAACATAATCGTTATATTAATATGAGCATTATTTATCAATATATTCACCGATACATTTGTATTCAACGAGAGAATATTCGAAAATTGTAATGCCTACTCGTTTGATAGATACACGGCGTTATGCCAGAATCTGATATGAATAATACACACGTTATTAATATTAGATTAATTATTTTTAGAACAAAACATAGTTTTATACATAATACTAGTATTTTTTACCCGGTTTCGCCCAGGATAGCAGACGTTTATATAAGGTCATTAAGACGTTAAGGTTCGTTATGTTGAATTTTTTTTGATAATTGAAAATATCTCCGTGGACCGTACCTCCTGTATCTCCCACAAAATAATATAGTCGATCAATTAAAAATAATGTTAAAAGTTAAAATTAGCAATAATAAAAGATAAAAATTTCCCCATCTTCACTCTTGATAAGTGCCTCGTTGTAGATACCATCGGTCTAGTATATTCAAGGCAACGTGAGGATTCTCTCAACGCAAGACATAAATGATAGGATTACTATTAGAATTAGTCAGACCTATTCCAGATGCACACGACAAGATGTACGTATTTACTATGCTACGTTTTACATTCAATTTCATCGACGGTTCGGAGATCTTTGAAACGAAAAATTTGTGAAATTTATAACACATTTATAGATGCTAGGCGACATGATGCTAATTCGTTGAAAACCACGGAATATTCGATATGGAGCCGTTGCTAGGCGATCTTCATCGGGTTGTGTTGATTTTTTTTATCTCGAATCGTAAAATCAAAAATACATCGTTTTCAGTTTTAGGTTAAATGTTTGTTGAGAGTTGAAAGTTGAAAATAGCACAGTTGAACTAACAATTGCAGCCAAAATGACGTGTGAAAATTGCACATTGCTAATGTGCGCCGTTTGGGAGGAGTTGTTGTGACCGACAGACATACAAACATATATATTTCTACATGTATTTTGTTCTATATAGTAGAGATGTATAGATTATGTTCATTTCTTTATTTTGAGCAAGTTTAAATAAAGTTTTAAAGGCTAGACTACTTTTTTCTGTTGATAACGTTGTGGAAGGCAGCCATGAAACATTCGCTGCTGCACATATACAACGAATATTAGTGGGAAAAACCAACTTGTTGTCTGATCGATATGATTAAAGGTCTATTCTATAAACATAAATAACCAAATTGCAATTTTTTGTACGCAATATTTTGATTTTGACTCCGTTATTTGTAAAAATATACCATTAATCTCTAATCATAATGAGTTCATTCTAAATTCACATATCTATGGAAGTATTTGCAGATTTAGTGAACATTCAGATATTAAATATCATTTCAATTAATTCTAACAGTTTCAAAGCATATTTTTGCTAAACATTTTACATACAAATTAGTTTATTTCTTAATTTGTACTAAACTGTTTTGTACTTTACTTACCTAGACTTGTACATTTTTTCGTGGAGAAATTATATCCGCAAAAATTATATTCTTAGTTCATCTTCAACGCTACAGGGGCTTCCAGTTTTTGAAACACTTGTGACGTCCTCTTTCCTATTCTTTGCTTGTACACTTTCTTCCAACCCAACATCATTTGTTCGATGTTTTCATTTTTATTTTAGCTCAAAGAGAATTATTTTAAAAGCTTATCTTAACCCTTCTTTTTTAGCAATTAGTTATCCCGATTGTTCTCAGTTGTTTACTGTAGCTTTATCATTTTCATCCAGTTTTTTTTATTATTTATTAGTGGCTTTCAATTCTCATTCCATTGCATCTTTTTTAATATTTCCGTTCAAAAGGTTTTTAGGCTGCAGCCGTTTTAATTTCATCTGGTTTTTCCATCTAACTTTAGGGATGATGAACAAATTAAAAATAAAGTATTTTCATTTATGTTTGTAAAATGAGATGAGAACATAAAATGTGAAAAAAAGCATATCATGATTTTCTTTTAACGTTGATCATATGACAAGTCAGTTGAAAGGGCTGTCCAGCTGCTCAATTCATTGATGACATATTCCTCGATGAGTTTTGTGTATTATTATTGTTCTTATTTGAATGTCAATATTAAGAACAGGAATTGAATTTGAGTCATTCTGGATCGCTATGCGATGATTTTACAGAGACTCAATTGAACTTTTAATCGCAATAAAGGACACTTGGTATAATAAAAAAAACTTTCATTGGTAGCAACCAACGACGTAACAGTTAATTCAATTTTCTGATTTTTGCCACTATTTAATACGTACGCTCACTCAAATCTCAAAATAATTAGCGACCCAACAATGCCCAATGAATGCAATCTTCCATTATTTTCCAGGAAAGGCTTTCCGTACTTGATCCCGCAAATTATGACTTATGTGAAAGTAAATTTGCCTAGTATGAGTGCTTTTCTTTTCACCGTCGTCTGAGGTCCTTACGTTTTTTGTTCTACCACTGAGTTTAAACAACTTCACTCGTTCGTTAAAAGAGTGCAGTACTGTACCAAAATTCTAGAAAAGTGACGGGTGAAAAGTGATATTATATTTTATTGTTCTTTCGATTCGACTTATTTACCAAAATGAGGCATGAATTATATTCAAGTCGGTCTGTTATGGTAAAAACGATATTACTTATGATACTTTTAGAAAATTTATAACTGCGTGTGGATGTTCAGTTACTTAATAAATGTATTTTTGAAGATTTTCGTTCCAAGTAAAGGAAGGCAAAAGATTTTTATTGATGATTATCAACAGACCCTCCAATTGCACGATCATAGAGCTCAATGGATTTGTATAATATAAACATTCCAAGCAAGTTATAAAAAAACGACATGTTTCAAGATAATAACTGAATATCATGGTATTTTTTTTAAATTTAGTTGAAACTTTCCACCAAACAAATCATAAAAATTGTCTACACGTGAAAATTTTTATGAGCTCACGCACTATTTTTACGTGACTGGTTAGTAAATTTCGAAAGTATTTGGAACGTTTTTCCATTCGGATAAAAATTCATACTTTGATAGGAGTGCGTTTATAAACTTTGTGGGGATTCAAACCACCGTTCACAGAATGTAAGCACAGCGTAGGTGCGATTGGAAATTCAATATGAAAATTTCATATATGGGTATACAGCGATTTCATAGTTTCGAATAATTTATCTTGAAGTGAAACGATCCTGTTTCTCGGATCACATTACAACCCTTGAGCAACGGAATAAAGCCATTGTATTTTTAATTAGCCCGGTGCAAGTATGGTGAAGCAGACAAATTCCATTGGCATCCTTCCATTATTCGTCTTGGGCTCCTATTATAGATATTAAAATATAATATATAATACCGTTGCATACACACATATATGGAACACACTTTATAATATAGTCGAAATTTTAAATTTTAAATAGGTGAAATTGATTTGTTTCGAGGTTATCGGTTGGAGAAATAAGCTATATTCTTTATCAAAATTTATTTTAGGTCATCTTATTTTAAATACAAATTATTAACCTCAATTTTAAATCACAATTACAATTATCCATTTCAAAATATATTTCGGTTTTATAGTCAAAACGTACGCCAATGGAACCTACCATGTCTGAAAAGAGGGTATTTTTTCTAACAGTACAAGGCAAACTCAACTTAAAATGCGGAAATCTTATCCGAATGAAATGTTCACAGACCTAAATCAACATCAGTTACAATGTAAAATGGTATACCCACTTCTCACAACTTCAAAATCAATTTTTATTAATGCTTTTAGAACAACAAATTTTGTTTTAATTAATGTAGCAGAGCTAATAAGGTAAAAATGATATTAATGTAGGCATCCAAACATTTTCTAATTTTTTTGTTATTATAAATATTAGTTTTTCCTTAAAACGCATTTTTACTCCGGTAGTCATGTAACACTTAATAGAATCGTACATATAAAAATGGCATTCCAATCGCTTATCGGGTTTCGTAAACCCACAGGGAATAAATTTATTTTCAACATAATGTGAGACCAATTTCCCAACGCGTGAGCGTGTCTTGAATTATAATTTTATCAATATTCAATAAATTTCCCTGTTGCCGTTTCTGCCTCCATGAGTGAATTTCGTGCATATAACTTTATAATTTTACCAATGCGGTTACTTGTGTAACGTTAAAAGCAATAGCGTACTATAAAACTGCCAGCAGCTGATGCAAATACCAACCTACACTTACATGAAAATTACTTTTTACATATTTGGTAATATAAGAAATATATCTTTTAAAACTGCTATATTAAAGCTTTTTTACTTTTAAAGCTGTTATATTTTTTCATTCAAACAATTATGCTACTGATAATACCAATAAATATTATATGTATTGCCTTAATTTCGTACAGTTAAATTCAAGTAATTACAACAAAAATCTGATCAACTCAGTGTTCTGAAAAGCGACCGTTTTATGTTAAATCGATTTCAAAAGAACGATATCGAATATTATGTTATAAATGGATTATATTTAAGAACGTTCAAATAGAATATTATTTAATTTTTTTCTAATTTGAACGATTTAAATTTAAAGAAATATTTTATAAATGGAAACAAGTAGTTCACAGCTTGTAAATGATAACTATGCTTAGTATTAGCTTATCATTTACACTAATTAGTTATTTAGAAACTAATTCCGTAAAATTACAATAATTTAATTTTATGTAATTAATTTTCAGTTCGGTCAATGGTTTCCGATTGTGTCGTTATAATTTTATCTTTGTGCTATTTCCTAATGGGTTGTCTTTGAACCCTTCTCTGCCAACATTTAACAAAAGTTTTCATATTACGCCTACACAATTTGGTGTCGCCAACTATTTATTTCGAGCCATTTTCGAATTCACTTATTCCTTAAATGTCGTTTTTTCTAGTTCCATTTTTAGGTAGTTAAATGTATTCACATATTCGAACAATGTTTATTTCATACATTGCCCACTAGTCTTTATTTCATTGTTTAACCTCTGACGGGCTTACAACAAAAATCATTCGGTCAATAATTTCGAAGGAGTATTTTTTAAAATTACAAATATTCTCTCATTATTTTCATGCCTTATGTCTTTACTTAAGAAGATAACGGTAAAAATTATGATGTGTAAAAGTGATATTTTAATATTGCAAGTCAATCAACTGATCATTTTGTGGAAGTAGTACAAAAAAATTGTGTTTTATTTTTAAAATACTATGGTGATTATATTATATTTTTATATTACTTGCAATTTGCGATCCGAGTGCCTTCAGTGGAGATTTTAGTGTGGGAGATAAATTAAACGCTATGAAATATACTCTAAGATTTATTTTTTATATGTAGTACCTTGAAAATTATATAATTGTTAAATTAATGAAACGAATTGATTGTATCGTCAATTTCATTTCTTTCCGAGACGTTTCTAAAATGTTCTTTCTAAATTTGCAAGACTTATAAATTGATTATAAATTGTGGCAAACCATTTTCAACATTTCAATATGTATTTTGTTATTTCTTTCCGTGTGTTATCAGTTGTATCTCGGTTATTCTGTTATTAATATAGTTTTCATACAGTATAAAATCGAACTAACAAAAACAGTATTATATTCTAGTAGCAATAGAGCCTTTTAAATACAACCTAACGATGTAATATTATACATTTCCATTATTTATTCTGCTCTATCTTTATTCCACAAAGCTTCCCCCCCCCCCGTACGCTGCGGGAAAGCATGTGTAGCCTTGTTAGAAACTTTCTCATACGGGTGAATTTACTATGGCCAAACACGGGTTAATGGTTTTTATGTGTATTTAATGATCTCTGTTCAAAATCATATTTCTCTCTGATCTTATCATAATTATATGTAACATTGATATAATAATATTATATTACTCGTTATTTCTCAAAGCTATGCACTATATAACACAGAATCATTTATGTGGATTGCCCAATAAAGCTTCTCAGTGCTATTTAAACTTATTGAATTTAAACACAATATTTCAGATATATATTAAATATTAATTCAGATCCAAGTACCAAGTACCAAAATTTTTTGATTCATTCGTATGAAGTGACCGAAGAAATGGTTGTGGATATAAATGATGGATTTAAATTTTTAAATTAGTTTAAGAATCACTTATGCCGTTTTATCCTCGCTATTTACATTTGGTTTGTATCGTTATGTCAACGCCATTTTGACTTCGAAAATCGTAGAACGATTCGACGTCTTGGATTCATCGTTTTATCCTTAGACTCTCTTAGAATAATTGTCATGTTAACAAAAAATTACCATTACTTTCATTTATTTTGTGACAACTTTCGTTCTAATATCACTCGATTGATAGTAATAAAAATCAATTTATGAAACTGTCCGTACCGGGACCCCGACAACAAAATAATTATATAAAATAATTATGTGTTTTTTTTCTAATTCCATGTGACCAAAAAACTATTTTAAAGTCAGTCAACAAACTCGTGGGAAATTTATCATCATTGACAAAGCTGTATTTATGATACCAGAAAGGTATAAAAATGACCCTTGAAAAATTGGACATGTATCAGTAAAAACAAATTTTGGTAAATAACTATATCTACCAGTTGACAGTGACATCTATCGTGATTTCCATCACGTAATTTTAACACCATTACCTCGTAGTAAATGGCTGTTAAATTTCCATATTTATGTATTTAAATAAACTCGCGGTTCCCTTGAAACTGACAAAAACTTTTATATATCGCCATTGTTTTGTCTTTTTCTTATAGCTATGCAATGTAGAACTAACGAACCGATAATTATCTAAGTTAAGGAAAGCTTTGCTAATTTTAGGCCCGATGGCTTTCTACTGAGGCTTTTCCTGCCATTAGATACCATTTACTTTTGCTTAACATCTTACTTTGTTTCTCCTCATTAATTTAATTAGTCACTAAATTTAGTTCTCGTTATAACTAATTATGTGAAATAAATTTAGTATCTAAACAGAAATTCATATTTATAACAGTGTAGTAAAGTAACAACAAAATAATAATTTCCTGGTTTAACAAATACTGCTGGCGACAAACTCGTTTTTTCATTATTTGAATAATGAGTTATACTAATGCCGATATCCGAGCCGAGTCCTCTCTACTTTGCATTTGTTATTGGTTATTACTTAAAACTATACATAATGTACAACATATAAAACAAGTGATAACATACTGAGAAAATTGTCCCATGATACTGTCCGTGGATTACTAGTTGAGGATCTAACTAAAGATATGTAAGTAATAAACACCTTCTGCAACCACAATTATATGTTGTGCTTAAATGCCGCGTTATTTTTGACTCTTTTTAACAAACATCAAAAATATCATAAAAATTCATAATCTGAAATTTTAGCAGCAAAGGAATGTAATCATTTTATTGAAATACTAACTATTATTGTCTCAAATTTGCCTGCATTATAATCGCTTTGCTAATAATCATCGTGGACGGTAGACGACATATCAACTCTCGTAAGATGCGTATTACTCGTTACCTCCTTATCCATACTCAATGTGTCATTGGCAGGTTTGAAGTGAGCACAGACATCAATCTGTTGAGAAAATCAACATATGGTATTGTTGTTTCGTATTACAGATTTAAAATCAAAATTTATTTCTAATGAGTAGAAGCGTTCAATTTTGAAATCATAAACTATCGTTTATCACGAATCCGTCCTATATATTATAAATACGTCCATTCGCATGAAGTAACTGCATAAATCAGTCAGATGCATCCTATTAATCATTACTTCACAAGCCACAAACTTGCCGGCTTTGTTTTGCAACTAACTTCATGTAGAATTATGAAATGTGAGCAATTCTATACATTTGCATAATTATATTGCATGAGTTTCCTACGAAGTTTGCAATGCTATTCATTTTAATTTGATTAGTTTACGGTATTAATTCTACAAACAATGCATTCTTTGATCAAATACCAATATAAATATGCAATAAAACTATCTCTCAGGTTCAAATTTACTAACAAAAGATTTTTCATAAAAAGATTTAGCCATAAAATTAAAATTGATAACTTATCAATTTTAATTTATTTAAAATTGATTATTAATTTATATATAAAAATGCATTTCCACAAAGTTACCGCTAAATCAATCGAAAATATTAAGCATTTAGCAATATTTTTATATATAAAATTTGTGTGACAAAATACATGGAAGTGTACAAAATCTCAATAATCCAAATTTTATATTTTTTGTATTATGCAACTTAACAGTCATATATCATTCACTATGATCAAAGCCTTTTCTAGAAATTAAAAATTACTAATTTAGACATATGTATTACATATTTAAATAGAATCTTTAGCAAATTGCAACTTCGCAAACAACATAATAACACTTTTCTGCGTAGATACATGTCTCTTCGGATCGTAATTAATCAAGGCCGCTTTCCTTTTTCATTTGACATATTTTAGCCCTTTTATTCTGTTCCTTTATCCCATCTTAATAATTTGCCATCCATTCTTGACAGGCTCCTTAAACAAAGACTAGGCGTTTCTTAAACCCTGTTCGATGTCTTGTAGTATTAATTATTATGGGTTTAGAAGGATCGTCTTATATTTTAGGCGGAATAATTTGACGTCAATAATAACAGTCAATTATTTAGAAGGCCTGCGAATATTTTACATTTTGTGATGGTTATTAAGAGTCAATCTCTTGTTTCTACAATTTTTCGTACATCTCAATTAAAAAGCAACCCTTTTGAATTCCTTTATTAGAATCTTTTTATAAATATATAACAAAATTGTCCGCAATATCTTTTTTGGAAAAGATTGTAGTCTATGTAAAAGTATGCTCTAGTTTTCATAAATTAAAATCTTGTTTCCAAAATGATCAAGAAAGTTTTCCAAAGGAAACCATGAATATTCGTAGGTACACCCGACCGGCAAAAATTAAAATATTTTAAACCGAAATTTCTTCGTTGTCTAATGAAAGTATTCATTATCGTTATTTGCCTTTGGGGAAATTATTTATAAGCGTTTTTCAGGATAGCGGTTTATAATGAAAATTTCAATTAATTCTACCACTTTGTTTAATTGAATCCTGACTCTCTTTTCGGTAACGATTATGAAGCATCAGTGAAAATTGGGGTTGCCCTGGCCCGTTTGTCCTTTTAAATCGTATTTTCATCTCACAATCGTACATCAAATGATCTTTCTTACCTTATGTGAACAAGTTTCATACAATAAAAAAATGGGGCATATTAACAAAAAAATATTTGAGTATTTATACCTTAAAAAATATTTTTCTTCCAAGAATCTCTACTTTCATCTTAGACTTAATTGATATTTCAATATAGTAAACAAGAAAAAAAAAGCATCGATTCATTTAATTTACTTCAAAATATCATAGTACAAGAATTAATGTGTGTATCATTCCAACTTACTTAATTCAAATGGAAAATTATACGTTATTAGTTTATTTTCTTATTTATAATTTATGATTTGGTTGCCTCGTCATTTAAAATAATTTAACAGAAAACGGACTATTTATATCAGTTATTTATAACATCTGAATTGGATAAATTCATATATGAATTTATATCAGAGGGTCCAAGTTTTCGTGATGTTTTCATTTAACCGTGGCCACTGCACCTACATAATCATTCTACCCTGCACATATACCCTAAGACTATGTCAGAATTGGAATATTGAATAGCAAAGTAACAACCATTCATCTTAAAATCCTAAATTTCGAGCATGTAATCCGTGTTTGGAGTATAATTTAAGACATCGACTGAGGGTGCTTGGTGGAATTTCAATATCAAATTTGGATTATTGAGATTTTGTACATTTCCATGTATTTTGTCACTAACGACCCGGGTGTACAAAAATGTACAAAAGTGTACAAAATCTCAAAAATCCAAATTTGTTTTTGGAGTATTTCTACATAAGGTTTTCAACTGTGACTGTTGATAAGTCAGCCACGTTCAGGATTGAATAACGAAGACGCATATTAAAAGATTACAGAAATCCCTGTTCTTAAATACGAATTCATAAATATATGTATTTATATTTCCACTCGAGAAATGGCATTGATATGGCAGTTCTAGAGCTTGACCATTCACTTGGCCTCGTCTATCAGAATTAGATCGTGTCAACGTCTTATTTGAAAATGTTACATCGTTATAAATTACAGATTGCTTATACGACCCAAGCGCATACTCGTTGCGCACGAAGACACCCTCATAATGTGCACTTAGACCAGCATCATCCCCTTTACCTAACATGCAACTATAATTACCAACAAGCCCGCTGGAGCGTCGCCAGAATCGTTATCTCCAAATACTATTTCCCTAAAGCGTATTTTAACTGCACCATATAACGCTGCGTTTGTATTAACCTAACCGACTTGAATCAATTCATTGAAACATCTGTATGATCATCCCCATCTTTATAACCCTCATCAAATGTGTCTGTCTGAACGGGTATCATTGACATTACATGTCTACGTTTTACGTTACACTAAAAGGTTATTAATGTTAAGATTTTGTAAGACAATTAGTTCGTATGCAAGCATTGCAAAACATACTTTGTCATCCTGCCGTCGAATTAACGTGTATATATGCAGATCAGCAAAACTTTATTGACATTCATTTCATTGAAAATAATTATGATTGGTCAATTATCACCTATGATCATTATTTCATGTTCATTAGTGTTAATTAACTAATTAACAAATTTTCTGCACATAAATTTGTATCTTGATACAAACGCACCAACTTAATTGTTGTAGGATTTCTTTTTCGAGTTATCTACTGTTTATTAGGCAATAGTATATGTATACATCTTATTGGTAAATTAAGATTCAGACAATATTCATTCATTTTTTATACTTTTGATTAACACTTCCAATTTTGAAAGAAAACCAAATATCGTCATGAGTTTTTCAAAACCTGAAAAACACTCGCTGCTGACAAACATTTTATCATAAATTTCACCAACGATAATGAATGATTTGAATGAAGCCATGGCGAGTTTAATTAACATATTTTTCATGGTTATACTTATACAAGACTAGATGTAGTAATCGCATTGCCTCATATTTAACGATTGGAAAAAGTAATACATTTTTACCATCGACACGTCTATATTTATTTTTTGATGTATAATAGTACATATCCTCGATCTATCTCAATTAGAAATAAGACGTCGCGTTGTATAAAAAAGAAAATAAAGCACATTTTAACCGAGAAAACGTGTAATTTTCTCTTCGAATGATTGATTATTTTACCCCTTAACGATAGATCGATGGTTTTACCTTTCACAAAAATCTTCAAGCGATATTCCATCTCAATTATGAATAACTCGTGTTCTTAAAAGCTCGCTTTGTGACTCATCCCAAAATAAGGCGTATTTTTGTGCAATTATTTTAGCACTTTATCATTTTTCTCACAATCTCGTAACACGGAAAATTGTTTTCGCAGAGAAAGCTATCAGCGTTAACACTGAGACTGGCACCCTATTTGCATTACTTTTCTCATTTTTATCATGGGCAAAAATAAAAAAAATATATATGAAAAACTTTCCAGCGCTTCAACCATCGCTTTGTTTGACTCAGATCTAAAAAAATAGGATCCTTTACAAGGAAAACCAATTTCTCGCGGGCGCGTGCATCAAAAGCTATTCCAGTTGTCCTTAGACTTCACTTTCTATTCAAAGTCCCTCCAGCTGAGGCCAAATTCTATTCAGAAAAATATGCATAGCACCTGACAGGAAATTCTCATTTGAATTGTATACCATAAAGTCACGTCCGTTACGTGTAATGAGTCTCAAAATATATCCAACTTGTCTTGACTTGAGTTTGGTATTGTAAAAAATAGCAACAAGGCACTGAGAGGGATGTCAATTAAATTCCCGGGCTTGCCGCGTTCTGTTTCCCGTGACGTAATTGTATTGAATTTACGTAATTGTGTTTTTGACTATCCGTGTTTGAACAAATATGTGTGGAAATTTCAAACATAGTTAGTTAACATTTAGCTATGGGGAAGCTACCAGATACATGCGCGTGTAACTGTTACATAAAATTGTGTGAGAAATAGTTTACCATTACACGCATATATTTTGAACCTGCATTTCGCGAATTACATTTTCACACGTTGTATGTAATACATAGAATACATGAATGGTTTTATATCGCGATGGATTTAAAAATGTGCCTAGTTAATCGAAATAACTTTCAACAGGAAATTATCGCTTATATATCGAACAATCTCAATCGTAGAATTTTTCAATTGTTGATTCAGCCTGAGATTCACTTAATCATCATCGAAATATATTCGGGAAATTCAACGGAAGTTCGTGAGAGTGACGGCCGAAACAGAATTTTTGGCTTAAAGACTGTGTAATGTTGGCCTCTGTAGCTAAGCGGTAACTTCTACGCCAGTGGTTCTCATGTGCGGCCACCAGAGGATTTCTCTGTGGCCACCAACGGTTCTATAGGAATAAATATTGATAATAAAAAAATAGTAATATATAATAAATACGTCATTTTTTTATTCGTATTGCATACGTATTCCACGCGAAAACGTACTTGTAATAATAATGATTATTTTTTAATAAAATAGAGATCCTTTTTTTTGGATATAAATTTATCAGGATCATACAGTAACCCTCATCGGGTTAATTTGGGCTGCAGTGCAGTAAGTAATTCGGTCTGTTGTATGATAACCAACGCTTTTCTTCTTTATTCAAATGCATCTGTATCAGTGAGTGTCTTCTAATTTTTTTTATAAATGTGGAAGCATCTGTATATACTATAGGTAAATACAGGATTGTAAAAATATAGTACATATTTTTAAAGAAATTATATTTAAACATAAAAATTTTCGGAATTTTCTACATCATAGCGGTTTATGGTTAGCAAAATACAAGTCACTAATTTCAAAAATACTCACAACGCAACAATATTTTAAATATAAAATCATTTTTAAGGAAAAGTGTGTCAATTACAAGAACCGCCCCAGGCGGAAAAACCCCTAGCTACGCCACTTCTTACATGTTTAAATGTATTTCATTAAATAAACTTATATGTTGATCACTTGTTTTAGTAAACGCATCGGCTTCATATTTTAAATCACGATTGAAAAATTTGGTGCGGCCAAGAGACATTTCCATAAGACCACTGATGTTTATAATGCGGCCACGGAAAAATTTCCAATGAGAACCACTGTTCTTCACTCATTGACCAAAAAGACTCGGTCCATCTTCAACTGGGTTTGTTTTTTATTTTGTGTTGCTTCGAATCGAACTTTTTCATTCTACTTGAACTTTTCTTTGAAGTGATTTGAAATTCGAAGCATCTTGCGTATTATCAATTTATTATATTATCAATTGTACCATTAATTGATCCTCTTATTTTGATGATCCTTGGGTCTAGGAATATTAAGGATGAATTCGTGTTTTTAATTCTGTTGGATTAAATTCTCTCTTATTGCTAGTTACGTTTTCATATTTTTCGCACAACATGAGATTTATTCTATCTTCTCTTTTTAACACAGACAGCTTACCCTCAAAGAATTGTTTATTTAAAGGTGAATAAAGGATTGTGTGATGGAATTTGCATTTTTATAGAACGACGTTTCGAGAGATAAACTTTTAAATTGCTTTCCACTTTTTAAATTAGGTTTTATTACATGACTCCACGTGTTCTCATCATGCTTATGTGACTTTCTCGCTGAAAACTTTACAATATATACTTACACTAAATTCACGTATATATCAAAAACTAAATGCCATTGTAATGTAATATTATCGTTTTGGTTCTAGCAATTGCAGGCGACCAAGAACCAATTAATTTTTAATAAAAACACAATTTGAATAAAAATATAGCATTGTTGAATTCACTTTAAGTCCTGTGAGTTTTTTAATTGTTTATGTGATTGTTTTCCCTGTTAACGTTAAAAGTCGTTATTATCAAATCAGTATTACAGTTCATTTAAATATCAATGTAGTTCCTAAACTTATAATAGTAATAATATTTTTTCTTAGTTTATCTTATATTTGTCTTATAATCTGTCAATTTGAGTTCATTCGTGTACTTGAATACCTGAATATGCGAAACCCGTGTTGTTCGTGACAAAATGCATGAAAATGTACAGAATTTCAACAATTCATATTTGATATTGAAATTTAATCACCCTCAGTCGATATCTTTAAGTATGTCAATTCATATACTAATTCATGCCTTAGCATTCAAAATACTCATGTTCCTATGTATTACATACATTTGAAAATATGTTGAGAATGAATTTCTCTATTTAATGCATGTCTTCGAATTTTACACGGTTAAAGACTGTACTGAATCAATTCAAAACTACGATTTTCAGTTTTGTGATATCGATACTATGAATTTAGTTAACTTTCATTTTCCCTTTCAACATTAATTTTATCGTTGAAATGTGCTTTGTCAGGTAATCCTTAAAAAATCCTTTTTTTGGTTCACGTGTCAAAAAAAATATTTGAATTTGTAAAATGCCTTAAGCAAAACGTTTCTTTATCAATTTATTATATTTACTAGTAACCGCACCAGTCATAGATGACGGCATTGAAATTGAATGTCTAAAGTAGCTAGTAAGTCGGAACTGTGTGTGCATTGTTTACACCGCGAACACTTAGGTTATTAAATTTAATACCTACATGTGATAATAATAAAACGTCGACAGAGCGATCTGGACTATTACATATTAGATACATAATAAATAAGAAGAAACGATAAATTACAACAAAATTTTCACCAAACTCTCGGGCTAAAATCCTATTACTAATTTCATATTACTCAAGTTTTATGATGTCTTGCCTTATTAGTTTATTATTGATTTTATTAATAAGCGAAAGAATGTTTATAGTTGAAATTAATTTCTTTCGGTACTTGGTATTAATGTTTACCATCGTAAAGATTATTAATTACAATTCCCAGTCGACGTTTAATATACGGTGTATTCAAAGTATTCTGATATTCGCTCTTCTTAAAACTTCTGACAAGTTTAGACCGCACTCAAAATACCAAAACAAATAATTTTGGATAAGTTTCAGATCTTTGACGCAAAGTTAAATTTTGGTAAAAATTTCTTCTTTATCTTTCCTCAATGACATACTTCATATTTTGTGGAATTTTCTCTCATAATATTTAACCCAAACATTTTTCATTAAGACAACAAATAATGATTTTGTCTTACAACCGCTAAGTGTAATAATATTTATACGAATTTTTACACTCTTACAAGATAATTGATTATCATGAAAACTTTTTTACCGAAAACGTTACTCTCAGTACCTTACTATTCTTTAATAAACATGTCGTTTCTAGTAACACTTAACTACCCTCATTAACTTACACATTCCTGATTTATTGATTGGATTGACATTTACTGAAAAGAACTCCACGATTACGAGGTAAAAATAACAAAGTATGTAATTTCACAAGAAGTATGTATACTATTTCTTAGCCATTTCGGTATCTGGCCATCGTCAGAACAGAATATGTGGCCTAAAGTACCTTATTTCCTATTATTTATGTTTGCCGATGATTTTTTCGAGTTCTTTTCATCGGTTTATGAAAATCCAATTGCTAAGACTGTCCAGTTTACATTGAGTGTTGGACATATTCAACGATGTGTTTTGATATCCTTTTTTTCCTTCCACAATGTAAATTGGTGATCTTTCTTAGATATTTTTCGACTGTGTTTGCTGATTTTTACATGTATCCTGTATTCTACAGTTATCCAGTGCATGGCGTATCGGAGTCAGCTCTAATGCTGTATATTGTTAAATCATGCCTTTAATGAAAATATATGTCAGTTCGAGTCCATTCGTGCGCTCGAATGCCTGAAGATGCCGAAAGGCGAAATCCGGGCCGTTAGTGACAAAATACATGGAAGTGTACAAAATCTCAATAATCCAAATTTGATATTGAAATTCCATCAAGCACCCTCAGTCGATGTCTTAAATTATAGAAAATATATGTATTTAACAATGATACTATTTTATTTTCAATTGTATTATAATACTCGTAATTAAATATTTTTCAATTTGATTAAACACAGACAACTGGTTAATCCGAAAGGATTTGATAAACCATTCAAAAACAATACCGCGATCATTCGTTGTTAGTCTTTTGCGTTGTGAATCATTTCGATTTATATTTAATTGGTATTTTATTTCACAGATACAATTTTAATTAAATCGAATTAGATTGGTCTTCACTTTTTTGTTGTCATTGATTATTTTTCATTATTGCCAATTTGGATTATCCTTTGTTTTGGCTGCAATCCGTTAACTATTAATTCATATAAATATTGAATTTAAGTCCACTACACGTACTCTTTTTCGATGATATTTTATTATGAAATAATATTTTTTCAATATGTAATGGTATTTAATGAAAACTGATTCCTACTTTACACATAACAAAGAGTACAAAGGTTTAATTGAATTCCTACAGAAACAAAGCAGATTTAATTTAAGATAGCTTTTGCATTATCTTAGAATCGTTTAATTACGGGTATTACGAAATCCGAAAATAGCTGATTTGATAAAAAAAAGAATTTTTTCACTAAGGCATTACATATTATTATTTATTAGTTCTGTGCTGTTCTTTGTTGCCACTGCGCGACAGCAATATTCAAACGTTTTCCACAAAATGCACAAATAAATCACCTTCTTCGACTTTTACATACGAAGCACTTTGGCGAAATGGCAAAAAAGATATCTTTTCCACATCGTAATGCAGATATGGCAGCGATCATTACTCGAAAGAGGAAAACGAGAAAAGGAGACGAATAAAGAAAATACTTTCCCAAAGTTAGGAAAATTTCGCAACCGCTAACCGTCGCACACTTCGGCCATTATCCGCCGCGAGTCGTCAACACCTGGAGTTGTTATTACACTTTCTTGTAAACTGTAAATTTTCAATGGCGTCACGTTCTATCAATCTGTTCCACTTTGATGTAGATAAACTTATTCCTGCCTCATGCGACTTTATCTTCGCCGATCTGCCTTTATTCGAGACATTCAAAGCCCTATTTTTTTATCTCTTGCTCTTCTCCTTCTGTCCGCGATAAAAATCCAGGTCTGTGTTGATTTCATCTTCCATGACTTTATTTATCCAGTGAAAAGCCTCGCGTTGTGAATTGAATCCATTCTCCGTGTTCACCATCAATGTTTTTATACATTTTCACGAAATATAAATATGTAATAAGTGTACAACTTCAACGACAATGTCAATAATACGCCTGTGCTCAACACCCATAATATATTCAAAACTTATAAGAGGTCGTTTCTGAAACATATTATTTCCCCTTAATATATTATTTTCCAACACTGAACAATTATATGTAGACAAACAAACTTTTTTTATATCCATTGTATTTATACAAATGAAACGCAATTTGTTGACAACTAAAACTTTAATACAATTGAATAATCAGTTGAAAATACTCGCGAAACGAAACCGTTCGTTTCATAATATAAAAGACTTACCAAGGGCTGTGATAACTTAATTGCCAGCCAATTGGCTTACGATCTATCTTTGCGAGTTTATATCACATAAAAAAACAGGGCGTAACTCGTAACACACATCCCTTTGTGCCAAAATATATTATTTTATTTTTTGCAGCTTGCACCAATTTTATAATATTTTATTTATTATTCAAGGAGCACTGTTTTTCATTCGCTCAACTTCTCTATTCAGACTTGCAAAGATTATAAAAATGGGACAAGAAAAGAACTTCATAGTATTTTTTAACGATGTCATACTTAATAGGCTAAAATATCAAAATATTTACTTCTACAAAATTTTATAGAACTAAATACTTTCAAATAGTATCCTATTATACTGGAGTTCTATCAAGTAAATCCCAATTTAATCAATAGATTTCATACTCATTTTTAATGTGTTAACTGTCAATTCTTGGTGGAAAGACATTATATTTTAAAAAATAAAACACAATTCGTTTTTACTACTTCCATATGTTTATAATGATCAGCACCGGTTTCACTCATCACGAGCATTATCAGTTGAACATGTGGAAGTAGTACGAACGAATTGTGTTTTATTAAAAAAAACATACTATTTAAATTCATCACATGTGTATAATTGCTGCTGAATATTCTTATAGTTTTATAATATTCTAAACAAAAATGGTTTTGCTAAAATAGTTTTTCATTTACTCAATCTAAACATAGAATATTAAACAGAGAGTATACAGATGACGTCATTAAATAGACGACGTTTAATAACTTATTTTGATATAATTTAATCCAGTACAGCAGAATGTAATTTCCGTCAGGTTTTCGTAGGCTATCCAACCCTAGTTTATTAACCGGCTTAGCGAGAACTAAATTGAAATTAATTTGCTAAGAATTTTTAATTAATCAGTAAGACTGGATCTTTTTTCGCAAATAATTATAATATATTATGCTGCCTTTATTCATTGGGCTGGTTAGCGACAGCCTGATTTTAATTATATTATTATTTGTTTTATCAAATAGATTTTCTTTTGTGGGACTCTGCGGAACACGCAAATTGAGTTTCTTTGATTCGAAATATCAGGACCTGCTCTTAATGTTTAATTTTAAACGAAGCTTTTTACATCAATGTACTTTGTTATATTATTCGGTTGATACGAACGATTTATATTTATGTTATTAATTCATTTAAAACTTTGTTAATACAGATGGCTTCAAATCTATATTTGTTAGCTTTAATCTTATACCATATACTTGATTAATTTAGTATCCCTTTTTCCATTCTTTTAGCTTTATGTATTGTTAAATTCGAAATATATTTTTTAAATAATTAGTTCGCGTCTACTGAAGCCAATATATGTATTCTTTAACAAATTAAATCAATAAGAATTTGAATGCTAACTTCAGAAAACAATTTTCAGAATATATTTAGTTATTCAATTTTTATCTATGTTCTTTCCAAAATTAAAGCATGTTGACTACTGATGGAGCTTATCTCATCAGAAGTTTTTCTACGAAAACAACTCGTTACTCGTTTACACAACCTCTCTTTTTTCTAAGGGAATAATGATATAAGGATAACACAGGACTAGTGATTAAATTGTCGCTCCCGCTACAGTCCATCTTAAAGATCGAATGGGTGAGAGAAAATTTTAGACTTACCAAACATACATTCCTTTAAACATATATAGATTCATCACGTTAATTCGAACACGTGAGCACCGTGTAACCAAAGCAAACAAGTGGTCAATGGACTACTCAGCTTAAGTATTTTAATAATAACATTTAAAAAATCCATCAACATAATATACTATGATATCTTCTACCACATATGGGATATATATGATTTTTAATAGTGACAATAAATCTATGTAGGATTAGTTAAATTTCAAATATCAAACTACGTATGTCGTTACATTTCAGTAGCCGAGATGCTCACTTTTAACATAACTAAAAATTTATTTTTCGCTTTTATTTTTGTCGTTATAATAAGTATTGTTTCGATGAAAAGAGATCAGCTAACATTATTAATTTATTGTTAAAGAAAAAAATTTACTTATTGACCATAGAAGTTACATTTTCTTGAAAGTATCAATTTGAAGCCTTGATTAAGATTTTAAAATCGGGATTTGTACTTTTCTGTATGGTTCAACAATCATTCATTAAGATATTTCATGTGAAAATTGAATACAGTACAATGCATACTGATAAGCGATTTCCTCTTTTACTATTTATTTTGTTACACTGTTAAGATAAAACGGCATTCCTTTGTTATTTATAGCTTTATAAGTAAATTTGAGAAAGCTGTTGTTTGATTTAATCCCAAGTTAAGCCGATCCAATTTCCGTTATTTTAAATTGAAAACAGCTTCTACAACAAAATATTTTGCCGTTTCTCGGCGAAAATTGTCTTACATTTGAAATGCTCTTAACTAAAACCTGCCCCCTCTGGAATTGTCTCTACAAGACGTTTGAGAAAAAAAGGTTTCCAAACAGTTGTATGTATAATATGTTTCTTAGTAAGCAATCATTACTGTAATAAATTTATATGGAATTCAGAAAACTATACGTACTTACACATATCACGAGAGAGGTGACAATTTAACCATCACAGTCATCCTTTTTTTTAAATTTTATTAGAAGTGCAATCATGTTAAATATTCCGATTCGTGTGAATAAGCAGATTAAGCAGAATAGATAGTATCACGGTCTACAACACGACACTTTTGCGCAATTTGTAATTATAAATCAAATGTATTAAAAGTTTTGGTCAACCGGCAATCAATCAACACTGACGCATTATTTCAAATATAAAATTCTCTATTAATCTCTAAATTATTATATACGCATACAAAAAATTACATCCAAAATGAAAAATGATAGCGTTGTTTATAAGAAAAGTAATCCTTATGATAAATTAACCTAAAAATGATTTTATAATTAGTGATATAATCTTATTCAACCACTTTCAGACCATCTTTAGCAAAATAATATTTAAATATTATTTTGTTGTCACAAAGTTATTACCGAATCCATCGAAAACATTTATCAGTTTACTTCACACAGATCACCATATAAGATTATCGGCGAATCATTCGACACTCTCGCGTGATTTTATTATATTACCGGAAGCTTGGACATTTTCAAATATTTAATGAAAATCATCGATTTACTGCAATTCTCTATTTTCATAAACTGTCTCTTTGTGCAGTTGAATAACTGATTTAATCCATTGAAACAGAAGACTAAATATAAACCTGCGTGCGTTCGAGCTGGCAAATAGCCGCCTCTTTAGTGAAATTAATTACCTGGACGATTTTATGCGTGTTAGTAAGAAACCGCTAACGATAGGTATTAAACAGTGAAGAAGCACTGACTCGGTACATAAACAAGTTTCCCGTGAGCTTTCCCATTCCCAGGCGCTCGTACACCTGAACTACTTAATGAACACATAATCAGTACCCGACTTAAACCTTTATGAGGGTTGCTTTGTCCTTGCTCAAATTAGACCCGGGGCTTTCGGTGCGCCGCGGTCCCGGCGTATCAAAGACATCATTGCCCATTTCTCATACGGGGTTGTTTACCCTGCTAACGATATAAATACTGTACAGGGTGCATGGTTAAACGTTCAGTATCGAAGAGAAATGAACGCATATCAGCCGCCTACCTTTATTAATATGTTTGAATAGCGTCGGTTAAATAATAAAACGACGGTCACATGTGGTTAGAGAACTATTCATTCTAAACTTGCTTATATTAGTTTGTAAAGTTTTGATCAAAACATTTCCGTAGGTGCATGAAAACTTATTACAGCTTCATCGTTTTATTTATTGAAAATTACACGGATAAATTCGTTTTCATCATTCAAAAATTTGACGTTTTAAATTAACCGCCAATATACGTTGCGCATGAATTTTATTTAAACTGGTGCTATCAAATCATTTCATGTGTAATCCACTATACGACTTTTTACCTTTCTTTGAATAAATCGGAAGAGTTCGTTTGCTACAGTTTTTACGTATTTCGCAACATTTAATTAGCGTACGACGATTCATTTGGATTAATAAAACCTCATCAGATATTACGTGCAATGATTAGACTTTGGGTGATTGGCAAACAGAAGTGGGCGGCATGCGTTTTTGAATACTCAACGCAGCTTCATTCTCTTGCACGCCTCAAACCATTGTATATAAAAAAGTAGCAATGGCGTGCTGAATGTCAAATAACATCGTCTCTAATGTTTTTCCAGAACCTCCCTTTAATACCTATATACGATTATATTCTTCCTATAAACAGTTTTTGTCAAATATGCCTACTGTTATATTTAAAGGTGAATTCAATATTCTTTTCCATGGGTTCGTCGGTTACAATGTGGAAATTCAGTTTTAAAACAAAAATATTGGTTAGGCTCAGCACTATTTCATATATTTAATTTAAGACATCGACTGAGGGTGCTTGATGGAATTTCAATATTAAATTTGGATTATTGAGATTTTGTACACTTCCATGTATTTTGTCACTAACGACCCGGGTTTCGCCTTTCGGCATCTTCAGGCATTCGAGCACACGAATGGACTCGAACTGACAGACAATAAACAGTGTCTAACGTTTATATAGAAGATACAAATGCGACAAATATTATTTACGAGGTAAGATATTATACGTCTGAGAGCCACACTGATACCTGAGTTAAAATTTCGAGAATCGCCCTAATCCTTATTTTGTAAACACCATATTAACGTAAATAATATTTGTCGTATTTGTATCTTCTATATAAACGTTAGACACTGTTTATTGTCTGTCAGTTCGAGTCCATTCGTGTGCTCGAATGCCTGAAGATGCCGAAAGGCGAAACCCGGGTCGTTAGTGACAAAATACATGGAAGTGTACAAAATCTCAATAATCCAAATTTAAATTTCATATATGCTTTTCTATGTATGGAGGTGCCAAACGGTGAAACCCGGGTCGTTAGTGACAAAACTTATGGCATTCTACGAAGTTTGAATGATTCAAATTTTATATTTATGTTCCATTGAGGATTGTTAGTACATACCATAAATTATATGTGTAATATTATATTCTCAATTCACTTAAGTATTTGATATTTATCCAAATAACTTATTTAATACGTGATTTTTTGTAATTTTTTAAAGTTTGATAGTCTTTCTCATTGATTTAACACATTATGCTTTGAAACAGTTCCGTGATATTCAAAATATATATATTATAGAAGTATATGTAATCAAACGGCATACTCAGTTCTTAAGACTCGTGCATTGGAACTGTTTATCTAAATGATTGTCATATTTATATAACGAAATGTCCCGTTCAAGATATATACTATTTTGTATCGACGAAAAATATTAAAAGCGTTATGATTAAAAATATTTTAATTCTCTACAAGCTTCAGCCTAATTTTCAATGCTATAAAAATCTACATCGCCTTCATTTATATTGTAATAAGACAGGCGACCATCTTGCGATATTCCATGAGCATTGCTAGCGCGCCGCTGTTGAGAAGATCCACGGGTCACGTACCGGTTAGGCAATTTCCATTTATCATGTCAGGTAGTGAGCCAGTGACAGTCTCCATTAACCTGCCCCCTTGGTCCTTGCCTCACGAGGCGCGAGTCGTGTCGCGTCCCGTCGGGCATAAGGGCCATCGGTAATTAGTCATTAGTCGGGTCAGTGAGGTGAACAACGTTTGCTGCCCGCGTTCTCTCTTGTTGTTATTGTTATTTTCCATGTCGTGCTGGGTTCAACCTTTGCATCGTTATTGGCAATAATTGGATATGATTCAAAGCAGGTGTTTAACCTCTTAGCAGTGTTAAGCACTCTTTCTCCACATTCAGTCACAAAAATACGTATCATTCATTAATTCTCATGCATATACTCTAATTTTTATCATTCCTTTTCTCTTATTCTTAATTATTTTGATTAGATTACAATGATATATTTACATATTAAATTTCACAAAACGTTAACGATCGATACGCCATTATTGGCATCAAATGTTTATGCCCGGCCTACAACTCAAACCGCACTTCGAACCTATATCAAAACGATCTATTCTACTTTGAATTGGGAATTTTATATATAGTTGGGTAATATGGGGCAGTAAGATTTTTTATCGGCCGCAGAGAGGAAATCCTACTCTTCAATGTCTTAATCATGATGTATGGAATAATTGAGTATATATAGATATAGCAATCAAATTTGAATTATTGAGATTTTGTACATTTCCATGTATTCTGCCACTAACGACCCGAGTTTTGCCTTTCGGCATCTTTAGGCATTCGAGCGCACGATCGAGTCCATTCGTGCGCCCGAATGCCTGAAGATGCCGAAAGGCGAAACTCGGGTTGTTAGTGACAAAATACATGGAAGTGTACAAAATCTCAATAATCCAAATTTGATATTGAAATTCAATCAAGCACCCTCAGTCGATGTCTTAAAATATATATCAATGTCTATATTATAGTTGTATGTTCGATAAAGATGTCTGCAGATGCTTCTCAAAGATGCAAAACTATGGATCACACCCAATATCACAACCAGTGGAATACCGTAATATAGTTTTACCAAATATGCCTTAATATAGTTATACCAAATATAGTTTTACAGTACTGTAAAACTATTTTTGGTGTGTGTTTTTCCTATAAATTGCAGTATTACGTTATGTACATTTTACTTGGAACTGGAAACCCTTAATTTTAAACTAACATACATAGTTCTATCATTATGGCAATTTTAGATAATATTTTCGCTCCGCAGACGTGGCTGGGTACCATTACAAATATTTATATTGAAAGGATAGAAGAAGAAATCTTTATGGTGACTATAGGCCTTTTGAATGACGTTTCCTTTGTCCTTCGATAATTTATCCTATGAATAATTCATCTATTTGCCCTACTGTTTGATTGTTCCATTATTGATGTTCTCTAGTATTTAATATCTTCAAATATTGTAAACTGTAGGTCCAATGGCTTTTACATTAAGCATTTGTCAACAGACTGCCAGTGAAACTTTGCTTTGAATTTAATTATTCTAATGAAGGATATTTGATGAATCTTTCTATTCGCTCAATGTGAAATATTTTCAAAAATTGCTTTTGTTTTATTCGTAATATCGTATTCTTAAATAAATTTCAGTTATAAAAATACGGATGGAAACACTTTTGACGGTGAGTGTCTAACCCTTTTCTTAATTTAAATACGTCATATTTATGAAACTGGTTGATCATAATTTACTAATGAAAAAATGCCTTTCCGTATGCTTTCATACTTTATACAGATAAGCAAACATTTTCCCATATTCGTATGTTACCTGCACGTGCGTACTCATTTGAATATTACCACACTAATTATATAAATGCGCCTTGGTGATTCTGATTCAGTGAAGCTCACCTGTGACGCATACAAATCGTGGGATTATCTTTCCAACCCCTGTCATCCCCCACCCCAAACTCTAAGAATCGAAAGCCACCCTTATAAACCCAGCACCTGTGTGAAAACTTTTTGGGACATATCACGTTCGTTTGCGGCATACCTTATTGTTACTGTTTAGGACCGTTGCGAAAGAATTTATTTTTCATGCTTCCTCTCTTTTCTATTACTATTGACGATATTCTGATTATTGTTATACAAATTCATTATATAAATAAATAAAAAAAATATGTCAACCCAATCAACTTGTAGTTGGTTACTTTACATTAATTATCCACTTTTTGGGTTTTTACGACAGCTTAAATATCAGTAAACGTTTTTCAATTATTGAGCATTTTCATTTACATTTTACTCAAAAAATATATATATTTTTGGTTTGTGGTAATAAAGTACGTAATTTCTATAAAATAATGTTCTAGGAACTGGGTAAGAATGGAAGTGGAATAAAATTAAAAATAATTCATATGAAAAAATATTTAAAGAAATAGACAAAATAAGATCATTTTCGTAATCATATATTAATTTATTGTTGGGTAAATCTGACAATAAATCGTCTAAGTCGTCGCTAGTAAGCGATCATGTATTTTTTTCATCTACGATAAAAGGAAATATACTCATGATTCATAAAATCAGTGATGAATTGGACTACGAGTAATCTAACGCTAGCTGGGACTAGAAGCTGCGTCAAGTAGATATCGGACAAAATGCATAACCACTATACAGGTATTTTGAAGACAAAGTATCTTATTTATGAATTACCAACAACTAATATTGTGAATAGTGTTTTTTTTTCTATCAGTAGTCTTACTAATTTGATACAAAGGAAACGACAGGGCATAAGATATTTTAACAGGTAATACGATTCACTAGAACAATATACTTGACACATTCAAAACGGCAACTGTTTTGTTTTCTTCTTTTCACTGTAAACGAGCGATATAAAAATGTCAACAATAATTATTAAGACAATTTTCATCGAATCAGTCGTAATATTTTAATTTTATTATACTAACGCGCATCAACTATATGTAAAAAAGCTTTACGATCCCTGTATACTATGATTTTACTGAGAGACTTTAAATACAACTATAATAAAAATGCTATCCTTAAAGATTCAATATTGACAGTGTATTGGAGCACTGTCGTGGATTTCTACTATACATCTGTATCTGTAGATGGTTCGTTTGCTTGAGACGTGAAAACGCCTTTGAGTTGGAAGTTTTATTGTCCGAACGTAAAAATACGTCGTAACAAATCTTGTTGCTCCTTCCCTGTATACTTCTGGCCGCTTCACGTAAACTGATGTACAGCACTAAATTTATTTTACACAACAAAAGCTCTCTACGAATGTATTATGTAATAGGTAATTATTTATGTGATAAGTAATACATTTTATATATTTTTTGAATCGTTCCGTATTTTTTAATTCAGCGTGTATAAATTTGACAGAAGAATATTGTGAGAAAACATAAATATAATCGTTTGGACTACTTTAAAAAAAAACTTATTTCGAATAAATATTATATTGCCTTACACGTTTTATATGATAATAAAAGGCAAATAAAAAGTTCAGTTTTTCTGTCATATTAAAATGAAACACAATAGAAAAATCCTATTTAAATAATTAGTATTTTTCTTTCAAGTTTACATCATTAGTCTACATGGTTTAATGAACGTAATTTCAAATGTTACATTTTCATATCGACTTATCTGCTAACTTTCAATCTTCACTCGCAATATTTAACCCATCTTTCATGCGATGCTATTTTTGAACCTATATATAATTATAATATTTCTTTAAAAGTGAAATTTTAGTAAAATATTGATTTAATCCTTGGTGAAAACGGATTTCGATTTAATCTTTAAACGATCGAACTCCCTTTTTAATAATAACTAAGGATGATGTTTGAATAATTGTTTCTAAGCCACTCTCTCTACTCATTCCACCTACATAAACTACCTAATTTTAAAAGTTATAGTAGACCAGTAATTACATTGTATTTCTCTCTTTCTTTTTTTATTGAGTAATTATTTTAATATATGAGAATATACATAATATATTGATATTCACGTTGAACTGATTTTAAATATCATGATCATTGGAATAAATGTATACTCAACGGAAAAGTTCCTGAGCTCTACCCCATGTTCCCTCTCCAAAAATCTAATTCCCGAAAATCCTTCGCTCCCAACAATATGTGACACTGAGATTTCTGTTGGCTGTGGGCTTAGGGAAATGTGAATTCCAAAGTCGCATGTGAATTGTAAATATATGCGGGTGGCGTACTAAGTATTAAGTATCACGGGGTAATGTTCCAATGGGACAGATGTTAGTAATAAAAATGAATGCTTATAATGCGTATATAAAGAAAGGCCGTAAACCTAACCGGTGTAACCAGAGGTAACGCAAAGCTTCTTTAAAAAAAATGGTAATGTCCAAAATTGTAAAAAACTCACTCTTTATTTGTGTCAAAAATATTAAATATACACTAAAGTATATTTCGTAGTGTTTTCTTAATCATGCCATCATGATTCAAATTAATTAATCATTGTTTTTTAGGTTTTATCAGTGCTTTCGAATCTACAGTAATTTATGACAGTAGCTTTTTTGCCAGATCGAATGAAATAGAAAATTTTTTGTCAACTCTAGTTCAAATTTAATTGCAACAATCTTTTAACGAAAAATAGTTCATTACATTTCAAAGACTGACAGATAATTGTTTTCTCACGCAGGAAATATAACACAAAATATTTTTTAGTCATGTTGCTCACTTTTGATTTAAGATATCAAATTGTAGGATCTTAACGTTATTTAAAATATTCACAAATATTATAATATCCATAATAAGCTGAAATTTTTAATACCTACATTGGATACGATACCAAATGTATGAGTTGTCTATTACTAGTAATACATATAATTTAAGACATCGACTGAGGGTGCTTGATGGAATTTCAATATCAAATTTGGATTATTGAGATTTTGTACACTTCCATGTATTTTGTCACTAACGACCCGGGTTTCGCCTTTCGGCATCTTCAGGCATTCGAGCACACGAATGGACTCGAACTGACAGTCAGTAAACAGTGTCTAACGTTTATATAAAAGATACAAATACGACAAATATTATTTACGAGGTAAGATATTATACGTCTGAGAGCCACACTGATACCTGAGTTAACATTTCGAGAATTGCTTTAATCCTTATTTTGTAAACAACCCATTAGCAGAGTGGCAAATTGCCGCTTTCCAACTTCTTTTAGAAATACCAGTGATTTTACAATTATAATAGCATTGTGGGTTTCGACGGGATGCAATTCGACGAAAGGGTAAATATATACAATCATTCCACGTTTAGTGACATCTGTTAGGTGTTTCAACGTATAGGATATAATAACGGAGAATTAGGAAGGTTCAGCTGCTCAATCAGAATTGGCAAGGAATTTAACTGGGCTCTATTGATTTTCAAAATTTCTTGATAAAATAATTTATGATCCCCCATGTTTTTATGCAACAGTTTAACCCCATCATCCGCATTAAACGTATGGTTCTCCATTAGCAAGTGATTTGCGAATGTCGAAATTTCTTTTTTTAATCTAAAGGCAGCTAAATGTTCTGATACCCTTATATCTAATGTACGTGTGGTTTTACCCACATAGAAATGTTGGCAATCACTGCATTGTAATTTATAAATACCAGATTTGTTCTTAAAATGGACTCTATCTTCATTGTTAATAAGTAATTTGCCTAGAGAATTTTTGCAATAGAACGCCGGTCTGACACTATCAGCGAGTCCATTCGTGTGCTCGAATGCCTGAAGATGCCGAAAGGCGAAACCCGGGTCGTTAGTGACAAAATACATGGAAGTGTACAAAATCTCAATAATCCAAATTAGTAATACATAGTTTAATAAATAGGGATTCACCTTTCAAAATGATCGTCCATCAAAATCTTTTCATTTCTGGTATTATTATTTTGCAGTGCGGATTTTATTAACACTTTCAAGAGCTACATTACAATAATTGTAAAAGATGTTAAAACCCTAATTTATTTTTATTCGGAACCGCATCATTGAATTTTGATTGTATCATTATATCTACTGAACTAAACGTATAATACCCACCCAACGGCGGCGAAAATTTTTGACGTGTACCGTTGTTAGAATTAAAATGTCCATCTAAAACAGGACTTTTTAAATATAGTAAAAAATGACTTCAAATTCTAATACAAATTCTAAACGAAAGCTTGCAGATGTATGTTGTTTCCTCTATCGCATCGTTTTGGAATGTCATATTGCAATATTGAACATTGGAGATATTCTCGCTTATTTTTAAAACTTCAATAGACGATAGACATTGTTGCAGTAACAGCTGCATACGTTGTAATATTTTTTTGATTCGTAAAAGAATATTGGAAATTGAACGTGCCATGGCGTCCCTTGTGATAAAAACATTACACATATATCAAACTGTAATTTCATTACGAAAAAAATTCAATAAAATTAACCATTTCATTTTGAAATTGGTTCTTTATGTTTTAATATAATGAAACGATCATTTGGTCTCCTTTCAGACAGTCGTTATAGTCTTGATATAATATATTGGTATTGTTTTTATTCCTTAATGGCTTTCTATTGACATCAACGTGGCCCATTACCTTTTTATACCTGCTTCTAAACATCGCCAAAAGTTTCCTTTCATAATAAATCGTAGTGTCTTCGTATGTATACGACGCAATGTCAACGGTAATTATTTCAACATAGTTAAAAGTTGATTGGAAAAATCCCGTGATGATTTTGGTAAACAAGTTATTTAATTCGTTTCGATTTAACACAAAGCTTGTTCAGTTTTAATTATTTTAGATTGTTTTAACATTTTGTCCGACACATTAAGCTCGTGTTTCACGAATATGTGCCAGCGAAACCGCATTTCAGTCGACTAACACAATTTATATTCCGAATTAAATTTGAATTGATCACCATTCAATAAAAGTGTCAATTGCATTTTATATTGCTACAATTGTATTTGAAATGTATTTATGCATAGGTGTTTTCACTATATTGACCAAATTTCCATTCCTGATACGGCACATACATTTTTATTTATTTGAGCTCTCAGTAGAAAAACACATACAAAGCGCTTACTTTAATGTATTTGGTTTTATTAAAAGGCTACTCAAAATCTCGGCCGTGACAGTTGCATTTGCCTATTACAAAAGTCACACAGCTTGGTTTACTAAATTCGCAACTTGATTTTCTCAAAAATGACAGTTTTGTATGAAAAAGTATAGTGAATATTGTCTCTTCATTCTGCAGTGTGTAATTTCAGTATATTGTTTATCACAAAAGGAATTCTTGTTCTTAACATATATTAATTTTATAAATCACTTTGTATAATCATTTCATTTTCTCTCCACTGTGAGCGAATTGAACGTGTCATAAATGTGCCAAAAATAAGGCTACGATTCTTGCACGGGGTTTAGCGCAAGTCGGAAAAGCGTCGACAAGTCGAAGATGAAGCACGCTTTACCTTACGAACCGCAAACTTCCGTTTCAATTCGTAGACGTGGCTTTCCATGCCTCTGCGAATAATGCTTTTCCTTTCCTGCTACGAATTCCTCTTGCTACGTTGGTTTATGCGCACAGTCGAGATTCGCTGCTCGTCGACAGTTTTTGATGCTTCACTCTTTCAGATTTTTTTGAAAAATCATTCGTCGAACTCAGTCTTTTAAACTTCACTCTTACCGCTTGTATGATGCTATGATAATCGCATTAGCACTAAATGGCGCATACTATAATATTATAAAATGGTTGATTTCTTTCACTTCCATCGAAGTGCGGTTAAAATTGTAAAATAAATTCTATTGCTTCATATCATCATACTTAACATACCATCACATCAATATTTCCGCCTGTTTACCTTAAAATCGAGTTTCATTGAATTTATCTACAGATTTAATCTAAAAATTCGACAGATCATTATACGGAAATATTTATAAAACGCACTCGTCGTAACACTATTTTCATTTTACTACTACAAAAACACCGTCCTGCATGAAAACTGTATTTTTTTAACAGTCGCAATCCTCGAAAATATTATCAAGCATAAAACTCACATCGTTCCAATTAATTTTTATTAATAAAACACCTCCTCATTGCTGAGCTATGTATTTCTGCAAATGAAAAATTACTTTTTATGGAATTCCCCAAGGCGCAATATTTGTTTATTCATTCTAGTTGCAAATGAATTTCTATAGCTTCTTTGTTTTCAAATTGTATTATGGTTATTATATTAAAAAATTTATATGATATCTATATTGAAGAAAATATACCTTCTTTTTGCCTCCACATATCTGATGTTTTATAAAATATTTTAGCCGTATTGGCAGTAAAAAAATATATATACATATTAGTGATCTTGATTTGCGTTTTGCCTTTCCTATATTCTTATTTGGAATGGGAATATTTACAATTATTGCTGAAAAACTACCATAGTCCAGTTAATTTCTGGCCAAGAATATCTTATAATAATTTAGATCATAAGCTTTATAAGAATGCCTTGCTACCAAAATACTATTACAATAATAAATAACGAAGTCGCTCGCGATATATTTAATAAATACTTTTACACTGAATATGGGAATAGAAAATCAAATTTATTTAGATCTACACTATATATTAAGAGTATTTCCCTAGTGATGGTTAACTTTTAAGAATCGCAAAATATTGAATTACTCAAAAAATACTCGGTATTATTTCTAGTATTTTTCAAAATAAAACTTGTCTCAATATATTACTAAACTATATGAAATAATCTCATAAGTTTATTAATAGTATTGGTATCCATAGATTACTTTACCAATTTTCTACGACTTATAATCCTTCGCTTTTCGTGGATTCGTGTAAAATGGATATTGTTCTTGTATTTTCGTCTGGTAAACATTCGACAGATTGGCATCTGGTTCATTTTCTCTGTGTACATAAATAATACGGTTTATATTCCCTGCTTCATCTGCCTGAGTTTATTTATTTCCAATAAAACTCGGTATTAGTTAAATACTAGTACTGGTATGAATAACATTTCAAGGTTATTTATATATAGAACGTTTTGATGTATACAGAATAGAAAATGAATAACTAAATTTCACAAATTCGAATTGTTCAGATATTATACATTTCCATGTAATTCGGCACTAATAACCCAGGATTCGCCTTTCGGCATCCTGAAGCATTCGGGTACACTATTGAACACGACCTAACATGGAAATGTACAAAATATTAACAATTTAAATTTGATATTGAAATTCTATTAAGCACCATCAGTCCATATTACATTTCACAACGTTAGGATGTTGCTTAATATCAATTCACAGAAATGTAACATCCCAAAATAAACCGACTCTATAGTCATAGTTTTTGTAAACAGTACACATCATCATCATAACTGCGACAGTTAGGGGTTTACATCACCAACATATCCCTCCATCTACCCTTATGCAATTAGGCGCTTTGGTCCGTCGATTGGCCGTGCTCTCTTCTTATTTCTGCATTCAGCCATACAATACACATAACATAAAAATCCACAGGCTTGTTTGAACTGTGCGAATATCGTCGGATAATCCGGTTCGCTCAGTCTTAAATGGACTCAAAAGATACGGCGAAGCATTTTCCTATCAAAAAAAAACTGACTTAGTAAGTAGCATTTGTTCCCCGGCCTAATCATCGTATTGTTTTCTACAGTGATCTCTCTGTACATGTTCTTAAGAAAAACTATGTACATCAGGCTGCCAGCCTTACTTTACTTGTTAACACAGTTTTGACACTAATATAAATACATTTTCTTTGAAACCAGTCCAGAACAAATTCGTACGTGTTCAGTTATGATTTATCACTATTTAGGAACTCAATTTGCACAAATTAGTTTCATTCTACAGTAATTTACTTGCGCTATAGATACAAAAAAAACATTGCAATATGTATAAGCACATATCACACAGTATATTCCGTCTTTTAACGATCTATAATGTACGAATTACGTACAAATTATTCTTTCTGGTCGTAAAACGTTCCTCAAACCATTCGCGTGTTACCGATGTTCCATGAATGCCGTACATTTGTCATCATGAAACATTATATTTCTCTGCAACATTTCAAATAAAAGATTTTCATACATCGCAATAAAAACTTCACTTTTACATTGTACAATTTTCGTAAAACTTTTTCCTTTTATATAACACATTTATACGCAATATTACGCGCCAACTTTTATTAATTTTTGCTTCACATTTTGTTTATATTATATTATACACTTTTTTGATGTGTCATACGTGTGTTCTTTCTAAAATATAATATCACTGTTAAGGTGTCTTGTTGGAAAGACATTACATTTTAAAAATGAAAAACAATTTGTTTGCACTGCTCTCACATATGTATCAGGACCGGTTTCGCTCATCGCAAGCATTGTGTTTTATTTTTTTAAATAAAATTTAACATGTTAAAAAAACATAATAATACTCAATATGATAATTTTGCTATCTCAATCATTGTGTAACTAGGTGTCTCACGTCTTTGAAAAGCAGCATTTAGAAGAATTTAGCGTGCTTAATAAAATTAGGTGATTACTATTCTTGTGTCATCTTTCTATTATATTTCAATTACTGGAATATCACTTAAATGGTATTGTAATTGAAATTATCCAAGGCTTAACTCGTTTAATCGTCGAAATATCGTTAGTATAATCATATTATAAATATTCGGTTAAGTAGTTTCAAAATATTTCTATAGATCTTGGATTCTGTTTTTGACACGGCAGTCAGACGCAGCAATTGCGCATAGTGCTCATACATTCGGAATTAACCGATCCGTATCTAATTACTTCGGTAATATACAGATACAACTGTCAAACAAAGTGATTACTTGATGATAGTCTAACGCCTTCAATTAGACAACAGGTCGATAACGAGCATGACTTAATTTTTACACTTCACCTAATATATTACCTAAATATACATGATTTGGTTCGTGTAGTATATTCTAGAATCTAGAAAGTATTTTTTTCAAAAATGTCCGCTAACACTGAATCATATAGACTCCTAATAGAGATTTTCAGCAAAATATCCTCTTTTCGATGAAGGTCAAGTTAAATTGGGCTAGGAAAGGGCTAGTACTTATCCAGTATCGCTAGGGCACGTTCGTTGGATCGTGAGTAAGATTAAATTAGAATAATTATGAATGCACCTAAACAAAAAAGTTTTCAAGAGAATAATGAATACATTCTACACAAATTTTCACGCACCACGATAAGTATAAATAAGCATAAAAACCATTTGCTGGCTATCGGTTCCGATTCATGATAGGAATTTAAAGTCTGAAGATGGCGAAACACGCAACCGCGTAAGTGTCAAGAAAAATCGACGCCTACAATTTTTCAACGAATCAAATCACGGAGTGTAAATAAATATATATGGATGATGTCCCGTTACAAAAAATAGTCAGAGTAGGAATAAGCTAACTCAAGCATTTAGTAGCCCCAAGGTACTCTGAATTCTAAATGATATAATACATACATTTTAGAAATACGTTCTCACGTGTCTTATTATTGTTCGCTGCTCACTTTTTGCTGTCGGCGTTTGACGATCCATTCTTCTTTCAAATCTCATTTGGACAGCCTTCCCCCACACACTTATCTTGCGCGCAGCAACCCTTCTACGAATCAGAATTAACCCCCCGTCGCAAAACACCGAACAGCGTTTACAAAACGATTCGCCATTACTATGGTGACAGAAGGTACTGAGGTCAATTCACAAGGTTGTCTGTGATTTTGTGCCATCACCGCAGAATTAGAAAATGTACCTCGAAAACTAGCTTTGGATTGTACATATTCACAAGATTAATTCGTACCTGCTACAGATTACAGACAAACCGCAAAAAACCTGACGATTCTAAAATATAGGCATATACGTATTTCCTATATTTGGAAGACAAAATTCTTTAACCGCTGCGTTTATCTTCAATATTTTTAGCTGATTTTAGGATTATGTTTTTTTTCTCGAGGCACGTGATTTTATTTTCAAATATTGCTTTTGCTGGTGTGCTTTCTTGTAATCTCTTGAGATTGTGTTCTCGTGTCTGTAAAGAATACACATTTTTATTTTCTCGTATGATTTTGCTTAACTAAATATTTATTTAACGCGGAATATACGCGATCAGTACTGTATCTTATATGAAATATGAAAACGTAGACCAATCTTGTAGCAGTAAATATATTTTGATGTTTCTCTATTAAAATAAATGGTTGCCAATTGAAGACATATGTATCCAATAAGTATTATAAACATTTAATTCACTGCGCACGCCTTTTAAAAATCTTTTTTACAGCACTTAAAGAGCGAAACAAAACTTAGATACCATTGAAATGTGAACTTTTAGACGTATACTGGAATAAACAATAATTGAAACACAGTAAATTAATATTATAGAGAGATACCTGAGAGTTAGAATTTAGAGTAGTAACGCTCCAAGTCGGTCGCTTGGTGAAGTATTCAATGATATAGAAATCAGGAGAATCTAGACTTCTACTTGCAAGATTTACAGGATTTTACAAGACGAATAAAACACTTAACAATGAAAAAAGATCTTCTAATTTCAAGAGAGTTAAACGAGAGCATTCCAAGAAGAAATTTGGCCATGAAATTATATTTCTGGATTGGTGAGTTCCGAAGATCAGTCAGCATTAGTAAACGTACTGCTTCTCCAAAACAATAGCCAGTCCCACATACATTTCTTTATTTTTAGATTGGTTTGTCAAAAGCACGAAATCTCAGTTCTGCAAAAGCGATGTTTTTGTATATGACAACTTTTCTCCATGTCCCCTCCCAAAGTGGAGCATATGGATTTCTAATGGAGGTATCTTAAGAGAATTTTTCTACGAGAACTGCTTGTTACTCAGTTGCTCAACGTCTCTTTTTTCGAAGAGAGTAGGGATAGAAGGATAGGGCTATGACAGGACTAATGGTTAGCTAATCGTTCCCACTACGCCCCGTGAGGATAAGATGGGTAGGAGGGAGGACTCAGACTACGAACAGAAATCCACAAATCGATTGAAAGGTCAATCTATGAAAACCGACTATGAATGTCGGCGTCCGTGGCGCAGTTGGTAGCGTCGGTGGCTACGGTTACGGATGTCTCTGGTTCAATTCCCGGTGCAGACGTTTTTCATATGACAGTATATAGGTAAATGACAATAACCTCAAATAGAGTTGTTATTGTCATACATGTACTTAGTTTTTAACATGAGAAAGATATTTTGCAAGAATTATTTATTTTATATTTCACAGAAAACCTTCGCTTTTATACTTTACATATTTTTTGATGAATTTTGAATGAGCGTTTTAAAAGCTTATGTTAATTTGCACTAAAAATATACACCTTGAATCTTGTTTTCTTTTAGTGAAATCTTTACTGTTCTGCTTCTTGGTGTCTTTTATTAAACTTCATTTCTTTTCGGTCACGTCACGTGCGAAGTTTTAATTTCCAGCCAGGCCTTTATTACAGTAAATTTAATTTTAAAAGACTTCTCTTGTCGTGTTTAAATTTCAGCGATGAAGAACGTTCTGACATCTTATGTATTACGTATTTTATTACTTTCTCACTTGTCGTTCAAGGTTTGAGTGTTATTAGAAATATATGTAATACATTGAAACGATGTACTGAAAGCTTCACAAAGTTACGCATCTGTATTTACGTAAATGGGCATATTGAAATTTGTAGGTATGCAATTAAATGAAAGATTTAATAAGTTTTTTAGAATTGAGATTGTCAACCTTTTTACAATTGAATTACAGGTATTTTGATTAATGTTTGAATGGCAGTCGTACAAGATAAGTATTTATAAAAGAATGTTTAAATAAGCTAATTGCTCTTTAACTGATATCCAAAAAAAGATTGAAACATATTTCAAAGTATCCATTCTGGGATTCGAACCATTGATCGCGCCGGATAGTACGAAAACCCTCTCAGTTACGCCAAATCAAATCTAATAAATATAGCTTGACATTTTTTCCCATTATTTCTCTTTCTCATGTTTTACTTATGTCTTTATATAATTATCTTATTCTTCCTCTTCTTTGTTTACGCTACAGTCCGGAGTGAACCTTGGTTGCCTCAATTATTCTTCTCCACTCCGCTTGGTCCTCCGCCTTTCTACACCAATCGCCTACCTCCAGCACTCGTAGGTCTTGTGACACCGTCTACCAACGCTCCGTCTTCCTTCGGAAGCAGAAAATGTGTGGCGTTTAGTGAGTTTTCACTCGTCCATGCGTAATATATGTCCGACCCAAAGCAATATTCATTATTTGTAACATCTCCACCCTTCATATGGAGCATATAGTATTATAATAGTTATTTTACTACGTTTTATATTCCAGGGATAGTGTTTTTCATACCTCTTCACATAGCTTACGGATAGAAAGATAGTCTATAGAGATTAGACGTCAATTAATTCAGGATTGGCTATGGTAGAAGGTATGAAAACCTGAAAGATATTGTTTTCTTTTGATAAAAATTTATAGATTTACCTTATAGAAATTTAATCTTATTTCATTTAATATTTTTGGTACCCGGACTAAATTATACGCACAAAATGTTGACGGGACAAAATTTAATATCGACGAAAATATTGGCATATGCAAGTTATTTCATTAATCTTTTATTCAATATCCGTGGCGTTTGATGTCGAAACCATTTTTTATTATGGCTGATATTGTTTCTTTTAGTTAGCAGGAAAAAACATCGCCAAATATGTATCACTTATTTCTAGACATTTCTATTATAATATGTTATATTAGTTATCGGAACGATTTTTTTATTTTTGTTTTTCTTAATACATATACTTACTTACTTTGTTTATTTCCTGTTCAGAACGTCGCATTTACGGGAGGTTCATCCATTACAATAATAACTTCCAGAGCTCGCCCATTCTTTTCTCGATAAACATCCACCGTTGTAGTTATTTTAACGAAATTAGCTTTCGGATATTTGACTACGCCGTGTGTGTATCTTCCTCAATCCGCCGGTAATTGTTTTTGTCTTCCACGTTTTCCGATATCCGAACGCACCCTGAACACTTCTCTCTAATTCTTAATTTTATATTATTTTACTCTCCACAGCGCAATAGGGTTAGCTGTTAAATGATGCTTGCTTGCCCTAAAGGTTTATTTGTACTACCTACCGGAAATAAAATTTCGGCAGTTGATTACGTTTAACCTTTTTCTGCAGGCTCTTTCCGCTACGCCAGGTTTTTAGTTCTACATTATTGCTAGTATTACGTTGTATCTATGTTAATTTAGCTATACGGAAATACCTGACGTCGTGGGTTATTCTGTGATCCGAACCTATTTTTTATCTATACAAAATGTACATTAGTGTACACTAAACATGCATCAGTATCGGTCCATACACTTTACACTCCATTCAAATTCCGTTGTACTCGTTTTTTCATTTTTTTTTCTAATAAAATACGCCTACACAAGATAGTATATGATTGTTTTATGGAAATGAAATATTTAAATTAAGAAAATCTCTATAAAGCATATTTTAAATTGTTTTTCGAAATCTTGGCTTTTGTCGCTTAGACAAGAAGTATAATATATATATATTATTATGATATCTAAACGTTTCCATCAATAATATTTAAAAAAAAATCATAATAATCCTGATAATATCTACAAATATGAATGTTCAAATAAAAAATGATTTTATATTGTGACTCGTGTATATGATACCTTACTTTTTTAAAACCTGTGTTACCTGTTTTCCTATTTATTGTATCCGAGCTATACCCTACACCCATTATACATATATATATATATATATATATATATATATATATATATATATATATATATGGATGTATATAATTAATAGCTCTGTTTTGATCCATACACGCCTAAACCTTTATTTAATTGGTTAATGAATTGACAAAGCTTAAATAAACTCACTGTAACATGAATAATTTTTAAATATAAACGACAAAACGGATTTTCGATGGCATCCCAATATAAGCCAAACAGATGAATATTTTGTTTATCAATTCGTCAGGATTATTTAATTGCTCACGTCGTATTCTCTGCGTTTATCTTTCACGAATTTCTTGTGCATTTTTCTTGTCTGCTTTTTTAGAAAAACGCATTTTTCGCTAAAATTTTACTTTTAACTTAATGCAAATTCTTGTAGTTTAATTTATCCAATTAAATATTTAGGGCTGGGCAGTTTTAAAAAAACATATTAAAACTTAACGTTATTTTGCAAATAATATATTGATTCAGGTGCCATTTACTGTTCAATCATATTTGTTTAGTCATTTCTTATTCCACGATATTTTTTATTTTCGACCGTACTGACAAAGTTGCAATGCCTTAATAAGTGAAAGAATCCATAGTTTACATCTTCTTTACTATAAAACGGAAAATATATGTGACTGTCTCAAGAACTCCTCTCAAACGGCGAACAGTAGTGTCGTGATATTTGCACATATAATTCTCGCTGCCATTTCTCGGTAAACTTTGTAATTTTTTGTTTTCAACATTAATATTAATTTGTGGATTATACTTTTTGTTTTTACATACTGTACGTTGCCGGCCGATATTTTCAGCTTTCGACATTAGCTAATACCAAAATAACGCCATGATAATGCGGACGAAAATATTTGTATTTTCAGTGACTGCATTTGAAAGTTCAATACAATCATGGCGAAGCCGGACATTGCACCTATTTATATGTGCTTGGTATAATCGCAATGAATAAAGAATGAGTCTGAATCTATCCCTAGAGAAGCCGTCTATTTTACAGTAAAGATTCCTTCAATAATTCTAAGATATCTTTTTCTTAAAATTATACTGTTTTTTTCAAAAATTAATATACATTTATTTAGTCGTGTATGTAAATATCTATACTAACTATCCACTGGTCTCGGACAAACAGGAATATCATTTTTTTTATTGACATGGAAATGATTTTTGACGCCGTTTTTCAAAATCGGTGTACATTTGAGTGCAAATAAAATTAATTGTCATGTAATTTTCTTTTCTTCAGTTCTGTATATATGCTTCTTGTAAAGATGTAGTATGTACAAACCAACAATCGAACAGAGATCCAATATCTCCCCCAGACGTTCTCCTTTTCGCAAACACTACACAAAAATGTTTACTTTCTTCTGATCCATTTTAACGAGAAGCAAACGTTCAAAGCTTTCTTTCTCCTGGAGATTTAAGCTGGGCAAACTTTTCTCGTCTTCTTACCACAATTATTAACAGATAAATTGGTGCGACGCAGCTCCGTGGACGAGTAAGACATGTGTACAGTGATGAATCTTACACCTTACTCGCAACAACCAAATGTATATAAATTTATTTTACTATAAACACCAAAAAAAGCTTCACAATTATCACAAACATGAATTAGTTTTTCATCTTAGCTTATTGCATCGTCATGAATCAATAAATTTATCTACAAACGTTGGACCAAAACGTTCACACACTGTGAAATACCACTTTTAAATTACTCCGTAATTAATCATTTAATTCTACAAGAACTGCTTTGATTTATTTTATCTAATTACAATGAACACTTGTGATGTGCAAACTGTCAATTCTTGGTGGAAAGGCATTATATTTTTTTAAGTTACAATGAAGTTCTACCAAGTAAATGCCGATTCAATCAATATTCTTTTTTATAACCAACTAACAAATTGTTCATATCCGTAACTAATATTGAGTCTAGGAAATAATCATGTTTACGAAATAATCGCCTAATTTATATTATATTTAATTAAATTTATTTTATAATTTAAGACATCGACTGAGGGTGCTTGATGGAATTTCAATATTAAATTTGGATTATTGAGATTTTGTACACTTCCATGTATTTTGTCACTAACGACCCGGGTTTCGCCTTTCGGCATCTTCAGGCATTCGAGCACACGAATGGACTCGAACTGAGTTCGAGTCCATTCGTGTGCTCGAATGCCTGAAGATGCCGAAAGGCGAAACCCGGGTCGTTAGTGACAAAATACATGGAAGTGTACAAAATCTCAATAATCCAAATTTAAATTTATTTTATTCAGTCCCAAGTCCCAATCGATTTAGTCCAGTTTTTATCATCGTGTCGCTATTATTAAGTATTCAAATACACAACTACATACAAATACGTTAAGAGGTATCATTTAATACACTCAATATTTTTTTAAACCGGTCATATTGAACTTAGCATATTCAATCGATTTGTACGGCGTTTAAACACTTCCTCTAATTAAATGGTTACACTTTTAATTCCTTGTATTAGAAAAAATCTTTCAAATTTGCCAATTTTAAATAGTCCGATTTGGAAGTCAAACAATAATCGAAACATTGTATGTCTAGATATATTTATATTAAAACATGATCGCGTAGAATTTGTATGTTAATTAAATCCACGCATACTTGAATACACTTCTACCAAATAATGTATTTTTGTTTATTCGAGACTGAACCTTTATCATTTTTGCTATACATATTATATAATAAACTGCTCAAATAATGTTTTTCATTCTTATTACACAATTCCGTTTACATTTCGTTGGTGTATGTGAGTTCATATTTTGAAATCAATTGAAAATTAAATAATCAGTAAATAATAGTCGGCATTTAGTTATAGCTTTGATTCAGGTTTATATATATTAATATTTTACTGCAAGCCTTAAGATATTTACAATCTAAATATTAACACTTTCTTTGCTCATTTCCTATTTCCTCAATCGAACTTTCCGAACACCACCACAAAAGCGCCACGAAAATGAGATATAAAGTTTCCCTAACAGAATGTGGATAGCTAGTTCTCCGTATCGCAACACTTAATTATTATTCTTCTCTGTTAAAAACTCATTATCTTCTCTGTTCAGCATCCCGTATTTAATTTGCTTTTCTCGGCACCTAGTTTCTTTCTTATGTATGTCTATATATAGTACTTACATTTAATATTTTTTTCTGAAAAATTCTCTGTCTTATTTTAATTGTGTTGAATTAATTGAATTCTTCCATAATAGACAATTTTTTAATGGAATATTGTTGCTTATACTATTACCTATTACCGAATGCTATCCTATGGAAACCGTACGACGTAAAAAATATTTATAAAAAAAAAATTATGTTCCCTGCGGATAACGTTAAATCTCAATAAATGCGATGAATATAATACTTTTTTTGATCATGTATTTGTTCGCTTAAATATAAAACAAGGTTATTAAAACTCAGGTTTACTGAATGCAACTCTTTTCATGGTTTGCGTCGAAACTCACCATGAAAACTAAATCTTTGGTTTATAATAATTCTTGTATTGTGTTTGCGTATTTTAATTTTATATCCGCTTACAAATTTTATTATTTGCATGGTAGTATTGATAGCAGTGACGTTATTTTAATATTTGTAATTCGCATATTGAATTTACAAATCGCGCGCCAATTTTCCGCAGCGCTCGATCCGCCGTGACATCTCGCGTCAGATTCCCGCGTTAGGGCGGCGCTTATCGCGACGTCGAAACGGAGTTTAGCGTCGGGGCACAAGATGGCAGCACGTCGCGTCGCTTATTGATCACGTCTCCATCCCTTCCTCCAGCACTGCAGCATCTTTGTTGATCCTGTACAGGTGACATCTCAGGCTACACCTTCGCTCCTATTTTGCCACCAGACAACATTATAGTGCGCAAGAATTAATTATTTACCCCGTGGCGAATCTATCAGCGAAAAAGTCGAAGGTTTCTGTCATCCCGGGCGAAAAAATATTGTAGATTTTTTTGTAAATATCTGCTCATTTTCGTGACGTCTGTGTTTTGTATGCGACTATCTAGGTCGCTTTTCTTCCGGGGTTGATAAGACTTCTTTGAGGTAAGGATTAATTATTTATTTATACATAATAATCTCATCTTGTATTTGTCAAAAAAAAATCCATACCATACAAATTACATGAAAAATTTCAAACAATATTCTCGCATATGCTATCTACTCAGTGCGTATTATCAATCATGCAAATTTTCAATGTTTTATTTTTATCCATATTTAATATACGTGACGTCTTACATTGAATTCAATTTCTTGTTATTTTTCGTGTTCTTTTAGAGTAGTTTGACCAGTATCAATACATTCGAAGATTTTTTATCATAATTTTATTTTTCCGTTGGATATGTTTACTTTTTCGATTCACATTGTAACAAAGAGACATCAAAATTTCATATCGACAGAGCGTTTGACACATTTCTCGCAGTTTTCCTTCTGTATATTTGTATGAACGATCATGTATTTCTTACTGTTTTGATAATATAGAATTTAACCTGATAATATAATACCTGTAAAAAACGTATACATTTAACGGCCATTTTTCAATGCATATGTTATTTCTTTTATTCGGTCACTTATGCAGCATGACAACATTATATTTACTGAATAATCACATTCCTTATCTTATTTAATTGATTCAATACACTCGTATCAATTTATACATATCTACAAAACGTCGTGTAAGTATAGCGTCCAAATTCCTTACGTATATTGTAGTGTTCTATTATATTGGACGTTTTGCAGCATTTCAAATTGTAAATACATCGTTTGAAAATGTTATAAATTCTATTCAATGCTTCCACTATTGAATAACTCTTAAAATTATTAATATTTGATTTACACATATCATAAAACTCCTTCCGATGCATTGGAGCGTAGCAAGAGCGATTAGCTAACCGCTAGTCCTTTCCTAGCCTTATCTTGCTCTCCCTTCTCTCTTCGAAAAAGAGGGGTTAAGCAACTGAGTAATAATCAGTTTTGTTGAAATACCTCCATTAGTAAGCCATATGCTCCACATTGTAAGTGGACATGATTAGGAAAAAGAAAAAACATTAGTACCTTACGTCGTCTACAAACCTATAACTCTACTTTTGATTCATTTAATTCATACATTTTATCTGCGCACATCTTCAAAAATATATTGTTTCAAAGCTGAAGCTTATTGCTAGATTCACATGCGTTTATTGCTCAACAGTTTTTATTTTAACGATATTTGAACGACACAATGCCCACAATTCAACATCGACTTCTATTTTAAAATTCCAAAATATCGTTTTCTCGTAAACAACGACGATGTAAGAGAAATCACTGACATTCTTTGCGTTTCTACTAAATCAACAAAGCTTATTCCAAAAATATGTTTCGTTATCTATTTCCAAGCTCATTTCGGCTAATATTTTTTACTTTAATTTTAAAATTAACCCAAAAATGTATCGTAAACAAACCCTAACTTTTTAGTTAATTAGCCTTATTTACTTCACGGGCTTTATCTTTTGCAATTATCTGAATGTAATCCAAATAAGTCCATTCCAAATTAATGAATAAACGTAATGGTAATCTACCTTAATTCCTGAAACTTTTAGCAACCTAACTAGATTCATACATAATGCATGACTTTTTGAATCCCTCGTCCTTTATCTTGTGCTCTAGTACCGCTCGTAAATTTTCATTCTACACATTGCTCTCTCACTCCACTCATTCGTTACGTTCCGATTTCTCTCGAATTATCAGTAAATTTTTTAATGACTGTATTGTGCCGATGATTAAGTCCATACCATCCAGGGGTTTGACATCGAGAGACCAGTAAATCATATTAATGTAAGGGATATGGAACATAAATTGCGCACAGGGTGAAAACGGTATCATACGTCAGCATTCATACCTTACGGAATGCCAAAAAGGTACCTAGTTCTATATTTTGAAATACAGTCAAATCACTTAATACATTCTAAACGATAATAATTTTTTAAGCAATCAGTAAACTTGTTATTTATTCAGTTGTTCGCGCTTTCTTACATGAGCTTAGTCAAAGCCCCCTACAGCTACAAGCTATACTGTCAGCCCGTCAGTGGGTATTTTTGAAAACGTGTGGACCGTTACATTTACTTCGAAGTCATGAAGTCGACATTTTTTTTTATTAGTTACGATGAATTCTAGCATATTGTAATATTATAAAATAGTGGGTAGTTAAATTTTATATATTGAATGTTTAACGAAATATAGATGTTTACTCACTTTAAAAGAGTATAATTATGAAGCCGATTGATTGTACTCAAACAACAACTCAAAATGTGTTTTGCGATAAATTACGATTCTATAAATTGATCCTGCCACACATTGCATTTCTTTCCATTCACTAGATATATTATGATGACTGTACGATGTAATATATCTTGACCATTTAATTGTACAATTGGCACCTCACCAAGGCACAGGGTAACCGTATACTGTGCTTTGAAAACAGATGTTTGCGGCGAATACTAGGGGTACGGTGGTTTGATTTTGTCAGGAACTCGGAGATAAGAGAGCGGACGGACCAGCCTCTTATTACGTCCAAAATAAAAAAAGTGACGATGGACCTGGCTTGGACACGTGCTGCGGATGCCCCAGGGGAGCCTGAATCCTGCCTGTCTCTTCTACCAACCAGATGGATTCCGTTGCCCTGGAAGGCCGCTTATGACCATCCATAGGTTGTATTTGGCGGAGCTACGGGACGCTGGGATGACCTGCGAGGAGGCGTGGAGGCTAGCGGGGGACAGAGAAGCTTGGAGGAACCGCGTGATGGCCATATGCTCCGAATAGGGAGCGGATATGGTTTAAAAAAAAAAAAAAAAAAAATGTACAATAACCTAACTCTCAGATATGGTGGTTTTCGATAAATTGTGAACTATGTAATAATAATGCTAAAAAATCACAGAATAAACTCACCAGAAATCTTTTCGAATGTATGTTATATTCGACGAAAAACGGCGTTGAAAGTCAATTTAAGTACAACTGCCATTTTAGATAGAAACTGTAACTCTTGGGACTACTCCTTGATTACGAATTTTCTTATAGCACTGCTTGTAGCTTAAGGTTGCTTTGGCCTGGTACATATTCGGATATTCGAAATTCAACGTCTCAACAAATTATATCTGGATGAATACAACTGTTCTTTTAATCCGACAGATATGAAAAGTTAAAATATATTTAGAACTAATTAAAATCAAATTCATTGTATGAATTATATCTATGCATCATTAGTGGGCAGAATCGTTCACTGTTTTCTCTTCATTCAAGAAAGTATTCCACTTATGCTTTTCCATCTAAGGAAGTATTTTTGTTCAACCGTATTCATTAAGCGATCACTACCTACTACCTTCCTGCAAAATGCACCAACGAAAAGAGTTTTGAACGTTGCTGAACATTGATGAAGGAACATGATGAACATTTGTTCGGTTTACATGATGCTGTAACATGTGTAAAATTTATGAAATAATATTAACACATTAGCTAATAGTATGTGTTGAAAACTCATTTTGTCTTATTAGTTTTACATTATTCACGAAAAAAGTTACTAAAATTTTTTTTAACAATTTAAGCAATTATTTTCAGTCGGTGCATATTGATTTTCTTTGATTCGAAATGTTCTGTACAGAGCTGCTAAATGTATGTTAATGTATGCAGAGGCCATTCGAAGTTTTACGTAATGCTCCATTTGCCGACATATTGCTGACATCGTTGACCCCATTATAAACCTCTCCAGTTGGTCTTCCGAGACTCCCGCGTATGCTTCCAACTTATATCACAACAAAGAGATAAAAATAAAATAGAGCACGCCGGAGAAATTTATAGAGCGAATAAACTGTCCCGCCACAAAAACAGACTTTTTATGCGTATTTGAGTATTGACATCGATACAACTTAAGCTAAATTTCACAATAAATTTCGTTTAGAGAAACATTGTATGTTGTTTACACATATCACAAATGAGGCCTATTTACACAAATTGGAATATCTAAAGGCATATTTGCTTCGTATGAATCGAAAATAGATAGATGTTTACGATTCAAAATAGTCAATATGAGAAAAGTGAATTCGTGTAAATAAAATAAAGCATTTGTGGTTGGTAATTTAATTATTATTTCGGGACACCTAGTTCGTTATAATCACACGAAGCCTCAAAAGCATTGCCGGCTTCATTCTTAATGCTTAAAATATTATAACAAACTGAAATGGTCTCGAAACGTCGGAGAGTATCACATAAAATTTCAGTCCGCAAAGTCTTAATGCAGTCAATATTAAAAGTACTTTAATCGCATCAAATAATGATATATGCCAATTTTCAAAGAAAAAATCGGAAAAAACTTTTTTCCTAATCAATTTAACCCTTTGCACTCCTTAAAAAATAAAACACCTTGTACCCAGTGGCGTAATTAGGGTGTGTACCGCTTTGGGGTGGACCTTTAATTTGACATACTATATTTTTACAATCCTGACATATTTTATGTTTAATATTAATAATTTTTCTCCAAAATTAAAATTATAAATTTAATTTCTTAAAAAATACATACTATATTATTACAATCCTGTCATTTACAAATGTTATATATAAATTTGGATTATTGAGATTTTGTACACTTCCATGTATTTTGTCACTAACGACCCGGGTTTCGCCTTTCGACATCTTCAGGCATTCGAGCACACGAATGGACTCGAACTGACAGACAGTAAACAGTGTATAACGTTTATATAGAAGATACAAATACGACAAATATTATTTACGAGGTAAAATATTATACGTCTGAGAGCCACACTGATACCTGAGTTAACATTTCGAGAATTGCCTTAATCCTTATTTTGTAAACAACACATTAACAGAGTGGCGAATTGCCGCTTTCCAACTACTATTAGAATTACCAGTGATTTTACAATTATAATAGCATTGTGGGTTTCGACGGGATATAATTCGACGAAAGGATAAATATATACAATCATTCCACATTTAGTGACATCTGTTAGGTGTTTCAACGTATAGGATGGGGGATGGGAGATCAGCGGGGAGTTTGGAAGGTTCAGCTGTTCGTTCAGAATTGGCAAGGAATTTAACTGGGCTCAATTGATTTACAAAATTTCTTGATAAAATATTTTGTGATCCCCCATGTTTTTATGCGATTTGCGAGTGATTTGCGAATGTCGAAGTTTCTTTTTTTAATCTAAAGGCAGCTAAATGTTCTGATACCCTTATATCTAATGTACGTGTGGTTTTACCCACATAAAAATGTTGGCAATCACTGCATTGTTATTTATAAATACCAGATTTATTCTTAAAGTGGGCTCTATCTTTATTGTTAATAAGTAATTTGCCTAGAGAATTTTTGCAATAGAACGCCGGTCTAACACTATCAGCGAGTTGTTTTTTAATTCTAAAGCTTGTACAACCTAAATAACTAATTCTATGCCAGTTCCTGGGTTGGTCTATGTCCTTAGACAAGTTCCCGAAATATAGCATATTTTCTGCTAATTTACGTTGTTTTTCATATCCATTATTAATGGCAATTTGTTTAATAATGTTTAGTTCGTTTTCAAAATTAAATTTATTTAGAGGTATAGTGACTAATCTGTGAACCTGAGAATGGAAAGCAGCCAATTTATATGAGAAAGGATGCATTGAATTAAAATCTATGACAGCATCTGAAAAAGTTCATCAAGCACCCTCAGTCGATGTCTTAAATTATGTTATATTTAATATTAAATTTGTCCCCCAGGTTTGTTTATCAAAGATGTTCAAAAATCTATAAGTCATTTAAATAAAATTTATATTTATTATTAATATGGAAATTTAAAATTATTTATGTAAAATACATTAATAGGTATATATTCTACATAAAAACGAATTGAAAACTGTGAATCGATTTAGAACAAGATATTCAGTAGATTTTACTAAAATAACATTTTAAAAAATTATAACAAATTTATTTTTCCTCGCTTTGTTCTTAGCAAAATCGTCAGCAACGTTATCAAAATCTGTTTTATCTGCCAGTTGGTGTGCTATTGAAAGTATTTTTAAATCACAAATTGCTCTCTGTTGATAATATTTTATTTTTTTTTAATTTCATTTTCGAAAAACTTCTTTTACAGCTAGTAGCAAAATTACGAGGAAATAAATTAAAAGCATTACAATATTTGCGACATTGAGGCTTCGTGATTATTCTCAGATCTTTCAGAAAATAAATATATTCTTAGATCTATAATGATAAATAAATATAATCTTAGATAAATATATTCTTAGATTACTCTTAGATCTTTTACGTTACTGAATCAAATGGACGATATAAATCCAATAATTAATCGGAAAAAACACATCTTGTGCAATACCAATAAATGTTACTTGACAGAAAAAATTCATTTTACAGGAGTACTTGTAGGCAATACGATGTTGAGTTCAGCTCGACATAGGAGTTCTAAGGGTTAACCATTAAATTACGATATTTTAAATCAATGAGATGTTCTATGGAAGAAGTCACCGCCATCATCATTAAAAGGAAATAATGACACTCCTTATTTAAATTATTAAAAACTATTTAAATATTCTCTGTCTGTTTACTGAATTCACCTTTAATATAGTTTTCTTCCAATATGAAAACTATGCTGGACGCCGGTAATCAATCATTCGCCCTCTTTCGACCGGGCATTTCCATATTATGTATTTAAGAAAAAAATCGTATTCCTAAAATGAAATCCCTTTATTTACCATTTCAATATAAAGGTTTACTTTTGTCATGCTATTGCCATACAACAAAAGCTTAATCACAAAATATCACTCGATTATTTTGATATAATATCACATTCGCTACGATTACGATACAACGATTGAGCTTCAAAAGATTATTCCGTTACCGAAAACACCGTTTCATAATGCAACATTTATTACCAATAACAATACCATATATGACCCCATTGGATTTCTCTTTGTTTTTCCAAATTCTATTCACTGTGTTTCTTATCTTGTAAGTATACCAATTCACGCCAATGCTCGAAACAAATATCGACCAATTCACCCCTTCTCGTATACCTATACATCGAAATTCTACTAAGGGGATGAAATTATGACAACGGAAATGAAATTATATGGTTCCGCTGAAGTTATGGCCGATCTCTCTAACAGTATACAACACTGAAACTTTATCAAAGCCACCAAATATAGTTTATATTCAATCAAGAGCATGAACTGTTTTTGGGTCAGCTTTATGAAATTGGGAATAGAATGATATCTCTCGGGGTACTATCAATACTGGTACTATAATATCATCCTTTCCATAATAATTGGTATATTTTTATTATAAAAGATACCCCACAACTTATTGATTATGTTACCTAAACCTGACTTATTCATAGATTTAAACCTTCCTAACATAACTTACAAATGTATGCAGAGCTTAAAATATTTGATTTAGTGCAGAGCTCTTTGGGGAAAATTATTTATACTCATATATTTGGCTTTGTTATGTACCACGAGCGAGCAGAAACTTTATTCCCGCATGTATATTAATTTTAATTTTAGTGATCTACTTATTCACGTTTTGGTGTCCTTGGTTACTTACAATAAATTTCAAATATTAATATTATCGAATAGTGAAATATGAAATGTTCAGAACACACTCGCATATAAAAATACTTCATATTACATTATTATTGCGTGAATATAAAAAATATACCACGATTCCTTTCGTAACACTTCATTTCTTGACGCAACCCCAATATTCAATCTAAATCAAATTCGCAAATACAAAGCGTAATAAATTACTTCCATACTGAATCAATCTTCCTGAAAGGGCGATCGGTCGGTCGATTCTTCAAAATAATATAAGCGACTTATTTTCTCCTCCAGTCAGTCGCTTTTGCTCCATAATTCAACCTGTCCATGTAAATTACCTTAGAATGAAATTGCCTACCGTAATATATAATATACCTGTAACAAAATATCTTATTTATTACTGAAGTAGACATTACCGAAATCAACATTATGAGGTTATTACTTGTGATAAGATAGCCGCCGGCTTCTAGAATTACCAAGTGCTTAGTAAAATTAAGTTTTGGAGTGGTTATCATCAATTTTAAATTAGAAAATTTTAATTTATTCGCTTTCAAGCTCTCCTGCTTTAAAGTTAAACCACCTTTATTAATTTGAAGTTATTCATGACGTTATAAAAAATGTTCAATTAATTATTAATCTAGTTTCTAAACGGTATAATTTTCTTAATGATACGAAAGAGTAGAACGAAAATGTACAATGGTGTATAATGTTTCCTTATTTTACCGATAGTAACAAAAATAAAGTTACTAATATCGCCACAGAGTCGACCAAATTTATTGCACGTTAGCCAACGAATACTGTGAGGTTTTTTTTAAGTAAAAACGTTTTCATCTGTCACTGATATATTCATTTTTAATAAAAGATTTAATCCTCTTCGTAAGTATACCCTCGTTATTCGCACGTCTAGCGTCTGTTACCGTAAAACGAAAGCCACCAGTGAGAATATGGCTCATCTTTTTAGCACTTATTGCCACTTATAAATTTAAACAATGTTATTTGATACCTCTTTTATCGCAATTTTCTCACCTCATAAAAAATGTTTTCCGAGCCATAGAAAGTATGGCGTCGTCCTTAGAAGCCTTCTCGACCATAAATTCTGTAGTAACCGGGTCGTTACGAGATGATATACTGCAATCATTTTCCAGTTTATATTAGAAAAATCTCAAATATAGTAATATTTTTTCAAGAACTCACAATCTATCACCATTATTAAATTTACTGATGTCTACATCCATTTTCCATATATTTGAAAACGGAACCACATTATTGTTCCACGTGTGCTCAATTTATTGCTTTCAAATCAATATAACCATCATATATTTTTACATTATTCATAATTATTAATCTTTGTTTGATAAGGTGGTAACAATAGGCAGTATAAAATGTTTTCACAAATACAAAAAAAATCTTGAAAAAATATTGTATTTTGTTACTCAAACAAATAAATTATTTGTTTTCTTTGTACGTACGCGCATATTATATGATATTATTTATGTAGAAATACAATTGAAAAGAAATATGAAAACGATTTTTTGGTGGTGAGTTGGTAAACTGTTAAAAATTTTGTTTAGCGAGATAAAGATTGTCGATAAAAGAAAGTTTTTTCCGCCTAAAGAATAAGTAAAAATAACTTTATTTTTCTTTCCAACTGGAATCAATCATAAGAAAATAATGAAGAGTTGTCGACGGAGATTGATTAATAATAATAATCAATTCTCCGTTGTCTGTGTGGTCTTTTCACGCGTGTAATTTGGCGACCCGACAAAATTAAAAGTTTTCCGACGCATTTTAAAATGTCCCACTTTTTACATTGTTCATCGCAAGCAGGTTCTCAATCGAATCGTCAGTTATGCTTATCGGGGGTGAAATAAATCTAAAGATTTTAATTTTTCACACAAAAAAAATTAATTAGTTTTAAAAATTCCCAAGACCTGTTTTATTATCATCACCAAACAATTTTATTCGGGTATCTTTTCACAAAATACAATCAAAATATCACAATTAAAACGTTCTTCAATGTAAGATTTCAACAAGAGTAGGAATCGTTTTCAAATTAGCCGATATGAATTACCTAAGGCGAATATTTTTTTGAATTTGTTTTAATTAAAATTTTATTCAAATTTAAGCTGCGTTTAGATGATTTCACTATTACTAAATTAGTTTTGTTTGTGGGTATGGTTGGGCCTTTTTATTTTTTCTTTTTTCGTGTTTAGAATAACTGCACACGGTGCTATTACTTAATACATCATTTTATTTTTTTAATTTTCCGGAATAAGTTAATTTATATTTGCTATCCCAAAATAAATGGATTAAGAGTTAAAAATTTTGATTCATTCAATTGACTATGGTATACCGCAGTGCCACCCAAATTTCACATACAATTTGCTAATGTGAACTGTCAATACGCAACAAATCAATTTAAGCGAAGCTTTTGACAGTTGGGCGGTCCTGCTATCGGTTTTATTTAAAATTCTTGTTTATCATAATTTTTCATGTTGCGTAAAATCACATTAAGATATCACTTACGTTTTTCCGTTGTTTTCCTATACTCAAAATAAAATACTCTGTTGTCCTGATAATATTGAAAAAAATACCTTTTCATTTCATTCTTATTTATATCGTTGCTAGAGCTCCGGTATTGCGAAATATTTCTCGTAGAAAAGTAATCTTCTTTAAATATGTTTCTTTATTATAATCATCCATGGTGCGTATATGAGTATATGACGACCATAATAAACAACCAGCTATTGTGAAAACAACACAAGCTATTAGTAGCTGTTTTCTTATAATCGTCTTAGAGATGTCCTCGCCTCCGGTTTCTGCCCTTCCACTTGTCAGGGTTTCTTGATAGCAACTCGTTCATCACCCCCTTCCCGACAATTTAATGAAAATTCGTCGCAGGCCTTTAATCTTTGAGGGCTTGGCTGTTTTTTTAGGGTCGAGGTATATTTATTTTTTTACCTATTGTAAATGCTGCTGTTTATTTTTGACGGCTGCTTTATAATTTTTTTTCAAATTAGGAAGCTTTTGTGTAGCTTTAGAATGGGATTTTATAATTTTCTTTTTATTTATTTTTTGTATTCCGGGCTGCGACTTGTAAAAGCAACACCGAAGAATACTCCCACACAGATTTATTGTTCTTTACAAAATTTCACGCATTTATCCGTCGTATCAAATGCTTTAAGCGAGGTCAATTATTGTGTTTTCTTTCTGACAACTGTGTTCGCTATTCTCGATAGCCATTTTTCTAGTCGATATGTTTTTTTCGGATATTCGTTATGTTGTACATCTATATTTTCTTTTTATATAAAAGATTCCATCCACGTACGATGAAACTATCTGGAGAGGAATGCGAACGAGCGTAGCTGTTTTCACCATTACACCTTGCCCAAACTCCTTACAGTGGTCTCGTAAGCCATGCTGACTAAAACATAAATCTCAAAATGTACAATTTTGAAAATTTTAATAGATGTACTGCGTAATACATATAACACACATTCAAACCAAAAAGAATATATTAAAAAATCCCCCACGGCGCTTACTCACACAATTCATTTTGCGTTCATACTAATTCTTCTTTGTTGTTTTTATATAATGTTTTCTTTGTTCTCGTTTTTTTCTTCTCGATTATTATATTCCTTGAATTAGCTAAACGTTTGCATATTAGTCTATCTACAGTGTTCCGATATACCAGCGTGTTATAATCAAGTTCCTTTCAAACGAGGTTTATAGGTAGTTGATTCCACACCCCTAGTGATACTATAAGTTATTGCCAAGTCATATCGGCAAACATACTGAACCTTCTTCCCACATTCTTAGATTCCTACTCATTGTCTCCATAATATGTTTTTATGTTTAACGTGACTATATTATATTATTTATGACGTCGGCGTCCTTAGTGCAGTCGGTAGCGTCGTGGGCTACGGTTACAGATGTCTCGGACAGTTTTCATAAATTGATATTTCAATCGATTTATTGATTTCTGTTCGTAGTCTGAGTGTTTGTGTTGTCTAAAACTCCCTCCTCACGGGGCGTAGCGAGAGTGATTAGCTAACCACTAGTCCTGTCCGAGCCCTATCCTTCTTTCCCTACTCTCTTCGATAAAGAGAGGTTGAGCAACTGAGTAACAAACAGTTCTCATAGAAAAATTCTGTTGAGATATGTATCTCCATTAGGAGGCCATATGCTCCACGTCGGGAGCGGACATAGAAAAAAATTATAATCAGTAAACCAATAATGAAAGAGCATATGACTTCAATAGAATTCAAAATACTGAAAGTTTTTAATCGTATGAAACTTACGACGCATATTTTTTCTAAAACATTATCAGAAGAGCTCTTTTATGGTACCAAAAATATAAATATGAAATAGATTGAACAAAATAACATGTGACATAATATACCATGAGCCGTTCTGACGTGAAGTAAACTAGTCCACAAAAATGAAATCTTGAGGAATAAGCATCCTATGCTAAGGAAAAATATTTTCTGTGTGCTTTAATTATAAATGTGCATAATTTGAATTTGAGAAATCGCCCAACTTAAAGTCTTATTTAAATAATATATCTGCGCAAATATTTAACTTCCATTGCCTACTCAGAATTGCGCCTGCCTTCTCCAGCGGTAGCCAGACCGTCGCCCACGAGCAGCCGGTGAGAACAAACGTATTATCTCCTCTATACAATTTGGAAGCAATATTCAGTCGATCTACAATCAAATTTCTAGTGCATTCTAAATTTAAATACCTACGATATTAAAATTGATTATCAAACGAGGTATAAACATAAAATCACACCCAAATAATATGATCCAAACACATAATACATTATGTATTACGATTTAAAGTTATTCTACGTTTTTCCCAAAAAATTCTCTACATACTCATATTTGCTTGGCGTATATATATGTATAACTCACCGCTTCGTTCGTTTTCAAAATTAATTCCCATGCTTGTTGTGTTTGGGGACCACTGGCTTAGGAAAGCAAAATATTTTCACGTCGTTATATCGAACGTCTTTCGTTGCGCCAGTTGGTCCATTTTCCTTCGTAAGCCGCCGTAAAACCCAACCTTCGCAACAATATCTGCCTAAACTGTATCGTTGTCCCAAAATATTACACGTTACCGGTCCAATAACTACTCAGCCGGAGCGCTTGTTGGCTTCCGTTGGGCCCTTACATCGATTCCAACACCCTGACACATCTTAACGACTCAAGTTTCGTAGATACCCCATAGTTATCCAATATTATGTGTATTACTTGACCTAGCTCCACTACCTATTTGCGTTTTACCTATCGAATATGAAGGTTTCATATTAAACAAACTATTTCATCTGAAAATCGGTAAATTATTATATCTTCCCCGTTCTAGCAAAAAAACTCGTCATGTTCTAAATTATCAAAATAATGCTTCTTTTTCAAGCATTGTAGTTTGGCAAAACACACATTTACCCAAACTATTATGTCGGACTTCGTTTTGCGAGAATGATATAATATAAAATGAACTTCTTCTTTTTCCTAATATTTAAACCCGTTCACTTCCCATTCATAACCTCATCCTGAATGGGGCTGCCATCCGACCGGGACACAGTCAGGATTCGTGGAGCCGCTTCTGTTGAATATACATTTTTTTCAGATATTCAAATGGTTCACATTTGTAGCGGAATTGTGTAGGTAACAAATAAATTACAAAGTTACCATTGTATAAAAGCCTTATTATGTATGCTCGAAACTAAATATTTAATCATTACTATTTTACCGTTTCCCGGAAGCAGTATTCATTATATCATATTTCGTAAGCGATATTGTCGAGAAATACTATTGGCAAATGCAATAAAGGTCCAAATATTGTGTTTCTGTATGTATTTTATTGCTGCTTCCTCTAAGTAGTACCACATCCAATACGGCACCGACAATTTGCGCTTCGTAAGTGACCATTACGATCTAATAACGCAGAAGTGCTTTGAAGTAATATTATAGTATAATATTACATCTCTTATAGAATTCGGAATGTTTAGTAGCAGTAATTAATCATCTTTCGTGTATATCTCTATTATCGTTTGTATAATTATTCATTTGTTCTTTGTGATCAATGTTTGCATATTATAATACATTTAGTCTCCCTGTAAAATTATTCACAAGTTAAAATGATGCCCTAATGTTATAATCCCGTAAGTGACTTTTTACAAATTTTACAGGAGGTTAAAAGAAACTGAATATTTACGTTAATATGTATATTAGACTGTTCCTCTCTTCTAAGTATCAAATGGATAGTATGTTGGGGTACTTGTAAATCATTGAAAAGTTTAAACACTCGGTATTATTTTAAATAAACGAGATACGGTTTATAAAGTCATTTTCGTCATAATATCAGATACGGCTTTATAAGATTAGGACATCGATATGTTGTTTAATCATAATTTATTCGTGACGTAATTACTATCTTATATTGATCTAAGAAAAAAACAATTTTCAGTCACTTATTTGTATTTTATCGTTGGTACTAATTTTATATTACTTTCAGCTTTTATTCGATCGCGTCATAAATCGCAACTATAATTAAATGTTAAATCTGACACAGCAATAACGGTTTGAGGAATATTACCGTACAGTATATGATATTATTTTTCATTTGAAAACAGCTTAATTTTCAAATTAGACCGCTGCATAAAGCATGTGCGTTAAAAGTTTATAAATACCATATTTCATTTCTAATAAAAACAAGCAGAAGAGTCCTTTATTTTTTCTTTTTATTCGTACATACCATACCTCAAACTCAACCCACTCCTTTAGATGATGATGAAAAAATGATCTACTGATAATACATAATTATATTTTACAAAACCAGTTACGAATGATTTTAGTATTTACATAAAAAAATATTTCGCTTCTCTAGGTATTGATAGGAACTGAATATGTTATTTATAAACCCTTTCCTAGCGTCGTTTATACAGCCTTGCGTACCCAACTATAGAACTATACACCCTTGTTGGAAGATATGAGAAGGCAAACTTCTCATTAATAAATCGTTTAGTTATTATCCACTGGACCATTCACGTGATTATTCAAGTAACTTATTAATTTATGGCATTAAATTTATAACAATTATGGTTTATACCGTATTATATATAGTATTTAGTCTCTTTATATTTCAATGATACTTGATAATATAATTCAGAAATGGGTTTTTAATTCTATGAGGGAATAAATTGTAGTTACTTTATAGAGAATTCGGGGCTACACATCGATTATTTACGAAACCAGCTTCATAATTAATTATAATAATATATAAGATCTTAATGTATATTTCTGTAAGATAAATAATCATTTCTTAACATCTGAAATGATAAAAAATATTAATTGAATTCGCAGCACACACCCCTCGTGTATTATTAATTCTAATTGCTAAAAGCTGCTTATAAATTACAATTCAATTTTATAATCTCTTCTCAAAATTAATATATTTTCATCTTTTGATGCTTAACGTATCGGCAGCGTTAATGTTACGTATTATGGTGTAATAAATTGTCTACTTTTGTTGATATGGTTTCCATTTGCATCTACCATATACTTAATTAATGCTACGTTATGTATTATGAATCATATTTATGTTCCACACAATATTAGTTATCGTTTTAAGCTCTACTTTGATTCGCAATTATCCAGAAAGAGGTTAGGATAATATGTTTGTGTTTTGTTACTCATTCTCATTACTTATACATATTATTCGAAATCCATGTGCACGGTTATTAGTTATTCAATGTATTGTTATTGATAAATGTGAAACAAAGGGGAATTGGGGATTTGTAGATTTCAACCATACGACCAATAAATATTACATCATATAATACGTCTCCTTTTAATCGTACACAATTTATTTTTTACAAATCTTTGCATAAAAAAAAACGGCGAATCTTGAAATAGGTGTATAACGTTCAAGATTATCCCAAAAATGTTGTTACATCCATGATACCCATCCCCATCAGGAATCCAATACTTTAAGTGTCTTCCAAAAATATTGATTTTCTTTTTTTATTAACATTTCAAATTTATATCGCATATTGTGTTTTCAAAAATAAAAATAACATCGATTTATTTCGTTTCCCAGGGCAAGAAGGGCGGCGGGAGCGTAGGAGGAAGCGGCTGGGAGGCGGCCACCAAGTCCAACGGGGACCTCTTCATCGACGATGAGGGCATCGAGGGGTCGGGCGCGCGCGGCGAGGTAACCTCCGACCTCGAGAGCTCCGGCTCCGGCTGGGGACCCGACGACGAAGACGCCAGAGGGCCAGGATCAGGTGCGGGAGAAATCGACACTACGCCATACCCCAAGTTCCCCACTGACGACGTCAAATCCAAAATCCCCCTCACCCACGTAGTCCTGACCACGTCCCCCGCCCCCGACGACGATGACATAATACCCAGAGAGACGTCCGCACCATTCGACGACGACATCTATGAGGTTGACGAGAAAATAAACAGTGAGTACCTTCCAACGCATGCTTTTTTTGTTTTATTTTTTTTGAATTTTCAGTTTCGAGAACAGCGTGCGTTTCGATATGTTGGCATGAACGGTTATCGATGAAGTAATTAAATTGCTATCTATTTTTAGTTGATTTCTATTCGTTAATATGCCGACAACTCAAAATCAATGTTTGAATATATAAAGAGCTTCAAACACTCTATTACAAATTTAATTATGAAACGAGTTTAATTATCTACTTACTAAAATCCAGTCGAAATCGCCGTTTTGTGAAAAATTGTCACATCTATAATTTACATGTATAATTATTTCGTATATATCGATATGTCAACATTTGTTCAAGACGCTACATTTATACATATTTCATAAACGTAAACCGAAGGCACGCTTTTCTCGACGAAAGAGGGAAAATGTTATATTATTCTCAGCACGGCTGTGCCAAGGACCTGAATAATTAATTGGTGAAACCTTTTGTCGGAACGAAATGATCAATATCAATCTTACTCTGCAAATACCAAAATACAAAATGTTAATTTTCCGAATAACTTCTATTTAAATACAATCAAGCATGACCTTCAGTGAAATCTGCCGTTTTGATATGAGTCACTTTTTTTAATTCTGAAATGTTTTACGATTTCCTATGAATATAATATTGAATTATAATAATGAATTCACCCGAAAATATTTAAATGACAACGTTGTTAATTTCCAGCGGTAATATTTTTATATCACATCGGCATCGGCGACTCAATTGGATTATATTGTCTAACCAGCTAACGATATTAAAACCTTGAAACATCTTTTTTGGTTCGTTTTCTGTAGGTAAACCGAATTTGAAATAATTAAATTGTTCTCTTATCAAAATGAATAATGATTTTCCCTCTTTTCTTTTTTACGCTACCAAGCTTTTTCCTCTTACACGGTACGGTCATAATATTGAAATGCGATTTATCTTTATGAAATTATCTGATGCTAGTATTCGCAAGGTAAATTTCCAGTTCCAGTGATGTGAGTTTACATAATAATTATCTTATGTTGTATTTATATTATTTATAAAAATTTTGGCATAACCATCATCATCGTATTTAGCAAACTTAGTTTATTTATTTGAAAAAACATTACTTTCTTAGAATTCGCAACTCAAAAAAACCTCAAACGAGGATTCATTAAATTTCAGTGGTTCTTTTTTAACTATTCCCATTTATCATCAAATATTTTTAGACATTTATTTTTTCTAATAAAGTGTAATCAATTCACTTTAGATTTCATGTTTTAGGTATTTTTTACTTATGCATGAACATTTTAAATCTGTCTCTTCCTTATGTTGATTTTTGAAACATTTTATAATTTTCATCATTGGCATGATAATTGTCTGCATTTCTTCATATTCTAGTAATTTTATTAAACCTAATAGGCTAGTTTTTTTTTAATAACTTACCATATTTAAATTCAACAAAAAATGATGTTTACATAAATATTCAATCTACCCAAAAAAACACGTGACTAAATCGTGCATCTGCAAGTATACATTTATAGAATATAATATTTATGATGTGGAACTAGCCTATTATTTTGCCTGTCTTATTGTGATACCTAGTATCCTGGAAATAAATTGCCTCATCGTTCTTATTTATTCATTTGGTCTCATCATTAAATTTGATTAAGTAGTTTTTTTCTTTTAAATGTAAGTAGATCTCAAATATTATTGTACAAAGTTTCTTTACATTAGGTTCTTTTAATCTTACAGGAAACTCAACGAATGTACCTTAATGTCTCTTATCCCGATCCCAAATATATCATGCCCATACCTATAAATTTATCTCGACTATTTCTCTCAATTTCATACCTACTATATTATGCTTTAGTTTGGGTATGTCCGACATTCTTTCTCAGAGGCCCTCTATCTGCTTTTCAGAGAAATTAATATCTAAAGATTTCTGCCAGTATTTTGCTTTCATAATAATTTCATTGGGGTTCCTAACATATTCTGTTTAAAATCTTCAAAATGTTATCTTCTAAGTATTATTTCAGAGCGATATCAGATTCAAATTTATATTTTTTTATATTATTAGTGAAATTATTTGAAAATCGTATATACCTATTTATACTTAAATGATAATATATATATTAAACATACACATTTCAGAATAGGAAAATCAATTCTTAATTAAGAATATTTATTTGTTATTTTTGGAATGTACATAATGGCTATATGCATAATAAATGACTAAATTTCTTGCCTTGTTATCATTCCACCATAGTTATTGTAAATTATATTAAAAATATGAACGAGAAACTAAAACTAAAACACTATTTGCGTGACACTTTTTCAGGGAAAGCAGTACCACCCATCGAGGACTTGCCGCCGTCAGTTAATAAAGAGGACAGCGGAGCAGGTTCATCGGCGGGCGAGAGCGCCGGTGAGAGCGCGGGCGGCAGCGAGAGCTCGGCGGAGGGCGCGGGCGGCGCCGGAAGCGGGAAGTCTGGTAATACCGGCGACGCCAACGACGTCTTCATCATGAACACCAAGACGGAAGACCGAGCGACTAGCTTCTTTGCCCAGCCGGGCATCTTAGCCGGTAAAAAAACAAATTATATTTCGAGTGCGAGCTTCATTGTTGGCTTAATAATTTTCCATGCATATAATTCATAAGGCTCAGACATTCTAACTCGAATATTTTAGTTTGTTATTAATTGCTCCAACAATATCGAAGAGCTCGACAATTTGGACTAGAACAATTTCCAGCCAAATTTGAAAATTGCAAAAAATAATCCTTTTTTTATAATTTAAGGTATCGACTAAGGGTGCTTGATATAATTTCAATATCAAATTTGAATTATTGAGATTTTGTACATTTCCATTCATTTTGTCACTAACGACCCGGGTTTCGCCTTTGGGCATCTTCAGGCATTCGTGCGCTCGAATACCTGAAGATGCCGAAAGGCGAAACCCGGGTTGTTAGTGACAAAATACATGGAAGTGTAAAAAATCTCAATAATTCAAATCCTTTTTTAAGTGTTAAGTTATACATAATATTGAATAAATAACTCTGTTTTAATTTATTTTTCATCGGTTGAAAATACTCGCGATGAGCGAAACCTGTATTTATCTTATAAAAAAATGTGGAATTAGTGGCTAAATTTCATGTCTTAAGTTTCATAAGAAATTTTTATAATTTTGTCATAAACATAATAGGTCACTAATTCATTGTATTGCTATATACCATTTGCTTCAATCCCTTTTACTGTGGAAAAATTTAATGGAGTAATTAAAGAAGTATCAAACTGTGTGAACCTGTCTACCTGTGTAGCTGGTTGTGTAGCACAAGATGTGTCACTTTTTTAGCCTTAATTTTTAATCTCAATTCATTGATAAAAATATTTTTCATGTTATTGAAATATTCCCATATTACTTTTACCCAGTTCCAACCATATAAATCTTTTATTATCTTAAAAAATATGAACAAACAAAATGATGTCAATCCAGTACAAAATAATAAAATTTCATTGGTGTTGCAAAAACAAATTAATAGAGAGAGAAGTTTAATTAAAGAAAAAATATTTTAATGATAGTGTTGATTTTTTTGTTTCAGTTTGAAAAATTAGCACAGAAGATATACTTTTTCCAATATTTGCCTTTAATTTAATCTTCAAAGAACACTTAATTTTTATTTGAAAAATTACATGAAATTTTGAATAAGTATTAAATTAATCTATGTTTGTTGCGGGGTTCTTATTTACTCTTTTGTTTTTCAGCGGTTATCGGCGGAGCGGTCGTCGGTTTACTATGCGCCATCTTAGTGGTGATGTTTATTGTGTATCGAATGCGCAAGAAGGACGAAGGTTCTTACGCATTAGATGAGCCCAAGAGGTCGCCGACGGCCAACTCGTATGCGAAGGGCCACAACAATCGCGAGTTCTACGCCTGAGACCACTTCGCTCTACCCTCGGGCCACTTCTAATCTAACATTTATTCGCCGAAGATGCTATACGTAAAAAATAAGCAATGACGAACTGAACTCTCAAATTTATCAAATGAGCGAATAAAAAATCGCGAGAACCAAAGATACGAAACGAGAAAATAATATTTATGTGTCCGTGTGCCATCTCAATTTCACGTTCGTAACGTGCTGCGCGAATTTAAAGACTTTGTTGATAATAAAATTATAAAGTTGCAGTGATTCCTTAATTGATCGATGAATTGACGACACCCACCGAATGGAAACACGAAGATCACCATCTCCAATCGAGACTCTGGACGGTGCGGTCTCTTATCCATCCACTTGTTTTGACATGACCAATTAGGAAACAAAACGATTTTGTTAGATTAACAAGTCCTTTGAGACGTTCACGTCATATCTTTCAATGTAAATTCTATTTAATCCCGTTTTTTTATGTTTTCACTTCTTATCTTCTATATTCTCATTTTTCTCTACTGTCTTACGGTTTTTATTCTTTGAATGACTGTTCATGATTACAAAATTATTTATTTCAAAATAAGTAAGTTTAAGCATTAAGTTCTGATAATATTAAGGAACAAAGATTTAAAAGGCATTGGTGACATTTATGTTTAGTTTATATTATAAATTATCTGACCTGTACATTACGTGCAAAAATATTTTCAATTAACTTTGTCATTTTTTGGAATGAAAGCGATGAACATTCCAGCAGATTTTGTTTGAATTTTCACATAATTATCAAAAACATGTTTTTGACCATATTTCTTAATGCGAATTCTAATTATTGCAATTTTAACATTCTACGCACATTCCCTGAAGTATTTTGGGATTGACATAAGATGATAAATTTTATATGATGAACTTCTCACTCAATTTATATTGACTTCATACTGTAACCATTTTAGAATACAGTTCTAGGTCGTAATAATTATGAATATGTAAACATAACATTTTATGTTAGAATTGTGACCCCCGCCCCGTATGGAAGGTGAAAGCATGAACAAATCTAAATTATAAAAATGTCCTAGTGTCACACCCTTCATTGCAATTAATTGACTAATGTAATCTTATTATTTCACTCGGTGAAAGGTGTGCCATTGGGATCGATCGCCTAATAATTAATAGCTCTGTATAATTCTTTACTAGTTAAACCTTTATAACTTATGTATGATAAATTGATGTGTGTATGTTTCGTCCATTTCTTTAAATTTTAAGAAATCAATACTTGTAGAACAATTTTAAGAGATAAATATTATTGTTGCCATTTTCAAAATGTAATTAATTTTATTCAGTTGTGCTTCTCAATATTTTTTTAAACTTCACGATTACATATTTTTTGTGTTAACATAATAAAAGTTTAGTATGCCATCATGAAAACATAAACTTTAAATTTAGTGCATTTTATATTTATTAGATATAAAGTGTAGAAAATGTCTGCGCAGTGTTTTGTTAACAAAATATTGTAATTTAGATGTTTTTAATAATAAGCAGTTAAAGATGCTGTAGTCTAGAATAGTATTTACTGTAATTGCCGATTCTGTAAATAAATACTCCTTTACACCCAAAAATAATCTTCTCATTTATATAATTCCTAACCCCTTGCAGAACAACAACTGTAGCTATGACTGAATTAAATTCCTTGCTTGTGTCACCAGCTATCTATTTGATACAAATACCATTACATCAGGTCATACATCATATAAATATATTTTAAAAATATAGTTTTTGGTGTCCAGTCGTTAGGCAAATGGGTTTAAGAATTCAACTTTAAATTTGGATTATTGAGATTTTGTACACTTCCATGTATTTTGTCACTGACGACCCGGGTTTCGCCTTTCGGCATCTTCAGGCATTCGAGCACACGAATGCCTGAAGATGCCGAAAGGCGAAACCCGGGTCGTTAATGACGAAATACATGGAAGTGTACAAATTCTCAATAATCCAAATTTGATATTGAAATTCCATCAAACACCCTCAGTCGATGTCTTAAATTAATTCAACTTTAATTGAAATTGATCATGTTAGACAGTGTGAGGATGGTTTCATCCCTTAGAATTATCATTCTTAATGAATATCAATCTAATATATAAAAATCAATGAGGGTTTGTTCGTATTTTATGCACTGCCATACCGTTCATCCAATTCCGATAAAACTTTGTTAAGTTATTGCTTGAACTTGCGCGAAGGATATAGGCATAGTACAATCAGGCCGGGCCTGGCCCGAGCCCGACTCTGAACTTTTTAATTTTTAACTTACGGTAGGTCTTATTATATATATAAAAATCAATCTCACATATCTAAAATAAAGAATCAAATTCGTGCAAATAGCGACATCTCGGAAAACCTTCTGATTTATTCGTGCAAGCACGAGACAGAAAACAAAAAATATTGTGTGTCCAAAAGCACTTCAATAAACAGAATTAAAACACAAACACTTTCTTTCTTCGAGTGGCATTGCAACGCATGCTGGGTACTCACTAGTATATTATATAAATAAAGTTCAATTATGGTGTGAAGTATAATAATTTTGGCCATTAAAAAAATTGAGCCAGTGAAAAGTCAGTGCTAGTTAATATTTCTTTATTCCTTTTTATTAAATAGTTATTTCAGTTTCAAAATCCCAAAGCATAAAATAAAACTCCAGACTTTTATTTCATATTTTTTTATATAAATTCAACTGTATAAAATATAATTTTCAATTGCACAGCCTTAAGTTCCGGCACCACAGATTTTTTTTCACCTTTATAAAATATAAAAAAAATTAAATACCTCATTTATTATAACTAATCAATACTGTTGTTATTATGCAATTAACATCAATATTGTGCAGAGTTAATACATATTGCAAATCTCCATAATTGTCACATGTTATAACATAAAATATTTAGAACATAAGGTCTTCATCGTTTTGTAGTCAATAAAAATAGACATTCAATAACTGTTCCCACTTCAATGACTTGAAGAAAAGCCTAAATAGCAGGCAAGCTTACAAAAAGTAATGAAGGGATCAAATGAGTCAGTTAACTTTAAATCGCTCCGCTGATATCATTATTCTGAGATGATGACTCAATAAAACCCATAAATTGATTTGATATTACCCTAATAATCGGTTATTACAGGGTGGAGGAGGGTATATCTGGACTAAAGATAATTTTGCACTAATCATGCAATATACAATTTCAACAACTTAAAATTAGATTAATAATTATAACTTTATAATGATAATAACAGTTATAAGAAAATCACTATTAGGTGAATGATAAAACTTAATATAAGTATAAAAAAGTACATAACCATATTAATAATATTCAAAAGAAATATTGTTCACTTAATTGTACCCGATTCTATGTAAAAACCCATTTCTATTCAATAAGACAGATATATCATTACAGTCTAGAGCTGTGATCTCATCAAAGGCTTCAAGTACAAGTGGAATGATTTATTTACTGGCTCTGCGTTCAATGGACTCCTCTCGGCTTCTTCCATAAGCCTTTCATACACTCTTCCGTCAAAAGAACCTAAAGTTGATGACAATATCTGTAAACGGAAAAAAAATATCATTATAAACCTGACTGACTGGATATTCTCGAATTTTCATTTAAAACACTTATGAAAAGAATTAGGCAGCTGAGAGCTTGCCAATAAACAATATAACAAAAAAAATATGTTTTAGTAAGCCAAAATAATTAAGAAAATTAATTTATTTAGTTCCAACAATCATTGATCAAATTTGCATTTACTTAGTACAACTCCATTATAACACTGATACGCCTGACAGCGATGTGATGCTGAAATACCTTTGCAGTCCTTGTTTTAACAGTATCAAAGACTAGCAAGAAAGAAACTTAAGCCACAAAGCATTCTATTATTTTATTATGCCGCTTTATAAAATGTTTGCCTGCATTTGAAAGAGAACTCATCATATTATTATATTTTAAGTAAACTGTCATAACCTTCTTCTTTAACAAAAATTTGATTAAATATTTACCTCATCGCATATATCAAAGCCGTCTACTACTCCGACTGCATTCGGTCTAATTTTAGCGAGAAGTTCCTCTAGCCAGCTTTGCAGCTCGTCGATACCTTTCTGAGATATAGTGGTGAACTAAAATAAAAACAAGATTTTTATTTGGCTAGTTACAAAACAACACACGCCTAGAAAAGATTCTATTAATAATAATCACTATCGCATAACTTACCCTTAACAAATCTCCAGAGCATTTGAGTGCCCAGTACACGGCGTATAGATCCACAAATGTTAATAGAACCTCCTTCAGAGAAGCTGAAACTTTCGATGACATTATGTGCATCTGTTCACTGAACTTTTCGATCACCATACTTCTGCAGTGGGCCTATAAATAAAAAAAAACAATTCATTATATTTCATATACAAAAAAAAAACTAACAGAACAGAGATGATCTCCATATTAGCATTATGCTCAGTCACTTAAAATATGTAATCTTTTTAAGATATCTTCTAAAATAACACACCAATCATATTATAGCATATAAAAAGTGGTCTTGAAATATTATTAGTTATTAAAATTTATATATATATATATTCTGTGTAAGCGAAATTTATTGCTTTCGATAAACATATCTTAAAGCAAAGATCTATTAGTTTTGATTATTCCTTTTTATATTGTCATATACAAAGTAAATCATACTTAACACTGCGGTAGAATAAATAACCTTTAGTGAAATTTTTTCTTACAACTTTCAGATAAAATAAAATACCTCTGCAGCACCGACCAGTTGGACTGAAGTCATATTCCACGCGTCTTCATGACTCACTCCATTTTTTACACGTTTAGCAATGTTTTCAGCGCTAGTAGAAACCTTTCTGTAACATTTTGATGTTGATAAAAATAATAAAATAGTAACACGAATGAAAACTTAAACTGCAAGATAATGTCTAAATTTCAAATACTAACCCGGCAGCTATAACCTGGAAGGCTTGTATTATACCATCGAGCGAGGTGGTCCACCTTGGATGTTGTTTTTTCACAGCTTTTGTAAAATATTTCACAGTGGGAGTCATCACGGATCCACTCTGCGCTTGGTGCCACGCTTTTACGAGATATCTTAATATGGAAGCAGCAATTGCAAACAAAGGAAAATATATAGTATAAAATTATCACATGTTAGTGTCATCTGTTCAGAAAGATGTGTCAACATTTTAGTATTCAGTGCAATTATTTTTGGGGCATCAGATATTCACTTAGTGGTTTTCAGTATAAAGTTTAAATCAATTCATCTGTAAATATGTACCACCTGTTGAGTAATATGTATTTCGCTCCTTTGAGAAATATCTTCCGAATGGCTGTAATAAAAGTATTACAGGTATCTGTTCCAATTATTAAACTCATTAACACCACTACACATCTACCAGATATAAATTATGAAAAATAAATAATTTTCTCTGCAAATATGAGTAGATCAAGAGGTTTGCTGCAACAAAAAAGTAGCTAGTTTTTACGAAATGGCTGAGAAGCCCTGTAGTAAAACTATTTCATTCTCATCAAAAAATAATATTGAACATTTTGGTGAAATAACAAGTTAGAGTCAAATACAAATGCAAAGTAAACTAGTTTTCTGAGATAATTACATATACTAGTAAATGCAAGGTTATTCGCACAATTCCCGCTGCTGCTTTTTGACCTATGCCCCAAGTTTATTACTCGCTGTGATTCTTGTAGATTGAATTTATATGCAAGTATACTATTATACTATTTTCTATTCAAATTTCTTAACACCGACAACCAGTTGCAGACAATTACTCCGTATAATGTCGGCGTCCGTGGCGCAGTTGGTAGCGTTGTTGGCTACGACTACGGATGTTTTGGGTTCAAATCCCGATGTGCACAGTTTTCATAAAGTGACCTTTCAATCGATTTATGGATTTCTGTTCGTAGTCTGAGTGTTTGTAATGTCTAAAAAATTCCCTCCCACGGGGTGTAGCGAGAGCGATTAGCTAACCACTAGTCCTGTCCTAACCCTATCCTTCTAATCCTACTCTCTTCAAAAAAATAGAGGTTGAGCATCTGAGTAACAAGCAGTTCTAATAGAAAAATTCTGTTGAGATACCTTCATTAGGAGGCCATATGCTCCACGTTGGGAATGGACATGGATAAAAAAAAAAAAAAATAATGGAAAATAATTTTAATAAACTTTCGCACCCAGAAATGATTAATTAGATACTAATATTGTAAAAACAAAAAAAAAGTTTATGTTTTGGATGGAGTCAGGAAGAAACCGATTTTTGTTGTAGTATGTTCACACCAACTTAGGAAGAGCCATAAGTCCATGTTCATTAACTTCATCTCAAATTATGCTGCCAATACAAAATGTACACACAAAAGATACAAATGGAAAATTGCACTCATTTTATGACTCACTGAATACAATGAAAAATGATATATTCAATGGATTCGGCTGTATCTTTGAGAAAATTTAATTTTAATATAAAATTAACTGATTATTTATTTAAATTTAGCCCATCAATACTTTCAAAATATTTCGATAAGTTACATTACATTTCATGTTAAAGTTTTCACACTCGTGAAGGTATGACTGGTCCGTTTTTTTATCCAAGATTTCGAGATATGATTTTTCATGCATATTTTAAAATATCACGTAATATGCAATACTAACTAAAGAAGAAACACTCAACCGATATTTTAACCAATCATTTTAAAGGAAATTTCACTTGCAAATATTGCCTAGGCTTAAGGCGATTAAGTAGGTTTTTTTGTCATTCCACGAAAATTGTCAATCGTTTTCCGTCGCTTAAAAAATATGAAACATCGAAATAAATGTTTTTTCTTTTAATAATTATACTATCAAAGTATTTGTTTACACACTGCATTTTTATTTAAATGAAGATGCAGTAGTGTAAATAAATACTTTGAGACTACAATTATTTAAAGAAAAAAAAATTATTTAGATGTTTCATATTTTTTAGGCAACAATAAACAATTTTCGCGAAATGACAGAAAAACCTAATTAATCGCCTTCAGCTTTTAAACATTTATACATGCAGGTACTTAGCGTAATAATCAAATTTAACATTCTACCTGCATTTAAATAATCATTAATTTTGGACTGTAACATAGTAAGTCTTACTCACCTTGCAGTTTGCAGCAGAAGTACTGTATTTTCGCCTTCATATGTACATGCAGCTGTGACCAATCCATACATAGAAGGAAAATTACTGCTCTGCATGTAACCGTGCCCACCACAAGCCATTCTGCAAGTCTCTATGCCTTGGGCGGCATCAGCTGTGCACACCGCTTTCAAGCAACATGCTAATGCGTGGAGCTAAAAATTCGTATAATATTATGGAGGCATTGAAAACAAACATAAATCATATGAAATAATATAACAAACAAAAATCTGAATCACCTCTGGCAGCCTATCCAAATCTCCGGCTTCCAATTCCGAGGAGACATTATTATAATGGTCCCATAACCAATTTGCCATTAATTTGTAAGCATAACATGCAGCAATGCTCGGGAAGATTTTATACTGCTGGGTCACATAGTCCAATATCTGCGGTTCAGGTTCACTGAAAGAAAAAGTAGCAAAATACATTATTTTATACGACAGACGGCTTTTTGTTTCTACGTTTTCCAGCACAGTAGAAGAAAACTATTAACAGGCACATATTTGAAATTATAGTTCAATTGACTTACTCAGGTTTCGGTTGTGACTGTCGTCTAACTGCAGAATATCGAGTTGCAATAGTCACAGCTTTAGAGAGATAATTCACCATATCTTGAACGAGGACCACACGCACAAACATCATTGTGCCATAGGTAAGCTTTGAACTTGGAGATTTCACGTACGTTCCATCCTATTGAAAAACAACAAATCTGTAACTTTTTATCGAAAACTCTACATTAGAAATGTACTATTACGAAGTTTAATATCAATCTATATCTGATTTCGTGATAAGAAATATTGTAAATTGACTCCCATCGCAGTGGTTTTGTGGTTAATATTCTTGATATAGGGTTTGAAAGCACAGCTAGACATACCCCATCTATATTATTTTCTGTTGTGAATAATGTACAATTGAACTTTTTTTGGGGCAATATTGTATTCATCTATGATATATTTATAGTTGTGTATAGATACAGCCAAAGTGGATGTCCGATAACACGTGGGGGAAAATTGAAGAAAGAGCGAGGCTTAAATCACTGAGGGACAGTGAGACAGACCCAGACCGGATCGAGGATCGCCAGACAGACTATCGGTACCAAGATAAGATAGTAAAAAAATCTGTGCGACTCGATAAACGCCGATTCATGGACAACCGGATTGAAGCAGCAGAGGAAACTGTACGGAATCCCAACCAAGATTAACGCCATCATCAAATGCATGCACGAGGGCAGTGAATGCTGTGTTCGAATCAGCGACGTAATGACAGAATGGTTTGGGGTCTCAACCGGGGTCACACAGGACTGTGTTCTGGCTCCGTCCTCTTTATAATAATCCTCGACTTCATCCTGAGGAAGTCAATTCCACCCGACCGAGGTGTGGCCGTTGTCCCCAATCTGAGGCTACAAGACCTCGAGTATGCTGACGACGCTGTCATATTTGACAAATCTGTCGAGGGTATTCAGGAAACAATGAACAGGCTGCAGAGCAACTCGTATCGCATTGGCCAGTCGACAGCTTCAGGTACTTGGATGTACACATCACGGGAGATGGCAATCCGCGTAAAGAGCTCGCAATCCAATTAGGGATAGCTGGAGCAACCTTTAACTCAATGCATTTGACAAATCTGTCGAGGGTATTCAGGAAACAATGAACAGGCTGCAGAGCAACTCGTATCGCATTGGCCAGTCGACAGCTTCAGGTACTTGGATGTACACATCACGGGAGATGGCAATCCGCGTAAAGAGCTCGCAATCCGATTAGGGATAGCTGGAGCAACCTTTAACTCAATGCGGAAAGCCTGGGACTCATGGCTGCACTTGGTCAGAACCAAGTGCCACTTATGCAACGCACGCATTCGGACAGTGCTGCTTTACGGTTGCGAGTCATGGCACCTCACCAAGGCACAGGGTAACCGTATACTGTGCATTGAAAACAGATGCTTGCGGCAAATACTAGGGATATGGTGGTTTGATTTTGTCAGGAACTCGGAGGTAAGAGAGCGGACGGACCAGTCTCTTATTAAGTCCAAAATAAAAAAGCGACAATGGACCTGGCTTGAACACGTGCTGCGGATGCCCCAGGGGAGCCTGAACCCTGCCTGTCTCTTCTACCAACCAGATGGATTCCGTCGCCCTGGAAGGTCGCTGATGACCATCCGTAGGATGTATTAGGCGGAGCTACGGGACGTCGGGATGACCTGGGAGGAAGTGAGGACACTGGCGGGGGACCGAGAAGCTTGGAGGAACCGCATGATGGCCATATGCTCCGAATAGGGAGCGGATATGGTTTATATATAGATACAATAGTATCAATAAATATTTACTGCAGTGGACAGCGACACATATTAAGAAGTAAAAGATTCAAGCAACGGTCAGCTAAAACCATATTTGGCGTCAATATGATAAACAGTAGAAAGTCTCAATAATATAACAGGTAATAACAGACTGTACCTCAAGAACTTGTGCATTTTTCATGAGCATCTGTTCTCTGGGTATTCTGACATTTTTGAATCCCAAGAATCCATTATTGGTGCCATTCATACCGAGTTTTGTTCCTATCTCTCCGATTTTTATTCCCGGTAATGGCATGTGAGTCTCTTCATCTCTCAACTGAACGATGAATGGATGTATTCCATAACAAACTTCATGTGTGTAAAGTTGGGCCACAACTACTGCGTAGTTTGCAGTGTGTCCTACTATAAACATAAATACAACAAAAATGTGTCTTGAAATCGGTCACTAAGTATATAAACAATGAGTTTTTCAATAAAAAGAATGTTAAACATACATCCACCAGGCCACCATTTGTACGATGTTAAAGTTGGACTGTTCAAAATAAATTCTTTCGTATTGGCGTCATATTCTGCTGTTGTCTCAAGTCCACGAATGAATGTGCCATGACCAAGTTCAGTCTGAAAAACAAATATGATGAAATATGAATATAAATAATGTTCATTTTTAAATGGCTTCTCATCTAATCTTTCCTCTCAAAAAATCCTTAGCGATGAATAATACACGTATGTGCTGTTTCATCAAAATAGGCTTCCATAGATTTTAAATTTGTAGTTCATTAATAATACTATAATATTATTTTAATAATTCGACACAATACAACCGTTTGGCAATATAAGAGTAGTCTACATTTTATAACCTATTTCATGTGATATAAGTATTATTGGTATATTATACCTCTATCAACAGTCGCCAAGCTGGCGGAGAATAACGTTCATGATATATTCAGCAGTGAATGTGTTAAATCGGGAGAAAAGTGAATTTGAAAATGGAAGTTGTAATAACTGAAAGTCTTGTTAATTCTTCGCACTTCAAATATTTTAATAAATTGATTTTAAAACAAATTGTAAATTAAAATTCCACCTGAATATAAATTAAAAGCATAAGGAATTTTTTTTTTAATACTCATAATGATTATTTTATTCATTGAGTAAAACCATTGTTGGATCGAATTTTCTTTTTATGTTATATTCGTAATTTAAAGTTCTTAAAATTTTAAATATGCCTTCCTAATTGTTGTGTGAGATGATCAATCTACATTGTGTTATATATGTCAGTTAATTGAATGTTGCCATAGTAACATAGTAATTTTCTAATTGATATCACAAATATAATAATGAGACATATTATTAGTTACAGTATTAAGAATTATTAAGAACAGAAATCATTTTTGGAATTCTAGGCATTTTTCAACAATCACAAATTATCTCAGATAACTAAATTATTAAATAATCTAATATTCTGTGCAAGTACATTTTTTTTGTATCTTCCATGAGAGATAAAAAATATGATATACGTAATCAAAACAGCAAAGTTCATTTGAATATTTAATTCATATCAAAAGTTGAACGATAATAATAATTATTATAATTGATTGATTGTTGAAAAATTATTATTAAATATATGTACAATCACATTTTTTTGTTCTGTTTCATCCACAGTATTAAATGGAAAATTATAAAAAAAAAATGGATTGAATATTACGATTACCTATTGAATAAATATTGATCAGTATACAAATATAAAATGTTACTATAAATAATAAGTACTTGAGCATATGTTCCGATGATGCTGCAGTTCCACGCCTTAGAAATCCACTCAGCTTGCTGAGCCACTGTGCCTTGACCCATGATAGCAGGAATAAACATGACATAGTGGAGAGTGACCGGAGACCCGTCTTTTAAAATAGCCGAGCCGAGCATTCCTCCGAGGACATCCCTGTGAATTACATTTGTTTAAAGCCAGCTTTCAGGTAGTTGAAACTTTTTGCCTATATTTTAGTCTCATTTTAAAAGAGAATTTTTGTCATAAATGTTATGAAAATGACAGATAACCATTACTCAATATGAATTCAACAACAGTTAAAACAACTCACTGTTACAAACACATAAAGGATTTTTTTTTCCTAAAGAAACCTTCAATATCACATCTATTTACACCTGATTCTCTTTTTTGCATAGGGGATACGTTCCATTACTACCGTGCAAAAAAAACCGTCTACAAAAAAGATAAAGTGCACAAATAAAAATAGGAGAAAGGTTCCATTACTTAAAAACCCCCGAAATATAAAATTTTTGAAATCAAAAATTGGAATTCATTTTTTATTTATGATGGGTTTTTATGGTCAAAATAACAAGTTATGCAGGAGTCATGAATCTTGCATCTTAAAATTCGCCAAATGACAGAAAATGACCATATACACAAAGAGCGAAAGTGTTTAATAATAATACTGTATTTAATAATACTTTTTACAACTGTGTAACAGTAAAAAATCAGTGTAAAAAAATAATTCGTCCGTTTTCTTAGACTGTGTAAAAAAAAGGTGCAAAAAGATAAGGGTATACAATTAAAACCACTGGTGGATCATTTAAAAATTCACAACAAAACTATATATTTTTTTATTTTTTGGAGACATTTTATCCAAAAAAAATGCCCCATTGTATTGTTACACCTGTCTTTCAAGGAGCTGTCAAATCTAGTTGATTAATCGTGGAATTTGGTGTAAAAAATTATGAAAATTGATAAAATTTTATATTCTACAATTAACATATTACAATGGATAGTTTTAACAGGCGGGAAATACAGTCGGAGTATAGAATAAATGTACTAAATAAACAAAATACGTATGAAGTAAAAAGAAATGTAGATAGGTAAAATAAATAAAAATGTCATAACGGAACAAACAAATGTTGTAAAATAAATTTTCAGTTAGTGTTTCAAAATTTGGCAATTTGAAGTCGGCGTAATTTTGATGTCAGAGAAATTTAGATTCAAGCGATTTCTGTATATTATACACTTGAAGTGGTGCAGTCAGAAATACTTGCCCAATTAACACTATTGCTTACTGATGTTTTGATCCCTACAAATGAGATTCAATTTATTAAATCAATAATATGTCAGTGTCCGTGGCGCAGTTGGTAGCGTCGCTGGCTACGGTTACGGATGTCTCGGGTTCAATTCCCGGTACGAACTGTTTTCATAGATTGGTTTTTCAATCGATTTATGGATTTCTGTTCGTAGTCTGAGTCCTCCCTCCCACCCATCCCATCCTCACGGGGCGTAGCGAGAGCGATTAGCTAACCACTAGTCCTGTCCTAGCCCTATCCTTCTATCCCTACTCTCTTCGAAAAAAAGAGAGGTTGAGCAACCGAGTAAGAAACAGTTCTCGTAGAAAAATTCTCTTAAGATGCCTCCATTAGGAGACCATATGCTCCACATTGGGAGCGGACATGGAAAAAAATATATATATTTGTGCAATTATATTTATGAGCTTATAATTACCAGAGATTTTCTTTTTTACCCAACTTGAGGTAGATTTTCTCCAGCTTCCCAATACCTGACAGTAGAATAAATTTTTAAAAAACTCTACTAATTTTGCCTCCTCAATATAAATTGGCTATCCGAAGCCCATGAATCTTTTATAGATCGCGAAGTCGCGGTTATTGCAACTAAAAAAATGTTTTGTTGTAATTTGTAAATATTGTTATCAGCAAATTTTTTTAGTTCGGCTTCACATATTAAAATTTTCATAAAACTTTTACTAAATTTTACTTAAGTAGTATGAATTTTGTAGAAAAGGCTAAATTTTATTCAAGAATAGTGAATGTGAACAGCTTGGACAACTTTTAATATGCATAAGCAAAAATGAACTAAAGATAGCCAACTCTTCAGATTTTAATGAAATTGAGTACATCATTCAATAATCATTCGAAGCAACAGATTATAAAACGAATGTCTTCTACATTAGATAAAAATGTAAAATACGTGTCGTGTAATAGTTGGGTTATGGAACTACTCACACATTTATCGTCATATTTGGTAACATTACACCTGGTTCACTAACTTTACACACAAGAACTGCAAAGAACTTCTCACTCTATTTATTCAGATTTTCAGAAAATACTGTTTTAAAGTCAGTAACTCTTGCATCAAAAACTTACTCAAATATTATATATTTTAAAAACAAAACACAACTTGTTCGTACTATTTCCACTTATTTATAATGATCAGGACCGGTTTCGCTCATCACGAGCATTATCAACCAGTGAAATTGACAGAAACTTAACACCAGTTGATAATGCTCGAAACCGGTCCTGATCACTATAAACATGTGAAAGTAGTACAAACAAATTGTGTTTTATTTTTAAAATATAATGTCTTTCCACCAAGAGTTGACAGTTGACACCCTAAAAATGGCAAGTATTACATCCTAATTAAATGAGGAAATTTTCACGAGTCTTCATAATCTGGCAACATGCTTCAATTTTGGTGGTATCGAAAGACTTTGGAGTCTTTGTATCTTCCATACTGCTGCCTATATATTATTGTTTATCAGTTATAATATAATAATTATCTTTTTGTCAATAAGCTATTGGTGTCTTATTCAGTACAGCTTTGGTTTAAATTGCGTTTTTTTTTTGTTTGTTATAATTAATGCAGTTTTTATATTGTGCTTTTTGCTTAAACTAAGCCATTGCGCAAAATTCACAGGCCCATATCACGGGAGCGATTGCATCTGAAGACTTCATAATCCATTTTTTCATATAAAAATGTATGAAATTTGGCATGTGTGAGTACACTGTTGACGTCAATCGAACTGGACTGATCTGATCTGGCTGTAAACAAATAGAACTCTAGTAACTTACTGATATAAAAGAAAATGCAATACCTGAACTGTTGCATGCCTCCGCCATCACTTCCTTCTTGACAGATTTGAATCTTCTTAAAAACCAAGCATGCTTTTCGCACAGCTTCTTCATATTTTTCTTTGTGACTTAAATATTCCGGGGGAACTGAATCCTTTGCTATATCCGAATCCTTCAGAAACAATATCTCTAAAAGAAGACACTAAAAATTAATTTTATTATGATTAACAATCTGTCAATATTACGACAGATTGTGTGAAGGTCTGCATACAGCATACATTTACTATTATTTATTTATTATTTACGTAAGAAACCATTGGATAGGTCTCACTACATACTTAAGTATACTACACACATTTAATTTTAAAAGACATTTATATAGCAATGTAAAATTAATTGCCTGTTTTCCTTCGCTCTTGAGTTTTCTTCTAGCCACCATCCAACAAATGAGTTAATTCTTTAGGATTAAATGTACATTTATCTCTCTCTTTTTGTAAATCTGGATTACACTGGATGGCTGACATTATTTTTGGCTGAATAAAGCTGTAAAGATGAGATAACTTGAACTATGTACGAAAAAAATTAAGTAAAATATTTATTATTTGTCTCGAACGTTTCTAGCTCTGAAACAGTTTGGGTCAGCAAAAGTTATATTAGTAATACATTTCTGACAATTTATTGTCTAGTCAGATTTTTGTTTTTTAAAACTTTTGTTAAATATGCAGTCCAATTTCCCATCCAAAAATCGGGAATTTTACAACATTACTTTGACGGCGTTAAAATTTCATTGACAGTTTACGTATAATTATTATACAAGCAATTTTTAATATTACTAAGACCAGTTTCTAGGGATATTACTACTAAAATTTGTAGGAAGCGAATATTATATTTGCTCTCTTATGGCCGTCGAACTTTAAAATAAATGTGTAAGTCATGAACTTTGAACTCAAAAACGGAATACATATCAAGCTTTTTTCTTAAAGTATCTTCTGTCCTGACAGAGTAAGGAATTTCTCATATATATATTAGCAAATACAGCAAACAGCAAAAAAATGCATAAGACAACGAGTAACAAATTTACCAATAAACGTATGCAAAACTTCACGCAACGTACAATTGAGCACAATCAACTAAACTAGTTTTAGTATTTTATAAATCCAGTGTCATGAAAGCACACACTTCGAAATAATCCCCACCAGAACTGTCAGATGTACGTCATAATCTGTTTACGAAATGCTTGCGTGATGGAACTAGTGTATTATCTATGGATGGAACTACAGATATCATTCAAATACAATATTGAATAAAAAAAATAGTAATAATCATGCCGATGTTTTTTTTTTAATTATTTTTATTCACAATTACCTACATTAGTAAGCAGTGTTGAATTTAGAAAAAAGTTTGTTGATAAAATTAAAAAATTTTCTTCTATTGATTTAACTTCATTTTAATATTACACATAGGTAGGTATTTAATTATTTTGGCACATTACGTAACTTAAGTCTGAAAACAAATTATTTATATGTATTGAAATGCTACACGGGTGTATTCACTTGTGAAAACTATATGTATTCTTAAAAATGAATGTATTTTGAAGCTTATTATAGCTACCCACTAATAAAAGTTTAAAATCATCAACAGACATGAAATTGGGAAAAAATGCTCCTACTGTCCCATTTTTTCTAACAGGGATGAGCTATATTCCATTGCGTTTCTATCAAGAAAGTGTAGATTACTTAAAATATAATGATAAATAATGTTATAGCTTAAGGCAGCGGCTTCCAATCTTAATGCTACGACGCCTCCACAAAAAAATATATTTAATTAAGACACGTTTTAAATATAAAAAACAAGATTACGCTATAACAAATACGTACATGCAGTGGTGTAGCAAGGGATTTTCTTTATATCGTTGAAACTCGTTTTTAACCTGTTTTAATCTGTTGTATTTTTTTGTAATGAACTTTTCGGCACATGATAAAGTCGACTATCTAAAACGAATAAAAAGCGGATACTGAATAATATTACACTTTATTCATTAACGAACTATTTAAACTTACTATCGGCGGTGCTTAAATAAATAAAGCATTGTTTCACGGATCAATAACAATTTTATGAACTCTTTCAGATTACATGAATATAAAATGATGTCTCCATACTTATCAAATAAAAGCTTCTATTGTGTCCAATGATATTCGAGACGTTATAAATTGTTTTTGTTATCAAGAGTACTCATGATCCGAACATAGTCCGAAATATTTTTCTGAAGAACAAATCCCTTACCCGGGCCCGGCCCGAGCCCGAATAACAATTGTCTCTACCCACTCGAACCCGGCCCACGGGCCGAGCTTAGTAGAGACCCACGGGCCAAGCCCGGGCAGACCGTGCAAACCTCTAGTAGGTAGTGAATAAAACTTGTTTTGATTTAATTAAAAATATAAATAAAATCTTTCATAATCACCGTGAAAAGACTTGTGTTTCAAAATAGTTGTATTAAAATAAACGGTAATTTGGTTATATGGGATTCACGTCTAATAGAATAATTTTTAAATTCTGATACCTACCCTTTTATTGTAAATAAACCATAAATATAACATTTGAGCAACTCTCTAGAAGGTCTATAGTCTATTTCCGCCGTGGCCATTTTGAAGTCTTTTCAGACACGTTGAGAACAACGGCGGCAGCATGAGGTAAGCGGTCTTCGATAAAATACGGAAAACTATATTTTGAAGTGTGATTTATCATCTGAATATATCTAGAATTCGATGTTTTATCGGCACAAAGTTGAATAATTCACCCTATTTAAATAATTATCCATCGTGTGTACAGGTTATGTCTTCTAATGTTGAAGTTTATAAAGTACAAACATGGCGCTGACCACATGTGTATGTCAAGAATTATTTCATATTAGTACAAATTGCAGCTTCTTTTCTCACCGATTCCATGGTAATTGCTTGTATTCAACGTTTTTAAACTCTTTCGTCATTTCAGTTCTCTCAAGGTGCAGAAGAGGCTAGCAGCCTCTGTTATGCGCTGCGGGAAAAAGAAAGTTTGGTTGGACCCTAATGAAATCAATGAAATATCGAATACCAATTCCCGTGAGTACAGTGATCTTGCTATATTATTTATCGAATGTGGTAAATTTCAGGTTGTGTAAACATGAACTGTCACCTCCACATGTTACTTATTAAATATTGCTGTCAAAGGAATAATCGAATTGTACTTGTTGTACAAGTTGTCTACTTACCCTTGATCAATTACCATATATGTACGAAACTTTTTCAACTTCTCGTTTACAGTGCAATTTTTTCTATTAGTCCAAGACGTATCTTCGATTAAATTAACTGCTACTATTCGTATCTGAAGCAGCACTTCTAGCACCAAATCTGTAAACCTTAAATTACATAGCATGCAATATTATTTGCTTCACATTGTAGAGTTGCATGAAAATTTGGAATTATTGCTACGTCCATGCTTGTGTTCGCCATGAAGCCAATTTCGTAAATATGCTTTGCAACATGCTATTCTTTTTTCCGTCTGAACAATTACTGAGTCGTGCTCAAAACATCCATTCTCCGGGAACTTTAATTGCGTATAGGAAATTAGCAAAAAATCTAATTGTTGAATATTTCAGATTCCTATTTATTATTGCTGTGTGGTTTCTTCGTTTCATGTCTAAGAAGTTTCGTCTGACATATTACTGTAACTTTTTCACACTTATGTTCGTATTTCGCGTAAATTATCGATTTACTGGATTCACATGTATGATAATTTGACATTTTCTTGGTAATTAAATTTCCCATGGAAGTGTATTGTTATCAGCGGCATTTCGAAAATTTTCCGGTTGAAAAGAGTAGCATGTTGTAAAACACATTTACCATCAATAATATTAATCACTTCTAGAAATGTTATGTGATTTAGGAACCCAGAGTTTTATTTGATAATACTTAATAATTTGTTATTTCAGGTCAGAATATCAGAAAACTGATTAAGGATGGTATTGTTATTAAGAAGCCCGTCGCTATTCACTCCCGAGCTCGCGTGCGCAAGAATAAAGTCGCACGCAGCAAAGGACGTCACTGCGGCATGGGTAAAAGAAAGGGTACAGCTAATTCCCGTATGCCTGTTAAGGTGAGCGCAAAGTTTTTCAACGAATGTCTAGGAAATAATTTTATCCCAATTAAATTATTTTGATATTGAGTAAAACTGAGAAAAATAATTAGAATTCAGTACTTTGTTATGACTGGTTATGAGTAGTTTATATCGAAAGCCAATAGTCTTCCTGTCCTCGAAAATTTTAGCATATTTAAGAATGGGGATGCTTGTGAAAAAATATATTTTATACATTGGTTGATGACATAATTTCTCACCTTTTAATGTTAAAAAATTTTAAATCCCTGATACCCGTTACCCCTTTCTGTGTCTGAAACTAATTAAATATATCTTTTTCAGTTATTATGGGTTCAAAGAATGCAAGTGTTACGTAGACTGCTCAAGAAGTATCGTGAGGGCAAGAAAATTGATCGTCACTTGTACCACACTCTGTACATGAAATCAAAGGGTAACGTGTTTAAGAACAAGCGCATCCTGATGGAATACATTCACAAGAAGAAAGCTGAGAAGACTCGTTCTAAGATGTTGAGCGACCAGGCGGAAGCCCGCAGAAACCGCGTCCGCTAAGCTCGTAAGCGACGAGATGAGCGAATCGCTACCAAGAAAGACGAATTACTTCAGTCTTATGCCAGGGAAGACGAAGCTTCAGTTACAACAGCCAAGAAGTGAATTAATTAATATACTTTATTATAATAAATGCTCATTTTATTCATTTCATGTTAAAGTGTTTGACATAGTGTGAGTAAATTGATTGTTTAACAAATTGTTTTTTATTTCCACTACCATGAACTTTCAAATATTTCTTTATTCACCCTCTGTTGACCCAGAAGCAGCACCATAGCAGGCAGACATTTATGAGTTTTACTAAGTAATTGAAATTTATTTGATCTATCGATGGAAAGTTTGCTTGCCACATGCTATATGACAAGAGGTAATAGTAATATGTAATGGATCTTAGCCGTTAGCTCACAACAGAAGTCTCGGTGTTGGCTGGGAAACAATGATTTCTCTCTTGTTTCTTCTATTGTGGTTCCATGCTTATGTTTCCTAATATAAACTATTTTTTCAATCGTAAGGTTATAACCCGATCGACTGCAATTTTTTATTCACTAACACTTACCATTTGATTTCAGCAAATTACATTCAATTAGCTTTACTTCTGAAGCCAACTAACGTAAACATTTATGAACTTCGTCTTTATTCAAAGTAAACAATTATTGATATAATTTAAGACATCGACTGAGGGTGCTTGATGGAATTTCAATATTAAATTTGGATTATTGAGATTTTGTACACTTCCATGTACATACATGGAAGTGTACAAAATCTCAATAATCTAAATTTAAATAATTATTGTTAATAAAGTAACTTTGAATGGGTGAAGAATTGTTTATTTAGAAATAGCTCATTTCTCCCCTCATAATTTACATTAATACCAGGATACAGATTATTCCTTTGGTGTTCGGTAGTGGAGGATATTGTTGAATGTATGTACCTACACTTCCTTATTGATCAAATTGGGAAATAGATTTCTCATGTTATATATGTGGTCGAGATAATTGTATTCAATGTTGATGGTCATATATTTATTCACCCATTTAGTAGTTTAAGATATCAACTGAAGGGATTGATGTAAATGTCAACATCAAATTTGAATCATTAAAATTTTGTACAATTCTATAAATTTCGTCAAACTAAGCCAGGTCGAGTTCATCAGTGCACTTGAATATCGTGAAGGTGAAACCCGGCCCTTCATTGAAATGAATAAATTATGTTATAAGAGTAGAATATAATCGGTTGATAATACACGTGATGAGTGGAACCGGTCCTGATCATTATAAACATGTGGAAGTAGTACAAATTGTTTCATTTTTAAAATATAATGCTTTTCCACCAAGAATTGACAGTTTACACCTTGACCTTTCCCTTACTATGTAAAATAAATCCGCGCGCTACGGTGCGAGTGTATTCATTACACATCATGCATTTATGGTTGATAGCCGGAAAAATAAGAATATTCACAGACATCGCTTAAATTTATTAAAGTTGAAGACGACATAGTCAACATGAAGTAGTAATTAAAATTGTATCTCTGAAAACATGAAAAAACATCGGCCGATGACAAACGGCTTAGCAGACTACCCCAAACGTAGGCTCGAAAGCTACTGGCTTGCGTTCGACACTTTTCGTGCAATCTTGAAAGAAACGACGCGACTGGGCCTCTGTCTCTTGCGTTGTCATTCATATGTGAGGTGATGCGAAAAATGTTCAGTGTCTGCTGGCTGATGTATCCACTTGCACAACTCGGAATATGTACATAACACACTCGCACACGTATGATTGTATTGGTAAATTTATCCCGGATTTTGGACAAAATATCACCGTTGGGCCCAATGGCATGTCAGTCTTATTACTATTATTATGTTATTGAAAGCGTAAATGTACAACGGAGGAATATCTAAACGCAGTATTTATTATATGTATAGATATTTTAATTATTAGAAGCTATGTGCACTAGATACACATCACAGAAAAGGAAAAGTGAAATTATGTTCTGCGCATATTTTTTAAAATTTTGTTTTATATGCTGACTGAAAAGGAAAAAGGATGTTACCCACACCAAAAACTATTGTGTATAACTTACGAAACGTGCTAATACACTATTGACTATATTTATGTAATATATCGATTTTAGAAAGGAAAAAGGACTTATCTCTCTGTCCTTTTACAATATTTTTGCGATAATCACAATGGATACAATTAAATATACATTTTGCTTGGGCCATACAACATTTTTTGTGTGTGGGTTACATCCTTTTTCCTTTCCACAGTTGATGTATTTTCGTGTTTTTCAAAACTTTTTTTTTAATTTTTGCATTATGTCCATACATATTTTCCTCAGAAGTCATTGTTTTGTTTTGTCCAGTTACCACAATATTTACGATCATGATAACGGAATTTCATTTAAGTAAGTGATTCTCTTATAACAAACAATTTAAAAGGGTGAATGGACTGCACAAAAATATGTGACCTGCGGGTCGTAGTTTGTCCAGGCCCAATTTAGGTTATATAGAGCAGTTAGCAACCTACAGCTATTAATTGCCTGCCATGTTGAAAATAAATGTATTTTAAAACCTATGGAAGAAATCTTGAAAAGGTTGTGAATAAAAAAAAATGCAGAGGGTCCTTCTACCATCTGAACACTGAGTTGTATATTATACACTATGTTTTGTAAATTTGTAAAATTGTAAATTTCTTAACTTACACAGCAGTGATAACGAAATAAATTTAACAGCATTTGCTTAATATTGCATGAAAATATATTTTGGTATGTAAAATACAATAGGTAAATTATGACTAAGGTATAAAATATTTGGTAATTTATGACCAGAACAAGTACAGTGGAACCCTGATCTATCGTTTTCCCCTCGTGCATTGTTAATTTTTTATAGTCGCAGCAAAACACCCGTAAGAATAATGTTAAAAAACCTGAACTCATTGTCCCTCGATTTATCGGTCAATTACTATGGTCCCGTCACAAATAAAACCCTAATTTTAACCATATTCGCTCCCAGTGTGGAATGTTGGACTCCTAATGTAGCTTATCTCAACAGATATTGTTCTGGGAGAACTGCTTGTTACTCAGTTGCACAACCTCTTTTTTTCAAGAGAGTATAGATTGAACGCTAATTAATAAATCCAAATAGTGGTTAGGTAATTCCCACTGCCATGCCCCATTTTTAGGATCGGATGGGTGGGAGGGAGTGCTAGGCATCTCAGACATCCATGCCTTCGAACACAAATTCATAAATCAATTTATGAAACTGCCCATGCTGGGATATATGAGGCAAATATATATTGGCATCAAATATCTGCCGCCTGGTTGAAAACGATTGCCTTTCGGCACTTAATTGGAATGTGTTCCCTGTGCCTATAGTAAGTATTTCAAACCCTGTAGCATTATCATACAAATAATCATTTCACTGATAACAATCAAGCCTCGTATTCTCTAGGGGACAAATGTAGCAACATGATGCTCAACATCCACATCAATGTCTCAGGAACAATGTTGCGGAACATTTTACGCATCAGTTATGGAGGAGGTTGTGTTGGTCAGTTTTTAGACAAAATGAGTTATGAATGTAGTTTTGTAGAATTTAAAATTTATGTTAAGCTTATGAAACCTTTAGACTACATATTCTTCTGAATTTGAATCATTTTGAATTGTAAAAAAATAACTATTATGAAAACATGACCTATCATCACACTTCGATACTTCTCACCATATATTTATGATATTATGGACGTGAAATGTATAAAAGTTTTTATCCTCGAAGTGGTGTATAAAAATGCATCTTGACCTTAACATTCAGAGATATGAAAATATGTCACTTAGTAAAGGCATGCATAGTTCTGTCATATTTAGTTGATTTATAATTTTCAATAATAAATAAATTTATCACACATATGACATTTTATAGTATGTTTATAATGATTGAAAACAGCACGCTCTTGTTTCCACACTGCTGTCATGTCGAGCGACACCTTGCGCACCCGGCTACAATCGTCAACATTGAACGCGGGACTGACGTGTGGCCTGTGCGCTCGCTCACGGAGCGATAACATGCAACCGTGTCCCGCGTCACGTAGAATTGCCATACTATGTCGTGTGCAACATTGCGTAGACGTCACGTTGAGGGACATTTTGTTAGTGAATACGAGGCTTTATTTCACACAAATTAAAATTATATCTGATTTTATATACAATTCTCTTTCATGTAAATTTTGAGTGCAAAATTTTTTATTTTCGTCATCAATCAAATGGACCGCAAATATTAGCAATGTTGCATTCAAAAATTTTTGGTGAAGAGGGTGAAATGTATTGATTTATGGCATCGCAACTTGAAGGAACCAAAGAAACTCCAGCCCCTTCTACATTCCGTCATTTTTCGTGTACTTTTAAATGTCTCGTGAGTGATCCCCTTTGGATGAAAGCCTGATTACATTTATCACATTTATGTGGCTTTTCACCCGTATGAGTTCTGCGATGATCGATCAATCGCCTTTTCGATATAAAATTCATTGAACAAAAATCACAATTGAACGGTCGTTCACCCGAATGAATGCGGCCGTGTTCAATCAAAAATGACTTAGTTGAATAAGACTTGTTACATATTTCGCAGATGAACGGTTTAATACCGTTATGAATAAGCATATGTCTTGATAAATCAGCCTTAGTAAAAAATGGAAATCTACAAGTGTCGCAAACGAAGCGTCTATCTTTATGTCTAAACATATGAGATGTCAAATAGCTGGTGGACACAAACTTCTTGCCGCAAATTTTGCATTCATGGTTTTTTTCACGGTTTTCTGTGTGTGTATCTACATGATTCTGGAAAATGAATTATAAATTATGCATTATTATAACCTTACAATAAAATATATATTTTCAAAAAGCAACAATAAAAAAATTATGTCAATATGATTATGAACATCACTATCCTGGAGAGTAGAAAAATTATACATTTCGATGGTGATTTTTCAGCAACTCAGCAACAACAGGTAATTTTCACCATTTCATGAAATAAAGATTGACTCGCCGCAATGATTGGTTGCAAAAAAATTATACCTAACCCACAAGTTATAAAAAATTTTATTACTTGTAAGCCTCCAGCTGATTTATATGATCCTCCACAAATATGGCAAACAAAGTCTTTCCTCTTTTGGTGCAATTTTTGGTGATTTCTAAGAGTCATGGAGGTTTTATAAAGTTTGCCACAAGTTGGACATTCCAAGGACTTTCCTGTTGTCATATGAACAAACTCTTTATGTCTGCGTAGCCCGTGCCATTGCTTAAATTTTTTATCACAAATATGACATGAAATTTCATCCTGAAATAAATTACATCCATTGGCTGGTTATATAGATAGAAATTTTTTTTCCATGTCCGCTCCCAATGTGGAGCATATGGTCTCCTAATGGAGGTATCTTAACAGAATTTTTCTATGAGAACTGCTTGTTACTCAGTTGCTCAACTTCTCTTTTTTCGAAGAGAGTAGGGATATAAAAATAGGGTTATGGTAGGACTAGTGGTTAGCTAATCGCTCTCGAAACGCCCTGTGAGGATTGAATGGGTGGGTGAGGACTCAGACTACGAACAGAAATCCATAAATCGATTGAAAGATCAATTTATGAAAACCGTCCGCGCCGGGAATTGAACCCGAAACATCCGTAAACGTAGCCAGCGACGCTACCAACTGCGCCACGGACGCCGACGTATATAGACAGAAAAAATATGAATTACTGAGTTTCAAATAGCTCAATGAAAGTAATTTCCTTTATTCTTAGATAAATAATAATAAGCAAAATGTAAAAAGAAGTTTTCCACGTTAACAAAATGAGTAAATGAAAGCAAAATATGAATTATGTTCAAACAAAACAAAACATCTCATTTAGTAATTTACTCACCAAATATATTAAGTTTTCATTATAATGTACAATTTAAGATATAATTTAAGATTTTAAGTTTAATTTAAGATATATTTAAGAGAATTTAAGGTATATATGTACCTTTCCTCCTTCGTGTAATTTTTTATGAGCTTCCAATCTTTCAGGATATGCAAATTTCTTGTTACATTGAAGACACGGGTGATCTAAATTGAAGTTCTTTCTGTCTTTAAGTAGCTTCTTTCTCCATTTAACTTTCAATTCTGTTTTCTTTTTAAATTTCTTTCTTTTTTTGCTGCAATATAAGTAGCATTCATTTTTATCCAAAAATCTTTATGAAAAACCATTCAAATATGGATCTTCATTTCATTCAAATTAAGCATATAAAAATGCATCATCAAGGTTTTGAAGTAACAAAAATATTCAGTGTTCACCTCAGAAACGATAGGTAAACTGATAAATCAACACATTCTCTGTAGTCTTCAAGAGATAATATGATTAGGCATTTATTGTTTTCGTGCATCTATTTTCGTCAACGATTGATCAAGAACCCACTGTATCATTTCACACATTGTGAAAGATCAATTGTTGGTAACTAGGACATCGTGTTAATAAAATACAGTCTTTTATTGATTAAATTGGTGGAACTCCATTATAATAAGGTAAAAATAATGAAGTATTTAGTTAAACTAGTTACTCTTACCTATTACACTCTTTTACAAAATTTTTGCTACACAGTAGTAGATTGTTACCTATGCATTTAAATACATTTAAATACATTGACATTTCAATCGATTTCTGAATTCTATAATCAGTTTTCACAACACCATATTTTGAAATGCTCTATTAAAAATGCATGTGCTCCATGTTGGGAGTACACACGGTACTTACATTTCTGATCTGTCGACCGTAATCATGGTTTCATTGATGTCCTGATTAAAGACATTATCAGAATCTTCATTTAAATCTGAAGAGAAAATATTTTCTCCTAAATTAATATCACCGATATCTGGAAAACAATATTTTCATAAAACATGACATGTAACATATAACAGGAATAAATATCGACAACAGAAACTAATACATTACACATCAGTTATTACAGCAATCTATTCTTAGCAATGGTATGAACTTGTTCAACTTCATTGGATCATTTGATAGTGATTAGGGGCCGTTCATATGACTACTGATGCGAAGCCGGGAAAAAATTGGGTTTTTACCCGGGAAATAGTCAAAATGGTGTGATGTCATATATGGACGCGCCGTCATGTGATGATTCTGAATGTTTTATTGGAAAAAAAGTGGAATATTTTGACCAAAAATTTAAATTATTTCATCATCCATAGCTTACCGTCATTTTGAACGGGCTTATAAACTTAAAAATATTACCAGTAAAAACTAGTGGAATATTATATTTACAATTTTATACATAATACTTGAACATGTTTATAATGATCAAGACTGGTTTCGTTCATCGCTAGCATTATAAACTGATAAAATATAAATTATAATAAGGATATCTATATACATAAAATTTAATGTCAATAATTACAAAGTATATCAAATATAGAAGAACTAGACTTAGTTTTTAAATTAACATATTTTGGTACAATGCTATGGCAACAAATTCACGCGTTGAGACACTAAGCATTGTTTTAATTTATATTTTTTATATATGACATTAAGTAAGTTTCGTCGTACACACTTTTAAGGTGTAAAGCGAATCTGGTTCTGACAGCATCTCAACATATTTGGAAGTAGTACAGAACAAATTGTGTTTTATTTTTAAAATATAATGTCTTTCCACCAAGAATTTAGTTAACACCTTAAAAGTGACATAATATTTGTACTATTTCATTCCAACAAGGATTAACAAGGACCAATTTTTAAGTTATAAATAATATGACAAAACTATGCATTTATAGATTAACCGGTTGATCGGTTGAATTTTTTTCAAATTTTGTAAGATGATATCTTGGGACTGCAAGGGTTGTTACAGAAAACGTTAAATAAAAGGACAGAAGATCAAGTCAGAAGGTCTAGAAATTTGTACAATAGAAAAATGTTTACCTGTCAGAGTTGGTTTTTCCATGCAACCATTAAATTTAACAATTTTCTCTTTGAAATCGGATATAAATGAGTCTTGTATTTCAATTTTAATATCATTTTTGTTTAATTCTACTTGTAATTCTATGTTGGGTTTTATATCGTCTCCTATTTTGGCACAGTCTCGCAATGTCCTATTGGACTCAATACATTGCTTCTTGAAGTAAAATAATTTGTCAAGCAAATCAAAACAAGCGCTGCATAATATTTTAGGTAGTGAGTCTTCCATTGATACCTGAATACACAAAAAATATATTATGATAATAGCTTATAATAAACTAAGGCTCATGACTTTTGGTGTATTTATCAATACCTCGACAGTAGTGCAAAAAGTAAACATTTCCGATGTTGATTTGGTAAACAAATTATAAAACTCTTCTTTGGTTGCTAAGCATGCTCTACATACTTTGTGGTTATCCATGATTTTTAACATACTTATAGCATACTGCTATAATTCTAAATCATTCAAAGCTAAATTATATTCGTGTATACAAACTTCGTACACACAAAGTTTTAACTCAGGAAAGATCATCAAATTGACAGAAATGACATTCGACGACGAGTCGGTGGCACCAGAAACAACTATATTATCTATGGATACAACATCTATTTCGGAGAGTTGTTTTATATTCTAATATTATGGTAAAGTATGTATGTACTTATGTAAGTAGGAACAATAAAAATTATTTACTCGGATTTTTTTTAAATAGGCGGAATTACCCTGAGAGGGTGTTATTTCGCTTACATATTTATGTCAATGAGATCGATATATTAGAATGTATATCGATAATATTTACTATTTTGAATACTTGCAGGTACTCAAGTGTGTTTAAGTAAGGAAATAAACATAATATTCATATAAGATGACAAAAATATATGTTTGAAAGTCTTGATTTGTTTGAAAATTAACGTACTTATTTACTTTCTGACTCTATATCGATATGGGTGAGAGTCTTTACCCGGTATTTCAGCATTTAAGACATCTCAATGTTCAAGTAAATTTAACTAGTGGTAGGCATAATAATTATACATACTATTACATAACAATAAAGATGTGTGTGTGAGTTGAAAAACTATGCCATACCAGTGGTTCAGAACCTTTTTACAAAGGCAGTCACACCCAACGGCCTGCTTATGCCTATGACAACAGGTGCTATATCATTAATTTTGTTTATTGAGGGAAGAAGGGAAAGAGAGGGAAGGAAACGCATGTTTATTTTCAAATTTGAGCTTTTAGAAAAAATAATGAGACACTTGGCATTGCAGATCATAAACTAATAAAGTATTGTCGAGCACTTTTATTAGGCACCAAAATGTCCACGAGCCCCAGGGTACCTACAAAACCATAAAAATTACAATGGTTGCTGGATAATATGCATGTTTCATACATATTTTTTATTTCATCACATAATCAATTTTTTTCCAACAAGGAGGATGTATGAATTGAAACATGTCACATTGTACTTAAATATTTATTTTTAAATAGTGTGTACCAAATTACAATTATTTGTAAAAAAAAAATGTATTTCTATAGGCGAGAACAGGTCATTCATCTTTTAAACTCTTAACTATACAGATAAAATCATACTGCTGTACTGAAGCTTACTTTGATATGCTACGACATAAATTTATACACAACTATATATCGTGTCTTCACAAATAATGAGGTTATCATCAAAATCCTTACGATTAACTTTTAACTGCCAAAAGGTTCATAATTTCGTTCAAGTATGGCCCTGGCCATAGAAAGTGAGTGAGTTGACGCGCCATACTTTAATGCTCATTGTCTAGCCATGGTCGACTATTTTAAATAATCTAATGTCCGCACAATGACATCCCTTGGAATCATGGGGAAATACTTCAACGTGACATATTTGGAAGTATTATTGACATTATATTGATTTTAAAGAGCTTCGTTGGGCAACCAAAACGTGACGCCCTGCAGGGTCAGCACACGTATTCATTTGCGGTCTATTCCACTGTTGTTTGTATTTTACAGTCGTGTTTGGTGTATGTGATTATATTTCATATTTTTCGCAGCTGGAATAACGAGATTTTTATAGTTTAGTCAAAGATGTAGAGTATATTTTTTTCTTCTTTGTTTAGATATATTTATGTTTTGATTTTTCGAAAAAATTCCTGGCCCGCCTGGTACCGCATATGAATACCTCGATGCAGTTAAAAGTTTAGATAGGAGTATTAATACTGTTATTACCAATAAAAGTCCAAAAATATTTTCTTTTAAATTAAATATATAATTATTGGCAATTTAAGGTACATATCAATTTGCTACATAAAAAAATATGTTCAGCAATTTATATATCGTCAACATACTGGTTGAAGTAGTTATGTAACAAAATTGAGGTAAGTGAACAATGAGATTCTTGGATATCAATTCTTTGTCAGGAATAACTCAGTCGGTGCATTTATGATACCAAATTGACAACAAATAGCAATTTCTTTTATCAGGAAGTACATTAATCAGATCAGCATAAAATCATCTATATTTGGAAATTGAATTATCTATGTAACATAAAAGATTTGATAATTTGATACTTCTGTCAGTATGGACATGATCTATTATATTTTATCATGTTGATGAATAAAGTTATCTAGAATCTTGTATATCAAGATTCTAGATAAAATGACAGTTAAATCCTCCTCGTTCTGACAATAATCTTCTATTCGAAAAATTTATGTTCTTGCTTTTTTTCACATTCTAGTCTAGAGAAAAACGCAAAATTTATTGAAACTAAGATTCTCGTTAAAATGAACAGAAAAATGTTAAAATTAAATATATATACTTTCATTGCTAAACTGAAATTATTTTTACAATATTTAAACTGTATTTTATGGTATATAATATGATTGAGCACGGAAATATTCAAAAATAATATTTCCGGAATAATGTTGTTTGTCTGAACTATGAAATGTTGTTCACTATTTTTCTGAATTAAACATATTCAACACAAAATGCGGTGATTTAGTAAAACAAAACCAGCAATGAGAAACTGACAGACTAAATGAGGGATTTTCTTTTTTGTTGCATGTTAAAGTAAATATCATTAGACTATTTTACTTACCGAGCAACAACATGGAAATTAGATTACTTTGCCCAAAATTTCGCATTTAGGTGTCAGTTAAAAAATATATTATAGCGATCGAAATATTTTTATTTTTGAGTTTGATTCTATATTTTAGATTAGGAAAATATTGACTTATGATTGAAAAAAATGTTCCCTACAATTTTAGTTCAAGGGACATTTTGGCCACATGTTACTAATATTATATAATATCTATAATTATGCAATTCATCACATTTTATGAACAAAATAGGTACAAATGGAGAAAAATTGTTTCCGATAATGCTGTTCACCATCAATTCCTGGTGAAATTAAAGTTTCTATTTTACAAAAAAAAATAAGTTGATTATGCCGGCATATAGCCAGGTGGAATGGATGTTACAATCGATGAAGGCTGCTGCGGAGGCGGGTGATGTATATATTGAGGTTTGTCATGAGTCTTCATATGCCGGTTAAGGGCACACTTTTGTATAAATGCTTGATTGCACACGTTGCACTTGTGAGGTTTCTCTCCAGTATGTGTCATTCGATGATTTTTTAAGTCTTTTTGCGCCATAAACTTCATTGGACAAAATTCACAAGCGAAAGGTCTCTCTCCTGTAATAATATGAAACAAGTTAGTTGAAGAGAATTTTTTGTGTTGATATGCAGATGTAAGTAAGTTTTAAGTCATAAACATCGACAAATGAAATAAAATAGATTTTTTTTGAAACTAAAATATTGATACAACAAAAATGGTGATCTCTAATATATACCAACTGACCTGTGTGTGTTCTATTGTGAACCAAAAGAAAGCTCTGGGTCTTGAATGCTTTGTCACACATTTTACAAGCGTAAGGTTTTTTATCGGAATGCGAGCGCATATGTTTATCTAGGTCTCCTTTTACATAAAAATGCATGTTGCATATTGTGCATGGTATATTTTTTACACCAGTATGTCGAATCAAATGTATCTTGAGGTTGCCAGGTTGAATGAATCTTTTTCCACATTGATTACATGCATAAAGTTTTTCCCCAGAATGCTCAACAAGGTGGGACTGATAAAAAAAAGAAAAAAATAGGTTTCAGTTATGTTTCAAAGCATTACACTACTTTAGTATCGTGGTTTGAACAGTAAAGTAGAAATACTCCATCGTGTAAATAAAAAAGGTATTAAAATGAATAGCTTAGAATTTTTAGAAATCATAAAACCATTAACAGTAATGGAGGATTAGTAAATAACATTTTAAACAGAACAGGCGGCTCGCCATTATTAAATTTATTCCCCTTGGGTTTTTCACATCCAGGTGCCAGTAATTGATTTGTTTATAGTGTAACAGTGTTTATAGCTTGCCCCCTTCCACACTTCCAGTAGAATGTAATAAAACCCACCCCCCACCCTTTTAAGAATAAAATCATCGTTTACCTTAGAAATAAATAACCTTGCGATACGGTTAGTCTGAAGATGCTTCTTAAAGAGGCGAAACGCTTCACGTTAGTGATAAACCAAGTGGAAAAACTAAGTTATCAATCTTTAATTTTAATTTTATAATAATACAATATTATTTTTTCACTCTAAACACTCACTCACTGGGTGAAACCAGCGATACCAGAAACTAAATAATAAAGAATACATAGAGCGAATTCATACTAACCTCCTCAGCTGAAAGTTAAAAACTTTATGTTGAAAATGGTTTTCTAGACTCACCTTTAGATTAGTAGGCTGCACAAACTTGGCCCCGCACTCGTGACAAACGTACTTTTTGATGCCTGCATGCGCCCTCTCGTGGTTCTTAAGCACATTGAGATAAGCAAAATCTTTAAAACAAGTTTGACACTTGTACTTACGAATACCCGTGTGGACACGCATGTGGCTGTTCAGATTACTAAAGCTTGTAAACTTCTTGTTGCACTCACTGCATTCTATGTCCGGCTAAAACAATACTCCACTACATCGTAACAATGGGGTGTTTTTACGTAAAAGTTAATCTTACAAGAATAATATTGATTCACAATATTAAATATAGAATATTTTTCTGTACAAGTAGTACTATTAAAAAGTTTCAATTTCTGTTAATGATTGTAACTCTGCTGCCCGAGTGATGCAAGCATTATAAGTGTGTCTCCACCCACTGAGGGGAGGTTTTAGCCCCATGACTGCCCATGGTGTAAACAATCTATGGATGGTCTTTAAACAGATAATTATAGAGAAAATCATTTGCTGGTTTAAAGTAGCGAGTTGTGGAAAATTGACATTAGCAGCAACCATAAATTAGAACACTGAGACTACAATGGATTGATTTCTTTAAAATGTAGATGTACACGATCCTTGTTAACATTCAAAATCGAAATGTGACAATAGATCTGGTTCGGGTACTCGGCACCGACCGACAAGTCCAGATACCTCGTATATCTCGTATACCGGACCAGAAAAAAACCATTTGTAAAATATATTTGGCAGAGCTATGGGATGACCTGAGTGGTAGCTATAGGCTCCCCGTAATAAAGTCTGTGTGAGTTAAAGTTACAAAAGACAACATGAAGAATACTCGTTAATACAACGATAATATTTTTTCTGCATTGCACACACGGATATTGGTAAAATTCTTATATTCCTATATTAGACACTATTAATGAATAACTAAAGTAGTATTGGATAAATAATTAAGACTCTAGAAACAAACACGGCCAGGTCCACCTTCATGATAAAACGTTTTGTGATTAGTTCTGAATATATTGTGTAACGTTAACAAATGAATTAAATGTGACCTTCAAGACCCTTGAGAAGTTTTAAATATTCATTGAAATCCAGGTACAAAATAAAGAAAGATTACATAATATGATGCAACTCACTTTCAATCCGAAATGGCTCCTCATGTGTGCCTCTAATTTCTCGTATTTGTGAAAACCTTTATCACATTTTGGACATTTTAATGCTTTAGCTTTTTTTGACTTTTCTTTTTTGTCTTTTGATTTTTTCTTTTTCTTCTTTGTCGATTTTAGTAACCTGAAAAGATTGAATTTGTGAATAATCACAATAAATTTGGAAGGTTGAAAACTTAACACTTAAAAAAAGTTTACACTGATTTTTAATGAATTATTAAATAGGTAACTAGATTACTTAAGTGTTTTGCAATTTTTTTGTAAAATTTTCCCATTTGCTATTTCTGTTAATGAATATTTATGTATTATTTATCTCGCATAATTGACATTTAAATTCGTTTCGACATACATAGCTCAATTAAAAATATAGTAAATTTACATGTTCAATGTATCTCGAAAATGTTAACTAATACAAAACTTATTTATTAAACTTATGCAGTCAAATTTAAAATGAAGTTTCTTTGAAAAGATAAAATATAGACTTACATCTTATGTTTACATCAATAATTAGGAATATTAAGCATATATAATACTTTACCAAATTCAAATACACATTTAGTAATCTTAAAATTTTTTTAGACAGTTTTTTTGCTGTACACGCCAATCAAAAATTAGGTGAAATATTGCCTACTAGGTAAAACAACATAATGTACTGACTAGATCATTCAAGTACAAATGAAGTCACGAATGTATAAAAAACAAAGACAATTATTAATATTTTGGTTTTCGAAAGTCTCTGATTTGAAGAGTTTTGCCAAATTATATTATCTGCTAACTTTTTTTTCTTTTTCTCTTCGTAATCATCATTGCTGAATGCATCTTCTACATCTGAATGTAAGTCTGGCAATGATGTAGGTGACTTCTCAGAAAGAATCACTTCTGACGATAACGGGTCTTGTCTTGAACAATCAGGTTGTTCATTAGAAATAATAGGTGACACAGTTTCTTTTGCGTATTCATTTACGCATTCTTTTTTTATCTGAAAATAAATGGTAAGTTCTAGAAAGGTTTTTTTTATATCATATAGAATTTGACATATTTGTAGACTTAATAAGGAATAGAATGTTCCAATTTAACAAAAAAAAAATGTTTGACTTGATGTATATATACCGTCAACATCAGAACAACAGAGTGCATCTTGGACGCCTTCGTATGTTTCTCAACCCCACTCTATTTAGGAGTTACTCTTCCAATTCATGATACCCAAGTTTAAACATCGTTCTCCACCCATTCACACAGCACTTTTAACCGTTCTTAGTGTAGTTTTCAATTTTGTCTAAAGGGTTAAGACCCAAGACGACTTTACACTCCATAGTGTACGGGTCGCTTTAACCATTTCTTTAGATTGTGTCAAAAAAGGAATTTAAGAAGTTCAGCAGATTTTCAGTTAAATGAAAAATGATATTATCAAATATAAATTACCCGTGATTGGCCATAATTCCGTAATGTTGAGTCTGAACGGATGACGAGTTGTTTAAAATAATAAAGCCGATTGAGCAAATCAAGACACGGCTGACAAAGCAGTCCGGGCAGTCCATCAGTTTCAGATACCTAAAAACAGAAAAAAATATTTTTATATATTATGCATGAAATAGATGCCATCATAATTCATTGATTGATCTGAAATTACTCACTTGGACCGAGGTGCAGTACAAAAATACTTCAGCAGAGCATGTTCTAAAAATGTTTTGCAAATGATCACTACCCGATAAACATGCCCTGCATACGCTGTTAAAATCTAATTGATTATTACCTATTTTTTCTAAATTAAATAACGAAACTTGATAACTGGATTCACCGCGGTAATATTCCATTTTTAAATGATATTTTATTTATAAAATTAAAATAAATACACGGATTCGCGCCGTATATTCAATCTTCTTAGTTGACAATTAAATTCTGACAGGTAGCAAGCATCTCTGACGGTGTGACCGACCTTACAAAACAAAAAGAATAAAAAGTGAAAATAATGTGTAAAATGTTTTTTCATGCTAAATTATTGTTCCGGCCATAACTATTCCTTTTAGTGATGCGACGCTGTGAAAAAATCCGCTTTTTACCAGGAAATAAACTCATATGGGAAAATTGGGAAAAAAACAATTATAATTCATAACTGTAAGGTAAATGTACTGGTAGTTGACCTTTTTCAAGAAAGGTGCCAAAAATAAGAAACGCATACGCGAGATTACTCTAAATTTTACAGTTCAGACAAGTGAAACTATCTTTTGTTGGATTGAGGAAGTAACACATCATCATATAATGTCATTGGCGTGTCATAGCGGCCATTTGAAAACAACACCTTATGCATTAAGTATTTTATTTTGAATTTCTTAACAGAATCGTTAAAGAAATCAGTGAATGTGATCATATGCTACTTGATCCAATCAATAGTGGTCTTACAGGAAGCTTTGATGAAAGGTTGTCATGAAACCCTCTGATTAGGCATGGTTAACTAGTGAAAAAAAGTGATCAACAACTGGAACATTAATTTAATAGATGGTCAACTACTGACACAAAAACATGGTTGTTGAAACACATTTTTTTTGTAAAAGGCCCTTTTCTAATTTTTGTCGTATCATATTCATTAAGACATTTGATTCATTATGAATACACTTGCTTTGTCATCATTCGCTCTATTGCTAAATGTAATAGTTATTTTTATGGATTTTTCTCTTATACGGTCAACTACTGGTACGTTTACTTAATGTAATTTTTAGCATTTGGTAACACTTAATTTAAAAGCGTCACACTTTTTACGGATGCCAACATTGCATGTGCAAATTTGAGGTTACGGTGAGTTATTCATTCGATAATATAGATTGAAGTAACTAGCTTTATTCAATATCGGACTACCTGCGACCAGTGCAAAAAAAACCCCGAATTTAAAATGGGGGAAAAGCCCGGAAATTGGAAATTAACTGTTAAAAATGATATTTTATGCACATATAAATATGAGCGTCTCACCGCAGATCCGATATTGAATAAAGCTCCTTACTTCCATCTATACCAGTGATTTCCAAAGTGGTTCCTACGGACCCCCAGGGGTCCGTGGCAAATTAAAAACTTTTTGGGGGTTCGTGGACAATGTTAGGGGGTCCGTGAGAGGTTTAATATAAAAAATATCTTTGACACATTTTCATTATCACGAAAGTTGAAAAAAATAGCAATAAATAAATTGGTAGTGATTTGTTGGGTGTTGGACCCTTTTGAAAGCATACCCACAAACTTAGATGTATCCATACTAATGCGGGAGTAATTTGTTGAATAATCCACAAATGAGGACCGGAAACCAATATCTGAACAAGATACCACAAATTTCGGTTACAAAAACAGATACCAATTTTATATCCTACATTATGGGTCACTGTGCAGAGGTTGTTGTTGCTTTCCCGTCTTCCTATTTACTCGTGGATTTAGTGCAGTTATGAACCTCATCATACTTTAAATATAAACCTGTTTTATTTTTACATTACCATTTACCATTCAAGACATCAAATTTAAATTTATATTTTTTTATTATGCAGTTACGTAGAGTTATTTTACTTAGGGGGTTCAGGTCAGGTTTTTTCTTTAAGAAGGGGTCCATGGGCATAATAAGTTTGGAAACCACTGATCTATACCATCAAACTCATCGCAACCTTAAAAATGTGGATCCAATGCTGGCATACGTAAAAAAAGTGTTACCAAACGCTATAAACGATAAATATGTTTCATTATTTTTATTTGAATTTTTAGTTTTTTAATGCAAAGGGTTACATTTTTGTTGTGATTAAGATCATCCACAAAATTAAAATTATTTTATAAATGTCTTCAATCGTTGACTATAAAAATCGTCAATAATGTACCTGGTGAATGCTTTTCTTTAGCATATATTACGTAAGATATTTTTTACGGTATTAGTATGACGTATTCCTAATTATCAATATCACAAATTGAAAGTAAACACTTCCTGTGTGCCGTATAATTTATCTACTTACACTGAATCAATACAACAGGATCTAACAATTGTTGTGAAAACATTCAAATTTGTCCAATGATTATAAAGAATACAAAATACATGTTATATTATGTACCTACAGTTTGAGATTATTTGTGTAGTTGCCGCCAATTATTCCATGTTTTTGATTGATAAGCCGCATTGATTGTTCAATGCCATCTCTAAGTTTAGTTTCAAAGACAATTCGTAGAATTTCGTCTACAGCAGACAAGGAACAGCACTATATATTTACACTCACAGCGAAAGCATAAGGATTGTGCTGTCCAACAGAAATATAAAAGGTGGCTGAAGAGAAACATCTTATTTTTCCAAAACATGCCAAGCAAAACTATCACTCCTCCAGGAACCTGTTTTGAAAAGATCCATGCGAGGACCAATTATAAAATTTAATATCTACGTATTAGAATGTAGTATTATACTGTAAACAAATTTAAAAAATCGTTTTATTTCAAAAAAATAATATTTTGAATTTGCAATTACTTCAGAGTTGGTGGAAAAAAAACCTTTGGAATGGGAAGGGTTAAACTAACACCAAGATACTAATCAAAAATTAATTTTGCATTCAGGCGATATCTTTTAAGTGGTTGACCATCTCCCAGAAAATCCTTGCAGCAAAAAACTTTTTTTGACTCACCGATTGGGATCTGTGTACTAGAAAATGGGATTTTAGACGATTCAGAACACAGTAATAAGAAGTCAAACTATGTATAACAAAATGAATTTTTAATTCTCAATAATGAAATATTTACACATATAAAACTTCCAAGTTCGGTAAAGAAATTAAAACGATTCATAAAAATAAAAATATGGCTGCATACGATGCACCAAATAGACAATAAACTATTACAGTTCAGTAAAAACAATGATTCTTAAAAATTACTTAAATTATACTAAGCGGTATGTACTTCATTCAAAATGTTGAAATTCTTCATAAAAGATTAATAAGTTAGTAGAAAATTGAAAAAAAACTCAGTTTAAAAAATATATTTAAAAATAGCAACAATTATTATATAAACCAATTTATTTGTTAAAATGTTACTTAAATTCATAATTCAATCACATATAGTATAAGCACTTACAAAATAAAAATAAAACTGCACTACATATTTACGAAATATCTGTAGAAAAACCTCAACATGATGCAGTGATTTATAATTAATTAATAATAAATTCAATTTACAGGTATTCTACTTTGTATAATAGGAATATCTGAAAAAATTACCTTAAAATTCAAGATAATCTGTAATATAACTAAAATCGCAACCAATTTCTTCAATACCTATAGTTTAGGTAAGAGGTTTGGAAAAAATAATTTTGTTGATCTCTTAAGCATGTAATATAATACATTATGGTGAAAACAAATTTTTACATTCAACATATTTCATTGTTCAAAAAAACGTTTCAAGAAAACCATGTAAAAAGTGAGGCAGTGCTAACTATATGCAATGGACAGTAAAACATTTGAATGACCAGATTACAACAGAAACGGATCAAAGAGGATTAACATCCTTGCATAAATAACATGATACACACTGACAAATTTAGTTTCATTCGATACAGCCTAAGCTCGAATGTGAAGGCACTAACTGGCATTATGTAAAATAAATTGAACAATTTCTCGCTTTCTTATTTATCTGCCATTTAATTTACTGGAATACATGTAGAGGCTTTGAGTATTACACATGAATATAAATTAGTAGACCGCGTATTTTTTAAGCAAATTATCAGATAACATTATTATCTCCTATAAACCTGCTTGAGGTAGCCGTTCTTGTGAATGGATGTTTTGAAAATAAAATAAGACACTTATTAGTGATTCATTCATGATGTGAGCTGAAAACCAATGTGAATTTTGAATAGCTGGAGAACAAACGCAAATCTCCAAATTTATGGGCAAAATGTTTTTTTTGGCATGTCATATGATGTTAAACAATACAGAAACATCTTCCTAGCTACGAAAGCGTGAAAATTTTGACCTTTCAATTTTTTATTATTTGCAACAAAATGAAATTATTCAAAAATGCATCTATATTATTTTATAGAATAGGGGCGGCAAGATTTTTTTTAAATATGGGGCGTAGTAATAAAACCAATTTACATATATTTGTAAACCACCACATTACAATATGATTCCAGATAAGAATGAAAAACCCTGTAATCTCGCTATAAACTTGTTTTTTTAGAAATAGTAAATACAATGAATAATGTCAGTTATATACTAATAATATCACATATGATGTGATTGGATAGATAGATGATAATTATGATCTTCTGAAAATCATCCATAGGATGTTTGAATGTGAAATAACACCAATAAGTTTCCTCCCAACATTAAAACTTACATCTAAGTGTAGATATACTATTACACTGTATTATCACGCAAACACAAAATATTGCAATCAATTATTTTTTGTTTACGTGGAACTGTGATAAAATATATGCACAATATGCCAAGGGTATATTTAATGGACGGGTGTGGGTTGACTGAATCAACAAAAAAAAAAGGAATTGTTTAAAAAATGTAGTTATAGCTAGCCTAAAATGCTTGGGATGTGTAAAATATAATGTCTACTTTTTTAAGCTCTTATGAACACCAATTTAAATATATATTTATACCATATTCTTCCAAAATTAAAGTATATTTTAAGTCAGAAGGCATCTTGAAAGTATGAAGTTGTTTAATATAAATGAAAAATCAGATTAGTAGGTATGGCATGAAATTGTGGATAAATCAATTTTAATATTATGTATTCCTGTTGCGTACATTTATAAGCAGCTCTCATGCTACTTTACCATTTAGGACAAATTATATATATTTTATATCTTTGCTTATCTAACTTAGGTATTAAAATTTAATAGAAGTACCACACAAGTTGGATGATAACAATAAACCTCTCAAACGGTTTTTGATTGCGCTTCAAGTGAACTCTTATAAACTAGTTGTACCTAACTATATAAATATTCTAACTTGTCAGAGGTTATGTTTATACCAATCATTATATATTATCTATATCTTAGCTAAAAGATGTTCACGATGTCACCTCAGGTCCGGTAGGCTGCTGCTGTGGTACAAATGATACCACTTCTTCATACACGAGCTCTACAATCGTAAAAATATTGATAAAAATTATTCTACTACAAAAAATTCTATACCAACAATTTCATCTGTGAATCACATTACAGTTCTTAAAATAATATTTAGATGAATTGGAAATATCAATTGCAAAAATAAAATACCTTTCCACTTTTGTACAGGTAAATCCATATCTTCGAAGCTTTGATCGTAAGGAGCTGAAACCGGTTCATCGCTGGGATCGGCATACTGCTGTAAGTACTGATGGGCGAGAGCCTGCTCGGCTGTCACTCTTCTTTCAGCGTCCAGTTCGAGCATGCGTTCTAATAAATCAATCGCCAAGGGGTTGGCTCCTTTGAATACTTTTTTGAAATCCCTCTTGGTCAAGGGTGGAAGTGTACCGATATAATTTCGGGCCTAAAAACCAAGCAGCAAATTTTCATTCATATTAACAACAATAAGCATTAGGTTTTTGGCATAACATATAAAAGGAATGTGTTCCTTTTATATGTTATGGAAGGAGGATTAAAAATTATTGATAATTACTAAATTGTAACGAACAATCTTTTAAATATCAACCCAACCCGATATCATTGAGCTTATTTTACAATTTTGCTAGAATAGAATGGTGATCAGTAAACTTTTATGTTTTGGATAAATTGTAATTTAAAAAATGTTTACCAATGTACAAACTTTTCAGCATACCATTTAAAGACGAGGATGTTTAAAGCCATCATTGATTACATATTCAATTTAAAAATGTAGATTGATAATTAAAATTACGAGTGTTTACCAAAAATTATATACATGTTACCATGTTTTACAAAAGAAAGCAGCAGTTAATTTGGCAATATTATTATTATCGATGATCCATGACTATATTCCTACAGGATTACAAGAAATGTATAATAACAGTGTTAGTGATAGTAAATACTGATTTCTAAATGAGTTTGACTGTAGATGTCAAATTTCACTACATTTTTATGAGTCATTTACTACCTAAAACCCCAAGTCCCTAAAACAGCAATTTTCTCGCTATTTCCATACAGCAACCCAATTTTTAGTTGGTAGCTATGTGTCGATATCAAAATAGTTGTTTGCATTATTGAACACAAAGATTTTGTTATATTCTTATATTTGCTTTTATGTATAATAAAGTTCCACAGAAGTGACTAGGCTGATTACCTCATCGCTGGTTATTTTGTCAATTGTATCCTTTTCTGGTGTACCGCATAAAAACAAAATCCTTGTAAGATGATCAATGTCTGAACAAATAGCAGTTAAGGTTATGCAAGCCTCAAAATATCTACTACAAAGAATAGTAACTAATAGGCTAATTCAGTTTTATTGAAGATTACATTTATAAAGAAAAAATCAAACAGATATACATGCATGCACTAAGAAAAAGTATCAAAAGCAAGAAACATCTAATGTCAAAATCAACAAATATAAAGAGTGTCATTCGTGTAAGCATTTTAACAGCAAGTCAAAAGTGAACAAATTATCGTTGATTTGAGTTATTCAAACAAAATCACTATGTTTTTGAATTACAATATTCAATAAATAAAACACTCAGAACACCAATCAGTTTAGTTCCTAACAAAATTATTAGTCTTCGACTTATAAAAGTGGAGGCTCAATTTTGCAACACACAGATGTTATTAGTTGATTATGTGTCGTATTTACAATGAATAATCAATACAGTTACAGAACCGGAACAGAATAGGTTTGGTTTGTGAAAATTATTACAAGAATTTTATAGAACAATTCCGCAGACATTTTTTATAGAAGCGATCCGGTCAAAACAATATTTGGTTTTGAGGTGTTTCAAACTAATTTAAGCAAATGCATCATATAATAACATGTTACTCACAGACTCTGATGATATTTTCTGCATAAATTCATCATTCGGTGTTCCGAGTACTTCCATAATCAAGTTCAGCTGATGGATATCTGATGCAAGAATTAAGGCCGATGATATGGGTGCGACACATTGTTGAAAATATATACATTGGATATAAGCGTACGGAAAGGAGATGATAAATATTGATTAACGGCACACTACAATTTCAAAGTAGTAAAATTATCAATTCAAATAATTAATATTGAGGGGTATAGTATACGTTATATTAGCGTACCTCTAATATTTATCCGATAGATTCGAGTACTAGTTCTCATAATTAGTGTCAATGGATTCTGTATGTTTCAAGTTTTATTTGAAAATGAAAAAATATGTTTTTTAAGAGTCCTAAAGAAAAATATACCATTTATCATTTATATTTAAAATACAAGAAATTTTCTATAGCACTTTATTATGGGGTTTGGTTGCCCGTCCGCTATGAAGCCTCGTACTGTTTCATAATAGGTCACATCAGATCAATCGCAGCCGTGCATAAAATTGAAATATCTTTTATCATTTGTGATACAGATGATGCCACACAGGGTGTTTTATCATGCTCCATGTTGTGGATAGATCAATATAGGATTTCTGTCAAGCATATTATTGTAGGTTTAATTCCATGCATAGACGATAAGGAAAGCAGTATTAAATTAATAAGCATCAGGTGTCACATATTGATACTCACCGATTAAAAGGGATTCGGTAGTAGTAATATTATATAAAAATGTGATAAGAAAAAGAAAGCCAATACCGAAGACATTAATGTATTTGTAATCATTTGAATATGAGTAGAGAGATGTTAATCTGGAAAATAGCAACTGAATGCAAAATTCATATACTTAGCAATGAAATATTGACCGCGCTTTCAATTTAAGTAAAGTGAGTCAACTACTTCGAATCACAATAATATCGCGAACCAAATAAATCAACCAAATTTTGTTAAAATAGATATTAATATTTGATTGATGAGAAAATGAGTTTTACTGTTGGCTGACTTTTTCTGTACAACTGCAGGACACAAATTGAAATGAATTAAATAAATATGTATTCCCAATATTACTCAAGAAATTGAATCACCCAAGACCTACGGATCTAAGAAATAAAATAAACAGATTTTACGAAAAATTGTTAGATGGAAAATTACAAATTATAATAAAAGAATTTCAAGTTGATATACTACATTCTTTTTAAATTTCTTTGAATGTGATCGGTCTTTTGAGTGTTATTAGCAAGGTTCTTGCAATTCCTTTATAGTGAATAAAAAAAACTACATCAAGAGAAGAGATATATAAACTATTTGAAAGGATACGATCGGTGCCAGGGAATAGTGTTCTGCCGGTGAGGAGTTCAGCCATGATGCATCCGACTGACCAAATGTCTACAGTTTGATTGTAATGCATCCAGTTTAACATAATCTCTGGAGCCCGATACCATCTGCAACACATGATTTATAAACTGCGGTGGCTTTATCTCTTTCTCGCTTAATCACATGAAAACTGAAGGTGCAAGCGAGATGCAAGGGCACACGGCGCATGCTCTTGTGTCCTTCTTGTTCATACCCAAATTAGTTTGTGCAATAGAGATAGTGAAAAATCCACCGCATGCCAATGATATATATATATATGATCTACAGATAAGTACAACTTAAACTAATAAGAAATTGCATTAGAAATTCAAATACAGTCATATCTCAGTTTTTATACTATCGATGAATTCATAATGATTTCATCAGAATAATACCGTGTCGCTACATATCCAGTCATTTCATTTTCTGTAGGTCTTGCCAATCCAAAATCCAATATTTTCAATTCACAATCCTCATTGACTGCAATATTAGATGGCTTTAAGTCCTGCAAGTAAAAATATTTATGGTTATAAGTGTTAATTGTGGTTTAAAATACAAAGTCTCAGTTTCAATATCTCATCTTCAAGAAACAGTAAAATTATTAAGCAAATTGGGAAGTTGAGCAACTGAATAACAACCAGTTCTCGTAGAAAACTTCTGTTGAGATGCTTCCAGTAGGAGTTTGCACATAGTGTTATTTTTAGGATAAATAACAATATTTTGTTATCGTCATATTTTTAATTGTAACATAAACTAGAATGTCAGCCACATTGCAGTCCCATTTACACGCAAGTCCGCCAACCAAATTAATTAAAGTATGATTCTATTCAATCAATGGTTTCTATTTTCATTGGAAATGAATTTCTATATTAATTAACAGAACATCACAACCAAATTTCCATAAATACAGCAGACAGTTTATTCGGAAAGAAGCATAGTAAGAATGTCTCAGAAATCAAAAACTAATGAGTTTTTAATTATCATTTACATATTGACCACATCGAATAGCAAAATGTCATTTCTTTCTCTAAATAAATTAAAGGTTTTGATAAATATTCGTAACTCAATTTTTAAAAAGCAGCAAAGCGAAAAAAAATCATCTTCATTTATATATTTCTCCAATAATATTGTGGCAAATTCCATGGAGCATTAAATGTGATATTAAAAAACAGTTAAGTATGAGATGAGAAGATGAACGACAATTTTCTCTAACTCTTTTTCGAAATCGTCATCTTCCTACTAAAATATCATTGCATTATACACCAAACAGCACTGTGGACATTTTAAAATATGCAGCATATTATGTTACTGGTTGTGAATTGTGTGAATAAAATAAGAGCATTCAGAGAACACTGTGAATTGTTAGATTTGGAATATGATGAACTTGTCCTTCATAGTGAAGTGAGATGGTTTTCTACTAATAGCTATTAATAAAATTCGTAAGTTCGTAATATTTTAGTTCTAGATATTTTGGGCTTGATAAATGGAAATGAACATCATAGAAGTTATTGATTGATATATTTTTATATGATTAATGACATTTGGTTTAGTTGCAGAAGACACCAATGGGGTGCTACTATCTTTGCTAAATGCTTGAACTACACAGAAAAATTCGTGCGGAATTCACGTACTTGGCAGATAATTTGCCAAATTCTTGAATGAGGATATGGTCTTGGTTATTTCATGATTTAGGTAAAATTTTGCAGTTTTCGTGAAATAAGTAATTTTACTCATTCGGTGGAACATATACATCGCCATTAAATAATAAAATAATCAATTATATTAATTAAAATACGTATTTACCCGGTGGATGATTCCTGCGGAATGGATGTATTTAAGTCCTCTGAGTATTTGGTATACGAGGAATTGGACGTGATTATCCGAAAGTTTTTGAGTGCGCACAATATTGTTGAGATCTGCTCCCATGAGATGCGTTACTAAGTATACTTGCTGAAAATTATTTATGTCTCCATCAGGATGGAAAACATCTAGCAACCCTGTAAAAAGAAAATTATTTAATATGTGAACAAGGAAATAGGTTAATGCCACAATGATTCGTGAGATCACTTGTCTGTTGCTGTTAAATTGGAATTGTTTAATATTTTGGTGTCTATAGAATTCAAATCACATAATAAGCAATTATTTAGAAAATTGACTGATACTAAGCATGATTTTATTGGTTTTTTGTATAATTCAAAGAAAACTAAATATTAATTGAACTGATATTTATTTGGTAGAACTCCATTAAAATAAGGTAAAATTATCAAAGTATTTGGTTCCAAAGGAATCATATGAATTGGTTATTTCGGCTTCACGCCATCGTCTAAACTATAATTCAGATAAATCTTATAGAACTAGATACGTTGATGTTTTTACCAGATTAAATTAAATATTGTTTACTGCAAGGTGAAAAGACATCAGATTTAGTGAAAAAACCTTATATCGATGGCCTAATGGTTATCTCTCGTATCGCATTGACCTCAAAGTCAATGCGAGTAAAACGAATGTGTTCTGCAACAGTTTCTGTCCAGACCCAGACTACCCTCTGACGAGCGCAGGGCAAGACTTCGAAAGAGTCGACGGCTTCAGGTACTTGGGGGTTAACATCACGGGAGATGGCAATCCGCGTGAAGAGCTCGCAATCCAATTAGGGATAGCTGGAGCAACTTTTAACTCAATGCGGAAAGTCTGGGACTCACGGTAGTACTCGGTCAGAACCAAGTGCCACTTATTCAACGCACGCATTCTGACGGTGCTGCTTTACGGTTGCGAGTCATGGCACCTCACCAAGGCACAGCACTGTGCTTTTAAAACAGATGCTTGCGGCGAATACTAGGGGTACGGTGGTTTGATTTTGTCAGGAACTCGGAGGTAAGAGAACGGACAGATCAGCCTCTTATTACGTCCAAAATAAAAAAAAGATGATGGACCTGGCTTGGACATGTACTGCGGATGCCCCAGGGGAGCCTGAATCATGCGTGTCTCTTCTACCAACCAGATAGATTCCGTCGCCCTGGATGGCCGTTGATGACCATCCATAGGATGTATTCGGCGGAGCTACTGGATGCTAGGATGACCTGGAAGGAAGCGAGGAGACTGGCGGGGGACAGAGAAGCTTGGAGGAACCGCGTGATGGCTATATGCTCCGAATATGGAGCGGATATGGTTTTTAAAAAAAATGATAAGGGATATATGAAAATTTAATTTCAAAGAGAAATTTTCACATTTGACAAAAGATTTTGTTCACTGTATTGAGGTTCCACTTTGATTAAAAATGTTTTTAATTTATATTCTGATTTAACTTACCTATAACGTTTTCATGATTCATATGTTTAAGCATCCGCAGCTCTCGGTATGTTCTTTTGGCATGAACAGCAGATTGAAAAGGCCTTGCTAATTTTTTAATAGCTACTTTTACATTAAATGAGGTATCCAACGCTGAACTAAAACATTTAATAGTTCATATAACATTTGGTTCAAACATACTTATAAAACTTTTATTGATCATCATTGGTTTTTGGTAAATAAGTAATATTTACATCTAGGCTCACATTCTTTGATATTTATGAACTAAGTAAAAAAAATAATTCTATTTTGATTAGAGCTAGTGAGTCAAGCTCACAGATTTAATACTTGTACACAATTAAGTATATCCATCCGGTTTCTGTTTTGATGAAAAATAAAATCTAGTGAGACTGACAATCTATAATACTTTTTTACCTGTTTTATAACATTTTTTTACAAATTTTTAAAATCAATAATTACATATTTTCATTTGTTTTATTTTCTCTGAAAAAAACCTATGGCCTCTCTTCCATATATTTGTAAGTCTAGCTTAACATGAATTCGCTCTACACAGTGATCTGGCAGAACCGATCATCCGTGTTAAGCAAGGGATGGGTGTAGTTAAGCCCAAATGTATTATCGTTTTTTTGGGCCAAAACTAGGTTTTTTGACTATTCCCAATATTAAAAACAAACAGAATATTCGCAATCTACAATGTACTAAGAAAGAGAAACTGTATTGTTAATGATTTTTATTGATCATTTAGATAGCCTAGATTTAGTTGTGCTTATAACCAATCTTAAAAAAAATTATTTCAGTCAGTCAGTATATTAAGTAAACAATATCCATTGCTATCGGCATTTTTTTAGGTGAAATATTTCACATTTATTTAGCAGCCTTGCCAAAGGGCATAAACATTAAAAAATATAATAGGCATTTCACAATCGGAACCTTTCGCTTTGTATAAAAGGTACAGGCCTAAAACTTTTGCATACTGAAAATATTGAAACCAGTTCCACCCACACAGAGTCCCACATAAGTTTTCACTTGGCATTATGTTCACTATCATTATACTCGATGATCAATAGACCAATGATTACACAAAACAATTATATATTGTTGGAAATTCGCAAAACATATACAGTAAACATATATACCCATTATGTATATAAAATACATACGTATATCTGCACTGTGATAAAATATCAACAAAAACAATATCACGGCATTAGTATTATAAAACCTAGTCTAACAAATATAAAGAGTACAAACTTAAGAGCTAATTTAAGGTAGTCATGATAACGATTAATTCATTGTTAAAATAAGTTATACATTTGTGTATTAAATAGGAAACCACATACCAAACTTGGCCATAAGCTCCAGAACCAACGGGAGTTAGCATCTGATACCTCTCTGGTACCTCCCATTCGGTTTTATTTATTTCAATTTTGTGAAATTTAGCCATTTCAAGATAATCAAATAACACTACGGATTCACTGTATCTTTAACAGCACGTCATTAAAATTATACCACAACTTTTTTAGAATATTTCAAATGCAGTCTTAGTTTTGACACATGCAGAACAGCGTATTCTAACCTCGGAATCTCGGATTGCACGTATGTATTGTATAACCCCGCTCGTCCCTTTCCTACCTGTATGTTGGCAGCTGGCAGCACCACACCGAATGCGACCTATCTATTTATTAATCATATGTTTCCAAGCATTTGAAATTCCGGGCTATTGGAGAAGCCATACTTTCAGACTAAAATTGCAATTAAAAGTATATTTTTACCGGTTTGTCTTTCTAAAATTTATTACTCATTAGAAACATATTATTAAACGTTGTTGAGAAAAACTCTTTCTTGTAATTAAGCGCGTACTTCAAAAAGTAGTTGCCAAAAAAATAATTATTTTTAGCAATAAATTTAGATACTTACTCAAAGAACGCGTTCGGTCTGTGAATGTAAACATGTATATAATGTACTGATTTATTTTTTTATCTTTTACGGACTTGTCAATACAAAGACCTGAGTTTTGAAATTTCTATATATGTGATCTTTATCTTTCACTGGGGTTTATGGTTATAATCGATTATTTAAATTTATTATATGAGTCACAGCCAATTAGGTATGTATCTGCGATTAAAATATTAATTTTTCTTCACATTGATTTGTCAAAATACAATAAGTACCATCAATAGTGATTGTAATTTGCTAGGGAAAGCTGTTGTTTTAATCATATTTCCTATAAAATGTTACAACGAGAACTATCGGCCATGACTAAAACGGCAAATCAATAGGTAAGAGTCGTAATCCTAAGATAATGAATTTTTCTAGATATTGTTAATTTACAACCAGGGGCGTCTCGTTATTAATGGTTACAGAGCTTTACATCACGATTTTTTTGATACCCTCACTTTTCTAGCTTTGAACTTTGTTATTATTTTCAAATTTGGATTATTGAGATTTTGTACACTTCCATGTATTTTGTCACTAACGACCCGGGTTTCGCCTTTCGGCATCTTCAGGCATTCGAGCACACGAATGGACGAAAGGCGAAACCCGGGTCGTTAGTGACAAAATAAATGGAAGTGTACAAAATCTCAATAATCCAAATTTGATATTGAAATTCCATCAAGCACCCTCAGTAGATGTCTTAAATTATTTGTTATTATCAGATATCTAAGGCTCTCCACTGTGGTGCAGTGGTTAACGTCGTTGACTACGGTTAAGAATAGTGTTCAAGTCATAGATAATATACTAATATAATATGGTTCAAGTCTCTGTGCGGACATATGTTAAGGAGCATAAAAATAGTGCCAAAAATAATGTTTTTTTTCCTTGAATAAATAACTTTTCCCACAATGGATATTTTTCCAAAAAATTAGAGGTTACAAGAATGTAAGCTCATAAAACTGCAAAGTGCCAAAACGTACAAGTGTTCTAGTGAAAAGTTACAAAATTTTACTCGGCCCATGGTATATATTTCTGATTTTTTTCTTGATAATAGGAAATTTAGGAAACTTAAAATTACCCACATCAACCACCAATCCAGTTTTAGCCTTCATTTCAATAATATTCAGATTATACCATTACAGCTGCAAATGCGTTCTATAAAGCTTGAAATATTACATAATAAGCTACCTATGTGATTCTAAACGTCTTCGAGTTCTCTCACAGGAAGCTTCATTTTGGTTTTCAATACTGCGCTTTTTGAGTAACCTTGCATTGGAAGCCAGAACAGTAATTGTAATTCTTCTTATGGTCAAGCTGTCATCAATCTGATTGATCATATAATGGCATTTTTTTGAGAGCCATCACACATAGTGAGTACATATTATTATTGCCAGCCTTAGGCTAAGGCCACATGGGTATCAGATTGAAATGCTACATGAAAATGTCAAAAATATGAACCACAGTATCTCGGGCAAAAGCACCCAAGCACTACATGATATACCATTGGAGATGTGATAGTGAGTTGTGTTCTCAAGATTGCCTGCCATTGAATTCTCCTGGGTCTGTCGGTTGGCTAATTATCACTCGAGTCAATGTGGCTACACAAACAGGAAATCACACTGCACTGTAATAATTATTCCACTGTACATTTTTTGTAATCAAGTTTCATTTTAGCATTTTATTGTTTTTGTCATTTAGAAATGTAATATTTGGATAATTTAAGAGTGTTCTTCAACATTTTAACATTCGCGGCCCGGTGAAAATGGGAAAAATATTTTGAGGACCGGCGTTAACCAGATACACATACATACAGTCAGTTCTCGGCTTAAGACGGGTGTAAATTAGTAAAAAATATTTTTGTCTTCAGTTTGTCAAATATTTTAATATTAAATATTATTTGACCGCTAGTGACCAATATACACATAAAATCAAACGAATGTATTATTTATCGTTAATGCTATCTATTGGATTTATTTTAAAAGTTTTTGAATAAATTTTTATTAGTTTGAAATAAGACTGTTTCAACTTACATCAACAGTGATGGAACAGAACCCCGTCAGGCAGAACCAAGTCAAGAACTGTACATGTTTGCTTACGATAATGCATGTAGGTGATATTGGTAATTTGAATCCATACTCTGACATTGCATCATGACCAGCCTCGAGTTCATAGTTCTACTACGAATTTCGAAGCAAAGTAGGATAGACCACTGATTTAAGTGCAAAAATAACAGTATATTGATGTAAAGAATCACAATTTTAAAAACCAGGAAATGAAGAGATGAACAATTAATTCTGCACATAATGCAATTATGGCATTACTATTTAATGAAATCGTGTTCATAATTAATTTACACATGAAAATAATTTAATTATTTTCAATATCAAAAAATATTTTCTATGAAATAGGTAATAAGACTAAAAACTTATATATTATAATCTTTTACAGGTAAAGCTCGTCATTATTTTGATAGACCATTAGCTTTTTCAACACTCGATTAGCTTAAAAATTTCATACTTTCTTTCAGTATTATTTCATGAAAAAGTAAACCAGATATCTAGAATATTAGAATATTTTAATAACACAATATTATTTACACTAAACTGTTTAAATTATTTTAATGAAGATTTGATGTTAACAATAATGCAATTAGATTGGTGTGGATTTAAAGCCCCTCTCAGCGTAATCTGCACCAACGGATCTATCAGATAGTTGAGGATAGTTTGGGTCCCCAGGTAGAACATGCTTTCTGGATAGAAGAACTCTCCAACCACCTTTCCTAGTCCAATCCTAAAACAGATACGGCATTAAATATATTAATAGAATAGAAGGCAAAATACCATATTGTTTTCCATTTGTAAGAATGTTAACTCATGCAATAAATCACTTCCACTTACGGTGAACACTTTGTTTCAGCAATGTAAAAAAATATTTAAATTTTAAGATATTTAGTTAGCGAGTGTGGTCCTAGACAAAAAGTAAGTCAAATCTGCTTATGTACATTTCCTTGAAGGACTTTGGACAATACAATACCGATCTATCTACTATTAAATACATAATATTGTAAGCTGAATGCAGAACTAGGTTTAGTCACTATTGGTAAATTGCGCAAGAGAGCCATTTAAACATGTGATGTTTCAATATCTTTTGACATAAAGTTTTTTATCTGAGAAGTTTTATTTTTTAAATATTTGATTTTAAACATATTTAAGGTACATGAAATATTTTTGGACCAAAATGTCCGAATGTAGAACAGAATAGGGAAACCTTTTCATTACGTAATCCACCGTTACCAAGTCAGCGGTGTGTCAATTACATACTCACCTCAACACCAGTGGACATAAAAACGTGCCATGTTTTTGTTCAGAAGCAGAAACATTTTAATCCATTAATAACGTTTGTGAACTATAGGATTTGCGTTTTCATGTATTTAGAGATTTGCTAATGTATAGTACAGTATTGTACATAATCACGGCTAGTAAAAAGTTTAATTTAAATAGTCCTGCATTCAGCTGATGTTTTGTTTGCAATGATTTTGCTGCAATAGCCATCATTTAGCACAGCTTTAACAATGATCCTTCAACTAACACTTTAAATTGAAACCATAATTATAAAAAATAGAAATAAGTGGATGTAACTGTATTGAAATTGTATATAATGCAGTAAAATTTACATCAACAACTGCGATTGAATGTGTACTTACGTTTTGATTGTATTTAAAATAGTAATGGGTGGAAAAAATTGCCAATCCAATCAACAGAAACTTTCCGGTAAAAAATCTAGCATACGCTGCGTTGGTTGTTCCCTAAAAACGTCAACAAACATTTTTAATGTTATTACATAACAAACCAGGCTATATGTCTTTGAGAGTTATTTACAATACATATTTTACCATAATTGGAGCAAGTGCCTCATACGCTTTGTCTAGCGGGAAACGGTATGCTCGGCGAATTGGGTTATAAAGTTCTTTCCAATATTCAGGAACGTATCGCGGTTCGTCGTGAGCTAAAACTTGATCTTTCAGCCACTGTTTGCGCCAGGTTCGTTCTTCATCTGACATACCAATTAGGCGTTCTCTTTCACGGGTCAGCCTGGTGGTGATGGTCATCGGCTTAACGCCTCCGGTAGATGATTGTGCCATCTTATATTGTTGAGTTAAATAGTACCTAAAATTTCAATCACAAAATTTACAGGACCGTCAATCCGAGATCGAACTGGGCCATAGACATAGATCAAATTTGAAACCAGAACAATTTTCTCGACCATAGATTATAATATATATTATACCTCCTTCTTGCTGTCAGTCGAAAATAATTGTTGGTAAGTATAAATATAAGTACCTAGGTAGGTATGTACTTCTCATTTAAAAAATATTATATAAAATCGCAATCATTGATTTTCTTAAGATATATGCCACTAAACTTGTTATGATCTCATTAGACTCGTATATCGATCAACTTTTGTATCGACCAGGGGTAAGGAAACATTTTTTGTAGAATACTGTCAACTGGGGTTATTACGCCTACCAAATTCAACTCCTAATAAAAAATTGACCACACCATAACAACATCTACAGTACAGGGGGATTTGCCACAAGTTATTTTTACGCTATACAAAATATTTGTTTATGACATTATTCTGAATAGTCAGTTGATCATACGAAACCTGTTAAACATCTAGAATTTCTTATTATTTTAAAACTTTACTTTTTTAAATGGTGTGTGCAAAGCCCCAAGCAATTAGAATGCATAAAAATAGTTTAATAAATAGTGTTTTAAAGACTTTAAATACGCCAGGCAGCGTTGTACTGCAGAGCGAAAGAGGTGTTTTGGGGTTATTCCTCCTTGGGTAGGGTCATCAAAACACTGTAAAAAAGTATTATTTTTTAAAGAAAGAAAAAATATTTTTTTTTTCTACTATTTAATTTAGCTAGAAACAAAAGATTGTAAGCCAGCAGAATCTAAAGAATTTGTTTAAAATGTATGCTACAAATATAGTGTACATATTAAATCAGGGGCAATGGAATGTGAAATTTGCCACAAATTATTTCACTGGCGTTGTATGGTGATATAATTATTTGGTAAATTTTTTAAAATTCCAAGTTTCCTAGATACTTTTTTTTATATTTCTCAATAAAATATCAAAAAATAAAGCATTAAAAAATAATGGTTTCATAAATTATTTTTTTACCTAATTTATATGTACATTAGATTATCAAAACACCTGAACATGTTTATGTAAAAAAAATAATTAATTATATCACTTGCAGAATCCTAAGTTCAATTTTAAAATGTATGCAATCCTCAGTGAACCAAAGGTAATTCTGCCTATTACATTCTGAAGATGCAAAAACACACAAAAATGATGAATGTTAGTATTGCGAAAAAGTCTTCACGGTTTTGAATGGCCTCTGACACTATAATTATAAACAGTTTTTAATACACTTTTGCTTAGACACAACAAGCGATAAATAGAAAATAATTGCATAATGTCACCTCTGGAAGTGAAAAACAGAGCCCACTTTTTGGAGTTTTCATATCGAAATTTCATATGCGACATTTGAAAGCTTCACTAGAACAGTGATATAAATTTACTGATCTTACATTTTCACAGTTCTGTCAATTAACTTCTACCCTAGAGTAATATACTAAGAAGTAGTAATAGTATATTACTCTAGTATATTTTTAATATAAAACAAAAATTGATAACTTTGTTATTCCACTATTTGTGTTACTAACTGTGACACGTGTATTGCCTTGGTGAGAAGCATTTTCAAACATTGTGAAGATGCTTGTCAAAAAGGCGCAACACGTATCACAGTTAGTTACACGACCGCTGAAAAAACAATGTTATCAATTTTAATTTCATATTAAAGTAGTCTCTCGATGGATTGCTGTATGACAAAATATTTAAATAAAATTATATTTATTAGAGCTTATATTTTTCATCATGTACGCATCTAGGCCTTATATACTTATTTTTCTTGTGCAGCGTATCTTAGAAGCAATCTTTACCGAGGGTTCCTTAAAAATATGTCTTGAGCAGACTTTTGGTGAGTTGCAAACAATTCTTTAATAGTCTTAAATATAGAAAAATCTTCAAATTGAATGAGCCATTACAGAAGATTCACATATATACAGACCAGTTATGTTGAATACAAATTCACCTCACTCACTCCGACGTCCTCAATCGCTAGTGAGATGAATGTGCATTTGATATTGTTTATCTATTGATTCGTATCAGTTTCGTAAAATCCCATAAATTTTTTCAATACTAATATAGATTTCAGGTTTCAAACAGACATATGCTAGTAGGTTTCTGCTTATTATTGAGAACTTTCCACGCAATGTTGATAGTTTTTTTAATATGAAAATCTCAAAATATATATATCGACGGTTTTTTGGCCAATTGATGTAAACATCGAAAAATACGAAAACGAGTTAATGATTGGGTCTCATTTTAAAGACGATAGAGCAGGTCTCGGTTAAATGATGTAAATAAGAAAAATAAATTGATCACTTTTTGGAAAGAAAACATCATTCTACATTGGTTTTTGGCATAAATATTCTGACCCGGCCACTTGATGTAAGCCACTATTATATCGACACTCCCTACGTATAATCCTGTACCTGCAAACAAGGGAATTTACAGGAGTGCATTTCAAATATTCGTAATGTTTTCGATAAAAGCAGTTTTTACTCTCTCCCGAGCAATTTCAATTTTGAGGGTTACATCAATTGATCAAAACATCATCAATATGCTTTCAATATGAAATGTTTAATAATTATTAATGCATTTTAATTAAGTGAAGTAATGGTCAATGAAATCAGTTTATTCAAATCAAAATTATTATTATTGATTAATCATGAAGTTCCTTTAAGATAGTTCAACAAGGATTTCAAAAAGACAGAAAAGAAGAGATATGGGAGATTATTTTCTATTCTGTAATTTATATAAAAGTTTTTCATGTTAATTTTTTTCTCTTACTATTTTGTTCAAATGATTAAAAGTAACCCAAAATGTAATCAATGTTCCATATTTTATTAACATATTTCATAAATATAAAAATACATTTCTGGAAAATATTATGAAGATTCATAGAGCTTCATAAAATCCCACACTTCACAATGTCATGACAGTAATACCTTGTTCAAAAGGTTTCAGATCAAAGAAGGAATCTAGGCATCAATATTTAACCATTCACAGCACAACAATAATATATATTGAATAACACCGTATAACTTGATACAAGACATGATTTTTTCTCATCCTAGGAAATCTGATTCACATCTTTAGGTTTTGCACTCAATACATGGATTAAAACTTCGATAACAATATTAATATACCTTCACTCATTCCTTTTCTTCTTTCTTCACAGAAAAATAAAGCGGTTTCGAATCAGAATCAAAGGGGGACACCAGAGATGATGTCCCTGGTTGATTAAAAAAATCATCATTGATTTCATTCAAAAGAGAAGAGAAAGCGGGAGGTATGAGACCAGGTGACATTATGAGAGGGGTAGAACCTTCCCTTCGATTAACAGAGAGGACAGTATTGTCAGGAGCAAGTACCGACTCGCTCACTACATCAAGCAAAGTGCTGCAACCAGAAGTACTTGGAAGTCCAGGAGAGCGGTCTTTCAAGTACGAGTGGGGCTTCGAATTTGAGCCGCCGACAACTGATCCGTCCCATCCTGACATGTCATCAGTGTCGGATGGCTCTGGGGCTCGTTTATTTTTAGACTTGGATAGTAATTTTTCTCTCTTCCTAGGTCTTGTACCAGATTTAGATCTCCTGTTAGACCGAGACTGGCGCTTGGACTTTTTATGATTTTTTTTAACCCACCGAGAATTTAAAAAGTTATCTCGGCCACAAGGAGAAACAGCACTCAACCGCCCTGCTTCACTCCGCCGAATCGATGTATCCTCAGATGATTGCGGAGTCACCGCTCTTCTCACGCGTTCACCTGATGGACGATGCGGGGAACGAGCCCCTGAAAAGAGGGAGGCGCTGGTGCAAGATGAGTCAGAGGAAGACGAGTCTGTGTCCCTATCTGTACATTCGGTTGAAGCGCTGTGACGTGAGACAAAACGAGGTCTTCTTAAAGGCCGTGTCCTTTTACTTCGTTTGGCATTTTGGTCCGAGTCGCTCTCTTCATCAGTGTCAGGATGAGCTGGCCGAGGACGGCCACGCTTCAGGCTTATCTTGACGAGTCCTGAAGAGGAGGGCTGAGGTGAAGGATTAGACTGGGAGACGGCAGCGGCTGGCGGGTCAGGCTCTTCGACGACCACGGCATCACTGTCGGAAGCCAGCAAATCCACCACTTCAGGAGTGCGGGCACTAGGCGGGGCCGCATAGCCCACCATCACAACTCCGTCAGATGAATCATCCGTGTCCGACGGGGAGACTGTACGAATGGTGACAACAGAATCCAGAGTACGTCGTGACCGCGAAGGCCCCGGGGCAGCACTAGGCGAAAGCAACACAATATCACTGTCAGTATCAGAGACTGTCTCGGAAGCGGGGGCGACTGGAGCCGGCAGGCGGCGACTAGCCGGTTCATAACTGACGGCGCGATCATACCCGACCATATCATAGGGAGAACTCGCAAAACAGCCGAGCTCATGCAGAAAGTGACGGGTGTGAGCATGCAGGTGGGGGGTGAGGCATCGCTCCATTTCTTGTGAGTGTATATCATGACGGGGTAGCTTTTCCATGATAAATGCTAAGAGACTTATTCTACCCGCCTCACGTGCAACCACCGACAACTCTCTCTTGAGCCATGGCACCAACCGGTGCATCTGTGCGGGATTGTGCCTTGAAACAAAAAATATGTTGTACTGTTGAAAATGTAGAAGAAAATTAAATTCATGAAGCAGAATTTTGCATAAATTGAATTTTCATTGTAGAAATTCCGATGATTTCTCATGACCTAATTTAAAAACTAATGCTCACAACTCATGAAGATTGCTTTCAGCATTTATTGACATAAAGTATTTATTAATTCAACTGGGAAAAATATATAGCGGAAACTAAACAAAAAATATTGTTATTAATTTTCCATTTTGAAAATAAATTCTGTAATAAGTAAGCTACGTGTGAATAAGTTAGTTACTTTTCAACAGTGGTACTGTTCTCCTACATTGATTGTAATTCAGCATTAATACCATAGGAATTTAACTAGCTGTTCGGTACCGCTCCTTATGTGATCACGGGACATCACCTTGTACAGCTGTTCATATGTTATTGCTTATCACATTCAATCTGGGAACTATAACTTTTGGAACTGGACTTTTAGATCACTGTCAGATGACTGGAGGCTGATTCACATAAGGGAAACCACCAGGAACATCATTTGTAATCCACATAGCCGTATTCCATTCCACATGCTCTGAAGTTATCAAATGTGACATCTATGATGTCATCATCTGCTCGCTACTTCACTGCAGTACTGTTTTGGAGTTGACTGGAGGTTGATTCATATGTGAGGAAGATCATGGAGTTATACCCTCAGTACACAATATGCCCTTAAGTTATATTATCTGACATCTGTGATATTATGATTGTTGTCGGTTGTTAACATAGCAACCCGAAATAAACAATTACATAATCATCAATAACAATAAAATCGTAAACATTTTATGCATCATCTCAGTCATAATATAGTCACTTGACTCAAAAGATAGAGCCGAAAACATGTGTGACATTACATATACAGCAAAATGCCTCTTACGATTTTAATATATATGATTATTAAGAAATTGCAAAACTCACCGATAGAAATATGATGAGCATTCTCTGTAGCGACCGGTGATATCGGGAAGCGGGCGAGCTCTTAAATTGTGGCGATAAACAGAACGACGAAACAATGTCTGGCATCGATGATAGCCGTGGTTGGAGACCGGCGCAGGGGCTGGAGGCAGAGCAGGGACGAGAGGGTATCGCATCAACAGTCTTTGAATAGCAAGACTCTCGCGACGATGCAGGGTCAATGTCGTTCTGAAAAAAAACAATTGAAAAAGTAATTAAGATTACATCAAACTGTTAAAATCGTTGTAAATACAGGAATTTTATGTTTATAAACAATATCAATTTTGCAAAAAAATATAGATTTTCGACAATTGAAGATGTTATTCTATTATCTAATGGGGCATCTGCAGGTATCTGTCATTTGTTTGTCATCAAATGTTTCATTTTATGTGAAATAAGAATTAAAAAAAATAGATTTAACAATTGCTCAGATTATCCTGTAACTAAATATCCCTTGAAACAGAAAGAACAAGATATTAAATGAAACAGACTACCTCACATTGACAAAAATCAGTGCTAGGACAAGAAATAATAATGCAAATGATATTTAATGTGGAGTGTCTAGGAAAAGTATTTGTGTTTGTTGACAAAAAACAGATTACAGGTATATGTAAATTAATTTAAGTCAAAAACAATGATTACGTATATCGAAAGCGCGGCGCTTGGAGAAAGACATCTAGGTCACTGAGGTCGATAAATTCATCCGCCTGCTGCTGCTGCTCCTGTTCCACTAGATATTCTTCATATTGATTGTTAGATAATACATTATGAATGATAGATTTGAAAGGCTGCTTGCATAGCGGACATTCTGCTTTTATCTGGAAAAAAAAATTTAGTATCACTGGTTTTCTTATCAGTACAGTGATGTTACGAAAAACTGTCTTAGGTTCAAAGATAAATTTTTATGAGACGCAAGACGTATTGTCAAATAAATACCACTAAGCATGAGACACTATACGGGTAACGCACCCGTTGATTGCAAGCTATAAATCTTGTACATAGTCACGGAAAATGATCGATGAGGGATAATGTTTCAATAATAAAATAAACATCGACCAGATTACCCTAGAATACTCTCCCTGCGCTTATTATGTAAAATTGTATGGTCCATCAGTCAAATAATCCGATACAACCACGCTTTACAGAATTCTTCTTTGGCCATATACGCTCCCTATGTGGAGCATATGGCCACCACGCCGTGTCTCAATGATTCTTGTCACCCACCAATCGCTTTAGTTCCTCCTATGACATGCCAGAGTCCCTCAGCTCCGCCAAGTACATTTTGTGGATAGCACCTGACGGTCGTCAAGAACGCCAAAATCCCATCGGTCCCAGCCAGTTCCAACGTCTCTCCATGACCGCTGATGTGACACGACGCTATCTGGTATGTTCCCTAACACTGAGTTCCTCACGAAATCAAACCATCTCACCCCCAGTATTCGAAGTAAGCATCTATTCTCAAAGCTCAGTATATGATTTTTCGGAGTCTCTGTCAGGTGCCATGATCCACTACTGTGCCCCAGACCGGGAGCAACAGCTGCACCTCGATCAGGTGGAATTGACTTCCGAAATATGAAATCGAAGATATTAATAAACATGAACGGAGTAACCAACCCTATCCCTGTCTGTGACCCTGAACCATTTGGTAGTTGAGTCACCGATTCTTACACAACATGCACTATTCTCATGCAGCGATTCGATGATGGCCACAATCTTTGGTGGGATCCCATATGCATCCAGTATCCTACATAGCAAAGGTCGATGCGGACTGTCAAATGATGTATTTCTGCCGAGAAGAATCATTGTCTACATTAAAGCCTTGAAGCAGTAATTTCTTCAATTGAAATAAATGTACATATTGGTATTCGTTTCCAGCATAGTCCTGTTTCATCATAAAAATATTATAATTCAATCGCGATATAACGAATTCGCACTCACCAGGGTTGTGATCAATGAAAGTTAACTGTATGCTGTAAAAAAACAATTACAAACGGTTTCAAAATAAAATGTTCAAATAATATATTAAATCACTCACTTTACTCCATGTTAAAAGGCAATTGAAACAAAACTGGTGCAAGCAAGAGTCTGTAAAACATTTGTTTCTGCAGCGACTCAAACATATCGCGCAGTCAGGAGGTGGAGATGATCTTCCAGAATTAGTCGACAGGGGTGGAGTGTCTCCCTCTTTGAGTGAGGCATTGCCGCTAGATTCACCGGTCGAAACAACATTAGGTAAAACTTCCTCCATGATGCTTATACCTGTGTGACAAATCATATAGATAACTGATGGAGTTTAAAATTAATATAATTTAAATGTATGTAAACAGAGGATAGTATTCAATTTATTGATTTTTCGCAACTCTTTATCTTAACGTACGTAAATTTGGAAGCAATCTACATTCATACAAAAAACGAATCAATACAATAGGCTGGTAGAAAAACAATTGCATGCATGTACGTATATTATGAAAATTTGACAGGTGCCATGTTTTTAGTTTATTTGAAGATTATGTTTTTATCGATAATAAGAAAAGATATTTTCTATAGTCGTAACTAAAATAAATCCAGATATTCATCCAAATAATAATCAACTCATAAATTTAAAAAATATATATAATAAAAAGAGAAATAAGAGATTTACCAACAAGTCCGATGATTCAATACAGACAGAATATTTTCACATTAATTTATATGCTATAAAATACATTTGACTCATCACACACATCAAAGACAGATAAAAAAAGTATGATTAACTATATTTAGTATTCATTTCCATTGTATATAGCAATGGTAGAGGCTAATGCCACTCAATAATAATTATTCAGTAGAATAGAATGAATAGATTAATCTACTTCTCCAACTTCGCGTTCCTTGAATTTTAATAAATAATAGGCTATGAAAGGTCCATTAATAGTGGGGAATATGATAGTAACGATACGTTACTTTTGTATTCTTTGTAGTAGTCATTATATTATATTTTATAGTTTGTATTATAAAAATACATTTGAATTAATAAAGATAACGTTTCAGTTTGTTCTAATTCTAGACACAATTTTAAGAAGAGAGGAAATAATTTTATCGTAAAAAAATTATCCAGCCAATTCAGTAAGTGAACTACAAAAATCGGATTAAAGCATAAGGAAAGTATTAAGTAGATACCAAGTTAGGTAACTTCTCAGTATTATGAAAGCTGTTTCCGATTATTTTTAAGCCAACACTTTACCTATACAATTATTTACTGTATTATGGAACGTGACCTTAAAACAATCAACTGAATACTCGAATATTTTGAATTGAAGTATGAGCCACACTGCACAGCTGAAAAGGTGTCTACTGAAAAATACAATGAATATCCCTACTTGGTTCCTTATTGTAAGTATACAAGCGGTTCAATATAAATAGTATCATACAGAGATGTTGCCGCTGATTTCAGTTGAGTTTAAAAGCTTCAATTGATGACTTAAGCAACCTAACTGGCATTCAATATATACGTAGTAACTTATTCAAACGAAGCAAACTAAATATATCCAAAAATCCTCATACCTCACAATCAAAATATCTTTTAACGAAACGAGCCCTTGGTGTCATCATACTGTACAGTCTACATACCATTTAAAAGAATAGCTGGTACCCAAAAGCAATCTCACATGGAAAAATGGTTTCATTCAAATCCACATATAATAAACGTGTCAAGAAATTTAAACTTCTTCAAACTTATTTGAGAATGTAACGTAAACTTAAATGCTACTGACCTTTCGCATAGATAATTGTGAAAGAAAAGATCAACAAGTGAGTAAAGCGTTTTATATCCGAGATGCCGTCGATATCATGTAAATGCTACTAGTAACTATATAATGAAATCAAAGAAACGAGTCCTTTTATTGAAATCAGTACTTGATAGCGAGCATAAAATAAATATACATCTCTATGCTGTTTTCCAGTGTTCATCTTAAAATAACAATATTTTTGAGCTTCCCGACCGACTTTAATGCAATACCTACCTACCTAGTAATTTAGTTATAGGTATGTATTAGTAGAATATAAATATTATTATAATACGTAAAATAACGCTAAACATATTATCGGATATATATTTTCTATACTCAGATTCTTGCTTAAGATTAATATTATATTTAAAATAATATATTATGTGATATATATACGCCAGGTGGAGTTGTACCGAAGAGTGACAGCGATGTTTTGGGGATATTTTGCCTTGCGTAGGTTTGTCAAAACACTTTTCAACAGTAGGTACTATTTTTTTAATATCAAGAAAAAATATAAATTTTCTTTATTATTTATTTTAGCTAGAAACAATAGATTAATAGTAGCAGCATTAAAAGAATTTGTTTTGAATTTATACTTAAAATATAGTGTAAATATTAAATAAGAGGCCATGGAATGTGAAATTGTTGTTTTAACCAGGGCTGCGGAGTTGAAGTTGTAAAAAACGAGTGACTCCGACTACTTTTTCCATAAAGTGCATTTTTGCATTTCTGCGTGTATTAATGTTCTTGTTTAATTTTTATTTATGATTAAAATATCTTTTTGTTGTAAAATATGCATAATTTTATATTTGTATATTATATGTATAATATGAAAAATTCTGCTATTTGCCTGATTGGTTGGTTGGTGTTTAATTGGAAGACCAATTACACATAAATATTAAAGATAGGGAAAAAATCCTGACAAAATTAGACGTTTTTTTAATCGAGTCGGAGTCGGAATCTGAGTCAGATTGTTCGCCAATATCAGTGTCACGTTTTTTTTGGATGACTCCACAACCTTGGTTATAACGTAACAGTGATAAAGACGTATTCGGATTTTTTAAAGTTAGGCGGAATAACCCCAAGCCAGTGTTATTGGCCTAGGTACTTGTTTTTTTTCTATATCCACTCCCAACGTGGAGCATATGGTTTCCTAATGAAGGTATCTTAACAGAATTTTTCTATGAGAACTGCTTGTTACTCAGTTGCTCAAAAACTCTCTTTTCTGTTCGAAGAGAGTAGGGATTGAAGAATAGGGCTAGGACAGGACTAGTGGTTAGTTAATCGCTCTCGCTGCGCCCCGTGAGGATCGGATGAGTGCGGGGAATTATTAGACATCACAAACACTCAGACTAAGAACAGAAATCCATAAATTGATTGAAATATCAATTTATGAAAACCGTTCGCACTGAGAATTGAGCCCGAGACGTTCGTAACCGTAGCTAACGACGCTATCAACTGCGCCACGGATGCCAATTAATATACTGATTTCACTGGTATAAACATGTAGGCGAAATAACTAAATAACAACTCAAAATTACTCCGCCTATTAAAAAAAACATCGACTTATTTCATATCACAATTACTTTCTAACAGCAATGAGGTAGAATAATACTCATGACATATGTCCCAAACATATTAAATTAAATAAACCATTTATATTCATCATTTTTGTGTGTTTTTGCATCTTTAAAATTTGCTAGGCTGTATTATTCTTGTTTCACTAACGATTGCATACATTTTGAAAATTGAACTTAATGTTGTGCAAACAATATAATAAATTAATTTTTGTACATAAACCATGTTCAGATGTTTTGGTAAGGTAATGTGTATATTAATTAGATAAGAAAATAATTTATGAAATTAATATTTTTCATGCTTATTTTTTTCTTTTTTGTGGAGAAATGTAAAACAAAGTATCTAGGAAACTTGAAATTTCAAAAAACATACCATATAATTATATCATACAACGCCCAAATTTCACATTCCATTGCCTCTGGTTTAATATTTACACTTCATTTGCAGCATACATTTAAAAGAACTTCATTTGATTTTGCTGGCTTACAATCTTTTGTTTCTAGTTAAAATAAATAATAGGAAAAAGTTATATTTTTCCTTAATACTAAAGAAAAAAATATTTTTAAAAGTATTTTGATGACCCTACCCAAGGAGTAATATTTCCAAAACACATCTTTCGCTCTCCGGTACAACTTCGCCTGGCATATTTAAAGTTTTTAAAACTGAATTTATTTAAATATTTTTATGCATTATAATTACCAACATATAATGGAATGGAGAGTAAAAGCACATTTACACACCTGCTTTTGTGTTTGTGGGAGATAAATGATGATTTTTCGACAGTTGTGGTAATTGCATATGCATACACCATTCACAAAAGTAAGGTTTTAAAACTAATAACTTCTAGATGTTTTAAAGGTTCAATGTGATCAACTGACGATTAACAATGAAGTCATGAACAAATATTTTCTCTACCCGAGTGTAAAAATAAGTTGTGGCCATAAAAGCATAACAACTGTACTGTTAAAATATTATGTTAAAAATTACTAAATGGAATAAGTATAACATATCTTAACTCAACTGAAATATATAATACATTTTTTATTAATTTGTCTATATAATATAATGTAATATATCATTTAAATAGTAGGTCCATTAAAAAAACATATTGATTCAGTTCACTGCTTACAGACAATATACGTCAATAAATTAATTTATGTCGGTGAAATTATATCGTTGCATACATTTCTCTCTTGTGCCCGTTATCTTTTCCACTTTGCACTATCCGCACCTTAAAATATTTCCCCCTTTAGATTCTTATCATCCGATTGACTCGATAGAGATTGCGAACTACATAAACATACATCCTTCAACATAAATTCGTAGGACTGGCAGCACTGATTGTATTACTAAAGTTGTCAAAAATAGGATTGGTTTAAGTTTGAGGCTCGTTGGCGCCTGTCAGATAAGGTTTCTAAGGATATTTTCTCATATCCCGAGTAATCTTCCAGTAATTTAGTTAAAGCGCGTTTATTTAAAATACTTAAAGATGGCGAAAATGGCATTTCAACACCAGGCGGGCACTGCTATGGAGTGCCTTAGCGTACGTATTTTTCCAATCATTAACAATAACAATCTTTCAAACACAAATTATGTTCTGTAAAATTGTAACGTTACATCGACTCAATCTGATCGTTTCTTGTATTAATAATTTTTTAGATACCTATCACGTTGCACAAAGAAACTGGAGTTGACTTGGATGGACGAGATGTTATGAAATGTGGATTCAAAATTGGAGGTGGCATAGACCAAGATTTTCGTAAAAGCCCCCAGGGGTACACTGACAATGTAAGCTGATTAATGTTTCATTGATTTCTTTGAAGGTATTGCGGATCATTTCGTTTTTTTCCTGAGAATAATCTTATCCAATCATTTTCTTTTCAGGGCATATACGTTACCGAAGTTCACGATGGCAGTCCAGCAGCAAAATCTGGCCTTAGAATGCATGATAAAATTCTCCAATGCAATGGGTATGATTTTACCATGGTAACTCACAAAAAAGCTGTAAACTATATAAAGAAACATCCGATACTCAATCTTTTAGTCGCTCGGAAAGGTGTTACCTCAACATAATTTATTTGTTCCCTTATCCAGCCATATGAGTGGTCTAAATGGCTAACTGCTACTGTCCATAGCTAGCGAACATTCGCAAGCAAGATAGATACTTATCTTTTGATGTTGAAGTCTTGCAAACCGTACCTATTAATTATTAATCTTACATCATGCACGGATAGTGATACTGTATTGTCTTAGAACCCGCAAGCGAAAGGAAAGCAAATGTTATGATGGCACATAGGGATAATGTTATCAATCAGTAGAGTTTCTATTAAGTCAACAGTGGCCAAATTTTTATGTATTATTTTTAAAAATATATTAGTTTTAAGGTTTTCACTTATAAGTTATTTATCTTACATAGTATTGTAGGTCATAAACACGTTTAACATTATGTATTCGTAGCCCTGGCTAACTCTATGTGAACTCTCACATTTGTATACAAAGCTGCACCAAAGGGCTCCTGAATTTTCTAGAAGCAAGCCTGTTATTGTATACATACTGAAAGAACATTTTTAAATCCGGTGGATATTTTTAATATGTTGCTAAGGATGATAAAACAGAATCTGAAATAGTGTGTTCAAACATTACTAAACCGAAGGTGGTGCTGAAAACTGCAATTGAATTTGCAGGAATATCCAATGTTCAAAAAGTATTAGACACCTATAAATACAGGAAAATAATGTAATTTTGTAGTTCTTTAGTTTGATTATCATTTTGTTACAGCTTTGAAAACTATATATTTTGTGAAATAAGTTGCAACTATTGAGCTACAATTATAGAGAAGATACCTGAGGCTTATTCTTTCGTTTAGATTTCATGCTATATTTAACCATTCATGAAGTGAGGTTGATATATCATCGGCTTAACTAGCAAACTGTGTATCAACATTTCAGCAAAATGTTCAGGAGAGCCTTAAAATTCAATAATGTTAAATCATTATTCGTATAACAAATGTGAGATTCAAAAATAACATTAGTTGAAACTGAATTTATTAAGTTTTAAAGCTCTCGTGAAGATTTTGCTGAAATGTAGATAAGCAGTTTGCTAGTTATACCGACGATATGAAGTTTCAATCAATGGCCATACTCCATTTTCCTACTTTCAAGTCACCATAACGAGCTATTGATCGAGAATTACATAGTAACTCAATGATTGTAGCTGTAGTAAAATATTATAGCAACTTCTATTTATGATGTATAATTATTGGAACAATGAGCTTGGCTAAAATTATTTCGGCTATCTGAGGAGCCTCATTATTATTAATACGTCAAATAATGATAATAGATGTATTTTCTGGCTGCCCCTTTCATTTGACCACGCCTGTTGAATTGGTGGATTGTATATATGGGAGAGTCAACCTATTTGTATTCAAATTAAAGTGAAAATAAGCGTTCGGTAGATAATAATTTATATGTGGCGCATATTTAAATTAAAGTCCATTTGTATTAATTTAAAGCTAATATGGTTGATTTCAGTAACTGTAGTGTTTTTATGGATTTTATGGTTTCTGTTGCTAATTATGCGTATTTTAATGATATTTTATCAATGATCGTACTTAAAAGATAACTAAGAACCAAATTAAAATAAATTGTATTCATTTGTTGTAGCTATGTTTATGTCCTATTAGATTGCTTCATATCATGCTGCTAGTTTTTTTGGTTATTTTTCAAATTGCAAAATTGTATTATCGTTCAAATTACATTATCATTTGACCATTTGCAATAATGGCCTTCTTCCAATAATTGAACTATGCATACATCAATTGTTTATAAAAATGTTTGTCATCATCAAAAAGTCATCGAAGGCAATGATTATTAAAAAAATGTATGGTTGTGATAGTGGGAATATAAGGGATGACCCAAAGCGTCAAATCATAAGTCATTTAATTTTGCCTCAGTCATTACTGAGATATGAAGTTTTGCATTATCATACAGTAATATTGCTTTCAAGTCTGTTCATTAACATCGGGTGTTTCATGATAAGTTTTCTATACATGGTTTCAATTTCCCGCCGATATGATTCCACAGTGATAGTTTCACTTGATCAATGAATTATGCACCCGGCATACCATCATAGAACAGAGAAATCTCTCAATCTACTTCGAGTGACCCAACAGTAGTTTATGCATTAGCTTTACAATGTCTCTCGATCTTTCGTTCGTAACAGCATATGGAAGTTGGTCTTCCTCGGGGTTTTTCCTTTATAAGGTTAATATCAACAAAATTTCTCGAATTTAACTAAACTCACTTGGAAGAAAAAAAAATTTTACTACCAGAAAAAGATACATAATTTCCAGACATGTGTGAACAAAAGCAGATAACAATAGCATCCAAACAAAATCTTGTAAGTTCAAATAGACACTCGTATGATGTTATGCAAAAAATATTTTTATACAATCGTGTATATTTATTTACCAACAATCCACTAGGCATTTTTAATGTATACAACCTTATTTGGCTTAGAATCAAAAGGGTTAAAGCAAGAAAATTCAAGCAGCATAATATGCATTATATATTTAATGTAGGCTGTAATCGTAAAATTGATATATATTGCTCTATAAACATGTCTGCTACCAATATGAAGTATATGGAGACCCAAGGGTCAGTAGGCAATTAAGTATGGACCGATTATAAGTCAGTTGCAGTTTCCATTTACAGAGAGTTGGTAAGGACAAACTGATGAGAAGACTGCTTGTTAGTCAGTTACTCTATGTCCGGTTAGAGTAGGTACGGTGGAAAGAGATAGTCCTAGGATAGAGATTCATATTATGAATCTCTATCTATTTCTCAATCAATATATTATATTGATTGAGAAATAAGTGTTCAAATTTATACACATGTTCTTGAGCCCTTACGAACATACCTATCGAATAATTCTTTATATTCAAAATTTATTGTTGGCTCACACAACTAAGTAAATGCTTAACTTTACTGATATAATTAGATATATGGTGTTTTACTACATCATTTTTTCAAATGACCGATAAAAAAGAAATTTTATATCTATACAAATTATTACTGAATATTATCTATTATTATGATGATCTACCGTTTCCATAAAATGTTACTTGATATATTTGTTACTTCAGAATTTTGATTTTGCAAAACATCTTTCATAATAGAATATTAAATTTATATTGTAATTTATTAGAGCAATAAGAGTTTAAAACAATTAAATGGCTGAAGAATGTAAAATTACATAAATATATATTTTATTAATTATATGCTTTCAATTAGATAATTTTATGTATAATGAATTTATAATTAATGATTGACCATTTATCTATGGTTAAAAATTATTAAAATAATATTTTCTTCATCGCAGTGTGTACTGAATTATGTTTAATTTTTTCATTTCTTATAAAATAACGCAATGACCACTGAAAATTTCAAGCAGCTGGCATACAGTATCAATGCAAATCAAAATGAAATTTTATGATGGTCAGTGGGCATAATTAACCCCTTTAGCAGCAATATAACTATATATATTGTCGCGCTAATTCTGCTAAAAAGACTCACTACTTTATGTATCACGTAATAATCAATCTTGTAGTAAATTACTGTTCATATGAAACATCAAAGTTTGCACTGAAAAATCAGTCCATTGAGATTTTTTTAGTAGTCTGCACTCTGGAGCTAAAAGGATTAATGCATTCCAACTGAGATATATATTGCTGCCCACTATAACTACTCATATTTACAGTAGAAATATTATTTATTTATCTGTATTTGAAGTGTTACCGAAATGCAGGAAGTTGAAATTGTATTAACAGTAATAAATATATATATAGTATTTTGTAAGACGTACACTCTCACATTTTTCTATACGACGCTCAGGTCACCCAATGCAGCTTATCCATTTTTTATGCTGTGATACTTAGTTCTGGCTATAAATATATACAGTATACAAAATAAATGAATGACAATGCTATAAGCAATCATTTTTACATAATCCGAATTATGTCAACAAGTATAATGCGAATAATTTAAATCAACTTGCCAAAAGAGTTTCATAATAAATATAACCATAAATAGCAATTATTTGTAGATCTTTTGTAATTTTTATTTCTTATCGGAAATGATTTGAAATCGCCTTAAATCCACTAAAAATGAAATTTCTCATGCTTTTATTTTATATTCATACATTTTTATTGAATAGCCATTGTAGACGTCTCTTTCCCACTTGGAAATACATGTTGATGGTTTACTTTTCGACTGTTTTATGAATAGATTTTACAACATTCAAAAAATTGCAGAAGATAATAACTAAACTGATAGAGAATCTGTAGTGATAACATTTTAGAAGCATTAATTCCAACATAAACTGGGTTATCGTTGATTCTGATAAATGTATTAGTTATAGGTACTCTTACCCAATATATTATAGCCGGTGGCGTAATTAGGAGCAAGAGCTTGTGCCAAATGATTATAAATTTATGAGTTCTAATTATTTTGGGGTTCACTTAGGCACACGTATAATACGGTACAGGTGTTCTCTTGACTTGGTTATGTTTGATACAAATTAGATATCAAATTTCATACAGAGGATTAATATAAAAAATACCTAGTGTATATAAATAAAATTTTGTCACTCACTAAGTCAAGGAATAGCTGTATGTTGTCCATTTTGTTATGTCACTCCGTAGAGCCATTCCACTTAGTTAAATAAATGTGATATTGTTTTAAAAAATATTAATATGTTAATTTGTAAATGTCACAAATGATGAATTCAGGGTTTCCGAGTTGTATTTTTAGTATGGATGTTGAAAGTGGAGAGAATATTGCAATTAAATTTGACAATCGGTTTGTATGTGGGAAGTGAAGTCGGTCGTAATTTATTGTCCGTCATCAAAAATGAACCGAATCTATTGCATTTTTTCCAAACCTATTTTATGACAAACTCTATCTTATGTTTGATATTACTTTCGTTATATAGTTTTTTTGAACATAAACTATTTTCCTAAACTGTCAATGTCCACATAGTCACGGCAGGGATATTCTAAATGTGTATTCATTGCAGTGGTTGGTGAAATCATGACTTATTGCCAGTCAGAAAATTTTAAATCAGAATTTACTGCTCATTTACGATAAAATCCATATATCTGTAGCATTACACGATTAATCAAATGTTTTGTGCGATGGTTGAGCAGTCAAAGATATTAAAAACTGCAGATATAACTTCAATTCCTTTCATTTCATTTTACTACTTGCTTTACTTATCAGTGACAACCATTAAACAATGTAAAATCGTTGCAGTGTTTAATTCTCTCCACTTTTATGTCAATGGTTTCTATATTTTATGGTTATTAATAAATAAATAGAATTAATATTCATATGTATTTATTATTTATTTATGTGCACATATCCAACATTCAGATAAATTACGATTATTTCTTTTTCCTAATGACGGCCGAAAGCATTAATTTAACTGGTAGGAGGCCAATCCCATTGTCCTTTGGGAGCCGGTTCGACTAGCGGTTCCCAGGCTTTCCAATCCAACATCTTCCTTGCCAAAACCAATTCATTCTCTGCTTGTAGAATGAGTTCTTCGACTTGGCCACAGCCGATTTTATTCTCCACATCGAATACGCTGCTGCTCTATAATAATAAAAATATATTTGCTTATCTTTTTGAGAAAAATTTCCATGAATAATTGGGTTGTTAAATTTAATGAGATATTTACTATAACTTCATCATATCGTCGGCTTAACTAGCAAACTGCTTATCTATATTTCAGCAAAATGTTGAAGACAGTTGAAAAATTCAATAAATTCAGTTTTAACCAATGCTATTTTTGAATTTTACATATCGTTTTTTTTTTTTTAATAAAACAGTTCATTTGTACTACTTCCACATATTTATAATGTCATTGAAGAAGAAGAGAGAAATGCTTTAGAATCGAAAACGATCTTCGTGCTTCAAGAGAGTGAAAAGATAGCATTCCTAAAAGAAATTTGGTTGGGTAGTACTCTTTTAGGGAACTATTAAAAAGAAAATATTTAAATTTTTTGAAATAGAAATATCGTAGAAATAATGTCTTATGAACTCGCTCCAATCTCAACTTGCAGGAATTTTCATATGGACTCCAGATAATAGATCCATATTCAAGCGTACTGAGAACCAAGGAAATGTATAGAGTGCGAAACACAGTTGGGTTTTCGAATGGTTTACTTTGCCTAACTATAAACCCAAGAAGTTTGCTAGCACGCATAGCAACGGAATTAATATGTGAATGATATGTCATATGAATAATGATTCATTATTCGTATAACATATTTATGTAACATTCAAAGAATAAGATTGTTTAGTATTGAATTTAAATAGTTTTTAAACACTCCTGAACATTTTGCTGAAATATAGATAAGTAGTTTGTTAGTTAAGTCTATGATATATTTAACATGTAATTACAATATCATTGGGTAACTGTTTAAGTTGGTAGCTAAACCAAACACATCTACGCGTCTTTGGCAGAGGCAGGTATCATTTTTTCTCATTTTACATGACAAACTTTCAAAGAGTTTGAAGTAACATAGCGCGTTGATATGTGATGATAATGTTTTATTTTGAAGTGGTACTCCATTCAAAATCTAATGGTTTTAAAACAAATCGAATATTGCCATTTTGTAAATTATACATTTATTCTGTCTGCCAAGAGGTATGGACATAATGGTTTAATTGCAAATTAAATGTTAAACATTGTTGCGAATGTTTCGATTGTATAAATTTTGTTGTTTGTTTCTAAATAGTCTGGAACAAAATTCCTTCGATCTTTAAGTATAGCCGTACCCCCCAGCTGAGAATTTTTCAGTAACATATCTAAATGCGAAGTGAAACTATTATTACGATAATGTTATATGGCAGCTTGCGAGTCATCGTAAAACCATTATTCTAAAGTCTCCTTTCACCGTTCACTGATATATTTTGCTTCATAAAACTATGTTCTACCCTAAACCTCTACTCTTTGGGTATTTTTCGTTATAAAAATAACATTTTTAGGCCACGTCCGATTTAACTGGTATTTACCGAAGATTTCATGAGAGTATTCAACAAAAATGTACCGTTTTCAAAACAGCAGCTCTTTCGGTGACTATTTGCTCGGTATATTTTCTGTAAGCAGCTGAATCTGGCATTTTCTGGAGTGTCCTTAGTATCTTGCTATATAATACTCCCAAAGAGTGATGAGGATTCGCAGAAACCGCTAAGCCAGTAAGGCCTGTCGCCTGGAAATAATTTGAAACGATATAATTAAACGAATTAAAACAGAAAATAAACAGAAAACAATCAATAATAAACAAACCTTCTTGATCACTCCTGCCATTCTTGATTAGGTAATATATGGAAAAGTATATGACAGCATAGTGTGTAGATAGTATATTACTTTATGGTGTGTAGTCTATGATATACGAATAAAAGTATAGTTCTCTATGTATACCAGTGATCCGATACCTTTTCTCACACACGGCACACCTAAGCACTCATAAATATTTCGCGGCACACTACAAGCCAAAATATGTAAATTTAATAAACAAGTTACAATTTATTAATTTTTTTGAAAAAGTGATTTATTTATTTGACGATTTTGAAAAAAATAATTAAGCTTTACTACTAAAAACTAGTTGAGTGGATAAAATTACTGCCCATTTTTTTTGACTAGCCAAATCAATAATAATTTTTCCGTTTTTAATAATTGTCTCACGTTTACATTCTGTGCAAAACAATCAGGATTATTGATATTTTTTCAAAAACAAAATGCGTATTTAAGGCTCTTGGTTTGACAATGTGTATTATTTTAATACATTCGTTCATTTTTTGTAATTATTCCAGTAGGAAATATTTCACTATCAATACTTCCCAATATATGAAGAAATGTGTAATTTGTACGATAGATTTTTTTTTGTTTTACATGCGAAAAAATCCCTTTTTATTCCTCATCAACGCCGTTGCTTTGAGAATAATACTAATGGAGATATTAGCAACCGACTGGTTCTAAGTTCCCCTACTCATTTTTTTCTCATTTTAGACGTATTGCACCGCGGCACGCCTACGATCGTCTTGCGGCGCACCAGTGTGGCGCGGCACTGGTTTCGGAGCACTGATGTGTAAGAATATAATTTTTGACAACCAGACTGCACAACTTAAAAAAACTAAAAATTTAGAAAAAGAATATTAAATATTGACTGATTGGTAAGTATATATTTGCAGTAGGTAGTACAAATTTAATATTCAAATGTTCAAATCTGTTAATTTACATGTTCCTTCTTCAGTAAACTACAATCATAGGTAACACTAAATTTGTCATTATAGAGGAAAACCATCTGAAGTTTCCAAAAAAAAAATACTTAAATACAAAGATAGTCTGAATACATAAACCATTGTTTGTTTTTATTGGAAAACAATACAAATAATAATATATCCATTGGAAATTTTAGTTATCTTTCAAATAAACGGAGTTATTTATTTTAACTATCGATGTCACGGTTTTTTTAATGTGATGTGAAATGAATTATGTATTTATTCTCTGAAATTATTTGAGTTCAAAATATGCACACATATAATTAAAATAAAGCAAAAAGATCATGGATCCATATTCATTTCAGCAAACACAATACTCAATACGGGTCAACAGTCAAAGATAATTATGGATTCAAGGCGTATGTATTGAATTATTATAGTAGCTGATCTTGCTGGCACTTTGACATTGGCTGGTAAAGTGGCGGACAATATGTGATTCTTCTGACGTCCTTTTCATGCTTTATATTGATTGATTTCATCTATTTATATTACAAAGTAAACAACGATTAAATGAATAATATGCAATACAAATAACATGTTATATATTACATAATATAAATTATGTTTACCACCAGTTGAGTTAAATTGAAGTTCCTTAAACTGAGAAGACCAGGCAACTATTTTTACCGAATGAATCCGCTGGGCAACAAAAATTCTAGGCACATATTGGTATGAGAAATAAGCGATAAAATTATAATCGTTTTTTTTCAAATTTAACCTTTGATAATTAATGAGATTAATGCATGAATTTACTAATTGCTTTATCAAAGACTTTATCCATATGATTTCTGCAATCTTAGGGACAACTGTTCGCCCAATTGATTTTGGTGGTGACAAGTATTACTAATACTTTACTCGTTGCCTTCATATCCATAGATTAAAATATTTGCTAATAGTTGTATGTACCAACAAAGGGGGTTATTTCGCCTGGGTTTTCTACTGTGTGTTGTTAATATAAATGATAAAATTCAATTCACTTTAGAAGTAGTCATAGATTTTAATTCAAAGCATCCTTTCTCATATAAATTGGCTGCTTTCCATTCTCAGGTTCACAGATTAGTCACTATACCTCTAAGTAAATTTAATTTGGAAAACGAACTAAACATTATTAAACAAATTGCCATTAATAATGGCTATGAGGCGTCTTTTATAGATAGTCTTGTATCAAAAAAACAACGTAAATTAGCAGAAAAGATGCTATATTTCGGGAACTTGTCTAAAGACATAGACCAACCTAGAAACTCGCATAGAATTAGTTATTTAGGTTGTACAAGCTTTAAAATTAAAAAACAACTCGCTGATAGAGTTAGACTGGCGTTCTATTGCAAAAATTCTCTAGGCAAATTACTTATTAACAATAAATATAGAGTCCACTTTAAGAACAAATCTGGTATTTATAAATTACTATATAAACGTTAGACACTGTTTACTGTCTGTCAGTTCAAGTCCATTCGTGTGCTCGAATGCCTGAAGATGCCGAAAGGCGAAACCCGGGTCGTTGTGACAAAATACATGGAAGTGTACAAAAGCTCAATAATCCAAATTTTATCTATGTATTTACTATATTTTTTTTGTATTACACTTTTATTTTTATATAGTTTTTATTTGTTAAATACACTTTTTTGCAAGTATTCAGAATAGTAAATATTGACGATTTACATTCTAATATATTGATTTCATTGATATAAACATGAAGGTGAAATAACATTGAATAGGGGTTATTCCGAGTTATTCATCATCACTATTACGTTATAACAGCAATGAAGTAGAATAATACTCATATCATGTGCCGCAAACACATTAAGTATGTACCTATCATATAATAACTATAGTTAACTGAACTGTCATATGTCATGGTCTATGGTTAACTTTGACATTTACGACTGTCAAAAATTCTGGCTAATACTGTCGTGCTTTCATAGACAATAAAACACGCTTTGAACAGTTCTCTGATGTTGACATTTTTGGCATTATAAGACAATAAATAATTTATTGTAATAATAGCAACGAAAATGTCGACAATCGATCAACTCTTTAGCTGTTTTGAAGAATGTGATAATACCACAAAATTATCACAATTCCTACCTCTCAAGGAATCTATTAAAAGGTTGTTTAATTAATCTTTAAGGTTAAAATTGCATAAAGTGCTTTTACTGTCGGTACGAATTAAAACGAATTGCAATGACCATTCCGTCCCTGTTGAAGTTTTGTGTCAATATAATTGACACTTTTATTCGCTTTGTAATATTGTTCCTTTTTTTTTTTTTTAACCATTTTCACCGTGGAAAGTTAACCCCTGTAATAAACGAGATTATGAGTACTTAAATATCGTTTGCACTGGTCATGGCCTAAATTATAGTACCAGATTTTGTTTGCTATTGACCGTTTTTTGGCTGCTCTTCTTTTTTTGTGAGTATCATTTTTCCCATAAGCCTCATCTCGGCATTGTTCCAGCGCCGGTTATCGGATAGTCGGGATATGGGTAAACGTTCATATTGGTGGACGTTGTCTAAAAATGCATTTTTTTCATCAAAAAGCATGCGAAATGAATTGTTGTAGGGTCGAGCAGTCTTTTGTCAAGCTAAATATATGAAAAATATTCAATAATGATGAAAGAAAACATTATAACAGTGGTTTATCGCATAATAGTTGTGTATGTCACTAACTTTATTTTTGATCGCCATATGGCAATGAACTCACGAGTGCCAACCTAAAAACCATGTACGTTCATGTTTGATTCAAACAAATAAGAGTCTTAATGAAGATTCCTACGAATTCACGTATCTTTATTTTACGTAAGGTATTTATTCGGTATGAAGCCGAAATAGCTATCAACTAACTAAGAAAACTTTTTAGAACTGAATACTTTGATATTTTGTCATATTATGATCCAGTTCTACCAAATAAATGCCTTACGTATAATAAAGATAGTTGAATACGTAGGAATCTTCATTTAGACTCTTATGTGTTTGCAACAACCATGAATATGTTGGGTTTTTAGGTTGGCAATCCTGAGTTAATTGCAATATGGCGGTTAAAAATAAAGTGTGTGACATACTCAACTATTATGCGATAAACCACTGTTAAAATGTTTTCTTTCGTCATTATTGAATATATTTAGCTTGATGAAAGACTACTCTACTGGTGAAAAGAATGCATTTTAGACAACGTCCACCAATACGAACATTTACCGGTACATGGCCTAAAAATATAATTTTTTACCGAAAACTTCACAAAATGAAATGTTTTAGGGTAGAACAATCTTTTATAAACCTAAATTTATGGAAAATATTTGTGAATGATGAAAGGAAGCATTTGAATATAAGTTTAACGATGATATGTCGCAAACTTTCATGTTGGTTAAGTACCAACCTAACAAAACAAAACTACGCAGTTCGTATGAAGGAACAATGGTGGTGAGTTGACAGATTGCATTTGCTTCAGAAAGTACGTGAAATTAAATGTTTTAGGGAGAACAAACCAAACATAATATAACCCAACTTAACACATCATTTTGTCTAGTTTTCGGTGAAAACTATCATTTTTAGGCCATGTCCCGACTATTCGATATTAACCCCAGCCCCTTCCTGCGGGCGATATTGTCCAAAATGAGAATCAATGTTTTTTTTCACTCGGCATAGATATTCTATTCATCACTTTTAAGGTTAACTGTCAATTCTTGGTGGAAAGACATTATATTTTAAAAAATAAAACACAATTTATTTGTACTACTTCTACATATTTATAATGATCAGGACCGGTTTCGCTCATCACGAACATTACCAACCGATAATTTTTTTAAATAGCCCATTCAATTATATGACAATTGAGTATTTATGGTATATGACCATAATTTCATGGATTTATTTATAATTTTTAGGAAAAGAAACTCATCTGGAGGTGATTCATCCATTCTTCCTGTGAAGAAATCTAGTTTGGAAAATGAACCATTTCAAAAAATAATTAAATACGAAAATTTTCAGGAAGATGACTTTGAGTAAGTAGATATTATTGTCTTTCAAGCTAGTACGTAATGATCAGTACAGGCGACCGTCAAATATCGTACGTTATTTTTTCCTCAAAATGTGTACGAATGTATGAAAAAAGCAATATAAAAGAAAACTTCTGTATTTTAAAATATTATTTTATCGATTTTTAATTAATAAATAATTATTTTAAAATCACTCAGTTGACCGAGCCACCCTTAACTTGCTTGAAATTCCATGTCTATTCATCGATTCTTCTAATCTTCAAGCAAACTTAGAGCCTGAGCTTGAATAATTGAAAATCTTTATTTTTTAACTGCAACAAAAAAGTAATGACTCAAAAATATCTGTCAATTCAATTTATTACGAAGAATAATTCTTCCTGCATTCATCTTTGGTTGGCCAGGTAATAATATGAGATAAACACTTCTATTTGTCTTGAAGTACTTCTAAAAATTATTATATCTTATTTTTCAGTCTGAATTCATTAAATTCTTTTATTGATGTCCACGTTATTGCTAAAAACAGCGGATGTCTCCATGAAGTGGCTGTTCCCAGCAAACAAAAGTTTATAGCATTGAAGCAAAGTAAATCACCACCAGCCAAAGAATACAAATTTACATTGGATCCTTTTCAAAAACAAGCCATATTATGTGTAGAAAACAATCAATCTGTAATGGTATCAGCACACACTTCAGCAGGAAAAACTGTTGTTGCAGAGTAATTATTACTTTCATTATATTTCCTACCCTTTACAATTTTTAAGTCATTAAACAATGTAGCTTATTTACTGTAGAGTTCAGTCAATCTTGCTGTACTAGCAATATTGATACAATTTAATATAATTTAATATATAAAGATATCAATCAAAGGTGCTTGATAGAATTTCAATATCAAATAGGAATTGTTAAAATTTTGTACATTTCCATGTATTTCATCACTATCGAACCAGGTTTCGCCTTTCGACATGTTCAGGCATTCGAGTACACGAATGAACTCAAACTGAAACAAATTTGATATTGAAATTCTATCAAGCACCCTCAATCGATATCTCAAATTATATCAATATTGCTAGTGCAGCAAGATTAGCTGAACTCTACAGTAAATTAAATAATGCAGCACTACTTTTTATTTCACATTTGAAGTAATTTGGCCATTACTAAAACATATATGTTTAGATGCAATAGTACATATAACAATGAAAACCAATCATGCTTAAGTGTTCTATGTAAATTGTTATAATTTAAAATATTATTAGGTATGTGATAGCACGCGCCTTGAAGAATAAACAACGAGTGATTTACACAACTCCCATTAAAGCACTTTCTAATCAGAAATATCGGGAACTCTTAGAAGAATTTAAAGATGTTGGAATTATGACCGGTGATGTGACAATCAATCCTATGGCGTCCTGCTTGATTATGACAACAGAAGTAGCTATGTTCATATATATTATTCACTCTTAGATAAATATTAATTTGTTCTGCTTTCAGTTGAGAAAAGTTCAATAATATGAACATACTATCATGATTTATCATCACTCTTATGAATTAACTGTACATAATATTTGTCATATTTTAAAAAATATGAAATAATTAAATCAAAAATTAATGCTTAAAATATTTAAACAGTTTTTGTGATTCTTATAACGATCTCTGTATGTTATGTCTGCAAGTATTATGAATAGATTTGATAAAAGAAACATTCACTATTGAATGCCGCACTTGACAGGTTCAACATTTACTGAAAAGTTTTCAATCCGTTCAATTAAAACCACACATTTCTTCTAGTTAGAAACAGGTACTCGTACAGTGTGTATTGTGTCTACAAATTCTTTTTTATTCTGAATTTCTTGATAGATTTTGCGATCTATGCTGTTTCGAGGATCTGAAGTTACCAAAGAAGTTGGATGACAAATTTTTAACAATCGCGTAATACTCAATATCGTCGTTGAAACTAGAAAAATGTGCACGTTCATTTCGAACGAAAAATGACTTTGAATGCCATCTTGTGGCTGCATTTAATATTTATAGCAAATGATGTGAATCTAAAATAAAATTAGCATTGTAAAATCATAGATGATGTAAATCCATAACTTCAGATTAGTATGTGAAATTTATGGATCTCCAGTAGGGCTTCCAAACCGGTTAACCGGTTTATTGGCTGTTTTGAAAAAACCCGAAACCCGGTTTATTTTCCTCGGTTAACCGGGTTTTCTAGAAATTTCTCTTTCCATGTTAAATATAATAAGGTTTAATACATCTATTCATATGTAGAGTTATCAGTTATTTAAAAATATAAATATTGTTCAATTGTCTAGTTCCTGCAATATAAATGAGGTAAAATTATGAACAACAATCATTTTTTAAATCGATTTGACATTACATACAAATTAATATCCAAAATTCGAAAGGATTCTCATATTATATTTTCGATGAGAATAAAACTAGTGTTCCACGATAGCTCTTATTGAACTTACGACACATCTACGTTTATTATTTATTTTTCAGATTCAAATAAAATTTGGAATACCCTTTGTATGTACTATTATAAAAAAATATATTTATTTATAATCAATTTTTTTTTTATAAATTTTCATGATTACTGATTTTTTTAGAAAGATCTAATTTACTACCTAAGCTTGGTATTGTAAAAAAATATTTATAACGAGGAATATAATATTGCTTATCTTATCTTATATTTCGCATTTTTTTCTACCATGCCCGCTTCCCAGTGTGGAGCATATGACCTTATAATGGAGGTATCTCAACAGAAGTTTTCTACAAAAACTGCTTGTTTCTCAGTTGCTCAACCTCTCTTTTCGAAGAGAGTAAGGATAGAAGGGTAGGGCTAGGACAGGAGTGGCGCTCTTAGTATGCCACTTTTTTAGGGTCGTACTGGTAAGAGAGAATTTTAGACACCACATACACCCATTCCTTCGAACAGAAATCGATTTATGGAGCTTTCGACTCAGGTGCTTAAGCCCGAGACATCAGTAACAGTAGCCAACGACGTTACCAACTGCGCCATGGACGTCGACACCCATTACATCAACTTAAATATTTTTAAAATGATATTTCGTCGTTCGATGTTTTTTAATGCTGAATCAACATCTAACATAACTGCTACCCAATAAAACAATCGAGAAAGTTGTGTAAAAAAAGGTATAGTTATTTCTAAGCCAAACGGGATAGTGTGTTTTATTATCTATTGAGAAAATAAAAAGTTTAAATAAACAAACACATGTTCCATAAAGTCAACGGAAACACAAAAATTCAGTTGTAAAGCATGTTCTTTGGTATTTCCGACAATAAGTGTCATAAATCGTACATAATCCCTTGTAAGTGTTGGCTAGTGCGAAAGGAACAATAATAATAATGTCTCACAAATATTCGTAGTTTAATGAAACACGAGATGCAAGGTGCATTAGAGTTTTTAAGCAATAAAGAAAAAATGGTTTAAAATTGCAAAATAATGTTCTTGGAACATACAATCATAGTACCTATGATAAATATGATAATATACACATTAATAATTATTATGGTATCTGTTTAAATACTTATTGTTGGTTTTATATAATACACACATTACAATTATTGCCCCAAAGCCATATGCTTACAGTAACAATTATATATAAATAAAACCATAATGTGAGGCATATGGACTCTTAATGGAGTTTATCTCAACAGAAGTTGTTTCTACAAGAATTCTTTATTTCTCAGTTACTCAGCCTCTCTTTTTCGAAAAGAGCAGGAATAGAAGGATAGGGCAGGACAAGTGGTTAGCTAATCGCTCCCGTTACATCTCCTTTTAAGAATTGGATATGTGGGAGGGAGTTTTAGACATAGGAGGCAACTGTATTGTCGAATAGAAATCTATAAATCGATTAAAAAATCGTTTTATGACCTCAACCGAAGCCAACGATGTTGACCACTCAATTAATATAAAATAATATTGGTATTTATACATTCAATGAAAAATAGTTTTGAATGAAAGTGACATTAATAATTTGATGCAAAGGCAAAATGTAAATTTTATGTCAGTTATTATTTGAGAGTAAATTAGTTTATTTTGTTTTTGTAATAATATACTCTAAGTTACATAATAATGAAATATAAATAATTTAGACTATGAATTATCAAGATTACTAATTAATAAAATAACAGTATTTACTGCATTGAAAACGTAATACATTATTTAATATTCATCCCTATATAAGTATATAAAATTCTAGCATATTTTTATTTTTCTTTAAAATATAATACATACAAAATATGTATTCTTTTTACTTCGTGCGCAATTGTTATGTATGCATTTGTCTTGTCTGCATTTGCGTTATGTGTATATTTCTCATCAATGTTTTAACATAATAATTGAATTATTACCAATTGTATTTTGCCTCTGATAAAATATTTTGTTATGGTGCGTTGTATTTTGTATTTGTGTTGGTGTATATTTAATTCACTTGTTTATTATAATACAGGGGCTCCCAGCCTTTAAGTACATTATTATATCAATTATTAAAATATATTAAATATATTAAAAAATATTATATCAATCTCAAAGTCAGTGTGATCTTTGGCATTGCATTTCATTGGCCAGTGCCTCCTAATAAGGAGAGCTTGATGATATTCCTGTCAGTAAACAATCATAAAGCTGCATCCAGTGTTTAGCAGAGTAGCCAGACAACATAAACATTTCGACTTATGCAGACAAATGAGTTCGAATAATATTTTTATCAAATGAGTATTTTATAAACTTGAGAAAATAAAATTGAAGTAATAAATAATCTGTCACGGTAATTCTACACCGATTCCTGTAGAATTACCGCGATAAATTTGTGAGCGCCGAGCGCACACAAATCGGTAAGCGGGCGCCATGTCCACCGGCACGGGCTTGGGAATCTCTGGTATAATACATAACTATTAGTTCATATTCGTAAATTTTATGAAGAAAAATACCTCCTTTTTCAATCGTTACACTATTACATCATGGTACCAAAATTGGTTTTTGGAAAATAGTTAACCGGTTTTTTCGTCAGAAAAAAACCGAAAACCGGTTAGTCGTTTTGGGCGGTTAATTGGAAGCCCTAATCTCCAGTATTATAGCGGTTGACATATGTTAGTGGCTATGAATGTTTTGTATTCACTAATCTAATTGTAATAATCTTTTTATTTTCCATTTTCTTTAAATATATTTGCAAAACATAAATGTTTTTTGTCTAAAGTAGTGATTTAGAGTTTCACAATTGTCCAGTTTCAACAACACGACATTACATATAGATATAAAATTGATAACTTAGTTATTCCACTGGCTGTGTTACAAATGTAACGTGCTTCTTTTCTTTAAGAAGCATATTATATCGCAGGGCTATTTATTTCTCAGGTAAATAATGATTCTAATTCTTAACAGCTTAACGGCCGCGGACTCTTCGAGTCCTTGAAGAACTTGAGTTGCTATCCGTGGTCTCATATATGAGTCCTACGTCAAACATTCCATTCTATTGAAAAAGTACTGCGTTATAATGGAGTTTGATTTCAAATGTCAACGAGAGATGGTGGTATACACATCAACGTATTATTTAACAGAAATTAAACTATTATTTTTACTAAAAAGTTTTGTAAAACTACTCCTAGATGGTACACGTTTACTTTTTTCTCACTCGTAGTATTGGTTATTTTTATTTACACATTGCGTAGTGGTTTATTGAATGGGACATATGGCATTTCTTATGATGCTCGAGTCATTATGATAACCGTGTCGTGTCCTGTCCTGGGGTGACCTGTAACATCTGCAAGATTTTACATATTAAAAAAAAAACCTTTTAGTAGATTTGAGTTTTTTTCACTACATCACATAAGTATGCAACCCTCAGATATAGGACCACTGCTCAAATGGCATTAATTTATGCGACGAAGTATCTGGAAGCCATCAAATCAAATTCAGTTAAGATATCTAAATTGGCTTACAAATTATAGTGAATTTAGTGAAAACACAGTTTTTCGCGAATTTTTTGCAAAATCGCCCGGCCGCCAGGTGAAATTCATTAAAAAAACATGTGGCCATTAAGCTCTTAAATTAAAAGTGAAGGGTAGGGTGGGTTTGTTTCCTTCTACTAGACTCCGGGAGGGGGTAAGACACAAACGATAAGAATACAAAACAAATGAAACAATAACGAATACTACAATTCTTTTACTTTTGATTTCAGAAACGTTGATTCTTTTGCCTGACAATGTACGGTATGCTTTTCTATCAGCTACGATTCCAAATGCTCGTCAGTTTGCCGAATGGGTCTGTCATTTGCATCAGCAACCGTGCAATGTAGTTTATACTGAATATCGACCTACCCCTCTTCAACACTATATTTTTCCAGCAGGAGGGGATGGAATGCACTTAGTTATAGATGAAAATGTGAGCTTTTCAGTGTAAATACAAATATATCATGAAATATGTAGTAATCATCATCTGAAGCTCTCTGATTGTAATAACCGTAAAGCATAAACTATTTATAGTAAATATACAAATCTTGTGGAAGTTTTAGCTGTAAAACACTTATGTATCAGGTGCATGCGGTGGCTTTATCTCTTTCTCGCTCAATCACGTGAAAAGTGAAGGTGCAAGGGCATGCGGCGCATGCTCTTGTATCCTTCTTGCTCATACCCAAATTAGGTTGTGCGATAGAGATAAGTCCACCGCACGCCAATGTTATGTATCATATTTACAACCCATGTTTGCATATTTATTTTTGGAAATTTTGTATACGCACATTTAGAAATATACCACCATTGCAGAATAATAAAGTAATCTACCGAATGCATTTATATGGTAAAACTTAATTTTAATAGTATGAACAAATTTTCTCTGCGGCAAGGATATTGTATATTTTTTGATTACCTGAAATAGAATTTGCTAGAAAATGAATGCAATTTAATTTATTTGATATTATATTTATTTAAAACAGGGAACCCTCAAGAAGGATAATTTCGATGCAGCAATGTCAGTAATTGATGCAAACAATAAATCTGATGACAATGAAAATATAAGCTCAAAAAATAAAACTATGAAACTGAAGGATTACGTATTCGATGTGGTAAAAGTTATAATGGAAAGAAATCTAGCTCCATTGATTGTTTTTAGTTTCAGTAAAAAAATATGTGAAGTCAATGCAATGAATTTAGCATATTTAAACTTCAATACTGGTGAGTACAGATTGTTATTCTTATATTCAGCTCCTCTAACTCAACGTAAAATTACATCTGTGTGTACTGAACACATAAGTAGATATTATACACTATATTGTCGCCCCGAAAGCAAGTGATCACTTTGACATTTTTGTGGCTTGGAGTTATGAATGCAGTCTTTCACATTTTTTTGCATGATAGGCAAAAGATCATTTGCTAAACAAAACCTATGAAATCACAATTAAAAAAAAAAGTAACCTATGTATTTGTAAACTAATCTTCAATTCATGTATGACGAAATATATATTTTTTATAATTTAAGACATCGACTGAGGGTGCTTGATGGAATTTCAATATCAAATTTGAATTATTGAGATTTTGTACACTTCCATGTATTTTGTCACTAACGACCCGGGTTTCGCCTTTCGGCATCTTCATGCATTCAAGCGCACGAATGGATTCGAACTGACAGACAGTAAACAGTGTCTAACGTTTATATAGAAAATACAAATACGACAAATATTATTTACGAGATAGAATATTATAAGTCTAGGATCCACACTGATACCTGAGCTAAAATTTCGAGAATCGCCTTAATCCTTATTTTGTAAACAACGTATTAACAGAGTGGCGAATTGCCGCTTTCCAACTAATATTAGAATTACCAGTAATTTTACAATTATAATAGCATTGTGGGTTTCGACAGAATGCAATTCGACGAAAGAATAAATATATACAATCATTCCACATTTAGTGGCATCTGTTAGGTGTTTCAACATATAGAATACAGCAACGGGGAGTTTGGAAGATTCAGAATAACAAGTGATTTCCGAATGTCGAATTATTGGAGAACGATACGTTGACCGCGGATGATGGGATTAAATTGTTGCATCAAAACATGGAGGATCATAAATTATTTTATCAAGAAATTTTAGAAATCAATAGAGCTCAGTTAAATTCCTTGCCAATTCTGAATGAACAGCTGAATCTTCCAAACTCCCTCATTGTTTCACTTATTGTGTTTTATTTTTAAAATATAAATGAAAATACTCCCAGTTCTCTTTTTGCACGTGTAAGAAACCTGACCAATTATTTTTATACATTGTTTTTTTTTTTGCTTTTAAACGGTTACAAAAAACGAAAAGTATTATTAAATTCAAAATATGTATATAATTTAAGACATCGACTGCAGGTGCTTGATGGAATTTCAATACAAATTTGGATTATTGAGATTAGTGACAAAATGCATGGAAGTGTACAAAATCTCCATAATCCAAATTAAATATGTATATATTTAAAAACACTTTGGCCCTTTATAATAGAATATTGGAGTCATTGTTTTGACATATTTATGTTCTTCTATGTTTCGATTTTATTCCTTCTCTGGTTTTTATTTTTTAATGTTTAATGTCTAATATAAATTGCAAATCATGTCAATTTATTACGTATTATGTATAAATAAAATAAAAATAAATAAATAAAAAATAAATTCGAATTATTTTTGAGTTCGAGGATTTTATATTTTGGGGATATTATCAGTAACAGAACCTATGTCCACCTTATCTTTTTTTACAAGGAGCTCTGGAACATATCTCCCCCATGCAAAAAGAGAATCGGGTGTACGTTAAAATTTTAATGATTACGTGTCATCCTATCAGTATAGCGAATCACACAAACTGAAAGAAATTTTATCTAGTTTATTGATTTTACTTTTACTATTTTTAAGTTGTTTTCCTATATTGTGAACTGGTGCTCATTTATTGTAGGTTTTATTCCTTATGAAATTACCTTGTTACATTTTTCAGCTTCAGAAACAGTGTTGGTGAACGAGGTTTTTGAAAATGCAATAAATATCTTAAACGAAGAAGAAAAAAAGCTTCCTCAGATTGTTCGTATACTACCATTGCTTAGGAGAGGCATCGCTTTTCATCATAGCGGACTTCTCCCTTTGATAAAAGAAACAGTGGAGATACTTTTCGGCGAAGGATTAATAAAGGTTGCCAATGTTTGAAAATAATTAGTTTTCATATCTACGTATTTAAAAATTGGCAATATGTGCATTCTTACTTTCAAAAGTAAATTTATAAAATTAGCTGAAATATAATATTAGGCTTAGGGATAATCTTTTATTTTAGAAAGTAAAAGCAAATAAGGAAAGAATTTTTCTTGTTAAAATGGAAATAAACGAGAATCTATTGTATTTCGGCGTATATTTGTTGAACCATGGTGCGTTGTATAATATTTCTTGGCTTATAAATAAATCTAAATATCTAATAAATAATCTAAGCTACACTTTAAAGTCATGGCAAAATGATTTCTGGATACCTCATGTTCCAGTTGATATATATTACATTCTAGTCGCATAAAATACATTTGGTTTCATTAATTTCTTTCATGGCTTAATAATAGTGCCGATTGTATTTTCAGGCTCTCTTTGCTACTGAGACATTTGCCATGGGTCTAAATATGCCTGCCAAAACAGTGTTCTTTACAAACGCCAAGAAGTTTGATGGAGTCAATTCTAGATATGTAAGCATGTAATTTTTTTCATTATTAGAAAAGAAAGTCAGCGGAAGTGTTGTTGTTGACTTTATATTGATTGTGATTAATTATAGATTTAGCAGTTATGAGTAAGGGAGTTGTAGTGATACATGATGCTGCAGGTTTACGAAATGTGGTATTCGAGGAAAAGTTTTGTTTTGTGCCAGAGCATTACATTTATTTAAAACTAGCAATCGACTTTTTATATAACAGAATTTGGGATGTTATTGGGATTATTTTACATAACTTTCCCTATCTTGATCTGGACTCCTTGCTAATCAGGGCGTAACAACATTACAATTGTCATATTCTACATTATATTCTTTTTAAAATATCTTACAGTTATAAATATAATGTTTCATTGTTTAGATATCATCAGGTGAATATATTCAAATGTCTGGCAGAGCCGGAAGAAGGGGCCTCGATGACAAAGGAACGGTGATTTTAATGATTAATGAGACCATTACACCAGAAACGGTCCAGCAAATAATGTTGGGCAAGACTGATCCTTTAAATTCAGCATTTCATTTGACCTATAGTATGATCCTTAATTTATTTAGACAAGAAGAAATTAACCCGGAATACATGATTGACAAAAGTTTTCTAATTTTCCAAACTCGAGAAAAACTCAGAAAACTGTATTCAGGTGAGCTTTTGTGAATACATTGCACTTATACATATTACTATATCAGCCCCACAATAAGGGGAGATGTTTGAAAAAAGCGATATGAAAATATTGGTTGCCTTATTTTCGAATACAAATTAACAGTAAATTCCTCATGATAGGCGAGATTGCTTTTATTTAATTAGTGAAAAAATCCCATTATATACACACTACCGGCCGGCGAATTGAAATTTCTTATAGTTGTTTTTATCTAATTTTTTTATTCTGTGTTACATTTGACACGTTTTTGCATCACCAAAATATAAATAACATTTTGAAACGCGAGAAATTCGAAAAAATCAAATCAATCAACGCATTCACGGAATCTATGATTCCAATTTCGAGACTATGATAGTGTGTGCTGCAGAAAGATGCGGTATTGTGTTTCAGAATATATTTTTCAATAAAAATTTGCATATTTTTTCAATAGGGTGAAAGTTTTTTTTTCCCAAAAGCAGATTAAAAAAAATGAGGATTATCTTATCATCATGGTGACTACATGTTACTTATCAATATGGTACTTATTTTTACCAACTTCTAATTTTTTTTGCAATAATGTTGAAATAAATTTTTTTCTTAAAAGGACAAATATTAATGATTTGATTTGAAAAGTTCAATACTTGCTATTAATAACAATTAAAACGATTGGCCATGATGAATTATATAACCATGAACTCATTCATTTTACCTGCAGTATAGACAGGTGTTTATAAATATTATTAAGCCCTACTTAGAACTAAAAAACTCAGTACTTACTTTTAGATAAGCTTTTTCAATTGATAAAAATGAGCATGCCTAAAACATGTCTTATCTTAACAAATATCTTGTATTGGGTACTACATTATACTATACAAGTTTTCATTATAATATTCTTATTATAGAATAGATTATTATTTGGAATATTTAATTTATAATAATATTGGTGCAGTGAAGCCTTGATTCTATGTTTTCCATGCTGATCCTTGAACCTATTTATCCAGCCATTCGTCGACGCAGAGAAATTTGTGAATTTTTTTGGCTATTTGCAAAGCTTTTTCTCTAACTATGTATGTCTATCAATATGTATGTTTTCAGCTTGCGCCTGCTGGTACCGCGTGTGAAGAATCTCCTCAAGCTCACTAAAAGTAGACTCCTTAGCGAACGTTTTTTTATTTGCTAACTTCCCGCACTTTTCAATTGTTTTGCGAATGCCACTCTTTCTAGCAACAATCGTGTTGAGACTTGATGGTGCTAGTCCCAGATGTTTTGCTATGTCAACTCGTTTTTCTCCTGGGTTGTTATCGACTTCTTGAATTATTTTCAGCTAGAGGTGTAGTTTTTTTCATGGGGGGCATTTTAGTTGTGAGAAAATTTGTGACACGAGATGCGAGGCAAGACTGAACGCCGATCGACTTGTGCAACACAGACATAGTTATCGAAACGAAAGATGAAACACTGTGACCATGAATCGTAAACAATTCTACGAAACTTGCAGGCTTGCAGTCTGTTTTTTTTTCTACTAACCAGTTGTATGGGGTAGAACCTTCTTATGAGAGAAATGGGAAATATCAAACAAAATCGGTCAATCAGGATAATATTTGTGACGGGACCATAATATTTAGCCGATAGATCGAGGAAATCGATAAATCGGGGAACAGTTTTTGCGAGATTATTTAACATTGTTCTTATGGGTGTTTGGTAAGACTATAAAAAATGAATGAACCATGCGGGAACAGTAGATCGTGATTCCACTGTATTTGTAGCTCGAAGAGCTTATAATTCAGATGTGAAGCGGCAAATGTAAAACGATTACAGTTAAGAACTCCTGCTTTTACACTGGAGACAAAATGAATGAATTCACGGTTATTCAATTCATCATGGTAATTTTTTCTGAATGTTGTCATTAAAACTTTTCATTCAAAACAACATCATAGACTTCTTTTTTAGCGTAATATTTATTCAAACATTAAATTTTTTGTTACAGTACTGAAAAAAAGGCAGGACAAATATGAGTCAATTTTCATAAAAAATGAATCCCAAGTAGTAGCCCTGCATGAAATAAAACAGAAAGTACAGCATGCTCATGATTCTATACGTCCATTCATCACCAATCCACGGTATATTCTTCCATTTTTACACCGTGGTAGATTAATCAAGGTAAGTTAACACTTGGTGTGTTGGTCTAATGAAAATAATATATTATGAAAATTTAAATTGATCAAAATTTTTAAATACTTGACTTGAAAGCTACATCACAAATATAATATACATGTAATAATATTGACATCGGTGGCGGATCCAGGAATTGTCCCAGGGGGTGGGCATTCAATTTAAAAATAATATAACTGTCTACCTGGAAAGGTCGTGAAAATAACAATTGATAGAAAATAAAGAGAACTACAATATATTTATTTACATAAAAAGCATTTCAAAAATAATAGTATAACATTTTAAATGCCAAATAAATTCTCCCCGGGGGGTATGCTCCTCCTGGATCGGCCACGAAATAATATTGCCATGTTATTTCGTCTTTTGCATTTACAGATAAAATCAGAGGATGATGAATATGACTGGGGAATCATTGTGAATTGTCAAAAACACAACAGGGATACAAATAATAAATCTAGAAATCGTGCGATTAAAATGGAAGTAATGCTGCATATAAATAGGGGAGAAAATAAGGTTGGAGGCATGCTGCCAAAACCGTATGTCAAATGTAAAAAGGTATGATATTAATATTATTTATTAACTCATTTGCTACGAGGCATTTTTACCTGGAACATCTTTGGGGGCATCTTTGCGAAATTTTGCAAAAAAATAGGGACTTTTGAGAAAATGGTGTAACTAATAATTAAATTAAAACTAATAGAAATTTTTTTAAATAATTTGAGTGTGATCAAATGAAATTAAATAGTCTACAATTAAATTGGTAAGGACCTCTTACAAATCAATAAATACTAACATTGTAATTGACATTTTATTAGTATTATTTTTATTTTTTATATAAAATCATTATTTTTCCATTTGGGCTTTATGCTGGAAGTGATACTTCTTTATGCTAGATAAAGGCACGTTCCACATATATATGGTTTTTTTTATTTTACACATATTTTTTAAACTCAATTTTTTTACGTTTATTTTCCGTAATGTTATTAGTTTTCAAACACTATTGATGATGTTACTATGTTCATTTTGTAACTAATTGAAAATGAGTTTATGAAAAGAGCTCTGAATAAAATTATCGATTTAGTAACAAAACATCGATTATAAATTTTTTGAACCGTGTGAAGCTTTATCTTCATCATTTATGAAACCAGATGACACAGCTTACCTTGCTGAGTGACGGGATTCAACCAACTAAATGCAATTCATTTGGAACGATGCTGACTTATTTTTTACCATACAAAGTCGGAAGTAATCTCAGACACGTTTCTCAATGGATACGATTACGCGCTTAACACTTAATTAGCATACAACATTTTTACCGATAAAATGAGTGTTACCAAATGATGCAAATTAATTTCAAATGCCTTTTTATGCAAATTTGGTGGGGGATCGCGAGTTCTATAAATAATAAATATTATTTGTTTGTATTATGCTTTCACCGCAGGCTATCATTCACAGTGAAGATTTCTAAATAATATGTGTAAGTGTGTACAAGTGTGCTAATGTATATGTGTGTTAATTTATTTTCCAGAGTGGCGTTGCCAGTGTATTCACCGTAGATATCAAACTTATATACCAAATAAGCAGTGAAATCATAGATCTCCCTGGTGCGAAACGGGCTCGCAGAGAAAAAGTATTTTTTCATAAATTACAAATTTTAAAAAAGAATTATCCTAGAGGTCTTCCCCTGTTACATCCTTTAGACGATATGAGAATTAAAGACTGCAGGGTATCAGAACTTCTGAGAGGAATAAGTGACAGTGAACAATCGTAAGTAGACAACTTTAGTACAAATAATTTCAATGCTGGTAAATAAATCGTAGAATAGAATTCCTATGTTATGCAGCAAATTTTCAAAATTTGAGATATCCTGTGTCAGTAGTAAATACTGGACAATAACTGAATTAAAATTAATGTCATCAATATTTAAGGCATAATTTCGGAATATTAAAATTACTTTAATATCATGAATTACATGTTCAAAATTTTAAACCTACATTTAAACATCAAGTTGTAATTGTATCATGCTTATTTTAAGGCTATATGACCATCCATTATATGACTCTCCCGATTGTAACGATCTGTGTCTGGAATATGAACACAAAAACAAGCTGTTGAGTGAAATAAATGAGACCAAAACAGAAATCCAGGCAGCAAAAAGTTTGCTAAAGATGGATGAATTGCAATCTCGTAAAAATATTCTGCGAACTCTTGGTTATTGCAATGAAACTGACGTTATAAATATAAAAGGCAGAGTTGCTTGTGAATTGAGTAGGTAAGCCGAGTAAAGCTAACATTGGACTATTTAAATAGGGAATCGAATAATTTCTTTGATATCACAATGTTTAACACCTCAGCTATGGATGCGCTGTAGCATGTTTCTACTTCAAGAGATAAATGATTTATTTTCATATTTACCGTGGAAATATTTAATAAACAATGCTAATACTACATTTAACATAATAAATTGGAAACACTTGATTGTTTACAACCGCTAGAAACAAAATTTTATGGCACACGGTGATTAATTTAAAAACAATTATATTCCTATCATCCAAACTGCTATGTTGAAATTAAAGGAATCAATATTTAAATAATCATGTACAATGTCGAATTCCCTAACATGAAGTCCAGTTTACTTCCTGATAATAGTAGATAGAGATATTTTTTTCAAATTTATTTTACTGCTTAATCAATTTTCAAATTTGAAAATTCAAATTATACAGAAATAAACATCAATAAAATAAAAATCAAATAATTCAAAAATGAAACAATTAACAATCACTCTCACTGTTGTTCAATATCCAGTTCCAACTACGGGGTTTTTCAGCCTATTATTATATATTCATCATAGTCTCATTATCTTATTATTTTCTTTGAATTTTCGTCTTAAGTTTCTACCGTAGCTTATTATATGAAGCTAGAGTTGACTTAAACTGTTTTTTAAATTGTGCAGAGAGTTCTGTCAGCAGAACGCTCTGCACGATTAGGGGTCAAAATTAATAAAATATGCTTCGAACGCTTCGACTAAACATAATATTTTGTTTGACTCCAAACTGTAATTTTCAGTCCATTATTGATTTTTTAGTTGTTTGAATGCTAGCTTCATTTAAATAATATTGCTTCGAAATTCCTATGATATTTTCGCCGCGTTCTAATCGATCTTGAATTTTTATCTTTTTTTCTAAGGAAATTACTTTCTTTGTAAAATTTAGTTTATTTTGATTTTTGAATTTTGTGTTGAAAAATATGATTGTAGAATGTTGTCAACTTCTATCGGAAAACTGAAGACGGGGCAAGATAGTTGGCGCTCCAGCTTATGGCGACGCGTGCGCATCAGACAATGCAAATTCAGCGCAAGAGTTTAATTCAATACTTTAACGTGTATCAAAGAGCAGTCGCAAATTTTATTGAAAAACGCCCTGCCAGTAATCGGATTATCAGGAAGTCTACTGTATTTGAAAAACGCGTATGAACGAACTTGTATGAGTAGAGAAAAAAATATTCACACAAATAGGAGAAACTTTGCATAGATCTTAAAATACTAAACTTGATCCCAGTTCCGCATACCTCATCCAGGCCTGAGGAGCTAAACAGTCTTACTAGTATGTTTATTTGACATTCAACTATTAATATTTATTTATAACCATATTTGTTTTGCTTTGTAGTGCTGATGAACTCGTGCTGACAGAACTGATTTTTAGTGGAGCTTTTACAAAACTGACACCCGATTTATGTGTCGCTATAGCTAGTTGTTTTGTGTGTGGAGAATACGAGCCTAATAAGCAACCCGTACACAATGTTCTTATTCAAGAGACAATGCTGAAGATTCGGGTATTCATACATTTTTTTACATATCTCTTCCCAATGTGGACCATATGGTCTCCTAATGGAGGTATCTTAACAGTATTTTTCTATGAAAACTGCTTGTTACTCAGTTGCTCAACCTCTCTTTTTTCGAAGAGACTAGGGATAAAAGGATAGGGCTAGGACTGGACAAGTGGTTAGCTAATCGCTCTCTCGCTACGCCCCGTGAGAATTGGATGGGTGGGAGGGGGTTTTAAACATCACAAACACTCACAGAACTACGAACAGAAATCCATAAATCGATTGAAAGATCAATTTTATGAAAACCGTCCGCACCGGAAATTGAACCCGAGACATTCGTAACCATAGCCAACTGGGTCATAGATGACTACATTCATATTTTATACTTGAAAATAAAAAAAATTGACCGATCGTGTTTATTTACAAAATTTCATTTCTGCATTGGTTAACGGGAATATATCACCAATCAAGATACTAGTTTGACGGCAGTATATTTTAAAATAGAAAGGAACTTTTGTATTTTTTTTAGACCATGTCTGCTCCCGAAGCGAATCATGGAATCTTAAATAAATGGAGTCAAGCTCAACCTGCCCTTTCAGAGAAGGCAAGATAGAAAGATGTGGCTGAGAGAACTTGTGGTTGGCCAACAGTTCTGCACTATTGCCTTCTAATTCAATTGAATTTATTATTTATTTTTCAGCAAACTGCAATGATGATAGGTGATGTAGCCTTAGAAGCAAAAGTTATTATTAGTAAAGAAGAATACGTTGATTCATTTCAAACACACTTGATTGAAATAATAATCGCTTGGTGTAGAGGTGCATCATTTTTAGAAATCTGTAAAATGACAGACATATATGAAGGTAAATTTATATTTCGCATATTAGTGAATGAAAGTAATTCGGAGTTCTCTCAGAATTAAACATTTTGGATTGTATTTCAGCTACAATATTCCCTCATATAGCTGTAAAATATTTACATTTGGCCATTCCACTTGGAATAGTTTTTGGAATGGATTTGTCTAAATAATATAAATTAATGCCAATCACATATGCATGTGAACCCTTGAAACAGTTTTACTGATACATATTTCTAAAATCACATGCTGTATTTTATCTTTTGTTTTATTGATTTTCAATGCTCTAATGAATTTATAATACAATGAAGTAATAATACACTTTTAAATTATGAATAGTGCAATTCATTTTTAAACTGTGTATAGAAATATGATATAAAATATTCAACTCTGCTAACCATTTTCTCATGTTATCAATTTTTTTAGGGTCTATTATTCGTTACATGCGAATGTTGGAAGAGGTGCTATGCCAGCTTTGCAAAGCATCAAAAAATATTGGAAATACTGATCTGGAAAACCGATTTAGCGAAGGAATTCGACTTCTTAAACGCGGAGTCGCTTTTGCTGGAAGTCTTTACCTTTAAAAAAATCAATTTAGATAGATGTAGTACATATAGCCAGGCATGCGATTGTGGTCAACATTGTTGCCTCCGGTTGCATTGCTCATGGGTTCGAATCGCATAATTTCATAAATTGATTTTTCGATCGATTTTAGCATATCTGTTCGAAGGCATGGATGTCTGTGATATTAAAAATTTTCTCCCACCCATCCGATTCTAAAAACAGAGTGTAGCAAAAGCGATTAACTAGCCACTAGTTCTGTCCTAGCCCCACCCTATCACTGCTCTTTTCGAAAAAGAGCGGTTAAGCAACTGAGTAGCAAGCAGTTTTCGTAAATAAAATATCTGCTGAGAATTCCATTAGGAGACCATTTGCCCCACATTGGGAGTGAACATGGCATTAAAAATAAAAGTGCTTAGTGACGAGGAGTTTGTAGACCTTTGTTGGGAAAATACATATTTATATACATGTTCACAAGACAAAAATCTAGGTTATGTGTACAGAATTTTTCTATTGAATAAAGAAATAGGAAATAAAATTATTTTTCTCACATTTAATATATTTCAACTTCAAGATCAAACGCACCACCAGCTTATGTGAAATTATGTCCAGTTTAGAGTTCCGGAAACCTCCATGAAACTAGTAATTTTATCATGTCCAAAATAACTGAATAAAATTTCAACAAAAACACATGTGTTGTACATAGCAGGGGTGTAGTCGTCCAAAAAAAACGTGACTCCAACTCGGACATTGACCAAAAACCTGACTGACTCTGATTACGACTCTGGTTACGATTAAAAAAGTCTAATTTTGTCAGGTTTTTTTTTCCTACCTTTCCTATTTATGTGTAATTGGTCTTCAAATTTAAACACAAACCAACAAATCCGTCAAATAGGAAATTTTTTCATATAATACATATATATGTATATTGCAGGACAAGATGTTATAAGTAAAAATGAAACAAGTACATTAATACACGCAAAAATGCACTTTATTGAAAAAGTAGTCAGAGTCACTCGTTTTTTTATAACTCCGACTCTGGCTAAAACAGCGCGACTCCGACGCCGCAGCCCTGGTACATACTTCAGACTTTACTGTATGTACCTTTAACTTTTTCCATGCCGTAAAATTGTAATTTGTATAGAATCTACGGACAGCTACATTTGCGCTATGGCGAAAGGATTAAGATAAGATAAGTTTCAATCAACATGTCAACAATTTCAAAGTTAAGAAGTTGTATAGAAATTCACAAAGATTATAGACTTTCTTCACTAATTCTTGATAAGTGAGTTAAATCTCGACTATATAACAGAAAATAAATTTGTTTGTATGTCTGTCGGTCACAAGAACTCCCCCCAAACGGTGTACAATAGTGACATGAAATTTGCACATGTTATTTTCATCTTTAAACCTTTAACTCGAAAACTGTACTTTTAATGTGGAATAAAAAATCAACAGAATCAACATCAATCGCCTTAATGTGGAATGAAAAAATCAACTAAAAAAATATTAGCAAAAGAAGGTCGCTTAGCAACTGCTCCACACTAAAATATTCCGTGGATGACAGTTGAGATAATGATGCTAATATTTTTGTGACTTGATAGAAAGTGTCCATGATGTATTCGTCTATCTTGATGTGCATCTGGAATTGTCTGGCCAAGCCACTAAACATGAAATTAACACATCTTGAGCGGGAAGGGTAATAATTCTTGCCAGCTCGACTGCTGCTCAACGGTGGGAAGAGTAGTTTTACCTTTTCCGCCGGATCCGCTTTATAGACGGATAACTATATCTACTCGATTATTTCAAACAATTATTATATACCAATCTCTTGAGGACAGTCACAGCTACACATACATTCACAAAAAAAAAATAATACTTTGTTTCCTTAACGCACCAACACTTCATATTATATGAATCACCTACATATACTCATGCATATTTTTTATCAGATTTTGTGTGTAGTGTTATTGTTTTTGATAATTAGTGTTGGTAAAGAGTTTATGATGGTCTAAATTATGTCTGTCTTCTTCTTGCATTTAGATTTCCTTTCGCGCGAGAGCGAAAAATACGACATCTCAGCTATTGTAATGAATTCTTTAAAACATAGTCGGTCATTTGTTTTATTAATGTTAATATTATTTATAATTTAAGACATCACAAATTATTTTATCAAGAAATTTTGGAAATTAATAGAGCCGAGTTAAATTCCTTGCCAATTTTGAATGAACAGCTGAACCTTCCTAATTCTCCGCTATTATATTCTATACGTTGAAACACCTAACAGATGTCACTAAATGTGGAATGATTGTATATATTTACCCATTCGTCGAATTACATCCCGTCAAAACCCACAATACTATTATAATTGTAAAATCACTGGTATTTCTAAAATAAGTTGAAAAGCGGCAATTCGCCACTCTGTTAATATGGTGTTTACAAAATAAGGATTAGGGCGATTCCCGAAATTTTAACTCGGGTATCAGTGTGGCTCTCAGACGTATAATATCTTACCTCGTAAATAATATTTGTCGCATTTGTATCTTCTATATAAACGTTAGACACTGTTTACTGTCTCTCAGTTCGAGTCTCAGCCGAAAGGCGAAACCCGGGTCGTTAGTGACAAAATACATGGAAGTGTACAAAATTTCAATAATCCAAAGTTAATATTATTTCTTATGAAGATACCAAAAATATACTTGGTTTCTTCTAGCACTTGATTATCCTACCATTGAGTGAGCGAAAAAGCAGGACTTCGTAAGCCATCAAAATGCATTCGAAGCCCATGCATGTGTATTATGTATCGCCCGTTGCACCAGTGCGTGTCACAAAAAAAACATAACATGTGTGGATCGAATTTCTGAAATCCACCGCGATTTAAATAGAAATCGGTACTTTATTCAATATGTAGGATAATATAAATATGTATTTTTAGTTAAAGAATTATTTGTATACAAAAATCTTGCTGTGAATGTGTAATAATTGTAATATACTTTTGCAACCTTAAATTATTCGTTGAAAAAAATTCAGTAGTAGGCAGTTGCATATGGTAAGTATGCATTCCAAATTTCATTAAAAAATAACCACTAATTTGAAAGATAGAGCGATTACTATAAAATTTGATTTTTTTTTTATTTGCCACTGATTTTCGCCCGCTGCACATACCTGTGACTTATTAGCAAAGCCCGCTCATAGTGTGTTAACAGGATTCTTCGAGCTCTGCAAAAATGATAGCTTTGCGAATACATTATTATATTGCGATGTTCCAAAATTTAATAAATGGAACAGTCAATGCAAATGTTAAAGCAGATGACGGCATTCGATCTGGCAGTGATCTTGGCAATTTCAACACTGCACTCTAGAAACTCTGATTGTTATTACCTGAGACTGTTATATAACATTGATATTGATAAATTTTGTATGCCGCTGTTTATGCTACTAATTATTGTGACGCATGTTTCGCCTCTGAGAATTGTCTTTAGACTAACTGTATCGTAAAGATATTTATCCATAAGGTAAACATTGAGCCATATTCTTAACACATAAATTTAAACATTTCGACGATCATTCCCTCGCCGCCGACCATGATCTCCGTCTGCTTCATTCGCCAAGTACAGACTTCCCTCAGGTAATGATTCCATGTCACAACTGACGGCTGTGCCATGTTCAACTCGGCTGCGCAAAATTTGATACTCGTTAATTCGCGAGACCAGCGATACACAACATATACCACTGTGTCAATTGGAAGTCGGGAATTTTCCATCCATGCATTCTGGCGTATTCCGCATGTTCTTCTACACGTCTTACTGGAGCATCTCCAAGAGGGTGTATTTGCAAAATTTAGGCTCATTTCGTGTCCGTTTGCACAGATTCCTGTCCGTGGTATTATGCTGTAATTTTGTAGAAATTCAACGGTTTCATCGCTGGAGACTTCACGAAACAGTGTTTTCAAATTCATAGTGGAATAATAGAGGTCTAACGCCTTATGTCGGCATCCGCGGCGCAGTTGGTAGCGCCGCTGGCTACGGTTACGGATGTCTCGAGTTCAATTCCCGGTGCGTACGGTTTTCATAGATTGACCTTTCAATCGATTTATGGATTTCTGTTCGTAGTCTAGCTCCTCCCTCCCACCCATTCCATCCTCACGGGGCGTAGCGAGAGCGATTAGCTAACCATTAGTCCTGTCCTAGCCCTATCCTTCTATCCCTACTCTCCTCGAAAAAAGAGAGGTTGAGCAACTGAGTATCAAGCAATTCTCGTAGACAAATTCTGTCAAGATATCTCCATTAGGAAACCATATGCTCCACATTGGGAGCGGACATGGAAAAGAAAACGCCTTACGTCAAATTGTTGAGCGGCAAAGTAGCATATACAGCGCATGCGTGCCGACGATTCGTGTTTCGTCACAGCGGCTTACCAATGTGTTCGTATATCTAACAAGTAGCAAATTGTTACCTTTATTAACATAGATATAGGTATATTTTCCGATTACCAAAGTTTCAAGAATTACGACGAGAAAACTAATGTTCAATTACGAAAAATGCAAATGAAAATATTCAAAGTTCAAAAATTTTATTTTTATACAATATTCAAAGCCATGAATACTTAATAATAGTGATAATAAAAAGTAGTGCCATTATCTTGGATTTTGAAACTTCCTGGTATTAAAAAATATAAGTCATTATTCCGTAGGTAGATAACTGATTTTCTAATTTATAAAAAAAATATTTTGTATTCCGAAGTGTCTATATGCATAAAATGGAACACGCTTCGGTTATGACGTAAGCAGAGAGGCATAAATACTTGAACAGACGCCGTGACGTTGTGATTTGTGAAGTGAAAGCTTTGTGGGGAGTAGGCGAAGTGTGGTCTGAAAAACTAATACAAAAATACATACAAAGGTGAAATTCAGACGGAGTAGTATATAATATAACTTTAGATTAACTGTTTTTCTAAAGTAATTTGAAGGCGGCTGTTGGAAACCTTTCGTAGAAAGCGACTGTTGGAAGATTTATAGAGTTCCTTTGTTTGCTCATTACGGCGACCATTTTGTCGATTCAGTGGATGTCGAAAATTATGCGTTTGGCCAACAGCTGTCGTACGATACGGAGAAAAACAAAAATAATCGATGAAATTGAAGCTTTAAACAGACTGAGTTTGCAGTGTTCCGTTCTGTGATACTTAAGAACAGCGTCTTTATAATAAGTTTTCCTCGAAATCGAAAATAATCGAGGCTAATTAATCGAGGAGCAGTGAGTGAGTTCGTGCACCTTTCATAACATTCGAAATCGACCGTCCGACGAGAGTCGACGAAAGCGGGAGGCAATTCAATGACTAATTCGCACGCCAGGATGATCGCGAAGGGCGCGGAGAGGTATCCCGCGGCGTCGTCGCGGAAACCTCGGTTTCAACGGCCGAGTAAGAGAGAAGGCTCCGCTGCTCTCAGGCTTGGCGCCGTCCAGCCTGTCAGCCCCGGGCCCTGCCGAGGGCCCGCCTTCGCAGGCAGCAAATGGGGAGACTCCCCGGCGCCCGATGCGTTGCCTCGCCCTCCCACCCACTGGACCGGAACGAGAACGGGTCGTTCGGAACCCGACTTCGCGCACGGACTCAAGATGCTCCTTAACGTGCAGGCCTAAGGCGTTTATTTTGATGTAATAGGAATCGTGAGCGACAGCGAGCACGACGGAGCCCTGTGGGGGCCACCCTGCGCCTACATCATTCGCGTATTCGGTAAATTGTAAAAATGGTACTTTCCAAAAATATTGACGGTAACACGATCGCAAACCGTGCGGTCGATCTGGTCCACCGTGCCCGCTGACGTTCCCGTTCTACTAGATTAACTATGTATAAAGTGTTTTCAAATCTGTTAGGATAATCATTATCGATGTGATTGATTTATTTTGATTTTTGAAGAAAATTCAGATTGTTTCTATTTGAAAACGTATCTGGGTTGAGGTAAGGGGGTTTCGGTTTGGAATTCTTTTTATTATTTCACTATATTGGAAGATTTCTTTTATTTCTTGACAGAATTAGGTACGTAAGTTTATTTTAAATGCTATGCTCAGCTTATCGTGCGTGGCGTCACTTTCATCATCAAATATTCTTTACGCTTTTATATTATTTTGTATATATTTTTTCGACATATTTCATTTATTTCTAAAGTATAAATTTATCACTAGTCCTACATACTTACGTAATATTTACGTGAAATCATTTTAGGAATCCCAATATTTATGAATGCGCATTGTGATCCTTACATTTGATGCCAAATAATTTTGGTTTTTCATCTTTTTCATTTGTGCCCTCCGGTTACTTATTCTGGTTCCAAACTTAAATCAAATACATGCTTGTGCCGACACTTTATTGTAGACTTATACCAAATGCTCATAAAATAGTTGTGTACATATTTTTAAACTTAATTAATTTTATTAGCCCGTGCATAACTCACGCCATCCATGAATAACAATTGCTTTTCTCATTGTAAGCTATATCAGACAAATCGAGTCAACCGTCTACCCTTCATAAGTATTGTGGAAAGAAATCTGTGCAATGTACTCCGGCTATACATTTTTCTCGGTTCTGTAGAACTCCAGTATTTCTCTAGTTTATTCAATATATTTTTTCTCTATATCGTATTTTATCCACGAGATATTTTAAGTGCGATCGATGTAGAGATACGTCTATCCGAGTACCTATCGAACCAAAGCGTGAAAATGATTTTAATTCTTAAATATGATGCGTGTTTGTCCTGTTTCCATTCCGATACCCCCTTTTCAGAAAATTAAAACAATATTGATTATTGAATTTATTAAGTATAAATTTATATAATGTAATAATATAATAGACTTTGGCTACGAATGATCAATTGAAATTATTGAGATATATTGAGTCGGCTTTTACTGTGATGTTTGATAAAATTGTTCAACGTGACATCTTAATCGTAGAATGTCTGAAAGCAAAGTGTGCATATCGGAGCAAAATTATTTTTTGTATTAAGTCTGCATTTTGCCATCGCAGATAGAATATTTGTAAATTTCAATTCTATTGTAAATTTTGTTAATTATCCTTTAAATATGATAATGTTGAAAATGTCCAGTGAAAGTGTACAGAGGTCGGAGGGGGTGGGGGGCCGACGGATGCCCTCGAAGCATCTTAAACCCAGGCTTCCTCTTCGGCTCCCCAGCTCGTCGCGAGACATTCAGGGTCATACGTACAAACGTGTCGCCGCAGAAGCAACCCGACAGCCCTCTCGCCGCAGATCGACACGCGTTGCGTTCATATTATTATTTTTAGTTAATATTTCTTCCTCCCACCCCTATATTTATTTTGTGAAATTTAAGAAAATCTTATTTAATTTTATATCTTATTCTACAAAACAAGAAAATCTCGAATCTTCGCCGACAACGGCGGAGGAGCGACAAAAAAAAGTTACTATTATTTATAAAATATATAACATCAGAATCCGTGTCGATCTCTGCGAAACGCGCTGCGAGTCGTCTGAAGCGGTGTGCTAAATGCATTTCTTAAACATTAATACCAGTATAAGTAATTATTATTAATATGTTATGACTACTTTCATTGTCGGTTCATTTGTATTATATGATACCTATTACCTATATTATATGTAATTCATTTACACTATCGACATGTACAAATTGTTGAAAATATCAAGAGTTTTTATGACCATGCCAAATGAAATGTGAATCATTTATTATAACATTTCATCTGTTCTGATTAATTTTAAGAGCCAAAATCTTTTATCGGATGAAAGTGTTATTTTTTTATAAAATCCATGAAATTATTTATAGCGGCGAATGCGGCAACGAAAATGCATCTTAAAAGCATGTTAAAATTAATTGGTGGAATAGAATTCCTCGATTATTAGTCTGCCGTTCTGTCTCGTCCGATTTCTTTGCCTCCGGCTAGACTGAACGGTGGGATTGTTGATTTCAAAAGCCAACTGTACGTTGTCTTCGGAAATTTTGTGACATAATATATACGACTCAAAGAGAAGTGCACTGCATGCCGCTATTTGAAATTTTTTAGTAAAAGTGTGCAATCGGAAAACATTTAAACATTCCAATCGTAATGGACGGTGTCACATTGCCGAGAACATTGATTGAATTTTCGAACAGCGAAGCCTCCTCCGTCAGGCTATGTCGATAGTGATGGAAAACGTTTATATTTGCAATAAGATTGAAGGAATCGTCCGCTGTAAAGTAGACTCCGTTGGCCACAATTTTGTCAAATGTCTTGACAGTCATTGAAGAGGTGTTTTGTTGAAAAAATTGCCATCTTAACAAGATTTAATATGGAAAAGGTACTATTTGTATGTAAAGCGGCAACGATCATGGCTCTCTGCACCACCTGGAGATGTATCTTACAAAATGTCATCTTTTAACCGCTCATAGATATAAATAATAATCTAAGTTTTTTTTAATATTAATTTTGATGAAACTATGAGGGGCTTATATTATATTATTCCGAATAGAGTGAAAAAGTATTAAAAGAAAGTTTAAGGAATCCGATCGTAATATAAGCGTTCTTTTATTCTCATTTCCAAACTAACGGTGCGAATGTGATATCAGGTCATGCAAGTAATAGAGAGTTTGAAATATAAACAGTACAAAAATGTATTACTTATTTAATTCTTGACATTTTATTCGATCGTTGGTCCTCCCGTTCCTCCGTGAAAGGGGGACTTAATTTGTAAATTTTATTCATATGCATGTCCAATGAAAAGACCAATATGTTAAGTTGTGATAAAATTGCGGCTAACAATGACTGTCGGGCTGACGACACCGATTAATGTTTTATAAGTCCTCTCCGGGACACGAGTGGTCCAGTATTTCCTGAATTTCAGTCATTGTGCGCCGCTGACATATTGCAATCCTTTCAATAGTAATTGTCCATGTGTTTAATGTAGTGTGCGTACGTGTGCATGTGTGAATGATCGTATGACGGGTATGTGTAAATTGCAATTTCGTTCACTCATAACAATCTTATTGTATTGCATTTGTTCACACGAAATTGCAAGTCTTCAACTCAGATGTAATTCCTGTTGAACGCGATCCGGGCGACGCTCCTGCGAGTATCTCGCCAGTCGAGGCGATCCGTCCGGCTGACCGTTGCGACAGGAGATGGGTCTGTGTATGTGTCATAGATTTATTGAGACTGAAGAAAGTGTGAATTGATAGTTTTAGTTCTCAGCATATTTTTTTTATTTTTTACTTTATTAAAGGGAAAAATGTGAATCTTTTCGCTAGTCCCGCAATAGTTGTAATTTTGGTTATATTTCAAAATATGTTAATTTTCACCACTAAATAGTTTCGATAAAAATGTCTTATCGATAATCTTTTATAATTTTTAAAAGTGTCATTATTTTCATATTGTATGTGTAATATGATCTCATTTCTGATTTTCCATATATTTAAAATGTCTGAATTTTCCAGTATTCCCACAATGTAATAGATGTGACCGAAACTTTGTTTTTATGAAAACAATATAACTTAGTGCAAATTTTGGGAAGATCTGAATATTTAACTGTGATGTACAACCATAAGAAATTTATTTGTAATAATTCATTCATATTTAGTATTCAACCAGAAAAATTATGTATCTTTATTTTTAAGGCATATTACTGTTAAGCGACCTTCTTGAAATTCTACCATGAAATTGTTATTGAATTGTAAAAACGAGCACAGTGTAATCAATATTGAACTGCGATACCATTCATTGCTGATGCCGATCCTGCGGGCTGCAGTATTTAAACTATCAACGAATTGCGCCATTAGCCTGAATGACAAGATGCATTCTTTCCAAATTGAATGAATATTATTAGTAGTTTCATCACTGACATTGCGTGAAAGACGCCATGTCTATTTCCAACTGCCTCGTTTGACAGTATTATGATGGAAATTTCTGAACTTTGCACGCACTTCGGTGTTCCACTGCTTTCATTGAACATTTTCAATTCTACTTTATCAACAACGAACAGACTAAAAGAAAAATTCAGATTTCAAAATATATTACCCTTCTTAAAATACACTCCTCAGGGATTTAACCCCATAAATAAAGTTAATCGAATGTGATACTGTCTAAAGCAGAAACTCCAACAAGTCAGACAAATTAGTATGTACTAATAGTGTTTTAGACTGTTTTATATCATGTACATGTATTCCTGGAGATATGTTCCTACAATCCCTCCGACATATTGTTTTCCCGATCCCTCCCCGTCCCTTATCCTTCCCTTCCCGGGCTCCCCAAGGAGCCCCCAAATTCTTCAAATCGAATGAATCGTTAATCGTTGGTAATATAAGAAATAAATCAAGAAAAGAAGAAATATTAAGATGATGAAATCCCCAGGAGCTTTGAAGAGAACGAGAGACTGTTTTATGAGACTCGCATGAAGAGAGATTGCTATATCCCACGGACCTATCGAAGCATCCAGCTGGTATGATTTTATTTTAATAATCAATTAACTGCTTTTGTAGATATAGAGGAGCCTGTGTCAGTGCACACTCCTTAAATAATGGCCGGAATGAGTTGGATATTGATGAATGAAGGTTTACAATTTTAGGTGGATTTAAATAAGGTCAATGAATGGTCAATAGGAAGTTTAGAGATGGGGGTGGTGGATAATTTAAGTCAAATTATGTGGCAGACTCAATTGGGGATTACAAATATTTGCTAAATACCAATATTAGAATATTGAGTATTAAAACCTAATACTAAAATGGTTTTTATAACTCGTAAGAACAACAATCGATTCAAATTTTACTGGAATAGAGAAAAAAGATTTTTTTGATTAAAATTTCGTAAATATCAAAAAATACAAATTATTGGTACAAAATCGCATTGAACATTTCAAATTTGAAATTGTCTGGTAGTTTTGACTTTTTGATTGAAGACAAAACTTCCATTTGCTGTTGATATTAACTAAATAAGTCAAAACAAACTGTGTACACTCTCAGTGTCTCAGATTTTTTTAGTGCATTGTGGATATTGTATTTTCTATATCTTTTGCAAGCTTTCTGTTCTGCTATGCTTTGGTATGCTATACACATTTGAATCCAAGAGTCACCTGCTCGTCAGCAATGTTCTGCTGATAAGCATGTAATCATACAGCTGCAGCAGTTTTAACGCTCGTCGGCTGATGATTTGGCATGCGCTAAGCCACACCACCCAGTCGTGTGCATGTTTTTGTACATAAAAAATCCAAAATTTGAAGCTCATAGTGTCCGTCTCGTTTATGTAAAAACCTTTTATTATGTAGGTAATGGACTTAACTGCAACTTTAACTCGACTTTAACGCAACTACGTTTTATTGTAATATACTGTTCCCAAATAGGTATTTAATAAAACTATTGTGGAACAAATTTCTTTCATATTCGATCTTGCTTCAAATCGTTTCCATTGAAATTGTGACCGGAAAATAGAATGGAGTAGAACACTTATAGATGTGTCAGTAGGCGAAAAATTCATAAGTACAAATGAGCAGTATTGTTTCAAATTTAGAGAAAGCACCAACATTTTTGTCAGTCTCTTTTTGGTGTTCTCGTCACGGGTCTTTCTAGATATGGTTTTGTTTAAAATTTTGTTTGACGGGACAGGTCTGCGACTACCCCTAGTCATGTCATGTCAAGAAGTCTATTATTTTTAATTTCAGCAGATACACTGTATCTGTTTAAGCTATCCTTAGCCTGTCTAAATCGTGGTTCTATTGTTTCACCTCATCTTATAAAAACGTTATAAAACAGACCGAAACTTGTTGCTATTAAGCAATGTTTTACTCTGAACATTTGAATCATACTAATTCACTAATTGCTAAACCAATATTTCGCTACTTTTAACACTTAGGCACCCGGCGTTTTCGCGCAAAACTTACAAGTATTCCCGCAAATTTCGCATGCGAATGGAATTTGCGGAAAAAAAATCATATCTTTTTAACCATTTGAACAAAAAAGGTTGGGAAGCGTATAGTGTTGCCTATAAAAATAAAGAAACACTGGTTGTAAAATTAGAATAGTATATTGAAAAAATCTAATGAATCTTTGTATTTATATTGACTCTTCTTACGATGTCGCAAAATAAAATAGAAATGTGAAACACAATAATGACTAGCCGCACTGCAAAGTTATCCCTTTTGACAAGTGGGCAATAAAACTGCACGAGTTATTACTATAAATGTTTGTGTAGTTATTATTTTAAAAAAGGCGGCATACGAGTTACGAACTTCAGTTGTCAAATTTCACACTAGCAGTGATTGTTGATATGTGGGCTTGAAAGTATATATTATTATTGATTGTAGAATTATATGATATATACATAATAAAAATACGATTTTTTTCGCAATATATTCGCAAATTCGATTCGCGCGCAAAATTTGCGGGATTATACGTGTAAGTTTTTTGCGAAAACGCGGGGTGTCTGGGTGTTAAGATGTTACAGAATAATAATATATGCTATGTAGGTGGGCCACATCCAAATAACGTTGGGTGCCACTGAACTATATGGCCCGACATTTTTGGCGCATGTTTGCAAATATAAATATATACTTTTAAAATTATCGCACTTAGTACATTCGTAGTAACGGTGAAAAAATTAAAATTATCTCTACATGTTTTTTTGACTTTCAGCCTGTTTTCTTATTATAATGTCTACTTCATGTCGGTCCGTATTATATCGTTGATGCATAAATATTAGAGGTCTGCACGGGTCGAAATTTGATGAAATTACCCGGTCCGAGCCCGTTTACTTTAGATCCAACCCGAGTCTATACCACGCTTGTTACCCGAAACCCAAATTTATATTTGTCGGCCCGAAAAAAACCTGATTTAAAAAAAATTACAGTAGCATAAAATTGATTGACATTCAAAACACTGAACATACCCAACTTTTTCACATCTATCAAAATCTATTATTTCACGAAATGATTTCTACACACCTTTAGCATGCTTTGGCTTGATGAACTCGGGACTAAGAGCATAACATCCAGAAACTTCGCAGTCTTCTCTACCAGCGCACCAAGAAACTCGAGTGTTAACAAAATTATTTAACGTTTCTTATTCATCCATAGACGTGACGTAACTATGAACTTTTTTGCTAAAATTTATCGAGATATAGCGACTCAATTCAATAAAATCAGTATTTTACCGGTGGCGACGCGACAAGTTTTATCATTTCGTCGGTGAACATGCAATACCTCGGAACCCACGTTTTTGTTATTTTGGAGTTATGATGATTCTTGATCCCATATTTTCTGCCACGTTGTTTGATACATTTTTCATATGCCTATGTATCATACAGGTCTCGTACCCTGATACGTTTTAAATTGGGAGCAATAGATCGTATTCCACGTCACCTAACAATGTTTTTAGAAGAATTTCAAGAAATTAAATGAAAATTGAATACATTCTTCGTATATAAACGTAAATTTAGTTTTTTGTGTTTCCTGAACAAACTAGTTTTTGTGGTTCCGAGGTACTGCATGTTCACCGTCGATTTGTTTGTTAGCTTTACTCAAATATCACTTTTAAGGTGTTAACTGTCAATTCTTGGTGGAAAGACATTCTATTTTAAAAAATAAAACACAATTCATGTGTACTACTTCCACATATTTATAATGATCAGGACCGGTTTCGCTCATCACGAGCATTATCAACTGATAAAAATACAAACATAAATAAGCCTGTTATATTTGTATTTTTATCAGTTGATAATGCTCGTGATGAGCGGAACCGGTTCTGATCATTATAAATATGTTGAAGTAGTACAAATGAATTGTGTTTTATTTTTTAAAATTTACTCAAATAAATTAGTTACTTGGGAAAAAAATGTTTTCGTTATATTCACAATAACGAAATATTTCGATTGGCTGACAGACTTCGCCACTTAAAGAAAACCAGACGGGATCCCGAACATACGATTTAGTTCTAATGCCATAGGTATAGGATTTCATATTAGGGGCCCATCCATATATGACGTCAATTTTGGCTATTTTTATCAGTCCACCCATCGTCACATATATCAGACCTCCACTTGGATAGAGATAAGCAAAAGAGAATCAACTGACGTTTTTAGGTATTTTAAGTTATGAATATGAACTGGTCAGAAAAAGTTCAAAGTTCGATATGCTTAAGAGATGCAAGTTGGATTCGAGGCAGTTTTCATTTTATTTACACTATTTCCCTTTTGCTTAACAAAGAAAAAACGTCAAATGTTCTGTCACGATAAAAGAACCAACTGCAAAGTATGCATAACAAGTAATGTAAGAGTCCACAATATTTTACATTTTGTTGAAAAGACGTTGATTTTAATCTTGAGCAGGAATAAAAATATTATAACATAAAATTTATCAAGGGAATATTATATAATAATTGTTTCCTCTATGCAAAATGCTTGCAACTGCCGTCTGTATGTAAATTGCCATAAAAAAGGAACCAATTGAATTATTGATAAATATCTTGAAATTTATGAATGTTTTCTATATTTTTAAGTATTAATAGGGTTGTATTAATAATAGCCATACTATTCAATAGTTTTCACATGCACCAAATTAACCAAAAGCATTTAAAAACATGTGCAAACTTTGAGGCTAAATATCTCAATTTGGCAAATTTGCAGTTGGTTCCCTTATGTTAATCTCTATCCACTTAGACTGTGACGTCATAAATATGGACGTTCGCTTATTATATAACTACTTTTTACCTATAATAACTATAATATTAAAGCAAGTCATCAGTGCTTCACAAATGCTCAATTGTATACCTACTATATTTATTTTATTTGAAGCCACCAACAATTTATAAAAAGATTTTTGTAGAAGTTGGTATTTCGTAAAACAGCTTTCATAAAACTTCCAGCTACTAACGTCGTATCTTTAAACGCGCATGTTTGTTTACAGTGGAAAATTTCTCACATAATAATAATATTATGTTACGTTTGGTCTGGTTTGTTTACCCGATAATCATACAACTGCGCAGTTGTGTGGGGCCGACCGACACCGCCCCCCACCTACCATAACAACAATCACTTCCCCACTTCGCCCATTCCAAATTTCATACAAGTTCGAGCGGGCGATCACGTACACATTTTCAATTCGATCCGGCAACATTGTAAAATGCAAATTCTTAACTATACTGCGAGCTCTTTCCAGTGGATAAGAAATCTTTTTCTTTGTTGATCCGCAAAAATAGTACGATTACGAAATTAATTCTGAATCCAGTGTAAAATAATAAACTGAACGTCTTGCATCTTTAGCAAATAATGTTTTCATGGGATTATTATTAATTATCGTAAGTCGCAACATAACTTATTCGTTAGGTTTCAAATAGTTTTATATTTTAGGAACCTATTTGTATTCTCTACAGTCTATATTTCATTATAAACTTTTTTAAACATACTTTGTTCTGTTGAGGTGTAATAGAAAAGTTTTTTAAAGGTTAAGCGGGCGTCCCTATATGACGTCACATGATTTTGACTATTTTTTAGGTTCTAGGAAAAAAGCGGTAGGAAAAACAGTCACATAGAATTTTACCCAGTGACCCCCTAGAGCAGTGGTTCTCACGGAAAATTTATCCGTGGCCGCATAATGAACATTAGTGGTCTTTTGGAAATATCTCGTGGCCGCACCAAATTTTTCAATCGTGATTTAAAATATTAGGCCAATGCATTTACTAAAAAAGGGACTCATTAACTAGTCGAATTATTTTTAACCAGAAATCATTAAGATGTAGAAGTTTTTGTGTATTAATATAATTACTTTAAAAATATGTACTATATTTTTAAAATCCTGTCATTTACAAATGTTATATTCAATATGAATATTATATAGTCCTGTAGGTTTGTTTTTCAAATATGTCTAAAAATCTATTAGTCATTAGATTTTTACACTTTCATCCTTCTGAATGATTGTATCAATTTACCTTCAAAATTAGAAAAATAAGAAAAACGTAATATATATAGATGCTTCCATATTTACACAAAAAAAAAAATCAGAAGATAATCACTGTTACACCTTATGTATTTGGAAAATCTCTGGTCAATGATAATTACACGATTGCAAGATGAACAGCGTTGGTTATTGTACAACATATCGAATTAGAATGTACTGCAGCACAAATTAACCCCATGGTGTTACTGTACTGATACCGATTAATTTTAATCAAATAAAAAGAACCCTATTTCATTACAGCATTCGTTTTCGAGCCGCATACTTACGCAATACGAATAAACAAATGTCGCATTTATTTTATATTACCTACTCATTTTTTTGAATATCAATATTTATTACCATAAAACCGTTGGTGGCCGCACAAAAATCCTCTGGTGGCCGCACATGAGAACCACTGCCCTAGAGCGTGTCGTCATATATGGCCCCTAAGATAATCTCTACGAGATAATTACCTAGGTATGTTTATTTCGTATAATGTATTTTCTTTTTTCCTATCTAGGTACCTTCCATTGAAACTGTGAATTAAGCCTGCGAGAAGGAATCTGTTTCGGTAAGTACAGAAAGGTTGATATTTTATCTGTATCACATTTATTTGTATTCTAGCTAAAGATCGTGTATCTTCTTTACTCGCGACGGCCATTTCTGACATTATACTTAGTAACTATTAACACACAATCTATTCCTGAAACAAAGGTATAACAGAGTACAACGTACATAAGAATTGGACTCCCTGTTTAATTGTATATTTAAATAAAGCCAGGAAGCCAATAAATTGAACATTTGGTTGAAATATACGGGTTAGTAGGTAGTTACTCAGCAAGTTACTACTATGTAACAAATGTATGGGTCAATTTGTAAAATACAATAGTTATTAGATAAAGAAATTGTAAAGATAATTTCCGTATGAACTTAGTTTCTTACGTAAAATCCCATAAAATCACCGTATTTTTGGTACGCCTAGATAGGTATGTCTCGTCGTAACTGGGAAGCGATAGAAAGTTAGAAGGCCTTGCTTATGTCAAAACTGAATATTAAATACTATGTTGTATTTGAATGCGTGATATTAAAAGTTTATTGTGTTTATGATTGTTTCGGTAAAAGTCGGATTAGCAACGATTATAGAATAAATTAAATATTAATAGTTCATAAGATATAATATTTTTTAATGATTGTATCAGAGTGATGAATAGGAAATGAGGATTAGAATAAAAGTCAAATGAGAAATTGTTTCCAAGAATTTCATAAAGAATGTATTTTCTGTGAAATCGACTGAAAATTGATTAAAAAAATTATTTGAGCCATTAACCTTCCGGGGGGGAAGGAGTACATGTATACTGTCAAACGGGGTTATTCCGCCTGATTTTTCTACGATGTGTTAATTGTATTTGGGTACCGTATTTTTTTGTACAACGCATTTATTTTTATTTGGTTTTCATTGTTATATACTTTTTACCTGCAAGTATTCAATATAGTAAATATTGTTGATTTTCATTCTAATATATTGATTTCATTGATATAAACATGTAAACGAAGTAGCACTGGCTCGGCGCCAATTTTTTAAAAAAATCCGAGCAATTCCTTATCAGTACCTATTACGTTATAACAGCAATGAGAAGAATACTACTCATAACATGTGCCGCAAACATATTAAATACCATATATCATTTACATTAACCGTGTTTGTGTATTTTTGCATTGTCAAAATTTGCTAGGCGGTATTACCCTTGTTTCACCGACGATTGCATACATTTGGAAAATTTAACTCAGGCTTATGCAAGCGATATAATTAATTAATTTTTGTACATAAACTGTGTTCAGATTTTCTGATAAAGCTAATGTCCATATTTTATAATTTAAGACATCGACTGAGAGTGCTTGATGGAATTTCAATATCAAATTTGAATTGTGTACATTTCCATGTATTTTGTCATTAACGACTCGGGTTTCGCCTTTCGGCATCTTCAGGCATTCGAGTACACGAATGCCTGAAGATGCAATGGGCATCACACATTACAATAGTGAACATATTTTAGAAGCGTTAAGAAATTTTTGCTTGATGTTTCAAAAACACGATATTACATTTCAACTATTGCCATTTACTAGTTCCGCCACTGAGCCCAGAGATTGATTACCATTATGATAGGGATAACCCTACACTGTAGAAATATCTATGCAGCCAAACTTAGCAATGTTCCGAGTAATGGTTATGTATGATTTCGATTGTGAAATCGAATTTGATTCATAATCCGATGCGGACGAATTCTTAATACGTCGTTCGTCAGAAGAAACTTCTCGAGGTACTTAACCGGTTCCTAGGCCATATCGATGGGACCCCTGCATTAAAATAGATGTTTCTCGGTCTATTTTTGTGCTGTCTCTGTCTTTCACTATGTCTAGTTTACCTTCAAAGTAATTCAACAATGTGGTGGTATGTATATCAGTGCTTGAAGTGGAATCGAATATTCAGAAATACATTTTACACGTTGTAATCACAATGTGTTCACAGTTTCACCAGAAATACCGTAGGTATCAATATTATAATAATTTCTATGGATTCGGCGGTAACTTTGTGGAAGTTCATTTTTAATTTAATTTTATATTATCAATATTATAATTATAATATTGGAGCGTCATCGTGTGCATATCATTCTTTAAGTTATTGAAATCTTCGTTGCTGCTACATGTTTTTCAGATTTTTTTAAATGTAAATGATAAATTGAGCATAATGCGTAATACTCATGAAGTAGTACACTTTTCCGAAATATTAATAAAAAATATAAATATTTTTGGTTCATATCGATGTTTTCAGACCAGAATTAATTATAAGTTGTTTTTATCTTAATTGATTATTATTTTAAAACCGAGTTGGTATCAGAATGTGATGCTTTCTTCTTCTTTCTTTTGTTAACCAACACTTTAAAAACTTAGAGAGTAATTTCGTATCGTTTTCACAATAAATTATTGTACAAAATGTTTTGAATGTAAACTTCATTTCTGTAAGTCATTTGCAGCACTTGCACACAGACGCTCTGACGCATTCTTACCAAGTATTCGAGGAGTTTTTCGTAAACAACATTTCCGAGATTTTTTTCAGGCGTTTTTTTGACTCCCAGGTTTTTTATATTCTACGTCACAGATACTACTTTAATTTTATTTATTCTCTCAATTTTCTCAGATGCCGTCAAGTTAATGTTTTTTTTTCCCCATGTCCGCTCCCAATGTGGAGCATATGGTCACTTTATGGAGGTATCTTAACAGAATTTTTCTACGAGAACTGCTTGTTACTCAGTTGTCAAAATTGACAGAAATAATAAATATTGTTCATAATTGTGGTAAAAAACAGTTTGAAAATACGTGTTAAAGATCAGTGTATAAATACTGGAGGGAAAAATCTGCGAGAAGTTTCATTCATACGTAAGTTCGTGTTGTTTTATTTAACCTTAAAATTTGATCGATTTCAAACTGAAATTTTTTGTTGATCAATCACACGTTTTTTCAAAACAAGCTACTATTACCATGCTGACTTGATCTCAACCAAGATCAACTTTGAGGTATTCGATAAATTTGCAACATCATATGAGGAGAGGGATATTCTCGATTCATCTTTAGATTCAAGGATTCAAGGTTAACCTCTAGTGCTACGTTTGATACTCAGTATATGGATACAGAGGATACTTAATATCGCTTAAACTGAGTGGCTGAGCAAGTCACATGTTGTCTTTTTTCTTAAGCACAGTATTGCATGCTTAAAAGATCGGTCCCGTGCAGCTCTGCATCAGGCCAAGAATATGACGAGTAAATTTGCTTCTTTTCTTGATCGTTATTGCGTCATGGAAGGTGGCCGTTAAACAGCAGCTGCATACACAGCGGTGGAGGTGGGGCAACCAACATGTAGTACCTACTTTGCATTATCTTGCACCTCTATCGGAGCCACCACTGTATAAAAGGTTATACATTAGGTACTTTATTTGATCAATCAAACATCATATTTTAGTGATTATTAGGTATCTATAAGTGAATAATAAAAAGGCTTTATAATTAATGAAAGTCAAAGCGAACTCCTTGATGAGATATGTCATAATGAGGCAATAACTTGTGCAGAAGCCGTGAGCCAGAATTTTGCCCAAAAAATTGTGAATTATGTTAATATTACATAAAATAGTTTTACAAGGAATGAGATTGATATTTTAAAAAATAAAACACAATTCGTTTGTACAACTTCCACATGTTTATAATGATCAGAACCGGTTTCGCTCATCACGAGCATTATTAACTGAGCATTATCATCAGTTGATAATCGAAACCGGTCCTGATCATTATAAACATGTGGAACTAGTACAAATGATTTTTTTTTATTTTTTAAAATAAAATGTCTTTCCATCAAGAATTGACAGTTAACACCTTAAAAGTGAATGAGATTGAGTCGTCATATTAACAATTTAAATATTGTTTTTTATTTGAATGACCAATTCATATGCTGACAAAGTCTGTTTTCTTTGATATAGATCTCACAGGATGTATATTTCGTATTACATAGCATTCATAGCAGTATGATCTATTAATAAAAATACACTCTGTGGGAGGTATTTTTAATTTAAAACATCAACGTATTTCTGTAACTGACTAACCAATCAGACCTTTGCTTTGTTGTTTGCGACAGAGTGACTATTATACTTAAATATAAATCATTGGATTCTTAGTCCCCTTTTTCACACTGAAATATTTTACAATTTGTAAAATTTTTTGAGTACTTATTCCTTCTAGTATTATTATAATACACATAGAGTCCTGGTTAAGTATAATTATATGACATTTTGCATGTTACAAAATAGAATTATGCAAGGAATAATTTTTAAACTGTCATAGAATTTTTAACACTCAGGTTTTGGAGAAAAGCAGCAGTATCACCAAGAACCAATATTTGTGAAGCAAAATTTTTCTCATTGTTCATGATATCATAGTATTTATTTAATCATTATCACTGACAATTGGACACTCACTTCAAGTCATTATGGACATCAACTACAGGACAATGGATAAAAAACACAATAATCATTGAGTTAGTGGTCATTTGAAAGTCGTTTTCATGATTTTGCTAGGGAAGAAAATTGCATGGTTGCATTTAAAAACCCATTTTCACTTACTGAACGAAACGCAATGTAGTTGTCTAGTAACATACAATTGGACCTGATTGATTTGAAAACAAATTCATTGTTAAAAATGAAATTTGATGGGCTTTTTCCAGATCAAAATGCTTCAGACATCATTTATTTCCGGCATTCATTACCCTGTGAACATTTCCCAGAGCTCAGAAAATTTGCAAAAGATATATATATATATATATATATATATATGTTGCTTTGGAATGTCATACAGATGTGAACAAGCATTTCCATCCATGAAATTGATTATAAGCAAAACAAGGTCGCAAATAACTCGTCCAAGAGATCATTTCTGAATATTATTGTAGATTGGTGCTTCAATGGTGTCTTTTGAAGTGGTGTAAATTAGTTAATTTTATTGCGTGATTGAGTTATTCTTTTTCTTCCCCTAAGGGAAGCAAATCCTACCCATATCGCTATTTTCCAAACCCAACCGTGAACCGATCACTGCTCTTTTGGACACACACGCAAACTCAGTGTATGCTATCAGTGTCTAGACTAAACTGTCCAGATGTATGCGAGCCTTAAGGGTATACGGATATGGCTAGGACTGTACTAGTGCTAATCGCTCTCGTTTCACCCCCCTTTTAAGGATTAGTGGATCTGTAGCCTGGTGGTCACCATCAGTTGCAGTGTTCGTGGGCTCAAATCCCAGTATGGACAATTTCATAAATTGATTTATAGATTTGTGTTCGAAAGCATGGATGTCTGTGATGTCTAAATTTCATCCCCCCCCCGATCCGGTCATGAATTAATATATGTTAAATGTCTACTTATTTCCAATAAAAAGAAAAACACAATATTTTTCAACTACTCGTCATTAATTTGATTTTACTGGTCTCTCCTCACATACTGGATTGAACAGTGGGTTTATTTGTTAAATTCACACAAATGTGTCTATTTATTGATATAATAGTATTCCTATCAATACCTACACAGAAATTATTAAACGCAATAGGTCTAAAAACATGGCTAATTGGAATTGAAAGATAAAATTAAAATTCATCATATTATAAACCGCTGGAATTTTATCTATTGTTATAAATAATACTATAATATCACAGTTTTCTTTAACCGCAACCACTTCCTTCATTGTAATCGTTTTCATTTATCTTAAAAAATGTGTAAATAACACCTCTTTATAATAAATACTCTTACATTACCACATAAATATTTATATGATTTCCATAAACGAAAAGGTTGATTCAGCTTAGAGTTTGAATTAAAAATAATGATACGGTCGGCCAAATTGTTTTTGAAATCAAAAAATAAAAATTAGATTATATTTTCTTATATTTTCAATCTATTTTATGTCATAGAAAAAATACATAGACGTAAAAGGTAATGGGAGCATGGAGGGGATGGCTGAAAAATTGCCAAAATCATCATATAATATGGATGGCCTCCTCTAGATAAAATAAAAAAAATTTGACAAAGGTGACTTTATCAACCTTTTCATAGATAAAAAATCCTGTTGTAGAGAATGTGTCAGGTCAGCAAACGATAATAAATGTTATGATGGCTGGAGTTGTAATTGCTTTTATTTTAAGATGTACAATGATATTGTATCTAATGTTCTAATAAACAGTGAATAGGAAGAGGTATGTGTGCAATAATGATAGTATAGTAAAGGTATCAAACAAAATGAATTAAAACACATGTAATTTATGTCAAAGTCATTCAATTGACAAATTCGCTGATTAAAATCATAAAAGTCAAAATTACATCCATGCAACAATAATATATCGCTTACACAAATCACCTTGCTGAAATAAAATCACAATTTAAAAGAGTTTATCAATTATACACTCAGGACGTTTTTTTATTTATCATATTTTTCAAAACATTTCATTTGAATGAAAATGAACATGATGACAGTAATATATACAGGACAAAAAAAAATGTAGCTGCATACGATTCAAAAAATAAATATTTACATATGTTGCATTTTAGCTTACACCAAGGCACCATAATATTATATTATATCAATAAAATCATATTCTTAAAACACAATGTTCTAGAGAAAAATATGCATCCAAACAATTAATATATCAGGGATGATAAATGAAAGTGTTGTGGAATGATGAGATCATTGATTAAGAATGAGAATTTTATATCATATATACAGGAGAAATACTCGCGTATAATGAAACGTTTTTATTCTCATTTTAAATTAGATTTATGTCAAAATTTTCAATCAATGTAATTGAAGCATATTACGGGTTTAAATTTGGAATGCATGGAAATTGGTAGTGATGGAGTTAAATTTCTACATTTAATCATTGCTACGTCAAAATGATATATTGATCAATTTATGATTTGAATCTGTAGGTTTTTACACTTAATAAATGTTTTCAAGAGATTAATATCATTCGATTCGTCCACCCATTATTTTATAGTTATAGAATGCGATTTATGTTTAAGTTTTTGTCAAAATAACGAGTTGTAGAAGGATGTATAAAAAAACAAATATTCAATTTACAGAAACCTAGCGTTTCATACAAATAAAGCTTAGAAACAGAATAGCTTCTGAACAATGAACCTGGCTATTTGATTTCCACTGCAGTAGAAGAGAAAAAAAAGCATAGAAAATCATGATTCCTTTATACATTACTCAGCAAAACTTTTATTTCTTGCTGAAAAACATTATTTTGACATTGCTGAATACCAAAATATGTAGCATTCTTTATGTCTAGTAAATAATGTAAATAATTAATTGTTATTGCAAAATGATAAGTTAGTATAATAAATGTTAATGAGATCAATATTGATATAATTTCAAATTAATACTGACAAATAAACAACATCAAATTCAATAAAAAAATCATTGATAACATAATAACTAGGTGTTATTGATTAAGCCTAATCAGATAATGCTGATAAGAATGACTCAACATTAATATTTGTCAGCGAGTTTCAATTAAAATTCAATAACGCAACATATAAATGTTTGGGTATATTGAAAATTCATTAGTCAGTAAAAATATTCCGAGCAATTTTTTTTATATTGGTTTCCATTCTAGGAACATGATAGATTTAACTTAAATGAAACATTAATACTATAGAAATAGCAGTAATCTTTTGCGTGATATTGGAATCAAACTGTAAAAGATTTTGGATCACAGTCAAAAATATAATGAAGATATTGTAAAATAAGCGTTAGTATTGAAAGAAAATTTGTTATACTTATAATAAAATAACATAAAAACTAATATGAGGTGGTTACGAAACAATCATCACAGAAATTGTTATATCAATAGCCAAGTTGCCCTGAATAATGAAAGTCATGAAAGAACTAAATGAATGGAGATTAGAAAAATGGACGGTGAGAGAAGATCAAAAAACTAAAAAAGTGCCAAGCATTATAATAATATAGTATCGAATAGAGTAGAAATATAGATTTTATATATCTAAAGTTATTCAACCGAAACATTCACACGGAGACAAATTTTTATACTATAGAGACATAAAGATGATTCATAGATATCTTTAACATTTAAGTTTTTAGTGTTAGCACAGTTTGAAAAGAAGAGTACCTACATGTATAGCAAATAGATGTAAGACACAATTAATGTAGAGAGAATTGAATAGTTGATTAAAATTTAGACTCTGAATGACTTAAATTAGATTCATATTTATTTCATTTCATTTTGTCTTCGATTACTTGAATAGATGTAATAAAATTTAAATAATTATTTTGGCATTTTGCAAACAGTAATAATTTTCCACACGCAAAGTCAGGACATTTTGGCGATGGGTCACCTTTGAAACATGGCTTGAAAAAGACGGATTTCATTGTTCATGATCAATTTTTCAATCGGTACCTATATGGATATGTTGAAGTACTTACTCCTCTCCTCTGAGAGTTTGCGCTCCAAATTATGAGCAGACACAGTTTGAAAACATATAAATTAAACAGATCATTTCATCATTGTAAAAATAGAATTATGTTATTGATAATTTGACTGAAAATCCTTGGCAGAATGACATAGTAACAACATTATGGAACACATTTAAAAGTATGTGTTTCACAATTTTTTATTGTTATAGACCAAGTGATTTCACATAATGAAGTGCAACATAAAATAAACATGTCAACCGATAATAAATCGACAATTTTGAATTGACAATGACAAGTAAAAGAAAGCAGTCTTCCACAGTAAAATTTTGTGGAACATATGAGTGATGTATTCCACAAAATTACCTTATTCTGTTTTGCATCAGTGCATCAGTTACTCAACCGTTTTCCTTATTTTGGCTTACCCATTAATAGCAACAATTTTTTATTTGTAGTTGCTATAAATACAGATAAACTCCCCCCCCGTGTATATTGGTTTGACTTGGTAGGTGCGCAAGAAAAATATTCACAGTATACAGTATCTCAGGGGAAAGCAAAGTGCAGCCTGAGTAGACGTTTTGTTAAGTCATCGAGATTGACATCAACTGACGTAGATCAGTTGGCTGCCCAATATTCAGCGCGCCACAGCAAGCAGTGCATACTTCCTGAACTGTTTGAAGAGACCGGTGTTGTACTAGACTAAAATAAAAGATTTTATAAATATTAGAAATAATTAGCTAGTTACCCAATTAATGTTAACTGCCGTTTAACCACAGGGATGGATGTTGAATATCAAATCAGTTGATTCAAACATATTCTAAAAAAATTCTAGTCATTCGGAGACAAACAGAAATTAAGAAAAATTCATAATTTTATATAATAATCAGGACACGTTTTGCTATTTCGAAAGTACTATAAAAATCTTTTAGATGTTTGAAAATTCTCAGCTACGCTGGAGTCTATTGTGCCGGTCTCGGTATAATTTGTAATAATTTTATAATAAGAGGGAACGATTGATGTGTCAAAACATAACTCACTTGATTAGGTAAATCCGTGTATCTAGACAGTAAACTTCGGTAGCCTCGCCCAATAGTTGCAATAAGGGGAGTGTCATCTTCATGCACAAAATCTCTAGATTGGTTATCCAAACCGTCGTGGGAATTTGCTTTATAAGGGGGTAGCGGTATGATAGCTCGAACCTATAAAAAATACTCCATTTACATATCTTTCACTCAATGGCAACTTACTATTTTTCAGACCGAAGGCTGAATAAATGTAGTAGGCAATTGCGATCGCAATACCGAGGAATATGAAATATTTTTAAGGTGTTAACTGTCAATTCTTGGTGGAAAGGCTCTATATTTGAAAAATAAAACATCATTTATTTTGTACTACTTCCACATTTTTATAGTGATCAGGACCATTATCAACTCAACCGGTCATGATCATTATAAAAGTTTAGAAGTAATATAAAACAAATTGTGTTTTATTTTTCAAATACGAAATATTGGTGTGAAGTGACTGTCTTTAAGCCAATCAATTTGATACTATTAGTCAATAAGAGGTGGTTAAGAAATAATTGTTTTAGTGTTACCATTAGAATCGATATTCCCTTTTGTCTTTCAACATTGATTTTATTAAAGTAAAGATGACTATTGATGACACAGTTAGTTAGTCTAAAATTACATTTTAAGCAATTTCGTAGAATATACTGGGGATGTTAACATTATTTTACGCCATTGTACATTTTTGAAATGCATAAAAAAAAATCAGCAACTAGCATGTTTTGGGTTAAGTTTTCAATTTTGAAGTGATGATTTTTTTAAATTCCATTTTTTGTTTTCAAGATATAGAGGCGGCTATGTTATCTTTGAGTTTATTTAAAAAAGATTGAAATTTCGTATTATTTGGTTCATTGGCATTAATTCTTGTATTGCTCATTATAAAATATTTATTTGAAATAAAAAGCATTTTCCTGACAAATACTTTACCTCTTCTTCATAAGGTCTAAATATTGTAACAGGCCTAAGAGTTTCTCTTTCTGCAATTATGATACAGCCCCAAGTGGTTCCAATATAAACATCGTCATTCAAAACCGCTAATGAAGTCACCTAAAAAATAAAAATGATCTGTAGTCACTTTGTTTGTGAATATGGACAGAGGTGGTTGTGTATGAAACGTTAATTTTTTGTATTATAATTACCTGACACCGTCCGGGGCTGAGGTGCTCTTCGATTGAAATGGATCGGAGGCTTTCAGAGCAAGGCACAAGTTTCGAGCAATCTAAGCGCGCTAACAAACATTTCTGCTCTGCATCCCATTGGTAAATTACGCAACCTATAAACATTTGACAGAATTCAAGGACATGAAATTAAAATCAGAATTAATTCCACATTATAAACGAGTATTCCTCGAATATAAAATTAAAAACTTATTATTGTTATTTCAGTTGTTTTATCACTAACGTGACGCATTTTGCCTCTTTAAGAGGCATCTTCAGACTAACCATATCGCGAAGTTATTTATTTCAAAGGCAAAAAATGATTCTAATTCTTGCATTAAAAATAAAGGGTAGGATGGGTTTTATTCCATTCTACTCCATTCTACATTCGAGGGTATTCCTCGATTTATCTGGAAAATTATTTCAAGTGAATTTCGTTAGTAAGGTTATAATTAAATAATAAAATAAAGATTGAAACAAGAATTGTGGGTGGTTTAAAAAGTATGAAGTTTTAAATACAATAAATTAAGAATCTAAATGAAAGAGAAAATGTTAACAAAAAATATTATTAATATTTCCAATGCCTTAGTTATAATTTAGATCAGCGGTTGACAGTCTTTCAGACTTCGCGGATAACTAAACTGACAATCTTGAATTCCGCGAACCACTTCTGTGTTTTTTTTTAAAAAGGTGCAAACATATGTAGAATAATAAGCTGGTTCGCTGATTACACAATTTTCCTACCGGGATAAACATAGGTGCAAACGGTGTTGTGTTGAGCAACAGCATGAAGGACTCGCGCAGATGAAGATACAGGAGGAGATGGAGAAGGAAGTTCCGTAACGCTCGCCACACTTCCTGCTCCCACGCCTATTTCTATTCCGTCTTTTCCTATTCCTTGACCACCCAATAGTCGGTAAATGGATACTCCTCCTCCCGGAGAACCCCCACACCATAATTCGCAACTGAAAGTAATGCAAATATAATAGCAGATTTACCCAATTTAAAAAATATAGATGTTGCTATGAAAGTTTTTCTAGTTTTACGAATGTATATCACGTTCAGGCTGCAAATTTACAACTTCTGAATTGTAAATTGAGGTCCATAAAAAGTATAAAAACCTTGTAAAATTTATTTATATTAAAATTATTTATTTATTTAAAATTATTCATTCATTTACAAAATTACATGCATTAACTATCTCTAATTAGCAACAATCTGTTAAAATGAGTGAAATCTTTTAAAAGAAAGAAGGTATGAATAATTTCTTCTAATAAATGTATGAATGTTTGTTTGTTTTACAAACAGTTGCTTTTTTATTACACAATAATAATTTTAGAAAATATTCTGTAAATATTTCATTTTACGGCCATTTCAATAAAATTATTTTGAAATAATCAGTTTGACCTTTTGAATAAGGTTTGTTACTATCTGAATGGCGATGACGTCATAAACAAAGTTTATCATAAGTCAAAAAGAAATACTGTATGGGAATTTTTAATGCCGTTTTATCACTATTCAATAAAATGATTTGCAAGAGGGCAAAATGTTTACAAGCAAAGAGTTCGGACCCTGTACTGCAGCTATTTTAATATTTATCCACAGCTTGCCAAATATCCAAAAAGAACACGTTGAGTAAACAATTTTGAAAATATATTGGCATCAATACAAATATCTGACCAAACCAAATTGCAATGTAGAAAGCTATTATGATTGAATCGGTGCATACTAAAAATGTGATAAACATTTAGATTACGAATTTATAGAAGCTTATTTGAATTTATTACTAAACACGACGTGTTGCAGAACTATGGGGGATATGAAAATACTTGCTAATTCAACATGTTTCTATTAAAACTTTTTTTGTCTTGATTTCTCTATCTGTAATGTAGCACAGACACACGCATTCTGTGTCAGCCCATGCGCAGAGAGACAGAGTGTTTGTGTGTGTGCATTAGTGTTGAGTGAATTTATAAAGGTGAGTGAATTTTAAACGCACAGCACACACACCCTCTCTCTCTCTCTCTGCATCACCAAAATGACTGTGGACAAGATTGCAAAAATGCATGGAAGACTGTTATTGAGTCATGTTTACTTAGGAATATTCATCAATCAAAGTAAAATGTATCCATTGTCGCAAAAGGGATTGACTTACAAATCATCCGTGCAGTACGCCGCCAGACAATGAAGAGCTGTGGCCGCTCCGAGTTCTGTCATAACAAATGTTCCTTCACACGCGGTCGAGCTCAATGGTATTGCAGTGTTATCTAGTAAAAATAGTCTGCAAACACCATAAATGATACAATTAGATATTTAAATAAAATTTTAAAATAGATGGAAATAAACATTGTTAAATAGGGCATTTACCTTCCATTGGAGAGAGCTGCTGCAACTCTCGAAAGAGATGGAAGGTGTAAAAGTGCAGCAACTCGACAACTCATCGGTCCAGACTCCAAAGCATATGAAAATACATGGCGACAATCTGATGAACTGAAAAAGATAACACAAACACTTGCAATATAATGTAAATACACACATTCAAATTTGAGAGAAATTGTATAAAATGTTTCATATAGTTATCTCATCGTTATTTGAAAGTATTTTTCTTACTTGTAAGCATGTATTTGACCAATGGAGTCCCCCACCCATACAGTATTTCCAACAGAACACACCACAGTCGGCAGGGTGGGTTCATCTGCCGTTGGATCTGGAAAATATTGACCGTTATAATGTCATCAATACACCACACTCAGTTATTTGCTAGTAGTAGTTGTAGATATATTACCTTGCATGGCAGTGTAAGGCACCGGAAGGGCATGATAGTGCAACCATCGAGAGTTTGCAATTGCCAATACATCACAGCGCGGGCGACATCTTGGTACCCACAGTTCCCAACCTGAAGCTCCTTCTTCTATAAATATTTGTATCAAAGAGTGAGAATCAAATCAATTGTGAGCGATAGCGAGTACTCGGTATGAGGAATCAGTTGCTTGTTTCGTCATCATTTATGTATATTGCTTTTGCATGTCATCGTGTGCGGGTGGATATAAAGTAACAGTGAAAAATAGTATTACTCAACATTTTATTGAACTGAAATACAAACCTGTAATATTGGTAACTTGGGTTGCGGCCGCATTAGAGACGTCAGCAGAATGATGTAACGATACAACGTCAGCTAAGTGGGTAAACTCTGGGGCTGAAGCTATGGACACAATTTGAGAGGCTGACGGTCTCATTTCCGGTTGACCGGACCAGCAGGCCACCATGAGGTCCAGCATGTAGCAGGGGTAAAGTGTTTCCTGTGTAGCAAGCAGCAACCCAAATTGCATACATTTTGTTTTTAATAATTGACAAATTAAAATATTTTTACGACAATTAAAAAAACGATTGTTGTAGTTTGAGTAATTAGATATTTCAACTTGTGTTTATAAAAGCCTTTTCACTCAACGCCGTATAAGTACATAATTTAAGGTGTAAAATTTAGTAAAAGAGTACTTAATCAAAAGAATTAAGAAGTGGCCAAAGGGTTAAAAACTAAAAGCCCGATTATAACTACCTCTATGGCGGTATTCGAGTGCAAAGGGTTAAAGAGTGAATTTTTTTAAGAAGCTGACATTGAATGTAGTATTACAATAAGAATGATGAGGTGAAACATTTCTGACCTTATGCGTGAGAGGAGGTCTTCCACCTTCAAGCACACACTCTTTGACTGCTTCATGTCCCTCAAATGGTTGCCTCAGTGTTAAAAGTTCGTACAGGAACATTCCAAAAGAGAAACAATCCACCTAATTAATTGTAATAAACCTTTTTCATCATATTATTATACAGCAGACTCTAGCTTAAAAGGGTGTGCTTAAACTGGAATATTTCAAAAATCCAAAATGAATGTTTAGTTAAAACTTCTCGACTATCTGAGCAACCAATTTTGTTTACTTCGGATCTTAGGACAGTTTTGTTGTGAAAGGAATTAATCGCTATTATTGAGGATAAGTTTTATGTAAAAACAAATACTTTTTACGTATTAGAAGCAAACAAAAGATTTTCTATGTTACTTTTTCTGTGTATTCTTCTTCTCCATTATATCGCATTATTTCAGGTGCCATGAAACCTTCAGTTCCTCCGAATCCTTTTGTTCCGGATGGTAATGTCAATCTGCTTATACCTGAAATTATCAAAATGTATCAGTACAATCCTTGATGTAATTCAATAAATAGATTTATGAGACAGCTATTGGTTCAATCTGAATTTATTGAGTTTTAAAACGATCATGAACATTTTGCTGAAATGTAGATACGTAGTTTGCTGGTTAAGCCGACGATACATAACTTTTTAGTAAATGTTGGCATAAAGTTGATTTTTAAGGTTTATGAGGTAGATTTTTAAGGTACATGCAACAAAAGTATTGGGCAATAAATATTTTTAGTATTACGTTTAATTTTTACTTCATTACCATAATCAGCTACTTTGATGTGAACTCTTAATCCTGGATGATCTTTGAATGGCCCAACAGGTGGAGGCATCTCCCAAACAAGAACATTCTCAGCCTACCAAAAAATAAACAAAAACTAGTTATCATACCATGTGCTATTCCATATAGAAATTGCCCTAATCCGGCGTCGGCAACGCAGGATGCCCGTAAAGCATATTTATAGAGCCTTCCACAGCAAGAGTTTTTTTTAATATTCTGGAACCACATGGCATCTATTAAAATTATACAAATGCAACACCATTCTGATAAATATCTAGTGAGAAGCTATATAAAGATCAGGGTAGACAGTGATGTTGCTACTCTCTTCATCACCAGTCGAGGAGTATCGCTATTCTGTTTGAGTAGAACGACCAATGGGTGGATTGGTCACTCGTGACTCATGGTAGTGTAAAGACGCTTGATAAGAATGCGTGAAGATTAAAAAAGTGTCTTTTGATTTGTGTATTTTGGGATAAGCAAGTCATTTGGGATGTCCGTCTCGGTATAAAGTTTGTCGAACACTGGTCTAAGCTGTGATGAGCTTATCTCAATTTTATATTATTTTATTTTCTTCTGATGGTGATAGTTTGCTATGCTATAATTTAAATTTGTTTCCTGGTAATTTTATCTCTGATGCTATCGGTGTCAGGTATTAATAGTCATTTAAATGGAATTCACATTGTTTTATTTCAATAGGTTTCTAAAAGTTTGAATAAACATACTAGTATGAATCAAAATTATAATAAAACCTCCTGGAAACGAAATGAGATTATAACAGTGGGTAGGAGCTCTATATCTTCATTTAATAAAAGCCTTCTCTCATGAAAAACATGTTTATTCATAACCGGTTCTATAACTTATCTCTGCACAGCAAAATGCTTTATAAAAGACAGATATGTGAGGCCATAGTGCACACGATAATTGTAGCCATGTACTTATTAATTATTATGAACTTGTTTGTGCGTTAGAATTTTTTATCTCGTGTTGATATCAACCAATTTTTATCTTTGTTTTTGTGAAATACATGACAAAAATTAATGATTAATATTACGTTTTTTAATAATGGGTAAACATATTTTTTTTATTATACCTGTTTACGAATCGAAATAATTACATTATATGTCTGATAAGAGTTATTGGATTACAATACTTCATTTGACTGATAAATCGGCACTGATGGACAATAATGCGATGACCCCTCAGAGGGCATTTCATAAAATCAGCGTGTTGCCTTCATATTTATCATCAGGCTTTCATATTTTAAGAACGAGATATTATGTGAGGGAAACTGAGATTAATGCGGTGCGGGTGATTTTTCGATTATTTTTAATAGTTTTCAAATTAGTCTGAAAGGGATTTCATAATATTGTTTAATAAAAAAGAGTTTCTACTCGAAAACTACTAGAAAAACATTTAGTAATGTGTAATCAATATTTCAGTATATTATTCTTTAATATAAGAACAAAAGAGAGTAGCAAATTATTTTACCTTTTCATAAAGGTTAAATAAACGCGGTATGTCTCAAGTAAAGTATTTGTTATGTAATACATGCAAATTAGAAAACAATATTTTTTATTGTAATTGATGAAATATTGAGATTGTTTTCCAAAGAAAAAGTAAGTTTAAAGTATGTTTATGAATGGTGAAAGCGCTGATAAATATCCCACAAAACTACAAAAACACCGAATAACACTATATCAAAAAAATCGTTTTTTCTCTATTTATTCAATTAATTTTGTCCAGGTGGTGGCAATGGTCCCAGTCCCTTCCTGTATATGCTGACGTATCTTGGAGGTTGATGTCATATCAGGCGCTATTAATAGAATGGACATATTAATACAAGACATAGACAATTACCTTAAGATCGCGGTAAATAACACGTTGCCTGTGGAGATACTCCAAAGCTCTTGCGGCTTGCACAGCTACTGCCTGTGCACAGTGAGGTCCGAGACGTGCCCCCGATTGTCGATAACCCCGTAACACACCATCTAGAGCTCCCTGAAATATTTTCATAAAATTTTGTTCGAGAAGTGTCGTGAAGGTTTTGATGATTATTTCATAATGGCTTGTAAAGGTTAATGCATATTAAGTTATGATTGATCAATGTGAAATTAGGGCGGTATGGATAAGAAGATAATTTAAGAATAATTTTACAGGTGTAATAATTATATAACTGAAAGTAATATACCATAGGAGCCAATGCCAACACAAGGGCAAGCGGTGAAGTGCAGGCAGCTAGAAGAGGCGCAACATTAGGATGACTGAGAGGTAGAAGAACTCCCATTTCAGCTCTGGCCGATAAGTAGGCACGGCACGCAGCTTGCGCTGGGTCTCTGTCCCATCTGGCTGCTGCAGCCTGTAAATTTTGAAAACAAGGTAAATAAAATTTTGCATTCAATCTAAACTGAATTCATTCACACTGATTGAGTCTAATTTTCTGATCGTTAAAGTTTCTCCGTCAACATGAGTTCCGACCAGAATTATCAAAAAGATTTTTGATACTACACTAACCTGCATGAAATATACCACTTGTGGTAATATTATTAGAATTCCCTCCCACCCAACCAATCCAAAAAACGAGGCGCAGCGAGAGGAATTAGCTAACTACAATTCTTGTCCTTGCTCTATCCTTCTATCCCTATTCTCTTGGAAAAAGAGAGGTTGAGCAACTGAGCAACAAGCAGCTCATAGAAAAACCTCTGTTGAGATACATCCATTAGCATTCCATGTGCTCCACATTGGGAGCGGACATGGTTTAAAAAAAATTTACAATGTATTAATATTGCCACAAGTGGAGTAATTCCTCTGTTAACGTTAATTCATCTAAGCATGGTTGAAAATTTATTACAGTTTGATCAAAAAGTGTATTTTTCATCAGTGGCTTCATATATTATAGAAAGTGTATTTAATAAAAAATACCCCAGTAAAAGAAAAATATTTGAGAGTAAAGAAAAGTCCCTATTTTCAACATGCTTTTTATGGCTTCTTTCATGGTGTGTAGAATAAATTATATGCATAAATGTAGGGATTGCCGCAGTTATATTTAATGATTGATTTCTAAGGTAGACTGACAGCAGAATTACTAATAAGTAAGAAATTCAAAAAGAGGAAAAAGCATAAATAATAACAAAATTTTATTTATTTTGAAAGTCACCTTGTAAGCAGCTACAGCACTATTTGGAGCCCGCGGTCCAGGAGCGACAGGTTGAAGAACTTTTAAGGCGACGGGACCTCTTCCTCTCCATTCTCCTCGGAAAACCAACCCGAAAGCTCCTCGACCGACGAGATTTCCTCTAGTGACGTCAGCACTCGCAGCTATACGATGAGTGCCCAAGTCCAAGAACATCTACAATGAAATATATGATTCTGACCACTTTATTAAATACAAAAAGTTGTGTTATTGAATAAATAGAGAAAAAACCTTGGATTGCAAATATTAGAACGGAGATATTATGCCATTAAAAGCACTGAAATTTATCTATATCTTTTCAAAGCAGTGAAAATATTATGTAAATTTTTATCAATTTCAACGACCCATCATTTGTCAAATCCATCAATAGGTACTTTTGAATAAACAATAAATTTACACATAAAATACCAGTTTCAATCAAATGAAAGTATATGAATAGTTTTGATTTTATGTAATAATAGATTTTGTTCTTGTATTAGGTGAAAACTTTCGGTTTCACAAATCGTCCATCTGGAAGAATTGAATAAAACATTTTATGCGACAAATGTAGACATGATTTACTACATTACATATGGAAATTTAATATTATTGAAGATTTTACTTACAACATCGGGAGCTAAATTGATAAGTTTAATTTCTCTATGACTAGGACACTCTACGCAAGCTGAGCCGCCTGCCTGCAAAATGCATTCCTCGACCGTCCACGCGTGAGTGGCGATTGGCAAAAGAATAATATTCGATCCTACCACACCCTCCATGGAAGGCATTCTCGAAGAACCTGGAGAGAAAGCAAACCAACAATGCTTATAATATTACTATCACATAAAAGTTCACGTATTACTTCTGAAAAATTTACTTGATTAAAAATAATAATTGTGGCTTTACATCTACGTCTGAAATAAGTCTTACAGTAGAATCTTAGAGTAATACGAGTATTGACAAATTATTTCATCAATTCAGTCAGCAGGAATTTATTATGTTGCCCTAATTCTATATATACCTGTAGAATCAGGCCCAACTCCACTATCTCCGTCAGAAGCACAAGATTCTTGTGATGCTCGGGGTCGTATTGCATTTATTACTGCCTCACAGTGCTCTTCCCTAGGTGCTCTTTTGAAGGCCTGTTATAAATTACATCAAATTAAACAAAAAATAATTTGTGAACATCTCTGTAAGTACCTGACCAGTCAGAAACATGAAATAGACAATAGATGGATGTTCGAATCCTACACTTAATGATAATAGAGATATAAAATTTTATATTCATTTATCACTATTATATTGATTATCTACATAATTATAGAATTCAATCATGCTGTCAATGTAATTAATGAGAATTTGTCTAAACAATTAATCTGACATGTTTAGATTTCTTATGATAAACAAAATTAAGCAATTCTTCAATACCTCATTGAAGTGATCATGTAAATCCCTCATGTGATCCCCGATTTGGCCATTAGCTTTAGGATAGGCTCCTGCCATACCGTTAGGCACTGCAGAGTCTGCTTCAGCAAGACACCGAGGGCAAGGAACAAGTCGGGTAACTAAAAATCGGCCTTCTGATGTGTGTACGAATCTTGTACCTAAAAAATCATTATTCCAATCACATTTTTACATGTCAATATGAACTGAAGCATGAAAAATTATTATATAAGTCACATGAATTGAATTGAAAGCTAGGAGAAGCTTATATTTCAGCCACTATTGTAATGAAGTATCCGTCTTGGGAGTCCTCTGTTTTCAGGTGACGGACAATTGAAACCCCGGGGTTGGAATGAGACCTGATCAATGGGAGCCCGAGAACCCACTCAGGAGATTATTGATAATTTCAATGGGCTCTTAGTAGGGTTAACATCAAACATTTTGAAGATGGGAGAGAAAATGATAACTTACCAAGGGTGGGATACCAATCTTCTAATAGTATGTCAATGTGGTCCACTACTACAACTAGAAGTTTGGCTAGTGCTTCAGTAGAAGGGATTATTGTTATATTCTGAAAAATTAATAGACTCAATATTATAAATGAAAAAAAGATAAAACATATGTAATTTGTCTACAAATGTGAAAAATTAATTATATAATATACTAGACATACTTGATACCCAATGGTGTCGCCTTGTTCGTCTGTTATTGGCTTTTTAATTATCATTTCATCGGCAGGAAGGTGTATTTCTAAAATAGAGGAACTGATAGTGTCCAAATCACACCATACTCCTTCTTGTTTTAATCTAAATCTGAAACATTAAGATGTTAATACATCATTTTATTAACTAGAGTTGTGAGAGTGCATAATTTTAGTTATTTCAAATTGTTGAAAAAAAGTGTTTACTTAGTAGTTCTATAGATGGATTGATCGGTCGGAACTTCTCTAACGGTGAGCAGAAGTATATCAGCTCGAAGAAGTCGAACTCCCGATTGCCAAGGCCACCACTCTGAACCTTGGCCTGAAATTCTCATGACAGCGCTGTCTCTTTCAAACTGCAACAATGAAATTGATAGCATAAAGAATTGATTTGCCATAACCAATGAATAGATAAAGACATAGCTTAATAACAGTAGAGTTGTAGAAGGTATAATGTCTTGCTGTTTTTGAAATTAATTTTTAATGGATATTTATTTTTTCAAATTCTTGGCAAATTGTTTTAATTGATTTTTCATTGTAAAGAAACAATACATTTAGCTTGGAATAATTCTTTTGTTTTATGGAGGTAATTTTTTTGTATAATATAAGGTGCAATCGTTTTAGGGTAAAAGAGTTCCCTTCTTTACTTCTTTTGAAAAAAATATTCTGGTGAGCCTTGCATTATAATTGCAATTAAGACTAAATAATAATAAAATTCAACAATTTTAAAATTAAATTAATATGATATTAAAAAATTAGTTCTATAGAAATTATGATATCTGTTAATACCGGGATCCTGGGGTAGAAATATTAATTATTTATTGGTCTTTTACAAAAAATACATAAAATCATATCGGCACACTTACTTCACTAGGTAACGGATAAAAGGAGTCGACAATATCTGGAATAGTATCATCAGCCAGCAATCGTGTGATGAGACGAGGCCAAAAGCCGCACGGAGAATAAGAAGATATCAGAAGTCGGCGAAGAGAATGTTGCGGCCGTGCGCGACCAAATGCTGAGCACGCTGACATCTCAGGTCCGCATGGAACACTTGTTGCAACTATGGTTCCTAGAATGTTGTAATTTTTTAAGTTAATCACAAAAAACCTCAATCCCATTGTCATGTAAGTTAATTTCAACGTGACAGAATAGTCAGAATACCTGACGGAGCCAGGCCATCAGCTTTTTGGTTCAGAATTGATAACGGGGAAACGGCAATTTTCTTATGACCTCTCGCAGACCATCCTCGTGTTTTCATTGGAATCTGAAATATTGAATGCATCTTAATCAGTCTGTACATATTTGACAATAATTTATTTTTAATTTACATGACATTAAAATCACAATTGCTGCAGCTGTGTAAAATTGTTTACACATACACTGGGTGCATCGATTATTTATTAGTGTTCATGACACTTATTTGAATTCAGCTACATTTATCTACAAAACATTGATTGTTTAGACAGGTGAAATATTACAAAATAAATATTTGTGTTTACCATCAGTTATAGCTTATGTATATAAACCTTAATTCAAAGAGACTTAAATAAATTATTGAATATATTTTTAAATTAAACTATTAACGATGAATGCGCTCTAAAACTGTCTTCAGAAGAGAATAATTAGATTGAAACCGTTTATGTTTCTTTAACTCCTCGAGCCCTGATGACGTGCCCGGCATCAATTTATGGCTATGCCTGTTCACATATGTGTACGTGAATATTTATTTTTGTATAATTTTAACTGTGTTACAAAATGGAAAAACCTATTGATTTTCGGCATTGGCGTTTTTATATAGAATTTTCGTGAGATTTGACTCCCCGATAAGATTTCCGGCAAATCGTTTTTCAATAAAATTTGCGACTTCTGATTACACGTTAAAATACTGCTGAGCTGCATTTGGATTGGTTGATGCGCATGCGTTACCATTGCTATTCGTGAGGTAGAAGTTGTCAATGTTCTACAAAATCATTCTTTGGGTAGCATGTGCAAATACATTAATAATACCTAATTTTTTATCCGCCATCATTATTCAATATTTTTATTTGTTTAAAACCATGACCATCAACGGAAATAAGTCAAAAATTCTAGATCGATTTGAACACACGGAGAAAATCTCAGGAATTTCGAAGTTATATAATTTAAATGAAGCTATCATTTGAACAATGAAAAAAAAGGAAAATCAATAATAGACTGAGTATTTATTGGGTCGCTTGAATCTATAACTCCAGTTACTCGTGTAAAAAACAATATGGTAGCAAGAATAGAAAATTGCCTTATAGAATGGTTTGAAGACTGTAGTGGGAAAAACTTATCGTTGAATTTTAATAGAACAAAAAGCTTCAAAAATTGTATTTGTGATAAAATGTAAAAAAAAAACATTTTTTCGTCGCTGAATGCAGCATAATAGAAATTTATTGTGCAGGAGAGCCATTTCAAGACTTAACTTTTCTATATATGGATATATTAGGAATATTTCGGTTCAATAGTGAAAATCAATCGAAACATTAAAATTATAATGAAACCCAAATATGCCTGTGTGCCATAGCGATAACAGTGCAGTGTGTCGATTTTGTTTCTAGCAGGCGTGAACAATGAAGTGTCTCTTTTAAACTGTATTAGATTATTATTATCATTAATATTTTAAATTAATATATTAGGAGCTTAACAAGATTTTACATTTTGTGAAGAAAAAGAATAATTGAATGAATATTTGAGAAATAACCTTCACACAGTTATTGGGTGAATCCAAAGATGGCTCTGCAGTTGGCAAAAGTGGAGGTAAGAGAAGAGATCTGCCGTCCCAACTCAGCGCCACCTCGAATTTGTTCAGCAACGACACTACATAGTCACGACTATCACCGGCTCTTGATGATTTGAAAAGTAACTGCATATCTTCCAGTTTCATCACACCTAAAATAGTAAAAAAAATTATTGCTAAATATTTTTTTTTTCCATGTCCGCTCCCAATGTGGAGCATATGGTCTCCTAATGGAGGTATCTTGACAGAATTTTTTCTACGAGAACTGCTTGTCACTCAGTTGCTCAACCTCTCTTTTCTTTTTCGAAGAGAGTAGGGATAGAAGGATAGGGTTGACAGGACTAGTGGTTAGCTAATCGCTCTCGTTACGCCCCGTGAGGTTGGGAATGGTGGGAGGGAGGACTCAGACTATGAACAGAAATCCATAAATTGATTGAAAGATCAATCTATGAAGTCCGCACCGGGAATTGAACCCGAGACATCCGTAACCGTAGCCAGCGACGCTACCAACTGCGCCACGGACGCCGACAGATATACGACCATGATATCTGAATAATATTTCAAAATATGGAAACGAATAAGACAATTATCATATTCAGATGAATTTCACCAAGAATTAGAGCTTAGTATTTATAGTGAAAATCCAAATTGGGACATTCATTTTTGTCAAATGACAGGGATTTTGGTTTGATAGAAATGAAAATAAGACAAACTAATAATTTACACATCGCTGAACACTATTATGAATTTATGCGTCTGTGTGGTGAAAGAAAGAAGATGTAGGGGGATTTTATTTCAATAAAACCGTTAGAAGAATTTATTACAAGAGCTAAAAATACCATATAAGATGCTACAAACGCATAAAACGTCGACTTCCATGTTTTAGAGCTTGTGCCCAAAAGAGGAAGACCAAAGATTTACGAAAAATCAATTTTTTTCCATTATACTCCACCAGCAGAACAATTACAAAAGAAAAATATAAAGATATGACCGATTTACTACTTTATATTCCACCAATTTACCAGGAATATTTTAAATCTCTTAAAATCGTCAATCAATAACTTGGAAGCATTAATTACTAAAAATGTTAATGAATCATTTTTTTTTTTGAACCTTTGAACCTAAAAAAATATTATTTCCTTATAAGCTACATGTAAAATTTATATGTCAAAATAAATTGTAAACCTAGTAGATTATAGAAGTTTTGAAACACTGTATTGTTTCATGTCAAAAATATTTTTTAAAACATTAAAATGCGAACCTTTAAATATCTCAAAACGAAAGAAATATGATAATAAGTGACGGACACTTTCATAATTATGGGCACGTATAATATTATAAAGAAATAATCATACCTGATCTTGCAAAAGGATTGATTTCTCTCACTGTGACAACATGGGCAAGCATGTCACAAAGCCATTGAGGATCAAGGAAATATAAGTCTTTCAGAGTAGCATCGTCGTAGTGAAGTAGAACACCTAAACACAAAATAATAAATACTTGCAGATAGGTAGAGAATATTATTCCCTTAAAAAGTTTTGAATTTGATGGGATTCTTGGAGGCAACGTTGGGTGGCCATATGTTCCACCACTCAAGGAATGAATGCGTGAATTAGAGTTGAGAAGTGTTTTGTGAAAATATTTAAATATTTTCTCTCACTCTCTTGATAAGCTGTCTTTAATAAGATTTTTTTATGTGTTTTGATTTTCTAACAGAGCATTCCAAGGAAGATAGGTACTCCACTCCTGCAACTCCCTTACAAATGAAAATAAGCAATGGATGACGTAAGCTAATTTTTCAATCCTAATTTGAAAACGTCCAAGCACTGTCTAGGGGTGGCTTATACATCGGCGTTTTTGCACTTAGAGATTCAATACTCATTACTGTGATTGAATATTTTGATCCTGTAACGTTATGTTGACTTTTAATGCACTGAGTTAAGTTCAAATCCTGGAATGGAAACTTTCATATATTGATTTTTCCATCGATTTATATCCAAAGGTATGGAAGTCTGTGATGTTTTCATACCTCCCCACGCACTTCTCCCTGAAAATAGGGGGGTGGAGAGAGCAACTAAGTTAACTACTATAACAGTTATTACTTAACTTCATCCTTCTTCCCTTACCTTCTTCGAGGTGAGGTTGAGCAACGCATTTACAACCGGTTCTTGTAAAAACAAATTGTGTTGAGATATTCCAATAAGAGTCTACATGTCCCATTTAAGGAGGCGAAATGGTTTAAAAAAGAAGTGGATAACTTGAGACCAATAAATGGAATTGGTTTTGAAATATTCTATTATGACTACCAAGGATATAATTTAAGACATCAACTGAGGGTGCTTGATGGAATTTCAATATCAAATTTGAGTTATTGAGATTTTGTAAACTTCGAGCGCACGAATGCCTGAAGATGCCAAAAGGCGAAACCCGGGTCGTTAGTGACAAAATACATGGAAGTGTACAAAGTTGCAATAACTCAAATTTACCAAGGATATTATTAAATTTTTGCGAATGCAGGATGACATTATAATTTAAAGCTTTATATACCATTATCATGAAGAAACATGGTAGCTTGATGTAATTCAGCCTGGTCTCTAAAACTGCGGTGGAATTTCTGCTGCATGTATTGGGTCACCTGCAAAGATATCATCGATGTTCACTATCTATGAAGATGAGAGTATAATTTTGGAGTCCAGATTGAATGACAAGTCAATTTAGACAGACCTGTTGTTTGAATTGATCGTGAGTGAGGACAGGATCTAGGCCTTTAGTGCGTCTATCCGCTGCTAAGACTCCAACTGCATCTTCTAATGCAAGATATGAAGCCGGAACTCTTTGTTCGAGGAGAAGTTCTTTACTACCTGCATATTGAATAAAATGGTTTAATAAAATTTTTGATCGTTGTATTTTAGCAATTACCATTGACCCAAATAACTGAAAATTATTTAAACTAATAAACCAAAGGGTAATGAAAGAAATTCACTCGATATTACATCACAATCATGGATATGAAGTATGCGTAAAATGATCAATGGGAAAATCGACATTTCTAATTTTACGCAGCCACTGATCGATCAATGGGATAAGTATTTAGATGGAAAGATGATGATGCACTATTTTTTTGAATTTATTTAATGCTTTGTATGGTAATTTACTCAATGTAAAATTAAATGGTAACGATATTTTAAAATAAACGTTAAGTTTGCATTAAGTTGCTAGTAGAACTATGCATTTACCAATGTGAGAATTATGAATTATTGAGATATACTATACCTGGTTGCCTCAAGCTGAATACAGTGTCGTAGATAAGGTTAGATAACAGTCTGATATTATGCCTGGTGGCACAGCTGACTTCAACACTGTCCAGAACTCTTGGCAGTCCTCGCTTTTCTGGATCAGCAACGGATATAAAACGCTCTCTGATGATTCTTTGCAATTGCTCGGGGGACGGTTCTCCTGACCCCTGTCAATTTATAAATGTAGCAGTTATTAGCTTGTTGAGTTGATTTACATCTAAAAAAATAAGTTAAGTGATCCTCGCTATTATGAGTGTTTTTTGGACGGTTTTGAAAATTGTGTATGTTTTCCATCCGATTTTAGTATTTTTTTATGTGATTCTTGTTCATTATTGGAGAGCACGGTAGTGAAGTGAAAAAAATCATTTCTTACCTCGTTGATAGCATCGTAATGCGTCCCAACAATGATGGCAGGAGAATTCGGTGCACGAGCTTGTATACTGACTAACCAATGTTGGAGTCCTGCTAGACCTGCGAGGCCATCAGGCACTCGCCAAACAACTATATACAAGGATCGCCGTGACAAGAAGTATTGATGAGTCGAATAATATCTGTAATGTTTAATCATTTGCATTATTTGAGTATCTTGATCATTTTTTTTATTACAACAAACATTTGCACTATTAGCCGTTTCGTCAATAATATTATTTTCTTATTAGAGAAATTGTCGGTGTGGATGTACTCACTCTTTTTGGCCCCCAAAGTCCCACGTTCTAAAAATCACTGGGCCATGGGTAGAGCGACTGCTACGTACAGGATGTCTATCGTAAACCCAATCTCCGATATCCACTCCAACGGTAGACATATTTGTTCAGCGGGATGTTTTTGTGTTAACATTTTTATTGCCCATGCGTTTTGCCCAATGCTACATTGAAAAATAGGTTGCATGCGGTTAGAGATTTCAGCCCAAATAAAACACTGACAGAAATGAAGCTTTCTTACCAGTAGATCATCAAACTGACGATTTAATTGTAGAGAAAAACGCCGTTGAAGGTAAGAACATCGACAAATGGTAAGAACATCGAAAAATACAGAAAAAGTAAAATGCTAGTTGGTCTAATAAAGACTGATAGATCATAAGCTGGAAAGTTTTATGCAGCATAAATAAAAATACCACAATCAGTGTTGAAAAACCAAGAGGGAAATACAAATGTTTTACAGTGATGTAGTGCTGTAGCACTGAAAGAAAATTATTTTTAGTGTATACAGTGAAATAAAACCACATTTATTTTACAATATCATTATCTGCTTATCGGGGCAATTTTAGCTCTTAATTTAACAGTTGCTATGCATGATTTTTAATAACTTACTATGATTCACTAGGATAAAAATTAGTAAACCAAAGTAGAAGACAAAGGTAGAAATTATATAAATATATCAATACATAAAATAGTCACAGAACACCACTAAGGAGAAATTGGAAGCACTCTTAAATTACTTGAGATGAGTTATTGTTATTTTAAAATTATTTATGATTGAATTCAGTATGAATAAGCATTGAAGACCATTTTGGATATAAATATGTTCAGTGTTCAGATAACGTTGCCCACTGTTTATTTAAAATAATCATGAGGTGGCACACAATTGGTTGATCTTTCTTTCAGAGTCATGGCAGCTCTAATGGTCTTCAATTGGAGTATTGTATATTGGAAAGAATGAAGCTATACCACCGTAAGGGAGACTATTTTTGAAGAAATGTTACCTCAGGCGGGCGTCGTCGGTGTGCGGGAGCACTTTCTTGTCTCAATCTTTCAAGTAAACTAGTTTTACCTATGCCTTGAATGCCAACCACCATGAGTTTCATTCGAGCATACGGTTTGGCGTCCTCTAGTACAGATTTTAAATAGCCTAGAAAAAATAAATAAATTAAATGACTGACTGTATTGATATGTAATATAATATACAGTGTTACATAAATTATTTTTGTACCAATAATATCCATGGTTTTGTATTTTTTTGAATCTATCATAGAACGTAAAGGTTCTTGCAATGGACATCCATTGGTGTTGAGATTCCACAGCCTCCCAAGAAGACCCATTTGTGGTGGCAATTCAGAAATATCTGAAAGTTCAAATCAAATTTATTAAAATTGACACGGAATCCTAGATGAAAATAATTTAATAAATTTAATATCAACAATATGACATTACATATAATGACAACGTATGTATACCACATATTTAGAATTTTCAATGGTGTGCAAATAATTTACAAGAATGAAAATTTTGGTTAAAAATTTAGTTAGATATTATTTATTAAAATTATGCTTGGTTTAAAATAAGACGTACCGGCATTTCCACTGATGTTAAGGACGGAAAGGTTACAGAGTTCATGTATGGCCAGAGGTATACACTTCAGCATATTATTAGACACATCCAACATTGACAAGTTGGGGAATAGAAGTCGAGTTCTAACAACTGGTATGAGGTTCTAAAATACAAAACATTAGTATTGTTTTACATTACACAATCATATTCAAATGTCTTCAAATTTATTTAAATTTCAATCTGAACTATAAAGTTGATCGATTGACAAACCCAGTCATCATCGTCATCGTTGTTTATATTTCCATCTCTGGAAAGTTTGTCTCCAATGGAAACTTTTTCCATTCCATCAATAAGTCCACCGCCATCGTCGTCTGTTGTCAACTGGATGCGGGTTAGTAAATTATCTGCCAAAATCTGAAGGTAAGAAAAAACACATGTTTGCTGTAATGAAATTGTTTTTCAGGGTCAACACCTTAATCAGCGAAATAGCTTTTAAATATAGCTTATGTATATATAGATATATTTAGAGTTTTTCAATTATGTGTGGCTTTTTACGAGAGTTCTTAGTCCATCGAGTCGTAAGTGCCGACGTGCGGAACAAAGAGCAGCTAGAACGGCTCGCCTGACGCCTCCTGCTGACCGAGCTCGACTTCGCGGCACTCCCCAGCCTCCCGCACAGTAACAGGATAAGTTTCCCTCTTCCAGAGGACCCCAACTGTCAACCTATAATGCAAAGTTTTTTTAGCCAAAGTAATGTAATATCAGAATTTATCATTTTACAAAATTACTAATCTGCAAGATCTTGGAAAACTGGAATGTTTAAAATGTATATAGAAAGATTGAAAAATCTGGGGTCGTTTGGCATCATGAATACGATTTTAATAGTATATAACATGAAAAAATAAAATACCGAAAATAGTGCGCATCACGTATTAGAGTATGAATGTTGAGTTGACGCTCAACTATTTACCTGAGGCAAGCTTGGCCAGCATGTGATCTGATTATGGCTAAGATCGAGCTGCTTAAGAGAATTTGGATAGCTGGTGACGTGCGACATACTCCTCAAGCCATTATAGGACATGTTGAGTCTCGCCAGCGCAGGTGCCAGGCAAGGCAGACCGCAAGGGATGGAAGTGAACTGGTTGTGAGAAAGATTGAGAGACGAGAGGCGAGAGCAGCGAGCTGATGGAGGTGGCGATGGAGGTCTTTCAGCCACTTCTAAGCCACGAGTCCACAAATGATGTTTACGTAGTTCTTGTTGCCTGATATGTGAAAAGTAAATATCTTTTAATAGGGAATCATAACACAAAAGAAAACTTTAAGGTGTTAACTGTCAATTATTGATGGAAAGACATTATATTTTAAAAAATAAAACACAATTCATTTGTACTACTCAACTCAGTTGATAATGCTCGTGATGAGCGAAACCGGTCCTGATCATTATAAACATGTGGAAGTAGTACAAATGAATTTTATTTTATTTTTAAAAAAAACGAAAGAAAACCTCTCTTACATGCTCAATTTAAAAGTTTATTTTACTAACATGACTCCTTCAACTTTCTTGATACACGGTAATGACTCCTCATCAAAGGCAGCAGATTCATGAAATCCATCTCTAGATGAACCGTCTCGAGTGGATGAAGCTCTGTCAACGCTCCAGCTTCGCCGTTGAGCCGACGAAGATGACGTCGAGCAGGCGGAAGAAATTTGGCCTTGATTGTTTACACAGATACTTCCGTCGCCGCTTCCCGCTGATACTGTCGACAACTGTCCTGACGAGTTTGAAGTAGGCAAACGAACATCTTGCGAAGAGTTAGAAGGAGAAAGCAGAGCAGAAGCATCTTCAGCTAAAGAAACCTAAACAATTAAATAAATTAATAAATTATCAAGTAAACGTTTGCAATGAAAATAAAAGAATTTTGACAATATTTTGATAAAACATACGTGTTCTATACGGGTCGGTAGATCTCTCAAAAGATTGAGCGAAGCATTGACGTCTCGCAATCGAGGGGATCGCCACATGGCATATGGCAATTTCCGTAATTTATTATTTGATACATCTAAAGTTGTCAGCGCAGGTAGAGAAAAGAGTGCATCTGGCAGATGTTCCAAGCGGTTTTCCTGTAAAATATCAATACCATAATAGCTATATATATAAAAATGGATATTTGTTGTTTGTCCTCTATGCATTCCTTTACCATTCATCCGATTTCAATCAAAGTTTGGTGAGTTATTGTGTACACACCTATGAAGGTGTCTGAAGAAAAAAAAATGAAATCTAAAATAGAATCAAATACGTACAACTAGTAACATCTCTGAACCAGTCGGAAAAACAAAAAGTATGAACATATTATTTGAGAAATATAAATGAATTGCTATATTAAAAAATAAATCGGGCTTCGGGTCGGGTTCAGGTAACAAGTGTGATATTGAGACTCGAGCTTGGGCCGGGATGGGCCTGAAGATGACGGGCTCGGACTCGGGCTAATTTTATGAAATTTCGGCCCGTGCAGACCTCTAATCCAAAAGCACTTCAATAAACAGAATTAAAACACAAACCCTTTCTTTCTTTGAGTGGCATTGCAACGCATGCCGGATACTCACTAGTTTAATATAAAAATCCCAGCCTATAATCATATACCTGCCTAGTTAATATATATAGGACTGGTGTTAAATTGTGCATACCTGGAGATATATTTCTTCTAGAACCGGTGCTGTAAAATATTCATCGGAGTTTTGTTTTTGACTAAAAGATTTACGACTACGGCGACCCCTTGAAGACGTTTCTTCAGGATTCTCTTCAGCGTCAGATGCACACGGCAGACGTTCTAACTTGTTTTGGGCAACATTTAAATACCTGAAAAATAAGAAATATTACATTACTAATAAGTGCAGGATTTTAAGGTAGTCTGGAATATGAGCATGCATTTTATAAAACTTTTGCACACCTTAAACTTGTCATTTGTAGTACTGCCAGTGGTATAAAGGTGAGAGCGTTTCCAGAAATATCAATACGAGTGACTGCGTGCAATGCTACTGATCGACCTCGCGGTGAACTTCGCAAACGTGGATTCACATGTAAGGCGGCTTCCTGTATCCACGGCATTCTAAACAGTATTGTAACATAAATATCAAGAATCAAGGCTGGTGTGAAATTTTACAGAGCCCGTTTCCAAACGGTAGACAAATTCAGTGATGTGTTTTCAAAACATTTTAGGGATATTTCTATGATAATATTTGTTTTTTGTGTAATTCTACGTACCTCACAGTGGTGAGGCGGCAACTCTGGTTATGCCAATTGAGCATGGCAGGTTGACTAGGGAAAATTGAACTATATGTAAGGAGTGGAGTTCTGCGTTGTTGAGGAGGAGATTCATCGCCACCTTCAATCGGGTTGGCGACACTCCCCGGACTGAGGAGTCCACCGACTGACATGCTTTCTGTCATTCCACGCTTGTTAATTTTGTATTCAGGATCCGGATAAGCCTGCGTAATTGAAAGAGTAAATTTCATATCAGATAAATCATATCGCGAATATATTGTATATGAATGATCAAATAATGAGTACATTTATTTATATTATTGTAATTTATTAGTGTGTCAAACTATTATTGAACATTATTAAGAAACCTTTATAGCCAGCAGACGTGCAACAAGTATCTCATCTCCAACATTTGCAACCTCTCTTAACGCCTGACAGTTCATATCAAGTGCTCCATGCTTGAGCAGTAAGTCAACTAAGGAATGATCTCTCGCTCTGAAAGGCAAAAAATGAATGCATGAAAATACAAAACAAGAAATGAATTTGTGATGACATGAAAAATAAATTATTTATAATGCTCACTTGCAAGCTTCTACCAACGCTGGCAAACTTATGGGTTCTGGAGTGGCGGGAATATTTATATTTGATGTTGAAGAAGTTGAGCCTGCTGATGTGCAGTGTGGAATATTTGAATAGATAGAACACTGCGACTGAGATGATCCCATCGACGCATGATGTGAGTTGGAATGCTGTAAATATATCCACCATTAAATTCTTAGGGTTATAAGCATTTGTTTACCCTAATAACAGTGGTGTACCTTGCATTCGGGGTCTTGCCGCCCGAGGCGGTCCTCGAGATTGCCATCCTACAATTTTTCCTCGAAAAATGATATATAAAAAAATATTTACAATAGTGTTGAAAAAAAGGTATTTTTAAAAATTACCTAATCCTATTTTTTAACTATAATCCATTACGAACCAGGATACTGCGATTTTTTTATGTATAAATTATAAATTTCTTGAAAAATACTATATTTTACAAGTTATTTAGGAATGTTATATTTTTTATTAATATTGTAGAAAAGAAGAAAATCTGTTAGCCAATATAATAATTATATTAAATTTCATATATAATATTGGTATATATTGTACATAAAATCGAATTGAAAATTGAAAATTAATTTAGGAATCTATTTCATCTGCCAGTTGGTGTCCTGTTGAAAGTATTGCAAGATTTTCTAATCGAAAATTACCCCTTGTTGATATTAAATAGTTTTTGTTATTAATTTCAACTTCGAAAAACCCCTTTTACAACTAGCAATACAATTGGGTGGAGAATTTTTAAAAGTATTTCAATATTTGGGACCGAGTCTGCAAAATTATATTTTTATAACAACAACATAATTTTGAATTCTTCCCAATCAATATCATCATGCTCTTGATTTAACTGACACTCGTAATTTCAACTCAGATTATTCGATAGAGTAAGAAAACCGTATTTCTCAGCAAAATTATGAAGTTGTTGAAATCTCAGTGCTATTTCGTGAGCCCACTGTCCAGTGAAAAAAAAACATTTCTCTTCTTAATTCAGTTACGAATGATAATTCAGCATCTTGTGATTGTTCACCAGACAGATTTCTTCTTTCTCCCTCAACATTGAGGGTTCATGATTTTCCTCAGATGTTTCAGAAGCCAAATACTACCTATATATTTTGTCAGCGAATCAAGAAGCACAAATTAGGCGCAAAAAAACATGGTGAATAGAATATAGCTTGCATTGATTCTGTTTATACAACAATTTTGAGTTCTTTATTAGCTTGGAAATATTCTATAGATTTTTGAAAATATCGCCCACAAAAAAAGCGGACCATCCCCATGCTATGAGAGTACTCGATAATTAAAAGAAAAATAATTTAATCACAATGATGAAATTGACAGACTTCCTACTTTTCTTTGGATCGAGACTGTAATAAAAATAGTAAGGTTTTTACTTGAATATGACATGGTGCGTTCGGGTCAGCTCCAGCAGCTAAAAGAGTTTGTGCAATATCGACATGTCTTCCTCTGATCGCTGCTCGGAGACAGGTGTCCTGCGTTATTCCAATGGACATATCCAGTTGTACAGGTCGCACTCGTAGATCCGGATTAGATTCCTGATGAAAAACGTTCATTGAGATATTTACATTATAATAAAATAATAAAGAAAAGTCACAGCAATACTATTGAAATCACTTATTCATAGAAGCTGATTTTTTAATAATAAATTCATAAAATATAAGCATTTTTTTGTTTTGAACCTCTTAGCAGTCTCAGATGTTAACAGTTGTTTTAATGATAGCTGAATTTTTATTTATAGACAGCACAGGCAAATTATAATAGCAAAGAATACTGCCTAGTCAATTTGCTGTGGCAAAAAGAATATAAGAACTTAATTTTTTTAAATAGATGTATAATTAAAATTAAAAAGGATATTAAAGAATGATGGTTAAGGTTAGGAAAGGACTAGTAGTTAACCAATGGCACTGTCTGTGCCGTATTTTTCAGGATTGAAGGGGTGGGTGGGCACAGATAAAAACATACATGACATAGATGCCGTTTGGAAAAATATCCAAAAATCAATGTATGAACATTTTCATTTGAAAATTCAATCCCTCGACTCGGATGAAAATCTATAGCATTAACTACTAGGCTATGTTACGTTAGATACATGAAAAAAAATTCTAGATAAAATATTTTTATAAAGGTTTGTTTTTGAATGAATACGTTAACACAAAGAAATAGCCAATAATGAAAAATAATGATGCACTTACTACTATAAAATTTTGCAGTAAGCCATAAAGCTATATAAAAAAACTAGATATCTTACGAGTGAGCTTAGTGGTTGTTTGCTGCTCATACTCAGCCTGGACATGATCGACTGAATGCCATCAGATATTCTTCTTCTAGTAGGACTCATAACAATTCCTCGGTCTACACTTTTGACTGAAGTAGGTGTTGAGGGTTCATCGCGTTCTGATTCCTGACAATTTAAAGTACAAGTAAATAAGTAAATTCAAATTGACAATTTGTGCATAGAATTTACCTTATAATCGTTGCCTAACCGATTTATAAACAATATTTTGAAATAATGAAATTTGTTTATAAAGCGTAATTGGCAAAATATGATGATTTTTGAAAGTTATTAATTAACTATTACAAAATGTTTATAATCAATTCATAGAAGCAGAAAGTTTAAGAGTGTTTATATTATATGACATGTTACCTGTGATAGAACCTTAGTTGCCCGTACAGTATGTCGAAGAAGCAAGTCAACAATAGGCCGATTCCCGAGGAGACAAGCGACATAGAGAGCCGTGTGACCGCTTACATCTCTATGGTTTATATCAAACACAGCTTGATATTCCCATTCTCCAGAGATATCCCTGAAATCAAATTGATACAAAAATAGCAAAATTTACACGAAATAGTATTATTTACTTACAAAACAAACAAATGAATGGACAACAGTTTAAAATATGTACACACTTCAATTTCAAATACGATAAATTCCTTATAAAAGAATTGGGTCGAAATTGTGGACTATTTTATTTCATTTATGTATAATTTGTAAGATTATCTGTATATTCTTGTCATAGTTCTTGAAACAATTTGTTTGACATACCTTCTAATTAATTAACACTTAATTTCAAACAAATAGCCTCGTTAAGATTTATATTTTATCAGTTGATAATTCTCGCAATGAGCGAAACCGTTCCTGATAATTATAAAAATGTGGAATATAAAACATTTTTTTTTTGATTTTTAAAGGTGTCGAAGAATTGTTAAATTTACCTTAAGGTTGTCATCAATCTGTCTGGATATGGAAAATTCAGTAAAAGGGACACTAGTTCAGCATGTCCATTTATGCAGCTGGCATGCAAAGGAAGCCACCGCTCTACAGTTTGTTGCTGTAATGTACCAATAGATCAAGTTAATATTGTGATCCCACTATTTGAAAGTTCCACTGAGATATTTTAGTAGAAGATAGTCCATAATTGGAAAGATTAAATGATCAATCCTCTTGTAATTTCCTAATATTGCATGGCTAATGCGATTCCGCTCTTCTTGACATTTCATATGATTCACATCAAACATAGAATACAAGTCTATTCTACAGAGCACAAATGCAAAATACAATACATTTCAGTAGATTAGAACATCAGTGAAAAAAGACAGCCATTTATTTCAATAAAACAAGAATATATCACATCCCCAGTAAAATACTGTGGTAGCTATGGCATTATCCCCTCCCTTTCCAATATCAAATATATTTTGTACCTTGACTTAAGAATTTCGAGCAGTATGCTTATAGTATAAACTGATATAACAGAAAAAATTACCTGAACCATTTCTGGGAAATGCAATAACAGTGATTCAGCAATATCTCGGTTTCCATGATAGCAGGCAACGTAAAGAGGAGAATAGCGAGTGACAGGATGCGACCGGCCATCGGCACCTGCGGAGACTAGAGCTCTCACTGCATCGACCATACCCATTTCCGATGCTCTAAAATAAAATTTATATATGCAGACATTAATAACATTTATGTAGCGATAATAAAGATTGAATATTCTCAGATTTTGAATAAAAGCAGAGTCTGCCTTCAGCCACAGTGGTAGCTACTGTGAGTGATATTGTTTATGGTTATTTAAGTATCAGCATAATACTCTAGTAAAGATTATCATGACAAAAAGTATCTTCGATATTTTCCAACAGAACTGTCAGACTCATACATTGTTTCTTCGTACAATAATGGAATGAGCGAGCTACTTCTAATTAATGATAAATACAAAACAAAAAAAAAACCTCAATAACCTCTGAAGACGAGTATAAAATACAAGATGGAATGTTTTAAGAAAAATAACTAAGAATATAATTACGTGAAAAGTAATGTGTTAGCTCCTGAAGGTGCCATATTGACAACAAGTCCAGCTTCGGGGCCAAGGGCTGTAAGTTGAGGTCGAAGAGGCACTCCACCTGCCAATGCAGCTCGCAGTTCCGCATGTTGTGCTGCTCTGAAGCGTTCACTCTCCTCTGAAAAAAATGAAATAAGAGAAAATTATTAATAGCATTAATACTGTTTACTGTTAATCTCTTGGTGGAAAGACACTATAAGAAAAAATTAAGCGTGGAACATATTTCAATTTTGCTCAGCTGTCAAGCCCATTTTCGACTGATTTAAATTTACAAAGCTGAACAAAATCTAATCTGTGTTTTTTGGAGAATTATTAAATTGAACAGATGCCTATTTCTTTTTTTTACAAAAGGGGGTATTATTCAGGATTTCGGAAATGCTTTGATGAAGTCAAATACGTTGTAAGAACATGGTTTTTAGATACGCTTAGTAGTGAATTGAGGTAACCAATGTGAAAATCGCAGAAGTTTAATATTACAGATGCAAGGATTCATCCCATAATAATATGCTACATAATGAAAAAAAAAATATTTCACAATATGGTACAAACTATGTGAAATGCTGTTTTTTTCCAAACAAGGAGGCGCGTACTAATTCAAAGGACGGAATTTTTGGGACACGAACATTTATTCTCTCAATTTGGATCGCAGTAAAATAAAGTTTCGAAACCACTGACTTAGACCATCATTTATTTGTTCAATCACTAGCACATTATGGGTATTACACGCAAAAGCCAGTGTTCATGAGGTATAATCGTTTTCTGAAATGATTATGAAATAGCCAAACTGTATAATGTAGGTATATTGAATTTCGTATTGCTAATAACGTATTACGTAATTTGTATACAATGGCGTGACTATAATTTGGAGGCTTTTCCGCAAACAATGTTCGAGTCGTATTTATTTTGACATCCAATTTAGCATATAAATGAACACACGTAGGATCATGGTGTATTCTTTCACCATGCGCCGGGTTACTGCCGGGAGTTGGTAACAATAATCTGTTATGTAACAGGAGCAATTTTAAAACATTCCGACTTTTTAGAAAAAAGGGTGACATAATATTAGTTTTTCATATATGTTTTGAAAATTATAGTGACAAATTATAATGACATATCATAATAACATAATCCTATCTTCGATAAGTCATTGAAGTTACGTTTTTAGCATTCCAAAGGTAGTGTAATTAATCAATTAATTCATAAACAGATTTCTACATTGATATCTTCATATCATAATATAATACTAGCCACTCGTTACTGCTCCTCACCGGATCACCGGAAATAAATATTAATTTTTTATTACTCATGGCCGTGTCGCAATGCACATGCCTTCAAGTTACATTATCTGACATCTGTGATGTTATCATAGCAACGTAAATTATTTTCAAGTCGCGTTGGTGTCGATTGTTATCATAGCAACCCGAAATCAATAATAATTATTATATAAATGTCAAAAAAATAAAAACGTAAATTTCTAATGGTTGGTTATTTATGGTTATTTTATTTTATTATGGTTATTTTCGACTTCATCTTGAATAGATAGAACCAAAAATAGCCAATCATTTAAAAATAAAGACAATAAAAACGGTCAACACCTCAATGATAAAATAAGAAATAGCATGCGTGACGTTTCATATACCACGAAATACCTATACCTTACGATTTTAATATATATGATAATGAGTGTCGGATTCAGAGGGCTGGGGGATCACTCAGATTTCAATTTAGTTTTTTTTAACAATTTTATATAGGTACTCTTCTATTTAATTCTTGTTATAATATTTTAGCCATATAATACAAAGACGAGATAAGAGTAATTTAAAAGGAAATTAAAGTTTTTTTATGTGGGCTTTAATCACATAAATATTCTAAATACAATAACTTGCAGTTATAAACGTTTGGCAGCAGCCTGGCAATATTTAAAAAGAAATGTTTCAGTAAGTGAAAAACACTTAATTGAGTAAATAATTCAAACAGAAATAAAATTGATTTTTTGAGGTAATTGCGGTCAACGGTAGTATCCAATGAAAATTACTCCATATCCCCGGTAATAATATTGCACAAGCCATTGTTCATAATATCGTCTCGACGAACCCAATCAATGCATATAAGTATAGCTACACGAATAAAAAATAAAATAATAGCATAAAAATATCACGTTACGATTCTCACGATGAAACCGCAGTTTTATGTTTTTTGCTACACTTAATAAAGCAAGATTTTATAAGAGACTAATAAATTTATTTAAATTTAAAAGAGGTGGTAATATTTTTCAGAAAATAGCAGACGCGACTAATTTAGCATAACACATTATTATGACCTCTAATTTTATTGAGAGATACGAACAAATAAAAAATTTCCTTGCAGTGGTTAATTATGTGGGAACCATAAATCTACCACTTGAACGATTACAGGTAATATCTGTAATGAGTTGATATAATGTATCTCAAATAAAATAAATACCTACATAATATAGATTGTTGAGATTTTGTACACTTCCATGTATTTTGTCACTAACATGGAAGTGTACAAAATCTCAATAATCCAAATTTGATATTGAAATTCCATCAAGCACCCTCAGTCGATGTCTTAAATTAAACTACATAATATATATTATATCAAATGCATATGTAGCTAAAACAGTTCAAGTTATATACAATATGAAAAGTAATATAGGTAGGTACTTAGGTAATGTGCATGCAAATTGGCGGGATAAGTAACGACGGAAATATGCTTCCATCAAACCTGTCGAAATAAATCTCGTGGTGCTGTAAAAATAAAATTGGAAAATACACTAAAAGATATAAGTTAATCTGCAAATAAAAGAAAGGCATCTCGCAAGATAAAAGAGAGAGATTTGATAAAACATTACCCATTATCGTATTGTATAAATGCTTATTAAAAATATGCGTTAGAAAATAATTTGTATTATGAAAAACACACTAATGCATTTTCAACTCTCAAAATTTGAGACCAAAGTTACACCAGAAACAATGTATTAAATACATATATAATTGTTTTGTTTTCGTCTTTATATTGGACTGACTTTTTAGAGAAATTTTATGCAAACGCAGAATATCATGAGTATTTTATTTAAAAAAATGTAGGTATGTAATAAAGTGAGAAGGCGTATTATTAATGTGACCGTATTTCGGATAGGAAAAATTGTGGTCATGGGTAGTAATTTGTAAACAGATTATTAATTAATTAGTGAGTTAGGGCCTTGTTTACGGATACATTCTATTTTAATTGAATTCTGAAATTAAATATGTATAAATAAAGCATATTACGAATTTGGACATCGTAGCTCCGCCATTGAATTAAATATTTAATACTTACGTAGGTAACTCAAAGTTTTTCGAAAATCAAGCTAATCAGCACGTGTGGAATAATATCACATATTATTATAATGTGGATGCCAAATAAATATGTTTTTTTCGGTATAATCAACACCATGCAGTTTTCACCGATTTGTCCTGTTGAATACTAATGCGAAAACGATTTTTTTTGTTATCCCAGCTGTGGAAATATACGTACGTACTGGCACTGAATAGCTTGCTTATGGCAAGGGGTTATAGAGTCGCTGAGTCGCTAAACACGTTCCTGGCAACTTTTCACAAAATAATTGTGTAATGTAAGTATGTGCTCTATCGACAGATCTATCAATTTTTCCAGTTGCAAATCAAAAATTTCTTCCTTTTTCGTCTCCTGTTAAAAAAAATTCCAAAGCTAAAAATGTCGTTTTTTTACACGATCTCGATCCTCGTTTTACACGGTTGACATGCTCCAAAAAAACGACAGTGTAAAAGAATATTTTACTTTTCGTTACACACCGGAAGACACAAAGTAACTTAAATTATACATAAAGCTATCATACTGCCCATAACAGTTTTTCGTGATTTATTTAAAACTCTGAAAACCTTTGGGAGCGTGTTTAGCGACTCAGTGTCTCATATACATATATAAATTTGACTGTACGGGGGACTAAGGAGCTTATTGTGATATTGGAATACACTTATAATCATATTGGAGACCCATTAATACACTGCTATGCGACATGAGTAACCAAAACACCAATTGGTCGCTCTACGCGAGCAGAAAGGCGATACAGTTTGACAATTTCAAAGTATGCTTTGCGGACATTTGGGTGACATCGGTCTGGAGGTTGCCAACCACTGATTTACAATAAACTATACTGACTATCTTTAAAGCACAAAGTTACTGTGCTGAGAGTACGTAGCGTTTTGATAATTTTTTTATAAACTTTGTGAAGATTAACACTTAAAATTAAAGTATTCATTTGATTTTACTATATTTGAAAAGAGTTACGTAAGTATGAACTTAAATGATACAATCAGAGATGATTATCTTGACGTGTTTAGTGAATCAAAAAATAGAAGAGTTAAGAATTGGAATGGATAAAATACCGGACACATTATGGTGATTAAATTGTGAATACTTACCTTCAGATGATGTCAAAACCGATTTAATTGACACGCGTAAGTATTTTACTATTGCGATAACTATTGATTTATGTTAATATTATCACCAGGAAAAGTTGAAGACTCATTCCTTGTGTTTGCCTTGTACGCTTTACAATATAAATATGTATACAATTTAAAATGTAATGATGATAATATAATGCAACGAAAAAATATTATTGTTTAATAATAACACGTAATTATATCCGAAAAAATGCTGCTTTAGCGATATTTTAGAGTTTTTCGTTTTGTGCTACTGCAATATTATTTCGTATTGTTTTTTTAACCATCTCTATGTGGAGTCTTTATTATAATTTAATCCTAATCTCAGCATAAGTTGTTTAACGAGAACTGGCTGATGCTGAGGACATGTTTTTGTTGTGTTTATCAATACGATAAACCTTATTAAATGCCAGACTAGTGGCATACAAAATGTATTATATATGTTAAGTACTGTTATTGTATCTAACAATTTTAGTTATTTTAATTTTATAATGAATTCTATATAGTTTAGAGTTGCGATTGAATAAAGAACTCATTTCTTCCTATACAGTTGGGTATTTATCATCAGACTAATTAATGGGCCAAGAAATAGTCCGCATCCAAGATGTAATCATTAATCACTTTTAACGGGTTAACTCTCAATTATTGGTGGAAAGGCATTACATTAAAAAAATGTAATCATTAGATTTATATTGTTTTATCTGGTAATGATGCGGATACCATTTATCAAGTGATGTGTATTTTGTGCAATCGAAAACGAGTAATATAGACCATTAAACTATTAAAATAGTCTAAGACTTCTACAAATTTTGAAGGATTTCCCGCACTTGGGTAAATTTAGATAAGGTTACCGTGATGAATACGGCACTATAATGATTGAAGCTGTAAAGTCTCTTCTGTAAAATTCTTGATTGCGAATCATGTACATACTATAAAATATTGAATTCACGAATGGAGATTTTTTCGATATAAACATAATTACCCAATAAATGGATTGTGTAATCAAACTACGATATTTATAAATTTTAATTATATAAAAATAAAGTCAAATGCGAAACGAACAATATAAAGCTTAGGCAGACAGACGCTTTGTGAATGTGAATTTTGCAACCTTGAATGAAATTATAATTCGCTTAATAAGCTTCCCGGTAATTATTTATTTGACTGCTAAGTAATGCCGATTAACTAATTGAATGCCACAAAGTATCGGCAAAGCTACGTGGTTGAAGAATTTGGCACGCTGATGATACAATAATTTAACTAGTCAACATAAAAACAATTCTGTAAGAATTTTTATATTTAAGTATCTTACAAAATTAATGATCGAAAATTGCAGAGATTTTAAAAATTGATTGTTATGACATAGCAACATTGGCAACGCTTAATTTATTTAATCATATTTTTAGATTTATTATCTTATGCTCAACGGTTACATTGTACTTATAGAATGCGTTATCGGCGCATTCTGCAGTGTTGTTTTAAAAATATAAATGTGCCAAAGTGCAGAAAGAAATTAAATCTAAGATGGTAAAAGGTGTATCCCAAATTCTAGAAATAAAGTAAATAAAAAGAAATCAAATCATTTTTTTGGGTGAAAATAATGACTTGAGGTAATTTTTATTTTATAGCTCTCCTTCATTATCACCGAGGAGAGCGATGCACACGACGCTCATGGCGTGACGCATCGAGTAGAGGAAATCCTGTGACATTCGACGTGGTTAGTCAATTTAAAAGGAGCACGTTCAATATCGTACCTGCCTTCAGCATGACCATATTCAAACACCGTGGAGAGCCCAAACCGATCATTTACATTAAGCTAGACCAGTGCTCCGCAACCTTTTCTCACCCACGGCACACCAAGGCACTCATAAATATTTCGCGACACACCACAGGCGAAAATATGTAAATTTCATAAAAGATACTTACAATGTATTCATTTGTTTTTACTTGATGAATTTGAAATAGTGGCTAATATATGTTTAAATGAAAACCAATTAAACTCTTTTACCTTTTCAAAGTGATGAAACGCTTAACGGTGTCTGAAACCATCGGGATTGACATTTTTCCAAATAAAAAATACGTATTTAAGGTTCTTGGTTTGATAATGTGTATTATTTTGATACATTCCTTTATTGTTTATAATGATTCCACTAAGAAATTTTTCGATATCAATGCTTCCCAATATTATACAGCAATGTGTAATTTGTACGGTAAGATTTTTTCGTTATGCACACGAGACAGCCCCCAATTTATTCCCTATAATGATGGCAGATGCACTTATTCGTGTAAAGACTTATACAATTATTCCAATAAATATCAAAATAATATAATATTTGTTTTAATGGGAATAATTTAAACGGAAATCTTAGCAACCGAGTGACTTTAATTTTTTTTTTTAAAATACTCAATTTTTTTCATTTTGGACGCACTGCGCTGCGGCACACCTAGGACCATCTCGCGGCGCACCGGTGTGCCGCGGCACAGCGGTTGCGGAGCACTGAGCACTATAAGACAATTGACGATGCGCAACAAATTTTGGTCGGCTTTTTTTTCCAAGGAATTCGCAAAAAATGTCACATTTTAGATTAATTCTTTTTTTTTTTCATTTGCGGTTCACGATTCTGAGGAATATTTACTCGTAGAGAAAATAAGAGAACTGGATAAACGCATTTTAGAGTTTTCCGTTGTTTTGTACTTGCTGCAGCAATTTTCGTCGTATTCTTACGTTGTCCTGTCGATGTCCAATAGTTATTCCAATTATTCCCCACTGCTATATCCGATTCATTAATCTATGCATAATTTGCATTATATCAGTAAATATATATATATATTTATTTAACTTGTGTAAATTGAGTCTGGTCTCGTAATTTATTTTTCAGATATTTTTTGGATGCTCCTGGCTGATCTTCGTTCCTCATTTGCCATGGCTGTTTAGTGCTAATGTTAATTACGTACTTAACATTTCATTATTTTAAATGGTTCACTATTTTCATTTAAAAAAGTTACCAATCTGTTATTTTGCGTAATGGTATAATTACGCATGAGTTCTCTCATAAGATTTGGCTCAGTTAATGGGTTTTTAATGAAGTTTTATTTTTTATTTCAGATTGGTATTTATTGATTTGTAAGAAGGTCCTTAACATTTTAATTGTAGACTATTTAATTTCGTTTATACCTATTTTGCTTGATTTCTAGCAGATTCTTTTCTTAGTTCATGAACCAACTGTTTTAGATACCTTGTAATTGTAAACATTCAATTTTATATAAATAACCCTACGACAATTGTATTTTTATCATTTGATAATGCTCATGATGAGCGAAGCCGTTCCTGATCATTATACACATGTGAAAGTAGTATAAACAAATTAATTTTATTTTTAACATAGTTCTTCCGTCAAAAATGCAGGAAGTACCTACATTCAGTTTAAAGCCGATATAGCTTTTTAATATTAATGCAGTAATTGTACAAAGACATATCACAGAAGACCATTTTTTGAATATGCTCATGTACAAGCAGAAAATATATTATTTATTCATGTATATTATATAAAGTTGTAATAATATAACAATATTATTTATTGTTCCGCCACTGATTCAAAATGACAGATGATGTGCTAGTTGCTAGTTTATGATAAAGCAACTGGTTCATTGTTCTAGAATCGCAAATATTATAAATCAAATTGTGTGTTAATAAATATTATAATGCAAATATTATTCACTCTATTAAAAACTGCAGTTGACTTGTGGTTGATTGATCAATTCCCAAGTCAGTCGCTATTGCTTATTTTCATTAATTATTAGCTCATGTCGAGCGATCGAGAGAAAGTTATTGCGATAAGCAAATGATTACAAGTAATTAAAAACATACTATTAACAAATCTAACTTAATGGTTTATTAGTACATGGTTACTACCTACATAAAAGAGAAAAATTGCCAGTAATCAAAATAGGGACTGATGGACAACATCTGAGTTATCGGCGATCTGAACGAAGTAAATTTCGTCTTATTAAAAAAGCATCAAATATGGTTTATTTTTACATTTAAAGTAAGTACTTATATCCATATGTACGTATAAATCCAATTAGTGGAATTAAATTATAATAGTATAAAGAAGTGAAAAGTTTAATATTAGAATTATTAAAACTGTGAAAGTCGGGGACGCGTTGAAAAGCCCATGGTCTAATATCTGCGAATTATTTTCAGTAAACAATGGGTTCTTGGTAAACAGTGGCGTAACTAGCTGGTTTATATAGGCTTAGCCTTTCTTAAATTTCTTGATCAAACTATGGGTTGACTGCAATGTCGAGGTGAAGTTTTATCAAATAGTTCATGATGAAAATAATTTCCGCTAGAATGGATTTCACGGTAAAATTTTACGAGGCATTTAAACAAAAAATTAAGTACCGATTAAAATTTTTTCGACATCGATTGATTTCATAATTTGAAAATGTCGAAGGACTGTACGTTATCACAATACAATGAATAAAATATGAGAATACAAAGTGTATGGGTAGGCGCGAGAGTAAAATATATAATAATCTTTGGTTAGTATTGTCATATAGAAAGCTGTCGTAAAAGAGTAACTTGCCAAGTTCCATCCACGGGACTGTCACGTCGTCGGTGAAATAATCGCAGGCGTCGTACGCCATATCCGGGGATTTCGACGACGACGCGAGGGTCGCGGCAGAGCCAGGCTGCCCGTTGTGGGCCGAGGCCCCATCCGCAGACCCACTGCGGCCCACCTTGGACATGCGAGATGGCACCAAACGCTCCAGCATTGCGGAAATTCACTTTCGAAACTTTCAACAACACAGATGATCCACTTCGATGAGCAGGCAATAATCAACTATTTGTAGGTTGTGATTTGTTGCAATTTGCCGCTATGTTTTGATTAATGTTTGCCGTCCACTCGAAGCCGCTAAACTGATACGGTTCGAGTTAGAGCTCTGAAACATCTTCGACGCTGTGCACATCAAATTTATTTGTTTTTATTGCGAACACTTTCTCGTTACGTTAACGATTAAAAAAAAATCGTTATTTCAACATTGCGTGTCATTATTCTAATTAATTATCTAGAAGAAAAAATAGTAAATATTTTTGCGTGTATGCTTCGGCACAAGTTTGTGGATATTGATATAAAATATTCTTGAGACCTCTCCCAACGTTTGCATTGATTTAAATTAAATTATTTAATAGTACCGTTTCCTAAAGGTCAGCTAGGTTAGGAGAAGGGGTTATCTGCTCACCAATACATAAATATTATAGTACAGCCAGAGGCGTAACTACATTTGTGTGTCTCTATACTAAAAATCCAGTATGCCCTTACTAACTGCTGATATTTTTGTATTTACTTGTTTTATTGCTTAATTTTTTACCATAGTTAATGATTATATGATTTTATTGTCATACATAGCTTTTTGGATTTAAGTAGTTAACTATTTTATGGATGTAGTATTTTATTGTGATGTTTATTAGGAATGTCTAACATTTATATAGATAAGTTGACTTCTATAAATTACCTGTACATATAACTCTTAGATAAATTATTTTTTATCGTATATTGAAGTTTTTCTATGAACTAGAAATTTTGCACCGCTTGCAATTACTTTTTTTTTCATCATTGTACTTTCAATACGAGTCGCTGATATTAGTGTTATATGCTATAGATATAGTGCTATTATAAAATATAGCCCCATGCTTTATTGAGGTTCAGCTAATCGATATTTAAAAATGCCTGTTCTGAAATAAGTGCAGAAAAAAAGAAAAAAGTTTTCAAAAATATATTTTGTTACACAATATATCACAATTATTGATATCAGTGGCTTATATATTGTGCCTTTCTGTTATGCAGTACTTATTTTATTGTTTGGTGATAATTATTCGCACCATAGTTTGTGTTACGTAATTGGTCATCAATTGTTTCATTATATTATCCTTAGAGATATCAATTGATTACGTGTATATGAAACAATAATAATATATACACTACTTTTTTTATCAATGAAACATAACGGATAAGGTTTATTATGGTAAGTAAATTTTTATAAATACTAAGAAAAGCGGGCGTCGACGTTTCTCGGATTCAAAAAAAGTTTTAATGAATTTTGTCATTATGGAGAAATGGCTTGCACCAAAACCGTAGATGCGAATTGAGATAGAAGAGGATTAGAAAATAAAATATATTTTTTGCGTGAATTCGACGGTTTGGAACCCAAAGAAATGCTTTTAATAAGCGCCATGAATGTGCTTATTTTAAAAAGCCACAGAAGGGGTCAAAACTCCTTGACCTCGTATAAAAGACCTTTGGTTATAACATAAATGCTATCAAAATTAGGATTATTATTATTGGGGTTATGCGCTATTTCGGGGTTGACAGGTAGAGAATCTTATAAACTGTGTGTAGGTATAAAGATGTTAGAAGAACTCAATGTGTATTTAGTACGCAGACAGAAACTAATTGTAAATGGATGTGACTAAATACAAACACAATGAAGAGGAAGTTTTCATTTATGCATGATTAAACAATTTCAAAATTCGGCAACGACTAGATAATGTACATGGAAATATCGCCGTTGTTCTGGACGAAGACACTAACTGAAAAATACTAGTTTTGAGTAATTGGACTTTGAAGTTTGTCAAGTATTTGAAATGCTATACCTTTTTCATTTTGTTTGTTTGTACAAAACTGTTTTTAAGTAAAAGTGTAATTAAAAAAAAAAGTTTGTTATTCCATTCGATAGAGTTTGAAATAATTGTTTTTTTCTATAGATATAGAACTTTTTGATGCTAATTCTTGGCGAGGGGGTTCTTCGATACCTTTTCTCCCAAACTATTTTCGTTAGCAAATTTGGATTATTGAGATTTTGTACACTTCCATGTATTTTGTCACTAACGACCCGGGTTTCGCCTTTCGGCATCTTCAGGCATTCGAGCTCACGAATGGACTCGGTGAGCTCGAATGCCTGAAGATGCCGAAAGGCGAAACCCGGGTCGTTAGTGACAAAATACATGGAAGTGTACAAAATCTCAATAATCCAAATTTGATATTGAAATTCCATCAAGCACCCTCAGTCGATGTCCTAAATTATCTTAAATTATTTTCGTTAGTTTTATATGCCCACATTATTTTACGTACACCAAAACCAGAAAAAAGTTGTGAGACTAATTCAAGTTCAAGCTAGACTTTCGGCCTAGAGCGTACTATGAAATTTGTAGGAAATTATGTAAGTATATTGATTTGTTGAACTACTTCGAAACATTTTAGTTTTTGTAAAACAATCAATAAATATTTTTGAAACTACCTTAATTCAACCGTACGAATTTGAATTGGATGTCAAAATTATTTGTTTTGACTGAAACATAAAGCTGAATGTGGATTATCAGGTGGATTGCTGTTAGAAGTTATTTGATTTTTATGAGGAAAAAAGCTAATTTTAAAATAGGAGAGAGAACTTGGTCAATCATTAATCAAGAAATAATGCTAATTAGTATAGAACAGAAGTGACGAGCCTGCGAACATGCCTTTTGGAATCTCAAGTGCGGTCTTTTTACTGAATCCAAATTTTCTAATCTTAAAAATTTCTGAATAAATTCCATTATTTTCCTTAATTTACAAAATGATGTGCATATATTTTTATTAATATTTCTTAAATGGGGCCTTATTTGATTTAAGATAAATGAATGCGGCCTTCCGACAGGAAAAGGTTCGCCACCCTTTAGGTAACTAATCAATTCAACACTTTCTCTGTAAAATTACAAATTCACAAATCCATTTAAAAATCAACGTTTGGAAATGTCCATTCAGGGATTTTAAGCGTTGATCGCGCAAACGTCTTATGACGGTGTCTGTTATAACTTATAACCACTTTGCGTTAAGTAAAAAAATATTTGAAATCGAGGTTGGGTTTTTAATCGATTTCACGATATAAATACATAGATGCACAGTAAAAACGATACCGAAAAGATTTTTTAATTCACATATACAGCTTGCAGTGGTGTAACTACGTATTACGCCGCAAACGTACCAATGTAACCCTCGTTCGCATACAACAAATACTTGGTTCACTAATTTTTACACAGTAATTTAGATAAAGAAAAAAATGCATTAAATAAAAGATGACGAGATACATTTCAAACATTTATTTTCGCACCTTTCGTAACGCCACTGAAGAAAAAATCATACACAGTTAGCGTAAACGATACTAATGACAGATATTTAAGAATTTAAAACATGGGAACCGACAGTGAATTCTACGGTGTATAATTAATTTATTCGCTTAAAAAAATGTAATTGAATTAACGATAGTCATCTCAGATTTCGATATTATTTACATAATATTGGCGATAAATTATTGCGCGGAGCACGATACATATCGTCAGTAGACGCTTTTCGACTGACACATAATCCGCGCAACATTATTTAAAGCACATAATAATGTCTAGGTATTGACAATATAACCACACCAACCCTCCATAATCGCGTGTGGTTCAAAAGGCAATAACTAAAATCATGGTCATTTCAAATATTTTTCAACCATGTCCGGTGAGAATCGCGAGTGATACCTCAAATTAATGTGATGGATAAGGATAGCTGAGCGCTGACGTATGAAAGTGTAATATGGAGTAATTTTGTACAAAAGTTTTTATTGTGTGTTTTGTATTTTTTAGCTAGGAAAATTATTTTTCTGTCATAAATATGTCTATTTATGATGCAAGAAAAAAAATCTCGCAGAAACATTACCGGGCGGCCATGGATGTTTTTATCTTATACATAATTGAGATAAACTATACGTGGAAAAAACTACACCTGATATGACAGGTAGCCTTAAACCAGGGGTCTTAAACTACGGCCCGATGGCCAACACCGGCCCGCCATAGTTTTTTCATACAGGTAAGAAGTGCCGAAAGCGGAAAAAAGTCACGAGCAAATTTATGCAACTGATCAATCAATTTTTTTGTCGAAAGGATTTAAAATGAGTGAATGAATCAGGTAGAAGCTGATTTTCCTCTTGTCGCCTATCGGCTATCTCCGCCGCAATGAAATGTCCTTGACACTTACCCGTAAGTACCAACCGAAAGAAGTCGGTGTGACCCTTAGGTTAAAAAGTTTGGAGACCCCTGTCTTAAATGGACAAATTATCATACTAAGCGATAATTTAGTCGATTCAAATGAAATATGCATCGGTAAAGTAAATTTGTGATAATTGCGAAAGAACAATCAAACAACTGAGTTCATGTAGAAACCATTTATGTGGAACGAGCCGATGTAATTATGCACACTACGTGTGTTCTTTGATTTTTCAATGGACTTGATCAGCATTGATTAGTGATGTTATTAGACATAGAGAAGGTGGGCTGAAAAAAACAACGTCTTTTACTGTTATTTAATATTTTACATTATTCTTAAACTCGTATGAACAAATATGACTTTTTAAATTATAAATAAAATATTACTTATTTCATTATTTTGAAGATGGGCATGTTTAATCTGAGCCGACTTTCTGACGATAATAAAATTTTGGATCATTTACTTTTAAGAAGATGTACAAATTTTTATTGCACGATAAATACGTACTTTGATTCCTTTAACGTTTAAATGTTTTTAGATTTATTTCATAATCATATACAAATTCCTTCATATATATTCTGAGAGTCATAAATAATTTGTGTAATGCAAGATCAAATATTTTTCCATCGGTTGAAAATGCCCATTGCTGAGCGAAACTGGTTCCTGTCATTCAATAATATGACACACATTTTATAATATATTCATATTATAAATTTAAACATTTGTTTAAAAAGATGGATCGGTTTACTACCTCGGTTATATCGAAAACCGCTCAAGTTGAGCAAAAGATCGAAAAGACATTTCCCTTATGTTCGGTATGAATATGAAGAATAGTTCTCCAACCAAGTGCAGACGTACTTATAACGTCTAATTGTGGGACGAAATTGTGAAACAGATATTGGACCGGACAATAAATTGTGTGTATTTTACGTGGGTCGTAAGTAAAGTTGTTACTCACTATTTGTGGACTAATGTATGCCTATACATACATATATATATATATATAATTGTATATATACTAATATTATTCCGAATTGTTAGCTAACAAAAGATTTCAACTTGTTATTCATGAATTCGACTCGAAGAACATTTTTGACTAATTTACAGTTTAACAAGTTGTTTTTATATAACACACGAGTTCGATAGTTTTTTGAAGAATTAATAAAACACAGAATGTCACTTATTGGTGGAAGTTATATAAAAGATTGCGTTATATGACTACCTAATAGAGGTCTGCACGGACCGACATTTTATAAAATTACCCAGTCCAAGCCCGACACATTCAGGCCAGGTGCGGCCCGAGCTCGAGTCTTAATATAACACATGTTTCCCGAAGACCCGAAGCCCAGATTTATTTTTCTCATCCCATCATATGTTGAAATTCATTCTGAACGAATCAGTTTTATTTATTAATAATGAATTTTACGACACAACAAACTCTCAATCATCTAAATCTACTGGAAAGCAGATACTGACTAGTCGCACCCTATTTATGTATGAACGAATAAAATAACAATTGTTAGTTCGTAAATAAAGAAAGCTTCAATTAGCTCACATTTTACGAGATTCTCGGCATCATTTCCCAAAGAAAAATTATGATGACGCCATGCTTTTCAGATAATAGATGTTATTGTTTCCATCTTTCCAACACTATTGATAACCGTAACAAAACTAAATTCCTTACCCGGACCCGGCCTGAGCCCGAAGCTGAATTGTCTTCACCCGCCCTGCTAAACCCACGAGCCGGGCCGAGTGGAGGCCCGCGGGCCAAGCCCAGGCCCGTGCAGACCTCTACTACCTAGTATCAAGGACCGATCCCAAAACTAGTTTTGGATCGTTGCCATACAAAAATACTCTTCTTAATCGTCTTAAATTAAATGCACATTTATGAAAATAATTATTGAAGTGGTGAGTCACATAGACGATTCTTAAACCAATGATTATTTTCGCATTACCTACTGCGTGATCATGGCGTGGAATGTTGAGAAAAAAATTATGTAATCTAACACAATTGCAGGTCTGAGTTTTTCTTAATTACGATCATATTATATGAAATGTTTTCACGAATAGTGATTATAAAGCAAAATAATTGCCTTTAGATCAGTTACATACATAAAATGTTTCACTGAGAATGCATTCATTTCACAGGACATGAAAAAATATATACAGGGCAGAAAAAATTATGGTGTATTACGAAGAATATCTTTTGTATTACATTATAGAGAATGGCAATGGGCTTACAATATAAAATTTGAAATTTTAGTCTTAATAATTATGTTGGAATATTTTTTCTTCTGAATCAGGTACCTTGCGAACCGACATCACAAAATATATATTTATATATGCAACACGCATAGCAAGTCCTGTAGCCGATTGGTCAAAGCTCTTAGGAGTTTGACGTATTTGTTAACAGTGTCCGCAGGGTCGAATTACGGTATGGACACTTTCATAAATTGACTTTTCAATCGATTTGTGTACAAAGGTATGGATGAATGTGATGTTTAAATTCCGTAGGGAGAGCGATTAACTAAATACTAGTCTTTCCCTAGCACTATCCTTCCATCGTTCACAAAAACAAGAGGTTCAGCAACTGAATCAAAACATATTTTCTTTTCACGCGGTTTCTAAACATATGTCGCGTTAATCACAGTTAATCGTATGTTCATTTTAGGCATGTGCGTGAAAAATGCCATAGAATTTTTTGTTTGCTGGCACGCTCGTTGATTAATATTATGTTCTTCAATGGTCCGCAATACTTATTTTCAAGTACAATTAAGGGGCGATTATTTAATCATTTAAGCTTGGTTGAGTAGTTTTCATAAATTTATGAGTGGCCGTAAAAATTAATTACTAGATCTTGGATCCTATTTTTTCATTCTTCCGCAAATATATTTTTTTAGGGAAATATAAGAGATACGCTTTTTATAATTATTCTTCGAATCAAAAATTCATCCGAATTACGAATTCTTATCAAAATCAATCCAATAAGCCCTTATTGCCCGAGAAGTATAATTCTTTTCGAATTAGAAATAATATATTATACCGAAAACGCTATATCAATCTACTATGTATTCAAATAGAATAGAATATAATATTAATTAATTATTATAAAGAACTTCCCAATAAGAATAGTATGTGATTCTTTGAAGAACGTGATTTTCGATATTCTTTCCGAATACGTAGGGTAGTAAAATATTTCCCCCTTCATTTATATGGTATCTTTTTGTAGGCCGACCTTTTAGTATGTTAGTAAATTACTAACATAGTATTTCTTTAATATTACACCGTATATACGATTTTTAAAATATTGCTACAAAAAATACACTTAAAGTATTTCTTGTTTTGGCTAGTAGGTAACAAAAAAGGTACTAAATTTTTCAATGCTTATTTACTCACTTTACGGTCATTATATATGATATTTAATATGTGCGTTCATATATAATTTTGGAGAGAAAGATGTTTAAAAAAACTGACGCTTGTACAGTTGCAGAGTGATATTGTGATTTTTAAGACACGGTGATTGGATTAATCCCATTTTACAGGTATTTATTGGGCTCGATCAGTTATTTCTGTAGGTTAATTAGATACGTATTGATGTTTTAAGATCAGATAACATCTTCATTTGAACACCGTATTTATTTATAAGTTATAAGCACAAAAATAACCAACTAATAATTGTAATAATCATAACATGTTTTAAAAATACGTGTTTAATTATGGATTTTTAACTACATGGTTAACTTCGAGAGTTACGGTTCTATGGTGATATCTTTCATTGTAACCATTGAATACTTAATATTAAAAAAAATGATAGAACAAAATAGATTATTGCCATAAATGAATGTTGTTGCAGTGTGAAAAGTAAAGATTAGTTTTGTTTTCATTAACGATCACACATAATTCACCACAGCTGTGTGAATTAGAAATTTTGCGGCAGCTGTGTATGATGACGTTAATCGGCCGGCATATACATAATGTGTTTTAAACATATATGCTGGTTCATCTCCTTCACTGTTAGATTGAAATAATTTGCTATCTGGTATGGTATTTATGTAGACATTGATAGCAAACATAAAAAATGCCGAACAATATGGTAAATTTATCATTAACTGAGACGATACACTTATATAACCTATTTTTTTGAAAATTCCCCCTCAAAACAAAGCGAAAACGGAAAGAACAATCACTTGAATTCAATAAACTCATTCGTATGACTAAGCGAAATAATGATAAAACGTTGATTTCATCGAAATGTACGTAAAAACTTTTATTTTATGAAACGTTGTTAACAATAAACAGCATACTATCGTATCGCGGTAGGTTTTTCAAATGTAAAGCAGAACATCTGAGACCGACATCCACAGAAATTTGACAGCTACTCGCGCAAGCTGTTGCTGTAGGTATATATAATAGAAATTAAAGATTTTCTGCGGAAAAGCCGATCCCGGAAATGCTTTTTTTCTATCGCATTGGTATGGAATAAAAACGCTAAGCAATAAGGAATAAACGGCTAGTCTACATGTCTCAAATAAGGTGAATACGTCATTGTGTCATTGGTTTTTTCACACGCAGCCCACCCTTAAAATTTAATCAATAACGAATGCGTGCGTTGCGTAAAAGCGGCTGATTCAAAGACTACGGTATTTTATCTCAAATAGCTATGAAACAAAACAAGTAATTAAGCGTTATACATAAATATCAATTCTCAAAATTACGGCTGTACTAGCCGTAATTTTGAGCATTTTCAGCATTTTTTGCGACATATACATGAACATTAAAATTCAGATCTCTTTATGAAGTGAGATCCCCCAAGCATTTATAATTCATTACGTTTTTATAAGGTCTTCGCTCATTAATATAATTATTATCAATCTGTTGATAGTAAGCGAACTATACAAAACGTCACTGCATTTTAAATCAGGATACGGTTATTATTGTAACCCTCAACCACTGGGAGTGTATATGAACCAAGTGAAATTATTGCCGTAATATTAAAATAAACATATTCATTACTTTGCTAAAAAATCGGAACATGTTCATATTTAAACAAAATACTTTTATATACAAAAATTAAAGAAATATATATTTTATCATATTCAGTCCACTAGTTTGGCCACTTATTTATTGGCCTCTTCACATTTATGTCACCATCAGTATACAGTTTAAATTTCCTGGTCACAGCATTTCCTGGTCACAGCGAAATTCAAAAAACATATGTATAAATGTTTTAATTATTGTATTAAATAATTTATATAGAAATTTACCTTATAGGGGCCGTCCATATATGACGTCATGCTCTAGGTGGGGGGTCTGATATGATGTGACGATTGGTGATTTTCGGGTAAAATTCTATATGAAGAAGTGTGACGTTGGGGATATTGAGGTTAAAAATAGTCAAAATCTTGCCACATCATATATGGACACCCCCGTAAGGTCACTTGACAATCATAGATATCAAACTTGGATTATTGAGATTTTGTACTAATCCAAGTTTGATATTGAAAATCCATCAAGCACCCTCAGTCAATGTCTTAAATTAAATCATAGATAAAATTTAGGACATCGACTGAGGGTGCTTGATGGAATTTCAATATCAAATTTGGATTATTGAGATTTTGTACACTTCCATGTATTTTGTCCATCCACCGAGTCCATTCGTGAGCTCGAATGTCTGAAGATGCCGAAAGGCGAAACCCGGGTCGTTAGTGACAAAATACATGGAAGTGTACAAAATCTCAATAATCCGAATCATAGATATAATTTATAATTTTGCATTTTTTTTAAAATATCTGGCATTACAGCTGACATCCAATGCGCCAAATATTTTGAAAATTAGACAATCATACGAGATACACTCGGTGAGAAATTTTAGAAGTCATTCATGTCCAAGATCACAAATTTAAATTGAAAAAATCTAAATTTGATATTGACCTTGATGGAAATTGAATCAGGACCCACCTGTTAGCTAGCGCAAACACTTACCACTAGACCACAGAGGCCGAGATATATATTTTAATTTAAGCAGGGACATGATTCAAGTTATATTTCCGACATTTAAACGAGGCATACAAAAGTGTTTAAATCTGAGAACTTATATATATATATATATATACATAATCGCCTATCCAGTATAAAACAATCATAAGTGCTAAAATTGTGATTTTCTGTTTTGAAAGCAAAAATTTTCGTAGGATTCACATAATTGTAGTGTAGAAAAATCACTACTGCTAGTCACTCCTATTCATTTTTGATAGTATATTTAACAAATTCAAAATTAAAAAACAACACATATCACGATATTTTTGTTGAAATCAGTTTGAAACATACTATTTTACTGGGGAAACAACAAAAAAATATTTATATACCTGATAAATTTGATCTGAAAAGAGTATTTTAAATGGATGAACAATTTCAAATGCGATTTTCTCAAAACTATGAATTTGTAGTTATGGTTGTTTTATACTGGATAGGCGATATATTATAAGCTTTTCTTAATTATTTTCCAGGAGTCAATTTTAGAATTTTTTTCAAAGTTATTTATAAATTCAATAGAAAATGAAGAAGGTCACTTAGTCTTATATATGTGTTCAATTAAATTTCGATAATTTCACCTTGTGCATCTTTGAGCAATCTTGCAGCTGTAGTGTGCCCGCCTAATTCTGCTAAGAGAAGTGATGTATGTCCAGCAGCATCTTTGACAGATAAGAAAGCCCCTGCAGCAAGAAGTTCTTTAACATTTTCCACATATCCTCTCTCAGCTGCTATATGTAGTGGTGTCTTTAAACACAAAAGACATTTGATTAACTTCAAAGCAGTAAAGTATGTTACTTGAATATTTTTCAAGATTGAAATACAGTTATACATTGAACTGACCAGACAATGTTGTGCTTGTATTTATTTGGAATTATAAGCAGCATATGACTATTGAACGTTATGGTTAGACTGCAAAAGTTATTTGTTGCAAAATATTAAGTTGTACTTGTTTGGATTATTGGCTACAATATACTGTTTTTTTGTCAATATATGTATGCATTGTATGTAGCTAAATGTTCACTGTATTTAAAAAAAAATGTGAAAGGTATTTGAGGTGTTGGTGTATACCTTGCAATTGTCTCTCGGGCCACAAGCTTTATTAGGATCTGCACCAGCTTGAAGCAAAACTGACAAGCACCGAGATTTTTCACATGCAGCGGCAGCATGTAAAGCGGTTCGTCCCCAACTATCAGGCGCATCCACGAGTCCGCTTTCTCCGCCTACTAGGTCTTCTGCTAGCTCTGCATTATCCCAGAGTGCTGCCTGATTTTATTGTTAATAACAGAAAAAAAACATTGAAACAGAGACACTTATCACTTTTTTTAAAAAAATTATTTGTGAAGAAACAATCTTACTAGGACGTCCTTTAATTTGTCAACAATTTTAGGACAATTTTTTAACCCCCTTAGCCCTTCATCAACAACTTTCAGTGACCCTCCTAATAAAATTTTGTCAACCAAATTATATTCTCTCCTGCAAACTAACAATATTTCATGTCAGCTTTTATGCTTAAAAATAGAATTATGGAAATTAAAATAATCTCTATAAATAAATTTTAATTCTTTTTTGTACTTGTATTAAAATTAAGAAACCACATTTGGCGAGCGAGTGAGTGGGTGCCAGTGAATAATTTCCTATTTTTTGTTTAATAAATTTATTGTCGGCAAGAAACCACATTTGACGAGCGAGTGAGTGGGTGCCAGTGAATAATTTCCTATTTTTTGTTTAATAAATTTATTGTACACAATGACATTGTTGACAACAATTTATCTTGAAGTCCCCCCTCCCCCATGTCAACAATTGTTAAACTTCTTCAAAACCCCTCCCCGGTACTTTTAAGCTATCTTTAATGCTTACTAGACTGTACATCTATATAAGAATAGTTTGTTTTTTCGATTTTTTCAGTGATTTTTCTGTAATTCTTTAATAAGTTAACCAGAAACTTCATTCTTTCCTTCTTGGTGCCAGCTTATACATAAAAATTTGTATGAAGATTTAGTAGGGTCATTACATACGTTTTGTAAATGAAAGCTCATTTTACAGCCATTTATTTTATGGAAAAGATCATAACAGATGTAGTACACATCAAGTCCAATTTATAATTAATTTTTTATTGTACTTTGAAAAAATACCTAACTGATGTGACTTTCATATTTTAAATAGCACAAGTTAATACATTGTAAAAATGAATTTTAAAAAATCTAATTCGGAAAAATATTTTAGCCAAATCACTGATCCGATATTACTTCACAATTCAAATAAGTGTTCATTTGTAATTACCTGGTGTAAAAGTCTCCCAGGAAAATTATCTTCCTCAGGAGACAGATCCATACTTTATATAGAAGTTTAATTAACGAACTGCTTAATTTAGTAAACTTTTCAACCGTGACATTTTCATTGCAAAATAAAGATAACTTAAATGTTATATGAAAATGTTGTAGCGCAATACTTTGATAATAATTGAACCAATGAATAAAACAAGGTCAATCTCTCGTCGCGAAAGCGGTTGTAAAAATATGTTTGCTAAGCATCTATGATCATTGTTAAATTAATACACTATTTTCACTAAAATTAGTAAAATTTGACAGTCCAATAAAATGACAGGACGTCAAGACGCTGTCAGTTTGACATAAATTTCGATTTCGCGCACAATTCTGACATCTGTAACTTGAAATTTGAAGTTTCTTCATAAATTGGTTGCCAGTAAAGAATAATATTATCCGAAAATATACATGTATGTATTGAAAAATTTGTGAAAATGGATTTTATTTTTGGATCAACGGCTCAACTAAGATCACTATTTTTAGTAAACAGGTTAGTTTTTATATCTTTTTACAACATTACGTGTGATGAGTAAGCGGTCACTCTTTTACCGACGCTGAAAAAGCACTCGTTAGAATGAGTGCTAATACTATTAAAAAGACCGGAAGCTCTTAAAGTGGTTACTTGCAATTAGCTTCTAAGTTATCGCAGATATTCAAAATTCATTCTTAACTCATCGGTATAGATTACAATATAATCAATTGTTTTTTTCAAGTGATGAATTTTTAATATGTTGGTCTTATCTTTACATCATACGCAGATTAAAAGTATAATAGTCTATGCGCAAATTTCAAATCGGTTGTGAGTTCCTACTAATTTGACAAACATACAAGGCATTGTTGCAAAATTATTTTTTTTATTATTTTACCAAATCGGGACTTTTACATTTTTACGGCACTTTGAAATAAAAAATATTGGGACAATCTAAAAAATACGCAATTCAATATGTTTATTTCTATATCAACCATAAGTGACACAACACGAACTACAAATTCTTCAGCTATTAAAAAATAACATTGCAATAAGCAATAATTTCTCTAGGCACTCGCCTATTTGTACATGGCTGAAGAGTTTCTTTCTGCTGTTTAATGTATCGGTAAAATTCATGTTGAATTAATCAAGTTGGTTTCCAGGAATAGCATTAAAGGCTATGTATTAGTTTATTCAAAAATTATTGTGTTATATAAAATAGGGGTAGGTGTGTCTAAGTAGGTCGGCGTCCATGGCGCAGTTGGTAGCGGCGTTAGCTACGGTTACGGACGTCTTGGGTTCAATTCCTGGTGCGGACAGTTTTCATAAATTGATCTCTCAATCGATTTCTGTTCATAGTCTGAGTGTTTGTGATGTCTAAAAACTCCCTCCTCACCCACCCATCGAATCCTCACGGGGTGTAACGAGAGAGATTAGCTAACCACTCATCCTGTCCTAACCCTATCCTTCTATCCCTACTCTCTTCGAAATAAGAGAGGTTGAGCAACTGAGTAACAAACAGTTCTCATAGAAAAATTCTGTTGAGATACCTTCAATAGACCATATGCTCCACGTTGGGAGCGGACATGGGAAAAAAGGTGTGTCTAGTATGATGACAAGATTAGAGAAAGAGTATACTTAAAAATTATCTCACCATTTACCAATATCTAAGAGGTGTCTCCTGTTTTTCTTACTTTATAATCACATGAGTAGTAACACAAATAAAATATTATTTTTATGGCTAACAGAACTTAAAATGAAGTCACTGAAGAGTTTTCTACCAAACAGTGACAAAATATTTACTATAATCCAAAATTCATTTACTGTTGAATGAAGATGAAAAGTTCTCGTACAGTAATTTGAAGATCATCCTCCAAGTCAATGATTCCTATATAGATCTGGCTCTTTTAATTTACCAACCGGCTTATGAAAACTCTCAAAAGAAAGTATAGATGGAGAATTAGCTATGCATGGGATTTTTGAAAGAGTTTTCAACTATAGATTCAATATCTGGAACCCTAAAAAATTATATTTTCTAAGTAAAAACAACATGATTTCAAGGATTGTGGTAAGGAATACAAAGCCTTCAGGCTTAGTTTATTTATAGCAAAAGATTGGTATCCCATATTCAAAATGTAAAATAAATATAAGATAACTGAAAGATATTTATAAAACTATGGACAAATCCTGTGTTTGTTAGTGATATACCTAAATGCAAAAAAGTAAAATGATTCCTTTTTCCGTCTGAAAATAATTCATTGTAATTCATTTGTAAAAACGAGATAGAAAGTTGGGTGAGACACTAAATCTTCTAGTTATTATTTTTACATGATTTTCATTGAATGATGTGTCTAGAGGAAAATAAATCTATCAAAGTAAAAGATGGTAATTTGGTATTTCTTTTAATATAAAAATCAAGTCTTACACTATACAGTACGTACATCCCTGTTTTTCAATTATCTATAAATCATTCATTTGACACGCATTTGGTAGTTTTTCATGAGTTTTCATATGTCCTTTCAGTGTGCACTTTTGAGTGAATGCTCTTCCGCAAACAGGGCATACAAATCTTTTGTCATTATTATGAATTTTCATATGTTCACTTAAAGTGAAGCGGCGTCCATAGGATTTATGACATATGCCGCACTGAAAGTTTTTGACTTTAGTATGTTTGAGCATATGCTCAGTTAGACCAGATTTATCAAAAAAGGCATCACCACATTCATGGCAAATGCAAGATCTTTCTTGAAGGTGAACACTTCTTATGTGTCGGCTAAGAGCACACTGCTGGAAGTATCTTTTAGGACATTGTTTGCATTTATATTTTCTCGCTTCGTCGTTGTGGACATCGACTAAATGTTTCATTCGTCGATAGTAAACAGTAAATCTCTCTGGACAATGAGGACACTTGTAAAGTACGTTAGGTCCCAAGTGGCCTTTCATATGTTTTTTTAAGTTGTCCGATCCCTTATAAGATTTATTACAAATATGGCAAGACTGTGGAATTTCTTTGTGTCGAAATATATGACTTTTCAGTTTTATTTTTGTTGAAAATACTCGAGCACAAATATGACAGATGTGATTAGGAAAGTGCACAGGCATATGACGCACTAAATGACTGTGCAATGGAAATGTTTCACTGCATATTTCACAAGTAACAGCTTCCTTATCCAATATATACGGTTCTTCCTTAGGTTTGGTAACTTTTTCAGTGGCCAAGTTTTTGCTAACTTTTATTTTAACCTTTTTATTTACAATATCTGCATTCAGTTCACCAAAACAATCGATAGATCTTTTAGACTTTTTACCTAACTTTTTTACTTGTAATGCATGCTTTGATTTTCTCTTATTTTTTCTGCTAGGTAACTTTTTTAAATGTCCATTTTTTCCTAATTTTGAAATGATTGTTTCATCATCACTGTCTGCTTTCATTGGATTCTCATCAAAATCATCATCAAATAAATGATCAATATATTCTTCTCTCTCGCAATCACTCTGTAAGGATTCTTTTTTTATTTGCAAAATTTCTGAAAGTAAAAATATTGAATATCAGTTACATCTTATAACTCACAACTAAAGAAATAAACGATATTAATTTGAATATTTCATGATTATTGTCTAAGTACTTAAGGAAATTAACTCACTCAAATTTTTCTTTATAGAATCCTGTGCAGCTTCAACTTGGCGTCTAAAAAAATATGCCTCCCTTAATCTAGAAACGCATGCTTCACATATAGAGTAGAAACTCTCTTGGCATTCATCAAATGTTATCATCTGGAAAGAGAAAAGATGAACTATTATTAATCGGTGATGGTATATAAATAAAAGCCGTTGATACATTAAGTTGAATGGCTAGTTTTCTTTGAAATACAAATAAAATTGATATCTAATATTTCGTTTCTGAATTAATAATTATTACATGATGTGTGTGTGTTGAATTATGTTATTACACAAAATACTACAAAGACTGCTGTTCAATTTTAACACCCCAAAAAATGGAAAAATAAACTGAAAAGAAACAGTTATTCCCAAGACTGACTTTATCACTAATTATACGAAATTATTTTCAAGCAAAATTCTTCTCGGCGGTGCATTAACTATAATATTATTAACAGCTTTGACAGATCTTCAGCTCAATATAAGTAGCAATTATAATTTTATTTTTCAGCCACATTTCAGGATTTTTGTATAACATGATGTTCGTTGAAGTAATTTGTGGCTATTTCATCATCACGTTTCTATCAACCAAGATTCTTATCAAGTTCATTTTCAACATCTTTTCAATATAACTAAAATTTAATTGAATAAATTGAAACAAAAAAATGAAAGGATAAGCATTTGAATATTATAATATGACATTTAATGTCACCAAATCACAATGATATGATAAGGTAGTGCACAAAAATGATAATAATGGTATTATATATCTCTTTGAATAATTCCATTCAAAAGGGACATAAGTGAATATCACATACCTCTAGCGAAAAACAGCCCGCAATCATTTCAGAGTATGTTTCAGGTTTTCCCTCGAAATAATATGTCGAAATCATACTTCGTAAATTATCTTCTGCAAGACAACATCCACAAACATTGGTGATGGGCTCAGATTTTAGATATGTGGGTAAAGATTGAGTGTGTACATCGTTTCCTGAGGCTTTCACAGTTTCCATGATATTTTCCATTATATTTCAATAGAATGAAATATACGTATTCTATCTTACAGTTATAGCCATGATTGAATTGTAAAAACAATCAAAAATATAACAAACATGGACATGTCAGAATTGACATTTGAGATCAATTATTTTTAAGTCAAATCAACACTCAAACTTGTGTTGCAAGTCAAATATTATTTCAGAAAAATAAAATGTTATATTCTTGAACTGATAATAGGGATACATAGAACAACTTCAAAAGTATTTTTAATTATGTTTAGTAACATCTACATTGTAACCATCTAAAATATTGATTAAATGAAAATCCAGATCAGGGCTGTCCAAAACGAAGCTAAAATCAATATTAAAAAAATTGTTGGTAATATCTGTTTTAATGCAAGATCTGATGAAAAAATTGGCTCTTGTATTTGATTTTCAAGATCTATTGCATCTGACTAAACATCCTTTTGAATGAGTTGAACTTAAAACTGCAGACAAAACGACAGAATGTTGCAAAATTAGAAAATCATTTGGATAGTTTTTAACATAAATTTACTGACGTCGGCTATGATATTTTTATTTTTTTCCAAATTGTAAACATTTTGAAGAATTTTCAAGACACGCATTGTTAGCACATGTAAAGTATATAGAAGCAATCATTGAGGATTTTGAAAATAGTCTGGATGCGACCCTCAGATAAATTTTAATTTTCAATACGGCCCTCGGACTACATAAGGTTGGATAGCACTGACCTAGTTTAACAAGATTTCCTTTAATTTTATTATTTCTGTAAAAAATTGACCTTTTTCGAAAAAGGATTTATATTTGCAATATATTACTAAAACAGTTGCCCTGAATCAACTGCGAGATAAAATACAACTACATCTCTGTTCAAATTACCATACAATCATGACTCCAACTCCACTGTCTTGTCTAGAAGTGTTTTTATATTGAGTGGAAAAACTATTTTTTTTATTAATTTAACACATCTAACACTACAATAAGCTCTAAATTAATATTTTCGTCATATTTATTGCTGTATCTTTATTTAAACTTTAAATAATAAATTTTAAAAGCTTAGAATATCTTTTGAAGGCTGAAAGGAGTATAATGTTCTCATGTATTATAATTATCGCTAGTATGGCACTGCCATCTTAAAGTGTCATTAAAAAAAATATGGGATATTGTCCATATTTGAGATAGCTTAAACAATAGAACGGTGACCATTTCTTATCAAGATGTCATACATCAAAAAAATTTACGAAATCCTTCTATATCACGTTTAGCAAGAGGAAGTGATGAAAAAAAAATATTACAAATACAGTAGGTGCGGACCTACTAATGAAAGCGTTAATTGAATAAAAAAAGCAATTGAATCCAAAAAGTTTTTTTGTAAAAATAAACATAAGAATTTAGTAATTATATAATGAATGTAGTATATTATAGTTCAATTCAATTATTTGCTTAAATCCGGCTTTAACCCGTCACTACTTTTTTAAATCTCGAAAGCACCCGCAACTACAATTAGGTTGGAGACCTCTGACTTAAAATCTTCATGTTGGATACTTACTTTTATAACCGTTGTTATTCTTCACATGTTTGTCATGTTTTTTCACAGTTATTCATGAAACATTTTCATTCCTATGTTCAATATGTTGGCGATGACGATATGACTAGAATTGATTTGATTATCTTCACTAAACATCGGTACTGTATTTTTGTGATATTTAACTTCAATAAAATATATGGCATGATATATAATACTACATTTGATGGAAAAAAATGAATCTTTATCAATTTAAATTTGGAAGTAAAAAAACAAAAAATAAATACTTAAATTATGTTAGTAAAAGTTTCGTAATATCAACTGCGTTTTGACCAATTGATGTAACCCTCAAAAAATACGAAAGTGAGTTCATGATTGGATCTAATTTTAAGAACGACGGAGCAGGTCTCGTCCAAATGATGCAAATTAAAAAAATAAATTTACCACTTGTGGGAAGGGAAACATCACTCTACATTGGTTTTAGGTTTAAAATTCTGTTCCGGCCACTTGATATAAGCCACTATTATATCGACACTCCCTACGTATAATCACGTATCTGCAAACATGATAATTTACAAAAGTGCATTTAAAAGATTCATAACGCAACTCACTATACGAGGTTTTCGATAAAAACAATTTCAATTTTGAAGATTACATCAATTGGCCAAAACACCGTCGATATAAATATAAGGATAAGCTCTTAATTCATTTAAGTATATAATGTTTCCTGACCAAAAAGGACATTAAATAGCATACGTAACGAAATATTTGTACAGGAATAATTGAAAGATGAAGTAACAGTTTTTTCATATTCATGTTTATTTGACGACAATGTTTTTTGGAAAATATTTTTGCAATAATTATATGTAACATATTGTATGTTATAAATATTTTGATAAAAGAAAACATAACATTATATTAGCAATCACTAATAATTCATTGCCGAACACGATTTATTTCATATTACAGAAACAAAATGGTGAAATAAATTAATGATAGTATTTGGTCTCATTAAATATTTCCAAGAAACTACTTATGTATAAATAAATATAATTATAATTCTTTTTTGCTAGTTACATACCTAAGTTGAGTAAGTAACACAGTGTGATATAGTTTAAGAAGTATTACTTGTTGATAGTAAAAATATTATTAAAATTTGATAAATTGAGGGGCTATGAATTTATAATAAACGCTATTAAAGAAGGATTATATATGTTTTATGACTATGATGCACATCGTAATGATTTATAATGGTAGTCTAATAAACTTGAGACATATATTTATATTTATAAATATACCTAGCTTTATTCAAAATTGCAATGTTTTTACTGTGAGAGAAATTGTTTTTTTAAATCTTTACTGATTCTAATCTTAATTATTATTACTGTATTCAATAGACGTTTAGAGAACTGTTAATATGTATGCTCAATGTAATATTTCGGTTTCTTTAAATGTTTTTGTAATCTATATTTAATTGTGTATGGAATGAATCACAGATGTTTATTCAATGGCAATGCATTATGCATTTGTAGGGGCCATAGCTCCAAGAAAATTATGTAAAATGTTACAATATTTAAACGGATAAAAAACGATAGTAATTTTTAAATATTTTTATTTTAAAAATTAAACTTTACAGATAAGTAATAAATGAATGGTATAAGTATGTGCTTAATATTTATAAAGCTGAAACACCGTTGTGTTAGTTAGAGTACAGATAAGATAGTGACAAACGTCTGAGGTCGCCACTTTTTATAACTATGCAATAATGCATCATTGAATGAATGTAATTCATTTGATATAATTGAATGTGAAATTTGATATATTAATGTTATTCAGTATTGGGTCAAATAATAATTTATTGGAGGCTTATTATTTCTGCAGCTGTGGAAAATTTGCCGTAGTGAAAAATCAAATAACAATAAAGGTAACATTTTTTAAAACATGTTAGGTACAGATTTAACGAGATAATTATTTCTATGTAATATATGAATACCTGTATGATCTATGAGATTATAATAATATTTATAAATTTATTTACATTAAAAACAATTTATGGACACACATTTCTTATGTCAAAATTCGTCAGTTGGTGAGATGAGCCACAATGAGAATTATACTATTATAATATTGTAATTTTGATAAAGCAATATTACCATTTAAAAATTAAATAAATTATGTAAGTACATATTTAAATATAAACAAACTTATTGATAAGTTGAGATTTTCACAATTAAGAATCAAAATAAAAAGATTATTTTAATTTAGGCAAAACATAAAATTCTGTAAATGTAATATGAATGTATTAAAATCGTAAGAGTTATTTCGTTCTATATATATTTGAGACTATCATACATTGTTTTTGATGGTTTATCTTTTAGGTTAAGACCATTTTCGATATTTTGAATACATATGAGAGACAATTTTTCACTATATTTTTTGAGATGATTTTGAGTAAGTATGCATACAAAGATTACGATTTACGGTATGTATAGTATTTTTATTCTTGTGACATTTAAATTACAAATATTTTTTTAGTTACCATGTGACTTCAACACAGTTTGCGTTATTACAACATCACAGATGTCACATTTAATAACTTAATAATAATATAGCTACAGGCATACATAATAATATTATAATGATGCCCAATGTGGTTTTCCTTATACAACCTTCAGCCATCTGACTGTGATCTCTAAGTCAAAGGTGACCGTTTCCAGTTTGAATGTGATTATCAAGGTGATGTATAAGGTGATGTCCTGTGATCCTGTAGGGGCAGTACTAGGCAGTTAGTATTATATTGAAATATATATACAACAAGTTTTTTGGTGGCTTGTAATAAAATAATATTATAAGTAGGTACTTAAGTATGGTGAAAATATTTTTTAAATAAAATGAATAATCAATCCAAGTTGATGGCGTCCTCAAAAGTATAAATTTAGCCATATGATTCAAAAGGGTAAGGATGGAACGATGAATTTGGAGAGGTGGTTGTTAAGCAATCATTCCGTAGGCCATGTTAAGCAGTTGGTTGTGAAGGAAGAGTTGGCGGTATCACACACTGATGACTGATACAAATATTGATAAATTAAGCAAGGTATGAGATTTTCAATTGGGATATCGAGCACTAGATTCGTCAATGGAAGCAACAAGTTTAATGTACGCCGCGATTGATACAATCTGAGTAATTATTTAAAATTTTCTGCATAATTAAGAAGTATCAGCTAATTTTTTGAATGCATTTCATAACACATACAATATATTTTTAAAGTGTTAACTGTCAATTCTTAGTGGAGAGACATTATATTTAAAAAAATAAAACAGAATTCATTTGTACTACTTCCACATGTTTATAATGATTAGGGCTGGTTTCGCTCATCACGAGCTTGAAAGTTGAGAGTTTATGTGTAGAAAACAGAAAATTTCAAAATCCTGCACTTAAATAACAAATCTTTAAAATTGGATAAACAAGAGATATAAGAAATAAATAGATGTAATTTTTGCCCAAGTCAAATTTATTGAATGAGCAAACCGTCTTTGCACCTTCTCCTTTGCTATATATCCGATTCATTAATTTGTATTATACCTTTAATGTTATTTTTATATTTTAACTTGTAAGAATTGATTCTGTCTCTTTAATTTTTGTTTTTCAGATATAAAAATTTGGTGGATGCTCACAGCTGCTCTGTGTTCTCCTCTTAAGATGGCTGTTTATTGTTAATATTAATAATATACTTAATATTTGATTGTTTTTAAATGATTCACTAATTTCTTCTTATAATTTTCCCAATCGGCTATTTGCTTAATGCATCAGTAATGTCATTAAATTTTTTTACTTAGTTAATGGACTTTTAATGTAGCTATATTTGTGATTTAAGATTAGTATTTATTGATTTGTAAGAGGTCCGTAACATTTTAATTGTAGACTATTTTATTTGATTTATGTATAATTTTTTTGATAATCAGTAATTTCTTGTTTTAGTTCATGAACCATCTGTTTTATATACCTTAATTTTAACACTCAATTTTATATAAATAAGCCTGTTATGTTTGTATTTTAATCAGTTGATAATGCTTGTGATGAGCGAAACCAGTCATGATCATTATCAACATGTGGAAATAGTACAAATGAATTGTGTTTTATTTTTTTAAAACATAAAATGTAAACATAAAATATTGATGAAAACTCAAGATCAATAATACTTTTATAAGAATCATCACATATAAAATGATGAAGTAATAAAACAGTTATAATTGTTAGATATTTCCAATTGATATTTTATCATTCCTATTCACTGCGAAAATTATTATGTTTTAAATAGTGTAGTGCTGCAAAAAAAAAGTGTTTCACATCCTTAAAAATTACATACTTGGAAACAGATGACAATAACTGAAATTAACCGATCTTCCGAGACAGTGACCGGCTCTATGTTGAAGCAAAAAAGTAACGGGATTACATTTTTTGTTGTATTTGAAAAATATACTTGGGTGCACATACTAGGTGTGTTCTGCGAATGAGGTGAATGTTTCATGTAAACATTCACCCCATTTATTAAACTATTCAGAGCAGGGAACCCCGTGCACTGAATAGTTAAAAGAAGAACGTTAGGAATTGTGTGTATGTTCACTAAAGACCATAGAAATATTCTATTGAATTTGTAATAGATAAAAATAGTTAGTTGTTATCATTTTATTAGAATACATTTTTGAAAATAGAAATAAGGAGAGGGACTAAAAAGTTATTACTTATATAGGCTGGCATTTATTTCGTTTTGGGGTAACGTGTTTTTTTCCATCATTGTACGATCCTTATGTAGAGCATAATATGGAGTCGTAATGTAGAATATGAATCCAAACTGTTTGTTATTCAGCTGCCCAACTTCTGTTTTTCGAAATGATAAGTCCTGGGAAAGCACTGGTAGTTGGCTAATCACTTTCCCAATCGTTTGATTTTAGAGATTAGATGACTGTGTAAGGAATATAAATATTACAGGAATTCATGCTTTTGAATACAAATCCATACATACATTTTGAATATTAATGTGTGAATGTGCCACTTCTGGGATTCAAGCCCAGTGCCACTGCAATTGAATAGGACAAATGCCTAAAAGCGTTGACCCCTGGGCTATTGGATTCGCATCCTGATAGCTGTCAATTACTAAATGCCAAATGGAGCGTATAATCCAAACAGAGCAGTCTTCAAATCTTGAATGCTAGCACAATCAGTCAGCTTAATGAGTTTGATTTATTTGGATGTTAGCACATATTGCAATGATTATAAATAACGTGTTAAAAAGGTGAGCGCTTTATTTATACGGGATTACAATACCGAACGAATATATCAATACGATATTACAATTTTCTATACCAGTATTATATAAAAAAAAAAACATAATAATAATATTGGCCAATTGGGAATACACAATAAAATAAATTGTTCAATATAAGATGAGCGTTACAAGCTAAATTGAATAAATATTCATTGTATATAAATGTTATCGCGAATTCGATAATACTTGCAACTTTTGCAAAGACCAACGCGTTGCTGAAAGCATGACATTAAAAATGCTCCGCTCCCTTAACTTACTCTGTGAAATAAAAAATCATTTACGTTTACATTACGATTTTGTTTTCAATGCCGAAATACCGGTAGTTTGCATTTTCAAAACGGTATTAAAAAAAAGCAAAAATACCGGTATGGCAAACCCCCAAAGATGCCTAAGAAGGTAAAATATTTTATTTTATTTATTGATTCAAGTCAATGCAGTTTTTTCATTTTCTGTAAACATAAGAAGTATTTTTTGTGTGGCGATATATAATACGCATCAATATGAATACAGAATCTTGCTAAAGAGGAGTTATAGATGGTATTATATTTTCAATTTGCTTTTCATCGATACATACAACCTCGGCAATACTTTGGTGGAATAATCCGTCATCGATTATAGGTGGCACCCAGTGGTGTGGTGGGGCCCGAGCGCCAATAAATGCTTTATCCGATTATAAACACAGATGTGTATTTCATCATAGGTAGTCCATTTCCCCCCCGAATGGCTGGATACATTTACTTTGCAGTATCACGGTCCAGTGTGACTTTTTTGTCTTGTGAAAACTATCTTCTTACTTATCTCATAATAACAATGAGATTTTTTGTGACGTAGATTTAATAAGAATAGAACCGTTAATTATGGGTGACTTCACAAAAGATGAGATTATTATTGATTACCTATGCATTACAATATAACTTAGAAATTAAGAACTACTCAGAAAAAATCTAGACTCCTTTAAAAATAAAACGCAAAATGATTTTCATTACTTCTATTTTTTATAGATAGAAGACTTCAATTTTCATCGTTTCAGAAAAAATGGAAGTGAATATAAATGGAAGGCGAGTTAAAGGTCAATCAAAGTAAGCACTTTTTACTTTACATCGGTACTTTTTTATTTAGCACTTCACCACTGGTGGCACCCAAATTTATTGTCTGCCATCTTTTTAAGTGTTTGTCTTAACATGAAACAAGAACGCTTATTTAGATTAAATAAACAAAATTCTTATTAATTTATTTTTTGGTCGATTCCAAAGCAAGGGAAATAAAATATTTACAAAATATTAGTGGTAGGAGGTTTGAGTTGTAAATAGGGTATATAGGCTAAGTTGAAAGAGTATAAAAGAAAAAAATGTTAGTTAAAACGAATATGCATCCAAAAAATGTTATTCAAGACATAAGTGTAATTATAATTGATTATTGTAGCTATCTCGATCAATAATTTCGTTAGGGTATTGATCATATAATGGAATATTTAAATGAAATATGAAAGTATATCCAAGTACCTACTCAATGTCGTAATAAGGATATATTATACCTATTATCTGTGTATACATCGATCTATTTTCACGGTTATTATTTTCTCTATTAGATTTAAGGAAACTATAATACTTACATTGATATGCATTGTACGTATAATATACTGAATATTGAGATTGATAGTAAAGTTGTATTGAAACTTATTCTAAGTCAATTCGAGAGCGCGCTATGGTTTCATATTCATTAATTAAGTTTACAGATTCTTTATTACAATATAGGTAACACCACATTTCGCTGTATTATAATAATTAAATTAAAAGTAGTTATGATATAATCTATACGGTGACTTCTTCCGTAAAGCGACTCTTGTCATCCAAGTTAATAACGATCGCGTGAGTTCTGGCGTGGCCCGATTTGATGGGAGTCCGTGTAGATTTTCCAGAAGTGTTATTAGGGCTAGTGTTATCTACATTAGGAGGGCTAGAGCTCTGGGGAAGCGCGCTCGTCGATTCAGAATCACTCGGTTCGGTCGACTTATCGAGAGAGCGCTGATCGCCTCGTTCACCGGCAGCAGGATCGGGCTCCACGTCGACACTGCTCACTTTGCTGGCGCACTTATCACAACCTTTTACTTTCGCACTATCCTCGTTTGAGTTCTGTACACTTAAATTTGTATTGGAATGGTTTTTCAGTCTCGATTTATTTTTACTACTACTCGCATCGTCTTCCGGAGCGATGGCGTGGGATTTATTATTAAGATTGTCTTTATCACTTTTGGTACCGCCGTTTTCACAGTCGCAATTTTTCATGGGACTGAAGGTCACATTAAGGCGTTTAGATTTAGTAATAGAAGTGGTGGAGTCATACGGTTCCAGAGCGTATTCTCTGCCACTGCTGCTGGATTCTTCCGCAGGAGTGATAGCTGAGCAGGCTATTTTATCAGCTATGGCGGTAAACATGTTGTTGAGTTTCGAGCCGTCTCCGCCCTTTCCTTTTTTCTTGTCGCCGTTTGGTTCCACTTCTTCTTTCAGACTGACGCCAAGTGAATCCTGGCGAACGGCCGCTTCCTGCATGGCGCAAATCTTAGCAGTCAAGTGCCGATTTCCGAAACGCATGTTCTTGTCTTTTAGACTCTCCAGCTGAGTGTAAAGCCGGCGAAACTCCTCCTAGAATTATATAAAAAATAATTATGACATATACATATACATACATTCATCGGCGGTTTAAGTAACAAAATATCTATATACGAATGAGAAAAATTAAAAATGCAGTATACATTTATGATCCTTTGAATTTGGAATGTTAAATGCATATCAGTGTCATTATAATTCTAAATATATCATAGAATTTTGATATGCTTTTGAGAAAAAATTCTTTTACTAAGTGAGCGATGTGAATTTGCAATTTATTTAATACCAGTATTTTTTACCCGGCTTCGCCTAAGATAGCGGAAGCTTATATAAAGTCATATATACGTTGGTTAGACATTGTCGAAATTTTGTTGATAATTGAAAATGTCACTGTGAACCGTACCTCTGGTAACACCCACGAAATGTAATCAATCAATATTTATTATAATGTTAAAAGATGAAAATAGTCAATGCAAAAGATTAAAATTACCCCACCTTCATAAGTGCCTCGATGTAGATGATATCGGTATAGTTATAGGTACTGTCAGAATTTTCTGGACGGAAGATATTCAAAATATTTTTAGACATACAGTCGTAACTGTTCTCGCAAAGCGCTGAAACGGGTTGTAACTTTCATAAAATGACTTTCATAAGATTACTGCAAAGAGTGTAAGGTAAATCCTAATGTAAAGCTTCCTTCCATTGATTGCCATTGTTGATAGTCCTAATGCGAGGCACACTTCACGATACAATAACACGTTTCTTAATTTCATTTCCAGCAATGTTGATGGCAACTTCATTTACTATCGGTGCGTTAAAAACGCGAAATAAGGATATCACTAATTTAAGTTTTATACTTTTAAATGATGAATAAGTTTCCGCGCAATCTTTTGATTTTATACAAATTTTACGATTCAAGCATGACCAATAATGATTTGTGACGTTTGTGCTATTATTTATAGTTACTAAGCAAAACGAAGCTATGACGATGACAATCACAGAATATTTGGTATGAAGCGGTTGCACAGCAGCGCTTGTTGATTTTTTCATTTCGCATTTGTAAACGTAAAAAATATAGCGTTTTCAGTTTGAGGTTAAAAGTTAAATGTCGAGAGATGAGAGTTGGGAATCAGGCAGTTGAACTAACAATTTCAGCCAAAATGACGTGTGAAAATTTCACGTCGCTAATGTGCGCCGTTTGGGAGGAGTTGTTGTGATCGACATACATACAAACATACAAATTTCTACATGTATGTTTGTGCTACATAGTAGAGATAACGATTGTATGTAGATTTTTGAAAGGTACCAAAAAGATCATCTTCTCCCACTTTTTCTGACTGATATTTAAAGTAGCATTATATTATATATAATTCTAAAAAAACTAGAACAGGAAGAAATTTTATTATAAACGTCTTTTAGCAAAAAAATAAAAACAAAAAATTAATAAGAATATATGTTTAGTAGTAATCATCTTTCGGGGATATGTTTTTATTTACTTCCAATGTGATTGAGTTGGAGTCCGTCGTCTGCCTCGACACCACACACGTTATTTATTTTCATTGTATTTAAATAGTGATAAGGCGATATTATAATCGATAACTAATTTTATGAAATATTTTATATTTTTACATGTGAATATTTTTATCAATATTATTTTCAATGTTTCATGAGATTTAGGCGACGGTAAAAGATTAACAATTTTCGAGAAATGGGAAAAAAACCTAGTATACCCGCTTTAGAACAAAATCATTTCAAAATTCTATGATATAGGAAAATAATGTCACTGACATTCATTCTAAACATATTTTTGAAACATATACGTATTTTGTATGTTAAGCCGATGACGTATTCCAGTTAGTTTAACATAGAGAGTATTTTTACTGGGTGCTGATAAATTCTGTAATTTTGGCATGATTTTTAAATAAGCAAACGAACATTTCGTCTAGTTACTCGTACATACGAAGGGTTCTAAGAAAAGAAACATTTCCTCGGGATTACTATTACGAATGATGCTCATAATATTATGTGATGTTAAAAGTTCATGAGTTCATTTTCCAAGAATAGTTTTTCGTGTTGCTCGGATACAAAAACCATTGAATTGTAATAGTAAAAATGGAATTGAAAGTGAGTGAACGTTGGGATATTTCATTGAATCAGGAATGGCTTCAATCAATACAACCCAATAGTAACATAGAGAATTACACATTGTTTCCACGTATATAAAGTATATACAGTTGTAATGAAGACTGTATTTTTTACACTACAAGTAAAAAGATTAAGCACCACGTTATTATAATATTTAAGAACTTATTCAATATTTGTCATATTATTTTATTAACATTATATTACCTAGATCTAATTTTATTTTTGTAAAATGGATGATTTCATATTAGATATCTGGCGCTAACATTGTGATCATTCACTATCAATATCTAACGAAACATAATTTCTTTTTAATAGCCGCTTTTGTGATTCTACGATTGACACTTCGTCGGCCGAGCGCTTGATTGTTCTAACAGCAATTTCATAACTTTTCACTAGAGCATTTTGAAGGCTTGATACTTTGTACATGTATGGTGTATTATTCCCGTAACCTCAAATTTTATACGTAGTACTTTATTTAGTCACAATATACCTGAATGGCATGTGCAGATAGAACAGTTTAATACTGAACTCACCAAACATCGAAAAACATTAACATACCTACAGAATGCTGTTAAAACAATCAAATACTCTAATGTATATCGGTTTGCTTATATTATAATAATCTAATAAGTCAACATTATTATAAGATAAAAAAAATACGATTGGACAGAAATGTCACAAGAATGGTGTTATTTAATGTGTTTAAAGCTGTTGTTACCTACAACTAAATACTTTTTCGATTGGTCTGAAGATGCCTTTTCAAGTGAACAAAAATGTGTCAATCATAGCAAAGCAAAAGTTTTGTTTACGAAGTAGTCAATTTTTAGTCCAATATAAAATATGTTTTTAATTTGACATAGTTACCTGAATGTCTTGCTCCGTCACCTTTGTATATTCGTTGAGGCCTGCCGATGAATTGGTGCTGGTGGCATACTGAGAATTTCCTCCCGATCTCGGTTTTGGGATGAACTTCCCGGCCGGAGTCTTTGTCACCATACTAGAACTTTCATGATCGCCTTTGCCGTGGCCTTTGAAGACTAGGTATGCCTGAAAAGTAATAGGTTGACTATTATGCATGTTCAAGTTTTTATTGAAAATATGTTGAATAAATACGTCGCCCTTTAATAAATAATATATTCAATTATGCAAAAATCTGTTGCGTCTACAACATGTCATTTTCATATGGTCATAGGTGGATTTGTAAATATTACGTTGGGATTTTCAGAATTAATTCAAGAATTGTTAGAAGAATTGTAGTAGAACTAAAGTTATCAATAATGCAAAACAGTGCAGAATCATTTAATTCAATGACAAAATATCTAATTTGAAACAAGTAAATAGTATGTTTTTAATACACTATAACATAAGACCATAAAAAGGTAATATTTCGGAGCATAAAGTCATCATGAGTAAAGAAGTTAAGAGAGCAAAGTTCACAGAATGTGATGGTATATGATAGGTAGACTCGATTCGATGCACGTCGGATTGAATTATTGAATACATTTTTTAGCATGTGGATTATTGAATAATAAACTCTTCGTTGTCATATGTTATAGAAAGTGTCAATGATGAGTTAGGTGTTTAGCCCGATATTTCTGGAAAGGTCTAATCCAATTTATATAACTCTGTACAAAATTTCACCCTTTTTCTCATCTCCTTTTCTTTATATTTATCTCATTTTAAAAATATATTATTTCATAATACCAAAAACATTATCCTTTAAATAAGACTGTATTTAAACTACGATTTAACTAAAATATTTACCTGACAAAATAATGGTTTTAAGTAATCATTGTCAGAACAGTTGTCGAACAGTCTCTAATCATATCATTAACAATCATGACTAAGATTGGTGCTGTAATGTGCTGTGCCATCCATATTTATTCGAATTATGTTTTAGTTGAATGGTGCAGTAAGGAATAATTGAAATGAGACTCTTTCCAAAGAAAATATATTGAATTAGCTTTTTTAATTCAACCCTTTTACGATATCAAATAAAGGTATTTTTTTAGTAGGGATTGTCTAAACATGACAAAATCATAAGACTTATAGTATCAACTTATTTTATTAGATTATTTAGAAACAAAATTATAAATGTAAACAAAAACATGCACTTAGAATAAATTTCCAAAATCACTTATTCCTCATAGACAGTTAGAAGTGCACGATTAACTTTTTGTGTAGTTAAAATTTGACTTAAAATTAAGTTAAGAGAGAAAAATACATAGCGTCACAGTTAATTATCAAAGAAAATTGAAAAAAAAAATGCTATTAACTCTCGTTACAAACTGAATCTCTGACCATGTTATCGCTCAGCGATGTTCTGACCAACGTTTTACGGAGGTATTAAATTTTCTATCGTCGTTTATATCGTTGTAATAAATATAATATATATATACGATAACAAAGAGAAGATCAAGAAGTTTTTAAAAATAAATTTTTAATAATATTCTTAGATGAATTTCCATTACAATCTCAGTGTGGCATACATGGATCTTGGAACTTGTAGTGTTACATAAGATAACAAACATTTTTTTTTGAAATTCATTAGATTTTGTTTATAATTTTCGGTTTTGCGGTTGGGCCAGTGAAATAGCGTAATCGTTTATTTTTATAGTTGAAAAATAATATTGTTTGTAGTGCACATACCTTACTACCAAATATTAGGCAGAGCAGTAACGTTATAGTAAGTTGAGTGTGGCAGAAGAAGATGATGTAAAGCAGGTCTGGATTGGCTGGTGACTGAAGAAATAACCTGTGAAATATAATAGGGTTTTGTTAAATACACATTTTACATATATTTTTATAAAAAATATACGCCACTTTATAAATGATTCCGCGATCTTCATCACAGATCATTAAGCCCGTTTCCATAATTAGAATTTAATCATGAAGCATTATGCTTACCTCACTAAGTCCCTGGCTCTACGGCGTAGAGATCGTAGAACGGTAACTATCGCAACATTTATTTTAGTGGCATGTACGTATCGTGAGCCGTATATACATTTACGTACACTTATATATATATATATTAAACGGTGTAATAATTAAAATTTATGAGCTTATACTGTCATTTACCGAAGGTATATTCAAAACCGAAATGCACGGTTGTAAAATATTTTACTTCGAAGAATATAATAGTATACAGTGTGTCATAAAAATTAATATCGTTAAAATGTTTATAAGAATTTGCATCAAGTCTGCTAAAATAAATGATGTAGAAAATCATTGACAATTGATGTTATTTCTGTAAACAATTTCTTATTTTATTTCTGTTAAAAGATATATCTACACTTCCTACGTATAATCACGTAAGTGCCACGTACATACGTGATTATACATCCTTTACATTTTCGTTGTCTACGCACTCAGTTCTATAGGTAAGCATAAAACAAATTGGGAAAAGTACCTACTTCACCGTTTTTTCGTAATATATAAACACGTAGCTAGTCACTTATATGAAATTTTTACCTAAACTCCGAAGTTTGGACTTTGGTGTCGTATCTGTAGTATTTCAAAAACCATAATATTTTCAGCAAAACTTTATATAAAATAAAAAATTAGATTTCAAATAAAAGCACTGTCCCAATTTTGAAGAAGACGTATGCAGCGGTTACTTTGCAACTGCGTTTTGAATCTTTGAGACCCTGTAAAATGTCATGTTTGCAGATACGGGATTATACGTAGAGAGTGTCGATATTACATAATATATATGTATTTATAAATGTCTAATACGCATTTATAGGAACATACGTAATTCGTCTATGTTTTGGCCAATTGACGTAACCCTCAAAAAATGCGAAAATTAGTTAATGATTGGATCTCATTTTAAAGACGACAGAGCAGGTCTCGACCAAATGATGTAAATTAGAAAAACATAAATTGACCACTTTTTGGAAGGGAAACATCACTTAACGTTGGTTTTAGGTTTAAAAATTCTGACCCGGCCACTTGATATAAGTGACTATTGTATCGACACTCCCTACGTATAATCCCGTATCTGCAACCATGATAATTTACAGGATTGCATTTCAAAATATTCATAATGTAACACACCATATGAGGTTTTCGATAAAAACAGTTTTTACTCTCTCCTGAACAATTTCAAGTTTGAGGGTTGGCCAAGTTTGGCAATTGGCCCAAACACCTTCGATATAATTGATGAAGAAATTCATTAACGCAAATGTAGTATCGATATTATTGAGTGTATATATAATAAAATGTGGTACATACGAATAAGAAAGTTATATAAATGATAGATGAAGACATAATACCATCAGTTTAAAAATAAATACCTTCATCTATTATAGTTCATTGCGATTGAGAAGTTTTAATATTCTTTGAAAAGGGGAAAATACATTTTGTAACCGTGCATGCCGCAAACGATAAGACCACCAAAGCCTTATATCCAGGTCTACTGGGAAAAAAACTTTATTTAAAATTAATGACGTCCCTATTCCCTATAGGAGTAGTGTAGTGTATTATATTTTTGTATTTACTTTTTTTATCTTTTTGTAGCTGTATTTTTTTAAGCACGTAAAACGTTCCATCAGTCATGTCGACTTTGTTTATTTACCTAAGCTTAATACACAGGCATATAAATGACTATGTAACTGACAAGGATTGGATATTTTATATATTACATTTTGAATATGGGTTTGGGTCAAAATCTAGAATGTAATAAAAAAAAATTAAAAACTAAAGTACTTGAATTGTTAAAATTTTGTACGTTTTCATGTATTTCGTCATTGACGACCCGGGTTTCGCCTTTTGGCATCTTAAAACATTCGAGTACGCGAATTTACTCAAACTGACAATTTTTTTTTTAATTTGAACAATTCCAAGTTTGATATTGAAATTCCATAAAGCACTCTCAGTCGATATCTTAAATTAATTAAAGATATACGGGCGTTGTTATATATTTGGTATCTCAATATTGTTCACAAAATGGAGTTTCTTTTGTCACAATAACTTTTATCTTCTATGTATCATATTAAGTAGACAGATTTTCAGGAACTGAAAAGTAGCATATTTTTTTAATAGCCTAGTAATTTAAAGGCTTCATTAAGTAAAAGCATAGTAATTTAAGCCTTGCACATCATTTAAAACAGTTGTAAATATATTTTAAACTTTGAAAGGACTATCAAACCTTAGAGCACTGCGAGCATTCTCTTTTTATTCGCGACATGTTGGCTAAATGAAACCCCGTGGTTACCGTGCGATTTCTGCGATGCAATAACGGGCTGCATTTTTTTGAATTAAGAAATTATTACACAAAAATAGTTTTATTTCTAAATTAGTGCTGTAATTGTTGGGTATTTTTCCGTTGGTCATTCAAGATTTCGTACTTCAGGTTGTAGAAGATTGTAAATATTTGTATAATAAACAATATTCTGTATCGTGTTTTTAACTGCAGAATATGGTTAAAAAGCAATGTGGGATTTTAGAGCCGGTATATTTTTTTGAAATCTTAAGATTTTAACATTCTTAATTCAATAATTTAAGACATCGACTGAGGGTGTTGGATGGAATTTCAATATAAAATTTGTATTATTGAGATTTTGTACACTTCCATGTATTTTGTCACTAACGACCCGGGTTTCGCCTTTCGGCATCTTCAGGCATTCGAGCGCACGAATGGACTCGAATTGACCAGTACATTGAAGTGTACAAAATATCAATAATTAAAATTCTTAATTCTTCTTCACGATTGTTTATATTGTAATCGAAGTCCAATTTTTCTGTAATGATTTATTTATAATTGTAAATAATCTACCCGCTACTTAAAAGCATACAATAGTATTAATCTATTTCAATATGACTCGGATAATTCTCTAATAAAGTAAAATACACTATAAAGTAGTTCAACAAAATTAAATTTGGTGATTAAATTAGGCATTATATAAATGATTAGGAATTAAATGTTGATCGATTTAATGTTTTACTCATATATTTAAGTATGTTTGTACTATCACCTTTTCTTTTATTTATGATGTTATTGTTCATGTTCAGAGTTTTGTAGATAACGTTACAAAAACACTACTCAAGAGTAGACAAGATTTAATCATCTTCTAGGAAATTCACTCCCGAGACTCGATAAATAAACTTGTCCGCTAAAGATTAAATAACACATAAGTACTTCGTTTTGTTGAAACGGTAATCATACTAAATATAAATAAAAAAATAGTTCGTCAATTGTGACAGATAGCGTAATAATACGGGCAAAAATCAAATTGTGTTTAGAATTTGTACTTGTATTAAATAGCATCTTTATATGAAAAATTACAATTCTATGTAGGTAATTTTGAGTCAAAGCCCTCTCCCTTTTTACTAACGATATAAACCCTTCCTCTCGCTACATGAAAAATACACTTTTAATACGGTGACGAAAAGACACCTCCGATGATTCAACAACTCTTAAAATAAGAATAATTACTCTTCATTTTTTAAAATAACGTCTACTGTAACAGTATTTGAATGCTGAGAAAAAATATTTCGCATTTTAGTAATCAGATTTTTTTGTTTCGTAGTTGACGACCTCGTGAAGCACTGCGCGAACTCCTCATAAGTCGCGACCCACAGGTTGGCAAATAGAGTAATAAAGCAAGTAAGACTGATGGAGTATGATTAAAATTGGTAAATGGAAAAACAAAGGCCTATGATGTTGATTTCTAAGAAAATGGACAATAATAATTCTAGTCAACGGCTATAAAGTGATACTTTTAAAATATCTCAGGTTTTCTGGAGTACAGTTTCCTCAGAAGCTTAAGACGAGATACTGAATTATTAGAGTTTTAGTAGAGTAGTATAGAGGTTAAGAAGTGGCGTGGAAAGTACTATGAAACGGCAGAACACAGATGTTCGCAACTAGTCACGACTGTTTGTGGTTAACTGCGCGCCTGAAAACTGCCAACCGAATGGATTTTGCTATGCGCGACGGTAAGCTCAGCTGGATTTTAGATATGTATTTGTTACCGGAATATATAATGTCAGTTTAGACAAGGGATACAAAGCTTATTATTGTGCATGGAAATTCTACCACAATAATATTTCATGCTCCTGTAAAGGTCCATTGAATATAACATGAACGATTTAAGAGAATTAACTATTAATCTTCACGAGTTTTCTTGAAAGAAAAATGGCTGGCTACTAAATGTAAATTAATTTAAACATGATTCAGGTATAAAATAAAAACTTTTACACTCATAAAAATTATAGAATACTGTTATACTTTCTTGTTGGAATATAAAAAAAAAACATTGGTATAATCCCGTGTGCGAAAATCATATTCGTTGCAATACGAACGCATTTATAGAAAATAGTGATGTTGTCTAAACCATTTTCATTTGTAAACTACATATTTTAATCTTTTTTACTGGACAAAGGGGCTAGACAGATATTACTCAAACTGTAATAAGTACAAAAATAGCTCACAGCATATCCCGATTGTAACGAACGATAAGCGATTTATTGACGGGAAATGTAAACGTGTATACAATACATACTCATTCTTTATTCCTGAAACCAGCTCAAAGGGTGACAATCAAATTACCCGGCGTTTTCTTTGAACCTAGCTAAATCCTGCTATTTGTATTCTTTTGGGTTTTTGATCTATCTTGCCTAAAATGTGTTTGCACGCCTGGCTTATTGCTGTTGCAAATGTTGTTTATTAAGCAAACAGCTCTAAAAGAATGTGTACTTAGACGTTCTAAACTATAAATTGAAGGAAGTTAGTTTTCTGATTTTTAAAAAGAAAATATCATGACTCCAAACGTTTTATACGTGAAAAGAGAACTAAATTTCACTATTTTCAATTCGGAGATAGATAAACCATAAGTGTTTTATTTTCTTCTTCTTCCTTTCACTACAACTAAAAGCATTAGACGGTTCTGGCACTACAAATTTGTGAGTTGTAGTGCCAGAACCATCTTATGGTCTTTCTCAAAAAAAGAAAACAACAACAACAGTCTTCAGATCAGACTCAACGCTATGAGTCGATCTTTTACGGGGTCGATCATCACTTTTCTTAGACTGTGACATGTGTGGTTTCTTACACAAAGCGACATTATTATCGTTTTTGTTTCATTTCTTACTTTTTAACACGAAGCTAGAATTTGAACGGTTTGGCGACCATAGGTGACGTACAGCCAAGCTAATGCACAATAATATACACGTATAGCAAATATTTTATTAAGTTTTGTTGCATTTCGTTTTTGGCCACATTGAAAACTAAAAACCCGGTAGTATTAATAAAAAATAACTGTAAAAGTCCATTTATAATAACTTTCACAATCAATTTTATCGAGCTACACTAATTTGAGTAAATATTTGATACACAGCGGGTAGTGGGAATTGATATACAATTTTAATTAATATATTATTTTGCAGGAAGTTGTTTCTATCGTAGAAATTGATAAGGATTCATATTGAACTGTTGGAAATAAACACCTTGCTAAGATAAAAGTGCTTTTCACACGAATAGAACGAAATATTAAAAAATAATTTATGCTTAATTTGGAAATATACATACCAATGTGCTATTATTTTTCTTAAAACAAGCCAAAATTAAATTAGAAACATTAAAACATTGAATATTAAGCTGGAAAATAAATTTGTTAAAAATAAAAATATTGAAGCAAAAGACAGTTTCAAGAACTACGTATAATTAAAATTATTTAAAATTATGTCTCTAATTCACCGGATGTAAGATACAAATTTATAGACTAATTATTGAACTCAAAGACGATTTATAGGAAAACGACTAATACGATAAAATTAAAATAGAAGCGAGACGTATAATACAGTTAATGCCTAATAAATCTATCAAGAATATTATAGTTATGTTATTACGTAGTAATTTAGTATTTATACTCAATTTCGGTTTCTATATTTTGTGCAGAGAGCTGTGTTTAATATGAAATTACTAAATTTACTAATCACTTGGTAATTAGTTCGATGGATGGAAATTTAATTATAAACTTACCAATAGTTGGAAAAGCTATTAGTTTAACTTGAGTAATAAAGGACTTTATTGAACATCTATCATCCGGTGAAACTTGTGGGAAAAATTTAACCACCGAACACTAAAAATGAAATATGGCGAAATGAATTCCATTACAGTTCAGAAGAATATTAAATTTTTGTTAACCAACATAAAAAACAAAACATACAAGCCACTTCTAGGAACATAATTTAGCTTGGCGTTAACTATTTTTGAATCGTTAAAATGCTGTACGTTCTCATTTATTTTAAAAAATAAAACACAATTTGTTTGTACTACTTCCACATATTTATAATGATCAGGACCGGTTTCGCTCATCACGAGCATTATCAACTGAGCACATCAGTTGATAATGCTCGTGATGAGCGAAACCGGTCCTGATCATTATAAATATGTGGAAGTAGTACAAACAAATTGTGTTTTATTTTTTAAAATATAATGTCTTTCCACCAAGAATTGACAGTTAACTCTTTAAAAGTTCTCATTTATTGTTTGTGATTTGCTTTTGCCAACCGGTTCGTTAGCTATTCTTTCATATATTTTTTAAGAAATGAATATGTACGTTGAAATCTGATGAAAAAAGGAAACAATTCATATACCAAAGTGAGATTTTATTACAAACCCTAACCGAAAACGCATATTTGAAAAAATAAACAGACCTGTGTGCAAAAGGAAGAGGGCGATAAGTGTAAAATTGGTACTTTTCAGAAGAGCTAAAATAAGATTTGCATTTCAATGAAATTTAATGAAAAATGTGACGATTAAACATGAATTTTACCAATTCAGCAGCATTGCTTCGACTCTTCCTTTTTACATTATATGCATGTGTATTGTAGTTATTGTAGAATATTTAACTTGTTTTTCAATTAAATTGACTGGACTCGTTTTTCCTTTCGCATACAGATATATTCTTCGAACGTTTAAGCATTAAGCCAAAATGTTCTTACCAATTGAATGTAATAAAAGAAACTTGCTATAGGAAACATATGATTTAGATATATCTTAAATGTGTTGTCATTTAAAGAAACATGAAAAGGTTCAGGGATAGATTTTACATGACAGTAATGAGTTATCTGATTTTGCCTATAGATTCAGAAAGTACTGAACAGTAAGAAATTTTGTTGTTTTTTTTAATCTTACCGTCGAAGTGTTTATATGCCTTATGCTGAGTATCTCTGAGATATTTAAAAAACTCTTAATTGTGAAAACGTATAGTTGATTAATAATTTTAATAGGCACTGTATTTTATACTGGCATACAATGACAGCATATACTCAACAGTTACAGTTATGGTCGTCCATTTTATGAATTCATAAAAGCACTGTACAATATACATGCGGGTCGGGTCGTTTGTTTCAAACTAAACAAAACCAGCATAATGGATTTTCTATGCTAAATGCGCTATTAAAGAGTCATTGCTTTTTATTATCCCGTTTACCTTTATGGGGTTTATTTACCACAAGATTTTAAGTAAAATGTCATAAATTATTTCAGATAACATACAATGATCTTAACCACTGTAATAGATTTAGATGTACGTGTTGGTAAAATTATCACAATTGTGGAAATAAAGAAAAAATATGATCAAGCACAAAAAAGAGTGCTTTCAGTAATATTTCATCTAAAAAAGAGCGACGGGTTATCTTTTTTTAAGAATCACCGTTGAATGTCAAAAAATAATACATTTTGTTTACAAATATAGTTTCAATAACTTTACAATAATCGGAAGTATTATTTATTTCAAATGATTTTTTTGTACAATAGTTAGATATGTACATGTGCGATTAATTTTTCCTCAGTTTTCAAGCGGTCTGTGATTTTACAATGGTTGTATATCCTTTATAGTTAAAAATAACTCGTAAAAGATTTCTTTTATATTCATTTATTATAAATTTAAGCATTCGTCAGATGTAGTAAAATTTTACTCGAGTCTTATTTGACGGGAGAAGTATGTATAAAAAGTTCGTATAACATATATTACAAAATATACAGGAGACGTTGATGGGATTTTTATAAAGTTATATTGTCATAAAAGAGATGCAACAAGTGATGGCATAGTCTACCGACAGCGGTGGTGATATTTTTGTTATTTTCATTCGCTTATTTTACATATTTATATGTTTTCGATTGTGGACCGCTGTGACAAAATCACATTTTTGTTAAACTATTTATTTAAATTTTGTTGCCATTGTTTGTAAAACACAGTTTGACATACAAATTAGTCGAATTTACCTGACTAAATGGGTAAATTCGAAAATTGGAATATTCTCCTGCATTAGTGTACTTACATTGAAATATTCAGGAACACGGAGAGTAGAAACTCGTTGTATATTGCCATGGATATGAAGCGGCTCTCGTTGAATTCCGATGGCGCTTTCCGAACAACAATGCAGAGCCGAATGCCCCAGATAAGGAAAATCACTTCCACTGAAAAGAAGAAAAAAGACAAGCTTTACTCTCTTGTGCAAGTACGATGTCTAACTATACATACCTATCTATTACACAACCAAAACAAAGTGCTTACCTACTTGAATCAATAGCACGACGAAGTTTGCTGGATACATAAAAAGTAATTTAAAAACTGATGAAGATACATTATTTTTTCAACGCGCTGACTGATAAATATCTATAATTATTATTTTTTTGACTGTATTTATAAATGCAATGAAAACAATATGACGGGTATTTGCTTCTGGACATTAATGCTGTAATATTAATTACACATTCTATAAACTAATGCAAGTTCAATAATAAAGTTAGGTCACAATATTGTATTTCAAAAACTGTATCATAATCTTGGGGCTGCAAATTTGTATAATGATTTGTATATAGTGGGAATCGTCGAAGTAGCACTTTAAATGCAATAGATGATAATTTGTATTGAATGCAAGATCCCGATATTTAGGTAATTGTAAAATTATACTGAAATTTATAACGAATTCTCTCTTTATTAAAAGCCCCCGATTCTATCCTCCATAGTTGCAAAAGCTTTATAAAAAAACGTATTAACATTTGGTTAATATTAAAAAATCATAAAATAAAGAAAAATTCCAATTAAATATCCGGAACGATGATAATAACGCTAATCGGCTTCATAAAATTTAATGACGAGTAGTAAATTCCACTAAGTATACAGCCTCTGATGATTTCTTTTCTCGGTTCGGTTTCTTGGTGATAAATCTTCGAGTGTAAGGAAAGGGAAATATTTTGTAGCTGTTCATTTTAGTAAGAAGATTTTTTAGTGAACGCTTATGTACGAAATTCGAATTTTCTTCGAACATGACAACACTAAGTTCGCAGTAAATTTTTAATGCAAATTGGATTTTCCCAGATAAAATAGACTTTATTGTTGATTTGTTACTTTTTTGTCATTAACAAGTTGTAAGTACTTTTCGCAGAAATAACAAATGCAAACGATACTTACACTGTTAACTTATTACGTGGGCTTTCGTGTACCGTGCTATTGAGTAGTTTAGTAAAAAACATTCTAACCCAACCAGAGTTGAATTTGAAATACATATTTTCTGTTACCAGGTCATTTTTATTCGTTGGTATATATTTTTTTAAAAATATTTTTTGTATCGGCAATTGCTCAAATTTTCATAGGTTTATATTTTTTGAGATACTTGTTAAACGAAAGAGCGTTTAAATTATTATTCCTCATTATTCAGTGATTGAGAAAAATCTGTTTAATATTGATGACTATTAATTCTTGGTTATATCCTAAGATACTTAAATCTATAGTCATTGATGTATTGCAAATATTTCAATCATAATGACGTTTTATGGGTTTAGTTGATTTTCTACTTTTTTGGAATTCTATTTACTAAATAGTATTTTATAAACGAAAAATCTAAACGGTTTACCTAAAATTCCTATGGTTCTTTCCAAAGATTTTTTTGTTAAGTGGTAGACGGAATCGAAAAACGGAGTTATGAATTGTGGTATCTTATGAATATAAACCATCCCAAATACAGACAGTATAACACAACGTAATAATTAGGGTACAATCCAATTAAGAATATAACATTAATTTGTGCTGGAAATAATATTGTTTTTCGTGCATGCTGAAATGAAAGTTTTTGTGTGAGTGAGTTGTTGTTTTTACGACAACGTTAGCCGGCGTTCTCTCGATCTCACAAATTTTCATGAGTTTCAAATATCCGGTGCTATAGCACGAACAAGGGTCTATGTCCATACGCTGTAGGCAGTAGGTAGTAGGCAGAAGGCAGTAAGCAGAAGGCAGTAGGCGCAGCATATAAAGAAATATCGTAACGAGGGTGAGATAAACAAATCCGAGGATCAAATAAAACGAGGATTGGAATAGGATTGAAACACAGAAAACAGATATGCGCAAAGCGACGGGAATAAATCGCGAGCTTCAGGATATTGCGTTGAAAAAGGGAGTCGAACGCGTTATGGCTTAGCGTGAATTCTATTCAATAACACGGCCATTTTATATCGGAGACTTTACCGAGGAGAAAAAATCGATTTCGTCAATGGTGCGTGTGTAAATAAATTTTTGAAATATGACACAAAACGATAATAGTGAATCGAAAGCTGGCCATATGTATCCCAAAGGTCGCCATGAATCTTTTCGGGCGAACATTTTTCCCGGGAAAATAACATCACTCGTAATCAAGTATTGCCCACAGTTTTTGCCAAAGAACGTTATGCAAACAAATTTCTAGTACGCGTCACCAAAATAAATTTGACTTACCTACTTGTCTATAAAGAATATATACTGAGACACTGACTAAAAAGTAGATTTTTAGTATTACAAAGCGCATAGTCTAATATAGTATGGAGCATAGATTATTTCTTTTTATCTCAAAATTTACTATTGTCACTATATTGATCACCGTTGAAATGAAATTACATTATAAAATAAAAACACACAGTTATAGGAGTACCTACATCGAGTTTTTCCATAAAAGCTATTTTAATTTTATTCATGAAAAATTTCTACATGTGAGGCCATCCATGTAAAGTCGATACTTAGGATTTTTAAACGTCTGTCGAATATGATGTGAGCAAGAATATAAAAGTATATTCTCTTTCAATATTTATTTTTGGATCGCTTACCTATTTTTGTAGGATGCTTACGTGGAAATGAAAATTTATCAGGTAACTACTGATAAGGTTAATAATTATTATAAAAATTGATGAAATATCTAAAACACTTATTTATACTTATTATTACTTTTGCTGGCAGACCAAAAAAACGATTGATATGTAGAGTATTTTTTAATTTGACATATCATCATAAACTTTAGAATAAATCTACAATAATTTTTAATCAATGAAATAATACGATCTGAGAAATAAAAGGATTAAAAATGATTACTGGTAAAACGTTTGAAGTTTTTTAACTTACTGAAATTATTAAAAATGTTTTGCTTCATATTCTTATATATTTTTCCTATTCTTATAGTGTTCTACACAATAATTTATGCTTAAAGTTGGAAACGGTTGCAGTGGTTTGCAACCGGAGTGGCACCAAAATTTTGTAATTAAAAAATAATTTTCATACCATAATATACACAAATAAATAAAACTTCATATCGTAACATAACAGTAAAAATTCAGTGAACGAATATTTTATTTTACTCATTGACAAAATAATAGACTCTTGGAGGCAGCATTTTTGAATAGAAAATTCTGTAGGTAATAAAAAAAAATTTCAGGATAATCATGAAGCCTCAATGTCGAGGCTGAAAGAAAAAATTGTTGTGAAGTCACAAGATGCTGAATTATCATTTTGTGGCTGAAATTAATAAAAAAACTATTTAACATCGACAGTGAGCAATTTGCGATTCACAAATTCTTGCAATTCTTTCAATAGAATACCAACTGGAAGATAATATAGATTTAAATAATGTTGCTGACGATTTTGTTAAGATAAAAGCAAGGAAAGACAGTTTTTTTTGCAAATAGTTGTATTGTGAATATGTTGTGTTAGTAAAATCTGCTGAATATCTTGTCCTAAATTAATTTACAATTTTAATATACAATATTTTAATGGATTGTCAATAATTTTGTATTTTTTATATGAATAATAAATATAAAAAATATTTTAAAAATGAGATTTTTTGACATATTTCTTGAACAAGCCTGTGGTACTCTACAATATTGATATTAAATATAACATTTGTAAAAGACAAATTATAAAAATATAGTATATATTTTTCTAGAAAATATATTTATACATTCAATTTTCTGTGCCGTGATGGTTTATGACTTAATATAAATAGTAAATAATTTTAAAGGTACCCTTACTTCAACACTATTGTTAATATTAAATGTTTTTTAGAAGTCAAATGATGGGAAGACGGCAAAACCCCTAGCTACGCCACAAAATCTTGTTATTATCCTGTTAATTATACTAATCAGTTTTTTTTTAAATTAAGATTTTATTATTTTAAACGCATCTATACTATTATACCGATTAAAAAAATTAAAGGTAGGGAGGCACGGAAATTTTTTTTTAGGGGAGGTGTTGTAGCATAAACGTTGGAAATCGCTGGTCTAATTATAAAATAATTATTTAATAATTATACAATAACGAAACAGTAGTTTTACAATACGTACCTACTGTATATTTTGTTGAGATTTTAAAGGTGAGAAATACTAAGAAATTGTATTTAAAAAACAATGGCATGGATTACTCATAGCAACTCCCCATGTAATACGCATGCATGATAATAAAAAACACAGTTATTAGCACTATGCTCGGTAAAACATACGTAACCAGTAAGTATATAAGCATAAAATGAATCTAATTGACATTGACGTAATTATTTTGAAAATTAGAACATGTACATATCGAATTGAATATGGTAAGGGGAGAGATGTTGGTGATATTTTTTTTCCGAAATAAATTTTCATGAGAAGATCAAAGTTAATATATCTGTTCTTTATATATTAAACTTTTTGGTGTCTAAACTACATGGAAAATGTTCAACTTAGTGGAAAATTTTTTAATTGTATCGTTAATCAAATGAAATGAAAACTTTTCAACGAAGGTAAGTTTGTGATACGAGTATGTAATTTGGTGATGTAATAAAATTACATATTTCAAATAACAATCAAAAGTTTTAAGCAACATTTAATATTTGGATTACAATTACCAACAAAATTGGCATAAAAAATACAATTGTTCTTCTTCTTCCACGTCCTTTCGTAAAGCAGATAAGCATGCATAGTAATTTGGCACAATGCAGAACGAGCCTGGCTTGGACATCGTCAGAATAGTGTATTTGCATACCCCACACAAGTCTGTAACCATGACTCTGTTTAGTATGGACGCTCTAAATCAGAGGTGTCCAACCTTTTGGCTATTTTGGTCCATATTCGTTGAAAAATTATTGTTCTGGGCCACAAATAATATATTTAATGCATAAAATAATTATGAATAATTAAAATTTATTTGCGTTTTTGAATATTTTTTATTATAAAGTAAAAAAAGGATGGGGTCACAAAATTAATGGGATATTTGACGATATTTTTGTAATACCAAAGCATCAATATTGTGATAAATAAAATTAAACCAGGGAACAAAAACGGAAATTTTGAAAACGCTCCATTAAGTGTACTATAAAGTGTCTAAAACAATATGCCATAATTACTTTATGAAAATTGACAACAAATAATCCGTGAGATTACTAACAAAAAATGATAAGAAAATAAGCACCGGACTTGAGAAACTAAAACTTTTGTGTGACTGCCAGAACCACGGTAAAGATTGGCGCATTTTCCACACTTTTTAAAATCAAATAAAGCAAACACCATAACTATACCATTACTGATGTTGATTTTATACGCAAATCACAGCAGACGCACTCAAATTAAGCAAAATTTAGGTAAATGCTGCGTGGTCGACGATTACTATTGCTAATCATGCGGCGGTTGCTAGCTAGTAAAGGTTTTGGAAGAACTCGGGGTCTATTTCATACTTATGGTTACCTGTTCGACATCTTTCATTCAATACTTTTCAAAGGTAGTTGCATGGGGCTCTTTCAAAATCTTGTCACCAAATTACTTGTATCACAAAAAAACCTCCCGTTACCCTACTAATAAAACAGAGAGTACCAATTTACTTTAATCAGGAGAGTGACAGCTATAATTTTTTATTAAAAGGAATTGTAATTGTAGATTTCTAAATAACGGTACCTGCCTATATACAAAAATATAAAAAAATAATTGAAAATGATTGACAGATTTAAAACATAAATATACATTTAACAGTAGAATTTAACAGCAATTCCTATGCACTAATGAAACAAGCAACAGCTAAATATTAATATTTTGACTAAGGGCCCAATAATCATACATTGTTTCCCAAATTTTAATGGCAAACATATTAATAAAATCTAAATGTTGCTGTTGTCGAATGTTCTATGTTCAAATTCTTAGTAAAATTCTCTTATAATATAATATCTACTACTCGCAAAAATATATTACTGATATTAAGAAAAAGTATCAAAGATAAGTAATGAGTATTATTGATTTTTATACTGACGACGACACAGATCAAACGTTTTATATGTCTGTATAGAATTTTTTTAACGTTGGTTGAACGCTACACTATATTATATAATCATTCGTATATCAACATACTGAATCATGTGGTATCTTATAATGTTTCACTCAAAGAATGTTTATTTAAATATATATGTTTTTCATAAATAAATACTGCGGAGGAAATGAGCCGATTATTTTTTCCATGTCTCGTAGCGCTCACGTAAAGAAATATTTTATATCCAGCCTAAGGTACATTTTTACGATAATGTTTCTCAAGTATTCACTCCGGGGATTACGACGAAGTCTTTGAAATAAAAAAAATATTTTTATGCTCTCAATATTTCTTATCTCCCGGTTTGACGACACCTTAGACACCTGCAACTTGTTCTTGGCCCAATATGGTAACTTTTAGACTCGTCGTCTTTATTATCAGGATGATGTGTATAGCACCATAGGGGATTTTGGAAATAAATTAATTCATATCACGGATTGTAAATGTATGAAGATAGTATAATAACATATGGGAATATAAAATGTGCGTTAATCTATAGCATTTACCAATCAATATGAATTTTGCCACTTGCTTCCGGATTTCCACTTGGATTCCATCGTCCTGGAATGTTGCTGGTGACCAACCATAGAATGTACTCGATGGCGCAATGGGACGCAAGAGTGATCTGGGAGGAAGCAAGAAGACTGGCGGGGACAGTGTGATGGCCATATGCTACGAGTAGGGATCGGATATGATATTTTTTTCAAAATTAATGACTGAATTGTTATTTAATTTGTACGAATCCATTAAAATAATGTTAAAATAGGATAAGTATTTAGATCCAAAGTAATTACACAAAAAGATTTATAGGTATTTTGGGATCATGTCATTAGATAGCTCTGACGATATAGTCTCCGAATATGTTTAATAGTTCTTGGTAATTAGATATAATACTAATTGAAAGTCTTTATTTATCTAACATAATATTAATCCTTTACTCAATGTAAAATTTGATTTGTACAGATTTTGCTCATTTAAATGCCTATCGCAATGAAAGGATTAACATATAATAGAATCACTGAAATAATTAAATTCGAAATTAAATTTATATAAATTGAATGCTAGTTAATTCGACTATTAAATTTTTACTTGAGACTGTTACAACCTAACCTAACTAACGAATGTATATTGTCGAAAGATTTTGTATAGCTTTATGATTAAAGACACTAACATAATATAGTCATAATGTTTAGTAGTAAGGTCCGTGGTGCAGTGGTTTTGGTTACGGCTACGGCTCAAATCCTGATAAGCACAGTTTCATAAATTGATTTTTCAATCGACTTGTGGATTTCTGATCGTAGGCATGAACGTTTGTGATTAGCTAACTACTAGCGAAAGCGATAAACTAACCACTAGTTCTGTTATAGGTCATATCCCTATCTTTATATCCCCACTCTCTTTGAAAATGAGAGGTTGAGCAACTAAGTAACAAGCAGTTCTCATAGAAAACTTTTGTTGAGATAACTTCATTAGGAGTTTATATGCTCCATATTGGGAGCGGATATGGTAAAAATAATAAAATATCGTCGCTGTTCTGGAAGAAAACACTAAATCGAAAAATGACATATTGAGTTAGTTATACCAAAATGTTCCTTATTTCGAACTCTACCGTAAGGACGAGCACACTTATTTTTATAAATTATACTTTTACTTAAAAACAGTTTTGAAAAACAAATGAAAATGTATAGCATTTTAGACATTTGAAAAATTCCAATTACTCAAAACTGGTATTTTTCAGTTGGTGTCTTCTTCCAGAACAACGACGATATATAATGAGATGGTTGAGAATTCATACTGTTTAACATAAACATGTTTATTTTTTAAATTAAAATTTTGAACCGATTCTCTTTTGAAATATTTTTGAAAATCGTTTGTGGAAATTATAAAAGGCTATTGCTATCACTATTGTTGAAATAAAACAGTGGTATATAATATATGACGAATATAATAAAAAATAGTTGAAGTTCATAGAAAAGAAATGATTTAATATCTTATGAATTACATAGTAAACTATTTTATGAATTGCAAAACATAATTTTCAGAAAATGTTAATTATATTGTGTGGTAAAAAAATTGTTTATAAAGCAACACGATAATTATGTTGTCATGGAAATGTTTTGTTGCTTAGAGAACGTAAGAGATCCGTGTTTTATTTAAAGTCTGTCATTTCGATATACTATTTTTCTTCTAAAACGCTAATTATTCCGTCAATGATTTTGATTCGCTCAGAGTTAGCTGGAGGGATACATTCCCTTTTAATGAGACCGATAGACAGTGTTGAGCGGATTGCTTGAATCACACCTTTCGGATGAGGTAGCTGGGTTTCAAGATTTGGAGTACGTTTTCGAGACAATTTTTAGCTGCCTAGTCCACCCCATCGTCTCCAAATCCCTCAGATCAACACACTTCCAATATCTCGTTCTATCTGCTCTTGTTGTTCAGTACGCGAGTTTTTGGATTCTTCGAAATTTCTTATAGTTCAGGATAAAGATGTCACAAAACACGGAAATGGCATCCGGGTACAATTGTGTAAAACTGCGTTTCCTCGGCTGAGATATCTCCATTTAATTAAATACAGGTCCAACTTTCAGAAAACAAATAGCTTGTTTTTTGGAAACTACTAACTTTGAGATGTCCACCACGTGGTTTCCGAAGCTAACTAGTTACTAAATGAAGTTTCGCATTGGGAAAGGCTGATAAATAATTAATCAGGGTAATCATATTTCATTCGATAAATTTGTAAATTTTCGTCATTAGCTGGGTCGGGAATATTTAAAATGTTGTCATTGTTGTATTTTTAAAAACATGTAAGCTGTTAATGTGAGAGCGGCCCTACATATTCGATCAGTAAATAAGTTGCATGAATTTTATTCTGTTAAAAATATTGAAAGTTTTTATAAAATGCTAACGTGGCGATAATTAATATAACAGTTATATAGAATGAAACAAAATTAATTAATTTTCGGCTTCAGAAAAGCAATTATTTCATACTTAATTAACACGATGTAACGTATTTATTTTATAAAATGAAACGAAGATAAATCAATGATGTAATTACGGTATTTCTAATATTTTCATGAACAATCGAATTTTATATTTTTCCAAATAATATTATAAATAAACTGTTTTTATACGTAATTTACGTATAACTAAAATAAATTAGTATAGACAAACACAACACCGAATGTTCTATTAAATGCGACCGTGTTTCGTTTTCGTGTCACAATTAATAACACAAGTCAGTAGAATAACAATGTTATCAACTTTAATTTTACCTCCAAAATGGATTTCCACAAAGTTACCGCCGAATCCATCGAAAATATCAATTTAAATTCAATTGAGAAGCCATCGTGTCGGTCTGAAAACGAGTTAGAAAAGTCAATGTTTATAATAGAATACTGATAATATTGCAACACATGATATTCTACTGAAAAATATTTAAAAAGATTAAAATAGTTCATACAATAATGAGCAGGCAAGCACTTCAATCAATATGGATCAGTATGGATTTAATTATGAATATCAATATAATACCTACAAGTACCTAAATCATCATCACTTTTTTATTTACACTTGACGGACTATTGGGTCTAAGTCAAGTTAGGATACTAGAACTCACCTCATAACCTCGCCTCATTCATCTCAAATTTTGTAATTTGTAATCTATTTCAAATAAATCTCTGCTAAACAAAAGAGTAAAACTGTATCTATTGATTAATTTTGCCCGCGTGCCACATGAAACAGATTCGTCAGCGTTAGAATAAGTGATACATAATTGAATTCAATTCATTGTGAGAATTTTAAAATATTTATAAATTATTATTAAAACAACATAATGAAGAAGCTTTTATACATAAAATATAAATGCTCCTTTGGCAGAATGTATGTACAGAGAGCACCAGTTTTAACGATATTCAGTAGATTATAAAATATCATTATATTCAGTTTGTCGCTGTAATCATATTTTTGTTCATATGTTTTGATAAATTATTTCGAAATTATGCTTGTGGATTGGTTGTTATTTTATCAATCACTATTCCTTATTAAAAATGGTATAATGAAGGAGTTAGTAGGAAATGGGGAGAGCTATGTTATTACCTAATTTTTAAGGAGTGAGTAGAGTGAAGAGTAGGAAACGTGACAGATTTCAATAATAATAATAATAAATGTTCTTTCGTTTATAGAGAGTATTAGAATATACAGCTGTTTTCTTTCACAAAAACAAATTATATTGCCTTCCCGGAACAGTGTTTATTGGGCCGGTTTTTCAACCATAAATTATGGTTATAATAAGTTACTTTAGAAAAATGTTTCATATTCGATTTGTTTGTTAGAATTAACAATAATTGAAAAAAAAATTAAAGAACTTTGACTAACGAATTATTAATTTACATATTAATTTTTTTGTCAATAAAATTTCAGTTGTAATCAAAAAACCTTTGAAATAAATGTAAGCTGGAAATTAAAAATACCACGCTTAATTTTTCTTCTTTTCCGATAAAATTTCAAATAATGTGAATTTGGCTTTTCTCTTGCTTATATTTTGCCCATGAACGAGGTTAGTGCGAAGAATAATAGGGATTATTAATATGTAGGGAAAACATTACACAGTGGTCATTCAACTAGAATTGCTGACTGATATGCAAGACAAAAGACGTTGATTAGTAAATGAATTAACAGACACCTCTTTAGGGTAAAGGAAAATATTAAGTTAATGTTATAATTATAATATATTACGTCTGCTCTAAAGAATGAACATGCTCTAAATAACGAAAGAAAAAGCAACAATGTAAGGCTGTATATTATGCAAGCCAAAGTACCATTTAAGAAAAAGGTTTTCTAATTTATTAAAAAGCATTCGACCTTTCTTTCATGACTGGCCGAAACGAGAATCTTGCGCAAGTCACTGGATAAATTAGTTTCTTAGTTTACTTTGATATTTTATAACGGACAATTTACAAATTGATCCACGGAGGAAAGTATGTTCAAATCTAATAACTAAATTTATTTAGTTATGCCTTCAAAATGAAGAACAAAAATTCTTTCTTTTATTTCCTATTATTATGAATCTTCAACAGACAAAATAATCGGTATGAAAGCAGCTGTTTCGCGTCTAATAGTTTATGTTCATAATAGAGTTCGCAATCTCAAATACAAAATAATCAATCTTAGTAATTTTTTTCACCTAATTCAAACATTTGAACTACGGTTACTAAATTTCAGATTCAATTTTGACTTATTTACGGAAAATCACAACCGCAAACCAATACTCAATAAAATTTCTGTAGAAAAGCCATTCAATGAGACCAAGTAAAAACGTAATTACTTTCCCATGAACTCGATAAAATTACCGGATTGCTGAAATAAAATGATTCGTAATACTATTAATAATGGCATTTTATCTACGATAAGAAGATATTGAAATATGAAATCGTATAATTATTCTAAACATAGTAATTTCATTCAATTCAATTTCAATTTCATTCATTTCAGTTTGTAAAGACGTGTCACTAAAGGGAATTTTTTGCAACCTGAAGATGATGTTTAAACGATTTGTCGATATATAATTATGAAAAACGTATTGAAAAAAGAATTGCTTAAAGTCTTTGAAATAAAGAAGGTTTTTTTATAATTTATATACATAATCTAAAACGATAAACTAATAATTATGAAGAGAACGTGGGTAGGAAAATGAAAATAAAGTGCTTAAGAAACCAAATATAAATTAATGAGTCACAAACAATCTAATGCAATGTGGACTAAGAAGAGTAATTAGATGGGAAGCTTTCCATTAATTCTGATCATAAAAATCGATTAATTATTATAAGATGAATGGAAATGACAACCTATTTATCGAAAGTCCGCTAGAATCATCAAAAATATATTTTACGCAACTCTCATTTATATCATATTTCTGCCGTAGCTTTTTGTGGGAAGAAGGGTTTTGACACGAGGCAGAGATTGTTATTAACATTGGGCTTTATGGTCGCCTAGCATCTGGTGACTTCCACCCACCTGCCAGGTGATAGCAATTTAGAAGAAGCGCCTACAATAGTATTCGAAAGTACAGATATTGAAGAAACCTTTGAGAACATAATTGGAAATGAATTATTCAAATAAAGTTTGTTTTGACACTGATCACATGATTTGTGAATCAATAAGGTTTTCTTTGAATCTGACACTGATTTTGTCGAAAGTCTACGTGAGATATATCTGAGATTTTTTGAAGATTAATGAAATACATTGTATTACAACATTGCGAAGAAAAAAAAATTAAACGAAAAATTGATATTATTAAGATAAATATCCCATCAATTAAAAAATATTGTAAAGACAAAAAAATGTTATTCAAATGAAGAATTAATGCGGTATTGAAGCACATATCATAATATTTAATATTCAATAGCCGAGAACTCTCCATAATACTATGAAAGTAAACAAGGGGTAAGAAATGATGGATTTTGTTGAATCCTATTATGCAATTCAGACCGTAGCGTGAGTATTTCAAATAAAATTCAATATTAAAAAAGTAAACCACTCCCCAAATCCGTGCTCTAATTTATTGGATTTATTTATTGGACTGTGCCGTTTCAGATCGAAGAAATGTCATTTAAATTTCAATACGAATTCTTTTTAGAAAAGTTCGTTCATGATGAAAAGCAGGAAAATAAAGCTAGAGAACCGTGACCTGCGATCAAAAGGTGGTAATATTATATACTCAAGATGATGTTCGTCAAATAAAACGCACTTCACTTAAGGTGTAAAGTATGTTTTCAATGTTTTACGCATCTAAAGCAGCAGAGTTTTCCAAGTACGCATGATTATTTATTGTTTTTCATATAATTATGCTGAGTGTATAAAAGAGGAACCAAAACATTTTGTGATATAAATACATATTTATTATCTAGAAAATTTTCTAATCAAATAAAATAGTATTTTTATTGAATCTTTTTGGAAATCGATAGTGTTCTAGGAATACAAAAAAATTAACAAATGATATGCTGTGATAAGAGCAAGGGCCAACTTTTACTGAGAATATCATTACGATGAGTGTTTATGGCCCTCCCTTTATTATTCCTTAACCCTCTTCTTGTCTAAGCGATATTATCTGCAGAAATTTAAACGACTCGATAGTCCCAAACCTTCAGCAGTGTATTTGAAATTTTAGTTTTTATTTACTTGAAAACTGTCTGAATTAGAGCACGCCGTGTTCCAGAGGAAAGTTTTGGATGCGGTCCAACACCGGAAGGAAGGAATTGCGGGTGTCATTTATCGCAACACCTGACGCCACTTCGGTGGGTGGGACGGTGCCTCACCCTCAACCCCGTTTCACTAATATGCGGCCACTACACTTTGCTGCTTAAAACAATTAACAAAACAAGGGACATGCATATTTCTAAACCAGGGATTATTTAATGTGACTTGTTTGCGTCGGAGGTTTGAAGAAAAGTGTATTATACCATAGTTGTAAGACCAGCATAGTCACTATGTGAAAGCTGTTCATCATGTTAACTTTGGCAAATATAAGAAAAGCTTAATGTACAATTATAATGTCATTACATAAATAATGCGCTTAAATAATTTATAATATTTTAGTTTCATTCAAAACGTTCCGACCACCTTTATAAGTCGAAATATATAATATGCTTTTGAAAAGTTCCAGATTCACGACACCAATAAAGTATTAAAATGGTACATAAAAATAATTTGTAATGTAGAACTATTTATAACATTTTGGTTTTATTGAATAAAGTAAAGAAAATCACGGAAACAAAATAGAAATAAAAATGATTTCTTAAAGAATAATTATGAAGTAAATTCTATTTCTTTATCTGTAAAATATATGGCTTAAAATTATATGGAAACAAAATTGATCTTCTTCTATTATGTTCTAAAATGTGGATGGAAGAGTTCGGTATTTGTCGAAAATAGAACATTGTCATTCGATATTGAAAATTAATAAATCCTTGTTCATAGCTAACAATTCATTACTCATTCTTCAAAATTGTATGCTATCAATCATTTAAAATGAAAAGAGAACAGCGTCAAGTTGGAAAGAGACTGTCATTGTCTTTTTTCTTTCTGGTCCTTCCTCGGTTTGTTGTTTACGCGCTGATCATTTTAGGGCAAAAAATATTTATTGTGCTGAAATATAATATAGAAAAAACGTTGCGTAATGGTATTCTGAGTATAAAACCCCGCCGCAAGAGAAGACAATCCAACGTAGCCATCATTTTATGGCGCGATATAAGATACAGAAAATTGTGTAAAACCTCTCAGAATAATTTAGTGAACCCATATACATTACCGAACACTAAAACGCACTTGTTTGAAAATGTGCGTGTGAGCTGTTTTATTACCCGGCGCTTTGAGAAGGATGAACCATTTACAAATTGACCATAAAACAAGTAAGAAGAGAAAAGTATCTAAAATTATACATATTTAGTGCACATCTTCAATGACAAGGGACATATCAATTCAATAATATTATATTCTCTTTTAAAACATTCTCATACCGAACGCAGGTCTATTTTGAGCGATAAACTTTACACACAGCGGATATTAAAAATAAGACCCAAAACGTTATGTGATATTAAATGTTTGTAAATAGTATATTTAAGTATTAACCTGTTATAATAAATTGCGATAGTAAATATGTAAATGAAAATACAATAATTCATTATAACGGTTATCGTAAAAACGTATTATTTTTTGAAAATTTCATTGTGTTCCATATCGTGCTTAATAATTTGGTAGCATATTTAAATAAAATGTTGTGTAGTTAGAATAAAAAATTTGTTTTGAAATTGTGACGAAATATATTACTAAAAATGTTGATGTCCTTAAATAATGATGAAAATAACTATCTTAGTAACTGTTCATCTTTTACAGTAATTTGAAAGTTAAGATTTTTGCTCTCTTGGCTGACAATATATAAAATAATGCCAACAGTACATACATAGATTGTAACATTAAATAAATTGAAAAAAAAATGGTAGTTTAATTACTACCCAACTTTTGTTAGTTATCATAATTATGAATATTAATATTAAATTTAATGTTTACCACATAATGATGCATTTGTCATTTATGTTTAAGAAAACGTATACAATAAATTGTTGGTACAACAAATGTACATATTTTTTTACTGTGCTACAACATATTATTTCATCAACTGTCATATGACTCAACTATTATGCTATTTTTGTTTATGATTTAAAAATAGGAATAATATGGGTCAGTGTCTCAGATTTATAGAATTCCGTTCATTGAGAAGAATTAGTTTTAAATAAGAAGATATTTTGTTTTAGTACTTTTACATATAATTTAAATTATGTTCAGTTTAGCGGTGCTTAGTCTGTAGCCCAAGAAAATATTATGCCTTCATAAATTATTAGATTGCTAAATTTCCATCTACTGTATAATATGCGGTTGATTCAAGGCTTACTCAACGATTAAATGAAGCTTATGAATTAGTTATAACGAAACATATAGAGGTAAAACAGTATAGGTACTTAAGAAATTCATATGGTTACGTTACGACTAAGCGTTGGCAGGTAACTCAATCAATTTCGGTAAAATGTATTAACACGGTTAACCCATCAACAGCTAATCCTCATCAAAATAATTGGTAAATCTTCGTATAAATTTGATTAAGCAACCAATGTACGGAATATTATTCTATAATATATGATATTTACATTGCATGACAAAATGTGATCAAATATGCTTAAACATACTATATTTGATACATTTAATACATACTACAAAAGATCTTATTTTATTACCAATTACTTGATTGATAAAACGTGGATTGACTAAGGCTTAAAGCTACAGAAATGTATATCGCCAAGGCATATAAAGCATCGTCTTAATGAATCGACAATGCTTTATCTTTTTAAACTATAGGCCAGGCCATAGGGTGATTTTCTGATTATATTCCAGTGAATTTTTCGCTAACAACTTTTTTCCCGTCAAATATTCGGATTTGTTTTACTTAAACAAAATAATGTTTTCATGGCACGTAGAAAAGTATTTGTGATAAAATTTGAATGTTAAAAAATTTGGTCTGTTTTATCCATCAACGCATGTCAATTAGCTACGACATTTTATGTAATATTTCAAATGTTTCAGCTGATATTCTAATAGGTTACCTATGTGTCGGATGTCAACATTCTTTCTTCAATCGTGACTACTCTACTCAAACTATAAAAATTAATAAGTAAACTGCTTTAGCACATCACATGGTTTGATTAATAACGCTTAGTCAAATTAATTTACGATGTATATACAGCAGTGGTTGTGTGTTTCGATATAAATGCTCAACCGGATGTAACGAGAGTAGGAATATATTATAGTTATTGAAAATTCATATATTTTAAAAGTTTTTCACTGCCCATATAACAAATACAATATCTAAGGATATGCTAGTATCTAGATTATCGAATTGATAATTTGGATTTTTTATGGAAATGATGAAAGATCACCAAATACTGAATTTTTTTCATCTTAAGGTGAATAATTGGGTTTTATTGAAATTTCCTGAAAATCGTTACTCGTTTACCGTCGACTAAAAAATATGAAAGGTCGAAATATTTTTCTTTCTTTTGGTAATTCCATTTTCAAAGTATTTGTTTATACTAATACACTTTTTTTTTTAATGGAAATGGTAACATTTTCAAGCCTGTCTAGCAAAGAGTTGACACCTGGTTTTCAGAAATGCTTTTATTTGCTTTACGCCGTGACTACATCCTGGTTTATTGTAGGTTATCGAGATTTGATGTCTGAGACAAAATCGTATCACAAAGTATTTTAAAAATGTAATGCGAAGGAAAATTGCAATTTATTGAATATAACGATTCTATAAAGATTTTTGAAATGTACCAAAGAGATCGTTTTCTCGCAATTTTTCTGACTGATATTTAAAATACAATTATACTGAATATATTTAAAAAAAAGAGAGCAACAGGAAATTCTATTGTACATAACCTTACTATTTCCATTTAAATAAAAATGCAATAGTGTAAACAACTGCTTTGAGAGTGCAATTACTAAAAGAAAAAAAAATATTTCGACGTTTCATATTTTATAGGCGACGGAAAACGAGTAATGATTTTTGCGAAATGAGAGAAAAACCTCCTCCTTCCTCTTAAGTAATTGTCTATCAGACTGTTTGAGCGTAATTTTCGACTTATATTGATTAAGTATAATGGAAAAATATTTTATGTAGTAAGCATAAAAACTTTGAAAAATATGATTAGGTTTTTGGAAAATTTCCCGGTATTTAACTTATGTCCACCCTCTTAGTGGAGGACTGATTGTCTGTAATTGTTTTAAATGTTAATTTGTTTCTAATGCTTGTGTGATCCGGGTTCCAATCAGTGGTCTTAGACGGCCAGTGGCTTCCCAACCCCCTGCGAGTCATTCAATCCACCCCGGAGTCAGCGATTGTTGCCGAATCTAGCGCTTTTAAATAATTGCGTAATTACATAGTAAACTTATTTGAAATAATTGATTCTAAAATATTGTGTGGTGTTGAGATGACAGATAGTATGAATCGTTGTAACTGTAAAAATGATGAGGTGGTCGGTTTTAAATTTTATTTAAAAAAGTCGGTTCGTATTAAAATAACCTAATTAGTAAATAGAATTTGAAGGTGTGATATTCCTGGAGTGAAAATTTTCTTGCATGATTATTTTATATGTTTTTAGAAATCAGAGAGTTTACAGCTATTTAAAATATTGATTATGCAAAGTTTTAGACTATGTTACTACGGAATAAATATTGAATTATAAAATGTACTTACTTAATTGTAACTATATTCTTTTATTAAAATGGCGTCAAAAACATTTATTTGACCATTTGTAATGTTAGAGAGCGAACTGATATTAAATGAAGCGAGTAGCTAAATAGAACAACATCGGAATACTAAAATAATTTGGCGTGTTCAATCAGACGTCGAAATGGAATCATGAATTCGTTACGATATAGAAATAAAATATATTTTTACTTAAATATACTTAAAGTCTGGCAATCCCGAAGGAAAATGTAGAAAGGTAAACTTTATCACCCAGTTAAACGATTAATATTATTCCTTCTTACAGTGAATATATTTTCAGAACAAAAAGGACGTAGAGCTCTTATCTTTAATATATTAATGACACAGATAGAAAGGGGCGATTTAACATATAACGACCGTGGAATTTTAACAGACGGTTTGTTCACACCTACGAAAAGAAAAGGTGGTGGTTGCATTAGTCTACAACTGTAGATAAAATTTGTTAAAAAAAAAGAACGTGATTACCGAGAAGATTTTTGGTTTGGGAATATGATGCCTTTAATATTATAAAAAGGACGCATCATCTCTATCTATTTAAAAAGCCAGAAAAATTATATAACTGAGTTGTGTATTACAATATTAGAAACCAACTTTATTCCAAAAACTAAATCAAGCTATCAAAACGTATTAAACGAAAAAATGCGACGGTATTTTATTTAAATTATACACGAAATTCCAATTCAAGAATGTTTATGAGAAGCTTTTAAGACATTAATTATGATTTTTACATCTTTTGATTAAACAGAAATTATTTTTTTTATTATAATGCATTTCCAAGAATTGATAGTTAAAACCTTAAAAGTGATGATTTGAAAGCATTATTAAACAATGTTTTTTTGTAATTATTATTGTTTGTAAGAAAGTTTTGATTAAGATACTTAAGTACCTTTTACTTAAGAACCATCAATGTGATAGATCTTAGCTGAAGTAGGATGTCTTCCAAATCATTATTTTATTGTTTTTATTTAAATTTACAACCCTCCCTACGGGAAGGATACTGAGGCATAATTGATAATACATTCTGATCTGGAGTAGTGGAATAAATGCATGCGTTTTTTCGTTTGGGTATGTATAAACATGTTTAATTGATAACTGATCGATGTAATGACTGCCACTCTAACATATTGAATACAATATTGGAATCGATGGGGAGCAACCAAACGAAACCACGAATTGTTAGCGAGTAATCGAGTTAAGAGGGTCCGATGAAACGTTTTGAGAATTCTGATTCGAAGGGCGGTTACAAATAGAAGCTAGGCATGTGGTTCGACCACGTGTCAATTTAATCTAATACCCTATAACCTTTTCAAGATACACCTATACATGTCAGTCATTAAATTATCGTTCAGAGACACAAGTTTTCTAACTATTCAAAGTAATCGGCTAACATTTACAGCAACACAATTTAGATTGCATACGTCACTTATTAGCAAAGTAAAGTAATATGATTGACAATAATTACTATTGAAATTCACCACTACTGTTAATTGCTTTTTTTTACGAAGACGTTGCATAAATACCCCCTACTTAAAAATGAAATAAAGATCCTGAAGTATGACATATTTCACATTTTTAGAATTGAACTTTAATTGTAATATAGGTTATTGATTGTCAAATCTACGATAAAAATCACCAAACTAATAACTTTCGCCTATTTTTTCCACTCCTACAAGTAAATTGAAAAACCTTAAGTAGTAAAAGTTAAATATACATTTTCTTTGAAATATCGGCAGTACTATCTCATTTCAATTAAAAAAAAATATATATCCTATAATTGTTTAAAACAAAAACAATTCAAGACTTAGACAATGATAATATTATCGTATCGAACGATTTGGCGAGTAGCTCTCAAAAAGTTTAATCTCAATTATTGCTTCAAAAATCTATTCAATGAAATTGATAAACGACACAATCGGTCACTCGACTTTTACACGATTCAATTTTCTAGCTATTTTACCAGTGCAGTATCTTATTGAAACAAACTAATAAATTCAACGAAAATTACAAAATACATATTTTAACGTTTTTACGAATTGCTTGGATGAAATCAGGTAAACAATTAGTAGTATACTGTTTTTTTATGAATCATGACAATAATTATGAAAAAAAAGTAAGCCCAGCGTAATTTTACAGAGTAAAATAATGCTTCAAAAATTATAACAGGTCAAAAAGTTGATACAAGTTTGTATATACGTTTTTCTTTGCATGCCAATTATTGTGGTATATCCATCTTCTGTATAGCGTTGACGCTGTGTAATAGTAGTTATTTTAAGAGATATGTATATCATCGGACAGAGCACGCCAATGTTTAAGGGAAAAGCGTTGGCAGAGATTTTACAAAATAAAACACGTGGACGAAGAGAGAAATAAATGTATGTGATTCGAACGAGCTGTATGCTTTTGTAAATGGCCACGTTCGTGAGGTGCATGCAAAATGGTGGAATTACCTCCCAAAAGGCTTTATACTTTTGCTCACTCCCTTGTTGTTTTGTTGAGAATAATTCTTTCAAAGAGATGTGCGCTATAGTCCATTTATAAATTGAACATACATGACATACACGTAGCTGCAATATTAGAATGTTTGTACTCGAGTTACAAATATATTTATTTATTGAATAGGGTGTACGGAAAAGTATTGGATTGTGAAAGCAGTTCGATAAAGAATGAAAAGATAAACATGTTACTTTGCTATAATAAATTACAAATCTTTTTTACTATTTCGATAACATTAGAACATAATGGGGCTTCGTAGTAGTAAATACTTTTTAATTTTTAATTATATGTTCCACATATTATTTTATACGTACTAAAAAAGCAAATGTCTACCAGCGGTAGTTTCAGGAAACTATTAATGAAACTAAAAAAATGGCTTCATTACTGAATTGGATTTCAGTTTCATAATTATGTGAGAAATCACACAAAATGTATTCAGAATCGTACCAAATTAGAGATAAAATTTTGAAAACATTTTTATAGGTGCGCTCATTAAATAGTTTTATGACAAGTGAATCTCAAAAATCCATAATTTTAGTGATGGGTGGGTAGGTGCTATTGAAAAAAAAATAGTTATTGTTATAGTAAAATATATATTTTATCTGTTATTTTACTCAAGTAACATTAGCAGAATAAAATTAGCATCAAAAGAAAAAACCTTAAGTTTGTCAAAAAAAAGTGTGATGTATGTACGAGTATATCGTATGTCAGTTGCTTGAAAAACAATGATCATCAAAAAATAAAAGATAAAGGTTTCTGCAAGTTTGTTTAGATTAGAGACAGCAATTTTATCCCTCGTTAGGGCAAACTGACCGCTTTTCATTCGACGAGTTATGAAATTGAATAAAGTTGGGATAAAAACAATCACCTATCCTGGCAAAATAAAAATGGCGAAAAATGCATTATTCGATGATTTTGTTTCTGTGTAAAAAAGAACACAGATAATCATATTTTGTGTATTTTTCGGTTTTTGTATCATATATTTAAAGGCAGGAACAATAAAAGTGTGTCATATTTATTGTGTTTCCAAATTCTAGTGTCTAATGTTAGAATCAATTTTTAATGTCAAAAACTACTTATGAAGATATCTCTTTTTATATAAAACATCGAATGCATTTGACATCTAGAAAATTTACTGAAATAAACTGATTGATATGAGAGCTAAAATATCCAGAATATTATTTTCATAGCTTTTACCAAGCTGTCATAATATAACCGCGATAAATATTATTTACAGCCGTGAAATGATTCCAGCATGCAGTGGATTAATAAACAAAATTAGAAATACCAATGTCTTAAAAAACATCATTTAAACTATATAAAGAAAGTATACACTGCAAGCAATTCTTATTTTATTCCAAAAATGTTGTGCCCGGATTATGTAATAATTAAACTTAACGGCAGTGCTATAAGCGACGAAAATAATAACTGGAGATGCCTTAGGAAAAAAACCAGTAATCAAGTAATCTAATGAACAATCTTTTTTGGGTGAAAATTTGATTAAATTAGTTTTATGGATTTCAAATAAGAATGAATCCACTTTTTCTTTTGTCAGAGTTACGAATATGGTCACAGCCAATTTGTTGGTCAGTCGTGTTAATCACAATTCTATTATAATATAAGGCTTATGCTGAAAATTGAATTGATAGAAGTGGCATTCCGATTATAACGCTAATTATAACGCACACAAATCATTTATGTTGATATTTCATCTCCTCCTGTCGAACCAGAATAATACTATCTATAATGAAAATAGTTCGTGGCAAATTGCGTTCGATGAATAACTATAGAAATGTTCGCTTCAACTTCTCGTTCCACCAGAAATATATCTAAATTACTTACTTAAAATTTATGGCGAATAGGCCGCAGGTATGAAAGTTTATTATAAATAAGAACAAGCGTTACGTTGTCGGAATGCAGGAATTTCCTATTATGGGAATAGTTTTGAAACAAATAGTTTGTTGATTGTTTGAATTAGAGCACCATTGCTTTGAAACCCTAATACTCCACGGAAGGTAACAACTACCTCATCTGTGTTAATTTAACGTTCATTACAACGAGGTTATCAAGTTTGATAAGCAATCATGCACCGACTCATCGAAATAGTCTTTGTTTCTGAGAGTAGCGATAATGCCAGTGGAGACCTTCTCTATTTTTTATGTGAATATTTAACAATTCGAAATGATACTAAATATTTTCAGTGAAACTATCTCCCACTGAGCCGATTTTTGATTTTATATTAGTGTTCAAATGTAAATTAGTTTAAATTGTATTTGTGACTGGTTGCTATTGGAGATAATAATTTTTGAGTAAGAATAAAAAAATGCCTTAAGCTTATAATATTATAATGTAATATTATATATATATATATCGCCGATGAATATTTATAAAATATATTTGAAGAATTTCGAGTACATTACATATATTCAATTAATCTGGTCACAGGAAACTTTTATACATAAATCGGTCGCACTGGTGAAATGAAAGATTGCTTCTTTCATAAAAATGAATTAGAGCTTAGAGCGTTATTGCGTTAATGGACTACCGATTTTTATACTCAATCCATTACTCAATTTTCATTAAACATAATACAGGAATATTATAGACGATGGAAGTAAATACACCTTTAATCAAAACAATTGTAACGCATGTTACATATTTTACGCGCAAAGGAACAATGAGCAAAAAATAACTATGTACGAATTATGAGGGAAAACTTTTGCTACGCCACAGTCTATTGCTACATTTGATGACGTTTGGCATAGAACACCTTTGCTTATGAAATTTCTGCGAAATTCTCCGTAGCTGTGATTAATTGCTTCTCATTCAACCCCTTTCTACTGCCTTAGATACCAGTATTGCCTTGATGTTAACGTTCATATTTGTACTCAGTGTCGCCGACGAATATGTTTGACGAATATATTAACGAATCTTACCAAACTATGTTTTATTGTCAACATTTGATAGCGCTGCTGCCATAGACAAATAACATAGTGACATTACCAATCATTTTAATCTAATGTGCCTCCTTCCATTAGTCTAATTGGCACTAATTTATTACAAACGAAAAGTAATTATCACAGCGGAAATTATATGGATATAAATTTTCAGTACTTAAATAATGCAATTATTTATGCGTACACGTATCAAACGATCATTGAATTCAATTTATTTCCAATATTTTTCATATCACAGTGACTGAATCAAGAAAAAACATAAATGTCCGTTCACTATGTTAACTTAACGCAATATTGTAGCAAAGTTATTCATTTATCAGAGATATTTTACAATTTTACCAGCACTTATTATCTTAGCTCTGAAATAAATACAAAGAAAATGACTGTAAACAAATATACAATTATTTAATATAAAATTAAAATTAGTAACATCGTTATTCCACTGGTTTTTTCATTAACGTGATGCGTTTCGACTCTTCAGAAGCATCTTCAGATGAACGAATAATTCTATTTTTTCATATTATTAATTTTTAAAGTAATGTCAAGAAAATTTTGAATTTTTTGATGTTCGACGGTATATCTTTAATTTTAGCTGGATGAGAAAGCTGGGAATCATTTTTTTTATATTTACTGACAAAAAATATAATTGTATGGGTTAATCAAATATGCAATTACTGAAATATGCTCGTGTTTCTGCCGCTACAGTGGAAAATAAAAAGCGATAAAGTTGCCAAAACATTTCCCATGTGAAAACCTTTGTACACGAATTGTCATGTTAAAATAATATTTTTTACCTTCATGTCAAATAAAATAATGTACTTAATTAATTTTTAGAACGCTTTCATAAAATTTGAGTACAGCTGCTCACCCGCAAAAATGTTGCGGATGACCTATAGAATTCATATATTTTCGAAATCAGCGATTGGGTAAGTCTAATACTGAAACTGTCAATTAAATAGCTAGTTTTAATTAAAATTAAATAGTTAATTTTCATCTACTGAAAACACCAAATATGACGAAACAATAAAAAATTTTAAAATATCAAAACCAAAAATTTTGTTAGTTGAGTACGTAAAAAAACGAATTTGGAAAGATTTTCTTCATTCGTCTAAATAGATATGTTTTTTAAATACTAAGTATAAGTAACACTAAAGAAACACATTTTGGAGCGTCGCGATAGCTAAATTGTAACATGATTTTAGTTTTCTAGATTTTAATATTCATTGTTCGTTTATTTGTATTTTGGAAAAGAATCAAGAAAACCACATTTATTTTTAAGAATGCCGATACTTCATTGATAAAATGTGACAAAAGAGGTTTTCATTACATTAATTCTTTTAGTTGATTTAGCGTAAAATTCGAATAACATGTATAAAGGTTTGTATCTAATCTCAATATGTATATAAGTATTCTAGCAAACTAACGGTAGAATAAAACAGTATTACGTAATTAAAAATATAACATTACATTGAAATATTTTAACAAAGTAAATATTGGTGATTTGCATTGTTTGCTAATGCATTTCATCAGTACATTTGATTTTTAGCAGGTGTATTATTTTTTTAATAAAAACATATTAAAACATATTGCCAAGTTGTTGACTCAGATAATTGAAAAAATGCTAATTGAACAAAAACAGAGGAAAAATGCATAAATCGTTTAGGGCAAATTTATCAAAAGTTATATAATATTTTTTGCTATAATGGTAATAAAGAAAACGCCATCAAATATGAAGTATGTTTCTTAAGGTCTTGTTAACATTGCTCGACAAGCCACAATCGATGTGATAAAATTAAAAACAATCGTCTTTCTTCAACAATAACAACAAAATCACTTCCGAAAAACATTTTAAAGGGCCATTCTTAGCAGAGAAAATATTTTTCTGAGCTTTTCACTGTTGTTTCTTTCAATGTATCCACTTTTATTGTTTTAAGAAAAGAACAAAACGGCTAGTGTTTCTGATTTTGTAAATGAGAACTTTAATGGAATTTTTGAATGATTTTCGAGACATAATATCATAATGCTTTCTTATTAAAAGTTTACCCAAACACGAGTCCTCATTATTTTATTAGTGAATTTTTACTATTGATTTGGTACCCGAAGATATTGTGTGTATTTAAACGGAAATGAAAATAAAATAATTTCGTTTTCAATCAAACTTACATAAAAGCATATATAGAATATTTTCGTCGTAAAAGATTTACGTAATTTGTAACACTATATCCACATATTTGCTTTAAATTTGGTTGAAGTTTTTCCTATCAGACATAAATAAACAATATATGTTTAAATATGAAAGTTTACAGAATGGCGTAGCTCAATATCGAAAACCATTTCATAATTGAAATCCGTTTGTTTGTATTGCCAATGTGAGTAGTATAGAATTATAAAAGTGACTAAATTTAGAGAACAAATATATTATATTTGCCTACGAAATTTTTTGAGAAATTATTCCAGAAATGAAGAGTAATATTTCTGCATTTCATCAAGATGAAAAATTATAATTATATAAGCATTGAATTCAGACTATTTTCAGCAAAATATTGATGTATTTTAAATATACGATATATTACAAATTTCTAATTTATTAAAATCTTAAAAACCTTAGTTATATACTATGATTTTTCAGTAAAATATTATCATATCATCTGGAAAAATTGCAATACTTTTGATCATCTATTCATTTTTTGATGTCTTGCTTTAACGAACAAAATAATTGAAAGGATAATAATTTTTTGAATTTGATTTCTAAAAAGTTTACAAATATAATACATTACGAATACGATTTATTTTGTAGCAAATAATTATATTGGCTTGTACGATGAAAAAAATGGGACGACCTTCAAAGCAAAAATGTACCTGTATATTACACGGAGATGGAATGATGCTTTATGTTCACTCATGAAAAAATTGGACTACCTTAATACGAAGATCTCGTCGATAGTGTAACAAGTGAGAAGAATAAATTTACACGATTCTGAAATGAATTCAAAGGCTTTGTATTGTATGCTCGGGGTCTAAATAATCCCCGGAGATCCTTCAAAGGAACCGGAGGCCAAACCTAACCAAGGATTAAGCTTTTCAGTGTATTTCGTGGTTAGCATTGTTACTATTAATAGAAACATAACAAACGTTATGACAACGAATTGAACGGAAAAAAGTAAAAGAAAAAAATATTATTCACGTATATAAAAGCAAAGAAAATATATACATAGGAAAATAGCAGATGGACGTTGTTATAAATCATATTCTTGTATGGATTTCAGTATTCTTTTGGTGCTTAGTGTTATTCAAATTTGCCAGGTTCAAAGGAATCAAAACATTTCTTTGAAACAAATTCTATTTGTCGAATTTATCATTTACATGTGCCATCTTACTTTCACAAGGCAGACCCGTTGAATTAAAAGGTCTAATGAACGGATAAATATTTTTTCTTATTCAATACATAAAAATGTAGGACACCAGTTTTTTTATTTACATCAATTCGTTGGGATCGGAGATAACTCATTTCCTAGTAGGCTCATCTCGATAGCTGTACTTGGCGGCTATAGTTCCGAAGCCTGAGGCAAATAATTCTCCTATTTGACTATTTGTTTTGAAACAAAAGCGTAATGACATGCATAAATAATTATTCTGTATGCATACTCATTGACGAACACATATCTTTTATTTTGAAAAGTAATAAACTTTTAATTGACTGCCATGGAATAATTGTAACAGTAAATATAATATTTACTAATTACGACTGTGAACCAGTTGCTCTATTATCTAATTCCAATTTTTATAATTTGATTGATTAAGGATAATAAGATCACAACAACACGGAAAACCATACAATTATTTTAAAAATATATGCAAGCAAATCACTATCAATCTGATTGATGTATGGAAATCCAGATATCATATATGACAAACAATTTTTGTTCTTAACAGATACTTTGGAATTACAATATACAGAATATGTACGATTTATATTTAACATCTCGAATGTTTGGTTTTATTAAACGTTCTAACCGCAAATTTTTACACGTTTCAAACAGCAAATGTAAAGAGTGTGTACACAGTGTACACTGTTCACCTTATTCGGGACTTCAGAGACCTTTTTTCAAATGACTTTGAAAACACAGGGAAAAAACTAAAACTCGAAAAGTTCTGCGTAATATTTTTTCAAAATTTCCTGAATGAGCCGAAAAATCTTTGTTAAATTAGAGCGATTATGAGAGCTTATTTTAAATGGATGTTTCATTAATTTAAAATATAAACTTTTTCCTTTTTACGCTTATGTTATTAATAAATGGGTTTCAGGAAAAATTATGTTTAAGCTATTTGTTTTACTTTTCATTGGAAGAAAATCTCTTGGGGCAAAAAACCCCTGTTATGGAAATGGGTTGTTTGAAAGTAGAAAAGTATTCGATAAAAACGAATATCGAGAGGCTAAGAAGTGTATTTTTTGTTATAAATTTATTACGCTAATAACGTTTTCCCCCAGGAAAAAAAAGTAATATTTTCTCCCAATACATTTGGGTGGAGCCCCTCTCCTTACCGGTGACCTTTTTTCAGACGACAGGTAATTTAGTTTTTCACAATGCCTTTGTATTCTTTTTTTCCTTGTGTCGTTTTGTATGGAAGAGTGGCGACCAAATATGTTGCAGAACGTCTTCTTAGCCTGGGTCATTTGTTTCTGGTGGAGTAACCAAGATAATCTCTTCCTGTTTTGTTCTTTTCTGTCTTTTATTATTTTTCCTATACACAATGAGTTGTATTAGATCTCCCGGCTAATTGAGTCGTCTTAAAATCAGCGTCTCCACAGTTGGAATTTTACGTTTCTTACATCCAAGAGTCAATTAAATGCACTGTTCTAAGTGAAAACTAAAAATTTATGTCATCTTCTGCCAGAAGCAGTCTGTCTTTAGATAAAAAATGTTATTAAGGCGCGTTTCATTAAATTGTACTCCCTTTTGATGAAAAATATTTTAATTGAGGAATAGAATTGCTGAAAAATGACATTTGGCATGTCCTAATTCATTATTTTTGTAAATCACTCTTCTGGAGTTAGCTACTGTCAATTCTTGGTGGAAAGGCATTGTATTAAAAAAATAAAACACACATTTTCTCTGGATTCGGCGGTAACTTTGTGAAAATTATTTTTTAATTTAATATTAGTAACTTTGTTATTTCACTGGTTTTGTCACTAATGTGACGCGTTTCGACTCTTTAAGAAGCCTCACTCTGATGATTCTTCTTAAAGAGGGGAAACGCGTCACGTTAGTGACAAAGTCAGTGAAATAACGAAGTTACCAATTTTATTTTATAGTACATATAACACAATTTATTTTGTATTACTTCCACATTTTTGTTATGATAAGGACCAGTTTCGCTCAAGTTGAGCATTATCAACTGATCAAATAATAAGTTGATAATGTTCGTGATGATACGCTATTTATGATTTTGAAAGTATTAGAATACAATACTTTACATATGATTAATCGCCGAAAATACTGAAATGTTACTTTATTGATTAAGTGATTTTAAATATAGACGCGGTGATGGGGATTGTTGGGAGATGTCTTTATTTAAGTAATACTCTTTTTACCGTGATCAACTAGTTACGGCCAATGGCTTTTTACCTAATCAATTTCGCCATCAAAAGGTGTAATCTCTGAATGGAAATTTTCAGACATTTTTTAATCGGTTTATGAACTTTTATCAACATGCAAAGGTGTTTTCGGCCGACAATAGCTATTAGATTCTAAGTAGTCGTCTCCTTGCGTCATTGTTTTAACCATACCCTATTGCTGGTACTTTGAAAGACTAACGATCTGATCTACATCATATATTTTTTATTCAAACTTTTCAATGCAAGTCCTAATATTGCATACTCTATAAAAATTAAAAAATATTTGTATTGCATCATTGTAATTGAATTGTATTGTCGTAGCCTTATTAATTCGAGTAACATTTATATGTAGGTCACAACATTATTTTAATGTAACTATTTTTTAAACGGTATATTTTATGGTGCAAAATTATATGACTGTTTTTATGTCAAATTTATATACATTATTCTACTAATGTGTTTTGAAAAACGTCCATTTATATAAATTACGTCAACAGTAAGTATCAATTATTTTACACGGTACACGAGTATATTTCAAAAAAAGACCCTTTTCAATAAAAGCTCATTCGAATCGTTTTATTATGACCGTCCGTGACATAAAAGAATAAAAATACATGTATTTTTTGCAGTCCCCATCAAAATTTAAATTTTCACAAAATTTATCTCATCCACTAGCATTATTCTGAGTTTTTACCAGTCGGACATGTTTTTACAACATATACGCAAAAGGAAACACGTTTCAATTTCATACAATAGCGTAAAGAGAAACATGAGTCCGGCATGTAGAATTATTTATGAAACTTACTAATTATTCATTCTATTTGAAATGTACGCTGCAATGAATTTAAATCAAGGGGCCTTCAACCTTTGTGTAATATCAAAAATTAAATTTGTTTTAATTTTTGTCTGACGTTTATTCAATTTATTATTTTTAAGTATACGTTGAAAAACTTGTGGAAGCGTAATATATTGTATGAATTTATATATGTATCATATTAAATATCCTCAGTCAATAGTTTTCATAAAGAAAATAAATTGAGCTATATAAGTGGTAATCATCCTACTTTACTGACGTCAATTTTATGTTGGCTGTTTGTTCATGTTCAACTGAGAATGTACTTAAAGGCCTAAAAATACCAAACGACAAAGAATATTATTATACCAGTAAGCAAAATGTAATCTTTGAATTGTTATTTTAATCAATTATAGAACATAACAAAACACTTGTAGTCAATCGAAAATAATATATACTAAGCATGTTCTCTCTAGTTTAATGTTACTTTAGGATTACTTATTCATTAATTGACTATTAAAATTATTGTAGTATATTGGAGTGGCATAAAAAAACAGTTTACGTAAATACATTATTTAAAGTAATGGTCGGAATAGGAAGAAATCTAACTGGTTTGCAAACACTACGGTGTAACTAGATGACGGATGGAATAGATAAAGTTTTTGAAAAACATTTTTTATATGACCCATTTGTATGCCTTGACAGTAAAGGAATAAAATATGTACATTTAATGTGGTTGGGCAGGCTAATTTGAATAAACTTAACAGTTTTTGACATGGAAACAGCCGTCAGCCGCCGTGCCGGGAAGAACAGATAATGCAAGCGTGTCCCTCTCAAATTACTGTGCAGAATTACTTTGCCCATTATTAACATGTGGATATATTTCGCAAAAGGTCTGGTATTTCGGTACACACTGCAGAAAATTTAATTCTATTTCATCGTAGGGCTAAGAGAATTCCTTGTCTGTTTGTTTTTCAAGCTAAAATCAAAATCATTATTATTTTATGAAAAGAGATTTGTTTAAATACCATTGCATTTAAAGTTATCTAAACTAATGCGTTTCATATTGATTTTTGAAGGATTCTGAAAACATTTCATTGAAAGATTTGATTTAAATAAGAAAAATAATAAAGAAATCACCATAACCAATGACAGAGAAAAGTACTCTTTTATCGACCAGTCTCAGTTGTAATGGAGTCCCACTTCATTTCCTCCACCGCGTTCAATAATTCAATTGTAAAAATAAATATCTACCATAAAGAAATTTTGCGATTAATCCAGTTTGAAGATGTTCTCAAAAAAAAAAGAAATATTGTCACTCTCAGTAGCAGTGAAATGAACATGATTATGAAATTAATTTTCAAATTTTTAGTCTGTGCCAAAGGTTGTAGAAAATATTGGTCGTTTTTTTTAATATTAGCTATCCCGTTGTTATTAATATATTTTTCATTTAATTTTCCGATTCGCAATAAAAAAGTATTGTGAATGGGTATAATGTTATTATTATACAAATAAAAAGGAAACAGTTTGTGGTAAATTCAGTTTTTTCTTAAGAAGGCTTCCATGTTACTTACAGAGATTTTGCATGAAAAACTCTAAATAAGGGATCAGTTCCAAATGATCGACTAACTTTGGAAAGTTTCTAATTTCCTCTCTAAACATAATTCTTTCCTGGATAGGCTTACAAACTTTTGAGGGTTCTTTTAAAAATGTGGCAAGGAGAAAGAGGAAAACCGCGTAGCATTTTTAGTGAAAAGTACAATTCAAAAGAAAAAGTTTTATGAAATGCTTCACTAATTTCACATTTGAAAAGTTAAATTATTAATAAGTTTTAAGGTTTATCAAAAAAGAACGATTAAGCAAATTTATTGATATAAATATTATATCTAAAATACGTTCAGTAGTCTAATAAATTGTTTCGAATATTAATTTTCTACGAGATGACATTGTAATTAAAATTTTGATGTTTTGCTTTTTATAATCATTGTGGTCAAAGTTCATTAAATATAGCATAAATAGCTTTTATAATAGATGTTATCAAAAAATTTCAGTGATTTTATTTAATTTTTAATAACATGACAGTTGACTGCTTTTAAAATACTGAACTAATTAAGAAATATTCATATAACATACTTTTTCAACAATGTCCGCATATGGATAAAACTGAAACTATTTCTGTTAAACTCGTGATAAAAGAATAAATAATATTGAAAAATAAAATTATTCCGCTGAAGTTATATGTAGTTTTGCGATATTAAATTTGATAAAGTTCAAGACCGGTGCAAGCAATGGTTTAATTGTTAGGTTGTAAGTAATATATTATAAATAAGTTGTAAGATAATACTGATTTAGCCAACGGTTCAATTTTCATGTTGTATTTATAACAATAATCATCGTTGAAGAATATAATTATAACCCTTCGTATTATGACGGCTCGATGGTTTGTTTTGAAAGCATCTCTAAGGGAAAATAGCACAAAACTTACTTAATGTGGAACATATAACTTTATGCATGCTGTTGATATGTAATATTATACTTAAGCTTGTAGTACAGATGTGTTTATTACAGGGCTGCTTAAATTATTATGTTTGCCGCGATGTGATGTGTCGCGAATGAATGTATGTACACGCCAATGAATATTTTATTCGGAAAGGAACTACTAAAGTTTTCTTGAAGGTTATTTTGAGATAAAATTAGAACATGGCCTTATAAAAATGCAAGGATTAAAATAACAAAGAAACACCACAGCTGGTTATCACTATACTAATTACTTATGACCAAAAAGAACGCTTAAATATTTATTCAAAGCCCTTAAGTTAAGTACATGAGGAATGGTTAATAAATAAATCATTACAAATATACAAAAAATAAAAAATAAACGAAAAAAACACAAAATAAAAACGACTGCTATTTGTATTTGTATACGACTTTTGATGAAACATTATTAAATCTGTTAAAAATTCATATACTGTTTTCTAAGCTTTCCAAGAAATTCCATTAATAACTCTTTTAATGCGTGGATTCTGGAGGATTTCCATTATTTTATAATACAAAATATAAAAACGAAAACACATAAAATGAGAAAAATATTGATTTTCAGTAAATCGTTAGCATTTTCCTAAGAACATGATGTCAGTATTCAATGGAAAGTTTAGAAAAAAAACAGAATAGAAATTATGTGAAGCTTCCTTCTAGGGAATAAAGTTTTCTAAAATGGTTTTTGAACATCGTTTGAAAATACATATGTATGTGAAAATAATATGAATATAGATCACTAAGCTTGCTTAAAAAACAAAATAAAACTCTTTATAATTATACAGTTTAACTCTATAAAGCTATATTTTGTACATTGTTTGGAACATCAGAGAAGTCTGTTTTATTTTCAAAATCCCTTTGCTATTCAGAAGGAATATTTTTCGATAAATAAAGATCGTAGAACGGACAAACCCACGTCATGGTTATCCAATGTTTTTTGACACAAAGAGCATAAGCTGGTTTGATATATTGTATACTCGGCTGACTAAATAATGTACTAGGTCTAGTGAGACAATGCGAATTTAAAATCTTCAAAAGGCTTTGTTATATTAAATAAATTGACAATACACGCCATTATCAAATCTCTCAGAATGAAAAATGTTTATCTTGATATTGTATATAAAACCACCACAAATAAAATAATTACGGAAGGAATTTTTTAATCATCTCGAGACTAATTCAATATGTCGTACATGAAAACGAGAAGTCAATCCAAAAGTAATTATTTTAAAATGAGTCTTTTTAATTTTATTAGTTAAAACCAGTATGAAATGTAGTTATTTTTTATTATTAATTTAATTACTTAACTTTAAAATGGTTTTTAGATTTTACACATTTTATTTTTAGAACAATGTTAAAAATATTTAAAATAGTGACACATTTCGATTTCATAGTCTTAAGTCACTAGGCTTAAGAGTCTAAACAACAATGATACCAACCTAAAAACGTCATTATGTTAAATGTAAATTGTGCAAAATGTTAAGTAAAAATGACAATAAACAAAAAAATATCAAATTCCCAATGAATACTAGTTGGTATTTACCCACAAACACACTGGTAGAGCGTCTTTAAACAAAACTTGACGTTGTTGATTTCGAGTGTGATTTATTTGTTGCAAATGAAACTAATGTAATCTTGGAGGCAAATGGGCAACTACATAGATGGCAGTTTCTGTATGTTGTACAGTTTAAAATTTCACTCTAGACTCTAGATGCCATTCATAAAATGAAAAATGATATAATTTCGTATAGTGTCACTTTTCGTATTCGTGTGCGATGTTGTGTAAGAAAGAATATTTTTTATGTGGTCATAGATTATCATTGAATTTGATAAAAAATGATTTTGTAATGTCTGAAGTAAAGATTTTGTGAAAAAGCTTTTTTCAAATTTTATTTTTGAAGAGTATGTTTATAGATAGAATTTCTCAAAATCATTGAATGACATCGATTTAAAAAATGCCAACAAACTTCTGCGTCTTAATTGAGAAAAATTAGTACGGAATATGTCACCTATTTTACGAGTATAGTTATTCATATTCAAGAAGACAATAATAAACCACCTAAATCATGTTATTTACAATGACACGTCATTTGTAAGGGCTGTTCAGCTGATATATCCAGCGATGAACTATGTGCATTTGTTGCAAATTTCATATTTCCTGTATAAATTTGAGGAACAACCTATTACTATTTTTCAGGCTATACTTGTTTTACATATTTTATCGACGAATATTTTAACTGTGGCGTGTTCGTGTCAGCTCAAAAGCCATACAATGCTGTTTTCGAATTTTGCCAAAAGATACTGATTAAATATGAAACACAAGTTGTACGTAATTTTGATTTACCTTTAATGCGGACTTACTGTGTGCTTATACAATATTGTAATTAAGTTTTATTAATATCACATTTAAATAATTCAATGCCAGATGAGGGAATGCAGTCGCCGTTATGGGTACGCTCGAGGTATCCAGGGGGATGGAAGAAATTTTTTTATTCTGATCGACAAATTTTTTTAAATGTTAAAAAAAAAAAGAATGTTTGTATATTTGTGGTAATGTATTTATTTATTCATATTGTTATGTTTATATTATATCATAATGCCAGATTAATTTGAATAAATTAAATAAAAAATGTAACATATCCGTCAATCTTTTGTTTGACAAATAATCTATGTTTGTCATAAAGTGAGAGGAATCTTTTGGAGACGGAGAGCGTGCTGAGTATGCGAAGTGCCCAAGAGAGCGAGCGACGTGTCAATCAGTGTAAGGGCGCCACTTTTGCCTCTCACCTCTGCTCGCATCAATCTTAGTCTGTACCAAACACTCACTATAAGACTGTTTTTATCTATGGACAGTTCAAAAAAGAAATATAGATTCTGTATTGAAAGTAACCTCCGTGGAAAGTATATAACTTGTTTGTTATAAACTCTGAAAAGTATGACACTGACGGATGCCAAGCTCATGAAATATGGTAGTTGCCAAGTATTCTTTATTGAATAATGTTACTTAACCTTTCGGTTCTACGAAGGCACAATTTGTCATTATTTTTCATCACATGGCATTCGAAGCTTATTAAATGATTTGAGAAATCATGAAAGCATAATTACATTAAATTTGAAAATATTTTGTGTAGTTTTATGGTAGGTAGACAAAGAACATTTAATTTTCCAGATACTAAAGAAGTTAGCATAATGAGTTTTAAAAATTGGTACTATGAATGAATTCAACAATTTACCTACAGGAAGTTGAATGTTGATAGCACCGTGCTTTGTTCACGGGTATTGTTAAATAATTACATAAACACACTCAATTGTTTACATAATAAACTCTCCGTAAAATATATTTCCGTTGAAAAAAGCGTAAGTGAATTTAAAAGAAAATAATTTATACCTCTGCAACAAATCTATAAAATAGTAGCATATTTTTATTTGACTGAATAAAGGAATATTTTTTCCATTTTACGTTTTCAATCACTTCGCTATTTTGGCTGAATTAGTAAAATGCTGGATTAGATAATAGGTGTGCAGCCAGAGTTTTTAATTTAACATCATTCAATCAATGCTGTGCTGTGAAAAAGAACATACACCAGTCATAAATCCTAAAACTACACGTGATCATCGATTTGGTTCTTCATATTTTGAATTATAAAAGTAAATATATAAAATAACAAAAACATAACCTCCAAATTCTGTTTATACTTAGAGCTCACACTGAACTGACGTCTTGATTCTTAATTTATTACTTTCTTAACTACCGGTGTCATTAACTTGTGATTAGTCGCATTTATAACATTCGCTCGTTAAACTAATTAACTTAATTGATAATACTTCTAACAGTGTATCAGTACATAAATATTAAAATTTATAAGCATTCAAAGGAAATGGATATCTCTCGCGAATTAAAGGAAATAGTTGAAAGTATCAAGGCTTTAGCCGAGCGGATTGAAGTATTGCAGAACCATGTGGAAGCTGGGAACTACCATCAAAGTAAGTTGCCAACAAAAAAGATAACTGAAGTTATTACACCTATAGCAGAGCCATCCCATCCAAAAAAGAGAATAACCCGATCAACTGCTAAATCTAGCTCAAGTAAAAATAGCCCAAATGCCAGCCAATCCTCATCAAAGCGATATCAAATTGCTCCTGCCTCCGCTCCTGCTGTTACTGAGAATATTGACATTGATCTTGCCGTTGAAGATGAAAAATGGACCAAAGTCCAACGTAAGCGGTCTATTCAATCCACAAATAAGGCCCATGATGATTTGAGGACTTCCGAACATGAACAAGAGAAATCGACGAATAGTAAAATCCTTAATGTCCCCATGACTGCTTCACCTTCACCTTCGATAAAGCAAATATGCGGTACCAGAGTTGGCACATCAGTTTGCTCGGGGATTGAGCGCACAGCATCCATCCACGTTTGGTCTTTACATCCGGAGACAACCGTGGATGGACTCACTGAGTATCTAAGTGAAGGTGTACCAGATATTAAAGTGAAAGTGACAAAAGTTGATGACAAAGGCGAGATACTCATCTTTTAAAATTGGGGTGCCTAAATCTAAACTGAATCTTTTTTATGTCCTGAAGTTTGGCCATTAAATTCAGTTGTTAAAGAATAGCAAAAACAAAATTGATAAGTTCAATAAAAAAACTGTGACTTTTGGAAGATGTAAAGAAAAAATTCAATAATTTAACCATATATTATCAAAATGTACGTGGACTACGGACCAAGTCTGTTGAGCTACGTAATGCTCTTATGGCGTACAACTATCAAATTATATGCCTGAGTGAGACGTGGCTCAACGACTCTATCTATGACGCCGAGTTCTTTGATAGCAAATATATCGTTTTCCGTCAAGATCGGAGATACGGCCAAAGAGGTGGTGGTGTCCTTATTGCCATACGCACTGACAGTGTTGATAGTGTTGCTAGGATTGAGTGCAATCCACGTAATGATGTTGATGCTGTCGTTGTTGGAGTAATGTGCGGTGGGTTGCTTAATAAAATTTGTTGTATTTATTTTCCGCCCAAATGCTCACTAGAAGCATATGAGCAGATTTTCACATTTTTGAAAATATGCCAATACGAAACTCTATTGCTATCATCGGTGATTTCAATTTGTATTCTTCAGCACCGGGGTGGAATTGGAGTTTACTCATTTTTTGAGCTGTGTGAATCTCAAACAGTTCTCTCAGATCAAAAATGCGAGGTCGCGGGTCTTAGACTTGGTGCTGGGTGATGCAGATTGTTGCGTCTCGGTGTACGCAAGTGATGACCCTCTTGTTCCTGAGGACACACATCATCCAGCTATAGTAGTTGAGTTTCCCATTTTAAATAAGAAAGCATCCAGTTATCAACGTGGACGATGTGGTGTGAATGAAGATTACTGTGATAATTATAGAAATAGAGCCTCTTGGAATTTTTGCCGAGGTGACCTATTGCACATGTACAACGAGATACATGACATCGAATGGGACGATATGTACTTGATCGGAAATATTGATGAAGCTGTCAGCGTGTTTTATAGAAAAGTTTATGATGTTTTAATAAAATTTTTGATTTGAATGTGTACTCGGCCATGAAGCGTGGGTATCCAAAATGGTTTTCCAAAAGTAATTACATGTATAAACTTAAAATATAAATGTCATAAAAAGTGGAAACGCTCTAAATGTCAGAGATTATATTATTTTTTCAGAGTTTGCAATAGAGTGCACGAACTCATTAATCACGATTATAAAACATACATTAACCGGATTGGTATGAATATAAATTCAGACCCAAAAGCTTTCTGGACTTATGTCCGTAATATACGTGACTCTTCTGCTCAGCTCTCATCCATGTCTCTTAACGGCAGTGTATTGAATGGTTACGGACCTATTTCTGAGGGATTCGCGCAACATTTCAGGTCGGTTTACTCAAAAATTCCTCCAAAACTTATTCACTCAGAATCCGAGTCCACGCATTCTTCTTGGCCCACTCTTAATATCAACTATTTTGATGAGTCCGATATGCGTTACGCTTTCTCTCGTCTGTACACAAAATCTTCAGTGGGTCCTGATGGTATTCCTCCATGGTTACTTAAAGGCTGCAAACTTTTTTTAAGTGCCCCTCTAATGTATCTATTCAATTTAAGTTTAAGTACCTCCACTTTTCCTGAATGCTGGAGTTTGACTCGTATAAGACCGGTCCATAAAAAAAGCTCTCTGTCAGAGATAACAAATTTTAGGCCCGTAGCAATTTTATCAGCACCAGCTAAACTTTTGAATCAATGCTACATAGATATATCTATATGCATGTTGACTGTCAGTTAACTGATTCCCAACATGGTTTTTAGATCAGCGCGCTCAACTATCACCAATCTAATGGTGTATAGTGAGTATATATCAAAATCTTTGGATTCCCATTGTCAGGTTGATGTTATTTACACGGATATTTCGAAAGCATTTGATAGTGTCGATCACGATATTCTGATAAATAAATTAAGTGCTATAGGAAGCTCAAATAAGTTAATTAAATTTTTTGTTTCTTATTTTGTCAAAACGACGACAATATGTTGAATACGCTGGATGCGCATCAAATATTTTTCCAACATATTCTGGGGTACCACAGGATCGAATCTCGGTCAATTTTATTTCTTATTTTTATTAATGATATTGTGGAAAGCATGAGTGGAATAAAGTATCTGCTCTTTGCAGATGACCTAAAACTGTTTTTAACTATCAAGAAGGAGTCTGATTGTACTATTCTGCAACATAATATAGACTCGATTTTAAATTGGTCTATAAAAAAACAAACTTGACTTCAACTTTTCGAAATGCTTTTGCATTTCTTTCTCTCGCTCAAGATTGCCTATTAAATATAATTATGTGATATCGAATAATACTTTACAGCGTTTATCTGAAATTGTTGATCTTGGTATAACGTTTGACTCTTCTTTCACATTTCATTCACATATTAATTCCGTTGCTTTGCGTGCTAGCAAACTCCTCAGGTTTATAGTTAGGCAAAGTAAACCATTCGAAAACCAACTGTGTTTCGCACTCTATACATTTCCTTGGTTCTCAGTACGCTTGAATATGGATCTATTATCTGGAGTCCATATGAAAATTCCTACAAGTTGAAATTGGAGCGAGTTCATAAGAAATTTCTACGATATTTCTATTTCAAAAAAATTTAAATATTTTCCTTTTAATAATTCCCTAAAAGTGTATTACCCAACTAAATTTCTTTTAGGAATGCTATCTTTTCACTCTCTTGAAGCACGAAGATCGTTTTCGATTCTAAAGCATTTCTCTCTTCTTCTTCAGGGACGAGTTTATAATCCTGAAATTCTCATGTCTATTAATTTACATGCTCCTAATTGTTATCTACGTGGCCGAAACCATATCCAGACAATTTTTATTCTTAAAACTTGTTCGTCGCGTCGGTCATTCGAGTCACCAGTTGCCAGAGCCGTTCGGATGATTAATGCACTGCCTAGAGAGCTGGATATTTTCAAATATGACATATGGTCGATGGTTGATGACGATATATTGTTTAAAATATAAGTGCTATGAAGAATATAATTGTCGTAAAAAGTATACGGTAATTGTTTACTTAGATTAAAAATGATATTAATGAGAAACCCGATTATTAGGTTTGTCTGTTGGAAATAAAATATAGGCTAATCTCAAATACGACTTGGATAATACAGAAATACCCCACGGGAAATGAAAATTTCATAATTTCTGCTAAACGAAAGCTTCAAATTGCAGCGATGCTTAAAGCAAGTTGAATAAAATGTTTTGAAGTTTGCAAAGTAAAATTGTGAGTTCATTTAAACATGGAGGGTTCATAATCTGTACGTAATAGAAAACATGGAGATTACCTATGGCTTTCCAGAGAACAGTCGTTTAAGGATGTCAAGTAGAGGTCCAAGCCGATTCAATCAGTCTTGATGCTCACTAATGACTATCTTGATTGACATGCCTTGGGAGGAAGCAAGAAGATTGGAAGGAATATTGGAAGCAACATGCTGTGGTCAGTGTCACATGTTCCAAATAATGACATAGCGAAAGAAGAGGAAGAAAAAATATTAAACTTTAATAGCTTAAAATGAGCTAGAAAGTACTGGGTTTCGCTTATTTTAGTATCAAGCAATAACTGATACAACAATATAAATAAATAAATAAAATTCTATTGAAAAATATAATGTATGATTATTTTACGAAATTATTGCAAAGGGGAAAGAGTAATCTAAATTATTTTTTTATCATTCGGTAACCTTTTGTATAATAATATAGCTCTTTTTGTGTTTAATATTACACATTTCATAAAAATCGCTTCTGTCTTAAATAAAAATTATTGTTTTCAAGACATGTCTTATGTTTGTTTATTGTAATATTGAAATAAATATACTAAAGAATAAATCTGTCTGAATATGAGTCTCATACCAGCAAAGCACGTGTCATTAAAATAAAAATAAGAAATGGCAATAAAAAATCCTGATTTCCATGATGAAATCTATAATATATTAGTAAAGCTTTGATAATATATTAACTTAATCGTTAATGAGTGGAATGGTTTCGGTTGGTGAAATTTCCTATTAGCCCACTGTTTAAAATTAAATTATTAAATCGTTGTAGGTGTGAAATACAGTAGAAACCTGTATAACACATTTAGCACCTCTGACTCGAAACGTAATGAGGTTATACCTATATGCTTTAAGAGGGCGAGGGCGACATTAATTACAAATAATATCCCACAAATTAGTTTCGGAGAGTTCGCTAAAATTTATGGCTAATCACGGTAATCTAAGCTAAATGATGTGTAATTAAAGTAACTGAAATATAAAAGACCTGAAAATAATTACTGCGTGACCGTATTTATAAATCTAACATATTTGAAATCTGCCCTTAAAAATACTACGAAGTTTATAGTTATATTTTATGATCAGACTGACAATTTACTTGGGCATTGTGTCTCATAGTAATCAATGAAATGTTAAAAATCAATAAAAAATAATTTATCCGAAAAACTTATCTGTTCACTATTGGATAAAAGATATTTAAAATTTCATGCGTTTGCTCGAATATTTACATAAATAACGGTGGGTTGTGCTGATATATACGTTTTGTTATAACCGTTAGCCATATAAAATAGTTATGACTATATTTTATGATCATATTATTATGTGTCGTTTTTATGACTATTAAAACTGTAGACGCTATTAATTAATTTATACGTAACTATTATAGTTCAGGCGTATATTATGAAAGGTTACGTTACATAATATTTATATTCTAGTTGAACCTTATTGCGTTAATCGAACCTATTTTTAGCGTTAAATATAAGCACAGTGAAAATATGTTTATAGCTTTTATTCATTAATATCTTATACATTGTGTATATGGAAGTTTAAGATTGTTCTAAAATCAATCAACGCTAAAATTGATAACAATCAATACTATAAAAACTTTTGCCAGTTGTGCGGAAATGATTTCAATAATATTAAGTACCGCTGTCATCAAATTAACGTCATTCGTTCTGGATAATGTGGGGCTGTGATCTTCAGCAGTCATAATTGATAGCTTTAGTCGAGACATCGCCTACAGACTGTGGTTGGCTCGTTACAATTCGACACGAGAATCATCTGTATGCCACGGGATCGTTTACTGTCTATAAATTTTGCGGAATGAAAGCTACTTCAATCAATGTGACTGGGCTTAATCGTGCGAGCAGGTTAACTAAGTGTTTCTGTGAATAAATCGAGCAATTTTATGTAACGGTTGAGTAATTTTGTTGTCCTTCGACCAAAAGTATTAATTTATGTCATGCAAAGTATTTTTTTGTAAATCCATAACAGCTGCCTTTTACCAAATTTACGATTGTTAAAAATACACGATCTGCAACCGAGTGGTCACCTCATAATTTATTAATATGATTGGCATTTTAACCAACTATATTTAAATGAAGATGACAACATAAACCACGGGCTTATACGGCACGGAGTATTGACGGGTGTTGTTTTAAATACGAATTTACGAGTACTTTTATAAAAAGAAACGCACCAATTTAAGCATATAATATATGTTATTCATATTTCTTCATTCCGACCATAATGCTGTGTTCAATTTCACTTTGCGTGACTCGATTTTTAGGATTAAATAAATCAAAGACGTGACAAAATATTATTCAAAAAAGTGAGCGCAAAATGATTTCAAAAATAGAAAGGAAAACGAGGGACTGATAACAATATTTCCAGCCCGTTTTTTATAAGCAGTAAAGATAAACGATTTTCTTTTCATGTTGTAATGTCAGCACTATTTCAATTATTCGAAGCGTGAAAATAAGTGCTTTTTCTGACCGTTGTATGAAAACACACAAACTATGAAGAAAATAATGTTACAGATTACTATTACATAATAATTTATAAAAATTGACGAATTTCTTAAAACATATGAAAAATGCAATAAGATCATAGTTACAACCGAAAAAGTTAAATATATAATAATGATGTATGTGTTTGATAATATTTTTACGAATCGGACATGGTAAATTTTAAATGAATGTTAAAAAGCTTTTTACCTCAGTATTGTGATTTTATAATCGCTACACAAAAAAAGCAGTCTTACTTATATTATAATGAAATAATTTTGTTAACTTCAGTTTTTCTCTGACGGTAACATTTTGTAAGCTGTAATCCGGTTACCTATTAAGATACTAAATTCACATTTCTATTAAGTTCAGACAATATGTGTTGATTACGCAGAAGTATACAATTTATTGCGGTTGGGTTTCCGCAGTCACATACCTACGTCCTTTTTATGTGTTTGTCTTCAGAAAATATTTATTTATCGTATAAAAACAGATATATAATAAGATAAAATTTTCTGTACCAAAATAAGCAGATATAATAGTATATTTAAAATTTACTACACCGATATTGTATGAGGGTGTTCTTTACGAAAGCTAAATATATGAAAGAGTTATTTTGCTATTGTGGGTAACTCTTTAGTATAGTGGTTGACAACCGGTGGTAAGCGACGTGTTTGTCAAATATTACGTCTCCGAGTCACAGAACCGCTGGTAACTATAAAGTTGCATGTTGATTAAAGTCACAGTCAATCAAAAAAATATTTTTTAATTGTTAGAACCAAGATGTTTTTAAGAACAAGAGTCAACTATGGACATGTGGATTATAATAGATTAATTTGAGTCAAAAATAGGGGATATATTTTTGAATATGAAAGACAAATAAAGCCTTATCAAGTAGCCATAAAACTCAAGTCTCAAAGTGAAATTTTACTCGTCCACACCAAGAAAGTATTTTTCGATCTCCGTTACATATGAGAAGTGAGTGGAAAATGTCATGTCAAGAGCAACGAAGTACCTAGTCAGCTTGAAATAGAAATGGTACGCAGTGTTATTGTAATTACATCATTGAAGCCAAGAATTCGTAAAATTATTTCAAAAAAGTATTACACTAATTAATTAGTAAAATAATATTACAAAATAACCGGAATTGACAGTTCCGATTGAGGAATGTAATAATTTCAACAATCATTATTTAAAAAAAAATTATACTTTTAAAAACAAAATTTATATTAGTGGTCTGCAATGTTTAAAATTGCGAGGTTAGTGGTCGGTGAGGTCCGAAAGGTTGGCTGTCACTGCTTTAATGAACATAATAAAATATACTGAACTCATTTATTTAAAAATGATGAATGAGAATATCGTCTACAGTGATAAAAGAGTTTGCATGTATCATAATTTGTACGTACATATAAGTTGAGTTCAGGACTTACAAAAGAGATAATAAAAACATTCTGTATAAAAAGCTGCAGCAACTTTATTTGCGGTTAAATACCTCTTTAAAGGTAAAAAGAGGATTTTTCGAACATCCGCTTTTAAAACCGTAATATTAGGCTTTGGAGAGAATTCAAAATTTATGTGAGCCTTTGTGTTTTTTATTATCCTTTCCTGAGTGGCTGGGCTGAAAATAAGCTCTGCATTGTTTTATTTACATAAATATTACCTACATCCACTTAAAATTCATAGTGTTTTCTATCGTGCCAAGCTTGATATACGTTAAGAATGGCGTGATGTTCTCTGAAATTGTAAAGGCATAAAACGCCTAGCGAATTTCGTAATACATTGTAGTCGGGGAAATCCTTACCTATAAAATCCTGCCAACTGTATTTTTATGGGCTTCTACCTCTACAGTAAGAGTTTAAAAGTGCCAACAAGAGTGAAAAATGTCACAGTGTATTTTCTAAACTTTGATAAAAATGTTTAATTTCACGAATGCTGCCTAGCACACGTATATATTATGCCACACTGAAATTGCAACGAAAACTTACTCTTTCATTTCACGTTGTATTTTTTTGTTCAATTTTCAACGTGCAAAACAGTTATTGCGTTTAATTTGAAACTTTTTCAGTTTTTGATTCTATTGGTTCATATTACGTGAACAATAATAACAAGTCAACGGAGTGAACATATTTAAAAACATACCACATTTAATCAATTGATAAGTACATTTCATAATAAAGCTATTTTTCACATTAAATAGGCTTAAATTATGCGAGAAAATTAAAACTTAAGTGAAATACCTTAGATAGTTTGTGCTACGACTTACATGTTGTAAATGAATGGTCCCACCAATCCGTCTTGCAAAGGTACGCTTTCAGATCAGTTGCCGTTCGTCCAACAATAACAACAGGAGGTGCTACAAGGGTCCTGATCACCAGAAATACGCTGAATACCGCTACAATTACACCAAGTCTCTTCAGAAGGTTCAGATCAGTTATTTTCACAGCTTTGGCTGATCTCACCCTGAATATAACCGATATCCTGAAAAAAAAAAAACAATATTGTTAATATTTATTTCAGTGATAAATAATTTCTGAATATAAATATTTTGACATTTTATTTTGGTAAATAAAGTAAATTCTTAGAAAATATCCACAATAAAGTTATTTTTGCCAAAATGTACGAAACACCCAATAAGAATTTAATGCAAACATATCTATAGATAAAATTGTATTATGAATATTGATTGAAAAACTTCTTAAGCACTTTGTTTACTTTTTTTCTTGTAAATTCACTCTGCTTTGAAAAAAAAAATTCGCAAATTACTCGAATAGGTGTAATTCCCTGTATACTGTTGATATTTAAGACTACGTTACCATCCAGATAGATAAAAAAATGCTATTGAATAATTCAAGTACAAAAAATGTATTCAAACATAGAATTATTTACCGATAATAATATATCTGAGTTATCGAAATAATATTATTGACAATGATTTCATTATTTTTTTGAAATGTCACAAAGTATGGCATTAATATCTAATTATATAATATAATAAGAAGGATCATCTTAACAAAATCATAAGTAATCTTATATGGCAAATTAATGGCAAGTTTTACTCTGACACGTGTATTTAAATGATAATTTTAACTATGCTTATATTACCTAATCGGTAATCAGATTACTATTTCACTTAATATCGCGTCTAAACTTCGGAGTTATCATCATCTTACTCCTTATCAGTACCGTCAAAATTTGTAATCTCTCATGAATGTTATTGGTATTAGTACTGGCGCCAAAATTATTATCGATTTTATCAAAAATACTCAACACTAAGATTAAAGTAGTCACAAATTAACAGTATACGTATAGTTGTTTACGAAATTCATACAAGAAAGAGGAAAATGATTCTTAAAAATAAAACATATTCTCATTTTGCAGGGATTTAACATGGAATCGCAGTTGCACGGTTTAATGTAATGACATTTATCTTTAATGTACCGTATCCCATATATAAAAAGTGAATTGAGTATACTTTATTATACGTATATATCAAATCACTATCACATTGTTTTAAAATTAGTATATCAATAATGAAAATTTAAGTCACGAATAGTGCTTTCAGTTTGAATATTGGAATTACTATTCATAATAATTTTTAATGATATTTTACAAAATCGAAGATAATCACGATTTTTCCAAATTTCAAGAACAATAATGAATACCGCAGGGAGTAGTTTTTGTTTGTGTTCACCCAACTCGGGTGCTTTTAGTATCTTACCATAAGTCATAATACTTGAGTTTGACGAATGACTCGGGTCTAAAAACACCCTTTGAACAAGCCGTAATTTCAGTGATTGAATGAATACTGTTGGAGTAATCCTACGCAGCTGTAAATTTAAAATATTGTAATACAATGGAATGGTATTGGAATGTGTTTATTTGGGATTTGACAAAATTGGAAAAAGATTTTATCTTAAATTACTATGAAAGGTGTAGGTATCTCATCCTAAAGAAAATATCATATGTATATCAGTGATTCAAAATTTAAATAAATGTGATTTTGATTATAAATGAGGTATTTTTCTTAAAAATTTTAACGTACCATCAAATTATTATTTTAGTGTATAATATATGTTATGTCGAATGTGTGAAATTGCTTATTACATGAAATTCGTAAAATTTTGTCAAATTCATGAAAAGTGCAAGCACTCTCAACTGTTGTCTCATTAGGTAATTAGGCAAATTATGATTTTTCTCCCTAGTTCATGCATTGTTCATAATAGATAGTAGCGCTCCGGTGGTGTTTTTGGCAACTAAACAAAATGTCATTGATTATTTCAAAATATACTAATCGATAACTACAATGAAATTTGTTTTCATTTACCATGCCCAACAAATCTAGAACTATAATATGACGACGTAAGAATTTTATTAAAAGGTATTTTCGTGATTTTTATCGTGCGTTAGGTTAGGTTAGCTTAGGGTAGGTATAATTAGTGCAGATTTACTTAAATAGTACCACATTCATCGAAGTTACTAAAACTGTTACATGACCAATTAATGACGCAACCTAAGCCCGGAACTGTCCCGCATCTTATTAATAATCTTTATAAATCAAGTTAAATTTGACATTCGTTTTAAAACTATTTTTTTTACTGTCATGTTGACAGTTAAACAACTCATTACCCTGCCGAATTCACGCTCTTGGCAGATAATCTGCCTAATTCATGAATGAGGCAATGGGCTTGTATTTTTCATAAACTAGGCAAAATGTTGCAATTTCATATAATAAGGAATTTCAAACATTCGGCGTAACATGTATAATGTTATGTTATTAATAATTCAAATCGGTTTTTTTATATTATTTTCATACTTCGGAAACTATTCGAATTGTTTCAGATTTACTATTCAACATCCGAATAGTTGGAATCCTTACTCACGAAGTTCCGGAAGCCACTAATGAAAATTATATTTAACTACGTGAAGTAAAATAATGTCGTTATGATGTGTGAAAAATAATCCCTCCACTTTTTGCCTATTTAATTTACGCTTCGATAAATTTGAAAATGAGAGATAAAGTAATAAGTGAAAATGCACAGTATAAAGTATGAAACATTTAATATAATTTCATATGGCAGGCAGTATTTCGAGAGGCTTAAGTTTGATTCAATAACGAATCCGGAATATTTCCTCGGAATTATGAGTATGTATAATATATACTTTAAATTTAGGCAAAATTTCACCTATCTCCTTGCCGCATATTATTTGAAGTATCACGGTATGTTTTATAATATTAGAATATGCTTAAGCTTTAGTTGGAATAAGTAAAACATGTGGGTGGTTGTAATGTTTGGATGAAACTCTAAGCTTTGCCTTCATACATAATTGTTGTGCCTAATGATTTATCTTGTGATAAAATAATGCTTATCAGACGTACGTTAGTAGTAAAAGGTCAGCTTAGCGTTAAAATAAATAGCTGAAAGTTTGATTGTGGGCACCGTCCAAAATTTTACTACTAAAAGTACCTTGAGCACTTATCAAATAAGGACAATAAATTTCTTCATAACAAGGCTTAACCCACATCTTCATTACAAAGAAGTTAACTACAAGTAGAAATAAAACTTATTTAAATAATTCTTAGAAGAAAAATACTTAAGTACCTACATATAATAAAAGATTATAATTGATTACTTAGTTATTCCACTGGCTGTGTTACTAAATTTGACACGTGGTTTGCTTCTTTAAGAATAATCTTCAGGCTAACTACATCGCAAGATTATTTATTTCTAATGTAAAAAATGATTCTAGTTCTCAACTTAAAAATGAAGGGTGGCGTAGGTTTGTTTCCTTCTACTGGACTTAGGGAGGGGGTAAGACACAAACGATAACAGTACTAATTACAATAACAGTATTAATTACGATAACACTACTAATTCCGAAAAATTAATTACTAGTGTTTGGAGGTGCAAATCCTAAGGGAAATACACTTAATAATGGTGAGCCATCTGTCTTTCGTAAGTTGAGAATTAGAATCATTGTTTACCTTAGAAATACCACTGTCATTGGAAGCCACCTGTGATTTTTTAATTTGAGAATTAGAATTAGCAGCCAAAAGGTTAAAGAAGCGAAACACATGTAACATTTAGTAACACAGCCAGTGGAATAACCAATTTAAATTTAATACTGAAAATGAATTTCCACAAAGTTACAGGCGAATCTATCGAATATAATTAAGTACATATTGATGACTCTTATGTTTGACCCGGAAGGAAATTTTATAGTGTCCTGATTTTGCGTTTTTAAACTAGGTTATGAAATATAATGATTCAAATATTTTTAAGTCAATATTTCCCGATTTATAAAGTAAAATTGAGTTATCCATAAATATATTCAAGAATGTAACAGTATAGTAAATTGTGTAAACCCAAGATAAGGAAAAAATCATCAAGTTTTTTCTAATAATTCTTTGTATTTTCAGGTTACTTAAGTATTTTGGGCGGTTATCGTAATTCAAGGCATTGGGAATGAAGGTTAAGATAGGTTAGATGTGCGATCTGTGAGTTCAGATTACTAAAACATTTAAAATTATTACCTCATAAAATTTACAAGGAAAGAATGATAATTAATTTGAAAGTTCTAGTTGCCACATAGTAAACTTTGCAATTTAGCGATATTTTAGACTTGAAAATCATATAAATATAGCTAACTATTGTTTAATGTAGCAAGACTTTGTATGTCTACTATTTTATTTATTAAAATAAATTATATGTTTAATTTCATATATCGACTGTGTTTTGGCCAATTGATGTAAATCTCAAAAAATACGATGATGCAAAAGTTGATGATTAGATGTCATTTGAAAAACGATAGGGTAGGTCTCGGCCAAATTATGTAAATAAGAGAAATGAATTGACCATTTTTTGGAAGGAAAACATCATTTTATGTTGGTTTTAGGTGTAAAAATTCTGACCCGGCCACTTGATGTAACCCACTATTATGTCGACACTCCCTACGTATAATCCCGTATCTGAAAACATGAGAATTTACAGAAGTGTATTTTAAAGACTCATAACGCAACTCACCATATAATGTTTTCGATAAAACAGTTTTTACTCTCTCCTGGACAGTTTCAATTTTGAGGGTTACATCAATAGGCTAAAACACCTTCAATATCATGAAAATAGATAAGTGGAATTACTTATCTCTAATATGAATAGCAATTTCACAAAAATGCATATTTTTATAAAAATAGTTTAGTTTTAATATTTTTCAGATTAAGTTTTTATTAGAAAATCAAAGAAGTTGTCTTCCAGTAACAAATTTTTCAAGAAAGAGAAAAACAAATCAAAGATGATTCATGGAAAAATATAATTTCGTTATACAAATATCGTGAATGAGTTAAATATGAAATATATCAAGAGATTGTTCAACAAATAATACTCTCAAGACTAATAATAAAAATTAACCAAAAAATTCATCACAAATAATGGTATAATAAAGATTCACACGAATGATCACAATCATTCATTTTAAGTATCGTACTATATGGCGGAGTAATTAGCACTAGAAAGCATTTTCATTATGGCGGTCCTATTGGGGCGATATAGTTAGAGGCCAAATCGACGACCTACTATTATTTCTGTCGGCAGAAAAAATAAGCAAGCTGGTTGAAAACAAACTATTCTACTCTCTTAATAAAATTGGAATTTGAAGATAACCAACTGGATTGGGAAATTTCAGTAGAATTTAAGAACACAAGCAGATATAAAAATGAAATTTATTCAAATAATACAACAAAATATCGCTAGGTATATATTCTGTTATTAAATGTCCCCAATAAAACATTAATAATTAGGCTTTACAGAAAGTATTTGGTTACACGAGTAACTGTTTTGTGATGGACTCTTTGAATAACTTTGAACTGAATTCGCAATAGTGTCGATAATAAAAGAGCTTGATTAGGGCAGGATAGTAAGTACCAGACAAGAGTGAGCTGTTTATTTTATCTAAGATATAAAAACAAAATGGTAGGGCCTAGCTGTACTTTACTCTGGAGACATAATAATTTGCGTCTCCATTTCGTAGTCATCTATTACAGTTTTGCTTTTATGGCCGGTGTGAAGTAGATAAATTGAAACGAAACGAATCTCCTATCTTTTATTTCACGCGGACCAATTCCCATTTTTGTGTTTCCACAAAGTAATTTTGTTCGGGAACCTTCTTTTTGTTTTTGCTTTCTTGTAAGTTTACAGAAGTAACACATTTTCAACGAGATTTGGATGAGATGTCGGAAGTAATTAACAAACATAATCGTGATTTATTTTTTACAATAAACTCACTATGTAAAAAAATATTACAATGCTATGATTTCATACAATATGTATTGATATTGATAAAGTACGTATTGAATAATAGAACAATAAATTTAATACTTATAATTTTTAAACATTTATATTTTCAATACTTATTATATAATTAAAATGTAAATTTCATTAATTGAGATCAAGAGCATTCAAATTTCAAAAAATAATTATACATCTGAATCTTTTATACTAAAGGTATTTGCAGTAAAATGACAAAATAAAATAAAAAAATATCATTGTGATAAAAATTTATATCATATTTTAAAGAACTTTTGAACTCATATCTACAATAGAAAAATATCAAAAATGGTCGGATAAAATATAACAATGCATATGTTATCGATATTACAAAAAATGGTAGAATATTAACTTTATGATGACGGATTCAATGTTTTGTAGCTGAATATACATGCCAATTGTTTTCAGGTGATGTCTATCTAATTTAAAAGACATTTGACATAAATCTTTTAGAATATCAAAAACCTACTGACGGTTGACATACACATAGACAAGTAGTCAAAAACTTGTTAAATTATTTATTTTGCACATCCCAGAAAATACTCGACTGATAAAATTGAAGAATAGGTTGATATTTTTTGTAGATTATTCGCGTATAAAACAGATTAAAAATTACATCGAAATGAACAAAAGCTGCAAATATATATATATATCTCGATCTGTTATATTATATTAAACGTCTTGAATAAATGAAATGAAAATACTTTCTCTTGTGAATATGTATATCATACATAATTATTTAGGACGTCGTATTTGATCTATTTGAAATGCTCCCTTTTCGGTAAAATATTCGGGAAAAACATTTTTATTAATTTTTAGCAAGAATGAATACGATATATTTTTATAAATCGTTCATTTATTTTTTTATTTATTCTCGTGACATGTGACCAGTATAACGTCACATTAGATTTGTTTAAATAAAATGTAATATATTATATTGAATGTAACTATTGTTTAGGTAGTTTGTATTATAACAATTTACTGAGATTTTAGCGGTGTGACTTTAATTTAGCAAGACACAGCTGCTAGTGATACATTAATAGTTTATTTGATTTATTTGCTTGGTTATAACAGTATGTGAGATTCGATCAATGGAAAGTTTAATCATGTAAATGGTAAGTGTAATAATATAATCTCAAATTATGATGTTTTAACTATTTGCTCTCCTCTGCAAGACCAAAGTATTATTTAACGACTACCCTATTTTATACTACTTAGTAGGAGCCTATTGTTAAGTAAAGCTCCAAGCAATTCACAACTCCTTATTTGTTCGATAATTCATAAATCATGCACAAGTAATGAAAACTGAGTCAGCAGTTTTTGTAGGTGTATTATTTAAAGATTGAATAATATGTAATGTACAGAGGTAGTGTATGTTTGTAAAGTTTTGCCTCTATAAATGTTATAACGTATGAAAGTTACGCTAGGGCGTATCCAATCCCGGACCCATATTATGATCCCGGAGTTTCAGGATTTAAAATTTATCAATTCCGAAATCCCGGATTGGTCATTAAGTGTAATTGCATGTTTTAAATTGTATATTTAAATTGTCCACTATTACTTCAATTGGAATGTATATATGATTTACTATTTATTTTGGGTATCGCAATGCTTTTTTTTATTTATTGAGAGTCAGTCGTTTACAAAAAAGAGAAAAAAATGAATACATACATAATAATCAAAATAGTTTATTTCATTTTATTTTTTGCATTTTTAATGTAGGTTTTATTAGATTGTATCCAAAACAAAACGTGTTCTTCAATTCGACTTATCGAAATATTATCCTCCATCCATTTAAGAAACGGAACTATTTTGTTTTCTTTTTGTTAAAACATTGAATAAAACGGTTGTTACAAAATATAAGAAGGAAAGAGACCACAATTCATAAATTAATTATATGGATATAATTAAAACTATATTCATGCACAACTTGAGGTACACGTTGTTGTTAATCAGGAAGTATTTAATTTGAAATATGAATTAATTTTTAGTATTAAGAGTGAATCCCGAAATCCCGGGGTTGAATAATTGAACGGGATTGGAAGTCCTAGCGGTAATACAATGGTTCACCTTTCACATCGCTGTCATTTTGCACTTGGAGACTGTTTATTACATGACATTTTTAAAGATAGTTCAGGATACAGAATATTGTAAAAGACAAGAAAATTATATAGAAAAGTTAAATGTTAAAAATGAATTCGGATTCGGAGGTTCATTAAGACGTGTTGACGGTTCGAATAATAGGTTGAAATTGAGAGAAAAATTGTTTTGTTTTATTTCAAAGATCTTTTTAATCGGGTTTAAAGATATCTTACGACATCTTTGTATAATAGGTTGACCATGGAAATTTACAATTGATAATGGCATTCGCCGATTTATTTTGAATGATTACGTATTTAAGAAGAATTGATACATTTTAATCAAAGTGTTCATTGTTTTCATTATGATCAATCATTAATAGTAGAATATGTAATTACGTGTTAACATTTAAGAACATAATATATGCTTAAAAAAGGCTCTCAGTATGTAGAAGAATTCATTAAAGTTGAAATGAGAATACAATGTAATTGGCATCATATTTCAGAATTGAAATTAAATGATTACACACGAAGTAAAACTATTCCAAAAGAAAATAAATAGGGAATATTTACTGCTCAAATTGATACTTTTTTTAATTAGTTCTACGAAGAAAAAAATTAAATGGTTATACAATTTTATATGAATAGCATACTCTTTGAAGTCGCGTAGTAATAGAAAATGTCGCGATATATTACCTGTTATTTCTTTTGTAAAAGTCTGTTAATTGTAATATGATCTAGAAAAATATATTTGTTATAATATCAAAGTGTCAATGCAAAAAACATCTTGTATTTTAACAAAAAATCTTGCAGACAATGTGCTATTGGTGCAATAATGTATATAATTTATGTGCACTATGAAACGTCTCAACGCGGAGAAAAGTAAATTTACTTTAGTCTTTCAGAAGTCAAACTTACCGTAAAGATGTATTGGGGTCAGTTGTTCAGTTTACTGCCGAATACATTAACTGATTAATGTTTTATTGCTACTCTGTCAACAATGCTTACGAAATGTGTGGACATCAAGTCTCGTCACACGTTGTTGTTAAGAATATTCCCATTGTAGAGGAAAACGAGGTAAAGTTTTTCTATGACGTACGAAATGTGAGGTTGCTTAAGATTACAAAAATATATTAATTTTCAAGATGAATTTGTTTGTACTTAAAAATTTGTCATGCTCAAGTAACGCCAACCAATTTTAATCCATGACGTCGTGTTACGCGTCACATCTAATTTGTTATGATTTTTATTAGAAGCTTTAATATTTACCAAATAAAGCTAGCCGTAAGTCCTAAAATAGGTATGAGCTAACATAAAATAACACGAATTTTGAAAACAAAAATTGAATTTGTAGATTTTTCCATATATTTATTTATATACGTCAAATTGCAGTTAATAAAAACGATGTAAATTTTTATGAAAGATGTGAGTACTTTTCATCTGATAAAAGTGAATATTGATAACTGAAAGGTAAATAGATCTGTCTAGAATATTGCATGTATTAAAGGGTTAAGTTATTATATTTAGTTTATATAATAATTTATATAATAATATTTAGTTTATGTATTAATTTTATATATTTATGATAATAATTACTGATGAAATAATATACTTCAAAATATAGGTTATTTCTGATAAACAAGATATATTAGCAAAAAACTACAATATTGAAAACAAACACCGCAGGCTTAAATATTGTAAACAGAATCATTTTCCAAACCTAGAGTTTTAAATTTATTTATGTTATGACTAATCCTTATAGTTTAGTAATTATAATAACAAAGCGATTTACGGATAAAATTTTAATGTATTCCACAGAATACAATTACGTCGCAAAAAACTTTGTTAAACGAATTTTAGTTTAGAAATAGTTGTTATATGTATCTGTTAAGTAAATATTTAACACAATATGCGTGAGAAATCAAGGGACGAAGATATATCTATGTAAGTATCGTTATCTAAAAGGCAGCATTGTGTTATCTGTATTTTTAAGAAAACTAGTGAAAATTTATGTTTGTATGTGGGTATAATATAATTACATAATCATTTATTTATATGCTTCATTGTCTTTATTCAATGCCAGACAACTCTCCACGTATATAAACAATAGCTAAGAGGGTATTATTATAGGTAAATATTGGAGCTACTGATTCCAACCAATCAATATACCTAACGTTTGAATACATTATTAATTTACAAAATTGATAATAGCACTTACCTCCAAGTTTTCAGCATAAGTGCTCCATACGTAAGGCAGAAGCCTATCTCCCTTAGCCATACACGTGCAGTACACGTATAGACTGTCGGTCTAGGATACATTGCAATATTGGTACAATAAATGAAGAGTGCGCCCAAAGCGATTACTCTCAAAAGTACGGGACTGGCCGCGCGAACTACCTGAAAGACAATAAGAAAATTAATTATTCACTGATTTATTGATACCAAAATTGAATTATTAAATACATGAGACATTAGACTATACTTTGTAATTGTTCATATCAAAGTGCATTTTACATATCGATATGGCGCAGTTATAATTAAAAAAATAAATCAGAAGCTTTTTCTAATTATTAAAAAATACCAAAACTATGTTCAATGCATACATTAAAAAAAACATGTAATGAATTCGATTTTGTAAATGTCATTACAAATACATATTTTTTAAATAAAACACAACTTGTTTTGTACTATTGCCACATTTTTATAATACTCAGGACCGCTTTCGATCATCGATCAATTGATAATGCTGTCGATGGGCGAAACCGGTATTGATAATTATAAAAATAAGAAAGCAGTAAAAACAAATTGTGTTTTATTTTTTAAATAAAATACCTTTCAAAATCGACAAAAGCGACTTAAAACAGTTTCAGAAAAAAATAGATAAATCCAAAATCTTATTATCAGAGGGATTTATGTGTTTTTATAAATAGGACAAAATTTTAGTATAAACAGGGCCAGAGGCAGCATTTCATGTCTTGATCAAAGTATTATAGTATTGACTGTTAACAAAATTTCAAATGATTATTGCAAAGTGGTATTCAAATAAAAATAAATTTTAATGTATTTACGATTTGAATAGTAAAAAATAACCAAAATAACGATTTGGCGAAAATATCAATATTCTAAAAAATCATTTGGAATGAACGCATTGGAAAATTTTGTAATTATAACATTTACCTAGTGAGCACTAAATAATGACGACCAGCGCGATCAACATTTTCTCTGAAATTCATCCATCGGTAAAATTATAACCCACATCAAATATATAATGAGGATAAATAATCCCACATCATACATATTAAAAGTAAAATATCTGACATCTGCCAGATTAAAGTCTAGCGAAAAGCTACAAAGTTTATACGTTTAAACTTCCTAAAATTAAACAATAATAACAATTGATTGCTTCGACTTGACTAGGCATCAATTTTATTATTGAGATCGCGCAGTTCGAAAGCCCAATTTTCTCGAGTCTGTCTGTTTAATTTCTATTGGCACGGTACACCAGTTTTTCAAATATCAATGTCGTTAAATTATAATCTATATTTGGTTTACAGTAGTCGGCTCAGTTATTGAAAATAGATCGTGAATTAAGTTTGGTCACACAAACAAACACTATCTTAATAATTTGGACAACACTAATAATTTAAACTTCATAATAATTACGTATTGTTTTATGAGGCGACACTTTTTTGCTGGTCAATAAATAAAATACCAGGCATGAATCCTGAAATGATTTTAAAGAATTTGAATTGATATTTTTTACATTTCCATTTGCTTAAAATAAGTGGACAATTCAAATTTGATATTGAAATTCCATCAAGCATCCGCAGTCGATATTAGAAATTTAGTGAAATTAAGATATTCAATTAGATCCCAGATAAAAGTTACATCTGAATCTATGGAAATAGCATCAATAAAATAAGAGGTCAGGTACGTGGTGCAGTGATCAACTTCGTTGGTCTCGGTTACGGATGTGTCGGGTTTGAGCCCAGGCCATCAATGGTTTAACCCCAGTACGGACATTTTCGTAAGTTGATTTATTTTTGTGATGTTTGTGTCCCAAATGTGAAATTCCCTACCACCAATCCGTTCCTACTTTCAATTCATACTCTCTTCGATAAAGAGCGGTCGAGCAACTGAGTAACAAGTGGTTCTCGTAGAAAAACCTCTGTTGAGATACCTCCATTAAGAGTCAATATGCCCCCCACTGGGAGCGGTCATGATAATAAATATATGGTATATGAACATATTATTAAAAAATATATAAATTTCTTTTAAATTGTGTGTATTTCATATTCTGATTAATCGTGTTCAAAAATGTTTTTTTTTTTTAATTTTGCAATAAGAAAATATGCCACGTGGCAAACCGATAGTGATTATATAATATTTATATACGTACATATATATTTCTTTCAAAATTTTGCTCTCTATAAAATTATATATTTATGTATAAATATAAAGATAATTTAAATAAAATATGAAATAGATACAATAAAAAAATTATATTAGAAAAACGAACACCTTCTAGAAGTAGGTGTAAATGTCATATAGCTATTTATGGTAGGCGCGGACAGGGAATAATTAATACATTAATTTTGAATTGAATGTTGTTCATAAGTATTTATTCATAGCATTGTGCTTTCGCAAATGACTTTTAGCCACGTCCTTATGAGAATAGAGCACAGTTTACATAATAACTATCTACTTTTGCATTAGGATTGGATTATTTATGTATTCAATATTTCAATATAATAAACTAATGATGGTAAAATGTTTTTGTATCAAACTAGAAGTCTGCGGGGCCCCGGCCCGTTGGCGGGTTTGGGCGGATAAAGACAATTCAGATTCGGGCTAGGGCCGGGCCAGGCCAGAATAAGGAATTTAATTTCCAGACAAATATTTCGGACTATGTTCAGGTCATGAGTCAACCATAAGGCATATTGAAACTTAAATATTTTTTTCCCATATGTTATGAATATAATTGGATATAATAGCATATATTGTTTGAAAATTATAAATGAATTTCTGTATTGGAAAAAAATCCAGCTTTTTTCTGGCTTTAAAATTTGGGCTTCGGGTCGGGTTCGGATGACAGGTGTGATATTGAGACTCAGGGTAGGGATCGGGCCGGACCTGAAGATGTTGGACTCGACACGAACCGGGTAGTTTTAGAAATTTCGACCCTTGCAGACCTCTATCAAACAGTTATTCCAAAAATAGTTGAATTGTAGGACAATACAAAGAATTATAAATTTTGCAATACTTGAAACAATTTATGTATATAATTTAACAGAAAATAAATTTCATATCGTTCCAAGCATTTCACAGACTTATGTGCATCGTGCATTTCCTTTCATATCTAGGTATTGTTTTGACGTTTGCTTTTTAAATTCTTTTGTTAAGTTATTTGGCTTCGAAATATACGATACGTAAAATTCATGCATTAAAATGATTTTTCATATAAATATGTAGATATAAAAATGAAAAAGTCTTATTTTTTAAATAGATATTAATGAAGTCGCAAGACACACGGTTTCGCGACTCCTGGTACGGAATACGAAAAAGAATTGAACTCAAAAATATTTATAATTATATAATAAATATCGTAAAATCAAAAGGTGCACACTCCAAACACGATATAAAAGTGAAGCACGTATTTTTTTTAAGTAGCAAGAATTTTTACGATCTTTATAAGATAAGTTATAATATTATTATTCCTACCACACATACAGAGACCTTTATTTAATATAAATACGGTGTAAAAATGAGATAGGCAAGTGTTGACAAATATTGTACAATGAAAACACCTTGCTACTCCCGTGGAGATATGTTACCTCGTTAATTTGATAAAGGATGTGTTTGTGCTTTGTAGTATAGGTGTCTATATACCATTTTAGCGCAATAATTCAGCTCATGTAGCAGTGTTATTAACTTGTGTAAACTTTGATTAACGTTAACCATTGTACCTAATCTCATCTTTGCAAACAATATTGCTTTACTATGAGAAAAAAACTCAAACTCTTAACACTACCGTAATAAATCACTAACAATTTGAAAGGCGCCCGAAAATACGTTTATTGTTTTGAAATAGACGCCCTGACGAGCATATGTACCTCTGTTTTATTTTAGTGAATTGATTGGAAATGCTCAATTTCTGTTTGATATATTTGCTTTGAAAATGATTGCGGTTGTGTATTATATCCAATTAAAAACGAAAATATATAAAACCAACAGAAAAAGTACGCTGAATATTTATTTGATTTTTTTTTCAATCGGACCGTTATGAATACAATCGCAAAAAAAACAACTTTTGCGATAAGGCAAGCGAAACGTAAAAAGATTAGGAAAGGCCTTTTGCTAAAAAGCCAATAGGATATAATGCCAAAAGAAAACATTCAATTCATCATTTTTAACATCGGCGAAAAGAAAACCAATTTGGCGTCATTATTCAAATATCCAATTTTATGTGAAAATAACATCGCCTTTTAAAGAAAGTTCTAAGGTTTAAATCGAAAGTGACGCATATTTCGAGATAGTTTTTGTGATTGAGATGCGTAAAAAATAACATTGGTTGAATAAGGGATAAAGATTACGTGGTATGAGTTAGGTAGACCTTTTTTCCGATTTTTTGAATTGTACTATTGGCAGCATGTCTACAAACGATTACGTAAAAATCGATAAATACATATTTATGATAGATCCAAGTACCGAATATTAATTGAAAAAGGTTTAGCATACAAATTTACAGTTTTTTCAATATATATCAGTAGCAATGAGTATTTTTGTTTATCCGTTTTCATTCGGTGATAATGATTGTGTGTGATGGATTTATGCGAAAAAGAAAATCGAAACATCCCTTGGGCTACTTATCCAATCTATAAACAAAAGGTACGGTAAGGTATTAACAAACAATAAAAAAGCCTTTCAATACAAGGGTAACAACATAAATACGCATGAGGGAAAATCTATGGCTATATACTGTACAATAAAATACATGATGGGCTAAAAATAATATTCGATGAATAAAATTTTCCAAATTTAGTTATTGTTTCATTGGGTTGAAGAGAATAAAATTAAGTATTTTATAAGTTGTTCTCCCAAAATGTTAATTTTTTTTACATTATATCATTAAACAAAATTTTACTAGATATTTTCTGTTGAGAGCTTTCAGGCCTTGATTTCGGAACAGAATTATAATGGAAACCTAAGGGAGCTACACCAACGTCGCCATTCCCGACATCTTATCGGTAGCTTTATGTAGCATTGGTGAGATAATGTTTCTATTTACAAAGGTGTAAGTCATTAAATTTAAACGCACTTATATTGTTATGTGATTTTCGTGAAATATTCGAGTGTATTTCAAGTGTTGAAAATATTAATTAGGTTGAATAAAATCTTTTTCAAGAATCAAACATTGTTCTGAAAACAGACCAAATCTGCATTTCTTATTTGTTGTAAGTATACAATTACAATACTGCATAAATCGGTCACTATATTTTGCAGTTGAAATAACGTTAAAATAATCAACCTGTATAAGAAAAATTGTAGCGAAAAAAAGGAACGAGCTTATTCTCTAAAATAATTTCGATCTACAGATTTGAGACCGAAGCGGTTTCAAAACGAATTTTCGATAGAGATAGTAAGTAATAGAGAAAAGCTTCGGTTTGATCGCGCTCCCACGTACACGAATAGACTTACTTTTAAAGACAATATCAAAGCAATCAGCAAAATGTATCAAACATGTTTTTTCTTTTGTTTTTGGATATCGTTGCCAGAGTTTTCGCCGTATGTTTTTTGAAATTGTTTAGAAAGTAATGTAATCCAGACATATTGTACAATTTTACTTGTCGGAACACGGTATTGTGATTGATTAAAACCTTTAAATGAAAGGCGAAGTAAACTTTATATTTAAGCAGAAAGCTTTATGAATTATTTGAAACAAAAGCAAAGTCTTATATTGCTACTCATAACATTATTAATTATTAAGTAAGTAACTACTTCTACGGCTCCATTACAAAAATGATTATTGATTTTGTAAATATTACGATTGTATCCGATATCTAATAGTACGAAAAGCGGACTGTTGGTGGTTCATCTCGTTTTTATTGAAAGTCATCATTCATTGGTACAATATGATTTCAAGAAAAACAAATATTTTAAATCACATTTTGATTCTGACACAATAGATTACTTTATCTCCATTTGATTTGAACCAAAATTAGTAACATCGGACATACAGTACCTGACTACAACACAACTTTTATAAGAAATTTATTCATATTAATTTGATACAACGCCTATTAATTTGATTGTTGATACAATTTTCTGTTTAAAATATAGTGACGCTCGCTATTTTTTCATGCTGTCTGTTTTGAAATTTTATACTAACTGTGATATAACCAAGTAATGGAAAACAAATTATATATATATCTATGTCATTTTATTTATCGCATTTTCACAGATTATTTTTATCAACTGTTTAGGTTGATAAAGCCATTCATATAAAAAGGCTAATTTGTCCTTTATACGTTCGTAGGAGTTTAAAAAAATAGCTGGATTTTTTTTCAATGTCTGATTTAAAGAAACGATTAAGTTATTTGGAAGTTGGAAGATTAGCTTACAATTTTTTTGATTTTCAGGTGTTAAACACTAATTGAAAAGGAAATATGAAAGTCACAAGAAAATAACTAGCCAATCGCAATTTACCATATGTACACCTTTGCGATATACTATATTTTTGTCATTAAAACACAATCGGATGTTGGGAGTCTTCTGTGTACAATATCTATGATGTAAACAAATTATTTAATAATTCTGCGTAGATGTTATACCAGAAATTAATTGAGAGACTCCATAATATCATAATGATTTAATAATCAAACTCATAACTCTTCGGCTTGAATAGAAATTATAACGTATTCAAATCGTGACTTTGTGATTACATTCAAATAACCAGTGTGGTTAAAGTACGCATGGGAAACTCATTCGCATTGGCAAAGCTTGAATCCCGCCTCGGCGTAGGAATTTATTTGAAATCTTAGCATAAATACGGAAGGCCCGGATGTAGCAGAGAGATTTCAATCATTCGAGTCTTTCACATCACGCTACTATTGGTATGAAGCATCTTTCTGTCAACTGGTTGAGTACTGGGTACGAAGAAATCTGTCACATTTAAATGAATGAAACAAAATGTAGGTTCTGGTAAGTGTATTTCTAAAGAAATCGAAATGAAAATTTTAGCTTCGCCAAGAATTTGTGTATAAATATGTATCCACAACCGTTATTACGTTTTTACATTGAATGATGGATTAACCCCTAAGAACGGTTACTTCTTAACGAGAGTAAATAAATCTCTAACGCTGTTGCAAATATAATTATTCCACTGCTTAAACAGGATAATGGATTTAATTTTTGACTGGGTTCAGCATGTAAAATTGGTTATTGTTATTTTGAAGTATTACATCTTGGAAGCAAAACGTAATTTTAACCATGTGTTCATTCACACCAAGAAAAAATGTTTTTGAGAACAAATCAAGAAACCCTATTTTTTTAGGAAGGAGTAGGGCTTATAACCCGGTTTAAGCCGAAACCGGTTAACCGGTTTACCGCGTGTTTTGAAAAAAACCGAAACCCAGTTTATTTCACGCGATTAACCGCGTTTTTTAAAAATATTAAAAAGATTCTTTTATTTACACTATTTAAAAAAAAATCAGAGGCAAGATGAACATATTGTTGAATAATCACTTATGTAACAAAGCTGTCGAAATTATGGACAGAAATGATTTAACACGAAATTTTCACGAGACAAAGATTTTTAAACTATTTGTGTTAAATAAGGCTCATTTTAGACAATTGCTATTAATGGAAATGTGAAAAATCATCCGTAGAAATCTTGAAGAAATCGTTGACTAAAATATTATTTGCTATTTTACATAGGTAAGCAATTTTAAGATTTATAACCTAAAGTATTAAAATACTTACTACGTATGTAGTAAGTATTTTCATATCTTTATGTGTTAGTTATCTTATGGATATTTTTTTTCGTTGTGAGTGATAATTTTAAAGATATATTTTTTATGTTTAACATTCATTAATATAAATTTAAAAAACTTCTGTAGATTCTTTTTTTGAAAATAATGAAATGAGGCATCTCGTTTTAAGCCGGTTAGCCGGTTTTTTTGTCAAAAAAACGCCGAAAACCGGTTAGTAATTATCTCCGGTTAATTGGATACCGTAGGTAGGAGAAATTGCATTAACTGATAATTATGAAATATTGTAAAGCACGTTGTTTTTAAGGAGGTATATATATACTATGTATGTATTTTATAAGCGTGTTTTATTTATTTAGGGAGAATAAATAAGCTTATTTACTAGTGATTATAAGCGTGTAATTTAAAAACTCTTACATTTTTATTTAATCAAAGATTTTATTTGGACTTTGTTTAAACAATGTAAAGTAAGTTATGAGTATTGATTAGAACACTTGGAGTTATTTTTGACTTATATTCCATAATGACTGGTATTCGGTACTATTCTGTACATTTGGTAAATTAAATCAGACGAAATGATCGTGAAATATTGATTTTACAACCTTCGTCAAAAGTCATTATTTATTTATGTTAACCGAGAGAGCGCATCAAAACAAGAGGATATTGGTTGAACGTCGAAAACCAAATAGAATTTATCATTAGATGACATCTCTGCGGCTTCAGTTGTGCAATAAATCGTACGAAATAAGATTTCCGGGTACAAATTGAAAATACATTATGAAACTTTCAAAGGGTTAAAGATAACAGAAAGTTCTATTTATATTGCATTGCGTAATATTGTTTTGTTTCGATATGATTGTAGAAATAAGGAAAGATATTTAGTATTATCACTAAAATAACTGAATTGAATTATAAATTGTGTTGTTTTATACAATTAGTGATAACAATTACTAGGGATATTTTACTTCATTGTAATTGAAGTGTTCTAAGGAAATGATATGATATTGTATTAAATGCTGAATATAGTATGAAATTCAGTAAAAAATAGTGAGCTTATGAACATGTGGATGCACAATAAAATTACAAAAAAGCTGCCGGAAGTATTAGACTAGCGAATCACAGTCTTTTCAAAAAAAAGTAATTAGCCATTTTATGAATTTGAGCCAAATGTAATGTGAGGTATTATAGAATGATTTCACAATTAAACAAATTCAGTTCTGAGTATGATCACATAAAATTCAATGCGCACCATTTTGAAATTTTCACAATATATTTGTAACAAATAAATCTTGGATTAAAATATTCCATGAAACGTGTTTATGCTTTCCGAATTAACTCAATGATTGTATTCTCGAACCCTTAAAATTGAATTATGCATTGGGCATAAGGAAAACATGTTTCCACATCAAAAATTTTTCCTTTTTCTATTTGGAAATATTTTCTGAAGAAAAATATAAATCAGCTTATCTAACAAAGAAAATATTTGCAAAACCTATTCAAAAATTATTTGACTTGATTAAATTAAATGCAAAAATAATCAAATAATACAAAGAAAAGGTTGATAAAACGGTTCAATATTCTTTCTGAAATAAATATACAGTATAGATACAGTAGCTATAATTGTAATGAAAGATATGTGGTTAACCTTCATAAATTAAATTTTATTTTGTTATTCACTAATGTCCAAAAACCTCGAAATAATAAAGAAATGTAATAATAGGCTCAAGTCTCTCATTATTTCGGATGGAAAATTAAATAATCTTAACATTGATGTGAAATGCGGTTAGAAGCCTCGTTTTAAAATACCAAAATCATAAATATTATGGTGAAAATTTTCTTTTAGTTAGCAGTAAAATATTTTTATGATGTAATTATTCAAAACAAAGCAGACAAAAAGAGTTAATCAAAGGCTGAGAGCCTTAAGACGGAAAAAGGTTTTTAATCTTAGTATTAAATTAATGCTGATTGCCGATTAACAATTTTTTCCAACGAAAAAGTGTACAGAATTTAAACGTTAGCTCTTTATTCTAAAAAATATTAAAAGGTATCAATAATTTATGAACTATTATGTCATAATTTTTGGCATTAACGTGAATGCGTAAACATTGTAAATAATATTAACTTTTTTTGTATTATTAATAAACAATTTAAAATTATGATAAAATTAAAACAAAGAGCAGAATTAATTAGTTTCTAGGCTATAGAACTAAATATCAAAATAACTATATAAGGCGTAATACATTGGTAATGGAATGTTACATATTCAATGAGTAGTAATTAATTTGAGCAAGGAAGAAGAATACTGAAAATTCTTGCTTTGTAGTGGCTTCAAACAGATAATCATGAAGTAAAGTTTTTCAAATGTATAATTGGACCGTAAAAGAAAATAAACACTGAATAAAATTATTGGAGATAGTTAGATTTCAAAATTCTTGGGAAATATCAATAACTGTCCAACTAAAATAAGGATTATTTTAAAAATGTATTACGAACTAAATGATTCATTCTTTCAAGGCCGTAACAATTTGAAAATCACCAAAATTTCAAATGCCTAATTATTGTCAATCAAATAAGTTGACATCAAATTTTCAAATTCGTTCAAATACTATCGAGGAATGGATCTCTTCAAATGCGTTTAGTGTACCGGTAGTGTGTCCAGAGTCCAGATGTGACTCGGGAATATAGCCATTGCGATAATGAAATTCGTACTTAGTTTTACGTAATTAATTTTCCTCCATATCGAGTTTTATATTCGCTCTTTAAGTTTGAAAATTCTTTGCTTAATTGTTAATCATGCATGTATTTCATTACAGGTATTCGTCATGTGTGTTAAGTAGCGTAGAATAATTATTGTTATGCTGAAAAGAGATATTTTTTTATTTTGAGACGTGAAATTATTTCAAAATTTTTCAGTTTACTACTTGTATAGTATGAATAAAATATTTAATGTAAGAACAACAAAAATGCTTTGTTCAACGATGTGCATCTTGGCGTATAGCCTGAAGGCTGTACATCTCGGTAAGTAGACCGAGAAATGACGCTATTTTATCTGTACAAAGTTAGTTTAGGTAGTTCTCTGTGAAGAACTCAAATAAACAAGGCTCAAGAATCCAATAAACACTCAGCCTGCTTGCGCTTCGAAACTATTGAATTATACATCAGGAGTCATGTAATGAGAGAAACTCACTTCACGAGACAGTTTTCAACTGTCCTATGGTTCAGGAGTTTTCAAAGTGCTAATCATCAAAAGCTTTATTGCCTTAACTCATTCAAAATAAGGTCAAGTAATTTTGCAAGAGGGGAGATTCATGCAGGCAAAATTAAAAATTATTGTTGAAGAATTTTAATTACAACAGTTGATTATTTTTTGATTTATTTGTAGTATGATAAATGGAAGTACTAACATATTTTATAATATTAGTTTTAGATTAAGCAAATTATTGATTTGATTTAAATTCATATATCGTAGGAAAATGAAGAAAGAGACACACAATACAAACAGATACATACTCACTATTCATTGAACGTTTTCAAAACATCTTTTATGATATGACGAAAAGCACTTTTTGTTGTATTTATTAAAAAAAATATTTTAAAATCAAAAAAAACGGTTTCTCTTCGTAACCAAACAATTTCAATTGATTTTAAAAATAAGTCAACCAATCGTATAAAAGATTCAAATTACGAAAATGAAAATTATTTTAAGATACATATATATAATAAAATGCGGTACAGAAGCATTCATAATGCATGCTATTGGGACCAATTACTGATTATTTGCTCTGATTTTATAAGATGAGGAAGTCTCCTCGGATTACTTGTGAACAAAACAATAATGAAATGGTGAACATCGGCTAGTAAAGTGAAAGCAGGCCTTTCTGTATATTTTTTTTTCATAAAAAATAATTGCAACCCTAAAATGTATTCGTTACAAAGACAAAAATGCAAATCTCCAAGCCTCGTGCTTAAGACATTTAAGCTTCTAGGAAGTTTATTACCACAAATATAATTTTTTTGACTATCTTATTATGGAATTAAAGTAAACGACGTTGTGAAATCAGTGACATTATTCAGGTTTGATTTGCTATTTTCGAACTGGAAAGACGTTAAAAAGCCGTATGATTGGAAAGAATAACAGAAATGATTACTGAAAATGTTTAAATAAAGGGTAAAATATTATAATTAAAATTATATAGGATGAAAAAACAGTTGGGCGAAGGGAAACAAAAAAATCATGGACATTAATATCTATTAGATTCAAATTTATAAATCCAATATATAAAAATTGAAGTTAGATGCTTAAAAGCTTTTCGCTAGCACTCGGCAACGGCGATATAAAAAGCAATGTGTTAAGTTGAGTTTTATTCTTATGAAGTAAAAGTGACATTTAATATTTTTTTTATTTTTCTGGATATATATGTACCACGAGAATTTATTGAGAACTTCTGTTCCATATAGCAAACTCATTCGACGGTGTCTGAAGGCTTCTAAGGCGTTGTTTATTTCTTTGATTATACAGTTTGCAGTTTGAGTTATTTTACAATGGTGACCGCAGAAACTTGAAAACTTTTCAGGGTGGTGTTAACCAGGAACTCTTTCGGGTTTTAAGTGAAAAAGGTCTTCGGAATTAGATAATCATAAAATAAAATGTTGGATTAAAAAGTAATTTATCCTTCCTTATCAGCAAAAAAATAACAGCTTAGAAAACTTAAAGAAAACAATTGAACCCAATAATATTTTAACTCACTTTTTTTGCACGGAGAATACATTTCAGATGAATCACGATGAAAAAAAAATTTAAAAAGTGACTTTAATTACAAAGAAATGAGAGATAATTTTCATTACTTTTAGCAACCACACCTTCTCAATTTTGCTCTATATATATTAAATATTTTTTTAAAAAGTAACCTATAAATGAAATGTTAAAATTCATATTTTTCGATTTCAAATCGATTTACAAAAAGAAGCAGGAGTGATACAGATTTTTGTAAGGCTATTTTTATTATTGTCTTCGGACTTAATTTTGTGTTTTAAATATAATAATAGGTATAGCAACATGTAAATCTTCTATAATTTAAGTAATTTAAGACATCGACTGAGGGTGCTTGATGGAATTTCAATATCCAAGTTGGATTATCGAGATTTTGTACACTTCCATGTATTTTGTCACTAACGACCCTGGTTTCACCTTTCAGCATCTTCAGGCATTCGAGCGCACGAATGAACTCGAATATATTTATCCTTTCGTCAAATTACAACCCGTCGAAATCCGATAATGCTATTATAATTGTAAAATCACTGGTAATTCTAATAGTAGTTGGAAAGTGGCTATTTTGCACTCTGTTAATGTGTTGTTTAAAAAATAAGGATTAAGGCGATTCTCGAAATGTTAACTCAGGTATCAGTGTGGATTCCTAGACGTATAATATTTTATCTCGTAAATAATATTTGTCATATTTGTATCTTCTATATAAACGTTAGACACTGTTTACTGTCAGTCAGTTCGAGTCCATTCGTGCGCTCGAATGCCTGAAGATGCCGGAAGGTGAAACCCGGGTTGTTAGTGACAAAATACAAGGAATTGTACAAAATCTCAATAATACAAATTAAATCTTCTATGTTAAAATGATAATGAAAAGATAGCCCCAAATTGTTTGCGAGCCATGTTTTATGTGAACTAGAACCGACTTATCGATGTTATTGACTGAGCTTCAACCACATTAAGGCCTAAAATTAAGGCATTAATTGAAATTACACTAGAAATCATTAAGTGGCGTGAGGTAAGCTGAATTTTTGACGCCTCTTATCTTAATCGAACTGATTCATCTCTAAAATTCAAATGTCTATTACTTGTATATTACTATACCACCTACGAAAATTATTTAATTTTTTGTTTTAGTTATTATTATAATAACATCTTTTAATTTTGTAGTTGTTTGTTAAGATCGTATTGAAGGGGTACCTTTCTTATACGCGATAGATATATTAAATACATATTAATCAACAAAACATGTTTCAAAAAAATTCTGCAGGGTCACATTATTATTGTAATATGTAAATTATTTACAGTATTTCGTTCTAGATTTTCAACTACATCCAGTGGTGGCAAAGTTAATGGCCTATTTTACTAAGAGTGGTAATGACAATAGACCCTAAAGGTCCACAAAAGCACCCTCTGCACCACAATAAAGCCTTGCCCCGGAGTTTGGTTGACGAGTCGTAAACAAAACGGTCTGATGCCTCAAGCAGACATGCACGCGGCGCCGGAAGCGGTCATGATTGTTCCATGCCGACCACACTCTTATTTCCGTACCATATTGGATTTGATGCATGTATTGTTTGCATATTTTCCACTAGCAGTGTTTAGTCCCTCTTGATTAGGGATTCTAGCTCGAATATTCGAATTTTCATTATCATAATATATCTTGGGCCCTTTTATTCGAATACTATTTGTAATATTTTACAAAATTGTTGAAAGATCACATCACAATATTTCCAGATTTTAAGAACAATAATGAATACCCCGGGCAGTGGTTTATTACGATGTCGTGATACCAAAATAGCTATCAGTAATACTAATATTATATCATTCCTCTAGAATTAAAGATGTAGTTATTTGAAGAGGAATTCATTCAAGTAAAATCAGGACATTATCGTCCAAATAAATGAAGATTCAAATTATTTCAGAACCTTCAGCAACAAAACTTAATTGTGTCCCAATACAAATAAAACTACACTTTTCATATTTAATTTTATTGAAGATTCTTCCGTCACTTCACTTATTCATATCTGGTAAACTTACCTAATCTAATTTAATAAATTACAAATTAAAATAATTTTACCGATAAGGTTAATCTAAAGCTACTTCACAATTAGGGATATTCATTTCATTGCTTAAATTATTAATAAAAAACAATTTCATGTGAAAATTTCGCCTATACGATAGAAAGAAAATAAAAAATATTTAAGTATGTTTTCAATAAAGCATAAGGTTTGTTTTTATAAATAACTTGATTTACTTTTGTATATTTCATGTCTCTCGCTCTTTGTGGTGTTGAAAGTCTAGCGTTTTTACGTTAGCCCACGGACTGAGCGGTTAGGCTCATTAATGACTAGATGAGCGAACTTGTCCATTAGTTGATGACTTACCCTTTTATAGATGTATCAAGATGATTAACTCGTAAACGTCCGACGAGCTTTATAATAAATACTGTTCTAATAATTAAATAAAAAGTAGGTAACAGACTCGATTATTCAGACAACAAAAATGTGTCATCTCTAAAATAATATTAGGAAACTAAAACATAAAAGGAAATCTATTTGAAAGTTAAAAATAATGGTTAGTATAAGGTTTATCCAATTATCTATTCATTGTCAAAAATTGACGGACAATGAAGAAAGATTTTATTTTTGCTACGCCATGTGAAAGTCATTTATTTGGATTTTAGATAAAAAATGGTTTTTTCACAAACTGTCCGTCAAAAACATTGGAAAAATAGAACGCAAAATATGTATTGTATTCGAGAGTATATAATAAATAATCAAATTGAATTACGTGTTGTTGAAATTTGAATTTTTAATTATGTTCATTTTTATTGAGTGTGGTAGGTACGTAATGCAATCCATATATATTTAAAAATAATTTATCAAATAACGAAAATTTATCAGAGCCACAGGTGCTCCGAAACGTTTGCTCAACCACGGCACATTTAAGCACTCATTAATATTTCGCTGCACAACACAACACAAAATATGTAAATTTCATAAACAAACTTAGTTGAATCTTACAATTTATTTATATGTTTTTATTTGATGAATTTTAAATGGTAGGTGGTGTATTTTTAATAGAAGCCAATTTAACCGTTGTACCTTTTCATATTAATGGAACACTAATAATCTTTCTGTTTTCAGTAATAGTCTGGTTGGTCCTTTAGAAAATTTTCAATGGTCCTAGCCGTAGCTCTTTTTGCCAGAGTTTCTGTTTGAGCCCGCTTTATTTGTCTGCATATATCAATAACTTTTCATTTTTTGTTTAATTCATTCAGATGCTTAAAGATGTCAGCAATATAGAAGGTTCATCCAATGATTATTTTACGTTGCTAGTTGAGTTTTGGCATGTTAATTAAAAAATAAATTCCTAGTCTCAGAAAAGTTCAAATAATCTTACCAAAACTTTGTCTCAAGAAAGCCTTATATTTCTGTGTGAAACAATCGGAATTGATATTTAAAAAAATGCGCTTATAAAGTTCTTGATTAGATAATGTGTACTATTTTGATACATTCCTTAATTGTTTGTAATAAGACTGACATATTTTTCGCTATTAATACTTACCAATCTATGCAAAGATGTATAATTTCTACTAGAAGATTTTTCATTTTACGCACGAGACAAACCCTATTTTATTACCCAACATTGAAAATGCACTATCCGCGCAAACACTAATACAATTATTCCCTTTAATATCAAAATAATTCAATATTTGTTTCAACAAGAATAATTTTAACCGAAGAGCTTTGATTTTTTTCGCTCTACGATGCGGCACAACTTGGATCGTTTCACGACGCACTGTTTCTGGAGCACTGGCTTACCAACAGATTTGTATTGCAACCGAAAAGTCAAGCTTAAAAACGATTTTCAGTACAATATGACTAATAAGGAATTAATACATTTCCATTTGTTCTAACTTTCATTTACTGAGTTAAGCAACTAGTTAAATAAATAGGATTTCAAGAAGATAAATTTGACTGAAAAGTTTTATTCAGTTTGTTGGAAACACATTTATTTTTGTTTAAGTTTCTTTAGAGCACTTACAAGATTTTGTTTTCACGAGAGCTAAAAACGATTGTGATTCTGAATAATAAGCGTGGAAAATTTTCTGACAACAAGGATTAAAACTTGCATGATATCTCTATTATATAGCAGACGATAAATATATCTGTCTGTCTGTCAGAACTCCTCCCATACGGTGTACTATAGTCATGTAAAATTTGCACATGTCATTCTAGCTGTCTAGATCAATTGTGCTATTTACAACTTTCGACTATCAGCTTTTAACATTACTATTAATTGATGGAATATACTGTGTGTGTATCACATGAGGTACGGTCCACGCTGATATTTTAAACATTCAACATTAAACTATCGTTTTAAAAAATAAAACACAAATTTGTTTGTACTACTTCCACATATTTATAATGATCAGGACCGGTTTCGCTCATCACGAGCATTATCAACTGATAAAAATACAAACATAACAGGCGTATTTATATAAAATTGAGTGAAAAAATGAAGGGATATAAAACTGATGGCTCATGAACTGAGACAAGAAAATATTGATTAACAAACAAATTATACATAAATCAAATGAAAGAGTCTAAAATTAAAATGTTATGGACCTCTTGCAAATCATTAAATACTAATCTACAATCACAAATATACCTACATTATAAGTCCATTTAGCTGAACAAAATTATTAATGACGATAATAATATAAAATGATGACTCAGGGAAATTATAAGTAAAAATTAATGAACCATTTAAAAATAATCAAATATTAAGTGTGTAATTAATATGAATAATAAACAGCCATCTTAAGTGGAGAAAGCAGAGCAGCTATGAGTATCCAATAAATTTTAATATCTGAAAAACAAAAATTACAGAGACAGAATCAATTCTTAAAAGTTAAAAATGAGAGTTAAAAATAACCTTACAGGTATAATACAAATTAATGAATCGGATATAACAAAAGAGAAGATGCAAAGACGGTTTGCTCATCATTTTAAATACGCCTGTTATGTTTGTATTTTTATCAGTTGATAATGCTCGTGATGAGCGAAACCGGTCCTGATCATTATAAATATGTGGAAATAGTACAAACAAATTGTGTTTTATTTTTTAAAATATAATGTCTTTCCACCAAGAATTGAAAGTTAACACCTTAAAAGTAATTAAACTATCGTCTAAATGTTAGCACCCTCTATTCCTGGCGAAGCTGGGTAATACATACTAGTTGTATATAAACAACTTCATATCGTAATGAATATCATGTTATTATAAAAGAGATAGTTTTTTAAAGCGAATAGAAAAACATATATTTGTAATCAATATTATTAATAATCAAAATCCCAAGTATCGCATTTTATACGATATTTTCAGTTATTATTTTTTTGCCTTCTGTAGAAACAGTAGTCAATTGAATGCTAACCGAATTCCAGTATGAATTTTTAAAAATATGAACCCTTATAAAATAATAAATTATAAAATAATAAATTATATTAGAAAAAACATTTTGAGACATTTTTTTATGATAAAATATAATATGTGAGTTGATATGACTCATTCTTTAGGGCGATAAAAGAACCTATATGATATATTTCGTATCGTGAGAAGCATACATTGCGAATTCATTGAAGCAGATCAATTAATATTATATTAGTATTGAACAAAACTCGTTGCAGTAATTAACAATAATTTGTCATATTGATATAGAGTTTTTATGATGAGCGTAAGTAACGTCTATGACTGGTAGGAAGAATTTAATATCATTCTGTGAGAATTAAAGCAAGTGATATTTGAAAGATAATATTGTAATAATTAATGATGAAACAATATAACTTGCATATATCGCACTAAGAAAATACTCAATCTGAATAGCTTAGATTGTTCTCAGTATATGGAAAATTTTCTGAAACAAAATGTTATTTCGGGAAAATAATAATATTATAAGAAAAGATTATTGAAGGAGCACTTCGAAAATCAGACTTTTAAATATCTATAATATAATGTTGGAAATGGCTATTTGCTATTCTTTATTATTCTGCCTCAGTAAAACACATTAATTAAAGTAAATGAATAATAAATTGAAAGAAACGTAAGTGTGCATACTATGATATTTTGATGAAAAGTTCTTCAGTTAGATGTTCCTTTAATGGTCGCCATGAGTCATTCTTATTGAACTACAAGATGAAAGCTTTTCAAAGCTTTTCTCTTACCACAAAGGGATTGCGTGTAAATACGGCAAACTATGTTATTAAGGCAATTTGGTTAGAATGTGGTTTGTATCAAAACTTGGATCCCTATTTACAAAATATATGATATAATCAATAATAGACTTGATACCAAAACTTACAAGAAAAATCTCACTGAAATTCAATGATACTTAAACACTTTTTTGAATAAACGCAATGTAATAATATTATGTTTCAAGTAAAACATATGACATATTTTTGAATGGATATACCGATATGTTGGTAGTTTAAAAGACATGAATTGATATTAGTGAATATGAATTCAAATTTGGTCTTTGAAAATAGTGAAGAAGGATTTTTTTTCCATGTCCGCTCCCAATGTGGAGCATATGGTCTCCTAATGGAGGTATCTTGACAGATTGATTTTCTACGAGAACTGCTTGTCACTCAGTTGCTAAACCTCTCTTTTCTTTTTCGAAGAGAGTAGGGATAGAAGGATAGGGCTATGACAGGACTAGTGGTTAGCTAACCGCTCTCGTTACGCCCCGTGAGGATGGGATTGGTGGGAGGGAGGACTCAGACTACGAACAGAAATCCATAAATCGATTGAAAGATCAATCTATGAAAACCGTCCGCACCGGGAATTGAACCCGATACATCCGTAACCGTAGCCAGCGACGAAACCAACTGCGCCACGGACGCTGCCAAAAAGGATTGAGAGTAGAAAATGGTGGTTTTCTAATAATTTCATTTTTAATAATCAACATTTGCAAATCACTTGTTATTGGAGAACCATACTTCAATGCGGATGATGGGGTTAAAATGTTGCTTATAACCATGGGGGATCATAAATTATTCAATCACGAAATATTGGAAATCAATAGAGTCCAATTAAATTCCTTAGCAATTTTGAACGAACAACTGAATCTTCCAAACTCTCCTCTATTTGTACCCTTTACGTGAGATGAGTCCATAAAAAAAACATGAATTAACATTAAAAATTAAACATAAATTAACAATCAAAGTAATGAATTTCCCATATTAATACATTGGTCCATGGTCACCTTAACAGAGCTCATTTTAAAAACCCTCCTATGTTCAAACGTAAGGTGGTCACTAGTTCAGATGTTAATTTCTTAGATATATCTATAACATTTGTCCTATTTTATTTTGTACACAATCGTTATAAACTGGCTATTTGAATAAGTTTGAAATCACTCGTGTGCTCGAATGCCTGAAGATGCCGAAAGGCGAAATCCGGGTCGTTAGTGACAAAATACATGGAAATGTACAAAATCTCAATAACTCAAATTTGATATTGAAGTTCCATCAAGCACCCTCAGTCGATGTCTTAAATAAATTCAAATTTCGTTATTATTTTTCATCATGTTCATTTAACAGAAAAATATCACAATAAACAATTTATCGTTTCTAATTAGGGTATTTGAGGATTTATAACTTTATTGTTCGAAAATTATTTAGTCGTTGAAGATTTTATAAATAAACTCCGAGATCTCCAAAGTCATAATATCTTATTTGAGACATGGAAAAGGTTAAACGTTATAAGCCTTGCCTATTGATAATTAAATTTCAATGATGCTTACGTTTTTGTAAAACGCGGCGAGTTTCAGGAGAGGAGGTAGTTATTAATAAATCGATACCGGTAAGTACGTAGTTTGATTGGCGAAGAGAGTATTTGTATAGAAAATAATAGGGATTTATATGAGAGGAAATAAATAAGGAATTTAATATAATCTCATTATAATGCCATAAAATTGAATTTTGCCAAGTTGTTATCGTAACAAGGATCGCCAAGTCTTTTTGTTTGGCAAACGAAGCGGTCTTAGTAATGAAAAAAAACGTTCAAGTACATAAAGTAACTATATAACATAGGACCGATTATTAGAATAAATTATAAAAATATTTTTTGGGTGGAGAAAAGTGTCAAAACTTCAATTTAAAAATACCAGTATTCCGCGTATATCCAAACATTGAAGAAAAATAATATTTATAAAATATACGTAATAAAAGTTTTTTTTTTAATTAAATGAAGCTTAATCGTTTATAATACTTTAAAAATAAGTATTTTTGTTTTAGAACTTCCCTTCGTATTTATCACAATATATGAATCTTTTTAGAATACATTCCTATAATGAATGTCAGTTTAAGTGCCACAAATCCTTTGTTATTTAAATGGAAATCTCAAAAAAGTGTCACGATTATCTTGAAATACCGGCTCTTTAGGGAAATATAGTAGTTATATCTTTCCTAATTCTCATAGCCTGAAGGATTATTGGATTTATTATGCAACATTGGACTATAAAGGTGAGCATAATATTTGTTAATAATCTTAAGATGCTAATTCAAAGGAATTTTCATCTTATGGTTTAGAGAGAGGGGAGAACCTAAGGTTCAAAAGATTTTATAATTTGTACACGTTTTTGCAAGGAAAATATTTTTAACGGATTTAATTAAATCTGGGTAATAAACCTTGAAATTTGTAAAAACTTTTCATTTTGTGAGAGAAGCGATTACGATTTCACCATAAAAGGTGAATATATTTTTTTATTATTTTGTATTGTCCTGTGATTCGTGTTATGAGTGAAAACTTTTGGTAGAAATACAGTAAATTTATTACAATCCAGGACAGTTTTTGCTCAGCGAGCAAAAACTCAGTTGACAATAATCCCTCTTACGAAGTAATTAAATAATTACTAATAATGTGTAACGACAATTGAGGGCATAATGATATTTCATTAAATTATAATATATGATATTTCACGACGTTGAAGTTAATGTAGATAATACAATATGTTAGGCTCAAACAAATCAATAAATTATACCTTATATAGCACATAGATCCATAAAAAAAGAGATTGCATTTTGCAAAAATGTAAACAAATCACGCATGTGGAACAGATTGCAAAATTACTTTGTTTTACGACATCCTACAAATAATAAAATGTTTCAGAAATGTTGTTTTACGATTGACATCACAGCCGGAAGATATTTATGCCTCATTTAATCACCAAATACAATCCAAATGTTGTTATTTAGTGATGATCAAAATGCTTTTAAGGTATCATAAAATTGCTTCCTTTGAATAAAATGAAACATTATACCGATTTAATGATTCAGATCTTGTAATACAGAAAAACATATCAGTAGTAAATTAATTTTTATGGTTAAAAAGTCTTAAAAAGTATTGACTGTAATTACAGCCATAAAAGGGTAATTTTGCTTGCGTTGTTGCTGCACATTCTTTTAAGAAAGGTTAATGATTAGAATATGAGGTTAAGATTACTGGATTTTATAAATTGGTCTTTACTATGTTTTTATTATAAGATTGGAAACAAGAAATCTATTGCACAAAATTAATATGACAATCGAAAAAAAAGATAAATTACTTCATATAAGACCGAAAGATGCTATATTTATTCAAACATACAATTGCTTAACATATTTCTTAGTAACGGTTTCTTTGAAATAGAGTCTTTTATAATCCTAATACATAAAATTATGAGCAACAGAATGTTTGTTTAAAGTTTTATTTCGCATCATTCAGCGATGTTCGTTATATTCAATCAGGTAAATATAACATTTACAACCATTTTCTTGAATGCTCTAGAATATTGAATAAGTCGCAAAATTCTATTCAAGCAATGATGAAATGAAGGGTATTTGGCAAAAGAAGCCTACGCACGTAAGAAACGGTATGTCTCATTTTCCGACAACGTGTTTTATAATTTAATGTTTGATACGTTTCTGTAATGAAACATTTCACTATTTAGCATATTTTAACATAATTTATCGTTTTATATGCCCTTTAAGCGGCCGCCATCATGGCAATTGCGAGTCAAAATTCGTCTCACGTACACGGGATTCACTTCAAAAGAAGATATTGCCTGCAGGTCACGACTCTGACGACAATCTTAACATTTCAATATATCAGAAAACATCTCAAATGGTTAAATTTTGTCATAATGCAAATTGTTTTAATAAGATGATAACAGATAATTAATTTATTATCATTCTCTTTCGGTTATTTAGTCACTGGAAAGAGAAATTTACAGAAAATTTTCTAACTTAAAGAATAAAAGTATTATTTTAAAGATGGCTATTAAGTATAATAAATAACGTTAGAAGTTGCAATATCGAGTATACTTGTGCAAACTAAAATGTTTCAAGAACATAATGTCATTATCTGCTGTAGGAAATCGATTAAAATGTGAAGATTATGATGAGAAAATTAAAATTCCGTTTTTGTGAAATCCACAAAGAATTTACAGCAAACAGAATTTGTATTAGAAAACAAAATTCACTTCTCATATATCAAGTGAACATAGAATTATGCCACGGATGATCTCAAATATATATTCGTTTATTAATTGACTTTATATTTGTAGGGAAACATTCTTTTATTATGTGAATTATATAGCAATATAAAAATGAAGCCGGAAAAGATTTTACGTATACTACAGGATGAGTGAAAATGTACTAAAAATGTTTTTTTAGAGAGAAATTAAGCTTTTATTATCTTAAAAATAACGTAGTAAATAAGAACTATAGACTGTTATGTGCATAGTATTTACTAATAAACTTATTAAGATGTCTCACCATTATTCCAAGCGTATGTATCATAAGACTGGTGAGATTCCGGTTGACATAAATAGCAATATAAATTTAACATTGCTTTGTACCTTAGACAAATTTAATCATTAAATTTCCGTTTATTATTTTTTGAATAATTGATGTGATATTGTTGAGCATTATCATTTGCTTATTGATATAAGTATAAAATAGCGACAAACCGTAAAAATTGTAGCAAAGAATCATGTATGGGTCTTAAATATTTCACATGAGAAAATCCTCTTCTAAAAATATATGCCAACCGATGTGGATAAATTGTATTAAGACATTTATATGGGTTATTATTAGTACCCGGTAAGACACGTGTCATGAAGAGGTAGGATAAGAAAGAGGCATGTTTGTCATCAACAGTCCATAATTCGGGACTGGCGAAGTAGCAAATGGTCTGAAGACTAAAATTATATCCCAGGTAGTTAACCAGGGGCGATTATAACTTAACAGGATAAATGGCGTTCGTAAAGAGAACGCGTCTGACCTATATGATTGTCTCAATACAATTTATTCACAACTCAACATTTTCAAACAAAGATATAACCCAACCTATCTGGTTTTTTCCTCTTCGCTTTTTTCCTGTACGGTTTTTACCTAGAACCTTATAAAGTGTATTTTATTTATTTCCTGTGACTTCTTTACGAACAAACAAAAGTTACTTGGAGAAAAAGTAATCGACAACATTATTTATTTTGCGCATGCTTTTGAATGGAATCATTATTTTTCGAGACGGAATTGCAGCCAGTCTCTCTGTACTGAGATACTTATATAGTCGTAGATTAAAACTATCTTAGATATTGAATGAATACCACACTTTAACGATATTTTTGAACTAGCAAGTGATGTGAAATATACAATAAAATAGTAATTTACCAACTCCAGATCTGTGCAAAAGATTCTAGCTATTTCATTCCTTATTCACATTTTGCGTTAAATTTACACTTAAATTTAGCTATCGCTTCTCGTGATTCAAATATGAATTGCAAGAAAAAAATCTTTTCGCCAATATTCATGTCTATTAAACTTTCAATAAACGTAATAATATTACATGTCAATAGTGGCCAATAATGGAAATTCCTGATTACTTTCGTGGTCAATTGTTAATCTTGAACATACTGAGCTTTGCTAGAAAAACAAAAATGTTTTATTTGTAGGATATGCGATATAAATTATTCCATGAATCTGTTTATTTGAAAAGTTAAATTTTTGAAGCTCTCTGACAAATTAACAACATGTAATCTCTCCTCCAAATGGAAAGACTAAAAATGATATATTACAATATCGTATTACTACACCAAACTGAAAAAACATTATTTTATTCATAACTAAGTTTTTTTTGTTATTTCTTGAGTAATTTACTGGTTGAATTTGAATCGATTTTCCTAAATTTAAATATATTATCCTCCTCTCCCGAACAGAATTTTACTGTAGTTGCCAAAATGAGATGCTTTCCTTGTTGCACTTTTGATACATTTTGTGACCATTCGACACATAGATAGCTCCGTGCAGAATGCGTTATGAAAACAGGAAGCTCTTTTATGCATAGTTGAAATACTTCAAAATAATAATGGAGAATATATTTGTGTCTATTGAAAGAAAGGTACGATCAATCTAACTTTTCGAACGTAATAGCAAAGTGGTAGCGTAGCCACATAAATGAATTATAAGGTTACAGTCCTATAATCTACAACATTTTTATTTCATGAGATCAAGTTGAAACGCATGTTTTATTGTGAATTTAGTAAAATGAGTTTTCAATAAATGATCTATTACGGTTATATCGTAAGTGGATGACTAACTATCTACAAACGTGTACACCGTAGCTGCATAAAATATAGTCAAGATAAGGCCTCCCATTCGATTTATTGTTTAAAGACGTTTATCGTTTCAAATAATTAGTATCTCAGGCTCCTGAAATTTTGTCATTATGCTGTAACCCTACCCCTGCATAAAACTAACGTATGTGATAAATCTAGTAGGAACACTAAGGTTTATGCCTTTAAGGCTTTCTTAGTGTTCATGCAATGCTTCAGCTCCATAGGATTAACAATATTTTATTGCCGGCAGCTTTCAGATGCGCAACTGGGTGAACACAGTGCTGAATGTTCACGCAAGATTCTTATACGACCATATATACAACCCAAATAGAACAATATTAAGTGATAAAAACATCATAGGAGAATGTGTACTCCGTTATTATCCAAGCAAAGTAAAACTTTGAAAATGAGCATTGGAGTCTATTTATGCATGTAATAATAAGGTTGAATCAAAATTTATACGTTTAATTATTTATAATGAGAAGCAGTTAATTTTATTACTACAATATGGTTTAAAGAGCAATGCTCTTCTACTGAATACTAAGTGTATCTACCATATTGTTAGTATGGATTTTATCTAGATATCTTTTTGTCTTTTTATTATTATACATGTTGTAATAATTTTTTTTTCACAAAATAAAAGATAGCATTTATTCTACTGTGATATAAAGCAAAACCCATTTTTATTCGTTGCTAATAATGAAATCTGTAATAAGTACGTATCACAAGTAAAATTTAAAATAAATAATTTAATATAATAAAAAATAGTATGGCCAAGTTACAGCTAGTTAATGATATTTTTATTTGAGAATGATATTCACTTGACAATCTGTAAAATATACAGGATTATTTAAAAACAACTATTTTTAATTTCTATATCATATACATCTATATCGTTTAAACGGCGACCGTGGCGCAGTTGGTTTCGTCGCTGGCTACGGTTACGGATGTCTCGGGTTCAATTCCCGGTGCGGACGGTTTTCATAGATTGATCTTTCAATCGATTTATGGATTTCTGTTTGTTGTCTGAGTCCTCCCTCCCACCGCCAATCCCATCCTCACGGGGCGTAACGAGAGCGATTAGCTAACCACTAGTCCTGTCATAGCCCTATCCTTCTATCCCTACTCTCTTCGAAAAAGAAAAGAGAGGTTGAGCAACTGAGTGACAAGCAGTTCTCGTAGAAAAAATTCTGTCAAGATACATCCATTAGGAGACCATATGCTTCACATTGGGAGCGGACATGAAAAAAAAAAATATCATAGCAGAAATAATGACACGTTTTATTGTATAATATATAATAATTCATATTGTATCAAGTTTTTATTAGGGCTTCCAATCCCGGGATCCGGGATTCCAAAATCCCGGGATCCCAGTCAATTATTCAATCCCGTAATCCCGGGATTGATATTCAGACAATCCCGGGATTTCGGGATTCATAAATGCTATAAAATAATTCATAATATCGAATTAAAACTGCCTGATTAACTACAACGTGTACCTCAGTTTGTTAATTTACATAGTTTTTTTTATAAAACCTACACAATTAATATAACCTTTTGTAGTCTCTCTCCTTCTCAAATTTTGTAACAGCCGTTCATAAACAATTTTAAATGGAGGACAAATTAGGACAGCTTTTTAAATGAATGGACGACAATATTTTAAAGCTAAATTGAAGGACTTGGTAAAACCTACCATAATAATGAAATAAATTAATTAAAAAAATATATTGATCAATACGTTTTTATTTTAAATATTTCTATTTTTTTAATGTCTGATTTTAAATCAAAAAAAAATTCCAATACCCAAAAAAATATTTAGTCATATAAAAATTCCAATTGAAGCAATAATGGACACAAATAAAATTTTAATGTGCAATTTAACACATGAAATTACTCTTAATGACCAATCCCGGGATCCAGGATTGGATGCCCTAGTTTATATCGTTGGAGAATAATCAAGCTTTACTAAGATGTAAGCATTACCAACTGATAAAGGCATAATTTTTAAACATTTAATTTATATTTGATAAATTGTCACCGAATTAATATTTAATTCACGAAATTCATAAATTTGAGAGAAAAATGGTGATAAGATCCAAGTTATTTTAACAACAGCATTTTTAACAGTGTATGACTTATATGAGTGTAATAATCATTTTATGACCTATAAAATCGTATCCACAGAATATGTGTCTTTGAATATGACTTTTTTGTTACAATCATGAGTCACAAACGCACAGAGCCTTAGTGGTAATTAGGGTTTCGTTAGGGAATGGCATAAAACGAGCTGTACAAATATTCTGTTGTAAGTATAATGCTACTCCATTTGATATTAAATTTATTCATGTTATATTCTAAAGACGTACAGAGCTATCATTATATCGTACAATTTTATCAACATCGGTTTCAATGCAGTAGATTTAAATGTACAAGCAACTTTGTACAGAATTATTATTAGTTCGAAAAACGCGCACCTAAATGGCATTTCATTATACTAGAATTTTTAATAGAACCTTTACCTAGACAGAACGTTTTTTTACAACTATGTCATCTGAAATTATTCTTTGGGGGTGGTAACGATGGTAGGATGGATTGAAAAATAATCTGAAAGTGTTCCTGTAGGAATTTGAACTCATGGACACCGCGACCGAAGAAGACGAACATCCAATAGTGTTGACCACTCTAGTTCAGGAGTGGCGTTTACTGCATATGAACTTATGATTTAACATTGGAATAAAAATAAGAGAATAATGTAGCTCACAGTTATAGATAAGTCTTTTTCTACACAAAAAAGTACGAATTTAAAAACTGATATATTATTAAATATGAAGAGGATATAGTAAGCTTTCTTCCCACGTAGGGAACATCGTTAATCGTTTACCGTCACCTAAACCACATATTTTTTTTCTTTTCATGGTTGCATATTCAGTACTTATTTACAATAGTGTATTTTTCCAGTGGACATAGTAAAGTTTTAAAGCCTGTCTAGCAAAGAGTTGACAGCTGTTATTCAATTGTTTTTTAAACTACTTTACGCTATGACCTCATTAGGTTTTCTTTATAAATTGACTGAAGCAAACTTTGCAATTTACTTAACATAACAATTGTGTAAAGGTTTTTTAAATGCACCAAAAAGTTTGAATCTTTTTACTGTTATGCCAAATATATATTTAAAATTCATGAACTTTAACGACAACGTACCCTATGTTGTCAATGTGTTCCAACAATCAATGTTAAAACTAAACTTCAAACTCAATAACATTCCTGAATCAGCTCCCCGATGAAACTTTATGCTGTCGGCGTTGTAAATATTCACAAACGTTGTTTACGATAAAGTTATATTTCGGTGTCATATCAATTTAGTGAGTAAGTCAGTCTACCTTTATAATTGGACAAAGCCTTAGAGTGCCTTAGAGAATTTTGCGTGATCCTGAATTCCTATTTCACCAACTGACAGCTGAATCCACTATGTACCAATTTATATTTGAATATAAATAAACTGATTAGAACACAATAATTATTGTAGTGGTTGAATATGCATGATTTACAGATGATACATTAAATAAATTAGGTTTATTCATGAATTTATTTTATATACGTTAATTTGACACAATCAAGACTTTTTAAAAGTGTATATATATCTTACAATATATATTTATAATATTGAAAACGATGTTTTCAGTGTAGGGCCAAAATATACACTTCAATTATGGTTCATTATAATAAAATATTTTAAACGAGATATTTATTGAAACATTGGCGGGTTTTTTCACAGTTAAATGTGGAATATTAGATTTTGTAGTGTCATGAAAATAATTTAAAATAAAAGTGAAACAATTTATTTTTACCGAAGTATTTTATCAGTGTTATGTTTAATCTCAATAAACGTAAAAAAAACTTGGTTAAGAAAATTTAATGGTCTGTCTCGACTCCTAATATTAAATTTCCCGCACCAAAAATGTTGGAAGTTGCCAAGAATTCATCCAAACCCATCCAAAAATTTCCAGTAAGATAATGCACTGGTGTGAGATGCGCGTGGTGGTTTAACCGTCGACCGCATCAGTTAGCCGAGTTGTCGAATAGAAAGATGAAAAATCGATTTTATCCCTGGCCGGCCTACGCGGGATTTGGGCCACGTAACCTTCCACTGCCGGGAGGATTCGCAACGAAAAGATTTATTCTGGAGGGGCAGGTCCATCCCATACATCAATATGTTTAATTGAAAAGCACTCGAGTCGATTTTTTTAGTCGATCGGCAATAAAAGTTTTCCGATAGCTGGCAAACCGGCCGCTTTGTTTGCACTGAACGCGTCTGCGTTCAATTAACGTCGAACTAGAGAGGGCGTTTCGATGGTATCAGATATATTATATTTCATTATAGCAGGTAATTTATTTTTTATACGACGACGGAGCGTTTGAAATTTCTTGTTCGAAATTGAAACATTAAAAGGCTGCCAAATTTTAGGTTCGAATAAAACGGCTGTGGATGAAAGTTGAACAGAAATGAGATGAGTTTAATGTGAGGACCAATTTGGTTTTTCGAGTGCCAGTAATTGGGAGAATAATTTATACTCGTCCATACAAAAAACTGTGTATTTTCTCAAAATTCAAATACTAACTGAAACGTTATATTCGTTGAGGAGGTATTTCATTTATTAAATTGCTTATTAACCACAGTAAAAAATATTTTCTTGGAAACATATACACAAATAATAATGACCATATTCAGTTTATTAAATAAAATTTAATTGTTAAAATTAATTACGTTTCTGAATTTATAAAAACATTGAAAAGCCGCAAAGAGAATCTTTTATATTTTTTTGTAATTTCGTTTTGGAGTGCCGTTATTAGGCTTATTTTATTAAATAAAAATACAGACAAATTTGAAACCTACCGATGATTTAATACTTTGATCAAACTTGAAACCTTTTTGCGAAAATACATTAGTTATTCTAAAAGGAATAAATTGAAAATACGAAGCTGCGGTAAGATATATATTATCGAGAAAATAATATATTATTTACCAAATAGGTGGATGAGTAATTTATTGACATCAAAGGTATCGCAAAGAGCGTAAATACGTCCCAATTTTGATGTTTTATCATAAAACAGTGAGAATTATGGGTTTTATGCAGCAGCAATCCAGTCTTTTGAGTTCAAATAAATTCAGCGCTTGTCAAATACTTAAAATCCAGGAGCTTAAGCTTTGTTTGTTTGGACAAAAGGCGTTGCGCATATGGTGATAGTATATGCATTTGTATTTCTTTGTTTTCTCGTTGTTTGATGGGTTTTCGAGGAAGCTTATGTATTGAACTATTCCATCGAAAGTATTTCCTCCCGAAGAAAGATTACTATTTTCATCGATTTTCTTTCAAAAATCGAAGCAATAGAGCTTTAAAAGAATTTAAGCCTTCCACACAAATAACAATACAGAGAAATTATTTTATGATAAATTACGTGTTACAACAGTTAGTATTGCGAAATGTATACAATGTTGCTAGTATTTTATGTTGTAACTCAACGTGATTTTGAGTTACATTTAAAATATTCAAACATCTGGTATGTACCTTAATAATAAAAGCCGATCGATCACCAAATATATATTGGAGGGTGTTTCCGGTTAAGTAGTTTTCAACCCAAAATGAGACCATTAAAAAACTTACATAGGCGTCAGGCATAGAGAAAATGGGTTGGAAGTATTGAGTGATTATTACCGCTTTATCTACAGTTCAGATGAGTGATAAAGAGGCATATTAAACAAGACTCTCCAAATCGAAAGCAATAATCATATATTTAAATACAAAATAGAAATCAAAAACTATTAAAACTAGCGACGTTTCAACATGGAGCAATCTCGCAATATTTACATGAAAGAATAGTGTAAAATTATGACGGTCAATAATACAAAACTATAAGCTGAGCATATTTTTTATTTATTTATCTTTAAGTTGTAGTGATAGATCACTGTCAAGAACCATTTAACAAATAATCAGGTTAAATCATTTACTTTTATATGAAATAAAATATAAGCAATATTAAAAGCACATCAACTTTTTATTATATAAGGCACATTCTACGCTAAAAAAACTAATAAGATACCGTTCTAGAGGCAATAGACCCAATACGCTACAGGAGACGCTTGAAAAGATAATTTTATTAAAGAGATGAATTCCTTTTTTTACGATGGTCATCAATACATCATACATAATTGTTGAATAAGCTTTAAATCTATAATAAAACTTAATGCGTAATACAAGATAAAATAAACAAAGTTTACTAAGATTTTTATTTTGTTTTAGTTGTCGTCAGTATTGTGATTTCAACTCTAATATTAGAATATTCAATATCGGAGTATATTAGGCCTTTTTAACTATTCGATATTCGAATATTTGATAATCACGAATAGTTGAAATCCCTAGTCAGTACTATAATAGCTATTTAAACGGCAAATTTTGCTTACAGCATATCAACGAATAGTACAGCGGATTTTTAATATTATGTATGCCAACTATTTTTCAATGAACACTTGTTCTATGTAGCGAACTTCAATTATTTCGGTTTGACAATGTCATTTTACAACATTTTTTCGTGGATGCAAATAATAGCGATAATATTTTGAAATAGTATCCCTAAAAAAAACTTCACTGAAAGAATCGAATAATTATTTTTTTAAAATAAGGAAAATAATGTTCGTCTATCATTATTTTGAGATTTGATTTCCATTAAGTTAGCTATGTAAATATTTATTGAAATATGTGAAAGTAGACATCCATTAAAGAATTTTCCGCTTATTTATTGTATGAGATTATAAAATTTTATATATAACAGAAACATCAGTGTACATACAAATGCATTTTGAATTAATGAATGTAATATTAAATTTGTTTACAACATACCCTCTGTAAAACATGCTTCCATTACATGTCAAAAATATTCGCAAAATTACTCAAATGGCCGGAAAGAAGTACTTCCGTAACATGATACCTTGCAATTTTCAACGTAATTAATTTATTTTTGAAGTAATTCACAACGAAAATTTTGTTAGTTAACGAATGCGTAAGAGATTTATGATCGCGCAAAAGGGACTAATAGCCACATAATATTTTAAACAAGAGAACAAAAGGACACTTTGTATGATCCCAAGTGAAGTGCAGATGTTATAATCTCCTTTATAATAGTTTAAGAGGCTTAAAGATAAAGTAATTAGTTCAAAACTCAATTTTGAAACCATTATTTGCTTTGTAGATGTGGTGCCGTCGTAAAATTAAGTCAGATAATCTTAATAAGGGTTTGATGAAATTTGAAAGTTAATAAAAGAAGGAAATGTATAAAGATTATAACCTTATCTTAAGTAATTAAAAATTTGCATTTTTTTTTAGTTTGGCGAGTTTTGAAAACAAAAAGAATGTCTGCAAGTCTTGTTTGAAACGCGGAGAATAATATTTAAATTTGAGCTGATGTTCATTTTAGATGTCGGCAATTTTCTTCGAACTTTATAAGATAATTTATTATTTTCTTTCATACGCTATTCTCTCTCGTCACAGAAAGATATCTATGTGATATTCAGTGTCTGTATGAAATTTATTTTAATTAGCTTCTCAAGGAAGCGACAATGCTTTTTCGTGTCAATAGATTTTTTATTTTGTACATATCAAGAAGTATATTTGAATAAATATTTTTTAATCTTAAAACACAAATCGTACATATATCACATTTTATCGTTTTATAGAAGTGTCGTAAAAATGCTTAAATATTTTATAAATAAATCATGCATTAGAAAACAGGCAAGACTTCAAAAATTGAAAAATCCTTTTGCGTTCTTTTCAATAATAAATAATTTTTCCATGTATCGTGCGACAGCTCCAGCAAAAGCGATTTATGGTATTGAAAATGGCAAAATGGTCACAATTCGTTACTTTGAAATGCGAGAGAAAAATGTTTAAAATGTGTTCAAGGAAACTTGGCTCCTAAGCAAAGTATTGAGTATTCGAAATGGAAAATATATTACTTATATGATTGATATGACGTAATTTAAACTGCATTAAGTGAAATCATAATATTTAAAAAAATAAAACACAATTCCTTTGTACTACTTCCACATATTTATAATGATCAGGACCGATTTCGCTCATCACGAGCATTATCAACTGATCAACTTATCAACAGTAGTACAAAGGAATTGTGTTTTATTTTTTAAAATATAATGTCTTTCCACCAACAATTGACAGTTAACACCTTAAAAATGGAATCATAATAGTTTATTAATTTAAAAAGTTTGCGACTTCCAAAAAAAACCATAAAATGTTTAAACAGTCCTCGTAATACGAGACTTTTTTGTGTGAAATCTTAGGCAAAAATCATTTTTCGAGCAAAAACTGTCACAGAAAAAAAACTAAAATATCTGATACTGTTGATTTTAGTGATGTCGAGAAACAGAAACTACCCATGGGTTTAATGTAAAAAAATATACGTATTATAAAAATTCTAGGCTTATACACGTAATCGATAATGTGAAATGTAGAATGAATAAGAGAATAAGAGAATAAGAAATTGTGTTTTACATATTTGGCTGCTTTATAAATTTACTAGTTCTTTTTGGCCGGCTTTGCCCAGGATAAAGAACGCCTATATCAGGTCATTTAGAGGCCGGCTTTATAAAGGACGATCCACCGATTATCAATATCAACATGGTCCGCGGTCCAGCTTCCTTCGTCGGTACAATGGATAGCCATCTGTAACACATTGCGTTTCCTTGATGAATTAATGCGGGTAATAATTTGTTACATATTCCATTTTCCATGCAAGGTGACATCCTATTTAAAACGCTGTACGGGCCATATACCATATTTTTAATTATGAAGTCAAGAAGATTTTTATCTGCCTAAGTATTGGAAATTCTTTTAGTGATAATATTATCAATTTAATTCAGTTTTAATGTTTTCGTTAGCGAAATAATAATGTGTGAATGCGGTAGTCCTCGTTTCTGCCATTTTATGGAGTATAAACAATACTTAACAGCACCAAAAACTTGACTTTTTATCAGCACGTTTATGAATTTGATAAGATATTTGCCGAAACTTCTTTCTTACCAAATCATTTCAATCAGTATTTGATTGTCCATTGGTCAAATTGCTCCGTATCTTTGCTATTTGGATTAGATGCAGTTAATTGGACTGCTTTCTTCTATGACAAACGTACTTGATAACAAATTGAGTATATTCATACAATTTCGTAGAAATACAGTAAACTTTGAGGGTAAAATTAAGAATTTCATATGATTGGCTAATTTGGTATCATTAACAATCGCATCTTTTAAATGAATGTGTTCATTGACATGCAATTCCTTTGGATTCTATTTGATAAATAAATAAGAATCACTCCGTCTCATTTTGTCATTTAACCAAAATATTGATGTTCTCTGTCGATCGCACCATCAAACGATAGGCTTAAAATAACTTTGCAGATACAATCATGTTAATTTTATTTGATGTTCTTAGCTTTTCTTTTATACGTGTGATCACTAGTGGATATTTGTAGGTCGTCAGTTGAAATGTCTCTGCGGATTTTCAACACAATATCACGTTTCTCAAAGTCATTTCCAGGAATGATGATGGCAGTTTCATTTACAGCCGGTTAAAGACACGAAATGAGGATTTCATTGTTTTAAGATTTAAAATAATTATTATCCGCATATTTTTTTGATTTTTGATATATTTTGCGAAATGTTATTATTTTTGATATTGATATTACAATACATTTATTGTTGCTATGTGAATCCAATACAGATTGAGTTGTTATGGAGACATGATGGAACAATCTAGTATGGAATGGCCACTCAACGACTATTTTTATATTTTTTTCTGTTGATTTTCATTGTGACGTCAAAAATAGAGTTTTGCAGCTTGAGGTTTTAAGTGGAAAATAGCACGGTTGACCTAAAGATGGCATCGACAATGACATATTCAAATTGTACATCTTTATTGTACACCGCTTGGGAAGACTTCTTGTGACCGACAGACATACAGAATGACTATTTAAATATTTCCTGCTATGTAGTAGATATTTATAATACTTATTGAGTAGTATTAAAATAATTGTGTCTGAATTCTGATTATCACAGAATATGTGTAATGCATACGAATATCTCACCTTTACGAATATGATGGTAAGCTTCGTTTTTATCAATTTGTCTAATATATATTATATAACGAGCGTTTAAATATATTTTTTTTTTGATTCACTAAAACTTTTAATTTGAAATGAAAACTGGAGTAGAATATAATTCAAGCTGAAAGATTATTTTAGGGAAAATATGTTTTCCTCAATTATCTATAATATGTATTTACAGTCCCAAAATATGTGAAGTACAAGAGGAGTTGTGTTGAGGGCAAATAAAATATAATAACCTACATAGATTAATTTACTCTGACGAGTATTGGATAGTTTTCACTGTGCTTTTTGGATCTACTAAATAAGGACTATCTTCCTACGCAGTGCTGCCAATCGAAAACTTTCGTATTACTAACACAAATACCCTAAAGACCGATATCAATGTTTGAAGTTGTTTACGGTATCGATGGAGGGTCTGTTTATTTTGCGCCGATAGAATTGCCTGATCACTTAAATTTATTGAGTTACTAAGATTACTATTGATATCTTGTCACAATGCGGCAGCTTCCTGAATTAATTTGTTCTGCTAAGACGACTTTAGATACTGTCAGTATAATTTAACTTATTGTAATTTTATTCCAATCAATGATTGATCTTTTGATGATGCTAATTAACCGTGTCATAAAAACATTGATGTTTAATTAATATCTCTCAAAATATGGTGTATCAAGATTAAATGATAAACTTATACACGCTTTATACTCTTGTGTGTATAAACATGTGTATATATTTTTGAGTCTGTGGTTCAGTGATCAGCGTCGTTGGCTTCGGTTAAGGATGTCTCGGGTTCAAGTACCGGCACGGACAGTTTCATAAATTGTTTTTTCAAACGATTAATGGATATCTGTTTGTTACCATGGATGTTTGTGATGTATTAAATTACCTCCCACCTTTCCCATTCTAAAAACAAGGCGTAGCGAGAGCGATTAATTAACAACTAGTCCTGTCTTAGCCCAATCTTTCTATCCATACTCTAACAAGCAGTTCTTTTAGAAACACTTCTGTTAAGATACTTCCGTTAGGAGTCTATATGCTCCAGGCTGGGAGCGGAAATTGTAAAAAAATGTCTAAAAAAAATTTGAGCTTAATATTACTACGGTCATATTCAGCGATATATTAATATTTGTTTCTTTTTCTAAAAATAAAATCTTGTGCTGCATTATTGCGACTACCAGTTGTGAGATTAAACAAGGTTCATTTTTAAAGACTTTGAAAAATTTAATGTTTAAGCCCAAAATATTATATTATATAATATTTTGGGCTTAAACATTAAATCCAAATATTGAAAAATATTTATTTTTGTGTAGTTACATTATTTTTGCAATTAAATATGAACCTGTAAAATAATGTATTCGAACGTAATTAATTTGCCTCGTAACTATATCAAAGTTTACCCTTTTTGGAAACAAAGTAAAATAAAAATGAGATTTTGGTAATATTTAAATATGAATCGTAGCCTTCCTTTGATGATTCAGGGTTTCAATAAACAAACTTTATACGTTTCAATGGGTTTCCGTCAATCCGTTTCAATTTCAGTAAATTTGGTCAAAATTTATACATTACATGTTCGGTATGTATTGTTCAACAAAATATAAATTTTGCCTTGATTGTTTTTGTAAAAAATATTAAGGTAAATTCAATATTACTACGAAACTTACATAATAAACAATATTTATAAAAATTTGTGTATTTGAGTTGAAATATCTAGCAAGCATCAAATAAGCAAACGAATGTTTGAAATATATTTTAATTATTTGTCTTTAGGCCGTCGATAGTAAATCAGATTCAATTATTACTATGATATCACTAAGAAAAATCACGAAACTTGTACAAGCCATTTTATATCTTACTGGTGAGTACTCGGCATGCATTACACTCAAAGAAAAAGTTTGTGTTTTAATTCTGTTTATTGAAGTGATTTTGGATTAGAGGTCTGCGCGGGCCGAAATTATTATTGTTTCCATATTGCCAACGATATTCATAGCATATGCGAAATAAATTATTCAAGTTATGAAAACTTTTGCCTTATGGCTGACTCATGACCCGAACGTACGAAATATTTTTCTTAAATTTATAATTCTTTACCTGGGCCCGGCCCGACCCCGAATCAGAATTGTCTTTACCAGCCCAACTCGGGCCCATGGTTCGGGCCAGGTAAAAGTCCGCGGGCCTAGCCCGGCCCCGTACAGACCTCTGTTTTGGATATACATTTTTTTGTTTATTCGTCTGGTTCAGAGATGTCGCCAGTTGTACGTATTTTGCTTCTTTTTTTTAGGTTTTTTTTTAGATCTTACATTTTAATTTTTTTTCGTTAGAAACCTTCACGGGTGTGCGTAGAACAACTCACCAAAGTTTGATCAAAATCGGATGAATGGTAAAGGAATGCATAGAAGACAAACAAACAAACAAATTTTCATTTATATATATATATATATATATATATATATATAGAAGATATATAGATTGATGGATAAATGTGTAATTAATCAGCATATTTTTTGAAAAATAAAAATCTCACGTAAAGATGTGATAATAAAATATTATGAAGGACACGTTTAGATAACAATAAACATTTTCTTTAATCTAAGGAGAGTTTTGTTGATGATAGTCGGCAAAGAGATGATTGGAAATTCCAACATACGTCATTTGCTGATATCATATGGTAAAGAATTGTCAAATTGAATATATTTTTGAAATATTGTAAATTTTTGGCACCGCGCAAAGCTTTACGTTAGTAGTTACAAAAGCGTATGAATGACAATAAATGTTACGTATTCTAATTAGGACATACCGTTCATTTTAAAAGAATTTCAATACAGCATAACTGACGTTACACGCAATTGCAAACGCGTAAAATATTTTAATATTTTTGGGGAGAATTTTAATAAAGGCATCACAAACATCTATCTTTTTGTAGCTATGCGAGCTACAGAGACCGTATGATGACCAGTGATACAAAAAATGGTAGATTTTGAGGAATTTAAAATAACTTCATCGCTATTACTTCAAACAAAATGTCCTCAAATCCACTATGTTTTTTAAGTGTAAATTATAAAAAATATTAAATATCACCCACCTCAGCTTGATAAAGATAAAATTTTCAAATTTATGGTTTAAAGATTAAATTCCACGTAAATAATATTTGTCGCATTTGTATCTTCTATATAAACGTTAGACACTGTTTACTGTCTCTGCCTGAAGATGCCAAGTGACAAAATACATGGAAGTGTACAAAATCTCAATAATCCAAATTTGATATTGAAATTCCATCAAGCACCCTCAGTCGATGTCTTAAACTATATCCTAGAATTGTTTTCCCTAGAATATTTTTAGTTTTGGAAAGAAGCAGTGAAATAAATAATTATTTGTTCTTGTAGAACAAATAAACGTACAATATATTTGAAGAGTTTTTCACTTACTTTTACATTACCATACTTCCATGTAAAAATGACGACGATTGGTAAACAGCATATGACGACGCAGTCGAGGACCAGAATTGCAGTTCGCAGAAGCCAATTAAGTGAAACGACGCAAGGGGAACTATCCATGCAAGCTTCACATCCCTCTGCACAAGGCAAGCACTCAAATACGCCAGTTGCTCCATATCGACTGAGATAGCCCTGTAAATAAAGAGAAAATCTGAATACATTTCAATACAGGAGAGTTTAAGATAATATAAATAAATATTTATAATTAAGGTGACATAATTATTAAATATGATTAGGATCGGATAGGCGGCAAGACATCCATGACACATCACGGCCATTCATGCGTTTGAACACAAACTCATATGGCATGCACTGATTGAAAAATCAATTTATGACAGTGGCCATACTAGGTTTGAACTCGTCAACACCACAACTGAATCAGCTACAGCTACAGGTCTTTATGCAAATTGATTTAGTTATTGTAACAACAGCCAGTGATAAAAATTGTGTGATTGTTTTCGTTATCATGAATTGAAGATATAAAACTTCTATTAACCAAACATCCTTCTTTTAGACCGTGAGCGCCGTAAAGTAGGGCACATCTTGCTCCTCATCCGACAAGATTCTCAACATGCAAGTATTTGGGGTAGTAGCGTATAAAGGTGAGTCGTGGACGACCACGAATACGGTATTGCGGGATTTGCATAAGACGGAACTTGGTGTCGCACTCTTGGGCAACATTATCAAGCAACGTAATGTTTATATTCATTTTGATGATGGTAAACAGCGGTCACTACGTCATCTTGTACATTGTGATAATTTGCATTTATTTTCAATGTTAAGGAGCCGATACATCTGAACCCTGATTAAATACCACGATTTCCATCCACACAGTAACTTTGGCAGAAATGTTGAATACGCCTCAAAAACTTAATAATGTTTAGTTTTGAATAGTTGAAAAAAAAATTGGCCAGAAAAGATTGTTTATTATAAAACTTGATATCTTTACATTTTAAATTAATGTCATAATTATTTATATAAAGCTTGAATTAAAAAAGAAGTAATGGCTAAATTTTAAATCTGACTCACACAATTTATTTTGATGTAAATATACGCAAAAAGGAATTTTTGTTATTCATTTATTTTCTTCTGATTACATATTTTGTAAGTTTCGCTCACTAGGCATATGTGATATTTATAAAGTTCTGTTGTAAAATAAAAGACCACTGTCACTGATATTATGCAGTTTTCGCAGAAATTCGGCAATTTAAAAAAATAATATGTTTATTGAATGGAAATTCAAATCTAATATAATATTTTACATCAAATGCTCAAAATTTCTATCATTCCAAAACCCATTCGGAGTGAAAGTTTTCATCTACATATGTAGCATGTTTATTGATGTAAACGTTTATTTGAACTAAAAAATATTTTAAGACATCGACTGAGGGTGCTTGATGGAATTTCAATATCAAATTTGGATTATTGAGATTTTGTACACTTCCATGTATTTTGTCAGTTTGAGTCCATTCGTGTGCTCCATTGCCTGAAGATGCCGAAAGGCGAAACCCGGGTCGTTAGTGACAAAATACATGGAAGTGTAGAAAATCTCAATAATCCAAATTTAAAAAATATTTGTTTAAAAAAGGTGACATGGTTTTCTCGTAGAGAGATAGGCAATGTCAATTTTTATTAACGTGGTTTGTTTTGTTAAAATTGAAAATGAATAGTAAAATAAACATAAATCGATTATTAAGCGATTGAAATTAAGCTTAAACTATTAAAGATAGTGTATGTAAATATATTGGTGAAAGAGAAAATATTTGTTACTCGTAACAATTATGGTAGAAACTTTTATAAGTATCGCACTTTCTTGCAACATTCAAGATTCTTTGACGCTTAAGGTATCAAAAAATTGATGTGTATTTTTGCCACATTCTCAACTGCACGAAGCATTTGCTGTGTGTAGAAAGAAATATGTGCTTAAATATTTTTCACAAGTTGCGAGCGTTGGATAAACAGTAATCCTTAAATCAAGTGTAACATTTTAATTGCGAATTGGCTTGAATTAGATACATTCATATTTTTGTTCATAAGATTTTAAGTATTATTATTTATATGCAATGCTATACTAATTTTAATTAAAGAAAGGCAATGATTTTTTTTTTAATATGAAAAACTTCAAAACCTTTTTTAAAAATGTTTTTACTTGCCTCAATATAAGTGTTAACTTTTTAAGTTAAGCACAAAAACCACAAAAAGAAGGAACATAGGCTAAATCTTAAAACTGATTAATCTTCAAGGCAGTTTGTTATGCAAAATGGAAAAAAAAATTTCACGTTTAAATGAGAAACATTTTTCTTTTATTTAAGTGACTGTTCGCATTAAAAACGAATTTAACATGTGGGAGGTTTGATATGAAAGCTCAATATAATTTTGTTACCAAAACTACGCGCACATTTTCACAGCCATAAATTCAAGTTAGACCAAATGGTCCAATAAATAGTCACTCCGAATGGTCAGTGGCATTGAAACTGTGGGTAATATTTTTTTTTTTTACGAAAAGGACTCCATTCAAATTGTTTTGTTCTTCTAACAAATTTAAAATATCAAAACCACCAAATGTCAAAACAAAACTTTAAAATGAATGTTCATATTTCTTCACTTCATATTTTCAATTTGAAGTAATCATAACATTAATAAAATGAAAAAAGAGACTACTTATGAATACGAAACAATTATAATATGAAAAAAATGAGCTACCAGACAAACTAATATCACGTAATATATTATTAAAAAACGGATTTACAATTTGTATTTGTATTTATTTCAAAAATAGAATCTGATTCTTCGTCTCAATAAAATAAAGTAAATGCAGATGACTCGACGTCTACGTAAAAACTTATGCACAGCTCCCTTAAGTGATAGAACGATGGATAACTTTTATAACATATATGAAACAACTACTATATTTCTGTGAATATTTTAGATTTAAGATTACAAAAGTCCATTTCCCACAGATTGTAGTAAAAGTATGATGTTGTATAACCAAGACTAAGTTAACTAAAAGATTTTTATTTATGAAAAAGTCGAACAATTTTTGTTCATTACGTAAACTGACACACAATAGAAGTTTGAAAAGCGCATGGATTTGTCTGTTTTGAACGGATTACGCACAAAGCCTACGTTTTTCCTTCTGCTCGCATTTAGGATGTTTTGACTTACTTGTCAGGAGATTTTACCCGTCACCCTTGTGTAGGATCAATGGAAGACTGAAAGTTTAACAAATATATATACACTTCCATTACATTGATAAAATATTTCATTTAGAAACGAAAAAGTGTTTTCAAAAAATCTGACAAGGTATACTTAATATCATATCACTATTGTTAAAAAAGCTCATGGATTTGTCCAGATGAGTTATTAATTTTTAATTCTGAAAAAAAACATTGGAATCACACAATCGATTTAAATTTGTTTTTAATATTTCACAGTTTTCGAAATACATCAAAATACATACTTTTTGTAATACAGCATATTTATCTACGTACCATAACTGCATCGAATCAATATGAATCACGACTCACACGACGACGAAAATTATTTCCTTTAATCAGAATTTTTGATAATGGAAAAAAATGAATAAGACATCAAATGTCACACGTAAACATAAATACAGAAAATTACAAAGAGGTTATGAAATCTATAGTATAATATAATATTATGGTAGCTCGCTGCCAAGCTCTTTGAGGTTGGCCGGTTAGTGGATAAGCCAACATGCCAATGTGGTGCTATAAAGCAGGATACTGAACACAACCGACGAAGTGTCATTTAGTGCATGAAGGAGAGGAAGAGCTGCGCAAGCCGGTCCAACCTTCCATTGAACCGACTTGCTCCACGCACTTCGGTCACGGAGAGCGAGTAGACTTCAACTCATAAAAGTTTTTCATTTATCTGGAAGGATTGATTTTCTGCACACTTGAGTGTATGCCAATAAGTATTCGGCAGTTGCTTCAAAGACACTCCCAATTAAGGGAAGAAGAAACTGTAGATACGCTTAACGTTTGCTACACCAGTAGATACTGCCATATAAAACGGATGGGAAAGCAGTGGTGGGTGGAAGAGGGCAAGTTTGTGAAAAGTAAGATAGTATTTCGTTATATTAATTTACAATACAGATTTTCGCATAGGGATTCAATATAAAAAGATCAATATTTTTAGTAATTATACCAATAATTCAGAAGACATTAGTAAGTGTAATCAGTTTCATGGTTGTTGGCTATGTTCATGTGTGATTTTTAAGCATAATAAAAAAATTACTTTATTTATGATGCATTTATAATTCCAAGTCTGACTCTTTTTATAAGTTTTAAAATGTAAGTATCATGGATATTTGTGACATAATCATTAATTAATAATTAAAATGTGTGATATTTTTTATTTATTTGGTCGATACTGATAGCTTCGGATGATTGAGACAGTAAGCTGTGGATATTTGTGTATCATTTCAGAGACTTGCAATAAAAGACACATTAAGGCAGACAATTAATATTCCTCCAACTCACAGAAGTCGATAAACTTTTTGGCCTCTGACGGCAAAACAAAAATGAGTTCGTTTAACTGATGTTGCTTATCAATGCCCACAATTAAAAGTGAGGTGATATTTAAATGCGACTGGTCAATCCTTATATGACCAGCACTGTCATTTGGATTTGAAATTTTTGTAAAGAATTACGAAAGTGGTTTATGACAAAGATGCTTATTTCTAGTGGAGAACTTCTTATTTTCTATGGAATGGTTTTAGTTTTAAAAATCAATTCAAGAGAAAAAAAGAAGAATAAGATGGATAACACTACTATTCCTATTAAAATTTGTTGGAAGAAGGATCCTTCGGAATCTTGCTGCCATCACTTAGAGAAGCAAAGTGTTTGATATACCATGGTGGAGAAGATTGATAGCATAGGTCTATTACATAGGCACCGAATATGATAAATTATTTTCGTTTACTATAATATTGAATTTATTTTATAAAGTATTTGATGTCAAAATTTTTGCTTCAGATGACAACCATTTAAACACAAATCTCATCTGATTATAGTCTTCATATTAGATATGTTTATTTATATATTTTTCATCCATGTCCGCTCCCAATGTGCAGCATATGGTCTCATAATGGAGGTATCTTAACAGGATTTTTTTCTACGAGAACTGCTTGTTACTCAGTTGCTCAACCTCTATTTTTTAGAAGAGAGTAGGGATATAAGGATAGGGTTAGGACAAGACTAGTGGTTAGCTAATCGCTGTCGGGAGAGGAAGGGAGTGTAGAAGGGAGGACTCAGATTTTGAACAGAAATCCATAAATCGATTGAAAGATCAATCCATGAAAACCGTCCGCACCGGGAATTGAACCCGAGACATCCGTAACCGCAGCCAGCGACGCTACCAACTGCGCCACGAATTCCGACGTTTATAGGCAGTCTTAAATCGTTCCGCCGAAAGTACACTTTGACAGCGATACTTAGATTAAAAATATATGTGGTGCATATGTCTAAGTTTACGATGAATTTTGTGTAGTGAACATAATTCAATGGGCTGCTGATCTAAATCCACCGCACAAAGTTTTTGATGCGAAAACAAATGGTCAAATGAGTGTTAAATGGTGTAAAATTTGATGACATTTGGCTCAGATAAAGAATAATTTGGAACGGTGATGAAAACTCGAGTGAACCATGTGATTTTAATTAACTTATTTTCGTCAAAAAATAACTGCGCTCCGTATCAATACGCATATTGTATTTTCCAATAACACAATATACTTAATAGTTTAAAATATCAAAAGTATACTCAAAGCTTTACGCTTTATTCTGAGTAAAAAATATTTATATATAAGTTTCTTAGAACATCAGTTCAATCGAGTGATATAAATAAGTGTACAAATATTCCAGGTATTCTCATTGGCTGAAACTAAATTTTGGTTTCTATGAAATGTGAAATAAAATAAGTATTCATTTGACATCCAACAAATATTTTAAGCACAATGTGAAATACAATAAGTATATATTTGAATGCTTTTATACACTTGGAAAATATTGTTTGAAATAAATTTATGGCTAAAGGTAGGCAGTTTAGGCACTAACGTAAATCTCAATAAGTACTTGGCACAGAAAAGGTTAAAAGGAAAATAAAAAGGCTTACAATTAAATGCACTTTTGTTTAGATGATATTAACTTTCGTAAATATAGTTTTCACTTATAAGAAATACATTCCACAAAAAACAAAATATTTCACTAAAAATAAAGTGATGCCACATAACAAAGTATATTTAAACATTGAAGAAATATGTTGCACTTAGGAAAAAATATTATCACATAGACAAAATAGCTTTCACTCAATATAAATACTCACACTTTGAAATCGATAGTTTCACAACGCTGTAATGAAATGTCACTTATTCTTTACTACTTGCAACATAAGATTTTCCACCATAGACTAGTTTACTTGTCGCAACTCTATATTAGGCCGCCTGTATTGTCTTTGCTCCACGAGTTAGAATTTATTCACTAGTATATTATAGGAGTGGTATTGATGAAGCAGGGATCTAACTGGACATGCAATATGTTAATATAATTTATTTCAATGTCCATAACGTACAAAATTAAAATAATCTGTTTAAAATTCAAGCTATCAAAATTAGTCTGTGGTACTTTGTTCAAAGAATCCGTTTCGAAGTGAAAACTATTAAAATCAAAGTTTGAGTGTACTAAGTTAATACTATCTTATACAAAGTGCCAATTATCGAAATAAAAGTTCAAGTGTACCAAGTGAATACTACCTAACACAAAGTGCAATTATTTATAACCCAAATAAAAACCGTGATATAAATCCAATAAATTCTTTTTATTCTCACTTCAATCTTTTAATTAAATACTGGACTCGAATAAATTTCATTAACAGGAATTTTTCACGGAGCGTGAAAATTCTATAATCTTTTGGGGTTATGAGGTTGTCTTTCATTCTTAACCCTGTTGATGCCGTAATTACAAATACGCGCGAATAACTGGGTTCTAACTGATGCGTGAAGGAATTATTATTGTGGTAATGAATGATAAAATGATGTTCATTCCGGTTTGATTGGCGTTTTTAAGTAATGTCAATAGTAAACGAGAATCGTTAAATTTACAAAATCTGTTTCAACATAAAATATTATTTTGCGTAAATTCTAAAGTAAAGTAAAAAATATCAGGATGTCAAATATCAGTTTCAGTGTCAAGTAAATTGAGAAAACTTGGTTATAAATTTTTCACTATTATACATTGCACTAGCTGCGTCTGCCTGGTACAACCAATTTAATGAGCTCTTCCAGCAACCGTTTATTACTAAGGCGACGTGCCCAGCCCAACGCCATTTTATTCTCTTGTGAATATTTGATTGATCTGGGTGACTGATTTGTGCTTATTCATATATATATATATATGTTATACATGAATAATTGTTTGTTTATTTGTCCTCTATGCGTTCCTTCATCACTCATTTAATTTAGATCAAACTTTGGTAAGTCGTTGTGAGCACACCCACGAAAGAAGTAAAATTTGAAATCTAAAACCTAAAAAAAAAAAAAAAGAATCAAATACGTACAACTAGAGACATCTCTGAGAAACATTCTGCTTTATTCGTGTAAGCACCGGAAGGAAACAAAAAATGTTATTTATCCAAAATAGAGGTCTGCATGGCACCGGGCTCGGGCGGGTAAAGACAATTCATATTCGGGCTCGGACTCTAATCCAAAATCACTTCAATAAATAGAATTAAAAAAACAAACCCTTTCTTTGGCATTGGAACGCATACCGGGTACACACTAGTTGTTGATAAAAGATTAAACAAAGTGGTATTGTATTTTTAAGAGATTAATAAAATTTTACATTTTCCCTGTAATTTGGCGTATATTTTTAGTGTTATTTACCACTGAACGAGCTAAAAGAGAGATGACATGTCAAACAAATACCAGCATTTCGATGACAGCTGATTGTTGCGTGTTATAATGTATATTTGAACCTTTCTCAAAACGTTGAAATGCGTCATTGAAAATGTTTTTCTACACCGTTTTCATCCTATTTTCCTAAGGCTATTAAAATAACAACTCCCGAAACCAGACTATCGAATTTAATGTTGGACCTTGTCAAATATGTTTGTTATACACCTTAATCGAAGGTGACAAGCTATACCCAACGTTTAGTTTGAATATATGTATTTAAACTAAATTTAATTTCTCGGCGGAGGAAAAGTCATTGCGACACTCGCATCGGAATTACAAAAAAGATAACAGTGGAAAAGTTAACATAATTACACCTTTTTGGGATCGCAATATATATTGTATATAATCGATATAAACTGTCTGTTTGAGTTAGTTTGAGTCCACTCGTGTGCTCGAATACCTGAAGATGTCGAACGGTGAAACCCGGGTCGTTAGTGACAAAATAAATGGAAATGTAAAAAATCTCAATACGTCAAATTTGATATTGAAATTCCATCAAGCACCCTAAGTCGATGTTTTAAATTATATTGCAAATAGTGGCCATTGACTAAAAGAGGACTAGGCATTTGCTTGTTTTATTTCCGACTGTCTTTCTTTTTCACTATTGGGAAGGGTACAGTGGGGTAGAAACAACTCAGAAATCAATGCGTTTAGATACAAAATCATAATTTAACAGAACAATTATACTCTATTTTCGGGGATGCGAAGCCATGTTCACGAAACAGACCACGATCAAAATCTTAGACCGTTACCACTCAGCCGCAAATATCGAGCGGATTATTGATATGAAATATGTTGGATGAACACTTTCAATTTTAACATTATAACATACCTTTATTATACACTTGGTGAGTTGGTGTACATTTTTTGTAAGAGATTTTTTTCTTAATTTTAAATTGTAAACGATTTAGACAAAGACTCATTTTCGAAATATACATTGACTCGAAGATTATTTATATAAAATAACAGATAAGCTTTCATTGAAGAAATAAAATACGTAACACATAAATTAGGTATATATTATTCTATTTAACCTTTACATTAAGAGGATCAATAACTTATTCAAATATTGTTTTTATCATAGTATAATATTATAAACAGAGTGAAAAAATATAAATCGAATAAATAATCTAGAAATCAGAGAAAACTATTCATACACAATATTTTTTGAACATCAGTATATTTTGGAAAATTTATGAATTCCTATTAGTCATTTGGAAAATTGCTTTGAAAAGTTACAATATTTTTGATGAGAGAACTCGAATAAAAATTTTTTAAGCCTCAATAATATCGCAAAATGATTTTGTATCAATGAATTTTGTATCAACCGAAATTCTGTGTATATTTTATGTGCAAACAAAAATTTAGATTATGTTTTGAATTCTGAAGCCTTAATAAGCTTGATGGTAATATTATGATCAATAAACAGAAAACAAATTCAAAAATTCTGAAAATGAAATTGAAAACGCATTTTAAACGAAATAAGTTTTCAGCTTATATATAAAACAAAAAATGATTCTTCAAAATTTAAGAATAGTCTTAAAAGGTTATAATCTTTTATGCAAATTATTCTGACGAAACAATTAAAAGTAAGGATTAGATTTGAGTAACCAGTATGCTTTTGTTAAAAAATATAATTATTTTAATTACCGTAATTTACGATATAAAACAATACATTTTTACACTCCATGGAAGAAAGAAGACTATTTAACTTATTGGTTTATTATTTTTTAGATAATCTAAGCAGCTATTTTTGTGGTAGTTGTAATAAATAATATTTGCGTTGAAGTTTATTAGTTGAATATATGTGACAGATTAATTGATTAATTTTACAAAAATCACTTAGTATAATAATAAGCGTGTAATTCACACTATGTTAGCATGGTAAAGCATTTTGTCATCAATTGGTTTCAGTAAACAAAGCTGTATAGAAAATTCAAAAGTGTGTAACGATCTGCATGTGATCAGACTAATGTATTTATTTCATTGCTATGCACAAAAAAATATTTGGAATGGATTGGATAACTGTCAAAATTACTTCATCTATTCAGCGTTCATTGTGATTTGTATTATTCTTGGTATGATATCAAACGGGCAAGTATTATATTTATTATAATGCAATTTGATATTAGCATTTCACAAAAATATGGATAAACGTTTTCGATTGTAAAATGAAATATAATAGTGTTCTAATTTTCACTTTACGTGATCTAAATGTTAAATATTAGACAATATTATCAATCAAATAAAAAATAGATACTTCAAAAAGCTTTTGCCATATCATGAAACTCCTGTTTCAATAACTTTATTGAACAATGAGAAGGATATTAAAACGTCTGGTCTGAAACGAAAACTAAGAGATAAAAAGAAGAAATACTGAATTCTTAGAAAAGTATGAAATTTCAAATTGTCTGACTGTGCGGTAAGTGAAAAAAAACTCAACTCAATATCCGTTATGAATTCATAAAGAAAATATTACCATTTTTTGTGTAATATCCTGATATAAATAAAGCGCACAAAAAATTCTTTACAATGAAAACATAATATAGTTGCTTTATAGTGCGTTCTCCACACTGATGGAGCAAGTTGGCAAGAGGGGAGCTTGGTACCCGGGCGGCATTTTTGGAAATGAAAATAAAATTTTGGAGATAATAAAAAATGATGTGTACATAATCAATGCAAGTATATGCCATATTTTATTGCAATTTCTTAGTGTTTTGTGACTCGCTGAAGAGTTATATATTTTTTTTGGGTATTCAATTCACTATGCTGACTTGTGTCTATTAAAGACTGATTGCAGTCAATCAGTGATCATCTCCTTTTGAGAGAGGTTGAAGAAACCTTAATGAGACAAGGATAAGATTTCTTGGTTTATCGCAATCTTTATGATAAGTTTTCAGAATTCAAATGATCGTGAAAGCTTCAAGCCTCACCCCTCTGGTCGAATTATTCAGTGCTAGATAAATAAATATAAATATTCTATTATCCATGCGAGATTGAATCTCTTGATAAAGACAGGCTTATAATTTTTATACTTGACTATGGAGATTGGATTCACTTATTATACAATGTTTTATGTAAAGCCATTATATTTTGAATGCACCATTAATTTGTAATGCCTTTATTTTACATATAACATAAATTGAATAATAGGATAAAATAACAAAGTTCTAAAATTTTTTTTATCACTTAGTTGATGGTTATTTCGGCTTTACACCATCGTCAGAACTAGTTCTAGCTATCAACTACCTGATAAAAAAATTTGTAGAACTAAATACTTTTTATTTTAACATATTATAATGGAGTTTTACCAAGTTTATGCCAACTCAATCAATAGATTGAATACATGAAAGTTTTTCTAAACCAACTGCTTACAAGCTAAATAAGGAATAAAAACAAGCTAAATAAATAAAACGAAAAAAAAATAAAAAATGTTGATGTTTATTACTAATTTTTGTAATATGTGAGAAGCGATCTTAAATAAATGAACAAGAAAAATCTACTGAAATTAAGATCAAATAGAGACAAGATCTTAATAATAGAGATAACTTTACATGAAAAGTCAATTAGAGTTATCTTCAAATAAAAAAGAGAGAATTGTTAAGGGAAAAGGCTATGATAATACCATTATACTCCACTGGCTCCAATAACATGATGAAAAAAGAAAGCTTTTTATTAATAAAGTGGCGATTCCATCTAAAATTCAGTTGAGACCAGTTAATATTGAACTTCATTTTTGAGTACTTGCATAAGAATTAAAATAAGCCACTGAGAAAATTATGAAATCTCGAATACTTGGCAAGTTTCCAAGCAATAAAGTGAATAAATATTCTTGGAAACAATTACCAGTATCAGTAAAAAGCTCTTTCCATATAATATATATTTTATCAGATCTTCTTAGATAACATTATTAACATTTTATTTCTCATAAAATTTCAATATTACGTGCTATAGAGGCACACATTTTTGACGTCGTCAGTTCATGATAATTATTAAAAAAGTTTGGAAAACTTTCTTGAAAAGTTTATTTTATAGAATATTTAGCGGTACAATATCTACATAGTTAATGTTACATAGGGGCTTTAAAATTAAATAGATTAAATATGGATAAAATTATTCGTTTGTTACAAGTATCTATAATATTTTAAAAAAATTAACAATATGAATTTATTCGGATAAAACAATATTTACTATGAAATATAATATTTCATACATTATCAGAGTCTCTTAAATATGAACTAATCAATCGATTGGAGTTTTACTGAATGAATTTACAAATTTAAAGTTACTGTAATTATAAAACGTAAATGAATTAAGTTAAACAATTTTGACACAGTTTTCAGTACAGAGTAAATAATAGTTTTATTGTTGGGATGACCATTTGTGTGGTTGGTAAATTGCAGTAGTAAATGGCACATTTTAGGTAATGGCGTAATTTTAATGTTCACCGCTTTCATAACACTACGTTAAGTAAATTATTAGTGACAGTGAAGTGAACTACGAAATTCACTTTGATACTTTATAAACGTAGAAAAAATTACACAGCAAAATATAATATATACAAATAAATAAATAAATAATCTACCGAGTCAGAATAAAACTAACCATATTTATAACAATCTCCATGCAACTTGTCAATTTTATCGACTCAATTTATTCATTTAGTATCTCATATAATGCATAATGTTTTAACGCCCAATCACACAAATTAATCATAATTTAAATGGATGCTGATCACGTCCTATGGTACTGCCCTGAGATGAATATCGAACGAACAGAGTTGTGTGCTGTGGTCCGCTCTCATATGGACCCAATAGGCCACGTTGACTTGATCTCTACCAGGGCCAATTTTGAGGCATTCGATAAATTTACAACATCATATGGGGATCGGGATATTCTCAATTCCTCTTTAGATTTAACGCCGAATAGATTAAGCTACGTGGCTCAGAAAATCACATTTTCTTTTTTATTTTTTAAATTATTTCTTTTCTTAAGCACAATAGCGTGTGGTTAAAAAGTCCGTCCCGTGCAGCTCTACATTGGGCTAAGAACATGAAGAGAAAATTCGTTTCTTTTCTTGATAGTTATTGGGTTGTGGAAGGCGGCCGTAAAACAGCGGCTGCATGCACATAACGGGTGGAGGTGGGGCAATAAACTTGAATATATTGCAACACGTATATGCTTGACTTCTATCTAACTGATAATTTTTATTCTTAATAAACTTTTGCATAATATATTCTTTTTTGTACATCCGCAATGTATAATATAATAAGATAAATAAATATTCTGAGTAATTTGTCTGTAAAGGTATAATTTTGCATAGAATAAAGTTTATTTGAAAATGAAATTCTATTGTAGCATAAACAAATAATATCTACATAAAAATACACAGTTTATATGGTAGTGACTAGTGTGGGCAGGGAATTCTTATTACCGCCAAACCACCGGTCGAGGTACGAAAGCGTAAAGCCTCGGTGATCAGGTGCACCGATCTGCGCCTGTGGTATCATCACTAATAAATTACAGTTATGTTGCACTGGACCGGATATGCAACGCGTCCGGTCTGAGTGGCTGCGGGCTTCCGGACTGCGCTGCAGCCCGCAAACCACCCCCTGCGTGAACTTTGCAAAGTGCTTTTATCTATTATTACGCGATATTGCGCCATGATAGGGGGATAAATGCGGAAAGCTACTTTATTCGTCAGGCATGTAGGACCTATGTAGAAAGTAACTGTTGGAAAGTGAGTTGTGAAATATGTACCATTTAGTGCTAACTACAATAGAATTTAGATGGATACACGTTAATGACGTTGTTTCTCTCTCACATGCTTTAAAATAATAAAAAAACAATATCAAATTTAAGTTTAGTTATATTAATTCAAAGAAAATTTACAAAACGTTGAATTTCTCATAAGAAGTAAATGTAAAGGTATCAATTACCTATAAAAATTTGTCCCTATGAGACAAGGTAAAATAATTTCCTATAAAAATTTGTCCCTATTCTTAAAAATAATGGAATAAACACATAAATTCAAAAAATATTTCAAATATACGGATGATATTTATTAACAATAAATCTTTTAATCTTTGAAGTTATAAAAACTCAGAAATGCTTCAAACATATTTTTTTAAAATAAAAAATACAAACCCTTGTTTAAATATAATTTTTATTCTATATAAATTATGTTAAAACACAATTATTATCACTGTTTAACGTTGAACATAATTTTATGAAAGTTTTAATTGCTACTCAAAATACTTTCAAACAAGCGATGCGTTAAAATATTTAACTTGAAAGTGAAAAAATCCATTTAAAAATTAAAAGATGCTTTTAATTGAAAAAATAATGAAATCCTATTTTTCACGGACATTTTAAGAATGAAAGCGGAAACGTTTCGTGATTAACCTTGCCAGTAATTCAATAAAAAATACCATTGGATATTACGCTTCGGTGAAAGTAAGGCATTGTTTTTTCGACGTCGAATTTTGCAAGGAACATTTTCACGTGTTCGTATTTATTTATATTTCATTTAAGACACGCAGGTATGGTAAGGTTAGAGAAATAACAAAATTTGTATCTCTCGAGTCAGAAAGCTTTAGTGGGGACATTTGTATGCGGGTCACAATATACAAATAAACGTAACACACCGACAAAAAAGGTCCGTTCTCTTGCAAATTAACGATATTTACATAATGTCAGTTTCTTTTAAAATACTTGTTTTGAACGATGCTGTGAACATATAAATCGATTATTGACCGGAATTTTTGAGAGAATATTTAATTAAGTTCCATCACTGAGTAGTCAGTGATGTAGTTGGGCCTTCATCTCCAGTATTATAGTTGGGTGTTCATCCTATATGCTTGCGCGTTCAAAGCTCGAATTTATAAATAAATAGATTGGTTTAAAAAGATTTCAATGATTTATTGATTTTTATTTAAAAGCATGGATCTCTGTGATTTTATCTTTCCCCATCCACGCCCTGATATATGTATGCTTGGAATGGAGCGTCGATATAGCGATTTATATCAAATAGTTTATTCATAGCAACATTATTCTTTGATTACCGTCCACGAAGAGTGAGGTTCAGTTACTGAACTAAAACCAGTTTTTGTAAAACAATTTGCTTTGAAATCGGGATCGAACATGATTTTTTAAATATATAAATTAACTTCTAAGTATATAACGATGCCCAATGCAAAAATAAGATTTAACTTATAAAATTGATTACTTATTAGACTTCACGTTTTATTCAAATGTTTTATACCCGACGACATAAATATTGGAAGCAATAAAAGGTAAATTGTGATTTCAACATTTTTGTTTTGATCCGTGGTAATATTTTGAACAGAATCAATCGACACAATTTTCTAATATAAAGTATTTCATTATAATGTTTCGCAGTTTATACTTCATTTCTCTGAATACACGCATTGCCGTAACCTATAGTTTAATTTAAGAGGGAAGTAAACAATAAATTACAAAAACTATTTACAAAGTTTTTAATTTTAATAAGATGCGTTTATAATCCTTTTGGAAGAAAAAAAACTTTCAAAAATATTTTTGCGATGATTCTTGAGTTATAGAAGTTTTGAGTAAAATATTTTTGATTCTCGTCAAATTTATTCGTTTCAATCGAACGTTTTCAAAAGCTTAAATATTTATAATAATCAAAATTCAATTACAAATTTTTTCAAGCAATTTTAGATTATTTCTCAGCAGTAAACAAAGAAACAGTTTTAGTGTTCAATAATGAAAATCGGACAGCGAGTACGCGGAAAAAAACGAGGTAGATGAAAATGAACACAACACTGATGAACAAAATAATGAAACTTACTAGTGATTGTTAAGTTACATATAAATTAATATATTTATCTTGATTCACCTGTCTTTCTGTAACGTTGCAAACAAACACACTCTCTCTACCTGTCTGCGCGTCAATTGTATTGAGCGAATGCCAACATGCTTCTTGTTAACTGGTTAAGTGGCTCTGACGGTGGAGAAATTTTTATTATAATGTATATTGATAGAGGCCACCAGAAAGGTTTTCAATGTGGATATTGACTTATTCAACATTATATACATCACTGAATAGAAATGTTTTTTTTAATTATGTACATAGCATTATTCAATTGATTATTGAAAAATGCCAGATCTGGAGCCGGATGGTAATGCTCTAGTGATTTTGTTTTTCTCGGTTGGTCAATGCATGGAATGTCTGCATGAATTGATTTTTCATTCGATTTCCATGATATTTATTCACTTCCCTCCAATGCTATCATATTATAAAAATAAGGCGTAGAGTGAACGAATAAGAGCAAAGTCTTTTTCAAATGAGAAATTTTGATCTCAACCTCGCCAGAAAAGATTCGTGAAGCTGATTCGTTACCAACGACCATTTTTCGTTAAATAATTTTTGTTGGAATGAAAATAAGATGAAAGATATGTGGAGAGTATAGACTTTTATATTTAATTTTATAATGTTGTGTAAAATTGAATTTGTTTTACTACAATGACAATTCAAGTAATTATTGTTGAATTTATTTCACGCAATAATTTGTTGATATAGTATTTTTTATAAATAGAATATTCTTTTTTTGAATCGTTTCCTTGTAAAAATAACCATTTATTAATGAAGGGAGTTCATTAAAATAAATATCCAGTTATTAAATGTTTATAGCATGTCCATTTGGAAAATATATAAATTGTGTTATTTCTTAGGATCTAATCTAATCTACAAACTCTGGGCTGTAAAATTGCAATTCAGATTTATTTTTTCTTCTTTCGGTGCCGGTTTTTAATTTTGACACTAGTTTCGCTAAGGAAAATGAATGCGTCATAAACATTACTGGAGTAGAGATCAAATCAGTCTCTTAAATTCACGAGCCTTGAAGCTCTTATTCTTCATGAAGATATCTTCTCGTCAATGAAGGATGCTACTTCTCATGGTGTCGCTTTGTGTGATTGAAGCGTGCTCGTTTTCAGTTTTTATTGTTTTAGGCCTTTCTTCCATATTTTCATCGTTGATATCATCGTTGCAAAATATTACAAAGAAAATTTGAAAAAATCTAATATTTTTTCTATTTTATATATTTACCTATTATACAACTATGTGGGTCATGCAAAGCAGACTTTCAGTTTCCTGGCTATTTTTATTTCTACTGTGGGTAAAGACTACAAGTTTACATATTAAAGTTTCTGTCAGCCAAAAGTTTTGACTGGGAAAAAACATTAAAAAAAACCCCTTACGAGTACTGTTTGATGGAATTTCTTATTTGGGGATGCGAACCATTTGAAAAATAAGCCCCAGAAAATCACCGTTTGGCTAATGATTTCATTCACTTTTAATGTGTTAACAATTGTCAATTTCTGGTGGGAAGGTATTGGTGATAAAACTGATCAGTTGATAATGCTCGCGATGAGCGAAGCCGGTTCTGATCATTATAAAATTGTGGAAGAAGTACTAAAACAAATTGTGTTTTATTAAAAAAAAGAAAATGTTATCTTGAGTTCAACAGTGTTACATAATACATAATACCATATAGTACACAAAAACCCAATAAATGGTGTGCCGGGAAGTCGAGAAATTAGTACAGCTTATTACGCTTGGCAAATAAGGATGAATTTGTTTTTTATTTTTAAATCTCTCTGCCGTTTCCTTTCCAAAGAATGGGGTAACTGGTTACTATGTGAAACTTAATTACAAACAAAACCGGATAGTAAAGTTATTAATGTCATAAAACAATAGTATCGCTGTTCTGCTATAAAATAATTTTAACATAATATAACACATAGCATTGCAGTTGACATATTGAATAATAGTGGGTTTATTTAGCACTGTTATTTCACATTGTTTTGATGTATTTATGATATCAATTAAACTTTGTCAAACAACATAATAAATAATGCGAAAACACAGTTTTGGGGCAAAAATTAAAGCGAAATGTAAATTTTAGTTTTGTGATGCTGTCAAAGCACAAAATAAGAAGTTTTATCAAGTAAAGCGGTATATTATTTGATGACAATATAATACACATTTTACCGAAATAAAATTCCCGGTACGATTTGAATATTATAAAAAGTTTTTGTTCATGTTTATTTATCTACAAATTAGCATTTCAGTAGCTGTAAGCATGTCGAAGATAAATATACAGATAGACTACCCATAAAATATCGTAATAAAAACACTTATTGAATAATTCAAATCTCCCCCATAAGAAAGGTCTATAATACGATGGAAACGAAACAATAAAAATAAGTAACGTAACTACTTTAACTATAAGGCTGTGTTTATAATAGGCTGAACATATAAAACAGACATTTTATTACTATTGGTTTGATATATTTTATAAGAAAACATTTTTTACAACTTAAGGTACACCATAAAACGTTTCTATGAAAAAAACTCTACATATCTAAATATACATTTAATATTATTATCAACACATGCAGAGTATATTCAAAAATACAAGATCAGGAGCAGTTTTGTTCAACGAATGGGTACACATTTTAAAAGGTAGTTTCTTTTTTATGGTATTTAGATAGATAACCATAAGAGTACGAAAATTAGTAAAACCATTTCTCTTTGTATTTTATAATATAACTCCTCCCCAACCTTGACTTTATTTTGTAACAAGAGCTAACCTACAACTATATGATGAAATGTCATACTCATAATTCAATAATGAATATTGATCACCGAGTTAATTCTTACAGTTGAAATAGTCTGAACATGTTTACGATGAAAAAAAAGGTTTATTTTACTAAAAAGTTTTTCGTAATACTATCACTACCCGGTTATGTGTAAGAAGACGTTCTCGAGATCAAAAAGCAGAAATGAATCTCTTGGCTCGACTCCGGACTAAGAAAGAAAAGATTACACATGACAATTTAGGATTGTGTCAATTTAATATATATTTTTTAACTATTATTATCTGTAGAAAAATGTTCTCAAAAATATATTTCCTTATGAAATCAAAATAACTGTTGAAGGCACCGAACATATCGTTACAAAAATAAGCCACCATTTTCAATCATAAAATATTTGATAATTCTTGAAAAAATAATGAATAATGCTTTTTCAACATTAATCCACTTTAACGTGAGTCAAACAATGGTGTGATGCTGAAACATCCGTTAAAAATATTTGAGAATATTCAATCGAAGCCTATTAATGTAAGTGTATGGTATTTACTATTATAGATACCTAATATACAATAAATAATGAAAAATATAAGTGAAATTCATAGTATTTCACAAATATTGCTGAGAAAGTTAGCGATAACTTTTGTGCTTAATAGTGTAGACACTGTATACTGTAGAGCAGTGGTGCACAACCTATTTGAAAGAATGGTCAGATTATCCATTTCATAATTTTTCATGGGCCGCAGAGGGTAAAAGTGTTAGTAAAAAAGGGTAAATAATGCTTTATTATATTAGACGAGTTATGCATTTTATTATTTTTAATTTAATAGTTACATAATTTTATCAGCTACTTCAATTACTCTTCAATCTGCATTCCGTGTTTATTTTCACGATGAAACTTCAATTGTAGTGGGTTGTATCAACTTTAGTGAGATTCCTGACACTGTATGCTTGCAGAAACCGTTTTGATGCCGGGTTCAATGTTTGGGGTTGTTATCCTCAGTACAGCACTGGGGATATAATTGTTCAAGCTGTTTCTGTGTTGACAGTTGTTTAGTTTTAATAAAAAAAAAGCCTTGCTCGCAAGTGTATGCCCTGCACAAAACGTAGCCTTTTTACATAGGGGGGAAAACTGCTCTCCGGGATGACATTTGTAAAAATTCTGCATATCTAGTTGCAAAAATGAATCGGTCTCATTGATGGGAAGAATAGACAGCACCTGCATCGCAGACTGTGTGACTCATTGTGAAAATATGAATTTCGGTCGCAAATAGTTACCCGTGAAAATACAATCGTATTAAATAATAAAAATAGCATTATGTTTTCTGTCAGTGACGATTCAGATTATATTCCTTTGCTACTGCATAATTTGTTCACATATCAAACACAATCACAGAGTTTTTTTAACAATCAATGATAAGTTTGGTGACGAAGTACTTATTGAGTTATTTTGGGCCGCAACAAATGGCCTCGGGTTGTGCATCACTGCTGTAGAGTACCACACATATAGGTATTTGACGACAGGCTGAAGTGGAAAAACATACGTGAAGCCATAAGAAGAAGTGAAACAACTCATGGTTGTCATTGCTCACACTCTTCAATGACGTAACATCCACCACGCCCCTTTCATCTACTTTCAAATTTAACATACTTTCCAACAATACATTGCTTATCGTTTAAAATCTCCTCACATGTTACCAGAAGTGTTTATGTTGCTGACAGGGAATCATAAATTAAAATATTATTTATTACGTCAATATAAATAAAAATCGAAAGATTCTTTAAACAAAATCTTCAAGAATCTTGCAGGTATTAGATATTATATTTAAATATTCGAGAATAAATGAATGTGCAGGCAATAAAATAAGTCAATATTGCAAAATTTTGAGAAGACAGTTGTTCTATCCCGTGACAATTTTTCATTTATTTTTAACAGTAAAATCTTCCAATAAGCCACAACAAATTGCTAGAATCAAAAATATGTTTTGTATCTGATCACATAAGTGTGACTTATGTGGGCTGGAGACACATGGCAATATTTAACGGGAAATTTGAAAGAGTAGAGATTTACTCGTTCTCGGTACAATGCAGAATAAATGATAAATACAATGTAATTCGCCCCGTCCACAACAAATCAATTTGATCAATGTATAGGTCCGACCCATTGCTTTTTGCCAGCGACGGACATTTTTAACCGTCAAGTATAAACAGCGTGTAGAAGTAATAAAGAAGTGATATGAAGTCATTAAATGACTCTCACGTACAACTTAATAAAACGCCACAGCATAACAGACCTTTTATTTTCTTCGATGTGGAAAAATAATATATATTCACGTTTCTATGTTATTTATGAGCATCCATAAAAGATAAGTTATTTGCACTAATAATTTTAAATGAAGAAACGAAAAAAAGTACACGCATAATGTTTTGATTTAACATTGTAGTATTTTCAAATCAAACAATCGTAATAAAATAACAATAACCATAAAAAATACACAGGGAGTAATAAAAAATAGACAAGTTGGCTAAATTGCGGTGATTTAAATCATTATCGCCTGATAGGCGGCTTTATTTTCGTCCCAGCAGACATTGTCTGTAAAGATATGGAAATTAGGTAATTTATTGCGCTTCCCTAAACTACGAATTTACATAAATTAGTTGCCAGCCTATTTTCCCTACTTTTTGGAATCGTTTATCTAAATAACATTCCACTATCATTTTTTTAAACACAGGAGAATGTTATCTGAAAGATAATAGTTATTTTGCTATTAAATTAAGCGGAATCATTCAATCGGTAAACCTTTTAATACAAAAAGGACCGAAAATTTTCTTACATATATATACATATTCAAATTGGGCAGCAAAAAAGTGAGGAAAACATAAAACGTTTGTATCTGTCTACAAGAAAGGCGAAGCCTAGATAATGAAACCATGGAAAGAGTAAAAAAAGAGTGTTGAGAGATACAGTTAATATTTCTCCATCAATTATCTGATATATGGCTCTTTGGTTCATTAGGATTGCCTTCGAGACAAACAATCTTGGAATTCGTTGCCGATATGGAGGTATTACGATGAATCCATAGATATGCAAGATGAGGTTAACCATGTTGTCGATTAACTTGTTGTATTGTAGGGTACGGCAGCTCTCTCGACCAAGGTGTATAATATTCAGGTCTCCTGAAAATAACGAAATACGTGTTAAATCTAGTTACTCAACAAAGAAAGTAACTAGATATCCCATGAATTTTGGTACAGCGACAGAGATTGTCTGGCGTTTGGTTGACAGAATGGTTAATTGTCAATCGGGTGAGTACCTGAAACAGCAGATAAATACATCGGTTGGTATTTGGAAAGCTCTTGATGTTTCGAAAGAAATGGAAGATTTTTTTATATCCTTAGGTAAACCCGGATATGGTCATCACTATTGAAAATGGCAAGAATTTATTTTGAAAAGAGCATTAATTCGAAATTAACACGTTAGTATGAGTGCCTAATGGAGGACAAATTGTAAGTATTGGATTTGAAGACGTGGTTTTATAGGCGAACTAGAAAGATTTTCGGAATAGTTATTTCAACAATGATAATGTTTCAATGAAATTATAGCAAAAATCATATGCAGTAAATTTGCATTTTTGAATGCATACTTTGGTCACAAGTTTTGAAATAATTACAAGACATCTAAGGCTACTACAGGAGAAAGTACTGCAATTTAATTAGAGGAGAAAAAAGGAATACAGTGTTTTATAGGAATTTGTTATGTTTATAACGAAAACAGACGATTTATAGCAAAGAAACTATCACTAATAAAATAAAACTTAAAGTTTGTTAAAAATTGACCATTTAATAAATCAAATATACTCGCATGCAAAAAACACAGTTCATCAAATTAATAATTTATTGCCATATCAGTACAATTTATCATGCAAAAATTAAATTATACGACGGAAAATGAAATTGTAAAACCATTATTAGTTTAGATTTATGAATAATGAATTGCGGTCGTGTTATGCCATAAATATGACTGATCTGTCGCAATATTTCCGTTTAATTGAAAAATGTTCACAGTATAAGCTAAATAATACCTATGAAATAAGCACATTGCATTTTGAAACAGCTCGAGGAAATTCATGGTGAAAAAAAATTGTGTTGATTTTTAATTATTTATGGACATTCAAAATAATTAAAACCAATATATTCATATAATTTTAGCAATGGCAAACAATTCTTTTTCATATGTATTTATTTATTTCGTCGCAGTTATTTGTAAACAATATAGCTTTGGACTCGATCTTTGTCGTCACTTAAATATGCTACTATTACGAATTCCAAAAATTGACACCAGTGATTGTCAGTACTATTTTGTTGTTAAAAATAAACAAAATGTACTATATTAAAATATAATGCTACATTAACTAAAAATTTTGTAAACTCTATGGTGTAATATAAACTGATAATATGATCAGGTATTATTTGATTAATTTATCAAATACATATTCGAATATCTGAATATAAAAAAAGAACCGAATACGTTCGAATATTCGATTGAAAAGTTACTATATGACATGCTCATATATAGTACTCTTATGAAAACCTATTATGGAGGTATATTGTTGGAACTCACTGGCTCCGTGACTGGCGATGTCACCTATTGTAGAGGACTGTTCATTTGATCACGCATCCTGAAATCTCTACATCCTTTAGATATGCCCCTGAGTTTTCTTTGTGCCATAGAAGAGGTAAGCAAACAACACAGTAATGATTTCTAGTCCCTGTTTGTCAGTGACGTGTTTTAAAATTTTTTATATTAAAATTATTGTATCCAATTTCTATTTTTGATTGAAAACTTTTTATTTAGTTTACGTTTATATTCTTTAGTATTAATTTGAATATTTACAAAGCATAATTAAATATTTACAGCTATAATTAATTTATAGTGACATCGTGCAACTAAATATGTATAGTTTTTTTTCTGGCAAAAAAACATCACGCAAAAAATACTGAAGCAAGTTATTTATATACACCCAATTCTCGTTTCACACGGAGATAACGTTTCATACAAAACCACCTTGCAATAGAACGCGTCAAAAAAGATGCAGTATGTATGACAGATAGGTTCCATTACACTGAACCGTGAAATTTATAAGCCGTGTAAAAATAGTCCGTCCAAAGAGAGGATTAGGTGTATATTAAAAAATTCAATTTTTAAATTCTTTCTTACTGGAAATACAAAAATTCACTAAAATTCAAATTTAAAAAACACGCAGCTGTTAAAAATATTAGTGAAAAAAAATCGTTTTGATTAACAATCTAATAACAAGATCATATAAATCGTATTATATATCAAATTTGGATTATTGAGATTTTGTACACTTCCATTTATTTTGTCACTAACGACCCGGGTTTCGCTTTTCGGCATCTTCAGGCATTTGAGCACACGAATGGACTCGAACTGACGAAAGGCGAAACCCGGGTCGTTAGTGATAAAATAAATGGAAGTGTACAAAATCTCAATAATCCAAATTTGATATTGAAATTCCATCAAGCATCCTCAGTCGATGTCTTAAATTATATTATATATATCGTAATAAAAACAGTAAAATAATTCGAGGATATTTATAATTCACTGAGAGTCAATGCCAATTCGCATTAACTAATTCATTGACTAAGTGTATGATCATCCATTTCGTTAACCAAACAGAAATAAACCCAATTAAGTTTATGTATTACATTATTTATGTAATAATATGGCTAACGACAGAAATAAAATTCTCGTTAGATTCGGCAATTATTGCAGATTATGATATTTTTACATTTAGGTAACCAATTAACCATGAATATTTCTTCAATTATATGAGAAATTAAAAACGAATCAATATTTTGCTGTGAAGCTTCTTTCGACGATATTGTCAACCCTCAAGATGTCTTTATTTTGGTTAAGTGAGTTTTACTACAGGATCATTTGATCCGTGGAGGAAAACTTATCTGGATAAGTACGACACTGCCGCGCATGTTGAAGCCGTCGCGGAAATTGGATATTCAGGTAATGAGGCGGCAGGTGAATCGATTTTGTACTGTATTTTCTTAGGCGAGAAATTTACATTCCCGTCTCAGGAAATCGTTTGCTTTGAAAATTAGAAAAAAGGATATAGCGCTGCTGTTCTTTACATAAATAGCCGATCCGGCGATAATGTGTCAAATGCAATACGTATTTTATCATTATTTTACATTACAAAATCTTTTTTCTGGATGCGTATTTTTAAATCCCCAGACTTTTCAAATTGCCAATCTTAAATTGTATAACATTATTCAAAGCCTTCAAAATATTTCCTTGCAATGTAAAACTTATATGTTTATAACAGTGTCTGCCAAACCTTGTTACTTCACGGCACACTGGTGAATGCGATTAATTTGTTTCGCGGCACAACAAATAAAAATGCCTTAAAAAAGGAAATGTATCTTATTTATATGAATAAAAGAAATCATAGAGTACCTAACAATTTTTAAAATATTTTATTAGCATATATGTGCATAGGTGGTGATAATTTTATTAGCGAGAAGAATGCAATTGGCTTTTAGAAAGAATTCTGTCAAATCGTGGCTCTAAATTAGATTAAAAAAACACGTAACTCCTCATCAATCATCTGTAACCGCTCTCGTTTTATTGATTTCATTTCCATAAGCGCTGAAAAACCAAATCTGCAAAGATACTGTGATCCGAATGGTGAACAGAAATTTAATTGCTGCTGTAGCCAATAGAGGATAGTGATGACTCCTAAGCGATATCCAAAATGCTGACAGCTCTAGCTCAGAAGATGAAACTTTGTGCACAGGGTGGTTTTTTAGATCTATTCAAATTTCCTCTTCTGTTAGTGTCAGGTGCACACCATTGAATCTTGCGAATGAATTGATGACCCACTGCTAGATTTGATAATCAAATGATGCAGAAAAAAGTTATTATGTCCTATGCACTTCTGGCATTTTTTAATTTGTTTAAGGAAGCATCTACACCTAGGAAGCAATCAAGCTCTGAGTTTTTAAATTTCTGAACCACAGGTCTAACTTGTCAGCGATAGATTTTAATTTTCCTGTAATTGTAATGATATTTCCGTTCACTCCTTGTAAATTTAGAATTTTTGATTTCTCAAAAAGATCATTAAAAAATGTTACTTCCAGCCACCAATTGTCCTCGTGAAGAAAATCATGATCCATATTTTCACATAGTGATGCAAAAAGTCTGCAACGAAGGCAATTTGGTTTTCTGTAATTCCCCACTTACATAACGTTGCCCATCGACTTTAGGAACTAACCACAAACGTGAAAAATATTTATTTGATTACGTAGATGTTGAGTTTATCTAAAATTTAAATGAATAGACGTTATTTAAAACGAACAGTTTTGAGGCTTCTTCTTTCGTGGCACATCTGAGACTTCTTGCAGCACACGGTTTGGCAGACACTGGTCTATAAGAATATAGCAATTTGAAACACTGCTAAAGTGCATAATTTATAGAATATTGTGTTCATATAAATATATAGATTTAAATCATTTTTTTTATTTTCATAAGTCTACCAGAACTAGTATTTTTTTCACTAATCATAAGAAGTAGATTTTCTTAATAAATATTCATTATGTTTTAGTGATTATTCGAGTCATACAAACAAAAGCGTACTACAAAATTGGATTAATATATAAAAATATTTAGTCTGCATAATTTGGAACAGTCATATATATATATATAGCTATTTTTTTATCTCCAGGCTTTTAAAATGAGTATTTTATATGAAAGCTAAATTCAGTTGAATAAAACCATATATTCTTATATTCAGACTCAAGTGAAGAAGCCTCAATTGTTTTCCCCCTATTCCAATACAATATAAAGCTAGACTTTAACCAAAGTAGGCCCCACAAATCTTCTCCAAAGTCTGCCTCAAACCTTTGAATTGTACAGTAGTTGTACTACCGGCCGTACATAAAACACATCCTACTATTTTGCGTTTCGCCCCTCCTACAAATAGTGCATATGTATGTATTCAAATTCACTTTCCATCTTTAGTAGGTATGTAAATAACACTACTAAGAATAATTCATATAGGATAATTTATTGGACAGTCGTTCAATAGATCGAGTATTCTATTTCATTACATTTTTGTCCATATGATATCTAGCACAATAAAAAAAAACATTATTGAATTGCTGGATTTATAGAATACATGAAATTAATGACAATAAGCAATTAGGAAACAGATTAGATTATTTATTAATAAACATTTTATATAATTTTACAGATTCATAATAATAACTGGCACTTTTCTTTTTAATAATACCTTAATGTACAATAACATATCTGACATATACATTCTAGATTAATTACTCGACAGAATTGAAATTGACGTCTTAAAAGCAATGAGCAGAGTATTAACATTGATTTCAAAATAGTTATCAGAAGTTGAAGCCAGCTCATGTTACGTGGGGTCACAGGTTTGCCATCGCTACTGTAGATCATATTATACACACTAAAATATTGAAAGGTCATGAAAGACTGCCAGCAACTTTCGAATAACAGTAGGTAATAAATATTCCAATCCCAATAATGGACTCGCAGTATCTAATATATTATTTGTCGTGTTTTTGTGAATCTCTAGTATTGATAATAATCACCAAATGGTATCTTATCTATAGTGTAATGCTTATTGACATTGTAAATGCATATAACCTGACAATAAATTATGCGCAATACCCAAGTGCTTTTTTTAAATGTGCACTATTGAGTGGGTGAATAACAGTGTAAAGTCACTTTAAAGGTGTTAACTGTCAATTCTTGGTGGAAAGACATTACAACTAGGGCTTACAACTAATCGGAGATTTTAACTAAACGGTTTTCGGTGTTTTTTTGATAATAAAACCGGCTAACCAGCTTAAACTGAGATACCTCGTTTCATTATTTTCAAAAAAATCTTATAAAATATTTTTCTTAACTACACAAAATTGAAACAAAAAATCTTAATAACAACATTTTAATTTTAATAATAAAACTTAAACTTAAATAACAATCACTTTCAAGGTGTAAACTGTCAATTTTGGTGGAAAGACATTATATTTTAAAAGATAAAACACAATTCATTTGTACTACTTCCACATATTTATAATGATTAGGACCGGTTTCGCTCATCACGAGCATTATCAACTGATGCGAAACCGGTCCTGATCATTATAAATATGTGGAAGTAGTACAAATGAATTCTGTTTTATTTTTTAAAATTAAATAATAAAATAATAAAAAACTTTATTAATGTATATTTTTTTAAAATACACAAAATTAAAACAAAAGGGTTAATAAAACTCATAAAAACAGTACTATTTGAATGTATTTAAAAAATATTAAGACATAATCTGGAGAAATTATAAATACAATAAACTAAAAAACTCAAGCATAGTTTGTATGATAAAAAAAAAGTTTCAAAAATTGTCTATTTATTGAAATAATACTTGAATATTTATTTTAAATTTAAAGTGCAATTTAAAGTTCATTTTAACATTTTGAAATCTTTCATCAATTCCCGTGTATCGTTGTGATTTTAGATTAACAATCAGAACAATTGAAATCCTCTTACTCATTTCATTTATTGTATTGGTCTCGATATTAATGACTCTGGTATTATATCTATCTATATATATATATAAAAATGAATATCTGTTTGTTGGTTTGTTGGTTTTTCCGGATCTTATAGGCTCCTAAACCACTGAACCGATCGCGACGAAACTTTCAGGAAGGACTTATTGTGATCATACCGGAAAATATTTTATAAAAAAATGTTTGTTTGTCCTTTACGTCTTCCTTTACCATTCATACGATTTCGATGAAACTTCGGTGAGTTGTTATGCACACACCCGTGAAGGGTTCTAAAGAAAAAAAATTGAAAAAAATAATCAAATACGTACATACAGCGACATCTAGGAAAAACCTTCTGATTTATTCGTGTACGCACCAGATGAAAAACAAAAATATTGTGTTATAACAAGTGTGATATTGAAACTCGGGTTCGGGTCGGGCCAGACCTGAAGATGATGGGCTCGAACCGGGTAAGTCTATGAAATTTCGGCCTGTGCAGACCTCTAATCCAAAAGCAGTTCAATAAACAGAATTAAAACACAAACCCTTTCTTTCTTTGAGTGGCATTGCAACGCATGCTGGGTACTCACTAGTCAATTATAATTATATAATATCTTTTGGGTAAAGTTTTTTCGTAATAATTTTTGCGGACGAATCTATGGAAGCTTAATTTAAATATAATTTAGTAAATTTTATGACAGTTTTGGAGACGGTTCTGTTGTACAAATATTTCAACTAAGAAATCAGTGGCTTATCAAATTTCTTCGTTCCAATAATCACCGTGTTTGTATCTCATTACTGAGAAAATTTTCAATTATTTTATTGATATTATAAACAAATTAAAATTTCTTTCGTACATCAATTTCAGTAATTTTCCAATGGTCGTAAATCGGATTAGATACATTTATAATTTAGTAATATACACGATTGAAAATTTCTTTATTTGACTATCAGTATCTCTGAGTTGGAAAAAAGGTGTTTTGTCAAAATGTGAACAAAAGAATATAATAAAAATCAAAATGTGGGTCCTATGGTCGAGAAAACATCTGGTTACGTTAAGTTAGTGGTGATATAACAACTTACCGTTCGAATAATTATGGCATATTTTTTATGACGGTATATTTTGTTAAAAACACTAATTTGCGAATGGATATATTGTATGACCTGAACATCCGACTAATAAGAGTAAAATAAAATAGAGTTTTATTACACAAATTTCTATTGCTTATTCTTTGAAACAAAACTTTCTCAAGTATTACTACTTACATAAAAAAGTAACCCTCATGTTTTACAAACGTATTTTAGTACGACGTCAAATACAAACAATATATTTTTAAAAGAATCACTTAAAAGCTGCAGAAGAATAGAATTTTATTCCAATAAGCAAGTAACGGAAATATCCATAAAATAACTAGCACACGAAAATAGACATGAAAATATTTAACGAATTGTAGGTTATAAATATAATCGGCTCTGTAGTTCAGTAGTTAATTTTGTTTGATACGGTTACGGATGTCTCGGGTTCAAGTCCCGGTGCGGACAGTTTCATAAATTGATTTTTCAATTGATTAATGGATTTCTGTTCTTAAGCATGAACTTTTGTGATGTCTGAAACTCCCTACCACCCATCGGATACTAGAAAACGGAGCGAAACGAGAGATATTAGCTAACCAATAGTTCTATCCTAGCCCAATCCTTCTATACCTACTCTCTTCGAAGAAAAATAGGTTAAGAAACTGAGTAACAAGCAGTTCTCTTAGAAAAATTCTGTTGAGATACCTCCATTAGAGAAGACATATGCTCCACGTTGGGAGCAGACAAGGTAAAAAAAATATTGAACTAAATATTTTGCTATTTTTCACTTCTTCATAATGGATTTCTATCAAATAATTGTTATATATATCAATTATTAAAGAATATGATCAGCCTATAGAAGCAGTCGACTCAATGGATTTTTATATTGGAAGATATGTTATACAAGGTAATCATAAAACTAGCACTTAACAGTTATAAAATGTCAACATAATTTAGTTTTATTATAATTGTAATCTCCTAAAAGTACTGTGTAAGTATCATATTTTATGTCGCTAATGCACGATGGCGTTTATAAAGTATTAAGTGTTTTTGGGTGAAAATATATCAAAAAATTATTTTTTTTAATTATTTTTCCTATAATCTCACATATTCATTGCATATGAACGTATTTTTTTATTTAACAGCTGAAAATCATGAATTTAGAGTGACGACTGCATGTGTCTTTTGATGGTGCCGTGAAATTCTTTATTGTATAAAATATTTCTGTTCATAATTTTGACATGTTTGTGACAAATACGATTATTCAACAATATATACATTTTTTCCTATTTTATTTTTAAAATTTAACGCCTTTGCGTTAATTTTTAAAAATTATATGTATAAAAGAATTTTTAAAAATATTTTTATAAACGCGGTTAATTGCGTGAAATAAGCCGGGTTTCGGTTTTTTTTTCAAAACACGCGATAAACCGGTTAATCGGTTTCGGTTTAAACCGGGCTGGAAGCCCTAATTACAACCATACTTATAAACAGCTCTTTTCGCTTATTTGGCTTTCAAATAGGCTTTATTTACGATTTTTCAAATATATATACATAATAAACTTGTAATAATTTGCCGTGGTTTGTCAACCCCTGATCAAGGTATAATTTTTCCGATGTGCTATGCAGATAAAAATGTCTTTTTGTCAAAATCTTGCTATAAAAAATTATTTTCACTACACAAAACATTAACGATGCCTTGTCAAGCTATTCTTACATGACAAAGTATCCGACCAAAATAATACTTGGTGGAGAAGTTGATGCATGTTTTTACCCGTCTGTCGAGCATTTTTTCAAATGATAAATGAGCGGAGTTAATGAAACTAAGAAAAGAAAGAATTTATGTCATTTTTATCGGACGAAGTTATTACTATAATCCATGTTTTCAAAATTGGAGGGTCGCTCTTTATCATTACACTTCACATAATAGATTATTGTCGGGCTACTGAAATATTTTTAAAATAGAAAAATATTTTGCATCTCAGAATGACTGTATTGTATAAAGTTTGGAATACAGAGAGGATCTATTATTACAGTCATCGACTATTTCTACAAAGATACGGTTTTAATAATTTAAGCCGTCTTTTATGTTCTGCGCCATTAACAGATTGAAAAAGTAATAAGGGATTTGTAGCATCTATTGATTTCACAAGGACTGCCTTATATAAAATTGCGCTTTGATCGGATTTTTGAGAAATCATGTCAATACACAGTAAAGATTTTTTGTTCTTATATTTATATGAAGTTTAATCTAGAGCTTTGAAATCATTTATAGCACACGCAGATAAGTTTTTTTTGAGAAGAGTTTATTAAATATTGTCTTAAAAATAACTCAATTATATTATTATGATACATTTACCAACATAGTAGGAACAAGCGTTCAAAGGAAGCTGGCTATGGGGCAAAGATAAAGTTTAGTCTTCTTTTCTCAATAAATAATGTGTAGCTCGTTATTAACTTTTCAATGAATTAACTTATGAATACAGTGGTAACTGATTACAAATAACGTTTGATGGATTGAGTATGAATTAATGATAATAATAAAAAATATTTCAATTTACTTAAAGGCATCGACTGAGGGTGCTCGATGGAATTTCAATATCAAATTTGGATTTCAGTTCGAGTGTATTCGTGCGTTCGAATGCCTGAAGATGCCGAAAGGCGAAACCCGGGTCGTTAGTGACAAAATACATGGAAGTGTACAAAATCTCAATAATCCAAATTTCAATTTAAATTAAAAGCTCTTTTAAGGTGTTAACTGTCAATTCATGGGGGGAAGACATTATATTTTAAAAAATATAACACAATTCATTTGTACTACTTCTACATATGTATAATGATCAGGACCGCTTTCGCTCATCACGAGCATTATCAACTGATAAAAATACAAACATAACAGGCTTATTTATATGAAATACCTTCATTTTTACATTCAGTTTTATATAAATAAGCCTGTTATGTTTGTATTTTTATTAGTTGATAATGCTTGTGATGAGCGAAACCGGTCCGGATCACTATAAATATGTGGAAGTAGTACAAATGAATTGCGTTTTATTTTTTAAAATTACATTAAAATACTAAAACAAGTTAGAATGAAGTATCATTAAGTATAATGAAATAAATTGCATGTCAAAATATTATGATATAAATAGTGAAGAATTTTTTTTTGTGGATTAAAAGATGTCTATCCACACACACATTAAAGCACAAGTTTATATGCAACGCTTTGAAAGGTGGCGATGTGAAAGGATGCTCAAAGATAAATAGCACTGCATTGATGTGTCAATTTCCTTTGAAATACGAATTGAATTGATATCTAACCTATTGGTTTGGTCTTAATTTAGTATCGTTATAGGCATAGATAATTATTGAAATGATATGTGTTTTCTTTACCGTAAATAATATTTAAGGCGATACGGATGAATGTTCAATGAACTGATTCAATTGTAAATCTAAAGTAGTTATAAATTCTATTTTTGTATGATAAATTTATTATATACATCATACAGGTTAACGTTGATGTGAACACAATATATCTTTTAAATTCTAAATTTTAGTTACGCCATCTAAGGATGGGTTAATTTAAGTTTTTTTGAAATATATCATAGGTCTACAAATTTAAGTAAGATGGAATACTGGTTATCAAGATTCAAAAGAAAAATTTCAACAATTAAAATTTGATAATAAAATTACCTCAGTCGATATGTTAAATTATTAAAAGGAAAATTTTTGTAAAATTGAACAGTGTTCTAAACAATCTATTCGAGGTTTGTATAATGTAAATGACGTAACGTTTTCATATATTAATAACAGTTACGGTATACAATTGAATAATTGATAAATGAAACTCTGCAGTGCAGAATGTTTTTGTTAGAAAAACTTCAGCGTGCAACTTCAGTGATATTTCACATTTCGAATAATGTCAAATGTAGCGCTAAGAAAATACGAAGTGAAATTGGTTGCTTCTTAATGTCATTGCCATGAAATATATATTTCTTTATATTACAGAAGATTTACTTGATTCCTCAAAGTTCATTAAGAAAAATAGTATATTAATATACAAAAAAATAGTAAGCAGTTAAATGAAGTTGTATTATTCTATCTTGTTATTATAAAAAATGTATTTTCTTTTCATTTGATTGCAAAAAAATGTGACTAAAATATGCTACATACTTCATTAAAATACTATAAGTTGTGGAATCGCCGTTTTTAAAAACAAAGCACACTAAAAAGAATGTTTTTACGATACAGTTTCAAGCAAATATCGTTATTGTTATTGAAATTTAAAGCCATGGGTAATAAAATTCTTCCTTAATATTGAAATATATATAAAGATTTTTTAATATTTATTATTTAAATTATCAATGAAAAAATATTGTGATAAATAGAAAAACCTAATGCAGTAATGTATTTTAATGCAGAATAAATATGATTATATGGTTTTCTACTGACCATTAGATCAAAAAGTTACAGCGTGAAAATATCTATCTTAATTTTTGCCCCATTTTATTTTGTGGTGTTATCAAAAAGTTACTCTTTCATATAGTATTTTGAAAAAGTTTTCAATTTCTTTCATCATTAGCATGTATATATATATATTACTATTTCATCAACTTCTCGAAAGTGTTTGTAGCTTTAATTTTTGGGTAAGTTGTATCATAATCTGTCTATATCACCGCTATAGAGAAAATGAAAAAATCCCTTACGTTAAATACCGAATCAAATTATATTTCTTCTTATGAAAGGTCACGATAATCCACCACAAAAAAACGACGAAGAAGAGAGAGAAATTCTTAAATATACATAATTTGAGACATAGACTGAGTGTGCTTGATGGAATTTCAATATCAAATTTGAATTATTGAGATTTTGTACACTGTCTGTTTGAGTTAGTTTGAGTCCACTCGTGCGCTCGAATGCCCGAAGATGCCGAAAGTCGAAACCCGGGTCGTTAGTGATAAAATACATAGAAGTGTACAAAATCTCAATAATTCAAATTTGATACATAATTTGATTGCAGTCTCAAAAAACGTTACCTTTGGGTCGTATAATAAGTAGTGCCACTTAATTATAAGGCGAGTTCACCCAATGTACGTAATGTGCACCAGGGATTTGGTGAAAAAATCCAAACGAAAACCAATAAGGCATAGTTATGCTGTAAGAACACAATCTTTTGAGCCAGCAATGGTCCGTGAATGATGAATGTCAGAATTGAAACTTCAGCCAATTTATTATTCACAAAAAATTTCTTTGTCGGTGTAAAAAATATTATGCACATAAATATGGAACATGCTCCAATTTCAAATTGCTTTGCAGAGTTTTTCTTGTGAAATGTTTTTGCTTAGGGAATACGCTTTAAAATAAATCAATCCGAACAGAAATTCTATAGAAGAGTTTTTTGTAAAAGTTGCTGTTTTGACGAAAAAATATCAACCATATGTATAAATAAATAAGTAACTAGGTACTTTAATTCTTACGAAATTACTTTTAAACTTGTTATAAAGACTTACGGTGCTCGATGGAACTTTAGTATAACATTTTAATCGTTAAAATATTTACTCCACATGCTTTACACAGATAAACGCAAGCTGAGAGTTATGACATGTCGAGTTCATTCGTGTGCTTGAATACATGAAGATACCGAAAAGTGAAACTCGGGTGTAAGTGATAAAATAGTGGAAAATTACAAAATTTGAATGTTACGTAAGAAATAACTATTCAAATGAGAGTTTATTTGAAATGAAAGATTTGATTCGGTCCTAATTCAAAGATGGCATTATGTTTACTTTTAAAATTGAAAATCTTGTGAAATAGCTATATTGCAAATACTTGTATATCAATATGAAACAATGATAAATATGTTTTGGATTTATGAAAAGTCTAAAAAATATTAAATCTTGATGTATAATGTTCAACATAGACACTAAATGCTTGGGATCAGCATTTTTAAAGACAATTCATTTAACTATTTTCAATGAGCTGTCAAATGTGTCAGTCAAAGTTATCTGAGGTTATTCGGTATAACCAAAGAGAAAATTTCTCAAATTTGTCACTACACAATATTGTATTTTAATAAAAATGATAAGGTTCATTTATTGTGATTCTTTTATACCTCTTTAGTTACATTATTAATATTTGAATAAATTGTGTTAACGTTAATTCAAAGAAAACATTCACAGAATTGTATCACGAGTATTGATAGCCGCCATCATAGATCAAAATTAAACCCATGAATATAATTAATAATTATATATTCAATAGAAGATTACAATATATTAAAATTTAAAAATGTAATATGGTACTAAAAAGTGCGGGTATGATCTAGTGAAACGAGAACGTATTGTTAATGTATAATAATTTGAAATGATTAAGGATCTGAACTTTTTTGTTGCAAATTTTTCCTTTTATTTTCATTCGTATTATTTTAATAAACAATTTCATAGTACAATTGTAAGGCAACACATGTTGTGTTTTTTTCACATTTTATTAGGGTCGATATTTCAATTTAAGTATATATTTTATATTTTTCCAAAGATAAATCTACTGTTATAAAAACAGTTTTAATAGCAAAAATATGCCTTATAAATCTACTTAAATGTAAGTTTGAAAAGAGAAATGTATAAAAAGCCAAAATAACTGTTTTTTTTTTAAATACTGTTTGTAAATGTCTGTTTTTAAATAATGTAATTATAAGTATACTTAACACATTAGTGAAAGGAAAAGGGCGTTAAGTGTAAAATTGGTACTTTTCAGGAAAGCCAAAACAAGATTTGCATTTGTATGAAATAAGCGTTACTAGTATAATATATTTAAACGTACGATGCCTAGGTGGTTAGTGACAAAATGTATAGAAGTGTACAAAACTTAAGCGATGAAATTGTTGAATAACTGAAATTAATGAAACTCTATTTCATAAAAGTAAAATCACGTATTTATTTTTTTATATTTATAGCTTTTTCAAAACCTAACGTTTTGTGTGCTAACGGGGCAAGGCGATTGGATGAAAAATTAATTAAATATTATTTATTATTTATCACTCTTATTCTTATGAAATCGAGATATTAAATCCCATAGATTGGTTAAATTTCTTTAAAAGACGTGAAGTATTATCTGAGACGCATCAGGTGGCAGGAAGAGAAGTGATAGGGCGCTGTTAGGCCTTAGACAGCTGAAACTGGAGGGGATGAAAGCGTTTCCTTGGCAAACGAAAGGCGCTGCGACAGCGATTCACAACAATTTCTCGTAACTATTTTTAATTTTAGCGAGGAGGATCACGGAACAATAATAGTAAATAAATTACTGGCTCAACATAAATTTCAAAAGAAAACAAGTTATTATGACTTCATTTATACCCATATAATTCAAGATGATGGGTCGACTGAGGGTGCTTGATGGAATTTCAATATCAAATTTTAATTGTTGAAATTTTGTACATTTCCATGCATTTCGTCACTAATGACCCGCGATTCACCTTTCGGCATCTTCAGGCATTCGTGTGATCAAATTCCTGAAGATGTCGAAAGGTGAAACCCGGGTCGTTAGTGACAAAATGCATGAAAATGTACGAAATTTCAACGATTCAAATTTAATTTATAGCCACTTAGAGAAAAGGAAAATTCGGATGAGATATTCATATTATCATTAGTAAATTTAGAGTATTTTATACATTTTTTAGCTTAAGTAAAACAATCTTTTTCTTATTGGCCAAATTGAGATAAATGTATTATACTTTTAGCTTTTCAGTTATCTTTTATTCGATCTTTAAAGTTTTTTTTTCTTGAAATCCCACTAGAATGGTCCCACAGCACTAAAAAGTTTCGAATATTTATGGTTCTTTGGCGAAAAATAAAGCAATATATAGTTTTGCAATTAATGCATAATCATGTAGAATATTCTGTAAACAGAGAGAAACTAGGTTTTCATTCAATTAAAAATATGTAAATTGAGTATTGAAAATATAATGAATTGAGAATGCTTTATAATTCATGCACATAATAAATAAACGATCTAAAGTACTACTTTAAAATACCATAAAAATAATTCTTAATGTGTTAACTGTCAACTCTTGGTGAAAAGGTTTTATATTTAAAAAAAAAAATCAGTTGATAAGGCTCGAGCAAAACCAGTCCTAATCATTATACACATGTGGAAGTAGTACAAACAAATTTTGTTTTTTTGAATTCTTGAGATTTTGTACATTTCCATGTATTTTGTCACTAATGACCCGGGTTTCGCCTTTCGTCATTTTCAGGCATTGGAGCACACGAGTGAACTCGAACTAACTCAAACGTTAGTTCGAGTTAGCAATACATGAAAATGTACAAAATCTCAACAATTCGAATTTGATATTGAAATTCTGTCAAGCACCCTCAGTCTATGTCTTATATTGTGTTTTGTTTTTAAAATATACCGTAAAAACATGATAATTTATACTTTATTATCGTTAAATGTTTTGATTACAATGATCTAATGAAGTTGCGTTATATAGTATATTTGTTTTTATTTGTCAACGTATAAGTCCTAATAAGCATGCATGCCAATGTAAATGCATGTTAAATGTGTGTTTTCAAACTTCTTTTAGTTCACAATTCAATCGTTAAAAATAATTGAAACTAAGCATTTAACAAAGAATTTTATTTTTTTTTCTTTCAGAGCCTCCTCAGACTATTGTCCTCTACATTGAAGGTGTACACATCCCCCAGAAGCACCTCTTGTCAACATACGATATTGTCAACAAGTGATTGAAAAGTAAATTATGTCTTCAAGAATTTTTTTTATGGAAGTTCAAAATTTACTCGTATATCATGTACAACTGAAATAAAAATTCTTTAGAAAATGTGTAGCATAGCTAAAATTATGAAATAGTGTGGTGACCAGCATTTTCAACAAACTTAACAATTTGTAGCGACTCTAATAAGCTTGAAACATTATGCACATAAATTGTTATTGGTTAGATGGAAGACAGAATGCCACTTTGGCGGCTAGATTGAGTCAAAAGGAACGTTCGAGTCCTTGAAGAAGCAAAGTGCAGACAGTAAAAACATTTGAAAAAAAAATATCACAACATTGCCAATGCGCCAAATTTAATTATAACGAGATAAACTCAATGAGAAATGTCATCACAAACTCCCATGTCTAAGATTTAAAATTTAAAATGAAAATTTTATATTGACGTTTCGGGAACTTTAACCATTTAATTATTTATCGTTAACCAGATTGCTAGGGTTAAGCTTGTACCACAAGATCACAGTAACGTTTAATTTTATCTTTCACTTTCAAAGCATTTTTTGTACTAAAGTTACTTTGATAATCCAACATTGATAAAGATTGTATATCACTCTACTTGCAAAAAGTGAGAAACCATTTCGTTTTGTACCGTGGGGAATGATATTCGATTAAGACAAATGATGGTGGAGAATCTTCAACAACACATTTTATCCATCTAGTGTGGTATACGAAACATTTTCTAGTATGTACATAGATCTATGTGAGACATGAGAGTTGTGGGTTGTGCAGAAAATCATTTCCTTCTCAAAAAGCTCTTTCTACCTTGTAAACAATGTTAGTGGTATAATAGTTTATTATAATTCAGAAAATCACGCTGTTTCTTTTATATGTTTGTAATGATTGATTATGCATTTGCTCAAATCGATTTCCGATAAAATTCAAAGAATAAAAAAACTATTAAATTAGAAATACGCCAATAACGTATCTACATTCAAATCCTTTAGGACTATTTTTATGTATCCGGCTAACCTAAAAGTTACATGTCCCAATAAAATTGCACAGAAAACACTAAAAGTTTATATTCGATAAAATTTTATAGCTGCATTCAAAAATCATACAGTTCGATTTCATTTATTGCTATCATGGAATTGCGTATTTTTATGATAAAAAAATGTGATTTAAACTTCAAATAGAACCCCAAAAAATTTTTACGCATACAATGAGGGAAAATAGTTTTGATATGGTATAGGGATCAACATTTATGAATTTTTACGAGTCAAACTATTTTAAGGTAATCTGTCGAAATTAGGAAAAGGATTGTTTAAAAGTAACATTTGTTGACAATGATTTTGTATAGTGTAATGTTTTAGATAAATGTAATCGCATCAATATTTTCTATATCAACTATGCATTTTAAAAGGGGGTAATTGTGGATTTTTTTTCTTAGAAGAAGTCGAACATTTAAAATAATACATATAGTACAGAATGTAATAAAATCAGGAAAGAAGTACTGGCTTTTGACCTACGATTTGGCATATGAAATAGTCAATTAAGTTAATACATAAATGTAAAAGCGTTTTATTCATAGATGTTTCTTCTGTAGTTACAAATTGTACCGGATATGTATAAATGTATATTTGCCTGGATTGTCTAATATTTGTATCAGTTGGGATGCAGAAAATTTAACAACTATCCTGTAAATCAAATCATGCACCTTCATGATATTAATATACTACGAACGGTAGATATTGAGATTGGTGATTTGACTATAAAAGAGTTAATTTTATATTAGCCCAATGTTTACACAAATAATGTTTAAAACTATAAGGCATGTTTCGTTAGGTGATATTTATTTTTCATCCATTTATGACTTCAATGATTCATACAAAATGCATGGCTTAGTAATTAAAAGGCATTGAAGCCAACAGTTTTTATTAATGGATAATGTTACATGAAATTCTTGTCCAGCCATGGTTGTTAAAAGTCGGTAATTTATTGCTAACAAAGTTGTATTTATTTGACGCCTGAGAGTGATTATGTGATTTATCTCGAGATAACTCGCTGAGATACACACAGGAAATGAAATAACAGAAGACTTATGCCGAGCGAAATAAAATGTAGCCCAAGGGAAGTCGGAAAGTGAACGTGAAAAACGTGCGATAATGTTTTTAGATAATATGTCAGGTCGAAAAATGCGGAGAACAATTATGATTTTTTTTATTACCGAATAATTTATCATTACTTACTTGACTGACTGTCACTTACAAAAGTATACGAATATGTAACTATGTTATAGTGATGATAAATTAAATAAATACTATAATGAATTCTCTGATCTTGTTATTTTGATGTTGTATCAAAATTAAAGTACATATAAAATTATGTTTTATTGAACTCTAGATTTTTTACGTCAACAATAATACTGTTGTGTTTTAAAATAAACCCTAGCAGAAATTATTTTTAATCAGTAATGCAGGCAGAGTAACAAAGGCATTGATGAATAATATATTATCGAATTTATCAGATATTTTCGATTATTTATTCGAGTGTAAAATTGCTAATACTACCTGTAATGAAAATCCAGGCAGTAATTGGAGTAGACTATTTCTATTTATATTGGTCCGCAAATCACAGCCTTTTTACAGGATTACACGTAGAGTGTACGTCTTTTCTAATCATGTCTTCAAGTAACATCAGGTGAAGAATTAATGTTGTCGGGTCGGTCAAAGCGAGCTGCGATAGCCCTTCATGTCTGGGTTAATCCGTCAGACAACGAGATTAAGCGGCAGACTTAATGGCGTGCCCAAGATTCTTCTAACGTAAGATATTTTTTGCGAGTTCAAGATAAATGCGAAAATGAATTTAGTTTTGTATTTATTTTCTTGACAAAGATAGCAAGTTTCTTCGAGAAAAATCTTAAAATAGAAATTCTGTATTTGGTTTAGTATAATTATAACATTAATTATTGCATTGATGTATCTATGATTCTAAAAAGTATGGAACCAATACGTTCAAATTATTTTAAGCGTGTTTTTAATATAACTGATGTTTATCTGAATACTATATTTATGAGAATAAAAAATATTTGTTGTACTATTTTCACAATTTATTTTCTGATTAGGACCTACTTCACCCATCGAGAGTATTTGAACTGATGATTAGTATAAAATTGATAAAAAATTGAAAGTAAGCACCATAAAAGTGAATACTTTATTTTTATACTTAAAACTAAAATTTGGATTATTGAGATTTTGTACACTTCCATGTATTCCTCGCGATTCTCAAAATGTTAACTCAGGTATCAGTGTGGCTCTCAGACGTATAATATTTTACCTCGTAAATAATATTTGTCGTATTTGTATCTTCTATATAAACGTTACACACTGTTTACTGTCTGTCAGTTCGAGTCCATTCGTGTGCTCGAGTGCCTGAAGATGCCGAAAGGCGAAACCCGGGTCGTTAGTGACAAAATACATGGAAGTGTACAAAATCTCAATAATCCAAATTTGATATTGAAATTCCATCAAGCACCCTCAGTCGATGTCTTAAATTAAAACTAAAACTTTTTTATATTGCTCTATTAACAGACTTAATAAAGTTGCTTTATTTCCAATCGTTTTATATTAAATCGAAATTGATTTATTTTCTCACCGATACTTTAATAATAAAACTATATGTACCTATGTTTAAAACCATCAATTTTCTGGAGTATTTACAAAAAAAAAATAGCCTCAATAAGTGAGGTTCAATAAGTGGCAAGATTTGTAAGGGGTTTTAAAATTGAAGAGTTAAATTTGATTTGCCCAGTCCGTAATTGATTTTTGACTCATTCGAAGGCGAGCGCGTTGACTCTTCATGAGCATCCTAATTGTTACTATAGTTTTAATCATAAAGTGAAAAATAGTTTAGTTTTTATTAGTTTTATTCTTAGTTGGGAAGTGAGTATTTCACTCGTTAAAGTTTCGTGATTAAATATTGAATCATCTGTATTTTTAAAATAAAGTTATCAATTTATAAAAAGTAATTTTATCAAACTCAGTGTCATGCATGTTGAGCATAAAACCGCTTTCTACCTTCAAACGAAAAAAGCCTTTATATAAGATTTATAGCCGAAGATGGTGAGATTTAATTCACGAAAGATCTCACATTAGATAACAGTATCAAACGTCTTAAGAACAGATGATGTACTTCACTGAATCGGTCGAAGCTTACAAAAAAAAATGATCTGCCAACATTTGGTCTTCACTGATACAAACGACAGCTTATCGAGCGATAAAGAATAACTTATACGAAAAGAATAGAAGCTTATTTCAAAACTTTTCGAGAATATAAAATAAATTTGATTTTACCAAACGCACTTATCTAAACAAACTTTTAGTCGTCAAACAATATAGGCTTTAACGATTAAATGAAGTTTTGGAAAATTTGTTTAACAAGTTGGATTTATTGCTTGGACTTTAATGATATCGTCAGACTCGTATTTTTAGTGCTTTTGAATGAATACCAACATGATTCCAAAATTATTCTGGAAACAAAATTTCCAGTCAAATATATTACTAAAAAGGTGATTAAGGAAATTAATATTAATCTTATTTTCCAAAGTGTCATTAAACTTTCTCGGGATGAAAAATAAATTGTTACCGTTAGTAAAAACATTTCATAAATATCTGTGGTAATTATAATATTTAAATGTATGAAGAATACTAATCGGTTTTTGATCGCGAGATTGAGAAATTAGTGATGAAAAATGATCTGTTGATAATATTCTGAATGATTATATATAAGAACAAAACTATGTTGACTTAATATATCACCATGCCAGATATTTGGAATCATGAAGAATAATTTGAGATAAGCCCTAAGCCAAGTAAATAAAGTCATTTTTAATAAATGTAAAGATAAAAGACATCTCAAGCACCCGAGCCTTAGATCCTAACATTGATATTGGCTCGGCTGCAAAGGTAAAGACAGAAAAATGCAATTTTGTAATATATGCAGAATAGAATACTTCGCACAGAACTATTTAAAGGTATTGTATCAATGTGATATGAGAAATACATTTCAATATTATAAATCAATTAATAAAATAGAAAATTGAATGAGTGAAATCTTGCATTTTATTAAAACAAAAGACTAAAGATTAATCAAAATACTCATTAAGTGAGTCAGCTTTTTGGACGATAGAGTAAAATATTGTCTGGCTTAAGTTTTAATAAGCTGATCACAGATTATTTCGAAATATTGTTTTCCGAAATGTTGATATATTTTGCCAAAAGTATGGAGGCAATTAATCAGCCGGTTTTCAAAAATATGCTCGATTCACAGAATGTCAAACAAAGTTTTCCCTCCGACCGGGATCACAAAAGCTTCTCTCATAAAGCTCCAAGTATCATTCATTATTGTCACAACTGAATTATAGCATATTCTTTGCCGCTTTAATCTAACATCTGTGAATACTTTGGCGAGCAGTTCGTTATATAGTATGGATCGCAGCACATAAAAACAAATGAACGAGATACGTTTTAATGAATGAAAACTCAGATTGCGGTAAAAGGTTTTTTATTTATATTTTAGAGTCATTTGGGAAATACACATTTCAGGCATAGTATAAATGGTAGACCAAGATCTGTTCACATAGTATGAATTAAATTAAAGTGGTGTAAATGACATAGATAACAAATATTTAGATACTAATCTATAAACATTCGTTTTACGTTTCATTACTTATTTTTTATAGATTATGTAAAACTAGTATTTTTTACCCGACTTCACCCAAAATAGTAAACGCTTATATTAGGTTATTAAAGTTAGACGTTGGCTAGCTAATGTTGAAATTTGAAAATATCACCGTCAACTTTACCTCTTTTGTTACACGCACTAAATATAGTTCACCAATTAAAAATAATGTTAAAAATTGAAAACAGCTAAAATAAAAGATGAAAATTTTTCCACCTACACTCTTGTTATGGCACCGCAGAACCTCCCGATAGAGAGCTTGTTGATCTGCATTTAATAATGGCTCCTGCAGCGCTACAAATTAAACATATGATCAGAGTCATACGCTAATTCTCGATGACGATTCCTGATGTACACAAAGTTGTACAAATTTACCACTTACTTTCTACCAAATGACAATCATGAAAGTCAATATTTAACATAAATATCTACTTTCGCGTTACTATCTCAACTGTCACTTGCAGAATATAGTATTTAGCTGTTACTAGGCGACTATTATTATTAATTTTTACGTCCCGTATTGAAACTTCAAAAATAAAGTGTTTTCAGTTTTAGGTTAAAAGCTAAATGTTGAGAGTTGAAAATAGCGCAGTTGAACAAAAAATTTCACGCCGCTTGGGAGGAATTGCTGTGACCGACAGACATACAAACATACAGATTTCTACATGTATTTTGTGCTATATAGTAGAGATATTGTATAAGTCTGAAACAAGGTTAGTTGTTTATGGTTTTATGGTGGATTTAAGGTAAGTTATGGACGTTATGGTTATAGGGTTGAATCAAAAACCACTTTTGTTATTACTTTGTTATTTATCCTAATATAATAGTGTTACCAAGTAAATGCAAATTTAATCAATAAGTTATGATTATTGGTGAATATGAGGTTATAACTTAAGAAAAAGTGCTACGTTAACACTTTTGTAACATCGATTGATGGGAATTATTAGTTGGAGAAAAATGTTATTGTTGATTCGAAAACATGGCATATTCCATAAATAATATCAGATAGAAAGGAAGGAGAAAACTTAATAATTTTGTCGGTTGTGTTAGTGATGTTATTTGTTCTCGAATAATTTAAGCCTGAATAGAAAAAGTCTATGAATTTATCATTATTCATTTGTCACGAAAAATTTATTTAATAAAACAAGTGATGGAAAGCTCAGTAGCTGATATGGTAAGAGAGAGAGAGGGAGGGAATAGAACAGCCAAGGGGGTGAGTAAATCTTGCCTTGCAAATAATGGTAATATTTGGAATTACCTTTCCTTTTAGCTGTCTATCAATATTACCATGTGTGGTTGTATGGTCAATTAAATAATTGTATTGTAGTATGTAAAATTTGTTATCTAAGCAATTACAATTTTTAGTATCCTTACTTTATATTCAATGAGAAACTTTCTAGCATCGATAAAAGAATTTTTATTTTTGTTAGGTCGCAATCAGACAAAGTCTTAAATGGACACCCGCGATTCAATTTGAAAGTAAAGGGCATCTTTGAATTTATCTGAACGTTGAAAAGCACTAAGCGATCGTAAGCTTCTGTCGTTGTCTGCTAGGGGCTACGGAAATTGATACACGATTAGAAACTACTTAACTGGGGCGTGCATAAGTACATAATATGCTAACTGACGTACGTGGAAGCGTATATAAATTTATATTATGCTATTTGAAACTCATCTTGCGGCAAGGAGTTTATACGAAGTTGTCGCTCGTTATGCTTCGGTAACTTGTAAGAACAGATTTCAGACTTTGTGACCAACATAATAGTTACAGTGTGTTTACCACATTAAATTAAGTGACTTAATTTTTGTGAAATAAACTATGAATTTATATGGTTGTAACATCGTGCACATTTGTCGGATATGCTTCAATCAAGCATTAAGAAATCGTTGTGAATACAAATAAAAAGGAATTAAAACGTAAATAAAGAAATTGACTGTGTAATTAAGTGCATTATAAATTTTGGATTAAAAGGTGTAATGAAATGAAATGACAGAAGGAAATGGGTATCACAAATATGGAAAAAATAGAAAGCTCAGTGGAGAAATAGGATAGAGTTGTCACAGGAAAGTGGATAAGGCTTGCCAATCTCAGTACACTTTACTTTGTTCTGTAAGGAGAAATACATGTGGAAATTAAATTTTGGGCGCCAGGCATGAAGATACACGCCGAATGAAAGATAATAATAATGAAAATACGGTTAACTTTAAAAAACACATTTAATATTGTTGCGGAAACCATAGATGCACAGGATTTAAATTATAAAACAAATAAAAACGGAAATAACACGACCATACAATATTTATGAACAGATGGTTAAACTTAAACAAGAAAACTATTATAATATATATATATAATTACGACCTTATGGATATAGCAGCTCAGCGACTAATTCGGGTGTCCGAGACCAATCTCCGGCACGTTCCCCACACGTTCAGTTTATTCCACATCCTGGCGCGTAAGAAAACTTCAACGCAATTATTTCTTAACCATTCTTGGCGAGGCTTCCCTTTGGTTTCCTACCAACGACGCAGCGATGTACTTATCTCCGATAGGTGACGATCGTAACGTTGCGACGAAATCGTAACAAAATATGTAATTTTGTATTATAAAAAAGAGACGCTTAAATAATTTACATTTCAAGTTTTTTGATGATATTATAAAATTTGAAAATTTTTCGATAAATAAGTATAAATATATTTTTTCTACTGCTTTAAGCGTAGTTGACTGTTTAGATTCTTTTAGCACGATCTTCATATTCGAAAGATTGTAATTAATTTACAAACCAAAAAACATAGGAAAGTTCCAGGAATTTCGTTCGCACATCAAGGTTTGAGTCCTGAAAGATTTTAGGCATTTATTTTTCAACCGATTTGTAAATTTAATTTTGAGGTTTCTTTATCATATCACATCCTTTACTTATGTAATCATGAAAACGAGGAGTATAGAAAACGTCTTTTACGCTGCCCTCGTAAAGCGGCTGATGTTCAACAAGCTACGCAAAAAAGAATATGTTAATGTGCTCCATTAGCAGTCCGTATGTCGATATGCCCCCTCCCACATTGGTTGATAGTATGGTTACAAAAAATATTTTTTTGTACGATATGCATTGTGCACGTTGTAATAAACGATTGTTATCGGCGTCCGTGGCGTAGTTGGTAGCGTCGCTGGCTACGGTTATGGATGTCTCGGGTTCAATTCCCGGTGCGAACGGTTTTCATAGATTGATCTTTCAATCGATTTATGAATTTCTGTTCTTAGTCTCCTTCTCCCCCATCCCATCCTCACGGGGCGTAGCAAGAGCGATTAGTTAACCACTAGTCTCTCTTCGAAAAAAGAGAGGTTGAGCTACTGTATAACAAGCAATTCCCGTAGAAAAATTCTGTTAAGATACACACACATCTATATATATATATTTTTTAAAAAAATAAAACACAATTCATTTGTACTACTTCCACATATTTATAAATATGTGGAAGTAGTACAAATGTATTGTGTTTTATTTTTTAAAATATAATGTCTTTCCACCAAGAATTGACAGTTAACACCTTTATATACAAGACAAAATATCACAAATCTCATCCCAGTACATTGACTAATCTGTGAGTCTCAGAATGAAACGCAGCCAATTTATATGAGAAAGGGTGCATATACATAAAAATTCCATACACCTTTTTTCATATAAATTGGCTGTGTTTCATTTTGAGATTCACAGATTATTCAATATACCTCTAAGTAAGTTTAATTTTAAAACCAAACTGAGCATTATTAAACAAATTGCCATTAACAACGGCTATGAGGCGTCTCTTATCGATAGTATTTTATCGAAAAAACAAAGCAAATTAACAGAAAAGATGTCATATTTCGGGAACTTGTCTAACGACGTACACCAACCTAAGTACTGGCGTAGTTATTAGTTATTTAGGTTGTACAAGCTTTAAATAACTCGCTGATAATGTTAGACCGGTCTTTTACTGCAAAAATTCGTTAGGCAAATTGCTTATTAACAATAAAGATAGAATCCACTTTAAGAACAAATCTGGCATTGATAAATTACAATGTAGTGATTGTCAACACTTCTAAACACTTGTGCCAACATTAAACCGCTTTTGGATTAAAAAAAGATACGTCAACATTTGCAAATCATTTGTTATTGGAGAGCCATACCTTCAATGCGGATGTTGGAGCTAAAATGTTGCATCAAAACATGACGAACCATAAATTATTTTATCAAAAATTGGAAATCAATTTATTAACCAATAGTTAGCCAATTTTGAACGAACAACTGAATCTTCCACAATCCTGTCTATTGTACCCTTTACGTGAGATATGTCCGTAAAAAATAAACATAAATTAACAATCAAAATAATAAATTTCTCATATTAATACATCGGTCCATGGTTACCCTGACAGAGCCCATTAGTTTGAAATTGGGTAGTTAGTTATTCGAATTGCATTTGAAAACCCCATATTTTCACCCGTAATGCGTTTGTTGTGATTATTCCAGATGCTATTCTCTTAGACTCAGGGATAAGATTTGTCGCATTTTATCTTGTATATAATTGTTGTAAACTGTTTACTTGTGTCAGTTTGAGTTAATTCGTGGGATCGAATGCCTGAAGATACCGAAAGGCGAAACCGTGGTCGTTAGTGACGAAATACATGGAAATGTACAAAACTCAACGATTCAATATGTATATATTGTTCATTTACATAAAGAGCATTACCGAAAACTGGCTATTATTATATCAGGAAAGTAGGGGCAAGTCGTGTACCTTCGGACGCATGTACCTATGGACACTAGTGATAACGTTGGCAATACGCAACCTAAAAATTCCCCGAAAACATGTATGCATGCTGTTTTCGTCACACACTGCTTCACTTACCTATCAGAAAAGTGATATAGCGCGTGTTTTATTTTAGATTCAGTTTACAATATTTTTCACCAAAAAAAGTACTTTTTTCACTGATTTCGACAATTTTTTATGATACCTAATTGATTTATAAACATATTAATTTTTCACCATATGTATAGCCAAAGAGCTGTTCCCTTTCTTCATAATGCTTTATATGCTATTTATTACCCCATAATTAGGTGGATCGTGTTTTGTAATTTTAGTATCCTGCTTGTACCTGAAGACAATTTTTTTCGTATACCTATAGACGCTGTCAAAGGTACACGTCATATGTCAAATGAGATATGACTGGAGAATAAAAGTAGTTTGCAGTTGTTAGTTATTTTTTAGAAGGAAATAGAGACTAAAAATAAAAGATTTTAGAGTTTATAACAGTAAGTTTTCCCAAGAAAAACGCTATCATTGCAGCAAAATAGAATGTAACAAAGTTGAAACTTGATAATCATGCGAAGAAGCATATTAGTTCCGGAGAATCTTTTGTCAATATTATTCCACCTAACTACTCACTTAAAAATTTATTTAGTTCAAGTGTTACTCTCGGATTATTTAAGCAAAGCCGAACACCTTAATTTTGGTTTAAACAAAACTACAATGAAGACGTTAGCACTTTAGTTTTCAATTGCTAAAAACAAACAAAACACATAGTCTTTGATTTACATACAAAGCACAGGCAGAGAATATTTCTGTGGATTCAGAAAAAGATGAATGCTGAAAGCTAGAAGCAACCAGATTAGTTACAACGACCTATAACAAAACAAGTGTTATTTCTTTTTTCTGTAAATATACGCATATTATAAATCGATATTATTTCTCTGTGGCTAAAGATTGAAACCTTGATAAGACTGAAATTTCAATGTTCATAAGCGATCTCAAATATAGCTATTTAGTCAAAAATGCATCTGCCAGCTTAGTCGTCTCACAGTGAAAAAACGATTGAATGGCATCACAGGATCAAAAAGATTTTAATCAATTAAATTGTGGGGAAATGTTATAAATGCAAGCGTTTGTGTAATAAAAAAGCATTAAGCCGTGAAGTATGTCGGAACAATGTTCACGAAACATGCAAATCAAAAAAACATCAAGAAAATATACCAGTAGTGGAAGATAGCGACGGTTTTGTATGTCATTACTGTTTTGTGCTGTTATAAGATTATATTGATACTGTAGAGTTATGTCAAATGTATATGAATAACAGAGATACCTATATGCTAATGAGTCCAATAATATCGAGATCTGAATGTGTCGGTATTTGTAGTAAGTAAAAGACGTAACTTATTCAATCACACCAAAAAACAAAGTTATTTCTTATAAAAAAGATTAAACATAATTGGTTAAGTACATATTATTTTACATGAACAGTTCACATACCAATATTAATGAGCAAAAATACGAATAACAAATTTAATTTATAAAAAAAAATAATTTATGGACGCGAATTAAAATTTTTATTTTTTTGCTTAAGACACATTTATAACCATAGGTTCAGATATTTTCCTATAATATGTTTACTTTTAAAAATACAACGATGCGTAATAGTTTATAATACAGCGTGATTTTACATTAATTCTTCGTTTTCTTGCCTACTTTATAATGTTATCAATTATCATGTCCACAGGTACAATCATTGTCCAAAGGTATAATCACTAGTGTCCATAATTACATGCATATCATTTCAGGAAAGTTGATCTTACTGAAGAATATGATGATGTCTTAAATAATAAAAAATATGAATTTAATGGAAAATTGATTGATAAACATAAATATAAAAACATTTTTCTTCTATCATGTTTCGTTGCTGAGAAAAAAAATTATGAATGAAAAAAATAAAAAAATGTCCACAGGTACACGACATGCCCCTAAGGTCAACCTTGAATAAGGTTGGAAGCTTGGATCGAGGAAAATTACATTGTACTCGTAAGTTTGAATGTATGTGCGCTATTTAGCATTAAATTTAAACTTTATAACAGACATGTACCTGTCCAGACGAGTTATGTTCATGTACTATGATACTTAAGAAGAATAATAAAATAATTAATTAAGAGGGATAAGAAGTTTTTTTCCATTTAGCAAAAATCGATAATCGTTTACCGTCGTCTAAGTCTCATGAAAAGTCGTTTTCTTGTTTTTATAATTGCACTCTGAGTATTTGTTTTTCGACTGTTTTTCACATAAGATTTTGACTGCTTTACGCCGTGACTGGATTAAAGCTCATTATAGGTAACCGAGATATTCGTTTTGAGTTTTGCAATTTATTAAATATCACGGTTGTATAAAGATTTTTGAAATGTACCAGAAAGTTTGTTTTTTCACACTTTTTATTACTGATATTTAAAGTTGAATTATACAGAATATATGCATACATTTTTAAATAGAGAAACATAATGCTCTATTATGTCCATCTTTTAGCAAAAAACAAACTCAAAAGAATATATTATGTATACCAGATTATACTAGATTACTATAAATATACATTTATATAGTAATCATCTTTCGGGATATGTTTTTATTACTTTCAATTGTGATAAGGTCGGTCTCCGTCGTCTGCCTCGACACCACGCTCGTTTTTTCTTTAAATTTCATTTAAATAGTGATTAAGAGCTATTATAATCTGTAAATAATTTTGTTAAATATTATTTGTTGACTTATGATAAAAAATTCAGTCTATTTTGATGTGATAACGTTATAGAAAAGCAAATAACTGTACTCCTTCATCGTTTGGTTTAATATAGAGATGCACGGTGCTGATTTTTTAAATACACATGTACAGTGCTTAAAAAAGAAAAGAAAACATACATGTTCATAAAATGAGAGTTTATAAGATAAAACAAAAATCGAATCAGTTGAATATTGAACAATACGGGTTTATCGATAGTGTATAAGTTTCTGAATTTCATTACAAGGTGAACCGTATACCCTTTGACGGCTTTATAAATATTTTCTTGGGAAAATAAATTGTGCGTTGACCTGAATATCAGTTATGAATACATGTTTAGTATAGGGATATAAAGACAAGTTCAGAGAAAGGTCTACCAACCTGTGACGACTTGTGGGGTAATTATGCAAACGAATCCTCGAAGCTATCCGAAACCCAGCGGGGTGTATTTTGAATGCATTGTGCTAACAATATGTTGACTAAAAGGGCCTTAAAGGGATCAATTGGCGCGAGTTGGACAATACGCTCAAATTGAGAAACCATTTTTGGAAAATCCAACAACAAAAGCCGGAAAATTTCGCTTTCATTATCATAAATATTACTTAAGCCGCCTAAGTGCTATATTCAGTGACATGTAAAATATTCTCGTATAAGCTTCTATAATAAAAATATTTGTATCAAATACTTCTATATTATTGAGGTTCAATATATATTTTTAAATTGATATTTATATCGTACGCCAGCTTATAGCTTTTATGAATATCCATCAAATAAGCAAAATGAAATAAATATATCCTTTAAAGTTTTGAAATGTATAAATTATTAACAACCATTTGTGTATATGAATATAATTCGGTGGTACACTGACATAACGCATTAAGTCAGTTTTTGATGATGTCAAAATTTGCGCAATTTAACGCTATACGTACTGATAAAAATCTTGTCATACGATACAATGGCTTTGAAAAAAACAGTATTAGGTAAAAAAATCTTACAAAAAGCATGATATAACTATAACTCATCGTTACCTAATCTTTTGATTTGCATGTAAAAACATTATTTTTCATAAATTACAAGAATCTTTTTAAAAACAAACAATTGTACTTGAGAGAAAGAGTACCTGGAAAAAAATAATGCTTTAAATGCTTTATCTCAGAATTTTTTGAATGACTTAATGCCTCTTGTCTGTAAACACTCGAATTATATAGATTAATTTCATGGGAGATGTTGAATATCTTTATGATGTAATTTATTTTATCCAATTTGTTAAATCAAAATTCTCTTGTGAATGATAACTCTTTGCATTTTCAAATCGTTGCTTCAATCTAATGCTCAGCGGAATACTCAATTGTGTCTATTCTTATACAAACATAAAGTTTAAATAAATATTTTTGTCAAAGTTACTTAGCATTCATTTCAGTGTGTTAAAAACATCATAATTATGACTGAATAGTTATTAACAAATACATAAATTAAGTGGCCACGCTACTTTCGTAAACAGATATAAAATACTTAAAGATACAACCGAAATGTTCAAGTGCAAAACTAAAAAATATCTTTACCTGTGATATAATAACTATGATCATTTTAGTGAGTTATATTTATTGATTCAATAAAAATTCACTATGGAGGTAAAGTTAGAAAATGGATACACCTTAATAGATGCTCATTTAAGATTTTATTTTATTAAACAAGGTAAATGTAGTGGTAGTTGACCATTTTAGATAAAAGTGCCCACAATAAGAAACTTAGACGCGGTATTGCTCTAAGTTGTAGAGGTCAGACAATTGAAACTATATTTTGTCAGAAGAGGCACTAAAAAATCACCATATAGATCATTAGGGTGTCATAGCGGCCATTTGAAAACAACACCTTAATTTATTTTGAATTTCTTAAGAGAATTGTTAAGGATGTCAGTGAATGTAAGCATATACTTCTTGATTCAACCAAGAGTGATTTTACAGGAAGCTCTGAGGCAAGTCTGATGAAGGGTTGTCATGAAACCCCCTGATTAAACATGATCAACTACTGGAAAAGAAAGTGGTCAACTACTGGAACTTTCAATTTTTTAGATGGTCAACTGCTGACACAAAAACATGGTTATTAAAAATTGAATATAATTTTTTTGTAACAGACCCTTTCCTAATTTATGCCTTAATTAATTTATTAAGGCATTTGATTCATTATGAATTTGAATTTTCCTATTAACCGGTTGACTACTGATACGTTTACCTTAATTCAGTTTTAAAAACTTTGATGAAGATATTAGGCGAATGAATGAATGAATGAGATTCACTGAGAAGAATGAGAAGAATTTTTTTTCGTAAAGTTCAGTAATATAAATAATTATTTGTATTTATCTAAACTGAAAATTCAAGGTGGATGAATCATCTACCAAAATATGAAAATACATGTAGTACTTCATACTTTTGGTTTACCATAGGTATTGTCTATAAATATGGAGAACTTGGAATTTCCCACAAAATAAAGGGTAAATAAGGTGACAACAAATATTTTCTCGATGTCTAGTCTAGTAGACACTGAGAATAAAATATCACCGATAAAACAAGGAAGTGGTTTTTTATTTACATAATAAAATATAAACTTTATTAAATTAAAGCTTATTCAATAATAAAAAAGTATGTGGTTTTGTGAAGAAAACAATGTTACACGCATAGAATATTTACAAATGTTGGCGTAAAAGAATTGTTTTTGTTATTAATGCTTTTATATAAATGAAATACGACGAAAATCTTATGTCAATAAGTAAACAATGAGAGTTGTTAAGAAATCATTGAGTATTCCTTATAAGTCCATTTTGTGAAATATCAATATCCTTCCAAAGTTTCGGAAAACCTGGTTCAATATATCTGGAATCTTTTTTAAATAATTGTAGTATTATAGTAATACGTAATCCTTTTTGGAAAACAAATATATAGTACAAGCAAATAAAAGTACTTCTAAAAACATTTGAACTGTTGAGATTTTGTCACTTACGACCCGGGTTTCGCCTGTCGGCATCTTCAGGTATTCGTCTGAAAATGCCAAAAGGCGAAACCCTGTTCGTTAAAAAATACATGGAAATGTAAAAAAAATCAACTGTTCAAATTTGATAAAATTCCATCAAGCATCCTCAGTCGATGTGAAATATTAAAAGAATTTCTGAAAAACAGGTGCCAACTCTTTGCTAGACTGGCTTCAAATCTTACTATTTCCATTTAAATAAAAGTGCAATAGTGTAAAAAAATACTTTGAGAGTGAAATTATTAAAAGATCTTTTTTTATTTCGACGTTTAAATTTTTTTAGGCGACGTAAAACGATTGACGATTTTCGTGAAATGAGAATAAAACTTACTTATTCGCCTTAAGCACATAATCCGATCTGCCTGAACTCTATTTTTCGTGTCTATTTTCTTGAATAATTGGAGCTTAGGAAGGATTCCCGTAAAACTCAACCAGGACTACCACCCCGAGAGTATCTCTAAATGCTTATGAGAACTAAAAGGTTAAATATAGTAATTAAGATAGGAAAAAACAATTAACACTTTTATTTAGTAGCAGCTTCTAATTAATAAACGCAATTAAAAATAAAAATACAAATTTTACGAATTGTTCTTTTGAACTTTTTTTTTTTAATTTGTTTGTAATAGTCAATGCTTAAATGTTATGTTTGATTTACAATTTATGTTGAGAATCTCCATATGAAGACATTACGCTTTCAATTGGGAGCTGACTTGATATATAAATGACATTAAATTAAATCGCTTAGTGGTTTGAGACCATTACTATAAATTGATAAGAGCTCATCACTGTATAGCAATAAACTGTTTCGTTTTGATAAATAAGAAGTTTCATTGTTGTGATTTAAAAAAATAAAAATAATGTGTAATGCAATGTTATGATGTTTCGAAATCTCGGTAAACTTTACTTGATTAAAATGTGCATTGAAATGTAATTAAATGATGTGATGCTACTTATCCGCGGGAAGGGGAAGAATTGCAAAATATAGAAAAATGGAAAGCTCAGAACTAGGATTAAGTTATCACAGGGAAGTGGATAAGGTTTGCCAATCTCGGTACACTTTATTTTGTTCTGTACGGAGAAATCTATGTGGTAATTAAATTTTGGGCGCCAGGCGTGAAGATACACGCCAAATGAAAGATAATAATACTTAAAATACGGTTACCGTTAAAAACACATTTAATAGAGATGTGGAAACCGTAGATGCACAGAATTTACATTATGAATAAATAAAACAGAAATTATACGACGAAACAATATTTATGAACAGATGGTTACACTAAAACAGAAAAACTATTATAATATATAAATATAAATTACGACCTTGGATGATAAACCATCTCGGCGGCGAACTCGGCTGTCCGAGGCCAATCTCCAGCGCGTTACCGGCACGTCCTACTCGTTCCACATCCTGGCGCGTAAGCAAAAGTTTTAACGCAATTCTTGGCGAGGCTTCCCTTCGTCTCCTACCAACGACGTAGCGAGGTGCGTGTCGCCGATAGGTGACGACTGTCATGTTGCGACGAAATCGTAACATCATGTTAATAATTTAGAAAGATAAACGACGATTTTTCGATATCAGATATATCAACACCTCCATACAAAATACCACTTCTGAAAGTACTAACATTGGTAAATGGAAAATTATTCGAAAAACAACTTCCACGTAAACAGATATTTTCTGTTGTGATTCGAATGTTTTGAAAAAATGGTAAATCGTTCGTCGAAATAATTACAAAATATTCATATTTAATGAGGTAAAACATGGATGGTTTTATTTTTCATTGAGGTAAATGTGAACCGTTGTTGAAAAAAAACCCCAAAATTCGTGTAAGCTTTCCAAAGCCGACATGTTAAAGTATTGTCAAGAGAAAAAAATTTGTTCCAGGTCTGTGTATATATAAAATAAAATACCGCCTTATACTGTACATTGTTGTTGTGTAAAAAAAATGGTTAATGAAATATCACAGAGAGTAAGAAACACAATAGGCATACGTATAATAATAATTGAATGCGTAAAAAGGAGATTTCCATTCGGAAATGACAAAATGTAATGGGTAATAACGCATATTAAAGTTTTATTTTTAATGTAAAAAAATAATAAATTGCATAATACTACCCAAGTAAGAGATAGAGACAATATAACAATAATCTAATAATGATAAAAATACTCGTTGCTGAGTATTATATTAAACAGTTTTTTCGAGATTTTTGACAAATGTGAATGTTATGCAAAAACAAGTATTGTACAGTTAACACCTTAAAAGTGATAAATATATGTATTGCAATAAAAGAGTAATTCAAGAAATCTGATTAAAAAATCATTAAAAAGGGTTTTTTGCATCGCTATAGTATGCCCTTTATAAGTTTCATTTGAATATAAACAGCTTGAAAAGATGGAGGGTTTTAAAAATTGTGTCGTGAAAGTTTACATTTTGAGACGATACTAATAAAATCAAAGTGTTCTTGTTGTCAACACCGTAATATTTATGCAAAATGCTTACAAAGTTGATAGAAGTATTTGTTCGACGAACGTTTATTTTTTATTTTACATTTATAGAAACCAAATCAAATCATTGAGCCGCTTTACCCAAAAGTTTCTCTCGACATGAAAAACTCCATGTGGCTTATTTTAATTGGAACAAATATTGCTCATAATGGATATAACATTAACTTATAACTGAGAAAAATACACGGAAGCTAGAAAGTTTTTCTCTTGATAATTTTTAATGCAACGACCAATTTGGGTCTAGGCCCCGAGGCTAGACGGTCTTCCGTCGCCATGTACCAATCCAAAATACCAACACTCCAAGCAGCCGCATTGCCAGTATAAGTTCTTAAAAGGGTCGAATCTTTTTCTTTTCTTTGCCTTCTTGATAATCTTCTAAAGATAGATGGTCATTTGTTGCAGTAATTCATAAGCTGGCTATTTTAAAGTGAGATGTTTTTTTATATAAAGAGAAATTTATCATTACTGCAAACACACTTCAGCAACTTGTAATGGTCCATAAATCAAAATTCGTAGCAGAGAATTATACGGGTCTTTTCAATAACTTTTACAAAAATCATTGACCAACATTTCGAACGAATGTATGAAACGGTTAAATGTTTTTTTATTCTAGGTCAAGAAAAAAATGCAAGCCTATAGAACGCCTCGCAATTTCTATTGTAGGAAACGAAGTGTTGGAAGATCACAAACACGCTGAATGGGGTTTCACAAGACTTTATAATAGTAGGGATCATCGATTCTGGAAAGCAGAGCGGAAGGGATTGAGGCGGACGAGGTTCACCGACGAAGTGAACGACTTCAATAAAAGACGAAAAAAAGTAATTTCATTTTAGAATGCAAAATGACATTTATATTTATATTGAAGACGAAATTATACTACACAATCACTAATCTGCAATGCAACGTCGACCTTCGTGTTTCCTGCGGGCACGTTTACGTTACGTGATATGTGAATGATGCATTAACAATGATTGTCAATTCTTTTATTTACAGTGCACGAGTGTAGCTGTGAACGCTCCTTGGTGTCAGTTGCTTCTAGATTCGTTAGTAACCTATATTTTTCTATTTATTTCTGTACTGATGTTATTGTCACTATTGACTATAGAATTTAGGTTATCAAAACCACTGAGAATTTTGGAAGCGTTATGTGATAAAGCTGTCAACCGTTTTCTAGCATCTAAGTACTTCGTTTTTGGTTCATTGATTTCAAGACCCATGTCTGCAGCATATCGATAAGAACGATTGGAAAACTAACTTTGTTATGTCAATCAAAAATGTTTTAAATGATCGCAGAATACCCATCAACAAGATAGGAGTGGAAAGTCTATTCGTATCGAATATTAAAATATTGTTTTTGCTGACAATGAGCTCATTTTTTTGGTATCCATATTAATAAAGCTTTTTATAATATACATGTGAATAATTCTAATGTTTATTTTTTATTTAGTTTAGCTTAGCTTTTCGTAATGGCAAAACACTCGATGCCTTTTGCGCTTCTATGATTTCTGTGTAAATACGCTTTCCTCTAACAGATAACAGTACATATAACGTCTTCATATTAAATTATGATGCCCGTAAATCCATTTTTATTATAAATAGCACACAAACAGCTCGACGGAAAAAAAGATTATCTCCCGTCAGAAATTTAACCTTTTCAACTTTCATTTGAAATATTTTCGTATTAAATTTTGACTTTAACTGTTAATCTACGGCTCATTTATTTTTATCCAAATATTTTTGAAAGTCTTTGAGACTTTAATCAACTGGTAAATATAAATAATTTGCTCTGAAATATGTAGTTCGTAATTTAGTCAATGATTAGCAAGATAATTAAACATGTATAAATGAATATGAGATGTTATGAATGGTAAATTTAGTATTAATTTGATTTTTTATGTTAGCTGAAAGATGAGAAATGTGATAAGGAATATACCGGACTCACCATCATCAACTTTTCATATTCTTCTTCTATGACTGTGCCATTATAAAACCGGTGTTCTGCAACAACGTCCGGAAAATAAAAGCCCCTTCGGCAAACACATTTGTAAGATCCTCGACGAAAGCCAAGGCCCGGAAGTGGAACGCACTGCAAAGAAAACAGAGCGTCGTTAATTGAATAAAGTTTGTGTAAATAGTAAAGCGAGGAACACGATCGATAGGGAGCATTTAGTGGTCACGAAAAAATAGCGATGTTTGGATTTTCCATATATTAGTTACAATAACAAAATTAATGAAAAATAACATAATTTTGGATTACAGCATATCGTCAATTTGAAAATAAATCAATGTGCATCATTTAATTATATTTCATTATTAACAGAAAACATACATCTTGGAATGATTTGACGGATTTGAATATATTAAATTTAAAATTCTTTTATGAAATATTAAAAATTAATCAGAAAAATAGACAAGATGTTTCTGACTAACATAAAAATATTATTTTTTTTAAATAAAAAAACTAAAAATTCAAACACTTATATGCCACAATAAAAAAAATGTATATATTGTTGAACTTTTATGCGTACATAATATGAAAACATATTACAAAAAAAGGAACTTTTGTCAATTGATTAGTCAACAGCAGAAAACCAATTGCGAATAAATATTTACAGTTTGTGGTGCACGTAGAAAGCTTCATTGTTTTTAAGTGTCGTAAAGTATGCATTGTCTGAAAACCATTTATTTATCATATAAGTAAGTTTTTTTTATCTCTGCTTAATAAAAAAAATTTATTTGTTGAATTCGAAACGCATTGTGTATAAGACTTTGTAATGAAAAGAGCTTAGCAAATAATTAGAAAAGGCGCTTTGTTTGACTTTTAAATCATGCCCGCAGCAAATTTTAACACAATACTGGTCTTGTTACTTACTAGCAAGTATGTAATATATTATATTATTTGATATGTACGAAGCTTGTGAAAAAAAGTAAAACGAAGACGAAAAAATGAGGAATTTATTTGATGTTCTTGCTAAAACATTTGCTAAGGCAATTACTCATCATTTGAACAACTTTTCGGAGAAGGTTTTTTATAAATAAGTTTTTTTGTTTATTAGTTGTAAACGTACAAAACATTTCCAGTTCACTTATGATAGAGATGTTTTGGATGATGTTATACTTTTTGAATGGAAGCAATGACCAGTAAAAACCAATAATGAAGCTTACATCTGTAGTCCGTTTCTTGCATTTGTCGGTAGCAGCAAAGATGTTGAGCTGAGTACTTCCTGTTTGAAGTGGGCATTGGTCAATATCAACACGACGTAAATCAATGTCAATTCCACTTGTACCTCTGAAAAAAAAAGATAAAATATTTATTGTCGATGCGGTGTCAATGCAAAAATAAGTTCTGATTGTTGAAAATTTGTACATTTCCATGTATTTCGTCACTAACAAAAACAACTATTTATTATTTACGTGGGCGGATAGAAAAAGTTTTTCTAATAACTGATCGTTTTTTAGCTCTATAATTGTATCCAGTTAAGAGACTGACTAAAATGTTTCACTAGTTAAAACACTCCAGTAATATGTGTTTAACGTACGATAAAAAATAAATTCATAGTGAAAGTCAAGATTCAAGAGGCAAAAATAAGACCTCAGTTTACGGCTGAAGATGCAAAAAGGTGTAATAATAGCTAAAAAAAAACACAATGCACGGGAAAAATGGCAGTTAATATGAATTTTCTATAACCGCAGCATAATTCTTCTTGCTTTATTGGCTGAATAGAATATTATCAAAATATTATTAAAATGTTTTCTTTAGTCTGTTGAAATCGGATCCCTAAAGCTTCGTTGAATATGCTATACAAATGAAGCTTTTATGAAAAAGGGCTCTTTGAAATGAAAAGTTTTATTTATGCAGATGCTATCGGCATACTTCTTTTATAAATAAAGGGTTCTATAGAATTTTCACATACCTACAAAATGATGGATATTTTTGGTGAAGCCCAATTCCAAAAGTTTAAGTTTTTGACATCATCCATTGATAAAGTGTCAGGTATTTTAATGTATGCTATTTATTGAATGTTTTTATATTATAATCACGATTGGTTATATAATATTATTCGGCAAAAGAGAGTTTTCAACTAAGAATAGTTTTAGAATAATGCTTTAGATCATTTTTACTCCTAAATGACTAGGTTTTTATTGAATAAAATAGTTTTGATGGGTTATTTTATATTTTAAAAACATTTTATCTGGTAAAAATATCGTTGTTTATTTTAATAAATGTCCCACATATTTATGTGTTCATATTTTCTGACATAATCATTATTATTACAATTATCAATAATTAATTGTATTCATCTTCACAATGGGATTACAAGTATTACATACAAATACTATTATCGTTGTTAGTTTCTTATCAGTGTGTTTTTGTTTGACAATATAATATATTTATTCTCTGATAACACTAATTGAAAAAATAATGATATCGCTAATTATAAAAAAAACACTAGTGGAAACTATTTATTTGTATAAAAATTTTATCAAGAGATTGGTTGATGAAATAAATAATTTTTACTGGTTATCTTTCATGGATATACTATATTGTAAGAAAGAATATGTACAAAACATTTTCATATTTCAATTTTCATTAAAAATATTTCAAATTATTCCTTGAAAATATTCATCAGCTAAGCAAAACCTGTCCTATTGTTAATAAAAATACGTGTAATCTGTATTGTATGAAGTTGTTTTCGTTTTAGCTTAGAATCATTTTGAAACGTCATATTATATTATTTGAGGTGCTTAATATTTTCCCAAAAAATCTTCTATGGATGAAAAATTGGATATTTGCACCAAAAGATTTCACATCTCATGGGAATTTTGTTAACAGTGAACCCGTTAATTTCCCCGGAGGCATCGATTCACTTTTTTATAACGAAAAGTTAATGAGATAAATCAGTTTCTTGAATTATTTATTTAAAAAATGAAAAAATTCTCTTCACTATTTTTCTATATCCTGTTCGACTTCGAAGACATTGAATTTCGTTTGAAATAAAATGAACTTGTTATAAACGAATAATCTTTTTTTTGAGAAAATTTTTAAGTAGTAGTTATAAATAAATACCCAACTAATATAGATAACCCATAATTAAAAATAACAATATATTTCAACAGAGCTGCTAATTTTGTATTTAGATTAGAAAATTATAATGTTCATTGAAACTAACAATAAAGTAATTAAAATTATTTTAAAGTAAAAAAAATGGCCATCTAATTTTTTTTTTGATTTTAGAAATAAACTTTATGTTTTATAAAAAAAGAAGAAAAAGCTGAGTCTTAATTATTATAAATGAAGATATATTTTTCTTAGAACCTTTTCGGTTCATCATTAAAAAATATTTTCAACAGTGTCTGGTACCGTTGTATTTCGTAAAATGTGAGAATATATAATAAAGAGTAATAATGTACAAAAAATAATATTGCAAAAAAAATGAAACTGCTATATAAAAGCGTAGGCATTGCGAAACACGTATTTATATCTGGAGTCTGGAGCCTTTTCAAACTCGGATACCCTTTGACGTTGCTGTGGATAATTTTAAGTAAAATGTTGTGAAAGTGTAAGCTTGCAGGTGAGAGAATTTAACGCTACGTTAAAAAGGAGTATTAATGTATCCGCTTACATCGTTTTAATATTTAATTGGACCAATTAGCGATCGCGTTTTCTACCCATATTTCATGATACTTTAAATAAAATAATTTCTGTTACAGCTTAGGTATAAATATATCCTAAAGCTTCAAAAGAAGTTTTATCAAATACCCTCGTTACTTATAGTTCATTATTCATACAAATTATGATGTAGGCGGTTTTGAAAGGACCAAAACAGCCAGTTATTTTTGGACCGTATGAAATTATTAAAAGAATAAAAGCATTTCACTACATTTTAAAATATAACTCGATATATTGAAAGCAGACTATTTTAAAATAAATGTCTTTGCAAGAAAATATTTGCAATAAATGCAGAAAAGCCGCAGTTCTTATTTATATGATAGATATGGCAATAATTGAATCTTATTTCTACTAAATAAAGAATATTACCACAATTTTTTAATAGCTGTCTATAATGATATGAAAAGGATGGATGGCACCCCTAATTAAATTTATTTCCATTGACACCATTCTCCCACTTTAAAAATACTCATTCAAGCAAGCGGTGAGTCATAATGCTTTTCACACCAGCTTTCGGTTGAATTTTTACCTCTATATTAAATTTTCAAGTGCATTGTATAATAATTGGATAGAAGTAAGGAACAGGGAACTAACTGACGTTTTTAGGTATTTTGAGTTATGAATGGGAACTGGTCAGAAAAAGTCCAAAGTTAAATTATTAAAAGAATAAAAATATTTCACTACATTGTAAAATATAACTCGACATATTGAAAGCAGAATATTTAAAAATGAATGTCTTTCTTTAATGCTAATATGATATGAGTTAGACTAAATACTATCAACAGTTAGAACTCTTAATTGTATCCCTAAAATTAAGTAAATTTCTATTCAGTTATGTGACCATCAATTGAATATAAATTTAAAAAATTCCGCCGATCCACAATAAAGTCAAGCTGAGATAATGGCACCTTTGCAATCACATGAAATTAATAATGCAGAAAAGCCGGTGTTCTTATTTATATGATAGATATGGCAATGATTGAATCTTATTTCTATTAAATAAAGAATATTACCAGAATTATAAAAAGGGAGGTGTGACTATTACCTGAGTGCCTTGTTAGTATGATCATCACAATATTTCCATGGTGTTTTATTCAATGAATATTTTTTTTTCAGCCATGTTATTTTTAGCAAAACGTAGAGTAAGCCTGATATTCAATAAATTATATTTAATTTATTTTAATTTGTCTGGATTGCCTACTTTCTGCATAACTACGTTCAATTGAGAATCACTCACTAAATATAATTGAATACAGACCATAGCGTGTTATTTTACTTGAACTAATTCGTATATTGAAAGATTGTAATATTTTTAATTTTTTTTGTATTTTTTCAATTCCGTCGATAATTCTCATGATGAGCGAAACCAGTCCTGATCAATATAAACTTCTAGAATTAGTACAAAAAAAAAATGTGTTTTATTTTTAAAATATAATTCCTTTCCACTATTCATTGCATTGCGTAATCAAATTTATATAAATAGAAAATGTTTTGCAACACAGTATAAACACAATATTCTCTTTGGGGTTTGTCTAGATCAGTGGTCTCCAAACTCAATATGGAGAGTCTAGACTCTAGATGTACTACAAGTTTTCTTGTCATTACAGAAATTTTTCTGTTAAGTCAAACATATTTTTACAAGATTATCATGCCTGGCGGATATGTATACAGTTTCAAATGGAGTCAGCTTAAATCTCATAATTAATACTAGTTGTTTGTCAGTGTCAATATTTTAATAGCTGTCAAAAGTAAAAAGGATGGATGGCACCCATTTTTAAATTTGTTTCCATTGACACCATTCTCCCACTTTAAAAATATTCATTCAAGCAAGGGGTGATTCTGAATGTTTTTCACACCAGCTTTTGGATGAATTTTCCCCCCTGCATTTAATTTTTAAGTGCATTATATAATAATTGGATAGAGATAAGGAAAAGGAAACTAACTGACGTTTTTAGGTATTTTGAGTTATAAATGGAAACTGGTCAAAAAAAGTCTAAAGTTCGATATGCTAAAGAGATCCAAGTTGGATTCAAGCTAGTTTTCATTTTATTTACATCATTTCCCTTTTGCTTAACAAACAAAACATTTTAAAACTTCAAATTTTCTGTCAAGATAAAAGAACCAACTGCAAAGTATTTGTTATGCATAACAAGTGATGAAAGGATCAACAATATTTTTCATTTTGCTGAAAAGAACTACGCACACGTTGATTTTAATCTTGAGCAAAAATAAAAATATTATAACATACAATTTATCAAGGTAACTTCATAATATAAAATATTTCGTAATAATCCTTAATTATTCATAGAGTATTCACAACATAAATATGTTTATTTGCACTTTGTTCCCTTATGATTAATACCTTATTCATGACTTAGTATATTGAAGGGACTAATGTAAAAGGGGACCAACTGACAGTCTCAAGATGCTTCTTAAAGAGGCGAAACGCGTCACGTTAGAGATAAAACAAGTAGAATAACTAACTTATCAATTTAATTTTATATTAAAAATGAACTTCCACAAAGTTACTGCCGAATCCATAGGAAATATGGAACCAATTCTTTATGAAAAATGGTTGCAATTGTCATAAAATAAAAAGGATCCAACTTAATTATTGGTTAATATTTGAAAATATGTAATTTAAGTGATGAACATGTTTGTTTTAAGTAGTAATAGATTTGTATTAATAATAGCCATAATATTCAATAGTGTTCACATTCACAAAATTAACCAAAAGCATTTAAGAACACGTGCAAACTTTGAAGCTTAATATCTCCATTTGGAAAATTTGCGGTTGGTTTCCTTATGTTTATCTCTATCCAATTTAGGGACAAGACTTAATACATAAAATGAAAATACCTTAAACTGGAGATGCTTCTCAAAAACGCAAAACACATGTCATATTTAGTTGTAAAACACATGAAAACATGTTATCATTTTCATTTTTTACTTAAAACAAATTAACACAAAGCAAGCATCTACACACTGATTCAGTATACCTTGATACTTTAAAAAACAAATCAATGCTAATTAATAATATTGAACAAATTATTTGGTGAAAAATAATTGATAAAACCTCAACATATGGCAATCGATTCGTTCTGATAAAGTGTATGTAAATATTGTTGTACTATTCGGAAATAATCAAAACAAACTAAGGTGATTATTTTATCCGTTATATGTTATTACATGATAGATATAAAAGAGTGTCACTTAGTCTGATAACAAATCACACAATACAAAACGTCAGAGGATTTTCAGCGAAAGCTTTTATATGTCACTTGGTGACGATTATCCATTAAATGCAAAAAAGTTTGCACTGATGCTAAACCCTAGGCTAGGTCGTTAAGCTCCGTGACTAAGTGTGTTTATACTCAGTTATCTCCGTGAGGCCAGAGCCGTAATCGGCTCATACGCCGACGTTTCGCACCTCTTACTTTATTGGATTCTGCGCCATGCAGTTCTATTTTAACAACATATGCATACATTTGCGCTTTGTTTAAAGTTGCTTGATATCTTTATATTATAAAATAGGATTAAGCGGACGCGAAAATGAAAAATCTTTTAATGAAGATACAGGGTTGGTGTGTTACGATGGATATTTTATGACATAATAGTGAGTACCTGGCATGCCTTGCAGTGCCATTCGAAGAAAATAAAGGTTTGTGTTTTAATTCTATTTATTGAAATGATTTTCGATTAAAGGTCTGCACGGGCTGAAATTTCATAAAATTACCCGGTCCGAGCCCGTCATCTTCAGGCCCGGCCCAGCCCAAGTCCAAGTCTCAATATCACACTTTTCACCCAAACCCGACCCGAAACCCAAATTTTTTCCGAGATGTCGCTGTCTACACGTACTTGATTCTTTTTTTAGATTTTGGATTTTAAATTTTTCTCTTCAAAAACCTTCACGAGTGTGCATACAACAACTCACAAAATTTTGATCGAAATCGGATGAATGGTAAAGGAATGCATAGAGGACAAACAAACAAGCAAATCTTTTTTTTTATATATATCTATATATATCTATACAGCGAATAAAATACTAAAGACAGTAGCTGTCATTTATTAACTTTTCAATACCATACAGTAGAAAGTGATACAAAAAACATTAATAATTTGGTGTATGTATTGAAATAATGTCACTGCAGTCACCCTGCGCTTTATTAAATAATAATCACTCAAGATATTTCTTTTTGATAACTATTTCCTTTTTAGATTGATTAACATATGTTTTACTTAACTTTAAAAAGATCATAGAAATATTTCTACTCATATTACATACAATTTCATTTTTTAGTTAATATTTGTAATTAAAATATAATTTCATGGGTTAAGAAGATTTAATTTATATTTGTATTCGAATATTTAATATAAAATGTAATTTTTATTGAAAACTACGTATATTTTTTTAAATTAAGAAATTCAAAAAAATCATACGAGATAAACTCGATGAGAAGAGAAGTCATTCATGGCCAAGATTACAAATTTTAATTGAAAAAATCTAAATTTAATATTGACCTTGCTGGGACTTGAACCAGAACTCACCCGATCACTAGAGCAAACACATACCACTAAGCCAAAGAGACTGACATGTGCTTACACAATATATATATGATATATTTGGGTGTACCTAACTATATCTAACGATTTTATACTCATGACATAAAAACAAATATAAATTCTACTAATATTTCGATAATATCTCCAAAACTAAGGCGTTTAATTTAAGGCTGCGTTGGCGAAACGGATTTTATCGGGATTAAAAGATTATACTAATCCGTACGACTGCCTTTTTGTTCTATACAACAGAAATGTTTACTTTACTATGATACCTACGAAAGGGTGAGGAGAGTAAAGTTCAGCATCACATGTTGGTTAACTTAAACATATTATAAAGGAATAATAATCTTTATATTCATAAGTTTGCAGACTACAACTATAATGAGCATGCTATTATAGGAGTATTATTAAATTTCATTTTGTGACTCAAAGAGGACAAAGAGTTTTGAAATTTTTAATCATTATTTTTAATTCTATACAGTTTCATAAATGTATTTTAAACTTTATTAAAAATTAAAACGTACTCATAAATAAACCATTTTAAGGTGCTCACTGCCACATCTTGTTGCAAAGGAAAAATTAAAAAAAATAAAATACAATTTGTTTTTTACTAATTCCACATTTATAGTACATCAAAGAAAATTTCATAATTTTGTAACACCCTATGGATTTAAATATATATATACATATATATATATTAAAGTGAGGTGTTTCCTGTGTGGTGTGCAATGCTTTTTTCCGAATAAAAAGAAGCTTGAAAAATATTGTTGCTACTTTCCAGCACGTATTTGTAAATTTTCGATTTTAATTTTATATTGCAACCGAAACGCCATGTTGAAATAAACTCATGCAGCTGTTTTTTTTACCATATCCTCTCCCAACGTGAAGCATATAACCTCTAAATGGAGGTATCTCAATGAAGCTCTAGCCAAGCAAATATAATAAGTGTCACATAAAATCATATATAAACAGCATCACAATCAGAAAATTTTGTATTCAGTAAGAGTTTGTTGACGATCTTTTTCCTAATAACATCACTTTTAGGATCAATTCTTGGTGGAAAGGCACTATATTTTAAAAATTAAACAGAATTTCTTTTTACCACTTCCACATGTTTATAATGATTTGGACCGGTTTCGTTCATCACGAGCATTATCAACTGATGTGAGAAAATTAATCAATCAATTAATAAATATAAAAACTATATAAATATTTATAGCATAGACGTCACAAATAATATTTTTTCATACTGGAATCGTAAAATTTCTAAAAAATAAAAAGATTTAGCGGAATATTATCCATCATTTAAAATTCTAACACTTAAATCAGTAGCATCTTCATTTCGTGTCTTCGATAGGTAGTAAATGAAGTTGACATTATTGCTATAAATGAAATGAAGATTCGTCATATTGTCTTGACAATGCGTAGACTTGAAAAATACTTACGAGACCAAAAGTTACGTGAATTCGTTCAATATATTCATTTAAAAGATTCAATTGTAAATGATACCGATACAGCTGATCATTGAAATTTTGAAAATTATACCCTCAACGTTTTCGCGGTGTCCACAAAACATACGTGATTATGCTCAAGATGTTATCACGTACGTTCGGAGGCAAGTTCCACGCTGTCAATTTAAATTGAAAAGAAATGGAGCAAAATTTAGCCAATGACCAAACAAAAAACTGATCGACGTGATTTGGTAAAAAGGGTCTTCCAGCAAAAGCTTATAAAATTCATAAACGTATTGATAAAAGGTCAAGTTTTTGGTGATTTTAAGTATTGGTTATAATACTCCACCAAATGGCAGAGATTTGACTAACAAACAAAATTAAAACCTGCTCATATTGTTTCTCCAGAAATTTCCAATACTTGCGCACATAAAAAGCTTTTTGACATCGTCATTAAAAGTATGGTGCATGGCCGATGCCGTGCTTTTAATAGGTTGTCACGATACTTAAAAGATGAAAAATGCAAAATTCGCAACAAATGGCTATTATTTCTACCTACGAAGGAAACCAGACGGTAGACAAACAGCAACTGTGAAAATTGATTATCAGTGGATTGTCCCTTGCAATCTTTTGCTTCTGAGATATTTGATGTCCACATCGACTTTTGCTCCACGTTGCTTTTTCTGCTCAGTCCAGTAATAATGGTATAGAAGAGATTTCTGAGTACCAAGCAGACCGCTAAATTTCGAGCAATGAAGCGGCCTAGCGTATTTAAGGATTTCCCATTTACAAACGATATTCCACAGTAGTAAATTTGGAAAACGGGAAATTTATTTATTTTAACGATTTGACAATTTACAAGAACGTGGCAATGCTGTCGCCGTTATGGGTACGCTCGAGGTATCCAGGGGGATGCAAGAAATTTTTTTCATTCTGGGCGATTACTAAACATTAAAAATTACTACAAAAAAATTGTTAAAATTATGTTATTTTAGTAAATTGTATTTTTATTGACTAATAAAAAAAAATAATTTACAAGATATTAAGACGATCCAACAAACAGCCATTGGCAAGATTCTTCAAGATCTGCAAAAATAATAGTTTTTCGAATGCCATTTTTAAATGCAAATAAACAAGTTCTACGGCTCTGAAATCCTACGTTCCACGGTGATATTTTCAACTGTCAAAAAAATTTCAACATTAATTAACCAACGTCTTAATGATTTTATAGAAGCGTCCTATATCTTGGGCAAAGCCGGGTAAAAAAATACAAGTAATTATATAATACAAAAATAAAGTAATTATGTTTTTGAATTTTTTTTTATATCCAGTATTACACCGTTTGAAACACTTTATATTTTACGAAATCTTGTTGAATAATTTCAAACAAAAGACACCATTAAAAGAGTTCTAAACAAAAGATTGATTCCACCAGTTGGTGAATTTCTAATTAATATGAAGTGAAAATACAATTTGAAGAAAAAATGAATGGTTTCACAGATTCTTTATGTCCAATAAACATTGTTATATTGTAGTCATTCTTTTAAAATCGGGCACTTAAGATCCTAAATATTTATTCGAATAAAAAGTCTTTTGTTTTTGTGTAATTGTGTTTTCAATTATATAAACACGTTTTTTGAATGATTCTGAAATCAAATGACCAAAATAACGAAGCTTAATTATTTCTGAAGTAATATTTAACAGGCGTCTCAACTTCAATTGTAAAGCGAAAAATGGTTGTGTTGAAGAAAAATCTGAAGAAATCTTTATAAATAACGTTGTTATTATTTCAGAGATGTTTTACAATATGATTCAGAAATTACAGTAATGATGAAAGAAATGTAATTATTTCTTACTCGTTAAGTGAAGTAAAATATGGGATTTTTTAGATGCTTAACCAAAATGTTATATAACGATGCAACATGTAAAAATGATTGGTTAATTAAGTAGGTATCATGGAGTAATATATGTTTACGGTTTTAAATTCATTAGTAAATATTTAACTGTGTTTTGTTCATTGATGTTAAAGCACAAAATTGTTAATTTATAGACAAAGAGAAATGTGTATTAACTTCATGTTCTTATTGAAATATCTATTACCGTAGTAAAACCATTAACAGAAATATGTTTATTATCGTATGATGCTAAAAAGGCTGCATTGAGGGTGTTTTCTTTTTGCTTAATTTTCATTTTTTTAGTCAATAACCGTAAATACTCAATGATTATATTTACAACTTATAAAACCTCACTTGTACTAAAAATTTCTTCTTACATTTTTTAAATCACGTAGTTTTAGGTCACGGTAATTTTTTTAAGCATCTTTAGATAGCCCTTTTTTGCATATTTCGTAGCTGTTAGTCAGCTTTTCCCCTAAGTGGATTATATTAATATGCGTTTACATTTGTTTTGTATGTATATTTATTCATTACCATAGTCATTATTTCATAACGATGACATTTATTTTCATTAAAGTTTCGTCTTAGCGGATTTTACATCTTTTCAGACCTCTAAATGTCTAATAAAAAACCACAAAAATACAAAATTGTGTAAAATACAATAAAAAGCTTTTTGTCGCCATTTTGGTTATATTAAAAGCAGGAATTACATTATACAAGGAACGGAAATTTTGGAAGTCATAAAACTGAATGACTACTCTTAAACACAAATTTATGTGTGAAAAAATATTTTGTACTTTTTAATGGGAGTGAAAATACTTACAAACTTATTGAAAATAAGAATTAGTGTACTTTTTTTTCCACTATCGTATGTGATTACACTTTTTCATACATACATTTTCCATATTAAAAATAAACTGTATTTTATGTTATATTCATAATTTACTTCAAATTTGGATTATTGAGATTTTGTACACTTCCATGTATTTTGTCACTAACAACCCGGGTTTCGCCTTTCGGCATCTTCAGGCATTCGAGCGCCTGAAGATGCTGAAAGGCGAAACCCGGGTTGTTAGTGACAAAATACATGGAAGTGTACAAAATCTCAATAATCCAAATTTGATATTGAAATTCCATCAAGCACCTTCAGTCAATCGATGTCTTAAATTACATAATTTACTTGTTTTCATTGTATTGACTTCAATAACAACGAAAACTACAGAAATCAAAATATTGCGGTGTACATAGAGTTACAAATGAATTCTTTATTATTTGAGAAGGCATTAAAATGATGGTAAAGACAAAGAAGCTTTATCGCTTCCTTTGTTTGGTTCTTAGTCCAAACAAATGATTTTGCTTGAAGCAACTAAAAGTAATAAGGCAAAATAATTGCATTCAATATTATTAAAATTGCTTCGGTCAATCGTGTTAAATAATTCTGGAAGTAAATTAAATCACAAAAAGCTACAACTTTTATATAAAATCAAGATTACAATTAACTTTTAGGTGAAAACATTTTCCATTCTTTTTCTTCATTCTGAGATGATAATGCTTTGTTGTCTGCAAAAATAAGAACGGATTGTATTTCCCGTCGAAAGCAATGTCAAGAGGTACATATAAAATTGAGTTTGTGGAGGGAAGAAATTTGATCTATGCAAATGTTAATAAATGTAAATGATTTTCAGCAACTTTTGACGGATTCAGTCATCCAGAGACGTGAATACGATTAGAGAAGTAAACGCAGATGTGTATTATGCGAATAGTATCACATGAAATCACCGAATACCACATTCTAATCTAGATTTTGATAAAAAAGTAAAACTTCAAACGAAAAAAGAATTTATACTTACGGTTTATTCTTTTCAACAAAAGTAATAATGTTCGAAATGTTTTAATGAAGAAACAACATCGATTTTCCTAAAAATTGTAATGTAAAAACATTTTAATTGAGAAAGTTCACTAGCAGGCTGAAGCCGGTACTGTTTTCAAAATAAAAATTGTGGAATATAGACGATACAAGGTTTTTTTTATTTTGACTACATAAATTAATATACTGGACTATTTCTTATATTCAGTTGACCTTTTGTCAGGCATATATGATATTTTCCCAATTAAAGTTGAAAGATAACATTATCAAATTTTTATTGAAATTAATTCTGATGTCAACGAAGTTTCCATTTTTCTTAATTTGTCTTATATGTAAACTATTTATTAACTCTCAGTTCGAGTTCATTTTTGTACTCTGTACGCGACTGAAAGGCGAATCGAGGGGCGTTATAGACTAAAACGTATGGAAATATAACAATTTGAACGATTCAAGTTTGCATGGTTGATGTGATAGACATACATTTAAAATATATCGTCCCTATCTTTGATATTATTTCCAGTAAAAAGATTATTTAACGTTTTTGGTTTAATGCCGCTAATAGTGATGGAATCTGAGTAAGTGTTGGATCACCGCCAATGATTGATTAATGATACCCTGAAGCATACACCGAGTGACAGTTTGGATTAGTAGATAAACCTACTAATGTTGGGAAAACCTCTCAGCTGTCACATTGCCTTTAATAATGATTTTTTAACACACGCAAAACCAAAAACTCTATACACATAGACGTAATATATTTTGCTCTAGAAAATAGATTAAATATATTCAACCATACACCATCAGAAGCTATTGGCCGAAAAATGTATAAATAATTATTTTCATCATATTTCCACCTTCAAATGTTGTAAAGTATAAAAAATCTTGATATTATTTTGATCTGTAGAATCATTTCGTAACATAATTATATATGTCTTCTGATGAATTATAAATATTTAAAAAAATGGTTGGGTTCAATTGAATTTTTAACAGTTGTAAAAGCTCACTCTCTTAGCGAAGCCAGTTTCGATAATTTGATTCAATTTTGTAATTATTATTGAAATATGGAATACATTTCTACCAAGAACTAATTTATTGTGTTAAAACCATTCAAGAAAGTAACCAATAACGTTTTATAGCGTTAAAATTGAACTATAGCATGACAGATATGTATGTTTTTATGTGACAATATTTTGTATTTCTTGTGTACAATTTTTTACTAAACCTTGAATGAGAAATGAGTATTTATATTAAGATGTTTCCCTATCCTTAAATGGCCTGTATGAATTATTTGGAAAACAAAATTTAATCGATCATTATTCTGAAATATACTTGAAAACGAACGAATTGATTTCATATTTTCCGACTAAAAAAACAATCTTTAATGTAAACATTTTTTTACCCCATAAGATAAAATGAATTTTAAGATAAAAAACGTAATACTTATAAAACATACGGAACTTCATATATGTTTAGTCAGTAACCAGCCCTTAAATGTGATTGCCGAGAACAATTACCATGTTTCTTGTTTTGTAACCAACGCATTAAGTTGAATAATCGTTGGGATGACCGTTTACTTAAACAAAATGTTAATGGGACAATTTGGTATTGTTCTATTTGAAAACAGTCTCAGAAATTGAAATTGTATTTATATGTATTATGTAAAATCTTTTTAAAAAATTATTCACCGCTATATCAAAGAGTGTAGTGCTGTTTTTTGGATTAATGAAAAGATGTATGTGTGCAAAAGGAAATGACAGTTACTTCAAGTTAATTGAAAAACGAGTTAAATATTATTAAATACATACGTGTATATAATGTAAAAAGAAAGAGTCGAATCAATGCTGCTGAATTTGTAAAATTCACGTTTAAACATCAAAACTTTATCAAATTTCATACAAATAAAAATTTTGTGTTGGCTCTCCTGAAAAGTACCAATTTTAGACTTAACGCCCTTTTTCTTTCGCACAACGAATTATTAAGACTATTTATAAACCGTAGGCAGGTATGAAGTCTTATTGAAAATTTTCGGGAAAAAATGTGATTGTAAGGCATAAACTTTAAGTAGAGGGCTTAAAGAAAAAGGGATAAAGTTGAATGAGTATTACATAAATTCGTATTTTTTTGACCGTTTTCAAGACATTTGATTGTTCACATTGATTTTGAATAGTTACTATTGGAACTTTATTAATGTATTTATAATTTTATAAATCATTAAAATAAACGGTTCGAATACAAGCAAAAATTATCCAGGGTTACCAGAAAAGGTGGCGAAATTCAGAAAAAAATAAAGTTTAATTTTTAATTTGAGTTTTCCAAACGATGGCTATTGTTCGTCGCCGGTCATCACTTAGCTTTAGTATTGGATATGTGGTAAAAAGCGTCATGCTAAGGGTTAATAGATTCAAGGAAGAGTAAAGTATATTACAACAACTCTTTACTAGATTACAACTAACCACTTCGTTTAGTATAATACAACTTCAAAACACGGCATGTAAAATAACAATTTGTATTTTGTCACTTAGTTAAGAATTATTTTAATCTTTTAGTGATCGATCATCAGATATATTATATTCTATTGCGTATGCAAATATATTTCAGTAATCTTTATTTAATATGTAAATGTGATGCATTTCAATTGAGATGTATTTTTTATATGGATTAATAAAATATGTCGAAGAAATGAAAATTTTATAGAATTGATATCAGTTGAAGCTATACTGAATTATAAATAAAATTACTGTTCATTTTTTTCGTTAGTTTACAAAGCTTCCTAAATACGCATAATTTTAAGCTTTCGGTGAACATCCATAAATAGATGGTATTTTGTTACAAATATTCAAACTTTATTTATATCAAATTGGAATATGGATTAATGGAAAGTCATCATATTAAGAAAAATTAATAATGTAACAAATAATTAAAAAAACAATACATTTATGAAAATAAAAACAAAAACACAATTAAAATATTTTATTTTAAAAAACCTACTGTAAGAATATTCCAAAAGTTAAGAAATTTATGTTCAAACTTTGCGATAGTACATCTGCTTACGAAACACATTTATTTTAAAAATATTTTCATTTATAAGTATAAGCGAGGTCACTTACAATTTTTTTGAATAATAATTAACTCTTTACAAACACAATGAGAAATAGGTAGGTTCCGGTTTTTCAGCGATTTCAGGTTAAAAACAAATAAGTTAAAGTTACCACCAAATAAGAGTTGGAAAACACATTTTAATTTTTGCTTTTAAAATTCTCAAGATTTTTATGAAAACATGTTTTTACTAAACTTTTTTTTAGTTTTTATCGTTAACTGAAAAAAACATTACAAGTCCGAAAAGCCTACCACACAAAAATGTATTGAATATTCATTGAACTCGTTCTAATTGATTGATTTATACATTTAATATAAAAAAAATATATGTTAGGGTAGCTTTTTTCGTGTATGAATTAATGATTCTTAATATATATATATGTAAAGACATTAGCACTTTTATTGCACGAAAGAAAAAAACAAATTCGTATATCTATATATTTATTGTACTTTAATAAAGTGGTTTTACTATAATTAAGTACGAACGGAATTATTATTTATCTGCAATCAAGAAATACCTATTCTTACTCGAGATCATTAAATAATAATCATACGTAATTATTGACATATCTTTACAAAAAATATATTTCGGATCTTAATCCTAGCTTTCTTTAAGACACATTTCTAGTTTGTGACAAGTAAACAGGTCATATAAATATGTAATATTTTAATGAAAATGAAGAACTCTATTGTTAATATGTTAACGTAACATATTAATAAATATTTAATACACACTTTGTAATAAACTTAATCGAACATAAGAAAAATATTAAAGATTAGTTTACAAAAAGTGTGGGTTGGTGTTAAGCTAAAATATTTGAATGTGCCACTAACAGTTATTCAAAAATAACTGCTCATGTATTTTGTACTCATAGCATTTATTTTAATGCTATCTTTATCAGATCATCACTAAGAAGATACTATTATTTGGAGAAATTTAAAATTATAAAAAATGCATCCGTTCTAGTTTATTTTCAAATGCCTGTTTATTAGGCCAATCAGAACCGTTCTCTTTGATGATAAATTATATTAGTAATATTTAAAATCAGCAGTAAAGGATTGATTATTGATTTTGTATCGTTGATATTTCATATCTTCGGAGTGACACAATTGACTTAAAGAACCGTATTCAAACGGAACTAAGCGAATGAAATTTTGTTACCAGCAAGAACCGATAGATTAAAAATGCTAAAAATTCTTAAAATCGTCAGTAATCGATTTTTAACGCGTTACGTGCTTCTGGAAGATTGGATTAAATCTATGTTTTACTAACATTCTTAAATTTAAAATGTGTGTACTTTTCTAAAATTCTTAACGAATAAATTACACCTTATTAGGTCTAATTCATTGGTTATTATTAGTTTAATTGTCATAAAACATTTTTTTATGATAAATAATTTATTCACTGTTACTTACGTATCAATTGACATTTATTTACAAATAAATAGCGTAAGTGTATGCTTTAATGAATGTTTTATACTAACCATTTTTATGATAAATTCAATTTGTTAATGAAACATTACTCGTTTTTATAATGATATTATTAATATAATAAATGACAAAAATACTTTAAATCTCGATATCAAAAAGATTATTTTATATATCAGTCCAGATGCACATTTTTAAGATTATAAGTGTTATTTTAGTTTTATTTCACATATATTTTTATTTATACAATTTCATTCACATGCTGTCTACAGTAAAATTTTATAGTATAATGTATAAAAGAATAATTTAAAAATGATTTTGTAACATCATAATAGAATAAAAATTAGTACCTACATTAAAAATCGTCGCCTTTTTTTACGGACTTTCATACGCCGAAATTAATAGAATTAAAAAATGAAACGAAACTCCTGAAGAGAAGGAAATTTAATGCATTATTTATTTATTCACTCATAGACAGTGTAATAGTGTCCGTTTTTTTTATATAATTAAATTCTCGAGGAAAGTCACAAAGCTGTAGTATTTTTTGCATTAAAAATAAATTTGAAACATCAGTCAAAGGGTGGAAAGAATCTTGTAGCAAGATGAAGGGTGACTGTCGTCCACGTTTCTGAAGATGCCTCTTAACAAAAGAGGAGGCAATGAAAGGGTACTTGAACAAGTCGACTAACCTTGAAGCAAAAAGATTTGACAAAGATTCAGCGCTGACGGGTCATTATGATTAAAATTCAAGTAGCTACGTCAATGAAAACCAGTGACGGGAATTGATGTGATGGAGCTCAGTGCCTGTGTGAAGACTTTCTTCCTAAGCATATATTAAATATGGATATTTTAATCTTCTCTTGTCATTTATCACCTTTCGTCACAAGATTTGCTAAAAAATCACACATTATATTTTATGAGTAATAATGGTAACAAAATGCTTTCAGGTTTGGATGGGCAATTAATTTTTGAATCTTTATTTTATCATGTCAAGGTTTTTCGAAAAAGATCCCATTTTGAGACTATTCTTATAAAAAATAGAAAAAATTATAATTTATTACTAAAAGATTAAAAGAAAAAGAATATGTATATATTTCTGTAAACACATGTTGCACGAGTTGGTTCACCTACCACAATTACTAAATGAATACAGTCAACAAAGCTGCGATATGTGGCGGCTGTATCTAATCTACTCTTATGCCTTAAAAAGAGTTAACTCTGTTTAAAGTTATCAAATGCATCAAAGTAGACCTTAAATCTTAGTAAAAATATGCAACATCATGTGTAGTTGTATTAAGTGAACGACGTGGAGTTTTTTCTTACGTAATCAATGTCATCAAACAAAATTAAATAAGTACTTAAGATAATTTAAAGGTTGTCAAATTTTCATCAAGATTTAAACGTTTCATTATTGCTTGTCTAGTTTGTAATTAGAGGAATATCTACAATATAATTTAATTACATCTAATGAGAGACAAAATTCTTGGGGACGGAAACAACTTGACAAAGAGATAAGACGGTAGACAAACCACTTTAAGAAAGGCATACGCAGCCAAACAAAATCTTGATTATAATTAACTAAAAGATATGACAGTAGACATAAAATATACAATATACACAATATTTTCAAATTATGTAAGAAAAGTATATTTTTTTGAGATTTCATAAAAAATTAAAAATAAATTAAATCGTCAATTCTGGGAAAAGTTGTAAAAAAACATATTGTTAATGTTTGAAATCAAAAATACATCGCCTTTGAATAATGTTCTTCCCATGATGAGCACATTATGGTCTCACAGATGCAAAAGTTTTGACGTATGCCAACCGATAATTTAACACCATTCATTCCTTATCAGCTTTTAAAATACATTATATTTTTATAAATTTATTGGTCGTTTATTTTCTCAATAACACCCATTAAGAAAACATTCCTTTCATATCGACTGTGGAATGGAAAAAGGACGTAACCCACACATAACAAATTTTAAAGGAGCCACGAAAAACGTTTTTTTAAATGATTTTCAGCCAAAATCAAAATATTAAATATACGCAACCTTGAGACTAATAATCTGGCGTTTTATTTACAAAATCTGATATAAATTTAATTATTTGATTAAAAAAACCAATAAAATTGATGGTTACGTCACCAATGTAGTTACTCAGCTTACAGCCTTTTTCCTCATCAATTCAAAATGACTTTTTGAACAAACGTATAGAATTATGGCAGTTAGTACACTTCTGCATATATTTAAAATAGCTTTATTAGGAATGAATCATAATTAATTAACTGGAAATTTAATTAATGTGTATAATAAATTACATAGAGTATGTAGCATAGAAAAAATATTAGTTATAATTATAGCAATACAAGCCTAATAACAATTTTTTAAAAACAATACATGATAGTTCCTATTAGTATTCCACTATTTATTTACTGCAAGTTAAGTTAAGACATAGTTTATCATACATTATGCATGACAAAATAGACGAGAGAATAATATATATCAGTACGTCATATTTATTCTATTTCACAAGCTGTGTAATCCGAACTGTTCTTATGACCAATTTACATGATAATCGAATATTTTGCATCGCATAATATTAGAACTGTATATAAAGCAGTAAATACTAATAATATTCGTCTATTAAAATGATTTGAATCGTAAATATAAGCGTATTTATAATAATTTCAGGTAAATAAATTGACACTACACATAACCTAAAAACCGCATGGTGATGTAAATATAGCATAAAATTGTGTTAACTTCCTCGTCTAATACGAACAAGAGATCATTGATCTATGATTTAAGATATAGTATTGTTGTAACAGGGTTGTTTTATGATAATATAATAGTAATTTATGATTACGAAAGTCTTACCTGAGAGACTAATAATATTATTGATGTGGTGTAAGTCTTTTTTCCTCGCCGCAAATTTCCTTCCTCCAAAAAAGTCCTTTTTTTTCAAACTTAAAATCCAAATTTTGATACTAATTAGGCGTTTACAGCTTATACCCTCTTGATATAACGCGTGTTAAGTTGCATACATTGTGATTATAAAAAAAAGCTATTTTGAAAAAACTGAGGATTACGCCCTTTTTCCTGTCCACAGTCGATATTATATAAAGGATTTTTTTTAAAAATGGACAGCCTTTCACCCACATTAGTCCGTTGTATTGAGATTCGACTATATTTCAATAATAAAAGTTATGGCGAACAATGTTATTCAAAAAAACGCTTGTTGCGTGCAGCATGATCATCAAGCGATTTGTGTAATAAAAAGAAAGATTATTTCACTAATTTCATTGTTGAAATGCCAGGTGTCATTTTAGAAAAATTACAAGTAATGTTTTTTTTATACAGAGGACGCCTGTGACCACTTTGATAAGCGTGTATGGCACAGTATTATTTTAAGAATATTACATGTAATAGATTTACGATGGCGCTTCTGGGTTCAGATTATGGTCGAAGCTTGGCAGCAAAAACCCGGGAGGCATTAAATCTAAACATGTGGCAGGTATAATGAAGTTTTATGACAAAGTTTATTATTATTAACGCAATATGTACAAGATTATAAGTATTACCATATTAAAGATGGTTTGATGAAGCTAGATTTTTTAGTATATATGTGTACTGACGTAGCAAATTGTGAGCTTTTGACAGTTATTTTACAAGGGAAAAATAATGCGGAAGAATTTACGGTACCTACAATATTGCATTTATATACATAGCACGTGTAAACTTATCCATGTTGATTATAGAAAGTTTCATTCAATATAATATTTTTCATGCAATGACGTTAAAATGTAAGGTTTTGTGGGTTACATTAGTGAAAAAATATACAAGCACAAATACATAATCGAAATAGTAAAATAGTCAGTGTTGGTTTATTTTATAAGTTAGCAAAATTATAATACGAATTAAAAATAAATGATGCTAACGCTACTTTCATTCATTTTTATAAATTATATACACTCGTCTTTTGTTTATGAATTTATAATTGAAACCTATTCATTAATATGGCTTACAAATTAATTCATAACTAAAGTGAGCAGGTGGTAATTTTCCCACTAAACGATTAAAAAGTTAGAGTGAGTTCCTTTCAATCGTACCTACCATTAAGTTCACAACATTACAGCACAAACCATATAAAGTAAGTAGGTTTGTACTTGAGAAGTTAAAATATAATTGAAATATTCTAAAACCTAAACATTCTGTTTTTAAGATATTATGAAAACATTTATGTATAGTGTTCACTACTATTTTGTATGGACTATTTAAAAAAAATTAGTACTGGAATTATTAAAGACCAAAAATAGACATTATATTAAAATGGATGTTCTTAGAAGACTTCCATGAGTTATATTGCACCTCATTTTTAATTTATACACACAAAAATTAAAGACGCTCCCGTATATAAATATTTCACTTTTCAAAAATCTTTTAGACGCGAAGTAAACGCTTTTTTTGTGTTAAAATTGTCATGTATAAAACATCGGAGTTAGCATTGTTAGGCAATCTTCATTTTGTACTATTTGCACTTTTATAGCATGAGGACCGGTTTTTCTCATCGCGAGCATTATCAAATGATCACCAGCGTTACCATCAGTTTACGTAGAAGTAAAACAAAACAAATTATGTTTGATTTAAAAACAAAAAAAGCAATCTATACATTCACGTCAAGAATAAAATCACTATTTGGCACGGCTTTAACAGCATGAGGAAATATATAACACAGCGAGTGAAACAACGTTATGTTAGGTTAGTGACTCTCTAAGGTGTTTTGATTTTTCTGGCGGCTTTATCATTCCAAATCGTTGTATAAGTTGTCACATAGATCATGTCAACATTAGTCATTAAATAGAGCTACTATTATAAAGAAGCAATGTTTCAACACCTTATTTATCAATAAACGACAATCTAAATAATGATGTTTTTCTTAAATTGTATGAATCTGATTAAATAAAAGATTCTTTGTTATTGTGGTTACGATTTTTCGACCAAGTTACCGTTATGTCTTATACCTCATTATTTATGCAACACCAATTTCTAAAAGCTAAATAAAAAAAAATTTAAAATCCTCCATGTTTAAATTTAGCGCCAAGTTTTTTTTGATAAACGCAAATAAAATAAAAAATATTCGAAGTTTTCAAAACATGGAAAAGATTAAGGCGTTTATATTATTAAAAATTCACTCCTTCCCGTTCACTGCGGAATGAACACCTTTTTAAGTTATTCTGTTGTCAAATATTGAGGTCTTATTTCCGTATTCTCTTCATCCACTAAGCGAACTGTTTGCCCACTGTCATTTAAATTTTTCGAATAAAAATATTTAATATTTACCAAGTAATGAAAGCATTTTCATTTTTACAGTAATGTAACGAGAATTCTTCGCATGATATTAACTTCACCAAAATATTTATGTCATATTGCTCCGCGCAAATATGAAACGAAAAATTCTCAATGTAACTTCGGTATGAAGAAACTAAAAATAAAATAGAATATGTTTCATACAAATAATTTAAATATGTTTATAATAATCGACAACTGAAACCTACGAATGCCGATCTTGTATAAAAAATAGATATCAAAAATATTTAAAATTGTATCGATCACTATCTGCATGCCATTAAATTCCTGAAACACTCAATTTAAAAGCATACTACAACACTGCAAAGTAACAGACAGAATTATAGGCGGAACTTGAATCTTTATTACGCTAATAAATATACATCGTATTTTGAGTAAGTTGGTAGATACGCTAAAACTGGTATCATTATGTTTTCTGCTACGAGTAATTTAACACTCGTTTATTTAAAAGCTTCTTCTGTAACCTTCATATATAAAATTCAAAACAATCCAATTTATTAGAACTCAGCAATTCAAATTTACATTTAAAAGCGAACACTGGTATCAAGAAGATCTCTGCCAAACAGACAGTCATGATCACATACTGATCGTTGATGACTTTCAAATTTAATCGCTCTCAAAATAATATTTTTTTATTTATCGCAATTTAATGAAAGTAATAAAGCAAAGAAAGAAGTCTTTATAGTCTAACAAAGAACTACGGATACTAGCATGGTCAAACTAGGGTAACTAGAGTAAACATGGTCAAATTGCTGGCCTCAAACAACTGAAAGTTGAAATCTTAAACTCTTTCTTGACGAAAAAACAATTTGTAGTAAAAATTGGTTGTGTCAAATCTTCTTTGCAAGCCTCCTGCGTAGAAGTTCCGTAGGGATCGACGGTCTCTCCTCTATTATACAATCTGTATACTAACGATATCCCAATCCCCACATTATAATCTATTTCGCACGCAGATAATACAACCATCCTCACTAAATCACTTAACCGAAACTGATCAACAGACCTTGTGCAAGCCACGGCAAACAACATTTTGACTTGGTGCAAGGATTGGAGTATAAAAATTAATGTTGAAAAAAGTTTCGCTGTTGCCATGGAAACTATCATGCTAAAAAGATCAAATGAATACGGATAACGGTAGACATTAAATTAAATTTTGACCAATACTTATAAATTAAAGAAAAAATTGAAATCTCATTGTGAATAGGAGACTCATGCCTTAAAATGCTTTTAAAAGCAAGTATCTTCTGTGCACTGCAATGGGGATACGTGAATGCCGTAAAAATTTTAAAACACTACAGACTATATAAAACATGATATTGTGAACAATCGCTAACGCGCACCCTCCACAGAGACTTGTTTCTGCAAACAGTCCACGATCATATCATAAAGCTGTTGAAAACAATCTATACTCCATAGCCGACCACTCGAGCACATGAATTCAAGACCTCAAAGGCTATGACGAGACTTCATAGACAAATTTCGCACGAACTGGTACTGTATTACTTTTGAAAAGCCCCTATGAATGCACCCTTGCATTCACAACTCGCCCAACAAAGCAGTCAAACACATTTTTACACATAAACTGTCTCAAATACACTAAACACCTTCGAGAACCAATTGTTTCTATCGAGACTAATCATTTATTCTTTTTCTTCTAATATTTTTTCCATCTCTTCTAATATATTTATTTTATTATCATAAGTATACAAAATAAGTGTTTATATATATTACGTATGTACATACGTATATATGACGCAATCAGATACACGCTGCAGACCGTAAAATCCCCACCACCAAGCAAACAACCGCCAAAACTATAGGTGTAGGCTCTACATTGTAGAGGATACGAAACCTTCTGGTCTCTGCACCTCAATGCCGCTAAATACATATGACCTAATCAATTAAAAATATTCTAAGATATTATGCATGGTTGTTTTTTTATTTTTCTTGAGTTGATCCTATAAAATTTCAATTGAAACATGTATGAGAGATTGGTAATACTCCATAATGGAAAATAATGATGCGATAACTATGAATCTAAATAATATAACAAACATTCGTAACATACAAGAAAAATAAATTATTACTGTTTAAAAACAAAATATTCAACGTGTATATAACCCAACAAAAAAAGCCGGTTTGAACGCCTCACTGAAGCATAGAACCTATTTCGTATTTGTGTTTTGATTTGTTTTCTTTAAATTCTCTTATAATAAAACCTACGAATATCCGGTACAACTGAACTACTGTTTTATTGAATTTATTTGCGTTGGTCACAATAAATCTCCGAAATTCGCCATCATCAGATACATAACTCATGTGTAACTAAACTTATAGAGTTCTACTTAGTTAAAATCTATTCAAACAATCATACTGGGCGGAAAGAATTAATGTATATATAATATGGTAAGTGTATGGGTGATACTTTTTAGATACGATTTGAAATAACGCGTAGAAATAAAAAGCAAACCATTTGTTAGGAAAATTTATCATAATGTCTACCAACCAGAAATATTTTTGTTAGGATGTGTTCGAAACAAAGAACAAAGGAACAATTTATTCCATATAAATAACTTGAGTAGAAAAAAACATAAATACGACACCGCAGAGACTGGGCTTGAAATCGCTTGTGTATCTCCAGTGTTTGATTCATTTTAAACATCAGGCAATCAAACGATCGATGGTCAGATAGGCGGTAAGAGCACGTGTTTATCCCTTTTTGAGAAATTGAACCGATTTTACGAAGCAAACAGTCTATGGAAGCTAAGACGGTAAGATTTTCGTCATTTTTCTAAAGGGGTCAACGATGTGGCTATTCCTTCTTTTGTTATCCTATATGTGCAGAAAAATGAAACCCTTGTTATATGTTTGTTATCATAACCTGTATCCTATGTATGTGTATCAAATTGTTACATATTTATTATAACAACGTCATATGAAAGCACATTGCAATTCAATGTTCGTAGATATTATTTTGTAAATTATTATGGAAACGCATATGTGTGTTTTTTTACAATTATTTTAACAATCAGCATGAAAGCATCTTCGAACGATATTCACATTAACCGAATAAGATATGATGACACATAAATTGGGAAGAAAATGGAATTATTACAAGTACTATAGACACAAAACATATTTTTAATCACATTTATGGTGTTGGCTGTCAATTCTAGTAAATAACTTATATTTATTAAAATATAACACAACTTACAATCTCTGATTTTATTAGAAATATTTAAACTTAAGGAAAGATTTAGTTGAAAAATGATAATCAAACTTTATTATTGATAGAATCCCGTGATTTAATTTAATGTACGGCTTTTTTATATACATAAGAGTGATTGAGTAGCTAAAATAAAATGTAAGTAACATGTTTTCGTGTCAACGATAAAAAACGATAGATTTATAAATTACCGAAGAAAGAAAGTGAAATAAATCTCGTTTTAAAGCGTAAGTTCGTAACGGTAAAACTCTCCGGCTGTCTAAAAAGTGTCGGAGTATTCACTGCGATGTAAACTTAGAACTGTGCAAAGGATGAGGGGGTCGTGGAAACGTGCAAAAGTTTCAAAAGTCGATTTATGGTGACGGTAGCGAGAAGTGCTCACGTGAATCAGGCGTCAATGGCATACAAGTTATCGCTTTTGTGAAAATATTAGACTACCAGCATGGACTGGTGCTTAGTTATTCAATATATATGACATTTAAAAAACACTTTTTATTCACAAATGTCATATTTCATTACTGTGAAAGTATTTAAATACAGCAAATATAACACTTTATTAAATATATAGCAAGGACACATCAATGTCTAAAAATACAACTGTATTATGTTTAAAAATGTTTATATATTATAGGGGATGTAAAACGGTTTTTAGGTGGGTCGCAAAAATATTTTAATTATTTTTTCAAGAAAATGTTTAAAATTTTAGTTTAAATATTCCGTCGCTCACAACTAGGGAATCCAATCCCGGAGCCTCTTAACGATTCCGGAATTTTGGGATTCTCAATTTCTCAATCCCAGCATTTGTCATAAAATGTAATTTCATATTTCAAATTGCATACTTAATATGTATCTATTATTACTTGAATTGGAATTTATATATGATTTAAAAAAATTTGGCCATTGAAATGGTCATTTGTTAGATTGAGATTAAATTGAAAATTAGACAATTATTTGCAGAGAAAAAAAATAAAAATGTCATGATCGAAACAGTTTATTGCATTATTAAAGTAGGTTTTATCAGATGGTATCCAAAAGGAAGACATGTCCTTCCATTTACTTTATAAGCAGTCATCCTTGGTACTCCATTTAAAATTGGTTATAAATGATCGTTACAGAATATGAGAAGAAGAGAAACCACAATATTTTTATATTAATAATAATATACTTATTATAAAAAAACGTTTACGAACAAACCGAGCTATATGTTATAATTAATCAGGAAGTATTTGATTTGAAATATAAATTATGTTTTAGCATATAAAGTGAATCCAAAAACACCGGGATTGATATTAAGGATGTTTCTAAATTACGGGATTGAATAATTGACCAGGATCCAGGCATTGGAAGCCCTAGTCACAATCTCTTCGCCTTCAGATAGTAGAGAACTAGTTTTGGTTTTTTGCGCCGTGTTATTCAAACGACATTACTTTAATAGTTTTCATGTCATAATGTTGATTGATCATTGTAAAAGATTTGATATTCTACCCTATAAAAAATAGTAAAGAGAGAGATTATTTAAATTTTTTAATATAAATGAGCCAAGCAGCTTAAAAAGAAAAATTGAAAACGGTGATAGTTCAACAGCAAATTTAGACGTACCTTCACTAAACGGAGATTAATGTTTGCTATACATGTAACGAAATAAGTAAATATAACACAAGCAAACACATTTAATTACGTTTTACAATAATTGATTTGTTTTCAGTGGTGGAGCGTAGCATATAGGTACGTAACACACTTTTATGATGTTAATGAAAACAAGAAAACATGAAAATATGATAATATGAATATTTAAGGGGCCTTGACTTTAAGTCTTTTAATGAGAACTGCTTTAGAACACGGTTTTTCGTGAAAACATAGTTATCTGTTATGCCACTGTATTATGAAGGATGTCGACGAGAAAATAGCTTTCATCAGTTTGGCACTACACGGATTCTTATTTCGTATAAGTTTTTTTTGTTATTATATTTCCACGAATTTATTGTGTGATACATGTTGGGAGCATAAAACATTTTTTAACTTTTTGATGGGGATTGAAAATAGTTATTTACTTCAACGCATTATGCAAGTAAACATAGAGAGAACCAGCGGTGAATTTAGATAGAGATGCTATTGGGAACGCCATTTAGCAAGTTGCTCGATGTCCATGAAATGGTGATCTAACACTACAGTTACCGGTACAAGATAGAGAGTCGTACTGTCATTTGATTGCTAACTTTTATAGAATGACATTAGCAAGATAAAAATAAATATTATGACCTGTTTTGGCAAAAAATATTGAATAACACATTCGTCTTAAAACATGGAAAAGGCGCATTTATTATTGTTTCAATTTTAGCACTGACTTAAGCACTGTTATCTATTTTTTGAATAATAAAAATATACATACATAAACATATTCAATATTTAGAAAAAAAAAATGCAATGAAAAAAGTAGGCGCCCCTGGTACACACCAGTATTGTATTAAGAACGGATTTGATTTAAATTTATTGTAGGAAGTATGCTCTTATTTGACTTTATATGCAATTAATATTTTAAAATACAAAGCAATGTTATGAATATGAGATAAAAGACGTACGCTATAAAATATGATGATGAAGCACGCATAACTTGTTTTTGTTTTGCTTTTATATATTGTATGTAAATAGTACTATTTGATAATTAGTTTAAATGTTCAACTAGTGGTTTTACCGTGAAAACTAAGCGTCGTTAACATTACAATTAAAATCTTAAAAACATGGCAAGATTCTAAACTTTAGGAAAGAATTAAAAAAGCAATGGCTTTAGAAAATTATGTAATGTAACAGGGTTAAAACAACTAGAAACAAAGACAATCCCATCTCAGCTTGAAAAAAATACTTTGATGGCGTTTCGGATGTTTTCATTAATCCACTAAATGTCTTTTTCTATTTTTAATCAAATTAGGTACTAAATACTTAATTGTTATAGTACCTATAAACTCGGAGCTATGTTATTCCAAAATGAAGCAAATAAACAAAATTGTATGAACAGAAACGAAACAAAGCCTTTTTATTTACTTAAAAAACTAAACTTAAAGTCGCTAGATATTATAGCTGCTATGGTACAATTTTGAGATCAATATATAATAAGAGATTCAACCTTTATAAAATAGCTGCTGACCGATGTTTGGATATATTTCGATATTTATTTATTAAAGTAGACAGCATGGTGAATGTTGAAGCGAAAAAAAATTTGGACACACATTTTAATTTTAAAATAATACATACAGTACGATTACTTCTTCTTTTATATGTCTGTTGGATTAATGCGATAAAATATGATTGTTGATTATTATGTATTAAATGGGTATAAAATAGATTAACAATGGTTTGAAGGAAAAATTAAATATTATTTTATCGTAATAAAAAATGTGTGTAATATGTTGTCATCCAAAATGAAAATAAAATACGTGAAACAAAACTATACTTCGTTTTTACAGGAATATTTTTTTTATGTGTTTGGTAATAACACTTTTTTCTATTTTAATTATCAATTTTACTCAAAATAGCATTTAAAATAAATATATAATAGTCAAACAATGAAAATATAGCCGAAGAAAACTTCGAACAGATAAATAACGTTTATTTAAAGGTGAATATAAGTCTATATCTTTTGTTTTCTAAGATTTATTTACTATCCCAATTGCGTACTAATTACGCAATAAACTTCGCGAACTGTAAGGTAGAGCTTATTTTAATCCACAGTAGAGAAATTATACTACAATCTCCTTTTATTAGTTCTAATTATTAGGCATAACAATATTTCGTTTATTTGTAAAAAGAAGCAAGCTTTACAATATTAATTTTAATTTAACCAATAAAATATTAGTTATTCATAATCACCAAGAATACTAAAAATTTTCATATGTCCTACGCTAATTGTCTACACTGGAATTCCAATGAAAATGATTTGGCTAGAGATTGCAATACCGGACAAAAAAAGCAAAAAAGGCTTATTGGTTTTTTGGGATCACGATATCGGGCGAATAAATCAGTTATGGCAATAAGATATTTCATATTAAATACCATTTAGTGCTATTTTAAAAAAATCTATAATTAAAGCATTCTTTGTGATTTTTGTGACTTTTGTATTTAAAAAATTGTTAAATTTATTTTTCTTTGAATTAGAATATGACCGTAAAAAATCAATACTAAAATCTGTCATTCTTGGTCAGATCTTCGTGAAAATTAGTATGAATGTAGAAAAACCCCTCTCAAAGTCAATGTTCGCCAAGCAAGCAGTCATTACAAAATTGTATTATTGGAATTACTCGTTTTCAATGTCAGTATTTTGATATTTAAAATACTATTTTTCGTTTTATTCGTATTAAGAAATAGTTGCTATGAAATTTCATCAGAAAATTCATTTTTCTGCACTATGGTTCATAAATCATCATTATTTTAATTATAATAGCTTAGGAAAAACCCGAAAAAAGAGAGACGTGCCGAAACATGTTGTAGTGATATTATTTATATGATTGAGTTCGGTGACAAGCATTCTAAATGACAAGAAAGAAAATTGAATCCATAGGAAAAATGAGCGATACGTTCCCAGATGATTTTATTCGTAAACTATGAAATAAATCGAACATCAAAATATTGTTGAATATTGTACGATTTACTATCGAATGTAATTGTCATTAGGTAAGATAAAATGCAACACATTAGTTTTTTATATAATAGGGTTAAGCGAATTAACTTTATTTCTAAAAGATGTCAGTTTTCATAAATTTGTTACACACAACCCACAACAGTTTCAAAAACATATATTAAAATGATCTTCGTTATGCAAAGTTCTTTATATCCTAAAAATTTCTGTGAATTGGAAAGAGTCTACTTGTTGTTTTTCATTTAAAAATAAGAGACATACTTTTATTCATTTAGGAAAAAAATATTTTCTAATTTGTATAACAGTCGATCCCGCAGCCGAATGGTCTTGGCCATTATGTCTATTTAGTTGTCAATCACGATCGGACACTTAATTCATTGTTTTTTAAATTAATGTCTGCATTTTTGACAAAATATATGAAACTCTTTAATGCTTATACTTCTTTCCAGTCATTTTAACCACTTATGTCTGCTACTTAAAATGGGGCATTGAAAGAGAGATTAGCTATCTACTTGTTATTTTCCTTTCTGAAAAGAAATGTGGAGTAACTGATCAATAACCGGATCTTGGGAAACAATTTCTGCTTAAATTATCCAGTAAGGAGTCCATATGCTATGCAGTGGGAGCAAAAATCGATAAAAAAATAGAAACAAGTTTATAGTTCAAATATGTTTTTATAAAATATAAATTAAGTTTTTAATTATATCGTTAAACATTGAAAAAAATATAAAATAATCGTCGAAATTTAAACAGTATGTACAATTTTGTGATTTATTATAAGGAAAAAACGAATGTTATGGAATCTTGCAATTAAAATGAGTTTTATTCTAGAAAACCAACAATTTTTACTTGGTAAAGTAAAAAATTAAATCCTCAAAACTGGTGTAATCAAATTATTTTTGAACAAGTTTTGGCAAAATTTGATAGCTGTTAAACACATGATTGAATTTTCTACTAAGAGAATTTTAAAGGTTAAAACACATTTTCATGAACAAAAATTATGGAATAAGCTCTTTATTATTTTTACTTAACTCTATGACAATAAATTAAAAATCCAAAAGAAAATGCAAATTTTTTGAAACGAAATAATTCAAAAGCTTTCATACATATACATATTAACAAATAATAAAAATACATAAAATAAAAGAAGATTTGTCTGTATTTTAAATGAAACGCGTTACTTATTTTAATATTTACAAATATAAGAATATTTTGATAAAATAAGCATTGTTATTTTTTTGTGTAAAAACTATTCAACTTTTAAATTAAAATATTTAAAGCTTTGTAGATTCGATATAAAATAAAAAAATATAACTTAGTTATGCCACTGGCCAGAAGACTAAGTTATTAATTTTATAATGAAAATTAATTTCCACAAAATTACCGTCGAATCCGTCAAATCCATCGAAAACATACAAAATAAATGCATTTTTACCATAAATCAATTCTTCTGTTGGTTTCAAATTATTGGATGTATAATTTAAGACATCGATTGAGGGTGCTTGATGGAATTTCAATATCAAATTTGGATTATTGAGATTTTGTACACTTCCATGTATTTTGTCACTAACGACCCGGGTTTCGCCTTTCGGCATCTTCAGGCATTCGAGCACACGAATGGACTCGAACTGACATATTGGATGTATGTTTTGGAATATTTTGATTGCAATTATTTGACATTTATAAAAACAAATTAAGACTAAAATAAGCAACAAACTGATTTTAGTCTTAAATTTCATTTGGATTTCAAGAAAACTGATTACCAAAGAATAATGGAAATGTATTACCAAGTAAAATAAAAAGTTTTAAAAGTTAAAAGCTGTTACAAGACACTTACAAGACACCTAAACAATATAAACAAAGAAGTATTTTTGTTCAAGAAATTGAACTGTTTTTCCTGAAGAAGTATTTATTTATAAAAGTGCTTGTCGGTGACAGGTGTCAAATTGCTGGAAAGTCGTTATTAGCTACCAACTTCTACCGTGTTACTGTCTCGAGGGAAAATATAATATGCTAGCACTAAATTAATAATTGTCAACTTCTAGTACAGTGGCTTAAACAAAAAAGTGAGAAAATTGATATACATAATTGAGAACTCGATTATCATCCTCGCATTGAAGAACGTTTCAAAAATCATCCGTAAAACAAAAACTATATAATATACATAAATATATCACTATATCAAAATCAGTGAGGTTGATTGTCAATCGTTATACATTATTTAAGTTTGCTGAAAACAAATTTTAAAATGGTAAGAAAACTATGATTGTGCTACTATATTAATTTTTCATAATATCGAATAATTTGGCTAATTTAATATGGTAAAAACTTTTTGGTATAAACCAATAGCCGCCAATCATCTGTTATGAGGAAAAGTTTTCCTATTTTTTAAGTTAAATGAAATTTTTGGTTATGGGTAATATTTTTAAATGAAAAATTTTTTTTTTCATTGATTAATTAAAATAAATGCTTCTGGCGAATATCTTTCCACTGGCTTTCCGAAAAAATACAATTTAACTTTAAAACGTGGCGAGGGTGGAGAGAACAATTCGCCAACACCTAGTCATGTACTTAACCTTTCCTTGCATGAGAACTATATTAATGTTATAAATACAAAAAAATATTTTCCGAATTAAATTACATTGAACTGTTTTTCATCAAAATTTTTTTTTATAAATCTCTGAAAATTAATGCCTATAACAATTTAGATTGCATAACATGTATTATGTAATAATATATCAATAAAACTCTCGTATTATTTAGGTATGTAAGTAAACATATTAAATTTTAGAATGAAATTTTATTCATACTATCAAAACAGATCGCAGAAATACCGATATTTTTTTCCGTGAAATTGCTATGTATGACTTTATCGCTAAAATTTTCATCAATCGCGTAAAAACGAGTGAAAAACGAAGTCTGAGAACTAATTTCAGCAGGAAAAAAGTTTCAGGCAGACACGGCTCTAAGTGAAAAGACGCAAGTAAAAAGACAGTGTGTTTCATAAGATAAATGTTTTTGACTTACTTGAAAAAGTAGGTATCATTGGCATGCCCAAAAAAAGGAACAGTATATGTCAGCATCCATATGTTTCCACCACCACAATCGTAATAGGGTTTTGACCATTTCCCGTCATCGTATGTAACTGAAAGAATTTCATCCGCTACTCGGTCAGTGTGAGCGCTCTCGTTGTAAGTATATGTGTTGAATCCTGAAAAAAAAAGAAAATGTTTTATAAATCCACTGTGTTTCAGAAAACCACTTTATGTCTTACAGAAACTAATGTAAAATTAACGCTATATGATGAACCACTACATCGTTTTTTTTATCGGGTTTATAAAATCAGTAAGATTTATTTACCAATTAGTGTTATAAATATATATATTTTAATACATAACGAAAAATATAAATATATATCGTAGGTGTTCTACATTTTTTAACATTGGTAGAAAATGTTCACTACCTGAAAGACATATAAGTCCTGTCTTTATAAAATTTTCGTAATATCACGTGAAATGCAAAATTTCGTTACTTGTCATTATATATTTTCGCCAGAGATTGCCAGTAAACAATATTAAAGTAATATTTCCATCCCTGTGCAGTGAATAGTATTGAAAAAAATATTTTTGTTTTATAAAATAACAGTTCTTTTAACCTAGAATTGAGATATTTTAAATGTCTAAGAAAAAATGAATCCAAAATTTTGACCGTCGTCCTTGATTATAATATATGACATATATACATACTATGTGTGTCATATATGTTCAATGTATTTTTTTAATTATTTGAGTCGTTGAATTGCTACACACGCTTTCGAAGGTTTTTAGAGTTTTGAATAAATCACGAAGTCTTCCGGTGCGTAATAAAAATTAAAATATTCTTTTAAACTGTTGTGTTTTTGAAGTGCGTCGATCGTGTGAAAACGACATTTTTAAGTTTGAAAATGTCGAACAGGAGACGAAATAGGAAGAATTTTTAGACTTGAAACTGCAAAAATTTATAGATCTATCGAAAGAGTACTTTTTATCAAATTTTATTAAAAATCAACAGGAGCGCATTTAGTGACTCAGTGCCTCACTTATTTTATATGTTTACACGTAAAAAAAACTTAAAATAAATAGTTTATTGAATTTTTAATGTGAAGAGAAATAAAAAAAATAGTAAACATAGGATATTGCAAGGAAGTCAATTGAATAAATTTCGACGAAGCTCACTTTAAAACACAAAAAAGCTCTTTCCAGTGGCATCATTATCACTATTGTGCCAGACTGGTTGTACTCTTTGAAAAGACAAACAATTCATGCCCACGATTCCTTAAAAAATGATTTAAAAGTAGAAGATTTTAAAGTTTGTCATTCTCAATAATGGTGAAATTCTTATTTTGTCATCGTATGAGCCGAAATAAATATGTGATGATATTTTCAATTCTAAATAATTATAAAAAATGATGATTTCTTAGTTTATTATTTAATAATACACACATTATTCAAATCAATAGTCGATGGGAAAGACAACTAAAACAATGAAAAATAAAAAGAAACCCATAAGTGTATCAAAAAAATATTTACGCATCTCTATTATATAGCACAAAAGACATGTAGGAATATGTATGTTTGTATTTCTGTCGGTCACAACATCTCCTCCCAAACGGCGTACACTCGTGACGTGAAATTTTCACACGTCATTCTGGCTAAAATTGTTAGATCAACTGCGCTATATTCAACCTTCAACTCTCAACATTTAACTTTCAGCCTAAAACTGAAAACGCGATATTTTTGACGTTTCAAAAAATCAACAAACGCCGAGGAAATTTGCCTAGCAACCGCTCCATAACGAATATTCCGTGATTATCGAACTATGAGTGCGGTAGTGTACTATGTCAAAATTTATCATTTTTTAGTCAATAATGCAGTTTTATTCAGTCGGCGGCCGTGGCGGTTGGTAGCGTTGCTGGCAACGGCATACGGATGTCTCGGGTTCAAGTCCCAGTGCGAACGGTTTTCATAGATTGATTTTTCAATCAATTTATGGATTTCTGTTCTTAGTCTGAGTCCTCCCTCTCACCCATCCCATCCTCAAGGGGCGTAGCGAGAGCGATTAGCTAACCACTAGTCCTGTCCTAGCCCTATCCTTCTATCCCTACTCTGTAATTGAGTAACTTCACTTAAGTATTTTCAAAATATTTAAACAAAAATTGATTGCTATACTATATTAAGATATAATATGATTATGAATCAAAGTGATGTAGGTATAGTGAGTTATTTTTACACCTAGAAACCGATTTAAAAACCAATTTGTAAGTTTTATCTTGCAATTTTAATTTATAATTTTTAATTTGTATTTTAATAATTAAATTTTTTTAATTTGTATTAATTATTCATTTTTAGTATTTAATTTGTAATTTTCATATTTAATTTTTAATATTTTAACATTTAATTTATATTTTAATTGGTATTTAAATTTGTATCTCTAAACTACAAATATTGGATTTAGTGCAGTAACGTACTCATGGTACGTTGTCATCAATATAGCGCCATGTTGCTTAGCGACTGTTGTTATAATATTATAAATGTCACAGATAATATTTTTTCATGTGAATCATAAAAGTAGTAAGAGATTGAGAGGAGAATTATCTATTATTTAAAGAAAATAATCCATTCTGGAAATTAGAGAAATTTTGCGAGAATTGGCATTATGACTCTGATTTAATGTTTAATTTTATAGCGCAGCATGAGTCATTGTGAAATGCAGATCAACAAACCATCTATCAAGAAGTTCTACGGAGGCATAACAAGGTGGGACTATTTTTATCGATGCACCGGAAGGAACCGGAAAAACCTTCCTCATCAATGTGTCGCTTGCTAAAATAAGAAGAGAAAACGATATTGCACTTGCTGTAGCAACTTCAGGTATTGCTGCAACGCTGATGACTGATGGACGAACCACACATAAAATTTTGCAAATCCCTATTGAATTAATACATAATAAAGTGCTTGTATGCAACATCAAAAAAGGAAATGCAAATGCCAAACTGTTCCTGTTTGTCTTGGATTTGCATTCACAATCAATAAGGCGCAAGTGCAATCACTCAAAGTTATAGGCTTGGGTTTGACTGACGAGTGACGAGCAATGGATCCCTCAACTATGTTCATCATCGCCGATGATCAACAATACACTCAAAATATTGTATATAGCCAAGTTTTGCAATAACCGGATAAATAAGTACAACTAATTATAATGAATAAAGAATGAGTTTGAATCTAATCTGGGAGAAGCCAAGTAATAAATACTATCTTTATACTACATAGCAGAAAATGCCATCTATCAATCTGATTGTTCGTCTGTCACAAACGGTTTACAGTTGCGAAGTATAATTTTGTATTTTCATTTTCATGCTATTTTCAATTTTTAACATTATTATAAACTAATGGACTATATTTTGTGGGTGTTACACAAGGTGTGGTCCACATTGATATTTTCTACTAACAAATTTAAACATTAGTTAGTTCCAAAATAATGCCAATGTTTAAATTAGAAAATATAAGCGGCATCTATTTCGAATTTACATTTTCTAAAATGAACCAAATAAAAACAAAAAAAAAGAAAATATAACTCTTACACCTGAATGAGGCTGAAAAAATTCCAATTGAAAATGTTTTTCTACGTACAAAACGCCATACCATCATGATCAATGTTATCATCAATGTTATCATTTCATTATACTATTGATATTAATTGAGTATAATTAGCACTGCGTTTTAGAAGTATTATGTTAAATATTAAATAGGAAATCACATACAAGTTAAATGAACGAATATAAAGTTTTTAATTAGCATCAACATAGCATCGATCAAAAAGAAAAGACAATCATACGTTTGATACGAATAATGATGTTTGAAGGAAAAAAACTAATAAAACATTGTAGTGCCTTTTACTACAAATTCAAGGTCTGCATTTATTGGGTGAATAACTGTTTCCATATTTGGTCTGTCAGTTTGCCAAAACTGTCAGTTTTTTTAATTAAACCAAATCTAACTTAATCTAAGCTGACCATTTTGCAATTACTTACTAACAAAATATAATCATTAACTGACAATAAATAATTTCTTACTGATCATTTATCGAATTAGTTATTGACCATTAATCAGATTAGTTGCTATAAAAATATTAAATTGACCAAAGTTATTATTTTGTATTTTATAATGACAGCGTATGATTATTGCTAAAATATGTTTAATCTGTCACAAAAATAAATAAATAGTACTCGTAGACGTGATTTGGTTGTCGAAGAAAATGTTGTCATGCTATTGTTTTCCAATATTTTGAAATGAATATAAACCCCAATAATTTTATGGTAGTCAGAGTAAAATTCAATATACAAAAAGAAGCGGCTGAAAATTGCTGGAATTATTTATGAGAAGAACTCTTATATTTGCCATAGCTTTGTTAAAATGCAGTTAAAAGCCAAAAATTTAATTTTCATTTATTGTTTTTTCCTCACAGTAAACGACCAGCGAGTGTTTGTTACGACTGATTTTATTGGCTTTCAAATTTTATAGGCGCGATTAACTTTGGTATAAGTAAATGGTTCAGTTTATTGCTCCGACTGGTTATACAAAAAAATATTTGATATTTATATTTTATTACATACATTATTCTATTACATACGCGCAAGAGTGACGCCGCATTCGAACAAAAAGGTTACAAGTAGACCCTTTTAGAAATATCATGTATTTTTTGTCAGAGAAACATTGTATGCCAAAAAACATTATTACTTTATTACGTAAAATTAATATCCGTCCTCTCGTATAACAAACAGTCGACCTTCTTTTTTTCACCGGTAATTTGTACAATGTTTAATGCGGCATAACGTTCTGTGAAATTTTGAATAAATAAAAACAAAAAAGCACACAATTGAAAAATCATCTAGGGTTTAGAAGTATTAAATTTTTCATATAATAAAGTAATAATGATTTCATAGCTCACGACTCATTTTATAATAGCGTGATTTTAACTTGTTATTAAGAACGTGAAAACAGTAGGCACTTAAAAAGCAAATAAACATAATTATGATTGCTCGATGATCAAGATTCTAAAAAACTTTATACAAATTTTATTAACAGCACGCGATAAGAAACAATTTAAGTACTTCCAAATGACTTAAATAATGAACATAAACTTATAATATAAGCATAAAATTATAGTATAAGCATAAAATTATAGTATGAGTTATCATATTTTTAATTGTAAGAAAGTGTTGGCTATTATAGCTTTGCTGAATAAAAACTGCTTACTTACTGAATTCAAATGCAACCTTAATATTATTTACCCCTGAGCCACAACATATTATGAAAAATTCTTCAATAAATGAAAAAATGGTACTGGAAATCTTTTAAATACCCAATGAAAAGTTTCATCAAAACAACAATTTAAATTTAGCTATGAATATCAAATAAGTGCCCAATTGAATTGGTAATAAATCTGAATTTCAGTGATGAGATGGAATATTTAAATCTTCCTATGAACGTAGAACTTCATAATTTTATGTCCAGTACTATAATGGTTTGACAAACTATACAATTCTTTTGTAAATATAAAAATAATTATATCATTGGAGTATTATTATATAGATATAATATTTTCTTATGTGAATATTTGAACACAAATGAGTTTTTCCAGTATATTTATTTACTTTCTACATTTTGTCTAGTTTGACAAAAAATAAAATTAATTCACAATTATCAAGACATCTACACTACAAAGCAGAAAATACATGTTTAAATCTGACCGTCTGTCAAAATAGCTCCAACAAAACGGTGAACAGTACTGACGTGAAATTTGCACATGTCATTCTGGCTGCCATTTCCAAGTAAACTGTGCAATTTTTAATTTTCAACCTTGTACATTGAACTTTATTATTAATTGGTAAATGAATGACCTGATGTTAACGCCCTATATCCTGAGCAAATTCAGGTAATAAATACTAGTTCATATTTATATAAATTATCATGAAGCTTGGGTAAAAAAGCATATTTATTGCTGCATAAGATGTACTCTGATGATTTTTTCAAATATCTCAAAATTACGTAATGTAGGATAGAAGCTGTGTTTTTTAAATTTCAATTAAAAGTCTTAGTATGACAATGAACTCACTTTCTTATTTATATTTATATCTTTTCAGACATTATCGTTCTAGGCGAGCGACTAACCTGCAAAAATTTTGATGTGTCACATATAGAATGTTAGACGTGTGATGGAAAATTTTTATTTTTGCCATCCGCTGGAAAACGAAGACAAAAAAACTTGTAAGAAATCCGAAGAATTTCATCGAACATTCTATAAACCTACTTCTGTGATATCTGAGATGGAAAACATTATTTTATTTTATATATATCACGCTCCTTCACTGCCGTTCACTCCTACAAATAAATAAATAACTTTCTAACAGTTCTATAACCACTCGAATCAAAACCGATCGAACCGAAAAATTCCCTCGACTCCTTTGTAACATAGTTTGTGAAGTGGATTTCATATGAGAATTTGAGTTCAGATATACACTATACAAGCAAATACGAAACTGATTGTTAGGAAAAAAGGTCTTCCGAATATAAATTATGAAGTGTCTTCAGTAAAATTTATTCTGTAAATCTCTGAATTTAACAATATTTAATCAAGACCCATTGATAAAATATATTAAGACTTTGAATTTTACATTAAATTTGTATGATACATACATTCATTGCAATTTTTTGTTAGAAGTGCTAATACTTTTACTGTTGTTTATAATGAGTGTTGCGTTTCTTAGTATCTTAAGTGCACTGAGAAATATTTCATAAATAGCACCACCGGTGCACACAGGTATAAGAATACAATTTGAAACTAAGAAACAATCAAAAAGATTTAAAGCTACTCGTATGACATACTTTATGGTATATGAAAATAATCCTTGTGACTTTTTTTGACGTATAGATAAAGAAACACATGTATAAGGCAACAAAAATCTTTATACATTTTAATTTTTTTTTTTAAAATAAAACACAATTTGTTTGTACTACTTCCACATATTTATAATGATCAGGACCGGTTTCGCTCATCACGAGCATTATCAAATGATCTCGATAATGCTCGTGATGAGCGAAACCGGTCCTGATCATTATAAATATGTGGAAGTAGTACAAACAAATTGTGTTTTATTTTTTAACATATAATGTCTTTCCACCAAGAATTGACAGTTAACACCTTAAAAGTAATATACATTTTAAAGCTATTTCACAGGACATCGGTAAAACAAATAAAAAAGAGTTTTATTTTCAAAGGTTCGATTATTATTGTAATAGTACTAATGAAAATAATTAAATGGATCTCCGATTGATGGTGAACATATACAGTAATGCAACCCTTTTCTTTCATGGACCTCTTTATATGCTACACAAGATCTTGATGACCTCATTTGGATTAAGGTACAGAATCAATTTAAATATAAAAGAAACCTTGAATTGAAATAAGTGCTTGCTGAATTAAGAGGTCAAAAAAATTTCAAACTTAAGAGAATGCAAAAAAGTGGTTTCAAACTCTAATGATGTATATAAACTTCTTTGAATAATACATTGTTTACTTGAGAGAACTTGAGCGTTGATTCAACGAATTGTTCTAATTTTCTAAAGACTGCTAAAATGATTTTATTATTTCAAAAAACAGGGTAAATCTTGGTCTCCAAGAATATGAATTTAATAATATTTCAGTTAGTTCGGTCAAATTAAACGTTACTCAATATTCATATTTCAAATAATGAAATTTTTTATATGAACTGTAAAATTATGGAGTTCTAGTGTTAGACTTCATTCAATTGTCATATTATGTGCAGTAAATACAAACGAAAAATTGTCTGTTCACTAAAGAAATGAAACCAACAATAAAAATGGACAAAAAAAAAATGAAAAAAGCTCGTCTTTAATAAGGTTTAAGTAAATATAGTTTTAGTTAACATATATTGTATTTTTCTATTAATCCTTTGTAATTGAAAGATCAACACTATCCCTTTATTAACGAACCATCTGTTTTCATTCTGCCATTGGAAAAAAAAATATCTGTAATCAAATATGACAGTATTTAAGAAACTTCAATTAGATAAACTAAAAAAATGTTATTCATTAATTTAAAAACGAATGAAAACATTTCAAAAAATAAAGGTCTAAAGGTTCTCTACATCTTGCGTAAATCAATCATAAAATATTACGCACTTGAAGTGTAAAGATTATTTATTCCAAGAATATGTATTAAAGATAATACAAAAATATAAAAAAGCACGATTAATTTCATTCCGTGAAGGCTCTAGGTGTGAAAAAATATCTAAAGGATATTAGAAATTTTAAGCAATTTTCTGATACATATATGCCAGAATTAATTGTTTTGTGAAAATATTTAAAATAAATCGTTATTCTATTTTTCACGGTTTCAAAATAAATATAAAATCCAAACTATTAAACAATAGAGGTAAATATAAGGGAATAATTTTCTTTCCAGTGTTTCTTGTAGCAGTTGTTCTTTTTCGGAAATCATTACCGATCTAATCATAAGAAATAGCTTACAAAAGTGATTGATGACCAAAGTTTGATTAATGATTTGACACATAATTAGAATTTGTGTGTACCGATTAACGAACAGAAAACGTGTTATTTGTTTACATATGTACTATATTGATAAATTTGGTCAAAAACGCTTTATGTGTGATTTTATAACATAAAGATTATTCTTTATAACTTTTCTTTGCTACTGGAGTTCGTTGATTGTACGAAATAAACTTGAATAATATTTTTCGAGTATAATATAAGTATGTAATATTACATGCTTTAAGTATTATAAATTTATTTATACTGGTTCTATGATGTCTAAAATTTAAGATATTATGTTTTATTAATGTTATTGTAATTGTGTGTGTACTGTTTGATCAATGTTATTTTAAGTATGCCGGGCCCGTGGTCGAGTGGTCAACGTCGTCGGCTTCGGTCACAAATTCGAGTCCCAGTCCGAATAGTTTCATAAATTGATTTTTTGATCAATTTATAGATTCCTGTTCCTAGGAATGAATGTCTGCGAGGTCTAAAATACTCTCCCATCCATCCGTAGCGTAAGTGATTAGTTTACCACTAATCCTGACGTAGGCCTATTTTTATATCTCTACTGTCTTCGAAGAAGGAAGGTTGAGTGACTCAAGCAGCAGTTCTCGTAGAAAAATATTTGTTGAGGTAAACTCCATTAGGACTCCATATGCTCCACTTTGGAAGCGGACATAATTAAAAAAATTCTAGAAATGTAATCTTGAGAATGGCTTGATGTTGGAATAATTATCATCTATATGACATTATTCTTGAGTCATTGAATACTTTTTTTTAAATATTGTAAAGTATTTTTTCAGTAAATGTTAATTCAGTGAACAACTTTTTAAAGTTTTTTTACATAACGCATATTTACTCTATATAAATAGTACAGTACAAATTAGATTAGTATTTATAACTCCAAAGTTATGATGTTAATATATGTGGTTATATGGTGTAGTCAAATGGTCAATGAAATGAGTGTGAATCTTCCTTTCCTTACCCTCTCCAAAGACAGAGGTTGAGCGTTTGCTTAACAGCCTGTTCAACTGCTTTTGTGGAAATTCTTTATAATAGTCTATATGCTATATATTGGAAATGGACATGGTTTAAAAATATTTTTTTGATTTATGTTTATATAGGCTTCAATATTTTGAACACCAACAAAAATATGTTTTGATTTAAATATAAATCTCGTTTGAAGTTAAAATCAGGAAAAGAAAAAGTTGATGTGACCAAATATAACAGTTTAGAAACTTTATCTTTAAAAAAGTGTCAATATAATCGGCAAACCCTCTTCACACGTGTCCGAAACAAGCCAACTGACAATCACTAAGAGGAAGGATATCTGACCTCAGCTATTTGTAAACGTTAGCAAAGGATAGAGGCCTATGGCAAGGATGGGAATTTGAATCATGCTGTGGTAAGTGGGTTGTTTTAATAGGAAAACAATTTGGCTTGCATTTATTGGGTAAGTAACTATATCAATTTTTGGTCAGTATGAAATATTAAATAGTCAGTATACACGTAGTCAGTTAATACAATAATCGACCTGTAATTTTTATAAAATGGTAAGTTATTAAATTTAACGTTCAGATATTTATAAATAAAACTTAACCTAACCTATATTTATTTGGTATTTGTTTAATGACCATTTGTCGAATAAGGTACTGACTAAATAATTAGTTACTGTTATTAATTGTGATAAATAAAAATAATAATGCAGAAATAGTCCATTGAGTAAATAAAAAAGGTACAAAAATAATTATTCAATATGATTGAAATAAAAAAAAATTACATTAATTTTAAACGAGCGTGGTGTCCGGGCAGACGCAAAACTCCGACTAAATCAAAATGGAAGGTAATAAAAACATATCCACAAAGCAAGTTGATTATATATTCTTTTAATTTTGTTTCATTTTATTTTGCTACAAGATACATTCAATATAATGCTTTGTTGTTCGATTTTTTATACTTTAAATATCAGTCAGAGGTGGAAAAAAACAAAATTTTTCTGCATTCAAAAATCTTTACACAATAAATTGCAAATTTTGCTTCAGTCACTATATAAGACAAATGTTTTTCTGCGATTTTTTTGCAAGTTGTCACGGTGTAAAGTAGTTAAACAGAAAAACAAGTGTCAAGTTTTTGCTAGACAGGCTTGAAAACTTTACTATTTTCACAGAAATAAAATGCAATAGTACTAACAAACACTTTAAGAATGCAATTATTAAAAAAAAAAGTGTTTTTATTGCGACAGTTCATGACATTTAGGTGACGGTAAACGATGGACGATTTTTTTCTAAATCTCCAAATAACCTTCTTTTTCCTCTTAATGGTTGTTCTATTTATTGGTAAATGGTTTAAAATACCTTAATCCGATGTGAAAAAGGCTGTTGCAATACTACCAGTGTTATGACAAAATCTATATTGCACGAAAGTATAAAAATATTATTAGCAGTTTTAAATGTAGTATTACATAATTAAATCATTTCAGAAGTGTTGATTTGTGGGAAGAAATGACGCTCCACTGCTTGTCATTTTCGTCAACTTTATTGACTAAGCATAATTAATTGGCAAATAATATTTGACTAATATTCAATATTATGGAGACGCTGCGTTTCAGGTAAACACTCATCAATGTCATGATGACGAAAGTAGGTTACAGACAGTCATCGCGACAGTGTAAATAAACAAACAAGGTACAACTGAATTCATTCTGTATTGACTGCCAAACTAAATTCTGTACTGCATTAATTGTCAACATTAACTGTCCTACTGTCTTAATCACGTCAAGCAACAATATTGGAATAATATTCCTAAAGATATATTTGTTTAGTAAGATGTTTTTTTTGTATTTAATATTATTTATTAATAACTTTTAAATACAATTCTCGTTTTTGTATATTGCCATATAAATAAAATCTGAAGGAAAAACAATTCTTACCTTTACCGATCTTGTTATACACAATAATGTAAAAACGCAATTATAGAGCTTACGAAAACTAAAGTACCAAGAAAAAAGTATTTTTTTGACCTAATAAGCTATTTAAAATTCTAGATTTTTTTGCGTGTTATAACAAATAAAATAATGTAACACAATACAAATGCATTTTTGAAAGGCAAATTAGTTTGATTGTCTTAATGCCTGGCGTACAAAAATAATGCCCAAAGTTACTACAAAGGTATGAGATATATGAAGCACTCCAATGTTTTGTGTTATTTTAATCACGGAATTGTTAATAAAATAAATTTAATATTCATTAAAGGTAGTCAGAACAAAAGGAAAATTAGTTAAGAATTATTCATTGTATATCAAATAACCGGACGAAACATACATAAATACACACTATGTAAATACATATTAAGACTTTTAACAAAAAACCTTTTCAGGTAAAACATTAAAATTGAAATTTCAAAAGGTGATGCAGTAAAATAAGTGAGAATACCTCTATAAATATACATTTTTAAGGCAATGGATAACAGTAAATTTAATAAAAGATTCAAGCACGTATTCGTGAAAACGTGTTTGTGGGTTTTGCAAATAAGTCTTAGTAACCGTATTCTCATTAATCAAAAATAAAATGGAACCTAATGCGTTTATTCTAGCGAAAGTTATTTAAGGCCTTTTTACATTTCTCGTCTCATTATGAAATGCCTTTTGATTTCATTCCCCTTTTCTGATATTTTGCCATCGTTTTACTCATTCAAAGAAATTAGCCAAGTAAATATCATTACTTCAGAATAAACGTAAGCAAATACACAATAACTTAAGGTACTCAATCACCATTTTATTCAGTAGTGAAATGAAAAATGACTCATTTTTGCAGGAAATATGTTCATGAGAGATCGGATATTTCCAACAGACAAGGCTTTAGCATACGCTTTCAAACAGTTAAATGTTCGTTATTTTTCACGAGTAAAAGATAACGTGTTATTATTTTATTATCACACATCCTTTTAAAATAATTTCGGCATATTAAATTTACATTATTTGAAAGTAAGAGCGTAAAAGAGCTCACTAAGTGAAACTTTTAGAGCAGTAACATAAAATCATGCAAAATTAAACCTTAACATATGTGAAAATATGGTTGGTAATTCTTTTATAAACAGTTCATATGGAAATCTATCTAGCAAAAAGATTATTTATTGTATCAGTATATACATTCAAATTAATCCATATTGGGTATGTTATATTACTTTTACTTTATAAAATGTTCGGATTATAACTATTTGTCATTATCAACTAACTACTCGGTTAACAAATAGTCAAACAAACTTTTCGACTGGTTTCTGAAGCATGAAAATGAAATTTAAAAATTCAACTTGAATAATTAATTACAAAACACTATATATGTACTAAAATAATAATTTAATAGTTTATTAAAATTCGAAAAAAACGAGCACATTAATAACAAAAATAACATTCATTTAAATTTGAAATCATTGATATGCATATAATATTTTCTTAAGGATGAAATACCTACATTTTATAATAATTCATGAATAAATTGTTTCCCACTTCTGTCAAATCCCAGATAGAGACAATATAAATATTCCAATACCATTCCATTGTTTTCTAATATTTAAAATTTGCAGCTACGTCGGATTACTGCAGAGGTATCTTTTCAATTACTGAAGTTACGGCGTGTTTAAAAGTTTTTTTAGTCCTGAGTCATTCAAACTCAAGTATTATGATTTATGATAAGATGCCGAAGCCAAAAAAACCACTACATGGAGTATTCATTATTTTTCTTGAAATCTGGAGATATTGTGATGACATCTTTCGTCAATTTTGTAAACTATTTCATTGAAAAATATGACGAGTAGTTGCCTAAATATTCGGATATCAAACAGTTAAAAAAGACCCGTATTTATTCGGATATTGAATATTCGAATATTCGACATGGGATCCCTAGTCAAGTATAGGTTAATTATAATTTACTGAGATTTTAAAAATATTCTCATACAAATAAAAAATTCAAATCATATAATTTATGCATAACGTTGAAAAATTCAAATATGAAACTTTTAATTATTAATTATTTTTATATATGATTGTAGAGTTATTATAAATATATTTAATATTCTATCGTATCGTCGGCTGCGTAAATTTTATCTGCTGTATATAAAATACATAAAATTTGACATAATTTAAAATGAAAAATAAATAATGCATATTAGTAAAGTATGTAATGGATAAGTCTTGCGCATCAAGACCAGTTTAATTTATGTTGCAAATGTCATGTTTCAAACCAATTTATTTAATTTGTAGGAGGAACAGTGTTTATGTAGCACCATGTAATGAATGGAATGGACCATGGGGTAGTAAAAAGAACCTATTAATACCTCGAAGCTTTCGTTTTAGCTGCAGTGGCAAAGTTTTTGCTTCAAAGTTCAAATATAGAGCAGCGGTTGTAGATGTAAAATCACTTTGTCCACGAAGAATTTAAGGTCGAACTCTTTACGGTATGTAAATTGAATGGCGCGAGATAGAAATAAAAAAGGGTAAATTGTATTCCAATTTCTCTTAAACGGGATTACGAAGTGCCTTTTTAAAGCCGGCTAAGCTATTTGAAAAAAATGAATATTTTACAGAATTCTCAGAAATGCATACATATTTTATGTATTTATAAATCATAAAATATGTATATGGAACTATTATACTTTGGCATTATTTTCTGATTTAAAATCAGAGCATTTTTTGAAATCGAGAAACGAGAAAAACTATTGTTCAATGGAGAAATATTATTTGAAGGTTTTGTGAGTTAAATATTTGGCGTTTAAAAACAAGAAAGAACTTTCAAGAATCCGAAGAATTTAAACGATAATATATGTGTTCAAATAAGTCGTTACTGAACATTTTCCAAACTTGAGAAACATTAAAATATCGTTGTTTTTTCCATATATATAAATATATACATAATAATTTGAATCATATTTGACAAATCGGTTAATGGCATCCAGGAGACTATTATTGACAGGTTAGGGATTACCACGGGTGATATTTGTCTGACAATAAACGCAAGTAAAATTAATGTCATGTGTAACTAAGCCTGATATAACTCTGATAGAATCCTGGCTAGTGCGGGACAGATCATCAGGAGGGTCGACAGCTTCAGGTACCTCGGTGTACACATCCTGAGTGATGGTAACATAAAAAAAGAGCTCGCTATCAGCTTAGGAATAGCTGGACCCACGTTTAACGCAATGCAAGCCATCTGGGACACGAAGCTGTACACAATTAAAAATCACATGGCATTTGTTCAACGTGTGCATTCTACCTGTGCTGCTTTACGGTAGTGAGTCATGGTACACGAAGAAGACTCGTATACTGAGTTTCGAAAATAGATGCTTGAATCGGATACTGGGGGTGAGTGTACTATCTACAGGATGTACTCGAGGAAATGAGGGACTCTGGCATGTCATGAAAAGAAGTAAAGCTATTAGCGGATGACAGGGAATCATAGTTCTCCACATAGGGAGCGAATATGCTCAAAGAGATACATACATATTAAGTAAATAATCTGTTAATTGAAAGGTAAAAACGAATTATGCTAGTTGAGATTGTATATACTCTCTCATTTGAAAAGACAGTTAGAAAATTAGAAAGAAGATGATATAATCATATTTGAAATGATGATAAACAACTGCTGAATTTGGAAATGCTAAGCGACATTTTTAACAATATATTAGATGATTTTATACTATGCCATAGACTTCTTCATACAATAAAAATAATGAAAAAGGTAAAAAGCAATAGTCATCATAGATTAAAGCAGACATATCCGGTTTTCTATAATAAAGAGAATAGTAGAAACAAATCCATTAATTCCCAATATTTTTCACAACCGTATTTTTTTTGTAAATAAAAAACTGCGTGAACATATAAACATTTTGAGATACACTTTTGTATAATATACTAAAGCGAATGTCAATATTATAAATTATTGAGTCTTTATACGATTCCAAAATATTGTGTATTATTTGTAAAGATATTAAATAGTCCTTGGTGAATAATCACTAAAATCCTAGCATACATTTTGTGATATCATATTTATTGAAGCGATAAACTCTTTGGTTTAATTGAATTAATGAATGGATGCTTAAATAAATGAGAGGGTTTTTTTATCTAAGGACATAGTTACGTAAAATAATCATGTTATTAAAGCAACATGAAAATATGTTTAACAATGATTTTTTTTTTAAAAACTCATTACATGAAGTCAAGTAACAATTAAAATTAAAAGTTATCTAAATGTTTGTAAAGTATTTTAGTAAATAAACAATTTTATGTTGATATATCTATATAAAATGTGTATTTGAAATAAGACCCAACTACTTAATAATTTTAATCAGAATAAATCTTATCACATAAATTTCAAGATTATTGTAAAAAAGTTATCTTCTTAACTTTTTATAGATTTCTATCGGATAAAAAAACCTTATATAAAACAATGCTCATATTATCAGAGAATATTTTGAAGATTCACCAGCGCCTTGAGGCATTTTTGAAATATGATATGTATAAATTGTAAAGGTATCTTGAATTTCCGATGAAGAATGATATCGAAGATTTTCCTGACACACAAGATGTTTATATTTCCTTAGATGATACTAGAAAGATTCCTGGGTGATGTTATACCAAAATATGTGCTTTATTGCTTTCGTTTTGATTTACGGGTGTGTGTTTTTTCAAGAATATTGTGTGCCTACGCGTTATTTTTTTGGCGGCATAACCATTTTTTTAAATAAAATTTAGATAAAAATTCTTGCCTATGCCACTGTTAGGGATTTATTAGATAACTTTATCGCACAATGCATTGAACCAATATCCAAATTTGAAAATAATAACGCAAAGTAATATTTATTTAAAAACGTGGCCTGTTTATAAACTAATATTTTTGACACACCAATTTACAAATATGCATTGTATATTCATAGCGAAGAAAAAAAATCTTTGCTGAATTTAGATGTTAAGCTCAAAGATATTCAGTCAATACATTTCATTCGATTGATATAATGAAAGACTAAAGCTTTTAAATGAGTGGGTAATAAACAATATGGTATAATGAAGTGCATGATGTTAAGCAGAATATAATGGAAAATGACTTATTAAAATCAATATAACGATCGTAGCATGCTTGTTATTTAAATAGATCAGTGTTGAATACAAAACAATACAATATAATAGAAGACGCCAATATCTGACTAATAAACATTCTAAGCTTACCCTTTATATATTATCTCAAAATTGGTTGACAAACAATCCGTATGGGATATATTATAATCATCATTGTTAGACTAAAACAATAGCCTTTCTTTGTAAAGTTCAGTTCATGTCGACACTGAAACTAGAATTTTCAAACGGAAAGTTTTCAAACAAGGAAATAAATAAATTTTCCATTTCGACTCAACTCACGTTAGGCATCGCTTAAAATATCCATGGCGAAAGTGAGGTAACTTGTAGAGAAAAACTCGTTTAATGACTATTATAAAAGTAATTTCGTTTTATAGTCAAACCAATTTTGTGAGTGGATAAAATACAAATCAAATTTATGCCATGCATTGAAACAAAAGTATTGGGTAGTATTTTTATGCTTTATGAAAGCTACACGAATATGTTAAACTTAGTGTCGATAATTGAGCGCCAAGTAGTTCACAGCATAAATTCATTTTTTTATGTATATCGTATTTTGGAACTAAAGGTCAATGTTTTAATTAATATATAAAATAATTAAAAAAAAAAACAAGTGTACGTACTGGCGCTATCTAAGCTCAATAAAATGAAATTTCTCATTCACGTGTTTCCATAGAATTTAAGGTTTGAAATTCCGATTAGCTAATTCCTACCAAAATTCCTATTCTGAATTGCGTATATAAAGTATTTTTGAATTCTTTTTGCTATTGATAACAATGGTTTTAAAAATATATCATACCTTCGTATTTTTAAAATGGAATTGCTTACCCCAGTGGTAAATTTTCATCCATAATATTTAAATAAACATTTATTTTCATAATAAATGTCATTATGTGTGAAAAAAATTATTCTCGTAAACCTATCAATGAAATGTGAGTAAAAATTTTAAATTGTTTAAGCGATCAACTTATTTTACAAATTGTATTATATAATAAATATTACGTTTTTAAGTATTTATATTTTCTTTTGTAAAATTTCACTTGACACCAAACGTTTTGTTACATAGGGGATCAAGATTTAATAAAATGTGTACCTACATTTTTCAGAGTAATTACTAAATTTTAATTGGATTTAAAAACAAAGGAAGCTTCAAGCCAAAGTGCGTAAGTACGTTATAAATTTGATATTCCACTGTGTAGAGAAGGTGCTGTATGTTTACCAAATTTTAATCGAAAAACTTTTGTGGTGATTTGGTTTGATGAATTCAGTATTCAGGTCTAACAAGACGAGTCTAAAATATGTATTTTTAAACTGTAATTCTGTATCATATACATGCTTTGTGCTCTCTGTCAATATATGCATGGATAAAGTCCCATTCAAACTTTCTTAAAAGATTTCGACATAACGTATATGATTTTTTTATCGTAATTATAGAAGCTGTATAGTATGTTATTGTTGTTTTGGTGGTGACATATATAAAAACAACTACAGTTTGTGATTATATTAGATTCCGTAATCAAATGAATACGTTTGAATTATTGATTTTTTTCATAAACACATACCATTTGAACACATATTGAAATTATGATCACTTGTATGATAATTTAAGTCTGCAATTAATTGATTCACTTTATTTCTGAGAAAAAGACTAAAATACAATGTTTTAGTAAAGACTGATCGACGTATTTAAATTTTGAAATTATTCAAAAAGATTTATTACAATATTTGATTTATAAATTGTGACTATCAAATTATGTGAAAATTTGTAAGAGTAATGTAAGTATTTGATATTTGACTTCCAAATACATATTTTACAACATGAAAGAATATACTGGGAACAGTCACTTAAAGGTTGATGCCAAAAAACCGATATCAAATTAAAAATCACATTATATTTCCCTTAAGATTGCCAAGATTTTATCAGATCTTTTTCCATTTCAGTTAATAACGAAGATTGGTAGTATAAAAAGGAAAATGTTGGATTACATAAGCTAGTCATAAAAAAAATTAATGTGGTCGTAGCCTTATTTGAAAAATCCTCTATAGATGAATAAAAATAAATGGTGTCATAAAATTCCTTTTAATTACTTTAGCGACTGTTTTTGGGGTAGAAATGACTTTTAAATCCCATTTTTGTGTTAAAGAGAATTACTGGTTTAGAAAATCAAAATTTCATGACTGAACTCTGTAATAAGATAACTTAGTTTCAAAATGTGTGTATAGCGTTATATAAAAAGCGCGTAATATTAAATATTATTAGTAAAAAAATATACGTGCACATTAATGATAATTTATAATACCGTTAAAATTATCAAGATATTTTATGAAACGGATTTTTCCATTAAAAATAGATGTTTTTGTAATGAAAAACGAAAGCATAAAGCTCTGAATTAAAGTATCCAGATTTTCAATTATTTAAAGTAGTATTTAACGGTCAGGCCGTAAATTCCACTTTTGATAATATTTAGGACGGGCGGCTAATCGATCAAGCAATTACGTGATTTTAGTTATATAAAAGCTAAGCCAAAAATAACGCGAAAATCTGCAAAGCACAATAAAAATGGACCTCGTTATATGGATTCAAATAGTATGATATTATATGGACCAAGTTGTTCATATTCATAAACAAATTTCCCCTTAAAAATATTTTTTTCTGTTCTGTAATTACACAGTATTTAACATATTTTAATTTTATTATGAAAAGCTTTATGCTCTTCTAACCTAAGTTATCTCTCTTTATACGACCATTAATAAGCAACAAAGCATAATTAATTTTCGTCGACGTCCTACAATATTTACAATAATGAAGTGAATTTTGAGAGGTGTCATACTTGTTATGATTCTGTTTCTTCTACTTCGATAATTATTTAAATTTTACGCAGAAATATTGGTGTCAAGGAATTTCTGGTAAAAATGGAATATTTCAAAATTTGGTAGCTGATCTTTGATAGAGTAAATGGTTTTTTTTTCAAATATTAGTAAACTTTTATGAACAAATTTGCTTATCATATAAATTTAATAATTTCTAAAAAATATCTTAGACTTAATGAAATTGTGCATTGTTTATAATTCACAAATTTTATATAAAAAACGGTAGAAAAACTAATCCATTTTATAAAACATGAACTTATGGAACAAAGAAGATATGGAAGGTATCATTAAGGTAATAGTAGTCGTATAGTCGTAGAAACAAATCACGAGTGAAAGTTTAGAGATATCGTAAATATTGTAAATCGTTTAAATTTTGTTAACTTATAAACGTTAGCAAAATAGTAAGTTTATCGAGCATGTGAATAAAATTATGTATACTGTATGTTGACAAAAATTTTTAAATTAAGTCATCAACAAAAAACGTTAAAACCATGTGATCCGGCATTTATTGATATTTATGTTGAACTAAATATTTTTTTCAGATTAACTATTCATATTAATTTTTTAAGATACCATTATATAATTAGAGACAATATTCGACGTCAAGGACTCACTTTTTAGAGATATTTTAATTATAAAATACATATATTAATGATAGAAAGTGCTTTTATCACCACGTTTTAGAAACCAATATACATTGTAGAATTTTATATTTATAATTTTGTATTTTAATTGTTCTTGAAATATGTGGTACTCAAAGATGCGCAAAGTGAATCTTTATTCAATCCCACTCATTACTTGTTTCTGCAGATAAAGGTTTTCTAATTCTTGCAGTAATAGCTATAAATGATAAACTCACTTAGAACATCTGGAAACTATAATGGTAAATAGTAAGTAACATATATTTGTCCATCACTGTGGTTATTTATAATAGCTAACTAAATACAGTATACATAAATTACACTTTTAGTCAACAAATCACTACGGTCATCCATTTAAAGTAATAAAAAAGCTTCTCAGTCCTTCTTTTTCTTTCCACAAAACGCTATCGACGTTTAATATTTACCGCCAGATTTTTAATCTACCATTTCAGTCAACCGGCATCTGAGAAAGACTTTCATGATGCCGGTGTGGAAATTTGTATTAAAACTTTTCCAGCATATATTATGTGGGCCACTTGGTATCCGAAAAAAGATAAATTTGCAGTCCTTTTCCGACTTGCCACATTTCACCTGACACGAGCTTAGGGTGGTAAGTAGATCAGAATTATAGATGGCTAAATTATTTAAAATAAATATTTTGGGATGAAATTTTTTATTTTCACCACTATTATTTGGGCGATTTGTTAAAAGACAAGACTTCCAAAATGATGTACGCAAATATGATAAAGGTGAGAGTAGGTATGTTAAAATATTAATACTTTAAGCATCCCTTTCACCAAAGTTGTCCATTAAACTAAATTCTTCCTTAAAAAAGATCAAAAAAAAGCAGTAAATTATTTGAAACAAACGGTGGAACTTATTAGTATCATTTAAAACTTCATACATTTAATTTAATTAGATACATCTATAAGAATGAAATATTAACTTTTCAAATTGATCTTGCTGAGAATATATTTTTTTAGTAAAGTAAAGATAAATTTATATTAGAAATCTATCTAAAACCCTAAAAACAACGCATACGAAAATAAGGTTTTCAGGATTTATTTTTCAATTTATTTCAACGCCACTGGTTGAAGCCTTGTGAATGTCCGGAATAAGTAATTTTATGGTATTTTAATACTTAATTAGGTACAGTAAAAATGTTTATAGCCATAAAAAAATGTTTTATCAGTTCGTTCATCAAAATATAATTTTACATGACTGCTGAAATTGACCCATTTTTTGCATTAACACACTTCCAAGGAAAAAGATTTCAATTTCGATAAACTTTTGAATTATTTTAATGAACACATCCATAATTAATAACGTGCTATTACAACGAGTTATGCGTTATGACTGAAATATGTATCGATATTGTCTTTGTAATGAAGTTCTAAAGCGAAACTCATCGAAATTTAAGAGACGTCTTGAACGATTTATGTTTGTAACCTTGTGATGTAAAATTTTCCGACAAATTTAGAGTTATGACACAAAGTTTTCTTGAACCTTTTAAGTATTAGACGTTCAACCTGTCAAGACGACATTGTTTGACAATTTTAGAGATAATAAATTAAACAACCTGTCCAAAATAACAATTCACAATTTATTCTAAGAATCAAAATCTTTGTCTCCGGGATGAAAGATGCCAGATTATTTATCAATTATGTGAAGATAGTGATTATTATTTAGTTTAAATATTATAAATGCACACGTTCTGTGAATTATTTATAAATTTATGTTGTATGTATCAATCATATTTTATATAGGCCTTGTTTAGGAATTTCAATCCTGGAATACAGAAAAGAGTTCATTATTACCAACTTTTTCCCTAAAATAAAAATAGACTTATGAATGAGATATTGCGATATTGGTTAGATTTATATACAATTGAACCGTAAAAAAACAAGGCTTGATAAAAATTTCAACGTAGTACGTCATATATAATTATAATGTGTTATTTAAAAAAATATTAATTCATTTAATTGAATAATTAGGTTGTTAAAATTGACTAAAACGCATGAATTCAATCAATTTATGAAACATTCCATACTAAGCTTCAAGATCTCAAAAATGGTAATGTTGACCTTTCGGTTACAAGCCCAGTAATCATGAATTTAAAAAAATCAAGATATCGTCATTGTTTTGCTAAAATGATTTTATATCGAATAAACTTATTTTTCTGATATATCTTTTGTGTAGAGAAAAAGCGCACGTTCATTGATATCAAAATTATATAATAACGTAACTCTTTATTTGTGTGATATTTCAACATTTTTAATTTCACATCATTGAGTAAATAATATTCAATATCAGTTTACCTGAACGAAGACGGGCGTATTTTAGCGGCTAAAGGAAGTTTGTAAGCGATAATTCATGCAGTTTGTATGATAATCTCCATATTCTATTAATGTATGCAGAAACTATAATATCACAATACGAGATACAATATATGCGAATTGTCAGTTTTGAGATACGGGATATGGGTGAAACTTTGATATTTGTATAAGTTTTTTACTTTGCTATTCATGTATAATAATGTCAAACATAAGATTAGTAGATTCAATGAAGAGTAAAGTGTTAAAGTTAAAATAAAAGACGCTTTCAAATTGCTACATTTAATTACAAGATTGACAAGACAGATGTATGAATTCAACGCAGAACAGTTCTTAGAGATATTTCAATCGATAGTCAGCCTAAATTTACTTAATTGAAAAGTTTCAGATTTTTTTGTTAAATGATAATCAACCCAGCAAGAAAACAGCAATATTAACATGAACAATGTATTTTAATACTTACATATTCTATGACAAAAAAGGTTTTCGCTACGAATTTAAATGAAGCAGACTTTGTTGAAGTATAATCCGTTTATACATTATCTATTACAAATACTCGTGACAAAAACGGTAAACACGCTTTCCTCTTTATCTCTATAACATACCACCAGACGAAACAGCTAAAACATTTCACCTTTATAAATATTTTGGTAACTTACGAATTTTAGTGAAATTTTAACGGGTCAACCATGAAATGGCTTTTTTAATGAAACTTGCACAAACATAAAAACCTTAAATTTGTTATAAACAATTGAAAGTTTCATTATTAAAAATTGTGCATCTATGGATTAATTGCGTTTATAGCTCAATCATATATCAAGATTTAATCAAGGTAAAGAGATTATAAATGCATTTTTATATTGATAAAAATGAATCTGTGACGACTAATATTTCTCATTTAATTTTGTTTCGTTGTGTTTGAAGCTTCAAAAACTATGTTAAATCAATAGCTGATGGTAACGCATATTTCAATATGATGAAATATTATATTTCGAATCGATCAACTTATCGACTCAATAATGATACAAAGCAACCGGTTTATGAAAATTTTTATATTTTTTTAGATTAATTAAAATAATGAAGTGAATTATATATCAATAGTTAAGTACCTTTTTCATTTCAATTTTAATGAAATGAAATTGAAAGCGCTGAAATTACAAGTTATTATTTAATGTAGATGCAGAAAACGATAATTTCGTAGAATATTATGACTTGGTGAATAAACATATTCATCAAACGCATATTCTTTGAGACGAAAATAGTCGTAAAACTTTGAAGTAAATGACGATAAACGAAATGAAGATGAAAAAATACACACAGAGTGAAATGACAAAGAATATCATAATAGGAGCTGTAATATAAAAAACCTTCACAGGAAATGGTAGGAAATTTCTTCTCATTCAAAAGTCAAAGTGTGTTCTCTGAAGAATAATAATTTATTTCTTGATGAAAATTATCCGGTTATGATACTTTGTGTATTTACAAATATTATACACGGATACATAAGAAAGCATTATGCATTTTTTTTAAGATAGACTTATTAAATATTATCGTCGTTCTCGGTAATAGTTGAGTAAATCGAAAATAAACGGTTAGGTGTTTAATCACAAACAACTACTGATATAATACTGATATATTGATTAAATATTGTATCAATTTTATAGTGTTAACTGGCAATTATTGGTGGAAAGGCATTATCTTTTTAAAATAAAATACAATTTGTTGTATTAAACATGTGTAAATAGTGCAAAAAAATTGTGTTTTATTTTCAAATCTTGTATATAAACAACTTTTGAGCGATAAAGACGAGTAGGTTGTGGTGCTTACGATTTAAATAAATTAATATATCAATTAAATTTTATGTTAAGAATCAGTTTCAATAAAGATATCACTAAATCCACTGAAAATATGATACGTTGTAATATATCGTAGAGCTTATAAATTGGTTTGAAATTTCTGCATGTGTTTTTACAGAGAATTGGAATTTCAATTAATTCCCGTGTTTTTCTTGAAGATTGAGGGTGAAAAAGAAAAATTTTTATGAAACAAAAACACGACTTCTTTACTGAAGGTTTTTGACATAGAATATGGATATCATAAACAACTGATCAGTTGTGCTATTGGTCAGTATTTTCTTATTATTATTTGTTAATATAGAAATGTAATCAATGCTTGAGCCACCACCTCCCGTAGAAATAAAATTGTGTACACAAAGGGTTTTTTTCCTAGAAAATGATAATTAAAAAAACATAATAATAATCACTTACAATAAAACTCTTCTTATAAATTTACTACACACTCACGACTAAAAACTTGATAGACGCTTTCGTATTTCAAGACGGAGTCTTTGTGTTTATTTTTGAAATATTGTAATATTGTTAATTCATGGACCCGATTGTATTCAATTGTATAATACTGAAATAGTATACAATTATAGAAAAAAATTTAGAAATGCAGGGTTATTGAAAAAAAATACTAAAATAGATTCCCATAAAAATAACGCAATGTTTCCGACAACCCGTCTAATATGAAATATTTTAAACACACTGCCTGTAATAAAATAAGGTGGTTTCACTACAGTCGATGTTGGCAGTGAACGCTGAGGATATCGTGGGTGAAACATAAAATCAGTGTTTTAGTGGTGCTAAGAGTTGGCATCATAAGTATATTATAAATTCTCTTTCATATAATATATGTGCAATGTATAACGCAATTATTTTTGGGTTCTGTTCATCAAGGACCATCTGACCTTTCTTGGTTGGAATAATTGATAGTTCTAGCAGTACCGGTAGATAGAACTCGGTAAAGGCAGCGTCTAAGATTTTTGACTACGCGCAAAAAACTGGGTCAAAATATCATTAGTGTTTTTAACATTATTGGCAATTAATCGTTAAGCAATTATAATTTTTTACACCACCGGAAAGTCTAGAAACACATTAATCTATTCGTAATTAGCAGTATGTGGGGTGGAGCAATCAGACTAAAAAATCAGTAGATAACCATTACTGATATATCTAAATGTTAGCAAGAGATAAAGCTGGCTCAGAGTTTTGCTTTTATCTAAAGTTGGCAAGACCCTTAGATTGGAAAAATAAGACGAAAGAGAATTAATACGTGTTAGATATTTTGTCAGCGTCCGTGGCGCAGTTGGTAGCGTCGCTGGCTACGATTACGGATGTCTCAAGTTCGATTCCCGGTGTAACGGTTTTCATAGATTGATCTTTCAATCGATTTATGGATTACTGTTCGTAGGATGAGTGTTTGTGATGTCTAAAAAACCTCCCTCCCACCCATCCGATCCTCACGGGGCATAGCGAGAGAGATTAGCTAACCACTGGTCCTGTCCTAGCCCTATCCTTCTATCCATACTCTTTTCTAAAAAAAGTACGGTTGAGCAACTGAGTACCAAAAATTCTGTTAAGATACCTCCATTAGGAGACCATATGCTCGGCATTGGGAGTGGTCATGGAAAAAAAGATATTTTTAATTTAAATTTCTTTTCTTTATAATCGATATGATTTTTGTACGTAATATTCCAAGTATGGTTGTGTTCGTTGTTGTATATTTTATTTTGGTTCTGAGATTTATTTTGATGCTAAAATTTAAATAAAATCGAATAAACGTACCAGTAGTTGACCGTTTAAGAGAAAAAATTAACAAAAATAATGATTAACGTTTAGACCGAATGATGAGAAAACAAGTGTATTCATAATAGATCAAATGTCTAAATTAATATGATATGAAAAAAATTGGATAAAGGTTTGTTATAAAAAAAATTGTATTAAATTTTTAACATTCATGCTTTTGTGTCAATTTTGTGAAATTTCCCACAGTTGATAACTTCTTTTTTGAGTCGACCATACCTAATTACAGGGTTTCATGGCAACCTTGCACCAGAGCTTCCTGTAAGACCACTCTTGGTTAGATCAAATAGCATATGCTTACATTCACTCATATCCTTAACAATTCTCTTAAGAAATTCAAAATAAAACACTTACTGCATTGTTTTTAAATGGCCGCTATGACACCCGAATTATATATATCGACTGTGGAAAGGAAAAACGACATAACCCACACAGAAAAAATGTTGTGTATAGCCCAAACAAAGCGTGTATTAAATTGTGTAGATTGTGATTATCGAAAAAAAATACTTTGAAAAGACAGAAGAATAAGTACTTTTGCCTTTATACAGTCGATACATTATATTTGTATACATAAATGCAGTGTGAGTTAAGTCTTTTTTCCTTTCCACGGTCGATATGATGATCTGTTAGTTCCTCAATCAGACAAAAGATAGTTTAACTTCCCTCAACTCTACAATTTAGAGCAATCCTGGGTATACGTATCTAATTTTGGGCACTTTCATTGAAAAAAGCCAACCAGTAACTTGTACATGGCCAACTTATCCGTACATTAACCTTATAATTCTTTATAAAATGACATCATAGAAATATATTTTATTCAAATACAACATAAAGTATGCGGCTTCTTACGAGTTTAAATAACTGTTGAATGCAAAGCAAGTCATTGTTACACCTGTCGACTTTAATTGCCTTCAAGTATTTAGATTGAGCGCTTCCATTTGTGGATAGTGGATAAGATAAATTTGCCAGATCGTCTAATTTATATTTCTTGCACACTCCGTTTGGTGCCTTGCCGAAGCAATTCTCGCGAGAAAACCCCTGATTACAAACGATAAACAAAAACACAAAGTTAAAATGTGTAGAGGGATTCTGGATGAGTACTATTTGGGCGGCCAAGGTAATAAGGGCAATACCCTGCATTATTAAAGTGCTTCCAAAAATTACTGTTCAACGTTTTTAGGAATAATTTTTCAGGGTTTACGAAAGAAAAACTTCTAAGATTTTTTATCGCTTAAAAACAAATTGTACGAATGTGAGTAAGAATATATAAAACAGTACATTTAAATATACGGTGAAAGAATATTTTTATAGGACGTTCTACCGGTAGTCGTAAAATGGAAGATATTATATTTCAATGTAGATAATTTACCATTTAGGTACTTAAAGCAAGTGTCCATGGTCTAATAATCAGATATGAAGTAATCAATGTTTTTTTATATAAATATTTGTAATTCAAAATTTTCAACACATTCGGCCTTGCCTAGAAATCGATGTCTGAAACATATTATTTCGTATATGTGAAAAGATTACAAATTCAAACTGCAAAATATTTGGTCTCGCGGAAGAACATGGTATGAAAGTTAAGATAAATCAATTTATTGATAAAATGTTTGTTTCGTGAAGTATACATGATATGCTTTTGAAACATATGCATTTTAAGCGTCACTTCCATTTATGATTCACTCTACGATATATAAACACCGCACAATTTCGCAACGTTACTCGAGCTAAACCTTGAAAAGTTTCGTTATAATGCATTTTAGTAAGGTTGGCGTGTTTAGTTACTTCACGAATGCTTGGCTTTGCTAATCATAAATCCTAATAAAGGCCGTGTTGGTTTAGTTTTTGGCATACAATTTATAACAACGGTGATTATATCTAATGAATACACGTAATAACTATAGACTTACTGGACAAGTTTTTTCCATGTTGTTTGTGAAATTTCTTTGATTTGTAAGTATTTTATGCTCGATCATCATGTCATGGTCTACCTACAAATTCTATTTGCTAAATATTTACTCCAGTCACTTTTTAACACATTTTACAATTAAATGATCATAGTATTTCAAATGAAAATTTTGAAATAAAGGATTAAATAACATTTAATGAATGATGTCAATTTGACGATATTACAAACTTATTATTAAAAACTATGATAATTAAAATGTTTCTAGAATGAAATAATTTTGACTGAGAATGACAAGTTTGTGATGGAAATGGTAAGGTATTGAAAATTATATCACTTTAGAAGTTGAGCAACTAAATAAATAGTTATTGTAAAAACATTCTGTTGAGATAAGCTTTACTAGTAGTCCATATATTCACGACTGGAAGCGGACATGTCCAAAATAAATAAATATATATTATGAACCCAGGAATGGTTGAAAATGAAGTAAATATCAATTTGATGATATCTATATAAACTAGCTCATTGAGCTGTTAGTGTTCTATTCTCTTAAAGGGACTGCAAATCTCTTGCTTTTCTTGTTATAATGAAGGCTTATTGTAATAAAAGAAAATAAACTTTTACGATATTACCCGAAAAAAATGTTTCCGGTAAAAAATAGCACTGTAAACTTAAGCTATGGAAACTCAAAGTAAAATGAAGATTGTCTTGGATTTATTCAGTAAGTAAGTAATGTGATGAGAGCTTATTTAAATGAGTATTAAATTTTATTGTGGAACAGGATTACCATTGTTTAAAGTGAATTTTATATTAAACTAAAAATACTATACTGCAAGTAAGAAATAATTTTTTTTATAAATAATATAATAAAAATAAAACATCAAATCATGCATGTAATCAGAATTTGAAGAGACAATAATATATTAACCAAATGTACAAGTTAACTCTTTTTTATTCGAAAGGTAAAAAATGATTGATCATTTTTTACCTCTCTAAAAATATTTTTGAAAAATTATTTTCAAAGCTTATCAAAATAACCAACTGATTGAGCATGGGCGGAACCTTTGGAGACCATTTTATAGGAATGCAATTTTCTTAAAAGCTTGTCATAAGAGGCTTTTCTTCGATTGTGGGGAATTTGAACGGAAAAATAGGCAGAAAGGAAGAGAAAATAAAATTTGCATTGCTATAAACATGTACATTTTTCGCTCATAACTTTTGATAGACTTCCAGAGTTAACCTTTAATATTTTATGATTTATTCAGTGTTACAAATCGGAAAAATATTTGAGGGACGCATGGACTTTGAATATGAATATATTAAATCACCGATTTAATATTATTTTCAACCATGATTGTTTTTCATCTCACTTTAGATTAAAATTTATTTTTAATACATATTGAATGAAATTAGCTATACCACTTTTTAACATGAATGACAATAATTATGATCCGTAAAAAAGTAGACGAAAATCATATTATTACGAACAAAATATGTTTATTGATTGAATTGGCATTTACTTGGTAGAACTCCATTATAATAGGATAAAATAACAAAGTATTTAGTTCTACAAATTTTTTATCAGGTAATTGATAGCTATTTCGGCATGACGCCATCGTAAGAACTATACTTAAACTTATTTTTGCTTAGCTCTATATATTGTTTAGAAGAGATAGACAATATCATGTCATCTCACGTGTTCAAACTTCATAATGTTTATTTTAAAATTAAATCATTCTAGGTAATAATTGTGTTTTTAGAAAAGGAGCTTACGTGGTGTCATTAATTAGTCGTTAAAATAAGTGTATTGAAATTATATTGATTATACATACTTACGTGGGCTTCTTGTAATGGTTTCAGTAAGGGTGATGGGTTAGTATTAGTTTTGTCATTAAGGAGATTATTGTCATGATTGTATCTATTATTTTTGAGCTGTTCCAAAAGATTATGTCTCAGACTTTTTTCACACAAATGTAAACATATCGGAGCTGACTTAGCGGTTATTTTGTGGGCTTATTCCAAGAGGTGGGAGGATGGTTTTAACGACTAATTAATGACACCACGTAAGCTCCTTTTCTAAAAACACAATTATTACCTTGAATGATTTAATTTAAAAATAAACATTATGATGCTTGAATACGTGAGATGACATGATATTGTCTATATCTTCTAAACAATATATATAGCTAAGCAAAAATAGGTTTGAGTATAGTTCTGACGATAGCGTCAAGCCGAATATTAAAATATGTTTACTTTATGCTTTTTATCGATATTTGTTTCTCGGGTGTAAGCGCACATCGGGAAATAATGTATATGGGTATATTACAATGTCTTTTATATAGAAAAAATGATCAAGAGATTATAATGTGAAAATAATTATGACTCCCAGAAGAATACTCTTGTTGAGAGAAAAACTTCCATAAAATTACTCACTGAAGCGTTGATAAGTATGATTTATTACAGACAATGAAAAGTGAAAATGTTCAATGTAAATTGTACTGGCATAAAAATACTGAAGGTTTCGGAAAGTGCGTGCGCATCAAATTGTTCGTGACGAAGAGTCGGTTGTTTAAACAGCGGAAGCGCACCGCAAAACAATATGAAACAGAAGCGTTGCGACGTCGAACAATCTGGGGACGCTAGGTTTCTACGAACTACAACTCGGACGCTGTCGCCAGGTGCGCAAGCTTCTTTGCCAAGCTTGGTGTAGCATACAAATGCCCTCCACAGCGAACTCAAGGGAATTTTATACGGGAGTGTTCCAGACACAATCTGCTTAATGGCTATGGTTATTCGAACACTTGTTTTGGATAGACAACGTTTTGTAAGAACACATGTACGGTTTTTGTACCTTTCTTGTGACTCGAAAAATATTTTTCACCGAATGTAGTTTTTGATCATTTTTTGGAAAACGCCTGTTTTTAAATATTACAATATGTTGTCAGGGGACTTGATAAGTAGATTATATACACAATTATTAATTTTATAATGTGAAATAAAAATTGATCGCCCTGCGAAAAACCACTTATTTTAAGTTAATAATGACTGCAGTGACCGAGTTGTAAAATTCAAAGCCGATGAGAGATTTCATTGTAAAAACTTCTCAGATTTCGCCAAATTTTAAATTAGGCAAGAAAGTTTGTTATGTTTTTATGCATGAATATAAATTTTAATTACCTACCTTTTTCGGAATAATATATTTAGTTTCGATTTTATGTAATTATTTATGAGCACGGCTTATAATAATAAAAAAGCCTTTTCACGATTTAACAAAAGTTAAATCTTGAGCGAGGTTGATGTTTAATTCAAAAAAGGTGTGTCTTTGAAGCTTTTTCAGTAAAAATTATGATTGAACAGTAATGGATTTCCTACTTAAGTTTTAACGACGGTAAGCTCTTTTGTAAAGTTATCAAGTAAGCTTATTTATTTATAATATTGTATACTTTGAAGTGCTGATTAATAATTTTCAGTATTATATTAGGAATAACCTATTTTGTACTTTGACTAAAATATTTTTTTCTTCATTTTTTTTCCATGTCCGCTCCCAATATGGAGCATATGGTCTCCTAATGGAGGTATCTTAACAGAATTCGTTTACGAGAACTGCTTGTTACTCAGTTGCTCAACCTCTCTTTTTTCGAAGAGAGTAGGGATAGAAGGATAGGGCTATGACAGGACTGGTGGTTAGCTAATCGCACTCGCTACGCCCCGTGAGAATGGAATGAGTAGAAGGGAGGGCTCTGACTACGAAAAGAAATCCATAAATCGCTTGAAAGATCATATGAGATCTATGAAAACCGTCCACAACAGGAATTGAACCCGAAACATTCGTAACCGTAGCCAGCGACGCTACCAACTGCGCCACGGACGCCGACAAGTTTCAATTTAACACAAGTTTCAATTTTATGGAACAAAAATTAACAATGTGTATACTTTATTGAAGCTCAGCTTTTGGTATTACTTACTGGTTAGTAAAACTGATTTATATTGTAGATTCTTATATAATTGTTCGGAAAAAATATTATGGACATGCCATCATCTTTTTTAATTAATTAATAAACGGCTTACAATAATAATAAGCTTTATTATTTTATCTAATTTAAAAAACAAATACACACTAAAAATACATTAAAGAAAGTCAATTGAAATCAGCTCAAGGAGAAAGGCATTACAGAAACCCTTTCCTTGGACTTCAATTGTTCAATTAAAAAGATGTGACAAGACTAAATCCAATAATTGTAATTTGAAAGTGTCTGGGATCGATTATGAAAATAACAACTGACCATTTTATTTTTATCATTTTAACTTTAATAAAATACGCAGATAAACCTCAATAAAATGCGACGTTCATAGTTATATTTTTAATTCTAAAGTCTCAATGATATAATTAAACATTAGTTATCTGATAGGAAAAGTTAATTATATTCAATTACGAGCACAAAGTTTGCCTGAATGAAAAAATAAGATCTTTACAAAATTCACAAAGAGAAACGCCCTACCACTTCTCTTAGACTTTTATAAAGCGTTGTATTATTCTATTTGATGAGATAATTAACAACTTTTTTACCCGCTCCGAAGTAAAAGGTTGAGCGATTGATTTACATCCAGCTTTTGAGATGCTTCACTATGAGTCCATATACTGAACATTCAGAGAAAACATGGCTTAAGAAAACTGTAGCGGGTTCAACCTATAACAATTACCTTCTTGGATAATCAATCTACAGTGAAGAAATGTGGTATAGGGGTTATTAAATATAAATACTGCAAGATCAGTTACCTCAAGCTTTGATTAAGTGCTTTCATGGTTATTGAAGGTTTTATAAATAATTAATTTAGTTATATATTTTCAGAGAGCGAGAGCGAGAACATTCACTAAAATACATGGAGTGAAAATAATTCCGCCATGTGGCAATTACTTACGCCCTACTGGTAACATAAGTTATGCCTAATTTCGAAGTCGATTTCAAAGCCAAAGGATGATGTATGTAATAAGCGTACCTAAAAGGAGGTAGCTACCAGAAATTCCTGAGGCGGTAGTCTTGCTTAATTATTGTTTTGTTTATGTTAAATTTAATTAGGAGCAAATAAAATGAATTGTTATAAAATATTATTTAATTTAATACGAGAATAGTATTTACATAAAACATCATTACATTTCATTTTTCATTGTTAAAATTTCTCGTTTAAGTCACTAATAACACAGGTTTTAGACTGTCAAGTACACGGATGATCTCGAACTGTTAGTTTCATTATAGAACTGGATTGTTATTCAAAATATATAATGACACATACTGTTAAATTGGGTAATCGGACAAATCAGAACAGTGATAAATCAAAATACATGTTCTCATTTGTTGTCGAACCATTTAATTGCAATATTGATATGCTACATTAACTTATTGTTTAATGGTAATAGGTTATAGGTCATTATAACATATAATTAAAGTTAAAATATAATACTTTTGATTGATTATATTATTTCAATTATATCTTGTGCATTCCATCAATTATTATGGTAAGCCAGATGTATCTGCAAAAGTAAAGATTTGATGTTTTCAACTCTCCAAATTGAAAACACCATAAATACATCTGCAGTTATATTTATTAATTGGAAAAAGAATAAGTAAGTCATCATTAGGTAAACCAAATCATGTCGATATAGTAATCAGTTTATTTTCAATTTCAAATCAGGATCATAATAATATGATAGACAGCACAAGGAAAATATTTGTACATCTTATTCACGCGAAGGTAATATTTTAAATTTTAAATAACAAACATGTTTCATAACCTGTTATTAAATAAACAATTTAATATAAGCAACATCGAATACCAAAAAAATACAATATACGAACACTAAAAGCATGCTCCGGGTCACGAATCATGTCGCTCAATTGTATCCGACTACGGTGTGTTTTATCTTTTCGTATTAAATTTTCAGAATATTGCTCTCTAGAAATTTTATATTCCCAAATAACGCGCTATTTTAAAAAAGAACAAATACTATTTAGGTAAAAAGTTACAAAATATTCAGTTCCACAAGATGTATAATAGAATTGGTGGCTATTCAGATATCACGTCATTGTCAGAAATATTACTATAATGTAAACAGATTGCCTGATGTCTAAATCATTTCTATGGCATTATATTTGTGGATCTAAATGTTTTTCTATTTGTTTCCCTTCATATAATGGAGTTTTCAGAATGTAAATGCCAATTAAGTAAAAAAAAAAATACATAATTGACACATATGAAAATGTTTAATATGTCGACTCCCAATTTGAAATATGTGAACTCTTAAGCTTATCTCAACAGAAATTTTTCAACGAAAACTGCTTGTTATTCTGGCATTCTACCTATCTTTCTTCGATGATAGTGCTAGGGCAGAGCAAGTTGCTAGCGATCGTTTACTCTACGTTTTGAATTGGATGAAGGTATTTCAGCCATCACAGACACAGATTCATAAATGTTTTCAAAAATATATTTATGGAAGTCTGCATACTGGTATTTGAACCCATGGATACTGCACCGGACTATAAGCCAGGCATGAAGTATAATCGACCTCCAGTGCGAAGAATAGATTGCATCAAAAGGGCCATTAGATGTAAGTGGTATAATCTAAAGTGAGAACTAAGATGAGTTTCAAGAGGTTTTTGTCTAGCAGGAGATAAATAAAAATGAAGATTAAAAACATTTGTAAAATCGAGATCAAAAAAAATCTTTATCAGTGTTTTTTGTTACTATGAATTAGGTTCAATTTTAAATCTTTTATTCAAAGTTTTTATTATACTTAGTTAAATTAAGTATGAAGCTTTTTCAGGAACATTATAAATATTCATGATCACACAAGATTGGTTTACATGAAACAACATACTATGTGCTACGTGTAATAATTAACTAAAGAGCGAATTTATATGAAAAGTTAAGCTAATTAAATACTTCTATCAGACGGACCTAGACTAAGTTTTATAATTGAAACTTAAATAATAACTCGCTTTGAGCTCTGCTCCGGATTTGAGAAAGTAAAAGTTTTAAGAAAGTTTTGCTTACAATGGTGTTGAGTGTCGACTGCAAAACGCTGCTTGAATGCAACATTTAGAATGATTTGATTATTCAGCAATTTTGTATTAATTTGAAATTCAGTAATAGAAGGAAAGATTAAATTGACTTAATTTTTTTTACGAAATTAAAATGTAAATTAAAAAAAGTTTTCTTTTAAAAATGCTGATGAATACGGAAAGGAACTCGAGATTTACATTATTATTTCTATTTCAAGGGAAAACTTTTCGTTTTTAATTTAACATTTAAAAAATTATATTCAAAATATTATGTCAATGAATTATGAATAGAAATTCATGATGCTTTAGACATTTGAATACCCATCATTAATTATATAGCTCCATTGAAGTAATTTTATATTATTACAAAAATAAATATAATGAGATAGAGATACTTCAAACAAATTTTGACTGATCAGCGTATTCATAGAATTCCATAAAATTCATATGATTTGGGGAACAGAAGTTTTATTATTGGATTTATTTTATTTTGGTTACCTATTGGCGTTTACTTGAATTTTGATGAGCGTTTGTTTATTGCAGGTAATCGCAATTTCGTTGAAATATATAATATTTATATTTACATACTGACATGTTTGATAAATAATATACAGAAAGTATTGTAATATGACTATTACTGTCTCCCTTACCTAACGTGTATAATAAATTACATTAACATACTTGCTCTAATTGTTTTATCCTGCGTAGCTTAATTTGCCATTGACCATAATTGACACAGCTGTAAAGAGCTACATTTTAACGACGTACTCATTAGTTACGTTTGAGTTTGTTGTCATTTTTTAACTTAAAAATTACTCACTAAAACCTTAAATTATTAGTTGTTTATAAAAAACAAAATTTGATATTTATAAAACATAATATTAGAAACGTTTTTTTATTGAATTTTGTTTACAAAATATCACTTTCATGATGTTAACTGTTAATTTTTGTGAGAAAGGCATTTGTTATGGAATAACAAAAAAGAACCGAAATCTGCAGCATTTATTCCGCTACTGTTTATTAGTATTGGGATAATTCAGCGAGCATGACCTGTAAAAAATTACTAGCGAATTCGTTTCTGATAATATAACACACTTGTGAAATATCGTTTCATCTTTATTAACAATATTCATGTGTCTAATTTTATTTGTAATGTCAACAAATAAACATGCTGACGTTATAAAAAGAAATTCCGCTAGGGAGTAAAGGATATCTTTGTAAAAGTAGTACAGCTCTTTCAGCTTTGAAGTATGAATAGGGACGAAATTCTCAGAATTGTTCAGTGAATACAAATGGTCAAATGTTTGTTTTTGATTTGAGATATCAAATGTATTATTTACTGAGAAGATTGCCTACAGACATACATAAGCAATGCCATTATTCGCAGTTCACGAGCCGGAAAATTTCATAACTTAATAATATCAAGAAAAAGGTTAAAAGAGAACAACGACAGCTGAGATGACTGACCTGACCTGTTGGTCTCTAAACTACCGCAAACTGGAAGTTAACGACGGCTTTAAGATACGGTTAGGATATGAGTACCGAATTTAAAGTGCAACTTTATTATGATTGGCACTTAACTGAGCAAATGTCGGTTGGTTAAAATTAAAGGCGAATCTTTTACGGTATGCTCGGATTAAGTACAGTCAAATTAAATGTTCAAAACTGTAACTAAGCATTGGATGGTTTCGGTTAACCGACATTTTTATTCCGACCGTAAAAAATATTTTAATGGACCGGTGACAACGGGTAAAATATGTGGCAATACAAATGAATGCCGTCCTAAACCTATCCTTATATACCTACTTTCTACGCTTGAGTAACCGTGTAACAAGCAGTTCTTGTAGAAAAACGTCCGTTGAGATACGTCCACTAGAGGTCTGCAATTGGGAGCGGACATGCCTTAAAAATATATACTGCAGAATTAACTATAAGTTCTTTTAAGTTAAGTTGTTAAATTTATGATGAATTTTAGTCATTCGCAGGCACACATAAACCTGGTCAAGCTTAATAATTGTTTTTAATTTGAATAAAAAAGTTATTTTTATAGTAAAAGCGTATGTTTTTTATGTAATCGCGTCCTATAAATTAAAAATTGTGAATGTTTAGAAATGTCATTTTAACCATAGCAAGAATAGAACTTCTAAATTCACTTTAGCAATATTTATCATTAATATTGAAGTTCACGCCATTAAAATATTAGAAAGAACGGAAAATTAAGGCATTTATTTATCTTAAAATAAGTTTTCAAAAATCATTAACAATTACTCAGCGAAAAATTATGCCAAGCAGTTAGTAAATTTATTTAAAGACAAAAATAAAAAGTAAACATTGGGGCAAAGAAGTTAAAATTTTTTATTAAATTGAAAGAAAGTTGTTGAGCTTGTTTCGTTAATGGATGGTTATAAATATTCACGAAACTAAAAAATAATTTTCAATTTGTTTTCAATTGTTATGGCTGTTTTAGTGAAATTCTGTTCAATGAAATAACTAGCAGGCATTTAAAGTCACGTTTTATGGCAGGTTTATATTTCCCCTTAGTATTCGTAATAGTTTTGTCTTGATTAACTATATTTATACCTGATGATTTTAGCCTTGTGGGAAGCCTTGATAACCCAATTTTATGTAATAAAAATCTTAATAAAGGTCAACTTTCAATTCTTCAGTTTTTAAAAGTCATGAGCTAAGTGTGCTCTTTAATTTTATTATTTTTGTGTGAAATGATAATACTAAAATGTAAAATATTATTAATTATTTTTAAATTATAACATTAATGTAATATTTATTTTGAGACGTATACCACTCAATTGATTTCTATTAAGGATTTATAAAGTTGGTATTATTAAGAACGACATTTATTCTCTATTATTATTTTTTATTCAACTTCCGCCTTGATTGCTTATTTTATATTTATTTCAAACTTAATTATAATTTCTGTGTAATCACAAACCAATGGTTCTTGTTTTTACCCTTGACATTTGTCGTCACTTGTATCGGCTAACTACTTTGATATCAGTGGTCATCAGTGGAAATCGTTATGACTTTTAAAGAGTATTATTTTCTATGCATTCGGCAGCTATATCGTAAAAATACATTTTCAATATAATATTATAGAAAAATTTTATTTGTTAGGAAGCGAATTGTCAAACATTTTCGATATTTCAAATGAATTATAACTTTTGACAATATTTAGTTTTCTATATATATTTGAGAATAGGAAATCTTATTTATTTTCAAGTATTAATTTTCTTATGGAGTTTTCAAAAATAAATATTTAAAAAATAAAGAATTGAATAGCATAGTACAAATTTAATAAATATTTGCAAAAACAACCACATTGAAAATGAATAATACACAAATCTTTATTATATTATGGTATAGTTTTCATTTATAAAACTTTTGAAACGAGCAAATAATTTAAATGCAAATTAATTAATATAACTGTTTATTTGCTAATTTGTTACAGTAAGAGTTAATTATTACATAACGTAGTAGAGTAGTGCATGTTATCAAATAACCATTGAGAATTTTTTTTATTTTCCGCCGTGAGAGAATTGTTTAGAGAGAAATATTCAAATTTTTGCTTCTCTGTATGAAAATATGTTAACCGCACTGCCATAGGAAATAACAGAAGGCAATTTGTTACGCTTTTATAATTCAATATTTCGTTTTTTTTATACTCTAAAAGTACTTTCAAGATAAAATATTCGAGGAAGCATCTTTTTGTCGATGCTTGAAAAAACGGTCGGCGTAATGTTCGAAGGTACACACCATTTTGGTATTTATTATCAGACTCCCTTAGTTTTGTCAACTTTTCCAATCACATTTTATCAAAAAATTGTTTCCAAGGTGTATCCTTTCACAAAAACATGTCATTTAGATACTTTTGCAAAATCTCTGAATTATTGAGTGTTTGTTTAATTTTTAAAATATAAAGCTAAAATTATAAGTAGTATTAACTTTAGCTTGCCTTTATTATACATAGTTGAAATATAAAGATATGTTTATTTGTCACTAAAATCTCAAATAATAGATATTGACTGTGGTATTGAACGTATAAGAGAAAAATAGATATCAATTAAACACAAAGATTTCTAAAATCTTTTGGTATTCGAATTTTTTTATTACATTTAGACAATATTAAATTATTACTCTCGTATAAATACAATTATATATGAATAGATCTCAATGCATAAATAATAAAATCTATTCGCATTTAAGATATGTCATGAATGTCATGAAACGAATGAACAAAATAATTATTTCACCTGGGTATAAGAGAACAATATTAAAATGAGAGCACAGTGCTAGTTTTTTTAAAATTGCATTTATATTTTTAAATTCGATGTTAATGTTACAATAATGGAGAGCTTCACAAATAACTCATTTAAGTCTTATACTAATATTAACACAATGCTAAGACTTATTGAGAAAATTGAATTTCCGCAAATTCTGTGGATTTATTTGCAAGTGGGGGAAACGTTTTATTGAGAAGAGGCTGACATAATTGGTCAATACAAGTGTTATAATATCCTAAGCAAATTTGACAACCTTGAATATATTATCTTAAATCTTGAAATGGTATTATAAATATTTGAGTTCATTAGACGATAAAATGTTGGTTTTGATTCACCATTGTGTTAAATAATTCGGCATTGCTAATTTAAGAAATTTTCGGTTGGTTTTTATTGCATAAAAACAAGATGTACCTACGCCGTTAGGATGTAATAATGTTACATTTTTTCTCATAAATAATTTTTTTTTAAATTTCAAAAAGAAAATAAAAAATAGTTGTTTTGATAAAAAAAGAAAGAATGTGCTGTGCGGCATAATAAGAGCTGTAGTGACTTAAAGTGACAGTTTTTTTTAAATGGAACGATATAAATGTTGATTGTATATATCATATAATATACTACCTCTACTCAGCAACAGTGCCATATCTTGAAATAATAATCATTTAAACAAAAATAGGCAGTATTAAACTTTTGTTGTTTTCGGATACAATTCATTTTATAAGAAAAAGAGGTATCAAGTGTCATTGATTAAATAACAAAGTTAGTAACTATGTTTGAATATAGATATAGATAAGACAAGGTAAAACTCTACAATGGGGCAAGTGTCCACTCAAAAATTCATTCAGCTGAGTAAAATAAAGTTAATATTTTTTGTATAGCAGGAAAAAAGTCACAAGATAATAATACATTTTATAACAGAATTTGTGGTTTAAAATAGAATTCTTCTTTATTTTATACTAGTATATTTAACCCGGCTTCGCCCAAAATAGAGGAAGCCTATATAAGATCATTTAGACGTTGGCTAGCTAATGTCAAAATTTTGTATAGACACAGGACTCCATGTTGATATTGGTATCAGGCATCTTCAGAAGAAAGGGATTGCAAGGGACCATCCACCGATAATAAATACCGACATTATCAGATTTAATAAATTAAGACATCGACTGAGGGTGCTTGATGGAATTTCAATATCATTTTTGAATTATTGAGATTTTATACATTTACATGTATTTTGTCTCTAACGACCCGGGTTTCGCCTTTCGGCACCTTCAAGCATTCGAGCACACGAATTGACTCGAATTGACGATACATGGAAATGTAAAAAATCTCAACAATTCAAATTATCAGATTGAATTTTCACAGTTGCTTCACCAGTTGAAGGTAAAATGACCAATTTTCCATGATAAGCTGTATCGGTATCATAATAAAAATCGCATCTCTCAAATGAATACATTCATTGACAAGCGAGTTCTTTTGATTCTGTTTTGATAAATAATAATCGCTCCGTCTCAACTTTGGCATAAATGTCAATTAAATATTGATGCGAAACCAAATTAGTAAGTTTTATTTAAATCTGCGTATTGTCAATACAATATCACGTTTCTTAATTTCATTTCCAGCAATGATAATGGCAAGTTCATTTACTATCGGTGCGTTAAAAACGCGAAATGAGGATGACAGTGATTTAAGTTTTAAAATTTTAAATGATGAATAAGTTTCCGTTCAGTATTTTGATTTTATACAAATTTTACGATTCAAACATGGCCAATAATGATTTGAAACGTTTTTGCTATTATTTATAGTTATTCAGTAACTAGAAGCTATGACGATGACAATAACAGAATATTTGGTATGAAGCGGTTGCTAAGCAGCGCTTGTTGATTTTATTATTCCGAATTTGTAAACGTCAAAAATACAGCGTTTTCAGTTTGAGGTTAAAAGTTAAATGTTGAGAGTTGAAAATAACGCAGTTGAACTAACAATTGCAGCTCGAATGGCGTGTGAAAATTTCATGTCGCTAATGCACGCCGTTTGGGAGGAGTTGTTGTGACCGACAGACATACAAACATACAGATTTCTAAATGCATTTTGTTTTATATAATAGAGATTATAACAAAACAAATACAATATGAAAGGGTGAAAAATGTTTTCTGTCATTAAAAAAAGACAGCGAAATAATATAAGAAAGCAAACCTCCATTCTTTAAAAGTTCACAAGAATATCTTGTATAGTTTTATTATCTTCTGTATTTAACGTACACAAAAGGTAAAGTTTGTATCCTTGCTGTAATTAGGTCAAGCGGATATATTCTTTTGTTTTGACTACAGAAAGAAATAGATGCAATCTTTGAGCAGTTACGATGCACACAATGAAGCTTTGCTGTGAGCATTGGTAATATATTAACCCAAAAGTTGTATCCTTACAATATTCAAAAACATGCTCTACGTTAATCGGCACTAGAGGAGGCATTTTTGATTTCACGTATTTTTAGAATATAAGTTGCCATGATGTCAACTGAATAAAACTGAAATACTTTTTTTTTAAATATACCTTGCGAATAAATATATAAAAAAAGATTTTTTTGAAACGTTTATTTTCTAGCGTACGAAATTGCAGCAACAGGAAATTTAATATGTTCCTGAACTATCGGCACGCACAGTTACGGAACGAATTGCAATATTCATAAAATGGACAGCGTAATATCTTTCTTCTGGCTGGCAATACTGTTTTTTTTTATGAAAGTGTACCAAGAGAACTCGTCTATTTGGGTTAAATAAATAGAAACATTTGTACGTATGTCGTTACACTTCAAAAGCAGCCATATCCATCCATGTTTAGGTATTTTCGATTTTTTTGATAATTTGTATAGAAGTACTTGCGTTTAACATTTCTGTAGTTTATAAATGACTCAAAATGCTATTTAATATCAAGTAAATCAAGGTGAAATTAAGACTTTTTCAAATCCAACCACATCCATTTATCCTTTTAGGTCAAACACTGACCGCTATTAATTCAAAATGGCTACCAGTAATTTGTTAACTTTTAACGAAGTTTGAGACTACGCGTCTTCTTTATCGATTCTTTATGAAAATTACCAATTAATAATACTTCGGATGTGACTCCCGACGACGTGAGAAAACGTGTGATTGCAGTATCATCAGAAAAACATGCCAAAACCAAAGAAAATTGGTAAATTGTATTGACTTTCTTTATAACTACAACAGAGTTGGTGGCCGCATTTCTTTTTAACGTACAACTGCATACTAAGAATATAAATTTGGTTTGCACGGCAAAATATATAAGAAAATACTTATTTATAACTTAAAAGGTTGCGGTATCTTATGTTATGTTGCTACATAATGTTTGACTAGTACAATTTCTTGTTTATATTTTATTATATATATATATATATATATTATATTTTATATGTTTACTAATATTTTTTGCCCGACTTCGCCCAAGATAGTGAACGTTTATATAAGGTTATTAAATTTAGACGTTGGCTATTGAATGTTGAAATTTGAAAATGTCACCATTAACTGTTCCTCTTTTGTTACACCCACAAAGTATTCTCCACCAATTAATAATAATGTTAAGCGTTGAAACCAGCAAAATTAAAAGAAAACAATTTCGCCATCTGCATTTTTTTTATGGCGCCGCAGAACTTCCCGATAGACAGCTTGTTGATCTGCATTTAGTAATGGCTCCTGCAGCGTCACAAATTAAACATACGATCATACGCTAATTCTCGATGACGATTATTCTAGATGAACACCAAGTTGTACGAATTTACCACTCGCTTTCTACCAAATCACAAATATGAAACTCAATATTTAACACTTTCGCGTTACTATCTCAACTGTCACTTGCTGAATATATTAGTATTGAGCTGTTGCTAGGCGACTATTATTATTACTTTTTTCATCCCTCATTGAAACTTCAAAAATATAGCGTTTTCAGTTTTACGTTAAAAGTTAAACGTTGAGAGTTGAGAGTCGAAAATAACGCAGTTGAACTAACAATTGCAACTAAAATGACATGTGAAAATTTCACTTCGCTAGTGTGCGCCGTTTGAGAGGAGTTGCTGTGACCGACAGACATACAAACATACATATTCCTAGATGTATTTTGTGCTATATAGTAGAGATTATATTTTTACATATATCATATTTATATCTATAAAATAAAAAAATAATGAATTAAGTAATATGTATTTTCTATATGTATATATATATATATATTGTATTCTAATATGATATTATTTATTTTATTTAGTTTTATTTTAGTTTTAGTAATTTTTAGTTTATTATTTATTAATTTTTATTTAAGCCATGTAATTGACTTAATTTAATCCTTTTTAAACATTTTTATATCTACTGAGACTTACAAGATAACAGGTGGGTCCATATGGACCAGCTGGGCACATAAGCGTGAATTATTATTTTATAATAAAGTAGCAAAAATTCATTAGTCGAACAGTTTTGTTATATTAAGCATATATCATACTTATTATATATTTATGTAGTTATACACTATGATTTTTTAAAACATTGAATTCATATGTCTTCATTTTATTTCCCTGATTCAGAACTCAATACGGAGCTTGTTTTACTGTCAATTCCGAACATCTTCGGTGATTTTCATTTTTTTAGATAAGATGGGTTCTTCCATCAAATCTTGAATCGCTCGGTAACTTTGTTTTTGTGGAGTGATTTGACCTTTTGCTATTTTTAAATGGTGTTTTATATTTATTAAAATATTCATCCGGATTCTTCTTCATCATACAGAATGTATAGTTCCATTTTTATAATTATTCTTCAACAAATATATCACAAATCCCTAAAACTAAAAAATAAATAGAAAAGATTTATAAGGAAGAAATAAAATATGAATATTTTTTCAACGTGTACTGGTAAGTTCCTGGCGGGTCCATATGAACCCTGAATGCCATATGAACCCTGACTATGCTATAAGAACATTAAAAGGTAAAAAATTTTTTTTTGTAGATTTCCCACACTAAGTACATATTTTACGCTACCCCTTTTTATAAAAAAGTATTTTATTGGAACATGAATATTAGAAGTATTGTCTCATCAATCGTCGGGGGTTGTTTTTATTCTTTAATAAGAAAATGAATAACTTTGAGAACAAAATTAACCTTAAATAACATGCCTGCATACTTCGGCATTGTCATTGTAACGTTTAAGTATATTTCCAATCAAGAAAATTATAACGTAGACATTATACAGTTGATAATACATTGTTAGTATTTTGGGTCCATATGGATCCTCTGGGCTCTAATGGGAGTGTTTGGCCTGGGAACTAATTAGTTAAAAATGATTCCTTATTATCAGTTGTTAAGACAGCCTAAGTCTATATTGTATCGAAAAAAAATCCTAAAAATAAATTTAATTTAGCATACGTATAATATTTATTTATTTGCTCAGCTGCTCTTTCTCACTTTAGTGATCCGGCCCAGAATAATAGTGCCATTTTGCATGTAAGTGGCGGCCATGTTTTTATCAGAATGAACCAAAACTTCGTGAAATCTAACGACACACATATCTCAACTTCAGTTTCACATTCTTGAATATTAAAATAAAAAATGATGTTAATGAATTAGGTGTTTAAGTTGATCATAACTCGTAAACCCTGAATACCTTAAAAGCTTTTAGGCAGAATGAAATGTAGGAAAGCAAGACCATTTCCAATAAGGAGTATGAAAACTCCTTCTAGAATATTATTTCAAATGGTGATATTTAATGACAACGTGTAAGAAAGTCAGTCAACTTCTTTTTTAAAATGAAGTAAGGATAAAAAGAAGCTTATTTCTATCACTAAATGCAACTTTCAGGATTATGTACGGTGAAAAAGGATAAATATTATGTATGAAGAAAAATCTACGTGTTTATGAAAATCAATGTGAATTCTGAATAAAAATTTGGCCGTCGAGAGTCACTGCTGTGATCAGCAACAGATTGGAACTTATTGAATTTATATATATATATATTTGATGATCTATTGCAAAATAAAAAACGTATTTACATGCGATTATTTTGATATTTCAATTAATCGTTGAGACAAAATACTTATTATACTACTCTTATTGTCCTAATAAATACTGAATGTAAGTAATTATATACATACCATATATCGTATATCATAAAAGTAATAAGACCAAAAATATTTTTTTGTTTTTTCATAAAAATTGTGAGATGGTTTTGCACGAGGGTCTCTTTGCTTTTAAGTAGGATTTATTACAAAAAAGTCAGAGAAAAAACCTTTTTACTGAAAATGTGGGAAATAAATTACTGTCTAACCTCTGCAGAGTATGAAATCCCTATAACATAAGTGCATTAAGAAAACATTTATATCTATTCATACGAAATCAATACAGGCAAAAGTGCAATGTGTGTAAAATTGTTCACAAACGAATAATATTTTTTATTTTGTGATATTAAATTGGAACATGAGCAGCGATGACAAAAAAAAACGGTAGGTACATTTCTAAGCTCATTAGTACCCAGGTCAAATACAAAACATACTTCCATTAGTGTCGAGCGGCTCCATATGGACCCAAAATATTAGTAATGTGTTATTAAGTGTATAATGTCTAAGCTATATGCTTAAATATTACAATGGCAATACTGCATTATCTTATTTGGCAGTTGCCAGGCAGCAGGAGTGTTAATTGAGGTTATTTTGGCTCTCAAAGTTATTCAATTTTTATTGAAGAATGAACGTGGCTTCCAACGATTCGTAATTCAATATTTCTTATATTTGTATTCCAATTGTTGAGAATTATTCACTTTTTATTTGTAACTTATTTTTCTTTTCTATTATGTGAATATGCATTATTTTAATTTAAGTGGCATGGGAATATATTTGTCGAAGAGAATTAAATGGAAAAATGGCACCAACTAGACTAAGAATATTTGAATAAATACAAAAGAATTTTTAAAAATAGAAAGTCAAATCCTACTACCAAAACAAAATAACCCAGAGACGTAAGGGTTGATGGAAGAAACCATTTGATCGAAAAAAATGTAAATAAACAAAGATGTTATGGAATTGACTCTCAAAAAATGGAGTCCCGAGTTTGAACTCAATCCAGGAAAAGAAATTAAGACCTATGCATTCAATGTTTTGAAAAATATCGTACATAAAATTTATAATAAACATAATATATATATATGTATATGTTCAAAAAACAATATGTAACAAAATTCTTTGACTAATGACGTTTTACACATGTTTATAAAATAATAATTTACCTTTATGTACCACCTACATTTTTATTTACCTAGCTGTAACCGTGTAAGTCTCAGTAGATATGAAAATGCTTTATTAAAACTACTGCATGCTAGCACATATAGTGTAATTATAATAGCAGATAATAAAGAATATAATAAAATTCTTGAATTCTTGAGCAGTATAAATTAATTTGTCCATATGGACCTCCTAGGCACTAATGAGTTTTAATGAGAAGTATATCATGGGAGTATTTGTTTACTTCAACAGAAATGATAAAAATAAATACACTCAAGAACATACTTCAGGTAAATATATGTTAAATTTCGAGGAATTTATAAGCTATTATCTATTACTACTTCTTTTTCTTCATAGATTAGAAAAGAAACTATATGAATACTTTTAAATTGTTCAACGTTTATATAATAATAATGTCTAAGTATGCTGAATTTTTAAACTCAGGCAACGATAAGCAAACGAGTTTTGTTTTAATTTAAAAATAGTTTTTTTATATATTTTTAAATCAATAGTGCTAAATGGTTATCGTCAATGTAATAAAATGATATGATCTGACTTATTCACATTAAATTATCAAAGATCAAAACTTGTATTGTGGATAGATAATTTTGTATGGGTGTTTTAGGAAAGAATTAAAATGAAAATGGCAAATGGCTTATTAATAAAAAATAGAGTTTCTTTTGTTTATCCATGTTATTTTAAATAGTGGACAGAACGTGATTTATTTCCCTAAAATTTGAATTGTGTAATAAACATCTTCGATTTGAAATAGTATAATGTAAGGACATTAACAATGAAAAAATTCAAAAAAAATCAGCGAACATAGTATCCATTTATCAGAATCATTGAACTGTTTTTGTTTGTCTATAAGTTTTTTTAAAAAGAGGATAATTATATTTTATCTATTAATAGAAAAAAGGTTAAATGTTAATATTTGTTGTTCTCAGGAAGTATTTTCGGTGTTGACATTTTGCTTTCGAGAAAAGTCTCGGTTCGCAGCCTTTTAAAATCAACAATTTACATTTACAACCTCTTAAAACTCAACAGAATATAATTTTGCATAATACAGGCATTTTAATTTTACTAATTTTGGGTGTTTTCGTAGAAATGGAATTTGCAGGGTCTTGTAAATGTGATAAGCCGAAAAAATTACAACATTTTAGACTAATAACACTTCTTAGAAGATTTGCATTTCCACAAAATGAAAATAAAATCAAGGTAAATATTTGCTTCATTAATTTTCACGCAAAACGATCCGTGACCTTTTAAGGGTTTCTACACTCTCACCCTTACTGGAATAATAGTCGAAATGGAAACGTGCGTAATGGCATTCAGTTAAGTAAACTGTTTTGATCTCTTAATGTAGAATATGTTTGTGTGTATAAGGGGTGTTTTGGCATCAATAGTCATAAAAATAAGCAACTGTATTGTTACCAATTCTTTGAACTCATAAATATGGAAAACGTAAAAAGCAGCTTGTCTGTGAAAATATAATGTAGAATATTTAGCACGTATTTAATTTTCAGAAATTGTTATCAATATAATTGTATTACATCTGCGCTTGAATGGCTGAAAAGATTAGGTATTTAGAAAACAACTACACATAAATATTGTAATAAAAAAATGTTTTAGTTCAGATTATTTTTGATCCTATAAAGTATATCTTTTCTTTCGTTATATGAAAAATAGTAAGTGAGAAATTTAAGCCCTACTCTATAGATATTTATTTATAATAATAAATAGGCAAAGTTCAAGACGTTACCAAAATAGCGCTCAATTAGTAACAAAACAAGGTCATTCATGAAAACTTTATGAGAATAATAATTTATGTTCCCTAGTTCGCATAAGTTAGTCGTACTTATCAATGATTTTTAAACTATGTGTTTAAATACCAAGCATCTGCCTTTCTATGAATTTAATTTAGTAGTGAGACTTGTAATTTTTAAAAATAATAATTTGACCGAAAAAAATATTAAGAAATAAGCATCGCAAAAATATTATAATATTAATAATTTACTTTTAACGAACACACAATTAACTAATTGATACATTATTAAACATATTCTAATACGGTTGCACTAATGTGATTCTAAATAAATAATACATATCTTGACTACGTGAACAAATGATTGATAAAAAGTGAGTTTTATTTAAGACGGAGAGAAACATTATATAATGAAATTATATAAAATCCGTTGAAATATGTTTCCGCATACATTCTTGAAAGTTAATATATTGTCTTAAATGATTTTTTTCTTTTTTATAAACTATTGATTAAAATATTGAGATGTGAATCAAGCCAACCTATTATTCGTGAAATGTGTAACAATGATATTAAAGTAGTTAATAAATTAAATTGTTAACTATGTATGATAAATTGATATTATTTAGTCGTAAATTTTGATGAATTCAACATAGGAATATTATTATATTATATTTTACCATATAGCATACGCGAATTGTGATAATAAACCTATTTAAGAAAGCAATAAAACGTCTTTGAGTCAGTTTAAATAAACTAATAAAATATACACGATGACAACGTGTATTTATTAATATTTAACGTAATATATTTAGTTAAATAAACAAGATTTTCCGACCCTTCTTTGATATCCTTCGATGAGCAATATCCTTCAGTCGAACGAAAATAAAATGAAAAATTATAGGCAATGATACAAAAACAGCTTTTGTTATAAACAAAATGTTTTGTTGGAAATATTTGATTTTTCTTTAGTTTTAGCTTTGCACTTTGTTTTATTTATTTATTTTATTGCTATTTTTGTTTACAAGACTCATAACTAATTAATTTGTAGATAAATGTATTGTAAAATCAAATAATTATTATGAATAAAAATAATACAAACCTATGTTAAATTATTAAATAAAGATATAATATGTATAGGCACACGATTTTGTTTTTTTGATTAGTGTAAATTAATGAACAAAAGATATATTATTGAATCTGTTTATTGACCAACATGTAGGTCATTCATTTTGGATTTAAATAAATTATTATAAGATTGATATTATACATTTTTGTTCCCAAACTTTACAAAAAAACATTCTTAGTGATGTAAAATATTTTTTTCTTGATTTCAATAATTAAGAATTACCAAAAAAGTTGTTTAAATGTAAATAAATATATTTAATAAAATTGCTAGCATATGGTAGATTTCTTCTTTTACAAAATTAATATGGTAAATCATAGCAAAAAATAGAATTTTTTATTTGATTGACTTACCTTTACTGAATTGATTGTAATTCTTGATGACGTTTTCAGCGTTTTTTCTGGCAATGTAAAACCACTCTGAGGTGTTGCTCAAGTATTTATATTCGACAGCTAAATCCTTAACTAATATAGGCCCTTCTGGTAGTCGATAGGCAAACGGACAAAACAGTTGGTAATCTTTGTATTGATACTGGTCGTAGCAATTACCCGCTGCAAAAATGTCATCATCGAATTCCACCATCGAAAAGACACTGGCGTGCAGTAAATATTCAGAGTGCATTACGTCTGGCCCGGCATACTTCCACAGACGCGTGAGCATGTTTGCCCTATTAACTGCGACGTCGGCTTCCACACGGAATCTTTCCTGCGCGTATCTATCAACCACCCCTTCCCCCAAATTAAGGTCAGTCCCAGCGGTGCAATTCTCGCCCAGCAAGTGCTGAGACTCTACTATCCTTAGGAATCGAGTTACAATATCCGCATGACCTTGGATTTTAATCGTACCGTCGTCTGTTATTTCACTGACGGTCTCCTCTTCGGGGTACAAAATATTATCAATATCATCTTCCGGAGGATCTGTACTAAAAATATCAGAATCAGCGTCATATTTAATATCGTCTTTTTTCTTAGACCTGTTTTTAAAGTTGATAAAAGAGTGAACGTTCTCAAGAGAAGATTTCGGAGGTGGTCGTTCTAGAATATTATTATTTTCAGGGTAAGCTTTATTCTCAATGTCGTCTACGTCTGCGGCTTGTTTGCCTACAGTCGTAGGCGTCGATGTAACGATGGAGTCAGTTGTCTCTATATTGTGACGCGGAAATATTGTCTCTTGCGTTGGAATGGCGACGTGTTGCTCCGCAAATTTATCATCGAAACGTTTATTGTCTGGTGATTCATTTTGTTTATTATCTACGAGAGTTGTTTCCATCCCCTGAGGGGATTCTGTGAAGCCAAAGAAGGATCTTAGGTCGTATTTATCTTCCTTAAAGTTCGCTTTTCGACCGTTTTTCTCTGATTGTGAGAGGATTTCGGAATGAGCGCTATCGTTAGTTTCCAAGTCCAACTTTTGACCAGGAGCGATTAGTGAGAGCGATCTGATGTCTGTACCTGCGAACAAAAAAAGCACACCGTTAAAACGCAGTTAATGTAAGTTATTTATCATGGTTTATAAACCAAATGAAAGAAAATCGAAATTTTACTCATTGCTCTACATTTAATGAAAGTTTTTTCTTAAAAAATGTTATAATGGAATAAAGTTTTATGAATTTTTTATAGTTCTGAAATGTTTTTTCCAAAGAATTATTTGTCACACATATATATATTTATATGATACCAAGGGCTTATTTATTCTTACATATTTTCAATGGATTCGGCGGTAACCTTGTGGAAGTTCATTTTTAACCAAGTGGAATAACTAAGTTATCAATTTTAATTTTGTGTTTTTAGAATATCATGTGGGAATTTATTATAAAACAAAAATAATAGCGGACGAATTATCTACGAGAGATGAATAATGGATACAATTTTTACAATTATAGTAGTTGAATATGTATCACAACAAATTACCCAAAGTATATACTATTTATTGAAACAAAAAATTTCGTATGTTGAGATATTAAAAAGAAAATAATTACTATGTTAAACGTTATAAGTTAGCACTAGTTAGAAAAAATATTGTTTCGTTCCTAAAATAAATATTCGTTGTTCGAAGAAAAACATTATAAATTTATAGTACAGGGTTTTTAACATTATACTTGAGTTTTTCGCTGGCGGTAAAATTTAAAACATGATAAAATGTGAAGTTGACTATTTTTGTTGTTTTGTTTTATTTCGTACTTATATTTATTTCCAAACAACTTAGCGATATTAATTTACATACTCTTAACATAACTAATATGATTATCCTTAAGCTAACTTATGATTTTCCGCAAATTAAGTATTTAACGTTTAGAGTAGGGTTAACATAACGAAAAGAAAAATAAAACTAACATTGTGGAAAGTTTTTCGGTAAGTTCGTACATGCATGCATACTGATAACAATGAAATAGTGGCCTAAAACTTCTGCCATTGTTTTATCTCAACTATTATCATAAATAAAATATAGGAGCAGAGATGATGGAAACATATTGATTGGGGAATATTGGGAAAGATTTATAAGACTCATTCAATATTTCAGATCTCCTGGGGGCGATCAAGATTTATAAGACAGATTCGAATATGAAATAATCAGAAAGGATGAGAACGAAAACATCAATATTTGATATAATTTGCAAAGATTTTACAAATACATCCTTGACATGTGTGTTTTGTACTAGAATCACTTTAAATGACTAGAAGATTTCTCAAAGTTATTTGATTTAAGTATAATATGTTTATTAAAAAAATATTTGGACAGTGTACAGGAAATGCATAATTTGTTGTATATTAGATATGAATTATTGAGATGTTGTACAGTTCCATGTATTTTGTCACTAACAACCCGGGTTTCGCATTTCGGCATCTTCAGGCATTCAAGCGCACGAATGGACTCGAATTTACGAATTGTCAAATGCGAAAGGCGAAATCCGGGTCGTTAGTGACAAAGTACATGGAAGTGTACACAATCTCAATAATTCAAATTTGATATTGAAATTTCATCAAGCACCCTCAGTCAATGTCTTAAATTATATTGTATATTACTTTAACACAAAAAAATGTAAGAAACTGTGCTCACAGATGCGAGTCCCAGAACGGATAGTTTGATAAATGGATTTTTAAGCGAATTATGATTTTCTGTTCGAAGTTCGGAGGCATGGATGTCCGTGATATCTAAAATTCCTTCGAACCCTACCGATATTAAAAACGGGCCATAGTGAGAGCGATTACGTAATCATATGTCCTATTTTGCTCTATCCTTCTGTCTCTATTCTCTTCTGAAAAAAAGACGTTGAGCAACTGAGTGATATGCAGTTATCGTAGAAACACGTTCGTTGAGATAAGCTTCATAAAGAGTTTATATGCTCCACATTAGAAATGGACATGTTATAAAAAATTTGAGCATACATTTTTTGAAATAAAATGTGGATCATACAAAATATTGTCTATTATGTTCTCATTTAATTTTACTCAAACCACACCTTTCTGTGTATCAGATTAGATATTTAATTATTCGTTGCCTTGGTTTATTGATATTAGATCAACCCTTTTCTCCGGTGACCGAATTAACAGACATTGGACCGAAGATTAGGTAGGCACAGGAAGATTATCATATGAATAAAGCCCCACAGCTATCGTGATTTTATTATTTTGTGACCAAAGGATACGAAAACAAGTTGTAAATAATTATTATAAGCACTTGGAACTTTTGAAATATTGCAGATAGAATTTTATTCTTTTGCCTTATACTTAACATGTGATAAAAGTAATGTTACACATTAATCAATTTATCAGAAAAAATATTACAATTAATTATTTGTAGACAATACAATAACTCTTTATGGTGAATTTGACGACTGCTTTGTGAAAATTCATATTAAATTTGATATAAAAAACGGAAGCCTTGTTATTCCACTTGATATTCTAAGTGTTTTGCTTTTTTGACTTCCCTTTTGAAGTATCCCAAAATAAAATGATTACATCGTAGGTATTGATCACGATTCTTAAAATATGCATCGTAGAAGAAAAATATAGTTGAAATGAGATTTAAAAGTATAGTAGCGGTCCTATTTTAAAATTTATTAGGGACCGGACACTAACTTTTAGTGTCCCTCTATACGATACTGCAAAAGTGGCGCACCGTACCCAATTCTTTTATAGACTACAGGCCCAGTAGTCTATTATAGAGCCCAACCGGTAATGTTTAACACCTTTACACTGGACGTAATAATTTTTGTATTTGATCGACTTTTTAGGTTAGTAAACCTTTATTTAAATATAGCTATGTTCACTATTGTTTTTAGTGTCGATTGACGGCTTTAGGTAAGTAATTACCTTAAATTTTGTTTTATTCTTTCAAGTTTTCCATGCCTGATTAATCTTGTTCACTTAATATATTGATGTATTAGAGGGATTGTAATGAAACTTCTTGTTTTCGTAGTTGCGTATCTGTGAGTGAAATTTTTTGAAATATTGATAAATATGTGACTTGAAAACAATATCGATTTTAATTGATTAATTGTGTGTGTAAAATAAATTCTTACATTTCACGAAAAAAATGTTGTTACTCATCTAGCTCTTGATGAAAAGTTATCTTACCACTGACCTCTTTTCTGTAGTACGATATTGGTTCTGTTTAGTATCAAAATAATAAACATGTATAAAGTGAATACTTTTATCATTACGTTCGGCGTATAGGCTTTAAGCATCATTGCTTAGCTTCTTTTAATGCCCTGTCTTTAAGAGATTTGAGAATAGAGTCGCAGGTGCAGATAGAGAAATGACTCAGTGCACTTATTAATTACTGCAATTAAGACTTTCAATTATTTGGAAGCATTAATTCCTATACATTTTATTGTAGTATTTATTTATGCAATTGAGTAGCTCTACGGGTATAGTTTTCTTAATATCAATTTTAAAAGAAAACAGTAAGTGGAATTAAAAAAATAATATTTCAAATTCGATGCTGCTAATAGCTATGACCACGTGGTAACATCACGATACTTACGTATGATTTTGAACGATAAATCAAATGTTTTTTGTTGATGTCTATTTTATAATTGTAAAATATGTATTTATAGATAAAACTTATCAAATATAATTTATCTAATTTATTGATGAAAAACATGAATAGATAAAAATACCTAAATCATCTGGGAAAGCTTCATCGTCCATGTATTGCTGGTCAATGAAACGAGCAGTATTTAAATCGTTCAATTTTTTCTCTCTTCCCATTCTCGAGAAATGGTTCCGAGAACGGCCATGTCTTATGCTTTGCTCACCCATATAATTTCTACGACTGATACTGCGTGCGATTTCATTTTGTTTTTTGGAAGATTTCTCAGATCCAGAATGTCTTTTTTTGTCTCGCTGCACAGGATTTAGATCAATCATGTAAGGATGTGACAGATTTTTTTCAATATTGTTATCTGCTGATAAAATTTTAATAATTTCTGAGTCGAATATGTCTTCTCTCGTAGAACTAGATACTTCTTTACACATATTTGAAGCGAGCAGACACAGCAATGGTATCACAACAACAACCAAATGCACCATTTTAATTAATTAATCCAAACATATCACAGAAATTTTTATGGAGACAGTTTAAAACATGAATTATTTTAATCTAATTTTTCCAAACCTAAGAAAAGATTTTTCATGTAATTAGATATATTTTTTAAGTTAATGTATAAATAAAGAAAACAGTTATTTAAAATCTTTTATATTTTAACAAATAATCATATCAACACCATCACATAGATTAAAATTAATTATACAAGTTCACATTGTTCTTTTCTTTTAATAATCTATACACTTTACAACTAATATTTATTTATTATTATTTATTAAGCGCTTGATTAGTTGTAAACTATTAGGAAAAATAAGGAAAATTTAAGTGTAATTCAAAATTGAAATGGTCCAGAGTGAAAAATATAACCAAAAAACCGTATCGTTTTCATTCACGCACATCGTCATTTTTTATAGTATTTCTGAATGGGACACGAAAAGCATTTTATCATCGGCACAGGGAGCGCGGAAAATTGTTGAATATGTTCGAATGGGGTGCTGAATCGAATGGGGGAGATGTGCGCTAGACGTGCGGGCGCGCGCGCGGACGCCGCTATACTGCCGAATGCCGCCCTGGCTTAAATCCCGCCTACGGAAAAGTTGCCAGTCGCCGCCCAACACTTACTTCTAAGGCAGCTCAAACGTTTTATCAGACCGTGCCACTATTTCTCACCACTTTTTGGGAGAGAGTAATCATTCAGATTGGAATTGGGTGAAATCTATACGGTCGATCTTTGTGCGTGTCCTTTTTAATGGAGCAGTCCTATGAATGACTGTGCTGAATTATTTAATAAATTAGTTGGTTTGTATAAAACAAAAAAAAATTTGGATGTAAAGACAATGTTTACTAAAGTTGAATTACGTGAGTTTGTACAACATTTTTTGTAAATCACCAATTGTTGTATATATTAACATAATATATGCTACATTTTTGAAAAGTTATCAGATAGAAATGAAACGCCAAGAATTAATAAAACGGTGTTATGGATATCTTTTTAACTTATAATACAAATGTATTGATAGGTATTAGGAAAAAAATAATTGAAACTCTGAAATGTCACGTACTTGCTTCATGTTTGATATTGTAAAAATTACAACTGGCCGAAACGATATTAAAGATTACATAATATTAGTTGCTGAGTCGCTAAACACGCTCCCGAAGGTTTTTAGAGTTTTGAGTAAATTACGAATAACCGTTATGGGCAGTATGATAGTTTTAATTATAGTTTAAGTTGATAGATTTATCGATATAGTGCATACGTACATTAAAAACTTATTTCATTAAAAAACCGTTTGAAGCGTGTTTAGCGAATCAGCAACTCATATGCAAAGATTTTCTTTTTTAAAAATGTACGTTCTCAATGTGGAGCATAATATATGAAATCCTAATGGAGTTTATCTCAGCACGTTTTTCTAGGAGAGCTCCTTGTTACTCAGTATTTCAACCTGTCTTTTTCGAAGAGAGTGGTTGGTATAAGGATGAGGCTAGTAAAAGACTAGTGGTTAGCTAATAGTTGTCTCTACACCTCGTTTTAGGATCGGATGGGTAAGAAGGAATTTTAGACAACAAAGACATCCATGCCTTCGAATAGATATAAATAAATTGATTAAAAAATCAAATTATGAAACTGTCCGTATTGGGGTTCGAATCCGTGAGTATCGCAATCGTAGTCAACGGTATCGAGCATTCCACCAAAGGCAAAACTACTACATTATTATCAATAGCCTATGGAAGATTAGACAGATATGCCTTTTATCTATGGAAAATTATTTTATATTAAACCTTTTCATGACGCTACAAGCCTTGTTTTAGGGTTAGTGTATAACTCTAGATTCTGTGACAGCGACATTGAGATAAATAATTAAATGTGTCTAAAAAATTAAGTCTTTTTGTTTTACATCTATTAGGTAGAAATTTGAAAACGTCTCAGTTATTCGTTATAGTATTCCACTTATCGTAAACTATATAGAGTGGATAGGCTTATAATAGTGATGTACTTAAGCAGTGACCTATAAATTAGTTCATTAAACTACATAAAACGGTAATGTAAATAAATAGCTTTTTGATATTGAACCCTTTTAGAAAGGTCACACTGTTTTTTATAGAGAGGTTAAGATAATTTTTATTCAGTGATAACGATAGTAAATGAAAATAAACGATGTTATAGAACTACAACATCAACTTGAATTATTGACTGAAAATAATGTTTCTGTACAAAGCAACAGGAATAAGTAATAAGAAATTCTTCTAGGTGTTTATAGAAACTGGTTTTTGGTAATGATTATCAACTTTGCGCCAAAATATACCTTTTTGATGAGTAAATAATAGTCTGCAGTGTCTGCAAACTATGTATAAAACTTAACTAATGAGGTACTTACTATTTAATAAGACCCATAGCTTCAGTAATTGGAGAACTCAATTCTAGAGTACAGGCAACTTTATGTTGAAATTGACGACATGCAACTACAGCATGTTTATAAATAAATTTCTATGTCAACAAATTTGAAATCAGCATCAAATAAAAAACCATATCACGAGTTAATAGGTACACAAAGGTTAGGAATTCATTCATAGCCATTACGTATTCACAATTCAAATTTTGTTCATGATTTTTCATCTTTTTCCAGAATAACTACAAAAAAATCTTTATGGAAATTATAATTAAGCCTGGTCTGGGAACCAAAAGTAGTATTTATTACGATAACCAGGTATTCATTAAAGTTTCTTTTTATGTATTTTAAATATAATGTAAAAATGAACACATTTGCGATTGAGAATTTTCAAGCGATTAGGATTTGTCACAAAATATTGTTGACATTTCAAAACAATATAAAAACCTGCACCAAGTGTGAGATGTAATACTATATATTACTTAAATACAAGGAATCAGGAATTATAAATTAAATGGTTTTGATTATTTCTAATAATCCCTTTTGCTCGCTACGACTTTTTTAGTCAACTATTTGGAGCGAGCGATAAAAAATAATTATTTTGTATCGAAAGAGGTGGATATCTAATTTGGCCATTCCTAATTAAAATAATTGAGAGATAATTGCAAATAAAAAATTTATTCTGCGTTACGTTTTCGGGTATATTTTTAATGGAAATATATCAGTGTTGAAAGAAAATGTGTCATTTTGCGCTTTGCGTATGCTATCCGACAGGTTACAAGTTACAATGGACTTGACCATCATCGATTAGTACCGTAACATTAAGAAAGCTGGCCTATTTATATTTTTTTCAACTTTGATCAAATAATCAATAATGTATTTTAAATTAGAGTACTTTCATAAAAACATTCATTTGTTATTTTTCTATTCATTCCTAAAATTAGATAAATATGTTGACTGTGACAATAGATTACCAGCTTTGATATTCTATTTGTATAACAAAAAACTTTGACGCAGCTTTAGAATACTGAAATCGATACAGTGCATTTGTGCAGAGCAAGTAAAGTTTTCAGCATTCGCCAGATATTATTGTCAACGTTTGAACTGGATAAGTGAAGCACTTGAGAGTGTACGACTTTATAATATTATTATAGTAACCAAACAGTTCATTTCTAGACAGTACGTAAAAGAGTCCGTTAATTATTCTCAAATGAAAGATTTTTATCTCTATAAGTGATGGTATTTCAAGGTTTAAAAATACTATTTTCAACCGCGTTTGCTTCCAATACAATATAAAAAACCATGTATATGAATAAAAATCTATAAATTGATAGAAAAATCACTTCATGAAATTACTTAATGGGGGATTTGAATCCAGCTTACTCAATGTTGATCTCTCAGCTATTGGCCAGACGAATGAATGAAATTCGGTGTCGAATAACACCTACATGTTCATATTAAAATAAAATTCATACATAACACAAAAAGAAAATAATAACTTTGCTATTCCACTGATTGTGTTACTAGGTGTGACACGCGTATCCCCTTTTCGAGAAACTGTATCGTCGGATTTTTAATTAAAATGTTGATTCGCATTCTTTAATTATATTATGAACCGGATATTGAGAGTGGGACTTTTGTTCTTTTTCTGGGGGCAGGGAGGAGGAAGGTGTAAACAATAACAATACTTATTTCATCATTAATTATTTGGGTTTTGAGGGAAAGTTTATTTTTATGAAGTGACGAAAACGTGCAGACCTAGTAACAAAGCCAGTGGATCAAAAAAATATATCAGCTTTATATTAAATGTGAATGAAAAACGGCTATCTACCACTTGAATCGTTGAATCTATCAACAATATAAATCATGATATCTTTATTATTTCACTTATATTGTGTCCGGCAAACACATTCGTGGGACACGCAATTATACAAAAAGTGGAGTAACAACAGAATTTCCACAAAGCCACTATCCAATACTATGAAAAAATCACAGTATCTTCCCGATAATTTTGATAAGAATTGTTTGCGAATGGATTTATTTGTATTCCGGCATTATATAGCACCAACTGCTGCCACTCAACGTTTACTCGTTCTAGCTAGAATCTTTCAGAACATTACTTATTTAATTCTTTCACTGCGCATCTGGACTTATGCGTTTAACTTTAATAAAAGTAGCTTGTGTTGGCCATATAAAAAAAGTCTTTTGACTTTTATAACTGTAGACATAATATATATATCTATAACTACAAACATCACTTCAGTTTGAAACACATATATACACAAGCTTTGTGTAAAAATGTGTTTTTTAAATTTATTTTGTTGACAGAATACGACGAAAGATAGAAAAATCATTCTGATTAAATATTAAGTTCGCTTATAATAATTAAAAATTAACTGTTTAACTCATTTATCTTTCTTCTTCTTTGGTCATGGCCGCTCTATATTTAGAGTATTTTTCTACAACGCGATACCTCCATTATCCTCTCTCTTCTCTTTCCCCCGCAAAACTTTTTACTTCCTTTCTAACACCAGCGTCTTGTATCTCCATCCTGCACATTTTATGGATTGTCATCAACGGTCTTCCAGGACGATGGAATTCAAACGATTAAAATAAGAGATCAGTGAGACTCAGGCTCTCACGAGGTATATGCAGCACATGTCTTAACCATGTCTTTAACAAAACAAGGTAAATAATTACGAATTATTTAGTTTATTACTTTTGCAAAAGGCTACTTATAATTTATGCGAGTCGTAAGGTTGCAAACTTGAAATTCTCAAGAGTTTGAGAATATTTTATCCTTAATTTCTATGAAATAGTAACATATAAAATTGTGTGTAAATAAACATATTTTAATTTAGGGGAAGTGTTTCCTTAGAGTAATTTCCTGGAAAAACAATTTCGGACACTGACTTTTTGTTTGCGTAAATGAAAATGTGTGAGCAGTAGAAATGTTTTTTTTTCAACAGAGAGAATACGCGGGCGGAGAACGATAAAAGCCGCTTTTGCGACCCTAACATCCTTCAGACAAGTAAGACTTACGAAACGTCATTTGAAAGGATTTGTTGTTTTAGTATTAGTGCTTAGTTGTCTCATTCTCATACAGATTAAACAACATAATGTACTGATAAAATATTTATTCAATTAATGATCAGAACTAAGATAAAAAAATCATTTAAGTTATCTTAAAAGTAACACTAATATGATTTTTTTGTAACAAAATTCGTTTAAAAAAATCTTAATTTTGCCTCTATTCATAAAAAAATTATTGCTAGTTTAGATATATCTTCTTATGCTTAATAAAGCCGCTGAATAAAAAAGACAGCCATAGTCTTCTAATAAAAGTTATTTAAAAAAAATCTGCTGCAACAGTAGCTACATTACTAATTTATACTTCATACCCTTTACCGCACGTTTTTAGAGCTCTCTTTTCATTTTCATTTCGAAAATTTCTTCATTTCAAACTTTGTCAACTAGGAGATCTTTATCATTATTTTGCGGGTGTAACTTATGTTTAAAATGCTCTTGGCGTTTTGTTGTAGTTTTTATCCAAGTTTTAACGCTTCTTGCTGTGCTGGTTGCAACATTTCCTGACGCTGTCAATTCATAAATTAACAAAAAATGGAATAAATAAATAAAACTAAAATAATATTAATAAAACTAAAATTGATATTGATAATACTCCGCTGTTATTATGTCATTAACATGACATTTTGTGAGCGAAACCAGCCATTCTGTCGAAAATTCTTTCCTAATTTTTTCCCATTATGGTGAACAAAAAGTTTCTTAGGTTATTACGTTTTCATAAAATTTTATTATTTTTATAATTATAATCTGGAAAATTTGTATTTAAAATAGTTGCAGCAGCATTCACAATGGAAAACATTGTTTTTTGTGACATAACTCTATATAAAATTAGATAAATTGTAATTATCTACTTTTGACGAAAAAGAAGATAAACTTTTGATTGAGATTTAATATAATATATTATAATATTGATATTTATATTAAAAAAACATCTTAACTTACATATTTTAAGTGTGTATCTTATTTTGAAATACTATAGTTATTTTGACTTTCGATATGTTTATCTTGTTCGCTCTAAGTGGCGCAAATATTGCGAAATGTTTATGTTAGTCATATTATATAGAAGAGGTAATATGTTATTGTAACAAGTTGTCGTAATCAGAAATTGTACTGTGTAAGCTGTTACCGACTATTGTTTCAAGCCCTATAATTGATTAGGGTACAGAATATTTGTAAGCAGACGTGTTTATTCGGTACATGAAATAATATACAATTAATTAATAAATTATGAACTTATTTATGTATAACCATGAATTGTGGTTTTATGAAATATGGCAGTATTTTATGTTGTATTTATATGCTAAAGAATAAAAAATAATGACATGGTAATTCTTCATCAGAAACTTAAGGGAACAATCACTTTTAAGATGTGAAATGTCAAGTCTTTGTAGAATGGCATTATATTTATAAAAATAAAGCCTATTTTTTTTACTTTTGGAAATTTATGTTCATATCCAATGCGGAGCATAACATTCTAACTTCCAGGATGGTGTTAGAAAAAAAAGTCGAAAGTAAGTTGATCAATCTCTATTTTGTCATTTCCGTCATTTAAATAAAAATTCGTTATTGATTGAAACAATTCATTAATTTCAACATTGATAGATTCGAAACATTAAAAGCGTAACCATGTGGGAAAAATACAAGTCGTGAACATTGCCTTTCAAATTGTGGTTTCTTAAGTAAATGTTGGTATATTTATCATTGAATAATAGCAGCACTAAAATAATGCCATACATTAATATCGTCTAAGAAAACATTCCTAAAAATACTTCTGCATTTTTTAAATTAAATGGTTATTTCAGATTATTATCAATTATTTTTCCATGCGGCTATACACACAGATGTACATATTTAAAAACAAAATTATAAACTATTTTTTTCTACCATATCCGCTCACAATGTTTAGCATTTAGAATGTAGGTATCTCAACAGAAGTTTTCTACGAGAATTGCTTGCTTCTCAGTTGCTCAACCTCTCTAATTCGAAAAGATTAAGGATAGAAGGATAAGGATAGGACAGGATAAGTGGTTAGTTTACAGCTCTCACTACGCCCCATTTGTGTATCGGTTACGGATGTCTCAAGTTTAAGTCACGGTATGAACTGTTTTATAATTTTATTTTTCAATCGATTTATGAATTTCTGGTTGTAGGCATCGATATTTGTGACGTCTAAAATTTCATCACACCCTTCCGATATATTTACGTATTATGTAAGTATATATTTACATCTTTAATTCTGTAAAAAAATAATTATATATGTAAATGTAAATCGACAAAATTTTTCTTTGAGAAAGAAAATCATGATACACATTGGGGCTACAAAAAGTTGAGTTATACGTTTACTTCAGAGAACGGTATTTAGCACCTACCGACAAAAACATGGTTAAGTTATGTGACAAATGCAAACTATGTATGCGACTGTTAGAAATTAGCAAACAGCATTAGACAAGTAGTATATTGTATAGTTGAAGTAAGTTTAAATCTGGGTGTGAGACAATTGCCCTAAGTATTTGTTGTTTCGTAGCCGTAGTGACTTCCTTGTGCCATAGTTAGGTGCTACGACGTAAAATGGATGGTCCTTTGCAAAGATTTAAACAAGAATATAAGGAAATTTGACACGTTTTAGAAGTCTGCAAATGGCACACTGAATGAAGAAACTTTGCTTTTATGAATGCTGAATATATGTATGAAATATTTTAAACATGTTTCATAAGGGGCCGAATTTATTTATTTATTTGACATATTTCCATTCCACAAATAAGCACACACAATCAAACATATTAATTTATCACTGAGAAGTTAATTTAAAAACAAAATTAGAAATATGGAAGTACCATAAAAATCACCAGTAAAATATCCCGTTCTAATTTTACAGATAGCATTTGAATAGTTTAACAAATAGTTTAAAATAAGCAAAATATTTTTAAAAATATTGGAATCCCTAGTTGTCAGTATGAATTAATTGTTTATTTTCAATTACGCTTAGAATGATTCGTAAATAACTATTCTATGCTGATACATTTTTATGACACTTCATACAAATACAATCCTTTTTTGTGATGAATTTAGATTTTATGCACACACTCTGCAAATTAATTTATGACTTTTCACCTACTGCCAAGATCTGTACCTAGAAGATAACACCCAAGGCTAATAAATTACCAGAAACAGATACAGTGTTTCAAATATCGTCATTATTGTTTTAAAAGTGCTGATATTAAAATTTTATATAGTCCTGCTATTATTTTTATTTTTTCCACCTTATAACTTCATTGTTAAAATATTTTCCTTTAGATTAAGTGTCAGAGGAATGAATAAAGTGATTCTTCGAATATCGTATAAAGTTCTTTATATTTTGAAAGAATTTTACCTTAAATTGCTCTTTCTTATAATAGAATACGATAGAAATTGTAAAAATCTTTACAATTTCTACCGTATTTTATAGCCATTGGTAGGCGACACCTGCCTACAGCACTTGGCTCCTGTCCAAAAAAGCTGGAACGCAAGATTATACTTCTTCTGCCATTGCAAATTAGATTATGTCTTCTGCTACTGCGCCATCGTATAATTCTTACCGGTCCTTAGAATATAATTAGCTGTGCGTTATCTAACGATTGCAATAATGTGTATTCTATCATTTTCCTATCATGTGAACTAAAAAATATTGACCAGCTAATCCCTTTTTAGCAACTACTGTAAACGCAAGTCGTAATATTTCCTATGCTGTTTATATTTTACCACCAAAACGCGTTCAAAGAAAGCATTTTTAAATCATCAGATAATCCAGAATTTCTCAATCCCAATCTTAGATCATAATTGACCACTCGATGATTGAAGCTGACATTTTCAAAAATGTTGATGAATTTTAATTAGTTACCCTGTTTTGTGCGTTACATGGAATACAACGTTTTCCTGCATACTCCGTTAATCATTTTGCCTGGCAGATAATCCACCCCTGCTCGCATTACTTGTTCAACACATAGGGTTCCGTATTACACCGCTTACTTCAGGTGCCAACATTATTCAATGACCATATATTTAGCAGAGAAATTTTCATTCAAAAATACTTTAGGAACTTCTCCCATGCTTGGTCAGTTTGACGGGTATGAACAAATATTGGTTTTATAATAATATATTACATAAATTCCCCGTGGTTTTCTATAGAAAAAGCCACGTCAAAGTTAGCGGATTAGATACAAGCAATTTTTAGCTAACGTCATTCTTGAATTCTTCGGTACTATTATAAATGCCCACAAAAATTATTTTTTACGAATCCTGTGCATTTCGTTTGATAATTATAAAAATCGCATATTGAAAAATAATAAAAAAATATTCAAGAGTAAGATATAATGGATGTATTTTAAATATATTTATTATTTACATATTTCACAAACGAAAAATAAAGTGCGTGACTTCACTAAAGTATAGCATAAAATATTGATGTAGGGCTATAAAACTAATTTAAATGAAAATATATTTATACAGATAGCTTAATTTATGTTACTGAAATACCTGTCACTATAAGGGAAGTTGATACGTTCTAACCGGATGATAATAAACAAAACTTTGTTATAACTTCTGCCTATATTATTATGCATTGCCAAAGTCAAAGCATGATATCATTCCAGTTCAACTATTTTAATTGCAACTTGCTTGTCCTAAAGCTTTAACAGGTAATTGTCACCAGCCAGAGTAGATTGAGTGGCTTATTATAGTGTATTTGAAATTTCACCGCTATTATTAATTACCTATATCGCAAGAATATCTTCCTCAAGAGACAACTGTTCCTTGGATGTGAATATTGAAACGGAATCCATTATGATTATTTATTTGTTTCATCCAGGATACCAATGTTTGAAATTATTATAAGGAAATAATTATTTATTTACACCGAAATTATTATTACTAAGAGCAAAGTAGTCAATATAATTTTGAAACATAAATTTATGTATAATATTTTTAAAATTACATGAAATATTACTTCAAAATCTTAGCCACAATATTATGGAATATTTTGCACTATAAAACGTGTGTCATTGTCCTCTTGAAATATCTTTATTATTTGGCAATGTAAGAAACATAATTATTATTATATAAAGAAGCTAGAGAGAAACTGGAACAGTTTTTATGCAGCAGTGAATCAACAGTGACATGATATTACCTATGTTATAACGCAATTTTAAATAAAAAATAATTTTATTAAGAAAATTGTAGGTAGAAATACTCACGTAAAAACATTACAATACAACGTAACACATCATGAAAAAAAGATTGAATTTGTGCCAAAAAACTTCTCGAAAAACATGTAGTGACACAATACAAGGTAATTAAAGAGTTACACATTTCCATTTTGAGTGATCTTTGAATCCTTAAGACAACATCAAAATCTTAATAAAAACATGAAGCCAGTTAATTTAGTGATATACAAATGATATATTTTGAGCATCCCGTAAAAGGTTGATATATATAATACTAAAATATGACTTTGATTAGTTTTTATTTTTAAACCTGCCTATTCTTTTTCTCCTTTGTTCATATTCTTATTTTAAAAACACATTTTAGCATGCGATGCTTTCTTCGATACTTATCGTTGATCAGGTTTATCGTTTGCTAGTGAGTACCCGGCATGCGTTGCAACACCACTAAAAGAAAGAAAGGGTTTGTGTTTTAATTCTGTTTATTAAAGTCCTTTTGTATTAGAGGTCTGCACGGGTCGAAATTTCCTAAAATTACTCGGTCCGAGCCCGTCATTTTTAGGCCAGGCTCGGCCCAAACTCGAGTATCAATATCACATTTGTTACCCGACCCCAGATTTATTTTTAATGTAATAATTTATTTATACTTTTCAAACAATAAATGTTATTGTTTCCATATTTCCAACGATATTCATAGCACATGTGAAATAAATTATTTAAGTTATGAAAACTATTGCCTTATGGCTGACACATGACCCCAACATAATACGATATTAAATTTGGATTATTGAGATTTTGTACACTTCCATGTATTTTGTCACTAACGACCCGGGTTCTCAGTTCGAGTCTATTCGTGTGCTCGAATGCCTGAAGATGCCGAAAGGCGAAACCCGGGTCGTTAGTGACAAAATACATGGAAGTGTACAAAATCTCAATAATCCAAATTTAATATTGAAATTCCATCAAGCACCCTCAGTCGATGTCTTAAATTATATAATACGATATATTTTTCTTAAATTTGAATTCCTTACCCGGGCCCGGCCCGAACCCGAATTTGCATTGTCTTTATCCGCCCGAGCCCGGCATGAATAAATCAGAAGGTTTTTCCGAGATGTTGCTGGGTCTTTGATTTTCTTTTTTTTAGATATTAGATTTACAATTTTTTTCTTCAGACACCTTCACGGGTGTGCGTACAATAACTCATCTTAGTTTGATAGAAATCGGATGAATGGTAAACGAATGCATAGCGGATGAATGGTAAACGAATGGTAAACGAACAAATCTTCAGTTTTATATATACAGATTAGTCAGTTATGTCTTGCATCTTGTAGATCTAAAGAACACCACTTGTATGTCAATTGGTTTCAACATATGACTCTTCTGAAGAGTTTGCAATGAACAAGCAATTTAACTACTTTTATTCATTGCATTTATATCGTTACTATGGTACCATTGTACATTCAATATTTGAAGCATGTATCACTTCTCAAAAGTCAGAATATTGTTATTTCTTCAGTGAATGTCTTGCTAAGTACCACATTTCGCTATAATTTGGCATGAGCAATGATTGCATAGTAGATACTTGGTTTTTGAGTAAGTACAGATGTAGAATTTCATTGAATTTTTTTCGTTTCAATACTGAAGCTGGAGACTATTTACTTTCAAGTCTGCAACTTTGCCTCATTTAGTATTGAATGATTCCAAAGAAGCATGTTTTAAAGATAAGATCCGAGAAGCGTAGACAAGTTAATTTTACAGGAGTAAGTATTTACATTACTAGTGATTTGAAATATCAATTTGTGCTTTCATGGTTTCATCTGTTAAAAGTTTGTTATCACGTCAAATATTAAATATCCTTTCAATATCGTTTTACTAGTAGCTAATTCTAACTCTAGATATATAATACATACTTATAATCCTGAATATGTCTTGAAGTAGCAATAGCTATCAAATTTATTTTGTGATTCTTATAGAACTAATAACTCTGTGAAATTTTTACGTTTCAGAATTATCAAACCTCTGAATTGCTGAAAAAATCTTTCGTCCACTTAATCATTGATAACTCGTCTTAAACTTCTTTATTTAACCTAATCTAATCAAATGAATTGTGAAAAAAATATTTCAATAAAAATGTTGGATGTGACGAATATCATAATCTTTTAACTATTTATAGTAATCAACAAGTATAAGAGCGAAAACATTTGACACCACCCCAAACTTACGGGGCGGACGGGAGTCGTCAGGACATTCAATATGCCGTCTCCAGACTTCCTATTAAAGCAAATGTTATAATATATGATAATTTAAAAGCACTGAGAAAATTTAGTAGTAAAATCGCAGCAATTGTTAAAAGTTTTGAATTCATCTTCATCGTTAAATTGCAAGTTTCAAATAGTGCCGCTCTTTGTTGCCAAGTAATAATAATTTATAGATTTTTTTTTTCTCAAGAAGGAAGCTTTTGGTCCATGGGGGAACGGGAACTATAAAGCGTTAAGTGCTTTAAGTTAACATTACCTAACGTATTTTTGAAAACATTCATCTATTATTAAGCAAATAATGTGTGATTTTCACTAACTAGCTATTTCATCCCTTATACCCCAATAACAAAGCAAAAAATTGTAACATGGAAAACAAGAGTGTATTACAAATCGATATTTCATTTGATATATTATATTATATGAATCTCTTTATCTTCTAAGAAAGATCTGCTTAAAATTTTCTGTATAAGTCCATTATGCTTCCATGATTGTTTTATTTATTATAATTGTACTGATTTATTTCACATTTCAATAGCGTGTTTTCTTGCTGTTATCATCAATCAACATTCACCATCTATTTACATTGGGGCATTATATTATTTATATCAATGTAACTACAACGAATTTTACTGTTAAATTAAATGTGGAAAATAAGACTTTGATGATAATAAATCAGAACAGTGTCACATTAATTTCTTGCCATGGCCTCAAGTGAACGGCAGTGATTCATCGATCTACAGGGGGTTACTAAGACCTGTAACATCTGGATGGCGCTCATGTGCATACCGCTCCATCATATAACATGGCAGCATGAAAGAAGGACCTTTACGAGTATACAATATGCCACTTACTAAAGAATCCATTTCCTTTCAAGAATATTGCATTATGCGCTGACACATAAAATTGACATGCATCATAATTCTATTAAGCTAGACGTCTTGAGTAATTATCAGGCTTAAACTATCGTTGGCAATCGAGTCTACTGAATAGAATAAGTAAAAAAACATCGCAAAAAAGAACCAATGCATACAAGTTATACTCAAGCGTTTTATATCAAAGGTTGGCTACCTGTACTTATTTGGGTTTTACCGTATACTGTATGCGATAGTTTCTGTTTCATTGCATTCCTGCAGCCTTTTTATTGATTCAACTCCACATGAGTCCATCAAATCTAAATCCTAAATTGTTTACGTTTGATTTATTTATTATTTTTAACAATGTTTCTTTCCACGCACTCTGCATAGAGAGAGGTAGAGATACGGACTTATTATCAGTAATTGTTAAATAAATTCTGTTGAGAATCTTTAATATTATTCCATAAAATACACGTGGTCTAAAAATAAATAACAACATTTTTTTTCTTAAATGTTAACCGAGTACTCGAAAGATTTAAGACCAAAAATAGATTATCATTTAATCAAATGTTAACGTTCTTTTTTTCACATTAATCTTTTTTATGTTTTAATATTGATTGTTTCATTTCCAATAACTTAGGCGATCCATTGATGTTTATTTTTAGTGTGTAACTAAATGTTACTAATCTGCATTACTATTTTTCATTAGTACTGTATAGTATTATTGTAGCAATGTTTCTGTTTAGATTAATCAAAATAATTGCTATGTTATAGACTAGTTGCATGTGCTGGTGCCGCAATTCAATTGAGATTAATTGATTTACTCTCTCTGCAACTGAATAGTTAGCCAACGTTGCTTTGTTTGGAAATCAATGCTAAGTCCAGGCAATACCTAGTTCCTCAAACGGATTTGTACTGTGTTTTGTTTGGGTCTCTGATGGCTTTGGATTAAATTAGGATAAGCGATAAACGACATTATCAATGCTTTAATGTCGTTGTAAAGTCAATATCAAACGCACCAGACCTTTATCTATTATAATTGCCATTTTTCTAAAGTTATCAACGATCGCTATTCTGTTGTTATGTTTTTATATATGTCCTGCTAAGTAAAAAAAATTGTCTTTTTGTATAACGCATATTGTAATAAATGAAACCTAAACTTTGATTTGAAACTCAGTACGTTTGATTGTATACTTCGGTTGACGATGTCATTATAAATCAAAATGTTAAATAAAAAAAATATATATTAAAATCATAGTTGTTTTATTTTTCAGATTATTGGTTCTGCACTTAGCTGTCTTTTTACTATCAAAGTAGTACGTATAGTCATATTGAAGTGGCCGCCAGTTAAAAGTTTTACCGTCTTGTTATGCGGGTCCGAATACCTATTTATAAATCTTAAGATTCACAATTTATATGTAAAGAGGAATAAAAGACCTGCCGTTCGTAATAAAATCAAACGTCTAAATTATCCATGAAGTGTTAAACATTTCCCGATTGCAATTGGAGGACTGTGCTGTGCATTAAAGACAAACATACAGATACGTCAAAACAAATATTGTATCGTGAATATACTTTTCTGGTCTTTACTGTTTTACTGATGCTAACCAATTTATTTTTATGTGTAATAGTTATCTTTCAATCTTAGAAACAATAGATCGATACAATTTGAATTGTTGAAATTTTGTACATTTCCATGTACTTCGTAACTAACGACTCGGGTTTCGCCTTCCGCCATCTTCAGGTATTAGAACACACGATTGTACTCAAACTGACGAGCTTCGGACAAAATACATGGAAATGTACAAAATTTGATAATGAAATTCCATCAAGCACCCTCAGTCGATGTCTTAAATTATAATAAATCGATAGTCAAAGATATTTTGATTTAGTATTCATACAGTGTATCGTTTTTTTTAATTTTCATTTATCAGTAGTAAAAAGTGTATGGAAACATTCATATTGCTTAGTACGTGGATTGAAAAAAAACACAAAACATAATTAAACATACAATAAAAAAGGTTGCATGAATGTCAATTCAATGGCTACCAGTTTTAATAAGATGTTCTAACTTTACTAATTTCAAAGCCAAATGATTGCTCCAAAAGTCAATAAGAACTCGGCGTTACATACGAACAATAGAAGTAATTACAATACTCACGTACACAAGAATACGTAATGCTATCGACTTCATCATATTATATACCCAAAAACGCAGAGTTTTTCTCAAAGTGTGGAAGCTACAAAGGTCCCACAATGAAACCCACAGACCTCATTATTTCTTTTGAGTTTACCACAATTGTCTTTTAAGAGTTTCTTGGTATTGAATTTCTTTGAGAAATAGCTTTCGGAAATCATATTATGACTATGTTTGGAGTGAATAGTTTTTACAACAAGAGTTTAACAAAAAGATATTCAATACTCTATGAAAACCGCTCAATAAGTGGATTACAAACAAAAAATCATTTATATTCCTTCATTTATGATTTTAACTCTACTAATCTACTCATGGTTAAGTTTACACTCAGCTATTTATTATATTACCATCAATTTGGGTAAAATTGCCCATCAGTATAAGATTGGCCCACTACATGGAAAAAAGTATATATAATACCATGATAATACTAATGCCATATGAATTTCTTTTAGTTAAGCAGGTATTGAGTAGCCCCTGGTGGTAAAAATATAAATGAATCTTCAACATATTTTGCTTTATTGTTGAATTTGTAAGCTGTCAGCTTGGAATGATAAAACATAATTTAAAAACTTTTACTGAAATAAATTGGATTAGCCATATTTTCAAATTGTTTTACTAATCTGTAAACTAAATGCTGTATTGTTTTCCATCTCAAGTATGTACAGAATATATGAAAGCATTAAGAAAAGTAGCCAAGATTTTAAAATCACTGGATTTATAGTAATTACAGTGATTATTTGTATTGTGGGCCAAAGTTACCCGAATTGGATAAAAAATTTTCCCCACTTTTTTATCTATATTTGTTTACCAACTATAACAATAAATGTATTTATTTTAATTGAATTTCAAGACATTAGTTCATTTCTATGTAGAAAAATACCACACATAAATGCAATGACGAATCATAAAAATACGAAAACCCTTAGAACTGGCTCAAAGTTACCCAGATTGATTGTACTATTTACGTTTATATTTGAAATGATCAATTAAATTTTGAAAATTCTCATTATATTGCTCTTATTATGTTTTGATAGTTAATTGTAAAATTTATTTTATTGCAGTTAATTGCAGTGGCCTTACAGGATCAAAATGACTGGAACAAAAAAATACGACAAATAAATAAAATTAGTTTTCGGTCACTTTGATCTGGAATTTGTGCAACTTATCAGATAACTTCAAAAAAAGGCATTTCGCCGAATCCTTTTGCAGCTCTGGTGTAGAACTGGTGGGTCACATACGGTTTTCGATGACCTGTTAACTGGAATCATTGACTGAAAACTTTTGTATCAAAATTTTAATGCTATGTTGTTGTCTCTATAGATCTGCACTGCTTTAGGAAAACGTACAGTTGAATAAATATAATATATGATGCTCTCTGAGCCATTTAAATAACTTTGCTGTAAAAGTCTTAATGCGTTTGTCAATTTCGCTTTGAGTTGAAAGGTGTAACAAACGCTACAAATTGTAGCCTTTGAATTAAATTTTCTAATCGTGAGTTCTAAATCAATGAGAGAGTTGCTTAATAATCAGACACCAGCCAAATAAGCTGAACTTGTAATCTATGAAACTAATGTTATTGTTTTAAACATTTATCGAGTAGTAACTCGAAAAATGATGTCATCAATTGTTGATAATCATGAAAGCTTTCCAAGCTTTTTCTGCCAATACATTTATAAAACCTGCCTTTATTTTTGATAATCTAACAAGGTTTTATTTCGAAGCAAATGAACAATGATAAAAGCATGATAAATATTATTCATAAGTATGAAATGTTTTTTACAGAAAAAATCCTTCAAACTAATGATTCAATTATTATGTTGCTTTTTAACACTTCCAATCCAAATCAAGAGAAAGTATATCTGTGCACGGTCCATTTTTGAAAATACATTATTTTTTAACAATTTTCTTCAATTAAATCAAATAAACATAAAATGTTTTTAATTATTGTTGAAGGCAATTTAATAATTCAATTATGTGTGATAATATTGCCCGCATTTCCCTTTGTAGAAGAACCAATTGATAATGTTTGCACATGTATCAAGTTTCTTTGATTTTTGTACATTGTACGACACACCTTTCATGTTCTACAAAGCTTGTTTTGCTGTTGCTGGTATCAAAAAATCTGTAGCCATAATATGGGTTGCATCAGATGCATTGTGATAACTTGTATATAACATATTTGACGGAAATAATAATTGAACTACAATCAAAAAAAAATTTGGGTATCACCTAAATATTTTAATAAGCATGATAAACATGAGATCGGGCCTCCACATAAGTCATCCAGTAACGTGAAAACACGGGTTTGGCACTCAGCATATTAAGAATACTGAAATAAATATTTCGTGCATAATAATATTTAACGGAGGTTCATTATTGCATGAAATGAAATAGGGTATCAGAACAATCAGGAAATAAACGTACGTGGATATTCATTGGCTGAAACATGCTATAGCTAGTAAATTAATATGTAATTATTTCCTACATACAATTTGCCTTATTTATAGAATTGCCTTATGAGTGTTCAACATTTAACTCTGGACTATTATAGATTGTGCGACTCATAATAAAAGGAAACGGAGACATTTTAATAAAAGGTAATTTACATTACATTTTATACAGATAATAATGGTTACATAAGCGTAATACTTTGACCTTAGTAGGAAATTGTCGTTAAGTTTTACAATTCATGGGTAGTGTAAATTTAGTATTTATTTTGCAATATTTTGAAGTATTTATACTCACTCGACTCTCACTTAGTAAAAGAAGTACGTTCAGAAAGGAATGTGGAGAAATGAGAAATAAGTTATAGGTACTATTTAAAAAAAATATGAACACTTATAAAAATGTTTTCATGTAAAATATAAATTAGCACTATTGTCGATACCTATTTTAAAAAATCAGTACAATCATACAAAACGATTTTCCCTCTTTCTAATACTACGTAATTTCAAAAGCGTCTAAAAATTCTTACAAAAAGGGATCCCTGTTTATATCTAAACCATTGTTTCAGCAATACAGATCAATGACGTAAACTTTATGTCCATGCAATTAACGTTTACACACGTTATTATTAATTTTAGCAAACATGCAGGTAATGAAATAATTATCTTTATCAATCAGGGTTTAGCTGCGGCACTACATTGTAAAAGGGTATCTACGGGGCAAAGTTCGGGTGTTGTCGTTTTAACATCGAAACACGGCGGGTGTGGGAAATGGGGCCTCCTGCATCGGAGATGTGCAACCAGCATCAATGCCTGCCGCTACTGAAAAGTTAATAAATTCGTATTTTACAATAAATATGTACAAAAGCACTATATTGTAATAGGAATATCTATGACAGAGACTGGCGTAAGTAATGATAAGCACTGTTCCTCAACAGTACGAGTTAAATTATAATACATCAAATAATCTGATTACTTTATATAACTGTTGTCTGTTTGCCCAAAACTTCATTTATTAATTTATCATAATTATAACAGCCCTTACTAATGGCTTCTAAGTTTAATTTGTTCATATAAAGGCTTGAGTGATACGATACACCTCACCACTAATACGTATAATGTATTCAGTTTTAGTCTTCTAATGTAAACAAGGGTTTCCATATTCGGAGATGTTGTATTAATACAAGGAAAGCTCTCGAGACTGAAATAAATGATGTTTTGTCTTACTGTGGCATGCCAACTTGAATTAACTTTTAAGAAAAACAAAAACATAGAAAACATATTTTTTAAGACATCAAATTAGATTCAGCATTAGCGTTTGTAATACTTTCTTCCTTTGTTTTATGTCAAGTAACACAGACATTTATATCATCATACGCATTACGACAAAAAAACACAGTAGAAAAAGTTATGTCATTGTTATAAGAAAAGTTATTTATTACTGTACGTAGTACTACTTTGTGGAAGTCTTCAAAGCAGTTGTACGAAATTATTTTGTGACAGGAAACGCATACCATAATAAATAAATATTAAATCGTCTTCTTGATAGAAATAAAACTTCATTGTTATTAAATTTGTTCAATCCTTTTTAAAGATAAGTACAATTATTTAAAGATATTATTTGTTGAACTTGAAATAAAATGTCACTGTAGATAATTAAAATAGCTCAAATAAAAAACAAAGTGGCCATTAATAGAGTAAATATTATTTTGGTCACGCATACTAAATATTTGGTTTGAAATTATTAATGAATTTGGAATGAAAATAATTAATTCCCTCCGCATGCTATAAAAGTTTTTTATACATATAATGCGATATAGCTCTCTGCTTTTTCATCCATGCCTTTTGAATTTTTGTTAAAAATTCGTATCACTGGTATTTTAAAACGCCTTATCGTAATAATTGCTCTATGTAATTTGACCCGCTTTGTTGTTATTTTATTTAAGGTTGCTTATTTGTTTTTCTTTGTGGTCTTGCTAGAATGTTAAATAAGAATGGAGAAATTTAAAACTTCTCATTATTTTTAAGAGTTTAATTTACAGAATAAAAAATGTTTTCTTCTTATAATGATTACCAGGAATTTATATTTCTAAATCAATGTTACATTTAATTGTAATATCTATGTAGCATGCAAAAATAAATCAACGAATGAGTATATATTTTAGGCAACTAATTATTTGGTCAGTATCTAATTCAATTAACGGTCAGTAAATATTAAAGAAACGGTCAGTAACAAATGCATAAAACGGTCAGTAGAAAAATAAAAATGCATTAAGGAAAAAAATTTCGTTTTTAGTATCTTAATAGGTATTCTTATCCATGCTTAATTTTATAAGATAATGTTTATTTGAAATCAACGGAAGAAAGTAAACTGAAAACATCTAAATATATACTTTGTATAAAATGGATATTTTTATTCATCCTTAGTCATATGTAATATATGAAGAAAGTGGATTTTATTAAATAAAGCGGTTAAAAGTAAATATAATGACTTGAAATGTTTTATTCATCTATCGCTGATTGAAGAAATTGATTGTACAGGGCAGAATTAGTGTATTATGATAATTATCAAGCACGTTATTTATGCATTATTTTTGTTGATCAAATACAATTTGACATTAACATATTAAAACGTTTGTTTATTTTGTCAAAAAATAAATAAACAAATCTGATTAAAACATTTCGTAGATGTTTAGAATAGCCATTGTTTTGCAAATTATTAACATATAATAGAAATCCAAAATATCGAAAAACGTAGATTTTATTTTAACATTAATTTATTGATAAAAATAAAAAAAAAACCTTCAATAATCTGAATGGTGTTAACTGAGTCTTCTTGATGGTCAAAGATTTTTTTAAAATAAAACACAATTTGTAGTACATAATTGTCACTTGAAAATGGTCAATTGCTGTGAATTGAGTGAAACCGGTATAGAGGGTATTTAAAAGATTTCGAATAAATACAACAAGTTGTGTTTTTTTAAACGTAGTTATTGTTATTTCGAACAATTTTATTAAAATTGTTTTTGATGGAAAATTGATACTGTTACGATATTCATTGTTATAATATTTCAAAATGCAGCAAAACTTTTTGATAAAACTGTCAAACAAAAAAAAAGAGATCAATTTCTATCCTTAATAATCCGTTGTTTTGAACATTGGGATAACTTTTAAGTTAAGAACATACTGTCCTTCATTATTCTGTGAAGTGGTTTAAATACCACAAACCATCTCCAATAGAAAATGTTTATAGCAGGACTATTGTAAACAAGGTTAGTCGACTCGGCCCCGGGGAAATCACTCGGTACGGGCCTGCATAATGTGGCCGAGATGTATTAAAACTAGATCCAATTCTTTTATATTTTTTTTGGTATAAGGTTGAGGCAAAAACTCTTGAGAGTTCACGGCTAGTGTCACCAAAGACATTTGTGACCTGTTTGTATGTGTAGTGACGCAATTTCAATGTTGTTTTCACAGCCACTTTCCAAGCTGTCGATTGACGTTATTTTTCTAAGAAAAATTACTAGAAATAAAAATTTAAAAAATGACAGAATGATACCTATTTTTATTATATTGTTGATTTTGGCATGAAATAATCCTCAAGCACGGGTGCACTTTATCATTTCTTTACTCTCACGGAATTCATTCAAAAGAAGAATCAAGTTTAGTGAATAAAAATGTTTTTAAATTGAGAGACACTTCATTGTGGACACCATCTAGAAAAAAAATCTTCAAGATGTAACTTTCAGACGCATGGTTAATTTTTTTTAATATTCATAATTATGATATAATATCAATATTTCGAGCTGATCTGATGAAATTTAAGAATTAAATTTTATAATTAGATTGATTGACCAAGTTTTTGCTTTTAACTTCATCATCAAATTTGCAAAAACGATACTTTGATTTAAAAATATTTTTAAAGAGTCTTATTTCCATGAATTCAATTAAAAGTCGCAAACTAAATAAAATTTACATTTCTCTTGATTTACAGATTCAGATAAGCATCTGTAACGCAGAACACACACAAACATTATCTCTGCCAGGGCATGCGCATAGAAAATATGTATGGGAGCGTAAGTGTTGAATGATTTTTTTTCACGTGGGTGAAATTTTACCGTACAGCACATACAAACAAACAGACACACACACTCTTTATGTGTGGTTGAAACGTTCGAGAAGAGAATATACACGAAAATTTACATAAAAGAGCATACCATAGATCAGCAATGGCAAATACGTGGAACGCGTGCCTATATTGGCATGTGAGAAATTTTCGGCGGCACGCCAGCAATATAAATAGATAATAGATCAATCGGAATGCCGAATTGAAAATATAATAGTAAAAGGATCATTATGCCCGGTACTTTATAACTGTTAAAAGTGAGTAATCTCATTGTTGACCATTTTTTTCCCCACGTAGTCATGTGAAAGTATTTTTCTATACTGAATCATGTACCTACATATGAAAATCTGGTATGTAGTACTTAAAAAAATTATCAACGACATAATGTGCTGTTGTTTTCAATTACCAGCCTAAAAAATCTCGCATATAACATGACACAAAAAATAATATTCCCATATACTATCCTTAATTTATAGTTTTTTTTTTAAATATATTATAATAAAAATAAAGTAACCATTGTACCAACATAAGATTTTTTTGTATTCAACAAATATGATTATATTATCTGTAGTTAAATAGGAATGGCACCTATTTGTCATCCCTGGCATAGATGATCATATAATTATTATTGTTACGCGTGCTGTGCATGTATTCTGGCCTTAGAGGTTTAAAAATAGTGAGTGAGGGCTAATTTTTTCTGGGGCAAAAATTCTCTGTCTCTCTAAAAAAGCCTCTTCATGGCAGTTATATTAAGTTGGCATAAATGAGCAATACGACATATTAAATAGTAAGGAATACATATATTATTTTAAAAAGCTCAATTATTAATTAATGAGCAATCAATACAGGCATATTTTTATTTTGGTTTCTTAAATAACTGTATTAAAAAAACCTTTGGCATCATTGATTTATTTATCAGGTATAAAGATTCTTCATTAGATAGTTTTATTATATTAACTAAGGTATGTATAAGAATTGAAAATGTAAAAAGCAAACAAGTGTGACACTACTTTCATTAAAACGTTTAATAAAAAAACATGTATTATTTAAAATATACTTTAAATTTTTTTATTATGGCAAAGGGTCATTAAAACTCTCAATTTTCAATTAGGAAATAGTTTAAATTGGCTAAATAGCTTGATAGATATTTTTATGACATTTTTCAAAACTGATATTCAGTTTCAAAGTAATTAGTTTCTCGAGCTAAAGCAAAAACACAACAAAAACTGTGCCGTTGACTTATTTTAGAACTCGCTCAGAACTTTAAAATGTCATTTTTCAAAAACAACTGCACGCAGACATTTGCCTCCTGTATTATTTGAAGCTCGTGCAGGGTGAACTTTGCAATTGCCTGCACCACGAACGGTATTTTTTCGGACTCGTTAAAAGTTATTCGTAGCATGGTTATTATTTGCAATAAATGCGAATGCACGGCAATAATAAATGAGAAATAATCTTAGCGCACGTGAAAACACCGTACCAGGATTGTTCAATGAATGTAGCAGCATCAAATTTGTACAGTAATACGATGTCTATCTTATCCAATTATACAGCAACTATAGTGAATAGGAAAAAATATTATTTAGAAAATTGTGTTATTGATTTGGTTATTCCGAGCGTTAAAATTGTATATTGTATAAAAACTAACACCAATGTGTCACAGACATATGAAAATTTATCTACCTGAGAGAAAAAAATATTAATTATAAAAATAGGTATACAAAATATGACTGATTACTTGTAAGAGTCTTTCTTAACCGTATCACCGCTTCCTTTGGTCTGCCACAACTGCCCCTAGCTCCTTAAAACACGATCCTATAAGAACGCAGTAAGTTTATACGTTATAAAAGAGCTTTCGACATAGAGATTTTTTCAATTTTATTGGAATAACTCTACTATATTAAGGTGAAGGTAACTTAAGAAAAGTATCAATAAATTGCTACTAAATTAACAGTCATTATGGATTAAATAAACTGCAATTTTTTCTATTACAATATATTGCAAAATCTGTAATACTAAACATGATTTTAACACTAAAGTCTTATTGTTTTTAAAAACAAGACTGCTCAAAAACTAAACATTCACAAGTTGAAAAAATCATCAAAAGAGGTACTTATATTTAACTGAAAAAGAAGTTTTTCGAATGATTTTAATTATGTAACAGAATAATCTCTTGTAAAACAATGTTTTTGTGAAAGGGATAATTGTATTCGCTTACAATGAAAAATAAAATAAAGGTGCCTGATTTCAGTAAATACTTGTAACACTAAGTGAATAAGTGGTGGCGAATCTTTGAGTAAATTGAATATTTGTAATCATCTTATCAAGACAATGAACAGATTTAAGCCTTGAATAGAAAAAATTAAATAAATTACTCAATGCTTTCTCTTGCCATTCTTGATCAAATAAAACTGCTTCGAAGACTTTATTTGAAGCACGAGGCATAACGTAGGTAGAGGTAGGCGGAAATTTAACTAAATATACCAAAAAAAGCTTTTAAAAGGCGTCTGTGCTTTCTCTTACCTGTATTACTTTTGAGAATTTTTGAACAAAAGAAGTTATGTTGGTTTTGAAAGAAGATTTCGTTTTTCAGAATAATACATAATACGATGAATAAAATGTGAACCGCCTTGCAAAAGCTTGACATTTCAAATGAAAAGTATCTGATCATTAAACATTTAAGGGATACTTTAAAGATACGCGGAATCACTCCGCTTCTTCTATTTAATAGCTTTATCGATTTAGAGCTTGTTTTTATTTTATTTTTAATAGATTTTTTATAATTTTGGTTTTTATATCAAAATAAGTATATAAAAACATTTCGTTTTTTATGTATAAACTATGTTTCCCGAGGTGCCAAAAACATATTGTAGTAAAATGATTATGTGAAATTATATACTTCTTTTGTGTAAATAGTGTAATATATCTTCTTTTATTTTTCTTTAATGGTGACGGCATTTATTTAGGTTTTTTATGTATTGTTAAAAGTTAAATGATTTTAATTGACAAATATTTTAAGTGTGCTATCGGTTTATAAAACATTACATAAATAATCCTATGGCACGAAAATATCATAAATAATACGTAATCTGAGAGTGTTTTTATGAAAAAAATAATCAAGGTTACTGAAAGTACATCACAGTGGATTGCCACTGACAGTTAAAAAAGTGGAGTTAGATTATAATTTTGTGTGTAAATGACACTACAGATTTTTCTTATAGTGTGTTTTGAAGATATATTAATCTTGAGTTTTCATTTTCCCATTTCTTCGGTTTGTCCATTCCACTATTGATGAAATATCCCCAGTATCTGTCTTTCTTTATTAGATGTCTTCTTTACGCTGACTAGTAATTGTATATTTCGATTACCCAGTGGCTCACTTTTTATCTAAAGATGTTACTAAACAATCTTCGTTTTCAGGAATTAACCGGACCAGCAAACAATATATCTTGCCAACAGTTCATTATTACTATCTTCAATATAACAACATTCATGACTATTGATTTTCACCCTGCGTGAGTCTTTAAATGCTCACCAGCTTGCTTACTTTTCAGCTGTATAAGACTATATTAAAATATTCGCAATACATAATATTAAATTTTGTGAACTTATAATATCGCTGTAGATTAGATGTCAACAAATATTGCTTATATAATTAACACAAACCAATGCAACCGCGTGAGAATCAACGGCCGTTTAGGTAATATGCTAAATGTTTAATTAGATTACCAGAGCAGTGCAGGATCACAAACGATAACTGAAACTGGCAAAACGTGGATAATGTTTGCAATAACAATAAAGTATGACCTGAAAGCGTGAACTATTTGTAATTCCCTTATTAAACATAGAAGCAAACGCATCTCAGGCATTCACAGAATAGTGATTATACGCCATTGGGACTGTGTACTTTTGTTTAAGCTTTTTATGAGATTACTGCCATTCAATTTGCTTTTCACGCGTATAATTCAAAAAGCAGTTTAAATTTTATGAGTTTGGATGCTATTGTCTTTCATTTATTATGACCCCTCGTTGTGTAAAGACGTTTGTTTGGAAAGCATCTTTATGGTCGATAAAAGCTGTTTTAATAATGTTAAAGAGCGATATTCTACATTTATAGATGCTCTTTTCCACATACTTTCCCTCACTAGTTATAAGATAAAATGTGCAAAATATATTTTCTTTATTATGTTAGGATTTTCTTTAATAATATTAGCATCTGTGGCGTGTAATGTACACAACAAATGAAAAATGTTACCGTACTTAAAATATGAAGCTGCATTAAGATTATTTTTATTCTCATTCCGGAACTTTTTTAATTCCATCCAGACCAGAACTGAAGTTGATCATAGAATATATAGGATAAGATATAAATAAAATATTCAAAATAATAATTCATATTTTACGAATTCAATAAACTTTGAGTTTACTTCAACTGTTAGCGTATTGTATTGGAGTGCGTAACATTTTCATTCTAATTTTACTTCATTAAATGTTCGAGAATGAAAGAGATAAAACAAAGAATTGAATCTGTAAAAAATATTTTTTTTATTACGACTATAAAAACCTAATGAATAATGAATGATATCATCAAAAATAAAATGATTTGAAAGGTCGATATATTGGCTCTTAGTATAAAGCAGTGGTTAGCAACTCACAGGCAACTAAGTGTCCACGAAGCGAATAAGTTCTTCCGCATTACACAAACTTTTTAATATACTAGATCTGCTTGAAGTTTATTTAAATTATACAAACTTAACAACAGTAAGAAAAGTAATAAGTGAACAGCTTTATTTTTATCGTAGTAGACGGTGATTTGTTTTTCTCTTTATGCTAGTCAACTGTATTGAAAATTCTGCTTGAGTATAGCGATACATCCCAGGACTCGTGACTCTTCACGGGAGTCTACTTTCATCTGGTTATGACATATAAGCTGATGAACTGCAAATGCCAACTATCAAAATAATGTTTTTTTAAGTACTTGACATTAACAAAGCCATAATATCGTTATTTGTTATAATAAAGTTATTCTTGGTGTCTGCCTTAATAAAAGGTTGCCGGCTACTGATTATATAAAGGTAGTTGATATAACGAAACCCACGCCATAAACATTTTAAAATACAATTAGTTTATACTTAAGAAACTTTATGTATAAAATACTTAAAATAAATAATAAGTTTATCTGGATAGTATTGGTATTCCTTATACTCTTTGAAAAAACAATTTATGTTTTTTATTACTACCGTCATTAAAGATAATAAGTACTCGCCTGCCTCACTTGTCTATTGCACGATGGACATTAATTCCTTCGCAGAAGTGGGAAAGTCTCCTCTAAGCGGTTTTAGAAGTTGACTAACAATCATAATGGAGTATGTGTTGTATTCTGAATCGTGAATGAGGCTTCACAGCTTATAAACAATACAGCATTATGTTGCCCTATCGTTCTGGACATTTTGGTATGCTGTGTTCAACCTAGCGGTCATTTTAATGAGATTAATGGATCCATTACAATGCCCATATTTGATCATTGTCAAACTTAGTCGCGATAGTTAGTATAAGCCTTGTATGTAATAGGTAATAAGCTGTAGAAAACTTTCTATTTTTAGTAAGGAATGTTTAATGAGGTGTAATCTATAAAAGTCTTGTTACATGTCATTATAGTTACTCTATATACCGATATTAAAAAGTTGTTTACAATGTGATATCAAAAGTTATGTAATATAATATAATTTTCACTTTTAAGGTGTTAACTGTCAATTAGTATTGATGGAAAGGAAAAACACTAAAAAAATATATAGGAAATGCCCTTTCACCAACTTTTTTTAAGAAAATGATGTTTTTTACCCCTTTATTATTTGTAATTTTAAAACCAGTGTTGCCGAACCTTTTTACTCATGGGGACTGGTAAAAATAACAGAAATATTTAGCGGGTCGCATAAAACAACTAATATTTAAGAAGAATTTTGTTTATTGGCTTTCAAATCTTATTTTATAACATTTATATAATATAATAGTCGGGTTGCATTTTTGTCTTTTTATTGCTAATTAATTTAACTAGCTGCATATTATACAATGCCAGCTTATGATCGTTTTTAGATAAAAAACACAATACGAACACTTGCTTAGCTGAGACAAAAGATCCTTAGATCTAGAATCATTAAAAATACGATTTGCTTGAAATTTTCGCTTACGGCCATTTAAAATGGGTGGCAAGAATTTTGGCGGACCGTAGCCGATCCGCGGATTATCACTTGGGAATCAATGATTTAAACAACTGGAATTATTAATATACATCTAACTGATTTGTGGACACAATTACCTTGCAGAGTAGTCTATTTTTGAGTTTTGAACACAACAATTAAAAAAATGACGACTGAACATCTTAAAACTACTAAGATAAGTTAGTTTTGTGCAAAACCTAGAAAATGTTTTGTTGATATTTGTATGTAGTATAAGTATTTTAAACAAACAAAATATTTAAACAAAACTTTTTGCTTATTATTTGGATTAATATGGTTTAATATATAATATCTGTTAATTAAGTTTGCCTCAACTCATTGTGTGGTAAGAAATCATTTAATTTTCACATCCGACAAAATTACTTTATGAAAATGAAAGTACATTTAGAACATTTTTCTTGAAGGCTTATAAAATATGAAAAGCATAGGGTAGGAATACACTCGTTTTCACGCGACAGATGATACACACGTGTCCCAAATGTGACAGGTATTTCATCAGCATTAGCTAATGTCAAGGGATACGTGGATTTCATGACAAGGCACTGTTTTCGTGTTGCTAAGTGTCTAGACATGGAATCTCTAAGAAGTGTTTTTATCTTTTACATTCGATGATATAAAAAATCACTCAAATGTATTTAATTCAATAACATCGTTTATTTAATAATTATCTGAGTACATAAAATATTTGTTTTCATAAAAAATAAATTTGACGGTTAACTGTCAAATTATCATAGATATGAATTTTTCCTACTTCGAAAATATAAAATCAAAATTGCCATTGGGAAGAGCTTCAAATTTTTGCAACGGTATTGGTTTGAATGCTTATATATATACCGATAGTGAGTTTATACGAATAAAGTTTTTTAAGAAGAAATTGTCTTTGTTTTTTTTGAATTTTTATGTATTTCGTTTGTGTGATCAAGTTTTCTTTAATTTAACTTGTTTACATGGTTGCATCACAAAAGCAATACGCTACAGATTTTGTGATTCTATTTTGTAATGTATTTTTTAAAAATAAATTGAAATTTGAATCTATTCTATTGGTATGTAGATAAAAGAGTACCATTTTCTTTATATAATTAGTTAGAATTACTACGTTTTCGTGGCTCAAATCATTTCGGATTTTCAAAAATGAAAAAGATAAGCAATACAGGGAAAACTCAAAACAAGTCTAAGATCAAATATTACAATAAAACGAGAAATAACAAAAAAATATAAATATGATTTTAAATGAAGAATATACACATTTAGGAATAGGATTCCAATGTTGAATACTGGACGTGATTTCACCGTAGAACGGATTAAGATGATGATGATGACAATTATGCAGTTTAGAGGGCGATTACAGAATGAATCCAGTTCATACTTCTTTGTTTATTTACACGGTCGTGTCGAAATAATTTATATTGTCATGACTTAATTTGACGAGTGTTCACCTGTTACGCAGCGTCTGCAAAAGTCCATGTAGAATATCGGTAAAACAATATTTTATTTGACCAGAAGTTTTTTGTGCCAAGTCAATAATGCTGATGAAAATGACAAGCATAATGTTTCGTTACGGGAAAATATTACGTTTCGGGTCTGCATCTGTAGGGTTATGTATCCTACACATTTTATACGAATACTATACGTGATTATGTGAAGTCAATATGGTCAAATTAATAAAATGTGATTCTTTTAAAAAATAATTTCATTTCAATCTACCGTTGAACTTATTTATGATTAAGATATTAATTTTTATGGTCGTATATATCTTGAAGAAAGAATGCATTGTAGATATATCGATCTATATATAGTTTTGCTGGTATAGCCGTTTAATAAACGACATATCAAATGTAGGTCTATTAAGGCTTAAAGTCAACCAACCGTAGAATGTTTAATGGCACGCAGTCGAGGAAATTTCTTGACGCCCCCAGAACATTGAATCTTTTGAAAGTTATTCGATATGACTTATACTGATTATAAAAGTGTTTAAAGTATAAAAAACTGAGTAAACTTAGATAGAAATTAAGACTGGTGATTTTAAGCGAGCATGTAGTGTTAAACTAATTATAAATTCTATCAAATTAAGTTTTATACATTTATTTTTCAGAGATTCGATATCTTTACAAATTTACATTACACCATGCTAATCGGAGTTTACATATTATCATACATTAAAGTCTAATGCATCATTCTATATATATGGCATACGAAACGTATGTGACTAGACACGAATAAATGTCTACTTTTATCAGTAGTCTGGGAACGACAAACATCGCGGGATATCAAAAGTTTTCCAGAAAAAAAAGAGAAGATTTAAACTATAGAAAGGGCAACATACAGAGTATTGAGATGTTGCTCAGATGACACAATAACCTCACGAAAAATTTGCCTCCAAATGTGGATGGGATGTGGTGAAGCTTTTATCTATAAGTGCATTGGTAACGGTTACTAAAAAAAGCGATGACTAATACACAACTGATTAATATCACAACACAAATAAATAGAAGACAAGGAAGCGGTCAAGTTCCAAATGTTATTTCAAATATATACACAAAAATAGGACGACATCAAAATTTAGCAAGACATTACAAATGGTTTCAAGTGCTTTTGTACTGATGTAAATAGTAATTTATAAATTGCTTTTAACTTTTTTTGTTTGCATAAATGCATAAAATATCTGTCATGACATACACTTTGATCCAGATATTTGACAAGTAAGTGAGTACACAAATGCTAGGTTTCCAAAGTTTTGTTATTCAGTTTTTATTAATTTTCATTCAAAACAGCCGATGAAACAAAACGAAATTCCGTAAACGAATACAAAAAAGCGAGAAAATATCGATTTTGCATAATGAAATCAAATTATATTATTCATAAAGGAATCAATTTATTTCGAGGTATTTCTTCTATCTTCTTTGCTGAATAAAATCCATAATTGAATAAAAAATCTTCGAATACAATTTGAATGTCATAAACAATTTTAGTATGTCACTCAAATAAAATATATAAGAAATTAACGACGAAATCGTAAAAAGATGAAACACTCCCATGTTTAAAAGTCAAAAATAGATTAAGGGGTGGATGAATTTTTAGGGAATGGAAGATGGCAATATGAATCAATTTTGAATATATGAAAAGGTTTTGAATTCTACAATTTAACTTGCAATAATTTATTTTTAAGTAATTTTCCATCATCGATCGTGGAATATTTTTAATCAGCATGTCTCGTAGACTTCTGATTCAAAATATTGACTGGTATATTCTTATGGGTTTTTGTCTTGGTAGGTTGTGTGGTCGAGGGCTCAAACCTCTGAATCGAAATTATCATTTATCCACTTTTCAAACGATTGCTCACCGGAACCCTCATTGCAAAATAAACTTTTCAGACTGTTATTCGATAAAAAATCGATAAATTGTATAAATCATGTGATTTTATTGTAGCCTATTGTATCATATCTTCAAGGATCAACATTTAATTTATGTAAATACGTCTAATGCCCGTACACCTTCATTTTATTTTATACATAAACTGGAAACATATACTTATATTTTATAAATTGAAAGTTTAGAAGTTTATATAGATCTTTACTTCGTTCTTGTTATAAAATTACATAAAAATGTCTTTTGCATACGTTTGTTTCCATATTTTTGAGATTAGTAAACTTTTAGCATCGTCTGCCCAGGACGGTCCCCAAGTTGAAAACCAGCGTTTTATAGACACTCAAAGAATCCGTAAGTGGCTCTCCGCCCCACCTCCATAATACGTGACACAAAAAATATTGAGAGGAATAAGAAAACGTAGCAAAAGCTCGTGAGATAACGAAAATGTTATAAATTTTTAAGAGAGATCCTTCCATCTCCCGCGTTCGAGAGGTCTCCAATCTTAGACTGAAGAAGTGGTAAATACAAAATCTCCTTTATTATTTAAAGTCAACTATACGCATAATATATTTCTAAATATTATAGTCACTTATAATATTTAAGATAAAACAAATATTTATTTGATGCTAAACTTACTCTATCTATTTCAATAGACGAGTCGAATTGCTTTTAGTATCTTGAAAGACCGAAAAAATACTTTGCCTTTTAACTTTGGGATACATTGTGGAAATTGTTTATCCCCGTTTATTGCAAATTGTAAAAGAAACAAAAGATAATTTACAGTTTTTTTAAAAGATGAGTTATTTTACAATTTAAATCAAGTGACAACCGTTAAACATGTTTTTTAATAGAATTTGCATTACCACCACTACTGAAAAGAAAAATCCGTTAAATTATTCAAGAGACAATTAACGTTGTGGAATAATCTTTTTACTAAATAAATAGACTTTATCATGGCGAGATATTTTAAAAATCGCTCACGCAAGAAGACAAATTGAATAATGTGATTTTTTCTTTTGTAGCCATTTATACTCTATATTTATAATTTATATTGATGAAAATAAATAATTCAAAAATTTACTTTACTATAAACGGTATTATTATATTATTGAAGAGGAAAAAAATGTGAAAGGAGAAGGTAATGGCACCGATATTTTTTTTTAAATAGTCGACGTGCTGCCCATGAAACTTATTAATAACTTAATTCAAATAAAAGATAAAAAATATATATAATATTTACTAACCGAGATTCTTTTTACTGTCACTTATTACTAGTGGGTTGGGATGTGTAAGATATGTCATAGATTGTCATATTGAGATACTCTCAAAACAATGTTTAGAAGAATAGGAGAATGTGTCGACCATATCTCAAAATGACAATTTCTGACATTTTTGACTACACACCTCGACCCACTAACTGGTTTTCGATAATAATAATAAAAATAGCTCTACGGTATCAATAAAGATATCTTTATATCGTCTAATACGAAATAGAAATGATGATTGCGCTGAGCTATCTAGAATTAATAAAACATTTTTATTGAAGACATGAATTCATCAGTCACCGTTGAGGTTTCATTATTAAATAAAATTGATAAATATATTTATGAAGGAAAAGTATTTTTTGTTGCATTGATCGTTACTCATTTCAGGCAACGGAGATTTTCAAACACTGTCTCTGAGGTTTTGAAATTGGGATTTTATTTAAAAAGACAATTGATTTTAAAATCGAATCCTTGCAGTCTGTTCTGTGTGATTGCCCAGGTATACAATAGTGTGACTGATCGGTAATCCGCTTAATATTGTTGTTCACAAGTCCATAGAGACGATGATAAAATAATTGATTCAAATATTTTAAATGAAATTTTAAACTGTTTAAAATCGATAAATGTAATAGAAATCAGGTATGATACGTATGATTGTCATGTTAAACAATTACTTGAATGTGATACATTTTCTTCTCAAAATACACAAAAATATTCAAAGGAAAACTTATACTATAGAACTCAGGTTCTGTTAATTTATTCAAGCCAATATTTTCAGTATGCTAAACATCTTTAATAGAAAGTATTAATTACTAATTATATAATGAAGAATGATAGCAGTGATTTTCAATAAAAACAAAATATCTTCATTGTGTTTCACAATCTATAAATTTTGTATTCAAAACTTCATCAAAGAAAAGTAAGACAAACTAGCAAAGTCTAAATGCAAAGTCAGCAAGCGGAGATAATGAATACGACGTATTACAACCACTTTAGTTTGCAAAACATCAAAACTGCTGGCTGCATGAATTACATACCCTTGAGTTGCAGAATTACACCCAAAATATACGTTAATATAAATCACAGCAAACAATTTATATGAAGGTAGATATAAGGGTTCCTCAATATTGCTTCATATAAGATAAACTTTTAATGTTCGCTATAATAAAAAGAAAAGTATACATGTATACCAAAATACGATTTAAGCAAAATTATATTTCATACGATTCGAAGAATAATTGCTCGGTAATTTGTCACATATAAGTGACAAGGTTATAATAACATTATTACATATTCCACTTATTTGGTTTGTTTCATTATATAAGACAGATAAAATTAGTTGTCTAGGGATGAAGGCAATAGATTGTTGTGAAACGTTTCTCGTTTTTATTGTGTAGTGAGCTACACCTTACTTACATTACGTTGAGAATTCTGCGTTGCACTAATAAGGAAATTGATATTTTGGGTGATCAGTGCAACTACTGATGAAACTTATTCGATTAAGAATTTAGTACCAATTAAGAGTTAAATGAAGCACTTAAAATTAATGACATGAAATAACATTTCCACAAACAGCAGACGACGTCGATGGTCATGACGTAATCTCACCCAATATTGAAAATCAACCCTAAAATGTTGTTGAAGACAATAAAAATCAAATTGGTATGTCAGTTTTTTGATTCATAATTTCTGCTTAAAGTTCGGAGCAACTTGACTTCCACTGAATATTTCAACATAACTTGTTAAGTGAGAACTGATTGTAGGTCAGTAACTAGACCTTTATTTTATATCAAAGAAAAGTTCGCCTACCCGATTTTTACTGGTCTATATTTTTTTACTGTCCCTCTATACAATACATAGTATTTTGAATTTCTTCCCAGAGCTAATAACACTTTTCAGGTATTTTATACTTCAACTTCACCATTGTTAATAGTTATTAGACCTATACTCTCAATCACATAGACAAATATTTGAAGTAGAACACTTGGTAAATTGACTGTCCTATATGTGGGTATCATTAAAAAATGCGGATAAATCTATATTCACGGTATCAAATGTGATTAATTTAAGAGAGTAAGTTAGAAGAGATGAGAAATTGATTTCTTAGGTTACAAAAATTTAAATAAAAATTATTTCACTTAAAAAAGTATGCCATAATTATGATGTTCGTATAAGTAAATTTCGTAAGTAATAGTAAGTAAAAGTAAGTAATGTTCGTACTAAGTAAAGTTTTCGTAAAATTCATGCATATTCCAAATAAATCCACCAGTTTGTCTATTAGCGAATGTTTGAAGCATATCGCCGCTTTGTATGAAGTTTATTTTGAAATGTAAATTAGACCAAAACAAAAAACCCCTCAATTACGGGAATTCGCAAAAAGTGAGAACTGGGAAAATTTTCCCTATAAAAATAATGAAAGTAACAAAATGTTTTGTAATTTTTTAGGAATATAAACAGTAAATTCAAAATATTATTCCAGTTATTATCAATGTGGTACTCTGTATTCTTTTACTGTGGTATATTAAATGAAGATATATTTAGAATTCAAAACACACATTTATTTATTTGCATTTACTTTTGAATTACTGTCAATCTGGGTAACTTTGGCCCAGTTCTGAGGGTTTTTGTATTTTTATGGTTCGCCATTGCATTTATGTGTGGTATTATATTGAAAATAGAAATGAATTGATGTCTTGAAATGAAATTTAATTAACATACATAGATTTATTGTTATAATTGGTAAATAAATATAGATAACCCGACCACCAAAGGTTACCTTTGCTTAACTAAAAAATATTCATTTGGCGGTAGTATTATCATGGTATTATAACAGCACCCTTTTATATGTAGTTGGCCAATCTTAGACCGATGGGCAATCTTACCCAAATTGATGGTACGTAACGTAATAATTATTTATTTCTACATTTGAGAAGTTTTTAGAAGTACAATTTTGCAAGTAATTCCTATTAACATTTTTTACTTTACTATTATAAAATTGTCAGCGTCCGTGGCGGAGTTGGTAGTGACGCAGTTGGTTTTCATAAATTGATATTTCTGTTCGTAGTTTGAGTGTTTGTATTGTCTAAAACTCCCTCCTCACCCACCCATCCCATCCTCACGGGGCGTAGCGAGAGCGATTAACTAACCACTAGTCCTGTCCTAGCTCTATTCTTCTATCCCTACTCTCTTCGATAAAGAGAGATTGAGCAACTGAGTAACAAACCGTTCTCATAGAAAATTTCTGTTGAGATATTTCCATTAGGAGACCATTTGCTCCACATTGGAAGTGGACATGGAAAAAATAATTATAAAATAAATCTTCTTTCGTTACAGATATAACGATTTTCATTGTTGATTTTTATAACAATTAATATAATGCGATGAATTTTATGATTATAATTATAAATATATTGTAAAATGCCAGTTAATGTTATTTTCAATTTTAAAACTTATTTTTAATGGTAACTTTTATACATGGCTGTTATATAGAAATTACAAAAATTAATCAGTTTGGCATACACTAAATTATTTATGAATCGTAGCTTAAGTTTTCTGATACTTGATCACTTTTTAAGTTTTAAGATAAGTACCGCGCTGATTTTATAATAGACATTTTTTTAATCTATAAGTGATTCAAAAGTCAAACGGAAAACTAATATTTGTTATATTTATTGCGACATCAGTATTTTTTTATTTGCATAACGTTTATACCCGTTGTGTGGAATAAAGATAAAAGTCTGTGACACTGAAATATCAAAAATGGGGTGAGAGTAACCGGAATTAAAGCAGAGTATACATGAGTCAAATTTGGTTGTCTCTTAAATCATGTTGGAGCTGGGAGGATCCATAAAAACAAACTTCGGAATGAATTAACTTTTTCTGATAAAGTGAATTGAAAAAATACATGAAATTAATTTAAACAGTTAAAAAAAACTATCAACTAAAATACTGCGATATGTTCAAAAACGTTTCATGATTGATTATACTCGATTATAATGTAGTAATATATTAGATAGAGTATAATAATATAATGATATGACCTTCAATAATAAAAGCAGTGCAACAAAACTGTGGATTTTAACAACGAATATTTCAATTATTAAAAACAATGAGAAAAACCCTCTTTAATTCAGCACACAGAACGAATAAATCAATCATGTAACGAAAATATCTGTTTTTTGGATAAGTTCAAACAATGCCTTTAGATTTTGATAAACAGAATATTTACCAACTCTGACCGTTAATATTGCCCATTAGAAGACATAAAACCAGGGTTTAATTTTATTTTCAATCATTCGCTACTGTGATCTCATAAAACATGCAAACGCATTACAAATTCATATGGTTTAAACAGGGATGGGTAAACTTTATGGCAATGATATGAATATATTACTGTGGTTAATATTTTGCTAACCCTTTCGAAGTCGAATTATGTATTAAAACTTTAATATGAAAATAATCTCCGATAATTTGCATCGCATGCAAAAAATATAAATAAAAATTAAGGATTTATCTCATTTTATGAACATTAAATGCCGTGGCTGTTTTGTTCATTTATAAATAAAAATACTGTGTACTATTTTTTGATTTCAGATTTATTTAAAAGTAAAAGAACACACTATCGAAGAGTTTAAATGTGAAAGTGTGGTTGTAAAAATAATCAAACAATGAAAATGTGTTTGATGTAGATATTTTAATATTAAGAATACACTAAATGGTTTACACTTAAATAGAAACAACGTTGTATAAATATTAAAATATTAAGAATATTCATTTATTAAGATGTCAACGACAAATAATTTAAAACTAAAGTTATAAATAAAGGGAAAAATTGGGCACTTCTGTAATGAAAACGTTCCACGATTTGGTTGTCAGATGAGAAACAATCAAGGTAAGTGCAGGGCCTATGAAGTGCTGTCCGCATCACGTCCGGACCCATGACGTTGATCAGTCATCTCACTGGGATAACAGGGACTTGCATACTCGACAGCTCAAGTCACTTGCCGCAAATGAATTGGGGTTTTGGGGTTTCTAAACGTACATGAATGTTAGTATGTTAATTTAGTTAATACCGTGCTTATATTATGCAAGATAAATCATCGTTAATTGATTAATTATCTCTAGTTCATCTAAATAAATACTACTACAGTAAATTGTGGAGTCAAAATTATATAAAAATAAAAAAAGGATTTATAGAATATGAATTAAACGTATAAACCTTTGATAATTCCGAAAAAGTGGGGACTAGAGATGAAAAGAGAACACATTCCATTTTCACCCACAGTCGCAGTAGAAATCGGCTTCAGGTCGGGATAAACTCTCCGGACACAGAAAAATCCCAAGTCTTAGCGATAATATCTTCTTTTATTGGAGTTCAGTGCTTAGTAATAAAATTCACATATGATTTCAATCAATACAATTGATAAAACTTACAGATGATATTCCAGCGATTTGTTAAGCGTACAACAGACTAGACTTCTGAGTAAAAATATATATTTAAAAATGCAAATGCGACCCTTCCGGAATCAAACGGTCTCTCTGAAAAAATATAATGACGGGTCGAATTTTGAACCTTTGATAATGAGATTGATGTAAGAATTTACTAATAACAATGTAAAAGACTTAACATATGATCTTGCCCTATTGTAAGAAACGACTGCCGATGGTTTTGGACTTTTTAAAGGCGTATGGTCCGTCCAATAAGCTTGGGCGGTGTCGCCTTTTTCTTAATTTGTTCTCGTCAGACACCTTTCTACAAATCTTTTAACAGCAGTATTAATTTCATAACGAAAATCTTAATTGTTTGAAAAAAAAAACGGTTCTCGGAATTGTTTTTCACAGATAATATTGTAAATTGTAATAGCCCAAATCCGTGTTGCAAAGTTTACAAATTTACCCATCATTACTGTTAAGGTGTTAACAGTCAATCCTTGGTGAAACGGAATATTATTTTTAAAAATACAACACATTTTTTTATACTGTTTCCACAATTTTATTTGATTAAGAAGACTGGTTTCGGAAATTGCAAGCATTTTCAATGGATATTATCAGAGATGCCAGTCATGATGATTATATTAAATTGTGTTATCGTTAAAAAATGTGTTTAATTTTTTTTCATTTAACATTTAACATTTTTTTTCACCTCTCTCTATAATCCTTCCTCATAGTACTATTATTAAATTAAATTCATCATTCATAAATACTGTCATTTTCGATGTGTTTATTCCCGCTGATCAAGCTCTGGAATATGCAGGCTTACCATATAAGCATGAATAGAATGCCAAATTAGTCAACATAAATAAATTATATCATAATTATTTCGTTTATTCCTGTGAGCATCGAAAATTGCATTCTAATTTCAGAATCTCACATAGCGTTATTACACCCAGCTTTTTTTGGTTATACGTATATTTCAAATATTGTTTAAGTACCAAGACTACTGAGATCAGCAAATATGATTTTTTTATGTGCTATTTTCACTTAAAAATGTGTCGAAAAAGGATTATGTATAATACGACACAACGCAAAAGCACAATTTCATTGTGTTATTGAGCACACCGACTCATTATCTCATTACTTTAAGACGAGTTATTTGTGCAACACGTTACGTTTAATTATGTAAGTAAGTAAGTTTAAACAGATGTATTTAATCGGAATACTTCTAGATAATAAATATTATATTATATAGACGTAATAAGGTTAAAGTAGATAAAATATTTGAATAAGAAACTCAATTTTACAGTTAAAAATGTTCTCTTAATAAGTTTGTCGTAAAAGAAAAGACACACTACACACAATAATTATCGGACTACTCAATTGTTATATTATTGTTTTCATTATTCTTTGAGGCATTTGCCAAATTATGTAAGTTTAGAAATAGCCTACCAAAGCTTCCTTTTCTCTTTGGTTATATGGAATATATAGTATTCAGGATAATAGTTTTACTTACTTCTAAGCATTGCAGTGTTATACTATGAGAAAGAGCTCTTACAAACCCACAATGTTTCCTTAAGAATCTGTCTTCACGATAAATAAAGCTAAGGCCTGTATAGCGTTAAATAAATTATTCGGTTATGAAACTCAAATAAGTATTTATTATTTTTGTAACGAATAAGCAAGGTATAAAAATTGATTGGAAAATGACTCGTAAATTTTATTAGCAATGGAATATCATAGAAATTGATTGTTACTGTCGGGCCTGATATATTATTTACATAGATTGAAGATGCCAATTTAATTGAAAATCATTTTTCGTTAAGAATTTTTCCATTCGTACAATAATTGTATAATTCAATTCAAATGTTTCATCATTTTAGCAAAGTGTATTTTTTTTGTTCTTTAAATAAAACACAAATCATTTGTACTACTTCCACATGTTTATAATGATCAGGATCAATTTTGCTCACCACGAGCATTATCAAATGATGTTGATAGTTGAGTTGATAATGTTCGTGATTAGCGAAATCGGTCTTGATCATTATAAACATGTGAACGTAATACAAATGAATTGTGTTTTATTTTTTAAAATATAAAGCCTTTCCATCAAGAATTGACAGTTAACACCTAAAAAGTGAAGGTGTATTTCCACAAACGAGTTTAGCTACGTTCTACGTATAAACGTCAGTCTTCCATTTTTGTATTTTTGCTATCTTTGTCCTATTTTTCCAATAACATCTATTGTTGTGCAAATAAAATTATTAATTTGAAGATTCAATTCACGCTGTTTTATTTGAATGAGTACTTATTGTGGCGGCAGCACAGTGATGGCTTTTTCGGTGACTATACGATTTCAACCAAAAATATCAATTTGAGTAGTTAAAACTGAAACATTATTATAACAATCAAAATAATGAGCACTTTTGAAGAATTACTTAAAATCCATTGTGATATTTTTTGCTGACTTTTGAAGGCCAACTCTTATTAGTTATTATTAAACGGCATTATAATTTAATGAATACGAACGATAAAAATAAAATATGTAATGTAGGTTCAAAAAATATTCCCGGCTTATCATAATGTTATCAATTCAGCCAGTGCTTCAATCTTTTACCCATCCTAAATCAACAGTTTTATGCGACTCACTAAAAGTGGTTATAACAATCGTTTTATTACGATGGATACTTCATTTTTTTCGTTACATAATGAAATTTAAAAATTGAGTCAGAATAGCTCATATGGATTGAGGCTCAATATTTATCTACGACTTCAGATAAGTTGGCGAACTTACGACTTCATTCATTCTTAGTCCTGGTGTAAAATATATAGGCAGATTGGATTTCAGCAAATAAAAAATAGTTTAATCCTATACATCTAAAACACAATCATTAAATTGTATCGGTGTACCAATATAAATTAGTTATGCACCCATGCTTAGTTTTACACGTCACACACTTAACAAGGTTTCCGTTTAGCACGCTTCCTGTTTTTTCGATAAAATCTAGCTTTGATGACTTGCGCACAGCTGTGAAAATTTCAATCTCTGTACATGTCACCCTACTTACCCAACACTACATCATTGATTCAAATTTAAGATTATGGAATCGTTTATACATGTAAGGCAAATTATATGACACATGCCACTCAAAAAATATTCGATTATATACAGGTTGTGCAAAATTCGATATTATTTGAAAACATTAACAATTATCAACGATATTAAAAAATCCAACATGAATTAAAATGGAAAACAATCGGTCTTGGAGTAGTTTCGAAAAAAATTAATGAAATTGATAATTTCTTAGATGAATAAAATGAAATTAGTTGGTTGATATGGCTACCTTAATTCCAATGAATTTAAAGCTGAACCAAAAGCTTTGATCAATTTTAAACGACTTTACCAAAGAAAATAAAAATAGGATTGAAAATATATTTCTCAAATAATAATGATCCAGATATGGATCGTAGTTTGCAACTTCGACGAGAAAGTAAACAATGCGTGTAAATTACAAAGGCATAAGAAAAACGATAGACGAACCCATATCATGATTGCTTGGTGCGACCGATGAAACATAACGAAACTGATATCGAAAGCAGTAGTGATTAGGGCTTTTAATCCTGGGACCTAGGATCCCGAAATCACGGAATCCCGGTCAATTATTCAATTTCGTAATCCCGAGATTGATATTCCGACTGTCCCGAGATTTCGGGACTCACTGTAAATGCTAAAAAATTATACATTTATCAGATTAAAAATTCCTGATTAACTACAACGTGTACCTCGGTTTGTTCATGTGCATAGTTTTTTATATAAAACCTATAGAATTAATATGAATTTATTGTTGTCTCCTTCTTCTCATATTTCGTAACAACCATTCTTAATCAATTTGAAACTGAGAACAAATTAATACTGCTTCTTAAATGAATGGAGGAAAATATTTTAAAGTCAAACGAAGGGCATGTCCTCTTTTTGGATACTATTTGGTAAATGCTAACATAATAATGCAAAAAATAAAATAACATAAAATCATAGTTCTGTTTTTTTGAAATATTTTTGTCTTTTTTTGTAAACGATTGTTTGATCAACAGAAGAAACATTCCGATGCCCAAAAAAACGTTAAATCATGTATTCATTTCAATTGAAGCAAAAATTGACACAAACTGCATTTTAAATGTACAATTTAACACATGAAATTACACTTGATAACCGATCTCGGGATCGTAAAAAAGGTCCGGGATTGGATGCCCTAGTAGTGATGTTGATATTCAACATATTAAGAAAATAAGCACCATTTGAATATTTTTTAGTGAGAGTTACAATGAACAATGGTTTTTTATCGATGTTTTATAACACGTTAAGATAAAAAATAAATATCTTAATTTAAAAAAAAAAAAAAAAACCCATCGTCCAATTTTATATACATTTGTTGGCCTCGCTTAGCATGGTTTCACTAGATGCCGTGTTAAGCGAGTGGCCATGTCTATTGTATAGATATATAGAGTAAACAATAGCCAAGCAAAATAATTCATTATTCATTACCAGTTATTGACAAATAAAAAAGTAGCAGCTATTTTTTAACGAATAAACATTGAAATAGAGTGCAAAACGTGCTAAATATCACAAAATATTCGAGAAATGAGAGGAAAAATGTAGAGGTAGTTTTAAGCTGACAAAAAATATTTGAAATCCCATGCAATGAAAATGTTGTTTCCGGCATTTTATGATGAACAAGCGTATTTGTTTCTTAACAACTATGGTATGTACTTACTAATTTACGTTTATACCAGAATGCATCACGATTCACGATATTTATTTTATAATTTAGAATAATGTTATTTCAATTTCTGTAATTGACATCCGTATAGAAAGCAATATAAAAGGATACTATCCAAAGAAAAGCTACAAAAATAATACGGTTTCCTCTCTTTTATGATCGAAGTTTCATGAAAATATTAGATGACATTATTACCTTTAGCCTTTTTATCTTTCTTCTTTCAATATTCAAATTGAATAAAACATAAGCCATCGGTGAAATAAATTCACTATCTTTGAGACAAATGGCTTAGTGCAGTGGTTGGCAATCCACATATACTGAATCCATTTTGGAACTTAACATTGAATACAACGCATACCACTGAATTCAAACAAATAACAATATTGTTAAAGAAATATATTTCATAAAAATGAGTCACTCCCATTACGTTCAACCTTTGAAGTATTTTATTTAAATATTTGAAAAAAAACTTTAAGTTAAACCATTTTTAATATATTTCGTCGCTAAGAATTTTTTCGCTCGGTTTATGTGTGTAACTAGAGCATTCAATCCCGGAACCCGGAATTGATCATCTAGTGAAATTTCATATTTTCAATTGTAAACATTAATGCTTCGATTTACACTGTTGGTACGTTATATAATAAGCCGTGTAAATGTAGGTCATGAGATATAAAAAGCTCATACCATATCTTTGGATAGGTTCAGGATAAAAAATACCACTTAAAAAAGGAGACTTGAAGTTCATACAAAATATGTGGATATGTGACACCGCCCCGTACTTATGGGGCGGACAGGGTCTTCAAAACCAATCTGCAGACTCTTCCTATTAATGAAAATTTAAGAATGTAATACCCCTGCTGAGGCGTTAAGGGTGGGGGTCGGATTTGTTGGTTGATGTTGTTGATTTGCAGTTTGAAGTGGGGGGGAAGCGCCTGCGATCCTGCCCGAGTCAGTGGAGTCCGACCGTTCCGGGGGGGAGGTCGCGGCAACGCCTGATCCCTTCGATTACAAAAGAAGTGAAACGATAGCAATCATTAAAGAAATTTAGTTGGGTAGTACTTTTTCTATATATGGAACACCAAACAACCTTCAGCATACTATATAAGGTTACGCATGCCATATGTTGCTTACCTCTGATTTAGTGCATATTCTCGTTTTTGGTAGATCAATAATTTAATCAAAATATGAATGTCCAATTCAGAATAGATATTTTATACATATATCTAAATAAGTGAACCATTTAATATTCTCATGGCAAGAAAAAAACTGTTTATTTGTCATTTATATCTTTTTTCAGATTTAAATTATGTAATAAATTTACAATGTCTGCTCTAAATGTGCAGATTATTGACATTCAATGTAGTATCTCAAAAAGAGTTGTTTTTTCGATACCTGTTTTTGAGTAAGTTACCTGAATTGTCTTTTCGGGGAGCGTAAAGATAGGTAGATGGAAACAAAATAACAGTTAGTTAATAGCACTGCTTTCGTCCCGTTTTTAGGATCGGATAGGAGGTGGGTGGAAAAGAATAGCCATTAGAAAATAGCTATTGTTTGGTTCTAAAAAGCTATTTTAGTATTTGTGATATGACGTCATATTAAATAAATTTAATATATTATGAAAAAATTCGGAATATAAAATATTACTGAAATATATATTTGAATTTGAGAAATACGCTAATAATAGATATCAATTAGGCTCGCTTAAAAGTACATATTTAATGAAATTATATATGCATAATGGCTTTCCGTGAAATATTGGTTTCCTCTTTTGATTCAATGAAGCGTATTATGGAATGACAACCCTTTATAAATTAGAATGTTGAACCCTTCACGAAAATGTCACTGGGAAATTCTCGCGCATACAATTCGTGAAAATCATTAATCTTATGTTTTTTCAGAACTCCCAAAAATGTATGTGCTTGCGCAATACGATACTTATTTCAGAGGACTTTCGTTTATTTATTTAAGACATATAATTATGTATACAAATATATATATTTTTACAAATTATGTAATTTTAATCTATTAGATAATCATACTACCTAAAACTGTTGAATACTTTCCTAAACATGTCGGCGTATAACATGGCTCATTCTTTTAAGCGTTCTTTTATCTACGTCACTGCATTTTCCTTCTTTATTAAATATTATGTACTGTTGGGTTAAATGATATATTTATTGATAATAAAAACAATTTTATCACTCCCGTTCGTTGTAATAAAATAAAATGTTACGAAAATCCCATTTTGGACATTACCGTTATCATGACGCAAATAAATATAATCATTAAAGATTTTAATGACTTAATAAAGTATGGAAAAATGGAATAAAAAGAGCACTTAGCAGTTTAAGTGTAAGATTAAATCATAAAATCCATCGAAGGGTAGCGCTATCAGGTACATCGAGTCCCGACCCTTCATACTTCCGTTTCTTTTTAGTCACGAGTACTAGTGGTTAACTGGATTTTGCAAATCAGCCATCTTATCCGGATCGTTGGCTGCACGTGGAGGTCAGGTTAATCATTTTAACCTTCCGATACTTCAGTTTTCCGAGCTAACCCTGTCTACCCTTTCTTCAACTAGCCCTTGGAAATTAAAGCAGTGAGATGTAAAATGCTACACATTTAGGTATTATAGGATTTTCATCTAACCATTATTATTTATTAGAGGGGATTATTAACACAATTAGGATTACTTTAAATACCTTACGTGAGGGTAGTTATTTGCAAAGCATCAGATGTCTTTTCTACGCATTAGTTAATTATACTTATAATTAATATTTAAAAAGTACTGTATTACACAATTAAATTGCTTTTTTTTAAATTTTAAATAGAAAATTTACACCACTTTGAAAACTGCATATTTGAAGAAATAACGAAAAGTTTAAATATTGCGATTGCTTAATAATTCTTACACTGTCGAATTCATTCCTCTCTTCTTCTTCTTAGTGCGAGCTTCTGACAATTTATTCTCATAAGTATATTTCCTGTGACGATCGTACCGGTGACGCCCTTGAAGTAAAAGTTGCATTAAAATCAGGTGAATATATGTATATATTAGCTATTAGAGTAAAGAATTTACTTTAATGCATGTGAGCGCTAGCGCAAAAATGGGCGATATAAATTAAGACCAGCTTATGAAAATCTAAATATAAAATTTTGAAACAAGGGTTCTCAAAAGTCAGAATTGTTTATCGTGTCATATGGTAAATGTAGTGCTTGAAAAATCTAAGATAGTATGTGTCGCATAAGAAATTCTAAGATAGGCAAGTAGACTTTTTGGAAAACGCCAGAATGTGAGATGTTATATTGCCAGGCAGATGATTATATGTAAAAATAATAAATAACTGGAAAATTGAACAATGATTGGGAAAGTTAAAGATAATTTTAACTGAAAACTTAGACAAAGAAAAGGTTTATGCGACGCTTAAGCATTGGATTTGTACTTCAGATCCAAATCGCAATGCGTTCACTGTAGGAGATTTTCTAGCCGAAAAACGGATGACCCAAATAGATAATCTTACGTATTTCACCTGACTTGCGTGCGCGTGATTTCTACTTTTCGAAAATTAAAAACTGCGCCGGGAATGTAGAATGTCTATTATAACTGATTCTTATAAACATGTGGAGTTTCTATATTTTTTTTAGCCATTTCTACTCTTATTGTGGAGCATAGTTTTATACTTGTCTCAAAAGAAATAATTATAAGACTTATGAGTAATAATAATAAATTCTTGTTATATTTAGCCGTTAAAGCTCTCTTTTTCCGGAGAAGGCAAGGATGGAAGAATGGGACAACGAAAGAAAGAGTAGTTAGGTTAGGTTAGGTTAGGTCAATTCATGAAATTATCCGTTCGGGGATTCAACCCCGTGGATTTGCAACGAGAAGGAAAATATGCCCAAGGGCGTTGATCACTCAGTTACCGGACCGGCCATCAACATTATTCTTGTCAAACAAGTTTAAAGCCTGATTCCTGAAGGCACAAAGAGAATACGTTGATGGTGTCAGATACAAGTGTACATTTCAGTCACTAAAATTTTACACGTTTGAACAATAATATCAAACAAAGTCAATGCATATTTTTTAAATATATATGTTAACCCTCTTAGCAGTGGCGTAGCTAGGGTTTGTGCCACCTGGGTTGGCCTTGAATTTGCCGCCCCCTCTACATTTCTTCGAAAATTTTTATGAAGATAAATATAATTTCTTGAAAAACATACTGTATTTTTACAATCATTACAAATTTTATGTTAAATATTAATAATTTTTCGCCAAAAGTGTTGATTTTATATTGAAAATAATGTTATTTTCTAAATTACCTACTCTTTTTTGAATTAACACAACGACGCTAAAGAGTGTGCCGCAGGCAAAATATGTAATATATTTTTACAATCCTGTCACTTATAAATGTTATATTTAATATCCCACAGTTTTGTTTTTCATTTGTATAATTGTTATATTTATTATAAATATTGAGATATAAAATTATTATGTAAAACACATTAATAGATATATATGTTACATAATAACGATTTAAAAATTGTGAATCGATTTAGAACAAGATATTCAGTAGATTTTACTATAATAACATTTAAAAAATTACGGCAAATTTATTTTCTCTCGCTTTGCTAAGAGCAAAATCGCCAGCAACATTATCAAAATCTATTTCATCTGCCAATTGGTGTGCTATTGAAAGTATTTTTTTAATCGCATCTTCCTCACTGTTGATGGTAAATTGTTTTTTATTCATTTCGTTTTCGAAAAACTTCTTTGACAGTTAGCAGCACAATTTCGAGAAAATAAATTAAAAACATTTCAATATTTGCGATATTGAAACTCTAATTATTCGTAGATCTTTCAGAAACGAAATATCTTTTGTCAACAAATCACAAGACATAAAAACTCTTATTTGTTTATTAACTATATAATTTTCTACTGATTTTCAAAAACGCCGCCTGTAGAAAAGTATATTTTGTCAGCGAGTCACAAATTAGACAAAAGAAAACATGATGAATCGAATATAACTTGCATTGATTATGTAAATATAAAGAAATGTTTATTTTTTGCGTCTAAATTTTCTATTCATCTTCGAAAATGCCCCCCTTGCTACGCCAGTACTCCATATTCATTTCATTGAGAGTGGTTATCATCAAAAACATTCCATATGAAAGAAAAAATTATGCAAACAGTTAAAAAAAATTTTAGAGTTTTTATTTTGTGCTGTTAATGGAATATGTGGTTATTTTTTTGATATTTTACGCTTTCTGAATGAAATAAATTAATTTTATTCAAAGAAGATAGGTAAAAACTGCAAAATTTTATGCTCATTGGTTAAAACGTATACTGCTTCTAATTTATTTTTAACATTGAATAGAAAGTCAATGTGCTTCTTTCTGTTGATCAAGAAAAGATGAATACAATTTTGTTTACTGAAGATTTTTTCAACGTGATTAATTACATCGACGTATACAACACAAAATAAGGCCGTATTTGAAAAATCGAATTTACACTTAGCTCTAAACTAGAAAAAGATTTTTTAGATTTGTTTATTTCAAAAGAAAAATCGGTTTTCGTAGAAATGGTTGAAATAAAGATTAATCACTTCAAATACCTTTTTAAGTTCCTTGACTAGGTCACATAGACAGAACATTTGTTAATGAATATTGTGAATTTATTTTTTCAAGCGTTGTTGTACAAATATTTTTAATACACTTTAATGGTGGTAATTCTAAATAAAAATGACTTGTAAATTCTAGATGAAAAGATATTGACGCTGTTCTGGAAGAAAACACTTCATCGAAAAACGAAATATCGAGTTAGTTATATCAAAATGTTCCTTATTTCAAACTCTACCGTATGGAAAACAAACTTACTTTTATAAATTACGCTTTTACTTAAAAACAGTTTTGTGCAAACAAACTAAATGAAAAAGTTTCAAACATTTAAAAAACTTCAATGTCAAATTAGTCAAAGTCAGTATTCTTCAGTTAATGTCTTCTTCCAGCACAACGATGACATTATACACATAAAAAATAACAATATAAAAGTAATTATTCCACAACATTTAAATATTATATACAACCGGGTTCACTCAGTGATTATTTTCGAAATTAGTAATTAAATGATTATCAACACAGTTTCTAATTATGCTATTTGATATAAAAATAGTTGCCGTGAAATTGGGTTTTACACATGGTGTATGTACTTCTTACACCATGGTTTTTACTGTATTTCATTTTCAAAAAAAAATCTCTCATTGTAAAAAATAAATAGATATTGCATAAGATATATTATATTTAATTCGTTGTTGAAATAATTCATAACTTTAAAATTTTAACCATGTCGCTTTTTAATAATAATATGAGAGAGTAAGAAAGAAAAAAACGTCAACACACTGACGCTCGCTTCCGGCGAAGGACAAAGGAAAATTCAACGGTTCCTTCGTCTCCCATTAAAACCCGGTCGTATTCAGTATACTCTTTCTCGTTTATTGCAGTTATTTTATATAATTTTCTTGAAGACAGTTACACAAACAGATTTACACATTTTTAATTTAAAACTCTGTAAGTTGTTTTACTAGCAAGCGGTGGACTAAGTCACCGCTTCACCGGTGGACGACTCCCTTTGGGAAAGGTCGAGAGGCGACTGAAGGCCTTGCAGGATTGCAAGCCCTTTGCACACTTCTAACTGTAAACCAACAACAGCAACCAAACAAATATGACACTACTCTTAAACGCCTCAGGAGGGGTATTTCATTTTAAATTTGCATTAATAGAAAGAGTCTACAGATTGGTTTTGAAGACCCTGTCCGCCCCATAAGTACGGGGCGGTGTCAAATACTGAAAATTTAACAAATAAGTATGTTTATACTGCATCCTTCCGGATCAAATATATTTTAAAATGATTGCATTGATTTATGTGTGTGAATTTCAAAAAAAAGTAATAGGTACCCAATATCCAATCAGTGTAACCCTTGAAATACAAATTCTTTGAAGAATGATTCTATATATGTTACGCCTAATATGCGAAATTGCTTATTACATGAAGTGGGAATTTTTTGCCTTATTCACGAAAAGTGCAAGACCATTGCTCCATTGCTTCATTAGGCAAATTATCTGCCGAGTGCGTGAATTCGGCAGGGTATGGAATTTTTAGATTGTCAACATGGCGGTAGAAAGGGTAATTTTATTACGGAGTTAAATTTCACTTGATTTATTATGATAATTTTTAAGATGCGGTACAGTCCCGGGCTTAACTAGGTCTTTTCGTTGATTGGAAATGTAACAGTTTTAGTAAATTTGCTGAATGTGGTGTCATTTAAGTAAATCTACACTAATTATACATAACCTAATCTAACGAACGATGCAAATCGCGAAAATACCTTTTAATAAAATTCGTACGTTGTCATATTATAGCTCTACATTTTTTGGGTATGGTAAGTGGAAATGATCGTCATTGCAAAAAAACAACACCGGAGTGCTACTATCTATTTCACTCAATCTATTAGCTAGGTAGAAAAATTCACGTACTCGGCAGAGAATTTTCCTAATTGTCTAATGAGGCAATATACTTGCACTTTTCATGCTATTTCACACAGTCGATGTAGCATACATATATTTTATAATTTCTAAAATTACTAAGGTAGATTTGGTTTCAACTAATTCTGGTTTGATGAATTACGAAAACTATATGGAAAATTGTGTAAGTACATTCAATTTAATAATATTATCATTAACAAATAATAACATGTCAACATTGTTCACGTAAAACGGTTGGTAATACTTTATGGGTATGCCTTTGTGTTTGAAATTCTAACATAGCTATGCGTAATTGATGCGAAAATTTATCTGCCTTACGGTTTAGAAAATAAAACGAAAAATAAATTAAGCGATGTCTAGAGCGTACATGTAACCGTTATGATCCATATTAAAAGAGTTTATTCATCTGTGATATTAAAATTTCTTAAATAGCTGAGTAAAGAAATCTTCTATACGTAAAGAAAACATTGCCAGTGTTTATATTGTATATTGAATGCGTGCGGAGGTTTACCAAAGACAAAAATCACCAGACGATTAATAATGATATTGTCACAGTTAATTATTAAAAATGATTTCAACTATAATAATGAGATGTTTCACATTGAAACTATGCAAATTTTGATTGATGAATTATAATTTAATGTATATGTTGTATAATTATAATTAAGGGATTTGAAGATGTGAAAGAACTTTGAAGTAATTTGTCATTTTTTGAATTTTATAAATAAATTTATTGGGAAGTTACCTAAAACTCTAGATTCAAACCAAATGTAACTCGTTTCAATATATCGATCACAGTTAGTAATGAAGAATACATAAGCATATGAAAATGTATAATAAAATGTGTGATTGTGACAATTTAAGAAGTGTTCAATAGTTCTACCATTTTAAACCAGTAAAAATTAGTTTAACGCTATTATTAAATGTGTAAAATATAGTCAATCCCTCGTTAAACGGATTAGTGGGTGTGAGAGAGTGGCTTTTTATCTCTAAAGTCCGTTATGTAATCAAATTGCTTTACCGGATACGTTTTATAGTATTGATACAATAAATGACATGATTTTACAAACAAAGCCAGTGAAATTTCCCCAAATAGATTTAAACATTATGATATTTTAAAAAATTAAGGATGTATGATCATCGGTTAATTGTGTGCTGCTAATTGTATTCGAGCGTAGATTCTTGAATATTAAAATATTGAATAACATTGAATGGATGATTATCAGAAATTGTTCCTCTTAAATACGAAGTTATTTATATCAGAGGTGTATATAATTATACAGATTTCATTTTAACAGAAACCTACATTGTTAATTCAATCCTATGCTTTCAATACATCAAATAGAATTCAAATTTAAAAAATATCGGTGGTCAATTTTGCTTGCGCAATCATTACCTGAACATACCCTGTAAAAATCCTGTTCGATCGTTGTCATACTTGTAAATTCATTGAGCATTTATTGACCCTCAAGTTTATGTTTTATAATTGGTCTGTTAGCAGGTTATCGTGAAAACTTCCATTAACAGAAGTAACGACTTGACCTTCTTGTTATTCCATGTCACCAAATAATCAAAGTTTATTTTCTCTCCAGGAAATTGCCGCAACCCCAAAAGTAGTTATGTATGAAGTTGACGTTCGGTATGTGAATGCTGCTTCATTTTCGATACAATGTATGAAATTTTATTGATTTAAGTCACTTTTTTGACAAAACTCCAAGACGCATATTTATTCCATTAAAATGATTATTGAATAGAATCTGTAAAAAAACAAAATATTAGAATCCGTTAATATTTTGTGATAATGTTGGGTTACTGGCTTACAATATTTTATTGCTTTAGTATAAAAACTATGTTCTTCAATAAAACGATTAAATATAATGTTGTGGCAAAAAGGTTAAATAATATATTAAAAAAATCCATCGCGGAACAATTTATTTAAAAATTCCATCATATTAACAGCATTTAATGATTCTTGTTTCCCTAGTGAGATTCAACAGCACGTGATGTGTAATATTTTGCGTTTACTCTGGTTTTATTAATTTAATTTTTTATTCATATTCTTGGTCGAAAGATGAAACATATGTCATCTTTTTTCACAGTTTGATATTACACTAGACAAGCTGTTTCATTTACCGTCAGTATATTGAATAAAAGAAACGCGCGGTTTATCTGGAGTCAAAATTCTATTTAATGCATAAAAACTTCACAATATTAATAAAATATTGAAAAAATATCATTGTTTGATAACAATATTGGAAAAGGTAAACTGCAATGGTTTTGAAACGTTGTATGATTGTCATTCATCATAATGAGATGTCTTTCCAAAAAATATATTTATTTAAACAAAACTTTATAGAAAACATGGTAATCATTATTCACAAACATAAAAAAAAGATAGCTGACGGTCATATAATGACGCTCATAGCTCATAAACTATATTTCGATCGGAAATTAGGATCGATATAATTAAATATGATCATGTAATCAAATATTTAAACAATAAAAGTCAACTTGCTACTGTCAATCGATAAATTAAAGTATTGGAGAAGCAGCGCTCACCGTTAAATTATATGATGAAGACAACTACATGTCATTACCGAGTTCATAAGGTCTGATGTAAGGTCAGGGAGCTGTTTTTCCCCTATTCTCCTTTTTCATCAAAAACCGCTTGTCATGTATCTACATGAGAGCTGAGAAAACAAAAGCATAAGCGTGAACTAGGTGATTATAATAAATGGGTAGCGAAAGGACAGCCGGTCGGTTTCACAATATAACAATATTTTTTAATAGAAATATAATATTTAATAAAGTTAATTATTCAAATATATACATGAGGTAATCGTCAAATATAAATATATCTTATTACAAGATTGAAGCGTTATCTTCTGTTATATATTTTATTTAAATATATTTTTTTGAGAATTGTAAAAAACAAAATGTCACCTTCATTTGTTTGTGATACAATTTGTGGTTTCTTTCGTCCGTGAAGAATACTGTATTTACAATGGATATTTAAAAGAATTTAATAGATGCAATGTAAATAATTGCTTTTCAAGTAAAATAATTATGTTTTTTATTTAAAGAATCACATGATTAAACTAAAACTTAACGAGCTGTGGAATGACTTTTTGAGACAAATCAAACACATCCACAAAATTATTTTAATTTTTGTTCACTATTTGCTAATTAAAACATCTAACCGTTTTACGGCTTTGAATTTTGAGCAAATGGCTTAGAATATGTTTCTTGTACTGAAAATATCTTCTTATTTATGAATTTTCAAATAAAACAGTTAAAAGACAGGTATAATTCCTGAATTTTTTTTAAAAGTCTTAGGAACATGAGATAATTATAATGGTACTAGTTAGATAACCATTTTGAATACAGCTGAGAATTGGGTATAATCTATTTGAAAATGTTCTATGCAACGATTCTATATAAATTCATTCATCGATTTCCCCGCCGAGAGCACATTCTAAGATTCATATATTGAATCCTAGAACAGTATTAGAGCATCAATATTGGACTGATGACTTCCCGGTATCTGAGTGATTCACTTGACGATTGCAATACTTGTCCATAAATTCTGCTTGGATTGATCGTGGAGTACATTCAATTCAATGAAAAACTTAGCAAATACACATTTTTGGATCGAAAAATATAAGTAAATTGTGAACTTTTACAAATTTTACTAAATGAAAAGAATACAAACATTTAATTGTCTTCTGAATCAGCAAAAACGAATTTCATTAAATGACAACTACTAACAACTGAAAAAAGGTATCTTCAGTTTTAATTACGATTAAAAAGTTATCTAATTTGTTTTTATTTATTTATTTAACAGGTTACTTCTTTCCGATTTACAATTCATTTTTGACTACGAATAGTGAAGATCGCGAAAAAAATTCGAGGATTGAAATCGCATTGATACATTTCAAGATAATATTCGTAGAAAAAAATATTATTTATTCATAATAAGCATCCCATATTTTTATTTATGAAAAGACAACATAACTTAAACTTGTGTAGGTACAATTATGGATTAATATATTTATATTGTTCAATAATAACAGTGCGTTTTGTACACTTCGGCCTATTATCTTGAGTTGGGTTATGAAAAGCGTTTTGGATTGAAGCGTCTATCCTAGCCGGTATTTTAAAACTTTCGGCTTCTATCTGTCACGTGCAGACGAATAATTTTTTATTTTATTTCCCTTTGGCCTTTCTACACTTGTTGAATTTATCTGAAATTAGTTCTGGTATTTTTGAATGTTCCGTTTATCTTTTTTTATTGCTTGACAGATAATTATTTAAGCAAAAAAATTCAGCATCGTTATACGCCCAAAAAAATGGATATCTATAATTTATATTTCGTCAAGTTCGATAAGCCAGTTCTTGTCGGTGTCGTTTATGAATTTTTTGTTCTATTCCTTATTGAGCGAGCTAAGAATCGTTATGAAACTGTCTATTGTGTAGTTGTATAACGTAAAATATATGAACAATGAAATTATGAACACATTTCATACAACTATGAAACAATATCAAACAATGGTGTATCATAATAGCTACATTACTAATTATCTACAAAGCATAGTATGCCACAAAGGCCATTTCATCGTCCGTAAGCCTAAGTCAATTCTCACCTGGAGGTAATTAATTATGCATTAACCATCAACTAGATGAGAGCAGTTTTCAAATAGATCACCCTAAAAAGCTTTTAATATTAAAGTAATCATTTTATACTAGATAAATATTTTTTTGGGAAATAAATAAACACTTTATTAAGAATGAGATTTAGCAGACACAAAATAACTTTCGAAAATGGTGGCTGTAAATGTGTTCTAAATAACTTAGCGCAATGGATATTTTTTTCAGTTTTGCAAGGGTTTAATTCAAGGAAAGGTATTTTAAATTTTTTTTTTATAAGAAAGACAGATTTTAATATGATCGTGAATGTTAGTATGTATAATAGTTATTAATGAATCTTTTAAAAAACATATTATGTGAATACTATTTATCTTCAAAATAAATTGTCTGCTTGCTAAAAGTGAACTGTGTTTAAATGGATGGTTTCAAAGTAACTAAGAAATTGTCCGAACATGACTACAGTGCTTTGAAATAAAATAGAGCTGAGCAAGATGTATTACTATTGTCGAATTGATGACCCGCTTCACTGCCCAATGACAAGGCAGGCATGAGCTGTTTTGGATCTTGGTGAACCAAACTAGGCATTAAAGAGCCACTGTAAAAAGGTCAGCCCATTAGAAATGTGGATTAAATGCTTTATTCTAATTGATCACATATAATCCAGACAAATGAGATCGCACACGTAGAACCACAAACGAATTAAATATAAATAGATTTGTCTTAAGATAATACAATAATAACATTCTCAATTCTTTTTTGATAAATCGATCCCCTTAATTTTTGAATAGGTGTGGGACAAGCAAATGTCAAAGGGGGTTTCAATGATTTTTTTAATCTGACACGTTTACATACTTTGAAAATCTATACAGAATATGAATATAATACCATTATATTTATATTACATAAATTTATGTCTCCATTCATAACCGATTTCAAAATTTAACATCCAATACATCCAATCATCAGGTCTGCGGTATCAATGCGTTAAATGTTACATGTAATATGTTAAGTCAATCTTGCTGTCCTATTAATATTTATACAATTGATTGAATATCGATTACCAAGCGTGGGACTTCAATACCGCGTTTGAATCGTTCATATTTTGTATTCTCAATGTTTTTTTAGTAAATGCCTAGATTTGGAGTAGAATAATGATCTCATACTGAAATTGATAGACATTTTTCCTTTTTATGCTATCAACGTAACGCAATAATAAATAAATGTAACTGAAAAACAAAATAAGTCATATAAATAATATTATACACAATTTATTGCAAAACCAACAGCGATATGACATTACTTGCTACTGGTGACTAACGTAAACTGCGTAGTTTTATAAAAAACAAAACAATAGGTTTAGTGAGCTTGTCTAAAAGTGATAAGGAATAAAACAGAGCAAATTTAAAATTTTAAAAGTTGATACATAATGAAGCAACCCACACGATTCTGCAAACAATCTAAAGCTCAAATAATATTCACTTTTAAGGTGTTAACTGTCAATTCTTGGTGGAAAGACATTATATAAAATAAAAAAATCAAACAAAATTGATGGTAATGCTAGCGTACTGCCATGCTTATTATATTTATCAATGAGAGAAGTAATTCGGAAATAAACAAAAAAAAAATTGTCATGTGACATGCACCCAAATATAAAAAAATGTCAGTCCGCTTTATTTGTTTCCGATTGCATAAAAGGAAAAAAATGTAGAAACACTTCGGTCGTCTTGGTAATAAATAGTTCCATCTCTAATGTGGACTATTTTTTTATTCGTTAGTAAGCCTTCAAATAGTAAAAAGACTAAACTTAATACTTGAATGTCCATTTAGAATGTGGAAATTACATTTTAATAGAGTAACTCGTTGGATTGAATAATTTATAAAATTGAAAATATATATTTATATTGTATTTCTATGTACCGAAATTAATTACAGGAATTATGAAATCATTTCATTAAATTTTAATATGCTATTTAGTTCCAAAGTGAATTCAATATGCTTATTTCAAATTTACTGTTTATTAAAACAAGTGATTGTAAAACGACTCTTTTGCTAAAGAAGATTCATCGATTTAGAAATAAAAAAATTAAATTGTTATTTAGCAAGTGTGCTAAATAAAAAATCAATCAAAGTCAGCGCAAATCTGATCAATTACCCTGACAATAGTATCATAGGTTCAATGGTTTTTTTTTTTGATTTTGTATTACTTAATACATACCATAAATTTATATAATCCAACAGGACTTATCCTTAGTAAAACTATTACCATTATAAATGGAAGATTCTTTTAAAACGATCTTTTTTCATCCCTCTGGAGAGCAATAATACCCAACGAGTATGTTATTTCTTTTGATATGTTTGTGTAACTTTTCTGTATCTTGCAAAATTTGTGTTAGTAGTATTTTTTTGAAACAACAACATATTTTCAAACAACATTATATGAAAAAATGATACATATACATTACTATTATTAGTATCATAGATTGTATGGTTCATTTTTTTGACATTTACTTTGTTTATTTATGTTCATGAATATAAATATATTATGTCAATGCGGATAAACAAATCATATAAAATACCATTATTGTATAGCAAGATTATGTGTTTTGTCATTTTATATCGCCGATAGTAAAACACAAACAATGATGTTTTTGTATCGTATTTTTTTTCATTTTTCAAGAAAAATATAATGATTTTGACGATGCCATCATAAAAAAATAACCATAAAGTTTTCTTTTTAAGATCTAGGCATACTTGATAATTAATTATGGACATCCCAATCTTTCCCTTTCATCATTCTGTTTGCATTGTAACCGATGAAGATTTATTTAACGTTATGCTAAGCATATTCTTTGAAATCACAATTAAACTCTCTCAAATGGTGGAAAAGAGTATCTCAGAAGCAATGGCTTCGGTTAAGGACAGTTTCATAAATTTAACCTTTAATCGATTTATGGATTTCTGTTCGGAAGCATGGATATTTGCGATGTCTAAAATTCACTCCCACCCATTCGTTCCTACGATAAAATGGAACATAGCGACAGCGATAAGCTAACCACTGGTTCTGTTATAGCTCCATCCTTCTTTCCCTACTCTCTACGAAAACGAGAGGATGAGCATCTGAATTATCATAGAAATACTTCTGTTGATATAATTCTATTAGGAGACCATATACTCAACATTGTGAGCGGTTATGGTAAAAAAAAATGCCCATCTCCGGACATTTTCATGCAATAAGAACGGCACTCTTTATTTTATTTTCACACGTCCTTCAATAGCTTAAAGCCTTTCTATTCAATATAAAATCTAACATTTTGATACATCTGATTCTCTTTTCATAGCCCAACATCTCTGACACAATTCTTTGAAATCGTTAACAACACTCGCACCATGACAACTGTACAAAATGTTTACAACTATATAGCTGTGAAACTTTTATTTGCTATTATCTGTATTCAATAAACATGTATATGTATATCAAATTTGGATTATTGAGATTTTGTACACTTCCATGTATTTTGTCACTAACGACCCGGGTTTCGCCTTTCGGCATCTTCAGGCATTCGAGCACACGAATGGACTCGAACTCGAATGCCTGAAGATGCCGAAAGGCGAAACCCGGGTCGTTAGTGACAAAATACATGGAAGTGTACAAAATCTCAATAATCCAAATTTGATATTGAAATTCCATCAAGCACCCTCAGTCGATGTCTTAAATTATATCTTAAATTATGTATATATATATATATATATATTCTTATTTGATTTGCATCGGTTCATTTAAACACTATTTCTATAGTGGATACATACTGTTATTTTCTTTTGGAATCCGTGACATCACCTCTCGGATGTTGGCCAATACTAGAGATTTAGGGCTATTTACATATAAATATTGCATAGTGATATTCTATTATATTGCAAAAAATGATTGGGAAAGCTTGTTTTCATACCACACATCCTTCAACCATCAAGATAATCCATGATGTAGTGGGGCGGGGGCGCGTGGGGTCAGCGCTCCCACACTTTTTATTCATGATTTTTTGATGAAATTTTGCACAATAATTTTTTTAAATTTTTTTAGGTCCTAAAAATGTGTTTTATTGAAAATATTGTTTGTTTATAACGTGTAAAAATGTTATACGAACACATATACGATTTATATTGTAATATTTAGGGATTTTTTTGTAAATTCTATTGCAGATACATACATGTTATAATTTTATTTTAGTTTGATAAATATTTATTTGAAAGTAAATATAATAAAATGATGAATGAAGGACGCTTTGTTGGAAACTTGGTGGTGCAATTGGATCACTTTGGGTAGGGGTATTAAAATATTATAATTTATCAGCGCTCCCAGACATTTTTATTTATCACTACTCTACTGATGGTAATAAAAGAGCACAAGAAAATCTCCAAATGGCAATTGTACAAGACACAGATGCACACAGTGAAAAATGCGTAAAAAAAGACTAATTACTGCTTGTCTGGTCATTATATTAATACATCTAATGAAATACATATATGTGAAATGTTATGGTTTCAAATTGTCGTTTGGTATTTCATAAGTCATTCAAAAATACATGAACATTAAGAAAATTGGTTTATATAATGAGAAGTATGATTATTTTATTTTAAACCTAAACATAAAAATATAAAGAAATCAGTTAACTAATGACTTAAATACTTCAAACAAATCAAATTAATAGAATGCAGCTTACATAAGTGTTAATTGGATCCATAGCAACGTCGTCAGGCGACTGGTAATTTAATAACAGTCACCTGGTTTGCAGTGCCTACCTCTTTAGACACTCGGGATGCGCTGACGTCATTCCCTCCGTTATGGTTCAGCTCCGTCAACCCCACTTGGTCACGATGTCTACAAAGGTTTCACAGCAGGGATTCTCAATTGATGTCTTTAAAAGACATTAAAGGAGACATAGATGGTTAATAATTATTATTTATCCCCTGACTACAATTTTTCATGTAATCGTATTTCGCAATGTTAAGGATTCCTGAAATATTTTATAAAGAATTTATAATAAAAGTTTTTTGCAAAATAGGTACATTATATGTTAAGTAACAACTGCCATTTCTGCATTGCATTCAACAAGATGATCAAGCTTATATTTCTTATATCGAAAGTGTCATAGTAACAATCTTCGCAAACGTCTAAATTTGTACCATATTTTTCATATGCCACTTTTTTCTTGTAAAACTTTCAAATAATGAACGAAAATTATACATAATTGTTTTTTTTTGTACCTAAAGAGGTTGGTGTTTAATTTGAGAATTAATTAGCTTGAATATTTTTCCTGAATTCTCCGAAAGTAAATAAGGAAAATTAATATCCACAGTATCTGTTTTCATTGAGTATGAATAATTTGTTTGTTCATTTAAATGAAATGAGAGATCATTTCATAAAATTCTAATATATCAACTGCCGAAAATAATAAGAAATTTATTGGTTTGCGAGCTTTTCAAGTATCGATTGAACCCCTGTGAAAACAAATCGCCGTTTATCGAATTGATACCGTTCATGTATAAATAAATTGAATAATAATTTAAAATATTCTGGTTTTCTCAAGATTATCTTTTTATTCATCAATTTAAAAATACATTTCTACTAAAAAATATACAATTTGAGAATATTTTAAAGTTTTATTTAAAATATTATTATTGTAATACTTTGGGGTTATGGGTCAGGGTTTGAATTCAAGCAGGGCACATCAGCGTGACACTCCATTTTGTACAAAAGAGTATCTGAGTATCTATCATAAAAATAATCCAGTGCGGTACGTAATAGGGCTACCAATCGCTGTCAGTTATTCAATCCCTTAATCCCGGAATTTCAAGATTCACTATAAATGCTAAAAATAAATCATATATCAAATTAAAAAATTTCTGATTAACTACAGTTCATAATAGTTTTTTTTACGATACATACAAAATTAATATAAATTTATTGTAGTCCCTTCTCATATTTTGTAACAGCCGCTCTTAACCAATTTGAAATGGACCTCCATTTCAAATTAGGACCGCTTCTTAAATAAACGGAAGACAATATTTTACAGTCAAGTTGAAGAACATGTTCTCTTTTTGGAGATCATTTAGTAAAATCTACCATAATAATGCAATCGTAATCATAAAAAGGGTACGGTATTGGATGCGCTAGTTTGTAATCATTAGAGATGACTCTTTGAAAGTTTTTTTCAGTTGCTATTATCGACATTTTCTTTTAGTTATCGAGCGTTCCCTGTTGGTGAAATTTTCCATTTCAAGCCCTGTTATAGACACAGTCGACTGCGGGTTAATATTATTACTGGAAAATACAACAAACAAAGCCAAAAAGTATTTGGATTCCATTTAAATTGTAATGTAGGTTAAACAATATTACAAGGTAAATGAAATTTAATATTACGTGCTAACTTTAAGTATGATATAAGAAATGTTATATATATATATAGTCAATTTTAATGTTAAAATTTTAAATAAAGCATTATAAAAGTATTGAAATTCAAAAAATACAACAAACAAAGCCAAAAATGAATTGGATTTCATTTGAATTATAATGCTAGTAAAACAGTATTACAAAGTAAATGAAATTGAGTCTAACGAGCTAATTTTAAATATCATATAACGAATTTATAATATAAAAAAAATGGTCAACTATTTGCATGGCAAACATATCCAAAACCATACAAATTTTGTTACGCCCTCTTTTACAAATAAATTTGTTTTTCTATTGTCACTCATATTACGCGTTATTACATATTTGAGTACGCCATTTCATTTATCAAAGCAATGTTCTTTTAAGATTTTTTACAGGTCTAGAACAACCGACTCAATATTTATATGTATTATGGTACTTTTACAAAAATACAATCTTTCAAAGAATGTGTTTACTACATGCCAACGGAATTGAAAAAAAGTCTTTTGATAACTATTTCTGTTAGGATTTATAAAAAATTTATAAATATTTTAATAAAATGTGTTTGACATATTTTTATAATTCAAATTGAAACAAACTTTTCATACGATCTTCATGGCTAACTGGTTTTGGTATTGTGTTTTTTGGTTGGTGGTGGAGAAAGATGAATTTGTTTTTAACCGATGTATAATCATATCGTATTTGATTTTTTCACTACTTTTTACCATAACCAACTCCAAAAGCACAACGTATTTACATTAATTTGCTAATAACAGGTTCCATAGTAATGTGATTATTATATTCGCATCCTCTTTGTGTTCTTTAAATGTTCCGTGTTGGGAGCGGAGTGGTTATAATCTTTATAGAAACGTAAATTTTCATTAACATTTTAGCATGTACGATTTCCATAAACGATATAGAGCCATTGTGTTCTTTTATTACTATTATGTTTTTTTGTGTACTGTAAATAAAAGGCTGCCCTCATGATTTTCATACACGCTGAAGATTCCAATCATTCATTCATAAATTGTGAAAATCTCATGATCCGTTCATTCCTTTGGCGATACTATAATGTTTCTGACAAAAATAAAATAAACTGTAACACCAAAAGCTATGCCTTGTTTTTTGAATCTCAAAGAAAACAAAACTTCTTGACTCGAGGGATCACAGATAAAAAGAAAACAAATTCAGAGATGTGCTGGTTTGAAAAAATAAATCCCGACGGGAAATATTGTCAGAGATCATACAGAAAATATCTAAATGCGTTAATGAAAAATAATTTCGCAGCGTTTTAGTTATAGATTCGAAAAGGATAAGCTTTGGTCTTGTTATTTTTTGAAAACAAGATTTGCTACTTAGTTATAGATGAGAAATTTTTTTAGAAACTTAAAAAATGTTTAAAAATTTCATAAATATACTTCGATAAATACATTAGTATGTTTTTTCAAACATCAAATGAAAATTAAAATATGCAGCAATTGCAGTATTTTTTCTACGTTTCTTTGAAAAGCACAACTGTATTTATAAAATATTATTGTGTGCTGAACCAAAACAATGTACATTATCAAATATGTAAAGCCCATAACATAAATTCACAGATAAGCAACGCTTTTGAAATTATTTCAACGTTTGACTGAAACCATACTAAAATTCATAATATGTCTTAAAAAACGATGTAATGTTATTTGAATACTTAAACAAATTTATTCAACAACTTTGTTTGCTCAACAATAAAATGCTCTTCAAATGTATTATTAAGTCTAAATATTAAAATTTTAAGTCGTATTGCTAATCAATATTATTACGATTTACTTATTTTAATATTCGCTTTCAGCACATACTTGAACCTATAATTGAATTACATTCAAATAAATTATTACCGCACAAACAGTATTAAATAAGAAACTGTTTTCTTTTTTCTTCCATTGCCGAGTTTCAAAAAAACTTTATGTTGGTATATCGTTTTTATTTTGTAAAAATATATTTGCTTTAGATTTTTTGTTTTATAAATATGCTTGCAAAGTTTCTCACTTAGTTTTATTCCGAAGTGCTGCCTGTAAACAATAGGAGCAATATTTTCTTGTTTTATCGGCCATTCATTGGTGTACATGATGCCGCAACATCCAAAGCTCTTCTCGACAATACAAAGCAATATGTTCACTTAACAGGTGGATAAATATACAACGTGACTTCAAGACTTGCTATAATACAATATATGTGAAAATACATACTAACGACTATTATATGAATAAAATCATATAAACGTTTAAGGTGTTAACTGTCAATTATTGGTGGAAAGATATTATATTTTAAGAAAAAAAACACAATTCATTTGTACTACTTCCACTTATTTACAATGATCGTTTCGCTCATCACGAGCATTATCAACTGATGAAAATACAAACATAACTGGCTTATTTATATAAAATTCAGTGTAAAAATGACGGTATATGAAACTGCTTATTGCATTGGTGATGTCATTAAAAATGTTTGCTGAGCTAATGGACTTTTAATGCAGCTATATTTGTGATTTCAGATTAGTATTTATTGATTTGTAAGAAGTCCATAACATTATAATTGTAGACTCTTTTATTTGATTTATGTATAATTTGTTTGCTAATCAGTATTTTCTTGTCTTAGTTCATGAACATCAGTTTTGAATACCTTCATTTTTACACTCAATTTTATATAATGCTTGTTATGTTTTTATCAGTTGATAATGCTCGTGATGAGCGAAACTGGTCCTGATCATTATAAATATGTGGAAGTAGTACAAATGAATTGTGTTTTATTTCTTAAATATTATATAAACGAAGAAATTCATCTCATACATTTATCATATATATATTTAAAATATATAACGCAGATTCTATTACACATGGTCAGATTTAAAAGATCATTTATTAATAGCGTAATAAAAGGTGAACAAAACATTTAAATAGAATAAAAATTAAACATTTCATAATAGCTTAAATCATATCAGGTGAAAATTGTCAATAGTTGAGCGATAACGGTCAGCTATTAAAAAGCAACCTAGAGTTAGCAACTGCTGATTCTCGGCCTCACGACGATGGGGAGGCACGACCTCAGCGAAGCAAACGATAAAGGTAAGTCTCATCGAGTTCCCAATCATGATTGAGCTCACAGTTAGAGTACAATTTTCCAACAGATATACCCACAAATGCTTTTGGACTTTTCTAGTTGACGCATGAAGAGCCAGACACTTTCTATATACAATGATTCCCCGAAGAGAACTTCTCGATTTTCAAATTTATGAAAACGCTGACATCTTCATCGTTCACGAGCTTTTAACCGTAAAATTCTACATTTTTTGTAAATCAAATCTAAAAATCTAGGTGAAATAAAATTACCTTGCTATATCATACATGTTTAAACGTTAAACTGTGCGAAGATTAAAAATAAATGTTATTTTTCTACTGATGTTTTCATTTGTGAAAAACGTTGAGGTCAAATATGATTGATTTATGAATTTAATTGTTCGTCTAATTATTTTATAAAATATTTATATTGGATAGTGGTGTGTGGAAAGCTAAATAAATGTCTATACAAGTGCTTATTCATCGACGATTTAAAATATTTTTTTTTTGTTTTTACTAACATGATAAATACATTACATTACTAAGATGAAAAATTAACACAGAAAAAAGGCTTTGTTAAAAATATTCCCTAATGCTTTATACTTAATTCGATTTGCAGTAATCTTTTGTAGTCATCTTGTATAAACACGATTTTGGATGGCGTAAAAGATTTAAGTTTGGCCCATTGAACAAAAACGATAAGTTTTATGGGGGTGTCCCTGAACTGAAATAAGGCTAAAAGGGTGTGTGAGGGAGATGATTACGATTGTTACTGTTCAGTTTTCTAACTAGAACTCGGCAATATCTCACACGTATACGACCGATCTATGTCATGACATTTTTTCTTATCTCACTTTTGTGTTTTATGTTTATACCTGTCGTCTGCTTAAAGATCGGATGCGAACTGCTGATAAAAAAACGCCGACAATAAAAACAACTTTTCGACGAGTATAGATGAGAAATATGTAGGTCTGAATTGGGATATAATAAAAAAATACGAAGCTAAAAACATGCTTTCCCGCGTATCTCTCCGAAATATTATTTTCACATGATACTGCTTAAAACAGTGGTTCTTAAATGGTGCACTTGGTGCTCCGTGAGCTTGTTGCAAGTGCACCGTGTAAATATTGAAAAAGACTAAAAAACTAGCGAATTGCTGAAAACCGAAAAAATGCTTCGCAAAATTATGATAGCCGTTGTTGTGTTGTGTTGTCTTGCGTCGAATGGTTTTCGAATAATAGGAAAAAATAAAGTAAATGTTTCCTTCACTTAACTAAAACATTGCCGAGGGAATTAATTCTGCTACAACAGAACATCTAACTTTATTGAAAGAAAAGCTTGTATATTACTTTCCTTCTTTAAATATAGAGAATTATGACATTTGCAACGATTGATACGTCGAGTTGTGAATTTTCATACAAAGAAGAAGAAGAATTATTCACCTTGTCAACGAATCGTAATTTGAAAATCAAATTTTCTGAGGTAACTATGGATGACTTTTGGTTTTCCGTCCTATACGAATATCCAGTTCTCTGCACGAGGGTACTGAAAATCTTGTTACAGTTTTCAAAATCATATTTGTATGAGCTCGGTTTCTCAATAATAACTAATATGAAAACTGAAAATCGAGAAACACTTACGAATTAAGACGAAAAACTGAGGGTAGCTATATCAAATATTCGACATAATATTTCTGAAATCTGCAAAAGCCGCCAAGCTCAAGTTTCACATGAATTGATTTTCACATCAAATAATTTTCATTTTATTAGGTTTAATTTTAGTTTTTATATATATATATATACTATACATATGTATATCTTTTCTTTAATTATTTTTTGTTGTATTACTGTTATATAATCTTTTTAATTTAAAATGCATTTATAATGTATAATGTATTTATATTTTTCTTTGTTTTTCACCCGTTTTAGTGCACCGCCATTTTTTCTTACGACAAAAAGTGCACCGTAACTTCGAAAAGGTTAAGAGCCACTGGCTAAAAACTATGATAGTCATATAAAACTGTAAAATAATAATTTCGTCAAAAGTCTTCGCTTTTAATTTAAAAAAAAATTTAAACAGATATTCGGAATATATTATTTGAATTTTTAGTCAATATTGTTAGATCAATTGAAAAAAAATATTTCGATTACAAAATAAAAAATGATTTCATCACGTTGAATACTTAAAAAATATTTTAGTTTAAAACTTTTAATTGTAAATAAAAAGCAGTAAGATTCCTCTTGCTTTTAATCGAGCATCTCAGGAGAATTTGTTTTATGAGAACTGGTTACTCGCTCTACTTCTGTCTTCGGAAACATGACACACAACATGTTGGCTGTTTTTTAGATCGTGTGAGAATTGTATAGGAAAGAATAATGCCGTAAATTTAGCGCTTACGATTCAATAAAACGGAGAAGGGCACGTTTTCTGAATTTAGTGTATAAATGTGGAGCTTTGAAGTAGTTTTGTTTCATCATTACCAATTTTTTTCTTTAGATACATTATACACATTTTTAAATCGATTGAAAAAATACGTGTTTCCATTCGTCATCGGTTACGGTAGAAAAATATTTTATTTAGCAACCAAAAAACTGTGAACTGTAAATTTATGCAAGCATAACATGCTGCATAAGAACGAGTGTATAGTGCTTTATGGATGTTTTACTACAACATAAATTGAATTTCAAATTTAATGTATCAGCTATGGTGAAACATGTAAATTGATTGATAATCAATGTTTATACTGGCTCCTATAAAGCATGGCAAATTTATTATGTAAATATTATCACGTTGAGCACTACGGATCTTAATAACATTGTGGTTTCCGATACTCAAAAACATTCATTTAGTACCTAAGTAGTAAGTTGAATAGTTTACTTTGCACATTGACTGAGTTGAGATGATAGATTATATGCTTTTTTATTCTATAACGATTATTTCAAACACATACTTTATTCTCATGCAAATATTTACGTTCACCGATAAATTGAATTTATTCAGTCATTCCTGTACATGAACAAAAAAGTAAACATGAAAAATATTCGCTTTTGTTTTATTAACACTCTCTTTTAAAATAGAAATATGAAAACATTTTCACTTTATTGTTCTATTTATAGACTCAATTTGTAATTAAATTTCTTCTTTTGTTACAAGATTTATTGAGTGTTAATGAAAAAAACCAATACCAACAACAGCATTCTTTTACTGTGACATGCTTCTGAAACAGCCTATTAGAACGTTTTAACGAAAGCCACTCAAACATTATTGCCACTCATCACGTTATGAAGAAACAAACAAGAAAAATAAAGCAGAATTTGATACCTTGTTAAAAAAATACAAAGACTTATAAATATGTCTCCTAGAAAGGGTAAGTTTTTCATTGTTTGTGCGAAAGAAATATTTTTACCTGATTTGTATCATAAAAAGAATAGAACAATATTTATCGTCGATATTCATTTTTGATAAGGCAATTCGATTAACATATTTTCGTAATATGTCTTTATCTATACTTTAAAAGGATTTTATCTTATCGTTATTAAATTTTAATACCACATTTTATATTTAAGTTGACAACTTTTATACGTAGATTTTATTAGAATCTTGAAATAAAATATATTCATATTCCTAAAGGATTATATATTCATATATATTCATAAAGGATTACTTTTATCCTCATAAAGACTTTTCGAAATTTGCTTTGAGATGGTTTATATAAATGCTTTAATATTTGGAATAATATTTGGCACCTTTGTTGGTTCTGATGCTATTCGTGTGTAATTCAATACTCGTTCCGTTCCAAGCGTCATGTTTTCAGTCTGACAGTTTATCGAAAATGTGCTCACAACTGTCGGACTAAATGCCATATTAAATGCCTTACCTAATTTTCTGGGAAGTCCGGTGAAGTTTTATTCACTTTAACAGACAGAAAATTCACGGAAAATTTAACCAAACGTTATTAATAAAACGAAACGTATAATCATAGACATTTTTTAAAGAGTTATGTATCAAGATTTTTATAAGAATATAAAGTAGTTTGAGAAATTTTGTTTCTCAGGATTTTTTTTATGATTATTGTTAAGTTTTTAGTACTCCGTAGGTGTCAGCTGACTATTTTGAGAAACGATTTAACCAGATCTTGTTTAAATAATCTAAACCCATGAGGTTGTATGTGAATGAAAAAGAATTAATTACCATAATAGTTTCATTCCTATTACAATAAACTTTTAATGAATGTTAATTAAAAAAAATAGTTTACTTTTTGTTAATTTTACGAGAAAAATCCGAAGAAAACCATAAGTTTTGTAATGTTCTCATTCAATTGTTTGACTTTTACAAAGCATGGATTATGTTATATTGTGTTGTATATGCTTTGCTGTTTTTTTTCTAAAAAAAAATAATTTGTGTCAAACTAGGTTTATTATACCATATTCTCTCCCATTGAAGAGTTTATGGGATTTTTAAATAACACTATCTTAAAATAAGTTGTTTATTAGAACTGTTTGTTATTAAGACACTCAAACTATGTTTGTGGGAGAGATTAAGGATAAAAATATGAGGCTTGAACAAGACTAGTAAGCCAATCGCTACTGCTACATCTCGTTTTTAGGATTCTATAGATGAGAGGGAATTTAGATATCAAAGACAATATCCATGCCTACCAGTAAAAAAGAATACATTTTGGGTACAGCGTTTGTGCGGAAATTCTAGCTCGTAGCAACCTAAGATGATGATGTTGAGCACTCGGCATCAGGCCTAGCAACTTGATTTTTTGAATATTATTTAGTAAATGGCAATGATATTTTCTTTTCAGATCAACTATTTTTAGATCACAACATACTTTTTGTAGATTGAACAAAGTATTAAAAAAACCTCCCTCTAAGATAGTGAAATTATATAAATTTGCAAAGTAAACATGATTTAAACTTGGATTCAGCCTGCAATTGTCTTCTAAGAGAAACGTGGTAATTTAAAATACACCATCAGATTTCTACTAAAACTATGCACTTAATAATTATTTATAAAAATTTCTTGGACTATTATTATCATATTTGCATATAAAAGATAAAATATAGAAAAGTAATTTAAAGGAAACTGGATACACGCCAAAGAATTTTCCAGCCAAAAAATTCTGACGGTCGTATATAACACAGCACTGTAGAAAGGCCGGGAAGTTTAAAATATAATGCCCGCATTAGGTGGTACCTTCATTGTGAAGCGCTTATACTTTAGAATTATTTCCAAGAAAATTAAAGATGTCAGTGTTTATAATAGCAATATGGAAAAGAACGCCACGGTTATTGGTTAATGTGAGCGTGTCGGTAAAAATGTTCACTACCTGAATGTGGTAATTACCAGTAACCAATTTAGTAGTAGTGAAATGCAAGATGTTTTATAGTACCAAGAGACATTTTTATCATTCTTTGTACTCCGGTAAATTTGCCAGTGAAGTATTTTAGACATTATAGGTCATGAACTATTACGTAAATTTAGCCCAAAAATCAACTTATTTCACGCAATAGGTATTTTTTATAAATATATAGCTAAATTAAATGCCCATGCATATTCAGTTTTAGAATATAAAAATCTGGTCCACACCGACATCTTTATTTTGAAATAATTAAAGATGTAATATTCGTTAAGAATATTACAGTTATCTGCATAAATATGCATGATTAATATGTAAAATGTGTATTTTTTCTGAGTGATGAGTATATGTCATTGGGGTGTCATAGCGGCCATTTGAAAACACAACCTTATGCAGTAAGTATTTTATTTTTAATTTATTAAGGATATCAGTGATTGTAAGCATACGCTACTTGATTCAACCAAGAGTGGTCTTACGGGAAGCTTTGTGAACACTCTGATGAACAGTTGTCATTTAACCCTCTGATCATGGTGAACTACTGAAAAAAAACAGGAATTTTCAATTTTTTAGGTCGTCAACTACTGACACATTAACATGGTTGTTAAAAATTAAACACAATTTTATTGTAACGTACCCTTACCTATTTTTTGTTTCATCATATTGATTACGGCGTTTGATCCATTATGAATACACTTAAACGTTAATCGTTAGTTTTGTTGAATTTTTCTCTTAAGCGGTCAACCACTGGTAAGTTTACCTTAATTTTGTTTCTTTTCCAAGGGTATTACATGTTTTCATTTTATGTAACGTAAATATTATTTTATTTAACGCACATTAGTTATTTTACAAAGCTATTTAATGATTATTACGAAAAGAAATTTCTTCATGAAACTTCTTCAAAAACTACTCAACCAAATATATTTAATAGGGCTTAACTTCTTAAAGAAACGACATTATTCTGATGTATTGAATAAGTAGGCTCGACACGTGCCTGTTTGACTCATTTAATCGAAATATTGTTAATATATTTACATTGTATAAACGTTTCAAGTAAATAAAAATATTTTGAATCTACGCTATTATTAATTTATTGTTTACTTCAAATGAGAAACGTAAAGAAAAATAATTTTAAGGAAACATTATTTCTTTTTAAGACCAATAAAAAAGAAATTCAGGTAAATTAGTAAACGTTGGATTCTCCTACATATTTTTGACGATTGATATGCCACAAGAACATTCTTTACATTTACACACCTCTCGACGAAAATCGATAATGGACAGATATGCATACAAATAGTATTACAGAAAGAAATAATTTGTAATGTTACATTTAATATTTGGAAGATCATGAAAAAAATAAGAAAGCAACGGGAATTTTTGTTCAATTGAAAAGGATATAAAAGTCATCATTTTGTGAGGTTTTTTATACAGTTACAACCTTGTGTATATTTAAGACATCGACTGAGTGCGCTTGATGGACTTTCAATATCGAATTTGAATTATTGAGATTTTGTACATTTCCATGTATTTTGTCACTAACGACCCGGGTTTCGCCTTTCGGCATCTTCAGGCATTTTAGCGCACGAATGGACTCAGTCAGTTCGAGTCCATTCGTGCGCTCGAATGCCTGAAGATGCCGTGAGGCGAATCTTGGGTCGTTAGAGACAAAATACATGGAAGTGTACAAAATCTCAATAATTCAAACTTGTGCATATTAATGTGAACAAAATACAAAAAATGCAATTGGTTACAAAATCGAAAGAATTTATACTTTATGTATCCACAATGGCTTGTTTAACCAATTTAATGCGTTTTGGCATAGATTCTATCAATGATTTGCACTTTTTAAGGGTTTTCGTATCTTCGAACATCATCATTTTGGTTGTGAATCCATTTTTTTAAGTCCTGTCTTGCAGTTGGACCACAAAATCTTGATTGAATTGAAGTCTGGTAAATGTTCAGACAACGGCTATACCATTGCCATCAAAGTACTTTTTCACAATCTTGGACGCATATCAAGGTGAAAAACTTGATCATTCGATCTTGCAAAACCCTTAAGAATTTTTCACTATTTATCATCCCTATTATAAATATTAATGATCCTAAACCAAAAAAAAATGCTTCACGAGGTGTTTGATTGAGTGCAGAATGTGAGGTTTTAAAAGTGGTTCACCATCGAACCGGCAAACAAACTAGTGATGCATTCCCTGAACTTAGGTATGACTTTCATCCACAAATAACAAGTTCTTTTAGTCACCTTGTATCCATCGTTCGTATTTTTGTGCCCAAGTCATTCTTTTCTTCTTAATTACAGGAGTCAACGGTTGTTTCTTAACGGGTTTGCGAGCCTTTCACCTAACTTCTAGTAGATGACACCGCACTGCTGAGGCAGCTAAATCTTTCTTAAGTCGTCGATGGTCTTTATGGGACTTATTTTACTGTTCCTCAACAAAAGAGTATCTTCTTTACTGTTTGTTTTTCTTTTTCGGTAACATTTTTTGTCACACCCTCGTTTCGGTCACACCCTTTCTGTGAGTTAAGCTTGAGTCAGTTTCTCGATAGAGTTAGATCAGTTTATTCACTGCCCTTTAAGAAATCTCACACTTTTCTGCTGTGTGTTTTAAAATAATTTTAGCATGTTCAGACAGTTTTATAACTTTAGGAACAACTTCTATCGAGTTATCCGTTCCTTATACACATCTAAACATTCATTAAAAACTGAACAAAACAACAAAAATCTCAGATATAAATAACATCAGAGTGTCAAAACACTCTAAAATTTGTAAATTTCTTTGCCAACGATACACACACATGTACGATTTGAAGATAGAGTGTAATTGAAAGCTTCTAATACTGATGTCATAATGTAATATGGATTAAATCTATGGCAGTGTGAAAAAAATTTCAGAAAAAGAGAGTCAAGTATTTTGAATGATGTTAGTACAATTGCAACACTAAACGATTTGTTAATTTATTTAATTTTTCATGACAGCTTTAGAGTGATGTTATATCCTTAAATGTTTAAAATGACTTTTTGATTATTATTAAATTAAGCTCTAATTAATATTCACAAATTATTAAATAATTTTCGACGGATTTTTTTAGGATCATCTATGCTTGTACGACAAATAAATGTATGATAGCGAAAATGAAACGACATAAAAATTCAATTTAATTATGTTTTTCCTGTGAAACCTACACGTAGGTATCTTACGGTAGACTATATTGCTTTTTAGCTTACAGAAGAATATTTCGGCCCATGCAAATTTCAAAATTGAGATTGTAATAACCGTAAATAAGTACACACGCATCGTAGCCGGCATAAGTGGCAAATCTTGTTAGAAGTCTGAGAAAAATCTGTAAAGTTTTACCTTCAGCAATACCTTGCACATTGAATGTAAGCTAAATATCCGCTTATAATAAATAATAAACTTATTTAAACTAAAAGCAACCGTAATGAGTTTTCTGTGTTACAAAACTTATTTGGAACGATAAATAAGGACAAAAAAGAGTTTTTTTGTTTTGTTCACTTTATATTGCATTATTAATATACATCTTTATATAAAATTTATCGTTAGCGACGTATTTTATGAACGTTTATTTTATAAAATTTAAAATTTCATATACATTTTTTCATATTTTCTGGAAGATTATTCTTCTACTGCAATTCATTTACTGCATTGAAGCTGTTCCCGAGGTTTTGAAAATATGTTGCCATATAAAATTGTCCAATTTGATATCTCACTTATTGCGTCAACAAAATAGGGTGTCACTTTCCCATCGGTTGATTTTATATGGCAGTTTAGTAGCGTTACAATTCCAGAGAATCTATAGTTTCTTCTTGTAGCCGGTAGTATCTCAGAATCAACTCCTCAAGAGTTGGTAGCTTGAACTCAAGTGAAGAGCGTGTTTGAGTTAAGGTTTGCTCGCATTGTAAATAATGTAATATTTTTTCCAAAATTTCATTTTTACCAAGTGATCGCCGATCGCTTAAATAGAGCAAATCAAAAGAAGTTGTTGTTTTTCAAATGCCCACCCTCTCTTATTTATAGAGAGTTAATATAGAATAGTGGGGGTAGGGAATGAAAAGTATGTAGTTAGTCAATAGCTATAAAAATGTCAGGTTATTAGAATTGGATGAGGGAAGGGAATATAAACATCACAGACATCTTTGACTTTTAACAAAAATCAATGAATCGATTTAAAAATTAATTTATGAAGGTTCAGTCCTGGCATTTGAACCAGTGGTAACCTCAACCGAAGAAAACGACTTTGACCACTTGGTTAGAGATCCTCGACTTGCTTAGCACTAGCATTTCAGAGTGCATCAAATGAAACTCCCATATCGTCGGGCTTACTTGATTGATTTCTACTTTCAAAAAATTTTGAAGACCTTTAATATGTCCAGAATTAAGTTGAGTTGTCCAGTGATTCAAAGTTAAAATTGGAGTGATTTTGTACTGCAAAGATAGGGAAGGGGATCTCGCCGCTTATATTTAAAACAATTTGTGTGTGGGGAGCTTGAGACACCCGCTTTATTAAAATTGACCGTTAAATACTCGTCATAATTAATTAATGAAGAAGTAAGAAAAAGAAAATAACGAATGAAAATTCATTTAGAACATAATTTAACCTGGAACCAATTGGTTTCATGGCAAATTGCGCACTTTTGTGGTGGGAATTGTGCTGTGGAGATTTCTTTTATATTTATAATGTAAGCGTTGTTACATGTAACAAGAGAAAACATAACTTTTAAACAGCGAGTACAAAATGTGCCATATACACAACAAAGGAACTGTTTTCGGTAAAAATAAAACTAGCTGGCACTTTGTATGCTTGAAAATTTAAATCAACTTAAAATAGTGTAAATATATTATATAATGAATCGAAAAACTCATATTAAGAATTATATAACATGAAATAAAATATTGCGACTGCGTTATATTATTAAATAGATATAAATAAATACATAAAAATGAAAAAATATACATTTAAAACTTATTATTTGAGACACTAAGAAGAGCCCTGTGAGACTTCAGAAGCTAGAAGTAGCACAGCGTGACATGAAAGGTATATACAGGGCATGGTGCGTACGGAAGATAAACGGACCTAAGTATTTAAGATTTCAGATGCGTATGAAAAGGGAATGTAAAAGAATTAATCTAGCAGTAGATTGAATATGGTTAGATGTTATTTTCAAAACCAAACTTAAAATAAATATCAACTTTCAAAATTAAATGAAGCAAACTATTAATACTAAGTAACAGTAGATAAATATTGTTATTTTCGTAAAACTGATGAAAAATTATAGCTCTTGAAACTAACAAAAAGTTTAGGGTCTCTATAAATAATATTGGAAATTTTCTAAATACTTTAATTACTATTATTGAAGAATATTTCACAAATTAATTAATGCTTTTTATGCAAAGTTTATATACAACAATAATGATGGTAATCAACCTTTAAAAAAAATATACAAACGAGCTTGATACATTCCCATTAATATGTTTTGACACCGCCCCGTACTTATGGGGCGAACAGGGGTCTTCAAAACCAATCTGCAGACTCTTTCTATGAATGCAAATTTAATGTGTAATATCTCTCCTGAGACGTTCAAGAGTAGTTTGTCATATTTGTTTGGTTACCGTTATTTGTTTACAGTTAGAAGTGAACAAAAAGCTTGCGCTGCTTAAAAAAAGAAGGAGTCGCCTCTCGGCCTTTCCCAGAGATAGTCGTCGGCCGACGAAGTGGCGACTTAGTCCACCGCTTGCTAGTAAAACCACTTACAGAGTTTTAAATGAAAGATGTGTATTTTAAATCTATTTGTGTAACTGTCTTCAAGGAATTTATAAACTAACTGCAATTAAAGAGAAAGTATACTGAATACGACCGGGTTTTAATGGAAGACGAAGGAACCTGTGAATCATCCTTTGTTCCAGACGCGGGCTGTGAAGTGTGTTCACTCACCGCATCCCGCTTCTCCCCGCTCCTCCACCTTCCCTCGAGCGGCGAGACTTTTCTTTCCTACTCTCTCAGTTTATATATATCATCGGCGTGCGGTGGACTTATCACTATATCTATCGCACTACCTAATTTGGGTATGAGCAAGAAGGATACAAGAGCATGCGCCGCATGCCCTTGCATCTCGCTTGCACCTTCACTTTTCATGTGCTTGAGCGAGAAAGAGAATGAACCACCGCACGCGCCTGATATATATATATATATACAGTTTTTTTTGTATTACTTCAGTTAAATGGCAATAAATAGTAGTATGTTACGTATCCTAAATAAACTTAAATTTAGCTTAATTTGTCTGAAGATTATCAATGTATGGTGTATTTACTTTGTTTGAGTGTTTAAGAACTCATTTAAACACAGAGATGGATAAAGTTTTCTGAAAACTGGTACAAATTTGTCGTTAGTGGCATTCATAACTTTATGATACTTACAAATATTTCTGAAAGCATCTCAGACAGAAATAATATATTATGCTTAAGTAAAATTAAAATTATTAAGGGATTCGCTATGATTTTTATTTATGCAGATTACATAATTCTACTTGAAGCGTAATCATTCATAATTAAAATTTTTTTTTTTATAAAAAGTTGCGATAATACGGAGAAATGATGACGAATTACAATAATATGTATGCAAATATTACCATTTAAGTGATATAATTATTTCACCAAAGGAAGAGTCTGGAGTAATTAAAAAATACTTAAAATTTCAGTTGCGGCAACACAATTGGCAAGAATATATTTTTAATTAAATTAATACGATAATATGAAAAAACACTAAATTAATTTTGGTAAAATAGCTTGGGTATCACAATGAGTAGTTATTATTTAAAAAAATAAAACGCAATTCGTTTGTACTACTTCCACATATTTATAATGATCAGGGCCGGTTTCACTCATTATAAATATGTGGAAGTAGTACAAATGAATTGTGTTTTATTTTTTAAAATATAATGTCTTTCCACCAAGAATTGACAGTTAACAACTTAAAAGTGAGTAGTTATTATTTAGAGTGAATAAAAATTTAAAATAGATCCCAAAATACTTAAAAATAAGTGATGTCTTAAAACTTCCGAAGATGTCTTTTTATATACAACTCCTGCTTATTTAAATCTATGATATCGTTAAATAAATTTTATTATATCAAGATACATTTAAAGATTTCGTCAACCGAAATCAGAGATGATTAGGCATGATTTAGCAGTCGATCAAAAAGTGTTTTTTCAAACTTTGTATATAGAAAAAAACAAGGCAAAAGTCAGTTTGATTTTTTATATTAGGTTCATTTAACTAAAAATGACTGTGAAAGCAAAAAATATATTAGAGGCTTTATCAAATATAGTAGACTTCATTTTTGAAACAACTATAGAAAAATTTCTTAAAGTGAATGACAATATAATATTTACAGCTTTCGATTGTTTTGTGATGGAAACCTCACTTGAAATTTTTAAATTGTTATTTTTTACAACCAACGTAACTTTGTAGTGGCCAGTGGCGGGATGGCTTAAAGAAATTTATTATGTTTACATAGCACGATGTTTTTTTTGTATAACACTGTGCAATTATTATTCATTCAGGGGTTCTGTTAATATTTATAAACGAATATAAAATTGATCAGCAATTGAAAGTGTTTATTTTTGATTAAATCTTCAGTCACTTTATTGTCTGATTGATTTTATTATTATTTTTTTTATTACATAATAATCGATGGGAAAGGATTTCAACGGTTAGCCTCTTGCCTTTGAGGCTTGGATATACAAAGAATCTGAGCAAACCCTCTGTAAGTTTTATGCTTTTTTAAATGTAGGGTGGGTATTTAACTTATTTACCTGTGGAAATATAAAATGCCGAAAATTGAGTAACTCTGGCCAGCAAGCTAATCAAAAAGAAAATCTGGTGATTGAAAACAAAAATTGAAGATTGTTTTCGCGGTTGGTTTTATGAGAAAAAACATTTTATAGTGCTAGTTATACATTCGCAATTGACCCTCAACTTGGTATACTATTAAAACACCAAACGGCGGATGCACGTTTCTGCATGCCGTAACAAAATCAATTATTCTAGAAGAAAACCTATCGAAGCATGAGCGTGTGTCTAAAACATTTAGCTTTCAAAGGATACTAACGTGACCTTCCCAGCGAGCAGAACTAATGGCGTGTAACTAGGGGCTTAGCCGTTCAGACCGAAGGCTAAGTTATGACTAGAGAAAGCTGACATAGCGTATATAGTACAGTTTACAATATTTGAGCTTCCTAGTTATTAACCTAGGCTGTTATGTTAATATTGCATAACCATTTGTTGAAAATAAGTTTGACCATAAATTATAATTAGAAACTATTTTGAACCACCTCATCAAAGTTATGATCGACAAGCTTGAGGCATTTTTTGTTTCATTGACGAGAAGTGTTGCCTGTTTTTGAACATAACTAATAATAAAATTATTTAGCTTTATTTAACACTGACAGAATAATTATTTTTAACTTCGAATTGACACGTGAATTTTAGCAACTTGTTACGTTTATATATTAATTATTTACATATTTTCATAATCTTGTTCATAATTTACTGAATAAGAATTGTCAAGTTAAAGGACTCATGTGTTAATTTTGAATTCATTAAAGTGAAACTATTATAAAATTTGATCACTATTTTCCAAATACACGCTCCTACACTTTCAGTTTTTTTGCAAGAATTTTAAGTGCAGCAATAATATTTAACATGAAAATATTTTAAACTGTTGGAATAAGTATATTTTGTTACTTAAAAGTTATAACCACTATTTTTGGTGTAAATCTTTTTTGTGGTGAAAAGCTAACATCCCTCAGTGACAATTTCACTTAAGCTGTATAGATATTTATTTAAATATTTTTTTTAATGTTTGAATACCTATTATATCCACATTTTGTATTTTGATTATATGTAATTTGTTTATAAAATTTCTTTACGTTCCATTTTTAAAGAAAATTTTTATATTAATAATCATCAATCATGAAAAATCGAAAAATTGAAGATAATATATTTAATAAAAAAAAATAATAACGTAAATATATTGCATAATGTGCACACTACGAAAATTAATGACGGAATACCCACCGGCCAGTATTCGCATTAAGTAATCCATTTATAAGTGCTGTCACTGGCCATTTGAAGGACAAACCACACCGATGGAACGAGCATAACAAAGAGTGGTATGCCACTATTAGTGATGTCTGAAATAATAGTTCAGAGGGTAAATTTCACACCCTGAATTTTTGAAAATCGAACAAATATTTTGCTAAAAAATTTTAACTGGTTTTTCAAGCACCTGCGCGTATTTTGAAGTTGAACAATAATCTATTGTGACGGTCACTTTACTACCAACAAAAAACATAAACATAATTACAGTTTTATATTTATGATGGAATCTTTATTCATCTTCATGATTGAATTCATTTTTGATATAAAAATAAAAATAAATTCGACTATGTTTTTATAAGATAATACTTTGCGTACAGTAATACTGTAAATTTTTTAACTGTCAATAGTTGGAGAAATGACAATTTAAGATATAAAACATATATTTCTGAAATATATAATTATTGCATATATTATGTTTATGGTAGCTACATGTTGTTTTAAAAATATACCCAATGTATTCTCAGATATTTAAAACTATTTTTTTTTTATTCTGTAATGCACGTCTATAGAAGAAACACTTATAGACGGGATTACTTAGTTTGTAACTGCATATAATTTCTAAGTAAAAGTTTTTACTTTGATATTATACGAAATCTTTTAAATACTAGTAAGAAATAATTGTGATTGTAAAATAATAATTTAATTGAGTTTTATTTATTCATAATTAATCTCATGACGATAAAATTTGTATAAATTTCTTAATTTTATTAAACTTGTTGATTACTCATTACTATAACATTTCAACAAGCTTAATGGCTAAGCAAATCTGTTTATGATTTGTAAAAGAAAGTGGGACGCATGAAGCAAATATTGCTTTTATATATTTCTTGAAAAAATATTATTTCTATACAAGTATTAAATTTGAATCCAGTATTAGATGAATAGAAAAATGTTCAGACCACAGATGAAACTTTTCATGTTAACAATAATACTTCCGTTAAACAGTAGACAATCCATTTCAGTTACATTTTTTGGTTCCTTTTACCAGCCATGTTCATGACGAATGATTTGATTAAGTCGATAGCCGTTATTAAGCCACGAACCAGATTTTTTATGCTAAATAACATCGCTTATTCATTTAAATTATCATAAATATACCATCACGGAAGAACTTTCATTATGTTATCTGAAAAATAAAATTTATATTTGTATGTTCTGTCATTATCATACATAAGTAAGTCATAATCTAGATAGAAAAAGTATTTACCATTGACTTTAAGAAAACTCAAAGTTTACCTATAATCAATTTTTTATATATAGATGATTCGAAGATGTTTTATCACTACAATTAGTGACTTTCTGTAGTCAAAAAACTAGTAAATTTTTTTAAATTTGTGAAATATAATATATATATATACATATTTAACATTTGTTGGTATTAAGCCTCGGGTCCGAGCCAGCTCGGGCCTGAAATGAAAGGACTCGGGCCGGGGAATTTCATCGAATTTCGACCCGTGCAGACCTGAAGCATGGATGTTTCTGATGTCTAAAATTTCCTCCTACCATTCCATTCTAGTGCATCCTAAAAACGTAGCGAAAGTGATTAACAAGCCACAATTCCTGTTCTTATCCTATCCCTCTATCCCTACTTTCTTTCAAAAAGAGAGGCCACGTAACTCAGTAACAAGCTATTAGGAAGCCATTTGCTCCACAGTGGGAGCAGACATGGTTAAAAAAAATATTGTTAATGAATCATCATTCATAATACAATGTCTAAAAAAATAAATATTAATAGATAATCCTTAATCCAACTATAGTGTTTTCAAGTAATTAAATATTCTTTAATGTTAGCCCTTGTTCAAAAAGCCTTAAAATATACAATAAAAGGGATTTTGTGTATACACAATCCATTATTTTTATGTAAGCAACAGAGCTGGTTGTTTATATTGTCTACTATATATTCTAAAATAATTTATATTACAAAAGCTTTTAGTATCATGTTTTCATTGTTTTTATTCAACGAATTCTTAATACCGAATATGCATTATAAGTAAAAGCGTTGATTTAGATGAATGTTTGTTATGTTTAATTTAGTGTACTAATTAATTTAATTCGATTCGTCGGCGTCCGTGGCGCAGTTGGTAGCGTCGTTGGCTACGTTTACGGATGTCTCGGGTTCAATTCCCGCTGCGGATGGTTTTCATACATTGATCTTTCAATCCATTTATGGATTTCTGTTGTGATGTTTAAAACTTCCTCCCGCCCATCCGAACCTCACGGGGGTTAGCGACAGTGATTAGCTAACCACTAGTCCTGTTTTAGCCCTATCCTTCTATCCCTACTATCTACGAAAAAGAGAGGTGGAGCAACTGAGTAACAAGCAGTTCTTGTAGAAAACTCCTGTTGAGATACCTACATTTAAGAGGCCATATGCTCCAAGCTGGGAGCGAACATGGAAAAAAATCAACAACGTATTTGTTAAAACTTTCACTTTTTTCACATTTCAATTTATTAATGTAACTGACATTTGTGTGGTATTTGACTAATGTAATTATGTAAATGGCTGCTGGGGATCAAAGAGAGACTTTTAGCATTGTAAAAATAAAATTGTGTCATGGAGCAGAGCATAATAAAATTTAACGATTGCTACGTAATACTGTAATATATTTTCAATCAAGTCGACTTCGGCAAATTGCCTATATGTGACGTGGAATATTTTAGCTGCTATCTATCAATCTGAATTCATTCTAAATTGGTTTCGTGATATTTGACACAGATTTTTGAACAGACCAATTTATGATATAGCTATTGAAATCAAAACTTTGTGTTTATGATCATATTTTATTCGAAAATAAGCCATGCATGCACATTATTATGTAGTTGAACACCATGTAAGTATATATTATATCAATAGAAATACTTTATGCGAATTAATAATTTGATTTCTTTTTTGGAAGGGCTATCATCGAATAATGATAATAAACAAATTGAAAAAACAAACAAACTATATAAGAAATCAATATACAATACTGTATTCAGCTAAACATCAATATATCCATTTTCCTCATATTTAAAAAAATATAAAATACAAATACAACTGATACCATTGATTATTCACATTTTATCTGCAGATTTTTCTGTAAATGTAATAAATAAATTTTAATTTTAATACGAGTTTGCCTATTGTATTAAACTTAATTTAGTTTTGGAATATTGCTTTGCCACGCTTCAAGAATGTGCGATAAACTAATAGATTATAATTAATAATTCCGTTACTGTCTAGAACAATTTAATTTCAATTATGTGATTTAATCAGTAGTTATCTAACAATACGATTCGCATTACATTATGAGATGGCAGGATAAGTTACTATTTTATCCCATTCAGCGCTTAAACTTTTGTTTGGCTTACAATGGAGGATGATGTCGTAGCTCAGAGAGAATTGCGCCCCAGAGAACGTCTCATGAGAGAGACCTCAATGCTCTGTGGGCCGGAAATGGTCGCAAATTTTCCATTCTGCTAAAATTCATTTGCATGTAATTATCTTTTCTTAGAGAAGAGTTAAAATTTTAATCCAACTAACTTTTGCTGCGGTTGCCTTGACTTGTCTTACGACACTGCGCCTTGTTATAGGAGTTTATACGTTCTGATCTCAGTTAAAATTAATTTATAATTTTCAATAAATTAAAAGAACTTAAATACGTTGAGACATTTAAGTATGAAAATGATTTTTGTATGAAAACATTTATGGAGAATTTCAGAATATTAAATTGAAGTAGGTAATTATCATTTATTTTTTCATCAATTTGATATCAAAATACTCAAGTAATTTTTAATAATTATATTATATATATTTTTCACACACATAAAACATTAAACATTACATGTATATAGTAACAAAATGTTTATGGTTTGCCATCATGTAATACTGCATTCAGAAATGCGGTAACAGAAAGAAACACAAATAAGATTCGGTATGGTTGTTACATTAATTTACCATTCTGTCGTCTTTGCCATGTGTTTTTTCTTGAAGATAAATGAGGTTAATTATTTGCTGAGTATGTTTGCAACTATTCCTTCTTGTGTTATTTAGAAAAACTTCTCCATTATGATTTAAGTCTCCAGATGCGTAGGTAATTTGTAAGCCTACAAAAAAGAATAAGCAACCAACGATAAGATTACTTGTATATACGTAAAGATGGTTGAAATAATTTAAAATAAAGACTTCATAGCTCGAATATTCAAAGCACTGATAGAGAGGGTAGATAGAATATGATGGGATGATAGAAAATAACAACATTTCAAATATTATTTATTTTAAACTGGTATAACTGAAAATCAAAGTAACCAGTAAATTACTTATATTGTGATGGGTGATGTTAGCAATCATAAATCAAAAGTTGTTTTCAAATAAAACTCATGCGGTAAAATCAATTGAAATTTGTTAACTTCGCAAGTCGTTTGTTAGTGCTAGCTCGACTAACGGCGTCGAATGCATTATTTCTTACAGTAAAAATGTCAATTGAAAATACGCTACTTTTATATCTTTTATCTGCTATTGCACATTCAGTGACGTTACCGAATGTTATTAAAATTTTATGTGAAGGACAATTTCTGATCACGGTTTTCCATTAGAAATTAAGTAGAAGAATTTTATGTGATGTATGGTTGAATTCAAATATTGTTTTTCAATAAAAAAAAATATTCAGTAAATTCACATTCATTTATTTTTATAATTAAAATTGATAATTGTTGCTGGAATGACATAAAAAGTGTAAAAATAAAAATAAAACAACATTAATTTTGAGCATTTGAGCATCTACAAAATTGCATTTTTTCAGTTAAAACCGACTTCAGTTATATCAGAATCATATTTATTCATGACAAGAACATGCTATAACCGTGTTAAATATGGTCTTGTATCCTACTTGCTCATATACATGTGAGGTTGTACGATAGTGATATAAATAACTTCACCTCACGCCGCTGCTATACAATATAACAGGTGCGCGCTGTGAATTTCTCTCTTTCTCTCTCAATCCCATGTAAAATGAAGAGTGCGAGCGAGATACAAAGTCATGTGGGTGCATGCTCTTGTTTCCTTCATTATACACAATTAATAACGATATAGATGTATCCACCAAACGCTGATGACATATATATATATATATATATATATATAACAGATGTAAGTGGAATAATACTTCTTTATGTGCAAAATTATATAGCATCAGAATAATTATTTGGTTTATCTCTAAACAGTGTTTTTGTTGTTGTGATTCTAAGTCCCCAAATTTTTATTGGTCATCCTTAGATTAGGAGCATTTACAACTTATGAAAAAGAATCATCAGTTGATAATGCTTGTGATGAGCGAAACCGGTCCTGATCATTATAAATATGTGGAAGTAGTACAAACAAATTGTATTTTATTTTTTAATATATAATGTCTTTCCACCAAGAATTGACAGTTAACACCTTAAAAGTTATTATGAAAAGAAGTTGAACGGGGTATTTGCATAAATCATTTATGACTTATCTTTATTTTCACTGTTTGAAACAAGATTCAATTGAAATAAATATGTTAATTTTATTTCGGTTCTTGATGGCGACTTCAAAATAAAATTTCAAAAGCAAATTACTGTAGAACAAAAAATAGCGAGGTGCGAACTTTTTGCAATTTTCTTCCGTTCAACATTTCAAATACCGAACGCTCCGATCATTTGAGAGACGTTGGTAAAACTTTACCGGTGGTTGAAAGTTTAGCAGAAATATCAGGAGAAGATTATGAATTGTTGGCTAAAGTTTGCGTGTTATGTACTTTGTAATTTATCGCGAGTACACCGACAGGTATTTTGACAAATGTTTACCGGGCTTAGGTAGTAGTGAACGCATTCTCTTTGTTTCGTGAATTTTAAAGTATCTCTAGCCGGAAAGTAGGAGACGATAATTTTGTTTACCCTGTAATTTATTTGAGAGAAACTTTAAAGATATATTCGAATTTCATAACTACGAGAATTAGAACGTAGAGAAACATTAAACAGCCATGGAATCGAGAAACGAATGGGTTAAATGGCTTCACGCGTCTTTAACTAGATTTACGGTCCCGAACGTCTTTTTTGCTTCCGAATCTGTGTATATAAATGTATTTTATCTACCTGAGAGGATTTTGCTACAAAAAATCTGATATATAAAAGCTGAAAAATAAAATGATGTTGTTGCTCGAGAATATACAGGAGAGCTTAAAAAACTTGTTCAAGTAAATAAAAGGAGTTTTATTCTTTTTATATCTGGCAATAGTCTTGAACAATGTGATGAAAACATGAAAAATTCCAAATATAAGAATAAAAGTGTTTATTTGTGTTTTTTATTCAATTTTGCTTTTCTTTGAAATGCTGATAAATTTTGATACCAAAAAATATTATTTGCGTGGATCGACAAGTAAAAAAGTGAAGTTTTTTTATTAAACTTTCAGTTCGCCATGTTTAGTCAGTAGAATTAATATGCGTTCTTTTATAGCAATGTCTGCATTAAAAACCACACATAGCCGGCGAGTATCTTAGATTTTATAAATGTTACTTAGAATACGTATTTGATAAGATAATGAATTATATTGTAGTAGAGTGGATTAGGTAATTTATTTCATATCAATAGAACATTATTTGAGTCGCTACTTTTCAAAAGCAGCCATATCCATGTTTTAGGTATTTTCGCTTTTTTTGTCATTTGCTATCGACCTAATTGCTTTTAATATGTCTGTATTTCAAAAATGGCCCAAATACTATTAAATACCAAATAAATCACTATTTCTACAATCTTCCAACATTGTAACTGTGTACACGAAAAAATTTATAAGAGTAATTAGTGTACATAATGATTTTAACTATAGTATTCGAAATAATCACGAAATGAGATTTCTACTTATAAATAATAATTTAAATATTAATTAAATTGGTAAAAATATCTTTTGAAATAATTGAATTTTTTGATTTCAATTTCTACATTAAAAAAAAAATAGACACTAAGCTTTAAAAACAGAAGACTTTAACTCTGCACCATATTTATGATTTATAATTTGATAACGATAGTTACGATAAATATATAAAAGAAAAAATGTTTTATGTAACAAAAAAATATTTTTACCTGGAGACGGTAACTTGCTAAAAACGTGACAAGATTAAAGCCAATATTGGAAACTTATCTTCTATTTATGGGGATTTTCCGTTATGTTTTATATGCAAGATTCATTCAATATATTTAGAAAAAAAGTAAGATATTTTTTTACGTTTGGTAAGCATTATATATTTTTTTCGGAAAAATAATATATATTTTTGCTATGGTGAGCTACATGTAGATATTCGTAAAATTTGCAGCTTGGTTAACTTATTCAGATTTTTGTATAATGAAAATAAACAAACAAACTACTAAGCGTGCGTCGGTGTATTTTTATTTTGGCTTACAATTAAATGCACTTTTATTTAGATCATATATATTCACTTGCATAAAAAAAAATTTTCTTATAACAAATACATTCTACTAAAAACAAATTTTTTCGCTAAAAATAAAGTGATTCCACGTAATAAAATATGTTTTAACATTGAAGAAATATATTTTCACATACAAAAAATAGTTTTTACTCAATATTGCACGAAGCTGTAATGAAATGTCACTTATTCTTTACTACTTGCCTATATTGTCTTTGCTTCATGCATTGGAATATATTATACAAACCAAACCAGACCAACCCTAACATAACCTATTACAACTTAACTCACTTTGTTAAAAGAATCCGTGACTAAGTGGAAACCATTAAAATCAAATTTTGAGTGTACTAAGTTAATACTATCTAATCCAAAGTGCAATTATTTATAACCCTTTTATTTTTAAAAATCTTAAATCTATGAAGCAAGACGTCGTGGCTAATTCACTTATATAATAAATTTATTTTTATTAAGTATTTTCTTGCGGGTTTATACTTCCCAGTTGTCTTTCGTAACGTCATAATTACTAATAAATTACATTTACTTATCGCCATTAGCTTGACGATGAGCCAAAAAGGACCTATTTTCTAACCGTCCAATATAACACGCTAAGAAAGATATCTGAAGATTGTGACTTGTAACTATAACATAACTTTTTTTCAGTAAATGTTTATCTACTTCTACCGGTATATAAAGTAGAATCAAAGTTCTCATTGAAAATATTTTTTTTCAATATTTTTATAATGCACGTATCTTATTACTTACGTAATTATATTTAATTCATTGGAGATTTTTAAAAAACGTATCAATAGAATGAAAATATACAATAAGTATGAATGAATTTTGCACTATGATAAACCATAGAATACATTTATTTTATATATTTTGTTTGATAGGAGAAATAGGAACATTTCATTTGACTCTTGGTTGTAAGCCAATTGATGCAATATTATTATTTCCAAATCTCATAAATCAATCATGATTACTTGTGGAATTGTGTAACAGTTTTACATGTTCCTAGACTCTTAAGCTACTTTACTTTTGCTCTTTTTCCACCACGTTAACTTATTTGTTCATATCTTTGCCATTACTGGAAGAAGACTCCCCATGTTGTGTATTTCTGGTATTCCGTCGACTGTGACATGTTGCTGAGCAAAATGTTTTGAAGCTCAATTTAATATTGTGTACGATAATTTCAATGGGATTTTATAAATGTAATATATTTATTATAAAGGTCTGTTGTATTTTGGAATTATTTACACATTTTTTTAATCAACGCTAAAATTTTACCACGATAGATGGAGAGGATATGGTCTTTGACCCTTTTAAGCCCATTTTTGTCAGAATAAAAAAAATCTTTCGTATTTATGGTTTTTTGGTGTTTGTGAAAAGGTAGAGTTATACCAGGGGTGATGTACTGCGGGCACGAATATGTTGTACCTACTATGAACACATACAGCACAAAAAGGTATACTGGGCGATTAACAGATGCGATTAATGGGATAAGCAACAATTTTATCATTGTTTGAATTTTCTGCCAAATAAAATAATTGGATATAATATACATACTATTCAAGATATCAGTTTTCAACCACCTTTATTTGTGTTAATTGAAATAAATATCTATAGAACAGTAAATTTCTGATTTTAATGGCCAACCTTTTCATAAAACTGAACATTTTTCCAATATATATGCGATTTTGTTTAATATTTTTGTCATGTCGACAATTTTAACGTAATTTATTTGTATGATATTAACTCTTAATAAAACATTCGTTTTTGTATTAGTTCAACAATTTTATGAAACGAATGACTGTTTTTGTTTATCGCGAGATATTTTTAATTGAAATCTATAAATACTTAAATTCTGTGTCAGCTGTATTTGAATATAAAATTTTCGAAATTGAACATTTTAAAAAGTTCACAATGAGCGGTAAGTCAAAAATTATGTTATATTGTCATAAAAAGGTCTTGCAGCTTAAAATCAAAATATGTTTAATTATACGGTGAAGTTTTCATGCAGGTTCAATTAGCACATTTTCAAATGTTTGTATTATTTGACACCTAAATGTGTACAAAACAGAGTGGTTTGCTTCCTTCATAATTAAAGTCAAGTAGTGTATTTATAAGTTAATGCATTTTTTTATATTTATTTACTAAAATTGAAAACGATTGCTTTTAAAATAAAGTGTAATTACTGTGCACGTGAACATTAATTTTGATTTGGGATTTCTTGTTCTAAAACTTGTGTATACTGAAATAGGGTTATCTAACTTTTGATTTCTTACGGCGGTTTTAAAACTTTGACGACTTTAAAAAGGCTGAACGCTTACTGCCTTTTCAAGTGTTGAAAAATTTTCCTCCTTAATTGACAAAACAACTTTAAACAATTTTGTGGCAAAGTTCAAACTTGGTCGGCCAGTTCGTAAGTGGAAACGCAAGAATACCACGAAGATGAAAGTTTTAGTCAACTTTGTTTTTGTTCAAAAATGTTAGTAGGTAGCGTTGAATACTGCGTTTGCCATATATTATGTCAAACATTTATCCTTTGGTGGAATATGTCCAATGTCATTCGTCTTGAGTGTGGTTTTTGATTTATGCTTTGTTGCTTCTAAAAAGTACTTTCGTTGTCCCAAACGGCTTAAGCGCACCTGGTGAAATTTTAACGACTATTTACAAATAAATTCAAAAGCTATTTTTTTTACCACATCTACTACAGTCAAAATGTAACTAGGTTTGTCTTAAAAAATATATATTATGCAACGACAGCGGTGAGACAATCTTTAAAAAACGATTTTGAAAAATGATTTTGAAAAATGATTAGAAAAGTCTTATATAAAAGCATAATTGACTTCAAGAAACGAGGAGAGTTGCTAAATTAAAAATATGATGACAACAGTGATATAAAATACAGAACTCCTGTCAAACACAAGAAATAGCAAATGGCATTGAGGCAGTTTAAATTAGACATAACACTAGAAAAAGTATTAAAAACATGGAAGTATTAAGTTAAGTAATGAAATAGTTGACCGATTCAAGTAATAAAGTGTTATCTAAGGGTTAATAAGTTAGTTTTCTTAAAGTATAATACAATCATTGAAAATACATTTGTCTTATCGGAGAAATACTCTGTCAAAATTCACAGATAACTTTTTAAATGAAAGATGTTAAACTTTCGCTATTCGAATAACATTCAAATTATTTCCACCGGTTGGCAATTCTCCAAATCGAAAACTCATTGAACTAACATTTATAATTCGATCCTTACCACTCAGAAGACTAAGACATATTCAATTTCCCACTAAATTGTTTGGATTCGATGAGATAAAACAGTTTGTGATTATGCTCGACATAATTTTAATCAAAGAAAGTTTTATTATAAAAACTAATGGGTGTGAAATGAAAACGAAAGCCTATGGCTGTTTTATCTTATGACTAATGTTGCTCAAAGATTGTGCGCCTGTACGTGACAGACTCATTTGTTGCGGTGATATCTATCTACCTTGATAATTATAGGTACTCTGAAGATCCATTACCCAACAATGAAAAGCTCTCTTGTCGGGCACCTACTCAACATAATTGCTAGAATTACCAACACGAAAATCATGAACAAGGTTTTATTCTCTTGCGTTGACCTTTGCTTCAGAGAAAAAATTTGACGGCAGAAATAATAAATTAGAGAAATCTGAAATTTTTATCTACTGAAATTTATTATAACTTAAAAAAAAAGTAAATTATGTGCTATTTAAACGAAACAAAAAAATATTCATTTCTAATTTATTTTATTTTACAGTGTTTCTGACACCACACAATTTTTCATTCTTCTTGGAGTGAGGAATGAATCATAATTTCCTGTGCATTGTAGAAAAAATATTTTTAAATAAACGCAAACTATTTGTTCATAAAAAGTTTTGTATATTAATTCCACAGATACAAACTAGCCTTAGTTTCTTCGAAAAATAGAGTGAAACCCATAGAAAAAATGTACGAAAAATAAAAATATGCAGTAGTACACATTGACATATTTTTTATTCTCCAATTTCTTGAATACAATAATGATTATAATTTAAAGTAAATACGGGAGAATTTTTTTAAACTAAAATGAGTACAAATCTAATTTTTTTTTTCTTATTGCCGATATGTTGATAGCATATAATATCTTTCCACTAATGATAGATCGTTAACAATATTCATCACAAAAACATTATAGATATTTTTCAAGATGAATGACTTTTAATATAATACAAAATAATTTCAGTGTTACGCAAAAACTCAGTTTTAATTAAATTGTTTTATTTTAAATAAACTTTAAAAGTATGTTTGAAGTTAAATTTTGATTTGTATATTGGAGGAAAAGACAATAGCTTTCATAAATTTTATCGATGAAGAGCTCTAATATTATTTTTATGATGATATCAAACCCTTTTAATTATTTTGTCTCTCACGTGCTGTGTGCAAGTTTCCCGTATGAGATTGCAATTTCAGTTTTTTCATTGTATTCTGCCAATTTTTCTTTTCTCTCTAGAAAGAATCGCACAGCAAAAATAAATTAGCTTGTGGATAAAGAAAATCTCTACTGCGGCAGATGGCGTGCCGCTACGAAGAAAGTGATAAAATGAATAAAAAATAACCACAAGATAGACTGAGAGAGATTTATATGTCATCTACAGAAGGGTCACTTTATTCTATATGGTGTTGTGTGTAATTATTGATGATAGAATAAACCCTAATTTGGACTCACTTGATGCACACTTCACGATGTTATAATCAATTACATATCAGTGAATTAGTAAAATGTTTTAGTATTCAAAAATGTGAGAATTTTAAAATTACTCTTTTCCCTGTTCACACTTTTTTAAAAAAATTTAAAAATATAAAAAAAATATTTCGCGTCAAGGATTTTTCATTTTATTTTACACTCACTTTCGGATACATTTGAAATTATAAAAAAAATAAATTTCTCAAAAGTATTGTTTTTATGTAAGAAAAATAATACATTATTAAAATGAATCGTTCTAATAGTAAAATATAAATTAACATACATTTTAATTCAGGTAATTGATGTACACATTTCCATTAGAATTATGTGTGATTTTGAGCTAAAACACATCTCATGTGTGTGTTCCTTCTCACGGGGATCTCAGGCTTTTACGAAAGACATTTAATAGAAAACGAAGCTTATTCAACATTGTTACTCTATAGACCGACTAGATATTACTTAAATATGTTTGTGTAAGCGGTAAGCACATTCATGTGGCTGGCTGTACCATCGTCTTAATCTTGGATATAGGACCGCTGTAGGAATATGATATTACGATGCCTCACATACGCAATATCTTCATGAGTCTTTTGGCCATTACCTCTGTAGGTTTTCCCTTATTATTGCTGATGCGTATTTTTTTACGCTTATAGAACGTAAAATAAAGTTTTAATCTCCATTATGTGGATTACGAAATTCTTCCGTGTTTTAAAGTTTTATTTTGGAGAAAATATTATTGCTTCAGTTATTATTATTAGAACCTACACTTGAATGAACATTATTTGCGCGATCTGAAACAAGTCAATCGACCTTTTTGTTGGCCATTTATTTCAAGACATTTTTTGAATTTTCAAATGGATTTTCGTACACCGTCGTTGTACCTAGTATTAAAATATTTTTTTTCCCTTGGCTTGTGACGGAAGCTATTGAAAGTCATATGTCAAACAGGCGTTGTCTAAAAACTGTCTAGCGTTCAACAAATTTGATGTATTTTTATATCGTCGTTGTATGAACTGTTTATTTTGTTGCTTGTTTCCAATTAAACACAAAGATATTCTTTTGGATTTAAATTATCAAAATGGCTAATTTTAAAAAATTCACACCGTTAGATTTCTCAAACCATACAGAGTAACTGATATAACTTAAATGTCTACGCAAAAGTCAGCTAGAATTCTTTTGAATACCTAGAAGAGTATCCAAATGACTATCAAACCCATAAAAATGCGCCAGTGAAACATCATTACTGATAATTGTTCGTCAATTAAATAAATATTTTACATTTTCAAAAATAAAACACAATTCATTTGTACTACGTCCACATATTTATAATGATCAGGACCAGTTTCGTTCATTACGAGCATTATAATGAATTGTGTTTTATTTTTTAAAATATAATGTCTTTTCACCAAGAGTTGACTACTATTTTTACATAGGTACCTACTTCTATACCTATATCAGCATATTTTCCAAGCTGAAAAAAGTACATAACATTTTAAAGAAACTTTGAACAAATCAAACATTTAGGACAAAAGAGCCTTACAAAAATATTTTTTTTAAAGATTTACTCTAGAACAATATTCTGGTAATAGCCTTGTTAAATTAATATCTTTATATAATACGCTGAGCGAAATAAAGTTGGTTTAAAACCAGCTTCATGGCTTATAATGCTTCAAAGTTGCGTTCGTTATACTGAAAAATTTCCCTTTTAAAACACAAACTCACACTGGAATGTGTCGAGTTGAAAAAGAGCACTATTTGAAAGCCGTTTTTAGAAGGAGTAGACGAATAAAGCCTTTGAAATATTTTACGTAAACTTTGAGGTACATAGTAAGTTAAAGTTAAGTCAACTTTTAAGTTAACTTTTTAACTATCACTCTTTGAAAACTTTTGCAATACTAAGGAAAAACTTATAATTAATTTTATTAAATTTGTTCACAGTGAAGCTATGGGTTCAAAATTATCAAAATAATTTAGCCCATAATATTTTATTCGCTTTGAAAAATCTTATTTCGACACAAAGCTATTTTAAAGATTTTAACAGACTGTTATAAATATGCTAAAAGAAAGATTATTAACAACAGAAATCTTTTAAATTCATAAATGAATTATCGTAAAGCCCAAAAGGAGTTTATTAAGATATTTTTTAATTAAAAAAGAATTATTAGAATTTCAACTTCATAAAAAGAAGTCACATGTTTTCACACACAATTGATTAATATTTTCAAAGAAAAGTATCATTTTTCACAGTTGACTGATTTTTATAGATAAAAACCATAAAACCCTATGCATTGGGAGAAAAGGAAATAAAAATTGAATGTTCGTGAAAACCATGTCACGCAGTTTCTTGATATATTGTATTGAAATGTCAATTATTTAACAACTGTATTAATTAATAGATTTAGCATAAAAATGTTTTGAATTTAAAAAGAAATTTTTACTTATAAGATGATATGTGTTCAAATTTTCAATTTCTCACGATTACAAATATAAGTATTTGTCTTAAAATCTGTAATTCAATAATTCAGAACAGTCTTACTTTTAAGTCGTTTTCATTCCTTGTGCGGTCTTGGAAAACCAATGATTCCTTAAATGTTCTTTTATACTGAACCAACTGGTTCCAGTATATTTGATTTAGAATTTCAAAATCACTAGACTGTATTTTTTAATTTTATGAACGCTGTTTTACAATTACTAAACATTCTTTTTTATATTATTCCTTCTCTCAGTGAAGACAAGTTAATTTCTGTTGATTTTTACAAAATAAATTATACGGATCCTCCAGACACTGAGTCATACATTGGTATATCAACACTACACGATTATTCTATCAACACCACACAATAGCAATAAATCATGACTACTTTCAAAGAAACCCAATGATTAAGGGACATTTAAATATATTATTATTATTACGCGTAGTGGATAAATACCTTTTACGATATGACTACAAATGAATGTAAAAAATACGTTTTAAAAAGTCGTATTAAAAATAACCTCGTAATTTTTATAACGAAAAAATTTCATTTATGCACAGCATAACAACAATGAAAGAATTGGTATTCATTTAATAAATTCTTGCTTTTGAATTTATTACCTTAATAAAGGCAGCTGCCGAGAATTTAGCGATTCGCAAATAATACAGCCCTTCTCAGTAGCTTCTATCAATGTTGGCAAAAAGATGATAAGATGAGGTACTTAATAAAAGCAAATAAAATTTATATTTTTTCACTGTCACAGCAAACAGCTTCTATTAAAATATACTTGAAATGCAATCATGAATATAAGAGTTAAGTTGTTCCCTTAGTGCGGTAGTGCATATTAATGTGTATTTTTAAATATCGAAAATTTACAGGCTCTAAAATCAAAAGTGTTAATTTAAATTTCAAAAAGTTTTTTTGCGTGGCTTAAAGCAATGAAATATTGCCACGATGCTTTAAATTCATTCTGGTATGAAAATACAAGAGATGCTTTATCTCACTTACATTTTTTATGAAAAAATCAGTTTTTTACATTGTGAATACAGAAACAAAAAAAGTGTGAAACCGATTTAAATTAAAGTTTCACTACAACACTGGAATGAAATATTAAAAGTAATAAATTGTTTTGATGAATTTTGTATTTAAAAAAACGTTTAGTTAATCTTTTCATGCTGTGTTTTATATATGAACGAAATTCCTAGTTGTGACTTTAAAATAAAATAAGTGGCAGGGAGGTTTCAAAATCTAATACAATTCGTACATATTTCAGTTATTTTACAAATTTTAAATTGTTACATTATAATAAAATATGAAGCAGTAAAATTTGTAATGAAATGAGGCCCATTAACTTTGTATTTAATTATTACATTAAAAAAATACGTCTTGAAAAATTCGGTGCATCAAAACACGAATGATCATAAATTATTTTATCAGGAGATTTTGAAAATAAATACGGCACAGCTAGATAGTTTACCAATTCGAAAGAACAACGTTATCTCCCTAACTCTTTCTTGTTAAATAATCATAAAGTACTCGTGCAATTAAGATAATTTAATTATTATAATAATTCGGCATCGGATATTTATTTTTATGAAGCCCACCTCTTTAAAAGTAGTTAGTATTTACAATTGAAATGTTTTCCCAATTACATTTAAATGAACATCATTATAATGAAAGCAGTAATAAAATTAATTCAGATTTCAATTAAGCCCGTAGTGGTAATTTATTTTTTTAATTAGTCTAACATATACACTATTTACTAACCCTTAGTAGAAGCTTAAACGTGTTCTTGATTACCTTAAGTTGCCGAAAGGTGAAACCAGACTCGTATGGAATAAAATTTATAAAAGTCCAACCATTCATATTTGAAATTGAAATTCTGTCAAACACCGTTAGTGGACATTTTAACTTTATAATATTCGAACAGTGCACTTCCTAATTGCATGTGATCCAGCAAATAAACTATCATCAATTCACGTTATTAAAAATCGATTTATACAAGATGAGTATTTCAAATTTTTTGCCTGAACGCCGACGATACATCACTTATGTGAACAGCCTGTACCAAAATACATAATGTTTACAACATTAAGCCCGGTTCGTCATTTTATAAAATTGCATACAGAGAAAGGTGTTTTTTATAAAATTTAATTATGATGCGGTAAAATATAATACAATTTAATAGGTTGAAGGAACAACAATACTCACCACTTTTTAAAAATTTGAATAATAAATGAACACTTTTACATTTACTTAATATGGAGATTTTTTAATATATATTAATCAACGTTTTAATCATTCGACGTGCCGTTTATCCTTGTTTGGCAACGTTTTAAATTGCCAATTTTATGGATCTGTGAATACTCGATTTTAAGAATTTAATTTCATTCAATAATATTAAGTAGAAAATATTTTAATACATTGATTATCGATAAATTGTGTTTTTTTTGTAACCATGTCCGCTCCCAATGTGGAGAAAATGGTCTCAGAATAAAATTAATCGTAAAAGAAGTTTTTCTACTTGAACTGCTTATTAAAAGGAGAGGCGGAGCGAGTGCTCAACTTATCCTATTCGCTTTTGAACAGGTTTTGGACAAGACTTGTGGCCAGCTAATCACTCGTAACGTTCCATTTTTAGGAGTAAGGAAGAATTTAGTCTTTACAGACATCTATGAATTCCAATACAAATCTATAAATCGATTGAAAAATAAATTTATTTAACTGTCAGTACTGCATGAACAAATTTATTTAACTGACCACCTGGTTACAGGCCCATCAATTGGGCTCAAGCTTATTATTAACTTATTGTTTTTTATGATAATATATACATAGATATAATATTTTTCCACGGAGTATTCAAATTAAAAAAAATGTAAAGAAATTTAAAAAGTATCTCACTTCATATTCATATAATGCACATAGAAATCACAAGTTTCCATACTAGTGTGGTTATTCAGACGTGTTGACATAACGTGAAAATGTCTACTCGGTATTAATTACGCAGACCACAGATATGCAGTTCAAATAATAGTGTTACCGTAGCAGCTCTCGGTGAATTTGTGTTTCTTGAATCAAACTGAGCGTAAACGGAAGAAGCGGTTCGTTAACGTATTCAATTATTTGATTAAGATAACTTCAATTTGACTCATCGTTTACTAGGCCATAAGAGAATATGTCATCACTTGCAAGAAAAACAGACTGTTCCATTGCAATCGTTAGAATTCGTAATACAGTGGAACCCCGATTTATTGTCTTCAAGGGCCTCGAAAAGACGATGAATCCGAGAAAGCGATGCATGTGGGTACATTTGTATAATGATCAGGACCGGTGTAGCTCATAGTAAACATCAGTTATCAGTTTGTAATGATCCTGACGAGCGAAACCGGTCCTGATCATTATAAAAATATTGAAGTAATACAAAACAAATTGTTTTTTATTTTTAAATTAGTAACTTTCTCCAAGCAGAAAAACTGTTATCGGCTTCTAATGTTGGCTTTCTATCTCTATCTGTTGGTGGATTAAAAGAAAAAATTACATAAAAAGAAAAGCAGATGAAAAATTTCTCAAACCACCACTTTGTAGACATGCACTCTAAATTGTAGTGGACATGAATGAAAAAATTAAAAACATGCATTTTAAATGTAAACGTTTTGATTTTAAGTGACGGCAGGTTAATTTGAATTGATTAAAAGCTCTTTTTAACTATGTGGGATTTTTTTAATACATTTTTTTATATTATTAGTGAAAGCGCTCTGTTAGCTATGGTTGAATTTTTCAGGGCAACAATATATTCTATGGACACGACGCAAAAACCTTTAGTTTAAATATAAATATTAACAGAACTTCAGAGAAACTTTAGGAGTTCTTATTATGGCACATCGTTTTATTAAATATGAAAACTTCTGCAATGGTTTTATTACTTTAAATCGTAAGCGGTGCTTACTTGGTAAATGGACTAAAAGTGTTTTTGTTAATATTGTTTAGACTTTTAGCGAAAAAAACTTTTCACCCCAGACGATAATATTTGAAAAGGCCGTCTGCTAAACTCACTTTAATTAAAAAAAACTAAAGAGACCATCTCAGAAAACATAACGAAAAGGTTTATTTTTTTCTTTTTATTATTAAAATTTCAAATTTACTTACATGTCACACCGGGAGCTATTCACTTTTTTGGTTAAAATAGTAAATTCTATAAATTCATATAAAATGACTTTTCAGTTACACAGCTATGAAAGATGCTGATTAGTACAGTTTTTAGTACTCCCAACTGAGATTTTTTCAATTGAATATTAATTCTACTTAATATTTTCGGTCACACGATGTTAAAGTTTTAAAAATAATTGTTTGTTAAATTATTATCTTTTATATTTATATATTATTTTTGGACTTATCGAAGGAGCACGTTGATTCATGATTTTGGTAAGAAAATAAAAAACTATTTATAACGAAACGTTTCCGGTTAAAAATGTTCAAAAAAAAAATATTTATTAATGGCATACAATTAGTATTTATTTCTGTCAGGTTACGAAATTATCAAAGCCTACTATTTATATTTTTTACATTTTTTACGATAATATGCCTGTGAATTTTCAATGAAAGGAATTTCACTGCAAACATCCGAACCTTTTATTCAAATATCGTGACGTTTTGGCGTTAGTACGAAAATGCCAATTCTGCTTTTAGCTAATAGAAAGCATCTATTCTGGTGTCGACATTTAAATTTGGATAAGTTATATGATTTTAGACTAAAGGGATGCTTCTTTCCAAAAAATATGAACAATGCTTTGATTATATGAATAAATATCATTTGAAATTGCAAAGCAAAATCAATCAAATTTACATTTTCTTTAAACGTGTGTTCAAAAAAATATAGAAAATGTTAATAAATATTTTTTTTAAAGAAATTTATATAAGAAATAAATTCTGACATTTAAAAAGAAAATCATTGCATCAGAAATTGCGGAAAACTTTTTATGTTTACATAGTTTAAATTTATTCATTTCATTGATAAGAGTTTTTTTACCTTACCCCGATCGCTAATATTTAAATATCATTTACAAAACATTTTCTGAAAAAGAAAACAAAAAACTCCATATCAAATATTAAAATGACTATTTGAAGGGAAGCTTCGAATTCATTCCAATAACTTGTTTGGATTCCTCCAATTTTCTAACTTTTTGAGGGTAAAACTTTGCGATTAAAGAATTTATGAAAATATTTATTTATTGCCGGCTCTTTAATGGTATTACCAACAATGAAAATATTTTGCTTTGAAGGGTGCTTTTCTAAAAAAGGTATTGAAAATTGTTTACTTGCTTATAAAATTAAAATAAAATATAAGCTAATTTATGCTATCACCGTTTTTAACCCTGAATACGTGAAATATTATATTAGTGGATTAAATCAAAAATGCATTAATTTATTCAGTACTTTAATCTTAGTGTGGAATGTTTCAACTAACAAAATTCCACAAGTATTTGAGTAATTCCGGAACACCCTTTTATCTGATCTTTTTAAAAAGGCTTGTTTGAAATAAAATTGAAATTAAATCATATTTAAATTGTTCAAATTTTGTACATTTCCATATGTTTTGTCACTAACGACGAATTTCGCCTTTCGGCATCTTCAGAAATTTGAGTTCACGGATGACTTCGGACTGATAGTCTAGTTCCATATTCTCAAATACCTAAAGATTCTGAAAGGCAAAGCCCGGGTCGATAGCGACAAAACGTATAGAAGTGTAGAAAATTTTATCGATTCAAATTTGATAATATAATTCAATCAAGCACTCTACGTCAATATCTTAAATCATGAAAATCATATGCTGGCTTTAACGGCATTAGAATTTTATATCTGAAACACACAAAGTTAAGTTGATTCTGATAATTAAGTCCAAAATAAGGTAATAATATTTTTAGATCAATTAAAAATATTATAGTAAATATTTTAATGGAAAAAATTATTTATTGATTAATCGATGTTTATTTTTAAAATGTATAAAAAACTTCTTATGTAAAAGAAATCTTATTTATTACAACAATATTTAAAAATTGAATAGTTTGATTATATCATGACCCAGTGGTAGCATTTTAGACATGGGTTATAATGATTTTACGATCGAGGATTCAAAGTTTCACAATTTAGACTCTCAAAAATTGATATTAACGGTCTTGAAATTTTAGGTAAAAATACAAATTAAATAATTAGGTTAAAAACAACTAGCGTATTTTTATACTGTAAAAACTTTCACAAAATTGGTAGTAATAAAATTGCGTAATACGATTCCATTGGGACCGTTAATTCTAAAAAACCTTTTTTTGAAATTGTTATAATTACACAATTGAATGGTTTTTGATCAATCTTATAAAGGAGTTAATGTGTTAATTTTCTGCCACCGGTTAAAAATATTTTTTTGTTTTGGAAAAAATTCTGACTTTGAAATAACTAACGCTTAACAAATACCTGATCATCATTTTTATGTAGAGCAGCTACGCAATCTTTTCACAGTCACGGCACACATGTGCATTCCATAAAATTTTGCGACACACCACTAAAAAAATATATAAATTTCATAGACAAAAAGTTTATTGTCCGTCGAAGTGAGTGGACACGTTTCAAGTTTGCTTGCTGATGTCAATATAATTAAAATAAATATTTATTAATAACCAATTAGTAAAGTGAAGTAAAGTTGTAAGAGTTCAGTTGTAGTTAAGTGAAATTAGTGAGGAATCCGCTGCCAAAAGTTGTCAACTATCGTTTGTCGCTTGTTAAACGGGAATTTCTTCTTAACATAACAATACTGAAGGCACATAATCTCGATGAGTGATATTGAGGTGATATGGCACTCACCTAGTCGCCGTCTTGCTCGACTTCCTGGCAATGATTCAACAACAGGAGAAGACTCACCTTTCACGCCACGTGCATCCATTCAAAGAACTCCTCAGAAAAATGTTGCGAAAAAAAACATTTCCAACGATACAGAATGCTTAAACCAGGTACACAATATCCTAAACATGATGAGGGATGACCTTGCCGCTTTAAATACCAAGAATATAAAGCATCAGCAAACCAACATACTGAAAAAATTGATGATTTAAAGCATCTTTATAGCGTCACTGTTGCTGAATCAGCTGAAAATTCAGCACTTGTTAAAGTCTTCTCTCAACAAATAGACTCGAATAAAGACACTGTGACTAAAGCATTGAACGTTATTGAAGAAAAACTGAGCCATAGTATTTCATACGCTGGACCCTGTGCTAAAAAATACTAATCTCTGATATCACGCTCCGGTGCCTTAGCACTTCCCTCTACACCAGCCATCCTAATATTTCCTACCGATGAAAGCGTAAAAGATTCCGTGACGACAAAGGCAATGATCGAATCAGCGGTTAAGCCCAGAGACATTGGGGTCAAAGTGACTGGAGTCAAGCTGATCAAAAATCAAGTGGTTATCATAATAACTGCCACCACTTCTGACTCAGAGCGTCTCGCTGCTGCTCGCTGCTTCAGTAACAGCAAACTGGAAGCCAATATAGCAAATAAGAAGTTGCTAAGAATTATCACCTAGGATGTCCCACGGAGTATAGAAGACAGACTTCCTGAATGAAATTCATAGTTCACTCAAGAAACTCAAAGGGGCAGTCGAAGAGTTCATCAAAACAACTAGTCGCAGCCACCTGGTCTTTTCGCGAGACGAACCTATATGCCACAGAGTATTGTACGTACTGTCAGCAATGCGTCACGCCTTCATTGCAGAAGGCAGGTGCTACATAGACTGGTTATGGTAAAGAGTTAGAGACTTCACTGGAGCCACTCTGTGCACAACATGCTTCATGTATGGACATCCAAGCTGACTCTGCAAAGAACGGCAGATGTGCTCTCACTGCGCACTGCATGATCATAAAGCTGCTGAGTGCTCTCACCTGCAGGACGCTCCTAAATGTGCTACCTGCATACCTTATGGAAAACCCGACCTACACAAGACAGGAGACGCTAAACTTGTAAACTTGTCACAAGAACGCTAAACAGCATTGGCAGTTAAAATAAATATAGGACAAGTTAACATTGGACGAGGTCAAGCAGTCATAGCAGAACTGCGTCAATGTAGTTCTACAAACTACATTGATATTCTTTTGATACAGGAGCCTTTAATTCTGGATGGATGCACTTCGGGGCTTAATAGTAATACACTAGTGATTGAAACGCGATACGCATCAACTGATCCACTCGCATCGATTGTCGTTCTAAATCCAAAAAATCACGTATTACTAGTTTCTCATTTATCGACACTAACCCGTATTGTTGCTGAGATAATACTGGACAATTATACAATCTTTGCAATATCCGCCTATTTTAAATAATCAGATCCAATAGACATACACCTTGCTCACTTAGAAAGAGTATTGAGAGCACTTGGTGATGAAAAAGTTATTATTGGAGAAGAAGCCAATGCAGAGTCACCTATGTGAAGTCCACGAATTATAACAACGCCAAGACACGGAGTATGTGGCACAGCTGTCGAGGACTTTGTAAGTCAATTTGATCTGTTTATATTTAATGACAGTCAGCAACCGCCAACTTTTCACTTTACACTCGGTGTCGGATATATTGATATCACATTGGGATCTCCTAAAATAGTGCCCGACTGCAAAAAATGGGAAGCGTTAGAAGGAATCACCGGGAGCGATCATAATATTATTTTGTTTAGCCTTGATAACCACACTGACGCAACACCAAAAACGGAAAGCACAGCACGATGATTCAGGAACTCAAGGCGAAATTGGAAATTTTTTCATAGAATATTTAGAAAAAAATTAAACGAAGTTGAAAATAGCTATGATGAAACTCCTCATTAGCGTAGTATCAGTGTTAACCAATAATGTAATTGACTGTGCGGAGGTAGCCATAGGAAGATCAAAACCGAAACACTCGTCTTCTAACCCATGGTGGAATGCAACTTTGGACGAACTAAAAAGGCACAAAAATCAATCACGAAGAGCATATCAGAGGATGAAAGCAAAGCTACCATTACCACTGCTACAAGTTTTTGAAAAAAACTTACACACTAGCATATTCTTGCTTAAAATATCCCATCATTTCCACTTAAAAGAAAGCATGGAAAAACTTTGTACGTCAAGTCAGTTCAAGTGATCCTTGGGGTGCGGTATACCATTAGATCACAAACAAAAAAAGTACTTCCAGAATCTTAAGTGAAATCCTAAATTCAGGCGAATTCACAAAAACAGGTGAGAGTACTGCCGAAGCCTTTTTGGACTCACAGATGATCCAACACTCGGTTCAATAGAACACACAAGAATCCGGAAAGATGCCTTTGACTTCCCCGACCCTATGGAAGATGATTCTCCACCAGTCACCAAGGAAGAACTGGAATGTAACTTCAAAAATCTTCATGCTGCTAAATCCCTACGCATCGACAGAATTGATGCTGAATCTCATCTGTCTATACCAAATTTGCCTAAAACTGGGTGTTTTTAGAGATTTCTGGGAAACTGGCATTTTGATAATCATTCCTAAGTGATTTGATAAACCATCAACTGATCAAAAAGCCTACAGGCCTCTAACCTTGCTCCCAATCCTAGGTAAAATTCTTGAAAAACTTATTTTTAGACATCTTGACATATAAATTTCTACTAATAACCCAATATCTGCAAATCATTTTGGGTTCAGGTCAAAGATTTCAGTAAATGATTCCATTAATCGTTTACTCAATGTGGTGGCATGTTCAAACCATTTCCCTAGATATTTCAGAAGCATTTGATAACGCATGTTGGCCAATGATTTTAACGAAATTGAAGCGTCGACAGATTCCATCTGATCTCTTTAAAATTATCTTGAGCTATTTTTCAAGCCGAGAGATAGTCATTTCTACAGGGAATTCTCTGATCCGACGAAAAATCACCCGAGGTTGTCCTCAAGGCTCGATTCTTGGACCACTTCAATGGAATATTTTATTCGATGATCTCTTGGACCTTCCGCTCCCTCAAAACACCCATTGAGAAGACCCCGGATCGAAGAAAGGCGAGCGGCTGGTTATTCGGAGTCCTCGAAGAGCTGATCTCAGACAAACACCATTTCAAATCCGGTTCAAAACTTATTTATTTTCCATTCAAGATGCAGTGGTTTAACATTACACAAATATATAAATCTTAACACATAAAATTGATTCTACATTTACATTTACTTAGCAACTGAATTTATTTTAAGTTATAATACAAATGATACAACGAATTTAAATTAAATCTAATGCAAATCAAAAAAAAACAAAACAAACACTTCACATCGTCACGTCACCTCCGCTGCCACGAGACCGCAGCTCGTCCCGCTCGGCGGATCGTAATCGACTGTCCACAAAAATTAAAAAAACTCCGTGCAAAGTTGGAGCTACCCTTTTCCGTAAAAATGGTCCAGCGGCCGAAGCCGGGGCTATTTGAACGCCTGGCAACAAGAGCTTATTCTGCGAAATATTGCTGTTTGCCGCAGGCCGATTTCAGTTCAGGACACTAATGACACTTATACTTAACAAAAACCAGGGTGTGTCACCATATACAGGCATAATTATGCTGAAGATGCAATAATGCTTATTCAAGGAAACAATAGAATTACTCTTCAATCAGCTGACTGTTTAAGGCAAATAGCTGCATGGGGAGACTACAATAAATTTAACTTTGCACCACATCAAACATGCAGCATTATGCTTAAAGGAAAACTGTCTCAAAAGCCAATAATAAGGTTTAATACAATAACAGTTCCTGTCCAGCAAACCATGAAAAGTCTTGGAGTAATATTGGATGACAGATTATCTTTCTTAGACCTCGTTAAAATTGCTATAGCTAGTTCTAAGAAAAGCTTTGAAAAGGCAGCACGCACGGCTAGGGTAAATTGGGGTTTAACATTTCTTATGGCGCGACTCTACCACAAATCAATATTTCTTGGTATTGCGTGTCATGCTGCAAGTTGCTAGGCATATAGATGTGCCCAGTTACAGGAAATATGTTAAATACTTCTTCGAGGGCAAAGGTTTTGACTTCTTGCCATGTCCAAAGCCTATCGATCCTGCTCAACCGAATGTCTTCCTGTTATGTTAGGACTTAATCCTTTAGATTTAGAAGTCCAAAGAAGAGCTGCAATTCATCTTTTATTGCTCAGGAAACCAGCTTGAATTGGCAGCACAATTCTTCAGCCGTTAGATTCTCAACAGTTTCTCAAAGCTAAAGTGAAAAAATTCTGCTCACTAACTGTGCTAATGACTTTACTTAATGGCAAAAACGGTGGTCAATGTCTCCTAGGTGTATAAATACGCATCTATTCTTCTCATAATGCAACATGGTTTTCTCTAGATCACTGGACCTCCCAATTTATCACTGGTCTATATGAGTTTAAAATTAAACCAAACCCATATTGTTCTTGTGGTGATAAAAATCAAGATTCTGAAAATATTCCTTGGGATTGCCAAATTATGTCCATTGAAAGAGATATTCTGTATTTGTCCTGCAGACATAGTCGCGATGGTTCTATTGGACATCCGGATCTGATTTCATCCCGAAAGAACTTTATCAGTTCAAAAAATTTCCTTTGGAGAAAAAGTTTATGTTCCGCTCAACATTTAATCCTTAATTTTGCCTCACCATAGAAAGTTTTGTGTATTTAAATTAATTGTTAGTTGATGACTTTAATATAATTATTGTGTACTCATCATATTACTTTAAATGTTACAATATTATTATTTCTTATTGTTACTTATATTATAAATATTTATTGTGGACTCAATGTATCATTGAGGAGACATGATCTCCGATGTGATACAAACAAGTTCATCGCATTAAAAAAAAAAAGCAAAAATTATAATTGTTTTTTATTTGATGAATTTAAAATCATGGTTAAATATTGTTTATTATTTGAATACATTTGTTCATTGTTTGTAACTATTCTTCTAGCATGCTGGCAAGTATACAACCATCAATGATTCCAAATGTAGCATTTTTTTATTACTACGGTAAGCTTTCGTTATTTCACACAGGAGACATCTCATTTTTATTCCCCATCATTACTGTTACACTATCCGACCAAATTTCAGTAATTGTCATAGGTTTTGATAATGTCTGTTATTCAAATTTTTTTTCACCGGTATAGGTAGTCTACTCTGGAAACTCTTTGCAAAACAAATAATGTTTGATGTTTGTTTCAACAAAAGTTTAATGGACTACAATAGTCAACAGTTCAGCTCGATTTATAATGTCCGTCGATTCGTGAACGCCATTTGAAGTGAAAACTTTCCAGTCGTTTTCAATTTACTAATCAGGATATTCATGCTATCACTGGTATCGTTAATACGTCATTTAATATTATCGCTCAAAAACTGAACTTTGCTTACATCATCAGAACCAAACATCAATCAAAAAATGTCTTTATATACCGTTTTTAATAAGAATTTAGTAAATTGTGTGTGATTTTTTCTGGCGTACAATTAGTTTAAAAAGATGGCAAAAAGCTTCCAACGCTTTATCAGAAACTGTGACTAGTGATCTCATAAATTGTCTCTGATTAAAAGATCTCTGGAAATTCTTTTTGTCCAAGTTGGAGAAACTGGGATATTTCGATTCAAGTTAGTGAACTAGTTAACTTGTTATTATTGCGTCACTGAAAATCACACATTCTGGTTTCGTAGCCGCTTCTTTACCACACGACGAAATTCCGAATCGAATTTATTCTCTTTTGTACTGTTGTGATTTTTATAAAAATAAAAATAATTAAAATGTAAATGCAATGAAATTAAATGAAGTGATGCGACTTATCAGAAGGAAGGGGAGGAATCACAAACTATGGAAAAATGGATAGCTCAGCGGAGAACTAGGATTAAGTTATCACAGGGAAGTGGATAAGGTTTACCAATCTCGGTACACTTTACTTTGTTCTGTAAGTTGAAATACATGGGGTAATTAAATTTTGGGCGCCAGGCGTGAAGATACACGCCGAATGAAAAATAATAATAATGAAAATACGGTTACTGTTAAAAAACACATTTAATAGGGATGCGGAAACGGTAGATGCACAGATTTTAATATATAAACAAATAAAAAAGATTTGTGAATAATTTATGATCCCCCATGTTTTTATGCAACAGTTTAACCCCATCATCCGCATTAAACGTATGGTTCTCCATTAGCAAGTGATTTGCGAATGTCGAAGTTTCTTTTTTTAATCTAAAGGCAGCTAAATGTTCTGATACCCTTATATCTAATGTACGTGTGGTTTTACCCACATAGAATCTCGAAGTGTGCTCGAATGCCTGAAGATACCGAAAGGCGAAACCCGGGTGGTTAGTGACAAAATACATGGAAGTGTACAAAATCTCAATAATCCAAATTTGATTTTGAAATTCCATCAAGCACCCTCAGTCGATGTCTTAAACTATAAATAAAACAGAATTTACACGACGAAACAATATTTATGAACAGATAAACAGGAAAACTATTATAATATATAAATATAAAATTACGACCTTGGATGTTAAACCATCTCTGCGGTGAACTCGGATGTCCGAGGCCAATCTCCAGCGCGTTACCGGCACGTCCTACTCGTTCCGCATCCTGGCGCGTAAGCAGGTTTTAACGCAATTCTTGGCGAGGCTTCCCCTTGGTCTCCTACCAACGACGCTGCGAGGTGCGAATCGCCGATAGGTGACGATTGTAAGGTTGCGACGAAATCGTAACAGTACTGCATTTTCCCAATCTTTGGTATTTTGCAACAATGCTCGTACTGGTTTAATCATAGATTGAAGGTGAAGCTGGAGTTTATTTCCATAATAAATTATCCATATTTGATCAAATTACGAGATGATACAGCAGTAATAATATGAGATTGTTATTAATTTGTTCTTTTTACTAAAGTAAACATTATTTTATTATTTAAGCACTCTATTATATCATGATACATATATTAAACATAAAAATTTAACAGTGAACTGTGAAGAAGTGTTTATATAACATTTTTTACTATCTGTAATTTCTTGCCTAGAGAGAAATTTAAGAAATCAAGGATTTATCTCCGAATAGTTGGAAGAATGATATTAATAATTAGTACGCTTTATTATTTATCGTTCTTCTTAATCAGGAAGAGTATCACTGTGTCTGTGAAATCATTTCAAATTATATAATTTACCAAGTTCTCAGTTAAAAGAGTTCCCAGATATGATTGAAGTAAGTTAGACAATTAACGTTTAGGGTATTTTTTAAATTCAGTAAAAAGAACTGAAAAAACGAAATATGTTTCAAAAGTTTTACTCCGTATTTCCCGTGTATTATATATTTAATTTTCAAAATACAAATAAATTATCATTTTTCTTTAAGAAAACTTGCAAATGACCTTTTTTGAAAATGAAAAAAAAGAATGAATGAATCTTACGGTGAATCAAACTTATAAGCTACTGGTAACTAAATAATTATCCCTAAAATGAATTGATACATTTTAAAAAAACACTAGTACATTTTTTAAGAAATATTGGTTGGGAATAGAGAATAATAAAATTGATTGTAAATAAATATTTAATAATAAATTCAAAGGAAAATACGATTTTCTATTCATTGTTTTAATCATGTTAAATTCTCAATTCACTTAGGAAGTAGCGTAAAATACACATTTGGCTTAGTGGTAGCTAGCGTTACTGATGGAATTATAAAGTTTCTCACGTTCTGTGATATTCTTAAGTGCATCGAGCTTAAGTAGGAACTTTATTTGGAAGTAGACTATGGTAATTTATGATACACTAAGTGCCCCAACATCTATTCTTAAAATAGTTTGCTGCTTCAAGCATTCATAAAAATAGCTCAAGCTATATAAAAAATAAATGAACATTTCGTATAAATGTAGAAATGAATAAATAAACTTCGTAGTTACCCTTCAAATAAGACAGTTTTATTTAAAGTATCAACTAGTAGTAGGTACAATAGATGTATTTATGACTATCGGGTCCGTGGGACTGTGGTCGACGTCGTCTACTTCGAATACGGATCTCACGGGCTCAAATCAGATACGGACAGTTTCATAAATTGATTTTTCATAAAATTATGGATTTCCGTGATGTTTATAATTAACTCCTAGTAATCTCATCCAAAAAACGGGACGAAGCGAGAGCGATTAGCTCACCACTAATCCTGTCCTAGCCTTATCCTTCTATACCTACTCTCTCTACATTAGAGAGTTTGGGTAACTGAGTAACAAGACGTTCTTGTAGAAATATATAGCATGGCACAGCTATACGATGAACAATCATTTTATGAATCTATTCATATTTGAACCCATGAATATCAACCGCAACGAAATGTTACGAACGCCCAGTTCGATTGAAGTATTGGAAATTAATTTACCTGATAAATTCTATTCAAGTGTAAGATTAAATAATGACGCAAAGTGGGCACGAATTGCTATTTTTTTTCAAAAGTTATGGTTCTATATACTTTTATGTACTATATTTGAGAATGGTTTTTATTTAAATTCAATCCTTAAATAGTTATTTTTTTGAAAAACAATTATGATCCACGGTACTGAGAGATATGCAAGAACATTTTATCATGGTAGAAAGGATATTTAAGGAAAATAAGAAAAATAAAAAATATACCTTCTAACAAAAATAATACAATCTTTTTAACGGTTCTCCAGAGTAAGCTTCTAAATAAGATCACGAGAAAAATGAAACAACGTGAGAAAATTAGAATAGGTGGGACAGGTTAAAGAAGGTGAGAAATGTACCGAGGAGGAAAACTTTCGAGCTGGATCAACAAATTATTGAAGCGTCACCAGTTAGGGTGTAATTCTTCTCTCGAGTCTGTCGTATCACATTATTTGAAAACTTTTCACACTGAGGAAACTTTTGGCTTATCCACATTTGCAGGGATTAGATGAAACCGAGACCATATACAATGGAAATAGTAGCTTAGCGAGAAACGAAAATGTAATTTTTGTCTTGGTGTACGGGTACAGTCATTTGGCAGTATAAACCTTAATACCAATTCAAAATTAAATCAATGGTTTTATAACAAATTAAAACATTCCGATTATTTAAGTTAAAAATTATTGGATAAAATTAATCTATGGATTACGGGAGGTAGTATTTTTTATAATCGTACGTTACTTAAATAAACGTGTAGTAATGAGAATGACTTTTGAAAGTCGGCTAAAATTCTATGCTGGCTTACATTTCAGTTTCAATCTAAGTGACATGATCTTATTTTTAGGCTACGACAGACAATCTGTAATAGCCTAAAAAACCAAACATATGTTGAGACATGTTGACACTATTTAATAAATATTTAAATTGATGATATACTTTGCAAAATCATATGAGAATATTTATTCACTAGAATAGCAAAATCACCATAATTGTGATTAGCTGGCAATTTCTGTATGAATTACATGAATATTTTTGTATCATTCCATCCAGTTTTAGTGATATTTAAAGTTAGCGAAATTATTATTTCTTTGAAGCAGAAATAAAATTACTGTTAAAACAATCCCAATAATATTATGATATATTAGTATTTTTAAGATTCCAAACGCTTTTAAAAAATTTTCCTCAGGGATGTTATTTAAAATGTCAAAAAGCACTTGCACAGATTTTATAGAATGCTCAGTCAATTTATATTTGAATATAATGCAGTCGTTCAAAAGTTTTCGTCTGTAAATATCAATTTATAGGTGGTTTTAGGAGTTAGAAGAAGCATTTCGGGCTTGCAATTGTATTTTGACAAACTTTGTGCAGTATTTTAAAAATGAAAATTTTTCCGTCTACGTTAATCTGAATTTAAAATAAAATGTTTCTAAAATCGTTTTGCTGTGGCAATAGTTTTTAATTTTGATGTAATTTTTTGTGTTTGCCGTTGCGCCTTAATAATTATGAATGGGATATTTAAGTGTTTCCTTTAATCATAATAAAAAGTCATAACTTCACCTTAAAATCTACTCCACGATGCATACATAAGTAAGAGAAACATATTCAACAGGGAAGTGTAAAATAACTTTGCTATTTTCGTAAAAGAAACTTAATCAAAAACTTAAGCTTACGTAATTTATTACCTTGTTGATAAAGTTGCTGGACGAGAATTTTAATTATTATATAAATTTTCCTGAAAGAAACAGCGTGTTTTTAAAAGCTCGCTTGTTTGATGTGATGTTTATAATAAGTTTTTACATTTCCTTTGACAACCATAAGGTTTTCGTTTCATTAATTTTGTTAAAAACATGTTGCGATAACGATACGACTTTCATATCGTTAGAAAAAAATATTTCATTTTTTTTTGTATTTGTATGAGGAATAGTTCATATTTTAGATAAAGGCAAACACAGCAGGTACGAAATATATTTTAAAACTTTTGATCAAAATTGCTGTTCAAAATTACAAAAACCTTCAAAAAGATATTATTTATTTCTAAGTTAATATATTCTTTTCTTCTTTTCTATTTTTTTCGACCTATTATAGATTATACTTATATTACATAATACATTCGAACCTACTCTTCACAAAATTTCGTTTCGTTTATGTTTGTATAAACATAATAATAAAATATCATGATATCGAATTTTTTGAACCCGTGGGTATGTTTAGAAACTCAAAAAAAGCTTTTAACCACTTATGTTAATCTGAAATTTCTATATATTTTGTTTATTCAATATTGTTGGGTATATTGCGTAATACAATAGATCATTTTAAAAAAAGGAAAAAACGGTAGTCTTCAAATTAAAGTGATGCTCGAATACCAATTTGATTACATCATGGTTCGCGTATTCTGGTGGAATTTAATTTCTGAGTCAAAATATATTGTTATCGAGGGATTAAATTGGCTGAAAGGTTTTTCTTACAACTGAATAATCAATTATTTATAGATCCCGAAACCTTATGTATGGAAATATTTTTCTTGTTGTTAATATTATAGTTTTTAAGGTATATGTCGATTTGAACTTTATTGCTAGTTTTTAAATGTAATTATTATTTATAAAGTTATTTTTTAGTACATTAATATTCATGTTTACACATTTAACGCTTTGGATCTCAGCTGTTGACTGTCCACCAAATCGTGATTATTTGTTTTGTGGAATATGTATCGACATTTTTTATACTTAAAAGTAATTTTGCGTATTAAAAAAGTGAATTTCTCCATGTCACGCTTTTTCTTGAAATAATGCCGTCGTATGTTAATGATAAGTGAGATCATCCCACTCATAAATGTTTTATGCGCTGGAAGTAATGCTTTTTCTAATCATGTACCTACACTCTCAGTAGACAGCTTATGGATTCAAAATAAAGCATATCATCATAAAATGTTTTATAATAACTGATCATTATTCATTAGCATAACTTATTTTTTCGGAGAGAGTAATGATTTAAGCCAAAAGACGAATTGGGATGGCTAATGCCGCAATGGATAGGCTGGAGAGAATATGGAAGAGTAAGGCAATAACCAGACGCACCAAAATGCATCTAGTACGGTCGCTGGTCTACTTCATATGCCTTTACGGAGTGGAAACATAGGCTCTAAAAGCGAAAGCCAAAAATGGCTAGAGAACGATGCTCCGTATACCATGGACGGCCAAACTCACAAAAAATCTATCCTAAACCAACCCTAAGCTCTAAACTAAATCTAGCATAGACTCTCAGCCGTATATACATGACGCCTACTCGGATTTTTTGGCCAAGCCACCCGCAAGTTTAATAATAATCATGAGAGGCTCACCGTCACAGGAGAGGTCAAAGGCAGAAGGAGATACAGAAGGGCTCCAACTTTCTGGAGCGACCAAGTGAAGGGTATTAAAGGTCTTTCCTGACCGACGACCCTCAGAGCAGCGGAGTGCATGAATGAATCGAAAAGGATCGTCAAAGAAAATGGAGTTGTTGCGATGGGCGGAGATTGCTACCCTCACCAGTGAGGAAAACGACTAAGTAGAAGAATGATACAAGAATGAGGCTAGAACAGCAGTAGTTAGTAGTATGCTGATTTCTCTCATCAAATCCCATTTGAATAGTTTACGATGAGTGCGAATAAAGATATGAAATACATCTGTTCCCCATGAACAAAAATCATAAATCGATTGAAAAAATTATTCAAGTGTCCATACTGAGATTGGAAACCGTGAACCCTGCAACCAAAAATGGCGAAAATGAGTTTGTATCACTCGAATACAGCACCTGAAGAATTTTTACCACTTTATAAAATATTGTAACAGTTTTATCATTTAATTGACAAAAGTCGTTGAAAATATTATAAACATTGACTCAAATCTTATTTTGGGAATCCAAAGTGTTTATTGAAAACGTTGGTACTAGAAAATGACTCACGCTTACTCTAATATCTTACCTTACGAACCCCAATATTTCATAACGAGATGTGTCACGTATTTCAATATATTTATAAGGGGAAGTATCCAAAGGCCTACGTACAAGGATGTTTTCGAAAATTCGTTCGTGCCAGCTTGTTGTATTGTGTAACATGTCATCGTTAATCATGCATTTTTATAACGGCTATATATTACATTTTTGACATATAATTATCCATGTAGGTACTTACGTATACGTCGTCAAACTAATATTGATGACACATTGAAAAGGAAAATAAAAATACATCTTCATTTGAATTATTTTGTGTTATATCAGTATCGCACTTATTTCTTTTAAAAATCCTGTCATAATTTTCGTTTAAACAATATTTTTTTGCCGTTTTTTATAACAAAAAGGTGAATGGCACATGTCATTCATTACAAGGGCTAGAAGAGTAATGTCAGAAAAAGTCTTCAACAGTCGTCAATATTTTTTTTATCTACCGTCGAAATGCATATTACGCCACTGAATGTTGGTAATATGATATGGTATTGATGAACACGCGTTTTTTCATACATTTGATAAAATTTTTACTACAAGTAAAATTGAGAATGCTTCTCAATGTATTTATTGTTGATGTATACATGTACAATAACAAGTATAAAAAAAATGAAGAGATTATATTTAATTTGACCTCTTTATAACTAAAAAATATCAATCTCTGTAAACAGTATTGCAATAGGAGTGCGAAAGTTATAATGGTTTTTCAATACACATAATATTTTGACGATGGTGAAACTTTTATTATGTAACTGTTTCATTATAACAAACCACTCCTTAGAAATTTCCTTGAGCGCTTAATGAACAACCCAAGAGTTGAAATGTTTTAAGCTTCCTATTTAGCATTTCATAATATCTTTGTGTCGTGAGTAATTACGTGATAAATTGAAAACAACTCACAAAATGAAATATCGTCACTGTACTGGCACAAGTTGGTAAGTAACAAAATTGACGGAAACTAGAGGCACGATGGGATTATTAGAGATCAATTCTTTGTCTGGAATAACTCAGTAGGGTGCATTAATTATATCAGTGTGGAAAAACACGGCAATTTATTTTATCAGTAAATACATTAATGAAGATTTCTAGGCAAGCAATTGTCCCTGTCTACTGATCTCAAACTTGATAAGTGTTAGATTGGCATAAATCTATGTATATTTTGATGTCATGATTATCTTTTTAACATAAAATACCTAGGCTCAAGACTTTATCATACGAGTTAAAATTCTCATTTGCTGTTTACTCAGAACTATCAATATGTTACTTACCAACTTCTGCCAGTACGGTGTCGATATAATCTACATTAATATTTTGAAATTGTTTTCATTCTGAGTTATTGTGGCTGATGTTAATATCAAAAAGTATATTTTCTAGTACATGTTTTTTCATAAATAATTTACAGTTTTCTTCTATAACGAGGAAGAGAAGACATCTACAATCATTTTTAATTAACCCGTGTTTTATAAAAATATTTTTTTATACTTTTATTTACGTAATTCATATGGTACACAATTTTCAAATGCCGCCTGTCTGATCAATGAAATGGATAAGATCAGAAGCCTTGGACCGTTACTCTAAGCCAGAGGTTCTCAACCAGTGGGGAATTAATCCCTTGGTGGAAATATTAGAGTTCCAGGGGAGAAATTGCTGTCGTTTATTAAAGATTTCTTATATTACATATATGGAAATTGAAGGAATTATATTCTGAACATTTGTAAAACGGGTAAAGAAGTTTGAGTTCCCCTGCTCAAAATGCTATTTATGTGAACCACAGTCAGTCCTCTACTTAAGTGGATTACTGTTGCTCGTAAGATGAGGTATTATTAAATTCTGTATAAATTTAAGGTTTTCGTTTCGAGAAATAAATATAAACGAATTCTTTTAGAAGAATACTTTTTGCATCTTTGTATGTAAACCGCTCGTGAAAATAGCAGAGAAATCTATATAAAGAACTAATAGACGTATCTGTTTTTTTTTATTCTCAAATGCATTACTACGAATGCGCGGAAGTTGAAGAATTACTGCACTTCAAATAAAAGTCGAATGCGGAATAAGACAACTTACCAAAAGTGTCAGAACTGGTTAAGTTATAAACAAATAATGATCAATTGTTGTTTTTCTATTTAAAGTTGATCGATGTATCTGAATTACATAAATAATAGAACATAGATAATTATTTGTTTATTTTTTTGGGTTTATAAATTTTTTTTTAAAGTGCATATTCTAGCTGTGAAGAGTCAGAAAAAAGTAAATGTTCATGTATAATGAAAAAAATGAAAGAAATTTTCCAGCTTTTGTTAGTAAAGTTAATTTACTTGGATGAATTGCAAACATTTCGTATATTGCATGTCTCTGTTGTATTACAAAAAAGGTTTTCCACACTTTTATGGGCAGCAATTAAGGGAAACAAATGATTCTCATCGTTCAAAGTTTTTGTAGTTTTCCACAATGTAGTTATTTTTTATTCAATGACTGAACTGAAAAGATTCTTTATACATATTTAATGATTCAAAAAACATGAACAGAAAAGCTTTTTTTTTATTGACAATAAAGGATTTTGTTTATGAAACAGTATTCACGTTGGAAATTTCGTTTCAATGTGTAATTGGTATGCAGGAAATACGAGACATCGTTTTTATTAAAAATAATTATAAAAAATTGACAGGGTTTTTCATATAAATGTTGAACGTTTCATGTAATAATTAGTTGGACTTATGTAAATAAGAGTACTATTAGTTTTATAAATTGTTCTGTTCTAGACAAAGATAGAATAAACACATAGGTTCATTACTTACTTTTCTTACTTGAAAAATAGACTTAAACCGTCCTTAATTATTATCTGTTATTTTTTGTCCTCTTCATTAAAGATTCTTTGATAAGAAATAGTATTAAAAATGTTAAATGTTATTAATATGATTTAGTGGCGAGTAATCATTTTTATCATAGTGGACAAATGAAGAAAGTTAGGTGAAAGTAAGGTCATTCTTGAAATATTTGACCGCAAGATAAGAAGCTTTTTAAATGATTAGATTTTTTAAATATACTTTAAGACATCGACTGAGGGTGCTTGATGGAATTTCAATATCAAATTTGGATTATTGAGATTTTGTACACTTCCATGTATTTTATCACTAACGACCCGGGTGAATTCAATGATCCAAAAAAAGTGAAAGATAGAATTTAAAAAAAAATTGTTTGATGAGTATTCACATATATTTAAACATACTGGTAACAGTGATAAACCTGAGTTACTTAAAATTGTTATGCTGTTACTCATTCTTGAAATATTTGACCGCAAGATAAGAAGCTTTTTAAATGATTAGATTTTTTAAATATACTTTAAGACATCGACTGAGGGTGCTTGATGGAATTTCAATATCAAATTTGGATTATTGAGATTTTGTACACTTCCATGTATTTTATCACTAACGACCCGGGTTTCGCCTTTCGGCATCTTCAGGCATTCGAGCTCACGAATGGACTCGAACTGACTGTACAAAATCTCGATAATCCAAATTTTATAAATATACGTTACAAAGTAAAAATAATACTTTTTGAGGAGCTGAAAATACGAGAAATAAATAAATAACATTTCATATATATTCATATAAGAAAATCAACTTGAAAACCTAAATTTTGTTTGTATAAAAATAGCAATATTAAACGTAAATCCTTTTGCAGCTATGATGTCTGTGCTTAAAATAATGGCGAATTCATGCGAACAAAGCCGTCAAAAAGAAGTACCTAGTGCACGTATTTGAATTTCTCTAAGAGAAAAAGGTTTTCATATGATTGTCGGTTCGAGTAGATGCAGAGTCAGGAAAACAAGAACACATCCCGAGGCACAGTGCTTCCATTCATATAAAATACTTTTATTTTCCTTCAACCTCCCTCAAATGACGGTCCGTTGGTATTTTGAATTCATCTATCTTTTGATACTGTCTTTCAGTTTGTGCAACACATCCTTTTTATTTATTCAGCGTTTGTGTTTGAGACTTTATTATTTTGCATTATGATACGGTTTGTATTATTTACGAATATTTTTATCAAATTTAAAACAAAAATTTACCATGTAGGGTACAGCAGTAAAATTACACTTAACATTTTGCTGAACACATAAAATAGGTTCTGCTATATTATAGTGTAAAGGAAGAATTACAAATGGAAATGAGTGGTTTAGGCGTTCTATTATAAAACAAATATAAAAAAGTATTTTTCTTCGTTACTCTCACTAAGATTCTTTTTTCTTATTAGCGGAATGTCGTCATCACTACTCCTTTTAATATTATTTTTGTTTCAAGAAATCAGTCACCTGAACATAATTATGATTTTTTTGGCTACATAAGTTTTTGTTGTAGACCACGGGTTGGATAGGCCTCGCTTAAAGGATTGCCTTCAAAATTTGATACATTTTTATAAGTAGCTTGTTGGTTCATCGTCCACCAGGGGGCACTAAACATAATATTTTATGTCCAGACGTCACCTGAACGCTCAAGATGAAGGTCTTGCACCCGGACACTGGGATTTGCCACTTTATAACCAGCCATGGTAAGTTCAAGTGCAAACTGTTTGAGGTGGGCAGGTTTGTTGAAGAGTTGGATTGTACTTGTGGACGCAATCACCAGGAATCGAATCATATACAGTGGGACTGAATTGAGATGAATTCCGAACGATCAGAGCTGTATGTTGCTGTCCGTCCTCATACGGGACCAATATGCCACGTCCACTGATTTGATCTCAACTAAGATCAACTTTGAGGCATTCGATAAATTTGCAACATTATATACATAATTGATAACGAGGTATCCTTAATTCCTTTTAAGATTAAATGGCAGGTTCTTAGTATGTATACGGATCCACAGGATATTCAATGTCACTTATACCAAATGGCATGTAAAGTTACGTTTTCTTTTCTTTCTCTATTTTTATTTTTTAAGCATAATAATCCATGGTTAAAGAACAGTTCCGTCAGAGCCGCTTTTTTCCAGACGAAATAATTATAGATTATAATCACACAAATGTTTTTGAGCTTTTTATGATTTCGTTCATTTGTTGGTTTCATGCGTATTCACATAATTAAAAAAAACATGTTCTATGTTATATTATCACGTTATCGTACAAAATAAATTGGAAGCTATTTTCTATTGAGGGTCGTCCCCTTCTTCATTGATCACACTTTGAAGCAGGAAATAACATTTGAGATTTCAAATGCACCCACTTGACTTCTATTCAATAAATTTTATAAAAATGTATGTTCTTTATATTGACACTTGTATAACAAAATTGGTTGTACGTTGTACGTATTGATTTACTATTAATGTATATGAATACAGTGAAACGTCTGAATAAATGTTGAATTTTTATTTTAAGTGAATATAAAAATATTTTTTTTTCGTTAGTCTGAATATGCTTTTAAATGCTGTCTACACAAAGGTTAATCTGTGGGCGCATTTATCACGGTTCGTTGTGTCTTCATTTTTCACTTTCTTCAATTAATACAAATAAGTTACACGGCAATATTTTTTGCTGAAGTAAAGGTAGATAAGAAGTCTTTCGTGAATATAATTTATACAATTTTCTTTGAAAGAAAACTGAATTAAAAAACAGTTTACTTCTGTGTGTCAATAGATTATATTTTAAAAATAAAACACAATTTGTTTGTACTACTGCCGCTTGTTTATAGTGATCAGGACCGGTTTCGCTCATCAACAGCATTATCAACTGAGCTTGTGATGAGCGAAATTGTTCTTGATCATTATAAACATGTTTTAGTAGTACAAATCAATTGTGTTTTATTTTTAAAATGTAATGCCTTTGCATCAAGGATTTACAGCTAACACCTTAAAGATGTTGATAGATTATTTAATTTCTTGATTTATCAAATTTAATTGTACTTACTAAGCCTACTACCAAATTTAAAGATGTTTCTTTAGTTGTAATTGATTTTTTTTGTCTGATAACTGTCCAGTCAAATATATTGGTCTAACTGAAAAGACTATCAAAGGCATAGAAGTCATAATTTTTCAGATCTTACAAATCTTTTTTTTAGAAATTAACCGTAATTTTAATACAATAAATCAAATTATAGAAAAACCACCAAATAAGCTTTAAATTTTTCGAAGTCAAAACAACGTTTTAAAAAGAACGAGTTTTATATTTCGTCATTTATTTTCATTGGAGGTCAACCCTTCATAATTAATTTATGTCACCCACAATAACTGAAAGTTTTTAAAATATATATAAGTAATATGGATACTTTTAAATAGTTAATTTATCGTGAAGAGCTAAAAGAGAAACTCTTGCTACAATTAATAAGTAACGAATCTGATAAAATTTTGTCATATAGTCTGGAATAAAATTGCAAAAATAATGGATAATTTTTTTGAATATTTTCCAAAAGTATTTAATATACTTTATAGAATTGTTACATGAAAATTAGAAAATCAAATTGAATAACTACTTATAAAAAATTATCTGGTTTTTAAAGCCTCTTTCATACAATGGGGTTGTTAACAACATTTTGTTTTTGATAAAGACATTTTTGCTATCGATTTATTGAAGAAAGACACGCTGATTGTATTATGAACTCGCCCAGATAAAACTCATTTGAACCCTTCAGTTGTCGTGATTGCTTCCCATTTGCCCGGCAACGGATGGAATTTACGTTCTTATATATATATGTCATTTGTAAGATCGCCAATATAAGGCACCTGCCTGCCCGAGTGTACTTGGAGAATTTAATTAAATTTACGATTTTTTTTGTAAAATATTGTATTAACCAACGACATATTCAATATTTTTCTCAAACTTTCACATTATTTGCGTATTTAGTCAAAATGATTGTTCTTGTTTATATCTGTCAGTAAATTTTTATTCGATTCTTTTCAACGACGTATGGAAACACAGTTGTCAGCCTATGTAGCTAACTGGTAAGCAATTAAAAGGTTAATATTAAATTCATAGTAAAAACATAATATGAATAGTAAATAATTGCTCTTAATTTAACATTTGACCTTTTCTCGTCGAGCTGATTTTAGATGTCGTGGGAAACATATTCTTGGGTAAGCAAATATTTTTTAAAAAAAATATTAAACTTATACTTTTGTTTAAAGGGTCTTCTTGAATATGACAACGAGGTCAAAATTATCATCATCATAAGGCTCAAAGTTTTATCCCCTATATATATATATTAATGCCAATTCATTAAAAATTGCAATTAAATGCTCCCTAACTGAGTAAATCCAATATTTTAAAATAAAACACAATTTATTCTGTACTATAGATGTACCAATTTAACTTGGCCACTAATGAGAGTGCGACGGTCACGTTAAGAATGATGCCGTACTGAACTGAACTGACATTTTAGCGACGGCTATGAAAACTAGATAAGATATTTATTTTGCGTAAAATGATAATTTGAGAAATTTATTCTAGACTGACAATTCTAGTTTCAAATTCAACGGCGGCCGAGTTATGTTGTATTACTATACTTCCACATTTTTACAATGATCAGGAGTGGTTTAGCTCATCGCAATCATTATCAACTGAATGCTTGTGATGAGCGAAACTGGTCCTGGTCATGATAAAAATGTAGAAGTATTACAAAATAAATGTATTTTATTTTTCAAATATGAAACTTTTCAAACAATAACTGATAGTTAACATCTTAAAAGTGAAATCGAATATTGTTCATATACAATTGTGAAGTAAGCAGTTATATGTCAATAGTGCAGATGTGATCAGTATAAAAAAACTAGTTTTAAAGAAACGTCATTTGAAAGCGTACATGTGTGAAACTATACTTCATTTTGCCTACATTTTGTATTTAATGAGTATACAAAATGTTTTTGTTATTGTATGTTCTATACAATGTTGAAAGTGTTTAATCTGAACAAAATTGTAGCAAAGTACATAAATTTTTTAATGAAGTTCTGAATAGCTCTTTTTATGGCAAAATTTTTTACAGTTGCACCTGACTTTGTAGGTAAAGATATATCTTTTACGAGAGCAATAAAACCACTCGTTGAGAAGGCTGTAGAGTAGAAAAACGAATAGTTATATAGTATTGCCTCTGCTGATTTAAATATTAACGAAACTTTGAAATAACTTTCAGTAATACTTCGGTAACTTTGTGAAAATTAATTTTTAATATAAAATTAAAATTGATAACCTTTCTTGTGCCGACTGTCAAGCTACTTATGTAAGACGGACAAGTAGACATTTTAATATTGGAATTAAAGAACATACAAGATATCTTAAAAGTAATAATTTGTCAGAGATTGCGAATCATTTAATTGAAAATGACCATTGTTTTACTAAAAATAATAACGTAGAATTACTCCGTCGAGTAAATTAAAATAGTTATAAAAATGAATTGCTTTAGAGTTTTTAGAAATTAATAAAACTTTTAACAGTAATCGAGTATTAGTAAATACAATTTTGAATAGGGCAAGTGGTTCATCACTATTAAATTTATTTACATTGGGATTTTCACCCCCAAACACTAGCAATTACTTTGTAATTAGTAGTATTATGGTAATTATTAGTACTGCCATTCATTGTTTGGGTCTTACCCTCCCACGTATAGTAGAAGGGAAAAAACCCACCCTACCCTTAATTTTAATTTAAAAATTAGAATCATTGTTACTTTAAAAATATATAACGTTGCGATACAGTTGTTCTGAATATGCTTCTTAAAGAAGCAAAACGCGTCATATTAGCAACATAGTCAGTGGAATATAATTTAAATTTTGTATTGACTTTTTGAAAAAATGAAGAAAAAAATGCAGGTCTTTCACTTATTGATAACAGAAACTTCATTTATAAAGATGTTAGAAACATTATTCTGAGCTGTTAAAGATTTATAAGTCCAGGTATCATTGATATTATTACTTAGGTTTAAATTAATAAACTTATATTTTTATTTAAATTATCCAAATTGATAAATAGTTATAATTGTTGTTATTCATGTAAAGATATTAAATATTATCAAGTGATTTTTGTATTTCGTTAATGTAGAAAATATTTTGCATTAAAGAATAATATACGCGAAGAACTGAAAAAATGTATAATAAAAGGTGTTTTCCAGAAGAAATATCCCTTATCTTAATAATGACCGACACTTTGCTGTGATATATTAAGCCTGTTTCTTTAGAATAAATCCTGTTTGGAAAACTGCTGACATAAACATTCAAAGAAAAGTTAAAAATATGAATAAGAAATATCTGAACATCAATTTTTTTTCGCGGCTGCTGTAAATAAATCCTGAAATAAAATTGTACCTCCAGAGGTTACGACCATTTTTTTACAAGATATTTGCCGTGTCCGCAATTTGATGTTGTTCAGCGTGTTTCTTTTTAGACGCTACAAAAAGGAGAAGCCTTTTTATGTCACATGCAGGATTTAAGCACAGCTAAGCCCAAATAAATCGCCAGGATGTTGGCGCAGAACGGTCTTTTGAGGTGAGTAAATGTCCAGAGTAGTTGTTAGAGGTTCTCAAGAGAGAAAAGATGTTTTGAATGCTAGTGGTATAGTTCTAATTTAGCTGTAACATTCTGACGTTTATTGTACGTATACAATATTTTAATGAAACATGATTAATTAAATATGTGTTATGTTGAAAGAGTTGTTATAAAATAACATAAGAAATATAGTTGAAAAACGTATAAGGAAACATGTTAAAATATCAATAACTGTTACTTTATAGGAATTGTACCGATTGCTTGTAATGCTATTATTATTTTTTGTTCTCGATATTTTAATTTTTTAATTTAATTAAAAGAATAAAAAAACATTTGGTATACAGCTCACAATTGCCAATGCGTAAATATTTAAAAATATTAGGCCACATGACATAAGTTCGATGACTTTTTTGAGTATCTCGAGATGTACTTGACGAGAAAAAAATGATATTTACCACGCCAGTACATGAACCTGAAACCATTTGATTGGTACAGTAAAGTTCTTGACCGCTAGACCACAGAGGCTACGTATAATAAAACTTTTCTTTTACTTCATGTGAATAAATTGCTGTTGCAATTAATTTGTTAAGCTTTAGAAATCGTGTCATATTGATTATTATTATAGAAATATATAAAAATTGCTGAATATGAACAATTTATAGATAATCATTTGATTATATATTCAGAGAAAGAATAACAGTTAAAAATATACAGAACTTACATAATAGGATTGCATTGAATTTTTTTTATAAACACGATTATACATTTAAAAGAAGGCGTAAAAGATTTCAGCGATACAACAATGCGGATTAATTTATGTTGGCATCACTGTTATCGTTAAATGTAGCATATATATATACATTTTACATTTAAACACCTCACTAATAACAAACAGTCGATTAGTATATTATAAAAAAGTACACATTTTAAAAATCCTACATGCATATGTTTGAGAAGCTTTGCCCTAATTGCGAGGTCCATTTTCTCTCTTAAAGAAAAAATATATCAACTTTTAAAGACAGTAGGTACTTCTAACAGCATTATAAGCTGTTAATGAAATGTTTTTATGGACTAGTAAAAGATTCTAAGAGTTTATTTAAGTTCGTACACACTACCAGAGAGCTTTATAGTGATAGATAATTAATTATTAAATAATGCTAATTCAAAAATCGAATTCAAGGAAGTTCATGGCTGAGTTATCGGATTTGAATAAACCCTCCTTCTAAAAGAATTAAGCTACTAAAATTGGCAGTTGCTAAATTTGTTAAACTGTAAAACGAATCATCCATCAATAAATTACATAAAAAAATTACAATTCTTCACATTATAAGAACATATTAAATGAATGAAAACGTTCCAACTAATCTCGTTCAAATCAAATATAATTCAAAAATTATAAAATACGTGTTGTGTTTAATATATATTAAAGTAAAGCTCAGAAGAAATAAGCAATTGAAATACAAAATAAATCATAATGTATCGCACTTTTTTAGCATATTTTCGGTGATTTAAAATTAACGTACCGGTTTTAATAAATAAAAGATATCATTTTAAAAATAAAATGCTTGTCACTAAACATTACCAATAAAAAAAAGTAAAATTGGCTTATAAACAAATGGATGAAGACAATAAAGAGCACGCAGGGATGTCCTTAGATCTAAAATGTGTTACCATGATTTTCGAAGTTTTAAAATTGATATTGATTGAATTGGCATTTACTTGGTAGAACTCCATTGTAATAGGATAAAATAACAAAGTATTTAGTTCTACAATTTTTTTAATTTTTTATTGGGTAGTTGATAGCTATTTCGGCATCGCTATCAACTACCTAATAAAAAAATATGTATAACTAAATACTTTGTTATTTTATCCTATTAAAATTGAAGCACTAACGAAAGGTATGCAAGCTCAAATCGTTCCTTACATAAGGATAACTAAATATGTCAGCTGAAAAGCTAATTCCAACATTTTTTTAATGGGATCACTACACAATATGCCAGCAATAAAAAAGCTAGTCGGGCTGAAATCTTCATTTGGTTATCAATAATATTTCCTATTTAACACTTAACGTAAATTTGTATGATCACATTGCGTTAAAAGGGAAATTACCGGAGACACTTCACAGTCATTAAAGTATTATGTGCAGTAAAGCTTGACGCTAAATAATCTGAATATTGATTTAGATTCAATTCAATCAACAAGAAATTTACTAATATTAAAGAAAAGAAAAAAAATATTGATCACTAAATATTTTTACACAAAAGAATTGTTTGTTAAGAAGATATTTCTAAAGGTTCTAAATGATCATCCTATATCATATACTTTATGACCACACTTAACAGAAAATTATTTGATATTTATTTGTAAATTTAAATACGTAGATAGACCAAAATAGTATATCTAGTAAGTTTATAACGACAAGGGGTTTATGGTTTTATGAAAATTCTTCAAGAATAATTTTATTTATAAGATTTTTTAAATATTTTTATGACGTTGTCAGATTGTATATAGGATGATTTATCTTTTTTATAGTAACAGGATAAGTGCACCCTTTCTATGCGCACGACACTAGTCCGTGGCTTTTCCCAAATCACCCATGGCAAGCCCTATTGACACGCAGTAAAACACCCAATCAGACAGTAACGTGTGGGAAGCCTGTTTTACGGCACCCTATCGTAAAGTTGTGCGATCTGATTACACTTGGATCTGACGCAAATGACTGCTTTCCGGTTCCCTGCCAAACATCAAACTTCAAAGCATCGCGTGAGTGACGCATATGGGAATGGTTTTCACGACCAATGCGCAGACAATTTAAAAAAGCAAATGAATAACTTACCCATGAAAGAACAATTCCATATTTTTTCAAACGAGTCTTCATTCATTGAGAGAAAATGAACTATACGAATTCTACCCAGTTTTGAACAATGTTAAAACTCAAACATAACTTATTTTATTATAATGCTCAGTTGCTCAGTGATCCTCAAAAATGTTAGTGTCCTAACAAAGACTGCTTTTTTATCATTTTTAATGAGTTTCAATACTTTATTTTGAGTTGTTTTTTAATAAATAAACTTAAAAATATTAGAGTAAAATGGCGAATAAATTTTTTTCTAATATAATTTTGGTCGTGTCTTTGCAAAGTTTTAGTCATTTTGCTGGATGATTTGACTGTGAATATTAAATAATATTCGTAAGCCATTCCAAGTCTTACCGAATTTTTCACGATAAAATTACCTTAACATACAATCAAATTATTATAAAATAATTTGCTATTTTTAAATAGTGTCATAAAATGCATGGATTGAGCTTTTTACACTTAGTATTATACAAAAAATCTGTTTTGTACCATAATTCTTATGACGAAAAAACTTTTAAGTTACAGATTTTGCACACAATATGTTTTTAAGAAGCGCATGATTATTATTAGCTGTATTCCATCTATTGTTGCACTTATTAATACCGCTATTCGTGTCGAACAAATTCAATAACAGGATTGCTGCCACCAAGTTCTTGATAACCTAGAAAAAGTTGAAAACTCAAATAAATTCAGGATTTTTAACTAACATAGTCTTTTGGTTACCACTGAATCATAAATAGGTATATATTTTTATATTTTTAAAATATAATGCCTTTTCACCAAGAATTTTCAGTTATCACCTTAAAAGTCATATATATTTAATGTTACTATATAAAGAAAAAGAAAAATTCATTTTGATTTTTATTAAAAAAATAAATATACAGAGCGAATATTATTTACTTAATTATGAATATTTTCAATTTAATATAAAAAATATCTTGTACGCCAATTGTTTTAATGAGTTGGTGAAATCTGTAAAAAAATTATTAGTAAATTGTCAATTTTTTCATTACATAAGCAAGTAATGTAACTTTCAGTAAGATGTATATCCGCTCACACAGAGATAACATCTGTGTGACAATGTGTGAGAAAGAGGGAAAGCAAAAATGCCAAGATAATATGATGAATATACCTATGCTAGAAAAAATTCTACCCCTTGCTGATATTTATCATGGAAATTTGCCATCGTTTCTGCTCGAAAGCCCGTTAGGACCCACTTGAAAAATGATGTTCTGGGTTTCACAGAAGATTCTCAAATTATTATAATATATGCCACTGAAATTTCGATTAGACGTTTTATCACGGTGTAAGCGATATTCTTATTTTAAAAAAATATAATTCCAAAGAGAAATAGTGAAATGGTACTTTTATCAGAAAGTCAAAAGCTAAAATAATGAAATAATTTTTCATTTTACTGAATAATTGTACCTAGTTATACAACAGTAACAGTTTTTCGCAAGGAAAAAAGGAATAGAAAGATTTTTTAAAAGTAAAACACTTTTTTTTGTTTTCATTCTTTCTTAACTTTAACGTCGGCATGAGGTTTAGCCTCCTTTATAATTTACTCTATTCAGTTGTATCCACATTCTCAACCTAAATATTTATGCAAATATTTGAGTCTGACCCATAATAGATACTCTCTATTATGTTAGCTGTTAAATATCCTGGGGGTCACAAAAAACATGTTTAGTAAATTAAAAAATTAGAAATAAAACACCTGTATTTATAATTTAATAATCACATAAACTACTTAATGAATAAAATTACTCACCATGAACACAAATTTGAAATTACATAATTACATATTATATATACATAAACTTTTTTTCGTCTCTAAAGTCTCTTTTAAGAAATTTTGAACTATATATAGATCGTATTACATACATAATCCATTTATTGCTTTTCAATAATTAAAATATTTCAGCCATGTCTTATTCTTAATTAAATCATATAGACTGATGATTTTTTACGAGAATTGTTCGTACGCTAGTCACCTAAGCTTCTTTTTAAAATCTGTAAGGATTGAACATTGGGTTTAGAAAGTGACTAATAATCAGCTTATCTGTCATTTTATGCCCCGTCTACAGAATTGGATAGAATGGGTATAAAGTAATGAAAATATCAAAAAATCCATCCTCATTTAAAAAAGTTTATAAATTTATTGAAAAATTGTATGTAAGTGTGCGTTCGTGGTCTAAAGCTATGTCACCTAGTAGGATAAAATCCGACCCAACAAATTACTATGTTGTCATCTTGGTTTTTTTATTTGTGATATGAAATAAATTGTGTTAAACTAATTAAAGGTCCTGGTAAAACTCAAATTAAAGCATACCATTACATACGTCTGGCATTTCAACCATTCGCGCTCAGAAGAGAAACATTTTCTCAGACTCTAGGGTAAAATTGTTGGCGTGGTCAAATTTAAAAATATTTATGCTGGGCACATTTATAAATACATGATGTTGAATTTTTTAAGCCATGTGTCTCAACATTTTGGTGAAAATAAATGAAAGCTCTTCGTCAATTTTAAATTTTTATAATAAAGCAGTTTTTTTATGATGTGATAATATTAAGTTTATTAAAAAAAAAATTCTCGGGAATGTACAAGATACCGAAAAAAACTTTACATTTTCAAGAACAATTTACGAATCGATCGTATCATTTTATAACAAGATTATTCAAGTTAAGAAGCGTTTGACATGGTCGTTATGTTTTTTAGATGCTGCCTGGATGCATAGAAATCGCTGAAGAGGTCAAAAAGTTACCTGAGAGAAGCAATAGAGTACGACGTAAAAAACCCTTTCTCAAGTCAATCGACCCCTAAGGCTAACTCGAGAAATCTTGAAATCTTGTTCTCGTAAAGTATATTCACTATATAATATATATTGTTTATTCTGCGTTATATTCAACTTGAAGTTAATCTTAGAAAGGCATTAGTCAAGTATGCGTGACAAATGGAATGCTCATAATTTATGGTAACTATAATTTTGGTGCGAGTTACATTAGTTACGTAATTAAGTCTTGCCTAAATAAATGATAAATATGGCTAAAATGTAAATTTGTTTTAATATTTTTTTTATTAGTAATAAAAATTTATATGCCATCATAAATCTATTTGAAATTACTGAAACGAGAAAAAAAAATATATGACAAATTAACGATATCATCAAAATATTTTGAATAACTTAGCTTAGATAGTTATCATAATTATACTAATTATTTGTTATGATCAAAAGTGTATAAAAAACTGATGATATGACTCGTAATGTATATATTATATCGTTAAATTTCAATATATTAAAATGGAGGTAAAAAGGTGCTCTTGTTAAAGAAATAAAAATGTTGGGAATAGATGTAATACTTCTTCAGCCTTTTATAAATATGATAAAGAAATCATTTTAATATCGATGGTCAATATAAAATACCGGTATTAAAGTATTCGTTCGGTATTGCTATACCTATTGGCTATGCATTTTTCATACTCATATTTATCTTTATCGTATTTTTTTTTCATTCCGGCTCCCAACGTGGATCATATTGTCTCTCTGGAAATTTTATATGAGAACTACTTATTACTCAGTTGCTCAACCTCTTCTTTTTGGAAGTGAGTAGGGATAGTAGGGATAGAAGGATAGGGTTAGAACAGAACAACTGGTTAGCTAATCGCTCTCGCTACGCCCCGTGAGTATCATATGGGTGAGAAGTAGTTTTAGACATCAAAAACACTCAGACTACGAACAGAAAAAAATCATAAATCAGTAGAAAGATTAATTTATGAAAACCGTCCGCATCGGGAATTGAATCCGAGACATCCGTAACCGTAGCCAACGACGCTGCCAACCGCGCCACGGACGCCGACTTACCCAATACCGGTATTTCTTAATACCAGTATTTACACTTTCTTAACATCGGTATGTAATACAAATTGCCGAAATGCCTAAATATTATAGAATTTCATTCTTTTTACTATATTTTTATCTAATAAATTAATTTAATGAACCCTGTTTATACAAGGAAAGAGTTTTTGAATTATGAGCAAATATCTAAATAACTATTATTGTTGATAAAAGTCTTACACTTAACTTGATACAAAAAACAACGAAAACTTATTTTGTACACTTCTTGTAAAATATACGTCAACCTGGCACGACTATTTAGAGACCATCCATAAATTTTTGGTTCAGTTGGGAATGCATGTTAATAGGAGACTGGAATAATAAACGTGAAAATTTTTGCCATTTTTTTAATCCATTTAAATTTTCAGCGACACAATTGATAAACAAATACAATACGAAATGAAAGCATAATTTGGATGAATTTCATTGATACTTTGTGGAAATTCATTTGCAATATCAAATCAAATTAAATGGAATGCCATAGTTATCAATTTTAATTTAATACCTATCCAAAACAAAACCAAAGTTGGTTTTTTAATATCGAGGTTGAAAAAAAATGAAAACAAATATATATAATACTTAATAACATTGATTTTATTTGAAATAAGATAAAACATTTTCCGAATTAATCATACGCGTAATTTAAATCAGTTCACTATCTCTTATGCACGCACAATGTACAAATAATTATGTTATTTGATACATGAAAAGTATTCCTCATTAAATATATTGTCATTGACTGGTAAAGAGTTTTTGGATCTTATTGTTTAAGCGTGTGCGGCGTAGCTGGATTCCAAATCGAGCACGAAATTACAATCGACGTGGCACTAGGGAGTTATTAAGATGAACCTTGGTGTACAGCTTTTTTAAGCTTAAATCCTTTGGGGGAAGCCCAAATAGTAATCTTTGGTAAGTTTGCCGAGATAGATGTAAGGTTGGAGATGTGATTTAAATTTTTTTTATTAAAAAAATAAAATATTAAATAATCGTAGAGATGTTTCAAATAATTTCAGTTATCCATTAGACTTAAAACCTTTCTTACACAATAAAGTGATTTAGTATATATTTTAAATAAAAATATACACGAAAAAAGTAAACAAATGCCTGAATTTTAAAATGATAGATGAATGAAAAAAAACTAACAAAATCTTTGAATTTTATTTTTGGTATTTGGGTAGTATGGGTAATTTTTGGTATGGTGTGTCACTGAATCGTTAAACACGCTGTTGGCGATTATTCAATAAAATAAGTTTTTCATGTACGTATGTGCTCCATTGCTAGATCTATAACTTTTGCAAGTTGCAAGTTTAAAGTGTCTGTAAATTTGTCCCCAGTTCGTATTTCAAAAGATTTCGATCCTCATTTTACACGGTCGACGCGTTTCGAAAAAAGAATAATGTAACACCATATTTCTCTTTTTCTTTATATACCGGAAGACACAAAAAAGCTTAAATTATACTTTAAACTATCATACTGCCGATAACAGTTTATCGTGATTTACTCAAAACTCTAAAAACCTCCGGGAGCGTGTTGAGTGACTTTTTGTTGTTTATTTGGAATTTATTTTATTTTCATTTATTATTGAAAATAGAAAAGTATTCTTTTTTTTATGTTGGTCTTTAGTTAGGAACTTGACGACAAGTGAAAATTTTAAATATTGAATTATTAGACGTTTCGTTTTGCATAATTATTTAAAAATATTTTTCTTTATTAATCAGAATAAAAATTTGAGATATGAAATGTCAATAAGTTTTTAGAATCATTTAATTATATTTTCCTTAAAATGGGATTACATTAATTAAGGACACGAAAGTTTCCGATCATTACTAAAAGTTTTTTTCACTAAACTTCGGTAGTCGTAACGATTCGTATTCTATTAGAAAAATAAATAAAGAACGAAAGCTCCATTCTGAACGACTAATAAAACAACAAAAAAATAAAAAGTGATGCATGAGCCTGTTGAAAATGTGCTCTATTTAATAAATTAATTCTATTAATGAAATAATAACAAACCTGTGATATATTATACAAAGGTAATATAGTCACTTCTTCCAAATAACTGTAACTGCGGTGGAATATATACCAATAATTGACAGAAAAAAGTAACACTTTTTTATTCAATAATGATCAATTAAACAAAAAGTTAGTTCAATAAAAATTTACGGCACTATTACCGTAGACCGAAATAAAATGTGCCTATAATATTTTTTTCAATGGCTATTGGAAATAAATTGATAATATTCTGTATCAATTGATGTGGTCAAACCGAATGCGTTTTACGAAGCACTAATTGTAAATATGAGTATATTTATTTCAATAAAAATATAAGGATATGGTAGTAACATAAAAATTACGGTATATAAGTTATTAACAAAATATTTACCTTCTAACGCCAAAATACCTACAGTTAGAATACTGTTTAATGCATACATACGATCTAAATTGCTTTAATTGGAAGCATTAAAAATATTTTTTTGAAATATTGAAAACACATAAAGCACCTAAATTGAAAAAGTTTTATGTCATTAATGTATTTATTTGATAGATATGTTCTGTTATTACCCCATCACTGAAAGAAAGAACATAAAGTGTTAAATTCATGATCAGCCATTTCCCAGTAAAGTGTTGCGAGAAAACCGATAGAGTATTTGTAGATAAGTATGTTTCATGTTTGATATCTAGAACAAACCTCCTGGAAAGAACATATAAAAACGCTGAGCCAGTGAAGCGTAAAAATCGAAAAACAATTTAAGCCGGAGACAAATAGTTATTGGTGTGGCCCACTAGGAAATTCCATTTAACTTTTCTTTTGTCGCGGTGTATTTATGTCGGACGATCTGCTGAAGAAACTGACCGGGTATAAATTGGCTTTCCCCGGCATACATTGTTTAAGAAAACATAATATTATCAAGCACATAAATCAAGCTTTCTATTCATAGAATTATTTTTATCTTTATCACAAATACCTTATGAGGATATTTCTTAAATATAATATTTCATTTGAGAAGATACAAATAAACTTAATGTATTTTTATAAAATAACCGAGAAACAAAGAACATAGTTGTATGCAAGTTTGAATTGTTGAGATTTTGTACATTTCTATGTATTTCGTCACTAACCACCAGGGTTTCGCTTTTCGGCATCTTCAGGCATTTGAGCACACTTTTCATTCGTGTGCTCGAAACCCGGGTTGTTAGTCACGAATACATGGAAATGTATAAAATCTCAACAAGTCAAATTTAATATTGAAATTCCATCCAGCACCCTCAGTCGATGTCTTAAATTATAGTTGTATGTAGAAGATTATTAATTTCTCAATTACCATTTGAGTTTGTGTATTGGTCTACGAATAATTCAAATTCATTAATTCGCAAAATATCAATATTGTTTGTATTGTGTACTCCAATTTGAAATCGGATGCTACTAAATAATAAAATTGCATTGCCGCATTTATTTTCCGACAGTACGGCGTGCAAAACATATAGTTCCAATATTGTATTAAATATTGATGAATTTTAGCCTTTGAATAACGTTGCTAAAATAATTACAAACATAATGTTATTATTAATAAAATATCAAAGAGAAATTAACTATCATAAACTTATGAGTACCGTTTAACAACAACATAAGAAACTATTTATAAAATTGTTTAACAAGAAAAATGAAGACTTATTTCATAAAGCATTCTAAAATTTTCGTCAAAATGATAATAGTTTCTTAAAAACAATAAAACAAGTGTTTTTACGAAAATCTCAAACTATCTCTATTAATATGTCAATTTAAATGGGAAATCAAAGAATTTGTAAACGGAAAAAGCTCACAAGCATGTAGACTATCGTGTTAATTGCAGCACAAGTTGTTACCTTGACCAGAGATTTATATCAAAAAGATAAACCTGGTTGCAGAGATTGCCAGCACAATGCTAAACATAACTCGTGGTAATCGTCTAGTGGGCGGTACATAGTCTGGGTGGACTATCGAATTATTCACTACCAGACAAGTGATATCCGTAATCCTTGTAATCTGAACTAAATGCTAATGAATCTAATTCTTATGCTTTGCCATTATTTCCATATGTTGATTCCCGTAATTACGTTATTTCCAAAGATCTTGATATTTTTGTAAACGTCAATATACAATATAGCCTTAATAATATCGTATCGCTAAAATGCTGATAAATTGGTTCAACAGCTGTCTCACATTTATTGACACCTGAAAAATATATGTGCCTGCACATATATTTTTCAATTGAACGTCAATATCTCTCATATTTTCGAATGCAAGTTGTTGTAAAAATAAAAAATGTAAATGACACCCATCATTGCTTATCATAAAAGAATAATTATTCAATTTACAGAAAAATTAAAAACATTTTTATACCTAGTATCTTATTGCTGACGAATAGTGTGTGTTTGTGCACCGTTTATTTGCAACATACTGCACGGATTGCACTGAGCCCGATTCAAAGAGTGTTTATAGTTTATACCCGGAATCGTATTGATCGTAAGAGACTTAGGTTCCAAAATGAAAAGTAATTCTAACATTTCTCGAAGGCTATTGTGAGACTTACTACTGCAAACTATAGAGAAACACAATGTGATTGATAATAGCTATCAATTACTTGTAATACATCTTATTATAAAAAAAATCAATGTATGTTTGTTCGTATCTTATGCACTGCCATAATGTTCATCCGATTCCGATAAAGCTTTGTCAGGTTATTGCTTGCACTTGCGCGAAGGTTATAGGCATAGTGCAATAAACTTTCAGTAGATCTTATCTACATATATAAAAATGAAGATTTGTTTGTTTGTTTGTCCTCTATGCATTCTTTTACCATTCATCCGATTTCTTTGGTGAGTTGTTGTGCGCACACCCGTGAAGGTTTGTGAAGAAAAAATATCTAAAATCTAAAGAAAAATCTAAAAAAAGAATCAAATACGTAAAACTACCGACATCTCTGAACCAAACGGAAAAACAAAAAATATTGTTTATCCAAAAAAGAGGTCTGCATGGGCTTGAACTTGGTACCTGGACCTTAACCCGGCCCGGCTCGTGGGCTGGGCTCGGGTGGGTAAATACAATTCAGGCTGGGCCCGAGTAAGGATTTCAAATTTAAGAAAAATATTTTGAGCTATGTTCGGGTCTTTTTCATAACTTAAATAATTTATTTCACATGTGCTGTGAATATCGTTGGAAATATTGACACAATAACATAATATAAATTGTTTGAAAAGTATAAATGAATTATATTAAAAAATAAATCTACCTTTTTTTGGACTGAGAAAAATAAATCTGAGCTTCGGGTTGTCGGGTAACAAGTGAGATATTGAGACTCGGACTTGGGCTGGGCTAGACTGGGCTTAGAAATGATGGGCTCGGACCTGGTAATTTTATGAAATTTCGACCAGTGCAGACCTCTTATCCAAAAGCACTTCAATAAACAGAATTAAAGCACAAACTTTTTCTTTCTTTGAGCGGTATTGCAACGCATGCCGGGTACTAGTTTCCTGACAGATGAGACAGTGGCTGAATTTAAATATTGTGGCTTCGGATTGACTTCGAATATTGAATCATAGGATTATTTTCAACATAAATGTTATTGTTCCAACTGTCATAACTTTTTATCAAATTTGTTAATGATGAGATGAAATGAAAAGACATGTAAAATATATAATCCACATTAATAATATCAATTCTCCTTAAAAAGCGACGATGAACCTAGCTTGGATATGTGCTGCAAATGGCCGAGAGGAGCCTGAATCCTGCATGTCTCTTCTACCAATCGGTTGGATTCCGTCGCCCTGGAATACCGCTGATGACCATCCATAGAATGTATTCGGCGAAGCTACGGTACGCTGAAACGACCTGGGAGGAATCAAAACAACTGGCGGGGGACAGAGAAACTTGGAAAAGCCGTGTAGGGAGTGGACGTGGTATAAATAAATATATACTACAGTATGAATTAAATTTGCGTCAATTTCGCTCGAATTCGTCGGTGTTGAAACGTTTATCACAGTTTTGCATTTTTTCAGCAGAAAAAAACAGTACATCTTAAACAAACAATTTTATATCCATAATGTATTTCGTTAAATATAAATAAAACATTGACTAGCGCTATAAAATAAAGTTATAATTAAAAACTTCGCAGAACACACAGTAAAAATAAATTGTTACTTGACGTGTTTTGAATGAAGCGTAGTTTTTCGATTCTTTTATTGCAATGTATATTACTTTGGATGTTATACTACACGTTGTAGAATTAGTATTTATGTTGACTATTGCTTATATTTTTTGTTTCATTTTACGTTTTTTTTTGGTTTAAGAACAAATCCAAAAGTGAAATTTCCATGCAAGATTCGGAATATTTCTGGAATTTGTATTTGTAAAAGATCTGAAAAGAAACAGTATCAATATTATTAACAATTTTTATTGAAATATTCTCGGCAACTTGCCTTCGCTCATTTATTTGATTGAACTTCTCACGAGACTTCCTTTAAACGTTGTTTGTTATTGAAATTGAAATCAAACTCAGAATCCACACAAATAAGCCATAGCAATATCGACAGAAGCAAAATAATAATAATGTCATACGTTCTCTAACGCTTACTGATACCCAATATCAATATTCCCATGTTGTTATAAAAGTTATTTTGCGAGTAGAGCAAAAAAATATTTTACGTTTTGTCATCAGCAGCATTTTTTTACTGGTGATTTAGTTTTACAATATACTATAACATCAAATAATTTATAAAAATAGTAATTGAATGACAGTTTTCATGAATTAAACAACAGAGCAAATATATTTTTTTCGTCGACGGTTTATATAAAAAAAATCGATTTTTGTAGTTTTAGAAATTAAAATATCCTGGAAAAGACTTGATTATGAGTAAAATTATTGGAATTATATTTTAATCACTCAGATAATACACATTTTAAAAGGAGTATCCAAAAATATTTACAATTTTGTAAGATTTATCGACCAATAAATCTCGGGTGAGATTATATGAATACCTTTAGGTTTAATATATAAGTATACTGACTTTGATTTAATGCCATCCTTAAATATTACCAAATGAAGTCGATGAGCTTTTATTATTGCCGTTAGTATTACACGCTTTAAGGCTTCATCTGAAGGAAAATTGTTTGGTTTGGCTATAAAACAACCTTAAAAGGGATTTATAATCCTAATGACATTACTTTCTGTAAAAATAAAGGTAACATATTTAAATATGTTCCTTATTTTGTTAAATATAGAAAATAATATATATCGTCAGGTCAGTGTACAAATATGATAATTCAAAAAATAGAAAATTTAAATGTAAAGAGCATTATGATTTTAAATTGAGAGTCATCAGAAATCAATGTTGTTATTTTCAAAGGTTTGTTTAGTAATTAGTTGGTATGTTCAATATTTTTCAAAATTACTGGAAAACTTTTTAAAGAACATTAAAAAAATAGTTTTTCATTGATTGGAGTTGTTTTTTCAAAAAATACTTTCCAAAAGATAATATTTTTACAAGACATATTACACAAAGATTCAATGGACTATTCAAATCTTGTTTAAAATATTTTACACTACAGGCAGAATATATTTTCAATATGCAGAAGATGCCTTGTAAAATAGAAACAAAAAAATATCTCATTTTGAAATTATCATGTTACGTGTGTTGCGAAATCATTTGTATGTTTTTATATGAAGAAATGGCAGGTATTCTATTGAAAACGTATGTTTTATCATGTATTATGTTTTTTTTAAATATAACTCATATAACATGAAAAAGTCAAATTGTCAAGCATTTGCAAACTGACAGATGCCAAAGTTCATTCGAAAATATTTTCATTGTACAGATAGCTTCAACAAAGGAATCTGAGTTAACGCTGTTTTAAAAAATATTAAAGTACAATCTATTTCAGAATCTTGTAAATGAAAATGAATATTCTTCTTTTTAAATTGAAATAAACGTGGAAATAATATATATAACGATGATAAGAATATTTAGGCGCTATTATAAAAAAGCTGCTTTTCTTTTTAGGTTTTATAACAAGCATTTTTTTAACAAATCTTAAAAATCTTTCAGATTTTAACATTTTTCTGATCAACAAAAAAAATAAACCTTTTTTTAATTATGAGATGAAAAAACAATGCAAATAAACAAAAAAGTTTTTTTCAAAGTTATCTCGAAAATATTATTTAGGCCTATGCGCAGATTGTGGAAGAAAACAAGAATAAATATTTTTTATGTTAATTAATTTTGCTAATACTTTTGATCAAAATTTAAAGAGACTTTCAGGAAACTCTTACTTTAAAAAAAGTTATAATAATATAATTACAATAATACCATTACAATAATATTGTAATAATACTATATAAAATGATATATATTATTGAAATACATGAATATTGTAATAAACATATAACCATTATGGAATTTGGTTTGTGATTAAGGTTTGTGTATCTTATGAATGGATTTCGTGTTCAGGCTTCCGTTATATACGGAAAACATGGAACATAGAAGCAAAAGGATAGGATAAGGCCATTTGGTAAATTTAATCGTTTTTCAGTTTCAAGCATTAGCATTTTAATGTAGTAGTATAACAATATATTTATTTGAATCAAATATTTACTTAAATAATAGGGAGTTAAATAACAATTTAAATTGTCTTCCTTCCTGCTTAAATCGTGCCTTTTTTTACAGAAAAAAACTCTTTTTATAAATAATACTTCTATTTATTTTTCTGATACTCTTTGTAAATTAAAACTTGTAGAATACTTGTAAAATACTTACAGAATCCATGTAAAATACTTTGATATTTTGTACCACATCTTTATATCTCTACTATATAGCATAAAATACATGTAGGAATATGTATGTTTGTATGTCAGTCAGTCACAAAATCTCCTCCCAAACGGCGTACACTGGCGACGTAAAATTTTCACACGTCATTTTAGCTGTAATTGTTAGTTCAACTACCCTTTTTTCAACTTTCAACTCTCAACATTTAACTTAAAACTGAAAACGCGATATTTTTGACGTTTACGGCGTGGAATAAAAAAATCAACAAACTCTGATCGCCTAGCGACTGCCCCGTACCGAATATCCCGTGGTTTTCAACGTCATAGCATCATGTCGCTTAGCAACTATAAATGTTTTATAAATTTGACAAATCATTATTGTTCATGCTTGAATCGTAAAATTTGTATAAAATTAAAAGATGCGGAAATTTATCCTTGCAATCTTTTGCTTTCGAAGATGTTAAATGCCAACATCAATATTAAATGCTGTATCTACACTGTGCAGAAATATTAATTTTTATTATCTACGAATGTTGTTGCAAAAAGTCAAAGTTCCAACAAGTTTCAAAGATCTCCGAACCGCTGATATAATTGAATGTAAAACGTAACTTGGTAAATTCGAAAATCTTGATGTGCATCTGGAATCGTCTGGCAAATCCACCAAACTTGACATTGACAGGATTTTTTGAGCACTGCAAAAATGTTAGCTTTAAGAATACATTATTATAGTGTGATGATCTGAAATTCTGGTCAAAAAATGGTTTCAGTCGACGTAAGGAAGGTCCAATTGTTAAAGGAAATGATGGCATTTGATAATAAGGCAACGGTCTTATACTGTGCACTCCAGAAACTTTTATTGTTGTTACATTCTATGTAATATGACTGATATTACACAACTTCAAAGGTTCAACGAGTTTTAAAGATCTCCGATCCGTCAAGGGAATTGAATGTGACGCGCACCGTGAAGGACACATATTGGGATTCACATTGAGACTACTCGATAATGACAATCAGTAGAAGACAGCTGCACATATTGGGATTCACCGTTGAAAAAATGAACACTCTTTGCAGTAATCTTCTCATTTTGTGAACGTTCCAACCCAAAAACACTTTGGGAGAATAACATGTCTTAAGATATATTATTTTTAATATCTTGCGTCGAAAAAAATTCTCACTTTGCCTTGAACTCTACCCATGGCATCTACAACGAGGCACCCATCAAGAGTAAAGGTGGGGAAGTTTTTATCTTTTATTACTGCTATTTTCAACTTTTGAGATTATTATTAATTGATGAACTATATTTTGTGAGTAATACAAGAAGTACAGTCCACGTCGATATTTTAACTTTCTACCAAATTTTGAAATAGCGAGCCAACGTCTAAATGAGCTAATATAAACGTTCTTTACTTCGGGCGAAGTCGGGTAAAAACACTAGTAGTTTTAATAAAAGTAAATGCCAATACAATAAATAAATTAAATCGGTCATTACAATTAACCTGGATTCATCCTCATTACAATTATTGTATGTCCATCAAGCGAGTTCTTCAGCGTTTGTTTGTCATTCGTCACTATTTCTAGCAATGTGAAAAAGTACAATACAATTGTATTTTATAATAGATAGCATGTAAAGTTGTTCTCAAATCGAATATGAGGATTTCGTACAACATATACTTAATTTTACTGATAGAGTTTGTAATTAATAATTGATATAGGATGGGAAACTTGCGTTAGTGTCTCCAATATCCAGGAATTGGCTATAAGTATAAGACAGGTTTAAGATGGCGTACTTTTGAAATATGGTACAATGATAATAAGAGTGATTTGATGTTTTTAAATTCCAATTAAAAAAGTTCCAATAAAATTCGTTTCATTTAAATGGTTAAAATATATTTTCTTAGAAATACCTTATGTTGGATTGAATTCAATAAATACATTAAAAGAAGAATTTGTTAAAATTGTATAATTAATTAATCAAATAAGAGTGATGAAACAAATTGTATTGACTGATGTAGAAATCTCTAAGGCAATACAATTATTTCAATTTTCCGTTCAGAGGACCTTTAGTAGCAAAGAACATATACCTTATCAAATCTCCTGCTCATAGATATAGCGATATAATTCAGAAGTGGTCGGGGATAAGGCTAATTAGTCTCCTTCTAGTCTAACTGTAAATAGCTAGAATTGCTTATCAACCGGACAAGGAATCTTGGAGTGACCATCATGTATCGCTATCGAGAGCGACGGTAGATATCTCCACTTGGATCATTTCAAGCTGTACATGTGCCGATTATACAGAATATTAAGTAATTAATTACGACTTTATCTTCAGAATATTTCAGAAAATACAGAGATCGAAGTATAAAATTTACTTTATCTATACGAAATCTATCTGTATGAAACTTGGGAATGAAGGAATACTTTTTTTACAAAAAAAAAACATGATATATTATCGGAAATAATATTATGTAAATTAACTAACTTTTTATACACAGGTTTGTTCAACTTTATCATCCAATGGATTTTTTGTAAATTTACTTTCAGCAAATTGTGACATTAAGTATATCTAAACAAAGTTTCAATATTAATGTACGTAAGTTTACTGTATTACAATACTGTTTTAGTAATAAATCCTAAGCAAGGTTGTGAATTACATTTCTGGTATAAAATAATATGTAAAAATATTATACTGTTATTTTATTAAAACGTAATGTATGTGTTGTATAATAATACTTTAGACATAATTATTATTCTTGCTGCTGCAAAGTAAATTTATGATCCAATTTTGGTATTTAAACTTTAAAATACATTCATGATTTTGCTATAGGTTTTTGTTTAAATTGGTTTGCTACGAAAAATTCCATAGATGCTAATTTAAATTCGTTTTGTTTCTGAAATTTATTATTCTTATGGTTTTTTCACTGATATTTTTGCTTATTTAAATACATCATTTCACTAAAATTGTGGTGTTTTTAGATCATGTATTTTGTACTGAATAAATTACTGACACAATGTTTTGTAAATATGTTACAAAAAATTGTGTCAGTAATTTATTCTAGTTTTATATAAAATACCTTTTGAACACATTTGTATAGTTCATATATTTAAATTATTTATTAATTATATATCTATAGAAAATGTGGAACTGTTTAATATTTAATGATGTGTCCTCTAATGTCTGAGAGTCAAAAAAAAAATATTATACTTTTATATGAAATACTTTCCAGTTTTCAGTAAATCTGTTCCAGATTCTGTTATTTGATTACGTAGACATGAAATATTTCTATTGTTTATTGAATTTTTGAAACAAAGCTGGCATAGTTGTTTTATTGTATTTTAGTATTGTTTGAAAATGATTTTACCCTATAAACAAATTAAATGAGTAGTTTTAATTCAACATTTAAAACCAAATAATAAATTAAAAGCAAACCATTACTTTTATTCGTTGATTGTTTTCCTGTACACAACTATAGAACGCTAATTATGATAATACTTTGAGATTTCAAAATTCATGTATAGCCTTAATAATGCTTTGAAAACAATTTAAATAAGTACAGTATTTTCTATGGATTCGGTGGTCGCTTTGTGGAGGTTAATTTTTAATATAAAATTAAATTAAAAATTGATAACTTAGTTATCCCACTTGGTTATACCATAGATACTATGGTATAACCAAGTGGAATAACTAAGTTATCAATTTTTAATTTAATTTTATATTAAGTACATATTTCTGATAATTGAATTTAATCAGTCTTAACAAAATGATCGTAATTTACCTATTCCATAGTGAACGTAAAATTAAACAAGAAACACAATACACAACAATCATCATTGTTAATGTATGTAGAGGTATCGGTAAAATGAAAATGGAATATGCTCTCACATAAAATACATTTATCATCCTGAGCGGAATTGCTTGTGCCTGGGATATCATAATTTCTGATCCTTCGCGCTATATTGGATATTATTTTTCTATTAAAACGTAAAACGAGTAAGCGATTTAAATGGAGATTAATGTTTGCTTTTTTATGAATAAATCTTAATTGGGTGATTTAAAAAAATATTATTGCGGGCATTAAAATACGATGACCTGCTTTTAACAATGGGAAGGAAATTAGTACTCTGAAATGAATCGGTTTCTCAAAAGAGTAGGTTGTTAACCTTCATTCGTTCTGAATTTCCCCTAGCTTGTATTTATTATCTTAAATGCGATGTAATTTAGTCGAAGAGTAATTAAAACAATATTAATTTGAAACAAAAAAAGGTTTCCATTAATACATTTAAAGAACAGTTTTTGGTTATTTAATTTAGTAAAAAACTTTTATTATAGTCTAGAAAATATGTTTGATATGAAATAAACACAAAAAATATATCATATTGAGTTCGTTTTTTCCGCTCCCAATGTAGACCATATGGACTCATAATGAAGGTATCTCAATAGAAATTTTCTAAGAGGACTGCAAGCAGTAACAAGCAGTAACAAGTTACTCAACTACTAACAGTCTATTTTTAAAATTGGCTATGGATATACGGATAGGGCTAGGATAAAACACGTAATTAGCTAATCGCTCTTACTACATCCTGTGTTTGAGATTAGATGGGTAAAAAGGAATTTCAGACATCACAAACATCCACGCCTACGACCAGATATTCATAAATCAATTTATGAAACAGTTCGTACCTGGATTTGAACTAGAGACATCCATAACCGAGGCCAACGACCATTGCACCACAATCAAATATTATCTTAATTAATATTTAATAAAGTGTTAATATTACAAGTTGAATTCAATTTCTTTTAGTCCTATAATATAATTGACCTAGTTATTGTACGATAGTTATTAATAAAAGATCTTTATACAAACCTTTTTGCTAAAACAAAGGGTCATATCAAATCTTAATCGAGCATTAAGCAAAAAGTATTTTCTTAGAGTCTACCTCTTATCCTTATTTATGAAGGTATAAATATCAAGCTAGAGCAGAGGTCTATTTTTTAGAAATCGCTTTTCTATATTAAATTAGGTTGAAAAATACGAAGATATCAAAAACATCTAAGCCGTTGGACACCAATCAACAGATCGATTGGAGAATCAATGAATAAAAATGAATAAATATTTTTTTTTCGCCCATGGAAATTACAAGAAAGAATTGATTCCATGTACACAATGAAAAAATAATTGAGTTATATATTGAAACACTAATTTGCAACTGTTTCAAATTTGCAATGTGACTGATGTTATGCCCGGTCTCTTAGGTTTCTTTTCCGTAGAATAAATATTGGTCTATCCCATAAAAATGAAAATTATCTTCATGAAAAACTAAGGCATATTTCCCGCGAGTAAGCTAGGGCTTATTTTTCTCATTCAGATCAAATTAATATGCTATCCATCGCGATTCTTACGCGCGTGTTACCTTGAAAAGCACCAATTTTATGAGAAGACATCCCAAAGCTCGCTTTTATACGTCGACATTCTAAAATTGATATGGAAAAATAGTCGATTTATATGCATAATATATGCCTAGCACGACTGAAATAAAATCGATTTTTTAAGATATTAAAAACATGAAAAATATATTTGGACAGAAAAAATATGTTTTTATTCTTGTTAACCCGTCTCAAATTTAAAATATTGTCAAAAATAGTATGGCCTAAACAAATGGAAATACAAACAATGCTTATAGAACAAAGCAAACTACCATCATCGGTTTTATGTCTATAACAATCGAGCTCTAAAGAATATGTGTTATTTTTATTATATTACATTTCAAAAAATGTAATATACGATTAAAAATATTTACTAATTTTTCTATGTTTAATGAAATAATATAACAATCATTCATATTATCAATAATGGCTAGGCTTTGCTAGAAAGCTTTTTTAAATACTGAAAGAAGATAAAAACATCTCAATTTTAAATTTTAGATCATATCTTTAAAATTGTAGAACATAATATAATCATTACATTCAATTAAGTACTGTATTACTTGAGACACTTTTGGTGAACTTATGGCTATACATTTAATATTATATAAAAAAACATCATAACTTTGGTTTTTGGGTATCCCACCCAGAATTCAATTTGTAGAACAATCAACAAAAACGTCATAAAGAAAAGTTTTTACTTTATTCTTTGAATACAAAAATACTTGTTACACTTTAGTAAAATTGTTGATTCATTTTAACCATTGTTTCTTCACCTAATTGAAGCCATCACCTCACTCCCCTGATACATTGGTATAAACAAACAGTGTATAAAAACTATTTGCAATCATTTAAACCAGGAGTCTCCAAACTTTTTACCCTAAGGGCCACTCTGGCTCCTCCACTAAGTTCCAAGGGCTAAGACCTAGCTAGCTCATCATACTAACATACTGTAGTTTTAAATTACTCGCAAATTTCAGTTGGTACTTACGGGCAAGGAAATTTCATTACGGCGGATATAGACGATAGAAAACAAGGAGAAAACCAGATTCTGCCTGATTTATACACTCATATTGAGTTCTTTTGACAAAAGAATTGATTGATCAGTTGCATAAATTTTCTCGTGGATTTTTTCCGCTTTTGCCACTGTGAAAAACCTATGGCCGGCCAGCTACCGCGAGCCACATTGGTTGTGGTTGCGGGACGTAGTTTGAATACCCCTGATTTAAACTAATGATTCTGTATGCAAAAAGCTTAGTGACTGACTAAAATAAGTATTTTAGAATGTCGAAAGTTACAAATAATGACAGAATTCGATATATTTGGTGCTTAGATATACTTTTAATATACGCAAGACTTCTGTGATAATCATAAAAGATACATATTATCAGTTTTAATAGTTTTATTTTATTTTATGAGTGATATATGTGACACAAAGTTTTGATTCGATTATCAGAAACTTGATATTTCTAATCCATCACTAAACAAACAAAATACGTCATTTTGAAAGATTACTTTCACTGAAGATATTGTTTTAAGCGTGGGAACATTATTCAAAATTTCAGCGTGAAAAACAAAGTATAAAATATTCACAAAAAATGTTTTCGGATGAAACTTTCGTTTACATGTTGAAAACTTGTATCTACTTCGTATATCCAGGTTATTCACCTAACGTATATTAATAACATAGTTTTTATGACTCATTGAAACAGGTTAAAACAATTTCTTACTTCAGATTAAATGTACACATAACGATAAAACTTCTGGTATTACATAATATCATGTATGATGTTTAGTAAGTTAAATAGGGTTTATTTTGTCTAGGGTGCAATGTATATTGATGAACACCTTATTCAATAATTTAGAATTCATTTCATTAATTACTTTTAATGTTTAACTCTCAATTCTTGGTGGAAAAGCATTATATTTTGAAAATAAAACACAATTTTTTTGTACTACTTCCACATGTTTATAATGATCAGGACCGGTTTCACTCAACAAGAGCATTATGAACTGATTTTAAATGATGAGAAAAACCAGTCTTGATCGTTATAAACATGTGAAAGTAGTATAGACAAATTGTGTTTTATTTTTAAAATTCAGTATTCGTTTTTCATTTTGGACCGTTTATTGGTATTTAACCCTTCCGTATTCATGTTGTACTAATGCGTTACTTCAGCTTTTAAATTATTTGTGAAATAGGTCATACAAAATAGTGAAAATTTTGCAATTTGTAAATAAAATAGTTCTAGGTACATAAAGATAAAAATATATTATAGTTTAAGTCTTTTTTCTATAATTAATCATAATTTGAAAACCTAGTCAATTTCACCATCGAAAAATGTTAAATTATATTATAGTATTAACTATAGTATAATGACAATTAGAACAGTATGGTAACAATCCAAGATGCATGACGAACCGTAAGCAACCGTTTTTTTTCAAACGCACAATGACACAACGGGCTTGTTCTGTTATGAAGAATTTCGATTCTTGCATCTTTCGATAATTTCGCATAGCTTGATATGCATTTCAGGTTTTACACATAAAATATGATCTAAAATAGTTATTTAATACAACATAAAATCATATTTCACTTTTTGAAATTGTCATTGCATGAGATCCGAAGGAATTTTTTTAGCATTAAAACGGGAAGGTCAAGAATGTAATAATATTATTTTTAACTCAAAGGCGATACAAAAAAAGTTATATCTAATACTACAATTTTAATTAACACCTAGGGTGATTCTTTTGTTTTGACTCTTTAATCACACGTGCAAATTGCTATGAAAGATACGGTTGCAGTATTAATTTGGTCAGTTTAGTGGCAATCAAACACTTATTCGATATCTGTTTATGATGCCAATTATATCCAATAACTGCAAGCACTTTTAATTTAAGAATAGAGTGATCATCAACCTGTGCGGAAGCACGGGTGAACTCGTGTGGTCCAAGACCAGTGAGAAAGTATTGTTTCCGTTTATGCTCCTGTTCTAGTATTATCATCCGTATTGATTCGTCCCCCACACATTTGTGTTCCCTCAGCGTCAAATAACTAATGAAAAGGTTTTATCGGGTAAAAAAACGAAAGCCTGTTTTTATCCTTTTACGGTTAAATTATAAGAAGCAAAACAAAATTATTCGCAAACGTGAAATAAAGTAATAATTCTTCAACTGCATATGCCTTATTGTTTTTCGGATAAACGTGATTTTAATTTCACACAAAAACAAAGTAAAATATCATGATACGGTTAATCCGAGGGATTACGATCGGAGAGGTCTAAAACTACAAAAATGCAAGATTTGAGTCAAGCCCGGCTTTGATAATGAAAAATAGCGTTATCTCGCAAATATACAAGTTTTCAAGATAAAGTTTGATACATAATCTCAAAATGGAAATATATAGTTAGAGACACAAATATATATTTCTTTTCCTTTATTTAGTTTATTAAATAATTGTAAAATGTGTGTGTTTAAAACGATATGATTAAAGATAGACTCCTGTGATCCTAAGCCCCGAATTACATATGGTGATTAAATGCAGCTCCTGTCATACTTTACGTATAAAAGACCTCTATTAAAACATAAATAGCTAAAGTTTGTTGAATCCGGGGCGTGTGCAATGCCTATCGTAATATAACACAATGCATCCAACGATGACAACTTGCAACAAGGAAAAGCTATGTGACGCTAGAAGCACAAAGTGCGCCCTGCAAATGTCAGCTGATGAGCCACCACGAATAATAGTACGTTATTCGCAGCGAATACGTTGGCTTAAGACTCGTAAACTTTTTGTATTATAACACAAATATATAACGTTCCGTTACCATTTTTTACTCATTTATCTTTCTTTTTAGAAAGTGTAATAAGTATGACTTTTTTAACAATTTTGTTATAAAATTAATTTTAAATATTCGATAATTTTTTATCTCTTTCATTATTTTTTGCTACTCTATATTATCTTTCTCCCTCATATATAGTTTTTTTTATCAAGTCGTTATATATCATCAAATTTCATGATGTATTTTTTAATGGTGGTGTTGCTTTATGGTAACAAATTATGAAACTCTATATGCTGTGTTGAATATTAAAAAGTAAGGTGGCGCCATTTTCTGAGGAATCTAGTAGACTGATCCAATATTCCAAGATCATGCAACCACGACCGACATTCATTAATTTGGATATATCAAGAAACATCAATCCTGACTATCGCTTCTTCTGACAGCCGGGATTCCTTATATATTAAAAGACGATCAAATCCATCCACTCGTTTTAACTAGAGAAAATTGGCATATTCTTGGTAAGCCTAAGAATAAACCTTGAACGGACGTATCACTTAAAAACTATGTTTAACACGCATATGTTTACAATATTTATGTATAACTAAGGAATAATGATTATTTATATATTGTAGCTTAAATTTTGAAAATATCAATGCAATATTTAAAACTGCAACGTAAGCAGCATAAATAATAGAAAAGCTAACTGTATCTGTATCACGCGCCTGTTAGCTATTAAAAATTGTAAATAAAATATTGTCTGGGAGACAAAAATCTTCCGCTCATAAATCAAAATAGTTAAGCGCAGTACAACTAGGGCTTCCAAACCGGTTTAAACCGAAACCGGTTAACCGGCTTATTGGCTGTTTTGAAAAAACCCGAAACCCGGTTTATTTTCCTCGGTTAACCGGGTTTTCTAGAAATTTCTCTTTTCATATTAAATATAATACGGTTCAATACATCTATTCATATGAAGAGTTATCAGTTATTTAAAAATATAAATATTGTTCAATTATTTAGTTCCAGTAATATAAATGAGGTAAAATTACGAGCAACAATCATTTTTTAAATCGATTTGACGTTACATACAAATTAATATCCAAAATTCGAAAGGGTTCTCATATTATATTTTCGATGAGAATAACACTAGCGCTCTTATGGAACTTACGACACATCTACGTTTATTATTTATTTTTCAGATGCAGATTTCAGTGAGCGCCGAGCGCACACAGATCGGTGAGCGGGCGCCATGTCCGCCGACACGGGCTTGGGAATCTCTGGTATAATACATACCTATTACTTCATATTCGTAAATTTCATGAAGAAAAATACCTTGTTTTTCAATCGTTACACTATTATATCATGGTACCAAAATTGGTTTTGGGAAAATAGTTAAAGCGTATATTTCGGTTTAAACCGGTTAACTGGTTTTTTCGTTAGAAAAAACCGAAAACCGGTTAGTCTTTTTGGGCGGTTAATTGGAAGCCCTAAGTACAACGCTATTGATCGCGTACTTATAAATATTATGTATTAATTGTTAATGTAGAAATTTTAATAATGTAAAATGTGAGATTTTCATCTGTTTAATTGATTTTTTCTGAAAATATACGTTTATAAATATATCGTCTGTGGAAAGAAAAAAAGACGTAACCCACACCAAAAAATATATTGTGTACAATAAACTAGGTATATTTATATATAATATATCAACTGTAAAAGGCAAAAGAACTTATTCCTTCATCTTTCGCAATTTTTTTTCAATAATCACAATGTATACAATTTAATACACGTTTTATTTTGGGCTATACACAATATTTTTTGTGTTTGAGTTGCGTCCTTTTTCCTTTCCACAGTCGATATTCTTTTTTGTATTGACTAAATTTCCATTGTAATTTGTTTAATAAAGTAAGTTTATGTTGCCGCATACTGATACGGAGCTGGTTGAAAGAGCTTTCTTTTTATATATGTTTATTAAATACAGATACAGAAATAAACTGAATGCAGCTACAGATCAAAAGTTATACCTTGCATCATATACACCGAAAATAAAAAAACTGTCTCCCTCAAAACGATCATAAGGGTCTCACTGAAATATTTAATTTAATGTTAATATCTTACTTAATTTCATTTACAATATTATAATTCCCAATTTTATTTTTTAAGGAATCATTTATAAGAGCAATAGTGTCGCAGCATAATGGAAAAGTAGATAAAACACCGAGGAAATCAACTAGTCTATTATATCGGCCATACTCACTCGCTCCTCGGCACGCCAATGCTATGTATGTATTGTTATAAAAAAATTAAAACTACAGCAATTACACAAAAAAAAACATTTTTGTTATATGAGGGGTACAATTAAGCAAAAAGTGCTCCCCGGGGGGTACACAAGTCAAATGAGTTTGGGAGCCGCTGATATATATGATTAAGTCGTTTTTTACCAAATATAAACTAATACGTTCGTGTTAATAATACTCATTGATTTACTTCAATTGATGTGACCAATAAATTCAACTATGTTTTTAATGCTTCCATCCAAGCTTAGTTTTAAAACCCATTTCAACAAATTATGACTCTATATTGTTTGGGATGACAAGGTCTTCGATCTTCACCGCTACAATTGTTAAAAAAATAGTATTGTTCAAGTTGGTGAACATAGTAAGTATATAATGCAGTTAAATTCCTGAAAACATTTTATTGGTTTTGGTATGGTAAAAAAGATACTTCATAGAGAAAATTTACACAAATAATATTTACACTTCCTGGTAAATATACTTTTTCATAAAGTATTTCATTACTAGTCATCATAAAACAACATAGAAAATTTCAAAATATACGAGCGAAATCGAGTTTTCATTCACGGACTATTTCACTACGGATGCTTTGATGTAATAATTAATATTTAATTAATGCTGTTTTCTTATTTGCTAACATGTTTTATAATAAGCTTGTCCCTATTGAAAAAACTCTATTTACCTATTTAGGACAATTTTATTCTCAAATTCTAAGTGGTTATCACTTTTATTAAATTTTTTTTGGAACCAGTTTTTCAAGTAGGTACATTTTTGACGTGCAAACGATGGTTGGAAAATCACATGCGTAGGCTAAGTTTCTTTAAAAATATTTTTTTTTCTTGTAAGCCAATTATTGTTCATTGTCTTTGAATTACCCAAGATTTCTTAAAAAGAGTTACAAGCAGTTGTGCAATTTTATACAAGTAAAAATTATTCCTTTTTTGAATAACTACTAGTATTTAGAAAATTAAATATCTTTACTCATTCCGCACTGGCTATAAAACATTTTAAAATAAAGAATGGAACAAATTTTAAAAGAGAAACAAAATCACAGTTTTCCTATTAATTAACTCAACCATTTTTTGACAGATGAAATTCAAAATTATTTGTATTGCGATACTGTTATATTTACAGTTAAAATAAAAGAATTTTTGCATATATTTAGAGGATTATTTTATCGTGTGCACTTCTTCTCACTAAAGCATTTTCATTTAAAAAAAAATGTGTAATTTATACACTTTATAACTCTTAAAGCAAAAAATTTCGTTTTTATATTCAGTTAGACACACAGAAACAAATTCCTTATAACAAATAATGCATTATTATTGTGATAATATAATATTATAAATAAAAATAATGCCTCTAAATGTTATACGCCCACCTTTCTGCTACTATAAATGATTTGAGTACACCTAGAATAAAAAAGCAATGTTTTGACAATAATCTTTACTATTAAATTGAATATCGGATTGATTTTTTGTAATTGAATGATAAAATTTTCAAAATTACCTGATTGACTCAATGGCCAACGTAAGTACGAGCAGTATGTATCCTTTAAAAATACTTTTTTCACAAGTAATAATATTTCATAAAACATAGTTATAGCAGTCTTAGAAATGTTTGTGAGAATTATTCATTTGTGAAAAAATTCATATTCACCACGAAATTAATCATGTTGTAGACAGTTTTAGAAATATGTATATATAAGAGAAGCTTTTTTAACACATTGTGGTAAATGATTTTTTGATTAATTATATTTCAGAGTAATGTTGCCTGGCATACGGGCGTAGCCCCTGTCGATGCTGTCATGGCGGCAGTATGCCAGCAGACGGATCTCTTTATTGCGGCGCTTTGTATATTTGGGATATTCTGCGCTTTAAGGCTGATTTTCAAATTGGCTCTCGTACTTCTCTACCCAATGGTTATCATCAGCGTTGTAATGGTAAACATGTCAATTCTTATAATCGTTAATATTTACTCTATTCACCGTAAAAGTCTTTAAAAGTATTCTCTGCTAAAGGAATTAATTGTTATGTACCGCATCATTAAATAGCGCACAATATCCCAACTTGATTGTAGATTATTTTTATTTTAACAATATAATTTTATATTTTTAATACAAGTACACACAGTAAAATAAATGTTCTATACTGTCATTTAGTATAAGAATATGGATCAGATTTGCGATTATATCAATCTACTAGAACCAGATTGTAGTAGATATGCAACAGCTTGTATAAAAATGTTTATTTAATAGATACAAAAAAGCATTTTTTTATAATCAAAAACAAGCAACGTTGAGACAAAAGGAAATGTTTTTTATACGGTTTGCGTAGCATTAAAAGTACGTTAACGTGTTTGTTGTGAAGGGATCTGGTGTTGTTGTTATCTTGTTTTATATGGTTAATCTTGTTTTTACAAGCCTCTTGCTCAATACTCTCGAAATTTAGTCTCCATGATTTAAATATTGTGTGATTGATTCTAGAAAAGAAAAATGAAAAAGAAATTTTATTAAAAGAGAAAGGAAAGTGTTCAAAAACTGTGTAATTTACGAAATGAAACAAATTTTATTTTAATCCTAGCACTTCACGTTTGTTAACTTTTTTACACTAGAGCTGTTAGCTTTTTACAGGATGAGTTAGTTAAAATTGACTTAATCGAATTTGGATTGTTTAATTTTTGTAGTCGTCTATAAGTTTTGCACTAATGACCCTGTTTGTGCAAAACCCACTAGCACGGATGAAATGGACCTTAATAGTTTGTAGTGCTTATATGTAAAAAAGAATTCAGAGAATTAGGTACTATTATTATTACTAAGCCTATAAATTACATTGATGTAGATCTGTGTTTATTTAATAGTGATTTTTGACAAATATTCTGAGCATAAAAAGATTCATAAAAAGAAAATCTAAATATGTTAGTTTTTGTAATGAAATGTGGTCTTAGCAATCAATTATCATTGAAAGGCAATAGGGTAAGAGATATGTTAAGGCAAATAATATTAAAAATGCTTAAATAATGCTTTTAGTTGTTGGGTTTTGAGGTAATTCAAAATAGAAACACTAATTACATTTAGTAAAATCTTAAATTTTAAAACAAGGCGCCCACAACAGAGAGTTTTAATAAGTTTCTATACAGATCATGCTAAATAATATGTAAATACAAGTTACACACATGTAGTTTTTCGATATTTCCATCAATGGATTGTATTCCGTACAATAAAAAATTAAATCTGGTGCAATCTTTTTCCGTTTGGGTTGGGCAGGAATAGTAAATCGCAACTTTCAAGCAAAACATAAAAGCAACACGTCATATTGTGAACGCACGCAGCTTTTCATTTGTTGCTTTAGAAACTTTTGCGAATTATTTGCGATTTTCGGAAATAAGGTTTAGAAATTCGAACAAACAAATTTATTTTTTCCTTTGCCAACTTCTCTTGCTATGTATAGTTAACAAATAACAAACACAAAAATACAATATGGCGACATTGATTTGAATTTAATTTCGAATGTGTTTGTCAGAATTGGCAAAAACAACTCAAATGTTTGAAATCATAAAATTTTGTCACAGAATACGAAAAGAAATTGAAAATCTAAATTGATATTGGATAAAATGATTGGATAATAATTAATATAGTTTACCCGCAATAGTATACCAATGTATGTACATTAAATGTTTAAACATAATATCTTAGATTACATGTTAAATGTACGAGATTTTTGCTGAAATATGTACCATGTAGTCCTCAATTTTAATAAACTTAATATACAACTGAACAAGCAATAGTTTTATGCTTATTTTATAAACACGTCACGAAAGGAATATGTTTTTGACAGCGTAAATTGATTTATGACTTCGTGAATAATATGACAATCAGTCCGCTTATGTTGATTATGTTAACTTTCTACACAAATATTTTTTTACATCGTACACTACAACAAAATATTATGTGCATAGTAAATAATCAGTCATTGATGAAATAATTCAACTTTGAAGTGAAATACATATTAAAGTTTTCAACATAACTTTGAGGCTAAAATGAACACCTGATTAATTTAATTTAATTTAATAGAAACTCGGGTCGTTAGTGACGAAATACATAGAAATGTGCAAAATTTCAACAAATCGAATTATCAACTTGATTAATTGTTTTGTCGAAATGCTTCAGATCAAAAATAATATGTAAGATAATTGATATAAAGTACCACGCTATTTACTTGGACTGGACAAAAAAATGACAGCTCGATGACGCGTTATGTCACCCACCCTTTTTGCGTTGCTTCGTTGATAATACTTTAATGACAATGTAGGTTATCATTGTTTTTTGCACGTCGAAATCAATCATTTGAGCAAGAATGCTGTTTGATAAAACGATCGTTCCGTTTATTTTCAAAGAATATAGGCGAAACGAGTGACGCGGCTACTTTGAAGCTTTTTTATTATTATTTGATTGCATTTTTTCCAATATTATTTTCTCTGAAATGTGGTGAACTTTTCTTGAAGCGAGAATTTTTCAATGAATTTCCTGAATTGAAAAACAACGAAATGATATGACTTCTAGAGAGACATTTCATTTTCAATTGTTCATAATCAACATTCTGTTCATATCGATTGATTTGTGAAATTCATTTATTGGATATCAAAATTCAGTAAGAATCAAATAAATATAATTAATTCGTCAGATTATTTAAGTTTACTTTGTATAATAAAAATTAGAAAAATCTATGTTTGTGTTCTTCTAGGTAACAGTTCCACATTGGCGTGAAGCATTTATGGACCAGTATATCCCTTTGGTTTTTAAAACAGTCCGAAAATTCATTGATTTAACTTATAATGAACAATGTAGCCGCGAAAAAAATAAATAAATTAACAACGATTTTCAAAAAGAAAATACATTTCAAAACCTGCATATTACTTGTATAATAAATGAAACAAACATTGAATAAAATATGCGAGCCAAGCAAATTTGTTTTATATCATAAAATAGTAATTTAATCAATCAATTATATTTCTATGAAAAATATTGTGGTAAGGCAAAAATAAATATAGACATAAAAATAATATTGTGAATTGTATTTTTATTTTTTAAAGGCACAAGATTTCTACAGCTTTAATTAGACTTTGGTTTGTCAGAAATAAAGTAAAACGGATTTACTGAAATAATTAAAATTTCATCATTTTAACCACGAATATGTACTTAAATAGTAACCATGGTTATGTCAACAGTTGTAAATTAATTTAGAAATCAAATTAGGTTCAATTCGTCCTGGCGGTAGACTGCTCGCGAGCATATTAATTTAGGCGGATTTCAACAAGTCAGGCGGAATGCATAATTAGATTGATGAGGCTACACAACCGCCTACAGTTCTCTCTACCCATAAACAAATTTACACGAGGAGAATAATATCCCTCAGCAAGCAAAAATAAGCATCATAATCGCCCTTTTTGCAAATAATGTACACTGCAAGTACACTATTCATTATTTAAAAGGTTACGTACTCAACAAAAAAATTTGATCATAAACAAATACTGTAGGAGAGTGGTCAACGGCATTGTCTTTAGTTCCAGCGTTGAAGAATTCGGGTATCCCAGTTTAATACATTCATTTTAAATCTATGAAAAAATTAATAGGTATGTTGGTAGAAATCGTCGCCCCGTCTTTGACGACGCGTTTTTTAAATCTGCATTGCATTTCAAATATTTTCATCTCTCCTTTAAATCTGTTCGTCAATTTCTTATCATTTTTCGCATGTTTTTCTTGGTAGTCGAGAGTGGTTTCACGGAATTTCTTTTTGTCACTTTTTTGCTTAGAAACTAATGGTATATTGTTTTTACCACTTTACAGTACATTTAATTGAGTGTGTTTCAAAGTATGCTTTCAATTTTGTTTGTTATCTCAGCAAAAATTTTGGTACGAGAACTCCTTGTTACTCAGTTACACAACCTCTCTAACTTTCCAAGATAGTGGGGATAGAAGGATAAGGCTAGAATAGCACTAGTGGTTAACTAATCACTGCCACTATGCCTCGTTTTTTAGGATTGGATAGGAAGGAGAAAATTATAGACATCAATAACATGTATGCCTATCATGTATATCCATAAATCAATTGAAAAATCAAATTATGAAACCGTCTGTACCGGTATTTAAATTTGATCTTTTCTATTTTCAAGCACACTGGCATTCTGTGGAGCAACATCAAAAAGTATTTTGAAAAGAGATGAAATTTCAATATGTCAAAAAGGAAGACCGTTCGGTCTTCCTGTAGATATGGAAATTAAAATATACAATTACATCATTTCTATGAAAGACTGTGGCTTCGGCTTGACAGTTTTAAAAATTCAAATAAAAGCATTTCAGATCGCGAACCCTACAGGTCGTGGAAATTTTATCGGCTTATAGAAAGCCTAGCCCTAAGAGTTCTGGAAAACTTATCATCGTCCAGAACGTCCATGGTAGTCATGGTTACAGAATTTTGTCTGGAGTGTGTCAAAAACTATTTTATCGATGGCCGGTCCAGAAATGGAGCAAAATGGATTCAGTGCTCGTTCTGTATTGTGCCATATCGCAAAACATGCTTATCTTCGTTAGGAATCGATGTAGATCAAGAAAACGAATCCGATGACAATTTTTTTTGCCATTGTAATAAATATCTCAAATGTCACTTAAACTTTTGATTGTTTCTTGAAATATAAAATTTTAGTAAATCACCAAATTACTTAGCAGATGCATTTAAAGCTCCAGACGTCTTGCAAATTTTGGAAACCCCTAAGGCGACAGTCAGAAAGCCACAATGTATGGCTAAAGATTCCAGTGCCAAATGTTTCACCCTAATATCAGAAAGTCAGGCCATATCTTCTGTTAATAAAAATGCATTACTGGAAAAGGTTAAATTGGCATGCGTATTGCCGAAGGACAACATCAACACCAGGATTGCCATTTTCACAAAATTATTTACCCGTATCATAAACTTACCTAACCTTATCACACATTTACCTTCGTCAAAACAGTTTTCATTTCATCTGATTAAGAATACAATTAGGGATTTTTCCCCTAAGTTGGACATGTATTTCGTAAAATCTCAACAATTCAAATTTCATATTGAAGTTCCAACAAGCACCCTCAGTCATTTTTTTAAATTATATTTATTGTGTAGTTTGGTACCGATATGCTTTGTTTATAAATAACAAATTTATAGACTTTGATTTTCTTATGAAAATTTACATTGGAAAAAAAATGTCATCAACATACCTCCCCTTACCATACCTAAAATACTGTCTCATGGAATTTTGTATTATTTTTACTGTAAAGCGCAATTTCAAATCTTCATATAATCACACTATTTGAAGGAACAAATAGTTAGTCAGTCAGTCAAAACTATATTTTAGATCGATTAAGAATTATTTTTATAAGACGACGATTTGTTAATAAATCCTTCCCCTGTACGTCCCGTTTTTGTTTAATTGTGAACAATAAAAAGTGCCGTAAGCATTGCAGAAATTACAACATTTGGGGACGAATTCGTAGGTATTTAAATTGAATTATCATTATATAAAATCTTATTTCTGTGATTTGATATGAAAAATGGTTTTAAAAAATATAGCGGTGCAATAAAATATATTGAAAATGATTCATTCTTAAAATTAAACAAAAACAAAATCGGTATTCGGTAAAGATACCATTATTTTATTTGTATCGTAGTTTCCATACTTGTATATTGATTAATGGGTTTATTATCCGTGTGCTTATACGTATGAACGTTTGTTTTCTTGTTTCTTGTGAACATATAAAAAAACTTTCTATTGAGATGTTTCAAATATGCAGAAAATACAAACTTCCATATCTGAGATGTGAAAAAGTTTCAGGCTTCAAAGTTCTTAAGCATACTTTCGTCTAAGTGTTATTAAGATACTTTATAGCTGTTCGTAGTAAATAAATGCAGCGTAACTAACTAAACCAAAAAAATCACCATATTAATTCTAAAACTAAACAATGTCATCTCAAAATATTTTTGCATATAATCGATATAAAGATTAAATTAAATTATTTCTGGAATAAATGTAATAAGATATGATCTTTTTGTTGGTTGAAATTTTTTTCACTTATTATTTTAAAACATACTATGCTTACACGGTTATCTGTAAAAACTATTTTATTTCCCACTACATTTGTAATTTTCAGATAAAATGCTCACTCATTGAATGAAACCCGTTATTGTGAAAAATTGTGAAATAAGTACCAAAAATTATCACTTTTAAGGTGTTAACTGTCAATTATTCGTGAAAAGAGATTATATTTTTAAAATAAAACACAATTTGTTTGTAATACTTCAACATGTTTATAATGATCAGGACCGGTTTCGCTCATCACGAGCACTATCAACTGATGAAACAAAAAAACTGTGTTTCATTAAAAAAACTATGTTATTTTAATATGAACACATGTCTTTCTACGAAGAACTTACTGCCATCATTTAAACGGGAAATAAGGCGTATTTAGATCGAATACAAAAGTAAGTTGGTTGCAATAAAAATCGAAAAAATCTTTACAATGTTTTTGCTTTTATTTTATAGACTGGCAATCAACTGTTTCAAACATAATAATATAGACAGAGACCTGAGAAATAAGAACCTGAGACCTGAGAAATTAATTTTTAGATGCTTAGCCCACATATCATTTTAATTAGTGTATGATGAAATTATTTAATACCCATCATACTTTCATTTTATTAAAAAGATTATTTATAGAACCAATATATTTTCTCATCAATAGCTAGAAATCTATTTGTTTTCTGCAATCCGAGAATTGACAATGGTTCAATAATTGATTTATAATATTTATTTAGTTGGTGTAATAAATATTTCATATCCACGATGGAATTAATGACATTCGATAAAAACATATTATATGCTTTATGCGGAAGTTTTATTCGCTTCTCGTAGTGACTTTATGAGTTTGAGCATAAAAAAATGTTCACCAGTTATAAACAAAAACTACTAAAATAAACACCATTACTCCTCACTATTCGGAGGTTTTAAGAGCATTGCTAGGTTTTATAGTTATTGCTAAGTTAGCATCACATTATGGTGGCATGGGAATAGCCAGAGGATAGAAGTGAGATAACGTTATCCATTTTCTAGTGGGTTTCTATTTAAAACAAACTAAATATGTTACTTAGATAGTTTAAAAACAATTTTCAACATGTTTCTTTGGTGTTGCAATATCAAAATTATTAAAGAAACTTGAAATATCAAGAGAACCAGCGGGTAATATGAATTTATATCTGCTAACAAAAATTTTCTTATCCAGGATTAAGGAAAACAACAATGATCTTGGTTGTATATTTGCATTGGCACTTGCTAGTAGTAGTAAGTTAACATGCGGCTGGTTTTATGATCATTTTTTTTGTTTTCCTACCTCTATTTTCCTGCTGAAACTATTATGTGGAGTCTGCGAGGTGGGTTCCTAGTTTCCTGGCTAAAGTCAGTGCTAGTTTGAAGAATTTACTAAGCTTATTTTTAGACATGCCTAGTCTCTAACTGAATAGACGAGCCTGGCACTTGAGATTTAAGATTTATCTCTTAGGGCAATTAAATGAAGGCCGACTTGACTGACGGCCTCTTCCGCTTCCGCCTCCGCTAAAGAAGAATTTCCTGTATGAGAGGGAGAAGGGGAGCATAAGGATTTTGACATAATCTTGACGAGGTTCTTGGAAACTTTGAGTTGCAACTTAAATTTCTTTATTTTCGCAGCTATGAAAGCAAGGTGAGGCTGTTTTAAGCTCTCCACGAAGCTGGTGCGATTTAGACGTAGGGTCTCTTGAATGTTGGAGCCTTTGTACCATGCACGGAGGTAATGCTTGTTGGAATTTTTCCTCATGCCTGAGATTATGCGCAGGCATTTATTTTCGACCCTCTGTAGAAGAAGGAGATTGCCGTCGGAGATGAGTTCAGACCATATGGGGAGGCGTACAGCATGGCCGGTTTGATGACCATATTGTAGAGTGCCTTTTTGTTCTCTACGCTGAGGTAGCTTCTGACGATGAAAACCGGGTACAACGCACCGATTGCAATCTGGGCTTTATGTCTTGCTTCGGCAATGTGAGCAGACCAGGTGAGGGATCGGTCCAAGTATACCCCTAGGTATTTGACCTCTTGGCTGAAAGAGTAGGAATACCACACACGGTGATTTTTTCAAGATTCAAGATTTCTCCTTCTTAACCGCTGTATAGAGAGTTCGATCTTTTAAGTAGTTCTGAATGATCTTTGAAATGTCGAGAAAGGTGTTGGTCACGACGAGCTTGTGCACAAGGTCGTTGTGCCAGACTGTGTCGAATGCCTTTTCCAGGTGGAGAAGTACCATTCTTTGATTCTGCGGTTGATTCTGCCCCTCTATAAAAGGTTTCGGTGATCTGACCTGTGATGCGGGCTAGCTGAAGGATGGTGGAGAGAACCTTTCCTGAATCCGTATTGAGATTCAGGGAGGATACGGTTATGAGCCGGGAGAAAGCGGTCGAGAATCACTTTCTCGGGCGTTTTGCTCAGACAATCGAGCAAACTGATAGGTCTATAGTTGACAGCTAACAAGTGGTTTTTCTTGGGTTTTGGAATTGTGACGACGTGAGTCGTTTTCAATGTTACTGGAAAGTAGCCATGTAGGAGATATGCGGTGTATATTTTAGCTATGAAGATGATTCCCTTTTGAGGGAGACGCTTCAGAATAGTGTTGTTTATGTTATCCCTTCCGGGCGCTTTTTTAACTACGAGTGACTTGATGAGTTTCTCGATCTCAACCGATTCAACGATTTTAACATTATCCGGAATGATCTCAAACGCAGCGAGTGAATCTATTGATTTTCGGACGAGCACTTTCGTAGCAAGGTCCGTGTCCGATTGAATTTTAGTGTTTTTCACGAATGCATCGGAGTGTATTTGCTTTTTCGAGATCGGAGTACACTTACTTGTCGCTGGCTGGGTCGGGCCTAAGCGGCTTGATTCTGCTCGAAGACGTTTTTATGCGAGGGCCCAGAGCAAGTGTCTAGGGTTATTGGTGTAAATACGGCAGCTAGTGAGAGTGTCTTCCCACAGGCCGCTTTTGTGACGTTTTATTTCGACTTTGATTTTAGCAGTGAGGGAGTTAATCTCACGTTTGACGAAGTGATATTCGCGGTCTGCCTTGTTTCATTCTTGATGAAGTTTATTACGCTTAAAATTGAGATCGTGGATAATGTTCGTGAGCTAGGCGCGCGCGATCGAGGGCTTCACTATGGTAACGAATCGGCGGCGGGCCGTCAGTATTGTTTCAGTCAGCTCGGCAACTGCCAAGTCTATTTCTCCCTCCATTTGCAGAGTATTGAACGTGAGGTGGATATTCTGCGTAATGTACCTTTTAAAGAGGGGACATTTCGCTTTCGCGTAGTCGAACTGCGGAGTTCGATCTTTTTCGTACGCGCCTCCTATCTCGAAGTATACAGGGAGGTGGTCCGAGTGAAGTTTGTTTAGTATTCTCAGTTTTCCGACGGACGGAGAGTTTTGAGCGATCACTAAGTCAATGAATGACGGACGACACTCACCTTGGAATTGTAAGAAATGGGATATTACGTTTATTTACTATTACTTTGCAAACCATTAAATGAAAAAAAAATTAACAAATTGTATTTGGTAAATAAAAATAACATAGAAAGAATTATCTAAAACAATGCTAAAATTTCAATATTTCAAAATGAATATTTTAATCATTTTCGATATTTAAAATAATAAAAAAAATACACTCTTGTTTTAATTTTTAATACAGTATGTTAAGCAGTGATAAATGAAATTCGTTATCAAAATATGCAGAATATAAAAATACGTGCAACCACAACTCATTGAAATAATATGTCGAACTTTCAAGTACAAGTATATTAGAACGCTTATGACAAAAAGAGGTTCAGTAACTTACATATAACAAGTTCTCATTCTTAAAAAGGTCTTGGATATAATTTCTTTAAAAAACTATGTTGGGAGCGGAAGTAATTCAATAAACACGAGTGAAAACAGTTTTGTTAAAATACGCAGGAATTTGACGAAATCTATCATGACATTGATTGGCAAGACAGATCGAAATTTTTTTTGGCTTTTCGACGTGTGACTGATGTTGAGGAATAGCTCGATGTCAAGAAAGCAATCAGCAGAAAACGGATAAGGAACAAAGATAACAGAACTTGGACAGATGTCGTGACTTATGGTAGTCGCGTAATATTTTTATAGCCAAAAAGTCACATAAAAGTGTTTATTGAATAAAATACATCTAGGGGAAAAAATATTGTCTTATATCAATATAAATTACTACAAAAAGTAAGTTAGTGAAAAATTATTTTCATATCCAATGCACGTTTCATGAATGATATAAATATTCTAAAAATTTTTTTTTTAAGCTAAGCTAGTTTTATATAACAAATATTACAACGTCAGTTGAATGGAAAAATGTACAAAATAGTTTATACAGTTTTACAAAACTTTTTCACTGTTGGGCACTCGTCCAGCTGATTAACGACGTCACGAGTCCAAGTCCCAAAATGAAAAACTTTTATAAATGGATTTTTATAATATGCATTTTCATTCAAGGTTTTTTTAGTGAGCTCCATTAAACAAAGTAAATGTTCAATATCTACACTTTATATATGTAAAGATGATATACTTACACTATACACAATAAATAAAAATGTTAAATAAATGATTCCCGGTAAATTTTAAAAATATGATGAAATCTTTTATGGAAAAATACACTTTAATATAATAGGTATATATTATACACCTATCATGTCCGCTCCCACTATAGAGCATATGGACTACTAATGGTGGAATCTTAACAAATGATTTCTAAGGAAAACTGCTTGTTACTGAGTGACTTAACCTCTTTTTTTCGAAGAGAGTAGGAATATAAGAGAACGGCTAGGACAGTACTAGTGCTAATCACTCTCACAAATCCCCGTTTTTATGATCTGATGGGTGGCAGCGGATTTAAGACAAACATCTATGCATTCGTACGAAAATCCATCCATCGATTGAAAAATAAATTAATGTATTTGTCCGTACCGACAGTAGAACCTATGAGTACCGTAACCAAAACCAACGACGTTGATGACTACACCACGGGTCCGGAAAAATAAAATAACTATTATTAGTTTTTACCATTCAATAAAGGGCTAAAATCACACCTTGACTTCGATTTCTTTTAGTCCTATAGTATAATCGTCCTATTCTACCAGCTGAGAAAATTTATTTATCGATGGTACTGGTTGAAAAACTCGTTTAAAAATCCAATTTTTGCACGGGGGATACGTTCCAGAAACTACCATAAAAAACAGTTTTAAAAAAAATGAAGCGCACATTTATGTATAGGAGATAGGTTCCATTTCTTAAATGCCCCCAATATACAAAATTCTCGAACTCAAAAATAATCCTAAATTTGTATTTAAGCTTAAAAATAGTTTCATAAAATACATACACTAAGCCCACAATGTTATTATAAGTGTGAAATCACTGGTAGTTCCGACATTGGTTGGCCACCGGCTATTCGCTACTTTGTTAATACGTTTGTTTTCGAAACAAAGATTAAGGTTATTCTCGGAATTTTTAACTCAGGTATCAGTGTGGCTCCTAGACTTATAATATGTTATCTTATAAATAGTATTTTGTCGTATTTGTGTCTTGTATATAAACGTGAGACACTGTTTACTGTGTGTCAATTTGAGTCCATTCGTGTGCTCGAATGCCTGAAGATGCCGAAAGGTGAAACCCGGGTCGTTAGTGACAAAAGTCATGGAAATGTAAAAATCTCAATAATTCAAATTTGATATTTGAAATACACAATAAGTAATAGATTGACTCGTTTTTCGATGTTAATTTAATATGGTAAAAGATTTTCATTTAGTGTCGGGGGGTTATATTTAATTGAAACATAGAAAAGCAACATATATGTTTTCGATGGATTTGGCGGGTAACTTTGTGAAAATTCATTATTAATATAAAATTAAAATTGATAACTTAGTTATTCCACTGGCTGTGTTACTAAATGTAACATCAAAGTGTCAAAACAATGACATGCCCTGAACAGCTGCGTCTTAAAAGTTCCCAAATGGCAAAAATAACGATTCCAATATTCACAATGGGTCGAAGTGTATTTAAATATATACACGTACTCTATTTCATAATACTTGTCGTGCTTTTCAACCGTGCAAAAGCAAAATAATCAGTGTAAAAATATTATTGGTACGTTTTCTTAGTGTTGTGAATAAAAAAAAAGAAAAGTATTTATTTCGAATAAAGCAATTGCAAGTAAAAAGCGGAGAATATAGGATTAAGTTATCACAGGGAAGTGAATAAGGTTTGCCAATCTCGGTACACTTTTGGGCGCCAGGCGTGAAGATACACGCCAAATGAAAGATAATAATAATAATTAAAATACGGTTACCGTTAAAAACACATTTAATTAGAGATGCGGAAACCGTAGATGCACAGAATTTACATTATGAACAAATAAAACAGAAATTGTACGACGAAACAATATTTATGAACAGACGGTTACACTAAAACAGAAAAACTATTATATATATAAATATAAAACTACGACCTTGGATGATAAACCATCTCGGCGGCGAACTCAGCTGTCCGAGGCCCATCTCCAGCGCGTTACCGACACGTCCTACTCGTTCCACATCCTGGCGCGTAAAAAATTTTTAACGCAATGCTTGGCGAGGCTTCCCCTTCGTCTCCTACCAACGACGCAGCGAGATGCGTATCGCCGATAGGTGACGATTGTGATGTTGCGACGAAATTGTAACATTATTATTACGACTTTAATGTAAATTTCCATTAAACAGTTCCGTATTAAAAGAGAATCGGGTGCACTCATTGAAACACAATTACAACAAACTCATGTTCAGTATGTTTTGAGATGTTATTTACACAAAGAAGAAACAAATCTGAATATCTTAACAATAAAAGATATTGTGTTCATAACTAAAAGAAATTGCTGTGGTTATTTGAAAAGTAAAGTGTGGTATTCAAATAGTTTTAAATAATGTGACAATAAGATGGCGAAAGTTGCCTGCCTGATCGTATTAAGAAAACTTATTGCTAATTTATCACAATAGCCCTGAAGGACGGCGCCCAACTTATCGTGACATGTTACATGGGAAAAGAGAAGTGGCATTCCTTGTTCTTGATTCTATCTAATGAATTCCGCATGAGAATAGTTTATTGTTTCTAAAGAATCAAACAAGTAAATCAGAGAGGAGTGATAGCAATATACTGATTCTTCTAGTAAATCTTGATATTAATTCATGCCATACCATGCTTCCAAATTGTCGACATGGCTATTTACGGAATACTTTTTAATAATGAATGATTGTGTAAAAAAACAATAAAAACTATTAGACGTATTGGTTTTAGATATATTTATTTTTTATCACTACCATGGATATTCAGATTTTTCATTTCATCAATAATTTCAATTAACTGTAAGTATCAATTTGAGATAACATGTCACGTGGCATATCTCATATCTGCCTATGTATGCTTTGTTATGCCATCGTAGTTTGGTAAAAATTAAAACAAAGTATGAATTTTATAATGTAAAAATAAAATAAATTAACAAAAATAGTCATACACTGCGCTCTACTTAGACATTCACTTTAATAATACGGAAATTGCAAAAATTAGAACCACGAAATAACGTAAATTGTAAATATGTTTAAATTATTCTGCGGACCACCGAAATTCTCTCACGGGCCACCGGTTAGTGACCACTGTCCTAAAGTGCAAAGCTCGTAGCCCCATAAACTACAACTTCATGGAAAATCGTAAAATCGTCATTACGCTATTAACATATTTCATTATGAAATTTCATAAATTCGCTATATCGCGTATTAATTAGGCAAGTGCTTTAGTGTTTTCTAAATGAAAAACAGTGCGTATTAAGCTTTGTCTATACTAAGTATACATTTTATTTCCTGGCGCATGGGTACAAGCATTTAAAATTATTCATTGTCTGATGCGATCCTTCAGTTATAGATGCATGTTCTTTATAAAAAAAAAACATGTCGCTACATGAAATATGTTCCACGTTTTTTCACGGTCTACTTTGAAATAGGGAGCGCTCAACGTGCCAAATTAAAACCTTTTCGAGTCTGGTTTGATTCGTATTTTATTAAACCGTAAAACAGGATTACTTTGAACGTTTTTAGCACTATTCGTACAAAAAAAGCCCTTCGTCAGAAAATCATTTTTATGCTTGGGACCAAAGTTAAATTTGTGTTTATAGCGAATAATAATCAGGATTTTTTTACGTACATTTTTTAAGAGTATTGAGTACTGGTTATGAAGTATTTGTGTTTTGAACTGTGAGCATATTTATAATATCAAAGTTTTATCACAGTTTATTATAATACACTAAACAAAAAAACACAAAGTTTCACTTTAAATATGAAATACTTACGACCACCGACAAAAAGCCACGTTAATATATATACGTAGCCTTTAAAATGTATCAATGAACAGTCATTTTTCATACTGTTGATCCATTAGAAACGTTCCTATTGAGAACAAGGACTCAGTAATCTTAATTTCTAATCATCCACAACAACAGAATACGTGTAAATCAACCTCTCTCTCAGAGAGTAATGATAGGAAGGTAATGATTTTTGCAGTTAAACAGCTAAACAGTCAGTCTAAAAAAGGGTTTTGTCAAAACCCAATAAAAAAAAAATAATTTTGCATAATATCAGACATCACCTATAAGACATTTTTGAAACTGATGAAAACAATGAAATTGACGATATATTTGAAATGTCTACTAGAAATGTTTTTATTTGGACTGACGGTGACTTAACACCAAAAATTCATACATTCAATGATTGCTGGTCTGGATGGATAATGAATATGGACGAAAAAAATAAGGAATCGGACTTTTTCAAATATTTCGTTGATGAATGATATTTCTTGTCACTGCTACAAATTTGAATTTTACAAGCGAATGTGAACACTAAGCTGGTAATCGTCCATCAAAAATAAAACCAATTCCTGATGTTTCGACGAAAAGTAAATTGGGTAAAGTTTTTTTTTGATCGTTATAAAATTACAGAAATTGCCTGTGACAATCCTAATTACATATTCTTAAATGTGTGGCTAGAAAATTCCTGATGAAGGAATTTTAATGATATTACTTTCGACGAGATCTGGTAACACAAAGGAACCATAATTGACATAAATAAGTTGAGTTTTTGTAATTTTAAGATATGTAAAAATTTTCCGCGGACAGAGGCAGAAAGGTATATTTTTAATAGCGGTTAAGTGGTTAAATTGGCTTTTATTTACAAATGTGAAAATAAGGAACGGCGCCACCCAAAAACATCGCGTAAAAAGAGGACTGGGTGTTATAGGATATAATACTATTACTCCGACATACATATATATAACCATTGTATTGTTACATGACAGAAGATCTGAAAAAATATATTTATTCTACATTCTTCATTGAACATTTTTTAAATTACTCTTGTTGGAAAAAATCATTTGCAACAATGCCATACTGTACGGGGATTTATTTACACATAGAAACTTCGACTTCATTATTCCGTACACGTTACACGTACAACGTTCAGCAACAAGCCCCGTGAAATGGCCCAGAAAAATAAAAAGTTTCTATTTCTTGTATTCAGTTGGCATTATTTGAATCATTTTATCATTTTTTTTTATTAAAATAACCTTCTGAATGACAAAAAGTTTTTATTGTGACTAGATGTTTTTACCGTCGCATACTTACAATAACATTAGTAGTAGAGAGGATAGAAAATAGAACGCATTTTTTAAAATATCGTGACAATTTTTATAATATTGTTGAACTTTTATTTACTACTCAGTACCTCTAAATCCATCATAAATTTATATTATGTTTTTTTGCACTGTGGAGTATTTATCCAAGACTTGATTTCCTTGCAAAATATATTTTTAGAAGTATTATAGTTGTTCACTTTTATGGTGTTAACTGTCAATTCTTGGTGGAAAGGCATTATATTTTAAAAAATAAAACACAATTCATTTGCACTACTTCCACATGTTTATAATGATCAGGACTAGTGTTGCTCATCACGAGCATTATCAAAAAATATATATATATAGTTTTTGTTAATAGGCCGTTTTAAAATCTTATATTACACTTCATAAATGAATTGGTTAAAGCAGTCAATTATTTAAAAATACTTTTGACGGTACATTCAAGAATTAATTAAAGGCTAAATTAAATCAAAAATTCACGTCCGTAATGATTCAATTAAATGTAAAGACTTTCTTTCCTATACCAAAAATGTATTTTGTATTATAAATTCAGAAATACCATCCACAAGATAAATTGACGATAATATGTTGTTTAAAAGATTTTGCAATGCTTTTCTGGATACTATTATAGTCTTACTGAAATATTTCTAACTCAAAGAAATACTTTTGCGTAATATTTAAATATATGAATTGACTATCGATAATTTTTACAGACACCATTTATTAAGAACTGGTTGTTAATCAGTTTCAGATCCTCGCTACTTAAATAGATGCATTGGCTTAGGAGAAGAATAATAATAAGCTTTAGCGATAAATGACATATCATTATTATTATAGGATCGTAAACGATTGGTGGGAAGGAGAAAAATCATTAAAACTTTTATCAAACTTGAGCTTTAGTGAAATGACAGCCCTAGAGAGTAACCGATTGGCCGGTTCGAAAAATTCCTTCACTTGAAATTTAACTGTCATATTGTTTTGAATAGAATTTCGTTGATAAATTGTGGTATGGTAATACAAAATATTAAAAGCTTTATTTATTAAACATTTACTTTTCCGCCATGTGTTGGTGGAATGGTAAATGTTGTTTAAAGTTTTATTTTCTATGATTCATTTTCAAACGTATTATATTATATAGAATAAGCGACAGTTTGGACACTTAGAACCATTATAAATACGAAGACGGTAGTTTAACTGTCGTGGAAATGAATGTGTTGAAAAATGTCAGGTACTATATTCTTTTCCTTTAAAGTCGGAAGTAGAATACTCGTGTGCATGAAAATTGTAAATGTCTTTTGTGTGGAGCGGTGGAGTCTCGTTGATGGCGGAAGTCCATTGTTGTAGTGTAAAAAATGTAATAGTGGATCGCTTGGGATCTCAAAAGTTTCTGAGCATCGTTTACTACCTCAAATTAAAGGGCCTGTTAGTGTTAAAAAGACATGCGTTTCAAAACAAAAGTTTTTAAATACAATTATATTTTCTAAGTAACGGTATTCTTAGCATTGCTAAACATTGACATAGATACGGTAAAGGGAATATTTTTTAATTGTATTGTTCATCAAGTGGGAACTTTTTTGACGAAGGTATGTGCGTGATAAGGTAAAGTAAGTTTGTGATACGGGTAAGTAATTTGGTATATATGACAATCCTGGTTTTTTCGTTGCCCTTCCTGCATTACGTATGCCTATTGAACCCTTTCTAGCAATACATTTTTCTTAACAGAAGATATGGCCTGACTTTTTGATATTAAGGTCAAACATTTGGCACCAAAATCTTTAGTTTGTGGCTTTCTGGGTGTCGCCTTAAAGATTTTCAGAATTCGCGAGACGTCTGGAGCATCTGCTGAAGTTGTCGAAATATTGCATGGTTTCATTTAATATGGCCTTCTCTGTTAATTTAGAGGGTGCAAGGGCATCCATAGATATAGCAGTGTTATTTAACAGTATTTTCAAAAGACTTTATTATGTTTTTTGACTGTTCATGAAAGCTGGGTTCATAGAGGATGAAAATTTTAACTGTTTTTGGCATCTCAATACAAGTCTTTCGGATGTGTTAATTCAAACTATGTCAATTATTCTTCGGTGACTTGAAAATTTCCACGTCCAGCGGTTGAAAAATACAAGTGCTGTGAGCTGAGAATGTAAATAAATGAATATTATTGGTCATGGCAAGACTAAAATAAAAACTACAGGTGTTATTTGGGCTGAATGAAAATTCATAAATAGGAGAACTCGACGATGTGTTGAAATAGCTGATATTAAGAACTGGAAACAATTCATAAATAGCTCGCTATTAGTCATGATTCGGTTCTGGTTAGGTCATTTCTTAGGATATTAGACCATCTTACGCTTTTGAAGATGATCATTGGAGGAATCCAAAAACCATCTGCACAAATGATGGACAGTAATGTGGAAGATTGTCCCCTTTCAGCATACGTTATATTAAAAACTATAATTACACCTTTAGTGATATCTATTTTAGACGCAAATTACAGCACACGCAATCAAATGAAGCAAAATTTACGTAAACGTTGCCTGATCAAAGACTAATCGTTACCTTACTTTGAAAAGGTTCTAACTGCACTTGACCATGTTTTGAAATTCAAGCGTTTGAAGTTTTGACTGATCATATTTTGTATTTCGAAGGAAAAAATGTATTTTTAATTAGTGAGTTGGCATATATTAATATTTTATTTGTTTTTCATATAATTAACTTCAACTGAAGCCCTTATATTAGAAAATAATGAGTATCTAAAGCTTTAAATAGAACTGACAACAACAGTTTGTTTAAAAGGGTTTTATCGGATATTTCAATTTTATCAAACAACGTGTTCTGATTTTTGAGATATTTATTTATATTATATATTATCAAGACTTGCTGAACCCTATAAGCCAACAAAAATATTTTAATACAACAGAATAATAACACATATATACTTTGAATGCTTGAACGAATTCAGTTAATTTTCGTCAATGACCACATCGATAGAACAATAGAAGTAAAGGGTAAAAAACACACCAACCATCGAGCGAAGAGTCTTCAACATGACGTTAAAACCTTTTCAAAAAGACTATGATGTGTATGTTTTCTCTGTGAGATTACAATAATTAGTTCTATCGATTCATAGAACCGTATAAAACAAATTTATGAAAAAAGTCTGCGGATAAAACTCTGAAATACTACTAACTCTCTCATTGAACAATATATGTCTCTGAAATCAACGCATATGGTAGAATGTGGCTAATACAACATTTTTCCAATCAAAAGGTCATTTTAGGCCAAAATGTCAGTTAGAACCTTTTCAAAGTAAGGTAACGTAATGTTGCTAGGCATGTGGCAGTTGCTAGGTGAGGTTTGTAAAATAGCTCTACGTCTCTTTCACTCTTATGATTAGCTGTTTGTTATGTTTCATTCAATACCTTTAATAGGTAACTGCGTGAGACTCTTTCAAAGTTTTGTCACCAAATTACCTATATCACAAAAATACCTCCCCTTACGTTAACGTGCATATAATTAGGTTCAGTGAACTTTCTTTTGTTGAACTTTAGATCAGAAAGTTTTGAATTACTCTGTTTTTGTTATTGAAAAAGAGGTTGTAACAAAGAGTATACATATCAAGATCGTTTGTTACAATATGTCAGTGGAAAGAATAATGTTTATCCAATTTATACAACTAGATTATATTACATAATCTACATATATTCTTCAGGAATTCACTATGGCTATTCACATTTTACAATTTTGTTAGGAGAGCAGAATCATTTTCAATTCAATACAGGTTATAGGTTAGGAGAAAGCTTTTTTGATGAAATGCGATGGTATACCTCTGAGCATATCATAATATGAAATGTTATGTTTTAAACTGACATTTTGTGAGCTGGATCGTTGTTTTTGTAAAATCAATTTTTTATTGTCACCAAAACTCTGTTATTAAAATTGCAGACTGTAGTTCAATAAGCACACAATGACGTCAACAAAAATGCAAACAAAAGCGACTGTTATTTCTTTATCCAGTTTGCCTATACTTTTTACACCATGTTAACAACCGATAAACTGATATTTTTTGGTTTCTGGGGTGTTGTGATAAGAGCTTAACCCTAACAATTACATTGCTCTGAGTTCAAGTATTGACTTAATCAATATCAAATTAATATTTTTTCAATCTAATTTAATATCTTGGCCAGAACTTTTTGTGGTGTTATTTTTTCTCGTCAAGTGACTTAAAAAATCTCATGGGCCACCCTGATTGTTATTAACTTTGTTACCCAATGTTTATTTATACACTTTTTTGTAATAAATATAGCAGAACTATGATTTTTTATAAATTCGATTTTAAACTTATTAATGACAAAACCTGTTTAATTACTTGTTTTAATATGGTCAACTGAAAAAAGCTTTCCAGGTGACTAGTAGACTGCATTCAATAATCAGTATATTTACACTAAAGTATGTTTTAATATGGTGTGGATAACGGTATCCATTGTTCATAAAATGTTTCATTAAGTCATATTTAAGTGAAGCTCTTAATAAATTATTAAACGATTTAAATTGTATTTTTAATGGTTAACATCAGTATCGTTTCAAAAAATAATTGGTGTATCCTAAATAAACAAAGAAAATCAGCGTTAATTATGTTTTGATTAAATTGAAATAAATTTATTATGAATATTGCTCTTTTTCAACCCTGATATTATTTTTAATAAAAAGGTGGAAATTTGATTGCTAATATGTAGAGTTGTAGAGGTTAATATTGAAACAGGATACGTCCATTTATTGTATTTGCTGGCTATTTGAATGTACACAAGAAACTCGTTGAAAATGAGAGAAAAGCAAACTGAAAGCTCAACAAACAACTGAAAGCTGGAAAATTACACAGTCATGTCAAGATCCTTAAATGAATATATTTATTCAGAGCCTGTTTGTTTTCGGAACGTTTTGACTTTATTACAAATTTGTTTATCACTCGAATACACGTCACACAGATTCCATAAACATTACAAAATTTATTATCAATTCAATATTCACGAATGAAACTTTGAAAAAAAATCGGTTTTTTAAGTTTTATATAATAAATATAATAAATGGTTTGCTGATATAGATTTCAAAAATTTTAGCGGTATGTCAATATTAGCACTACGCTGAGCCATAATTCAATATTAATTTTATCCGTGAAATAATTTGTGAAAATTTATGCGATAAACTATGCTATAAAAAAAAATAATATCAGATCTGTAGCACGTGCCACATTATGATAAGCTTAAACAAAAAATAATATAATGAGTGATTGTGTTTGTCCTATATCCATAAATCAAATATTCAATTTTATTACTTTATTATACATTCAATTGAAGTATTTGTATCCAAGTATTATTTTGTAAATGAATATTTTATTCAATTCATTGTGTCTGTACAAAAAATATAGCTAGCATCAATTCATATAGTTATATTAATAGCTTGTATGTTATTTTTTTCATAAATATACATATATTATGTTCGTTAAATGTATGGAGCATACGGTTTCTTAATCGGAGTATCTCAACATAAGTTTTCCACGAGAATTGCTTGTTACTCGGTTGTTCAATTTCTACTTTTCGATGTGATTAAAAATAAAAGGATACGTCTATGAAAGTATAAGTGGTTAGCTAATCGCTCTTGCTACGGCCCGTTTTTAGAATCAGATGAGGCGAAGCGAGCCTTATACAGCAATCCATAAGTCGATTGAAAAATCCATTTATGAAGCTGTTCATGCTGAGATTCGAGCTCGCGAGCACCATAACCGAAGCCAACAACGTTAGTAACTCAACCACGAACCCGACTATATAAATATTACACAACTGTTGAATATTGTAAACCTAAATTATTTTTGGTCGAATAGATTTTTAATGACTCTCGGTGAAAAAAAGACTTTGTTGAACTCAATAAGTATTATGACATAATTTTACAACACTTTTCGGTGTTATATTTATAAAAATAAAACATAATTTTACTTAGTTTTATATAATTTTCAGAACTGGTTTCACTCATCGCGAGTATTTTCAACTGATTCCCTGAGATCTTGATAATTAGATAAAATTGTGTTTTAAATTTATAAGTTATACTTAAATGAAGAAAGACATATTTGAATTATTCAAGTACAATACGTTTGGAATTTTAAGATATTAAGCAACATGGCGATTGAGCGTATGTTTAATATTTATCGTTACAATTTAGTTTTAAAAAATAATTATATGTATGACGGAATAATTAGTTGTAAATAATCTTAAACGAAAATACTCATATTGTATAGCCTCTGCTTAAAACAATATTGATTGATTTTATCAAACATTATTATATGTTTGATAAAATGTGTATCAATTTTAAACTCTACGTATAATATAAACACATCTCATTAAAATACAAATGAAGACACGTTGTAGTGATGCTGGTGTTACCTGAAACCTTATTACCAAAATATCAGATAAAACACGTTTATCAAAGCTTTTACAGTTTAAATCTTGAAAAGAATATTTCACCTTGTCGGAAAATTTAATATACGACTCAAAAATGATTATTCACAGTATCGTTGAACAAGCGTAACTCAACACAGAAATGTTATTATAATACCATCTGGTTACTAAAATAATAATATATTTTATATGATATCCTTTATCTAATTCCGGATATAGCCATCTTCACGTAAAAATTAGAAAATATTTTTAACATAGATATCGTCGTTGTTTCGGAAGAAGACACTAACTGAAAAATACTAGTTTAGAGTGATTGGACATTGGGTTTGAGAGGTTTGTCAAAAGCTTGAAATGGTATACCTTTTTCTTTTTGTTTGTTTGTACAAAACTGTTTTTAAGTAAAAGCGTAATTTATAAAAATAATTGTGTTCTTTCATACGGTAGAGTATTCCAGAACAGTGACGATATGTTATATTATATTTTAATTATTTCCAATGCTTAGAGTTTGAAATAAGGAACATTTTGGTGTAACATATAGAGATAATTATACCAAAATGTTCCTTATTTTAAACTTTACCGTGTGACAGGACTCACTTATTTTTATAAAATACACTTTTACTTAAAAACAGTTTTATACAAACAAACAAAATGAAAAACGTACGGCATTTCAAGCATTTGGCAAACTTCAAAGTTCAATTACTCAAAACTAGTATTTTTCAGTCTTTAGTGTCTTCTTCCAGAACAACGACGATATTATACTCTAAAAGTATTCAAACAAACATTACTAGAGATATATTGAGTATAATAATGTATTTTTTTTAAAGAGACAACTCAATACCGTTGCATTTAACTAGAGCAACGTTTATGTGGTTTAAACTAAGTACTGTTACCTCTTCTCCAGTCAAGTTAAAATATCAGTAAATTTCTCTTTCAGGTACGAATGAACATTAGTGGGAATTCATAATAATATTGAATTCCCACTATGAATGTTGAAGTCTGGTGGAAAATTTGTACATATAATTATGTGTGTAAAACAAGACCCATAGAATATAATTTGTTAAATATTAAGTCGGCGTCCGTGGCACAGTTGGAAGCGTCGCTGGCTACGATTACGGATGTCTCGGGTTTAATCCCCGGGGCGGACGGTTTTCATAGTTTGATCTTTCAATCGATTTATGGATTTTTGTTCGTAGTCTGAGTCCTCCCTTCCACCCATCCCATCCTTACGGGGCGTAGCGAGAGCGATTAGCTAACCACTAGTCCTGTCCTAACCCTATCCTTCTATCCCTACTCTCTTCGAAAAATGAGAGGTTGAGCAACTGATTAACAGATTAGTTAACTGATTAACCGATTGAGTTAATAACCGTTGGACTGAATAGACGCGTTTCTCGTTTACTTGCCGATGGTTTATTTTCGAACATACTAATAAATTCATTATTTTACAAGTTGGTTTTAATGTGGATATCAAGTAGTTAGGTTTAATTTATAATACATTAACAAACTGCAAGTATCAGTGCAAAGTGGTTAGTGAAAAATTTGCTACCGCAATCCACTCGCCGGCCGTGGGTCGTCAACTGGACTGTCGAACGGACCGCACACTGAACATTATACAAAATGACGGGCAGAGCACCAACGGTGCCCCCTGCTCAAAAACGGACAACGACTAGATCTACACTGGAGGAGCACCACTCGGCTTGCACTGACGGTTTACTTGAAGTAACATTGCTAGACACAACAGCAGGGGAACTCGAAACACTGATAAAAGAAATTTCATCCTCGTCATTTGTCAACAATACACTGCGCACTCAAGTGCCAAACAAAAAAAAGATGGCTGACTTAATTACTACCAGTTTATTTCAAATACGTCATGAAAACTACAAAGATGGCTATTCAACTAGCCAAGCTCGAAGTGATTATTGAAGAAAAAGATAAAGCCCAAAAGTATAATGAAAAATATTCTGGAATAACTGAAACTGCCGTCACTTCTGCTCCACCCAAGTACATGACACCCTTGCCTTGGAGTACTGTAGTTGGACGCCGGAAAAATAAATTAGACACACCACAGCATACTTTTCCTACTCTACCCATGACTACCCCGGAGTTCTTTTCTTTCCGACAGGTGTTGAAAAAATCTCGGATACCACTAAAAAAACAGTAAAATCTGTTATATCTCCAGCTAAACTGGGGGTGCAGATTACCGGAGTACGTGCCATCCGTAATGGTGGTATTATCGTCCATCCTAAAACAGATGCGAAGGCAAAATTACTCCTCAACGCCCCAGGTCTATCAAACGTCAGCCTTCGTGCTGAAATCGCGGGAAAAAAATTGCCCCATGTAATAATTTTTAATCTGCCAAGTAATATGGACGAAAACCACATACAGCAGGCCATACATAACTCTACAAAAGACAGAACAGGTTTTGGAGACTTTGATGGTTAACAAATGATAAAACTTAGTCACAAGGCAAGTCCACGAGAATCGGGTAAATGTCATTTCCTTGTATATGTGCCCCCTGCTATCCGAGAGGCATTAATCCATGACGACCGTCTCTTCGCTGGGAGGCTGGAATCCTTGGGGTCCCCCATATCGGGCAATGCGCTCGATTCGCGGTATCGAACGACCTTACGGAGATGGTTTTACCAGCACCCAATCAGAAACCGCAAAAATGTTGCTGGACGCGATCATTCTTCAAGATGATTCATCCTCAGATAATGAGCATCTAAAACAAGCCCACGCTTTAGCCACTCTTCCGCTTGATACCACCCACTCAACACTGCCCTCTGAAGAGGAGATCGGTTAAATCATCCTGTCGTTAAAATCCGGCAAAGCTCCAGGTCCAGATTGTATCGTTAACACTCTTGTTAGACGATCCTGGGCTCTCGCTACGCCAGAAATAACAAAACTTCTATGTCAATGTTTCACCAGTGGCATTTTTCCCGACTGCTGGAAAACAGGTATACTTATGGTCATTCCAAAATCTGGCAGTCGGTTACCGTCGGACCCAAAAATCTATCGACCCTTAGCACTTCTGTTAATTTTCGGCAAAATTTTGGGAAGACTCATGTGTTCCAGAATTGAGGCCCACCTGGCTGAGATAGCACCACTATCTAAAAATCAATTTGGGGTCAGCAGGCAAGTCTACAGAAGATGCAATCCGCACTGTACTTGCCACTGCGAAATCTTCTCCGAACAAAAATGTTCGGGGGATATTTTTGGATATTGCTGGAGCTTTTGACAATGCTTCTTGGCCACTTATTCTGCTGAAACTTAGACTGAGATTAATCCCTGGAAATATATATGCTCTAATCCAAAGCTGCTTCAATGGCAGATCGGTTCTTTATGAAACTGGTCAAACTATATTAAAACGGAACACCACAATGGGCTGTCCACAGGGCTCCGTTCTTGGCCCTTTGTTATGGAATATTTTATTCGATGATCTTCTATCGATCTCTCTTCCACCTAACTGCAACATTTTTGCTTACGCAGATGACGCCTTGCTCCTGGTAAGTGCGAACAATTGCACAGCATTATAAAAAACAGCAAAAAAGGCACTTTCATCCATTTCAGCTAGGGGTATCACCAATAAGCTGTCATTTGCTCCCAGGAAAACTGAAGCTATCCTCCTTAAGGGTGGTGTTGCACTCAATAGACATAGGCCTCCCACTATCCGGATGGGAAGTACCACGATAAAAGTTTCTGAAAGGGTCACTTACCTTGGAATAATTTTGGATGACAGACTTTCATTTGCATACCATGCCAAAACATCGGTAAGCAAGGCTTTCTACCGAATCTCCCGTTTAGCTAGTAGTAACTGGGGCCCGAGGGCCAGTGCTCTTAAAATCGCTTATGAATCCATTTACATGGGAATTGCCGGCTACGCCGCTAGTACATGGTACAAGCGATGCGACCTTCTGTTCATCCAGAAAATCATTCTAAGCGGCCAACGTAGTGCGTTGATAGCCCTAACCAAAGCATACAGAACTACTTTGACAGATGCATTTCCAGTCCTGGCTGGTATACTTCCGCTAGATTTATATATTCAAATAAGAGGTGCAACAGTAATGCTACATAAGGGTTTCGAATCTGAAATGGGGGGGATTCCTTTACTGCCTCCTCCTCGACTAAATCGATATATTCCTAATGTTAATAAAATTGCATCTCGTAGTGTAGCAATGGATGCTGCAATGCGGATATGGCAGAATCGATGGGATAACTCTTCTAAGGGCAGGCATACTTATAAATTTTTTCCGACAATAAAGTGGCGAATGGAGATAACCAAAGTTTTGACTCCTGATTTCTGGACCAGCCAATTCATAACTGGCCATGGTCACTTCGCTGCCAAGCTCTTCCAGCTTGGTCGGTTGGTAGATAGTCCACTATGTAAATGTGGCAATATAATCCAGGATGCTGATCACATCCTTTGGGAATGTCCAAACGTGAACAACGAACGGGAAAAATTGCTCAAGACGATACGACTATCAGTTGGATCTGTCGGCCCCGTCGGTCATGCCAACTTGGTTGCATCTCTGACAAATTACAAGGCATTTTAAGAGTTTACGAAGTCCTATGGAAAGCGATTGGAACGCAATTCCCTAACACATTAAACCCCTTGTTTTTCCTTTTATTTTTTTTTAAAACTTATTTTAAACAGGTTATGCACACTAGAGTGCATGCAACCAAGTCTTGAGGAATTTCTCCTCGGACATTCCTGGCAAACATTTGAAACACGCATAACGTTGTTACGCTGCGGAATATACTCTGTAAGAGTGTGAAGCTGTAGTGGGTGGTGGTGGGTACAACTTTGAGTACCCTAGGGCATTTAAAAAAACTGATTAACAGGAGACATGATCTCCGGTGTGATACAAACAAGTTCATCGCATTAAAAAAAACTGATTAACAAGCAGTTCTCGTAGAAGAATTCTTTTAAGATACCTCTGTTAGCTGACCATATGCTCCACATTGGGAGTGGGGGACATTGGAAAAATAAAGATATTAAGTTTCTGAATAAAAAGATATTGCTATAAACGAGATAACATTTACTAGAATATGAGTGGCTATTTAAAAAAAAAATAGAATAGTTTCAGATTTCTTGTATCCAAGTATCAACGATAATCCTGCCGATTTCATTAAGCAGCTGTATTATATAGAAAGTTTTGCTGAGAATGAATATACGTTTTTTACGTTTGAAGTCCTCAACGAGATGACCCAGAAATTTTAAATAAAAGTAAAATCAGACAATGAAGTATTCTGGTAAATAATAACTTTTCAATTCTGCGAATCCAAAATTATATTGTGTTTACTTAATTAATAGTCAATCTATTAAGATATCGTATTACCCGTTTAATGGCTTCGTTGCCAATAATAACAAGAACTCTTTTAATGTTAATAAAACTAAAATTTTATCCCATTATTCACCGTTGAATTGAAGATAAACTAATTCATTGTCATATTTTATGGAAAATATTAAAGTAATAAAGCATTTAAAAAATTTATGAATAATACCATACTATTTTGATTAACTGTTCAAATGATTGCAAGTACACATAGATCACTAAAAGTTACAGAAATGGATACATAACAAAGACGATTGTTAAATCAAGCTTAATTAAATATTCGGTGGCACTGTTTTGTTTCCTTGTTTAATTAATTCCCCCAAGAAAGCAATGCTTGCCACGTGCCCTATTACATTAAGAAGAACGGCAATATAAGAAACACATATGTATACCTACATATGTGTTTATATACCTAAAAGTAAAACACATATTTACTTATAGAAATAGAGAACTAAGGTTACATATTTATCATTAAGATAAGAATCATTTAATTAGATTACAACAAAGGTAAACTAAAAATAAATTAGTATGTTGTTAAAAAAATTGAGAATTAACTAATGTTAAAACAACTTTTTATACGCATTATATTGAAACAAATAAAACAAAACTAAAACCTTAATTGTAATACGATACCGTTTTCATTAATCGATTTAAATTGCTGTTTCTGCTGACAATCGCTTAATCGACATGCTTAAGTTAAGATATTGAAATCCTTTGTATATCATATATTTATATTAAAATAGTAATAGGCGTAATGTATATGCAGGTTTTTCGACTGTACCTCTATGATGTTTTGATCGTTTTAAATAATGTTTGTTTTTCCGCTATATCCTTTAAGTTGTGTAATTTTAATATTTGTAGCATTTTAAATACAAATTTTGACTGTCACGACTTTAAAAAGTTTGCCTTGTTATACCTAACTAACTACCAGCTGAGGTTATTTTTCAACAGATCAGCACAATTAACAGTTAATAGAAGGATTTCGAATATGTAAATTTTAAGTTTATTGATCTCACATTAAATTATTATTATAGAAATAAACTTTGACAATTTCATAATAATTATTTGTATGGAAAAAACCGTGTTCTTGTCTATCTGGAGAACGATTCGTTGCTGTTCTCTAATAAAACACTAAATAGAAAAAATTACGTTGAATAGCTTATACCAAAATGTTCCTTATTTCAAACGCTACCGTATGAAAAACACTCTTATTTTTATAAATTACATTTCTACTGAAAAACAGTTTTGTAGAAACAAACAGAATGAAAAATTTATCGCATTTCAAACATTTCACAAAATTTAAAGTCCGATTACTCAAAACTAGTGTTTTCCAGTTAGTGTCTTCTTCCAGAACAACCACGAAATATGACTGTGGAACGATAAATAAGCATATCTCTTGACACAAATGTATAATGGCAATCACTCAAAGTGTGTGAAAATTAAGATGGCTGTAAGGGCATCTAAAATAAAATACAGCTGCATATAACACTGATGGCGTCGTTCCAGTGATCAGGTTTCATTTTCAAGAATAAGGCTTCAGTCTTCTGAAAGTAATATCCATGTACAGTTACCAATTTGGCTTTGATAGGAAATAACAGTTAAGAAGTCACAAAAATAGACCTACTAGAATGTGCTTGTGGGTTGATGTGCTCAGAAATGGGCAGCTGTATATAGTCATGCTTCGTGATCTCATAAGAGGCAGAACCGGGAAGCTAATGTATTAATATCATACTAATTAAAAAATACAAGGTACTTTTTTGCTACCTATGTTAAATGGATTACATAATAAAAATGGCCTAAAAGGGTTAAACAATTTTAGGTGGTTAAAAACTTTACGGTAAAAGCTCACAAATTAAATATAAATATTATAGTAACCAAAATCAGAAAATTATAATTACGTAAGATATACCAGAATCATTTTTTTAATTACAGTTGTATACGAGGATGAATAAATTTATAATAAAACTAACTTTCAATGTTGGGTAGACCTAGAACCATTTCAAATATGCGACAAAACGTATTTAAGCGAGAGTAGAAATTATTTCAACTCGTTAAGGTTGGTCAAATGATTTAAATTGTTTAGAGAATGGTAACAGAAGTTGTAATATTAGTATAATATTTCATAGGCAAGTTCTCAGCTTTGCTGCCATATGTGAGCATAATAAAGTGAATATGTACATAAATAACAAGTTTCCTGAAAATATCATTATTTATTTATTATTAAGAAAAAGTTACGTTGAAATTACTGTATTCAAGTAGCAACTGGCGCTTATATTGTGATGTTAATAGTACCAGGCTCGAAATAATGTTTGGTCAATTACATTAGGTTTCATTTTTAAATTCAAATTGCATTCAAAAATATTGACGAAATTAACGTTTTTTGATTACATTGTGACTATTTCATTGTTGGTTTTTTAATATGAAGTAAGATTTTTTTATATATTCTTACGTCAAAGTTATTTAAGTGCGAAAGGAAAAGGGCGTTTAGTCTAAAATTGATACTTTTCAGGAGACCCAAAATAAAATTTGCATTTGTATGAAATTTGATGAAATATGTCATGATGAAACATGAATTTTACCAATTCAACTGCCTGATTCGACTCTTCCTTTTTGCATTCTATGCGTGTATGCATTGTTGTTATTTTCGAATATTTAAATTCATTTTTCAATTAACTTGACTTAACTACCTTTCCTTTCTCACACAGATTTAACGTTGCATCCAGAACCACCCAATATAAGTTATCACCTATCATAAGATGCACCTCGATGTTGTTCGTTATCTTCATGCTTCAGTTTGCTGTGCCTTGTTATGTTTGTTAGCTTTCGTTCTTAAGTTTTCATAAATTTTTCGTTATCAATCAGAATTCCACTAAAATTGATCAGTACGTAATATGTATGTTTGTGTAATTTCGTCTAAGACAAAGATCCTTTTAGTCCATATATTCAGTACGATTTTTTCATTATGTTACCAATGTTGTTTAAATTTATTTTTCTCTGCCTTAATACTCTCCTATTATTTTTGTAGTGCGCAGTTATTCGTTTTTGTCATTTTACGTACGGTGGTGTAATGTTTTCAACAATTTCAAAAAAATGTTTGTATCAATTTTCTTTTATAAGAATCAACTTATAAAATAAAAGATTCAATGATGCAAAACAAAATACACATTTAAATTTGTGGTTAAGTAGATACTTAAAAGTTATTTTAATATCAATAAATATAATGAAGTGCCGTGATGATCTTACCCTACCTGCGTTTATAGTTTGTTTAAGCACCCCGTCATTTGGTTACCACTTTGTCTTTGTAACTTTGTTTATTTATCGTTCTCCTTTTACAAGCTCACATTGTTGTATGGGATAATGTCTAACACTTAACTCCGGAAACAGGGTATGTTAATGGAGTCTCGGTGACTTTTCATGAAAATTCGTGAAAAGCTTATCGCTACGCCATTAACAATGTAGCACACGTTTGTAAAGCTCTGAAAAGCACTGTGATATAAATTATGGATTTAGTTTTGGACGCAAATTTGAAAACAGAATAATTATGGCTCTATAAAAGAAACATTAAATTATTCAACTGAATTTGATGAATAACATTGAATGAAATTGACTACCCACAATATTTTTCTTCAGTTAGAATTCAAAGTGTCATTTAAATGTACCGTATATTTTGTACCGTAGAATGGGGGGAATAGAGACACTTTTTTTGATATCTCCATTCGAGAAATAGTAGTGACGTTTTTGAAAAAAAACTCCTTTAACCATAATGATTACGTTGGATACTTAGTAAAGTTGTGTTGAAATTAATACCTTGTTTTTGTCTCTTTTCGCCCCACAGTGTCTATTCACCCCATTTTACGGTATCTGAATAATTGTAATATATTTCATTCATTCGTCAAAGATTTGAAGTTTAATTTGTCCGAGTATATTAATAATACAACAATTTTTTCAGCAAATCAAACTGAATAAATATACTATATAACTAGTTATCAATCGTTGTCAATAATTAAATATTTGAGAAAAATTATTAAAAAAATCTTTCGGTATTACTCGAAATAAATGATACTTGAATATTCACATTGACCCTTATGTTTTTATCAAATAAAAATCAAGTTTATTAAATTATTTATGGTTTATACAGTTTAATATTATGAAATAACTATGTATTTCAAATATATTATTATTTTGTGTAAAAAAAGATGCAGTGAACATAGATAAAATGAAAAATAGGTTCCATCATATTGGACGGTGCCATTTTAAAAACATGTAAAAAATCAGTGATGAAACAGAATAATTATATATATATTGTATTGAACTTATTTAAATTATTTAAAAAAAAAACTCTGTTGATGTAAGTTTGTTGACATATAGGAAATTTCAATACTAAAAAATCCGGTTAGTTTTTTTGACTACCAAAAAAACATTATAGTAAAAATGTAGCTTACATTTTCAGGCCTTACAAAATACACATGCTCATGAAACTTTGTAAAAAGGATTCTTTATGCACAGGCGCTTCCACGCGCGATTGGGTGGTTTGTGTGTTTTGAAACGATAAATCGCTTTAAAAAGAGAAAGTAACACAAACTTTTTCTCGTCTTGAAGAACAAGTTTCCCGATCGTGTGTGGAAGCGCCTGTGTATAGGGGCCGGCTATTGTATTGAGTCAACAATGTCATCGAGGTCGCGGTCTTGGGTCAGACTTGGTGCTGACTGATGAAAATTGTTGCGTCTCGGTGTACACAAGTGATGACCCTCTTGTTCCTGAGGACACACATCATTCAGCTATAGTAGTTGAGTTTCCCATTTTAAATAAGAAAGCATTCAGTCGCCGTGGACGATGCGATGTGAATGAAGATTACTTTGATAATTATATAAATAGAGCCTCGTGGAATTTTTGCCGAGGTGACCTATTGCACATGTACAACGAGATACATGACATCGAATGGGACGATATGTACTTGATCGGCAATATTGATGAAGCTGTCAGTGTGTTTTATAGAGAATTTAATGATGTTTTGAATAAAAGTTTTGATTTGAATGTGTACTAGGTCATAAAAAGTTTTTCGAAAAAAGTAATTACATGTATAAACTTAAAATATAAATGTCCGAAAAAATGGAAACGCTCTAAATGTCAGAGAGATTATATTATTTTTTTCAGAGTTAAGCAGTAGAGTGCACGAACTCATTAATTATGATTATAAAATATACATTAACCGGATTGGTATGAATATAAATTCAAACCCAAAAACTTTCTGGATTTTGTCCGTAATATACATGACTCTTCTATTCAGCTCTCATCCATGTCTCTTAGCGGCAGTGTATTGAATGATTACGGATCTATTACTGAGGGCTTCGCGCAACATTTCAGGTCAGTTTACTCAAAAATTCCACCAAAACTTATCCACTCAGAATCCGAGTACACACATTTTTCTTGGCTCACTCTTAATATCAACTATTTGGATGAGTCCGATATGCATTATGCTTTCACGCGTCTGTACCCAAAATCTTCAGTGGGTCCTGATGGTATTCTCCCCCATGGTAACTTAAAGGCTGTAAAAACTTTTAAGTGCCCCTCTAATGTATCTGTTCAATTTAAGTTCAAGTACCTCTATTTTTCCTGAATGCTGGAGTTTGACTCGTATAAGACCGGGTCCATAAAAAAGCTCTCTGTCAGAGATAACAAATTTTAGGCTTTTAACAATTTTATCAGCAACGGCTAAACTTTTTGAATCAATACTACATAGATATATCTAAATGCATATTGACTGTCAGTTAACTGATTTCCAACATGATCTTTTAGATCAGCGCGCTCAACTATCACCAATCTAATGGTGTATAGTGAGTATATATCGAAATCTTTGGATTCCCACATCGATTCCCATTTCAATCAGGTTGATGTTATTTACTCGGATATTTCTAAAACATTTGATAGTGTCGATCGCGATATTCTGATAAATAAATTAAGTGCTGTAGGAAGCTCAAATAAGTTAATTAATTTTTTTGTTTCTTATATGTCAAAACGACGACAATATGTTGAATACGCAGGATTCGTATCAAATATTTTTCAAACATATTTTGGGATACCAGAGGGATCTAATCTCGGTCCAATTTTATTTCTTATTTTTATTAATTATATTGTGGAAAGTATGAGTGGAATAAAGTATCTGCTTTTTGCAGATGATCTAAAAATGTTTTAAATATCAAGAAGGAGTCTGATTGTACTATTCTGCAACATAACATAGAGTCAATTTTAAATTGGTCTATAAAAAACAAACTTGACTTCAACATTTCGAAATGCTTTTACATTTCTTTCTCTCGCTTAAGATTTTCTATTAAATATAACTATGTGATATCGAATAATACTTTACAGCATTTATCTGAAATTGTTGATCTTGGTATAACGTTTGACTCTTTTTTCACATTTCATTCACATATTAATTCCGTTGCTATGCGTGCTAGCAAAATTCTTGGGTTTATAGTTAGGTAAAGTAAACCATTCGAAAACCTAACTGTGTTTCACACTCTATACATTTCCTTGGTTCTCAGTACGCTTGAATATGGATCTATTATCTGGAGTTCATATGAAAATTCCTACAAGTTGAAATTGGAGCGAGTTCAGAAGAACTTTCTACGATATTTCTATTTCAAAAAATTTAAATATTTTCCCTTTAATAGTTCGCTAAAAGAGTACCAACCAACAAAATTTCTTTTAGGAATGCTATCTTATCACTCTCTTGAAGCACAAAGATCGTTTTCGATTCTAAAGCATTTCTCTCTTCTTCTTCAGGGACGAGTTAATAATCCTGAAATTCTCATGACCATTAATTTACACGCTCCCAATTGTTATCTACTTGGCCGAAACCATATCCAGACGATTTTTATTCTTAAAACTTGTTTTTCGCGTCGGTCATTCAAATCACCAGTTGCAAGAGCCGTTCGGATGATTCATACACTTCCCAGAGAACTGGATATTTTTAGCACTAAACTCTGGGTATTGTTCACTAAATATTTGTCCCTTTTAAATTATTAATGTCTTGTTGTTTTTGTATTTAATAATTGAAAAAAAATGTTTTCTATTTTCATTATTGCTTTTATTAGTAGTACTGTTTTCAATATTTATTATTATTGTTGTTACTGTTATTATGTTTGTGAAATGTATAGCGCATTGGCGTCAGCTGTAATGTCATGTATTTCAATTTTTTCAATTTACAATAAATAAACAATGTAGAAAAATTGCTTAGCAGTGCTGTGGTTCATCAAAGTTATAATAACTTTTACAAAACTGCACCTTTTGGAGCAACAATATTATTCGATCAAAACGAAAATATTTTCAACAATTATTCACTGTGAATTTTTTGACAATACATTTTGCATTTGTTTAAATTTGATGCATTTTAAAAGTAAACGGATAATCTATAATTTTGTGATTACATCTGCCAACTTAGCGTGTGTTTAAATTTGTACTCTTTATTTATTTATTGAAAAAAACACGAACTTATTGATACAATGGCACTATTTTGATTCTATGCAGGCCATCTATATTTGTAACTGATTTTTTATGTAAAATAATTAATAAAAATTCTTATTTTCGTATATTATTTTTTAGACATCTCTTTCTGTATATCTGTCACACAAAGTAGAACACTGTGACTATGTACGAGAGCGTACGTGTTGAGATAATTTTGACAGGTAACACTGCCACCGGGTGTATAATAATAATGATTATACGTACAGTAACATAAATAATGTGTGCATATACCTGCAGTTCAGGGTGTCTTCTTGACCTAAAAGAATTTTAATAAAAGGATTAAGGTTGTGTTGCCGAATATATATTTTAAATTGCAGTTTCAAATTCATGTGCTAAAAAGTACAAATATACTGCAAAATTTACACGGTGCAGCGTGGTTCCAAATTCTTTTTACGCAACTTGTTTTGAGACATTCATTTTGTGATTAATAAATAATTGTAGGGTAATTTTCCCTTTGAGGTATATTATGACAATGAAACAAGCATTCACTTGATCTTAAAAGTTAAAGTAAATCGCAAAATTGTTTGTTCGAAACATTATAATGACAAATATTACAATGCTCAACATTGAGATATGTTGTTTTAGAACTTTTGTTAAGTTACGTAAAGTAAATACTCGCCAATTTAATTATCCGTCATCCAATTGTTCAAGTGTAGAAAACGACTGTTACTTTATTTGAAAGAGTTAAGTTTTGAATATATTGCCAAAAGTTTTAAGAAAGTAAGTCCCTCACCAGAAGTTCTCGGATTTATGCGTGAACTGCGCGCATCTAACATAGCATCACCCCGATGACATTATCAAGATGTAGTCCTTTCATGAAGAATACTACTTTCAGCGTGCAGGCTATTATATTAAAAGTTCCACAGTGTAAAGTATCAAAGCGATAATCGGAGACAATTTGCGTTATAGTGCCTCACCCTAACGCAAACTCCGCTCTCTTGTTTATTGTTCCTTTGGGACTCGGTTGAAAGGTAAACCAGTGCCGCACACAGTATATTGAATAGAAAGGCTCTTTGTAACTCAAACTCACGAGTCGGTAAGATTTTTTCACAAAGGATAGATAACACTTACGTAAATAACTCCAGAAATTCACATGACTGCAAATATAATAAAATGATATAATTTAAGATAATTTAAGACATCGACTGAGGGTGCTTGATGGAATTTCAATATTAAATTTGGATTATTGAGATTTTGTACACTTCCATGTATTTTGTCACTAACGACCCGGGTTTCGCCTTTCGGCATCTTCAGGCATTCGAAAACCTTATTTTCAGCAATAAAACAGAAGTTAGAAACGTAGTTTATTGGTTCCGTTACGTAGATGACATCCTTTGTCTATTCAATGGAACTGAGAGACAAGTTTCTAACCTTCATAATTTTCTTAACTCACTAGATGATAAAATTCAATTCACTTTAGAAGTAGGGGGCAAGAATATAAATTTCCTTGACCTTAATATTGATATTAAAAACTCCATTCATGAATTTAAAATTTACCGAAAACAGACGTTTTCAGAAGCCACGATCCATTTTAAGTCAGACCATCCTTTCATATAAATTGGCTGCTTTCCATTCTCAGGTTCACAGATTAGTCACTATACCTCTAAATAAATTTAATTTTGAAAACGAACTAAACATTATTAAACAAATTGCCATTAATAATGGCTATGAGGCGTCTCTTATAGATAGTCTTGTATCAAGTAAATTAGCAGAAAAGATGCTATATTTCGGGAACTTGTCTAAAGACATAGACCGCCCTAGAATCTGGCATAGAATTAGTTATTTAGGTTGCACAAGCTTTAAAATTAAAAAACAACTCGCTGATAGTGTTAGACCGGCGTTCTATTGCAAAAACTCTCTAGGCAAATTACTTATTAACAATAAAGATAGAGTAAACTTTAAGAACAAATCTGGTATTTATAAATTACAATGTAATGATTGCCAACATTTCTATGTGGGTAAAACCACACGTACATTAGATATAAGGGTATCAGAACATTTAGCTGCCTTTAGATTAAAAAAGAAACTTCGACATTCGCAAATCACTTGCTAATGGAGAACCATACGTTTAATGCGGATGATGGGGTTAAACTGTTGCATAAAAACATGGGGGATCATAAATTATTTTATCAGGAAATTTTAGAAATTAATAGAGGCCAGTTATACTCCTTACCAATCTTGAATGAGCAGCTGAACCTTCCTAATTCTCCGCTATTATATCCGATACGTTGAAACACCTAACAGATTTCACTAAATGTGGAATGATTGTATATATTTACCCATTCGTCGAATTACATCCCGTCAAAACCCACAATACTATTATAATTGTAAAATCACTGGTATTTCTAAAAGAAGTTGAAAAGCGGCAACCGCCTTCGGCAATCGCCACTCTGGTAATATGGTGTTTACAAAATAAGGATTACGACGATTTCCGAAATTTTAACTCAGGTATCGGTGTGGCTCTCAGACGTATAATGTATTGCCTCGTAAATGATATTTGTCGCATTTGTATCTTCTATATAAGCGTTAGAAACTGTTTACTGTCTCTCAGTTCGAGTCCATTCGTGTGCTCGAATGCCTGAAGATGCCGAAAGGCGAAACCCGGGTCGTTAGTGACAAAATACATGGAAGTGTACAAAATCTCAATAATCCAAATTTAAATAATAAAATGAAACAGAAAGTGGAAAGAATCCGTTAATATTTTATAGAAATCAAAAAAATTTTCGTTTATTAAACGTTTTTAATTTAACAATATATAACTTTGTTATTGCAATGCTTGTATAACTAAGTGTGATACGTGAGTCGCATCTTTGAGAAGCTTGAAGCTTCCAACTAAGTTATTCTGAATCTAAAGATGTCAATCACACCTAGTAACACAACCATTGGAATCGTGACACTTCTTAAAAATACATGAATAATGACAAAACTGATATTGTAAATGGATTTTCTGGTAGCTTTGTGGAAATTCACCCTGACCTTAATTTTAAAGTTGAGTATTAAAGTTGTTGTTTTCCTAAGAAATAAATAACCTTACAGTGTAGTCAGTCTGAAGATTCTTCTTAAAGAAACGAAACACGTTTCACATTTAGTGGCCAGTGGAATAAAAAAGTTATAAACTTTAATTTATTAAAAACTAGAGTGTACCCGGCACACTTCGCAATAACACTCAAAGAAAGAAAATGTTTGTGTTTTAATTCTGTTTATTGAAAGGCTTTTTGGATACACAATATTTTCTGTTTTACAAGAATAAATTAGAAGGTTTTCCGATGAGTGACAGGCTACATACAGCTGTTCATATGAGAAACATGAATTTTTCAAATCTAGTTCACAAGCTTGTAGTGATTGTCCCTGTGCTTTGTTTGATGGTCATTGCAAGTCACGAATCGCAATGAAAACTGCAGACGTTTGAATTCGACTGGCATATCTGTCAAAATCATTGTGATGAGGAACAACAGTACATCTTCTCCTTTAAATTTTTCATTTAAGACCGGCTAACACCACTTATTATGTCACACACGAGCTGTAATGTCGCTGTTTGTATCTATTTGATGTTTTAAATACTTTTTTTACGTTAAACATTTTTTCAGAAACTTTCACGTGTGTACGCACAACAACCCATCAAAGTTTCGTCGCAATCATAAGAATGGTATAGGAACGTATAAGGGACAAACAAACAAACAAACAAACATTCATTCATTGTTCTATATATAGTTATATAAGACAAAACTGATATTCAGATTTCTAGGAAATTTCCTGAATTTGTAAATTTACGCCAAAGATGATGATTTTTAACAATTAATAAGAGTGGTGGCACAATTTCTTTTTAATATTAGTGAGAAAAATAGTAAATTTATCTCTACTAGTAAAACTGAACTATGCATTCAACGTTGGCTTTTAGTTTAAATAGTTTTGTATTAGATTTTTGCATATATACTTATTTTATTCTTACAACGTTGCAAGAATATGAATGGTTTGTGTGATAAACAGTTACAACTTTGTACGAAAAAAATAACTGTTTTTAATAAAAATATGTTAGCTGCAAACAGAACGCCACTGAATATATCTCTTTAAAGTTCGATGTAAGAATAGAAAAGCTCTCGCCAATAAATAAGGGATTCATTTGAAATCACGCCCAAGAGTTGTGGGAAATACAAGGTATTACGGAGAGTTATAGACAAATTATGTTTGCGACGCCTTAACTAAATGTCTATAAATTTACATAAACTAACAGATTTATCAAAAATCAACGCATGTAATATTACGCAGAATAAATTGTTTTTTCTAATATAAAAAAGCTTTCAACGCCTCTAAAGATTTTTTGTACGAAGCCTATAAAATAAAAAGTATTTTGATAGTCACTATTCTATGTAGACAAGTCATAATGTAATATATATTTATTTTAACTGCTAAAGCAAACAAAAGACGACGGATCTAGACTGAAAATCCAATAAATATTCCTCCACGACGCGAGATAAACACACTATATAATGCTCAAGGAAGTGATAACGGCTGGAAAAAAAAGTGATCTCGAGTGTTCCTAAAAGATTATAGGGGTGTCAGATATCTCTCAGTCGTCCAATTTTAAAAATTGGTTTGTGCTTAGCATTCTACCCCAGTTCACAGCGGCAATGGCGTGTACTGTAGCCGACGCTCGGAGTGTCACTTGAAGAAGAAGATTTATTTAATACCTTGTTTCTGAAATATATCTATATATTAATTAAAGAAGGTTTGTACATAAATGAAAAAATAAACATTAAAAAAAAAATACAAATATGAGTATTCATAAAAAAATAGTAACATGCCATATGTTGACAATACCTAAATTCTTTATTAAAAATTGGTAGTGAAAATTACGTATTTGAAACTGTATTTAACCACTAAAACCAAATTGTATTGAAAAACTTTGTTGGTTTAGTTGTTGAAAACGTTCGTTTGTTACTGAAATTGTTAATACATCAGTTAGTGTTTGTTTTCATTCTGAAAATGACTATCCAGTGCTTGTAAGTGGCAAGAGGTAATTTCCACCTGACTTCTCTCAATCATTTTTACGACTTCATTGGACTGTGAGAAACAATGATACCATACACACAATGCTGCCAAAAGCGATAAAGCTCTTTGCTTACCTATTCTGTGTTTCTGCTCAATTTTGATAACATATTGCAATATACACAAGACATGTTGTTCTATTAATACCTTCCTAATTGTACAATATTATGCAATGTTTGGCTTTAATTTGCATGAGAGAACATTTGACGTACTGTAACAGCTAATTTGAAGTCTAGTTTACGGATATTACGCGACCTCGCTTACATAAATCATATTAATAATTATTATCAATTTTGATTTAATTTACTAAAACCATGCTCTTTGCAACAACATAACCACTTATTTTTTTCAGTAGAACATATCATTAAATTAATTGATAAATATTGTACTCCTTGGATAAACTTATACTTCATTAAAATAATCTAAGTAATGCAGATTTATAATTCAAACGTATAATATATAATCTTATTATACTAACCATATATATATTGCACATTTAAAGCTCTACCCTGGTTCTTATTGATCTGGTAAAAATATTATTTATAAGTTTTTATATAGAAAGATGCAGAGACATAAGGCGTCAGGATTCACAAGGGATATATTATGATAATAAAATTTTTAATTTGGGATTGTTTCCAATAACATATGAGTCTTATATGAATATTCATTATGTTGTAGGAATATTGTTGATTCCAATATATTTTCTGCTTTGTTCTTCATTGATGACTCTTCTTCTTTCAATTCTTCTTTTTTACGATACAATGCTGAACATATTTTTTTAATATTATATACTTATTTGTACCTTGTGATTGGATTTGATGGGATTTTGTTATTTTGATAATTAAATTTACACATTTCAACAAGATTCGACAACTATAAACGATTTATTGATTTTTTAAATTGAATTTTTAAAACATGTCATTCTTAAAAATGTTTGAAAGTTTCCTTTAACAATTTGAATTTATTTACCTATTTTATGAATAAAAATATTTTTTTTTAAAACGTTGAATATAAAAATGCACTTAATTATAATAATAACTTTAATCTGGTCATCGTAATATTGTATAAGGATCAAATGATGTATACAAACAAATATTCCTGATGATATCTATCACTAAAATTTACTGAGGCAAGTTTTTCAAAAACCATCTCACATTAGTCGTTGGATTTGTGCCAAACCTGCTTGTTCAATCACTATGACGCAAACATTATAAAAATTGGTCCACCTCCAACCACAAATAATTATTCATTTTTTTGGTTAACCTTATAAGTAAGTATGTTACCTCATCATTTTGTTCTGATGCTGAGAAAAATTTTCAAATTATGTTTTGTATTTTTTTTTATGAACGTAGAACCAAATTCCGCCAAACCACTATTCTTATACGAAACTTATACTAGAGAATCACTATATTGTTTCAAAGAATTCGTGATTATGTTTCATACTTGTGTATCATATCTGGATGTGATCCATTCGGGGGTTGTAAATATTTTGGAAAGGGAATAAATGTTTAATCGACATAGATATATGTAATTTAGAAAACTGCCGTTTATTCTTACTCTAGATTAGATTAAAACATATAGGCAATAGTATATATAATATATGTTATAAGATTGACATTGATTTAGTGTTTTAATACTCTTCTATCAATCGTTTTTGTTAAACATTCAACCGATTTATTCAACCAATGTTTTATTGAGATAAAATACATTTATAATAAATATAAAGTGGAAGCTATGTCATGAATGTATTTATAAAAATCATAATTTGTTAATAAGAAAGTGTGAAGCTTTCTTTGAGATGTTAAATTATTAATGCTTATCTTTCCTTCTGTCGTGCACCTAAAACTTTGTCTTCTAAGAACGCCAAGTAAAAAACATTTTAATAGTTAAAAAAAACATACCGTTTTTACTATTAAATTAATTTAGATTTTAGCGCACAGAAATGTTTATTTTTAAAATATTTTTGTTGTCTTAATTAATTAATTGTTTTTAATTAAATATTTTTTTAACCTTTTTTTTAAATAAAATTGGCTATTAATATCGCATCTGAACCAAAGATCGTTCATCTTCATTCTTTAGTAAAAATATAATTAGTAAAGTATTAAGCATCCTGCTTGCGAGTTCGCTTTCATGAGTTTATAATCAAGTACCAAGAAGTTTGCTTAGCGATAATAAGATTCAAGTTACAATTTCTGCATTGGCGGGATACAGAATTTTACTTTTTTTTAATTACATAATCATTTGATATATAGACAATGGGAAATTGTTATTGAACATGAAAATTTGTTGTTTTGCTAAATAGTTAAAAAAACATCGTTAATAATGATGTACAATATTTTCATACTTGAGATGGAAGTACGATATTGAAAAAATCATTGCTCTCAAATATGTCTAAAAGTTATGTGTTCAAAACCAAAACAGAAAAATCATAAAAAAGTATTGTACCAAATTCCAATTGCGTATTTCAAAAATGTGAAAATATTTTTGTGGATGAAATGTGTTTTTAAATATTTTTCATGAAATTAAAAACTCTGCCTGACTTTGTTCGCTTTTTTACTTTAGCCCCAGGAGTCCCCGATGAGGAGTATGAGGGAAAACAAGTCAACAAAAGTTGAGATATAAAGCTGTGTTCGTAACCACAATCTTTTTATATAATGGTCTGTAGTCAAGTGGTTAATATCGTTTGCTTCGGTTGCGGTGTTCATTGGCTCGAATTCCAGTAAGGGCAATTTCATAAATTGATTTTCTACATGTGTGTTCGATAGCAAGAATGTCAGTAATATATAAATTTCCTTATATGCATCCGATCTTAAAAACGGGGTGTATCGAGAGCGATCATTGTAGTCTTGTTCTAACCTAATTCTTCTTTGCTTACTCTGTCCGAAAACTAGAAATTCAGCAACTTACTAACAAGTAGTTCACATAAAACAACTTTTATTGAAATCAGTGCCATTAGAATCTATATTTTTCACATTAGGAATGGATATGATAAGAAATATAAAATATGACGACCCGTGGCAATATCGTGTAAGTTTCATTGATCGATTTTTTGTACTTTATGTTTAAGGTGTCAATAGCATTTGATTTAGCTTTGTAAAGTATATTTAAATGTCATTTGTTTTAACAAAACAATTAAAATACCATTATTTAATTAGTATCATATTGTACTCGACATGTTGTTGCACTATCTTCCAATATTATTGTCCGAATCTCGTTTTTAACACATTAAAATCGTACAGTATATTATGTAGCTATTAAAGTTCTGATAATAATAAACGTTTGAGAATAATTCTGTACTCGACTAGGGGCCGAAATGTATAAAACTGCTATTACTAAAGGTTTTAACCAACGAAAACAAGACGATATCTCTATGTTTGACACCACTTGAAAAGTGGTTTCCAGATATATCAAATAAATTGAAAGTAACGCATATTTTTTTGTCTTGAAAACACCTTTCGTTGGCTACTCCCAAATTCCGAAAACTTCCCATTATGCAAATACGACACGGCATACAAAAACTCCCCAGCTAGAATAATTCATCAACACTACAATATTTTATGAAGTCATCATAATTATGCCAAAATATTTTTAAAACTTATTTTCCATACAACAAGGGAAAAGTTTGAGACTTATATGTTTTGATATTGATGGGGTGAACGATGAATTTTTAAATGAGAATATCAATCTCTTTTAGAAAATAGTACTTTGTGCAAGTATCTTTGCTTGAAGCAGCTTATGGCGGATAATTCCTTCCTTGTAGACCAGAAGGACTGGCCTAATTTGCATGCGGGATTACTCGGGAAAAATATCCCGTTTCACACAATTATCCTCATTATGTTGTATGGTAGTGAAGTGTGTATCACAGATTTTATCCGTCTTCCTAATTTTATTTCATGAGGAACAGGTACAAATTTTTACCCAATCTCAATTTAATATAATTTTGATTAGAAATAAGAAATATCTCATACTATAATTAATATAAACCGAAATTGTCAGTAATATTAATTTTGAAAAGAATCTTAAACCGAAAGCTGAAATATCCAATTAGAAACACATTAAATTTAAAATATTTGTAAATAATAGTATGGCACTTGCGGATGTCTAATGTAACCAATCATGATACTAATAACTGTTTCATAATACTAAAGTTAGTGGATAAAAAATATTGTTTCTGCTCGAATAAATACATTTCATTTTTTATTTAGTCGTATTTAATATAACCAACGAGAAAAAAGGTGAATGTGAAATCTGAAAAATATTTCTTCCCTACAAATAATTGTGATGGCGTAACAATCGTCGCTAGAAGTTGTGGGAGTGATTGAGTTTCAAATAAATTCAACAGTGCGATCGTTTAATGGTAATCAAAATTTTATGTGTATTTTTATCACTCTTAAATGGAAACTTTTTTACTGAATTCGAGAACCGAGCAAATGAACCGAGAGCGAATATGCAAATTTTCATAAAATCCGGAAACAATAATTGTCAGCATTTTTACGATTCGATATAAAATGTCCATCCAATAAAATAGTATGTCAAATAATAAATCATTTATTTACCGCGCGCTCCAATAAAATTCTGGCAAAAACGCTGTTTGTTTTCAATAAAGACATTCTTACTTTACCACTTTTTTATGATTTTGATGTAGAAAGCATGAAAGATTTCAAGTATAATATAATATATTATACTATGTATCACTATATATTTATTTATAATACATATATATATAAATATACATACATTACTGTGTCCACTCCCAATGTGAAGTATAAAACATCTTAATGGAGTTTTTCTACTAGAGAACTGCTTGTTGTTACTCAGTTGTTCAACACTTATTTTTCAAAGAGAGTAGGGATAGAAGGATATGGCTAGTAGTTAGCTTATCCCTCTCGCTACCCTCCTTTTTTAGAATCGGATGGATTGGAGAGAACTTTATACATCACAAGCATCCATGTCCTCGAGCAGAAACCCATAAATTGATTGGAAAATCCATTTATGAAACTATCCGTACTAGGATTTGAACCCTTGAAATCCGTAACTGGAGCCCAAAACATTAATCACTGCACTGCGGACCTGAAAAATCATATATTATATGTAGTTATACTCACGTCCGCTCACCATAGATATTATGTATCACACAAAAATATAATATAACACATATAGAGGTTTTAAAATTAGCTCATTTAGGTCTTTTGTAAGGTTTGTGGAATATCATCAACCACGAACACATAACTTTTTTTGTTAACGGTCAAAACGGTATTCTTAAGCACAGGTTAATAGTTTCTTGCAGAATTTTATCTGTTTGGCAAGTACAAAAGTCGCTTATAAATTGTCTCATTCACTATTGTAATCATGGAACTTCTCATGAAAATATTTAACAGCTGTTGCTGTGGAGCTATTTACAGATTTTTTGTTTATGTTTTGCGAAATTATTGCAAAGCCAGCCAAATTTTTTGTAACCATTACTTAAACTCATGGATTCCCAACTGGTGGGTGTATTCTGAGGGGATTACAGAGTGTAATTGAAAAAAAAGAGTCTATGAAAAATTAATAAATCAAACAGTTCTTTGAAGAAACATATTTAGACGAACTAAAGTTGAATTGTGAGTTATTTTAAAGCCAAAACAGTATATGGCGGTAACATAAAGTAAATTACGATCAAACGAAAAAGATCTTTTGATAAACCTAATGAGTAAAAAATATGACAATTAAGATTACTAAACGCCTTTAGATAAACAGGTAAATATTGATGTTGTCACTTAAGACGGTATACATTAACGATTTTTGCGAAATGGGAAAAAAAACCTACTAACCTAACCAAACTTACATAAGTTACGTTTCAATAAAATAATTACTGTAAGAAATCTTTTATTGGGCTTTAATATCTGATTTTGATGACAAAATTATGAATTATCTTCAGTTAAAAACTGTACCTACTATTGCAATAGTACTTTATTCGATGTGAGATATAAACATACATCGTAAACAGAAATTATTGACTTTTCACAAATCATTAAAAACCATGCTAAACAACATCCGAAAAATTCATTTCATGGATTCAAAATATGGCACTATTTATCAATTAATTAAGCAAACATACGTTCAAAATAGCGTATGCCTAATAATAATAAACAGATCATTAAACGATTTGATGAGATGACCTTTCAAAATATTAATGGTTAATTTAAGATAAGTGTTTTACGGAAGATGGTGTATAAATTTTATTATGAGGTATTAGTGTAGGTGTACGAAATCGTATTGATAACGACCCAAAAAACAGATAACCCCTTCGTTAAAATATCTCACCGAAAAGCAAAATGTTATATTCTTTTCACCCGTAAAATATAATAATTTGACTTATTCCGATAACTTTGACGATAAAGTACAGAAAAAAATATAATATATTCCGATGTGTACAAATTTTAATATAAAATTTTGAAAATTGACATAATTGAAAACTTTTAACAACGCTAAGCTATCTGCTATTTATTTTTTTCCGAATGAATAAAATCTCGAGTCGAATAATCGTTTTATAATCTCATGAAATATGTATTGAGTCCAAAATAATAAAAGCAGAAATAGATTTTTAAATGAAGCAAAACTCAAATGAACAAGAGATGCTCCAATTTTATTTAGTTCAGTGAACATAAAAGTTATAAAATATTAAATGGTTGATAAAACAAAGGCAGCAATATTCAAAAGAAGCCTTAAAGAGAATCTGCTGTGCAGCTTCATTCCACAGTCTAATGGTTATTATTTTTTTAATGAGAACTTAGCAATCACCACCAATGACGGTCCTGAGAAATACGGGAATTTTTCACAAAGAATGAGCTCGTCCAAAAGTTTTCGAATCATACTTCGGTGTATACATATTCCAAGTTTACAGACTGATCCTAAACGTATGATACCTAATACAGAAAATAAAAAGCATCGCAACTTAAATGTAGATTTCAAATACCAACAGGAAAAATAAGCAAAAATGTTTTAATTAAATTTAGAATGACACCTGGTTTTCCATGTCCCCAAACTTTTTTTTGTTTTTCAGTTTATCACTATTATACCGTTTCTTCCTTTTTACTCCTCGCTACCATTTATTGTCAGACTTTTTAAAAATATATTCATTTAACAATAAGAAATAACAATATTATTTTTGGCTCTGAAAACATTCTGAATAGATTTAATATAAAATAGAGATTTGGGGTACTTGATGCTATTTCAACATCAAAGACGAATCATTCAATTTTTGTACACTTTCATAAATTTCTTCACCAACGACCCGGATTTCGCCTTTCTGCATTTTTAGAAATTCAAGTACACTGATGAACTTGTACTGGCAGTTATTATTAAAAAAGAATTCATCAATTTTTTAAATCAATATACCAAGAAAAAACTCTAGAACCCATCTACATATTTTACAATATCATTTTATTTATAATAATTTACAAAGTTATACACCTTCCAGCATCCAATTCTGGAATTGACCTTTTTCATTCCCGGAATTGATCATCGAGTGAAATTTCATATTTTAAATTGTATACATTCGATTTACGTGGTAGATACATTACGTGATAAACCGTGTAAATGAAAGCCTCGAAAGAAGAGCTCACACAAAATGTGCGGATATGTTCCAGAAAAATTTGTAAAAAAAACTTATGTATCGTTATTTACATACTATTGCATCAATATATCAAAACTGAAACAATAATAATTTTAATAGAACATAATAATAATAATTGATAGTTAACGCCATCGTCATTGAACTAAAAGTTCTGACGAGGGTGTTAAGCTGAAATATCTATCAACTACCTCATAAAATTTTGTAAAACTGAATACTTTAATATTTTATCCTATTATAATGGACTTCTACCAAATAAATTCCAATTCAATCAATAGTAATTTTGATAAATTGCAGCTACATAAAATAATGTTTACTTATTTTTAAAATAATGCATCTTTAATTCGATTAATTTAAATGCGACATGCTGAAATTTTGTGACGTTTTTAGTGTAATAATTATAATGATAATTATTGTTTGTCTCACTACAACAAATTTGACGTGGTGAAGTTGTGGTAAAAACGTAAATAATATTGTATTTATTATTCACCTACAAAGAAAGAGAAAAAAAATGATTTAAAGACACGAATAGACCGACAAATAATAAACAAAAAATTTTATTGTTACTCAAATTTTATGTACAGATAAAAATAATTCAAGGAGTGGATAAAAATATTTTGCATTCCCAAATATTAGATTTCATTGTTAAATCATTTAGTCAAATAAATACGTGTCTTAATAATTATGTAACAAGTATAAAAACGCTGTTTGAATTTATAAATGCTTCAGATAGATTAAATTAATTTTATGAATTGAATACAAATGAATATGAAAACTTTCTGCAGATTCACCTTTTGCTTTTAATTCTCTTTGACACATAATAATAATAATTGTAAAAACACTCCTTTTCTCGCTATTTTTTGGATTTTAAATATTATTAAAAAGAGTTTTGATTATTCAGAATTAAAAACACTGCAGTAACATGACAAAATCATCACCAATTAGGCCAACTGCACGTCTAAAAAAAGAATTCATTTCAACAATGTTTGTAGATAATCATGCAAAAAACAGTAAATTGTCTGTTTCTGTCTAGAGTTGTTATGAAATATGAGCAAGAGGGAGAGCACAATACACATTTTAATTATGTTTACAAATAAAAAAAAGATGTGCATGCATATTTAGATCGAAAAATATTACATTGGAAACGTTTTTACTCGTAAATTTCATTTGGGTAAGAATTTACATTTTAAATATATTATTATGAATTAATTTTTGATATTTTATGTCAAGTGCCGAGATCTCGATATTAGTGTTCAGTCCATCCTGAGATTACGGGATTGACTAATTGCTTGGTATCTCGGAATTGGAAAACCTAGTTGAACTAGCATTTTTAAATATTTTTTACATAATATTTGAAAGTATCGCTATATTTTGGTCATGTTGTGAAAGTTTGAAATGCACATTAATTTTGTTAGAAAGATTCTTTTGAATCTAAAGGTGTAGTCTCATTGTCACCAGAAGTGCTCTTTGTTAGAGGTTTATTCGATCTTGATTCTCAGGAAACGAATTATCGCTGGTCTGTTAGTGACAGTTTCTAATAAAGACAGCCATTGCAGAACGCTTAAAAAATATCAAATACATTTCTAAATGTTATGTTGAAGAAGTGCAATATTGTTAATTGTTGCATTTCATGCATTATTTTTATATTTTAATAATAGGGCTAAAAATAAAAACTCTAGTTCTACAAGAGTGTTTTGTTATTGTTATCCTAGTTCTACCAAATAAATGCCAATTAGTATCAATCAATTAGTATTTGTATAATATAAGATATCGAATGAGAATGCTTGATGGAATTTCAATATCAAATTTGAATTGTTGAGATTTTGTACATTTTAGTTTGAGTTCATTCGTGTTGTCGAATGCCTGAAGATGCCTAAAAGCGAAACCCGGGTTGTTAGAGACGAAAAACATGGAAATGTTTAAAATCTCAACAATTCAAATTCAATATTTGAATATTTTTATTCTTTCAAATTTAAATCAAATAAGCTTCCTGTTACATATTTTATTTTCGGATACAAATACCTAAAATTCATGTATAAATATGAAAAATTTCCTTAAGAATTACTACAAATTATTACTAAAATGTTTGCGCGTAGTCAATTCTTTAATTGGAAAGAATGACATTTTTATGATTTTTGATTACCACCATTCGCCTAAAAATATATTTACATATGACTACATATACACGGAAAGGAGCTTGTAGATTTTTGTAATACCGCTATTTCATTAAAACTGTATTCAAATGTGAAAATGAGTTTGCAATCTTAAGAATTGCAAGATAAGACGAGAAATATTCAAAAACGTACCAAATTGTCAGTAAATTATCTATCATTAGTGCCTTGATCTCACGGTTCTTTAAGCTACCTTTTTTGAAAGTGAGCTTAAAGAACCCACAAAGAATTATAAAGTACAGCACTGTACATTGTACATATACCTATATTATAATGTGTATATGAAAAGGTTTTCGTCACTCCGTTCTCATAATAATTTTACTTTATCTTCTACCCTTTGTGACGGCATAGCTGAATAATTGGTCCATATCTGGCCCTTGAAAATATAATGTCTGAAAGAATAAACATGATTTGCAAAGAGACGTAACAAAAATTTGAGAACCCTCTGAAAACATCTCATTAACCTCATTTGAAACGTGAATATGTTCAATTAATATGTGTTAACCATCATAATCACCACAATAATGAACTTAGTACTTTAACGACATCTTTTTGTATAATTTAAGAGTGTGGTTTAGTGGTTTAATTACCTGATGAAGTGTAATTCGTTTAACCCTAAGTGCATTTGTGACTTGAAGTTTGTTCGTTACATAACATTGGTTATTCTGAATAATATGCATGCGATTATTGCAAGTTTGCTGTACAACGTCAGTTTGGAAGGGAAGTCTTCGTGCTATGACGAAGACTTGCCTTCCAAACTGTTTCAATTTCATTAAAGTTATATCAAACTGTTCAAAATGTCACCGCTACGCTTTTGATAATGTGACAAAGCCATCTGCAATAATGTCTGTCATTTATAATATTGCATCGTCGTGTAATGATAAAAATATAACATATTCATATTCGTGTTTCAATTACGATTTTTAATTTATTTTTGTTGACACATTTTTTTAAATGAATAAATTTTCGTCTTTAATTTGAGAAAAAAAACCAAACCCTAACAACTCAACTAAAATAACTTTAAAGTTAAAGTTACAACAGCCATATTTCCTATCAAAACTTAGATACTGTGGATGCAAGATTTTCAAAAAATATTTGTATTGTTATTTGGAAACAATATGAACGGACGGACGGTATCAAGAAAATTGGCAAAAATTAAAAAAATCTTTTTATGAGCTAGTTTATTGACCAAAAGTGGCTATTCAAAACTAAAAGATTTTATAATTATTGTTAAATTTTAATAACTACCATTGAGAGAATTTATTCGGCAAAACTACCTAACGTTAGCAATATAGCATGAACTGGGTGATAACAAAAGAAATGCACAAATGCAGTGTGTTCATAATTTACTAAAATATATATTGTGATACATAATTAATATTATAGTTATATCTTGGAACTAACTTTGTATTGCATACTAGACTTCAATTTTAAAAAAGAATGAGGAATATAAACTCAAATGCCTTTCTTAAATCAATTGGCCAATAAAAAAGACATGTATAAAATAATCTGTTAAACGTTTCAGTTGATAATATTAGAAATTTCAACTAATCATATTATTTCACTAGTTTATAATAAAGTATACAAACTTTGAAGATTGTTACGACTAACTGTCAAAGAATCTCCGTTCCGTTGAAGAATCTGAAAATAAAAAGCCCGCAAGTGGATTGCAATTGCCTGTCTCGATAAAAATAATGCCCTGTGATACGACTCTTCGGATGGTTCAGTTCTATATAATTCTCCCTTTGTGGAACAATCGGAATTCTATAGGTTTCGTTGTCCCTCGAGATCGCGGTATCTCGATACATTATTAAGGAACGAAAGCAAGCGCCTTGTTGCTTATTAAATTTTATTGATGGTTAGGAATCGAAGATGGTATTTTGTTTTTAAAAGCCTTTTGGATACTATTCACAAACTTACAAGCATTTTTTACTATCAAAAGAATATTTAACCAAACCGAGCAGATTTATTATTTTTGACTACTGTGGTTGAATGATAATGGTCTACGACTTCCGTGCTTTTCAGTTTCGCTGTCAAAGGTTTGATCATATTAAAAACAATCTTAAAGAATTACAATTTTTCAATCATATGCATGTAAAGTGTGAGATGTTTTCATCCCTTCCGACTTCCTATCTATCATTTCTTACCCTGAAAACAAGACTTATCGAAAGCGATGAGGTAACTAAGCTTTACTAGTATCATTCTTAAACTCTTAATCTCCCTAAAAAGAAAGTATAAGAGACAAACTTTCAACCGGTTATCATTGAATACATACTGTTAAATGCTCTTATAGAAAAGCATATAAAGTGTCATAAAATCACTTTTCTAGAGTGACTTTTTCGTACAAAGTATATATTTAAGCGAAGATGTTATTTGAATAATAGTTTGTCTTGCAATATTTCTCATTGCACTGATCGCACAATTATTTTAAAGGAAACAATATGAATCCACACCACTGATTGTTGAATAATGGATCTAAGAATCTATGCCTTGATTTAGATTTCACTGTAAGTATAAACGTGTTACAAAATACAATATAACACGATAACGTAGTCGTGAATTATGAAATGCATATTATTTTCATATTCATAATAAGTATAGTAGCGTGACTCGCTCCACGTTTATAAAATTGAGGTTCAATATCTGCCAATATTCAATCAAATAACAATCATACAAGTAACAGAACAGAGAAACCAGGAAGGCTAATACAATACTATATTAAGTGGTATCACCAATTATTGACTGGTTTTATGCCTTGGCAAAAAGACAACGGTATTTTTCTAAAAAAGTAAATTAAAATACAATGCTTTGTTGATATACGATGTTTGATTAGAGGTCCATAATATATTCTACTTTGGATGAGGAAAGTTTTAAAGATACATACATGTTAATAAAAATTTAAGTATATGTGTAAGTTTTCCTAATACTATTACTCACTAGTGGGAATAATAATTGTTTTGGGTATATCTTATACCATTAGATATCAAAATTTTATCACTTATTATTGAACGAAACAAACAAAGGTATTTGTTTCAACCAACGACTAGACGACGACAATTCATTTTATCTCAGTTGTGTATGTGCTCGTTGTTTTTAAATCCTTTTGCTTTTATATTGTCTATTTCAGTTTAGAAATATGATCACATTATTATTATAAATGTTTAAAGCGTTTACCGATGTCACATTAAACTAGATTTGTAAACATTGCTTATTATTTCATTCAGTCATTAATGCCGAAACATAAACAGTCAATCTATAATATTTTCTTATAATTATGAATTTCAGGAATGTGAGATTATAATTTCATATTTATATGAAACAATATTTTTATATTTCACTTTTAAGGTAGCTGTTAATTATTGGTGGAAAGGAACTATATTTTAAAAATAAATTTTCGTTATATTAAAAAGATTTCTATCTATCAGTTGATAACGCTCGCGATGAGAAAAACCGGTTCTAAGAAATTTGAAAGTAGTACAAAAAAATGTGTTTTACCGATTATATCTGAACGATGTAAATAAGAGTATAAAGTAAGAAAATAGATAGAAATATATTTTAATACCATGATATATTTATGTTATTTAGTTTATAATTAATTATCTACGAATCAAGAAATTTGTCGATATTTCATAATAATTGTAAAATAATATGCATCGTCCAGTTTAGTGTCATTTTTCTAATTATAAATTAACTTAAATGAATAATAAAACACATATTGCAACAATTTAACTATTAAACATAAATATATTGTTAATATCACTTTGATCCAAGGAAATTAGGAAAGCAAACTATGAGAACATATTCTCTTTTCTCTTATTGTAATGCATCGCTCAATGATAATCCCGTGCCACTTTTCACGAGAATTACATATTGAGGGGCTGGATTCTTTTTTTTTTTTTTCAATAATCATGATTTTGCTATCGAAGGCGTTTATGAATTTACCGGTTGCGTATAGTTATTTAAGTCATAATCCATGAAACTTTTTATGAATCAAATGATACTTTTTATAGAATACATTTGAATGTAAATGTCTACCCGTTCATTGTGCTACTCAGAAACAATGAATAAGAAATGAATTGAATATACCTGATAAATGTGCGCAATTTATTCAACATCCCTGCTGTTTTTTCTTTATTTGTATTTAATCATTCCTCGATCCACTTTCAATCGTTCATTAGTTTAATGAGCAATTTGTATGGACCGATCGGGAGAAAGAAAGGCTTAATCCAATTTGCTTGTTAGGTCTGTTGCTTTCTTCTGATATCCCCTTTCCAGCTCTACCCGTCTTATTCACCACCCGCCTCGTTCTCATTCAGATGCTCGTCAGCCAACCAATTTCAGTAAATCAAATTGAGCGCAGGATGGGAGGCGGAAACGTACTTACGGTCAATAAATAAACTGACGCGATGTATTTTGTATTTGTTTTAATTGCTTACCAACAGCTGCTTGAGTCAAGTAACTGTTATTTTTTTCATCTATAACGACCCAAAGCATGACTTTGGATTTTTGCACTTCAACGCTTTCTGACAAAAAATAAATTCATTAATCTTCCGAAAACAAAATTTGTTTTTCGTTAATTTGACATCGTTTTATCATAATGACACAATAACGTTAAATGAAAATTTCAGGTTGATTTGAAGAGAAGTAAATGTTCTTGCGTAATCCAAGATCTAAATCTCAGAATATAATATTTCATAAGATAATTTTTTTTATCGATTTATGGTATTCAAAAACATAGATATCTATGATATTTTCATGGAAACTCACTACCATTTATATAATTATGAAAACAAGATTTTTTAGGCTAAACAATAATCTGACCCCTCTCTTTTTTACATCCCGCAAATGGCAGGTTGAATGACAAACATAGTTATATAAGTGACAATCATAGCTATGAATATATAATGTGACTTTTGCAAAATGCTCCTATTAAGACATATGGAGTTTATAAACTCTATATTGTGAAACAATATGGTTAATCTTTTTTAACTATTATCAATGTGGATTTCGTAATCATTTACCGACTTGATTTACGGATTGGTTCAATTCAGAGGAGAATTGAATGGTGAGTTTCACACTAAAAGATAACAAAGTAATTTATTATTGGGCACTGAGATGGCGATGATCAGTTTTTCTAAATTGATTTAAGGAGAATCGTTTAATTTGACCATTTACTGATGTGTAACATTTTCCTTAGAGTTTATCAAAATTTCAATCATAATACTGTGGCAATTTAAAACTAATAAAACTGAAATAACATGGTCTGATAAACTGTTTTTTTAAATAGGCTATACAAATATTGCAAAAATAATTACCATATCTAATTACTATAAGCCATATCAATTTATTATGACTTTTCAATATAACTTATGAGAAGATATATACAGACATAAATAAAAGCAAAAATAATTTTATTCTTAGAAATCTCAATTGTGTTATGTAGTTTTAAAAATAAAACACAATTTGTTTGTTTCATTATCAACTTATCCATCAGTTGATAATGCTTGTGGTGAGCGAAACCGCTCCTGATCATTATAAACATGTGGAAGTTGTACAAACAAATGGTGTTTTATTTTTAAAATATAGTGCCTTTCCACCAAGAATTGACAGTTTACACCTTAAAAGTGATAAGTAATGTAGGTTATTAGGCTTTCACAGATATTAGGTAACTAATTGACGTTTTAAAACCATTACAGATCCCATCATTCAGTGCTCTAAAAATAAAAACTGTAATTATTTTGAAACATTAGGTGATGACTAAGAATCACAACTCGGTGTCTTTTCAAGATAATTTTCATACACTTAATAGAGTTGTTGATAGTAAGAGAATCTATCTTACTTTTTCTCAGGTGCACTTGATCCCTTTTGACACGTTTTGTTTGCATTGTGGCAGCTAAAACTTATCTCTCATGCAAAAAGAGTATCGGGTTTATAAAAAAAATTGCTAATAAAATTTTCTCGCATTTTGTAAAGAAATAATTGTGTTGAAATACAATCTACCACTTTCAAATTGTTGATAGGAATTATGGTTTCCAATCCTGGGATCCCGAGGAATTAGTCAATACCTTTGTCCTGGGATCGGTATAAAATATCAAAAAATAATTCATATTTAAAATGTAAATTCTTATCCGATAAATTATAAGAAAAAATACGAGTCCAAAGTCTTTTTGATTTGTGAATGTACATCTTTTTTGACTATATAGATTGTGCTCTCCTTCTCACACATATTCCGTATCAGCTGTAGAAGGAACAGAAAATTTTGATAGACCATGTATTGATTTTTTTGCATTATTTACAAAAATAATTTAGAAGTGCAGGTGGCCTCGTTAATTATACTTTTTTCATCTCACTACAGTGTTTTCAATTTTTAACAATAAAAACTCTCCTTAATAAAATTTAAAATAAAAAAAAAACTTCAATGAAAATGAACGCTCAATTAACTATGGATATTCTGTTTAGAAATACTTTTTGCGAGAAAAGGATGGACTAGCTAATTGTAAAAAGTGTCAAAGGTAATTAAAAACAAAAGGTGGATTTACCGTAAGTCTTCATATTCACTTGAATTCAATTCATACAATTAATTTAATATAGATGAAGCATTTACAATTTAAAACAACATTTTAATATAACCTTATTATTATTGTAGATTTATATTTATTTTACTAAATAATTAAGTAAATTCTTTAAATATTCATATTCACTGCTTAAACTATTCTTGTATATAAATAAGAATATTCGTCATATAAAATTTGATAAACTGTAAAACAATTTTGATTATTATAGATCTCTTTCTGTTTTTTTTGAAATCCTTATTTTTCTTCCTTTGTTAATGATTGTAATAAATAAAATGTTATTGACGTTTTGACCACTAGTCCACCACGCCAAATCTATTCGATTAATACAAACAATAGTTATCATAATTGTTATTACACTAAAACCGACACAAAATCTATTTTAAAAATAAGCAAACATTTTTTTATGTGGCTGCACATTTCTAAAACTATTATTATGGGATGGATGAGTCACCACAAATTAAAACATGAGCTTCCACTTGGTAATCGATCCCGGAATCAGAAAAATTCTCCGGAGATAAGATACTCTAGGATCAGTTGTGACTTGTGACCAATTATGCACATATGTGTTCTAGAATAATGAACATAATGATGTATTTATGCTATGTAAAAGCTTCCCTGAGCTGAAATCTACTTGTTCCAAACGCAACATAATTTGCCGTCATACTCAGAGTAATCGTGACCGACCGATCCGACCGTGTGTCGAACTTACTTGAACAAAAATAATTTTCTGTCGTAAAATGCTATAGTGTAATTTGTAAGTAAGTAGCCATGATGTATTTACTAAAGCAGAGTTTATATTTTAAATAATACCACCGAATTTACAGTAGCTGAAAACCTATATTAATATTAAACAAAGTAAGTAACATTCTTCGAATTTTTTTTTTACCATGCTCGTTCCCAATGTAACGCATATGGATTCCTAGCGGAGGTTTCTCATTGTAAGAAGCTCTTTCATCTGAGTAAAAAGCAGTTTCCCGTTTCAACGAAAACTGCTTGTTACTCAGTTGGTCAACCTCTATTTCTCGAAGAGAGTAAGAATATAAGTATAGGGCTAGGAAAGGACTAATGGTTAGCTAATCGCTCTCCGTACGCCATGTTTTTGGGATGGGAAATAGACAGGAGAGAATTTCACACATCATAAACATCTATTTCTACGAACAGAAATCCATAGAATAATTTATGAAACTGTCCGTAGTTGCCTTGAACCCTAGGCATCCGTAACCGTGGTCAACACCACGGATTCGAGTAAAGAAATAGAGCGGAGAAATATTACGTATTCAAATACTTTTATATGTAAGCGTAGTTGATAGAATCATAGCTCTATTTTACGAAAAAGTTTACTGATTCAATATTTAAAAAATATAGAGAATACACAATACAAGGGACAACGTTTGTGTAAATGTTTATTTTAAGTCAACGATTGTAGAATAGTTTTTCTCAATATATTAAGTAAATGCGATTTCATGAACTTGTCTTTTTGACGATAAAATATTGCAGAGAGGGATATCCGGAGATTTTAACAAGAAACTTGTATTGCACTACCGGAAATACAAACGGAAGAATACGGACAATTTAGAAAACCAGCTATTTTGTCACTGTAATATTTCTTTATTATTCTCAAACTTACGTTAAGATATACTGTTTCTTCTTTTTGAGATAACTAGGAAGGAAACATTAAACAAAGTTGACAATCTAATTTTTATGATAAAATTGAGAATTATGGTATTTTTATTTATATACGTATTCGAATATTTTAAGAAAGACACCCACTTATTTTTTTTTCAAAGAGTTCAAGGTTAGTGAATGAGGTTGGGGATGCTGATTTCTAGGCAATCGCTCAATACACAATCACTCAAAAATTTAGACAACTATTGCTTTGAACAACAAATCATCCATTTATTTCAAAATTTAGTACGTATCAGTTTTAAGATAGATACTCAAACGAGTGTGTGTTATCGGTCATTGAAATCGAAAACCTTTTTTGTAATTATGTAAAAATCTAAAAACATGAAACAAATTTGTATATTGAGAATATTATCTATTAAATTATACGTATTTATACAAATTTCACCCTCGTAAAGAATCTTACAGGTTATGTTATCACAGTTGAAGAACTTTGTATAAAAACAATATATGCCACAAAACACATTTTTTCAAGAGAGGGTAAAGCGTAATATCTTGGTTGTAAAACCACTTCCCTGTTTTCATACACAACTGTTTATAGAAAAACGGCATATTTGATAGTTGATTAAGGGGTCTTATGCTTAAAAAAAAGTTTTTGCACAGTTTTATGGAGTCATAGACAGCAAATCAATAAATGGAAAATATTACCAATTTTGGTTTTTATGCCAAGGTATTCATTTAAATCAAATTTTTAATTAAAAGGATTATTTTTATGACGTTGTCTTATTAATGTTAATTGATTTATGTGCATGTTCTTTATCATTAAGGCTGTATCTTACATTTCATGTGGAATATATACATTGAAATAACCAACAAATCTTTAAAAACTTCGTGCTGGTGTGAGTTTTATTATTTTCGAAGTGCTCTTTTATTTGCTTCCTTTAGAATTTGGATTCTGTGAATTTTGTTCATTTCCTAAGCACAGTCGAATTATATAAATATGTATGCTGCATTCAAATGTCGAGCATTTCACACTTGTATGGTGGAATATACCATGGGAATAATCTGAGCACGGTTTCCGACAAGCATTGTTTTCCTAGCTTGCCATCTAAACGCTATGCAAACACAAAGATTATTCAAATGTATAATACTTGAAAAGAAGTTTGTATATTTACCACTGGGAAGTATTGACAACGATTTTTAAAAGCGATGATTTTAAAAATAGATTCACATGTGTATTAAATTATCGTGACGTGCGTAATTCTATTGTGAATACAATATAGCAGTCAGGTAAATTTTAATATACGGGATTTGCTTAACAGGAATCAAGTGGAACGTATGTTCAATAAAATATTGTTGAATTTCACCCTTCAATTTAAAAGAAAATTGACACATTTTAATATTACTATAAAAACCAATGGAGTTTTTCTCAACAAGCACATAGGCAAGGATATATTGTGTTAAAACAATATGAATCAATTTCGTATTCAAACAATTTTTCAGAGTAATTTATATTGACTTTTCCGTGTATAAAGAAATACCAGGCAATTAATTTGGCTTACTTCAATCGTTATGTTCTCAAAGCTTAAATAATAAAATAAAATAAGTTCAGATTCTTTTTCTTGAATTGAAAGGCTATATACAACATAAAGGAAAGCTATACATGATGTTGGATGTTACAGCTAACTGAAACGATTAAAAGGAAAAAAAAATAATTATCTTTGCCATTACTTGGAAATTTATGTGAAACTAAGCAAGAGATTAAAAGAAACATAGTGTGTATACTAACTTAACATGTGCTAAGTAATTAAAAATCATTGGATTTGTAGAAAAACTCATAAAAATCTAAAAGAAAATGTGAAAAAAGTCTTCTGGTACCATAAACTGGTCGTAAAATAAATCGCGTTTCTGACGGAAAATATACTCCAGGGGTTTTCTTTTTTCCACTCTGCTTGTCCAAGCGTGTGCGGTCACTTGCTAAACCTTTTACGGTCAAACCTGTTTACGGAACAAATCTTACTCTATTTCAAAAAAGACGGCCTACGAATTTTAGTAGTACCTAAGTATTTTAATCTTTCTTAAATTTTATGATATAAAAGTACCGTATGATACTATTTTCACAATATTTTTCATTAATTCGCTCTACCTAAGTTATTGAATTTTACGTTAATACCACTCTTATATTCTTTTCTCATTTGACATGAAACCTTTTTTTTTTTTAAATAAAATAAATGATTTCAAGAGATGAACAGAAGTTTCTATGCTCCACAGAGAAGACTGACATCATAATGTAAAGATATAAAATGAATCAATTGCGATGATTGAAATGTCATTTTATTTGTCGAAACTTATTATATCGACATAAAAAACAGCAGCTTTCTTTGTTCCATATTATTTGACAATTCTTGTGATTGTGAGTCATTGCATATGTACATATTTACATGGTTTTGTTCTCTCGATTTTTTGTAAAACCGTGCTTCTTTTAGATGAAACGCCGGTTCAGTGTTGGCTGACTGAAAAAATTAACCTGACTATACTCTCTGTATATCCCGTTTTCAAACGTACACACTAAGGATAAATAACTTAATAAGTAATACATTAACATTGAAATGTATTGAAAATAAAAAATATATGTACCTAAATTAAAACTAGATCCGTGGTCGAGTGGTCAAGGTTGTTGAGTTGTGGTACTCACGGGTTCGAATTCTGGTATAAATAGTTTCAGAAGTCGATTTTTCAATTAATCTATAATAATTCTAATGTCTGATTTCCCTTCCACTCATCTGATCCTAAAAATCCGTCATATCCTTCTAACTATAATCTCTACGAAAAAGTGACATTGAGTAAATGAGTAACAAACAGTTCCCTCAGAAATACATATTTTGAGTGAAACTCTATTAGGAGTCTATATGCTTCACATTAGGAGCAGACATGGTTAAAAAAAGTGAAAAACCTTCCAATTATAGGTCAACTGACGTGAGCACATCTATTACTTATTACAAGTCACACAGTGCCTAGTGAATAATGTCTAGTGTTAGAAAAACCTTTATGTTCTTAAGCGAGCTTTCCGATTTGTTGTATGAATGAAACATTATACTCATCTCGGTTGTGATTTTAAATACATACCTAACCATTTGTAAAATTGGCTCGATCATTCTTTATTTTTTCCCCAGTAGCTCTATGACAATAAAAATAATATTGCGATAGACTTTGAATAACTGTGGTAGTGATATGACTCCAATAAAAATAACATTCTGAAAGAAAGTGTTTTCTTGCTACTTTTTATTGTGTTGAATAAATACAGTTTCTCAACTCAATTACTTTTTTAAAAAAAAGAAATATTTGCAATAATTTGATAGTTGTTTTGACACCATATCCATTTACCTTCCCTAATCAATTTTTTTTTAACTATTATTTCAAATTGATGTAACAACTTAATCTTCATATATTATTCAGTTTTTTTATTCTCATTTGACAGTCACATTAAAATTTTTGCCATAGCAGTTTCTCAGAAACCAAATGAAATATTGCTGGTGGTAAGAATTTGACTTACCCGACTTATATGATGTAGTGGATTTTCAGTTATTTCACTTTTCTTACAGTAAAATTTCAATTGGAAATATTTTCAAACCACTTATTGCAGCTGAAGTTGTATTCAAATGTTTCGTATGACATTTTTTAAGCTGGAAAGCAGTTAAAGTTTTTATTTTCGATTTGGTTGCTCTTGAAACAAAATGAAAAAAGTATTACGATATGAAATAATATCCATACAAAAACGAATAAGTTGCGATCCTGTTCAGTATTTCAATTTATTGTTTTTGAAAAGTAATCTACGCACAATTGATTTGGTAAGCAAAGGGACTTTTGTTTTGGTTAATGAGCAATACTTATTTTAAATAATTTTATATTTGAATATATGTCAGAACGTGTTAGTATATATACATTATAGCTAGAGTAGCGTACATTTTTAAAGCACGTTCCACTGATCATCAAACGTCTAATGATCTCGTTGAATGTACTGACTTTAATAAAAAGTTAAATATGTTTCCTCTGAAAATATAAACTCTTACTTAGTATTCATCCGTATACGACTAAAATTATTTTTTAAATACAGCTTTCACTCGTTTTTAATGAGACTAGGCCTTGGAAAATGATAAATTTTATGCAAGGTGTTTCTACGTTCAGTTTGTCTCGCTAAACCTTGTGATGTGAAAGTTATAAGAACACATATAATTAGGACGGTGAGTAAACTTATTGTTTTTAATCAAAAAGTAAATAACGTATCTGTAAAAAATGTAAAAGATTTTTAAAACAAACTGAGTATCTCTGAATTGATAATCGGTATTTTTCAATATGGGTTATAGATAATGCCATGAAATAAAGATAATGGTTCTCATATTTCTATAATATATTAAATAAAATATCCCAGTAACTATTAACTAACTTCATTAAATATGTAATTAATTTATACAAATATTACAGCTGCCGCTTACTAATGACAAATAAACGAATAGTGAAATGCGTTTATAAACCTCCCGTATATATTAGTAGTCAAAATATATCTTCTTTTCAAATAAGAAAATACTTACAGAGGTTTAATTTTTCAAGAATTTGCATTTACTATATATTTTATTAAAGTATTCCAACATAATTTGGACGCGCAGCAATGACTAATTCGAGTGTGGGTGGATATGTAACAAATCGCCCTTAGCTCACACAATGCTAACCAATAATGATAAGATAATTCAAAATGTTATTTTGTATCTGTAATTGCAATCAAATTTATCGATAGCTGTAGTTGTTCCACCAATTACACGATATGGCCTGGTGGACAGTGGTAAAACAAGATAAATATGCCCATAAACCAAACGCTATCATATTATCGAGAAGGGGTGTCTAGACTTATTTGATTTTCGATAGTTCTTGATACTGGTGTGAATTTATATGCAAACCAATTCCACCCAAAATATGTTAGCCTTTGTTATAAATAATCATGATTTATTATTTATACCATTTGCCATAAAATCCATTTATATTATTTTTACAATTATCATATTTTGTTATAACCTCGTACTTTTGTTTGTTAAATACTGTATAAATGTATTAAGAAGGTAAAAATAGTAAATTATTGATAGTGTACTAACCTTAAAGTATGTTGAATAAAACTTTAGTTGCCAAAATTTTCACATATTCAAAATAATCTACATTACGTTTTTTTACATTGCCTCGTGTTAATAGGCAATTTGATTTTTATTGAATTTTATTTTTGAGTGAATAAATGTTTCTAATGATGAAGTCATTTTATAAATCAGCTAAGAGTGCTAGATGGAATTTTAATAACAAACTATGTACATATTTTGTTTGATTCGGGTATCACCTTTCTGCATCTTCAGTCATATGAGTACACAGATGAACTCAGACTGACATTGTTATGAAACATTAGTTAATAACATCACCTCACAATAAATACATTTCTTTTTTAGTAGTTAAATTATTTACCTACCATAATAATGTTTTCAAAAAATAAAGTTAGCGGATATCATCGAAATCAATAATACTATCTATAGGCTTGGTAAATGTGGACTTCTCCTATATTTGATAAACAAATACGAAAACCGAAATGAATCGAAATTGAAAATAATCGAGTTACCCAGAAATTGTTTGCCGTGAAAATGAAGTCCACGTTTGCTTTAGTTTTTAAAATACAGTGTGATATATGAAATACTCAAACCATAAACCATTTCTACATTCCCAATGGTATCATATCATTAGTTAAAAAATATTTGACTTATGTTATAATTATTGCTCCTCTATAACAGGACACCGCGGTTTTTCCGTCAAAATTTTTCCTATAGACAAAAAAGTTGCCATGACCAACGGGTCTGACAGATCCAAAAGACACCGTACCACAAAACAATAATTTCATATTTTCCTTTGTGGTTAATTAATGATTAAATAATTTTAAATGATTACCTTTTTTATACATTAACAATTTTCGGAAACACTGCAACCCACCGAGATAGATACTCCTGTAGCCGAGTGTTCAATGTTTTTGGGCGTTCGGATGTGCGGTCATAGGTTCGAATCTCGGAAGAGACACTTTTCTTAAATTGATTTATTGATTTCCATCCATAGAAGATGTCTGCTATATGTTCACTCTTTCTCACCCATATTCCATATTAATGTAGCAAAGACGGAACGAATAGTTTACCACAAATATTTTCTTAGCCTCATCCTTCTGTGCATACCTACTTCGAGAAGAGACGTGAAGTGACTGAATAATAATATTACAATAGTAATTTTTGTATCTAATATTTGAGATCTTTGGTAGGAGTCTTTGTGATGACTTTTCACCTCGAGTTGATCTCAAGTAGCTTAAAAAGCTATTACCGAGTTGATCACTTCTTACCTCTTCTTCTTCTCAGTCATATTCGTCACTTGTGAGGGTCGCGACCACCACCTACCGTAAGAACTCCATTTTCTTTGACAATCGTTCGCCACTCGCTACTGCACTCCGCTGCTCTGAGGACCATTGGTAAGGAGAGGCCTGTGGCGTCCTTCATTTGGTCGAACCAGCGAGTTGGGGTCTTTCCCCGTCAACTTTTCCCTTCAAATTTTCCTGTGACGACGAGCCTCTCAAGATTGTCGGTAGGGTTGTGATGTGGCCAAAAAGCCGAGCGGGCGTCTTGCATCAACGAACGAGAATCTATTCTGGATTTGGAGTTCATTCAGGATATAATAATAATACGATGGGATAAGAAGCATTTTTCGCCAGCTCCAAATTTAAAACGATATGTGAATATACATTCCAAAATACCTGACTTAAAGCTGTAATACCAAATAAATTTTGTTCAAAAAATTGTAAGTGTAGAATAATTACATACTTAGTTAAAATTATTATATTTTTCCAAATTAAAAAAAAAACAGAAAAATACCTGTCCCAATCTTTTTTATCAAATTAACATAAATTATTGTAAATCATTTATCTTTTTTACGCACTTATCGTGGCATTGACACGAAAAAACATAAAAATGAGCGCATTTTTGTAAGTCTCCGATGTGAACGCGAAAAGCTGATTGGATTGTGTACTAATTGGCCACCAGGGTACCAGGGACAGGGCATGGCGCTCTGATTGTTGTCAACGAAACGGTTTTCCTATTTTGTCGTCGATGTTTCCCGATATGGAAGCATTTCGATTAGAATATCAGCCGCATGCGCACTCATACTTTTAAATCAAACGGAGTTTGCAAAACCAAAACACTCCATATAATATTATACGACGTACATGCGTCTTAATGTAGGGTCTGGTATTAAAAATCGATTGGACACCTGCAACAGAAATAATTTGCTTGATATTAAAAAATCGTTTTAATTTGAAACAAAAAAGCACTATATAATTGGTAATATATTATTAATATAAAATAAAGACATTGTAAGAAATAAAAATATTCATATTTTGCTTCAAAAAAGAGAGAGATAAGAGATGGAAAGCTTACAGGCTCGATTCCTGGCAACGGCAGTATCACAAGTTGATTTTTTCATTTCAACAGTTGATTTTTTTGCATATATGCACAAACCTGTAAAACTGAACTTTATTAATCGAATTTAATGAAACTAATTTTGGATTAATTAACTTTTCCTTTGCGTTAATCTCTAATGGAAAATTATTTTAAGATAAATTGAATTAACTATGTAGCATAGATAGTTTTTTCATTATATTTAATATTTTCAAATTCATTCAATATTTTCAATTTCAGTAAATAATTGTACGTGAGTATATTTTTTTTCTGAAGTTGACTTTACTTTTAGATGTTTAAAACAGTTTTTGGGTGAAAAAATGAGATATATTTTAATCACATTTTGTCGATATTTTATCCATATATTTCAAGCTTGCCTAGAGCATGTACCACACGTCCGTTTTATACGAAAGCGTAGAGCATGAAATTATAATAAGTCAACATTCGAAGATGTTGCGTCAAAATGTAAATGTAGTGAGGCCATGATAATGAAGTTACCTCCTGATTTTCAAGTGATGCCATTGTATTGTATTGTACTATGTAAAAAACTGCGTCTCTTCTCAAGTATTTATTATTAAAGTTTTATATTCTTCCGCTTTGAAAAGTTTTGTCGTGCGTATAGAATATTCTCGTGTGATTTGGAGCATGTAACTTTCAATTCTTTTTATCTTGTAAGACAGAATTTATTTGTATCGTTCTAATTATTTGGTCGAAAATTTATCATAAAAGAAACTATAACTTCCATTATGCAATTTCATGCCAACTATTTTTAATCACAATATTCTCTATGTTTCATAATCTCCCTAATAAATTTATTTAGTACAGTAAAATATCGTTTCATTTTTTTTTTGCATCAAATTTAATGAAGAATTTAATGTTCATTTATATAATTATATAAAACGTAGCGGCAAGGCATAACAAATTTTGTTAATATTAACCGCAATTCAAAATGTCAAATTAAATTTAACAACAATTTTTATCGTAAAATATTATGTTAATTTGAAAATGATTGTCGACACTGAGAGTTTATGTGAAATGACAAATTTATTTAGAGGCCAATTTGAGCTTTCCTGTGAGTAAATCCAAAGCGTGCTGGATTTAGGTTGCTAGCTTCATTAATTTTTGGCGCCTTTGAGAATTCGTAAGCAAATTAAATGTTGCGAAATGCTCCAAGTTGATAAAAAAGCTTCAAAACCCTTCACAACACTTACGCTCACGCTATGTGAATTTGTGTCTAGAATATCATACTAGAAGTATTTTTCTAATTTACGAATCGTACATGTCTGATTCTTATGTTTTTTTAAGTAATGGTGGAATAATATTGTAGTTTTGTGAGATATATTGAGCGTGTAGAATAATTTGGCTGACATTTATAAATATTTTCATAAATATGTTAATTCATTCGTAAAGTATAATATTACGAATATTGTAACCATTTAGCTGAGCAGTCAATAGCAGATATTTATTATTTTTTTATTCTACGAGTATAAAAGAAAAACATTTTATTTCGCATATAGACTTTTATTGGAAACAAACATATTGAAAATTTTAGGAAAATAATATTATAATTTGATGTTATTTCAAAGCTTTATTATCCCACTCACTTTTAAATTAGTTTGCCGTAGTTTACATGAGTAGGTATCAAATTTTTAACGAGTTAATATCACGCTCAATATAATAAATTACAGTGGTCAATGGTTGTTGGATCCCATGTGAGCACATCGATGTCAGTGGATGTGCACATAGTAAATGATGGGAAATGTTCAACCCAGCAAGTCCATCTGCTGGACTCCCCGCGACGACCATCGGGCAATGCAGCTTTGGCTGTAGCTAATAGCAGTGGGCAAAAGGCGAACCTTCCGGCGCCTTAAAACCGGTCTTTTCTGACTAAGGGAAGGAAATCCCTGACAGAAAAACCGGGTTGAGCCAACCTATAGAGCCCTTGTGACTCAGGCCTCGGAAGCGCAGGGCTAATCACCCGGTCTTCTTAAATGAATAGATTACGACACCATCAACGCAAAAGCCTCGGACGCTTAGGCCTGCTAATGGACGACCCAGCAACGAAAAGGACATGATACTCTCCAACAACTACTCTATGAATATAAGCGCATACAATGTGCGTACTATGCGTACCCCAGGAAAGGACCTACACGCCACTCGCATCATGCAAACCTATAAGCTTGATGTTTTAGGGCTGAGCGAGGTGCGTTGGAAAGGCGCCGGGAAAAAGTTGTTGGAGGGCGGATTCACAGTTTTATACTCAGGTCAGGAGCAATACCATCGCCAAGGGGTGGCAGTATTGATTTCGGGGAGGGCAGCCCGCTGCCTTGTCAAATGGGAACCCATCTCAGAACGACTAATACGAGCCACCTTCAGGACGACTGATAGCTCGGTAACTGTCCTTCAGTGCTATGCACCTACCGAGGAAGCCGACACACAGGCAAAGGATACTTTCTATGACTCTCTCCACGCGGCCATCTCCACAACCCCCGTAGAGACCGCGTGATCGTAATGGGGGACCTCAATGCGAGAGTGGGAACGGATCCTTTGCTTGGCCCCTACAGTGATGGGAAGGCATGGCCTCGGTGAAGCCAACGACAACGGTGAGAGACTCATCGAGTTTGCAACTATGAATGAGCTCGCCGTTGGCGGTACAATCTTCCCCACAGAGACATCCACAAATACACGTGGACTTCTCCTGATGGTTGCACAAAAGCACAAATTGACCACTTTCTCTACAGCGCGACTCACCGAAGGGAACTTCTCGATGTTCGAACCTATAGGGGTGCCGACATATACAGCGATCATGAGCTGCTTGTCGGCAAAATCCGTCTCAGACTCAGACGTACAGTACGGCCCCCGACTCGAAAGAGGATCGACATCGAGAGACTGCAATTTCCTCGAACTCGGCTGAATTTCGACGTCGCTGTGAGAAAGAACGTCACCAACTGTGTGCATGACGGGGAAAACCCCCGACGCGACACCATTGAATCGGAATGGTCCAGCATCAAAGATGCAGTTGCGTTAGCCGCTCATGAGGTGCTAGGAGTCAGGAGGAGTGGGCAGCCAAAGTGGATGTCCGACGACACGTGGGGGAAAATTGAAGAAAGAGCGAGGTTTAAAGCACTGAGGGACAGTGAGACAGACCCAGACCGGATCGAGGACCGCCGGACAGACTATCGGTACCAAGATAAGATAGTAAAAAATCTGTGCGACTCGATAAACGCCGATTCATGGACAACCAGATTGAAGCAGCAGAGACGGCAGCGCGCAGAAATGATACAAGAAAACTATTTAGAATCACGCGCGAAATTTGCGGTTGACGACCACCGACCCCCGGGCCCATCCGTAATCCCAGCGGGGCAATAGAGTCAAGCGCGGAGCGTGTTAGAAAGATTTGGAGAGATCATTTCTGCGGGTTGCTAAACCGTTCTCCTCCCTCGAACCCCTTTGACATACCCAGCGAAGCCACACTTGTAGATATCCCCCGAGCGCCTATCATTCCCGACCATGCACCGACGCACGCTGAGATCACCTCAGCTGTGCAGCGGTTAAAGAATGGGAAGGCGCCGGGCGTGGACGGTATACACCCAGAGTTTCTCAAGTACGGCCTGGAGGCACTTTTGCAGCCCTTGCACCTACTTCTCAGTAAGGTGTGGGAGCAGGAGCGCTGTCCGAGGGACTGGGTAAACGGTGAGGTCATCACCATTCACAAAAAAGGTGACCCACTCTGCTGCGACAATTACCGGGGCATAACGCTGCTCAGCGTGCCTGGCAAGGTTTTGGCGCAGATAGTCTTGGCGAGAATAAGGATTCCAGTAATGTGTATTCTCAGGGAAAACCAGGCCGGTTTCTTACCTGGCCGATCCTGTGCGGACCAGATTCATAATCTCAGATGCCTTCTCCAGCAAAGCAACGAATTCAACAGCTCGCTGGCGTGTTGCTTCGTTGATTACGAGAAGGCCTTTGATAGTCCGCACCGGCCCTCCCTATGGGACATATTAAAACTGTACGGAATCCCAACCAAGATTATCGCCATCATCAAATGCATGCACGAGGGTAGTGAATGCTGTGTCAGAATCGGCGACGTAACGACAGAATGGTTTGGGGTCTCAACCGGGGTCAGACAGGGCTGTGTTCTGGCTCCGTTCCTCTTTATAATAATCTTCGACTTCATCCTGAGGAAGTCAATTCCACCCGACCGAGGTTTAACCGTTGCCTCCAATCTGAGGCTATGCGACCTCGAGTATGCTGACGACGCTGTAATATTTGATAAATCTGTCGAGGGTATTCAGGAAACAATGGACAGGCTGCAGAGCAACTCGTATCGCATTGGTCTCAAAGTCAATGCGAGTAAAACCAATGTGCTCTGCAACAGTTTCTGTCCAGACCCAGACTACCCTCTGACGAGCGCGGGGCAAGACATCGAGAGAGTCGACGGCTTTAGGTACTTGGGGGTACACATCACGGGAGATGGTAATCCGCGTAAAGAGCTCGCAATCCGATTAGGGATAGCTGGAGCAACTTTTAACTCAATGCGGAAAGTCTGGGACTCACGGTTGTACTCGGTCAGAACCAAGTGCCACTTATTCAACGCATGCATCCTGACAGTGTTGCTTTACGGTTGCGAGTCATGGCACCTCACCAAGGCACAGGGTAACCGTATACTGTGCTTTGAAAACAGATGTTTGCGGCGAATACTAGGGGTACGGTGGTTTGATTTTGTCAGGAACTCGGAGGTAAGAGAGCGGACGGACCAGCCTCTTATTACGTCCAAAATAAAAAAGCGACGTTGGACCTGGCTTGGACACGTGCTGCGGATGCCCCAGGGGAGCCTGAATCCTGCCTGTCTCTTCTACCAACCAGGTGGATTCCGTCGCCCTGGAAGGCCGCTGATGACCATCCATAGGATGTATTCGGCGGAGCTACGGGACGCTGGGATGACCTGGGAGGAGGCGAGGAGGCTGGCGGGAGACAGAGTAGCTTGGAGGAACCGCGTGATGGCCATATGCTCCGAATAGAGAGCGGATATGGTTAAAAAAAAAAATTTTTCAAATAAAGTTTTTTTTAAATGAATTGATCTTAAAATATAAACCTCATTCTATCATTACATTTATTAAAATAAGATTTGAAATTTACATTTTTTCATATAATATAACTCATTCACACGATGAAAGTTCGATAACTTTAATTAAAAAATAAATAACAAAAAAATGACAAAATTGCGTAAACATGTGAATGATAAACAATGTCATGTGTCACATTATTTTTTCAGTATTTATATTTAAAAAAAAATGATTAGAAGTGAAATTAAGAGAAAATAATGGATGTGCTTGTCTTAGTTAAAACGTTGCGTACCTCCGCTATAAAAGAACAACAAAGTTAGAACAATATTATTAACGTACAAAAAAAGTCATGAAAAGAGCATTTTTATCTCTCAAGTCACAATATAAATATATTTGGCACTAGAAATAAGTTATATGAGCTTATAACATGGGAAATCGTAAATGTTTTCGAACAAAGATGATAATTCCTCTACTGTCAATTTCATATTGTGTAAAAAAATTCAGCGAGGTTATTATGCTAAAAGTCCTAAAGCTCTGATAAAAGAAAAACACACACAAGTATATGAAAAGTTTTAACGACACCTTGCGCTCGTATAATTTCCTTTTACGTTGCTGCCTGAACAGTATTCTGGAATATTAAACGTGTTATTTAAAATTTAGATCACATCCTCCAACTGGCCCAAGCTAAAACTTTCCATCACAAATCCAGATATTATGAAAAAAAACATACTCATTCTACTTATGCGGAGCAAATTTAATAAAATAATTCAAAACAAAATTGAACTTTTTTGGATCGAAAAAAAACTAATTATTTTATTATATTCACCCTAAATAGATAACCACAATCTATACATTATCTAAAAAAAATTGTGTGGCGCAGTTTTCAATATACAATTTTTTAATGTATTCATTTATTTTTACCTTGTCTATTCCAACGAAACAAAAAACAATTGTATTTTATGTAAAAGTGAAATTAAAATATATATTATGTTGAGTATATCTTTTATAACTTACGTAAGTGAACAATAATTCTCGTACAATAGATTAAATAAAAAAAACTTTTATGCTTGAAATCTGTATATCAATAGATTGTATGTCAAAAAAAATTTTTACATGGTACACAAAAACTGAAATCTGGATTTATTCTCGTAATTTCGAATACTCTTTTTTAAACAATAATAATAGATGTGTCTTGTACAAAATTAATTTGAAATGAAGGAAATAACAAATATTTTTTATATATCATATACTATATGTATATACAATGCCTCATAGTTTTTGAAGTACTGCCTTACGACTTAATTACGAAAATGTCGAATAATATTATAAAGTAGGCTTCAAATGAAATAAATAAACTATAACCCAACTGTGTTTCGCACTCTATACATTTCCTTGGTTCTCAGTAAACTTGAATATAGATCCATTTGAAAATTCCTACAAGTTGAAATTGGAGCGAGTTCATAAGAAATTTCTACTATATTTCTATTTAAAAAAAAATCAATATTTTCCTTTTGATAGTTCCCTAAAAAAGTACTAAACCAACCAAATTTCTTTAAGGAATGCTATCTTTTCATTCTCTTGAAGCACGAAGATCGTTTTCGATTCTAAAGCATTTCTCTCTTCTTCTTCGGGGACGAATTTATAATCCTGAAATTCTCATGACTATTAATTTTCATGCTCCCAATTGTTATCTACGTGGCCGAAACCATATTCAGACAATTTTTTTTCTTAAAACTTGTTCTTCGCGTCGGTCATTCGAGTCACCAGTTGCAAGAGCTGTTCGGATGATTAATGCACTGCCTAGAGATATTTTCAGCACTAAACTCTGGGTATTGTTCACTAAATATTTGTTCCTTGTAAATATATGTCTTGTTTTTTTTGTATTTAATAATTTAAAAAAAATGTTTTTATTTTCATTAGTAGTATTGTTTTCAATAATTATTATTATTGTTACTGTTATTATGTCTGTGAAATATATGGCGCATTGGCGTCAGCTGCAATGCCATGCATTTCATTTTTTTAAATTTACAATAAATAAATAATGACTGCGTAACAATCTATACGAGGTCCTGCAGTTTTCCAAACAAAAAATTACATTTAGTAGAAAAAAATCCACTTAAAAATATATTAGATTTTGTAAAGTTATATTGTATTTATACCATATTGTATCAGAATACAATAAAAAGTCAGATTTTGACAAATATGTTGGATACGAGATATTGTTTTGACATATTTTAGTGTCAGCGATATATACAAAAAAATGTAATACTCTAAAATAATTTTTAAAAGTCGGACAACAAAAACAATTTAATCTTCGTTGAATGAAGGAGCATATTTTTTAGAGTTATAATATTAATTATTGTACTTCAGAACAATTTTTTTCTGCCTGAAAGCATTATGATATTAAGAGAGGGCACACATACAATTATGAGTATAAAAAAATATATGTCTTCAAATTTTGAAATAATTATGCTTTATAAAATTAAGAAATCCGTAAATCGATTGAAATATCAATTTATAAAAACTGTCCGCACCGGGAATTGAACCCGAGACATCCGTAGCCGTAGCCCACAACGCTACCAACTGCGCCACGGACGCCGACAAATTATTAATTATATGAAAATTTAAAATTCGGGGATTCGAGCCTTTCCATTGAGAGTTGAGACTATGAACTCTTAATGGAACATTTTATGCGCCGATCCCAATTCTTTAATATTCTTTATGATAAACTTTAAAACGTCTTCAAAATAATTTTAGTACTTTAACACTCAAAAAATCCGATGTCTTATTCATGTTAGAAAATATTGAAAATATTGATTAATAATTAATTTAAAATTTGGAATAAAAATAAAAACAAGAATAAATCGATCATACTTAAGAGAGGGTAAATAACTTCCAAACAAATATGTCAGAAAGCTTCATGATTGATATGTTCCAAGTAATGAAATACTTTCGTTGATGAAGTAATCTTGCTTAAATACTATTAATCTTATACATTGTTTATATCCGTGTTGTAATTAAAAATAATATTTCAAAGACGCTTTGGATACCCACTATTGGAGGTGTTGACAACAAGCGTTAGCTAAAATTACACACTATCTTCATCCTGAGGGCATTAATTAGTATTATGTACACCCGTATAGCTCTTAGCCATAATTGGCATATCATATTTGAATAACGTAAGGTTATATCATAACATCATCAATAAGTTGTTATTTGATAATAATTATCGTGTTTCTATTTAGCGATACAATATTTGGTAAAAGCTTCCAGTTCGCTCACAGCCACACAGTACACTTTGAAACAAATTTTGAAAACCATATCTCAAAAGTTTTTATTTATCATATATTTTTATAAACATGATTTCAGTATTTTTTTATTTATTTAAATTAAAATAAACACCTAGACGCCTAATCATTTTAAAATACGCGTTTAACTAATAGCAAGCAAAAAAAAAGTGTGATTTATGGAAAATAGTTTTTTTTATGTTTGAGCTTTCAAGATTTTCAATTCCGTTTTTACCTTATAACAACATCATAGTTATAATGAAATAGCTCAGAATCAAACTTATTTCGAGAGTTTGTGGTATGCATAATAGTTCGTATTTTAAAAAATAAAACACAATTTGTTTGTACTACTTCCACATATTTATAATGATCAGGACCGGTGTCGCTCATCACGAGCGAAACCGGTCCTGATCATTATAAATATGTGGAAGTAGTACAAACAAATTGTGTTTTATTTTTTAAAATATAATGTCTTTCCACCAAGAATTGACAGTTAACACCTTAAAAGCATAATAGTTCGACCAAATATTTTCCTTTTACCACAGAGGCAGAACTTAAAGACTTTTAATCCAACATGCAGCTATTGCAGTACCTATCGAAAAATTGTACCCAACTCCTGTGATCGTTATACAATATCTTCAGCATTTACCTTCAACTCCATGCTATAAATCCGTCAATAATTTATCAGTTTTATTCTTCTTCTTAATACATATTACTTGCAAATTTTAAAAATGAAAGAAAACAACAGAATATGTTTATGTATATAGGTTTATACCTTATTTTTTTCACACTTAACCGCGATCTGCCCATCTATATATATAAAAATGAGTGTCTGTTTGTTGGTTTGTTTGTTTGTCCGGATCTTATAGGCTCCTAAACTACTCAACCGATCGCGACGACACTTTCAGGAAGGACTTATTGTGATCATGCCGGGAAATATTATATAACATAAATGTTTGTTTGTTCTTTACGCGTTCCTTTACCATTCATACGATTTCGATGAAACTTCGGTGAGTTGTTGTGCACACACCCGTGAAGGGTTCTGAAGAAAAAAATTGAAAATCTAAAATTAAAAAAAATAATCTAATACGTACATACAGCGACATCTATGAAAAACCTTCTGATTTATTCGTGTACGCACCAGACGAAAAACAAAAATATTGTGTTATAACAAGTGTGATATTGAAACTCGGGTTCGGGTCGGGCCAGACCTGAAGATGATGGGCTCGAACCGGGTAAGTATATTTCGGCCTGTGCAGACCTCTAATCCAAAAGCAGTTCAATAAACAGAATTAAAACACAAACACTTTCTTTCTTTGAGTGGCATTGCAACGCATGCCGGGTACTCACTAGTACTATATATAACACACCTGATTTTTTTTTTGCGCAGCTTTTTTGTGCACGGTGTAAGAAAACGGGCCAGAGATTTCTTTTAACGCCGATTTTTTGCATTTATACGGTTATAAAAGGCTAAACGTATCATTACATACATACAGTCTATTTATATATTATATTTTAAACACTTGGTGAATATTGAAATTATCATTTTTACCATTTGTACAGTTTTAAGATACAGGTGTTCATGACTTATTTTGACATGTTTATGTTGCCCTTCTATGTTTTTAGTTTTAATTTTTACCGAATTTAATAAAAAAATTTCTCTCCAATATTGTTTTTCTTGACATAATACGATTTTTTTACAGCTCGATGCAATCGTATCTTACAAAACTATTTTATAAGAACTTAGCTCCCATTTTTATTTATGCACCTTACCTATTTTTACACGGTAGTCTTTGGAAAAAACTTTTCCCTTGTGCGAAAGAGAATCGAGATTATATTTAGGCGAGGTATGGTTGATTTAAAAAACACCTATCTGTTTGTTTCATCCGAACATAGATATAGAAAAATAAGAAATTTATTTTTTTCTTCACTAACTGAAGTTTGCTATTTAATAATAGTTGTACAATGTAGACTTTTGTTTTCAAATAAAACATGCTCACTCAATGTTTACGTGAGAATATTCAAAATGGAATCATTTATATAACTTACATAAGTACTGCAAGCTGCGCAATATGAGATTTTACAAAAGCAGGAATCCTTTGTGGTGAATATTATGAATATTTTAATCACTCATAATAAATTGCTACACGTTATTACCTCTTTGAACGTGCAGTGTTAATGGTAAGTAACCAACTATATATATTCCACAGTAAAGTTAGTTGTATCCACTATAAAGTGAAATGAAATTGTATTTTTTTAAAAAGATATTTTAACAAAATTGCTTTGAAAAAAAACTATCCTTCAAAACAAAGAGTAATGATTTTTTGTATGAATCAAAAGACAATGAAAATTCCCGAAAATGTGAATATGTTATAATTTATAAAGATAAAATATATTAAAGCCAAACATATCAAATTATTGAAGAGAAATTTTATTAAAACAATGAAAATAAATTCATTTGAAGCCTTTCCTTAAATAAATATTTAGTAACTGAAATTTGAGTAATGGTACGAAACTTTATTATGCTAAAATAATTATTAATTACTTTTTAATAAGATTATATTAAAAAATATAGCAAAAGAGCCATAGCAGAATAATAATAATAACAATATAATTCACATTGCTACGATTTAATAGCGTGTAATGTTTATTCTTGATGGAAAGACATTATTGGATATTATGAAAAAAACGTATTGTACTTAGTTCAGTATAAAGATATTTTACCTGTATCTTTATATCAAAAATATTTTTGGCAAAATATATGTGGGCTGCCTATACGTTTATTTATATTATGCAAAAAAAAATATACGTTTGTACATATTTACTAACATTATGATAAACAAAATCAATGTAAGATTTAAAAAAAATGCTGGCTTTAGAAAATAAAAAATTACGAAAGACCTACACGCTAAAAACAATATAGGCATAACATATTTCTTTATTAATTATTAAACATTTAAAAATAATCTTGGTAATAAAACCTTTCATAATAACAAAATAAACAATTTTTCTTCTGTTGTACCTTTGTTCTCCTGTCCCACCCACACTGAGGAATGAAAGGTATGAGTCCAAATGTAATATTCCCAGGAATTTTTCATTGCGTTTTGAAGAAAAATGTTTATTTAACAATATGCTTACATTATTCGCAGAAATCAAAAATGTTTTTCTTGAAATTATTTTAATGAATGGTAATTTCTGTTGTGAAAAAATCATCCATCAACTTCCGCTTGATTCTCTGTATTATTTTGGTAAAATAAAATTTCTTTATCCAAAATTATTTCAACAGCTTGATAGGAAATGATTGATTGTAAGATTATTTATCAATACGAAGTTAGTCATACCTACCTTCTGTTTTATTTTTACAAACCTACGCCGAGTATTATAATTTTAATGGAGGTCTTAATATCAGAGGCGTAAGTAAAGTGTGCAGATTCCTGTGTTCGACTTAAGCCGACTACATATTTGTCAATTATTGAAAAACTTTCAAAAAAATTCAAATCCAATGAAGCCACTAATAAAAATATTCAATTAAATTAAAAAGTATGTGTTTACAAAAAACAATTTCAACTTTTTTTCAATTTCTGACAAAAATTATTGCTGTTATATATTATGTTAAATGTGCTTGTCTCGTAGCTGAGAGGCTAATTTTTATTAACGTTAGTTTATCTAGTACCTGTTGCGTAGCCAAGAGTGCGAATCATGAAACGTAAAATGTCATTCAATTAAAGGGCTCCAGGATATCTGTGAGTTTTCATCCCTTCCGTCTCAATCCCGGTCCGATTCTAAGAAACTGTCTATGGAGATATAGATTAAATAACTACATTCCTTTCTTATCCCCATATTTCTGTCTCTACCCTCTCTTTATAGAGAGAGATGGTGCGACTTACTTTCAATCAGTTTTCAATAAAGATGCCCCAATCAAAATCAATATACTTTTAGACGGTATATAGTTTAAAAAAATGTGAAATCCTCATTCATTTTCAACCTTTTTATGAAAATTGTTTTGGTAAAAGAAATTTTTTTGCGTCAGTTATTAAATTGAATGAAGTACCAGCCACCTAACAGGTATTACTGGTAAGTCGTGTGTAAAGCAGTCGTGTATAAAGCTGCATACATCAGCTCCGTTCATCGGACATCGCAAGAAGGAGTTCTTTCAAGTAAGAAAAGTTTATCTATGAGACTGACAGATTCTATACAACTAAGCAGACGATACACCCACAAAAGAAAGGTTGTAGGGGCAGACCCTATACTCCGTAGAATAAAGGCATTCAAGAAGAGCGATGCTGGAGCCTAACGATGTAGCTAATAGAGAAAAGGCTTTTATAAATACAGTCTGTAAGATCTTAGTTTTATTTAGACAAAATAAAACTATCAAGTGGAGAGCTTGGATCGATGTTTGTCAGTATTAATCTGCCAAAAAAATTGTGAGATACGAAAAGATAAAACTTTTAAATATAATCTAAAAATCATTGACTTCAAACGTTTGACTAAACAGATTGAATAATAAAGCGACAGATAATTCTCATATACAATACTTAAGCAACAAATAAAAAACACGTGAAATGTAAGGCTAGCTTATAAATATACTAAAAAGCTTTGTTTTTTTCATTAGAATATAAAAAAGAGATACTTTTTTCACATTCGTAAAATATAAGCGACATGACAATTTATTCTTAATACCATTTTCTTTAGTTACCTAATATTTTTTAACTAAGACAAGAGATTGATTAAATTTCGGTTGATTTCTGCAACTATTAAAGAAGAAAAAAAGAATCGCAATCAACAGATAGCCTTTCAGGCCAGATTTCAAGGAGAAAAATGACAATCATTGTAAGACCTGAAATGGTGCCACAACTCACACTTCTTAGTAACTGTTAAGGAAATATGAATGAATTGTACATTTTATTATATTCAAATGCTAAATATGATAAAATAATGAACGAAATTTCAAAAAAAAAAAAAACAATTTATTTGTACTTCCACATGTCTGTAATGATCAAGATCGGTTTCGCTCATCACGAGCATTAACAAAAGATGCCTTTCCACCAAGTAATGTTAACACCTTAAAAGTGGCACGTTTGTCTGCTGAGCATTATTTACTTTTGATAAACAAGATATTTAAAGTCTGTCATACAAACTAAATAAACAAAAATATTTTATAAATTGAACCCTTCACTTTTCTTGGGCATTACATTTTAAAGTAGACATTATAGTTTACTACTAAATCATATTTTTTTTAAATGATGCCAACTCTGATGATGAGTTATCTTTAATTGAATGCATAACGGTATCGTCAGCCAGTCTCGAGCACTATCGATCCTAAGTTTACAGGTTCATGATTATATGAAGTGCATTAAATATAACACTTAATCTCACCGTGTTTCGAGCATGTAAACATCTAATTTCTGGGTAAAAGTCACCAAATATAAACTTGACGCTTTAATTAGATTTTATAAAAAAAACGTTATTAATTGAAATACCGATAAAACTATGTCATCATCCGGTGATTCCGTTATAAAAAAATGCTTCTAGGCAAACAAACGAATAATGTTTGAAGTTGTTTCAGATATAAGGAAAATACTATATAGCGTACTTACCAGCTCAGACATGCTAATATGGAATGTACACAATCGAACGCTGTTAAACGCTCGACGCACCGCAATGTGGGTTGAAACACAAAATACCAACAAATATTTACAGTATCACTTATTTTAACTCTCACATCAAACACATTATATACCAATACTTTGAAAAAATCACTATTAACACATTAGCAACGGGGGAAATATGACCAAAATACGCGCAGCGGCAGGGCTGATTCGCGGGAAATTGACAATAGATCATGGAAAAAATAGCATGAAACTGACCAATCGACAATTAGGCGAAAACAAGTTTGGATGTTCTCCTGTTTGTGTTTTGTAATAAACTGATCAAATTCTTTCAATAATACTATGAATCAAGAATTATTAGTTATGAGCGATTTATGTCGCCTATATCGAATGACGCGGAAAATGCGTCCTCCGGAGCTAACATGTTAATACAACGGTTTGACTAAAAACTTTCACTGATAGCGGGAAGAAAAGAATTAGCTATGATTTACTAATATTATTTATGCATCACTTTATAAAAACATAGGTAAGTAAGTTAAAGTGATTTCGATTTGCAGAATATAAAATTGGAACGTTATTATTATTTTACTTTTTTTAGTGAAAAATGTAAAAATAATGCGACACCAATATTAATCACAATAATAAACTATTTGGGTGATATCTGTTGTTTGGTTTCGCAGCCAGATTTTAATTCTTTTCGGGTGTTCCAATACATGCTGTGTGATAATAATATATGTAAAAAATAAAGATTGAAATAACTTTCAATTAGTAGAATTCACAATATGACATTACTATGTATTCGAGAAATGTTAATAACAGGTTGCCTGAGTTTTAAACACGCCCTGCATTTTGTCAATTTTATCAATAAAAAACAGTGAAGGCTGGCTTAAAAGCTTACCGTCACATACAATAAGATTATCACTAGAATTACACCAAAAGGCTTTTGGAACAAAAAGCACGTTTCATATTGTGTACGTGTTTTCTTAGTGTGATGTAGATATTTTGTTCCAGAGATAGGAGGATTTATGGTATAACACTCGTTAGTTAGTTTTAAGGAGCATGAAAATAAAATAGATTTGAGATATAATATATACATACTCAGCACTGTTGCAAATGCTGGTATAATTTTTCTGACAGACAGAATTCTAGTGATGTCCTCAACATCTTATTTGTTTTATAATTTACTTCTTCTCAACATAAACGCTTGGAAAAATGTATCAAAAATGTCATTTTTAAAATTTAACAATGTTTCATTTTGAAGTAAAGTTGTTCATTCGACAATAAAATTCCTTTACTAGGTATATTTAATTAAGGAGTAAATAAATAAAAAAAGAAGATGGTTGTTTTAAGCCATTTATATTCTTTTATCTTTAATGAAGTTCTCGAAACACAATAATATGCTGTTTAAGTTGTGAGTATTTATTTATTAGATTTGAATGAAAGAGAATCATCATTGTTACTCTGACTCTCTAGAGAAAACTTTCATTGGAATGGTATTACAGGAAAGTATCAATTAAATTAGTGACATTTTGAAAATCGTAGCAGGCAAGATTTTACCAATAACGAGAAAGTTTGTGAAAAAATCTTTTACCAGATTTCAAATCAATACATGTCACTGTCGCAGGTGCTGCAGTTTTTAACTTACCTTTAAACGGATTACACACGACGTTTCTTGACGTGGAGACAAAAGTTGTGAAGCGCTGTACTGACATTACTCCTGCACTAGAAAATGAATCCTGTCTAATGCCGTAAAATGTTTTATAACATTTGACAGGTAATACTTTTAGCAATATTGACATTTTTCTATGACCTATTTAGAGTACACATTATATATTAATTTCAAAGATCATTTGATCGATACTTATGTTATATTAAGACTAGTTATAGATCTTAGTGTACTTTAAAATTTATTTATCAATTTAAGACATTTTAACAAAAACTGTGTGTATGTACAGGCTATTTTAAAATTAGGTTTTGATATAGCCTGGATTACATTCCCCCTTGTATTTTACATGGCTTCCTGTGGGTTTTAAATGGGTAATATACGAGGTATCAATATGCTCACTTATATTCTTAAAAAAACCACTAACATCTCCCCCTTTGATGGTCGTAAGATATAGGATACTATACTGCTTTTAGTCTAGCATTTAAATAAATATTTTGATATCGTAACCAGTTTTTAAGCAGAAATCTACTAATAGTCATAGCGTAACGGTCGATACGTAATCAAAATCATTTTTTGTTGTCTATTCAAGAGTGTAATAAGACGAGCGGCATTGTTTAATTTGAAGTGGTTGTGACTGTTAACTTAAAACTACATATATAATTATAATTTAATTTAAGACATCGACTAAGGGTGCTTGATGGAATTTCTATATCAAATTTGGATTAATCTCAGTAATCCAAATTTGAATTTAACATATATAATTTATTTTCATAAGAAATATTCGATTTGAAGCATAATTTTTGTTGTAATTGTCGAAAGCAACGGTAAATTATACGTTTCTCTCAGAAATGGGCATAACAAGTTGGCAGTTTCCAGTTAACCCTTGACATTTGTCTTTTTATAAATGTAAAATCGAGTGAAAATTTATATCGCTGGCATATAAAATAGTTACATCCTATAAATAAGTCTAAAATGTCAAGAAAACATAATTATTGTTTACTTACAATCTGCTCTACGACCCGAGAAGCTTTTTTGTAATAATGCATCCATACAATTGGAAATATTGTATTATAATTTTATAAAATGTTATAAATTAACACGAAAAAAGCATTTATTATTAATTTAATTTCGCTGTATATAATAAACTATGTGCTATTAATATAAAAAAACGACTTTAACGTTGGCTCGGTTTTAATATTGCTTCTCAAATAATTATTATTTAAGAACCGTTGCATATTACCATCTGTTGAATTTTTTTCAATTCTTAAATTACAAGTGCTCATTTTGCTCAAGAGATGACCAAGAAAAAAATCATTTTCCACAATTATTAGTATAGGTAATGAAAAGATATCATGGTTCCGAAAATATATTTTTTTAAATATTTGATTTTTCCTTTTATTTAAGCAGTAGCAAATAATAACATAGTCGTGGTCCTCTATAAAGCATTTTTTAACTGCCACCTGTTATTTTATTTTGGAAGTGTGAGAGAAACTGCAGGTTGTTTTATAATTTTACATAGTTCTAGAATTACTAAGCATATAACGTTCATCTGGCTACCCCTAGGGAACAACCGATCCGTTTTATGGCAATATTTTATCAATTAAAATATTTCCTTTATAAATTCCAAATTTAGATAGAGCATAAAATATTTATTCTTCTTTGCCTTATACTTAATTTACGTATTTATGTATAATTATTCCTTTCTCACCTAAACGCACCTAATTTTTATCGTTTTGTCTAATGTATATTGTGGTATTATATATCACTAGTTTTAAAATCAGTGAAATAGTTATTGTAATAAATAATGATCAGTGAAAAATTATTATATTGATGGTAATTAATTGCTGATTTTGTTGATGTCAATTTAATTTGAAATTGTTTTCCAAGCCTTGACAATTGGTTTGTCACAAAATTTAGGAAATAAAATGTGTTAAGCAAATAGTTTCTTTATTTTTCTGTTAAAATTATATTTTTATATCTTAGATATACAATTCTAATTAATATTAATTAAGGTGGGATGATTAGATTTATAATCTCGATATTTTTATTTCTATTGGCATTGTTAACACTAGTTTATTACAAAAATTATTCACCCTATACAAATATTTGATTATGATTAGAAATATTAATTTCTATTTTTTAGGCTCTTGAAATGTTTAATAGATAAAAAAAACAAATAAGCAGAATTATATAATTTGTGTGGTAATTAAAATTCACAATGTATGTTTTTAAATTATTTTCAATAATCAATAATTTGACGGAATTCAAAAATATTGTCATATTTTTTTCACTATGCAAATAAAATATTAAAATAGAATAAAAACCTACTTAGGTTTTGAAATTTTGTACATTCTTTAAATTTACGTGCAAGATTTTGGTGCATTTTTAAAAACTGTACGAGTTTCATATTGTTTCAGAATTAAAACTGCCTCAGAAAAATAAAATTTTATAAGATAATATAAATACCATAATTAAAACATTTACTACAAAAATGTGAAACATGTATTTTTCTACATTTATATATTATTTTTTTTTACATTGCAAAATTCTCATAAAATAATTATTTATCACACAATGTAACTAACATGCAGATGTTTAAAATAAATCATTCAACCACGTGAAATACTGTTTAAAGAACAATATTTTAAAATTACTTACATACAGATTGCATAAACAAGGTATTTTAATTAATGTTGACATTTCTTGATAAAATGATGAATGAGGTACATACATTTTTTAATGCACATGTTTTTGGATATCAGAAAAAAAAAACATTTTTTTACTTTACAGCTTTGATTCGATTAAAGTTTTAAATCTCTTTATAAAACGACACCTTTGTCATTTTTTATGGAATGTATATAGCATCTCTCGAAATGTTTTTCACTTATATTTAATTGAATATAACTAATTATTTAGGAGGCATAAGATGTCTTCTTCAATATTGTCAAATTCACTTATTTACTAGCAGTACTTTAGCACTGAAACAGATTAAAATTTTTGATTTGGTGTGTCCTTCAAATATTTTTTCTTCTTTAGATTGAGTTTCAAATTACCTTCTTACATGCATTCCTAATTAACATTTATAATATAAAGAAAAAAAAAATTACTTCGTATAATCACAGAGTTGCGAACATTATTAATTTCAATAATCTAATATATTTGATCAATTACATATTCTTAATTGTTTCAAATTTCAATGTAATTTACAACGATGTTTACAGAATATACTTATATAATTATGTGACATATTATGTCACATAATGGTTATTCATCGTAAATAGTTGTTTCTATGTATTTTTTACATTATTTTGTAGACTAGACGCCATAACAAGCTTAATAATTATATTTTAAAAAATAAAACACAATTCATTTGTACTACTTCCACATATTTATAATGATCAGAACCGAATTCGCTCGTCACGAGCATTATCAACTGATGATCATCAGTCATTATAAATATGTGGAAGTAGTACAAATGAATTGTGTTTTATTTTTTGAAATATAATGTCTTTCCACTAAAAATTGACAGCTAACACCTTAAAAGTGCTTAATAATTACTTTATGCAAACGATTTAATTTCATTTAGTATCGATTGATAGTTTCCTGCAATTTGATATCTTCTGTTGGGTTTTCTTTTGGCGTTGACAAGAAATTTTGAATCTCGAGGAAACTCTTCCCTTTAGTTTCCGGTGTGATAAAGTACATTATTAAAAACATTATTAATGTCATTCCAGAAAGCCCCCAAAAAACTGCGACTACACCGAAATTGTCACTCACTACTTGGTATAACTTTACCATAACGAAACCTTCCACTGCTGTCAAAACGGATAGCATGCAAAAAGCAAGTTCTTTAACATTCGACGAAAACATTTCACCCAGTTGTGTTGATGGAACAGGACTCAAGCCAAATGCAAAAAATATCTGCAACAAGTTTAACATAATAAATGGAACCCAATCCAAATATGGCATATGGTCAAGAATGTGTTTCTCGTATAGGTATAGATATGTTCCTAAGATTCCTGTAGCGCAAGCGCAGCCGAAAGAGGATAATAAAATAAGTGGTCTTCTTCCCCAACGATCGATGAAAAACATAACTAAAACGCCTACACAATTACCTATCACTGATGATACAATAACGGCCAATGCAGGTGATATAGGTGAACCTGCTATTGAATATATTTGTTCTTGATAAAACATTATTACTACTGCGCCGCAGACTTGCTGGGCGATAAAACTAACATTTATTATGGCCAACGCTTTTGGATTTGGCAATTCCTTTAATTGTTTACAGCACTCGGAGAAAGGTAAGTTATCATTAGCTATTTTTCTGATAACTTTCATTTCTTCTTCAATGGCAATCGGGTTGTTTTGTCGTCGTAGCCATTGTATCGACCTTTCTGCTTTCTTTTCTTTTCCCAATCGAGTAAGAAAATATGGAGAATCGGGCATAAATAATATCGTTGCTAAAAGTATCACAGGAAATAAAGAAGAAATTTCTGCCATTACTCTAATTGAGACATAAGGACCAACGCACGAAACGAAGAATGCTCCTAATCCCATAGAGAGTAGAAAAAATGACATCAATGCTCCTCTGTTGTGGTTTTCAGCTATTTCCGCCACGTATATCGGTGTAGCGGTCTGTCCGAAGCCAACGCCAACTCCAGATAAAAATCTTGATAGGTACAGCCAAGTTGGACTGTTTGCGAATATAATCAATACAAATCCAGCTAAATATGGAAATACTGATATGACTGTCGAGTGCTTAGGTCCAAGGTATCTCGAGAGATATGATCCTAATATAGGACCAATTGCGCATCCGATTGGTAAAAACGACGCAATCCATGAAGCCTGGTCGTTTGTTACTTCAAAGGGAGAGTTGGGAGACTGCAATATGGCGAGTGAAGGTGATGACCATCCGAAAACAATACCAGCTGAGAAGAAGCTGAAGGATGCTGTTAAAGAAAAAAATAAATATTAATTAGCAACGGTTACAATGATATAATATATCAACAACAACAAACTAATTGTGTGACCTTTGGTTAAGTTAATTGATAGTGCTGATAAAACAACAAAAGTTCATTAATTAGCATATCGGTCATCGCTCAGCATATAAAATAGCAAAGTACCAGTTAAACCAGAAGCAATAATTATAATTCCTTTTCATGAAATCGTTTAACAGAGCTAAAGTATGGCATCTGGTTCTCCCAAAAACAAAAAGTAATGACTTTAAATATCAATTTATTAATCGAATAAAAGTCGTTAAGCTATCCAAAGGAACGGGTGTTCAAATAGTTCCCAGTTGCTTTTAAAATATTTTTTCGCTAATGTTGACAACATATTTCTGCACCGCATTTGCAATTATAATATGCAAAAAATATGACAAAAAATTTATCATTTTATTACAAACACAATGTTTACTAAAAAAATATAAATAAAACACGATTCTTTGGTATCTTCCATTTTATCATATTGAACCGTTCCACGAGTAATAATCTTTATTGCGGAAATGTGTCGGATATGCTCAATATTCAAGAAGACTAGTGTAACTGTACAATTATTTATAGAAGATAATAATTATTGCATGTAAATAGCCTGATTTTCATAAACACATAATATGCTTTAATGAACACATGTGCATTATAATATTATTAATTAGGTACAAAGATAATTAATTTGTTGTATAGTAAGATCGGGTAAAGTAAAAAAAAAAATCCCTGATTCTCAAACTTCAAAGCCAAAGCTTGGACTAAAATAGTTTATAAATATTACATATAGTAGGTACTACTATATAAAAGTGAGAAAATTTTATAAGTAATAAATAAAATTAATTGTTTTAAAGAAATACAAGGAAAATGTTCAGTTTACAAATTAATATATCTTTTGAAAAAAGCAATAGGAATTAGACATTCATAAGTTATTAATTTTAGTGGTTATTTTTTGTATGTACCTACTATTGTGTTATCTAATAAGATTTAACAACATTTGTACTGTTTTACGAACAAATAGTTTTTATTTATTTATTGTATAAATATGTACTCGTCATTGCATTTTTTTTAGTGAACTAATATGTATTTATTTCTTATAGTGATAGAGAAATGCAAATTATTTAAACTGCTTGGACCTACTCAGAAATGGTCGGTATGAAAATAATTTATTCTAGTATAAAATAAACGTTAAATCAGATTTTAGATGTATGAATCGAGATTAATGACGATCAATAATTTAAATCAAGTATTTCTAAAACAGAATTAATCAATGCTAGGTGCCGTACGACATATTGCTCCCGCCTACCCCAAATAAATACAATGTTATTTATTATCTACACTTGATTCATGAAACAGTTGAGGGAACTTGTATCTATTTCTAATTTTCATTTTTTGAAAAATCAGTTAGTCAGGGACAGAGCCGACTATTTTTTCTATAGAAAACAAAACCTTGCCAAGTCATGTGCAAGGTTGCTGATCAAATTACGTTGACATTTTAAGTGTATTATATTTCAATTATTATTGATATTATTGTGTTACCCGGGGTCAAATATCGATGAAGTCAGATAAGACAGACCGATTCATCTAATCCTACAAATATTCAATAATATTAAAAGCGATAAAATGAAGAAATGTTATACCTACTTATAACTACATTCAACCATAACAACCTGTTAAGCAAAATCTTAAAAAGTACCTGATACAGCAATTACTACAAGTATAAACTAACTGAAAATGAGACGAAATTTGTTTTTGAGAGATACAGAATTCACGCTACTTATCTAAGCGTTATTAACAAGTAACAAGGAAATATTGTTCCAGAAAACCATGAACCTTTTCATGGACAGCAAAATAGCGGTGAGACTAGGGAGTACATTTATGCATCGAAATTCTCATAATGCAGCTTATTTGTAAGTTGTGGTAAGCTAATCACTCTTATTACGCATTGTTTTTAGGATCGGATGCCTCCTAATGGAAATCGATAAATCGATTGAAAAATCAATTTATGAGTCTGTCCATACTGGGATTCGACCCAGTGAAGCCAAGGACGTTGACCATTCGACCACAGACCTGATGTTTAGCGTTTACTAATTCTCTAAAATTTGAAAGCAATCATTTTTTCAACGAAAAGTTTCAAATTCCCATTTCTTTAGTCACTTGTATTCTAAAAAAAATATTTAGCAAGATCACTTGCAAATTACTGTATCAGCCAGTTTTAAAATGGTCCGTTTGGGTCACTGCGTATTACCAAATTCTGAACACTGCATTTGTCTGCAATGTTTACTTGACTAATTTAAAAAGCATTGTTGTCATTTAGTTTTTAATTGTTGTTTTGATTCACAACCTACCAGGCCAACCATATCGCGACAGTTTTATAAAACCTCTATGATACCTGTTGGTTGTTGTGTTCAAATAATGTCAAATTCGCAAGCATACAATGCAAAGGCTTTCCACATCAATAACAAAAATACAATATATGACATTGTTTATTCTTCACTGAACCTTTGGTATATTTTTGCAATTTTACTTATCTACTTCATTGCGTTGGAATAATAAATCGCTACCACTTTGTCATATTGTCCACGAGTATGATTTCTATATTAATAATAAATTGATCAATAAAATCTGGAGACAATAAATTTAATGTCTTTCAAGAAAAGGAGTAAAATGCAATAACATTATCTACATATTATATTATTGCAATGGTAGTTTATTCCTGTGGAAACCATTAGAGAGTTCAATAAGCGTTAAATGTATACTTTGATAAACCTCAAGTAGCGGCTAATTTTTAAAACAATATTCTGAGTCATATATGTGGAAACTACTTTTTCATTAAAATATTAATGATGATCTATGACGTAATTTTGTGATGCTTTACTTTCAAATAGCTTTCCTCTCGAATTTTTTGTAAAACATTTGTCTATGAAAGGATAATCTATTTAAATAATTATTTTGTATGAATAGGTGCAGATCAAGCGTAGATACGGTTGTATTTAAATTGAAAATGGTTAAAAAAATCTCTTGGAGCAAATCGGGGTTTAAAAAAATCGATTTACAATCGATAATACTTCAAAGTTCACCTTTTCCACCCTACTGTACCCATGAGCACAAGTAGCGTAAATGCCATTGAGCACCCAAATGCAACATTGATTTACTCAAAATCGGACTCGTAGCCAGGATTCGTTCAATGAGGGGTTCAAATTTATTTTAAAGCTAAGCTAAATACGTTTCGCAGATTAAAAATTAATGAAATAATAACACTTTATTTTCTACCTGGCTTTCATGTTTTTCACGCGCTGTCGTATCATTATGGTTTTAGCCTAAGATGAAATACTCCAAGGGAAGGTTCTCTTTAGTTACGTCACTTCTGAAAATTAACTTTAACGATATTTTTCGAGAACAACGTCGATATTATAAATCGTTATACCAAAAAACATGATATAGGTGAATAATTTTGTCAACGAAGGTGACAGTTTAATTCAGTGCTCCGCAACTAGTGTGCCACGAGACGTTCTCAGATGTGTCGTGGGATAGTGCATCAAAGATAAAAAAAAGAGTATTTTCATATTAGGAAAATTAAAACCATTTGGTTGCTAAATTATTCGTTGATGTAATATTAAATGGAAAAATTGTATTAGTGTTTGCACGGATAGTGCAACAGCAGAGATAGGGAATAAAATGGGGTTTGTCTTGTGTGTAAAACAACTGTGTAAATTACACATTGCTGCATATATTGGGAGGCATTAAGAATTGAGAATTGATGGCGAAAAATTTTCCAGTGGATTTATTACAAACAATGAACGAATAAATCAAAATACACATTTTCAAACCAAGAGTCTTACATACAGATTTGTTTAAAAAACGTGTAAATCCTTTTTGTTTCATACAAAAATATGTTGGCTGTCCCGAGGAAAAGTTTTGGTAAGATTATTTGAACTTCGCTTTGAAACTATTTTTTTTACTAATCAAAAATACTTTTAAGCACTCAAATTAGTTACAATTTTACAAAAATGTTTACTTGATAATTTGTAATTTGTCAGTATTCTTTATAAAATATACAATGTCGTTTTTATGTACACTAGCGGTTATCAAAATTAATTATTCATGACGAAATATGCACGAACATACAAATAATTATTTTTAATAAAAAGATAAGTAATAAAATATATTGAGCCATAGTACCTACGTCTTAGTCTACGAATACATATGCAATTTTCTACAGATAATAGTGTGAATAATAAATAAACTTGTATACAATTTATTTCGTGACGCGTGCAGTAGCATTGAGGTCTTCTCGTTAGAATAAATTTCTAGATGTCAAGATTTATGCAAATTTTTTTAACATAATTGACTTCCAATGAAATCGCTCATTCTTAGAAATATTTAAATACAATGTAATGTGTTTTAGAAAAACACTTTTTAGAAATTTAAGTGTTATTGACCTCTCTAGCGTCCTTTGGAAAATCGCACTAATTCAATGACCCGAGAAGGTAGTCAGACATGGTCAAAGAATAGGTTTGGCCCATCTACATCCAACAGCTATCGCTTAAATCTATGATATTACAGAATAAAAAAATAAGGTTTTATTGCAGGAGATATGTTTTTTACTACATATTTCTCTTTTTTTTTTTAGATTTAAAAAGTTTTGAATTGATGTTGCGTCTAAACGTATGGCTTTGAATTAATGTGAATACAAGATTTACATTTGTTTTCGTATTTTTAGATTGGAAAAATTATGTTTAAGCCATGACAAGTGTTCATATTATCGATAGTGTTGTCTCGATCAGATATAGACGATTAATTAATTACGAGCACATTTGTTTTATTCAACCGGGGTTAGCTTAATTGCATTTTTATGTAGTTTGGTAAAATAATAAGGCGTTAAGTAACAAGCATGTTTTACTGTAAATTGAAATGATGAAAATATGTCTGTACTTAAAGATATCAATCATTTACGAAACTATTGGTTCTTAAATAGAGCAAATGGTAGTTAATGTGCAGTGGCGTGCTATATGTTTCAGTATTATGAAATTGATACAAAACAATTTCAACAAAATAAGATATATAAATAAAAACACTTTATTCAACAGCAAATATTTAATATTATTTTGGTAAAATGAATAAATAATACAGTACCTAGCCTACCTTAGCATAGTAAATAAAATACACAGTTGTAGTAAATAGATTTATTAGATCCTCACAGAAAATTTCGGGTTATCGTGTCTTTATCTTATATTTGTTTCTACATTGAGCAAAAATACAAAAAATACTGATGTCAAAATGACGATTAAATGCAATATCATCAACGCGATTATATCACAATAGAAAATGACGTATTTTTAAACAATATAAGATTAAATAAGATTAATTTATTTTTCCAGTTTTGTGATTTTTTAAGCATGATAATATAAAATTTGATATATTATTATTCTAAAAGTGACAGCTGAATACATACGTAATAAGTCAAATGTGAGCGATATTTCTTTTTCATCTAGAATTTCAGCTAACTTGTTCTTATTAAAATATTGCTGTCCATTTATTCAATCGGAAAGTGAATGATATTGAATATGAAATAAAAAAAAATGCTGTGTGGAAGGAATTATTTACAGTGTGATATCTCAGAATATTAATTTTGGAAACTACGTTTTGGAATGTGGCTTCAATTGTCAACATAGGGTCATTTCGCCAGCGACAGGTGTAATTTCAAAAAGAATTTTGAGTCAATGAATGATAAATACATATTTTTTCGCTTTCATTTCATTAAACAGGGATTAAGTAATGTAACAAACTAAAAATAAATCATTTAATATTGTACCAAGCATAAAATAATAGAAGTTTACAAAAAAATGCCAATTCTCCCAGTGACCGGCCCCCAAAATCCAATGGTCAGCCGTTTGTTGGCCAGTGTTCGGCCATCACTATGAAACTTCATAAATATCGCGAACGAATTTACTGGGAGAAGACAGAACAATAAAACACATAAATTTAAGACGTCGACTGAGGGTGCTTGATGGAATTTCAATATCAAATTTGAATTATTTAGATCCTGTACACTTTCATGTATTTTGTCACTAACGACCCGGGTTTTGCCTTTCGGCATCTTCAGGCATTCGAGCGCACGAATGGACTCGAACTGACAGACAGTAATTTTTTTCCTACCTTTACTTTCCTACTGAAACTATTACGTGGAGTCGTAGTTTCCCGGCTAAAGTTAGTGCTAGGGTGGGCACAGACTAAGTCTTTATATTCCTTTCCCGCATGTAAGCTAGTTAAGTACTGCTATCTAAAAAAATTCTATCAGCCGAGGGCTTTTGTGTGGGGAAAACACTTACGAGAATGATAGTCTTTGAATCATTTAAAAAAGTTCAATTGTTACCAAGAATTGTTCTTAATGTCGGCGTAAGCTTGAAAAGCTTACTATTCTTATTTTAGACATGCCCAGTCTCTAACTGAAATGTGCGAGCCTGGATCGTTACTTTAAGATTTATCTCTTAGGGCGATTAATTGAAGACCGGCGTGGCCGTCGGCCTTTTCCGTATCCGCCTCCGCTAAAGAAGAGTTTCCTGTAAGAGAGGGGGACGGGGAGCATAAGAATTTGGACATCGTCTTGACAAGGTTCTTGGAGACTTTTAGTTGTAGTTTAAATTTTTGTATTTTCTCAGCTTTGAGAGCTGGAGCGAGGTGAGGACCCTGTTTCAATCTCTCCATGAAGCTAGCGCGATGTAGACTTAGGGTCTCTTAAATGTCAGGGCCTTTGTACCAAGCACGGAGGTATCGCGTGTTGGGATTTTTCCTCAAGCCTGAGATTATGCGCAGGCATTTATTTTCGACCCTCTGTAGGAGAAGGAGATTGCTGTCGGAGATGTTTACAGATCATATGGGAGACGCATACATCATGGTCGCATAAATGTGGAATGATTGTATATATCTATCCTTTCGTCGAATTGCATCCCGTTGAAACCCACAATGCTATTATAATTGTAAAATCACTGGTAATTCTAATAATTAGTTGGAAAGCGGCAATTCGCCACTCTGTTAATGCGTTGTTTACAAAATAAGGATTAAGGCGATTCTCGAAATTTTAACTCAGGTATCAGTGTGGATCCTAGACTTATAATATTTTATCTGGTAAAAATAGTTGTCGTATTTTTATCTTCAATATAAACGTAGACACTGTTTACTGTCTGATAGTTCGAGTCCATTCGTGCGCTCGAACGCCTGAAGATGCCGAAAGGCAAACCCGGGTCGTTGGTGACAAAATACATGGAAGTGTACAGGATCTCAATAATTCAAAACACATAAAGCTGCAAAGCATGACAACATAAAGTATATTTTGTTAGCGATAGCCATACAACATGAATTTATCGAAATTTGTGAAGTAAAAATGTGCTTTTCTTAATTGTGTATTGCATCACATAGGACAGTATAGTGCAGATATACATTCGCAAGTGGCAAGACTACCTACACGAATTTAAAAAAAATGTTTTTTTAAATGTACCCACTATTATTAAAGTTTTAAACTCAAAAGGCCGACCACTGGCGACGGCTGACTTTAAAAACACTCGCCCTAGTATGCGTATATTTTTGGAATACAAACATTTCGATATCTCTACTTTTATTAAAGTTTGCTAAAAGTGAATAATGAGGTCTTGTAAAAAAAATCTGAAATTTATTTCGAATTAATTTCGACGATAGAATAATAATAGAATAATAGAAGGGTAATATGAAATAACATTTTTATGCATGTTTCAAAAACATGTTTTAATTTGGTGTAAACAGGTGCACACCGCACACACTTTTTTTAATACGCCTTTTGAAATAACAAAATGGTTTTGAACAATTTATGTAATATTGAAAATACTTCATGCGTGTGGCATTTGATTTATAAATAGTTGGAAAGTGAAACTACTCATACTGTATTCCGGTTTTTTATTTACATATCGTGTACTATTAATTACAATGTTTATTGTTTGTTATTAATTTTATCGTTGAACGAAACCATCGTTTTAACAATACCTGTAGCGAACTATATTTCCTAAGTCATTTTTGTAGGCAGCCAATATATTTAAAAAAAAATTTTAGAATACATTGAAGCATATATCATATCAAATACGGGGCTACCCACGGTTCACCACCACGAAGGTTGCGGTGCAAATCCATGCAGCTCTTCATTGAAATAAAAATATACGTATTACAGAGTTCCAAAAATTCAAAGTATTTTCAATTGATAAATTTCCTGAAAAACTTCTACAAGAATAAGATTAGCCGAATTAAAAGTGTCAGAACATTTGATAATGCTTTATTGCCAAATTCATTTATTTTTGAGTATTTTTCTTGGTATTACGTTTTTTCTATTTCAAAAAATGTATCGGTTTTTAATGTTATCGACAAGAATATAATTATTATATTTAAAAAGAATAATAATGTTTCGTTAATATTCAAATCAGAAGACTTAGGCTTATGCAAAATACCTAAAGTGACCCATGGCGAGAAACTAGTTTGACATGCCTGCCTGTTTTTATACTTGAATTTTCCCTATGCAAGATTGCAATTGTAACATTAAAAAAATGTACGCTGTTTGGTGTTTTATTCAAATAATAAAACTCATTGTTTTCAATATCTTCACAGACTGAGGAATTATTCATTATTTGTATGGTATTTGGCTATCCGAAAACATTATGCACTCGGCTTACCATGTACAATCAAATTTTGCTTGATATTATGTGATTATACAGATGATTTTTTAAATAATAAGTTTCAAGTGCAATATAAATTGATTTCAATGATACCTTATGAGAATGATAAAATAAGATACTGATTTTACTGTGTAAATGAACGTTTTAATTGATATATTATGATATAAGTCTTATTATTATTGCGGTATTCTTTTTTGTAAATTTAGTACAGCTTATAATATGTCGTGCCAAAAGGTCAGTGATAATGGATAAGAAGATTTCGTTTTAAATGGATTGTTGAATATTTGCATTCAATAAAAATAATTATTTTTCATGTAATTTAAAAAACACATAATATATCTCTAAAACGTTTGACAGATTATAAATATACCTACGTTTGTTTATTTTAGTTTCACGAGATAATGTTTTTATAAAGCCGTATTAATTAGCTGAAATGAAGTGGGGATATAATTTTGATTTGGTTTATTTTTTAATCTTACGTAATTATGTACTTTACTTCGTAAAAAAGTTGAACGCTCTCACGAACAAGTTATAATATTTTTAACGAAAACTAGTTTTTACATTTTTAAATACATTACAAAACTTTCATAAGTATTTGATAAACCATTATATCTTTTAGTCAACGACATAAATTTAAAAAAAGTGTTTTCAAGGACTTTGAGGTATAAAGTAATAAATCACTTTTTTATATAAAGTGAGCATAAATATTAAAAACTTACTACAATTTAAACAATCAAAAAATAAGCGCGTGATATTTTATTATTATCGATTTCGATTAGTAACAGCTAGATGTCTGAAATATTAAAATGTATTATGTAATATACTGCATGTTAATTGTCACGATATATACTTTTTAAATAAACATACAATTTATTAAATATACGTGTCTAATAAATTGAGCCAGTTGACAGTTTTATATATTATAATTCTTGTGCAGTTGCTTTGGTGACATACAATATAACAATTACATCCATGCCTATAGATGTTTTATCAAATTATGTAATAGAAAAATGATAAGAAACACAACAAATTAATTTAAAAAATGTAATTTTATTCGAAAAACTACTTCCATTTTACATGAAATGTTGCCACTGAAATTTTCATTTAAACAAAAAACAAAAAGTTACTTGAATTTGAATATGGAATAGGAATACATCCAAATGATTTTATATTTGTATTTTTCAGTTATTTTGTTAGTTCTCAGTAAAAAGTTATTTTTCAGTAACGAAAATAAAGTTTTAAATACAATTAAAATGCGAAATCTTTCAAATTTGTGTAATTCATTCATTATCTACATCTATAACCACAAAAGTATCATTAACGACTATAAGTCAAATTTACTATTAAATATTAAAGTATTCAAACAAATTTCACCACGATCATTTCTACCATTTTCTTTGGCTATTTATAGAAGGAACTTCATCCTTCATTACAGTACAAACCTGTTTAGTATAAAGTATTTTAATATATCTTGTATTGTATGCCGCGTTAGGTAAACGATGTGTCATTCCGGCGCAATTCATGTCTGGTTAATACAATCAACTTCAACAAATGATTTACTTGTGCTGTTTTTGTTTAATTTACATCTCACAGTCAATTTAATTCAGTTAGTGTGCCGTCACATCACTTGTTATTCGACAAAACATACATTATTAATGAGTGCGGCTTTACTGCTAAATTGATGACTTATCTCCATCAAAATGATTATTTAAAAAATATATGTATTTCTAGATAGAATCATTATATTGAGAAATTATTGAAGATTTGTATAGTTCATCGAGTATATCTCTATCGCTAATTTACGGTGAGATAAGAAAGGCTTCTTAAAAAACAATAAGATATTATCAGTGTTTCCTGAATATAATTTCAACGATTGTACGAAAATAAAAAATGTTGTATTTGTTAAAATCATATTTCGCAATGCCACAAGCGTCAATGATTTTTTACAATAAAGATTAATTAATACTATGCTTATATTGGTCATATAATTATTATGATATATATTATTCTGTCACTAAAATTACCAAGATATTGATTGTGACAATAATAATTATTCTTATGACCAGGTAAGTAAACAATAATATTTGTAATAGCATATCAATATTCAATAACGTTTGTTCTTAAAAAGGAATATATGCACGAATTATTATCAATGTATTTTGAATTCAGTTCGTATTGTTTTATCTGTTTTTCAGTGTATATTCAATGGAAAAAAATAGAAATGTCACGTAATAGTGCAAACATCATAAATTTCTAAGTAATATTTGCGGAATATTTCTATAAAACAAATTTACCAAGCAAACAGTGATACGCCTTTTGAAAACGGTTGAATCGAAAAATAAATTGATGTGTAGATAGTATAGCTCAGATAAAATATTTCAATAACAATGAAACAAACAATATGTGTTGAATCACTAAGCAATTTGATGATAGCAAAAAATATGATTGAAAATAAAATTGAAATTGGGGAATAGTAATAAATTGATTTTTCGCACCTGATATCACGGCTAACCACTGAGGCCACTGCTTGTTCCTGTTTATCTTCCCTTCATTCGGATAAGAAGGCGTACTTGAAGTCATGTTGATTTTGGGAAACTTATCAATCACTCAATCAATAATTAAAGACACTCAACCAAACAGGTGATACGAAGTTTACTAAAATCACTATAAAATGCAGCGCTTAAAATCATATTGCATTTTATTTGTTCTTGAAATAAACCATGTATATCACACACGTGAGTTCACTTTAAAAGCGTATCCTTATTCACTTGACACTATCGTAAAACTAAGTGTGCCATAATAGCAGAAATCACAGAATTTATTATTTAATTATATATGTAATTAAAACCGAGGTAATATTGTCTGAAGACGTTTACTTTATCGCTAAAGCGATACAAGACTGCGGATTGTAAACGATTTAATCGTTTTACAATCGTACAAAGTGTTTTGTGGACTTAGAAAATTGCTATAGATTATGATAATTATTTAAAAGTTCAAATACGCTCGCTTGGCATTGTTTGAATGCGTTGGCTTTAGCTGAGCGCTTCGTTTAAATAACGCGGCGTGCGCACGAGTTCCGTTTTATAACCCGGCGAAGTTTGTTTTGATACTTTGTGCACCGGTAGGACATTATTTTATATGCATGGCACTTTCAAGTTCGCCGTTCATGGATCTTATCCACCCGCTCTTTTCTGCTCACAAGTTCAATGATCCAACAAATAATCATCAAAATTTCTTCATATTTCATATATTTATAAATTAATCCCTGCTACTATATTGTTTTTAAATCATGTCTGCTTCCAATTTGTAGACTCATACAGACTCATAATAAAACGTCTTGAGCATTTGAAGATAGCAAGTTTGCTGGATGGATGAAACGTTACAAGACTTTCGAGAGCTGGGTCCAGCGATTGGCGATGGAAAGCCAAGGAGGCTGTCAATGTTCACCCTAGACTGTAGCGTAAGAGAAAAAAAAAATAGAGTTTTTCAAAATAAGCGGTTTTACCAAGAACTGATTATAGCCGAAGGTAGAGATAGAAGCATGAGGATTGTAAGGGTTTAAAAGATAGTAACTAATATTCACAATATAAGGTTTTTTTTTTTTTTCCTACCTCTTCTTTCCTACTGAAACTATTATGTGGAGTCCGCGAAGCGGGCTCCTAGTTTCCTGGCTAAAGTCAGTGCTAGGGTGGGTACAGACTAAGTCTTTATATCCCTTTCCCGCATGTAAGCTAGCTACGTACTGCTGTCTAAAAGATTCTGTCAGCTGAAGGCTTTGTGTGGGGAAAACATTTAAGAAAAAACCCCATACGAGAATGATTGTCTTTGAATCATTAACAAAAAGGTTAAATATAAGGCTCTATTTTTAGGATTATATAATACGAAGGGGGGGGGGTAGAATTAAATGAAAACATTAAAAACTCTCATGGATTTGGATACGAAACCATTCGTCGAAGGGAAATGAATGAATGATAGTTTTTGTTGGCTCATTCGATCCCATGACCTGGCCTACAACTGAGCGTTGGCCACTCAGCTACGGGACTGGCAGGCCTTTGGATACCAATTCATAATTCAATTGAAAAATTAACGAATGTAATTTTCCATCATTTGGGGATTCCAACCCTGGACCGTATAATTGAGCAATACAAATACAATAAGTTGATGTAGCAATAAAGCTAGATCACAACCGTGGGTATCCGTTAAATTCCTTGAAATAACTCATGAACTGTCTTCTAGGTAGATTTTTTTACGAAAATCGATAATATTTTTTACATTTTGCTCATGCTTTTAAAGAGTAAATATAAATTTTGTTTTAGGTAAAAATGAGTAGTTATGTATTTAAAATGAATCCAAAAGATGTCGAAAATGTCGTCAACAATAAATGCAAGAATTGTCTTGCTGCGCATACACTTATTTTTGAGATTGTATATTAATTGGCACTTAAATGCATAGATAATGTACCTTTAATTTTTGTTCAAACCTTTCGTTTGGAATTTTTTACAATGAATGCCTGGTGTAAGACTGAACTTTTTCATTAATGAATCTCTGGTTATTCGTTATCTTAATCTTAATAAAATTGGAATGACAATTATTTTATAATACGTAGATACATTGACGTACTGATTAATAAACGGCTCTTAAAAGGGAACAGTAGACTTTGCACTATTGCATTTTCGTCCAATGGAAAAAGTAAAGTTTTCATGTCTGTCTAGTATAGAGTTAAAATCTGTTTTTCAAATATTTTTTAACTGTTTGAACTCTTTAGAGTTTATTGCAAATTGCCAAGATTTGATGTCTAAGAAAAAATCGCTGAAAAAGGTTTGTTATATATCAAATAACTTCAAAAGAAACGAAACCATTTGGACGCTTAGAAATTCTTATTTTTTAAATATAAAATATACATAAATTTGAATTGCGTTTTTGCACGCTCCAGTAAAGAATTATTTGTTTGTGAAGTTATGAGTTCACATAATTTTCTGACGATACAACGCAAAACTATTGTAAAATAATTATCTTTAATGGGTTACTACAATAAATATAATTAATTGTTTATCAAGAAAGTAACACATACTTACAAGAGTCAATTCGTTATTAAATACGTCGTGTTTTACTTAGAATTCGTATTTAAATAAGCCTTATTGTGAAGCACAATAAATTTATAGTAACCAAATACTCCCCGCCCCATAGTGTTATGCTTAGCAAGAAGAATAAAGATACCTTTAATATGCTCGCAAGAATATCTTATATCTGTTTATTTAACATGTTTATTTAACAAGATACTAGTTGCTCGCGAATATGGTCTATAAATTACAGCAATGTTAATGAAATACCGAAATTATTACATGGAAGTAATCAAAAAAGAAATTTTATGCATAATAAATAAAATAGCTATTTTACATTGTTCTTAGGTGCATCCACAGTTTCTATAATTCTGTCGTCGTCGATTAAAATTTATAAATATTTTTTTTAAGATTATCTTATGATACTTAATGGGTGTTATAATTTAACTACATCCTACTAGCATTAAAAATCAATGTGTGATTCTTTAAAAAGTTATAAATTCAGAAAGTTGATGTAATATTAAATGAAATTTGCAAAGCTTCCAAAAATTTTATTTGATTATTGTATTGGATATTTCACATTTCATTTTCTTAATAACTGCACATCAAATTTTACTGCAAGATTCTTTTGTTAGTAGAACCTGTTTTGATTTTAATTTCAGGCTACAATTTGGTTGCATGTTTTTTTTAGAATAAGCGTGTAGTCATAAACATGTGTCGAAAAACATAAACAATGATTAAAAATGAACAATTGAATCCATTCCTTTATGAACCGTACCTGTTCTGGGCAATGCACTTTAGTACGCTGAATAATATACTATGATAATGATGTTTTAAATCATTTTATGTTTTGTAAGACATGTAAATTTTGTTAAGTAAAGTAAAGTGATGGATATTGAAGACAGTATAACCAAAAAAGTCTTAGAAAAGTACATATCTGTACATATCGACATTGACTGACCAATTCATGTAATTCTGATTTCGCGAAAATTGATATTGCAGTATTTTGTTAGATGTAGATATCCACTTAAAATGATGATGACATGAAAGATGGGAAGGCTTTTGCACTATATTTATTATAATAATTATAAAAAATTGGCTACACTACTTACGAACGAAAAAAGACCATTAATCAATTTAATGCGACATTTTTTTTCGAATTGTTACTAAAACACGTAACATGTTTGCTACTGAAAAGGCAACGGGCTTACACTCATACTGTAACTGAATTTTTATAATACATTGCCTTTTTCTCAATTAATAGAAAAATTATGTCCTAAAATTTAATAAAAACGGTTTTTTTTGAAAAACATTATTTAAAATTGTTTTTTTGAATTTTTTCATGCTTTTATTTCTATATAAGCGATACCGCCGCCGGCAGATCTAAATAATATCAGTTAACTTTAACTATGCGAATCCTAGTTGTAATTGTATGGACTGTGCTAACATATAATCAGCGTTAAATGTTTTCCTCTCTTAAATCACGTTGATTATGGTTGAAGGTGTATATATTATTTATGTTTATTTTAATACAATTTGGTATAAATAGGTATTTCTTTTTTTTATTACTTAACTGTTCTTGATTTATATTTTAACAGATACGTATTTAGCTCGATGAGGAAAAAATACCTGTTTTTTTATTGTATGTCAGTTATTCAAAAAACCCTAGTCTATGTGAATGTATTTTATCATTTCATTAATTTTGCACACATTATAATTTTCTTAATACGTTTTGATAATATTGATATTATTATGTATCAAGCCGAACGATTCATTCGTAAAATGATTTGAAAAACTATTGGAATTTACGCGCGAAAATTTCCCGATAATATTTCGATGATAACCTATAATCATCGGAATGATAATTTACACGAGTATTATTTCATTATAACGTGTGATCGTATTACTACTTCAAGAAATATTTACAACTGACTGTATTTCTCTTACGGCTATTCAACGTATTATTCATTAGATATTTGATATTTAATATTATTGAAAAGAGTTGAAAAAATATTCGGCAACATTTAATTTTCCAAACATTTGATCTCCCGGTAAACATGATGGATCGTTGTGATCCTGATAAGCCGTGAAGAATTAATGAATGATGTAAAAAGGAAAAACACTCTATCAATCCTCTGGAAAGTCGTTGGGCACAGGAACACTTTGTATTATACAGTTACGGCTAAATAGGATTTTTTGTACAATGAATCATTATTTTTACCAACAAAATTACTTTTGTGTTCGATTCTTCAAATATTAGATATAATTATCTAAGATAAACAAGAACATCATTTATGAATAGGATTAGCAACAAATATACATGTTTCCTTACTTATAATGATTTGAAGCGGTGCCTTAATGCAATTCTAGTCGTGGATCAGAATGGTAAATTAATAATATTTATATATATTTGTTTATAAAGTGTAAAATACGTAGCAACTAGTTCTCAGTTTGGTGACAAACAAGAATTTACTATTTTCATGAATTCGGCGATAACTTTGTGAAAATTCATTTTTAATATAAAATTAAAATTGATAACTTTGATATTTCACTTGTTTTATCACTAACGTAATTATTCAATCAGTGTTTATGTCTTAACCCCCTCCCCACGTCCGTTAGAATAGAATAAAACCCACCCAGCATTTTATTTTTAATGTAAGAATTAGAATTATTGTTGACCTTTAAAATAAATTACCTTGCGATATGGTTAGTCTGAAGATGCTTCTTAAAGAGGCAAAATGCGTCACGTTAGTGATAAAACAAGTGAAATAACAAAGTTATCAATTTTAATTTTATATTAAGAATTTACTATTTCTTTCCCGTATGAATTCTTTTTGTTTCCATCATTCAAACAAGATGGCGAGCATTTTGTTTCTAAATTCAAAATTCTATTTTCAATGTTAATTACACATATTTTTTTTTTAATTGTATTTAAAAGCTACAGCTTTATTTTCAATAATAATCTATTAACCTCCTAACTATTTATGTGAAATTTAAAGGACTAAGTAGAGACTTTTTAGTAATTATTTTCAAATCTTACATAGTATATAATATTATTAAAATATTTATTATCACTAAAAGCAAAAAAATACATAGTATTACGATATCAGAATTTATAATTTAACTGAATATGTTATACAGAAATATTTTGAAAATCCGGTTTTATCGATTCGTTCACGGATAGATATTTGAAGCAAAATGGACACAGGGCAAGAACCAAAGTCTACGTTATTCAGCATTGTTATCTTATTAGACTGTAGAGTAACATGTGATCAAAGAGTGCTGTATTCTATTGCTACTATTAGATACGTATAACTGAGTTAACCAATTTCGGTCACAAATTGAGAGACTTTACACTTACTATTTCATACAGGAAAGTTTTTTATAATATACAAGCTTAGTTTTATATAATAAACGAGTACTCTCATTATACGAATCTTTTCTTGGATTCTGTCAAAATTGAGTAAAGTCAAATATGTGAATTGATGGTCACTGAAAAATGTCGAAATGTGGATGAAGAAAAAAGATAAGAATTCGTGGAACCTAATATTATACGTAATATGAATATCGTTGCTACTGTCGGTTAACCAGACATCCAGTTGACAAGCCAGTGTGGAAAAAGCTATCGATTACATTACATTGTTTAACAGTTTTTATTCCTCTCTTTGCTTTGTCATGATGATGAATTGGCATACGACCCTCGCGATGACATTATTGATACTGAGAAAAATTCTTGGCTTATCTGAAAGTTCTAGAGGTTTTTCACATCAAGTGAAATAAATATGGTAAATACAATAAAAATGATTGATTTGGAGAATCTGTTTCCCTACTAAATAGTTTCGTTAAACAATCTGTATTGTAAAGTAATAGGTAATCATTTGGTTTAGCTCGATTTTTCTGTTAGAATTTTTTAAAAAATGAAACACAATTCGTTTGTACTACTTCCACATATTTATAATGATCAGCTGATATTCAGTTGATAATGCTCGTGGTGAGTGAAAGCGGTCCTGATCATTATAAACATGTGGAAGTAGTACAAACGAATTGTGTTTTTATTTTTAAAATATAATGCCTTTCCACCAAGAATTAACAGTTTACAACTTAAAAGTAATTTCTGTTAGAACTTAAAATATTGATTTTATTATTTATCTTTCTTTACTCTTATTTCTAAATAAATGTTTGTATAAAATAATGACAGTATAAAACGAATATATAATCAGTCTAAGATTAATTGCAATAATACAAAAAATTCTCTGAAGACAGTATTAGTTGAAGATTTTTTTTTTTCATCGATTTGAATTATTGATATATTGGAACTAATCATAGACTTGATAAAAAAGAACTTTTGATCATTAGTCTCCAATCCCAAAAAGGCACTGAAGTTACTTAAAAAAAATTCTAGTTAGCCAAAAACTGAAACTTTTGGTTCGTACCAAAAAAGATAATTTGCTTTTAAGAACGCTTGATTGTGGGAAATGTCGTCTTTCTCATATATACATAATTAAGCAGTGTATTCGTTTTGAATGCCATTCGTACTTAAACAATACACGTATTATTTTTGGATAAAGCCTTACAAGTTCGACAGCAAGTTATAAATCACATTGTAATTCTGTCAATTCTACAAATGGAAGAAATTAATTTTGCAATGATTTCTTCTGCATTTATATCGTTAAAGAATCTTTCGCGAGCTTATTAAATTACCGGTACAAGCTACCGGTAGCAAGCGAGCGGCCATTTGACAATCACTGCCAAAGTCATCCAAGCTGGCAAGTTTCTTAGAAGGATTGGTTCAAACTGCGTTGAAGGTTAAAATGTCAAAATCAATTCAGTTTCGAAATAGATTATCAGTTTAAAAAAGAAACATATTAAATTACCAAAAAATCTTAAATGGAATTTGTAAAATAAGTGTTGTTGAAAAGTTTTGAATAACATCACCGTTTTGAAATTTGTATTTTGAATAAACATTTGATAAAATTAAATCGTTTTTAGTGGTAGCGTATTATGCTAAAATAAATATTTACAAGGCTTAACTGACATCAATACATGCAAAAAAAAATTTTCTCACAATCATATTGTTTAGATCCTGAGACTATTTCATTTATTAATACAAATAATGGTGTGACGACTGCAAAAATTGTTTCATATAAGAGTTTATAAAAGTTTTAGAAGAGTATTTACGCGTTCAATTTGGATCACAATATTTATAATTCAATATAAAATCAAAATTGTTATCAATATTGATATGGAATCTCTATATTCAATGCAAGCTTACATTGACCTCTTATTATCAATAAAGTAAAAATATACAAGGAAAACTTATATTTATACATGAACCTTAAATTATTATCGTTTCATAGTGTCTAGAAAATTTATTATTTTTATGGGAAACAAAACGGATTGCGTATCGGATAAATATTTTTCTCCGAAATAAAAAAAGTAGTGCATATTAATAAGATTAATAATTATCGGTATGTTATTGGTAAATATAACCTATATATAAATTGATTTATAGGAAGTTAGTTATACATATGAATGGAATGGCGTTCTTATTATGTAAATAAAAAATTGTTTATTCAAATTCCTTTTAACAATGTACCATTATGGCTTATTTAAAAAACATTGATATTGCATAATACTTCATTAGCTATTTCCCTAATACATATATTATTCATTTCATTTACTCGCCGTGATTCTAAGAAAATGGATCATTTGTTTATCGATACGAATAAGTGATTTTAACTCCATGAGTTCTCATGTAGAGATAATTTTACATTTTTTTTTAATTTCTCTTAAACATAAATATAATCACATCAAAACAATTAAAAAAAAACATTTGTTTCACTACGAAGGAAAATTTTACCAGTGAGTAGTTTGTCATTTTTAAATTGTGAATTTAATACCAAAATGAATAAAAAAATATATTGCCTACTGATCACAAAAGAACATGTCAAAAATATATATTATAATTGGGGTTTCTAATTAACCGGAGATTTTAACTAACCAGTTTTTGGTTTTTCTTTGACAAAAAAACCGGTTAACCGGTTTAAGCCGAAATACCTTGTTTCATTATTTTCAAAAAAATGCTACAAAAGTATTTTATTTAACTGCACAAAATGTCAACGAAGAGTGTTTTTTTTTTTTACAACAAACAAAATTTTAATGTTAAAACTAAACTTAATGATAAAAAATTTTAATAATATATACTTTTTAAAAATACACCAAATTAAGAAAAAAGGGGTAAATTATAAAACTCATAAAAAGAGTAATATTTGAACGAATTTAAAAAATATTACGACATAAACTGGAGAAATTTTAAATACTTAGATTAAAGCAGAATATAATAAAACAATTGCAAAACATACTATATCTTGTACAAAAAAAATATAGTTATACACACGGAGCACAAATAAAATGAAAAAGACGAAAATATCTAATCAAAATAGAATGAATAATAATTATTATAAATATATACTTATGGACAAAAATATTTTTTCCGTATGTTTAATGATAAAATTATCAATTACGTCTACAATACACTAGAAAACTCAAGAACAGTTTGTATGATAAAACAAACGTTTAAAAATTTGTCTATTTATTGAAACAATACTTGAATATTCATTTTAAATTTAAAGTGCAATTTACAGTTCATTCTAATCATGAAATCTTTCATCAATTCCCGCGTGTCGTTGTGATTTTGGATTAGCCATCAGAACAATTGATATGCTCTTACGCATTTCATTTATTGTATTGGTCTCGATATTAATGTCCCCGGTATTCCATCAATTATCAGTATCTATGCTTTGGAAAAAAAGGTGTTTTGTTAAAATGTGAACAAACGAATATTATAAAAATGTGGGTCCTATGGTCAAGAAAACATTTGGTTAGGTTAAGTCAGTGGTGATATAACAACTTGCCGCTCGAATATTTATTATTATTTTTGGCAGTCATATTTTTTATGACGGTTTATTTTGTCAAAAACATAAATTTGCGAATGGATATATTGTATGACCTGAACATCCGACTAATTAGGGTAAAGTAAAATAGAGTTTTATTCCACAAATTTCTATAGCTTACTCTTGAAACAAACTTTCTCAAGTATTACTACCTATATAAAAAAAAAGCCATATATATATATAATATATCTTTAAATGCAGCAGGAGAATAGAATTTTATTCCAACAAGCAAGTAACGGAAATATTCATAAAATAACTAGCACGCATAGACATGAAAATATTTAACGAATTGTAGGTTATAAACATAATTGGCTCTATGGTTCAGCGGTTAATGTTGTTGGATACGGTTACGGATGTCTCGGGTTCAAGTTCCGGTGCGGTCAGTTTCATAAATAGATTTTTTAATTGATTAATAGATATCTGTTCTTACGCATGAACTTTTGTGATGTCTGAAACTCCCTACCACCCATCGGACCTACTCTCTTCGAAGAAAAATAGGTTCAGCAACTGAGTAAAAAACAGTTCTCGTAGAAACAATTGTGTTAAGATACCTCCATTAGGAAGACATATGCTCCAAGTTGGGAGCAGTCATCGTAAAAAAAATATTGATCTAAATATTTTGCTATTTTTCACTTCTTCATAATGGATTTCTACCAAGTTATTGCTAATCAATCAATTATTAAAGAGTACGATCAGCCTATAGGAGCAGTCAACTCAATGGATTTTTATATTGAAATATTTATTTTTATTATTTTATACAAGGTAAACATAAAACTAGCACTTAACAGTTGTAAAATGTCAACATTATTTAATTTTATTATAATTGTAATCTCCTAAAAGTACTGGGTAAGTATGATATTTTATGTCGCTAATGCACGATGGCGTTTATAAAGTACAAAGTGTTTTTGGGTGAAAATATATCAAAAAACTGTTTTTTTTCATTATTTTTCCTATAATCTCACCTATTCATTGCATATGAACATATTTTTTTTATTTAAAAGTTAAAAATCATGCATTTAAGCGTAATTCTTTATTGTATAAAATATTTCTGCCCATAATTTCGACACCTTTGTGACAGTGGCGATTATTCAACAATATATACATTTTTTCCTCTTAAAGGCGTTAAATTTTAAAAATACTATAGATAAAAGAATTTTTAAAAATATTTTTATAAACTCGGTTAACCGCATGAAATAAACCGGGTTTCGGTTTTTTTCAAAACACGCAATATATCGGTTAACCGATTTCGGTTTAAGCCGGGTTGGAAGCCCTACATAATTATAATGTTTACGTTTTTACACCCGCTTACTTTGTCAAGGTAATGTTACATAAACATTGTTATGCAACGAAATGGTATTAATTACCTGATTGACGTTTCACACCGAATTAAACATTTTTTGTAAAAAGATTAAGCAAATAAGTTAATTCGTTTGAGTAAGTTTGTTATGGTATTTATAGTATATTTTTATTTCTATAGCGGGGAAAAGATTTTTTATAGAATTATGTCTTAATTTCTTATAGTATTAAATTGATCCGTTATGCCATATTTTTAATGATTATTATAATTCCATTCCACCCATCTCACCCTAAAAGCGGGGCATAGCGAGAGCGATTATCTAACCATTAGTCCTGCCCTAACCTTATCTTTATATCTCTACTCTATTCGAAAAATAGAGGTTGAGAAACTGAGTAACAAGAATTTCCCGTTGAAAAACTTATGTTGAGATATCTCCACTAAGAGTCCATATGTTGTACATTGGGAGCAAACATGGTAAAAAATATATATTTCAGAGTTTTGTTACATGCTAAATTTTGGAACTTTTTATTCCAAAATAAATGACAATTAAAGTTTACAAATTCTATCTATTTTATTACACTGGACATAGCTCAATACATTCTATTAAATAAACTATTTAAATAATTCTGTTTATTATTGTTTCTTGAAAAGAATGGAATGAGGTAAATATCGTATGAACATTTGATTAAGATATTATTGTGATAATGCCAGAACGAATAAAAACGCTTATACTCCAGACATAATTATTTATATATTATATTATAGACATTGAATGTAAAACTGGACTGTATTTATTACATTTAACATAGTCAATTGGAATCATAAGGATCTTTTAGAAATAAATCTCGTCTCGTGTATGAGTAAAACAAGTTTTTATGTTAACTCAATGAATCATTGGATAATATATATGTGTTTATTTATTCATAAAACATCAATGATTGTCGTCTTATACAATCATATGACGTCACTATGACGTTATAAACATAATAATAGTTATACGGTTAATAATGAAACACACTAAATATTTGAGGCTTATTAAAGAAAATTGAATGCTATAAATGAGTGTTTTTTTTAAATCATATTATTGAAGAAATCATTTGGTTGATGGTTAAAAATTATACGTACTACGTTTTTAATAGTCATACTTTTTAGACCATTTTACTATATAAAATGAGACTTTTGAGACGTTCTTTCCACACTTGATTTGATTTAATACCGAACCAGTATTGATATGTTTGTAGATTTGACCATTCTTGGTCTGTTTTTTTTTTGTTGAAAAAGCGCTCTTAGACACGCTAATTTCGAAGAAGTCGAATCTGAAGAAGTAGTCTAACTCTTCGTACTGCATTCCCTTCAATGAATAAAGTTACTGTGCAATTTTTTCCAATGCGTAATGTTCTATATCAAACGTGACAAGAACATCAATAATTAAACGTAGTATATTCGTTCAGAGTGACATCTATGAATTTTAAATATCTTTTTTACACATATCCATTTAATTCATAAAATTTGGTTAACTTAAATTTTAAAAACATATCACTTGATTAAAGCATTTTAAATTATATTATGCCACTAAAATTTCTCTGTATAGGGCACCAATGACGTACTTAAACAGAGACCTACTATTTTTACTATATTTTATATTCAATCATCATAATTCTTGCACTTAATAGAAAGTCATTTACATATCTGAATATCAGATGTCTCTCAACTTATTACTAAAATGCAGGCCGTGTTGGATTCTCATTATTTTAAACCGCCAAAACGACTTAAATTGTCAGTGTGGTGTTAGATATGATTTGGAGCAAGTTCAATAGAATTATTGGAAACAAATTTTTTATTCCACACATTTGGACTACCTACTTACCTAACTATTCAATGAGTTATCATTTTTTTTAGTTATAAACTTCATGTGTTATTAAACATGCAAACAATTGTTTTATTAATACTATTTCGTATTTTTATTTAAAAAAAAACATTTTTTCTTAGTTGCGTGCGATAAAATAATTTTGAATAATGAAAAACTGAACCTTGAAATAAAAGGTAAATTTCAATATGTAGATGAAATAAAATACAGAATTTGTTAATTTACTTCATATAACGTATAATTTTTTTTAGTTGATAATGCTCATGATTAGCAAAACCGGTCCTGATCATTATAAAATATGTAAGTAATACAAATTGTGTTACATATTTTAATATAGTTAACAACTTTGAAGTGTATAATTTTCCAATCTTAAATGTTGTAGAGCCACTTTCAGTATGTCTTTGACCCTATAGATATCGGCACACTTCAAAAAAATCCCTCATAGTAACACCGAAGTCTTTGGTGGTACAAAGTCGTTTCTTTATAAAGAATGTATATCCAACTATGTTTCTTTCAAGGTGTTCAGTCGATTCATGATGGAAAGACATGGAAGCAGTACAAATCGAATTGTGTTTTATTTAAAAATATTTATTTACTCAGCTAACTAGTATGTTTTAAGAGCTGCCTTATCATAATATAAAATATCACATAATGTGTAGCTAAAAAAATTCGATGATGGCCCTAAAATCACGTTTTTCAGTGATTTTTTAATGGTTTCAGTTTAATTTCTAAAATACGCGGATTTCGATTTCTAGTCTACGACTGAGTACCCGCATCATAGAAATTCACTGTAATAATATATATGAAAATTACTCACAAAAAGTCTTTAAATGATAAAGATTGTTTGTCGGGTTTATTTCATCTTAAAAAACGTAAAGCAGCTTTCAATGACGAGTGCTTAAAATTAGGACACCTTATCTGAGAAATAATTACCAAAACAAACATGTATTTTCAACCTCAGTATAATTAAATCAAGCGAATACATTATTATTCAATTAATATAGTTTTTTTTCCAAATGTATTTAAATCCACTTAAGCTGACATGAAAACTTATGAATATGGACATGCTTAAAATGTAGGCCAACCTAAAGATTGATTCAAAATGATATTGATAGTATATTTGCTTTAAAAATAAGACAGTGCCCTAAAACTAAAATAATGATAATTCAATAATATCATAAACATATTTCACAATTACATGTTTTCAAATTTGAGTTAAATGACGAGAAAGAATCAGTTTTTTATTTTAAGGCTCTTGAAGCAATTTGGCAGGAGGTATTCAGTTCTGTCATTCTGTTTGGGAGATTGAGAATATAAAAGTGAGGCAAGGATGTAACAATCTGTATACCTTATAAAAAAAGCTAAAACACTTAAGACTAATTTAACATATAATATATAAAATAGTACACTTTTATACTATTGGCAACTGAAAGTTTTTATTTTGTTTTGCATTCTACTAAATAATGTTTTTTTACTATTACAATAATCGGTTAATTGGTATACATATTAAATCAATACATATATTAACGAGAGAAGACTTTATGATACAAAATAGTGTTTATATCCGCATAAATAAGAATGACGATGTTATGTCAGCTTAAATACAAACCTCGACAGTAAATTAGTATGTGGACAACATGTAATTTTTCTTCCATGCTTGAGTTATTAGTGATATATAATTACTTCAAATTTTCTTGATATTTTTATAGTAAACAATGGGTTGGTTGGTATTTGTTTATTTTACATATTGAATCTGAGAATTCTCTGAAATCAATGATGTTAGGAAATATTTGGTTTCTGTAACTTAGTGGCAATGCGGGCCGAGTAACATAATGCGGGCCGCTAAAAAAAAATGAAAAGTATCATAGTGTGGAGCGCCAAATTATCTGCAAATAATTTTAAAATTATTGAACTGCATTTAAATTGCTTCATAAACAATACCCTGATTAACCATAGGCAAGGCCTTAAACGCTGTAAAGATAAAGCTATACCAAAAAGTTATTTTTAAGTGTTCAATGTTGATCAATATTAAGGTGTCAACTGTCTTGGTGACTGTTCACTTTCATAATACTGAAAAGATATTGTAGGCATATACATATAATTAAAAAAATTTGCACCAATTTCACAGCTGTTATAATTGTACAGCTGAAAATGTTCACAGTTAGTGAAACCGGTCATGATTATTACAAAATTTATTGAGATATTGCACAAGAGTGTGTTATATTTTTGTAAATTTACAATGTTAGATATCATAAAAAATACCTTGCAAAGTGTACAAATCCAATCTCAATCAGGAAATTATTATTTGTTTATTTAAAAACGTTTTTTGTGAATAAAATCCTGAGATGGATATTATTTATTTTTTCATACATGCGTGCATATATTGTATTTACATATCATATTGATTATAAGCATTGCTAATATAGAAAAGTTAAACGTATGCGAAGAATATTTTAAATATCACATGTTCTGCTTTATAAACCGCGTGAGTTGTGAGAAAAACAATAAATTTTAGATTCATTAATATGTTTTATAATAACGATAACCCTTTAATGATAAACTTATGTACGGGCGATAATGAGCTGATATTTGAAAAAAAAACGTGAATTGCTTAAAACATAGAAATTAAATAAAGTAATTACGCATCTCTGTTTAAGAATTTATTAAAAGGCATCAAAAGGTTTGTTAGTGACAACTAACTGATGCTTCAAAAAATGTTCTTTCTTATTGTACCACGAAATTGAAGTGTAAATAAATACAATAAGTGAAGTTCCTATAACATTCATTTTTTATATTCATAAATATTCACACAGCCTGCATTATCGAAAATCTTGCTTCTTGAAAAGTTCTGTTTAATTAGAGTTAATGTAGTAATATTATTTTAATTATTGAGTTAACTTTCAATCAGTGAAGATTGAACGTAACTCAACATTATTTTTTTTAACTTTTACATATCTATCTATTCATATACAAACATTTATTAATGCTACCGTAATCAAGAAATTCATTGCGCATAAAAACAAACCATATCAAATATCTGCACCAAAAATTGCAGGATATTCCTTAATTTGATTTATTCTGTTTCTTGAAACCTTTGAAAGATGATGTAAATCAAGCTGCATTTAAAACATTACGATTTAGACATTGGACTGAAGTATGAAGCCTTATATTGATAGTATCAACAAAATCATATTCTGGGAAAACTATATTACGTATGTTGAATTTGATATACGAACTATTTTATTTAATTTCTTAATCTAATGCGACATATATGCATATATGTACTTACTAAGTAATATGCCAGTCCTTGAGAATATAGAAATAAAAAATAACATGAAAAAATCAGGAAATTAAAAGAATTTTAATATTACTTAATGTTACATATTTATTATCAAAACAATATTACCAAGCATGTGATTTAAAATAAACAAGGCTTTTCGAGTTTTTTTTAATGAACACCTACTTACTGAATTGTTTTTTATAATTCTCAGAAAAGAATGTTTACTTGCAGTTACGTAGGATAATGATAATGATGATAACAAATTATTAGCAGATATTATTATTGGTATTTTAGTTATGAATAATATGTTTTTGACACACTAGAAGAACATTTCACAGTAATTGCAATTCTATACCCATATTTATTAGACATATTTATTTGTTTTCAAACGGCTCCTTTAGTTTTTTTCTCTCAAATAGTCGAGTCATCTTTACAATTTAGGATGTGTCTGACGTCAGTAATAGTTTAATTTACCGGTATTTCCATTTTCGAATTTTGTGACCGCAAATAAAAAAGTGTCACATTCGTTCACATACTAAAAGAAAACAAACATTTTACAAAATAAAATAATATTTTTTATTTTTCACACGAGTATTATAAAGCATAGGTAATAATATTTTATTAACATGAAAATTAAGCATTGTAAGATCACAATACACAGATATTAAACTCTATGCTTTGAACCCGGAACAAGAAAAAGACATTAATTTTTTCCAGCTGAAAACATGTATTGTTATTAATTTATTATATTTACAACACACAACCTAATATATTGTAATTGATCTCATTTTGAATGGTATACATAAGTTGTTGGCGGGATTAGTTATGTATCTGTCAAACAGGTAAGCCACGCTGATATTGTATCATGATGAAAATGGCTTAAACGAATCTTTATATGGTGATATTATATTGTACGCCATTTATATGAAGCCGTAATCTTAAAAGTATGGTTGGAAAAATAATAAATTTACGCCTTGATACAAACTGCCTTAAAACAAAATTTAAGTGCGAGAATAATATTCTGTTTTCAATATTTTTTTCATTGTTTTCATAAATTTAAAAAATGTTATTTTCACCGTTTTCTATTTATTAAACTAGCTATATACATATACTATATATTATAAAGAGTAAGCAGCACCGTCTAATCTACACATTTCTAAGAAATCTGATATTAACCTTGATCACTATAACTATGTCTTTAATTTTCTGAGCGCGTTCTCAAACCTCCACAGAACCGAAACATTGATTTAGTGATAAAAAATGGCGATATTCAAATTCGAAGAATTTAAGCAAAACAATCGCTACCGACATAATTGATTTAGGCTACTCGATGAACATTTTATCAATAAATAATTAGCATACATACTGTTGATTTTGTTGCCAAACTTGATAAGCAATTCGTAGCGTGTATGATATTCTGTAATAATTAAATTTTGAAATTTAGTGTCATGAGTTTCAATGTAGCACTCAATTTTATTGCACGAATTATTTTACCGTTATTTTTCGAGAAAAGCTACAACTTGCCAATAACTTGTTAAAATACAAATAAGAAATAAATAAAGAGGCTGCAAGGTTTCTTATCAAAAGCAGGAAATAAATTAATCACACTTATTTTAGCACTAAATAAACATTTATATTATAGTAAATAATAAGTTTCATTCGAAATATCGACACTTGTAAAACAACAACTTGAATAGAATATAAAAAGAGATAATTGTTTGTAGTATATCTAGTTAATGTTTTATTAAAATGGAAAATAAATACAATTATTAGTAAAAGACATATACTTTAATATCTATATCATTTGTAATTTGACCTCACTCAGATATTGTTCGTTTGATGCCAATTGGCACTTATAAATATAAAAAATCATATTATAATGAACATTGGACATTGAACTTGAATCATGGGAAACTTCCTTTAACAAATTACGGGCATTCTGATAGGATGTCAATTTTATATATTGTTTTCTCAAAATTCTTTGAAATATTTCTCTATTGTCTTTTCATGTAAATAAAAATAAACAAATTTACTGCCGATATAACAATATTCTCATTATATGGATGAAATAATAATATTACTCACCATCTCAAATATGATAAACTATATTATTAATATTCACATGATAACCATATTTATTGCTATTCGTTAAAATAGAAATACTCTTTCAAACTTATTAAATTCGTTATTAAAAAAATTAAAAAGATGGTAGAAATTTAGTAAAATCAATACTGAATATGAAAGCAAATTATGTTTCAATATAAATATGTGTTGATCGTTTTGGTGGAATTGTAAAACTTAAAAACTTCCTTATTAATGCATTTTCACGGCAAATTGTTTGAATCATCGAAAATATAACTATGTTTCAAAGCCATTATCGTCGTTTCTATTCTAAAATTATAAATCTGCATATGCGTTTTTGACAGCTGACAAAAATTATGGATGAGTACATATTTTTTATTATTTTTGTTTTCATTCATAAACTGTTTTTATGCTCCCCTGAAAAACAGAGATTCTGCAGATGTAAAATTTTTAAATGGAAACAACGTTATGCTTTCATCCCTTCTCACCCAACATAAAATACACTCTTGAAATCTGGACATTTACGCAGCAATAAATTTGTTACACCAATTTTTTAGACCTTCAACGTATACTTATGTGGTAAAAAATAGTTAAGGAACTGAATTACAGCCAGTTTCATTAAAGAAATCTTATTTTAAGATTCTTTATTATAAGTTCATATATTATACTTTATACAAGGTGTACACTTTGCAAATGTTAGAGCTTAGAACTTGTTCATTTCACGATAAAATTTATATTCATTTTGAATTACCTTTCCTTTAGTATTTAAAAATATCCAGGTTCTACTTTTGTGTTTATTAATAAAATAATTAATATGAATAATTAATGAAAACAAAAATAAACTACTGTTAGAAAAAAAAGTTATTGTATAAAATTTTTCATACTTGTAAATTTGTTATTAATGTCAAAATAACATCTATCTAACCAATATCTATCATCAAAATCGTGTTATTCCGTGATTATTTTCTATTGAACCCGAAGGAGTATTTCCAAGTTTATCCCACTTTTTCCCTATCAACGTATTCTGAATTTCATCGAACGTTTTACCTTTCGTTTCAGGCACAAGTATGTAGATGAAAAGCGAGAAAACAATTGTAATTGACATAAGAGCTAAAAACACAACACCTCCGCCAAAAGCATCATTTACGATTTGATATAATTTTGATACAACGAATCCAACGAGTGCACCACCAGTTGAAGTTATACACAAACCCACTTCCCTAGAGTTTGATGAAAAAACTTCCCCTGCAATGGTATACGGCACTGAATTTAACCCTATGGCAAATGACACTTGAAGTAGCACAATTCCAACAATTGACAGCATATAAATATTTGAATCAATATACGTATTTTTGGTCACTAAAAAAAATGATCCAAGAAAAGCATCACTTAAAATACAACCAGCAGCCGACAGAAGAAGGAGAGGCTTTCTGCCCCACAAATCAACCACCTTCATAGTCATTAACGCAAGTGTATTTGATATAATTGAATTAATGACAACTGCTATGTTAGAAGGGAACGGCAAATCGACGGAATCAAAAATAGATTCTTGATATAAAGTTGATGTGATGGCCCCGCATGTCTGCTGACAGATAACAGTCAAGGTTACAATTCCTAACGCTTTAGGGTTGGGATGACGTCCAAATTCCTTGATAGACGCAACAACGCTTATTTTTTTCTCGGAGTGATTTTTCATTCTACAAAATTCTTTCTCGACATTTTCATTCTGCATTTGTCTACGAAGTCGGCATAAAGCATTCATAGCTTTAATCTCTTCATTGTTTCGTAAATAAAACAATGGTGAATCAGGAGCGAATACAAACGTCACTAGCATCAATGCAGGAAAAATTATCATTATTTCACCCATAGTAAATATACTGACGTATGGAGCAATGCAGGAAATAAAGAGAGATCCAAAGCTCATACTTATAGAAAATATAACCATGTGCGTTCCTCTGTGTTGGCTTTCAGATATCTCTGAAACATATATAGGAGTTGCTGAAAAACTCAATCCAACAGCAATGCCAGATATAAGCCTGGAAATGCAAAGCATGGCAACACTATTCGAGAAGATAATTAGAACGAAACCCAAAAAGTATGGAATCGCTGATAGTAATACGGTTATTTTTGGTCCTATTTTTTTGGTTAAGATAGCTCCAGCTATCGGACTGATTGCTGATCCAAGTTGCATTAATGAAGCGATCCAGGATGCTTCAGCACTATTCACTAATATTGGTGAATTTTTTGAAGTGAGTATCGCAATAGATGGCGATGACCATGCAAAGCATAATCCAGCGCAGAAGAGTCCCAGGGAAGCTAAAAAAATAATCATATTTTCTTTCCAAAAACAACAAAACACTTTCATAGGCAATTCTCGACGAATTTTCGGTTTCGAATTTATTTCTTTAGCGCTTTCATGTATGTTTTTCATTTAATGCTATCATGGCTATTTGATCTAGAGTTAAAACTGTTCATCCTTCATTATTATAATATAAGGTAAACATTGGTCATCATAAATAAGCGTCTGTTGATTAGATCCAATTAAAGTACTGTTTGTATCCTCAAAATCACAGTAAAATAGTTTTAGTTTATAGTTTACCATTACAAATAAATAATGTTTTCAATAACAACTTGCACTCTTAATGGATTCAATAAAATTGCTCACCTGAAAGTGTTGCTAATACTTGAGGCCACTGTTTATTGTTTGGAATAGGCTTACTCATTTTTGAAAAAAAAAAGCAAAAAAATAAGCTCAAAAATTAATGAGATAGAAAATCTTAATTTAAAGGTAAGAGTTAGCAGTATGAGTGTATATTGATAAATGATCGTTCAACATTTTATAGAGGTGCAACAACTATCAGTCCTCTTTGTACATTTCATAAATTGATTAAAAAATCAAAGATAAAACCAGAGCTTATCATTTGATTGTATTCTTAATTGGCACCGTATTAAATAATACAGTTGGAAATGTCATATATAAATATATTATGAGAAACTAACTATCATCATTATAAAATATAATGTCAGTCATTTTCTTTTTTTGTAAAACGATACTTTTTAACAGTTATTAAAATAGTTATATAATTATATGTTTATACATATAATATTTTGATATAAATATTATAATGCCGTTCATTTTACGCTTAGTTTTATGCATTTAGTGTTCTGATTAAGACATATTTTGAAAAAGCCTCCTGTTTTGAATATACTACATAATTCACCTGATTAATAAATAAAAACAAAGAATCACAACCTTGTGACATTGACACTCAAACGAGCACTATAATATCAGTGAACAACACATTTAACAATCATCCATTTAATGAGTTTTGTATTTCATTAAAAGTTTTTCTTTTCGTTTCAGGCACAAAAACATATATACACACAGAAAAAAATAAAGTAAGAAACATGAAACATAAAAATACAATTCCACCACCCCACGTGTCATTAATTATTTGATATAGTTTTGCCACAACAAAACCGATAACTGCACCCCCAGCAGCAGTAATACACAAACCGATTTCTCGAGAGTTCGACGAAAATATCTCTCCAGCTATTGCGTATGGAATAGGACTCAAGCCGATAACAAAAGATATCTGTAGTAAATTTACAGCAACAACTCCTAAGACAGTAATATAAGGAATATCTAAAACGTCTCTTATAATCAAAAAATATATCCCTAGAAGTCCGTCAGATATAGCGCATCCTATTGATGAAATCATTAGTAGAGGTTTACGTCCCCAAACATCGACCAATTTCATGGCTGCTAATGCAAAAACGTTTGAAACTACCGCTGTAATTATAACTCCTATGTTTGCAGGAAACGGCAGACCAATAGATTCGTAAATAGATTGCTGATACAAAATTGAAGTAATAGCGCCGCAAATTTGTTGACAGATCACAACGAAAAAGACTATAGTGAGGGCTTTCGGATTCGGTTTGTTTCCAAATTCTTTAAAACATGCTTTAACGCTGACACCTTGCTGTGAATTATTTTTCATGATACCAAATTCTTCTTCGACGTCCTTTGAGTCACTCTGTCGTCTCAGTGAAGTCAGAGATTTCAGCGCTTTATCTTCTTTGTTGACTCTTAAATAGTACAACGGGGATTCTGGCGCAAAAATAAATGAAGCCAACATCAACGCTGGAAAAACGATCATTATTTCAGCCATTGTCAATAAACTTACATAGGGTCCTACGCTTATCATAAACAATGCCCCCATGTTCATACTTAGCGAAAAGAAAAACATAAGTGACCCTCTGTTTCTGCTTTCTGATATTTCTGAAATATACAAAGGAGTTGTAGAAAAGCTTAATCCTACTGCAAACCCTGATATGAGTCTTGCAATACACAAATCCAAAACAGTTTTTGAAAACGCAATTAAAATGAATCCCACCAAATATGGAATAGCTGATATTAATATGGTTATTTTTGGACCGAGTGATTTTGTCAGTAATGCTCCAGCAAAAGGACTGAGGGCAGACCCCAACTGGAGTAAAGAAGCAATCCATGCAGCGTCGCTAGTGGTTATTTTAATTGGAGTATCTGGTGACTCGAGAATTACTAGTGACGGCGACGACCACGAGAAACAAAGACCTGCACAAAAGTTTCCGAGACAAGCTGAAAAAAATGAAAAATATTAATTTGGTAAGTTATAAAATACGCAAATGATAAGTCATGAAAGACAATTAAAAACACCTTAAAAGTACTGTAAATATCAGCTGAGTGAGTGTATAACTGCATTTTAAAAATTATAGTAAACCGGAAAGTGTTGCCAATACTTGAGGCCATTGCTTATTTTCTTGTTGATCAGAGTGTGTTTCCATATTTTATTTTATTTTTTGCGTTTCCGTAAATTTCTTATCAGAAATTCTAAAATCGACTGACGTCATTTTTATTCGTATACAATTATTCACTGGCATTAATATTCTATAAGTGAATTCAGTCTTTCCCCACACACATCGCAGGGTTTCAGCTGTAATTAAAACACACAAAAACACAATTTTTTATATCAGATATATCATGTTAAACCAAACTAAATAATACAGTATGGATCATACTTTTTGCATCTATCGAATGCAGCTATTATATTGTGAAATCCAGTTCAGAACATTTTATCGATAAAATGAGAATTTTTTCATTAAAAATGTTGAAAAAAAACGAACAAATTGCGACTTTTATTTTTTCCGCGTATTACATTATACAAATAAGGTTGATTCCAATAGGAATAAAATACAATTATTTATTTATAAGACTTCAATTTGAAAGAAGTAAATCTGTATAAAGTGAATTTATCACTAGCAAGATATTATAATTACATATAGCATACTTAATGTAGGTATATAATTATTATCTGAAATACAAAAAAGAAGTGCCTTATGTATTTTATTTTAACAATAATATCACAAATACCCTATATTGAATTAAGGATTGGTATATTTTGGTCAATATGTGGTATGAATACTCAGAAAACAAATGTGACACTATGCATTAATTTCACAATGTTTTAAAAATAAACAATTATTGAGATTATTGTGGCAAGCTTTGGTATTGAAGAGAAAGTTATAAAATAATATTCATAGCGTCACACGAAAGCGGACCTTCGTGTGTTAATCTGTTTATGCTGCATTTTAAGTTCCATTACTGTTATGTAATAAATAATAGTGAGATAATGCACGAGTGTTACCATTGATCTTCAAGATATCTTTCGTGAACTTCGACAAATTATTGTTTTAATGTGACAGTATTTTTATGTTTGACTGGTTGAATAAGAAAATTATTTTTACAAGACGTTGAAAATTTATAAATGATGAGTAAGTATTGTTGTGGATAACATTAAATTGAAAAATTGAGACATATGACTTTAATGGTGGTAATGAATATAAAATTGAAGAAGTATTTATGAAATTATGGAATAACGGTTTCCGATTTAACATAAATGATAGAAGGAAGATTCAAGAAAAAGGATGAATTTATTTAGACAAAAAATAGTTTTTGTAAAAATCAAAGATACATTTTTTAATCAGTGACTTTCAGAAACGCGTGAAAAATATTGCATTTTTGGAATCTAGCTGGTATTCACCAAAGTCGCTTATTTAAATTAACGAAACTTGCAACGATACAATTAAAAAAATATATCTTTGCAGCCAAAAGCAAGACATTTGAAATAGTAAAGTACCATTGATATATAAACAGTCGCTATGTCCTGTGACATGCGTCTCCCTTGTTTACACCAAATAGAAACATAATATTTCCCGTATGGCAGTGCAAAAAATAGTGCATATAAGACAGAATATGTTTTATTTTTTTGAAATCATGTAGTATTAAAAGTTAGTTCTGAAGATTATCGAATATATATAAAATATAACGGTGCATACATACGTTTGTTAAATATAATCGATCAAAGTTTTAAAAATGCCATATGTACTTTTTAACGATCAAATTTAAAATAAAAATCGTGATTTTGATGACAAATATTTGTTTATTCATATTTGCAATTGAACGTTCTTAGTAGGTATAGCGTAAATAATCAGCTTGTAATTTTTAGGAGAAGCGGATAAAGCTTTTCAGGGCCTTATTTATACAACAATGGTTGTATTGATAATTAAATTGTGGAAACACCTGAAATTAGGGTACAAAATTTAATGTTTCAATACAGAAAGAAGAGTATGTTTAAACTTTGTTAGATTTTGTTTATAAATATGGGGATGTAAAAATGATGATGGAACATTCATTCAACTCGTTTAAAATATTGCCCTATAAAAATATGATTCTTGGCATATTTAAAAACCTCATGGGGATTATTTAAAATGTATTTATTATTGTAGTATACATTGAAAACCACTGCTACTCAGAAATGCAATAATATATTGCCTTTAAACATGTTACAAACACAGGTTAAAGCCGATTAATTGGCCACGGAAGATATTCATTCAAGGTAACTTTAAAAGCATGTGGACATTGAACAAGCAGCTGGTAGGTTGAGGTCACACTACTCTCAACATTTCTCTGAATTTATAAAGCCTGTATCATACCCCACACACCCAGCATAAATGTTAATAAATCCATTTCATTTAATTATATGATTACGGCCACTTTTTGATTTGGCCTTGTTTGGTTCCACGAATGTTTTCACAATATTAAAAAAATACTTTCTAATAGTCAGAAAAGCATAGAAAATTATTGGATACCCCTTGAATATTCTGTTTAATTTTAATGTAAGCTTGCGTCAAAAAGTGATAAGTAAAAGTAAAACGTTTTCTAAGAAAACAAACTTACATGATTTCTTTGAAATTAGTTTTGCTGATTTGGTAGTTTCATTTAAATGCCATGCAAGAGAATATCATTTATGTGATGACATTTTTGATGCAATATCTAAAATGCTTTTTTTATTTCTCAATCTAGCTGTAATGAACCAATCAATATAATATGTACAATATTTCTAATTTAAAAAAAAAACAACAATGATTTATTTGAGTGCATCTTGTTAACATCACACTTTAATTTTTTAGAAATAAAATAAAAAACGATGGTACCAGACAGTGGCATAAAACTTTGCAAACCAAAAGAAATGTCAAACACACGTCACTTTCTGTTTAAACAGCTGAAATTTCCTACAACAATTTAACAGGTTTGTTACGGTGACATAATTTTGTGACGTAGACGTGCCAAACAAATGTTATATAACAGTTGAGTAATCAATGGCGGCATTTACAAGGCTTGGATTTTTTTAACAATTACTATCATAGCTCAATCTAAATGTTAAAACGTATTATGTTTTAAGTTGAATAATAGGGTTACAAATTTGCTACCAAAAATTCTTCTGCGTATTCAAATTCATAGCCAAACATAGATAAAAGCAATTAATAAATCACTCAGTTGTTAATGTTTACTTGATGAGAGAAATGATGATAGAACAGTTTATTGCAATTCTAAAATGGATCCCTATTTCGTTAATTATAAGAGCTTTCCACATTATTATTAAATGTTGGTTTTCATGTGAATAAAAATATAGCACTCACCATCAAAATTAAAAAAAAATACAGTTTGAAAATAATCTTGTGCTTTAAGTGAATGAATCAATATTAATAGTATGTTATAATACGCCATGAATACATTCCTAAAACACACCATTCATGAGATGAAAGATAAACAACTAAAATTTCCTACATGGTTTTTACGTCCCACCTGATTTACTCGAATGACAACAACGATAATATTAAATATGCTTCAAAATGACAAATTATGTATTTCACATATATTATATGCCAAATAAACAGATTTCCGGAAATTCAGAAAAATGTCACTTTATTTAAAACATCTATTATAATTATGTACTACACACGGCATATAATTTATTTCTTATGATACAAATCCAAATAAATTTTATGAATACAAGGTAGCATAAAATTTCCTGACGATATTATTATACTGTGTACATATTATAATCACTTTAATATAAATTCATAACTTAATTACTTGTATTTTTTTAGATACACTCGTTACCAGGTTATTTTTATAAGATAGAATTATGTTCATTCACTCCTAAACGGAATGCCATCTGATAGCATTGAAGTAGAGAGAAGAATTTTATGTTCGATTAGGAATCTGTGTCAAGTGTGTTTGTTTTATAAACAAACATTTTTCTAGTTTTTTATTATCAACTTTTTGTTCAAATATTGATAATCGTAAAGATTAAGCTATTTTGACGGCTCAGCTTTCAGATATACAGAAATATATCATAATTTGAAAGGTTTCGAAATAACATAAGTGCTCAATAGAGAGCGACTAAACAAAGATTTATTCAATAAGCCTCGTCAGTATTCGAAAAAATTATATTGGGTACTAGCTAATGTACGAAATTATATTTTCTAATAAAAACACTAAAGTTTCAATGCGATACCTTATTTACATTAATAGTTTATTCACAAAACGTTACTAAGAAAAACTATACATTGGCCATAACAGTATGTCAGCTAATTGTAAATATTATCGCTTGAAAATGCATAAACGATTTTTTACGATAGAATATTTTAAACATATTTTGCCGACAGAAAAGTTGGCTCTATGGTATTGCAATGTTCAGTTATCAGTTGAAGAAATAATTACGATTCCTTAATACGCGTATTGATTGATAAGAATCAAATTAAGTATAATATTATAAGTAACAGTGCTTATTGTACTCAACAAAACTAGCTAGAAAATGAATCAATCCTAGTGAATGGAATAGGGAAATTCTTGAGGTTTAATTATTGTTGACAGTTAGTTTTTAAAATTAATTTTGGTGATTCAATTTTTTTTAATACCTACTTGAAAGTAAATTTGGATTTTTTTTAATGTAAATTTTGTAAATTATAAATTGAGACATCTACTGTACATACATTATACCAATTAATAATATTCAACGGTAGTGTATCTTTTTCCGCTTGTTCTCTGACGAAACATTTTTCTAATTTAGTTTTAAAATGATCCGATAGATTGTCACAATATTAAGAAGTATTCTTGATAGTAGTGTGAATAAATTTTTTAATATTGTTAGCATTATTGTTTTCATAAATCCTCACATGAATGATAATAATAAATATTATATTAACGATTGAAAAATTATATGAATTTGGCTAAACATCTTCCATATTACAACTAAATCCGCTCAACCACTTAGTAGGTACCTATATGCTATTTAATTATAATATTGTTTTTTTTATGTTTCTAGTATAAAAAAACTATTCTCAAAAAAAAGTTTCTCTATGTACATAAGGTGTAAATTTTAATTATTCTAACGTAATTTAAGAAAATATCAACGTAATCCAAGCATATCTACCTAATTAACTAATCGTGGAATAAGTGAATCTCACCTATTCGACATATGACTTTAACTCAGTGAATATTGATATTCATATAAAAATGTGAAAGAAATAATTTTATTTTATTTTATGAAACATTTTAAAGATATAACTAAGCACATTACACTTTAGGATAACATTTTTTAACAATTGTTGCACCTTCATAAAGCATACAATTATATTGTTTTTTATGTAATATTTTGGTCATCATATGGACCATTATCCTTCAATAAAAGAGTCACGGCGTTTAAAACATTAAAATGTATTTGTAGAATAGCTATTCTGTTACGAAAACATATGAATACCTGTAGTTTCCTTAGTTTCTTTATAATTATTCGATCGTCCAATTTAATAATTGCTGGATTGACAACCGACTGCCTTATAAAATGACACTTCGTCTGGATGGATATTATTATGAATATTGATAGAAGAATATATGAGTGTATACAATTAAATAAATTATATTTATGACAGACACAATAACGTCACAAACGTCAAAATTTGTTATAAGTATTGTTCTACTAACAAAAAATGTGAAACAAATGAAGGGTAATTATTTTTATTATTTGAATATAGAATCTCACGATCATATATTATTTTAGTCCCGATTGATGTCTATTTAAATTGTTTTATTGTCTTCTTAGGCGATCAAAATTGAAGTTCTACGCAATAGCAAAAACAATATTTTTTAATTTTATTTGAATGGTGCTTATCTTTGTATCGTCATCCGGATATTTAATAATAATGTGAATCTGTAATTTTGAACATTATTTTATAAGAAAGATTTTACATTTCAATGGGTTGAGTAAAAAAAAGAAAATGCTTTAATTTAATAAAAAAATATTGAGGTTGATGGATGAATTTGTGATAGTTTTATCATTTATTTGGATATTATCTATATTAATACTTACCATCAAAGGGAAATAAATAAGGATAGTTTCAATTAATAAGAACAAGGGTCTCCAAACTACAGCCCGCGGGCCAACACCTGCCCACGAGTACAACCAATCCGGCCGACCATAGTTTTTTCACACAGATAAGTAGTGCCGAGAACGGAAAAAAGGCTATGAGAAGATTTATTCATCTGATCAACCAAAGTTTTTGTCGAAAGGACCTAATTAATATGAGTCTATAAATCAGGAAAAAGCTTGTTTTCTCCATGTCGGCTATTTGCTATCTCCACCGCAATGAAATGTCTTTGACACTTACGTAATTACCAACCGAAATTTGCTCGTAATTTAATATTATAGTATGTTAGTATGATGAGCTAGCTAGGTGTTGGTCCTTGGGACTTGTGTAGGAGCCAGTGTGGTCTTTAGGCTAAAATGTTTGGAGACCCCTGAATTAGAGTACAGTTATGTTTTTCTGCCAACTTCTCAGTGGTATAATAAATATACATCGAAAGTCGATTGCTAGGCTGTTTATGTGATGATATATTTAAGATTACGTTATTTTTCCAAACAACAGTCATATACAATTTGAATTATTGAGATTTTGTACATTTGCATGTATTTTGTCAGTTTGAGTCCATTCGTGTACTCGAATGCCTGAAGATACCGAAAGGTGAAACCCGGGTCGTTAGTGACAAAATACATGGAAATGTACAACATCTCAATAATTCAAATTTGATATTGAAATTCCATCCAGCACCCTCAGTCGATGTCTTAAGCAGTCATATAATTAAACACATTTAATTTGAAATATAAAAAAAACGAATTTTAAGTCAATTATTCTATTTATTGTTGATTAAGATTTACTACAATGAATTTCAAAGAACACAATGATCTCTAAACACTATGATACTGTATATTTATATTATAAATCAATGAGCATTCGATGGCGTTTTGGCCAATTGATGTAACCCTCAAAATTGTAATTGTTCAGGAGAGAGTAAAAACTGTTTTTATCGAAATCATTGTATGGTGAGTCGCGTTATGAATATTTGAAATGCACTCCTGTAAATTCTCATGTTTACAGTTACGGAATTATACATAGGCAGTGTCGATATAATAGTGGCTTACATCAAGTTTAGTGGCCGGGTCAGAATTTTTAAATCTAAAACCAATGTAAAATGTTTCACTTCTAAAAAGTGGAAAAATTATTTTTCTAATTTAAATCATTTGGCCGAGACCTGCTATGCCATTTTTAAAATGAGATCCAATCATTAATTCATTTTCGCATTTTTTGAGACTTTCATCAATTAGCCAAAACATCGTCAATATTATTCTCTTAGAAGAATTTAAGTCAGGCGTATCAAATTCGCTCTATATTATGCCATTTATGTAAGCTTTTTTCTAAAAGTAAAACATTTTTCTGTATATTATTCAAACGTTTTCAAGAAGAATATCATGTTTGGTTCAATGACGTAATTTTCATCAAAAATCAGTCGACTGTATTTGAATGGAAAAAATGCATTTACCTAAATATAAGTTCTTCAAAATAATCAATTTATATTATTTAAATCTTATAGTTAGATACTTAAGTGTTCTAGATACCTGATTCAAACAATCTGAAGGATAGTTTTTATATTATGTATGACGAATCAATTCCTTTGTTAAGTTTTTATAATATTCAGACCCGGTTACATTATTATATAATAAAAAGTATCTCACAATGATTGTAACGATTCTTCAATTCACAAGGACAAGGTTTTCAACGTTTGTTTGTCTGTATTTATTGTAACATACAAGGTAGCAACAACTATTATTTATTATTAAATTGAAAGTATTATCAAACCGAGTTGAGTGTCATAATGGTGGCATTACACTGTCTTTTATATGACCACAAAGTATAAGAATTAACGTGTTTTGATTTGGTGGTTATTATCCCATTTTTATTCAGTTGCTATAATACAACTTTAATGAGCTTATTATAAATCGTAGTCAATTATATCATGTCGATCCATATAGATCTTCTAGATGTCGTATTATAGATAATACTTACCGATGTTGTTTAATTTATCATTGATAAAATCAGGAAAACAAAGATATTTTACACTACTTAACGATTCAAAGAAATGTTTTCATTCTGAGAATATTTTAATGTATTTTAAGAATAATACAACTCTTGTCTGGAGTAAAAAAAGGTTATTATTTTCCATAAAAAAATTCGAGAAGAAAGCTTTGTTAGTTACGTACTGAGCTTTCAGTTCTTTCTTGATGTCGATCTAACATATAAAATGTCAGCCAAATTAAAAATCTAATCAACGTCACTATATTTATTCTAAAATTAATTTTATATAAAAATGACTATTATTCGCTTATCACTTATTCCTGGATCTGTTGATAGAGAGTATTATAATATTTTATATGAATAAGACACGCCACTGAAAAATTAGACTATGCTTATGCACGTCTTAACCCTTTCCTTAAGTCCATAAATAATACACAAAGACCAACACCGTCAGAACAATTGCATGTTGAAACGTCTATAATTTGATTTTAATGATTTTATCTCATACCGTATTGTCTATTGTCTTAGAATAAATAATTGAGCCATCAACAATTTCATGCCATTCGTAGTCTACCTATTATTTTCTTACAAACGCATTGTATTAATATCCAGTAGCAGCTCATATGAACGGGGTGTAGCGAGAGCGATTAGCTAACCACTAGTCCTGTCCTAGCCCTATCCTTCTATCCTTACTGTCTTCGAAAAGAGAGAGGTTGAGCAACTGAGTAACAAGCAGTTCTCATAGAAAAATTCTGTTAAGATTCCTCGATGAGGAGGCCATATGTTCCACGTTGGGAGCGAACATGAAAAAGAAAAAAACAGCTGATATAGTAAATGGTAGCACTGAAATGATTTTTAAAATTTTTTTAGGTGACATATTTTTTCATTTCATCAAAAACAAAAATATATTAGCATCGCATGATTTTTATTGTCAGATCAAAACTTTTTATATTCTATCTCCCTAAAATAAATCAAAAGTTTTTCAAAACATATGTGTAAACAAAAAAAACTTACAATATATCATGGTACCGGTTGGCAACAAAACTAGTTTTGAAATTGAAGTAAAAAATCAAAGTTTACATTTTTTATAACATACAACTCGTTAGCAACCGTCAGAAAACGATGAAGTTACTTAAACACACCTACTATTATTATAGATCTTATATATTATAATCTATCATACCGATTCTAAATAAAGTTAGCAATAATAAAACACTATAAATATATCCGTTCAGTTTGGTAGAAAAACTTTAATATGTCATAAATTTGATATTTATGATATTATAATACATCTAAAATACTAAGCATAACCAATTCCAAATCAAATTAGTTTAAAGAACAGAATTTCTTATAAATTCAGATTAAAGTTATTATGAATCTAAATATATTTAAGTTAGTTTGTATGTTTGTAAGAAAAATATATTTCTCTCTAAGCATTACAGGGTTACAAACCTTTTTTTAATTAGTAGGTGGCAATGACACCTGTAGACAATTGCTTAATAAGTGAGGTAAGCCAAGAGAGAGAGAGAGAGTTTGTGTGTGATTCGTTGAGCATACCGTTGGCGTTACATATAGATAGACAGAAAGACAGCTAAATCAAGAATGGTATATATTGCAATAACTAGTTTAATATTTTTGATCGAAAAATGACATCGATATTATAATTTGTTTAGTATCGTTTTATCTAGAACGAGTTTCACCGGTCGCTCGGCTTCAGCGTCAGGTGTCAACAAATCAGGTTTTGTTCATATACTCTTCAATTATTATTACCTTCTACAAATTAATCATGTACCGGTTCTTTCTCGAAAAAAGGCATTTTTTTGTGAATTTAATTTAACTTTGCGAATATAGACCATAGAAAAAAATATTCTACGAAATGATTTAACTTTTTTTTAAATTATTTCATTTTTTGTTTCTGGCAATAGTAGGACTTCTTTTAAAATTATAGATTTTAAAAACCGTTTTGTATGTACATGCATAAATATTATTATAATTTATTTAAATAATTGTGACATTATAATTTTGGATAATTTATTAAATATTCCATATATTTGTAACTGTAATTAATTAAAGAAACTTTTGATGTCTTAATCAATAAATTATGTAAATCCATCCAACAGGTAAAATTGGCAATTGACCTTGTTGATCGCGGATTAATTAAAAAATTTCATTTTTATCTGATCCATAAATCCTCAATTATATTCATTTATAAATTTACTTATTTTGTACTTGAAGATATAATATAATTTACTTATTGTAAGTTTAAATTTTAAAGGAATTGAATTGTTATTGAAATCTAAAGGTATATTTAAAATTTTTGGATTTATTTAAATAATTTAAAAAAAGAGTGGCATATTTAACACCAAACAAGTTGGAAAAACACAGCTATTAAATTTATATAAATAAAAACACATTTTTTAAAGTTTGCATTTATAAACATTTAAGTACTTCCATAAAAGGTTATTATTAAACAGTCTTTTTTACACCATTTAAATCCGAAATGTGGAATTCAAAAAGCGTATTTATTTGTAAATATAAATCATTAATAATAGTATAAAACTAATCTCTGTATGTCCGAGATCCAATTTTCTGTATCCACTTCAATTACGCAATCTCCGTTTACATCACATTATTAACTGCATTACTAGTTTCTAATTTACATCACAGTTGCGTTTTCATATCTACATAATATTACAATAATTGGCATCTGTATCGATTAAACTTTGCCATGAAAATTTCTATACGTAGATTTTTTGTATATAATAATTTTTATATACAAATCAATTACGGTATATTTTTTGTTTCTATGTTTCAGATTTTGCTTCTTTGTCGACTTGCACATTTTTAACTCTCAATAAAATGTTTTGAATTTCTAAAAGACTTTTTTTTGATGTTTCGGGAATAATTATAACATTGATGATTAGAATAAGCAATGATGTACACGAAAGGCTGTAAAATACACAAGTTGTGCCGAAGGTGTCTTTAGTTATCTGAAACAGTTTTGTGACAGTTGCACCTAGCAATGACCCAACTATTTGCATGATGCATATGGCTGATTCTTTGTAACTGGAAGAAAAAATTTCGCCCATAATTATATTTGGTATTGGGGCCAATCCGAGCGCGAAAAAGCATAGGAATAAAGTCATTGCGACCATTGGTAGCCATCTAAACGTGGGATAAGCTTCTTGAAGATGTTCCATTTGGTAATACATACCAAGGAGAGTAGTTGATACAACACAACCCCCACAGGATAATATTAATAATGGCTTTCTACCCCATCTGTCAATGAGTCCCATAGATATAAAAACAGAAATTATCCCAACTAGCTGTGAAACAATGACAGCTACCTCTGGGCGCATTGGAATTTTGGCATCATTAAAAATTTGTTCCTGATAAAAGCCAACTGGCAAGTTACCACTAAAATGTTGCGCTAATAATAGAGAAAATACTATAAACAGTGCGGTTAAATTAGGGTTCACTATAGATTGTTTTATGACAGACTTTATAGAAAACTTATAGCCTTCTAACGAATTTTTTATTTTGTCAATCTCAATTTGAAGAGTATTTTCATCACTATTTCTTCTAAACCATTTAAGAGATCTTAACGCGTTTTCCTCTTTTCCTGTTTTTATCAAAAAATAATGCGAGTCTGGCATAAAGAAAAATGATGCAAACATTAAGACAGGAAATATTGATAATATTGACGCAGTAAAAAATAGTGAAAAATAGGGTGCTAAACAAGATACAAATATACTTCCGAAAACGAGTAAACACTGTCAACAAAAGCATAGTGGAACCTCTGATATTATCTTCTGATATTTCTCCTGCATATATCGGTATCACAGTAAACGTAAATCCTTCCCCGATTCCAGAAAAAAATCTCGATGCTATCAAAAAACTAGCATTACTTGAAAATACTATAAGCAAGCATCCTATCAAAAAAGGCAATGTTGATAACAGAATGGATTTTCTAGGGCCAATATATCTCGTCACGATAGCTGCAATAATCGACCCAAATGCAGATCCGAATTGTAAGGACGATGCTATCCACGATGCCTCATTGTTTGTTACTGGAAATGGTGTCTTATCTGATTGTAGTATCGCCAATGATGGGGATGACCACCCATATCCAACTCCAACTATGAAACATCCGATTGTCGCTGGAAAGAATAAATAAAAGCACTTCATAAATATTGTTGTCGTCACGAAAGATAGAAATCATATTTTCATATGATAATAAACTCTTGATTTAATGTAAGATAAGGCGTAGATAAACTCATGTTTTTACTCATGTCATTAAATTCAAATAAAATACGTAGCATAGTTAGCTTTAATGTATATTTTATAAATTTATTTTGTAAAACTGTGATACGCGTAAATTACTAGAAATAAATCATATGTTTTTCAAACTCTACTTTTTTAATATATACATTTATAAAGTTGTAAAGATAATTTCGTCACTTCAATCGTCAATTAATTAAAATATTCACCGCAAGAAAAACTTATAACACTAAAGAATATAAACGCATAGTAGTTATTTAAAAAAAATATTTTTATTTGGGCAACTGAAAGTCTAATTTTTTTATGAAATCATTTATTTAAAACAATAATATTTTACACACCTGAGGTAACTGCCAAATACTGTGGCCATTGATTTATATTTTGTGTAATCCACTTAGAAATGTTATTAGTTAAATACATTATTGAGCGATCGTTTGTCATGAATAATTTTGGTTTTTTTATAATTGAAACATTATAATAACTTTAATAAAGTATATTCTATGAACCAAATAAACAGGCAATTTATTTGCGTGGTATCCAGTTAAAAATACAGCACTTTATAATATCACAGTCTATCTATCACTCCAAATTAAGACTAACTGAAAAGAGTTCAGTCACTTTTGTATTAACCTGATATACAAACTCTTAGTTTAGCATAGAGCAGAATAAGTGTGTGTGAATTTTTTACTTATATTTCGTTACCATTATCGTCTGTGCAAAATGAATGTAAGTAATGAAAATAAAGGTCACTACTTTAAACGATGATAAAAAATATTATTACTGATATTTGTGACGTGTTAATCGTAAATGTATCTTCCGTGAGAAATATATTTTGTGTAAGGACAGATTGATTAAGATTTTAAATGAACCTTATGTGATATTTTAATTTTAAAATAAATAACGTGTATTTTATAATTGTATTTATATTACTTATTTGTTTGATTGTCAGTAATGATACTTATCTTTTTTGCTCAATTCATCATCGAGGTCTTAAAATACGGAAAAATGAAAGTAAAGCAAAACTATAAAAACTTTGTACAAGGTGGCTTGTGTTGAACTTCCCAGGAAGTATGGCAAAATGAAAATTCTATTATTAAATACTGTATAATAAAAAAATCTATTTCTTATGACTATTTCACTCTGCTATCTATGGAATTAAATTATTGAGAACTAATCTAATAAAACAGCACCACTAAGATATTTTATTGAAGTTATCAGAATCACATTAAATTTAGTTGTTTTATACTGTATTATATAATGCAAAATTTAGCAGCACTGTCGGACGCGGTAAAAAACACAGCACAACTAGTGATGTGCATTTGTAGCAAAGTTATCTCAAAAATGATCAAAAAGTTACTTTTCATGCGCCAGTGAGTGAATAATCATAACAATAAACATATTATGTTGGTATGAGAACCATAGATATTTTAATAATATTTTTCCGATTAATTGATAGCATAGATTTAAAATATTGCCACCTATTTGTGTATGAACCTTATTTATTATTTTTAAACTTATAATGTGTGAATTTCATTGTTTTTTCATTATTTTGACCCGACTTATTGATTAATAGCTCATTATATCTGGCAGCACATGACTTGAGTGAGTATTACAGTGTTTAAATAAGCTAAATAGATTTTATCAAGATATAATGTGACACTTATTATATTTAATTTTAAACCAATGATTCAATATTCATTCATAATTTGAACGAATAATATTGGAATAATTTTACAAATACTCGAATACACAAATATTAAGAAGAGCCGAATTTATTTTAATATTCGATTGGAATCATTAGTCACGAACCCACTCCGAGGAGTCCATGGTGTATTTATTGATTATTACCATGCATTGTTTTTGGTATACTTCCATCAAATTTATTAAATTTGGGTCTTCATGTGTTAAAATTGAACTTTCAAAAATATTGAACAATGAATGAAGAAATTATTAAAGCATAAAAAAACATTACATTAGCATGTCCGATACCAATAATATCATATGCTTTTTGCTTTTTATTTCAAAAGATTTGATGAAATTAACTTGCAGCTTCAAGGTGCCACTAAAACACTCATTAGTTGTAAAAATACTGTGTCCTTATTTATCGAAAAACTTGATCTTTTCCATCATAACCTTCCGAAGAGAGAATTTTATCAATTTCCCGAATTAGTATCTATGAAAGAAGCTATAACACCAGAATAAACCGAAAGGTTTACTTGCCATATAAGCGAACTTAAAATTTATATGAAAATAAGATTCAAAGATATTTTAAATTTAAAGACATATAATTGGATGATAAATCCTTTCATCGTAAATTTGGATATGTATTCGTTTAAATAATACTCAGGATTATCTTTCAGTGGGCTATTTATGTATGGGTCGCATCTTTATTTCAGCATGAGTTCCCTTTTATTTTTTTCTTTAAATGTTTTTTTTTATAACCATCATAACAAAGGCGCCATGAGGAATTTATTTTAAGAATCAAAATAAGGTTGGATTTAACGATTACCAATTTTGCATCTGATTTGCATCCATTATTAAATAGGTATGTAAAAATCGGCTTTTATTTCGTTTTCCCTTCACCTTTCCTTTAGTTTTTTTCAGTTTCCATGGTTATTGGTATATGAATTATTACCGACTTCTAGCTAAAAAGAGATTATATTCTTTTGTAAAACTTGAGGCGTTAATATATTATTAACTTTTACCTAAATCTAAAAGAAGAAAGTTATGATGTTTATATTAAATTTATTTTATTACTTAAAAGCTAAAATTATGATAAGATAGATATAATAATATTGTAGTAATAGTATAAATAATGTAACATTTATAATGACGAGAGTAATGTTTATTTATTATAAAAATTTTACAGAGACATCTAAATTTATATTTTAAGACTAAAACAGATATCGCTAGTGGATGAAATTCCCACTATATACAACATTCTAGATGGCACTAACAGGTAGATAATACATACAGTGATAAATATTACAATATTGTCACAAAAATATTCGCTAGGTAGTATTTCAACGGTGGGTGATAAACAATGCCCTTAAAGTATCTGTAAATGATAATTTATAAAATAATTACACCAACCAAGTGAATCGGTTGTATACGACATAATAAATATTAAAGAAAATAAAACACGTGTTATAATATTGAATTTAAATAAAGCTACATGAACTTTCAAAAATATGTTCAATTAAAATTAATATTGATTAAGTGATAATTGAGGATGTCTAAAAATTATATTGCACAGCCATTGATGTCATGTGATAATAATTATGTTAGTAATTTAGTCTCGAGACATTTGTGTAGTGCACCCTCGTACAAAAATGGCGTCAAATGCATTAAATATTACAATTGGATAGTTAGTCAAAATGTGAAACAAAAAAACAGTCAGTCCTCTACAACTTCTGTCTTAGTTTGTCTGACGAACGATATGAGAGATATTTAAAAACAAAAACGCTCACTTTCGTCTCACGGTTGATCAAAAGATTGTTACTAAAGTTTTGATACACTATTTTTGGTATTTTCTTCTTTATCGATCATTTCAGGTTTGATTCCAAGTAGCATGTTTTGAATCTCTAAAAGGCTTTTTTGTGATGTTTCTGGAAGTAATATAGTAATTAAAATAAGGAAAAATACTGTTATACCAGAGAGACTATAAAATGCGAAAGGTGATCCATAACTATCTCTCACAATTTGAAATATCTTTGTTACCAACGCTCCGATTAGTGCTCCAGAAATGGACATAATACAAATTGCAATTTCTTTATAGCTTGACGAAAACACTTCACCAATAACAGTGTATGGAATGGATGCCATCCCAATTGAAAACGATATTGTGAAAAGATTCAATATTAAAACAGGCATCCATTTAAGCGATGGATAAGACTCTTGTAAATAATCTAAATGATAATATACGCCTAGAATGCACGTCGAAAATGCACACCCAGCTGTCGACGAAAGTAGTAAAGGTTTCCTACCCCAACGATCAACTAAAAATATAGATAAAAATACTGAAGCAGTACCTACTACTTGGGACAAAATTACTGCTATTTCTGGACTGAAAGGAATATTAGCGTCCATATAAATTTGTTCTTGATAAAAACCTACTGGCAAAGTTCCACTGAATTGTTGCCCAAAAATAATTACGATAACTATAAATAAAGCTTTTAAATTTGGTTTGACTGTTGTTTGCTTTAAGCGTTCCATAAATGTTAAATCATTTATTGATTTTTTAATAATGTCGATTTCACCTTGCAGAACTTGGTCTTCTTTATATGGTCGAAACCATTTTAATGCAAGCATTGCTTTGTCTTCTTTGTCAGAACGTATTAGAAAATATGGAGAATCTGGCATTAATACGAATGTTCCGAATAAGAGTATTGGAAATATTGCAGATATAGTTGCGTATAAACATATAGATATATAAGGAGCTAAGCTACTACAAAACAGTCCTCCAAATCCCATCATTATTGTAAATATAATCATTAAAGCCCCTCTATTGTTATTTTCAGCAATTTCTGCTATGTATATTGGTACACTTGTGAATACAAAGCCTACGGCGATACCAGATATGAATCTTGAAACACAGATGTATGTAGCTTCGTTGGCAAATATAATAAAAACAAATCCAGCGAAGAATGGCATTGATGTGGCCAATATGGTTATTTTTGGGCCGAAGTATCTTGTCATTGCGGCTCCGATCATGGCTCCGAATGCAGCTCCAAGAGGTAGCAGTGACGCAATCCATGATGCTTCGTTGTTTGTTATTCTGAATGGCGTGTCAGGTGATTGGAGAATGGCCAAGGACGGTGACGACCATGCGAAGCAGATTCCTACTAAAAAGGACGTCAGCGACGCTGAAACAAAATGGAAAATAGTGTTATTCTCAAAACATCTTATGAATCCTGTTTTTTTGCATATTCGTATTTCGTAGAAAAATATCAACGATTTATTAAAAAAAAAAAGGTATTAGAAACTTTGTTATTCTCCTGACGTAACTACATGCGACACAGCCAGTGGAATAACAGGATTATACATTTTATTTTTAATTTAGATTTGTGTTTTGTTTTACAAAGTAAAAAGTACGTAGGTAGGTTATGACATCAAATGAGTGCGCTTGATAGAATATGTACTAATGTGGCGTATAAAATTACATCCAGACACGTTCAAATATTTTTTAATTTTTTTAGTATATGGATATGTCGAAAAAGTAAACTTCTACAGAATTGAGATAACAAAGTTGTCGTTAGCCCAGACTAAAAGATACCCAATAAGCAGAATCGATTAGGTTATTATTTTAACGACTGTATAATAAAACAGATTTATTTTGGGACGTGTCTCATTTAAAATTTTAATAAAGTATGTCCGTTTACTATTTATTACATTTCTTCTTTTGAATGAAAAGGACTACTCAAAAATTAGTTGGTAAAATTCAGGCTATAAATTATAAATTAATACATACAACTAATAAATTTAGGTAGCGTAGTATTTGACAAACAAACGTATTCTAATAGCGTACTAATAATACGTGTAAATGATGTCAATTTGTTTTAATGCTGGCTTTTTGTTTTCCAATAAACGATATTCTCACAATGCATAGTAAGTAATATATAAATATTAATATGTTGTGGCCTTGGATTGGAATATTCATATTTTATAAGTTATTAAGATCAATATGAATGATTGCATGTATTCATATATGAGATTGTAAGGTAATAAGTGGTTAATTAAGAGAAATGGTTTTTAATATATAAAGTGCAGTCAGTGCAATAAAAGTATGTTTTTAAAATGGCTTTTTTTATAAAAAGAGGTGTCGGAACTCACTTCTTGTCAAGCTTTTACTAAAGAAAATTATATTCAAATACAATTTAAAACAGCTTCTCCTATTTTTTAATTGTTACTAATTTGATGAATTATATAAATACATATGTATTGTATTATGTATTGTATCATCTAATATGTTTAGTCTAATTTCTTTTGAATCATTAAAAATCCTTGAAATAAGGTGCCGGAACGACGTTCTATCGTGTTACATGACAAAAAAGCCCTGTAGAGAAGAACGTATACATTGATCATGAAGTACTTGGAAACACTTCTAGGCTGAAATAGGTATGACTTAAATTAGCTTTTACACTTAAATAAACGTTTTGAGTAAAGCATTCAATGCATCATGATGTATAGGCAATGGAATGTAGAACAGTTAGCTAAAAGCCAAATCTCCAAACTCGAGCTAAGAGGCGTGAGCTAAGCGAAGTAAGCTAAGTACTAAGCCAGTAATAAGCCGGATCTCTACCGCGAGTGAAAAGATTGTATGATGTTTTTACGTCGCTTAGCTCATGCCTCTTCGCTCTCGGTGAAGATCCGGCTTAAGTAATTAAGAAATCGTCAATATAATATTCTGACGTACAGCTGTAACAAAACTGTTTAAATTGTATGTTTATTGTATAGTGGCACGTCCTCTATGATCTCAACAATAATTTTTGTTAGCATTTTCTTCTACCGATAGTTAGTATTTCGATCAATATAAAAATCCTGTTTAGCGTTCAGTTTCTAGTAAGTATAGTCGTTCTCTTTTTAGAAACAATAAAATAATATTTATTTAACAATTTTGATTAAAATTGCATACAGGCACCATGTTTGATTAATAAGATGTGATGGAATTTTCTATGAATTTCTATGAATCTAAAAACAGAATCTTAACAAATTGTTTATTTAATCAACAATATTTGCGAGCGACTTTTCATATACGATATTTTTATCGGAGGTCAATATGTTGTTTATAGACAAATGTAACTAGAGAATTTTGAAGTTATGTCACGTCAAATAACAATAAAATATATTGATTATTCATGACCGTGGCCTTGTCCTTCAATATCGTGTAACGCTAGTTTCAATCGTATTTAGTCTAGCAGATTTGCGTGATTGACTTTGGCTACAGGCTTAATGAAGATGTTGCGGGTTCAATTTATTGAGGTTACGAGTAAAAAACAAATAGACTGAATTAATTGATTTAAAAAGTATTTCATTGAATCGTAGGTATTCATACTTATAGATTTAAATATAAGACCATTTAATTTAGTTGATTTATAGTTATTATTAGATTTTAACTAATCAAAATCGATTTTAAATATCGAAAAAAGTGAAATTAAATCCTTGTTTGCACATTTGATTTTATGTTTCTTTTTAAATATTATATGGTCGATCTAAGCATATGAATAAACAACTTTTAGGGTTTTAACTGTTATTTATTGGTTGAAAGGTGCTAAATTTATATAACAAAAAATATTTTTCGTACCATTTTCATAATTTTGTGAAACGATCAGGGCTGGGTTTTTCATCAAGAGCATTTTCAACTAATAACAAATATATTCGGATAGAGTTATTTCTATACTAGTATGTATTATTAATGGGAATATAAACAAAATAATTGGTAAATGGATAAATTCATAGAATTTTGTTTCAAGTGTACATCAAATCTGTTTCAAAGTGGACTTTTATTTTGACTTTATTGACTTGATACGGATAAATTAATTTGGAAAATAGTAGTCACATTTAAAGTTAGTCAAAAAAAATCGTTACGAAATTATTTATAAGAAAAATCTAGTATTAAAAAAAACAAAACAATAAATAGTTACGTGTTGCGTCAATTAAAAAAAACCAGAAATTCCTTAAAAGTGATTAACCAAAACAGGATTTTTGACATGACCCATTAAAATTCTCACGCAACGCTATTCTCTGCGGATATACATTTACTTAACAACAGTAATTCAATATTTTCTACGGTATAGATCCGGTAATATAATTTTTTAATGCAATAATTGTAGACGCATCGCAAAGAAACGATTAAGGATATCTGTTTGCTGTCAAATTTCTTGGCCTTGGCCAATTCAATTATATTGAAATGGACATGAAGTACTGATATATGTTTAAAAAATAAAACACAATTTATTTGTAATACTTCTACATGTTTTTAATGATCAGAACCGGTTTTTCTCATCACGAGCATTATTAACTGATAAAAATACAAATATAACAGAGCTATTTATATCAAATTGAATGTTAAAAATTAAGGTATATAAAACATTTGGTTCATGAACTAAGACAAAAAATTACTGATCATAAAACAAATTATATATAAACCTAATAAAATAGTCTACAATTAAAATGTTAAGGACCTCTTACAAATCAATAAATACTAATCTGAAATCACAAATGTAGCTACACAAAAATTCTATTAACTGACCAAAAATTTTTAATGACATTACTGATGCATCAAGCAAATAGCAGATTGGGAAAGTTTTAAGAAGAAATTAGTGAACCATTTAAAAACAATGAAATATTAAATATCTAATTAAAATTAACAATAAACATCCATGGTAAGTGGAGAACGCAGAGCATCCAACAAATTTTTATTTCTGAAAAACAAAAGTTAAGGAGATCAGAATCAATTCTTACAAGCTAAAATATAAAAAATTACATAATTGGTATAATGAAAATAAATGAATAGGACATAACAAAGAAAAAGATGCAAAGACGGTTTGCTCATTCAATAAATTTGAATTGAGCACAAATTTATATTTATTTATTTCTAATATCTCTTGTTTATCTAATTTTAAAGATTTATTATTGAAGTGTAGGATTTTAAAATTTTGTGTTATATCAGGCGTATGTTTATTCAGAAACAAATGGTATCCAAATGTTGATAAATCATCTCCTTTTTTAGCACAAGCTAGATGTTCTTTGATTCTAATTATTTTATATACCCTAATTTTGAACATTCAATTTTATATATATAGCCGTGTTATGTTTGTATTTTTATCAGTTGATAATGGTCGTTATGAGCGAAACCGGTCCTGATCATTATAAACACGTGGAAGTAGTACGCATGAATTGTGTTTTATTTTTAAAATATGATGCCTTTCCACCAAGAATTGACAGTTAACACATTGAAAGTGATTACTGGATTATGTTTGTGGTACTAGAATTAATTTATTTGCAAAAGTTATTCAGATTATGGTCCTAACTAACAGGTATCTCTAATAGCTAATCACAGCTATACACATTGTACTTCTTCGTATAATATTATATCCAAGCTTTCAGGATTCTTCGCCCCACATTATTCGTTTTGCTTCGTACCGACGATCATATCTTTGAGTAAAGGTCTTCCAAGCCGGAGTCTTCCAGATCGGAATAAACCGTTTAAAGCTCTCCCAATGTGTCTGCTGCCTCCGCTAACATAAGAAGATAGGCTTGGTTCATTTCATAAATCTTCACCAAATTACCTTCCCTCAATATCTTAATTAGGTATTTGTTTTCGATGTTGATTTAGAATTTGTAATTTTCCATAACTCGCTAATTAAAAGAACAAAGATAGAATTCAACCGTTAAACGAATTGTATTTGGTTTAAAAAAACGTTATACTGTGATATTTCAACAGTTTCAAAATCTCAATCAAGACAAAAAGTAGATTTTAAACTCTATGCGTAATAGTTATGCCACAAATAATCTATTGTTTTTAGTTTTACGTGATCTGTACTTTTGTTTATTGTAAATATACTTAACAAACTATAAATTGAAAGTAGAGTGCTGATAATATAATATCAAAAGGCAAAGCTCTTTAAGAGTTTTTGCTTCTTTTATAACATACCAAGGGATTTTGCAATATTACATAGGTACCTTCTTTTAGAAACCGGTCCGACTGGTGAATGCATGCAAAGATTTAAGTAATGATAAAATGAATACAGGTACTAATTTATTAAGTAAATGATTTATTCGCGAACTGAAAAGGGATGACGAATATTTCTTTTATTATATGTATTTTCGTTTCGCATATCCTTCAGAAAAAATCTTCAATAAGATATTTTAAGCAATATAATGAAAGAAAACAGTAGGAAAATTATTGTATAGAAAAGTGATCACAATAGATGAAATCACATAATCAGCATATCAATTTATATTTAAGTTAATTTAATAAATTTAATTTAATTTAATTTTTAGGCTAAAGCTAATATATTTTCAAATCGTATTTTTTGTATAAGCTAAGAATACTCACTCGTTGAGCGTAACCGGTATAGTTATTGTTTTAAAATAATATGGAATATGTATAATAACTTAGTTTTTTCATTGCATAATAATATATTTATCGAGTTGTATGAGTTAAGTTGCCGTGATGTAAGTTGTGTCATTAGTTAACTATAAGTCATTTTTGCTTAACCTCACCATTAATTTTATTTTTTAAACTTTGATTATTGTTGTTTAGCAGATAAGCTAAATTTCAGTATCTTTGTCAAGTCCAAATTTCAATTAATACTTTGCAAACATTAATTTTTCATTATGGCTCAAAAGTTTTTGCATTCGCACAACTTCAATTGAACTTTAAACAAAAGGGGTTAACATATTTTTTATATGACAAACATCTCTTATTATAATGGCAGACAAGTCTCTATACCACAGTAACCTATAATAGATACTTCTTGTTAATCTCGATAATAATTCATCATTAATTTTTTGCGACTATTGTTTGAAATTGGCAAAGCGTTATTTTTTCGCCGTTCGCCGTAGCGTAAGGAAAATTTACGCATATCACTTGAAATGCAGCAGAGGGATGGATTTTTAAATGAAATACATCTTTAATACTGAATATTGTTGCTTACATATAATAACAAAAAATAATCACTTTTATTATTTAAAATGTAAATATTGCGCAGAAAAGAATATCCTTATTCCATTATTTCAAAGGTACTTTTACCAAAAATTATTTGTGCAGTCCTACTAAATGCAATAATAATTACATTTGCATATACATTTTTTAAGAAAAGTACCAACTTTCGCGCATCTACTTTCGCTTTGCCTCGCTATACCTTTACCAAAGGTAAGGCAGAATTATTGTAGAGCAGATTAATAAAAAGCAAGTGGTGTTATTAATAAAGATATCAAAAGACGTATAATAATGCTTATGTCATCCTGCATTGATTATTATGGAAATCATTGTTATATTGATTGCCTTTATGTTGGAAAGTAATGACATGAGTTGATTATTTTTTAGTGATTTAATGATTATAATATAAAATTTGAATTATTGTGATTTTGTACACTTCCATACCCACTTAAATGGTCAGTTCGATTCCATTCGTGCAATCGAATGCCTGAAGGTGCCGAAAGACGAAACCCGAGTCGTTAGTGACAAAATAAATGGAAGTGTACAAAATCTCAATAATTCAAATTTGAAATTGAAATTCCATCAAGCACCCTCAGTCGATGTCTTAGATTATATTATTATTTATGTTCATATATTTGATCTAACATGGACAACCACAATTTATATTCAAAATTAGTTATTACATCACATTCAAAATACTTAATACTTATCATTAGATATGAGCGATATTAACGCAGTCTGGTGTTTTGGCAATCATTAGTAAAATCTTACGAGTAAAATAAAAACGTATTATTGAAACGACGTACTATCCGATATATAATTATATCAAATGAATCTCCATTGCTAATAATTTTTGTTATCGTATTACAGCGAACTTTTAATTAAGGTGTAGGCCGAATATTTATATTAGAATATTTTATGAGTTATATATAACATTCTGCACTTGAAACAATGGATCGTCAAAACGAATTAGATTTGTAATAAGAAAAAAATAACTGATAAATTTTCTGCAAAATCAGTAGGTCTTTGCGTTCGAAAGAACGGAAAGAAAAAAATTGTAAAAAGAAATTAAAGACAGTGAAATACTAAATGATATTTTTATACACATAATAAAGTCATATTGAATAAATACAGTCGATAAGTTAAGAAATTTTCACATTATTTAATTATGTATTATAATCATCAAAAAAATATAGGAAACATGTATTTTTTCAGCGAAATAAGCGTATAAAAAATATTTATGGAAGTACGTTTAAAGTAGAATTTATTGGTAATAATAAAACGATATATACAGCTAAATAAATACACAAACCAAACAAATTTAAAATCTGTTGGCCTTTTCAACAAAACATAATAATTAGTAATATATATATTTTTTAAATAATAACACCAATCAACGAACAAAATGACACACATTCAAAATAATTTCAAATTATTGTCATTACAACGAATACATAATGATACGAAATTATTTTTTTGTTTGCTTTTACGATTAACTACAATTGCTAGTTTTTCAAAGTTAATTAATGTTTGCGTAAAAAAATGAATTGCGACTAAGCGTAGCCCTTCGATTGATATTAAAATTTATTTAATGATAGCAATAATATAATTTTTTATAAAATTTATATACACATCCACTTTAGAAAGGCAAAACGACGTAACTTACACCAAAAAGTATTGTGTATAACTCACACAAAACGTGTTATATAAATATACTATATTTGTAATGCATCGATTATAGAAAGGCAAAAGGAAGTATCCCTCTGTCTTTTCAAAGTATTTTTTATTATTGTATACAATTTAATACACGTTTTGTTTTGGCTACACGTAATATTTTTTGAGTGTGGGTTCCGTACTTTCGCCTTTCCACAGTCGATATATTCATAAACTTAGGTATATCATGCGTCGTCGTAATTAGTTTTGAGAGTGATATTTAAATTAATTCGATTGCCTAATTTATTAATACGTCCACCTAGAAAATTTATATTTACACACCTGAGAAAACTGTTAAGTATTGCGGCCATTGTTTATTATTCCTTAGAAATGCTGTAAAAATAACACATTTAATCGTCATTTTCACTATTTTAACTTCAACGAAGAGTTTAACAAAATTCACTCATGTCAATCACTATCAACCACTTGTCAACGTGTACAACGATTTGAATAACAATGCGTATTGTCAACGGATTATATTCATCATAAATATGCTCAATGCGATAATTAGAGTATCTACAAATTTAATGACGGCCTTAAGGAAAGGTTGACTTAGCCGTGCGTAGAATAAAATTTATTTATGATTCAGGCACCACTTCACCTCCCAACGTCTGTACACTGACAAATAATAATTCTAAAGGAGCCAACGACTCTGTAGCAAGAGAGGTTATACATAATGTGTATTGTAAGTAGTGTATTCAATCAACACAAGCCAGGTAAATACGAGGTACTTGTTTTTGGAAAAAAATCGGTTTGGACGTGACTTAAGCGTCAACTCTTCGCAATAATCAGTTTCACAATAAAAATATTATTCTTTATAATCTATACAGCCAAATCGTGACAACTAAGGAAATTTTTCATTTCTTTGGATTTTCACTCAAATTTTTCACAAAAAAGCATCTTTAAGCGACATGATATATCGTAATATTTTAATGCTTATCGAACGTATTGATAAGGCAAATGAGACAAACATTACAAGTAAGGTATACGTTTTTTTTTTTAAATTTTACGTGCCTATTGTTTATTATTATGTTTTTAAAAGGAAAATTTTGTTTGGTTTGAACTTCCTTAGTGCGGTTAAAGGATAACAACTTATTATAGTATTTCCATTTATTTGTTCATCAGTTTTTAATGTTGTATCATCAAGTTCATGGAAAAACTGCAGCCAACTGCGTCGTTGTTTTTAAACCAGAACATAAGAATCGACTTAACAATTTTAAACTCTTTATATTTCAAAGGCCGCGCTATAACGGAACAGCACGATAAAGAGTTGAGAAGATGTATTTAAGAACAATCATATTTATCTCAATAAAAACAACGCCATTCTTCTTATTGGCATATACCTTTATTTAAATTTTTTCTGTAAGTATAGGTCGTAGATATCTTTGAGTTGACCAATATTTCATTTATTTTAAAGAAGAATGTTCACTATTCCTGGCTTAAACTATTCAAACATATTGAAAATAAGGCCTAAAGCGATCGGCGAATAGCCAAGACTTCTCACCCTTTTATGAATAGAAAGCTTTATTTTATTTTAGCCTACAATCAATCCTTAGAAATTCATTTTTATTTCGATTTCAATTATTGTTATTAGGGTTCGTCAACCTTTTAATATCTTCTGTACTGTTGAACTATTTAAGTGGTTACTTTCTTGAACTCACACCGTTTCCGTTGTAAAATAAATAGTTGTGCAAATAGAACGTATTTTTTGGAGGTTGCAGAGTTAGTTATTAGGTTGTAATGAAATGGTTTTTTTATTCATACTTACTGAATACTAACTTATTGCATTAGTACATATTCATGAAACCAACGTTTACTACTATTTAAATTCTCTTTGGTTATCTTCGTTTCCATTGCAAAATTGCACATCTGCAAAATATGCGTTTTCTACTTTTGTATTATTTTTTTTTTTTTTTTTTTTTTCCATGTCCGCTCCCAATGTGGAGCATATGGTCTCCTAATGGAGGTATCCTGACAGAATTTTTTCTACGAGAACTGCTTGTCACTCAGTTGCTCAACCTCTCTTTTCTTTTTCGAAGAGAGTAGGGATAGAAGGATAGGGCTATGACAGGACTAGTGGTTAGCTAATCGCTCTCGTTACGCCCCGTGAGGATGGGATTGGTGGGAGGGAGGACTCAGACTACGAACAGAAATCTATAAATCGATTGAAATATCAATCTATGAAAACCGTCCGCACCGGGAATTGAACCCGAGACATCCGTAACCGTAGCCAGAGACTAAACCAACTGCGCCACGGACGCCGACTTTTGTATTATTAATACTGCAAAAATCGCGCTCAAATGCATGAAAAATAGCACAGCTGACAAAATTATGGTTAAATATATTCAACGTTATTTACGTTTTTTTTTATTTTTCGAAAACTGTTTTTACGCACCCCTGAAAAATTGAGATTTCACAATGGAAACGACGTTATGTATCTACGACATTATTTGCGTCCTCGTCTTCTAACATACTTCAAGAAGTGTCTGGTGAATTATTATGTATAAATATTCAAAGTTTAGATACAGTATCCAAAGTGTGTAGTATAAATATAACAGTATTTAAAAAGTCAGACGGATTTGTAGCCAACGAATTAGATATATCGAGAAAGAATATCATTTGTAACACATGACAAAACCCCCTACGGCCCACCATGATCTTTCGAAGGTAGGAATCAGCTTGACGACTGCTGGTCTTTAATATCTATTCAGTATAAATTCAGTCTATCTTTATTGAGATTGCACATATCAATAAAAATATGTTTTAAAATTGATTAAGACTAAGTAAGAATGCAATTAAATAATATTAATGATCATCAATATACGAGGAATCAAATGATCTAGCACAAAATAAAACAAACTTAAATTTGATAACATAATTTATGAAGGTATTGTTACTTAAAAATCTTTGGGTAATTGATATTCATATTAATACCGTTAGAATAAATTACAAACCAACTATGAATGAGAAAATTATAATTGATAATTTCCAAACTATTTACATACTTATTGAATAGGCAAAATATTGGCTGCTAAAAGCTATTGAATATATTTTGCATCAGCTAACATCCGCAATGCTGTGTTTACACAAGAGCTTTTGTGATCTTATTCCAATTGTTATCTGTATTGAAATTTCAAAATATAATTTTGTACATCATCATAAATTAAAGTTAACAATAATACACTCTGTTTATCTGTTTTTGTGACTATTTTCACAATTAAGGTTGGACTTCATTAGTATGAAATAAAAAATAGAATTAATTCATATTACCATCAACTAGAGTTAGTGATAATAATTTTGCTTAAATCTATAAAGCGACATAAAGTGTTTACTAATTGTCAGTAAGAATTCATCCGTGCACTTGAATAACTGCCGAAAAGCGAGACATGGGTCGTTAGTGAAAAAACTTATGGAAATGTACAACATTTGATAGATTCAAAACTCTTATAAATTTTACATGAATCATTACAGTTTCAGTTTTAACTTCAGTATATAGCCATCTTATAATTTGCTATAAATAATGATGACTAGTTAATGTCTAGTTATTGATTAGTTAGAATATTGATTGAAAATAGACGTCTATAAAATAATAATATACGTTTTTTAGTGTTAAATGATACAGCCGTGATGAATTCTAAGAAAGTTTTTTATACCTATCATTCATTAAGCATAGAGTTTTTGTCAATTTTTTGTTAATATTATTCTAGTAAAAAGTCTTCTCACGACCGGTATTATTTTGTTTAAGCAGAGCTTACTTGTCATACTCGTTATACTATTGAATAAATTTTTCACCATCGACTAGTTGAAATTAAATAGCTTGATTTACATATCTAATTGCAAAATTGCCATATTATTTTAAACGGTTTCAATCGTATTGTGAGATCCTTCTTAGAATGGAACATTCAATTCAAGAAATAGCAGAAAACGGAAAACAACAAAAGGATGGTATTTATTTATATTTTGAATTGGTCAATTTTGAGATTTATTTTCTCATATTCATAGGGTGCTTCATATATGAAATACATAATTTACTAATCTTCTTGTTTTATTTTCTTAGTCATAATAACACAAGAATTTTTATTAGAGTTTCTGCAATGCTGTGGAATCCAAATCTATCGGTTTTCCTGCACGCACCTGTAATAAAATATTTGGTTAATCTGGTCTGGCTTAGTTACAAAAAACTCCGTCGGAGCGCTACTATGTATTTTGGTAAATGTTTGAACTAAGCAAAAAAGTTCGTGCCGAATTCACACACTCTGCAGGTAATTTGCCTAATTCCTAAATGAGGTGATCGGCTTGGTTTCACACATTTGTTGTAGTTGTAGTAATTTCACACATTTGGCGTAAAATACATATTCACTATCAAATTATATTTTGATTCAAGTAATTCTAACATTTTTGGTAATGGTTGCTGAGAATATAATCGATAGTGTAAAAAGAGAATCTTGTCATTACACAGGAGAAAAAAACCTTCGAGTGAAGGCCGCGACAATCCTTTTATGTTAAGCTCAGTAAACATGTATGAACTCGTTGCAAATATTCAATACATACCAATCAGTGTTTTATTGTATTATGTTTCATATTGACAGTGGCTGATCGTTGCAGTGGCATAAATGGCAGTCAACCAGGCCCCAGCGTATATGCTCTCAAAATATGAAAAAATCTGATTGCACTCTTGAAAAATACGAAATTGATGGTTTACTGACACAATAATTTTATGTGACCCGAGATCAGTTCTATTTTCAAATGTGCAAGCCGTAAACATAAATTAAACATATCACTTTCATACAAGAGAAAGTGACCAAGTGTAAAATATTCAAGATAACCTTTGAATATTTATAATCAATCTAAAAACACTTATAGTGCATTCACATTTATGACTTAGTTTTTGAAAATAATATACATCTATTGAATTCGCAAAATGTCAAATAGTCCATTTTCGTGTGGAATGAAGTTGATTTCTTTTTACTGTATGACGACAATATATGTTGCATTATTTTAGAATTTTGTTTTCAGTTAGAAATTTTGGTTGTCTCCGTAATTGCAAAATAAATACTTTCTACACTTTACAAAGAACTACCTTCTAAACCAGTTTGTAGCCGAATAAAATATATTCGTAAAAAACGATGCTGAAAATTAATTGATATGTTGTTCCAAGTTTTTTTTGATCATACAGAAAAGAATCTGAGACAATTGAGGTTCTTAAGCAAATTGAAAATAAATAATTTTGCTTATTTCGTCGCTCTTTTATGTGAATATGTTGTATGTTAAATACATAACGACGCGTTAAAATGATTTGAAAATGATTCGTTAGGTGTAAAAACTTCTAGAATTGAATTGTGTTTCTTGGCTATTTAACAAAAACTGGTTGTGAAACTAAATGAGTAACACTAGAAAATGTAGCTCATTGAAAATTTGAAATTATTTTGCCTATATTTGTTTAATAGATTTGAAACTAAACGTATTTTTAATTATAAAGATTTTGATTTAATTATTCATTTTGTAATTACCAGATTGTTTTCGAGCCTTGGTTAAAAATAGATTAAATCTTAATTTTTAACCTCGCAACGTATATTTTATTCAATAGCTGTAAGATCTCCATCTTGATTTCCTGGAAAATAGCGTTTAAAAATTCGATGCAAAAAGCGATATAAATAAAACTTAATTAAAAAAGTAACTTTTAATAGTAAACATGTCATATCCTCTTCTGATAATTAAATTTTAGTTATCTTAAGTAAACCGACAAGATGTCTCTGAGGCCTGGAATCTAAAAACTTAAGGCCAAATTTTTTTTCAGATGACGGAGCTTACGAATAGTTATTATCTTTTTTAGTTTTCGTAATATAATATCATTTTATTGGATTTAAAGGAAATGTCTAGAATTCAACAATCACGTGAATAATAATTTCAGTGAATTGTGATGCTAAAATGTAATGCAATCAGGAATATAACTATTCCTAACATAATAAATATTTTGCTAGCGAAATTTGGCAAAATTGCATGTTAAATGAACGTTAAAATCATTATTAGTAATATAGCAAAAAAACATTTAAAAGTATCTATTTTATCATATCTGTATCTCAAAGTAATAGTCAAATGTCTAAAAATAACGAAATTGATTTGTAAATGTCACATTGTTTTTAATTTTAAGATCTATAGATGAATAATTAAAACTTTGGCGTATGTGGGCTGGTTACCTAAAAACCCTATCCAAAATCAGTTCTATGTCACACTGTAATTACGTGATAATCATTCCTATGTCTATTAAATCCTAAAAAAATACATGATTTCATCTGTAAATGAAACTTTCCAAGCCTATTATTTATCCAACCTGAAAAAAAACGAAAACAATAACAGAACAACTATGCTAATTGATATAAAATAAAAACCGTTTAAGAAACACGTTTTTGCTCTTCGTGTAAAGTTGATAAAATGGGCATAGGACTATTAACCTCTCAGGTAGAGATATTAATTGTGTCACGTTGTAAACGTCCCAACAGTTAAAAAAATAAAAATGAGACTTATTCCTATTATATTGTATGCTACTCTTCTAGTTTTAACTAATAATGAAATGGTAGTTAATCTTGTACCTAGTACCCAATTACCAATAATAGAATCGCCTTATTGGCATAGATCTTTTTAACAATAGTGTGTATTATATTAAAATGTATACAATCTAGGATACTGATCAGTGTTACTATGCGATAGTTTGTATTTGTGCATGAAAGTTTTCATTAACTTTAACTGATGGCAAAAATAATTATTAACGTTTACTTTTAAATACCGCTTCAAATATGAAAGTCCTAGAAACAAGAAGAAAAAAAAATTAACCGCCTACTTTGAAAGGAACATTGGTCCTGAAAGCCTTTCGAGCATAATTAATTATGAACCCATTTACGGCATCGAATAGACAAATGATTCTTAGAAAACTTTATGAAAATGGAATTATTATAATTCGATATACTATCTTCTTGCACCGTATTAAAAATAAACAACCGTGAAAAAATTCCGCCTTCAGATTCGACTTCATTATCATTGAGGTTTAAATACATCATGAGAAGTTTGTAAGTGACGTCAAAAGATTAATTTAAAAAAAAAAACTGTATCTAAAAAAAGCAACATCCGTATCCTTCCTTGAACAACCTTACAGACGGTAAATATTTCAAATAAAATACATATACGCCACGGTATATTGATTGCAACTAGGGATTGCAATAGCTGTGATTGAATGGGTCATGATGTTTGTATTTACCGTTTAAAAAGCATTTGTTTTAAACCAAAAAATCGTTTAAATCGCTTATTTGGGTATAATATAACGTAGATTATAATAATTTTCCATCTAAATATAGTTGATCTCAATGCGGACTATCAATAATAATTATTCTTAAGTAGCTTTTTAACATAAACGGCTTAACGAGACATGATTGCAAATTCGTCGATCAATCTCTCGTTATAAGGAAATGACTTATAGTACCTAAGTTTTTAACTCTCTGTTTACGTTGCTTTTCCGGACATGATAGATCATGGTTGGGAAGGGGTTAATACACCAGAGATACACGTTTATTTCGGAGGAAATTTTGTAAATCAGTAGGAATGTAGGTTTTTGAAATTCGGGTTCTCTTATCTTTGATCTCATACATTAACAGTAGTAGTTATTTTGTACATTGACTGAAAGTATAAAAAAATAGTAATTTAGAGTTATAATGATCGAAATAATAATATACAAATTACATTTCTTAATATCGAGCACTCTTAGCCCTTATGTGACGAGGAAATTGATTCACATCGATCGGGAATATTCAATTGATTACACACAAAGCACGGCATAATATTATATAAGATTAGCTAGTAGATGGTTACGTATAATTCACAAAATGACACATTTTAGGAATTCTACTGATTGCGTCGCTACTGTTATACGATTACGCAGAAAAACAAAACACTCTTCATCTTTCCAAACTGCTATGATTTGAAATAATTTGAAGATTTCACATGAAGGGTAGCCTTTGTTTCACTGGCAGATTTGTCATGGACTTCACACGCAACGATTTTGATTCCGCTTTATTACAATGTGTGGTGATTGGATAATAATAATAATAATTACCCTGTTGCATATAAAACAAATAGTTTGCTACTGACTATAATTTGAAAAGTGATATATTATGAATTCCAAAAAATTTTGCCATCATAACTCGAAACTTGAAATTTAGCGACCGTTTTGCTGTTAATCCCTTCAAGTATATACAAAAAAAAACCAAAATACATTTTAATTACACTTAATAAATACTCAAATCAACCTACTTAATAGTTTTTTTTGTAAATGAATAATATATGTTTTGCAAAATACAATTAGTTCACTTCTTGCTTATGGTTGTATATTTGATAAAGTACGCATTTCGTAACACACGTAACATGTATCCTTAAATTACCGGAAGACGAACATTAACTGTGGCCGTTCAACTTGTGCAATTCTCAATTTCTGAGGCAACGCGTTCAGAAAATCTAACAAGTATCAATTTAGATGTGGTCAGGTTTCATAACGTCTAAATTGTATAACCATTACGCACTTTGGTAAGTATTTATATTGAATAATAGAAAAAAAGATATTACGCTGAACAACAAATCGAACTTATTGACTCACTTGACTACCATAGATAACTTTGATAATTTATCTGTAATAGAGGTCTGCACGGGCCGAAATTTGATGAAATTACGCGGCCCGAGCCCGTTCACTTCATTCCCGAGCCGGCCCGAGCCCGAGTCTTAATACCACACTTGTTACCCGAGCCCGATCCGAAGCCTAAATTTATAAAAAAACCCGATTTAAAAAAAAGTTCAGTAGCATAAAATTGATTGAAATTTAACACACTTAACGTACCTACCCAACTTTTTCACATGTAGAAAAATCTATTATTTCACGAAATGATTTCCACACATCACCACAGTCACAGCTTTTTAACATTTTCTTTATATCGTTGAAACTCATTTTTTACGAATCTGTTGTATTTTTTTATAATGAATTTTTAGGCACATGACACAGTCGACTATCTAAAACGAATAGAAAGCAGATACTGAATAATATCACACTTTATTCATTAATAAACTATTTAAACCTACCATCCGTGATGTTTAAATAAGTAAAGCATTGTTTTACATATCAATAACAATTTTATGAGTTTTCAGTTTCAGATTACCAAAATATAAAATGATGTCTCCACATTTATCAAATAAAAGACTATTGTGTCCAATGATATTCAAAACGTAATAAATTATTTTTGTTATCAGCAGTATTTAGTTATCAAGAGTACTCATGATCCGAACATAATCCGAAATATTTTTCTGAAGATCAAATCCCTTACCCGGGCCCGGCCCGAGCCCGAATAACAATTGTCTCTACCCGCCCGAACCCGGCCCACGGGCCAAACCCGGGCCCGTGCAGACATTGTATTGTATTGTTAAATAAGCAAAAGTTTTACTTGTATACTTAATTACATCTATAATAAATTATATCAGCAGTATATGTATGTTTATTGTATATTGTTTTGTTTAAGGAAAAATTGATGTACATGTAATAAAATTTATTTAATATTAAAAACATTTGGTATTCTTACAATTCAGTAAAAGTGAAAGCTGAGATAAATAGTCTGTACTATAGTATCTACACTTATTTTACATTAACCTGCATTTTTAACATATCGCTGTAATTTTTATTTTGAGACCTGGTTCAACGGAGAAAATTCCCAGTTTGATTTTGGTTAGCAATAACACTTAAAAAGGCACAAAAATGAACTTGCATAATGATTAATTAACGTGTAAAACGATGGAGATATCTCAAAGACTGCTATTTTATTGCGTATAATTATAAAATACAACCATAATTTTTATGTACACAATTCCTACACATATATTATTTCCATTGTCATTTCCAATACGTAGCATCCGCATGTATGCGGAGATTTTTATATAATTAAGCAAACTTAGTAACGCAGATTTTATTTATTTAATTATTTTTTTTGGTTTTTCCAAATTAACTTAATATTCGAATGCTCAAAACGACATTGCCTCGCAATTTTAATACTTTATGTTTTCTACTGGTCTTTTATTTTTGTATTAGGCAATTATGGCAGTTCCAAATTGTTGCATTTAAAATTTGTAACGCAGAATATATACAGTGAAAACCAGTTATCTCAACCTTCAATATACAATCAAATATCCAGTTTGTCGTTAAAACCATATATTATTTTTATCGTTACAAATATTCATACGTATATATAGTGTATAATTAAATCATTAACTGATGTTTGAAATCTTAAAACATCTGGTTTCCATTAATTTAAATTTGGATTTTTCAGAGCAAGGCGATGGAGCGAGAAATGAACACCCAACAAGTGATATTCACAGTGATCAATTCCCATGGCATCCGAGACGTGAAATTTGAAAAAAAAAATTGAAGCTCAAAATGTTTAGAACGTTGACACGGTTTTGAGGAAAGTTGAAAACCCAATTACGGCTGTCACCATTTCAATAGTAACCGAGGTATGAGTTCCGGAAAATAGAATATGCAGTTACTACTGAAACTGAAACGAATCAAATGTTGCAATGATATGTCTTTACATTGCAGTATAAAATAATATATGGGTAAAAGAATCTAAAAAGTCTTGATACTTGATAATGTAAGTGTATAAAATCACCAATAGAAAAAAGAATAGATATTGAATGGTTTCAAAAGTATATATAATATTATTTGTCGTTCTATACGACTGAAATAAATGGAATATAAATAAAATCCCAGACCTACGCTTTTCAAAAATCGTATATTGAAAAGAAGCTTTTACCAAATGAATATGTCTTGCTATATGATATTTGGTATTTTATAATATTAATTGATTTTGAATTGAATTCTAAAGTTTAATTGAAAAAAAGACTGGAGCTCGATGCTTTCTTCCTGCAGTAATTAATCGTAACATATTAACTACCATCAAAACATTCAGACGAGGTGAAAGCTTAAACAACCAAAACGGTTTCTGGGTGAAATATTTGAATTTTACATAAAGTGATGCACAATAATGAAATATTTGTATTAGTTTATTATTTTGATAGAAAGGCTTAATTCTGTTTTAATTTCAGTATCTGTTTTTAAATATTTTTTCATTACAGTGTCTTGGGACAAGTTAATCCTTTACATAATATAAATACACAAATAACATACAAAATCAAGTGATTTGATAAAGATACACATTACATCTTTGTTTTAAATTCTTGATGTAACTGTTTTTTCCTGTAAAAATATGAATTTTAATGAATATTTTTGAACTACAGTTAACTCATGGTATCCAAGATAATGATGGGGAGGCGTCACACATTGATAAAAAAAAAAACATGTAAACCGAACTGTTTTCATTTCACATGCATGTCTAGAGCAGATTATTGTTTTAGTATGTTTAATGCCTAGAATTTATTAAGAGAGTCTATGGTTTTGGTTTGTTTGCCGGAATCTTTAATGAACGTTTTATATCGTTCCAATCGAATCGCCATTGATAAATGTATTTCAATAAAGAAATAAATTGTCAATAGAGTTCATTGTCGTGTTGTGGCAAATGTGATTTATAATTTATTCATCTTCATTTGCATCCTTATTCATTTTTTTCTGGTTCTGTTTGACGTGGATTGTAAATAATATCCGCATCACCAATACGTTGAAAACCCAAATCACATGTATTGTTTTTTGATTCCTCAATTCCTCAATGTTTTCATTGTCGATATTTGTTTCAAAGTCTTGTAAATTTGCCACTAATTCACATATTTTACGTGTCTCAGGTTCATTAGAATTTAAAAGATCTCGTTTTACATCTGATAGATGCATGAATAATCCAAATAAGGACAATCGGTAGTGAACTGTATTATAAAAAGTAAATATATTTATCTATATTACGAAATTTGGGATATCAAAAATCAGCTTTGTTACTATTTATAAATATTTCATTTTATCATGCTTTTTGTTTATGTGTTGAATAATAATTAGTATAGAAAGGACTTTTTATTCTGAAAATTATGTAGAGGCATCTATCAATCGTAAAGAATACTTGTTATGACAATACGAGTAACAAAGTCACACGAAACGCGATAAGTACAAAAATTACCAACAGATGGTACTAAATAAAATATTTTTAGAATGTAATGTATTGTATTATAATTCATAATAAATTATGTAAAGTAAATTATCAATAATAATTAAATAATTACCTCAACAGAGTGACATCAATAATAACCATCGACATTGTTTTATTTTCATTACTTCCTATATTTTTTCCACTAAGTAGAAAGTTAATTGACATTAAATTCATATATTGTTAAAATTAACTGTAAATCAAAGTCACAGACAAATGTTAAAATGGAAATTATACAAAATAAATTTGCTTCATAACAAAATTGATTGGTAATAAAATTAAAAATAAATTCTTTTCGAATCTATGGAATAATTTCAAAGTCATTGAAATATTACAAGATACCTGCCTTTCATCAATATAACTACTAAAACGAGTTAAAAAATTGAGTAAATGATTTCATACAATTTTATGAAAGAATATTTATGTAGTTAACATGGTTGTAGTTTCCAACCATGTTAACAAATCAATTTGGTGCTATGGTGATTCGATGTAGTCTCGATGTATTCGATTTCGTATGGTTTAGAAATGTGATAAAATGTTTAATGTCGACACTCGACAACATGGTTTTTATAACAACAAAGATGTCGTTAGAAGCTTGACTACGAATAACTGAATCGTTTGTGAGGACAGACAAGGATAATATAAATATTATTTATATAATAATACGTAACACTTTATTTTCTTGTAGATTTTGCATTGAACGTTATAAAATGGGAGTAACTATTACTGGACAGTACCGTAGTGTTTCATACATTCCCTAAAATACATACGCACATTAATTGCCTAGTCTGGTAACTGAAATCAAGACGTCAGTATTAAAACTTTGTAGTGGATTCGTTAACGTGACTTGAAAATTTATTAGGAATACAAGAAGACAAGTTGATTTTTTAGGCACATCGGGCACTTGAGTGCACTATGCGTTACACATTTATATTTTATTTTTAACCAATAAAAAAAGTTAAAAAATAAATTGCAGCAGTGTGCTTTATTGTTTTATTGTTTTTTATCCATTCGAAACTTTATGTGAAGTAAATGTAAATCAGGGATATGTTTGCACATAATTTAAATTACTATTAAAATGTTACTAAATCTAATAGAAAAAGTTAATAATGTGATTGAGTACTACTAAATACATAATAAGTTTATGAGTTAGTTTTGATTTAAGAAAATAAAAAAATAACAAAACAATGAGCGTTTTCCATTGATTTACTCGAAACGTATATTTTCTTTCTCAAGTTTAATATGAACAAGGTACGTAAACCACAGGTTGGCGTAACTTCATATGGCACATAAGTGGCTGTAGGGGAAATTTTACTAGCTTCTTTATGTCTTCTTACTGCAGGGCGCGGGTCGGCGCGGTTTGCTGACCCGTAAGGGTAAACAGTTTTTATCGGTGAAACTATTACGCTACCTTTAACCAATTAGCTAATCGGGTTCTGCGAGAGTAACAAAACAATTCGGGCGCGAATTTTTTGAGAAGGGTTATTTTCCGTTTTTTATTATTTTCACATTTTATTGGTCATTTATTTTTTGTGGTCAAATACGGTTTCCTGTAAGTTTTTTTATGTATCTGACATTGTTTTTAAACTACATAGGATAATAAATCATAAATCCACTTTAAAAAAATAAATCGTATATTTCTACAAAATTCTGTGACATGCTTTGTTTCCAATTAATTCATTCATTTATTTCAAGCAGTTTCGTGTTTAGTCAGTTTACTCCAATACGTGTATTTAGATAAATTTTATAATAAAATTCATGTATTATATTAAGCATATTCTCGTATATTTTTTATTCGATAATTAATTTGTAAGAAGGATTTTAAAATTGTATTAACAAACATAACAGGTAGCATGTTTTATTAATAATACAAAATAATTTTGGATATTTAAATAATATTTTCAGAAAGTTTTCCGTTCATTTACATTAACAAAAATGTTTAATCACGTAGTTTGACAGAGGTCTGTGAAAAGTATTTTTGATTAAATTTAGTAAATCTTAGTGAAGAGATATACATACATAATCTTTGATGAAAAATCTATGTATCCTATATTATATTTTACAAATTGTATGTATGTATTTAAAAAAAGATGTGAAATTGTATAATACACAGATTTTCTAAATTATATTTTGGAATCACAAAAATTAATATAAACAGGAGTGCGACAAACTGGGATGAGTTTCCTATTAGTTTTTTCGATTTGGTGCGCCGAACAAACGACAATTATTAACAAAAAAATCGACTAGCCATATATTTCTTAACCAGCTTACAAGATTGTATGTATAATAATTACTAAATCCGTTGGGTCATATGAAAAGGTTATGTAATATATTATTATGTCGAATATATTTAAAATATTATATAACCTATTAAATTATCAAAGAAAAAAGTATTTCATGAAAACGTAAGATTTTAAATTATTCTGAAATAAAGTGTTTTACCTTTTCACAAATATTATTAATGTCTGTCATAAAAAAACGGATATTCTGAAACAGTGTAGGATTTTTAGTGTTTAGAGCAAAGTGAGCTAATTTCTCTTAATAACGACCGTTGTAATTAAAACTGAATTAAAATTATTTCCTTATCCAATAAAAGCGGTTATTTATTCTAGAAGATGCTGATTTTAGTCTTCCGGTACCAATATTAAAATTTGAGAAAGTAGTTAAATAGCATTAAATTTTAAATCCGAAAATTCTGTCTACAGTCTGAATGACAGTTAACACAGTTGGAAACATTATAATAGAAAAAAACTGAGGAATACATACTTTTTTAATATAATTTCTTAATTTTTTTATTGTTGTTATTTATTCAGTAAGTGAGTGCTGTAAACAGGAACAGACCTTTAATATTAAGTAAAATATTATCTATGATATATTGTTTATATTTCTGGCATTTTTATAAATTTTTATTGATTTCTTGTGTGAGTTAAGATTAATTTAATAACAAATGATTTTATAAATAAGATCTTCTTTTGTATTTTATGGTTAAATGCAGATATATTTGTAAATAATTTTCCGATTAAACCCACACGTTTCTTAGATTTTAATTGCCGAGTAAATTAATCATTTTTTTTTAGTAAAAGTGTATATTTCGCACCTTTTATTTTTATTTAGGTAAGAGAGAAACTTTGCAGCAAACTGCTATATCTCACATCTCTCTCAAGAAAACAGTCTGTTATATCATACGTCACACAATGAATTATTCCATAAAAATCTGAGACGTTCTCGAAATCAGTATATTATGTAGTTTAATTAAGAAATAATTTGAATAGTCCCATCGGTATGTCTTACATAATATAATGTTTGATTGAAACAATATTGAGAGTATTATAATGATAAAATAATTGAAACATTTTTATATTAACCGTGATTGCCGCTAAAACTTAGTTAAAAGAAAAAACATATTTTAAAATAATTGAAAATAGTAAGCTTATAAAGGTGAGAATAGTCACTTATTACTCGGTAACCTTTCTGGAAATTAAGCGTAGAAATAAACCTATTTTGTACTACTTTTTAATTTGTGTGAATATGAATAAAAACCGTCTTTCGCTAAAGATATTATAAAAATTTTTTAGACAATTCTACATACACTTACAAATTACTGGGTGCATTACATAAAGTGTATTGTCCCAGATACGAGGTATCTCGTACCACTAATCCGTACGCCTGATACATGATATAAAGTCTTCAAGATTGTATATTGCATCTTAGTATGATAATTAAGTTGATTTTATAATTTAGTGCACATATCGACATCTGCGTCATTTTTTTTTTCTAGAATTGAATTTTATAACAACAAAATTGTCGATAAAGTTTCACTCTGTTTTGACAATTACCTAGCGTATTGATGCACCGAATCAATAGTACGTCGGGTGTTGTTTTGTATAATATGAAAGAGAACTCTATTACTAAAATAGTATGTAATTTCATATGTAATAGCCCATACCGGTCTGTAGACGATTTATTATTATCACATATCACATGTAGGTATGAAATTTTCTCACGACCTAAGAATTCGTGGTGTACATAAAATAAAATGTTATACAATGCACACACAGTTCCGACGTGCTAGGTACTTTAGACATTCAGTATTTCAATTTCAATACCGTCATCTATGACGGGTACTACTATAAAATAATCTAATATAGTAGTGGCAATCCTCAACTTATATAAAACATATGAGACAATTATTTTTTAAAAAATAAAACTTACTACAAACGTTCAACTTTTACAATCTTTTTTTTTTTTCATGTCCGCTCCCAATGTGGAGCATATGGTCTTCTAATGGAGGTATCTTGACAGAATTTTTCTACGAGAACTGCTTGTTACTCAGTTGTTCGATCTCTATTTTTTCGAAGAGAGTAGGGATAGAAGGATTGGATTAGAACAGGACTAGTGGTTAGCTAATCGCTCTTGCTACTCCCCGTGAGGATGAGATGGGTGGAAGGGAGGACTCAGACTACGAACTACGACTACGACTACGAACTACAGACTACGAAAATCGATTGAAAGGATCAATCTATGAAAACCGTCCGCATTGGGAATCGAACCCGAGACATCCGTAACCGTAGCCAGCGACGCTACCAACTGCGCCACGGACGCCGACCTTAGGTAGACTTACAATCTTAGCTAGTTATATTATAATTGTATTCGGTCTGACGTATATCAAATATTTTCGGCGCACTGAAGGTTAATTCATCAGTGATATACTAAAATTTGAGGCAAATACAATAACACATACTTGAAATTATCTGTTAAGGAAAAGAAAACCATAACAATATAAAACCACAATTAAAGGAATCGTGGTATGTTGACTTTATTTTTAATCGCAATGAAATGCTCACGGTTAGTAGCTCACTCCAACATTTTCACGATGCACCTATTCTGTCCACTGCAAGAGATGGAGCATTTTATTACTACACCGTAAAGGCAATAATAAATGTCCGACAAGAGTTTCAAGTGTAATCAACAAACAAGCTATCTACTCTTCTGTTATAGAGATATTGGTGATACATTGTCATACATCCTCAGAATTTTGTAGTGGATTAACTGTTTGTATAAAAATATAAATAGAATTTCACTAGTCACTATGTTTTCTGTCTCTTACTTAATTTTGCGTGAACTCTATAGAAAAGGTTAATATTTTTTTAATCGATGACCCCTTTCCTAATATTTTTTAACTATCCTACATTCATAATACAAATAATTGATATTATGTGACCAGTTCATCATAACTCCAAGTTACTCTATCGCTGCATCATATTCATTTCTTTCTCTGAACAGTTTCTTTTAGGATAGTTATTTGTTTTCCTTTTGTCGTAGATTATAATTTGCCATAAATTTGGTCGTTGATATGTTATCAGTGTCCACTGCATTTCTATGTAATCTGTTATTTTAAATTTTCATAAAAAAATTTGATAATATGTGACACCGCCCCGTACTTATGGGACGGACAGGGTCTTCAAAACCAATCTGCAGACTCTTTCTATTAATGAAAATTTTAAAATGTAATACCTCTCCTGAGGCGTTTAAGAGTAGTGTCATATTTGTTTGGTTGCTGTTGTTGGTTTACAGTTAGAAGTGGGCAAAGGGCCTGCGATCCTGCCAGCCTGCGAGTCGCGTCTCGGCCTTTCCCGGGGGAAGTCGTCGGCCGACGAAGCGGTGATTTAGTCCACCGCTTACTAGTAAAACCACTTACAGAGTTTAAATTAAAAGTGTGTAAATCTGTTGTGTAACTCTCTTCAAGAAAATTATAGAAACTAATTGCAAATAAACGAGAAAGAGTATACGGATAGCGACCGGGTTTTAATGGAAGACGAAGGAGCCGTTTGTTGTGTCCTGTCCTCGGAAGCGTGCTGTGAAGCTTGTTGACCACCGCGCCCCGCTTCTCCCCGGTCCTACACCTTCCTCCCTCGAGCGGCGAGACAGTCGTTCGTTTCGTGTTGTTTCGTTTCTTACTCTCTCATATGATACTTAATTAGGTAGGTGTTTATTTGATTTCGTCAATTTTAATTAATTTTCGCAAAATAAAAAAAGATTTTTAATTACTGATCCATAAAAATATCATTACTCTTTTACTTTTTTCTGTTATTATAATATTTGAAACATCCTTGGGTTTGATTTAAATAAGCGTTTGTTCACTATAGTTTTTCGTCATTATGATCATTTTTATATTGCTTTATAAAGTTTGTCAATTAGTTTCAACAAATTTAACCTGTTCACTATTTAAGAAAAAAATCTTGTTGCTTAAATAAAAATTGTAAATAGTGTAGCATATGCAGTGACTTTATTAGAATTATAAAGGTAATATTAATGTTTTATTCGCTATGGTTAATCAGTAAACAATATAGTTATTTTTTCTAGTGATTTCTTTAAAGGTAAGTTTTGTATTAGAAATAATTCCTCATAGTTATTTGCTTATGTGTGGTCTGTGTGTAACCCATTATGACATATTTTAATCTATTGTGGCTCGTAAAACATAGTTACTGTTTGATTGGGTAGATGCATTTGATAGTTTTGCAATGGTTACTTACAATGTCGGGCTAATTTATCTCTTTGTAAATACAAATGTCACGAAATTTATGTCAATATAAACTTGCTCTACAAAGTGCTCTCTTTGTGAAAATTTAGCATTTTAGTCTATTTTATTATTCAAGTTAATTTTGAGAAATTACTTTTCTTATTTTTTTTTCAATATAATGGGAAAAATCACTGAATCCTAATTTTAACAAGGGATTGACATAATATAAAGGATGAGAATGATAGGAGACAGGTTGTGAGACTATTGCTACTGCAGGATTAGGCTACGTGGTATATAAAAAATAACATATTGACCCACCCGACTAGCATACGTACATACTTATGTAGGATACATAGCGAACAGTTTGGTAGAAAGCTGGCGATGAAGATTAAAATATCAAAATGTACCATGTCTTTAAAACTCGGTCTGATTTTAAGTTAGAAAAATTTGATCACAGTGATTGGCGTCATTATATTCGGTATTATATTATTAATAATCAACAAATGTCATTTTTTAACAGTTCACAGAAATTTATGTTAACATTGTTGGAAAACACTTTAGGTCTCCGATCACATATAAATCACGTAAACTAGATAGAACAAGCATTTACGCATCAGCATACATTATTTGGCATGTTAACTATGTTCTAATCAAATACCTATTTCCTCGAAGTGGAATTAACGAGCTGTAATTTGAGCAACTTTGCTTATAAGCAAACAATAGGCTTTGTTTACCCAAATACAATGACAAAAGTTTATTTGAGCTCCTCGATATAGTGAAGAGAATCCGTGTCACTAGATTCCTATGCATATTTTGACTATTTCAATAGAGTTACTTTGGAAAATGGTTACAAATAATAGTACAATGCTGATCGCAGTGATTGTGAAATTTGTCTTTGTTGCGAGTCGCTTTGACAACAGTTTTCGGCTCTAAAGTTTGTTTAACTGGAATTTCAAGAACCGTGGATATAATATTCGAAACTTTTCCCAAAATATTTAAGCTTTTATGCAAATGAATATTTTGTTTTGATCCCACAAATACACTCCTACCTACAAACGAAATGATTCACCGGAAATAATAGTCAGGGTGCGTACTGTTAAATATAATATTTTGAAAAGTAAACAGAAAGCGAAATTTTTTTGTAAAATTTTGTTGGTTTAAACTAAATAACATCGGGGACAAACTCATTAACCTATCAAAACCAATACTGGAATCAATTTTAAAATGAAAAAGTATTGAATTAAATGAAAAATCGGAGACTATTTTCTATTTTAAATAAGTTTCTAGTTCAATTTTTTTCATTATATATGATTATTCATAAAATATATGATAATGGTAAATTTATGTGGTCATCTTGTAAATTAAATTATCATTAATTAATACACGATTCTAAGGATTTATGTTAAAAAACCGATTATTCAAACAATAACTTATTAAATTTGGATTATTGAGATTTTGTACACTTCCATGTATTTTGTCACTAACGACCCGAGTTTCGCCTTTCGGCATCTTCAGGCATTCGAGCACACGAATGGACTCGAACTGCTGACAGGCGAAACCCGGGTCGTTGGTGACAAAATACATGGAAGTGTACAAAATCTCAATAATCCAAATTTGATATTGAAATTCCATCAAGCACCCTCGGTCAATGTCTTAAATAATAACTTATTAAAACCAAAATACAGACAAAAAAGAACCTATTATTTTACTGATTGTTTATAATTTTACTGACAGCTTTTATAAAATATTCGATTTATTATTAAATTGTTGGTTGCCGTTCATGCACTAGTTACTGAACGTATGATTCGTTTTCTTTCAATAATGTTACTTCACTAAATGAAATTGTAGACACCTTTCGTGCGAGGGCGGAGTAGAAGGGGGTTGAAGGATTAGGGAGGACGATATGGGCCGTGCCTCATTCCGTGCTTGCCAAAGTAACCGCCTGCACAAAAGCCTTACTACTTGGAGACAGTTCAAGTAATATGCCAAGGCAGCGACCAGTAATTACTGTCTCTGAAATTCGAACAGGCAGAATTTCGCGCTCCACTCAGCATATTTAAGATTACGGGCAAAAGTTTCCCCAGTAATCGGCAACATGTTAAATGCATGTTGCGACGAAATTTTATGCTTGCTTAGAAAATAAAAAAATCAATTAACATTATAACTTATATGACGTTTTAATATTATCCACACCCACAAGTATTGCAATATTAAGCAAATATGTAATTGCCGGTTTTACAAAAATAGATAAAATTGAGCAAAAAAAAAAACAACCAATTGCGACGGCAATCTTCTTGTTTCCCTGTCTACCACCAATTGAATTGATTTCTTTTATGGCATGCTAGCATCCTTCAGTTCTGCTGAATACATATTATGATAGAAACCAAATGCCATTTGTTTAACGTTGTTTGCATTTAGCCGGTACTATTTTTTGGTAAAAAATCATGGCACTTGACGAAAACAAAAGTCAGATATTGGGAGTGAGGTGATTTTCATTTCGTGCAAAAACGGGAACGCATCAAACAGCGCCCTACTACGTCAGTGGTCAAGGAGAGGCGTTAAAATTTGCTGCCACGTGCTGCGGATGCCTTAGGAGAGCTTCAACTCTGCTTGTCTATTCTTCTAACTGGAGGGGCTCCAGCATCCTGGCGATGGCAATACTGATCGAATAAATCAATTCCCTCATTTCGAGATGTCATCAATCGCTACACATACATATATACACATTTTTTTTACATGTCCGCTCCCAATGTGGAGCATCTTAACAGGATTCAGGAGGTATCTTAACAGGATTTTTCTACGAGAACTGCTTGTTACTCAACCTCTCTTTTTTCGAAGAGTGTAGGGATAAAAGGATAGGACTAGGACAGGACTAGTGGTTAGCTAATCGCTAATTGGATTAATTAAGTTAGAATGGGATGGGTGGGAAGGAGGAACATAAATTCGTAAATCGATTAAAAGCTCAACCTATGAAAACTGTCCACACCAGGAATTGAACCCGAGACGTCCGTAACCGTAGCCAGCGACGCTACCAACTGCGCCACGGACGCTGACAACACATATATATATTAGTATATATAGTATAATGTAATATATTCAAATTCTAAAATACCGTTACAATATTAAATCTGTATTGACAGTATAAACACAAGTATTTATAAACATATTATTTGAATGATAATTTTGACAGCACACTAAATATTTGGTAAATATAAGAAATCATGTTGCTAACGACTTTATTTTTACGTAAGTTGTTAGACAGTGTTTTATTTCTCGAATGATGAATAAATATTAGCCTTCAGTCGAGCTATGTGTTCATATTCAGCTAATAACATATACATACAATAGACCCGGCTTATTGTGATTACATTTTCCAATTGAACATTTATTTTCAAAACCGAAATAGTTCCTAAAGATGTTTTAAAAATTTTGATAATGTAATGCCCAATTCGATACCCGCTTCCAGTTCAAGTAAATGCCAGTTCAATCGATAACAAACAATTACATCTTTAAAAAATCTTGATAACGTGAGTTTGTATGACTAAAATGTTATTCTCAGACAATGACTTTCGTTAATCGTGAATTTCACACTCTTGATAAATTGCTCCATGAAATAATATTATTCTCTTTAAGTTTATACAATAAATTTCTTGTATGAACAAGTTTATTATGTATATAGGTAGCTCTTTTGTGTTGAAATAACTAATAATACGAAATGTTTTATTTGAGATTTAACAATGAAAAATGGGGCCAGCAAAGAAAATTTAATACTGAAAGTAGGTGAGACCCAAACCGGATATCCGGTATTCAGGTACAATTTATGATCGCCAGTGGACGACTTAATAATATAGAGAGTAAGGCAGCACATGCCTGAATTTTGAACACTCTACGATGAGCTCAGAGAATTCATTTAGTGTCTTCTACGCTGCATGCACTTTTGGGGTTGAATAATACAATGTAGTAGATAAAGTTGAGATCATCGTTTCCTTACCTATCTTGTTTCATCAAACAAAATAATTTATAGCAGACAAACTCTACACAATGATGCAGTTAACATAAAAATAATATTATTTATAAAATGAAATCAGTGATAAAATAAAGCCGTATTTATTTGGTGATTAAAATTAAATTTGTAAAGCGAAGTAACTGTTTGTTTTGCCAAATCTAATATTTAATACAAGGTGGCCATGATACTTGTCAACATTAATTCAAAAGTCACATTCACAGACACTTTCTTTTCGCATTGTGCATCGTGCGCAAGCACAGTGTTGTGGTGTGAGTTACAGACAGACATTCGTATTAATTAAAACTAATATATTGTAATGACTCTAAGGTTTTTATAGTAACCACTCACTAAAAAAAACTCACTCACTTAAAATTAAACAATAGACTTGGAATTACAGATGATTAAAAATGCGCCATTTTTGTTTTGTTGAGACTAATTCCAGGAAAACTACAACCAATAAACTCAAGGTTGATATGTCGTAGGAATAAGAGTTTCAATTGCTTTGTTGTAAAGGTGGATTTTGATGATCACTCAGGAGTTCGACTAAAATACCAGACACATATGGGAAAGATATTTGAGATCAAGATTTTAGAGAAGAGACAAAGATCCTTGAGAAAAGTGCTGTCTCGCATTTGATAAAAAGTACCGCTTTTGTTTGTCTGTTTTATTTTTTTAATGTATTGCTCCACATTGAGTACTAAAAATAACGTAGATGATGTTTACCTAAATAAAATTTAAAAAAAATAAAAGGATCTGAAATTTATAGAAATTGAGAGAAAAACAAAGATGAAGCAACTGATCTTTTTTTGGTAGAATAAATAACTTTCAGCTGTATTAACTTTTGTTGATGTGTTATCCGTTTCACAATTATTATTATGTTCATATTTCCGAAGTAACATTAATAAATTTTCATTTGAATATAGATAATGTTCCCTGTATTTCGTGTTTTAAATATTTGCGGCATTTAGCCGGGACGTAGTATCTGTGACTAAGGAGGATTTACTAGGATTGTATATAAACCAACATGAATAGTTACAGAATTGCTAAGTTGCCAAAACTTGTAAGTAGTTAGCGCTGGAAGTAAAGTGCATCCATCTCATGTAGCTTTAGCACAACAACCAATATGTCCGTACTATTCCAATTCGAGTGGTTGCATATGGAAACTTAAGACGAGAGTTATTGAGTCGTAGCTAGTTTGAAATCAATGGAAACATCCGACAGACTAAAGCGCTTAGAAGGGTCAAGTATATAAGATCTTTGGTTGTGATAATAATGTAGTAGCATAGGTGGCTTTATCTACTTACTGTGGCTATACAAACATTTTTTTAATTTCGTACCTCTTTGCCAAAAGCATACATTATATCATTTACTATAAACGCCAATATTTAAATGAATTATTTTTTTGTGAGACCTAAAATTCAAATTGACTAAAATAATATAAATTTCTCAATAAGTAAGTATCTTGTGAAAATTGAATTCATCAAAATTTATCGTGTCAAAAATTTGATTTACATTAAAAAGTGTGAAATGAAATATATGGTTTTACCAAAGAGGAAAGGAATTTTAAGGTATTTTTTTTACGTTATTGGTAAGATATATGAAATATTGGTTGACAACAAGTGAAGAGTAAAATATTTGCTTTTAATGTGATAACATAGATTTACTGATCACCTCCACCAAGCGGTGACATTGATTACGCTCTAAACATATTTACATGATGCGATCAAGGGTTCAAATCTCCGAATCGACATAATTCGTGTATGTGTATTATTTTTTTGATTGCCTCTATTTAATATCAGAAAATTTGGTATAGAGCCAAATAGCCAACATTAAGTTCTTATCAAGCATGCAGGTTCCTTAGTAGTTAATAGAGATAAATAGAAAAACTTTTTGTCAATAGCTTAGACCACCGCCAGCAGACAATGATGGCGTTTGTATCAAATATCTATTAATAAAATTTCTATTTCTAAAAGTCCAACACGGGTTTTTTTTAAATTACAATATTTTTAACTTCTAACAGGTGTGTCTTAACAATCTAATATCACTGTTATTTCAACACGAAGCACTATAATAAAATAAAGTGTTTTATTTTATTGGACGACATACTCATAAATTATCTATCACAGCGTCACGTAAAATATTGATGACAATAACACAGAATCGTATTTAAACACCTATAAAGTGATATAATAATGCACACCGCATAATATAGCGAGATCTTAGTTTCCTACATGAAAACCTGGGTTATAACTTCTGGGTATGTTAATTTCAAAATTTACGATGCATTTCTCTCCCATCGCGGTAGGTGAACTTAGATTTACTTCAGTATGAGTTAGTAGTAAATTTTATGCGACTTGGGGAAAACTCATCATATTTATTACTTGCAGATAACTGTACTTAGCGTTGCATTGCTATAATAATATTTGTAAGATGGTATTTGAATATTCTGGGATCAATGCAAATTTATACTGCCACTGACAGCACTATGTTAACAATTTGAAATTAATATTGTAGATCTTGGTTAATCAGCACTTTCCTATTGCTTGATAATCTAGTTAGTTAAATCAACAAAGTAGTTCTATGAAGTTGAGATTTCTTTTTGAGTCTGTGCGATAATTTGTAGTCAAACGATTTACCAAGCTTTTAAGCGTTCATGCTGCAAACTTCAAAACAATTTACACCACATAAGAGATGAGTGAAATGTCGTTATAAAACTATAAAAATGCGTATCTTTTGGAAAACTTTTAAAAAACTGTATTAATATATTAGGAGTTTTAGGTAAAAACTTATCAAATTAAGAGTGAATATTATTTTCTTTCTTGAACAATACGTTTAACTAAATATTAAGTGTGACTTATGGTGTTCCTGAGCGCATTTTCCAACCCGTTCAAAATAGTTTTTTGATGTAGTATGTTGTAAATTTGGATCTGATGGCTGTTAAGGAATAAATGAACATATCGCTAAATGCACTCAGGTTATGGTAGACTTGCCTTTAGAATATTAGACGAACAATCTATTTTTTACATCCAATTGCCAAAATCCCTCTCAACTTTTAAGTACGAATTCAGTATGCATGTTCATTTATATTATAATTAATATGATAAGTTAAGATTGTTAGAATTAACAACATTCTTTTTGTTACGATTTAACACTAACTTACCAAAGAATCGTTTTCAAATAGAAATTTATTAAAATAATATCGACATATTGATGAAAACATTTTGACAGGCTAATTTTAAAAGCGTGTGGGATATGTATCGATGTTTTTAAATGTAAATACTTTTCTTCTTAAAGTATATTTATAAGTTGGCGTCTGAAGGTTACCAATTTGAATAATATGGTAAAATTAATTAGAAAATTACCAACAATACACGAAAATGTAATATAAACTTTGATAATTGAGGTAAAAAATGTTTTTTTAGAGTAAAATGAATTTTATTTTGTTACACTCATACAGTTATATAATACTCTCAATTTATCTTTGTCAGTCCACTCCTTACTCCTTTACGACGTGGAGACATGTCCTCTAAAGCGAAAGACAAGAAACGGCTAGACGCAATTGAAATGTAGTGCTGGAGTGCTGTTCCGTATACCATGGACGGCCAAGCGCACAAACGTCTATATCTTGAATGAGCTCAAAATACAGGATAGACTATAGGCCGTCGTATAAATACAAGACGCCTACTCGGATTTTTTGGCCACATTTCCCGCAAGACTACCAACAATTTATAGAGGCTCGTCGTCACAGGAAAGGTCGAAGGCAGAAGGAGACGCTGAAGGTCTCCAACTCGTTGGATCGACCAAATGAATTACGTCTATTTATGAATTAGTAAATTTACGTCTATATAAAAAAGGTATCGGGTGTTGTTACTGCGGTCTTCACTGCTAAGCCACAGAAAAACAATATATGTTATTGATATGTTTTTAAGATCATACTATTAAATACGAAAGGCTGTTTCCAAAAGAATAATAATATTGCGGTTTTATAATTATTATATTTTGAAGTTAGGTATTATTGATTTTCCGAAAAAGGAATACCATTTCCTTCGCCATTTCGGCGCCAGTTGTCAAATAGCGTAACTTATTTTACTGCGGAATAATTAATGTTTTACCTCCCTCCTTATCATTGGCGTACAGAAATGAAAAAATAATGAGGGTACATGATTCTAATACATGATGATATTTACTCCCAATAAAAGATGCGAAAATGTTTCTGGTGCATGATAATATTTGATTTAAATAAAATATACGAACAGACTTGAAAAACTGTTTTCACATTGAATTGTTCTCCGATCCCCTGTCTACGAGACCTTGTAGCTTATGCGTAGTTCTACAGCAGCTTTGAGGTTTTACCCAAAAACCTCTGCGGGAACTTAAAGCTCCCTGAAAGCTCTACGAGAGCTATAAAACACCTAATAACTGTGCGTGAGCTTAAAATGTCCCGGAAGCTCTACATGAGATTAAAGCTCCCTGAAAGCTCTGTTTGAGCTTAAAGTTTCCTAAAGGCTCTCTTTGAGCTTTAAGTTCCCCGATAGTTCCTGGCAGTTTTACGTTTTATGGAAGTTGTGTGTGAGCTTTAAGCTCTCCAAAAGCTCTAACAGAGTCTAACTTCCCGAAAAGGATTTCAAAAACCTTGTAGCTTATGCGTAGTTCTACAGCAGCTTTGAGCTTTTACCAAAAAAACTCTGCGGGAACTTAAATCTCCCTGAAAGCTCTACGAGAGCTATAAAACACATAAAAGCTGTGCGTGAGCTTGAAACGCCCGAAAAACTCTACATGAGGTTAAAGTTCCGTGAAAGCTCTATTTGAGCTTAAAGCTCCCTAAAAGCTCTGTTTGAGCTTTAAGCTCCCCGATAGCTCCTGGCAGCTTTACGTTTTATGGAAGTTGTGTGTGAGCTTTAAGCTCTCCAAAAGCTCTAACGGAATCTTTAACTTCCCGATTTCATAAAAGGTACAGTTCCTCAAAAATGCGTGAACCCTGAAAGATGGCGTAAGCTTACAGCACCCTGAAAACTTTACGGAAACTGTGAGCTAATTGATAGTTCTACGAAAGTTTTAAGATTACTAAACGACTTTTTTAGGTATGATCTCTCACTTTAAAGTCTTTCTAAAGGAATTAATTGTAACCAATTCATAAATTAGAACGCACATATGTCAAAGCGTATTTTCATCTGAAACCCGTTTCGGTTTGCATTTATGTAGGTATTGATTTAAAATAGTTCAATTTTTTCAGAAAAAAGTATTCTGAAAATTTATCATCAATTCTCCGACCAAAATAATGAAAATATAGTGCAACATTAATAAAAGCTATGAAACTTAAAAGCGCCTTTTGCATTGTGTTGAGCAATAAATTGTACGCACCAATTTAATTATTAATACGTATAAAATAAAAAGTTGTTGAAAAGAACAATACAGTTCTCCTAAGCTTTTTAACATTACCTAACTGTGAACACACAACATTATAAAATAAGGATTCATGCTAAAATATATTTTTTACCCCACTTGGAAAATATTTGCACTAGCTACTGTCTTTGGGTGCTTAATTGTATTGAAAGCTACCTTGTTCCGTTTAAATTGTAGAGCGTGCGATTAAAGCTTAGCGGATAAACAGTTTGTCGGAATGCTAAAATCGTATCAATTATCAGTCCTTTTGAAACTTGATTCAATCATTCAGAGGCATTTAACACAAATAAATGACATCACGTGAAAGGATAATAATTATCTAAAGAAAATATTTACATAATAGGATAAAATATCACAGTATTTATTTGTACAAAATTGAGTTCTACCAAGTTAATGCCAATTCAATCATTAAATATTTTTATATTCAACAAATGGGGTAACGAGTTTTTTTGGTGTTGGGGCTTGAAAGTTGTTTGTAATTTAATATAGTAAAATAAATTTCTTCTCATTACTTAACCTTGTCGCTCAACATGCACCTGTCTATACCAATTTGCTAATCTGCATAGTTTTTGAGCTGTACTACGTGTCCGGTATGTACTGAATCACTAAATATATTTTTAAAATAGAATTAATTCATTTGTAATTTTTTAAATTATTATTACATCAATGCATATACAAGAAATAGTTGGCGACTTATAACGTTGGATGAAGAGGACTTAAAAAGTGACCAGATTACATCTCGAGAATGAGAAAAAATCACTGGAGTGATACCTGAGGTATGAAACGATTGCAAGAATGACCAAGTAAAATGAAGTGAACCACCAATGTACAATAACGAGAGGACAAAACTTGGGATATCTTTTATTCACCAGTGTATAGAAAATTAATACTTATAATGACTATTTGTATTCTATATTGCTACGTCTTTTAAAGAAAATTATTTTTAGCTAATTAATGTTTGTTATATTTTTGATGACTTCTAGTACTGAAAGAAAATCATGACATGTTTTGGTTGTCATTGGTGGAGGAGTATTTTTTTTTAAATCATGTCTTCTCCCAATGTGGAACATAATAATGTAAATGGACTCCTAATGGGTTGGAGGAATTTTAGACAGAGATCCATTCCTTCAAAAAGCAATCCGTAAATCGATTGAAATATCAATTTTTGTAACTATCCGTACTGGGACTCGAATGGTTATGGATATTACAGGTTCGAACTCGTAAGATCCATAACAGAAGCCAACGACGCTGACCAATGCACCAAGGACTCAAAAAGCAGTTAGATGGCTGAAATCACACTTCAATATCGCTCGCACCTTTAAGTTTGTAGTAACAGCAATAAATATCTTTGCTTTGAAGTTTATTTGCAGTAAATCTTCTCAAGTGATGGCAGGAAAATAGTATGCCTCGACGCGCAATTATGAAGTATATATAGTAAGAAAACACAAAGGCTATGGCCACGTAGATATTATCTCTTCTATATTGTTTCTCAAAAGTCATTATAATTGCTAACTAAAATTTTCACATTCAAGGCAATGGTTTGTTCCTATTTGCTTATACTAAAAGTGTTTTTGAGCAAAGCTTTTTTTTGAAAAACAAAGAACTCTCGGTTCTTTATATTTGACATTCGATGAACTAGAAAATATTCAATTGTTTGTTTTGAGCCAGGATTTTCTAAAATGACAAATTAATAATTCTAAAATGGCTATTTGGCAATGGGTGAGCGAATTGTTATTATTTTGTGAAATAGGATGATAAACATCACATGACATTTTTGAAAACTAAGCCCTTAGTTTCGGTCTCCAACTACTTTCTTTGGCGCAAATGTTGAAATATAGGACCCACATAATATATTTTTTACAACCTTAAATTCAATTACTTATTCAGCGGCATAAAATTGAGACATGATGCTTCGATTCCGGACACGGACTGACCATGTGATTTTTTTTAACCACGAAAAAGCTGCGCTTATGAGAAACAGTAAGAAAGAAATTTAATATGTTCGTAACAATTGCAGCTTACACAGAAGCATTTAACGATACTTGTGACCGTTCTTTTTGTTGCGACGATCTGCAGATGCAGTCAGATGGAAATACGACGATTAAACCCATATTGTTCCTTTACTTTGTACATTTACTCTCGGCCCCTCACTGGGAGTTGAGTTATGTAAACATGTGCAACACTCAAGTATCGTGAATTATTTTCAGTTTTTATATAAAAAAGTATACGTTCAAAATTACACGATATTTAAATATGAACATGGTCAACATAATTGCATTTAAATCAACTTAGATTTCCGAAGAAATTGAAAATACTAAAAATGTAATACAATACTGCCTTTTTAAAACTGTGAAGTTTGTATTAGATCATAATAAAATATCTTTTAATAAAAGTCGACTCGCTTATTTGATATTTTTTTAAAAATGTATAACCAAAATATTTATGCTGTCGTAAGTATTATTAATTGACTGAATTTTTCTTCATTCTGTTTAATACAGTGTGGAACATAATATGGTAAACACAAGGTTACGCCATTGTCATAATATGCACTTCATCCAACAAGATTTCTACAGCATGTTCATCCAAGGTGTAGTAGTGCTAGATAGTAAGCTAACGAATACTACGATGGTGGTATTACCATAAAATGGTTCGATAACTCTGACTTGTAGATTGCATCCTTCATCTTGTCATGTTGGTGGTGGCTTCTGTGTACATTTGTAGATTGACAGATTTTAAACGCTGATATAAAAATTTACATCCAGAAACTTTGTTAAACCATGAAACTGAGAGGGCTGTACTGTAATAATATGTCACGGTTTTCATCCTTACTAGAGTCCTGGCAGAACAAATTCATTAACGATAAAGAACAACTCTAGACTAAATTTTCAAACAGAATTTACCTACGCTTTGCGTGAGTTTTTCTAAACAAAAAAGACTTCATTTATAGCCGAATGATTAGTATTTTTTTAGAATCTAAATCAAACGTTAACGGCCCATGAAGTCAAAACTGCTCAAAATCTAGCTGTCTGAGTTGGTTTAATTTTCGCAAAGTAGCCTCCTTAGGACAGTATGAAAATTAATGATGCTTTTATTTAACCTTGTAGTAATAGTTCTCCGCGTGAGTTGGCTACGCTTGTAAATTTCGTGGCAGTAAACAAAATTTCAATGTTTATGATTGTTATTTACGACCGTGTACCTACGCATGCGATTATTCGCATTTTTTTAAAAGCTCGTTTTATTGTCTGGAGCACGCAAAAATGCCAATAATTGCTTTTGAGTAAACGATTTGATGGTTTAGTAATTCGGTTACTTTGATCATAATATTTTTTGAATAATAATGAGATTATTTGAAAAATTATTTACCAAATTGCTTTCATGATGCAGTTCAAATATAAAGTATTAAATAAAAATAAGCCCAAGTTGTATCTTACGTACTTTTTCAAAAGTTTTATCCCCTTTTCTTTTTGTTGGAAATCGATTCATAAATTATGCACGATATATAGTTTTATTAAAAGTATAAAATGTATTAGTATAATAATATAACAATAATATATAAAAACACAAGCTTTTGCGATTAACGCTATTTTTGTAGCTTATTATAAGGTTCTGATGAATGATGAGCATATGAGTAAATTGTATTTTTCCGTAATGATTTGAAAGCTGAAGAGTAATTTTAAGAACTGAATTATTTTGTTTTCGACTTAGCTTTTCAAATGAATGGAGAAGACGGAATGAATATGATACTTGATTTAATTTGAATAATACCTGATAATAAAAATAATAAAATTTGAGTCTTCTTAACAGAACTTCATTTTAATAGGGTGTTATTATGTCTAGATGTGCAAATATTAATATTTGAAATGCATTCCTGACCTTTAACGTTACGATATAAATAAACAAACATGGAATTCTAATGACGTTTAAGATTTTTTATATTCTGATAAAATAAAATATAACGCAGTAAACTAACATTTATTTTTATATATATACGATAATTATTATTATAAAAAACTGAATAATTGTTGAACGTTACTGCAATGTCTAGTATTCTGACGCACTGACTTATCATCACTTATCATAATTTAAACACAAGAATGATGATGAGAAAGTAATTTAACCACGCATTCTTTGGCGTAACGATGATGTTGTATAAATCAAGATATTTTAATTCCAAATAGATTTATTCACAACCTAGACTTTTAAGTGTAATAAATGCAGTAAATAGTAAAATTATTTATTTTAAGCAAAAACATATTTATAATCTTTGTATTAAACAATATAAAATAGACAAAAAGTACAATGGGCTAAAGCAATCAGTACTTGCTGGCTATAAAATTAACTACAGTGTTATAATAATTTACAATCTATTTTCTCATTAAGCTGGAACATTTAACAACAAAAGACATCTTTTCCCAAGTGAAAAGATAAGCTGAGAGCAAATATTTGCCGAGATTTCTAATTATCGGAAAATTTCAGCGCACTTCCTTATTTACTTTACTCATTATTATTCCGAAGTCTTTTTAATGGAAACATCTGTTCGCCTAAAGAACTCAAAAAATGTACCGTTTGTATGCGAGACCTGATAAATGGAAGATAAATTTAAAATATTTATTCCATTTGGCTTGAAAAGAACACCAATTTCTGTTGGAATTTATATCTATAAATATAGCCCTCTTTTGAAAATGAAGGCATCATAATTTTATGGTGTTTGTTATAATTATTTAATGATTTGAAATAATTCTCAATGAGAGCTCTGAAATACTTTTTTAAATAATTCAATTTCAATACCGTCATCTAGACGGGTACAGTTATTCTAGTACAATGATAATAATAAAAACATTTTTTTTTTAATTTAGAAAAAAAAGAGAACTAGAGATCGTCGTTGTTCTGGAAGAAGACGCTAACTGAAAAATACTAGTTTTAAGTAATTGGACCTTAAAGGTTTTTAAATGGTTGAAATGCTATTGCTTTTTCATTTAGTTTGTCTATACAAAACTGTTTTTAAGTAATAGTATAATTTATAAAAATCAGTGTGCTCTTCCATACGGTATAGTTTGAAATAAGGAACATTTTGGTATTAATTACTTAATCAATATGTCTTTTTTTTCTTAGTGTTTTCTTCCATAAAAGCGATGAGATATTATTAATATACAAATTCATACAAGAAAAACATATTTAAAAAAATAATACCCAGAGTTCGTTGTTGAAAATGTCTACCGCTCTAAGAAATGAATGCATTATATTTTTACATTGTCTTGAAAAGGAGATTAAGCGACTGAACGTTTTATTATTAATGTAAATTATTTGGATTTTATATACTATACATTGTAAGTGGATTTGTTTGAACATATTTCCAAACAATTCAAAAGCTTTTCAAAAACAAAAAAAGTTTTTTTGTAAATTAATTGAAACCCTATAAAAGTTGTTTAATCGTTGTTACTAGGGAGCGTTTTAACATTGTTACAAAAGCTAGAGAAATGGATTAAATAACAAAACAAAAATTTAATGAACGCTTTGGATTCCTGGGAGAATATCTAGAGCTTGCTGTACATTTTAAAATCTGACTTTATTTCTGAATTCAAGTTGGATAAGACATCATTAGAGATAGAAATGTCGCGTTGCATTATTGATGATGTATTCTTTACGAGCTACTCCTTCTTTTTGAGTTTAAATATACTGGTATAAATATAGGTTTGCAGTATATAGAATAATAACGACTTTTATTTTTATTGAATGCGTCAGTAATTGTAATGCCAGTTAAGTGTCGGTCTCGGAGCTGAGTAGCAACGATACTGAACTATATATTTGGTGATTCTGTGATCGGTTCAAAACCAAAAAGTACTTTAAATTTTTGAGATATTTTAATCTTTACCCACCCTTTCATTATGTAAAACTAATCAAAGGGATAAAGATAAGCGTTCTACTTGTCCACTTCTAATTTTTATATAATTTCTCTGCCCGAAATTAAGTTATTGTCAAAATAATGTTGAAAGAATTTGTTAAGAGTCTACATCTATGGGCCCATGTTTAAAAGAATGTTTGATTTTCATTTGCTTTTTTTAATCCTAAAATTTAACAAAAAATAATTTGAAAAAGAGATTTGCAGTTAGAAACTTCAAAAATCATTAGCAGGTATATTATCTCAAGGTGAACAGAAATTCGGGCGTTTGAAAAATCACTAATTAATTAACGTTTTTTTACATGAGAAATAGTCGCTAATGTTATTTCGAAAGAAATTCATTAAAAAAACAATGTAATAATAAAATTCTTGGAAAATATAACATTCAAGTACCGTAATATTATATAGATATGAGCTCTTTGAAAAATATATTCTCTTCTTATGCGTGGCCTCATATTTTGCTTTTTGTTTTCATTCAATTTGTTTCGCATATTTTCTCTGCGCTTAAAAAATCTCAGCAATTTTATTATTGTTTTTATCCACATGGAGGAATAATATGGCGTCCGTGCGCATATCCATCCGTGGCATTTTATGTGCAACAGGAACGAAAAGAGTCTAAAAAGAAATGTGCAGCCATTTCTACCTGCCGGAGGCCGATTCTTTTGCTTTAAAATTGAAATGAAGGAAGCCAGGTGAGCGCAAAATAGAATAAAGTTCCATCCACTTTACTATTACTGGTTGTGTAACCTATATTTCGAGCGACCGTAGAATATAAATGTTTCGAGAACCTTAAAGAGTTATAAAACTTCTTTTCTTATAATGATTGTATAGTTTTTGGAATTATGGAATCATGTGAAAATGATGTTTTCCTATTACAAAGCCTCCAAAAATATGCTCGTAACGATATGTAGCAGGAATAATCACATGTTTAGACCCATGGAGTGACTTTCTGCTGAAACTAATTATGACATCCTAACTTAAAATGTGAAAACTTGCTTTTTATTTTTTTTTATTCAAGTTTTGATATCGCCTCATGATTGAATTTGTATTTTATATATATAAATCGTATTGACCAACCACTAAGAATTATGGGTTTGAACTGGATTCGAAATATAAAAATGAATATTGTTGTTGCTAATATTTGAGTTTATTCAATTATTTATTTTAAATGTATATGTGGGAACTAACCAAAAAAGAAGCAAAATGGCAATTCATACTTGAACCATAGATACGCATACAAACGCGTTTATGACATTATTCAATCTGTCGGCATACCTACATCCTAAAATGTATTATTATAGGTTTTTTCTACGAAACCTATTAATTTTTTAATTATTATTTTCCGCACTTCTTGTTACACACTGTGTTGGAAATAGTTATAATATAAACAAATGTATAAAACATAATATTTAGTGGGGCACTGAGTAGAAAATAAGTTGTTGTTAAAATATTTTTGGTTGAAACGATCAAGTGATTGTTGTTTTCCAAATTGTGAAATATTTTTTTGTAAAGTGAAGAATTTAAAACTGTCAAAATAATTTACCGTATATCTGAGCTAGAGGCAACTGCTGATAGCTTTGGTGGCTTCGATTTTCGGCATTGACAGTTCAAGAATAAAATACTTTTTTAAAAACATTCACCAAAAATAAAACTTGACGCACAAAATATTATCACAGTAGCTTTCAATTTTCGTTATCGATTTTCCTGTACCGCATACGTTTGATAACTGTATAATGCATCTAAGTACTTATGCACATACTAAAAAAAATCAATTCTTTTAAAATTCTGTCTTGACGATATAAAATATTTGGGAATCTATGAAATTGAATAAATGATTAGAAAAAACCTTTTTTTTAATTCAGATCTTTTTTGATGATTATTAAAACGATCTTTTCGACGATTTATGCCATATATTCAAAAGAATTTTCTTAATAAATATTATTATATGTCGGAGAAAAAATTTATAACGATTGTTAAATAATACTTGATAATTTTGTCACAAATTAATTGTTTGTCACTTACCAGATTTTGGTTTTAAGCCCTGTAATTATTCTATTACGCATTAAAAACTTGCTCCTTTTTACAGTCTCTTGAATTTTCTGGATTTGGTATTTTAATCTATTATGTCACAGATAATATGAATGAGGACAGGATGAAAGTTTGGTATTTCGTTACCTGAATAAATCATTTTTATTACGTTTCCGCTTAAACGTGGAAATAAAACGTTCACAGAATAACTGTTTACTTTTGGGGACAGAGAAATTTTACTATTATTTAATTATTTGCTCCGGCTTTTTAATTAAATAATTCGAACAATGCATAGCAGAGTTTTATCAAAAATCACGTTTAATTAAGTAAAATTTAATCACAGGCGAAAATTTGAAAGAACTTTTAAACGATTTTGTCACAAATTCTTATAAAATAATATGTTTATACAACTAGGGTAAGTTTTTAATAATCTAAATATATTAAAAAATTGCCAGTCATTATAAAAACTTATTGATTGAATTGGCATTTACTTGGTAGATGGTATATCCATTATAATAGGATAAAATAACAAAGTATTTAGTTCTACAAAACATTTATCAGGTATTTGGTAGCTGTTTCGGCTTTACGCCATCGTCAGAACTATACTTATTTTTGCTCAGCTATATATACTGTTTAGAATAGATAGACAATATCATATCATCTCACGTATTCAAACATCATAATGTTTATTTTAAAATTAAATCATTCAAGGCACTAATTGTGTTTTTAGAAAAGAAGTTTACGTGGTGTTATTAATTTGTCGTTAAAATAAGTGTATTGAAATTTTACTGATTATGCGTAATTACATGGGCTTCTTGTAATGGTTTAAGTAAGGGTGATGGGTTTGTATTAGTTTGGTCATTAAGGAGATTATTGTCATGATTGTATCTGTTAATTTCGAGTTGTTCCAAAAGATTAAGTCTAAGGCTTTTTTCACACAAATATAAGAAGCTGATTTAACGGCTATGTTGTGGGCTTCTTCCAAGAGGTGGTTAGCAAATTGAGAATGTGTTTTATTATTTTTAAATGATCTTACATGTTCCTTAAATCTAGTTGAAATGCTCCTTCCTGTCTGTTCGATATAGATCGAATCACACAGGCCGCAGTTAAGTTTGTAAATTCCACTTCTGTCTAGCTTATTAATAAACTTTCTAGTTTATTAACCTAGTATAAATAAATATTATGATGCGTGAATACGTGAGATGACATGGTATTGTCTATCTCTTCTAAACAGTATATATAGCTAAGCGAAAATAACTTTAAGTATAGTTCTGACGATGGCGTTAAGCCGAAATAGCTAATAACTACCTGATAAAAGTAGAACTAAATACTTCGTTATTTTATCCTATTATTATATAAACTATCAAAATTACTAAATAATTATAAAGAGTGTTTACGTTATACTATTAATGTAAGTAAATATGTTTTATATCATTATTTATTAAAATTTAATTTATTTAAAATCATGTTTCAAAGTTTAAATTGGTTAGGCATTGGACATAACATTAAAGAATGTTTGGTACCATAGCATCAATGATTCTTGGATGTGAGTTTCGTAGTTAATATATTTTTTTATGTTATTATGTTTAGACAATACACACAAAGAGAATATAAAGCTCTAAAAAATTGCTTTCATAAAATCATAATTGACCTCTAATGCTCCCATATTTGCAATATCAAAGTTTTACAAAATACTTATTTTATTTGTGCTCAAACCACTTCTGTTTTACTATAATTATTATGAAGTTGCCTTTATATACAGGTAATTTTAAATTACAGGTTTCATGGGAAATGTTTCGTTTCCTGCCGCCGAAACTTATTCCGAAGCGAAAAAAAACCAAACCATAAATCCAAACCAATTGCCGCTACACGCAGGTGAGATGGACACCGGATTTCCGAAAGCAAAGAAACGTATATATTATTTTTAAAATACTTTTACGGTTTTTAAAACTTAATTTCAACACAAAACGTCGGAAGTCAGCAGTAATTTAGAGAACATTACCACATTTTTAGGTTAATAAATATCATTAATGTTGGAATAAATCGATTGTTACATTTAAATACAAGCAATAATTTAAGAAAAATACTTAAGAATGATAATAAATTAGAAGAGTTGTCGAATATTCATTCAACGGCTGGTTGGTAAGTTTGATTTAAAACATATTAACTGGTAAGATTCAGTTTAATTATTTTTGAAATAATCCTTTTGCATGAAACGAACGATTATTGCAAATATGAATATCGTATTTTTTTATTTAGTTTCTTAAGCCAGTGGTTTATTTTAATAATTTAAAAAATATTTTTACATATATTTAAATTTAAATAATTTCTTGTTTGTTATTAAAAATGTGTACCAACACATGTATGTGTGTTCATTAGAATTGTACCAGCCGTAAAGTTATGCGGACTCTTTACACTGATACATTTATATTAGATTTAAGGTTTTTACGGTTTTTGTTTTCAGAAATATTGTTTTAATTGAAATTGTTGGTTGATTACCACCAATCCAAACAAGGTGTCTTCTCGAGAAATATTTTTACATGAAGCAAACTTACTCAGATCAATTCCAAATCAATTATTATTATTCGTGATTGGTATATATTATTTTTAAATGTGAATAAATATTTTTTAATGACACTTAGTTACAAATAAAAAACTTAAGTTACTAACCACTCAGAATCAATGATAGAAAATTTTTATATCATCAGAAAGGTAAGAAAAGAAGATATGAAAATATTTCTCGCAAAATATTGTAACTTAAGTTTTGATTACTAACTATTTACTAACTGCCAGTATAAGTTCATTTGTGTACTCAAATGCTCAAAATACATGGAAATGTACAAAATGCAAAAATTCAAACTTTTTATAGAAATTCCATCAAGCACTCTCAGTCGATATCTTAAATTGTAACGTAAGTTTTACTCAATTTAATGATATCTATATTATTCTTGTAATTGATATAATGGGTCAAAAATTTTACCCGTGGTGGCTAGTTAGAAACGAAGAAAACCAAAAGAAACATTGTTTACGTAAATTATTGGCTGTCTGTAACAAAGAATGAGGGTGAATTGGGTCTAAATAATGCATTACAATCAATTCTGGTTTTAAGGGTATTTCACCTAACTACTATTGTAAGTATTATTGCGGGACGGTCGCAGGGGAAGTTTATCTGATCTCTCTTATAGTTATACAAAGGGGCAGAATCACTTCCCGAATGCTTCTCTGTAATTGGCATCGATTGCTGGAGACTTTAGTTAATTTGCGGTTGCGACAATTAGCGGGTGAAATAAGCGGAACTAATGTCTGAATAAACTTTTAATGACAATAACAGCTAAAATTGCTGAAACGTCAATGCAGTGTAATGAATATGCTCGTATAGAGATTATTATGGTTATGCAACTTAGAAGGTTGGGTAAATATTTTTCTTTAAATAAATTGAAAATATATATAGCAGGTGTAGGGAACCTTTTCATAAAAATACGCGTTTTTTTAAGAGCAATCATATAAGGCCACAATTAAAAAACTTAGATTTACTGACAAATAATGTATGTTCAGTATTTTCTAAATGGATTCAAAATTTAGATTCAGACGAAAGGCTGCAGGTTCTTCACAAAATCATATTAATATGACAATCATATTAATAAATATTTTAAGTCAAAGTGCTTTTCCTTTTTAAAGTGGCACATCCGTTCACGGACGTCAGATGTGATGTTGGTATTTTTTGTTTCTGCCTTTCTTCATTCTCGGAAATCTTCCTTTGAGTGATAAGATATCGAAGCTTAATACTTATCGGGTTGCTGTATAATGTACCGAATGAATATAAGAACACATCTTTACTAACATTTCTTTCTGCATTAGAATGATGTAACATTGAAAAATTATTTCATTTTAAGTATCAGTATATTATTGATTTTTATATGTAGCTTGTTTTTTTTAGTAAAATACGATACTATTTTATTAATAAAATAATTTCAATTATTAAAACATGATTTTCAATTAGTTCAAAGTCATAAACTAGGTAGTATATTTGTGATAACTGTACTTCAATACAAATCAACATATAATTAAAAATATTTCACTAAAACAAATAAATAATGTAGCTGATAATATATAAATTTTTACTTTAATTTCACGATTAGTAAACTTTTGGTTATTATCACGTATAATTTACCAGAAAAACTCTTTTAAGAATGACAAAATTAACTCCCTCCTAAATTGGATGTAATATATATATTTTATGTTTATAATATATATTCGTATACTATATGTGAAACATTGATAACCGTTCCAAACAATTTATTGCTCCAGTTCAAAATTAATATCAACTCAAATAGCTTGAAAGCAACTTGGATCCATGAACTAAAATCTAATATCAGTAACCTGAAATACAAATTGCATTTACATTTAGATCCATTCAAAGCAAAACGCTTCGTGTATCGCATAAAATAATTTATACTTGTACGTTTATAGCAAGTATATTATTTGGTAGTATGCGAAATGATGGCTCGAAATAACAAAGAACTCGGAAAACAGAAAACTGCGAAGATATAAAGCCGGAGAAGAATGACAGGCACGGTTTAATAAAGAACCAAAGGTATGAAAAGGTATTGATATATGGAAGACATCAGCTCGAAAAATATAGATACCCTTTTAAAAAGAAACGGAAGCAGATAGAATAAACTATTTCACTTTTTGTGAGATAAAAAGAACAATTTTACTTGATAGTGAAATATAATGTTTTAATACTGTAATATTATTTTTCCCCAAATTTTTAAATAACTTTGATGATATCAATAAAAATACAGATATGTATAAAACAGCTGCCAAACAATTATTATTGAAATGGAAAAGTTATTTTTGCTCAGTCAGTAAGCATTTTCAAATAGTGATAACATTAAAATATGATTGAAATATTCTTATCTTCTCTTCTTTCTTTATATTTTCACCCCCACATTACTTTAATTTAATGTATTAAAACTGTTCTCAAGATTTGACTGTGTCTAGATGATTTCAGCCTCCCTTTTTAGTCCCCACTTTGGGAAACAGTGTTTAAGAAAATCAGAAATTAACATAAGTAATTAAAGTTCAGCGAAAAAGTTAAGGTGTATACTGAGAAGTTTTATCATAAAAAAAATGTGTAGCAAAATGATTAGAAAGATTATATCATAACGAAACACATATAGTACGGTGCATCATAGAAGTGTATAATCGCGTTCATGTAGATGTAAATATAATTTCAACAGTCGAATGTATAAAATTTAAACAAACCTGGTTTCATTGTCCACATCTGTGTATTTGAATGCCTGAAGATTTCGATAGACAAATCGTTCGTTTATGACAATGCATATGGAAATCTACATATTTTGAACAATTAAATTTGGTATTGAAGTTAGATTTTTGGGACAGTCGCTTTCTTAAATTAAAGTAAATTTTATTTTTTTAGAAAAACTGTATTCAAAACGCATGTGTGTATATTTTATATTCTTTATAATATGACACCATGTTCTTTATGCTAGTTTACCAAAGACCATTTTGTGTTGCGATTAAGAGGTATATTATAAGTTATAATATAAAAACCCCATGCGAGATCAACGATGAAAACTTATTCAATTATTATCGCATAGTTTAGGCCGATTTCGCGTTCACAACGCACAACTATCTCTAATAAGTTTCCAAACGGGAGGACCCTCAATGGTAAGCTTCATGTACGGTGGTACATCCGCAAACTTTATCGATACGGTCAGAGTCGCACTTTACCGACAAAATGAGACCTTGAATATTATTCGATTTATTATTATATATAAATGTATCAATCAACGTTTAATTAAGAAGGAATTTTGTCAGTTATCGATAAGCTTGGGTTAAATTGAAGCAAACATTCGAATACAAAAATTACTATTTTATACCACAATAAGAAAAAAAATTCAATTTTAAAAGATAAGAAAAATAATTAAATCATATATAAACAAACGGATGTCTATCAGCAGTTTTTTCTGTTAATAATTACATTGTGAATATTAATTTTGATGGTTTAACTGACAATTCGTGTTGAAAAGGCATTATATTTTAAAAATAAAGAATGATTCATCTTGTACCACACACTTCCACATTTTTATAATGATCAGAACCTGTTTCGCTAAACATGATCATTATCAAGTGTATTTTACAAAATAATGAATTTATACTAACAATTGACAGTTAATACAGTAAAAGTGATTACTGTAGCTTGTACGGCGAACTTATGTAAAAAATATAAATTGTCTGTATTCGTACGCTCTTTGATCTCAGTTATGTTTAAGTTTATAAAATATGTCCCGAAGCAACGAAAGTTTTGTAAAGTATTTCTTTAAATGAAAGACACTGTCATTATTGGTTTTATATCCATTATGTGTTGTATTTCATATTCTGTCATAAGCGTGTTGAATTAAATCTTAAGATTTTTATGTGTCTGTAATTAAATTATAATTGATTAACTTATTACCTTTTCTATTTTTTAAACAAAATAAATCTGCCATTAGGTTGTATAATTTAAAAAATATTCACTTAACATGCGAAATAATTTATTATATTATTGTGTATTTTATCCAGGATATGATTTTATAACAATGAATATGAAATAAACTTTTTCTTTAAATGAACAAAAAAAGAAAATAAACTAAAAATAAAAAGTATTTCATAAGCGTCATAAAGTTAGTTGAATTTTATGGCCATACTTTGGTGGAAAAAAATCCCATCCTCGCTTCCTTTGAATTAGGTATGAATGAACTTAACCTGTCACGTATTAATACTACAAAGCATGGATAGTGAATGAAACTCATCATGCTATGCTTGAAATCTTTTAACGATTTTAAAATGTAGTAGTGTGTTTATAAATATTTTTTATTAGAAAAGAACAATTTTTTTTTGTTTAAAACTAAATGGTCGTCTCTTTATAGTAAGTTTAAACGTTTTTAAATTTTCACTTAATTGAATAACTTAAAATTTCTCAACGCCACAATGAAAGTAAAATTGCATATAAACCTAAAACGAAAAATAAATTATAAAACTAATTAATCAAATTAGTACATAATCTTATTTGAATTATAATACATCCAGATTCGGCTCTGAGGATTGCGTTTAGAGTATGTCTTGGATGGGACAGTCCAGCACCAGTTATACAATAGCGATAAACAGTCGCCTTTGACCCCCACAATAATTCTACGCGGTTAATCAACCATGATACTAACTGTTTACTTTGAAGCGTTCCGGACCCTTTGTGTGGCCTGGTCGCAATTGCCATCTGTACCTACTGATACGGGTGAACCCCTATTCTAGTGATTGTTTTCTTACTTTAATACATAATAATTTATGACCAAAGTTTAGTGATAATATTTATGCAATATATAAAGTTGCCTTTATAAAAATGTTAAATGAAAATATTTTCAATGCAAAGATTTCGATAACTGTTACCAAAAGCCGTTTAAATCATACCTTGTCTGGAAAAATTTCTTGAAAAATTTTCCAATTATACTTTATTATATGTCATTTGCTTCAGTTTGTAAGTGGATGACTTAGCCCTGTCTTTCATCCCACCTCCCTTTACTCATTGAAATCTGGTCAACATAATATCTCGATCTTTCACTCTCTTTAGTTAATTGTTTTATTTTTTTTGTTATCCTCATCCTATCATTCATCTGTTTCAAATAAATTCTAAGTACCATAAAGTATCATGCCATCATTTTAAGATGTTGACTGAGGGTGCTTGATGGAATTTCAATATGAAACTTGAATTGTTCAAATATGAAAATGTCATTGTTTAAAAAAGAGAATTATTTCACGTTTTCGTAAAAAAATTATGGTCATACTTATATTCAATCATCCTTACAATATCTTATATACCTACGTAAATGATTTTAGGATTTAATAAAAAAATAGTTTATATCTCTCCAATTTACATATTTCACTGATTTCAAGCCTCTCTTTTTTTTGTCTTCCATAATGCCGCCTTCTTCCACGACCTATAAATAAGTACGAACGTTTCATTTGGTTGCAAAGCTTTAGAATGTATTTACACAGAAAGCACTTCCGAAGTCGAATAATTGCAGCATTTTCAAGCAATTTACATCCGCATCAACAACAGAGACTTTGCGACTGTGTTACATCGTACTCTTTTTTTAACTTTTTATCTGTCCGTTGGAAAAAAAATCTGAAATAATTTAAACTTTTTTTCTTTCCACTGCAACGTAATGCTAAATAAAACATAGGATTTCACTTGGAATAAAATTATTTTGGCAGTATTTATTTGGAACAGTTAGCATATAAGACTAGTTGTAATGCTGATTATATTTTCATATATTGTAATATGAGCGCTAAAAGATGAAAACCTTTTAAAATGTTGTAGTTTTTTTATTTATATGGAGCAAAAATAACATTTAATATTATTGCACTAAAAAAGATACCGAAATATTGTGTTTCAAGGGATCGACAAGAATGAACTTGATGTTAACTGTAAATTAAAAGCGATTTATCAAATCCACTCTTTGATATAATTTTTTTACCATATTTACTTCCAATGTGAAGCGTATGGATCCTAAATAGAATACGTTGTATGTGAATTGGTTGTCATTCAGTCAATCAAAATCTCTCTTTTTGGAGTGAGCAAGGGTATTAGAATAGGTAAGAACAGGTCTACAAGTTAGCTATTTTCGCTATGCCTCTTTTTTCCGAGAGGATGTAGAGATCGCAAACATGCATGCGTAAAAACACAAATCTATAAATCAATCGAAAAATCAATTTATGAAAATGTCAATACAGAATTCGAATCCGTGAGATTCGACACTGTAACCGAAAAGGATGACGTTTACACTTGGATACAGGGCCAGTATATAATAATTATAAACATGCTTAAAGGTTTGTCTCACTTATAACTAATGTTTAAAATATTTGTTTCTTTTTATTTACAATAAAAGATACTCAGCAGCTTGGTAAATAGCCAAAATGTGTAACGACGTAAGTCTGGGTAAGGCTGTGTAATATATACTTAGTGGTTTGAAAATCGCCAAACTCTCTTAGGGGCTTCTTGAATCTCCACTTTATATTTATTACATAATAATATTAACTTCTCTCAAACATTCATATAATTTTTGATGCTTAGTACAATAAGAATATGCTTCTGGGAAAATTGAATGATGGCTTTTGTTAAATGAGTAAACTTAATTAACACTTGTTTATTTGTAGACAGTGTTTGTAGATGGAGTATTTTTTTATTTTTGAAAATATGAGATCATGAAAATAATTAGTCCTGAAATCAGTGGCGGCCGGTGACAAGAATATTAGGGAGTGCAAGAAAATACTCATCTATTTATGCAAGAAATCCATTCTCCGATTCTTGGATTTTGAAAGCACTTCAATACCACAAACATTTAAGTCTGATATTGACGATACCAAGTGTTTCTCTACACTCAACGTCGCAAGAGCATTTAGTCTGTCTTGAGTCATGGTATTTCTCAAAAATGATTTAATCCTTTTTGATGTTTAGAAACAACGCTCACTTTCCACTGGAATCTGTTATAACTCACTTACGAACTATTTTTTTTTGTACAATTTCTACATTCAATTTCTGATTAAACACTTTATTATTAACCGTACACTAGGACGACCTGCTGCTTTAATTTCCAGCCTTTTCGAAAAATCCCGACGATTTTCTTTAATGTATGAGACGGAATATGCACTATTCTTTACTGAAGCACGTAAATATTAGAATTACGTTATTAGAAAGTAAATACATTTGATGGTATGCGTTTCTTTGTGGACAGGCCAATATACTACAGGTCCTTTCGACGTACTTACTAAACATATGCGACAGGTCTCTGCTTGTTTGAATACTTTCGGGAACGGTCGTCATAATTCGGCGAGAGGTGCAATGCTCCTGAATAACTAAAAACTTCGTATTTAAATCGAATATGCGACACAGGCGACGTCACAAAAAACTAAAGTTTAGTACTAAATCCCTTCTACTCTGGGAGAGCTATACAGAAATTGAACCTCCTCGCCGCATGCAGCGTACACAAACAATAATTATTATTATTAGCATTTTGGTGCAGAATACGTTTAAGCATTGTTGTGAATAATTGCTTCGTGCAATATTTCCTTAAGGGGAACACGCGGGAAAATTTAAAATTAGTTTGTACAATATCGCCTATTACTTGAATAAATATGTTCATGGCAGTGCACTGCACCCTTTGCTCCTTTATAAGAGCCGTCCCTGCCTGAAATAAAACCACTTCGGTTTTGTGATAAAGCCTTCACACTTTTTTGTATAATTTTTTACTATGGAGAATATGTAACCTTGCCATTTTATACATCACTGAATATACCTTCATACATGATTATTTCAATTTAAGAATAATAAAATGCAATGTGACATTATCTCTGAGAGAAAATTCTTTGTCGCTCATGAAAAATCGACGATTTCGACTGATCGGATTTCATCAAAGAAACTTTCAGACCACAGAAGAATTATATAAATATATTGTATCATATTAAGCAAAGTATATACGTAGTAAGTATGGTATAGTATATATATTGTATCATTTCAAAATATATATGTTGATAATGTAACTATGATATCAAAATAAATATTTATTTATATAATGTACCATTCCATACCAAGTTTTAATGTATGGATTTTTGTAAAAGCTGCCATCATATCATAGATAACTTAATTTATCTTATATATAAAAATGAAGATTTGTTTGTTTGTTTGTCCTCTATGCATTCCTTTACCATTCATACGATTTTGATGAAACTTCGGTGAGTTGTTGTGCGCAGATCAGTGAAGGTTTTTGAAGGAAAAAATTTAAATTCTAAAAAAAAACCTAAAAGAAAATCTAAAAAAAAGAACAAATACGTACAAATAGCGACATCTCTGAACCAAACGGAAGGAAATTTGGGCTCAAGCCGGTCCCGGGCAAGGAATTCAAATTTAAGAAAAACATTTTGTACTATATTGGGGTCATGAGTCAGCAATAAGGTAATAGTTTTCATAACTTAAATAATGTATTTCACATGTGATATGAATAATGTTGGAAATATGGAAAAATAGCATATTATATTGTTTCAAAAGTATAAACGAATTACTATATTAAAAAATAAATCGGGCTGTGAAAACTAAGTCTGGGCTTTGGGTCGGGTTCAGGTAACAAGTATGATAGTAAGACTCAGGTTCAGGCCGGGCCGGGCCTGATGATGACGTGTTTGGACTGAGTAATTTTATGAAATTTCGGCCCGTGCTGACCTCTAATCCAAAAGCACTTCAATAAACAGAATTAAAACACAACCCCTTTCTTTATTTGATTGGCATTGCAACGCATGCCGGGTACTCACTAGTCTATATACATAAAAATGAATGTCTGTTTGTTGGTTTGTTGGTTTGTCCGGACCTTATAAGCTCCTAAACTACTCAACCGATCGCGACGAAACTTTCTGGAAGGACTTATTGTGATCATGCCGGGAAATATATATATATATATAAATGAATGTCTGTTTGTTGGTTTGTTAGTTTATCCGGATCTTATGGGCTCTTAAACTACTCAACCGATCGCGACGAAACTTTCAGGAAGGACTTATTGTGATTATGCCGGGAAATATTATATAAAATAAATGTTTGTTTGTCCTTTACGCGTTCCTTTACCGTTCATACGATTTCGATGAAATTTCGGTGAGTTGTTGTGCACACGTGAAGGGTTCTGAAGAAAAAAACTGAAAATCTAAAATTGAAAAAAAGAATCAAATACGTACATACAGCGACATCTAGAAAAAACCTTCTGATTTATTCGTGTACGCACCAGACGAAAAACCAAAATATTGTGTTATAACAAGTGTGACATTGAAACTCCGGTTAGGGTCGGGCCATACCTAAAGATGATGGGCTCGAACCGGGTAAGTCTATGAAATTTCGGCCTGTGCAGACCTCTAATCCGAAAGCAATCAAAAAACAGAATTAAAACACAAACCCTTTCTTTCTTTGAGTCGCATTGCAACGCATGCCGGGTACTCACTAGTATAATATAAAAATAAATTTTTGTCTATTTGTTTGTTTGTCCTCTATGCGTTCCTTTACCATTCATTGGATTTTGATGAAACTTTGGTGAGTTGCTATGCGCGTACCAGTGAAGGATTGTAAAGAAAAAAAATAAAAATGTAAAATCTGAAAACAGAAACCTAAAAAAAAGAATCAAATACTTACAAGCAGCATCATCTCGGAAAAACCTTCTGATTTATTCGTGTCCGCACCAGACGAAAAACACAAAATGTTGTGTATCCAAAAGTAATTTAATAAACAGAATTAAAACGCAAATTCTTTTTTTCTTTTAGTGGCATTGCAGCGCAAGCCAAGTACTCACTAGTTCTATATATATAAAATATAATTATACATTTTTTGTTCGTTAACTTCTTGAAAGTAAAGTTAAATATATAAAAATAGTTATATATATAAAAATAGAAACACATTTGATATGAAAAGTCTTTTCACGGAATGTGAAGTTTTGTTGAAAGTTTTAGTGTCGCTTAAAGATTCTGAAAATATGAACAGAAAAGTAAAGTCGTCTGTGTAAGCGGGAGTGAGTCAAACAGGATATCCTGTTCTATGCGCTTGTAATGTAGTGAAAGCCTCACATAACAGAAGCACGAAGTTCAGAGGAAGGTGGTTGACCAGACTATTTCCGCTTTATGCGCCATAGAAATCGAAGCAACGATATATTAGTCGGAATAACTGTTATTTGTACAAACTTTATTCAAAAACTGAATGGAATCATTGAAGAAAATTTACAATGATAAGTTACATAATAAAACGAGTAATGATATAGAGCACTGGTCGTTAACCTGGTCCGTACTGCCCACTAGTGGGTGGTTAACGTTTACATGGTGGGCGGTGGGTAATTTAGTTTTTTTGTTTGTTTTCATCGTAACCATCTATTAAACTCGACTCATGGCTAAGTTTACTTAAAGATATTTTGAAGACAATTTTCTACGCTAACGCGACAGCCAAGGGTAGTGGTGCATAGGAGTGGGGTATTTTTGTACTTTTCTCTACCTTTTTACTAATACCTATCCGATTAAAACAAAATACTTGTCCTGTTCTGGTCTAGCGGTCGACTTTTGACTTGTTTGTTCGTAAATACAGTACCTATTTAGACTTGTTCGAGAAAAAGTCACAAAGTTCGTGAAATTGAATCGGATACTAAATATTTAGTTTCACAGTATCTGGATCAAGGCTCTCATGAACCATTAAATATAATTTAAAAATTGATTATATTACAGTTCTGCGATGTTGGTGGGTGGTAAGGATATTACATTATAAAAATATGTAAAAGTAGGCGGTCGGTATAAAAAGGTTAACGACCACTGATATAGAGCATATTAAAATTCTCAATAGTAATATTTATAATCCTATGCTATGTTATATTATAGTGAGGTATGTCTGGTTTCACATGTAGTTCATAATTTATAGAACAAAATTCTTGCCACATAATCGGTTCTCGTTTATTTTAAAATTTAAGCATTTCTTCTGCTATATATGTATATAACAAATTATTGACCTCACTTTAAATTTAAAGTATTGCTAAAAATTATATTTCAAAAAAACCTTACATAAAATATCATATATGCTCAACCATGCTGAGAAAACATTAAGAAAAGGTGGATACATCTAATATAAATAATATGTAATATATTTTTTATAATAATAACGAAACTTTAAAAAAGTATTTTGCATTACAGTTAACAAAATTTCTGAAATTTTTAAATCGTTTGACATTAACTCGATGGCATATCTTAATCCACTTGAGGAGTGACATCACAACAATAAAATGTCCTAGGTCTGAACAGAAAAAATGGAAATTTTTATTTCAACCTTGATGAAGACTCATCTGTACGCTTGGATAAAGTTGCACTATACCATGGAGGCCTATGGAATTAGTATATAACGCGAAATATTCTTGGATTTAAATATATATACTTATATGTATCTAATACTAATGTAATTTTATCATATATGTGATTACCTACATGACAAAAATTCGATATCAAAAGTTATGATGAAATGCAATATTGTACCGTTGCAGATTTCACTTAATATGAGCGACCCGGCTTATTTAGTATTTTTTTGGAAAATGTTAAGCTTAAGACTTCAAATTAAAAAGGACTACTTCTTCCTTTTTTTGTATTCCTCTATCTGGGATCAACCATCGTAAATAACCCTTTTTGATTGCACATCGTTAGTAAGTAGAGCTACATTTGTAACATCACTATAATTATGCAGTCATGAAACGTGACGTTTTACATTGCTTTATTTTTCAGAAAATGAATTTTCTTATAATATGACCGACTTAAAAAAGTTACTTAAAGTTAGTTAATTGAAAAGAGTCCTAATATAAAATAATACTTCCACTATACATTATTTAACAGGATCAGCAGTTTTAGTCCATACTTTCAAAAGATTTTAAAGAAAGGTCTGTGACCACATTTTCTTGTTTTCTATAAATGATATTTTTAACGAATCATAAACATAAAATGTTTTTTTTTTATTCACTGATTTAGGTTGAATTATATTATAAGAACATCGAAAACAGCCGTTTATTTCGTACTTTTTAGGGATTTAATTTTAACATTGGGATAGTGTTCAAATAGTAAGTAAGCAAATTATTAGTCTGAAATGGTTGCTTGCCTAATATGTACTATTAGAGATTTTTATTTGTTTTTAAGATATAAGAAACTCATTTTTTTCCCTAATTTTTTTTTAATTAAAACGTAATGTAATCAATTCGATTTTCGATTCGAATTACAAAAATACTGACACAGAGATATAGAATGATGAATTCAATTTCATATCAAAATAATAAAAATTGCGTTTTTAATTCAATTAATTGGTTCAATGTTTTTTATTGTTCTTGTATAGATACATTTTCCACGCGAGCGGGTTGTTATTATTTAAAAGCAAATATTTCATTTTATATTTGACATGCAAAGTAATAAAAAAACCATTCGCCCTACAATTATGTTATTACCAAAGCACAACTCGTAACGAAAAATTCTGATATATGCGGGTAGTGAAAATCGGCGTAAATGGGTCGCCACCGGAAATATAGCGCCCCACCAGTACGGTCGAGTCCCATGCTAAATTTTCGCACGGCCACTTTAACAACTTTACTTTCACAGAGCGCTAGCAAATGACGTCACCGCATTCGGGTACTTTGAAAGCATTTTGAGTATTCGGTCACACTCGGCTAATGCCCGCCGGAAATAATTGAATTTGTCGGGATGTTCCGGTGGTTTGGCGGGTCGGGTCCGCGCTACGCCGGTATGGACGTTGACGTAGACGCGGGCGTAGCCGCTCTCTCGCCTCTTACCTACGACAGTGTCGCTCAATCAATTGCATAAGAAATATTGTTACAAGTGTCATTTACGGTAGATATTTTTTATATGATTCAAACGAAATTATGCTGAGCCATGATCATTCTATGAGTTACAATTGAAGATTAAGTGGGGAAAGGCTTAGAGAATTATTAAAGAGAAAGTCCAATTAATTTTTTTCAATGTTAACTAAAAAATATAAATCAAAATAAAAAATTTTAAAACACGTTTTGAGCCTTTCATCAAGCAAACAAGGCTACTTTTTACTTATAAATTCTTTAATTAGACTCTATTTATAGAAATATTTAAAGAATCTCCGATGAAGAAAGAATACTCATTTAGCAATAAAAACACAATAATTCAAAAATTATTAATAATGTTATACTTATGAAACTTTGAGAATGTGTGTTCGACCTTTGAGAAAAAATCTACACTGCAATATAGCGAGGAAGGGCTGCAACTTGATTTGATTCCGCGAAATTGATACGAATGATGGATTTACCTTTGAAACGCTATACCATGAGAGAATGCCATTCGGAATATATTCATTTAGGAAAATTTTGTTTGTAGATTATATATCGAGGGCTATATTTTTACTTGAATTTATTTGTGATAAGGGAATAATTATGAAGTTTATAAATTGATTTCATTACTGAACTACCTTATAATAGAAATACAAAAATATTTTACAAATCATATTTTAAAAATATTTATCATATTTTACATTGCAATGGGTTGTGCTTATTGTAAGGTAGGATAAAAGTCAATAAATCGGGAAAGCCACCAGCGGCTATTACACATTTTAATTTACTTGTTCATTTTCTGATAGTTACTACCAGTAATAAATGGATACGGTTGACAAAAATAATAAAATATATTGTGAGTTCAAATAACCGGCGAGAGTTCAGAGTTATGCACTAAATTAAAAATAATAAGTGACATACTAAACATATGGAAACATTAAAACGTAAGTAACTATCCATTTTAATCGTTAGGCGTGCTTGTGATTTGTGATATTAATTAACTTTTAAATTATGTACATTAAAAACTTTAATAACAACAGAAATTTAAATATTTTTGAATATTTACCTTAGTTGGTCTCTAATCAGAGAAAAGTTCTAATTTACCATCGCTTACTCGAATAAGTACCGTCAAATGGGATTACACTGCTTACCAATGGGTGTCTTTGCCTAGTTCATTTTATTTTTGCTAAAACTGCTCACAAAGTACTTATTTTAATGTATATATCAATGATTCATGTATGATATTACAAACAGTTTTATACTGGAACCACTTAATACTACAAACTGTGTCTAACCTCATTTAACATCAGTTTTACGCCATAATAAGTGATAAATTGACATGATTTGAAGAGCAACATAAATGTGTTCATACAATAACATGTCACGCATGAATCATAAACACCTGCTCTTAAAATTCACCAAATGACAAAAATGATGACTCCAATATTCCCAAAGGTCGAAATGTTTTTAAATATATACATATATATTGTTTTATATTTTTCGTTTTTTGTTACCGTATAAAAGCAAAAAAAAACAAGGTAAAAAATATTTTTTTAAATTTTAACGTTTTTGCTTTATTCAGCAAGATTCAGCATACTTTTTGTTGTTTTATCATTTCATGTTGTACGAGATGCTATTCGTTCTTACAGCTATATTATTCTTCATTTTGTACCTTCTTTTTCTTTAATCTTGCTAAAAATTAGAGTATATTTTAAAATATTGATTTAATTTTTATTGTAATGTGCAACTCTGAAAAGTTAAAATGTATGAAAATGAACGTGAACGAGGGGGTAATTTTGCCTACGAGTCAATAACTATTGACAAATAACTCTTAGGTAAAATGTTTTTAGGCCACCATCAAATATAAACATTTGGCCACAATTACCTACCCAGGTATGAAAATTATATGAGCGAAATCTTGATTACGTTACGGTAGGGATCTAATTTTTATTTTGAAAAAAAAAACAGCTCGTTAACCATGATTTTACATTCATAAACCGTTAATAATGTTATTATTAATCCAAAAAATTGAATTAAATATAATTCAATATACGTCTTCTTAAAAACAATTGACAAACTTTTAAAATTAACTAAAAAAGTATAGAAAATTCGGTAAAGTATCCCCATTTGATGATATTAATACAGCTTCTAATTACATAATCTCGAGCGTTGAATAAAGCAAAAAATTCATTACTCAGAAAATGGAAATATTAGAATTATTATTCTACGTAACGTAAGCATAATTTATTCTGAATAATAATCAAACATAAAACAACTTTATTGAATAAAATAATAACGGAAATGAAAATTTGCATCCAAATCTAAAAATAACTTTTTGTTATTGCATCACAATTGTTAGGTAGCATTTACACTGCGGTTTGTGCAAACAAAATGAACAATATTACACGTTAATGAGTCAGCAGTCTGCACAACATTTAGTTTTGAGAATGCTTTGTTCAAGCTCAGAAATTGCATATCATAGAAATAAACCAGACTTGGTTTAAATTGTAAACATAAGCCCCGCTGCATATTCCTTGTAAATATTAATGGCTTCTGAAATAATAGGAGCATCATAACTACTCTAAAATATGAAAACTTAAGGAAACAAGTAAAAATAAAACTTTATCAGTAAATTTAAGGATAATCAGAAGAAAATTTAATCTCAAATTATCGGAAAAGCTTTGAAAATAATTTAATTGTGTAACAGTGAAACTCTATGCCAGAATAGAATATAGGATATAAAGAAAAAAATACTAATACATTTATACTAATCTAAGCTTTGACATTTCAGTAACTGTGTTGCAGTGTGCGACACATGTTTATCCTATTTGAAAAACATATTTATATTGTATTCCAGAAGAAAGTCGTTGAACTTAATATTTTTGTATACTGAATTTTGGTATAGGATTCGCGATGGAAAGATTTATAAGAAAATATTTAAAAATTTGCCGTCAGCTTTTTTAACCGGAAGACAAACTTATTTCTTTTGCCAAATTTAAATTAAAATAGCTATTTTTTTACTTTGAACGTGCACATCAAGCTCATAACTGAGATGATAGTAATGAGATTTAACTTAATACTATCCAAACGTTTGCCTTAACAATCATGCGGTAAAAACTTCGCTTACCAATTCAAAGAATCAAGGTTTAATTCATAGAAAAGTCAAATATCATAATTGTTGATGTTAAATCTTGGAAGCACAGGTACTTGTCATGTATTTTCGTTTAGACTCTATTTAAGTTGAGTTTGCTTACCCTTTACGTCTCATCAAGACAATAATACGACCCGTGAGCAAATGAAAAATCATCAACATTACAGATGTGCTTAAAACTCGGGATATATCTTCCCATAAGTCAATAAGTGTGTTTAAGTAACTGTTTTTTCCAATCAGTAGTGACCTATCCGTGCTGTGTTCGCTTTACCTGCTTATATTTTAATAGATTTTGAAATAGTCCGGTACTGAAAGGGTTAATACTTCTTATATATTACATTTGTAAGTTAATCAATATTCAAAAATAAATGGTGCGTAATGTTTTTTTGGCGTCTGTGGCGCAGTTGGTGACGTCGTTGGCTACGGTTACGGATGTCTCGGGTTCAAGTCCCGGTGCGGAAATTTTCATAAATTGATCTTTCAATCGATTTATCGATTTCTGTTCGTAGTCATGAATGTTTGTGATGTTTAAAAACTCCCTCCCACCAATGAAATCCTCAAAAACGGAGTGTAGTGAGAGCGATTAGCTAACCACTAGTCCTGTCCTAGCCCCTTATCCTTCTATTCCCACTCTCTTCGTAAAAGAGAGGTTGAGAAGATAATGAGTAACAAGCAGTTTTCATAGAAAATTTCTGTTGAGATAGCTTCATTAGGAGACCATATGCTCCAAGTTGGGAGCGTACATGGTTAAAAAAATGTTTTTTTTCACTAATTCTAAAAGTTTTTGATTTCACTGTTAAAAAAGCGTAATAATCATAATGTTAAAACTATAAATGAGATAGTTTAAGACCCAAATTTTATAATTATTGATTTCAAATATGCTTTTTTAGTACTTGAGGTTAGTAGTTATATCTTTAATTAAAAACATGGCAAGATGTTTTATTCATCTATTATACATTGAAATATTACTCATGTTTCGTTAAACGGGGAGAATTAAATTGAAAAACTACTAGGTACCAGCACAATGAAAATCTCCACTGTAAGTGTCTAAATGGCCCTTATTCATAATTTATCAGCACTAGACTAGCGTTGCTATTTTTTCAGTAAAAATATTTAATTTTATTCATGGAGGAAAATTTATGAGACTCTAAGCAATAATTCATAGTCGAACAGAATAAGCATTGTTAAAGAATAATTAGGGCATTAACGTAGCTACCTATTAAATTAATAGTCTGGTGAAGCAACAGCGGTGTTTATCTTTGCTGCAGACTATTTCGGGTTGTTACCACCCTTAAGTGATTAAACGAAAGTAATAAAATTATACTTCCTACGCACATTTACAATAAACAATTAAAATGCAGGTAACGCTTGCTCAGTTATATTAAAATGATTTATTTAAACTACATCCCTATTATCCTATTACTATCACGAAATGGCGTAAAATATCGTGCTTCGGCAACGTCTTAAGTATTTCAAAATTGTTTTTGAATTTATGTCTTCAACTTTATTGTATTTATAACCTTTTAAATAACAGTATAACAGTGTTTTTCTCACTTCAATATTGTAGTGATTTTAAATAGCATAATATAACACTTTCACCTATTATAGGGAAAATTATTTTTCTTTTGAAATCAGCTGCGAAATATATTATTTAGAATTATATATTGTGTATTGAACAAGAATTTTGCCATAAAAATAAAAAAATAGATTTCGGGAAAATCATAATTTGGGGTAGTTTATTTATTAAAAAAAATGCTGTAAATCGATAAATAAATGCACATTGAATAATTTTATAACAGCTTTTCCCTCAATACATAATATAACCATCAAAAATATGATTTGAAAAATAAAATGTTATACACAAATCCTGTTCCAGATGTGGCCGCGAATGGGCAATGGTCGATTTATCAAATACTTACGTAAAATAATTAATTGCGAGTGATTCGTGGACACTTTATGTTAGATGGTCGATAAATACGCTAAAGAACTTAATCGATATCGCTTTAAGGTATTGACATTTCTATGGACACCATATGAATTATAGCCTTTAAAGGAAGTGGTCGATATATCGACCGTTTTCACGCTTTACTCTATAAAGGCTTATTGTCAATTTTCGGTAGAAAGGTTGTATTTTTAAAAAATAAAACAGATTTTTGTACTATTTCCACATATTTATAAAGATCATGACCGGTTTCGCTCATCACGGGCATTATCCACTGAGGCAAATTCATTAATAAGGATTTAGTTTAAATAAATCGTTTTAATATAACTGAGCAAGTGGTACCAGCATTTTAATGATGTGTTGTTATTGTTATACAACCGTAATAGAAACTATGATATACTTTTCATAATTTATAAAACTTAAAATTATTATAATGTTTATAACCAGTAATAGTTTTGTATGGCTGGTTGGGTCTTCGATAAATAGACTATGTCACAAAGGCTTTGAAAATGTTTACACAAACAACATAGTACAACAGTCGTATCGGACCGCGTAGAAACGAAAGTTTTTCGAGTAGGCAACCAACCGCAAAATTAACAATTAATTCATTTTTGTTCAATTATTTGACTTGTAATAATAATCTAAAACAAAACGTTTTAATTGCCGTAAAATTGTTTTTGTTTGTTTCATTAAATTATGCCATTTTTACAAACGTTTTCGAACTTGTGGTGTGGTTTGGTGTAATAATCGTTGTCAAACCTTTGTTCTGAATGTATCCCATTTCAGCCAATTTAACTATGGGGATTTTGTCTAGTAAGCCTAATATTTCTTTGTCGGTGAATTTTATGTTGCTACTCTTAAACTACTTGTTCGGGCATCGAAAATTGCACATGGATGGCAAGATTTCAGGATCTATAATGTTGCAAAGTTTCCGACAATATTCTTGCGATAATGTCATGGTAACGTGTTATTGCAAAGCCCCGTATAATTACAAGCCATGCTATACGGCCCGTCAGTCGGTATTTTTGCAGAAGAGTGGTCCGTTACATTGCGGAGTCATGAAATCGATATCTTGGACTAATTACGATGAATTCTAGCATATTTTAATAATGTGAAATAGTGGGCAATTAAATGCAGTTTCTTTAAAAGTAATAAGAATAAAGATAATTTGGATGGATTCGGCGGAAACTAAACTGTTTTAATATTAAATTAATGTTGATAACTTAGTTGTTCCACTGGCTGTGTTACTAAAAGTAACGCGTTTCGTTTTTTAAGAAGCATCTTAATTAAAAATGAAGATTAGAGTGGGTTTGTTTCCTTCTACTGGACGCGGGGAGGGGGTAAGACCTAAACGATGATAGTATTAATTATAAAGTTAGCTACTAGTGTTTGGAGGTTATATAGTTAGTTATGGATCGATATAGGTATTCTGAAGATGCTTCTTAAAGAAGCGAAACGCGTTACATCTAGTTACACAGCCAGTGGAAGTTATCAATTTTAATTTCATATTAGGAATAAAGTTGTTTACTTACTTTGAAAGAGTAAAATTATATAGCCTAGTCGTAATCAATGATTGTTATTAATCGATAATTCAAAGTGTGTATTTTGCGATAAATTACGATTCTAATAAATCTACCCTGTCACACATCGCATTTCGTGCCATTCACTACATATATTATGACGACTGTACGATATAATTTATTGGGATGATTTAATTAGATGCATTTATGTTGGTTTTCGATGAATCTTAAATTATATAATGATTATAGTAAAGAAACACTGAATAAACTCACAAGAAATCTTTTCAAATATATGTTCTATTCGAAGAAAAACGGAGAAAAGATCTTCGTACAACTGCCATACAAATTGTTCATAGAGACTGGGACTCCTAGGACTACTCGTAAATTGCAAATTTTCTTATGGCATTGCTTGTAATTTAAGGTGAGCTTTGGTTACTGTCAATTGATTTTGTGTAGTAACGTGAAGAGAGTTATAACAACAATGGCGGGAATTCGTCGGATATTTGACAGCAAACTTTGATTTAAGGTGCATAGAATTCACGTATCCCCACTGTTTGAGTGCAATTTTTGCAGTCCCGCTTCATTAAGAATACATTTAATACCGACACTTACGCTTTCGTTTCCCGCAATTTGGGTCTGAAATATTCAAAATTCACTTCAAATTACGAAAAATTTAAAGATGAATTATGATACCTACACGAGATTTTTAGGAAGATACAATTATGACGAATTGAAATAATATTTAGATTATAAAATTGCTAAGAGCCAATCTTTATGTTGTATAAAATATTTTTGTGACAGTATTTATTAGTTTTACAATTCAACGAAACATTGTATTTTTTGCTAACTATTTACTACAATAAACTACTCATACAGAAGTGTTATGTTCATATGGCATACACTCATCGTAAAGTGATTAACAATATAATAAAATATGTTAATAACAACAAAACGTGACATCGAGAATGTACCTGTCGTCTGTCGACAGACCTACATAATTTGAGAGATCTAGAACAAAGACACACATATCGAGAAGAGCGAGAAGGGAATAGATTGACCCTGACAATATTGCCGTAATACCGATTGTGTTAAATATTTCAAATATAATCCAAGCATACTGCCAGCAAGAATGTGAAGTACGGCAATATTGTGGTATCAGTACCTTGTTTTGATGTTTTATACACGACCACACATGGTCGGCAACAAATTGCCGTAAAAAGTTGGTAAAAAAAGCAGCTTTAGTTGTTCCGGAGAAAACAATATTTGATTGGGCTTATTATTAAATTTATGAAAAAATGATTAAGCTAGTGGAATATTTTATTTTACAATTTTGTGCTGTTGGAATGTTTTACTTGACATATGTACAACAAATGTTAAAATTTTTGTTTAACAACTAATAATTTGAAGTAGTCACTATTTAGCACAAGTTGGTAACTATTTATGCGTTAGTTTTTATTTCCTGCTGGTATTTTTCCATAAATTCATTTATAAAACTCTACGTTATATGTGTGAGTGTCTGATGAATGTGGACCACTCACTAGTACAATAGTCATTGAGTGAGCTTTCGCGTGATAGACGCCTCCGACAAACGACGCTTTATAATACGTTGGTGAGAATGTAGAATTTGTACAATAAAAGCTCAATTTGAGATTAATCATTCAAAAATACTCATAAAAATTTTTGAATGGCTATATTTCAGATTTATTTACCTCACAAGCCAGCTAACCAACCGTTTAATGATTTCTAGGTCGGTTTGTAAAAATATTTTAAAAATCAGTTTCACACTAACTACTAGTTTGCTAGTTTAAACGTACTTTTTTGTTTTTTTTTTGAAACCATTTTAGTAACATTCTATATACATATAGCAGTTACGTTACATATTAGTAAATTAAAACAAAGTGATTTTATCACTGTATTAACATTTGGAAATAATGAAAATGATATTTAATATACAAGTCCATTAACAATATTTTAAATTATTATTAGAATTTCATTAGTTAGGAACATAAAACTCAATGTTGAACGAATAGACATCACTTGTTTTGTTTTTCAGAATTAACTATATTATGAAAGACTTCTGAGGACCAATGTTGTATAAATCGTCGTGGTTTTATTCCTAAAATAACAATTGACAGATAATATTGCCGTACCACAAAATGGTTCATTCAATTGACTTTACCAACTTTGTGAGGACGGAGCGATACTTCAGCCCACGTTTATAATAATACAATGTAAATAAAACTTCTAGTGAATTTATTATTTAAATTCAATCAGTCTCAAAATTCGTTTTCCATTTCATTTGATGACAAAGAACGACAGAAACCACATCATTTGACATAACAGTAACTGTTGATACAGCAGAGCAAAAGGAATGTGTTTGGCAGTGTTTTACAAGAGCAGAAAAAACAGATATTTGTTCTCTCTTCTCTCGCTTTGTTTATTCGTTTATTGTCTTAAGAGTCTCTGCCATTTTGACAATCTCTTTTAATTTGTGTTTAAATTAAAGTTTACCCTGCTTCTCTTAAAACTTATACTGGATATTATATAACTAAGCGCTATTAATGAGTTTCACGATGAGCAGATTACAATTGTTATTACAAAATACATATATTAATATATTTACGCAAAATAGAATACTCACGACAGTGGAAACTTTTTGTTGAAAAAGTTACGTTTAAATAATATTATTGAAGCTTTAACAAAAAAATGATGAATAACTAAAATGATTTTCAATTTTACAATCAATTCGGGTTTTAGAATACAAATTCACCCCATATAATTTTTGCAAAGGGTTGCTCAGTGTGGAATTTTTTTTCCAACCATGTTCTCTTCCAATATGGAGCATACGGACTCCTTAGCGGGGGTTGTTCTACGTGAACTGGTAATTATGTAGCCACTCAACCTCTCTTTATTGAGAGAATAAGGATATATAGATGGAACTACGACAGGTCTTGTATAAGCTTATTACTCTCATTACTTCCTATACAGTTTTTAAATCAATTTATTAGTGTCTATACTTGTATTTGAACCCGTCGACAACTCAACCGAAAAGAACGAACGCCCGAGTTTTTATATTATTATTTGTGTTAAAATGATGACAAAACACGGTGTTGAAGGCTGACTTTGTTTTGAATATATTTCATTGACATTTTTGTAAGACTGACAAAATTATAATGTTACAAATGAAAAGAAAAATTATGTTTCAAAATTCATGTCGAATGTTAATATTTAATTGAAAAATATATATGCTTTGATAGACATATTTAATTTTCGCAAAGAGGTTTCTTCTCTTTGCCTGCCGGTCACTTTTTTTAAGGTGTACCAGTGTCATATGTAAATGCTTGATAAAGAAACATCAGTATGCAGATAACATTTCTGAACCTCTTCTTTGTATACACGCTCAAAGTGTCCTCTCTCCGGAAGGTTCCATATTTTACAATAAAGTTACGTTTTGTGTTTGGTAGAGGATACTTGGAGCAAGTAGAAAACAATATAACAGTTGGTAAAGATGCCAAAAAGGCTTAATATGACTAGATTTATGAAAGTCTTTGACATTCATTGTTCACTGTATGCAAATTAGTTTTTTACCAAACACAAATTTTAGTTCTAATGTTACTATATAAATAGTTCAAATAAATAAGGAGGAAACTATGTAATAATTTTAAATTATGTAGTATTTCTAAATAATGATGTCGATAAATAGTGTTCGGGATGGTCGAAATTAATACATTTATATCTTAATGTTATTCTATTTCATTTTTCTTTACAATGAATAAAACGTAATAAGAACGTTGAAAAAACTTATCCTTACATTTTCCATATTATTATAATATGGAGTTATCAAACAGTAAGTCCATATTATATTTTTAAGTAAAAGATAACATCACAACAGATGACCCGTGATTAGCCAAAATAACATTTACACTAAAATAAATCGTGGATGATTAAAATGCTACATTTATAATTGAATTTATAATCAACAGTCAGAAGTTTGTTTGCAATAATCGTATTAATAAAAATAGAAGACGCCACGCCACTATGAGTCGTAATATTAACAAATAAATAAATTGTTCATTAATTTAAAGTATTTCAATAAGATAACTTTAATCCAATATAGTGGAGACAACAATGTGGATAGAATTTTCCAGTGGAATGTGCTAAAGGAAAGACGTTTTAACCCTAAGCTCGAATTCCTGAAATTCAACTGACAACAAAAGCTTGTTTTCAATTCCAGGCCATTGTGAGAGATATTATAAAATAAAAATTTTGCTTTGCAATTTGCAGTGCATTTAAAAATATTATTTTTTCCTATTTATTAGTTATTTAAGTTGGAAAGTTTCGTTGCATAATAAAACATACTTACAACCTACAACCGTAATACCGTATATTAATGGTTTTGTATTCATGATATTGTAAATTTTAAAATGCATCGTATGTTTTTACTATAACAAAAATGTATTTTATTATCTCATCGGGCATGATAGTAAAGAAAGTAGTCTGAACATTAAAGAAATCGTTTGAATATCTTAGTTGATTTTTTTGTTATTAGTCTGTATTTTATTTCGCCCAAGTTGATGATTTTTCATAATATTTTATATAAAATGGTAGAAACATACAGTTATTCAAACTTTTTGTTGAAACTTTACAAAAAAATCAAGCGAATAGTGTTGGTTTAGGCAGAACTAGCTTAGATTGAATTTCTCAATTCATAACTTTGAAGTACGACTTTTGTTCTTCTATGTAACAAAGAAAAGGGGTAAACCAATAACAAAGCATCGATTGGATAAGTTTTCAAAAATGTATTTATATTTCATATAATCCAGAGAGGTTGAACTGTAATATTTTTAAATTTTACACGACAAATTATAAATTTTTATAACATACTATGTTCTTTTTGATCTAATTAATAAAAATATATTGAAATAACAAAATAGTAATAAGAAGTTTCATTTCAGTAAAGCAAAAAAAACTGTTTCACATAAAAAAATATAATGATACATTTATTTTCTATTAAAAATTACTTTCATTAAAACAATTTGAAAGAGAAATACGAAAAAACCGATAGCTAGAATAGGACAAATAATAAAAAATAAAGTCATCTGTCCCTTTCTTCTTTTCCCAATACTACTACTTATGGCAAAGGTGCGCAACCAATCGATAGCGATCGACCAGTCGATTCCAATTACGATTAAGAATTTCTAAAATAATTATTTTCATATTTTAAATTACAACCATCATTGGAAAAAATAATATCCTGGTCTTCGGACAAAGTGATTTGTGATAATTCTGAGTGAAGCAAATTACTGGTTAAGGTAAGGAGCAGCCCTTTTTGTGGTATTGTTCGATAAAGGTTCTCAAGTAATTTCGCTAGTAAAGTTAAAGAACTAAAAAAATGTCTCAACAAAATTTCTTATACGATTCTTGTTAGAAGTGGATCAATATGAAAATTAAGATTAAAAGTAGCATCCAACCTCAAAAAGATTGCGCACCCTTGAATTATGGCAACACCACGGTAGTAAATTTCCTGTCATTAGATTTTTTCCAAAACCTTTTAAGCGTTTCGTAACCCCACCAAGTATCAACACTTTATGGATTACCATCAGCGATCATCAAAACGACGGAATCCATACACTTTGTGGAAGAGACAGGAGGGATTTTGGTTACCTTGGGTGATCCGCAATACATGTGTAAGTTAGATTTATGGATTATGTTTTGATATGTACAGGTAATTGGACTTTATATATTTTTTACCTTATGTAAAAATTCGCAAACGTTTTCTTTTCATAACCCAAATACATGACCAGCAGATTTTTTTCTGTGTTAATGAATGAACGAACATATTTCAAGCAGATGTTAGTTAATCTTGGTATTAAATATTTTTTTCTTCCTGTTTTTATTTGAGAGCAAAGTGTTTTAATTAATCTAGTGCTATAGCTCAACTAAGCCACTAGCACTATTCAGGAAAAGTATTGTGCAGAACAAGGAAACAAATTAAAAGAAAATAAAGGGTTTTATGTTAACAAAAAGGAGATGAAAAAATAATTGAATGACCCACAGAGCTCGAGGCGTCTCTAGCTCGGATCTTGCGCGGAGCAATTAGAGAAGAGGTTGGAACAATAAATTTTACGTTAAGTGAAAATACTTAAACACCCCATTCATTGCTATGGAAGGATTATTATTTCATCCCTTCTATGAAAGAGTACCGCAGAATTGAAATAATAATTTCGCCTGACGGCTGATTTACTGCCGTTTCAAAAATGATGTACCCGTAGTTATTAAAATTAACAAATTTTACCGGTGCAGAGGTAATTATTCGATGGCAGCAATAAAAAGGTACAAATTAATTTCGAGCCTTGGTTATATTATAATAACAAATAAACTTGGAGAATTTAAATCTCGCAATGTGAATTATGCGTCGAGTTAAGTTAACTGTTTCAAAATTTAATTATTGATTGCTAAAGTTGCTACACATTATTGTTTTAAAAGAGCCCTCATCTAATAGGAATAATATGAAATTAATGAAAAATTTCAAGAAATTGTTTTTACAAGAGCTGTAAATTAGTTAGCTTTTGTCATAGAGAACTAAATGAAAGAGATATGAGGTCAGGAAAGAGCTAATGATAAGCTCTCTCGAACTCGACTCTTGAGAGTACTGAAGAATCAACGACGTTCATTTTAACACTTGGATACGGAAATCTACTTCTCAAAGTATACGTTGTTAAATGTAACAATGGAATCTTTCAAAAATATATTGGATTAATTTTGATCTGAAAAAATATAAAAGATATTACGTTAATTCTAGTGAAATTCTATACTAACACACTATCACAGCTATTGAAAACTTTATGAATGCTCACAAATGTATTTAGAGGGAGCAATGACAATATAGTCGTACTTTAAAGCTAAGAAATGCTTATCTGTGAATGCCAGTCGAACTATAAGGAGCTTAGAGAATTCACTCGCTTTATAAAAATGTGCTTGCGAAAAAATATTTTATTTGTGTATTTTTATTGGTTTTCGTTTGCCAAGTCAGCAGATTAACACAAAATAATAAAAGACGATAAGAAAACGTTTTTTGAAGTAAAAGGTTTTTTATCATAAGCGCAAAGAAAAAACGATCAAAAGAAATCTTATTATATCTGATATAATTTAAAAATAATTTTTAGCGGATAGAATATACCCAGTGTAATTGAACAATCGAGTTTTTTTGAAGGGAAACGACAATTGAAGATGCTGTAATGATGAAAAAAAAGTTGCATAATGTGTATGCCCGAATTCCAAGAGAATATGTCAGAATTTCAATATAAAAATGAATGTAAACGACCACATTCTTTATGCATGCGGCGTTCTCGCGCGTTGAATCAAGGCGTTCGAATGAGTATGCCCCAGAAGTGGAAGTTGTACATTTTCAAAACATGTTCTTCAGGAACTGAATGTGTATTTATAATGTTTGCTATCTTTTTTATTTTACTTCACATTCATATTTAAGATATAATTTAAGACATCGACTGAGGGTACTTGATGGAATTTCAATATCAAATTTGGATTATTGAGATTTTGTACACTCAGTTCAAGTCCATTCGTGCGCTCGAATGCCTGAAGATGCCGAAAGGCGAAACCCGGGTCGTTAGTGACAAAATACATGGAAGTGTACAAAATCTCAATAATCCAAATTTCATAGTATATGTTTTAATTCACTATCAAAGAAGTAAAAACACGATGAATTCTTGAAACTATTGTAACAAAATTTTAAAGATCCAAACTCTACATAAATAATAAAACTAAGGGAAGGAAGCTGAAATAACAAAAATTTGTAATTTATAAATGGTTAAATTTAAAAAAAAAACATTCATTGAATTCGATAGATCTTAAAATGTGAATGCGGTAACATTTTGAAATAAAAACGGTTAGCTATATATGCATCCTTCGGAAATAAAAAAATCATTTTTAATTTCAAAAATATCTAGATTAACAAAAAAAAAGCTTTATTTTTCTCTTAAATTATCAACTGTCACGTTATTATGTTGAAATTATATTACATGATTTTTGTATAATAATTTTATTTAAAGATATATTTTTTTTATATTACAGTGGGTCCACCATTTTTTTACCAAATACAGAAACTCCACTACCACTAATTCCATCTTTATTTTAAATACTGTTTCTTCTCCATTGTATAAAAAAACACAATATTTAGCATTTTATGGAATATTAAAAATAAGTTTAATTGAGAGTTCGCTATTAAATATAATTAACGTCATATTTATTGATGTCACGTTAACTGTCTCATTGAGTAAAATTGATAAAAATACGACATAAATTTAGGCATTAATGTAATGACGTAAAAACGGGGAAAATTATAGAGAGAAAAATTAAGAGAGATTGTGTTCAAATTAACAATTTTGATCTAATATGCTGGATGCTCAGCTAGTGACCGTATATAACTGTTACAAAAAATAAATTCGACATGAGAATTTATATGAAATGTATTGGATGGACGCTTATTCACACGCTATAAAGAACAAAAAAAACACAAAAAAACTAGGTAGGTATTTGTTTTTTTGAATATACCATAATTAATTAATTTTCCGTATGAATTGATTGCTGAGCTAAAACGGTTCTAATTTAAATTAGTCAGTTCGAGTCCATTCGTGCGCTCGAATGCCTGAAGATGCCGAAAAGCGAAACCCAGGTCGTTAGTGAGAAAATACATGGAAGTGTACAAAATCTCAATAATCCAAATTTGAACTCAATAATCCAAAATTAAATTTGAATTGTTGAGATTTTTTACATTTCCGTGTATTTTGTCACTAATGACCCGAGTTTCGTCTTTCGGTATCTTCAGCCATTCAAGCACACGAGTGAACATGCACTGACAGAAATTCCATCAAGCATCCTCAGTCAATGTCTCAAATTATAAAACGGTTCTGTTTTTTTAATACGAATAATAGAATTTTTATTTAATATTAAAATAAAAATATTTTTATAAGTCAATGTATTTTTTTACGTTCATTTATATGACAAACCGCATTCAATGTTAGGTATATATATACCTATGTCTTTTGTAAGATACTGGTATAGCCAGTTGTCATCTGCCAGATAAGAGACAGAGAATTCCGAGCTCTTTGAAGCTAAAGGTGCTTCGTGGTATCTTTGGACCCGTCAACGATATTCAGTCAGGATGGAGAAAAGGATAAAGCGGTGAAATATACACGTTATTCGAAAGCCCTAATATCGTATAAACCATCAAGATAAGGCGTAACAGATAACCGCTAGCTGCTATAGAACATACGTATCCAGTTCACGCACAGAAAATTAACGAATTAAATAAGGCCAAAAAAACTTAATTCTAGGCGCAGGCAGTATGAAAGTATATATCATGTACTGAGCAAATATTGCGTTTTTAAAAAAGTGTGTAGTCCATTAGTAGTTCTATAATTTTAATATTTATATGATACGGGCGAGGTGTGTTTGACGTGTGAGCATTTACTCGTTGAGTGATGCTGGTCTTGATCACATTTTATAATTGAGGATCATTATTAAATTGAGAAAAGTAAACAAAACAAACACTAGAATAGTAATAATTATGAACTCTTGGCGGAAAGATATTACAAAATTTTTTTTTTGTGTTCATTCCATTATTTGATATTTGATTCCAGTTTTAATGAAGTAAATACTAATAAATCATTATGTATTCACGGAATATGAATCGCTGAGTCACTAAACACGCTCCCAAAGGTTTTTAAAGTTTTGAGTAAATCACGAAAATCTGTTATGGCTGGTATGATAGTTTTAAGGATAGTTTAATTTAAGTTATTTTTCTTCCAGTGTAAAATAATAATAATAAGATTAAAATATTCTTTTACACTGCCGTTTTCTCGGAGCGCGTCGACCGTGTAAAACGAGGATCGAGAACTTGTAAAAAAACGGTTTTTTTAAGTTTGAAAATTTTTTTAATTTCGAACGGGGAGGAATTAGGAGGAAATTTTAGGCTTGCAACTGGAAATTAATTGATCTATCGATAGAGCACATACGTACATTAAAAACTTATTTTATTGAAAAATTGCCAGGAGCGTGTTTGGTGACTCATATATAATACATAAAGAGAGAATTCTACTAAGATAAGTGAGACCATTCAATTTAATGATAATATAATTGAAACGCCTACAAAAGAGGTTGATTTTGAATTTAGGCGTCTCAAGTTATGTACTCAAACGGCAAGCTGTTACCAACGATAAACTGCCCTTTGAGGCCAATTACTTTCACCTGACAAGCTTTATTGTCGAACCGTGAAAAATTTCGCACATGAAGTGAAATATTTTGCCTTAATAATCAAAAACAATAATCGATTAAGTTTATATGATTAGAAAATATTATGGTATTTGAAACACTAATGGCATATATTATAATTATATATAGTTATATGTTTCATAAATATTGAAATTTATTAGAAACCTCCATATTTATTATTGAATAATTTAAGTATAATATGATATAAAATGTATCATTTATTAATTTGATGTATACAAACATCTGTGAATAGTGTAACATTGGAATGTCTTAAGTAAATGTCGCACAAATCTGAAAGCTATTAACCTTCTCGTTTATCATTATACCTTACATCATTCAAATGTCATGAGCTGTCAAAACGGCATGGATGTTAATAATATTTGTAATTCATTACTCACTTTATAATAAAAAATTACCAAAAAACAGTGAATGTAAAAAAACCAGCTGGCTAAGATGTTCATTCGTTAAGTTTTGATATTCTTTAAAATAAAGAAAAATCAAATACTTTTTTTAAGTAAAAAAATTTAGTTGATATTATCAAACATGTTAATTATACGTTGAGAATAACGATGTGATATTTTTTCTTTAAGTAAAACTGTACACAATACATATCGACTGTGGAAAGGAAAAAGGAGGTAACCCAACACAAAAAATATTGTGTGTACCCGAGACAAATCGTGTAATTGTATTTGTATTTATATTACAAAAATTGTATGCATTGTGATTATCGAATTTTTTGTTTTTTGAAAAGATGGAGGGATAAGTCCTTTTGCCTTTCTACTGTCGATATGTTATATTTAAAAATATAAATATATTGTATTAGTACATTTATCTGAGTTATATACAATATTTTTTGATGTGGGTTACGTCCTTTTCCTTTTCCACGGTCGATATAATTATAAGGTATGAAAAGAAATCACAGCATACGACCCATAATGAAATACAAAATAAACATATATTCTACATCACTTTTAAGGTGTTAACTGTCAGTTCTTGGTGGAAAGACAATATATTTAAAAAAAATAAAACACAATTCATTTGTAGTACTTCCACATATTTATAATGATCAGGACCGGTTTCGCTCATCACGAGCATTGCTCGGTTGCGTCGCATCGCATTGCATTGGATCAATTGATAATGCTCGTGATGAGCGAAACCGGTCCTGATTATTATAAATATGTGGAAGTAGTACAAATGAATTGTGTTTTATTTTTTTTAAATAGATTCTATAGCCAATATTCATTGATATAAGGTAAAAAAGCAATGTATTTAATCCATTCAGTAGATATTTTTCGTATCTCACCGTTTTCAGGCTTATGACGACTTTATGCAAAAATAGCTACTAAATAAAAACTATGTCGAAATAGAATTATTTTCACGATTCATTTATTAATGAAATAAACTCAATATGTAAAATTTTTTTTACTCTTAACTAAAATTAGTAGCAATATAAAAAGCTTTTCACGAATTTTATACAATAAAGTGGCTTAGGTAGAAACTTTTGTTCGTTGTTGAATTGTAAATTTAAAACACCGTAATTTAATTTTTATTGCCTTAAAAAGTTTACAGTATAACATGTCTAAAATTGTCTGTAAAAGTTTATTTGTTTTCTAAATATGCTAATGCGTAATATTTAAACGCTGCGTGCTTTTAACGCCACCTTTATCTACTTCGCATCTTAAATCTGAGCAAAAGCATGCAAAGAAACCCGTAAATCACCAGGTTAAAATGGAAATTCGTTTGCTGAAATAAAGCCTAGCTTTGACTGCTTCTTGCATGCAACGATGACGTGAAAAATACAATGATTATCAGGAAATATTGTAGCTTGATAAATTGTTATTGCTTTAAGTCCACACGTATGGTGTAAATAAATGAATTGACTTGCAAAATTTTCGCTTTAAAAAGAACATAAATGTTACTGTAGACTAAAAACACGTTGTTTGGTAACTTATAATTAATTCGTTAAAATTGAAAAATAATACTAATATAGACATGTTATTTATTATTATCGAAAATTCTACATTGAAATATCTAAATGGAAAAAGGTGCTTTAGAGCCTGCGTGTTTATTGCAGTTTTATACAAATTATTTATACTTTATTATAATATGTTAGTTTCAAAACGAGGTAATATAAATTAATATTTGAAATAGGTCAATGAACAATTTTGCTTTTCACAACCGTCTATCAATTATTAATACATGAAAGGCAATCGGCACCAAAGATTGGTTATCGTAGTAGGTCATATTATATAAACGTGAAATGAAAATGAAGCCAGTGTTGAAACAGCTTTCTTAATTTCTTGAAGATGAAACTTCAACAATCCGAATGTGCAAATTGAATAATTTTACAAAATTATACAGCTTAGCAAAATTATTATTCTTTTATGTCTGTGAATAAATATAAATTTTTTCTTGCTAAAAAGAGATTAAAAATTTGATCAAATGTCAAATATGTAATTGACTGGACCTTGAAAACATTAAGCCAGTTATATCGGAAATGCTTCCCTCAAAGAACATTTTCAGCAAACAAAATAGTTAAAAATCTTTTCACGAGAAAATTGATTTAACAGAATGTTGCTGTATAGCAAGGCAATGTTTGATTTATTAAGATAACATTAAAAATACACGAAGCGAGATGTTTAAAATACAGTGAGGTAATCCAATATCAGTTATGTTTGTTCATTTAATGAAAGATTCGTCACGGAGTATTTTAAAAAAAAAATGAATTTTCTCTGAATACTTTGAAGAAGTCAGCTGGAGTTTATTTGCAATCCCAGCGGTAGTGGATTGCAAATTTTGAATTATGATAAAATAATTTAAGCCGTATTTGAATTATTCTCAGAGACACCAGAACGGGAAGTAAATGACCGGATACCTGAAAACGAGGAGAATATTTCGATGAATTCTGAAACTTTTCAATGATGCTATTATGAATTAGTTTGAAAGATCGGAGGAATGCTGTTCAAGAACATCAAAAAACTTACATGCCTCAAAGGTAAACGTGAATGGTAGCTTTAAAAATGACAGCTAAATACCTACAAACCTACAACAATTATTCAATTTCGGATAAAATGATGATCTCACAATATTTTTGACAAAACAAGTAGAGAATTTGGATTCCTACTATTAAAATTATATTCTCAGCAAGACGTGAAAATTTTTTCTTGGATCAAACGGATTTGAGGATATTTTTCCGTGTGGAAGATATAAAAGGTTAAAATATATCTGATATCCTTAGCACTGGGCACAAACAAATTAACTCTTCAAATTAATTCAACATTTAATATTTACTTTGTATATAAGTACATGAAAACAACATTACACAAGTGAGAGTGTACATAATATAGTTAGCAAAGTAATAATTAAAACAACTTTCACGTTTCTAAGGTCTTATATTTCGCGTAGTTTACTTTTTAGCGATTTTTATAATTAAGTCTAGTTTCTTTGTTTCTATTTTAGGTACTTCAATGTTAAAGGTGCTCGCCTGAAGTTATTGAGCTTTAAAATATTTTTTAGCGTTTTTCTCAAAAAATATCTTTCAAGTTAACCATAATTCAAAACAATACGTTTATGTTATATGCATATACAGCTTTTGGCAACGAGGCTCAAAACTTTTCTTGCATAGTTTCTTTTTTACGCTCGTGCATGATTCATAATTACGCGCTGAAACAAACCATTCTCTAGCCGTCACTTAAAGAGATTTATTGCAAATGAATTTCAAAACACGGTTACTTATATTGCGGGCGTACACATAGGTCCTCCAGAGACACGTAGGAAAGGCGAAACCCTTGAAAATCTTCTCTCAGCAGAAAATTATTAAAGCATGCTTTCATTACGGTAAAATGTTATTCAGTCCTGAAAGATTAAAAGATCACTTCAAACGAGTAAACCTTTAGAAAAAAGTACGTTGAGTATGTATTTAATACATCCTTATTATAAATCGCTGTAAATTCCAAAGTGAAATTTTAAAAGAGTTCCCTTTTAAATAAAATGAAATTATGTCATGATGGTATAAAATCTAAAAAATATTCCACTTCGAACAGATATTTTTAAATCATGATGACCCTTAAAATGAATATTTTTTCTGCAAACTTTACATAATTATTGTAAAATTCATAATAGACTGTTTTTCTTTTATTATTAAATTTTTTTAAAATACTATGTATGATTACCAGTCCACAAGCTTTATTGCCCGGCTTCATCCGAAATTTAGATTCTAATTTTATTTTTTTTGTCATAGCTCGTGAAAAGTAGGACATAGAGAGCTGAACATAGCTACATCCATCAATATTTTTCAAGTATTAAACACTGTGTATATTCATGACGTCAGGGATTAACGTTTGATAATGATGGACAAATACTATTATTTTATATTAATAAAAAAAATGACTCGTAATATTCGTTAAATATTGACCAATCTGAATTGAAGAGTTAAAATTTATATGTATATTGAAAAACCTATTTCAAGAAAGCGAGAGCCTATTTGTACTACCTAGTTTTCTTCATTTATCACTCATATTACAATTAAGAATCGAGGAAACGAAGGATTTCAACACTATACAAAATATAATAATAGCGACAGCTTATGATACATGTATTACATGACAATAATATTTAATTATGTTCCCATATAAACAATACAATGAATTCATTAAATCGCTTAGCTGATTCCATCAAAAACTAACTCAGAGCAATAAACATGTAGGAATTGAAATAAAAAACATAAAAAATTCTTAATTTAATTAAAAAAAATATTGTTGCTTTTTATAAAGCTAAAAAAAAATAACATATGTAATAATAGAATCGTTATAATTATTGGCAATACTTCCAATATGGTGAACTTTTGAAATTGCATTTCGATTCGAAGAGGTTTTCTTATTTAGTTGAGATTAACTGATCTAGAAATAAAATAATAACACCCATGCCTAAGATCTCAAATGATCAATTTAAAAAATCTAAATTTGATATTAACCTTGTCAAGGCTTGAATCTAGAACTATCTATTCGATAGGGAAAAGCTTTAATCATAAGACCACATAGGCCAACATAACCATTAAATAATGCCGGCTATGTGTTGTATCCTTACGCAATACAACGAAATATTTGGTATGGTGAAATTTCATTTAAAATCATACTGAGATTTTAAATATCATACAATGAATAAAACGAGGACCATGCGAATAGTCAAAGTTAATTTTCAAATATTGAAACTATTTAGCATATTATCTACTAAAATCTGTTCGGTGCACTCAACCAGTTCCGTTTATGCCATTTGCTACGTTGGTTAACCTTCATCAACTGAATAACTTTCCCGGATTGAAAACTCAATTATGTATTTTACAATTGGCGAATAAAGCTCTCTCGACCATAATGCTTGATATCACGTACGATGATAATATTACTTACATAACAAATACTAAAGCTTTGAAGCTATTCGCATTATCATTTTTATTATAATAATCTCCTTCGATTAATATTTACACTGTTAGTACTCAATAAGAATGAAAGTACATTAAGATTTAAATATTTTAATATTATAGAATAGTTTTTAAAGAAAAAATGTTATATTAGTTAACACTAGGGCATCCAACCGCATATCCATTTTACAATCCTGAGATTTCGGTATTCAGAATTTCTCAATCCCGGGGTCCTATATCCCGAGATTGGTCATTAAGCGTGGTTTTATGTTTTAAATTGTAGACTAAAAATTCAATTTGTGTCCATTATTGCTTCAATTAGAATGTATATGAAAAATAAAATGCAAATACTTAGATTTTTGTTGATTTAAAATCAAACAGTCATTTTTAAAAAAAAAAGGAAATTATTCAAAAACAGCAATGAAGAAAATAATTTTTTATTTTATAATATTTAAACTAATTTAAGCAGAATGAAAACAATTTACTGTTATCTTTAAGTATATGATTATATTGATATATTTATTGTGTATTTAAGTTTTTATTGAGCAAAGATTTTTTAGTACTTTATGTTTATTTAATTACGTAAAAAAATAATCTAGCTAAGAATATTATTCTAATTTTCAAGCATAAATATCTACAAAGAAAATAATATAATACGGAATAAGAATTCGTTCCATATCCTTCTGCAGCGAGTGTCTGCCAAGTGAAAATTGAATTCAGTAGTAACAGACTTCATAATACAGACACCGCAGACTTATTTCTGAATTTACTTTACATACATTGGCCAAAATTTTAACAACGTTATATCTAACGCTGAATGCTAATCCAACCTATTGGAATACTTAATGTAATATTAGTTAAAGAACTGTAATGCGCTTCATTTAGGTACTTTAATAGTGCTCAAGTTTCAATGCAAATGTAATCCAGCAAAATTGAAAGATGTAACATATTTCATATTTTTTGAAAGTAAGGGATTAGAGATTAGATCGACCGTTTTTTGTTGAAAACGTTAGATTCCGGAATTTCAGGTATTTCAAGCATACGAAATACTTTCAAAGCAATTTTGAAACCTTAAATACTAAAGCAACACATTTCTCATTACAGTTCGAATAGTAAAATTCATTGAATATCCGATTTGCTTATTTTACCCCCAATGATAACAGTCTTGAAATATAAACCAAAGTCTAAAAGCTAGGACGATTGAAATTTATATAGGTTTGCTTTATTTTGTTGTTCTTGGTGAACACAGGAAAGGCAATATTTAGAAAACAATACAACCTGATATATATTAGGTATAAATTTAACGTTATTTTAACATAAATTTAAAAAAAATCAAAACCTTTTTGTACGCAATTCGTATTTTTTTATAATCATGTCCGTACTCAATACGAAAAATATGGACTCTTAATTGAGTTTATGTCAACAGAAATTTTTATACAAGAACTTTTTATTGCTCAGTCGCTTAACCTGTCTATTTTGGAGAGAGTAAGGATATAAGGATTAGGCTCGGGAAGTACATGTGGTAAGCTAATCACTCTCAATACACTACGTTCTTAAGCTAAGTATACATCTGGACACTTTAGTCTAGGCAATCAGTTGCAATACTGAGTGTCCAAGTGTGGACAGTCAAATAAAGCAGTGTCACTGCGGTCTAGCTAGACCGCGTCAGTCTAACTGCAATTGTAGTGTGACAATGTCTCAGTTAGTCTAGCAATTTTCCCGAGACATCCGTAAGCTTAGCCAATGACGTTACCAACTGCGCCACGGAGCCGACATTATTAGACAGTTTTATAAACAGACATGTTTTTTTTGTCATATATAAATAAATTACCATGCAATAAATATAACTTCATAATACCTGCAAAACATTGTAGCGACAGTCCAAATAATAGTAATAATAAAAATACTTCGGATTTCCCAAAAAGCTCTCAATAACTGAATTACTCTGCGTCTCGGCTGCATGCAAGGTCAACTATTTTTAACTGTTATGGGTGTCTCAAAAAGTTTCCAATAGCTAGGTGTGAACGCTCGGAACACAGCTCTAGCTAGATCACTCTAACAACTTGTTTGTGTCCAGATGTAGACAGTGTTGACACTGATCTAGACACTGTATGTCCAGATGTATGCTTAGCTTTAGAAGTTAGAAGGAATTTAGACATCACAGATATCCATGAGTTCGAGCGGTAAGCCATAAATCAATTGAAATAGTAATATATTAAACTGTACCAGTAGGGATTCGAGCCGGCAAACTGCACAAACAATGACGTAGATGACTTGGCTATAGGGAATACTTTATACGAGAAATAACTGGACTAAATTTCTTATTTGACCAAATATCTGTCCACAATTTAAATTATTACTTTTGTTAGAAGTTTGTTAATTGTTTGTTTTTTCGGTATATAGTTTCTTTTATTTTATACTTCCTAATTATTGAAAATAATCAATTAAATATATAAATATTTAATTACGCCTTCGATTATATTCACCAATGTATGTATTATAATATATTCAATTCCAAAGAGTCTTAACTCTGTTTGCGTCGTATTCCGACCGTTAGGTTTCAGGCGTGCTGAACGAACGTCGGATACGATCCATAGAATTTTCTTGACGGAAAAAGCTTGCATGTCATGGTAGGAAGAAAATCCATTGGTGGGTGAGAATGAAACCTGGAAGTACCACGTGCTTACAATATTCCCCAAATAAGAAACAGACTTTGTCAAAATAGAATATTGACGGCATTTGGCAGATTTTCATTTTTGTCATAGTGAGACTTTTTAAATATTTTATAGTCTTATAATATATTCTATCACGGAATCTCCACGACAACTTTCATTATATAATATATTTAAAAAAATAAAACATTATATGTTTTCTACTACTACCATATTTTTATAATGATCAGGGCATGTTTCATTAATCACAACCATTATCAACTAAATAAAGATAAATCTTAGTGACGACATTTATATAAAATTGAATGTTAATAATGATTCATAGCATGCTAGAAATTGCGTTTTTATTTTTTAAAATATGATGCGTTTCCAGCAAGAATTAACAGTTTAAAATTGATATAATAATTTCTTTGATAATACAGAGAATCACTTTCACTAAACTCTTAAAATTGCAAGATAATATTTCCACAATCTTTAGTAGGTACAAACATTTTTTTTATTTAACAATACCAATAAGTATTTAAGTATCTACATAATATCTAGTCTATATATATAAAAATGAATGTCTGTTAGTTTGTTGGTTTGTCCGGATCTTATAGGCTCCTAAACTACTGAACCGATCGCGACGAAACTTTCAAGAAGGACTTATTGTGATCATGCCGGGAAATATTATATAAAATAAATGTTTGTTTGTTGTTCGATGAAACTTCGGTGAGTTGTTGTGCACACACCCGTGAAGGGTTCTGAAGAAAAAAAATTGAAAATCTAAAATTGAAAAAAGAATCAAATACGTACATACAGCGACATCTAGGAAAAACCTTCTTATTTATTCGTGTACGCACCAGACGAAAAACAAAAATATTGTGTTGTGTGATATTGAAACTGGGGTTCGAGTCGGGCCAGACCTGAAGATGATGGGCTCGAACCGGGTAAGTCTATGAAATTTCGGCCTGTGCAGACCTCTAATCCAAAAGCAGTTCAATAAACAGAATTAAAACACAAACCCTTTCTTTATTTGAGTGGCATTGCAACGCATGCCGGGTACTCACTAGTATATTATAAATTATATAAACAACATATATTCTTTGATGTAGAGTATTCACCGAAAGAAAGGACGACTCATTTAATTCAGTTGTCTACAAATATTACACCAAGATAATCTTTTGAAAGTCTTCTATAATATTTTCATTTCATAAGATATTGTATTTTCGGAATTGAACTAAAGCATACATTATAAAATACCTGCGGCATTGTTTCCACATAATAACATGTAAATGTAAACCTACACACCGATTAATTTACTTTTTTCATGCTAACCGTTGAATTGAATCGTTTTCAACAACTACAACTTAAAATAAAGGTAGAGTTTGTTACGCATGAAACGATGATCACAAAAACCGAACCCATAATGGAGATAAGTTTTTTTTCTTAAGCCAACGTTATATGAAATTTTATTACATCTACATTAAACAGCAGCTTAATTTTATCCTTTCAAACTCTAAGATAAAGCGTGGCTGAGTTAACATAAAATCCCTCCCCGTCGCATCGTTTTAGCACTCATGTTGTAAATCTTCAATTTAAAAACGAATTAAGATTAAAAAAAATCACTACGTATACATTTTTATATTCCACTTTGTACTTATTTTTTGCATAAAATTATTGCTTCTACTTTTTCGAATTCTCCACGAAAATTTGAGAACTAAAAACACCGGCAATATTTGAATAAAAATAAAACACTTTTCAATGTTTTTATTTAGCCTTGAAGATTAATTTACTTAGTTATATTTAGCCAGATTATAAATAGTTCTGAATGTATTAAAACTAACCGTGAAGTATGGAACTTAAGAATGATTTTTGAACACTTTGTTTAAGTAAAATGTTTTTAAAAAAAAGAAAAGTGTATTGGTTTCCATTAATGTTTTTATTTTTGTTGTCATTTAATTATCCAGTAATTATAAAATTACTTCTTCATAAAACAGTAAAGATACATTTCAATAGTAACCATTGTAGCTATTGAGCCCTCACGCACAAATAAAATGACTTATGATTTAATTACTGTCAGTTATAGATTTAAAAACTATGGAAGTGACTGAGGTTTATAAATAAGATGTTGATGGCGAAAACTGTTTCTTGAAAAGAAGAATTTCACAAATATTTTTACACATGTAAAACCATTTTTTTTTTAAATAAGAGTTTTAATTAGAATACAATCATTATAAAATCAATCATCTCGAGTCAATAGTGTGAGTGTTTGAACGCTTTGTCATATTTAAATATTTACCAATAGAAAGACGTAACGATATTGTCTCTCTTAACTTTATGAGATATTGTTTAGAGAAGGGTTAGTTAAATTTGTTATAAAACATCTTGGAAATATTATTATACTCTTAAGTAAATTGATAATCTACAATAATTCATTATCGATTTAAAATAATGTGTGTACAAACAAGAAAAGCCCTTGAAATTATTCAGTGGAGTTTTCCGTAATGTCTACACTGATTTATATGATGCTATAATTAGATCAATCTAATTTTATCTAATAAATAGATTGTTATACAATTTTAAGCTCACTATAATATTTATTTTCAAGTTTTTTTTAATGAAATATTAGTTTAATAATTATCGAAGAAAGGAAATTCTATGTAGTATTTAGTTTTTTTATTATTACGTGTTGTGGGTCTTGTATACATTTTATTTTGTTCAATTATATTTATGTAGGTATTATAAGGTTGCATTTGTTATACCAATTGTCATCGTCTGGTTTCATATTAAACTACTGTTAGAGAGAAAATTCTAAATTTTCCATGCAAGAATGGACTTGAAGGCGGGTTCAGTGTCAGTATGCTGTATGTGTGTGACTATGCAGAAAAACTAATCAATATATTCGTTTATTCATATTTACACAATATTCAGTATAAATTATTTATTTTTATAGGGTCTTATATTGATTTGTTATAAAACTCATCAATCTAGTAGCGATTATCGGAAAAAATACTTTGACAAGTTATTTTCACTCATGTCACAGTAAGAAAGCTTTATGCTAAAGAAAAGGCTCGTTTCCACATAACATCTTGACTTTCCTCGCTCCAGAAACAACAAGAGCCCTACTCTCATACTCGTAGGACGGGCGCGTCGGAGACTTAACGAACTGTGCTGAATAAACCAGCTTATCGCAGCTTTCACCAAAATTACCTCTGTGATTTTTTCACACGAAAAATTGGAAAAGTCTTCTTTGGTTTACGGTTTTTTTAAAAAAAAACCTTGAACCGTAGAATGGTGAAGCGTTCTTTGAAATTATCTCAAAAATATTTATATATTATTGAAACCACTGCACCTATATACATATTTTTTTAATCGCTTCATGTGTGAGTATTATAATGATTAGCAATAGCTCCGTTCTACGACGATGCGAATTGTAATAACTTTTGAAAACCGAAATGTATAAACCAAACAAAAAAAAATATTACTGTTTTCATTATTTTACAAAAATAATAATTTTCAGTCAATATGTATTTAAATTTCATCCATATCAATCAATCTATAAAACATTAATAAAATAAATAAATGTATATGATTGTATTAAGACTTGCATGGTTTCGTTTTATTTTGAATATAAACAGAAATTTGATATCAATTTATTTCATGTTTTTGAAATTAAATATAATTGAAGCTTTAATCCAATCAGTTTTCTCTATAAAAACCTACAAGCAGATTTTTTTACTCACGATTAAGTTGCCATTATAGTTATATACTTTTATTGGTGATATCTTTACTTTTATATAGAGTGTACCCGTAACTCAGTTATTAGGTATAAAGATATCGTTGATGGAATTCAAATATATACAATTTGAATTGTTGAAATTTTGTACATTTCCATGAATTTTGTCACTAACGACATGGGTTTTGCCATTCGGCATCTTTAAGCATTAGAGGAAATGAATGAATTTAAACTGACAGACAGTAATATAAGTTATTTATATGAAAATGTAAAAAAATTCAAAAATTCAAGTTAGGTATATACGATAAGTAAAATAATATCAGGTTAACAACAAAATGTGAAATGTACATAGATCTTATATCTTCTTTAAGTTTAAAATTACTGTATTTTGGAATATTTTCAGTGTCAATCTAATTTCATTGATACCATATACTTTTCCTTTTCATCAATCTTTTTCCGCTAGTTGAGGGGTCTTTTAACTGAGAGTGCTTCATCATATTCTAAAATTTTGATTTGTGTATAACAAGTTTCTAGAGATGATTGTATTTTTGAAAATATTGAGCCAATTAAGGAATTAAACAAATTGTATTGTAAGGTGTTTGATCATTTTTCTATTTTTAATTGTTTTTTTGATAAGGAATTGAAAAAAAACACATGTTTTTCAATGGCTGATGTACAACTTTCAATACATAAAAATGTGCATTTTTAAGCAAGTAACTGATTAATACATAGGAAATAAAAAAGATTATATTTTGTTTGAAACCAGTGCAACTAAAAAAACATTGTGCACGTAATTTTTATTTTACTTTCGCTGACTACAGCAAATTACAATAGGTCGGGTCTGAAAGCAAAGTTTTATCCCTACTTACAATTGGCAAGTTGTCATTGTCAGTAAGTTTGTAGTATTAATCACGAAATCACAGTAGAGTTTTTACTGACACAATGAGTAATGGTGTTTGCAGGGCTTAAAATGTTTTGAAAACAGTGAATATGACAATATTGTTTCCTTGCTATTCATGCAAGAAGTAAACAATCACTTCGGTTAGTTCATATGCATCAAATTTGCTCTAATTTGGTTTTGAGATTTTTTTCCCTAAAATTATTATAATTATAGAAACAATATGTTTAATTTTTATCGCTGGCAAATTAAACAGTTATAAAAAGATCTGTTGACTTATTCTCCAATTATTATATTCTATATGGCTCTTAATTATATAAAGAGAGAAGTATTCAATTTTAATTTTTACTTTATAATGAGAAGTGAAATATTTTTGAAATTTAAACTAGTTCGAAAATTCAACTGACAAATGAAGATTGATATAACAATTTAATGTAATTTATGTGTTCTAATTTTTATCTCTCAGACGTCACAACTATCATAGTCATAAGCGACGACCATACCGTCGTATTTCGTACCCTTGAGGGAAGTAAGTCCCAGCTGACTGACTTCTTCAGATACTAGTGAGTCACTAGTAGGGACTGAAGGCTAACTTCGCTAAGACAGAGGCGACCTTTACACGCGTAAGAGAGTCTACGCCAAACACGAAATGGCTGTTTGTGGGATTCCATGAACAAGCTGTGAACTACCTAACAGTACATTTTAACATTTACTGTATTTTCCTAACTTTATTCAAATTGCTTAATATAAAATAGTTACTGAGTTCATGAAACAATCAAGACTATTTATTGTCAAAAGTACAATAATTATTTTTTTACTGAAAAAAGAGGAACCTTTCAAATTATTAAAAAAATCTTTTTTTTTTTTCGTTTTTTTCCAAAAATAGCCGTATCATAAACAACCCTACCTGCGCAAAGCTTTTTTCGTATGTTAAAAATTTTAAGCATCCTAGCATGCCTGGAACAGTGGAGAAGTAGCCAATCTAAATCGACTCGCGAGCGCTAGAGTGTAAATTTCACTGACTGTTGAATGTGATATTTTGATTCTTGATTTACTAACAGTGAAAATGTAAAAAAAATGGTTTTTTGTCGGTCATTCGAGTCACCAGTTGCAAGAGCCGTTAGGATGATTAATGCACTGCCTATAGAGCTGGATATTTTCAGCACTAAGCTCTGGGTATTGTTCACCAAATATTTGTTCCTCGTAAATTAATAATGTCTTACTTTTTTTGTATTTAATAATTTAGAAAAAATGTTTTTATTTTCGTTATTGTTTTTATTAGTATTATTGATTTCAATATTATTATTATTGTTGTTATTATGTTTGTGTAATGCATGGCGCATTGGCGTCAGCTGTAATGCCATGAATTTCATTTTTTAAATTTACAATAAAAAAATATATTTTTAGGAATTAATATACTTTTAAAAATCAACCATGTTCACAGTGCTTGTTTTTTTCTTAAAAAAAGTATAAAACATGTAAATATTTGCGAAAATGAAAACAAACATTTATTAAATAATTTTTTTTTAATAGTCATAATCTATTTTTTGTAATACAACTGGTCCAATAAAGTGTCTTCTATATTGATGCATTGCTAACTTAATAAGCATTTGCTAACTTAATAAGCATTAATAAACATCAATATCAAGAGATTTTCGCAGTCAGAAAAATTTGATCATTCTTTTTGATATGCCATCTGCTATATTCTCCTACAGGGATCTCTGGAAGACTCGCATTTCAAAACATCATCACGTGAAAAGAGAAGTAGGCATTGGTTCAAATTTCCCCTTTATTTAATTTTAAATTACGTTTTTCTATTAATTTTAAATATCATGTAGGTATTTTTATGATATTTGCGACATCAGTTATACAGACAATTACATGTTGCTTCACTATTTTAATGTTTATTATTAATAAATGCACTACAAATGCTCCAAGCCAAGCGTTCAAAGTCATGCGCTTCGGTTCAGCCGTCTACAATTCTAATTTTAGTATTGGTGGTTTCTGGAGTTGTATTTCATGACATGAAAGTTTTGATGTCTAAAATTTTCTCTTACCCATTCGATCCTAAATACGTGTTGTAGCAATAGCGGTTAGCTAGTTTCTAGTCCTGTTCTATTCACATCCTCCTATCCTTACTGTATTTGAAAAAAAAGGTGGTTGAGCGACTAAATTACTAGCAGTTCTTTTAGAATACTTTTTGTTAAGATATTTCCTTTAGGAGTACATATGATCGATTTGGAATCAAAATATAAATAAATCACTAAAAATAAGAGTTCAACATTAACGGACAGCTTTTAATGATGATTTTTTTCTAAACTTAAATCATCATTTGAGTTATGATTTGTCATGTAACACCTTGCTTTGGAATGCGGCTAGCTACGATCACAGAGAATTGAAGCGGCCCCAAGGGGCCAAGATAAAGGACAAGTTACGTCTATGGTTATACAAGCAGGTGCTTCGTGGCAACAGTAAGTATCATGCTTGATTAACTGCAGATAATGGGAAGTGAGTGCAAAGGCCCTGTTTCTGGAGCGGATGGACCGGTCCGCTCTCTCCGGATCGATACGGTTTCATCCGAGTATAATATACATGAGAAACGTTACGGTTGTGAAAATGCGAAACACGTTTGAACATAGCGCGTCCGGTCAACGTAAAAAAAAACAAACGGGAACACAACGCCAAAGTGTCGCGTGATTCTCATATTTACATTTCAAATGTGTGTTGCATTATTTAAAATTTCAGAAAAAATTGCATTTACGAATTTCAAAATAAACCTGTGGTTGGTTCCTTGTTTTATTAAAAATACAGCAATACAACGTTCCAATCAAATATGACGCAAGATATTTGATATATGAAAATCTTAATTTAAAAACAAATAACCTTATAATATAGTAATTGAAATATAATATAATATTTGAAAAAAATTACACTGCCGACGTAACAATCCTTTTTTTATTACGACTGCAATAAAAATAAATATATGAAAATTACACAAAAATTCTATATGAGAAGGCCGTATTATTTGTGTATTAAATAATTTGTATAGGATGAATGAAAACAGTGAAATAACAAATTTGGATTAAGTTTAAGGCCTCAGATTCACTACCTTTGTTATTGCGTAAATATATGAAAGTGAAAGGACGTGTGAATAACAAAACTGAAATATTATTTAATGTAGTTTATAAAAAATGTATTTAAACACATCACATTTTACAATGTTTTTATTTTATTTGATATTACTACCGATTTTTTTTGATTCTTTCACAATTTTATTTATTTTCTGAATATTTAGTAGAATTCATTTTGTCATTAAAGTAATTTGTTTAAAGATTTACAATAAATTGTATTTCTACAAGATTCAGTATATTTCTTACCAAAACTTTGTCTGGTAGTTTTTCGTCATAACTTCCAGCGTAAAAAGTTTAAAATAAATAAGTAATGATTCCAAGAAAAATGGCCTTAAACATACTTTTGAAACTGATCTATAACGTTGAAAATTAACAGTCATTAAAACTTTTGTAAATACGGGATTGTAAAACTATTTTTCCATGATATCTACTTAAAATAAATCTTAGGCAGCATCAATATTTTGCCGAATGAATGCCTTCACATTTTGTTCCGAGTATTATTTTTTAGACTATTCCATGTAACTTTAAACATCTATATTTTATTATATCTGTGGTAACACTGAATGGTCCAGAGATTGACGCAATATGTTTAGTCATTTTATATTCGAGTTTTTTTATTGAAGTTTCTTGCAACGCGCCTTTGTTTCTTTATCTCATGTTCTTTTTTCCAAAACATCAGGTTTTGACAGTACACTGATATCAATATCATTTCATTGAATTATGGAAGCATTGGATTGCTAAAAGCATTGTTATAAAAATAAATTTAGAAATAAAAATGCTTTTACAACTTTGGATATTCATGTTATTTTGAACTAACCGAATTAAAAAATTTTACAATTTTTAACCGTTTTAAAGTTTCCTACATAATTGCGCATGAATTGAATTTTTGAGGTTTAATGTATTTATGAAAACACTCACATTATAAGTATTTTCTGGCACATATTATAAAATACCTGTATGCAAGCACATTTTAGTAATCTACAGGTTTATATGGTAACACATTGCTACAGTACACAAGAGTGAACAGTATTTATGAACTGAATGCGTTCTCGTACAGTAAGAATAATATGCATCACTCAATGAAGCGTGAGCTAGTGATTAAAATATCGGTTAAACGTGTACAAGCAAAATTATCGATAGCTACAGATTTTACTGAAAGCCTCAATGAAGACATTTACCTATGGTGTATTCAATGATACAAAAAAAAAAACTATTATGGTGAAAATATTAGTTGCTTAACCAGCACGCCTCAGCTGATGCCGTTGATTTTCTATCTGTAAATTTTGAGATAAATGCTAATAAAATTAATAAATTTGTTATTCAACTAGTAAAGTTACTATAAGTGTCACGGTTTTCTCTATTTAAGAATCTCTATCCCCTTCATAAGATGTTATTATAACTTCGACTTTGATATTTATCTTTACTTATATTATTATATATTAAGAGTAGACTTTTTTTTCTGTTTCTGGCTGCGGGAAGTCAAGCGAAAAGCAACAAAACTAACTTAATATTTGTAAAATGTGAAATCTTTTATCACATGTCAAAAAATAATATTTCAAAATAATGTAGGTACCTAGCAGGTTGAAGCAGTCAACTGACAACGATTTGATCACAATGTAAGGTCATACAAACTTATCCTGAAAGATGATTACCATTTTTATATTAAATATTATTCATGAAGAGAGAGAGAAAACGAACTTTTTGATTCATTTTAAAATCCTAATAAAATCGTTATATTTAATAAATTTAAAATTTCACATAAATATATCACTTTATAAAAAAAACATTTTTCTACGATTTTGTTTTGGACATCAAATCACAGTTATCTACAATAAACTCTAAATTAGTCACGATTTAAAGCAGTTAAAAGCATAATATACATGAAAACAGGTATCAACTCTTTGCAAGGTAGGCTTGAAAAGTTTACTATTTCCAAGTAAATAAAAGTGCAATTTTGTAAACAAATACTTTGAAAGTGCAATTATAAAAGAGATTTTATTTTCGACATTTCATCAGATTTAGACGATGGCAAACGATTAAAGATTTTCGCCAAATGTGAAAAAAACCTACTTATCCCTCGTAAGTACAATTACGTCGCAGAAGTTTTTTTTCAGTGATTTAACTGATATCATTTATATCAGAATTTATTTTTTCAAATCGTATGAATAAACCTAGTGATAAAAGTTTACGATACTATATTATAATATTTTTTTAGGACACATAATAAATGTATTTATATGCCATTAGTTCATTTGATAAATTATGTTATTCGGATATAGCTCAATAAAACCGTTGTACCTATATTTTATTAACTGTGTGCATATCCATACCTTTGAAAATACTATTATAAAACTGTACCTCACACTTACCCAACTATAACTGATGCGGGGAATCATTTTACAGCTTTGCGGTTTTCCATTACGACACGCTTTGTTTGCCCGCGTATTCATTTTCGTGCTTACGCATTTAAACGTATGATGCACACACACTGTGTTGTAACTTTCATTACGGTTTTTTAGAAAATGGGATTAATCCCTTTTTTTACGTGAACCAAATTACCATACGCCGTTCTGCGACCGGAGGCTTTTTTTAACGATTGTCGAAAATGTATATAGCCGTTATGGTTTTAGTTTAGCAAACTGTTTATTTTGCGTCATTAAAATTTTATTTGGTGTTTAATATTTATAAAATATTCAAAAGTTGTTAAAATATTTAAACTGTTATTTTTAGGTTCAGCAGCATAATAAAATTTACTACAGAAAGAAGCTGTTACATAAAATGAAACATAAACAGGAGATTTTATCAATTATTTCAAAATTTGAACGTCATCGTTTTTATTTTAATAGTAATTAAATAAACATACGGTTTTATAATTTTATTTATAGACCGAAGAAATTTAACGGATATTTTCAAAGTATTCAACTAGTAAGGTCTATTAATACATTAAATAAGATGGGTTCTAATTTTTTTTCAAACTTTCTTCGATTGTTAAAAAAAGTTTAGTACTTAACAGAAAAGCTCGTGAAAAAAATACATCAGCCCTTGAATATAATTTTCTCATCATAAAACCAAACAAGAAGCAGTACAAAATGTATAAATAAATAAATATCACTTTACAGATGAGTGGTTGGCCGTTTAGCGTATCGAATGAGTGGCAGTCTGATAAGCCCACCTGCTTTCAAAAATGTCTTGCGCCCCAGAAAACGAAGCAAGTGTGCCAAACAAGCTTTATCAGTCTCTTCCAGTCTCCCTGGAAAGCTTCTAAAAGCACACTGTTTTGTTTGACTTTGCAATATTTTACTTATGACGATATCTTTTTGATTTATATTATCTTTAAAAAGCAGGTAACTTTAATTAAAAGAAAGTCAAAATCACGCATATTTTTTTGTCGGATTTCGAACTCAAAAATACCTATCTGAGTTATATATGTTTCGGACCAGAGTCGCCATGAGAACTCTTTCATTAAATTTATTTTTCAATCGATGTATCGATTTGTTTTCGAAAACATAGATGTCTATGCCGTTTAAAACTTCCTTCAAACAACCAGAACCTAAAATCAGGGCACAATGATTGCGATTACCTTATAACTAGTCATGTTCTAGCCCCATTTGTATATTCTTACTTTGTAAGAAAAATACAGGTTGAGTGACTGGATAACATGCAGTTTCCTTAGATTAACCGTTGAGGAACCAATATGAACCTCATTGGCACTTCAGTAAACAGAATTAAGTCACAAAACTTTCATTCTTTGAGTGGTATTGCAACGCATGCCGGGTATTCACTAGTTTATAATAAAAATCACATTAATTCAAATTTTAAATCAATAATATACATATAATATTTTTAAGGAAATACCTACATCTTATAATAATTAACGACTAAGCCTTTTCCCCCTTGAGTCAAATCCCAGATAAAGAAAAATAAATACACATTTCAATACCGCTCAATTGTACTGCAATATTTAAAATTTGCTGTTGCGTTGGATTACTTCAGCGGTATTTTTAAATTACTGAATTTACGGCATGCTTAAAGGTTTTTTTAGTCCTGAGTCATTCGCCAAACTAATTTATTATGATTTATGACAAGAAGACAAAAAAACCGTTACCTGGGGTATTCATTATTGTTCTTGAAATTTTGAGAAATTGTGATGTGATCTTTCGTAGATTTAGTAAAATAGTTCATTGAAAATTATTACTAATAGTATTCGAATAGTTGTCTAAATATTCGAATATAGAATTTATTCGGATATTGAATATTATATTATTCGTGCTGGAATCCCTAATCACTACTTATTTGGAAAAAATAACATAAACTTATATGTGATTAATTGTTTCAGAATCAAACGTTGTTTGATAGTTACCTTCGATTTCATAAAATCAGTAGAATTACATAGGTACGATACATACTGATTTATTTTTAATTTTTAAAATCACCCTTTTTGTCAATTTGATTCATTTTGAGGATTGGCATTACAAAAGCACATCAGTACTGCAAGTAATGAAATATTCATAATATAACAGTACTATTTTTTATTGCGATTGAATCTCAAATTTGCACGACATTCTTAAAAGTCTTGAAACGTGGTCAGATCTCTTGGCCTTTTTGATGTGAAAATATCGTGTCACCAGTAAAAAGGCCAGAAGTCAAAAAAGAAAATGGAAAGTGGTTGGCTGGCTGTATGGTATTCAGGTGAGATGTTGGAGTATTTTCTCGATTTGCGGTGCAAACGGTGAAAATTTTTCCCCCATTTGCGCGTCTATTGTGCTCCACCAAACGTCTCGATATTGCGGTGAAAGAAGAAAAACATTATTTCGTTTTATCGGAAAAGCACGTAACGTCGCCACAACGAGGGTAATTAATGCTTTGAACTTATAATAACAAGTGTTTTCGATTTTTAATACGTTTTTGTGTTAACTGCCAGTTTTAAAAGCGCTTAAGATTTATAAAATATGCTGATAAAGCAAGTACGTGATGAACGTAGAATAATGTATTTAACTTAAAAAAAACAGTATTAAGAGGTACGTTTTGTTCAATATTAATGTTTCGTCAACAAAATATTTTGCAATAAGTTGTAACATTTTTTGTTTATATTTACGTTGCAGAATAAGATTTGAATAATTAAGATTGTTTCATATCTTATATTAAATAAATTTAAAAAAATAAAATTAGGTCTATCTTAAAAAAATATCAATTTTGTTTCAATATACCACCTTTAAACTTAACGGTGCCGCAGAAGGTGAATTGGTTATTATATATAAAGTCGGTTTATTTTGATCATCAATTAGATACAACAAATATTGTACGCAAAATAAAAAATTTGTATGTTTTCATTGAATTTTATGCTTTATGTGGAAAAAGTTTGTTTTTGTAAATAAAAAAAAAAAATTAAGCCATGTCCGCTCCCAACGTGGAGCATATGGACTCCTAATGGAGGTATCTCAACAGAAATTTTTCTACAAGAACTGCCCGTTACTAAGTTGCTAAATTTTTCAAGTGAGTAGGGATAGAAGGATAAGGGTAGGACAGGACTAGTGGTTAGTCAATCGATCTCACAACGCTCCGTTTTTAGGATCTGATAGGTAGAACGGAATTTTAGATTCAAAAAAATTTACGCCTACAAACAAAAATTCATAAACAGATTGAAAAATCAATTTACGAAACTGCCCGTACCGGAATTTGTACCAGAGACATCCGTAACCGAATCCAGTAAATTTGACTATTGCACCACAGACTCGAAAGAGATATTTTAAATGTTAATAATTAAATTTTGATTTCATATAGGTATCGATTAAAATAAAAGGTAAGCCATTATTTATTTATAAGTTGAGAAAACTAGAAGAAATGGAAACTCTTTTTAGTCGAAGCAATGTTTTTTCTTACATAAAAATGTATCTTTTGTGGCATTTTCAATAAAGGTTATTTTTGAAAAAAGAAATGTTAAAAAGGTCAAAACAGCACTACATATTTATTTAAACCAAGTTTCAAAGACCATTAAGGATCAACACAGATAAAAGCATGCGTTTCCAACATGTAAAATTTACATCAACTGTCAAATTATCTCCAATCTGCCTTGCAAAATGTATTGATTTGGTTGAGATGACCGCCTATGAAACAAATGTGGTCAATGAAGAATACTTATTTTTCAAAAATAGTACTAAACGTCTAAGCATAACCTATTTTAATTTCAAAGAAATGGCACCAACGCTGATATTGACAAATCCATTAGGAGTGTTTGTAAGAGGCTTGTGACTAAAGTGTGTGCAAACTAAAGCCAAAAAGACAAACGTTATTTGCAATCTCACCTGCCCAGATTCAGACTGACGGACAGAACAATTAAATCAACAAAAGCTTCAAATACTTTGAAATTCTGAACAGTCGTTGTGTTATATACCATATTGAAGGTAATTTTATTGGAATTACGAGAAGGTGGAAGAATCTTGAAAAAATCTTTCAAGCATGAAAGTAGAATAAAAAGACATAAAATTCATACCGTATTTCTTTCCATATAAAATTCTAATTGAAAACTTAGGTTTTCCACTGGTTGTGTTACTAAATGTGATACATATTTCGCACTAACTATATTGCAAGGTCAACAATAATTCTAGTTCTCAACTTAAAAATGAAGGGTGAGGTGGGATGGAGGTTGCCCCTACCCACGTCAAGTAGAAGAAAATAAACCCACCTCACTCTTCGTTTTTAAGTTGAGAATTAGAATCATTGCTTACCTCAGAAATTAATAACATTCTGATATAGTTAGTCCGAGTCAAATTTATTTACACAGCTAGTGGAATAACTATATGATCAATTTTAATTTTAAATTAAAAATGAATTTCTAAAAAGCTACCGCCAAATCCATCGAACATATTTATTTACATTTTGAAAGTATAAACAAAAGTTTGCAGCTAATGAGAAATAATTCAAATCTAAGACTTTATATGATGTGAAACACATTACACAGCTAACAAAAACTATGAATTCTTTCTCAAAGAATTATTTGATTTATTACAATTTAAATCATCCAGTAAATAAAATAATTCATGTCGCCTGAATTGGTATTCGATTTTATACATCTTGTGATGAATTTTCAATGTGATATTTTATATATTGCATTATTTATAAAAAAAACATGTTTCACAAGTATTCAAAAAAGTTTCATAATTTATTGTTTATCGTTAAACAAATAAAGGCTTTTCTCTTCTGTCCACATTTTCACAAAGAGATGTTTCATCAGGCTTCGAGGGTAGAGCAAAACAGTACGTATCGTTTCACGTTCGCTTCTTTCTATTTATTATTTTTCAAAAGCACTTGCGAGAGTTTTCAAAGGGATTATTCAGCCTCACGTCAGGGGTAGGAGAAGAGAGAAGGGTGCACTGGAGGGTGTCACGCGGGGGAGGGTTCGTAGGGGTGCCTCGATGCTACCGCCAGTCGCTCACTGGTGGCGCCACAGTGAGCTTTGTTCAACGGTAATCTGTTTATATGTCAGGCATACATTTCAACTGATTTCGGTTTATTGGTAACTCATTTGTCTTAAAATGACAACTCTTTGTCGTTAATGACATACACGATACTGTTCTTAGTTCGGTTCCTAAAAATTTGTCGTTCAGTTTATAAACAAAGCGGTATATTGACATAAGTCAAAATTGATGTTGATGCATGAATATTTAATTTTAAAGTGTCATGGATAATGTATCATAACAGCTTGAGGTGAGATGTGATATGTTATTATTAATAATTTATTTAATACTGTACACACGTTTTTGCATTTGTGAATCTATGAGCGCATTATTTTTTATTGTTCCGAAAGAAGGCAATTATATTTTCACATATTAGTAATGTTTCTTCTTAGTGGTGTTTGGTATGTAAAATAATTATTTTTGCTACTGAAATTGCTTTTAATTTTTCAAATACACTAAAATAATTTAACTAATAAAATTACAAAATATAATAATATTGTGACAAGCTAACAAAAAAATAAACATAATTTAGAAATTTAAATATTTACTGGTAATCGGGTTTGGCTAGAGAACACCCACATGATAATTAAAATATTCCTGTATTATTCCTGACTGAATTAAATTAAAAATAGAGATTGAATGTATATTTTTTCTTTGTACGTTGATCTCGAGTCACGTGGTTTATTAGCACAGCTAAGGCCAAAATGTTTCTTGTCATTGAATTTTTTTTACATATAAAATTTTATAATTAGAAGTGGTTCTTAAATTAATTTATGTAGGTTATGTTTCCAATTAAATTTAAGTAATCGTTTTGACCCAAATAAATCCAATCAACCAGCAGTCCGTTTGTGTAATAAGCATTAAAAAATAATCTGTTATTTATACAGAAGCATAATTTTCTCAATTGTTTATAATAGAATTCTATCATGTAAATAGTTAATCTAAAACGCAAACCTAAACATAAATGTTAAACTATCACGCGCGGTTACGAGGTCGTAATCCATTTTCAAATTTTGTTTACTTAAATTAAATAAATGTATATTTATTTAAAAATTTATTGTGTTTTTAATATGGGCAAATATTAAATCTGATTTCATTAACTTCGTGTAAACAGTGGTAATTTTGCTGTATTATTTATATTTTGGAAAATACAGGTTGTATTAAAAAGCTTAAACTATTTCATTCTGTACTAAATATACATGGGTGTAATATCTAGATGCGCAAATGGATTTATTTTTTAAACAAATACAGCAGTTGCTTAATCAGAAGTTTAAATTTTAATTTAAAAAATCTTATCAAGCTCACATCTAATAGTAATGCTTCTTTGTTACGTTTAGTTATTAAGATAATTAACATAAACTTGTGTCAATATGTATTAATGTTTTACCATGTTTCTTGTTTGTTTCCCATATCAATCAAGATGCTTATTTCTGAGACTCCCGGTAATTGATCAATGATCTATGGATCATCTTCAATATAGTGGGAAGAAACTAAATAGAATTGGTTTTTATTGAAAAATCAAATCTGAGTTTTTTAATATGGAGAGATAAAACAGTAAAAGCGAGGGTTAATAAAAATCAAACAATTCTTTGAATCGAATTGAAATAATCAACATCATCATCGTCATCATGTCATCATTGGTAAAACAACAAATGATTTGATATATTATGGTGAAATAAATACTATTTTTTCCTATTTATATGTTCGAAAGCTGAGTGGTAGAAGCCTTTACCTCAACTGCGTGCTCAAGGATTCAAATCCCAGAGTGGAAACATTCATACATTGGCATTCATTGAGTTTAAGAATTTGAGGAGTTTGTATTCTTCAAATCGGTTAGAAAAGTAAAGGTTTTCAAAATATGTATTTTTCGTCGCGGATTTATGACATTTTGGGCGTATTGTCTGTTTTGTTTCTTCGTCGACAGAGACAGTGAGCTAAAGACCTGAAAAACGTAGAAATAAAATTGTAGATAACATAAAAACTTTCTGTTTATAATATAGTTTAGGAACGCGTCAGAAAACACAGGCTGCATAAACACTACGGGTGGTGGCGGTAAAGCAGGTATTTTTATTTCACATTGGCAATAAAATAACACGTTGGAAAAAAGATATGTTGAGTACATTTAATTTGTTAAAAATTGAGAGTTGGGGAATTTAAAACGACTTGAGTAAGCCAAGATAAATATTTTTAAATACATTTAAGTATATAACATTGATTTCTAGCTGCTAATTGTATTATTCTATCATACTAGATGGTAAAATCCGTTATGTGTAAGCTATTTTTAAGCCTTATATCAGCTGGTTTTAATTTATTTTTCGAGTGGCCTTGATAAGTAAGCATTATTAAATTGCCATGTTTTTTTAGTATTTTTAGCCCAAATCTTTGTTTGCGTCAATTTGCCCAGTCACGCAACTCGTGTTCATATGAAATATTAAAGTTATTTTATTAGGCATACAGTAACAAAGTTTTTGAACTATAGGTTTACACAAAAAAAGTTTTACCTAAATTAGCGTTGATTTCCACAGCGAATAAAACCATTAAACTAGTGAAATATTAGAGCATGGTTTTGGTAATTATTTCATGAAAGTAAATTCGGCGCTAAGTTTTCAATATTTTTTTTACTTCAACTTTATCTTGAGAATATAAGATTGATTAGTCGCTTAGAGGTCTAGTTTTACTAATTTCTTTTAGTAAGTTGCTGGTATATAAGACCGAATTTTATATTAAAGTACACACATTAATTAGTGATATCGTGTATTGTGGTTATGAATATTCTTATATTTTGTTTTGATAATATTTTATATGTTGCTAATTCTTTTTAATAAATCATTGAAAAATATATCACTGTATGTGTATTACACTCTGATTAATATTGGGAATCATTTATCCCAACAATAAAGCATACACAATAATTTTCACTGGTGATTCACATTTTTGGTGATTATAAGATTTGAAATTATTATCTAGCTCAATCTAAGTGTGGTGAATCTTTATTGATTTAGAATGAATATGGACAAGTAGTGTTCATTTATTGATGGTATTAAGTGATAGAGATGACTTTATGTCAAGATAAAATTTTGTTTATGCCGTTTTGGCTTTTGAAGCTCGATAATAAATATTTATTTAAAAATTCTTGAAAGAAAAAAATAACAAATTAGGCTTAAATAGTTATGAAACCTTTTTTAAATTATGCGTAACAGTGATAATGATTCTAACTAAAGTATACTTAAAGGGTAATGAAAGAGCATTTTAATTTGCATATTATATGATTTACACCAAAGTTGGTAGACGCAGCGTACCGTGGGGACGAAAGACATGTCTGGGGTATAAATAATTGGATATACTCTTCGGTTTGGGTTCTTGGGGTGTAAATATTTACCATGTTATTACGCTCGGCACCCCATAGTTGCTTGCCAGAAGGTCACACCAAACCGGAGCGTTGACAAAGGCATTCCAATGCGAATGTAAACACCGTTTGACTCCGATCAATGTTAAAACATTCGGTTGTATTCCCTTCCAGGGTTTTCATACGCATTTGACTTCATCTGATGAAAGTTTTCCTTGTATTGTAAATTTTAATGCATACGAGGTTTTGTTTGAATGTTTCTTTGCTTACTTTACGGTTTTACATTAAAAATAAATATAGTTTTACATTGTAATCAACATTTCTACGACTTCTATGTTATTTACCTTTGATAAATATTGTAACAAGTGAATAAGTTACCTAATTGCTCAAATAACTTAAATTCAAGTTAGATTACCCAACGGCTGTACAATTTCAAAACTTATTAAGTGCTTTAGAAAACATGTTCATGCATGTCCTACGTTCTACTAACACAAATTTGACAATATGTAATGTTGAGTTCACTTATTATGTGCACTGATTTTAAACACCATTTTAACATCAGTGTATGTATTATGACTTATTTATTAACAACATAATAGCAAAGAAACGAAATTTTTCGAAATAAACCATTATTAGGTTTTTAAATTGGGTAGCCTCCAAAACCACCTGTTATGTGTATACAACTGTTGATTGTACGGCCGCATTCCATAACGCAATGACAACCAAGAAAATTCCCTCACGCTCTTTTTCCCATGTAAGGGTGCACCTGCTAACTTATTTTGTAATTTGTTAATCCTCTCAATGTTTGAAGATACCTTTCCGTATATATATACTAATGATACACTATGGCGGTATGGTGTACTCTACTCCACCTTGAATATAAAGTGGAATCATAGATACCGTTTCACATATTTCACATATTCTGTCAGCAATAATTATCAAATGCCTATAAGTTGGCCTTGGTTGAAATCAAACAGCATGGCCTCCTTAATCAGCTTCACATTGGCATTTATATCAATTTTAGGTCTCTTTGATTTGCATTTTAGGCCGAAGATATTGAATATTATTATAAAATAATTGTATTATTTATAATTATGATCTATAATCTTTGGTATACATATATATCTGTACCTTAAAAAATAAACCATGGAAGTGATATTTGAACTTTTGTTCAGGAGAGCGATTTTTGTGTGGTCGGGATGTTTGAAAGTCTCTAACTTTTTTAATAAATGTAGTAATTAGGGTTTTTACACGGTATCTTTCACAATAAAATTTATTCTTGACTACAGGACAAATAAAAATACCAGTTTATTTAGAATTAATAAATTAATGGACTTTCGTGTTTTCTCCTCTAACAAATATTATATACAAATACACTAAGCTATAATTTCACCATAGATAATACACGGAAGTCCAGTTAGGTACTATGTTTATAAAGATAGTTCATCGTATCCCCCTCGAAGTTTCAACCATAAAAACTTAGAAATAAAGAATGGTATAATATCAATCTTCTTTTCTCGAGCCACAAAAGGAGCTGAAGATGATTTGTACACAGAGTAAAAATATATAATTATATGTTTATAGAATTTAGCTGCATGTTTAATAACTTTAAAAGGGTGAACGGAAAAAAGCAGACAGAAAATAGCGGACAGGATAAAACCGCACACGGTCAAAACCGTAATATGGAAAAAACCCCACACGGACAAAACGGAGTAATAATGTTCATACTGTCCAACCTATTTTTTTACGTTCTATTATAGAGTGATCAGTGTCAACCTTCATGTGTGTACGGTACGGCCTCGTAATAGGAATTTATTATTCACGGCATCGGAATAGTTTTCAGAAGTCATCATCATATTCCTATTTTGGCCAGGGCAATTATTATATCAAACTGTAAGCTTTTAAATATTTGCTAAAACATTACTAGATGCCCATTTTATCGAGAATGAACTTATCTCATTGCCACCTTTTCCACCTTTCGTTTCATCCCACATCATTGTTGTGGTCTCATCGCTTGTATAATCGTAAATTGCACAATTTTCTAGATAAAAACTTTAAGTGGTTGTTGGTCAATATCTATCAAACTTACATCTTCAAATTCGAATTTGAATTATTGAGATTTTGTACACTTCCTTGTATTTTGTCACTAACGACCCGGGTTTCGCCCTTCGGCATCTTCAGGCATTCGAGCGCACAAATGGACTCAAACTGTCAGTGCACAAAATCTCAATAATTCAAATTTGATACTGAAATTTCATCAAGCACCCTCAGTTGATGTCTTAAATTATATCTTAAAATTAAAAAAAAATTCAACATGTAGTCCAAATTTGCAATTTCATCATAAAATAATGTTGAATTTATAGACATAATGCCAGGGTCTACTAGAATACAAGATATTTCACATTCGAGATTTGTGATTTCAATCTGTTTCTAACAATCCATTGAATTCTCCTCTCCTCATTACATTTGTTTTCTAAATCACCCTTTTTCAATTCATTATTTAACATGTGTCAGACGATAATAGCTCAAATATACCGTGAAGTTGTATGAACGTACACGACATAAGTTGGACTTCCGTGTTTATGGAATTATGATAATGATTCAATAATATTTTTCTTAGATCATAAACACCGTAAGATGGACTTACGTTGTTTATGCTCTAAAGTAAATTGGAATTCCGTGGTTTTTCAACTAACTAAATCGGTTAATTTACTACATATGGACTTCAGTGTTTCATTCACTTATGTAATGAAACAAAATATATTTTTTTTGCATATTTAACTAAAAAACGGCAAAAACTGGACTTCCGTGAAGTATCCTCTAACGTACAGATATATATATATATATATATATATAATCAAATACATTGATATATGTATGCGTGACGATCAACTATGCCCAAGCATGACTATTTTCATTAAGTTTTAGCAATGTTAAAGTCTGTACAATAAATAATTTGCCAGAGCAACCAAGTAATTTTTCGAGCAAAAATATATCGTGGAACATTTCTGTGACTTTTCTTGAACAAACAAAGTCAGGCCATTGTTAGAGGGAACGTTCACGTTTCATAAAAAAGTGTCGCTATATTTTATTAGCAATTTTGGGAGCGAATAATTTGTAAGACGTTTGTTAACACGTGCCGCAGAATATTGTAGAATGTAGAGCATGTGCAAAACGACAGTAATTAATAAAACAGCCTTCGCAGAAATTAGGGAGGAAATTGCGGTACATGGAGATGATTTTCAAAGTGAATACCTTATGAGATGATATTATTTTACAAGTTGAAAGATTAATAGAAATAAACGTCACATTGTGTACTCGTATATGCTTCGTGTTTTAACGACTCGTAGATGCGTTTTATTTAAATTAAATATATTCTAAGTCAGTATCTACCAAACTGTGTGCCGCGGCACACTAATGTGCCGAAAGAAGTTTCAGGTGTGTCGTGACAAAAGAAGACAAATTAGAACTGTGGACATGCTTTCAAGGGGTAAACGCTACTTCCGGCAAATTTGAAATTTTGTCAGAAGTGCAGAGGACATTAAAAATCTGTATGCGTCTTTTTGTATGTATTTTTCATGTCTTGATCATCAAACATACCAGTGGGCCATCAATCATTTTTAAATATTTGGCGATAAACACCTGATATTAACGGAGGAAGAAATTTCAATATACATTAAAATCAACCCCGTGCGGAAGCTTCATTTTTTGAGGAACTGTTGTTATCATCATTTCGGAATTCACTTTAGAGTCAATATCCTTGATAGCTACTACAGGTTTTTAGTCTCTGTTACCGTTTTGGGTCAACACGTCTTTGCAAAATTTGGTTTTTCAGCGCTCAAAAAAACGAGAGCGACTACAGATGGTAGATGAGGAGTAACGTGTTTGTTTTATCAAACTTAGAAAGGGGTTTTGACATAATTTTTTCTAAAAATTAATCGCATCATTCTCACTAATAAAAAGTTCACCATTTCTGTTAGGGCTTCCAATCGTGGGATCCGGGATCCCGAGCAATTATTCAATTCTGTAATCCCGTGATTGATTTAATACCAATACTGGAATTTTTGGATTCGCTATAAAATAGTAAAAAATAATTTTTATTAAAATGAAAATTCTTGTTCTTACCTCCGATGAACTATAGAATATAAAATGCACATTATTACCCGACTTACTATAAGATCAACGTTTCTGGTGGCTGAGTGTCTAGGTATGTTCGATATATATATTTTAAACATAATTGATATATGTGTTGTCTTCTCTCTCACACTCATATTTCGCGAGCAGACAGGAACAGACAATTTTTTGTTTTTTTGCATCATTATCTACAAAAAAAAGTTGACGGCTATCCTATTTTTAGATGCGCAATGGAAGATTTTTTGTCATTTGACTGTAACATGTCTTCAATTACTAATAAAATACAAAACAATCGAATAAAATAAACGCGCAAGATTCTGCTTGCAAATACTTTTTCATAATTATGATGAAACCTAGGTACCGACATATTTTATAAACATTTTTTTTGTGATTGCACGTGTTCATAATTATTATAATTTTGTATTATATTTTGTTTTTATATTCTGATACGTAATATATAAAAAAATCACCTAGGTATTTTGTTCTTTTATACGTTTTAGGAACATACCTACTTATCCTCCTATTTTGTATGAACTGTAAATCCCTTTTCACGGGCTTTTAGTTTTATTTTGTATTAGGATTTTTATATTTTTATCCGTGGCTTCATTTACACGGTTCATCTTGGTACATATTACCTACAATTTTTTTTTGAGATTTCAAATTTGATAATCTGGCTTTTTTCGATCCCGGGATCATAAAAGGGGTCCGGGATTGGGTGCCCTTTTTTGTGTATACCTACATTGTATATGATTTAAGTGATTTAAGACATCGACTGAGGGTGTTTGATGGAATTTCAATATCAAATTTGGATTATTGAGATTTTGTACACTTCCATGCCGAAAGGCGAGACCCGGGGGGACAAAATACATGGAAGCGTACGAAATCTCAATAATCCAAATTTTACATTGTATATGTTCATAAAAAAATATGTTGTATTGTTGTCCACACTTAGATTCTCTTCATATGCATTAATAAATGGTATTATTTTTTTGTGTGTTGCGGAACAAATTTCCCTTCCACAGTGTGCCATGATGTACACATTTTTGGCTGATATTGTCCTAAGCGAATGGTGTCAAATGAATAGCATTCACTACTGCTTGAAATCCTATATAGGTACACATTAGGAAAAAGAACTTAATAAGTTGTACACATATTTTTTTCTTACATTATAGAATAAATCGTTCTCTATAATTCACTAAATTATTTAACGCCTTTCTCAATCAAAAACAATTTTTGACGAAAAATTTCAAAATTGCACTTTTGTTTATATTTATTTAAAGCAATTGATTTCTCAAAATAAGAGGCAACTTACGTAAAGCTGATTTTATTGAAGAAGCACTCGGGTATAAATACTAAGGCAATGAAACTATCGCGCCCGTCTTAGAATGATGTGCAATGATGCATTCCACCACTTGGGTTTTAGCAGCGCCACTCTATTTGTAAAAAAATATAATAACGTTTTTACAGACGTTTAAGACCCCTGAAAGGAACATTGGTGTACTTCGTGTGAAAAAATATTGTGAATTAGAAGGAATTCATGTGACAGACATACATACCAACAGATTTATATAATGCATGTATTTTATTGCCATATCTTATATATATTGGAAAATTGTTCATTTAATATTTTTTTAAATTAAGAGATCAAGTGTTTACTTAGGAAGATCTGTGTATCGAAAGATGTCTATAAAATCTTGTCTCACTGGGGAAAATAAGTATTCTGAAAGCAATGAAGTAAATTTTGTACAAAAGTAATTTTGAATAAAGATTATATTAACTATTAAAGGTATTAAATGAATAAACTTACCCTACGTTTAGATATGAGTGTTCTCATAATACTGTGGAACAGTTACAATATCATCATTTCGTACGAAACTTTATGGTGAAAACTTGCGTGATATTACAATAACCATAATTCCTAAAGGAATATTGTATGGAAACTCCTAATTGATTTATCCCAAATCTCTATAATGTGCGTAGGTATGTGTACTTCAGCTTTGTTTATTGAGGCCTGCTTTATTGCGAACATGTGAGGCTGAGTGTCTAATCGAGTTTCAAAGGGACGAACCTTTGACTGTGAGCATCTCGATCGGCTCAATAAAACTACTCAAATATTGTGAAACCAGATAGTGAATAAGATGTCAATATAATATGAAAATATTTTTAAATATATAATTTTGTCAAGCATGAGTGTCATCTTAAATTATTATAACAATATTATGCATTGAAGTAAGCGTTCTACTATTATGTGCTAAGTATATTGCATTCAAAAATAATTATTTAATATACAGTTATATCATTAAAAATAATATCGTTGGGATTAACTCTTTACTTTGCCACTTCATAGCTTATTTTATCTTACGACATGTATCTATATGATTTCGAAATGTGTTGCGTAGAAAAACATTTCAACAAAAAATAATGCAACCATATTTTATCATTTTTAAAAACATGATTTTCGTCGTGAAATCTTTCAAAAAATACTTTTTACTTACTTTAATGTTCTTGTTTTTGAAATTTAAATTAGACCAATGATTTGATCATTTGACCAATGAAATTTCATTCTTCTAAATTACATAAATATAACCAATATTCAAATTATTTGTTTCAGTAAAAACAAAGTAGAACGGCTGATTCGTTTCAAAACTGAATGAATTTTCATAAGATCGCCTACTTACTTATTTTTTTAAAAGTTGAATTTTTGAATTTGAAATTGCTTTCCTTTTTTTCAGTCTTTCTACAACTTGTCCTGACTTTTGCCTAATTCTCTCTCTATTTTCACTGTTCCATCCAATCTATATCCAATTGCTCTCGGTAATCTTTTTGAAACCTATACTGAGGATAGAGAAAAGATGAGATCTTTTTCCTATCAAGACATTTTTCTTTCTAAGGATTCGAAAAATTTCTAATATTTCATGAATTCTTCTATAATACAATATTAGAAAAAATGTATTTCTACAAAAGCAGCTTTTTCATAGTTTATATAAATCATAGATAATTGTTGTGATAATGCAGAGTAAATTTTCACTTAGTAAAACATGTTTTTTTTTTTTAATTATTAACAGAATGAAATCTTAGATAAAATATGACCTTTACACAAATGATTTCAGAGTCTAAGTTATACAATCACCATACAATATATACAAAATTCATAATTTATCATACGTTTTAAATACGTTTTATTGATATTCCTGTAGAGAGATTATCATATGTAGTTCTTGACTCAATAACTATGATAGAAGCGATTTCAGCAAAATCAATATTTAAATAGACGGTTTGGTTTTCCCAATCAGATATTTGAACAGAATGTCTCATAATTAATGTGTGACGTTGAAGTCGCAGTCGCGATAAGGTTGAATAGTCAATTCCAAAGAATAGTCGGCATTTGCATAGGTACAATATGGTGGCTATGTAATTTATTATTTAACAAATATTTGGTTTTATGATATTTGATGGATTTTTAGCATACAGTGTTAAATATCTATGTACAATAAATAGTACAACTGATTATTTTTTTTATATAGTTTTGATATACTATGGCAAATGGAAAAAGACCATTTTTTTATGACCACTTTTAAAAATGTAAACTTTTAATAAATTTGTTTCAAATTTGAAATAGCCAAAAATATATAAATTATATAATAATGAAAATATTACTAAAAACCAAATAAGTTTAATATTTTGATTTCGTTATTTTAATTAACGGAAGCTTTCTATGATTTGTTTCGCATTATGGTGCTTGGGGGGTGTTGTTAGTAGAAATAGAAAATCGGTAGAATAAATTTACAAATATATTATTATAAGTATGTTGGCTTCACGAGGATTCTTTCAACAGTGGTTTTTTTTCAAAAAATTTCATTAAATGAATAGGTGAGGAAAATTATCTCAGCATATCGCTGCGTATATAGTTTCTGGAAACAAGTGAGTTAGAAAAGACCAAAAACAGCCCAGTTGATGGTTCCATATACCATGCATGAACAAAATAAAACATTCACATGTATCTCCGCCGGAATTCGAACGTTGTTCAAACAGTCATGGGTTTTTTGACTTATCAGATCAGTTGTCGAAATTTTAAAGACTACATGTAGCAGAATGTTGAAATACTTTAAACTTCAATGTGTTGAATAAAATATGTGAATAAGAGTTAATGGTTTTAAAAGTCCTAATTGAAGTTGTGTAGTATGTATTTTATTGCTTTAATTAGAGCTATAGTACTAAGAAAAAGCGAAGAATGGTTTTAAATTTGAACCCAGCTGATAAAGAACACAGGAAAAGAACAATTACTTGCAGCCAAACAACACGGAAACTCGTGCTTTTTAGTCTTTTTCATAAAGCCCAGTTGTAAATTTAAATCTTTATTATGATATTTGCTTTAATTTGTATATTTTGTTTTTCTACAGCTATAAAAAATGTTAATTTTATACAAAAATGTCTCCAGAATGTCGGTCACAATAAATAAAGCAGAAAAGCAATAATAAGAATCCGGAAAACCTGAAGTGGTAGCGTTTTATAACTCATATAACAAAAAAATGATTCAAGGTGGGGGCTTACACAAATACCTTTTAAGTAAAAACATGCTTATGCGTAAAAACATCCACCTTCTGACTCTTTTGTATTAAATATTATAATTCATTAGCTTAATAGATACACTTTGAAATTGTTTTTTATGCATCCGTTATTTTTATGTTTTTATGTTTGCAGATGACAAGCATTTTTATTGAATATTTTACTATATAAACGTTAGACACTGTTTACTGTCTCTCAGTTCGAGTCCATTCGTGTGCTCGAATGCCTGAAGATGCCGAAAGGCGAAACCCGGGTCGTTAGTGACAAAATACATGGAAGTGTACAAAATCTCAATAATCCAAATTTGATATTATATTCACATAATATATTATATAAGTAGTGTTTAATAAGCATACATTAAACAGATTTTCAAAAAATCACCAAATTAATATACGATTAACATAATTTAAATTAAATTTTGTAATTAATCAGCATACAAGGTTTGCTATAACCGTGGAAAATTATTTTGATGGGCTTAAATTTAAGCGGCAGTTCGTTGAAAAAACCTCACTTAGAGTATAGGTAAGTCAATTACACGAGATCGTGAATTTATGAGAAATTACGGTCACGATCTGAGTGCAGCACTAATGATCTGATAATTCACTCGTGAAGTTATTGACACTTTGCCCGCGTGGTCCCCATTAGCGTGTGGGGCAAGTCATTTCATGACTGCCGCATTAAGTAGATAACGCCTTTTAGGTAGCGTCTACGCGAAAGAGGCGTCGCCGAGGCGTATGTGAACACACTGTCTGCTAGTGGCAACGGATGCGCGAATATCATGTATTCTGTTTTTTTCTATTAAGGCGAATGAAAACCCGTGACAAGATTTATTACTCCGGTAACGATCACTTTGCGGGCTTTTTATAAATTTCCCTTTGTGTTGGAAGATGATTCAGCGAAGTACACCGACACAAAACTGTCAGCTTGAGGTCGACTGTCAAAGGGCCGGATAATGAAGTCTTAATGAAAATCATATTTTCTCTAATAAATTATGTAAATGATTGTTATTTGAAAGAAACGATGACTTAGTCAACAGTATTTTATTGATATATTATTTTTTTCATTTTGAAAGCAAACGAGCTTGTGAAAATGATTTCAATTCCCTGCTTCATTTGTTTTTAGTAAATTTTTAGAATTTTTAGTAAAGTACTGTTTTACTAAAAATTCTATCGTCTCAAAGTTTTGGGCGATAAAACGATAACTAAATAACCTCTTACAAAAACTGACTGTGACCATTCAATAAACAATAGTGGTAAATTGTTATCAGGGGTTTGATATGAATTGCATTTTTATTTTGAATTTCCATATCTCTAACTATTTGTTAACCTAGACTTCTAATACTCTAATAGCAGAATAATAATTATTCTGACCCACAATCCTTTTCTTGAGTTCACTAATTATTTTTTTACGAAAGAAACGAACAACAGACTAACAAACAAAACACGATCTTCTCATTTTAAAGAAGACTAAAAATATACTTTTTGACATATATTTTCTTACACACCGCGTGCATTGATTGCAGGTGTGTTTTTTAAATATAAAATATATACTATTTTAATGTCTACTGATGATTTTTTTACATATTTCATATAAGACTAAATAAAACTATTCAATCCTTAGGAGAATGATAATAAATAACCCATGAAATCACTATAAGAATGTTCTGAAAACATTCAAAAATTATGATTAACAATAAAAAAAAAAATTATACGGAACTTTGAAATTTGTTATTTTGTATGATAATTATTTTTTTAACTTTGTCGTGTTCTTAAGTTTATATATAAAACGTTCTGTATATATACATTTTGTTGGCATCTATCAATAACATATCCGGTATCGTGACGATATAAAATGTCATACAGCATTTTCAAATAGACTATTTTTCAATATAGGAACTGAAAAATTAAAGACAAGCTTCATACTCTATAATTGTAATTTAATCTTAATATTTGTAGAGACAAAGTTGAAGTTTTACGTTTAAAAAAACCGTATTCCGTTAATTGAAACAATGCAAATCATATCAAATGATACGGTTAAATCATGAGTGAGTTCTGGCCGGTTGAAATCGGTTATTGAAACTATATTATATCTGAAATATGAATAATTACGTCACTCTGACAATAATTAGTATAAATTGAAATAAGGAGTGTTGATTTACATAAATATACAGTACACCTTCATATTCTTCAGATTGTCAAACTGTTGTTACTGATGATTTTCTGATGGGTGGATTTTTTTCGTTTCCAAACGTTGACAATATTTTTGGGGAAGGACTTAAGTTTTTAGCACTTCCAAAGTGTTTAAGTATTAATCACATGAATTGTTGTGAAATATGTATTTAGGTTACACTAGTAGCTAGTTAGGTACATGGGTAACCTTTTCCCACGCAAAAGAGGCAAATGTAAACATCAATCATAAAATGCATGTACCGGCCACCTTGTAATTAGTTGCTTGTAGGTAAGTTGCTAATAATTATTTGTTTAAATGCATTGTATTTCAGTATTGAGAACGCACATATAAAAAATATTACACCAAAGAATATTCTAAAATATCGAATACTTAGTATGTAGCTTTCATTTGTTTGAAACACTGTTGGTTGATATTTTATTTGCATTAGGTTCAACAATGATTACAAAGCAATGTGAAAATTGTGTGGTAGTGTAACGGGAGGTAAAATTATAACTTACGCACATACGCTTGTCAATCTTAGCGGAGAGTTGACACCGCCCTGCAGGGTGTGCCCCTAATGACCGGTGGTGCATTTATATGGCGCGGATTAATGGCAGAGGAGAGGGATGCTAATAGCGGTTATTACTTCCACTCGGTGTGATAACACGCGACGTTATCATTTAACAAAGATAGACCGCTTCGCCGGCCGTTAAACAATCGCTGTAAACGAGTTTATACATACATTGTAATGGGCCGATTAAGGTTTTACTGCTCCCGCGCGCACACCGCGATTCACGAAAGAAAGTTTTTTTATGGGCGTTAAAAAATGTATGGACGGATGGAATATGAAATGAGTGAACTGCCGAAACGTGGGTACTATATTACCATGTTTTTACAATGGAAAATAACGCATATGTAGCAGGAAAGAATACTGGCGAAACGTGAGTAAAAAAGGCATTTACCGTAGAAACGATGGTGTTACATGTTACGGGTTACACTATCATACGTCACTATTGCAGATGAAACATGTTTAGAATTGGAATCACTCGGTTTAAAAGTAGCCAATTGAAGTTAGAATTAAGATCGATTGGACACTTATTTCATCTTCTTTTACATTGTCATTGAAAAATTATTAGAATTGATTAATGATTATACTAAATCTCCCACGAATTTTGTTTTGCTTGATTTATTTTTAATATTAAAACAATAAGTGCTGTATTTTGTCATTGATATTACATTAACATTGAATTATTTATATCTTCTTAAATACCATTGACTATACAGTATTGGTTGATTGTTAAAAGGATCTCCAAATATGAATACAAGAATGTGAATAATACAAAATTTATAAAAGTATTTCAGTATAATCTGATTACAAATTATGAACTATAAAGAACTAACATTTGTTTTTCAAGTACCTTATTGTTATTATAATACCATGTCTTATTATATATTTATATTTCGTGTACACTTTTGTTGATTTCGTGAAAGCATGAGAGAATATTATATATCTTTTCTAAATTAATATTATTCTGGCAAGGATAATATCATTGATCGAAACGAGATATTCAATATAATATTTCATGTGATTTCATCTACAAAACAATATTTATAGATAGAAACTATAACAATGTCTTAATACAACCATCATAATATTATGTCAGTTTTGTTTTTTTTATTTTTAACATACTTTATGGTGTTTAAAAAAAAGTACTTCAATTTTCAATATTTACAGTATTCTTAGTATCTTGAAATAGCCTTTAACAACAAAATACGGACTCTCTAACAAATACTCGATCGAAAAATAAACAATCTACATGAAAAAATCCACAGAAAATTTCCTTTCATTGTGCGAATCACAATCCACTTCTTTATAACTCTTCATAACGTATTCAGATCAAGGTTAATATGTAACTTTTGGAATACATTAAAAATAACATAATATATCTGAACATCCATTTGTCATTTCCTTATAAAAGAAATCCTTCATAACTACTAAGCTGTAAACTAAAATTTCAATGAGTTGAAATAACTTTTATATCAAATCATACCCTATGCTTTATGGTGCTGAATAATGGGTAGTAATGCCATAAAGCTTTATTTTTTGCAGTATAATTTAGTGTTGATTTCATAGGTACCAATAAAAATACATAACCGTAAATGCTTGATAGCGTGGTCGAGAAAGATGATCTACATTCAATTTAAACATTTTTCAACTAAAACATAAAAGCCTTCTCCGAAAAGTAGAGTGTCGCTTTGAGAACTTTATACACCATTCTGAAAATATCTGTCAACAATATTTTTTTTTTAGAATGATGTGACGTAAATGTAATACTTTTTCTAATAATGGATGGTGAAAAGAAGCATTCCGATTTAATTAAAATTATTGTATCCCATAATGATAAGATCTGATGTCAGTTTGAGGGTATTTTAAAGTTCAGTAGGTGTTTATTTCATTGTTGACAACGTTGTAGTCCTTTTTCTTACCTGAATTGAGAGCGGAGTGTGCGATGCGGGATCCTAGTTTCCTGACACTTAAATTGCTAAGGTGTGTAACTGTTTGTTGTAAGGTGAGTACATACTATTTATTTTACTCCGCGCAGACCAGCTAATCACTTTCATTAAAAAAGATTTCATCAGCTGTAGGCTTTCTATGAGAGAAAAATTTATTCATATTGACAAATTACTTTATATTTTTTATGTTTTTAAAGTCTCAAAAAAATAAATAATTAATGAATATAAAAATTATCGTTCTTTGGTTTTAAACGAAAATCATAGCTTTGCTTCTTTGTGACCAAATAGATCCAGATAGAATATGCTGACGATTTGTTGTAAATCCAGCAAAGGATAGGTGATGTTTTACGGTTAAACAGTAAAACCTCACCTCACTGGCTTGGTGTGGCATGTCATAAAGAATTTACATTTTATAGACTAGGTATACCAAGCGTTATCGAAAGCATGTCCTTCCTTTTACATGGTCATTTAACAAAACACAAAGTACCGTTATATAATAAATAAAGTGAATGCATTATTTTTTATCCCGTCACATGATTTATGACAAACTCGAATATAGTCGGAAAATTATATTCATTACTCGTTAAAAAATAAAACAGACCACTCAAAAACGGCTTTATTAAAATAAGTATACTGTGCCATCTATTGCAAGATCCAAAAATTACTTACACATAATATATATATTTATCTACATGAATATTTCTGTATACAGTATCTCTCTTTTTTTTTGAATTGAGTAAGGATATAAGATTAAGGCTAAGGCAAGACAACTGGTTAGTTAATCGAAGCCCTGTGTTAAGGATCGGATGGGTGGGAGGGAATTTCAGACATCGCTGACATCCATGCCTTCGAACACAAATCCATAGATTGACTGATGAATCAATTAACGAAACTGTCTGTACTGGAACTTGGATCTGTGAGCACCGTTGCCAAAGCCAAACACGTTATCCACTCGGATAAAGGCCTGACATATATAGTATAAAAAACCTTTTGACGTCAGGATAAAACTTTAATTTGTCAGTGTATTTACCCCATGATTTTTGAGACGCTAGCTTTAGTTTAACTTAAGACAAACTATTTGTCATGTAGGGAATTTGCTGTTATATAAAATATTCTCAAAACAGATATGTTTATTTTACATAATATTACACAAAAAGTATATGAAAAAATACAATTACAAAGTGAAACGTTCTGCGACAGCGATTTTCCTTAAATAATCACTGTGACGGTTTTCCTCAATCGTTATTTTAAATTTAATCATATTGTACCATATTCTTAAAAATCGATAAATTTTTGTGTTATTTTTGGTTATCGAGAAGCTTCTTAACAGGGTCTTTTGAAGCGATATACGATGGAATCCTATTATAATAAAGGTTCATGAAACGGTTTGTTAAACGCCATTATGCATTCTCCACTCTTTACGTCTTCGAACATTCTGTCTTTTATACACTACATTAGTTTTATAGCGTACACTTTGATAAAATTATATTATATTGGGAACGCATCAATTTGGGCCTTAAACTTTTTACTAAACCCTTTTTATACGTTGTCATGGTGGTGTACCCGCCAATGAAGGTTTGAATAGCCTTGTTAACTTCTTAGAAACTATCTGATGATTTTTTTATTTTAGAATATCCGTTCCTGCTTGTATGTGTTGTGAGATTCACAGTAATTTTAGATGAAAGAAATTAAAATATACTTATACAATTCCAAAGAATACGCTGTCCTGGAAGACAAAAATAAATCGAAAAAATGACTTGTGAATTAGTTAAAACAAAATGTTCCTTATTTCAAATTCTGCTGTATGAATGAATGCACTTTCTTTCGATAAATTAAACAAATTAACTGACAAAGGTATAGGATTCCAAACATTTGAAAAATTTCAAGTCCAATTACTCAAAACTAGTATTTTTCAGTTAGTGTCTTCATCCAGAACAATGATATGTTGTAGTGTAGAGTTTACAAACTAAACTTAAAAAAATAAAAATAATATCACATGTACATTAATATAATATACGAAATCGCATGGAGTAGGTATATGGACATAACATATGTGCTAAAGAGTCGAAAACTTATTTTTTGTAGTAATATAAAACTAATGTTGATAATACTGTTTTCCAGTTATTGTGAAACACGATACTATTCTTTAAAAATATAAAAGTGTTTAATTCCAGAAAAGTATTGTAAAATATTTTTAATTACTCGTTCTTTAAATGAAGACGGCAATTTTTTGTTTTGATAATCGTATGTCTTGATATTTTCACCAAATGAAACCAAATCGGAAGCCAATGGTATCAAAATCATTAATAATTATACCCTCGCATTTAAGATGTATATGTATTAACATCAGCTTATTTTGTATATGTTATCTGCTGAACAAAATTCCGCCACTGAACATTTAATGAATAATAAGTAACGAGGCAAGCAATCCGGCCACAACGAAGACGAATACAATAATACATCTTCCCGGAAGTCATTTGTGGAAAGCGGAAATACTTGTGTAAAAGTCACTTACTATGAGTGCCCAAGTCTCGTATAAACAAATGATAAATAGTTAACATGCTTCAATTGCATACTTTGTGAAATAGCTCTTCACGCGCATAGCTCGAAGGCTGTAGTGGGCTATTGTGGGTTGCGGTCGGAATGTGACTTGCAATAACGTTTGGCGAATACTTCACAGTCCACGATGAAGATAAACGCAGTAATGTGCTCACTGCTCAAAGCATCGTCTCAGAATTTTGACGCTATGAACCTCAGACGATAAGAGTATAAATCTGTTTACCGTGAACAATATTTTCAAAGTCAAAATATTGCAAATTTTAAATAAAAAAGAGTTTATTGACTCATCAACTGTTTTCCCACATTTCCATAAACAATTTTTCATTAAATGTGACAAAATGGCTAATTATAAGATTTTTATACGAACTGTAGGAATTAATATTATTTCTTAAAATTCATATATTTATGTGATTGAATAATTAAAAAATATTAAATACGGTAAACGATTGACCATTACGCATATTTAAAAAAATCAGAAATACGTAATAATAAAACTTTCTTAATTTTTTCTGTTGTTTAAATTGTAGTTTAAAATTAGATCTGTGTGTGACGGGTTTTCCATAGCCGGTATGAGTCATTTATTATACAATTTACGTCAAGAAATATTCTAGGATATCAAATAAAAGTAGCATTATGTTTGTATACCGCTAAATTTAAAACGTGAACAAAAAATGAAACACATTGTAACGTACAATTTGAAATGTTTAAATTTCGTACATTTCGCCTTTCGATATCTTTAGGCATTCGAGTACACTAACAGACAGTAAAGTACAGTTAGTGACGAAATACGGAAATGTACACAATTTCAACAATTTAAAGTCAATATTGAAATTTCAAGAAGTACCCTCAGTCAATATCTTAAATCATATTGTAAGGTTTTTAATCAGTGACTATTTTATATTTTTCAAGGATAATAAGGTAGATTGTTACATATACATAATAAATCTCCGCGTGATTTTTGGAAATACAAACTCAATCAATCCCTAATGAGTTGCGTGTATTAGATTTTACGAAACCCTTATCTGTCACGCTGTGGAAACCTTTCTGGAAGGAATGGTCCCCATGGGATAGTTAGAGAACTGCTGTCCTAGTTTTTATATGTATGTGTATTATACAATATTACTGTAAGAAAGGCGAGTGCCATGTATTCCATTTTTTTATCTGTTCTTAGTAGGCGTGCTGTACATAAAATGCCGTCATAGCTTAACTCATGACATAATATGCGAGAAACATGTTTTAACTAACAGTCAGAAGACTCGCTATCTAACTTAAAATGACTAAAACTTTTAATGATAAATGAGAACTGAAAACATAGCATCACAAGTGTATTTTTTATCCATGGTATTAATTTTATTTAATAAATATGTACCCAGAAAAATCAATACAAGATTAAATAATAATTTTGTATTCTTAATACTTACGTAAATGCTTTATTATTTGTTATTTAAACATCATATGTATTTTGTACCATGTCCGCTCTCAATATGGAGCATATGGACTCCTAATGGACGTTTTTAAACGTTTTTTTACGAGAACGGCTTGTGATAGAAGGATAGGGCTAGGGCAGGACTAATGGCAGGTTGACCGCTATCGCTAATCCCATTTTTTAGGTTTAGATGAGTGGAAGAGAATTCTAGACATCGCAAACATTCTAGTCTACGATCAGAGGTCCATTGCATCACGGATTCAATGTATCCATGTTATTAAATCCAATACTTGATCAAAGGCAATTATTGCTGCTTTTAAGAAAGTTTTTGAATAATTAAACAAAAACCTAGAAGATCAATTCATATTATGTTCAAGTGGCGTAATCATCAAACAAATAAAAAAATCACTAAGGTGTTATACCTATGAAACAAATTCGTTTTTTTTTAAGAAGGAATTAATATATATTTTTTGCAGCGTATAAAAATACCTTTCTTACAAGCTATGTACATATACATTTTTTATTTTTAGCTATAAATAGCTTATTCAATTTTATGAATCAAATTAAATCTTGATGGACATATGATATATTTATGCAAAATGGCTCAGAATATTAAGGATCTCATCTTTAAAACCCGTGAGAAAAACTTAATTTATAATTTTTAAACATCTTTTTACAAACAAAAAAATGTTTTATAATAAATAACTTACTGTCCCATAAAATATATAAATATATTATGTGAGAGTAAGCTAATTTTTATTTTCAATGTAACATCCGTTCGCTGATTATATACAACAAGAAAGGAGTTTAACTTCTATGTATTTTTTTACTATTTGAAAAATGAAAATGATCTTAAATAATATGTTTTTATTCATAATTAAAACATCAAATAAGTGTACTTGCCATGTGAAATGTTTATTTAAATTTTTGCAGCATTCCAAAAAATATGTTCGGTGATTAGCAAGTTGTGTTATCGATTAGCTTAGTTAACTTGGGTGTTTTTGCGAAACGAGTTTACCTCGTTGATTTGAATGCTTCATAAATTTCATTAGTTTACACAACATTAGCTAATTGCAGACTTGGCAACTCAAGCTGAGCTTCACTAACAAAACTGGGCCGCTATAAATAACCCATAAGAGAATTAGCATAAATCATTAAAACTATTCAAGGTTTCAAAACATTTAGACTCTCAATCAATTTAACCTTTTTTGGATAGTCAAATTATGTTTTATTACGATAGTAAATTATTATATGCTAAAACTGAATAAAAATAAACAGTTGAAAACAAAATTTAAAATTAGAAAAACTTGAATTTAAAACTATTTATATCACTCAACTGGCATGTGTAATGTAATGTGCATGTTGGTTTGTTTATTTTATTAATTCGAAATCGAGTATCAAATTGAAATAATTCCATATTTAGCCACATGTCACAAAAATCTTTCTATTTTTACGAAATAACCTTTTACAGAGTTAATTTTTTTATGATTATTTGTACAGCAGGTATAATTCAAAATTTCAAACGCGTAATGAAAATCCACTACAGAGGTAAATTCTCTCACAGAGAATTTCATATTTTTATTTCAATTTATTCATCTTCATTAAAATTAAAGTTGTTTTATTTGAAATTAGTATGAGAAACTTGAACCTCTTTGAACAGTGTTTTTTTTGTTTTTGCTCAAATATGATTATGCCACTTACCGAAAACTGCTATTTAATCAGTATTTACATCATTTATATTGGAAACTGCTCATAACTATAATTACATGATAGAAATAGTTTTAACATAAGGTGGAAAATATCCTCTCAGGGGAGAACTTTTTAATCCAACTGTGCAGTTACGTAAAAGGTAATAAGGTAAAAGCTGTTTGATCTTGATTTAATTAAGGCATTGCGAAGCAACCTATGGAATCCTATTGAAAAAGCATTAGGCTTTTATCCAAAAACATTTCTACATAGAAAACATTCCACTAAAACCTAGCCATTCACCTGAGTATATTCTGGAAGCGTTAAATAAACACCCGAGCGCTGTGTTTTGGGATACAGGTGCACCATCTGTGTAACGTAAGAACACCGTTTATTGTGTCGCCGTGTAAACATTGGAACAACTAACCGAAATCTTTAGCTACTACTATTTGTATATTTTGTCTCGTGTATCTGGCTTTTCGTTTTAAATAGATATTGTGTGGGCAGGAGTAGGTATGGCCCTTTCATTTTAAAATTAACGATTTAAAGAAACAGCGATGAATGACAATAATTATGATCTACTTTACTCGTCGGCTAAAATGTGATAGGAACGATTATTATTAAGAAAATTTCTAACTCTTTGGTATAAGAACAAAAACTAATGTATTTTATTCCAAAATTGACGAATACCTCTCGTTGAGGAAAACTTATTCTTATTATAAAAAAATACATGGAAAGATAAGAACCACAACGTGTGTTTTATTTTCATAAGTTAAATAATGTAGAAACACCAAAAATTAACAAACGTGATTTACAATTTCACCAGATTTACAAACTATAATCATCCAAAATTAGAGTTTATATATATTTCCGAATTATGCATTTAATTAATTGTATTTTAAAATTGACTTGGTTCAAGATTAGTTTTATGAACAAGCATACATGTGTTGAGAAGTATGTACATCACTAACGGTGGATGAGAGATGCAATAATACAAATCGAATTAGTATTTAAATATTCTTTTTGTAATCTCCTTTAAATGGCTTTCTATCTAGTAGATACAATTTAAATCAAATAATGAATAAAAAGTTATAATTGAACAAAAAGTGAACAAAAAATATATCGAAATCAAAAAGCTTTACAATAATTCAATTACTGCGAACGCTACAGCTTTTTTCATAATTGCATTTCATACAAAAACGTACCGTTTTTAAATGGTTTATCATTCGATACTTTAATAACATTGTATTTTAATTTTTTTCCAGATTCTGCAAAGGGTGATTACATGTTTCAAAATAGATTATTTGGCTTTTATAGTTTCAACAAAATATTTTCTAAATAGTTTTGTAGTTTAAAAAAAGTTATTAATATTTTTGGCGTTACAAAATTTGCAATTTAATCCCTAACATGTGTTTTTATTAGAAATAATGGCATTACACTCGTGAAAAACCCCTTCAAAATTAATGCAATTTTTGTGCTATGCTTCATTACATTGCGTTGCAAAATAAACGACTATTTTATGAAAAAAAAAAACTGTTTGAAATAACACTCAATTAAAGACAAAAACAAAGAACTGTGGAAATTTAAAAAAATATTTGGATAGTTTAAAAAACAATTGATAAAAAAGAAGTTCGTTTTAGGAAAATGAAAAAGCAGTTTTAAAACTGGAAAATAAATAACAGTAACATTATAAATAAGATACTTTACTTAAAATGTGATTTTATAGTGAGTTTTAATGAAATAAATAAAACACTACAGTAGTATGAAATTATCAAAATAACACGTTTGTTCAGAGGAAGTGATTGAAAATTAATCAAAATGCACTGACCAAAGGAATTAACGACAAAATTGTGGTACATTGAGAGGTGACGGAGTAAAATAATACGGTCAGGATGAAGGAATACGGAGAAGAGGGCGGGCAATTTTCCAACCGACGCCCAACCCGGATCGGCTGGATGCGATGGATTGCGGTTGCCACGGTGCTGAGCTTTGACCCAGGTAAATTATTCAATGCAGTATTAATAATATTATTTTAGTAACGATGGACGTTGAATGGTTGTTTGTAATTTAGTTGTGGTTGAAAGCTATGAATAGAGTCAGATTTATAATGGAATTCTCGATTATAATTTATTTACCTTATATAATATTTTACCACATAAAACATTGCCTGAGCATGTAAAATCATATGGTTAATTATGTTTAACTTAATAGCAGTGTCAGTTTGTCAATGTTCAGCGTAAAGCCACAAATATGACAGATAAAAAGGCTTTATATTTAAACTTTGACAAACGATAAATTGACGTAACTTTTGTTGTAATAAAGGTATATAATAATATGATTTATTTTTCATAATACATAATAAAAAATATGGTTTCACACATTGATGTCACAAATTATTTGGATATTGGGGTTTTTATTTTATTATAAACAATTTATTCTTAGATTTATATAGAGTATACTACAAAAATATTCTTTATAATGTTAATGTCTCCACGTTTTTTTAAAATGTTTTGGCAGATACGAATTTTGCGTTCTAAGATGACGACATGTGAGTCTATATACACTTATGAAAATTCTACGAAATCTTTAGACGATTTATATAATACATAAGACACTACTATACAAACGTCATCATAATTGTTAATATAATACAACAGTAAACTTGACTAACTCTGAGTAAGATATTTATTCTTAACAATAACTTTATGCTCCTATATCAAAAAAAAAACATCCAAATGTAGAAAAATGGAAATAATAAAGGAAAACATTGTTAAATTGCATGGAATCGTAGGAACTAAATTTATGATTATATTATACTTCCTCATATGAAAATGATCGTAAAAAATGAACTCATTTATTTACCGAAATTTTATGACCGCTCCTCATCAATAACTTTTTTATACATACGTACAGTATCCATTGCGCTACTGCGTCCGTGGCTAGAATTCTTATACTATGGCCGTGCTTTTAAACATATTTATATTTGTTTATAATTTAAGACATCGACTGAGGGTGCTTGATGGAATAATCCAAATTTGTTTATAAAATCACGATTTTATTTAAAAAGTTGAAAGAAAGCCGTTTGGATGTTAATTTTAATAATAATAATCTTTTAAAAGGGATGAATTATTTTTGTACATAAGAATAGATATTCATTATTATTTCAATGAAGCACGGTATGTAGAACCTTAACAGAAAAAGCCGAGTAGATTTTTATGCTAAAATTAGTATATATTCCTAATATGCTGAAAAAGAAAATAAGATTCTTACTTGAAAAATTATAAGCCAAAATTTTTAAAGCTAAATCCATCTTCATTTGGGTAAATTACAAGTCATAATATTCTTTGGTTTCCTAAATTATGCCACAACAAAGCGATGTTTATATAGGTTTATAAAAAAACTGCCTTTATATTTTTGCAAAAGTAAAATGACATTTCTATGAAGCAAAAGAACTTTTATTCTATGAATTATTTCTGAGAGATGGCATAAATAAACTATCGTTACATTTTTTTATGTCTTAATATAGCTGTATTCATTTTGTTTAATATGAAAGAAATTAGTGAATTTAATCAAACTTCTCTGTTATATAAAGTTAAGTACTAAAAGATGGAACTTTGCCCATAGAACATTATCCTTTGTATGAAAATTTATCGTTGTACTCAAATTCAACCTTTTTATTTTGCCTGTTTCAAACATCTTCGAAAATCACCCATTGTTTTATGCGGTACGATTTATTTTCATTTATACTGTGGAAAATATTTTGTATTGAACGAAACAATAGGAAATTCGGCTTTTTATAAGAAATGTTAATGGAAACGATTGAAGGAACGACGTTTTATGTATTTTAAGAGATCATGGAGCCATTGAATGAGGAAATAAAACGATGAAAAGGCTTCATTCGAATCGTTTTCAAATAATGTTTTTCTTTCCGGCAGATACAATTTTGCAATTTCAAATATGTTTATAGAAAAGTGGACTCTGTGGAACTTTTCTTTGCTTTTTCAATATTACGATGAATAGAATTAATGTGACTTTTTCGTATTTGACTATTTATCACTACACTGAGACACTAATTACGTTGAAAAATATAATTATTATGGTCAAAATAAAAGTTAACGTAACGAAATAGAAAGGTACTGATTAAAAAGAAATGTCGTGAAATTTAATCAGAGTCTTTTATGATCTTAGTCAGCGGAACGAAATTTTTTGTATCCATTTAATATATTATAGAATTTAGTTTTAATGCGCGTGAGTATCAGAAAACTCTTAGTGTGCTTTATCTGTAATTTTATGATTTGTTTTCTTCCCATCTTTCTTTTCATCTTAAAAAAAAGGCGTTATCTGTTCATGTGTGCTCAATCCATGGTGAAGCTAGTTCACGATATACTATTTTAAAATTTGATTGAAATTTTCAGAAGGAAATTTATGTGGTATTTCGGGATCAATGGCCCAGTTTATAGACAAAATAAGTTCATAAAAATGCCCTACCCTGAACCTCCAACTAAACATTTAAATTTCGCACTAATACAGGCACGCCTTATTATACATAGTTCAGTAGTAAAATTATTACCTTTTGGATGATGATTTTTTCTATCTTATATATGAGTTGACTACAGCCACTATTTCTGGAGAAATTTCTCCGAAATTTTTATTGGTAAGTTCGGTTGACTGTAATTTATAGCTTCAAAGTAAGCACGGGATCAGATTGAGGATGTTCGGAAAGTGACTGGAAAATTCAATGTTACTTACGTAAAGAGAATTTCATTGATTTTGCGTCAGTCAACAACAATCGTCACATACAAACTTCTCTTAAAAGTTTGTTCCAGTCAACTGTCGTATTTTTGTAATTGGACAAATGCTTCTCATAGAAAGCTATGGAAATTACCTCTTCTTATCAATAGAAAATAAAATCTACTACATTTCATAAAGGAATCCTTGAGCTCTCTAGCCACGTATTTTAACTATTCCCTACACAAGTCATACTAATCCTTTTATTACACAACCATCGAGAGCTTTGAGAAAATGACAATTCCGTAATATAACCATTATCACAACTCATTTCCTTTAGAATGATGCCATGTGTGCAAAACATGTCATTAACCTCATGTAACAGCGCTTTCAAATTCGTCATATTGACAGTTGGTCAACTAACTTAAATATCTTATATTCATCAATCTTATTTTGTACTCAGTGCACATTTGCAATAACACACTATAATTATTATTACAATGCGTTTCACGCATCTCTAGCTATGCGTGTATATACCCGTATATTAGTGTGCGTAATCAATATATATGATATCATCTGAAAGGTATGAACCGAAATTTATAATGCTTCGCTAACATTGTCACTATTTTTAGATTATGAAGTTGATTTGTTAATGCATTTGTAACAATGGAGTCATTCTTATTACCAAATCTAAGAAATCCAGACGTGTGTCATATACTGTCGCTTGTACGGTCTGATGATTTCGGCTAAGTCCAGTAAATCTCGTTGTTTTCCGCACAACATGTTTAAACGTAATCGTTCCGCGTAATATACGACGTATTCTTTCTCAACCCGCGCTCTTGGATGCAGTCATAAATCCCGTACAGACTCTTTTACTTATCTACTCAGTCATACACAATAAATAAATGTGTCCCCAGCAGCTTTCTTCCGATACACCGCAAATATTCTGCTGCGTTTGAATCGAAACGCTTTCCAACCTTCTTGGATGTTATTCTCGATAGAAACGCATGAGTTATTGCTATGGAAAAATAGTTTAGTGGGTCAGCTGTACAAATTTCTTTTTTGAAGTTCACAATTTAGTGCGAACACATTTTTAAGCGACTGAAAATATCGTCTGACATTTTTACTGATCGCGTCTTCGAATATTTTTACCATGGCATATTGTTGTTGTGAAGTGATGCATAGAATAGAAAACGCGTCAAATATAATATATGAACCCGGTGTTGTAGCCAAGTGATGTTGGGATTTCTTCATACTCATCGAATCCCCGGATGCAAACTTTATACTTCGACTTTTTAATCTATGTACTGTGTGTATTAAAATATATGGATTTCTTTCGCAGACATCAGTATCTATTAATACATTCATTATAAGTATTCATTCCATACCATCCTTTACCAACCAGATTGAATAGCCAACTTTTAGTTTTTTGTACTTTCCTTACCCTTTACAATCAAAGAGAGGTTGAACGACTGACTTACTCTCAGTTTTCGTTAAAATAACTTATGATGTGATGTTTCATTATGAGTCTATAATATACAAGTTAAGGTGACGTGGCTATAAAATATTATGAATTATGACCTCTTTGTTGTATTACATAATATGTACTGAGAAAACTTTTTTATTTGAGTTAGAAATGCTTCCCCTAATAGAACTACAGTTGCTAAACACTATCAATAAATTAAGTGCATACAATTCAAACAAATTTTCTTTCTCTCAATCAAACCAATGTGCGTATATCCAAACTGTGTTTATCAAACAACATCTATCGTGATGTTAATATAAATTTCATTGCACATTATATTTATTACATCATTTACACTGAAATCTATTAAAAAATGTTATTCTTTAGAGAAGTGGTCACAAGCGGATTGAATGTTTTAAATAATGAGGGGGAGCGGACGACAATCGAAATAATATGCTAATTTATACGTGCTTACATAAATATAAGTTAATATGTAAACACAATATAATAATGTTAACAAATATAGTTTATCTTTTTATAATGGAAAATATTTAATATAATATACGGGTATCTATTTATATATATATAGGCATTCTGTACATATAATTAAAAAGGAAGAAAGTAACAGCTAAATATTTTCGATTGAAACAATATATTTTATACCTAAATTCTTTCACGTTGGGTTCACTACTTGATTGAAATAAATAGTTGTTGTGAATTCACAACCAAATCATGAAATTTTATAAAATAATATTTCCTATATGAAAAATCGGGAATTTTGGAAAGGCAGATGAATATCTTTGGAGATTCGAATCCGGCCATCGAGCTGTAGTTTGGTGACCGCTGCTTTAGAGTGAGAAGATATGATAAATACTAAATGAAATATTGTTTGGTTCTCGTTTAATGTTTTCAATAATCTGAGTTGATGTATTTTTTTTAAATAATGGCCAGAGCATGACGACCAGAACTTATGTTATGAAAACAATGACGAAAAATCAGATACGTAAATGTACTCGGTAAATCCAGATAAGAAGCATTTTGGTTAGTTTCACTAAGCCATACAAAAGGGCTCTTTGAAATATACAGAAATAACCCTGACGGGTGTCTTCACAGGTATTCTTAGTATGTAAAGATATTTACATGCATACTAGATATCTTTTGGGTAAAAAGAATAGAAGTGGAAATTTTTGTTACTAAACAATATGAGAAAATGAAAAAAGTATTTTTATCCTACTAAAACTCTAAAGCACGTGTGTCTTTAAAAGTAGACTATAAAAAAATTCATATCTATAAGCTCAGAACATGTAATGAATTTACACAAGTGATAAATTTGTACTTCAGAGAGTAAATATTGTGTCATGTAGTGTTGAAACCTTATTCACGATATTGAAAAATATATGTGAATATATTGTCGGAACGCATTTTTTGTTCTTTAAAAATAATGAATGATTTTTTAAAATTCAATTCCACTCTCAATATCTTTATAGCATTTGTACTATTGAAGCCACTCAAAAAAAGGAGATTTGTAATAATTACATGTATGAGTCTCAAACATTTAATTTTTCATGACAGAGGGATGAGGCTTAAAAAGAACATTGTAACTAATCGTCATATAAGCTTTATTTACTTAATAGGGTTGAATGGGAAGGCTTGAAAGCATCATAGACACCGATGGCTTTGTAAACAATTCTATTAATCGATTGAAAAACCAATGGGCGAAAGTTTCTATTAGGGATTTGAGCCATTTACTCAGTAACAAAAAAGAACCAAACTCTTCATATTTCATTTATTTAAAACGACATTAAAAAAAAGTTTTAACTTTCTTAAGCCAATTTGAGACGTTTAATATATTAAAAACTAAATTCATTTCAATCAATTTAACGAAATAAAAATTGGTGGACCATTGCAATTTATATATATAAGGAGTCGTCCCATTGATAGAACTTTTAAGCAAGAATTAATCGTTCAGTATTTTTTGTCAATGAAGAAATGTATCAAATTTAATGATTGAATTAAGCCAGGAAAATTTCTTCTTTCTTGTTTAATAATCGAAGCTTTTCGATTTTATCAAATTCATCCATATTTTTGTACGCGACTCTTTATGGAATATTTCCTTTTGACAAGTGATGGGATGAAAAATGAAGATTTTATTTGTGCTTTATCTTTCAGGTAGAATAAATACTATGGCCAACCACGTCAATCTCGAGGCATCGTAGAATCTCGTAAAGCAAGCACGTTTATCTAGCTACGTCCTTTGTTTGCCAAAAGAGGTGAAATACACTCAGAAACTCACGAGATATTTTAAATGACATCAAATCTATGAATTCAAATGAAAAGGGTAAATTCATAACCCCTTTGCTATAACTATGAGACGGTAATATGTCTTAAGCTTATGAATCTTTTACAGCAAAATGCTTGTTTAATAAAGGAACAAAGGTTTCCATAATTACATTTTTAAATTACCTATTTATTATTATAATTTTAATATCGCCATTAAAAAAATTACTTATTTGATCAAGAATTCACTCAATATGCAGAATTTTAAGCTGTTGAATATGCTTCCTTGTTCAGCAAATCTGGTATGACAAAAATCGTTGGAAATAGCAGTGTGGAGAACATTGGATTTCAGTTGTATGCGATATAGTAATCTTCAATAATTTGAAGATTTTTATTTTACTTTGTATTGATGCTGACGACACATACAAAAATCTATAAGTAATTCAAACATTGACAAGCAAAAAAGATGTTTTCCATTATGTATTTTAATCAGAAATATTGCATAGACACCAGAAACAATCTTAGATTAGAGCACGTGATTTAGCTCAAAATTTTGATGTGGCATCGTCCCGTATAAGGAAAGAAAATCGTTGATGAGGTACTAAAAAACCTACGAAGAGGAAAAGAAAAAAACAGCACACATTCCTATAAACGTAGAACGTATATATTCATACAAATATTCACTGTAAATACAAAAGTTCATTGGTGTCATAATGTTGCTACTATTAAGCTCTAGAGAGACTGTGGAGCGTAGTGAATTATATGAATTTGCCAATTAGTAACAGATATAATTGATACAATGCTGAAAAGTATAAAATTGTATAAGCGGATGAAAATGTATTTAACGACGAATTGCAGCTATCGACAATATTGACACTATTCATTATAGTATGCTACTAATGAGAGAAGGAGGCGTTTAACAAATACAAGAAGCCTTCAATGGAAAAGCAAATTATTTTTACGGAAGCTAGTGAATCAAGAATGCCTGTTTGTTGGAGACAGCTGCTTGCAACGATGTTTTATTTTAGATAACGAATACATGTTTGAGATATCTATTTATAAAATATGTAAATAGTATATGAGCATAACCAAAGAACTTATTCATTCTTTACGTTTCAATACAAAAATGTATACGCCTGCAAAATAAATGCGAAATATACCCATTAACGTCAACTAAAAACTTGCCATTTATTGTAAATTAAAAAAATTGAATTGTATGGCATTACAGCTGACACTAATGCGCCATGCATTACACAGACATAATATCAGTAACAACAATAATAATAATTATTGAAAACAATATATACTACTAATAAAAACAATAATGAAAATAAAAACATTTTTTTTAAATTATTAAATAAGAAAAAAACAAGACATTATTAATTTAAAAGGAACAAATATTTAGTGAAAAATACCCAGAGTTTAGGGCTGAAAATATCCAGTTCTCTAGGCAGTGCATTAATCATCCGAACGGCTCTTGCAACTGGTGACTCGAATGACCGACGCGAAGAACAAGTTTTAAGAATAAAAATTGTCTTGATATGGTTTTTGTCATGTAGATAACAATTGGGAGCATGTAAATTAATAGTCATGAGAATTTCAGGACTGTAAACTCGTCCCCGAAGAAGAAGAGAGAAATGCTTTAGAATCGAAAACGATATTCGTGCTTCAAGAGAGTGAAAATACAGCATTTCTATAAGAAATTTGGTTGGGAAGTACTCTTTTAGAGAACTGTATTTAATTTTTTTGAAATAGAAAATTTCTTATGAACTTGCTCCAATTTCAACTTGTAGGATTTTTCATATGGACTCCAGATAATAGATCCATATTCAAGCGTACTGAGAACCAAGGAAATGTATAGAGTGCGAAACACAGTTGGGTTTCCGAATGGTTTACTTTGCCTAACTATAAACCCAAGAAGTTTGCTAACACGCATAGCAATGGTATTAATATGTGAATGAAATGTGAAAAAAGAGTCAAACGTTATACCGAGATCAACAATTTCAGATTAACGCTATAAAGTACTATTCGATATCACATACTTATATTTAATAGGAAATCTTGAGCGAGAAAAATAAATGCGAAAGAATTTCGAAATGTTGAAGTCAAGTTTGTTTTTTATAGACCAATTTAAAATCGAGTCTATATTATGTTGCAGAATAGTACAATCAGACTCCTTCTTGATAGTTAAAAACAGTTTTAGATCATCAGCAAAAAGCAGATAAACTCATTGATTTATTGATATTTGAAAAACCAATAATATATTAGATAATTATGAAGAACAAGACATTTTTAATAAATATTATATTCAATATAATTATATATTATTTAATGTACACACCTTTCAAAGATGACTTCAAATTAGCCGGGCAGAGTGTTGCATATCTAAATTTTCAAGTTTAATTAGTGTGATTACAGAGAACCATAATTCTGTTGGCCTTTAAGTTATCTCGACTTACGAAAAAAAATATCAATGGTGTATTATAAGGCGCTTGTATTAAATACGGTACGAAAATGGTTTTCCATATTACATTATAGTTATTACAGGTACTTCGAAATCGCATTAAAAAAAATGTTTTTAGAGAAAATATATTGAAAAAAAGCTGAACCATATTACATATTCAGACGCGTCAGAACATAACAATGTACAACATGCAGTCACAAACTTGAATTATTCAAAGAGTCAAAAGATAAAACAAAAGTAACAAGTAACGAACAGCTAGTAGCGGTGAGCTGTACCGATACACGAGTTACACAAAGTAGAGCGAACAACCCTGGACGGCAGTTATAAATTTTCTTCTCGTTCCATGTTAAAGTAAATCAAGGGCTGTCAATAATCAAATGAAAGTCGTTAATCTTTTATGTCACTGAAATACGACTTCTGATATTTTAGGTATAATTGGATACAGTAACTCACGCTTTTAAAAATAAAATTTACATAACATCAAATTACTGAGTCGTTATTCTTTTTTTCGACGTTTGCTGGATGAGAATCACGGAAGCTCAGAAAAAATCCATTTTATAGGAACGTATTTATCTTAATCCTACAAAAATACATAAAAACGGTATTTTTTTGATTAATATGAATAACCCTACTTAATTTAATGTAAATAGAGGTGTTCTTAATATATACACACTACATGCAATATCCGCTCATATTTTAAGTGGTTTTTTTTTTTTCATTTTTTGTAATTGAATAAATTTTAGCAAAATCAACTTTACAAAAATCAAAAACAATGCTATGTATGAACCTATGCTATCGACTTTTATTTATTTATTTATTGGAAGTATTTCAAGCTCAAAATTGTGAAATGTCTCTGAAATTATTTTCTGGTAAAAAATTCTATACATTTTTTTATGTGATAGAAAGAATTCAAGAAATAAATTCCGATAGTTCTTAATTGAGTAATGTGATATTTTTAAAACAGCATGAACTGCTAAGTCAGAGGTAACCTTAGTTTGTTTCGCAGTCGCCGGGCAGGCGCGCTGTCGGGCGACTGGGGACCGACCCGTCGACCTGGAAAAGTTTTATGTCCTTAAAAGTCTTGCAAAAAATCTTCTGCACTGTTGAAGAAAATAATTTCTGCATTTTGCTCTTCGAGATAAGAATAATAAGGTATTCGCCTCGAAAGCTTTTAATGGATAGTTTCTTCTTTGAAAGACTAGAATTTCCATAATTATTTCATTTTCTTTGGAAAAAGTTTAGGTTACATTAAGTACGATGATTCATAATAATACAAGCGTTTGTACAAGTATTTAGCAAAAAAACTAGAGAGTTGACTAATTATACAAGTACACACTTACACTAAAGTGGTTTTTTTTATGATATTACTTTGATTTGCAACAAAATTGTAATTTAAATAACATAAATACTAACCACAAATTTCAAAATTGTCATACAATGAATTAACATCATTATATGACTGCGTTTATGATCTTAGAAATAAATATGCACCATGCATGGAATTTCCGAATGGCAAAAGCGTTAGGAAAAACCTTCTAGATCATTAAAATGGTAGTAATTCTACTTCATAAACATTTTGCAAACATTTTTTAAAGTAAAGATTTTCGGATGACGGATAACTTTAATAGTTCTCGTAAAAAATCTTCAGTTGAGATAGTTTCATTATGAATATATATTTTGCTCCATACTAAGAGCAAACATGGTGTAAAAGAATGTAATAAAAGTTTTGGCAATCGATTTTGTGATCTCGAATCATTACTTATATGTGAAAATACTTGAGAAAGTTAGCAATGTACTTCTTAATAATTTTTGAATCGGGTGAATGGAGTATTGATCTAAAACATTCCTCATAACAGTTAAATATCAAAGTTATTGAGGAAAAATTATTTTCTTATTCATCATTGGTACGTATTTACATTAAGCTTATTTACACATTTACGAAAGAGTTTAATATAAAGCTTTACAATATTATTGTGTGGATAAAATTTTATCATAATGAAATCAACATAATATTTCTTGTTGACCTCATTTTCTTTTATTGTCCACGTGTTTGGTATTTTTTTTACCAAAATTTACTAAAAATTGCCATACCTTTTTCTAGGGGTTGTGTTTTTTTATTGAAACAATAATATTACCTGCTTACCAACTCAATAAACTACTATTTCTTTGATAGATTGCTTATCAAATGATTCAATTCTTGGCACTTTTTTTTTTACTAATGTTGGTTTTTAACGCTCCGTATCTATATTTCATTATTATAAATTTTCTATGTATTTGAAACTTTAATTACCCACTTAATAAAATTTATGAACTGATTCATAGGGTTTTGATAATATGTAGGTGACTAGGCAAAATGCCTTTTTTTTTTCAAGTCCACTTCCAATGTAGACCATATGGACTCCTAATGAAGGTATTTCAGTGTTCATACGAGAACTGATAGTTACGCAGTTGCTCAAACTTTCTTTTTCGAAGAGAATAGAACTTTTTACCCACATAAGTGATTGATTTAATTCATTTTTAATCAGTTCTATTCATTTTTAAATATATTTCAATAACATATCGTCATTGTTCTTAAAGAAGATATATTCTGAAAAATACTAGTTTTGAGTAATTGGACTTTGAAGTTTGTCAAATGTTTAAAATGCTACAGCTTTTTCATTTTGATTATTTTTACAAAACAGTTTTCAAGTAAAAGTATAATTTACAAAAATAAGTGTTTTTTTCATTCAATAGAGTTTGACACAAAAAAAATTTGGTATAACTAACTCAATATATCATTCTTTTGATTTAGTGTTTTCTTATAGAACAGCGACAATATTGTGTTTTAATATTACAATTAAAGATAACCGACCCAATGATTTTTATACCTATAAAAATAAAATGTAGTAGGACAGTTTTTTACTCTCCGAATGCGTACGTTTGACTTTTATTAAACCTTTAGAAATACAAAAGCTTAAAACAAAAACGAAAAAAACATGCCATGCATAAATGTCAATAAAATGTGAACGAACTTTTTTTCCTTTTATGGTAGGTAACATACGAATTTTTCCAGCTTGTGCGCGAATACTTTAGACTAAAATAGTATTTTTACGACCAAATGCATGAAGGGAAATATTCCTTTTGTAAATCACATACTTTATAAACAATTAATAACAAAAGCATTTGGTATTTTCATCAAAATTCCGTTACATTAACAGTATGTTTCAGTATTTAATCGTGATAACTGTGCTAAAATAATTGGTATTTACTACATAGAGGTAATTAAATTATAAATATGCTACAAAATTTCTATCTATAGCTGTATATAATAATATAATGCAGTATAAAAGGAAGTATAGATATAAAAGTGTAACATTGTGACCCTGTACACTAAAGTTTTATCAACGCCAAGTAAAGTTTTTTTTCTTTCATATTGCCGCCGCGACGTATAATTGACAAAACGGGTTTTCCCGAATATGGGACCATTTTTACCCTGTGAACCAAATAAATTGAGCCCCGAAAAGGATAAATGGCGAAAACAAGGCGGCAAATATCTAATTTAAAGGCACTCAACCTTTTATGCAATTACTCTAGTCCGGGAAGAAAAGCTGTAGCTAAGCTAATTATTGAACGAGCGACATTTTTATTTTTCTCCTTTCGTCGACGTAATCATCACTAAAAACGTACTTGGCAGGCTCTTAAGAGAGTAATATTGTCGACATTTTTAGAAACTTAAGTAAGAATATTCAATTATCGATGTTTTATGTGATCAAAAGCATACACAGCGGTGTTTTTTTAACGTTTTAAATATAATTGAAAACATTTTCTACCGTAAATAAATTTATTCGGAGATTTTATTTTATCATACGCATAAGATGGTTTGTTTTCTGACGTGCTCTGTTTTTGTTGACAAATTAAACAATTTTAAAAACATGTTTTCATATTATTACAAAGTTAATAGACATTCAAATGTTATTTGTATTTATTCTACAACAATTTTTGCTTCTACATTGCTTTTCTATGAATACAATTTTAAATAAAAATTGTTTTCACCAAACATTGTTTTCACATCGATTTATTTATTTAATTGTGATAAAATACACAAAATTATCATAAAAAAAATATTATTCTCAATGAAAAGTAAATTTTTGGAAGTTCATAGATTCTAAATTTATCAGTACATGAACACAGCAAAAGAGTAATAATGATTAAGAGCAGCAGTCTCAAACCATCTTGAGTGACTTACTGGCATCTCATTGTGGCATTTTTTTTTATGTCACATGAAAAATTTCAAATATAATGTGGAGGAAATTCATTTGAAAACAGGAAAAAATCGTACTGTTTTGTAACACTTTAAAATGTAAAACTTAATCAACTGTCAATCACTCAATTTCAAAATTCATGCACGATTTCAGATAAAAAGTGAAAAATTCCACCAAAATATACACGCACACAGAAAAATCGCAATTATATAATTTTCTACGTCATGATTATTTTCATAAATAATAATCGTGTTAAAATGATTTTATCAAAATTCAATCTAATTTAATAAAGATGTTGCTCAAATAATTATTTCGTTTACAAACTTTTAGCTTCTAATGCTATAATATTATGGTTTATACGAAATTCAAGCTATTTATTACTTGAAATAAGATCTAAATAATAATACAACTAAATATGATTAAGTTTTTAAGATATCATCATAATTATGAAGTAAAAAATAAAAGATTAAATGACGTCCTTATAGTAATTCTATTTATCTGTTTTAAAATACATTTTTTAATCATCTCCGCTCCCAATGTGAACCATATAGCCTCCTTAAAAAGTTACCTTAATAGAAGTTTTTCTATGAAAACTGCTTGTTACTCAGTTGCTTAACTTCTGTATTTTTCTTCTTTCGAAGAGAGTAGGGGTAGAAGGATAAGGCTTGAGTATGATCCAGAGGTAAGTTAATCACACTCGCTAAGCGTCTTTTTAGGATCGGATAGGTGGGGGAGGAATTTTAGATATCTCAAACATCCATTAAAAAATCAATTTGTAAAACAGTCCATATTGGGATTTGAACCCGAACCGAAGCCAACGTCGTTGACCACTGCACCATGGACCCGAGAATTTAAAATTGTAGATACATTGATTGCATTGATAAAATTACTTAACCGGATCGGATACACTGACACAAAGAATTGAACTTGCCTGTATCACATGAATTATCGCCCACTCGGATTTCAGCATCTCCAAATTCGTAAAACGTCTCCATTGAGAAACACTGATTCTGGTTTATTTATACTAGTAACGTATAACAAACGTTCTGTTAGCTATTTATTCTCCACAATAAAGAGACTGTGTATTTGACGTAAGTATTCGTTTGAAAACATATTATGTATATTATGTCGAAGAAATACGACGAAATTGTAGCTTAGGCTTCGTCAATACATCAAAAAGATAAATTAGCCAAAAGTGTCTTTCAGTGTCCGAAATCTTTAATATGCATGCTTGATAAAAGAAAGTTTGTGAGCCGCTTATAAGTAACTACTATACTGCTGCCATAAGTCAAAAAATAAGGCCATATTGTACTCGTACATATTCCTATAAAATAAACCAAACGGCAATTTCAACTTACCAAAGAAGCTTCTCAAAGATATCGATTATAGTGTTGTATTCAGTACTTTTAGTTCTACAAAATTTTCTAAGATTATAATATAAAATACAATAAATATTATTAAGTCGAATCATTAGAAAAAAACAGTGAAAAATAATAGTATCTGATATTAAAATCATAGCTATATATCATTACTTCAAATTTTGAGTCAAGCTACTTTTCAATTACAATAATATATTTACATGTAATTTTATACTAACAAATATATTATATTCTGGTCATTACTTGAAATACATCAATCGAAAAAAGGTATACAGAAATATGAAAAGATTATTAATGACACAATTTTATTGATGGAAACAATAAATGTTTTAGACTTATATTATTATCAATAAAAATCTCTGTATATTGGCTATAATATTATATTGTATTTGGTGTACACTCAAGCCACTTTTTATTTACATTTTATTACTCAACAGGTGGGCTTAAGTTTCATTAATTTCGTAAGCCATAAGAAATTATTGCCAAAAGATTTGGATTTTATTTGAAATCATATTCGTTTATAAATCTTTTTGAAGTAACTGCCTTACAATATCATATCATGATAGAAGTAATGTTAAGCTCAAAAAAATCTTACAAATAAAAATCCACGAGAAATTTGTCCTGCCATATCACAATGGCTTCGAATACGATGTGATTCAAGCACGTACGGTTCCACTGAGCAGCACCTATATACTTTTACGACTGAGCAAACAAAGAGTGGAAAAATTACACCGCATTACAAAACCACCTAGCAATATTTTAGAGTGTGAAGTTGTATCGAAGTTTTGTTTCATTTTGCACAGCTTAAGTTTATTTAATAAATCCTCTACTCTGAGTATACTGCTGGCCATTATTTTGCACTTGAGTATACTAACGGTAAATTTGGAATAAAGTTGCTGCTGTGCTATAAAAAATAAGGTTGTTAAGGAATTGTCAAAAGAAAGAAATGTCCACTGATAAATGTATTATTGAATTGAATTGTCAATATTACAAAACAAATATTTGAAAACAAGATCGTCTTATTCAGCATATGAGCATTTTGAAGTGAAACAACAAGAATTAGGCGTGAGTATTAACATACGACGAAGAGTCAAATAAAAACTTACTGACACATTATCAAAAGAGCTAGTAGATAAGTAAATATATGATAAAAATAACAAACTAGTAAATAAATAATATATTAAACATTATATTGTATCAACAAGTAAAAAACACCTATGTAAGTTAAGCTAAATAGAAAGACGTTTTTAACAAAAGGATTGGAAAAAACGAAATAGTTGTCTGATTCATTGATTGTCAAACAGGTCACAATAATTAAGCCAACAAAACCTCATACGACAAAGGAAATTTACAGTTAATTAACGTAGACACCGATAAAATCTCAACGACTATCAGGAATTCAAGTAATTATTCTACAAGGAAATTAAATACTATTGTCAAATTTGAATTATTGAGATTTTGTACACTTTCATGTATTTTGTCACTAACGACCCGGGTTTTGCCTTTCGGCATCTTCAGGCATTCGAGCGCACGAATGGACTCGAACTGATAAAATTAAAAACTTTCTCTATAATAACGATATAGTCGAATTGAAAAAAGATCCTGCGTTAAAATTTAATAAAAATATTATGCAGATTATAAGTAGTTGTAGCATTACAATCAACCCTAAGGATTTGTCTTTTTTATCTACTAGAAATCCACAAGCCCCCAAATTTTATGAGCTCAATTCACCAGGTAGTTTCATATATGAATGCTCCAGGTCAGTTTGAGTCCATTCGTGCGCTCGAATGCCTGAAGATGCCGAAAGGCGAAACCCGGGTCGTTAGTGACAAAATAAATGGAAGTGTACAAAATCTCAATAATTCAAATTTGATATTGAAATTCCATCAAGCACCCTCAGTCGATGTCTTAAATTATAAAAAAACACTATTGTATTCAAATGAAAAAAGCAATGTTGTATTTTCTGTCCACCTAGGGGCAACCAAAAATTATGCAATATAAATTAAATTTATTGTATAAAATAAAAGACAAAAATTGCTTTCTTAAAAACAAGAGAGAATCCATCTTGTGTTTTCATATGATGTCGTACATGCCACAAAATGTATCTATGTTTGAACAAAGACTAAGATTTTGCTAAACGCAAGGTTATTTATAATATGTATTTCTGTACTTGAAAGCCTTTATTGATTGTAATGGCAAGTCCAGTAAAACTTTTCTAGGGAGTAATTGTCAAAGTTTGTGCTTAGTTTTCTGTATGAATGATATGTTTGTTACTTTTGTTTTAATACAAAAAAACCTTCGGATAATATTATATCTTCTTATTAACACTTTTATTGTTAATAAAATCGTATATACTTCTATACTAAAGTTGAAAAGGTTGATTTATCACTAAAATAAATAACAGTAGGTATGTTCTATTCGTAAAATATAAAAGAAAAGTCTTTTATAACTAGTATTAAAAATCTTTTTATATGAGATTGGTTGCTATGGATAAAAAAAATGTTGTTTTTTTGTGACGTAAAAATCATGAATACCAATGAAATAATGAAATGCTCTGAAGCTTTGTGAAATGTTAATTAATTGATTATTAAAAGCAACGCCAAAATTTTTCAAGTAATGTATAGGTTTATTAAGATGGATTTCTTTGTGGTCGACTTATTTATTTTTGGTTTCACACAGATTGGAACACGCTTATGCGGTGCAAAAGGAATGTCTTTACTGCATATTTCTTGCACTTTAGTTGCAGTTGTAATTTTCCATTATATCGTGGAACAAAGGAACGCTTTTTCGTGTGGCAGTGGAAAGCATTCTTACGTGGTCCTGAAATATAACATTTTATGCAAATTTCTCGAAATTTAATAGCCTTAAGTTGTGTTTTTAACAACTTACTGAATAATTGTGATGGAAGTAAATTTATTCTTTAATAATTTTATAATGTAAAACCATTAATTGCACGACCGCTTCCATTTGTGTAGCATAATAGTTGTAATAAAATTTAATTTTTGAAAATATCACGCCATGTAATACGTTAAATAAGATGACAAATAATTTCATAATTTTGTCTCATATCATACAAATATAATATTTTAATGTGAAAAATAGAAACCAAATTGAGCCGCAACTGTTAAAATCTTTTAACTGTTTTAGTTCACTGGGTAAATCGAAATGAAGTCCGAAACTTTTCTCTCGCTTAACTTTTCATTCAATGAAACTCGAGTCGACTGTATTATTTTCACTGATCCCAAGTCCTGAAATGAAGCGTAGAAGGGTGAATGAAGATAATATCATCTACGCAAAATCTCAACTCATTTAAATTGCAGAGTCCCGGACTAAGCTCAACTTTACAGAACATTAACAATAAAACAACCGACGCATTCACATCAGAAACATTTGCAAACGCGTATAGCGACACTTTAAAAGGATGATGTACATCGGACTTTTTACATTATTGAAATTTGATAACTTAACGTTGGACATTAAATTAAAATTGAAAGCTTTATGACTTCTACTTCCATGTTTTACATTTTAAGCGGAATGTGGTGTGAAAATCTTTTGATTTGAATATTGTTTTTAATTTTAATCACCAAGTAATCAAAAATACCATAAAAAATGAAAAAGAGAATTTAATGGATTTAAGGGAGTTAATTTTCAACTAAAAATGCTTAGCGCCAGATTTATTTTTTATTTTTCATAAAACAATATTTTATACAAAAAATAAATTACCACAAAGCTGAACCTATCTAAAATATTTTTTTTAACTTATTATTTGTGTCAATTAAAAATAATATGTAGCATCTGTAAGAAATAAAATAAAGCTTTTGAATATCGCATGGTGTTTTTATAAATTTAAAATAGATTAGCACTAACAATATGAACATATAAGATTACTCATTTGATACATTCAGTGTATTATGAAATTAAAATATAGAGAATGGTATTTAGTTTCTTAAAAAAACATGTCGCCAATAATCACAATTTGTTAATTTGTTTATTATATGTGATGTTTTTACAAAAATGGAAAACTCTTTGTAATATTTACTCTGTGATTGTATTATTCTACAGAGTGTTATCACTTTGTAGGCGGAACACGTATCTTGGGAGTTGAAATTGTAAGTTGTGCTCGTATTGGCAATTAATCATATTAACAAGTTTTCACTTATCACCTCAGTCGTTAGCCCTCCGACAAGATCGCTCTAGCAAACCTTATAAGATCTGGAACGGAGGTAAAGAACCATTTCTCACAGGTGGGTCAAAAGTTGATTCGAAATCGTAAAAATCCAGGTCAATTAAAATCCACCCTTATTTTATTATCCAAGTGTCATCAACTTTTTAATACATACCATCCACGTTTTTATCTTTGTTGATGGTTAAATTTCCTTAACATCCACCTGCCGCAGTATTTCAATTAAGCGTAAGTGTGTAATGTTTTTTTATACGGGAAGGTTTATGAAACAGGTCTACTTAAATATGTATAAATTTATTAATACTAGGTGTATGTTTGTAAAAGATAATTTAAATTCGATGAATCCATGTATCTTCATCGGTGCAGTGATTATAAGTGAGAGACCTGTTTGAAATGAAACGAAATTGTTAATTTTAAAATGTGAAAACAATCAAGTTTATTAAAACTACCTTTAATAAAAGATTTCCGAGATCTTAATCTTTATTCGAAGTGTAGAAATTAAATTCAAAGGGTCTTGCAAAAATATATTTTGAAAGTCAAAATTGGTAAGAAGGGACAAAAACTACCACCGTCCAACAGGATAGCTTAAATTACCCACTTGTGGGTGGAAGAGATCAAATGGAAGATTACTGATACAAATGAAAAAGGCCTTACAAATTTATTGTTATTTACTTTTAAATGCTTGTCAGAAAAATATCAACCAAAAAACCTTTTGCACCTACTCAATTCAAAAGAAAATAATAATCTAATAAAAGGCATATTGAAATATATTTTTTGTTAGAAAAAAACTATCGCTCATGCCCGTATGTATATAATATAAATAAAAAAGTCGATTAAGCTGTGTTTGTTCATTTTTTATACAATTAAAAAAAAGTAAGGAAATAATTATACTAATTTTCATAAATTCTTTCAGTAATTATTTTGTTTTTTTAAACAATACTGTTATTAATATTTCTTTATCACCAATATTAACATGGGTTTACCATCGCTGATTACCTTACTGCGTAGGTAGGTACAAATTCGATAAAGCGAATCCTTTGAGAAATCTTCACTCTATCACACAACTTTAAAGATGAACTGAATGGTGTGATTGACATATGAACGTATTGATTGATACAATAAATAAAAAACTTAGATTTATTACCATTTTAAGGTTTTTTCTGGCGGTTGAACATACTGTTATTTTTCATAAGCCAATCAAAAAATGAGAAGATTACAACTTATGAACACTTTACACTATACATTGTATTTTCCTTCAAGCACACTTAATTGTTTTGCAAAATAATCTCGGATAAATGTGACAAGTTTAAAACTTCTATAATCTGAAATGGACAGACAATACATATTGGTGACCTTTACAACATTGATTACCATTGAAATGTTACATCGTTCTCTGTTTTCATTTAATCGTCTACGTTTCATGACACACACTTGATTGCTTTATGTTCAAAACCTCATATAAATTTAATGTTTTTCAAAATTTTTGTATCAATGATTAAAATTACCTATGCAGTACAGAATAATTCATTAAAACATCGCAAGAATAGAATTTAATTACTATTCTGGTATATATATATATATATAGTATATATGCAGGATTTCCAGCTAAAAGCATTGAAATGCGACCATACTGAAATAATCCCCGTTGTATGCATGGCTTGAGTGAACGGACCAACGCAGTAATTGTGCTATACATACAGATCTAGTACAGTATAAACAATGTTCCAAATTATTTTCATTAGAATAATTTCATAATTGAGAGCAAAAATGTATAAGAATACGACCAGTTTTTTCCAGTAGAGTTTTATTATTTTTAAGTTCACATCATCAATAATTGTTTTTTTTTTACAAAAACGTCACCCATTTTTTTATGAACAGTTTGATAAACATGTTATAACAAAGTTTTTAATAATGTTTATTTGAAAGCTTACAGAATATCCTAAAGTTATGTATAAAGCTTTTTTCAAAGTGCCTTGTGCTTTCATATAAAGTACAATACATCAAATGAAGTAATCCGCTTTATCGCAATTTCATTTTGATTTACGATGCTAGTTAAAATTTGTTTTAACAACCGATAGGGATTACTTGCAAGAGTTCGATTTACCCTGGAGAGAGAAGCCTACCGACTACCTACTTATAACTTAATTTATAGTGGAAGAGTAATGGCATGCGTCTCAAATAAGGCATGTTACCAAGTGCTTAAATAAAAGATGGTTTTAAAATTATTTAAATATGATATAAATTTATTTTTTTGAAAATACAAAAAAGATGGTAGTGACCATTTCTTTTTATCGGAATTACATTATTTTGAACTAACAGCTATCCATAGTACAGTGAAAATGAACGAGTGTTGTATTTCAGTGTTTTGTTCGTCATATTAGTATCTGCTGAATGATTTTTCATTTTTTTAAAGAATTTACATTCAAATATCCTGTGATGCCAATCAATGCATTCATATTCATTCACAGAAAATGGACCTTAAAGCTGTCAGTAAACAATCACTCCTTGACACCCAATATTTCTTATATGGGAGACTCATGATCGACCCAAACCAGTTATATTGAACATTTTGAGTATGTTTGATTTTTGGAAATGATAAAGATGGAAAATCCTGAAATAACATGCATGGAGTCTGTGATGGGAAACTCTTATTTCGCTAGTGACTTGATATTGAATTTAAAACTTCTGTAGCTCCAAATTGCAAATTATTTGACCTATTAAAAGAAATATAATTTAGTTTATTTGTATTATATAATCATACATTAGATATTTATTATTAATATATTTTTTTGAATAAAACAACCAAAAAGCAATAATAGTGCAGGTACCACGAAATCATTGCGTGACTCACAGACTATGAGTTCTTCGTCACTGCTGAAAATAATAATAAACATAAATTATATTTGTTTTTTGCCGACCACGCTTTCACAAAGCTTTATTGTCATGGGATAGTTAATTTGAAGATAAGATATTCACTTTAATACAATAAAAACTTTGTTTTAATATATAAATTCGATTATTCAACTCAAAAATCTAGCCAGCACCGGAGAAGTTCGTAACAGGGTAAAAGTTAGCAATGTATTTAGTTGTACAATGATTTAAAAAGGTTAGAACATTATTTCAATATATTATTATCCACATATACTCGCTTATAGACTTTTACTAAAAGTACACCTCAAACCGTTAACAAGTATCGTCCTTTTATTTTTATTGTTAAAACTATTCTTCGGAATGAATATCGTATCGTGGTAATAATATGTATTAATTAAAATGCTTGATAATGCTTTTTGTAAAATAATAAGAACAGCAGTTTTTTGTTATGAACCAAACTTAATAAATTGGTATTTTCACAATTTTAGTTTATAATGCAGTTCGACCAAGACAACTCCAATTTAATAAAGAAATTTTCTTTTACTGTTTGATATAGTACAGCCAAAAATAACAGTTGTGAATAATTCATATGAAAATGGTACCTTTCTCTCTTATGTCATTCGACGAAACGGCTTAAGACAGATTTTTAATATCAGTCACCGTTCTGATTTCCTACACTGCCCTATTATTTTCAAGGTATAAAGAGATAAAATGACAGTTTTATTACTACTGTAAATTCCAGAAGATCCTAGCGGATCGGGTGATACGTGAGTTATTATTATACCATGAAAATAATTCGCAATCCTGTTTATACATAAAACCAAATTTCATTTATGACCTTAACTGACGGTTAAGTTTATGGAGAAATATTATTTTTAACGTCCTGTGACAAAAAAAAATATTGCGGAAGATGATTTAAATGTTATATTTCAAATTTTTTTTTATAAGGGATTGTTTTGTAAAATCAATATTTATCGTATTTTATCGTTTAGTCTAGACATTGAATTAAATTATAAAATGATTACTACAATCTCTTACATGCATAATCATAACTTGAATGGTATTCATTAAATTTGTGTATTAAAGTAATAGTAAAATTACTGATGACATCATCTGGGTACGTTTGAGTATAAATAACAGTATTGCTTTTGTCCCGCCAGCTGATCCAAATCTTGGTTAATCCTGTATTTACGGATTTCATATTTAAAATTTACATACTGTAATATATTCCCTATATTTCAGAAAACTTTTCTAAAATATTTATTTATATTGAATGGATTTAATAAAAATATTAAAACAATCTTAATTCGATATTGAATAATAATTTGTATTGTCCTTGCTATAAATTTAACAAATCGTTGAATCTTCCTGATAACTAACTATTTACATTTAATATATTTACTAAATTGCTCGAATCCAGTATACGTAAATACAGTACTTTAGCGACATTATAATGTTTCAACTTTGCGTATATTTTGCAAGGACGCACTTTGTGTTTATTTATGGATTCAATAATAGCGTAACCTCTTTGTATCAAATTCTGAATTAATTTTCATCGAAACTTAAGACTTCCAAATTTTCCGCTAATGAAACTTGGAACCCCTATCTGTATATGGAACTAAACCAATAGGCCAGCTAAGGACGATAATAGCAAAAAGGGGCGGAAGTAGCCTCGGAAGGAAGCTCGCGGAAACAAATTGACTGCTGTCATAAATAAATGAGCATTATGGAGGTTTCTGGAAACAAACTTGTAAGCTTATCTACTGAACCATATTTCAATTTCCGATAAGCGAAGTAAAATTTTAGACAAGTTCATAGTGGTACCTTCATTAGGTCAACTTTCAATTTATCTATAAGGTATAGTGACTTCCAAGAGATTTTCTTTACGTTTTCGAAAAATACATTTTTCTCTTACCTTTATTAATATTATATATTTACTGACAATAATAAATACATGAACTTAGTAAAACTTAATAAATACAATTTTTTATACACCATATCCAGTATCAGTATAAATAACATGTCGTCGAGTATCCTCATAGCATGTACTTTTAATTTTACTCAATATCCGTTACCAGATAGGCTTAAATTAAACATAATAGAAAAATGATAACTAATCAATCGACAAGTGTTACCGACTCCTGGAATACTAAGAGTAGGAAGAGCTCAAAAACACACAATAACCCATGTTTGTGATTGAAAAAATAATTTACGTTTATCGTTATTCTCAGATTAGAACCATAGCAATTATAATACTATTTTTTGCACTTAGTATAATTATAATATTTGAATTAATTTAAACAGTATAATGTCTGAATAATTTTTTTTTTTTTTTTTAAATATTTTGTAAATATACCAGGTATATTCAAAATTTAGTGATCAATATTGGTTTAAATTTAACTCCAGAATTTATTATTCGTTTTGTCTTACAAAAAATAGTAAAATAACACCGCTAACTCCCAATATGGCGCTTATGAACTTTTACTGAAACTTATCTCAACAGAAGTTGTAGTTATACAATAAATGCTTTGTAACTATTTGTTCAAGCTCTCTTTTTCAAAGAGTGTGAGGTAAGGACAGAACTAGAGATTAGCTTATCGCTCCTACGATGCCCCGTTTTTAGGATTGAATGGGTGGGAAGGAATTAAGACACCTCTGCTTTCGAACACAAATCTATGAATCGATTGAAAAATCAATTTACGTACTTGAATTCGAGCCCGTGTATTGTATTGAAAATTGACCACTTGGCTACAGTTTCAGCTGTTTATAGTTCTTTACTTTATTATATAAGTAATCATATAAAAAGAAATGTTTTAATCAAAATTGCTGTATAAATTTATTCAATTGTTGATTGCAATAACGCAATTACTTAGAAAAGTTTTTAATATTTAATTATCTGCTCGAGGTGAACTTATTTGAAACTAAATAATGCCAAAAGCGCTCAATATTAAAGTCTCAGGTGAAGTGTAGACGGGTTAATGAATCTAGTTGTGATTTGTGATGTATTTCCATTTGATTGTTACATTAGTTACAATGTTAAAATATATATATTTTTTTTCATTTTTTATTTTCTTTATTTTGAATGTATGATATAAGTGGTGCTTTACATATTTATTGTAAAATTTATTCTGTATCACAATTATTAATATATTGAAAGTTTTTCGGCCAAGTTAATATTTAAAACATAGACTTAATTAAACCATCGTTAAAATGTCGGCGTCCGTGGCGTAGTAGGGTAGCGTCACTGGCTACGGTTACGGATGTTTCGGGTTCAATTACCGGTGCGGATGGTTTTCATAAATTAACCTTCCAATCGATTTATGGATTTCCGTTCGTGATGTTTAAAAAGTTTAAAAACTCCCTCCCACCCATCTGATCCTCACGGGGCATAGCGAGTGCGATTAGTTAACCGCTAACCCTGTCCTAGCTTTATCCTTCTATCCCTACTCTCTTCGAAAAAAGAGAGGTTGAGCAACTGAGTAACAAACAACAATATTCTGATACTAGCATTAAGAGACCATATGCTGCACACTGGGAGCGGACATGGCAAAAAAATTAAACCTCTTATTTCTCTTAAATTTGAGTAATTGTTTGACGGAATATGAATACTTCACTCAAGTTTAACAAAAAAATATATTAACATATTGCATTTTATAAATTTTGTACGTTTTTAAGATGAAACGATGTTTATTGATTCTGTCCTCAGTAAAGAGAAATAGTTATTGAAATCCATTTTTAACAAAAATTGATTATTGGGATAATTAATTTAATAGAATGATTTGTAAATTTTAATAATACTAAACGATAATTTGATATTTTTCTAAAATAATAATATTGAAATTTGGATGTTCACATCTTTAATATGATATAAAAAAATATATATACTTATAAAACGAAATTCGTTTGCCAGTATTGATAACCTCTGCCACAAAGCAATATCCAACAAGCGGTCGGCAAATATAATAATATCTAAGTTGAAAGTGGTAGCAAACTTCGCAATACGACCCTAACAAACGACCAAGTTTTGAACTGAAATGAATGAACAGTTTCATATATATATTAAGTGTACGTAATGGTTTGATTAAATACTAAATTACTCATAATTTCATTAACATTATCGTTTTATGAATAAAGATTTAATTTTTCTTTTTTCACCTTTCAATCGCTTTGCTGTTTCCTGGAAATGCTAGTATCTCTTAACCTTCCAACTGATCACCTCCCAGAGTGCCGAAATTTTTATCGTTGCATTACCTGTCCAAAAGTCCTGACAAAACACCATCTTTATAATATAACCAAAAACTTAATTTCTTAATTACTTAAAAATTCTCACCCAGCTTATTCACTTTATCTGATTTTTAAAGAATCTAAAACATCTGGCGCTTTGGTTTTAATAAACTGAGATGTCAAATATTTTTCTTTATTTTCAACTGTCATAAAAAATAATCACCGTATATTTATAATAATTCAAATATTATTTTATTATTTCTGAAATAAAAAGTTGAGTATAGAGTTAAATTACAATCTGTTGTATAAAAAATTCATTGTTTACCCATCCAATTTTACTATAACTCAAAATAACGATTTTGACCTTACGACTCGATAAAACGGGGGTGGTAGTTCACATTCAACTTGATTTCGTTTTTTTAACCAGCTTAAGAATAGTGCTAATTATTTCTCGGTGGAAATATAAAAAATATGTTTTTTTTGGGAAAAACATCAAAACAAAAAAAATCATATATAAAATAGAATATTATTTTAAATAAGACATTAAGTACTGTATTAAACATTTTGTTTTTAATTAAAACAGGTAACTGGCCGCGCATTCCTATTTGAGTCCTTGAATAACTTTGGTTGCTGTCCTTGGACTCGTGTATGCGTCTTACGTCATGTATTGAAAAAATACTGGGTTATAATCGAGTTTGATTTCAAATGTCAACGACAGATGGTGGTATACACATCAACGCATTATTTAACAAAACATAAACAACATTTTTACCACACAGTTTTGCAAAACTACCCCTAGATGGTAAACGTTTACTTTTCTCTCAACTCTCATAGTATTGGTTATTATTATTTACACATTGCGTAGTGATTTATTGAATGGGCCATATGGCATTTTTTATGGAGCTTGAGATATTATGATAACCGTGTCCTGTCCTGGGGTGACTTGTAACATCTGCAACAGGGAAGATATGAGAAGCAGGGATTTTTTAGTAGATTTAGGTTTTTTTCACTAAGCCACATAACTATGCAATCCACAGATATAGAACTATTGGTCAAATGGCATTGATCTATGTGAAAAAGTGTCTGAAAGACGTCGAATCGAATTTGGTTAAGATATCTCAATTGGTTTACAAATTATAGTGAATTTAGTGAAATTGCAGTTTTTTGCGACGGTTTTGCAAAATCGATCGGCCGCCCGGCGAAATTCAATAAAAAACATATAGCCAGTAACCTGTTAACTAATTGAAATATAAGTAATATTTCTTTAACCATGCTTATCACTCGATCAAAATATTAAACTCCAAAAATACATTTTTTATCACGCATTTTAACTAGAAATTGTTTTTTAATTGTTAGACAATTATTTTTTAAGTAAAAAGTTAAAAATTGCAGTCTAGGCACAAATTTTTATTATTCTACCTGGTTCATAAACTTAATATTGTTCTTGGTTACACCAAGCATTTGTCTGCTTTAAGTGTTATCCAGAACAACTTCCGTACAAATCTGAAGACAAAAATCCTTTAGATCAAATTCAACTTTATTTATCCATATTGTAACAACGTTTGCCCTTTTATGAGGTCCAACGGGTTTTTTATACAATCTGACGTGATTCGTTCACCCTATGATCTTGATCTAGCCATCTAAGGCGACCCAGTTTAGTTTATAGTCCAGTGGGTAAAACTCGTTGTCTTACCTTAATCATCATCCTTACTGTATCTTATTGATATGTCTAAAGATATCACGGAAACCCACCACAAAAATAAAAATAAAAACAAAGGCACATCACAAGTAGAAAATCAAACTCCACACAGTAACTAGGTATTATGCGAACAATTATGAGTTGGGTTTTCTTTATTTAATCAACGATCTTATATATTATTTTGTATAAAACACCTACGTTTATCGAAGAATACAGTAGCTAAATAATGAAAAAATGTTTCTCTTATTGCAGGCAGTATTTCAGTGCAAGCTGGAGTGTACAGCAAAGGTTCAGGGGGCCACAATTCTTTGCTCGGTGGTTCCGCCTACTCAAGTCAACCTCCACCGACACACAACCACCCTTACTTCGACGCCGTTCCGAGAAATGTCACTGCACTTGTCGGCAAGTCAGCATATCTTACCTGCAAAGTGCGGAACTTGGGGAACAAAAGCGTAAGCACTAATTGCAAATTAATCATATTAAATCATCAAGGAAATATTTGAACAGTTTTATTCGTGATATAACACAAATTATTTGTATACGAAAGAACAAATTTAATGGTAATATAATCCGCAAGTAGCATGTCGCTCTTATTAGACAAAATTACATTTTGTTTTAATACTAGGTACTTCTGAATGCTTAGTTTCTGTTGCCTGTTTTTCAGTGTTTTATTACTATTTTTCATTAATCACGGTTAACAACAATAATCAAATAACAGTACATATTCATAAAGGTGTATAATATATATTTAAATGACCTACAAATGTTGATTGAATTGTCATTAGCTTGCTGGGACGTAATAGTAACGTATTTAATAAAATACATTATTTTTGCATCATGCCTTTTACCCAGGTTATAACTTCGTGTCTTAATCAATAAATTAAACACATTTCTTTTATGCTATATTTTGAAATATTCATTATTCTCTCTACCAATATTTCACGTTCTGTCTATCAAATTGAATATTTTTAAATGCTCTAATAATCAAAAAATAATATTCTTAATACATACCGATTTCTTATTAACGATTACTTGTTGTCATTATCATATTATTATTGATACTTTAGTTACTAATAATCCATCATAGTGAAAAACGCTACGGAGCAATCCTTAATTTGAGTTTCTTTATTTTAGCAATCAGAATATTGGGCAAGAGATAAAACTTTATTTTAATTGAAATCAAACGTGATGTGATTTTTTTCCACAATAATTATATTTTCAAACATCAGGTTTCCTGGATTAGACATCGTGACCTCCACATCCTAACTGTGGGTAGTTACACGTACACTTCAGACCAGCGGTTTCAGGCCTCCCACCACAAGGAAGCGAGTGAGTGGACCCTACAAATAAAATGGGCACAACAGCGGGACGCTGGAATGTATGAGTGCCAGGTGTCTACGCAGCCTGTGAGGAGTTATTTCATAAATCTTAATGTAGTCGGTGAGTCGAAATTGTTTTAAATTTTACATACAAAATTATTTCAGTTTTTTTTAATATCAAAACACTTCATAAATTTCCTTTAAAAGGTTACTTTTGTAGCCCACTTTGTTATAATACATGGTTAGTATAATATTCATGTTATTAGCAGTTGTCATTTTGTTTTCTTTAGTTCCAACTGCAACGATCCTTGGAGGTCCTGACCTCCACGTTGATATGGGAAGTACTATAAACCTCACTTGCAGTATCCGTTTCAGTCCCGAGCCTCCTGCATATATATTTTGGTATCACCAAGATGAGGTAATTTTGAACTACATGTATTTTTTCAATTGTGCAGTTGCTCTCTGTAGCGTAGCGGTTGAATCTCACAATTGTGCGTGAAATGAAATATGTCAGTCAAAAGATCGTAAATAAGAACCTAGAAAGACAAAAGCGCCGCACCCATGGCTTGCTCTATTTAGATAACGGGTATTTTTCAATAAAATTTCCAATCATACGTCTTTACTTTTGAGTTGATATCCAGTGGCTTAAAACTTTTTTGTAGCTCATCACAAGTGAAATATATTTATAAGATTATTATGACAACACATTTAATTATATAAACAGTCCATCTTTTATAATCAATTCAATAAATACAAAATAATTTTGAACAAATAGACACTTTTTTTAATAAACACAATTTGTTTTTACTACTTCCACATATTTATAAAGATCAGGATCAGCTGATAATGCTCGTGATGAGAGAAACCGGTCCTGATCTTTATAAACATGTGTATGAAGCACAAAAAAATTTTGTTTTATTTTTAAAATATAATAACTTCCACCAAGAATTGACAGTTAACATCCTAAAAGTGGAAAAGGTAATTGACAATAAAACAATTTATAAGGTCTCTGTTATCAAAGATCATTTATGCTAATCACATATTCAATGGAAACGAATTTAATTTTCAAAGAAACGATATTCTTTCGACAAAATAACAAAAGCTGAATTGATTCTTGAATTAGTTTTCTCAGAAGAAGGTTTTGCATTAAAAAAAAATAATGTCAAAATGGAACTTTGTTGTTGAAATAGGTGTTTTAAATAAAATATTTCTTCCTATTCTTATTTATCGACGTTGAACTTTTGTGTTACAAGAGTTTCATTGACAATTTCTTCCTTTGTTTTTCTTGTCTTTGACAGAGTCTTCAATTCGCTTTGAGTAAGGTACTTTTTAAATTATTTGTTTTTAATTACCGCTGAAAAAGTTTTCTTTGAAATATAAAGTATCTAAATAGTTTCGTTTTATTCGGATTACTGCCAACTAATTGACACAAAAAATAAACATTTACCCTCTCTACTGTAAGTACATAATAATAAAGGTAATAAAAGGTAAACGCTAGCATTTTGAAAGATCAATAAGTGTCATTACCTCGGGAAATAATACTTTTATTAGGCCACTTTTGAGAAAGGTGATTTCTTAATCTTTACCTGTATTGATCGAAAATTGAAACTGAACAAAAATTTAACAGAAAATATATTAATAACATTATCCGAAGCAAACTTTTACTCAATGAATAAAGGGTATTTTAATAAAATAATTATTTCACACTTGGAATTTAATATTAAGCATTCTTCCACGTAAAATAAATATGTTAAATTTATTAAAACGTGTAATATGAGCAGGGTTTTTAGGTAGCTCAGTGTTACAGCTCACAGCCCATACACTCTTTCACGTACCTATTTAATCATTCACGATGTTAAAATATTCTTACTTATTGACAGGTGATAAGTTACGACTCGTCTCGAGGTGGAGTTTCGGTAGTAACTGAAAAGGGAGAGGTGACTACATCTCGACTCTTGGTTCAGCACGCTGACTTGCCCGATTCGGGAAAATATTCTTGCAGCCCTTCAAACGCTGATGTTGCTAGCGTAAGGGTTCACGTCCTTAATGGTAAGTGGGGTTTATTTATTTTCCAAAAATACTTTTCATCTGTAAATAATACCACCCATATTTGTTAATTCTCTCAAAAACGCGAGTTGCTAGCTATTTATTCCACATATCCGCAAAACCTTATGTAAAATATAAACTCTATTTCCCTGTATTTGACTTCTTTAATGATACACGTTTATTTATTTAAACATATTATGTTATTATTATACAGAAATAGTTTTCGAACATCCGCACTATTTTATACGTGCTTCTGCTATAGAATATTAATACAGAAAGAAATATAAATTTTGTAACTTACGTAAAACTTGTTTGATAAGGTGAAAAAAATAAAGATGTCACAAAATAAATAAAAGCAACTAAAAAAATATTATTTTTATTAATGCCTCAAAATATCAAGAATACAGTACTTCATATACCAGTTTGATATGCATAAATTGCTCCATTTTGAATAACATACGGTGATATAGTTCTCACAATACGAATATTAATAGTATGTTATTACTACGAATGTAGTTTTATACTGTGATTGATGGTTTCATAGGAGAACGTCCGGCTGCCATGCAAACGGGATCCGCAGGCTTATCAAGCAGCGCGCAGCACATCTTACCCCTTCTTCTCTTTCCAATTCTTCATGAAAGGCTTAGATGACTAGACAGGTGACAGAACCTTTAAGGAGCCTGATTTGATTTATATGCGTAATGCATGAACTTCATGAATGTAGTTTATACAACAAAATAATCATAAAAAAATAGTGTCGTTAAAATACTTGGATATTAGAATAAACATATATTTCACATCAAAGAGTTAAAAAATGTCTGAAAATCTTTACTGTGCAGTAGGTAGTATACTTTATACTGTTTTAGTATTTCTGTTGGTTTATAAATTGATCCTCAACTTATAATTAGCTGCGATTTGTTTTTATTTTCTTAAAATAATAAATTGTATACTCACTAACTAGCTGATGCCGGAGTTACAATAATTTAATTAATTTTGATTCAAATAATTGTGTTAAATATGTCTTTGTTGATTCGTAAAATTGATGTAAACATAAATAATTATACCAATTTTAAAGTATCAGCCCCATGACTTGCATATCACCAATAAAGTATTAGAGATATTTGTATGGCTGTATGAAATGATAGTGAAGTTGGATATTTGTATATTTTTCTTATATTTCATTACACTTTTGTATACCACTCAAGTAAAATTTACAAAGTAAATGAGTATTATTCAGTTCTTGGTTCAACAGTAAAATACTGATTTTAATTTTGCTACGATTTTTCGATAAATGAATTGTGTTTTTGTTTCAAAAATAACATTTAAACAATGGTACATATGAAAATAAATTAACAAATTTTCCAGTAGCATTTGTGAATAATACTTGAAATCGTATATGATTTTTGAAGAAGAGACATATTATCGAAAAAAATAACAAAATAGAACTCAAAAAGAGCCGGTAAAAAACCATTGGAGTGAATCAATGATTAATTCGTTATCTTTATATTGTTTTCTCAAAAAATAAATTCAATACAAATTATTATGTCATTATTATAGGAAACATTATCCTTGACAATTTCAAAAAAATCTTTACAATTATTGTATAATTTACCATAATTTTATGGTACTTTTGTTTTAATGTGAATTATAGGAGCTTGAGTTTTACAACTTACTGGAATATGTAATAAACAGTTCACATCCTGTCGACTGAATGCAGAAAAAATATATTTGTCTTTTTGTATATCATTTGTGATTTCAGTTTTGTATATAGTTACACTATTTTTGAAATAAGTTGTAGCGAATTATTACATGGAACATGTAAAAAAAATGACGATGGGTCTAGAATCTAGACTCAGTCTAAATATATTATGTATAAGGTGTAAATAGACAATATTTTGTTAGATTTTTTATAGAAATACTTTACATAAAATAATGTAGATACGATTGGGAAAGAGTAATAGATAATTCATGTATAAAATTATGTAAGCTTAAGTTATTTAATGTACATTTAAATGTAATATAGATTATTTGAAAACATGCATCTCAAGTGATGCAGTTTTAAATTCATTAGTATTTATGAAGACAGAATATTTTTGTTTCGTTTTATTGACCAAAATTCTCTGTTTAGTAATCAATTTTATTATTGGAATTGGTGTAAAAGATGCTTTTTCAGTGTTTAGTACTTTTTAGCGTATTAGTAACATATTATTTATTGTAAACTAAAAGAAGAAAATGAAATGTTTTCTCATTACTATAATGTTTTGTACGACAATTGACATCATTTTTCAAATAAATGAGCTTAAATCGTAAATGATATTCTAAATGTTTTATTCCAAAAAATAGGTTACCCGTTAGTCAAACATTTGTAAATTCAGTAAAATGCACTATAAAGATATATATGAATAACTAAAGAGTTGAAAGAAGAGGTACAAGTAACCTCAAGCAACGAAATTCCAGAAAATATTTTATTTAGCATGAAAATAAAATGTATTGAACAAATAAAGATATATTCCGGCTGTCTCTTGAAGTTAAATAACATTGAGTAGATTTTTTTAAATGTTTTAAAACTATTCCATTAAAATATATAAATATTTATAATCAAAACGGTGTTTATTACATAGTATATATATATTATAATATAAAGTGAAATGACTGGAAAAGAGTTAAGTAGTTACTTATAATTTTAAAAGAAATATCAATTTTTAATATATTAGTTAAAAATTAAGCAGTAAATATGTGTAAAAATACTTCAATAGTCTACTAGCCATTAATATAAATTTTAGTTAAAAAATCAATATAATTATGATAAAAATTAAATGTTACTATTTAGTTTATATGTTAAAGAGAAAATTATAAATATTTAATATTTGACCAATGAATTTTTCGTTATGTAATTAAAATTATACCAAATGAAAGCATCTTTTTATTTTTTTAAATAATGATCCCTTTTGTAAGATTTTATGGTGACTGATAAGTAAATAGTTTTGTTCAATATTAAAGTTTTGTAACACTTTTGAAATTACATTATGTAAATATACCATACTGAGACCAAAATAACTAATTTTTCATTAATATGTTTTTATTGAAAAGTAAAAATGTATTTGTGATGAAATCAAACAGACATTTTCTTTGACAAGTAACATCAAAAACCAACGCTTTGGCAAGGAAATAAGACATGCAAAGTGTTTACTATGTCTTAGAGATCTGCACGGGCTCATACTTTAAAGAAGTATCTACTCCAAGTGCGGTACCACAAACCACAGCTAAGCTCGGGCAAAGAGTTTACATTGAATTTTGTTAAAATAAAAAGTTTTAAAGTTGAAGTCGACCTTTTTTAACGTAAATAAATTTTGACCATATGTCGCTTATTATTAATAAAATATGAATTTATTTAATAAAGGAAACCAAAAAAAAATTTCCATGTATTTGGCGGTAACTTTGTGGAAATTCATTTTTAATATAAAATTAAAATTGATTACTTAGTTATTCCACTGGCTGTGTTACTAAATGTGTGAATAATTTTACTGAAATGGTCATAACTTTAATAAAAATAATAACGTAAAAATACTCCATCGAGTAAATAAAAATGTATTAAAATGAATAGTTTAGACTTTTTAGAAATTAATAAAACCATCAACAACAATAATCGATTATTAGTAAATAATATTTTAAATTGGGCAGTTGGCTCAGCAGTATTAAATTTATTTCCCTTGGGATTTTCACCTCCAAACGCTAGTAATATTTTTTTTGATTAGTTGTGTTATGGTAATAAGTGTCATTATCTTTTGTGTCTTACCCCCTCCCCACGTTCAGTAGATTGAAACAAACCCACCCTATCTTTCATTTTTAATTTGAGAATTAGAACCATTGCTTACCTTAGAAATAAATAACTTTTGCGATACAGCTAAAAGTTATAGTTGCGATATAATAAAGCAAACCATGTGTCACATTTAGTAAAATATCCAGTGGATTATCTAAGGTATCAATTTTAATTTACATTTAAAAATTATTGTTAATTCTAAAATATAGCAGTATTTGATAGTTTTTACCTTAGATATAGTCGTTCAACTCACCTGAGTCAGTTTTTCAGACCGGGCCTGACGGTTGGGCCCAGTTCCGTGCAGACGTCTACTGTTCATACACAATGCGCAGTAGCTTTAGTCCCAGCTTACAATCTATAATCCTGCTTTGTTTGTCATACACAGAATGCATGAAGACTATTCTATGATATTCAATACAGCTTTTGATATGTTTACTTTCAGTGCAAATATCCATTCAGTGTGTTCACCTTCCAAAGACTGATTCTTTTACACTTCAAATATTGTAATTATTTTGATTTGAAAATGAACTTCTTTTTTTGATGAATTTACATTTTTAAAATTTATTTTTTTATGACAGGTTTATATGTTCGGAGTTTTATTACGAGAATATAATACATATATTGACGTATATATTGACGATCTTTATGGCCCAGTGATACCGTTGTATGGCTTCCACACTAATAAATTCTGTTTGAAATCCTCAAATCTTCATATAAATGTATTGAGATAATATAAAATATTCAAAAGCGTGGATACATGAGATGTTTTCAACCCTTTAAACCAACCCTTTCAAATACTGAAAACGGAATCTTTACTAGCGATCTAGCGATCAAATTGCAATTAATCAGTCTTTCTCTAGCCTAATTCTTTCTCCTAATCCATACTTTCTCTGTAAGAGGTAGGCAACTGAATAACATCCGGATATCGTTTAATAACATATACTGATATTCTGTACATGTCGGGTCCGAGGTGTAGTGGTCAACGTCGTTGGCCACAGTTACGAATGTCTCGGGTTCATGTATCGGTACGGACGATTTCATAAATTGATTTTTCAACCGATTTATATATTTCTATTCGTAGCCATGATTTTTTCTAATGTCTAAAGATTCCTCCCACCCATATGATGCTAAAAAATGGGTTTTTCAAGAACGATTAACTAACCACTATTCCTATCCTAGCCCTGTCCTTCTATCCCTACTCTTCAAAAAAGAGAGTTTGAGAAACTGAGTAACGAGCGTTCTCGTAGAAAGCTTATGTTGAAATACCTCTATTAGGAAGCCATCTGATCCACATTGAGAGTGAGTATGGTAAAAAATATACATATATTTTTTATCGAGATTCCATATGCTACTCAGTGGCAGGGAACAACGTTTAAAAAATCGTAGAATGTATTTTTCACATACTCTTGGTAATGAATAAATATCCAGGTTTTTCATGATGGAAACTAAAAATCCATGTTGATGTGTGTTAATATTACGTAGCTTTTCAGCTTTCATCCCGCTAGGTCTTGCAGTTAAGATTTAAAAATATTTTGTTGAATATCTCAAGCTAAATAATAATTCGTATCAAAAGTCTTAGATATTAGTGATATTTATATCTTTTTCCATCCCCTCTACACACCCTCATTGTCTCACCTAATTACTCAACATTATTTAGGAACAATTAAGACAAAGCGATTGAATTACAAGGATTTTTTGTCTTTTAAAAATGTTTTGTACTACTTCCAGATGTTTTCAATGATCTGGACTAATTTTGCTCATCGCTAGTTTTATCAACTGACGATAATGCTGAATTGTCAGTTGATAATGATAGCGATGAGAAAATATGGTGCCGATCATTATAAACATAAGAAAGTAGTACAAAACAAATTGTGCTTTATTTTTAAAATACAATGCCTTTCCACGAAAAATAATTGACAGTTTTACAACACTTTAAAAGTGAAAAAAAATCTTTTAAGAAAACGCGAAAAATTTATGATAGGAAAGTAAATGTCATCAAATAACAATTTTCAAACTCATATCAAACTGTGATGCATGTAAAAAATCTTGCTGTAAATAACATTGTAAAGACATGTAATTTTCAAGTTGTAAGTTTCTTCGTAAATTATGCATTTGAGGAGAACAATTGCACCCAATGGTAAATAGTTTGCATATGTATGCGTAGTCTTGCTACAAATCACTATGTTTGTTTGGATGCGTGATGTCATCAATAATATTGACTCATAGGTCAATTGATTATTCATTTGCTGATAGAGAATCAAAGTACATGCCCTTTGATCATGAATTGTTCACAATCGCTAACTTAAAAATAATTTCGATTACCGTATACAAAGATACAATCTCTACTTTATAGCGCAAAATACATGTAGAAATATGTATGTTTGTATGTCTGTCGGTCACAACAACTCCTCCCAAACGGTGTACAGTAGCGAAGTGAAATTTTCACATGTCATTTTAGCTGTCATTTTAGTTCAATTATGCTATTTTAAACTTTCAACTGTCAACATTTAACTTTTGATATAATTATAATTTTTTTACGCTGTTTAATGTTCAGTACAGTGTTGAGTGTAAATTTTTTCAAGTTCGATAAATAGGTCAAAAGCATTTTCGATACACAATAAACGTCTGCTACTCAATATTTCAATTGGTCGTTACATTATTATCGTTAAATATTTAAACTATTGTAGCTATATTTTCGCTGAAATACTGCAAGATATAATAATTTTGGAAATTGGTTATAGTAAGTCATGATTAAGTACTGAAGGATTATTTCTCCATCCAACGATAAGCCTAGGCTCTGAATTTTTAATTTATCGTAAGACAAAGTTATAAAACATTATTCAATTTACTAGAAAATCAAAATATGTGAAATTCAAATATTCCGGTACAGCGTAGAAATTGTTTTAGATAACACATTTTATAGATGATAGATTATTTGTTCTTAGCTTTAAGCTGATCGCTACGACGTAGAATCGTAAAGAGCAAGCTATGTTTATCTCAATTTAATTCACATATTAGATATTGAATTAAAATGCATATTATCTTCTTAGTAAATAGTACTTTACGATTCCTTCTTATTAGAATGAAGTGTTAGTTTTTACATGAAGCGATTGTGATTTGATACAATATTATTTGACTCGTGCGATGCTTAGGTAATGTAAATCTGCTTTTTGTTGTAGCTGATAAGCGCTGCGTAAGATAAATGATAAACAAAACACAAAGCGATTTTTCTTTTTAGCAAAAAACTTTCGTGAGAATAAGAGTTTTTCTTAGTCAGACGTATAGAAAAAATAAATTGCTTTTAGGTGTTACTTTGAATTTCAATCGGTTTTCTTCAAATTACTTTCAAAATGTACCTATGCGGTTTTAAAAAAAATATTTTTCATTCATTTATCATTCCTAAGCATTGTAATGATTATAATTCGTTACTGCTTGTTTAAAACAACATTAAATTGAAGTTAATATCTAATAATTTAGTAAAAAATCTTTCAGCAATTTTAAAACCGTATCTTAAAAACTGTTCTGATCATTACCGTGAGTTTATAAAGAGCAATTAAGTTTAACCTCACAGCCCGTCATCTATTTTATCAATGGCAGCCTTCCACAACGCATTTACATTTAAAGAAAAAACAAACTTCCATATTTTATTAAATCTTATTAATAAAAAATAATATTATATTTTTTTTAATAACCTAGATATTTTTTAAACCACAATGACATTATTGGATGATTTATAAGTAAATTATTATGTTTTAGATTAAATATTATCATTTAAAATTTACAAGAATAAAAATAGAAATTTTGAATTGTTGTCATTAACGACCTGGGTTTCGCCTTTTGGCATCTTCAAGTATTCGAGTACACGAATAGACTCAAATTGACAGACAGTAAACAGTGTCTTTTGCAACATTTTTGTTTGAAAACATGGGGGATCATAAATTATTTTATCAAGAACTTTTGGAAAACAATAGAACCCAGTTAAATTCCTTGCCAATTCTGAACGAACTTCTGAATCTACCAAAATCTCCGTTGCTGTATCCTCTACGTGGATAATTTCGTAAGAAACCTAAATTAACAATCGGAGAATATTGATATTCCCATATTAATAAATTCATCTATAGTCACCCAACAGAACTCACTAAATTTGGAATGATTGTATATATTTATCCTTTCTTTGAATTGCATTTCAAAACCCACAATGCTATTTATTATAAGTGTGAAATCACTGGTAATTCTGATATTGGCTAACCGCCGGCAATTCGCTATTTTGTTAATGCGTTTGTTTTCCAAACAAAGATTAAGGCTATTCTCGTAATTTTTAACTCAGGTATCAGTGTGACTTATATTATTTTATCTTATAAATAATATTTTTTCGTATTTGTATCTTGTATATAAACATTAGACACTTTTTACTGTCTGTAAATTCGAGTCCATTCGTGCACTCGAATGCCTGAAGATGCTGAAAGGCGAAACCCGGATCGTTATTGACAAAATAAATAGAAATGTACTAAATCTCAAAAATTCAAATTTGATATAGAAATTTCATCAAGCACTCTCAGTCGATGTCTTAGATTTAGGAAATGTTTTTGTGTAGTGCAATATAAAGTTTAACTTGTGAAATTTCGTACACAGGATAAAGGTATTTCGGATAAAACATGAAAACAAAAAAAAACATTTTTAGTATTGTATTATAAGCTTCGCCAGCAATTGCGCTCTTGCGTAGATCAAATTTATTTTTCATATATTTATTAAAGTGAGTATATATTCCTTAAAATAAATGGCACACTAAGCTAAAATTCTTCGACATTATGAAAAATCTTAAAAGCTGTAAATAATTAGTATATGACATAATATATTTTCAAACCATTTGGCTAGTTGGCTATGCCTTTCGAATACAAATAATTTGTATTGTAAAAAGCGTCTCCCCTATTCCACGCCCTTCTAAAATTCAAATCTACTATTCTCTCAATCTCTTGAATGTAAAATTAACAATAATCAAAGTATCTTAATAAAGACAAACATTTTTATCACACCACAGGGCGCTTAATCTGAAAATTCTTCATATGAAAGCAAAACACTTTTCCTACTTACATACACCACAAGTAAAAAAAAAGTTTTCAATTTTGATTTTTATTTTATTGTAATAAATATTATTTCAACAAGGAATGTTAGTTTTTTTGTTTAATTAATATTTCATTACACAAACTTAATGTAATTATAAACGAGAGCCAAATAGTTCAGTTTTCATTAAAATATTATTATATTTATGTAAAAACATTTCATGCTGTATTTTTGAAAAAGAGAATGTTGGGTTGACTAACAGATCAAATTACCAAACAGAGATAAAAGCATTCGACATATATTGTTTTACCAATTATTTGAAAAGGCTTGAATTTCAATTCAACGATCAAATTGAAAATTGAAACTTAAAGAGAGATATGTTAGAGAAAAGATAGTGTTGAATACTAAAAATCGAAACATCTCAATTCCTAGAAGACGACATTCAATATTTGCCCATTTAGACACTTTTGGAGTGTATTTTTCGCCATTCAACTCTTTCAGCAAACTTCCAGAAGCTTGTGAGCCGATATTTTATCTCTGAGTTTCACAGTTATGGCGTCATATTTCCACCTGACCTCTCACGTTACCGGTTATTATGGTACAGCCAGCCAGGTTGCCGTATCCCTAGTACCAATTTCCGTTGTTTACAGCATAGTGTCGCTAGAAAGTTTACGGTGTACAAGAGAGATGATACTGCTTTACTATTTACTGAAAGTTTATAGTCAAATTTTTACCTTAACAAATAAATCATACAGATTATAAAAACTGTCATGGAAAGCAATAGTTTTTTTATACAAAAATATAACCATGTTATCTATTGAAGAAAAAGTTTTGATCAATTTTTTAAAATTCATTAGGGTACTGAACTTGTACCCAAAGCGAAAAAAGTTATTCCTGTTTAAAAATGATACTAGGAATGTGTAAGGAAACGTCCCTTAAGACTTAGTTACATTCAGTCTAGTGTGCAGGAAGTTAAGTAATAAATAATAATAATGCATATTAAAAAGAGTATATGTTTTTAAGAATTTCATTCCAATCGCTTTTTATAGGACGTCAACTTTTTGAATGCCTTGCAATTTATTTGTCAGAGATGAAGCCAAGTCGACACGTCTGACAAGTATCAAGTATCAGAATTGCAAAAATAGTCCGTGTCAGTTTTTCAAAGACAAAAGATGAGTAAAACACCAATCAATCAAATATTAAATTGAAAATGAATTTGTCCCCTTCGGGAATTGATTCAGAAGTTTTCATTCGCTGTGCGAGAATCATAAACGTATTTTTATGGTCAAAATATGGTTACACTAATGTTTAATATAAACGTTGAAATATGTTATGAAAATATGTACGATATTTAAAAAAACTTGATAAACATGTTATTTACTGTCTGATTTGGGTTAAAATTTGCTTGTGAGAGGCAGTACAGCAAAAAGTATTCCCTAGTCACGCATTTTATATGATTCCAGATAACCAAAACATTTTCTATTTATGTTTGTAGTCATAGAAAGAACAAACGACAAATGACACTCTGGAAAAATAGAAACCATATGCATAAAAAAGAATGAGGCGCCTGGTAGGTATTATATAAAGAGTTTAAGTCCAAGAATGCGCTACATCCTTTCTTTGTTTTCAATACTTTTGTCGTTCGAAATGAGAGCAAAACTCCAAACAAGTAAAATAAATTGGATTTCAGTTCGGATTTATGTAAGAATCCACTTTCAGGCTTTGCTGCAAAATTTTCTTTGAGAGAAAATGCGAGCTTTCAAGGTGAAAAATGTTTTTTCTTGAATATCCCGAACATGAAACCATATCGTAGAAAGTACGTAAAACTTTTTTTATAAAAACTGACCTTGATTGGTTACTTTCTATATGAACAAGATTGAATGCTTGATTGCTATTTTCAACGAACTATTTACAAAAAAAGTTTAATTCAACAAATTAGTAACATTCTTCAACGAATAATACACAATAGTTAAATTAGAATCTTAAATAAATATATTTTCAAGTGTTTCTGTTCTTAAAAAGTATCCTCATACTTAATGTGCTGACATTGAAAAAATATATTTTTAAAACGTGTATAAATAAATTGAAAATTGATTTTTATTATTTGTTTCTGGAAAATTAGTTTTGGAGGTATCTGCAAACATGTATCAAAAGAAAACATTTATCATTATTGTTTTCAAGAAAGCAGGGGGCGTAAGGATGAATATGAAGAAAGAAGGTATCTTGTTTAAAACATGGTTTATCAAAAAAATCAACTTTTGAAACTTTTATTAATTTCATAGAATTAAATACAGTTTGTTTTCAAACATATGTATTATAAAATATTGTTTACATTGTTGATTAGTTCTACATCATTATTATTTTATTTCTGTAACATAATAATTTAAAAAGCTTAACTTTAAGGACGTATATTAATTATTTTTATGAGGCATATAGCGCATCTATGAATTAAAATTCAAAATAATAAAATATACACAGAATCATATACAGATAGTGACAAAAACACAAATTTACTTATATATTATGATGTTTCTAGTACTTATTACAATTAAATGTCCTCAGTATAAAAAGCACTAAATGTTCCCACTACGCCATTAACAATGATTTCATTTGAAACGCATTCGTGATAATTATGAATGAATGGTAGAGAGATCATACATTGCATAATCACGAAGGCGTGTCTCGGGGAAATCCAGTATTAACTACTGGCAACTGCGTTAAACTCAATTGATTGCCAGCATCAATCTGCGCGGGGCCCTTAGGCGGTGTGCCGAATACACCAAGGAAGGATTGATGCGTTAATTAGCTAAGCGCTCCTGAAAAAACGATTTCCATTGCTAAACGTCAAGGATACGTCTTAGTAAGAATCTTTTGACGCTTTTGAACGGACAATCAATGTCCATTGAGTTAGAAATTTTGATTTGCTAAATTTATTTTATTATTATCATAATTTATGTATGTATTCTAATGCATTTATGATTTCATTGTTCCACACATCTCTCGATATAAATGGTAGGTTGGTTCCTTAAAATCACAGTTTTATTCAAAACCATGTACAAACAAAGGTTATATTTATGAAGTTTTAATAAAACAAGTAGTCTATATTAGAAATGGTAATGTAGTAAGTATATAAAAATCAAATTTTTTTTTACTTTAAACACTAAAATCAAGTCAATCAAAGGAGAGGTAATATCTCTCCCTCCATTGAACATATTATATTCTGCCTAATATTGCTTTAAAATGATATGTATTAAAAACGTTGTATCATATTTAAAGTTTTATAATTAAGACCATAATCATGGCTTATTATTTTGTTTCATAAAATGAATTTTGTATTTTAAAGTGTATTTATTATTACAATCATTTTTTAGAACATACAGCAAAAAAATAACAAATTTTAAAAGATTATATATCTTAATTTTAGTCTTTTAGGGACACAGTGGTTATAAACAGGATTTCACTTGCACCAAGCTGAATAGGAAAATTAATTCTGGTCTAATGTCTCACTCAATATTTGACTAATACATATTTTGTGTTTTCGTATTTAAGTAAAAAAAAATATGTAAAAGTCGTCATATCAAAGTTATATCAACAACGAATAAAGCTTTTCTATAAACTGAGTAAAAACTCATTTAATAAATTATTATTGAATGGCAGATATTTTTTACACATAGAGTAAAAAAAGTTGTTGGGCTCCATGACCTTTACGAATAAAAAGCGTTTGAAAAGATAAATTATCACTGTGCAGATATAAGAAACGTAAAAGCTAAAATACGTTTGATTAATACGAGGTTCATCGAATGATTCTAAACTCCTATTTTTCTTTCCGCTATTGGAGCGATGGGACAAAGCCTAGTTTAGTATTCCGCAGATCGCTGAACATTGTTTTATATGTCCCGGGGGCATTTTTAAACAAGAAGTGAAACTCGTTTCATAAAATCCACGGTTCAATTTTATTGGTCGTGCTTAAATACTTTAGATACGGCTATAAAATCAAAATGCGACAGAAGCATGCACTAAATTTTAGAATCATTGATTTTTCATCTCATTAATAATAAGTTGATAACGGAATAAAAATGTCTATACTTCTATTATCATAACACCCAACTATGTTTTTGTAGATTATATGATAAAACTAGTAATAATCAAAATTACCAATTTATAGTAAAATAAAACGTTTTTTTTAACAATGACAAAACCATACTTAAAACATCATTAGTGGGCAAAAATCATCTATATCATTTCTTATTTACCATAAACAGTATCAGGTTTTGAAAAAATCTGACAAAAAACATCAATTTAGTGCCTAACAACCGGATGTATCGCTTTTCCAATAATTTGTTTCGTTGTCGAATGACAACGCTTGTCGGATTTTGTTTCTATAAACGCTTGAATAAACATTGAATATTTGCAGTAGAAAGAATCGCAAAATTTCCTACGGATCTTATAAAGGCTTCATTGGTTCATAAGAAAAATGTAGAGCAGTAAACGACAAAGATCAACAGTCAGAAATCGTATTGGGGAATATTGACTCCCTACTTTTACTTCAGTAGGTTGTGATTTTTGTGAAGTTATTTTGTCCATTTTGTGTCGAAAATTGTTTTGGGTAGATAAATCTTAATAATGTTCATCCCATATGGTATGCCAGAATGTAGTGATTTTTATTACGATTGCTCTAATAACCGAGGACGTTTATCAATTTAGGGCATTAGCATTGTCCATTATGATGTTTTTTGAAATATTCGTATACATGTATGATGGTTCTAAGCGGGCAGGCGTTATTGCGGGATTATGAGAGTATCATTCATTTAATCGTAAAAAATAAACGCGAATTTCAAAATTTTACATGGATGTGTAAAATAAATGAGGTGTTTTTCAACTCCTCACATTAAATTAAAATTAAAATGAAGGGAAACAAGTCAATTTACAAAAAAAAAAGCAACATTGAAATATGATAATTATTTTTGAATGATAGTGTATTTTTCTAACGTATTAATTTTAAAAAAATGCCTAAATATTAAAACTATTGTGTACACACATAAATTAGAGGCAAAGAATATAAAATAAAATAAAAATATATGTGAGTCTCTAAACTCGCTCCCAGTAGAGTTTTGAGAAAATCACAAAAAACCTTTATGGGTAGTATGCTAGCTTTAAGTATAATTTATATAGTATAATCACATGAAAAACGACATTTTTAAATTTGGAAAAATTTGAAATTTCGAACAGGGGACGATATCGGAAGAAATTTTAATCTTGCAACTAGAAATTTGATAGATTTATTGATATACCGTACAATTACATTTAAAAGTTATTTAATGGAAAAATCGCCAGGAGCATGCTTAGCGACATAGCGACACTTATTATGTATTTTGATTTCTGAGTATTACGACTACCTACGCTTAAAGTGTTTGCCATTTTTCGATTCATACTCACTCCATCACATTTAAATTAAAAATTTGCATAGGAATGACTTAAAATCCTCGAACGAATATTAATATTTAAAAATGATTTTGCTTGAACTTACACCCTGAACCGCTACCACAGTAAGCGGCGCACGCAAACTCTCTCTTCGGGTGAAAAAATATTTATTTTTATTTGAGAGTCGGGTAGTGAATCTGCGGCAAGCCCAGTAGCGATTATAAGCTCACCATTTTGAAATCCCGCCCAACTGGCTGGCATGCAAACACCCCGCGTTTTGTTAATCACAGAGGTTGCCCGATGAATTATTATAGCACAAGTATTTTTCTTCACTAAAGGCCATACAGGAGAGGTGTGACCAAATAGCCTTGTGGTGAAAGCTTTAAAAAATAATGAATGATTGAAATTGAATAATAATATCACCCTTTTAATATTACGCATCAATAATATGTTTGAAAAAACCTAAGCTCTTCATGAATGTATGGCACCTCCACTTTAGCGCGCGGGACCTTAGCGCGCGATATAAGATAATTTTGTAGACTGCTCGTCTAAAGAAATTTACTTACATAAATGATATTTTGTGTTAAAATTACATCTTATTTAAAATAAATTAGTACTTTTACAGAGCAATCTAAGAAAATTTTATCGATTGGTAAAAAAATTATGAGATAAGGACCATAAAGCCATAATTCCATCAACGCGAAATTTCCAAATTCTATTTAAAATACATGTATGAGTGTTCATCTAATTTCATATGATTAACGCTTAACCCGTAGATGTTGCTTATTTATCCCATGTTTTTTTCAATGTACATATCGTCTATATATTAATGCGGAGAGGCATCCGGCGTCCGTGGAGCAGTTGGTAAATTTTTGTTGAGATACCCCCATTAGGAGACCATATGCTCCACATTGGGAGCGGACATGGAAAAAAAATTAAACCAAAATTTGTTTTGACTTAATGATGAGGTAATGTTACTCGGTGTACGTTTGATAATTAACCAAAACACTCAAGGTCATATCTATTTAAATGGCTAAGATACATTCTGTTTTAATTTTTTTTAAATAAAACACAATTCATTTGTACACTTCCACATGTTTACAATGATCAGGGCTGGATTCGCTCATGACGAGAATTATCAACTGATGTTGTACAAATGAATTGTGTTTTATTTTTAAAAATATAATGCCTTTCCACCAAGAATTGATACTTAACACCGTAAAATTGATTCTTTTTTAAGGCAAAAACACATACATTTCTACAGCAAAAACGCATTAAAGAGACTTAATGCATTTTTGTAGACCATTTTGATTTACAAAATGGTGCGAGTCACACTTAATACTGTATTACTGAAATTATTAGTGTGATACTGTTATCAACTCCGTGGCGCAGATGGTAACGTCGTTTGCTACTATTACGGATGTCTAGGGCTCAAATCCCGGTGCGAACAGTTTCATAAATTGATCTTTCAATCGATTTATGAATTTCTATTCGTAGTCATGAATGTTTGTGATGTCTAGAACTCCCTCCTTCCCAAAAACGGGGCGTAGGGAGAGTGATTAGCTGACCACTAGTTCTGTCCCAGCCCTATCCTTCTAACCCTACTCTTTGAAAAAAGAGAGGTTGAGCAACTGAGTAACAAGCAGTTCTCATAGAAAAATTCTGTTTAGATACTTCCATTAAGAGAACATATGCTCCACATTGAAAGCGGACATGGAAAAAAATACTATATGGACTGCGTGTTTGTAAAATTCATAGCCATAATAATGAATCTGCGTCCAGCCGATATCAAGCTTAGAAGTTTTACTTCAATGGAAGAAAATACCTTAATAGGGTGGGGAACATTATATGTACAAGGATTATTATTGCAATGTTCATTTTTTTTTTCATTTTTATTATCGACATACAATGAAATGAGAAACAAGATAAATTCTGTTTTAAGTCGAATGCACATACATCTCTAGAGTGAAAACGCTATAAATATACTTTGTAAATCATTTTGATTGAAAAAGTCGTGCGAGTCTGCATTAAGTTACACCTCATACTATATCATTGAAAGTATAAGTGTGTTACTGTTATTGAACAGTATTCCAAAATAATTTCAAGGACTGAAAACATATTGAAAACAAAATTGAATTGAAGTGAATTGGAGTCATAAGTTATTGTTCCTTTTAAGGTGCACTATGTTTTTTTAAGTTAAACACAATTTGTCTGTGCTAATTCTACATGTTTATAATGAGTGGTTTAGCTCATCACGAGCATTATCAACTAATACTAGTTTTGATATAACTGAGATTAAAAGTTTTTTTTGCTATAACCTTTTTAAATATATGAAACGTCATGAAGTTAGGTATATCAAATTACGGATTGCTTTATTGATTATAAATTTATATATGTGTCACTAAAAATTATTACAATTTTGCTACTTTTTTGAACAAAAATAAAGGTCGTACACAACTTGCTTTTTCGCTGACGAATTAAATTAAGAACATGAGATAAAACCGTGTATGGCAGATACGATCATAACTATTTTTAATGCGTCTTTGTTATTTATACAATGACAAAATAATAATACTAAATAAAAAGAATAATTAACAGACAAAATATATTTGCCTTTAAAAAATTGAATACAATTTGTTTGTACTACTTCCACCTGTGTATAATGATCAAGACCCATTTCGGTCATCACGAGTATTATCAACTGATGAGCAAAACCGGTCCTGATCATCATAAACATGTAGAAGTAGTACAAAAAAATGGTGTTTTATTTTTAAAATATAATGTTTTTGCACCAAGAATTGACAGAAGTGACAGAACACCATACAATGGTACTATACTTGTTTAATATCATAACCTAAAACTATTTATCGTAAATTCTGTTTTGTTAAATACCATTAAAATCCTTTGTAAACAAAACAAAAGAATAACTCAATAGTACTATATGGACTGCATGTTTGTAGAATTCATAGCCATAATAATGAATGATAGCAAGCTTAGAAGTTTCACTTTCAAAGAAATTAAATATGTATAATTTTTTTACTTAAGTGATGAAGCTACCAAAAAATGCATGGGCAAAAACATATGAAAAAAGTCAATAACCAAAATATGTTATAGATACGAATGATGATTGAAGAAATGTTTAATTAAGTAAATAATAATTTTTGACAAATATTTATTAAAAAAATATAAATAAAACTGACAAATATATTTTATCTGTTAATAATTCTTTTTATTTAAAATTATTTTTTCATTGTATAAATAATAAATACGCATTAAAAATAGGTATAATCATATCCTCCATATGCGGTATATCTCATTTTATAATTTAATTCTCCGCGCGCTAAGGTCGGCGCACAATGGTAGGCGCGCTAAAGTCGGCGCGCTAAGGTCGCTGCATTTTTGCACAACTGATTTTTATCAGTAGCAAAAATTATATGGAGCGGAAATAATCTAAAATATTATAAATTTTATTGAGCGCTCCCTTCATATTTAACGAAAATTGTTGTCTTACAAAAAATGATCTTTTTTATTTTCGCTGATTCATTTGAGAATTATTTTTATAGATCAACATTATTTCTTTAAACTTATAAAAATATTGAGCCTAGGTAACAAAAAGATGATTATTGATTTTTCCGGGTCTGGATAAAAATGTTTTACCTTTGATTATTATTTTGGAGAATTTTAGAAGTTATTTACCTTTAAACTTAAGAAAAAAGTTAGAAATTGATCATCATTTGAAGTTTTTCAACAGTTGAAAAAAATGTAAACAAGGACTTGATATTTACGGAATATTTACAATTTTTTTATTTGGAAGTTTGTAAGTTACCCAATGAAGTTAGCTTATATTAAAAGAAATGCTTAAAAATTGGATAAAAGTCAGTGCTCTTTAGATATTCACATATAAAACACTTATTTCAGCATTGCATGCTTCCGTTAGAACTAGTTGCATATTATATACTTTCTTCTGCTACAGAACTAAAATTAATGAAATAGTTTTTGAGGTCAATAATTCTTTAAATTATTATTCATTAATGGATAAAAAAATACTGGAAGTAAATCTATCTTGTTTTTGAAATATTAATTTGTATTACCAATGGTAAATGATTTTTAAAATGTTAGAAATATAATTTGTTTATGATTACAACTTTCATTATTTCATAAAAAATATGAAATTCTCTCTTTTATGGTACAATGTGCGGTAAAGAAGCTTCAAATAAAACCTTTTACCAACTCAAACAAGGTGGAGCAAATGCTTTTCCGAGTAGTGAACATGCCTGTTCGAATACCTTTCTCCTTCTAAAAATTACTGAATATCTTTAAAAGTTCTCAGAATATGTAAACTAGTTTTCCAACATTCGCACCGTATTAACTTATTTGAGAATACGCCAAAACGGGTGTCACGGCAAGGGATGACGTGAAACATTGTCAAGTAGGAGGGAATTTAAAATAAGCTGCAAAGTTTGAAAGCTTAAATGAGAAAAAGTTTTTCTTCGGCTTTCGGTGCTTTTGCCTTGGGCTTTTGTGTCATGTTTTCTGCTATAATTTTGTGTCATACACACGCCAGAACTACTTCTTCTCGCTATTTGGGATACCCCTTGGGGATATCCAAGTTTCTAATTCGCATTTTGGAGACTAAGTAGACCAGTAAGCTAAGCCGTTTTTCACCTCATATGATGTGTCCTTTGCAGTTGTAATATTCACACTTTAAGTCGAATAAGGCTCCAATGCAAAACGAATGCTCTTGCATTTACGATTTTACTTATAAAATGATGTATAGTCATGTTTATTTTCTTAAATTAAAAAAAAAACATTTTTCGATAGTACTATTTATCAACCATGTCCGATCTCAATGTCATGCATATGGACTCCTTTCAGAAAAGCTGGTTATTTAGTCGCGTTACCTCTCTTTTTTGGAGAAGATAAGAATTTTTATTCTAAGCCTCTTCTAGGTTTAGGAAATGACTAGTCGTTGGCTACTCACTCTTGCTATGGCTCCGATCTCGGATTGGATAGGTGGGAGGGAGTATAAACATTATAGATTACTATGGATGGACACAAATTGATTATCGATTTCAATTAATTATGCGTAAGTGATGTATCATACTTATACTACATATAAATTATTGAGCACAGAAAACGCAAAAGATTACCTTTAATGTTGCGGCGATAGTTCCTCTAGACATTTTTCAAAAAACCATTGTTAGATTACGGATACTTCATGGCTGATAGACATAATGGGTAGGTCGTTCTAAGCTTTGGACGGAGCAAAAGCTCCACGTGCCCATGCAAGGGTGATTTTTTTATCACCCTTGCTTCAGTAAAAGCTATTTTTCCGCTCTTAGGGACATAAAACATTTCTCGCTGGGTAAGCTCTGTTTTCTAGCCACAAATCAGAGCTGATTTGGTAGTATGAGATTTATATTTGTCGCCTTCTTGCGGTCGCGTAGTTACTACCATAGTGCTGGTATACTACCCTTTCGTGTTATTGCTCTTGCATCAATTCACTCTGCGTTTTAAAGGTAACATAGACAGGGCTATTCAAAGAATTCTACATCTTTTCCTTGGCTGAAGAAATTAAAAAAAAGTGTTATGTTTAGAGATTCTTGAAATAGATTATACGTTTAAAAAAGCTAATTATAATTATAATTAATAACAGAGCAAAATGAGGGGAAATAATATTATTATAGATTACCGGAAGGCAATCTTAATGTCACAGAGCAGAGTTGTTGTGCTTTAATATGCTTTATTAAATTATTAAAATGAAAATAAATCAGTTACAGTTATCTTAATTTAATACGTATGTGTTAAGTTATGTTTATAATATGTGTGTTTGTAAAAATATCTGTTTTTTTTTGCTTTACACTTAAATTGTTAGATTTTATAATTTTAATATTGGTACCAACCATGAATATTGGATCAGGAAAGTGAATCAGTGGCATGAAAAATGGAAGTATGAATTCAATATTAATTAATAAAACGTTGACCATAGTATCCTCACAAAACGTACTTCTTATATTTCTTGTGAACGTAGATATTGAATTGAAATTATTTTTGGATCTCACTTTTCGTGATTGAAAACAACTGCTGTTGACATATTTTCGTATTGTCCCTCTCTATATTTTCTTTGAATAAAACTTAAGCCCTAGCGTGTATTTTATACGCAAACTTGTCCTACTGTAAAAATATGAAGTTATAACATGCTTAAATAAACGTAATTTTTTTTTATTTTTAACTACAGTATAAGAGTTGTAGCAACAATTATAAGCACATTAATTTTTATCGTCGTATTAAACCTAAATACACGCTCGTTGATATAATGTTAATGAACATCTTGTCATGGAAAACTTTGTTTATATAAATATAAAAACACGTGTTAGCTAATCGGATAGTTATTTGAATTGTTGATTATGTTGAAAATTTTATTTTAATGATATATCTATTTAATAAGAATTTCTTACGCATTCAATAATTAATATAGTTAATATGATTCAAATAAATGAAGGACATGCTAATGCTTTCGATTTAAAATTTAATATTAGCAAATATTTTGAAAACATGAGAATATCTGACAAGAGTACTTGTTTATGCCTTTAAATGTATGGCACTCATCTTGCGGTGTAGAATATGAATTGTGGAAGCTTACTGTACTTTACATAAATGTATGCATATACGTAGGCAAGGGTTTAGCTATCCCCATGCGTTAATGTTTCACTTCTTGGAGGGTGAAAAAGGGATAATAGTGAGTTCAACTGCATTATTTATGTGCACATATAAACCATCATAATGGGGTGTAAAAATAGCAAAAAATTTATGGCTTCAAATAAAACAACAGAATTTGCGTTTCTACTGTTGCGGTTGTGTTTATTGTTAGTGATTGATATTAAAAATAGCAATTTCGACATTTTAAGCCGTCGTATATTTTATTTTATTTGCATCCCAAAACATGAAAAAAACTTTCAGTAAATTGTTTTTAATTGCATAGAGTTTTATTAAAAAACATTCACTATGTAACGCAAACCTTCATATAATATTAAAAAAACAAACATTGAAAGTGTTTTAAGATGTATGTTGATTTCAATGATTTATCGAATAAACGACGCATTCCAAATAAAAAAATGAGCAAAAATAAAAAAGTAAATCTCGTTAAATATAATAGAATAATTAATGTTTATTTAAAACGTCTATTAACTGACCACTTTGAAAAATAATTCGGTTGTGCAGGTAATGAATACTCAATTTTACCAGAATACATTTTAACGAAATATTTATATTGCCTACTACATTGTTATTTATAGAAAATTTTACTTTTAAAAATTATATCGCACTTCTTTTAACAATAATATTAAATTTCATAAGATTCAAAAATATGAAACCTTATTTGTTATTCGGCTTCCATGTGAACATATGTTCTGAGTTGGTTTTCTCTAGGGCTCAATTAGATGAATGCATATTTTCTCATTTGGCAACATACAATACAATTAGGATCAATCGCGTGTCGTAATTATCTAATATTTTATTTGGTATGAACTTGTTCAATTGTACTCCTGAAAATTGTGAACAACTGTGAAAGTATGTGAATGTGAAGAGAAGCAAAAAAAATGAAACTACGATAGATATTGATTAATCAAAAGTAATCATTGTCTTTACATATATTTAAAGAAGGCATATTACATAAGTCTTCTATAGTAAGATATTTTAATAACATGTTTATGTCGTCAGCTGTTTATTAACTATATCGATGTTGTTGCAAAATATATTTAAGGTATGTCCAAAAATAAATATATCCACCTGAATACCATCTTTAGCAAAACGACATGTTGCTGGTTTATTCCAATGCTAATATAATATTTAATTAATACAATGAATGTATGCTTAAAGTAAATCTTTTATGACATAAATGTATTTATAACATTTATAAAGAACAATAAGAAAAAGTGTCAGTTTAACGGATGAAATATGTGAAGAAAAGTCATATCACGTAACTGCCGTCAACAGACGTCTCATATCCGTAGGTTGATACGACAATAAATAAAAATTTCTCTATCCCCAAGCAGGATATTTTATCGCAAGTGTACATTAAATCCTGCACCCATCCCACCACTTGCCACAAATGTATGCTTTATTTTCCGCGTCCGCGATGTTTATGTTCATTGTCGTAAAATATTTTTGTGCTTTTATATTTTCCAAATGGGTTTCTGATTTATTCCTCCTCAAAGTAGAATCATCTGAGGTAAGCGTTTGAGTATGCTTTAAAAATACCTACCACTTTTCTCGTCGAGCTGCTTGCTGATTTTTTTAGGTGTAAAAATATTATTGCTAGCGTAAAGTGCCGAGAGCTTTTTCAAACCAGAGACTGGAAAAAAACTTTTAATGCAAAAAATTGATTAATTTTGTCGACTTCAAGAATCAGTATAGTTTATGAAGCGATGATATAAAATAAATCGAACTTTTCAGACAACTTGGATAACCAAATAAAAACTCATAAAATATTCTGTAAATATTATACACACATATTATTTTTTTCTATTTATATCATAGATTTTTATCGTGCATAACACATCTCATCTCTTTATGATATCTATCAAATTAACTTACACTATTAAAATTAAAATTGTTAATCTCATTTCCTTTTGGTGTACAGACAGTTTTATTTTATATTTAAATGACTTTTTGATTGAATTGGCATTTACTTTAAATAGAAATAAATACTTTGTTTGCAATGTCGAATGTAAATTAGTGATCAACACCTTTAACTTAGACAAAATGGTTTTTAAATGTATTTTCATAAAATTTTACAAGAGCGAAATAATTTTGATTGAACTTACAAAGATAATGACATTTAAATCGAAAAAATGTTTCTAAAATTAATAGTTCAGGATAAATTTGGAGTTAGCGTCAAAACATTTTTAATTTGTCCTAAAGTACATAAAAGTAATATTAGGTATAATTTTATATTGAAAATAAATAGCATATCATAAAAAACCTCTAGCCTTTATTTAGCATATTTGTGGTATTTTTAGGAAAACGACGATAATTTCTACGCGATGTGTTAAAAATAAATATGTCGTGTCATATAATTTATAAGATTTTGCTTTTAATAGCCCATATGGTGAAATACATTTAGCTGGAGAGTTGTAATTTACATTTTTCAACAAATGCGTGTTAGTGAAACATGCAATATTTAACTTATGTGCCGTTCAAACAATCCTAGTTTGCTTGAAGTTTCATCGCATATAGCTGAATTTTTTTTTTAAGTAATGCATTACTAATTAAAAATTAGTTTCACAATAGTTCAGAAAATTTATTTGGTTAGTCCTTTTCATAAAAAGACATGCAAGTTGAGTTTATAGAACTTTTATTTTCCAACAATTCAGGCAACTTGACCTAGCTTAAGATTTCTTATTTAACCAGTCTTTAAAATTCTGAAATGTAACTACTTTTTAATATAAAATAATTGTAAATTAGTCTAATAAAACAATTCAAAGTGATTTAAAATTCATATTACCAACGTCAAGAATATTAAACCACTGGGGTTATTATTGACGAATTAATATTATTTGAAAATAACGACAAAAAAAATCATCAAAATAAAAGTAAACTACATTCATTAACGGTTTTACAAATAAACACGTGATAGGGTAAAAGGTATAATCGTGGGCCACCCTCCAGTGATGGGCCACTCAACAGTACAACACAAAAAATAGGTACTTAAAATCATAAGTTGTGGTTATTTGTTCCATCACAGTATGTACATCAGTTCTAGCCCATCGTTTGCTGTAAAGGAAAGTGGCCAATAAATGTCTGAGGGTGGCTGACCACTGTACTTTTTACGATATTTTTTTTTCATTTATTTTTTTTGTAATAACCATATTTGATATTTTAATGTATGTATGCATGAACAACAAAAGACATGCTTTCTAAATACGAAAAAAAAATATATATTACAATAAATCCCCATTAATAAGCTTGTGCTGATCTATCAAAGCAAACCATACCCCTAAACTGGCCCATCATTGCTCCTGTTCCCCTAAGTGTGTTCACTTTGAGTAAAAAGCTCACAATTATTAGGCTTAGGTACTTTTAACGGATACTGTTTTGTAACAGAATTTGTGAAAAATATTTATGTTTCATAAATGAAACGCTAAATCTGTTGTTTATATTACTGATAAAAATCTCTGGCATATATTTCTTATTTTCGTTATAAATATTTTTCAAAACAAAAAATCTTTTACCAAGAAAATCGACAACGTTTGTGGAAGGATTTTCGCTTCAATAAACTTGCCTGGCTTGAAAAAGAATCAATTTGTTTGGACCGCTTCATTGCATGAAAAAAATGTCGGGAGATTAGTTTGATGTATTTTTTAGAAAAACTCTAAGCTCGTCCGAAAAAAAAGGTATAGTCACATAAATCACCAATAAATTTAACAAATTTCCTCAATAAATACTTTTGAAGAAACTTTTTGTTGTACGTCAATTTTATCACATGAATAAATTAAATAATCTTATGTAAACTTTTAAGCTCAATAAATCTCGTTTGTTATATAACACATGACTCAAAGAATGGAGCTCAAACTATCACCGTGAATTTCCGATCGAATCACAGTGAAGATTTGTAAAATATTCTCATAAATTCTTTTGCTTAGAGAGGTTTAATAATTGAAATAAATTTACATTTTTTTATACAACCATAAAACCTATTAACCGTATTTGGACTTAATAATAATAATAATTCATAATAAGTATACAATTTAGGAATGAGAGATTTTATATATTTTGCAGTCTATCATTCGTTTTATGGGAGAAAACATCTCTGTACTAAATGCTTACTGCTTGTTAATTTTTTGCTCAAATTCTCTTTTTTAGAAGAGATTGTGGATGGAAGTATAAAATAAAATGTTAGCTAATCAGTACACCTGGTTTTTATAATCGGATAGGTGGGAGGGAGAGCTATTGCAGACATTCATGTATTCGAGCACAAATTCAGAAATTGAAAAACTTATGAAATTGTCCTGACTGGGACCCGTGAAAACTGCAATCGAATACAACAAATTTGACTACTCGGCTAAAAGCCCGGCAGATAAATATTATTAATTTTTAGTGTAATGTTTTGAGAAGACCCCGGATCGAAGAGAGGCGAGCAGCTGGTTATCCGGAGTCCTGGAAGGGCTGATCTTAGACAAACACCATTTCAGATCCGGTTCAAAACTTATTTATTTTCCATTCAAGATGCAGTGGTTTAGTATTACACAAATATATAAATCTTAAGACATAACATTGATTCTACATTTACATTTACTTAGCAACTGAATTTACTTTAAGTTATAATACAAATAACACAACGAATTTAAATTAAATCCAACGCAAATCAAAACACAAAAACAAACAGTTCACATGTCACCTCCGCTGCCACGAGACCGCAGCTCGTCCCACTCGGCGGATCGTAATCGACTGTCTACAAAAATTAAAAAAAAACTCCGTGCAAAGTTGGAGCTACCCTTTTCAGTAAAAATGGACTCGTCCAGCGGCCGAAGCCGGGGGCTTTTTGAACGCCTGGCAACAAGAAAGAGCGTATTCTGCGAAATATTGCTGTTTGCCGCAGGCCGATTTCAGTTCAGGACACTAATGACACTTATACTTAAGAAAAACCAGGGTGTGTCAGTTTCATACATCTAACTATTAGATACAACATTTAGTTAGTGCAGACTTCTGAAATAATAAAATCATTGGCTTTTAAATTCGATAGGCTGAAAAAAACTGCAAATATTGAGAAGGAATTCAAACACAAGCTACGTAATCACAAACTTTTTGCCTTGAACGAAAAAAGTAGCCCGCTTCTCAACGCGATATTGTACGATTTTTTTGCTTCATATTTTTCAAATGGCCAAAAGTTTTGGGCCGTTAGTTTTAGTTACAAGAAGCAGCTGATGAGATGACTTGATCAGTTGAAAGAAAAAGGCTTACGTTTATGCTAGCGAACGATGCCGTAGAGTGAAGACAGCTAAAGAAGAATACGACGAATAGTAAGATAAAATATTATATTCTAAGATCATATTTATATAGATATTTCACATTTAAATCTTCATTCAGAAGTTAAACATTAACTCTAAATTTATTTGTTAAGTTTCGATTCTTTGAAGTATTTAAAAATAAATAATATTTTACTCAAAGTTATCAATAGTTATGTGTCATTAAAAATATTTTTTTACATTAATTCAATATTTAATTATTTCAATCGATTTTCAAAAACATGTATAATATGTCACACATTGTACGAAAATGGTATTTATGGTTTTTGGACTTTTTTAACAAATAGCATAACCTTTTAATTGAATAAAAAAAACACCCCCTGTTCCCGTGTTCAAGATAGCATTATGGTGATCTTATTACTTTGAATATTTTAATTTTCCTACTTGACCGTGCTATTTCATCAAAAACACAACTCTGAACGATAATCAGGTCTAAAAATCACTGATAAAAGTTTTTCCAAAATTTTCTATTACAAAGTGATGGCCGGTGAGTTTGCTGATGATTTACATATAAATTGAAAATTCTACATCAAATAAAAACCACTTAGTTAAACATTGACTGCCCGTTGCGATGCAAAAAGTTGGGAAAATTTCCAGATCAAAATATTAATTTCCTTTCATATTTTCTCTCCCATTCAAAATCATGCAATTCGCTATTAATTGAAGCTTTGGTTCAAATTCAGTTCGGTAGTGGACATAAAATTTTTTGAATAATGAAACTTCAGTTTTTAAATATCTCCTTTAATCGTGTTTATTATTTTTATAATATACAATAAAAATCCAACGTTGGTGGGAATTAAGATAAATATAATTGGTATTTTTAAAAAACATGAATATGTAATGATTGTGAAAAAGAGGTTTTACTATTGAATATGAAACTGTAATTTACTTGAAATAAATTTTACTAAAATATTTTTGTTTATTTATCTACCTACGTCAATCATTTGAGAGCATTTCTTGTATTTTCTTCTACCAATTACCAAAAATCTTGGCAATTTTATCAGGACATTAAATGGTCCAAGTAGTGTGGTTGTCACTGACACAATGTCAAAGCTTTCAATGATCAGGAAGATTCATGATAGATAAGTAATACTTACTTTATTTGCTTATTTAATGTCATATTGAATTTAGAGAAAAAATAAAAAAAAATCGTATTTTGTTTGTATAGAAAGATTTTAGCTGTTTGACCTTTTCCGAATAACGAGAACTTTTACAATGTTAATATTTACAAAATATGTGTGCAAATAATATAGTCACTTTTAATGCATACAATTTTGAACTCATAAAAGGTAATTGATAAATATCAATTATTCGGTATAATTTCGCAAAACAAAATAAATTATTAATATTATGTTACAGATGTTTTGAATTTAATCTTCTGTTCAGGGACTGTTATTGTATTCAGAAAGGTAAGATGAGTGTATAATTGTTGAATTATTAAATTATTTAATTTAAGACATCGACTGAGGATGCTTGATGGAATTTCAATATCAAATTTGAATTATTGAGATTTTGTACACTTCTATGTGTTTTGTCACTAACGACCCGGGTTTTGTCTTTTGGCATCTTCGCATTCGAGCGCACGAATGGACTCGAACTGACCGACAGTAAACAGTGTCTAACGTTTATATAGAAGATACAAATACGATAAATATTATTTACAAGATAAAATATTATACGTCTAGGATCCACCTGAGTTAAAATTTCGAGAGTCGCCTTAATCCTTATTTTGTAAAAGAGTGGCAAATTTCCGCTTTCCAACTAATATTAGAATTACCATTAATTTTACAATTATAATAGGATTGTGGGTTTCGACGGGGTGCAATTCGATGAAAGGATAAATATATACAATCTTTCCACAATTAGTGGCATCTGTTAGGTGATTCAACGTATAGGATACAGCAACGGGAAGTTTGGAAGGAACAGCTGAATCAGGAGGGGGCCAATCAGTTTGCTCGATTGCCTGAGCAAACTTCTTGAGAAAGTGATCCTCGAACGCTTTCTTCCCTCTCACAACCAAATCCTTCCTGAAACCCAATACTGGTTTAGGAAGGGTCTCTCCACCACCCTTCAGCTAGCCCGCATCACGGGTCAGATCACCGAAGACTTTTACAGGGGTAGAATCACCGAAATGGTACTGCTCGACCTGGAAAAGGTATTCGATACAGTATGGCACGACGGCCTTGTACACAAGCTCGTGGTGACCAAAACACTCCTCTTCACATCTCCAAGATCATTCAGGACTACGTGAAAGATCGCACCTTTTATGTAGCTGTTAAGAAAGAATAATCCTCTTTCCGCACCGCTGGGGTACCCCAGGATAGCCTCCTGGGACCTAGGCTTTTTAATCATTTTATTTATGATCTTCCGAATTCTAAAAACTGCTGTGTCACTCTTTACACAGACGTGGTTCGTACAAAAGCCCTGACATTCAAAAGACCCTAAGTCTACATCTCCCTAACTGCATGGAGAGATTGAAACAGGGGCCTCACCTCGCTCCAACTCTCAAAGCTAAGAAAATACAAAAATTTAAACTACAACTAAAAGTCTTCAAGAACCTTGTCAAGACGATGTCCAAATCTTAATGCTCCCCCTCCCCCTCTCTTACAGGAAATTATTCTTTAGCGGAGGCAGATGCGGAGGAGGCCGACGGCCACGCCGGTCTTTAATTAGTCACCCTAAGAGATAAATCTTAAAGTAACGAGCCAGGCTCGCACATTTCAGTTCGGGACTGGGCATGTCTAAAATAAGAATAGTAAGCTCTTCAAGCTTACGCCAACATTACGAGAAATTTTTGGTAAGAATTGTTATTTTTTAAATGATTTAAAGACAATCATTCTCTTAAGGGGTTTTTCTTAAGTGTTTTGCCCACACAAAAGCCCTCAGCTGACAGAATCTTTTTAGATAGCAGTACTTAGCTAGCTTACATTACGGGAAAGTGTTATAATAGTCTGTTCCCACCCTAGCACTAACTTGAGCCAAGAAACTAGGACTCCAAATAATAGTTTCAGTAGGAAAGTAAAGGTAGGAAAAAAAATACTTTCCTGTCAGTTCGAGTCCATTCGTGCACTCGAATGTCTGGAGATGCCGAAAGGCGAAACCCGCGTCGCTAGTGACAAAATACATGGAAGTGTACAAAATCTCAATAATTCAAAGTTGAATTATTTGTTTATACGATCGGGTTCGAAAAATAGATTATTACGATAAACAGAATTCCATACATACACATCAAACACGTGAATTTTCATAGAGGTTAATGCATATACCCTCTTATTTATTGAATTCGCATTTACTTGGTTGATCTCCATAATCATAAAATATAAATTATTTAGTTCCACAACCTATTTAGACATCACGTCATTTTCAGAATTAATATTTTGTATTACTATGGCCGTTTACATGTTAAATCTACGATAGTCAAATTTTTCACAAGTATGAATGATTTTCATCTTATGCCAGTCTATAAAACATCTGGTGGAAACATGAAATATTTTGTAATGTGACTATTAGGATCAGTGAGGTTTACCCATTTTTACCTTTCTGAAGTCAATATATAATAATATTAGGTAGAATACTTTTTATTCCACTGTCATATTAAGCTAATAAATTGTAAACATTTATTTTTTATTTCAACATCATTCTGTGTTTTTTAAGATAATATATATCATTATTATAAAAAGAGGATCGTACAATATTCGTAATCGCTATTCGCTTTATATAATAAACGTAGTTTTTTTAAGATATCATCCGGGACCTTGAGGCTGGAGTTTCTCCAAGACCACTTTATATTCAAGCGTTACTGCAAAATTATTCAAGTTATAGGTTATAAATCAATTTATTTCGTCTACATGTTTTCAGCAGCCCTATAACCTTTAATTTATTAAGGTTAAGCCTACCAAACGTCGTCAAGGGGATGCTTTATTGGTGTCGCAGCGCTACAAAAGGTACTCTGATTGAAAAATGACACTTACTTCATTACCTGTCTTGCAAAGTCGCCTAGCGGTGAGAGAAAATAAATTGACAAAGCAAAACGTGGACCGCACAACTTGATAATTCTTATTAACTTTTCCCTTCATTCCAGCCACTGTAAGCCAGCGGCAAGAGTATATACCACTTCAAAATCATTGGCGTTCATAACTTATCCTACATCATGATAATACAGATAATGTCACAAAAGTTTACTGTTGATTTTTATTTGAATTGATATATTTTGTAACTTTCAGGCATTTTGTTAATTTCGTTTATTAAATTTATTATCAATTTAACCTAATGTAAAATTATAATCTGATATTTTGATTAGATTTGTTAAGTACTATTTTCCAAAACCTTTTTTTAAATTAAAGCATTTTCAACCAATGGTATTAAATTTTAAAATTGAGAACTCCAAAAAACACAAGCAATGAAATTTATTTAGTATTTTAAATAGTACATTAGAATATTGTTTTAAAATAAAACAAAATTAATGCATACTTTGTTATATACGCGTGTTCAAATATTAGATCTAGTTACAATTTATATTAATAATTAACACAAAATGATAGTTGTATTGCAATTATTTCATATTTTTTCAGCATTAACTAATACTTTTTCTATATTGACAAATTATTTTGTCTTATTTTATTTATGGGTGATGTAGTGTCATTTAATTTTCACACAAAATCAAAAATGTTTTGAATTAACAACAATGCTAATACGATTTAGACAAAATTTATGATTTCGTACATTTTTTCTCGTAAAATGAGATTTTAAAATGCAGGCACGATTAACACGTGGGCCAGCCTTGATGTAAGCATAAATAGTATACTTTTCCTACAATCGTTAAAATTAATCACAAAAATAGATATATCGGTGTTAATACTACTAAATAAATAACTACCATTGAAAATAATAAAGGAGTAACAATTTGACTTTATTTGTTTTATTTGTTTGTTGACGAGTGAACTATTTTGAATCAAATTAAAAGTTGTATTTCCAATTGAATATATATGAAAGCATGAATATTCCTAACAGTTTCGTATTTAATTTATTTAGCGTATAATCTGATAAAAATGACTTCACTGTAGCTTTGTCGACTACGATTTTTTTCGTGACGGGGCGTATTGTTTAGTGCGCGTCACTGGTCAAAGGTTTGCTGAGGCCCTTTGCAGAGCAGTACCTGTGAATTAATTAAATAGGTATAAAACTTATTGCCCCAATTATTCTTCGTTGGGCGCAAGGCGGGCACGGGTGAAATATTAACGACTTTTGTAATTATAAAAGCACCGTGTTAACTTGTTTTGCTCGTAAAAAGTGTTTAACGTAAAAGCTAATCGCTACAATTTAACACGGCGCGATAAAATCAATATCACTGACTAGGATAAGAAAAGCTCTTGAATATTAATTCAACAGTGTTAAAGTGTAATTTTTATCAACATTTTACTTTGAAGCGTTAAGTTTCAAGTTCTATACCTATATTGTTATTTATATAGATTATTAAAAATTTTAATTACGTATATTTAAAAATAATCAATCGGGTCAGAGGCGCAGTGGTCAACGTCGTTGGCTTCGGTTACGGATGTCTCGAGTTCAAATCCCGGTACGGACCGATTTATAAATTTATTTTTCAATCGATTTATGGATTTCTGTTTGTAAACATATATGTTTTTTTATATCTAGGATTTCTCTCTCACCCATCCAATCCTAAAAACGGGGCGTAGTTAGAGCGATTAGCTCACAACAAGTTCTGTCCTAGCCCTATGTTTATACCCCTACTTTCTTAAAAAAAAAGAGACGTTGGGCAACTAGAGTAACAAGCAGTTTTTGTAGAAACACTTCGAAGTTTCCATCTGGAGCATATGGACTCCTATTGAGATACCTTCATTAGGAGTCCATATGCTTCAGATGGAGGGTGGACATGGTAAAAAATCTCTTATATAATAAATTCTTGGTCATGTTGATTACGTCAGTTAAATTATAACCATTAAAGCTTCTATTTTAAAAAACAAAACACAATTCATTTGTACTACTTCCACATATTTATAATGATCAGAACCGGTTTCGCTCATCACGAGCATTATCATCAGTTGATAATGCTCGTGATGAGCGAAACCGGCCCTGTGTAAGTAGTAAAAATGAATTGTGTTTTATTTTTTAAAATATAATTACTTTCCACCAAGAATTGACAGTTAACACCTTAAAAGTGATTAAAGCTTCTTTATAAATATTTAAGTTCCTGTTATTATATTTTTCACTTGATCACAATTAAGAATCAGTTCTAATGTATTATTACTAGCATTTTTCAATTAAAATATTAATGTTATAGAATTTTTGCGAACAGTAAAATTGCATACTTTTTATTGGAAAGACACCGTCATTTGATTGATGTTTGGAGCAATGAGAATGAAACCTGTGGTAATTTTGAAGCGTTCGGTGATAACTATCAACAAAAACACAGTGTCTTTATAATATTGATTTCATACATATAGTAACCGTAAAAGGCAAAACAACCATAGAACATAAGATAAGTTCATAAATTAGTAACTTAACTAGTATAACCGTGGCCGTCATAGATGACGGTATTGAAATTGAAATACTAAATGTCCAAAGTAACTTGTACAAACGCTTAGGTTATGAGAAAATTTCATACCTACATATGATATTATGTGACAATAATAAAACGTCTACAGAGCTGTACATATATAAGATGAACGAGTCCACAAGAATAACAAAAACTCGTATTGTACTGTTCTTGTTTTGTGTCCATGTCTCATAAGTGTATACAAAATGAGTTTATAAACAAATTCGCTCTTAATCCTTGATGAATTATCAAAGATATTATCAAGCCAATATTTAAAGTTAAACTTAGAAGAATATTAACAAAAAGCAGAGATATTTTCGATTTTGTATAATTTTTTCACTCCCAATAAGTTGAGGTTGTTATAATAAAGTTTTGTTCTTCTATCTATAAATATTTTAAAAATAAAAACTTAAGCAGGAATCAACTCGAAAAAAACTAAATAGTAAACATTTCTCGAAATTTGTTTAACTTATGTTTATGAGCTTTTGTAAATGCAAAAAAATAGAATCAACACGAAATCATCCATTCCAAAAACGAGTGAAAAGAAAGGACGAGTATGAGTGAAAGATTTTAATTATACTTGTCTAAACGTTTTTCAAATACATTTCATTAAAATTCTGGTAATATAAATATTTAAACAAAATGTTATAAATTTACAACAATATTATTTGTTTTCGTTTGGAAAGAGTTACATTTCTATTTATGTTGGTTTTTTGTAATGGTTTAATTAGCATGTTGATTTGGAATGTAAATAGTTCCTTTCATAATTTATAAAACGTCAGAATTCATATTTTAAAATTTGTTATGTTGAAAATTAATAAACAATCCACATCAATTCTCTCTGAAACAAATGCTTTAAGTAAACAACAACATAATCAAATAATTCGTGTAAATACACAATGATAAAACGATGAATAAATATAAAAATCATTGTCATCCAAACATTTTGCACAGAAACAAACATTATCTTAATTGGAATAATAAATATTATCCCACAATAAATTTTTAATCATATCCAAAGAAAGGTCCATTGCTTATTTTTATCAACATATAATTTTACCAACTGTGTTAGATAAAAATCATTTGTAAAATATTTAGCGATGCATATTAAAAACGATTGTTTAAGAGAAGACGAATATTTTAAATAAAATATTTTAAATGACGAATTATGAGTTATAAATATACTTTTTGTTTTTAAGCGTAACATACAAAAGGCTACTCCAGCGTTTTCCCAATAATATATATTATATTCAGTCGCAGAAATCTTCAATTACCGTCTATATTAAGTCGAGACAGAACTCCTAAAATATTTAAAGTGTTTTTGACAACATGACTTCAGTCATTAACACATTTTCCCCAACATATACTGTGTGTGTATTAAAAAACCATTGATACTGTTTGTGTTACTACTAGTATAAGTCTGAAAACTTTCTCATAGAAATCTTCTACAAAACCATATCTTATTCACTTCTAGATATAACCACACCCACAGAATATCTATCTGTTTTTTTTAATATAAATACCTTTTATAAAATATATTTTTCAATTTCTTCATGAAACCCCATTTTAGAAATCTGCAATTAGACACAGTATACGCTCTATTCTTTTTAGGAAAGATATATTTCGCAATTGAATTTTATACGAATTATCATAATCATGTTCAATTTCCGTTGTACTTGTACAAGTAGGCAACTAGGAAAAGTTTATTTTTATTGATATAATATATAAAATATGGCCCATATGTAATAATATCATCTAATAAAATATGAATGTTAACTTTGTTCTAAAAACTGGACATCAAATTTGACAACAAAATGAAGACATGTTACATATTTAAAAAAATCATTTGCAAGCATAAAATATACCCTAAAGAAACTCAAATGCTAGGTGAGGGCCTCCTAATGCTCTATCTTCATATATTTAAGCACATTTACATGGAAATTTATATTATTAGGAAATTCATTTAGGTATGGTATAATAATTTGATCACTGTAAATATGCTTTATTATAGTATTGTAAGTCATTAAAAACACAGCTTAACATTTGACTCCACTAGAAGATTGTTGAATTTGGATTTTAATAATGATATCGCCTACAATAGTATAGAAAAAAATAATCTATTGAGAAGACCCGGATCGACGAAAGGCGGATGGCTGATAATTGACGTCCTGGAAGGGTTGGGATCTCAAACATACATCATTTAAAATCCGGTTGAACACTTATTTATTTTTAATCGAAGATGCAGTGGTTTAAAATACACAAAAATATTCTTAAGATATACAATTGAATCTACATTTACAGTTACTTAACAATTGAATTTACCTTAAGCAAATGACAAGACAAACGATTTTAAATTACGTCCAATTTTAAAACAAACACAAACAATCCTCAATTTCAACGGTGCCGACCACGCTGGACGGCAGCTCATGTCTACTCAAAAGATCGTAATCCACTACCCACACATAAAATCAAAAGGACTCCCGCATCGTCGGAGCCACCCCTTTCCGTAAAAAATAAACAGGCGATGGCCGAGCGCCCCTGACGACAGTTGGGTCGATTTCTCCGAATCATTGTCATTAACGCTGCGCTTTCTTAGTTCAGGGCCCCAAACTTACACTTAACAAAAAAACCAGGGTGTGTCACTATATAAAAAAGGCAATACTAACGAAAGATTTCATTTTGAACTAAATATTTTTAACTATCGGTTAATGCTATTTGGAATGTAGCTTGTAAAAAGTATTAATGAATTATACTATTTGGTGTACGCTATTAACACATTTTGTTTTAAGCAATAAGTTTCTTCGTATGGTGAATGATTTATATTTAAATTGAATTCATGAAATCAAACAGATACTAGTGCTGTCATTTCTAATAACATCCGTTACACTCCGATAGTGCGCTTCCGATAGATTAAATGCATCCCGCGGTGTTGAAATTAGATTAAAGCTTCTGCCGCCACGAATTAGCGGAGGCAATATGATAGCGTCGATGTTATCAAATGCTCCAGTTCCACATCAGTTGAATTCCATTAGCAAATTGAGCGATGATTATTTTAACAAGGTACACTTAAAAATGTAAATGTTGCTAACTACAATGAATAACGAAAATGTCAGTACAAACTATCGAAAACAAAATTGTAAGTTTGCATTCAACTAACATACACATACTTGTTAACTATGCACACGTCCACTTCCATCTAGCAAAATAGACTCACAATAAATCATGTTAAGAAAAATTGTATAAACTAGTCGTTCTACCTCTCTATTCAGAAAAGATAAGGAAAAAAGAACCTTGTTAAAAAACAGCTAACTGAAAACAGCTTACAGCATTATCTCGCTATATTGAGCGGAGTGAGTCTTCACTACGAAACTCATATAGTGCATGAACTTAATTTTGATCACCAACCTGTTATCCTAAGTTAAGGTGATCCATCAGATCCAAGTCGTAATAATTCTAGCCAGACGCGAAGTATAATACAACGGAATGAATTCGAAACCTTTCTTGACGACATGCTAATTCCCCAATGTGATTTAAAAGATAACCAAAGCATTGACCCTGAGATTCATAATCTCACTACAAATATTAACTTAGCTGCATTATATGCCAAGAAAACGGTAAGAAAAACACCTTACAGCAAAGCACTTCCAGAAAATATTAGAAACCTTATAGACGAAAGGCGCAGTGCACGTAAAGGTTGGAAAAAATTTGTAACCCTTTGGTAAAACAGCGCGCTAATCGACTGTCAGCAGAAATTCGAGTCACAATGGAAGCCTATCAAAAAGAAGCTTCTGACGAGTACCTAAGTGAACTCGTCAAAGGAAGCGACCCATACTGGGCTCTCTCCAAAGTTCTCCGGACAGAAAAGCACCCTTTGATGCCACTTCATGGAGCAAAGGGACCTGTATTTACAATTGGTGACAAATTCGAAGTGTTCGCGGATAGTCTCGAAAGACAATTCACACCCAACACAATCGATCCAGACAATCTATAGTCAAGCCTGTAGCCGCGTGGTCCGTGACGTGCTTTTCGGTCGCAGTGCCTACGGGTAGGGTGAAACCAGAACACTTTCATTTGTCAATCGATTAATGGATTTTATGATCGAAGGTATGGGTGTAGGTATGAGATCTCTAAAAATAGCTATGTGCATCCTCATTCAACCTTAATACACAGGGCGTGGCAAGAGTGATTAGTATCAAAGTGAGTTATGGAATAAATAAAATCAGTCAAATACACTAGAAAAAATACGTAGACTTATTTTAAATATTAAATAATTTGGCCGATTACATGTTTTACTATTTCACTTTCAATCCTTTGCTTCTTATATGTTTGGTATTATATTTTTATCCATATTATTTATGTATACATATAACTTAATTCTTTATTAGAAATTTCACGTATAACATATCCCTTATGGCCATTTGGTGTAGAATACGAGTTTTTGCTCCCAAGTAAAATTTATGTTGTCATTAATACAGATACTCGTATTTGTTTATTTCCCAAATCTCTTACAGAATATGACCTTTTTTCATTCACTGTTTGTTCTTTCGTTGTTGTTAGTAAATTTCGTAAATAAGATACCGGTAGCAACGTAGGGTCAAATAAAGTAGCTCCTCTTTGTGACTCACAACGTGTCGACAAGCGTACTGAAACACGACCTCTTATATGGAAAATATAGCCTACAACATGAAAGTTTATCTGATACTCGACTCATATCTCATATGGTTTCTAAAAAATAAAAAAGGATCTCTTACATTAAATTTTATAACGTTTTAAAAAAAAACCAATACGTATTGAATACTTCAAACGAAAAATATATTATTTTTATTCAGAAAACATGAAATTTTAAACTTAGTTTCAATTTTATTTTTCGAAATAAAACATAAGAGAGCCTCGTTAGTACAATAATGGTTTTAAAAATAAGGCTTTTTGAATTGTTCATACTCCTGCTAACTACGGTCACAATTTAATAATAACTTATGTGTTTTTGTGATACAACAACATGGAGTGTAATATTTTTTTACAAATTATTTCTCAAATATTTTTTTGTTTTCAGTACCATATTAAAAATTCAGTTTTATGCTCAGTACTGCATTTCCTATCGATGGTAAAAAATATGAAGTCAGTATTATTTGAAAAATATTTTTAAAGTGTTAGGTATTGAATAGCTCAATATAAGAAGGAATAAAGTGATATACACGGTGAAAAAGTTTATGTTACTACCCAGGTATCCGACGAGTATTTTATTTACATTTATGAATAAATTCTATGTTCATGAAATACATTATCGATTGAAACGACAATATATTTCAGTTATATTCTTAATTTTTTTCTGATATTTTATCAAAATCCTTCAATTAATGGTATAAATAACTTCTTTTATACAGTATGTATACTAATGTTTAGTTAACATGGTGTATAAAATATTATTTATTTTCTAAATAAATTTAAGTAGGATTTTTTGAAAACGAAAATGAATGAAAAATATTTGAAACAGTCCTTTGAAAGATATTTAAAAGCAATAACGTCAAAATCAGATCGATGTTTAATTTCCTGTTGCGGCGCTTTTGTAAACCATTTATCCAGGCAGACTCTTTTATTTATTAATATTTCTCATATTTCCAAGCCCGAAATTCACTGAAAACATATTTATTTGTTATAAATATTTTTGGTTCCTAAACACATTCGTATTGTACCCAAATACTTACATTGTGCGTAATAAATAATAGCCTTCACAAAAGAATTTATTTAAAAATTTTCTAGAATCGATAAATGTTATAAATTGTAAATTTCGCACGCATAATTTTGACAAAAGGAATTCCGTTCTACCATTTTGGTTTTAATTCATTTTTTACAAATTGATATTGAAAAATGAATTTTTATTCAAATCGTAAACCCTTTTTTGATGATGATAAAATAAGAAAACATTTTTATTTGTACTATTCCGAATAAGATAAGCATCTTGGTATAAGCATAATATTCTAAATAATTTCCAATGGAATATTTTGAATAGGGTTCACCTGTCAAAATAGTCTGTTGGCAAATTTCATAGTCAGTTTTTGAAAGAAGTTTCAGTAATGTATCTGTCGAAAGACGATAAGTCATCAATAATTTAGTGAATATTATAGCACTGAATTAAACTGTGCGAATTGAACTGTATCGAAAGATCGTGACGTTATTTGCGAAACGGAAAATAATATATAAAAGTTTAAGAATATGGACCACGATAATATTTATTTTATGTAACTACGCCGATGATCATCTAATAAAAGAATTTTAAAGTAAAAAAGCTGCAAACAGCTGGGGCTGATATTGTTATAAAGCTGTCAATGAGAGTAAGGCTTTAATTAAGTTTTGGAACTAATAATTCAATAAACGAAGAATGCTTATATTAAATTTCATTAAAATTCCCACAGTTAAGTTGACGTCACAGTTCGTCACTTGACAAATTTAACCATTAGTTTGCGGATAACTATTTATTAATGATCGACCCTTATCAATACAATTAACAAGTTTGTTATTTGATTAATTTTGAGGTTGAATTAATCAATTTATTGTTATTCCCATGCCACCGTTGTAAATAAATTCGAGTACGCTAAAAATTAATATGCTTTAAAGTCACACCTAGCCCTCCACGTTCTGGCTTTTTTATATTCTATGCTCTATAACAAAAAAAAAATATTTACTACAGATTTAAAAATTCATACTTTTTACTATTTCCACTCCCTATTTGGAGCATACGGTTACCACACGGTGTCACCTTTGTCTCTAACCAGCCACTTTGCTCCAAAGTAAATATTGATCCGAATATTTTTTAATTGAAGCTTTATGTCACAAGGAGTTAAGTCAATTTTTGGTGGAAAGGCATTATATTAATAAAAGTAAAACACCATTATCAGTTGATAATATTCTAAATGAGCGAAACCAGTCCTGATCATTACAAAAATTGAAGAATTAAAAAAATAATTTTCCACCTTGAATACTTTTTTTCTTGAACTGCTTGTATGATTCAACAGATTAAAAGAAAATGTTCAAAGAGAATAAACGAAACATGTCAGTGTTTTAAAAACACTACGAGCTAAATTCAAATATTTTATTTTTATTCTTCGTATGTCCGATACGTTTGAATTTTAATCTTGTCACTTAAAAAAGAATGAAAAATACTTATTTTTATAAAAAATACGTATTTATCGATGAATGATTTTATGTAATGTAGCTAAAATGCATACTACACATATTCGTAAAATGTATATAAACGTATATTTAGTTTCGGGGATCAACTGTGATTAAATTGAAAAGTATATATCCATTTTCAAGTATACAAAGTATCATCGGTAAACAACAATGCATGATACAATATTATATGTGTTCTATTTATTCTCAATAATATAACATAGTATGAGATTTTTTCAAAAGATTTAACTTTATATAAAACGTCAGATTTTATAGTTTAGAGTTCAAGTCCAATTAAAATTGGATTTAATATTTTATGTGATATATTAAAACAATTCTTACAAAATCAATTTCTTATTAAATGAAACCTCTTAAAATATGGCTTTCTCATTATTTTCTCTCTTCCAGATGCAATATATTATTCTTATCGCTATGAATTCAGGCGGTAGTGGATGTAAGTACGAGTGAGATTTTTCCTGGAAGTCTGATGCAAAAAAGAGCATTTACCTCTAAAAATAAGCGCATACATTAATCTTGCATTCCTAGGTAAGCATGGACTAGTCGAGAGTCAATTCAAGAATATTATGATTCCGCTGCCACTTTGCAGGAAGGATATGCAAATTTATTATATTCCAAAGACGTCAATTGGAATTCATAGCAGAATTTCGACGTTCTTGTGTAAGTATTTGCTGAAACGAGTTAAATGAGATGGTGGAGACTGGAGATTTGTGGGCTTGAAATTAAAAAAAACTTGATTTAACTATTTTTGTACGTATATTGAATAACTTTTTTATATAAACTACACTGTAAAAATGATAGTTATGATGGCTGAAATTTTTACATACTTTGGATTTATAATGGATTAAAATTGTTTGTTTTGAAGTTTTTAAAGACTATTTAAAGTTCTTTTTTATTCCTATAGAAGAATACGCATTACACCTGAAATAGATTTCACGATTTTAAAAATTGGTTTGGCCACAAATAAAATGAAATACATCAGGTTAAATGAAGCCTAATTATTTCCAAAAACATTGTGTTAGACATAAATAATATGGACCCATGTTTTCCTCGATTTCTTGCTCTTGCTTAAAATGGATATGGTAATTGCGCTTATCATATAATATTTTAGCCAAATGCCTTTTGAAGAACGATTGCACGTAGTTATGTTGTTTAGCGATAGCTAATTATGGCGCATGACGTAGTCTCAGAAAAATCGTCATGTTGAGCGTCAAAAATAGATTTTGCTTTTAATGATAGCAAAACCAAGTTGATCCCGGTTAGTCGATGGTTGAATTGACGATGTTATTGACGACGTCTTTTGTTTCAAAAGGTAGGATTTTGGCATCCTGGAAGACTTTCATGTAATATCGATAAAATTTATTCGATAGAAATGAAGACTGCTGGTATGGAAAGTAGCAAACCGATTGACAGGTGACAGAGAATACTGGATATGCTGCGTTGTGGCCATATGCTTCACAAATACAGGGGCTCGAAATAAGAATGGAGATATTTGAACATTATCAAAAGAATACTTTTCTAATAAAATTGAAGGAGACAAATTTTAGCATGCAAAAAGTCCCGTTTAAAGTTCAACACAATTTTTATGATGTTCTTGAATAAAAGTTGCATGATAAATAATAAGGAAAAAGTCTAATTATAAAAGTTGTATGGGGGTGAGAGATATTCTCTCGCTTAAACTTTCTCAAAAATTTTGTGTTTGCTATTATTTGTTTTTCCTCTTTGCTGAGCAGCTTGATTGTGGGGGTCGGTCAAATTGGTTTACTTTTGAAAACCTAATGCCGTGCAGACTATAATTAAAAGAGATATTATCGCGTAAAATTACAGTAGAATACAATTCAATGGCGTCGCGGTCGGATGTAACTTTATTCTGTTCAAGTTCGTTCAGTTTAAAGGGTTTAAACTTTGTTTCCCGAACTTATTTATTTACTTAGGCAGTACAATGCTATGAAAGCTCTAAGAATTGGTTGCTGTTAAATGGCCTAAAATTCTAATGTGCTTCTCATTTTAAAAAGCGTTATAAATTATTTAAATTATTTCGGTCTCGTTGTTTTCATTTTAAAATATTTACAACTTTTTAATCATGCCAAATTAGTTATTGGAATAGTTATGTAATATTTTGTGGCTATTTTTTTATTTTTAGCGCGATTTTATTGTAATTGTCTAGCTAACTGAGTGTTCAATACTTTTGATCTTTTATTGTATCGTTGGTTTGCACAGTCAAGGATTTGAATACCAAATTGTAAACTCGCATATCTCGACTGTTCCATTGATCAATTGATTTGTATCCAAATATATGGATACCTCCAATATTTTTAAAGCTCCTAATACAACACCTCTTTATTTAATGCTTACGCTGAAGTATAAAGGTTAGTTAACTTCATCCGTTTTAGGTAGACATTTGAAAGGCTGACAACCATTTTCAAATCTATGCTCCGTCCGCAGTTCATATTATCCACCAAAGCAATAATTGATCACATTTATGCTGAATAATTGAGCCTCATAAAGAAACTTTTTTATATTTTATTATATAAAGTGGAAATGAAATCAACAGCTGTACATGTATGTGATACACATTTTATTCATAATGCTTATTTTTGTTACGACAAGCTCTAATTTTATAATAAATTTTCATAATTTGCATTCAATCTAATATCACTACATATATTTTATCATTTCATCAAAATCAACATTTTATTTATAAATTTTCTATAACGGTTATATACCGTGTTATTATAAAATTTCATCATGGAAAATATTCTTTTCGGAATGGAAGAAAACATGATAAGCGAATATTAATAATGGTGGAAAGGTGGTTTCTAATTATGTTTAAAACAAATTTATAACAATATTGTTTACTTCTAAACTCTTATTTCCAAAGTGATGTTGATAATATAAGAACGCTTCGAGACTTCTCTATAACTTCGAGTACCCATGGGATATTCTCGCGCCTAACTGAATAACATTTTCATTAAAAAGAAATTTCATTATTATTATGAGTTGGGATAACAGTGGCTTTAATAAAAATTATGAAAAATATAAAACCGCAATAATGGTTTTATGTTTTTCTGACAAAACATAAAGTAAATGGATTGAACATATTTAAATACGAAGCGAGTATAAAATCATTTGACATAACAGAAAACATAAAGATTTTTTGAATCTTTAATGTAATAATTTTAGTTGAAGTTTTCGTTCTTAAAATAAATAACAATTGATGTGGTGGAAAAAAATAGTTAAAAAATAAGGACCTACTACAATACAATCGGAATAAACATTTTACGTGTCAGATTTGTATTTATGTATTTTATTTTTAAACATGTCCGCTCAAAATGTGGATTATATATATACTTCTATTGGACCATCTTAACAGATTTTTATATCATGAACTGGTTGTAATTTTGGCAAGAGTTAAATATAGAATGATTGAATAAGGACAGGTAGTTAGAAAATCGTTTTCGCTACAACGTATTTTTAGTAAATTATGAATGGGAAGGAAAAATTAAAATCACAGACATCCATACTGTTGAACACAAGTTTATAAATCTTTTAAGACCCTGGCAGTTAAAAGAATTTAAAAAAAATATCAGTTCATTTCTAACCACTTAACATTTCTAGTTATTTCAACAAGGAAAACAAGTAATTTATTGTAAGAAGAATCAATTGCTATTGAAATATACTGATAACGTTAATATTACATAGTGAGTAAGAAATAAGGCTAATGAATACTTATTGAAACAGTACGTAGGTATATTGTGAAAATTTTGCGTCTTTCAACAATATTCGCCTTACGTAATTTAGCTGACTAGATATTTTCATTTTGACGCCTTTCCCAGATGAGAAGGTACTCCGCAAAAATACCAAGTCTTTGATATCCTCGGGCTTGATTTCATCTGATTACCAAAGTTGTAATATTTAAGCTGTCTTGAAGCTTCCTGCCACAAACTTATAAATTTGAAAATTTTACCAAGGTCTTGGACAGTGCTAAACTAGGGGTTTTCACCGCCAAAAATCAATAAGTATAGTGCATTTATGAAATAAAGTATTCTCGACAACTTCGATTCATTTAACATACTACTCAAAAAATTCTGACAACAATACATGTTTGAGTCTATTGCATGTTATGCTGAACTCAAAATTTGACTTTTTTAATTGTTATAAGCCGGAGTTGGTAGATGTTTAAATGAACACGTAGTGAAAAAAACAATATTTTCTATCAGAATCTTAAATATTCAACAGTTTTGTGAATCTTCTCGTGTTATTTTATTTCTATATTGTATTTGCTATGAATTATTAATGCTGAACTTATACTACATGAATTGAATAAAATCTTAATCTTAAATTTAAAGTTAGTTCTTAGAATAAAAATTTATTACACAATTTATTTTGAATAAAGATCTCATCTTCTTAGAAAATATTCATATAAGGTTATATTAATTATTATTCTTTCAATCCTATTTTCACTTTATTTAAAAGTTCGGAACTGATTTCAAGCAGCGTTTCCAGTAAACACAACGCGTTGAATCCACTTTGAACTGATAAATATTTTATTTACCTAACTCAACTACGAAAACTTTTTATCGCATTAAAAATTTATGTGAGAATGAGAATATGTTTAAAAAGTTTTGTTTAAGGAAGTTTGTGATGAGCGGAGTGAGGTTTTGATGTTTTTTGGATGGTTATTACAAAAACAATTTCAGTAACTTTGTTATCATAATATGTTTCAACTTTCGAAGACGAATTCATTAACTTGCCTTAAATCAACAACAATCGCATTGGGGAAAAATGTGATTATGTAAACCAAAATAATCAGAGAGAAAATGAATTATCGTAAAAGACAAAAAAAATGTTTATTTTGATTTCCTGTAAAAATGCCTAACATGTAGCCCAGCCAGAGCTCAACGTGGGCAATCGCTCTTTTCGGTTGCGGTCTTTAAGGGCTCGAAATCCTGTTCGGATTCTTTTATAAATTGATCATTAAATTAGTTAATGGATTTGTGTTTAAAGATGTGGATATCTGGGATGTTTACATCTTCTCTCAATTATCTGATTCTACGAAAAGAATCGAGAGATTAAAAAAGATAATTACGACTACTTTCCTAGACCTTTCCAATGCTTCCACCCCAACCCTCAATAAAAATGAGAGGTTGAGCGACTGAATTGCAGTCAGATCTCACAAAAAAATCTGTTGAGATGCTACATTAGGAGTTCTTATGCTTCACATTAGGAGCGGATGTTAATAATAGATATCCTTCTTTGTTCAGTAATTAAATCAAATAAAACGTTGACATACATGAATATATAAAAACGTTATCTCACTGGTTGTATCCAGGCATCTAATCCCGAAATTGGATGCATCCAGTCCCGAAATTTTGGGATTCAGAAGTTCTCAATCGTAGGATTCCAAGATCCCGGGATTGGTCATTTAAGTGTAATTTCATGTGTTAATGTGTACATTTAAAATTTAATTTGTTTCCATTATTGCTTCAATTGGAATGCATATATAATCTAATATTTTTTTGAATATTGGAATGGTTTTTGAATCGATTTTGAATCAGTTGATCAAAATAATTTTATATTTTATTTTCTTTATTGCATTATAAACGTAGGTTTTACCAAATAGTATCCAAAAAGAGGAAACGTCCTTCAATTCAACTTAATATTGACCTCCATGCAATTAAAATCGGTCCTAATTTGTCTTCCATTTCAAATTAGTTGAAAACGGTTGCTACGAAATATGAGAAGAACCACAATAAATTTATAAAAAATACTTACATGAACAGACCGAGTTACAGTTATGTATAAATATTTTTTTTGCATTTACATTGAATCCTGAAATCCTGGGATTTATATTTAAACAATCCCGGGATTACTGGTTTAAATAATTGACCGGTATCCCAGGAAATCAGTAAAAAGCTAAAAGAAAAAAAATAAAAGGGAATATCCACATTGTTACCGTCGAATACAATACCGAAAGAAACGTACTTTCTTACTATCTTCGTATATCAGATATAATTATTTCTTTAAGTATTGTTTCAAAAAATCAATCAATTAGGAACAATAATATGGATAGTATGTATGATAAAGCAATTTAATAAATACAATTTAAATTTTAGTATTCATAAAAATGCCCACGATATCCTTTACAACGAAACCATTTAAAAAACAAAACTATTTCACATTACTTACTCGTGCCCCACACTAAGACTGTACTTTGTATGGTTTCATTTCTTATGAATTACTCAAATACTAACGTGTCTTACATATATTTCATTATTTAGCATTAGCGTGACAAAACTTGTTAAACTTTAGAAGCATATAAAGTTTATTTATTCGTTGGAAATTTTAAAAATAATAAACTTATTAATATTAAAAACCTTTAAATACATGCGAAAGCAAAAAGTTTTCTTTGCATTAATTACATTAAAAATGTACTTTTAAAGGATAAACTGGAGTCATATTTAGTATTCTTTTTTCACATACTGGTATTAATATATTTGGTTTTACACCAAAAAGTAGTGAAGACATTAGATATTTTTGAAATTTTTAAATGAATGAGGTAAACCCAACGAGAATTTTCTGAAGTCACCTGAGATCAACTTGAGCGGAAAAGAAGTCACGGAAACCCATGCTCAAGATCTGAAATATTACGTTGAAAAAAATCTAAATTTTGTATCGTCCTTGCCAGGACTTGAACCCAGACAGTTTGATCGCTATGGTAATGATTTGCATGATATTTTGTGTGAAATATATGAATCTTTACGATTTATTTTGTCTGTTTAAAAGCAATATCTCAGCTTTCATTATTGACCAAAAAATACCTTGGAAACAAAACATAAAAAATATTCATTCATAATAATTATTGGTTTATATAAGCTCCACCCATGGATTTACCTCTGGTTCTCACAATATTGTCACGTAACTTTAGCTTACCGTTCTTCACGTATGTTCTAAAAAAAATATTATTTTTAGTTGTTTCATGATATAAGATTATAAAGCATAAATATACTATCTTAAAACTAATGGTAAATACACTGAAATTTATTAGTGTTGTCGTTGAAAAATGAAGCATTGATTAATAACTATCGGGCATAATTAAGAACAAAGTATTATGATTTTTTCTTTAAAGCTTGGTTACGTATAACGCTTACCAGACATGCGGCAAAAAATTAAGATCATTTTTTATTAAAATTTATCTGAATTTCCCAACAATTATTATTAAAAGAAATCTCATTATCACCCACAGCGGAATATTCCTGTAAAAAGATAAACAAGTATAAAACACTTTGATGAAATATCCATCATAAATCATTGGCTCGTTGACGGCATCTTGCTTAAAGACATTATCTCTAAAGTAAAGTGATTTATATATCAGGGTTTGAGTTAACGAAAAAAAAGTATTTTAATAAGAAAATTAGTATAAAGTACCTGTTTTGATACAACATTGAAAATATTGTATCAAAAAATATAGCATTATGTATTTGTATCAGAGAAATAAGCACAAAACGTATGAATTATTAATTTCTAGGAACACTAACTACCACCTTTAACTGACAATATCCTCTGCGGGTTCTTGTTTCAATTTTAGTTCAATAGTTTTCATATATAGAAAGGTTTTGCTTTAAGGACCCTTACGTTGGAAAGAGAAATCTTTGTCTTGAGATACAAAATTCATTGAATCGTTGAAAGTTAATGTGGTTGTAATAAAATATTTTATAAATTATTATTAATACTATAATATAATGTATGCTATATACTGTGCACGTAGTATGACATTTATGACTTATAATTTTATACGGAAACATTTAAGACCTTTTGTATAGATTTTTATAACGTTTATAAATGATATTGAGGTACTTTATCTTTTACTTAGTTACGATTCACTAAGGATGGAAGATATTTTTGAAATAAATGTTATTATAATATTAAAGCATATCTTTGGGACAATCAAGACATTCAATAAAAGAGGACATTACGTTTCGCGATTGACAACTAACTACTCTGATTTTGTTCTTTTAAGTATTTTTATGACTTCTTATTTTAATTTGTCCAGTGAAAACTGCATAGAGGGATATTAAATAAAAATTGTTACCTGTTATTGAAATGGAACTAAAGCTAGATTATTTTTTTAAATTTTAGTAACGTAATGAAAATATATACCTGCCATTGCCGTGTATTCATGAACCTAAGTAAAATACTATCCAGATTATCTGTGAGCTGTGAAGTCTAAAATACGTAATTCCCTTTAATCCCATTCACTCTTGGTGCTGTACACAAACCACACTGATACATATAAATGAAAGCAGGCTTAATAGCAAGCAGAATGGAATAATTAATACAATCATTCATCTACATAGAATGTTCATACAAAGATATTAACATTGCTAAAGCAAACGGTCATTGAAGTTTAAAGAAAAATCACAATAACAAATAAAAGCTTTAAATTATTAACGTTTGGTGTAAAATCGCAAAAAGAACTATCATATGTGTAGCATTAATTTTCTGATAAATCGAGTAAGTGTATTTTATTAAAATATTCACTAAGCCTGTAGTCGAATGAGCATTTGCTTACTTAAGTTAAGGTTTTCACCGCCCATTGTTGATTCTTTTCGTCTCTCAAAAAGACAGATAAATTCATCTTGAAACTTCTGTTGAAATGCTTGACTAGAAGTTAATATTCTCCATATTCCGGTCTCTAAAAATTCTACAATTTATTTCAATATCAGATCTAGTTTTAATTATAATTTCATAAAATATTCAGAGTTAATTTTATTAAATTAACAACAATTATTATCTTCTACCTCAATTGCAAAATTGTTATTTTAAACATTTAAAATGACATTTATTCCTAAAGGTATTTAAAAATACTCGGGTAGTATATTGAAATGAATAAGCATTGTAATAATTGATGGTGGTACAATAAAATAAATAAAACTATTATACTAAGTTTAATAATTTAAAATAACGTTTATATGATTTAAATAGACATTTCAAGTACACAAGTTGTGAAGTTAGAGCAAAGCTCTTTCAACTTTAGATTAAACTGATGTTTGGTAGAACATAATTATAAGCTTCGACGGTGAAACTTATTGAAGTGCAATAACACTCTCGTTTACATTTGAAGAATAGCTGGTTCCAAGTATAATAATCTTGTTGAACTTTCACACTTGGTAGAAGTACTAAACTGCCCGATTGGAATATGAAGTCCGACAAATGACGACAATACAAAGAATAGAAAGAGATAGCGTCACCGACAAGAAGCTTGATAGATTAAATTACTGTTCAACACGAAAAGAAATAAAATCATTTTTTCTGAGAATTGTGATTATCAAATTTCAATAAAAAAGCAGCTTGTCTTTTCAAACTTTTTTATATTTGATAAAAACCAAATGTAACACTTTAACTAATTTTCAATATTATAAGAAACGTTTTTTTGATGTGAAATTATAAAAAAAGTTTATGGTGTACATTTTAAAACTTTTGATTTGTTTATATTAAATTATTGTACAGATTTCTGAATGAATTCGTCACAAATAAACATAGCTTATTTCAAAACAATCAAAAACCAAAAAAATAATAAACATTTTTTTGTAAGAAATGTCATTTCGAAAAACTATTCATTAAGGAGCATAAACAATATCAAAGCAAAGTTTTGAATTTAAAACTTTTCCACCAAGAATTGTCTATCCATAAGAGCACAATATTCGAAGTTATTAATGAGAATTTAACGTTATAAAAATTAAAAAATCAATTCTTCAAAAAAAGTTATGTTTTTAACGACATTACTTTGAAACAAAATGAAATTGTATATACGAGTTCTTTTAATATAATAATAAATAAATGTCTACATAAATTTTGACTCACTGTTATTATTATAATCCATTTATGTATTGACAAAATGGTTAAAATAAAATATTTATTTATGCAGCATTTCTTATTACTATGTACCTAAAAAGATTATATAATTTATAACAAAGATGAGATAAATTACAAATCAATATTTAATTTTGTATAGTTAGTCTAATATAATAGCAAAATAAATAAAAACAGATTTTGAACAAAAACAAACGGCTCCGTTTTCAATTCTTTTATCTCTGTTAAATATTCTTTGTTGGTATGATATTTAGAGGGTTTCCCTTCCAATACTATGTGAGGGCTTCACTCAGCAGTAGTTAATTAAAATCGACCAGATTTCTACCCTTTAATTTGTTTTTATTGAAACCTCTACAAACTATTTTACAAATAAAGCAACAACTATGAAAATAGTTCAATAAACGCTCGTTATAAAATAAAAGGCAATTCGTAGGACTTTTTCCACATTTTTTTAGTATCAGGATCGAGTAGTCGAATTGCTTTCAGATGTCCAAATGATCAATCAACCAAAATCAGGCAAATAGAAGTAGTGCATATTGCGTTTTTTTTGTATTACATATTACTGATTCTATATGATATTGTGTAGAAGCAGAACAGAAATTTCATTTGAAGCATGCATTTGAGTGGTTTGCCCTTTATTACCAACTAGCAAGTACCCGGAATGTGTTGCAATACCACTCAAAGAAAGAAAGTGTTTGTGTTTTAATTCTTTTTATTGAAGTGTTTTTGGATACACAATATTATTTTTTATCCATCTGGTGCGCACACGAATAAATCAGAAGGTTTTCCGAGATGACGCTGTTTGTACGTATGTAATTTTTTTATTTTCAAAAACCTTCACGGCTGAACACAACTCACCAAAGTTTCATTGAAATCAGATGAATGGTATAGGAACGCATAGAGGACAAACAAAACAAAGGAACGTTCATTTATATATATATATATATATAGATATATTATAAAAATAAGGATCGAAGATTAATTTTAATTCGATGTGATTATTGATCAACTAGGCGAAGATGAAAAAATGTTGGTCAATTACGCTACCGTTATCGGTTTTACTTGCCTCATATTACATATATATTATGATGATACGTAATAAAAGTAAGAAACTGATATTTTTTTTGTTTAGATATTATTAATTGCACCTTTTTGTATTTTTCACTTTTTTCTCAACACTCTATTCACCGTGAGACTTTCTCAAAAGTTAAATCTTTTTCAAAACCCATCTTGTATTTTTATATCCATATTGTCAATGGGAGAGGCAATAAATCATTATATAAATGTTTTTGTAGCATTTATAAAGTTTCTTATCGGATTCCGCAAAGGAACAGAAACAGTAATGTCGATAGTTCAAAAGCGATTTTTTCATATGAAGCGCGACATCTTGCTATCGTCCTTCGTGGATCCATTAATTTTGATACAAAAACTTATCGTATTTATACTTGTCTGGTTGAAACGGATATTTACGGTATCGGTAAAAACAGACAAAAAAAGTAGTTGGGAATTTTAGTCACTGTAAATATTATGATAAATATCAAGATATATCTGTATCATATGGAGAAAGCATCAGTTTCGATTTATCATCAGTTTAATTGGTGAAAGGAATATCATAAGTAATTGGAAAGGTTAAACAAGTAAATCATTAGTAATTTTTGCATGTTGAATTAAAAACATAAAGGTTAATAAATAAAAATTAAACGTGTAAAAATGATAGATTTTTTTACCCTCGGCTAGCAACTTGGTACAACACATTCAAGAAAACCTTATTATCATTAAAACTTCCTATTTAAATTACTCATTACTGAATTTCTTAACAATAAAAATGGAATCGTTTAGAGTAAAGAGAAATATCGTAGTAATAATTAAGAATTAAAATAATCATCTACTGAAATATCTCATCTAGGTTCTACCGTCAAGTTAGTGTCAAAAAAATAGTTCCTTCTTTTTTTGTGGAATCCTAATTTCATCTGTAAGGAGAATAGTTTTTATTTTTTACTTTTTGGTCGATAGTTACTACCTTATTAACACTGCCATTTAAATTACATACATAATAAACAAGTAAAACGTTTGAAATACGATTTAATAATACACAATATGCATTATTTAAATCAATAGTTAAAATTATTTATTTGTATGAAATACAACAGATTTAATTGGGCAGGGACATTATATTTTGCAGACTTTTATAATATTTAAGTGATTTAATAATAATCTTTCTCATTTGTTGTACGATTTTCTTTCTTAGAGTTTCATTCTTTATTTACCAGTTCCTTTGCTTTGCACAAATAAGGGTCACTTTATGTATCTCATATTTCCGGAGCCATGAGTCCCGTTAAGATTTTTTATAATACCCTCTACTCGGCTCCTATTGTGTTTGAGGAGCTTTATTGGTTTTTATACCCTTTGTCCACTTTTCAGACAACATTATAAGAGGATTTAGTTTCGTATAAATATTTGAAGCATTTTACTTCAGCAAATATTTTATTTCTAATGATAGCTAAGTCGAAGTCCAAAAGCCGTTTACCATACCTTTTTGCGATTTATCATAGAAATCTTATCAACCGTAAGCTATTGTATTAAAATGACAACAAAGCCATAAATAATGTACATTAAGGAAAATATAATTATCAGAAAAGCATATAATATAACAAAATATTGATTAATAGCACCAGAATAAAACTTATTAGTAAATCTTTCTTCAAAATATCTTCTTTGAGCTTCGGTTGATTTTTCCAAACTTATCCACGTATAAAGAAGCTTCACTTTTATTTATTTATGTATATATTAGTTATATGCTTTGAACCATAAAATTATAAAGAGATATCGCCATGAAATAATAAAAACCATTAATTGGAAAACACAAATTCTGTGATATGTAATATATAAAAAGCACATAAACCAAAAAAACTATATTCAAATATTTCCTTCTAGTTTTAAACATACCCATCATCACCGACTTTTCAACCAAAGTTGTTTTTTAAAACATCTGTTTGTTATTGGGTAGTTCAAATTGTTCGATCACTTTGATTTACATAATATTTCGATGGGAATTAGGAATATTGAAATATAATTGTATGAAAATATCATCTCATGATCTTACAACGAAAAGGGGACTGCTTGCAGTGATTCCTTAATCTAGTGGTCACTTTTCAAGTAGCCTAAAAGATTATCGTCCAATTCCACTCCTCCCCATTTTGGGGAAGGTATTAGAAAGATCAGTATCCACCAGAATTGTATCGCACCTGATTACAAACTTTCCTATTTCGGAAAAAAAAAACAGTTTGGATTTAGGTCCGGTAAGCCAACCGAAGATAAGTCAAAGTATTGCATTTGGTGATAAAATCATTGTAAAGAGTTCGCAAGAAGTTAGTCATCGGCATTTTCTTAGATATTATCGGGGCGTTTGACAATGTGTGGTGACCACTGTTACTGCAAAGCTCAGGCTGAGACAAGTACCTGGTATCTTTTTTGCATCGCTATTGTATACGAAACTATTTTAGCTACAGAGAGATAACATATAAGCTCAGCCTCACCACAATTCACAGGAAAACTACGATGGGGTGTCATGGCAAGTTCAATGGTAAACTATTTGGGCTCACCAAGTTGGTTGAAAAGCCAGATTGGACTTGTGGACACAACCATTAGGATGGTTATTACGCTTTGTTGAACTGCCCCGGGATGAATTCCGAACGAGCAGAACTGTTTGTTGTGAACTGTCAGGTCACGTTGACTTGATATCAACCAAAGCCAACGTTGAGGTATTAATTAAATTTTCAACATTATATGGAGATCGGGATATTCTCGATTCCTCTTTGGATTAGTAGTAAATTAAACTTTAGCGCTACGGTGGATTCTCAGTATACGGATACACAGGATACTTAATATCGCTTCAACTAGGAGGCTGAGCAAGTCACATTTTTTCCCCTCTTTCTAACTTTTCTTTTCTTAAGCACAATAGTGCTTACTTAAAATATCAGTTTCACGCAGCTCTGCATCGAGTCAAGAACACTATGAGAAAATTAGTTTCGTTTTTTGATCTTTATTGCGTTACGGAATGTGGCCGCGAACCAACCGTTGCATAAACATACCAGTTGGAGATGGGGCAAACAACTTGAGTATGAAAGTCTCCTTTCGGGGATTAAAACCGTTGATCCCACAACCGATACGATCACTCAAGAGCTTTGGCCGTTGAGACACAGATTACAAGTACTTGCTTGAATAATATGACGTCAACTAAATAATTTTCTAATCCTAACGTTGCAACTATTATGATATTCTTCACATTACATATTAAGCGTTATTTCAATAGCGCTGAAATAATATTTAAAAAATCAACATCAGTTAGAGACAACATCACACAGAGAAGATGTTTCATTATATACTCGTATAATGCCGTAGGCCAATATTTTTTAAATGAATACTACAAAATGATCGTAATAAAAGTATAAATCAGTATTTGTATTCATCTTTTCAGAATCTTTCGATAAGTTTCAGCAGAGTTGGCAAGCCTGGCTTATTTCAAATTTCACACAAAATATAAATAATCCAGTGATATTAAAGCGCTCATTTCTCTAGAGTTGTCTTATACACGACAAGTCTCGTTACAAGTATAATCCGTTGATTAATGTGGTGGAAAAAAGCATAAAAATAAATTTCACCCTAGCTGACAAGTGAAGGGCATACACTTAAAGCTGTGTTCATACCCATTTACATAATATCGCAAATCTAAATAAGTTTGCGGTTGGTTTAAAATCGTATGAACGTACCTTTTAATGGATTTATAATTAGTTAATTACCCATTTACGGTGTTTATCGTTGTATTAAACAACTTGGGTTTATTTGTTCCACCGTTTATTAACTTTCTTTTCTGTTAAATGAACATTGCCTGCAAAAATATTAGGTTATTGAAAATTGAAAAATAAAATACACTGCATTGAGACAAAAATATAAGTGAAGAGCATTTTATTAAATTTGATTTCAATTTAACAAGATATGTAAACAAGGTTATATTGTGTTAAATTAAACCACAGAAAATAGCCACCTACAAAAAAAACGTAGATTGGAATTACCATTTCCAGAAACACATATCTGAAACAAAGTACTTTTATTATATTGTTGTTTTTAAATATTTATAAACTTGAACAATGTTTTATTTAAGTTTTACTAAATAAAGATGACTTGTACATCCAATAAAATTTGAATTAAAATTAATTATTCTGTTGGCCGCACCACCAGCACGCAGATCACTTTTCTTCTGGCAAACGTCAGAGTACGCTCTAAAAGTGTAAAAGGAATATCATTGACAAGAATGACAAGGAACTTGTTTTGTCTCTTATTTAGATTATCACCAATAACGCTACGGCATAAAATATTAAAGAGAGTAATTGCAAATGAATAATTCATTTTATTGACGGATTCTAATGACATTTTAATGATTGCATAATAAAAAATCCGTAATTAAATACAAAAGCACTTCTGCCAACAGCCAGCATTGATACGTTTTTGTGAAATATAGTTTTTTTGGCAATAAAATCAGTCCAGTTTATACACTCCGTAATGTTGCAAAGAAAATTACATCAGTTACATGCAAGCTCTATTTGAAGCAATATTTTACTTGCGTCATAAAATTTAACGGCGTACTTTAAAACATGCTTTCCCCAATTGCAATTTTTATTGAATAAATCGAATCAATAACGTATGAAATTCTCTACTTCGTAACTATTTCACGCATATTAAAAGAACAATTTTATTTAAATTATAATGGCATATTTTTCTATTTTCTATTTGGCTCAAAAAAATAATTAATATTTTTACAGTTGATAGTAATATTTTCATGCCGTAACTGTATTATCTGCGTATGTGTTCAGTGTAATTCACATTGTATTGCAGACCAATTATTACATTTATAAGATATTAATAACGGAATAACGAGACATTCATTAACGCTGTTTATAATACTAAACAATAGCGTTTCTATTACAAACAACTTCATAGAAGAGAGTCAACAGTTGGTAATATTGGTTGTTTATCAATCGCTTTACATAATAAATCATTTAAAATCCATGGATAATGAGCATTCTTGATAGTCGATCACTCATGAAGATAAAGGTTTGAATATATAATAGACATCAATGATAACGGAAATGAATATAAAGATTGATTTAAAGCTAAATTTATTTTCAAGTGGCTCAGTTGGGATTTGAGTCGGCAATTACAATTATTACTAGCAGGAGTCCACATATGTATTTTATCACTTCATCACTGCATTATCCATCGGTAATTTTAAATTCTAGCCATATTTTACGTACTAAAAAAAGCTGATAGTCCCACAGTTTAAGATTCATATATTTATTAAATAAATGTAGCGAATACTAAATTTCATAACTTTAGTATTCTCTGTAACTGAGTTGTCAATGTCACCCTCTTCAGTTGCGGTCTCCATGGATACAAATTTTAGTACAGGCACTTTTATAAATTTTGATTGTTTAATCGGTTGTATGGAATTGACTAAGCTAAATTCTAGTCCTGTCCAATTCCCATGCTCATATCCTCTCTCAAAAAGCGAGAGTTTGAACGACTGGAAAACATCTGTATCTTGTAGAGCAACTTCTGCTAGGATACACCATAAGGAGTCAATATATTCCATATTGGAATAGGACATGTTTGAAAAATACTCCATTTGAACAACCTTTTTCGTATTTTTCTTCTGCGCTACAATCAACCGAGAACCTTGGCCACCCCATTCAATTTCCTCCAATCTGCTCGGTCCTACGTCTTATTCAATTCCCTGCACGCGTAACAATCATAATAATTTATTAAAAAAAAACGGTTTTTACATAGTCAACACAGGTTAACTAATATACTTATTTAATTTTACTCACCTAAAAGAATAAGCACTAATTTTTATTGTTTAAAATATGATTTATTTGTACACACATTATTTTAAATAACTACATTGTTAATTGAACTAATAAAAGAATTCTCAAAATGTTAAAAGGTCGATGGATAAAATAAAATGTCAGCATAACCATCAAGCTTTTTTGATATTTTGCAATAACCCAGATTATTTCGGCAATTTATACAGGCCTTAATAAAAAGTCTCTCTTGCTGCCGACAGTAAATATTTTACAGCTCATATTTATTTACGGCCAATTCCTCATAGAAACCCGTTTTCAATTTGATAAATAAAAATACTTTTTGATGGACAGTACCTACTCATCCAATATTATTCGGGATGAGTCTATAGGGGATATATTTTATGATTTCCATAGGATTCATTCAAAGGGATTACGGAAATCTTTATCATATATCGATTTACAATGTGCAGTTTTACTTTATATTCCACTTTTATTAATTTCAGGTCTATATATGAAAAGGTTTTCAAGGAAATGAAATAAAATTGAACTGTTTTCAATACAAAAAAATACTCAACACCAGGTATAGCATATTTTTTTACAACGATAAATCTAAGATATACGATATTTTTTTAATAGCGTTATATATTTTTTGTAAAGTAAATACTTATCTAAGAATTTTCTGTTATCTTTTATCATTATTGAAAGATATTCAATATGACTTTTTAATGATAGTTACACCATACAGTATAGGACGCTGGAACGTATCATGTTGAAATAGCTGTCTACTAGTAGACTTCTTTTTAAATAAATTAAAGCTGTAGTTATTTTTGATATACAATTAAATCAAGGTTTTTAAACACAGACCATAGTTTTATATAACATAAAAATAATAAGAAGGCGAATAACAAAAATCTAAAAACGTTTTCTAATTTTATTGAATAATATCTATTATATAATTTAATTTAAGTAGATTAATTACTAACATAGAGATACAAACTCCTCCAGTTTGGCTGGTTGGTAGATAGTCCACTATGTAAATGTGGCAATATGACCCAGGATGATGATCACATCCTTTGGGAATGTCCAGACATTAACAACGAACGGGAAAAATTGCTCAAGACGATACGACTATCAGTCGGATCTGTCGGCCCTGTCGGTCATGCCGAGTTGGTTGCATCTCTGAAACATTACAAGGCATTTAAAGAGTTTACGGCGTCCTATATAAAGCGATTAGAACGCAATTCCTTGACACATTAAACCCCGTGTTTTTTCTTTTTCTACTCCTGCGCACTAGAGTGCATGCAACCAAGTCTTGAGGAATTTCCCCTCGGACATTCCTGGCAAACATTTTAAACAGGCATAACGTTGTTACGCTGCGGAATACACTCTGTAAGAGTGTGAAGCCGTAGTGGTTGGTGGTGGGTACAACGTTGAGTACCCTAGGGCATCAAACAAATAAAAAACAAAGATAGAATCCACTTTACGAACAAGTCATTTATAATTTGCAATGTAGTGATTGCCAACAGTTCTATGTGGGTAAAACCACAAGTACATTAGATATAAGAGTATCAGAACATTTAGCTGCGTTTAGATTAAAAAATATACATCAACATTTGCAAATCACTTGTTATTGGAGAACCATACGTTCAATGCGGATGATGGGGTTAAAATATTTCATCAAAACATGAGGGATCATAAATTATTCTATCAAGAAATTTTGGAAATCAATAGAGTCCAGTTAAATTCCTTACCAATTTTGAACGAACAACTGAATCTTCCAAACTCTCTTTTATTGTACCCTGTACGTGAGATGAGTCCGTAAAAAATAAACCTGAATTAACAGTCATAATTAAACATAAATTAACAATCAAAGTAATGAATTTCTCATACTAATAAATCGGTCCATGGTCACCCTGACAAAGCCCATTAGTTGAAATTGGTTAGGTAGTCCTTCGAATTGCTTTTAAAAACTCACCTCTATTCACTCGTAAGGTGGTGACTAGTCCAGATATTAATTTCTTAGACATAGGGATAAGATTTTTTATTTTGTATATAATCGTTATAAACTATTAATTTGTGTTAGTTCGAGTTCACTCGTGTGCTCGAATGCCTAAAGATGCCGAAAGGCAAAACCCGGGTCGTTAGTGACAAAATACATAGAAATGTACAAAATTCCAACAATTCAAATTTAATATCTTTTATATTTGGTATCTGAAATACAAATATATTCGGTATGGAAAAATATTATTATTCGATAGAGGTAAAACTAAATTTAAAAAAGGTGCCTATCAGGTTTGGGTATTAAAACATCGTATATACAACCTGATATAAAAAAAAAACTGACGGCTTTAAAACACCGAAACCTTATTGGAACGATTTTTTTAACTTTTAGTTGTCTTGACTATTTAATTACCAATAAATATTATTAATTAACGAAGCGCTTTAATACCAAACAACAAGATACGTTACCCATTAAGAAACGTAAATAATCCAAAGAAATATCTCTATGGTGAAAAAAAATATAAAAACGGAGTAAGGTAACTGAGCTACTGCTAATCAAGTTGTTCCAATTATTAAGTCTTCGATACTCACAGTATCGGCAATTGCATTTGGCATTTGAGTTTGTAGCTTTTGGCGTATCAGGCGAGGGATTTGCCAACTCCAGCTGATAAAGTTCCAACTTGTCTCTTCAGTTAAACGTAACAGGTAAAAGCCTCTAGGGGGAAATTGCATTATCCGTATCAAACGTTTTCTATGTTTATTTAAGCGAAAACATACCTCTATATTATTATATACGTTAAAGCTGATATACAATAACTTTTAAATTGTGGCTTAACATATAAATTCCATCGCTTTGAATTAACTGAGTGAAAATCCATTAAACTCATATTTGATAATCTAAACAAAAAGAATTAAAATAAGAAATTAATCTTTTATATTACTGATATATTTAAAGTGGTGCTTAACCATGTTAATGCTAATTGAATCATTCATATCTAACCTTAACGTGACATGACTTAAAGCACATGATGTAAAATAACAACACTGGCTATAATTATTTACAAATATTCTTCTGTCATATTATTTATCTTACTAATTTTCATATAGCATAAGTATTTGTTGAGCCAATTTATACTTGTATGGGCGATATTTTCAAGGTTTTATTTAAAATTGCTAAAAAGTATTGTTATTTTACAATAATGTTCCTACCGTCGCGATCATTTTAAACATTCCCAAAACATGTTTTTTAACCGGTTATATGCCATAAGCGCGTTAACGAGCTCCATAATCCTGTGCATGTGGAGCCGACCATAGAAATATTGCGTGTTTATGCACTGTACTTTAACAATCAATATCTAGCCAATATTGATTGCTATAAAAAATCTTATATTTTGACGCATAGTGACATCTCTTGGAATCATGATCAAATACTTAGACGTGGCATATTTTTTCCATGTCCTCTCCCAACGTGGAGCATATGGTCTTCTAATGGAGATATCTCAACAGAAATTTTCTATGAGAACTCTTTGTTACTCAGTTGCTCAACTCCTCTCTCTTTTTAACAGAGTAGGGATAGAAGGACAGAGCTGAGACAGGACTAGTCGTTAGCTAATCTCTCTCGCCACACCCTGTAAGGATCGGATGGGTGGGTGAGGAGGGAGTTTTAGACATCACAAACACTCAGACTACAAACATAAATCCAAGAATTGATTGAAAGATCAATGTATGAAAACTGTCCGCACCGGGAATTGAACCCGAGACATCCGTAGCCGTAGCCAACGACACTACCAACTGTGCCACGGACGCTGACGTGGCATATTGTAACGTATTTTTGACACTCTATTGATTTTAATAGAAGCTTCGTTGGGCAAGCAAATTTTTCTAAGAAATTCTCGACCCACACGGTAACGTCATATGAACACATACCGGCAGTTAAAAAGGTAATGAGTAATAAAATATTTAATTTATTTGTGCTTTTCCCATTTAATATTTAGATTATTCTTCAAAGTAGAGTCTTCGCAAACATAAAACCTGTGCTCGTTATTCTATTGAAATATTTAAATACAATGAATTTTTTTTGAAATATGGAAAATAATTATCACTAAAATATTTTTTCGTAATTGTCGTAATATCAACAATTTTCCAAATAAGTAAAGATAATTTTTTAAATAAAAGCAGTATTTCTAAAGTATCAAATTTCTGTCTGAATTAAAGTTATTCTCAGAAAAAATTTCAGAAATATAAAAATATATATTATAAGAGAAAAACTTTATTGCTATGTATTTCATAAAACAGTAGCTAGTATTCGTCTACCAATAGTGATAATTTCGTGATGACAATCTATTGCAGCCACCACGTGACGGCCGTCTGTGTTTTCCGCGCATGAAACGGTTTGTTTCATGCAAATTAGATTCGGATCCGACGGAATGTTGGTCGAAATAAGACCGCAGCGGGTAACGCCACTGCGCTCGGTGCCCGCCCCATGCCGCACTAAAGCGACGAGGCAGCACACCACTCGTCACCTCATTTTTATTTGATGCGTCATCCGTAAAATTATCACTCGTGCCAAGGGATGAAGTAAAATAGAAGACTTGGTTTTATATTTGAAGTGGTTTAAGTGTAATATATAAAATCATTATAATGTTTTTTTCTGGCATAACTTTTTCCTGCGAGGATTATAAAATGAGTTTTATTAAAAGTGTGATTTTTTTTCTACCTCGCCTTGATGGTGAAAGTGTCACATTTTAAATTACTGAGATAGTGTATTTGAAAATTTTAAGTTTTACTCAACACGGGTGTTTTAGCTATATCTTTTTCAGAATTTTTCATAAGCTTTTCACAACAAACAATAAAATAAACAACACAGATTGAATACTGGAGAACAGTTTGACACACCCTGGTTTTTGTTAAGTATAAGTTTCATTAGTGTCCTGAACTGAAATAGGCCTGCGGCAAAGCAATATTTCGCAGAATAGGCTCTTTCTTGTTGCCAGGCTTTCAAATAGCCCCCAGCTTCGGCCGCTGGACGAGTCCATTTTACGGAAAAGGGTAGTTCCAACATTGCACGGAGTTTTTTTTTAATTTTTGTAGAGAGTCGATTACGATCTGCCGAGCGGGACGAGCTGCGCTCTCGTGGCGGAGGTGACGTGACGATGTGAAGTGTTTGTTTTGTTTTTTTTGATTTTTTTTTAACCATATCCGCTCCCTATTCGGAGCATATGGCCATCACGCGGTTCCTCCAAGCTACTCTGTCTCCCGCCAGCCTCCTCGCCTCCTCCCAGGTCATCCCAGCGTCCCGTAGCTCCGCCGAATACATCCTATGGATGGTCATCAGCGGCCTTCCAGGGCGAGGGAATCCACCTGGTTGGTAGAAGAGACAGGCAGGATTCAGGCTCCCCTGGGGCATCCGCAGCACGTGTCCTAGCCAGGTCTATCGTCGCTTTTTTATTTTGGACGTAATAAGAGGCTGGTCCGTCCGCTCTCTTACCTCCGAGTTCCTGACAAAATCAAACCACCGTACCCCTAGTATTCGCCGCAAACATCTGTTTTCAAAGCACAGTATACGGTTACCCTGTGCCTTGGTGAGGTGCCATGACTCGCAACCGTAAAGCAACACTGTCAGGATGCATGCGTTGAATAAGTGGCACTTAGTTCTGACCGAGTACAACCGTGAGTCCCAGACTTTCCGCATTGAGTTAAAAGTTGCTCCAGCTATCCCTAATCGGATTGCGAGCTCTTTACGCGGATTGCCATCTCCCGTGATGTGTACCCCCAAGTACCTAAAGCCATCGACTCTCTCGATGTCTTGCCCCGCGCTCGTCAGAGGGTAGTCTGGGTCTGGACAGAAACTGTTGCAGAGCACATTGGTTTTACTCGCATTGACTTTGAGACCAATGCGATACGAGTTGCTCTGCAGCCTGTCCATTGTTTCCTGAATACCCTCGACAGATTTATCAAATATTACAGCGTCGTCAGCATACTCGAGGTCGCATAGCCTCAGATTGGAGGCAACGGTTAAACCTCATTTTTTAAAAATAAACCTCGTTTTTTGATTTGCATTAGATTTAATTTAAATTCGTTGTGTCATTTGTATTATAACTTAAAGTAAATTCAGTTGCTAAGTAAATGTAAATGTAGAATCAATTTTATGTGTTAGGATTTAAATATTTGTGTAATGATAAACCACTGCATCTTGAATGGAAAAATAAATAAGTTTTGAACCGGATCTGAAATGGTGTTTGTCTGAGATCAGCCCTTCCAGGACTCCGGATAACCAGCCGCTCGCCTCTCTTCGATCCGGGGTCTTCTCAAGTTATAAGCTGCACGTATCTCTTCACAAATGAATTAAGTGTGTTAAATCGTTTAGCACATATTTAAAAAAATATCATTTTACATCAAAATTATTACTTTTTTGTCTTTATCACCGATCAACTTATTGTTTAAAAATCTTTTGGTCAAATAATTTTTTTTTTCAAAATTGTTTCGAATAAATAAATTCACAAGCAAGGCAACGAGTTCTACGACTAACTAGTACATATCCAATAAGAGATTGTAATATTATTTAGCCTTTCTACTCTCGGCAACAATGTATTCGAATACCAAATTTTTGGAAGTAAAATAAAACATAAAAATAGATTTCAGACATTTCAATCAATTGAAGAAATAACTTTGCAATGTAATTAGCTTCTACTATTATAAACAGATATACAGTTTATTGTGTTACAGAAACTTTCTTTCGAAATTCGATATTGTCATAAAGATCCTGAATAAAAACAGGACTCATTAACTTTACTATTCATGTGGATTCAAATAAATAAACTACGTGTAATGAGCGGCAGTGATGTATCTGTATGTATTAATAAAATCAACGCCAAGAATAAAAAATAACGTAAGACTTGTTGTTACACTAGATAATTTATCTTAATTTATACATAGAATATTCCAATTCTAATACAGAATCCTCATTATAAAAAGAGTTTCTATAGTTTTACTATTCCTTTTTAGAGTTCATTACTAAGTTCATACTATTAAAATGTATTGACATCTTGTGAATGCATTTTTATATTTCTATCGGAAAGATGCCATGATTTGTAAAATAATTTTATCAATCGAATAAATAATCAATAAATACTTAATCCTATATATCAGTTGTTCTAAAAGTATGAAATAATAGATAAATAAAAACTTAAACCGGTCATTGGTAAAATTGAAGTTTACATGTGCTTTAAAGAATAGAAAAGATATTTCATGTTGAAGTAAAAAAGATTTCGTGCACATATGTTATACCCAACTGTTTTTTAATCATTTTACGAATCTCAATTTAATTTTTTTATGAAAATCTGTTACGGCAAGTTTCTTTTGGCCAGAATAGTTTAGAGAAGAGTATTGTGCGTGTAGTCCTATTTCTTTTTTGAAAGAATGCAGAAAAAAATAACTACTTTTTTTATGTCTTAAAGTTTTTTAGATTAAAAAAAGGTTTTTATATGTATTCGCGTTATCTTCAAACTGTTTTTTAATGTTCACGTTTATGTTTGGCAAAACTATTTTACTTTAGAACGTGTTCCGAAGATTTTATATTACTTTTAAAGAGACCAATATGCGTGTATAAGAGTGTCTACATTCTATCAGAGATATTGCATGGTGTAAAGTGAAATCTTTTTTTATCACGTAAACTTACTTCACCTCATGCACCGGCTATTAAAGATTCGTTCAACCCTGTCGCAAATATTTACGTGCGGCACTTTTTGATAGTGTGTCTCTTGTTAGCTTGAAAGCAAATTAAAAACATTTATTACGAGGAGCGGGCTAAAGATAATAGGCAATAAACTCAATGCTCTGAAAATAGATATCCCTTTTAATTAAGATAACTGGCATAAATATAAGTTTGCGATGCAAATAGTTTTTGTAGATTTTCAGTATAATATGAGTTAAAACTACAGTAAAATATTGTTCCGAAGCATGATTATTTTAATCACATGAGATGAACTCCATGAAAAAAAAAACAAATTCAGTTGAGTTAAGCTCGAGGAGAAAATACATCATTAGTACACATTTCCAAGATCTCAAATATTAGATTAAAAAATCTCAATTTGATAATTATTTACCTTGCCGGGACGTCCACTTAGAACCATCTGATCTATAGGGTAAAGTTTTTACCACAAGACCAGAGTTGAAAAAGGCAGGTTTCTTTTCCTTTGTATTTCGGCCATTTAAATTTTTATTCACCACATATCTCATACTGATCCGTACATCGAAAAGTTTGCATGCTTACAATTTATTTCTTTTGGAGCATTGGAAGCGTTCCTGAATATTTTGTACCATCTTCAAAATATTGAAATATAATGTATGCAATACAAACGAGGTGGGTTTTGGTGGTTCGACTAAGTTGTGTAAATAATAATATAATATTTTAATTGTAAAACGTTCAAATAATCTTTTTTCATTCTTCAGCTTATTTTTTTGTTTATTTAGTTCCACCAAAGGTAGATTATGATACGTATGAAAAAAATGTAAAAACATTTACAATAAATACACAGACTTCTTATGTGGTCACGTGATTCGTGACACAGTCCAATTATATCGATCTAACTCATATTTTACCGCACAAAAAACAGTGCATGACGAATAACCATTAGCCGTGCATTTTTTGTGTACGTAGGTTGACAAACAAATACATAACATGTAAACTTAACCACAGAATACACATTTAATTTTCGTTTTTCCGTTAACAACCTATTTCAGTCTATGTCATGATCAGCGTTTTCATAAATTACTATTGTTTTCAAAATTGTGTAAGGTTGCTCAAATTTTGCAGTAGTGTTTTGTATAATTTTTTATCTTACGCTTATAAAAACATGGAAATTGTAAAATATAAGATATATTATATATGTCAAGCCCAAGACAAACATGTTTTTTAAACCTGTTTTAAGTATTTAGCCTTACAAGTACAGCATAATATTCGATATTTTTTATTTCACATAAAAACTCAGTTATCAAAAAAGCTGTAGACTTTGTCAATCCCTAAAATTTTATCAAATTAATAATAATTAATGGTGAGCCATCTTACTTATTGGAAAATTTTATTTTGATGATTTCCATTTTGCAAATTATTCGGTCGTGAAATCAATTATTATACAATATTCGAAAAAAATTTCGCAAAAACAAAATATTGAAATTCATTTATACATAATTATCTGTTAAAATAATAAATTGAGACAAAAAGAACAAAAGATGGATTTTATGATCTTCATTGAAGTCTTTATGACTGAATAAATTACAAAAGAAAATATTTCATTAAAAGTGAAAAGAAACTTTCCGTAAATTAATGAATTCGTCGTAATTATTTTTCGTCTTATTATCAAATAAACACAGCTCCCTTTAAAGAGCTTCCATCCGGAAAATGGGAAGAAAGTACTAATTGCATGTAAGTAGTAGTTATAAAAACAAATATTTTCCTTAAGATTATATTATTTCACGCTAAAATCGCTTGAAACATATTTATGATTTTTTTATCGTTCTTTTCTTTGAACCAACTCATAGCGAATAAGGTCAGTTTGCTTAAACTATTTTATAGAGTTTACCAAAATACATATTACAACAGGCATTTTTTTATGTTGTAAATTTATTTATCTAGAAATATTTTACATGAAATAAAATTAAGCCAAAAATAAAGAAAATGGGTCTTTCAACTTTATTAAAGTACTTAAAAAAAATAAAACACAATTTGTTTTTACTACTTACACATGATGTAAACGTGTGCAAGTCGTACAAACGAATCGTGTTTTATTTTTTACAATATAATGTCTTTCCACCGATAATGGACAGTTAATACCTTAAAAGTGTTTATTAAAGTATGTACTACATTTATTTATATATAATTTGTATACATCATTTTATTTCTGTAGTTAAACGTTTTCTGGTATTGATATAATAAGTTTGGATTATTGAGATTTTGTACACTTCCATGTATTTTGTCACTAACGACCCGGGTTTCGCCTTTCGGCATTTTCAGGCATTCGAGCACACGAATGGACTCGAACTGAGAGACAGTAAACAGTGTCTAACGCTTATATAGAAGATACAAATGCGACAAATATCATTTACGAGGCAATACATTATACGTCTGAGAGCCACACCGATACCTGAGTTAAAATTTCGGAAATCGCCCTAATCCTTATTTTGTAAACACCATATTAACAGAGTGGCGAATTGCCGAAGGCGATTGCCGCTTTTCAACTTCTTTTAGAAATACCAATGATTTTACAATTATAATAGTATTGTGGGTTTTGACGGGATGTAATTCGACGAATGGGTAAATATATACAATCATTCCACATTTAGTGACGAAATTTTAACTCAGGTATCGGTGTGGCTCTCAGACGTATAATGTATTGCCTCGTAAATGATATTTGTCGCATTTGTATCTTCTATATAAGCGTTAGACACTGTTTACTGTCTCTCAGTTCGAGTCCATTCGTGTGCTCGAATGCCTGAAGATGCCGAAAGGCGAAACCCGGGTCGTTAGTGACAAAATACATGGAAGTGTACAAAATCTCAATAATCCAAATTTAATATTGAAATTCCATCAAGCACCCTCAGTCGATGTCTTAAATTATCTTAAATTATAAAATGATATAATAAGATTAATGAGCACAAAAATACAAAAAAATAATAATACTCCACCAGTAAAAATAGTTTTTTCAAAAAATTTTTTCATTTTATAGAAATAAGGTTTTTGAGTTTATTCACGTTTGGATACAAAATTAAAGTTGATAACTTTCTTATTCCACTGGCTGTGTTACTAAATTAATGTGACACGAGCTTTGCTTCTTTAAGAAGCATTTTCAAACAGTTATTAACACTACCAGTGGAATTGCAAAGCTATTAATTTCAATTATATCTTAAAAATGATATTTTTTAAAATTCTCAAATGTGATCTCCTCACACTTGTATCTCTTATTTATTTTAAAAAGAGTTTTTTTTTGTGTAAGACACGTTACATGACTAAAACACTTGATTAAACAAAAATGGCGAAAAATTTATAATTCCTTCAAATTTAAACGATATTAATGAATAACAATGAAAATTCACCGAAATTAATTTGACAAGGATCATATTTCTACTAAATCTTATCAAGGTGAAACAAAAGCATTAATTCCTTGAAACAACAATCGAGGAATCTTTACTCGTCCCCCTCGCCAATTAAAAGTGCACCATAAAAGCGTGAGAGGTTGAGCTCACGAAGACCCCAGCTCTTTCAGAACAATAGACAATGAAGATCTGGAGCAAAGATCTGCGTACCATCCCCTAGAATAGCAAAACAATGCCAACATGCTCGCTTTGCTACTGTGAAGAGTGACTCCCGTCCTTATTTACTAAGGCTTCTCTCACTCTTTTGATTGAAGGCGCTTACTGCAATAATTTAATTAAACCTTTTCCAAGTGAAGTAAAATTAAACGCGAAGAAATAATTAATTACAATCTTCAATGTAATCAATGATGAATGAGAAAAAGTTTCTCTTTGGAAACTAGTCTAAAAGAGGAAAGTTTTTGTCATTTTTGGGAGCTTTTATCTTGTGACTGACCAAATAATAACATCTCACGTGGGACTTTTTTGTAACTTTGTATAAGTATTGTTAACTACATTTTTATATACTTAACCTAAAATCGTGGTTATTCTTGTACAACACTTATAATTTTACATTGTATTGAAAAGAGTATTGATTTTAAAGTGCTAATTTCTAAGTAGAAAGTTGTCAACACTTTAATTTTGTTATAAGGTATTGACAATCAAATTTTGGAAGGGTTGATTCACTACTCTTAATTATTTTTTTTCCTACTTTTACTTTAAATTTCTTTCACATGTTGTATTTAATATGTTTTGTAAAAAAAACGAAGTGAACGCAAAGCATAATAATGTATAATATTCCAATGTCAGTTGTGGTAAGTGAAGCCATTGCTTGACACATATACCAGCCCATCCCGTTATGCCAACAGTAGCTACGCTAAGGTTAATTATTTTGTAACGGCGGGCGTCTAGAATTCATGCCGGAGCTAATTCTGATTAACACCCGTAGCGCAGCTTCGGCACTGACTTCGTGCGAACAGCTATGTTATGGTAACGCCGAAGCTTTTGAGAGCTTAAAGCTCTACCAAACGTGTGTTATATTTAATAATACCACCAATTGTGGAGATAGTGCATCTTCATTTCATCAGGATTATTATTAATCTTTGAATGATTCAACTGCATCTAAAATTATTTACATTTGATGAACATACGAGCTTTTGGTGAATTGAAAGCCTACCGTTAAAATATTTTCTCACTACATATAAAATCGTGCTTTAACATTAATTTTATTCATTAGTGGTTTTCAAAAAACCTTATCTACATAAATCTTTAACTATAAATATATGACAGGTATATCACTTTAAAATTTTCAGAAAAAATGTATTTTGTTTTGATATCTACGTCAAAAGTTAAACTTGTGTATATAACATTTAAACTAAATAATATTTTTGTATTGTTTTTGCCATTCATTCAGTATAATTAAGTAAGTACAGAAAATAAATGTATTCTGTTTTCCGTCTCAATATTTATTTATTCTATCTTTAGAACTCTACTTGAATAAAACTGTATATGTTTAAAATAAAAGTTTTGTTTTCTTATACCATACTATTTCAAAGAAATTATAAATAAATCATTGCGTAAAAAGAATCAGGTATGTAAACAAATGGACACATATTTAACGTTTATAAGCTACTTGTTTTTTCATCATGGAGATAAAGACTTCCTATTTTTGATCTCTACCTAAGGCGACGAACTATTTCCCAGAAATCCGTCAATAAATGAACATACATAAATATACTATTCAGTCTTTATTTTTTATATTATTGTTATTCACATGTCATGTTAAATTTTAATATTTCAGAGGCAGTTGAAACAAAATGGTTCAAAAGACAGGTGCTTTCAAATAGAAATGATTATCTTGTTTTAGTTGGGTCAGTTATTGAAATATTTAAAAAATAATTTATTTATTATGCTAACTAGAATCAATATTTTACGTTCTTTTTTTAATCTCTTCAAAGAAAATGTGAAGCTTGTGACGATTAGTATTTTTTTGGTACTCCACTTTAAAAAATTATTGCTGTTGAAAATTGAGGACCTCAGATTGTGAGAACTACAGATGCCTTCCCTTCTTCTCCAACAGCGAATACTTTCTGATCATTTTTTTGGTATCTGTTAAAAAGCATCAACAAACAATTGATGTGGAATTGACACATTCATTCATTTTAATGGATATATGTTTTAATTTATAAATACTTTTTGTTAATGAAGACTTTCTGTGTAATAAGTTTTTTTATATAATAGACTTCATTCGTCAAACAGTTTATTTAAATACGATATTGATTACTAAATTTACTCAATTATGAGTACATACATATGTTACTAAATAATTGGATTTAAATGATTATTCTTTTGATTCGTTTGTAAAATTGACAAGGGACATAATTTTTCACCATTATAAAATATATTTGGGAGCCTTTAAAAGGTTGGCAGCGTCATACTGCTTTGTCACACATGCAGAAAACTTTATCTTTTTTCCATTGTTTTTGGTTTGGAAACAAGCCAACAAACTCGTTAGACAAACATCAATTTTATTTTCATTGACCTAAAGTAAATTTTAAAAAGAAGCTTACATCAATTCCGACGATAATAAATTTATAATAGCATTCAATAATTGTTTTCAGTTTTCAGTGGACATCGAACACCAAAGCAATGATATATATTCTTTTTAACTACGCTCTGTTTTGCTCTTGACTTCTTCCAACATTCTCTCCATGAATTCCTCTCAAGAAGGTTGGATTTGGCTTCATTCATCCATTTCAAAGAAAACATTGATTTTACCAGTTTTAAAATAGTTTTTTAATAATACTGAAGAGATTTTTTTATAAAGCACTTCATGATTAATTTTTTAGCAAAAACTGAATTTAATTTGGAGGTTCATGTTCTCTTTTCAAATAGAACTAAGAATAGGAAGCTACTTCCTTCCTCTCTCTATACGCCTTGTTTTCAAGATGTGTTTGAATTGGTGAGAACTGTGAAGAAAATAAGGATTTAAAATATATGTATTATTATTAATACCTATAACGCCTGTCAAGCCGTAAGTAAGGATAATAATAATATTTTTAAATCTTTTTTATAAAAATGTGAATTGGATGTTTAAATTATATTATTAATTATAATATGCAGCTTTTATTCATATTATAATTACTATAACAGTCAACACTATGATCCAATTACTACCAAGCAATAACATAGGCAATAATATTAATATGCTATAAACTCCGTTATATTATATTATATTGACATCCGCTTCAAATTTATTCACTCACACCTAGTAGTAATTTGGTAAAATCGTTAATTTCAAAGAGACATTAATAATAATTTTAATTGAAATTAACTAATTTATTCTTAATTAAATTATTAATAATTTACGAAATGGAATAAGATTTATATACGAAAAAGAGTAAACTATTTTGCATGCTAAGGAAACAAAATATTATATACTACATAATGAGTTTCGCAGATGGATTACTGATTTTAAAATGATAAATAAAAACTTATATTTTTTACCACAGATGTATAAATTTCCATGTTGCTGTCTTACTAAATGTTTTATTATTGACCCTTACCGATTTCTGCTTTGCTAAAAAACAATGCAAAGATATCATGATATTCATTTTTTAAACATGCGTATTTTTAGGTGGATATTTTGTTAAATCACGTAATATAATATCAATTCATCTTTAATATTTCAACTAATTATTTAGATAAAAAGTATATTCTTTAGGAATTACTGTAATCTATTGTCTAACTTCAAAACTAAGCTAATTCAAAAGTAATTTAACAAAGCACACACGTTTGCAAGTAAACCAATTTCAAAATGGAAAACCTATTTGAAAAAGAGATATCTTGAAAATCATTGACACGATTAGAAATGTAGAGACGTAGGTCACTATTTAAGCAGGTTACTTACACCTAGAAGCTTAATGTGTTCATCAGTTACTTATTCGTCAAATAATTTGGATGTTAGCCAAATAACCAGTAATCAACTCAAATGAGACGTTAAGATTAAAACTTTATTTGATACTTCTGCTATCATTCATGAACGACATTTGACTTTAATGATTTTATGTCTTATATAGCTTAAAATATTTTTATTAGAGAATAACTACTTGACAGCTGTTTCATTACATGAATACAATATAGTTTGACTTAATCAACCGAATTTCTGTTTGAATTTTAATAAATTTACATTTATTTGAAAACAAATTAACTTTCATAATTTTTCCAGAAATATAAATTTGAAAAATAAATAATGATTAATTAATAATTAAATTAGTGATTGCAAATAATATAACAAATTTTCAGTCATGATCAATAATTATAATTGATTTATTTTATAAAAGTATTTTTGTAATGATTTATGACATTACTCAAGATGGTTCATTTAAATAAACATGAAAGGTAGTGGTAGTAAATTCGAGAAATTTCTTTTTCATAAACACGATAACCTAAGCTGTAATTTTAATTATTTGACCTCACCGAAAGTAGAGTACACGCCGTATAACTAAATTCCGACTCTAGGATTTAGGATCACGGGATCCATACTGATACATACACTGGATCCAGACATACCTATACACTGGCACGCTCTGTGTAGTATACAGAAAGAGTATCAGTTTTGTAAAAAGAGTAAAGTGATACGGCGTATGCTATATCTAAACAATTGTAATTTCATTAAAATCGTATTGTTAAATGAGCAAAAAAATATTTCGATTCTCAAAATTACTTATTAATTAAAATCTTAAATATTCGGACATAACAGCAAATTTCATATTGACGATTTTGAGAGAATAAAAAAAACAATCTGAATTATTTTATGTGACCGTTGATAAATGAAGTACATATTCTTCTTATTAAAAATAAAAATGACGATTTTTGGATAGGTTAGTTAACTTACCAAGTACTAACGAAAACTGTGCGAGTAAATTCTAATATTAATTTCACACTTTATTAAACATTGCGTGTATGTTTTATTAAACAATAAGCTATGGTTATTCAAGGTAAGTACTTGTATATTTTATTATATTATTATCATATAACCAGAGTACGGTGCTTTTGACCCTAAGAGATTATCCCCGGTTAGCCTGTTAACACGAACCCCATCTCAGCTTGATAATATTCAGTCCATTTTCTTTGACCTACGCCCGGGATGGATAATATTTCCTGATTCGCGGAAAAGGGAACATCCCCCGCGGTCGCCATTGCCGTGAAAGGTTGACGCAAGCAGACTGGACGATTCTGCCGCGAGTTTTTTTTTGACGCTTTTTTTTGCAAGTGTTCATTCATTTCGACTACTATTATCTGCGTGTTACATGCCGCGCCAATGACAGTGATCAACGATCGTCTTCTCATTCCCTCGCCGCTTACTCTTCGTGTGATCCGCTAAGAAAAACGGATTGAGAACCTTTCCAAACACGGTAACGAAGGATAAGCTCTTGATGGATGCTTCTCCATTACAGAAATCGTGTCGTTCCTTTAACAACAATTAAATGCACGCGACAATTAATAACAAATATTGGCCAAAGGTATTGAGGAAAATATCCTATTTGGTCAAGTCGTATTTTATTCGTTAAAATTAGAGTTAGCAATAGGTTTTCGGTGAACTTTTTTTTACTCTTATTGTAATTGTCAGCTTTGAAGCAGTCTGCAAATAATCAAAACATTTGGCAACATAGTTCAAAACAAATAAAATAATCTTCAGCAATTTGTCGTATTTTTATTTTACAATTATGTTAATTTCACAACACTTAATAGAAACGCAATTTAAATATCTTCTAGCAGAATTGTATAATTTGATTTGGATCAGTTTCGTTCAGTAACAATCGGGCAAAAATGTTCACTTGATGAGCTTTTATAAATGGTTTTACAAAATTGTAGATGAAGTAAGTACCACAGATTTAATTTATTTATGTAGGTGTTATTTATATTCCTATTACATGTCGACTGTAGAAAGGAAAAAGGACGTATACTACACACAAAAAATATTGTGTATAACCCAAACAAAACGTGTATTAAATTGTATACATTGCGATCATCGAAAAAAAAGTATTTTGAAAAGACGGAAGGATAAATTCTTTTGCTGTGCACCGTTCATATATTATATAATTGTATATAAATATAGAGTATTACCACGTTTTGTGTGAGTTATACAAAATATTTTTTGTTGTGGGTTACGTCCTTTTTCCTTTTCACAGTCTTAAAGATGGCTTAAACAATAATTGTAGAACTAAATAATTGTGATCAAAAATAAAATTTTCAAAATAAATAAAGCATTATTCTTCAATATATAAAAAACCACTTTAAGTATAATTTAATATTAAAGATTCGACGAAACCGCGGTGCCGAAATAGAAGTCTTGGCAATTATTCTCGTAGAAATAAATACGAGTACATCGCTCCACATTACCAAACGAATCCATTGTTTTCTGAGTTACGCGAACTGATCTCTATCGGTTTCTTACTGTACGTTCCTTAGTAAAGTAACAAAAAGATTGTGGTATTTTTTTTTTCTGCGAACAATATACGTCATCACCACTGATGCTGTGCGGATCAGGCAGATAGCGTATTTAGCTGACAAATCCCACTGCGATCCGAACTTCTAATTCGGCAAAGTGCTCTTTGTAATAAATGCAGAGGGGAATCAGGTTGTTCCGATGAGAGAATAATAGATGTCATTTATATAACACAGGTCTTGAAAGAATGAAGACGTCTTCAAGACACAGAATATAAAAATACTTAAGCAACACGCTCAAAAAAGCATTTTCAGTATTATTTTAACGGACGTGAGACAGAGTTTATTTTACTTGCCGTATTTGAATTTAAAGTGGCGCATGTGGAGTATTTCAAGAACTTGCATAATTTTTAAGAAGCAAGTTTTTAATATTTGCCCAAAATTATTTAAAATTAAAAGTCATCATTTATAAATTACAGGTTAGTGTAATGTAGTAAATCATTGTTTTTAATTCTTATGTTTTATTAATTATTATGGAAAAGATTGTTTCTTTTCTTTCTGAAGGAGGAGAAGAATAAAAACTATTGTTAATGAATCTTTAATTACATCTGAAAAAAATGTTGAATACGATATTTTATTCCACAAAAATTGTGTAATATGTTTTATTGTTATTCGAACTTTATGCCGAAATCAAGTAAGATAAATATTAAACTACTAATATCTGTTAAATTATGTTTGAATTGACTTTAATTTTCCAATGAAAACCATATTATTTGTTTTGATTTACAATACAAGATAAATGAATTTCACTTTTATTCTATTTTGTGTAAGTAAATATTACAATATTAACTATTTATCTTTAAAAATCAATCATTAAAGTTGTATCTAAAAAGAGATTATATTTATAATGATTATTATAGAGGTCAACAATATTTACTTTCCTTTGCATTATTAAAATCACGTTCAACTAACTGTTTCAGAAAATCAATGATGTGGCAGGAAGTTCATTTACTTTCCTTTTTCCCCGGAAAATAATTGTATTTACCGTTACCTGGTAAGCCCCACTTAAAGACAGCATATACATTGGCGTGTCCCCTTGTTATATGGCAGCATGGACCGTTATTGCTAATGAAAATTCAGGGAAACAGGAAACACGAAACTGACTTATGAGCATGGTTGGTTCCGTTTCCATTCCATAATATTTTCCTTTTATTTTCTTATAATAAATTCAAACGAAATTCTTCGTTGCTTTCATTGAAAAGGCGCTACCACGTGTAAGTTAAATTCCTTCAATAAATTAACTATAATCTGATAATAATCAAACTAGCTATTCAAATAGCACCCATAAACTGTATTTGATTATATTATTATAACACATTCATATTATATCACCATTATTTTTTATCTGGTACTTTAAAATGCATTTATAAAAAATATAATTTCAATCAATGTTATGATACAATTTAACTGATGATTATTCAGTATGGTAATTTTAATGAAGCTTTTAGTATATTTTAATCGTACATTTTGAATATTGTTGCCTTATGAAAGGAAGATTATATTAAACAAAAAAAAAACACAATTTATTTGTACTACTTCCACATATTTATAATGATCAGGACCGGTTTCGCTCATCACGAGCACTATCAACTGATGTTTTTTTTTTTTTTAAATATAATGTCTTTCCACCAAGAATTGACAGTTAACACCTTAAAATTGAAAGGAAGATTAACCAAAATAAATTTAAACTAAACATAGTTCGTAAGGTTCACTACCTGATATATGAATAAAGATAATTTAAAAAAATACTCTATTGTATAATTTATATAGTATTATTAATATGTGTAACAAAACCATTTCAAGCTTCATTCTAAAGGTTTTTTTATCAATATGTCGGCCTATGTGTGGGCTAGTGGTAAGAGCTTTGTCCTTGCAAACAATCGAGGTCAATATGAAATTTAGATTTTGTTTAATTTAAATGTTATCTTGGACATGAGTGACCTATAAAAATTCTCACCGAGTTTATCTCATGTAATTTTCAAATTTTCACAATATTTGGCTCATTGGCTGTCAACTACAATGCCAGACATACTTTTTAAAAAATTTAAAGCTGTCGATATATCATCTTCGTACTTATTTTACAATGTCAAAGAACTATTCCAATATGTCTTAAGTACACAATAAGTATAAATAGTGTCTTCCGGTAATCAAATTTGTATTCGCAGACTAGATTCTGAACTCAACGGTAACTAAAAAAGTCTTAATAATTCCTAGATACACGTTTTCTTTGCCAATATAATTAGAGATTCTAAGAATATGCTCAAAGGTTTACAATTAAAGTGGCCCAGGTGTACGCCAAGCATATTAAAAATAGTTGCTTAGTGATTATAAAAGATAATTTAAGAACAAAAACCCAAGCAAGGGCTCACTGGATCAACCAAACAAAAATGTTGCGTGAAAATATAATTTGTGAACAATCCTAGACAGCCATCGTATTGATCTATGGCTTATTATTTATGAAATAATTACTACAGATTTATTCTTTTTCACGATTTTTATCTTGGGTTTTGTAGCCTTTGGTTATTCATATCTATTTTATTTTTAAATAGTTACCAAAGATCCCGTAGTCGATCGAAAGTGGCTGATTATGATACACTTTAATAAGTAAGTAATCTTTTGAGAATAATATATATTACATAGTATAAATAAAAATTTCTATTGGTGGTCGAATAGTTTATTATACCAAAACTACTTGAGATAAACTCAAGGAATACTAAAAGAATCAATCGTGATGCATAAGATCTTGAATCATAAAATCACTTTCCATTTTTTCTTAGCCGTGTTGGCACCGCTAAGCTACACAGGCCGAATGATAACTCACCAACCAAATATATTTCAATAACTTTGTGCAATATTCCAATAAGCATTTAATGCATTTTAGTGCTGTGAGCAAGAATAAAAAGCTTTTTAAAGGAAAATAAACCGCTTTTACTGAAATACGTATAATTTTTTTATTGCGCTTTTTGAAAGCATTGGTATTCTGTTGCTGTGACTCACATGTCGAACTGTTTTCTTCTCCATAGTCAATATGAAGTATTTATTATAATAGCGTCGTTTTTATTTTCACATTTTACGTTGAATTCCATAAAGCGTATGGCGCAGCAATCCAATAAACAGTAAAGTTTTACGTCCGTCACTATTCATGACTACCGGTGGAATAAAATAACTCATAAAGGCACCAACCACCCGTGGTCGAGGTACATACACCTTTAATAACTGGCCAAACACTATGAAAGTAAGACCAATAAGGCGTCAAAACTTCAAAACTTCAAAATGAAATACCATACTTTATGAAATGAAATTTGACAAGAGCCTGATATGAATGAAGTGTATATATAACATTTACTGTTGCAACGTAATATTAAAATACTTGAAATATGAATTGTCATACCATTATACTTATTTTTAAAACATAAAAGTATGGAAGCTAACTGCTTTTTGAGAAAACCACAATTTGCAATTGAAAAACATTTTTGCTTTTTGCAAGAATAAAAATGAATTGAAATTTATTTAACAATAAGAAATCATTAATTCTGTCATTGCTTAAAGATATTTTAAATATATTTAAGCTGAAAATTTACCCTATCGTGTAACCTTAAGACAATTAAGATTCCTTAAATATCAACTATATATTATAAACCCTATGATGAAACTAACCGATTACAAAATGATGCGACTATAACTAACACACATGATTCCAAGAATTTCTCTCATACTCTCATACGCATTCATAAATGTTAGCAAATTTGAATAAAAATAATATTATAGATTTTGAAGTTTGAATTTTCACATTTCATTTATTTTTAAACAACAAAATATGTGCTTTTTCTTCTGCCAATCACATATACTGACATTAGCCGTAGATGTGTCATGTCGTCATATTATCATGTCTGTTATCTTAATATATTCTTTTTTTGTTTGTCAACATGCTGTTGGTAGTTCCGGTTTTCCATTTTCTTTTACTGGTATAACAATATATGAACCGAAATGTTTTTCTCTCAATTATTCTATATTGTTTTATTTTTACTATCTATAACTTGTGTGGGTATTATTATTGTACATCAAAACCGAAATCTATGAAAAATCTTTTCATTTTGTTTATGACCGTATTTCAAAATAACCTTCGCTTGCAAAAATTTTAGATGTATTTGTTAACGATGTGAGCTCCTAATGTGAAATTTATACTTAATATCGCTTAAAGTAAGTGGCTGAGCAAGCCCTATTTTCTTTTTTTTCTTTCTATCTTTTCTTTTCTTAAGCACAATAGTGCATGGTTAGCAGATTGGTCCCGTGTAGCTCTGAATCGGGCCAAGAATGTGAGGAGTAAATTCTTTTTTTTCTTGATCGTTATTGCGTTATGGAAGGCAGCCGTGAAACAGCGGCTGGTGGTTGGGCAACCAACTTGTATTATTGAAAATGACACTATTCGTTGTATAAACAAAACATATTCAATCTTTTACACGTAATAAAGTGTTAAAGCATAATCCGACATGCATGAAATTTTAAGCGGATTGTGTCATCATTAGATGATTATTAGTGAAACCATGTGCTAAAACGTGGACATGCCGTACACGTATCAATTTAATGTGAGATTATTATCTAGCAATGAAGGCTCATTTCACGGTCTGCTGAATTTCGATCCTACTTATATAGACATGCTTTGCAAATAGAATATCAAATAAACAGGACAGGTTAACCTTCAGAATAGTTTTGTTCCAGACATTATCATTACTAGAAACGAAACACTCTCTATAGTATAGGTATAATGTAACTATCAGTATTTACTAATTTATTAATGGACGACTGTTGTTACTTGGTTGCATGCTACTAAATAGAATTTTCAGAGTAAAAACTGTTTTTATCAAAAAAATATATTGTGAGTTGTGTTATGAATCTTTGAAATGCCCTCCTGTACATTCTAATGCTTGTAAATACGGGATTATACGAAGGGATGCTTGATATAATAGTGGCTTACATCAAGTGGCCGAGTCAGAATTTTTAATCTTAAAACCAATGTAAAAATGATACTTCCCTTCCAAAATGTGGTCAATTTATATTTATAATCTACATCGTTTGACCGAGACCTTCTCTGTCGTCTTTAAAACGATATGCATTGAATATTATTTATATCGTGTTGTTTATCCTAGACTTATAATATTTTATCTCTTAAATAATATTTGTCGTATTTGTATCTTCTATATAAACGTTAGACACTGTTTACTGTCTGTCAGTTCGAATCCATTCGTGCGCTCGAATGCCTGAAGAAACCGAAAGGCTAAACTCGGGTCGTTAGTGACAAAAATACATAGAAGTGTACAAAGTATCAATAATTCAAATTTGATTTTATTAGTATACATAATTCTGCCATGTCATGTTACAATAGTAAAACATTAAAAAAATACAATTTTTTTGATACCAAACATTGATATAACATTGAAATATTAAAATTTATACGTAATTTCTGTTTTGATGTATACCATGCATTTTTTTTATAAAATTTGAACTGATCTAATTATTTAATTAATTAAAACATTTTTTTAGACAATATTTTCAACATATATTGTGTACGATACTACGATACTATGATAGCTATACGGAGAGTCGTCAAATGAGAAATCAATTTCTATGTTCAGTATCAGTATAATGAGTATGAAAAAGTCCCTTACCATCGCAATTTCAATGTCCGCCAATGGACCACGAGCAACGCGTAGTACGATTTGGTCAAAGCTGAATGAATTATTCACATGATTTTGCATACATGGCACAAACTTGGCACTGTGTCCCTTTACGGGTCGGCCAAAAGTTTTTTCGCTGAACTCTAAATTTCTAAGAGTGTTGTTTGGCTACCCATACTTTAACTTTAATTCTAATTCCTATTCTAACCCCAGGTATTTCATAGGACTTGAAAGATTATACCGTAAGGAAAATACATAAAACTCTAAAATATTATTTCACACACATTATAATATTTATCAATATATATCAATATTGGTTAAATTAAAAAGAAGAAAAAAAATCATTGCAAAATATACAGTAATGAGTCACACTATGTCATAAACTTTACCGTCGCACTGTACAAATTAAGTTGAACGCAGAAAAATACACTTTAAAAATAATTTTGAATAGCACCTAAGGTATAAGGAAAACAGTATTGGTTAAAAATTTATAAAGATATGATACCAAATAGAAACGTTTGAAAACACTGTTTTTACTCATTCTTTCGAAAAAAATTTTCAGCTATTTTTAATTTTTGCTTAAACACAGTGACACAGCCAAATAAAAAAAATCAAATGTTTTTACGAAATTAAAATGTATGTCGTACTTTGATAATTTTTATGAATAGATATTTCATTTAAAGGATTTATATGTTTTTTAGCTGAGCATCAAATCGGACTTATAGTGTAAGAAATAGTTCAACACCTTCCTCAGAATGTAAGTAACTAATAAACTATAAATTATCTTACAAACTATTTTTTAATTTGTATTTTTCAATTTCATTGCTAGTTATTGATATAAGAGTTTAATTTAGGTAGTGTATCGTAGAACGCCAAATAGATTATTACAATAATATTTTAGTATGTCAGACAAGTTTTCAGAATTTTTTTTAAAGATCCAATTTATTAATATATAACCTTGAAGAGAAAATTTATAGTTATCACAAAATTAAAGCTGTCTCGTAATCCCGCACGCCTAAGAAGATAAGGTTAAGCTTCTCGATGATAGAGGTTTATGTTTTGATTATATGTGACGTCATAAGCCCGGATCATTTAATAATTGTTTAGGGAGATTTGAAACAATTAATACATTTGCAATACAAATATATTTAGACAGGATTATCCGGATAACCAAGATTTAGCAGGAAAATTTAAATTGCCCTGAGAAATTATATTGGTGACAATGGTGACCAAAAGATATTATAGTAATATTCGAATGTGGTCATATATTTTACACAGAAGTTTATAAAACCTTTCTATTTATTGTTAATTTATCTTACTTCAATAAGAACGTTATTCATGGAATTTGAATTCATTATTTCATAGAAAATTAAAAAAATAATACTTATTTTATAAAAATAATCATGGTAGAAATACATTTTGAAAAATAAAACACAATTCATTTATCCTAAAAAAAAAAAAAGAAATACATTTATTAAAATGTCTCTTATCACAGTATTTATATCGACCAAATATAAAAGTTAAGTATATCTTAAAAATACGTACAACAAAAACGGTAAGCGGTGAAATGAATCATATACAATAAGAATCTGTCGTGAAAAAAAGTGAATCTTTTGAAATAATGAAAACTTCTTCGATCATTCTTCATTAAATATTGAATTTCAGAAATTATGAAAATGATAAAATTCGTTTTTTAATATAACCAAAACTAAATTGGTATTAGTTTTATCCATATGGTTATATTAGTTTTTTGTTTTTAGTGAAATGTTCTTAGCTAAGAGTAATAACATATTGACAATGAAACAATCAGTGAGAATACCAATAAACAGGATACAATATAAGAAGAATAGAAGAGTTAAAAACTATCCTTTACGTCGAAATTCTTTCATTTATCAAAATAGTACATTTACAACAAAAAAAAAACCATCTGTCAAATAGTTATTTTATAGAGTGAAGACGAAAGTCCAAAAAGCCAACATTGTTGCTATCAATTACATAAAAGTCGTTATGTCCGGTTGGCGTAAAGATAAGGGACTCAAAAAAGTAGTCTCTAAAAAGATAAGTGTCATAAACAAAGCCATCAAGAAAATCGTTTTTCCGTCATTGCTCACGGGGAAAAGAAATAAATCAGCAAACGAAAGCAATGAAAAACGTCCGCTATCACGGATTGTAATAATACGGTGACATTGCGTGTCGAAATCAATTTTATATGACGTGTCGAATTCATGATGTGTAAATGTGGGGACATAAATTGAGTTTATTTTTAATTTTTACATATCTACGGTAAACTTATTTCGTGGAGAAATTCTGCTATCGTAGACGACTATTAAAATATATTTTAGAATACGTATATAAACTTCTCATAAACCAACGTTTTCTGCCTGTTTATCAATATGCATGTATTATTGTACACCATTTCTTGATATGTAAAAAAGTGTTGATATTCTACTATTGCTAAGCCCAGAATTCATTTTAAAAGTTCACGTGTTTACAAGTATTTGTATTCAAATGCAACTAATTATTTTTAATTTAAAATTATACGAAGTATTTTGTTTTGTTTTTATATCAAACAAAAAAACAGCTTGCATGAAAATAATAATTAAACGAAATTAGTCACAGTCGTTAATTTTATTCTGCTTAAGAGAACGCATTAAGAATAACTTCGTATAAATAAACCTTCCCATATAACTCAAGTAAACGCTGAGTCGTATATATCTCGGAATGATCAAGCTAATGAAGTCAAAAAATCCACTTAGAACTTTCCGTCAGGACGGTAGGGGTCGTATCGCGGCCCAGCGATCGCCCAAATATGACGCAGGGAGATGGAGGGGGTAGATCAGATCCTTATCGCAGCGGTGCGCTAACTTTATTTTGTTACGGCTGGAAAAACTGATTTTCACAAAACTTTTACGCTAACTGTAAACTAAAATAATTGATATATTATAAAAGTCAATTAAACAATTATTCTAGATACTTATTATACGATGAGACATTAACTATTAGAGATATCGTTATTTACTTAGTGGTCAGACAGCGTTCATCTCGATCACGCAATGAATACATGCGACTCTGGATCTAAAAATGTACTCCATACCAATTTATTCGTTTTAAAATTTTTATAGAATAATGTAATCTACAATTTACTTATTTGAAATAATTACAAAGGTAAATGTACCAGTAGTTAACCTTTTTTCAATAAAAATGCCTAAACTAAGGGATAGCTCTAAATTGTAGAGCTCAAACAAGTGAAACCATCTTTTGTTGGATTGAGAAACTAACACATCACCATATATATCATTGGGGTGTCATAGCGGCCATTTGAAAACAACACCTTATGCAGTAAGTATTTTATTTTGAATTTCTTAAGAGAATTGATAAAACTATCAGTGAATGTAAACACATGCTACTCGATTCAACCAAAAGTGGTCTTACAGGATGTTCTGAGACTACTCTGATGAAACGTTGCCACGAAACCCTCTGATTACATATGGTTAACTACTGGAACATTCAATTTTTTAGAAAGTCAACTACTAAAACGATAACATGGTTGTTAAAATTTGAAAACATTTTTTTCGTAACAGAACCTTCCCTAATTTTTGTCTTACCAAATTAATTAAGACGTTTGATCCATTATAAAAACACTTGCTCATCATTCGGTCTAATGCTAACCTTTAATCGTTATTTTTGTTGAATTTTTCATTTAAGCGGTCACCTACTGGTACATTTACCTTAATTAAAATTATATGTAAAAATTTATGAATTTCCTAATTTTGGTTTTATATATGAGGTTTTTACAGACTTACAGTCAACTTGGATTACAATTCGCGTATTCGTAAAAAATACTAATTTACGATAAATCTTGTTCTAAGTGAGCAAATTTGCAAAAAATAATATTCAGCTTATAATATATGATGAATAATGTTTTTAATTGAGTTGAAATGGTTGCATGACAAATAAACATACAACATGTTTTCAACCCTTTTCTGTAAAAAAAAAGATGTTTCTACTGCATTTCTATATTGGGCCTCTTTACCGTACCCAAATTATTTTTCACGACTTATAATTATATTAAATAAAAACTCTGAATATTCCAACGGGTAATACGTTTCTATCAATGACATCTTCAAATTAAAGCGTTTTATTCACTAGATTTTAAAAGGACGGTGACAATAACATATAAAAATATTGAACACCTTTACAGGAACACCGCTCACCGGATAAGCAGATAAGCCGTCGTGTTTATTTATGGTAAAGAACTGTCAAGACCGTCACAAGGGTCATGACCCACAGTTTGCAGACCATTGCCCTATCGGCCGGCGATCGGCGTCACGACGCCGGATATAGCGCGCACTAGCGCCGGAGGGCGGGTCGCTTCCCCTCCCCAAACCCCATATCCGGGAAAACGATTCGCATTAAGCCCACTTGATAGCCACTTTGGATCGTAAATGCGATGGCAAGATGCTCGCGCTAGGTTAAGAATGTTTTGCAAGATTTATGATCGCTCTCAGACTGACGCAGGCTCATCCCAGCGAAACGCTATGTATTTGTTCTGGTGGGCCTACACTACTTCCTTTGTGACAGTATGTGTCTCGTACATAATTTTGACACCAAGATTCAAGATTTCAGTGAACAGGAAGAATGCATTACCATATAAATGTGAGTTAGATTTATCAACTATTAGTATTTTTTACCCGGCTTAGCTCGAGATAGACGGTACTTACATTAGGTCATTTAGATATTGGCGCTATATCAGTGCTAGGTAATGTTGAAATTTGGATGTCGAAAGTTAAAAATATCACCGTGAATCTTACCTTACATGAGGTACCTACAAAATTTAATCCATCAATAATGTTAAAAGTTGAACATATAACTGTCCATCTAAAAATGGCAGCCAGAATAACACGTGCAAAGTTCACGTCACTACTGTTCACCGTTTGGGTGAAGTTCTTGTGAGAGACAGATTTATGCATGGGCATTCTGTTTAATAGTAATAGATATGTTAGGCGATTGTTTTTTAGTTAATAATTTATATATGTATCTGTTGGACTCACTCAAGCTGTCAATTCTAAGTGAAAGCATATTATATTACTTTGGAGTCTTTGTACTCTAGATCAGTCATTACGATCTTAGTTTAAAAAGAGGGCAATGAGTTAATTATCTTTCTTCAGTTGCAACACTGTGACTTTTTTGAATTGATCAAAGCTGTATTTTTAATTTTAAATTATTATTTTATGTAGTTTTCTTCCATAAATATTTATAGGACATACTTAGTCAAAATATTTATAAACCATATGTATTTTTTGATAAATGTATTGCTTTAGATTTTTTAAGATTCCATAAAAAATCTTTAATCTCAAATTTAAAAAATCAATAAATAAACCATTATCGGACCGTTATGAATTATTGCTAAACACATTGCTTCCTTACTTCCTAATGGCAAAGTTATCATCTTTTATAAAGAAATCAAGATTCAATTCAGGTGGAGTGAAAAGACCGTTTTATTTAGTTTTCTTACCAAGTAACGCCTCAGTCTCGTTAGGAAATTTCAAGTACTTCCTTCCATTTGTAGGCAAGGTACCACTACTTCCCGCTTGAGGGGCAATGGATCGTTTTGGTTAGCGGAAAGGATTGTTGAATTTCTTTATCGTTCACCTGCCATTTCTATACTTGAGTAGGAGCTTTAAGGGCCGTTTAGCGTGTAATCAATCCATTATTCTTTGTATAGGCCGATCGATCGTTCAAAATTTTGCTTTGAGAGTTAATATTTTAACCAAATACTGTTATTATCAATACCTCCACGAGAATAAATTATGAATATTACTAAAAAGTATACAGTGATAAATGAAATTTTAGGCCATAGCAAGCGTTGTACATTTTGTATTTATCGGGTCGGTTTTTTAAGCAGTTAATTTAAGATGTTTATATGTTTTTAAAAATGGGAAGTCAGCTGATATTGCCTGGATCATTATTTCATAAACGCAACCCATTTTCACATCAGTATTGTAAAAATGGAACATTATTTCAATGCGTTTGTAATATTTCACATTAAAAAAAATTATATACATGTGCAAACTTCAGCATACAAATATATTTTACTTACATGCAATAACTCACTGAACACAGTATTAATTTTTTTTCAAATATTTTTGACATAGCAATGTGTTTGGTGTTAGTAAAAAAGAGTTTACGTAATTATTTCAAAAAACATAATCGGACACTTAATTATAATTAAAGTATTATTATGTTTCTTAAATGTTATTCGATCATTTAACTAATAAATTAAACAATTATGAATAATAATTGCGCCATTCCTCAAGACGTTAAATTGACGCTATCAATCACAATTACAAATACACTGTAGATGTCTTTAGTTTATTGTATAGATAATTCAAAAAGATATTTAACTCCCACACAAAGATTTATTGTTCTAAAAAAAATCATATTTAATTTCTGTTTTCAGAGACAACGAATTATTTAGGAGATGTTATAAAATTAATTATTCACTAAAAACTCTTTCAAATTTATTTTCGCTTTGTAAAAAAAAATATAAGTGAAGATTTTGTTATTTTATTGTCCTACAGTTAAAATATAGTTCCAAAGTAGATAAATCAACAAAGCACGAAATATATCTCCTGACGTGATTTGTTTTTGTTGATTGTGTATTTGTATACGAAAAATAATAATCAGCAATAAAGGGATGTAAAGTACTAGGAATTCTATAACCCGTTTTCTAAAAAATAGTAATAAAACAATTTTCAGAATGAAAGAGTTTCTAAAAAACAATAATATTGTATTTCTAACAATGTGATTGATGAAGTTGTGAATAAAAGCATTTTATTACAAGTATATTTTTTGGTGAATGGTTTTTTCCAATTATTTACCACTGTGCTCAAAAGAAGTACGTTTTTTATCACACATTCATTTATACTAAAACTACGTCAGTTTTAAAACATATCGGTAAATACGTATATAGTATAAATATTAAAATTTTACCACAACGTCATCTAATGAGCCAAGGTTTTATCTTTGCATCCCTATTTCCTTGTATCCGGTAGTCCTATTTCCTACTAGTGTTTATTTTCTTTAGCCATTCCGGTGGTCTAGCGGACGTCTTCTGTCAATATTCATTACTTGGCGTATACGCTTGGGGAGAACTTTCGACAACTCTACAAACGGTTAAGCCTTGTTAGGAGTATTAATTTCTACCATATTATATATGAGGACTTTTAAAAATATTGCTGTATCATGAAAATTGATTATATATTATATAATTTCTTTTTGTTTTTCATTCTCGTATGAGTAATTTATCGACATAATTTAAAAAAACTCAAATTCGTTTTGTGCCAGAGACCAATAAAGCCATTTTGCGTCAGGCCGTCAGGTCAGGAAAAAATAGGACGAAAAGTCGTTGTTTCAAAAAAAATATGTCTGATGTGTTGAAAATATTTCTTGTTGTTAATCTTTTGTTAAGCTCAAAATAAATTATGGTGATTTAGTTGAGATGAACTACTTTAATTAAGGAAAAAATGTCACTGTCCAAGAACACCGCTCTACCCGTTGTATGATACAATAGGCAATCAGTTGAATATTAGTATGATGATACCTTTTCCAATTACCGATTTAACAATCAATTTTTTTAATAATATTCAATGCTCCCTAACTTTATTGGTGCAATGAGCAACGGTCAAAATCTGTTAGTTCTGCATTGCGGAAACAGCTCTTTTGGAAAATGTCTCGTATTTATACGTTAACCGTAACATGGTATTCATTTTCATTTAAATTGCATCCCGGAGGCTTAAATTTTTTCATTCACCAGTGTAGCCATATAAGCTTTAATGGCGTTTCTGTGTCCGGAGAGTAGCTTTATTTGCCTTTTTTCATATAAAAACAAATTTTTCAACGAAAAAAAAACTAAATAAATTGTGATGATCAAACAAATGTTTATGATTGCACTTCAAACATGTCGAATCAAACATATGTGTTATTGCTTGTTTAATCATATGTTTAATAATTAATATTATTGAACCATGCGGATTACGTAAGACGTGTATGTTTTTTGTTGTTTTAAATATTGTTTGCAGTTTTTTAATAATCATTACAAATTGAGTAATAAAATATTATTTGAAAATTTGTATTTTCCATTTAGTTCAAAATACGCGTTGAACAAGCAAAGTACAACACCATGACTTTATAATATCTTTAAATAATTAAATTAATACTTGACACATCACATACCTACCTAAAACATAAATTTATATATTTTATTTACAAACACAATAATTATCAGACTCTGTTTTCTCAGATACATCAACAGCGGGCTTTATAAACAGGTACTTACACTCGCGATTGGGTGCTGTGTATGCTTTAAAACGAGAACTCGGTTAAAAATAAGGACGTTACGCGCACTCTTTCTGAACACACATAAACCCCCCAATCAGGCGTGAAATCGACTGTGTGTAAAATCCGCTAATGGACACAGAGAAACAAGTGCTACCGAATAATTTATTTGCACACATAATCAATGTGTATATTTACTTTTTTGCATGCAAAATTTATCACTTATTAAGTTAAACAATATTTCTATAAATAATTTCGAATAGAATTAGATGTGATAATTCTTAGTATATAAATAATGAACACTTAAAAGGTATATTTTTTAAATGAAAAACGAAATTTTAGGTATTTATTATAAATGGAACCTGGCAATTTAATAATTTAAATTGCCACATCGCTAAATTTCCATTTGTAAATTCATTCTAAGAATAAGCTTATATGTATATGTTGCTAATATTAAATGTAACACATGCCTCTATAGTTGACGCCCGCGTACTGAATAAATAATTTCAATTTGTACTGTCCGTCCCTTTACTGCCGATTTGTTTCAAATGCCAGAACATACGCTGTCCAAAATTCTGGATCTAATTTTATTTTGCTTGACTTCAGTTCAATTCCAAAAAATGTTGATTTCATATATGTAGAGATAAATGTAAACTATTGTATTTTAGCTTGACTTTCTTATCTTCCATTCATAACAATTTTTGTGTGTTTTTCTTAATTCATTACAGTGAAAATATTTCAGTACTACTATCTATGTGGCAGATTTTTTGCTCCAGAATACTTAGCCTAGAGTTAGAAGTTTGTCGTAAAAAAGTTTTTTTTTTTTTAGTTAACTTCTTACTTTTATTAAACTGTTATCATTATTATGTTAATATTTTATAGTATAGTACATATATTTATATACTACTAAATGAAATGTTAAAAGAATGTCAGTAAAAATTGTTTTACAAAAATATTAATATTAAAAAATCATTATATTATCGTTGGCGTCCGTGGCGCGGTTGGTAGCATCGTTGGCTACGGTTACGGATGTCTCGGGCTTAATTCGCGGTGCGGACGGTTCTCATAAATTGATCTTCCAATAAATTTAAGGATTTCTGTTCGTCGTCTGAGTGTTTGTGATATCTAAAACTTCTTCCCACCCATCCGATCCTCACGGGGCTTAGCGAGAATGATTAGCTAACCACTAGTAATGTGTTGGTCCTACCCTTTTACCACTACTCTCTTCGAAAAAAGAGAGGTTGAACAACTGACTAACACGCAGTTCTCATAGAAAAAATATGTTTAAATACCTCCGTTTCGAGACCATATGCTCCACGTTGGAAGCGGTCATGGAAAAAATATCATCAATTCTCAACCATCTTAAATAATATTTCTTGAAACAATATCAATATTGAATAACGTTAGTTTTATTTCATGTATCATAATTATTTATGAAAGAGAGTTTGAGTGGGAGAGGTTGTGCGGTTGAATTACAATCACTTCTCGTAGAACAACTGTTGATATGCTTTAAAAAGTTTTCGTATTTTTCACATTGGTAGTAAACATGATTTAAAAAAAGAATTTTGAATACATAAATAAATAAATCTATTTATAACGTGTCCATAAACAGGCCAACAAATAAACTGGATTGTTATGGTATGATTTTTTTAAAACTAACCAAAAAAACATTTAAAATTTAGATATAGCTCATTCTGATTTACGAAAGATAAAATGTGAAGGGCAAAAATAGATATTCTCAAAATGAAATCTCCGGAAAACTAATTTAGTAAGTTTTTCTCTCGATGAAACAACACCCATAAAGCACCAAACACTTTGTGAATACTTTTAAAAAATATGCGAGAAAATTTGGCGGGTCTCATTCCATGTTGGGTAGAAAAAAGGAAATTTTTCCCTGGATATATATGAATTTTCGGGCAAAGAAAAAGAAACAGAGGAAGTAAATAGCAAACGATAAATCATGCGTTATGTGTAGGGAACAATGAAAAGTATTTCTCTTGCATGTTGTACACTGGCGTACAACGTATTTGCTAAATCTTTTCTTTGATTTAACTTAATCACATTTATTAACCTTCTGTTATAATCATAATTTTTCTTAGCTTAAACAACATTTATTGTTTCAGTATATGTTCCAAAAATTGCATTTTTTTCAATAGTAGGTATGTATAAATATATTTAGCCTGTTTTAATAAATAAAACACAATTTGCTCGTACTACGTCAACATTTTTATAATGATCACGACTGGCTTCGCTCATGCAATCTTTATTAGTATTTTTAAATATTGTATCAGTTAATAATGCTCGTGATGAGCGAACCCGTTCCTTATTACTATAAACTTGTGGAAGTAGTACAAACAAATTGTGTTTTATTTTTTAAAATATAATGTCTCTCTACAAAGATTTGACAGTTAACACATTAAAAGATATTAATCCTGTATAAAACTGTACATTTTTGTACGAAAATTATTTTTATTTCAAGCATACACGATTATTTCAATTAATTTTCATTTAATTTAATTTTTTAAATAAACATAGCTTCATTTTACTAACAACTTCGGTTAAATATCAAGCGTATAAAAGGTATTGATTTCAAATTCCTAATACTTTATTCTTCAAATATTATTATTGATATAAACAATATGACTACATTTACAAAACATCAAAAATAGGAAAGGCAGTTTGGTACTGTTGTACAAAAAAATATAGAGTTAATTTAACGATATCTTATATCAATCAGCAAAAAAATTAACGAATTATTATTTTCAATAACATAAAATTTATTTCTGAAATAAAATTGAAGAAAATAAAAACATACGTAGTTCATAGAAGCCTTTTTTATGAAAAATTGTAATTTTTGATACAAAATAAAATTGAATTTATCACCATACACAAAAATTTCTCTAATCAATTTTGGAGCAGTAATTAGTTGTGGAACAAATTCGACTTGAAATATCGTAGTAATAAAATTAGCACGCCTTTGATTTTTTGTCAGAGGTCACCAACAAGCGCTTAAATGTTATCAAAAACCGAAAACACAAGACCCGTTGCCAGTTTATTTTGTTTTATTGGAAGAATAAATTTTACTTTCAAAGTAGTATCACTTTTGGATCATTAGATTGGAAACTAGTTTCTTCATGCTCAATTTAATTACAGTGATTTCTCGATAAAATGAAAAGCTAAGCATCAAACATATAAGTAAATTAAAAGAAATGAAAAAAAATAATTGCTAAATAATAAAGTGAGAGCTTATTTTAAAACCAAAAAAAAAATATCGGATATTTGGAAACAAGCTCGTTTTTAAAATACCCAAAGTATTTAACTTATTTATATTTTTTGAATTATTAAATAAGCAATTTCCATTTTTAATTAATTAATTGTATATGCAATGTTTAAATTTCAAATTTCATCAATAAATTTTTAAAACATGAATTTTTTTTATGTCTAATAATTTATGATTTATTTTTAGACACATACTTTTCTGCTGAATACTAAATTATGATATAACCGCACTCAAAATATGACGAGTTCTTTTTAATCATTTGAGAAAATTTTATTTTGTGACATCTTTTTTAAATTATTTATTATCAGTAATGCAGTTTTATACTTAAAATGAAAGTTTTGCAAGAAAATAATGTAAGACACTTATTAGACTATTCTTCGATATTTTGAATGATCAAAAATATAAGTTCAAAAAGCTTGGTACAAGCACATAAAAATGTGTTAAAAATAGCATGTGAAGCTTTCTTCCCACATGACAAATATAATCTTCCGTGGCGTGTACACAAACATCTCTCCAAGAAACCCTTCCACTACCTACATTTATGTATTTACGTAGCGTATTTTGATAATATATTAATAATATCTGAATATTCATTAAGGCTTTATATATAGAGAGCCTTAGATATGTAAATTATTCAATGTTTATAATATGAATATTAACAAATATTAAAATTTGAAATTTGATTAAAAGTTCCAATATGGAAATAAATCGGATGGCGTCAGAATAATATTTACAAATTAAGCAAATAATACAAAATTAGGGAATGAAAACATCATAGCTTAATTATTAAGCTTTTCATTATGATTTATATAAATATTCAAGATTTTTTTGTTGCATAAGCCGTATTTGAAATATTTTTTGTGTTACAAAATAATGGAGATAAAGAGAAATTTTCAAAAGTCTGTCGAATCGAGACAATGAGATTTTATAATAGAATATGTAGTGAGTATTTTATAAACATTAATGCGGGTTTTTTTTTATTTAGTTATAGTATTATTGTTAAAAATTTCAATATAGCTAATTTGGGTTTAATAATTTTTAAACATTATTGCTCATCCGATAAATTCATTCGCTAACATATTATTTCATTAACTTGAACTTGACGCTATAAAAATTAAACTGTCAAAACAACATGCTCCAATGATTATATAAGTATTAGTTAGATTACACTGCTTATTGTTATGGTATTCTCAGTATTTATAAGCACAAAACATTTTCATCATTATTTCGCTATTGTAAAAACATAAAAAATAAACAAATATTACATCGGATTTAATGTCAAACGTGTCGTGTTTCATAAAACCTCCACACAGTGCCTCCAGAACCTTTGTTGCCGACAAAGACCTTTGTTTTTTACAGGTTCTAGGCTACGGAACTCAGTAGTTTTACCAAATATTCAAAACATCTTGACAGTACTCATATAAAAAAAATGACTGAGAAACAATAAAAATGACGGCTCTTCGCCAAAATATCACACAATTTTTTGTGTGGGTCGATCGTAACGTCATTTTCTTGGCCATTTTTTTTTGGTTCACCGTCTCCTTCAGTTTGCATTAGTGATTTGTAAGCAGCTTAGTAAAAAAATGTAAAACATTCTTTCATAATTCTTATTTAAATATATAGTTAACTATTTTTTACGTTATTGCTATAGAGTTCTGTAAATATTAAATGCCAATTATATCAATAAAGTCCGTACAACTTTATTTTAAAGGGACATTTAAATGTACAAATGTATCCACTAGCGTGTCAAAATTAATCTTCGTTAATTACTGTTTAAGAAATCACAATCTAATTAAAATTGTGTTATGGAAACTATAAAAAAATTTCCATTCGTTTATGGCTATAATATTATAGTTAACAGTGAATTAATCGTTACCTAGAACAAAGGAACTACACTAATGTTTTAAATAATCTTTAAAATAATATAAGTCTGGGTCTTAGATAAAATCGAATTTATAAGAAATATTATTTAATCGAAAAATCTTCAAATGGCATATCAATTTAAAAAAAAATTGTTTACAAACATTATACAACAAGGTCTGTAAACATATTTAGTATTAAAATATTCAAGATATTCGATCATTACATTTAGTCTAGCTAGTAATAATTAAAATACATTATTTAGAATGCCATTAGTTAACAAATCAAATTAAATTATTCATTCAAGTCATATACCAGTTTAGGCTCAGATATAAATCAAGGGATTAAATAATCAATCGAAGTTATACAATAATAATAAATTAAGACATAGCTCAATAAATTTTAATGAAAATACTGCAAGTTTCATAGATATCCAATTTATTACGATATACCAGCTATAATAATGTCTACATAGGTTGAAAATATTGAATTCAATTTTGTTGTTTCACTTCAATTAAGTTAGATTTAAATCAAATGCGAATACTATATTTATTGATATTACTTGAAATACTAATGAATATGCAAAAGATCTTTTTTATAACTTTCCTTCAAAATATTATAAAATTATTTAAAATTCTATTTATTGTCAAAGGATTCGGCAGTCACCGAATGGTATTTCGTTTTTAATGTAAAGTTAACATCTTTATTAAGGTTGAACATGACTGTAAAAGAAACTAAACATGTGTCATACATAGTAACACAACCAACGGGATAACGAAGATTACAATTTAAATTAGAATGATTAAAATTAAAAAACACTATACTTCAAATGCGTTTCTCTGTATAAAGGTAAAAACAATATTTATAAAACCGCTTTATATTTTTTAAAAACAATTTATTGATTTTCCAAGTAAACAAACACTAATGTTATATTAATATCAGCAAAAATCATCTATTCATGTTACGTAGGCTTAGTGTGTTTGCTTCTGGATACTTCACATATTGGAGTATTAATATTTTTTGAAATGATAAGCAGTCGTATATTGGTTTTCTCATTCCATCTCTTACAAATGAAAAACCTTTCCGACCCGTCACAGCAACCAGCTGCCGACCTTGCTTTCAAATTATTCGTTAATCATGCATAATCATTGGCAGGAATTTAGTCTTTTTATCTATCTTTTGACACTTGCTTTCTTTTTATATGCATCAAAATGATTCTTTATCTTCTATATAAGTTATACTTCATTTATTTTATTATAGACACATATGCATAATATTTCCAACTTAAATGGGAACATGGATGATATAACGTTTAAAAAATGTGTGGTCTGTGACAAAAGATAACTCACATGTAACATAATATAGTGCACATGCTTACTTGTTTGTATTTTATATGAATATATCTTTTAGATACGCAGAAATGTTCCCATGTGCCGTGTATATGACTTTACTCTGAACTCTAAAGTTGTCCACACTAAGAAACAAAGACAATTACAGGTGAGGAGAAAAAAATAATGTACCAAAATTTTTATTTTGATAAAGACTATAAACCTACGTTGATGATTAATCCCCTTGTAAGAATGGCCGTGCGCGCCACTAGATTATTATAGGGTTTTACCCCCAAACGTCAACATTAACGTTGGGCTCACGTGTGGGTTAACCACGAAGGGTTAAGATAAATGAAATCATCGTTTAAACCCCCTTTCAGACATATGATAGTTAACGGAAATGGGCGTTGCAGAAATTATAACCAATGCATTTATACAACATAAAGAATTACCACGATTATTTGAAATGTATTCAATCAAAAATGGTTTTAGTTTTACTGTAAATTAAGAAATAATTAATTTATTTAAAACGACACCAACTCTTTCTAAATTTAAAAATGATTTATTGTTAGACTAAAGTTTGGAATAAAACAAGAAGAAGGGCAAACGATAACTGTTCGAAAAACCCTTAAATTGTTATGAAGACAGTAGAGATTTTCACTCGTACTTCTCTTGAATAAATTATTACTCGCTATAGATATAAGTACTATACTTGCTATACTAGTAGCCTAAAAATTATTGTACCAATAATTATTATAGTCTCACAAAATAAGTTATTTTTTCCAAAGCACAGATTTGCACAGTTTATCAATAATATTTCATTAATACTTCACTAAAATCCATCACAACGTAAAATTGCCACATTATAACTATACAATAGAATCCTCAAGCTATATTTTAATGGTAATGAACATTCTCGTAATTAATATTTTGATATTGAAATTACGTTTATCAAATGAACAATAATTGGGCAAATAATAGGAGAAGGTAGTTTACTATCAAATATGGATAGATAAACTATTTAATTATTCATATTTTATTACGTACAAACAAAAGATTTCAATCATATTTGTTTCGGAAATAAAATTAAAAATCATCAAATATAACCTATAAAATGAGGACTGTGACATAATTAATTTTTTATCCATAAATAAGTCATGTTTAAACCTTTTTTCAGTAATTATTACATAGCAATAATTATTGTTAGTCTTGTCAGACCCTATAGCAGATTTGACATTTGTACTGCCTGTTTGCACTTTGATTTTATATCAAATTCGTGATTTGTATAAGTACTAAAATGAGAAATAATTTATTTACATAAGTTTATCTCTTTTCAACCACGCAATATGATTCGGAAAATGAGGCGCAGCGAGAAGAATTATTCGACTACCCTAATTTTTACTTTTAATTTAATCAAAGCCAGCTTAACACTTCTTGACTAAATTAATTTAAATTAAAATAACTTTATATTTAAATGGTCTTAAGTAAAGTAATTGATCACTCGATAATTACATTAAAAGTGCGCCGATCGATAAACTCTCTGAAGTTAAAAGTGTCGATATCTATATCAGACTAATTTGACTTTTTAAATATGTTTCTATATCGACCAATTTTTGTATTTTATTTAAAAAATATCATTGTTTACATTTAAAATATTACTAAATTACTTTAACATGATTCTGTCTTCTATTTAAAAAGGCATAAAATTCATTTAATACAAGACAAAAGGCAATCGCCATGTATTAAACGCAGGTAAAAGACATATCTTGAACGGAATGCAATGATCACAAAAAGTACGCCGAAGAAGAAAGAAACGCAAAATCTGTTCTGTAAAGTAGTTTATTAGTACATGAAAATTAACCGCATATTGAATAAGAATATTTTTCGTCATTTGTGTTTTAACCGTGACAAAAAATAAACATGAGTAATTCTTTCATTTATGACAACTTAATTGAAAAAACTCTAGACAAATTTTGCTAAGGAATGAATATTGACAGTGGTTGATATTTAAAGCTTCAATAATTAACAATAATTAATTTACTTTAATATAGTATGACAATACTTAGTATTCAATGTTTGCATACACCTGTCACACATTACTGCATACGTGTTTTATTTTAAAGTTTCAACAAACAAAACAATCACACTTGAAAGACAAATGGGAACGTTGTCACTGGGTAATTGTTCAGGCATTTTGATTGTGCACCATAGTTGCACTGTGCACTTGATGGGTCATCAACTGGACGCCTAGACCATGACGAGGAACAATTTACATTCAAACAATTCGTTTAAGAAAAAGATTATCTTTTTTTCGAAGCACAACATAAAAAGGAAATAAGCGTTAGAAAACAATATTTTTATAAAAAAATAAATTCACAACTTTTTACAATAATATTGTATGAAAACAAAATTTAAATATGTCTCATTATTGACTTATTTCATGCATTGAGCGTTTAGAACGACGAAAATCTGATGATTCAAAACACAACACTTATACATAATAAACTGTTGCTAATGATGATAAGGATAATAATATGAGAATAAAAACATTGTGTTAATAAAATAATTGTGCATATTAAATTTCAATTTATACTAGTATTTTGGAATAGGGGAGTAAATACACCCTTGTGTATGTTTTGAATATTTGGGGTTTCTGTGTTATAGCATTTGGTGGGCGCTGCTGACAGTCGAGTGGGTGATTGTAATGTTGCATATTTGATAAAGTGATTAACTCAATTAATTCTTACAAGGCCTTCGTGTTCATTTTGTGTCAGTGTTTCCGGGTCCATCTGCATTCTTTATCAATCCTATATAAATTTGCTGCTGTATGAATTAAAGTTTTGTTCAAATAATAATGAGCGGATAAAATGACATGTACGTCCATAGTAATGGCAAAAGTACTTATACAAACCATATGTTATTGTATTATTGCAACGTTGTGGTTTTGTATGTTAGTAAAATGACCATTTTGCTCGATAGTTTGATCTATCTACTACTATACTGAAATAATAACTCATGAATAAGTCATGATACGAATTGTAAGAAGCAATCGTGATTCATCATGGTCGTACTTCCAGAAGGACCTGCACAATAGGGATGACATATGCGTCAATTTATATTAGGCGCTATTATAATGACTCAACGCTTGATTAATGATGCTTTAAACTAGATATTAGCTTTACAATTTATAATTTATTATGACAGTAATTATTTTATCAATAAATAATTCACTGTGCGTCTGGTATATGTTTATTTATTTTTTATGTGACGATGAACAGATTTTTTGAACATCGATTGTCACAATTTTCTGGTCTTTATTATGGAGATATTGTTTTTGGAAAAAAGTAATATTTCTAAGGAAATATACATTTTTTTGATAACAGATCTCAATTGATAATAAATATTTTAGATTTCCATTGAAATTCAATGTCACATGACATAAAAATATTAAATAAGGTCAAATTCATGACAACAAAGGATAATGCGAACTAAAAGGCGACCCTCTAAAGGATGCTCCTTCCAGCCAACTTTTGACGGAGGTTGACACATAAAAATGATCCTTTGCCATCTACTTACACTCTGATATACCCTTTGTACCCTGATGCAGATGAAGAAATTTTATATAAGGAAGTTACTTATAAAGAGGCAACTATCCGGTAAGGCTTACATGTCAATAACTTTGGCAATTGGCTTATAGATCAGTTTTGCATGCTATAACTTATAAAGTATACTTTAGCCTTTAATTAACCATTTTAAATAATTGGTCCATAAAACGTTTTATCATATTAAAAGTCGTTAACAAAAAAAAAATCACGGTGAAATCTGCAATGTTAAACTTAATCTTTTTTACACCAATAAAGTCGATGTCAAGATTTTTAGTAGGTATGTATATTAAATATCAAATTTGGATTATTGAGATTTTGTACACTTCCATGTATTTTGTCACTAACGACCCGGGTTTCGCCTTTCGGCATCTTCAGGCATTCGAGCACACGAATGGACTCGAACTGTGCTCGAATGCCTGAAGATGCCGAAAGGCGAAACCCGGGTCGTTAGTGACAAAATACATGGAAGTGTACAAAATCTCAATAATCCAAATTTGATATTGAAATTCCATCAAGCAACCTCAGTCGATGTCTTAAATTACTTAAATTTTATATTAAATACATGTAACTAAAAGTAATAAAGCAAGAATTTCGAAGGAAATAGTATGTTGAAATACATTTGCGGTGCAAACGGTTATATGGTTCAACACGGTGATATGGTTCTAAAAAACGTCAAATAATATAAATCCGTGTTATACGAGGTTTGAAGTTCATACAAAATTATATATAAGTTGGTTAATATCCTTTATTTTTTTTAATAAGAATTCGAAAAAATATATATTTACTTATATAATTTAAGATATCGACTGAGGGTGCTTGATGGAATTTCAATATCAAATTTGAATTATTGAAATTTTGTACACTTCCATATGTTTTGTCACTAACGACCCGGGTTTCGCCTTTCGGCATCTTCAGGCACTCGAGCCCGAATGGGCTCTAATTGACTCTCACATTCGTTGTCTCAATAATTCAAATTTACGTATGTCTTGAAAAAAAAATTAATAACATATAATAGATCATTCATTTATCATCGCTATCACTTACAATTATATATGTTCGACTCTTCTTCGAGATCAGTTGTGAATTTTCAGTATCGGAGGATTGAGTATTTTTGGATTGAGGCTTTAAAAATTCTATAATAAACGATTTATTGATTTTAGCATATCTTTACGTATTTCGTGATAAAGAGCCAAAATATGTTGTAATTCCTTCTTGAACTTAAAACTTTTTTCCATTATAGGATCATCTTCTGTAAAAAATGTTCTTATTTATCAGCCAATCCCTAGTTATTTTTTATCATTATTATTTTTTTCGAACATCAAGTGGCGAATGGAGATAACTAAAGTACTGATTCCAAATCACTGGACGAGCCAATTCATTACTGGCCACGGTGGTTTCGCTGCCAAGCTCTTTGAGCTTGGTCGGTTAGTAGATAGGCCAACATGCAAATGTGGTGCTATAAAACAGGATGCTGAACACATCTTATGGGAGTGTCACTCAATGCATGAAGAAAGGGAAGAGCTCCGCATGTCAGTCCAACATTCCATTAGACCGATCGGACGGGTTGACTTGGTGGCAAATAAGGAAAACTACCAGGCCCTTAAATTTTTTTCCAAGCTTGTGTAACTATGAAATTTTTATCTTGATATAATCGATATCATCTAATATTTTTTCAAATGTTCGACGAATATAATACGCTTTAAATGTTGAAATTATTCCTTGGTCCAAGTGCTGGACTATAGACGTACGGTATAATCGTAAAAATATTTTTTCAACATTACGATGACTTCAATCTTTCGGATATCGTGGTGCATTGTCCAGGATCAATAATATTCTAAAACTGAGATTATTCTTCCTCATATAAGTTTTTACATCAGGCATAAATCTTTTGTAAAACCAATCTTTTGAATTAGTACTTGTGTTCCATGCCCTTTTTTCTGAAACCTTATTATATAAAGCGTCTTGTACAAAAATATGTCACAATTCATCGACCGTGTTTTATAAAACCGTGTTATACGAGACCCAAGTGTACTTTATTATTATGATGGTTTTGTCTTAAAGATAAAAAACAGCGTAGAATGAAGCCATTAATTGTTAGAAAATATAAAAGAAATTTAAAAATGACTCTTCATATTCAACGATAACAATCTTTTAAGCTTTTTGACATTTCAAGTAGCTAGCCATAAGTTGTATCTACTCCTGCTTAAGTGGCATTCACTCGTTTTTTATATGGCAACACGAAAGTATTGAGTGCAATGTAAGTAACCTTCTTTGCAGTTGACTTGGAAAAGCAAAACTTGTAAAACCGATTTTCGAGTTAAGTAGTTTTTTTCTTACATTATCTGTCATTTAACGTTATTATAAAATTGTCATCAGCATGCTGTACTTTATCACAACATTTACAATCTGATCTATTAATCGATCGACTAACTAAGAAGGGTTTGTCAGCGAAGCCATTATGTATTTTTATGAATTGTCTTGTGTAAAAACTTTAGAAACCTTCATTCGTCATTTGATATTCGGAAAAAAATAAAAGCCTCCATACCCTTATCCTATGCAGTCTTTATCTCCTTCCATACACTGATGTTGGCTTATAACTCGTCGAGTATCAGCTCTCGCAAGAAGGCAACTAATCAAAAATGTACTCCAACAAGACCCCCGAATCGAATAATTTAGTCACTATTATGATATTTCAAAGAAAGTGTTGGAAATACACACTCTAAGATTTAAACTTTAAAGAGATAATTTAATTGTTCGTATTTCTCACTCATTATTTTCAATACTATTCTACGTATCTTTATAAATATAACCACTCACCGCAAGCGAGTGAGTCAGAAGAGAATGAAGAATAAATTTAACATTATATCACGTGGCTCATTGAAATAAACCAGGTTAAATTACATCCAGGCGGCATTCTAAATAATTTAATGCATGGTATGAAGCCACCAAAACGTCGTAAGCACTCTGTTTTTATGTTTTCCTGAAAATGTATGAGGAAAGTTCTCTTTTACTTCACTAGAACGTGTCATCCTTGGATCCACATTATACTGATAGTTCAGAGACATTTGCGCGTTTATTCCTAGAAATTAGTATCTGTACTTTTAAAATATTTTTTTTGAGCGAGCATTACGTTTTATTTATAATACTACTCACACACAACCACCTTCCCGCTTTAACGAAATCTGTTTATGAACATCTCGGAATTTTACAAAACAAAAAATGCGCTTATTGACACCCTGGCTCAGCAAGAAGCAATATTTTTTAATCAGATTTTATATTCTAAACATATGATGGATATAAAGAAAATAATATACCAATACTCTAGGCATTTTTTAGCATATTTAATCGCAAAATAAAGATTAATAAAAAATGACTCTTCAAATTTTTCAGTGAGCAAAACAGAAGCATTTACTGAAAAAATGAAGATTGCTGGGAAACCAATTATACGCATTCATATAAATAATACCATTTATACTTTCTAAATTATGAAATCAAGAAAAAAGTTACCAAGTGAATTCTTCACTAGTGAGTTGCAAAATAAAAACTACCAATTTTTTAATTTGCCCTTTTAAGTAATGGTTGTGAGTCCATGCTCCATGACGTAATTAAGATTTTCTCAGTTATTATAAGGGTGTGGTGCCCCCCATGATGTTTGCTTTAAGGGTGTAAACAGTGGTGGAATGGGTCAAACCCTATTCCATAACATCCCGCACCGGATTGATGATCCAACTCATGATTTATATCATTATTATCAAAGCTTTATGACGTTTATAAAAAGCTCGGCTTATCTTTTAAAAAATGTTGACTCACGCAATCGTACCAAGTGCTAGTGTTAAATTTTTCAAATGTTCTCACGGACAATTTAGTCTACTGAATAATGAATACCCAAGTGTCAAAGTAAAAAAATATTCTGTTTTTCTTTATAAATCTAGCTAATAATAAAGATTGGGATCTATTAACACATACAATTTAAACATCATTAGCGGGTTTTTTTCACTCCCAATATAGAGTATACAGACTGTTAATGGAACTCTTTTCAGCAGGAATTGTTATACGAGAACTTCTTGTTATTTTATTACTCAACCTATCTATTGAAGTGAGTAGAAATAGATGGACTAGGACGTGACTAGTCGTTTGTTACGCATTGTTTTTTTAGGATCGTGCGGGTTGAAGATTTTTTAATTGTAAACATCCATTACTTCGAAAAATCAATTGTTACAATTGCTCGCACTGGAATTCGAACCCATAGACAGCGCAATCAAAGAAGACGACGCTGATCACTCGGTTACAGACCTGGCTCAAATGAATCTTTTAATAAGCAAAAAAGCTTATGTATTTTTATAAAAATACAAAATTTAGTTTCTGCAAACACAATGAAAGATTAAGATTTCGTGGATCTATACTAAAACGTAAAATTGGTTATAAAATAAACGTCACACGATCAATAAGTTCAAGTAAGTGTAACTGGCATACATAATGTAAGCGAGAGAAAAGGTTGTTTCCCAACACTAGCAAGATACGTAGTAGTGTGTGTGAATGACTCTGATAAGCACACGTTAACTTATTGTAAATGCAAATGAAACCATTTAATTGCAAGTTTCATTTTGAGATTAAACCTAATAAAAGACGCAACTGGCGGAACTGGATTGTGAAAATTATCCAAAGTTGATGTTTTAAAAAAAAAGTATCGTTAATATCTGCGATGAAGACACTCTTTCCCATCAACCATTACCGTTTTGAATATTACAGAAAATCTGTCGATCAAATAATATTCTCCTCCTATCATTTTATTTGCAACTATGTGCTTATTATTTATAAACTCAGAGCACGAAAAGGTCATCGTAATCATAAGCCACTGTCAATTAACTCTAGCATGAAGATTCCTTCAAGCTTTCTCCACTCTTTATGGTCCTTTACCTTGTGAAGCCAAGTACTTCTGAAAATGTATACTTTGGCAGTATATATTATATTTTGTGGTTTTTGATCCGCTAAATGTTTCTAAGAAACTATTGGATGATCATATTTTGTTTTATCCTTTCTCTCTTGCACCTTTCATACGACGTTACAAAACTCTTATAAGATTTTGCACCTTTTATTTATTTTAAAACATAGTCGTCTAAATATTCAAATTAGTAATAATATTGGGAAACTAATACCATTTTTGTAGTGAATTTTATTTATAGTACAATATAAATACTAAGTTTATTCTCTTTATTGTTTTCGAAGTCTTATTAAGTCTAGGATGAAAATTAACTGCATTAAATTGACTCCTTGTATATTATCCTTCGCCTCGCTAATTTATTCTTTGATTTTTAACACTTACAGTTCTTGTGATGTTTCACTCACACAGCCCTTCTTTTCATAATTTGTATTCTATCGGAAGCCTCAACATGAATTAAAAACTTTTTAAAATATCAATTTGCATTTTTATATACAAATTGTTTGTCTCTACTTGTCTACTTGTCTTGAAGAAAGTATCGTCCAATTTAATTATAAGAACCTTTCAGTCTAAAAACGCGCATTTTTAATAGACAACCTTCCATAAACAATGATCAAGTTAATTCAGATATAAATAATGAATTAAAAAGCTTAAGGAAATAATAAAAGCATTAACTTTAAATACATTACCACAAACATACAAACATTTTTTTAGTTATTGATCTCAAGCAATACTTAAAAACATTTTTAAAAAACCAACTTTCACATTTTTGTAGATGAAATATTCTAACCAGAAAAGGCACAGCTATAGAATTCTATATTTTATATATCAAAAATAAATGTACTTCTTTCTTCCAATGACATTTTTTTTTACCTGCTGCAATTCTTCATCTTTGTTCGCATATTTGTAAAATAGTTTATTTTATGTTGGTGCATTGTGTACCTTGGTTTTTTTTGATTTCTTTACGTTTTTTGTGTGAAAAGTAAACAGACGACTACTATCTGCAGCGAAGCAGCTCAATAAACAAGTAAAAAAGAAATGGATTCGTTCACAAAAGCTTTTCCGTTTGAAAAAGCTCTTAGAGTGTGGAACAGAACTAGCTGTGTATCATCACCACTAACAATAATGAAACCAGCGTACGAGGGATTTATTTTAATTCTTAAAACTTTGTTTAAAAAATCTAGAAGGACGTTAATAATGTAATTTTAAAACATTTTACACAACTAAGTCAATATTATTAATTACCACGAAATACATTTGAATGAATCATTTTTGTCGCATTTTCTTTTTAGAAAATTAACTTCAAAATATAAGTTCTAGGGAATTATTCTATTAGCATTTTTTTTCATTAAATCAAACTCCATTTTTCGGATTGCAAGTAAACATTAAGATATTTGCTCTTTTCTGGAACACTCCAAGAGCTGAAAGTTATTTTTCTCGCTGTGAACATAAATAAGTTTCTTACTTTTGACTTGGTTTTGTTTGAAGAGCTCCGTTAAGAAATTCAAAGTTTTCATAAGAAAATGGACTCAACTGTTGCAAAAACCATTTATGCGCGCATATTATAAATTTAATCAATAAATGAAATCCATCATAAATTTGTCACATTTTTCATTGCACGTATAAAATAATTACAGACGAAACTTCAATACTTTCATTCGTTTCGGAAATAAACCGGAAATATTCATCGAAATTAATTGGAACATGTTTACATACACCTCCAGTATTATTGAAACATTGTTATAGACATATGGCTAAAACGTTTAATGCGATCAATTCATACGAACAGCTTAGGTAAAAAGAGATGTTATTTATCGTTATGCATGGAGGGTTGAGTTTTTATGACCAGGTTTACTCAATTGAATTGAGCAATATCCTAAATATAGCATATTTTTCAAATACTTCTATATAGCTTCAATTATCACATTGATAATTAATATTTTTTTCCGTGCATTTAATAAACCTAGACGGAATTCAAGTATTAATAAATTATAAAATATTTATATTATAGACTGAAAATCATTACTCATGCGAAACCGGTTTTCACATTTGAATAACTATTTTCTATTTACTGGGCACATCTTGAGGCAACCTCCCGGACCACCCATGTCATATATTGTTGCAGCACCATCAATCTGTATGTGTTATCCTGCATAAAGTAGTAGAAAATACATATTTTCACAAAAAAAGGAAAAGTTCACTTATATAGATTATTTATAAACGTTCAGTTAATATTTTGTAACGTTCAGTTAATGTCATTGTCATTTTTAGGTTGGATTATCGAATGCGCCAAATCTCAGCTTTGAAAAGTAATATTGATCAATTGCAACAAAATGGAATTAAATTAGTTTTTCTTTTTGCAGGCTTTGAAATTATCTATTAATTTCTTGAAAAATAATCAGAATATTATGTTTTTTATTTCAAAAGTAATCAAAATAATTCATCATATTCTTTATATATTTATAGAAACATTTGAAATAATTAACATGTTTTTGTATTAATTTGCAATCCTGCCATTAGATGCAGTTTCCAATTGCATATAACATCATAACTTAACATCAAGCTAGATTAATTTCAACATTAATAATGCATTTAGTTATTTGTCGAGTTCGAGTTCGAGATTCGATATGAGATACAGATTCTCGATCGGCAAATTGAACAGTACAAACCATTTCGGATCGGTCCTTCTTGGCATAACTGCAAACGTGCCACAATAACTCAATATGCCAGTGCGTCTCGTCGCGGCCAATGTTCCGTAGTTAAATCCGCCGTGAGACATTAATCACCTAGAGCTCTGACGTAACGCGAGCACCGTTGGGAAATGGATGGATTCACCACCCTTGAAAAACTAGCGGTCTGACCTTCGCTCGGCTTTTGTACCGAACTCGAAAAAACGTAAAACCGTAAAACGATGTCAGCCCAAGCCGAAAAAAGACCACAAAACCTTTTTTTTTTTTCTCCGTAACACCAAACGAGCTATTTGAAGCTGGTGAAAATTTTCGCAGATTTGATCTGAGGATTTGTTTTTATCTGTCTATAATGAATTGGTAAAAGAGTTATCACACGTATTTTGAAACACTGTAGTACGTACACCGGATACTAATTTGCACGGTTTTATAAAAACTCAGCCTTAGAAAACGGGTCAATTACATGAAATTTTTTTTTGCTTAGACTTTTATAAAAATAATAATTAAGACACATTTATTTTTAAAAAGTGACACTGAAGAAACACAATTTTTATCCTAAGGATGTTTTCTTTTTGACTACCTACATTTATTGCCTTTTTTGATTGTGTTTGATGAAGTCAAAATAAAATGAAAGATTCAAAAAAAAATATTTTCAGGGTTTCTCTAATCGATTTTTAAATTCAAAAACAGTATTTATGCTAAAAAACGTTTTGAAAAATAAGATTAGCAGTTTATAATAGACATTTAATATAAACCCCACCTTTACATTAACCACTGAGTCTTAAGCAGTTGCTCCTACCGGTTAGAAAAAAAGGATATCACTGTAAAACAAAGTTACGAAAGCAGTGGTGGGACCGGTGGGTGAAGAAAACCATGCTATAAATTATTATATTCTTATTAAAATTTCTATTTCCATTGCTTCCCAACCTAATTCAAACGACGAAAAGTATACAATATACAGTAATGGTGTTTATAGTCAAAAAAATATCTATCCTCCTGCGAAATCAAACATTTTAACCAAACCGTAGATTATGAATTAATACAACGTAGTTATACGTAAATCAAAACCTTCTAAATATCAAAAAAAATCTTATTGATAATTATATAATAAAGTATATTTTGCCAAATTGTTACCTTACTTTGAAAAGGTCCTAACTGACATTTTGGCCTAAAATGAACTTTTGATTGTAAAATATTGTACTAGCCACATTTTACCATATACGTTGATTTCAGAGTCATATATTGTTCAATGAGAGAGTTAGCAATATTCCGGAGTTCTATCCACATACTTTTTGTTCATAAATTTGTTTTATACGATTCTATGAATCGATATAACAGTTTATTATCATCTCACAGAAAAAAACATACACATCACAGTTGTTTTTAGAAAAGGTTTTTACGTCATGTTGAACATCATTCTTCGTTCGATGGTTGATGTGTGTTTTATCCTTTACTTCCATTGTTCTATCGATGTGGTCATTGACGAAAATTAGCTGAGTTCGTTCAAACATTCAAAGTATATATGCATTATTATTCTGATGTATTATAATATTACTTTTAGCTCATATGGTTCAGCAAGTCATGATAATATACACTATTGATAAATATCTCAAAAATCAGAACATTTTGTTTGATAAAATTGAAATTCCCGATAAAACCTTTTCAAACAAACTATTGTTGTCAGTTCAAATTAAAGCTTAGATACTCATTATTTTTTAATATAAAGGCTTTAGTTAAAATAAATTATATGAAAAACAAGTAATGTATTTACATATGTAAATATATGGTAACTCACTGATAAAAAATACATTTTTTCTTTCAAAATACAAAAGATGATCAGTCAAAACTTCAAACGCTCGTATCTCAAAACATGGTGAAGTGCAGTTAGAATCTTTTTGAAGTAAGGTAACGAAATAATAAATCTAGATTTTTTATAAGCAGAACGTAAGAATAAATTACAGTTAGTGAACGTCGTGCATAACGACCCAAATAACCTTTAGATACCAATTAACAGTATTCAACAATAAATCTTTACAATTAAAGTTATTCCACTAAAAAGAACCGAAGTATAATTTTTTAACCTAAAGCGGTTGATAATGTAAAGAAATTAAATACTCCATTAAAAGGAAAAAAAAAGATTGGTGTTAAAAAGGCATAAATAAATACATGTGATGTCCACATCCCTACTCACTTATCTCATTCAAGAACAGGGCATAGGCAAAACGATAACTTTACTACTAGGCCTCTTCTAACGTCATTTTTCAACCGATTCCCCCTCAGAGAAGTTAAGTTGAGAGACTAAATAATAACCTGTTCTCGTTAAAAACTTTTGTGACAAGCTTCATTGAGAATTCTAGTGCAAATCGTTAAACAAAATAATTTGAAACATATCCAATATAATTTTCCACTAATTATTTGTATGGCACTGTATTAGAAAATGTAACTACGTAAATCTGAAAAGTATGCATAGAAACAATAAATATTGAGCTGTTAGCCTCAGCGTATATCGAAATTACTTGAACGTCATCGCTATAAATTTTAAATGTGCAGGCCATTATTCATGCATATAGTTCCCTCGTAACTATTAAAGCTTCCATATAATTTTCAATAAAAATGATTTAACTTAAAGCGTTTCATTATAAAACATATTTCAACAAAGCATCCAATAAGTTTTCAGTATTGTTGCTACATATTTATACTATTCAAACTTTTCACTACAAAAAAGAATGTTTGGTATATCTGATCGAGAATCATTAAAATCAAATAATGATACAACAGACATGCCTGCTTTTTGAAATTTTGGATCTAGCTTAGCCATCGTTTAGTGGCAGTTAATCAAAGTATATTTTTATGATTGATTTAATTTCATGCCAGTATATTAAAAAAAATAGTAAATAAACTCTGTTTTGCTTATCATTATTGGCGTTTGAGATCCAATTCAGTACAGAAGTTCATTTGGCAGAAATTTATCACGATGTTTTTAAGTCCACAAGTTGGTTGTGCATGTGTACGCCACCCGTTATACGTATGCAGCCGGTGTTTCACGGCAGAGACCCATAACGTAATAACGATCAAGAAAAGAAACGAATTTACTCATCATATCCTTGGCTCAACGCAGAGCTGCATGGGACCGATCTTTTAACCACGCACTATTGTGCTTAAGAAAAAAAAGATAAAAAGAAAAGAAAAAGTAAAGAAGCCACTTAGTTTAAGCGATATTAACTATCCTGTGTATCCGTATACTGAGAATCCGCCGTAGCGCTCGAGTTTAGTCTACTCCGCGTTGAATCTAAAGAGGAATCGAGAATATCCCGCTCCTCATATGATGTTGCAAATTTATCGAATGCCTCAAAGTTGGCCTCGGTTGAGATCAAGTCAGCGTGGCTTATTTGGACCGTAAGAGGACGGACCACAGCAAACAGCTCTGCTCGTTCGGCATTCATCTTGGGGCAGTCCTACAGAATGTGATTAGCGTCATGATGGTTGTGCCCACACGTGCAATCCGGCCTTTCAACCAACTTGCCTAGCCCAAACAGTTTACCGTTGAACTTGCCATGGCCGGTTATAAACTGGCAAGCCCAGTATTCAGGCGAATGACACTTTAACTCGTGTCTCCAGGTCACGTCTGGGAAGAATAGATATGTTTGGCGCCCTTTGGTCGATGCAGATCACCTAGTCTGCTAGGGCTGTTTTGTACGCCAGTATATATACAAATGAACGATAAATGTGAGTTACAAGTATATTTTGCGACAGAGACGGCGTCAGAGGGATGCCTTCAATATCCGTGTTGATCCTCTTCAGAAGAAGAGTTATGGCACCACATCCTTGTATGTGCAGGTCCAACGGTAGTAAGCCAGCCAGAACTGGTAGAGCATTCGTTGAAGTCATCCTGTAGGCCTTAATGATGAAATCAGTGCAATGCGTTGTCCACTCAGTAAGGTCCTCTTGACAAATCTAATTTTGCTCTGAAATGCCATACGGTATATGCGTATCTTACTATCCCTATAAAAAAATCATATGCCATTTTCAGGGCCCGAGCTTAAAGCACCCAGTTTTTGCCAGCCAGTCTAGACATATGGAGATAAACACATGTTAGATTTCTCTACTATTACCTTAGCGTGATGCTGAAAAGATATTATGCCATCGAGGATAAAGCCTTGGTATTTGACTTGCTTAGATACACGTACAGAAAAGTCGCCCATGCGGATATTCGGTGTTCTCTTTGAAATGTCAAGCTTAGACCCTCCCTTTAATAGAAAGGATTCTGTCTTTGCCAGAGCAAACTAAAGTTTGTTCAATTTACCCCAATTGAAAGAATATTTGTAAGGGCACTACTGGCAGCTCGCTCAAGGCCAACGCGACGATTGGCTCCGACAATCAGAAGCGCATCGTCAGCATAAGCGATAACTGTACAATCCGGTGGTAACGGCAAAGACGGGAAGTCATCAAATAAAGCATTCCAAATAAGTTGCCCCAGGAATGAACCTTGGGGACACCCCATCGTAGTTTTCCTGTGAATTGTGGTGAGGCCGGACTTGTATGTTATCTACCTGTTGCTAAAATAGCTTTGTATCAATGCAAAGATGTTACCAGGTATCTGTCTCATCCTTAGCTTTGCCAGTAACAGCTGCCACCATGAATTATCAAACGCCCCAGAAATATCTAAGAAGATACCGACCAACTTCTTAAGAGAACTTTTTAATTAGTTTATCACAAAACGTAACGATGCGATTCAATTCTGATGCATACTAATCTTTCTAATACCTTCCCCAGAATGAGAAGGAGTGTAATTGGACAATAACCCTTCGGGCTAGTTGGAAGGTGATCACTAGACTTGGGAATGACTGCGAGCAGTCTGTTTTCCAACAGTCAGGAAATATATCATTTCCGATACAGTAGATCTTGGTGAGTTCATAAGATGCAAGGCACCAGACCCTTTCGCTCCCTCACTGGGGAGATGTGATAGGTGCAAAATACTCAGATCAGCATTCGCCACGAAGATGCATGATTTAGACTTAGAGACCTTTTGCACCAGACACCCCTCAGTAAATCTCCGTTTGACGCCCCAATATTACGGCTCCTGTACAAGCACCACATCGATGCCCATGGCCTGTATTATTTCCGTCAGTTCCGCAGTAGTAGCCTTTCTTTTTCCTACATTTATTTGTCCGTAAACAGTCATTGTGACGTATAGTCCGTCTCACTTCTTTCCTTAAGTGCGGCGTACTGTCGCGTTATTTACGGAGTGGTAATGTGGCTTCTTATGCTTAGAGCATGCCACACACTTGGATTTGTTGCCTTTCCTTGGACTATCGGCCCTATTATGCCCAGTCTCGGCACAGTGGTCGCAGGTTATTTCTTAGGAGCTGCACGCCTTAGCCATATGTCTGTTTAGATGGCAGTTGGTGCACTTTACTACCCCACTAAAGTCCTTGACTGGGTATGACTCCCAATCCAAGTACAGTCTTTCGTCCCTAATCAGGCAGACCGCACAGCTGCCGGAACTGTCACTATGAAGTGGCACTTTCCGGTACATTGTCCCACCTTGTGGCGGAGCTGAACCGATTTGTAAGCCTCGGTTGTGAAAGCTGTGGCTTGCTTCGTGGAGGTTTCAATTCCGTCACGTATTTACTCTTCCATGGTGCTCGTAAGAACATTAAATATAATTACTTAAGGCAGTCTTTTGGCCACAAGTTGAAGCTTTAGGTCCGCTTCTTTTAGTCCACGGGCTTCAAGAAGTTTTCTTGCCTCGTTTTCGGTCCTGAGGTGCACGATCACCTCACCACCTCTCACCATTTTGACTCTCATAATCTGTACGCCTAGTACAGTGGAAGCGATGGAGTTTTTACTGTCACTTTCGTGGTAGCCAACTCTTTCCCTTCTTCTGTCGGGAAAACAAAGACGCCGGGTCAGGCTGCGCTCGACTGAGGCATTGCAAGCCACATATTGCCGGACTCTTGCTTGTGCGCTTGCTTGCAACCGTGCTCCAGCTGTTTTTCACAGGGGGTGGCTGAGGAGGGGCCACTTGTTTAAATTTCTCAAGACTTGATGTGATGCCTTGATTTTTTCCAATAGCAGTGGCGTTTATTATGGCTATTCTTGCCAACACTTGCATCTCATTACGCATTAAACTCTTGCATCTCATGACGCATCGTAATGATGCGCTCCATGAGAGTCCGTGGCAATTTCGCGCTTCCATAAAGTTTTGAGAGCACTGCAGTGGAGCACCGAGAATGATTTAACACCAAAGCCTCAATTTTATCCTTCGGTAGTGGCATTTCTGAAAACCATTCTGGTGGGTAAGACACTATTTTGTCTTCCTCACATGCTATTTTCTTCGAAGTAGAACGACTACTTCAAGGCGTAAAAATAAGGCTTGGCATAATGATGGCGAGCCGTGGTTATATCTTTATGTATAATATCTTCAAAAGACTTTCGTTCCTGTCTGCGAGATAACATTGGCGACGTTGGCACAACCATGAGCTTAATAAACTCTACGGTTAACCAGATATTATTAAGTTTTTTGAGACTCAATGCCTACGCTAAGCCAGACATAAAAAAACGCATGGCTGAGTGGGAACTCCCAAACATCTCGCATCTTCTACTCTCGAGTGGAGACGGAGTGTTGGTATACCGTGTCTTTGCTGGATAGACGGGGTGCCACTGAACTAACGAGTGCTGGAGATCAGCGCAGGAAGTTGGAAGACCGAGCAGAGTGGAGGAGAACAATTTCGGCAGCCAAGATTCATTCTAGACTGTAACCCCGGCTAAGAAGAAGAAGAAATTTAGAAAACGGAGAAATCGATTTATAAAACATCTTTTTTTTATTTATTTTAAACATAACTTTACTATGTGTAAATAGATCATGTTTCCATAAAAAACAAACAACATTTTATCCATCCAGACTTTTTCTATATTTACTGAAATTTTTTTTATATCTTTAAATGGCTCGTTTGCAAAATGACAAATTCTATCTTATGAGTGTATTTTACTGGAATTTGATGTATATTTACATTTTATGAGTAATAATCGTTAATATTATTGAGAAATATTAAGATGTTAATTACACCCATAAATTAATTTTGAATTATTATACAAACATAAGTGTATACACGACTTATAAACTCCTAGGTCGTCAGAACTGAAATAAGTTTTCGTAATGATCCAGTAGATCCGGCTTAGAAATCTAATAATCGGGTTAATAAATAAGGGAGGAGATCTATTCAAGGCTGGATAACGTTACTGATATTAAACTAACGGCTTTAAACCCCATTTCGTAACTGAGCCAGGCTAGGGGCCATATTGGCTCGTAAATTTGAATACGTCTTGCCAGGGCCTGGTGCAGACTGCGCGTGCAACTCTATAAATGCATTTATGCACAAACGCAAACTATGTCAGAGAGACCGAGTTAAAGTTATCCGTGCAATAAATACCTATTTAAATATTACATTATTTAGGAGTTCATCAAAACTAAAAGTTTTTACTAAGGATATTTCCAGTCCGTTAAAGTTTATTATATTCTTTGCCAATATCAAACTCATCTATAGCAGTTTAATATTATTTACATTTTCTACAACTAAACTCTTCGAAGTATAAAGTGGCTTCAGGGCAGTCACAAATGTGTCAATTCAAATAAGAGACTACAAATAATAGCTATCACAGTCACAGAATGCTGATGAAAAAAAAAATAGCGAGCGTTCATAAATTGATAGCAGTGAAACAGGTTTATTTGTAACGTTTTCTTCCACTCTCAATTGTCTGTGTGTATTGCGAACGTTGTTACTTCAGTTGATTTTCAAAATAATATTACAATTTCCGCTTCCAAATTGTCTATTCATATATTTTATAACAGAATAACTTCCAAATACCGTGATTAAGTTAGTCTTAAATATAATAGTTGATAATTATTAATATTAAATGTTTATACATAGTCAATATTAGTGTAAATTTATAAAATTGTATTTCAAGTATCATCAATTAATCCAACTAATCTATCTCCTCCAACTATCTTAACAGAAAACTATTAGATAATTTTGATAAAACTTTCCGTGAGATACATGGTATTTGTAATTATCTAATGATGTTTATGTTTATTTTATATAAACGTTCAGAATGTCATTTAATGATTTTTCAATAAAGAGATAGTTTTAATTAAAATATTTGAATTAAATAATTTTCAAAGCTATTGCAATATTGATTTATTTTTACATTCTTCAAGAACAGGCTGTCTTTTATATTGTTCGATACTAAAATAAGATGATGAAAAGAAAAACTTCATAGTATGTTATCAAGTTAGAAACCAAATTATTTTTCTAAGGAACTTACCTAAGCATGTTCTACTCTTGAGTTAAATGAAGCGTTGGAATACCGCGACTTTGCTGGATGGATGGGGTGTCACAGGTCATACGAGTGAAGAAGATGGAGGGTTAAGTGGAGTAGATGAGACTGATTCAGGCGGTCAAGGTTCGTTCAAGACTGTACCACCATAAAATAAGAAGAAGAACTTTTATTAAGACTGTTAGAAAACAATTCCAAAGTTGCAATAATGAATCACAAAAATCAGAGTTGTTCATATTCTTTCTTTGAATACGCGATATTGAGCGCATGGGATGTTGAAATTTTAATTGTGTGACACACTCTTTATTATTTTAGTAACAGAATCTTTGTGTTTGTTTGTTACAATATTAAGAAATTTTTATTTGATGTGTCCCATTGAGCCAAATGATGAACTAATTAGAGACACAAAAATCACAACTCGTAAATATGTTTCTGGTGTACAGTAAAGCTATTTACGTGTTGGCGTTCTCATCTTGTCAAATATTTAACTTGGGACACAAGACCAACGGAATATTTCACTCAAATAACTTTTTACGAATTATTTCGTGTTTTAACTTTTCGCATACACAAACAAATTCACGTGTAAATTTGACATTTTCATTTATTCTAATAACTAAATAGTGAAACTCAAGTAAATTTGAACTCAATAAAGATCAGCAACCCTAGCTGCAGCTCACAAGCACACAGAACAAATACGAATCCATATGCATGATGGGTGATGGGAGGTCAAACGACGTATAACCATTGTCGTCATCATGTTTCCATTTGATTTACTGCCTCTTCCTAAGCTGACGTGCAAGATTTTGGACAGTTTTTCATCGGCTGGTGTGCGACAACTTTTTCTATAAAAATGTTTACTTTCTATGAAAATTATCGTATTTATGTTTGAGTAAGGTGTTTTATATTTTTTCTCAGACATAACAAGCACAGGCATATATAATAATTATAGCATTTTTGTAACTAAGTTCACAAAATTTACTATTTTGATGAAGTCATGTATGAAATGCTCCCACTTATTAATTTTAACGACGGATAATAAAATTACATTTTTCTGTCAAATATTTTTTTATAAAATATATTTACATTAATATGACATATGAATTATTTTATTACAACTAGTTGAAAGTAAAATAATGTATTCGTACATTGCACATAAAATATAACAATGTTTAAAGTAGTTATTCGTTACCTTTATACAATATGTATGCTGAAATTTTATTAACAATGATAAAAACAGATTCACGATCGGCAATGATATGGATTAAAAATCAGTACTTATTGTTAAATTGATAATTTCTTTTTTAAAAACGAGGAAAAATCTTATGTTGAAATTTATTATCAAATTTCCAAAGCAATGTTTTTTTAAAGAATGCGAGCTATTCGTCGTTATAAAGATATTATTTTCACCGATTTTCGTCGAAATCATTTTGCTAAAAATGATTTTAAATTTTCTAAATAGGATGTATTGTGTGCTTTAAACAAACAAAATTCTCGGTATTTTTATTTTCCTGGAAACTTTTGAAACCCAAGTCAGCGTTATTTGGATTTTTAAAAATAATGAACTGTGATTTTCCTTCCAATAACATTAATCCGAAAAACCTAACGTACACGTAGTCTTATGATGGTTAATTTTTTCTTACATTAAATATAAAAAAACAGTTGAAAATAATATGTTTCAAATCATTTCGTTAATCATGGACAGTCATATCAAGTCATATTTTTATTGTATAACATCGAATAAAAATTCTTTCAAATTATTTGAAAGATACATTTTAAAACTATTTTTTGAACATGGCAGATATAATTTTAGATGAATCTAAACATGTTATGCACAACGTCTTTAAGAAACTGCTTAAATTTATAGATAGAGATTATTTAATATATATATATATTCAGGTCATGACGTTGAATAAACCAATCCAATATATATTTTGCTTAAGTATAAATTTGTCATAGTATGTATACATAGTTTTATGAAATAATAACAATAAATAGGAAAACAATTATGTTATTCAATTGCTATAGTGTCATGCGTTTTTTTTCAGTTTTTAGTCACTTATGACGAATCTATGAAACTAATGTAATTCTGAATTTTGCTATTCCGTGGTCTGTTATATCTAAACTTATAGAATTAAGCATGCTATTTTTTGATTTTAATGATTATTCACCATTGATTCTCTTCAAAAATCTTAAAACTCCTGTGATAGCTTGTTTTAACTTTACTGGCATCACACCTTACACTATTCATATTTGATTTTAGAGCAGATGTCCGTATAAAATTAATAGTACGTGAGTAATTGACACTGCAATTACAGATTAATCAAAAATAATACAACACGGTGTATAACGAGTCCATCGCGCTAATTAACCACGGAACAGTGTTATACTACAAGCAAAACTCAAAATGCTCTACTATAAGTGCCTGTTTTGAAGATCAGAATAAAGAGGTATACGAGAATTGAGCAATTTCTGCTATAAACATTTTCCCACAGTACATCTTCCAACATTAAAGTGGATAGCTTGAAAATAGTGGGCACTGTTTCATATAAAAACATCTTTTTAACACTCAATTTTATTTGTATTCTTAATGTTCACACTTAAAAGAATCTATAACTCGTGTGGGGTTGAGAGCTGCTGATTTCCATAAGGGTGATCTACTGACGGTGCTGTTACTTATATGCTTTTTACTGTCTTTGGTATCCTGTTGTATTAAAGAAACTAATAAATTCATTCGATGTTTATTTCAATATTCACACTGAAAACAATATAACTGCTTTTTATAACTTTGTAATAAATATATAATCAAGTAAAATTATTTAAGTGATTAATCTTGTACGATTCATGACATCTCTTTGTATTATGCTATCGTCATTATAATTGTATCGATATTAAAATATGAAACAACTCTATCTAGCCTAACATGTATTATATTTTATTGTGTACTAAATATTACGTAATGTTAACACACTTCACAATCAATAAAGAGTATTTTCAGGTTTGCATGTCATTTGACTAATTTCGTCACCGATGAAACTGCAGATATTGTGTCGCGTGATGATAAACAGCTGATAGTGTATAAAGTCCAAGTACATATCGCCTACTGCTAGAAATTCCCGCTGACCCCGTCTGCATGGCAGCCGGTATTTCCCCTTAAAACGGTGTAAAAAAATTAATTATTAAATGCATCTCATAAAAAATATTTCATAAACTAAAGAATTATAGCATGTTAAATTTTAATTATACCTGACACTAATACAAAATATTTGATATGACTACTATTTTTATTAATAATTATATATTTAATTAATAACACTAGAAATATAACACCTCTTTCCTATTTTTAGTAAAAATTATTTTTTTACAAAAAATATTGAACGTTAAAAATACTTTTCTTTTATTTAGCTCAGTCTTATCAAAAATTTTGCAGTCACACAACAACAATAAGGAAACTTTTGCTTTATTCTGGTTCCCTAAAGATTTCTTTCTGATAATCAGTTTTTACTTCGTATAAAATAATCAAGCTACGATACTATCGACACGTTCGTTTTTCTTATGAGAGATTTATAACAAACATTTTTTTTTTGTTCGATGAATTACGTGAAAGTTCATTTCGCTTAAAAATAATTAAAGCTTTCAAGCAATTTCTTATAATAACTTAATCCATTTTTTATCAAATAATTGCCTTTTCCTTACAAAGTCGACATTAAATAATTGCATAGCCATTTTTTTCTTTTAAAAATATACGCAGTCTTGCTTGAATATGTATTAGTATCTGGAATGGAATCATTTAAATTGTAGAAACATTTTCAAAACATTTTTATATTATAAAAAAACATATACGGTAAACAAACGCTCGAGAAAGAATATTTTAATTGATCCATATGCTAATTTACAAAAGACATTGTAATTTTAGAATAAAATTATGTAATAATACTGGTTTTAATTCATTTATAAAGAAACAGTAATAACGCTGTCAAAAATGGAACGACTAAAAACAATACTACATCTCTTTTCGTTTTATTTAGTCATAGATTATATGCTTTTGCAATCTATTCTTTTATTATAGGCTCTGAGCTATTAAATTACTTAAGTGATACGAGTTTTATGTCCTTTTGTAAAATATAAGTGCTTTAAATTATTGATTGTGTACAGCGCCAAATTGTTTTCGTTATTTAAACATATTCAATCTTTCAAAACATGACTTTAAAATAAATCAAATACAAACATACAGTTTTCGAGCAATTTTTTTTATGTCAATTAGTCACCCACCATCAAGCACATAAACTCGAATGCTGGCGACGTCTGCATTGGAAGGACTGCACGAATATTTTCCAGAGTCGAAGAGATCTGCATCACGCACCAGAAGTATTGATGTTGTTGTTTCACCCTTTTCCGTCAACACTGACACACCGCTGCGGTCCTCCTTGAAGTTTATCACCTGCCCATACAATTAATAAAAAAAACTTTATTACAATATTCGAACCGCGTAACATTTATTAAGATATTCACAACAAAGTGAATTATTATTAATATATAACTTGCATTTCCTCAAATTTAAAGACATGTATTACAACATAATTACTATTGCAAAAATTACTATTCCGCCTTTATTCGAGTACAAATAATGTCAAATTAATTTATGATGGATGGATTTTAACAATGTACATTTTATCATGTATCAGAAACAAAATATAACCTTTTTTTCCCAAATACAAAACAAACATAACCTTACCACTAGAGTTTGTTCGCTGTCATTCAAATAAAACCATTACATTTCATGATTACTAAAATCACTTAGCATCGCGTGAATATTTGATTACCATATGACATTTCTTTTTTTTTACATTTTACCAAAAAACGAATAAAAAAATTATCGACATTTAAAAGCACGCTTAATGTAATTTTTGTGACATTATTTATATCGAAAAGGAAAATAAGACTAAATTTTACTCAGTATAACTTGTTTCTGTATAGATTTTGAAAGGAAATATTTTTGTTATTTATATAATATATTTTTACACTCAAAAATGAAGGATATAGTATTTCACAAACTCACCTCGTCCTGGTGATACCATAATATGTAGGATGGTGGTTCTGGGCTGAACCTTATACTGCATGTCAAATTTATGGTACTCCCCTTATCAACGTGGAGGTCTGGTCCCCCAAGAATTTTTGCTGTAGGGACTGCTTTCAAAAATAACAACAAAATATTATTAGTACCACTCACATCTTGTACGAATTGTATCTTGTCGATATGTTGTACTGAAATTATAATTTTTATTCCAACAATCATTATAGTATAAATACAACACATTATTCAATATATGGCTTAAGCTCAGGTGGGGAAACCTTCGGCATTTTGACTGAACTCAAATTGTTTTTGTTCATGTTTAAAATAAGATTTATAATTTAAGTATCTTAGTCTTTTGGATAAAATCTTCCAACACGAAAATACTGCACACCCCTGGGATAAGGTTTCACAGGGAATGGTGAGTTTGATTTTTTTTTCTATAGAGACAAAATATTTTGTATCACATGTTAATATTTGATACTTAAATTTTAAAAATTCTTAGTAAAATCTTTTTCCAATTAATTTAAGACATCGACTGAGGGTGCTTGATGGAATTTCAATATCAAATTTGGATTATTGAGATTTTGTACACTTCCATGTATTTATATGTACATGTATTTATATGTACAAATACATGGAAGTGTACAAAATCTCAATTATCTAAAATTTTCCAATTAGTAAACTTAGTTAAAAAAACATACAAAAAATGTTAAATATTTTTACGTACTTATATACTTAATCATTGTTAGTTAAACTGACTAAAAATTGTAAATAATAGGACAAACATGGCACACACTGCAGTTAATTAATTTTAAACCACAAAAGTCAGTTCAAAACCCGAATCAGCAATTAATATGTCGAATTATAATAGTTGACAGAATGTTTAAATTAAAAGCAATTGAATAGCTCTTAAATGATAAAATTAGCATACTAATGAGATTTCCCCAATCGATTGGGTTATGTCAAACAGATTACTGACATTACGTTGATTAATATTTCTACTACATTATTACTCCTATTTAGATAATTGAATGGTTAGTAAATATTGCTTCAGAATATATAAACCCGGTATATTTCTCGCTTTTAAATAACTTTATTATGTTTACTTAACTGTTCAATACAAAAATGTTTTTTGAAAATAAGTTTATTTTTCATCAGTATTGATAAAGCCGCATGGTAAATATATTTTTAATCAACTTCAATCCAAAAACCTTAAGACATATAAATAGTTTGAATATTAAATATTGTATGATCACTTTATTGAATATTAGAAGAGATACAACACGGTGATTCAAATATATTTTTAAGCTTCGTATAGAATAGACAGACATGCAAACTCAGGGCTGATAACGGATGAGTGTATGTAAATTTACGTAGAAATAAAACGTTTGCGATTTTGCAGATTCAATTTATATGGTGATATTTTGGATGTTGTTAAGTTTTGTTAATCAACTTTCCGCATTGCGCTTTTGTGTTAGTAAAAGTAATTATTTTTTTTAAATCTGTTCTCCACCTTGGTCCGCATACATTGTGTGATAAATTTCGTCATGTAGAGTTGTTCGGGATCGTGAAGGTGGCCAGCGTCGAGGTGCCCCACTTTCATATGAAGCTATTGCATACCCTAATATTGATTGGAAAGTATACAAAATTTGATAATCAAAAAAACAAAAACCTTAAAACATTTTTTTCTATAAGCCAATAACATTTTATTCATAAAATTAGAGGAAATATTGTAATAATAACATGAACAATATAAACGAATGTGCGCCATGCATTACCTCGACACTACCTACGTATAATCGCATAAGTGCAAAATATGTGATTATTTGTATTTTGCATTTTCGTTGTGTCCGGACTCAGTTCTATTTCCTTAGGCATCAAATAAAAGGTAAAATAAGATTTAAAATAGTAGTAATGTATCAATTTTGAAGAAGATACATGTAGTCGTTACTATTTAATTGCGTTATGAATCTTTGAAATGCTCTTCAGTAAAATTTCATATTTGTAGATACGGGATAATACGTAGACGGCCTACGTAAAATCCCGTATCTGCTAAATCATCTATAAATCTAATTGGTCGATTTTTTTAAATAAAGTCGTTCTTCTGAAAGAATACACTAACTGAAATATACTAGTTTTGAGTAATTGTGCTTTGATGTTTTTAAATGTTTGAAATGATGTATCTTTTTCGTTTCGTTCGTTTGTACAAAACTCTTTTTAAGTAAAAATATAATTGTAATTTAAGATATAATTTAAGACATCGACTGAGGGTGCTTGATGGAATTTCAATATCAAATTTGGATTATTGAGATTTTGTACACTTCCATGTATTTTGTCACTAACGACCCGGGTTTCGCCTTTCGACATCTTCAGGCATTCGAGCACAGTTCGAGTCCATTCGTGTGCTCGAATGCCTGAAGATGCCTAAAGGCGAAACCCGGGTCGTTAGTGACAAAATACATGGAAGTGTACAAAATTTCAATAATCCAAATTTAAAAAAAAATATAATTGATCAAAAAGTGTGTTCTTCCATACGGCACATTTTGGTATAACTAACTCAATGTGTATTTTTTTCGATTTAGTGTTTCCTTCCAGAACCAGATATGTTCAATATCTCGTTTTGTAGAAAAGTCCAAAACGTATGGATAATGTTTAAAAATACGGAACACTGTGATGTTCGTTGACCAAATGTTGATGTGATTCTCACAAAATAAACTCAAATCCTACAAATTAAAAAAAAAATCGATTGAATTTAAGACTAGCATTCCTACTCTCTGATTTATTTGCATCCAGACACCGATAGTACCCAATCAGTAAGGCTTAAAAACTTTACGCCGTACGTAATGATTTTCATATTTGCTCTATACGTGTTTATTAGGTTGGTACTAAACATAGCCAATATCGTAATGCAGGAAGGAGGTCAGTGGCCATATAGCTATTCATCACAAGAACTAAATGAGTACTAACATTGTTTTCATAAAATATAAAAACACTTCATTCGCACACTTGAAATTTATTGATCAAAATCATTACGTTCAGTGTAAAGGTGTTGAGCCTTGATGACCGGGTACTGTTTGTATCCGAACACCATCAGAACTCAAAATAGGACCGCAAATAAATTCAAAATGTATAGATTTACTCCTCGGATTCACTTACTCAACTATTTAAATAACCATTTTGTATTCATTATTAAAATCATTATCGAACATAACTTAATAAAAAAAGTTTCTTTAAATATATTTTTTGAGATTTTTTTCTGTAACGATTTCAGCTGGATTTATTGTATGAGATATGCCAATCAAACAATAAGTAAGGTAAGTAAAATTTTATGCAATCAAAAAAAAAATGTTAAGGCATATTCCCGATGAGAGAATTATGCCAAAACAACTATCGTTGGTTTGTAAATACTTCTTGTAATACGAGTGTTTACCCTTATTTACTAGTTTTGACAGGTAAATAATAAATCTACTCATTAATTACAATATTGTGGATATGAAAAAAATGTATTATAGGCTACTAACCAATATATATTTATTTTCAGTATCAACCGGTGCCAATATTACGTTGATAGTGCATTAACAGCTATCGAAAGTAATAAATATGTAAACATCCAAGATTATCCTAAATGATATTGTTATTTTCCTAAAAAGTCATATCATGACATATTGGTCATTGACGTTATGTGTGTATATTTTATGTGTATTCTTACCGACAACATTTAAGTTCACAAAGAAGCTTTTAACCGGTTGTGTGGACACCTGGCACTCATACATGCCGGAATCTCTTCTCTGTGCCCACTTTATCTGGAGCGTCCATTCATTTGATTCTTTTTGATGTGAAGCTTGAAACCGCTGGTCGGAAGTGTATGTATAGCTCCCTACGGTCAATATGTGAAGATCTCTGTGTCTTATCCATGAAACCTATGAAAAAAGCATTCTGTTTGATTCTTATTTGAAACTATTTTGGTGTAGGTATGATAAAATAAATGAAATCATATTTTAAGATGTTTTGTATCAATACACTATTTTGTTAACAAGCAACGAGTTTGCATTTAATATTCAACTTTTGTTATTAGGTAAAAATAGAACCAATGATCGAATTAGCATTAACTTGAGTAAGTAAAAATATGCCTAAACAAGAATTATTTTATAAAGTTATAAAATAATTCTTAAAATGCCAAAATAGCAAATCAACTTTATACATTTATTGTGGAATTACATGTATAATTACATTTTATATATAACATATTTTATTTCCTTACGTTAAAATATGAATTCATTTAAACACCAAATGGTATCAATAATATAAGACCATGCATATAAAAATCAGATCCTCAATTTGTTTACTATACGATCCGTTTAAATTTTCAAAAAACTTTACTGATTTATACATATTTAAATGGAATAAGTTATTCCACATGAAAATTCGTTTTTATTGTAATTTTCAATGGGTTCAATATTTGAGCTTTAAGTATACTATATTCCATCCTTCTTGTTATAAAATAACCAATCATCAAAACAACTAAATAATAGTCGAACCTAATGAAAATCCATAAAATTTGCTTTGATGTAAAATTCCATAAAAATATTCAAAGCTATTTAAAATATGAATTGTGATTTTCTACTTAGTACGGTAGTTTATGTTTCTAAGAATACTGATATTTAAAACAAGCAAAAACATAAGATAGGAGCTAAGTTTGACGCGTACGTTAAACTAAACGCTATATTATTTTGAATGGAAAAACTTCAATTTTTTACATTATCAGATTTCATAAAAAATTGTTTGCTTAGTTAATTTTGCATAAATTAATAAGTAAATTATCTCTATTAGTTGTATTTATTTGGTTACAACTCAGTTTTTATGGATCATGTTTTTTTGATTTGTATCATAACACGGCGCATCAAAATTTGAAAACATTATTTCGTTACAAATTTTAAATGAGCAAGCTTTATGTTACTGTTGAACAAAAGTACCGTTTTATTCCCCAAGTTGAACACTCTGCAGCCAAAGTAAGCAGTTTTTCCGACGGTTGCAGTGACATTTCTCGCCATTCCAACGTCAAAGTAAGGCTCTGCGGGTGACAATGTCGGCTCACTTTGTTGGAAAACTCTATCCAACAAATCGTTGTTGCCGCCATTGTTATGGACTTCGGCTTGAACTATACAATTTCCTGTGAAAAAGAGAAAAGGCTCTAATATTATTTGAGTATAAATTATTTCATTGTTTTTCGCGACAAAACGAAACCCATTTACGAAATTTTTAACAATAAGGCTAAAATTGTTGACAAAAGAATAACTTATTCAAAACAATTTAAGTGCTTCTTTGTTCTCATGTTTGTAAACGGATAGTTTTAAAAGTTTCGCAATACGACAATTTTATAAATGTATTTACTCTTACAACATTTATATAATTAAGGAAATCCGGTCCCTCAAAATGTCACACGAATAAATTTAATATTGTTTAGTGTTAGAATGGGGATAGAATGACATAATGAGATTTTGTGAAAAAGCATGGTAAAGAATTTATAGTACAGGCAACTTTTGTTCAATTTATTACCTCACAGTGATAAATATTTAAATTTGTTGATATGATATACTTAAATATTCAGACATTCAAATTGTAATTATATAAAAGTTTCATATTTATGGATTTTTATAGAAGTTTATTTTTCAAATTATGACAACGTGCACTTCACGGAATTTTGCTTCTCATATGCACATCTGCCAACCTAATAAACCAAAATAATATTATACGAAAGTATAAAATATGTATACAAGTAGTGACATATATATACAATTTTTCATAGTAGAATATATCGATACATCTTATATGTTGGAATAAAAAAGTTTCTTGAAAACGTATTCGGTGATAATATTTATTTTTTATTCATATTCTCCATGTTTAAACGATTACCATAACCAAAAATATGTTAACTGTATCGAATTATAAAATTACTTCCATTTTTTAAAAGTATTTAGTACTTATTTAGTAATAGATATTTAGTCACAAATCAATTTATCAAAATTGAATCATTTTGTACATCTCAGCTGATGTAAAAAGAAGCCAGTAAACGGAAAAAAATTAAAGTGAAATTTACTCATGGCGTGATATTATTTACTTTTGATTTCAAAGTTAGCTAAGATCCCCTTACGAATAAAAAAACTTGCAATATTGCCTTACGCTTCCATGAATTATATTCTTACTAGCGAAGAAAACAATTGAATGCTTCGATAAATTGATTACTGCTATAAGTATGCCAAGTATAGAAGAAAAATAAAACTGATGAAATACAGCCATCGAAGAGCCATAGCTTTAAAAGCAGTCAGAATCACGGTCGGGGCTTCCCGTGAACGTGAGCGGGCATCCTCAATCTAGTCGGATTGCGTTTTGAAGCGCGGACCATTTCCCCCGGCCACCATTAGGAGTAGCAATATATCTCACAGACTCCGCTGGACCGAGAAACAAAACTTGCATTAGCAATGCCCCGACAGAAGACTGGGTTTGCGAGTAATACATTGGGCTAGGTACGAATCGTTTATATTTAAAATATCTGTATCATTAACCATCAGTACTCCACTTCCAGTTCGTATGCAAGAAATTAAGAAAAATGATTTATTGAAAAAGCAGAATTATATATGTGATGTGAAATATAGTCGTATCGGATTTTTCTATATTATCTTTTTGACCATGTCAGATCCTGACGGTAAACATATGAACTTGTATTGGAGCTAGTTAATGGAAAGAGTTTTACGAGAACTGGCCATATTTCAATTTTCTTAACATTTTTGTATTGAGAGGGTAAGAATTGGCCTAGGAAAGGACTAGTAATTAACTAATCTAACAATCTCGGATCGTGATATATGTGAGTGGGAATTAATGAAATCGTTGCAAACATTCATACCATTGATCACGCATAGATTGAAAAAAAAAATGTGAGTGTTTCTGTTCTCTAGAAATTCGAACCACGAACCTTGTAAATGACTAAGATGAACGCACAAAAATGTTGATCACTCGACTACTTAATATTTTTATTCGTCAAAGATAAAAAATCTCCCTCAAAAGAAGACGAAAATATGCATATTTTAACAAACCCAACAAATACCAAAACTTTTTATGTATTACGCAAGCAAACTTTATTATTATTAAGTTTTCTATCTTCTTTTTGTTCACGCCTGTTACTGGCCAAAATCATTTAATTTATTATTTATTTTAATTTTCAAAGCTCAATTAATAATAATGAAATCAATATGCCATGGTATGTGCTGATACACATTAAAATAATAGTTTTTAAGTGTTATTGTTATTTTTTACAATAAAATTTTGACAAATTTTTAGACGTCACATTACAAAATAACAATATATTTCGTAACTTCGTATATTTTATAAATTTATGGTATCATTTTTCATATTTACATTGATGTAGGTAATTGATTTTTTTTTTTAATTTTATGGAAATACAAAAGTTTACTTTTTAAAAATACGAAACAAACCATTTTGCGTAATTTACTTTTGTTGAAAAGAATTTTAATTTATTGTTTTATTGTATATAATAAAAGTTTATTATCAACGATATTCAGAAGATAGTTTACCTCAGTGGTTTCCTGCAGAAATTGTGAAATGTTTTTGTGGTCGGAATATTTCCAAACAAACATAACTTTTGCTCAAAGAATCTAATCAGATTTCTCCTTTATAAGATTCCATTTGTAACCATTATTTTCCACTTTTACATTGAAATAAACATTCATTTTCAAATAAAAAAACGTAATAAAATCAATAACATATATGTACGTAGATATTCTTCTAATCTTGCATTAATTATAAAATAAACTTTTGAATGTTTTACATTAATTGAAGACTGAGAAGGTTGCAAAAAACTGTAAAACGCGTTAATCGTTTAATATATATTTTAATAATATCTTTAGAATACAATACAAACATCGATACTCATTAAAAACCAAAAAAGATCAAAATATTTTGTTACCAATTCAATGATAACTTAAAAGTGTTAATGATCAATAATACTGTGATAGTGTGCAAGACAAAAATCAACAATTGTACGTACATATAACAATGTTGCTTATTTTTGGAAAATCTTGGTGAAATGTTATAAGCCAGCTATTAAGTTTTTATGGTTTTTTCCAAAGTAGTTGTTTACAGAGTTATAAACTTTCGTTATGTATTTTTTAATTTTTCTATTCGTTCTTGTAAAAGGAAACCAGCTTCAAAATATCATTAAATTGTAATTCATGAAACAATGTAATGTAAATATTATGATTTAAGCTCTATGATTTAAGTCTTAGTATATAAATTAAATTTGTAATTTTGATATGGCTAGCATCCTAATAAATTGATACGAAGAATATCAATAGTCTGAGAGAAATGGCATAGTACATTAGATATGTCTGCATTTAAAATAGTGTGCAATATAATATATAAAGTGTTTGACATAATATATGATTACTGTTTTATTAGTTGAAAAATGTAACCGGGTAGGTGAAAGCCCAACATCATTTACCACTCGGCTACCGGGGATCCTTTATCTTTGACCTCTGCTAATACAATGTATTTTGTATTACAAAATGAAAACGCAAATTATGCCGCGTTGTTAATTGCCATCTATATAAAATATTTAAATGTATAAACCTATTTGCTTAAATTTTTGATTCAATTATGAATGAAAATAATATTTAAAACATTTAGCTTTGAATATAAAGCTTTATAATTTAATCTCAGTTAATTCAAAATATAAAACCCTCAAAAGTTTTTTACGTTTTTTATTTGCAAACAACTTTATCGAGCCGTTTTGTACCCTATTAAAGATGAATTGAAGACCTCTTCAAATAACCAGAATGATTGAGACAAACTACTTCCGACTTTAGAGTGGTCAAATCTTCAATGCTATTTCCGATTCAACTTCAAACTTTCCTCAAGAACGAAGCCACGCGCTACTGCGAGCCTCCAAAATTTAATGTCGTCCAATGTCGCGTGCCTTCACAGGTCACCGATCAAAGCTCAGCCACGTGTGAAATTTCCCTTATCGATCTACTGGAATTGGAACACTCGCAAAGGCAACCAAAATACTGAATTTTATTAGCTCCAGTGATCAATAGCTAACAAAGCATGTGCTAATAATATAAAAATATGTATTAAGAGCATGTAAATTTTTTGAGCTAGAAACCAAGTCTTTAAATATGATAAGATTACATAAGTTTGGTAATGCGCAACACATGAGCACGTGATTATATCGTTTATTGTATACATCAGGTAGTTTTTAACTTGTTTGAATGTGGAATGGTACAAAGGCATTAACTTTTTTGTAGGCTCGTTATGAATAATGTAATTATTTATTTATTTAAAATAAATTTATTTCATACTCATACAGTTGAAAATACAAATTTGTTCATTAAACAAAACAGAAATTTTCAGAAAGTTAAGGAATACTCGTAAGCTATTAAATATTGAAAGTTGAGTTAATGTTGGTTATGAATATTTTATTAGATTCGTACTGTAATAATTGCATGTATTTCTTTAAAATTCAACCACGTTTTTAGACTTAGTTTGTTAACATATTTCTTACCTTTATTGACGCACTATTAAACTATGTTTATAAACCATGAATGAAACACATCATCATTGAAATGGCTTAACATTAAAAGTTAAACTTTTTCATATCTATGTTATCTACTATCGTTGTTTTTTTTGCTGTATTTCTTTAAGTCAATATAAAATGTATTGTATTTTCACATTTTGTATTTTGCAGCCCATTTGAATTTTTTGTTATGTTTACTAGTCTCCAATTGGAATCTGTCGACCATTGGACCATATGACTTCATCGCAAGCGTGTAAAATTCGAGGATACGGAAAAAACATTAACATTATAAGTCAGTACAAGTTTCCCCAAAGGTAACATAACGCACCAATAAAAAATAAACTCCTAAAGTTGAGCGATCACGGTGTTCGTGTTGGTAGTGTCAGTGATTGCATAGGAATAAATAACTTATCAACAGAGCTATAAGTAAACCAACAAATTTTTTTTTATATAGTGTACGATATATCTGCCACGAAGCAATAATTAATCTTTTGTTTTTATCTTTTGAATTTCTTAAATTTATTATAGAAGTATTTTTTTTATTAAAAAGTTTATATTACTTTAATTTATAATGCGTGACACTATTTTGAAACTATTTATTCAATTTTGCATAAAAAAGATTTTATTACGAATACCATAACAATATAGAGATAATCTAAGTGTATAACAAAAAAACTTAAGACTTGCGGCTCAATTATTTATAACTTAAAGATTCTAAAGTAGATGAATTTATCAATGTTAACTCAGCTATTTGCGATTAAGTTTCACCAATGGCGTCTCTATCTACCATTTTCAAATTTATGAAGAAGTTTTTCGCTCGCATGCAATAATATTTTATTACTTTCTTTCACAACTGACAAACTGCTCTCGAAAAGTTTCTATAACCGAAAGGTAAAATTACTCAATAGAGTACACGGTATGCCGCAAACACTATAACCGTTTCTCACAAAAGGAAAAACTTCGGTGATTTATTTGTAAACAAAGAATAAAACTCTAAAGAATATACATTTATACGCAGGGATCGTTTTTATCAAGCTATTTCTTTTAGAGCAGAGTTCTGTAAAAATTCATATGTTCGACATGTCAAATTTAATATTTCTTGGCAAAGTTAATAAACATATTAAGATGTTTTTATTTTCAGACGTTTCAGATTGTTTTCGAAGAATCTTTCGTTTGAATAGTGAAACATTTTAATTGGGTTCTCAATAGAGTGTCAAAGAGCTCATCTTAAACGTACCCGCCTGAAATTAAAATTAATATTAGAAAATAAAACTTACTAGACGCTTATTTCAAGCTCTTTGTGAGGAGACACTTTGGGCTGATTAATTGTCTTTTTTTTCCCTTTGACTGATCTTTTGACGTACGTATTTTATTTTATTGTAGTTATTGCTCACTTTTTTTTCTTTGTATGCTGTTTAACATAATAATATATATATTTATGTATTGAATAAACGTTAAATAGTTTTCAAATTTTACTTCCCGATGAAAAGAAACATGATTAAATAAATACCACGCATATGAAGCGTGTTTCACAGTACTATGAATTAGCCTAGTTTTCTACATGTAAAATCAGCCGGTATAAAAAACGAAAAAATCTATCGGAAAACCAATTATCATTAAATATTATGATATTGTTTTACATTTTCCGAACAAGAAAGGTTTTATAAAATTCACTCGGTAATAAATATGTTTATATTTCTAAATAAACAATTTTTTTCTGTTACAATGAAAGTAAACCTCAGGTAATTTCAATAAATTTATGTGTGTAAAATATATTATATAAACAATTATTATTATTGAGATTATTTTTTTCGAACAACATCATTATCAAAGAATCAATCAAATGTTCCGAAGTTTGTCGAATTTTTTTTTTGTTCAAAGATACCATATCTCTTTTTGAGTCACAGACGGCCCTCTTTTGATTTAGCGAAGTAATCAATGACCTCTCGCCGTACTTAAAATTATATCTCCATCTTTATGCGACTCTTCAATGCAATCATTGAGTCACTCAACATGACATAATCTTGGTATATATCTGTGTGTAAGAATGAATACGAATTGAAAATGTGCTCGTGTTAAGATTTAAGGAAGCAAATAGATTTTTTTTTAATTTCAAAAATTGTCAGTTTATGAATTTCAAGTTTTTTAAATGGAAACAAAGCTGTAGGGTATGCAAAATAAAACATCATAAATGGGTGAGGATGTTTTTCTCTCTACAAAAGTGAGGTTTGTATTTTGAAGGTTTTTTGGCCAAAATTAAAAAAAATTGAGGTTTTTTTGTAAAACATTATTTTTTCAAGGAGGTAACGTAAATTTATAAGTTATTTAATCGAGATAAATATTTTTTATTTCATTTCATAATTTTTCACCCACTTCAGAAGGCACATTGCGACATAATGGTAGGGGTCTGGGATTCAGAAAGTATGATGGCGTATTGTCATCAACTTTGTAAAACCATTGTGATAAGAAATTTGATGGAAAATGCTCTCTTAAAAGTGCTCTCTTCATTGACTTTCTTGAAAAATTGTATGCTATTTGTGTATATTGAAGAAAATTTGGTGTAAATTTCTTAAACTCGTCTTTTAAATGACAAAAATAATTGTTATGTTAGCATTATTAGTCATACGTGTCGCTGTAATAAAAGCTTACTCTCACTTCTGCTAAGGCAATTAGTCAAGATGAATAGCTTTATATCGCTTGATTGAAATACAACTACAGTAATCAAATGAAAGGGAAAACACGAACACGACAGAGTATAAGGGTAGATTAAAAACGTCACATCGCTTGCAAGTGCAAATCACGCGCACCGAAGGTTGTTTTGCGCTGTCTGTCATACGTGACCTAAATTTGTAACGTGAACGTCTTATGTTTGCGGTCGTTTGTGGCTGATTATCAATTAATACCTGTGGATTCTACGTGCTTTATCTCTTGCAAAGCTTCTAGAACAGTGCTATCTTTGTACGTCAAGCTTTAAGCTCTCTTGATGACATGCATAATGGATACACATCCAGATTTTACAAAGCTATCTTCATATTACCAATTAAAAAGCTATATAATATTTAAATTTGTATACAGGGTATCGAAATAAAATGACTACTTCATTTTCCACAGAAATAGCCAAAAACCTTTGTAATATCTGTCTTAAATAATTTGTGTGTAACAATTTGTTTTTCAGTATGTTTACCAATTAAAATAGTTAAGAAACTTCCCATAAAAATTTTACATGTTTTTTATTTGCATATTTTTTAATGAATACAAAATTTATGGTCTTGAATTCAATGAACACACCTTGTTTTTTTCAAATATGAAAACACTATAATTATTGACGGAATGATATACTTTATTGTTCCTATTATTATTGATGGAAATATTTTCGTTCTGTTTTTCAAGTATTAACAGTCAATTTAAAAAACAGTCATACGAGTTGGAAACGATAAGCAAACCTAACAGAGGGAAAAAAACAGGTGATATAGAATGAAAGAGATGGCCTTGCTTATGAAGATGTAATGGCATATGCTGTCGTAAACAGTTGTGATGGAAAAATATTGTGTAAAGAATTTTCGAACAAGTAATAATGTGAAAACATGCGTCAGCTTTAAATTAATGTGTCTGTTTTCTTTGTAAGCGTAGGTATAATATACTTTTCTCTTTGCTAGAACTACAATAGCCCAGTGATCAACTCTTTCGGGCGTCCGTTGTATATATTTGGTTACGTGGTCAAGAATTCGGATCTCCAAACGAACGCTTTCATTTATTTTTCAACAAATTTATAGATGTATCGCCAGATGCCTGTGATTCTAATATTCCTTACTTCCCAACTCCTATTCAAACCTAAATTCAGCGTGAATAAAACAAATATTTCCTTATATCATTATACTCTCCGAGACTAGAGATTTATTGACCGAATCAAAACTAGTTTTCTCAAAATAGCTCCTATTGAGATACTTCATTAGAAAACTATATGTTTACTACTTAAACTTTTAAGGCATTAAACGTGCGATAAAAAAAGATCTTTCTGGCATTAGTACGCAAATAAAAAATGAAACAGACAATTACACAAAAACTTAAAAGAGCCTTTTAGTTTTCAACATAATTTATTTAACTGTAACCTATTCTATGATGCGTTGAGAAGCAAAAACCGATGTATTGACTTGGAAATTTTAGTAGTAAACGACTTGTTTGCGTTTCATCAGGCTTTGCAAGCTATTTATCATAACGTATGAGATAACGCATAGTATATGAACTTAATTTTTGTTAAATTTAAAATATTTCAAATGTCAAATTTTTACTTATCGTCTTTGGCCAATATACGAATGATATATTTTTGTTTGCTTTGCATAATAATAAAAGTGATTGTGAATATTGTGACCTGCCAAGAAATATTATTTCCAAAATCTATCCCGGCTGTTGAAAACGTTAGCCCCGTATGATGGCGAGCAGATGTGGCGAACTTTTTCAGTAGCTGGGCCTAATTTTTGAAAAGGGATTTTCCGCCGGGCCGCACAACCAATTTTTGTCGATATTCAAAGTAAACAATAATTGTACCTATTTTTAAAAAGAATTAAGAATCAAACATATTAATTATATTTGAGCTACAATTTAAAAAAAAGAAATTCATGAGACGCCTGACTTTGTTTGGCAGAGCTAAGAAAGTCAATATTGATTTCTACTGAGGTCATTGCTTCACGTAAATAATTCTCCAAATGTTCATCAGTAATTCGTGTTCTCACTTGTGATTTGATGTTCTTCATCGTACTAAAACTTCATCAACATAGCATGTTTATAAAACGCGGGGTATTTATATGTAGAGTAAGTCCTTCTTTGTCTCCATTGCTTTATAAGAGATTGTAGTGAAATCAACGGTTGCATACACATAACGGGTATCTGAATTCGTAAATACAAATTTCTTTTCAACTGCTAATGATAATTCATGAAATATTTTTTACATCTATAATGTGATTGAGCACGTTTACACGAGTTATTATTAAGATCAGTATTCCTCAATCAATGGTCCGCGGACCACCGACGGTTCAAATAAATTTTCTGGTGGTCCGTAAATGCCTATTTTAAAACACCTTTACAAAAGTGTCAAGCAATTATCGTCGCATCACGCAAGCGTTCATATGATATTGTTCTTAAAACAGATCGAAGGTTTTTGCATGGCAAGAAGAACCGCGTTGGTGATCCGCAAAATATATATTCTATTTTTAGTGATTCGCAGGTTTGCAAGGGTTGAGAAACACTGGTTGAGACTAAGTTTCATATACACCCGATTGTCTTTTTTCATTCCGTGGATTTGTAACAGTTTTCTTTTACACGATCTAAGAAAACGGACCAATTATTTTTTTGAAACTATTTTTTTTTGCATTCATATGGTTATAAAAAGACGAAGCGTATTAATAAATACAGTATATATATATATATATATATATATATATATATATATATATACATATATATATATAAAAACTCCTCGGCCCTTTGTGATGATTGGAATCGACATTTTTGCCATTTGGCGAATGCTAAAATGCATGACTTGTTATTATTTCGACACATTTATATTGATTTTCTAAGTTTCGATTTTATTCCTCTTCTGGTTTTTATTGTTTAACTGTCTGGTGAATTGAATAAATGAATTTCTCTCCAATATCGTTTTTCTTGACATGTTTCAAGTTTTTTACAGCTTAGTGTAGTCGTATTTTATGCTAAATATTTTTACATTTAAATAAAATATAGAGAATTTTACATAGGGTTATATGAAGTAATGCAACCTATATCACATATAAATATGGGAACCTTGTCTTTTTTACACGGTTTTTTTGGACGGTAGTGTCTGGAACGTATCTACCGGGCAAGAAGAGAATTCGGTAAACTTGTAATGATACGAAATTCAAAAAAAGAAGACTTACGAAAGTTATCAAAACATTATTTTGATTAAGATTTATTAAAATATTTAAAAAAAAGTTTCTTTCACACAATTTTTCTCCTCGTAAGGTGCTTAAATCATTCATTCCACTATATATACAATATACATATTAATGTATTTCTAACTGTCACATAGCATTTGAGTCGAAGCCAAAACATCCCCTGCAGTCTTGCAACGATTTTCATCTTTATTTTTTCGCATTAGCAATGGTGTTAATAATGCACTGTCACCATACGTTTGAGGGTAAACAACAATAAATCTTGCCTAGACTCAGACACCTCATTGTACCCTAAAAGCGGCGTCATCATATTTCTTCTAGTCGTGACACAAAAAGCGTTATACTGTCATGTCTACGTATAAATAGCTCAGAATTAATATATGAAAATAAATGAATCTAGCTTAATAAATGGCCATCTCCGCAAGTTATCTTTTTTAATTTAAAAACACATCAGAAGAATAATACAAAAATATTAATATCCACCGAGGCTCTTGAAGTGTGAATCTTTTATTGGCGTTTATTTATAAAGATTTTTAAATATTTTTGTCTTTTATTATTTTTTTAATAGTTATTTAAAAAATACAGTTATCTTTTGAAAACACAGTTGATCATTCAATTTGGTATTTCAGAATATTATCAAAGTTAATTAAGTTCAAATACGTATTTTTCATGAAAAAAAATATCCATGATTAATAATTTATAAATTATAGTTTTCCAACTGAATTACTTAGTTTATGTAAAAAATTTCATTCGTTTTATATATATATATATGTATATATATATATATATATATATTTTGTTAATGTTTTTTGACCAAATTCTAACAACTTTTTTTCTTTAGCATTTATTATGTTATATATCAAAAAATATTGGATACATTTAATTTGTTCAGATAGCGTGAAAATAATAGTGCAAAAACACAAATTCTCATTTTTTTTGATACTATGTAGGTAGGTGAACCATAGGTCAAATTTTCATTAAAATCTCTGACTTTTTAAAAATTTATCTGAAGAAATCAATCGAGTTTGACATTTTCTCACCGAGCCCGGATATTATCTTGATGTCATTTCTGCCTACGCCGTTATTTGATTTTCAAATTGCTTTTGACATTTATTCGCATTCACCGAATTCCTAATAAGTATGTACCCATTCGAGTATTCTTTATTTTTTTCTATTAAAAAAATACATAATTAACGCCGTTTGAAAAATTCTACTCATCACTTGCTTTTGTTTTGTAATCAAAGATCGAAAAACTTATTTTTATTCCTATACTTTTTATACTTATTTAACTTAAAGAACATTTCAGTCAATCGATTAAAAAAATGAGTACATTCCAAAAAGTATTTGCCAATTGAATTGACACGATACAAGATATTAACACTTCTATTGCTCGTTTTTAAGAAAAATCGTTTTTATAATTGGTAAAATTAATAGTTTCTCAAAAACAAAATTGAAATAGGTATTGACATTATTGATTAATGGTTAAAAAAAATATCTTGAATTTTGTTTTGCGATGTTTAACAAAAGTTACAAAAAGTAAATATCAGGTGAATGATTCTACCATTTCAGGAATTTTTATCTCAAACCATTGATAATATTTAGCTTATCATTTTTTCAAAGTTGTAATGTAAAATAAACGGCGAGGCAAAATTTTTTTCATTGGAAAACTATGGTTTTTTTAAATATTTACAAGACGGTTAGCGCACATTATGTAACAATGCAACGGTAAGTTTAAGTTTCTAAGTGATACATGAAATTTGTGTTAATATATTATATCAATGGCCCAGTTCCATAGGACGATAAGTCAACAATTTGAAGTTTTGAGTTAACTTAGCCATTTTATTCGAACACCGCTCTTTTACAGTTCCACAAAAGTACAACTTGTAAAATGTACCTACAGGCTTTCTCTCAAAAGGCAGACATTTGCATACGGAAATCAGCAAAATTAAATGATTTCAATGTTCCATATACATACATATCGAAATTTCGTACTGTAGAAATATATTTTTGTGAATCGTGACGTTCCATAAAGAAACAACCCTTAATCCTAAAACTATAAACTATTAACCACCAGTTTCAATTAAAAGTAGTACAAATAATAAGACATCACTTTTTAAGAGTCAGTTTAGACGAGTCAAAACTTTGATCAGCCATATCTCAAAACTACAAATTTCACCTTTATTTAAAAACATTTCTAGTAGGTAATTGATAAAACAGTTTTAAATATTGTATTTTGATTATAGAAGTTCAAATTTGTTTTCAAATACTAAAATTTAACATTATACGACGCCTCGAAATCAAAAGAATGAGGCCACTAGTTGGGAAGCAATATTCAAAGATGATTCGAATTATTACCAAATTTAAAATACACAACATTGTCTACTTAATATCAATTTATGAAACAACAGCCATACAACAATTTCAACCGTAACAATAGAAATATTAAAACCAGTTATCATCAAATTTTGCAATGAAAAAACACCCGCGCGTTTATAAAATAAATGATGGTTAATTTAAACTTTGACTTGAAATAGTAATTGAATGCACTTTATTTAATGTTTCTTCATTGAAAAACTTTTTAAATTTATTTCACTCTAAAAAAACCATTTCTCTAGGTATCTAGTTAATTGTTACCATCAAAACTTTTCAATGATCGCTTGCGTACGTCTGGCATATAAATTATAGCAAACAAAAGATTTTCAATTGTGATGTGATGGTGAATGTCAAAGACCTATTGCTCTTGATAACATGAGAATTTGACATTGGTTATCATTATTTATTTAAAAAAAAACTAAACAAAACAGAAAAAGTTAATAATGATTATGTTTGTACAAATAATGGCTAACGATTCAATTATTAAATAAATTTAGTAGTTTTAAGTTTAAGTAATAGAATTGGCAAAATTATTTCTTAAAAATTAACACTTTACAGATTTAAAACAAAAAACTACGTTTTTATATTATAGTATGATCTATATTAATATTTCATCTATATTCAAATAATATTTATGAAATTCTGTATAAAATATCAAATATTCCAGACAGTCTATTCAAAATCAAAATCATTTTTTTGTAGAAGTTGAAACAATATTGAAAACATAATATTAGTGGCATGTGATCATTTAAACAACATTCAAAGCACGCGTTCTTTAATTTATACATCAGATTACTTCGCAAAAATGAGGAAACTTTAATCGGCAAATCTTTGAAAGTTATTAGAAATAGCGACACAGCTTGGCACCGGACTGCGTGATATTGGTGCGTTAACATTTGTTATTAATTTAACCAACCAAACTTACACCAAGATCAAAAGCCATAAACGAAAGAAGTTTTTATTTCAGGGATTAAATAAAATGGAATGATATATTTATATATTGTATACTCCAATACAATTTAATGAAAGTTTTTATCTTATTATAGTTGTTAATCTGTTTATTGTAGTACTTTAGAACAGTTTGTAAACAATATCTTACATATAATAATGGACTCTTTGATATACATATGAACTGTTTTCTGTCAGAACTTTTATAAGCAAGCAACAAATTTGAATTACTAATGAATAATAAATAATGTATTGTGATAATAGATTAATAAGTGAGCATTTTTTCCGATACACATTTCAATATACCTAGATATATTTAAATGTGTAACGGAATGACATTTATTGTCTATTCACTGCGGGAATATGTACTATAAAATTCTGTTATTATGTGATATTTAAACTTAAAAATTTCGATTTTCATGCTGTTTTGCGTATGATTCGTTCGATTCAATCGTAATTTGTCGATAATTTTAGTTAAATACATAGTAAATAATAGAGTTATAATCATAAATAAACAATAGTTATGAAAGTTACTATTATAAAAGTTGTAAAAAAATTCAAGTCTTAATTTTCTTAAGTTTTCATAAAAATATTATCTTATCGGGTGACTCTAGATCAGTGATTTCCAAACTTATTATGCCCATGGACCCCTTCTTAAGGCAAAGCCCTCATCATTACCCTTCTACATAACTGCATCATAGACAAATTATAAATTTAATTTTTATATCTTAAATGGTGAATGTAAAAAATAAAACATTTTGATGTGTTAAGTTGTATTTATTTAAATTATAGCCTTTGCTTTAAAATACAAAAACACATTTTATTTCAATGAGATGGGTGAACCTGATGAGATGATATGAGATTATTTATGTTTGGCTCTATATTTGTGAGTAACATTCTTAAGTCTCCACGAGCGCTAATTTGCATTCGGTTTCTTTTTTTCGTCATGAGGTTCATAACTGCACTAAATCCACGTTCTACTAAATAGGAAGACCGGAATGCAATCATCAGCCTCTGTACAGTGACCCACAATGCGGGATATAAAGTTGGTATCGCTTTTTGTAACCAGAATTTGTGGCATCCTTGTTCAAACATTGGTTTCAGCTCCTCATTTGTGGATAATTCAATAAATTGCACCTGTATTAGTATGGATTCATTTGAATTTGTGGTTCTGCTTGCAAAGGGGTCTAACATCCAATCTGGGATAACCAAGTGAAGAATGTCTTCAAATCTTTGGCAGAGGCCAGAATGATGAGCTGTTAAGTGTTGACAATAAGCCAGAAAATCTTTATCTCGTTTTTGTAATTTCGAAAGATTTGGGAACTGAGAGCATTCTCCTCTCCCCAAGTTTTGTTTGTATAAAAAATTTTTTGCAACAAACGGAGATATTATACTTTTAGTTTTGATTGAATTTAAATGATCATCTTGTAGCTTCTAATTGGTTTCGTTAAATTTTGGCAAATAATTTATAAACTATGTCATAATAACTATGTCGGTTTAACGAGGTTCCGAGGAAATTTCATGTCTCTTAAATACTGACCTAACCAAACAAAACTTCACATATCAATAGCTACTGACATGACAGCTTACGATCGCTTTAGAAAGTACGCGAAAATATGCAAAATTCAATGTTTTAGGTAGAACGAACCAAACCAGACCAACCCTAACATAACTTTTTACAACTTTTAGAAATATCACATAAGGTAAAAGTAATACTTCGTTTCCTGACAAAGTTGACTCGTCAAGTTGTATAGAGAATTCAGATGTTTTTAAGTACTCACATAAATAATTTTCTACGCACTAAGCCATTTCGTCAATCCTTCTTCGTACTGAATGATTACTCAGTGGGATTCTTCTTATAATATCGAAAGCTGGTTTATGCAGCACGGTGCGTATTACTTCACTTACAGCTGGTAGAATAAGTTCTTCACCATTGGTGTACGGTTTTCCGGACTTTGCAATCAGTAAAGAAATGTTATAAGAAGCACACAGTCCATTGTCATCTCGCTCAGATGTTGTGCTAATAAATGCTAATAGTTGTCGGTTTTTAAATATTGTTCTTTGACTGTTTTAAAAAAAATTAAATCTTTTTATTTTTTGTCGCTATGGGTTTTTGTCAAGTAATCCTTAAGCTTGGAAGGTTTCATTGATTCGTTCGACAAAATTTATTGCATAGAAGGCACATAGGTAAAGTAATATTTTCTGGTAAAGGAATAAAGCCATATTTTAAATATTCAACACTATATTGTCTGCATTTTTTCTCGACTCACTCATACTGCTTTCTATAAAAAAACAACACAAATTAAAGAAAATAAAACAAATTATCTCTTTGCGAAAAATCGGATCAGTATCGAATAAATACCAAAATATAATATTGTTAAATAAAACTGTTTTATAAATTACTTTAACAAAACTATAACTGAGCTTAAATAAATGTGATATATTATATTAAGAAGAAATCTTATATATTTAAATATACTTACGTTACGTACAATATCTTCGTAATAATACTAAAAATGATTCTACTTTTTGTTATAAACTAGGAACATTTGTTGAATGCACTACTCGTCATGCACGCAACAAAACTAAATTGTTGATTGGCACGACTCTTTTAAAATGTCATATTTATTTTAGACAAGTTATAACATTTACCGGCGAGAATCCGTTCCTGTTTAAGCCTGCATAAGAAAGATGGCCGCGGTTGGCTTGGTTGTAAGGTGGCGGGGCGGGATGGTTGTAATTACTTGTTTTCTTACTATATTTATATTTTACTCTGGACGTAAAAATCGCTGCCAAAATATGTATTGCTATTTATTTTAACTTTCATAATAATGAAAATGTGTTACAAATATTTTTTTATATAAAACCTTTCGCGGACCTCCTGACACTGTCCACGCACCCCCAAATTATTTTTTATTTGCCACAGACCCCCTCAGTGGTCACCCCCTGGGGGTACGTAGGAGCCACTTTGAAAATCACTGCTCTCGATTATCGATAAGTTAGAGTTTTTAAATAATATTTCATCCGTAAGAGTTATAATACTGGCCACTTGTTAAAAAATCATTTTCATGGTCAGAAAATTGGAATCGTTGATCAATCAATTAAAAAATTACCAAAAATATGCATCTATCTGTACATGAGACGAATAAAGTAAAAAGGAAACTTTTAAAATCATTCAAAAGCATGATTGGTAATTGGATTACTGAAAGGCCTAATTAAACAAGAAGGTAAACAAGACCTACATACGCTAAAGCTGAATTTGTTGTAAAACTTAAGTCACAAAAGGCAATGAAAATTGCCAACTGTAATTACCTGCACCACTTTCAAGATTGGATTTCTGCAACGTCCTTTAATTAGTTTGCTTTGCGAAGTCATCTCGAATTAAACTGCTGAAAATGACTTGGAAACTGTTCACGGAATAAAATGCAAACTCTTCACAGATTGCATTTAATTCCAGTTTCTGTTACAAACTCTTATTAAATTCCGCTCAATTGCAAATGGTTATGTTATCAAAACACTTTTTATACAAACACAAGACATCCAGGATTTTGTGTAAATGTGTTATTGCTTAGCTCACCTGTGAATAATGATAAAATTACTTTAATTAATGATTTAGTTAGATTTCATTTTATTCTCAATACTAAAGTCTGCTCAATCAACATTTTAAGGAAATACTAGATTATAAGTTAAATACATACTTCACACCATACTTCAGTTATTCAATTATCCAACGAACAATATTTTTTCCTGAGTTGAGTAGCAACTAAAAAATATTCCATAGAACACTTTTCATTTTATTGTTTAATTCCGGAAATAATTGAAATTTTGTGTCTTGTTTCTTGTTTCTTAATTCAATGTGTTTTGATCATCTTCACGTTTGTGTAAATATTTGATTATGAATTTTTTAAACGTTTCACAAAAAAAATGTTTCATACAAATAATATTAAATAGACAATATGTGAACTCGATTAGGAAAATAGAAAGCTTAAATTCAAATATATATTGCTTTGAAAACGAAGCTCTACATGTCGTTTTTTTCATATTCAAAACACTAGCCTTAATCTATTTCAAAGTTTAAGACATAAAATAATAATACCGCTTCGTTTCATATATCGTTTTCAAATCATTCAAAGCACATATAACAATATTTTTTGATTCACACAGATCCCAGTCCAAATTTTATTTGAAGTGAGTGTTGATACTCATTTCTTATTATTTCATAATATTCTTGTTCCAAAATAAAGGTAAATCAATGATTTTACTGTTTAGTTGTAAAATAAATTATGTTAAGTTGACTAAGACTATGAAATGGGTAACGTTGGGCTGTAAAACGTTTAGTTAATTATCTGTCTTATTCGTGATTTATGATCCCACTGCACTGTCCAGTCATTTAATTTATTTGATTTGATTCCGTGTCAATTAAGCTCATTCGAAAAGTTTATTGCATTTTCTCTGAGCCTTACAGACTGAATGGTTATTTGAGATGTATGTGGTTAAGACGGGGGTCCGTCAAACAGTTATTCTAAAAGAACCAAGCGTGAGTGGTAATGCGTTTTAATTGTTTTGAAAGAAATAAATGAATAATTCTTAATGTAAGATTGATTTCAATGTATTGGTAACTGTTATAATTATTTATATATTGAAAAAGTTTGCTGGATAAGAAACGAGTGCATATTTCTTGCAATTATAATTATTAATACAAATGAAATGCGCATAAAAAAATTGGAAAATAAATTGGACCCAACTCATAAGCTTTGTTGAAAACTAAATTGAATAACAATCCCCCCGTTTCATCAAACAATTTGATATGTTTTGTGTGTAAACAATGTTTTTTAATGTAAGCTACTTTAAACAGTTCCCTACTCATGGTGTAACAATGAGTTAATTCGGCCTTTAAACCTTAAAATTATCGTGAAATAGGTCATACAAAAAATTTTAAATTTTGCTATTTGTTAATAAAACAGTTCTACATATAATTAAAAATACATTATAGTTTACGTCTTATCTGTATAGTTAATAATAACCTCGAAAATTTCACCATCGAAAAAAATAAAATTATAGTATTAAGTATAGTATAATATCAATTAGAACAGTCTAGTAACAACCCGAGATACATGACGTACCATATGCTGCCGATTTTTTTTTCAAACGGCACCGAGATACGTCTGCTTTTCATAGCAGAAGAACAAGCTCACTGTTCTGCTATGAAGAGTTTCGATTCTTGCGTCTTTCAATAATTTCGCATAGTTTGATATGTATTTGAGGTTTTACACACAAAATATGACGTAAAATATTTTTTTAATACTATATAAAACCATATTTCATTTTTTTAAATTGTCATTTCGCTGTATAAATGCGTTGATATGACAAAACCTACACGGTAATGAAATGCGACTGCATGAGATCGGAAGAGATTTTTTGTAGCATGGAAACGGGAAGTTAAGTTCTCATTTAGCTTATCAGTTTTTTTGTTTATATGACTCGTTCTTTTAAGTAATTTGTAACATAAATATGCTATAGAAAATACACTAGTACTATACGCGTACCCCAATGATCACAAACTTCTGGTGAGCTATATCTTGACATCCCCTGGACATTATACAAAATATTAATGTCACTAACTCAATAATAATTTAATTAATCAATGGTTATTTAAACTTTAGCTAGATTTTTTGAAGTAGTTGTTTAAAATTAATATCAATTTTACAGGCTTTTAATCATTGAATTTTACCACTTTTTACTAATGAGCGTACGATCCTTTTTTTACGTTTCAGATAAAAAACCAATTTTTATGAATAATTATACATATGACTCAATTGTGTCAATTATTGGCGCGACCATGAAAACAAGAAAAAAAAATAGCAAAGTATTGCTTTCTTCGAAAGTAAAGTTATAAATTAGTAGTATTTAAATGTCAAAAGTTCTTTGAATTAAATTATCTAACACTTTAATTTTTTTTGAGATGTACAAAAACACTTTTAGAAAGCGGAGAAATAAAAATATCCTGTAAAATTATTGAGTTATCAGTGAAGAAAAAAAGAATACTAAAAATCTTTGTACTTATATATATAGGCAAATATTTTTGTAAATGTTCAATGAAATAATTTATGGTAATACTGGTAATAGTTTATATTTGTATTAAAATAAATGAAAACAAAAAGGTGCATTCAACAAACTCTTCAAAAAAAACACAGTTAATCAATACGTATAAAGTATCTTCAACTAATTAATCACGATTTTTCATAATATATTGTACACTAAATTACAAAGAAATTTACGTTACTGAAAAAAGCGGAAATTATTTTACGCTACAGAGCCTTTGTCAAGTCGCGTAAATGCGTTTTAATTCTCTTTGCAAAAGGCTTTCATGCCACAGACTGGTCGACGGGTAAAATAAAAGCTTCCCCATTAAGCCTCGGATGACTATATAACAAGCATCTATCTTTTAAATCTCAAAACAGTGGTGTTTCTTTACACTTTTATAAAATATATGAGAGTTCGATTTTTATAAATCAATTAAATTTTCTTTCATATCGAATATTAAAAAATAAATATTTAAAAAAACAAAATAAGTAAAATACATTTTTTTTTACTTATAAACCGTTCAAGCATTCGCCGCAAATAACAAAATTGTGTATCGCTTTTATTTTAAATGACAAATAAACAATTTATATAAAAATAATAATCAGTATTATTTTTTTATGACAATTTTGATAAACAAGAATATTTTTTTTTCTATTAAGCATTACAATAGAACACGTTAAATTAATTACAGAAGAACCATATTTGCAACACATATATTACGTTTTCACAATTCTGCTTATTTTAAGTATAGAGATTATGTTTTATAGTTAGTTGTGGGTGAAATATTGTATTTTTATTTCAGTTGTTTGAGTAATAAATATATATCTACGTAATAAGTGAGTTATCAGCATTTCAACAATTAAGTGAGTAGTTTAAAAAAAATTAACTTAAATTTTTAGCTAATATGAATTATCATAATTTTAGCACAATATTGCCATTTTTACCAACAGTGATTAGGCTACTATTGTAATTGATATAAAATTAAATCGTTTGAAAACTATGAGTTCCAATAATGGTTCGTATATTGTGTTAGGTAGTTGTATGAAAAGTGCGGCTTAAATAAAAAAATACCGCTACTGCTTACAATTCGAATGCCTGAGTCAAATTTTAATAAACAAAATGTGTGTCCAGTATAAACAGAGTCTGGTGATTTGAATAATTACTCAAAAATGGGCATCAGCTGTATATTTCACATTAATATCCTTACAAAAGCGTGTTTGTGAAGCTCACGTATGCTTGATTACGCCTTACTACGCATTTTAGATAAGTACATGGATGACTAGCTTTTTGAAGATTAATTGCCAACGTAATATCCTTTCAAGTATGTACTTTGGATATGTACATAAAAAATAAATATAAACCAGCAATAAGAATGTAAACCTAATCTAAACTCTGGGTTATTTACACAATATATTGGTAATTGTTAATATTCCTCATATCACGTTAATGAGGAATGTGAACAATTAACAATATTTTCAGTGATGTAATACAGTGCTCCGCAACCTTTTTTCACCCACGGCACACCTAAGCATTCATAGGTATTTCGCGGGATACTAGAATACAAAATATGTAAATTTAATAAACAGAACTTATAATTTATTAATTTGTTTTTATTTGATGAATTTGAAATAGTGGCTAATATATTTTTTAATAAAAGCCAATTAAACTCTTTTACCTTTTTAAAGTAATGGGACATTTAGCACACATTTATTTTTTGTAAATTATATATTACAAAAAAAGCATTTGTAAAAGTTGTAACTAAAAATTATAATTAAGTTAGATACTAACAATTATTTAAGGTTAAATTTGGATTATTGAGATTTTGTACACTTCCATGTATTTTGTCACTAACGACCCGGGTTTCGCCTTTCGGCATCTTCAGGCATTCGAGCACACGAATGGACTCGAACTGACAGACAGTAAACAGTGTCTAACGTTTATATAGAAGATACAAATACGACAAATATTATTTACGAGGTAAGATATTATACGTCTGAAAGCCACACTGATACCTGAGTTAAAATTTCGAGAATCGCCTTAATCCTTATTTTATAAACACCACATTAGTGTGCTCGAATGCCTGAAGATGCCGAAAGGTGAAACCCGGGTCGTTAGTGACAAAATACATGGAAGTGTACAAAATCTCAATAATCCAAATTTGATATTGAAATTCCATCAAGCACCATCAGTCGATGTCTTAAATTATATTTAAGGTTAGTTGAGTGGATAAAATTACTGCTCATTTTTTTTATTTGACGAAATCTAAAATAATATTTATGTTTTCAATATTAGTCTCGTGTTCACATTCTGTGCAAAACAATCGCGATCGATATTTTTTCAAAAAAAAATATTGCGTATTTCAGGCTCTTGGTTTGACAATGTGTATTATGTGTAATTTGTACGGTAGGATTTTTTGATGTACTCACGAAACAAATCCCTTTTTATTTCCCATCAATGCCGTTGTATTGGGAATAATACTAACGGAGATCTTAGCAACCGACTAGTTTTATGTTTCACTACTTAATTTTTTCTCATTCTTGAAGCATTGTGCCGCGGCACACTTAGGATCGCCTCGCCGCTAAATACTAATAATCGCATGCAGAGTGAATAAGATGAATAAAAACAATACTTTTGATGCAAAACCAAACACCGATGTGTCTATGTATGTTTTCGTTTGGGTATTAGAAGCCATGACAGTGCAACCGAATAATTTGACAACCCGGCTGCGTGAATGGCTTACACTTACTCTCGCGTAATTTCTTACTTTACCTATTCTAGGTGTTTCTTAAAAAGTGGCGAGTTGTGTGCATGATTTACAATCATTCTTCATTATATCCTTGTATCTTTCCTAATTTTTTCGGTAAATGAAAAAAAATTTTCATCGATCGGTTTACAGCTATCACCGAGAAAGTGAAAGAAGTTCATACCAAAAAAACTAATATGTAGCTATATCTTAAAAAGCGATAAAAATATTGTTGCTGTACAGTAATTTTAAGCAACATGTTGTTGTTTTTGAAAGAGATACACTTCTTGAAGTGTTCTACTGGGAAATTGTTATGACTGTTCATTTCGACTGTAAATAATATACTTAGAAAAGTTATGCCACGAAATTCGTCTTTGTCACCTAAGTTCAGCTGTTTCTCATATCTACAAAACGTTGTTAATTTTAACTTTATGCCATTTACAAAATTCTCGAGTAACAAAAACAAATATTACCCGCGGTGTGGAAACATAACACGGCAAGAAAAGTTTATATTAATTTACCTTCTTTTTTTTTATTCTGTTACAAAAATGTCTACTAAGACAAAACAATTCGTATAAGATAATTTGGACAGCTTATCCGCAACATTCTAATAAATGAATGAAAATTTAATATATTTATTTCAAGAAAATTATTTAGAGTGCATATTATTGCTGCCATTAGAATGATCAACCTTATATATATATATACTCATATAATTTTTGTAATGGTTTTTTATTAAAGATAATATCATAACCTATTTTGTAGGATTTATTTAACTCAAAAAGCCATAAAACAAGAAAGTGTAGCTAGTTGTAAAATAAATATAATTACACTACTTTACAATGTAAACATTATGCTTTATTTCTTTCAAATATATTCTCTATTTCTTTTCTTTTTGTTAATGTACGTTATTTTATTCTTGATAAAACACTAATATGTTCAACAGTCTAATTTAAATTAGAGCCAGAATTAGAATCATAAATAAAACAAGATTTACTTTACAATCGCTTTTGAAATAAATGTGGCATTACAAACAAACATTCGGGTTGAAACTCATTAACCAAATTAAGATGCACTCTTAAAGGATATAGGTATAAAATAGGACTCTTTTTTTAGTTAAAGGAATGCCTTCCTACAAGAGCCACGCGTTGCGACGTCTCTTGCTTAGACTTGACACTTTGCCAGGGCCGCTCATTAGTCAAGCCGTGTTAATTGCATTGTAAATGTCGCGAGATTGCCTCCCATAAATTTATTTACCGTAAATGTGTACAGATAAAAAATTACATAATTATTCCTTCACCCAACAAAATATCTCCAGTAAGCGTGTTTGAAATTTACACAGGTTTTTTGAACAAAAAATGGCTTATTAACTTTACTTATTGCTGGATCTTTTAGCTTCCGCTTTGGGCATTTTTGTACTAACCCTCATGTCACCAAGACAAACATTGAACAATTAATGAATAATAAATAATATGTACTTTACCACTGGATATAAAAATAAATGGTAAAATCTATTTCAGTTTTGCAAAAAAAAATAAACAAAATATTGTATTTTACATAGTACATTATGCATTTAAGGGTCAATGTGTATTGAGTGAACGGTTTTATTCAGAAAATAGCATAATATATAATTATATCGTATTCAAGGTATTAACTGTCAATTCAGGGTGGAAAGGCATTATATTTTAAAAATAAAACACAAATCATTTGTACTACTTCCATATGTTTATAATGTTCAGGACCGGTTTCACTCATCACAATCATTATAAATTGATCAACCGATCAGTTGATAATGCTCTTAATGAGCGAACCTGTCCTGAACATTATAAACGTGTGAAAGTAGTACAAATGAATTGTGTTTTATTTTTAAAATATAATTATACATATATATTTTTTTCCATGTCCGCTCCCAATGTGGAGCATATGGTCTCCTAATGGAAGTATCTTAATAGATTTTTTCTATGAGAACTGCTTGTTACTCAGTTGCTCAACCTCTCTTTTTTCGAAGAGAGTAGGGATAGAAGGACAGGACTAGTGGTTAGGTAATCGCTTTCGCTAGGTCCCGTGAGGATCGGATGGGTGAGAGGGGGTTTTTTAGACATCACAAACACTCAGACTACGAACAGAAGTCCACAAATCGATTGTATGATCAATTTATAAAAACCGTCCGCACCGGGAATTGTACCCGAGACATCCGTAACCGTAGCCAATGACGCTACCAACTGCGCCACGGACAACAACATATATATATGTTTTCAATTTTTTTACCGGCAACATCAAGAAACTAAAGTCATTTAACTGAAGACATTCTTTTTATTGCTTTTTCCGCGAGAATCCTAAAAGCTTATGGATTCCATACGATTTTCCGCTTTGTCAGATCGCTACAACTCTATCTTTGACTCCATCACTCGGGCTTGGCTTCAATCCAAAAGCCTCGTTAACCAACTGGTAGTTTCGCTATAAGAGCTTTAAAAAAACTAAAACACTGTCATGATTGTAGGACAATAAAGTTTTTCGTTACGTATTTTTTGCCGTTAAGTTACAACATCTTACATTTGGTTCATTTTATTTGATCATTAATCTGTTCCATAGTTATGCCATTCGAAATTTATTTGCCTTATATCTTTTGTATCAATTTAAAAGTCTTTTAATTTTTCAGCAAATTTCAAGTATTTATTTTTTATCGATTATATTGAATTGAATGATTGAATTTCATTTAAAAATGTTTAAATCGTAAAATTGGCAGATCGCTTCAAACTGATTTATTTGTTTAACATAAAACGTAGTTGAAACTGGAACAATGTCGTTTATGACATAGAAAAAAAGCGTTTCCCTAGCGTAAATGGTAATTTCTAAATAATGTTCGAAAGCGATTTTTTACCTAATTTTATATGAGATTTTTTTCCAATAATTTCGATGGGATGGGTTTTATAATGATGAGGTTTTTCGTATATTTTCTTTCAACACATTGGATTATTTTTTCAAATTTTTTTTAAGGAACGGTAAATTTACAAAAATCCCTCTTATATCCTTAATCCGTCGTAGTGATATATGAAAAGCAAAAATACATTCTACTTATCTTAGATATTCGAAACTAAAATATGTTTATTGTAAATAGTTAATAAACCATTTTATTCATTTCTTTAATAGTATTTACTTATAACTTTGTAATAACTTCAGAAATATTTTATAATATAACCCTGACACCGATAGTTATTATCGTTAACAGAGTCATAATAATAAGAAAATTTTGCATTTCGCCTTCCTTAACCCGAGCGTTAATGACTTAGTGGAAAACATTTGGATACTAGTCAAGGATGAACTGCTCAATCATTAACGACCGGAACTTTACATATGTCAGATTATTACAGACGGCATAATTTATGAGGCATGCATGCCTCACATTTTAGAAGATAATTTTATGGTCATTGACAACCTTGTAAACACAATGTTATAAGTACAGTTACAATTACAATATTTTATACAACAGTTATATTCATTTCAAACTTACAACAAAGATCATTTATTTACACAATACACGCTTTCTCAACCAGTGAGACCCGGAATGATTTTTGCGAGGATTATCATTGAGGATTTTGAAACAACTTGTACCCAACTCAGTAAACGCATACATACATACTTAACCATTAGTAAAAAATAGGTTACAAGTCGCAACTCAAAAACCAATACGAATCCATTGACTTAAATATATATATTTAAGAATAATGTTCATCTTAATAAACTAAGTCTTCGTAATATTAGATCATTTTTACTTTTACATGAATTCTTGGATTTAAAATATTTCCACTAAGATAATAAAACAAAAACTTCATATTACATTATTCAAAAAGAAAATCTTGATGAGATAAATGATTGTTTTATTCATCACCTGCGAACCATCGCGGTGCTGCAACCCGACGTGAATCTTCACTTTTTCCGAGATTCTCCTCCAATCCCGTTTATCCACATGGGTCTCTTAGCAGTTTCTAACCCTCAAAGGAATCTGTGTCTGCTTCTAGGCAAACCACCGCGGCTTAGCCTTTATCCCTTTTCGCAGTCGTTGAGAAGCTACATCGGTATTTAAATACATAATACATCTTCTCTCCATGGAGTCAAACAATTTTATGATTTCTTTGGACTTTCAAGAAACGTGAACAGTTCTCAATTGAACCTGTACCACTATCCACCATTGTGAAAACGCATTTTCAAATTTTCTCAAAAAATCTTTTTTTAACCCATGTTAAATTTTCGTTTAAATTGTGTTTACCAGATTCCGTACCAAAAAAATCTTTTTAATGTACAAATAAAACTTACATTATGTTATCAATAAGTATAACGAATATGAAAAGGCAAGCTTAGTATAGAAGCTAAATTACATTATAATATATAAACATCAATTTCAAATCCATATCGTCGCTTTTGTATTCTTGGAAAATAAATTATTTGTACTTTTTCGTAACAGTACTGAGAAAAATATATTGTGTTGCATCGTAAAAAATTTACTTAATATATTGTTAACGTTAGATTTTATAGGATAACAATAACCTGCAAAGTGGCATATAATTCACATTTTTTCGCATTTCTATGTACCTTTGTCCGAAGACATAGCCTTTTTTAGAAAACGAAATTGAGGAAAGAAGAAGGTTTTTGTTTAAGTATTGAATTTTTAAGCATTTATTTTTTTAATAATAAATTAAATGTCAAAGAACACGAACGCCATGGATGTATTCTACAAAATAAAGGACAAAAAGCAATCACTTTTCACTTTGTAGTTTTTTTATTACATTAATTAATCACTTTTAAGGTGTCAACTGTCAATTCTTGGTGGAAAGACATTATACTTTAAAAAATAAAACACAATTTATGTGTACTACTTCCACGTGTTAATAATGATCAGGACCGGTTTCGCTCATCACGAGCATTATCAACTAAGGCATCAAATGCGGACCCTTTATTGCGATCCCGGGATTGGTCATGAAGTGTCCATTATAGCTTCCATTGTAATATGATTAAACATTTAATTTGGGTATTGAAATGGTTTTTTTTGTTGATTTAAAATCAGACAATCATTAACAAAAAAAAATAAAAATATTTATTGCATTATAGTAGGCTTTACCAAATGGTATCCAAGAGCACGTGTCCTTCAATTTGACTTAAAAATATTGTCTTCCATTCGTTTAAAACGCGATCCTAATTTGACCTCCATTTCAAATTGGTTAAGAACGGCTATTACGAAATATGAGAAGGAGGCTACAATGAATTTACATTTATTTTATTTTTATTATAAAAAAACATGTACATGAACAAACCGAGGTACACGTTGTAGTAAAACAGGAAGTTTAAATTTTATATATGAATTATGTTTTAGCATTTACAGTGAATCCCGAATTCCCGGGATTGTCTGAATGTCAGTCGTGGAATTACGCGATTGAATAAATGACCGGGATCCCGGTATTGGTAACTCTATTATCAACTGATCAGATGATAATGCTCAGAAATCGGTCCTGATCGTTATAAATATGTGGAAGTAATACAAACAAATTGCAGATTTAATTATTATGTGGTTTTAAGAACAAGTGAGATATAAAATCTTGAGAAATAAAATGATAATGGCTATCGGTAATCACACAAATAACAATTTTAGGATAATATGAATTAATAAATAAACAAAATATGCATCCGAAAAATAATTGCTTAACATTCATATTGACTTATTGTGTTTAGGGCTTATGTAAATAAATAGTACAGTCGTAGTGTAGCTGTAACTGTCCTGATCCGGTTTGAATTTGCCAATAACATATAATACGCAGCATAAAATATAAATTCATATACAACCACAGAATTTGAAACCAGCGGTAAACTATTAAATTTACACGGCCCATTAGTCCCGATTTTATAAATATATCGTTAAAGTTTTGCGGCCGACGGTATTCTCGTAAAAATGCCAACGTTTGTTTCAAGCTGGCTATATTCAGCCATTTTGTGTCCTACGAGTAAACCGTAGTGTGTACGTGAGGGTGAACTGTGTGTTAAATTAAAACATCGTTGGACAGCACGCTGTTTTAAAAGGATCGTATGTATATTATACTACATACTATTTCTACAAAAAAAATTAGAAATATTCGTTAATGCAAAATTTACATTGCTCTTATTTCTATATTTCTTCAGAATAAAAATCTTCATAAAATTTATAATATATTTACTTAACAAGTATCGAGAATCGTCAATATCACAATAATTACGTATTCAACGCATACATTGAAGTATCGGAATCGAGTTTAATTTATAAATACAGATATTTGAAAACACACATGTACATAGTCGATAGGTTAAGAGTAAAGCTGGCTCTGCAATTCACAACAAATAAACATCATTAGCGACATCATTGATTTAAGCAAGCAAGAAACAAATGAACTTTTAGTTTTAAAATTTGAGTCGTTTAAATATTATACACTTATGTGAGTTTTTTTTGTTTAACAAGTCAGGTTTTTCCGTTTGCTATTTTCAGGCATTCAAGTGTGCGGATATACTAAAACTGATGGTTAGGTTCGGTTCATTCGTGCCGTTAGTGATAGTGTAGAAAAATTTGAAAATGAAGTTAAATCAAGCATTTTCAGTCAATATCTAAAATTTGAGTTTTTATACTAACGCCACCTAATGCTTCCTTTTTTTAAAACCCTTTGGCTGCGTGTTTGTAAAAACAAATAAAGCGTCTACCTTTATTATGTGTATGTAGCAGCTATTATTTAGACTCTCAAAATTATTTGCGAATAAGAGGATAATCTGAGATCGTTATTTAAAGAAAACTTAAAGAAAATGACGTCAAACGTTAATTTGAAAAAAGCAATTGCCATTGAAACCGGTTCTCTATGATAACTAAGTATTATTAACTAAGATACTTATCAGCTCTATCACTAACGTTTAAATGTGGACAAAGGTTGAAATATTACATATAAAAAAAATTTAAGAATTTTTATTTATATTTACCTTTTTAAAAAATAAACAGAATTGTCTAAAATTTATTGCGAGTAAAACAAAGTTCTTGGTCGTGTTATTTTGTTAAATTCAACATAATTTTTGTTTTTTCAAGCTGAAAGCATCTAAATTTTGAGTAAAACAATACGGATGCGGAAAAATACGTATCACATAAATTTACATAAATAATCTTGACGCCCTGGCTTTTGTATACCTAATTCCGACTCTGTAAATACTGTTCTTCCATTAAACATCTTATCTCTGCTGAACGAATAACGCATGCGTTGGTGTATATTTTGATAATTATGTTTTTTTATATTTAAGCCGAGGAAAATTTAGTTCGTGAGAAGTGTTCGGCCTCTATGATCTCTCACATATGATTAAGTCATTTGGACTTTGTGAAACACTTTTGATTTATTACTAACGCATGTATTTGTATTATGAGAGCGAAGTCAAAAGATGGTGATTCATTTTGCATGCGAGGAAAAATAAACAAAGCTCAGCTATTATTGTTTCCATGAAGATTGCCATTAAACGCTACATGCTTAAAATTGTTCGATTCGTTAAAATTTCGCATTGGAATTTCAATTATATAGTACCTACTTAGTCATATTATTTTATCGTATATGGGTATAGGAATTAAATATACGGTCTTAAAGTATTTCTAGAAATTGTATGAATGTATATTATTAAGATGATAACTAAAGTCACCACTATCAGCTTTTCTAGTCACCAAAACGTGAAATAATATATATTAGTAAGAATGTCCGTCATAGACGACGGTATTGAAATGAAAATACTGAATGTCTAAAGTAGCTTTTCTTTAGTTTCCATACTGGCGGACAGATTGTTGTTTGTTTGCCTCGGTTGTGTCACATCGGAACTGTGTGTATTATTTACAAACACCGCAGACGCTTAGGTCATGAGAAAATTTCTTACCTACATGTGTACGTGATAATAATAAAACGTCTACATATACGCCTACAGACCGGTCTGGGCTATTATATATAAGATACTGTCAAATTTCAATATTTTTAGCAAACTTAATGATGTATTATTACAGTCCTGACATTAGAATGATAATTTGTTTGAAATTCACTAGATCAGTTGATATTTAATCAATTAAATATTATTTTCGTTTGAATCGGTAGTACATTTAATGTATTTCAATTATTTTAATATTGCATATATCAATTAATTCAATTTAATTTCAATTTAGAAAAATACTCTGATTATCTGTATAGGATAGATAAATTTTTTAAGCAATAAACGGATTTTATTAATTTATTAACAGTATTTGATAATTTTTCTCTCGTAATGTATATTTAGTCATTTTCACTTAATCGTGTAAATTTAATTTATCCTGACATGCTCTAATCGCCTACATCAATTAATTAAGTTACGTTATTTCTCAATTTTACATAATACGAATAATAATAATCTTAATTTATAGTAGGATATGTTGTATTGTTCTTTAAGTCCTTAGTGATACTTGAACCAAGGACTTTTATTTCTGCCAGCATTAAGTAAAGAAGCTGTACAAACAAACACTGTTTGAGCCCGCTAATGGAGGAGGGTCATAAACGTTTGCCCTATAAAAATCACATTCCCACTGTCTATTTTTACCCTTTTAAGTAGATATCAGGTTTGCAAACACATGAAAAATCTCATTAACAATGATATTGGATTACAAAAGAAACGAAAGCGTGATCTAAACTCGATGATTTCACAGTATTATTTTACAATTTGTTAGGACTTGAATAAATTTCTTAATCAAATACACATACTCAGAAATTATCAGGATTGTTTGTGTAACAGAAATCAATGTAACAATACATTAAACTGGTTTCATTCGACTTACAGTGAAACTAATAAATTCGTCATTCAGTTAATAAGACAGCTTCTCAACAACCGGCATGTTATAGAATATTCAGATTTTCAGATACGGGTAGCAGTGGCTTGATAAAGGTCATTAGAAACTGTTTATGATCGGCAGCGTGAATGGGAGAAGAATAATTTTGAATTCTTGATTCCGTAAGAATAATCCTACCATAAATATTTTTTCGGACTAACTTCCAGAGAGTCAACGAGAAAATTCACAACAATATCCAACCCTCATTTGAATATTATTTACATAATGTGCTTTTAGCATTGTTTACAAAATTTGTAATGTAATACTAACGCATCCAAATATTCAATGTTAAATTATTATACATTAAAGTGAATAATATTGAAGGAAATAAATTTAACTTGGTAATAAAAATAGTAGGTACATAAACAATAATATCAAACATTACCAGTAGTTTTTGCTTACAATGTTCAAATTATATTTTACACAATTTTACGTAAAACTGGAAACCGCAAATCTCACCTGTCAAAATAGTCAGTAGAATCCAGGTCACAATGTGGTCCCCCATCCTTCGGGCGTTTTCAGATACTTGACTTCAGAACTTGCACAAATCACTTTTCACATACAAAAAATATAATGAACCGGTGCTTATAACGGCGTTGACACATTTTTACTGTTGTTTCACTAAAATTCCAGTCCGATTCATTTTGAATCAATATATTTCAATTTTGAGCAAAGAACTGGTTTTCTTAAGAAAGTAATCGTTTTATTTGATGTATATGTGCAAAATCTTACAACATTTTTCAAATCGTTGAAAGTGGGTTCTTTTTTAAAAAATTTCAACAACTCTGCATATTTACATACTGTGAATTTGTATTTGTACAAAATGACCTATATTTTAAATAGTTACAAATCACAGAATTTTATATTTCAATTTCTTTTAAATCATTTGAGAACAATGCGCAATAATGCAATTTTTTCAAATAAAATTTATTAACATATGAAATTGTAGTTCTTATTACGAGCATATTAGAATTTTAAAACATTTCAAACGCATTTTTTATTAAAAAAATCAATAGTGCTGCTTCTTCATAAAAAGCTTTAAATTCCACTGCTATAGCTTTATCGCTTCGTGAATAATAAAGGCGTAAGTTTCAATATATTATACCTATATTATTTATTTTAAAAGAAAACGAACTTAAAAACATATCTTATATGTATCATAAATCTTCAAATTTGATTACAATTATTAATTATCTCCAATTAAATAACTTGATGGTTTTACGGTTTGCATTTTCGGCTAAAATCTTTTGGATTAGTATCAAAATAAATAACTGTTGTTGGTGTATAAACCATATTAACTTTTGCTGATCTTCATTTTGAGTTCATTTATTTTTTAATTCGTGAGAATTGTATGCGAAAATTGTATGGTATATTGTATATAATGTGGACATGTACAAAGCCATTCTTTTATCATAAAAATCGTGTTACTTGAAAAATATCTTTTATGCAACGTTTATAAGCAATAAAATCGAAAAGTGTGAGTATGTAGCTAAAACTGCAATGCTTCTTGTAAGTGTAAGCTATTTTTAGCTACCATGTAGTGTTATGTTATTTTCAGCACTCTTAAAATTTTAGATTGTTCAGTTCAACGTGCGTGCAACAGTATGAAAGCACAATATTTTGATCAAACTCCAACATGCATTTTAAGTGAGTGCACATAATGAACTTGACTTCCGATATTAAGCATAAATTATACTTGAATGAGATTTTAAGGGCTAGGTAAGCCGTGGAGTTTATTCATAAAGTAAGCTTAAATGCGTGTTTGTGTAGTTGGCCATATGGCTGGGATTGCTTGTAGAAAATGAACTCATTCTAGATTCTTTTATTTATTCTGCATGTCAACGCGGCTCCATGCTACTCATCGGCAAGGTTAATTCCCCTTTCATCACTTGCTTGTTCACACTCAAGAAATTCGTGCTTTATTTCTTACCGTGTTATTTTAACTTCCATTTATTTTTACCGCCAATCCACACATATAAATTTAAGTACAGTAAAACATCGATATGCAATATACAATAGAAAACCAATACGGCCGGCCGGGATACCTTTAAATCTATATAAAAACTTTTTTTTCCAAATGCGTTTGTGAATAAGAAAATAAACCACATTCGTAATACATTTTTCCGAAGTGTCTACAAAGGGACTTAAACTATTATGAGCTTTAAAAACATATTTACTTACTATTAATCACAAGATGTGACTCTTGTATGCGAATATAAATAACGATATGATTTTGGCAATTTTTACATTCGACAGTAAATTTTGTACCTGGGTTATTTAAATAACTTGAGGTCCATTATATCGAACCATTATTGTACATTTTTTTCCAATGTTCATAACAAGATCAACCATAACAATATTTAGGAGTTCACACAAATAAGCTTTAATTATAAATAAGCTTTAAGCATATTTTACTACTAGAAAGAGTGCTTTTAATTCTTGATATGAATTTAGTAGAGGTGTCAAAATGATTACATTCATGCGCCATTATAAGAGAGGTGTTTCGTCATCCGTTATGAAAGATAACTACAATTTACAAGGGTACACGGCAATTCGCCGTATTTTGTTTACGCAAACTCAGCGTTGAATTATGTGTATATGATATGGTTATATTAACATTATTTAACGAATTTTCCACTATGGCAAGGGTGTTCAACGTTATACCCACACAAACGCGACACAGATGGCTGACCCCGGTGGCTGGAATTACGTCGCAACTTGGAATTTCTCACCATTATCAATCACACAATAGTAAATAAATTTCATTTTTTTCACTCTTGAGATATCTACTCATTCAGTCACTTTTTGTGTATGATACATAATCATTTAAATATTTTTTTGGCACAAATTTTATCAAACTAAAAACATTTTGACATTTAATAAGTATAAGTTCATTTATCGAAATGATGCCATAACCGCAATCTGTTCTCTCTCAGGGCACCTAATCTAAAAGTTTTTTCACAGATTTCCGCGACACACCTCAAATAAAAAAGTGTTTAAAATTACATTAGACTATGGTTTTCATTCTCTGAATACATTTGATAAAAGAATTATGCGAGGTTAGAGTATCGAATACAGAGATATATGATTTGGCATTTTACAATGAAATAACGTGCCTCGGTACACCTAGTATCACTTCACGGGAGACTAGTGTGCCGTGGCAAAATGCTCATAATCATTAAGGGATGAATTCCACTCCCTCACTGCTTTTTACTTTTCCGTTTTATGAATTTGAAATAAGAATAAATTATCACATTCATTGCCGTTGATCTTGTTATGATGAAATAATATGGAAAAAAAAACATGAAATATTGCATCGTTGAAAATATCGATCGCAACATCTTACAAGTTGGCTGCCGCGAATGAATATAAGTAGTAAATCAAATTTGTATCTGAATACTGCTACTTATTGATGACATTTTACAAATTATTATAAATTTTTGAGATATGTTCATAGACCTAAGCCACGCTTACGACATGATAGATTTTCATCGCAAAACAAGTGTGATGATGAAAAATATATGTTCTGAAAACAAGCGTGCTTTTAAAGTTTTGAAAAATGGGTTTATATAGGAGCTCACGGAACTTAATCTAAATCAACATAGCAAATAGCGAGAGCGTTTTGTTGGAACGGTGACAAAGATATTTCTGGATTACTTTCCACTTACTACATCAACGGCATTAATCAAGCGGCCGAAATCTGTTAGGCAGCGACCTGCCTCGTTAGTATATTCTTCTTTTGCATTCTACGCAAATCGTTTGGCTTAACTTTGTGGCTTCATATAACTCTAGAAATATGCTTTAATTTTCAACTGAATTGTGTAAACGTCAGTTTTGAGTTCAGTAATATTATTTGGTAAAAAATTAAGTAGGTATATAATGTAGTTTTACAAGAATTACGAATTATCATTATATAGCTATTGTGTTTCTGGATCACGCTATCGTCAGAAAAGTCGTTGAACGGATGTTTACGAATAAATATACTTATTCGATAGACAATACCAACTTACCATCAATACAGCCTAAATTTACATTAGAGCAGTTTAGTTTCTCATCTCTAAAATATAAATATATTGATCGGTTTATAATTAAAACTTTAGTATTTATAATTAAAACACAATGCGTAATTCCATTGCCAGATATAAACAGTCATAATTTCACGAACAACTGCGACAAATAGGTTTTTTTTAATATTCCTGCCTTCATAAGTTTACTATAACGATGGCACAGCTGTAAATAAAAAATATTATTACATTCGTACACAAACAAAAATTAATTAAAAAAAATAGTAGGAGTCTGCTGATTTTAAACTCACTCCTCTCAAAATACTATTAATCACGACTCTGACTCCACAGCCCTAGTATACGTGATATTTAATTATATCTTGACAATTTAATGGAGATTTATTATAAAATAAATTATCGTTCAATATCAAAAAACATTTAAATGTTAGAATATTTAAAATTATTAAAAAATAACAATTGAGTGAAACATAGCATTTAATTTAGTTTAACCTTCAATTTCTTAGATTGATAATTCAGTTTATATTTCAGTATGCTTCTTAGACTAGGTACTTTACACTTTTAGTGTAATTGTGACAGCGAGGAAGTTTTTGTGGACGGAAGCAAATGCTTCAGTATTTCAACCATCTGTGTCCTCAGTAACCCTTTCGGGGACATTATCTATACGGGATTAGCAACTTGCGTTTTGTTTTCCCTTCCCTAGCTTAAAAAATGCTTTTCATGGCTTATCGTATAACACTAGAATTTTCCATGCGGCAGAAACGCCGTTGCGTAGAGGCGTACAGGGCCGTATATACACCGAGGCACTGGTAAATTTATGACGTCATACTTGCCTCATGTTTATGTTACTGTTATGTTTTTGACTGTGTTATTCCAGCGAAAGCTATGTTTTTTTACTACAGCGAAATACACAGCGACATTAATATGAACTATTTTTATCAAATGATACTGCACAAATTCCGTAATATTACAGTATATGCTAAGTAGGGTGAATGTTTCTTTTAAATTCTGTTTGTTTTCTTACATACAATATGGAATACCTACATCAAAATATTTAGGAAAAATAAATTAAGTAAAAAGAATTCAATTACGCCTTGTTTGAATCTTCTGCCACTCATATTTGAAATTCATTATTTTTTCCGATGATCTTCTATTTTGCAGATAGTAGATTAATGATCAATATAATACTCAAATAAATGTAATAACAACATTAAAATTTGGTTACATTAGGTAAAGAGTTTTTAAAATAAAAGATTATGTATTAAGTTTTAAAATAGTCGAACTTTATATTGCTGACTAATCCATTATAAGTTATATAACGGGTTTGGGATTTTTGTAGCATTTAATACAATTTAGCATGTAAAATGAAGATTTTTTTTAAATAATTCAAATCATAATTAAATGTAAACCTTCACATTGAAACAATAAACTTTCTTTTCAAAGAAGTACATATGTCTCTATACTACATAAATATACCAACTATTCAAAAGCAAAATGTGACTCACATATTAACTCTAAAAAGGATTTTTTTTAAATAAAAGTAAAAATAAACACGTTTATTTTTGGTATTATTTTCTTCAAAGATAGACCTCTAGCTATCTACTATATACGTAAATTTTTTCATGTCACACCGCTATATCAATTTTGTTGCGGGCGAAACGCAATGAGAGTTCAGATAAACTTTTATCAGATAAACACGTACAAAACTACATTAGGGAATGGATTTTTTATATGTTTGCGAAGAAATATGGCCACCGCATTGCGTTATTATTATCTTTCCTTTATTAAATATTAAGAAATTCGTTTTGAAAAACTTCTTACTTTCTCAACATCGAAAACTTTCTGCCACAACACGATAGTAGCATCTTGTATATTAAGCAAACAACGTATAATTAATAATATTATTGTACATGAAATTTTATTTTGAATTCATCATATAATATACAATCATTTTTTTCAATCAATTTATTTTGTTTTGTGTGTAGATTTATTTCTAATAAACATGTAAAATATCAAAGAAAATGAACATTTTTTTCAGTAATAATAAAATTGACGTGATCAATGTTCTCTTAAACAGCCCTTAGTTGCATCCTTTACTTCAATTGAAGCATAATAATTATTATAATCGTATCACGTAAGAAGTTGAATGCTGCCGTATTCGGTTTGAACGTTGCGATACATACAGCAGACATCCAAAAAAATTGTGGCTTTGAACCGCGTAAACTGTTTCGGCGCATGGCGCTTGCAACGATGAATTTTTTTTTTTCTTTGAAAATATTTGATATCAAAAATTTGCTTTAAAAACTATCGCAACAACACGAAGCAATAAATATAGTACATAAAAACATTATGACGTCAAGTGATATCAATTTTTTCTTTGAAATAAAGGTATTGTTTATTATACTCAGTCTATCATATTTATTATTTGATATGAGATCAATCAAAAATACTTTTTGTCTCACGGTAAATTTCAAGATACCCGAATTATTGTTCGCTTTATTTAATTGACCAATTTTAAATTGTATTTTGAAATATTTTATAGATTTTGTATCACATTGTTTTTTTAATAATCGATTCAATTTTAAATTACAATCCATTTTAGTATTTCATATAGTATGACAGAACAAAAAATGTTCTCCATCAATTACGATTATAAAAAAATAAATTGCTTAACACGATTTTCACTTTATAATTTTTTTTTTGACAAACAATCTAAAATGAAAGTTTATGTTATTTAATAAATTGAACATGTTGCATTAAGCAAGTATATACCTAAATATTAAAATATACTATCTATAACGAATGTCAAATGTTTTTCTCCTAATGACAGTCACAAAAGTTGTCTAAAAATTATTTCAAATTATGTTTTGTGTCATCCTTTAGAGACATACTCAACATTGAGTTAGTTACCAATCTTGCGTGAAAAATACTACGTACTTATATAGAATGTCAGTCATAAATAATTTTAGATATCGATGATTTAACAATATATGCGGCTAAAAGTTTATTTTGCATTAATCGCAATAACGAAATCTTAATAAATTAAATTATTAACGTTAACACTGTAATTTTTTTGTCAAATTATAGTAGCTAAATTTACGTGGTTTTTTTGTGTAAACATTAGTAAACTATTCACATGGTAAAGAATAAAAAAGTTCCAAATGAAACCAAGAAATTTACAAAATGAAACTACACCGAAAAAGTTTTACTCTCGTAACTTACGCTCTCAGTATATCCGTTTATACACCGTTCACGATATAAACACTGCACTTTTATATTTTATTATTCAGGATATAGCCACACTTAAAATAATAAACTGTATGAATAACAACACGCACAGCGACCCTTACAAATATATGGGGCTTAAAGCATACACCCAATAATAATAATGAAGGGTTTCCGTATAAGTATACGGTTTAACTGTATGAAACGTAAGCTTGGCTAATGCAAGGTTAGGTTTGGCTTAAAGCTCGCGAGTTGTTCATCGAACAGCCGCCGCTCGTAGACTGTCGCTGTACGCGGTTTCCCAGTCGACAGAGTGATACTACCATTTTCCGTACAAAAAATATCCAGCCTCTTATTAGACTACAAATGATTCACTGATTTTTGTTCATGGTGGTAAATTTTATGGGGGTATAAGAACCATTTTCTTTTGTATCGCGGTTTCTCAGAAGACACATTATTGTAAATCACGCTCTTCTCCCAGCTCTGCTTTATTAAAGAAAAGATTCGTTTCTCTCGAAAATTTCTCTTAAAAAAATATTCTTAAATATATTCTTTTATAAAAACCAGTTCATTTTTTTAATACTTTTAAACGGATGAAATGATATATTTCATTCATTTTGTATTCTTTGAAAAGATGCCAAATTTAATAAAAATAATGAATTTATCATACCAAAAATAACACCATCAAATTTTCACCTCGAAGAAAATTATTACTCTCTTAATTATTTTAACATTAACCATAAACGTTCGTACACGTGAATATGAAATATTATAATTTATTTTATTATCGCTCTGTAAATTTTATACGACCGATAATATTTTGATGCCATCAAGGGTTATCAAAAAAATTTAAACTTTTTTTCCAATAATTTGCAATAAAAAAATCGCCAAACTTGTTGCAGTATAATGAGTATGGTGGCTGCATTTTAGCTATTCATATAGAAAAAAACTCGTTATTTAAAGTAGAAATATTGATTGAAAATGTTAAGAATTATTGTGCATTAAATATTTAATCCAACAGTTAAAATTTCCTTATATTTGTCCTGTCTCTTGCCTCTAATGTTGAGCACAACCCAAGGCAACTTATTTACTAATGCGAGATTTTAGAATAGTCTGCAATTTTTTATTCAGTGAAACTGGACTTCAAAAGATATTTTAATAAGCTAGATGAAAAAAGCAGAAATTTAAAAAATAATAATGAAGGACTGCAATATTTTCTATGGATTCGGTGGTAACTTTGTGAAGACTGTCAAGCTTCTTATGTAGGACAGACAGGAGAAGCTTAAATTTTATATTAATGAAGGACTGTTTGAAAAATATCTTCATATCAAAGATATTCAAACCTATGGTTGTTTCACAAATTCTGTAAATATCGCAATGTTTCTTCATAAATTAAATATTTATATCATTTAATTAATTCTTCAAATTCATTGGCCTGTGAAATGTTTGCAATATTTTGTTTTATTTTTCTTATCACAATAATGAAAATCACCAAAATATGTTTACATAACCTAAAAAACAACACAATGTTGCACGCATTCATAGTTTTTGAATAAATAAAATATTTGAATTGTTCAGACATGTTATTTGTACATTTCCATGTATTTTTTCACTAACGACCCGGGTTTCGCCTGTCGGCATCTTCTGGCATTCGAGCACATGAATGAACTCGAACTGACAGTTAGTGACAAAGTACATGGAACTGTATAAAATGTCAAAAATTCAAATTTGATATTGAAATTCCATCAAGCACCCTCAGTCGATATCTTAAACTAAATAAAGTATTGTTTTCAAAAAGACAAAAAAAATCAAAAATATAATTTCTAAATTATTTTATGACTCAATGGATTGGTAATAATTTATTAAAATCATAATGCTTTGGTTTAACACTTCTGCGCTATGGTCAAAAAACATAACGACTCGTCAATAATCTATTTATATCGACGTACCATTTAAAATTTTTGAAAAAAATGTATACCTCGAGTCATAATTTATTTATTTATCGGTGAAAAAATAAAATTATCCGTCAATATAATACACGAACAGTATACAAACTTTTTTTTCACGAGTGTTAAACTAGTTTGCAACTGATATTGAATTTCCCAAAACACAGTTATCAAGAAAACAAAATAAGTGGCTTTCACCAGTCATAGCAATCAAACATCTACGCAGTTGATTACACGCTGTTTATTTTCTTATACACGTTTCAACAGTGCGGAAGTAGAAAAACAATAATAGTAAAGCTGAATCTAGATTTAAGCAAACATTCTTACAAACTCCGTTCCCGATACGAAACTTTAATAGAAAAAGATTCTGATATTTAATCAAAATTAGACGCTATGTGATATATTGTGCGATAGGCTAATCGATTAGAAAATATGAGTTAATGACAAAAGAAAACCATTACGGTCAATCTGGGTAACTTTGGCCCAGTTCTGAGGGTTTTTATATTATTATGGTTCACCATTGGATTTATGTGTGATGTTGTTCTACAGTGAAATGTACTAATGTCTTAAAATGAAATTGAATTAACATAAATAGATTTATTGTTATAATTGATATATAAATATAGATAAAAACAAGGTAGGCCAAAGTTTGTATCCAAATCCGTATCTTTGGTCTACGATACAAATAATCACTGTAATTACTATAAATTCAGTGATTTGAAAGTGTTAGCAACTTTCCTTTATGATTTCATATATTCTGTACACAATTGAGATGGAAAAAAATATACACATTTGGTTTACAGATTAGTTATACAAATTTAAAATATGGCTAATCCAATTTATTTCAAGATATGTTTATAAATTGTGTGTTATCATTCCGTGCAGCTTACAAATTCGACAATGAAACCAACTATGTTGCACATTAATTCATATTTTATTACCACTGGCTACTCAATACCTTTGCTTAAGTAAAAATATTCATATGGCATTAGTATTATCATGGTATTATAACAGCATAATGTCAAATCTTTTTCCATGTAATGGGCCAATCTTAGACCGAAAGCCAAACTTACCCAAATTGATGGTATAATGAAATAAATTATTTTTTTATCGGAGATTTAAAACTTTCACAGTCGTTTTGAGCTTCTCCATAGTAATAATAGTCCTAGATAACTACAGTGTTGGATAATGAAGCCATTTTTTCACTAGTACTTTGAACGTCAAATGATCAGGAGCAATTTTCGAAATACTTCCTCCTTACAACTCCTCTTTATAACTTGCCCTTTTTTGTTACTTCCTTTCCTACTCTTCATTTATTTATAAAGATGACATCGTGTTTTTCATCATGCGTCAATGCCCATATTGAATATATTGGATACATTGCTATTTGTACCTTTTGGCTTATACAATTTTTAATATTTTACCTTAGATCTGGATTTTTTATCCGCATACCGTTTTTATGAAGGCTCAAACCAAAGATATTTATTTTAAATTCAAATATTATGATGCATCGTTTTTTTTGAAAAAGTTGTAACTTTTATCACTAATATATGTTTTTATTTTATAAAATAAATTTGAATTCATTTTTTTTCGAATCAGCTCTTCAAAATAATTACGTTGTACTTTTTGTGAGCTGTTGTTTTGATTTAAATCTTTTCGTAACACCTATTTATTCCTTTTATTTTCGGAGTTAAACGAAAAACTAACCAACATTACGCGTAAAAACATCCACTGCAAAAACTCATGACTAAGGCACCATGTAACAAATTACTTCAAGATAGGAGAAGTGAAATTTTGGAACTATGAAGATAATAATTTCAAATTAGCATAGTAAGTACCTTACTATAGATAGGCAGTAAAGAAATGCGGGAATAAAATCCCGATACCCAAGAGACGAAGAAAATATGTAAAACAAAATCCCTGCTGATCCTTAATGATAATGATATGGAATAAAGGTTGCCTTTCAGAATAAAATTGGTAGATTAAATGTATAGACTGGGAAAGAGATGTTTTTGAATGGTAATTTGTTTTTAATCACAATTTTATTATAATTACAATTATGTTTTCGGAATGTCTTCCTAATTACTCTTGAGGCAGGAAAAACGTCTTTAAAAATTTTTTCGGTGAATGAATTAAGTCGTTTTTGTACGTCTCTTATAAGAAGAAAGATAGGCAACGGTACAAGTTTTATTCTGATAAAATAAAAATTACCTGTTTTTTAACCATCTACATTTTACTTTTAAAAACAAATGATTTCTATGGTTGGAAATGTCACGACCATTGTCACGACCATGTCACGACCACGAACTTGGTTGAAATCGCAACATGAATTCCATTTTTTTTTTCAACTTTATTTTTTCTGATGGTAGCATTGTATGCAATTTATATGATGCAAGTTATGTTTGTTGATCAATAATTATCACGTATTCCGAGCCAAAGTTTAATTTATATTTAGAGTTGCTCCACACCATAAATACTATTGCCAGATATTTTTATCCACGTCACATTTGCGTTAGGAGCTGTCAATAAATTTGTTTACTATAAATAAACAAAGGTACTTATAACACGCCGCACTATACCAACGCGGGAGGTCTATGAACTAAACACCATGCACGGACTAGATTCATTTATCAATGATATATCATCAGTATTTCCTAAATATTGTTAAAAAACTGAACTAAATATTGTTAAAAAACTATTGTTAAAAAACTGAGTAAACTTTTTTGTTAATGCTTACACAATAAACAAGACTGTTATAATCATATTTCAGTGGTCCTCCATAGGCAAGGCGCCTATGGATATGTTTGCTTACACTCATTGCAAACGACTTAATTATGATTGAAAAAATCTTAATTAAATTTTATATTTCAAACAGTACTACCTATGAAATCATTTTTTTACTTCTTAAATAGTACAGAGATAGAAAAATTATTGAAAATATATTCTCCTTTTTTTATTTGTCTATATAGTGGTATGAAATTCTAAGTGAACGAACATTGCTGCCCTTCCTGTTCTATCCACACATATATTGAGAACGCCTGGCCTATTTTAAAATAGATTGATGATTTTTACTTCACAAATACAACGTTTTACAACACATTCTAATAATGCAAGTCTGCAATAAAATTACAAAACACCTCATTTTTTAAAAAGAAAAAATACTTCCATAACGATAATTATTAAAATTAATTTACAGTAAGAATACACGTAGAAAGTCATGAATAATTTTTGTGTTTAAAACAATTAATAATTCCGTTAAAAAATTATATTTTTAGCCTGAAAAGGTATGGTAACCGGATTTACTTTATGAAAATCTTTGTTGTTAATTAGTCACATTATACGCCTTATAATTTTACAAATAAATGAAAAGCAAATATTTTCATAATTATATGATTAAAAATACCTACATATTTAAAGCTCAAACTAACGTTTACAAACAAAATAACGTAGTAAGTACCTATTTACATGAGCATGGATATATTTAACCTTAAGTGAAGCTATTTTTATACTGGCGATCATACATTTAATTAAGTCAGCGCTTAAAGTTCATGAAATTAATCACTCACCTCTAAAACATTACAATGTATTTGTGTAAGTGAGAAGTAAATTTTTGTGAATAGTTTTATATAGTTATGTGTATTTGAATGTTTGAATTATTACAGTTTGAAAACACAGTCAGATTCCAAGAGTGAATCATGCACCGAATATTCCTGAAGATTGAGACCTCCCACCGTACTTGGTTTTTGTGTAGCGTGACTTCTAAATTTGTCTGCAAATTTGCTACAGTTTCATTACGTTTCACTCCCCTTGTGATTATTTACACATCAACGCAAGGCGTCCTAACAACACTATAAAACTCATTCCACGTATTTATTTACTTCTCTTTCGTAGTTTTTTGACTTATTTTAGTACTGCTTCAACTCATGTTGCATGTAAATTATTTATCCATGGAAAGTAAATCTGGGTTTTATCTCTTCACCCAAATTCATCCCAATTAGAATAACGTTGTTTTGTTTTCTATCCGATCGGATTGAGTAAATTCGTTGGTATAAAGTATTTTGATGAAACACAGAATAAACACTCCATTTATCCACATTCACAGCACAGTAACTCTAAAAATAGTATGCTAATATTATTTTGAAATTAAAACATTGTAGCATGCATCGATTACTTAAATAAATATGTATTATTTAAATATTTATAACTTTCCTTTTATTAATTCATTTTAATTTAATGCAGCCATAAATTAGAATCGTTGAATCTTTTTAAATACTTAATTAATTTCCTATAAGAACTCAGCATTAGTTGGATAGTATCATACGTTTCCATGGGAAAACTTCGGGGGTATATTAGACGTGCATATGTATATGTATATTAGATGCACCAGTGTGCGCCGCGAGACGATCCTAGGTGTGCCGCGGCGCAATGCGTTAAAAAATAAGAAACATTGAGTAGTGGAACTTAGAACCAGTGACACTTTTTTTCAAAAAAAAGTGTCTTATCACTTTGAAAAGGTAAAAGAGTTGAATTGACTTTTATTAAAATATACTTGCCACTTTCAAATTCATCAAATAAAAACAAATTAACAAATTGTGAGTTTTGTTTATAAAATTTACATATTTTGATTTGTAGTGTGCCGCGAAATATTTATGAGTGCTTAGGGGTGCCGTGGGTGAGAAAAGATTGCGAAGCACTGTACTAGATGATTGACAAAATAACAATTAACGTTTTGTATCCCATCTCCTGAGAGCTTCGATTTGTTCTTCACTTTCAATTATAAAGAGATTTATATACACTGCAAGCTTAAAGTAATAACGCACCAATTACACAGTGTATTTACGAAAAACCGAATGAAAATCAATAGTTAAACTAAATCAATTTACAGAAAGCCATAGGCTTAAAAAAAATATGAACAATACTATGCTTATGCTTATATATTTATACATGTCAATATTATAAAATATTTTAGAAAAACCTATTGTTCAGCTGATAGATGCATAGTTTTAAAAAATAGTGTTTCTTGGATTTGTTGATTTAAAATGAAAAAAGTTTTAACTTGTAATAATGATTATTTATGGACTTATTAAGATAAATTGTAAAAACAAAATACGCTTATACATCTTAAGAGTGAAATGGGTAAATTACATTCGCTATTATTTCCCAGAAAACTTTACATAAAATTCCGTTTTAGAGGAGCCAAAAAGCGTATGGCCTAAATGTTTTAATGAACAATTTATTTAAAACGTTAACACTTATTGCAAACTCAATTTGTCTAGACTGTCATGTGAAATATAACCTTTCAACAATAACAATATATCAAGCAATTAACGCAGTAATCCTTGACAAACCCATTTAAGTAATAAATTTTCTGACCTTTTTAATAAATTAATCTTCGTTCATTTAGCTATTATTTTATGGCATCATCAACAAAAAAATAAAGTGCGTTTTATCGGAGAAAAAGCCTTGAATTGACTTGAAATTGATTACTGGCTGATTTATTTTCTAAGAAGCAATATTTTTAGCGAAACATAGTTGAACTTTATCCAGTGTTTCGCAAAATGAGATTAGATTTAGTACCTCGGTGACCGTGGTGCGAGTCGTGACCTCTGCCATTATAGGGTTGGGGGGTCCTGTCAGATAAATGTTCAGGTTTGGAATCAAACATCTCTAGCCATAATTATTAAATTTCAGAAGCAAAAAAGTAGACTGTAGTATGTATATCTGTAAAAAATTTACCTTTTTTTTCATACTAGGCTTAATATCAGCATTTTTATAACATATTAATATGCAAACGAAGTAAAAAAAAAATTAATACATACAAATAAATTAATAAAAATGATGATGAAACACTTTTTGTTTTTTGAAATGTCTCAATACAATTGAACTGTACCTATTTACAATTCAATGTGTATGCTATTTTTATTTAAACAATAGAATAGTCACTGGTACATGATGATGGTTTTTGTAAATTCTGGATGCTAATAAAATTAATCAACTGCATGGCTCAGCCAACATCTCCAAGACGATTGCTTAGATGTCAAGATTCCTATGCAGCTTCTCCTCTTATATTTCAGGAATTTCCCCATAGCTCAGGCGGTCTACTAAAAAAATGTCAAGAAAATCGATGTTCTGGTAATGCCCTAAGTGAAAGTAAATAGAAGATTAAACACACAACTTTATGGCAGAATCTTAAGTCAATATGTCAGAATGGCACCCTCGAAAGTCAATTAATGAATTGACAAGTTGAAAGAATCCCTTCAAATCATACAGCGAACAATTCTAACAAGAATTATACACTTCTGTTTATCGAACACCTACATCCAGTATTCGTAAGGTTTTTTCTAACTTGTTTCCTCGCTAAAGGCTTTCAGTTGAAAAAATCTTGAGTACTATAGGACTTAGCTATAATACGCGGGAAACGTATATAATGACGCAGTCCGTATCCATCCAAAAACACAAATAGCCAGTACACTGAATTCTCGTATCGCAGGTTCCACACGGTTTTAATAGATAAATATTCTTTTAAAAAACTATATTTGATCCCACAGTTGAGCATGTGGACCCGTAATGGAGTTTATCTTAACACATGTCTCTTTGCGAGCACTGTTTCTTACTCAGTTGCTCAATATCTCTTTTTCGGAGAGAGAAAGTATGCAAAGATGTGGCTAGGACAGAAGTAACGGTTAGCTGATCACTCTCTCTACGCAAAAAAACCATTAAATAATGTTCCCAATTTACGATAGCAGCGGTTAGAAATTGAATTTTCTCCTAAGTAATAGTAGCCATTTCTAAAAAAAACTTCTATTGTTCAATGTATTTATAATGGCGTTATTTCACTGTATCTTTAGATGTTGGCAATTATTTTAGGGCCACAAAGCTAATGTGATTAGATAACTGTGGCACCTCGAAATCCGTTCTAGCTTTACCGTTAATAAAGAGGGCATTCTCTATGTAATACTGATATTGTTTGTTAAGGGCAAAATTTATATCATTACATAATTTTGACATCTTGTTTCAACGAGTTTGCTCCCAGAGTAAGGTATAAACAAAACAATGTCATTAAAATATTTACCTGGTGTGACGAATTATTTTATATTTTTATAGTCTTGATAGCAATATTGATTTCGTAATCTTAATATAATGCGATGCTTTTGAAAAATTAAACTGCATAATTAATTATTTTTAAGAAGTTTAATGTTCAATATTTTTGTAACCACATCCGTCTCTAATGTGGAGAATATAGACTCCTAATGGAGATTTTCTCAACAAAAGGGGTTATTCAAAATTTTTTTGTTAAGGAGTCGTTTATAATTTTTATTTTAGAGAGAGTAAGTATATAAAATTGGGGCTAAGGTCGAACTAGTCGAAAGCTAATCCATCTCACTACAACTCGTCTTTAATGATCGAACGAGTATAAGGTAGTTACAGATACTCACGTTTCAAATATAAATCCATAAATAATTTTAAAAATCAACTAACTATACTGTAGTAATGTGACCTACAGACCTATCAAATATTATAGTTCGATAATACTAAAAACCAATATTCTGAAGAATAACATTTTTAAGACTGGCTTAAGCGTTTAAATATGTACGTGAGCCAAAGAACCATTGCGCGACTATTTTTGTAAAAATAGAAATTGATTGAAAATGAATTGGTCAAACAAAAAAAAAATACCAATTGATAAATTTAACAGTTCGGAAAGTATACTGCATATGTGAAATTTATAAAATTACATTTATTTTTTTCCACTTTGATAGCAATATTTTGAAGTTTTTCAAACAAAAGTTGGAGACATTCCACGTGAATATTTAACATTACATAAAGAATAAAAATAATTCTTAAAGTATTTTCAAAATATTTCACCTGCCAAAATTCGTTTTACTAACGAAACTTTCCAGACAGTTATTTCTTACTGAAAGTATTCGTCATATGGAATATGTTTAACCATATATGGATTTTTATTTTTAATAACTTTGCTATTCAATAAATTTATTTGTATTCAAAATAAGTACAATGCAATGAAAGTGATTTATACATAGTTTTAACATATTATTTTACCTTTGTTAAGCAAAACTCATATATAAAATCATTCATCAAATGAACTACATATCTGATATATAAAAATCAATGTGAGTTTGTTCGTATCTTATGCATTGCCATACCGTTCATCCGATTCCGATAAAACTTTGTCAAGTTATTGCTTCCACTTGCGCAAAGAACATAGGCTTACTACAATTAGGCCGGGCCCGGCCCGAGTCCGACTCTCACCGTTTTAATTTTTAACTTACAGTGGGTATTATCTAATACATAAAAATCAATATGGGTTTGTTCGTTTCTTATGCACTGCCATACCGTTCATTCGATTCCGATAAAACTTTGTCAAGCTATTGTTTGCACTTGCGCGAAGGATATAGGCATACTACAATTAGGCCCGGCCTGGCCGAGCCCGACTCTCAACTTTTTAATTTTTAACTTACAGTAGGTCTTATTATACATAAAAATCAATCTTACAACTCACAATCTAGATGTATCTAAAATCCAAAAAAAATCTAAAATAAAGAATCAAATTCGTACAAATAGCGACATCTCGGAAAACCTTCTGATTTATTCGTGTACGCACTAGACAGAACAAAACATATTTTATGTCCAAAAGCACAAACACTTTCTTTTTTTGAGTAACATTGCAAGGCATGCCAGATACTCAGTAGTTATTTTTATATTGAAAACTATTCAATTACGCTACAAGTATCTAAGTAATTAAAATTGTTAAAATAACATTGCCGCAATGTTTTATCAGCCACAATTATTTCATATTATTACGTAAATATTAGTTAGTACCTTTACATTCAAATTTATTCTGAAGTGGGTATATACGTTTTGTAACAACTATCTTTTTTATTTTGCAACCGATGATTTTTAAATTCCATCAATAACGCTAACTTTTCTAAAAAAATAATTAACTATTTTTTCTTATTAACAGATGTCACTGTCACAGTATTATTTGAAACGAAAGTATTATTTCATTCTATACAAAGTCAGTTATAAAACATAAGGAAATATATTATTTAACGCGGTACGAGTTTAAGCCGTGACGTAGAAGTACACGAGAGCAGTCGAACTTTAAGTGTAATATGCAAGGCTGCATGTTTGGTTTACCATTATCGGTTTCCGCTCTATCTTCTGCTAGAATCTACGAGCCAAATCTACAACGATTCAAAGGATGGCAAATAAAAGATCTCTCTTTTCCATTTTTTCGCCCTTGGCATTTGGTGTAAGTTTGATTACATCGCCATTAATTTTTTGAAGAAATTTAAGTTTCTTTTAACCACGTTCGCTCTCAATGTGGACGATGTCGTCGTTTCCATTGCGTTTTTTTTATATCTTAAAATAAAATATAATATACAATTAAATAAATATCTATAAAATTTTGCGGGGCAGTATAAAAACAGTTTGAAAATTTTTATCGAATTAAAACAAAAATAAACAACACTTAATCAGTGTAATTTCATATATATGTTTATTACATGTTTATTATTATTGTTTTTGTTTGATAAAGTTGTTTTTTAAGCTGTTTTAATACTCCATGTGAGTGCATTAGAACAGTTTATAATATCTAGTAATAAAACGATTTTTCAGATAAACAATTCCGCAATGAAAACAACGATATTGACTTCTAATGGATATCTTCATTCAAGTGGTTATTTGACAACTACTTGTTATGCAGTCACTCAACATCCCTCTTTCGGAGAGATAATGTAGAAAAGGATGGAGCTAGGGTCGGATTAGTAGTTAGCTAATCGCTCTCGTTACTCCCCGTTTCAGGAACGGATGAGTGGGAAGAGAATTTTAAATTTTAAGTGAAAAAATTGAATACATCATTATTAAAATTGATGCTGCAAAGTTCACCATATTATAATTTGTCGCCTTTGGTTAACATGCTTCCACCTGCTGTTTTTTCACAAAATTGCGTTTTAATTTAGTTTTATTCGCATTCAAAATACGGTTTTATCAGCATTTAAAAAACCTTACGATTGTCCGTTAATCCATCAAAATTCACATTAGAAAAATTTTCCATCTGAAAAACATACAAATTTTACAGTGCATCAAGGTTCCATCTGCATACATAATTAGAAATACCACGTTAAGGAAATCACAGTCTCTAAAGTGGTTGTCTCTTTCATTCACGTATATGGATGCATAAGTGCATTTCATTCAGAAAGGTATATTTTCTGAAATCTGAAATAGCTTCTCCTAAACAGATTTAGTTTTTGCAGATAGAACCTTGTTTACCCAAGGTGACGAATTACCAATAAATTGACAATTAAAAAGATACATATATACCGTCTCTCTACATATACTTAATACGAATTGTCAATGTTTTGCTCTCTTTGCAAGGACCACTGTTAGTGTACAAAATGGTCAGCTTAATTTTTTGAGTATACTAAACTTAAATAAAGCTCTTTTCTCTTATGTTAGATGTAACAGTTTTATTTAATTTACGTAATGATATTAACATTGAGACTGAATGCTTTCAGGAAGTGGCTATATTGACGTAAATTGAAGATTTCCTGTGATGAGACACCAATGAAAAAATGTAATGTTGATGTTATTTGACTATCTTGTAGCGACTATCTTTGTAAAAAACTTAATATCCAAGGCATCGGTGAAGAAAAACAACTGGCACAGGATACATAGTACATATAGACTGCATTTATTTTCACCAGAACTCTATAGATAAAAGCACAAAGAGAAGATATGACATTATAAATAAATCGATAACGTATCAAATATTGTTGTCGGCCTCTGCAATCTAGTGGTAAGAGCAATAGCCAAGCGATCCGGTGGGTATGTCCCGTCAAGGTCTATATAAAATTTAAATATTTTCAATTTAAATTTGAGAACTTGCATATGGGTTTTTGTTATGTGTCGTGTCCTCTAGTTGATCTAGAGCAGCGTCTGTCAACATTTTTTACCTCACGGCACACAGGAGAAGGAGGATTTGTTCTGCGGCACACAAAATACTTCAAAAATAACTTCAAAAATGTAATGTACTTTATTAATACATAATATATATGAATAAAGAAAATCTTATGGTAGGTCATAATACACAATATTGTTTTATAAACATATATAATGTAGGTATAAAGTGGTGGTTAATTTCTTATCAGTGAGAATGATGCAATTGATCTTCATAAAGTATCTCAAAACGCCTCACTAAATTTCATAAAACAAACACGTAACTTCTCATTTACCATCTTTAGCCTATCTCGTTTTTTTATTTCATTTTCAAAAACCTATTTGGAAAATCGAAGAGTCTAGGCTGTGAATTTTTAACTTGTCTTGTCCACAATTCTAATTTGTCTTCATTTGCCGCGGCACACCTGAGAATTCTTGCGGCACACAGCTTGGCAGATAGTGATCTGAGTGACTTTAAATAAAATAGTTCTCATTTGAGTTTATCTGACAAAATTTTGTACAACTTAATACTTTGTTATTTTATTCTATTAAAATAAATATAATTTAAATCTTGTATGAGCAGCAGCCCTGCTATATCTACCAAGGTTTCCTTTTTACCGACTAACTAAAGATAAGTGTGCGGTTGTAAAGGTAGTTTGGCAGTAAAATTGCTTCGCTTATTTAAAATGGAGATTTTGCCTTAGATAAATTCAACTGTGCAATTTCATTGTTGAAATCCACCTCCGTTTTTTTCTAGCTGAGATTAAAAAAACCTTTTTGCATACTCCAAGAAACTAATACTTTTAATGGAAATCCCATCAATCAAAGTAAAAAATGTGAGCGTATTCGAGTACTTTTAAGATACGTATCAAAATAAAAATGGTATTGTTTGAGTTTTTTTCCCATTCTGTGTAACTCTTGCTTAAACGTTTTTTTTAATCGATGATATTGCATATTGTATTGAAAAAAAATTTCTATAACGATAGCCACTTACTTATTTGAACATGTCTGATAACGATTTTTATATTGACACACATCGAATGAAACTTTATATCAATATACAATAATATTTTAATATTGCACTACTGTATAAAAACAGATCAAATTAGTGTCTTAAAATTAAATAAATTATACTTTTACTCGAGACTTTCTGATCAATGGTTTTGTAATTCATCGTCTTTTAAGAATAAAACATTAAGTGCATTTTTTATATCTGCTACTAAGCAATAGCACAGTTGAGATATGAATGTTAGATGTAATATTTTGATTGACTATAAAATAAGAACTTAAATTATTCATAAAATAAAGTTAACGTATCTGAGATTTACAATGAAAACTTAATGCATAACGTTTATACGCAAGTTGTAATCTGCAACAGAATTTAAGCGTATCAGATTTACAAGTCTTACAAAATTTTATATAAGATGAAAAACTTTTAATTACATACACAATTTATGGGTCTATATTTCAAGATGTTGTGGTTTTATCAATAAATTAATTGTCCGTAAGAAATGTTCATAAATTCTGGTATGGTGAGATTTAACATTATTGGTAAGAATGGTTTGATACCCAATGAAGAAATCAAAGAAGAATGCAAACTATTTACAAATATTCCATTGTACTGTCTAGTCACGGTAGATGGAAATCTCAAAAGCTGAAATTATTTCATAAAAATAGAAGTAACACCATTTACAACGCTTTTAAAGGTGCAAAGATCTCACGAATTGTGGCGTCCAAGAAATCTTTGCCAAATGGAGTAAGAATATTAAAGACATATAATATTTATACACATTCAAAACTGATCTGGTACTATAAGTTCATATTCTCTAGTTATCGAATATAATATTTCATACAAATTTAAAAATGAATTACATATTGCTTAGAAAGTTATTTTCCTGGAGTGTTGACATCCATAAATTATAATTTCTTAAAATAAAGAATACATTCAGCAAAAATACAGCTGTCAAACAAGTCATATAAAATGAACATTGACACTCTAACAACTAAGGAACACGATAAAAATAAAATAAATATAAAACTCATTTCAAAATTACCTATTTTCAGTTCATTGTGTTTGCAATGTGGGGTGAAATAAAAAAAAACAGTCGAAATAAAAAAGGTAAGTAATAGAACGTAATGAATGGACATAGGCAAACCAAAATTATGAGAAAGTACACAACCATTTTAAAAATGGTCTCACATTCTTGCGAAGAATCTCAATATTGTTAGGTTTTCAAACTTATGCTAATGGAAGCAATAGTAGATTTTTCTAATTTTGAGAAGATGAATAAACCCTGTTTACGTCTCCTCTGGTGATTAATCATCAATAACATACAGTTCCCCTCGCATAATAATGGCAGATATATTATTGTTTTCTTTTATAAAGCCAAGTAAATTTCTCTACTTAATTTACAAAACATGATAGAAAAACAGGCACATAAAGTTTTGTCACTCGACATAACTCTCAGCACCTTCTTCGGCCCTTGGCGTAATTTGGTTTTTTTATTTACATATTGAATTAATTAATCTAGAAATTGTTAATTTTCTGGTGATAATGCTGTTACGATTTTCGTAACATTAAATTCAACGATTGCTTCCGGCCAAGTGAGCAAACAATAAAGTTTGATGACTTTATCTGCGCCACATATCTTATATCTGATATAACCTATGGTGTTATATACCGAATTAACGTGCATTTAAAATATTCATCGTAATATTTATTTTACTGTGTCAACGACAATAAGTTATCATTACACCAGGTTCATTCGCTCATTAGCAGAATGAAACAAACTTAATAAAAAATCATTGAGTTACTTACATTAAGGATTTTAAGTACGCCATTGCTCCATCTCGTCTGTCAGCCTTCGATACTTGGCCCTTCGGAGTCAGATTTATGCAACGACACGTATCTTCAGCGCTGACATTATGAATTTTCATGAGAGGGATTTTTATGGAATATTTAAAATAGGCATTATAAGAGATGTCAATATATGTGACGAATTAAACGTGATGACGGCAATTTGCATATCAACTTTTTTCAATCAAAATGTAATAAAAAGCGAAAGCTGTTCATCAATTATGGTGAGAAAACATCGTTTTATCATTTTTTGCCAACGAACATATTGTGATTTTTCACATCCTTATTTTTAGCGATAGAAATATGTATAACCATTCGTTACCTTACTTTGAAAAGGTTCTAATTACACTTGACCATATTTTGAGGTACGAGCGTTTGAAGTTTTGACTGATCATATTTTGTATTTTGAAGGAAAAAAATATTTTTAGTTAGTCAATTAGCATATATCTATATAAATAAATATTTTACTTAAATAAATACAAAAACTTAAACCTTTATATTAGAAAATAATGAGTTTATAAAGCTTTAATTAGACCTGACAACAATAGTTTGTTTGAAAAGGTATTATCGGATATTTCAATTTTATCAAACAAATTGTAATTTTTGAGATATTTATTAATGTTATATTTTATCATGACTCGCTGAACCATATAAGCTAACAAAAATATTATAATACAACAGAATAATAATCAGTTGATAATGCTCGTGATGAGCGAAACCGGTCCTGATCATTATAAATATGTGGAAGTAGTACAAATGAATTGTGTTTTATTTTTTAAAATAGAATAATACTACATATATACATTGAATGTTTGAACGAACTCAACTAGCTTTCGTCAATGACCACATTGATAGAACAATAGAAGTGAAGGATAAAACACACACCAACCATTGAGCGAAGAATGTTCGACATGACGTTAAAAACTTTTCAAAAAAACTGAGATGTGTATGTTTTTTCTGTGAGATGATAATAAGCAGTTATATCGATTCATAGAGTCGTATAAAACAAATTTATGAAAAAAATGTGTGGATAGAACTCCGGACCTACTCCTTCATTGAACAATACTCAAATCAACTCTGAAATCAACGTATGTGGTAGAATTTGGGCAATACGACATTTTCCAATCAAAAGGTTATTTTAGGCCAAAATGTCAGTTAGAACCTTTTCAAAATAAGGTAACGCAATGTTAAGAATAAAACATTATGGCGGCAGTCTGCAGTTGATAAACGAAGAATGAGACCGTTAATTGAAGAAATTAAAATATATTGGCTTAACTTTTATTTATTCAATGAGAATATTCGAATCCATGGCAACTAACTCAAAAATATTAACATAAAAAATATACTGTTTCACTTATTGACCGTAAGAATATCACATGCTTTTTTAATTCATTTCTTCATAAAAACATTCGTTGAAGTTACAAACCGTGACTATTTTGACAAATGAAATCACCACCAGATTTTATAATATATAATAGTTTTGAGCTATACAAGCAATTGTTGATTTTATTCCACATTTGGCATAATTTTTTATTCTGTTTTCCTCCAGTTCTAACAAACTTTTCATTCATTCCAGAGACTCTTAAAACAGTGAAATAAACATTAGAATTAAAAGAAATATCTCTGCTTTTTTATATCATATTGATTTACGTGAAATTTGTTTCTTCGTTATTCAATATCGATAAATAGTGCAAATGTTTGTTACAATCTTATTGTGTTAGTACGAGTAGTCAGTAGGCAGACATATATATTTTTTATGTTAAAATATTAAAACGCCGCTTTCCAGAACCGACCGTAAATCTAAATCGAGGGAACGCAATTTATTAAAGAGCTTCATGGGAAGTTTGTTTCCGCCAGTCGCAGTCGCAGCCGCTCTGCCCTACACTTTGGAAAGGAATTTTGCTTTGCCGCTGACAATGACAATTACTCGCGCGCTTTGTTCCGTTGTTGAAGGCATTGTATGAACTGGTTCCAAGTCACAAATGTGAACTCTCCCAAAGCGCAAGCAACTGTAGTTTTCATCTAATTGTAAAATAAACAAAGTATTTTCTGTAGTCGCGCTTTGATTCATTTGACAATATTTAAATAATTCTAGCTGTATCAATTGAAATGCTGTTTGTTTTTACATGAGGTAAACACTGGAAATATGTTCTGCTAAAATAACATATTAAAGCAGCACCATTTTACCCAGTGTTCTTATTTAATTTGTTTTCAAATTCATTTTGTTAAGAAGACTGCATCATATTTTTTGCGTTACATATAATATGTAGGTTTATCAAACAATACATACTTATTAATCTCTTCTATTTTATCATAGAGAGATCAAAAACACATTAATTTATAATGAATATTCTTGAAATAATTGTTAAAACACACATTAAACAACTTTATTACGTTGGAAATAAATTACTGAATTAATGAACCGAAAATCAAATATTTATTTAGTAATAAAGAATAAAAGAGATAGCATTTTATTTGCGCGGATGCTTTATCACATTGTTTAATTTTTAATAATTTTTGCAAATGAAATTATAAAAATCCTATTGAACAGCTATTCTAAGCGACACTAAATATTTAAATGCTTATAAAGACTACAAATTTCAAATATTTGATTCACAATCGAATATGCCTATGTATTAAGCAAAGCCAGTAATTTTTTTTAGTTAATTCGAAATATATACCCTACATATTTTTCATTTATTTCGATTATGTATTTTTTTGCGAATTAACAGCACACATTATATTATTTATGTGCCTGTAGATTCTTCTTTTTGCAACACCTCATGGCGAACGAAATGCGCCATTAAAGATTTTTGTTCTAGATAGAGTAGTAATTTTAAATTGAAAATGCCTTACTGAATCGTTCAATCATTGACATCAATCTTCTATGATTTAAAACGTTCAATATAGAGAATAAATGTAGGTTCACAGACATTTTTTTCAAACTTCAGGTGTATTCAACATAATTTTTTTTTACAAAAACTTCCGATCTAACATTTTGATTCAAAGAATTAATTTGACAACCGTTTTTAAATAATTCAATTTATTTCATTGGACAAAGATTTTCTCTCTTGGTTAATAATGTTTTTGCTCAATTATTTAATAGACTTTCCCTTACAAAATATTTAAAATAATAATACTATTTAAACATAGTAAAAGTCCTAAAAATTTTATTAGATTTAAAAAAAAAGTTAAAATCTACATAATAATAACAAATCGGATGGAATATTATGTGAAAAAAATATTTTTAGTTATGGTCAGCACAGCATAAAATACTTCGCGAATAAGATTCGCTCAGAGAGGTTGATGAAAACTTTTATTTATAAAATTGGTTTATTAATTGTTTAAATAATTATTACAGGCATTTTACGCCATAATGTTTTGTAACAAAAACATCCAAGTAGGAACGTTTTTAATTTACTCTGGTTTTTAAGATTGAATATTAAAGAAAGTATTATAACCAAGAAGTTTTCTTGGAGGACTATCAAATGAGCGCTAAGGAGGTGTATAAGACAAGTAGTGATTTAAATGCTGCCCGCCGTCCACCATTACAGCGTCACTTTGTAGTATACTTATTACCACCTGGCTGGGACCCTTTTCGTAGTTCAAACCATGCCAGTCATAAGATAGCTGGTAGAAATGAACAAAAAACATGAAAGATTAAGTACATACTGTAACAAATTGGTACAATTTATCAGGAAATATGTTTCACTTACAATAAAAATAAACGATGCTTACAATTTCCTAATATATTGTTGTTTCTTATATTTTGGTATCTTATCTCTAACATAAAGTTGACAGACATTCTATTGCTTGGTGTTATTTTGCATTCGAAGTTTCAAAATTTATTACGAGCTTAATTCGCAAGAACAAATGATCAAAATCATATATCACCTCTAAGGTATTCGCTTATCACGAACATTATCAACTGATATAAATACAACCATTAATAAGACATCTTATATTGTCAGTTGTTATATATTGTCATTCAATGTGTTTAAATAAAACCAAAAATATTTTGTATGGTACATAAAATAAGCCTTATGAAGATCAAAAGTTGAACTACTATAAATGAATCACAATGATAATCACAAGAATAATGTTTATTTTATTTGCTATTATACCTTCCAGTTTAGCAAATATTCTGAATTGAATTCAAAGATCCTCTTGAAAACTGTCTCTTTTTTCCGAATTGAACATATTTTTTTAAGTAACAAACCTCAATCTTCACGAAGAAAAGTTCCAATGAACTTATCTATTAGTCACATATATTAAATATATATTTGAAATGGGACATAAAATATGCATGTGAGCTGGAGAATAGCGCTACTGATTCAGCACAAATAATAAATTTTTAAATAATTTCAAAACATTTTTAATCACCTCCATCGACTTTAAAACAAAATAATTCAATTAATGTGACAGCGAAAGATGTCAATACACGCACAATAGGACTAATTTTTTTTTTGATAGATGGTCGATTAATTTACATCTATATTATCTGACGTAATTAAAATAATCGACTGATTTACCAATTAATGTTAATTAAATTAGAAAAAAATTCTATTCAGAACTCGTTTTTTCTGAATCACATTATATCTGCGTGAAACGATAAGTGAAACCTCGCCAGAGTTATTAATTGCCTTGGAGGAAGGATAAATTCATCTTTCAGAAAAGTTCCGTTCCTATATTGGTACCTGGGAAAGATTTATGGCGTCATATTGACAACCAATTTTGGTTGTTGATAAATTTTTAGATTCCAAAAAATAGAGCTCCAAATATACCCACCTACCATTTGAAAAATAAATGAATCCCATTGCAAAAAAATGCTATTCTGAAAAACAAATACGGCTCAGTATTCTAAAAAGAGTATTACTCACGTTGAAAATACTGAACCGTACGTTCTATGTTTTATAAATACTTACAGAATTATAATATATATATGTGTAGCCAAATGGTATTTCGTTGTTAAAATTTCTTTACACTTCATAAGATTTCTGGACCTTTTGCAATTCCAATCAAATTAAGCTCCATTCCAGTTCGTTATTTGTTTGATGTAAATTTTTTCTCAGCTAAATTAAATATATACTTACATACTAAATATATTAAAATACCGACTGTAGTTATCACCATAGATTAATGGAAGATTTTCATGTGGCTCGAGCTGGCTTTCAGAACGCCGTAATAGAGTATGATTTCATCTCAATGCCTTTTCTTCACCAATTTATTATTAACGTCGTACTCACACTCAGTACAGTTTATATTGACTTTTACACACTAAGTAAACTTGAAAGCGATCTCTTGATTTAGACTAGAGACCAATGATAGTGGCATAATTTTCTAATTAATCGATTATCAATAAACAAGACGAGAAGAATGAAAGGAAATTAAGGATCAAATCATATACCATACTCATAAAAGTGTAAGGACTGTGAATCATTCAGTAATTCATAATAATGTTCAACAATTTCAAAAAGCATGCAACATTTTACCAGCCTAGTTATGATAATGCCATTTTTTTGCTCCTCTTAAGCAAATAAAATAATTACGTATTCTCTCACAAATAAACATTTTTAATTGCAGTAAAATGCGCCCGGCATTATTCAATTTATGATTAATTGCTGTGTGTGCATGAATAAAATGAGTCGTAAACATAGTATATTCCGGCTCTGTGTTTATTTACCATGCACACTGATATTATTTAATGAAATTTTTCATCCAATTAAATTCATTTTTGTTCATTTTACCGACAAAATTCTTTGGGGGAATTTATTATTATTGAAAAAAAAACATTCTGTTATTTAAAATCTGGACTCTTCACATGTAAACGTTTCATTTTTAAACGTAATAATATTTTCATTCAACTTGCATTCAATGTTTCTTTATAATAAAAGCTTTCATTTGTTTTAATTACATACATGTCACTTTTAAGGTGTTAACTGTCAATTCTTGGTGAAAAAATACTATGATTTAAAAAATAAAACACAATTCATTTTTACTACTTCCACATATTTATAATGATCAGGACTGGTTTCGCTCATCACGAGCATTATCAACTGATAAAAATACAAACATAACAGGCTTAAATTTGAATTATTGAGATTTTGTACACTTCCATGTATTTTGTCACTAACGACCCGGGTTTCGCCTTTCGGCATCTTCAGGCATTCGAGCGCACGAATGAACTCGAACTGACAGACAGTAAACAGTGTCTAACGTTTATATAGAAGATACATATACGACAAATATTATTAACGAGATAAAATATTAGGTCTAGTCTAGGATCCACTCTGATACCTGAGTTAAAATTTAGAGAATCGCCTTAATCCTTATTTTGTAAGCAACGCATTAACAGAGTGGAGAATTGCCGCTTTCCAACTAATATTAGAATTACCAGTGATTTTTCAATTATAATAGCAATGTGGGTTTCGACGGGATGCAATTCGACGAATGGATAAATATATACAATCACGCCACATTTAGTGGCATCTGTTAGATGATTCAACGTATAGAATACAGTAGCGGGGAGTTTGGAAGATTCAGCGAATAGCTGAATCTTCCAAAATTTGCAAATATCCGAACCGGAGCTCGAGCTTTTAATTGCGGCACAGTACCTACTGTTTTAAAAAGCATTTGAGCTTCACTTCCAGGCCACGTAAATCTTCACATCACAAAAATTGGACAAACAGTTTCAAAAATATACATATTCTACCACAATCTTACATAAATAATTATTGAACGAGTATTATAACATTCATACGATTCTTAATATAATAAAAGGGTGAGGAATTAAAAAAAATCTCGTTGAAAACTTTTACCTTTGAAGCTTAGGTTTTAAAAGTTTTACAAAGCAAATAAAAAAAGTTTTTATTTCTACCGCGTAACAGGATATCAAACAGTATTTCCAGGAAATTTCTTAGTAGTAATTGATTTTTAAAAAGCATTTTTTCAGTTCGCATATAATTTTAAGCAGCGCTCATAAAGTCAAATATTTGTGTTATTCACTATAAGTAGTAAATTTCCGTTGGCGTATACATATTTATGAATTCCTCTATATAAAACTTTTATAATAGTAAGCCTTTAATCCCAGAGGATCGTTATATTGCCCCCTATGCATATGTAAAGATACTCATGGGCACAGATATCAGCCCTGCTTGTTTTCAAGGCATTTTTAATGAAATATATATTTCAAACATTCACAATTTCTGACACTAAATGAATTTAAGTCAGATCTCTAAAGAGCCTATAAGTGAGTCGTAAATGAAAAACCCTATAGAAGCTTACAACATGTGTTTAAACGATTTAAATGTGATTTTAAGGTACTATACTGAAATACACTATAATATTAAAATAGTCGTCAGGTCCGTGGGGCAGTGTTCGACATCGTTGGCTCCCGTTACGGAAGTATTGGACTCAAATCCCAGTAAGGAAATTAATGATTTTTCAATCAACTTATAAATTTCTATTCGTAGGCATGGATGTATGTGATCTTTTAAATTCCCTCCCCTCTTATCTGATACTTATAATGGGATGTAGCAAGTCCCACTAGTCCTATCCTAGCCCTATCCTTCTATCCCTACTCTGTTCGAAAAAGAGAGGTTGAGAAACTGAGTTAAAAACAGTTCTTGTAAATAAGAATTCTGTTAAGATACCTCCATTAGGAGTCATTATGTTCCACATTGGGAGCGGAAATGGTAAAAAAATATATTATTATATGTTTGATCTACAAAGAGTACGCTAGATATTTTGACTCGTGAGCACGAGTTAAGGATTAATGTAACACTTTGAGATCACTAATTCATATGTGCAATGCATTTTTTCCCTTGAAGAAATCTTCTAGAAAAGGTATTGGTTTCCGAACTACAGTAGGAATATACGTTTCTCTCTCTTAAGCCGGATAGCTAATGAAATCTTATTTTTTCAGTAATAATATTTAGATATTAAAAGTTTCAGTTTTTTGATTGATCTTGATCGGTTTATTTAATAATTATGTTAAAATTTTCATTTGGTCTGAACATTAATATGAAATCTGCAGTGGTTTCTAAATTTCAAGCGTGTGCTATCAAAAAATTATACAATTTATAAATGCGCTTAAAATTTTAATGTACATACAAGATTTACTATTTATTCCTAGACCAAGAATTCATACATATTATACTTGGATATTCACAAATATCAAAACAGCATAATGTTTACTTTTTTATGTAGCTCACATTGCCTTTTTAAGTGCTTATACTGATCACATCTTCATAACGTTCAGCTCTTAAAACACATTTATTTTAGACTACGAAGGTTACGTGGCTTTAGAGAATAAAATAAATCAAGATCATATAAATTAAAAGTGTTTTTCATAAAATTTTGCTTATCGATTTTGACAATTGTAGTTTTCAATATTATTTTTTACAACGCACACAACATGTTCCTAAATGCCATGCGTGTTTTTATTTCAGTCTTTAATTTTCGTATTATATATGTTTAAACATCACTGGGCCAGTGAATTTATGAAAGGCCGCAACATTTAGCTTAATATCCGTTTCCATAGTAATATCCGCTTCTAGTCATCATGCCAGTTTGCTTTGAGCATCACATATAAAATATACGTCTCTCTCGGCAACTATTCGTGGTACAAAACTTATGACTGCCTCAGGGCTACTAGTATTATCTTCACGAACAAAACTATAAGCTAAAATTGTTGCAAAACACCCGCATTTAATAAAATGGTAATAGAATATATTATATAGTGAAACAATCTCGAGCCTTAAGCATCTAGAATACAACTTTTATAATTTAAGTCTCAAGAACTGAATCTCGGAGTGAGGATCCCATAAATAACAAAAATCTATATTTGCTCGAGAATGATCTTTTAGGCTAAATGATGCCTTTAATTATTATTTTGATTTTAGATGGCCTTTTTATTAAATAAACCACTCATTACAATATAAAACCGTATCTCACAGCACATGACAGCATGGCTCAGAATAATTAACAAAACTCGAAAAAAAATGGGTTTAGTTTTATAAATTCTTGATGAGTAAAACTTTTCATAATAAACTCTAGGACAGCCAAATTATGCAAGAACTAATACCAAATCACTGACAAACTATGTAAAAACTATAAAAAAACTTATGTGCTGACAAAAGTGAATGATTTTAAGAGAATTTAACATATTTAATCAAAACGTATATGCTTAAATATCCAGCTGTAAAAATAGCACATCGTATGACTTCATGCAGTCTCATTTGTTTATATATATACGGTAATAAGAGTTTTTTTATGAATGCTGTTTTATTAATAATATTAACATTATACTTTTCTATGATAATTTAAAAAAAAGCTTCTATGTAACACGTCACGAGTTATTAAAATTCACGTACGTTATAAATTGAGCTACATGCATCTTTCAATGAACATTTTCCTGAGTGCATTTTTGCGAACGGGGTGTGTCTTGCACGTTCTTGCTTTCATTGTTAAGAATAATTTACGTGGAGCCACCCACCTCGCCAACCTACCGCACTGCTTGAATCGTGATCTCAGTTTAAGGGAAGTAAGTTCATTGTACACTTTTTATGAAAATAGTTTATACGCTGCATAACTTCTTCGCAGACAGTTCTGTTTGGAATATTGAGTTATACACTTTGAAAACGTTAAACAAATTAAATAACAATCATAAATATTTATCTATTTCCGTTGTGTCATATAATTCGTCTAGTGATATTAATAATGGATACTGTGGAACAATTTTCGACACTCCGCAATATACTAAAGATACAAATTGAAATCGATTTTTTTTAAGCCAAGTTCGCTCTCAATATGATCTTTAAATGGAGCTATTCCAACAAAAATTTTTCTAGAAGAACTGCTTGTTACTCAATTGCACAACCTTTCTTTTTGGAGGAGAGTAGGGAAAAACGAATAGGACTTCACTCTATTTTTAGGATCGATTGTGTGGGAGGGAATTTTGGATATTAGAAATATCCATGTCTTCAAACAAAAAAGTATAAATCAATTGAAAAAATAATTTTATATGATAATAATATTCTGAGATTCAAACCCGTGAGGTCTGTAACCGAAGCCACTGCACCACGGATCCGACTAAAATAAAATGAGTATTCTAGTATTAAATAGAATCTTTATGAATTGTGAGTAACGACACACGTACTATTGCAATTTGTACATTTTTCCAACGTTTGTAGAATACTTTTTAGTAATTACTCATCACGAAAATTGAATTGTGATTAATTTGAAGTCCACCAATCCATGTTTTTTTGTGTTTTCAATCAATTCTTATTGTTTATAAATGCAAATATATAATTCACGTTGATTAAATAAGAAATACTTTTCTTTGTTGCTACCTTTTTAACTGAAACATCTTCGAAAGGGCACATCAAATTATTTAAAACTGTTTGTTCAATATTCCATGCTGCAGGGTGGGAAAATCCATTAATCACTTTTAAATTAGTTGAAATAATTACGAATCATCAAGCGAAATCAATTGGGATAGTAAGCTGCTGGATTTTTGTAAATGTACTGACTAAATAATATGTATATTGCTTAACATATTGTAACACAAATCTTCGGTGGAAATATATTAAAAGATATAATGAAACAAGTATAAATCGTGTTCATGTTCCACAAATTTCATTGAAAAACAATATCGGTTTCAGTTAACAAGTTAGCATTTTCAATGTTGCTTACTTTTATAAGTTATAATATTTTCATTCTCAGTTAAATATCTTGCTTTTATTCGACTCTTATTTAACTCTTCAATAGCCGATGATATGTCAAATTCTGTTTTCTCTCAAATTCCAAAGCATTCGATTTTTGAATGAACAATGAACAAGTTTATGTTTATTTTCAATCATCAAAAAGTATTCGCAAAGTAATTTTATGCCCTTTTGCTTACTTATAGAAAGAATAATTAATGCTCTTTGAGATTTATCTTTCTACTTTAAACATCGCCAACTCAATAATTAGAACAGATATTCAACTCATCTTTCAGATTACGTTTTGTTTTACTTCTTTTAACGGTCCATAGCAAGAAGCTAATGGGAAAAGTTGCCACATTATTTCATTAAAGTTACGGCGTTTTAAACCAAGCTGTATTTGTAATCATTATTTTGCTGATAAGAAAAATCGAGGAACAAAGTGTTTTCACTGAACTCTTGTAAAAGTTTCTTTACTTTAAGTCTTTTGTTTGCATACGCCTTCTTTCTGTTTTCAAGTATATTTTAAGCCTACAGTTTAATTTTTCGGTATCGGAAGAGTGAACGTTTTTCAGAATTTGGAAAACTTTATAATAAAAAATTATCAGAATTAATAAATAAGCTTTGTTGCAAATACGAAATTCATCTTTATTGTTTATCTTTTGAAGAAATAATTCAGCCATTTACAGCACCTGTGTTCCGTATTTCTAAAAAGTATAATGAAAGTGGACAATATATGCTATTAGTATATAAGTAATATATTTTCGTTTCATATACAAGAACTCTCTAGTTATTATGATATTGACTGATTCTTCTTTCTTGAGAATATTGTATTATGAAAATTTGAGATTCTCTTTTCTCTAAAAATTGCTGAAGGAAATCACAAAGCTCGAGCCAAGATAAAAACAAAACATTATTTCAAAGATAAAAAAAAAATATTTATATAAATTTATGAAATACGACATTAATACAAACCGTATTACTTTGATGAAATCAATACGCTTTAGTTTTAATTACCTTAAAATCGTATGATCTAAATATTTAAAAAAATCATATCCCAATAGTATTGCAACTTTATTTATGATGTATTGTATTTTATGACTCAGTGGCATTATTATATAGTAGGATATCACAATATAAGTCCCTGCAAATACGTGATTCGACTTTAAGATAAGGTTGATTGAACACTATTTCTTAAGAAACTTTGAACCCAATATTAGAGAATCAAACGATTCACATTAAAGATATTATATTAAATAAGGCAACGATTAAGAAATCATTTAAACTTTATAGAGAACTCACGCACCCTAATGAATATTTTCTCCGTAATAAAATAGCAATTTTCTGAGCATCACCAGCAACAGAATACTTGATGATCGTTTGGGAAAGCGTTGAATAGTTTTATCAGGCAGTGGCGTAGTTAAAATAACAACTATTATTTTTACAAAGAAATGCAGTGACAACTTTCACTTATTTACACACGTCAATATTTTCTCTGTGTATTACAACAATAGAACACAATTATTCATACACGAAAAAGTTTTGTCAATTGTAATACATTTTGTCCGTTATATGATCGAGTGGCTTACGCTCTTTGGTTTTCGTCTGATTTGGCTTAAATTCCATAATGACAATACCGGAAATGATTTTTTAATCAATTTATTGATTGGCATTTAAAGACATTAATGTATGTGATATTTACATCTTCTTGTACCCATTTGTTTTTAAAGCTGTTTAATTTACTAAATACTCAAATCATGATGAAACTTCTTGTTGCTAATATACAACGTAAATGGAACTTATGACCATTCTTTTTCCAATATTTTCGCCTCTTTAAGTCATGGCATTGCGTCGGTACAGTGTGATGGTATGTACTGACATAATTTTCTACGGAAACTTTGAATAACATCATACAAATAATAATGTAATGACCAAATCAACCCATATTGACTACTTCACTGGTGAAGAAATTTTAATTATTAACACGATCAAGGCATCATAAGGTAACATTTCATCCTGACTCGTCTCTTCCGGGCAATAACGAGAATGAAAATAATGTAAACTCTGCTTTACTTTTCATTCCCGCTTGAGTTTTTATATTGGACGAATATGCAATTTCCGTAAGTAGTACCCGATATGCAGGTTTTAATAATTTCATAATAAAGCATTTTTAAAAAAAAAAGAAATCGTGTTACGGTAATTTCAAAAGCTGAAAATAAAAACTTTACTATTAAAGGATCAGCAAACAATTTACTTTATAATAATGATCTCGCATTACATTTATTTATATAGAAAAAGAGTTTTTATCTGTTGATATCGACGATGATTTTACCAATATTTTTATTGAATTAACACTTTTCCATTGTGCTCGTAGTGTGGTGATTTACATTACCAGTGTTTTACAAAGATTTTAATCTCAAAGACAATTCTTTTTATTATGAAATTGTAATGACTAAAAATGAGACCTATATAAATAATCTGACTATTTTTTTTTATAAACTGTTTTCCAAAATATTGTTATACAGAGATAAAGGTTAAAAATCAATAAATACTTTTTAACAATTCTATTAACGTTAATGTCGAAGTAATTGCTAGAAAACTTAAATGTTTTCTCATAAATTTTCCGTGTATTCTAAACTACACTAGCCCAAAAAGTATTCAAATAGTTGGTCAATAACATCGCAATTTATTTCCACATGTCTTTGTTGGTACACGAAACTCTCCCATAAATTTACAACTTGTAAATTTACTGCTTTACACCTGGATACAAACAACATGCAAATATCCCTTTTAATTCAATTTGTACGCAGGAATGGAAATTTATGTGTAACTGACAAATACGTTTACAGAATAACGTGAGCATATAAATGAGAACATTTTTGAAAATGTTCGCTTAGAAATAGATGGTCACATTTCACAATTAATGAAAAAACAGGTTTAACTAAACCATTTGCATCAGGAATATTAAGGAACGCTGATTTCTGTAACGATGTTTTGCTGATACATTTGAATCCGCTAGCGCTTAATGATTGCTCGTTGAACATGTTATTTTATGGCAATATTTCAAACCCATGCTGTTATAAAAGATAGAGTTACCAATAAAATTTTTACTTTAAAACTTTCAAAATTTTACGATTGCGACAGAGGAAAAATTTAAATTGTGAGGACATGTTTTTTGCGATACACAATAATAATAATTTATTTAAATTTGAGTTATTGAGATTTTGTACACTTCCATGTATTTTGTGACTAACGACCCGGGTTTCGCCTTTCGGCATCTTCAGGCATTCGAGCGTACGAATGAACTCGAACTGACTCGAACTCGAAATGAGTTTAAATTGCATATTCGTCCAATATAGAAATTCAAGCGGGAATGAAAAGTAGAGCAAAGTTTACATTATTTTCATTCTCGATATTGCCCGGAAGGGACGACTCAGGATGAAACGTTACCTTATGAAGCCTTGATCGTGTTAATAAGTACTAGAAAAATATAAATATTGGATCATCTCCATCATGTAAACTCAAATTTGAGCAAAAGTGAACAGATTTCGTAAAGATGGAGGCAATTAGATCAAAAACCAAACTTTTTAAAACGAAGGCTATCTTAATATGGAGGGTACTTAGTCCAACGTTTAACTGTCTTAAGCAACATTGAGCTTAAATACGCCTACAAGAGGCCTGTCAACTTTTTTTTTCATTATGGGTCATATTGCATAATTATGTGGACATATACACGGGGCGATAAATATTGAATAATGTAATATTCAAAATAAATTAAATATTTTTTAAGTAGTACCTCTTTCATTATTTTTTAAATAAAATAAGTTCGGTAATCGTAAATTTTAAATATAATTGAATAGCAGTAGAAAAGCACCAAACTTCGGACCAGTGGATGATGATTTTAATTGGTGGCTTTTAAATATGAATGTATAGTAAAGATGCCGACAACGTGGAAACACTATATTTCATCGAATCACGATAGTGTATAACTAAATTTAATATTTCTGAGATTTTCCGTCAGGATTTTAAATGTTAAATACTGTATGAAAGGTTTGGTACACAAACATTTTCATATTAAAATAGAAAGCTATCCAAATTTTACCTAAAATATATATATTTTTATATTAAATAAATCTATTCGAAAACAGATTTACACATACACAAAAATATTAAAGTGTATTTAGCAATTTATAAATAAATATTAATATAGTTTTCTGTTTCTACAAAGTTTCAGTGGTTTTTGGTCAAATTTTACCCATGACACTGAAGACAAAGTTAAAAGTTAAGTAATTTACGTGGATTTGGCTCTGTTGCCAAATAATACCACACAATTGGGCAAATTTAGTGTATGAGATACTAAATCCATGTTTCCGACAGTCCTAAAGCTTTATATAGTACTCCCTCAAATAACCAAGTGACCTCTAGGAAACCAGTGAAAGGTTCGTAGCGCAGCGTTTAACATATCATAATATATTTCTCACATCGTATACATTATAATAAAGAAAGTTGAAAGATCTTTACCGATTTATTTCGAATGTGCTTTTAAGGTAATTTTCTTCAACCAACAGATTGTTTCACTGGCTGAAAGTCACAATAATAATAAGTAAATGTCTGTGTGCGAAAGGAAAAGGGCGTCTAAAATTGGTATTTTTCAGGAGAACCAAAACAAGATTTTCATTTGTATGAAATTAAATCTGATGAAAAATGTTTAAGCATGAATTTTACCAATTCAGTAGCATTGATTTAACAATTCCTTTTTATATTATTTGCATGTATGTATTGTAGTTATTTTATAATATTTAACTCGTTTTACAATTAACTCGATCAAAATCCCTTGTTCATTCACATACAGATATGTAGACGCGACATAGTTACCTACGTCTCGTCTGTTTGTGTATTTTATAATATTATAGTACTGCACAGTACGTATGCAAATTTATTGCTAACTATTTTCTCCTGATAGAAAGCTGCAGTTAATCATAAAAGAGGGAGCACTTTACCTGTTGAAAAAAAGGGACTACTTTTACGCGTTTTTCAGGTAACATAATATAAAATGTTGAAATAAAAGGAACAGGGTGCGTAAAAAACAATTTTCACCATTGGTTTCCTAACCAATGCCGAAAATTGGTAATACTGATTGGCTAAAAATTGGCTATAGTGTTTTTATAGAGTAGTTTTTGCGAGTTATTTAAAGCCGTTTTAAAGTGACTTCTAGTGTGAAATATCTATGGTCCATATGCTAGGTATATGGATTGAAAATATTGATAAAATTTTATCTTATATTTTGATAGATAATTGAAACAATTTTTGCCTCTGGACCATAACCTCCTATATTTCAGGTAAAACAGGTAGTTATTCTCTAAGCTCTTACTTGTACACCATATTGTGGCTCAAAGAAATATTGAGAGGAATATTAATTCAATAGACGAGACTAGACTCGTCTTTTGAATTTAGTGTTTAGCTATTATATTCAAGATTTTTAAAGACAGTCTAAAATTTTTAAATTTGAGTATACCTTTCTGGAACATTATCAAATACGCCGAATTTTGTAAAAATTAACTCCAAATATTATATAAGGCGCCTTCGCAGAGACGCTGATATTATTCAGCAAAACATACGAACACAAATTCAATTTGTTGCCAAGTAAAATTATTTTCAATTGTCTCTTTACTCGCCCCAAATAAAACGTCTTGAAAACAGACAAAAACAACTCGATAACTCAGTAATCTTCATGGAAAACATACCTACACGTTTTAACGTTTTCTTTTGAAGATAAAACATCGATACGAAGAACATTTGGCAAAGTGTAATGAATGATAAAAAAATCAATAAGTATATTTTTCTTGTGATGTAGGTATTTTGCTATTTTTTTTTACTAATTCCGTGAAAAGATGTACTTTATCATAATGAAGAATCAAAAATGTTTTGAGTAGAATTCATATAAATTATGTTTTCTATTATCAAAGTTATTCCATAATTTAGTTGACCTTACCGTGATGCACATTACTCTCATGGCTAATTGTCATTCTTATTGAAGGAAAAATACAAGCAATTGAATTCCTACATAAAACAGTCACTTCAAAAGAAAAATAAGCCATTAATTTTGAAACATAAGTGAATAAATAAAATACTATTTTATATCAAATATCATATAGCTTAATTTTTAATTCCAAAAAGATTGAGCATAGTATACTTCTACAATATTAACATACTCTTTGAGAGGGCTCTCCTCGACGGGGAGGTGGAGCGTCAACACACTTTGACTGCCCCAGGTCCGGCGTGCTGATAAGATGATTCACAGGTTCCTTCGTTTTCTATTAAAACTCACCCGTCAGTTAACTTTCTCTTTATTTGCAGTTAGTTTATGATAATACATTCCTCAAGGGCGGTAACAGATACAAAAACAGTTTAAAATACGCGATTTGAATTTAAAAACGCAGCAAGTAATTTTACGATAAGGTCGTAATTTTGACCCTAAGCTGCTGTGGCCTTGCCGGTGACGTTCAGCCCCTCGGATCCGCCGAGTGTTAAGTGACCATTTCTCTAGACGTCGGACGCTTTTTGTTTACTGCTAACGGTAAAAAAAAAATATTTTTGAACGGTAAAAATAATAGGGTACATACATATTTGCAAAAAGATGTGAATTATGTTAATTATTAATAATAATGAATGTGATACACAATAATGAATTTACTTATTGCCTTAGCAGAGACTTTACATATTAAATTTGCATTAATAGGAAGACTCTGTAGACGGATCTTGAATCGCTGGAAGACCCCTGACCGCCCCGTAAGTACGGGGTGGTGTCATCTTATAAAAATACTTGAAGCCCATTGAAATTAAGTAAAAATTTTGAGTAACAAATCTCGTTGAGTTATTTAACATATAAATGTATTGTTAATAAATTTAGTATTGCCTACTTCAAAATTTGCAAAATTAATTTAAATAGCTATATCTAAAAAAAATTAGAGGAGGATTAACTCGAAAAATTTTAACAATACTTAGGATGCAAAACTGTAAACGTGATATATTAAAATAAGCTTGTTATGTGCAAACCAGTTTCAAATCGCATTCAGATTAATTTATAAAGTTGAAATATGCTTATTGCATACTAAGTAACGAAGACTAGAATATCATAGAATTAAATCACAAACCCCAGTAGCTAGGTACACGTTGGATTAAGCACGGGATTTCGTGTGTACGCAATCGTTTGCATTTAGTGGCAATGTAAACCTTTTGAGAAAGCCTTCAAAGTAGCAGATTCTTCGTTGCTGGGTAAACTTCTAGATTAAAGGATTTTTTGCCAGAGCTTTATACGAGTCAAAGTAACGAAAGATTTGCATGTGTGTGTGGGCATATCATCAATGAAGGGGAAACTTAAAAAGCTTATAGAAGTACGTCATTTCGTCATTTACATCAAAGCACACAGATTTATTTTCAATGTGGCGGAAAGGATGCGTACGGCTTTGTTATTTTTTATCAGTCAAAGTTGAATAGTGGATGCTCTAAATATTTTTAGCACTAGTAATAAATGTAAAAAACTAGTTTTGGTGGTTAATAACCTTTTTTAAAGCATACCTATTTATCAAAAATAATAATAATTCTCGACCGACTGCGCAAGTAAAGGATGTGTATATGTATCCATTATCATTATAATGTTGAAAAACCATACAGAAATAAAATCAATTTATTAAAAAAAAAACACGATTTTTCAACAAACGATTTTTCTAAAACACGAAGTTCACTGTATGTTCCACGAGATAAGTAAAAAAAAGAAGTTACGGATTCCCATTAATGGAACAATTGTTGTAAATAATTCAACGGTTTTAAAATTTTTCCTTTCTTTCAAAAACTGATAACAATATAAATATTTCGTTGTGAGTAACAAAAAGTTATTGCCAAAATATTCATTAACAACATTTTTCATTCCTTCCAGTGAGAATAAAACATCAGAAGATTACCATTTCTTTCAAAATTAACATATTTTTTTAATAAGTTTTTCTTAACATTTTAGTAACATCATCACCACTTATAAATATAAAATTTATTATAAGCACGAACTTAGGTATAAATGAAATTGGGTCTTTTTTATTCTTGATTTTGAAAATGTGTGCAAGAGCACATATACCTCTCTCTTATAGTATAAACCTTTAACGAAATAGTGAAAATCTTTCTTTCGGCTTATTTTTTGCGTATTTTGTTTCAAAAAAACTATAAAAACACTATCATTAAAACGTGAAACGTGGGCATCACTCGCATGGAATTAATCTTTTTTACCTTAGGCTTTTTTTCGTTAGCTCTGATTTATTTGTCACGTGAGCGAATGAATTGGTTCTTTGATATCTCTTCGTGTCACGGAAACTTCGTGATCCACTCTTTTAATATTAATCCATAGAATACTGCTATGCAAAGGTTGCAAAAATTTTGTGGTTTCACATGTTTCAGTGTGTTTACTAAACTAAATATTTTGCGCGTATACACTAAACTTACTACTATGAATAGAATCAATTTAAAAATATGACTTGACATAACGTTGCTATTTATGTTTAACAATATTTAAGAGGGTTATTTTTAAATACATACTTTTATTAAACTATGCATATTTTATTTTTCTAAATAATATTTAAATATATAAAAATACATAATGAAAAAAGCAATTTTAAGAAGATCTTGCAAAAATCACACTATGGTATTAAACTCTTTTGAAAATTTTCTTATTTAGTCCAAGTTTCTTTGACACGTTTTCTGAATTTGAAAGATCATTTATGACTGTAAAACATACTATGTTAGGAGGATAGCGTTGTAATTATAGAGATAACTATAAAGGTTTGAGCGGAAAGGAATATTGGTAAAAATTAGAAAATTTTTGAAAGAAAATTTTCTCTGGGATAAGTTATAAACCATTGTCACGTCAGTGACTATATCGTTGCTGTTCTAGTAGAAAACACTAAATCGAAAAAAAATATATATAAAATAACATCTAGTTATACCAAAATGATCTTTATTTTAAACTCTACCGTTTATTTTTATAAATTACTCTTTTACTTAAAAACAGTTTTTTACAAACAAATAAAATGAAAAAGGCCTTTCAAGCATTTGACAAACTTCGAAGTACAATTACTCAAAACCAATGTTTTTCAGTTAGTGTCTTCTTCCAGAAGAACGACGATATAGTGTACAGTATACTCATCTTTGGCTGAAAAAGAACACAATTACTTTTCTTTTTGTTTTATTTTTTAGTATTTCCCTATTATTTTACGCTCTATTTCAGTATTATGAATATCATGCTAATAATTAATGTTTTGAAATATATGGTAATATAATTGTAATAATGACAGCATGAATTGCTTGAGAATCTATGTATAAAACCCCTTTCTGTAACACTTCAATTTTTTCTGTCCGTTGGAAAGAAATGGTTCTCCTTGTGTGAATACTTTCTTTTCATCGCCTTCCCTCATGCGATAATTTGGTTTTTTCCTACTTAAATCGAGTTTCGCAACTTTTTAAAGTGTGTATTCGTGTATTGATACGAGTGAAGGGTTGATTTGTAAAATGATTATTTATTTGTTTTTATAGCCATTTACGACACTGTAATATTGTGGTGCTTATTGGAAACATTACGTGGTATTTTTATAGGAAAAATCATTCAGCATAGTCTGTGTTTCTGTACGTGACCTTTCATGGTATAACAAATTGTACGAATTGATTTTTTTAAATTCAACAATGTGACTAAATAAAATTTTTGAAAAATATCCTAAAAATGAGTGCATGAAAATTTGTGATTAGAAAGTGTTGTATTTCTCTAATTCAGTGAAAAAATACATTATTAATTAGTATCTAATGTGAGCTTATTGATGCCAATTTTCAACATAAAAAACATTTCTCATCGTTGTTCAAACGCACGTATCTAAATCTGCTTAGTAATCATCATCTATGATATTGATTGAACCGACATTTAAATATATCAGAACTCAATTATAAAAAGAAAATTGCAATGGTTTTATTATCACAATATAACATTATTCTTGTAGCATGTCTCTGATAATGAATTTTCTCCGTTATAATTACGATGAGACAATTGTGCGTGTAATTTGTTATGTGCTTTACTCAATATTCATAAAGCTCTTTTAAAAGCTCATTATAAGTGTAATACTTGCTGGGTATGACTTGAAAAATACATTGTAAAATTAATGGAGCTCGAGCTTAATGAAATAGCGCAAATCACATAGATAGACCACACTGAACAGACATTATTCTGGTATCACGAACGCAGCAAAGTACTCATTACTCTTTATTTATTGCTCTGAAGTCATTTGCAATCTCCACTCATCCCGTCTATTTATTCCACATTAATCACAACAGTGTTTCCAGCATTTTATTTTCTCTTTTAGAGCTACACTAGTCCATTAACTTGATGCTGGAATATCTTTTTAAAACACTTGTGGTAAAGTAATTGGACTAACATTTACTTACTGTTGCATCAAATTTATCCAAAATAATTGATTATAATTTCTAAAGAACTTTTTATAATAATATTAACCTTAGATTAAGGATACTCACATTAAATGTTAAATTAACTAAGATACAATATTTAATGAAAAGTAATGGTAGTCTTGTGCATTGTTGACTATTTTAAGCCAAAATATTTTACCGTGTGCATGAATTAGACCTATGACAGTTTATGTCACTTTGTTTTATTTATTGAATATTATTATTTAAGCCAAAGATAATGCGTAATCCAAAGCACAATTGTTTACAAAAGCTTCTTTTTAGTCGTAGATTTTTAAGGCTTACTCTTTTTTTTACACTTTGTCATATTTTTTATCCTTTAAATTGTGGTAATAGTTATTTCAATGTTGTCATAATCTTTAAGACAAGTAAGCGCAGCCCTTCAGAAACGTCTTTTATCTTAATGTCTGTGCCTGTTAACCTCTAACAAGAATCGTATAATAAAAAATATTTATTTTTAATTGAAAAAATTGTTGAAATCCGCAAAATAATACAATTGGGACTGATCAAAATTGCCTCGCAATCGACCGGTTGCACACTAATGCTTTAAAGTGTTATGCATTGATTAATTGTAAATAACAACAAATGCAATTTTAATTAGCTACATACAAATTCATTAAGGCAAGTTTCATCAAACATAAATTTCGTTGTAAACAAACAAAATATTTTGATAAAGTAAATGGTAAAGTGTAAATGCAAATATAAGACAGTAAACGGATGCAGTAGTGAACGACCCGACCCACCTGCTTAGCTGCACCGCATTGGTGATAACAGAGCAAAAGCGGCTTGCAACTTTTTACGGAATATTTAATGTCTTTACCTGGCAATACTTTTATGCGTTGACATACCTTTCAAGGAAATGCGGAAAGAGACTTTCATACATATCTTTACATTTTATTGAATACATACTTGTTGTTCACCGGCAAAACACATACTATTCCGCTCGCATTGCTTTTAAATGTTTATTCAATAATAAATTGATGCAATGAATACCTACTAAAGCAGCTTATTTAAATGCCATCAATGAATAAAACATAACGTGCGAGTGAGTAAAATTATTAATATTGATATATGTTTTTATTGCTTTTCATACAATTTTTATTACATAATTTTTTTATGAAAAGTAAAGACGTATATATTGAGGAATTCCATAAAATATTAAAAAACCATTTGAAATATAAGAATTTTCTCGAGTTTAAGATAGCTTGGTAATGAAAAAAAAATAACCCTTATATATGTCATTGTTTCAAATTTCCCATTGATTCATTAATGAAACGATAGATTTCGCATAAAATTTTCTAATATTATTTAATTTTGACTTGATATTAAAAAAAATATTTTGAAATGAGATTTTTTTAATCTGCTGGTTCAGTGTGTGCTTAAAATTTATTAAATATTTTTTATTGTCACCATATCTAGTCAGATGACGAATTTATCATTAAAACTACTTGATTACTACTAGTAACGTGAAACTAATTACTTCACATCGTGTGAATAAGTAATTTAATTTCGAAAATAGAATAAGCGACGTGGCAAAATAATGTGCTAATATTTTCAATTATTGTTCTTGACACACGCGCATACATTATAGCGCCTCTAGCGGGAGCCTGGTAAACCTCAATCCGGCGCACGCGCACAGGTGCGCCCGTCCAACCAGAACGACGACGTCGTACACTTTTCCACGCCGCCCTCAAATCGATAGGCGTGCTCACTCTGAGACGAGTTATCCCGCCGCACGTGTACTGTTTTGTCATTCTGCCCACGAAGGATGAGGAACAACTACAACACTTGTATTCTAATACCAGAAACATTGTCAATTGAATAAGTTATTCTGATTTTTATCTTACACGCATGTCACGTTGAACCAAACAATACATATAGCAGCTGTTTGTAGGATTTTCAAATGTACTTTTACTGAAATAAAATATTTGCGTACAAAACGCAACCGACAATTCAACAAATGTACGTTTTTATTGAAAACACGATTGATTCTTGCGATAATTTTTTTTATAACGTTTCTGAATTTGAATCATACTATTTTATTATCATACATCGGTCGAGGATATATATACATATAAAGTATAAATATTCCACTCCTAAGATAATCAATCTCACCAACGAAAAATATACACCTTATAGACGACGTCCCCAAGTCTTCTACTGTGAAGTCAGCACTCGCTAGCATTATTAATTCATTCAATTATATTAATGATCGAAAATTAAAACGAATTTATTGGGAAAAATAATCTTAGTTCATATAATATTAATGAATAATTACTTGGTTAAATAAATAATGTCATCGGTTTTTTGACAAGTCACAAAGAATCTTCGATATAAACTACTTAACAACAATTCTAAGTTAAATTTAAATACTCTAACAGTTGCAAACGATACAATTTACGTATCTAATATCAATATCTAATATCAAATTTGAGTTGATGAAATTTTTTACATTTCCATGTATTTTGTCACTAACGACCTGGGTTTCGCCTTTCGATCTCTTCGGGCATTCGAGTACAGGAATGAACTCAAAATGACTCCGTCATTCTAGTACTCGAATGCCTGAAGATGCAAATGAAATTCCATCAAGTACCCTCAGTCGATGACATCATAGAAATATGAATGTCATAGATAAAAAAAAATCATTTTTTTATTTACATACTGCAACATTTTAAATAGATATAGATATATTAGTATTTTAATATTTATATTGCTGATCCAAATATGCATTTTTGTTGCATCTGTTATGTGGAAAATTTGACTTTCGAGAGCTTCATTGCAAACTGCAAAGAATTTTTATATACTGTATTAAATTATGAAAGCATTTTGTCCTTGTTGACGGTACCGTTCAATTTAGATACGTAATGTATGTTATTATAAAACTTCGTTTTAAGCCTAATTTAACCAAGCAATTTATCAGCAAAGAAATCATGTTAAATTGAATTTTAATGAAGAAGGAAAGAAGATTTCGTCAAGTTATTCAGGTCAACAGACAATCGTTAGGTAAGGCCTATTTTTATTAGGTTATTTTGAATAATCCATTAAACATGATATTTTGAGTGCATATACCTTAGCAGTAGTAAGAAGTGATTAAACATCAAAATCCACTCTATGTGTGCAATCTTTAATCTGACATCATGTTTTCTTACTCGGTGTATAATATTCCCGTCTGCATGAAATAATAATCGGTGACAAGCGGCCGTGCGGCTCGACCGGTTAAAAATTCATCCATCACAAGCGACCTGTTTTATCGACAGTCACATAATACACACATACAAAAATAGCACACAGTATTACGACACGCGAGAAAATATTATAGTTTCCCTTATTGAATTTTACTTGTCATAAACTAAAGTAACAAATTGTGTCGATTTTATATCAAATAAAATTTAATACGGTTATAGGAAATGCTTGCTGCATAGATAATAAATATACACTAAAAGCATTGAAACTGCCATGTGCGCAGCGAAACTGTCAATTTAATAATTCAAAGAATTTTCAATAAAGCAAATGATAAAATTTTCAAATGTTTCCAAGTATAGTGAAAACGTATAATTGAATCTCCTGAAAATTATCCAATACGGGTAATTTAAAACGTTTTTAATTAAACACGTGTAGTATCACCTTTTCTATGACGACTTAATTAATGTGGCCAGTTAAATGTTGTCGACTCTCGGTGAAAAGATAGGAAAAATATTATCCTTAAAAAAAATAAAACGCGATATGATACACCCAGTCCTCTTTTGACGCAATTGAACTTTTACGCCATTTTGTTGCATAGTAGTCTAGGCCTAGGACTCTAGGACTCACCCTAGGTTAGTTTATTTCGCCACTTTTCCAAAACATGACGCTGGCGACCTATCCTAGTCATATCCAAACCACACTCTTGTATTGCATTTGTCTACATATATTTTCAGCAAAACAATCTTATCTTTTTACAGCTTTTTTCGCCGAATGAAGGACCATTTTCAATTTATTAGTTTCTTGATTTAAATAATGTACTGATAAAACTGAAGTAAATTTATTTACCCTTACACATATTTGAAAAAAGTATGGTGTCATCGACAAACTGGATGTAAAGACGGCATTTTAGTTGTGCTATTTACATAATAGCATAACACATACATACACCTAACAGTTTTAGATGATTAATATCAAAGCACATAAAAAATATAGTTCGTTTTATATTACAGATAACTTCACATCTAGAAAACTTGATTTTTACTAATTTACATCATAAAGTGAGAATATTAATACATATATGTGGTCTATTTCATTAAATCAAGTATTGTGTTAGGTAACAGCTCAAAATGTGTGTCAATAAATGTTTCATATAACCTAAAATATCCTTAAATATTTTAATATTACAAAAATTATAATATATTTAAGTATGATTTATATGTGTGAAAAGTTGTATAAACTGAAATTCTATGCTTCCTGCTTTATGCAAATCATATATTCTTTTATCTTCATGTCAATTACGACTAAATTCCTTTGTTTGAATATTAAAAATTCTTAGAAGAAAATCAAGGTTTCTAAGAATTCATTCCAACGAACATAAAAAAAGTCTCCTTACATTATTTTTACATTATACTGAAAGACAAATCCTGTTATATTATTAAACTAATTGAACACGTCGGTGGTAAACACAGAAAAATGTTTACCTCATCCAAATTTTTCATCATTGGTTCCTAGAATTTTGGCACATGAATAATTTAAGGTTCACACAAACAAGGGAAAAACGTTATACATGGATTTTCCGATTTATAATATTTATATCCAAAAAACTTGAGAGCTTTTTAAAATGCTCATAATGTTAACACAATATCAAGACAACGTATTATATATAATATGATATCTACGTTTTTATTATTTGTATTTTAATGTGTTTTAAAAGAACAAATATTATTTACTGAAAAATAATCCAGATTTTACTGAACATCCAATATCAGTTAACTAACAGAAATAAATTCAAAATCTAAAAAAAAAAGTATTTTTTGCTACAATATATTTGATACAATAAAAATTTGTGGTACATTTTACGAGTCTCGAGACTGTAAATTTAAAAAACCGTATTTAAGAATTAGGAAGCTCATTTTTGTACATGTGAAAATAAAATCCTTTCGTGGGAAACCTTCTACTCGGGACACATTAACATAAACAAATTGCACGCACGACTTTTCGCGCTTCGCGGGGTCTTGAGGCTTCTCAGCCACTTCGAAAGGAATACAGATAAAAAATCTATCTCGACTCCCAGCTTCCCTGAGTAATCTTATCGTCTCATTTGCACGCCGTTCCCGAGTGCCCAGGGGCGTCGAACGGCGAGGGGCGGGAAAATTTCAAAGACAACAAGAAAAAATATGACGTATACGGGCAATCTAAGCAGCGTATTGATTTTTGTGTTGTGTATTTTGTACCGTGCATTTTCTCATATTCAGTTTACTGCTATTTTTCGTATCGATGCTTTCATTTTTGAACAGTTTTATAAAAAATATTGAATAAATAAATCAATCAACTTTGGAAATATTTTATTCCACATAAATTTTTCTAAAACTAATTTTAGAAAGAATGGTGTATTTATGAAACATAAAAAATATTATTATTTCAATCTGTGCATTTAAATATTTGAAGATTAACAACAACTTAATCCAATTATTTCTGTGGGGCTTATTAATTTTTGATATGCACTGATTTATTGAGTTAATAAAATGAACCCCACAAAAGAACGCCAAACAATCAACGATGTTCCCTTCCCGGTATGGCTATAAATTACATTGGTACCCTTATGGTCCCCTTCAAGTTCCCACTTAGTCCAACCTCGTCGTTATATTTACCCTTAATAGCCGTTCAGATCAATTTTCCGGAATACCAAATTAAATCAACTCAAGGGTTTTTGCTCTTGATATTTTTGGTACTAATAAGGTCTGCTTAATGTTCAATCACGGAATCATTTTCAAAACATCATTCTCAGGAATTAATTATTATTAATACTCAATTTAATGTTACTATTTATAGTGGTAGTATGTTGGTATACTATAATCCTCAACAACATAAGTGCACTTACATATTACTGAAATAAATGCCAAATTGCTAATTATAAAGACAGATATAATATTTATATCTAAAAGACTTTCTTCGACATTTTTTCTCAGTATTTTAACTCACAACCTTAGAAAACAGTTAATGTATAGCAGTATTTAGTAACTAAATCGATATGGGCTCACGGTTCACTCCTCAAGAATAAATAAATATTTCTTTTATCTATTTACTCTTAATTACACTATCAAAAATATGAAATATCTAATTATGTTATTTGGCTAATACTAGCATTCAAAAAATGTGTCTGTAGTCATTGAATCATAATCAGCTAACATTAATTTTAACAGCAAAGTTGTCGTATATATGAGACACCACCAGTTTCACTAATTACTGATATCATCGCAGCGTAAATTTAATATGAAAATGAAATATTGTTCAATCACAGTTTATGAACGAAAATCATCTTTATTAAATTATGCAAAAAAAAATTCATTATCTTTCAAATAAATATTTATAATCGTATAGTATTTATAATTTTACAGTCGTTTGATGTAACTGTCAAACCAATGTTTGTACTAGTACATTATAATACTAAAGAATAACAACTTATTCAGGAATGAAAAGTGTTCTGCCAGTTATAAAAATTGAATAGAAAATTCTTTTACTCTTGCGACTAGAATATCAATTTTTTGGCTTTGTATGCCTTCACTTTTTACCCAGCAAAATAGTGGGTCAGTTGTTTTACCGGAGAATGCAATCCCTTTGTACCAAAATGAATGACCGTTGGTAGACCTTTTGACGGCCTTCAAAGTAAACAGATTGTACTTAGACTGTATTCTCATAACGAAAAGGTGCTTTGTTCAACCTCATGTAAATAGCCTGAAGCAAGCTAAATTTAATCAAAATAATAGCAATATTGTACATGTTTAGGGAAAATATTTTTATCGTCACAATAAAATTCTGAAATTTTCCACTCACGTTCAACCGAATGCTGGTTTGAAAATAATTTAAATTCATAAGGTTGGGCATTGTGAATAATCGTAAAAAAAACAATTTATTCTAGAATTCTTGCTAAAAAATAAACTGAATAATTCACATCACTAAACATTAATACAACAACTAGAATCTTTTTCATCTCATGAAAAAATCCCAAATTCATGTCAATTTTTTAGAATCTTTATCTAAATCCGATAATATTTTGTATTTCACAAATTACATCAGTTTTTATAAAACTCAAAAATATAGTTTTACTAAAAACGTATTGTTTCATAGCTATTTTTATAATTTATAAGAGAAAGATATTTTTTTTATTAATTGAAAACCATTAAATTTAAAAAATCTGTATTAGAACGAAATGCATCCCATTTAAAATTTGCTCTATTGTTATAAACGCAAAGAAAAACCTATCTTATACGCTATCTATCGTAACTGAAAGTAAATCAATTGTAAAGCTATTCATTTTCATATTTTAAAATTCAAAACACCAAAAAATAAAAAGGCAGTTTCAATTTCAATATAATATACGTACAGAATGTATTTCCACGAATAGAGAAAATGAGATAGAAGCAATATCCGTCAAACATCGTTTATACTTTTTACCAAAGTGATCAAGAGTTCGAGAAGAGCTTTTACCGATACACCTGGTTTATATATGTAGTAAAATTACGACTGCGTACGTTGGAACATTACCTGAAAACCGAGATTCAAAATCTATGTCTACGCATATGTCACACAAATCACTTAACCAAAACTAAAAAACAGATTTATAAAAATAAAACAGAATATTTAAAATTATTTTCATGAATCGAATAAAATATGTATGGCACATTTTTAGAAAATGCGTACACGATAAATTGAATTATTTCTAATGTTGAAGCTAAATTTGTAATGATACAACAAATTTCCACCGAGAATTGACAGTTTATATTAAAACGTGATTATTGGAGTAACGTGTATCAAAATATGTTTTCGTTTTATATTTTAATGTTTACTCCTTCACCGATTTATATTTATGTTATCAATGGACACAGTGTCGTAAATTTGGTTTTGTGTACTCTTAGAAAAACATAACTTTACCATTGCACGGATGAACTCGAACTGACGCTGAGTCAATCCGTGTACTCGTATGTTTGAAGATGTCGAAAGGCAAAACTGCAGTCGTTAGTTAAACAAGCATTTTTTTGTCATGTCCTCTCTTAATGTGTAGCATATGGTCTCCTAATGGAGGTATCTAAGCAGAATTTTTCTACGAGAACTGCTTGTTACTCAGTTGCTCAACCTCACTTTTTCGAAGAGAGTAGGGATAGAAGGATAAGGATATGACAGGACTGGTGGTTAGCTAATCGCTCTCGCTACGCCCCGTGAGGATGGGATTGGTGGGAGGTGGGACTCGGACTACGAACAGATATCCATAAATCGATTGAAAGATCTACCGACGCTACCAACTGCGCCACGAACGCCAACAAGCATGCAATATAAAAATATTTCGATTTAATGCAAATTAGTAAACTCTTATATCAAACGGTCAATTTATTAATGGCGATTGGTTTTTGACAAAACCAAAAGAATATATGGAATTAAGAATCCATTTCTTATAAAAATAATACTTTAATTTAGCACATTATGAAAAACATCAGTTTTAAAAAATATTATTTTTTAAATTATATGCATAACCGTATTTTTGCTGGCCATTTTGTTTAATATTTAATTTTTCGTCTCACTTCAATGACTGAAAATTTGTATGCTATTTGGCATAAGTGAATTAAAAAAATTGGCAAAAATATTGCGCTGAATATAAATAATACACATAAATAAATAAGTAATTTAATGAGTAGCATTGCATAAATTCAAGTAACCAATGATTAACACTTGAATTGAAAGTATTGAATTAGATTTAATAATATCGTGTATTTTACCTGTGATTTGTGTATTTTTATTTTTAGATTTCAACTGAAAAAAAAATTTGGAATGACACGCTGTCTCTATAATCAATTTATTATACTTATTTATTCAGGAAAACGAACTTTTCATTATAAACGTTAATAATTTTAACGTTATTCACATATTTATTGACTCTTTAACGAATCAGCAATAAATTTCTTATGAAAGCCCAGGTAGAAGTATAATCATTCTTATTTCGATTCACTCCAAAATTGGATTCACAATTATCTGTGTTGAAAAATAATGCGAGACTATATCGTTGTTGTTTTGGACACTAACTGAAAAATACTAGTTTTGAGTAATTGGTCTTTGAAGTTTGGTAGATGTTTGAAATGCTGTAGATTTTTCATTTAGTTTGTTTGTACAAAACTGTTTTTGAGTAAAAGCATAATTTATAAAAAATTGTGTTTTCTTCGATATGATAGAGTTCAAAATAAGAAACATTTATGTATAACTAACTTAATATATTATATAGTTTTTTGATTTAGTGTTTTCTTCCAGAATAGCGACGATATTGTCATTTTTTTCATTGGTGGATGATTTTTCTTTTAGATAATATTCCCCTGTGATGAAAGTCGTATTACGTCACCATTTTACCGTGCAATAAATAATCTCAAGGATTACATAAAGTATGCGTTTATTTACAAGATTTTACCAAAGAAGCAATTAATCACATTAGTTACAAGTTTTCGTTTATCATCTTTTACGCAAAATACCCGCCAGATGTCGTCAAATTAGCTCACAATTTTTGACGCAAAGAACACCCTTGAGCTTTCTTAAATCGAGCATGAAACATGAATAATCCAGCCATCAAACGTAATCTATGTAATTTTTGGCTCATATTATTAACATTTTCTTAGGATAAGTATAAAACTACGATTTTTTTTAAATTAAAAATGTATGAAAATAAAAAGAGCGTATCTTTTTTAAATATATTCAAAAATGCTGTTCAAATATTTTTTATGAATACTGTTAATAAGCGTTACCTATTGGCGGTAATCAGCTAACTTTACGAAACCATTGCAGGTTCTATTAAAAGGGTCATAATAACTGTTATATTATTTCTATATTTTAAAATCTCTACCACCAGTCATAGTGCACGGCACGGCATCTTTCCAAAATTAAAATAACGTTCTCATACAAATTGTGAAGTCCTAAATTATTAATTTAATTATTTGTAACCTCAATTCAGACATAAAGTAATCTTTGGCATTTTCAGTATCCTAATTTTACGATTTAAGTTATTTAATTTAATAAAAAAAACTCATGACTTAAGCAAAGGATTACTCTTTGATATGATTTTTTTATATCAGTTTAAATTATAAAAAGCACCATATTATATAGGTATTTGTTATACAGATTATTTTTTTGTAAAATATTGAGCTTCAAATTCTTTCATATTTATTATAATATAAGTATGAAAAGACATATATTTATAAATAAACTTAATGTTAAACACGTCCTTCTTACAAAATCACAGAGTCATAAGTTATGTTGTAATAGGATACTTAAGGATTACTATCCATTTGTGGCAGCGTCATGACAGAAAACTTTCTTTGCCTTAGTTTATACACTCACATAAACATAAATTGATGTCAAGGGCTCACGCTACCATTATTAAGTTGTGATAGTTACCACTTTTAGTTAGACGGGGATAGTATAATAGTCCCTAATAATTACTTATGTGTAACATGCAAATTTTAACGTTACAGCACTTGTGTAAAATACGTCCTAGAAGTATGCCTTTGAGATGTAGCTTGAATTTCCTTGTTGAATATAATAATTATGCAAATGCCATTTAACCATAGCTAAGATCTTGAATTTGAGCATAGAGCTTGACTTACAACAAAATTTATCTTATGATATTAATTGAAAAAATTTACAGTATAATTTTCTAAAAAAATGTCACGGCTGCAATTCAAGCGTGTGTAACAAACAATTTGATTTCAGAACAATCCTTAATAAATCATGAACAGGTGGAGAATTAGAAAAAATATCATAATAATATTGTTCCTATGCATAGCTATTTCTACAATATTTACGATCTTATTAAGTTTTTTTTTTATTTCCTTGTTTTTATAACATTTATACACCCTATCATTCATTATTTTATAAATTTAATCGAAGAAACTTCAAAATAACAAACCAGGGCAAATTTTGGATTTCTACAATAAGTTAACCACTTTAGAAACACTTTTTAAGCCTATTCTTTTCATAATACAATATATTCTATGGAACCCTAATGAAACATGTCGGATTCGTAAGTTGTCTTATAATTATTGATCGAAAATTTGTTTTTCAACTTCTCTTTTAGATACAGGGTAAGGATAAAATAATTAAAATATTCCAATTTTTCCTGGTTTTTGAATGATTCGAATTGTTAATATTGGGTTCGATTCCCACGAAGAGAAAATTTTATCTAATAGTTAAAGAAAATATTAATATTCATTGTGAATATTCAATATTAATCCAGTAATTGCTTACCTTTTATACCTCACAAACGACTAAACTCACAATTTTGAATATCGCACTCCACTAACATGATTTCATATTAAAAAAACAAATGTAAAATAATGATCATTAAAGGTAGATTTTTTACAATGAAGTTGTTTTTATGCTTGTTTAATCATAAGATGACTAAGGAGCAATATATTCAGTTTCACAAGAATTTTACTAAATTGTTGATAGTTATTTCTGCAGCCGTAATAGCAAGCTATCAACAAATTGATGAAATTCTTGGCTGCTATTACGTCACTGAAATAATTTTTCTGATCACCCAAATTTCCTCTCGTAGTACTGGTTGGTGATCGCTGATATAAAAAAACTGTCTATTGAACTGAAATTTAGTTAGTATTTAGTATGTATTACACCCTTATATAATAATTATATAAAACAGAAAAGTATTTACTTTTAAGGTGTTTACACTGTCAATTCTTGGTGGAAAGGCATTATATTTTGAAAAATAAAAGACAAAGAAAAGCATTCGGTTTCGCTAGAATTATAAAATAAAGAATAAAATTATAAAATAATATTTCTATACCTAATCTCACTTCAGTTTCAATATTTTTTGTTCTGTGTATTTTATTTCAAAACAATATAATTTTCTTTCATAATAAGAAAATGAAACCAATATTTTTTTGGTAAAAAAATATTATTTTGCGTTTTATTACAACCTTTAATGCATAAACAATTTGGATTATTGAGATTTTGTTTGAAACCCGGGTCGTTGGTGACAAAATGCATGAGGAAGTGTACAAAATCTCAATAATCCAAATTTGATATTGAAATTCCATCAAGCACCCTCAGTCGATGTCTTAAATTATATCTTAAATTATGCATAAACAATTAAAAACTGAAGCAAACAAATACATAGTTTTCTGAATAATTATTTTTATTTTAAAATATAAGTACTTTTTATGTGTGAAATATAACACACTAGCAAGTACCTGGCATGCGTTTCAATGCCACTCAAAGAAAGAAAGTGTTTGTGTTTAATTCGGTTTATTGAAGTGGTTTTGAACACACCATATTTTTTCCGTCTGGTTCGTACACGAACAAATCAGAAGTTTTTCCGACGCTTGAGCAGGTCACATACAGCGGTCCATGTCGAAGCATGGATTTTCCATATTTAGTCCACAAACTTGTAGCGATAGTCCATGTGCTTTGTTGATAGTCATTGCAAATGTGAGTCGCACCGGAAACTCCAGATGCTTGAATTCGATTGGCATATCTGTCGAAATTATTGGGATGCGTGGCAACAGTCTTCATCTTCTTGAACTTTCCATTTAAGACCGACAATTAAAATTTAATAATTAGCACCACTTGTTATATCACACACGAACTAAAATGTCACTGTATGTACCTATTTGATTCTTTTATTTTTTTAGATTGTTTTCAAAAACCTTTGAAAGAGTGCGCACAACAACTCACCAAAGTTTAATCGTAATCGGATGAACGGTATAGGAACGCATACGAGACAAACAAACAGACATTCACATATATACTGTAAGTTAATCACACGATGCCTATAACCTTCGCGCAAGAGCAAGCAATAACTTGACAATGTTTTTTTGGAATCGGATGAACGGTATGGCAGTGCATAAGATACGAACAAACACACATTGATTTTTATATATCAGATTTCTTAGTTTTATTTAAACTGCTTTTAATACTTACATACTTTTAATATTTATATTTCAAATTGATTGAACGTGCACATGATAAAACATTTAAATTATTAGATAGAAGTTTTGTTCATTAATCATTAAAAGAGATGATTCGTTGTATTTACAAAAAGAACCTTGGCGTTGGAAAAATAAAACCCTAATTGGTAGTCTGTACTTAATAGAGTTTTATCTTGAAATTATTTCTTATAAACAGAAACTTCTTCGTTAGTAATTGAAATGTTTTAGTAGACTTAGCAACAGTATAGTTAACTCTTATCTACTTACTATTCTAGTATGCTCTCTGAAATAAAGATAGAGGCATTTCTTCGAATGCTATCACTTTGTATATAGATGTTCCACATTAGACTAAACAACTGTGCAAATAAAAAGGTTTCTCAACATTTTCCTCACAAAGGTTCTCATCAGTGTTTCGAATTCAAAAAATTGACATCACTTTTAAGCTGTTACTGTCTATTCACGGTGGAAAGGAATTATATTTACAAAACTTAAGCACGTTTTGTTTATAAATATTCTACAATTTATTGTAACTACCAGGTCCGGTTTTTCTAATCCTGAGCATTTTGAAAATCATTTCAGCATCATTTTAAAATCCTCACGAAAAGCAAAATTGGCCCTGATCATTATATAATTATAGCAGTACTACAAAAAGTTAAAAAATATGATGATTTTCCACCAACAATTGATAGGCCTCAAAAGTTACTAACAACTTATGTTCATCACATCTAAAAAGCATTAATTTTATTATATTACAACATACGAATTATATGAAAACAGTAAAAAACTGTTAATTCATTATCTACACATAGATTTTAATTATAAACACATTGCTTTCGTTGCCATTATGCTACAGTAGAAGTAAATATTCACATTTAAAAAAATACTAATTCATAACGAATTACATTACGTTTTTTCATTTTTTTTCTTACATCAATTATAAAATTACGTGCTTCTTCAAATTCATAAATAAGTAAACTTAGTTCAGCATTCATCGTAATATCTTGAATGATAGATGTCACCTAAAAACATTTTTTTTAAAGTATTCAGAGAACATATTGAAAAATCTTTATGGAGTACTCATACAATGTGAATAAGCAAGCTTGCGGCGATATCCTTCCTAAGAGGATAACCGTGTCAAGCAACCGACTTTAATGTTCGCATCATTTGTATTCTAGAAACATTTCTTGTATTGATTGAATCTCAGCATTAACTTCTATATATTGTATATGTAGACGATAACACCCGGAAGCTATACGAGAAGAAAATTTTCTTCAAATCTTCTCTTTTTATGAATACATTAGAAAATTCAAGGCAAATATCTAAGTAAACATTAAGGCTCATATTTTTGAGAGAATATTATCCTGCACTATCAATAGTTCTGATAGTCAATTTGATCAAGAATATTATCTTTTTGTATTATGTACAAAATTATCAACCAATAACTTTCAAAAGAACTTATTATTTTATAAAATATCTACAACGAAATAATTTATTAGTTATTGAGAATGACTTTTCGCACTTATTGAAAAATAAAAACTTTTCATATGTGATTCATAAATATGATTAAATTATATTAATCAGAATTTAGTGAGATCAATGAGTCAAAATTAATAAATGTTATTAAGTTACAAATAAAATATTTAGTTTGATATAAAATTATATCAAACTTCACTTTCCGTAAATTATAATACATCAAGAGAGATTTTATTAAATATTTACCAAATTAAAAACTGTTATGTTCGTTGAATAATTTAACGTCGTAATCCGATTTTCCAAAAACTCCAAAACGAGCGCAACAACAATTGAATAATTAGATGAGAATAAAAGCGCTACCTATAAAGGTCCTATCCATGAGCTTATTAAAGCTTTTCTTTACCGGCTTTATTCTCATATTACAGATGAGCTTTATGAAATACCTTAATACGTACTTACCAACCGATTATCTGTTGGTACACGTGTACTTAAAACATTACGTCGCAGCTCTGTTTGTAATAATATTATAATGGTCGCTGAAACCAGATAATTATCGTAAATTACATCTTGGTTGCTCAGTGTTGCTATCTTTAAATCAACAGACGAACGCGAAAACAAGGGAGATTTTTTATTGCACTGGTTTATGACAACACCTCAAACCTGTAATTAATACTAAGTAGGTATTTTAGAATGCAAAGGTTTGAATAAGTGTTCATAAATTTGGGCCTGAATCGTAAACATTTTGATGTTGCTTTTATTTGGTGTAAACCTTAATTCTTTATGGAAAAATTATTTGTTTTCGCCTTCAAAACAATTACGCTGGTAGTACAATTGATCAATAAAGAAAAAATTTATTTAGTTTCTTCACGAACATTGAATAAAATTGCCAGTTTTCCTTTATTGTTGAATCAAATTGCATGTATTTTTATTATGTGTACATTGATTTTGAGACTTTGGTTTTACCTCGTGTACCTAACAAATTTCAAAATTCAATTGTAATCAAATATTCTTACATATATTTTTGGGGATAATAAATAAGGCTTGCAATCCTGGGAAATCGGTCAATTAGTCAATTCCGTAACCCCGGGTTTATCTCAATATTAATCCCAGGATTTCAGGATTCACAGTAAGTGAAAAAAAAACAATTCATGTTTAAAATTTTATTCATTCTGATTAACTACAACCTTACCTCGGTTTGTTTATGTACATACTTTTTAATACTACCTACAAAATTAATATAAATACGTATTGTGATCTTCCTGTTTCTCATATTTCGTCACAGCCGTAAATAGGAACAAAAAATTTGGACAGAAAAATATTTCATAGATTCTTAAGTGATGCTATATCTGTAAATAAAATCATCTCATAAAACGAAATTAACCATACCCATCTCATAACCAATATTAAATATACAATTTAAAACACTCAATTGCTCGTGAGTCAAATTGTGAACCCCGGTATCATAAAAAGGGTCTGAGATTGTATGTCTTAGTGATCAATTAATATTTGGAACGGTCTACTCACAGTTTTATGGCTATTTTCCGGCAGTAATTATTTAACTACTCGAAATCACCTTGCATAATTTAAAAATAGTTTTACAGACAATATGATAAAATATTCAAAAAAAAATTAAAACTTAATTTAGGAACATTTATGAAAGTAAATTGTTGCTGAGTCCCAATTAGGGATCCAACTATTTGTCCCCATCAACTATTCGGATATCGAATATTTAAACTGAAACGATTAGAATAATTCCTGAAGCATGAAAACAATATTAAAAACTCGATTTGAATAATTATTAATGTAAAATTATATATAGCTAGTAAAATAACAATTTAATAGTTCATTGAAATTTGTAAGAAAACGAGCACATTTATAATAAAAAACACATTTATTCAAATTTTAAATCACTGATATACATTTAAAATTTTCTTAAGAATGAGATAACTACATCTTCTAATAATTTACGACTAAATTTTTTTCCACTTCTGTCGAACAGATAAATACAATATAAGTACACGTTCCACAATACAAGTCAATTGCATTACAATATTTAAAATAGTCAGCTGCGTCAAATTATTCCATCAGTATTTCTTTGGCATGTTTGTAGGGTTTTTATAGTCCCGATTCATTCGTCAAACTCAAGTTATATGATTTATAATAAGATATTGAAAGTGCCCGAGTTGGGTGAAGACAAAAAAAAAAAACCACCGCTTGGAGTATTCATTATTGTTCTTGAAATCTGGAGAAATTCTTTCGTCGATTTTGTAAAATATTTTATTGAAAATTATTACGAATAGTATTCGAATAGTTACCCAAATATTCGAATATCGAATAGTTAAAAAAAGGTCGGATATATTCAGATATTGAATATTCGAGTAGGAATCCCTAGTGCCAATGTAACCTCGTTTAGCTTGCCATAGAAAAAAACTACCACAAGTTAAGTTAGACATTCCCACTTAAAATGAATCTCATTCTCTTACACAACGCTTGTGTTTGTCAGACTGTGTGTATTTAACAAGGGGACGTGTCGCACTGACACTAGAAAAGATCTTAGCTCCTCCTTTACTCTGCACTTTTAATGGAACTTTCATTATGAAAAACAGACAAATGAAGCTGTAAAACATTTTACATTCTTACTTTTTGATAGCCATTTTTAATATTTTTACTTTGAGCTTTACGTTTAACAGTATTTAAGTAAATTTGTTTCATAATGTTTTTTTCTTCTTCACATTCAGTATATCATGATGTGAAATTCTACAGTATCATTTTCATATATATACACAATACAAATATTTTTGGCGTTAGTTAGTGCTTAATTGAAAAATGCTTACTTGACCAAATTCAATAAGCCGCCAAATCAGATTTTGGTTTGATCAATCTGTTAAACTAGTATAAGCGAACCCGTCATAGATGACGGTATTGAAATTGAAATACTGAATGTCTGAAGTAGCTAGTACATCGGAACTGTGTGTGCACACTGCGAACGCTTACGTCATGAGAACATTTCATACCTAAATGAGATATGTGATAATAATAAAACTTCTACAGATCGGTCTGGACTATTATATATAAGACGTACAAATCCTCGTTTCTCGAAAACACACCGATATAATTTATCAAAACTTGATTGACAAAATTTAAAAAAAATTGATTTGCCTTAGACCTTAGGTCGTCTCTGTCATCCGCGGAATTGAATGCTCGAAGATAACGAAATACAAAACCTGGGTCGTTTAGTGACGAAACTTATGGAAGTGTACAAAAATTAAATCGTACAAATTTGATATTACGGTCTTTTAAAAAAAATACCAAAGTTTATTAAATACGTAGTATATTATATTTGGAAATATTCCAAAGTACATTTTAAATAACTAGTCAAAGTTGGTTCCAGATCTATGTTTTTTTTATTGAAAAATGGAACGCCGCAAATTGGGATTCATGCATATATCATTCATATAGTATAATATAGTACAAACAAACACAAATAATATGTAAACGTTGTCGGCAATTTGAATTAAAAAATGTTTTCATTTGGCAAAAATCTTCCTTCGTCAAACATTGAGTCACAATGACGCCAGTCATTGTAAGGCTCAATTTACAGGCATTAAAATGCGTTGTTATTGCTCTGCTATAAACTCAAACGGAATTTTATTGTTATTGCTTCAATAACACCTAACAATAAAATTTTCGATTGTCATTAGAACCGGATACTTACCGGGCCTGAAGCAATTTTGTATAGATTTGTATGAAACAAAATATTTTTTCCCCAATACATTGTCGGTAATCTTTATTAGAATCTTCGAAAAGAACTTCTACGTATCGATATTTCAATAGTTCAATTGATTTTCATCGAAAAGTGGATTTTGGTAATTTCCTTATCATTCTCTTCCGACCAAACACCTCTAACCCTTAAAAGGAGTACCCCATAAAGAACAATTTGCTTTCTACCGCACTTCCTGTTGAAATGTTCTATTCGAAGACTTAATGCTTCAATTAGGGATCAAAAATAATTCACATTTATAAATACATAGTAATTGTATTTTTAAGCAATACTGTTAAATGTTTTAAAATGACGTAAAATTTATAAAATATATTCTATGTATGTACTTAACTAAAATATTCGAAATTTGCGGTTTTTATTATTTTATTCATGAAACAGTCATTCCGTAAAAGAATAATTTTTTTTTTTATTTTCTTTCGCTGCTCAAATTTCATCTCTACATCAAAATGCTTTATAAATTCTCTAATTAGAATTTATTCTAAGCAAACAAATTTTTATTTTCAAAAGCTCTTTATCAGTTATTTTTTGTGGTGATATAATTGCCAACTATTTTGGTAAAATAATATCTATCAGTATCCTACTATGTGAAAATTGTTTTAATATTATTATTAAATACAATATTTGCTTTTATATTCACCATAACTAATGAATCTCAAATTAAAATAAATATTGTGGATTATGCATCAATATAAATGATGCTGAACACCAACCAGTTCTTGCAAAAATAACTTCATTTGATCAAACTGGGAGCGTAAAAGCTAAAAAACATATTTTATAATATTTCGGTCTATTTTTCAATGCTTTATGCTTAAAATAGGGAAACTAAGTCAAAGTAAGTGTTAATCTCTCTATTTAACAAACATTTTTTTGTAATATGGAGTTTATAAATAAATATATGTATTTGTTTTTCGACACTCATTAATGTAATACAGAAATAGAAATTTTTTCAAGTCTCGCTGTTACATCGATTGCGAGAAAAGAAACGTCCGCTGTTTAATGGCTCGCAATAATTATTAGGCGATATTACAAGAGACAGAAATAATATTTTCCCCAGAGGGGAATCTCAAATCCAATTTGCTAGACAAATCACGCCGCGTCAATAATGCACTCAAGTCTCTGGCAGTCAACACTTCATCAATAACTAGACAAGGAAAACTATTGTTAGCACAAAAATACGCAGAGGTTTATTTATTTGAGAACATTTATCATTCTTCGTGGGAGCTAACAATTGGTGGAGGACAAAAGGAATTGATGCTATTTACGTTTTAGAATAAATCAAACGTGTGTAGGTATTATTTTAATAGCCAAATTAATACCTTTCATAAATGACGCCAAATATATTATTCATCCATGTTTTTAAAAAAAAAATCTCTAAATCTTATAGTTAAATAATGAAGTGTTCAATTGGTGATATTTATTTATTCTTTATTCCACGTAAACATTTTGAAAGAAATTAATTCAATAAATCTCACAGTTTCATGAACTTAAGGGTCCTAACGTGACTAAATAAAATGTGATATATTATTAACTGTAAATTAAAATTGATATTTTTAAAAGTTCACTGGTTGTATTACTTCGGAAAGCATCCTCATGCTATTTCTGACGTAGGATTTTTATTCGTTTCTATGTAATTATCGATTAACTTTTCGAAAGCTATAAAGTATTACAAAAGGATTAAAGATTTATTCGCAAACAATAATTTAAAAAAACATTATCCGCTTTTTCAGGTCGTTAAAAAACAATTCTTTTTTCATTGTGTTAAATAAATTCTATTCAAAATGATTTACATATATTTTTTTAAGGAAAATATAAAATTTTCATTAAAATGAATACTAAGCAGCTAATCTTGCAACAGTAATATTTTGCGTATCATAATTTTTATTACCGTTGTAGATAGACAATTGTCATTTTAAATATGTAGCTATTTTTTTTCTTAATCTCTAGATTTAACTAAAACGAAGTGTTTTTAACTTCAACTATTAGAAAAAGCGTTCCAGGCGTCTATGTAAATTCGGTTATAAAACTAAAATATTAAATGAAAAATGGAAAACATCTTTACTCATATTTTTAGAAATTCATTTTTACTCGTTGTTGGATACTTTTTTTATTTTTCACCGAGAATTAAATGATGACAATGCTTTCTAAACACATTGGGCATATTGACCTTTCGCGTTTAGATGAATAATGTAAACTTGTACAGTGCACTTAGGTAAACTGTGGTGCTTCTATATAGCCAAATGATAATTTGTGGTTCAGTTAGTGCCGGAGACTCAAGCCATTGTACTAAAAGCTCCAGACATCTGTGGTCTGCATGCGAAAACAAGCGGTTGAATAATTTCAAAGTTTTAAATGCGGTCTGAGTTCCCAGACCGCATTTTTGCTCTATCAATAACGTTTAGCAAATTTTTGAAGGAAGACCGTTTTTTTATTATTTATGCATTAACTTTAGTGCTGATTCATGCATCGAAAATTGCGGGGCTTTCGTTTACATCTCATGCATGGTGAGTGGCTATATTTACTTGTTTATTTTATTTTGCGTTCTTTAAACAATTTTCTATATATATTATTTTTATGCAGTTCTCTTAACAGTCTAAACTTTTCAAGTCCATAAATACTTAAATATTTCTTAATCAAAATATACATAAAAAACTAATATCAGCATAAATTTTCCCTAAATTTGATAACTTTTTTTATGAATCCAATATTTATAACATGCTGCATTACAAAAGTTTTACAATTAAAATGCTTTTTTGTGGCCATATCAAGCACTACTCTCTAGAATGTCTGGAAAATAAATAATGCGAGCGAGCGAGCATTTGGCGAAAGCATATAATTTAGATTATATTTTACAATAACTTAGAATATTTAAACTAAACATAATATATTGGAAAAAATTGACTGTGAACATAATACCATATGAATATATTTTACAGGCCAGATTTACCGTGTTTAATTTAGGGCCCCTGTATTATTTTTAACAATAATCGATTGATAACTTTTTACTTAAGCAGCAATGGAAATGGTAAATAAAGTAAAATTCATTTCATAAAGCGCTGTCAAAATAATATGCAATAGTTGTTTTTGATCAAAATAATTTTTATACATTAACGTTTATTAATTTATTTTTAATGGTTAAAAGTTTTCATTTTAATGGTAACAAAGAAATTTAGTTAATAGAGTTGCCATAAATTATATCATAGTAAGTTCATGCTTCATATTTTGCCGTCGCACACAATCCTTCATATTATCAATGTCCATGCAGAAAACGTATTATCAAACGAAAATGACAATCCTTTCACACAGACACCGTTTTCCGCTGTTCCGAGTTTATTTATCAACCAAAATTTAGTACACTGCAATTTACGACAGCAAAATATTTCTTCAATACGAGTTTAGCGTGCCAAATTGGAATATCAGAGTGAATTTTGCTTACATATCAAAAATATTGGTGTTTTCATGTTAAATGCATTCTATATTTAGAGCGATGACAGCTGTCAAATCATAAATTATTTATTTATCAGAACGCTTGAACCATAATTTCGTAAATACGACACATGGCAGCGATCTGTTCAAATAAACATTTGATAAATTTAATTAAGCTCAACTGCATAGTTCTGCGCAAAATGCAAGTTTTTAAGCCAGTCATGAGTCATATTTGAGCTCATTCCCAAATGCATTCGGACTATTGATTTAATAAACGATTAGGAAGCGTGAACCATATCTTATTAAATAATATATGTGAAAGACAGTAATTTTATATTTTGTATAAGTGCTTTCAAAGCATGTATCCAAAATTAATATAGAATAATATATTACTCAGCGCCTTCCATCACTAATTTTTTTTTATATATTCAGTTAGTTATAAGATTGTCTTGAATTGGTTGACATAAAACTTTACGGTGACTTGTAAATAAAATAGTTTTCATATATTTTTATTTAGGCCACGTTAGCAGAAACCACTCCACCAAAACAAATATCATCATAGAAAATGACTTTTTATTTTTTAAATACAAAAAAATAAATTACAAACCTCCGCCAACTACAAAATATCCCGCATGACTGATGGCAATTATCGAATTTTATATTTATTTGGATTTTTTGACGCTGAAAAAAATTAATATTATTTTTAATTTTTCATATTTGAAATTACAGCATTCATGGCTTGATCTATTTAATTATATTCATTCGGCAATGAACAACTTAGTAAAAATTTTAATATCGATTATATTATTATACTTATTTTGATATTATATATCGTGCGTCGATTTCGAATCTTATTTCAAAGTAAACAGTCAAAGTTTGCTTATCCAAGATAATATCGATACCAACTTTAACACATCTAAGTACAGCAGTTTACGATAATATAGTAATCTTAATACTACAAGAGCTATCTGTATTCTTAAATTAAATTAAGAAGTAATTTATTTACATAAAAACTCTCAAAACTTACGTAAGCAAAGTCTTGTTTGGGAATGATTGTTTAATTAATATTTTTCTTTCTAATTAATTGAATCTATATTCGATCGTTTTCATGGTATTTTAGTTGGTATTAGAGCTTAAAAAATATTTATTAACAAGGTAATAGATTCATAAGATAAACTTGATAACACCCAACAACAAAGAGTTGTTATGATATTATATTACTGTCAGTGGCAAAAGGTATATGCTGTAGAATTGAAAATTAGAAATGAACAAGCGAACGATTGGTGTATTCAATGACGAACACGTAAAAAACCTTACATTTTATTTTTACAAAATGAACATAAGAAAAATGCAATATCGCTGAAAATTTTCATCGATTTCCTAAACTATTCAAATATCTGGAAATATGTCAACAAAAAGAGGTAAAAGGATTGTTTATAAGAGTTTATCGAATTTAGCAGGCTTTACTTCCAAAGTCCTATACCATGATCAAGTGATCTTTTTAAATTAAACCACAAATATTCATTTGTTAGCAAGTATTCGGCTCTAATAACTGTTACTTATGCGGAGAAATAATATTATCACAATTAGAACAGTCTTCTCTTGGTGTTGTCTTCCAATCACAGTTATCAAAATATAATCAAAAATTTAAATTATCTGCCTGAACAGACGAAAAACAAATGTTTTTATAAATTGCTACACCATTTTTTTAGCCAGCAACGTTCTTCGTTACATTAAGACATTTCATAATTCAGCTTTTGGGAGTAGCACATTCCACATTCTATAAGTAAGTAGGTGCTAGCTGAGCATTTTCCTTTCAGAGATATAATTTTGGCACCATTGTTATGTTAATGACTAGGTGGAGCCTATTTTGAATAGAAGCAGGGGTCGGAGTTTGAGCAAGAATTTAAACCTTTATCAATACAACTTAATGGAAAGTACTAAGGATTTAGGGTTGTTATATAGTGAGTAATCTTTGTTAATATAGACTACGAGTATCAATATTGCCATGTTATTGCGTTACTTCGTGTATACTCTAATACGCCACGTTGACTAAATTATTTTTAATGCTTAAGAATAAATTATAATTATTATGATAATAGAACAATTGGATACTAATTATTTACTGTTTAAAATTGTACCGATATACTTTTAATTAGTAATTAATTAATTAGTAAATAATAATATAAAAAAACTTTATTTTAAAATATTGTATATGATATTAAACAACGAAAAATAGTTTTAATTGTTCGATACATTATATATAAATGTAAAGACTATCTTTAAAATAAATCTGATTTTAGTTTCATGCACATAGCAGTGGTAAAGAGCGACTATTCACTAGTATTATCCAATAGGTAACCCAGTCCATTATTTAATACCATAAAAACGGGATTATCTAAATGTCAATCCCGGGATTTCAGGATTCCCTGTAAATGCTGAAAAATAGTTCATATTTCAAATAAACTATTTCATTATGAGCTACAACGTGTACCTCGGTTTATTCATGTAAAATACATAGTTTTTTTTATACCTAATACTAATAATGTATTGTGGTCTCTTCTTCGTATATTTTGTAACAGCAGTTTTCAATCAATTAGACATGGAACACAAAGAAGAATCACTTCTTAAATGAATGGAGGACAATATTGCTAAGTCGAATTGAAGGACAGGTTTTTTTTTTGGATTCCATCTGGTAAACCTTACCTTAATAATAGAACAAATAAAAGTACATTTTTGTTTTTTTCTCTTTTTTTTAAATGAACGTCTGATTCCCAAAAAATAAAAGCACCATTTCAATACCCAAAAAAGTCATATTCACATTTCAATTGAAGTACTAATGGACACAAATCAACACTAAATGACCAATTCCGGGATACCGAGATTGAGAAAATATGAATCCCGAAATCCCGGGATCATAAAAAGGGTTCGGGATTGAACGCTCTCCTGATAAACACGCATTTATTGTAATCTCAATTTCCTAAACGATGATTATTTATACTGCAGGCGCATTAAATAGTTTATTTGTCTTGTATTAAAACCAATATTATAACCATTACTCGTAAGAACCGCAAAAGAAACCAATGGATAAGGAAGCAAACAAGAGTAAGAGATGTGTTAGAGGTCACCAAAATGATGAAATGGCGGTGGGCCGGACATGTCGCACGGCGAACGGACAACCGCTGGATGAATGCAGTCATTCAGTGGTACCCGAGAGACACTAAGCGGCCTCAGGGGCGCCCCAAAACCCGCTGGATTGACGAACTTGTCAGGTTTGGTGGAAGTACGTGGCAGTGCAAAGCTAGGAATTGAGAAGAGGGGAGGGAACTGGGGGAGGTCTTCATCCAGCAGTGGATCGACCCCGGCTGAAAATGATGAAAACCAATATTACAATTCTAATGCAAGCTTTGGTAGCTCAAATTATTTACTACAAAGTACTCGCTTCGAAGTAGATTCAAATTAATTAAGTATGTTTGCTTTATGATTAGAACTAGGATTTTTTACCCGGCTTCGCCTGAGATAAAGGACGTTTATTTAGACGTTGGCTCGCTATATCGAAATTTGGTTGAAAGTTAAAAATATCACCAAAGAACTGTACCTCTTGTATTTCCCACAAAATATAGTCCATCAATTAATAATATTCTTAAAATTTGAAAATAGCTGTAATAAAACATAAAAACTTCCCCATTTTCACTCTTGATGGGTGCTTCGTTGTAGATGTAATCGGTCTAGTTCAAGGCAAAGTGAGGATTTTATCGACACAAGATATAATATCTCAAAATAATACACCTTCAGACATGCAGACCTTATTATTCTCCCAAAGTTTTTTGGGTTGGATCGTTCACAAAATTAATGGATTACTGCAAAGAGTGTCAATTTTTTCAATGGTGAATCCCAATATGCAGCTGTCTTCTATTGATTGTCATTATTGAGTAGTTTTAATGTGAATGGCGTTGTGTGTTCTTCACGATACTTGTCACATTAAATTCCATCGACGGATCTTTGAAACTCGTTGAAACTTTGACGTTGTGTAACATCAGTAATATTACATGGAATTTAACAACAGTAAAAGTTTCTGGAGTGCTCAGTGTAAGACCGTAGCTGCATTGTCAAGACAATATTACGTTTCTCAAATTGCTTTCCAGCAATTATGTTAGCAAATTCATTTACTACCGATGCGTTAAAAGCATGAAATGAGGATGTTACTAATTTTAAATGATGGATAATTCTCCGCTCAATCTTTTGATTTTTGATAAATTTTACATAAACTATTATTTGTGACGTCTCTACTACAAAATATTTATAGTTGCTTAGCGACGTATCGTTGACAATCACGGAATATTTGATACGGGGCGGTCGCTAGGTGATCGACGATTGTTGATTTATTTTCGTCAATGTGAAACGTCAAAAATATAGCGTTTTCAGGTTTAGGTTAAAAGTGAAATGTTGAGAGTTGAAAGCTAAAAATAACGCAGTTGAACTAACAATTTTAGCCAGAATTACGTGTGAAAGTTTCACGTAGCTAGTGTACGCTGTTCGGGAGGAGTTTTGTGACCGACAGACATACAAGCATACAGATTTCCACATGTATTTTGTGCGATATAGTAGAGATTGTTTTTGAGTTATATGAAACTTATTAAAGAAAGTGTATCTTAAGTAAAACATATAAATGGTTCTTTTATTAGCGTTTATTTAGTTGAAACGTTAATCAATAATAACTTTTTGCAAAATAATACGAACGCCACTTTCCGACTGGAGATTTAAAAGTCATTTCCGGTTCACGCCCACTGTAGTTAACGTTCGAAGATATTAATGAAATTTAATAAAACATATTTTCTTTGACAATTTAATTAATCACAAAAAAGGCCGGTTTTCCTAAGTTTTTAAACATTTCAACTTCCTGAAATTAGACAAACAAGACGTGTGAGTGACTAAAATTGAGACCTATAATTTTTTGAAAAATATGAACAATATATGGCAGGCTTGTTCTTGAAATATATCAAAAAATCTAGTCTTCAAAATAATTTTTATGTGTATTATTTATATAAAAAATACAAAATTATTGATGTACAATCCATTAATTTGTACATCAAAATGTTTAATAATTTAGAACAAGATATTTAGCAGATTTACTGACACAACATTAACTATTCGAAAAAAAGAACATCAAGGAATTGTAACAAAATTATTTTTCCTTGCTTTGCCTTAGTAAAATTGTCAGCAACATTATCAATATCTATTTTATCTGCTTCTTGGTGTTCTATTGAAAAATTGCAAGATTATTTTATCGCAAATTGCTCACAGTCGCTGTTCAATAGTTTTTTTTATTTATTCTAACCACAAAATGATAATGCAGCATCTTGTGACTGTTAACAACAATTCTACCTGAATATTGAGGCTTCATGATTATCCTCAGATTGTTTTTATTTGCATATTACCTACGGAATTTTCAATTCAAAAAGACTATATTTTGTCAATGAGTAAAAAAAACATTCATTCACTATTATTTTTATCATTTTTACTGTTCTGTTAGGATATGAAGTTTTATTTATTTTGGTATGAAATTTATTTTTTAATTACAAAATTCTGGCGCCTCTCCTAGCGATAGTCCGTGCTTCCCTGGTCGGAAGCCACTGCTCAAGATTGAAATACTGGTTGAAGCAAACTAAGAACCATGAAGGTTATAATATAACCTAGTAATAGTATTTTATTGATTGAATTGAAATTCACTTTATAAAACTTCATTATAATAAGGTAAAATATCAAAGGATTTATTTTTACAAAATTTTATTTGGTAGTTGATAGATATTTCGACTTAATGACATCATCGAAACTATACTTATATTTATTTTAGCTTAACTATATGCTTTATATACTGTTTAAAAGATATAGATGGACAATATGTCAACTCACGTATTCCAACATCGTAAAATTCATTTAAAAAATATTTTTTTAGCGTGCCAATTGTGTTTTTGGAAAAAAAAGCTTACTTGGTATTATTAATTAATCGTTCAAATAAATGTATTGAAATTTTATTGATTATGCGTAGTTACATGGGCTTCTTGTAATGGCGTAAGTAAGGCTGATGAATTAATGTTTGTTTCTGAGATTGGTGCCTTGACTATATCTATAAATTTCCATTTATTCTAAGAAATTCAGCATGAGGCTCTTATCACACAAATGCTATTGAGATTCTTTTAAGAGATGTTTCAAAAATTGAGAATCAGTTTTATTTTTCTTAAATGATTTTATATTTTCTTTAAATCTAGTTGAAATACTCCTTCCTGTCTGTCCAATATAGATTGAATCCCGATTTTTGAATACGTGAGTTGACATAATATTGTAAATGTCTTCTAAACAGTATATATAGCTAAGCTAAAATAAGTTTAAGTAAAGTTCTGACTATGGCGTTAATCCGAAATATCTATCAACTACCTAATACAATTTTTTAGAACTAAATACATTGATATTTTACCATATTAAAAGCATTATCATCATTATTTACATTCCATTCAGTATCTCATTAAGCAAAATAAATGGAAAAAACTAAACACAAATACTTCATTCCGAATTGAGATGAATATTGTTATCGATACGTTAGTCTTAAAAATTTGCTGAAGCAACTGATTTATAATAAAATCTGGACCAAACTGACATTTTGATAAAGGATAACACCGGTAGTATATAGTATCTAGTATATATAGTAGTAAATAGTAATAATATCTATCTCTTCGTGTTTTTCTTTCATGACAACTTCTCCTATTGACTACAACGGTTGCACGCCGATCCACCCAAAATTTGTTGACACAACTACAGAGAACAGTAAAGAGAAAAAAATAATGATTTGATGAATTTCCATATTTACCATAGAATTTTACATAGAATTCCATTTGAGCAGTTTTTACAACATCGACATATAAGAAAAGCTTAGGGATTTTTAAGTAGCATTTAACGAGTAATCGAAACCTAAAGTATATCTACACTCGTTTTCTTAGTTTTGTTTTATGTTTTCACGCATGATTACTGAACTAGTTTTCTTACTTTAATTACTGTTTATGACTCAATGTAATTGTTTACCAAGCACCACGCAGGGGTTTGTTTTGCTAAACTTTCCCGCTTCACATTACCTTTACACGTGTCTAAGATTTATTATTAGAAAATACAACTCAGAAATTTATGGCATAAAGGCTTTTCGTTATAAAATTATTAAATCTCTGTTCACACGATTATCGTTGTTTTGAAAATATTATTTACTTTTTTCAATATATTTTCTTTTATTATAAATTCAAAATCTATTTTAAAAACCTACCTCTACACCACCACATAAACGTAAACACTGAAATCATGTATATAAAAACAATATTGAAATAAAACAACATGAAAATTTTTGAAATAAATACTGGAAATGAATAAGCTCGTTTAAATAATTACATACTAATTTCATATAAGGTACAAACTATCTTCGAATGAAATAGCCCGTTCAACATTTCTGAACAGTTTTGTTGTCTCAATAGCATAGTGCTATTGAGAAAAAGTCATAGTTTAACACAGCTTGGGTTATTCATTACTATAACTCAGATAAACTAAAACTTGTAATTTTGTAATATTATGTGAATACATTCGGAAAATTTGATCATCAACAGTCAAATTACTACAAAACACGTTTTGTGGGGTTCTTATTATCAATTGCTTTACAGTATTTAATCTTTTCAACTTGATTATATTGTTTGTTGTTTTTAGTATTTAAGAAGTATAAAAATTTATCAAAAAAAAAAATCATGATTATTTGACGATATGTATAATTTTATCAAGATAAATTTACTTATTTGAAGATGTAATCGATTACAATCAATCCTACATCAAATTAACGTTGTTCTTTACATGCACGATATCCTTGATTCTCGGAATTTCCAAAACAAGTTGTAAGTTAAAAATGGGCAACCCGACGCAATATCGGAAGCTGTCCCCTTGCGGATGTCCCAACCGGGAACAAATAAATGGGGCCCCATAAAGAATGTTTGTTTCCTTCCCTGCACCCGACCGCTCGACCGCTCTTCTCTTCATGTCAAATTTCCGGCCTAAGGCACAAGTCAAACGGCAGACAAAAACACTAAAGTTGCCCAATTTCCATGACGATTTATAAAAAATCAAATTGTTGGTAAATTGTTTGGTATGTTTCTTTTCTATCTAGAAAGAAATAATGCTATATTACATACATACCTGAAATAAAATCAACAAAGCAGATTAATTTTATTATAATATATTTAATATTTTTTTTTATTTTTTTTCTTAGCTAATTAATCATAAATATTTTGAAAATGAATTGAAATATTTAACAATTTATGTGAATTTTGTTCAAAAGAAAGTTATTTAACATATGAAAATTTTAGGTTTGTATGTAATTTTCATTATTTTTCATGCCTCTCTTTTAAGATAACAATCGAAAGTCACCTACGCAATAACGCACTGATAATTTTAAATCCAATTAGATTAGTCTATATTATTTTACAAAAAAATACCAGTAAGTATTAATCATGTTTTCAATTTTCTACGTAAATTCCTTGTTAATGCGATTTATCGAGGAGTGTTACTTCGTGCATAACACTAATTTATCTTTGCGAGCATAATATGACACTAGTGACTTCGCTACATTCTATGACAAATTCGTGTAAATATTCAATTTAAAATCTATTTGTTTGCATGTCTCACCGTAATATTTGGCTGCTTGGATTCATAAAGGAAACATAATTATAAAAACGCTATATTTTCATAATATAACACGTGTTTTCGGCTTGTTTTTTGGTAATTAGTTTATTGGTTTGTTGCTTAAAATTATCTGAATTAGTGTATGTGAGTCAGTGGGAGTTACTTAAATGTGAAATTAATGTGTCAAATGTAATTTTAATAGAGTCAATACTTTTTATATTGGATGAGAAAACAGAAAGAGGAACATTCATCATCTTTTTTTATATTATTAATCATTGTTATTACCAAATACGCTGTAAATTTAATTTTCTCTCGATGCTCATACATGTAAGATAGATTACACCTGTCCAATATGCTGTCGATCTACTAACGCCTATGTTACGAAAGGTTGGCAATCTGTTAAATTTTAAGCTACAGCGGTTGCTTTCTCATACATTACTTGTAAGTTAATATCATATTGGTCTTCACAGTTCACAATAATATAACTAATGGCTATGAAAATTATTAATATGTGTTGGTTAGTTAAATATGTATAAAAAATATTAAACTATGAAATTTGAATTGTTGAGATTTTGTACCCCGACAGAGCCCATTTGTTTGATGTGATCAGATAGTTCTTCGAATTGCATTTAAAAACCAACACGCATGAACGGATGTTGCACGGAAAATTTATCCGTGGCCGCATAATGAACATCAGTGGTCTTTTGGAAGTGTCTCGTGGCCGCAAGAAATTTTTCAATTGTGATTTAAAATTTTAGGCCGATGCATTTACTAAAAAAAGGGACACGCTACTTACTTGATTTTTTAAATCATAAACCGCTACAATGCAGAAAATTTGTATGTATTATTATAATTTCTTTAAAAATACGTACCATATTTTTACAATCCTGTCATTTACAAATGTTGTATTTTATATTAATATTATAGAGTTCTGCAGGTTTGTTTTTCAAATATGTCTCAAAATCTATTAGACATTATATTTTTACACTCTCATCTTTCCGAATGATTGTTTATAGATAATTTCTTATATCCAATTTAACTCAGGGATTGTATCAAATTCCCTTCAAAATTAGAAAAATAAAGAATAACATAATATACAGATGCTTTCATATTTATAAAAAAAATCACTGTTTTACTTTATGCATTTGGAAAATCTATTGTCAATGATAATTACACAATAGTAAAATGAATTTGTTATCTTACAACAGATAGAATTACTTAATGCACTGCACACAAATTAACCCGATGGGGTTACCTTACTGATCCCAATTAATTTTATCGAAAAAAGGATTCCTATTTTATTAAAATATTCATTCATTACAGATACGTTTTCGGGCCGCATACGCACTCAATACGAATAAACACATGTCGTATTTATTTTATATTACACATTTTTCAATATAAATATTTATTACTATAGAACCGTTGGTGGCCGCAGAAAAATTCTCTGGTGGCCACATGTGACCACCGTGGCCGCACATGAGAACCGCTGATCTAGATGCTATTTTTTTTCCTAGAGTTTGGGATTAGCTTTGTCGTATTTTATCTTGTATATAAGTGATGTAAACTGTTAGTTCGAGTTCATTCGTGTACTCGAAGGCCTGACGTGCCCAGAGGAAAAACTCGGTTGTTATTGACGAAATACCTGAAAATGTACAAAATCTCAACAACTCAAATTTGATATTGAAATTCCATCAAGCAGCCTCAGTCGATGTTGTAAATTATATTACACTATAATTATTGAACAAACCCAAAGTAAAACTGAAATGTTTTAGTAATGCAAATATTTTATTTATATGACGTTGAATACATTAATGAAATCTCCCTTTCCCTTTTCAAAAATATTTTGAAATTTACAAAATTAAGCGGTTGAACATATTTAACATAAATAATAAGTTTATTGCCAACTCATAAAATTATTGTACCTCTGTGGAAAGGTTTTTAAATAATTATTAATCTTTGAGTCTTGTCGGATCCGTGGAGCAGTAACCAACGTCGTTGGCAACGATTACAGATATCTCCGGTTCAAGTCTCATCACGGACATTTTCATAAACTGATTTTTCAATCGATTGATGTTCGTAGCCATGGATGCTTTTGATGCCTAAAAATTCCCTTCTACCCATCTGATCCTAAGATAGTTAACCACTAGTCTTGTCTTAGCCATATCTTTCTATCCCTTCTCTCTTCGCATAAAAAGAGGTTGAACTACTAAGTAAAAAGCAGTTCTCGTAGAAAAACTTCTGTTAAGATAAATATAAAGTATAAAATTACGTTATACATCTCATTCACAGTGTTCTTGCATGTATGTATTATATAATATTATGTAAAATGGCTGCGGGGCAAAACGTCGGCCATATTTACTCTTGAAATTATCTCTCTTAGTATTCCGCCTTTAATTCTTCCGTCACTATAATTGATACCACATAATTTTTTTTGAAATTCCCTGAAATATGTCTCTGTTATAAAAAAGTGTCTGAGCCCCTCGCGGTGGTCCTGTCTAAACTAAACTGGAAGTATGATTAACCAATAACTGAAATGAAATTCCCAATAATTTTATTGCAAATCAAATTGAAATACAAGAAAAATTAACTAAGCTTATTTCATTTTATTTAATCAAAATTGATTTTGGTTAATTTATTAAAAACAAATCGTTTTAAAGTTAAAAAATATCTCATTAATATATCGAATCTGCAAAGCTTTAATTTCATACATAACAAAGTTTAAAATTAATAGTTTGTACATTATATGATTCTTAATTATTCATTCTCTTGTATTTTATGATTTCAAAAGCTATAATATTTTTTTATATATGTAATTGTGCCTCTATCACGAGCCTAATGTTGAGGATCCTCAAATTGAAATAGCTCACCTCAGCAATTCTGGTACAATCTCAATCATATCCAGTGATGTGCTAACAGTATCTGACACATATTGCTTTCGTTATAGCAAGCATGTTTTACCAGCCGGTGCCTATGTCCTTACAATGGATATCCACAAAAAGGGATACGCATTTAGGTCACATGTTTTATTCTTTATTATTGTTGTTCAGAATACCGTTTTGCTAATCAAATATATTGTCATTCCATAATGAAATGAAAAAAAGAATTCATAGTGAACACAATTCAATTAAATTGATTTTATCTATTCTTCGTATAGCCCGAATGAAAAAGTTGCAAAATAAATTCATGTAAACAAAGGATTATCAATATAATGCTCTAAAATAATGTTTTAAAACTACACATTGATGAAATGGGAATACTGGTACTTGGTTGAACTCATGTCTCCACGAGAGAAGGGCTGATGAGGGTCAACTCACTGAAACTATGACCTGCTACGTTTAATAAATTATACATCATCTTTATGAAAAGATCGCTTTAGAACATTCTCAAAGTATGTATGTTTTAAAAATTAAATTAAAACAAAATTTTACCGTTTTGTAAGCTTATGCATGCACGAAAAAGATTAAATACATTTCAATATTGACAGCCTTATTATAACATTTTAGAATATTTAATAAAGTCTTCGTATTTTACTACGGGTTGTAAATAATTGCACTTTGTGTTAGATAGTATTCACTTGGTACACTTGAACTTTTATTTCAATAGTTTTCACTTTGGATTAGATAGTATAAGCTCAGTACAGATTTTAATAATTTCCACTTAGTCACTGATTCTTTTAAAAACGTGAGTTAAGTTGTAGAAGGTTATGTTAGGGTTGGTCTGGTTTGGTTTGTGTAATTTATTCTAATGCCCAAGCAAAGACAATATAGGCGGCTTAATATAAGATAGAAATTAAGTGACATTTCATTACAGCTTAGTTTGACATTTCATTACATATTAAGTGAAAACTATTTTATCTATGTGAAAATATTTTTTCGTAAGTTTAATATATTTCTTCAGTGTTAAAATATATTTATTATGTGGGATCGCTTTATTTTTAGTGAAAAAAATTGTTTTTTGTGGAATGTATTTGTTACAAGTGAAAACTATTTTTATGAAAGTGAATATGATCTAAACAAAAGTACATTTAATTGTAAAACTTTTATTACTATCAACTCAAAGCGTACAAGGTTTGCAATATCCTTTATCATTGATAAGTAAATTTTCTTCACTCAGAGTCTGATGTAAAATACAGAGAAGCATTCACATGTCTAGTTTGTTAATTACCCCGCAGCCTCTGCTGCATTGTATTTGAAGGAGATATTACTGTATTTATAATATTTAATTGTTGCCTCTGCATTATATTAAAAATATCAATAATATTAAAATTATAAATTTGGGTCTATTCACCCAAATTTATATTTTTAATATTATTGATACTGCTTTGTTGTAATATTATTTGAAATCATGAATAAATGAATCCAATTTCAATCATTAAATAAAAAAATGAAAAAATCTAATTAACGACTCAAATACAAAAATGTTATTTTCGTACCACTAGAAAAAAGTAGAAATTATAAATTATTTCTTCAATCAATATTGTCAATTACTATGGAGTTTTGAAATGATCAAAAAATACTTTAAATACAAAGAATAAATTTGTACAAAACAAGAAAAAAAAATTTCAAAAATCGTGCGAATCAAAACAAAAAACACAGTTGGAAATGGTTTTAAAAAGTATTTTTGCCCTTTTTGATAGCGAAATATTTATGAAGATCTGTGAGCGTCTGATAAAAATAATATTTTATATTTACGAGCCCGTCAGCATTTTACCTTTACCTCTTTCCTCTCGTCCACAAATGAAAAATAAATACTTCCGTTATTGTCATTTGCCGTTACGGGTCTCTCGTTAAACGCTATCTTGTCCGTTATAAGGGTCCTGAGAATCGTTACTGCAACAATGAGTTCAAATAAATTTCAAAAGAGGTTTCGTTACCGACAGTATTGATGTTTCACGTTAATGATTAAAAATGTGTCGCGCACTGTTCGTTTCATATAGGTGTCTATTAACAATAATTTCTCATCAAATTCTTCGAAAAAATATGAATCGGTTAAACAATTATAGTTATTGTGTATTGAAAGACCATACATTTTCTCAATTTTGCAAAACGTCAATATTCTTTATTACGTAATATGAAAAATTGTGGTGTGCTTACCTCGTTCGATCTATTGCAAGCCCAAATATTTTCTTAGACTGAGTAATGATTTAATTCTTTTATTAAACTTGATAATGTAGATTAATAATATCGTAACAGGCTGGAGAGTGGATTGATTGTATGGGCTCCAAAAATATACAATAATGGCAGAGAAGATTCAGTAGCAATCTATTTAGACTTAGAGATATGAGGGTTTACAGATATTACACGAGGCTTTAATCATCTGACTTTCTCTTATGCATGTCGTCGCTTAATAGTTTGAAAGTCTTAAAAGAAATATTTTTACCTCACCCCATATTTCTGTCGGGGTATCCATAGCCAAAATGACAACTCTGTGATTCTTGGGTTTATCAATCCTTTTGTTATTGATGATTATTCGATAAATCATGAACATGAATCATGTTTTTTCTAAAATTTTTAATCAGTTTGTAAATGGTGATGTCACTAGGAAGAGCTTCATCGGTATTGATTCGGATGTAGACATATTCTGCATGGATGTGAGTGCTTTCAGAAAATTACTGCTCTTTATGTTTTCAGGTAGATGTTGTCGACAGTTCTTCAGTAGACTTACTTGCGAATATTAACAATGTTTGTATCGTTTCTCAAATTGCAAAAGCAATAATCAATAAACAATTAATATCTTATCAATAAATGAAATCACGAACCACCATGCAAAACAAATGTAAATTTACTATCATTTATGTGAACATTACGAAAATACTTTTGTGTAAAGGTGGTGGCAACCATGTTATCGACAAACAGTAATTTATCATAATCCACTTAATACAATTGGTAAGTTGCGACATATTGCTGTTTGTCAAACGATTTGTCAAATTGGTCTTTTTGATGTGGCTTTCTAAGACGGTAGTTCTTAGAACAAATACCATTATTCGTGGTTAATATTATGTGTGGTTGATTTCAATTAACATATTTAGATTACTTTATCTCAAAAAAGAAATTAGCACATAAATTTCCGATAAACGAGACGAAACAACCACAATTTTACCGCCAAATTAATTTTACTAGTCGGTTGGCAACTATACTTTATAATGCTCTTTTATGGCATAAATTATGTTTTCATATTCTGAGAAACGTATTTCTTTATTTTCATCAAATAAAATACATTTTCTAATTGCATTTTGTACGATATAAATATAACTACATTTGGCGGTTCATTTCTACTTTAAAAATAACTTTCCACCGCTAGGTTCTTTGCTGTTTTTCAAGTACGCAAACCTCAAAGCTTTATGATGACTTTGTAAAAAAACTGCATGGTTTACGTTATTTTTAATAACGTTCCATATGTGCTTTGTAAAATCTATACGCTCAACATATATTTAAAACTAAAAAATTATTAATTTTAACAAGATTTAAAAAATTAAGTTATATATGAGAACAGCAAAATTTTATAAAACATTTTCGAAGTCTATCATTAAGCTTCAAGTTTACCACTTAAAAAAATTGATTATCTGACATTATCGTGTTAAAAGTATTGCATTTATTTGACATTCGAATATTTTATGTTTATAAATTCTGAACAAAACTAAGGGAAATATATATGTCACAATCCATAGTCCATTAAGTGTTAACATTTTCAATTTGATAGAGTTGTCAAATTTCGCAAAAGAAAATCATTCGTCTTATTTTATTTTATTAATTTATTAATATTATCAAATTAAATATTGATAATCATTGCTATACAATTATTGTTGTTAAGATAATATTTAATTCGACATCTTCAGAAAACAATTTTAATGTTATTTTAAAGTGCCAGGCCAAATAATTTAAACACTTTTAATGTGTTAACTGTCAATTCTTGGTGGAAAGGCATTCTATTTTAAAAAATAAAACACCAATTGTTTGTACTGATTTCACATGTAATATAATGATCAGAACCGATTTCACTCATCACAGCATTATCAACTGATGAAACTGGTCCTGGCCTTTATAAACATGTGGAAGTAGTACAAACAAATTGTATTTTATTTTTTAAAAAATAATATAAACTCGATGTCCATTATTCATATATTATGTTTAAGTTTTTTTTTTCATTATCCATGTCTGCTCCCAACGTGGAGCATATGGCCTCCTAATGGAGGTATCTCAATAGAATTTTTTCTATGAGAACTGCTTCTTACTCAGTTGCTCAAACTCTCTTTTTTTAATAGAGTAGGGATAGAAGGATAGAGCTATGACAGGACTAGTGGTTAGCTATTTGTTCTAGGTACGCCCCGTGAGAATCGGATGGGTGGGAGGGATTTTTTCAGACATCACAAACACTCAGACTACGAACAGAAATCCGTAAATCAATTGAAAGATCAATTTATTAAAAGTATCCACACCGGGATTTGAACCCGAGACATCCGTAGCCGTAGCCAACGACGCTGCCAACTGCGCCACGGACGACGAGTTTTTTTTAATAAATTTATATTTGTATGGTTTATTTGATATTGGAAAACTTTATAAGACATTGAAAATATATTATAAGAAAAGCTTTGCATTCTTCTCTCACCTATTTACCTACGAGTGAGTTCGAACAGAAACTCACTTCCCAAACCACTCGAGCATTTGACCATAAAATGTCTACTTTGAGACGCGAACAGCAATTCAAATCGTACGTAACCGTAAAGTTTGTTATTTGTATTGTTGTTTTACGGACGCCCAGGTACATCTGCCCTGCATCCTGCGAGAGAGATACAAGTTTATCGTGCTGTTCCGACAAACATGCAAATGTTACGAATATACGGAATGGCCAGGCAATTCCAGCCATCAAGTCGCGAATTTCCGAGAAGCGACATTTATTGCGCATTGAAATGATTAGTTTTCCGAAGGTTTTCCCGCTTTTTGAAACATTGCGCTGCACGCCGGACAAAAAAATGCCCATTTAACAAATTCTGCCTTTAAATTTTTCGGGTAATTGCTTCCAGGCTACAAACACATTATCTGTATTCATATTTTTATATGCCAATAATATCGTTTGTAATGTTCTTTCGTTTCAGAATAATACAAATCTGACAATTTGTTTTAGCTTTTACGTAATGGCTCAATCGCTCAAGATTGGATAGCACACCAAACTAGAAAATAAAGTTTTTACACAACAAATACGCAGTACCTACTTACACGCTGTCTCTTGTTGCCTTCCCTTGCTTAACTAGAATCTTCTTCCAATATAACTTAAATTTTCTCCTTTTTCTTCATTTTAAAGCAAATTGCATTTGGATTTGTTGTAGCATAATAAAAACATATTCTCCAGGTGTAACCTGTCAATTGTTGGTGGAAATGCATTATTTATGTTAGGAAATAAAACACAATCTGTTTCGCACAACTTCCGCATTTTTATAATTATCAAGACCAGTTTCATTTATTACGAGCATTATCAACTGATGAATTATATTTTTTTTAAACATTACTACATATTTTTTTTATTTAAAAAACTAAGAAAATACGCTTAAATTTCTTTATAAATTAAATTTCAAAAAATTATCATATTTCTTTCGTCCTTAGTACAATCTGTTTGTTAGTTTGTTTGTACAATCTGAAGTATACGTGAAAATATAATAGAAAACTGGAGCTTTTAAATAAAATTTTAACCATCCTTATACAGTATGCATTTCTTGTGATATAGAATATCACACGTTGCCTCATAGAGCACATTTCGCCTCATAATATGCTTTTATATTCTGAACAATGGTCTTTTTCAGTGGCAGCTCGGTTTTTATTCAATCCAATTCAAATCACTTTAACCTGAAATTCGCTTCAACGATACACTATTGAATATGTGACTTTCGACACACACAATATTTACTTTAGTCCTATTGAGCTCGAAATTCTTCACATAAATTCCAGTGCGAAAAATATTTTGTTTTGATCGTGTTCGTTCAACGACAAATAAATTCATTTTAAATGATAACTATTTCATTAAACACATAAAACCGATTGTAAAATAACTATTTATAAATCTTTTATTACATTTTTTATATCACAGGCAGTTCATTTAATCAATTGATATGAAATGAAAAATTATCACAGTAAATGGAAGATAAAAAAGTCTTTTTTTATCAAAAAAAAATTATTTGTGAGAAATATCAAATCGAAAGTAAGTAAAAGGTTTTTATAATCCTAATTTTAAAACTTGATCTAAAAAATACATCCAAAATTACAACTGTTTGACCGTAAAACAATTATATAAAAATAAACTTTATAAATTTAATAAAATCCTGTTCGAAAATGTAAGATTTTGTTTAAATATTTCAATATGCACTTTATATATAAATAGTGAAATAAAACTGAAGTATTTTCTTTCTGCAACTTAAATATCAATACGCATTTGCAATCAACTAACATGTTTAAGGATCTGTGAAATGTAAAAAAATAAGTTTTAATGGAATCATAGTATAATGTTACAAAACTTCAAAATTTGATCACGTAATTTTGAATAAAATGCAGTAGATTGTTTTTCGTTTCCATTTAATATGATCAAATGTTTAATATTCGTTAATGTAATGTAACACTAGAATTTTAAGGTTTTAAATGACATTCAAACCGATTCTTACCATTTATGTGCGACACACTGTGAATTAGGAAAGCTCTGTATGGCCACATGCACTCAAGAGGTAGTTGCATTCTCATTTCTGTTATACCCCTACTCGAAAGCTTTAAACACGCGGTGTTTTATCACACCGGCTCTCCCGGAAAACTGCTCCGGTAGTTATCACTATTTAATGAGTTTTCCGCACAGGGTTTCAAAGGAAATTGCTGCGATGCCCATGAGATTTAACATCCGAAAAACGTTTCTGTTGCTGGAATACAAATTTTAAATCATACACAATTCTTAAAAAGATTCACAAGGCTAAAAATTAAATACCCTAACATAAAAATGTTTTTTTGAAAGCGCTTATTAAACAATGTTTACTTTTCTAAGCGATAAACTAAACACTAGTTTTATAATTACCACATCTTCAATGTCAACAATATTGTTTTTAAATTAAATATGGGATTTTTAAATGCAAGTTAAAAATTGCTTCATTTATTAGGTATCTAATAAGCTGCTATTGGACACTTTAATATTCCCAGATGATTGATCATTGACCCTTTTTTTCACATTATATTTTCAGTCCGTTATAATTTCTGTAACACAGCATGTTTAAGTACTTTTAAATAATTGCCAGGAGTATCTCAGGAATACTTAATTTTCATGCACTATTTTTTGTTTTGATGAGAAAAGGACGTGTATACCGAAAGCTTAAGTCAAATAAGATCTACTTGCGTTCTTTATGATGCCGTGAACGTTTTTAATGCAATGTGATTCATCCTGAAAGATAAGTCAACGTGACCCACCAGTCCGACCTGAGTATATCTCCCCACTTATTATCTATCTTTATATGATGTGCTCCAAATATGATGTGCTCAGCATAATGTATTTAGATGCAAAATTTATAACATTGTCAATTAATACTTTTTTGTTAATCATTTTTGCTGATAAGTCAACTGGTGAAGTCCGAACAGCTTAACAGTGAAGCCACAACTCCGGTTTTTACAAATAGTGTGACAATTCAGAACTATAATATCTATATTAATTATGTTATTCATTCGGTAAAGATCTTGTTATGAAAGAATTCGACTAGGAAAACTACAACTCGTCACATGCTTGTGGCACTTTGGGTATACCAATGCGGCTTTTCAATAAAATTTATGATTTTTTTAAAACCATATCCGCTCCCTATTTGGAGCATATGGCCATCACGTGGTTTCTCTAAGCTTCTCTGTCCCCCGCCAGTCTCCTCGCTTCCTCCCAGGTCATCCCAGCGTCCCGTAGCTCAGCCGAATACATCCTATGGATGGTCATCGGTGGCCTTCCAGGGCGACGGAATCCATCTGGTTGGAAGAAGAGACAGGCAGAATTCATGCTACCCTGGGGCATCTGCAGCACGTGTCCAAGCCAGGTCCATTGTCGCCTTTTTATTTTGGGCGTAATAATAGACTGGTCCGTCCGCTCTCTTACCTCTGAGTTCCTGATAAAATCAAACCACCGTCCCCTAGTATTCGCCGCAAACATCTGTTTTCAAAGCACATTATACGGTTACCTTGTGCCTTGGTGAGGTGCCATGACTTGCAACCGTTAAGCAACACCGTCAGGATGCATGCGTTGAATAAGTGACACTTGGTTCTGACTGAGTACAACCGTGAGTCCCAAGCTTTCCGCATTGAGTTAAAAGTTGCTCCAGCTATCCCTTATCAAATTGCTACCCATTTACGCGGATTGCCATCTCCCGTGATGTGTACTCCCAAGTACCTGAAGCCATCGACCCTCTCAATGTCTTGCCCCGCTCTCATCAGAGGATAGTCTGGGTCCGAAAAGAAACTTTTGCAGAGCACATTGGTTTTACTCGCATTGAGTTTGTGGCCAATGCGATACGAGTTGCTCTGCAGCCTGTCCATTGTTTCCTGAATACCTTCGACAGATTTGTTAAAAATGACAGCGTCGTCAGCATACTTGAGGTGGCATAGTCTCAGATTGGGGGCAACGGCTACACTTTGGTCAGGTGGAATTGACTTCCTCAGGATGAAGTCGAAGATTACTATGAAGAGGAACGGAGCCAGAACACAGCCCTGTCTGACCCCGGTTGAGACCCCAAACCATTCTGTCGTTACGTCACCGATTCTAGCACAGCATTCACTGCCTGTGCATGCATTTGATGACGGCGATAATCTTGGTTGGGATTCCGTACAGTTTTAATATGTCTCATAGGGAAAGCCGGTGCGGACTATCAAAAGCCTTCTCGTTATCAACGAAACAACACGCCAGCGAGCTGTTGAATTCGTTGCTTTGCTGGAGAAATTATGAATCTCAGATTATGAATTTGGTCTGCATAGGATCGGCCAGGAAAGAAACCGGCCTGGTTTTCCCTGGGGATATACATTACTGGTATTCTTATTCACGCAAAGACTATCTGCGCCAAGACCTTGCCAGGCACGCTGAGCATCGTAATGCCCCGGTAATTGTCGCAGCAGAGTGGGTCACCTTTTTGTGAATTTTGATGACCTCACCGTTGACCCAGTCCCTCGGACAGCGCTCCTGCTCCCACACCTTACTGAGAAGTAGGTGTAAGGGCTGCAAGAGCGCCTCCAGGCCGTACTTGAGAAACTCTGGGTGTACAGCGTCCACGCCTGGCGCCTTCTCATTATTTAACCGCTGCACAACAGAGGTGATCTCAACAAATATCGGTGCATGGTCGAGGATGTTTGGCGCTCGGGGGATATCTACAAGTGTGGCTTCGCTGGGTATGTTTAAGGGGTTCGATGGAGGAGAACGGTTTAGCAACCCACAGAAATGATCTCTCCAAATCTTTTTAACACGCTCCGCGCTTGCCTCTGTTGCCCCACTGGGACTACGGATGGGCCCGGGGTTCGATGGTCGTCTACCGCGAATTTCGCGCGTGATTCGAAACAATTTTCTTGTATCATTTCCGCGCCCTGCTGCCTTTGCTGCTTCAATCTGGTTGTTCATTAATTGGCGCTTATCGATTCGCACAGATTTTTTTACTATCTTATCTTGGTACCAATAGTCCGGCGATCCTCGATCTGGTCTGTCTCACTGTCCCTCAGTGCTTTAAGCCTCGCTCGTTCTTCAATTTTCCCCCACGTGTCGTCGAACATCTACTTTGGCTGTCCACTCCTCCTGACTCCTAGCACCTCATGAGCGGCTAACGCAACTGCATCTTTAATGCTAGGCCATTCCGATCCGATGGTGTCGCGTCGGGGGTTTTGCCGGTCATGCACACAGTTGGTGACGTTCTTTCTCACAGCGACGTCGAAATACAGCCGAATTCTAGGAAATTGCAGTCTGTTGACGTCGATCCTCTTTCGAGTCGGGAGCCGTACTGTACGTCTGAGCCTTCCCATCACTGTGGGGCCAAGCAAAAGATCCGTTCCCACTCTCGCATTGAGGTATAAAAGATAAACGAAACTCTGATATAAAAGATTTTGTTTCTTTTTTATCAAAATTTTCATTCATAAAGTTAAAATTCCAAATGACCGTCCTGAAATCTTTATACTTTGTTTTTTTAATTGATACGGAGTGTTGATATAATATTTACTGATGCTTGGGACTATAAAACAATCGACCCACCCTTAAGTGGGCAAACACTGCGACAAATATCTCACAATTGTCTTTATCATACTAGAAAATGATCCACCACACGAAACCCTCGGGTATTTAGATTTAATTTAATATTATTATGGTCTTTGTGCTCCACCAATTATGGTTGATAATAATCATATAGATGGCTCACAGTTTGTATTCGAAACGGTATAAATTATGTCCTAAAATAATGGTCAGTGATAAAATAATTTCAACGAACATCGTACATATAACAATAAATTCACTCTGAAATATTATACGGTTTCCGATATTTTAACGAGTTCACTTAGTTCTTTAATACTTAATACAAGTCTTGTATTAGTAAATAAGCGATCTGAAGGATTTAGGCTAATTGCATCAGGTTTCTTCTTTTCTTTTTAGTCGTTTTTCTCAATGGCGGGGTTGCAACCTTCACCCACCAAAAGAGCTCCGTTTCGCTTGAAGATCCTTTGCCACTCGCTTCTGCACTCCGTTGCTCAATCAAACGATGAACCATCGGTAAGGAGAGGCCCGTGGCGTTCTTCACTACAGTGAGTTGGAACTCTTCCGTGATTTATTCTGCGTTCAACCTTTCATATAACGACAAGCCTCGCAAGATTTTTGGTAGGCTTGCAAGCGATGTGGACGAAAAAGCCGAGTAGGCGTCTTGTATGTACGGCCAAGAGTCTATCCTGGATTTGAGGGCTTTAGCAACGATATCAAGTTAAACGAAGAATACCAAAAAAATCAAAAAAATATACGTACCGATTAGCACTATATTTTTATATAAAATATATTTAAGCAAAGAAATAATTCAGTGTTTGGTTTTTAATGTTATATTTGAATCAAAATAACAGAACATGACCGTTCCACAAAAATCAACAATTCTTCATTCATTCTATGTTAATTTTTTTATTTTTTTATCTGGATGTTATAAAACTACATTTGCACTCTCATGGTGTTACAAAATGCCACGTACGTTACTGGTGTTACAATTTACATAATATAATATATATACAGTAGGTGATGTGTAGGAAGTAGAGACAAGCCTTATCGACTATAATCCCTCTCGAAGTTAATCTGACCGGCTATTAAAGGCAATTGCTTGTGGATGAGGATGGTTAAATACTCTCAACTTTGACATTTGGTCTGACATATCAATTTATGATGCCTCGAGTATAAACGACTTTTTTGTTTACGTTATTTTTCATACGAATTTCATTTATCAAACCCGTAAAGAAAAATAAATATAGATATGACAAGCATCATTTTAACCAACCCATGTGTCATAAACAAATACTGCACCAATCTATTATATTATTCCGTCAGCCGTAATCAAATTTTCAGGGTTAACTTATGCTTACAATAGATTTCAGTAGTACTTGTTAAAACCAATTGATGTAGCTACATTGATTTAAATTGAATGATATTGAACAAATTAATATTCAGCTTTTTTTTAACTTTTATCAAAACTACTGATTTACTTTGAAAAATAACTATTTTTCTATTTATGTATATTGAAACCATATAATATTTTTTTAAACATTAGGTTTAGCAAGAAATTTTAATTATTGTCGTAGACTTTTCCCTTGCATCTCTTTTCCCATGAAAATGCATTTATAATGACTGACTATTGTAATATGAAAAGTAGTCCGTAAATTTGTGAAAACGTGTGTCAATAAGTGTATTAAAGAAATATTTAAACTATTTCGTCATGCATTTCTTTGAATTCAACTCAGGTCTCAAAAATACACTATGGCTGTTATCATGTTTTATTTTTACTGATAACTTTAATATTTTGCATAACATTAAAAGATCATGCCTTAATGAGTAATACTAATAAATCACATTTCTCAACAGGTAGATTTCTCTGAAAATGGACGTTTGAAACATTGCATTACATCTTTTATTGTATTGAATCTATAGACTGTATTAATTTTTGTTATGTATAGTCTATTGAAATTGCTAATGAAGTAAAATTACATTACAAGTTTGGAAAAGAAAACTAGTATCTAAGCATTTTGTAAGTCGTATTATTGCATTGATCTAATTTTTGTTTGGCTTTATTTGGTTGACTCATGTACTCCGATTTTAAAATGAATACACTATTCTGCGTATACCACGTAGTGACCATATGCTTCGAATAGGGAGCGGATATGCTTAAAAAATTCTTCGTATGCCAAAAATTTTTCACATATGTTGCAAACATTTTAATCACCACCTAAACTCTTTTTTCTTAGGGCTAAATATGTGACATACCAAAGCCAACTCATTAAAAATCTTGAATAAATTAAGTGTTTGATTGAAGTTTCGTGTAGTACTAGCGTATGCTAATATTTTGTCTTATATCGTCTTATTTCCTTCAAAAAAAATGAATTTAAAATGTAAATAAGGACACATAGAAAAATTTTTACATTTTTAAACCAAAATAATTGAAGCAGGACATGAAACATTATTATATCTTACAATGCTTGGCTTAATTTCATCTTTAATGGCATTTTTAAAACAAAATGCCTGTAGCCATAAACCTCATGTTAAAATTATTTCATAAATACCTCTTTTTTATAATGATAGGGAGTGGGTGTAGAAGAATAAAACATTACAGGATATATATTATATTCCTTTTGAACAAATCCAAAACAGATTGAATATAAATTTTCTTTTAGAGGATTTGAGCCCTATAACACTCAATAAGGTTTGATAGCGTTCACCACTTACTTGCGGTCCGGTAAAAAAAAATATTTTCAAATTAAAAAAAAATTTCATATATTATTGCTTTTATTTATTTTTACTTTAAAATTATTACATTCAAAAAAACTTCAAATAAATATAAAGCATGAACGCTGATAAAAAAATCAGTAACAGTTAAAAATCAATAATTTTTAAACTTAATCTCACCATGAATAATACTTGAAGGACTATTTCTTCATAGAATGTTAACTAGAATAAGCTCACGATATTTTGTATACCGTATTACACTGGTTCAACGAAAATGGTTTATTTATACATTCAAAGCTTGATCTGATGTGGAGGAGTTTATAAGTTAAGATATAGGATGACGCATCGTCTAAGTGTGTTGTCGTGTATTTCAAAACATCAATTGTATTTAGTGTTAAATATTGAGGCTATTTTTTGGTCCGAGCTTCCGATGAATTCTGTAACAACAGAAAGCCTTCGTAATAAATCTTTATCTCAATGGCACTTTCGATTCGATAGCTATTACAAAACGATAGATTTACGACGCAAAACACCAACATCCGTAATATACACACTTACGAATATTGCAATACACCAATCCAATTCACCACCCAGTGGTGATCACGCTATTCCTGAAATAAACACGATATATTTGTTGAACAAACTAAAAAGGGGTTATTTGATAGTAAAGAAAACCGATAAAAATTTCAACTTTCCATACAAAGAATTTTAATTAAAATCGAACTTATTTATTTTCCTCACTCTGAATAAAAATATGATTCATAAAATGTCTATATAAAACCATTACATAACTACGGTTTTTATTCATTGATTATTGGAAGTGCTTCATTCTTTTGATATGGAAGATTTTACCATTGCATAGGTCTTTAAATCGATAGGAGGAGACATAATAAACGAATACTTTTTTCAAAATCGTAAAAATAATATTTGATCAATAAATATTACAATATTGTATTGATGATAATTATTTTCAATTTCAGCACATAATAATTTTAAGAGAAACAATGGATAATCGTATTCTTAGACAAAAAATAAAAAAGTGCAGTTTTCGTGCTTCTTAAGTAAACTTTATTATAGTTTTTTTAAGCTTTTCTTGATGTATGAAAAAATTGTATATTTACTGGCGAGTTTTTAGGTTATAAATTGATATGCGTTAAAAACACAAATTCGAATTAAAATTAAGTTTTATGTAACGTAATTCAGTTGCCACGCCACTGATTCAATGCATTATATCGTGGAACGTTAAGCATTCAGCGATCGTAAAAAAACCATTTCAGCAAAGCATTATAAAACTTCAATTTATCTTCGCTTACCTTTAAAAAAGTGCAACATTGTCTTGCTCCCGCTATATCGTTAGGCATCTCAACACCTCTAAAAAATGTTCCATTTCCTTGTGACTGGAATATAATATTGATGAAAATTCTCTTGCGAAACTGACTGTAAGTGTTCACTTCTAACTTATGTCTTACTCGTCAAAAGCTCAAAAATGTTCCGAAAAACCAAAACAACTTAATTACTACCATTACACAAAAGACAGAAATGTCAGACATAAGAAAATAAATAAATACATATTTTAATTTAAAAGATGATCTCGTGATGCAAAAGCTCATCTTGTCAAAGATTTGTAGCCATTTCAAAAAGTTAATTTAATATAACCCACACTAAATGCAATTGATATCATAACAATAAATTGTATTGACACAAAATCTCTTAGCAAATTGCAAATAGTTTCAAGAAAATTGGATTATAATTGAGCCAGCAAAGTTTTACACAAAAATCGAATCAATTTTTAAGTAGCAATTCCAGTTTATTTTGTAATTATTTCTTTTAACAAAGATTGCTTGGTAAAAACTTTCATAATGTAATTTAAGACATCGACTGAGGGTGCTTGATGGAATTTCAATATCAAATTTGGATTATTGAGATTTTGTACACTTCCATGTATTTTGTCACTAACGACCCGGGTTTCGCCTTTCGACATCTTCAGGCATTCGAGCTCACGAATGGACTCGAACTGACATAATGTTTCATAATGATTCAACAAGAATTAAATTTTTTCCATCATGTTAATTTAAATTCTTAAAATTCATCCTCCACATAATATAGATCAATAGTCGATTAAATTTTTTGAGAATTCCTCTGAATAATAATACTAATTCTGACTACTGTAGAAAAATATTAACCAAAAAAACCAAGTTTATTAAATATTAGCATGTACATTATTTTTATAGGTAATTTTAAATATGAAAATAAATAAACTTTATAAAACAAGCTTTCATAGAATTAATCCAAAAATTATCATCCGAAGAGTTCTCATCATTCGGAATTATTCTGAAATTGTGCTGCTGGTTTACCATTGTGTTTTTTTTTATAAATGACACTGTCTAGTATGTAGTGCTCACTACTTTAGTATATGAAAATACCATAATACGTGACATGGGTTGGTACTTCAAAATCTGGACACTATATTCCGTAAAGTACTGAAAATACACCACATGAGTTTATGGACGTATTTTTACTCATAAAATATGTATATCCGGCTCCATTTTTTCAATGTTGAAATTTTTTAGACAACCTGTCAAAAGATAAAACTATAATGATATGTGCAAAATTTTTCCTGTGAATATTTAATTTTTATCAAGAAATTCTCACATGTCAAATATAGTTGCCAGTCATGCTTTGTTGATTTTTTACGCTACAAATCTACAAGAAATGATATTTACATATTGTTTTTAAAAATTGTTTCGTTATAATGTAATAGGCAATGGACACAGTATTTTTACGAAAACATCAAAAAAACAAATTATCAACTGCGCATGCGAATAAATCGAAATATTATTTTTAACAAATTTAGTTAATGACAAATCAGACGCAACAGTTTTAATAGATTATAAATTTAAACATCCAATCAGTCAAAAATTTAGCAATGTGAAACCAATTTTTCATCCGCTGGATACTTCATACTGCTATATACCCCGCCTTACACTAAATATTATAAAGATGAATTAAATAGAGTCATTCATCTCATGCTAGCAATAACAAAATCGAATGTTTTTCCATAAAGGTAATAAAATTTAATAGGTTAAGCGCCTACTTAGGCATGACCCGGAAGACTTCGAAATATAAACAATTTGACAAATATGTAATGCAGTACTTTAATTATAGATCGTCAGAGCGAGCTTAGAGCCGGACATATACACTTCACGTTTGTTTGTCACTCAAATCCTTTATCTCTGTTATTAAAATAAATAGTTATTTTATTCATCTTGTTATTACCATTTGTAATTAAAATGTGTACTTGATAAAGAATAAACCGCACAATCGATAGCTGAGTTCAGTGATCGGTTGCTGAGGCTTTTAAAAAAAACGAATATCATCAATATAATTTATTTTCTAGTAGGTCTGAAAGATTAAAATTGATGACTTCGTTATTACTCTTGTAATCATACTAAAATTGAAACGCAGTTCACCTATTATTAATGCAAAAACATTTTTTGTGTATAATGTTAGTATTTTTTATGATAATGCTTTTTACAGTTAAACACACTTATGCTTTATTCCGTAAAGACTTTTAAATATCAAAGAAAAGGATTTTCATATTACAAATTTTGGCTCAGACAGGATTCAACAAAAAAATTATGTTCTCTCAAAGGTTTCAATTCCAACTGTATTATCACAGTCCCATGGGAATACTTCCTACATTTAATTGGTATGAATGAAGTAGCTCAATGTGTTTGACCCATGTTTCAAGTCATCGCAGTGAAACCACTTCTGGTGACAGTTAAAGGATTTTCTAGTGACTATATAGCCCATGGGAAGCAGCTAAGTACACTGAAATATAGGATTACGTGACTTTGGAGGACTCGGTACGCAGCGTATATGCAACGTGGTGCGCTCGGTTTATACGTGGGCTTTTAGCGTTTACCGCTAAGCTGAAACCGACGGCGTCGAATTATGGGGACTTTGACAAGTTTAACGTTTTGCCTAGTACTCAACGATGCCGTCAATTATTTTATAGGAAGTAAGCACTGCTCATACTTGAGCAATCAATATAATTGTAATTACTCACCTTATGGATTGATCGCTCTAGCTCTATTAATAATAATATTAACCTACAATGTAATATTATTTCCAATGCCTTTCATCATAAACCTAAAATTTATGACTAAGTGGAAGCCATACATGTTCAATTAGATATAGAGTTGTTTTTCTTTCTGACCTTCACAAGATGAAATTTTACAATGCATATTATGTTCAAATAATTATTTATGGCCATCGGTTTTCTTTCTATCTCTGTTTTATTAAATTGAACATATTTAACACTTAAATTATTATGCTTCATAAACACACTACATTCAAAGCTAATCCAATAATCGGTAGATACGGCTTTATAAAAATAATAAAGTTGAAGCCAAAAATCTAAGACATGTGTGTTTAAATAAACTGTCATTGTATTCTTCCCATTTGACAAATTCATAATGCTTTTTCCTTTTAGTGTATTTATATATAATTGGCTTCTATTTTCATTATTGAATTCTGACAATTTTCATGAATAATATCTGCTTTGCGAATTTGTTACCTATAAAGACTCTTTAAAGAATTTAAGAATTATTACCCTACTATGATTGTAACATGTCACCAAATTGTCATTAGTAACATTATTTACTTGGTAAAAATCTTTTTTTCCAGATATTTTATTTGATCAATTCCTACCTTACCTTTTTGAAATCTGATACTCAATTATATTCACAATAATTATTTGTATACAATAATAATTACCCTTTTACCTAAACCTAATAAAAATTATTATTATTCAGTTTTTAATTAAAGGGCTGAAACATTTCAAATAGTTTTTCTGCTGATATATCAAATTTGAACTTCCAATATACATTATCTACAAAGACTTACATTTCCAAAAAAGAAACGCATTAATAAAATGTCACATATTACTTTACAAAAGAGTAAATCTGCCATTTACTAAATAAGATAAAATTGCTATCCAAGATCACTCACAATTTGATCACTCTTCTTTTAGATTTATTTTCCATCAGCCCGCATACAACATTACGTACATTTAAAATATTATGAATATATAAAAGATGAACTGCCTGGAGGTCATTTGAGTCACCTCACGTGAGACGAGACTTATAAACACTTTCGCAATCCGAATCTTCATTGAAAATGGAAAGACATTATCTTTGATTAAATCGTTTGTTTATTCAGATGTCTTTTTCACTACTTCATTTATTATTGTGTATTTTTCTTTTCTTCAGAATAGAAATGGCAGATATGGATTGCTTTTTTTTAAGGTGATGAATGTTTTTGATGATACATTTTAATCGTTTTAAAGCACTGTGAATTTCAACAGATGAGTGTTTCACAATATTTGTTTTTTAAATATTTCAATCATAAATGTCTAGAACCTGAACTCTCAATCGATGTTAATATTTCCGTATTTGAAAATCTTTGCAGTTTATTAGAAAAAATGTGAACTGAATTAGAATCTGACCAAAAATATTATTGATCACGATGAATACCTTGAAAAAATTTATCTTTGCATATATACAAAGAAATTACCATAAAACTAAATCCATCATCCGCTTCTTTGAATATGGCTAGCATTTTCTTGAATCTATAGAATGATTCTTAGACACATAGTTGGTTTTATGAAAAAATATTAACTCAGTTGGGTGCTTTTTATAAAATTTTAGCATGAAGTAAGTTGATTGCAGGGTGCTTCGCTCACTTGCCCTCTTCTCCTTACCGTTCACAAGCGTTAATTTTAAATGACCGTATTTGGTGAAGTAGTAAATGCTGAGCGTCTCTACAGTTTTTTTGCTTAACCGAGAGTGTCCCTGTGAGAAACAACTGTTCAAAACTTCGTAGCGTGTACTTGAGTTTGCCGAATACCAATTCTTATATATCAACTTTAAGGTCTCCTCGCTCTCCATATAACGCTGCATTTTTAAATGCCTGATATGTAAATACAATTTAATGGAAAACGCTTTATTATTCACCAAATCAGCGTGGTCGATCAGTACAATATATGGATGGATCAACTTGCGTAGGTCTTACATTTATTTCAGGATATGTTCAGCATAATACTTTACATGTTGATCCATTGACTAACTGGCAAAGCTTAAAGAGTTTGGCAGTGGAACCATCGTGTCCAAAAATGAAATGGATAGAAGTAAATATACCGGACCCTGGCAGAGGTGCCTGACCGTTCCTGCCATGTCCAACAATCAACGTCTATTGCAAGGCTAAACATGGTAGCACCATGATGGACCGTCCCATCGACTCCAAGCCACGGCGGAATACTTGGTTATTATTAAAGGGAACTGAAACTCGAAAATGTTGGGAACCCGTCCGATAAAACATATGTTCTTAGCAACAAAAACTGTTCAGATGCGCCCTTAGTACGACAACTTTGCTATAAATAAGTTTTAGAAGCTTAAGATCACGTTTTATTCGTTTTGTCACAGTTGTTACGTTTTATTAATCTCTGTGAACCAAAAAACATGACACTCTAAAATGATGACACAAAAAATACTAGCGGAATTCATTCACTAGATATGATAATATCAGAAGCAATCCAATCATCGTATGAACGTTTTATACTAAAAATATTCTCACACAGAATAGCAATGCAATAAATAATCTTTAATTTCATTTTGAAAGCTATTGATATTCAAGCCATGCTTTTATCATAAAGGCACGTATTGAAAATACGAATAAAAATTACTTTTTAAGCATGTAACCATGCATTTAATTCCTTTTTACGATAAAAGCTCTACTGTACGATCAAAAGGCTCCAAGTTCGTGCCTTGGTAAGATTGATATCTAATGTAGAATTTTGGATCTGGGACATGTCTTTTCTCCCATGGAAAATATCTTTTGTTCTCCAGTAGATCTCGAATGACGCAATTAAAATTCTCATTAGAATACAATCAGATTAATAGCCAACTTTCTAAATTATAAATATTCTGATTGTCTCCTGGTTTTCATTCTCAAGAGGAAAGGTAAAACTCTCACATTTTTTTTCATACACGTATGTTAATCAAAAATATTGTATTTAAAGACACAGTGTTCTAGTATTAGTATCATACTTTTTGTTATAAAATAATATTTAATACATATATGATAATATAATTACCATAAAGAATCTATGATGTTTTTGAAATTTCTGATTATCATGACTTATACTTTTGTAAATAACAATATATTAATAAATCATAAAAGCGTATGATATAATATAAACCGGCTGTATTTTATTACTAAAGTCTACAACTAAAAGAACTTTATTTTTCAAGAAAATAATTAACAGTTATCACGGTTATCATAATATAAAGTTTTGTAATCATAATTTATTCTAGCATTAAAGTAATATATTGATAAAATACTTTTATGGTTCATTAAGTTAATCTATCTTTTTTATCTTATCTCATCCGCACAGTTTTAATGGCGTCACAGTTTCCCCGCTCAATAATTATTTTCATAACCAAAGGCTCGTGTGTTTTGAATCATAATTTTATTACTCATTGGCAGGAAACGTTTATTTGCTATAAAATCGTGAAAACGGCGATATCACACGCGACACAGTACCACGCGGTGTCACTTTACTTACAATACACCCTTCGGTCTTAATCCATTGGTCTGAAACCGTCGGCTATAATATTTATTTCATTAATTATAAAAGAAATCGTTTTCTAGTGAACAAAGTTTATTTAAAAAAAAAATCTTTTTAATCGGTATTGATTTTTTTTTTCCAGTAAAATTATATTAGTTTTCAGTAATATATCATAATAGTCAGTTACTAAATTAAGCGGACAGTATACCCACAAAATTTCTAGTAGTCAAATTAAATAATAAATAATTCGAAGAAATTCCTAATTTTTCATTCAATATTTATTTTAATTACTAAACATATATGATTTTGTTAGCAACATGGGTGCTAAATGTGTTTTATAGTTGATTTACAAAATCAATCTAAAGGGTCAAAGTTAGGAGAAAATTAATCAAGAGTTTTTTGCGAGACGTTGATTAAAATATTTTTCTTAATTTTCACTTAACATTATTACATATGAATTGTCTAGCTTTAAACCTGTAGAAAATGTCCCTCGCCAACAGTTTTTAGACTGTCTATATCAGTGGTTCTCATGTGCGGCCACCAAATGATTTTTCTGTTGCCACCAACGGTTCTATAATAATCAATATTGATATTAAAAAAATGAGTAATGTAAAATAAATACGACATTTGTTTATTCGTATTGCGTACGCATGCGGATCGAAAACACTTTTGTTATGAATGAATATTTTTAATAAAATGGAGATTCTTTTTTAGATAAAAAATAATCGGGATGAGTACGGTAACCCCGTCGGATTAATTTTGTTGCACTGAATTAAGTAATTCGGTCTGCTGTACGATAACCACGGCTGTTGATCTGGCAATCGTATAATTATCATTGACTATAGGTTTTTGAAATACATAAAGTGTTACAATGATTATCTTCTAATTTTTTTTATAAATATGGTAGCATTTGTACATTATGTAACTCTTTATTTTTCTAATTTTGATACAATTCCCGAGTTAAAATGCATATAAGAAATTATCTTTAAACAATCATTCAGACGGATGAAAGTGTACAAATCTAATGACTAATAGATTTATAGACATATTTGAAAGCTGTAGCATTCTATTAAATTAATATTAAATATAACATTTGTAAATCACAGGGTTGTAAAAATATAGTAGATGCTTTTAAATAAATTACATTAATATATAAAATTTTCTGCCTGCGGTGCAAACTTCTACGACATGATGGTTTATGGTTAAAAAAATCAAGTAGGTAATGAGTCCTTTTTTTTAGTAAATGCAACGGTCAAATATTTTAAATCACGATTGAAAAAGTTAGTGCGGCCACGAGACATTTCCAAAAGACCACTGATGTTCATTATGCGGCCACGGAGAAATTTTCCGGAAGAACCACTGGTTTATAAATATAAAAATGAATGTGCGTTTATTTGTTTGTTTGTTTATTCTGTTCTAACTTTGGGGAGTTGTTGTGGCACACCCGTGAAGGTTTCTGAAAAAATAAATTATATCTCAAATATAAAAAAAAGAATCAAATACAGCGACATATCCTAAAAACCTTCAGATTCATTCGCGTACACACACGGAAATTATTGTGTATCCAAAATAGATATCTTCACGAGCCCGAGATTGGTTCGTACAGACTTTATACTTTACACTGCAGGCATTTAATTTTCAGAAAAATATTTCGTACTAATTTCGGATCATGAGTCAGCCATAAGGCAATACTACTCATAAGTGAAATAATTTATTAATTAATTAATAACAATTTTGTTGGAAATAAAATATATTGTTTGAAAAGTATAAATGAATTTCTATATTGAAAAAATCGGGCTTTTTTCGGGCTGAAAAAAAATCTCGTTTTTGGGTCGGGCTCGACCAAAAAGTGTGATTTTGAGGCTCGGGCTCGGGCTAGGCTGGGCTGGGCTTGAAGATCTCGGGCTTGGACGGGGTAATTTTTTAAATTTTCGGCCCGTGCAGACCTCTAATTCAAAAGTATTTCAATAAACAAAATTAAAACACAAACACTTTCTTTATTTGAGCGGCATTTCAACGCACGCCGGGTATTCACTAGTATACTATATAAATACAGCACATATTTTAAAAATATAAATATATTTTTTTGTCAACAGAAGAATATTATGTTTTATACCGGTTGTTGAGTACGTTTAATTTCTTATATCTCTTAAAACTCACTGAGTACTTGTCAAATGAATAGTAGTATTGTTTGTAAAAAACCAATCACGTGATTTTAATCCATTTGAATATATTCCTTTACTACCAGTATGCAATTTGCTTTTTTTATAATTTAATATATGAAAATTTTATTCTTATTAGCTGTCACAACAATATGAAAAACACAATATTTTACGGCAAAAGCAATACAATTATGCAACTTCAATATGACTTGACTGTATCTGTTATGCTTATTCACAATGTTTTCCCTGACACCCTTATCGCTAGAAAGTGTTTGTTGGCCATTGTCTATTCCGTCTGACCATTAAAGGCGTGGTCACCCACGACCTTGCCTACTCTCGGTAATCCCGGAATGTTAATTTCTTTCATGGGAGAGAGTCATTCATGCGGTTCAAAATATGTCGCTTTTCATAGAAGTCCCAAAATTCTTTACAATAACCTATTCTCCATTTACTACTTTCGTAAATTGGGTTCGAAATTTTCTGAAGCATTCCTTTGTCAAGTAGAAAAACAGCGCCATAATAACTACGGTAATTTGAAATTTTGTTTTGTCTTGTCAAATAATAATATAATACGTCAATATAATAATTTAAAATTCAATTAATATAAAAAGTATGCAATTCAGTACATAGTTAACGTTTTAAAACATGAATTGAAACATTCTTGGCTTTAGATAAACATGTTGCGAACTCCAAAACTAAGCAAATGGTCTTTACTTAGATTTTTACTATAGTCAAGCTTAAATTTTTGCTACTTTTCACTTTACAGTAAGTAAGGTCTGACTTTGAGAATATCCGCATAGTCAATAAAAAATAACTAAACTTGTTTATTTTACACATCTAAAGCACACATAAATAACATATCATGTTAAAAAGTTTTGAAAATGCGTACATATTATACTTTAACACGCACAGAATCATGACTTAAACAACGTTATTTTCAATTAATCTAAAAAAAAACATTTTTCTTTTCGTTTCATAGTTTTTTTTCAATCATTGAAAAATGCTATTTATAAAATAGCTTGAGCCATTCGAACAATGAAATAAAACAATAAAAATTGCAAACAAATAAAAGATACCCACGTCAAATAGCATCTTAAAAAAAGTTGTTTTATCTAGGACTGGTAATTAATCTGTTATTCAACTTCTCTCTTGAGGAAGAGAAAAAAAATAGGATTGGATTATGAAAGGTTTAATATCCAGTAGTTAGTAACTCAACTCACTCTCTTTACTCCTGTTTTGGATGATCAGACAGAAGGTAAGTGGGAAGTAATCAAAAAATCACAGATGCAGTTATTGCTTGATTGGAAAATCATACATTCTAAACATTGACTACTGAGCTCTAGAACCAGAAAAATAATAGTTTTAAATTAAACCGTATACAATATATTTAGTGATGTAATGCTCAAAGCTTTCACTTCAACAGTACTAAATTTGTTTGCTTACAAACTATTCTGTAGTTTCGATCATATTGGTTTTACTGCTTCACGATAAAGTAAATTACGATGGTAGTACAATAACAAAAAAGGTATGAGCGGGAATGGCAATAGTCAATAAACAATCTACAATTGTCTGAAGAGTCTTTGAGCGATAGGTCGAGACCTTTAGAGACATTACCTGCCGGATTTTACTCGCGTCATATCTATACGTTAAGGTATACACAATTGAAAATAGGATAGATATTTTATGTATTATGTATTGTCACATTATTTTTTCTACGTTTTCCAAAAAATGTTTTTATATTTGCTTTTTGATTTTTCATATTTTTTTTTCCGATTATGAAAATTGGCATTTAAAAATATATCATAAAATTATTCCAAGCTATCTATAGCTATATATAGGTAAAACTATAAATATATATGAAAACAAGAAAGGAAGTCAATGTATATGAAAAGTTTTGCCTAATTCATGAAAAGTGTAAGCCCGTTGCCTCATTCATAAATTAGGCAAATTATCTGCCGAGTATCTGCCATCAAAAAGAGGATTTTCATAAATAATTACAACAGGAAAATATGTAGTTTGAAACGGATCTCAAAATGTAAGTTTATTAAACCGTTCATTTTTAGTATAAAATTAAAATTGATAATTTAGAAATCTCACTGACTGTGTTACTAAATGTGGTACATGCTTCGTCTTTTTGTGATATGGTAAGTCTGAAAAAGCATATTCAGACTAACTATATAGCAAGGTTTTTTATTTCTAAGGTAAAAAATGATTCTTATTTCTCAACTTAAAAATGAAGGGTAGGGTGGGCTTAATCTCTTCTACTTGATGTGAAACGACAAAATTAACTACTAGTGTTTGGAGGTGAAAATCTTAAGGGAAATAAATTTAATAGTGTTGAGCTGTCCTATTTAATTTTTTATTTATTCATAATCGATTATTATTGATGGACTTATTAATTTCTAAGAACTATTCATTTTTTAACTTTATTATTTACTCGATGAAGTATTATAATTATTTTTATTAAAATTATAATCATATTCAATCAACGATTTGCAAACTCTGAAAAATTATTACTGTTTTAATATTTTATATGTTCTTTAATTCTGATATTAAAATTTCTACCTGTCTGTTCTACATAAGAAGCTTGACAATCTTTACAAGAAGGACGGTATATGCCACAATATGACAATCTTTATTAAACAATAAAAATTAACTTAATAAAAAGCCGGTTGTAAGCAATAAATTATCTTGCGATATAGTTAGTCTATAGATGCTTCGAAACACGTGTCACATTTAGTAATACAGCCAGTGGAATATTTAAGTTATCAATTTTAATTTAATATTAAAAAAAAGTTACCATTAAAAATATGGCTCAAAAATATGGCTATAACAAAATACAGATTTTTGCATGATTTTATTTTCAGTTACGGTCAGAATATAAAGGTGAGATTCTTCTTTTCGGTTCGTAAAATATCTATAACAACAATATGTTTATTTTTCCCATTTCGATATTGTAATCGGGAAGTGAATTAATAACATACACAAATAACATTATATATTATATAAATTTATCTAAAGATATCAGATTTCTATCATCAATGCTTAATGAAAGATGCTGTTTCATGTAAATGTATGTATTATAATTATTCAACATTTTACGTTTTCTTCATTCAATAAATGTTGGCTCTATTCTTATTAGTAATAAACTGTTATATTATTTTTTATGATTACGTAAGTCTTATGCAAGGGTATTCATTAGTGGCAAAATGCTGAGAGTGTTAAAAGCCCGCAGCACTAAAGTTATGCACTTCCATAACTTACACTCTATTTTATCTTTTAGTAGAAATCTAATGTAACATATACTTTTTTTGCTTGAAAATTTAGCTTGAAAGTTCACATTCAGAGGCTTTGAGTAGATTGCAGTGTCATTTTTCAAAACATTTTAAGCCCCAATCATAATCAATCACATCGAAGAAATTACCTACGACATTTTTCAAAAATCGGTACATTGGCTGTAATAATACTTTATATGACTTTAACGTTGAAATTATTAGCAAATATTTTCCGGTAAGACGAGAATTTTAGTCAACGGTCATGATAATTTTTTCAAGTAATATTAAAGATATTTTTCAAACATCAAATCAATCAATAAATTTATTTTCTTATCACAACTAATTTTTTTTGACTAGTCATTTCTTTTTAAAACTGTTTCACCACAATTAAAAATGATCGAATTGAAAACATATTTATTTTTTTCTATAAAATATAATGATTACCAATTTGTATGTTTTCGTTCACTCAAACTAAACAATTTTAATTGCTTTTAAAAACTCTTATCAAGTTACATAAACTCCTCTACATTTAAAATTTATTCTATTCTAGTCTGTAAAATATATTATCTTTGTTTTCATATTTTTGTTCATTCAAGCCAAACAATAATAATCACTTTTAAAGTGTTAAATAGATTGTCAAATTCACCAAGGACAGGCAAAAATAAAACCCATTATTCCGCAATTTAAATATTTATTATCACGGTCGATTTTGTTTATAACGAACTGGCACTGATAGTTACATAAAATGGCTGAATTAGGAAAAGCATTTTTTTTAATTCAAAATAAATAAAATTTATATACGTTTCGTTTCAGGTTTGTATTGCATCGCATGTATTCTCAATAAAGATGTTTTGATTTCTTCGATGGGAGAGAAGATTTTCTGGAGTCGGCTCATTTATTTTTTCTTGATCGGACCAATATTGGAATTCCAATGGCACCATCCAAAAAGGCATTTGCATGTTGCGGTATCATCGTTGCACATATCAAATGGCCTGCAAGCAAATACGACCACTGTTTGTTCATCGCCGCCAGTGAGAGCCATCTTCCATGCAATTTGCTTATAGCTCAACATTTCGCTACATACTGCAAACAGCGCTTGTAGAATATTTTGATAATGTACTTGAAAAGTTACCCTGTAAAATAAAATTTCCTTTATACTGAAGTTTTTTGTATAAATATAAACAGCAGATTTTTTTGTCGTATTAAGTCATTTAAGTATATATATTTTTTTAATTTTAATAGGAGTGAAATAGTGTTTACCTATTTCATATTTTTTATATCTTGGCAAATATTGTTCTTTTTTTAACTAAATTAATTTTAATTTTAAATGCAAATTTTAAATCAATTTAATGGTTTTTTCATAAATCATCATACTTTCATTTAAATATTATTAATTAATTGTAATAATAAAGCAATCAGTTTTGATATACAGCAAAAGAAAGATAAAATAAAAACAGATTATTCCCTAGGGTAATATTTCAGTAAGAGTATTATAAGTCTAATCAATGTAGATATTTGCAATTTCTTCTAAGCCTGTTAATAAAATTTCACTGAATCCAGATAAATAAACCTTTTTTATTTTTCTTAAGAATCGAGCAATTAAACACTTAACCGCTTCCCCACCTCCAGACCTTTCACGAAATGAGACACAAATAGGGAGGCGGTAAAAAATATTTTTTCCTACCACAGATGAAAACATAAAAAGTAAAGAAAAGGGGATCGTATAAAAATGGAAAAATCCCGAAGTTGCCCGGGGCGTGTTTCCACAGCTGTTGAATAATTACTTCATTTCATTTGAGAAAGACTAATTAAAATTAATGAAATACAGGAAAAACACGTCAGACTCATTAAATCAACCAGCGGTTCACTTCGAAGACTGCGTAGTCAAAGCTCTTGGAAAAGTGTCGTGGCAGCTGCAACTGGAAACTGTCTCCAAGAAAGTCTCTAGGGTGGGACATTTTATGAATTCAAGAATATTTTCTGGCGTTAATATTCTTGCAAATTGTTTATTTTGTGGGAGGGGAAATTTGAATACTTGATTTTTGTTCACGATTTGCATAAGATTGTTTTTTCATTATTAATTATTCATTTAATTCGAAACTGACATTACTGTTTTATAAAATAAGAGTTAATTTTATTTTATAAGCCTTACAGACTTGTCGGCGTCCGTGGCGCAGTTGGTTTCGTCGCTGGCTACGGTTACGGATGTCTCGGGTTCAATTCCCGGTGCGGACGGTTTTCATAGATTGATTTTTCAATCGATTTATGGATTTCTGTTCGTAGTCTGAGTCCTCCCTGCCACCAATCCCATCCTCACGGGGCGTAACGAGAGCGATTAGCTAACCACTAGTCCTGTCATAGCCTTATCCTTCTATCCCTACTCTCTTCGAAAAAGAAAAGAGAGGTTGAGCAACTGAGTGACAAGCAGTTCTCGTAGAAAAAAATCTGTCAAGATACCTCCATTAGGAGACCATATGCTCCACATTGGGAGCGGACATGAAAAAAAAACAACAGACTACTTTTTTTTTAGCTTTTTTCAGTTTATCAGCCATCTTATAGTTATTTATTTTTGTATTTTTTAATGAAGCAAAATTGTTTTATTTCAACCAAGTTTTTATCTCTTTTATTCAAAACAATCTAAGTATACGTTATTTTTCAAATCGTAGAAGATATAGTTTTTTTCAATGTAGTGTGTATTCCATTGAGACACTATAAAGAAGAAAAAACGCTCATGATATCATTATGAACTTCCCATATCATGAATATTTGTCATATTAGATATGCCTTAGTCGTAATATTAAAATAGCAAATGGACTGGAAATATTTACACACTAGTCAATTAAAATTACAGTACTATACTTTTTTTACATAATGTTTTTAATCTTGAATATGCAGCCATTTAGGCTTGTTACCATCAGAATTGTTGTTAATAATTCATCTTCCAGATATTTAACTTTGCATCAAATAATACTGCATTTTTATTGAAAATACAAAAAAAACCTTTCGCGCAGTGCTTAGCAAGCGTGAAACTACAAACAACTTACTCCTTACCCCAGCACTTTAGTTTTCAATGGAAAACGGAACGGTCGGAGTATATTCATTGGGTACAATTACTATATAGTACCAGTTACCATTAACAGTACCGAAACGAGTAACTAATAATATGGGCATTTTTCGAGCACATAAACTCAGTTAAATTAAAGGATTTTTCTCCAGAGCAAAAGAGAGCATTTTTATTTCTTTAAACGTAGAATATTCCCAAAAATAAACTTTGGGTTATTTTATTATGCAATACGACACATTGTCAATTCAATTTGATCTTAGACAACTTTATTGTAAATATATAGAGGCTAGTAATATATACATTTTTTAAAAAATGAGCACTTTCCTAACATATAAAAACCATCGGCAGTCATCGGCCTTTTCTCGTAAAGATGCTTTCATGTTCTCTATTCTTTATCTCCTATACATTCGTTAAAAGTTTTTTATATCAAATAAACGTATTGTTGTAGAAGCCCTAATTACATTGTGAATTTATAAAAATATTTTTTCCTTACTATAATTTCTATAACGTATGCCTATATTTTTTTGAATACTTTTTAACTTATTTTATTTAACACAGATCATTTATTAATTTATACTTAAACATAGTAATCTAATGAATTTAAATAAATCTGAGTGGTTAACGCTCTTTGGCGCTCGTTCTAGAAGATTTTGGGGTCACGGATTCGAATGCCGCGATGGACACTTATATATTTTTCAATTGATTTCTTTACTTCTATCTACAAGCATGTAAGTCTGTGATTTTGACATTACTTTGCACGCATCTCAACAAATGTACTTGGGAGAAAGAGTAATTTATTTAGAAAAAAAAATAATCCATTAAATGCGATCATCTCAGAACATATTTTTATGACTAAATCTCTTCTGTCAGTATAATCTCGATACATTATCTTTTGAAAAACAGCAACGTGTTCTAACCCACGTATAACAGCATTTTGATTACAAAATATTCCTGTTTGTAGAGCAATACTTCAATTCAAATCTCTGGAACTTTATTTCTTAAAAAACTATTTATTTCAGCAGTTTACAACAATATAAATGCGGAACTGTTATTTGCTACCACTCGGGTGTATAATTTATAAGAGCGTCTCTCAGAAGTGTCTTTAATGATTGCCGGCGCATTTGTATGTGGAACATTAATGAGGCACCACCCTTTACAGAGCAGCAATTAAACATACAGCCCTACACCTCTTCCGATATCACCATTGCTATTTTTTATATTAAAAATTGAATCTTTTATTCTTTTTTTGCAGTTTTATTACAATTCTATTAACACCCTGAATAGTATACACGAATACTTATAATTAAGCAAATAAAAGGATGAAAAAATCAATTATAAGGAAGATTTGTATGTAATTCAATGGTATATTTGATTGAAATTGCTTATTTTAGATTAAGATAGTTGAAGGGAAAAGTTTCAATTTATTGTTTTTTCTAAAAGCAGTGGTCGGTAACCGGCCGCCCGTGAGTCCATTAGGCTATGAACTAAATATCTCAATGGTCACATTAAACAGGAAAACACACTCAAATGTATAATTCATAAATTATGCAAATTCTATCTAACTTCAATTTATTTTTTCATTCAGTTTCATATTTTATCGGTTTTTTTTTTGTTGTTAGAAATTTTGAAATGTTTCAGTATATTGCAAATATTTAAATATGTCCATGATAAAATTAAAACGAAACTTTAAAACTTAGGTTTTTAGGCTCGTATATTAAATACTTACCGTCCAATTATAAAAAGATGCCTTTGAATGTGGCCCATAATTATATCAGAAATGGCTACAGATTCCTGTTATACAGTATAAAAAACCTCATTTTGTAATAATATTTTTCTTCTCTTATAGACATGTAATAAGATTTTAGCCCTACCAATATAGTAAAGGGTGGCTATAAAATACACTGAAAATAATATTGCTAACTAATTACACATTATCCTTAAAACCATGTAGTACTTATTATTTATTTAAGTCTTTCACGGGGTATTTAGATTAATAATGTAGCACACTATAAAATTATCGTCTAAGTAACACAGTTTTTTTTAATTAACTTAATAATTAAGAAGTAGAAAAATGTAAATTATTACGTTTAACATTATTATTGAATTATTAATAAACAAAGTCAACAAGCTACGTAATTCAAATTCTTACAGAATTAATTTTTAATAATAAACAATGGCTTGCCTTAAGCTTTTACTTTACATTAACATGAAACCTGTATAAATACACATCAATTTAAATAATTAACTAAAATTATTTCAGCTTTTTGCTTCAAAATTTTATAAATTTAGTGAAATGGCGCCGCCAGTAATTATTATTTCAAATAAACATACGCACATTTTTAATTGGCTTTAAAATAAACACGTTTTATGCTACATATTTTCAATATTCTAATTTAAAAATTTCCATATTACGTTGCTGTTGTTTGTTATCTTTTTTAAATTACTCTTAATATATCTTAGTAATAAGCCTATATAATACTAATTTAATGTAATATCCTACATACTACTAATTTAATCTCAAGAAAAAAAAAATTACTTTACTTTATTTTTTTTTCAAACATGCGTAAGCATTATTTAATTTATTTAACCGTCACTTGAATTTTTTGTAAGCATGTTTTTGAGTGCACTTTACACGGATTCATTTATAAGTAAAGTTATCAAAACATAGTAAGTATGTTTACTATTGCGATAGGCGTTTATTGACTTTCGTAAATCCACATTAAAGCTCACCTATCTCACATGTCAAAATTATAATTGATAGCGTTGGTTAGACCAAACGGTTCCAGAATCGTGACATTCCGTTTGATGGCCTTGACAATAAATCATCATTTAATTTCCGGGAACATTGCCTAGAGGTATTCTATTGAAATCTGTGACGTAACTTTCATAGTTTTAATGGCTTGTCTGCGCCGTTTGGCTTTTTGATCAATATCTTTCAATTTTCGATCATAGGAGAGAGGTTTTATAAAGCCTGTATAGCAGGTACATTTAAAATAGTTATAGTATTTCCGAACCTTTTTATTAATCTAATCTTTTTATTTCGCTTTATTTTATTATGAAATAAAACTATTGCTTAGTCTTTTGTAGCTTAAACGTTAATTTTTATACAATCAAGGGCTTAAACTTCCTAATTTACATATCTGTTCTTTCCTTTTTTAATAAATTTGTATTCAGAGACATCAATTTATGTAATGCTTTCATTTTCTTTCACCCACCAATTATCCAACCTTGGAAACGATGCGTAGAAAGAGTAACTAGACAATGTGTACAGTTCTCTTCACTACATTGACAACATAAGCTGAACAACTTACTTTACACCAATTCTCGTTAAATAAGCTTGACTTGAAAAGTTTATACGCTCCACAATGAAAGGGAACATTATTAAAAGAATACATACAAATCAAAAACCCCGAATAAATAAATTTTATTTTTTAAGCTTTATTTCTTAACCAAACTATTCAAACTGATAATACTAAAGATTTTTTACTTTCTTCATTCATTTATAATCCAATAAACCAGACACCAGTAAAAAAGTGATTGGAGTACTACAATCACATCAATTTCAAATAGAGTACTCAGCAGAGGGGCCATTGGCCGCCGCTAAGGTAACAACACGTACTGCTGACTTTGCGAAAACCTTCAATAAGGACTTCTTGGGTTGTAAAATAGAGGACCGGATACCGTTTAAACTACATTTGTTTTTCACCTTGATAAAGCTTCACTTTTTTTGTCACTTTTTTCAAATACTTTTCTAGTACTTTATATTCAAAATCTAATGCATAACTACCAAAGATTTATCAAATAAATCCTAATTAAAAATCTGTTCTTTCTAAATAATATAATACACAAACAGATGCAATTAAGGTGAAACCTATCTGTGTTTAGCTACAAGTACTGTGTTATAAAGTTGAGCACTATTTCGGCATTAAGCCATCGTTAGCTCAAGCAAGCCTAAGTTACCTTAAATTAAGGAAGTCTTACCAAATGAATATCAATTCAATCAATAATCATTGAAAATGATTTATGTGTGTTACCATGCCCGCTCCCAATGTGGAATATATGAACTTTTAATGGAGTTTATCTCAATCGAAATTGTTTTAATAGAATTGCGTGTTACTTGTCACTAAACCTATGTTTATCAGAGAGATTAATGACAAAATATTAATTGAGTTACGAAGTGACTTATGTTAAGTTTATCGCTCACACTACGTTTTAAGGGTGGGGGGTTTTAACGCACCACAGACATCCATACCTTCGAATTAAAATTAATTGAAAAATTGTTATACAAAACATATTATTGAAATGAAATGCAACGACTGTTTTTACCATATAGATTTGAAGAAGCTGAAGTTTTAGGACACTAAACATTTTATGTCATCTTAATAAGAACGCAGTGACCACAAAGCATATCACGTTAAGCATAACGCTAAGACACAGAATGAATGAAATGAATCGGTCCACACTCTGTAGCCAGACTGAGGTAGTGGACTTGATCGAGAGGATTTCCTAATTAAAATGGAAATGGGTGGCATACAAAGGAAAGAGCAGACAACAAAAAAACCGCCAAGATGTTTCTCAGTAGTGTTAGATCAGTACGAAAAGAGAAAAGTTGAGCTGACAGATAACTTATCATGTTTTGCAATGAGCTATTGGGATTTTTTATAATAAAATATAAATTATATTGAATAAATTTTGTTTTCTTCTAAAATTAATTTAATTTATGTGTTGTTTCAATAACCAAGGTTACCAAGTTTTATAAAATACATAAGCATAAATATTTTAACTGTAACCGCTCCCGATGTAGAACATTCTGGAATTCTTATGGAGAAGCTCAACATAACTTTTTCATTAGGATTGATTGTTACACAATCACTTAGCTTCCCTCTATAGGGAGAGTAAGAAAATAAGGGTGGAATTACGATTGGATCTGTTTGTCACTCATTTTTCTGAACCGGGTAACAATAATATTGAAAATTAATGAAAATGTAACATATTCAAGGTTTCATACATAAATCCATAAATTGATTGAAAAATCGTAGTATGAAATTTTCGGTTCCGGTTTTCAAATACGTGGATACGTAATCAAGTAAATTTTAATTATTGAGGTTTTGTACACTTTCATTTATTTTGTCACTAACGACCCAGGCTTCGCCTTTTGGTATCTTCAAGCATTCGAGTGCACGAATAAACTTGAATTGTCAATTCGAGTCCATTTGTGCGCACGAATGCCTGAAGATGCCGAAAGGCGACACTCGGGTCGTTAGTGACAAAATACATGGAAGTATACAAAATCTCAATAATTCAAATTTGATATTGAAATTCCATCAAGCACCCTCAGTCGATGTCTTAAAGTAATCAAGTAACACAAAAGCTCTACATCGTTGACCACTCGGCAACGGGATCGACATGCCACACAACATGTATTGCGTTTATTTTGAAAATTCATTTGTTTTATCACTTTTAAACTCATGAATGTGAAGACTTTTTGCAGTTTTAAATAAAAATATTATTTTAAGCCTACTACTCGACGGGAAATATTTTCTTGCTTGTATTTTTTTCTTCTTGATTGCATTATAAGCCTTACCAACACTGCTGTTTCCGTATGTCTCAGTTTTTCCCATGTCTAGAATCTCCATTACCTTTAGCGCTTAGCTATGGCTATTTGTTTGGGATTTCTCGAAATGAGTCTATAAAATATAACATTTTATCAAATGATAAAAAATCTCGACATTTTCGTTGCCAAAAAAATACAATAATAATATTTTTCTCGTTAATGATACATACAATACTCTGTGTAAACAAACAAATAAACGAGCATTAAACGTTTTTATGGAATAATCTTTTTTCCAGGACATATTTTAATTTAACTAATAGTAATATTATTCCAGAAATAATAATTGGTTTCCTTTACATATAATAAATGATATAAAATGTTATGTTAAGTATAATTTACATTTATGCATTGAACAATCTCATTTTTTTATCACAGTTCATTCTAAAATGCAAAATTATCAACTGAATATTAAATGATAAAAAAATTGTAGATTTAACGTTAAAGCACAAATTTTTTCTAAACTTTATTTCGATAATTTTTTAATAATTTTCAATTCAAAAAAACAATTATTTGCTATTTTATTTTAAAAAATAATGCACAATTCATTTGTACTACATCCACATATTTATAATTATTAGGACCGGTTTTGCTCATCACGAACATTATCAACTGATTATAAATATGTGGAATATTACAAATGAATTTTATTTTTTAAAATATAATGTCTTTCCACCAAGAATTGACAGTTAACACCATACAAGTTATTTGCTATTCATACAATATTTATAGTTTACTTTACTCAATAATCAATATAAACTCCAATAAAAAAGACAGAATATGTTAATAAACAAGCAATAACTATTGTTTAATACAAAATTACAAATATATGTAAATTGAACAAGCTGTTCATTATTCATATAATAATAGAAAAAAAGCCTCAATGAATAAATTTGTAAATATGTAAGTATATGAAATTGCAACGTATACCTTATATATTATTCACCCCTAAATGTGTATAAGTGGTATCATCTACACGGCATCCTCACACCCGTATACATTGTACGATGTACAACCTTGGTAATGTAGTTGTCGTTTGTATGTAGGTTTTGTCATTAGTTCAGAAGGTACATGTAGAACCGTACACTTCGGCGACATCTGCCCGGAAGCTATTATGATACTGTTAAATTCAAAAAAGGTAGTCTAAAAGGAAGGAGAAAATTGCTCTCTAACTGTTTCAAATTGCTCCTTGCTGTCAAACGGCGAGAATATTTCGACGCTAAGTGCAGGTGCAGGTTGGAAAGATTACTTTGAAATTACGTACACACACACATTTGAAAGTTTGCACATTTTCTTTATTTTACATGGGAGATAAAATATACATACAATATTCTAATGGCTCCCGGGCTTTTTTATCGTTATACCATTTCAGTCTCAGCGATGCCAAACAACCAAAATTGTTTGTAATGACTATTTTAAATGCATAAACATTTTTAAAATGTTCATAATTTGCTACCGTAAACAAAATATTCACCACAGTAAAGAAAATCAAATTCTTAATAGTGACGTACTCTTATAATCGTTTGAACATTCAAATATGGATTCATCTATGTTATTCTGTGTATAAAAAAACTTGAAAATTCACATAAGTTAAAGACAGAGAACAGAATCAATATCCTTAATCCTAAAGTCAAACCCAACAACACCTGTACACAAAATTTATTTGTAATTTCAATCTTAAGTCATACAAAATCTTTCTGTTTGGGTGTCTCTGATAGTGCCTTTATTGTAGATTATGAAATATTAAAAAAATCGGAACCCTAATTTGAGCGTTAGCTGGGTACCTTTCGTTTTGAGCCCCGAAGTTTGTTGAAAAATTTTAATTTTATAAAAAAAAATGCTTTTTTGATATTACTAAGTGAGAATAATAAATTCAGGATTTATAATTCATGTATTAATCATCACAATGAAGGTTAAAGCATTTTTAATTTATGTCTTATTGACTATTAAACTTACATACCGATTTTAATTTTATATCAAAAATAAATTTCCACAAAGCTACCGCCGAATCCATAGAAAAAATTACTACTTATAGTTTGTGATTCAGTGCTCAAATTTGAAAACTTAATTATAGTACTAAAATCGGTATGAAATTAATAACGAAAAATGTTAAACTATGTGCAAAGTTTTGCTCTCTTAAGTGCAGTCAAATGCACGTTGTTTCGGAACGCTGCAGCATTTCATTTGAAGATAAAGTTGGTTGCCTCATGAACTATAAAGTAGACAAAGACTTTGACGTTTCAAAATTTCAAAGTTTAAATCTTTACAAGCGGATTACATGCAGCGCAGCTTAGTCAAATTTCAGCATTCCAGAAGTGACATGGAAAATTGTGAAACACATGAGCAAAGGCAATATCTATGAATTAATTTATGCAGTAATTGAGAGAATCTATTCGGTAAAATTTTGCTTTCACTCACTTTGAAAAGATAACTTGGTAGTTACGGTCTACATAAAATACGCATTTAAACAATCACTCTTGCATTACATATTGAAAAAACATAAGTTCTTTGTTCGTTCATTCGTTACTATCAATTTTGCAAGTTTGCTTTGAAATTGAATATCTTAAGACATTCTCTAGTGTTTAAAAAAATATCTTTAAAATCGTTACTCTGTTAAATAAACAAGAATGTGAGAAGACCCCGGATCGAAGAGAGGCGAGCGGCTGGTTATCCGGAGTCCTGGAAGGGCTGATCTCAGACAAACACCATTTCAAATCCGGTTCAAAACTTATTTATTTTCCATTCAAGGTGCAGTGGTTTAACATTACACAAATATATAAATCTTAACACATAAAATTGATTCTACATTTACATTTACTTAGCAACTGAATTTACTTTAAGTTATAATACAAATGACACAACGAATTTAAATAAAGTCCAATGCAAATCAAAAAAAAAAAAAACAAACAAACAATTTACATCTTCACGTCACCTTCGACTCGACGAGACCTCGCTCGTCCGCCTCAGCAGATCGTAATCGACTGTCTACAAATACTTAAAAAAAAACTCCCTGCACCGTCGGAGCTACCTTTTTTTCGTAAAAATGGACTCGTCCAGCGGACGTCCCAGACGACAATTAAACGCCTGGCAACAAGAAAGAGCCTGTTCTGTGAAATATTGCTGTTGCCGCTGACTGATTTCAGTTCTCGACATTAATGACACTTATACTTAACAAAAACCAGGGTGTGTCAAATGTTTATAAATATTTTACTTACACCGGAAAAAATGTATCTTATTGACACATTTATTTGACACGAGATGACGCATGAACAATTGAATTGCAGTAACATCTATTTTTTAGATGGTATAATATGCCGGATGCGTGCCGCAGTGGTCAACGTCGTTGGATTCAGTTACGGTTCTCACGGGAGGAAGTCTGAGTACAGATAGGTTTATTAATTGATTTTTCAATGTATTTATGGATTTGAGTTCTCAGGTATTGATGTTTATTATGTCCAAAATTCATTCCCACCCATCTGATCCTTAAAAAACAGGACGTAGAGAGAGCGATTAACTTATCGCTATTCCAACTTTAGCTCTATCTTTCGATCCCTACTCTTTTCGAAAAAGAGAGGTTAAATAACTGAGTAATAAGCAGATTTTGTAGAAAAACCTATGTTAAGATATCTCCATTAGGGACCATATACTTAATGATGATACTGTTGAAAAACTGAACCATTTTAGTAATTGCAAGTATGCTTAACGTCTGACATTGTGGATTTTAAAAGTTTTTAACAGAACTAGTATCATAGAATAGTGTCAAACCCAAGAAACCAAGATCAATTATATTAACGCTATAAATAAGTGGTTACATTATGTATGAGTTGTACATCTAAATTTCATTCAGAAGTACTTCTCGGTATTGATTGTTTAATTGATCATTTTTCATGAAAGTCTCAGTAAACGGTGAATTAAATAATTTAAGATATCGACTAAGGGGGCTTGATGGAATTTTAATTCGTGTAACTGAATGCCTGAAGATATCGAAAAATGAATCCCGGGTAGTTAGTGGCGATGGAAATGTACAAAATTCGAATGATGAATTTAATGTAATTTATTATTATGATAAGATACTTTATTGAATAATAAATCAATGAAAACGTTTTCGAATCTACAAAATTTTAACTTGACATCTGATAACGATCCAAAAGAATCACGAAATAACTTCTAATATCTCACCCGATCAAGTAATTTATTTACTCCATCTAACTCGGAATTTCTCTACTATTTACTCTTTTATTTAATCTGGTAGTTGTAATCAATATTCGTATGTCAAAACATGCAACTAAAGTCAACAGGCGGATATAATACTGGTCATTAATTATTATTAACGAATGTCAAACGCAAAACATTTTCATTTATCAATAGGTACATTTATTAATCACTCACCCTTAAACAATCAATTTAAGGACTTCAATCAACTCTTCGTCCCAAATATATTTTGTATGAAGCGAAGCGAAAAATGTACAAGTACCGTGAGGCTTGAAATTCAAGTCTCGTTCAAGCAAACCGATTTTAGCGGAAACTTTTTACAAAAAATAATAATATTATCGAGTCGTTGAAAATGCTTCGACAGAAAAATGGTTTTTTCATTTTTATGAAAAATAATCATTTTGGTGTGCGTAAAATACTTACACGAAATACGTTTTTTTATACATTTCTTCGATAAAGTTGCTCGTAGTAAACTTATTTTATAATTTTAGTGAATGTGTATACATAATATTAAAATTGAACTATGTATTATGATTAGTGTACCTTTTATACGGATATTCATCAATATATTTATATATGTAGCTGATTCCTAGGTTGACTTTACATTTTTAATTTCGTCGATATATATATTAGATTAATTAAAACGGCCTCTGTACAAATACATTGTTTGAATTCATCGAAAAAAATGATAATTGTCACACAGCGTACTATAGACTAAAATATTAAACTGATACATCATCAGCTCTCGCAAGTGACAAGCATCGGGGTATGGTTGTGTATTGTTTACATAACGTTATACTTGATAGTATATGTCGTGTAGGATCTTCTGTACAAATGGATAGACAACTTAATTTTGAGACGCTGTATTGTCATAATTCTCTGGTGTATTTTGATTTAACAAATTTTTTCCGTAGATAAATTCAATATTTCCAAAATACATAAATACCGTACTGAAAGAATTTATAACTTTAATTGAGCCATTTATAACTAACTGCGTACAATTTCTATCTATATTTAAGTATCCTTAAGTAAAGTGTTTTTCAGTTTTCAACACTTTTTTTAGAATGTGAAATACACTTGCCCTCGTAAAACACGGTCATATGATTCCACAAAAACCTCGTGTTATACAAATTCATGTTAAACGAGGTTTGAAGTTCATACAACATTAGGGTATGCGCTCTAGTTTGTTAAAATCCTTTATTTTTCTAATAAACAATCCAAAAAATATGCATTTACGTATGTATTGAAAAAAACTTTTATAGCATATAATAGATCATTCATTCATCATTGCTATCACATATATGTTCGACTCTTTTTCGGTTCCGTTCGAGATTGCTTGTGAGTTTTCATTATCGAAGGACTCTGGAGTATTTTCGGATTTAGGCTTTAAAATTTTTTTAATAAGCGATTGTTTGCTTTCAGCGTATAAATCTTAACGTATTTCATGATAAGGGGCCAAGATCTGTTGTAATTAATTTTTTACTTCATTATAGGAACATTTTATATAAAGCGTTTTGTACAAAAATATGTCACAATTCATCAATAAATGTGTTGTATAAAACCGTTTTATACGAGACCCAAGTGTATTATTAACACACTAGTAACTTAATTAAATAAGCTTTACTTATCTGATGTCATATGCATCATCACCAACAGATTGACTAATTTACAGAAGCTCATGATGAATTATCTCTTTCGTACCTCACCCAAGACATAACACAATTCAAACGTTAGACTTCATACATTACAAAATACCTATCTTACCAGCAGATAGTTTAAATAGGAAGACATATCCATCGAATTATCTTAACCTAGGTGTATCAAAACACCATTTTATTCGCAGTTTTAAACACGATTCTATTTATAAGAAAATGTCGGAAGGAAGCTTGATTCATTCTTTAGTTCAAAATCTTAGAAATAAATTCTATAGCTAATGTATTGTAAATATTTTGATGAAATGGGAAATATCTTTAACCTTTCACATTAAACATTCTAAAAATACTTCATTATGTATCGGTATTACTATATTTTTACCTTTGCAGATAATACAATCAACAATAATAATAAAAATCCTATCCTTATGTCAATCTGGTTTTTTACCAAATCAATAGACACTTACTGTCTCTTACAAGTAAATAAACTTCTTTAAGCACTAATTATTCTCAATTAAATATTAAACAGGAAGTGATATATCATATGAAAGTTTACATCTGATATACTTTACTAGGATATTCCGAAATAATAAAACTTTTACATCCTTTCAAAGATGGCAAGAGATTTATGTCAAAAGTACCTTTTCTACAACCGCGGTCCAGCTTTTCTTAATCTAATACGGAGCTTTGTATTTACTTAAAAGACTTTTTTTCAACTTACGAAAACCTTTCAGAGTTCTCATTATTTTCAAAGCTTAAAGCTTTTTTGGTTTTCTTAATCTTGGCAAACGTATTTTAGCTTAATTGAAATTTGGAATTAAATGGAAAACCGCCAACCTGCTTAACAAAATATTAATTATTTAAGAATTCCTTCCCCACCTTTTGCTTTTTATATTATAAAATTCAAAAATTAAACAATAGTTTTAAAAAAAAGCTTTGAAATTTCACGAACATTAAATATTAATTGTTAATTAACTGTATACGAAAAACTTTAAAAATCCATCACATATTATGAGTGTTCATATCATACGATATGGTAATTTAATGGGTTAGATTTTTCGTCACAAAACTTTTCATTTAACGCGTCTGATCTTATGATTCTAGACTTTTTTCAAAAAATGACAGAATAGTAAAGTTAAAGCGACTAATTGTAACTGGGAAAAAAATAATTCAAAAATATCACAGACAGCCTAATTCATATTTTTGATTTGAGCTTTCATATAGCACGAATCACAAAAGTCACCATTTTTTATTATTTTGTCTACTTTATGAATATTATTGAACTCTTTTGATAATCATATGCACCTTATAAAAGTATCTCTATCATTTAAGATACTTTTGTTAATAGTGATACCAAAGTTCTAATAATTACATGGCTAACAGATGAATAAAACACAGAATAAAACGTTTAATATTTATTGTTTATACAATTCATTCAACTTTAACATAATGCTGTTTACATAATATGTTATAAATCTTCTTTTACTATCTGTACATGATTTTTACATAAATTGGTTATTTACAATTCATCATAAATGTAGAATAGTTTTTTTTATACGTTTTATTTGTCCTTATTTTAAAACAGTTCTGAAATAAAGACAATTTAAATACATTCCATATTTAGGTAAATGATGTTTTTCTCTAATAATTTTGTTAATTATTTTTTTTTTCAAATCATTGGTAGCCTAAAAATAATAAAACATATCTGAATGCAAAAGGAAAATGAGAGTATAATCCTAAAATAGAGAAATGGGATGAAAGAAATAGATGACTTATTTGGAAACAAAAATTGAAAAGAAAGCATTTTATATATTTTAAATGTTCACCGAATATGAGAATACTTGGTTTGTTGCTATTTTCTTTTTCCTTTTACACACACATATTTAAATTACCAACAGAGATAAAAAGCCAAAAACTTTTTATTTTTCCGGGCTATATATTCCTTATAGGTTCCTTTTTATATATCGGGTAAATTACTATTTTTCAAATTCTTCCCTACACATCTTCATTCGTGTGCTCATATATCACTATTGTATTATATAATATTTGCTAAACTTTATAAATTATTCCGTGTATTACAATTATTTTTAATAAAAAAAATTCAAACACAAAAATTTAGGATTAAATTTTTTTTTTACACATACGTTACGTTTAAATTTATCTAAGATATAAATTCAAAATTCCGATCAAATTAAAAAATATTTAATAAATTTAAACATTCACTTTAGTTTTGGAATAAGTTTTTTTTTTTAAATCATTTATACAATTATTTTAAGAAAACATTTCACATATATTTAAATATTTTTAATAATCATAAATAAACTGTTACATTGTTTTCCGTAATATCGTCATGTCATTTGTTTTGTAACATACCCACTATAGTAAAATGACGACTTGTATCAAATTATTCTACTGTGAATATTCATTTCTTTATTTGGTACATACTTTTATTCTTCGATATCTACTGTCTTTATGAATATTTTAAATTTAAAAGTTATTTTATAAACGCATGGCGTAAATTTTAAATGTCAATGTTATTTTGCAGTGAAAATTATGCGCAATTAAAATTAACCCTTTCTTCACACACGTTTTCATTTGAGACTCTGAGTCTCTTTTTCACTGGTGTGTGAAGATTTAAGAATGTTTTTGAGTTTTCGTAATGTTTATATCCCGCTTTATTGTCACCGATCTAGCCATCTTAGCCTGTTATGCAAAACTGGCAGTAGTAGTAGAGGGATAATGTGTCGTGCGCTACTTGATAGTCCAGCTGATCCAGTTTGCATGGCGGCGGGTCGTTCTCCTACAAAAAACATCACCTACATTTAAAAAAACCTATACAAGATGTGCTCCGTTGAGTTTCAAGCATCCATTGGATAATGTTATTGAAGCCAAAGTGCCAAGGCCATAATAGGGTTAAAAACATTTTTTTATCAGATCTGTAGTGAGACGAGAAGAAAAATTTTCAAATTAAAAGAAACCTCTATATTACATGTTGCACGGAAGTGCCAAATATTTTTTTTAACATCCTACATTTTCGCCAACCGAAAAAGAAAAAAAATATTTCTGTGTGATACTAAAAATACAAATGTGCACACAAATTGTGTTCATGAAAATAAGATACAATATGACCAAATAAATCGGTATATGTAAGGTACAAATGGCCACAGTTAATTTACCGTTAAGGACGTGCACTCGTATGCTCGCTACTTCAGCATTTGATGGACTACAGGAATACTTTCCGGAGTCAGGAAGATCTGCATGCTGCACCAATAGTCTAGAAGAGGTGATGTCTCCACGTTCTGTTACGACTGACACTCCACCTCTCGCAGAATCGTAACTTATAACCTATTAAAAAATATTATTCATTTTTGAATTGTTGAGATTTTGTTCATTTACGTGTATTTCGTCACTAATGACCCGGGTTTTGCCTTTCGGCATATTTAAGCATGTGTGTGCTCGAATGCCTGAAGATACCAAAAGGCGAAACTCTTGTCGTTAGTGACGAAATACATGGAAATATACAAAATCTGAAAAATTCAAATTTGGTATTGAAATTCTATCAAACACCCTCAGTCAATGTCTTAAATTATATTATTCGTTTGTTTGCATATCATAAATTAAATTCGTAAAGGGAATGCTTTCATTTTTTATACAAGTAAATATAAAAGTTCTTGCACAGATACTTTTTTAAGTGTAAATAAATTTTGCAGTCAAACATTATTTGAACACAATATTGACAGAACCAAGTGAATTTTTCGTTTTCATGATACTTTACTTTATTATAACATACCATTTTTTTATTAAAACTGAGTTGATAGTTTGAAAAAAACAATATGACTACTGGCAAATAAATAAATATTATTCATTTTGATCAACTAATGTCTAATATGACTGAAATATAATTTTGATTTCACTTTATGTTATATATTCGTTTTTTTATACCTATTACGACCACAGAACCCCAATTTTATGTGATCAGTTTACTTTCTGATAAAATATTTACCTCTTCTATATGTTTTCAATGGTGTTGAAAATATCTAACTCACTAGTTTAATGAAACTGATTAGAAAAATATATATTAATAAATTGTTGAAAGTAAATACAGAGTGATTCGTACCTTTTTACAATAAAATAACAGTGTTTGTCGATAATAACGTAATACAATGTATTTTAAAAATCAAAAATATTTGTGTATTGTGTATTTTTCGTGGCAATAATCTTACTCGTTCCAAATTTTATTTATAAAAAATACCATGTTCCAATCATCATTAGATTTTATTCGGTCTATTTCCAGGAAAAATTAACAAAAAAAACGTTATGCTGTCCCAGGTAGGACTCCATTAGATGACGCGAAAGAAATATTGGACTCACAGTGGAATTTCCACCGGATGTTAAACTTAATATTATTTTCCAACCTAAAATTGTTGACATCATTTTTTGAAATCTAATGACTATTAAATACTCACTACATTCTACTGTGTCTACAAATATGAATTTTAAAAAGTTTCCTTTTATTTGAGTTCACTTTAATGTGGTTTAAATTTTAATTGTAACATAAAGAAACATGAAAATAAATAATTAACGTATTTAAAAAATATATGATCGTTGAAATACCTCATCGTGATGATACCAAAAAATGTAGGCGGGAGGCTCTGGGCTAAATCTGATACTGCACGTAAGATTTATTGTACTTCCTTTATCCACATGAAGATCAGGTCCTCCTAATATCGTTGCAGTGGGAACTGTTGAAATACCATAAATATGTATTGAAAATTTTCATTATTTTCGGCATTATAAACGACAAAAAATACTTTTTGCAAAAATTTTACTGTTCATACTAACCATCTTTTTACGAAACCTACATAATTTATTATCTCAAAAAATCACACCTATCAATATTTCTGAAACATATAACTTATATTTTTCCTGTGAAATAATGAAAAGAATTCACAATTTTTATTTTACAATCTGAAACATTTGAGCTAGTAAGCACATCGATCTCACACAAAAGTATTTATAAAAAATTTCAATGAAAGTAAAACCATAGAGAGAAATATTACATACGATATAAGTGCCTTCATTATTTCTGATAAAATATTCCTACTGAAGATTAATACTTGATAAACAATGTAGAGGTAAGTAAAGTATGACATTAAATTATATTTCACCATCATAAAAAATTGTTTTTGTTGTTTTTAAAACTATCTCTGTGTGTCGTATAAATTTTCATAAAAAATAAGTACACATGTTTTATCTTAAAAATGTCTCCTTGTATAATATTTCCCCATGCGTTCGTTATCCAAGAGTTCCTGAATCGTCTTACATTTACCTTTTTTATTCTGTCGTAAATCATTGTTTTCCCGCTACACTTACTCCACACCCACTCGTTTATCGTTTTGTCGGCGACTCATCATGAAAAATGAATGGGAGTTGCAAAATATAAATGTACTTAGTTTAATCAAATGAGACATGCAATAAATATATTCTGCTGTACAAATTGGTTGGACCATTTTCAATGTTATCCTTAGAAAACCCATTTAAAATTGTATCTGAAAATAATAGTTTATTTGCTACATGACTGAAATTTAAAAAAAATATATTTTAACATAACTGATGATAAAACACGGCACATACTCATCGACCTTAATCATCTTCATAATGTTATATTTTATACAGATTTTGGTTCTATATACCTAAGTATTAACGAAATATATTAAATTTTATAGCTCATTGCTTGATTACTGGAAATTTAAAAAAAAATGCAATGTAATCGAGAATAAAAGGCAATAAATCACTCATGACAATGATGGCTAAGCGGTAAGTACAGAATGATTTTATTAGACTTAAATATGAGTGAAGACATTTCAATAGAAACAAAGCTTAGAAAAAAGAGACATCACTCATATTTAAAATACATATTAGTTTTAAAATTATAAGTGAAAGAGCAAAAAACGTGTCACGCCTACTAGTACAAAAAAAATATTATCAACACTTTCAATATTAATTTTATTTTCAAAGGAAACTGGCCCTTTATAAATGTTTATATAATTTATTGCTAATTAAAAACTAATTTGTTAATACATATTAATAAAAATGGGCTTAACATATTTATCTAAATACCGTAAAAAGCCCATTATTTAGGAAATTCTCTTCATTCTACGTGAATGACAGACAAATTAATATATTCAGCAATTCATATGTAATGAATTTATTATCAAAGGGATGTAATTTGTTAATTAAAATTTCAGTATGAATTTGATATCAAGAGGGACAATTTTTATTGTAATGCGTGTAGTTATATGTTAATTCACATTATTCATAGTTTTAAGATTAGTTATACAATGTTTAAGCAACAAAAACATGCGAAAGTTACCTAAAGTAATCCAAACATCGAGTTAGTATAAATTAAGCAAACACGAAACTTTAAAATCGTTTCTCACACGCAAACAAAATATTTATGATGCTTTCTAGACCTTGATCAGCATACATCTGGTAAACAATATTTGGAATCTCAATTGGAAATTCAGTGGAAGGTAGAACAGTTGTAGTTTTTCTTTTAGGGCTCAGCATCTTTTTAAGGACATGCCACTCTAAAAAGGAGTTGTTTCATCAGATAGAAAAGTATTTGATTCTCCTAACATCTATCAATACATTTTTCAGAATTATATAGAAACCAAACAATTGAAACCTGAGTAAAACAAAATTCTACGAAAACTGTTGGCAAATCTTTATTAATTCTAACTAATTAATATAAAATACTATAATGATAATTTTTCAATAGTTGTTTATTAAAAGATTGTTTCATATTCTTTAACGGAAGCTTAATTATTTTTCTCATAAAACAGAAAGTAAAATATCTTAAGTATTTAGTAAAGACGATTTTCATTTTGTTAAACGGTTCGCAGGAAATTGGTCGTAAGAATTTAATAGCGGAAAGCTGGATTTGTAAGTGATTATTAGGTAGGTGTCTCTCTCTTACTATGATGTGCTGTTTATTATAATTTGAGTGTCTTTCAATAATTTTTTTAATGTTTTGGCACATTTATGAATAATGTTTTAATGCTTATAAGCAACATTTAGATTTTTATTATTCAAATCCACCATTCGGGTCAATTTTAAGATGCACTAGTGCTATCGAGATTAACTGTTTGTTGATTGTTTAGGTATCGTGAACTAAATTGCATAATAATAATGCTATATTGATTTTCTGCAACCATTATTTGTTCACGCTGTTGGAAATATACTTTTGACTTATAATTTAAAGAAGTTAAGTAGATTTTCTTACCAACTACGTTTAAATTGACGAAGTAACTCCTCACAGGCTGCGTTGAAACCTGACATTCATACATGCCAGCGTCTCTTTGCTGGGCCCACTTAATATGTAACGTCCATTCTCCAGCCTCTTTGTGAAGTGTTGTTTGAAATCTTTGATCTGATGAGTACGTGTAACTGCCAACCGTTAAAATATGAAGATCTCTGTGACGAATCCATGATACCTACGTAAATTGCATACCGAACAAATGAAACGCTTGATTATTTTTTATGAAAAAATTGACATGCAAACTATTTGAACGATGGTGGGAAAATTATTTCATCCCTACGAAAATTTCGTGATTTCTGATGAAAAATATGTTTTTGAAAACAGTGCCTAATGTATATATTATACAGGCCCTTATTGGATTAATCCAAACATTAAAATTTACTTTAGGAAATGTAACATAACACATTCCATTTTTCTCAATAATTGTAAAAAATAAAATATTTTTGCAAAATCTCTCACCGTTTTATTGCCCAAGTTTTTCACTTTGCATGTTAGATAAGCAGATTTTCCGACAAGGGCTGTGACGTTTCTGGGGGCGACTGCGTCGAAGTATGGTTGTCCCCGCGCTGCCCCAGCGTTGTTTCCTCCACCCACCGGTAAAGAATTTTGGCTTCCAGAGCCTCCGCTTGCCACCCCAGCCCACGCCATATTCAATAGTCCTAAAAAAAAATAACAGACAAATTATTTCGCTTGTTTCAATATTTGAATGAAAACAGCCAGATTTAGTTTCCAATTTTATTAAAGCAAGATTATTTTTAATTACTTTTACAAAATAAAAGTGAGATAGAAACAATACCAGTGATTCACCGTCTGCCCTTTATTTATTTAATTTTGTAGTATTTCTTTCCACTGTCTATATCATTCACAGAATAGAATATTACGTTCGAAAAAGAATAATTACAATAATAATAAGAAAAATCTTAAATATACATTTATTTTTACACACAGAAGAAGCTCGACTGTTCGACATTGAATAAAAAATGTTGCTCGTTCATCAAACAATGATATAATATTCTGTTTTGTGAAAATCAGCCATTGTAGACAGCAAGTTTTCTTTTATCAATGTGTTTCAACTTTTTAAAATAACAATATACTGAGTAATTCGAAATTTACGACTTCTGAGAACTTTTGTACAATACGTAATACTTTTGAGATTTTAACGATTTGCCATTTTGCATCTCAAAGACAGTTGAGTCGTTTGTTGTTGTAATATTGATGTCAGACGGAATACACTTAATGTCTAACAAGCTTAAAGTGGGTCAACTGTTTAAATTGAGTTTTATGTTGATTATAAAGAACAGTGTTTATCCAATAAGCGTCTTCCTCATACGAGATTGAAATAACTTATAAATATATATTTATTTTACATAAGCTTATTACTCCATTGTTTTTCTTCAACAAGGTGAACGATGAAATTTTAGTACAATTTATTAATTAAAATTAAATTGACTGCTAAAATAATGTATGATATTATGCATGCAAATAAGTGAACTTCTAATGGAATATTCCATCAAATATAACTAGAATTGATTGCAAATCAATCTCTTTTTTCTGAGCCAGTAAAAATACCAATAAAGTGATCATAGGAATAATGGTTGCTAATCGTTTTCTATGGAAGTGGGTTGTCGTGGATGTTATGAGCGGCTTGGTATGAAAACAAAACAGATAAAAATGTCTTAGCACACAATTTATAAGTCAATTGAAAATTAAATCCTGGAACTCAAATCCATGAGACCAAAACCAAGTGAACTCCATTGCAACAGGGCTAACCCTTCCACCATGATACTGTCATTATAAAATGACATAAATATTTTTAACATGGCTTTATATTTAAAATAAGAATGAGACAGTACCTTTTAAATCTTTTAGCTAACTTATATATACAAATAATTATTATATGTATCACTGATAGTTCTGGAAAGGCATTATATTTATGAGAAGAAGACTGACATTGTTTCTATTAATTCTACAATTTTATGAAATGGTCAGAACCAGTTTCATTAATCGCGAGAATTTTTTAAGCAATGCATTTTGACAAATAAAGTAGGTTAATCGGAAAATTTAAGATTGAATTAAAATGAAAAAAGCTTTTGGAACGTATTTATAATAGAACCGAAAAATTCTTCATCAAAGAATTATAATAATCTTTTTTTTCTCTACTTTCACTCAACACTGTTGACTTTTCAAAAGTGAATATTGTTGAATAAATGATTCGAAATTCTTTTGTTTACTTAAATAAACATCTTAGAGATCCTCTTAAATCTGGGGCTAGATTCCGCGGAATTCAGTGAAGCTTTAGCGATCCATCTAGCACTTAAATATACACCTTAGTACAAAGCATCGTCAGTCTTCAGTGGCACATAGCCTCTCGTGAGAATCTGGATTTTCCGTGCTCCCGCAGACATTAAATAAAATCCTGCTCGGCGTGGTAGTAATCCAACCGAACCCGCAACGTCGCGACGTCGACGTTCGCGCCATTTGCCGAGCGCGCCATTAGCTGGATGCCCGCACTGTACCCATACCTCCCATATCTGCGAATGGAAACTATGCCTTTTCTAAGGCAGGGATTTGAAAGCTTTCATCGGAAATGATCATCTACTGATATTTTTCATTTGCAAAATTTTATCCTTTACTTAACTGAATTATTTATTTCATTTCTTACACTCTATTATAAGATTACGTTTTGTGATTTTTATTCGTTATTTCACACAGCAATAAAAAATCACGTATTTTTGTTAACTTTACAATGAATATTCTACTCGAACTCTAACAACACTACTATAATATTAACTTTGGATTATTGAGATTTTGTACACTTCCATGTATTTTGTCACTAATGACCCGGGTTTCGCCTTTCGGCATCTTCAGGCATTCGAGCACACGGATGGACTCGAACTCAGTTCGAGTCCATCCGCCTGAAGATGCCGAAAGGCGAAACCCGGGTCATTAGTGACAAAATACATGGAAGTGTACAAAATCTCAATAATCCAAATTTGATATTGAAATTCTATCAAGCACCCTCAGTCGACGTCTTAAATTATATAATATTAACATTCAATGCTTTTTTTCCAACATCTTGTCGTCATCAAAATCAAACTATTCAAGACGGACTAAAAAAAGCCGTAGAGTCACGTTCAACAATCAATGACAGTGGTTTTGTAAGTGGTATTTTTTTGAAAATACAATGCTGATAGCAGATATCTGTTAAAAACCCATGAAAACCTTGAAATCTGATCTTTGGGCCCTACCGTAATATGATTGTTATACATAAAAAAGTATTCGATTACAAATATCCTCATTGAGAAGTTACTTTAATAATCATGATATCTGTTTTAATTTAAAAATCAAATATCAAAATAAAATGAGGACAAAAATTTAAATTCTAATGTTGAGCTCTGTGTTTTGTTTTATAATCATATACACAGAACTGACGTGCCTTTATAAAAGAATATGGATATCGGATAAATCAAGAATGAAATAGAAAAATCACCAATGCATATTGGTAGGGCAGTCATGCAATGTATACATATTTTTTGAGACTAACCAACCTTCGTTTTTTTTTTGTAATATTATCAGATGTATCCAATAAGTTGTATCAATTTTATTGTTTTACGCTGTGCAATAATAATTGGTAGCATGATGTGATAAATTATTCATCATATATACCGTCTTACGTCAGGCGGTATTTCGTGTAGTTATGATATGAAATATTCCACGTGTGCTTAAAGCTTCAAACACCCTGATTTAAGCTATAAGCTTACAGAGTGTAGAAGTAGTGAGGCCACGATGCTAAAAGGTATGGCTCAGCCTGGATCCGGGCGGAAGAGTAAAGTCACCGTCAGGTGTGGGCGAAATCTCTCAACTAATAAAAATCGACCGATGGACCGGAAGGCTTTACTTGATATAGCGTTACTCTTTCCAAGTATTTTACGTGATTAAATATTTTATTCTTTTCCTTTTTCGGGTGGAGTAATAATTTTGTGAAAATGTTCTTTGTTTACTAAACCAGATAACATGATATTTAAGGTACTGTTTTTATTATATATAAGTCTGATTATTCAATAAAAAAATGTTTGATGAATTTAAAATAGTATTGTCGAACAAATACAAATAAAATATGCACAGTAAAAAAATGTTTGATTACATTATAAGACAATGACATAAATTAGTGGTGTATAATTTATCATTGACTTACTATACAATATAATTAAAAATTTACACTGGTAGATAAGAGGGACTCATCTGGGACTAAAAGTGCTCAAATTAATTCAAAATAAAAAAATATTCACAATCATAACAATAAATGACGCTGAATCCATTACTTTATGAAAAAACATCTAATTTTTCCAAATGCTTATTTTGTGTATATGTATGTGATAAACCAGATTTCATGAAAACAAAATATTACAATCGAATAACACAAAACTAAACAAAAAGAATAATGAGACACTGCTATATTAATAATCTGCTGACAAAAAAATCCATTTACGTAAAAGTGAATATTTTATGTCAAATAATGAAAGTGTAACATTGTTCAAAATATAAAAATACCTCAATTTACTTCACTGGTTATTTATAAAATTAATACAACTTACTGATATTATTTTTTTCAAATCTTACGAGTTATAGCGTTAATTGAATACGTTTGATGTCATTATTGACTGAATAGGACAAAAAGTCAAGCTACAAACAGAAATATCTGTATAATTACATAATTCAAGGGACAATCATAAAGATATATAATTAATAAAACTAAGAAAAAGCCGTCGCGTTTGGATTATGAGAAGAGTTTTTCTAACCTTTGTAAGGAACTTAATAAAGCAGGAGACGGAAATCATTTGTCTGTGAGATTAAAACGATCACCTGCCGGAAGTTATGGCAGAAAGATGATAAGTGAAAAGGCCTAATTCTGATAAATAGTACCAAAAGCTTTTCGGGCATTTATTTAGGACTTTTCCTTTTTATTATGAGTATTACATAAAGGTTTCTTGTCGGCCTGGTATTTGTTACGGTAATCAGTGCTTAGTAAAAATTAAGTCTTATCAATTTCCAGAGTATTCGGATTTCTGAATTCTTTTCTCGGCAGTGAGGTTTGACCTGGTTTGTGCGATAGCATTTAGTAAGCGGTGTGTTAAGGAGATTATAACAACGCAAAAAAACTTTGCAAAATTAATTATGCTTTTTTGTAAGCAAAATTTTACTTCGAAATTAGTTTCTCATTGCTTTTAATCTTATATCACAACTGATATCGCAAATATCACCCCATTTTTCATGAAATAGTTATTAATTTTTTTTTTCAAAACAATATTTTGTAATTTCTCTTCTTTCGCTGGAACTGAATATGAAACCAAAATTTTAATTTTAATAACCGTTTTTTTATAATATTATGTTTTATTATTCTCTCTTTGAAGATGAACATCTTTTTTCGTCATAAGTCATTTTGTCATTTTCTTGAGTCATCTTGTGTCTTTAATAATTTAAGTTGTTTCTTTTAATACAACAAAATCTTTTATAAAATTAAAATCATAATGCTTTGTTATAAAAATCTTGAAAATTTCCTTCGTCTTGATATTAGTAACGTACAAAATAATAAATTGGTTATAATTTTACTGATTTGATTTCAAACCTATAAAGCTTTTAGTCAATATTTATCGTGTTCTTACAATAAACTATGATTTAGTCTCGAACAATTTTATTCAAATATAACTGGTATAATTATTTGATTTATTAATCAAAACCATATATATTGCAAGTATAAAGTTGAAGAGCTACTTTTTTCTATTATATCAAGGTTGATATAATATAAAAGAACTTTTTTTTGCCAACAGCGTAAGAAAAGTGTCAGCAGTGATGATGATATATACATGTATAGGATTATTCATTTTATATCAATTACTTACATAAAATAATATAAATCTTTCACACAATGACTATGAGAAAATACGAAGAAAGAAACAAACAATTTAGTAATTAATGATAAGGCGTTTGTAATATGAGTCGAGAAATATGTAGGGAGGCTTTCAGGATAACAAAACATTCGTTTCTGCCATTGTTAATTTGTTAAATATGTGGCGCCGCGGCGTCGAATCAATTGGACGTCGGCGTCGGGACACTAGCAGGGCGCAGCTTCCAGTTTTTTACTTGTTAGTAGGAGTTTTCTGTTTTTCCAGTCGAACGAATAAGCCCTCGGATGGGTGGTTATTTATTATGCGTACCCAGCTTTCGAATTTCAATAACGAAAGAAATGTTAAAATAACGCCAGTAGACTTGCTCATTTGCATTTAAATTTGAAACTTCTGCGACACATTTTGTTTTCCATTCGATCTATTTGCAGACAAAATAAGCCAACTTTATTTGGATTTAAAAAAAAAAAAAAAATATTTGACTTTAAAAACAATTATTAATGTCTGTTTTTTACCGCTAAGTGACTAATATTCAATTTAAATGACCCGCATACTAATTTGTAAATTAAAAGAATTTTTTAACGTTGCATATTCATATAGGTAACAACTATGAAAATTCCCTTAATAATAATAATATTCCATTAGTAAAGACTTTAGAGTCTTTACTAATGGAATATTATTAAGGATTAATGTTCTCGAAAAAAGGGAGATTAGGAGAAGGAATAACAAGCAGTTTTCATAAACCATCTCTCGTTAAATTCATATGCTCCACGTAGACATGGCTGAATTATTACTAAATATCTCGTTTCATAAAGTACTGCAACAGCATAATTATTCTACTTTCCCCAAATGTGTTATTATATAAACAAAATAAATACGTTTTCCGCTATCCCCACAAACACGGCCTATAAAACAGGGGTGGGAGCCATTCATTATTTAGCGCAGGGTGAGTACCCTACCCCACTACCTTTTATAAGTTTTGTGCAGAAAAGTTGAGCAAGGAAAAGTAGGAAAGTCGAACACAGGCACATTCATCATGTCAGACTCGCATTGGAACTCTTAGGGTCGATTGTGGAAGGCTTTCAATTGACCGTCAGTAGCCTTTAATGGAATTTCTTCGATTGCCTGTATTCACTGTCCCAACAAATGTATTTTTTTTTATTTTTTTCATTGACAACATATTATTTTGAGCGATGCTTTCAATATAATATATTTTTGCTTACTTTACTGAGTAGCAGGTTTTTTTGGCACGCTGCTATGAATAAATTAACTATTATCAAGCAATTGAAAAAGTATTCCCACAACAAGAAAATTAATGTTTATTAAATCGTACATAAGTGAAATAATATTTTTTAATTGTGTACTTTCTTATCCTTATTATACGGTATAGATATAATTTTATAAAAAAGTAACAATAAAAATTTCTATTTATATTTTTTTATATTTCAGACGAGCCAACAAAAATCACAAGATTTTCCTAATAAAATTCAAAACATGAAACGAAGTTAAAAGTTTTGTGTAATTTTTTAGCGAAACCACTGACGAAAGTTCCATTTTATATCTTAAGCAAACGCAAAAAGGAGAAAAATGAATAATATTTCTACATTGTTTAAAACCCTTAACTTTTAATTAAATAATGTTGCAACTTTTGCTTTAAGGTTTTTAAAACTGCTTATAAATATTAAACAGATTTTTTTGGTGGCTCTCATCTTTTGCTTTCTGAAAACGTAAAATTTTGAAATTTTGGGTTATACATAATAAGATCATGATTTCCACATCGTGTTACAAGATCAACTTTTACTAACATCAGTTACTTTTACCTAGAAATACGTTTCTCGTCTGAAACTTAGCGCTAAAATTATAATTTATGTAATGAAAATGAATCTTTAAATCATAAAACACCTACAAAACTTAGGTAAGTCTAAAGTTTTTAGATTTATTTTCTTCAATTCCTAAAAATATTTCGATGTACGTTTCCTCCCCAATAAACTTTTTATTTATATTTGGCTCACATACAAATTCGCTTACAAAATATATATGTCATAAAGCATTTATGTTGTTAGTATGCATGTAACAATATTAAACGTTCGATGTAAACATAATCATTACTTTTCTTAGTTTCCATATCTTGCGTCTAAAACTTCTTAGCCCAAAAAAGAAAAGTCTTTCTAGAAAGGTATCATCATATCAAAAAGGTTCACTGAATGTAGAGCTAGCAAGTGGAACGCATAAAATATATAATTCACGAACTGTTAAGCGACGCTTTTTTGGAACGAGCAGCCATTGCGGACACACAAAATAATATAATTTATGCAAGTATTTCTACTCTGGAACAACAAAATTTGTCAGCATTCACCAAAATTCATATTGAATATTGTGATTAAAAAGTATTTTTTTAGTATATGTAGTATATTAACTTATGTGGACTTAAAAAAGACACTGCTTATTCCAAAATTAGTTTAAAATTTCTTGACTGGTTTTTCTCAACAAATTGTAATTGCACACTCGTGGAGCAAAATATGTGACATAATTATTAAAATTTGTTTTATCTTATCAATAATGTCTTCCAAAATAACGTGACACTTATTCGGTTACAACATCAAAACTCTTAAAACAGTCTTATCGTTTTGTAAGAGTTCCGTGTAAAATTTATTGTATGTGTTCATTATTGTTCTAGATATTTCATATAAAATAATTTTAAATATATTGTAATATTGGTTGAATTGGCATTCATTTGGTTCAACTCCATTCTAATTCATCACTGGTATGACTACATTTGTCTAATACAAACCTTATACTGAATTTCTTAAAACGACTGGAAGTAAATAAATATAATGAAAGCAATAGTCTCACAAACAAACATTAATTCATCTCCCTTACTTAAACCATTATAAGAAGCTCATGAACTACGCATAATCAATAAAGTTTTCATACAATTATTTTAACGATTAATTTATAATACCACGTAAGCTTCATTTCCAAAAACACAATAAGTAAGTTAAATTTTAAATAAATGGTATGATGTCGGAATATTTAAGTTGACATAATATTGTCTATCTCTTCCAAATATAAATATATAGCTAATACTGATAATGCTTGTGATGAACAAAACTGGTCCTGATCATTATAAAAATGTGGAAGTAGTACAAATGAATTGTGTTTTGTTTTTTAAAATAATGCCTTTCCACCAAGAATTGACAGTTAACACCTAAAAAGTGATATAAAGTATAGCTCTGACGATGGGATTAACTTGAAATATCTATCAAATACCAAATATATTTTTTTAGAAATAAATACTTTGATATTCTATCATATTATATTTTAATAGTTGACACCATAATAAAGAAAATCGTTTTGTCTTCAAAGTTTTTTCCAAACACGAATTTGAGTAAAATTCTTATCTATCCAGACCTATTATGAATCAAACTACCTACGGACCTAAGAACGTCTATAAATATATTTTAATATGACGTGCAATCGTAACTTCAAGATTTTTTAAATTAAATTGCAAATAAAATAAAAAATTAACCTAACACTGTATCAACAACGCAGTTTTTCTTGGCGAACTATCGGCATACAAATAATCAGTCGGTAAAAAAGCAAATGACCTTTGCTCTGAGGGCTTGTTATTTATTCAAGCACTTGCGCACCCCAGAGAGGCTGCCTTACACCCTCAAGGCGATATCCACTGTTACATCATCCCTTTCAGATTTCTTCCACAGGCGATTTTTTATTAATAAGTATAACGCAATAAAAGAGTATTGATATTACAGTTTTTAGGGGTTCATGGAAGTAAAATTTTATATCTTTGAGTTCTTTCCAAGATAGTTTATTATTACAATGCCTATGGGAAACGTATACATTACTTCTCTTTATCAGCTGTTACAAAATTCTACACCTATGTTCTTCTTACACATATTTTTTATCTTTCACTTTTGTGCACATTAATAAATTTTACTCAAATTAATTTATTCACTGAGTGATTTTTTTTCTATTGGTTCCAATTTTTCTGTACTATTCGTTATGTATGTAAATGACTTTTTAGTATAAGTAAATGATATTCTCTTTAAAATCGTAAATTTACTGAAGAATTTTGGTTGGTTGAATTTGCGATTTTGACCTCCAAATCTTAAGAAGTATCACTAAAAATAAATAATTATTTCACATGTAGATATGTCATTGTCTACGATTTTCTCCTGTTCGATTTTTCAAAATTGTATCCACTGAAAGCAACATTCACAATCGGCATCGTTTTTCCATTTGCTACGTGCGTTATGTAAGAAATCTCTAGCGGTTTTTTTGCAATCTGCAATAGAATTTTTTCTCTGTAATAAAAACGTGCTTGGCTGAATATGCTTTTTGTTTATGGTCATACTATTGGCGTACATACAAGAAGAAAATCAAGTCAATTCGTCGGAAACATAAAACATGTGTAGGTTAATATATCATTTATGAACAAACAAACACGACTATTTTAGTAATGGAATTTCGCGAAAACATGTCGAACATGATTCTGGAAAACTGATTTTCTCACAGTGAAAATAACTTTTCAATAATAAGTGTGGAACCATAAAACTTTTCAAATAAAATATTATGATATTTATGCAATAACAAATTATTTTTCACTATAAACATGTATTTTCAACTCCAACAATTTCCATTGTACAAAATCTCAATAATTCGAACATCCGTTGTGATTAGCGATTAGGCATTTAAATACTTTACACTGGGAGCTTACATGGTAAGTTTTTTTTATATATTTGAAAACATAAAAGGACTGTAATATATTTTTTTCATATTTGAACATGAGACATCTTGAATAGGAAAGACTCGACAATAAAAGAACCCAACCTCTAAAGAAAGAGAAAAAATCCTGTCGTAATTTGATCATGTTCAAAATGAAGCAGACATTGAAAATCTGATTGTCAGTGGAAGTATCTGAGATCCACGGATAATACAATGGTATCTTATCTTATTTGGCAACATCGCTCAAAATTACGATAGATCCGTATGTTTTTAATTGAAATTTAGTTTATTTGAAATATCAATTTAACGAAAACTCATTAGTTAACCCCCATAATTCACAGCTTAATTGAAATTCTGTGAGTTTCATCACGTACGTATCATAGACTTGTAACATCATTGATTAATTTTTAAGATGATTTCATAATTCCCAAAAAAACAAAGTAATAACCGCAGAAACCTAGCAATTTTTGCCTTTCCTTTGTGCTTTGAACCAAGTGTCTTCAAGAACCACAAAATTATAATTAAAAAAAAAAACGCTTTTTTTTAAATCAATATATTTAAAACTACTCACCTTTTCGCTCAAAAATAATAAATAAATATTTTTTGTTTACATGTGATGCATATGATGCATTGTTTACATAAAATGCATATTTTTTTTAATGTTTAGTACCATTTCAAATATATTTGTTGAAAGAAACGGATAGCTTTTTGTTAAAATTGAAATTGATTCCAATGTATAGATCAATATAATAAATTAATGATTTTTCAAAGCTATGCAGGTGAATTAAATGGTCACGTTCCCATCAGAATTTTCTGTGTGGCAAATTTTAGTTTTTAAAAAGAATCGTTGATACGTCATTAAAGAAAAAAAACCACTAGTCCAATCTATCGAATGAAGGTTTTTTTAATAATAATGTCATTTATTTTCCAAGTAAGTTTCTTCCATAATAAATAATTTAGGTGCGTTTTGTGAAAATAAAATATACAACAATACGGCAAATTCAAAGAACCAATACTGCAGCGACAATATTTTAAAGGAAACATATTTTATGTTTGTAATATGTCAATTACTTAGTATGTACATTAAAATATTTAAACCATCTGTAATAATGGACTTCACATCTTAAGAAATCCCTACTGAAAAGTGATTTGACATTTTTAAATATAATATACTACCTGTTCCGTAACTAAAAATGTTACGTCTTTTTCTTCTTAGAAAAGTATCTTCAGAATAAATTATCTTTGTCGTTGTTATTTTTTCAAAACCCTTAATTATTTTCCATACTATAAATTCACAGTGAATAATATATTGCCATTGGTCGTATGGAGATGGAAAGGATACACTATTAAAATACTTATTACTTGTGTGTGGGGGTATATCCCGAGGGAAATAAATTTTAAAGGGGCGTGGCATCCGTTCTATATAACATTAATTTACTCAAAAGAGACCTAAGGCTCTTATTGGTTTCTAAGAATTCTATACAATATGATTCTTTTATGATGTTTCTATAATATATTACGAAGATATTATACTGTTTATTAAACGACGTTGAATATTAACTTCTAGCTACTTTTTTTGTATTACTAGTGAGTAACCGGCATGCGCTGCAATGCCACTCAAAGAAAGGAAGGGTTTGTGTTTGAATTCTGTTTATTGAAGTGCTTTTGGATTAGAGGTTTGTGATGGCCAAAATTTCATAAAATTACCCGGTTATTACCCGAACTCCAGATTTATTTTTCCCAGCCCAAAAAAAAGCCTATTTATTCTTTAATATAGTAATTCATTTATACTTTTCAAACAATATATGTTATTGATCCATATTTCCAACGATATTCATAACGCATGTGAAATAAATTATTTAAGTTATGAAAACTATGGCTTTATGGCTGACTCATGATGCGAACATAGTATGAAATATTTTTCTTAAATTTGAATTCCTTACAGGGCCCAGCCCGAGCCCTAATCGGAATTGTCTTTCACCACCCAAGCCCGGCCTACAGGCTGGGCCGGGTAAAGGTCCCCGGAGCAAGCCCGGGCCCGTGCAAACCTCTATTTTGGATTTACTATACTTTTCGTTTTTCCATCTGGTTCAGAGATGTCGCTATCTGTATGTATTTGATTCTTTTTTATTTATTTTTTAATTCTAGGCTTTAAATTTGTTTTTCAGAAACCTTCACGGGTGTGCGTACAACAACTCACTAAAGTTTGATCGAAATCGGATGAATGCTAAAGGAATGCATAGAAGACAAACAAACAAACAAATCTTTATTATATATATATATATTGTAGATTATATGTTATTTCTAAGCAATCAAAGGCTTCTAACGATCGATATAATTTTGTTACAAGCTTTAACAGCTGAATAAGCATATTATGCCAATTCTTTCTAAGATAAAAGCGATGCTGTAAGTCTGTGTATTTCCGCTGAGCTTTGTGATATTGTGACCCATTTGCTTACGGCAAGTTGGTTTATATGGAGAAAAGAAAATACCAGGTTTCCATAAAGAGTTCGTGACAATTATTTTACTGTGTTATAGCAAAAAATATTATTGTACGATATTAATAGTATGTACTTCAAGCGAAATGTTATTATATGAACGGCTTCGCTTACACCAACTAGCCTGAAGTATATTGATTCGATTAGTTCTAGGAATGAATCATGAAATTCTGGATCTTTTCTATTTTATTTTTCAAACAACTGGATTGTAAATGCTGCTGATGACAATCGATACAATAAATTTACCAGATCCGTTTAAATAGTCGACGTAGTCAAAGAAGAGAACCAATACTAAGAAAAAATTATTTCTACTTGAATATTTTAAGTAATAATATAAAATAAATAAAAAATCCTAAAAAGAAGCATCAGTATTCCATATATTTTTTGGACACATGTAAGCATTGGTGAGCAAGAAGTCTATAAATTATATTGCATGTTATTTTCTGTGTGAGCCATCTGATGGCCGTATTTTTTTTTAATTGGTTATCATTTCATTAGCGTTTTTTCAAAAATCATTTTTGAATACATATGATTCCAAAGAAATGTTATGTTGCATTCGGTTTGACAAAAAAATGCCTACCTTTGCATTAGAACAGTTATTTAAAACATAAGTTTTATACAGATATTGTTAAATCAAATGAAAAATTTTGTTTTATCTAAAAATATTATACACGATGAAGATTTCAGATAAAAAACTGGAGTAACTTCAGCAATCGTCATTTCAAATGCACTGCAACAAAAAACAAAACTTTTGAACCATTTATTTATGGTTACCTATAATATGAAATACTATTGCCTTTTCATTAAAAATACGGATACTATCAAGTTATTCCAGGAAAGGTTATTTATAAAAAATCATATGACATACTAACAATAAAACAATATGACGTGCAAAAACATATTCGAGAGTTTGCGAATGTAAATGACTAACTGGAGTGGTAATATGAGGGTTGTCGTAAGTGTGTCCTGTAAAAGATATATTTTCATGAAACTCGCAGAACCCTCGCTGCAAGCTAATCATTTTGTTAAAACACTCAAACGCTTATCACACTCGACTCCAAAAACGCTGTGCACACATTTGAATGAATAACATTTGGCCCAATTCTTTTTGAATGGCCCTCATCCTAAGCGGAAGTTCTGTTCACAATAACACACTTACAGAGAGCTCCCGCCAGAGGCACTGCGACCGGAAATTACATTATGATTTGTAGCTTTTACTTGTTATTGGGTTTCAAAGTGCTCTGTAAATCCGTACTCTGTTGAAGTATCGGCGAAGAAAGGAAAGTTGTTTTAATCCAACACTTTTTACTTTTCAAAAGTATATCCTCAAAGTTCATGAAGAGGAAATCACTTTACAAAGTACATTTGGAGATGCCTCTTAAAAGTGTATATATCTACCTGCCAACGCTTGGTCCACTTATTGAGACACATTCTATAAAAAAATCACTTCAACTTTCTACAACTGCTAGCATTATATAATTCATGACGTTCGTTGCGAAAAATGGCGATGTTTTCAAGGGTGCTAAGACAAAATGGATGGGAACAAAATTGGGAGGAAATCTGGTATGGGAAGAATGGTATAGTACTGTAATATTTATATGCAAGATTTTCAATAAATTGTATGTTTTATGTTCAACATTTGGTCCATACAATTATACTACCGCCATTTTTATTCTATTTTCATAAAAAACGTCCAAGATTTTAAACATAAAGATAGAATTAATCAATAACAATTTGGATTCAAAAACAAAATTTGTTTATCTATTGCTCCTAATATTTAATATCAAATATCAGGAGCAGTTTTGCCGAACAAAGTAATATTACCAATTTATAGCTTTATGCAATAAACCGCGTTCTTTTTTGTAATTATACCTATTTAAAAACAGATGTATTTGACACATTGGAAAGAATGGGAATAACAATGTCACATAATTCTATTGAATTAAATTATTTCACGGTTTTTCAAAAATAATAACAAAAAGTTTTTATTTTTGTTACACACTCTATCAGCTAGATTTTAAAAAAATTGACAGTTAAAAACTGATCGAATCACAATTATAGAAAATTATTTTTAGCATTCTACTTCCATTCATTATTATTTGATGACAAGTCGGTTGAAACTTTGCAGTATCCGTTTTAATTTGTCCTAATTGTAAATTCATGTTTTGATACCGCAAGCGATTACAATAATTATCGCAGATTTTATCATAAATCATTGTAAGCAATGCGACAGACTTTCGCTGCCTATCGCATTTGTTTTCATGATATTAACTTCAACTAAAGCACAAAGTTAGCTTTAATTCTTTAAGCACAAAGTTAGCTTTAATTTTGAGTTGTGTGGAATTTAGAATTTAAATATTTTGTTTTTGTTGGCAGTTATTCCAATCCTTAAACTTATTTTTAACCATCTCCGCTCCCAACGTTAACTCCTAAGATCTAAGCACATTGTTTTAAGAAGAACTAGTTAAATTAGTGGATAAAATTATTTGTTCGGAGAGGATAAAGAAAGAAGTATGACGATAGAACAAGGCTAAGAGTTTTTTATTTAGTATCGGATATGGTGAGGAAGAGTATGGACAAAGTAAGACAAACATATATAGATATAAGTATAAAAATCAATATACAATATGACACCACCCCGTACTTACGGGGCGGACAGGGGTATTCAAAACCCGTCTACAGACTCTTTCTATTCATGCAAATTTAATATGTAATATCTCTCCTAAGGCGTTCAAAAATAATTTGTCATATTTGTTTGTTTACCGTTAGAAGTAAACAAAAAGCGGGTGATGCTTAGAGAAAGAATCACTAGTCCCTCGGCCTAGGGGCTTGGCGATTAGTGGCCGACACAGCCCCGCGGCGTGGGTCAAAAAGATGACCCCATCATAAAACCACTTGCTCTGTTTTAAATTAAAATTGAGTATTTTAAATCTGTTTGTGTAACTGTCTTCAAGGAATTTATAAGTACAAACTAACTGCAATTAAAGAGAAAGTATACTGAATACGACCGGGTTTTAATAGAAGACGAAGGATTCTGTGAATTATCCTTGTCGCCACGTCGGACTTAGGGCAGTCGAAGTGTGTTGACGCTCCACCGTTCCCCGTCGAGAAGTAGCGAATTTACTTCTCTCAAATGATTGTGTTCAAAGATTTGAACCCTTCAACGGAATCGACAATAGCAATAACCACTTGCCTACTGGACATTTATGTATATTATATTACAAATATGTAGTTAAAGCATAAAAAAAATCATCAATGTATAAACAGTAAAAAAACTAATGTTTGTTTTGTTGATAGATGGAACAACGATTGGAAATGCTTTCTGAATTTTTTTTTGTATCGTGTGTTTTGTAAATCTTCAACGACTTTTCATCTCATTTTCAAAAATCACTTACATTTATATTTTAATCAACTTGGTGGAAAACCAATTTAAGATAAAATCGTACCTATATAAACGTGTTTACAGTTAATTTAAGGTTATTGGACCGTTGTACAGTTTTAAAAATAATTTTCAACTGTTTTAAACAACTTTAACATTATATACAAAAAAAAAACCTTTGCAAAATATTTCTTCATTAAATTATTGATTTCAATACAAATTTCATTGCTATTTAAAAATATTTAGTTTGAATTTTGAGTTTTAATATTTATGTATCAAATTATTTTCATCAATTTATAGTGCCTATGTTAATTTATGTTTGCTTTCATGTTCAAATTCAAACAGTCGAGTGACAATACAATTTCAACTGTAATTAATTGTTCTTTTTTTTTACATAAATATGGATGTTCATGGAACATTATCAAATAATATCCAACAGAAATTTTTTGGAGAGTATTTATTTTATCTACTTGCCGTCGTTATATCTTGTTAATGATATTTTCCTTTTTACTATGCGTAATTATTTTCTTACGAGTTGTTTACATTTTGTTAATGAGATAATTACTGAGGATGTCCATTACCTGCAAGCAAGCTTTGAACACCCGTAACATTGATAACCTAAATTATCCCGTTACAGCCGACGTGATTTCATAAATAGGGACTTAAGGACACTCAGAGCATGCTCGTGCACCATAATCACCTTCCTTTTATCGTAAATATGCCTTTAACGCTGCAAAAGCGCAACAAAGTATGCTGGCATAAGCTTTGGAGCGTTCAAATAAATATAACATTATATTTCCAAACAGGACGTGATTCCATTTGATAATTTAATTTGGTTTATACTTGAGATATAAAATTAACCAAAGCAAAATTTATTTCTGTCTATTCTTACATAATTAACATTTAAATGATTTTAATATGTTACTTAAGAGCAAATTAAATAATAAATGTATTTCATAACTTAAAAAAAATGATTTGATTTACTTAATATGTTTTAATGATTATGGTGGATTCAAAAAGTCTTTTCTTTTTGGATACGCAACAAAATCGTCGTCATAAAAATGCATTGATAACAGAAATCATATTTTTAAATGGTGCTTTTTGTGAAAACATTATTTATTTTTATAATATTTTAACGTATTTTTTTATGGTTAAAATAATATTTTTCAGCGGAACAACTCAGTTATTTTACGATAACTAGTGGCAAGTCAATCCCTTAAACTCACTTATTTATAGCAATAATAGAACAATGGGACTAGGAAAGGACAAGTAGTAAATTAATTGCTCACGTTATGCGGATTACATGGTTGGGAGGGAACGTATGCATCACAGAGATCCATGCACGTGAACATAAATAAATTGGACAATCAATTTATCGGTGATTTGAGCCCGTGGCCTCCGAAACCAAAACGGATGAACTCCTGAAACCGTTGACCACTCGACTATAGTCGACTGACAATGCAAAATACATAATATTTTTTTTGCCATGTCCAATCCCAATGTGGAGCAAAAGGTCTCCTAATGGATGTATCTCAACAGATTTTTTCTATGAGAACTGTTTATTACTCAGTTGCTCAACCTCTCTTTATCAAACAGAGTAGGGATAGAAGGATAAGGTTAGGACAGGACTAGTGGTTAGGTTGTCCCTCTCGCTACGCCCCGTGAGGATGGGATGGGTGAGTGAGGAGACAGTTTTAGACAACACAATCACTCAGACTACGAACAGAACTCCATAAATAGATTTAAATATCAATTTATGAAAACTATCCGCACTGAAAATTGAACCCGAGATATCCGTAGCCGTAGCCCACGAGTCGTAGCTGTAGCCGAGCTACCAACTGCGCCACGGACGCCGAACATACTTTATTAATATAGTTAAATCAAATATTTATCTACCTAATGTATTGATTACTTACTTTAGTAGCGTTTTCCAATCCAAATGATATTTTTCACAATGTTTAAATCCATTATCTTTATTTGTTGTTGTCATACTCTTTCATGAACACTAAATGATTGCGGTTGATAAAATCAATAAGATATCCCTTTTATCTACTTACATTTTTTTAAAGCATTATGGACTATCGAAATGATAAACATTTTTAATGATTCTTAAAATAGTGTTTTTTAATGAGAAATATACTTAACTTATAAAATATACCTCAATTATATAACAAACAGTATCAATCAAATATATTACTTTAATAATAATAATAACCGTAATTAAGCATCATAAAATGGCCGTTTATAACCAAACAAGTACTGTAAATCAAAAACTGCGCCCAAATAATGGGTATTCAAACTATTTAATTTGATTTATCGGTGTGCTGAACAATATTTCACGCTTAAAACTAAGAACTATAAAATAAGATGGCCTCACCCTAAAACGAAGTACCTATTTTCAATATTTTGCCATCATAAAATTTGTAATTTTCAAAAGATTGTTTATGTAAACATTACTTTATTTAACATGTCGCATTTAACAAGTAACAAATGTTTAATTAAAATTGTGGCACATCGAATCACCCTTTCTCATCTCTATACATGTATAATAATATTTATTAAAAATTTTAAGGGTGACCAAAATAATAAAATTCTTTCAGAGTAAGCATGCCTTTTGTTAATATATATAAAATGAGTTTCCAAAGTAGACATTTTTATAGTTCATTCATTGAGGATGAAGTTTGAGTTAATCAATCAAAAATAAAGCTATTGGTAGAGTGAATGGGGTTAAAACATCACATATCAATCAACGGTGAAATTTAAACAATTTGTTTGCAGAGAAATCATCTGAATGACAAGTCTTTAATTCAATACAAATTAATATTTAATAACCACTTCAGAACCAAATAAAATTGGTGATTTTTTGTGGAGTTTTTTAATATTTTGGAGGCTGCATCGTGAAAACGTTCAACAACTGCTGTTTTACTTAAATAAAAAATTCACTGCCGAATTCTTTATTGTACTATGTGGTTCGTGTTTATTCATATTAAATGGTGTATATTAACTTTATTTCATAATCAATAAACCGGTCATTGTTCTACTTTCTTTATCATACATAAAAAAATCATACGAAATTCCCAACCATGAATAATATTCAAATACAACAGCTATTGGGCATTATAAACGAAAAGTTTTCTAAGGGGGGAAAATAATGAAGTCGTTTCTTTGTCACGCTACTTGTTTCAAGAACAACAAAACGCTCACATCAACAAAAATGCTATGAAAGTGAATGAAAACCCAGTCTTCGGCATAAAAAATGATAATTTTGCGATAAAAGTCCATCGTTATATATGTAACATAACCTTGGCTCACTTTCGCGTGTTTGAACTGATATTTATTTTATTTTCATGCTTTGATAATCCGTTGCCAATAAATAAAAAAATAATTTCCATCACGATTTGTGAAGGGAAATTAATTTACAGCGAAAATAGATTTTTTGATTTCACGATTTTATTTTGCTTGCTCGTGGCTGTTTTTCGTTTTTCGTTTCAAGGTAATAATTTAATATTTCGACACATTCAGCTGTATTATTTATTTTTAAAAGAAAGTAAAAATTTGTTTTTTTTTTTTTTAATTTGTTTACATTAATTATAAATATTTAATAATTGCTTTCACAACTATTTTTACCATATTGGTAAAAAATCATAATTTGTATAAAAGCATCTTTTGCCATCGAATAACTTAAGCACTTTATTTTAGGTGACTTGAGATGCACTATTAACTACCACACTGTGATAATACATTGGCGTACTGGGATATATACAAGCCCTTTGACATGTAAATTGCAAGTTGTCTCGCATGTTTTACATTATAAGAATTATCCAGTATGCGTGAGGTTAACAACATGAATTAAAAATATTCTTTAGAGTCATCAATCAATTTCACAGATTATAATATAGTAACATGTACATAAGATGTTGAATGAAAAATCCTAATGAAAAAAAAATATTATAGTTTTTGTGTAAATTAACTTCAGTATAGAGCATTAATACAGGCGTACTCTGGGTTAAAATGAGGCTGCGTTCCTGGAAAATGTGTATGTATCGTGAATTGTTTTATCTTGGCGTATTTTCATAATTTATCTAAGTTTTTTTTCTGAATCGTTCCAGATTTGTCAAAAAGTTTATTTGGCTTCATTCGATAATACGAAAATAGCATTATCGTACAATAATTTATAAAAGAGACAAGTTTCTAACCTTCATAATTTTCTTAACTCACTAGATGATAAAATTCAATTCACTTTAGAAGTAGGGGGCAAGAATATAAATTTCCTTGACCTTAATATTGATATTAAAAACTCCATTCATGAATTTAAAATTTACCGAAAACAGACGTTTTCAGAAGCCGCGATCCATTTTAAGTCAGACCATCCTTTCTCATATAAATTGGCTGCTTTCCATTCTCAGGTTCACAGATTAGTCACTATACCTCTAAATAAATTTAATTTTGAAAACGAACTAAACATTATTAAACAAATTGCCATTAATAATGGCTATGAGGCGTCTCTTATAGATAGTCTTGTATCAAAAAAACAACGTAAATTAGCAGAAAAGATGCTATATTTCGGGAACTTGTCTAAAGACATAGACCGCCCTAGAATCTGGCATAGAATAAGTTATTTAGGTTGCACAAGCTTTAAAATTAAAAACGACTCGCTGATAGTGTTAGACCGGCGTTCTATTGCAAAAACTCTCTAGGCAAATTACTTATTAACAATAAAGATAGAGTAAACTTTAAGAACAAATCTGGTATTTATAAATTACAATGCAATGATTGCCAACATTTCTATGTGGGTAAAACCACACGTACATTAGATATAAGGGTATCAGAACATTTAGCTGCCTTTAGATTAAAAAAAGAAACTTCGACATTCGCAAATCACTTGCTAATGGAGAACCATACGTTTAATGCGGATGATGGGGTTAAACTGTTGCATAAAAACATGGGGGATCATAAATTATTTTATCAGGAAATTTTAGAAATTAATAGAGGCCAGTTATACTCCTTACCAATCTTGAATGAGCAGCTGAACCTTCCTAATTCTCCGCTATTATATCCGATACGTTGAAACACCTAACAGATTTCACTAAATGTGGAATGATTGTATATATTTACCCATTCGTCGAATTACATCCCGTCAAAACCCACAATACTATTATAATTGTAAAATCACTGGTATTTCTAAAAGAAGTTGAAAAGCGGCAATCGCCTTCGGCAATTCGCCTTCGGCAATTCGCCACTCTGGTAATATGGTGTTTACAAAATAAGGATTAGGACGATTTCCGAAATTTTAACTCAGGTATCGGTGTGGCTCTCAGACGTATAATGTATTGCCTCGTAAATGATATTTGTCGCATTTGTATCTTCTATATAAGCGTTAGACACTGTTTACTGTCTCTCAGTTCGAGTCCATTCGTGTGGTCGAATGCCTGAAGATGCCGAAAGGCGAAACCCGGGTCGTTAGTGACAAAATACATGGAAGTGTACAAAATTTCAATAATCCAAATTTAATAATTTATAAGTTGAATTTATTTTATACAACATACTTAAATAGTTATACATAATAACCTTATACTTTAAAACATAATTTCCTTACAAAATCTTGAATATAACATAAATTTAATTATATTTTATATAACTCTTTTAAAGAATTTGTCTAACTTCAGTTGAACAGAATGTAGAATTTTTGGGGCTACCTGCTTGTATCACGAGGTAACTGAAAAATGAAAGGTGGTCGTATCAACGGGGTGTTGTATAGTGAAGTAGTTTTAAGCCAAGTTTCGCATGTTATTTAAATAATTATGTTTGTGTGATTCACTCTTCTATTTTTGGTTTTTTTTATGTCATATTGATACTCGTCAACAATTCTTGGATATCGATAAGAACCATTTATTATATTTGCTAAGCGGTAAACAAATACCACATAGTTGTTCCAGTTTTGTTTGTAAAACAATCTGTCGGATTCATTTCTCATACTATTGTGCCTGTCTCGCAAAAAACCCTCGTCTCACACGACGAAAATAAAAGAGGAAATTTTAACACAGGACACGTCGGTTTGATGTGCTACATCTGTCTAAATTTCGGTATCCTTCTTTTACAGAGCATTATTGGAATACACTGGTTAGATCAAGTGACAAACGACCAGGTGTAAAAAAAAAACAATTCAGTTTATACGTACTTCCATTATCTGTCAGCAGCTTTCAATATTACTTCAGTGTACAAATATAAATATACCGACATCATAAACTCTAAAGAAATAAACATCGTAGGCTTTTTTATTTTTAAAGGAAGGAGGAACATATTACGTTATTGAGAGATAAATTCCTGTTTGTTATATTGCTAAACGGGAAATAAATGTGATCCAGTATAAACAAAATATAGCAATACCGGTATTACCGAGACCGAGATCCCAGTGTTTTAATTGTTTTTTTAATACAAAAAATAGCAGGCATGAAAATGCAAATACTGGTATTTCGGTATTGAAAAATAAGAAAAAAAAATCTAAATTTACATAATTTAATGGTTTATTTAAATATTTTTTTATGATTTTATTAAATTTAATTTATGAAAATTAATACACGAAGATGGAGAAAAAATTTACTGAAACCATTCTCACAATTAAACAAAAATATAAGATTCCATATCCTTAATACCTAGAAGTTATTTATAAGACACCATATGAATAAGATAAATTAAAATTTAATATTCATACAATAGCGTCTGCTATATGAAAAGCTACACTAAAATGACCAAATACAAGACTCGTATATAAAAACAATTTTTATTTAATATGAGTGCCATACTTTTTCAGCATTATCTAAATGCAGTGTTTTTACACTGAAGAGCTTTATGTTTTAAAGTCTATACCACTAGTTAGGCGTTGGACAAAGGTTTTGCGCTTCCGTATTGAGATCTAGTGCTAGAATCTTCAGCCAAATTTGAAATTTATTGATATTCATAAATAAAAATTATCAAGGAAACGCTATTTATATCGTAATTTATAGTCTTTTTACTTTTTAATATTCCCAATAATAAATTTTAGAGAAATGTGCTTTATTAAAATTCAACTTCGTGACAAAAAACGTAAAATAACTTTTCATATATGATACCCGTACATAAATCACTACCATAATAAAGAACGTAAAGTTATCTTAACTCTAAGGCAAGATGGCCAGATATATCACTAAACGTTGTTGAAAACAAGAAATGTTTTACGAAAATACGAAGTTAATAAATCTATCGAACAATCTATGGATATACTTCATCCCATAAAATAAACATTTTAACGGTTAACTACCCTCATAATTATCACAATCTACCTGATGAATCAAATTTTTTGATTTTTTTAAAGTCTTGATAAACATTATAAAACTAAGTGTTTATTAGTATTTTTACAAAAAAAACAAATTTCTCACTCAATCTGATTTGTTAATCAGATGAACCTTTTTGTTTGTGCTTACATCTAGTTTTGACAAAAAACTATGCGTAAAACTTAAAGTAGTACTTTAAAATATTTTTATTTTTTTTATCAAAATTTTCTTAAAATATATTTTATGTGAAATTGTCACGGTTAATGTTAAAAAACGTTTATTTTTCATTTAACGTTTTAGTCTCAAATGTTGAAGTATTTGCCGAAAAAAATATTGTAGAGCAAAATTGATTTTATTTCAATGATGACCGTATAATTTATCTGATACGGTTGTTATTTTATTAAGTATAACTATATCTACACGATTGTATAATATAAATTTACTGGATTTGAAACGTATCATTTACTCAGACACGAAAGCTTCCTAGAATGACGATTCTTGTTTGTTTTAAAGCGTACATTTTCGCTAAATCTAATATTTTAATACCCATACATAAAACCTAAAACCCTTAATTACAGATGATCAAGGATTTTTTTAATCCGTAACAAAACCCACATATACGTAGTTAAATAGAAATTGAAGACAGAATTAAATTATACAAAAAACGATATAAAATTAAGTCATATATTGGTATATAATTTTTACAGAAGCTTTTGAATTTTGAATACAAATAGTTACTATAAAATTATCTTGAAAATGTGCTAATAAGTAAATTATTGCAACGCAAAAATGCGTCAAATATAATGTTTTCTATGACCGAATCATAGGTAATTCATGGAAAAATAATGATACAGTAGTTTTAAAAAATGCGTAGAATTCTATTATATGAACTAGTGGATCGATAAAAATATCAGATTTAGTTAGTCAACCGTTTTGTACATTCAACCAACTCGTCAATATATAAATAAATTAATAATGATGTACTTATTACCTTTAAAAACATAATATTATTTCGAAAACTTTTCACTCATATATAAAGAATCTCATGGAAACAGTTTTTTTTACAATATTTATTTGTATTCATTTCAAACAATTGTTGGATTATATTTCCACCGAAATAGCTAAATTGTGGGTTTTGTAAAAAAATCTAACTAACTAAAATCACTTTGACATTTAATTTCAACCGAAACATACTAAACGTTTTATTCTTCGCCGATATATTTCAATTGATAATATACAAATAATAATTTTGTTCAAGCCAATATTTATAAAAGCTTTTTTTTCGTATGACTTCTATTATAGTATGCTAGTCGGTAGTCAAAAGATCTTTATCTTTTATTAACGTTCAAAATATTAACCCCGAATAGTTTTTCCACGCGTATGTACGTCATTTAGTGGAACATTTACATGAACTATTATTTTCACGCCATAACAGCTTGCATGAATTTCATACTAGTAAATTTATAATGTTTACGGTATAAATTAAGAAAATCTGCTAATATGTGATGATACTACATGATTACTTTTTTTTTCATCTTTAGTAGTTACCAACTCAAAAGATTTCAATGAATACAATGGAAACATTCGAATATCTCTATAATCAGATGTATAACTTTTGGTTAGTCAATCAGTAACATATAACGCTTTATTTTGAAAGTACAATGATATTTTTTTTCATTCAGTAAAAATTTGTAAATTTCAATAACAGTGATAGTCTATATTCCATTTTACATATTTCTCAATACTTTGAACCCGTCAAATATTTTTTTTACCATTTAACATGATAAATTAGTGCAGTAAATCTGTGAAAATAGTAACTTACACTCCATAGTGTATGTTATAGGTCGGTGTTATTAAATGTCAGTAGTTTCAAATTTATAACACAAATTATCGTAAATATAAAACTGTATTAAATAAAAATTTGGCTTGCATATGAAGATAATAAAAAAAAAATTACTTTTCATAGCAAATATTTTTTAATAAATATCATATTATAGTGTAACGGGAAAAGATCAATACTTCCTTTCCCACTAATACAGGATCAATGGCGATCGGATATAGGGTATAGGATACAATCTACGTTGTATCTATGCTTATCCGAATGTGTAATATGTCCAGGCAATTTCGCAAGGTCTATATTTGCTGGCGAAGCATTCTATTACTCGATACAATTTTCACTTTCTCCACACTACAGTATATCGGTCGTTAAATTAAACTCATGACAAATTTATTTCAAAAATTGAAAGACAAGTGTTTTATAAAATTTTTTAATCCATCATGTTGAGTTATTTATTTTTAGTTATCCTTTAAAATAAGGGCAATTGTGTTAGTTAGTAGAGACAGTCTACTTTACGTACAGAAGTTGAACGAAAAAAAATGTACAACTTACCTACTGTCCCCACGGTTAGATTTTCATGACTATTATCTTATCTATAACTTTATGTTAATTGTACAATTAAGGTAACGATTTTTTTAATAATTTTTGGATTAAAATCTTATTTCAACAAACATCTTTTTCAGCTATCGTTATAATAATAACATCCAAACAAAGTACTGTTAACCTTTACTTTTATAAAGCGAACAGGAAATGAAACAAGCTTCCGAAAAAAAATGCTTTCTTTTGTTATGGAATACATTTCGTTAATTCCTTGTATCGAGCTTCTTCATTTTAAGATATAAATCTATCGATTATATCGATATCATCTATCATAACTAATTTTTGTCAAATCGTCTTTTATGTCATACCATCATCACAAATTCAACTGTTTCTTCGTGTTAGATAGTATTCACTTGGTACACTTGAACTTTTATTTCAATAGTTTGCGCTTTGGATTTGATAGTATTCACTTAGTACACTCGATTTAAATAGTTGCCACTTAGTCACGGATTCTTTCAACAAAGTGAGTTAAGTTGTAGTAGGTTATGTTAGGGTTGGTCTGATTTGGCTTATGTAATGTATTCTAATACGTGGAGCAAAGACAATATGGGCGGCCTAATATAGGATAGAGGAATAAGTGACATTTCATTACAGCTTTGTTCAACTATCGATTTCAAAATGTGAGTATTTTTATTGAGTTAAAACTATTTCATCTATGTGAAAATATTTTTTCGTAAGTGTAATATATTTCTTCAATGTTAAAATAGATTTTATTATGTGGGATCACTTTATTTTTAGTGAAAAAATTTGTTTTTTGTGGAATGTATTTGTTATAAGTGAAAACTATTTTTATGAAAGTGAATATGTTCTAAACAAAAGTGCATCTAATTGTAAGCCATAAAATAAGTAATATATAAAATAATTTATTAGATATCCTTTATGAAAAGTGATTATTTCAGATACATACAACATGAAATGAAAAATTGTAAATTTTCTTTTCCATGTGGTGTTCAACTTTGTACGACACGCTTTCGTGATTTTGAGTGACATCTTCATACTAAATGTATCTTAAAAATTTAATCTATAACGTTATTTTTGATTCTAATTTTTAAAATGAAAATAAATTTCAGCAAAACAACCGTCGGGAAAAAATATTTTCGGTATAAATGTTTGAATAATTTAGTCTTTATATCAAATTTGAATTATTGAGATTTTGTACACTTCCATGTATTTATGTTAGTGTTTATAGTGTAGATTCCTTAAAAACGAACGTATATTTTTTAAAGCTAAGCTCTAAAAATAAAAAAACAATTTCAAGTTATTATGAACAAATACCACCAATGTCAAACTTATACGTACAGTTATAAAGTTCACTTATTTGCACGTGTTTTTTTATTAAATCAAGACGGTAAAAATTTCACTATAAATATTGAATCAAGATTTACAGTTGCATGTAAATTCGGCACTGGCCTTTGAGGGGTTAATACCATCCTATACGACTCCCCGGTGGATTAGCAATTCAAATGTCATCCGGGTCCGGGTCCGGGCTTGTCGCGGTCCCGTGGACCGGTTCGCTCCGGGACACGCCTTCCGAGACTCATCATTCATCTGCTCCCGTGATGAAGCGTGTCCGTGTTTTGTTTACCCTGCCACAGCTAAAACACTTTCAGCTTTTTTATTATTTTAACACTTTACATGCCTGTATATTGAATCAAAAAATTATTAATAATAGTGTTTCATTATGCACTTTTTTGACTTCTTAGTAAGGAACGCATTGTTTTTTCTATTAAAATTTACCTTTAAATAAATAACTTCACTTTATTAAAAAAAACAGGGTTACGAATAAAAAAACTTTCTAACTCTATAATAGATGTATCACTTATTTGAAAATAGATAATAATATGACATTTTGAAAACATTGAATTTTTTTCAACACTGTATTGCTTTTTTCGACACCCTGTTTTTTAAAACCATTATCGCTTCAAACATGTTTCATAAATACTCCCATTAAGCACTGAACCTCAAAGCATAAGTATTTTTTACAAAAACTTCATTCGCTTAACCATTCTCTTTGGAGAGAGTAAGGATGTAAGAATGTGGATAGGAAAGATATATATATTAGTCAGACCGCTCTTTCCGCGTCCCGTTTTTAGGATTAGTAGGTGAGAAGAAATTAAAATATTACAGATATCTCTGTCTTAAAATTTAATTACATCAATCGATTTAACAATGTGCATTAGGGGGACATAGCTTATAAGTTGAAAAAAACCAAAAAAAAAAAATAGCTTTCTTCACTTATTTCACAAAATATTTGACTACGATAGTAAAACTTATTGTACATAGGTATTTATAACAATGAAATGAGTGATGGAAAAACATTGACATGGCGTTCTTTCTTTTTAATTATAAGAGGTGTATAAAGGGAGTATTTGATGCCTAAATTTATCAAATGGCAAATATTCCTGCTGTATGGAAAATCGAGTGAAGGAAAAATGTCAACAAACCTTTGTATGCTTTATTAATGTGTGTGCTTTGGGTGCTTTCATTTTTTGACATCTAAAATGAAAGTGTCATCCAATATTGTAGGTATATGTTATTTCTCGCAAAAACCGAATACAATCATTATTTCAATTACAATGTTATGAAATAAAATTTGCATGGCATAATCCCATTGTTAAATTTAGTTTAGTCATTATATTTATAAAATAATATAAAATTAAACAACTAAGCCAAACAACTTGTCCGAGTAGCAACCCTCCTGAGTCTAGACAAACCACATGCGGCCGCCAGCGGTTCTATAATAATAAGTATTGATATTTTAAAAATTAGTCGCTCAAAAAATTGATGCCGTTAGATGGCTTAGTTATGATAGAAGTGTTCAACGTATTTGTGAATTAAATGCTTATATTACATCTGCGTTGGCCAAAAACTATAAAGATTTAACTGAAAAGCAATTATATAAAAGTTTAAATTTTATTCCTGAAGGATTTTGTACAAGTTATATGAATAAGCAACAACAAAAACGTAACTTACCAATAAAGTAAGTTAGACATTTATAAATTTAAAAAAAAGCACCGCGAAAAACCTTGTGACAAATGTTGAAAATAAACATTTTTTAATTTTATCTTCTCTTAATGATTTCCTAAATAATTTGGCAGATATAACTTCAACTTCAATGACTTCTTTTCAGATGATGACACATAAAAATTTCAAAGCACCATAAAATAGATTAACATCATTATTTACAGTATTAATTTCAATTACTGGGCTAATGTAAAATATAAATTGTCAGAAATCAGTCATGATCAAATACTTAAAGACCGTTTTATTAATAATACAGCTTAAAAAAAATGTCGGAAGACTATGAATTATGTTCATATAAAAAATTAGTAACAATTAATTCTTAATTAATTTCGTTTACGAAAATGATTCAGTTTCATAAATTTTATAAAAAACACATATCGAAAGCAACTGATGGATGAAAACTTTGTATCAATGCTTTGGGAAAAAGAAGTATTGAATAATTTCCATTTGGTTTTTTTTTTTACATAAATAGATACGTACTAACATTTTTAAATGTCTCTTATTGAATAAACATAGTCGTTAGGAAGCAATTACTTCCTATTAATTTGAAATGAAAATTGGATCACAGGTGACTTATTAGTCTTATTACCCTACGATTGAAATAGGTATTTTTTATAATGTTTCAATTTTGGATTTTTAAGACCTTTTAAGTCACGTTTATTAAAAATTTCACATACTTTAAAACTTAAAGTTATTATTTAAGAATTAAATTAAATATGTATACTGAAATTGGCATGTAAGTCCTAATATTTAAGTTAAAAAATATATATTTTGCAATGCATGAACTGAAGATTAATTTACAAATACACAAGATATCATGTTTCATTTTTCAAATGTTATGTTTTGTTTCGCAAACGTGCTTTTGTCAAATAGAGAAACAAATTATGAACAAAACAGTATCCAAAACGCCAAACCGCAGAAATGTCACAAGTGCCCTTTTGTCTTTGGGGCGATGATATATAATTAGATCAGGCATATTTAACAATAAATAATCCTTTTTTATGTGTGACTGGTGATTTGATGGATCTTTTATTTAACATCTTGTTTGACTTCATCCATGTAAAAATGCCAAAAGAGAGCTCCAAGTCTTTTGTCTTCATCAGTATGATTGATGTATAATAATATTAAAAAAGTGAATATATTCATAGTTTGTAATGATCAGTACCTGCTCCACTTTGATAATACAAAAGAGTAAAAAAACTTTACAGAAGTAAACAATCTATGCTTTTAATTGAATTCAAATTCTTAGCAACAAACGTGTAATAGTTTGCTTTTGAACATACCAAAGCTTATTCTATAAAATTATCATAAAAAAGACTAATCGCAATTTGAAACCAAATTTAATACACTTGACATAAAGTGAAAGCTGTTTACGTTTCGTATATCGCACTTCAATTCAACCCTAAAAATAATGAACCTTTGGGGAAATCAAAACGGGCTTCATACATAAATATTTTATTTAAAATGTGGGATGTGAGATGAACTTTATTGTGGATACATAATGCTCTCTTGCTATTTTTAGAGGAAAAGCAGGATTATTTTTAATTACCATGATGAACTTTTACAACACAATTTACAGCAATATGTGTAATGCTTACTAAGTTAGTAATTACAAAAAAAATACGAATGAAACATACTCTTAATTTTGAACAATATCAAAACAGGACTAATCGTTTCTTTGAAAAACCTTTCACAATTTGAAAGCGTTATAAGAAAATAACAATTCAGGCGTTGATAATTTAATTAAACTTATGAAATTTTGTCCAAAAAACTAATTGTTTTTTTATGTAGTGGAAAATTTGGAAAATTTTATGAATATTCAAATTTTCTGAAAAATGTCAATGCTGTTAATGAAGAATAAATTATAAATAGGTACTGATTGCCACGATGTGATGGAAATTTTAAGTTGATCCTAAATGTACCCGATGGAATAAAAATCAGGTCTATTCATGGAAATCATATTCATTGTTTGTCAATTTCATTGTTTGATGAAAATAAGGCAGGCAGAAAAAAATCAACCCCTTTTTTCGAAATAGATGTGTTTGTTGAAACAATGATTGGCAATAGAAATGATTCCGTTCAATTGAACACACGATTCAGTCAATTGACTATTAGCATTGGTTTATCTAACTTTGTACATTTTTACACCAACGCTAGATTACCAAAACATAGCTTGGATAACATAGCATATTTACATTGACGCTTAACATAATAAACTTGCTTTTAAGGTGTTAACTGTCAATTCTTGGTGGAAAGACATTATATTTTAAAAAATCAAACATAATCCATTTGTACTACTTTCACATATTTATAAGCGAAACCGGTCCTGATCATTATAAATATGTGTAAGTAGTACAAATGAATTGTGTTTTATTTTTTAAAATATAATAAACTTGATCAAAAAATATGAAAAAACTTCGCCATTTAATTAACATTCTTCTCGCGTAATATAACATCTAAATTAAAATATTTCTTTTCATCTAAGCATATTCTGTTACACAGGAGCATTAATCGCTTTTAAATGATTTCCAGGAATCTTTTAATAGATGTTACTTGACGTGCTTGTCATGGTATTTTGACAACGATTTCGCGTCTGGAAATTAAACCAGCTTACTTAAAAATGATCCCACGTTGGACAAAACTAGTTTTTGTTCATTATTTTAATTTTTATATAAATACTGAACTTTCTCATTTACATGAATGTTATAATATTTTAATACATTCATAGTATATCTACAGTATTTTTGTTTTCAGCGATAAGAAATCGATACAATCAATTCATCAAAACATTTTTTTGTAAAATATTTTCGTTACATTTACACCAAGTTGGTTTGTGAAAAAGGGTCAACACAGTTATTAATACAAATCATAACTCTTCACTCAGAATATGGATAATATTGTCACAATATGTCGTTTTTATACTCTAAATAAATGAGTTCCGGCCAAATGGAATCAATTCCGTTTAGTATTCGTCACACGTTTCAAATGTTCATGCTCACTGTACTAACAACGAGCTGATTTTGATGAATTCGTATGCAATAGGATGTTTCCAGTCCCTCCTCACGTCCTGTAGAGCTAAATTATCAGTCGCGCAGATAAAAAGGGTTGAAGGAATACTATCTTGCATATTGGCGTCTACTTTTTTACAATAAGGGTTTTCCTGAAGGCTTCCATTACTGACGTGACACCATCAATCTTGGAAGAAAGGTAATTTTTTAAAACATTGTGCCATTCCTTATACTGGTTTAATTTTGTTGTAAACATAGATAAGCATACCGCAGGAAATGGAGAGGTACTTAATTTTCAACATCAAATATTTACCGTTTGTTTCTTTTTCGTGAGGAGTATTTTTATATTTATTTTTTTAACGCCGCGCCTCGTTCACCAACGCTTGACTTTTATTTAACGGTATGTATAATATTAATTTACAAGAACTGGCTGTTATATCGATATTCTTATCCACTTCTGCATTCTTACAAAATTTTATGATGTTCTTCAATTATAAAAATAACGAAATCTTTAATTTATTTATAAAGCATCAAATCTTGACAATATCGTAAGGGGTGTTTTGCGGTAAAAAAATGTAAAACGTTACGCATGTTTTTTGATTTTCTCTCTACGAGTTCTGGACCGTATTAAGTTTTAAATGATGAATACTTTTTGATCGCTCTGTCTTTCGAGTTTAATCACATTTTATTTCGATATGATTATAACGTCAGCTCCGTGGTATAGTAACTAACGTCATTGGCTGTGGTTACGGATGTCTCGGGTTCAAGTCCCGGTGCGGACAGTTTTATGTATAGATTTTTCAATCAATTTATGAATTTCTGTTCGTTGACATGGATGTTTGTGATGTCTAAGATTCCTTTCCACCCATCCGATCCTAAAAACGGGGCATAGCGAGAAAGATTACCTTACCACTAGTCTTGTCCTAGGCCCATCCTTCTTTCCTTACTCTCTTCGAAATAGAGAGATTGAGCAATTGAGTAACAAGCAATTCTCTTAGAAAACTGCTGTTGAAATACCTCCACACTGGGAGCGAACATGGTAAAATAAATCATAATGAGAAAAAATACTTAATTTGTAAAATGTAACCTTTTTTGAATATTTGTGACATTTATATAATATTTTGGTTGCTACGGCTTTATCAAAGTGTGCGTTATTATGCCTACCAACTGATTTTATTAATTTGTTCGATAAAATAACAGTTGAGAGAAGGATTCTAAATTTTTAAAATTGAAGCACCAAGACATCTTGCTATCCGGTCAATGTCCGGTGATCTCGCTGTGAGCAGTTTTACTTAGGGCAACTAGTAAATATTTAAATCCGTAATAATCATATTTTTTAGCAAACATTTTTTCATGGTATGATATTATGATACTGTATATATGTATATATATTACCTTAAATTTATTTAATATATGGATACGAACATTAGCAATAATTTAATTATAAACATTTGTTTTCCGCTACTTAGAATAGATGAAAAATAATACATACATTATCGTATTTCAAATTAAATAACTTAGATAAGTCAATACAATGGTAAGTATTGATGAACATCATTTAATTGATAGTATATTTACTATAACATGCTCAATAGAAATATATTCTTTAGTGTAAACACATCAAAATTTATTTTCATTCTCTGTAAACTTATAATTTAAAAATAATAATATACATTTTGATACTCTGGATTTCTATGACTAAATTCATAATACATCGTAATATTTCCTCATTATCTGATTTATTGTAAGCATTCTATAACACTACTAGTCTTAGTAAAACCGCCTTTGAAATATTGCTTCCGTTTGTGAGTATTTTCTTAATGAAAATTGAAGCCGAATTTGCTCTGAAATTTCATTGTTCAATATAACGTTTGTAGTTGGGAAAATTTATAAAGGGTGAGAGCAAAACAATATCATATCTCTTAACTAAAATTCGATCTTAAGTAAATGAGTAAAGTTATTTCAAATAGATCTCACAAAGCAATAGCTTGAATTATTACTTAAGTCAACAAGAAATCAAGTTATAACTATTTCATCAATTACATTTTATTAAATCATAAATATGAACGTATTTTATTAAATTATAGCACTTCTCTATATAAGTAGCTTATAATATTAAATGTTCACGGAACACACCAAATATTGTTAAAAATTAAAGAAAATTTTCTAAATTTTCAGTATTTACAGTTTTCATTGAAAATGTTGAAAAAATTTCAACATTTCATTTTATATTGTAAATTTTAATCGTCTTCAAAAGCTTTCTTGTTTAAGTTTTGGCTTTTTTGAACATTGTTTTTACAAATGTGGTTTCATATCTTGTAATTTTATTACGTGAAATATGGAACAATATAATCGTATCTCTTCGTTCATCAAAACCTTTTGATGTCTAACTGTTTAGTATTTTGAGCTCGCAATGTCAAGAGAAAAAATCACAAAATAATTGCTAGCTAGTATATTAAATGAGAGATAAACATTCTTGCTGAGTTTCTATTATAAAAATAAATCAACGTATATTTTAGATGCTCACTCGTAGTATGAAGGAAATAGACTCTTTAATGAGAAGTATATTTCATGATATGTGAGTGTTTAATGACAATGTGCTCTTACCCCTTCCAATTTAGATAGTGTAGTGATAGAAAATAAATAAATGAATACGTGGTAGCAAACTGTTATGTCTAGTCCCCGATTGAATAGAATGCCGAGAACATCTTATATACTCATAGGTATTAAGTTTTATTCATAATATTATTGTTAAACATCAATATATTAATGTGTGAATTCGCGGATCAGATCCGTATGACGGCCAGTCTGAAAAAGATGGAAGTCCTAGGCTCTTGAGCATGTCACTGGGGTACTGGCCACCCATGCTTTAAAACTTAGAGCATGGATGACCAGTGTGTCGACCGTGGTTTACCAAGGTCCGCGAAGCTATTGTAGGTCGACCGTGAGACTTAATTGTGCGATTTTTGGTCAAGCAGGTTTTAAAACAATAGTCAAGACTGGTTTCGCTCATTGCAAGCGTTTTTAACAGTTTCCATCAGTTTAAGAAGTAAAATTTATCAACCCTTTGTTGCTTGTTTTTCTATATTGTATTTCATTTATTTTTCAAATATATAAAATATCCTTTTTCAAAATACATAGATTTGCACCAAAAAATTGCATTTTTTTAAATATCTTGACAAGACATTTAAATATAAGCGGTATTAAACGACTGTCATCAACAATTTTATCAAACAGTAGCCCCCAGAACATAAAAGTGAAGCCACCCATGTCCAACAGTGTAACTATTTTCTTATTCAGTAACCGTAATGCGGTCAGTTTCAGTAGTTAAAAATCCGATACATTATTATGCTACAATTTATATATATATATAGAAATAAATGTTTGTTTGATACTTTACTATTAACCTACGCTTGTCTTATATTTTAAATACACTTTGTAGTATACACTGCACTATACACTAAAACTTTTTAGCTAATTTTTATTCTACATTTAGACAATAGTACTTAAAATGAACGGCACCAAAAATTCTACAAAAACGTACTTAATAAAATACAAACGATCCCTTAGAAAATTCTTTAGAAATATTATTCGCTTGTTATTCAAGGGATGTTGGCTACTAACCATTATCAGCATTTTATGTTCTCTCGATCATAGGTGTTTAGCGCATAGTCAAGGGATTTTTAAGGTAGGTATTTACGTTACGACTGAGGCTTCATTTTATATGAATATAATATTATCCCACAGTGTAGTGCATAGTAAAAAAAATGTTATACAGAATGAACTCTTTTAGTGTAGAATTGTTTGAATAAGTAAAATTTTTATATATAAAAACGAATGTTCTTTTGTTTTTTTTGACTAACATAGAGGTTAAACAAACAAACATTCATTTTTATATATATGGATTACTATATTTTTAAAAAATTTGACTTGTTCCGGACTAAACAAAAAAAATCTGGGATTCAGGTCGGGTTCGGGTAACAAGTGTGATATTGAGAGTCGGGCTCGGGCCGGGTCGGGCTTGAAGATGACGAGATCGGACCGGGTAATTTTATGAAATTTTGGCTACTGCAGACCTCTAATCCAAAAGCATTTCAATAAACAGAGTTAAAACAAAAACCATTTCTTTCTTTGAGTGGCACTACTAGTTTCTATATTTGTCTTGATGGATCTGTCAGTCATGCACATGTAATGCACAACACAATACTGCGCTTGCGCACGATTTACGATGTACAGAGTGAGATAAGTGGCATTGCAACTTGGTGTGTAATATTGCCAGTCAACTTATATTACGCTGACACTATTATAACTTTAACAACACTTCAAAAGAATAAAGAAATTATTCCATTCCATAACTACACTTTTTATGCGTTTTTAAAAGCTCATGATGATTACTACAAAAAACAATAAAGTGACGTGATTAATACACCCAGTGCATATAATATAATTAAATTATTTATAAGTGAGGAAATTTTGATTTTCTTGTCTTGATTATTTATCTTTCCAGTAAACAAGATTAATGAAAGTGAGCTGGCATTTTGAACGCTTATAACTTAAAAATTATTACTTTTGAAAGTTTTACAGATAATATTGAAACGAATTTCTTATTTTTTTAAATAAATTTTAATAACGTTTAATAAAATGAACAATTAATAAAATTTTATTAATTTTTAATCAGACTGATATTCATATTTGTCTGAGGTATATTTTATAATCTATAAGTTAATTTTGTATTATTATCTATTGTTCATAGCTTTGATTAAGTTAACGTTCCACCATTTTATTTCACTGAAAAAAAATTGTTCCATTATAAGTACGTTGAATTAATAATATAATGAAAAACAAGAATATAATTTCATCGGAATTTTCTTTTATTATGATTCTTTATTTACAAACAATATTTGATTCCCGATAAGTCTTGAAGAATACTTTTTACTCGCATTCAGATATATGTATGTGTATTATACACATTTTTTTGAATCCAAAGTTTGGGGAATATGTTTTCTTTGATATTCATTAATATTTACTAAAACAAAAGGCTAACCGTAATAAGTGCTGAGTTAACAACCATGCTGTATGTATATCTTATAAATATCATGTTGAAATTATTTAAATAAAATAACAGTGAAAAATTGCGTTAGTTAGTATGCTTTATATGATATTGATATGCTTAAGAACCTATAGAATATTAGGGTTTTCGATTTTTTTCGTTGATGCCATAAAAGTTCTACCTTGAAATCTAAAACGAAACTCTTTATGTCAATGTCAAAAAGAAATAGAAGTTTCACTGTTTCTGCGATTTTTTTAGAAAACAGACAAAATCATTAGTTCACTGAAGAGACATTAACAATAAAAGTCTCGAACAACGCAGACAATCTCGAAAAACTTCTTAAATCCCTTGTTTTTGGAGTGGATTCTTATACACACAAAACACGATAAATATTATCTTCACAGATACAGATGTCAAAGATTTTCTATCTGTTTTATTATTTTAGTATCTTAAGAGCGTCTTTACGACCAATATTTTATTTACACTTGACAAAACTCATGGCCAATAGTGATTTCAATAGTTCATTTGAATCGGACTTCTACAATTTATTTTGATTACAGTCAATCCTGGTAACTTTGGCCAAGTTCTAGGGGTTTTTGTATTTTTATGGTTTGCCATTGCATTTATATGTGGTATTGTTCTACATTTAAATGAACTAACATCTTAAGATGAAATTTAATTAACATAAATAGATGTATTGTTATAATTGATACATAAATATAGATTAAACAAGGTGGGTAAATTTTCCATAAAAATTGGGTAACTTTAACGAATTAACAAATAATCACTGTAATTACTACATATTCAGTAATTTTAAAATCTTGGCAACTTTTCTTTATGCTTTCATATATTCTGTACATAATTAAGATGGGAAAAAATATACAGCATTTGGTTTACAGACTAGTAATACAAATTGAAAATATGGGTAATCCAATTTATTCCGAGAAAAGTTTTTAAATTGAGTTTTATCATTCCAAGCTGACAGCTTATAAATTGAACAATTAAACAAATCCTATTGCACATTAATTCATATTTTTACCACTAGAGGCTACTCAATACCTTTGCTTAACTAAAAAAATATTCATACGCATTAGTATTATCATGGTATTATATCAGCACCTCTTTCCATGTAGTGGGCCAAGCTTAAACCGATTGGGAAACTTATCCAAATTGATGGTAATCAAAAATTAATTAATGCAGACCACTATTTTTTGTACAATATGTTATACACGAAAATTGTTTTGTCTTGCTTATATGATTATGATATTAATAATAATTCCACTATCAAAATCAGTACAAAAAATTCATATCTCATATAAAAATATTTTTGACTGTAATAAATAAAAGACCAAGATATGAAACAGTGTTAGTCCAATAATCATTTTCATATAGATATGCTCAATTTTTAGTTGTGGTTTTTCGTTTAATGTACGTCATTAATCATTTTGAAGAGTAATCGTGCAGCGCTAATTTTTTTCAGCAAAATAGACATTATCTTATTTTTGTGACGTGCTACAAATACGTTAAATAAACCATATTAAAGAAAACCGTTTTTTAACTTGCAAAAATATTACTACCAGACTATCATTTTTACTGTAATATCTGTAGCAAAAAATTGGATCTTTTTTACATAGAAAAACATTTTCAAGTTTTAAATTAAAGTCATTCAACTAACAATATGAATATTTACTTTTATAATTCTATTATAAAACAAACCATTGTATTTTTATCAAAGTACGAGGACTTGAAGGAAACCTCCAAAAATATAATGGGATAAAAATAAGCCTCGTTCTACCAAGACACGCTCGGATTTCCTTTGTAACGTTCTTGTTCACAAGAACTTTGTAATAAAAGATTTTACCTACGCATTATTTTTGCATACTAAATTCACTGGAACCTTAATATACATATTATATTTTGATTAAGTCTACATAAAATATCGTTATGGTCGTATGGGGAAAAGTTATTAATTGAAATGCTGCTTTTAAAAAAAATCCGTATTATGTTATTACATATGATTTTTTTATTGGCGTCAAAAATTGTCCGTTTTATTATTTGAGTTTTCATCAATAACAGTTATTACGGTATATTCTTAATGTTGATTTTCATCATTTTATTACAATCACTTGCACTTTTTTCTGGCACGTTTTCTTCGTTTCGTCACCAAAGAAACGAATATAATTAAATTGTTTTAAATTTAAATTTTTAATCATATCACATTTATCTAATACATTACAACGGATGATTTTTGGTGAAGTATTACTAACAAAATCAAATCAAAGTAAATTCATATTTTAACTTTCAGTGTTGTATAGATTCTGGGTTCTATTGCGTAGATTAGTTTTCAGCATATATTTAACCAACATTTAAATTGCAAAAGATTGGAACAACTTTTAAGAATCGACAAATTAATGTCAAATGAAAATTTATGTTTATTTTATATTGAAAATTTTCAATTTGTTGCTTATATCAAATGCTGTCATTAAAAATAATAAGCCAAAACTCCTGAAATTTAAAATAAACATATTGTTAATGTACATATTATATGCGTAATGTCGTCTTGAATACCTTTACTTTTGTTATGGAATGGAAACGAAAATGTCAATTGGCTGTAATTGGCAATATCGTATGACATAAATATAATTACTTTATTGAAAACATTTTCAAACTGGCAAATTTTAGGTAAATTATCAAAAGATCTATTACCAGAATGAAAATATTCAGAAGTCTTTTATTGACATCAAAAATAAAGACCGTCGAGCTATTGAATTTCGTTATTTGCATAAAATATCAAATACCTACAAAACATTTCGCATAATGAAAGTACTCAGAATGTTTATTTTGTTATTTCTGGGAAAAGCGTTGTTTTTTTATTATGTTTACTTTCAATTATTCTTGCTATGAAAAATTTATTTTAGTTATTTGGTGAATAGATTTTTTGTTAATTTTAAAAGTTTTCCTTAGTTAAAATCATTCTACATGAACAATGTTTTTTTTGCCAACAGTCGTAATCGATTTAAATACTTAAGCCATATTTTGCAGAATAAATAATGGCTTTTTTATTTAACAAAGACAATAATTTATCAAAGTGGGAAGAGTAAAAAATAATTCTACGAATAGTCGTAAACCTGGCTTATGACAAATAAGAAGATTGCGATACAAAGAAAAGAATAATGTAATTGGAAGAAAACTTCTTTACGGGAGAGTTTTCTAGAAATAAGGATGGTTAGAGGTGGCTTCAAAACAACGAGTAAACTGTAAAAAATAAACTAAACAAATAGAACGAACGACAACAATTTCCGATCTCTTTGAAATGACTTAACTAACGTAATGTGTCTTTTGAAGAGATTGTCCTGGGGGCAATCGCTTGCCGCGAACGCAATGCGGTTTGTTTGGCAAAAGAAACAGATTACAGAACCTGACTGCTAAGCATCGAGATAAAAAAAAATGTGATTGATGTCGCTATTCCCCCGATGTAGAGAGAAATAAATAGGCGACGCGACGACAACATCGCTCCTGTCTCCTGGGACACTGAGCGAAAAACTAAGTATGACAGTAAACGAGAACAAAACATGTCACACATTTATTCAGCGGATTTCTCCTTATTTTTCCCCGAAGCCGGACGGAAAATAAAAAAATGCAAAGCTCTGTGTTTTGCGCAAATTGAATCTGGAAAAGTTTCGCAATAAGCGATAACAAACGCGACGCCGATATCACTTTTTCTACCACTCTGTAGCGGTAACAAAGTTTTTGCATAAAAATTATTTGCATCAAGCAAACACATTTCAAAATTATTGGGGAAATGCTATCATTCCATCAATTTATTTTTTTCGAATAATTCTCGTTGTTTCATATCATTACCTAGAAAAATGTTTTGAATCCAATGAAATCATTATTTTTGCTTTGTTCAGATAACCATTTTGGCTTTCAATCTTAAGATAATATTCTAATAGCTACCTAATGAAAAAATATCACAGCGCCCGCTGTTGATTGAAAAATAAAGATTTTTATAACATCACTCATCAATTCATAATATTTCCTAAAGATGCCATCTGAAAAGAAGGCTATTCTGTTTTATATTATTTCCATATTCTGATCTCAGTTACTCAGATTCTTGTTTCTTTGTCCGCGTGAGGTCTTTTGTTTTATTCCATCCGAGTGAGAAGTGAACAGATCGCTCTTGTTTATTTTAAAGCAGACCGCCGTAGCGAGCTCTTTTGTTTCCACAAATCACAGTAGACATACTTATTTTCATAAGTTTTCAGGTCCTTGGACAAAAACATTGGTTATTACCATACTTACTCGTAAACCCCACTATATTTTGTTTAATTTTTGTGTCAAAGTTCTATTCAAGTTTGATGTGCAGCATTATTTTCGTTTCCCCTACAGAATAGCCGCACTTTGAATGCCAGTTTCATGTCCATTTTTATTCAAGACGAAAATTATATGGAGCAAAATCTTCTTTTTTTTAATTTATGAAATGATAATATGAAGATAAAACTTTGGAAAATCTGTATTAATGGAAAACATTATAATTCAATGGATTGGTAAATAAATAGTCATTTTATAAGATTATGTAAAAAAAAGTACAAAAATAAAGATTCGTAGAATCATGCTGTTCTATTGATAGAAAATAAGATATTTGAGTGAAAAAACTAAAATATTGTTTACTTCTATTAATAAAATTATTTGGTTTCCTTGTAACGATTCGGTTGAAAATATAACCAAACCTACTAAAAAGCTACAGAGGAATAAATTGTATAGCGCTGCAGCGGATTCTCTGCATACAGTTTACACAGGATACTTATTATCGCTTAAACTAAGTGACTGAGCATTTCACATTTCCTTTTTTTTTCTCTCTATCGTTTCTTTTCTTAAGCAGAGTAGTACATGGTTAAAAGATTGATCCCGTCCAAGTCTGCAATGGGCCAAGAACACAAAGAGTAAATACGTTTCTATTCTTGATCTCTATTTCGTCATAGAAGGTGGCCCTGAAACAGTGGCTGGAGGTGGAGCAACCAGCTTGTACATAATGTGAAAGATACTATTCATTTTTTTTTTGTTTTCAATAGAACGAATTGTTTTCAAATTTGAAACATTAATTGACGACTGCATTATTCCACGCAGATATGGGATAACGTTTCAAATTGTTCTATAACGTTATCTAATATTTTTTCCGTTAAATAACGTTATTTGTAAGTCGTAAAAAAATTTGAATCGTTACGTAAATAACGTTAAAATATTGTAAAACTATAGGTTTACTATAGATTATAAAATTTTACCGATGACAAACAAGAAGGCTTAAAATATTATTGAATATGAAAAGTATGATAAAAATATTTCTTTTCTAATATGTTTATTAATTACAATATATATAATAAATGCTTAAATTAAGATGAAACAATTTAGTGGATGTTTCTTTTAGAACCGAAACACGCATCATACCTAGTTACCCAAAAAATGGAATAGCAAAATTGTCAATTTCAATTTTATATTGAAAATAAATCTCTTATAATTACGCCCTGAATACACTGAACACAACATTATAACATTATAATATATGGTGAGTTGGATTTATGATTCTTTTAAATGTACACCTGTAAATTCATGTTTTCAGATACTGGATTATACGTAGGGAATGTCGATATAATAGTTGCTTACATCAAATGACCGGGTCAGAATTTTTAATTTTTTTTAGTTTCCCTTCTAAAAAGTGGTCTTTAAAATGAGATCAAATCATTAACTGACTGCCGTATTTTTTGACGGTTACATCGATTGTTCAAAACACAGTCGATATGAATGATTGGTTAATTCTATTTGCTCACATTTAATTGCTCTCGTATATTTTGCATGTCTTGATTTATAAAGATAATCACTTTTAAGGTGTTAACTGTCAATTCTTGGTGGAAAGACATTATATTTTAAAAAATAAAACACAATTCATTTGTACTAATTCCACATATTTATAATGATCAGGACCGGTTTCGCTCATCACGATCAACATCAGTTGATAATGCTCGTTATGAGCGAAACCGGTCCTGATCATTATAAATATGTGGAAGTAGTACAAATGAATTGTGACTTTTTTTTTAAATTATAAAGATAAGTTGTATTAGTGTATTTATCAAAACAATTTCATTTTTCTTTGCATTGTATTATTAGTGAAAAGCATATGAAATGTTAGGTAAAAATCATATTATGTTGTAAAGCAATTTTTGTATTTATAATATTCTTATTGAATACATTTGAACAACATATTGACGTTTGAAATTATTTTATTGATCAAATATTTTTATTTAAAACTAGTGACTAGCCGGCATACGTTGCAATGCCACTCAAAGAAATAAAGGGTTTGTATTTTAATTCTGTCTATTGAAGTGGTTTTGGATACACAATATTATTTTTTTCCGTCTGGTATGTACCCGAATAGATCAGAAGGTTTTTCCGAGATTTCACTGTTTGTATGTATTTGATACTTTTTTTTTTTTTAATTTTAGATTTTATTTATTTTTTCTTCAGAAACCTTCACGGTTGTGAGCACAACAACTCACCAAAGTTTCATCAAAATTGGATGAATTTTAAAGGAATGCATAAAGGACAAAGAAACATTCATTTTTATATATATATAGATTAATTCAATGGTATTGGAAGTATTCTTTGAATAGGTGAAAAAATTTTAATAATGTCCATTTTATATTAGTCTGTAAGCTAAACATTGAAAATACATTTTATAATACATGTACAGAGTTATATTATATGTGGAGAGAAAAATAGAAATAAATTCTTACGATTTTTAATTTTTTTTTGTGTTCCGAGTAAAATTTAGTTTACTGACTCGCTTTTAAACCGATTCTTACGTACTTAGGCACATTTTATTTGAGTGGAATTTTACCAGGATTCGTAAAACAGTCAAAAAAAAATTTCAAAAAAAATGAATTTTAATGACAATCATGATCATTTTGCATCGTTAGGTCTCGGATTTTTTCCGTACTTCCGTTTAATCTTCGACCGCTTAGCGCAATTAAACGCGAAAACAAAACCAGGCCTACTGAACAAACAGACGAAAACATCTAGTTTTAATTATACAAACCCCACCAACACACCGACAGCAACGGCGCTGTATTCTCGACGATTATACTTTGGCGTAATTGCGGTGTACTCTGGTGAGAACGAAAACAAAAGGTGGCCGATGCTACCAAGACCTGGCCGCCCCGCCCTATCGCACCGTCTCTCAATCTACTTTATAATTGTTGATACAAAAAATGACAAGAATTTTACAATTTAGATTTTAAAACACAATTTTAAAAACCAAATGGATGAAAAATATAAAGATATGCATACCATATCTTCCGTAGTCGTATGATTAATATCGTTGGCTTCAGTTGCAGTGGTCACCGGTTCAAATCCCAGTACTGACAGTTTCATAAATTGATTTATGGATTTCCGTTGAAAGGCATGGATGTTCGTGATGTCTAAAATTCTCTCCCCTCCCCATCCCATCCATTTCTAAAAATGGGGTGTAGCTATTACGATTAACCACTATTCCTGCTCTGAATATAACTCCATTAGAAAGCCATATGCTCTACGTATGGTGACAAACATGGCTTAAAAATTTATAGTTTGAAACATCAAAGCGGTATCGCTACCGCATTTGATTAAATTGAAAATTTTAACAATAGTATTACTGAAGAAGTTTTTGATAGCCAATCGCCAATTACTGTTTTAGAAGTTGAAATCAATTTTAAACGACGGTTGTCAGTAATGGTTTTTACCGAAACAAATACAACTACAGAGGTTTTTTTTGACTTTCATTAAAATATATTTTAATATGATAATTGGATTGGTTACTCATTTGTCCGGATATGAACTGCCTCGCAGAGAAAAGAATATATAAAGAGACTGACAGACGTGTCCAAATTCGTTAAAAGTTTAAATTATGTAAACGTAAATAAATAAATATCAAATTTGGATTATTGAGATTTTGTACACTTCCATGTATTTTGTCACTAACGACCCGGGTTTCGCCTTTCGGCATCTTCAGGCATTCGAGCACACGGATGCAAAATACATGGAAGTGTACAAAATCTCAATAATCCAAATTTGATATTGAAATTCCATCAAGCACCCTCAGTCGATGTCTTAAATTATAAATAAATATCATTTGTCTTTTGAGAGATTGAAATATGCAGTCTAAAATTTAAAAGTGGTTTACGAATTCTAATTTTCTATATTATTGGTGTAGCTTTGGTATTCATTGATATTTCACGACGACTTTAATTGGACACTTACGCGTCACGGCCAAGTACAGCAATAAAATAAAATTTTCAATAAATCATTAAATTTACAAAATATTCATGAAATTAAAAATTACATGCACACTTGGAACATCACAAAATTATAGTCCAATCAACTTTTGTATTTACTGGCATTTATTGTTTAAAGAAATATTAGATTGTAATAGCATTTTTTCTCGGTTTTACTGTATTCCTATTTACTTCAAACAAAAAATAATTATATATTTTATCTTGTAAATGTTTTCATCTCGACTCGATTATAATGGAATATTATTATTTATGTACCGCCGCTATCCACTGTATTTATACATAAATATGCTTACAACGCCTTAAGGCAAGAATATGAAAATGAATTTTATTTGAAGTTTCAATAAAATATAAGGCCATGGATAAAAACAAGCGTAAATATTTATAAGGATTTCAATAAATTTACTTTGATTTCGTTTTAAAATGAAAACTAAACGAAAAACAAAAAGACGACCTATGTATTTTCTATATATACCGATATATTATATTCATCACATTATTACATTTTAAAAAACAAAATTTAGTTTATATTAGAAGTAAAATACTTACTCATAAACTATATAAGAATTCGTACTCAATTAAAATCTTTTAACATGTTATAGTTTCTGATATCGTATGAAATGAAGCTGCTTTAAGTAAAGCTGGACCACATGTTGGGAGATTTCAGTTGCTTTTCCATACAAACCAGGTAATGGTTGAACCGCAAAACTTTAGTGATATATTTAGGGAACTAAGAGTAATGACCCGTGTAAATTTAATGGTACAGCATCCACTAAAGCAATATTATCAATTAAAATGGTGTATCACTCATATACATTTACATTGACACTTTTTTTGATAAAATATGCAGCATCAATATTAATGACTTTATAAATTAATTATACTAATAAAACTTACCATGCATAGAATTTATTGCACTTTTCTGATAAAATTATAATATGTAAATTTTTCAAAGAAATGCTGAATACCCATAACAAAAATTTTTTAAATGTTTATTTTTTACGTCTTTCAACACGTTTTGGCAACACAATTAAATATTTCTTACAGAAACTGTCGCAAACTTGAGTTGATTTTTTTCTGTCGTAAATATTTTGAAATGTCAAGGAAACACATTTTTTGACATTTAAGTATGACGTATTAGTTATATTAGTCAATAAAAAGACTATTGGCTATATGCCATATGAATTTCAGATAAAGATTAAGTATTGGCTGATTTCCCTTTATGAGTATCTGAAATCGTATCTGTATCTTGCTAGCATTAATTTTGAGTTTATTTTTGTTTCTTCACATGTTATTTGTATAAAATTTATTAGATATTGTTATTCAAAAGTTTTAAAATAATCAAAGAGAGAAAAAAAAATATTTATTTATAGCGTTCACTACATCTTGCATGTTGATTTTGACCTAAGATTATTTTTATATTTCTAGAATGTATCACACATTTATTTTTATATTAACAAGTTCAATTTATTTTTGATTAAGGACTATTAATACTGATGTCAATTTCAGTTACTTAATTCACGACAGTCTTAAAAATATGGTTCAAATACTTATTTGTAAAGGTGTACATTTATTGAGGCAGTAATCATTTCAAATTTGGTCAGTAAGAAATAATAAATCGTCAGTAACTTATTCAATTAATGGTTACTATACACGTCTAAACGGCCAGTAATTTATATAAAATGGTCAGTTATTAAATGTCATTTTTTAACCATTAATTATTTGGCAATTTTTTTCTGATCAAACGTAATTATTAAATGACCATTTATTATGTCTTACTGAATGTTTATCGAATTAGTTACTAACCATTCATGGAATTAGTTCATAACCAAATAATTTCTCAAATATTAGTAAGGAAAAAATTAAAACTCATATTGACTTTCTTAAAATCCTCGTATTAGATGAGCTCATACCGATACAGACTATTCGATAATGTCAATATCAAGTTTTCTTCAATCAATCTTTTCATACTCATATTTTATTGAATTGTTTTCAAAATATTATTAAATACAACAGAATGTGTAAAAAATTATACGTCAAGGCACTTTACAATTAATCAGCCTAATGCATAACTATTTTTAATTAAATATATTCAAAATCGTGGTTATTCGTTTATTTTTAGGTTAAGGTTATAATTTATAATATGTAAAAAGGGTTTAACTATAATTTAAGTATTATATTTATTTTATACAATTGGACCGAAATACAATATTCGTAAATAAAACGTTTTTGCAATAAAGTATTTTTTTATACATGATTAAAAAAATATATCAGTACAACGTTCATCGTAATTAAAATATCTAAAAGAAAGTGAAAAAAACAGCAAAGTATTTTTTCTTGTAGCAATGCTTAGTCTCTTTTTTCCATCAAAATATAAAAATAAATTATCATAAAATATTAAAGCGATTTCATCTACTATTTTTCATTGTTAATCAAAATTTAGCAATGGTTGAAAAGCTAAATTAACTCATTCCTCTAATTAAATCGAGCCAAAAAATATGTGAAAAATTCACATGTCTGTCAGCTCAATTATTATTCTTATAAATTAAGATTCGTATCTAAATCGATTGCAATTTTTATAATGCCATTATATCAATACACGTATTTAACAAAAGTCTCACCTTTTTTCAGCTAACAATATAATTATGATTGTTCGCATAAATTAGTATTTCTTAATTACATAACCACATCCGCTACGTAATGGGCTGAAGTATAATTATGACTACCACGCATTAGCTTCTGATTTCTGTAACCCGCAAACAGTTTCGTTTCCTTTCCAGTCATAAAAGCAGCCTTAAGTTGGACCGAATAATTCCTTACAATGATATTTGACTTTCTCCATTCGATGTATTTTAGGTTGAAGGTTCTGTCGTGGTATTTAACTGACTTTCGAGCGAGAATTGTGATAAATAAATATTTTACATCTAACATTGAATATTACTTTATTATTTAAGTATTTTTTGAGTAAGTAACGTTTCTTTGTTATATAGATATCAAACAAGTATTGTTAAATAACATTTTAAATAGCACAGGCGGCTCACCGCTATTAAATTTATTTCCCTTGGGATATTTATCTCCACACACTAGTAATTGGTTTGAAATTAGCAGTTTTATTGTAATTAATCTATCAGTGTTTATGTCTTACCCCCTCCTCACGTCTATCAGAATGGAATAAAACCGACTCTACCCTTTATTTTAATGCCAGAATTAGAATCATTGTTTACATCTGAAATAAATAACCTTGCGATATGGTTGGCCAGAAGATGCTTTTTAAAGAGGCAAGACGTGTCACGCTAGTGATAAAACCAGTGGATTAACAAAGTTATCAATTTTAATTTTATATCAAAAATGAGTTTCCACAAATTTACCGCCGAATCCATAGAAGAAATAAAACGTGTCATTGATTTTCTGTTGATAAAATACTAAAAAGGTATATTTATTTAATTTTATAAAACAAAAATAATTAATAAAAAGTGATGAGTGTTATCTTCTAATAATTATTTTATTAATCATCTTTTTTTTTAGTAGATGGCTCGTTATTTGATCTATATAGAAAGGATCGTTTTTGTGCGAATGGGATACAATATATCAACACAGTAACCTTTTGGGTATGATCAGCCTGAATACATAGTAGTGGGTTAAAGATATCAGGAATTGTAAAGATGGTTATATTATTACCTGAACTGCAACACAGCAAAACCGTCGTTGTGATCCATGTCGGAAGATGACGGGTAGTTTGACGATGTCGAATTTCCTTGGGCTCCCCTCTGTACCACTCGGTGAAATGTTCTCTGGAGCCTTCCATTACTTGTTTTGTTGCTTCATCGCTGGTTTATGTCTGTCTGTAGAAGTTTTCTTTTGACAACAACGACACTGCATTTTACGACGGTTATATTTTATGCTAGACGGCAATAAAATTTACCATATTTTTTGGTAAACTTTACCATTATGATAACATTCTGCGTTTGACCAGAAATGTAGGTTTTATTTAGACGTAAGACGAAGCAAATCAAATATTATGTATGTGTCCTTAGTGAAAACTGTATTTTAATTTTTGTTACATCTCATGATATTTAGTTTCTTTATATTTGTATTTATAATTGTTTATCAAAAAGCATTTTTTTAATAGAAAATTAATTTTCTTTGCATAATTTCGAAAGCCTAAAACATGTTTTGAAAAATTATAGTTAATATAAAAACACATTTAACTACATTTAAAAGTAAAAATATTTAAGAAAACGGCTCAGGGTTTTTGATACAATTTCAATATCAAATTTGAATCGTTCAAATGTTGTCAATTCCATAATATTTTTCACGGGCGGCCCACGTTCCGCTTTTCGGTACGGTCATTAGAGACTAAAATTATGAAAGCGAACTCAATTTTGAGGAATCCAAATTCATAAATCGAGTTTAAATATTTATATTTTTAATATTTTTAATTATCTTTGTTTGATTGAATTGTAGGTTCCATATATATAAATATTTTATAATTCTCCAACGACTGCTATTTTATTATATTGATTATTTTTATCATTTAGAAGATGAAATTGTATATCCCCCAGCCCCTAAATTTCTTAATAATGTTAGAAAAAGAAGCCTTTGTTAAACAAAACTTGTGTGCTCCATATCTTTGAAAACGGGCGTTAAAATATTGTTCATTCTTCAATGGGAATTTCAAAAATTATCATTACTTTTATATTCGTGAAATATTCATAGAAATATATATAGTAAAAGTTTCCTCTCATAATAAATAAAGGTTTTTTTAACCTTTGGCGATAAGTTTAATGTGAAAACCACAAAAAGTTTGGAGAACAAAAAAGCTTCGCTGGCGACCTACAAAAGAAGCTCGCCGCTTTATCGCTTTCATTAAGGTTTCTACTCAATGCGAACATTTTGAGGAAGCGCTTTTTTCTTATTATATCCGTGAAATAAAAATAATGAAATTAATCGTGAAAATTTCAAATGTTGAAAGAAAGGAGTTTTTCTGCTAATTTTTTAGTTAGGCTTCATGATAAGCTTTGGAGAATTACAAAATATTAAATAACATCTTTGTTTTAATGATATTGTTCTAATTGTGCATGTCCATTAAAGGATTTAATAGATCTTTAAGTATCTGTCTATATCAGACTATGTTTATTAAAGCCCTTGTTCATAATATTATAAATCTACTCTTCTATGATGCATTATATGAATTAATTTCTAATAACGTTAACATTAATTTGAGATTAGCGTGTGTGTTTTTTGAAATCTTGAACGTCATTATGAAGATAAATAGATTTAGATAGGAAAGTATGTTTACATTTTCTTTTAGTAACACACGAACAGGTTTAATAAAAAACTGTTATATTTTGACATTGGGCTTAATATATTGTAAGTTTACTTCAGGTATATAGATTTTATATTACATTATATAATATTTAAAACAGAATCAATGATATACGAAATATAGAATTATTTTTATAGCTCTTTAATGACTGAATTACTATTATTTTCATTTCCGATAGACATGTAATGAATGTATAGTTTTTTTTTTTAATTTTGTAATTGTGTTTTTTGTAATTTTGCAATTTTCGCTTAGATACATTCGCAATAAATCTTACTAGGTTTTACCGGAAAGCTTACTTTCGTCGATCTGAGGGTTTACTTCAAACGAGTAATGCGTTTATTTTTAAGGGTAATTGTAATAACAGTTAAATTTAAATTTCGCATTTACTTTGGGACCACAAATCTCAACAGAACTGCTGGAAAATTTGCCGTTACATTAACATGCGGCATTATTTTTAACTGTGCCATTATCGTAATGAGTTTGTTGGCTTGGAAATTGAGTTATCAGTTTTAAATAGTAATAAAAATAAATTGGGACGTTTCGTGTTTTTTTGGTTAAGATTGCGTCGGCGGAAATTTTGTGTTGAAGTTTTTATGAAATTGTTTTATTTCAAAGAAATCTTATGTGTGTTTAATGACTTTTTAGTAACTATGTAAGTAAAAATATGAACTATAAAATAATGTCGGTGTTTTTTTTTGATGAAGTATTTATCTTTTTTTATTCAATTAGTTTGTTATTTAAAAATATATATATAAGCAATATTACCACATCAGAAGATATCGATTATCCATATAAATGTCACACTGTCACGCACTGTCACTTGCCACGAACAACACAGACAATTATAACCGGACCTGATTAATCTTTGGTTTAATTCATCAAGCATCGATTAGGCAAATTGAATAATTATCATTATCACCGTTGGTGGTATGCGCCGCTCAATAGTGGAGGCACGCTTTCACCCCGATCATTAATTCACCACTCTATACTTGAAAGGGTTATTCCATTAATAAGTCCTAAGTCCACATAAAAATTCAGAGCGCGTACGGTGCGTGTGACGCATTGCCCGACTTTCACAGTGTGAGTGAAGTCAGTTTGAAGGGTGAGAGGTTATATTGCTCGACGTCCGTCACTCGTGAGAAGTTTCCCGCGTCGCCGCCGGGACGAGACTGGCGCTAGCGCCTCTCGGCAGCTCCCACTACCCCCGCATTCCTTACGAACGGAAAAGTTCCCCGATTTCCCGCTCGCACTTGCCGGACCAAAAGCTCTCGTGATTTGTAGAGTTTTGTAATTTTTCGTATTGAGGTGTTAGCTGAGCTCCGTTAGACTTACTATCATGGGAATAGGCTTCTGTGGATATTTGGTAATAAATTTTCGTTAAATTTTTGTGTGCTTTACTGTTTTTTACCCAAAATATTGATGATGGAGTATTGGTGTTGAACTTCAATATAACATATTATTTCCAAATAATTGATGATAAATCGGATTTCCAAAATATACATCATGATTTTTACATTTCAATAATATTATTTCTTAGTAACCATTTTTATTAACTCGAAGTTTGCAGATCAGCCTGTAAACAAAATGATTTGAGAATTTTTTGATACCCTGCCGGTCTTGTTAACTGTTTTGATGATTTATTTACTGTCGTAAAGATTAACTCAATAATAACAAACAAGTCATGAAATTTCACCTCATTCTTTTGTATTTAAATAGTCATGGTAACAAAGCAACATCTGACATCTATATGTACGTACGCGTATCTCTTAAAGATGTTGAATACACATTTAAAATTTGAAAAAAAACTGTAATATTACGCATTAATAATTACTCATTGTCAAAAATAAAATGTATTTAACTTGGTTGCACAATCCATAAAGTAATATGTATTATTTTATTTTAAATTATCAGAAAAACCTACACGCTGTATTTATTAATATTTAGATGTCTTAAAAAATATTGTTTTTCATAGTTCATTATTAAAAATTCGATGTGTATAATTAATAACACTATATAAATACACATTTCAATACCGTTGTATTACAATATTTAAAATTTGCAGCTGCGTTGAATTACTACAACGTTATTTTGTCACAATCTGAAATACCGGCTTGTTTAAGGGGTTTTTTCCCCTAAGTCATTCGTATTAAGTTTTCTGATAAGATATTGAAAGCGCTCATGTTGGGTGAAGCCAAAAGAACCTACTACCTAAGCATAACATTACCATTCCTTAAATTTGGAGAAAATGTGATGTGATCTTTTGTCGATTTTGTAAGATGGTCCATTTAAAAATATTACGAATACTATTCGAATAGTTGCTCAAATATTCGAATATCGAATAGTTAAAAAAGGGCATATATACGGATATTGATTATTAGAATATTCAAGTTGGAATCCCGAAATTTTTGCTACTTCTCAATTTTTTGATCGAGGGATATTACCCCTGGCTTAATTCGTCTAAAATTTCTCTGGACCTCAAGGTCCAGAAAGACTAGTTTTGAAAAGTACTCAAGTACTTTTCTAAATTTCGTAGCCTTAAGACTACTTCTTTTGGTTCATAGGCACATGTCCAAAAAAAAAGTTCTGCCATTCTTGAGAATGACAAAATTTATGTTCCAAGTGAATCCTGGAAATTTTTCATTTCTTATTATAAAGTCTACCAGCCTGTCTTTAACATTCTTGAACTATTTATAATGCTACGGATTTCAATATATTCCGTGAAAATGTGAGTAGAGCATCCGATCCCGGACCCTTTTTATGATAATAATTTCTCAATCCCGGGATTTGTCATTAAGTGTAATTTCATGTGTCGTACATTTAAAATTTAATTTGTAACCATTAATGCAACAATTTAAATGTCTATTATGATTTAATATTTTTTTGGGCATTGAAATGGTTTTTTTTATTGATTTTGAATCAAACAGTCATTTACAAAAAAGAGAAAAAATTCGAAATTGTTTTTTATTTTATTTATTGAATTATTAAGGTCGGTTTTACCAGATGGTATGCAAAAGAGGACAATTTTAAAATATTGTCCTTTATCGATTTAAGAAGCGGTCTTAATTTGTCTTCAATTTCAAATTGCTTAAGAACGGCTTTTACGAAATATTAAAAGGAGTGAAATAAAAGCTACGTATATGAACAAGTCGCGGTACACGTTGTAATTGTTCAGTAAGTTTTAATTTGATAAATGAATTATTGTTCAGCATTCATAATGAATCCTAAAATCTTGGGATAGATATTTAGACAATCCCAGGATTAAGGGATTGAATAATTGAACGGGATCCCGGGATTGGAGGCCCTAAATGCTAGTGAGATCAAACCAATATTATTTCTTTAGGCTAAAAATATTTATCAGAAATCGTTTGCTAGACTTCTCTTTTAATTTCTTGTATTGCTGATTTCATATTTTTAATTTTGTATTTAGTGTAGCAAGAGAAATAAATAAAACTTTATTTTTAATTAAGTATTTTTAAATAGTTTTCATTGATTTACATGTCTTATAAAAAAATATCCAAGTAAATAACTTTGGAGCAGCCTGTATTTTATAACAACGGAAAAAGTTATTTGGAAATAATTTCGATGGCCAAAAACAAAAAACATCAATTCATTTGTATTTTTTTATTTTGTTCAAGCACAACCAAATTTTGGCAAACTCATATCGACTGTGGAAATGAAAAAGGACGTAACCCACACCAAGAAATATCGTGTATAACTCACACAAAACGTGTTAATGCACTGTATTTATGTATAATATATCGACTGTAGAAAGGTAAAAGAACGTATTCCTCCGTTTTTTCAAAAATGACAATGTATACGATTTAATACACGCTTTGTTTGGACTATAAAAAATATTTTTGTGTGTGGGTTACGTCCTTTTCCCTTTCAACAGTTGATATATGATTGAAATGTATCTACCGCATACCGTACTTACACTTGGAAATCTCTCTTAAAAGTTATTTTTAAGCGACTCTCATTACTACTGAATGTATAATTAGATTAATCTAGATAATTGATATTAGATATATAATGCCTAAGTCACCCACATAAAGGTAAAAATTTTAGTCCGTAAATATTTCGAGCATTCTTTTAAGTAACTATATGTTTGTTTTTACAATTCATTCTGTGAATTTTCGTTTCCTTCAAAATGTTTTCCGACAGCGTTATCAAAATTTAAAAAAATCACATTTAATCGTCATTTTTTATTAAGAATATTCGTTCTATCTTAAATTTAAATATTAAGTTCGATCATTTTAAGTTTGAATATCTATAATAAAAAAATCATTCACTATAAAAGCCTTCATAAAAAAATCGAATTGCGTTGGAAAAAAGTACTTTCCATTGTTTACAATAAGGTTCCATTGCATAAAAAAACCATTACTTGTTTATGAATTTGGTTATAAAGCTTCCTTAAGCTCACCTGCCATCGTCCTATCGGCTGCTGTAAATTGAATAAATGTGCCTCTCGGCAATATTTATTGCTAACACGTTTTATGGGCGACTTTAAGCGTAGGTTGCGACGCCAAAAAAGTAGGCTGTTTTGCGCAACTTTTTAATAACACTAAGAGACCGGCGCGCGTCCTTCTTTTTGACAAAAGGGTAGGGATAATAATTTGACCAATTCAAATTCTTCTTTGATACATATTTTTAGACGTGCGTAAGTTTCTCAGGTTGCATAGTCAAATGTATTCATTAAAATTAAACCCAGTCTTAATACGCACTTTAGGCTTACTTTAGGTGCGATGAGAAACGAATAAATCAAAACAACAGGGACTCATAATGTCTAAGTAGAAAAAATACCGCAATGAGAATTACACATTAATATTACTTAAAAGTAAACTAAAAATAGAAGGCAGCAGAAGCGCATATAGAAAGAGATTATTTTGACTATAGAATTTCTGTAATACGACTAGCGAAAGATAGGTAGACCTACTATTATTTGGTATTCAACCTAAATAAGATTGTACTAAGAATAGAAAAAACATTATGATCATGTAAATTTTCACTGCAACAAAATTTTATAAAAAAGGTTTGATAATAAAATCATATTCACAATGATTTGACTTGAATGAATACATTTACACGCCATTTTTGTCATACAAATAAATAAATATTTCACTCAATTTAGACAAAATTAATCTCCATAGTTTATATAGAATAAAATAAATATTGATTAGTTGATATTCATTGATGTTTATTGTTAATTCTTAACATGTTCAACAAAAAAAAATGTTTTTTCAGCTGCTTAAATAAATCTATAATAAATATTTTTTTTCATGTTGTGATTTTTATCACGCAAGGTTCAAATAGTTAAGATGCTGGAGGACACTCAACGTAGGGGCAAAGGATAAGAAAGAAAGTTGAGTTATGACAGAGTGGCGCTGGCAGATAAGCGATGTTCTGAGTGCAGTATTTCTTGTTACCACAGAAAACTCTATTTCAATGAGATTTAGATGTAAATTACAAAATTTAATCCACCATCTCCAAACATCTTCAATATTTTATGTAAACAAGTAAAAATAATTTAAAACTCGTCTCTGACTGTACTGACTGACTGAAAACCGGAACTGTTTTAATAATCTTAATACTTTATTTTTATAGTGTACACGAATCTCAAATGATGTTCTTCAGAATCATGGACGAGTAAAGATTTGGGGTACCGAAAGATCAAAGTTATTTAATCTTAAAACGAGGAAAGATTTTGCTGAGGGCATTTTTATTTGCTCTGCTGCTCTTAAAATATTTAATTGGTTTCATTCTAAAGAACAAACTAATATAGAGTGGTGTAGTTTGGAAAACGCTGGTATTTGGCATGGAATCAAATCGGTTGCTTTGCAGTGACTCTGCAACGTGGCATGGAAAGATGCATGCTAGGCTTAACGCGTAAGGACAGCAAAAGAAACCAATGAATAAGGAAGCAAGCAAGAGTGAGAGATGTGATAGAGGTCACCAAATGGATGAAATGGCGGTGTTCCGGACAAATGCAGTCAGTCAGTGGTACCCGAGAGGCACTAAGCGGCCTTAGACGCGTGCCAAACCCGCTGGATTAACGAACGCGTCAGGTGCGGCGAAAGTACGTGGCAGCGTTAAGCTAGGAACCGAGAAGAGTGGAGGGAGCTGGGGGGAGGCCTTCATCTTGAAGTGGATTGACCCCGGCTGAAAAAGATGTGAAAATCAATTTTTTCATGATATTTAAAGCATAAAAATATTTTCAAAAATCTTAGTATTTAACATCATAAACTCATCATAATGGTTTCATCAAACTCACAAATTTTATAGATCGACATTTGTAACTGGATACATCTAGAAAGTACATAATGATTTTTCATACACCTAATCGCTTCGAATATGGAAAGTAATAACAATATTGTTATATAAGCTAAATCGATTGATTTTTGGTAAATAATATACTATGTACCTATTAATTATTGATTACTAATGCAGGTTACCATAATATAAAGTTATTATATTAATAAAATTGTTGAACATAAATAAGTTTTTTTCTGTAGCTAAGTGAATTAATAAAAAAAATAGTTTTCCAGTCACCCAGACATTTTGTTGTACGTCACCTCTCTAATGGTGAATATTTAAATATGTTACTCGACAATATTAGTAGTCACTTCATAAAAACATCTATTTTTCCACGTGAAATAGTATGGCAAAATAATATTTTCTTACCCACCGCTTTGGATCAAGTAGCCTTATTTTCAGAATCTTATAGTATCATAATTTATACGTAAACACAGATTTTTTCTAAATTAGCTGAATTATGAACACATCTAACGTGAATGTTTCTTTATAGAATACTGTCGCAATAATATTTAGTTTATGACTTAAAACTCATACTTATTTATGTATTTCATCCTTAAAATATTATTTAGAAAACTTTCATTCCTATTTAATATTTAATTATTTAGTAATATGTTATATAAATAATAGTTTTACAAACACTTCTTAAGTAAAACTAATAATAATTTTGTTTATGATATTCCACTCGTTAAGAACAAATGTAACAAAAAGAAATCAAATATAGTTATGTAAAGAAAATGAATATTCACCAAGTAGTTGCCAAAAAATCTTCCTCCCACCCATCTAATCCTTAAAAGCTGGGCAAGAGCGATTAGCCTAACCACTAGTCCTGTCCTAGTCCTATTCTTTTATCCCTACACTCTTCGAAAAAAGAGAGGTTGAGCAACTGAGAAACGAGAAGTTCTCATAGAAAGAATCCAAATAGTTTTAAATATAATACTTTTAAATAAGTATAACTATTTTAAAAAATAAAACACAATTTGTTTGTACTACTTCCACATATTTATAATGATCAGGACCGGTTTCGCTCATCACGAGCATTATCAACTGATCAACTGCTCGTGATGAGCGAAACCGGTCCTGATCATTATAAATATGTGGAAGTAGTACAAACAAATTGTGTTTTATTTTTTAAAATATAATGTCTTTCCACCAAGAATTGACAGTTAACACCTTAAAGGTAAGTATAACTATAATCAGTACTTATGTGTAGTCATTAATAGAATTATAATGAAATATAATATTATGTGTAACTAATCATCTTCGTCTATAATGCATAAAAAAAATTATATTATGCACTCAAAGAGTCGCTATACTATAATCGTCAGTAGTGTTTTCATAATAGCCTATTGGATATGAATTACCACACATTCATCGAACAAACATTTTTCTCTGTATTTAGGATTGAAAATTAATATAATATTTTACATATTTTATAATAGTGGGTTTGCACAAGCGGTTTTAATAAAACGCGTGATATGGAATTAGGTTGATCATTGGAACACGCATAACGACTTTATTGCTTCGTCATTCAATTTACAATTCCATCCAAGCTGTATGAGGTGATTCACCAAGAATGAACGCTTCATAATAAGGTCGTTAATCAATAAAGTTGTATAAAATTAAATACGTTTGTATACTGTTTACAAATAATACAAATTATTGATACGTTATCAGTTTGTCGAAAACTATAGTTGAACATAATGTGTTATATACTGCACTGACGAAGCACGATTACTGAGTTTATAAATATGCCTAAGTTCAAAGTATTTGCATTGCTCAAATGTGGTGGTATTTATAAATTAATCATTCTCGATAGTTTACATAAATTTACTGATAGAGTCACAATGGAGTGGTAACTCTTTACGTATATTAGAAAGACTTGAACGACAACAGTTTGAATTCCCAAATGGATATTAGTATGCATAACATTTTCAATCTATGTGTCAGTTGTAATCCTAAGCAGTTATTACTCAGAGATAATAAATTGAAAAATCATTACGTTAGATATTTTTAGTAATCGTGATATTTAATAATTTTTTTGGATATAATAAAAACCTCACCTCACGGATGTCGCCACATACATCCACTACTCCCGCTCCCTTTTCATGGTACATCGTGTCAAATTATGAAAATGTAATTATGATTGTCATTCCCCTGAAAAGGTTTCGCGTCTAAAAATACGTTAAATTCTGTGCCCGTAAAATGACATCCGAATATCAAAATGAATAATTTAAGAACACTTTAACGGAGAGTGGTCTACGTCAATTTCGATGAATTATAATACATAAAAAAAAGAACTGATCATCTATCGATTTATTTTGTATATTTAAAACCCCTTAATCATGTTAGTTATTTATAATATTGATTATTTGATACCTAAATTTCATTACTTTTTAGGTATTTTAGAATTGTATTTATAATTGATTCGGTAAAGCCTGTAAAATACATATAATCTATATTTCAAAACAACGAGTTAACTCTTCTTAATGCATCCCATTAAATTTTCCCTGGTTAAATTTTAAGCAAAAGTCATTCAGAAAAAAAACAACGATAAATATTAGGAACCATTTTATTTCGTAGTTTTTCCCTGGTAAACATTTTTCGTATATATGTATTTTAATATTATATGTATTATTAGATATTTTTTTCTTTTTAGTATAATGAAAAAAATTAATGTAATTAAGTATAATGAAAAAAATGTCCAAAATAAGAACGGATTTCAAATACTTCATGATTAATATTAAAATGAACGTGGGGAATTCATGTTATCCAAATATAACGTAACACAATAAACAATGTTATAATTTAGCTGAAAAACTATTAATCCTCCAAATTCCAAGTAAGCTTAAGGTATGCCTGACTATTTATCTAAAAACTCTCCCCTGAGTAAGAAAATGTGTGCTGAAATCGTCAGACAAACTTACCAAAAATTCTTTATTTATTTTTTATAAATCATGGAAAACTAACTTGTTTAGTTATACGATCGGCATTTGGCTATCAATAGTAATGGCGAGCTGTCTTTTTTGAAACATGAACACACATTTAAAAAACAAAAAATATTGTTATTCATAAGATCTTAGAAAATAAATTGATGGGTTTACTAAAAAAATTTTATGTTTTTTGTAATTTACTGAAATTTTATGTCAGGTTGAGTATGAAGACATTTCTAACGTGACACTCACTAACGGCCAAGTTAAATTGGTACATCTATACGTATAATGACATTTTTTTGATTGTTCATATGTTCACCAAATATAGTTATTTAATTAGTTGAACACTTTAATAAGCAGTTTTAACACAAAAAAATAATTAACATACCTGCACTATATAAATGTATATTACAAAGCGAAAAATATATCACAAATTCCTATATCATAAGAAATTGATTTTTCTTTATAAATCATGCGCAGTTGGATATTTCACCATCCCATCCTATAAAGCATTATAAAAAATAAAGAAAACATGTTTTCTCATGAGATACTTAGCCTTACTCAAATATTTACACAGCTTAGAAATCTTGAACACGACGATCAAATACATTTTCATCGACCGATCAATTATTCTGAGAGAAGAATAAAATACCTGCATTTCCTGCGTAATTAATTTTTCAGTTTATAAAATCCAAACCCGGCATCTAACAATCGTGTTAACATAGGAATATTTTTTCCCCGGTCATGTTATATCGAAACCATTAAAATCTCATTATAAAGGTACTTTTCATTTGTGCACAGGTGTTTCGAAATGTGGTCAGGAACAAATGAAAATGCATTTCTGAAAAAGAGAGTGGAAAATAGGTATTTTACTTTTTTACTCCGTAACGGGTGGTTTTCGTGCTCTAGTAATTAGCAAGTGCGATATAAAAATACGGTTTTATTTTATATGTCAAGAATACATTTGAATTTTATATAAGGCTATCATATCAATGACCACACAGAATACGTTAGTTCCATATAAATTTAGTTTATTTTTCTATACTAGAAAGAAACCATTTTAACTTAACAGTGGATGTCAAACGGACGAAAAATATTTTGGCAATAGAGAATGCAAAATATCGTAAGTAGAGAAGCAAGTTTTTACTTACAATCAGAGGTAATAGGTATCCGACTCAAAAAGCATCTAAAATAGATTTGAACATGTATGAACGATTTGATCTTGACACAGTAAGATCGTATATTTTTGTTGAGGATGCCTGATTACTGTAGAACAAAAGGTTGGCTAAAAGAACTTTCCTACGGCTTATGTAAAAAGTATAACATCTCAAGAAGAATCAATTCGCTGTTAAAGGAATGCTTACAATTACAAAAAGTATGGGCAAACATATTTCAAATTTATTAAATCTATCGATTCGTTGAACATTTTAATAGGACGTTAAAAGAAGAAAAAACCAGATCTGCGATAACTTTATAAAATGACAAATGAGATTTTTAACGGTACAATACTGACATAGGAAAGAAGTATTCTTTCGGTAAGTTCGGCGAGCATTCCCAATGCCCAAGGGCAAAAAATTTTGTGTTGAATCACCTGTCCTATTTAAAATATTATTTACTAATAACTGATTTCTGTTAACGGTTTTATTAATTTCTATAAACTCTAAGGCTATTCATTTTAATTTCTTTATTATTTACTCAATGCAGTATTTCTACATTTTTATTTTTGCTTAAATTATGTTTTGGGCTTTCTCTTCCAAATTAATTAGGAGTATTGTGGTAATAGGTACGATGAGTGTTTGCGCCTAACCTCTTCCCACGTCCAGTTGTAAAATATAATCCCACTCCACCAATAATTTTTGTAATTTATAGGTTAAGAGTTATAATCATTGTTTACCTTAAAAATAAATAAACTTAAAATACAGCTCGTCTAAACATGCTTCAAAGACCGAAACACGTGTCAGTTTGCATTATAACCAGTGGAATAACAAAGTAATCAATTTTAATTTAATATTACGTATTCTTTTATGTATTGCCCTGTACCAAAAAAATAGATGAACAACCGACAAAGACATATAATAGTTGAATATATATGCTTACCATCGGCGTGCGGTGAACTTATTACTATCTCTATCGCACAACCTAATTTGGGTATGAGCAAGAAGGATACAAGTACATGCGCCGAATGCCCTTACATCTCGCTTGCACCTTCATTTTTCACGTGGCTGAGTGAGAAAGAGATAAACCACCGCACGCGCCTGATGCTTACGTAATCGATATAAGATTTAAGAGCAATAATCTTTTTTAAGAATATTCGAAAATTTGATTCTAAATCAGCAGAAATTTAAGCAATGACATATTAGAACACGTGAAATGAAATAAACTGAAAGAATAATTATACTCACGAATTTATTTTTTGAATCTGAAATTAGGTAATTTATAAAATACAATAATTATATTAATCACTTTAATCACACTTGTATGCACCAATGATTTCTTAAAACAGTTTTACTTTTTATTATTTAATTAGATGTTTCGTAACAGCTTATATCAATTTTTGCAGATAACTTTGAGTATAGCGCAATAGATGGCAGTATACAGCTCGCCTTTTTTAAACGAATACAAATAATTTATTTTTAGCAAATTAAATTATATAAAATTACATTTTTTTCTTTAAAAGTCAGTCTATGCACATTTATATTTAGAGAAAAATATGAAACGTTCCATCTCATCTATACTATAAATTAAGATGATGAACCGGAACAAATATTTTCAGTATTTTATTTTTGTAAAATTGTTGACTTATTTTACATGAAATCTTTTCAGTTTGATATTAATAATAGAGTTATGGAGTCAATATCAATTTTCCCCACAAAAGTAATTTTTGGAATCTGCTTCAATTTTATTCTGAAACCATTATAGTATTCTGTACGATCGATCAATGATCAATAATCAAGATCGATCAAGATCTATTAAATTATCAATTTTGTATTTATTGTTATACTAGAACTCGAATTTAACAAAATATCTGCACGCAATTATATATATTATTTTGAAATTCAGCGTCCGTCTGTGGGGTGAAATTGAATATTAACTGTCTTCACAAAAGGATATAAAGAATATATTAAGTCTAACATTGACCATTTTGAAAACTAAACTTATTAGACCCAGAATTATGATTACAAGCGGTCTTCAAATAATAAGTAATATTGAATTATTTTAAGCATTTTTAATGACTTCGTCACTTTGAGCAGAATACGTAAAGCTTCCACTTTTGATGCTTTGTATTTGCACAATCAAAAGAATGAAACATGATTCATAATTTCATAAGCGACAAATTATTTTTATTTTATGTATATATCTTTCTTGTATTTAAATCGGCCTACTTGATTTATAAAAATATTGTTTTACACTAAAAAAACGATCAAGGGTCAGCTTTTTCTTTCGATGTCTACAAGTTGCTCTACCTCTCTTTTTCGAAGAAAGTAGGAATAGAAGCATTTGGCTAGGAGAGGACCAGTGATTAGCTAATTGCTCTTGCTACGTCCTGTTTTAGAGATCGGATTGGTGGGAGGTAATTTAAGACGTCACAAACATTCATTCTCACGAACATAAATTCACAAATTGATTGTAAAATCAATTTATGAAACCGTACGTAACGGGACTTGAACCCGATACATTTGCAATCGTAGCCAACGACATTAACCACTGCACCACCGAGCTGACAAACGTAGTGTCTGCTAAAAGGTTTCATTTTTATTTTTTCAAACTAGATTCAACATAACGACACCGGAATAAAAACATACTTTATTTCTTTGGCGTGTACCACTTTCGAATTAAATATTTTTCGCTTTGTTTAATGTACGCAAAATTAGTTGATTGGATTGGCATCCTCTCGGATATAAATAGTTAATATTTAGTTCCTAAATTAAGTACATAAAAAGAGAATTGAATGTCATTTTCGTTTTATTTTAATCTATTCGGAACACAAGGCTAAAAACAGCCGTAACGGTGTTGCCGTGTTCGATTGAGATGATATCAAATATTTCAAAATCAATTATTGTTATTACTAAATGATGTATAACTAAAACAGCATTGGCATTCAAACTATTCACAATTACATATTATGATCTGTTCAATGTTTCTATTTTTGCGAATACAATTTTCTGCAAACACAACATTTTCCCTTTCCGTTTACATAATTTTACTTCCATAAATCATATAAGACTCGGTTGTTTTTACCACACAAAAGCTCAACGCACAATAACGACTCCTCCAAAATAGTCTACTGAAGAGATATTTCTTTTGTTTATTTATTCCTATCTCATTCCACCAGGACTCCACACGTAACCAAATGACCTAATAACACAATTCTTTCGGACGAATCTCGTTTTCACAAGAGAGTTGCAGTAGGAGGAACGTGAAACATTTTTGTATAAGGAAAATTAGATTGAATAAACGGTTAAATTCTATCATTACATATTTCTACAAAATAATTTTTAAACAAATAATCTACATAGTTCAATTTCACAATAATTGATGTTGAAATAAAAATATCAAAAACAATACAATTCTGCTGAAGCACTTTATTTTCAAAATGATTGTTCAAAAATCTTATATATTATGATGAAATGTTACCATGATGTATTCATTTAACCTGGATTTCATTTGAATTTTTATTTTTTTTCATCAAAGGATTTCGCTATTATAATACTTCTATTTCAAGACGTTGGAATATTTTCACAACTACTTATTCGTAAAAACACAATGTAATGATATTTAAAATTAGATATGTTTTATTATTATCGTACCTCTAAGCTTTTCTTTGTAGATGTATTATCAAACAATTGGTTAATTTCACTAATTATCAAGACTTATTCGAAACTATTTATTTTACCTTGTCGAATTTTGTTTTTGTTCAATTGTTCGCAAATTTGCGAGTTTTCTTTCAATTGGAAACGGGATCAAGAGCCGTGAATAATACGTCATATTAACTTAGTGTTTTTTTTCCATAAAATAAGCTTTATCGATAAATAATTTATCAGTAATCTTATTTACTGCGAATTTATTATTCTAAATACAATTTGAATCCCAAAAACACCTCAATAATAAAACAATGCAGAATCGCAAAATTACAACTGTATTTGTTTTACCATGTCTGCTCCCAATGTGAAGTATAAGTACTCCTAAAAGAGTTATCTCAATAGAAGTTTTTCTACAGTTGTTCAATCTCTCCTTTTGTAAAAGAGATGGGATAGATAGACCACAACTGTCAATACATGTAATAATATTTCCTACAATAATATTGGTACTTACATTTAGTTATTATTAATTAAAAACTTGTACTTCACCACCATTGACACAAGAATAATGATAATTGTTTTACAAGTTAAAGTAATGTCAATACTGAGTAATCAGATTTACTTATGGTTTTCAATCACTATACCCAACATTCTGCGATGACAACATATACCAACAAACACATTTTCTTCTACCTGCTATCCGTTTCTGTTTGTCTGATACCTGCTTTTCAAAAAGCAGAGATACATTTTCACACCATTTCGGTTGCTCTAAAGTGTGATGGAAAATATTTTCATCGCAGCTATCATCCTATTTGTGAAATCAGTATCTCTGTCATTTGACATGTTATGAAAAGTTTGTGTGATATATAGCATAGACATAGCAACTTTCACCAGTTTATGATATTTATATAATATAATATTTATCTTGTAAAATACACAAATAATTTTGGTTAATGTATGCTTTATCTTATATCTTGCATTATAAGTCATGACTTTAAATATTTAAATAAAAATATACATAGATGTAAGTGACGTTGTGAAGAATATTAAATTCAACATTTAAGATTTCAACAAGAAATACATGGAAGTGTACAAAATCTCAATAATCCAAATTTAAGATTTCATTTTTACTTAGATTTTAAACAGCTAATAATTATGACATGATTTTGTTTATTTAAACATTTATGAAAGCGTTTATTGTACAAGTACATATTGACGCATTAAATATATATATTGTGTATTCATATTTAAATAATATGAAAGGAAAAAACGTGTATTATTATTGGAATGGTAACGAATCTGAAAAGTATCAAGTCTAGAGTGGAGAATTGGCAATTCGTTGCTTAACATCATATATTATTATGATTGTATATTATATTGAGATAATACATGTCGTAAAAGGACATTTGTCTCGTATTTCATACACAGTCGCAATTTGTGACGCCAAATCAATAGACGAGTGTATAAAATTTCTTCAATACCAGAAAATATTGAAACAGAAAGGGTGTAAAAAATATACTTTGCGTACTCTATTGGGGTGAATATAACATATTATACGTTTGGATAGCTTCGTCTATATTAAGAGGACTCAAAAATAAAAATAAATGTAAAATATTTTGAAATTTTTATAAAACACAACTATCAGAAATAAATGGCTTAGTAAAAAAATGTTAGCTTTTGTTCAAACTAGCACAAACACATACGTCTAATTTTGTCGAATTCATGTATCGGTGATGTGCCTAGCGACCGCAATGGAATATGGAATATTGAGGTTATACTGACAGAAGGCATTAAGTCATAAAAAAGAGCTCTGAGATAATCTCATTTAAAGCATTTCTTTTTTCAAACCACTCTCTCTCACAAGTACAATTTTTTGTGATGGAAAACGAGTTTGTTTACATTATAAAGAATAATCTTTTTGGCATACAAATCATGAGATTTGGTATCGATGAGCTATTATTGTCAAATCATGCTTTCTGCCAGAATAAAAAAAAACGATATAATTGAATACTGTTTTTTTTTCAAAGCCATTATATGATATTAATTCTGTTAATATACTCTCGATTTGTAGTAAATAAATCTCTTTTCAACAGATTTTTCAGATAATACCATACAACAGAATATACCTAATTTCATAATAGATATTATTTTGATGCTACAAATTCTAAGCTGTAAAAGTTTACCGATTGGTGGATCCTTGTACTAAATGAATTGAAAATATATCCTTTCAAATATGCCTACATTTTAAAAGATTTATACGACAATTCAGCATGAAATCTGCATTCAAACTATGCTAGTCGTTTTTCATTCTGACATTTATTGTACCCGAGCTACTGAAAGGTGTTAATAAAAAACAAATATAAGAGCTTCCTCATCCTAACCCTGGGTGAACGTCAATAACTCACTTGAACTCTGTGTGCAGGGAGGGATCAGGCATATAATAAATTCAAAATGCCCCAAGCCGTTATCTTACTTTCTTAATACACAAGGATTTCATAAAGCTTCCACAAAAGGCCAATAAAGACGGAGGGAGATGGTTGTAGGGTATTTATCGTGGGTACGATTTACTTAATTTAAATTGCCATTAAATGTTTTTCCCAGATATGAAGCCTTAGTTTGCATATTTGTTTGTTTATCACTTTACAATATCTTTATTTTATTGATTACTTTCGGCCTAGATATGTAATAAATCTGATGTTTTTTTAAGTATTATATAATTTGAAAAAAATGTTTCAATTTTATGTTAATTTTTAAGATAAAAAAATTACCATTTCATATGCAAATGTAGCAAAATGACTTTTTGTGTTGTTCTTAAAATTTTCATAGAAAATATGCTACTTTAATAATGAAAAAATTACGTTTTCTTCTAAGGCTGCTATAAGCTTTGCTAGTCTTGATTCTGCTGTTTTGCATACGACGTAGAACAAGTGCCAAATACGCGTGATGTAATGTTTTTGAGTATGGCATCACCATCGCAATGACAGCATCGTGTGGGAGAGCACACCATTTAACCACCTCTGGGAAATTCTAATGACAGAAGAGAAAGGCTCTTCGAAATACCGCTTAGGGGTTTACAGCGTATTTACCAATGTGACCAGAGCACCTGAATTACTGATAAGCTTACGAATATGTTACTTATTCTAAAAAGAATTATCCATAAATATACACTTAAATGATAGTATAATCTTATTATAACTAAGTAAAATTCATAATCAAGAACAAATATCTATACCACATGTTAACATAATACTTAACTTGAGAATACATTTGCCATAAAATTACACCTTATTACACCTTAAAAGGGGTTTTCGATTTTTTTCCATTTCTACTATATATTATTTTACATGTTTTCATACTTTTTATACCTATTTTCACAATGGAATAAATAATTATTTAACTTACTGTCCTTCCATACGTATTGAAGCTATATATTGTCTTTATAAATATATTTGTATTTAAATTGTTCAGCGTGAATCCTTGATGAAATGACATTATAAAAATGACGAATGACTTTTTAGAACAGAATCTTAATCTCTGATTACTCAATATTTATATTTTTGATTTCATTATTTTTAAATGGTTCTCTAATTTCTTTTAAAATTTCCCAACTTTGCTATTTTGGATAATGAATATTTACGATTTATATAAAATTCATTATATATTGCTCAGATAATGGATTTTTAATGTGGCTTCATTTTTTATTTCAGATTAGTATATATTGATTTTTAGGAGGTCCTTAACATACACTATTTATTTTCGTTTATATATAATTTGATTTATTACCTGTAAATTCTTGTCATAATTCTTAAACCAACTCTTTTATTTACCTTGTTATTGTTAACATTGCAAATTTATCTTGTATAAATATCCCTGTTACGATTTTATTTTTATCAGTTGATAATGCTAGTGATGAGCGAACCTGGTCCTGATCATTATGAACATGTGGCAGGAGTACAAAAAAATATGTTTTATTTTTAAAATATAATATTATTTTCAATTATTGTCAATTCGAGTCCATTCGTGCACTCGAATGCCTGAAGATGCCGAAAGGTGAAACCCAGGTCGTTAGTGACAAAATACATGGTGTACAAAATCTCAATAATTCAAATTTGATATTGAAATTCCATCAAGCACCCTCAGTCGATGTATTAAATTATATAATATTATGTTATTCAAACCTTGTATTATAGTAAAATTTCATTACCCCTTCGTATATTCAACTATATTTAATAATTATTCCTGAGTAGATTATAATTTCAAATTACCTAGACGTACGCTTAAAATTCAATTTATTTTTTCAAAACGTTTAAATGGTCCATTTAAAGATACATTTCTCATGACGTCATAACTATAGGTAGGTGTGGTAGCTGTTGGCCCTCGCGGCCCTTTAATCAGTTTTCTTACTACCTCCTAAAATATGTCAAGTGCATGTTGCTTAAATAATAAGCTGTCTTGGTAATACAAGATGGCTTTACAGGAAACGTGCTGAAGAAATGAATAAAAGAAGAGCATTAAGTGATTCCATCTTGGGGCTACTTGATACCAACACAAAGATGCAAAAAATTTCCCGGCAAAGGCCGATACCCCGGGGGTTCCCCTGCATTGGATGCTGGATAAACCACCGAATTCACACAAGCCAGTTCGCCGTTACGCAATATTGTATAATATGAACTTCGATGCTTCTAAAAGTATTTTTATTTACCTGCGCCGCATCAAAGGTTTTGTAAAAGAGCTATTATCCTGTGAAACATTCACCGTAAAGTCTATGGTGCATTTATAAAATACACTTATTTTAAGAAGCCTTTAAGTTTTTTTTTTGTGGCTTAAAATTAATTATATTTCTATTCATTTATTTATATAAAAAAATGATTTTTATAGATTTCCAGACATAATTATGATAGATCCGTTTGTATGTTTTATAATAATTTACTACTAGCTTTAAAAAATTCAATAAAACAACACGCAAATTGGTATTTGATTTTTTTTCCATGTCCGCTTTTTTCCGCAATTTCACTTCTAGAGTGTAATATTAAACTTTCCACATGCCGCCTTGCTCTGGGGTTATCGGTTGGGTTTAATGGAATACTAACACCACAATTATCAATCCTTTTGGATTTAAATTGATAAGTCAATTTAATATTCAATGCTTGAAGATGTCCATTTGGGGTTTCGAATCCTAAGCTGCAAAAACGAGTAGAACGAAGTTCAAAAACGTTAACTACTCGGATAAGGAATATCGGCAAAATAATATATTATCATATGTTTATCGTATAATGAGTATATTGTCTACGAGATTATATTGGTAGGAAATTTTAATGAACAATTATTATGGTATATTAGAATTTTTAATGTTTTTCGTCTTAACCTGATTATATCATTTAACAAGTAAGTCAAGGTTTGAACCCACTAACTTTAACTTTGGTTTAACAGTCAATTTAACTATCAATTTATAAACGGGCTCTACTAACGATTTTAATTTATTTTATAGGCCACCCGATGCTTGGTAAATATTGTAAGTATGATAATTATGTTAATAGGATTTACAGGATTTTTCTCTAATGTAACAAACAGTACAAGTTCTTTCTCAAAATTCCATTCGAAGAAGCAAATTTGGGCAGAGGTATAATACATTATTTTAACTTACTACCGTACACAAAAAAATATTTCTCCGAATAATGGTTATACTAACAAGTTTTTCATGTTTTTATTTTTTTGGTAAAAGTTTTATTTGATATGCAGTTTATGTTTCGCGAACCTAGCTTTGAGGAGGATTGTCAAACATCAAGTGTGCTACTGACTGGCCACAAGACCCTTTACTTAGTTGCTGCTATTCCGACCATCGTATTTCAGAATGTTACTGAACGTTTGTTTGCAAGTGAACGATGCATCGCCCACTTCAATAATCGAAGTAATTGTCTTCCAGTTGTATATTTAAATATATTTTTAATAGTCATAAATGTAATGTATGTAAGACAACACAATTAAATTACAATACCAAAAAAAACATTACCAATCAAATTAAGAAAATTTAATACCATGATTAAATTGAAGCAGGTTATATTGTTATAATATAATATAGTATTAATCCAACATATATACAATAATTGGTATTTATTACCCATCTTCCCCCGGAATAGAGTGCGCTAATATTATGTCATTTAGATGTTGGCGACGCTAATATTCGGAAATTGAATGTTAAAAATAGCACAGTTGAACTAGAAATAATGACAGCAAAAATGGCAAGAACAAATTTCACGTCACTTTTTTCACCATTTGGAAGGCGTTCTTGTGACAGACAGACAGACCAATTGACACATGCGATTTCCGTGTTATATTATAGATATATAATATTTTGAACGATAGTAATGAAAGTATGTAACCTACAAATAAATTTATAGGTACAAATACCAATGAATTACAATTTTTTTAAAAAAAGGTATGGAATGAATCACAAAATAAAATTAAGACGCAAATGCAATTTTTTAAATGGGCCACACTCTATTCTTTTGGTTGAGAAGTGGCAAACCTTTGAAGATAAGCATCTCCCATGCCTGATAAAGTGGAGTAATAATAAAACAATGATATTGTTGCTTGTGTGAAAAAATACTACAAAAATGGTAAGTATACTTCTTTTATTCACATATTATTGTAATTATATGGTTACAAAACTGAGATTGGACAAAAATTTGAACAGACGATTTTTTCATGAACTAACAATATTCGATTAATTATAAACTATTCATTCATATTTCAAGTGATAAATTCGATTTTAAAATGTTGTAATTTTATAATTCTTAATTCAACAATCGTAAATATGATAATTCATTTTGAAGTGCTTGATAAATTTTATCATTTTTATGATACATCTTTGAATTGAAAAAGCGCAATACGAAATGTAAACATACGATCGCTTTTTACAAATCATATGTGTGTGTATATGTAAAAGATGATATCATTGTTTAATTGTACAAAAAATAAATTGTTTGCCAGCGCTCAAGTAAACAAACCACCCCTATGCTAGGTTAAATGAACAAAGCTATTCGTCCTATACAGAAGCTACTGTCAAACGCGGTCGCCAAAGTGACTCCCATATACAACCGCAGGGTATATTGCAAGGGAAATTTTTGTTTGTCATATACCAAGTTTTATTTGACATTAAATGATCAAGTAAACGCTTGCTAATATTATTTAGTTATTCAAACAAATAATATTATACGGATTTTATTAAAACCGATGTTACAAACCGATTAATTTTACTTCAAACAAAAAATACTAAAAACAATTAAATTAAATTAAATTTTTAAAATAACAGAACACCGTTATCATATTAACTTAAAGTGATTTTTAAATATATAATGATGACGCAATATGAAAAAATGGTTTAACCCGGCAATTTTAATCAAAACGGCGTAGTCAAGCCAATTTTGTTTTGTAGACCAGAGATAGTGGAATGGTTTGTTTTAACGTGCCGGTTCATTAATTTGGCCAAGCAAATAAAATATCGGAGCAATTTATATAATTAAATTTCAACCCGTAAAAGAGCAGATTGTCAAGTACACTCTGACTCAGCAGTAAAGCTTAGATAACTCGTTTTTTTACAAAATATTCATCGTCTCTTAATAATTACCCAAAAATCTATAACCTTATTAAAAAAATATGATTAAACATAAAGCGTGCAATTCTAGCTTTATAAATTATCTGTAAATTCTCAATATTGTATCTTAAATTTCCATTATGAATAATTCCAAACGCACTCTTTTATTTAGATCTTTTTAGTGGCCCTGCTTATTCATTAATAACAAACAAAATATTTTAAACCTATTTTGAAAACATCGATACTACTTCAATATGAACTTTTTTATTCACATCTTTTAAAATACCTGAATGCCAAATGAAAGTAAATGAAATTAAAATGTATTTAATTTATGTTTTGAGCAACAGATTCCATTGTTTTACTCTTTTTCATTTTAGATTTGAGTATAAGCAGAGAAGGTATCTTTGAAAGGTCAGCTTCAACGTCCTAGAGGTAAGAAAAAAATATTAAAGCCCATCATGTTTGCCAGCTTTGTCTACATAACAAATATCAAAAGGATTATTTGAATATCTTACTTACATTTTATAAAATCGAGAGAATTTTATTTCTCTTTTATAAAGAAACAAAATCATTTTTTTATTAAATTAATACTAATCTAAACATACAAACAAACTTTATCATTTTTATAAAAATCATTTAAAACTATGTATATTAAATGAGTAATACTAAATAAAACAATATTTAACCTTAACAATAGCTGACATGATTTAAAATATTAAAAACAACAAAAAAACAATAGACTGTTTCAATAAGATTACATTTATTACATATAAAACATTTTTTCTGTTAAATGTTTATTGGAAGAACAAATTTTGTTATATTAAATAATACTTCCGTAACTAATAATAAGCTTGAAGATAATATTATCTCGAAAAGTTCTACCCTAAAATTGTGAGGCTTCAAAAGCGAGAAAAGTCGATACGTGTTAGGTTAAACGATCCTTTTCTTCCTTGTTCCTGCATACATACAGATAAGGAGCTATTTAATTATGCGATAAGACATAATAGATTCTTTTGTCCTCATCCTAAATGAGCTGACAAGAAAATCCTTAATAGCTTGTAAAGAAAACATTTACCGCTTTTATTTTGAATACTTTACGCTTACCGTGGCCGTTATTTAAAAGCATCCGGAAAATAATGCGCCATTCTAATAATTCTTTAGGCTTTTGGAATAAGCATAATTTGCTTTTTAACAGTCATTTGTTTCACAAGTTTATCTTTCAGACACCTTTTCATATTTAATATTAGATACTTTGCTAAATGATTTCGATGCCAAAAATATTAAATTCAGTTTTGTTTTTTTTAACTTTACTTAACATGTTTTTATGTTTCAAAATACAACGCAAACTTTTCGGTAAATAGGAAACGGTTCAAAAAACGGAATTTCCACTAGAAAGTAAACTTACATATAGCAACTAATGTATTTATACACAGGAAATTAATTGATTTAACAATACTTATATCATTATTGGAAATGGACGTAACGTATCATTAAAACTTACATCATTTGTATTTTTACAAAACAATAAAAACTATTTACTAATAAAACACATTCATACTTTAAAAATTAAATTGAAATACAGCCTTGAATTTGTTCACCTACATACACAATGGATCAGCTGGTGTCATATATGACTATTGCTAAGAGCAAGAAAATTTAATGTTGCAAAGTCAAAAAATTATATCAATGTTTGTTGTATGATTCGTCATAATATTATTGGTTTCATAGAATTCCATTTATAAATTGATTAGACTCCCTAACTTGGTGTAAAATTTAAATGTTAAAAAATGTTAGATTTCATCCATACGATTTTTTATGTTAAGTGCAAATTAAACGATTTACCTCGATGCTTTACAAACAGAACTATGTACATTTGCTAACATTAAGGTGAGCAAACATTAAAATGTTGGAACGCTCGCCGCTAAAATTAGATTGCCCGGGCGTAGAATTGTTGGGATTTCGCATTTGTTGAGAGCATTTAAGCCTCAATCATTTTTAATTAAACTTGCAAAAACTAGTAGCGTTTTTTCGACAAATAGAAATCTAGATAGTTGATATTGAATCCCATAAGCTGCACTTGCATAGTTTTTGTTTTTGATAAAATCGTTAGACAAGTCTAGTGAAACTCTATACGATTACTTCAGTTGATATCTAAGCGAGTATTTTAAACTATTATCTTTACGCATTTCTTTAACTCAATTAGAACTTTCTTATTTCCATTGAATTTTTAATACTAAACTCGGTACAGTAACAATTTAGCTTTTGAGATTTGTTTATCTTATAAACTTGATTACGTATTTGGCCGTCATTTTTTATTTTGGGAATAGTTTATTATATTATATAGTAATATTGACAAAAATTTCCAAAGTTAGTAGTGGTTTATGTTTTTTAATACTAGCATAATAGCTCAAAACCAAAGAATCAAACTAGACCATGCATTGCTGATTCAGATCGAGACTGTTCTTCATAAAAACCAGCCGTACTGACTAGTTCAATGATGACATTTTATATCTCTTAATCCGTTTAACTTTTTTTAGGGAGGCAACTTCACTTGATAATCGAATATTTAACCGACGAGGCTCATCAGTATCTTACCGAAAGCACGGTTGAGGGATGAATCTGTCGTGGTTGGTCGAATTAGATAAATATATCTTGTGGCTGAAAAACTGGTGAATGACTACGGAAAACAGACAGGAACGAAACCATCTTCCATCAACGGTCAAAACACACAGGAAGATAAAGCGCTAATAGTCATATGTTAATTATAGTAAATAAACATCAAAGCATAGAAAACAAATTGTGCCTCTCTGTGATGATGAAATGAACATTGAATTAAAAAAAGGGATTCATTTTGAAATCCATAATTTTTAAGAGAAAAAATTGCTCTAGTGAATAATAAAAGTATTCTCTTTTAATAACATAAATATATAGATAATTTAGGTACATATATTATAATTGACGGTCACTTTTCTTATTTATCTATCAATGTGTAAATATTCAGCAACAAAATGCCATGTTATTAAAATCAGGTTTGCAAGAAAACAAATATCGGCCCATTCGTTTCATTAAATCGTTGGTTATAAGAGAATCAGTTATTTCTTGAAATAACAAACGTTCTGTAGTGTGTATTCAGCAATTTATTATGACTATTATAAAATTCAAAATACAGTGCTCCAGCCTAAAAAATGTTCATTAAGTTGGTCATTCTTGCAATTTTTTCCATCACATGATATTATATTTTCTAAAAATTTAAAGGAACATATTTTGTGTATTGAACGTATTTAATACACCTTCTTAAAATCGCTTACCGTCTACATTAACTTTTGAGCTTCAATAAACCAACAGACGGGTAATTTCCGACCATCATTAGATTATATATTCTCAGTAAAAACGGCAAATGATTTCATAACATTTCGAAAATTGAAAATGTGTAATGCTATATACTTGGATTAAAATTAATTTAAAATGTCTTCTAAGAGAAAAGTTGATATTTTTTTAAAAATAAAACACAATTCATTTGTACTACTTCTACATATTTATAATGGACCAGGACCGGTTTTGCTCATCACGTTATATTATTTACTGATAAAAATACAAACGTAACAAGCCAATTTATATAAAATTGAGTGTAAAAATGAAGGTATATAAAACTGATGGTTCATGAACTAAGGCAAGAAATTACTGATTACATAAAACAATTTATACATAAATCAAATAAAATAGTCTACAATTAAAATGCTATGTACATCTTACAAATGAATAAATAATAATCTTAAATCACTAATATTGCTACATTAAAAGTACATTAGCTGAGCAAAATTTTTTAATGACATTACTGATGCATTAAGTAAATAATGGCTTGGGAAAATTATAAGAAACAATGAGTAAACCATTTAAAACAATCAAATATTAAGTAAGTAATTAATATTAACAATAAACAGCCATCTTAAGTGGTGAACGCAGAGCAGCTATGAGCATCTATCAATTTGATAGATTTTGCTCAGGGAAACGTTAAAAGCTTGTTCGTTATAAAAACGAACTTATAATAAATAAGGCATAATTATTTTTTTTTTACTAATTCCACATTTTCACAGAACCGGTTTCGCTCATTGCAACTATTATCAACTGATTGTCAGTGTTAAAACAAAACTAATTGCGTTTTTTTTTTTTGAGTAGAATGCTTTACCTTCAAGAATTTAGAAGTACCACCACCGAAGTAAGAAACACCATAAAAGTGATTTATAATAAATCATCGATACTTCGATGGTTTTTGTTGAAGTACACAGAATCAAAATAATTTTACAAAGTATTCAGAATCTTTCAAGATTGCCGAATAGCTGAAACACGAAGATGCCTTGCTTCATAGACTGTTCAATAATTCTTAAGATAAACTTGCAAGAGGAAGTTTGAGAGCGAAAAAATTAGTCAAAATCTATGGATCCCAAAAATCGTTATTATATGTAGATGATCTAACGGTTCTCGTGAACACTTACACTTCATCTTTTAATCAAGTACCTTTGAGCCAAATTCACCGAAGATTAACGTTGAAGTTGTCATCAGAAGTAGTATCGCCACGTTTTTGGTACTTGTGAGTATATTCCGGCCTAAAACGTTGTCTAAGAAAACCTGAGAAAACGGCCCTGCAATGTAATCGTAAAACAAATGATCTATTTGCGTGTGAGTTCAGGAACCTGATCGTGAAAAATTTGAACCATGTCTAAGTATTACAAAACAGAATTCAACAAAGAACAGGTTAAACATGTAATCAAGTGTTCAAACGTTGAGCTCTTTAAGAAACTTGGGCCCAATGTAGTCTCCAAACAGATTGCGTTGTAAGTTGTGAGAGGCTTTGATATTTCCTTGGAACTCCAGTAACGCACTTGACTCTTTCAATAACCTCAAAATTAATGCAAAGTGACTAAGAACAATTGGAGAAAGAGAGGTTTTTGGACGGTTATGTCTGTACGACGATTGTGAAATCAACCAGTAAAAAATAAAAAAATACTGCAAAAATAGGGTTATCCCATTAAGAAGTCATCTAGAGGATGTTTAAGTGAACGTGTCATTTCACATTTTGAATTATATTTATTAAAGAATCACTTCTTCATCTACCCATATAAGATAATAAAGTACACAAAATTTAAGTAAAAAATATGTAAATACACATTTAATAATCGTGTTATAAGTTAAAATTAATTTTATGGTCAATAATTCATGTCAAAGTAAATTTTGGTGTAAATTTCTCAATACACGTATATATTTAGATAGAAGATTGTACTACAACAACAGTTGTTGTATTAATTAATCAAATTGGTCTGTTTCCTGTCTCAAAATCTCTTGTTCAAATGGAAATAACTTGACATGTTGAATAATTCATTACATCTCAGAATGCTGCAAGAAATGCAATATCGCTTAGTTACAAGTGGCAATACATAACATCTAAAATACAAGTATCCACTACATTCTCTCGATATCTCTCTCGAAATATCAATATCATATAAATACTATACCGTAACAAAAACAATGACATCAAGCTTTTTGTGGCTTAAGAGTCAAATTAAGATACGTTTCGCACAATACATTTTATTTACACGATAACTATTTGTTTGTTTGTTGTTGGCATAATATGAATTAAAAATCTTCGAATTCCAATGCTGGTAAACACTTAGGATTCTTAGGATCGATGTTTTTTTTTTTATTCTATCTCTTTTATTTGAATTATTAGGATAGAGATAGATATCAGATTTCAAGAAAATATTGTGAGGTATTCGTTCAATACCTCTTCGACAATCCAGAATTAAATACTAGGTTTATTTTTCACAGCTCAACAAAACAGAATTATGTATTAGAATGATTCACATGCGTAAATTTAGAAAAAATTGTCCTACCAACTTCTTGTTAAAAAATATATTTTAAAAAATGGGAAATATTTTCAAATAAGTATACCTACTGACGCACTTATTTCACTATTTTTTACAATGAATACCAAAAAGAGAATTTTTAATTTTCTGGGCTGTGGTAAATTTCAAAACAATGTGATTAGTTGGGGCAATTAAATAATGTTACGGAAATCCTGAAAATATCTTAAGAAAAATCACTTTATTCCCGGGCCATATTCGAAATTAATGTTCTCAGAGCTTGTCCATAGATGTCACTGGTATATTAGTTGAAAATAAGAAATGTAAAACATAATAGGTACTATCATATTGTAAGTTGTTCGTTAAGGCCAAAAAACATCTCCACATATGTCGTAAGTGATGTCTGACGTCTGTCGTGATTACATGTGGTTGTTGAACGCCTCTTCTCAAGAAGCAACTAAATGGTTTAACAAGTGATTAGATCATGTACTATTTAAAGATATCCTTTTTGTGACAGTTTGACATAATCATTATATAATGAATATTTCTACAGGATAAAAATAATCTAAATCAACACTCTATTGAGAAGATTTTTTAGACAACTAGAATAACTTTATCTTCGTATCGTTGACTCTTCAAAACGTATAAAATAATTTCATGCTGAACTACGGCACGCTTCAGTATTTTCATATTAATTAGTTCCATTCCACGGACCGTCGTGTCATAATTGAATATCATCCCATGCATTAACATGAGCAAGTTTGCATTTGGGGCATATGAAAAAGCAGAGTTCGCGTGGCTTAAAAGTATTTCATAATACTTTCGCAGTAATTTGTAAATGCCTACGGCATTACGGTTTAATTTGTCAGAGCCTTGCTCTCCACACCCACGTCGTTAGACTACCGCGAGCATCATTAGCGACATTTTACAAAGAAAACCGCGTCGAGTCGTTTTTCACATAGTTTTTGGCAGTGATTTAGCGCGATGATTTTTCAAGTAGAACTTTTTCTGTTAAGAATATTACGTTATTTTCATAATTTTCTATCGGTGTTCTGGACTGTTTTTGACATGATTGATAACTGATTCATAACCTTCCTATTGGTTGTGGGCTGTGGTCAGAACGATGAAATTTTATTGACAGCATATCTTTTCGAAAGTTAAACCATGATAAAAAAAACTCTTTAATAAGTTTTAATTGAAAGATTTTTTTTAATAGATTGCACGCCACTAGATTTTTCACATTTATAATTTTAAGGCTCAATTAAAAATTTGTGTTACTAAAGACAACTCAATTTTATTCACTTCCTGATCAACTAAATCAATAAAAGAATTACACATTAAAACATTTACTAGTTTACTATTTTGTTAACGTTGATTTTCATTGCTTGAAAAACATAAAAAACAAATTGTGTATTTTATTGTCTTATAACAGAATATAATAATATTTCATTTTTATTTAATTGTAAATTTAAAAATAAAAACAAATTTCTCGCTAAATGATATCTTTGAAGAACCACTTTCGTGGAAAAGCGCGCCGCTCGTTTTCCCTATGAACTAAAAAACGATTAAGTATGTTACTGTTGGTTTGCTTCTCGGCTATTTTTTCTAAAAGTAGGTAGCTTTTCTTGTTGTTTGTAAACGCACTAGCCATAAATATATTTATATTGAGCCTTTTTTTTAAATATACTTAAAATCATATTGAAAGTTAAAAAACAAGTAAATATTTTTATTTAATTTTTCGTTGGTAAATTTTTTCCCTTGACTCATAATTATTACAGTTGGTGGAAAAATGCTCACATTTTCTTAGAAACAGCTTTAGTTTCAGTTCATATACTAGCCGTAATTGTATATTACTTAGTCTCTTATTGAAAAAATATCTATTATAAATGATTTTTTTAAATGATGAATTCTTATTAAACACAATTATTTCAGAATCTTTTAAATAATGGATAGGACTTTTTTAAATAGTTTATGTTACTGGAAATTGTAAAAAAAGTCCCTTATTTAAACACGTACAATATAAACATTCATTAAAAACTAAATGAATGTTTTAAACATGTAATCCGTGCCAGTCAAAATATTTCAAATTATAGGAGTTTAACAAATAACATTTTATATTGTACAGACATATAGTTTCATACAAATGACAATACTAAAGAATGATAAGACTATCAACATTGCTTTGTTTACGATGCTGAGATTTACTTGAGAAATTTCTTAGAAATGTATGCAATCCCCTTTGTTTTACCTCTATAAACCTTCAATCTCACCTCCGTTAATCTTATTTTGCTTATATGAGTGACGTCATTAAACTCCTGTGCTGTATTATGTATGATGAGGGTTTCAGATAATCATGAAATTTGTATCACCCCCTTGTGGGGTAATTAACGACACTATTTGTGATATCTCATTCGCGAATGTTAATTTTGTAATGTCGTGTACACTGTATTATCTTATGCACATATACTTGAGTGAAAGATCCGACTTCTCAAAGACTTGGACAGTGAGTAATTTACTAACAATGAAAAATTATTTTCGAAAGTTTGGAATAGCGCATTATACTCTCGCAAAGCTGTTTGGTCTTGACACAATTGTTTATCTTCTAAAAAACCTTAAATGAAAACCATTTATATTCTTATTTGTATTCTTTTTTTATATTAAACGTACAGATTGTTTCATATAAGCATCGTATGTAATTAAAACATGTTTCAAGTTCAAATTTAATTCAAGAGATACTTAACTTGGCGTCACCGAAACCATTTATTTATTCTTTTGAAAATGTAAAACAATTTGAAAGAGACATTTCTTTTTTTTTTTTTTTTAATAAAACACAACTTATTTGTAATACTTCCACATATTTATAATGACCAGGACCGGTTTCACTCATCACGAGCATTATCAAATGAACATTTCTTAACAGATATTTCTGTTAGTTATTTTACACAAAGAAAACTCAGTGAATCTCATTTGATTGGATGTAAACATTATGTCGTATTTTTAAAATGTGTTTATTACTTAGCCAAAAAACATAATTGTACAAAATTTAAAACGATAAAAATTACTAAAATATTATCTTAAAATTTTGATTGACACCATTTGTCTGATCATAATTTAGGAAAACTGACATATATGTAGAAATATAAATTCACATTTGGTGAGTGAGGATTGGGTAACGGATTCAAAAAATTTTGTGACATAAGTGTCAAATAAACAAAAAAAATCAATTCATTTTTATTACCTATTTCAATTGAATATTTCTATGTTTAAATTATCGTAATCTGGGTATATTTATCAGAAACTTGTGGCTTAAAATTCACTTTATGGAAATGAAAAATGTTCTTTATTTTAATGAGTTTACATCGGCAATAATTATTTATTCTTAAATTTGACAAATATGCTATATCGTAAAATGAGTCTTTAATGTAAATACTGATTATACGTTATACTAAAAAAGGCATAATTTATAACATTGCTGACTTATTTAGAGTTGCACGATACGAATTCGATAGTTTTTTTGTTATCGAGTATGTAAAGTAAGTGAGTAAAACTCTTGAAGAAAACTGACTGTGCTGTTATGAAAGGAACGTTCAATAAATAATGTCTGAGAGCTTAACATAGCGGAAAAGTTTTCTCCAGTAGAGCTTCCAAAACTTGGTAAAAGGAAGTGTTTTCATTTCGCCAACTCGTAATCGCATTACTGAACTTGTGACTGGTCTCACTCGGAGGTGTTGTAAATAACATAAAGGGGATGTTTAAACCGGTACACGAAAGTTACGTCAGTAACTTTTCGGAAGTGCTGTAACTATATTTTTATTGGAAAGGGAAAATCTTAAATGACATTCGACTTCGAATAATTTATGTTAAAACCATTACAGTTAAATAATGATGATAAAAGGTTTACAAAAGAGTATTTTTTTAATAAAACATCAAAACAAAATGATACAATATGCAGTAAAAACTTTCTGAATTGCCACAGAATTAATATGGATGTTTTGAGTATGACTGAGAACATTAAAATAATCATTTTTATTTATGTTTAACGTATTTGTTAATGAAGTCGTTAGTGGAATTACAGCTAACACCAAACATATTACATATATCAGATATATATTTTTTAAGAATATAGTGTTCTAAGTAGGAAAGCTAGATGTATCATAAATGATGGTCAAAAATCAACCTCCCAACCGTTAATTTTTAATTACAAATGTGTATGATAATCTTTAAACTCTTTGAATAATCTACACCGATTGTTTTGTATAACTTCTTATTGGTCATTCATTATACTATATACCTCCATAACTCTGTTATTTTTTATATTACGTATCCATAAAATACTTCGCATATCTTTTATTACGAACAAAAAGTTTGTTTCTCAAATACTCCACCCTTTATTTAAATTGAATACTTCAATTTATATACGTATTTACATGCAAATTCAATATTTCAAAAAATATATCTTATTTGTATCTGATAAAAAAGATTTCACAAAGTAGAAACTGAACGCCCGTACGCCAATGTTGGGGGCATTAAATTATTACATTTCGCTGGTGATTTTATGAAAAGGCAACTGCAGAACATAGAGTAAATTTGCTCCTAACTTTTGTAGGTGGATTAATGGCGGCTTTTTTAAAATAATAAATAAACGATTAGCACCAGAAAAATAGTCATACAGTTTGATTAATATACATGTTTAAAGATCATTTCGTATGATTTTATCGACATTTACCATTAAAACTCTGACTTTTCATTACGTAATAAATGATCGTTCATTATAAAAATTATCGTAGAACTATCCCTTGAAAGTGATAAAATATTACAGTAACATTAATAAAAAGGGATAGCTTATCCTCTATACAATAAAATTGTAATTTCTTTGAAAAAGTTAGTGAAGCAATTTAGCTAATGCTCAAACAATATGCTTTGTTGGCATCTCCCGAAATGACAAAAGTTTGTTTTTGTCCCTGCAAATTGCTGGAGATATCTCTCTGAGTAACGAATATTTTCAACTTTTCGATAGAGGAATGTTACTTACTAATCCAACTTGAATAATACAGCTGTTGTAGGAATAAAATAATTAGCATTTCAAAAGTTTCTTAACTTTTATCCGGGATTACATAAAACTAAAATGCCAATCAGAAATTTATAACTTTAAGGACTAAATAAAAGCAGGGAAACATTAAAATATTCGAATTAGTAAATAATTTAAGGCATTGCATTTGCATCGGCTGTTAATGTACAATCGAAAATGCTACTCACTTGTAATTTTTTTTTCAATAAATAAATTTGTATTATTATATTATCATAAGTTAACAGTTTGTTCAAAACTCTTTGTATAACATCATATTATCAAATGTAAGTGCTAAAATTTCACAAAATGTGGTTGATTTATCTTTAGAATATTCATTATAGTATTGATCGGTGTATTATATAATCAAAGAAACAGAGCTTTCACTTGCTTTCACTGCTACTTATAAACAAGCTTTCATTCTAAATTCGTTATCCACAACAATTTATTTTCACTTTGCTAACCTCTTAATTGATCATTTTTACATCAAAGGCTGAATATGAAGAGAATATTTTAATTTAAAACTGGATTAATTTATCCAAGAAAACATAAACATTAAGAACGCTTGCGGCATATAGCTTTAAAACACAGTGCCGTGATCAGGTAATAGATTTAAGTTTAAAAAATGCTTTTTTACACTTTTAAAAAGTTACTGATTTCTGATCTGCAAATCAAATAGTTCCACATAAAAAAAGAAACGATTCGTTATTAATTTGTGGATTTCGCGATATTTAGTAAGCATATCATATAGTTTCTTTGTATTATATGAGAAATATTTAAAATTGATTTAGGTTGTGCTTAATATTTCTAAAACGTAACAAAATATATTGTCCTCATTTCTGTTTATAGATACTTTTACTCCAATATGTACATCAGAGATTATGTCCACAGAGTCAGTTTTATATGCACCTATTAAATTTACGAAATATATTGGTTGCTACCTTCAGGTGAAACTGTATAAAATTTCTAGTAACTTTTTTAGTCATTTTGAAATCAACACCTTCTTATAATTTCTTTTTACTGAAGTTTTAAATGTAATTGCAAAATATTTTGCTTTAAAAATCCAATGATACAACTTCATTTGTGGTGTGGCGGGGACCCTACGGCCTTCAAGGTCTAGAGTGAGCCCTCTTGACTGAAATCAAAATTTTCATTTAATTTTCTGTATCCATCGATATAAATATAAATATGCATTTTACGTATACCTAATTTAAGTTTCTTTGATGTGGCCTTATAAACTTAAAACCTTTGAAGGTCTCATATAAACGAATGAGTTCTTCCAACAGGAAGAAATTCTTTTTCCTTAACTTACATATATGTTGTTGGATTTTGAAAGTTAAAAGGTAAATTATAATTCCGAAATTATCACGATACACCCAAATATAATATTTCTTGAGTCATCATAAGTACCAACCCCTTATTAAAGTGGAATATTTCAACAGAAGATGTTTTTTCTAAAACTGGTTTTAATTCAGTCACTCAAAAAGTTGGGGCTAGAAAAATATTTAGCTTGTCGCTATCCTTATGCCCTTTTTGAGACGCTTCATTGAAAATACATAAATATGCTAAATATTAGGTCAGACAGAAAAAAAATATTTACGATACCAAAAAAATGCTGTACTTTACAAGTACTCATGAAAAATGTGTAATCAAATAGGTAAAATGTAATGCTTCTGCATATGAATTTTAAATGAAAATGTTTGAAACTTTGAAATTATTCTGGTTGTTTTACCATTTTTTTCATCAAAATCAAATCGCGCGGGCTTAGGTCTGACGAGGGTCGTTTTATATAACGATTTTGTATTTTTATTTGGCGGTTTACTTGGCTGTACTTTCAACAGCCTGTGTATTTGAAATTATTTAGATCATTTCCTGCATTCTTGATAATTAAATTTTAATATGTTTTCCAACGCTTTTAAATAATATAAAGTATATCCAACAGATAATTATCTATTTTCTTTTTGAATATATTGTTTATTTTTAAAATAAGATACTTGAATAAATTAAAGCGATATTTAAGTAAACTTTTACAATAAAAACTAAATTATTATAACATTACAGACAGAATACTTCCTCGTTATAAATTGTGTTGATCACTTGATTCAGAATATTTGTAGGTTTATCGCACATATTAAAATCGTAGAGGAGTATTTCGTGGTACATCAAGCATTTTTCTTTGATTTTCCTCTATGATTTGTAGACCGTTGTAAATATTTTATTATTGAAATGATTATTTGTGTTTGGTTCTATCTCTTGTGTCGAAGAAATCTATTATAACTGCAAAAATTCTTATGAAATGAACAATTTTAGGATATTTTATTATAAATGAAATTTGAAACATATATTCTTGTTATCATGACTTTGCCTAGTTACGCCTACCAGCTGAGACTATTTTTCAACAAATCAGTACAACTGACAGTTGAGAGAATTCGTTAATTTTCAGCGGATCGCTTATCGATAAAATGTTAAATTATCATTTATTTATAATGAAACTTTGAGAATTTCACCATTATCCGGAACATATTAAAAATATTTTTGTATGTGTCTGAAACAACGTCGGGGCTAAAAATTTAGTGATAGATAATTTTCCACTCATTCTTTTTAGTTGACGAACTCTGTTTAACCGATTAAGGCAAAAATGCTTAGGGAATTTATGATTTTAGTTGTGATATTTTATTATTTGACTTTTATAATATATATATATTTGGTTACTATACCAATGACTTAGGATCTTGCTATTTCGATATAGTTAACGTATGCAAAAACCACACATGTCACATAGCACAACTTAAGAACATGGTTACTGAGGTAGAATACAGGTAATATAAATAATGCTCTGTGCGGTTTTCCTTATTTATAAATTAACCTCCAGTAATCTGACAGTGATCTCCAATTCCAATTCAAAACCCAGCGGTTCTCAGTTTGATATATGAACAGCTGTTGATGTCTCTTGATGTTTCGTGACCCCATAGGGAACAGTGCCGGGCAGCCAGTCAATGTATTATACCAAAGCCACTTTAAGCTACATAGCAGTGCTTAAAGAAAATTCGTTATTAAGGAGTAGTACTTGGAGTCCCAGCCTCTACCTATTTATAATGGCGGCTGTACGTAGATAGACTGTTAACTCTGTTTTTCGTCGAATATAATATACATTCGAAAAGATTTCTAGTGAGTTTATTGTATGATTATTCAGAATTATCATTATATATTTACGATTCATTTAAAACCACCAAATATGAGAAAGTTACAATAAAATCACAAAATAAATTATATAGTACAGTCGTCATAATATACCTAGTGAATGGCAAGAAATGCAGTGTGGGACAGGATAAATTTATTAGAATCGTTATTTATCGCAAAAACACATTTTGAGTTGCTGATTGAGTACAATCATTGATTACGATTAGGCTTCATAATTATACTCTTTCAAGGTGAGTAAACATCTATATTCCATTACAAAATCAACATACTACATTTAGCTACCCATTCTTTCACCTTATTACAATATGCTAGAATTCATCTAAACTAACAAAAAAAATCTCGACTTTAAAGTTAATGTAATGGACCACTCGCCTGCAAAAATACCCACTGACGGGCTGTACAGCATGGCTTGTAACTATAGGGGGTTTTGATTATATACATATCGCACTAAACATAGGTGATGAGTGGTGAATTAGTTTTAACTTGTCATAAGATTTAATTAAAATAATTGTATTTATTTCACGCTTATTTCATTTGTTTAATTGATTGTTGGATGTGTTTGAAGACTGGGTTATAATATGAATAATTTTGTCTATTTGTCGTTTTTAAAAGGAACATAATTTTTTATAATAATTACATTAAAACGTATTTCTTTCAATGAAACATTCTTTGCAAAAAATAAATGTATAATATTATATACTACTGCACTGTACAAAATTAATAAATTTATAGCAAAAATAAAAAATGAAGTAAACAACTGTGCCACTTGAGAAGTTAAAATAATACCTTGAAAATTTTGTCTTTTTGACAATCGCATTTAATCTTTGTTCCCAAGGAAAATTACAAAGTTTGTTGTTATAATGGTAAGGTTGCTGAAGGCTTTTAACAGGTCTCCCGAGCTCACTGTTCAGTTGATTGTGGAGAATTGTTACGCAGCGAGTGTATAAAGGGTATCGTTCATTTGAACTTCTGTACAAAGTTTAAATACTTCGCAGATACAAATAAACTAAAAGATCCACTAAAGGATTAAGCGATAAAATATTTTTTTAGGAGACTGACAACGTATCATTATATACAGATTCTTACAAATTTATGATTATTTTAGCAGATTTCAAAATTCTGTTCATCTACAAAATTCTAGATATCAAATGATTATAAACAGCTACAACCATATCTATTGAATATATTTTTGTAACGGTTGAATATTGATAAATATATTATAAGTTACATTTTCTTTTTTAAGTCTACACAGAGCTATAAGAGATATACAGAGCTAGCTTTTGAAATCTGTTATTTTTAAATGGTTGAAGTAATATTAAAAACCATTTAAATGTGCCTCCGCAAATTTTATTAAATATTATTGCATTTAAAAAAATGCTCATATAATAGGTATAAAAATATTGTTATTCAAACATTATTTTTAAATAAAGTAAATTTCTAAAATGATTGTGTAAATGAATCCAGGGTATTATGATAAAAAATACTACAAGGATCGCCGTATAGCGAAACAGAAAGCCGGGAAAGTTTCATTCCTGGAATAAGTAATAAGTAGATAGGTACAAAAAAAACCTTTTTTCATAATAAGCTCTGTTTCAAGCGATCCCTAGATATCTTTAACACAACAAAAAGTACTCATAGATGATCTTTTAACGTATACTTGTGTTATAAAATAAAAGCACGTAAATGTTGTATACTCAGCAACATCCAAAATGAATCAAGTATGGATCAAATTTCATAATGCTTACAGAGAATTGTGTAGTAATATTTTTATCACTTCTTCTTCTTCAATAATTCTTCTTCATTTCTGGTTCTACAGTATTTTGTCAAAGTCACAACGATAAAAACTCTGTATTTGTTGACAGGTGCGACTTGGTTTTTATCATTTATTTAGTACACGATAGTGGCCAATAGATTTTTCGATCGATTGAAGTCGTGAGCTTTAAACGGTTTCTATAATATACTTCATATAACTGATTTTTACATGTTTTACTATATCTCAAATGTATATTATACAGCTTTACAGCAATTTTAGGATAAACCACTATACTTTATGTCAGGTTATTTTTCTCATATCAATTTTATTATGTCACTTATATTGAATTAAGAACACTTTCAAGTAAAACGCGATTAAGTGGAAAGGTTTATGCACACAAACAGTACAAATTTATTAGATTAATATGGCAAACCAATCTCACATATTTAAGGCTTACTTTTCTCATATGTCTTTATTTACCTGGTCTAAAGAGCAAAGATGAACGACTGACTTATGTTCAGATACAGTTACATATGTGCTACACTGGGAGCCATCGTAGGCTAAGCAACACACTTTAACTTAATCGAAACAGCAATCTGATATCAGATATCTGCAGCTTGAACAATAAGTAAGTCTTTCTACATTTCGCCGCATCAAATGTTTTCGCAATAATTCCTCAACAATTCTTCTTTTTGTCAGCATTAAAATTTTCACTTTTACTATTCAATAATTTATATAACAACGTGAAAACGTTCCTTTTTAAAGGATGAGAGTATAATCCTACGCGTGAAAATGTAATCAGGCGGATTTTAAAGTGTACGACCTCGCTCTAGTGGGACCCTCATTTTTTATTTGTATTATGGGAATCGCCAGAATGAAGCCCGCGTCCCTCACGGCATTATCATGTGCATAAAGAAGTGGGTGATGTGCTCCCCGAAACGTCGTATGTTGCTATCGCTATCAAATATTCCATTACACGGCATCACTCTCAAGTCCCTCGAACTATGAAGCAATGAATTATTTCTCCATCAAGAAACGTTCATCTGCCTATGCAATGAGCTTAAAGGATTTGTGCATATTTATCAAGACAGCTATTTATGGTGCAGTGCTGGAATTTCGATTCAAAAGACGAATACCAGTATATAACCCTAATAGATGATATAAATTTCAATAATCGTATAATTTGAACTAAGTGATCAAGCAGAACTTCTAGTGATCATGTTTTCGTTCTTACGCATAGTTTTTAAAACCAATTATACACATTTTCTATAATAAGTCGAAATTCGAAAACACAAAAATACGTTTCTCATAAATCATATGCTAACTAAAATTTAAAATCACCTAAATCAATAAATGTGTTTATTTAATTACTTTAGTTAATATGGGTAAATCGCTAATAATCTCTAAGCACAGTGTTACCAAACATGCAGTTAGGCACAATTTCGTATTTTTATTTTTCATCTTGAAAATAATAGACCGTGGATTTAGATTCTTTTTTTTTGCAGTTTTGATCTTGTGATATTTACTAATTTTTAGATTGTTTTATTCTCCAAAACAAAAAAATGCAATCAATAAAAAACACCATATATTATTATATCTACATAAGATCATGTTGTTTCATATTACAAAGGTTTATTAGATTTTAATTTACAAAACAATTTTGTACATTCATAACGTGAAACAAAATAATTTTGACGTGAAATTTTGCTTACTGAGGAATTCAGCCTGAATAAATATTAAAGTTAATCCATTAAAATGTTTGCATAATGAACAAAATTAATAAGCTTTAGAGCATTTTTGTTATTGGCGAGCTTCATAGAAATTTTCACCGACATTGCATTTCATATAATAACAGAAAGCTGAAATAAAATATTTTGTTCTACTTCGACATTTTTGAGAGTAGGACCGGTTTCACTCATCGCGAGCATTATAAACTGATTGAAGAATTTTTGTTTTATTTTACAAAATATAATTTAAATTGAGACAACCTCTCGCTTAAAGCTTGAACAATTAGTTGATTTCGTATTATTATTTAAGTAAACGCATTACAATCCACAAGTACTCTGTAAATCAAAGTGTTCTATGAAATATTCATTTTTTTTTTACTGAATAAAAATAATTATTATAAATTCTCATTTTGAGAAATTCCCGCCTTTATCTAAAATGACTCATCATAAATTCAGATTTTTTCTAGGTAAATGGCTTGCATAATTTACTTTGAAAATTTAAGTGAAAATAACTCTATATATAAATAGCAGAGTGAAATTGTAATGCAATTATACATTTAGTTCATAAATGCTAGCTTCTTGCTATCCTTTTCTATCAACTAAAAAAAACAATGAGCTAAATGATCCGACTTTTTCGCAAAAGAATTGAAAAGTAAAAGTCAATACTTTCGTTGGATTTATTTTTCTTTTGTTCAATACTCATTATCCATTCTTTGAATCGAAGATAAAGAATCTCAATTCAAATTTCATTATTAGGCAACTTTAAAAGCTCAACTAGATGAGAAAAAATCAAGCAAACTTGTAGGCAGCTTTTTCCAATCGAACTTTTTCCCTTATAAGTTTTCCCAATAAGGACGCTCCTCTTGAACGTCGCGGCGCTGCTTATTAACTGACACACAAAGGCAACGCAATTATTTTCGCGCCTCACTGCTGCGTGATTCTAGCCAATCAGCTGAGTGCTACATTATTATCAACGCTGAGTCTAGAGCGTGGAAAATCGAGCCAAAGACACCGAACTACCCGTCCCCGTGTTTTCAAGTAGGGCTGTAAAAAATAATTATATTATACAATTGCCAAATAATTTCAATTAATGTTCGTACCTATATTATTGGCTCAGCAGTTCAGTGATAATATTAGTGTTACACCTCTAAACTATAATTTATGTTCGCCTCTAAAGTAAGATATCATTCTTTTATATTTTTTCGAATAAACGTAACGTATCTCAGTGTTTAAATACTAAATGTATTACAGTATAAAAATAAGCACTATTTCAATTTTAAATTTGGTAAATATTGAAAACATATATTTTACTACAAATTTATTGAACGCATAGGACATTAAAAAAATGTACAATTCTCAATATAAATGTGCGAATAGGAAGATATTTTAAATTTCATTCCACTTTAATCATTTCCTACACTTGTTTCATAAAACTATTTTTGTATTTTTATTTTATTTACCTAGTGTTTATTTTGCAAACTGGCGACTTGTGAAAAATTTACAGGGCAAAGAAAAAACCATTTATCAGTTCCAAAAATCGAGTTCCACTTCTTTATTTTTATTTCTCAGCATAGGCTTTTTGTTTGCGATTTCAATTTGTAGGATATATTGTATTACTAGACACATTTTTTTTTATAATATCGGTGTGTAATTTAATTATTTAGAAAAAGGTTAAAATTATCTTAAACACGGTTTTAAAATAAAGTCTTGTTTTCATTCACAGATTTTCAGAGTACTAGACAAATGAATGAAATATGAAGCTCTACAAACAAAACCACTGCAGAAAATTTTCAAGGCATCATTCATTGAGAATATAGGTATGCAAATAATACGCAGATAAATAAAAATACTGGCTGATTTTAGGGAAATTACATTTTTTTAAATATTGAATCAAACTGACGTGTTCAATAATTTAGATAAAATTATTTAAAATAACAATACGTAGATTGTTTTGCAAGAACTGTTAATCTTTAATGATAATGGCAATACCTATAACAATGATTGCGAAGGTTTATTTTTTTATCATGATACGTCTAAATGTGCTATTCTTCTAATTCACCTTCAGTTAAGCTTCAACCAAAATGTCGATGCTTGGTGTTTCATTTCTGTGATTTGGTTTATTAAAAAATGCCTGAAATGAAAATTTTATTTTTCGATTATTAATAATTATACAGCTCCATTTGCAAGATTAGTTTGATTCTCGTCAAACTGGAATAATGACTAATTGACCGATTACAATTGAACATACATTTCTACAACCATTAGTATTACAGCATGATTTAAAAAATGGGTAAATATCTCTCGCAAATATAACAGAATAATTAAATTATTACATTTTTTAGAAAAATAATATATCTTTTCACTGTAAACAAACTACAATTATACTATAAAAACTTATACTATCAGCACAAACACATTGATTGTGTTTATAAAAATAAAACACGTTTCTTTAATAATTCCATAACTTTATAAATACCAGCATCATTTTTGTTCATTGCGAGCATTTTAAACAAATAGAAAGAGTTATTTTATTTTTATAAATATAATGTTTTTCAATATATTTACCGTAAAAATGGCACATATCGATTTACAAAATTTCATCCAAAGGCATGAATATTCAAGATTTTATTATATTTCTTCCAATTAACAGTAATATGACTATTTTTAACCAATAAATGTAAGCGAAATAAAATTATACATATTGGCATTGCATTTATTGGTTTCTACGTGTGATTTCCATGAAATACTTAAGAGCTCAAACATTTTTTTGTGGGGTTTCGCAAGTTATATTGCATTAAATACATAAATGTAATATAAAATTACTTATAGTTTATTTACTTATTTTTTGATATAAATTGACAAAATATGGATTTATTTGCTTTAACTTTTAGACAGCTCAAAAAACGTATTGCTATTACTAAAAACTGAGTATGATCATTACACTTGATAATTGAATTGAATTTAACAGTAATCTAATCCTAGATTAACTCTCTCAGAAATTAAGCTGACAGCCCTACCGTTACTCTCGTTTGTCTTCGTATGTTTAACCCCCTTATCCCTTGTTGAGCGTAACCTTTCACTTTCGGGTACAAACTCGAACAAAAGTCATCGCCTTTAGATAAAACGTGGAGTCAGTTTAATTGGCTGCTCGAAAATATTTGAATTAAAACTAATCAAGTCAAATCACTGCAGTGACACATTCGACTGAAGTACCTGAACCAGTGCTAATTAGTAGAAATAGATAAGGCTATTATCACTGTCAAGCCATTTTCACGACGCCGTTAATGCCTTTGTTATCCACAACGGCCAGAATGCGATTTATTTTAATGAAGATAAATTTTTTACCTATGCCTAAATTGATTTAAGATATAAAAACAATGAGTAAAGTGAGCATAAAAAACAACATTTTTCATTTGTATATTTTCATGAAATAAAAAAGGTTTCTACAATTTATAATCAATAATCTTTAAATAGAATAATTCCATAAACTATAATGTAGTTGTATAAATAGATCTTTGCTAATTATCATCCTTTAAAACCGTCTCTACAAGAGGCATTAACAGCATTTTTACCTTTTGTTTATTTAATGTATTAAAAACCGCTGAAAAAAAATAATTGATGTATACGATAATTTTCATATTTTATTTATTTAAATTATTATATTTTTATGGATTCGGCGGTAACTTTGTGGAAATTCATTTTTAATATAAAATTAAAATTGACACTCGTTTTGCCTCTTTAAGAAACATTTTCAGACTGACAGCTTCTTAATACATTCACTGCTAACGACACGCGACGCGTGTCGTCGGTAGTTAGCAACTACGGGGTAATCGATAGGGCACTAATATCTAGGTGATTAGTGTAGCAGTGAATCAGGTAAAGAGGCGAAACGCGTCACGTTAGTGATGAAACCAGTGGAATAACAAAGTTTTCACTATTAATTTTATATTAAATTATCATAGTTCTGCAAAGAATGAAAAAAGATAAGCAGTTTCATATTTACATCGAAAATCAGCTCTTGTTTGATACATATACACTCCTCATCAAGCATTAAAAAGAAGTTATTTTACAAAAAAATTTGTTATTTAGTCACTCAACCTTCATTTTTTGAAGAGGGAAAAAACAGTAGGATAAGGCAAGGAAATACTTGTAGTTAGCCAATCGGTTTCGCTACGACCTATGTTTACGATCGCATAAGTGGGAGTAAAAATAAATTGAAAAATCGTTTTTTTTTTATTTTTCCGTACAAGAATTCGATCACCGCAACTAAATATTACCTACGTCTAAGAGATTCGACTACTCGGCTACAGGGCTGATAATTGAAAGCTATTAAACATTATGAAATAATCATTTATTATGCGATATTCGCAAAAGACCTCTTTACAATTATTATTCAAATCATCCAAAATTACCAACAAATACTTCGATGTTTTTCAAATTTGGATTATTGAGATTTTGTACACTTCCATGTATTTTGACACTAACGACCCGGGTTTCACCTTTCGGCATCTTCAGGCATTCGAGCGCACGAATGGACTCGAACTGACAGACAGTAAACAGTGTCTAACGTTTATACAGAAGATACAAATACGACAAATATTATTTACGAGATAAAATATTATACGTCTTGGATCCATTGTGATACCTGAGTTAACATTTCGAGAATCACCTTAATCCTTATTTTGTAAACAACGCACTAACAGAGTGGCGAATTGCCGCTTTCCAACTACTATTAGAATTACCAGTGATTTTACAATTATAATAGCATTGTGGGTTTCGACGGGACGCAATTCGACGAAAGGATAAATATATACAATCATTCCACATTTAGTGACATCTGTTAGGTGTTTCAACGTATAGGATACAGCAACGGGGAGTTTGGAAGGTTCAGTTGTTCGTTCAGAATTGGCAAGGAATTTAACTGGGCTCTATTGATTTCCAAAATTATAGGGTATCAGTGTGGATCCTATACGTATAATATTTTATCTCGTAAATAATCTTTGTCGTATTTGTATCTTTTATATAAACGTTATACACTTTTTACTGTCTTTCAGTTCGAGTCCATTCGTGCGCTCGAATGCCTGAAGATGCCGAAAGACGAAACCCGGGTCGTTAGTGACAAAATACATGGAAGTGTACAAAATCTCAATAATCCAAATTCCATCAAGCACCCTCAGTGGATGTCTTAAAATACTCGCATATCGATATAAGCTGGATAATATGTACGGTGTGAATAGATTTACAGATAGATAGTATGAAAACCAAATAATCATATTCCGGTGAGATTTAATTGCTTCACAATGATAAAAATAGAAATTTGTAAGAGTTTATCGATCAATCAATAGCAATACATAAAAATATATTTAAATTAAATAACGCTTAAAATATACCAAAGTCACTTGTATAATAAAATTATATAAATACCTAATAATAAAAATCATTATGTTAATCAAGATCGCTGAGGGTATCAATGTTTAACTGTTATTACTTAGCACGTATTCAAACTATAATTATCTTCAGCATCACGTCCACAGTACAATAAGTACGATAGTTTTCGCAGACAACTTGGATATTCTCGTTAACTCTCACTGAAAATTTCTGTGCAGTTGGATTCAATCTGAACACAGACGAAAACACACTATCAGTGTCTGTCTTGCCCACTTTAGAGACGAAAGTATTACTAATTCAAAGTTTTAAGATTTAATGAAGACACTTATCAGTAACAGTACATACCTTGCTAGTATTATAATACTATTATCTCTTTGTTAATTATTTTCTACAAAGTAAATTTTTAAAGTTTTTTTTGTTAATTTGTGTAGTTGAATTTAATGTTTTTGAAAAAAATCATTTTATAATGCAAAACAATTCAAAAAATACTTAAATACAAGAATAACTGAATTTCAAAAGAAACGAAATCATTTAAATGATTTGATCATATTCTAAATTAGATTCAATTACAACAAAAAAACTGTATTGTTTCCAGTGCCAATCATGTACATAAAAATATAAAATGGTTTTCTGAAGAATACAAAATCTTATCTCATACCATTTCTGAAGCTATCCCTATCGAAAAATACATAAACGACGTATTCTATTGCGGTAACTGCTTTAAGTAGCGGCTAAGAATGACAAGAGAAACTTCATATCATCATATTATTATACACTTTGACTATAATATAAACTTAATCTTAAGGAAATTTCAGCTGTAAAAAGCTATGTATATATATTTTTCAAGATTACAGAAGCAGTGAGTTTTTACAAAGTTATTTCATAGATTTTATATTGTTTTCGAAAAACAAATATGCGATCAAAAGCAAAACATAATATATTACTAATGTCAGTCATATTTTTGAAGCAGCCAAATTTGTGAAACATTTTCCCTTAATTAAAACATCATGTTTTTACTTTTAACTGAAATAAAATAGTACCTGCCTACAATACAATATGATATGCCTATCTTTTAGTGTGAATTATCGATCCCTTTATAAATAATCATTGTTTATATTATAATACTATTAGTGACACGAGTTTCTTTTGTTTGAGAATCATCTTCAGTCGTTTTATGTTGGATGAATTGTTTATTAAGCATTGAGTTTTTGGTTTGAAAATACTCATCTATCTGCATTATAATTAAATTTTAACTGCAGTAGTGAAGCCATTATTGATTTAGCAACTCTTAGACGAAGCAAACTTCATCGCAAATTAAAAAAATAAATTATTATAAATTTAATAATCAATTATGTTTTGTGATGAAAAAATATACTCATTTTCTATAGTAACCTTTGGAACAAACTCTAATTTGCATTCAATCAAAATTTAAATTTAGTCTACCATTCGAAGATTTTTCAATTTTCTTTAAGTGTTTTTACGTCAAATTGAATTTGCTGAGTGTTTTCGTATTAGAAAAAGAAAATATTATTAAAAGAGTTTCTTTTATATCACAATCTGTTTAATCAATAAAAATAAACTTACAGACTGAAAGTATAAAGGAGCACTATCATTTTTCGTTAGTTATAAATGGGTATTCAAATTTAGTAAGGAGTATTATCAAGATACAAAAGTATCAGAGCGTAACAGGGCTGTTTGTTTTTGTTTAGCTTGCAAAAGTTTTCGTTTTGATTTATTGGGGCTTTTTAAGCTTTGGATAAATATTATAATACCATGCTGTATAATGTACTTCTAATTTAATATAAACAAACTTACATAATTAAAGTCAGTTTGTTACTTACCGAGACTTGGACGAATAATTATTACAACTAGAAAGTGCAACTCCAGTCCATCGTAAAAACAATCCCAGTAATTTGAAATATATATTTTCGTTTTATAAAAACTGAGTTAAAAAAGATTATATTTTGTTAGAAAAATAAAAATTTGTTCCAAGAAAGTATTTTTGTGAAAGAGGTTTTCGGCAATCAAGCTAAATGAAAATTGTAATTTTCAAAGTAATCAATCTTTGCGATGAGTGAAACCAGTCATGATCAATTAATAAAATTGTGAAATTAGTACAAAAAAAAATGTTTTTATATAATGTCTTTCAACCGAGAATTGATCTTAACACCATAAAAATAATGAGCAATCAGCATTTTTTTATGAATTTAATTCCCACAAATACGAGTTATGAAAAATATGATTGACATCAATTAAAATTGTAACTAAGCCGAACTATTTTACAAATCAGTTTATTAGACTCTTATTTTAAAATAGCATGTCTGTTTTATTTCATTATTTACATATTTAATTATGCGCTAAATCATTTCAAATTATATCATTCTAAATAATTATTATCTTTGAAACTATTCATAATTTCTAAAATTCTCAAGGTAGACTAGTCACATTTAAAAAAGCAATAAAAAGTGTCAGGTTATATGCTTACAAGATAATTATTATATCACCAAGCGATGAAATTATTTTGTTTTGTAGAATTAGGAGGAATAACACGAACGGCTTATTTGGATAATAATATACCCATCAAGAGTCAAACCGTAATGAGGTTCCCCACCATGGGTAATGTTTGTACAAAATTAAACTAAGTATGTACTTACTTACAACAAATATTAAGCCTCTGGGTGTCCTTAACTTTCTTACTTCAATTTCATTAATATTCGGCTCAAGTATTTTCATAATAATTATCAGTGATTTTCCATTTGTTAATCTACAAAGCTAATACAACAGCGAAATATTTTTTCTTTATAATTTCATAAAATTTTTAGATCCTTCTATTTACGAGTGGCGTAACATAAAAAGAAATTTATAATTTTAATGACCTCTGCTTAAATTTTTACAAGGGTGTTTTTTTTTAATTCGTAATCCGGTGCAGCTGTTTTGGTTTATGTGGCTTTTCATATGGCGTTATTATTTTGTAATTTAAGATTTTAAATTGCTTTCAAATGTTTTAAAGTATTTTTTCCTGTTTAAAATGGTTTGAATAATAGGTACACATTAAGAATAATAATTTTATTTTCTGAAAAAAAGAGATTATACGGAATATTTATGTATAGGTGAATCTTGATTTAAGTGTAGATATTAACACATTAAACATAAATTAGAGTTTTTATTGTACAGAACGACAGCCATTGATGACTTCAATTATTTTTTATTTACTATATTTCAATAATAACAAGTCACAAATAATATGGCCAGAGAATAGAAAAGACATTCGCACGTTATCAATTATAGTAAATCACAAATATAAAATAAAAAATCAGCAATTAAAATAAAACATGTTAAGAGGCTCTTTGAAATATCATTTTATGGTTGATCTTCAGTTTACACATGATCCTTGAAAAAAACATTTTATTGTAAGGTTTTCTTTGAATAAAGTCTATATTGTAATGTCTAAGTGAAAGACTTCTCTAAGAAATATTTCATATTTCATTTCAATTGCAGATCTTTCATTCGATCATATTTCAGATTCTGCAATTGGCATGTGAACCAATAACTTTTAGTAAAGTAAAATCACGAGTGGATACTTTGCAACTATATGAGTGCTGTTCGATGTTTTGAAAAGCTTGCAACATCCGTTCTGGACTGAAATTTGCACTATATAGATTCTGGCTAGCATTATATTATACAAATAGTGTATGTAATATTTGGTCTGTTAATAACAGGAAACCATTGGCTTAAGACGTCGCTTGTCATCAATGTTGACACAATATCCGCAAACTCAGTTAAGCAGCTTCCGCGCTGTATGTGATTACCCATGGTGCCCGTACTCGATACTACTTAATGAATATTCAAGACCTATTTGAGACCTTCTTCAATTGACATTGATAAGCTGTTCAATTACTTACTCTAAAATTTTGGTAAATGTGGTAGCATAATAATTGATTATATAAATACCGCACTTTATAATTGACATTCAAAGCTCAAAACATCCTTCCCAATTGCATAAAATTAAGATTAGTATTTCATTCGAATTAAAGAACTGTTTTTTTGTACCATCTTAGGCATCAATAAACTAAATAATATAACAGTTTTTGTTGTTTTCTGGTTATCTTTTCAGCCATGTCTGCTCACTATTTGGAGCAAATTAATTCCTAATGGAAGATATCAACTCTTGTTCTGAGAGGATAAAAATAGAAGATTGGGTTAAAAATATAGCTAAAAGTAATCTATCGCTCTACTTCACTTTGTCTTGATTATCGGATGGGTAGAAATGAATGTAAAAATCACATATAACGCCTTTTGGCACAAATCTATAGGTCGATTGAAAAATAAATTTGTTTTTTTTAGCTTAAAGTCATTTCCAATATACTGGTGTAATGTTTAGTGCCTGTTACTCATTCTAATTTAAATATTTAAAATAGATCAATCAATTTTCGTAAGTAAGAAACAAATCATTAATTTTGATTTAGTTTGAATATCGCTGAATTATTCGATAAACATCAGGGCCACTGTTTGGCTTTGCGGTTTGAGTTTATGTTTGTTATTTCCCTATTATTTTAACTTTAACTTGAAGCGACAATATTTAACAGTGTTTTGTTATCAATTCTTCTTGCTGACCGCGTTTGACGGAATTGTTGACTTGAATTTGATGAAAAGGCAAATCCGCTCCCACCATTGGACGAAGTCAAATACTTTTTCATATATACACTCTATAAGCGAGTATTCAAAAACACAAACAAGTGACGCGTAACAATGTTAGATTTTAAGAGACATTTACGAACAATTCGCCACACATATTAAAGCTTTTTAAAAAAAACTGTAGATTTCTAATAACTTTATAATCATGTAATCACCTAAAAAAACTTGAGTATTTATTATTTGAAATGTTTTGCGAGTGTAGAAAGGAAGCAATGATTTTGTTTTCAATGTATATCTTGAAATCAAATAATGGACTTAATCACATATCGATCACGTGAATAATTCGATAAGTGGTATTAAATCGTTTAAACAATGTGTAGCGTCATAAACTTTTATTAACGCCGAAGTATAAAAGAAATGCTGACACACAACCGAGGCTTTTTTATCAAATCAAGGAAATGTGAGAAAATAAATGTTTAAGGTACGCATGACTGAAATAAACAGACGAACGCAGTAATTAAAAATAATAGTAAAATTATCTGTTTTTCATTTATTTGGTATACAAATTAACTTTATCAAGAATCTTCGATTTGCAACGCTGCAAATTGAAAAAAATATATTCGAATAAGAATAAAAGAACTCAAATCATTTTATATCGGAAGCTTTTTGAAGGTACAGGTAAAACGTGCAACATAATATGTACAAAAATAACGTTGATTTAATTGAGATTCGTTTAATTATCAGATAAATCAGTTTACCATCATAAACCAAATGATTACTCACATATAGTTAAAAGGGAAAGTTTCTATATTATTCATCAGTCACTCGTAATATCATAAATATTGTTATTTTTTTTTTTCAAAATAATTGTTCGATATTTAAATTCATTAATTTTGTAGTCAAAATGTTGAGATATGAATTCAACGGTTAAAATTGTCCAGATTTACTACACGGTTGACCTATAAGCCGAGAACAAATACAATATTCAATTTTCATGTTATATAAAGTTTGAAAGTTGGTTTGGCAGAGTTCACTTTTGAACGTTTTTAGATCGAAATGTACGATAGAATGGAATGATTTATTTACTCCACTTTCTGATGCAGAAAAGTTTAGCGGATAAAGCTTTCTAGATAGCAGATATCGCGGATTCATCGATTGCTCCATAAATCAACACAAACTTTACTTGGGGTATTAATAATTTTCAATACGACTCTAAATGTTTCTTTTTTAAAATGAATACTTACTTACGTTTATATTACGCTTTTTGAAGCTTATTATTCAATCACTTTTTTTCTGAAACTCGCGATGTGATAAATCAAACACATATTTATTTTTCAAGCAGAAAATACACGATTGAAAACTTTTTACCATGTCATAAGACAATAAATTTTATTACCTATCATGGGACATCATATATTATATTCAAATGACAACATCAAGATGGTTTTATAAATGAATATTAAATTTAATCCTGTCGTAATTGAGATATGTTTTACTTAATTTATTAATTCATAACCAGCATTGCCACCATAAATAGATGATAACCATTGAGATACAGCGATAGAGTTATGAGTGGAACGAATCAATACCAATGGCAATCCAGATGACATGGCAATACAGGATCAGAAGCATAGACACGGGCAAAACTCGCCATACCGTCAGACAACACGGACAACAATACGACTTTTCTGGCCGTTGGCAGCACGGGTCCACCCATGCTTCTGGACATTTTGACAACCGATATATTCTTTAATTAAATCTCTCTAATAATATAGTTTTATAATAAACGCTGTATATTTTCAGTACTAAGACATTATTTATTTTTATTATATTTTATTTTGGTGGCATTCTACAACATTCGAACAAACAGTAAGCTTTATTAATCGGTTCGCTGGCACACAATTGTCCGTAACGTCCCCGATCAAGTACAGTGGCAGCCAACCTGTTAAAAAAAAATGCAAACGCATATGTGCCTATCACACGAGTCTAGTTGATTTTCATAAACAAGTGAAGCTGTATTGCCTTGCTTGATTACCGTCGTCGTTTAACTAAATGCATACCAGCCATTACTCAACATAAAAAATATCAATTGTAGTTTATGATTAATTTCTTTAATTATTTGATAGCACTCTTTAAATTTTAAAATGGTGAAAAATTTACTAAGTTTTAATAAAAAAAGCACGTGTTTAAACATGGTTGCAATCTTAACTGTAATAATACGTGACACACTTATTGTTTATCTTAGTTTGGAAGTAGTTTATTTAAGTTGCATATTCTTCTTTTTCATATTGCTTCACAAGAAGTAGAAATGAATACCAGGTAAGGGAGCAATTGTAACAGGTTTCTTTCAGTGGTGCATTATATATTATATAACTCTTTGTCTGCTCTTACTATTTTTATGAAAAATTACTTCTTAACACGGAAACTTTGAAGCTTAAGCTTAAAGTTACAAAACATGACATATAACAAAACACACCAAATTTGAGGTCAAATTTGAGGTCTGGCTTTTAGTATTTATCCTCTTTCTTGTGAATAAGTAGTTAAAATCTACGTAGTTTAAAAAATGCTCTCATAAAATCAACTTTCTCACATCGTTTCCTGTAAATTTACGAAAAAATCTTTTATAAAGTGAATCTGCGTGGATAAAATAAATGAGGTGGTTAGTGCCTTTCAAAGGCAGTTAGCCACGTAATGCAATAAAGGAGTAATCTAGAGTGAGTGAGGGCTACAAAAATTTAAAATAAAATGTAAACGATAAATTATTCACATGTATGAAAGTCGTCGGACGATAAGCATTATATACAGTACCCACAATAGTTAATAAGACTCACTTTTTTATTTGAAAAATTCAATTTTTTTAAATTGACCACTTTTATACATGCTATTTATCAGAATTAGAATATTTTATATCCGAATCTTTCAATCGTGAAATCTACGTTCTCTGTTCTTATTACCGCTTTTTTCTTCGGTTCTTGTGGGATATTTTATATTAATAATGCATTATATTAAATAATCATTATTTATCATAAGAAAAATAAAATAGCAGAAATAACCCGGTAGGTCTTGATAGTTTAATTGTCAGACTGTGTGTATCAATTTTTATTAACGTTCTTTATAAAATATTTACGGTGAGTGAGCAAAAATTTTATTTTTGTTTGTCATAAATCAATACAACTTTCGATAACTTTTGACACCGCCGACGTTTCGAAACACACTGCAGTGTTCATGGCGTAGTATTTTTCAATCTGACATCTTCGGTCTTTCAAAAAATGGATCAATTTTAATCGACTTACTTACCTTGTTAAAATATTTTTTTTTTAATGTGAAAAATGAGTGGTTTGTACATTATTTTATTTATTTTAGTACTAAATAATATTTATAATTCATTTTGCAACAAGTAAATAACTAATTCATTGAACGTGTCTCAGCATTTTCTTTGTGGATTTTAATTAATGAAAAACATTTGATCTCAAATTCATTGGCGTTTTACTTATTATCTCTTTATTTATTATATTACTGTATTTAAAAACGTTTGTCATAGTTTTAGAAAATAGCCATTTGGTAGTAATAAATCAATTTCAAATATAAAATTGAAATTGATAGCCTTTTTATTACTCATATTACTATTCGAATATATTTTCGTTGTTTTTCCATAAATGTATTATTTTGTATGATCTTACAATTGTTCTTTAGATGAATCCTCTAAATAAATCAGGAACATTGTTGAAAACAGTTTTTCAAAAATATAATAAAATTTTACATCAAATGCTTTCTGCATTTTAAAATTAAGCAATTTCAATTTTTTAATAAGCAATAAATCACAAAGTTGGGTTGCGTGATTATTTTTTAAAATTTCATAATAATAATTCTTATTTATGCACATTGAAACTGAAGGAAAAACGTGATACTAGATAAATTAGTTTGTAGTCTCTAAATGCATTTAACTATTTATAACCTTCGTGCAAACATTATGCAATACGAATAGCTATCAAGTAGTTTCCGTAATCCTAGCTATATTTTATATATTACAACACCGAAGTGAAAAGATACTTCATTAATAATCCATGTTTTCTTTTATTAAGACTAGAAGTTGTTTTAAAATTTATGAATTCCTTCCATTATAGTAAAAATCAAATTATTCTCAAAAAATATTTTTTTATATACAATATATAGCGTAACTCCTCGTAATAATAATATAACATAGTAATTTAAGGAAAAGACAATTAACTTGACTTATTTTTAAACTCAAGCCCAATTATTATTTTATATTACAATTATTGTAATTTCAGTTGATGTTTATTATATATAATAATTATTTCTTGAAAAAGTTAGGAATTTTATTCTGTAAAATGATTCTCAAAATTGTATAATCATCACCGTCTACTGCCATCTCTCGCCATCTAGTGGAAGTAAGTTTATTACAACCTTTTTTCAGTAGGAAATAATATTGGTGAAAGTTTCGCATAATATTCAAGTCTCATGCGGATAGCGTTAATTTTATAAAGGAAAATTGCATTTTTCATGAAAAATGAATAATTCACATACTTTTTTCCTTTCTGAACGAAAAAATATTTATTTTATAGGGGAACTAGGAAAAATATGTACAAAATGTTCTTAATTTCAGTAATATATCCCAAACGACAATGTTTTCAATAAAATATCAGTCTAGAAAATATTTTGTAGATTTTTCGTGGTACAAATAAATCAATTTAAGTAAATATAATCAAAAAACAATTTCGAAATTCCTTTATACTAAAATAAACAAAGATTTTTGTTTTCAAGAAGTCAATTTCACTGTAACTTTCTTTCTAACTACAATAACAAAAACCCAAATATTCAAACATAGTTTTCATATTTTCAAATATTTAATTAAATTTTTTCACAACAATGTCTGACTAACAAACCTTGTTAGAAATTAAAGAATTAATCTTCCCCACTTAACGTGTCTGTTTTTTGATGAAACTTATTATTTTGAAACTTCAAAATAAAAAGAGAGAATCGACAGCAAGCCGGCGATATATTAGTTGAACTTTTTACATTCAAAATCTATGAGGTGAAAGCATTTTATCAACAAAACATCAAAAACTCTTTCTTTACTATTGTCTAGAGCAGTGCTCCGCAATTTTTTCTCACCCACGGTACACCAAAGTACTCATAAATATTTTGCGGCACACAATAAGCCAAAATATGTAAATTTCATTAACAAAACCAACAATTTATTAATTTGTTTTTATTTGACAAATTTGAAATAGTGGTTAATATAGTTTTTAATATATATTTTTTTGGCCAAATCCAAAATAACCTTTCCGGTTTTTTTTATTATTATGCACCGCAGGCAGAAATTTCTTATGTATAAATATAATTTCTTGAAAAATATGTACTATATTTTTACAATAATGACAAATTTTATATTTAATATAAATATAGGAAACACGAAATTATTTATTTACAGTACATAAATAGATATAAATATATTATACATAAAAACGAGAATAATTTCAACCGAGATTTTAGCAACCGAGTGCTTTAATTTTTTTCTGATATATTTAAAATACTCGATTTTTTCTCATTTTAGACGCACTGCTACACGGCACATCTTGGATCGTCTCGCAGCACACCGGTTGCGGAACACTGTTCTAAAGGTTTAGTCTTCAATTTGATCTTTGGACTTTTACCGCAAAGTCTTCCCAACCAATTTTAGCATTTCATCAATGTCTCGGTTCTCAAAAATCAAAGCTCTGAGCTTCAAATAGTTTACACCCGCAGCCCTAGAAACGATTGAGAATTTAATAATTGAAATTCCTATGTTCACTTTTAAAATTTTAATAGTTTGAACATTCATTATCAAAGGCAAACTTTTGGAATTCCAATTATTTAAGGATTCATTTAAGAAAGAAATTCATATCAAATTTAATTTAAAATGAACTTAAAAATGATCAAATATTGTACGGTACCTATGTAGTTTGTTGCCAACATATATTATAAATCTATCGAAGAGAATTACATAAAATTTATCAAAACAGATCCCAACTATTAAATGGGGAGATATATTAACTACGATTTGACAACCGCTTCTTTAGATCGTGCTCGTGATTGTTTCACTTTTTCTTTAGTTATTTGATTCGTTGATATTTAAATTATCTCAAATATTATTTGAGTTTTGCATAACTTTAGGTAATATTAATGACCTATTATGTTTACCAACAGGCAATTTTTAAAGAGTTATGATGTTATACAATTGTAAAATGAAAGAAACTTTTAACATATAAATAAATCATCGCGACATCGTTGTCTTTGAAGTGTTTACCTAAATGTCTATTGTTTTAAAATTCGCTATGACTTTTTTACTAAAGCTGAAATTTGACCAATACCAAAGACATTGACAAATAATAAAATATAGAAAATGATCGGAAACTTATATAGAATTGAACTTATTTTGAGATGAAAAGTAAATTAGAAATGTCCAAAGATGTAATGTTTTAATCACATTCAACTAGATAAATTTTACTTGCCTGAACATTGAGAGAGATGGAAGTAACGAGTTATTCAGCTCGCTTTCTCTTTTTAAAGTTTTTATGAAGCATGAGAATTTTATATGAGGTATATTTTACAACATATCGTCGTTGTTCTGCAAGAAGACATTAACTGAAAAATACTGGTTTTGAGTAATTAGACATTGAAGTTTGTCAATTGTTTGAAATACTATACTTTTTCCATTTAGTTTGTTTGTACAAAATTGTTTTTAAGTTAAAATATTTTTAAGAAACATAGTAACAACACACTGCAATTAAATATCAGTCACGCTAAGCAAATTACAATAAATATTAGCGCTGAAAAATTCATCATTTATTAAAACATTGTTAATAAACCTGTAAATAAAAATTATTTTTGAAATATCCGTAATAATTGTTTACACACAATAACTTTTGAAAAGTTGTTTATCTAAAGTAACAGAGGACAGACCACAATGAATGGATAATCTAGGATTCCCCTAGAGGTAATCAACGACCTCAAGGTTCTAGGTACTGGAGCCGGTGGATTATGTAAGTATAAATAAGTACAACCACTTTCAAAATATCTCTGGAGACAGGAACAAAAAAGTATAATTCATAAAAGAGAACCAAAAAACAGCACTCTGATACCGTATAATTTCAAGTCACTTGTATTATATTGGAAGTCTCGCAAAAAATATGCTACCGGATAACTTTATATCACAGTACACATTTATTTCTTCCCGGTTATGTTCTTCAATTCTAGAGATTGGTCATTAAGCTCCAGATTATCTTTTTCCATTATAACGGCGATAGGGCAAAATGACTATCGGGTCATGAAAACGTTTAATATTTTATTTCCCAACTCGTATGGCTTTTTCGTACAACAGATTCATAATATAAACGACAGCTAATAAATTCATACTATCAATCAATTTATCCTTAAGAACGCCTAAAAAAAAAATATCTTACGTCATTATAAAATGTCTTTTGACGGATATGCTATATTGTTTAACCCTAATCGTTTTTTGACAATAGGTGAGCGAAAAACTATTTATCGATTATATATTTAATGCCGAATAGATCATATGCTTCTATTAGACTTTAGTGTACACTCATACCATTTTTTAGTTCATCGCTCCTTAGACACACACAACAATCATTTTAAGCCGGTGTGTTTTATGATACGCCTTATATGACGGGCTATAAATATATAGTGTTGGTGGTTACTACGTTGAGTACCTACCATGATAATAAAGATATAGACTCATAGAAATTCCAATGATTTATTCAGATAGCAGTTAAGAAAAAATATGTTTAAGACGTTTTAAAAAGGGTTATAATTGAACTGGTCAACGTGTAATCTAACATGAAGCAACATTGTATTTTTCAAATTTTAACATAAAAAAAAAATATTTGTTATTTACTGTTCTTGTTTATTTTGAAACAACCCCAATAGTCATATATGACGATATTGAAATTGAAATACTGAATGTCTAATGTAACTAGTACGTCGAACTGTGTGTGCATTGCATAATATTTTATTTTATATATACCGTGAAAATTTAGGTTCCATGACTAAACAGAACAGGAAATAACAGAACAAATTGAAAATAACATTTTTGTCGTATCAATTAATTATTGAACATATTTATAAGAAATAAATGATATAATTTTTAATTTATACAATTTGTGGTAATTTATAAAAACAAAAAAGTTTAATAAACTCTAATATGCAATTAGAATGTGTTTATTGACGATATCAAAAACAAATATTTGCAAATGGCCGTACTTCATACAAGGTACGTTTTTTAAATATTTTAAAATTTGTTTGGAAAAAATATCTGATTAGCCAAAAATCGGAAAATCATACGATATAAACTCGACGAGAAGTCACTCATATCTATAATCATATATGTTCAATAAATAATAGATACCAAATTTGGATTATTGAGATTTTGTACACTTCCATGTATTTTGTCACTAACGACCCGGGTTTCGCCTTTCGGCATCTTCAGGCATTCGAGCACACGAATGAACTCGAGACTCGAACTCGAGTCCATTCGTGTGCTCGAATGCCTGAAGATGCCGAAAGGCGAAACCCGGGTCGTTAGTGACAAAATACATGGAAGTGTACAAAATCTCAATAATCCAAATTTGATATTGAAATTCCATCAAGCACCCTCAGTCGATGTCTTAAATTATAAATAATAGATACGACAAAAATCTTATTTTCAAATTGTTCTGTTTAGTCTGGTTACCGAAAATTTCATACCTACATGTGATACGTGATAATAATAAAACGTCTACAGAGCGGTCTGGACTATTATAATATTTATAAGATACGAATACTTCTAGCGAATACGACTTAGGGTTATACCCAGTAAAACAATTAATGCCATTGAGATTGAAATAATTACGACATGTAGTTCCGCAATATCAATTTAGGTCATAACTACCCTAGTTTGAAATCGTCCGTTTAAATCTCTCCTAAAATCCGGTTTTGTAGAATCTAGACCAGCACCCTTGGGTCAGAAGGCTTAACGCAGGACCGGCGTTTTACGTCAATAAGTAATACGCCATAATGAATAGGATGAATACTTCTTAGCTGAAGCATTCAATTTTAAACTCAAGTTAATTTGCATTTCACAATTTAATTATGTCTTAAAAATATTTGCTTCGTTTCACACTTTTTTAAAAAGTTGGAGTATTTTGCAAAGCTTTGAAATTTTATTCTATCCTGATTATACAGAATTTTTCACATATCTACCGGCGGAATTCGACACCGTAATGTACATTTTAATACCTAGAAGATCGGATTTTTAAGTATTGAAAATTTTCAATGAATTTTTAACCTTTTCGCTTATATAATATAATGTTATATACATTTCGATACGACAAATACAACAGTAACTCACCATTGGTCATTTTGCAGAAAAGCGGAATGAAAAATTGAAAAATGGAGATATTGATACTGAATAGCCTAGTATTCTAAAAATAAATAATAAAATCTTAAACAGAAACCAATTATTATTTATCCATAACATTACATTCTGCTGTACTGCAAAATTATAAAATGAGTATCACTAGTGTATGTATTATTTAATTTTTACCGGTTGCGGATCACTGTTTTCAAAATCAAAATCAAAAAAAATTATTTTATCCGCTTAATTTTTGTTTCAAAAATATAAATGGTTCTTATCTATTTCTTTATAACCTTGTGATTCCTGATGTCTCAGCACCAATGATGAAAATAACATTAATATTGGGTGGTCGCACTTCAATGTTCTAGGGACTACTAGCTTGTAAAATTATTGATGGCTGTTGACTGATACCAAACTATTTAAATATTGTCACAAGACAATATAAAAAGTCATTTTTATTGTGCAAATATGCATTACGTATTTTGGAAAAAGAAACAGGACCAAACAAACAAAAAACAATTACACTTTTAAAAATGCTCTTAATTAGCGAAATCATTCTTTTTCATTGTATATAATTGTGTAATTAGTAAAAGAAATGTGTTTTATTTTTATAAATATAAAGCCTTCCTTAAATTTCGGTTTAGGAAAAAATGGCTGGACTCTTGCGTAGTGCTTTTGATTTAATTTGAAATAATAATCTCTAACTCACTTACTGCAAGATCCTGATTTTTACTGATTTAAAACGGGTTTGAACTATAAATGGAACAATTTAGTCCCGCGGTTAAACTAAAATAACTTTCGAGTGACTGGTAGACCCTTGCCTCAAAACGAAGTGACAAAATAATCATATTTTAGTAAGCTATGTGGTCAAAATAATTCACTAGGCATCATTTTCAATCGAGTGAAAATTGATATATTTCTCCTCACATACTGAGACGGGCTTGGATCAATGTTTACTATCTTTACTTCATTAAACTTGTTATATCATTCACTGTAGACACTTTTAAATTTTTCTCTATTGCTGCATATTATAAACAATACACGGGTTTTCTTGCTCAAAGGGACGCCACTTTTCACTCAATTGCATTACCTGAAGGCGTTGAAACGTTAAAAGAATGTAACCAGCAAAGTCATGTTCACATGCTAAGCTAGACGATGCGCATTTTTTCACGAATTAATCTTAAAATACACTCAATTAACCGTCTCTCTGCCGTCTTGCATTAATGACAAAGAATTGTTTTTATTTTTCATATTTACATATAATATCGTCGGCATAGTGGCATAAGCTGATTAGTCTAAAATCGTCTGTTTTGAGTTATGAATGCAATACGATAGATTTTAGGACGGTTTATCGTCTGAAAATACAATCTCAGCAATGTTCCATGTATTTTTGTACGTAATTTGAAGAAATCAATACGAATTAAGTCAATTTCGTTCACAGTTATTAGTGAAAGAAAACCATCATTAACACTTAAATCTAATCCATAAATGATTAGCGAATCTCATAAACTGGTTAGTTTAATAAATAAGGTATTTAAATTGAGAGGCTTAAGTTTCACGATTTTATCAATAGTTGATTATCTCAAAATAAGGTTTTTTGAATTAACGCCTTCTACCTACTATACCGACGATATAATAATATGCATTTTATGTAATTATATCTTTACACTATCTTTTACGATCTGATTAAGCCCGTAGCTACCCAAAATATAGTTTATATTTTAATATATATAATAAATAATTATTTCATTTTTCTAATACTGTATTGATTATTTTTGAAAGTGGTGAAACCACTTTGAAATTTCGCTACCACGTCCGCTATACATTTCAAATAACAAGTTATTGATTTTGCATTGTTACAAAAATATTCGTTGAAAAATTGTAAACATTAACAGGTAATTGACAGGCTCCATGTAAGTTCCAAAAAAATCTGCTTTAAAACAGAGAAAATAAAACACGATATTTATAAATAGTATTTGTGTTTTGCTTATAATTTATTTGATTGTGTGCAGTATACGAGTATGGTCCAAATGCATATTAATTATGTTCAAATACTCTTTTATTAACGGATACTATTATTATTTAGTTCTCATGAACCAATACTTTTTAATTTTGAGAATCAGCGTTAAAGTAATTCAGAAGTCACAAATATATACATATATATATGAGATCTGCCTCGCAAATATTTTTTACATTATTTTGTTGCATTTTTACAAAATATGTCATGTATCACACGGTTGCACTTTTTTATTATTTTTATAAATAATTATCCACGTACATCTGCTGCTATGCCAGACCACTTCGAATAAAATCTGCAACCAACATAGACACTTTTTATTCCACGTCAGCAAATGGAATAAATTGTACGAAACTCACGTCCTATTTTCTACTCTTGGTGAAAGCTTACTGAAAAAAATACTATTTTTTGCCAAGTGCCTTAAATATTACGACCAAAACTACTTCCATACTTTATTACATTTTTGTTTCATGCTCGCTCGTTTGACTAATGGTCAGATAAAAAGCCAATAAAAATTTTACTTTGCGAAAAAATAGTTTAGTTCTGTTTGTTTACATTTTATCGTTCTAAAAAAATATCTTAGCTACTATTTGAATAATTATTCTGGGCTAAGTAGGTGTAATATATACGTACCTTCAAGAAATAGCATTAATAGTCTTTTATGACCTTAAGTATTTTGAACCCACATTCAAGAGAAATTTGTGCGTTGAATACATTAATAAAAAAGTGCGACATCTAATGCATCGACATCTTAGTCGATGCAACAAAAGTTTTTTTATCGTTGACTCTTACCCAGGCAAATTCTATGCGAACGCGTAGCGACGCGCGGCACGAACATATTAAACATTCAATGCCAATTGGAGTGACCTACGTGACAGATAACACGCGGCGAACGAAGCGAATTTGCGCGTGGCTTCAGAAACGCGTAGAGTTGATTTTATACTTTCAAGCGAAACGATATTTCATCATGTCAGACGTAGAAAATTTTTTCAGTGCCATATAAGAACATCCTGCACTGTGGGAAAAAAGAAACAAAAGATATCATAATCGATTATTATCTCGCTGTGAATGAGATATAGTTGCCGAAATAAAAGGTTCTACAACTAAGTGTACAATAACTATTAATATTTAATTAACGTTTCGTTTTATAAAATGTTCTTCAAAACATGATTTTAAATTTTCCCTCACTTACGTGGCTGCTTGTCATGAAGCATTATATTTCCTCTATATCTGTATTGTCTTGTTCTTGACAAACTTCGGTATCTTTCCTGAAAAGACGACTTCTGCCTCAGTTATTTATTCAAGATTATGTATAATAATGTGTAGTAAAGTGATTGCTTTCACAATATGTACAACATTTTCTACATTTACTTCGATAGCTTTAAGCAAAATTCTTAATTTCGGCGCTAAAGAGCCAACAGAAAATTCCACCACCATTCTTTCCCGAGATAATCGGTAGTTAAAGAGTCAATTTTATAACGGCTTTTATAGCATCCACGATGTAATCAAATGCTGTAGGCAATATTCGGGCATACTACTTGAATAAAAGTGATTGACTATTTAACTGTTCATTTAAATCTTGAAATTCTCCATGAATGTGTCTTTCTAAACATATAATATTAGTTCCACTTCTTTGAGATAGATATATCTGTATACTTTTACATTTAAGATATGAGTTTTCAAATAAAAGAAACCTTTAATCCGTTCGTAGTTCATGCTGAATATATGATGGTCATCTGGTGACTAGAGAAGCGGAATGGTAGGTATTTAGGACAACGTGACGGCTTCGCATCACTTTGCTTTATGTCACTTCAAACTGCATCGCAATCATGTCGTACTAACTACGCTTACATAAGACTCGAAACAAGTTTTTATTTGCTTTCATTAGAAATAAAAATCGTTTCTCAAAAAACTTTTTAGTCACATTGTCTTGTATGTCTAGGCTGGAGAGAATCTGGAAAAGCAAAGAAATAACCAAATATACCAAAATGCGTCTAGTATGATAGCTGGTCCACGCCATATGCCTTTACGGCGTGGAGACATGGACTCTAAAAGCGAAATACATAAACGGCTAGACGCATAGGGATGTGGTGCTGAAAGATGCTCCGTATATCATGGACGGCCAAGCCCACAAATGCATATATCCTGAACGAGCTCCAAATACAGGATAGACGATCGGCTGTTTACAAGACGCCTACTTGGCTTTTTTGGCCACATCGCCCGCAAGTTTACCAAAGCTAGTAGGAATGTGTATTTTTGTAACATTTTAGTTCTACCACTTCATTTTAGAGTCATAAAAGTAAACAATAAATACTATTTAATTTTCGCAAATAGCAAAATTGTTGATTAAAATAGTACGATAATACTCTAATTAAGTGTTTAATGTTGTTAATCGGTATCCTTGAACTTAATTTTATAATTAAACTAACTAATTTTGGGCATAGTGTGAATTATGGAGAAGGGTATGGAAGGAGAACTTAATTGATTATCCCTTGAGATCCTTTCTAGACGGTAAAGGTGTCTTTATGCTGTCAATTAATTAAAAGGAATTCATTAATCTATCAATAGGCATCTAGTATGTAATGAAATAATAAGTTAATGTGCTTTTAGTATAACAATAGTGATAATATTATGTATGTTATTTTATCTTTTATATGTTTCGTATGATTTGTTTTACGATGAAACCAATAATAGTTTTAATAATAGTTATTTTTGAATAACTTTGAAACCACTAAAATAGTGTTAACTATTAATAAGTCTTGGTCGAAATACAAAATATTTATAAACAATAGAAGGTATTCCAAAACCTCATAACACCGAAATGCACGGTTTAATCAAAGAAACATTTTCAAGTGATAAAAAAATCAGTAGAATTTCTATACATACAAATTATTTATAACAGAGATAAGGTCAAAGTTCTATAAAAAGTTTGTTCGTATGGTTCATTTAACAATTTTATTTTCTGTGCCGTTTTAGAATAAGAATAAGTTTATTTTTTCCAAAGGTTTGTTAACTTTGAATATAATTAGTAATTATTCATTTCATTGCATTATACCCTGTTTTATGATTATAATCTCCGTGTTAATATCCGTACTTTTTTTCTTATGCAGCTTGACTAAGAAAATATTAAATATAAAGAAATATTTTTTTTTTAATATTATTTGTTGTATCGACCGAAAATGATCACGCACACACTACTCCGGATTACATAATAAATGTATAGAATAATTATTGGAATGTGTGTTTTTTATATATTTTAAATCTTTGTAATGTTAATTTTGTTTCAGCTCATGTGAAGCTGAAAGTTGATATTGCACGCTAAAGTGTAATTAGATATGATGACGTGAAGCTGTTCGACACTCTTGCTTGGCGAGCGCAATCATTCATCGTTAAGAAGTTGCCGTTGTGTTGCGTATACTACAAAATTACCCTTTAATTACCCATGTCGCACTTTTTATATTTACAATACTGTCGCGACCTTTTTTGCAATGTTTTAATCATGCTCAAATTAGCGTATACATAATAATGATAACGCAAATGTGGCTCATAAATCAGCTTCAAAATAATATTGACCTTAAATTTCTAAATATAAATAAATTCGTCACTTAACTGTAAACTAATTAAATATATTTACTTAGCAACAGTTACAATGATTCATATGTAAGAGTATAATAAAATTGTATTTATATATGATTATTTATAAATACAAATGTACAGTGGTTCCCAAGAGGAAAGCATAAAAAAACAAATTAAGTTAATAGTCTGTGTCGAAAGTTCTTCGCCTAAATATGTTGGTAAAATAAAACATAATTTTAAGTAGTTATTCCACTTTTAATTTTTCTAAATGTGTGAGAATTCTCAGCTTATTTAGTTTTAGTTGAAAACGCTCACTCACTAGGATAAACATATAGTTCATAATATTTAAAATATGTAGAATAAGTAATACATTTTTTTTTAATTTCTATAAATAACGTTCGATAGTTTATGCTATAATCATACGAAATGTGATCTTGTTAAAATTTTTATCACGATAATGATTATTTAAGACAAAAACATTACTGGGTGAAATGAAGTAAAAAAATGTTGTATTCCGTATTTTCTTTTCCATATATTTTTGCATGTAGATTATTTATAAATGATTAGTTATTGTTAATAAAAACATCATAACCTTAATTACTGAAATATAAAAAGCTTATATTTTTTTTATGTTTACTATAATAAGTCATAAAATAAAGTTATACAAAATGCTGCTTTAGAAAAATCTAAGGACTTTATTACACAACTTTCTTAAAATCATTCGCCCTGAAATTTTAGTATAATTAGTTAGTATACTTCTTCAGAAAGTGAAATAATTAAACAATAAAGTTGAAACAAGATTGTGAAATTTTCGTTATCACGAAACGTAAATAAATTTCCATGACATGCCTATAATAAGCGTACGCAATTTTTATATGCTCAAGATGCTAAACGTTAAACTTAGATGTTTGCTAAAATATTAGACTAGCATACAATGTTCATCGTTATACACCTTCAAGGCATATGTTATTGCTTTTCACATTATGAGCAAAGTTGAAACTTTGCATACAGCTATCTGAAGCTTTATGGCTACAGAGTTCATGAAAATAACGCACGAGCATCAAAGCTATAGATAACGGCATCACAATACGGTTTATATTTATTCATGCATTATTGTATTTAAATACACACAGCCTTTGTATGTTTTGAAAGTAGAATACTGTTGTACACTTTTGCTGAAATATTTTCTATACTAAACCAATTTTGTTATTTACATAAATATACTTTCTCTTAGTTCAAAGTTTGTTAAAATATAATTTCAAAAATATTAAACGTCTTGAGAGCTTGCCATATTTTTTTAAAACAATCTAATTAAGTATGTATAGTTAGAATTTATATCATAAAACAAGTACAATTTATTTAACGTTTTTTTTTCTTTTAGTCTGGCGCTATAGTCCAGTTGAATCTTGACCACCTCAATCAATCTTCTCATAAGTATTGCTATCCATTTAGTCACCCAACACTCTTCTTTTAGAAGTGAGATCTCTACTGTTAAACTTTTGACTGCTAAGGTAAAGCTATCACTCTATTGATCAGGTGGTTCTGGGTTTAAATACCTGAATGATCTGTCATATCAAATTGAAATATAATCTATTTAATCTGCAATGTCAAATATTTTTTAAATGTATAAAAATATGAAAATGTCACGTGTTTTTTTTGGCTGTTTGAATTCATGCGAGATATAATATGAAATGTTAAAGTGAAATCAGTTTGATAAAGCGTTATTTTAAATAAGAGAAGAATATTGCCGAATGATGTTTGAAATATTTTTCGGTAAAAAATTATGATGTTCTATTTGAAGCTATAAAACGAATGAATATTTCTTCTTGACAAACGTCATTATTCCTTCATCAATCACTATTCAAATCTTAATTAGATAGAACATTTTCTTGCGCAGAACAAAACCAAATTAGTGCTTAAAAAAATAAAAATGAGGCGTTGGTTTTATCAATTAAACTTAAATGGATTGAAACGTGACGCATCAATATTCTTTAATTTACTTTAAATGGAAATCTTGTAAAACATAAAAGCCAGAAACAGACTAATACAATAATTATTCTTAAGCGTTAGATAAAAATAAAACAGATGCTCATTTACTACTTTTTAATGAAATTACTACGAGACTACTTGAAAAAGTTATATTTTATGTAGTATAATAAAAATAGCATTTATCAAAACTAAAATTCAAGCATCTATCGCTAAAACTAACCTTCCAGCATTATTAGACAATGACACCGACTTAACCTCTACCATTTCATTAAACCAGCATAAGCGGTAGAATTATTTGTCAAATAAATCATTTTTCTAACGTGTAGAGCCAAACTGTTAATGGTGATGCCGTTAGGAAGAGCATTTAAAACGGTATTTCTTCAGATGTCGACATATTATTCGGCTTGACTTAGTTAATCCCATTTTTTTGAAACTATCAAAATTTTATATCTTGGCCACTATTGAAAAAAAATACTACGTGCTAAATAGCAGACCCGTTTCTTTCTAATTCACCGAAGCTCATATTTTCCTTGGTAAATCAAATTGCAAATGGACAATATATTTATAATGATCCATGATGAATTCTCACAACCATCAGTTTTGTGTATGCATATGAATATGGTTGCCTTCCACAACGCTTTCGAAATCCTTTTTTTAAGGTAAAAAATTAAATGTATCTTATAGTGAGTAAGCAAACGTGGCGCCATATCTTATGCGTTGTGACTGACATGTGACCAGGCAATTGAAGCTGCCTTCGTAAAATTGGCAGATTATATTGATTTCGTTAATCGTATTTAATATTCTATACCCGTCACAAGCAACAGTTCTTTCGGACTTCTTTAATTTGAATACCTCACTTCTAGTGGCTGTGGTTATAAAACAATAATATTTGTAAAAGTACTCTTTATGCTCCCCATTAGGACATATTTTTATGCAGTGTAAAATGAATAACATGCTATAAACTAAAAAATCGTTTGAATAATTCCAAAACATTTTTTTTAATAAACTTCGTATTTTTATTATTAAACATCCTTCTTTCATCAAATACTCTTATGACACAAAGATCTGGGAATCATATATTTTTGTTTTAAGTTGATACTCAAGTCAAACAGAAAAGCTTTTAAGTATTTTATCATTAGCTCTGTAAATGCTTGGAACAACAAATACGAGGAAATTTCACTCTGAAAATCGTTTGACGGTGTTCTATTTTTTTTCTTTTCAGATATATAACACGGTAAATATTTCTAATTAACTATTTATTTTTCAAAAAGCGATGAAGCATTTTTTAATTTTTTATTTAGTGGGATATTTTATTCTCACGTAAGTAATCTATTAAAATTGATTCAATTTAAAAATATTCTTGCCTTATTGTGTTTTTTTTTTGTGAAACATGATAAACATTGGTTGTAAATTGTATATAACAAGATATTTTGTCTTACATATAAAAAACAGTAAAACATATTATTTCATTCATCTCCGGGATTCTACATTCTACACATAGGCTTCAAAATTGCAGCCCTTACTTTAAGAGTAATTATCGCTTTCAAAGACTTTGCAATCTGGAAGGTCTCCATTAGCATCCTTGGAACTAGTTAACTATGGAATGGTTTAACTGGAATTAAGCAGACGAGGATATTTATAACCAAAACAGGATATTTTGGAGAAGGCTGTGTTATTATCCAGTTACAGTTACATAGTTCATGTAATTTATTTACTTGCGCTGGCTCATATTTTTGTTTTAATAGTTTTTTGATCGTGAAACGATTAGATATAGTATTTCACATCATTACATTTTTATGCTTATCTCTGGCTTCCAAAAATCCTGAAACTCTTTAAATAAGAATAATGCGCAGGAGGTGAATGGTAAATTTATATATTAGGAACATTTCAATTTTTAAATTGGTTTAGTTACTTGTTTGAAAAAAGTCAAAAACATAGCTTTTTTATGAAATTTAATCTGACTTCACAGTCAATGTGTAATAATAAATGACTTTAAATGGCTGATTTAAATGATTAAAACTAGTTATTGTTTAACTTAAGTATTCGCTATAAATAGTTTATTTGATCCGTGGGTAAACAGTTACATGTACGATTAAATCATCATATGGTTGAAGAAGTGCCTACAATCTTTTTGCTTATTCCTCACATGTGTCTAACAGAAATATACTCTCTTTACCACCAGAACAATAGTTTATCAAAACATTTAAAAATGATGCAATTTTCTGATAATCATCTCTCTGCTTGCTAAGTATACAGGCCATCACATCAAGTTTGTTTTTGACGCAAGCAAGAAATGACAAGTACCCACACTCCTGGGCTTCCGCTTTTAATACTTTTCCCTCTTTGCAAAGTGAAGGCAAGGCATTAATAATGCATCGAATGTATAGGGATTGTTTGAGGCTTGGCAATTTTCTTTTTGTTGTAAAGTAGTCTAGTGGGAATAACGGAATAGAATATTTAAAATAATGGCCGAAATACAGAGACGCCTTTCGTTTTATATGGAAAATCTTCGTGTTTGTATTTTAAAATTGTATTTTATATGAGCTCTCTGAAGCTCTTTTTATTATTCAAAAAATCGATCAATGAAATATTGATACAGCATTTTTTAATATCCCCCAAAGATAAAAAGTAATAATGAAATGACTTCAACGCGCCGTGAAATTTGAATGGTTTGCTACCATAAAAATAGCGCTCCTCATGAATTATTTATCAATACATTTAAATATTTAATCATCATCCAATATTCTTTTTTTTTTGTTGTTTATTTTATTTTGTTTACAGTCCTCCATAAACAAAAATATACATATTGTATAAGAAAACTACAGTACTTTTTTGTAATAAACGTCTCTCTTAACGAACTGTTTATTTAATTCAGTAACCAGTGCTGTAATTCTCTCAACATTATTATTGCATTGAAAACTTGTAGAATGTAACTTTCAATAATTGTGACTATCTAAGATGAACTCAAATGTTACTGTCAATAACAATGCAGTTACATAATGTTCAATGTCTCACTAATGTTCAAATTTAAATTGCTGCAAACGACATATTCTCTTACATTACTGCAATTATAGAAACAAAATTGCTAACAATAACACTATAAACAAATTAAACTAATTCTAACCCTCTCTTGTAGTACGATTCTTAGTTTTAAGCAGTAAATATACACTAACGTAACTTTTATCGTAAATAACAAAATTAAAATACACTATTTGTAAACGGGTACTTATTTATTAAGGTTAAGGTTTCAATGAATCGAAATGACAGAGATTGAGCCTTGAACGTCTTATATTGAAATAATCATCTTAGCTTTACTTTGGTAGCGGACAGGGCATCGTACAAAAAATCAATAATTTTTTTAACTCATTTAACCAAACATATGCATCTTTATTTAAATAAATATTATATCAATGCTATTATTATTTGTTGACTAAATTCACTATATGAATTACGCAAGGTAAAATTTTACTTTAACAAAAAAAAATATTAATATAAGTAATGATGTCACTGGATTTTTTGACATGGCTATGTTAAAGCGAAGAAAAAAATATGTTCAAGTCTGCCATCGATTGATCATTATAAATTCGTCTGTTTTCCGGTGAATTTGTCGTAGCTTCTAAACTTTATTACAAGATTGATTTATAAATGATTGCTTTTGTGCAATTCGACTCACACGCCAGCTGTGCTCATTCGATCAAAGCTCTAATTTCCCTAGGTTTAGTAGTGTTTTGTGAATTCACATGCTCACGAAAACATCGATAGACGTAATTCACAACTAATTCTATTCCTCGAATTGGTATAATGTAATCCAAGTTTTAAATTGAAATTATTTCAAAACTTAATTAATGAAATTGATTGTCCGTTTTTCACAGGGATACATTACATGATGGTTATAGAAATGATTTTTAATATTGTTATTTTTACAAAATTTATTCAAAATACACAAAATAAAATCGGAAAATGAATGGTAAATGGACGTCACTCTTCAATAAAAATTCAGCTATCAAATTTAACAATTACTTAAATCAGTAGAATTTACACAAAATAAAAATACATAAATATTATAAGTATTTAGCCAAGAAGGTATAAACGTGTAGTTAAATGCTATTTATATTCATTCTTTATTTATTTTAGATTGCCATATACTATTTGAATAATGAATTTAAAGTTATATTCCTGCAATCATTTTTAGAAAATTATCTTCCAATTCATGTATTTGGCCGTTTCTTTTAGGAGTAAATTTAGTTTTAATATAACAACTAATCTTCGTTATGTACCAACTATTGATAATTAGTTGTTCATTTATCCATGCTATAAAATGGGTATTTGAAAAAATGCGTTTACCATATATAATCGTAATTAAATATAATAAGAATTTCCTATTAAAATTGTTGGAGACATTACATATCTGTTTTTTAAATTGAAACAGGTTTTGTATGAAACGACGATAGCGTTACATTTCAATCGTTTTTATCTGGCGGAAGACTCTTTTTTTCAAAGGCAGGCAGGTTTATATTCTTAAGAAATAAGCCGGAAAGAAGATTTTTGTGTATAAAGTCGAGGAGATTTACATGGGCTGTTAAAAAAAATAGCGTATAAATTCTGCGTACGTGGTCACAACTCAAACCGGTCCAGATGTCGCATGAATAATGCGCGTAAACCGGAGGTGAATTTGAACGCTACCGACAGGTATAACACACTGACGCCGCACACTGGATCAGCTGTGATTTACTATATCACAATATAAAATTACCACAGGAAAATTGATGTACACTCTTTTAATAATAAATTTTCAAATTTAATATAAAAGTGACTATTTTTACGCCGCAAACAAAGAGTAACACCTGCCACGAGTATCATGTTTGCATGTTAGAAAAAATCATAGCTTATAATATTTCCTATGTTATTATTATTGCTTTACAAATAGTTAAATTCCCATCATTATGCAATGGAATCCTTTAACAAAGTGAACGTGAAATGATTCTAGCTGTACGGTGGCGCATTGATTCATTGCGAAGCATCTAATATGTTTAATATTCAATACTCAACTCACGCATTTTATTCTTTATTGATGTGTACTTATCGAATGAAAAACATGACCTAATATTGTTTCTGTGCATACCTTTTTTATATATTTATTAACTTTGTGCCATGGAAGAGAAAAGGTTGCGGTCCACTGCTATAAAGTGTGACATGTAGTAGATCCCTGATGATTTTATGAGGCTTGTCTCAGTTTTTTACAGCCGTCACTACCTTTATTTAAAATTAAAGTTAAGCCAAAATCGCAGATTTTCAAATTGGAAATTTTTAATAAAGATCATGTTATTTTTTTATACTGATAATGATAATATAAAAATAATAATTGATTTTCAAAGCCAATTATTTAGAATTCAAATGAGTGAATGTATGTTTTCAAATATGAATATTAATTTCACTTTTCATTGAAACTTTAGTTTCACGTATGTAATCATTTAAATTTAATGTATGACAAAAGCGTTCAATAAAACTCTACGCTATTTTCAAGAATATTGAAATTCTGTTCCAAACACAACATGTTCGATAGAACTAGTGGAAATGGAAGAGAATAAAATTTTATCTGGCAATTTTATTAGAAATATTCCATAAACGAACCTAAGAACAACGGCGGAAAGGAAAAAACTACATAACATTAAAATGATAGAAAAAGTGTTTTGTGAATGGTAAAAAATTAGAATATGTTATTCCTATCAATAAATTCCAAGCAACTGAAATTGAATATTCGTGAAGCAGCTTATGGATTAATATTTCCAAATAAATTCAGAGATTTATTTTATTTTGTTGAACAAGTAAATTTCATGCATAATCTTTCTTGCTTTGATACCATATTTTTTCATTGCAAATAAGAAATAGAAAAGGGACTTCAATCATACATTTGTCATAAATTGTATTCTAAAAAATTCTTTAATATGTCAGAAAAACTGCATTTTAAAAACGATTTTGATTTGGAGATCTAAAGTAAGTTTTAACAAGCTTGACACACTGTAGCACAAACTTGCATCCTTATAAATAGTACTTAATAAATACTATTTTTTAAACACCTTATATTTTGAATCAGCCTTTGTTAGTTTTTTGCAATATATACGTATTTTAAGAGATTAATGAATGAATAGCCATCAATCAGTTTGGTAAAAATATGATTTATTTTTATAAAAATAGTCCTCGAATTACGGCGGTTCGCATTTGCGACAATGTTTTTTTATTGCACCACGGAGAACCATTTTCAACTGTTGATGCGTATAGGAAGAATGATCAGTAACAGCATTTTCAAATTTAGATATTTATAAATATACATATATGTACTGTTTTCTGAATTTAATAATTCCTGAAGTTAAAAAAATATTGCAATCAGAGAGGAATTTGAATGCAATTCTTGCAAGCATAACCTTATTTCATCCACTTGCATTATAAAGCAAATTTTAATTTTCGCCGCCGAAACGCCGCCGAAACTGATCTGAACCGAACAATATTTAATTTTAATATTTTGTGTAGAATTCGACTTACGACTGATTCGAATAACGACCAAAGTTCAGGAACGTATCTTGATCGTAAGTCGAGGACAACCTGTACTTATTTTGCTTTAAATACTAACTAATATTAAGTTAAAATCATTAATATTTTTGTTTTCTGTATTAAGTAATCACTTACAATGACTTCAATTTAGAGTATCAATACAAACGTATATTTTAATACAATACAACACAATGTTTGGCACTTCCTGATACGCCTGCTGTGCGTCAGCTTATTATATTACTGATATTATTTAGCAGGTATATAAATTTCACGGTATGACATTTTGACGGCGGGTATGGCGGAAACGAAATCTGTCAATACTTGTGCAATAAATAGTTGGAACAATGCGTGTTATCTGCTTGCTGTTGATCGTTGAATGTAAACGCAGAATTACTTTCACGTTTGTTGAAAATTCCAGTGTATGTTCGGTAGAAATTTTCTGGTTGTTACTAAAATATCGTCCACTGAGAATGTAATATTAACACTGCGGCTTATGATTGTTTGTATCCATTAATGAAATATTGTTTGATCAACGAAAATGGTAAAATGAATTTCAAATTATATTATGTGTATCATCATAATAATGCCAGCCAGTATTAAACGCGAAAGATTTAATTAATATTCACAATATTAAATAAATCAACAGTAATTTATTTTAATAAAGCATGTTTTTTGTACTTCATTAATATCATTCATCATGGATTATCTAATTGACAAATCATTATCAATAATTCAATTCTTTATTTTCAGTGCTATTTATTTTTCTCATATTATCTGCATTTAAATAGTGTTATGTCAAACTGTATGCGATGTTTACTAGAAAAGTCGTATATTTTTTTATTTTGATTTTGACTGTCTATAAATATCCAGTTTTTTTTATCTATTCACAAAAATAGCTTATGACTAAAGTTATTGATTTTATGAAGTGTAGATGAAAACAACAAAAACACAGACATCCTTGGATAAAAATACATATCCACACTCTAGGAACGATATAGCATAAAAAAATATTTGAATCAGCTTATCACTATATCAAATACATTGAATCATTGTAATTAGTATAAATTCCAAATCATTACAAAGAATATACGATGACTATTTATACAATAGGTATTATTTAAATGACAACTGGAGGACTAATTAACAATACTTGAACAAGTCGTCGAATTTTCTTTATCTAATTTTAACAGTAATACTATTAAATTTTAATTGTTGAGTTTTTTTACATTTCCATGTATTTTGTCACTAACCACCCGGGTTTTGCCTTTCGGCATCTTCAGGCATTCGAGCACACGAGTGAACTCAAACTATTCATTCTTGTGCACGAATGCCTGAAGATGCCAAAAGGCGAAACCCGGGTCGTTAGTGGAAAAAATACATGGAAAATTACAAAATCTCAACAATTCAAATTTGATAATGAAATTCCATCAAGCACCCTCAGTCGGTGTCTTAAATTACTCAAACAATAGTAATATTATTATGTTTGTCGTCATAAACTTAAAATCTTTTTTTATAAAGTCAATCTGAACGACAATAGGATAAGTACATAATATTAAAAATGAGTTTCATATACTTTATAGTTATGCAATCCATTGCAGGAAAAAGTTACCTTATTAAGTAGATCAATTAGGAGTGGACCAGACTATGATCAACTTTTAATTGTCGTATATCCTCCAATGAGTACCCGTTCCTGGAAAATCTTCCACTGAGTGATCTTCAAAGAGGGAGAATTTCTATTCATCTTACCATGAAAAGATTCAGAAGGCAAAAAATAATAATTTTGACTGTTGCTGATTGCTGTTGAAAGCAGTCGTCATAAATCTAAAAAAAAGTTTTGATGAACTCGTCGAACTCTTCAGTCACTCTAGGGTTTATACATTGATACAAGATGGATTCATAATTTTATATTATAAATCTGTAATAATAAAATATGAACCTTATTCTTTAACTTTTTTCATTCATTTTTACTATCCAATTTCAACAATGCCAGCTCACCTTTTGTGTAAAAATATAAGTTGACTCGGATTCACCGAATGATAAAAAGTAATATTCAGCAGCCAATCATAAAATGTTGTATCTCAACAGAACGGGAATAAGCTGATTGAACTAAAGTCATTTAAGTAAGGTTTCGATATCTAACGGCTTTATCTTCAACAAAGGCTTTATTTCACTAGTAAAAAGTCTATATCAGTATTTATTTAACACATGAAAAGGCTTATCTGTGCCGACTTATTTTTTTCAAATAGCGGCGTTATTATACTGGATTTTTTAACCACATACATGCTTAATAAAGGTTTATAAATGAACTTAATCCGTCATTATTAGCGGCGCAAATAATATGTGGTCAGTACAACACTTTAAAATTCCGTCTAAAAATCTATGTAAATATTCATTCCTAAATTTCGCCATAAAAATTCTCTTAGTCCGATGCTTCACTATACATTCCTGAAAAGAAAACATTTATTCAATTTGGTAAAAAAGCAAATCGTATCAATTTGATTTAAATACGTATCCTCTATTCTATATAACAGACAATACATGTATGTGTCTGTGTGTTTGTCACAATAACTCCTCCCAAGCGGTGAACAGTATCGACGTAATATTTTCACATGTCAAGTGTGCTATTTTCAACTTTTAACAGTATTATTAATTTATGGATATTTTCAACATTCAATTTCCAACTTTCAACATAAGCTATCACCAAAATAACACCAACGCTTAAATGATCCAGTTTTAGATCTCTCTATCGTGACTTAAACCGTGTACTAAATACTAGTTTTATAATACAACATGTATGTGTATTGCGGTACACGGTGCTATGTTCTACTTTCAACATTAGCTGACACCAAAATAAGGCCGTAATAACGCAAACGAAAATATGTATGTGTCTGGTGTCTGCATTTGGAAGTACAGTACAACCAGGGCAAAGCGGGGCACTACACCTATCGAAAGCACACGTTATTTTTATAAAAAGCTGCCGTATTCCAGTACAGAGTTACATGTTTGTGATTTGGTAGAAAGTGAGTGTGGTGTGTACTCGTAATGAATAAATTATTAGTTTGGATCTATCCCGAATCCCGAGCAAAGCTGGTACTAAATACTAGTTATACACAAACTGATACTCTTCATAAATTATTGTGTCATGCATTAAATGATTTGAACAAAATATTTGCCTTGATTATATTATACTGACAAGCGCTTAAAATATTAAAAAAAATATATTCCGATTCAATCTTTTATATGAGAAAAGGAAAAAGTCATTATTTTATTTATATAAACGCTGTAATGCGTGGGTAATTACTTTATTTCATTTTTCAAAGATCTACCTTAGATTTTATTGAATCGAATAAAAATGAAAGAAGCTTTTTCATTATTATATCTTTTAGTTTTTTGTATTACGTAGCGCGTAGAACGAAATCTAAAATTCTGTGATTTATTACTCACAGAAGCAGCTTAAATAATACTCACTTTCTTTTTCATTTTTATTTATAGTTACAGTATTGTTTATTTTGTATGATACAGACATAAACATTCTCCACTATATAAAATTTATAAAGAGATGTTTATTGCGAACTTTCTTTATTCATTTATGTACCCCATTTATGGTTATTTTTATTCGTTTATGTAATATTATATAGTTACTTAATCCAAGCTACTGCATGAAATGTAAAACAAGTTCATTTAATTTTGAATTTTTTTTTAATCAAACTAATATGTACTAAAAAATAATGTATCAATGTAATTGATCGTCTAAATAGATATGAAAAAAATAAATGTGAATAGAGATATCTACCGCTTTTAATATATCAGCTATATATTTTATTTCAAAGGTAATTAATTACCTTTTGCAAATCCTTTTTGGCGTTTCATTTTACTGAAACAATGTTAATAACCACCCAAATATACACGGAATTTAATTTGTGTTTAATATTATATAAGTGACACAGAAAATACCATTTTATGATTGCAACTACTTGAATCCCTGCATTGGGCTAAGAACATTGGGCACTAGATTTTAATCATACATTATTATAATATGTGAAGAAACCAATATTTTTTAAACAGATTACATCTTCAATGCTTAGATATTTATGTCTAAAGTGAAATTTTTCTACGTGACATTTCTTTATTCTCAAAACAAGCTGCTAATGAAGTACTTGTAATCTCAAATAATATATTTTTTATTTAAATAAACCAGCCGAGCCTATGTGGGCTTTAGCTATCTTTCAAACTTTAACCCGAACTCTAGGGGTGGTTTAATTATGACCTGAATAATAATTTTAACTAAAGCAATGGTGAATAATACGAAAAGCTGAGAAACAGTTTCGCTGTAATGAGTTTCGACAACCCAGTCATCTGAATCACGAACGTTGATATTTACATAAATCTAAGATATAGGTCACAAAATTAAATGCAGTATATAACCATGTATTTATTATACCACAGTAAGATTGCGTATCAAAAACTTAGGCATTTTTTAATTGACTAAGAATCTTAACATATAAGTATGTTCATAAATCGACTTTCCTAAAGTTGTAAAAATAATTTAGCCGCGAGTATAAGCGTGTTAACAGTCATAAAATTTGACACCTCCACGTTGCTCCAACGTGCCCAGAATCTTCCCCGAATCACCTTTCACTGTACAGTTAGTGGGAAAATCAGGAAGTGGAAAATCAAGGATTCATTCATTCAATAAATTTGTTGTTATTAATAATTGTAAATAATTTACATGAGATAGTCATGTTTACCGTTCACGAAAATTAAAACTATTTTTATGACAATACCACTGCAAATCTTGACAGAAAAAGAAAATAATTATATATTTTTTCAATTTCAAAATTCATAATATATCATCACCTTTGAACATTGGATAGTAAATTTATTTTTTATAACATCATATATTTTTAATCTTCTTAGTCGAGTCATAATGTGAATTTTATTCCGTAGTTAGTTGTTTACGGATTTTACTGCTTTCATTCTAATGAAACACAGTATCATTTCTCTAATACAAGCAGCATTACTTTTTCGAGTACTTTTTACAGTTTTACTTCAGGTACTAACTGAGTCTGGCTAAGAGTCAAAAATACTTATTTGATTAAAGGTGTGGTATATCACTCATGTAAAAAAGAGATAAGCAATGTTTTTTATCATGCATCGGATTCTTTTTAATCCAAATTAAACATATCAATACAACTCATCACTAAAAAAACGTCATTTTTTAACTATAAGTGAAGCTGGCAACATGTATATTCAATTTTTAAGATTTATTGACGAACTTAATTCAATTCATAAATGATAATAAAACGAGATTAGATTAAAAGTAAAATAACGTAAATATATTGTCTTTGTTTTCATAAAAAAGAAACATTACTTTCTATACAAAACTTTGTGCAAGAATTGAACCGATTTTTTGTTAGTCAATTCTCAGAACCAATTATCAAATAAAAGGCAAGATTCTGATTTTCAATGGATTTATTTTTCTTGAAAATACTTTCATTTATGATGAAAACGTTACTGGGAATGTAATTCTTGCAGATAATTTTAATATATGTCTACCGGAAGAAAGTCTTTTAAAAAGATATGGCTGAATTTACGATTACGCGTGGGCCGTAAATATTCTATTGGAATACAGAGAAAAATTTTGATTTACATTATTAGTATTTTGATATTCTACTGATAGTAGACTTTGAAACATTTTTAAAAATCTATTAAAAATATCAAATTTACATTCTATTCACTGAGATTATATATTAAAAAATAAAATATTGTGTTTGGATCCTTGAATTTATATTTACTGACTACTAGTAGTCCAATTATGCGTAAAAGTTGACTACACTAAACCACCATTTGCACTACTTTACAGGGTTAAAATTAAATATCAATAAAATGAAAAGCATTGAAAACATTGCAAATACAAAATACACTTTGTTGAAATAACGAAACAGTAGTTCAATTTATAAGAAAGAGCAGTATATCAATTTAAACATAGAAATTATTGACAAGTCGTCAACATTAACACGAAACTGGGTTACGACTAGTCAACTTCTCAACATAAATCTACAAAAGGTCATAACAAATCTGATAATTAGTATGGTACATTTTTGTTACCTACTCACCTTACGTAAATGATTGCAGAACATGCGTAAAGTTAAGTATCTCAAAGGGTTTAAATATATATATATATATATATGATCAATTAATTGTGTTTTTTATCGTTTGCCACTCTATTTTGTTTTTTACAAAGATATATTTTATCATGAGAATCTACACAAAGTGATGTAAAAAATAAACAAATATTATTTGCTAAAGGTATCGTATACTATCGGTTGAGAAACACTAGCTTTTTGTAGCTGATGAGAGGCGGCCGTCAACTGGTCTGTGAATTTACTATTCAAATATTTAATTAATTTAAGGTATGATCACAAGGCATTTGTAACGAGAATTCATATGTTCACAATTGAACCATTTATCTTTGCTGGCTAAATCTCATTGTTACAAATACCGAAGGCACAAATTTCCAGAATAATAAATTATTTTTGTTGTCTTGAAGGACACTACATGACAAATTGCGTATTCAGAACAATAAAAAATAGTTACCCATGTCTTTTAAAATGGTTACAGGATAAAAGCTTGGTGGGATGCACGTTTAATAAAATTTGTATATACCTCCGGTAAATAAATACACAAAGTTGAAACGGAAATCTATAGATCATGAAAGTCATGCTGTAAAACGGATATTTCAATTATTTTTTTTTTTAAATATGTAAAGAATAACCGATATAAATATATAGAACTCGTTTGAGGTTCGTGAAGGTTTGCATGAGTTAAAAAAATATTTTTTAGTGGTTTTTGGTAAAAGGTATCTGAAATTGGGTGCCTTCTTATTTTGTGTATATAATTCTCACTCATCACTTGAAATAAATGGTTAAACACGTGATCTCTTATCATTTTTCGAAGAGTTAGATACAAACATTGTCCCATTTCTTTAACCGACGCTGTCTCGTTTTCATTCTGCATACTATCTTGCTTATAACCAAGTCTCGTGAATCGGACATTTTACGACCAAGTGAAATAACTAAGTTATCAATTTTTAATTTAATTTTATGTTAAAAATGAGCTTCCACAAGCTACCGCCGAATCCATAGAAAATACGGATATTTTTTATTATTATTTTGTCGCTTAATGTTGCTTTTCTATAGAAAACATATTGGGTAAGTAGCCTTAATGGGCGGTGTCAAGTACAATTCGAAGCACTTTTGGTACTATTTTTAATAAACATACAATATTACATAATTTAAGACATCAACTGAGGGTGTTTGATAGAATTTCAATATCAAGTTTGGATTGTTGAGATTTTGTACATTTCCCTATATTTCGTCACTAACGACCTGGAGTTCGTCCTTCGACATCTTAAGGCGTTTGAGTACACGAATGAACTCGAACTGACCAAACTTATCAACACTTTATTAATATACTATATGTATTTTACTATTATATAATTAACATACTTAAACATTATCAACACTTAATTTTTTAGCCGCCATCTTTATTTAATATTTTTATTTGTTTAAAACCATCGAATACCAACGGAGAGTAATTTCCTTACAAGAAAGGTCAAAAATTCTAGATCGATTTGAACATGACTAGAAAATCTTAGAAATTCCGAAATAATTTAATTTAAATCAAACTACCATTTCAACCATTGTATGCATATCAAAACTGGAAACTGACAAATAATTTGACGCCACATAAAACAGTCAGGTAGTTTCTAAGAATAAAGATCCAAAATCACATCTCTAAGAATCTTCTTCAATTTTAGTTAGAATGCAATACACGTGTGATCCCTTATTATGGGTCAAGGCATTTTTAACATTCCTCTTCTAAAGGAAGCGGAAAGTGCTTTAACACGTTATTCCTGATGCTGCTTGAAGAATTTGAAGCTATTCATCTGTGTCAACTCATAAATTTAATTTAAGAAAATTGAAGGCTGCTTTCAAGATGTATCATTTTTCTTTGATATCTTTAGAGAATTTCTTAACGCATGCTTACGGCTATAATATTTTATCTCAAAGTAGACACAGATCGACTCATTCATAAAATTAGCTGTCAGATACACGTTTATCATACAAACACAATAAATATTTAGATGATTTTTATTTCCAGTGATGATAAAACTGCGAATCATTAAATAATCAATACTTGAGTTTAATTAAAATCTCACATTTATGATAAATGAATTAAAATTTTATTATAAAAATAGATGACATAAGCCTCATAAAATAGACTTGAAAAATTATTTGTTTGCCAATAGTTTATATTATATTATATTTATATTAAAATTATCAATACAAGCTGGTTGCCCTACTTCCACCCGTCATGTGTATGCAGCCGCTGTTTCACGACCGCCTTCCATAACGCAATAACGATCAAGAAAAAAAAACAAATTTACTTCTTGCATAGCCATTTAGCGATATTAAGTATCTTGTGTATACGTATATTGATAATCCGCCGTAGCGCTAGGGTTTAATCTACTTCACGTTGAATCTAAAGAGAAATCGAGAATATCCCGCTCCCCATACGATAGCCGTACAATCCGGTGAAAAGGGCAAAGACATCAGGTCATCAAAAAAATATTCCAGACAAGTGGCCCCAGGACAGAACCTTGGGTGCACCTCATCGTAATTTCCCTATGAATTGTGGTAAAACTGGACATATATGTTATCTTCCTCTTGCTAAACAGCTTTGTATCAATGCAAAGAGGTTACATAGAGATACATATCTATCTCAGTCTTAGCTTTGCCAGTACCAGCAACCACCACGCGTTGTGTAAACGCCCCAGCAGTATCCAATAAAATTTCCATGACCAACTTAATTGCCAGAGTTTTCTACTGATTTTATCACAAAACGTATTGCATCCTAGGTTAACTTACTGGGCCTAAATCCAAACTTTTTATCATAAATAGGGCAGTTTGCACTCAGTGAGATTCAATTTTGGTGCATACTATTCTTTCTAATACCTTCTTTAGAATGGGAAGGATGGTAATTGGACGATAAGCTTTTGGGCTACTTAAAAGGTGAACACTAGATTTGGCAAATCACAAAAAGCAGTCCCTTCTTCCAACTGTCAGGAAATATGCCACTTTCCATGCAGTCTCGGTAGATCTAATGTATCAATAACTTAATGATTTTAATTAAATAAATAAGACCATACTTAATACGTAATATGTGTATAGTGGTTTTATCAAGACCACCTTTAAGTGGAGCTTTATTATCTAATTTGTCTTATATGTAGATGCGGAAGTCAATCACCACATAAAGATATGTACATTTTTGACAAGCAAAAAAAAAATGTTCGTACTGTCTTCATTTTATCATTATTTAATTAAAAGGTTTCATACATTTGACAACGTCAAGGTTCTGGATGTATGCATTTTATTACGAAGTAATTTATTAAGTCGAGTCTACTTATATATCGCATCATAGCAATATTTATGATGACATTGAAGTAAATCGTTCATCTTATTGGATTAAGAAATATTTTAAATTGAACAGGTATAATATACATTAATTTTCTCAAATCAAAATGAATATATTTGAGTATTTTTAAGAAGGGTAGCTTAATAAAAGTTACCGTCAAATTAAATAGTAAAAAGTAGTATCCAAGTTCATCTAACTTATAATCAAATCAAGGCAAAGATAGAACTATGTAGATATTTCCTTTCATCTTCCTAGAGAAATAATCTAATAAGCTTTAACGGCAGTCTCAATTATCTAATAGAATCACTAATCGACTACTGTCTCTTTATTGTACCGTACTATTGGAAAGTTGCAATTCTCAGAACGTATAATGTCGCTAATTTTCTCACCACCTATTCGACTAACAGCAACTAAAAGCAGCTCGAACACTTTAAAATTCGATTAGACTCACTTGCACGTCGCAATCTTAGGCTACGATCTTCCTCAGGAACTAATTAAATTATCAATATAAAGTGAACAACAATATTCGGCAAATACTTTACTGCCACAAGTTTCATTATGAAGATGTGAGAATTCGATGAGTCAACAATTATATTACATTTAATATCACACAAAGTCGATATCGCCAAATCTGGAGATTCATAAAATTATTTCATTCCTAATATTCAGTTTATATCAATCCAATGTCATATATCATTTTAAATTTAATAAAATACCCACGTCAAACAATGCAATGAAGTTGATTCTTTTGAAATATATAAATAATAACGAAAAGAAATAATTATGACTCTCTTTATATTGCTATAAACATTTTATTTAGTAACCATTTTTAGATAAAAATCAGAAAAAAGATTTCAGACTGAAGTTTCATCATAAAAGTATTCCTTTTTATATTTCTTCGTCTTAAGATTACTTAAACGTATACTATCTTTACGTTAACAATTTATTTTGTAATATAAGATTTCATAAACCTATTCCTGAAATCATTTGTTGTAAGTATAAAATATTTTTTTTTGTAAAAACTCTATGGTGGCTATCGCCCTTTATTTCAAAATCAAAAAACGACATTACAAAATACGATTAGAAAATAAAATAAATCTTGCCACTTCATTATAACAAAAATAATTTCATCACATACATTGATTGTTGCAGAATCATATTTTTCTAGCTAAAAAGTGGCATCTTTTCCATTAATGATTTTTGTGTTGTATAGTACTTTTGTATGTGGTCATACAAAAATCAAGTTCCAAACGTTCATCTAAATGGATCCTATTTTTATCGTTTTGTCTTAATTTTAATCTACTGAAATACTATTTTATTTATATTAATGTTTTCAATGCCAGATTAAACAATGTAAACAAATCAATGACGTTACAATATACTATAACATTATTTTAAAAAATTATCGTTATTTTGCAGCATTTATTTCTAGAAGACACTTACTTACTAAAACGCATTAGATTTGTAATGGTAATTAACTTGTTATTGATAGTCAGTCGTTTCATTGCTGTAAAATAAGTGCTTCATCTTTCATCACTTAATTTTTTTTTTAATATATTGATTAACATGTAAGTTAAGTGAAGACATGTACATATTTTGTACTCAAACTGTTTACTTAGATTCTCAGCAATCCATAGTTTTTTTACTATAGTATACATACCTAGTAACAATGTAACCCGATAATCAATTATCTGTCCATAAATTGATACATCTCTATTTATTTTTTTATGTAAGTAACAATCTAGTGAGTAACTACTTTTTCATTTTCAATACAAATAAACTCACAAATTTGTCCAAAGTATAATTATAACAACAAAGTTACTACCAAATAAAATTCGTTTCCGAAGGATGTACTTTGCATTACAGTGAAAATCATCGTTATAAATAGCAGGCTTGGGAAGATCTTGGTTTTAAAAAGAAAAAAGATCGTGTAATATAAAATTTAAATTTATTTGACCAAAGAAATTCCACCAAAACAAAAGCCGGTAATTTGTGAATTTTCACGAAAGGAATTATGAATATCAAGTTTTTTTGGCAACCACTAAAGAATTTTGAAATAATTCAACGAAATAAAGCGTAATTTTTTTAGTCTCGCAGTGGCTTTTATACCTACCTATAATTCCTTTGTTCTCGATTATGCTCCCATTGCGGATGCAAGGATTTTGAGATAAAAGCAAGGTAATGCTTGTATCCTTTGTATCCAATTTGAAATCCTTTGTTCCTTGGAGAATAAATAAAAAAGCCAACGCTAAATAGAGTTCGTGAATAATAGAGAAAGAAAAAAATGCCAAATGAGTAATTGAAATTGATCATTAGTTGTTTAGAAATGGTATAAAAATAAAACCTAATATTTTCACAATAACACTTTTTGCAGCATAACTATACAGTGTCGATTTTAGCTTAAACAAAAACATTTCAAAATTTCCATGATGATTTTTTAACAAGGTATCATCATTCTTTGCTCGAAAAAATCATAAAGGCAATTTAAAATTAATACATTTTAACACAAAATATAGCTTTAATATTCTCTATAGATTTGTCGGTAACTTAGTGAAAAATTTTTTTTTATATAAAATTTAAGTTGATAACTTTGTTATTCCACTAACTGTATTACTAAATTTGAATGTGGCACATGTTTCGCTTCTTCATGAAGCATTTTCAAACTAACTGTATTGCAATGTTATTAATATATAAATTACCTTGTCATCTGAAGATGATTCTTTAAGCAGCGAAACGCTTGTCACATTTAATAAACAGCCAGTACAATAACAAAATTGTTAACTTTATATTTAAAATGTAGCTTAATCTTAATCATGTGTGAATACCAGTTATTATCGCTTATTTATAAGATTTTTTATCAATATTTAAAATTTGACAATTCATTTTGCATTATAACTTTTATGTAAGATTTAATACCATTGTTTTGGAGATTTTTAGGCTGATGAATTCTTTAAATATTTTCGTTTTATTTTTAGAGTCAAAATTGATTTCCGAAATTCAAAAATTGCACTATGATGTCCCATACATTAAAACAATAAAATATTATCTATTATAAATATGCAACAATCTATAACTAAGTATCGGTGTTCTATAACCAACAATCTTTAACCAGGAATATGTAATCTTTTAATTTATATAAATATCTTGATTACTTTTCACTCCCGTATAATATAATTATTATTACTATTGTACATTTTAATACTTTTAAATTTTTTAGATAATGTTTTTTTTTATAAAAAAAGGTTTAGTTAACAATAGCCAGGTGTATAAGTAGGTATTATCTAAAGAATAGAAATCGTGATTCAATTAACATATTTGTGTATGATAAATACTAAAATCTAGAAATTCCCGTATTTCTTTAATCCAGTCACTTAATTCAGTAGAAGAACTGCTTTACATTCAGGACGTCACGTTTCGTACAAATCTTTTTAAAAACGTGTCCTGATTTGTTACCAGGTTAATTCTACTGAAACGAAAGGACAAAGGTAAATAAATAAATGTCGTAAATATTTTTAAATAAAAATACGATTCATGGAATCGACTAGGAATAGCTAAATTTTAGAATTGACAAATAAAATTAGTAATCTCAAGCCATACAATATTAATAACGAAATAAAGATAATTGATATTTTCGCATTATGTACCTCTGCTTCTTTATTTTTCTATATATTTTTGCGCAAACCTTTCTGTATTGAATTTGCATTGGATCTTTTCTATTTTCGTCGATTGGATTTCATTATATTTTTTTCTGGGGGAAAGTTAATCCCATGCCAAGTACGTGACATGAATAAGTGAACGATATGATAAAACTCGTTTTGGGGCAAGTAGGTCAAATGAAGACCATGATTAAAATAACAAACACTTTTTTAATGATATAAAAGTTAGTTTACAATTTAATTGTTTACCAACATCTTATTTAGCATGTCGTTTGTATTACAATTATTATATCATTATAATTTTTGAAGCCACTTTATCATATGACCACAAAATTTTTGAAAATGAACATCTTAGTATCTGGCTTTCGATAGGATAAGGTTAAGAAATGAAAAACTAACAGTTATAATTAAATTATTGAAAAAATATTTCATCCCATATAATTTCTATTTTAGATTGAGACGATGATGTAAATTGTTAACAGTAAAAAAATTTATAAGGAATAGAAAATAAATTTGAATAATAATTATCCAATTTGTTTAAAGCTAAACAAATATAAACCTTAATGCAAATTGAAACAACACAATAGTTGTACGAAGTATATCTTAAAACCATCATTATTACTGCATTAGTGAAATATTTTTTATTTGTAACATAAATCTCTGAAACAATCCAGATTGAAAATTGAATTATGAAACGTGTTGTCGATTATAATCGTACATAACAAACTTTTTTAATAATGAAAAATAAATTTCATGAACTTTTCATTTAGTTCCATATTTCTTCTCTTTGTTTCCATACCTTGACTTTAATTCTTTTTTCCCTTTGAAGAAATGTGAATAGGTAGATACTAAAAAAGAAAAGAATAAAGATCAAACAGAATTCAAAAGTTAATTTTCGTGAATTTGAGTTACTTTCAACAATGAAATGTTTAAGCGATGGTAGTTATTAAGAATACCATATTTTGTTTAGTTTCTAAGTTATCAACAATAATTAATCGAAAGGATGATCTTTAATAGCATCTAAATTGAAATAAATTACATTGTTTACTGACCCATTTAGTTCACCTTTGCTACGCTTTAAGTTTTTGCATCTTAACGAACAATCCACCTGTGTATTCAGATCAAATTGACCCTTGCTTTGTCTCGCAGCATTGTTATTAATGAGTTTCAAATTTGCATTGAGATCTGAACTATATTCAATTAGAAACACAAAAGCAATTCCTTCCCATTACCTCTTACACAATTTGTGACGTCAATGTATTTACTAACTGTAATATAGACAATTATTTGCATAAATTCTATATCCCAAACAATTGGGTAAAAAATTATCACACAGTATTAGATTTTTTGGTTTACCGAATACATTTTGTGATGAATAAAAAAAATTTACATAAATTATGTCATTTTTAATTTACGTTCTATAACGTATTTTTGTGTTTAAAATGGACCAGAAAACTATTGTTTCATGGTAAACGATCTTGTTGTTTGAATTTCATATTTTTAAAGTTTCAGAAATGGCAAATGAAAACTAAAAGATGAAAAGCGTAATATAGATTTTATACCGAGTTTTAAGTTTATTTGGCAGAGGCTACATTAATGGAAGATACGGTCGATGGCACGGTGTTATAAAATTTTAGATATGACCCCCTGCCGAGTTATAACAACAAACTATAAATACCATTGATAGGAGAATGTCGAAGAACACAGTGAGTACAAAAGGATCTGACTTAATGATATGACACAAAAAATGTATTAAAATTGGTCCTTTGCAAGTGTTTTTTTCAATGATTTTTTTTAAATGAAAAGGATAACGCTCTGCGACTATTGTATTATGGATATTTGTATAAATTGATTTTGAAAACTTTTTATAGACAAAAGTCTTTCCACTTGATCTAACCATACTAAAAAAAATGGTAAAGAAAGGTAAACCTTTTTCTATACTGATTGAATAAGTATTTACTTGGTAGAACTCCATTATAATAGGGTAAAATGTTAACGTATTTAGTTCTACAAAATTTTATTAAGTAGTTGATAGATATCAACTAGCTAATAAAATTTGATATTTTATCCTATTCTTCTTTCTATACTTACCATTTTTGAAAACAAAAATTGAGCTTTCGAATTACAAAACACGTTGGATACTTATATATCAATATCCTCAATTCATATTTTGTTTCTTATAGGTGAAATTAATCAATTTATATTAAAAATCCACAAATATATCATTAACGCTATGTTAATCATAAAAAAAGAGATTGTAATTGAACACGTTCAACCAATATTAGCAAAATTAATCAATTTATTTTCGAATATACCTGGCAACTATGATAACACAGAATAGTTATTCAATATTGAGTGCTAAAATTCAATAGAGAAGCCATCGAAAGCTTTTCTGAAACCTGATCAGCATTCGTATACCTCGATTCGCGGCAGACATTTCAAATAAGCGTTAAAATAAGGGATCATTTGATTTTCTTCTCCGGGCTTACTACCATCTCCCTTCTACCTATGTGATGCACGAATAACAGTATATGTGACCAATTTAATTTGCATTATATTGTTAGGTAGTGGACAATGCCTTCATAAACAAAATACATTCATTTTTACTTTACACAAATAATAACAATACAAATGAACGATTTATTACTTTACCCTATTTTTATACCAATGCATGTTTTCTTCTTAGATCATACCACAACTGATGTGGTGAGTGGTGAGTATAGTCATCAGATGACACCACTAAGATTTTCACCTTGGAATTTTTCGCTTCCTACTGGGTTTCACCGTCGAATTAATTTCATAGATTGTACTCAACCATCCTGCAGAACACGAGGACGATCTATCACACAAGAATGTAGACACGATTAAAGCACTCCCAAAGCATCGCATCATTCGCAACGTTAAGCTGATTGATACATTCATTAAACTTTTCATAAAGGCAAACCACCATATATTTATTCGAATTTAATTAAACCGTTAAACTGTTTGTCATGTGTCATGATTCGTTGGCGTAAAAGAATGCTGAAGTAAAAAACTGTGTTGGCAATAGCTTTCAACATTAAATACTCGACAGTATAAAAGCAAAACCTTTTATTATTAGGTTCATTTCACTTCATCTTGTTCTAAAAAATTGATGTGTGAAGAATGATGAAAAGTTTAAAGTCGTAGTGGTAGTTGGATACAACTTGATATCTAAGTGACTAATATTTTATGAGATATTTCCATTGTTTATTTACATATTTATATAAATATTGAACATTCTATATAATAAATATTACTCTTCATCTTATCGTTACTTCAGTTCAGATGTAATAACGAAATGAGGTTTTTGATACATTTAATATTCTACTGTAAATCAAGGATTATTAAAAAAATATTTATTTTATGATCGTAATTCTATATTTTTCTAATATTAATAATTTCGGTTTCAAATGTTTTCAAAGGATTTTCGCAGCTTTCATAGTTTAAATCTCAAGTAATAATAACCACTGTCATTCTAAAATAACCACAGATTACCCCTTGTTACATTTTACAGCTGGTAGATATCGGTATGCTAATCATTTCCTCATACATCAAAAAATCAAAAAATTTAACTTGTTACACTTTGAAACTGAGTTATCGATATAATAATTATACATGTATAATAAAATATTGTTCATATCCAAGTCTTTGGGTACCTTAAAAATGAAACCTGCAATGGTTTCAAAACGTCGGGTAAAAACATGGTATTATCCCATAACATGTAAACACAAAAAAAAACGTGAAAGCAGTAAAACTTTTATGACTATAATACTGAATATATTGCTGAGATATAATATACTAGTAACTGTACCCGTCATAGATGACGGTATTGAAATTAAAATATTGAATGTCTCAAGTAGCTAAGTACGTCGGAACTGTATGTGCATGAGAAAATTTCATACCTACGTGTGATATGTGATAATAATAAAACGTCTACAAGAATGAATTCCGCTGATTGCTTCACAACATCAAAGAAAAAATCGCCACACTTCGTACGTGTGCTAAAAACTAAGTAGATTAAAACATTTAAGTCCCTATATAAATACCAAACAAAACAACAGATGTGTGAGTTTTAAGTGTATCTTGTATCGAAACCATCTATTGACTTTCACAACACGTGATTTTCACAAGGTTTCAAGCTACCCGTGATTGGCGCCAATTTAAATGCCTTCCTCTAAACTTTTACTCTAAAGGAGTTGCTCTTTTCACAGGAGAAACTTGGATGGGACTTCTTTATCTTGTATGGACTTGCTATTCGTTACGTATCGGCTGCAGGCTTTAAATCGGCAAGTACATTTGAAAGTCGACGACGGTCTTTAAAAACCAGGAAATAGGAAAGTTTTCGTTTGCGCTGCATTTTAAATGCTTCCGATAAAATTTGCTCCATAAAATTTTCAAACTTTTATACGATTTATTCTGCAACGTTTTATCTTTGATTCTCTATCATTTTTGTACTCGTATATAATAGTTTAACTTATTTTAAACATGCCTTTTTATACACAAAATTTTCAGTTGTCAGAGAAAAATTTTAACAAGCCAAAAAAGCATTCAATCAATTAAATTTAACCAATGAGCTACTTAAAAAAATCAACCGAGATAATTTCACATATTCCTAATAATATGTGATAGCTTATAATAACATTATAATAATGCGTCAGTCACTAAAGGCCCGTATTTTCTCCATGCTCAATTTCCCGTGAGATAGTTAGTCATTGTGTCTATTTTTTAACGTTTTAACGTCGCTGTTGTTGTATCAAACAAAATTGATGTTGTCTCTTGGAAGCTGTTTAGCTTAATCGTTAGATTGATTTATGGCAGAAGAGAAAATATCGACACAGGGAAGCCATCGGATGGAAACTATACCAACTTTTTCGCTCTGAACATTGAATGGTTGACTTAGGCGCTTCATGTGAAATTATTTTTAAAATAAAACGTATTTATTTACTTTTGTCACATGCTTTGACTTTTCTATTGTGCTCTAATGATTATATTGTGCGAAATTGTGAAATAAACTCTGTATTTCAATTTAATTAGTTGTATTCTACAGCCAAGTGGTGAAAACTCATAGGGTTTCAACCTATTCGGTTGCAGGGTATGGGGTTGAATACCTTACTGGACATTTCATAATTCGAGTCATAATTCTGTTTCCAAAGGCATGGACGTTTGTGATGTGTATACTCCATCTCACATATCCTAAAAACGGTTTGTTTAGACAGCGAGAAACAACCTCTTCTTTCTATAATTACCATATACCATAAATACAAATTGAGCAACTAAATAACAGCTAGATATAATAAAAAAGAGAAGATAAAGGATCCACAATATATGCTCCAGGTTGGGAGCATGTATTCTATAAAAAGATTTATTTTAAAAATAGGATTCTTTAAATATATTTTTAATGGAACGAATATGATGATGATTTGCAAATAAATTATTTAAATAAATAAAAAGCATGAGGTAAATAATCGAGCATGTTTTTTTGTAACTTTTCCATTAAATGTTCTCATAGTTTACATTGTTCTTTCATTTATTTTTATTATTCACGGTCCCTCGAAACTGTAATGTCTGGATGTCAGTGTAGTTTGTTAACATTGGAATGCTTATTTGGTAGAAGAATGCTTTTTCTATTTCAAAAAGTACTTCTTCTGCCTTACCACAAAGCTCAATTGCGTTGATAGGTGATAGACAGCGGCGAACCGCACTCGACATGGACAATGGTGGTTCAAACCGAACTTTGTCACGAATCGTGACGTACAACTTACGTAGATGAATATCTATTTGGTCATGGGCAAACAGAATATAAAGTTTTGCTATACGTTTTTGCTCCATGAATTCTTGTCATCAATAGTTTAACCAATTTATGCTGTATGATAACGTTTTGAAGTATTACATATTTACCAGAGTGTAAGTTTCGAAAATGAATCCTTGAATAAACAATAAACTGCTTTTACTTTATAACTAGAAATGAAAGCTTCTTTTGCGGTAAAAAATATATTATTCCTCCCATAATTATTGAACTTTTCCAGAGTTACAATTTTTTTATGGTCAGTAGACTCTTAATCCCAGCTATAAAAAAGTGAATACATTTTTAGCATATAGTACATATTCTACATTTTATTCTAATATAAAAAAGAGATAGTTTTGATTAGATAATAATCATGTATATATTTGTATTCTTGTATGCGAGTTAATTTTCACTAGATTAATGTAAGATAATTATTGTTAAGGAACTCTTTGCATATATTATAATAAAATTCTCACTATATAAAAACAAGTGATTTTGTTGTTTTAATAAAATAAGAAATATGTAGGTACTTCAAACAGATTTTTCATCATTCATTATTAAATTTAAAAAACCAAAGCTCAATCAAATATTATCGACTTAATTGAAGAAAGCTTTTACAGATCATGATAAAACTCATCTAAACGAAAGGTGATTATTATTTCATTATTTTATATACATCTATGTACAGTTAATTACATATAATCAATTTATTTCACTACTTGTTCGGTTGTTAATTAAAAAACTTTAATAAGTATACTGTTACAGTATTTAGATTAAATTTATTTAATACATAACGTAAAGAGGAAATAGGTTTTTTTCCCATGTGGCAAAAATTGTTAATCGTTTACCGTAGCTTTAATTTCATGAAGCGTGGATTTTTAATAACTGTACATTATATAACGGAGTATTTTTTTACACTATTGATTTTTTTTCCATCGAAAAATTATAGTTTTCAAACCTGTCTAGTCAAGAGCTGACTCCTGTTTTTTAGATATATTTTTAACCGCTTTATGTCCTGACTATTTTTAAGTATATTGTATATGTTAAGTACAATTTTGCTTTAAACATCATAAAGGCGACGAAAAACGATTAACGATTCTCACAAAATGGAAAACAAACCTACTACATCCTCTGAAGTGTTATTTTAGTATTATTGATTCAAAGGTAATTAAACGTTATATCATTCGATTGTATGCACATATTATTAGGTGACAATGTAGTATTAGGTACTTGACAATCTAATAATGAAAGTTAATGATTAATTCACCTTATGAAAAATTTAATTATTTACTTTCAACGCATGCGACGGTCAGGATCTCAACTGATCGAGAGTTGAATTTAACGAGAAAACTTTCCTCTGAAAATAATTAAATTTATCCATTTTAAGAGCAAAAAGAATTTAAATGTTCAAGCTTAGAGATGTTTCCCCACTTCCTGCAGGCTTTTTAAAAAACAGGGTATGGAGAGAAATTTTAATTAAAGCAAGCATTCCCTGAAAAGGTACGTAATCTTTTAATTCTGTGAAAATAATATTAAAGAATAACACTCTTACTCATCAAATACTTTTACGCGTAGAAACAGGTCAAATATTTTAGCTCACCCGAAAATAAAAACACGAAACAAAATACATCATACTCTTCAAAGAAATGGTCTTCACATTTCATATGACATGCAAATGACATAAAACTTTGTATAAACATTCTTCAAGTGCAAATTCGCCTAAAGCGCAATTTTATTTAATGACTAAACACTTTTTCTAAACTTATACATAATATTATTGTATGCACAGCAGGTATTGAAGTTTATATGTTAAAGTATGAGTTTGTGACAAAAATACTTTAATTATTACTATAGTAAATGTTGGCTGAATAATTTTCCCAGTGACTTCTTAGCATGTGCTAGTTTTTTTTTAAATAAACACCTTTTGTCCTAGTTTAGCTGCACTGTGCTCTAAAGCTTAAAAGTTTTGTGCAGTTGTTCTCTTTGATGCAATAGTAGTTTATAGTCAGCTAAAGCTGGAAATATACCTTAGCAGTAACGTGTTTTTTTTATTTATTGTTTATACATCTTTTATTCAACATTTCAAAAGTTTCTGTATCTGAAATATAAAACAATGATGAATTCATATTTTCTTAAAAAATCATTTAATTGATCAATTATTTTTTTGAGCTATTTACATATTTACAATATCATTCTCATGAAAAATAACTTCTGTCTATGTTAAAAAAGCTTACGTTTTTTTCTTTCATTGAACTATAATACTTTTTCTAAAATTCTTAGAATCTCTCTCACAACTTTACAGCCGAATTTAACCGTTAAAATAATGTTAACCAAAATATGATTATCTTAGCACGTTGGTGTTGATAACATGTTTTTACTGTAATTGCAATATTGTCAATAATTATAGAATTGTATAGACATTACTGATTTATTTCAATATCAATCAAACAATATATCATAGTAAACACAAAATAATGCATATTTTTTTTATTTTAACCAGATACAGTATTTTCTTACTCCAGAAATATTGTATTAAATCTAAGCAATATTAATAACATAAATTTTGAAATCTTTTCAAAGAGAAAATTAAATTAAAGACTATATTTTCTGTACAAAATAAATAAAATTCCTAATATCTTGTTGCGGTGCGTCACAATTTATAACATGTTGACATTATAATTACCGCAATTGCACATTCCGTAAATTTTCAGACATTTGAAATTGCTTTTTAAACTTGGCGGCCATACATCTCCACAGAACTTCTTAACCCATAAAGCACCTGCTTTTTCATCAACATTCCAACAACACCGCAACACACATGCGTGACACTTATAAATGGCGAAATTACACTAAATATGACAGTATGTCACAGATTACGAAGTTACCGAAGAAGAAGCAGGAAAATTTCAAATACATATTTGCTTGCAGTCAGAAACTATGAGAATGTTTCTACAGAATCAACTTCACTCGTAATAATTAAAAAGCTTGTGGAAAACTTCATTTAATGCAGAATTGTCATAAAGTATATTTTTCGAATGATCAGAAATGGTTTTAATATAACATTTAATTAAAAATTGATAACTTAGTTATTCCACTTGTTTCCACCAAGTGAAATAACTAAGTTATCAATTTTTAATTTAATTTTATATTAAAAATGAACTTCTACAAAGTTAATGCCGAATCCATAGAAATGGTTTTGTCAAAAAAAATAGTTTAGCACGAATAAATATTTTCTACTAATTGCCATATGTACATTATATGACTATACATCAATTTTGACGTCATTATATACAGTTTTCATATCCTTTTCAAATGAAAATTTTTTGTGATAAGACAACTTGTATTTATTTGAGGACATGAAGTGTAACTACAAAATAGTACATGAGTTTGTTCTTGTAAACACTAAAGTATCACGATTGTTGAAAAGTAAATATGTTTTTCTAGAATTTCACTCTAAAAATAAAAATTTAATTTTGGGAAAACTTAAAAATAATGTTATCCGGTTATTTATTTCTTAACTATAATTACAAACAACACATTATTGAAGTACTGACACCTTTAAATGCCAATTTAATACAATGGATTTTATTTCTTAAATTACATATACAATATTTTAATTAAAAGGAAACTTTTTGTCTATGTTACCTCACTTTCAAACGCATGATTTGACTATACAAGAACATTAATGAGAAAGTAAATATGAAAACCACTAGCGCAACCATCAATCAGCGCTTGAAGTTTCGAGCCACATTAACCGCGAGGTTATGACACTAAATTGAAAATTATATTTAAGGTGTGTGTGACCTTCAACTGATTTCTCTTCTTGAAAATTTGATTTAACGCACGTTTTCAATTGTGTTATATTTTGGAATAATCCGCATACCGAAATAATTTCTGACAAAACGTCGTTTTTTAGAAAAGCAACATTTCTGTGTCCACTGTTTTGAGGCTGAATAATTGTTTTTATAAATATCATTCCAAATACATTAGTAAATGTAAGAAGTATCAGCATTAAATAAAATATAGTGAAGAAAACTTGTCAAGCTTGTTTCAGAATACTCGAAATAATCATTAATTTCCAGCACCCATTTGCAAATATTTTTAAGACACTTTACTGAGTTCTTTGTGCAAAGAAACATATAATTTATTTTAATTTAAAAAATAATCCTGATCATTATAAACATGTGGAAGTTTTATAAAAAAAATTGGTTTTATTTTTAAAATACGATGCCTTTCCATCAAAAATTAACAGTTAACACGTTAAAAGTATAGATATATTAAAACTAACGGTGAAAATAGTTTTTCAGAACACTTACGATATAAGTCTATCAAACTATAAGATTTTCATTTTATGCAATATTATAGCTAGCAAAAGCTTTACTGTTGTATTTTTTTAAGGAAAGCAATGCATCTACACACACAACACACGTATTTTACCACACCTAAACAAACTTTAAATTTCGTTTCCAATCCATTTATCAGTAAGCCCCACAAAACCGATTCTGTATAATTTCAACATCGTCTCTGCATCTAAATGATCCTAGAAGAACATAGTTTCCAGTTACAGTCGAACCTGTGTATTCTTTCAGCACAATCATGTAATAGATTTCATACACTTACTCCTATAAATTTAAGCTCACGTTTTCACGAATCGAAAAACCAAAACTATTTCACGAAAAAATACTCTCGTTCATACGCATTTCTCATATCATCGTACTAATATTTCAATATCTCGGAACAAAACTCATAAAATTCTATCACTTTTCTTTCCTTTTATCTCTCTCAATATTTATATTACTGAAATGACATTATTTAGGCTCCTGATATTATTAATTGAATATCTGAAAAAGGAACTGTAACATGAACGAGTATTAAATACTTTCATTGAGAAGATAACATGATGTCTTTATTTGCGACTAATAGTTATTATCAGACGTTTCAATATCTTTGAAACTTTAATAATTAAGGGTTATTTAAAAGCAATTCTAAAACGACCAACGTTCTTATTCTACTAAATTTTTATGTGTAGGTGTTTAAGTAACTACCAATTTCTAAAAAAATATTAGATTTCTAATAACTAATCCATGAATCTTAGACATCCTGTAATTTTAAAACGCTTAGACAATTACGTTTTATATTTAAAATAAAATGTAAAACATTCTGTTAATCCCTTAAATATAACTATTAGTTGTTAAAGAATTCGGTAACTATTTTTATAACCACTAAACATGGTTTGAGTGTTTATTTTAATTATTCTGAAAGATTAATAATTGATATCTTTTAATGCCTAAACTGTTCACGTAAAAACCCATGAAAACATATCGGTGCTCAATTATTCATATTTGAATAATAAAAATTTATTAGAAACGCAACTTTACTATGAAAACAATTGCTCACGGAAAACCCGAACCTGACAAAATCTTTCGGAGAAATGAATGAGTATTGTGTGCTAAAACAAAACACGAACAGTATCAACAGTGCTGAGGTTTTTGTTTTTTACGTACGACCGTCATTTTGACATGAACACGCTACGCGTGTCCTGAGCACAAAGTAGATGTACGTATGGACACACAAAGCGTGTTCTTAACACGGAATGTGTTAACTGTAAATTCTTGGTAGGAAAGTAATAAATTTATAAAAATAAAACACAATTTTTATGTACTTATTCCAAAACCATCAGTTGAAAATGCTTGAAACGACTGAAACAGGTTCGGATCACTTTATGAAATTGTTAAATTAGATTTTGTTTTATGTTTTTACATAAAAAAAGATTTGTGTTTGATTTTTTATCAACGTTAGCTTCAGCATACAAATCTATTCCAAAATAGCTTAATATGTATTTCTGTAAAACAAAAAAAAGATTGCTATCATTGTTTTCGTATTCTTCCATTTTTATCAAATGGTATACATTTTAACATACGTATTGCCACAACGCTACATTTTCTTCAATAAGTAGGAAAAAAGATCATAATGTAATCCCGTTTTTCCGTCTCCACTCGTATTATTCGGTTTCTTAACTGTCAACCCAACAGTTCAAATACATTTTCTTCCCGTCTTTATCTTTGCACATTCCATTTTAGAGTACTTTATTAATCTTTTTATTTTTGAACTTACTATGACGATACTTTCTTTGCTTTTCTTAAATTATAAAAATATCATTTTTTTACAAAAAGTCTTATACATCAAAGTTAAGGTTGCAAATAAAAAATATTTTCAAATAAAAAATTTACAAACGGGATCACCATTACAGGTTATTTTATACTGAAATAACTTAAAAACTTACTGATGTAATTTCACTATTCATATTATACTCGTCGGTTCATCGGCTCATATCAAAATAAATGAATATCAATAATTAAAGTAGTAGCAATAATACCTTTATAAGTTTCTTATACATCTCATTTCCGTTCATTTTTATCATTCTTTAAATAAAGTTCAATTTACAAGCAAAAGCGGTTTTATCACTTTAATATTTTTTCTTTTAACCTTAAAAAAAATACATACATAATTAATTTTTTGTCCAATAATCATAAACATTTTTTTTTCTTTTCTAAACACTTTTCAAGTGGAAGCTATCATTTTATGTATTGAAAATATAACATAAATCGATTTTAAAAAATTGACTAGTTTTCAAATAAATATTTTTAAATAAACGCACAATGTTATAAACGACTGTTTTTTTCTTTACTTTTATCTTGCTTTTCAAAGATTTACTCATGTTTTTTTCTGTTTTTAATTAAAAATAAACCAGAAGAATTTTTTAATTAATGTATTCAAAAAGAAGTCCTCAAAATAAAAACATGCAAAACCCTCTCATTACCGACGTGGCGCATTTTTTTATCTTTTACGTTTGAGTTCATCGAAAAGTATTTCCGTAAAATTCTATCATTTCTTTATCAAGGCGAGAGTTCTGGAGTATTTTTACTTTTCTCATGACTGTAGAAAACGTATCGTTATCTTCTATTACGACAATCGTCAAAGATGAACTCATAATGATTAGGTGTAATTCACATTTCCCTAACTTTTTCTTTGATCACTTTTTTCTGCTTTCAAGATATCACACATTTTCTTGAAACTCATTATTTGGTCTTAAAATCGTAAATGGAAATTTAAGAATTCTCATTAGGAAATGATTTTTATAAAAATAATTGGTAAAATTTATTTACGTCTACATCTCACATAAAGTAACTCAAAATGTGTTTCTGTGTGAATGTAATTATTAATAAAAAAAATTATCAGCTCCAATACCAACACAAATGAATGTTCAAATGAAGGAAACTTTTCTTATTGAAAATCAAATTACCAAGGGTATTGCTCTCAGCTTATCAATAACATAATGACGATTTTCCTGATCTTTAGTATTCTCAGTGTACAATTACTAATTTTTATTGTTTTATTCTAATTATCCAAATAATTTTAAGTACAAATGGATCAGTGTTTTATTATTTTATTAATGATATTTAATTTAATCTAACCTAATCGTTTGAATTTTTAAAATCATTCAAATTAAATTTTATTTCAATCTATTGTTTTAAGAAAAATTATAATATGAACACACTCAGCAGGTCTATTAGTAAAAAAATAATGTTGACACAGAAAAAATGTACGTTTTGAAAAATACAGTTGTATATGTTGAATACAAACATATTTTAACCAAAAACTGAAGGGATCAATAAATCATCTAATGCTGTAACAGAAGATCGCAATAAACCTTATGAGCTCACCTGCTACAGATGGATAAAAAAATTTAAAAAATCTTTATAATCTGAGTATTTTAACATGATGATAAATTAATGTCGCGGAATTTGCATTTAAATGAAAAAGTAAAATTAAACAACTGATAATCTCAATATGAATAATGAATGATCAGAATAACTAGTTCTGATGTATTTCCAATATTTAGTTACAATAGTATTTATTTTATGTTGTACTTACATAGCTACCAATATTTATAGAACTTAAATGTAGATTTATAAATATATTTAAAATTAGATTGGAGTTTTCTGCGACCTTCACCACATTAATGGTATTTTTTTGTCAGATTCAACAAATTCACCACAAGGACACTATCTGTCGTGAGTGAATAATTTTCTTGGTTAATACTGTGCTTCCCTGCGTGAATTCTCATTTTTAGAGACAAACTCCTTATCCAAGCAAATAAAGACAGCAAAAAACCTCACGCGAGGAAGGAATACTCAAAGTCGCCGTGATTTAGCGCATTTCACAGCGGGACCCATAGACAATTCGTCCCCGGGCAATCCGTCGTTGCCTTAAGCATCTTTATACCACTTTTTTCTTCATCTTTGCAAATTTAAATTCAATAAGTTTTCACTAAGATGTTATCAAACAGTGCCCTCTCTCGATGAAATATTTTCTCTTGAGATTTTTCTACAAAAGCACTCATTTATTGCCGCATAAATTTTTTCTTCATTTCAATATCTTAAAAAACTTCTTTGGTAAATATTGTATTCTTTAAATAATTGTGTTACGTACATTATAAACGTAAATCTATTTCAATATTTTTTCGTTCACAATCACATGTTTTAGTCTTTTTTTATAATATTTGTAAGTTTATACGTTGATTACTCTAAACAACATGAATCACAGTAATTGATTTATATATATAGTTCGTTTTTACCATTAACTTAATATATTCTTTTTTGACACTCATTAAAAAATATATATTATAATTGCGTAAACAATAATTATTATATAAGAAATAAGCAAATAAAGTACATTATCCGAATAAGTATCATTCCACAAATTTAAAGTTCTTTTCAGCTCTTCTTATCAAATCCATCTACTACTTATACTATCTGGATGAAAAAAGAAATATTGAAATGAAAGCTTATAAGTGATAGTTTTTATTATCAAACATTCAGATTACAATTTACTGTAAATGTTCAACTTAAATCTGCTTACGTTTATTTACTTGAACAAGCGGTTTCTTTCTTATTAATGTACTGATTTAGTTTTTTTACTTTTCCAATAATTTATTTAGTTTTAGTTGTCTGATTTTTTCCTTTTTCTCTGATGGAGTATTGTTGGTGGTCTAGCAGTTTCAGCGGTATCTTTGCGACTTGGCGGAGCTCTACATTTGGGTAACATTAGTGGCACAATAGAGAAAGTAGAGGCACGCGGGAAGGCTCTGCTGGTACACGGAAACTGGTATTTAGAGTTCCGGAGGGTGGCAATGCCGACGCTTTGTTCGCCGTCTATCGACGTAATTAATTTCCCGAGACATAATTCGAACCTCCGCTGATGATGTGCTCATTTCCGTTGCGTTGTGCTTAAAGAGATAGTCTCTTTTGCCTAGGGGAGGAACCGGAATGTCAAAACGTAAATGCATACCAGTCCCATGCTATAATTTACTCTTATGGATGATTATTACTCATGAAATAGAGGATACGATGAGAAGTTTTACAACTTATATGTATGAGAGCAATTAAATCAGTCGATTATTTTAATGCCACGCTGATTTAGTTTGTGACACATTCAAAACTAGCAGATCGAGTAAATTTAAGGTAACATTTTGATTGGATCAACGGATTTGTAGCAGTATTTTAAATGATTATTACAAAAATTGTTTTATAACAGAATCATACAATTTAATTCTAAAACACAAAAATTTAGCGGACTACAAACAGTCCATAACATATTTATTAGCTCGTTTTAAAAATCAAAAAAGTATGCAGAGTAATGATCGCAAAAATGAGAAAAACATTACGTGATTCATAAAATTTATTCATTATATAAATATTATAAATATATAATTTTAATTTACGAATATAATGGGTTATTTTATAATAATTTTATTAATTGGATACTCTTTCTCATTCTCGAGTCATTTTTTTAGGCTATGAGTACAAAACATGTGGACCTCGCTGAGTAATTACGATTTCAATATGCTCTTGTATTGTTCAATTTGAAAACCACTGCATTAACTTTTCAGCCAGTTTCAAAAACGTTTATTTTTACCTGACGACATTTTCAAGATTTTTGCAACCATTTTTTTAAATACATTCAATAAAAAAATGAATTATACAAATTCTAATAAAAAACTAATGATTTTTCCATTGAGTTGATCATTGTTACATTTAGATTATTCATACATGTAATTATTATAAAAACGTATTTTTTTAAATTTCATTGTTATCATGAATCGAATGAATTACGAGGAACCCAAAAACCATATAACGAGCCCTTTGTTTGACTGTCACGAAATATTATGATAACTAAAGCGATTTTGTATGGAAGTCTTTAATGTAATACGTGACCTTTATGATTTGAACGATGATGCGTATTTTTACAAATTCGCTTTTCTTATTTACATATCATTTGAAAATATCTTTTTAACATCCTTATATTTCTGTTATAAAGATGCACAAAATTTTAAAATAGTTCCAAAAGTCAGCATCTAAGATTTATTTATAATATACGACTACGACATTTGAAAAATCTTTTAGTGAATTTTAAATAATAACTGCGTTACTTATGTATGTATTGTTCAAATTAAAGTTAATTTTCATTCATACAACAATTTGGTTTTAACTATAATTATTTTAAATACCTTCGGGTGTCTGAGACAGACTTTTAGTAAGTGAATTATATCTTTTTGCATTTTTGTAATATTATGTATGCACACAAAATATGTAAACGATATATACGCAAAACTAAATCCAGCCAAGACAAATACATATTTTTTATTCTGTATCATGTAAATCGTATGTAAATATGGTATTTACCAAAAAGCACAATAAGCCAGCGACGGCGGGCTCCTTGCTAAAGGTGGCAAGACTTCGAAGTAGACCGTAGACTGTCTTGGATACTTCAGCTAGAAAACCACTTTTGGAGGCGTGTTGTGGCATAAACTTTTAGACATCTTCAGAAAGCTTGCTATTCAAACTAAGCATATTTTCAGCAAAAGAGTGTAAATACATTACGTTGTCATTGAATATTTGTCTCTCTGAGATGAAAAAAATAAAATTCAAACTCTTTCTTCCAGAATATCAATAATAGAACAAATAAAAAATACTTAAAATATATTTTTAAAAAAAATCAATTTCCTTGATGCATTACTTAAAACCAGTGGTTTGCCAAACTTTATGTTACTACATCTTATATTTGTAAAAAAATCTAGCACTCCCTTTAAATTATAAATTAATAGATACATTATTAAATGGTTTCAGTGTATCGCTAATTTAATTTATTTTTTTAATCCAAATGAAGCGTATGGACTCCTACAGGAGGTATCTCAATGGAAGTGTTTCTACGAGAACTGCTCGTTACTCAGTTCTTCAACCTATCTTCTTATTTTGAAGAGAGTAGGGATAAAATGATATGACTAGGACAGAATTAATGGTTAGAAAATCGCATTCACTACATCCCGTTTTTATGATCGGATGGTTGGGAGGGAATTTTCAAACATTACAAACATCTATGGTTTCGAAATGAAATTTATATTTCTATTGAAATATCAATTTACAAATCTGTCTGTATTAGGGTTTGAACCTTTGAGCTCCGATCAATGACGTCTACCACTAAACCAGGAACCCGGTGAATACACGAAAGCATTGAAGAATTAAAAGACTAAACTTTTTACTCTCCTTTAAATTCGTATGCTCCCTTAGCTTGAAAACCACGGGCGTAGAAAGTCCCATTTAAACGTAAAAGAGCCTATTATCAGTCTTAATTAAATGAATAATCAATAAGATTTATAGTTTCAAAGGTTATTGCATTTATATTTAAATATGAGTCGGCAAAACATCTTTCTTTTACATTAAATATAGTCAAAAAACGAGGTTTTGATTCACGGCTTAAAACTAATCGATTTAAATTGTAATTTAGTCTTTTTCACGGATATGAAATATTTCAAATAATGTAAATTCCAAATTTTTCAAAAATGCCAAATGGCATCAAAAATGTTTATGATGCTGTTTTGATTTCATGAAACTGTTATTTGGAATATGAAAATCAGAGAAATGTTATCATTAAAATGCGAACATTCCATTTCAAAAAAATGTCAGCTAATTTAAATATAAAAATTCAGTAAAAACATCCGTTTTTTCTATATATTCAAAAATGATGCAACGATAAAAGTTACGTTGTGAAAACTGTTATGGAAATCATAGCACAAGCAGAGTGACAGTAACAAACTGTCAATGAAAATCTTTACATCGTTTCTTTTTGCATATTTTTCGACAACGGAAATCGAAAAGTTTAAATAAATGACTACTTCTGAATACAATATTTCATCTCGCATATTGGTTATACATATATAAGATTTTCGTTGTTATTTTTGATTAAAAGAATAAATAATAAATTGTTGTTATTTTTCATTATAATTTTCAAAAGTGTACAAAAATTTCTTTCAGTTCTATCACTCTATATAATAACTATATAATAAACAATATCTATATAATAGACAATATCTAGCGGATTGCTTTTGACACTGTTTTAAAAATTGAAACACAGTGTGAATAAAAGCTTCTGTATTTTAATATTGAATACTTAAAGCTCCAAATGATTAATGTTTTCGCTTAAGAATTATTAAACACATCTACCTATTTCCCCCATCATCAATAGCTTTCATAGGTTGTTAGTTTGATAGATTTCATTGAAGGCAGATGTTCGCTTTATAAAGTTACTCATGCATAAAAATCCGAAACGCATGAATCTTTTCATAAAATTGACAATTAAAGCTCTCCAGCCATTCTGAATATGGGGCAACAAACAGTACCCTCTTAACTTATTATGTTCATTTATAAGCAGTATAAAAATGTATATGATACAAAACCTAGAACATCAGCTTCTGAACATCATCTTAGTATGTTATACTAATTTTCTACAAGTCAACAAAATTATTTTTTTTAAATAATGAAATATTAAACTAGTACTTTTTCAGTTTTCACCTTAGATGTCTTAAATTACTCACAGTATTACTTTGCACCAGCGATCGGTATACATTTATGGATTTGAAATTTAAATTAATACTTGTTAATTTACAATTAAAATCTGTTCAAATAATCATCTTTGTTTGAAAATAAAAGTATGTACCTTATTTATGAACCTGAAATTAAATTTAGAATTTTTGATTCGTTTTTGCTACCATTTCTTTGTTCATTAAAAATAAAAACACGTCAAAAGTGTCACATCGAATGAAAAAACTCTCATTTATGATCTGTCCATGCTGAATCATAATTATTTCAAACCAGTCTTTTGATCATTTAGACTGCTTTGGGAAATTTAATTCTGTGTCATTTTTTATAATTCTATTTCTCCCCACCTTGATATAAATATATTTCAAGGCAAGCACATCTCATCAGAGGCTTTTTAGATTGAAATCATAATAACAAGGGCTACGCTTTTTGTAAGTCAAGTCAACTTAAATAATACGTCAGTGTAAATGGAAGTTGGGCGATATGACAGTGATAAAATCGCCATTAAAGACTTAAATTATATATCATGAAGAAATTTCTTCTGTGATGTTTTAATTATGCCAATTTTTTAGATCTCTGAAAACTTTGTGGACTTTAACATGAAAACATAGCTAATGGAAATCGTAAAAGTATGTATCTACATGTCTGTCGTCAAATAATACATTTAGTTGCGCAAGTTTAAAATACTGAACATTCAAAAACCAACATGATTGTTTTAGAATATTCTTCAAATCATTTTCATTTAAGAATTTTCTGTGTTAATAATAAGTAAAGTTTATGATAGTGATACTTATGAAATGCAAATAACATAATTCACAGGTAACAGCGATGTATATTCAAAATTGTATATAGCCACCAAAAGATGTATGTATTTCGGCTCAATTTTAAGGTTAGCCCATGATATGAGCTAGGTAAAAACTGATAATTGCCATTTTTGCATTTGTTGACGGCATTGTGTGCTTATTAAATTATAATCTATGTTTACAACATTGTTTTGGTCACAATACAAATTTGTTTCGTCAAATTGATGTCACATATTTTATTAAAATAGCGATCCAACTCCCCTATTATACTTCTTACACCATGAGGTTAGCCTATATTTTAAGAAACTAAATTTAGGATAAACTACATTTAGTAAGCTACAACTAATTTCAACGTGACCATAATAAATGCACACGTCAGATATACGAAACGTTTTACTTCTAACTATCGTAAGTAATATATTATACTATATACGTACACATTTTTTTAGATTCAAAAGAATAATTAGTATTTGAAGTTAATATATATTAATAAATTTGTTTATATGCTCAACATTGGGAGCTGGTTATGCTTAATATGTATTACATAATTCAAATATGCATACTTTATTTTTTGTATCAAAATAATTTTGTGACTTTATTAACTCAACGATTATTGTTTACTCTTTTAACTATCGATATTTTTATCAAATAAATAATACTTGCTGGTAGCTTTGAATCATTTTGAATCATTCACAGTTAACTAGTGAACTCATTGTCTTTATGGTATGACACAATATATTGGAACATCTTCAAAGCAGCTAAGAAATTTTCCCAGATCAGTGAGCATGTTAAATTATACTTCTATTGAAATTGATTCAAATTAAATTTCAAGAAACAGAGACTTAAATTTTGGTTTGATTTTCCAATATAAATATAACCTTTTATTAATACAAACTGAAGCAATTTAATTTCAATTGAAAATAGTTTGCTGCAAATCGCAAGCGTCTAAACAAATATCAAATTTAAGTTATTGAGATTTTGTACATTTCCATGTATTTTGTCACTAACGACACGGGTTTCGCCTTTCGACATCTTCAGGTATTCGAGTACACGAGTGAACTCAAACAGACAGTTTATGACGATAGTTTTGATTGTTAATTCATGTTTTATTCCATCAAGAAATTTTGGAAATAAATTGAAAATCAATAGAGCCCAGTTAAATTCCTTACCAATTTTTAACGAACAACTGAATCTTCCAAACTCTCCTCTATTGTACCCAGTACGTGAGATGAGTCCGTAAAAAATAAAACATAAATTAACAATCAAAGTAATGAATTCCCCATATTAATACATCGGTCAATGGTAACCCTAACTTGAAATTGGGTATTTCTTGAAATTGCATTTACACCCCCTCCCCTTCTGTTCAGTCGTGAGGTGGTCACTAGTCCAGATGTTAATTTCTTAGGCACAGCGATACGATTTGTCCTATTTTATTTTGTATATAATCGTTATAAACAGTCTGTTTGAGTTAGTTTGAGTTCACAAACAAATATAAATATTTTCTATATGCGAAAAGAACAGCGTAATAAGTCTAAAATTGGTACTTTTCAGGAGAGCCAAAACAAGATTTGCATTTGTATGAAATTTTATGTGTAAACGGGAATTTGACTGATTCAGCGGCATTGATTCAACTCGTCCTTATTCTCTAATGCACACGTATTATAGTTATTTTAGAATATTTAAATCAATTTTCAATTAACTTGATTTAACTTCCTTTTCCGTCCTGACACAGATTTATGTTTTGATGTCAGTTCAATTAAAAAATAATCTTATTGTTTTAATTATTATTATAATTATATTATTAATTATTAGGAAACGTACTGGTAAAGTTTTCGATATATTATTCTAAAAAAAAGATTATTGTATTATTCGGTTTTAAATTTTATTGCAATTGGTTTTAAATATAATTGATCAGGTTGTATAACATATGTAAATTTAAAATTATTTAAAGTTTCACATACATTTTTTTAATATAAGCGCGTTTTTCTTGCTGAACATAACAATTTTTAATGATTCTCGCTCTGTTTTGTAAGGATGCTTAAAATATCAAGGGGTTTTGAATATTATGATAATATGTGTGTGTTTGTTGGTTAAAACAATGTCGTTTAATCAACCTTACATGACATGCTATTATTTCACCATGTTTATTTTTCCATTTATATGTGAAAGATGTATCTAGGTGAAAACATTATATATTATTATCTTATACCATAACAAACCCACAATTTCTCCTTAATTTTTACGTGTAGTTTTTTGAAAAATCCTCACATTATGTTTCATGTTACACTTTTTTTTTCTACAACTGTTTTTGCTTCCCGTTTTTATTCAATTTAATGTTATCCTCCTTTTGTGGAACTTGGTATATTTTTGCGTTGTAGTAAAAAAGTCATTGTTAAACTAAAAACATGATTTATTTAATTGATTTGGACGCAAACTGACAGAGCTAATTGGGACACTTTTACTAACCTCATAATCCTCAGGTAAGATAAATAGATTTTTATATTTCATATGATTGTACACACGTAAAAACCTACCAACGACGCTCATACAAAGTTTCGTAATTAAGGTTGCAAGAAAACAAATCTCAACTCATCTTAGAGGGGAATAAAGTAAATAATTTGGGTCAGCCGTGCTTTACATGGAGGCTTACATGATTGAAATAGTTATAAAAGTTAGTTATCCAACACAAACCAAGCTTTTAGGCTTCGGGGATAAACTGAAAGACTTGTTTTAGTGTTCACTCGGGTTATATTATTTAACTTTTAACGGCAATCTGCCCTTAAATAATTGCGTATACTTTGCTTTCTGTTTCACATTAAATTTGAACTAGCTTTATCACTATTAAGACTCCATGGGAAACCCATTACGTATATTATATGTGAATATTCATTTAAATTTATTAAGGTTGACGCACAAAAAATAAAGCATGTCTTATTTAGATATGTCAGAATTAAAATAAATATACTATTTTATTATATAACAAATAAAATAATTATAAACTCTTTTCATCTATTGTCTCACAAAGTTTTTATAATAACGAAGTTACATATTATCAAACAAAATTAAAACATCTTAAATTTTTTTGCTAACAGTTCAGCTTTCAAAATTTATTTTCTTATAGTATAGGTAAACCAGGACAAGAGGTTAGAGTAAACATAAATCCATCTAAGGTCTTTGTAAAATGGCTGATAATAGGATATAATAAAAGACAAGATATTAATTGAAGTGATTCAATATCTGACAGGCATTATAAATAACAATTATCTGGCAGTAACTCCACGCTGCTCGCATTTGCGCTTAACTGAGTGATTTAACTCTTTGTTCCTGACTAGCCGACACAGACTTCTTTAGAGACATGAAAAATGTCTCTCAATAAATATTGACTTGCGTCTATTCTCGGCAAACGTGAGCGCTAATTTTTATTTTCCTAGCAGAAACATATTCCCTCGTCACACTGTGAAGAAACCGTCATAAGTTAAATAAAAAACATTTATTTCATTGCCATTTTATTGGGACAGAAAAAAACTTTTCGTCATAAGCCTATTCAAGTTCATATTATCTGGTGCAATGACTATTTTTTTATTTTAAATATTGATAACCGTTGGAGAATGCGATACCAGAATTTTGTTTTATTTTTTTTAATATATATAAATACTCGGTAATTGGAGGTATCAGGATTTTTGAGACTGAAATCTTACTTAAATACCTACTTAGTCCAAGTCATGTCGCATCTAAAAATGGATAAATGACTCAAATATTGAAAAGGCTTCATGGCACACTTTAATTAGACAATAAAATGTGTTTATTCCATTTCTTGGTTTAGTAAAACACAACTTCTGATTTGTATTTGTTAACAGATTATTGCCAATTCTCAATAACCAGCTCATTATTTTTTTGTTTAAGTTCATAAGTCCAGTTCATCCGGTCAATTCAGAAAAAACATCATTCTATGACTGGGAATCAGTATCATTTTTGTATGATATATAAAATGTTAAACACAGTATATTATTGTTTTTTTTAAATATGACTTATTGAACAGTAAATAGTCTAGAGATTGAAAAAATAAAATCCCGTGCTACCCAAACCGTATTTTCAATCTCTAATTGCTATATAACTTAAATACATTGTACATTATATTGGGTTATTGCAAAAGTTTTTACGTTTTTTTTTATCAATTACATAATTTATATCGGTTCTTATAACCTTCTCCCACCTTTCCATAACTTATTAATACCGTTGGAGTAAAACTCCGTTGACTTTGATGCTAAAAATGTATTATGGGATATTTTTACCTATTCATTTAAAAAATTTAGCAGTGATCTGAATAAATGATAATCAGATGGAGCCAGATCTGAAAAATATTTTGGGTGCTTGATAACATCCCAATTCAACTCATTGAGCTTATGTTGGGTGATGTCGCCACATGTAGTCGCATTGGCAGCCGACAATTGATGAGGAATCCAAACGTCATACTGCGAAACCATCCCTATACGTCTCAAATTTGTCTATAGAGTTGATTGGTTGACTGAGTTGACTCCCATCATCTACGCTATCTCGCTGGTAGTTTGACGTGGATTGGTGTAAATTATGACTTTTAACTTGTCGTCATCAGACTTCAAAGGCCGCCCGGTCCTTGGCTTATCAATTAGTGAAAAATCCCCAAATCGAAATTTTATAAACCATCATTGTGTTAGTCGAACTTTGATGACATCTGCTCCATACAAATTGTAAATTTATTGGTTGCCACAGTTGCACTATTGTCTTTACGGAATTCATACAGAAAACATGACGTAAATGCACTTAATCGACCGACATTTTGAAAAAATATTACGGCTCTTTATTGTACCCTGGCTGGGTCAAAACTGAATAGAAAGTAGATAAGAAGCATCGTTTATACAAAAGCACCTTTTAAAAACAGATGTTTTTCATCAGTTCCAAGAAAAATACAAATTCGCTTTAATCACAGAAAAACGTTAAAACATTTGCATCAACTTTTATTAAACAAGTTCTAAATCCAGCAAAAGGTGAATAACTTTATATGGAAAACCATTATGATTTTTCATTTTTTCTTTTCTATAAATTTTAAAAAAGTATTTTTTATTTACAAATAGAAACAGCAAAACAACTGAGTTCTTAGAATTGTATTGATTCATTCAAATATTTCACATTAATAATAAAGTTATTCTTGATATCATTTTTTCAATAGTCCGTTTGCTTCTCGTAATTATAAAAATATTATGTTTTTTATTAGATGAATAATATGTGAAATTGCACAAAATAGTTGTCATTTGAAGGTTGAACAGCTCTACGTTGGCGGTATTTGTTGTCTACTTTGTTGGTGATAAATTCATACTCTTGTGAAAAAAAAAATATTAATTTATTTGACTCGGTGAATCAACGTCATTGTATCTTATGGTAATGTTAGATATTATCAATTTACAACTAAGCTTATTTTTTCTCAAATTTGAATTTTAAAAATGTGCACCTATCCATTAATTTTGTGAACAACGATCTGGGCCGCTCGCCCATCAGACATCTTCAGGCATTCACGTGCATCGATGACTGACAATATTATTGTGTACTATTTACATATACAAACAAATAGAATAAGAAAATTTGATAGGAAAATCAATACCACTGAGTCTAGAAGCTATATTTATTCTGAACTGAATTTATTTTGATAGTGATTTTATTTAATTGGGACAATATTCACACCATAAACTACAAAATCTATAAGTTCTGCAATTACAGATGTTTATAAGAATTAATTGTCATTAAAAATTAATAAAGAAAGAATATTTTTGTAATGGGTTTTTGGAATAATAAATATCAGACGAAGAATTTTTAAAGATATAATATGACATTCAAGTTTCATCAAGTACCATCAGTGGATCTCAAGCCATATTCATTCTGTGTACAAAAAATAACTCACCTAAATATTACTTTAGGTCTTTGAATTTGCTTATGGAATAAAAAGACTTTTATTGAATGAAATGGGCAGTTTGGGAATCAAAGTTTTATAGAGGATTAAACATCGAGCTTTAATTAGCTAAAAGTTCAAACGGTTCAATAAAATGTTTTATAATCTAACTTATTATAATAGCACTGTAAAATGAGCACAGTCTCTTGGAAAACATTTTAACTTAAGTGCTGTGAAATAATTTATTATTTCGAGTTTTAGAAATGTAATAATCTTTCATTTACTTCAGTGTCCAACTAAGACTTTTCATTTGAATCGGTACAATATATTCTGTTATATTAATCAAACATTTACATTATGTTTACGTATCTATTTAAACTTTAAAATGGGTACAAAAATAATCTATAAAAACGTTTGAAGATTATTAAACAACCATAATTGCCTCAAATGGGGAACATGTTCCCCATTTGAGGCAATTATGGTCACCTAATCTTGCATTTTAAGGGAATTATTTTAATGAGATGTGGTTTTGATTAATTCACTGAAAATCTTAAAAGAATCCATGGAGAGCTAAAACAGGACGTATTTATTGTGAGCTCAGTGCTCCCTCTATGTTCTGGTTTTCTAAATCGATTTAGTAAATGAAAATAGTGTTGAAAACATTAAATAATTTTATGAAAATGTCCGTTCTGGTATTTAAACACGGTATCCCAAAACCGAGTAGATAAAACCCAAAAGCATCCACTACTCGATTACAGAACTAGCATACAATATTTATAAGAAATATTTTTACTCAAAATTATTTAAGAAAAAATAAAAATATAATTAATATAAGATAAAGTATAAAAATAAAATTCATTCATAACAATATTAATATGAACTTTCAATCATAATTTAATTATATTCAAAACATGTATTGGTTTATAATTCAATAACCCCGGGCACCCCCTAGTAATAATTTGGCGACAAATTGAAAAAGTTTATTAAATATATCTCAAGTACGGGGAAATAGAGAAAGGGTCTTCATAATTTCATTTCAGTTCATATTGAAAAACGAAAATAAATATAATGATATAAAAAAATGTATTAACCATCTTGAAGAGAGCTATAAATAATGTCAATAAGTATTTAAAGAGTTTTCATCATGACACAGCTTTAAAAAAAAATTGTAGTTGTAAGAAAAATTCAAATCCAATCAATTGTCCATATATTTAGTGTGCAAATTGAGCCTTCATAAACTAACGAAAAAGACTACGAATTGCCAATTCACAAGGAATACTTAAAATGGGTTGTCGCTGTTGAATACTGATTGGAATGCTAGTTACATACAAATAAACAATGTATTGGTGTAATAGTGGTTGATCAACGAACACATATGAGTCTTACATAATAATATAATTTAATCATAGAATGTTTATTAGTTCGCTTAAAATGTGTAATTTTTACATTCTTTAATGAAAAGATAAATTTTAAATAATTTATGTTTTATTTGGCGATAGAGCTTTTCAAAATTAAATTAATTTTCCTACTCGATACTCTACCACTAACCTACGTTTGTTTTGTATTATAAATACACTTTACTTTATATTAAAACTGAAGCTAATTTTTATTCTTCATTTAGAAAATAGTACTTAAAATGAACGACACCAAAAAATCCTACAAAAAAGTACTTAATATAATAAAAACGATTCCTTAGAAAATTCTTTAGAAATAATATTCGCTTGTTATTCAACGGATGTTAGCTACTAACCATTATCAGCATTTTATGTTCTCTCGATCATAGGTGTTTAGCGCGTAGTCAAGGGATCTTTAAGGTAGGCATTCACGTTACGGCTGAGGCCTCATTCAAAATTAATATAATATTATCGCACAGTGTAGCGCATACTAAGAAAAAATTTTATACAGAATGAACTCTTTTAGTGTAGAACTATTTGAATAAGTAAAATTCTTAAATAAAATTCCCCGTAAGGCCGCGTTGTGTTAACCGTAATGAAATTTTTTCACAGCCACTTGAAATCGCGTTCATATAAATAATCAAACGAAAACGAAAATTAACAAGTCATGCTTTATTAAAAAAACATCAAAAGGTTAATTAATGTTGTACAACGCTTGAACGTAATCAATAGTTTTATTAGGCTTTTCAATCAACCGCTGTTTATGGATTGTTTATAACATTAATTAATCATAATACAGTACCGATTTTGTAATATTTGAGATTAATGTTTTTCTTAGTCGAACATTATACGATATTCTGGCGATAAAACACCTTCCCACGTAATATTCACATAAATCAATAAGTTCCTAACCATTAATACTTGAGCTAATCCTATCTGCCAAACATCAGCTATGATATGAGATTATATGTGAAACTATATATATTTATAATAATGTGCTAGGAGATTTAGCTTCATTTTACATAACATGTAACGCATATTATGCTTGACGAATAAAATTTAAATACATTATTATGTACATCTATCTATATGTAATAGTATTGATATTATATACGATGTTCATGGTTTGCTATTGAATAAAGCTTAGACTAGTAACAGGAAAGTATATATATCTCAATCTCTGGATAGGTAAAATATCAAATTTACATTCTTTTAAAATGTAATATATTATTTCAAATCTAGGACACGTGCGTTTGTAGTATTGTTTTAGTAAAGCTTATTTCAGTAGATAGTATTTATTCTTCTTATCTAAATTAAGCTTATCTCAAGTGTTTCAAGAATAATTCAAAACATCTATAGCATTGTTACGTTTAGAAATTTAATGCAAATAATAAACAACTTATTTGATGTGTGAGCTATATTCAGAATGAATACTTAAGTTAAGTGCACATAGATTATTTATATATTGTTTTAATGCCCTAGCTCATTTACTCAATGTTGTACCCACCACCACCTGCTACGACTTCACACTCTTACAGGGTGTATTCCGCAGCGTAACAACGTTATGCATGTGTCTAATGATGGCAAGGAATGTCCGAGGAAAAATTCCTCAATACTTGTTTACATGCACTCTAGTGTGCAGGATGTTACGCTTTAAATAAGTGTTAAAAAAAGGAAAAACAAGGGGGTTAAGCAAGGCTACCACTGTCTTCTACCGAATCTCCCGTTTAGCTGGTAGTAACTGGGTCCTGAGAGCTAGTGCTCTTAAAATCGCTTATAATTCCATTTACATGGAAATTGCCGGCTACGCCGCTAGTATGTGGTACAAGCGATGTGACTTTCTGTTCATCCAGAAAATCCTTCTAAGCGGACAGCGTAGTGCGTTGATAGCCCTAACCAAAGTATACATAACTACTTCTACAGATGCATTGCAAGTCCTAGCTGGTATACTTCCTTTAGATCTACACATTCAAGTAAGAGGCGCAACAGTAATGCTGCATAAGGGTCTCGAATCTGAGATGGTGGGGATTCCTTTACTGCCTCCTCCTCGACTAGATCCATACGTTCCTAATGTTCATAAAATTGCATCTCATGGTGTAGCAATGAATGCTGAAATGTGGTTTGGCAGAATCGATGGGATAATTCTTAATTTGTCAGAGATGCAACCAAGTCGGCATGACCGACGGGGCCGACAGATCCGACTGATAGTCGTATCGTCTTGAGCAATTTTCCCCGTTCGTTGTTGATGTCTGGACATTCCCAAAAGATTTGATCAGCATCCTGGATCATATTGGCACATTTACATAGTGGACTGTCTACCAACCGGCCATGCTGGATTATTAGCTGGAAGATTATTCATATTAATAAAATCGTAGAAACGAAACGTTAAGATGTTTTATTTAAAGCTCTTGGCTTTCATACGCACTGTCAGCTAACCGCCGCGACTAGCCGTCTAAAGTGTATACGCACTAGCGGCTGACCGCTTTGTAGTAAGCACTTTTTATTAAAAAAAAAACCCGAAATATAGTTAGTTACCAGAGTGTATAGGCATTAAGACGTTCATCCTTCTAGTTATGGCATTTAATATCCGTATGAAAAATCAAAATATTTTTTTCTAATCATTTAACAAATAATTTAATCCAAATGTATTTCAAGGATTTCTGGTGTGTTTTCTTCTTCTCCCACTCTTCACAACCCTATAAACTGGAAAATAAAGAAAAACGAAAAGAATATATAACTATTTAGCATAAATATTCCACCGACATGATGTCAACATTGAAAAATTAAGATATAGATATTCTTTGGGAAATAAATAAACTACACACATTCAGTGAAAAGTCGTCTTAAGGCCTTAGCCTAGTGGAAAATCGCATTTCCTTTTAACACTATGGAATCAGCTTAATTTTTACTGACCCAATTTCAGCCTCTCATAAAATACAATGCTACTTTGCTACGCTGCATAAAAATACCGATAGTTTTTTTCCGTTACTATCGCAAGATAAAACAAAGAATTTATTTTGTCGATTCAGGTCTTAAGGGATGTTTATCGAGATATTTAATATAAATTGTCCACTTGTATCTACCATTATTGAAAAATCATTTTTGATCTTCATCGCTTCCACTATTTTCATTTTCTGTATTTCGTCGGGTCCATGCAGTGTTCAACGTCGTTGGCTACGGTTACAGGTGTCTCGGGTTCAAGTACCATTTCAAAAAGTAGTTTTCGTAGAAAACGTCTGTTGAGATACCTCCATTGGGAAACCATATGCTTCACATTGGGAGTGGATACATTGATTCACATTAAAAACGTTTTTATATCAGTACCCGCCAAATAATAGTGTTGCAACTAATGCGTGGATAAATATTTTATTTTAATGTATTTGTTGATTTAAAGCAGAGGTTGGCAACCCGGAGAAACTTACTCCATCATCCTATCTTAACCGTATCTTTATTTTAAGGATAAAAGACAGGCTAAAAAATAAACATATTAAATCAATTTTATATGTTTATTTGTAGACGCATTACATCTTTAGGAGTACATAATTTATTTTGGACAGATATTTACAGGCCCTATAAGGTTATTAAGATTAATATACCAATAAAAAATTGACAAATCTGTTATTTCACATATAACATTTTAAACCGTTTCTTTTACCTCTATTATTGTGACGATTTAAAAATTGTCAAAACCATAATAGCAGCAAATTCTTATTGAATAATGTTTTCAATATAGTACGTGTAGCTTCACTTTCATTATTTATTGCTCTTAAGACTTAAGCTGTGCTCTCACACGTATTATGTATTGTTATATTTAGTAATTACCAGAGTTAGTAATTCACGCCAGATCAATGGTAAACCAGCAATAATTTCTAGTCTTTAAATTATTTTATTGTTTGAAATCACTACTTACATTTCTCATCACAAAGAAATCGCTGTATCTATTGAATATACCCTAAAATACTTTACACAGTTAAATAAATTATTTCTCTTTATATTCTGGTATATACAGAAACTGAATAGGCACAACAGTGCTCAAAAGAAAATATATTCCCTAGGCACGTTCCAATGCTTAATAAATTTGTCATAAATTACGTCTAATAAAACTAGGTATTGCTTGTCAATAATTTCTTTTCACTTCTAATGAATTAAGTATATATATTCGTATAAACACTAATTAATCAATAATGATGGCCGGTAATAACCTTAATGTTATACATGTTATAATGTGAAAATATTCTATTAAAATTATGTATACTTACTGTATTTTATTCGTATTATATCTTCATAACTGAGGATGGCGATCACTCGCTTTCAATGATTTTTTAACAATCTCCTTCAACATGAATATGTGTTATTGCGTGGTGCTGGTTGCTTCCACAAACAAAAATAGAGTTTAAATAAAACAGGCAGCTCGCCATTATTAAATTTATTTCCCTTGAGTATTTCACCTCCAAGTATCAGTAATTGATTTGTAATTAGTCTATCAGTGTTAATGTCTTACTCCTTCCCCACTTCCAGTAGGATGGTATAAAACCCAACCCACTCTTTATTTTGAATGAAAGAATTAGAATCATTGTTTATCTTAGAAATAAATAGCTTTGCGATACGGTTAGTCTGAAGATGCTTATTAAAGAGACAAAACTTGTCACATTAGTGATAAACCCAGTGGAATAACTAAATTATCAATTTAGTTTTATATAAAAAATATTTCTTCTCATTCTTAATATTTATTACTTTTATAGAAAAATATTTACATTAAATCTAATTTCCAATGCGTCATTGGTTGGATTTTAAAATTAATCTCAATGAAAATTGAATCATGTTACTTAAGATCAACTGGAATACAAAAAGAATTATCACAATCACCCACGCGCAATATTTTAATTGAAAAAGCGATATTCTACATGGAACGTGGAGAAATTTGATCGCTTAACTAAAATGTAGAAAACAATATATCAAAGAACTGATTATCTCATTTTAACTAATCACATTGAATCCTGGAGACACATATAAAATCTCATACGAAGAGAACTTACACACTGAAGAAGATGTGATGTTGTAGCATGTAGGATTCCATGTATCCTGTTGGCTATCTTATGCACCATCAATTAATAATAAAAAAATTTTAAAAATTTAATGAGCAATTTCAGTAAAACATATATGCTTCAAAACAATATTCTAATGACTGGTATTAACGATATTATAGTATTATATAATTACCATGTAATGAACTGTCTCCGATTAAAAGCAGTAAATTACATATTTACAATTAAAGTCGTATCAACCAAACATATTTACATAGTGGTGTTATATTTGTTGTTATTTCTGATTATTGCGCACAAATTGTGCATACATATTCAAAGTCTTAGGCTAACGGTATGAGCTCTATTGCACGATGATGTTCTGTATGCAAATCCTTACAGGGTCAATATCAAGTATTGATTTCAGATATGCTCATGTCTAAACAGTATTTTAAAATACACCTTTACTCGAATAATCACATTGTTTTTTTAAATCAATCATAAAATTTATGGTTCACATTTAATGTTATATTACGAATACTAAATGAAATATTTACGAAAGGGACTATCATAATAAACATAATATTATGTACGATGTAACAATTTTCTAAAAAATAAATCCTTATTTCTGAAACTGAGAGAAAGTATGAAACGAATCAATAATAAACAACATAAATATACTATTAACGTGTCAAAATTATATTCAATTATTCACTCAACACCTAGAAACAGATGATAAAAATTTTCTTATTTTTTGTGAAGATTGAAAAAAATATTCAATGAACATGAGTTACCGTACAACTTTCACAATAAATATTAAAATAATTTCCTTGCATGCCTCAATTGGGTCTGTGCGACCGAAAGATAAGAACAAGTTTAGTATTCCAGCGCAGAATAATTACTAGAGCAAAGAACTTTTTCCCTTAAATTAGCAATCCCTTGAGAAAGATAAAGTCTCCCATAATCCTGTCGTCTCATTTGCACATAATACGTAAAATGGGGAGTCCAATTTTCTATTTCTATCTACTAAAAGAGACCTAATGTCTTAAAGAAAATCATGAGATAAACGTGACTGCTTTGCAGCACCATTTTATTTGAATATAACTGCTCAGAAATCTACCGATTTTATTTTCCGTCTATGTAAACAGCAGAGCCAAAATATTCATTCAAAGGAATTCAAATGAATCCAAAGCGGGACATAAAACATACGGTCTTATGATTGAGATTTTTCATGCGTATTGGTAAAATTTAATTGTTTTTTGATTAATTCCAATCGTTATTTTTACTGTTATTCGAGAACCAAGAGCAGCTTCTTCGCAGAGTAATCATTTATTTCAATAAAATTTAATTCAAAATGGATCACATTGACAATTGACAAAAGTTAAAGAAGTCGTAAAATTGATTTTCGTATATTTTTTAACATAAGAAAAGTTATACAATGACAATGAATGGGAGAATATTCGTTATTGCAATTTACAAAAATAGTCATTTATTTTAAATTTGCACTCACTTGCATTAAGTTCACAATCGAGGGTCATTCACAATCAATAAATTTAATATAATAATAATTACTGCATTTCACACACGGATTTAGTGATGTTTAAAATTCCCTCCCACGCATCCGATCCTAAAAACAAAGCTTAGGGAGAGTGATTAGCTAAATACTAGTCCTACCCTTGCCCTATACCTCTAGCCTTACTCTTTTTGACAAAATATGTTGAGCAAGTGAGTAACAAGCAATTTTTGTATAAAACTTCTGTTTAGATACCTCCAGTAGAAATCCATATGCTCCACATTGAGAGCGGACGAAAATGTATTTCAAATATGCATAACTTCTTTTTTTAGTGGTATGAATAAACAGTTTTTTAGTAAACGATGCTTTTGACTACGTACGTTTTTTCAAGGTTGAGTCACTGAGTAACAAGCAGTTGTCGTAGAAAAACTTATTTTGAAATACTTCCAGTAAGATTCTATATGCTCCCATTGAGAGTGAACAAAAATGTATTTCAAATATGTATAGCTTTTTCAAAATATGCATAAAAATTGTCACAATTATATTTTTTAGTGGTGTTAATAAACAGCTTTTTTTGTAAACGATGCTTTTGACGACGTACATGTTTTCAAGCCCGAATAGCTTTCTTCCGATATGTATTTCTAAAAACAAACGTCTTAAGGTCCTAATTTAAGCTGTATAGAATTTGAATTCGAGTACACGAATGCCTGAAGATGCCGAAAGGCGAAACCCGGGACGTTAGTGACGAAATACATGGAAATGTTCAAAATTGTATATCAAAATTTCATCAAGCACCCTCAGTCGATATCTTAAATTAAGTTTTATGACTTAACTATTCTTGTTTTCAGTATTTTTTTTTCCAAAATGATAACATTATCCTGTCTGCCTGTGACAAACCTTATGGGTACCACTGGTTTATGCAGATAAATAATGAGAATTTATATTATAAAAAGGTAGATATTTTTTAAGTCTCTCCTGTAGTCGAGTGATCGTTGATCTTGGGCTTCGATTCAAAGAACCTATTTCCATCTTTATGAATATATTTTAGTAATTTTGAGGGTACTGTCATTTAAATATTTATTTATGATAGATTTAGGTATGACTTTGCTGTAGTTGTAGCTTCAATATTGCATTCTTCACATGTACGAATGTAATGGAAATAGTCTGAACGGGGATATTTTTCGTATATAACTTATATGTATATATATATATATGAATTTGAAATACCACATGGTAGCAGCGTGAAAGATACAAAGAAAGGTGACCCTTACATGTAACGTCAAAAACAACTTTTTCGGTGAGGGTAGAAAGCTCCGCCACCGTTGACCGGAAATACAAAAGCGTTCGATCTGAAATGAGCGATGCCTGACTTCCGGTCAGGTTATTTGTACATTTTTTGCCGAACGAAAATTGACGATTGATTTGTTATACTCATTTTTCCACATTTTCTGTGCTACAAAAAAATGAAATGAATATTTACGATTAAAATCTCCGTTTATTGAGTAATTTATTTCTTTATACGTTGTCATTATGGGCTATTTTCAGATAAATCGTAAATTTTAATATCAATAACCGTTTTGTTTGTCAATAGCGAATGTATTATTTATTATTAAACGATATCTCATTTTGTATTGTCAATATTTTAAATCGTTAGATTTATGAACGAATTATTTTTGGTTATGTAGGTATAATTACTAACTAATACATCCACAATATTTAAAAAATGGTTCACTCATTCCAAATTTGAATTTGAATATGTTAGTCAACTTTTTAGTAAATATGTTGCTAATAAATCTTGATTTATATTATTAATTTGAACATTGTCTTTTTTACATGTTGCCATTGGCATCGTATGTGAATCATTGTTGAGACTTTTGACAGTCTCTATGTCTCATACTTTAGGTAATATATTCCACTGCTATAATCTTATTACGACAGATAACTAGCATAGCCATTTATCTGCTTTTCACTCATAGATAAAGTCCTCTTCGGTCCGTAGTTAATCACCGCTACACACTTCAACTGAATGATGATTTAAATAATTTAGAAATACTACAATGTATTTGCAGATATTTTCTGTCTATTAGGTACCACAGAATTTAAAAATCAGTCTTTTGATCTTTAAAGTAATTTGATAATGCTAATATTTTATTTATGCCTTGGAATTTATATAATAAATAAACTGCAGTGTGGAAATAAGATGACGATTTTTTTGCAATATTTCATTATGGTAACAAAACTTCATTATTTCAGTACGGTATTTTACAAAATGTAGCTGCCTGTCTACCAACATAGTTTATTAAATATAATACGGCGCCAAACTACCGTTGATATCATTTAATTACATAGATAGCGCACTCTAGAATACATAGTTGTCAAACTTTGATGCCCTTATCGTGCAAGTTGTTGTCCCTTTGGTGTTCTCAGTGTGGCCCTCGTAAAATGCAAAACCGTAAACATTCATCACACATCGCATACGTGTAACGTACAATCAAGACTTGTCAACAGTTTTAGTATTCATGCAAATTATCATATTTATATCATACATATTATATCACTGCTATATAAAGCATGTATACTTCAACTACCATGGGGACAAACAAAGCAACGAGCAACTCTAACACTCCCCATACTCTATGACCATCCAAAAATATCAATATTTATAATATGTTCATTTTATAAATATTAATAATTTCCACGACAGAGTGCAAGAAAAACTGCACTGTGAGTTTTGCACCCAAATTTTTCCAAAATTTGATATTTTCTTTCTTTTTTCATCTTATAGTGTTACATCAATCAATACATTCGCTTTATATATATATTCAACTGTGTGTACTTGTTAAATCAAAATTTAACATCAAAGCCAACAAAAATAAGTATAACATGATATACTCATATTAAATATACTACAACATTTGCAGTCAGAGAATACAGTATATTCCATAAATATATTTTAAAATCTCAGTTTTTTAATTAAAACGTTATGATAAAATAACTGTAAAACGAAAGAGTAAAGAATAAAATTACTTTGTTATGTGTCCTAAAAAAATATCTCTTCTGTGCTACCTATGAATAATTATTTTTACGTGATAATTGTCACATTTTTTCTTATATATTTATTTCATTATACAAACAAAGTTTTTTTATATATTTTCATAATTACGCTATGTATAATAATAATATAAGTTTTTTTTTACATCCAACCAATATTAAATAAAATTAAAATTGCTTCTTTTAAAGTGTGTTTTAGAATAAATTTGAGTAATTTATGTGAATCGTTACACAATAGTTTTTGTAATTTGCATAAAAATTCTTTCATAATAAGTAATTAGTATTCATTCCCTCCAGGAAAAATGTTAATAAATAAAAAAAATCTATGGTAGATATTAATAGGAAATCCTTCAAAAAAAGATCAAAGTAAAAAGATCAAAGTTCTTATTCACCATATTATTTTTCTTCTCTGGTGCTATAGTCAGTAGTGAACTTCCTCCAATCTGCTCGGTTCTCAATCCTCCAAAACTAAGCGTCTCCCGGCACTCATTGGTTTTGTGACATCTGATACTTATGGAGCAAAGTCGCTCTCATTCAATGCTCCGTTTTCGTTCATGAGTATGTCGTATTTTAGGCTTAGTCTCATCTTTACGTGGTATATATTGTTTATTAATCACACGTTAATTAATTATAAGTATTATTTTCAAAGTAAAATATTATTTACAAAATATTATATTATTTTAGTAAAATATTATTAAAAAACACTATTTTAATGTGAACAAAAAATACACAACCAATTGGTTGAATTTTTTACACTGGCTAGCAATAGTTTAAATCAAAAAATCTTTCAACTGACGATTGAATTCAAAATATACTGTCTAACAGCCTGTTTGTATACAGTTAATTGAGTTTACATTTTAATCCCTTGGTTATATTGATCTATAAATTTATTTTATGATTGCGTTTTAAAGCATCGCGAGGCCTTGCTTAAAGTGTCACCCTAAAGTGGAAAAAGTATATACACTCATTATTATAGAATGCGCGCGCAAATGACTTGCTTTTACCGTTAAAATTTGCCATATTGGAGAATCGTTTGCCACATCACGCGCCTAATTACAAGTTCCTGTAGAGATTGAACCATGCTCAATTTACTTACCTACATCATGGTATACCGCACATTTTGGGAAGTGCTTTTCTCACTATATCGTATAATATCACTAACAATTTATTTATTTACAACGTCACAAAAATAGTACATTACAAAATATATTGATGAAATATACAATTAATGATGTACTTTTATGACAGAACATAATAGCTCTAAAGTATCGACACCATAATTTTAAAAAAAATGGAAATAATGTCATGGAATTTCTAAATAACAAAACAAAATGAGAACTACACAAATTTACCTCTGTTACAATTACTGTTTTTACATGTCATGCTACATTACTATTATATTATTAAACTACCAGGTAAAAGTGCCACGTGCTTTGATGTTTTGTATGCGCAGACAGAGAGAGCGAGTATTTGTGCTGTGTCGTGCTGAATGTTACAGACAGATAGACAAATGTATAAAGAAATGAATAATGATAGTTGATTTCAATATTTTTTAAATTGTATTTTGTTTTTTCTGGTTTTGTTTAAGAAAGACACCGTTTTGTGATTAACTTAAATTGTTTTTTGACAAACACCCAACACTTCAATAACATAATTTCATTCAAAATTTATTATTAATTAATTTTTTTTTTTTTATTATTACTCTTGATAATGAAACCTGCAGCAGTTACTCGAAAGTTCTAGTGATTACCACAAAGCATCATTTGATGTATTCCTAAAATAATAATTTTGTATAAGCAATAATTAAATTAACTAAATTTTTTTTATTTGTGTATGAATAGATAGTTACGAAGCCTTTATAATAATACTAAAAACAAACGAGCCATATAATTATCGAATTTAGGAAGTAATTACTTTGAACGGTTATTATACTACTTGTTCTAAGCCCAGTGAATATTATTATAGTTATGTTTAATTAAAATCTAGACTTAATAATAATTGATATTACTGTTACGACCACCACTAAAATTTGAACAGAGCTTTTAACTCTCGATGAACTATGTTCGGCAATGTAATATTAGACTACACTAGTTACACTACTAAACTTTCTCAAAGAAACAATTGAACTGACAACGTTTGTTCTCTGAAGCTTAACAATATCTTGTCTGTGATAATATTTCTTTACAATTGAACTCCTTTGAAATTTTACGAGAATTTTAACGTTTATTCAATTAAAAACATATTCCAGTAGTCAACATATAAAAATATGCATTCTTTTACAAAGAAGAGACATGGTGATTAAACAATATTTTCTAATTGAAAAAATTTAACTGCACCAGTTTACTTATGAATTAATGTCATGTTTTAAAAGCCTACGAGAACCGGTTTTGCTTCAGATTTCAAACAAAATGTGTTATACTTTAATATTTGTAATTTATTTTCACCAATAATTAACGGACGTCGACAATTTTCTATAATTGTCGGCGTCCGTGGCGCAGTTGGTAACGTCGCTGGCTACGGTTACGGATGTCTCGGGTTCAATTCCCGATGCGGACGGTTTTCATAGATTGATCTTTCAATCGATTTATGGATTTCTGTTCGTAGTCTGAGTCCTCCCTTCCACCCATCCCATCCTCACGGGGAGTAGCGAGAGCAATTAGCTAACCACTAGTCCTGTCCTAGCCCTATCCTTCTATCCCTACTCTCTTCCAAAAAAAAAAGAAAGGTTGAGCAACTGAGTAACAAGCAGGTCTCGTAAAAAAATTCTGTTAAGATACTTACATTAGGAGACCATATGCTCCACATTGCGAGCAGACATGGAAAAAAAAAATAATAATTAACTGCAAGTCCTATAGTACTATTCACATAATCATTTCCATTGTGATGCTCAAATATTAAAAATTGGATTATTAATTTTGAGTAGAGGGTATTTTCGTTTCATTGAATAGCGAATCGGTAATTTTATTGATATTGCTTAGTTCTGCTGCGTTTTGGTTGCTGAAAATTTATTTTAAGTCATGATTTTCACTTATTTCCATATATGCTACTACGATTTACAATTCTTACATTTCTTCTTTAGAACAAATCTCATCGCAATGAAATTAAATACAGGTATACGATACACTCACCAGACACCGAACCCACGGTGGCGTATAGATTGGATAATCGGAGTGGTGTATTATATTAAAAATTTGAGAGAAATTGGAAATAATATGTTAACATTGCATACGATGGGGCACATTACAATCAAAATTGATGTGCTTTATACATTTTTATATCTTCTCACATGTAAAAACGGGGCAACTCTGTAGGGATTTCTATAAGATGAATGACGCTCAACCACACAACAACTTACTTTGTAAAAGTCTTTTAGTATAAATTATAATGGTTGAATTGCCTTCACTGACATCTTGAAACAGTTTAAAAAAGGAAACTGTTAACCAAAGTTATTGGAGGAAAACTGACATCGGTTGGAGTACTGATGACAATAAAACCTGGATATCAATAATGGTTAGCAACTACTCAATAATATTTTAATAATCAATTCCTCTTATCACATTCTGATACTTTCTATTCAACACATGTTGAAAGATTGACCCGTAGTAATTAATCTTCCTAGCTTAACATGGAAACTTTTCATTGTTTATAATCTTGTAACAAAAGGCTAAAATTAGCATTAATTGAATTGCTGCCTAGTAAAAATCGGGATAGAAACATTTTAGTATTGCGATATTTATGATATTTTTAATTCAAAGAACCGCACATTAATTATTTTCTTTATTAGTTTATAGGAACTTCATTATCTCAGTAGGTACATATTACACATAACATCATTATCTAAAGTTATCTTACCTCAATTCATGTGATTGGTTCATTAGTCACTTTAAGTAATATCGTAACTTTGATAATATAACTCGACCCAAGATATTTGTTATCAAATGATTCATCCGTGATATTACCTCCTACAGAATTTTCGATACCAATTTGTAAAATTTTGTATTGACTTCTGAATAAAACGAAATTATGGACGCTCAAAGGATTTTGTTTCAATTTGTAAAGGCATTCAAACGAATCGCGACATTTTCTCCATAATATTATTTAGTATCCTCTTGTGCTGCAATGGTTTCCACGTGTTTTACGGTAGAACTTTTACCGGCAGATAAAATTCCAATAGATGAATCAAGTTTTTATTTCGAAAAAATACAATTTATGTGTTTCCCTAAAATCATCAAATAACATCACGGTTTATTTCGTTTTATACCATAAAGATAATATTTAGAAAATATCTTTGCATTAATAAATACTTATTCATATTCATTTGAGAAAAAACACATATATTCTATACCAGCAACAAAATATTGTAAAGCGAATTTGCTGTGGCGGAATGAATTTGAAATATAATTCGCAAATTCATGGGATGTTAAATTAAAATACAACAAACTATTATAATAATATGTTAAGAAAATGAACACTAGTAAATTTAAGCCCTTGTAACTGGCATGTTATTTAACCGCACCGAAGACTTAGTTTTAAGAAAAAAAAATATAATGGCTATGATAATACTAATTACTAAATTGAAATGGTTTAGCTATAGAAATCTGAACGACAGATTAGTTATATGTAAAAAAAACGTATGGTTATTTACCGTTACCTCTATAATGCTTGCTGTATCTATCTGGTTCATCTCTCGGTGATCTTAGATTACAAATTTGTATTTGAGTTTTTAACTACATATTGACTGCGTTATGGTCAATTGATGCAATCCTCAAAAAATACTAAAATTAGTTTATGATTAGATCTCATTTTAAAGACAACAGAGCAGCTCTTGGGCAAATGATGTAAATTAGACAAATAAATTGATCACTTTTTGGAAGGCAAACATCATTTTATATTGGTTTTAAGTTTAAAAATGCTAACCCGCCCACTTGATGTAATCCACTATTATATCGACACTCCCTTCGTATAATCCCGTATATGTAAACATGAGAATTTTCAAAAGTGCATTTCAAAGAACATTACATAATGCAACTCACTGTATAGTGTTTTCGATAAAAACCGTTATAACTCTCTCAATTTCAATTTTGAGGGCTACATCAATTGGCTAAAACACCAATGTAAGATTTCCGGAAACAATTTTTTCCTTTTGATGATCTACTCAGTGGCACATATTAAATAGTTTTGTAGATCCACGAGATTAGAGGCTATATTTTTCGTTTAAAATTTAGTTAAATGAACAAAATATGCATTTTCACTAGTCTTTCAAATTGTCAACATTTTCCATATAATGTATACTTTGAAGCTTAGTATTTTTGTTTCAAATAAAACTTCACAATTTATATGACTGCTTCAACTATTATGAAATTATATGCATAGTGCTATGTTCTCGAATTTCAATATAATAATATTCTTTCAATACTTACATGCGTGGAAAGTAATAGTAACTCTTTGAAATTGTTATAGGTATTATTGTAACAAAGCTCTCTTCGAAATTTCGCTTTGTCTTTTTCGATAGGTACTTATGGATAATAAGACCTTGGTCCCTGCACAAAAGGACCCTACTTTTTCTCGGGTCCAAAGATCAAGTAGTAAATTTTGGCCATATCGTAAAAGGTTCCGTTGAAATATCATAGTTTATTGGGGCTTAACCTCTCTTTATAGTCATCCTTGGGTAAGAACTGTGTTTACGGTTTAACTTTGGAATCCCAAAGCGTACTTCGTATCAAGATTTTATTATTCAAAATGTATTTGATATGATAAACATTTTTACATATTTGGTTTGTATTTATTCCTCACACAAATAAAAAAAAACAAAGGTAGGTTTGTTTTTCATATTTGTTGTACCTTTATGAATATCTATTCTATTTGAGGTACCAAGATTATTTTTTTATCTTTTAAAAGACTTTATAAACCAAGTGATCTTTTAATTCATACAATCTGGATGGTTGAAAATGTATGTTAATAAAATTTCGGTGAATAGTTAAACTTTTTTCTTTGGTGTTTTTTTTATAGGAAACGATTTTCTGGGAAATTCAATGAAAAATTTTAATTCAGAAAATTTTAATATCATTACATAATTATATAAATCTTTATTTTTCTTATTCGTATTTTTTGTAAAATTTCATATGTTATGTTATTAGTCGATTAGTCACAAATCATATGTTCATCTGGACAAATGGATTTTTAATTTTTACGACCGTTATTGATATTTATTATTTTTTAAGAATATAAATCTTTCAAGTTATATTATATATACATAGAAATAGAATCTTCTTATACGACGGGACATCGTCCTATATGAATCGTGTTATAAGATGAATGTCACTATAGGAAACCGTGTAATTTCTATGCCTGTCCCTTTATACCTACACAACCATTGCTATGCATCTTTTTGGTCTTAATTAAGAGATATTATTATTTCGAGATCATATTACTCAGTCCTGCAATATTTTCTTAAATTAAACAATACTTGGATTGACCATGTTGTAATATATTTTAGCATGATTTAGAAAGATAAAACAATTCACTCCTAAAATAAAGTGATCTGGCCTTTTAGAATGTGAGGAATATTTAGGCGAAAGTGTTTTTCCGGTAACTGTCTCTTGCGATAAATTTTCACAATTGATATTCGACCATAAATATAATAAGATCCATATATCTTTTCTTCCCGTGTTTGCATCTTCAATTTCAGAATATTTTCAAATGTATACGTCTACAAAATATACGGCAAAATTTATATGTTTGGAATACATTATAATATCTACCGCCGTAAATCTTTTATATACGAGTAATTGCGAAGAATTTTTTGACAATTTCAGTCTTTCAAAATATTTAATCTTTAACAAAAATTTTCATACTATGATAATATCAAACTTATAATTATATGACATAATGTGTATACATGCGTCGTTTTCAAGCGAACGAATTCAAACGACCTAATATTAGTTGTGAACAGTACCATGGAGCTGACAAGTTTTCGGCTCGAATATTATCAAAATAGTTGCGAATCATTTTTTTCTCACTCTTACACCTCTTTGTCGATAGCAAACAGAGTGAAAAAACAAATTACATGCGGATAAAACAATTACAACCGAACCATGTCAACGATTTGTATGAACAAAAAGTATGCACAATCGAATCGAGGTATACGATTCACGTCCATATGACGTTTTCTCCGCGTCTGATATTTATTATTTTTAACTTCCTATTTTTGTATGTAACGCAATATGACATGACATGTATAGTGTTAATAGATACAGCATAACAAAATTAGAGTTGATTTTATTGATGATTTCGTCAATATCAGACAAATTTTTTTATTTTTGTACACTCTGCAACTGATATTTTGATGACAATCAATAATATGGATGAACGGCCATTTCTCAGTAATCGATGTAAGCGGTCGACTACATTGCTTCTGCTATTAAATCAACAATAATACATTGAACGTTCAATCCTTGCGTTTTGTTTACTTTTGCTCCATTTGCGAGGAATTTCAAATAGGAACGGTTTGTACGGTGAGTCAAAGGATGCAGCTCTCTCAATCACTCTCAGTGGTGTATACAGGTAAGAGGGTTCACAAAATATCTACTAAGCCTGATTGGAATAATACAATTTATTTATGTACAAATGTAGTATCCAAAACTCTTTCTTCCGAAACGACAATACGATTTAATATATTTACCAAAGAAAAGTGAATGAAAATATCTCATTTATCTAATCGTATCATATGGATTTGTCAACTGTCGTCAAAATATTGGGTATATAAAAAAAAATCAAATATCTAATGCTAAAATAAAAATAAAAGGACAAATTGCGAAAGCCAAAAAGCAATTCCGTAGTTGGAACAGATATCAAAAGATAGAGGTATCTTATCCACCACTTACACATATATGTAAAGTGCAACCTCCATCTTTTTAAAATACCCTTATTTTTACAGAAGGAATATTGAATGTGTGGAAGAGATTGTATGATTTCGAAATGTGGTTTTGAAGGCGTATGCTTAGAATTCTGTAGACTGACAAGAGTACCTAATAAGATAATCTTGAAAACATAAAAATTAAAGACAAATTGTCAACCAACTGCCAGATTCACACTCTCTTCATACTTAAATACCTTGACACGCAATTAAAAGTGCGACCACATATTCGGCGGATTTATCCAATCCATTAGCTACTAGATAAATACAAAAACCTAAGTCACAAGCTGATATCTTTTCATGTTTAACTAGGTTAATTTATTCCATTTCATACTTGCCACTTAAAGAAAAGAAACTAGTAGTGGTACATATTTTTTTTCTATATTAATTGAGTTCTCAAATAATACTTTACTTTTGAACATACTTTTTGAAAATACGCATTTTTACTATCTCATGACGAATGACTCAGATTTTTTTCAGTTAAATTGAATTTCAACTGCCAGCCGGTATATCTCTCCGTTTCAGCCCTTTGAATAACGATTTTCAACATTACAGTTTCTGACTTTAGTGATTTAATAAATTTATCTCGTTTTTTAATCACGTAATACGTATGCCACTGATGGCTTGAATGTTTCAATATAAGCATTAAACTGCAAACTCGCCCTCTGAGTTTCGACTAGCACAATTCACTCCATAATGCTTCCAATGATATAATAAACTTCAGTAAGCTGGCCATTTAATTTGCTCCAATTCACATTTACTTTTTGATGCAACATCGATATTCATTTTGCGTATATACTTCACTGAGCTCACTTTTACGATGATATATTTTATTACTTCTTTCTTTGGATATTCTCCCTCCCATGCATTTATTTTGCCACGAATAATAAAACTGTATTTGTTATTATTTTACATTATATTAGAGTTATCTGTAAGAAAATATAGTTTTAAAGATATAATTCTAATACATTTCTATGTTATTACGTACATAGTATTATTGTTCTCTTAAATTTACTCTTCTTTATATTACGGTTCATTAAATTTTTAGACCAATGAGTAGAATATGAGTAATGCATCAATATAACCATTCATATATTTTTACAAGTAAAGGTTCATATGTTATAATTGAAACGGTGACTACTCTTCAATTATTAAGTGGAAAATGTTTCATCAGTAAAATATTTAATTTAGTACTATCATCGAGTAGCAAGCGGTTTTGCTATTGTAGGCTACTCGATTAAATAGTGAAAGGCTGAACCCCTAGATGAAATATAAAATAAGTATATCTTTCAATCGATCAATGCAGAGGTTCCCAACTAGTGGGAAATTCTCCCATAGAGCAGAATTTTAGATTTCTAGGGGAGGAATTGCTGCCGTTTATTAAAGATTTTCAGTATTACATAAATGCATTATATTACATATATATATTTGGAGAGCAACTTTTGAGTTAGGGTTAAATTTTCTTGGGATGGAAGAATTATATTCGGGACACTGGGGAAAGGGGAATGGAGCAAAAAAGGTTAGGACCCCATGGAGTAATGTAATTATATCCAAATGCACGGATGACTTTGATATTTTCGTTCATTCTAACCCACTCTCTATACGCTTCTAATAAAACAGAAGGTAGATGGAGCGATTATCTTACTAATATCCTTTTCTGACTCACCAGTCTGTCTGAAAAAAAAGTTGTTTGAGTAACTGGTTATGAATGGCAATTGACTATTTGAATTATTAAACCAATTTCGAAATTTAAGTACTAAAATAAATCAAAACTGCATTATGTACCGTTAAAGTAAAATGAAAGTATTTTAACATCATATAATATTACAACTATGAATAATAACATAAGCATAAATTGCCTTATTTTATATGCAAGGAACCATCGAAGTCAAACATGGCGTATGAACCGAATTTATGTAAAATTGATGTGAGTAATCCATACTTAATGCCTTTCCCCGACAAATGTGGTCCAATCACTCAAGACTCGTTCCACGCCACGATCCATTTAATATGAGGTGATTTGCAAAGGGTCGCTGGTGAATTATTTATTATTACAAAATATTCTGACCATTTCAAAATAATGTCTTCTAAACTTTATCAACTTGTATGTGCTTTTCATGACAGCTAATCAACAACTACAAGAACCTTTTTACATTATGTGTACACAATAATAGTTAAAAAATATGTAAAACGTCGTAATTTATTGTTTGAATTAAGACCTGAACTCGGCTCAAATGCGTGGGACTGATTTTGAATCATGTACACAAAATTTTTCCCAAAAAAATAAATGAAATAGTTTATCTACTTAATTTCTCTCGTAAATTTGAAATTATCAATTACTTTACTACAAACAATTTTTAGGTCGATCACTTTGGGCCAGTGGACATATTATTGAAGTAATAGCTTTTGCTAAAAATAAAATTCTACGATAATCTCTTAATTATTCCAATATTGCTTTCATACTGTTACACGGTCATTTACACAATGAATAGAAATATTTTATGTCATTAATTTTTCTTCCCGGTCGATTACACACTGATGAGGGTCTCTATCCCTATTCAACTTCCACTTGATCTCATTCCGTCAGTAATTCTTACCAACATCAGATATTCTAAACTCTCTTCAGGCGATTTGGAATTCAATTGTCACATTTTTTACAAGACTGATTAATTAAAACATATCTTTAATTTCACTTGTCCAATGATAGATTTGTATCCTTTTAAAAAGTGTTTTGTATCATAGTTTATTTAATCAACAGCTAATTGTTTAATTTCAAAATAAAATTATTAGTCATTCTAATGTATTGTTGTGATATTTATTCGAATTAACTATGAATAGAAATGGACGGAAAATCGTTACTTTTCATACGATTAACCAAAACAGTCATCTTAGCCTTCTCATGATCTCTTATATTTGGTCCTTAAGAGCTACCAGCAGTATATGTATAATGAAAATTACACTCACTTGTCTTACCATCAATACTTTTCAGATATAGTTTTTTTGTGTGGCGTATCTAGTGCCATTTCAACGTGAACGCTGCAGTTCGTTTTTGACGACGAGTTTCTCAGAAGAAACTTGGTAGTTTACATCTATGTTTACGAAAATCCAATACCTTTCCACAATAGCCAAACATCGCCATATAAATATATAGCTTTTATCATAAAGGGGAATAAATGTTGACTGAATAATAATTCAACATATTTGCCACCAAATCAACATTACCAAATATTAAAACGGATTGCCGTATCAACTTCCGTAGTTTTTCTCTCGATGAAACATTGACGGTCACTCAATAAGAAAGTGTTCAGTTTCTTATAAATCTGCGCCTTATCTCCTACATTTATAGGTGAGCGATATTTTCTTTAGATTAGCACGGGTCAAACAAAACGTTAGATGGTGAGAGCATTTTCTATAAATATGTTTTATGAAATATTACAATAACACAAAAAATAAGGGTTGCTTTAAGTAAAAGATAACTGCGTTGCAATCAACCTTCCATTTTATATTTTAACATATCATGAATGCTTAAAAAAAGTATAGAAATTGACAAATAAACATTTATGAGACATGTCAATTATTCATATGTTTGTTACACGGTTTTTTGATTCTTTAATATTTGAAAAAATCAAATCGATTTGGCGTATTTAATATACTAGTAGTGTTTTATGATATTTCGCCAAAAAATGCTGACAACCATAACTCGATTTATTATAACCTACATCTCTTACTGGATTTCGAAAACGTAAATTATTCAAATAATGAAATGTTCACTCCACAAAGAGCTTGCCTGGTAAAATTTCACTGACATAAAAATCCAAACGCGTTATTATTTCATTTCATGAAATATCTTTCAAAAGCATATATTTGAGTAGACAATTTTTACCATTCAAATATATATTCCAAAATCTTCAAGAACGCTACAATTATTTATTTTATTTATTATAATCACTGTAGTACAATCAAATATCCCGTTGATAACAATATTTTTATTCACTTGTTTTTTATAGTAATGGAAGTTAAGTTTACGATCATGGTATCGTTTATGAATAATATCACAGTAAGTATATCAAAAATACTAGCTTGCATTTTTTTGGTCAGAATCTTAATTCATATTTGCTTCCTGAGAAGATATCAGGAGTAACTAAAGCATAGATGGGTAACGTGTTTAAAAATGTGAGATGCATATCTTTCAAATAATACGAGTAATCAATCAAATTCAATGTCTTAATGTAAATTGTAATCAAATTTGAATACAAACCGACAAAATTTCGTGCTTTTACATTAGTTTTCTCAAATAAAAAATGTCATTGTTTCCGACAGTTGAACATAAAAAACCGTATCACAAAAATAATGCGGTAAAAAACACGATATCTCAACAATTTAAGTTTTGTAATATGTTATAAGTAATATTTCGGCGTCCGTGGTGCAGTTGGTTTCGTCGCTGGCTACGGTTACGGATGTCTCGGGTTCAATTCCCGGTGCGGACGGTTTTCATAATTTGATCTTTCAATCGATTTATGGATTTCTGTTCGTAGTCTGAGTCCTCCCTCCCACCAATCCCATCCTCACGGGGCGTAACGAGAGTGATTAGCTAACCACTAGTCCTGTCATAGCCCTATCCTTCTATCCCTACTCTCTTCGAAAAAGAAAAGAGAGGTTGAGCAACTGAGTGACAAACAGTTTTCGTAGAAAAAAAATTCTGTCAAGATACCTCCATTAGGAGACCATATGCTCCACATTGGGAGTGGACATGGAAAAAAAATATGTTATAAGTAATGCATGAAGTAATGCAAGGCTTTCGAATATCTACGACTTAACCACCCTTCAGGTTGTAATTATATAGCTATTATAACCTGTATTCTACATTAAAGCCACTGCTTTCATTCAAACCAGGTGACATGAACTTTACACAAAATATCACATAGCTGTAATATGTTTTATAGGAACTAACAGCTATATAATTAATTAATATTTTATTCAGCATTAAATGTAATATTGTGTTAATAACAGAAAATTTGTGCGGTTGATTTGTCATATCAATATTATGAAATCTGATATAATGGTTAAATTAATTTTTCATGCACATTTCCATGGTGTTTTACAGAAATACGTTTTATTTAGTTTTAACAAAATATGAATAAAAATGCAAGAAAATATGTAGCATTAAATATTGATATGGCTTTAATTTATTCCAAAAAAAAAACAAATTTGACGTGCCTTATTCGTCATAAAAAATATGCAAATTTAGCAGAGAGGTCGCGTGCCTTGACTTTATAAAAGAAAGTCAAAACAGAGAAAGGTTGAGAGCTCGTGGTTCATATGCCAAATTAAAAATTAAAATTAGTATTTTTTTGCATAATTTTCAAGCATAAGTGTGAAAGTATCGAATGAATCCCCACTGAATAATTTGTATAAATTCTATTTATTACCCTGCTTGACCTCGGAAAGAGAGCTGAAGTTTAGACGTTGGCGTTATTTTGGTGCAAGCTTATGTTAAAAGTTTGAAATAAAATATCAACGTTGACCGTACTTCTTGTAACAGTAACAAAATATAGTCCATCAATCAATAACAATGTTGAAAGTAGAATATTGAAAATTGTACAGATATAATGACGCGACGCCATGTGCATATTTCATGTTGCTACTGTTCACCATTTGGGAGGCGTTCTTGTGGCAGACAGATTGGTACATAAATTTTCTGCTATATAATATAAATTAATAGTAGCAAAATATTACTCGAGACATTTTTGATCAATAAAAGTAATCATATCCAGATAAATTAGTTTTTCAGATTGTATTCTTATTAATTGAGCTTTATCATATAAATTAAATTATATTTTGCTGTACACTCTACGTTTTCGAATATTTCTTTTGTTTATGTTTTAATGATAAAGTCCTCTGAAATGTGAACAAAGGTAAATTAAATCTGTACTGTTTCCTACTCAGAAAATATGATGAACTTTTTGTTTCTTTGACATATTCGAATAGACAAGAAGCAACTTCCATTATGACATGACATCAGATATGACAAAAATTAAATTGCGTTTTTACTTTTTTCTTTGTGTTTCAATTATTTATTTAATATTTGTAAACAGGAAATACTTCTAATTTTCTTTTTAGACAGTTAATTTTTTTAAATTTGTATTTTTTTAGCAATCAAGTATTTTTAAATTTAATGTAATAACTTTTGTTAAAAGAAGGACCTTTAATAAAAAGGGCTACAGAATTTTCATTAATGTAACATTTTATATAAGTATAATATTGTTTTATTTGAACAATACAAATCGTAAAATCATCTAATTGCACTTCCGTTTCTAATGCATCATCTCATCATTGTGATATCGCCACGCTAGTGTTTTATCAAATGTATGGGATAATATAAAAGGCGGCCATCACACGAAAATTTCTCGGAATCAGTGCACTAATTTTTAATACAACAATTTAATTCATATATTTATTAAGTCATTTCAAAAACATATATCAACTCAATTGTTTAATTTAATTTTAAATAATATAAAAATGTGTAGTTACAAAACAATTTTGTGATTTACTTATACTTAATGGGCTTTGCTTCATACTCGTACGGTCATCAGGTGGAAATTTAAAATAATCCCATTGTTCACTTGAAATTCAATAAATTTAAACAGAATGCAATTGAGCAAGAATACAAAATTTATGAGCGAATAAATTTCCTAAAAGCATATGGCAGCTTTGCTCTATATTGATGGATTCGAAATTTTTCCCGGGATTTTTATTTAATAAATTCTACAGATAAACTGTATATCATAATTTTCATCACACAACGATTATTTTTTTAAATCATTATTGTATGACAAAACAATAAAATCATAGTACCAAAATTTGCGAATTATGAAGAAATATATCATTTCTTAACAATTTTTTAAATTTATTATTTGCATGATTATTATTCGTTCAAATGGTCGGTTCGAGTCCATTCGTGTGCTCGAATGCCTGAAGATGCCAAAAGACGAAACCCGGGGCGTTAGTGACAAAATACATGGATGTGTACAAAATCTCAACATTTCAAATTTGACAAAAGAAAAAGAGTAACGTTCTTACCTGGACAAGAGTGCTTTTAGGCACGTTGAAATGTGTGAAATAGTTACATCCCTCTGACGATATGACTCGAATGCTAAGTTTATTTACTATACTTAACTTAATTGGCAGGTTGATATATTAATCTAACAAGACCATTTTATTATGTAAACACAAAGGTTCACAATAGCTTGTGTTCGATTTTTTTTCTTTTGATGGACTGTATAAAACTGTATTCACATGTTATATTGATAATTACTACTGTAAACCTGTGTCTTAAATACACCAACTTTTTTTTGACTTTATATAATATTCTTCTAACGGTGATAAATTGTTGATGGAATAACACCAAAGTTTTTCAAAGAAAAACATTTTCAGCCAATGAACATAAATTTAAAATTTAGAGTAAAAATAGGAGAAAACCAGTCATGATCGTTTTATTAAATTTTATTAAAAAATAATTTTTAAACTACAACATTGTTATACAACATTGGTGTATATAAACACCCATTAACTCAAATATCATAACATATGGGCGACAGAGCTCTTAATGAGATTAAATGAGAAAAAAGGTATTCCGACTAAATATATTTATGTCTAGCATAAAAAAATATCTACACGCGTCGTCCATATACCCAGGAAAGCCCCATACGACCTCTCTTACTGCACATACCCGTTGGATGTGCATTGAAGAGCGTGCAGATGAGATGATACACGTCCAGCTGTGACCGCACACTCAACCAAGGCCTTATGGCCGTTTCGTGATTGTGTGAGAAAATCTGAAAATTTACGAGCTCACGTATGGGCCAGGCGACACTGCGTTCTCGTGGCTCTTCTTTTACTTATTCCCGCTACTGTTTGCCAGTTTAGCCCTACAAAACGTGACCTACCTCTCGCCACCGCATCTCGCATACAAATTCGTCAAAATTGTCGCGTTGTTGTTTTTGCGACCAGCGAGATTCGTACATAAGCACAGTATGATGGCACATAAGATATTTTTACGATGATTTGTTTTGTTGGCTTAATTTAACAACAAATTTCAGATATTTGGTCAAGACTAATGATCAATTAAGATTTAAGCTATTAGCATCTTTTCAACAATTTCTGAATAGCACGATGTTTTCCATTTCATTTATTTTACAATCACTTAATAATATTTTTAACAAAGAAATGAATTAGTTCTTAATAATATATTTAGTGATTTTTTTAGTATCGTGATACAAAGCATCACATAATACGAGTTGAAATATACAAACCATCATATTTTTTGTTGTTAATTTAATTAAATAACATTGTCTCTAAAAATATTAAAAAATTATTGGCGCTTAAATGTATTGTTTTGAATTATACAACGCTTTTTGTAATATTAAAAAGATTACTGGCCCTATAGAAGTAAATCACGGAAAGATTAAATGAAAACTTTATTGTGATCACAAAATATTCTTTTGTTTGTGTTTTATAATAGTGCGTACTCAAATAAAGTAATATTTATGCCTTCAGTTGTCATCGAATGGAACTTCTACCATTTGCTTTTTAATGGCTTTTTATGAAAAAGGGAATACATGAATCAGTATTATTTTCATAAAAAAGTTTTAGATTTTTGATAACGCATACTGTAACCACACTTCGCCATTATTCTGTTTCGTGCGATAAGAACCATTGATAGAAGTTTTTTTTATTTTATTCATTACATTTTCACAGCAGATTTAGGTACATTTTCCGATACCATTATACTATATTGACACACCCTGGTTTTTGTTAAGTATAAGTGTCATTTGTGTCCTGAACTGAAATCGGCCTGCGGCAACAGCAATATTTCGCACAATAGGCTCTTTCTTGTTGCCAGGCGTTCAAATAGCCCCCGGTTAAGTCCACTGGACGAGTCCATTTTGCGGAAAAGGGTAGCTCCAACTTTGCAGGGAGTTTTTTCTTAATTTTTGTAGACAGTCGATTACGATCCGCCGAGTGGGACGAGCTGCGGTCTCGTGGCAGCGGAGGTGACGTGACGATGTGAATTGTTTGTTTTTTTTTTTATTTGCATTGGACTTTATTTAAATTCGTTGTGTCATTTGTATTATAACTTAAATTTTTTAAAAAAGATTTATATATTTGTGTAATGTTAAACCACTGCATCTTGAATGGAAAATAAATAAGTTTTGAACCGGATCTGAAATGGTGTTTGTCTGAGATCAGCCCTTCCAGGACGGATAACCAGCCGCTCGCTTCTCTTCGATCCGTGGTCTTCTCAATATATATATATATATATATACATACATCAAAGATAAACCAATTTAATTACTTTTGCTAAGATTACCAATTCATACAGGCAGATATTGTCATGTACTTACTGGAAGTGCCAACTTTCCACACTGCGAACAAGAGATGGACTTCATTTTAAAATATATTTATTTTCAGTTTTAAATACAAAGTCTATTGCTTGAAAAAATCAAATACACGCTTGCCACTGAATACAACTCTGTATATCAAAATTCCGGTATTGAAAAATTTATGAAAGTTTCCATTCCGGACGAATCCCAACAAGGTTGACCCCTAAATCACAGGATCAATATATCGTTGAAATACTTGATGATATATATATATATATAATACGGCAGATGGCATTATTTAAAAATAACATCTAAATTTAAATAACATCACGGCACTGCCAGTCCTCCAACATTTGGTTTAAATATTAACGTATTTTCAGCATTCTGTGTGTTATAAATTTTGGGCCGTGTTTGTTGTCAATCTCTCCGCGTCAGCCTGGGAAAGTAATTGACACACCTTTGGGGCGAAACATAATATTGATGAATATTTTCTCTTAAAGGTTCGCACCTATAAAACTCAAAATGTGAAAACTTTTCCCGAGGCTGTGTGCCTACAGTTCACAGGATATGAAATATTGTGTCGCAGGTGGCATTGGAAAAATAAGACACTAAAGCCAAAAGAAGTCATGCGACATACATATATCATTTGGGGTGTTCCTTTTAATATTTGCAATATTTGTTTTATTGAAATAGGATGACAAAGCTTTTTAATATACAATTATTGATGATATATTTGCTAGGTCAGATTGATTGATTTGGCATTAACTTAGCAGAACAATTAAAACATGAGAAAATAACAATATCTTGAGCTATTCAAGTATAATATTATACAATTAAATATCGTAAATCCTTAAAAGATACTATAGAAAATTTACTAATTTTCTATTCTTACAATATTTACGAGAAAAAGTTAACAATGAATTTAAACGTGTAAAAGAGATGATATTGCCCCGGTATGAATTAAAAATAAAATATATCAGTCAAAAATCGATACAGTACGAGAAATGGTTTTTGTCAGATCCAATGTTTGTATTTTACAGAAAAAGTGATTGAATATTTTATACTTGTAATGCAATATTTCATTTCATGTGATCATGTTATCTATTACAGTTACCATAGAGGTATGAAACAAAAATATCAGGCTTCATGAAATATCAGACACGTCCATTAGCGAGTAGTGGTTTTTTGAAATCATTTTTCAAGTTTTATTTTTTTTTAAGAGCAATTCAATAAATTTTGATGTTGATATGAAAAATAAATATCTCTTATTTTATTTCACACGGTATTCATTAACTTTCAAAACCAGTGAAACACAAATTTGGAAAATACCTCCTAGAATACCCAAATATCAAAAACTATCATCTGGCTGAAGCGAAATTAAATACCTTAAAGTGCCTTGAATCACGTTTCATTCTGAACTTCATAAACCATTTAAATCAAAAATGGTGAAAAAAGTGGGCAAAAAATAACATTGTTTTGTCCTTTATGTTCCAAGTGATTGTAATAAAAATTATAACGGTATAATGAAATGATTACTTATTATATTTCAGTGATCGGAAAATAACTGTCTTTCACAGGAAAAAGGGTATAACATACTAGGTTTGTGAGTCTGCCCACCTGTGATTGTAATTCAGTAAGTCATATTGTCAAATTATAAAATACAGTTATCAGTTTTTAAACTAAGAAAACTTTTCATATATCCAATTTTTGGAATTTTGGGTTTGTAAAATAATTCTAAATATTCTGATGAATTCGTTCAATATCAAGGATTAAAATGTTCTAGTCAGTTGACTGATTTTCATAAAAATTGAAAAATTATGAAAATAAATATCGAAAACTTGATGTCGGTATTAGTGTTTGATAAAATTGTACATACTGACACTCAACCTTCTAAATCTTTTGCTCTATGATTATTTGTTACGAAAAATCTTCAAAAAGATTCACTCATTGATAAAAATCTTTCAGGAAGAATTGATAAAAATCCTTTGGATAGTGTTGAAATACTGAATGCATCAAAGATTTTTTTTATTTTTTATAACCTGAATGAATTGAAAACATATTACTTGTGAATTGAATCTATGAAATTAGTTTGATATTGATTATCAATGATATCAACCGGTAAATTCATGAAATCGATAACAAAAATAAAGTCGTAGAGTCAATCAAATAAATAAATGATTATCGTAATTTTTTTAATATTTTTGGGCTTAATTTATATTAAAATTGAAAAGTAGACTTCTGAAAAGCTTTTCTGCTTGCTTTTTAAATCACTTATACAAGTTTATACATTTCGAAATCTTAACTCTTCAAAACAAAAAAAGTATTTTCCCCTTGAGAGTTTGTCGGAAAAAGAAACATTAAGAAAAATATATGCCTGACCATTTATTTCAATACATCGACTGCCGGAAAATTGAAGAGAAAATGAACAAAACTTTGGGGGAACACCGCAAAGTGTTGCAAGAGGTATGGGAGTGTCATTAGCGGTACGTTCATTTAGCGAAAGGCTCACCGCTAAACTTTTAAGGGTTCGCAGTCGAGAAGGTATAGACCAAAGTTATATTACATCAGGTATCGGTCAGTGTTCAGTGGGCAGTTGTTGTTTGTATTAGTAATATGTTTAATGTTTATATTTGTAATTTTACAATAGGAAGGGGTCTCAATATTTGACACCCAATTTGATACTATTTGTGCTCCGACATAGTCTTGTTATGACAAAATATTTTTATATGTATTTTAAGGTTTAGGTAAAAATTTAATTTATATAATAATTATTGATTCTCACGATTGATGGAAAAATCAAAGCAAAAATTAGAAAATGGGATTTTTGTCTGCGGAATAATTGGAAAAAATAGAAAAATAGCGTTCGAAATCTGATGATAATTTAGTAAAATAACCGATGGAAAATATTAACATTGTTAAAATGCAGCTAAAATTAACTCTATCCTTTAATTTATACAATAATTGAATATATAGAATATTTAACAGGATTTAATAGTAAAAAGACTAAATAAATATTTTGCAACGTTTCCAACTCTTCATAGAAGTATTTTAGTCAAACAATATAGCGTAATGATATTCACCGTGGAATCTGAAAGTGAACAGCATTTTCTACCTGAAATATAAAACACGTTATCAATTCGAGGTCTTTTATTAATATCGTGGACCTTTTTAATAAGACTTTGAATATTAAGTAGACAACCAAGAACTTTAAATAAAATCTTTTCTCGTGGAGTCGCTGATTTTACTCTGAAAGCTTTAACGCAATCAGCTTTTAAAATTTTTGTATGAAACAAAAGGACAGACAACGTCATTTTATATTCCACTTGTTTTTCAGTGGAGTTTTAATGGTTTGCGTTTCAGTCTTATCAGATAACATTTTTGACAACTTAAACCAAAATTTTGATTCATTATAAGAGCTAACTTATTCGCTCTCAGAACTCTGCTTTGAGTTTATTCAATTAATCTCTAAATTTGACATGTTCACATCAGACAAGGTTAGTATAGATAATCTTTTCCAAAGACATTTTTACAAATTAAATAAATTATATACCATTCGACTTTGAAAAATTTTGAAACATTAATTACTTTAACTCTCACACAATTTCAAATTTAAATAAAATACAATTTATAATCTGTAGCCTACAACAGCGTTTCTTAACGGGGGGACCCAGAGGTTGTAACGTGAGTCCTGCTACCATAATAATCGCGCTTGTATAAATTGTCAGTTGATCAACATGTTTGTGACAAGTCCTCAGCAACAATACTATTGTCAATCGATCGCCGAGTTATTTTTATGAAAATATAAGTAATTTACAATGTTTTTTTTTTTTGTAAATTTTTATGTTTAACACTTACGTTAGTAAAATCTGTAGAATATCATGCCCTAAATTACTACGTTTTATGTACAGTATACATACCTTTATATATTAGATATTTTTTTATTTTATATATAAATAATATTTTTTTTTTAATGGCTAATTGATTTTTCGTCATATTTTAAAAATATACATGTGAACAATATTGAAGAAAACAACATGCGTAAATTGTAAAAATATAGTATTTTTCTATAAATTATATTTGTACATACAATTTTTTTGTCATCTTCTGCTTCATGGTTTAAAAATAGGGGTTTAAAAATAGGTGATTCACAATCTCAATTAGTGTGATATTCAAAGGTGGGTTTTTGACTGACAATGTCATCACAATAATATTATCTTATATAAAATTTATCTTCAGTATATTTTCAACCAGTACTCTATGGTAGATAAAATAAATTCAAGTATTCGTTCTTTGTATCGACCAGCTGTGTCGATATTACAATGATTTGTCATGAAAATCAGATAATGTCTTACTGTTTAAATTCAATATTACTAACAATGATTTACAGATTTACGAAACATAAAACATAACCAAATACTGTCAAGAGTATTTGCTTTAAAATTGTTTACCGATTCATTTGATGGCATAACAGAGTTTTATGATTACAATACATGAAGAATAGATATCATTCTGTAGTTTTAGCAATACTTTTTAACATAGACATTACCAAATCAGATTATATAAAGATTTTTATTTCAAAATAATGGTTGCTCTATTCTGAAAATAAGTATTTATTTGTAGAATCTACACTGTGTAGCCATAAGTGTATTTAACTAAGATTAGCTTTAAAAAAAAAAACTGAATGTTTTAAAATTTTCCACTAAATAAAATGATATCATGAAGTCAATATGAAACATTCCATCTGCTATATAATCAAGTATTAATATCTTCAAAAAAGTTCCACGCGAAAAGTAGTAAAAAAGGCGTCAAGCTAGTAGCATAGATTAAACTTTCTGTAGTTGTCGACTACTTTGAAATGAGAAAGTATTCAGAAATACTTCAAATGACGTGCATACTAAATCAGTCAGCAACAATTATGATCAATTCTTTTTATATTCAAGAGAAGTTTCAAGTAACATTTTTTTACGAAGCATTTTTTCAAAACTAAAATTCTTTTTTCTTAGTGTAAATAACAATCATGATTTAAAACTTTTCAACGAATCATTTATTTATTTTTGTAACTGGTTAATCAATATATTTTTTTTGAATCATTTTTACTCCCAATCTGGGCATTTATGGATTCATAATGGATATAACCTTAAGAGATTGTTTTTGCTGAAACTGTTTTATATTCATTAACTAACCTTCTCTTTTCAGAGAGGGTAAAAAAAGTAAGACTCACCCTTCTTAGAAAAGATTTGATGTTAGTTAATCGCTCTCTCTATGATCAGATAGAGTGTGGGTAGGAAAGGATAAAAACATTACAGACATCTATGCTTTTGAATACGAATCCATTTATCGATTCGAAAATAAACGTTTGAAAGATTCTTTTCGGATAATCAAACCATTGTCTGCTCACCAATTAAGACATTCGACTATGTAACTGCGAATAATTAATATGCTGATAACAACTGTTTTCTTTTTCAAAGTTATATTGTTGTATTGTTTAAATAAAAAATGCTTATTTATTTCTTTGGAAAATAAAAACAAAAGTTTCAAAATACTAGTAGACGATAGTCATCCTTACTTGTCCAGTAAATGCCTGCTATAACTTATGAATCCTTATGCGGCAAGAAAGTTCAATCCTTGATCCATAAGACTTTCGCAGTTAAGACACGTACGCTTATAAATAAAAATTCTGTATATCAGTTACTACCATATTTCACAAGATAGTTGTTTCTTTACCAGATAATCCTTCTTTTCGTAGTAAAACTTCACTTAACATTGGTTAACATTTTATCATTACGGCCTATCTAAGGATAAATTAATTCATTATTTTATTTATACCTATAAAATCTTAAACGCGTTATATATTCATATATTAAACAAAATTTAATGTCATGCCAATTTTGAGTTTTCTTATTGAAGGTTAGTTCTTTTTTAATAAAAAAAAAAGAAATTATCATTCTCAATTTTCACCCCTGTGCCTCGGAACAAAATAATTCGTTACATTTATGGCAGAGAAAAATTTCTTGAGAACACTTTTAAATATTGCAAACAAATGAACATCGACAATGTGATTCAAATATTTGATCCGAAACAATGCGATAGTAAATACATTTCTAAGTATATCAATTCAATATGAATGGTTCATTTTAACTTAAAGTTTTTAACAAAATCTGCTTGTTAGTCTGCAAGAAAGTTTGTTTTTAAAAGTGTTACCGATAGAATGATGTTGTTAGAAGAGGAGAGTCTATCGAAAAATGTAGTAAATACACCAAATTTGCTTGATCGCCGACCCCGCTGACATTGCTTCGTTGCTAACATATCAACAAATATTTTTTTACTATTCCCGTATATTATTACGGAAGTATAGTTTTTCATCACTGGCCCACAGCTATCGGAAAGTCAATGTTTGACTTATTATTTTGATTAATACTATGAGAACAGTATCATTGTGTATTTTACAACATTTAGATGTCTGTTCGCCCAATAAACCGTTCTATTACAGTTTCGAAAAGTTTTATTTTGTCTCTAATTATTATGCATTGATTTTCCTTGAAAGTTATGGATATTTCGTAATTTTTGTACTATAATACATGCGGAAATATATTATTTATTATGCAATAAAATTTAGCAATATATAAAAGCATCGTTTATAATATATATTTGGAACTGATTATCGAAAACAAAGAAAACCTCTTTACCGAAAGTTGTACTTTCAAAACAAGGCAATTTTCGTAATAAATATGGTATCAGTATAATGGTAATAACTTTCAAGGGAAAAAGTACAATTTATCTGCTAAAGTATTCAGAGTAAAGTTTTACCATAAAGATGAAACAGTAACTCACCGAAAACACAGCGGTCGTAAATTTTGATTGATTTAGATTTTTAGCCATACTAATATGGATAAATATTACGAGATGTGGCACTGTCATATTTTGGAATATCTTATAAAAGTATTTTGGGTGAAATAAAGAGCTGTAAAATTCAAGTCGTAACAACAAGTAGTTTCGTGATATTCAATTTCTATCAGTACTATAGTTATAGCGTCGACTTAAAATCTCGAGCGTAAAACTTGTACCTCTCAAAATACTTTAAAAGAGTTTCAAATGCCACTTAGAAGCACATTTTATCTTAAAATGCTGATTTAAAAAAATATATATTTCTATCTATATCATTTCTCATACAAACATATATAAAGTACCTAAGTATTACGCCCCATCGGAAATCGTGAAATTACGAACGTTTCATTCAGGCAGTTGATTTATATGTAAATTTTATTGCTAACTGTGCGATTATCGTTTTGTAAACATATCCAAAAACTGTTTTTAAAGAAATGTAAAAAAAATAGTTAAATGAAAGAAAACAAAGAATTATCCCATCTTTTAAAAAACACACAGCTTAAGCTGCATGCTAATTTTAGGAATTGTTTAATATATAAATTAAAATAACAGAAAGTTAATTGATTTGTTTAATCAACACAAGGAATACGTACTCATTAATTATACTTGCCATATCTTACTCTAGTAGTGATAACCAAATTAAACCGTACACTAACGTAACGAACGTTGAGCAATGAGCATCCTACATCCCGACTCGATCAATCAGTAAACATTCTTCATTTGTTTTTCTTTCATAGCTCTTAGAAAAGATATTTTTTAGTTCATATCAAATTAGACAAATAAATTAATATAACATTTTTTTAACGGTATAAAAATTTCGTGATATTTAACGAAAAAACTACTCTTTTTACATAAGTTTTCATTTCGTTGAAATATTTCTAAATTAACAAACTGAGCAATATGTGTATATTTAGTTCAAATATTGCTATATAGAATATTAAAGAAATACAGCCTCCCTCAAAGTTTCGCAGAATTTATAAAAAAATATATTTTACTTTTATCTTACTGACACTAATACATATTATATGTACATGCGTTTTATACTCCATTAACATAGCAAAAAGAATGACTGTAACAATTCCGTGCTGTGTAAATAATCTCTTATTTTTGCTTTCTTACTTGTAATTGCTATTTTGAAAAATGGATTGCAAACAAAGGGTTCACTTCAATAGAATGATTATAAATTGGTGTGGGTGCTTTAGCGATTCTTGTTTAAAACAAAATTTTCCCAAAAGAAAACAAAATCCTCAATATTGAAACTAACGCAATATACTGGGAAGGAAAATTCGGAAGCATTACTTTCCATTAGCTGTGAAGATAAATGTTGAAAGCACCCTTATCGATCCTTACTTTGTTGTCAACAGAAAACTCGTGCTCTAATAATGGCAGATCTATTATCACTAACACTTCTCTCATTTTGTTTGTTTAAAGTCACGTATATGTTTTCTATAGCATAAAAGTTTACAAACATTTCATTCCTTCTGCTCTAACAAACGTGAGATATTCAATGAAAAGAAACATTAATGCTATAATTAAAATGTGACTGTGCAATTAAGATTTCACTGAAACTTGCTGATAGTAAACATAGTATCATGCTATTATGTGTTTTGAATATTTTATAGCATTTATTACGAATTTCATACAATAACGACATTTCAACAACAACACTGAAGCTTTCAATTCGGTCAGATAAAAACTGCGGTATTTAATTTTGTATTAAAATTATCCGTATTGCATTAAAAATCATAAATATATACCTCAGTTTTTACTTTAACCCATACCTCATATCAAAAATGAATTGATCACTTGACATCATTTTGAAATACTGTTTGCATTTTCCAGTATGTATTTTTCTTTAATTTACATATTTTTGAATAAGATTTTATAAAAACAAACAGGGAGGAAGAGGAAGAATCTTATTTTATAGTATAAATTGAAAAATAAACAAAAATACAATATTTCACAAAATATACATCAAGTGGACTTTATGCATAAAACTTTGTAAGCATTGAGGAAATAGTGAAATATATTCCTTGTTTAAATACGAATGTGAGTGAACACCGGTCGTGAAAATAACGTTTGGTAGTTGAAGAATAAACAATAATTACATCACACATATCTTTAATAGGAAATGAAAAAACAATTAATAAACTGTACATATAGCAAGTGGGCGTAATAAAGTCTGTAATTATTCAACTTTCTTCTTTAAGAAGATTCAATTATTAGATATTGGACACTCAAATTATTGCATTGCTTCTCAAAAACCATATGTTGACTATCTTTTAATATGACGCACGATCAAATTCAATAAAAAACATTCAAAGATAGTAAAAATGTCTACGCGCATTTTTAATCGAATCCTCTTAAGTATAAATAGAACGTTATCATAAAAAAATAGTTTGACAAAAGTTCAAAACTAGTTTGATATTCAAAATATTACGTTTACCCTAATATTACAATGTTAGATATTATGGGGATGAAAATTTGAACCTCAATTTTCATACGATGACATAGCCAATGTTCACCGCCACTTATTTGGGGGAATTTTTGGGACGGGTCCCCCTCGTGACCCTCAAACGAAAGGCGGTCGCAAAGAAACGCAACGATGCGCATTTTGGATTTCCACTAAGAAACCATAGATTTATAAAACAAAAGATGTAGCAATAGACCGTCCGGATGCAAATCAAATACGCTGTTGAATGGAAAATGAAAAATTATTACGAAGATAAACATTCTGTAATTTTATGTAATGTTTGATATTCATATAGTAAAAATTATTTTAAGATTTTATGATTAGATATTTGTTCGATCTTTTTAATGATATTATCTTAAAAGTCGTGTTACTCTATTAATAATTGTCTTTTTTTTTTTAAGAAAGCTGTGCGGGACTCGTAGTTAGCTCATCCTTTTGTATTCCATAAATCAATAGAAAAATGGATGTTTGAAAGTTTTTATTCTGAAATTTGAACTTTTAAATACGCAACCGAGCAGAACAAAATCCTAAGAGATTTCCCCACTCCACTATTGATCAGCTATAATCTAAATATTAACCTCAATCAAAAAATATCAAAGCACGCATTTATGTTCATTCAAATTCGTTTTTCGTTGATAATAATAATTACAAAGCGCTTCAGCTTCATAACTATTGTATAACGACAAATTTATTACTCAAAGATGAAAGAAGTCTTCAAAAGAAAATATGTGAAATCTATAAATATCATCATGGCATAAATTAATCTGTATGACTTGGTAAAATTGAGTTATAATCCACTTTACATTTAGTAAGATTACTGATTTCCCGGAAATGTTGTGCTAAATAGATTGAAATTGGTTATCAAAATGGGTAAGTTTTATAAACACGCTTTTTAAACATTTTTCACGTCACAGGAATGTGTTTTTCTGTAAATATTTTTAAGATTCTTTTCAGAATTTTTATCATAATCATCTTAATTGGAATATTCCTTTTCGTTTAATTACAACCTTAATTATAAATTAGTATTCAAAAGCAATGAGTGTTCATAATAAACAATTCCTTGAAACACACTCTGCGTTAATCTATTCATAAAATTACGTTTTAATAAAAAGGCGACTAAGAGTTTTCTGCTTGCTTTTAATGTTTTTTTGGATTTATGCCAAGATGAAAGAAAATCTAAGTGGATTTTGCAGACTCAATCTTTCACAGTGTTTACTTATAGGAGAGTAAAAATTCTTTATGAAACTTAAGATTTGAGTCTATACCCTGATTAAATCACTTCACTTGAAACTATTTTTTTAGTAATGAAAGATAAGTAAATTTCATAAATATTTCTCAACATTAAGTGGGTAGTTAGTTATCAATTAACTTTAAATAAGAGTTAATTAAATCTTGAAGCTTGTTTTCACGTTAACAAAGATTAACATTTTCAAATACGCAACTTTGAATATAAAATTATTTTTTGTATTTAAAATTTTTATTTTTTTATCAAATGCAACAAAATTAATTGGACTAATTGAAAATTTTCAAAAAATTGAAATAATTTTGTTGCAAATGTATTATATATATTTCATTTTATATTTTATACTGTTATGTTACAGTGTAATTATATGATGGGATTATAATGAAGATACATATATAATACAAATCCAATATTGTATTCAAACAACTGAACCAGTTTTGACTAATACCGATTTTCTACAGAATAATAACAAACTTCTCTAAGAAATTATTTATGACTTTCTAAAATGTTATTAATGTCAAACATTTAACGAAATAAAAGGAAGGTTTTCAATTAAAAAACATAATATTTTATAAAACCGCAGGCAGAGAGAAAACGTATTTATAATAATGGATCTTATATAATATTATAACAATAATAAATAATTGTCGGTGTCTGTGGCACAGTTGGTAGCGTCGCTGGGTACGGTTACGGATGTCTCGGGTTCAATTCTCGGTGCGGACAGTTTCATAAATTGATCTTTCAATCGATCCATGGATTTTTGTTCGTAGTCTGAGTGTTTGTGATTCCTAAAACTCCCTCCCACCCATCCGATCCTCACGGTGCGTAGTTAGAACGATTAGCCAACCACTAGTCCTGTCCTAGCCTTATCTTTGTGTCTCTATTCTATTCGAAAAAAGAGATTGAGCAATTGAGTAACAAGCAGTTCTCGTAGAAAAAATCTGTTGAGATACCTCCATTAGGAAACCATATGCTCCACGTTGGGACCGGACATGGAAAAAATATTAATAATATTATGTTAAACCAAAACCAAACAGAAAAAACATTATATTTCTATGAATAATATAAACAAAGTGAGTATAAAAAATACATAACAATTGGCATATTACACTTAAACATTTGTAAATAAAAACTAACCAAATGTAATCTGAGTAACGTCATTATATTGAAAAGTCTAACAATCTCATTTTCATGTTAATTCACCAATTAATATATAGTTGATTTGAAAATTATGTTGTAGGCATTATTAAATCGTTACGTATTTCAAATAATCATATTAAAGTTTTAAAAGAGTTATTACCACAGTATCAACTCTAAAACGGATGTTGAGAATAAATAATGACTCATCGAAAAAAAACCAAAATAGTATGTAAAACAAAAATTTAAATTAAAAACAGAAGTAATAGGATAATATATAAGAACAGTCAGAATTAATTCTGCCAATGGCGTTATACGAAATAGCTATCAACTTTCTAATAAAATTTTGTAGAACTGAATACTTTGATATGTTATCCTATTATAATGGAGTTCTAACAACAAAACGCCAATTCACTCAATAAAAACAGAAGAATATATTTAAAAATAAAGTACCATTTATAAAAAAAATAAGAACTGCCTAGATAAATAATTGAGAGTGACAGTAGATACACACCATCTTGAATCATTTTGAATAGTCTATTTGATGAATACAAATAGTTTCTATAAAGTAAAGCAAAGTCCTGTAAAATAGGATTTCACCCAGTAACAATGCATGCCACAACATGTTCCGCGCAGCTTGGTATTTATCGAGTTTGACTGAGAAATAAATTGTCACTCTTCGGGAATATCGAGCTTTCAAATCCAACGCCTTCACCATTGATGTACAAGAGCTCGTTGCACTAAGGCATGTTCACATTGAACATACAACAATATGTGCCAATTGTATGTTCTTATCTTGTTTAACACGGCAGTGGCTGAATAATACACATTGTATTATAAAACAAGTATTTATTACCTGGTCTCACCCTCGATAGAAGACGCTAACATACAACATTTTGGTGGTAACTTACGTTGAAAGTTGAATGTTGAAAATATCACCGTCGACCATGTTTCATGTAACACCCACAAATGTAGTGCATCAAATAAAAATAATGTTTAATGTTAAAAATTAAAAATACCGACGTTGTTGACCTATAATAAATGGCAACCAGTATGTCATGTAAAAACCGTTTGGGTGGAGTTCTTGACAGATTGAAACAAGTATTTTCTGTTAAATGGTATTGATATCAAATTTATCCAAAAAGCCGTCATTCGCAAACATTAATTAACATTAGTTTAAAAAGTACTCATTATATGTTGAGATTGATTTTTGCCCTTAGTATTTGGTAATTATACTTAATATGATAAATATTTGTAGCATCATATTTTTATTTTGCCCTAACTGTATTAAAAAATAGATCTCTCTGTTATTTTATTAATCTAACGGGTACAGACTTAGCCTTTATATCCTTTTCCCGAATGTATTCTAGCAGATTACTGTCTGACTAAATATTCTGTCACCTAAAGGTTGTAACTGGGTAAAACGTTTCTGAAACACCCCTTACGAACACTAATTGATTTGCAGGTGTTAATTCCTATCAATAATTGTTGCTTGTGTGACTTTAATCTTGAAAAGTTTACTTCAGCCTGCCCAGTCGTCAATTGAATTTCGAGATTAGAGCTTCTTACCAAGAGTTGCATGCACAGTCCACTTTCTGTGAATTTTTATTTGTAATGTAAACAGTAATAATTTTAATATGTTAAGTGGTTTATACATGTAATATAGAAACATTTACTATGACTTATAATTATTATTTACATGATCTTTATTGTAATTTTAAATTACAAGTATTTCTGCGCTTAAGTTTGTCAAGATGATATGACTGCTTATTCGTAAGTTGCAGACATACACTCAAACAAATATGGGGACTTGATTGAAGTATCGCTACTTACTTAGCTTTAATTCAACAAAACGATTCACAATGCAAACTTACGTTTATATGTGATCCGAGAAAAATCTTCGTTGTTTGTTTTGCTTTAATGATAGTATTTTATGACTAATATCGATGATGATTATGAGGTTCTAAATTCAAAAGTTTTGATTCTAGGCTACAAGTCACATTGGTTCACATCTAATAATGATAAGAAAAACCTGTGCCAAGTTATGACTCTAGTTATGTTCTAATCAGTGTGGGTCAGGTCATTGCGAAGGTCAATAGATACGTATGTTTTGGAGTATACATGCCAGAAGACGAAAATATAAAATAGCCCGCTTACTTTAAAATCACTCACTCTTTTTCTATCTGGGCTATCTGAAATTTCTATCTGGGCTGTCTGGAATACGCAGAAATAATAAAATCACTTCAAACTAATTGCTATTAATTCAACGCTTGCGTTATATGGGCGCTGGCTTAGAATAATGGCAGTGACGAAGACTCTTTCGGCAATAGAAACTTTAGCGCTGGATATTGGGGGTAAGTCTAAGTAATTCGTAGATTTTTATACGGAACAATCAGCTTCTTCTTACGTCAGTGATCATGAAAATTCGTTGAAATAGCTGGAAACTTTACTGTAGATGTATCCGGGTATTTTAAATATTGTTAGCCGATTCTTTTAAACGATGGGATTCTTTTGTATGGAAGACAATCGGATTCTGTCCATATGCTGTATTCAGTGTATCTTAACGTGTAAGAAAACTGTACACTTTGCGAGTGGCCGAAAGTCAAAGGAGTACCACGTGGTGGTCCTATGTTGAACCTGAGGACATTGAAGAGGAAAAAAATAACATGCAAAAACATTTTCATAAAACCAAATGAAAAAATGACTTTCTGGTAATCTTCTAGCGCTATAATTATGTTAAAAAATACCTTTATCATTAAATTAATAAATAGATTTGGTGTATAAAATAATTAAGCTTAGTACACAATAAACTTATTAATTACATTAATCTCTGCCACGTGTTGAAAATCATATGATCTCACCGCGCCTGTTCAAGGTATCTTTAAATTCATACACTTTTGTTATCCTCTCACATGACCTCGAATAAAGTAAAATAACATTTTTAGTAAATAATATTACCATTTAGTGTGGTGTGGCCAATGTGCGGAGTCCGGACCACCCCATTATAAACGTCAGTGGGCCAGTACGTGACTTCGGTACACTTCGGTTCCACATTTAATACAATTTTCTTTTATTACCCCTGACACAGAGCGCGTCGCGGGGCAGTGAGGTGCCTTCATTTTACTGCCCCACTTTATTATTGCTCGTTACATTGTAAAATTAAGGGGCTTTTTAACAATTGATTGGACGTAATCACGGCCTTTCCAATTTCAACGCTCAACAACATTTTAGAGGCAAATAAAGCGATAAAGATAATTGATACTACGAACGGGGGCCGGTTTAATTCGAAATAATAAACGAAATTATCGTAATGCTAAATAATCTGTATTCAATTAATTCAAATAAGACCTAAAGGCTCAGCCTTAATACGCCGGCAGGCACCAAAGCAATAATACTATTATAATTTATAAGTCTCAAAAAGAGAAATTAATAATTGGTTCAATTTCAGTTTATTCAATTTAAAATGTACCTATTTATTACGCTATGGTGACGAATTTTAACAGAGTTTTATTTATTGACTAGGCGAATAATTTGTAATAGACATAAAAGGACTTTTTTGGATCCATATATGCATATTTTAACTTTATACGTTTAAAATCGAAGTGGTTGAGTTATAAGTTATATATTAGCTATAAGTTTGTTATTTTCTAGCTTTTTTTTATATCTGCATCGTATCTGAAAACATTACACTTGGCACTTTCAACGATACTAAAGATATATTAATTGGGAGGGATTATTTTTATGAAACATTCAAAATTTCCAATGTTGTAATTTGCATAAATTTAAGGTATTTTCGAATCTTTTATTGCCTTACACAAACTGGATACATTACATTTTTAATGCAATATTCGTACCTATATGGCTTCGTTATTTAGATCCATTAAACATATTTTACCCGCAATAATAAAATGATGTTTTACATTAATGTTCACTTTTAATTTCCATTTTTATTGCACAATTTAACAATTACATACATATCAGTCAATGCTAGGAGAGCTGCCAGGTATTCAACTTTGGTTTATATGCACACCGTTGGGGTTGACTGTGAACGAGATTTAATACAGTTTTATAGTATGGGTAATAATAATGTTATACGACAGTTTGTATTATTCTAGACACCTAACGTACATTAAATTCTTTTCTGCCTTCAGTCTTCCGGCACCGTTTATTTTATGGTGAGAAATAAAAGATATTGCTTGCTTTTATAGTAAAAATAAAACGTTTCAGAGCTAAACGATTTCATTTCACGTTTTTTCTCGTTTTAATAAAATTGTCACATGATATTATATCAGAGTTTGATCTACATTTCATTGGAAGAGCTTCATTTTCATTACGTCTTTACTACCCAAACACGATATTATTTCATTTACCATTCAACTCATTCCACAATGCTTCCACACAATTTTTAAGCGTATTTTAATTTATATAATTTAAGACATCGACTGAGGGTGCTTGATGGAATTTCAATATCAAATTTGGATTATTGAGATTTTGTACACTTCCATGTATTTTGTCACCAACGACCCGGGTTTCGCCCTTCGGCATCTTCAGGCACTCGAGCACACGAATGGACTCGAACTGAGAGACAGTAAACAGTGTCTAACGTTTATATAGAAGATACAAATGCGACAAATATTATTTACGAAAAAGCATACATCATATTTTCAAAAAATCTGTATCGTCAAACGTTTATAGTTATTTATTCATTTGTTGTAGTATTGAGAAGAAGTAGAATTTCCGTGATATTTATGGTTATTTTACACAAAAGATAAAAAAATATTCCTTTTTAGACTAGAACATTACCAAACACTTTTCAATAAAACTTATAGTTTGTACTTCCGTAATAATAACACTCAACTGTTCACCAACTACACGATCTTTACAATGATACATAAGTCATTTCAGAAAATTTAAATTCATTATAATATCGTTGAAATATTATGAAATCTCTTTGCTCAAATAAAACTAATAAAAGAAATTAATTCTTTTTATCATTACTTACTCATTGTATTATTACTTAGCTGTTACTTATGACAAGGATAAAAAGCTTCATTACGTCGTTTTGTGATCTGTATGAGTTAATTAAAAAAATAGCAAACGTCTTACCGTATCTAGTTGTTAAAAAAAATATTTTCAATAACATCCAACAAATAATTAAAATCGTAAAAGAAAACAAATCCAGCATTGTGACGTCGATACTGTTTTAAAGTAAGCAAATATCCAAATTGAATCGATAAACTGCAAAGCTGTTGTTTGCCGACGAACTAGTTGATCTGAGAAGCTCCACGATTCTCTTGAAAGATGCAAGGCGAGTATTTTCTCGAGCATGAATATTTTCTGAGCTTCAATCGCTAATCAATACAAAACAAATGGCGTCTTGAGAATTGAAAGCGTCTCAACGTTTTACAGTTATGCATTCATTATAATAACTTTACTGAGCAGTACACAGATGATATATTTTCCTATCATTAATTTTAAACTTCTGATATGCTCATTCCAGGAATTTTAAATAAAATAAATATTATGTTAGCTTCATTCAGTTATTTATTTGTTTTATTCATCAATATATTGCTCAATTTCCACTTTTACATTATTCAATAAATTGTTGACTCGTTGTTTCACAGTATAAAAGATAAATTGGTTTTTTTTTTTTATAAATTCGCACATAAATTATATATTCACTCGTTATTCATAGATCTTATACTATCAACCAGGTTACTAAATGGTACTTCAATGTCATAGGTAAATCACTAATGTTTGGTACTTCATTTTCGTTTATCGTAGCCTGACTTTCAATTTTCGGCATCACAAGTGCGCAACATTAAAAAATAAACATATTATTATTATTATAGTTTATCTATGCCCCGGTATCTAATATATGAACAAATATTAATTTTATTTAACAAGTATATAAATTTTCTTAATGGTGAAAGATCCATTGTTATTACTTGTGTGTATCAAAACGTAATATTTTAAACTTAATTACATAAGTTGGCACATGCCGTAGCAAAAAGTAGGTTGGTCCTAAAAATATCTACCTGAAATACATTTCAACAAGTAAAAAAAGTCAGTATGTAAATTTTCCGTTCACGCTAGTGACTAATCACAAGAAACATGTCTGGCCTCGAAAGTTTAAAGTAAAATAGCTTTTCTTTTGAATCACTTGCACAACAACAAACACGATATAGTTTTATAAATTAACTCCTCTGCTGTTAGAAATGCGAATTATATTGAAAAATCAATAAACATTAGTATTCTCCATGCACCACTTCCAATATAAAGGGTTGAATTATAGTCGTTTTTCGTGATCCTTGAATATATGAACATAAACAAAAGGAGGTTCACTTTTACACTTGACACTTAAGGTGACAAAAGCTTTGAAGCTGTGATGTATTTTTTGATGAATTTTGCCAAATGTGAACAGCTTTTACGGACAAGTAAAGGTATAGAATACTATTGCTTCCGTTTGTTACTTGGTAATCATTGAGTCTTTTAAACGTTCCCTTTGTTTATTTTTAGAACGAAAACCTTCCATTGGTTTATATCATTGATTGTTTAGTATATAATAATAAATATATAATACATAGATTGTAACTATAAAAATATAAACTTTCATATTTTCAGATGGATTTATTACTACGTATATTAAAAAATTTTCACTAAAATATATGTTACTACTAATATGTAAATATTAAATTTAAAATCAATAAATATCCCATTTTGTCGAATCTCTTTTTGGGTGGTGAACGTCGTTGGCTTCGGTTACGGTGCTCACGGGCTCGAATACCAGTTCGTTTCATAAATTGATTTTATAAGCAATTCGTGGATTCATATTCGAGGGCATGGATGTATGTGATGTTTTATACTCTCCCCCATCTATCCGATCATAAAAACGGGGCTTAGTAAGAGCAAGTTTACCGCTAGTACTGTTCAAAACCTATTTTTCTTTCCCTGCTTTCTTCAAAAAGTGAGGGTTAAGCAAATCAGAAACAAGGTTTTTTCGAAGAAAACTTCTGTCAAGATAAACTCCATTAGGATTCCATATGCTCCACTATAAGAGTAGACATGGTTTAAAACAATATCCCATATAATCAAGATTGTAAAGCTTTGCTATATGTTTCACTATTAAACAGGACACTTTTTCTCTTATTTGGATAGTAAAAATAATCTATAAAATATCGAATTAACTATAATACAAGTGTGGGGGAAATGATGGACTTAGGCACAATCGATTCCTTTTAATTATCTTTTTAAATAGTTGTATTTTACCACTTCTATCTTTGTGTCCGATGGTGTTATTCACATGTGAATATTTTCCAATGTGTCAAGTTTCACCATTGTTAAATTAATTGTCGAATACTTGAAAATTGGTCTTGGTAAAATACACCAGTGAGTTCCTGACAGTTTGGATGTAAATAAATTCATAGTCAAAAATTAGCTAACAAGATAGACAAAAAGTCTCATTTGGATAACAAGTTCTACTTACAAGTACCATCTTTTGTGAGTTGGACACACAAGGAAAATATTCAGTTTTTGACATTTTAAAATCGGGAAAGCCGTTATCATTTGAAAATTGACCTGAATAAAGTATACTGATAGTATTTCAATGTCATGATAGTACATTTACGTTTATATTATTGAATCTTACTCAGAAACTGACATTATAGTACAACAATATCAAAAAGATCAACGCGTTTCGTCTGAAAGCATATTTAAATTTAATCAATATGAGGCTTACTCCATCGTCGTGACTATCTGTAATAAGTATTGCTTACCGCTGCGCATAAATTAAACAGATAGTGGATGTGAATAACCGTAACAAAGGATCGCCTTACAAGTACGTTAATCAAAAGAACATCTTGATTGGTAGTGGTTCGATGTATTAAATGAAACGAAGCCGTATCGCGGTCCCCTAAGACAAGAGACTCAAAGCACTTGCCGTCAAAACCGGAGCGAACCACACTCAAGGCGATGTAAGCTCACGGCGGGCTGCGTGGGAGCGGTTGAAACCCGCTAAGTGATTCATTGCTTCACGCAGGGCAAACTAACAAATTAATCTCCGGAAGCTCCGAACTCACTCACCTGCAAAGCGGGCCGCCTCGCTGAAAGCTCCGCTCTAATGGGACGAGCTTCGAACACAATACCTTTTCAATTTACTAAAATCAAGATTGCGCTATTTTCTTTCCTATAAATATTATTCAGGGGTGCCAATAATTTGTATAAAAAACCAGCCAATTTAATACCATTTTTGCTTATATCAAATATGTGATGATTGTTTCAATGAGTATGTTTTAATGCTTGTTTTTAACACAAAAGCAGCCCTGTCACCTGAAAGTATGAAAATTCTTTATCATTGGAAATTTTTATTGATATAATTATATCATAAATTTTACTTGCATCAATTTCCCAATCAATTTGGAAATACATTTTCTTTTTTTCTAATTATGATTCTTCAGCATTAGTAAACTACGACAGATACCTTTAAATTTCGAAATTATCTGTCGTATCTTATATATTTCATTGTTTTTATAGGTATGTTAATTTTGTTTACGTAATAACAAAAATGCTTGGTGATTCAGTGCCGCCTTGCAGTATATAGGCCCCACTGGGCCACAATAAAATTTTAGGCACCTGCGCTGAAGATATTTAGATTCATATTTTCCATGGATTTGGCGGTAACTTTGTGGAAATTCATTTTTAATATAAAATTAAAATGAATAACTTTTTTATTCTACTGGCTTTATCACTGACGTGACGCGTTTTGCTTTAAGAAGCATCTTTAGTCGAACTATATCGCAAGGTTATTTATTTCAAAGGTAAACAATGATTATAATTCTTAAATTAAAAAATGAAGGGTGAGAACTTGTTACCCCTCTCCACACGTCCAGTTTATCAGTTGTTTTCCTTTGAAATAAATCGCGATATGATTAGTTTGAAGATGCTTCTTAAAAAGGCGAAACGCGTCACGCTAGTAATAAAACCATTGGAGCGAAGTTACTAAGTTTAATTTTATATTCAAGATAGATTAACTTGTAATATTATACCCGTGAGTACCACGAAAGGATTTGTGTTTTAATTCTGTTTATTAAAGCGCTTTTTGATTAGAGGTCTGCACGGGCTTAAATTTCATAAAATTACCTGGTCCGATCCCAGCTCGACCAAGCCCGAGTCTCAATATCGCACTTGTTATCCGAACCCGACCTGAAGCCCAGATTTATTTTTTCATTCCGAAAAAAAGCACGATTTTTTTTTAAATAACAATTCATTGGTACTTTTCAAACAATATGTGTTATTGTTTCCATATTTCCAACGATATTCAAAGCACATGTGAAATAAATTATTTAAGTTATGAATACTATTGCCTTATGGATGACTCATGGCGCGAACATAGTACGAAATATTTTTCTTAAATTTGAATTCCTTACCCGGCCCCGACTCGAGCCCGAATCTGAATTATCTTTACTCACCCGAGCGCGGCCCATGGGTCGGGACGGGTGAAGGTCCGCGAGCCCAGCCCGGGCCCGTACAGACCTCTATTTTGGATACACAATATTTATTTGATCTGATGCGTACACGAATATCTCAGAAGGTTTTTCAGAGATGTCGCTGTATGTATGTTCTTGATTATTTTTTAGATTTTAATTTTTTTTCTTCAGAAACCTTCACGGGTGAGCGCACAACAACTCACCTAAGTTTCATTGAAATCGGATCAATGGTAATGGAGCGCACAGAGGACAAACAAACATTCATTTATATATAAATAAATATATATATATAGATATAAACCATATCTTAAAAATCAGTTTTAATGTTGCACCCTTTTGTGAATTTCTAAAAATATCGATGCGGAATAGTTTAAGAATAACATTGAGATACATTTCAGTAAATGTTGGACACACGATGTTTTATTCTAAGGTGAACATTTTTTATAACAATCTCCGACAACAATAAATGATAAATTTTAGCGCGTTAAGCTAAAAATTGAAGGAACACATTAAATTCTCATAAAATAAAAATATATTTTTTGACATCAATAATTCAGCAATATAAATTTCAATAAATATTTATTATAAGTAACTTGTTATTTTAAAAATATTAAAATATGTGCAAGAATGCAAAGAAAAACGTGCGTATTGTTTTCTTTCACCAGAGCTGTTGTAGAGACATTCTTTAAAACTAGCTTATGATGGCATATTTGGATACAAATGAGATATATTTGTCTCTCCGTGAGTCACTTAACCGTTATTTTGAAACTGCTTAGCTTAATTTTAATTGACAGATATTATGACTCTCTGTGCGAGTCATGCTACTCCAAAACCACATCAGCCAAACTGTACCTGACAATATTGCTGAATAAGCAACGTGTTTACCTATAAGTCTTAAATGTGCGTGATCAATAGACAGGGGTGGCTGAAGTGTCTCGGCATGTGTGCCTGGCGAACTCCGCTTGCTGCATAACGCCGCGCCGCGCCACGCCGTTCAAAACGGTTTATGACTTGAGCCGTACCGCGAGAAAGATGAAAATTTATGTTAGCAAAGGTTTTACCGAAAGACAACGCGCTTTATTTATCGGTACACTACGACAATGGCTTATCGATAGGAATTTGTTGCGCTTTAATCGTTATCGGAAAATCAAAAGTTTCACTATTTTTCCTTTTTATTCACCTTTCACTCCCTTTACAATTGAGTAGCAGTTTAAAATAGTTACAAGACACCATTTTTCTACAATTTGAATACTAATAACATAATTATAGCAAGAAGAAAAAGAAGAAGAAGTTTATACAGTATTGGTTATATTATCTTGTGCGTAATTTCTTTGGTACCATATTTAATAAATGTGTAGTTTATCATCGTAATTGCATAGATATATAGTAAGTATTTACATGCGGTATATCGGCTTCAGTTTAAGTGGCGAAAAGGTAATCTGATAAATCTATACACCATATTAGTTATATTTGCTTCAAGCTATCTTTATAAGAATACTATTTAGGATTTTATTAGTTCATTGAACCTGTAGTGGTTTTTTATGATTTAAGCTATCACCAAATCGTCTCCCCAAAAGCAAAAAAGCAAAACGCATTTCAAATGTTTGAGTAAAAAAAATCGTGTGTAAGTTATTTCTTATTATTCTGAAATGAAAATTAGGATTACAGGTCTATTTTTTTCTCTTCTACTTTTCTACTTTTCAACTTTTTTGTAATATTTTCAATTTGGATTTTTAAGAAGTTTTAAGTCACATTTACGTTCACACTAATATAACCGTGCCCGTCATAGATGACGGTATTGAAATTGAAATACTGAATATCTAAAGTAGCTAGTACGTAGGAAATGTGTGTGCATTGCATAATATTTTATTATATATATACACCGCGAGCGCTTAGGTCATGAGAAAATTTCATACCTACATGTGATAATAATAAAACGTCTACAGAGTGGTCTAGGCTATCATATATAAGATTATTTGCAATTTCTTCTATTGCCTGCGCATGTTTACTACTTGGTACATAGGTTTCAATTCATGACATTTTATTATTATTATTTAAGACATCAACTGAGGGTGCTTAATGGAATTCCAATATCAAATTTGAATTATTGAGGTTTAAAAAAATACATTTTTCCATATCTGAATTGCAGATTAGTTCACAAATATGAAAGTTACTTTTTTTCAATTTGATTTCATATGCTTTATTTCGAAAATGACGAATATATAGTATTCTACATCACTGGAGCAATAAAAATGCGCTAGGAAGAAAGGATGTCGATATTTTTAATAACAATCTAAGAAAAACTATGTTAATAAATCTCGTTAAAAGATACAAAATTAAATAATGGCTGTGTATTTAAATTATGTTGAAAATGATTACAAGCGTAGATGTTGCTTTAAACGGTAAAATAAATATATTTGATGTGTCTACACAGAAGAACCCTCTCTCGGCACGCTAATGTGTTAACGATGGCTGGCAGATATTGTTTTCATTGTGTTCCAGTACCACTGAGCTGCTTGTTTACCGACTTGCCTCTTGTTTGTCTAAATCGATTATTGAACTTTCGATAACGAAAAGGCTGAAAGCTTTTACTCACACTCTTTTCCATTTACATTTTTATTAGCCAAATGCTCTCAGTTGCAATAAAATAAAAGTGCAATCTGAAATGTTATTACGTTCACAACTCGACTTCTTTGATAGACTTACTATATTGTCTTCGTTATTTCAATCGACTTCAAATTCTGACAAATAAAATACATTCAATAATTTGCATTGCTAAAACGAAATGTTTCAATGTACACTAATAGTTTTACATAAGTAATAGGCATAGTTCTTGATGATCTTATTTTGGCTTTTTTATATAATATTGAACCATTGCGACTTTAAAGCATCGTTATTTAATATACGGTGTATTCTGAATATTGATCATCCTGTAACAACGAGGAAGGGGTTAATGGGAAAACTAGTATCTGATTAATGAAACATAAACACATATTTCAGCTCCTTATTTTTTAAAATGAAGTGACTTGCTTTGATAAATAATATTATAATAAATTTGGATTATTGAGATTTTGTACACCTCCATGTATTTTGTCACTAACGACTCGGGTTTCGCCTTTCGGCATCTTCAGGCATTCGAGCACACGAATGGACTCGAACTGAGAGACAGTAAACAGTGTCTAACGTTTATATAGAAGATACAAATGCGACAAGTATTATTTACGAGGTAAGATATTATACGTCTGAGAGCCACACTGATACCTGAGTTAAAATTTCGGGAATCGTCCTAATCCTTATTTTGTAAACACCATATTAACAGAGTGGTGAATTGCCGCTTTTCAACTTCTTTTAGAAATACCAGTGATTTTACAATTATAATAGTATTGTGGTATCATCAAATCACTGGTATTTCTAAAAGAAGTTGAAAAGCGGCAATTCGCCACTCTGTTAATATGGTGTTTACAAAATAAGGATTAGGGCGATTCCCGAAATTTTAACTCAGGTATCAGTGTGGCTCTCAGACGTATAATATCTTACCTCGTTAATAATATTTGTCGCATTTGTATCTTCTTTATAAACGTTAGACACTATTTACTGTCTCTCAGTTCGAGTCCATTCGTGTGCTCGAATGCCTGAAGATGCCGAAAGGCGAAACCCGGGTCGTTAGTGACAAAATACATGGAAGTGTACAAAATCTCAATAATCCAAATTTGATATTGAAATTCCATCAAGCACCCTCAGTCGATGTCTTAAATTATAATATTATAATAATCGATTCAAGCAATCTAATCAGTTCTTAATAAAGTAAGAAGTTGGCATCTTAGCTAACGTTTTATTGTTCATAATTTGATTTTGGCAGTTAGCATTACTTTTCCTTACGTAGGCAGTACTACAACATTTTAGAAACGCAATACTATTGAACGTTTATTTACATCATATTAATCAATTTTCAGCTAATAACGCTTGCGGTGAACCGGTCTTGATTATAAAATAAAATCTAGAAATTATACAATAACAAATTGTGTTTTACAGACAGGTATTCACGTTATCTTCTAATTGAACTCTATTTTTTAAATGGGTTTTAGTCGCACATAAGAAAAAATGTGTGCATTACTAATAATATTTCACACTTCCAAATAAATCAACTGTTCCCACAACCAAAAGTGCTCTTCTTTTGCAATTTATATTTATACATTTTAAAAGGATTTTGCTTTATTTCAATGTGGAAGAATAATTGTCACCCTTGTTAATATTTAAGCATATTTTATGTGCACATACCTTTCATTTTGCATACCAATAACATTAAAGTTCTGGACGATTAGGGCTTCCAATTAACCGGAGATTTTAACTAACCGGTTTTCGGTGTTTTTTTGACAAAAAAACCGGTTAACCGGTTTAAACTGAAATATCTATAAAAAAATCTTATAAAGTTATTTTTTTAACTACACAAAATTGAAACAAAGAGTGTTAATAACAAAATCTTAATTTTAATAATGAAGCTTAAACTTAAATAATAATATGTATTTTTGGAAATACACAAAATTAAAGCAAAAGTGGTTAATAATAAAATTCATAAAAAAGATTACTATTTGAATGTATTTAGAACTTATATAGAACTTAAATAAATTATAAATATTTAGATTAAAACAGAATATAATAAAACAATAGCAACACTTACTATATCTTATACAACAATCTTTGCTTTATAAAAAGGTGTTTTGTCAAAATGTGAACAAAAGAAAATAATAAAAATCAAAATGTGGGTCCTACGGTCGAGAAAACATCTGGTTAGGTAAAGTTAGTGGTGATATAAGAACTTGCCGTTCGAATTTTTATTATTATTTATTGGCATGTCATATTTTTTATGACGGTATATATTGTCAAAAACATAAATTTGCGAATGGATATATTGTATGAACTGAAAATCCGACTAATTAAGGTAAAGTAAAATAAAGTTTTATTACACAAATTTCTATTGCTTATTCTTGAAACAAAACTTTCTCAAGTATTACTAGCTATAAAAAAAATTAACCCTCATGTTTTTTCAAACGTATTTCAGTACATCGTCAAATATTAACAATATATCTTTAAAAGTATCACTTAAAAGCAGCAGAAAAATAGAATTTTATTCCAACAAGTAAGTTACGGAAATATACATAAAATAACTAGCATTCGTAGACATGAAAATATTTATTACGATTTTAGGTTATAAATATAATCGGCTCTGTGGATCAGTGCTTAAGGTTGTTTTATACGGTTACGGATGTCTTGGGTTCAAGTCGCGGTGCGAACAGTTTCATAAATTGATTTTTCAATTGATTAATAGATTTCTGTTCTTAAGCATGAATGCCTGAAACTCCCTACCACCTATCAGATCCTAAAAAACGGAGCGAAACGAGAGAGATTAGCTATCCACTAGTCCTGTCCTAGCGCTATCCTTCTATCCCTACTCTCTTCGAAGAAAAATAGATTGAACAACTGAGTAACAAGCAGTTCTCGTAGAAAAAATCTGTTGAGATACCTCCATTAGAAAGACATATGATCCACGTTGGGAGCAGACATGGTAAAAAAAAAATTAATATATCTTTAGTATCGTTAAGTATTGAACTAAATATTTTGCTATTTTTCACTTCTTCATAGTGAATTTCTACCAAGTAAATGCTAAATCAATCAATTTCTAAAGAATTTGGATTTGGATTATTGAGATTTGATATTGGAATTCCATCAAGCACCCTCAGTCGATGTCTTAAATTCGAAGAGTATGATCAGCCTATAAGAGCAGTCGACTCAATAGATTTTTATATTGGAAGATATGAAATATTTATTTTTATTATTTTATAGAAGGTAAACATAAAATTAGCACTTAAGTTATAAAATGTCAACATTATTTAATTTTATTATAATTCTAATCTCCCAAAAGTACTGTGTAAGTATCATATTTTATGTCGCTAATGCACAATGGCGTTTATTAAGTGTTTTCGGGTGAAAATCTATCAAAAAACTATTTTTTTTTTTGATTATTTTTGACATATGACCATTTTTTTTATTTAAAAGCTGAAAATCGTGCTTTTAAGCGTAAAGAATGCATGTGTCTTTTGCTGATGCCGTGTAATTCTTCATTGTATTAAATATCTCTGCCCATAATTTCGACACCTCTGTGACAGAGTCGATTATTCAACAATATGTACATTTTGCCTCTTAAAGGCGTTAAATTTTAAAAATAATATAAATAAAATAATTTTCAAAAATATTTTAAAAAACGCGATGAACCGCGTGAAATAAACCAGGTTTCGGTTTTTTTAAAAGCACGCGATAAACTGGTTAACCGGTTTCAGGTTAAACCGGATTGAAAGCCCTATTATATGTATTAAACAATCTAATGGCAATTACACGCTCTTTAAATTAAATAAGGTTTTACCTATATTATTTAAATGGTTTTCATATATATATTATGTATGTTACATACTGCATATTCGTAAAAATATATGCTTAAATTCAAGTAGAACACTTTTTGCTTTCTTTCTTATATTATATGATAGTACAAACAAAATTTGTGTGAACTGAGTAACAAAACTATGTACACGAATGGTGAAAATCGGTTCAAAGGGTGAGGTGGGTCTGCTCGGGGCTTCCAACACACAACCAAATAACACAAACCCGAGAGACTCAAGATTTACACAGTTCGCAAAGCTGCCATGTTTTGCGTGAAAGTGAATTAAGAATTTATTGGTTTTTTTATAGAAACCGATAGAATAATAGTGTTTTTCCCCGTTGTATTTCAATTGATTTTTTTATCTTGTCTCATTAATTACCTCACATAAAACTAAGCGTCGCTGATTTTAAATTGGAAAATTATTGTTACAGTTCATGTTTTTTCTTTTGTAACATAAAAAAACAACAATATCGTTTATACTATTTGTTTGTCGTGTTTTGCTGACATAATAACTATTATGTATCCCCAGTGAGATATTAAAGTAAGTAAAACAATAGTTTCAGAATTTTATCACATAATACATTAATGGTTAGAATTTACATTTTTTAAACAGGTTTTGTTTCAACGAATTATTTCGTGAAGGATTCTCCTGACAAATTGAAACATATAACGACTATTTCCTTCTACTGGTTAATCATTTAAATATTCTGTTAAAATAAATAAAGTAGTAGCGTTTCTTACTTTCCGTTTAACGTTTAACGTTGTATGCGCTATTTAAATTTAGGGTTTTAATTTTCATGATTTTCATCTTCAAGCTTTCCTAAAACATGTTGTTAATAATTGAAGAATGTTTTTCGAAACACATTCCATTTATTCCCGTAAATTTAAAGTTGTCTGGTAATTAATGTACTGCTCCGTAGAAATAGAATAACTGGGTTTATTCTGAAATAGTAAAATGTTTTCACGGCTCTTAGAAAGACCCTCGTCTCTTTCTACTGACGTCTATAGAGCGTATAAACTGTTTTGCTTTATATAGATATGATAAATAATTCTACCCTTCACCCGTTTGGATACTTTAAATGAAACGAATGTCAATCTAATTTTCATTTCACAAAAAAAGCTTCCCTCATTCAGAGCTTAAGCAATCGTGTTGTTGAAATACTGAAGCTTTTCTCAATTTATTATGAAATAAGATTTTACTAAAATGCTTTATATTTTATTCAGAGTACATTCTTGTTTTTCAGGACATATACAGTCAATAAAAATATGCTTTTTTATTAATAAAGTAAGTCATGATAACTAGCACTGTTTACATAAGCAATAAAGATGTAATAACGTCTTGTGATTTGGTGAAGCTATTCGCAATCATTATCACAGCGCTACAGCTTGACTTGGTAGTCCCAAACAAACTTCATTCTGTTATATCTCTCACGCAACTTCATAATAAAAAGTTTGATAATTTGACCCCCATAAGTACCTATGAAAAAAGTTCATCGCTTTCTTTTAATAATCAGCTCAATAACATTTTACCATGCTGAGCCATTATCTAAAAAGTGAAAATTGAACGGAAATATCAAACAAGCTGGACAAGTTTCGTTTTGTATGTTTTCTGTTGAAGTTGTGATTTTTTTATGTACAAAATGGCGAATGGTTAGTTGTAATAAAAAACTTTTACTTCATCCTAAAATAGTATGAAACATAAATCCTTTCTAATAATTGGATTCAATGAGATTGTTTAATCGTTGATTCTTAATTAACTTTGTTTTTTTTTTCTTGTCGAATCTTAAGCCAGAATAATATGTTTTATCTTTGTGACATTTTTTGCTGATAAATTAAATCTTTTTATTTGATCTTGTGCTAAGTAATGGCTTACATTTTTAATTAACGAGCTATTCTACGAAACATCGTCGTATACTAAACATCTGTGAGATATCTGTAAATAAAAAAATCGTTTGGCAACAAAACGATAAATCGAGTTCTAAACTTCCACTTCGATTTAAGTTGATTCTATAGTTTTAAATCGTTCTTGATAAAATGAACCAAGTTAATGAGTTAACATTAAAAGTTTGTTAAAAACTACACAGTTCAGGAATTAAAAGCAGTTTCTCAGCTTCTCAAGTCTCAGCGAAAATAATTAATTGAATATGGAAACTATTTTGCGATTTTAATATTATCGGAAGCAGGCAAAAGTTTTAATTATTTTTTTATTAAATTTCGTTTGAAAACATAAATAAAAAGAATACTTATCATGCTATAATCCTACTTCACACTAAAAGACGTAACTAATAATGATAAAATCATAAAATCTTTCCAAAAAATTTTCTATTTTATTTAGAACCGAAATATCTTACCTTGTAGATTCGCCCATTATCACCGTATATTTCAATTCCATACCCATATGTCAAGTTTTCATTTCATTATACGCATAGGTAAGAAAAAAACCCTAAATAATGTATTTTCAATGTTATCTTATATTTTTCACTGCACACTTCATTTCACACATGAAACATTTTATTCGCTGAGGTAACGTTTATTTGAACTTATCTTACATTTCGATATGAAAATAAATGAAGACCGAACGAGTCTCCAAATGGCTCTCATTCAAAAGTCATATTAGTCATACACCATTGAATGCGTTATCTCATAAAACCGAATAAAATTTTCTTTATTCATGACAGAGCTCTGCGCGTAATATAATTTTATTTTAAACAGTGACGAAATAGTCCAAAAGAAAAGAGGTGCATATCTAATATCTACATATATACATATCAATTTTGGCTATCTCGTAGCATCCCGCGATTTCTTTCATACGCCTTTTAATATAGCTATATTGTATTCTTCTGTTTTGATTATATCACACAATATTTCTACTGTTATTCGCTTCGAGTATTACAATAAATACCGATGTTTTTCTAAATGTACACCGACTGATATACATATATATATGACACATTACTTTATTTTAATGGATTAAGATTATCTTTAAGTCATGTAATAAAAAATATGAATTTATATATCTTTTCCATTCACTTGAGGACAATATATTGATAGATAAAATAAAAAATATACTTGAACTCAAACTTTAAATCAAAAAGATCGACCAATTATTTAAGAAATACTTTAAACTAAATTGTGCATTATTGTTTTGTTTCACAAATATATGAGTTCAAGTATTAATGTTGCAATTTATTAATTTTAGGACATATTTTGTTTGAAGGCTTGATCTATATTTAAAGAAAACAGTGGCATTTCTTTAAAAAAAAAAAAAATTTACCTACTTAATTTTGCTTTCGAAAAACCTTTCTTAAAATTAGATGACTTTACTTATACATGAATAACTGGCTCCACAACAATGGATCGCAATCAACCCGCATGCGGTCTCAACGTTTGTCACTTTTAGAGTGCAGCGTGACATTAAGTGAATGCCCGCTTCCTAGACGTCAAACTATAACAATTGAAATGAGAACAAAACCTAGCGTATACACCATATCGTACTGTATACCGGAAAACAAGTGAATGGAGTAAATTTTGATTGTCGAAAAACACCTGATAGTCGAAAGTCAGACATATGTCTAACATGACATACTGTGTATGAAATCATGGAGAAATTCATAATCATTGTCATTATCATACGACAACACTCTTTATTATATATCCCGAGTCTCCAAACGATGTGTATTAGCCACCAGTTGATTGCGACATTGCGAGTGATATCTGAAAATTTACCAATCAGTGAATATTAATCACTTTTAAGGTGTTAACCGTCAATTCTTGATAGGAAGGTGTTATATATTTTCTTTAAACGATCAGAAGCGTTTTCGTTCATCATGACAGTAACTATTAAAATGAAAGACATTATTTTTACACTAAAATTAAATCTTAAATCCTTGGAAAACTGTTTGGTGTAGACAGATTAAGCTTAATTAGAATCTGAAGAAGGATTTTCAAAAGGAATTTCAGCGGCTTAATCTGGTCCTACTGGGGAAGAAGACACACTGCTAAGAAGCTCATTCTCCACTTCCATGTCAGAAGCTATCTTTGCCTAGGCAAGAAATTTATTTGTAAAACATTGCAGGTTTAGATTGTTTCCGTTACGCATCAGTCATACCCAAATTTTGATATATTTGACTTTTTATTTTCGTTTCTGTTTCCATTCAAAAGTGCACTGTCAGCGCTTGTTCATATTAAAAGGTTAATAAACATAACTATTAATGCTTTGGGGTTGACTTTAATACACTCATCCATGAATTTTTCATACTAATTTTACAGACGCAAGTACAGAGATTGTCGGCGCCCGTGGTGCAGTTGGTAGCGTCGTTGGCTACGGTTACGGATGTCTCCGGTTAAATTCCCGGTGCGGAAAGTTTCATTAATTGATCATTCAATCTATTTATGAGTTTTTTTCGTAGTCTGAGTGTTTATGATATCTAAAAACTCCATCCCACCCATCCAATCTTCAAAAACGGGACGTAAAGAGAGCAATTATCTAAGCACTAGTCCTATCCTAGCCCTATCCTTTTATCCCTACTCTCTTCGAAAAAAGAGGGTTTGAGTGACTGAGTAACAAGCAGTTCTCATAGAAACATTCTGTTGAGACATTTCCATTAGGAGGTCATATGTTCACGTTGGGAGCGGACATGGAAAAAAATTTACATGTTAAGAATAAAATTTGTATATGCGTTAGTTATATACTGAAAGTCAATTCTATATGTATGTTATTAGCACTTTATTGAAAATGCTTTAGTATTATGGATAAGAACTTTATATTTTGTTTTATTTTTGCAATTGAATAAAATGAAAAAAGAATCTTTCGTTTTCTATTTATAAGTAATTAATAGTTAGAAAGTTATTTTTTTTTTTAAATAAATAACACCAAGTTCTTGTCAGTGTGTTAGATTGGAAATCCTTACATGAATAAGATTTTCGTATACATTTTTTATTCAAATTACAAACACTGTTTACTTCTTCCTTTCCAACAGTTTTTATTTCACAAACTACAATCTTTGTCACAAAACACATCCGACAAATAACTTTTTTGTTGCTATTTTCTTATTCCCTCTTTCTTTACTTCTCAGCCAATAAATTTTCTTTTCAGGCAACAAAGATTTAGTTTCTCTATTAGCCTCTTTTACACTCGGAATAATTATTTTTACTAACAAGATTTAGAATGAAGCAACCTAAAGCAATCTTACAGAGTTTTGCTATTGTCGATAAATCGTCATATAGTTTTACATTAAAATAAAAACAAGTCGCATTGCACTCATACCATTAAAATTTATTTATCTAATAATCGCATTGTTTTTACTGAGTAAATATAAATAATTTATACTTCAGCACATAGGACAATGATTTAAAAGTTAATTTAGTCATAACAACATTTTAAGTCAATATTCCACCTGAACTTTGCATCACATTTGATACCTCAGTAGCAAGGGTCAATTTCTTTTTTAATTGAAGTATACGAAATTTCGAAATAAGTATATAAATGTGTCTGCACTTTTTCCAATAGAAACTATTGAACCACAAATTAAAACAGGTACGTTTATGTGTAAACTGTCAATTCTTGGTGGGAAGGCATTATATTTTAAAAATAAAACGCAATTTTTTTGTTTGTCGACTGATCAGTTGATAATGCTCGTTATGAAAAAACCCGGTCCCGATCATTATAAACATGTGGAAGTAGTACAAACAAATTTCTAAAATATGTAATGATTTAAGTTTTTCCGCCTAAGCATCCGTAAGCAATAGGTAAGAATAGTTATATCGAATAACCAAAATAAAATGTGATACTTCTAACTGCAGACATTTTTTCAAACGTCTTTATAATTTTAGGAATTTAGAATTCTTAAGAAATCTCCATCAATTAAGCCAGATTTTTACTTGTTACACTAACTAATTTGTGGAATGGAGGTGTGGCAGCCAGAAAGAGTCGCTTCGAAAAATATTCATCAATTCTATATTGACCTATATTGACAAAAGAAACTTGTTACTTACTGCAAATTTCACTTTCAGTTACTTTACACGCACCACCAAAAAAATTAGATTATGACCCAGACTTTGGGTAGTCTTCCTCAAAAAAAAAGAAATTTAATCTATACTACAAGTATAATAATTTTTGTAATATGCTTTCACCCTTTGTTCACAGTTTGCATGTCGAAGGCCCGTTGCATAAGTACCAGTCGAGTAATGTGGAGACCACATTACCTTCTACATTAGAGCACTTCATAAATGCACTTTGGAAAGTGAATTATGCTCAAAACGAGGATAAATTAAGGATAATGGGAATTATTCAGAATACATTCTGTACAGAATACAGAATACATACAGAATACATTCGAATACATACAGCTGTAGTAATTCCAGCGATGGTGGTGTAAATTTTCACTTTAATGAGCTTAATTGATACTAAAAGTGTTCTAGGATACTTTATATTTCATAGGGTTTTTAATAAACTGAGGTTTACGTTGCAAAACTTTCCTCATTCAAAGTTCGCATGAAAATTCTTATGAAGAATTTTGAACATTTTAAAAACATGAGATTTTTCCTGTTTGTTAAGATTCTTTTAAAAATCCTTTAAAGCTCAAAATAAAGCAGCAAGTACATAATATTATCTTTATTTTAGGCTTGGTGGAACTTCAACAAAACAAAGTTGTTTTACAATAATGCATAAATAAAAGTTATTTTGGGCTTATGACCTAATTTATTACTTTTTATTTATTATGTCCACACGTGTACATTGTTAACGTAGATGTTGAAATTTTAAAATAAATGTACATTCACGTAATACTCAGATTTTTATTCATAGAAAAAATATTCTTAGTTGTTTTGTTAATAGAAAAGCTTTTTTAAATGAATACATTAATTAAGTAGACAGGCAAAATTTTTTGATGAAATTAAAATCATTTATTATTTGAGATATCCTGAGCACACATTATAAAAATTATTCGACATTTATTTCATGAATATATATTATATACTTTCTAATCAAATTCGCTTCGAAAATACATTAAAAAATCACCCTCATTATCGACATGTTCACACAGTATTATCATAGCCCTCAGTAATGAAACCGCATCAAATTTAATAATTCAACATTCCTCACGTATACAAATAATTCTTTCAAAATAAACAGTAAAAAAAATACTCAGTAAAATTATAATTTAATGTTTTTGTTAAAACAAAAATGGTTTTATTTAAAATCAGCCAAATATAATAAAAGAGCAACTTCATTTATAAGAAACTGTTCTACATAGTGAATATTTAATTTTAAATATTTGTATTTATTTTACGTATCTATTGTAAAGCGTCTCGGTATCTATGAGAACTCTCCATTGGGTATTACGTATATTATGTGAATACTGATTCCGGGCGTACAGCCGAGTAGTTGACGTCGTTGGCTTCGGTGCCATTGCTCAGGAGCTCAAATACTACAACGGACATTTTCATAAATTAATTTTTCTATAGATTTATGGATTCGTGTTTGAAGTCATGGATTTTTGTGATGTTTACAATTCCCTCCCATCCATATTTTCCTAAAACGAGGCGTTGTGGAGGAAATTAGCCAACCACTAGTCCTGTTTTAACGCTGTCATTATATTTGTAGTAATTTATCTCTTCGAAAAAAGAGAGGTTATAAACAGTTTCCGTAGAAAGGCTTCTGGATATGTCATTATACTCCATATTGGGAGCGCATATGATAAAAAAAATCCTAATGGTTTATGAGTTGTGAAAACTGTGAGTTATATATTATATATTTGGAATTAAAAAGATCTTAACACAATTGTAAAAAAATCAATGCCCCATATAATTTTATTACATTTCAAACGTTTAGCCACTGAACTGCTATAAAAGTCGTCAATCCTCCCATGTTACATGTCAACGATAGCATAATACATTTTTAATGAATAATTTACTTTGTTCTTTTCCCTGTCCTTCATAAATTTAATTTCGACCGTGTCTTTTTCATCTTTCAAGTGCATTTCGACACCGTTCAAAGACAAGTTGATATTTATTGACAGAATTGTTGGGAAAATAAGATAGCTCGGATTAATTCATCTAAAATGATTCTTTACTTAAATATTAGATGTATTTATATAATTAATTTATGTTTTATAAATTTTAAATGTTGTCTACATTGAAATTGTCACTTATTTTTATCCGACAGCTCCACAAAATGTTTACTGTGCACATATTGTATTCCTCTCAAAAACTTATAAAATTTCTCGTTTTTTTATGAAAGTGACGCATTTAAATATCAATGTAAAACATTTCATAAATACCAGTTTATTCAATTCAAGATGAGACCATTGAACAATTTTATTATCTGAGTAATTCAGCTTGTGAATTATTTACTAGCAGAAGCCAACCACTCAATTGTAAGAAATCTATTGAAATGTAAGCATTGTGTTTTATTGCAGAGAATATATCTTCATGCACGCTTTTGTAATACACGTAACATTCTGTATGCAAAGGCTTCGGGTTATAAAAGGCTAACGTGCAGAGAAGCTTTTATTTTTTTTTCCAATGAAATTGGAGTAACGAAATGAATTGCACTAAACGGAAATGAAAATCAACAATATACCCGATAGCATTATACGAAATGATTCTACTATCGCGTTCATAGAAAAGTCCAATTAGAGATACTAAATTAATTACTTCATTGTTTTGTGGCTCAGTTATTTATACACGTTTGCATGAATTTTAAAAATACGAAACAATTATTATTGTACTATTTGATTGAAGTATTCGTTGTTTTGTTTATGCACTTAGTTTTTTGCAAGGTTTTTAGTATCTATTCTGAAACATCACTGTCAATTAAGACCTAAATATTAAAAAATGCAAATTGTCTCTCAGTCTTTTGATAACGTCATCACTGTATTTATGAATTTTTTTTATAAAAATGTATTTACGTTATTTCATAAGGCTGTTCAATCCATCTTTTGTGTTCTTTTCTTTCCAGATCTTTTTCTATTCGCACAATCACAGTATACAAATCAATTCAACTGAACTAGATATTTTAGACTACATTTCAGCTTTTTTTAAAACGTCACATAAAAATCAATATATGCTTTTGTGTATCCAGTGTGTAAGAGAAAATTTATTGGGAGAAAAAATGGACTTACAATTTTACCAAAAATATTCAAATTTATTTCACAGTATATGACGTGGTATAAGGACAGGGCTAGGGCAGTGGTTAGTAAATCGATTTCGCTACGCCCTGATTTTAGGATCGGGTAGGTGAGAAAAAATTCTAGACATCACAAACATCCTACGAATAGAAATCTATATATCAATTGAAAAATCAATTTATGAAACTGTGCGTACCGGGACTTGAACCCGAGACATCCGTAACTGAAGACAATGACGTGGACCACAGCACTATTTTGAAAGAATTAATGATTTTTTGGCATTTTTAATTAGTAAAAAATAAATAGCCTCATAGTGAAGCTCAAATAATCTTTTTTTAATTTTGCCTCGGGACAGACAACGTGTTTCTTTGTGAAACAATCTTAAATTGATATGCAATAAAAATGTGAATTTAAGGCCCTTGGTCTGATAATGTGAATTAATCTGATACATTCGTTTATTGTTTTAAATAATTCTACTGGTAAATTATTAGTCATCAATGCCTTCGAATGTATCCAGCAATGTGTCATTTCTACGGTAGGATTTTTTTTGTTTTCACATACGAGACAAATCTCATTTTATTCCCATCATTGCAGTAGCACTATCCGTGTAAACACTAATACAATTTTTATAGTAAATATCAAAATAGTACAATATTTGTGTCAATGAGAATAATATCAACGGAACTGAACCTTAGTAACCGAATCCCCTCACTTTTTATGATATAAATATAGTCGATTTTTCTCATTTTGGACATATTGCGTCGCGGCACACCTGGGATCGTCTCGCAACGCACCGGTTGCGGAGCACTGCTTTACTGAATTCTAAGCATGAAGACTTTTTTTAATAAATTAAATAATGTTTTAGCTTTCATGGCAGCTATCACTTTCGCATATTCATTTCAAAAACTTGTATACAATTATTATAGTTGGTCATTGCAAACGATTATCAGTTCGTTGGTATTCTCCCAATTTAAAAAAAAAATCGACTTCTATGCAACCCCAAAACTCATTTGAGAAATTATTTCTCATAATATCTGGTTTCTCGTTTAAATACAAATGTATTTAATAAGCTCAAACAACGAAATTATATTTTTCTCCGTTATGCCGTGACTAAGCTACAAAGCAAGAATACCAAAAATATTGGACAGCCTTGCTTTATAATTATAGAAATCATTCAAACGTATAAGCTGCATTTATTAATAATTGTTCCTCGATTAATAAGATCAATATTCAGCACTCTGATAATAAAAAGTAAATTGATATTATTTATATATTTTTAATGACATTGCAAAAATTTTGTAGATCGAATTTTTTAGACTAACTGTTTTATTAAAATAACAACATTTCCGGATAATAGCATTTTTATTATTGTTAATATTAATGTTCAAAGTGATTTATTAAACGTATTTAAATATATAAGATGTGTCATTGAAAATACTGATGATAATGGTGGTGCATTAAGCATAAATATGTTAGAAACAACTATAAATATCCAAAAACAACATCGTTTACATATTGTAGTAGTCATATATCTGAAACGAAAAATACTCATAGGACAGGTTTACGAGTTATCAATTCATAAGGGTTTACACGCTTTAACACATTTGTTCATAATGAGCTGTATTTTTTTGGAAAAACCAACCCTTCCGAAGATAACTCATTCTGGCGATCGTTAGCGAGATCAGCAGTTTTTCATGAACCTTTAAGACCCATAAAAGTGTTCGCTCAGTCGTGAAAATTCCGGCCTCTACTCCAAAATGATACTAAATCTTCGAGAACGATAGCCCAGCCTTCACTCAGAATAATGTTATAACATGATATATAATAAGGACCTCTTTCAAACATTTGTGTGCTAAATTTCTTCTTTACACATCATAATAAAATATGCACAAATTTTAATATAAATTTCGCAGTGATTTCAATTTTTAAATATTTTTTGCATTACAGCTAATTGCAAATGCACTATATGCTATGTTTTCAATTTTTAATAATTGGAGTAAGCTCAATGAAAATTTGCACGTCGAGGAAAAAAACACGAAATACCTAATTTTCAAACATTAAATTGTAGCCCTCAACATTCTATAGATACCTTGCTTATACTTGAATCCAAAACCTTCTGATCACTATACGGATTACTATTCGCTATTTATAATCTCGATACGAATGGGGAAAGATTTATTTAGTTGTATATATATTTATGGAAGATTTTTTGAGTAATTAATACCCTAAGAATAAAATCACAATTATTTAAATAGTTTTCATCACATCATTTTTGTATCAAAATCATAAATTTTATTTAATAAAGTGTTCAAATAATTTTAAATACATATATTGTTAATTTAATTTCTGCCAAATATTTCATATTTGCCACTTTTTCATTACACCACCAATGAAAAAATCTTAAAACATACCACATTACTATATTATAAAATGGATTTGCAAGATATGTAATCAAGCGAGAGTCTTTTTTTTTGATTTGATGAAATCAAAACCCCTTATTCGCGCTTGTTACACTAAAAAAGGGTCCGAAACTGCTGTATCAAGAAGAAGAGCGTCTGTAGAAAGGTAAACTGCTGGGACTTCAAACGGACTGGTCCCAAGTCATCGACTTACCCAGCTCCTGCGACGAAGATGGGTCCCCAGTGATCCATTCAAGCTTCACACAGTGATTTCTGTCATTGCTACAGAATCTCCATACGCAGTCGCTTAAGAAAAAGCGTTTTTCTTTTTAAGAATCCGACAAGAAAAAGTTCTGTTACAAATTCTCAGCAATCAAGGGACCTATAAAACTTTCAGTATTTATTGAATTTTTTACATTCACATTTAAATTTATAACGTAACATTATATGATACTATAATGTAAAGCTAAACTTAGTTGAATACAAATTCAATACATATTTTTTTAACTATCGAAAAGTTATTATAAATAAGAAGTTTTCTAATTCAAGTCTTTACAAGTTCAATGTCAAATCTTAAATATTTCAGTTTGACATTTAAAACCTTGGTCATAGGTTTTGTGATGCTGTTTTTAATCGTCCATCATTGACTTTATCTCAGAAGAAAAATATCTGGCGAAATGGCAATTAGCTTTTATATATTTTCTAATGTAAACAAATATATTTTAAAAATTTCACACACATAATTAAATAATATCTAACTATATTATGATTGGCTGTTAAATTAATTCATATTTAGCAATCTGATACTATGACGATTATTTATATATTCAAATTAATAAAATGATTTGGGTTTATTTACATTGACATTTAGAAGTTTTATTTTTACTGTTTAATTAAAATGTGAAAATTTTACCAAATAATTCCATTATTTTTTTTATTTTGAAAGACAGATAAGTATTTGAACATGAGTCTTAAAGCTTTCTCTACTTTTGGCGATAGATATAAATGTAAACTTTTATTGAATATCAAAAAAAATATATACGGTAAGAGTGAAAAACAATTATTTGTCAACATCCTATTATACCTCAACCTATCTATAGAGTTGTTCATAGTTATTCAACACAGGTCAGCAATAAGGTACGCTGTTCAGTATTACAGAAAGTGGAATTTTCAATTTTTCTAATTTTTTATATCTATCAATTTCTCTTACATGATATCTAAACCTCACTGCATTGCATCAATCCAAATAATTGGAAAAACACTTCATAAAAATATGACTGTATGAATTCGTGAAATAATATTTAATTTCAATGATAGAATTGTTTTTCATATATTCATTTATAATCTACGATACCTAATCTATCAAAATCAAGAGGTCATCTACACAAAGCAAATGCACAATTTCTATTGAAATTATCAAATCATAAGTAGCAATAATAAATACAGGGCTTTGTGTTAAAGACATACGTGAAATAAATTTTTGTTTGATTGGCAAAAATTAACAAACACAAATTTTTAAGCATTGAACTACCAGATGTAATTTGGTTACATCACAGATTACATCTGATAGTTCAATGCTTAATACTCTGTTTTTCGTATATGGTAATCAATATTCTCACAATTCAATAAAGTCTAAAAGCCCTTAAGGCAACGATTTCCCACGTTAATGCTACAACGCCTCCCATAAAAAAAAATTCTCAATGCCCTCCTACCTTTAATATTTTTGATCGATATTATAATATGGACACGTTTAAAATAATAAAAACTTTATTAAAAAAAACTTATAAATATAATTAATAGAATAATAACAAAATTTGTGGCGTAGCTAGAGGCTTTACCGTCTCCCCACCATTTTTCTTCCAAAAATGATTTAATATTTATGATTTTGTTGGATTAAGGGTATTTTTAAAATTTTAATCGCAAATTGCACACTGTCGATGTTAAATAGTGTTTTTATTAATTTCAACCACAAAATGATAATTAAGCATCTTGTGACCGTTCACAACAATTTTTTCTTTCTACCTCCACATTGAGGCTTCATGATTATCTTGAGATTATTTTTATTTACTATTACTAGTACCTATGAAATTTTCTCTTGACAAATTCTGCCTTCAAGAGGATATTTTGTTAATGATTAGAGTAAAGATTCATTCACTGAATTTGTATTGTTTTTTATTTAATTATTTATTGTAAGTTTAAAAAATCGAAATGCATGGCATTACATCTGACACCAATGCGCCATGCATTTCACAAACATAATAACGGTAACAATAATTATTGAAAAAATACTACTAATGAAAATAAAAACATTTTTTTTATTATGTTACGATATGAAGTTTTATTTATTTGTTGATATTATGGTATGAAAATCATTTTTTAATTACAAAATTTTGGCGCCTCCCCGATTGGAAACCACTGTCTTAAGGTGATAACTGCCAATTCTCATTGGAACACAATTTTTTTTACTTGATGCTAATTTTAATAATGATAATCACGATAAAAAAATTAAACACTTAATAAAACAGCTAATTTTGAAAAAATCTGTATGTTTTTATGTTATATAACTTAATTTGTTTTTCAAAACTGTGACAAGTCGATCTGTTGAAAATGGTTTTATTATTTGGAGTATAATAAATAATTATTACGTTAAGCCAATGTAAATACAATCAAGTATTGATATCACAAATACGCGCATTGACGTGTCAATGATGCTGACGTAAAAGATAGAGGGCATTGATTTTTGCTTTTAAAAAATGGCCAAAACGAAAGCGTCTTAAAATAACCCTTACCAAGTCATTAAATATTGAAAGCTTTAAGGAATGCTTTCATCCCTTCTTTTTGGAGTTAATGATAATTTGTTTCTCCAGTAGAGTAAGGCCTCGCATAATGTCATCAAGGGGTATTTTTACATCAAAAATAAAATATCGACTTACTATCCGTACGCAAGAATTTTCTCCTTTCTTAATATACCTCTTTAACGTTTCGAAATTTAATGAAGTACCTTCTGAAATATTTACAAGGTTTCTGGCCTTTACAATTTAATTAAATTAAAACCTTACAAATTTTAAATTATATTTACATTAAATTTGAATTGTTGTATTCAAAACTTAGGTTTGAGGGTCACCTTGAGAGAGTGGTAATAATCCGTGGTTCTGATTCCCATATCTTAATCTTTCAATCAATATATGAATTCGTTTCAAACTATATCAATACTTAAGATTAGCAATTATTATTGTAATTAGCTCGATTCGCCCACAATAACCTTTTGTGAAATATGTACTTTTGAAATACTTAATTTGCGGTCGCAATGAGAGAGAATATATTTTACTGTAATTATATTCATATACATAGTAGTGTGACATAAAGAAATTTGGTCTAGACCAATGAATTCCAAATGGTGGACTGCGGACCGGTTCCGGTCGATCGCAATTTTCTACCGGTCCACACAAACAGTTTTACATTTTAACAAAACACATTTTAAAACACATACGTTAAAATTTTTTAATGATGTTTCTTATATACAATCATTAGATTTTTTGTTCAGCCAATATTTCAGAAAAACTGCACGTTAATAATTGTTCGCAAAATGTTTTTGTTTTTGAAATAGATCATTAACTTTCAGAGTGCATACATGCATAGACTATTTAAATTAACGACGGAATATTTATGTTTATTGTTTATATTTGCAATCCGTTTGTTATATATTAATGATATGTTTATTTGTTATAATATAAGATTTAACGACTTATGTTATATAAATAAATGTGTTTATTTCTGCGTTAGCGGACTGCATAAATTTAAAAAGGTTGGGAAACACTGAATTAGAGTAATAAATTCAAAACATGATTTTATCAATCAGTTTACTATTCTGTTTTAAGCTAGGTTGAGTAGGAATTACTTATTAAAATACAATATATTGACTTGATATACTTAGTAATATATATATACCTATTAATTCATGGAACTAAGAGTGAATCATTTTATTTTAATTCACTAACAATATTTTTTTTAATTTCTTTCATTTATTTTGCTTTGAATGTATTTATAAATTTGCGTAACTATATAATACACATTGTAACGAAAAGTTCTGCATCAGCCATTACAAACAATTTCGGGTGGATTACAATTTGGTAGATTCAGATCACGATTAAAAAAATATTGAAAAAAAAGCAATTGTTTTATGTTTTATCCTCCACCTGTATTTAAAAGTACAATAGTTCCGAAAGGACTTAGAGGAAACTTAATGACAATCATAAAAACAAATCATCAAATATTAAATAAAACCGGCAGCTCCGCATCGGGCCAAGTATTATGATGAATAAATTCATTTTTGTCGGCGGCAATGAAACTCTATTTCACTTCTAATCTGCGTACAAACACTAAAGTATATGATTTTGTCATTCCTGCCTACCACGACTAGTTGAAGAGAAAGTAGTGAGAGCTAGATAAATAGAAGTCATCATTTAATCCTTATGCTATGTCACGCGAGAGGTTAAGAGACTGGCTTAGAAGCACTTATCGTTAAACAAAATATGTTGAGCTTACGCTGAGTTTGTGTGTCCACATTTGGAAGAGATATGGTTTCGAAAATTATATTAGTTTATGCGCAAAAAAGAATTATAGCGCACATTGGCAGTGGTGAAATAAAATACTTTAAACGTAATATCTAAAGGATATTGTGCATATCCGTCAATGGTCACACGTGTCACATGTTTTTCCTCACTGGTCTAAACGATAGAGTGTAACGGTGTTATTTAATTTAAGCTCTATTTTTGTATCAAAGCTGTGAAACCCATCCTACGACAATACGACTAGAATAATTCCTATTTTCAAATTCGTTTTTCACTTTGAAATTTTCTCATCCCATTCACTCCGCAAGAATTCAAAACACGGTGTTTACTTTAACTACCAGTCTGGGTGTAAAGTATTTATTGCTTTTCCTTTAAACATTTGCACAATTGATGTTTGACTTAAACTTTGTTAATTTGTTTAACTTATCTATGGGCAGCGCACTTTCATGCCATTTAGTAGTGAATTTATGTATCCGTATGTAGAGTAGCTATACGTTTAAGTAGGTTAGTAGAAGACAGGAACCCATGTCTGACTCTACTGACCCATGTCAAATAATAAAGCCGAAATACCCTTTTCCCGGTGGAAGCGTAGACATTCAAATTGCTTTTTTTGTTTATTCACAGAACTCTAAAGTTCTGTAATAAAAAATTTACATCTTTAACCTTACGTAAATTTTTACAAGTCGCTATATCTTTTTCCAATTTAAAATTTATATCAGTGAAAGTCTCAATCTGGTGGCAAAGTGTCCAATAAAACATATAGCATTAACTACACATCGGTAAAAGAACAATCAATACTTAATTAAAAAACTCTTTGTCCGTATTTTGGAAATGAATAAAATTAAAGATAGTCGATATCGTTATTTCATAAAATCATATTGTGCGCCCAACCCGGTGCGTATAAATCTAGATTTATCTTCGTCAAGTCTCCAAATATCAAATCCAAAAATCCAAAATAAATAGCAATTCAATAATTGTGGGTTGTCGCTAATCATTTTTAGTATCATATTATTTATTACCATTGAAAACGTTTGTCTTAATGTCCAAAGACATACTGTTTTAATTTAAGACATCGACTGAGGGTGCTTGATGGAATTTCAATATTAAATTTGGATTATTGAGATTTTGCACACTTCCATGTGTAAATACATGGAAGTGTGCAAAATCTCAATAATCCAAATTTTACATACTGTTTTATTTTTAAATCGCTTCACAGTTTGAAAAACTCTGGAAACTCAATTGATATAAAAAATGTAACTCGATGAGAACACCCACCTAAAAAACCACACGCAATACTTGAAACATTTATATTCTATATTTTGTACTCTTTGCTACTAGGGCTAGTTTATGAAGTAAATATATATTTATATAACATATATAGAAAGATATATGATTCATAATTTGATTAGAATGCATAAAGTTACTGTTGGTAAGTTCTGAAGAGATTGTCATTTCATTTCAATTTTTTTGATTAAATCATAATTAAAAATGTAGGAACATCTATGCTGTCTTGTATGTATATTTGCGTAAAAACATTAATAAAAAATGGTATGTATAGCTTTCATTAAAGATTTCATTTCATCTTCACTATATCAAATAATGCAATATTGAATTTTAAAATCTATTTTAATAATTTTTCAACTTTGACAAAACTTTAATGTATGCTCTACTTTAAAATTATACTTTTCTATGAATAAACATACCGAAGAGTTGAGTATAAGGTGAGCTTTCAATTCAAAGTCTAAACTTTCGTACAAACTTTTTCGTTCACGCTTTTCATTAAAAAGGGCCTATTAAAAAAATGCTTCATCTAACAAAAGGTGCTCTTACTGTTTTTACAACTTGATAATTTTAAAATCGTTCCCATTTAAAAACTAAATCTTTGTCGACTTTCAATAATTGAATTGTTCGAAGCTAAAAAATTCTCTGAAAACTTAATTTTTCCAGACTTTTAGAGAAAATGAGTGCTTACAAAATTGATTATATAAGTAGGTATTAATACTTTGTTGCTTACAAGACATTGCGTATTTTTTTTGAATATTTCTTAATTGTTACAAAAATAGAATAAATAATACTAAACTCAAAATGTGCTATTTTTATTTTTTTGATAGTATACATTTTCTTTTTTATTCTTTGGCTTTACCTAATAATGAAATATCGACTCAAATTAATTAATTTTCTCAGATTGCGTGTATAAGCATATTTTTTTACTACATATGTATTACTAAAACCATAATTTTTTTTTCTTTTTAAAAATAAAAATTTTCATTCTTGCCAAAACATGTCAAAAGTGATGTCTAAGAAACATATTCAAACCACATTAAAAGAAAAAGGAATCAAAGGATGGAATATGATAAATCATTTATAGGTACTTACATAAGTAATTGTCCCCCCCCCCATATTTCCATGATGATAATGTCATTCTTAAGACTTATGGGTAATCGAACATGTGGGAAACTCACATCGCTGTTTGATAGTTTTTTTTCTGAAACCATATGCCACAGGTTGTTAAAGTCATATTTCTATAACTTGAAAGTTCTTTTAAATTCTTTTTGTTTATTATACGTTTAAACATTACTTATATACACAATAAATAGCTGTTTAGTATACAGGTAAAACAGGGTCGCCATTTTAAAATCACTGATCTGGATAGATTGATTAATTTCATAAAATGATATTTGTAATAATCATTCATAACAATGAAATTCAGTTATCAGTTATCATAAAATATTGATAAAATATAATCAGAAGAATTTTGGGTTAAATACAATCGGCTGTACAGAAATAACAGTTTTATTTTAAGCTTTTGGCGTGTTTCAAAATTATATTGTTATACAACTTTACAACTGTTCTTAAAACAAACGGTAACCAAATCTTTTCAACTATAATTCTTCATCGCCTTTCCACAGAACACACTCATTTAGCTTTATATGTGGATTCGAGAATATATGGTCCACAATTTTATCCAATACTTTTTATACACTATTTATAGATTATTAAATCAGGATTAATCTCGCCCCGCTCAAATTGGAACATCTGGCCACTCTGGCATAAAACAACAAACAGTCTCCTCTGTTACTAAGCTTTACTGCATAAGTAGTAATACAATTATTTCCGTAACGCTTAGCGTTAAAAAAATCTAAATCAACAGTAAAACTTTCTTAATTTTCTTTTAAACTAGTAATTTATATCTGGGAAATTCTCGAAATCATCACCGAGATTCGACATCCTATATCTTCTTACAAGTACTTTCAAAAGCTTCGCTTTGCGTCGTAAAATTAAAATAGCTGTTTTTTCCTTTCATTATATCGTAAATATTTTCAATTTATTTCGTTATATCTTTTTGGATATCCATCACACACATAATCAAATCCATTCACTATCTTTTTTCACCTCGCATTTTTCTCGGAACATCAGTCACTCTCATATGCCACTTTATTTCAACTGTATTAAATGATCTACTGAGCTTTATTTTAATCCTCTCTATTTTCTCTCGCTTTTCGTTTTGTAGCATCTATAACTAATCCAGTTAAAATCGTTAAATTCGCAAAAATACATGATAAATATTTTTTCGAAAATTAGAATAGATTCCAGTACTTTTTCTTGCTCATTGTTTAGATCCTAGTGACAATATATAAACATGAATCACAGCCGGCCTTTCATTCATTCGAATTTTATATAGCATATATAAATATATATGTTTTCATCATGGATTAAGGATTAAGAATATAATATAATATGATATGGATCATGGATTAAGAATATAAGATATAAGTGTACTTGATGTTTTTAATATTCCACACTTTTCTCTCCTGCATCTGTTTAATTCTATAAACTCATTTTTAATTACCGGTTATGTAGTTGAGAGGTCGAATTAAAATCCCCAAACGGACACTTTCACGTGTAAATGTACTGATTTTCCAATAAATGTATTGTTCGTTATCGAAAGCATTGAAGTGTGTGACTATTATATTCTTTCCCGCCCTCCTCCAATCCTATAAACGTGGCGTATAGAAAGTGATAAGCTTACTACTAATCTCTCCCTAACCTCATTCTCATATTTTCAAACTCTCTGAAAATAATTACAATCAGTTCTCGTAAAAAAAAATCTGTTGTGATGCTCCAGGTTAAGTGGGAGTTATACAGAACTTTAGGAGAACATGTGATAAAATAAATATGAACCTTGAACTAATATTTAACAACTTAACCGCGTGTTGTTTTATGTCGTTCCATCTCGCGGTCTCTAAATTATAGCTAAAGTTATCAATAATTCCCGTACATCCATCTTGTATTAAAAAACTCCGCTAGAGGTCAAAAAGCTACGGTGACCAAAATGGGCAAACAATACATGACAAAAAATCGTGCCTCAGTCATATTTACTCACGCCTACTTCTTTTCTAATCTGGCAATTGACTTCCTGTATTTCTATATAAGATTTTGAATATTTAATTACTTTCATATCACAATTACTTCGAATACGCATAAGAAATATCTAGTTATAATATCAACAAATGAATTTTATACTGATAAAATTAAAAGCTTTTGTTTTCATATTTATTGCTGGTCCGTTGGTTAACTATATACTTTATGCTTATATGAGAAATGTCCAGATTTGATTGTATGCTACTGAAATATTTATCGTCATTGACTGCTATTTATGCTTGCAATATTACTACTATAACTAGGGAAAAAATGTATATATAAATACTATTGCTCCATTCAATGTATTATACGACGGACCGCAACTGTTATACATTCATAATAATACTATATTCGCTAGCAACTATAGAAAAATCTTCTATTGCGCAACTTTTTCTTACACGTTGTGGATAAGAAAAATATCAACTGCTCACATAATATTCTCAGAGATATTATTTTCATGTATATAATATGGTATTCAATTTTTCAACGAGGCGTACTGTAGTTTCTTTAATATCGTCGCTTCCATTAGAAAACTGTATATCTGTAAAACCCCAATTTTTAAGGGCAGCATAAAAACACATAATCAATATTAATACATATACATAACCATACTTTTCATAATTTATGTTATTTTGCATGCAATTAAGGGTGATTTTTGCAGTATTAATACTGTGTGCGAAAGGAAAAGGGAGGTATGTATGAAATTGAAAAATGAGTTAAATATGCTAAAATAACTAAAACGTCTTAACGTTTAAGATAAAAAAAAGTCGAATCAATGATGCTATATTAATAAAATTCACATTTAAATATCACATTTTTCATCAACTTTCATACAAATGCAATTGTTTTGACTCTCCTGAAAAGTACCAATTATACACTTAATACCGTTTTTTTTTTGCACACAGTATATTATTATAATACAAAAAGTCGAATATACATATTATATGGTGATCAGGATATTCTTGATTTGTCTTTAGATTCAACGCGGATTAAATCAAACTCTAGCGCTACGGTGTATTCTCAGTATACAAATACACAGGTTACTTAAATATCGCTTAAAATAAGTGGCTGAGCAAGTCACATTTTCTTTTTTTTCTCTCTATCTTTTCCTTTCTTAAACTCAACAATGCTTTGTTAAAATATCGATCCTTTGTAGCTCTGCATCGGGTCAAGAACATGATGAGTAATTCCGTTTTTTTCTTGGTCGATATTGCGTTATGAAAGGCGGCCTTGAAACAGTAACTACATACACATAACGAGTGGAGGGGAGCAACCAACTTGATCCAAATTTACAATGTTGTCGTCGTTTCCATTAAACGACGATATATCATACCGACACATCAGGTAACTCTTACCGATGTATTTATAAAAAGGTACTATAAATATGTAACAGTGAACAAGAATAATTATTGTCGCGAAGTGGCGTGGCATAGCATGTCACACGACTGAAGTGACATCGCTTTATCGTAAAATGAAACGTAACAAAGCATTCTCCCAGGATTATCAACACTAAAACAAAACGAGCTTACTTTCAAAGAAGACAAAGGGCACTTTGTATTTATTATTCCCTTTATTCCTTCTTATCATTATGAGTGCCCATTTTTAATAAATAAATCATTTATTATGTGGATTTCTATACGGAAATCCAGGAATTGGCTTGCTTTTAATTTTAAAGATTAGCTAACCGTAGTCAACAGCAGCGTGTAAATAGATTTGCTTTTTATCCAGGTACCCATTGACATAAATGTTCAAGTTATAACAATAGAATCAAGATTTAACAATTTTCTACAAAGCCCTTACAAGTATCGTAATTAGGTTTATTTGAAAAGGACCTCTATAATATTGTACTCTAATTATCGATATTTACGTACACTTTAAATCTGAAGATCTGTATTATAAGAAATGAAAACTGTAAAGATTAATATAAAATTCATATCACAGATTATTATAGAATGCATTCACTTAAATTTGGTATAAAATTATTCCGACCGAAATATTTTATTATCAAAAATCTTATTATTCAAAAAATAAATGTTTGAAACACTCAAATTTTGTACATTTTCATTCGTTTTGTCGATGAAATGTCAGTTTGAGTTCGAGTATGGAAGTGTACAAAATTTGAACGATTCAAATTTAATATTGAAATTACATCAAACACCCCTCAGTCAATACGATAAATTATAAAATATAATGTTTATTTCAAAAGTTGAAATGAACAATAAATAGTTAAATAGAAATGCTTCGTATTTTTAAGCTGAATCAAATTTTAAAAATGTTTTGTAAGCAATATAAATACAATATTTTTAATCGTCGTTCTTTGGTGAAAAAATATTTCAAAAATTGACAGAAAGATTGAAACTCGCGTAAAAACATCAGGCTGCTATAAACTTTACCTCTTAGATTAAAAACGTAATAAATTATTTATGGGCTTTATTTTTCAATAACAAGATAGCAATTTTATTATAAACTGTTATTGGATGTCATTTTTATTTTGACATTATAAAATTATCTTTACCTCAGCAAATTTATGTGAATCATCAAATTTTATAGTCAAACGTAAAGAAGCTTTAAAAAGTAATCATCGAGAACTTTGTCAGCAGAGGTTATATTAGCAAATACTGACTTTTGAAGTATAGAGGATGTATTACTGTTTCCTATATTTAATTACAAAGAGACGCGAGATTCGTGACATAAAAAATATCTAACACGAACTTGTTTTAATAAATTTTTATAATTTTAATTAAAAATAATGATCCAGTTTATTAATAACAGAATAATAATTACTCTCATTTCATTTCCTAGGCCTAAGTTTATGTATATTTCAGGCATCAGATGTATAAATTAATAAATGATAAATTGAATATAACAAGAATTAAGAATATTTCCATATAACTAATAATCTTATATCTAACTAGTATAAACGTACCCGTCATAGATGACGGTATTGAAATTGAAGTTATTAATGTCTAAATTAGCTATTAAGTCAGAACTGTATGTGCATTGTTGACACCGCGAACGCTTACGTCATGAGAAAATTTCATATCTACATGTGATATGTGATAATAATAAACGGTCCATACAGTGGTCTGGGTTATTATATTTATAAGATATAAGACATGAATATATATTAAACGACACTTTTTAAATGTGCAACTAGATGCCAACGAAAGATATCTGGATACTTTTCACCAATCCTAGACCCTTTTTTTTTTAATTTTAAATATAATCTTTTTTTAACAAAAGTGTTGAATATGTTTTATAGTAATATGCTTCTTCGTGCCTTTGTACATCATGCAAAAATGTTTTATTCAGAAACCATGTGTCAAGTCATTCTTTTGAAGCTGTGTTGTCATACTTCCAGTTACTTTGTATTTCCTTTTTTATTTCTCCACAGACCTTAGATAAAATATTCTAACGTTGACAATGACATTGTCTACAAACAACAAGGTAGGGTATTTTAAAAAAAATATTTTAAGCATGCCAAAAATATTTTTTTTTGTTATAATGAATACAAAGATAAAGTTCACGGACGTCTTTTGTTAAATTTCTATGAAATATAATTGCTATTTATTACATAACATCAAATTATATCAATCAATGTCACATGATTATTTCCAATCATTATTTAAAAAAATCATATGTTTACAATGCTTCTTCATAAAAAATAAATTTAGAGAATTCTCATGAAATAATTATTAAAATACACTTTTTTTAACTGTACAATTTTGGTCTGTTTGCTTCCTGGTTCTTCAAGTTTATTCAAAATAGTAAGTAAAACATATTATGCAGGAGAGGAAAAAACAGACTAACTTTTTACATATGGATATTTACAAAAATCTTGTTTTCTTAATGATTCCGAACAACGGAAAACTTTTCCCTTCAATGTCAAAAGTTAACTGACTCTAGTTTGCAACTTTTATTCGCCTATTCTGTTCATGCTAAACGCAAAGTTGCTATTATATAGTTAGGTGTATAACAGTACTAATATTAAATACTACTTGACATTTGACATTTGAAGGTTTCAACAAAAATTTTGCAAAAAAATGGATATATAAAAAAAATTCATTCTTCTTCTCTAGAGTCTTACATAGAAAGTTGGGTACCAAATTTCAGTTACTTTTTCTTAGTACTATATTCTGAACCAGTCAATTTGGATCGCAAATACCTTAGATCTTAAATATTACGCTTTTAATGTAGGTTATAATAACCAAGAGAATAATTTTTACCTACAATTCTGTTGCCTACGTTAGAGTATGAGTTACTTTACGTTAGAGTATGAGTTGAGTTCATTCGTATTTTTAATTGCAGAAGATTTCACTCAAGTGTGCAACTTTTTTACATTTGTTGGTCGCTATCCGAACTATTGGTTTATTGCTTAGTCTTAAAAATTCTTCATTAGTTACATGATGGGCCAAGGCAATCTTTGCTACGTGTTAATGCAGTCACATTTCGAAAGCCTTCAGTCTGTACTTTCCTTGAATTTCTAGGCTTTCGCTCCAAAGACTAATGTGGTCATTATTGAGCATTCTATCTGATTAGTTCTCCATCGTGTGTCCAGGCTTTTGTATTGATTGCAGAAAATATATTTTACTTTTACTGAGATGCTTATTGCCATCTCAAAACTGATCTTGATAACCTAATCTAGGCTCCACCCTTAATTAAAAAAATGATGGCTAACATTTTCTACGACATCATCAAAATTATTTCTAATGAAGAATATTCTGTGACATCAAGGTTTCCCAATTTCAATAAAATTTGCATCGAAATATAATGAGATGTTTACGAGCACTAAATTGCGGTTGAAAGATTAGGGCAGCTTATTTTTTACGTTCTGAAAGCCATTATTTTATTTTAATTGCAATTACGAATATTTTTCAATATGAAAAATTTGAAATCTCTGAAGAACGTGACACTTTATTCGTGTTATTTTTGGAAATAATGAAGTCTTGGTGTGTTCAAATTACAGTTTCATAAGATAAGTTTTATTTTATATTATTTTCTCTCTTAGAATATTTTTTTATACATAAAACATACGTGAAACTAATATGGAGACTACATAACCGAACCAAGACGTAACAAAAGACGAATATATATTATATTCATAATGAAAGACTTCACAGCTGAACCAAGTATTAAAAACTCCTTGGATAAATTCATAAAAATATTTCTCAAAATATCTCATTTAAGTGTTTTTAATTATTTTACTCTCGCGAAAATAATATCATATATTACGCATTATTAAGTGTAGCCTCGAATCTACGTAAATGGTAGTTATATTGTTTTATTCAATTGCATCCTGATTTTTACATACTTTCTTGCTAATTTCTTAAGATTTACTGAGATTTTTTGACAAAACTTGTAGCATACCAATATTTATAATAATATGTATTAGTTGGCTTCGCCCGTGATTCGAGCTCATTCATTATACCAACTCACAAACATTTAACACTTTACTGGAATTCAGAGGCTTATATAGCACGCTTCTTTAAATAAAACGTCTGTGTTCTATAAATAGAAAAGATATGTGTAATGCTTGGCTTGTTGAACATCCAAACGCAGACACCGGAAATACAAATATTTGCCTCTGCGTTATTTTGGTGCTAGCTAATGTTGAATGATAATGTTACACTCCCAAAATATAGTGAATCAATTAATAATAATGTTAAAAATTAGAAATAGCATACCTAACCTAGAAATGGCAGCCAGAATGACATGTGCAAACGTCACATCGCCACTGTTCACCGTTTGGGAGAAGTTCTTGTGCCAGACAGACAGCTGTAGTTTATGTTTTGTAGTTTTGTCACCTACTCGATTTATCAAATAAATATTTCTCATTTAACACATAAAAAAACATGAGATAGATGTTTGCATATATATATAAAAAGTAGCTTCATAGAGTAAATCTTAAGCTGTATTAAATTAAAAACCGTACTTATAGTATCATTTGCTTATGTAATTAGGTGTGACACATTTTTCGCTTATTTTAAAAATATCTTCTAATTTTATAGTAATTTTATCCATTACGAGGACATATCTTTATAATGGACACGGAAATGTGAAAGATAAAAACAACATTATTTTGCAAACTTTTAAATGGGATATGACACTACCTGTTATGTTAACTTAATTAACCTTAATATCCAGCATAATTATTCTAAATTAACCCTAATATCTCACATAATTATTATTGTAATTTTTTGAAGGCGTATATTTTTAACGATATATTCAGCGTAAATTTTCTAAAAGAAGCGTGATCAGCGTTGGTTTGACATTGAGCATCTCACATACCTTCTTTTATCCGATAATATTTTATATACCAGTAAAAGACAAGATAATAGAACAAGAGTCTTAAATCTCACTCAGTGAACAAGGTCTCAAGTATTTTTAAACTAATTAGATCGGGAACTTCAGAAATTATTCATTAAATATGGTTGAGATATATATCAATTATCTCTGCAAAATATCTTCAATCTTATGTCAACGGAATGTGACATTTAATTGCGTTTTATTAAACATTAAAAGACAATTATATCATCTTCAGCTAATCAAAAAAATACGTTAACATATATCACTCATATTTCGTAACTTATTTTAAATTGATAATTCTCCATTGGTGTCAGGTCTAGTCATTAATTTAACATTTTCTGGTTTTGTTACAATTTTGTTAATGAGTAAGAAAATTCATAAACATAATCAGTCTTTAAATAAACAAGCATCAAATGAAACTTCGTACCACACGAAAATGTTCAATGTCAGTCGAAGCGACTTTTTTCTTTCACGATAATATTACCGCACATATTTTATCAAAAACCTTCCATGACATATTTACATATTTTAACATTGTGATCTTTTTGATTAATGGTCATATTATTTCGTACTGAAACGTTAATATCATAAAAGGCATATAAAATTGACATAATTGATCTCCATTATTTCGCATAAACATAATTTCGGCGGAACATTATTTAGGTCGATTTTTTTTATTTTAGTCATATTGAGTCTAACATTACATCAAATGGTAACTGGTAAAATAGCTCTTAATTGAGAGATAAAAAATAATGAATTTACATTAAAAGAATCAAAAACGAAATTGAATTATATTGTGAATCGTGACTCGGCGAGTCAAAAATAAAAGAATTCAAAATTATTCTGTGGTCATATTAGATCATTTATTTTTGTTATTTCTGAGTGGAAAAATTGTAGGTGATTAATTTCAACAACAAATTTTTCACATATACCAACATTAAATACAATTTACTTTGATATTATCTTTTTATAGCTTAGTTACAAAAACCTTCCGAAAATTAATTTAAAAAAAATATCAATCCTTCGGAAGATGATTGAGCGTTGACTAGTACAATATATATCAAAAATATGAATCTAAATATTTAAAAAAAATCTATACAAACATTATTTATAGTATAAACAAAGACATTTCGACAATATCATCACTTTTCTCATACTCTTGTGGTATCCCGGATTGAAAACTTGTATACATTAATTTGTATTCAAAGGTATAGATGTCGGTGATTTTTCCATACCACCTGATCCTGGAAACATAGTCAGAGCAACCTTCTTTCCTTACCCTCTGCCAAGACAGCGGTTGAGCGACTGACTTTCAATTAGTTCTCATAAAAATGGTTCAGAAGAGACACTTTATCAGAAGTCCATTTGGTCTACATTTTCAACGGTCATGATTGAAAATATATAATTAATTAAATAACATTAAATATGTAGTCATAATACCTAAGTTATGCATACCGTTAGTTTGATTGGATTTGTTTTTAACGTCATAAAACGTCAGGAATAATACTGTAATGCCACGTAAATGGAAGATTCAGGGAAGATGATCAAAGTAAACATCAAATGATGTTTATTACGTGACGAAGGCCCAACCCTTTTATCATCGTTATTTTCATCTATCAACATTATTTCTATCAACACACGGGTTTTGTACGATACCCCGATAAGGTTCTTCTTCTCTACCTGGAATTGTGACATCCGTAACCAATTTACTAATCTTTAAACCTTCAACCTAAAGCATTGGAGCCAAAATGAAAGTCATACAGAGTTAATGTTAATCTATTTAGGTAATCTGCTATGCCAGCAATTTTCAACGTGAGTTTATGATCCTCGCCCACTTCAATTACTTTAATCTGTACTTCTAATTGAATACAAATTTCAGCAGTGTATATTTATTTTCACGATACAGATGGACACCGAATTTTCTTTTTCACAGTTTTGAAATAACACGATTTAATAAAACGAAACAGTGTTCTTCATCTGATTTTTTTGCTTTAAAGCCATTATTAAAAATATATCAAAAATAATTATCATCCTCTGTTATTTTTAGATTGCCAAACACTGAAGAAATAAATGTATTTTTCAATAAATTTAATTGAAATTGAAAATCAAATCGTATTTATTTAGTATTTCATTTATATTTAACTTACCTAAATGAATCTATTATTTTACAGAAATAAAAACAGAAATAGGTTAAATATTTTCAGAAAACGTCATAAAGTTACTGGTATATCTATTTAAAATTGATAACTAGGTTATTCCAACTTGTAACTGGTATGAAATAATGGAACCCATTTTTCTATGTTCAATACATCTTTTTTTGTTTCGCGGTTCACCGTGGTCTCTGGAACATATCTCCCGTGCAAGAAGAGAATTATGTGAGGTAAGTGCTATTTCATTTGAAAAATAAATAGTTTCATTTTAAGTTACTTACAATTATGAGTATCACGGTGACTTCTTCAAAAACCCGCATTGTGAACTTGTTTGATAAGGGTGTAATATCGATATTCAAATTTTAATATTACATTATATTCCTTGTAACTGAAGTTTACCTTTTTTAATAATATTTGAACTTTAAATTAAACACTGTTCTATGTCAATCCTCTGTGAAGATATTATTATATTTAATATACAAATTATGAGTAGTGAATATTTAATATTTTTAACAGAACAGATTTCGCTCAGTTATTTTCTACATTCATAAAGAAATGTATAGACGTTTCATCATAACCTATATAATTTATAATTCAATTCTTATAATATTCAAATTTCAGTAACTTAAACAACACACGTGAAGAAAAGGTGTTAATAATATAGTACATTGAAATACCTATGTATAATGAGAACAGAGCTCATCCATTTGGAACTATTATATATTTCTGTACTAAAAACATGGAAGCACTTTGTTGTCCATTTGTGTTTCAGACATATTGGCTGGCTATTTATTTGTCTGCTTGTCAGATTGAAATAACTTGTGACAGGTAAATTCTACCAAAATGTTCCATTTGTATCCCACTTTACGTCCATCGATTTAAGTTAACAGCTTACAACCTTATCATTAACGATGTATGTATTTAAATAAAACGTTTGTTTATAAAAGTTATAAATGAATTCTGCATATCGTTTTTTCAATTTACGCTAGTAAAATATATTTACACATTGTTGAATGTTCAAAAAGGTTTCTAGTTTGTAAATTCTGTTTTTTATTTAAAATCATAAGATTTATCCTACGAATCCAAAATATTTTAATGGTCAATTAAGACGTTTTTTATCTTCAAAATCACTCCAAATGTAATTTTATGGTAACAGCCGAATTCATTTTACTTTAACTTAAAATGTTATTTTGCAAGTTTTATGAATTAAAAAGAGTATTTTAAAAATGACCTACTGCAATTAAATTGCCATTTTCATTGGAATATTATTAGCATTTAAAGCTTCATCAACACTCATATTCGCACGTGAGTAGCATACATATTATTTATTCTGATTTTTGGAAAAAATGGGTTGACTCAAACAAGGCAACATTGTTACTGAGTATTTGTTTTGAATGCAAATCATAAAAAAAATCAATATCACCATCAGGCAGTGGAGTTTTTACGAGAATTGTTAATTTTTAAGTAATTACGAACATCAAATACTGTTTTTTATTCTCATTTCATAATCATTATTTTCCTCATTGACTAACATTTATTTTAGCTAGTCAGATATATCATCCTAAATAGAGGAGAGGTCCATACACGTATTTTGATTTAAGCTAAAATTTTGTTTACTATAATGAATTATTCAATTGACTATTATATATGACATTTTTCTTACCCAAAAACATTTTCATAGTAAAATCGATAGATTTAATCTGCACGCTTTAAAAAAAATATTTTTAAGTTTAATTTTCGAATGGAAATGCCAATTTTTTGTAAGTATGTATGTGTGCATATATTCTTGGATTTTATTTCATCACAAATAAAATAATGCACCATTTCTTCAGGAAATCTTTATGAATTGATCGAGCTTCGATCGTAAATTTGACAGCAATAAAAAGTATTTTGACAGAACTGGGTCAATGAATAGATTATTCTTTCTCGGATATTTTTGCACGTAATTTGATAAGTGAATTATATCAAAAATTATATAAAGTAGGTTACGCTTCGGCACTTACATTCGCTTCAAATAAACTTCATTAATCTCATCAAGTAGCAGAAAAGTTTTAAACAAATTAAAAATGTTGCATGAAATTAAAAATCCATCGAGTAAGTACCTTGTTTCAAGTAGTTTTTACACAATAAGCTCCTCTTATAACCAAGATTCTGTATCGTTATTATCGTTCCTTCAATGGAAACTTATATATTAAATCTCGTATTTCTATTTTAATTGAAAATTGTTTTACGCAGTTAATTAAATAATTCAAGAAATATTTTTCAAAGAAGCCATAGTTAAAAGAACAATATTTAGTATTTATTTTGTTGTCTCTTAAACATATAAAAATTATCAATCACGAGTCTTATACATCCTGCCTCAGCTAATTTCATGAAGGTGATATAATAATAAAATATTACAGAAATAATATACCTATATAAAAAAAACACACGCCATAAGACTTAGACTCGGACTAAAATTTGAATTCATTTTTAGTTAATTTGGTATTTATTTACTTTTCCTTTATATTTAATGAAGAATCTATTAACAATATTTCGTTGCTTTTTAGTAAATATCAATTTAACTTTAGTATGTCAATTCACCAAACACAAGTTGTCAAAATGATATTTAACAATTCCATCATTATTATTATTTATTTTTATTTAACCATGTCCGCTCATGACGAGGAGCTTATGAACTCCTAATGGAGGTATATTAGCAAAGTTCTTCTACTAAAACTGCTTGTTACTTAGTTGCTCAACCTCTCTTTTTCGAAGAGAGTAGCAAATAGAAAGATAGGGCTAAGACAGGACGCTCTCGCTATGCGTCGTTTTTAGGATCAGATGGGTGGGAGGGAATTCTAGACATCACAGAAATTATATTGACATATATATATCGAATGAAAAATTAATTTATGAAACTGTCCGTAATGGATTTGGACTCATCTGATTCGTCAATAGAGAAGACATAAATTATATTGTTACAGTTATTTTTACTAACAATATTTTTCCATACAATTTAATGTAATACTTTGATATCAGAGCTGTGTCAGAAAACTTACATAAGTCAAAAAAGTGTGTGCTATTGACACAATGCCAGAGCTTAAAGAAGTACAAAGATATGTCTGTGTCAATTGACTTTAATATCGACACGTATGTAACAATAAATAATGGGCTTAACACTTACTCAGGTCTTATAATTTCCATAAATTGGAGTTTTGTATTTTTGGTGTATTTTTACTTTACTGATCGTAAACAATAATTTGTGGTAACGCAGTCTTAAATTACAATATATTAAATTTATATACAATCATCGATGTGTCGTTTATTACATGTACAATAGTTGCTTTCAAGAGACTTCTTTGCCTCAATAAAAAAAATTTTGTCCATCTTTCGACATGCAAATATATAAATAAAGAAATCCTCATTCATGCACAGAGTTCTCAATATTTTATGAAATAACAAACAAAAACATCAACTTTCGATTTGACTAATTGTTAAGCTATAAGCATTATTTATTTATAAAATTTGCATTTACTCGATAAAACTAAAATATAAGAAAAATATTAAGTATTCATTCCGTAATAATTGTTAGACAATGTTAAAAGTTACATCGTCATCATCAACCATCGGCAAAACTAAATTAGTTCTATAAAATGATGATTAAGCAAATAAATTGAGCCATGAACACACCTATTGATAAAATAGCAAACTTCACACTTCATATTATAAAACAAGAATATAATTATATGTTTGCCGTTCAATTTATTTAACAGTATTTTTATTTATTTGATGCCACGGATAGTATTGATAAATTCGATACTGTTATATTCTCCAGCGACAATTTAAATCGTATCAAGTGGTGAATAGTCGTTTCATCATTCAAACCATACAACTTTACCACTCTATATAGGTCAATAGTTTATCATTTTTTTCAGATGCTGTTCAAATATTTTATGATCTCGTATTAACTCTTCAATGGGAAGGCACTTTTTGATATATGATCGTTGACATTTTAACGGTCACAGCAAAAGTAAGGTCACTCTTTCAATAGATTTCGGTGAATGAGTGAACGATCAAAAGCAGGTCGGATAATACGCCAACTAAATAGCTCAGATAACAAAGTAAAGCTTCACACTAAAGATTAAAACAGTTTATGAAAATAAAAACTATAGATTATTGGTCTACTTGAATCATTCCTTATCATACTCAATAAAACAATTGCTCACTTTTCTCACCATTGTAAAAAAATCAAAGCTCCTTAAGTCAACACGAATTGTAATAAAGTAACCATCTTGATATAAAATAATTGTTTACATGGTAAAAGCATTAATTGAATTGTTTGTTTGAAGGTTGAATTGATGAATACTGATACTTTTTAGTATTTAATAATTTATTGTTGTCATGTCACCTGTTTTACTGGAATTAGCCAATTAATATTGGACTGTTTTTTAAATTGTGATAGAAAACTTAGCTTGCTTGCCAGCTAAGCCAAATTATTGGTTATCTCCGTTCGCCTATGACAATAACCATCTGACATGAAATAATCAATAGTGGTATGAATCTCATTTTCATCAATATATATCCTCTAAGAATATCACAAAGAGTCATATCATATAAACGATTCAGTAAAACAGTGGAACCCCAAATGACTTCAAATGCAATCTGTCGCGATTATAAAGTAATCAAAATCTGCTCGAAAACCAGAGACAAAAAACGCAACGGGGTTGCGTTGAAAAAATCTTTATCCAGCTATAAATCAAAGACATCTGCTGGTATGAAAAAAATATCATTTTGGAATTTATTTTTGTACTTCTGAATCCAGCTCGCAGTTCCAAATATCTTCTTTTTGCTGGAAAAGATTTCTATTCAATGGGATTATTTTCATTGAGCGCAGACACATAGCAGCCGCAGGTGATTGGCAGCTAGGCGGATTTTTACCATTTGCGTCGTTTTTGGTAATCTCATTGTGCGCCGAGAAAAATTGATCTCTTTTGTCCGTAGTAATCGTGTAAAACTTTCACAGAGCTTCGAAGCCGATATCTCGTCGCGCAGCCAACGAAAATACACCACGCACAGTCATGTGTGGGCATAATTTTCTACACAATGATGTTTTTTTCACAAAAGCTAACCAATAAGTGATCGAGATATGAACACCCTCCATAATATATTAGGTATTTAAGTATAAAATAAAGTAAGCTAAAATGGATTTTATATTTATACAATAATATATTATCAAAGTATATTAATAACTTATTCCACTGCTTGTCTGACTAGGCGTGACAAATGTTTCGCTGCTTTTGGAAACATCTTCGAAGCAGTTTTGTTTCTTTGATAAGAAAAGTAGAGAACATCTTTACTTAAAATAAGATAAAAATATGATAATAATGGTATCTGTCATGCTATACTGGAAGTAAAAATTAAACTCGTTTGACGCATTTTATTTAAAGCAATATATTTTCGTAAAAAAATGCACTCAGATAAATCTTTCAATGACATTTTTTCCATTTGTTTAGCAAAAGAAAAAAATACGCTTCATTTAAACAAACATAAATATATTGAATTTGAATCGTTGAAATTTTGTACATTTCCATGTATTTCGTCACTAACAACCCGTCACTAAGATACTGAAAGGCAAAACCCGGGTGACAAAATACATGGAAATATACAAAATTTCAAATTTGATATTTAAATTTTATCAAACAATCTCAGTTTATCAATCTTAAATTTTAAATACATTGCATCAACCAAAAGTATTTCATATGCAAACAAATAAAAGAAAAAAAACTATAATTGTTTAGCTTTAACACAAATATATGAAAATACATATGATTCTGCACCAAATAACAAAGTTGTAAGAAAAGTAGAAAACTGGGAACGACTTAAGGTAACATATGGCAATTTTTTTAATAAATTTTATTTAATAAAATGTATACGTTGATATTTAAATTTCATAATTTTACTTGAAAACAGTATTGCAAAATTTTCATTTTAAAATATTATGATTAATCATATTTACTTAACTATACGTCAGTAAATATTAATATATTCGGCATATATTGAAGTTATTTAGAAGTGTATTTTCCAGAATTTATAGAAATACTTTGTGTCCAAAAAAAGATGAAAATTTATTTAATATGAAATGAAAAAGCGATACTACATCATCAACATCGTTATTATCTATACATTCATATGCTGAGTTTGTAGGTATATGGGCTCGTAATTTGAATTATTAAAAGCAAGCAAATTCGTTGATCAACTATTATTACATGACTCTATTGAGGGCTTTGAAATGTCGGTTAAAGCAAATATTAACAGAAAACAATAATATTTAGCTGTATGAAATATGCTTTCGATGTTTATTCCCCGATAACAATAGTAATATTAGTGAATTTATTTCTGTAAACTTTAAATTCTATTTATTTATTCAATGACAATCCAATAACATTGAAAGTTTTGATTTAATAAAATTATAATTGCAAAATAAATATTTGTTAGCTTTTGTTGTTGTGACTAATTCATTATGTATTTTGTATCCTGCATGTATGAGCGTTACCTGTATAATTCTATAATTTTGTTAATATGTCGTTATTATTTAATCTATGTTCTTGTCACGTCACCACATCCGCCTGTAATGTACAACATGACACCGCCTCGCAGTACATCCTGGATTCCTTATCACCTGTCAACCGCTTTGCTTTCCTCTATATCGTGTCAGAATCATTTAGTTCCACTAAATACAGGACACCAGTATCCTAACTGAGAAAATCCGATTTAAAGCTCTCCAGAGGCATCCTCAATAGTTGGTTCAACCAGTTTCAACGTCCCTCCATAACAGACGACATTACAAGGAGATGTCTCACTAAACCAATCTCCGAATTGCTGTCAGTCTTGTTATCAAGAATTTATTATCGATTCATCTTCGTGTATCATGATTCGCAACCGTAAATCAACAACAAAAATGCGAGCAATGAACAAGCAGTGTGTTTTTCTTCCGTTCTTATCATCTTAGATTTCTCAATTTCAAACTAAATATTTTAAACAATTTTATCAATCAAAAGTAGTTGATCAAGTAGTTGTGTATCAACAAAAAAGCGTCAAGAGTTTGTAAATAAAGATTTGATTTTCTATTTTTAATGGATGCTATTTACTTGCTAATGAGTATCATGGATGCATATTAATATTAGGTTCAGCGTGTTCATAGTACTCACATGTAAGTTTCTAAATAAATGTTTCATATAGTCATGAATTACGGCGACAGAAGTTTTGCAATTTCAAGTAAAACGCGTGTTTAATGAGTCTAGCAGTAATAGTCTTTTATTTTAATTAAAAAAAGGTTGAGCAGAGCGAAGAATTGTAATGCACACTAATTTTACTAACATGAAACACTAATTTGGTTTTAAATGATAGTGCTTTACTCTCTAGCAGAAATAGATTAGGCACATCTTTTATTCATTTTTCTCATCCTATCTTCAAATGTATTCAGCATTTTCAGATTAATGGTCGGAATGTACATTCGTAAAAAATGCAATAACTTTAAAATACGCATTCAAAGAGATACAACATTAAGATAAACTGGTTTAAGGAGGTGTGAGCGGTTGTATATTTCAGGGGAAATGTACTCTTCATCTTACTACCTGATTTGAAGTTTTACATTTCAAACACTTAAATTAGTTTGCTGACAATGTTTGACTAATCAAAGAAATTAATGTTCATTATTTTCTGAAAATAATTTTCATTAAGAACTGTGTTAACATTACATAAATACGAACTTTCACCCCTTAAGTTTGTTTTGTTTTACAATGCCACTATAAAACCATAACTATCATTTTAATTGAAAGTGAAAGACATTCTAATGCCACAAGGTATTTTGGAAAGATGTTTTGATCAGATTTTTTCTTCATTCTTCGATGATTCAGACGGCTATGTAACAATCTCATGCCGTAAAAGTTTCTATATGAACAAATATATATAATACTCAATTAATAATTCAAGCTTTCATTTGACATAATTGATCTCTTTATATCGCGTGTTTCAATGACTGTATGAGATTATCTGTTTATAAATTATACATTTTTGCAACGTAATTCTAAAGCATTATTTTAAAACCATATTTAATCTCAACGTGGAGCGTATGAAGTCCTTATGGATCAAGGTTTGACTGAGAAGAAAATTGAAGTAGAACTGGTCAGTCTAATATTCATACAGTGATCGAAAACAGACAAGGAGCTTTACCATTCAGCTATGGCAATCAATGAAGCCTATTTTTAAACCTATCAACATAACCACCTTTTTTAACAAGTTTGACCATTGAAGTACATTTTCCAAACAATGTTTTGCTTTTAAAACAGTATTCAGGCAATATAATTTGTTTTACGAAATACCATTATTTTAATTTTGATGACTACTTTCATGCAATAAAAATTTCCATGTTAATTTATGTAATGGAAGACTGTTCATTTCTAGGGTTTAAGGGTTTTTTCCTGCTTGCTCGTAATAAATGATAAATGTGACAAATTACTTCGGATATTTTTTTTGCTTCATTCGTATTCCAATTAAAACGCGACAACCATCCGAAGAGTCGAATAAAAATTCCATGAAATTGCATGGACGGGGCCATAAAAACTGAAAATGTTTCAGCTTTATATTGACATCACGCAAAGGCTGGCTTGCGATAAAAACCCCACTCAACCGACAAAACTGTTAACGACGGCTGACAGATATTGCCTTAGTTAGATTTTTTCACTTCACCCCGATTGTTAGGTAAGGATGCGGGCACACTATGTGCGCAAGTGGATATGCTCCAAAAGAACATTCGGCGAATACAAATTGCGTCTAAAACGTTTTTTGACCAAGTCCTTGGGATAAAAGGAAAAAATAATAATCCGTGTCGCTTTTTATTCTTATCTGCGCAAACATGAAACGTTTCTTTTTATGTGTAGATTTTTTTTGGTAATTTTCATGAAACTCATTGTGAATAGGGACGACATATTGATAAAGCTTCAGCTTGATTTAGAACTCTCAATTTACAGTAAATTCAAAAGAATACTGATAAAAAATCCGATTAAGTGTTAATTTCCAATGAAAAATGAACTTAATTTATGTGTTTCTTTTTATCCTCATTTAATAAAAAAATTTTGTTTTCATTATTTTTCAAAAAATGTAATACATTTCAGTATTTATATATTTAGTGAGATCAATCACGTTTATTTGTTCCTGGTGTTTTCACTGTACATACATTATATTTAAAAAAAAAATGAAACACTAAACTAATTTAATCTCAGATACAATTCTTAATGGCAACGATATGCCATAATAATAATTTTATATCAAAATGATCTTCTGTTTTATTCTCAATACTATTTATAAAAATGCTACGTAGGGCTTGTAGGGGGAATTTTATATTGTTCCTTGTATATTTCAGTTTGGTTTATACCGTAGCATAAAACTATATGTAACGAATGATCGCATGATATTATTGCTTTGAAAGGCAGTGATTAACTTATTATTTATTGTTCTAATCAGCATCTTTTGGTGAAAGTCGTTATTTTTCTCACGTTTTTATAATTTTCTAATCAATTTATTGTTTTACGCTTGATAGCATTTTCAGTGATTTCCTCAAATGGAATTTATAATGGTAAAATGTCACATCTTTTTAAGTAGCTAATAAAGTTTTTTTTAACCATACAAACTTTTCAAAATATAACTTTATATAATTCAAAATAAATCAAATATTTTCTGTCAAATATTGTATTTAAATTAATTAGCTATTATAGTGTTATATTATTTTGTAATACTCATTTCAAGATATTTTATACACATCTTAAAAGTATTCCGCGTATTCTGGTGTGCCTCCGGGCTCAAACATAGGGCCAATGCTTTTTAATATTTTTATTAATGACATTAAATGTATAAATGTGTCGTATCTAATATCATAAAGGTAATATAATATAATGGATAAGAGGTAGCAATTTGAACTTAAATACAATAAACTTAATTTAATGTCGGTTAAAAGAATGCATCAGATATTAATTACTCTTTAGATTTACGTTGAATGACCAAATTTTTGTGCAAATTCCATTTGTTTAAGATGTTAATGTACGATTTATTGTTATTTGGTTGGGATTTATACTCATTACAATCAAGTTCATTTCAGGAGAAATTTCATTTTTGTATAGTGCTTTAGTTTGAACCTGGCTTGAGTTTAGTTTCGGGGATCCTTAAGGACTGAAATATATATACCTTTATACTAGAGAGCGTTGAGAAGAAATTTATGAGGCTTGTCTATTTGGAGGTATATGGATATTACCTCTGCCTTCCCCTAATTCATGTTCACTTTTAATCGTTGACCGGCCAAAGAGAAATGTACTTAACGACATATATGAGACTAAAATGAAAATTTTACCATTCTTGAAAACGTGAAACATAATTTTCTTGGTGATAAACATAATCTGACAAATCATGCACATAATTTATTTCTTCTCTCAAATTATAGAACTAGTAATGAATGGAGATGCCATATAGCTTTGAATGTTTTCTCGTTCACGTGACTACGCTCAGACAAAAATTGTGGTATTTTGAAATCTCAGCTTACTTAAAATACATGCTTTAAATTATGCATTTTATACCTTCTGAATTATTTAGTTTTAGATAATATTGAAAAATAAATGAACCAAAAATTAAGTTTAAAAGAAAAATTTGTAATTTCACTTTCATTTTACCAACCTTTACATATAAATATTTAATTATATAATATAATAACAAAAAAGTTCAAGCAATGCTCTTTACTGAACTTCTCTGCGTATATTACAAAATATGTTCATAAAACTTGTCGTTTATTTGTACAATCTACTGTTATGTGTACACTTTTCATAAGGGTCAACAATTATACCGAAGGGGTTTCCAGAAACTCAAAGTGTTTGTACCCTTTATTCCGTGGAAATAAACCCGCCTACTAAATTCAACGGAAAAGCCTTTTCCGGTGGGTAAATATTTATTCCAACATTTAAGATCGGCTTAGCTATCAACTCAAAATATTACTCATTTACAATGCAAATGAAGATTGGAATAAAAATTCAAAAAATCATCTACATTATTTCAAGGAGATCAATTTTTTTGATAAAGCTTGCATAAAAAATACATTTCACTGGTAATGTTTTATCGCCATCATTAATAAAATTAATTTATTGTCAACTTTACTGCAGTAGTATTTCATTTTTTATCGAATGTTATCAAAATAGCTATATGCATGAAAGTTGAAGATAAAAACGATAGTTTTTTACAGATCTTCTTATATCGATTAGGACAGGAAAAATGATAATTCACAGAAAAATGATATCAATGTCAAAAACAATTAATCCATATCGATAACAAGCGAACATCCGTGAACAAAGCGAGACAGCAGACTAAATATAGCACTCGTATTTCATTAATCCTTTTGCTGACTCAAAAAGTGAGAGACATGGTTACGTCATTTACCAATACGCTACAAATTCGGTATTCAGTAATCGAGTAACAGCGTTAATGGAACTAATTTATATATGCCTGCTTCTTACCCAGATGTATACCAAGACAAAGTACAAACCAACTTTTTTAAAAATACGCTCTGTCATTTCATATTACTCAAATATGTTCTAGCTGGGTTTGGCCTCATCCTAGAATCGGCCACTCATGTGCACCGCACAATTTGCACATGAGATAGATCGGGCCTGCGACAGACGAAGTCGACTGAAAGTATTTTTAAAAAATTAATTAAGGACTCAGGGTGAGTAAAGCAATATTTATGACATATTCGATCATTTTACAATTCAGGCATTCAATTATACACTTCAAATAAAACTCAACCTCAATGAATAAGTCAAAAAATTTAAATATTGGGTTATTTTTTGTCTTTTATTAAAAATTATATATATGTAAAAATGTATAAAAATTTTGAAAAATAACGTCATACATGCACTTATATGCAAAGTAACATTAATACTTGGGCATATTTTTATTTATATCTGTCATACAGATAATTATAATATTATAAAATCATGACCCAGCCTTGTAAAAGAAATTCGGCAGAACTAGCGTTGCTACATTGTTATAAGATAGGTGAAGTAATTGCGATACAGAGACGACCTTTTAAATAAAAAATAAAGTCTTGACAAATCATTTTAACTGACTAAATTGATGATATTACGCAATATTAATGATTTAAAGAATAATAATTTTGATAAAATAAATCAGAAGCACTTTTTAACGGAAAGCTCTTGACGCCTATGATGTTTTTTGCTTTCTCGCACTATTGTTTCGTGCAAGTTTAATTAATCAAGTTCTACTTCAATATTTACTTTCCGGCTGGGAGTGCAAAATTAATTTCCGAAAACAAATTACAAAAACAGTTCAACCTTCTAGCACAATATTTCCAAATCAACAACACTTGTGGATTTACTAGAATCGTTCATAACATGTATTAGTTATAACCATGAAACAGATTCACAGTCTAGCGGGAATTTTCATCAGAAGACACTAGTCAAGTATATTGCTTTCGTAACTTCTCATTCAGGAAGTGAATAATAAGTAACCTTTTCATTCCGCTGCTCTCAAACAATACACAAGAACCCTCTGTAAACTAGTGCACATGCTTTGTGTTGACTATCATATGCATCATGTTAAATATATTAAATGTAAATTTATTGTTCAAAAGCGATTTTGTGGCGGTTACCCGACCACGAAAATCGATGTGTTTTGAGGGTTGCGTGCCTTGTGCTATTTCCCTTCATACCAAACATCAGAAAATGTTTTCATTTGTAAATATCAATGCTAATGGACAAGAATCCATAATTTCCATTTACATTAGTTTATTAATAATTATACAATACATGCTCGAGATTTCACCGCTGTTATTTAAATTATCCATTTATCATCTTTAAATTTATGTATTACATCGGAAAAATGTTAAAACAGCAAAATGATTTATTGGTTAAATAAAATTGTAGTTGCTAATCATTAAAAGATAAGCTATTGTCACCAACTACTTTATTTTTTATACTTATTTTTAAACCCGTTCTAAGCGTGTCGAAGTAAGTATATAAAATATTGAAAGCTTCAATTAAACTTTTCTTATACGTAAGTATTAGAAAATAGTTTTGGTTCAAAACTCCAATCATGTTGTCATATAGATAAACTGTATTTACTTAATTATAAACAAGCACGTTTGATAACATGCAATAATTTATTCAGTATCGAATTTTTACATAGCCATTAATTTAAATTATTTTGGTCGAAATTGACAGTTTTTTTAAAGAGATAACATTGCTTAAACGTGTGGTTCGGAGTCACATTTTGAATATCGCGTCGACTGCCCGATTTTTTATTCTTGAATAGATTTAGATTTTTTAAAACTTTCACCTGACTGAGACTTGGGTTTTACGGATTCGCAATTTGGAAGAGCGAAAAATTTCAGAAGAAATTGGCTATTGTAAGTAGCGTGAATGGGAAATGTGTATCAAAAAGAACTGTATTGAAATTAAATCTCTTACTCGATACTAGAATGAAAATAGAACAATTGACTCGAGAAGTCTTCATCGTGATCGTCAACACGCTTGTAAATTATTTAAGCACTTTCATTAAATTACAAGTATTCGTAAGGATAAGGGAATAAAAAAATATGTATTTACAAGGATTATAAAATGCAATTTTTATTATTGCATTTGCTATGTTTTCAGCACTCGAGCATCAGATCTATCTAAATAACCTACTTAAAATATTAATCTAAGCTTTTTTATTCTTTATCATTCAAAGTTTCAATCATTGATCTGATACATTATTATATTTATAAATGTCACCTTTTTCAATAGCGATACTTAAATTTGACCCGTTCACATTACTTTTGGCTGAGGTCATTTTTATGCGCAGCTTTATTAATCTTCGTTATATTTGAACCATACAATCCAAACAACTTTATGTGATTAAAAAAGCTTCAGTCGTAGCTTGTACGCAAAATGTCATTTTCCAATAAAGTTGGCGGAAGCATGTAGTAGCAGAACCTTCCTCAATTAACGAGGTCGACGACAGAAAGCCCTGAGGGGTACTTAACATCCAGCGACCGGCGTTTATATTTCGCAGCAATTGGGAAAGAAAAATACCATCATCCATAAAATATACTTCCTAGAATATAGCCATACGAAATTATATCGAAAATTTTACGTTTACACCTTGATTATTGCGTCCAAACATTTTTTTGTTTATTGTATATCATAATTCCATACTAGTTATTTATAGAATATTAATCCATATGAACTTCAATATTCACAAAACCATGAAGATAATATAATAGCTAACCTTCATATCTAATTCTTTACGAACAAGTTTTTTTTCTTATTTTAAAAAGACAAAAATTTGCGGATTTTCATTTATTCAAATCGAATGACAGTGTTTTAATGTTTCTGTTTTCATGATATATAGTAATTATTCATTATTATTTTTAGTTCATAAAGAAAAGGCTCTCTTATATCAATCGGTTTTTTTAAGAAAATTACATCTTTAATTTTGTATGATTATTCCCTAAAAGTATTTTCATAGTCCATAAACTAAAATTATTTTTGTTGTTAAAATCTTTCTTAACGCGTTTACAAATTCAAACCTTAAACAAGTTAATAATCACACTCAGCAAGTTCAGCAACGGGTGACGCCCAAAACACATTTTGCAACTCAAAATTTCCACCTGGAACGTGTACTTAATCCGATCATGTACTTTACTGCAAACGATTACTCTTTTACCTTTTTACTTTTCAGTGTTAACATGTGTAAGCTTTTAAATTCCATAAAAAACTCACCGTTTCAATCATATATGCCATAATAATATTCTACATCACGAAACCTCCATCAAGCAAACTGGTTATTATTCAAAATACCCGGTATCGATAAAAAAAAATTATTAAAATCCATCAACTTTATTTCAAAAAAAATGTTTATATTCTACATACTTATTATTGTAGAAGTAAGTACTTGTTTTCATTCATAATTGTGATTCAATATTTACTTTCAAGATTTTAAAATCTTAACTAGTTAAGTTAATATTAAAGAAACTTATGTGTTGTCAATTCAAGTTGCCACTCGACAAAAGTTTTAATTAATTAAACTACGCGAGCCAACAATAATGCTATAACAATAATGGCTGCCGAATATTGTCACGTAATATTTTTGTATGGAGAGATATGTAAGTAGTATATTAACGATATTGTAAGGTACCTGCCTTTTCCAGTGTGTAGGCTTGTTAACTCTTTTGAAATGTCTTATCTGTCTGAATTCATTGTATAATTTCATATAGGTAAACAATGAAGTATTAAAATTATATTATTATCCAATTGTTTGGATTCTCTCTCTGTTTTAAAACATTTTACCATTCGTACAGTCGTTTCGGGCACTTAACCCTTAGCTTTTACCAATTCAAAGTTGGACATCAGATACCGGTCGGCATTTTATATTATCTTTCAAATATTGCAAGCATTGGACCTATCTAAATAATCCTTACCCTTTGCTTAAGGCGTTTGCTTGCCTTTATCAAGATTTACTTGTGTGGGGTAGACCGCACCGAATATCCCAATTTCCTACGTTGATTTATAAGTCAATGTTCTTTGTATTTAGTTTGTATTTCATTTTGTAAAGTAAATTGTAACATTTAATATGCCCTTGATTTAAATACTTATCACTGATAGTATTAAAAAATAATGGACTGTTATGAAACAAATATTTGTTTCATTATATTTCAAAATATATTTTTTTATTGAGATTAATTAACAGTAGGCAATATTGAACTTAGAATATTAATACACCATAGCATTATTAATTACTTATTCATACACCGCTACTGTAAGAAACAGTTACTGTAATAAATAAATTGAATTTCGGATACCTTATCTACTGTAGTCAAGGTATCCGAAATTCAATTTCGTTCTTCATCTCTTTTTCTTCGTCCAGTTCACTTTTTTGCGGAAATTCGTACATGTGACGATTTTCGGCGCGAGTCCAAAATGATTCTTATATCATGAATATCGTTGGTGTAGAAATTTTTAATGGAGAGTCGGAAACGATCACGTCGATAACATTCGCTAGGAAACTGAGTATCACACTCTAAGGTGCTACGCCGAAGACAAGACAAGACGGTGGATACCAGAAAAACAATTTCAACGCAATCATACCGATTCGATATACTTTAAAGCTTTATAACACAGTCTCATACAACTTGTACAGATATCACAATTCGCAACAGTCCAGGAGAGAGCACCAATAGAAAACATAAATTGAAAGAGTTTTGGACGTATGATTCTTATCGAGAGTGATACAATTTGCAAAGTCGTTTTTCTTGTATTTTCTTATAAAGTAGATTTTAATTCTTCAGAGAATTCTCAACATAATAAATAGTCCACATTTAATAAATTGCTACAAATGCTTACAGCCACTGATAGAAACCTTAAAAACTAATTAACGATACAAAATTAAATAACCCAATTATATTCGTCTTTTATGAACAAGAAGATTACTAACTGTATAATATAGAACACTGAATAAAACAAATCCTCATAATGGGTAAAATTCAAAAGAGGCTGTTTAAAATTTTGTGTTATGACTACTTAATATTTATTTAACAACGATATTTTATCTCTTTCAGGGTCTGAACCGTCAATTATAAGGAGAGGGGTATTATATTTTAAAAATAAAACACAATTTATTTTGTAATAATTTTACATATTTTATGATGATCAGGAACGCTTTCCTTCATCACAAGCATTATCAACTGGAGATGTTGAAAATGCTAGCGATGAGCAAAACCCGTCAGAATCATTATAAAAAATTTTTAGTACAAAACAAATTGTGTTTTATTTAAAAAACATGTATTATATGTCTTTCTTGTGTGATATTTTATCATTTATTACTCTGTGAATCAAATTGTTTTCGTATATTGATAAAAACACAATTCGTAGTTTCCATTTTCAATTGATTGACAAAATTCTCATATGGCTTTGGGAAAGGATTTGTTTTCTAAAAACAGTTGTTCACCCACTCCCATAACATTGGATGTGAAAACGAAATATTATTACACGAGTATCAGTATATATATCGAAAAAAGAAAACGCGTTGTGCTGGCTTGGAAATATTCCGAAATTTCTACAAACAGAGCCAGGTACTTGTTTTTAATAATCTTTGTTCCGTTTGATGAAAATGGAACATGTTTTTGTTAAAGATTTACGATTTGTAAAAGATTTATGTTTCACGCACATTTCTCATAATATTTATTTGAAAATAGTTACATATTAATCATAAAAATATTTTATTATAAAAAATAGAAAAAAAGCATTTACAATGAAATGATATCTGATAAACAAAAATACATAAAATAACCGCAAAACCTCATTAAGAAAATAGCCTTCGTATAAAGTAGGCTTTTCAACGTTATATTTACATTATATGTAAATAAGAAAGTTCCTTAATCGAGTTGTTAGCTATTTCGACACTTCGACATTCTGCCATGATGAGAACTTTGCTTCTCTGTGACGTTATAATGATAGCGGGATGCTAAAATATACATCAAATAAACTACATTATCAACTGTTTTGGAAATAAAGAAATATTGCTTAAATATATCATTTGACAGATTAATTGTTTGAACGTTTATGTTCATAAATAGTATATTTATTACAGTTAACTTTCTTAATCACCACTTATATATTTTTGAACCGAATTATATATGGAAATCTGGAGTGTCTGAAGACATACAGATGGTTTAATTCGAGTGTTCATGTTTTCTTTGTATGAATCAGCCTCCATTTGTTTGATAGTGATCTCCAAGTTCAGATCTCAGTTTCACTTTAATTAATAATAACAGTAAAGAAGGCACAAAAATATATTTATGTAACTATTACATGTGCTTACGAGCTCCTGTGTTCAGAAATAGGCAGCTGTATGAAATCATGTCCCGTGATCCTGTTGGGAACATTACCGGGTATCGAGTAAAATATCGGTTTGTAAAAACTATTTTTAGAATGACAAAACAAATTCACCTAAATTTTTGTTGAAAAAATACGATTACCATAATTTTTCACATTGAAAAAATACTTATTATTAGATGTGACCTTATGAACTTATTCTAAAGCCAACTTCAAAACCTGGAAAAAACATGTTCGTAGCTTCAGTAGGAAAGTGAAAGTAATCTTTATAGTTGTTACATGTAGCATTATTCACTATAAATAATATTTGCTCCAAAGTTTTGGATGTCTCCACTAATTACTTCTCCGTAATATGTATTATTGGAAATACTCTACCTCTGAGATGAAAATACCGATAGAAACTTAATATATAAGCTGCCGGAGAGTGACTGCCGACGTAGTGTGACGCCTGATCTGAGAAAATATAGAGTAAAAGCGAACACGACTAATCGTACAAATCCTATTAACTATCCTGAAAAGGAGATGACATCACTGATAAAGACGTTCGACTCAACGTTTTCTTAAGAAATTTTTCATCGTCTAATACTCCATTAATTGGTTTGAAAATACAGCCTTGAAAATTGATACGATAGAGATTATTTTTCATTATAATCAATCATTAATGACGATATCACTTTTAAGTACTTAACTGTCAATAAAATTCTTAGTGGTATTATATTTTTTTCTACTACTTCCACATTTTTTATAATGATCAGGACCAGTTTCGCTCGTAAATAATCATTAATCATTCATTTTTTCCTCACTCTTTTAATGATTATTTATTTCTAATCTCATTATATATTTACTGAAATAATTTACTTTTAAAACGGTTTATTTTTAGATTACACATTATTAATCATTTATTTGTAAAAGGTTTCAAACATTTTAATTGTGGACTATTTAATTTCATTTATGTGTGATTTTTGCGATTATTTGTAAATTCTTGTCATAGTTCTTGAACCAATTGTTTTATTTATCTGACAATTGTTAGCACACAACCTTATATAAATAGCCTAGTCAAGGTTTAAATATCATAAGTCGATAGTAATCGCGATGAGCGAAACCGGTACAGATCATTCTAAAAATGTGGAAGTAATGCAAAAATTGTGTTGTATTTTTTTTTCAATATGACAATACCATCTAGCTAGAATTGAAAAGCCGTATGTGGATGAAATTCATTATAATTGTGTAAAACATATGTGGCCAAGCATGGCCCGTGAGATGGTAATTTAAGATCCGCGGAGCCGAACAATTTTTTTTTATCTTTTAGTGTATATTTTCATGCACATCAAAAGATTTTTATAACGCTTGATTAGTATTTGTGAAAGTATCTCAGCGTCCATGAAAACTTCTTCTATATTCGTGTTAAAAAACAATCACAACGTTGCGTTGATTTTAAAAAGCATGGGCGCCCATCTAACGAGACGAGGCGTGGCTGAGAAGGGGCATGTGCGCGACAAGTTATAATGGAATAATTCATAAATCTGCTCTAAAAATGGTTTCTCTTTTTGTTTATACTTACATATGTGAGCAACTTTTAAGTCGCTTAAAACACACATTAAATCACGCTTAACTAATTAGTTATTTCTAAAATTGTGTAATTGTATTTTGTTTAAAACATAATACAGCTCAGTACTTCATAACGAAAGTTTAAAAAATGACGTTTCGATAGTTTGAAATTTTGTTGTGTCATACTTTAAGAAACAAAGTCGTTATAAGTGCTTTTTTTCTGTACTTGCACGGAAATTGATTTTAATTAGTTTTCCAGGCAATAGAGGACAATAAGTAAAATCTTTACTTAACATCTTTTACCATTAAATGAATGATATTTTTTTGTTTGCTTTACATAATTATAAATATTGATTGTGAAGATTATGGCCCGGCAACAAATTTCACTTCCAAAATCAGGCCCGGCTGTTGAAAAGGTTGGCCACATATCGTGTAAAGGATATTAATGTATTTAGTTTGACAAGAACTTTCCTACATACTCATTGCTATTTTGGCATCAGCCTATTGTCGAGATTAAGCTTAAACGGATTTTCGTGCGCTTTCATAATATGATATAATTAACATAGATTAGATTGACTATTGCTAATCCCTTTTATCTTCAATAATCTCACATAATGATCTCATTTACCAAATCAGTATATTCTTGGGATTTTTTCGAATAGTTTCTTATAGAAATTCTTCTAATGCATGATGATTGTTCTGCATTTATTTAAATATGATTAGATCGAAAGGCTGGACAGATGAATTAAATCAAAAATACTGTCACCACTCACGGTTTATTTTGAAAATGACCAATTTAAAGTAGTTAAAATCTGGCTTTTGCTGCTCAATCGTTGGTTTAATGATATCGTAAAAAATATTATAGACAATGATACCACATTTTAGAATACGTTTTATTGTTTAACGCTAAAAATACATACTACTTACGTATAACTATTATCAATTTTTTTGTACTGCTTCAACATTCTTATAATGGTCAGGACCGGTTTCTTTCATAATGAGCATCATCAGCTCAGTTGATTGAAACTGATCATAGTCATTATTAGTATGTGGAAACGCCAATCAAGACCCTTAACGTATTCTTGAAAATAATATTGTTTAGCTCATAGTATTTTCCGAATATTGATAAATTTTTATAATGATAGTAACTGCGGATAATCTTCTAGGAGTTAAGAATGCGCCCTGACTGAATAATCTGATATTTGGTTGGTGAATACGATAGCATCAATGTTCCGGAAAGCCACAAATCAAACTATAATCATCAACACGTTCGCAGAGATCCATTAAGTGTAGATGTGTATTAGAAGACGGATAAGAGTAGTAAATTATGTTACAATTTATTTTACTTAACTTACATTTTTAAAAATCTAGATTTATTAAAAACACGTCTTAATGTTAATGAAAACTTTCAGCATAATCAATCATTTTGTTTAAATGTTGTAATACTATCTTTTGACTTGCTCGGAAAACATTAATAATGTAGAAAAATTCATCATACGAAGTTGTATTTAAAAATAAACAATTCTAGCTGATGAATTAGTTCCAGTTGATAATAATACTATTTATTTATTGCCAAATGACGGCCTTTTTAATTTGTCTCTAGAGTACTTTATACATTCCTCGTTATCTTCGCATTGTATAAGTAATGAATCTGTTTTCGTTTGAATAGAATTATAAAATTAGTATAAAATACCGATTTTCTTGAAAATCCTTCTTTGAAAATGATCATTTATATTTGCTATTGCTATTTTTCCGCTGCTATAACAAAAAATTGGTTATAACTATTATAGGTGGAATTTGTTTCACAATCTTTTCTGTTCCAATTATCCTTCGCATAAATATGTAACAAATATTTAAAACAAGGTAAAATTCCAGAAACCCTGTATCAAATCAACGTTCACTAAAATGCTTCTTTGGATCGTGTTTACCTAATAGGGAATTAGTGGAGGTAGGGCGTGCGGGATCGCAGGTAATCCTTTCACCTGCTCCGCTACTTCCCGCAATGATGCTAACAATTCGACTCTGAAGGAAATAATTCTTAAATAAGTAAATTTTGCAATAAATTAACCCAAAAAACTGTGATAATATTAGACAAACACAATAAACGACAGTCAAAGCTACTGATACCAAAACATCCCAAGAACAGTTTTTTTAATCAAGAGTTCAACCAACTGTTCTCATTCCAATAATTATGGGATTAGAAATGATTTAAATTTGTTTAAGATTCACTAAGTCTTAAGATGATTCTCAAATAAGTAAAAAACGTGTCACACTTTCTTTGATTCAATCCATATAATATATATATATATATTTAATTCATTATTCCGGGGGAAACACGCTAGCAAACAAATTCCAAGTCAACTATTTACAGGGAAATTCACGGAAGGGACGTACAACTAACAACTTTACTTTCCACACAACCCTAAAAGTAATATAAGCAAGTTTCTTTTCAATTACCGCAGGAAACGAGACCTAAAAAATAACTACCTTCAGAAAGTTTTCTATTCGTCCAGAGAAATACTGAAAATATCCTCTCACATTTCTTTTGTATTTAATAATTAATAACAGTTTTTTGTGCCTTGTGTAAAAAGTCACTGTGTCACTGGTGGTGTCTAGCAAAATTATATTTGCTCTTATAATTATGTACACATACAAATCGAAAGACAAAAGGTTGTAACCCACATAAAAAAATGTTGTAAATAACTCACACAAAGCGTGCCCATACACTATATTAAATTTAAAATATATCGACTGTAGAAAGGCAAAAGGACATATTGCTCCGTTTTTTCGATAATCACGCTGTATACACTTTTTTGTGGACTATACACAATATTTTTTGTCTGTTGGTTACGTGCTTTTGTCTTTCCACAGTTGATATGTATATTATTTGCATATTGAAAAGTGACATTTAAATAAAGATATTAAATGTGTATTCAGTTGTTAAGTAAAATTTTCTGAAATTGTACACATCATTTATATGTTCGCCTGTACAGTAAGAGTAGTAAAATGAGTTGAGTTGTTCAGGTAAACTAACTTCCACTTAAGTCAACCAAATCCATTATTACTTAGATTAGTCTTAACTTTCTTGTAAGCCATTAATGAAAGTAAACCCAATTTGCTTCCAAAGCAAATCAAATGACTTAATATATCCTATCCATTTTTGAGACTAATACCTCACTTACATGGTATAAAAATTGCCTAATATGAAAAACAGTTATAAACATACGGGAAAAATTCATACAAAGGAGTTGGTGGAATAATATTTACTATTCTGCATAAATTTTATTGAACGAAGATGTGAAGAAAATTCACCTCTATGTGTTACACCCTTGGCGTTTCGCAATATACAATCAATTCTGAATCATATGGGTAGTATATTAACTCGATAACTGCAAGACCCACTGGCTTCAATTAGATAAATGATTCCCAGAGACCACCTAAGAAGTAAACACTTAAAAATTTACTCATTAATATGATGAGGCATTTTAAGTATTTTCGAGAAGTTTTTGCAAAAAAGTCACCGGTGGTGCCTCTACTGTGGTACAGGAGGATATGGGAATTCACTGTACTTTTGTCCGCCGAAAAATTTCGGAATTACGAATTGCAGAAACAAAGGGAAGAGAGCACGTCTTGCTACCCGACTGACAAACAGCGCCCCTGCGGGTGTGATATATGCTACCGACCATATTCTCGCTACAAACCAAGCTGCCTGTGAAAAATATGCGAGTGGTAAGACAATCACAGCGCAGCCAACTTACTCTAAAGGAAACAAACAATGTGGTTATGTGAAATTTGAAATAACTAAATTGAAACTAAGGAAATGGAAAGCCTATATTTCGAAAGACGCCATGTATTCTTTATTTCGTTCGATTCACGTATACGGTGTCGAAACCTGGACAACTAGATTGTCTTGGTTTCGGTGAAAGATACTCTCAATGAATGTTTACAAATTGGAAGAACTAAGCATCGAGGATTTCTTTTTATATTATTTACCCATTTTGGTCAAATTGTAATTAAATAACCGAGTATGCTATAGAAAAAGATCATTACAAAAGTGCGAGATTGTAATGAAAAAGATTAAACAGTTACAATTATTGAAAGTAGTCAGAGCTGCGAGAAATCGCTTCATATTTAGGGAGATTTTCGACAAATCATGATTGTCATCGAAAGCACTAGCAAAAACGACGAAAAATATAATTACTGGATTATGACATTTTTAAAGTAGTAAAATATTGTTTTAAAAACATTGTCATTGTCGTGAACCCGGAAGTTCATTGAGACGTCAAGTAACAAAGGAGAAAAAAATAATTTAACAAGAAAGTTATATATAATTAAGCCATATTGTAATTATATATAATTGTATGGTAATGTAACACATTTAATAAGGAATTAGTTATATTCCTGTACAATATTGACAGTAGATAAATTATAAAATATTTTGTTGTGTATGAAATCTTTTCACAAAATATATTCTTTTTTTTTTAAATTGGATTTAAAATTTTCAATCTAATATTCTAATAACACTGTTATTTCAGTCTAACAAGTTTTTACCGTATTTCCAATTCGATCGACAAAAATAATTTCATTTCATACTTGGATAAAAATATGTCAATTCCATCTAAACGTGAATAAAATCATATATGAGTTGGCCGTTACCCGGGGCAATGCGCGAGCAACGAATATATTCACAGTCAATGGACGTAGAAGCAGTTTATTTTTTTTATCGTACACATATATGTTGGTAAAAAATCAGTGTTGGCATTCTATTAACTTTCGTCTTGTTTTCTTCTCATTTTACTTACTCGACAAATACTTTTATACGTTTCTCCAGCTAAAAAGCACTTCACTATGAAGTTTTATGTTTCATCTGAAAGTCTCCATTTTCCAAATCTGGAAGATAAAATAGAATATCATAGATGTCTTGTTACAATATAATTATTTATATCCACTTAAAATTGACCTTTTTCTAACACTGAATAACGTTTTTTTATATTTAAAAAAAATTTACGAGTTGTTTCAAAGGTCAATATTTTGTTGAAGTGTAATCTCAATTGGAATAAATCCGTTATTATTGTTTTGGTCATATTATAATCTACAACTAAATTCAGCAAAAATTGTTATGCAATTATATATACATCACTTATAATTACATTTTCAATAACAATTATGTCAAAATTATGGTACAGTAAAAACGTGAATACATTGGCAGTGTTGGCACAGATGCCATTAACGTAGAATGTACATAATCAAATCTTAAAAAGAGGAACTGGAAATATAGAGAATGCTTGAATGTATTCGTTACATAAAATTATTTATAAAGAACATCGTAATAAAATAAAACGTTTATTTGAAAGGATTACATATTTAATATGCGTTGCAAAACTAAACACAGTACAAACGAATGCGATACTTTTCATGATAATAAGATAAGTTTGTGTCACCAGTAGCTTTGATGGAAGATCTTGTTATATTATCAATTTGATGTTGTTATATGACTCAATAAGTAATGGCACTTCAGTAAATTTAATTTATCGTGTTGTATTCAATAAAACAATGATGATATTTTTACACCGTGAAAATTCGTTTTCTATAAATATCCAGAGTGAATAATAATTCATTTTCCCTCTTGCTACTCAATTAGAGAACCATAGGCAATCGTTTGATGTGACGTAGCATTTTTTTCATCGCCACCATAAAGATTACATTTATTGTTTAGAATAGCGTATTTTGACTGGAATCGCTTAGAAATGTCGTGTAAATGAAATGATGAATAGCACTGATATGAGAGGCTCTGGACTGTAAAGTTTTCGATAAAGGGCTGACGGCAAATAGGTCGGGCCAATTTATCTGATTAGACCCATCTAGTGCGACACCTGGACGGGCATTTAGGTTAATATGGACCATGGAAACAAACAGCTCTAGTGTATATTAGTACTTTTACACCTGAGTCAATCCTAACGATTTTAAGTATTTTATTCAGTAAACGCTAGATATTATCATATATTTGACAAATCAATCATACATAATGATAAAAAAACATTTAACTCAAAAAAAATTAGCTTCATTTTTTGCCAATCATGACAATGTAAATATACTAGAGCTAGATTATTTTCCAAAATATAGTATACCAATAGCAACAGTTTTTGAATACTAATAATACATAATATGTTCCATATGTTAATAAAATGAAAAAATAATAGAACAAATTATTGAAAATATTTATTTTCAATAATTTATTTTATCACAAATGGTGTTTTATATCATTTGTTATATTTTAATTAAGCCTTCATGTAACAAAACTAAATAGTTTTAAATGAGGTTTCCCAAATAAACAAAGACAAACAGCTATTTGTATTTGAAAGCTTGTGGTCTACGATTAAAAGTTATCCTTACAAAAGTTTTAATTGAACGGGATAATGTATTATTTATAAAAATTTATATTTAATTATAACTTAACAAAATATTCCAAACGAAATGTCTCAATTTAATGACTATATAAAACTTTATCGAATTATTTCTAACAATTCCTGATCAATAATCGCACAGTATACAAACAATTTATTTTTTGTGTATATTGTAGCCTTCTCTATTCCGTATCTCTACATAATGTAGGATTTTTAAGCTTAAGTAAGCATTTGAAAGTAGCTAAGCCTTAACGATTCAATGTAACTAAGTGACTTGCCGAAAACAAAAGATACTTTACCTAAGTATTTGTTCCAATTAAGGAAAAAGCTTATTTAGGAAATCTTTTCTTATCAAATCTGTAAAACATTTGTTCTGCTTGATTGGCAAAACCGTAAATCCTTGAAAGACATATAAACATGTTAATTCATTAATCCTTCATCGGTATTTCCTAAAATTTCTCATGCATTTCAGGGATAAATTTACACATTCACCCAACAAGATAAATATAAACATAACAAGATAATTTCACAAAAAAACTACAAAGAAGAACATAGGTACTTATAATATAAATATAATGGTATGATATTAGTAGTAAGACAGACAATTTTCGAAATTTACCAAGTAATAAAAACTATTGAATTGAAAAAGCAAACACTAGTCAGTATTTATTTTTTCGTAAGTGAACTGTTTCTTTAAATCAGTGCGTAGGTTTAAATTAATTGTGTACATGTTACATTTATTCGTTTCCATATCCATATTGAAGTTGATCCGACTTCTTTTCATCGGAGATTCGGCATCGGAGAAACAACAAGCTGATACTGTTGTACCAGCTTTATATCATAAAAGTTCGGTAGAACACAAAAATCTGGTATTTATAGATTACAATGTAGTGACTGCAAGCAATTTTATATGGGGTAAAGCATCCGTACATTAGATATAAAAGTATCAAAACACTTAGATTTAAAAGGAGATGCTTCAACATTTTTTACTCATTTGCTATCGGAAAACTACTCTTTCAACGTAGATGAAGGGGTCGAAATATTTTCAAGCATGTAAACATTTAGCATGGGAGATCATATATTATTTTATCAAGAACTTTTACAAATAAATACGGCTAGACAGTTATTTACAAATATTTAATAAGCAAGTTAATTTAACTAATTCCCCTTTTATTTACCTTCTACGTGGGTTATATTGTATACAATATCAATAGACATCGTAAAACAATCTTATATTTTTCCAGAAATCAAAATAATACGTCATGTGATATTCAATATAACAAAAAAATGATTAAGTATTTCTATATCGTGATCTTTTCCAATAACGTTATATAAAATAATTGATTGTAATGACAACCTGTGATTTGCTAAAACGTATAGAGTTTTGTAATCGTATAAGCTATTTAATTCCCAATTAAGATAAGACGTCAATAATATCAAATCAGTACTAAAGTTGATTCAGATCAATACAGTTACCAGGCTTAGTGATAATAATATTCTTTATTATTTGTTGTTTGTAAACGATACAAACTATGTACTATCAGTCAGCTTGAGTTCGTCCGTGTACTCAAATGCTTTGTGATGCAGAAAAGCGGAACACGGGTCGTTCATAACGAAGCTTAATAAAGATTACAAAATTTGATTAAAAAAAACGATTCAAATTTGAGACTGAGATTTAATCAAGCAACCTCAGTCGTTATCTTGAGTTTTAAGATATATAAATATTTTTCGCCTGGACTTGAATTGAACTAGCTAACTGTAATTAGTATTTTAAATACATTGACACGTAAATACAAACTATATACCGACAAATATGTCAACCCTGACTAATAGATCAATTTTACTGGTATTTAACATGACTACCGCAATATATCGATCCTCTTTTAAAGTATAATCATATTACGTTATTTTTCATTTGCATGCCATATCTTATTCACTGCCCGCACAACACTAAAATATACCGTCAGTAGTTAGGGTTACTCGCTGTTATTCTCGCTCAAAATTATTTTAGTATAATTCTATCCGTATATTTATGTGCAAATTTTCAAGCCCTCTGTTTTGTCAAGGGTCGTTGAATTATTATTCAAATGTACTTCTGGTTACTTATATGTAAATGTGTAGATGAGTTTTATGGGTCGGTTTAAAATACAATCTTAACGAAGCAAGTACGGGTCTAAATTCATTTGACCAAAGATAGTAATTTAGTAACTTAGTTTGAAAAACAAATTTGTTCGTACGGAACTAAATATTATTTATAAAACAATTGTATATTACATAAATCAATTCATACTTGTATCGAAAGATATCATCTTATAAAAGGATGCCAAATAACGTACTCTGAAAATTCTTCCACGACATTGATACTTATACTTATCTTCTAAAATATAGGTACAGTAAGATGTCAGATAAATATTTGCCTTCATAAAAACATTATTTGTGCGCACAGCGCACATATATTTTTATGAATGTTGGAGGTAAAAATATTTGAAGCTATTTTTATACGCCAACATTCTTTTGTACCCTTTCTAAGGCGCCAAGATCACTTGAAAATGAACCTTCATTCGGTTAGTTGATATTTCCTCAGATAAAAATAGAGCGCTTCTGTGTAGTCAACATTTTTTTTTGATTCAGATGTTTCAAACACATCTTAAATATCACTTTATGTCAACTATATTTTATATATCTTGACAACGTATCTTTATATAATTAATACTTAGAGACTACTTTATACTTTCTTATTCAATTTAATGGAACAAATTAGGCGCTATTATAATCCGAAACAGGAAAACTGCCATTTCTTGTTTTAAGTAAATAAAATACCCAAAGAACAGATTGTAGGCAAGTTTTCCTGAACGTCAAATAGTTTGGTAAACCAAAAAACCTCTTGCCTCAGATTTAGAAGGAAACAAAGGATCGAAAAAATCTACATCAAAAAGCACTCTGTGCCTTTTTTGAGGATATTTTTCTTTCGTTCTTAAAACTGTTGTTCACCGCTATAACATTTGAAAGCTTAGAAAACCCAATGCCAGTTATCGAAATTTCAAAAATATCCCAATTTTTTCGATCCGTTTTGAAAATAATTATATAAAAAAAACTACAGCATCAAACGTATGCAAATGAGTTAAGAGTATTAATACCAATTAACCAATCAAGAGTGATATGTTTAAAAAACTGTTTACTCTGAGAAAGACGCTTTTATCGATAAAGAAAGCGAATAAACTATTTCATTTATTGGTATTTTCTATATGAAATACTCATTAATGTTCAGTATTCCAATTTTTAGTTACGTATTTGTAATTGAATGCTTTGAAGTGTGAGAATTCTTTCAATTATTATTTTATTATATTGTCAAAGTATTTTTAGAATCTTTTACAAAAAAAAAATTAAAAATTTATTCCATATTTTCTGGGAAATGTTTCATATTTCTGTATATTCTTCATGGAATTGTAAATATAATAATATTAGATTAATAAAAAGTTTTATTACTTTTCACTGACAAATGTCATAAAATAAAGTTGTATATTAATAATTTTACGAAGTACATTATTTTCTACATTTCGTTCGTCTCTGAATTAAATACATGTTCTTTTCCTTTGAAATAATTTTATCTTTTCTGAAAAAGTAATTTGGAAATACATACTAAGAATAATTAGCACAGAAAAAACATACCTGTCATTTGATACGAGTATGTTTTAATTTATAGACTCCGACTCAAGGATACCTAATAACTTTTACTGAGAACTCTGATTAGAAAATGAGTACCTTAATCAAATAATTATATGGAATCTAATATGTACAGAAAAAAATATCTTCCTTCATATTTAATTCTTTTGTTATCGATAATTTATTCAAACCACGAGATAAAAGATATTACTTTCTAACGGAAAACCTCAGTTCCTTAATTGTGAAAAACACACTATTAAACATTAACATTATTTCAAATTCATGCCAACGTAGTACAGCGGGCAAACGCCAACGAGACAAATCAATGTTATCATAAGCATATAAATTAACTTTTCTCAAGGAAAAATCATTTGACATTTATAAACATTTATACTGGATTTTTTTAAGATTCCATGGTGTATGTTCATAACATGGTATGAGTTAAGACACGTATTATTTCCTATGTTTTACAATATATACGGATCTAGGATATGTATCGTTTGTCACATTTAAAAATAGTAAATTTTGACGTTTTTTTATAAAAATAAATTGAAACAGTTATTTTTTCGTTAGATAATCGCAGCAGGATTTATTCTCAAGGGCTAAAATAAAAAAATAGCCATGGTCGCTTCCATTGTATAACATATAAACACGTAATGGATCAATAAGAGAATTGTGGTCATTATTCAATCGTTCGATCTCTCTTTTTAGAGATAATAATAAAAATGGTGCTAGAAAATTATAAGGAGTTAGACAATCGTTCTTACTGAGCTACTATTTTAGAATTGGTTGGGCTACCAAAAATGTAAACATCACAAACGTCCATGTCAACACAAAGTATTATACTGATTGCAAATGAATTAATGAAATTTTTCTTACGAGTATTCGAACCCATGGACACCGCCCATTAATGTTGGCCACTTGGCTAAAGAGGGAATAATATACATACTTTAATAAAAGAAAAAGGAAGACACGTGAAAAGATGAATTCACAAAAAATATTTAATTTTACGTCGTCATTCGAAAAGATGTTTTCAACAAATGTTACACTCTCTTACCTTTTCTGAAAAGGAAAGTTAAGTGATTATCGTTCAGGTGGATAACAGAATCAAAATCAATATAAGAAAATAGTGTAGTATGAACTGATATCCGGTGCAATAAAAAAATATAGTTTTAGACCATTGGTCTTGCAATCAGCCTTAAGATATAAATTGATTCTATAGCCAAGGTTATAATATTCATCGTGTAGTATTTGAACAATTTTACCGTACTGAATTTATCGCATTATGTCATTTCTGCTCGCAACGACCAAAGAACCGTCTATTCGGTCAATAAATATTGATATTTTATTATATGGCGCAAATTTCCAGAAACCACTCGGGACGTACTGTTTACAAAAGAGAATACTCTGTCAGTGCAAACATACTTACTTATGTTCGCATTTTTTCGATGGAGAAAAAAAGAATGAACTGAATGAAGCACGCTATCTGGGAAATTTGAAAAAATCACGACAGGAAGCGATGATAAACAAGCTTTAGGCAATTGGCCTTGTTGACAAGATGAGTTCTATTATCACGTCGTTCTTATTGATTGCCGACAACCAGTGAGCATTTGTGCTGAAATATGTGTTTTACAACTAAAATTTAGCATTATTACAGAACTTCGTCATCGATCATTTTATGACAGAGTTGTTGAAAACAAAAATTACTATCATCATAAAACAATTTGCGTACACTGTGATGGAATACTGGCTATACAATATATCTATACTTAGACCATTATCGGTTATGGTGAAACCACGACGATTTCAAGATCCGCCTGATCGATGTTTTTTTAATTTGAATATAATTAAATATTTTCCATTTTATAGATATCAGTTATTTTACAAATGAAAATATAACACATATATATGCCTACAACATCTCATTTTGTTATATCACTATAGCCTATATTATGTAATTAGCTGCAAACTAGGCAACAGTTTGTCTCATCTTAAAAAAATGGTTCACAATGTTGATATTAGAGAATTAGAAACAGTATTTGCAATTTGATTTGTTGGATTATTTTTGTATGATCGCATACTTTTTATGTATGCTTAGCTTTTTTTTGGTTACGTGTAATAAAAAAATTTCAAATATGCTTTATATTTTTCATTGTGTTTTTTTTTATTGTATTTTAAGCATTTTAATTTTTTTTAAATATAATAAATAATTCCTTTCAAATTGCTTTATTTGTATATATATATATTGATAATCTTAAAACTGCAATAAAACGGAAAGATAAAACAACAAAAAATGAAAATATTTTCCAATATAAAATTAAAGTTAATATCTTTGTTATTCCACTGATAAACAATGATACTAATTTTTAACTTAAAAATTATCCGTGAGGTAAGAATATTTCGTTCTACTGGACAGGGTTAAACACAAACGATAATAGTACTAATTAAAAAATTAATTACTAATGTTTTAGATAAAAGACCCAAGTTAAATAAATTTAATATTGGTGGAGCCACCTGTCTTATGTAAAATGTTATTTACTAATAATTGATATGTTAATGGTTTTATTAATTTTTAAAAACTCTGAAATATTCATTTTAATTCCTCTATTATTTACTCGATGGAGAATTTCTGAATTATTATTTTTGTTAAAATTTTGATCATTTAGGAAACCGTGAAAAATTATTATACTGAGACATCTTATTATATTTATATTCCTTAATCTTAATACGAAAACTTCTACCTGTCTGCCTTACATAAGGAGACATTCTTCACAAGAGATGCGGTATATACCACACTGATTTAAATTTTTCATAGTATGCAAATCATTTAATTGAAGACGATCATAACACAACCAGTGGAATGACTAAGTTATCCACTTATATTTTATATTAAATATGATTTTACACTATTATTTACCGCCAAGTCCATCGAAAATTATAAATTCATACTCCTTTATGCAAGTACAGAAACATTCAAATCAGCAAACATTCACAAAAACTGTTTATATTGTGGTTAACTTATAATATGTTTTAGTTCCCAACCATGCAATTGAGTTATTCATCATTATAACGTCCTCCATAAAAAATGTTTATTGTAATAACTTCTTTTACCCAGCATTCATTCAACGCAAGGTGATAAAACAGTAATTTTATTCAATATTTTATTCATAATTAAGTAAAATAATTTGTTTAATTTAAACATAGGATTCTTGCACAAAAATTTTGATAGCTTTATTGAAGGGTTAATTTAATAAATATCGCAAAGCTTTTCTTCCAAAATATTTCCAGCTGAAAAGATGTTTGCTCGTTAGAAGTGGAAGTCCAATAGGTAAAGAATGGCGGCTTCGTACTTTCCACGAAAATTGTTTACATTTGAGTTGTAACGGCTGCAAACCGTTTGGCGTGTGATTGATTCCTTTTGAATCGTTTTCAATTTATAAGCAATTCTGATTAAATGTGTTTACATTGAAACCGCCCGCTGCCTTCGGCGAGAAACAATAGACGACACGCTTGGTTTATTTCAGCCACTATAAACATTTTTAGTTTCCGCTATAACCGGTTTTTCGAGCATTTTCTTTTCAATCACATTGTTATTTGATTGTACATTTGTAGACTACCATACCAAAGATACTAATGGATTAGTAGAATCCAATAAACTGTTAAATTACACGGACTTAAATAAAATATAACATCAATAACTATACACTGTGTTACAATGTTTCACTTAACTTTAAGACATTTTTTTATTGTGACATCTTCCTTGAAGTTTACAATTTTTCCTAGTATTCAAATACTTTTACTCTATGGTGTATGCACATTTATTTCAAATTATAGTAAAAATAATATACTGGAGTTTTTTACATCACACTTTTAATAAGCACATAAATGTATGAATATGTCATACTTAATTTTCAAATAAATAAACTCCATCTACCTATCACTAGTGCTACAATACATATATATATATATACATATATATATATACAAAATATTGTTGAGTTAAAACTTAACTAAAATCTTAGATTTTTTTCAAATTTCATATTTTTGAATAGTTACAACCTATGTAGGTTGTAACTGAAATACATTTTTGAATAAATTTATCCTGAATTTGATCTCGTTTTAATATTGCGTATTAACGTTGCTTTTATAAGACTAATGTTGTTTGCATTCTTGGGCTTAATGAGGTATTTGCGCCACCCTACCCTGAAATTGAAGAAACGTATCTATATCTCTGGAGGAATTCGATTAAATACTATTTATATTTAATTAAAAAATCTTTATGAAACTATTTACTTTTAATATTTTTTTAGTTGCAACAGCACTAACTTGCGCATTTAGTTGCAATAAAGTATCAATAATGAGTTCAACTCATATTGAATTTAAATCTGATTGTTAAGTATCACTTTACTTAGCTCATTCGTCAAAATGAATCGAGTTTGATTATTATGAATTCCGTTTGTCTTAAGTATGGCGTATCAATTGTGGCAAGATCAAGTTTCACGCTAGCTAAGCTCTCAACCAAATACTTTTGATTGAATGCCTTGAAACAATAATATTACCAGGAGCAATTTATTTTAATCGGTTTGATTTTATGTTAAAATTTACCCAAGTTTACATTTACATAAATACAAAGCGTTATTGATTTTGTCATTAGCCTCGAATTTCAATATCTATTTTGAGGGTCTTCACAATATAAACTTTTTGGCTTCGGAAGAAAAACTTGACTCTCGAGATCATATAATTATTTGTTTAAAGAAACTTGAGCAATTATGTTCTAAAAAACGTAGTCGTTGGGGAATATGTCAGTGATGAGTAAAAGACAGCATTTTTTTCTTATTTCAAATGAAATAAGACTAAAGGGAATAGAAAAATATGTCATAACGCTCACTACAAAAGTCATATATTTTACTTATTATAATCTCTCTTGTGAGAAAAAACTTGAGGAGATTTTTGGAATAGCCGAAAGGTATTTTTTCTCAAAATTATTCTGCTTACTTTCATTTCCCTTATTTTTTTATGAGAATTTAAAAAAAAAGTAAATATATTTGTAGGTTCTAAGAATAAAACTTCCTAAAACGAAAATTGTTTTATATCAAATCCTTATTTCCGGCAGCACTGTTTCCTCTTCCTTACCGAAGTCACCTAAAAACAGGGCCAAGATCAAATGACTAACACTCATTCATCGTGCGATCTCATACCCTCATACATTTAACTCTCGGAAAAGTAATATTAAGTGACGCACTTATAGTAAGTCTTCGTTCAAAAACTTAAACTAATCCTGGAAACGTTTTATGAATGTATATTATCAGAGTATATTACAATATTTTGAAGTAAAACTATTAATCAAAAGTCGGACTGTAATGCGAATATTTATTTAATATTTTTACCGTCGAGGTACTGTTGAACTGTGTAATTAATTATAAGTAGTTAGCAGTTCATCAGCGTTGAGCTGTGGTCTGAAATTTATTACTTATCTTGGTGGTCCCATACAATCAATATGTCGCTATTTACGCTACATACGCATTTCAAGAATTCTCCTGTCAAATTGCTTGTAAAACAGACATACACATATTTGTATTTTATGGAATCCACATTATGTTTGACGGAAATTCCCTGCGCGTAGTCTGCCAAACGTGCATATTTGGGATAAAATTATTATTTTGGGGTATGTTTATGATAACCACATTTTACGCTAGCCACAATTATGTTTAGTCGGAATACCTTAATGAATTCAACACAATATATTTGACTTAAATGCTTACAAAGTAATTGAAATGGTTACATCGATTTTTTTATTCATTAATTATTGATTGATTAATAAATAAAAATTAACTAATAAAACCTCATGCCTAAATTAAATATGAGTATAAATATGAACAGAGAATTTTTCATTTGAAATTGATTTGGCAGCTTCCAACTCCAAATCTTACTATTAAGAGAAAAATTAAATTAACAGTATTCATTTCAATAATAAGGATCATAAATCTGAAAAATTTTATGTGTGGAGGCTTTATAATGACCGATTACTATCCAAAATATTACATCAATTGGAATGAATATATCATTTTTTGGGAATGCTAATGGGAATTATTTTTTTATTTATTCAAAATCTGACTTATATTTTTCAATGAGAAGATTTTATTTTTAGATTTGAATAGTTGAATTGATCAATTGACTTTTTTAAATTAACACTAAAAACAATAAAATATACTGCTGTCAGAATTATCTTTTTCTGTCTGCGGCTGTTATCTTTTTCTGTCTAGAAAATATGAGAAGGAGCGACACCACAATACAAAATTATGTATAATAATTGTGTAGGTATTATAAAAAAGTGTGAACATCAACAAACCATGACACACGTTGTAGTTGATCAGGAAGTATTTAATTTGAAATATTTACTATTTTAACATTTACTGTGAATTCCGAAATACTGAAATTGACTAATTGACCCGGATCTTGGAATTGGAAACTCTAGTGGTGGAAAACCTGCGGTCTTCTAGTTTTTGTTATGCGACCTTTTAACTGCAAACAAACTATTTTAACTGATATATCTTTTCATTGTTTTGATTTAAATAATTTAAATACATTTTTATGTCTATTTTTTTACTACGGCTCTATTTAATTGAGATAAATGAAAGGCTCCCAACCTATGTTCTAAAACAGCGATTCCCCGCTTTGGGTATACGTACCCCAAAGGGGCACGCGCTTTATGACTAGTGGTACGCAAAAGATAAATCAGCTATGGCGAACGCGCTGAAAAGACAGTTCGGTTTTTCAGAGAGGTAAAACGATATACGACGTGTTCATAATATAGACTTTGGTACACATGAGATGAAGACTGTCATTAACTAAAGTGTGTAGCGTGTGAGAAAATTCTGTCCCACTACTAAAGTATCTATAACCATTACATTAAAATTATGAACACGAAGAAGTTGAATCTTTCACTTTGCAGCGCAAAATAAGAATAAGCCGATCCTGCCACTAATAAAAACTATGAATATGTGATTGAAACTAGTTACCTTATTAATATTACTAAATGTAGTAAAAATCATACTATAGCATAAAATGTTATTTCCCCTTGTATAATAAATCAGCCCTTTTTTACAAATACTCACGAATAGGAGTCTATTGCGCCAGCCCTGCTTGAACGTTCCTTGCCACACCAATGCTATTTATTAACCGTAACTACAAATTTGAAATAACAGCAACTACTGATAATACAAATATTTTTGCTATATAAGGAGTGCAATTTAGCGAAATGGGCTGACAATGGCTACGTAAGTCAATAAAGATTGCGAACCGCTGTTCTAGAGCAACGGTAGACAAGCATGGCTTTTTAGCCGAATGGAATGCAAAATAACGTTTTTTTGTCGTTTCAGATTCATTCAGATGTCACCATATCTCATAGTGTAAATATATACTTTTTAAAAAGTTTCGTTGCCCACCTTTGTTGTAGAGAGAGGAAACCAATAAATTTAATAAAAAATCATTAATTAATTAAGCGAATCACGATTTCAAAATTATGACCCATCGACTAATTTAATGTACAAGCTGAATAGACGTGTTTAAGCGAGATTGATTTTTAGCGGGCTCGCTCGTCAAGTGGATTTTATTAAACACAATATTTTCACAATGATGGTATAATGCTTAAGTAATGCTACCTTAGGTAAAATTTAAATTTTCATTGAAAAAAAATGATTTCAATTTCCAAACATAGTATCGTTAACACGAAAATAAAAAAAAATATTACCACTGTATTACATTGCTTAGATATAAAATACTACTAAGCTTCAGCTTACTACATGAACATGGTGGCGAATCATTAATACAATGACATACTAAAATTTCATTAATTCCTATATCTTGTAATGCCACCGAGAATAAAATAATTTGATTATGCTCAACATATTTTATACCTGATGTAAAGTAAACGATATTACGTTATAATTTACACCCCAGCACCCGACAAAATGGCTGCGAAAAAGCCTTCCAATTGCTCTTTTACCGCTCTGAACATAAACAATAAATCTTCATATTTTAATGTGCTCCAAATTGAAGCGGCCATAATTCCATGTTACTCACCACGCAATCTCAATTTCAGCGGAGCGGTTACCATCTCGACCCGGCTATCTCAAACATTCGGGATCTATGCGCACGGATCGGATAAGCCTCTGCCGTCCGGTCAACAAAGATTTACTACACAAGTTTAGCCTCATGCCTGCATTTGTGTTGCCTAATTTCAAAATCAGTTACCTCTTCCAATATATCCTGTCAAACACCGTTAAATCTTGAATGATAGAAAACATTTATAAAGTTTTAAATATAGTTTTAGAAGTAAAATTATTATATTCGATGAAGTTCAGCGACGTTAACTTTGATTTTTTCTTGACATTACAATAGACACTATGTGCCAAAATAAATCTTAGTTTAACTATAGTCGAAGATACGGTCTATCATATCTACTATTGTTAACCATTTATCCTTCTTGTAAATAAAGACTTGGAAAGCTCATATATTGGACAAATGTGGTTTTTAAACGATACACATTTTTTTTTTAAGTTATCTTACGTTTTACTTTCAAACGATAGGGACTGTTTGATTACTCTCGATATGGACTCTGAGCAATTATTTGATTATGAAGACTGGACTACATGTATTTTACAATGAATTATTATAGTACCTCTACTGTTTTGATTCACTGATCTTATTTTGAAAAAAGTGTATTTAACATTATGTATACTATTTTATACTCTGCAGTTAGTCTGGAAATTTATTTTCAAAAAAAGTTAATTGAAATTTGTAATTCTCTTACATAAATTGTTAAATCAGACTATGGATGCTTTTCAAAGACTTCAAACAAGTGTCTCACTCGTCTCATGTGTCTCTCAGAGTATAACAAAGCTACAAATAAACAAACAACAAATGTGATGTAATCTTATGGAATTTGCTATATCATATATCTTTTTGCGTTTCTAATAAAATAGATGTTTTTGTAGATTATAATAATGAAGTGAAAAATGATATATATATATATATATGTAAAGATATTTAATTAGTATATAAAATTAATGTTAATAACTTTGTTATTCCACTGGCTGTGTTAATAAATCTGACACATGTTTAACTTCTTTAAGAAGCGAAACACGTTAATAAAGTTATCAACATTAATTTTATACTAAATATGAATTTTCACAAAGTTGCCACCGAATTCATTATCAATGATATATTTTAAGAGGAATTTCAAAAACTGCATAGGTTTATTATACAATATTAATGATTCCTCTTTACTTGGAGAAACTCGCTTTGAAAATACGAAAGTTTTTCTTAGTCATCAAGATTTATCGAAGAACACATCTCAGCCATCAATATTTTGAATTTGAACCCAATATCATATTGGACCCAACGTTTCCTTAATTTGACTGACTCATAAATACTACTTCTCTATGAAAGAATTATTATTAATTGAATCATATTTACAAGATATACATTCAAGAAACGCGAAACGACAACTGAAAAAAAGAACTGGAAAAGTTTGATAGAGGCTTTTTCAACTAGATACATTCTTATCGATTTTTGATAATAATCTATACATTATATAAGACATTAACGCACTGAAACATTCACCTTTTTTATTAAGTCTAAACTTTAGATGACGTAAGCATTCTTTTAAATGTATATTGACATTTAATTATCACAAAATAGCCACCAATTTCATTTGAAATATAAAGAAGTATTCATTAACCATTAGTGGAATACAAAAACGCTTATTATTAATTTACATTTCTTTAAAAAAAGTACAAACAGTGTACGATAAGCCGAGTAAAAATCTATTTTAATATATCTGGATGTAAATTTTTTGAAAGTGAACATGAGAATTATTATTGATTGAATTGGCATTTACTTGGTAGAACTCCATTATAATAGGATAAAATAACAAATAATTTAGTTCTACAAAATTTTCATTAGGTAGTTGATAGTTATTTCGGCTTTACGCCATCATCAGAACTATACTAATTACACTGTTTAGAAGAGATTGACAACATCACGTCATCTCACGTATTCAAACATCATAATGTTTATTTAAAATTAAATCATTTAAGATACTAATTGTGTTTTTATAAAAGGAGCTTACGTGGTGATATTGTCTATCTCTTCGAAACAGTATATATAGCTAAGCAAAAATAGTTTTGGGCATAGTTCTGACGATGGCGTAAACCCGAAATAGCTATCAACTACCTAATGAAAATTTTGTACAATTAAATTCTTTGTTATTTTATCCAATTATAATGGAGTTCTACCAAGTAAATGCCAATTCAATCAATAATAATTCTTATGTTCACTTTCAGCAAATTTACATGCAGAGATATTAAAACTTGACTTAACTAAATTTGGATTATTGAGATTTTGTACACTTCCATGTATTTTGTCACTAACGACCCGGGTTCCGCCTTTCGGCATCTTCAGTCATTCGAGCGAACTGTCCATTCGTGTGCTCGAATGCCTGAAAAAGAAGTGTACAAAATCTCAATAATCCAAATTTGATATTGAAATTCCATCAAGCACCCTCAGTCGATGTCTTAAATTATATCTTAAATTATTAACTTAACTAATTACTTTGTTATTTTATCCTATTATGAGAATTATTCTTTTATTATTTTCTTTTAAACTTAATCGCTCGTAGATCGAATTATTGTATTGAACTTTTAAAACTGAGATTTTGACTATATTGCTTTATTCTAAGAACACAAAGAAAAAAGAGAGATAAAATAACACTAAAATTCTAATGTACATATATTTTCATAAAAGCCAATCTTTGGGAAATTTTCAACAAAGAAAACGATTTTAATAAATTTCCTAGAATCCTTTTCAACATAAAAGTACCTCCCAGAATAGATTTGTTTCGAAACTAGACAGCTCATTTGCGCAGGGTAAAATCTGAATTAATTATCAATGTATAATAATATGTTTCGCTATCGCTTGAAACTTTGAACAGTTACACAAACGCCCGCTGATAAGGCCACACAACAAAAGGAGGATGATTTTGCGTATCCAACTTACGCCGGCAAATAACAATACAGCATGTCTTTTTTACCTGTTTCAATAAATTCAGATATGTAATTTAGAAAACTGTAAAACTTTCTCTGTTAAAAAAACATTTATTATTGTGTGTGTCCATGTCTTATGCCCCATCATATGTATGTAAGGAGTTCTAAATTCCATAAATATTAACAATATGTTGGGTAATACATGGGATCTAAAATCAGAATACTTGCACAAGAAAATATATCAGAATCATTCCATGTATTCCATGCCATCTTTATCGCCTATTCTTACTTTAGCTTACTTTAGAATAAACCAGTAAAGGAGCTCTTCAAAGAAAAGATGAGTTAAGGTGAACCTAATAACCTTACATATAACACTGGGCTCTATGGATATTTTTAAGGTACTTGGAGAGAAACATATTATATAGAAATATTTTCGCTTCAATGGCGAACAAAATAGACATACGGGATTAATTAATATTGTTGACTATTCCAAATATTATCAGTTCTGTTCAGACTGTTCGCTGCAGTCTATACGGCCTAAAATTTTAGTAATACCGGGGACGCAAACCTCATATATTATTGACATTCATTGAAAAATTATTATGGAATACAAATTTTTATATTTTGTATTATGCTTAAACAAATACAAAATTATATGTATAATATTATGTAATAACTAACCGTACCCGTCAGAGATGATGGTATTGAATTTGAAATACTGAATGTCTAAAGTAGCTAGTGCGTTGGAACTGTGTGTGCATTGTTTACACCGCGAACGCTTACGTCATGAGAAAATTGTATGCCTACATGTGATAATAATAAAGAGTCTACAGAGTGGTCTAGGCTATTATATTATATATTGTTTTCAAATAATTAGTAATTTAATGAAGTCGTTGACTTTTCAGTTTGCTTATTACTACGAAGGTTTGCAACCAGTGCAGTGGGTCAACTTCTTAAGAGTAATATCAAAAAAATATTTTGAGAGAAGAAGAAAGATGTATCGTTTTAAACACGCTGGTTGCTCTATCGCGATCGTCTGATTGACAACGAAGCTTCTTGTAGGTAATGAAGGGTAATCGTAATTCACAATAAAGTGACAAATTATGCTTAATCGTTTCTGTGCAAACACTCAATATTCCACTGCAGTGATTATTCTCTCAAATAAATAAGAAGTATGTCAAATCAATAAGTTCTGTATTATTTGAATGGATTTCTAAATTTAAATTTAACTTCGAACTCGAAAACAAACAAGTCAGATAGCACTTCAGTGTAGAAACAACTTGATTTAAAGGATTTTCCAGATGCAAGGGGTACAAGACTTTCCGACTTACTTTAAATGTGCAACTTGGCAGAAAATCTTTACTTACTAAGCTAATATTTTACATCAGCTAAATAAGTTTAACCTGAAACCTCCGAAGTTAGACTTATAATCTGAACTTAGCTATAAAAGTGGATGTGAGTTTAAAACATTGAAGGTCCATGTATAACACTGTTACATTCTCCAAGTCATACACGAATACTAATGAATATAATATTAGTGTACAAATTGCAATAACACCCTATAATTTGTTGTTTACGTAACAGCTCGCCTAGTTTTTGGGACCTCTATATGACCTCGATACATTTAAATTCATATAATTGACGCTTTATTTTATTTTTTAAATGGCTTATTTTAACATTTTTTACAACTGCTTTGAACACTCAAATTCACAACAAGCAAGAGTTTGAACCAAGTTCGTTTTTATTTTTCAAAGTTAATATAGTGTATTCTGTTATAACGGTGATTATTATTATTGTATCATAAATTCTAAAAGTATAAGTGTAAAAAGATTTTCTTAATTATTTTTATAGTCTAAATTTATCATAAAACTCACTTACAGTAATTACATATATGTATTTAATTTCATACTAGTCGACCGGTTTTTTTTTCTTTCGCTTCCTACGGATATCACAGGAATTGATCCTTTTGGAACGTAAAACTAAAAAATCACTTAATCGATGTACATTTGTTTTATTTGAGTTATTTAAATGTATTTTATTTATCTACTATCTTTGTGGAGTGATTGATGGAACAGTTTTTTGTCACCACTATATCGAATCATTATGTGCAGCAGCTTGAAAATGACGAAGGTTTTTGTGTAATATTATTTTTTTTTAATTGAAATAAAAAATCAACCTATCTTCTTAAAAAAATTCATAGAACGAATCGTGATATAAATTACATATACATAAAACGCGAACTAACCCTTATGAATTTAATTTTTATGACTAGACTGAATATTATAAATAATAATCTTATTGTGAAGTCAAGAATGTGTGTAGTAGTTCGGTATGTTTTCGTGTAGAATTAATTGTTTTGTCGTAATGAAATGTGATATATTAATAGAAAGATTATTAACTAAAATTTAACTAGATAAGGAGAATATATTAATGAAAAACATGAATATGAATTCGTTTTATTACTGTCAAATATGGTAATTAGAAATACAAAAGCAATTTACATATTATTATTTCAAGATCACAGGCAAAATCATTTAAATCTATTTTTCTTGTTTATGTGTACCTTATTGTATAATAGTATTCCATTAATTTTGCTTTAGAGAGAAAGCTTTCATCTTCATATTAATATTGAAATAAAAAGATTTCATTAGTGATTAAAATATGATAAAAAAATTCCGATATTTGTTGATGTATGAAAGCGGCGTTTCAGAAGGTAAAAAACAATTTTACTATTACTTCAACGAGAAATGGTGTCAATTTGAATCATTGTATAAGAGATTTCAGCAGATGTCATTATTCCCAAAGTTTTTCAATATTCCATGGAATCAGACACCGAATTAACTACCAATGTATATTTAATATCTCACTCTTTGATTTACTTGAAAAAATAGTACTGTCGAAGACACTAGCTGTCCCAGACGTTTTTAATTATTCAATGATTTTACACACAATGATTTTAATACGCAAATTTGAACTTGTATAAATGTATTCATTTTAATTTATCAATTAATTTGACCCACTACAATGGTTACATAAAATTATTGTGTACTTTTTTCATAAAGTTCGATAAATAAAAAAAAGTGTAAAAGATTTTTGTATAATAAAGTACCTGGGTAAAGTTTAAACCTTGTATGTTATCAACATTTCAGAAGTGATTGAGAAATCGGTAAATACGTTTCTACTCATGTGCAAACACCATTCTATTAGAGCAGTGCTTCCCAAAAATTTTCATTTTACGGCGCACAAAATTTGTAAGACACCAACCGCGACCCTCACTTCCAAAATTAAATTAATTTAATTATCAAAAGCTTTATTTGACACTATTTATACATAAATACACCTGCATTTTTGTACAATTATCTCAGAGACAAAATTTAAAAAAAATCACAAATGATGTGCTCTTTAATTTTGTCTCTGAGGTGATTGTACAAAAATGCAGGTGTACCACTTTTGTGAGACTATTGTAATAAGACTGTTGTTTGCAATTAATCAAATTAATTTTCATTCACCACCGCAAATAAAATTGGTATTCAAGAAAAAGTAAAACGTATCCAATAGTAGGTACAAGGTATAATCATGTATTTTCTTAGGCTTTCCAATTCCAGATGTTTTTGCATCACTTCATTCAGTTAGGAACATTTCCCATTGGATGACAAGTGAACGGCGTGGCGTAGCTTGCATGAAAGCAAAAACAAGTCTGTAAATCATGCGGTCTGTAGGCGACAAAATATCCCACGTCTAAACTTTATAACTACAATTTATGTGCTGACATTTGGAAAATACAATTCAAAATGTCATAGTCGAGCGATCTGATTCCTTCTATAGCAATTCAAACATTATTTTGGGTATCAAATTCAATATATAGATATTGTTAAACAAATAACCTAAATCTATTCTCTACTAAAATAAAATATTAAATTTCGTAAATATGGAACTATATGTCATACCAACAGCACATCAGTGTTGATGATAATTAATAATTTCCTTGATGTACTTCAATAAAATCATGAATTTAATTACAAAAGCATAGTCTGTGATGTTTTAATTCCACACCATCCAACATCATTTTTCATTAAGAACGGATTGGTCAACCACTGTTCTTTTAATTACGCAATCCGTTATTCTTACCCTCTCTGAAGAGATAGGTTGAGAAACTATTGATTGAAAACCAGTTCAAGTTAACTTTTGTTCATTTGTTTTACAAGTCATCTTTTTTCTTATGCATCCTGATACTGTTGGGACTAGTGGAATAAAAAATTTACCCATGCCATATCAAAAATAAATTTTTACAAAGTTACCGGCGAATCTATCGAAAACTATTTGTTTTTGTTAATGTTAGTGTGAAATAATCTTATATATTGATATCAAATGCTTATTTTGTTTTTTTGAAAATATGTAAATTCGGTTTGATAAATCACATAAATAAAATTTAAAACGTATTGCAGAAACATCATACAAGCCTCGTTTGTCACAATTGGTGTTTTTAGCCTTGTCGATCAACTATGAAATACTTTACTATAACATAAAATTTACATGAAAAGTGAACATCTCCGGTTTTCCAACAAACATTTTCACGTGATAACAAATGTTTTTTTAGGATTCACAGGTAAAAGAATTCAAGGTCTTTTGAAAGCGGCAGCTTTCAAAGTATTTGAAAGTGTTTACTTCAAATGTTATTTCGGTCGAATTGTAGGTGCTGTAAAAACATTTATCTAGTTTACTTTGCGTATTTCTTACAACCGTTTTATTTCATTTTTTTTTACAGTGAATAATTGGTTTTTATTCAACCTGTTGGTACAGTTTAACATCAGAATTCTACTTGGAAACTTAAGAACTTCATCGAAAAACTAACATCTTTTTTTAATTTTATGTTTACAATCTAGAATTTGACTTTATGAATATTGAACAATATGTCAAGATATTTTAATTTTTAGAATACTACACAATACTGCACTAAATAATAGTTGTTTGTTCATCCCTTCTACTAAAATTCATTCTTATGAGAACGTTTTCTTCATTAGTAGAACTTTTTGTTTTTAGTCAACTTTCGTTGATTTTAATTTCATATGATAAAAATAAATAAGCTATCTTTAAAATTAAGTAATATTATTAAGAAAAAAAATAAACTTTTTTGTAATTTAATTAAAATCTTATTTACAACTTCCTGCAGTTAAAGCAAAATTCAATAGAAGCGTCCCTGAATTGTTTTGCACTTAATTTCAGCAGGTGCATCCGTTCCCATAATTTCAAAGCATTCCAGAGTATCAGACGCTAATGGTCGGCAACGTACATTTCTTTGGCTCAGAGTTATACTACTGCAAGTGATTTTGTCATGAAATTGAGTTATTACTATTTCAGAAGTCTATTCATGTATAGTTTCATGAAAATAATCAAAAATAATAAACCCACCCTTTCTCATTCAGCCACTATCCTATCCATACTGGATGTAGAAAAGGGGATTTGGATGGATAATACATGTGAAATCACTTTTAACTTACATAGTGTCACAAAAGAGTGCTTTGAGAATAACGACAAAGATCATGTTGAAACTATAAAATTTTAATTTGTTTACATATAAATAAGCAAACAATGTATTTGAAGTGAAACGAAAATTCTTATGGCATTATAAAGTTTTATTTTGCAAAAAACACTCTTAATATTCGATAAGTATGTAAATATTGGATGAATAGAAAAACAAACAAGATGCAGAGATATTATTACAAATTTTTGGCGAAGATTAATCCATATAAATAAAAAAATACGTATTTCATAATATTATTTTGTGTTCTACTTTTGGGAAACTGTCTATATTTAAGATTCAGATACACACAATGATGTATTGAGATATATATATATATATATATATGTATATAAATATATATATATATATATGTGTGTACTTAAATTAAAAACAATTTTTAAAAAGATCGTGAAGATAGAAGGTAAGAAAGAAAAAACTGAAATTAATAAATTAAATATAGTTTCACAATTTTTTTCCATGTCCGTTCCCAATGTGGAGCATATGGTCTTCTATTGGAGGGAACAGAATTTTTCTATGAGAACTGCTTGTTACTCAGTTTCTCAATCTCTCTTTTTTCGAAGAGAGTAGGGATAGAAGGATAGGGCTAGGACAGGACTAGTGGTCAGCTAATCGCACTCGCTATGCTCCGTGAGGAACGGATGGATGGGAGGGGGTTTTTTTTTCACAATACTTTCACAATACTCCAAGTAACACATATTTTACAAAAAAATATACATAAACTAAAACACAGCTTTAATCAACTACAAAAAAATAAGACGAAAACATACCATAGTAAAGAGATTATTTCAAATGCTCATTTCTATCTAGAGTAAATTAAAAAGTCGCAAAACTCTTGCCATTGGTGTCTCATGTTCTCTATGAGAATAATAATAAAAAATAATTCAAGAGATCTAATTGTTTGAAGCTAAACATAAATATTCTGGTAAATTTAGGTGTTGCAAACTTACCTCTCTTAAGAGTACAGAGAAGTGTTGTGGTCGCATAGAGATTGGAGCACTCGAGAAAGAACTAGCTATACATAAGTGACCAAAAAGCGTTTTAATTTTCAGATGGTTTCATTTATTCCATAACAAACTCAATAAGTTTACTAGCACGCAACGCAGTAAGGGCCTTGAAGAAAGTCGAAAAAGTAGGATTGTGTGTTGTCACCCTATTTCAATATTGACGATGGTTGCCACACTGTTTCCTTAATTATGATATGAGTGCATTGGAAACTCATTTTACACTTCAATCTTGAAAAGCAATTACATATTATTATGTACGCTATCTTACTTACAACCTCTTTGGGTTGTCACTATTGTTACGGTTGTCAGTATATTAACAGCATGTCGCTTAGAATCCACACAACCATGAAGAATATTCCGTATACATCTCGCTTAACGGGAGTCGAAGCAGGAGATCCAATACTATGCTATATCAGTCAATTGGCAGTCAACATGCTGATAGTTTCAACTATGAAAGATGGATTCGAAAGGCTTGGCTGGTTTGAAAATACCATCAATTGAACAGCTCGAATTTATTTAGTTATTAGAGCGATTTTTTTCCGAAAGATAATTTGACCATGTCAATTAATTTATTAAATTAGATTAAAATTTTACTTTTATACTTCTGCATTACTATTCCAAATGCTTAATCATGGGATTTTTCATACCTAAAAACAAAACATGGCTTCAGTGTTGTTATTACTGATTTCGATGATTATATTGAATCAAATCTCATGACATTTATACAAATATTTGAATTATCTACAACAGAATGAGATAATTTCCCAAATGAGGTACTATTTATATAAATATGTCATTGAGGTTCGGGATACTTACTTATATTATATATATATATGTATATATATCTCAGCGTCCGTGGTGCAGTTGGTTTCGTTGCTGGCTACGGTTACGGATGTCTCGGGTTCAATTCCCGGTGCGGACGGTTTTCATAGATTGATCTTTCAATCGATCTATGGATTTCTGTTCGTCGTCTGAGTCCTCCCTCCCACCGCCAATCCCATCCTCACGGGGCGTAACGAGAGCGATTAGCTAACCACTAGTCCTGTCATAGCCCTATCCTTCTATCCCTACTCTCTTCGAAAAAGAAAAGAGAGGTTGAGCAACTGAGTGACAAGCAGTTCTCGTAGAAAAAAATCTGTCAAGATACCTCCATTAGGACACCACATGCTCCACATTGGGAGCGGACATGGAAAAAAAATATATAAAAATGTATAAAATTTTAGCATATCACATTATTTTAATTTACTTTTACTTCAAGTTATTGGGCTAACTATACTAAAATTTCTATGAAATATAAGATTTTTTTATATCTCCATAAACACCTTTAATGCTATATTGAAAATACCGTAAGATTTCACATAAAAAAAAATTATATTTCATACTGAAAATGAACTTTGTTCAATTTTACTAGTGAGTTTTAAATACATCTCTAAAAAATTGCTTTAAAAATGTGACTTGTTACGGCATACCCATGAGCCTCCGATTTGATACATAGAAAAGTTTATTGTTGAAAAATCTGTCAAAGGTTACCACATTCTAACAATTTCTTAAGTTTTCAATGACGTCTATTTTATTTATGTTTTGTTTTCATGCGAATTGAATATTGACTCCTCACTCAGTATGAATTTATAATAAACGTTGCTTAAATTAGTTTATAAAAAGAAAAATAAATTCTTTTTATTAAATATTAAGAATATTAAATTGTAGCAGCTTGGTGTAGAATTGTATGGATAAAAGTTTCTGAAACAACCCTTCGAAAAATATCTTTTTGGAAATACGCTTAATACATGTTTCCATTAAATATCATCTCAAAAGATTAAGCAATGAATGTAAATAATGGCCCATTAAAAGTAACGGATTTCAAGACCGCCCTTAATTTTATTATCCAAAATAATAATACACTTTCATATTCAAATCATGAGAAGCTCAATCCTACCGTAAGACATAACTGAGACATGTTTATATAAGTCGGAATGTTAATATAAGTAGTGAATTATTTATTACATCTAGCCGGCTGCTTCTGATGGAGACTACTTTGCTATCAATCAGCGCTGATGTGATATGCCACATTAACCTCGGCTCTGTGACGTCACATTGCAAATCGGATTTCCCGTGAAGCCTCAAACTCAAGCAGTGGTGTACTCAATCAAGACTCAATCAGAACCGAATGAAAATAGTCTGCTTTATTTCTGTAATCCTTCGTTTTATTCCATTACGAATAATTAATTTATCAGATGAATAGGCTATAATTTACCTTTAGCGATTCAACAATATCTCATGTTCAATTTCATTATTGTGATATATTTTACCAGGCTCATATTCTTCTATAACTCTTTATATATAACGTTTTCGTCTTTAGTATAGTCAAATATGCACTCTGTCACTTCCCTCGTTCTGCGTCTTATCCATCGACATCCTACAGCGTGCACATCGTTCGTGTAGTGGGTTTGGATAAGTAATTTAAGATGATCACTATAGCAGCATCCAGTGGATTACTAAAGTGACGTGCTCAATTTACGATATGCATCTCTTCACTTTGATGATGATTCCAAGTAGTTAAAAGTTGTTGTGTCTGTCAGCGATATTTTAAATGCGATCATATCAATCTCTAAAAACTCTCAATACTCGTTGATTTTAAAAGCTGAGAGGCTACTGCATTCTTGTCATGTGTCATATTTCTTAGCCGAAGTGATAGAACACTCGCATTGCAAAAACAAGAAACAGCGGTTCGTTTTTGTTACTTACTAGTATTTTTACCCGGCTTCGCCCAAGATGGAAGATGCTTACAAAGTATTTTTGGACTGGAACGTTCACAAAATCAAAGGATTACGATTAGGATTGGCTAGATTGATTCTAGATGCATATCAAGATGTACGAATTTACTATACTACGTTTTACATTTAATTCCATCGACGGATCGGAGATCTTTGAAACGTGTTGGACCTTTGACTTTGTGCAACAACATTCGTAGGTAATAACAATTAATGTTTCTGAAATGCACAGTGTAGACACAGCATTCAACATTAATGTGGACATACAGCATCTTTGGAAGAAAAGGATCGCGAGGAATGATTCACCGATTATCATTACTGACGACATCAGATTTCATTTTCATTTAACAGTTGAGCGTAAAATTACCAATTTTCCATGATAAGCTGTATTGGTATCATTTCTAATCGCACCATTCAAAGGAATATATTCATCGACAAACCACTTCTTTTGATTCATTTTTGATAAATAATAATAATGTCTTTTTTAATTTTACGATTCAAGCACAAAAACTTATTATTTGTGAAATTTTTAACATATTTATAGTTACTAAGCAACACGACGCTATATCGATGACAATCACGAAATATTTCATATGAAGCGGTCGCTAGGCGATCAGTGTTTGTTGATTTTCTTATTACACGTCTTGAACTAATAATTGCAGCCAGAATGACGTGTGAAAATTTCACGTCGCTGGTGTACGCCGTTTGGGAGGAGTTGTTGTGACTGACAGACATACAAACATACAGATTTCTCACTTTTAAGGTGTTAACTGTCAATTCTTGGTGGAAAGACAATATATTTTAAAAAATAAAACACAATTCATTTGTACTACTTCCACATATTTATAATGATCAGGACCGGTTTCGCTCATCACGAGCATTATCAACTGATAAAAATACAAACATAACAGGCTTATTTATATAAATTTGAGTGTAAAAATGAGGGTAACTAGAGGTATAAAACTGATGGTTCATGAACTAAGACAAGAAAATACTGATTAGCAAACAAATTATACACAAATCAAATAAAAGAGTCTACAAATAAAATGTTATGGACCTCCTCTTGCAAATCAATAAATACTAATCTGAAATAACAAATATAGCTACATTAAATGTCCATTTAGCTGAGTAAAAGATTTTGAATGACATTACTAATGCAATAAGCAATAATGAATCAGGAAAATTATGATTGTTTGCTAATCAGTATTTTCTTGTCTTAGTTCACGAACCATCAGTTTTATATACCTTCATTTTTACACTCAATTTTATATAAATAAGCCTGTTATGTTTGTATTTTTATCAGTTGATAATGCTCGTGATGAGCGAAACTGGTCCTGATCATTATAAATATGTGGAAGTAGTACAAATGAATTGTGTTTTATTTTTTAAAATACAGATTTCTACATGTATATTGTGCTATGTTGTAGAGATAGAGACTTCCCTAAGTCAGTTACAGACTAAGCCTAATACCTAACTCATTCTGATCGTCGAGGACTGTAGAGCTTTTTTTGAACTAGGTAACTAAGTCAACTGACTTGCCAGAGAATCAGAAAAAAATGTTAAGATATTTGCATGAATTCGGTTTTCCTAAAATTTCAATGTAACACGGCACATTACGTATTTAATTAGCAGCAATTTTTTTAACGATGCCTACTAACCTCTTCTTACGTGTACGTAAATTTCATTTATTTGCTAAATCGTAGTTCTTGGATCATGATTCGTGATCGAGTCTGAACGTTTTTTCGATAATTTTGACATTTATGTTGTGAAAATTAATTTAATTTATTTTAAAATAAAATAAATTTTATATAAACTATTCCTATTAAAGCTACGAAATCATAGCATGATTCTAGTATTTACATAATTAATAACAACAGATTTATTTTTGCCTTACTTGTGTGCTGCATATCATTTTCTTTGACATCTTCTATAACCAAATTAAATAAAAAGTAAACTCATTCAAATACGGTGTATATTACGTCAAAATTCCAAATGAATTCTTTGATATATGCCATCCCTCAAGATATAATAATGGAAAATTAATTTATTTACCTAATCCTATTACAGAAACATGGTAAATCACATTAAAACTTCTAGCATTTATTTATTTCAGTTTGAATTATATGCACGCCACAACTTTCGGGTAGCCAAAGCACAGGGGGCTATTTATCGAAATGGAATATTCGATAGTATCTCAACGTAAGCTTCAAAAACAACGAAGCAAGGATTTTCTTGTATGTGGGCTTGCATAAATGGTTTCCACTTAAATAAAATGTGAAATACAACAATTCCGAGAGATTCCATTTTAAAACTAGGTTATATTGATACAGTACAAAATTGTAGATTGAGTTGATACTTTATACTTGTCAAATAATATATGTCAGTGCGGAATACAGACGAAATGGGAGGTGACATATTTGAATATGTTATTTTTTATAACATAAAAGGTAGAAAGATTCTTATATTTACAAGCATATCTATATATACATACCTCTCCCTCGATTAACATGGTTTCAGTTTTAAGCAAATATTTTTTTTAGATTCTTTTTTCTCATCAGTGTTATAAAATTATTAGGGGTTATAGTTTTATAACACTGATAATTTAGTTAACATTTTAATTTCATTATGATCTGATAACTTTTGAATCACATATTATAGTAGATGATTACAGCATAAATTATACGCTTTAAAATCCTTGAAAACATTCAATCATCTCTATATTGGAATTAAAATCCCAAAATCAAAAAACTGACATACCATCGTTTGGTAAAGAGGTACAGAGTTAGTGCAACTAAAAAACGTATAAGCCACAGCTAAAAAATATTTTAAAAGAGTCAGTATTATAAAAAATGTGCTATGGTAAACAGCAGTAATGTATTTACTTGTAAGGGAATAATTGAATATAGAATAGTTGAAAAATTAGTTTGCTATCAAACAAGAGTTCCGAAATAAATTTCGTCAATTACTGTTCCAGTGTGTTGCTGAAATATAAATCAATCAATAATTAAAGCATTTTTGTTAACAAATTTTTACCTTTTTATAATATCACCGCGTACGACTTTTCTGACTGACTTTTTTTGGCCGTTGATATTTGGAATGTGTACACAAAGTAACTTATTCGTCAAATGTCAGTGCAAATGACATTACATTTCAGCGTACACACAATACGACCTACCATGTCGTTAAGATAATTAAATTGACGTTGATGCAAAAACATCTAGATGTCCGGAACACTTTATATATACTTCGTCCGAACAGAAAAAAAATATTACAAAATTTAAAAACAGATATTCACTCATTTGCACAGTATACGTTTATAATAATTGAAGCAGTTCTGATTTTCAATTATAAGATATGTCGCATTACTTTCAAAATTTTAAATAATGTTGTGAATCCAAGATTTAAGTTTTCTTGGGCTTTTGTCTAGCTCCCCAAATCGATACTTACATCCATAGACTTTTCAATATATCTACGGATGTGCATGCGAAGGTCTCTTACTCGATCTTCAAAATGCAATTTAGAAATAGTAATTTACTAACTATTATTCTTTTCCTAACCCAAATTGTTCTTCTCACTCTTTCCGAAAACACAGATAGAGGGACTGACTTATGGCTAATTCTCGTTAAAACATATTCTTCTGAGACGCTCCATAATTGATTCAAATGCTCCATTATTGAGAAAATCGAAGTTCAAAAATGCTTAAATAAATTAATATACGCGTTAATCGTAACTTCACTAATATTTACGTATATCCTAATCACAATCAATTTTGAGATGCCTTTACATAATAAACAGACAAAACAACATTCATAATAAATCTCAAACAAAAGATTTGTATTCTAAGATGTAATTCCCTGCGGTAGGACGAGTTGCGTGATGAGGAATAAATTAGTCAAGAAGCAAATGTAATGTTTGAGAATTCCAAAATAAATTAAACATGACAAACGTATAAACATGCAATCAAATTATTTCCGTTGACGCAAAGTACTCCAAAATCTACATAGTTCGTAAAATTCTCCACGTTCGGGAATTGTTTTGAATGACGACATTTTTCCTTTTATCTCATGTTATTAAACATTCTTGTCATGCGATTATATATAATTGGAATATTGTATTTTGTTCTTATTGCGTTTCAATGATATCGACAAGTAAAATTCAAATAGCTGAGGAAGTACCAATGCAATATACACATTTTTATATTTTTATTACTGCAATCAATTAAGACAAGAATTCCTGTTTTGTAATTTATTTATATTCTAACGTACTTTCAAAATTAGTATTTATTTGTTATTATGTAGAGTATTTTTTTCTTTATGTTTTAATATCTAAAAACTTATTGCTCGATTACATTTTATTTTTAAACATATCAATATACTGTTTACTGAAAATTTGCCTCAGTTTTGAGGTAAAAGCTGAGCTGAGAGACCAAAATGTGTCGGGTTTAGTTAGTGGCTAGGTTAATGCAGTATTGAATTTTTCATTTAATAGTTGAGATCGTCGGCATGGGTGTTTATGATGACTTTTTCCTTCGAATAGACCCTAGCAGACTTAGTAAAAGGTCTTCTCAAATGATTTGAAAACATCTAGCGCATTGATAATAAAAGTTTTTTCAAAAAAAATATTATACCATATCCTTTGTTGATTGAATTGACATTTACTTAATGGAAATCCAAAACATAAAAGTTAAGTAACAAGTGAATATTATGATTCTTGTAGAAATAAATACTTTATCTCGTGTGATTTTAAAATATTTGACGAATTGAGAATTTGTCATTAATGCTAAATATTTTTTCTTACATTATATTTATAAGTTTATTATATATTTTATTTGTTTCTTTTTATTTTGTTATAAAAACGTATCAGATTTCTGACACCCGCTTTTCTTATAATTTGTTTTCGTCCCTCCATCATTTATGCATGGAACTATAATGCTCACCACTGCAAATAGTTGGTGAGTTTCTTTAGCAAAATCGAGGTATTTTGAATAACCTAGTCTTGTGGAATTATTTCCCTCAGGTAAGGTTTCTTGGTGCGCTAACAACTTAAACCGAAAGACAAATACAGGTGAAAACTGAAGAAAGTTTGTGCTGACATGTTGAATCCTTAATCAGCTTTTTGGTATCACGTTTGCGGCAAACAAAAGGCTCTCTCTAAAACGCGGGTTTTCTTTTAACGAAATGTGAAGTCAGCTAGAGGAATGCTATTTCCCAAGGTGGCAAAAACTGTGAATACAATTCAAACAAAAGTACAACTGTACATTCTAATGTTTAAACATTATTCTTTCTGCCATCTGAGACTAAAAATAGCGTTCTTTTTCACATTTCACGTGGCTCAAAAATAGCTTAAATATCATTTCTTGTTTAAATACCCAATTAAGTATCTTTTGGCATGCAATTAAATACATTGTTTAAACATATTGAACCTCCGTAAATAATTTAGATGTTTTGTTATCGTCTCTTTATTTAAACTTCAAACTCAATGCCAATCTCATATTTATGATTTTCGAGGATAATTTAAATTTTCATAAACTCATACCTCATACGTATGTCTAATTATTTTATTTTTATCATCATTTTTGCTCCCAATATACACATCAGATTTAAAGTTTCATTAGAAGCTCTTTAACGAGAACTGGCTATATAATTCAGTCGCTCGAACCTCCTTTTCGGCGAGGATAAAAAAATAATTATGAGAATAGGAAACGATTAAAGTTAACTAATTGCTCTCTCAGGATTAGCAGTATCACAGCTTTCATAAATTAATTGATTAATCAATTCCAGTATATGAACCCTTCACCCCGCAACCAAGCAGGATGAAAGTCCTATAACTTTGACCACTTGAATTATGTACAGAATTATTTTTTGTGATGATTATATTGATAATGTTATGGCATTTTGGATTTAATTGTGATTTTTCGCTATAAAAACGGTAAAAAATATATTTTATCACAACATGTGCGATATTTAAGGTACCAGATGATACAATGTTTGCTTGTAGAGTAAATAAAAAAGATTCAACAATGATTCGGTAAACCGCTCTTCAGTAAAGATTGCAAGTACTTCTGTAAAACAAGGCGTTTTTTTATAGTGGTTAGTTTTATATGGTCGCATTTAGAGTTATTTCACTTACCTGCTGAATTGTGGGATCTCAAACGAGTCCGTTTCCTTCACTTTAACGCCCCAGAAGGTGAAATTTAAATTTGTTCGCCAGACAAACTTCACCACTTTTACGTTTTCTAAATGAAATAAATTTCGTAGAAACTTTATCTTCTTTGAGCTCGTCTATTTAACTGAATTTCTTCGTTTTTGACATTATAATTTTTTCGAGTTCTTTTGGCTTAACCTAGTTTTACACGAACAGCGTAATAATGTGTACACACCAAAAGTTTACATAATAATTGACTATTAGTACTTAATACAATCAACACAGTATAAAGGGGTCAGTGATACGAGAAACTCACTTGGGTTGTAACACTCACTTCAATGATAAATTCAATGTGTATTTCCAGAATCATGTAATTTTCGTTTCATTCGTAGACTTCTCTAATTCAATTTATTAAATATTTCTTTACCAATTTTACCCACGTATTGTATTGTTTAATGTATTTATTTTCATTTTTATATTTATATTTCATAGTTTTATTGCATTCAGTAGTTCTCGATACGGTCGCCGAAGCCGAGTGGTAGCATTATAACTATTATAAAGGTTTCGTCATAGTCGGTTGTTTGATAGTGTTCGAATACCTACATGAAAGTACAATTTCATAGTCATTTTGAAGTGTATTTATGGATATTTAACCAAAGATAAGCTCCCCACTTTCCCTTTCGTAGTTCAATCAATCTATCTTTACCCAATATGAAAATATACTTCAAGTGACTGACTGATGTGTCATTACAAAAACTTCTTGCTCAAATTCTCAAATATACTTCGATACACTCCACATTAGGAGTGGATATGGTTGATAAAATCTCGAAATCAACCACTTCATAACAGTTTCTCTCTTAACCCTCCAGAGACGAGAATGACCGTATGGTAACATTAACATCATCGCCCATCTATCACTATTTTTGCCACATATATTGCTGAATATCGTTGTCTTTGCTCAATTTCGGTTAAAAATGATATTTACGTCAGTTCTGGACCACCTATTTTCGCGTCGATATCTACAAAAAGTACGCATTCCATTTCAAATACACTTGACGACTAAACAGTATTCAATCTAGTACTACAATAGATTAATTCTCAATCAATCGTTTTACGCTATTACTGAACTTCATCATTCCATCAACAAATCGTATCTTATGTCATCCTTGCGGTTGATGACATTGAAATTAAATTTTTTAAATTTAATTGGTACACGAATCAAATGAAGTTGAACATTAATTTATTCGACAAATAAAATTAATACGATTATCAGATTAGCACAAGTCATCAAAATTGTACTTTTTACATCAGCTCCTTACCTAATAAAAATAAAATATTAGTTAGAAATGTTAGGATCTCAACATTCACGTCCAATTCATGATTTGTAGCCACCTCTAGTTTTATACATCAATCTCATATATCTACATATTTATATGCATGTATTATTTTCGATATGTCGTGTAACAGTTATACCCCGCTTAGTGAAAAAAAAATGCCGATTTTACTACAGGCTGTGTCGAATTTTACATATTCATTAATGTATTCAAATTTTAATTTACAGTGAACGAGTAAAATTATTTTTTATGGACATTGTAAATCTTATAAATGGAGGAAATACGTATTAGTGATGAAAAATTAGATCATACTAAAATAAGGTTGTTTAATAAATAATTCAGGATGGTTTATCTGATATTTTTCAAGATTTTATCTTTATGTAATAAGGTATATACAAAGCATTTTTTGCGATGAAATGTATTTGATTATCCAGGTGGAGTAATCGTTTTTGATAAAATCTAAATGTAACATAACGTATAAATAAAAATTCCACACAATGACTTCTAGCATTCAATTAAATAGAAACAAAATAATTTGTTACGTTATCATCAAAATCTATAGTGCGTTGTTATGTCATTAAATACGTTATTTAAAGTATTGATTGACAGAGAGAAATAGTTTACATGTACAACAACTACTTTTGTTAGTCAAATAAGCCAAACGTGACTTCGAGCTATTAATATTTACATAATACAAGCTTATAGTTAACCTTACCCTCTTGTAGCGGCGTATTAATGTTTTATTGATACATCAGGACGTTTTATTAGTCTATATCTTACTACTATAGATATTAATGCAATATTGATTTTACATAAATATCTTTAGTTACAATATTTTTATTTATGTTTTAAATTCAAACAGATTTGCAACCTCTCAGGAGTTTTATTGTCAAGTCTTGTCAAAAATATAATACGGCATTATTTTTAAAAAAATCACGTATATGTGTTATCCTTATTCCACACAATATCTAATATTCCACCCTAATATACATATCATGGTAGGTTTCGATCAGTGAGTGTCCATTACTAATCACATGAAAATCCTCACTCGCTTAGCGAACCCGGCCCTCGTAATATTTAAAATGTTTTGGAAGAAAATCTTGTGACTTTCTTCAAACTTATTTTTTTCAGCGTGTTTGCTTTTCTCGTATATAATTTATTGTGGATTATGTGAAATGTGAGTAGTCATAGAAAACAATATAGAAAAGGTCTTTGATAAAATTGCAATCATAAAATGTTGAAATCCGCCTTCTTTCGTCTACATTTATTGTTATCCACAAAAATATTATGAAAATATTTTATAATTTTTGAGTGTTATAACGCATGGACACCTGTATCTCATTGGTATATTTTGTCCATTTAAACGGTTCTTTTATATGCTTGTATTAAAAATTTATTTTGTGAAAAATTATGTACAATGTCTTTCAAACGCTGTACAATTATTTCAAACCAAAGACAATAATCATCTGAAACAAAAAAAAACGTTTTCAAAGCTATTGAATCTCTGCTGAAAAGCTTAAATTTGCTAGAAAGGATTCTCCAAAAACAACAGACTACAGCCTTAGGAAATGGTTGTGTAAGTATTAACAATAAAATTGGTTGTAAGGCCTGAAGCCTTCGCAAAAAGGTAGTGTAAAAGCACAGATATAGATGGTTTTTGGTACCGAGTAACCTTTCTGAATTTTGTAGAGTGGGTCCAGTTACATAGATCTACCGCTCTAGTCATGGGCGTGCTGGAAGAAAAATTGGCCATCAACGTTAACCGATTGACTGCCTACAGCTTTTTTCCGAGTACCGTTAGATATAGTCCTCTTTTTTTAAAAAAATAATAGTTTATAGGTTATTCTTAGCGTTATTTACTATTATTATATATTATCTTATTGTATGAAGTGTATAAACATATTTTTTATTTTTCTATGTTACTTACAAAAGCATTTTAAAATTCGCTCATGTGTTATTTTTTATTGAAATATTTTTAACGAAGTTTTTTATTCTTTTAAAAATAGCCAAATAACCCCGATTGATATCGTAGGAAAAAATATTCAAACGTCACCATATCGACTGCGGAAACGAAAAAGGACGTAACCCACAAACAAAAAATATTCTGTATAGCCCGAATAAAACGTGTATTAAATTCTATACATTGTGATTATCGAAAAAAATGTTTGGAAGACATAGGGATAAGTCCTTTTACCTTTCTACAGCCCATATATTATATATTTATGTATAAATATACTGTATTATCACGTTTTGTGGGAATTATACACGATATTGTTTGGTGTGGGTTACGTCCTTTTCCCTTTCTACGGCCGATATATTTAATACTGTTAATTTGTACCGAGTTTTCTAGATTTTATAAACAGGTGTTTAACAATAAGGTACTTTCCTAGTATAATCAATAGAAGGATATTTAGAAATATCTTTTAACTGACCCAAAAATATCAAAATTTTATTTAATTCTTCAGAATTTTATCTGTCTTAGCATTTTCTAGTGGTCTTTTTGAGTAATCTGAGTACTGAATCAGATAGAGCGCAAAATTTTACATATAACTGAATTATTTAATAATTAATAATTTAAGATATCAACTGAGAGTGCTAGATTGAATTTCAATACCAAATTTGAATTTTGAAAATTGAAATATTGTAAATTTCCGTTTGCTTCATTACTAAGACGAATGAACTCGAATTGGCAAATGTGCTTGAATTCCTGAGATGCCGAAAGGCGAAACCCGGGTTGTTAGTGACGAAATACATGGAAATATACAAAATTTCAACCATTCAAAAAAAATTAAATGTAACTGCATATTTAACTCAAATTTCATTTTTGGATATATCTGACTAACGAACTAGACGATCAGTATGTTGATAATAATATTGACCTGAAAAACAATGATGCTTCTGTCTAGCGTGCACCACTGGTTACCACTGCTAAAGAATAAGCTCAAAATGCTTAGGTGAACTAATATTTGTACAAAGTGTGCCTTATTGCTCTAACAGGGTCAGTACAGCTGCCACGCGGGGTAGGGTTACAAGCAGAAAGCGAATTTTCTCCCATTTTTGTAGTCCTTTTCGGTGGTGTGTGTCAAAATATACGGCGAATTACTCCGCTTGATTGGAAAAGGGTCTCATTAAGAAAATGCATATATTTTAATGGAGAATTTTGGAAACCGCGGAATCGCTTTGACGCTTTATTAAGAGTTTATTATTTTTTTAATTGGTAATCACATTTTATAGGCATAACAAGAAGTGAAAGATATATTTTATCTTTGGAGGACCGACAAGATTCGTTTACAGTGAAAATGTATTTAAAAACATCTTTATTAATTAATTGTATTTGAAACTGCTTTTATTCTAGCTTTCCAAATATTTTTCTTTCTATAAGTTATCATATTTTTTAAGCTAAATATAATTTACGAAGGAAGTTATGCCATTTACGCGTCTTCGGTTGAAAGCTATTTGCTTAACATACAACATTCTATAATAAGACAATAGTATAACCGTGAGTGAAACCACATTCGGACATTATGGCAGTATGTATTGAACAAAAAAATTGAACTGATTCAAAAAACATATTCAATTTTCTATTGAATCATATTAAGACTTCAAACAAAATTTAAAGGATGTGAGCTCGTAAAAAGAAAGAAAATAACCAAAAATACTATACCGCAAGTATATTTTATTTAAAAAAATAGTAATCTGTTGAACATGAATACTTTTTAAAGTCAGCCTTGATTAACAAAAATAATATTAAGTTGTCGTAACTGTTAATAATTTGGTATCATATGGACTCGTATAGAAGCACGTCAGCAGAAGGTATTTGAAGATATTTGGCTGTAATTCAGCCGCTTAACCTTTCAGGAGGTAGAGATTAGAATGATTATACTATAAAATTACTAGTAATTAGCTAATTGATTTCTCTGCACCCCATTTTCAGGGTTGGATAGGCTGGGCTTTTTAATAATAAATTGTTTCAATACCATGCACTTTCCTTATATTATTAATCCACTTTGTTTTGAGTCAATACTAAACAACATAGAAGATATTATGAATAGCTATTATTCCTGATATAGATTCTTTATTGATATTAAAAGTCAATATAATAGAGTCGCGAATATCCGGTTGTTCTTTATTTTACTAAGGTCTTATTATGAGATCTATCTGGATTATCGATTTTACCGATTACCCTTATTAATAATTGAACTGGATACTCATTATTCTGTATATACTCTATCTATTCGCCTCCGATGCCTCCTGAGAGTCACAAAACGGTTTTCGTCTTCTTTCAACCGGTGAGATTTCTGCGTCTTGGGCGACCGTCATGTGCTATTGGTGAAACTGAAGGATACTGGCATGTCAAGGAAAGAATAAAATCGATTACAAGATAACAGGGGGTCCTAACGACAGGGGGGTAAACGACGATTGGTGGCCATATGCATAGGGAGTGAATATGGCCGAATAAGTAGAATTAACTATAAAAGTATGTTAGCTCATTGCATAACAATAATTAAAGCAAAACCTTTCCCATCCCAAGCGATTTTTATTTTTATGAACATTCTATTCCAACAAAAAATTCCCGTTCTGTACGTTTTTCGTGCATATGTTAGTAAAAACGATTTTTTTCAATAACCAGATAGCAGCAAAAGATATATCACAAAAGTATTATATTTACACAATAAAATAAGTACCCAGACTCACGGTTTTGCTTCCATGAAAATTGTTCTTTTGTTTCGTAATTTTATAAAAGTTAACAACCGGTGGGTTGCAGAGTATCTTTTTAAAGGTCGATAACTAATAAATAGTAAATCGAAAAACAATTACCTTAATTAGAATCTGAAAGAGGCAATTACTGAACACCGTGAATTTCATTTAGAAGAGTGTCAGAGGGTTTTTTTCTGAAGAAGAGCTACACTAGTAAGAAATCCGTTTTTTACTATCCTAACTGTACTAAAGATCCATTTGAATGTATATAATATTTTATTACGTTATTTTTAAATCAAATATTGCTGATTCAGTTTAAGTGTGATACGTGTTGGTCATATCTATTTAAATACTACCAGCTTCTCTTTCATATTTATTATATTGCATTTACCAACGGGAGTGAATTTTAAGCGCTTCTTGTTACCATAATAACAATAGCAACGGGCAAAATTTATTGCGGCTCTCTTCAAAGAACACTCATTTAAAAAATTAAGAAACTCGTTTCCCTGATTGAAGTACAAGCTTCATATCAAATATGAATTTTTATAATGTTTGTTTTGTCAAGAAACTAGTTGAAGGTATGTATTTATTACCTTTTTCGTAATTTTTTTTACGGCAATCTGACAGGGGGTGGAATTTTCATTGTCTTTTATAAAAAGTAACCGCGCTTTGAAAATGGTTGGAATTCCATGCTCTCACTAGTTGTTATGTTTTGTTGTATTTTAATTAGAAAAACTGCTGTGTTTAGGTGTACCATTAACACTGGTTAAATATTCTTTTAAGGCTGCACAACCCACTGAATTAAGCAACACCGCCTTCCTTTTCGCTGTAATCTCTTCCACTTCGAGACTAAGATAATGTTATTACAATGGCCTCATATAAATATACATAAGGTGCGTCGCACGATACACATAATAGTCTCATATCACCGGCAACATGGCATAAGTTCCAGGCCGTAATTCGACCTAAGTCCACCTTTTCAGCTCGTAAATATTTCGCCTCGTATCTCTGTAACACACGTGGCCTAAGAGAATTTTGCCCGCGGCAAGTGGCTATCGATTTCTCGCCACTTGTCGGCTGGAAAAGCGAGAGCCTCTCTCCAGTAATACAGGCTTCTGGACGGCCCAATATACATTAAGACAGTTACTTGAATAAATCTCCCATGCCATAGATTTGGCTGACTATTCTTGCTCAATAAATTGGGTATGTATGAATTGGTTTTACGACCATTGGCTATGAATCAATCGCTATACCGCTGTTGTCAGAAAGGATACAACAATGAAAGATAAGAGTAGTAAATAGTATTAACTATTAAAAAATTGTAAGTCGTCATGGTTAATGAAACAGAGCTTTTAGCAATCCATCTGCAATATATTTTAAATAGATTAATGTGAATATCTTTTAACTGAAAATAAGTCATATCAATTGCTGAAATCCATGTTTTAAAAAATATTCAATTCCTTTATTTCAAATAAAAAGTATAATTGTATTAAATGTTATGTTTACCGCCTATAAAGAATTTTATCAAAATATATACAAACATGGAAGCTTATTTTCTCAAATTTTAAGAATTGGCGAATCAATGAGGTGGATATCAAAATACATTTTACATATCCACCTCATAAGCCTTTATGGACCGGCAGGGCATTTTAAAAGTTTGACATCATCAAAATCATACCGTTTTAGAGCAATATTAATGTACTGCATAGGAAAAAATGTCTTATAGAAAATTTACAATAAAGGTTAATTTTCATAGCTGTACTAAATTGTAAAGAGCTTAAAGACACCGTAATTGGTTTTTTTTGGGATAACTAATGTCATATTTTAAGTTTGTTTCTAAGAAAGATTTGTTTATTTTATTTTTTAACATTATTATAAAAAATACAACGCTTAAATAAGCATGTTATTTAACAGTCCCATCTGGAAAAAGAAACGTAATTATTTTTACGATGGGAAAAGAACATTTATAAACTTATTTATAAACTGTTTTTAATAAAATATATATACATTTTTCTTAAAAATTTACATATATTTAATCATTTACTAACGATATTAACGTAATCAGTATTTTTTAAGTATGCTGATACTAAAAAAATACACGTAAATACACAAAAATACACAAAAATACACGCAAAATGGTAGAGCAGCAAAGCACATCTGTATCGCAATTCAACCTAATTATCGTTTTTCTAAAAGAGATTAAAAACTAGTTAAACGACAATTTTTTAGCCAATTTAATATCATCACAAGTTTTTCTATACTCTTAGCATCACTTTAATATGGAGAAATAATATTTTTTTTTAATTTCAGTGACATATATTTGCTATATGAATGTCGATTGTTTTCTTCCAAATACAATATAATATAAAAGTTCATATGAGATACAATTAGGATCATTTCATTATTTCTGTAATAGTAGCTTCTATCGCTAATTATTATATTACATTTACTTTCGCAGAAACTTACCTCGTAATACATTAACACGGAAAGATCCGATAAATTGGTATATGGACCCTACTTTTATGTCCGTTAGAATAGGTCTAATAAACCCTTTTAAGAAGATGAAGCAACTGTTCCCTTTTAGATTTTGGGTAACGTAGATTGAAACTTTAACTTAAGTCATTAACCACCTTCGCAACAAAATTACTTATCACTTGTTTTGATGATCTTGAATTTTGTATCATCTTCAACGCATGCGCACGGATGGTCAGCCTTAAATAAATCATTATCTGGTAAAACGAATTATTTTGGAGTCTCTTTAGTTTAATGAGATATAGATTTCCATCGCAAAAAAAGGGTGGAAAAACTAAAGTAAATGTAACGACTATGCTTCATTAGGCTGTGGGAAACAAACAGGATTGTAAAATAAAACTACCGGAAACCGTTAAATTTGTTTGTTTCGTGTGCAAAATATAACGGATGCTGTCCATGTAACATATATTTCCATATAGATATATCCAATATAGTAAATGTTGAACGTAAAAACCACGGGAGGTTTTGTAGTATCTCGCAGTATTCTGAGATTTGATATAATCCACCGATGTGAAAACGGATAAAACTTCCTAGAATGGGTTGTGTGCTTAGTAGCACTATTTTCCATTAAAAAACTTTATTTCATTAAAAAACAAGTCTATTCATAAAAAACATTGAAAAAATTGTTTTAAAATCTTTCACGTTTAATTTCTAAAAAAAAAATACTAATTTTTTATTCATATTACTGTTTATATATATATATGTATCTGACGCCAATGCGCATTCATTTGACAAAAATAATGTAGATGGTACATGAAAAAACCCATGTTACAGAATATAAAGAAGAATAGTAAGATTTACGTAAACATTCAAATAAGACAATCAAAATTAAAAAACGATACCCAAAGTTCGTTGCCGTATATATCCGCACCTCTAGGTGATATATCGATCAGCCGAACAACCCTTGCAACCGGCGTCTCATATAACACGAAGAACAAGTTTTAATAAAAATAGAATTTGCTGATGACTTTGGGCGCCTAGATAAAATTCGAAAGCATGTCAGATTATAGGCTTGAGAACTTTAGGATTATAAACTCGGCGCGGTAGAAGAAGAGATATATGTGTTTGGAAATCGATAATCGTATAGCTTCAAGAGAGTGAAACGACAGTTTTCCTTTAAGAAATTTGGTAAGTGTATTTAAGTAATCTTTTTAGCTGCGCACAAAAAAATTATTGTGATTTCTTTAAAATTCCATAACGATCACAAATATAGTGATATACCAATTATATCAATTATAAAGTTTCAGATATGGTTTATTTTTTATATATATCCGCATACATTAAACAATCTAATTAATAAACAAGAGCATATCCTGAGAATTTTAAAAACAAAAATAAAAGTTAAACTTTAAGCGTTTTCGGTGCAACGTTTAAATGATTCTTGACTATTGTTTTCTTGTGCATTGTTTTTTTTTGCTTTCTTGAGAAATATTTAAATATTAGTATCAACACATAATATTATGAAGAATTTCCAGCTGTATAAAAATATGGATCAAATATTATATTATCAGTTAAATCGGTTGAGGACATGTATAAACAGTTGCATACAATAAGTTTCGTCACAAACTATCAAAGAAGTGTAGATTTACGTCATAAAACCGGTTACAGAAAAAATACAATATTACACATACATCTCTTACGATGTTGCCACTGTGTTTTCTGATTTAAACATTTCAACAAAAGAAAATAAAACAAAATAGCTTTAATGTCGTTTGCTTATTTCGAATCTTTTGATCTTACATCAGTCATGAAATGTATTTTTTTTCAATTTCAAACCAAACAGTAAAATATATTCAAACGTTTAATGTTTTCTTGTAGTTCACTTATCCGTATCACTAATAACAAAACAAAATATTCATTGACAGATCTTTTTCTTCTTTATTTTTTTTTTTTAATATTTAATATTTTATTACAATGTAAATACTTATATTTTCTTTGAAGGTAGGCTATTCATTTTTTTGTATTGAATTTTTAGTTATTAAGAATTTTTATTATGATTAACGAATAATCAAAACAGTAATTGTTATATTTTCAGGGAAAACGAGATTGTTATTAAGTTTACATTAGTTTCAAAAAATTTTCTCGTGATAATAAATAATCATATTCCCATGCTTTCGTTCATTGTGAAGTAATTAGTTTGTCATTAACAATAAATACAAATCTACACGAAATTTGGCCAACGGTGTCTGTTAATATGTGTCTCCCAGATATACCTTAAATGCAGATACTGCTATAATTTAAGACATCGACTGAGGGTGCTTGATGGAATTTCAATATTAAATTTGGATTATTGAGATTTTGTACACTTCCTGCTGTTGTTTGTTTTAATGTTTCATATTTCAAATTAATTCTATTGGAATAAATACTAAGTTAATATTTCTTTTAATAATGGATTAATTTTTTCTTGTTTTTACACATATTTTTGTTCCTTGTTTTTCAATTATTATACATTAGTTATAAAAATAATAACAAAAGTGAAGCATTATTAATAATTAAATTGTTGTCGAAAAATAAATAGAAATATTATTTGACTACACATTTCAAATACCATATCTGCTCACAATGTGTAGCTTACGGACTCTCAATGGCGTGATTCACAAGATGTTTGAATTGTTGATATTTGTACATTACCATCTATTTTGTCACTTACGACCCGGGTTACGCTTTTCAGCATCTTTAGGCATTCGAGTACACGAATGGATTCGAATTGACAGGAATTGAAGATACCGGAAGGCGAAACCCAATTAATCTACAAATCAAATTTGGATTATTGAGATTTTGTACACTTCCATGTATTTTGTTACTAACGACCCGGGTTTCGCCTTTCGGCATCTTCAGTTCGAGTCCATTCGTGTGTTCGAATGCCTGAAGATGCCGAAAGGCGAAACCCGGGTCGTTAGTGACAAAATACATGGAAGTGTACAAAATCTCAATAATCCAAATTTGATATTGAAATTCCATCAAGCACCCTCAGTCGATGTCTTAAATTATAATCTACAAATGTACAAAATCTCAATAATTCAAGTTTGATATTGAAATTCCATCAAGCAGCCTCGGTCTATGTATTAAATTATCAAAAGAAGTTGTTCTACGAAAGCGCTTTATTCTTCAGTCACACAAACTTTTTTCTTCGAAGATAAGATAGGTAGAAGAATAGAACTAGGACAAGACTAGTAGTTAGCTAACAACTCTTGCTACTCACTGTTGAGAATCAGATGGGTACGAGGGAATTTAGACATCACAGACATACATGCCATTGAATACAAATCTATAAATCGATTGAAAAATCCATTCATGAAAGTTTTTGTACTGGGATTCAACCCTGTAACCCTGCAACCAAAGAGGAAGGCGTTTATCACTCAGTTACAAGCCCGCTAAAAATTAATTATGTCTCACAATTAAATAAAATCGACAAAATATTTTTCTACCATATGTTTTTTATACATGTTCGCTCCCAACGTGGAGCATATGGCCTCCTAATGAAGGTATCTCAACAGAAGTTTTCTATGAGAACTGCTTGTCACTCAGTTGCTCAATCTCTCTTTTTTCAAAGGGTTAGAAGAATAGGGCTAGGACATCCCGAGCCCGAGACATCCGTAACCGTAACCAACAACGTTACCAACTGTGCCACGGAGCCGACCATATTATAAAATTGTATTTTATATAACTCAAAAATAGATCGAAACGAATGTAATAATAGAACGCAATACACTTTTCTTGCGATTTTCGGATTACTAACTTAATTTCCTGTTAAGCTGTGTAAATAAAAAAGATTTCCGTTGATATATTGGGAAAATAAGTATATAGCACGGTATGCAGTACAGTCAATTATTGGTAGAGGTCGCTCTAGGGCTGCTGTCATCTCAAAGTGAATTAAGTCATTGGAATAAGTGGTGTAGAATACCCGTATGCTTAGACTCACTCAGATAACATGAGTTCATGTTCAATCTGATCACCGATTACTGCAGAATTGTAATATTTTCAAAACATTCCAAATAATCCATTTTATTGTGAATTTTCAATAAGATGAAAATTCATTCATTTTGATGAATGATATAAAATAATCAGTGCAAGAAAAAAAGTTGCTTATATAAATCGCCTGATGGATTGTGTTTCAAAATGATTGATAAATTTACTTTTCTCTTCTCTGATTTGAAAATAATATCATTTTTAGGATCAATTTAAGTTACATGTATTTAAATGATTACTTTTACTGGTCATCTTTGGAGTCTTCGAGTCTCTTAATTTCACTAGCTTATTATTATTCGATTATAATTATCAACTCTAAAGGCAAAAAAATAACTTACATACTATATTACATCTCTGGATTCTTTTTTTAATTTCGCTCCCAAAGTGAAGTATATGTACTCATATTTATTTAGTTGCTCCACCTCTCATTTCTGAAAGGTAAATAATAGAAAGTTAGAAGATACTAAGTGAAAACTGAGAACTTGAGTAGAGTAGGACGGGATGGGAACAAAACCTTTGTATGCCGCATAAATCGGTGATCATTTTTTTTTAAATATCTTAATTTCAGGAATTGCTACTTGTTATTGAGAACTGGATAAGAACAGGAACCTAAGGATTTTATCACTGTGACACGGTATTTGGCCAGAATAAACTCATAAAAAACGAACTACATATTAAACAAAATAAGAATCTGTTGTCGTTATCAAATAAAAATAATGTCGTCATTTGGTTTGACTTTGTTTGTTCAAATAAAACGTTTATGCTTTAGTTTTCATAGCTGAAATGGCTGATCTTTATAATTTGTATCATAAATAAATAAAATAGCAATGCGTAGAACAAAATAAAATTGAGACAGATGATTCAGGTCAACAATAATCAGCAATAAATCATAATTTCAAATGTCACACAGACACGAGATCACCTTTCATGAACGAGACTCAATAGCGAGAGGGCAGGGTGGGTTAGAAAAGGCAGCTTAACAGGGATGGAGTTGGAGTAGGCTTTACGCAACAAACATTTTTCCTTGTCAATTTGCCGCCACTTTCTTATCGTGTTTTTCTCGAGAAAAATTACGCAAGATCGGATTAAATTACAATTTTATAAATCGCATTTTTAGACAGGGGCTGAAAGTTTTCTCTTAATTTTGATAGGTGCTATGCCTTACACATTTTTTCTCAGTGATTATTTTCATTTCTAGATGACACCTGCCCATTATTTTTTGAAAATGAATTTGAAGTGTAAATTTGTTTTTTTTTTAACTTAGGAATATATGATTACTTTCGCAATAAATAGGTTCTCATAGATTCAGACAACATATATTCTTCGCCTAGTATATCGCCGTTTTTTATTAGAAGGTTTAGAGGTTTTCGATACCATGGCAATTCATTTTAAATATACATTCTTATTTAACAAATTGCTTTATTCTTATAATATTAACGGAAATATCATATACTGATACATTTTATATAAAAATATAATAATAGATAAAGATATAAGATTGTCAATATTACATAATATCCACTGGAAAAAGTATTTTCAACATCTTCAAACAACAACGACTTTATTCTGAGAACAAATAAGCTTATTGATGGATATGTTACCCATATTTCACATGAAACTTATATTTTCATAACTGACTTCCATAATTCTACTAAAAACTTGCAAAACTACAGAATTTCGTAATGTTGTAAATATCATATAATAATATATATATAAATAATTCAATTTTAAATTCATATCACGTGTACCTTATTTAGTTCCAGGTGTAATAATATCTTGCAGATCGTTCACATAATATTTGAGCCCTGTCAAAATATTCTTCATTACAAAACATTAATTTTTCTATATCCATCCAAGATTGAGGAGGCTGGTCAAACATTATATCCGTTTGAAATTGCCAGAATTCTACCGTCACTCTAAAAACGATGTCTTTTGTCGGTACACCTTCAGATGGATGACATTTAAATACGTAGATTGACGTGGATCGGACGTGAAGAGACAGTTTCAGCTTACGAGAAAATAAGACTTTACATTTCGTATCACAAAAGGTTTTCTGTCGGTTGTCTTGAAACAAATTTTGTTAAAAACAACAATACAAACGTACTGCCAACAAAGGCAATTTTTATTTTCGTATCTTTTTATTTCTAGGAGTTTTTTCTCCCAAATACCAGCATGTCTAAATCCTTTCACTACAAAGAAAACAAAATTATAGGAAGTTTCACGTCATTATGTTCTTATTTTTTGTACACACTTTCCCATTACTGACACGTTTTATTTTTAGTACAATCAAATAAATTGTCATGAAACACAAGTATTTTTTGAATATAGTCAATTTAATAATGACGCCTTTGCATTTTCTATAAAACTATGATTTTAAATATCATTTTTCTTCACATTAATGTGTAACAAAATTATATTATATTCGATTTTGGTATCAATTACAATATTATTCATCATACACGAATAATACGAAACATCTAGTTATCTACAGTAAGTATATAATAACTAATTGTTATGTAAATTACACCTTCTTGTATAATTTAAACATTGCGTTCATTAGCATACGCAGACTTTGATGAAACGATTAAAATTGACATATCAATAATATTATTAGTTGTATGAAAGTTATGTACAGCATGACTTTCTTTAATGTTAAAATCTCTTTAAACAATTTAACTATAAAGTAAACTTTATTTCTAAAAAAATAAGAAAACTTCAATTACCAAAATAAATGACCACTTATGAGCTTTCAGAAGCCTCAGAATATCTTCTCTCGTTTATATAAATAATAATACATATTATATTGTAATGATTTTAAATTATAGTTTAAACGTATTTAGGGTCGAGAGTTGTATAGCTTATTTAATATATTCTCTTCTATTAAGTTGTCATAGCTGGAGATTATTTTTAAGTTGCCGTCTTTAGTACTTACTAGGTGCAAGATTACAGAGATTTCCAAAAGTTGTGTCGCATGCCATGCACATATTAAATTATTTATTGATCAATCAACAGTTAAATTAATTATTAATGTTATTTTCAAAGTGATTGAATGACAGAATATAACAAATTCTTGATCAGTCTTACTTTTTTAAATGTGCAAAATCGCGAGAAATATGCAAAACATATCAATAGCACAATTTGAAGAATATTTTGAAAGAAGTTAAATATTCTTTAGAGAACAGTTTACCGCGATACGGTTTTGGTAATTTTATTTTGAGGCCGTTTACATTGTTATAAATTATTGTTCCATGGCCATTTTGTCTTTTATTACTAAATGCTACTGGTAAAGCTCTTTTATTTAAGAACACTTAATATCATATTCGTCTGATAAACGAAACCATAAAATAAGTACACTTAATATTCTGCGGTATTAAAATACGCTCTTTGTAATTACACTACGCCAATACCTAAATACTCAATTTAAATTTTACAGAAGTTTTAATCGGAAAATAGGAGAATCTGTCATAATTTTCGCCCACGAAAAAGTTTATGAACGCATTCAGACCAAATAATATATCATAAACTTTAAGTCTGAATATCAATATGAAAACTAATTAATGAATGCAACAATGAAACTCTCCTACCGCATAAACCGAAACATGGATAAAGTTTCTAAAAGTTGAGGTTTTACTTCACCAGCACATTACAGAGCGGCTTCCGTTTTCACTAACAGTTTTCACAACTTACCTGATATAATACCTCAGACGAGCGTAAGAAAAATACATAACGGGGACAAGTTATTTCATTATGCCTCGCCAAGTCACCAAAAGAATTAGGAATTCTCTTTGAGTCCAACAAATCCTTACGTACCATTTTAGTACTGAAAACTTTGTCAAAAGTAATGTTTGAAGCACGAGTTTCCGCTCAGAATTATGAAGTTCTTTCCAGCTTTTTTCTGCGTTTTGCGTTTTTTAGAGAATATTTTTTATCAGTACTGCTATATGTATAATGTAATTAGTAATTACTTTATGTATGCGTATGACACTCAAGTTTCATATATTTCAATGATATATGGCTTATTAATTATTTTAACTGTTTATAATACTTTGACCACTACGTTCGAATCCGACATTTGTTGATGTCCTGCAGCAATAAATTTTTTGGTTTAACTCTCTCACTTTATATTAATAGTATATATATTAAATGGATAATGATTTTGCGTCGTTTCAAATTTGTACAGTTACCAAATAATACGCCGATTTTTATTTTCCTATCCAATTTCTCGCTTTGACTTGCGTTTATATCGTTTGAAGGTTTTTTTTTTTTTTTGCATTGTAAATACTTAGCATCGGCTGAATGGAGTCAATACATCACATTAATTTAAACCTTTCGTAGCTCACTTCAAGCATGTTCAAACATAACACGGCTTATAGCACTAGAAGAGCTATGGTCATCTTCATTAAATATTAATCAGCAACAATCTATAATAATATCTTTTCAGTGTAAGTATAAATATATTAAATTTGGATTATTGAGATTTTGTACACTTCCATGTATTTTGTCACTAACGACCCGGGTTTCGCCTTTCGGCATCTTCAGGCATTCGTGTGCTCGAATGCCTGAAGATGCCGAAAGGCGAAACCCGGGTCGTTAGTGACAAAATACATGGAAGTGTACAAAATCTCAATAATCCAAATTTGATATTGAAATTCCATCAAGCACCCTCAGTCGATGTCTTAAATTATAAATATATTAGATTCAGTTTATATATTTGGGATTAATTTTAACTTTTAAGGGGTATAGATTAAAAATATTCAAGGAAAATTTAAATGGCACTCCAAATAAGAGATGCTTAAGTATTTAATTAAGCTAGTAATGCACTTTTTATGTAACATTAGTGAAAGCGTCATGTTAAATTATTCACATAGGAAAAGAGCTATTTTATGTTTACTCTGAACGACAATGGTCTTGCGAACGGGTTTAATTAAAAAACCTTTGATAGCTTTCATTCTCTTAGTAATGTGGAATTTACTTTCATTTGTTTTAGTGTCACGTGGCAATTGTGGTGTAGACATTCGTATTAGGATAAAACATATCGGTTTTAATATTACATATTTTTTGCTTGATTTTCGAAATTATGAGACAAAATTCTATGCTAGAGTCATGGAGGTATGTCAATATTTTATTATTAATTTACTATTATCTGCCTCTATCAATTCATAAATGAATAAACTAGTAGGGATATGGCCATTTTATATTACATATTACTTATTGGTCATTTATATTTATTAAATATCAGTGATTTCTTGAAAAATATTGACTTCAATATAGGGATTCCAAAATATTCGTCGAAATTAAATACTCTAAGTTCGAATATTCTATTGGAGTCTCTACTGCAATTATACAATAGCTGTGTAATAACAAAGTTATCTATTTTAAATGTATACTGTATGTATTCATTTGAGCACATCGATAATAATAAATAAAACAAAAAATTACCTTTTTAAATTAACTTTTACTACTTACAAAAAATATTTTTTTACAGTCACAATTAACCTACTTGAGCTTATATCTCACTTGATGTGAGTACATTTTTTTATTTCGGCGTCTGAAATCGTACAAAAATATACATGGATGACCTAGAGCACTCAAAAGCGTGCTTGGAATTCAAAAAATTTCATCCACTGACAACTACAGAGAGGCAAAGAGTCCATCGACCCAAATGAAATATAATGGGGTTAAAATACTTGCCGAGTTTTGCCGATCTCAAGTGCGGAGGAGTTCTTGACATTTCACAAGTGAATTTCATCGGACCAATTATTCACGGGATCATCGGCGAACAACAATTCCACATTTCTTCTGGCCTGGCATTCCATCTGGCTTTGTCTGACAACCTTATCACGAGTATACTCGAACATCCCAGTCGCTTTTATTCCGATTTCAATGGATATCAACAATAAGCACTTTTCCTTTATTAATCTTTGCTCTCTGTTTCGAAGCGGAGATATTTACATATAAAAGAAAACGTTGTTTGTGTGAAAGAGAATCGAGAACAATATATACCAACTTGTGTACACTTTGGTTATATTTTAGACACCATTTCTTCTTTTGATTAACAAAGTCGCAGTATTAGCAAACAAAAAAAATTCTCAGTGGCGTCTTTTATTTTTAGTACGTCCTGATTCTTCAACGTTTCTTATTTTTGTGAATTCGCTGAGCACTCTTTTATAAATGTTAGATAATAAAAATCTACATAGCACGTTATATAAAAATATACGAAAGCACAAATTTCTGTCATGGATATACCTTCAAAAGGAAGTTAAAATAATTTCCAAAGTATTCTTTCTTCTTATGAAATTATGTGCAGCATGTACAATTTCCTGACAATATTTATTGATAAGGTGTGTACAAACTCACCTGCAAGTATTCTAGCTAAGAATTGTATTACTAAAGATTCTGTCAGCCGAAGACTTTGAATGGGAATACAATAAAGAAAAACCCCTAACGATCACTCATTGTGGCTGTTCAGTAAGCAAACGTGTTAAACTTTTATCAAGAATTGTTTGCTGTATGGTTTTAACCTAAATAGTTTATTTTAACATTACCAGTCTTTATATGACGTTTAAGATTGGGTATTCATTAAAACCTTATTTAAAAACAAATTTTACGTTAAAGATATTAAACAAATAATTTTATGGTATACTTACAGAAATATTCTCTATTGTGTAAGAATTACTATACCTAAAAACAGATGGTATAAATTGATATGCAAAACTGCATATTTATTATATTGGCATCGGATGAAATTGTATTTTTTTTTATTAAATGCCATTTGAAAGTATTTTTCTACATAATACTGCTGAGATATAGAAATCATGCAATATTCTCGTCCCGTTTTGTAAGTGATGCGTCATTTGAATTTTCAGCAACGTATGAGTATGCCCATAATGTAAGCAAGCAAAATGTCACTTTATATTAAAATGAGAAAACTACACGCTCAAACTGGAGTTTATTGGAAATTTCCAATAATACGAAATCGACGTTTTCGTCCCACTGAGCAAATATTAAATACGCCAAAAACAACACGAACTTTGCCGGCCGACTTTTCTATTGGTTTTTGTACAAAACTATGTCAACTGTAAACTACTCAAAATCACATAGGTTGTGCACTTATTTATTGTGATGACGTAATTCGCATCATTAATGCAATAGATCATTTGTTTCATGATTGATTAAATACATTTTTTTTAAATAAGTTTGTTTTAACTTCTATTGGAAATAATTTATTTATTTAAAAATCGATTAAATATTTACCCAAACAACGCGTATGTTTTTCAAATGTATTTTACCGCTTTATCCTTAAGATACCTTTTTTATTGTTCGCCTAATATAATATATAGTTATTTAATGTAGTAGTGATTATCTCCATAATTGATTATCGTGCATGTATTCATATAACAAAATGTTTTGCATCTTAATCAGCTACACCCTTATAATATAGACACGTACTAATTTTAATTTAATAACAATAATGGAAGATCTCCTACCTACTTTACACAATTCATTTTATTTAATTACTCAATAATATTAGTAGGTGATTAGAGAACTGCAATTTCTTTTTGCATATAAAAATTTCATTTAATTTTGGCTATAAATAATAATTCATTTTTTTTTGTTTATTGATTTATTGCGAAAAGTATGCATGCCTTGTACACAAATTAAGGCAGACAAATCGTAGAATAAAAACGGTCACATTCATAATCTTAATTAAAAGTTAGATATATCATAATATTAATTATATTACAACAAATTTAATCACAGCTAAAATAAATCTCTAGACCCCAAGCTATCGAGATCATCTCTGAGAAGTTGGGGTTGTGGCCCAGGTCTTGTAAGCGGCCGTCATGGCGAAGAAGAGAAACAGGCTGAAGAAACTGACTGCCTGACGTGCTGAGCCAGTCTGCATCGCCTCTGGACGTTCCCCTGGGAATATTAAATAAGTTAAATTAAAATTGGCTAATTTATTATTCTTCTCGGCAAAGTTTTACTATTCAGTTAGAATGTCGGCTGCGAAGAGAAGTCGAAAATACATTAAACATTCACGTAGTTAACATTCTATGTTCAGACTATTTATTATATAAATTTAGGATATCAGTATTGATTTTTATCTTGTTTTATCCTTCTATCAAAAAAACAACATAATGAATACTGTTTTCATTTAACTGTGAATCTAAATTATGTTTATGTTTCAAGCAACAAAATGAGTCACAAATAATAACAATGTTTATACATATTTCACTATTTTTAATTCAAAGGATTGCTGGTTTTGATCTGTTCAGGAACATTTTTTACTGATACCGTTCGACCAAGATTCAAGCGAGAATATTTTAATTGCATCGAATTGAATACTTTACATAGACTGAAATGACATTTATTTAGTAAAACTTTATAATAAAAATGCATATAATCAAAATATTTGATTCCACACGATAGCTATTTTGACATGACATCATGTAGTTCTGAAGTGATGCCAAAATAGCTATGAACTGTATAACGACCTATGGCCGAGTGGCCAACGTCGTCGTGTCACGTGCTCAAATCTCACTACGGACAGTTCCATTGATTGATTCTACATCGATTTATGGACTTGTGTTCGAAGACATTTATGTCTGTGGTCAGGTTAGGCAACTAAATGACAGTTCTCGTAGAAAAATAGGTTGATGCTTACCATTGGGATCCAATCTGCTCATCAAGATCGGATATGGTTTAAGAAAATGTATTACTTTGTGGAACTAAATAATTTGCTATTTTTCACCTTCATTTTTATCAAAATTAGCAAAATATTATTTACCACACTTACCTTTGTACATGTTGCTATAGAGAAAATAACGCTTTGTAGACGAAAATAACGATGTTCACATAAAATTACTGTGAATTTTTATTAACATAATGCGTACAAAGTTGTACGAAATGTGAAACACTTTGACCATTATAAAATATTTTCTACAAAATAAAAATAATAAAATCATTTTGCAAAAATGCAGAAACACAACATTTTGTACGTTGAAGATTTATCAGTGCCCGTATTCACTAGTTTTATTGCTTATCTCAAACAAGTTAGCGTTCTTTCATACTTTTACCTGCACAATCATAGTGACTTATGCATTTTGCTGATTTGAAAAACTTTCATATAGCTGGGGACTATGTGGAGCATTCCCCAACTATTTTATTACCTCTCGAACTATCATTCGTTTTACGGTAGATCAAATTAATCTCCCAGTAGTGCCGAGACTGCATGAGAACTAATTTTGTACTGTGCTCTTAAGTAAGTCATGATGTAACGTTTCAATGTTTTTGTTTTATAATTACTTCAATATAGATTTTTTCAATATAATACATTTTATTTAAAATCTACTTTAATAGCGATAATCTAAACAATCTACCATTATTTATATATACGGTGTTTTTCTTGATTAATACGTCTGTCTGGCTTCCTGTAACACACAACACACACACTGCTTGTCGTGCACATCAAATACATTGAGAAAATTATATTTTATGCGATGAAAGATTTTTTTTATTTGACGAAATACATTGCACTGAGCAAACAAACATGTTGTGTCATTTATTTCAATTCTTCCACTCTTCTTAAATTAACCGCGGTTCAAATATATATTACTGCAATTGTGAATTACAATAAAAAAATTAATACTAAAAACATACATACCGTTCAGTACGTGAACCCTCACACTAGCGACGTCTGCGTTGGACGGGCTGCAGGAATACTTTCCAGAATCTGACGCTGAAGCATCCTGGATGAGCAAATATGAGGTCGTCGCTTCACCTTTGTCAGTAATCACCGAGACACCGCCACGAGATGAGTCGTAACTGATAACCTATATAAGTAGAAACCAAAAATAATCATTCCATTTTCTTTTATGATTTATTCGATTTATAGGTGAATATTTACAATGAGAAGTCAGAATAACTGAATTGCTAAAATATGAGCACAAGGAGATTTTTATTTTACATAAAATAATTATCATGGCTTCAAAGATTTAGGCTTCTGTAAACAACAAACAACTCATCATATTATAATTGATTCCCTAATATTAACAATAATCTTTCAAATAAATGGAAATCGCAACATTATTTAATTTAATTATTTCCCTTAGTCGACGGTGACTTTTTGAATCAAATGAAGCAAGCATTTTCTAGAATCTACAAAAAGCTTTTGTTTTTCAATGTATATAATTCCATTAAATGAAAATTGATACACTCAACAAAGGAAATCTTTTTTGTGGCTGTTTTCATTTCAGATGAAAAAGGTTTTTTCGGTCAACCTTTTTTGCAAGAGAAGCAATACTTTCCAAATGTACATTGTATACTCGACAAAATATTATTTACACAAAAATATTATAAAGTTTGGTGGGCAAATCATGATTTATTAATCTTCAAGGATGTTTTTTAATTACACTAATGGCTCTGTAGGGCAGCTCAGAACATTAGAATAATATTGTTCTATATTCTTAAATACTGAAAAGTTTATTTTGACCAAAAATAAACTTTTTTTATATATTGCGTCCTCGCACATTCTTTTCTCTCTATATTTATTATGGAAGCAAAACGAAGTGAAATCATTTTGCTTAAAAAGATAATCTTTTAATGGATTTTCAACTTTTACAAAATTGATATAATTTAAGACATCGACTGAAGGTGCTTGATGGAATTTCAATATTAAATTTGAATTGCTGAGATTTTGTACATTTCCATGTCAATACGAGTCCATTCGTGTGCTCGAATGCCTGAAGATGCCGAAAAGCGAAACCCGGTTCTTTAGTGACAAAATACATGGAAATGTACAAAATCTTAACAATTCAAATTTTACTAAATAATTTTATAATACCATCAAAGAAAATGTATTCATTATATCCATATATGGTCACGTTATGTAAGTGAAATTCCAAAAAAGCAAGCAGACTCTGTTAGAAGTCTGGGACTCATAAAAAAGAATTTCAGGGAATATTGTCTTTAGAAGTGTGTGAGGTAAAAAATAGGTAAAAAATTAGATGAAGAGACCTGAAGAAGGAAATCAATAGACAACGGCCGGTATCTTTTTCAAGGATAGCGAAGAATAGATTCTAATGGAGACAGTTGAATTCAACGGAGTTTGGCTTTAGTGAAGATCCTCAGGCATGAGGAAATATTACGATTAAGAAGCTGAAAAAGAATGAAGTTCTTAAAATTAAATTTAAATAAATCATTTTAGAATACAAATGGATAAAAAATCTTTGCATTGAATTTTCTTTTTCTGTAATATTGTTTAGAAAATTACGTCTTTTTCTTTTACATTTGATTTTGACAAACTTTTGTCAAATAATTTGGCGGATTGCATGCCGAGTTCAAGTAAATAAAAAAAAAACTCAAAAAAACTATATTCTGTGATTATATCAACATAATGCTACTTCCATCGACATCACAATGTTAGGAATCAAAATATACTGACTTACTTAACTCCAAGTACAACACTTTTCACGCATTCGCGTAGTTTTTTAAGATAACTGTAATTAAAACTTGGTCAAGCATAATCTGGTGATATAAATGACCATTCAATATCATTAGAGACGAAAACCTACTAATCAATCGTGTTATTTTATTGCTACACTTTTTGATTGCAAGATATGAACCTTTAAAATTAAAACTAATTAATATCGTAGATCGTGTAAGTTTATTTTTAGGCCATATAGTAGAGAATAAATGATTAAATACTGCTTCATTTTATTGACATTTGCGTGAATTCATTTTTGCTTTTAATTACCAAACATTAAGAAAGCTTTCTTTACTATCCGTCTTATCATTATGTTATAAATTTGAATATACTGAATCAAAAGATTTGGAAAAATATTTCAATTACCTTATTAGACAATCGAGTATGAGCTAAAAATATTTATTCATAATAATAATATACATTGGAGAACATTTTGAAATATAAATATGATATCAAATTTCCAAACTCTATGAATTCACTATTATTTCGGCTGAGAGCGTTCAAGATTTAGAAAACGTATGCAATTACATTGTAACAAACATCTTTAGCGAATAGACCGACATCGTTTATATGAAACCTCTTTGATCTTAGCAACAGAGGACACTAATGTTCTTCCGCCATCTGTCCTATTGAGGACGTCATTTTTACCTTTTTGTGGATTTTCTTCCGCCCGGAGAACTCTTTAGACCTTTTTGAGGGCTAGTTCTTTTTTCAATCTCACTCAAAGGGTTTTTTATATTATATATTTTATTAAAACGTGCATGTAAAGCCAATGATGGGTCGCAGGGCTATTTTTTCGCAGCGATATTCTTTATTTGGAAACATTTTATTACATTTCATTTTTTCAACAAAAAAATACCCAATCATAAATACTTATTTTATTAATGAAGACTAAGATTATTTTTACAAACACATTTTTAAACTCTGGTAAATTAGACGACTTGCCCGAATTTACGGTATCTTTTTTTGTTACAACACGTGTTGTGTTAATGACAACAGTTCACACCCACTCGATGCTCTAATATATAATCTGGATTGTTATTTTCAGTCGTGTATTGCTTACCTCGCCCTTTTAGCGTGCAAAATTTGTTTGAGTCAACAATTCAAAACATTCGTTGTATTGTATTTCATTCCTATTTCAGTTCATTACCCTTGCTGATGAAATACCTAGTTAACTTCCTGCTTTGCACATAAATTTATGAAAATTACGCATACATAAACTTACTTAAAATTAATATTTTTTTTTTCTATATGAGGTCTCTTCATAACGTGTCTAAAATTATAAAATCTTAATTTAGCACTGAATTTTTGATTTTGTAATGCCATAAAAACTGATATCTATTTTCGCTATTTTATAATGTATATTAAATTGGTCGTTTACAGTAAGATTTCTGAAACGTTCTTTAAAAATTTTAGAAATATTCGTATATATTCACATAAAAATAAATGGAATTATTCAGCAAGATACACATACTGAAGCCAAATTAAATTTTTAATTTAATAATTAGTTAATTCGTTTTTAATTAGGTATCTTTATTCGGTAATTTAGCTTAATTGTTTTGTGAAGACCCTGAATAAGAGGCAACAAAAGACATTTCGCTGACCTTATGAACAAACAAAACGTTTCTGCGTGTTATCTCTAAACACATTTCTCTCGGGCGCAGTATTTTTAAGACTATTTGTTTGAGGGCATTTATGAACTTTCAGTGACGTCAGTCGACCCCGGAAATGAAGCGTGCGTCATTTTGCACCTGTGTCCGCGAATTTTCCAAGCGGGACAAGCTCCGTGGAAAATCGGGACATATAGCAATATCGCTTTGATAAATGTGACACATTTGTCTTCAAAATGTATACTTATTATTGTATTCTTTACCATCATCAGTACCGTATTCAAGATATTCTTCAATTGAATTTTTTCTTAGTTTTTTGTAACAATTTCTAGATAAGATAGTAGTAGGTCAAGATTTTTTTATGTGGCATTATGAACCTCATTAATTAATATTGAAGAACGATTTTTCCTCAATGAAAACTAGTTTTTAATTGATATCTTGGGTACGTCATTTTGCGATAATACTTATAATATTTTAGAATCATGATAAAGATTTACAACAAGTAGTGAGGTAATTTAAATAATAAGTAAGCTGTGACTTTTTAATGTGCAGTTGTTTATGAACACTACTATTCGTTTATTGTAAAAAATATTTGAAACAAATCATTTTTATATATTTATGTATTATAAGAATATACTTCCTTAAGATTTCGTAATACACCTGCTTCGTGAAGACAATTATTTTCTTACTCTTGTGATTGGGGGCGCCACTGTATCCTAAGTAAACGTCGTTACGGAAACAGCGGTGAAGTGACTGCCTGCGGTGTTTCATAGCATTTTGTTAAATTTAGTCAATAATCGACTTGACAGCGCTTCGACGCCATTTCGATATGACATTTAAAAAATATTTTTTTTCTCCAATGATACGCACCCGTACACTTTCAAATAAATCATAAACAAATTTTAATGAAATTAAAATTGGTAACTTTGTTATTCCACTGGCTTTGTCACTGACGTGACGCGTTTCGCCTCTTTAAGAAACATCTTCAGACCAAGTTTATCGCAAGGTTATTTATTTCTAAGGTTACAATGATTCTAATTCTTAAATTAAAAATTATGGGTAGATTGGGTTTGTTTTGTTCTACTGGACGAGGGGAGGGGGATAGACATAAACAACAATAAAGTAGATACAAAACATGAATTTATAATTACAAGCTTTTCTTACCTCATCTTGATGATACCAAAAGATATATGCCGGTGGCTCTGGGCTGTACCTTAACAAGCAGGTGAGATTAATGGTGCTCCCACGGCCTACGTGGAGGTCTGGACCGCCGAGAATGGTGGCCGTTGGGACTGCCATAGGAGAAAACCATCGCAAAATTGCAATTTAATATGAGCGTCTTTGTAATATTTTATACAACTAGAGTTTCCATAAATTTTTATTAAGATAAACCAGTGTTACTGTGTGCATTAATTAAAAGAATTAATATTTACTTTTTTTCTTTATAAAGGTGTACCAAACATTTGTATTAAACTCAGGTTCTATAAGTATTGCTTGAATTATAGTTATAACAAAATAAGCTTAACAATGATGAGTAGGTGTATGAATAAAGCGAATCAAACGAACCATTCCAAACTCAACTGAAATGTTATTAAAGTCAAAATTTGCATAAGTATTTTCACTAAGTCGTTTTGCAAAAACCTTAACATATATATAACAAACGTTTTGTGATTTTTCATATTGCAACCTTCTGTCGTAAGCACCTGGTTTTTGGAAAGCTTACGTAGTGCGTTTATTTTCGTTATTGCAAAGGTGTCACTCTATATATTATTTTATTTAGAATATAAGTGTAACATCTTTCTGTCCCACTCATTTTGCGACTTCTCCAGCTGTTGCGATTTTCTTGGAAACGACAACTTTGAATCGAAAAACTATTTTATGTGAATCTGTTTCACGGAGCCGCTTTTGTCAGGCGGCGTCACATGGTGAGAATATTTTACAAGTTTTCCATCACAGAAGTTTGAATAAAGAAACTAAGCTAACTACCTCCCGAAGTGGGTTTATGAAAGTGCTTCAGTAAATATTTATTGCCTTGGACCTTCGTCTTAAAAGTTTCTTTACGGCGCAACTTAAGCTGACACGTTTGATAGAATGTAAAGTTAACGATCAAAAGAATGAGGTTCGAGAAGCGAAACGTCTTTTATACACCTTTTTAAGAGTGATTTTTTTATTTCCTGCTCCTCAGTTTTACTGAATACATATTATGTAAGTAACTCTATTCCGTTTATCGTTAAAATACTTTGTATGTGTGATCTTTCTAAATAACTTACTCATATTTCAATCTATAGTAACCGTTTATAAATAATATTATTTTATGTAACCAATTTACGTTATTGAAAATTTTTCTTCGGGTGATTAATTGTTAATACAGCTTTTCCCTATTTTTAATTCACCGTATACAATATTTTCAAATCAAGTTTAGCTTATAAACCTCACAAATGTGACTTATATTACATATATCATGACTATTTACCAGATCTAGGTTCTTATGTTGACAATATTAATTCAAATTAAATTGTATAATATGATATTGTTAATTTAATTAACCCAATCCCTTTGTGGCGGCTGTGAATATGAACACGGAAACTACAATAACAAACATCGCTCTAATTTGAGACTCACCGACAATGTTCAGATTGACGAAGTAACTCCTGACAGGCTGCGTAGAAACTTGGCACTCGTACATGCCAGCGTCACGTTGTTGTGCCCACTTGATGTGGAGCACCCAGTCGTCCGTGTCAGGACGGTGTGTCGTCTGAAACCGCTGATCCGACGTGTAAGTGTAACTGCCAACCGTCAATATGTGAATATCTCGGTGCCGTATCCACGATACCTGAATGTGACAAAAGAAAATGCAAATGAGAATTCATTAATTCTTTCCCTTGAATCGAATAAGATGACATGTAAATATTCTTCTTAATGCGACGCACGTATTTAAAATGACATGCTATTTTCAGCTTATTAATCCAACGACAATCAATGAAAATTATACATAATATTAACAAAATAAATTATTGTCAGTCTCAATATTGCAATAATTAAAATGCATACTTCAAAAGTTTTTTCACAACCATCATTTTTTGCTGTGCTTACTCCCAGTTTGGAATACATGGACTCCCATTGTAGTATTTCAACAGAATATGTTAAACGTTATATTGCTGCGAGCATTTCGGTTTTTCGATTTTTGTAATATACTATACATAACAAGAAAATTTATTTAGTTAGCTAGTCGCTCTCGCTGTTGATATTTGTAATGAAAACCATCTATAAGTAGATACAAAATTTCAGCATTTTTAATACGTGTCCAAATAAATCACGGCAGTCAATACTGCCAACAAAATATCCTTATATTTTCAAATTTCGCAAACTATTCAACATCATCACATGGTTGTCCTTTCTTGAAGTACCGTTATCAATTCTAGTGTTTTTCGATCAGCACATTCTTTAAGAAATTGTCCTGTATATAAGTTGTTAGAATGAGGGTTATTGACAATTTCAAATACCGTATATTGGCGCTCTCTAAAATATTAAGAGGCCAAAAGGGTGTTCTTGGAGATCACTGAGTGAGCGAACGCTTGAAAATTGGCTGACGAATACAGCATCGGTATATCGAGAATAAAAGGAGCGTTAACCCTAGGCGAACCCTTTGTCTTATAGTGGATCAACTCTGATGGGTCATAGGTAGGTATTAAATATAATAATGGATCAGAATTTTCGAGAGACAGAACTACACTTCATAAGAAAGAGATCAATGTTTCTCACAAACTAAAGATTGGCGTAGCCGTGCTACGCCGTAGCTTATTTTAAAGCATACTTCATTTTATATTGGATATAAATGAAATTTTAATTTAAGACATCGACTGAGGGTGTTTGATGGAATTTCAATATCAAATATACAAAAAAGTCTTTCATAATCGTACGTTCTGTTAGCCACAGTCATTCGATACCAATAAAAATAGTTTGACGACGATGGTAATATTATTTATTATTTCAATATAATTTTAAAAAAAGTTGAGTCATTTTATTGGTAGAACTCGATCACATTGAGGTTAAAAATAGCATTATAGTCGGTTGCACAATAACTATGCTGTTTACTTTTAAGGTGTTAACTTAATGTCAATTCTTGGTGGAAAGACATTATATTTTTAAAAATAAAACACAATTCATTTGTACTACTGTTTGGTTGAAATGTTCTGTCAGTATCGCGCATCGTCATAACTATAATGAATAACCATCAGCTATAATTTAAGACATCGACTGAGGGTGATTGATGGAATTTAATATCAAATTTGAGTTATTGAGATTTTGTACACTTCCATGTATTTTGTCACTAACGACCCGGATTTCGCCTTGGAAGCCATTAATACAAGTGTACAAAATATCAATAACTCAAACTATCAACTAAATTACATAATTCTTATAGAACTCAATAATTTTTTTCATTTAATACAGAGATTTCTAACCTTTATGCTACAAAGTCTTACCTATAAAAAAAATCCGAGCTTCCCTATATAATTATTCCCATATTTTTTAGTAGATTTATATTTCATGTGCTAGTTGGTGCTCTATTGAAAGTATTGCAATTTTTTTAATCTAAAGTTTCAATATTAAATAGTTTTTTTTTTTTTTTCAATTTTGAAAACACAACTGCGAGGAAAAAATTTCAATATTTATGACCGAGTCTCCAAAATTATATTTTTTAATAAATTGCAAAAGTTCAATCTTCGCCACCCTTCCACAGATCTATTTCATTATATTGAACAGCATAATTTTTAATTTTTCCTGATCAATATCACCATGATAAATGCTATTTTCCACCGAAAAGTACGCAAAATGAAATGGTTTAGGGTAGAAAAATCTTTTATGAAGTAAAATATGTGGAAAATATTCGTGAATGTCCAAAGGAATCGTTGGAATAATGGTTTAACGATGACATGTTGCGAGCTGTCAAGTCGGCCGTCATTATTCCTTTCATACAAAATGAATAGTTTTGTTTCTCAAGTTGGTAGTTTATCAAGAAAATCAAATTCATTCACTGAATTATTACTGTCACGTTACGATATGACGTTTTATTTATTTGTAGATATTTTGGTATAAAAATTATCTTTTATAATTGGAAAATTTCGCACCTACCATGGCCATAGTCCACGCCTCCTGGGCTGGAAGCCACTACCTTAACGTTTCATAGTTTATGTTAATTACATCCCACAACAAGTCTCTACTGAATTGAAGCCATTATTTTTCTCCACATTGTGAATATTATACCCAATATTAATACTGAGATATAGAATTCAAGATTTTGTAAAAATTGTATCTTGTCAAAAGCAAGGCCAAGAAAAATCCAATATTTGTCAGACCAAAAATAATTGGTCTTTTCGTAAACTTAAATATACCTACATGGAGAAAAAATAAAATTCGTTTTTATACAACCAATTGATCTTATTTTTATCTTTTTTCTCATTATATTTACACGCTTGAATAGTTTTACGAGATATTTTTTTATGTGAGCACACCGCAATACTTTTGATACTGATCAAGTTGCTAGTATTTTCTTTTTAAAATAGGAACGAGTAATTAAACTTGACAGATTAATCTGTTATTTGACGTTCTATAATGTATCATGGAAATGTCAAGCATAATTCAAATAATAAAATTCATATTGAATTTGCTTCGCGACAACTTCTTTTAACCATTCTTTACTGAAACGCCGAAATCTATGGAAGTCCATTTTAATGAAAACATTCTCAATAACCTTATCTTTAAAACATTTGGAAATCGGCTGTGATAAATTTCTATGTATTATTTTAAAAATCTATAATAGCTTTGTGATAGATAATATTTTTATAAGTCGAGGATTTGCGACATTATTACTTATAATTACGTAACAATATTAGATACATTTTACTAAAATTTATAAATTACTAGTGAGTACCCGTCACGCATTGAAATGCCACTCAAAGAAAGAAAGGGTTTGTGTACTAATTCTCTGCACGTGCTGAAAATTCATAAAATTACCCGGTCCGAGCCCAGCATCTTCTGGCCCGGCCCGGCCCGAACCCGATTTCAATATCTCACTTGTTACCCAAACACGACCCGCAGCCAAGATTTATTTTTCTCGTCCCGAAAAAAGCCTGATTTGTTTTTTAGTATACTTTATACTTTTCAAACAATATACGTTATTGTTTCCATATTTACAACGATATTTATAGCACACGTGAAACAAATTATTAAATTTATAAATACTATTTATTACCTTATGGCTGGTTCATGACCCGAATATACGACGAAATATTTTTCATAAATTTGTCCTTACCCTTATACCTTACCTTTTTTTGTTTGGTTCAGAGATGTCGCTAGTTGTAATAATTTTGATTTTTTTTAGATTTTAAACTTTTTTATTCAGAAACCTTCACAGGTGTGCACACAACTAACAGGTGTGCACACAACTCACCAAAGTTTGATCGAAATCGGATGAATGGTTAAGGAATGCATAGAGTACAAACAAACAACAAATCATCATTTTTATATATATAGATAATTTTATATCGTGCTTGTTTAAAAAATAAATAACCCAAACTTTCTAAAACATGCTAAGTTAAAAAATAAATTGTGAATGCTTTCTTTAGTTTCTTTTTTACGTTAAGCGATCCCAAGAGTAGAAAATCCTAAACAAGTTCAAAAGTAAAGGAAAACTTACAACTTTATATAGAAGTCAATCAATTATTCATTGTACGTTTGAACTTTTCTAGAATAAACTACATCTATGTACATTGATATTCACCATACGACTAACACTTTACTGATAGATTTATCAGCGTTAACTGTTTTACTTTATATTGTCACAAAACACTACGGATTAATGACTATTAACTAATATTAACTTGTTACCTTTCTTTTAAAGGTTCATTCCTTGACTCCATTAAACAAATTAATTGAACCTTTATACTTTTAATGGAATAAACTGCCTTTTACATTACACTATAAAAAACTATTTATAAATTAGTTGCCAATATAAAAGCTAAGTTTTTTTATTTAACGTATCTAAACAAAATATAGTTAATCCATTCTCAACATTTGTAATTAAGTATATTTATATTAAGATGAACGTTCATGTATATGTGGATGGAAGGTTTAAACCACGGGTGGCGAATGTTTGACTTTGTATGTTGTTTATTCATTTCGCTTGCCTTTCGTAAAAAATGACTAGTGGACGTACCACGGGTAAGTTAAGGTCTTTGTCCCGATGATTGCGCAATCACTCCTTTGATATTTCACGGTATTTTATTATACTATAAATTATTAACTTAAAACGCTCTATAATTTTAACATAATCGAAACACGTGTCACATTTAGAAAGCCAGTGGAATAGCTAAGTTATCAATTTTAATTTTATATTAAAAATGAATTTCCCCAAAGCTCTAGCGCCGAATCTATCGAAAATATTAAAGTAGCCAGTATGGAAAAAATTGCTCATTCGTGTGCTCGAATGCATGAAGATGCCGAAAAGCGAAGCCCGGTTCTTTAGTGACAAAATACATGGAAATGTACAAAATTTCAACATTTCAAATTTTACAAAATTACTTTATAATACCATCAAAAAAAAATTATGCATATTTATATATGGTCACGTTATGTAAGTGAAATCTCGTCTAAGAAAGCAAACAGACTCTGTTAGAAGTCTGGGACTCTTAAAAGATAATTTTAGGGAATATTGTCTTAAGAAGTGTGTGAGGTATGTGAGGCTAGTAAAGCATAGATTGTAATGGAGACAGTTGAATTCAACGGAAGTTTGTGCCAAAATACATGGAAATGTATATAATCTCAATAATTTTAAATTTCAGAAATTTTAATTTAATATTAATGTATTTAAGTACATATCCAATCACAAGTGCCCAAAAACTGAAACAGTTCATATTTACTTGAGAACTAATGCAAATAATATATACACAGAATACATCAAGACAAAGTTTTTCTCACATGAAAAAACGTTTTGAAAATTTTATTTCTCACAAAAACAATTTAAACAAATACAATTTTAACACAAGATCAAAAAATCCCTCGTTAAAAGTCATAAAATGTATATATACAAAATAACAAATTTTGCAAATGGTAATGAGAACTGATAAGTGTTTTATTTTTAATTAAACGACTTATAAATAATATGCTAATTACAATTTCATATATATTATTACAATTTCAATCAACGTATATCACTTTTAAGGTGTTAACTGTCAATTCTTGCTGGAAAGACATTATATTTTAAGAAATTAAACACAATTCACTTGTACAACTTCCACATGTTTATAATTATCAGGACCGGTTTCGCTCATCAAGAGCATTGATAATGCTCAATAATAATATCTTGAGAATTACAAAACTAACCTACGAAATGAAATATTATTAATAATTGGTTTCAAAACTAAATTTAGCAGCTATGTTTTTAATAAGCTTTATCCTTAATTCTAAAAACGTATCCTTTTATACCACAAGTGAACTGTGACAAGTTAACTAATCTCTACAAACAGGCGCTACACACCGTGATAATATTGCTGCGAAATTCTTCCAAGAGTGGATCAACCACTGCGAATTAAGATAACATTAAAAACTCCATTTTAATATCTTAAAATAGTGTCGTATTAATTACTCACTGTCACAAGTATTAAGACTGTCAACCTTTCTCATTTAAAATTAGATGCGTGAACAGCTTAACTTGAACAAAATTATGAAATTCATCTGCTTTACCGTGATAAAAGGTTCCAACCTTTTTGTGTCCTACTAATGATCTGCTAGAATTAATTATAATAGATGATTGATATTCATTTTAACATTTAGTTAATCTATATGACAAACTTGTATTCAACAGAAATATGGTTCACTTTTAAGTGTATGATTTGTGTATGAATACATTTATGCACTACAATATTATATTTCATATAAAATCCCAATTGCAACTATTCTTTCCATTAAAATTTTCTATTTAGCAATTTCTATGTTATATTGAACAAAGCTACATCAGTATTTTTTTGATAAGCCCGGTTGAATATGAATTTGGTAATGTACCGTTCCATTTTTGAAAAATAAATTAATAACAAGAAAGCAGTGATAATATTAATATCAATAATATGATGTGATGTTGATTAGTGATTGAATTGGCATTTACTTGGTAGAACTCCACTATGATATGGTAAAAATAGTACTCAGTTCAACAATTTCATTAGTTTGTTTATAGCTATTTCGGCTTAACGCCATCTTCATAACTACTGAGATGAACAGAACGATGGCGTGAAGCCGAAATAGCTATCAACAAAGGATAAAAAAAAATTAGCACTGAACATTCTTTTATGTTTACTCTATGATAGTTTATTCATCATTATTTGATTTTAATAAATTCATAGAACCATTGATTGCGAATTTATGAACTCTTTCAGTTTGTAATACTTAAGTATTACTTTTATTAAGACGTCGTCCTTAAATTTTCGTAATAATAACACTAATTCTGCATTTTTTAACTATGTACGATTGAGCAATAGAAATTCACGTCAGGCATCATTAAGAAAAAATACAGAACACATTTGACGCACCCGTCTCTCATAATACGAATTGCAAAAATCAATGTGAAGAAACGTCCAGCTGTAGTTTTTACCTCTAAATCGGAGAACCAAGTACAAGAAATTAACGTCAGGCAACGGCATTCAGGCTACGCACGCCAAATATTTAACATAAGATTACCATAATAGTATATATATTATTTATCATACTATTACTAGAAATTTTTGAGACTTATTTTAAGCTTTGAACGGCTACGGTTACAGTTATGGTATTCATAATCATGATTATAATTTATTAAAAAACAATTTTTCAATCAAAGTATTATTATTTCTTCCATTTAAGTTGTTATCTGGAATCCTGAAATAGGGTTTGTAAATAATCACAAATAAAATGTTTTGTTGTGAACGTACATTTTGAAAATGGAATAAAATGCCAATTTCTGGCGATAAATTACGGTATTAAGATATCCTTTTTTGCTCGTTTGATATTAACCTGTTATCAACATTTTTGTTTGTGCACTTACAACAGTTTTACGGGTATTGCTGAGTTTTGTCGTGTTTTCGTTTTCGGTTAAGCGGTTCGTTCGCTCCAATACACAGTAAAAAGTGTTTCGTAAAAAGTATGACTTATTTCATTCGATCACATTGGATGGGAAAGGTTTTCAGCTATGGATATTATTAACAGAAGTGACAGAACTCGAAAAGCCTAGAAGAAAATAGTATTGCAATTCAAAGGGTAGAAAAATGAACCCGTCTCACGATACCGGGAAACACGTCACAGCCTGGCATCGTCTTTAACTTACTTAAATCATTCTAAATGAAGGAACATAAATCAAATTTTGTGTGCAATGCTTATGTATAGAACGTTATTCTTATGTACGGAATGATTCATTTAAATATATGAAAAGATGCTATTCTTCCTTATCATTTCACTTTTCAAAACATTTTTATAGCTCTGTATTGTATTTAAACTAAAAAATATATATTTAAATGAAATATGTATTTCATACACTCGTCAAAAAACAAGGTGATGGTGATAAATAATTAAAAAAAAAATTCTTAAAGCAAAACTAATTCATTTATTAAAAATCAAAAATTGATTATTTTTTAGTTCATTGAATTCATTGTTGTATTATGTTCTAAATTGATTTTTAGTAGTTAGACACAAAATTAAAAGTTAATCATTTATATATATGTATCATTTTAATTATTGTATTAACGAACTAAATTATTCTTGTTTTTTATAAATTGGTTCCAGAAATTGACGCGTAAAAAATACCTTACTTCTATATAATTTCATAGATTGTTTCTGAAAAAAATCTTTTATTGAAAGAAACAAATAAAAGGTAAGATGTTTTTGTTGAAAACATATGTAGACAAATGCAAAATAAGATTTTGGTTTGTACGCGCCTTTATTTCACTCCTCCTGGGACAACTGCGCAAGTTTCGTCATCTGGTTAGAATACTTCGCCAGTAATACATTTATTGGGAAAATAAAGAAATAAACTAGTCTAGGGTGATTAAATTGTTAACAGTTTTTAAAGTAAAACACTTTTAAAATATATTTTTTTAAAAGAAGTAATCGCGTAAAAGTGAATATATCGCAAAAAACTAACGGTTTCATCCCAACAATTCGTGTAAAAGTGAAATCGCGTAAAAAGTGGAATGGAGATATTAAAAGAAAAATCTCTATCAAAAAATAATTTTAATGAAAATACTACTTTTAGACTATCAAAAATCTCGTAACCTTTAAAAACGCTTAAGTATCCTTTTGGAAAGTTGTATTATAACTATCTTATACCATTTATGAGAATAAAAAAGTACCTTTATACCTTGAAACATTTCTAGGGAAAGAATTATACTCCGTTAAATTATTTTTATCTACTTACAATTTAAAAACAGTTTTAATGATTCTTTTTAAAATATGTTCATTAACAGCATACTTTTGGGTTTTGTTCTTTTATTTATCATTTCAGCCAGACAATTTAAAAAAAAACGTTGAATTCCATGATAGGTTATTAAAATATATACATATGAGAGGAATTACTATTTTTAATTTATTCGTCGAATGTTTTATTATCACTAAAGCAGTTTAAGGTCTTTCTAGTATGTATAACAATAAATTCTTATTTTTGCTTTTATAAGATATTTTTCATTCAGAACTTAGCTGATTTTTCATATATCTGTTTTTCTATCTCATATTTGAAATTAAATGCGTTAAGGAAAAAGTCTTGCTATGAGATAATCGACTTTTAAGAAAATCATGAAATTTAACCCTCCCTATTTATATACCTTAACTCAGCGGTTTCCAACGTTTATACTACAACGCCTCCCTTACCTTTCATTTTTTTAATCGATATTATAATATAGACACGTTTTAAATAATAAAAACTTTTTTTTTTAAAAAACTGATAAATATAATTAACAGAATAATAACAAGATTTTGTGGCGTAGCCAGAGATTTTGCCCTCCCCCCACCACTTTTCCTCCAAAAATGATTTCAAATTTACAATCGAGTTGGATTAAGGGTATTTTTAAAATTACTTACTATTTATTTTAAATCTTAAATTATCACGGCACAGAAAATTGTGCCGCAGGAGCAAAATTTGTATATACAAATATAATTTCTTGAAAAATATGTACTGTATTTTAACAATTTGTCATTTACAACTGTTATATTTAATATTAAATATACATATTGTCCGGCAGGCTTGTTTTTGAAATACGTCAAAAAATATTGTCTTCTTTATATATTTATTTATTTAAAAAAAACGCAAAAATTATTGACGTCAATCCATTAATACATTGCGCATTAAAATTGTAAATTAATTTATGACAAGATATTCATCAGATTTACATTAACACAACATTAACTATTCGTAAAGAAAAATTATAGCAAAATCTATTTTATCTGCCAGTTGGTGTTATATTGAAAAACATTTTTAATCGCAACTTGCTCACTGTCAATGTTAAATAGTTTTTTTAATAATTTCAACCACAAAATGATAATTCAACATCTGTTCACAACATTTGTTTCTTTCTGTCTCGACATTGAGACTTCATGATTATCTTGAGATTATTTTATTTTTTTTACATACGATAATTTCTGTTCAAAAATGCTGCCTTTCAAGAGTACAATTTGTTAATGAGTAAAATAAACATTCATTCACTGAATTTTTACTGTTTTGCTACGATATGAAGTTTTATTTATTTGTAGATATTATTATATGAAAATTATTTTTTAATAACAAAATGTTGGCGCCTCTTGGTTGGAAACCACTGCCTTAACCATTATTTATATAAGTGATCACTTTGTGAGATTTGTTAATCATTGACGAATTTGATTCGAAGTATTAGTAATTATTTTTTATTATAATGTTAATGATGAGTTTTTGCCACTAATAAATATGAACCAAATTGACTTAGGTAATTCATATTGATTTCTTCAAATTACGTAACAAATATAGTGAATATGGGCTAAGCTTGTTTTTTTCAGACAATATACCGTCCTAAAATGTATCATAACTCAACATCTGATTTTCAACTTATCGGCTTCTGTCACTATGCTGACGATATATTGTTTTTACATAAAACAATAGCTTGTTTTCCTTATTGAACATATAATTTCAACTGTAAGCCACTTTCCAAAGTATTCATAAGACAAAAAATACTTAAATAGTGAAATAGGATTATTATTTTATTTATAAACATCTTACAACGAAGGCAATAACAAAAACATCGTTTTTTAGTATTACAAAGATTTTTTTAATTTCCATAAAATCGACAAGGGACACATTCAAAATCGTGTACAGTTCATATATAATATTATATTATATGCCGAAATGTTTATAACGTAAAATCCCTACGATCGGAAGAAGATTTGTATAAGCTCATTTTGGCGTGGGCTTTCCCTTTCCTCTTGTCCTTTCCTTATGGAATATTTTATCTGATTTCAAAACGTACCTAGAATCTGTACGTGACAGAATTCTCAAATGATATGAGTGTACAAAGAAGACAGAATAGAATATGATCTCTCGTATAATGAATATATCACTTGATGGATGTGCGTGTGGAGCAGTTCTTTTTGGGTTAGTGTATTGTAATGGAAACATCACGAAAATTTCGGATTTATCTGATAACACTATTTCATAAAAATAGTGTATTATAGACTTTACCTGTAAAAAAATATTTTAATGAGAATTTCTAATACAATTATTCTCAAGAGTATTTTCTTTTACATATAGCGTAGTTGCTATTTTTTATCGAAGCCGTTTTACAACAGTCAAATAAATTGAATGTGTATGAAGCACTCTTAGTCAAAAACATTATGATTTCATTTCATTTCATTTTGAAATTGTTAAAGTACTGAATTTTAATTCGTCATTTTTCAAATGTGAATACGTTTTTGCAACAAGATACGAGCATTTTAAATTGACTTTTTACGGGCGTTTTTTACAAGAGTACTTCATTCAAAAGTATAAAGCCTCACGGGTCATTTCTAGAGCAAAAAATAATGTAAACGAAAAATGCGTAGATTATTATAGCATCCCTATTTTTCATACAGTGACATCGTTTAAGAAAAAATCAACCTCGGCTCGGAATATTTGGAAGGTTGCCTGATATCATTTAGGATAAATAGCGACCACGCGATATTTTGTTTTCTTGATAAGAAGTGAAAAAAACCATTTTGTGGCGAAGAAAGATGGTGTACATCAGGAAATGTATTGTATTCTTTTCGGAGAAAACTTTCGGCATAGCGAATTTATCAAGAATGCAAAATCTATATAGCCACCTCGTCGGCCTTATCACGTAAATAATTTAGATATACAAAACTTTTTAAAGAGCTTACAGAAGTCAAGTTATCAAAGTACCTATACAATATTTCCCACCCCTTGTTGTATGTTAAACTCATTTTACATTAAAATACAAGCTTCGTGTAAGTAAGAATGGTGAAGTTGTGAAACATAAGCAGCCATTATAACTTCGTAAATCTATTTTGCGAGACTCTCTTTGGCAAAACGGGGATCAAAGTCAACTTATCTCATCAGGAATTATTTTGAGTTTTATATTCTTCCAGTCTATCAAAATTTGTGTTGTTATGCTCATTTTGGTTATGTTGCGTCTAATAAATTAACTGATATTTATCATTATTGTTTTCTAAAGTTCTTTTTTTGAGTTACATCATTGATAGGAATGGTGTTTTAGGACTCAAAAAAATAAACAAAATATGTAAATCGAATACTTTTCGTATATATTTAATAGCTTAAGATTTATTGAAACCATAAATTAACACGAAAAAATAGTCTGCTAAATGCTCAGTATTTAAATATAGATGAAATTTTAATGATTAATGATAATATTAAATTCATTCATTGGATTCACAAGACCTTTCATGATAACAATTGTATTGTTTATGCTGCTGCAAAATATCTGTAATATTTTAATTAATTTTACTCAAACACCTATTTTTCTTCGAATGAAACCGTATTGAGAAAACATAAAATACCCTAGGCTATGAATATCTACCCATATCAACATCATCTACATCTAAACGATATTTTTTAGAAAAGGTATCGGTATTATAAACCATTTCGAAAAATTCGGAACGTGCTTCTTTCTACATATTTGATTTCTTTGCCGTTTGCAAGGTACCTACACCCATTTTATTATTTTGAAAGTTAATGGATTCACATACAGACGGAATAAAAAAACATAATAACATTGAACAGTACCTCTCTGTAATTTTACGTAACTAGAAAAAAATATCAATATGTAAACATTTTTTCGTCATTTTATAAATTTGTTTAACCTGCGTTCATTGCTAATGTGGACTACAATGGAGCATTTCAGCAGAACTTGTTGAAACATGAACTGATTGTAACTAATCCGCGCATTTTTTTTTCGCGCGTCTATTTTTGGAGAGGGTAAAGAAAGAAGACTGGAGTTAAGAAAGGAGTTATCGTTGGCCAATCACCTGATCTACGCCATGTTTTAAGGATCGGATAATGAATGAGTTGAGAGGAATGAAAACAACTCGTACGTTCATTTATCTGAATACAAATACAGGTAGGCTCGAACCCATGGTAGTCAAAGCATATTTACCATCGTACGCCCGGAAGGTGGTGGGTACACCAGTACCGGAGAGTAAACGGCTTCTGTACTGCTGGACGCACTCATAACCCAGAAGAACCCTGCCCTGGATGACGAGCGATCCATGCAAGTTCGCATAACAGCTAGGTTGTCCCTCCATACCTCCCACAGTCAACCTCTTACATCACATGAGATCGACAACAATTTCTAACCTACCTAAAAACAAGGCTCCAGGCCCGGACTGCATAGACAATGCGCTGGCACAAAGGGTCTGGTGCCTTACATCTTATGAACTCACCAAAATCTACTAAGACTGCATGGAAAATGATATTTTTCTTGACTGTTGGAAAAAGAGACTGCTCGCAGTCATTCCCAAATCTGGTGATCACCTTCCAAGTAGCCCAAAGGCTTATCGTCCAATTACACTACTTCTCATTCTGAGGAAGGTATTGGAAAGATTAGTATGCACCAGCATATAAGTGCAAACGGCCCTATTTCGGATAAACAGTTTGGATTTAAGCCCGGTATGTCAACCGAGGATCCAATACGTTTTGTGATAAACTCAGTAGAAAGTGCTTGGTGGCCGCTGGTACCGGCAAATCTTAGGCTGAGACAGATACCTGGTAACCTCTTTGCATTGATACAAGCTATTTTAGCAACAGGAAGATAACATACAAGTCCTCATCACAATTCACAGGAAAACTACGATGGGGTGTCCCCAAGGTTCAGTCCTGGGACAACTTCTCTGGAATATTTTATTTAATGACCTCCTGTCATTTCCGTTACCACCGGATTGATAGGTTATCGCTTATGCTGACGATGCGCTTCTGATTGCTGGAGCCAATAGTTGCGTTGACCTTGAACGAGCTGCCAGTAGTGCCTTTACAAATATTCTCAAATGGGGTAAATTGAACAAACTTTCGTTTGCTGCAGCAAAGACAGAATCCCTTTTTTAAATTAAGGGTCTAAGCTTGATTTTTCTAAGAGATCACCGAATATCCTCTTGAGTGCTTTTCTGTACGTGTATCTAAGCAAGTCAAATACCCAGGCTTTATCCATGATGACAAACTATCGTTTTAGCATCACGCTAAGACAATTGTAGACAAAGCTAACATGGTGTATCTCCACATGTCTAGACTGGCTGGCAAAAACTGGTGGCTTAAAGCTCGTGCCCTGAAAATGCCATATGATGTTTTTTTATGGGGATAGTAGGATTCGCATCTAGCGTATGACATTCCAGAGCAAAAATTGGATTTGTAAAGAGGACCTTACTGAGTGGACAACGCATTGCACTAATTTCATCACTAAGGCCTACGGGATGACTTCAACGGATGCTCTACCAGTACGTGGTGCCATAACTCTTCTGAAGACGATCAACATGGATATTGAAGGCGTCTCTCTGACGCCGTCTCTGTCGCAATATATACCTGTAACTCACACTTATCGTTCATTTGTATATATACTGGCGTACAAAACAGCCCTCGTAGTCTGGCAGACTAGGTGGTCTGCATCCACCAAAGGGTGCCAAACATATCTTTCCTTCCCGGACATGACCTGGAGACACGAGTTAAAGTGTCTTTCGCCGGGATACTGGACTTGCCAGTTTATAACCAGCCATGGCAAGTTCAACGGTAAACTATTTGGGCTGGGCAAGTTGGTTGAAAGGCTGGATCGCACTTGTAGACACAACCATCAGCACGCTAATCAGGTTCTGTAGGACTGCCCCGAAATGAATACCGAACGAGCAGAGCTTTTCGCTGTGGTTTTTCCTCATACGGACCCAATAGGCCACGCTCACTTGATCTCAACCAAGGCCAACTTTGAAACATTCGATAAATTTGCAACATCTTATGGGGTGCGGGATATTTTCGATTCCTCTTTAGATTCAACGCGGAGTAGAGTAAACTCTAGCGTTACGGAGGATTCTCAGTATAATTAATATCGCTTAATCTTAGTGGCTGAGCAGGTCGCATTTTCCTTTTTTTTCTCGTTCTATCTTTTCTTTTCTTAAGCACAATAGTGCGTGGTTAAAAGATCGGTCCCGTGAAGCTCTGCATCGGGCCAAGAATATGATGAGTAAATTCGTTTATTTTCTTGATTTTTATTGCGTTGTGGAAGGCGGACGTGAAACAGCGGCTGCATACGCATAACGGGTGGAGGTGGAGCAACCAACTTGTGAATACAAATACTCGATTTCCTTGAAAAATCGAAGGATAAAGGTTTTCAACCCAACACCTCACTAGCGAGTAGAAAAGATCCATTAGCGTTGACCACTTAGCTACAGGACTATCTTTTGTACCTCCGATTTGGATATTTAATTTTAAAATAATGGCATCAGCGCTATGATTAATTATTGTATGTGGATTTACGGAGATGAGATAGCATTTTTTCGTACATCGAAGGACACTAAATATATCTCATATATATAATGCACCTCAACGGTAACCTAAGCTTAAACTCGTAATATATCTACCTCGAATGTGTTTATTAAGCATTTGAGACGATGGCTTGTACGATGGGGTTGTAGAAGAAAAGAATAGAACGTTAGTTACAACTAGGCCTCGTTTATCGTCTTTCTATACTTATGAGAGTGGAAAAAACACTCTGAGTATTTTTTTATATTTTATTACCATGTTAATAGTTCTTTTTCCACTTTTTTGTAATTGAATAAAAATACTTTTCACCGTATCTAAGAAATTGGTCGTAAACAAAATATTACATTATCGACTTCAAGAATCAAATAATTTATTCATAAGCATATTAAAAATAGGTAGTAACCGAAAGCAAAAAAAGAATCCTAAAGTAATGCAAAATTATTACCGTTTTATTTCCCAAGTTTCTGACTCGACAACTCAGATAAGCCGATCTTCCCACCAAGGCAGTGACATTAGGCGGTGCCAAGGAAACGAAAAACGGATCTACTCTATCAGCTCCAAACAGCGGAAAACCAGTGGCTGCTGTAGGAGGTTGCAGCATGTTTGGTGACCTGTCTCCTCCGCGTACTTCATCTCCACTCAGTTGTAAGGAATCTGCAACAAAATACAACACATTCATCAATTTCAATGTTGTGCGAAACCTGTAAACCTGACATAGTTTTACAACTAAATGAAAACTGGATTGTACATATTTGACGAAATTATTATAAAGATATTATAATCAAGACACTTAGTCTCAAGTACGCGACGGCTAAAGCAAAGAGTGGACTTGTAACATAACTGAAGTCACTACAATGTACTAATTTAATAAAATATAAAATACTCATCTAACCGATTTTTTTAATAAATATCACACTTATAGATCGTTATGCTACTGATTTCACATTTTGAGTTGTTGCTTAGATGACTTGATAATTGTTTGCTTTAATTTACAATATCTTAAGCGAGAGCTCTAGGTTTGGAGAAATAATTCACAATATTTTATTCATGTTAAATTTTAAAAACAAAAATGTTTTCAATTGTTATGTATTGGCATTATTTTATATGTTTTAATGAGTCTTGAGATGGTAACATATTTTTTATATTTTTAAGGAATACGTACAATTCAATGATTTTTTTAACTACCTGCTTAAAGCTGAAAATATAATATATATACTTACATAATATATATAATTATATTTAACAAATTAAACTCACGGTACTCAACTAAACTCAACAATATTAAATGTTTACTATCCAGAACACTTTTGTGATTTTCATGCTAGTATAGTCATTTTCCTGCACTTGAGTTTAATTATTTCATGAGTAAAGTTTTTATAGCTCCAAAAGACATATCGTTTTATGTACTCACTTTACGCGTCAAACCTGAAGTTAAAAATTAAATTATCAATTTCGAATGAAATTTGATGCGCGAAGGACTAGTCAAACGGTTTGAAATAAAGTAAAGATTTTTATGTCACTATTTAGTTATTCTTTGCATACATACTGTCTTTCCAAGTTAGACGTAAATTTTGCACGCCTCATTTTTACTTTTTTTTTTGTTTCATAATAAAATTTTCGTGACAAAGTTATATCTCGTTTCCGGTGGTTGTTTGTTCAATGACTTTGAAAATTCATCTTGCACAAATCTTCCAAACGATAACATTCGCTTTTTCAAACTATACTCAATTTTTTTCTCTATTTATTTAAACCTTTATTCTTAGATTTTTGGTATTCAATGTTTATCGTTTGGAAATTAAGAATGATCATTATCATAAATTCTCATCATAAAAGTTTTGTTTTGTTTTTTATATTTTATTTTGACCGATTAATAGAGGATAATTTTCGTTTTATTTAAAAAATGTCACTTTCAATCCATTGATAAAGCAGAATCTTATTGTATTATGAAAATTTCTTCTCGTCTTCTTATTGCCATATTTGATAGTGGGAAAAATATTCAGCGATGATGTTAGTAGAGTATCTCTATTCCTTGTAGCCCTGAACAAAGTCTGAGAGTTTTTCGTATTAACTTTTACTTCAATACTATTGCATTATAATTATAATATTTGACTCCATACACGTAAATATTTACAAATATTTTCATTGAATGTGATTTATTATTAATTGAACTAAATAATCGAATAAATTCTATTTAGATACCATTAATTTTATCTCTTATTTACTATGGTAATTAAAATCATCTCTGAGTTATGATTTACGATGCTAATTGTTGATATAAAAATATTATTGGACTATTAACAATAGTGTAGTTGTTATTTACGCTATTGTTAATTCAATCAAAACATTTGAGAATTTTAACAAAGAAAAAAAATATGCGTCTCGTAAATATTCCGTAGAGACATTTAGGGTTATTCCTATGTATGTACCATCGGCGTGCGGTGGACTTATCACTATCTCTATCGCACAACGTAATTTAGGTATGAGCAAGAAGGATACAAGAGCATGCGCGCATGCCCTTGCATCTCGCTTGCACCTTCACTTTTCATGTGATTGAGCGAGAAAGAGATAAAGCCACCGCACGCGCCTGATAGGTACAAATCAGATTTAGTAGTCGTAGCAGAGGTGATTGGGATGGCAGCACTCTGCATAGAGCAGAGTTTTATAATAGATATAAACTTTTTTTCGTATCAGGATTTTATTTATTTTTTAATAATGATTAATAACTGTAATACGAATCAAAGTTATGACATATATATCACAATAAGAGTTGACATATTTTTCTACTTAAAGATTTTTGTTTTCAATGTATTAATTTGGTTTCCTAAATAGATGATAACATACGACTGGCAAAATAAAGAAAGCTTCTGTATCAGGTATCTGTAGAATTATTTTGTAAAAACTAAATCAAAATTATGTTTGTTATCTTAATTCTAAAGTAATAAAAAATACGATTTTGCTTTACCAATAAATGATTGCATATATTTTAAATCATTTTGCATTTATTTATAAAAGCATAATTTGTACACGCATTCCACAATTTTATGATATAATCGGGACCAGTTTTACTTGGCCTGCAAGCATTTTCAGCATTGAGCAAGTATGTGGTAATTTTAAATACTCACTGACTTATTGAAACCAGTCCTAATAATATTACAAAGTTGTGGGAATACTTTATTTTTAATCTTTCTACAAAAATGTTGCGGTTCAAAGCATTCAACTCTTTTTTACTACTTCTATTTTTTTCAATTTATTCATATAGATATCTAATGGTGACAGCATGTCGCATTACAACCGCAAAAGATTCAAGATCATAAACACGTCATGTTTGTTTCACTATGATATGAATATCCAAACCGCTGCACTGACTACTCAATCAATTATCTATTCAAACAGAAAATTAATGGCGACAGATGGTGATATTATCATTCTACGCTTGGTTTGAACTGACAGATCACCAGTTGAAATAGTTGCGTCGAAATGTATGATTGCACCACCTACATAAATATATTCAGTGCAATGAAGTTCAAACATTATCTGGAATCTAGAGCATACCATTGTAAGCTTACTTTCCAAACCTTTAATTTCGTTTGATAATTAATGTATTATATTTATAATTATCGCAATAAACATTCAAATGTAAAAGTATCTCTATCTTTCTATATTGTTATTTTATGTTTTAACTTCGTTAAACAAATTTATAGTTTCTGGCACTTGTAGAAATTTACGAACAATCGCTTGAACCTTTGCTATTTGTAGTTCGAAATAAATGGTAGCAAACACATAGTTGATCTGAGTTTCTACAAAAATGTCAGATTAGAATTAGTCTTTGTAAAGCAATTATTTCAAAAGAACTTCATTCTAAAATATATTTGGTCGTTGAATGTTCTTATCAACCAATTAGCACAGTGGGTGCGCCTAATGATGTTGCAAGAATCTGATTATTTTTTTACAACAAATATTGTCACACAATTCATCGTCAGTCTTGAAGTCTACAATCATATAAAATATCACAATAATGGTGGCAGAGTAAGAAATTGCTGATGTAGGTGAAACACAATTTGAATTTATTTTGTACACCTAATTAGCATTAATTGTCCTATAAATTAGAATCTTAATAAGCTACTGTATGCAATTTTGTAATATATGACAATTCTATAATCAACTTTATGACTCATCTTAATCTTTGATCAAGAATTGATGATAATTGGATTGAAAATTTTCACGACACGTAAAATAGTCAGCGATGTAAGTAATTTTTATAATGAAATTGCCCGAAATTCAAATCTCATAAATCATTATAAATGAATATATAAATAATATCGATGCATGGCTTAAATTTATATTACAAATTATTTTTATAAGAAAAAAAATTGGGCGTATTCAGAAGTTAATTTATAAAAATATGTAAGTAAATATTCGTATAGAATTTTCAAGATTTTTGTGAGGGGAGATCGTTATCAATGACATGTCAATAAAACCCTACTGAATAAACGACATCTGAAAGTTAAGTATGATTTTATCTCAAGGAATAGATACCCAGAGAAGACTTCAGGCAATCATTCGTAAAGACCTTTTTATTTGAATTTTAAAATAAGTTAATTATATTCTGAAACACTTTCTTTTTTCGTTTTTTAAGCGGGAAAATAAACTTAATAAATGTCTTATTTCTAACGACAATTCTCTGATTATAACGTATAAAATATCATTTAAATGGGAATGTAAAGGTTCTTGGAATGTATGCTAGTATTATCAAGATAATACAGTCGAATCTATACGAAATCTAGAATCTAGACGAAATTAAAAATCATTCAAAAAATTCACGAAATCCAGTCGACTATGGATAAAATTCACGCCATATATGCTCTTTCATCATACACATCCTCTTTTTCTTTTAGCGTAATATTATGTATGCATGCTTGATATGATTTTTTTGTGGAGTTGTTACGCTACGGAATTTAACCTGTAAAAAAGATGCGAAGCGGTTGGTGGTGGGTTCAACTTTGGATTACTCTAGGGAAAGAAAGTATTATACATCCGATTTTATTTTCTAGACAGAAAGAGATTATTCTCAATTATAATTATTATGAACTTTCCCGAAGAAATTACAAGTTACTGAATTCGCCACCTCACTCATCCTGCAGAAGTGGACGAAAGTAAGCATTAACTTTTCTTCAGAAGAAAATTTGGGGATATGTATCAAGGACTCTAGAAGTTTGAGTTTCAACTCCACTTCACTATACATTATTAAATACTGCTTATTTTATGTTACAAGTGCGTACTTACCTACTTAAAATTTCATAAATTTTCTGAGAGCTTCTTATTTTTATTATTTCTTTCTTTAATTTATTGTAAATTAACTCAACTGAGTTCAAATATTTTCAGATGAATTATTCATACACCAAAATACAGCCTTCATAATAATTTATGAATATCATTTATCGATTTGCCTATCTAATTTTCCCGTTACTCCTTACATTCACCCATATCCGTTATAATCATAAACGTCAAAATATTTTCATCTCACCAACTTTAATCATTATAAATTGGTATAATATGGATTGCCAATAAATAAACCGATAGCTTAAGACTTACGTAGGATATTTTAAAAGCTGTAAGGTATTGAGTGTGGAAACACTGATAAAAAATACATGTTTTATAAGATAACGTTAATTCTATAACGTAATTAATGATATTGTTAGTATATAATGCAGATTTATTCCAACGTTAGTTCTTTTGTATAAGGAAAGCTAGGTTACTTGATTCAATTAGCATTTCGAAACGCTTACACTAATATTTTCGTTGCGCACTATTAATCTTCGGAGTATAAATGAGTTTTAAATAACTTGTCAGAATTACGCCTATTAATACAATATTGCTAATTTCACTTAATCTTTTATATTGTTCAGTACCAATATAAATGGTCTTCTTTCGAAAAGCATTCACTCAGGCTTACAAGGTACTTAATACAGGCAATAATTTTTGAATACTTTTCCTGCGTCAGCAATTTTGCCGTTTCGTATCGAAAAGCGATTTTCCTTAAATAAGACGTCTTCATATTTCGCGTATCGATTTGAATATTTCATTTTATCAAAATTCGTGATTGAATTTGACGTCTAAGTAATATAAAGAATTTAGTGCTTCGTCACGTCACAGGATTTCCGCTATTTTACGAGTTGAAACAACTTTGTTTCCAAAGGGAACATTTTCATTTATGTGATTTTGTTAAAGTTGTGATTCTTGTTCGCTTATTGAATAGGCGATAATATTTAAACTTGTTCATCTTTTTTCCTTATAAGGCTATGAATTTACAAATAAATTGACATTACTTTAGAAGGTTGACTATGGGGAATATTTTGATGAGGACAGTTTCAATTCAAAATACATTTTCTTTTTTATTTATTCCATAATTGCAGAATACAATCAGTACTGATTAACCTCAGCGAGTGAGCATTTTTAATTGATCATCATTGACACACCATTGTTAACAGTTTTGTTTTATATATGTGTATATAATTTCTTTCCACCAAAATTGACAATTAATAGCATTCAAATGAAAATTTCATTTAATTCAGTTTCAATTTTGGCGCATTTGAAACATATATTTTTTTTTAATTTTAAGCGCTTATTTTTTCATTAGCAAAGACAAATTAGTGTAATTAAAAACATTCTTATTAAATTAGATGTATTATTGTCAAAGAAAATACGAGAGTCAATAGATCTAATCTATTCTCGGATAACATCTTTTTATATAGATGTTACGGATAAGATACAGATTTGTCATAATACATAATACCTTACCTGCCTTCATAGTTTGACCGGTGTATAATTACAGTTTCCAAACCCAAATCAATCGTCGTTCAACTATAACGTTACTAATTTTTGACGGCTAATCATATCTTTCATTTCAGACTAAACACTTACTACTTAATATCTTCACTGGCTTCATTTAACTGAAATGAATGGGGCGTTAATATAGATAACTTTCATTTTATAAAAGTACGGTACATCAAGTAATCTTTTAAATACAAAATTAAAACGATGATTTACGTCAGTACCTTAAATTTAAATTTATAATTCTGCTTTAGGCTTTACAAATTTAAATTCTAGCTATCTTAGTTGAGAGTTCAACAAGCAATATACAACTGTCCTTTTTTGATTGTTACAAAAGCCCTTCATAAAATTTCAAGAGGCTTTCCAGATTGGACTACCAAAAGATGCTTTCTATTTCAGTATTTAGGTACTTACTGTGCTTCTCATTCCTTGTAAATCATTATTACTTTCGAATATCCTTCCTTTTTCTGACTGAATGAGTTTTATTTATTTTCTTATCCAACATTATTTTAGGTACGACATCATTGTGAATTTCACGGCTTATTTTGCCGCTTATTTTTTCATTCTTTATTAGTTCCATCGTCTACCTTTCTTTTCATTCTCAATTCTTTCCACAGAACTAAACTATGCTATTATTCTTCTGCGTACGTTCCACCTGTAATTGACTCTTATTCTCTCTTCATATTCTTTTAAAAGTTGTAAATATATCATTTGAAGCTCTTGTATTTTCGGATACTGATATAGATATCGACCCACTCTCAAAACTTTTTATGAAGCGCAATATAACATGTATTTTTATTGTTCTTATGCACATAAATTTAAAAATTGTCGAGAATTGTAGAAATATATATTGCGCGTGTTTGTAAATAAATACATATTTCTTAGTTAAGACAGTCAACTCATCAGGACGGGTTGTCGAATAACTAAAATTGTAAAAAAACAGATCATGTCTTTAAGTGTAATATTATTATATTCCTTAAAATATCCTCAATTTTAAGCAGCTGTTTTTTAATACTTTATATAAGACTGCATTTTTCATTTCACTTCAGTTCATTGTTGAAAATTATCACAAATGTTGATGCAAAAAAAATATAAAACAAAATACTGTAAATCACTTCATACATTTCAATAAATAAAAATAAAACAGCACTTGTTTCATAATTGTTAAATGCAATGCTTGGAACTAAGATCTTTTCAATTGCTTATTATGTAAATAACATTTTTCCATATTTATGTTTAAATGTTTTTCCAATTACTTTGGAAGAATCTGTGATTTCATATTTTATTTGTTCACCCAATATACCCATAATAGTTTGATTAAGTTTTGAATACGTATTACACAAATCGTATGCTGAAGTCATTGCAGACTTTTAACCATTGACATAAAAACATATGATATGTTGAGTTCATACGTGCCCTTAAACCATAACGACTAAAATTACCAACCCTCAACGCTGGTTGTTGAGAAATCATTTTTATACATTATGAAATTACTTCATTATGGGATGGGTGTGTTATCATAGATTCAGTACTTCTTTTCAAATGAGGATAAAATAGAATACTTTTTAATTTTATTGTACTAAAAAATGTCCACAATATAATAAGAATGTATAAAAGAAATAGTGAAGAATTAAATTAGAATAAAAAGCGACTCAGAACATGTCATATAAACAAAATTATTTTAACTTATATATAAATTCATTCAATTTATTTAAATATTAGGACCAACAAACCGACCTACCGAGACTTCTTCAAAAATCTTTAAGATAAAAAATTAAAGATAAATTATTCGGATGCTCAGAAATAAAACGAAGGATTGCGAACATTAACTCAAGACCGATGATACCGAAAATCAATGTAAATACTTATTATGGATAAATTTTTCTGTTGTGAAAATAATATCTTATCTATATGAATACAAAATTATTTGTGTGACCAAGCGTGTAAAAAGAATTTGATATGATTGCCTTACATCAACTATAAACCAAAAGAGACTTGTCCAATTTTATGTCGTTTCAAAATTTAAAAACAAAATTGAAAGCAAAATATTTTCGAAAAATTGTCAAATATGCGAATGCAATACAATTTAAAAAAACTTTGGTTAGAAAAAATTTTAAGAGATTTTGATTAAACCTAATTCTAGACGATTGATTATTCATACTGACCACATTAATAATATTAAAACTTGGCATTTTTAAAATGACCAAACTAGTATTATATTTGAATCTTTTTTCCATTTTGAGCTAATATTTAGAAGGTTTTTTATTTTCCTATTTCTTGATTAACAGAGCTTGGAAATTAAATAAATTCAATGTTAAAAAATCTTGACATGTAAAAATAAATTACTTCCACCTGTAATTCCACCTGTAATTCCACCACGAAACGACGCAGTACGAAGATTCTTGAAATAATTGATGATATCGCCCCGCCTCGTAAAGAGATCTATAATTTCGTTCATCCTCGTCAATTATTTAGCAAATAACCAAATATGCTAGAATATTTATTTAAATAATTGGTTTTCTATGTTTGTTAAATAAACTCATTTCTGGTAATCTCATCGACTTTTTATATTGCATATTAGGTACTAGGGATAGAAGATTTGAGTTCCTCCTTTAGTGAGATACAAAAAACGTATTATCTTTTTCTTATTCATTCCATCATATGTATTTCAAACATCACATACTATTGATATTGTATGTATTAAATATTCTGTTTTCAAGTCGTATTGAAATACCTGACTTTAATAGCACGTAGAAACGACTAGAAACTTTAAAACTCATTCACGTCAAATATCTTCTCACTATTTCAGTATAGTGTTAATGAATCGTCCTGTAATGAATCGTTTTTGTTGTTTTACAAACACCTTCTCCAATTTTTCTACTCTTTTGCAAGATAAACTCATATTTAAAAATATGGAAAACATAAGACTATTGATTTTTAAAATTATGAGGCATTCCGGTTCATAAAATATCTAATTTCAAGCACTGCCAGAATAGATTTTCAAATAAATGGAAATCGCTACCTGATATAATAATACAATCAACAAATAATAAATTGCTTATTGGAACAATTGTTGGGTCAACTAAATACCTACTGGTCAATTTCTTTCTTCCACAAATTTTATCAAATTAAATGTAAGAATCGTCCCGGTAAAAAATCTTTCGTCGTGTACAGTTTTCAAGGTTGCAAATAACTTCCACCGAGTCATTCAATTTGCAGGAGAAAGAACCATTATGTCAGTCCATTTATTAATCAAAATATTTAACTAAATAATATATTTTGATACACAAACAAACATCGTGTTGGGTAAAGTGACAACAAAAAAAACTTGGGTCACATTTTCACTACACATGCGACATATAAAATAAAATTAAAAAATTATTTCAAATTCTTTTTTTATTACAATGTAACAGAATAATTATATCAGAAGCGTTGTTCTAAATGTATAATAGAATTGATTTCTGATATTGTTTTTACCCGTCAAGCGCAAATATTTTTTAATAAATTGGGTACATATTATATTTTGGCAAAATTGTAAGAAATGTTCACTATCACTATTCTAAATCTTCTAAGATCTTCATAATATTAAATTCAGGCAATTGAAATGAATCTAAAAATACAGTTTTACAACACATTGATACAATATAGTGTGTCTATGGCCAATCGATATATTTTTTTTAAATAAATCAAATATTTTAAAGATAATTGTACAATTTGTTTTTATTACTCACCTAATATTGCAATATTTTGAACCAATATGACATATATGAAGAATGCTCTGTGGTTACTCAGCACGGCACCTCTCCGTTCTCTTCTGAAAATCTCCATTTCACAAAAGCAACTTTGTTGTAATAAATTTATTATCTTAGTTTTTTACAAACAGTATCATCGCACCTCTAATGACAACCGTTCAAAAACCAACGCCCACATTTTCCCCACATAGCACTTCATAATTTTTCTTTAATTTCAAAATGTTTTTTCTTCCTAACACTTTTATGAGGTTACACAATTAACCGACTCTAAGCCAAGAACATGATTTAAATGAATTTTTATTATTTCTTAATGATAACTTTATATTTAATATTGTTCTTACATTAACGAGTTGTTATATATATAATTACACGTCAAACCACTGTCAGTTTTTGAGTTTTTACCTTTGAAAATTTCTAACCTAAACAAACTTTGTAATTTAAAGAAACACATGCATTTTATTTTTATATGTGATGTATATTTTGGTACTAAAAACTACTATTTGGTGGTGTTTTTATTTTTTACAATATCTCAAATTTTATCTTCGTGTTGTTTTGTTGTCACGTATTTGTTATATCGCATAATTTTAAATTTTAAATAAAATAAGTCAATCGTCTTAATCCCAGGATTAGATTTTTTATGTTACGCTCGAATTGAGGGTTATAACGTTGGTTAGTGAAATAAAAACACTCTTTTTTATCTGTCATCAGATGATAATCTCATATTTTGTTTAGTTTTATGGTATGGGAATGACAGGAGCAACCTCAGAGGTCAGTTGCTGAAAAGACACTGTCTGGCCCCGAGCCAGTTGCGGTATTCTGGGGTGAGAGGATCAGACATGCGCAGTTGTAGTCACCGAACGCCCCGTATTTAATCATCCCTATTCCCATTTTGCAATCGTAGAAAATAACATTTTCCGGGAACGATTTGAGCTTCAACTAATGCTGTAATAATTTTCTAGGACTTACCATAGGTCACCAATGTTATATAAGTCACATGCTAACAGACTACGCTCAAACGAAAATCATTATTTGAATGTATGAGAATCGTTTCTGTTATAAATTCCCTTGTTTCTTCCATTTTTTTAAACGCATCTTCTTGAAATCCATCAGTAACACATATATCTATTAAATTTCTTATTTGATTTATTGCGTCGACACTTTTCAATATGCAGTCATTATAATTTATATACAGTACACGTAAACGTCGTGTAACTACCGTCACATATTGGTACCAAAAACTGCAGCCAAAAATAATATCAAAACAACAAAAAGTTGTTTGTAGTGATGGGTCAAAGTGACAAAATATGGAATAAAATTTTTTATTATCTTTAAAAAATATATTTAACATCAAAATAACTAATTTTAACATTAGGTATCTGTGAGAATACGCGCTTATTTGCAGAGTGCGTTTAACACTGTGAACCAGTGGCGGACTGGCCATACAAGCCAGGTTGCCCGATGCCAAGTGGCCCCCGCTGTATGTCAGGGGCCCTCAGTAAAATCAAATAACATTTTGACTACTTCATTTCACGTGTTTAGAAATATACGGGATAAAGCACTTTGGGTATTTCACCAATATAAATAAATATGTTTTCTTACTATATACAGAATGAACTAATACCTCATCATGATTACATACTTATTCTCTATATCTGTTTTAGCTATTTGTAGCATGTGAATTTTTGTAATTATCAATTACTTATAAGTACACTACATAGGAACTACCTTGCTGTCCTCCACCCACCACTGCTTTCCCATCCGTTAATTTTATACGGCAGTATCCAGTGGCGTAACAAACGTTAAGTGTATCTACAGTTTTTTTTCCCTTAGTTGGGAGTGTCTTTGGAGCAACTGCCCAAGACTTGGTGGCGTGCACTGAATTGTGCAGAAAATCAGTCCCTCTAGATAAATGAAAAGCTTCTATAAGTTGAGGTCTACTCGCTCTCCGTATGACGCCGCAAATGTTTTACTACATAGAAACTAGTATATAGGGTAGGAGCCCCTTCCCCAAAATTTTGAATGGGCCCCATTGACTCCTGGCAACCAATATTATGTCCGCCACTGCTCAAGAGTCACTTCAAAATGTCTCACAATAAATGTACCAGCTTTTTTTTAAAAATATCACGTGTAATAAAAAATGATGTAAAAAAACACTGGTAAAAGCAATATAGATAAATATTAAAAAGAAGTTCACCCGGCAAAAGGATGTAAATGTGTAGTTTTTATTCTTCGCTAGCAATTAAATACGCAGGAAACAGAAGCTTGCTTTGCGGACTCTACTCTAGTTTTAACAAGATGGTTGATATAGGACGCGCAACAAAGATGGTATTATTTAACAACGACTTTATGTATTAAAGGATTACCGCCATCTTATATAGCTTTACATGTAGAAACGTGATGCATCAGACTCTTGTCTTTCAATCCATAGTTCATAAGCCATAAATATATAGCTACAGTTCAGCCAATTAACACCTTCTTATATATGTTGTGTATCATTATAGTCATATATGCAAGTGGCCAAACGGAAAAATGAAAATTGTGATTGCTTAAAAAAATCTGAAACCCATGTGACATTACATCGCAAATTTCCTTTGTATCCGAGAAGATATACCGTTGAACTTACTTAAAATATCTCGTCTCAGATCATAACTATATTATGCTAGTCAGTCTATGCACCATACAGTTATAAGTTTTCTATATTTGAAAAACTAAAGTTGAATTAAATGACTTCAAAAGAAATGGAAAATTAGGTAAAGTGAGTTGGAATTAAGAACCATGTTTACTGCTTTAAAAAAACTATGATTATCTCTCAGTAGAAGAATTCATGGACTTTTAAATCAAATAGAATATTTACTAGTAATTTTATAAGAATTTTGTGTTGTGAACATTGTTTATTACAATAATTCCGCAGAATAAAAACCAATATTCTAATGAAACGTTTGACATATTCTTCATTTATATTTTTTTTTTCATAAATTTTTCAATTTTTTGAATCATAATGATCAGTAAAATTCCTATAAACGTTAGCTATAGAGTAGCTAACATTACAGAAACTACGAAAACATGATCTGAACATGCGGGTGCCTTCTGCACATCCATGTTGTTAATGAACTATCATAATATCTATATTTGGAATAATGCGAAGATTATGTATGCAGATTAATTACTTTCCATAGAATATTGTCATCGTACGTGTACACAGCAACGTATTAAACTTTTTACGGATATGCTGAATAATATCAGGAATATTCTTACAAAATTTAATTCTTATTATAATAAAAAAAAAACATTTTTTTACACATGAGTTTAAATTAGTAATCTTATGAATTTCAAATATTCGATTTCCTTTTCACAACCTTTCATAGTCGAAGATTAATATTTTATATTAGTCCAATTATTGTGTAAGTGATTTGCGAATTGCATTTTCCAAAATCTTTCTTTAAATTTCATTAAATAATAATATTGAAATAATAATTTATATGAGTGAATTTTCTATATTGTACAGTTGAATATAGTCAAACATCTTTCATACCTTTGGATACACCCACGAAGGTTTCAAATGAGATCGAATGTATTTAAATATTATTATGAACACTATTCTCAAAGGAACGCATGGCTGGCTCGCGTGACATGACATTCAAAATGCGTTTTAGAAAACATTATTTACAAAAGGTCAAGAAAACATCCTACAGAACAGACATCGGAAAGGACAGTTTACAGGATATGTATAACGAATGAGAATGGTAGGAAATTGGCTATCATCTTCCACCCAAATAGCTTTATTGCATGGAGTAAGCGCTCATACGCACTGGCTGCTAGCCGCGATGCGGCACGTAGCGCCCATCATCTTTTGTACGTAAACATCCGAGATGCAGTGCGTATGGTTCAGGCATTTTACATATAAAACACGATAGGCGCGGCCAGCTACTCAGTACGTATGGGCGCTAAGACTTTTCTTGTGCAACCTGTCCAAATGACAAAGCCTTTTACTTAAATAACCTTTTGTCTTATATGTTACTACCTCAACCGAAATTATAAAGCGAAAGAAGATTTTTGAAGCTACAGAAGCGCTTATAGCTGATTTTTGATAACAGCCACACACTATTTCAGGAATATGTCTGAAGGTGAGAATCAAGAAAGAAGTGGAGTATCTAAGCTATCTGAAAAGAGCTCCACTAAAAACAAATCTGTTTTCTGTTTTAATCTCCAAAGCTTTTCTCAGAATCTTAAATTATTGATTAGCAATGGCAGAGATTAAAACAAGGAATAAAAGGTTGCGAAACCTTAGTAATGACATTAAATAATAGAAATTGGAATCAAAGGATGAGAAATGAGTGTGGCACGGTGGTTTTCTACATGAAATTGACATGACTGTTTTGCTGTTTGGTAAACAAACTTCCAGAAATTCCAATCATCACAACAGCTCAACTTCGCATTTTTTTATAACGACAGAGAATGGCTTGGAACTCTAAGTTAAATCAAAAATTATAAAACGGTATGCAATATCTAAATCATTTCTTATCGAACTACTCGCGAACTTAGCATACTCCGATTCTGCCAATTCAATTAGAGGAGCCAACTCAAATATTTGGGTTTCCGTTTCGATTGGAAAATTATCGAAAACTACGCAAAATTATACTCAAAAATTATTGCCGAAAAAATATTGACAATATTGATGAAATACCGAGCGTTCCGGTACGTGAGATTTTCTATTTAGAGCCCTGGTATAAAGATTCATTTTGTTAAAGGATGGAGACAATGTTAGCTTCGCAAACTTTTATAGGTACTTTATTTTATCAATTGGGTAGGTATTAAGGATAAACTTCTCCCGACATAATTCTCATAAGTTTTTGTCATATAACGCGGTGGAACGGTGTTCCAGGATCTTTTTTCATGATATTTTTAATGTTTCACATGTAATTAAATAAAAGAATGTTCACGCTTACAATCCATATTATGTAATTCGTCGTCAAAATTAACTTTAGATTCGACATTTGAATATACTTAATTTTCTTTAGTAAAAAGCTTGACAAGAAGTGAGTTACGGCACCTATGTCAAAAAAAACAGTTCTCAGTCTTGTATAGAAAGCATTTTTAATGGCAGTTACCAGTTTGGTTTCGGTTTCAAAATAAACTTTGATGTCCACCGATCAGATCTTTAGGCCATGCCTAACATTTTTATAATTATAATATAATTTAACAAAAAATTTCTATTGTTGTAAATAACCAAAAACAACTAATTATAGCTTTTTGCATAGAAAAGTCCTTTGAAACATGTTAAAATAATTTCAGATCTCAAAAAACTAATCAAAAAATTTATTACAAGAATCCAGAATCAGAATTTTTGTCAATATGAATTTTGAAAAGACTAAATCGAAAAAATTACATATTGAATTACTTATGTATACCAAAATATTCCTAATTTCGAACTCTACCGTATGAAAGAACACATTTATTTTTAAATGAAAAAGGTACAGGAATTCAAACATTTGAAAAACTTCGAAGTCCAATTACTCTAAACTAGTATTTTTCAGTTAGTGTCTTCTTCGAGAACAGCGACGATTTAATATTATATATAGATATATGGGATTTTTTGACTATGCGGCAGGTTTCATTATTTACAATAAATAGAGCATAATATAGAGATAGAGTAAAGACCATTTTTAGTCTATGGTGTTTATTATATTATTATCTATGCTCACATTTTGTCCTTCACGTCTATTTTTATGAAGTGTCCAATTCTACCTATGTTTTTAAGACTATTTTAATGACACACGATGTTATTTAACTGAATTAGCTAAACATTTTTGTTTTATTTATCCGCCAATTACAAAATGGCAGCGTTTGCTTCACCCGAGAGTAAGTAATGATCAATAATATTAAGTATTTCCAACACTTTCACAGCGATCTATGACACTACCATATCTGACAAACACCTACACATCACAGGCTTTCGTGTCATAACTACTCGATAAAAAATGAATGTTAGATATTTTATAAACCAGTTGATCAAATATTCCTACTCATGATATCTCGTGTATTAGTAACACCGCTGTTCTTTTTCAGATATGTGGATTAAGTTTTTTTCTGATGCTGGACTTCCTTCAGGCATCAGCGCGACCTACGCATTGACATTCACACAAAACAGGATACAAATGAATATGTTGCTGGATTTAAATAAGGAATATCTGCGAGAAATGGGTATCACTTGTATGGGCGATGTGATTGCAATTTTGAGGTATGACATTGAGAGAGATTTCAAATATGTTTTATTAACAATTTCAAATCATAATAATTTTCGTTTTACCTGACATGGCCTAAAAGGTGAATGAATTTTTTTGAAGCAATATATATGGAAAATACATTGTGAACGACGAAAAGAAACGTCTAAATAATAGTAACGATGACATGTCGCAAGCCGTCAAGTCGGGTCGTCGCAAAATCTACCAACTCTGACATTACCCTACACATAATGAAAAACAAAAAATTGAGTTGTAACACAATTCGTTCATCGGAATAAACATTCAAGCTGTCAAACTTACACAGTAAATACATAATTGTGTTAAATAATTGTCAAAGTATATGCTGCTCAAAATGCATTATTGGTAAATTAGAACAGAAAATAATAAATAGTTAGTCTATCAAAGTGTAACCCTGATATAGGGCAGCATTTTCATTGTTGACGTTGTAAAAACCGGTGAGTGGGAAATCATTTTGAATCCACGTAACCATTACCCCTCGACTTCTTCCGGTTTTGTGTTTCATTTAATTACAAAGTACCTGAATCTGTCAACTTTTTCTACTAGCTTTTTTCTTTGGTTTACAAAACTATTAACCATTGTAATATTTTTTATTCCAGGCATGCCAAACAAGTCCATGAAGAAAACGCTAGAGATAGAGTTCTTGGTATAACAACACCCAAAGTCCCTATAGCTGCTGTTGCCGGCAGGCCTGGTCAACAAAAACCAGCAACTCGTTAGTAAATTTAATAAATTTTAAATTTTCTCTCAATTCCAACTTTGTTTAACCTTTACACCTGAGAAATATTAATCGTTTTAACAGGGCTCAACTTTTGTTGAAATACAATTCAAAGCTCATTATTAAAAAAACATTGCATGAGTATCAAAACCACATTTATGCTACTCATTAAAATTGCATTGTATATAAACATTTTTAATCTCGATACACAATAATTGCCTATTACATATTGATCGTTTCGTTAATTTTCAATGAACATTATCAATAAATTGAAATTAATTACAGCTGCAACAAGGATGCTTGAGCACTATACACGCAATTTCCCCGCGAACATATCGCCCCCCAATTCAATAAGCAGCGTGAAAGAGAGACTTGGAGGCATGCGCATTTCAGCAACAAAGCGGAAAGTTGTTACACCAAGTGTTCACAGGTATGCTCAAACCATTTCATATGCACTGAATAATGCTTCTTTAATTGCAAATAACTTTTTCAGGCTTATATTCTATGTCGTATAAAATCTATAAATTAATCATAAAAAAATAGTATTTATAAGCATGACCTGTATCAATTCCGACCCAATTTTGTTGTCATCAATTATGTAGATTGATTGTCTCAATTACTATTTAAAATACTTACATTGCTTTTTACCTTACTTTTTTTTTCTCAGAAAAATGTTTTTCTCACAAATACAAAATTTTTTATCAAAATTATTCTTCATATCTTTATTTTTGTTCCTTTTCATCTAAACACTAAATTCTTAATGTGTAGTTAAAAAATCAACATATACAAAAGGCAAAACTACAAATTAAAAAAATAAATGTATTAAAATACTTCACAATAAATTCAAAGGGTTTTCTTAGACTATTTTAATGTTATGTTTTACACACTCTTACTCCTGAATCATTTCTTTAAAGCATTACCAAGACTGCATCCCTCGGAGATAATGTAGCCTCAACGAAGCATAGTCGACAAACATTATCACAACAAAATATCTATGGTATTACCGTGTCCAGTTTAGACTCTGATACTCAAGGTAATGTTTAACTAAATAAATTTTGTTTTCATAATTCGGTACATGTAAAATTGTGGTACTTGCACCAACAGTTAACATCATTCAAATGAGATCCTAAGTTACTTGAGAGCACAGTGGTGGTAATTTTACTACCTAAATCCGTTTTTTTATTAAAACTCAATAAATTGATATCTTATTCTTATATTTTCAACATTAGGAGCCGTCGATATATGGCGTTACACTCTAGGAGGAAATGGAAGTCATGAATGTGTGACAAAAGAGAAAGGGGGGTAGGAAATATAACAGCCTAAAACAAATGATACAAATGCATCTCTTTTTTTAGAATAAAATCTATCATGTTTTTATACCAGAAAAATATTGCATTAAGGCAGGGGTTTCCAAACTACCAATCCGGCCCACAGTAGTCCCTGCACCATAGATATGTCACTCGCCAGCCTGTTCCAAAACGAAAATTTCCGCATAATTCAAAACTACAGTATGTTAGTATGATGAGCTGGCTAGGTCTCGGTCCTTGGGACTTAGTAGAGGATTCAGTGTGGCCCTCAGGCTAAAAAGTTTGGGAGACCCCTGCATTAAGGCATACCCCTTAAAAAAATTAGGTGGGATATCAGAAATGCTCAAATTCATTTATATGGGCTAAATGATGAAATTTAAGAGGGGGGAGCGGTATTCAAAAAATGGCTAAAATTATGTAATGTCATGTATAGACTGCCCCTTGGTATAAAACCATTGATTCTTAAAAATTCTATTTCAGTATCGACCCAGAAAGCATTGATGGCGAATGTGTTTTCACGGCTGGGATCCAGCGATGAAATACTATCAGCTGCATCCAGTGTCATGCCTCAAAAAATTTCTATCACAAATACAAAACAAAATCCTACAGCATCAGTACAAAAAACTGTCTTCGCAAGATTAGGTGATAAAGGAACGCAACCAGATATCATTCGACGAGATTCTACTGACAGTAATGAACCTCTAAAATATGAAGGGATATTGAAAAGCACACCAATGCCTAAAAAAATTATTATCCAAAGAAGTGTTGAACCGGAGGTTGCTAAAATTATACGCACTGGTGGAACTATGAGAGCTGATGAAACGCCTGTCAATGTTAGAGAAAAATTGCCTTTAACTCACCCACAAAGAAAATCTGTCAAGTTTTCTCCTCACATAGACTATAAAGAAATCGAGAAGCGCTCTGATAGCTCAATGTTAAATAAGTTACCGATAAACAATATTAGAACAGTGGCCTTGTCACAGATTAAAACAGTAATACCAGCTCAAAATAAAATCATAAAAAGAGTTCCTATAAATGTTACACAAACAAACATTAAAATGAGACTAGGTAAGTCGAATCTTATTGTAAAAAACGTTAAAACTAAATCAAGTGTCTTTGGCAGACTCGGTGTAACATTGAAAAATTAAATTATATGTCTTACTGCAATATGTAAATAATTTTTATTGATAGCTTCCTGTCGTTATTTTCTTAAATCTAATATTTTTCTTCATGTATAATTTAAACCATATTGAGTACATCAAGTAACTTACTCTTCTACAATATTATTTAACAAGACCAATGTTATTATTGTAAGATATGTAAGCACTTGCCTTTTTCATGTGTAAATATTCTTCTTTAAAATTTACATAAATGGCTTTAAGTAAAAATGCATATTTCTGTAAATGTTAATGCTTTTGTAGGTTGATCAATGATTATGTCTTTTCTTTGTCCAGGATCTATTATTTGTAGGAAAACAAAACTCCGTACATAACATATGCATAAGACTTAAATTATCTATATACCTGATAGATGCGATATATCAGTTCCGTTGAACTTAGTGGCATCTAACTCAAATTACAAGGCATCCAAAAAATTCACAGCGTACTATAGAGAGCGAGTAAATCTTACCCTGTAGAAGTTCACCCATCATTTATGGCACATCCTATAGATCCCTGAACATTACAATGTAGTATTCTCCAAGAATATATCATTAGCAAGAAAAAAAACATCTTGTCACCATACAAGCTCATTTGAAAATGACATTTGGTTTATTCCGTGATTTGTTTTATTGTCAGATACATTCAAAAAAGGAATGTGAGCCATAAACTAGGGCATTATGGAGAGTTGAGACATTTATTATGAAATTGTAATAAAATAAAACTGTTCTCATATATTGGCAAAACGCAAGTCGACAGCCACAATCAATAAAGCAGTGACTCTAGCTAACCACTAGCCCTATTCTATCCCTATTCTCTTCGATTAAGAGATGTTGGGCAACTGAGTAACAACAACAGTTCTCGTAGAAAAACTTCTGTTGAGACGCCTCCAATAGGAAGTCATATGCTCCACATTAGGAGCGAACATCGTTTTCGAAAAAAATTATAAAAACTAGTAAAATCTTGTAACACTCTTAATATCGGTACGCTGTGGATCCTTGTGTTTACACATTGTAAGAAGGGTGTAACGTCATTGTTTTTCATCTTTGGTGGAATCTTGAGTACCCTAGGGAAACTATTATTTTAATTAATGAATCTCGCTTATAGCTGATTTTAGGTCAAGGTTTGATTTTTTAATGTAAATCTTCCAACTTATTGTAATACTGATCTACATAATATATTATATATACATTATCAAAAATGCTACAATAACTTCACTTTTCTCCAATAATGAAGTTTTTTCACATTCATGTGTGCTATATAAACATGAAATCCCCTTTTATTCATTTATAAAGATATATTCTAAAATTGCCTATCATTTCAAATTCCTGAAAAATCATCTGCACAATCTAAAAATCAACAAAAACGTTTTGTATATACTCTGTAATAATTATAATAAGTGCATAATAATACTTTAAAAAACTGTGCATGAAAATCATAGGTAAATATAATTTTTTAATATAAATATTTCATAAAATGTGAACACAGACTTTTATTTCTAAGAATAATAAAAACAATTGTATCAATCATCCAGAACGGTCGTCAGACGCTTTTAAAAAGGCAATTCCGGAGGTCAAGGCTTGCCGACTATAAGCCGAAATTAGAAAGCGGCCACTTCCTAATTACAAGCTGCGTAGCAACAGTCGTCAACAAAAGAGTGGGGGGGATCTATGAAAATCTTTGTGGCGTTTGTATTGAGATCTACAGCGCATCCTGGATGCTGATAACAAATCGTTCACCCCTTTCGACTGGGCGTTCTCACTTTGAAGCCTCATATTCACTAGAGGACCAAATGTCCCGAAACATAGCCTACGTGACACTACAACGTCGCCTATTGTCCCACAGCATTGCGTGCAACATAATCGTCATGTTTACGTGTGCGGGACAGCGAGCGCAATGGGCAGAAATTCAGATGTTGGCGAATGTATATGTGTAATTTCAATAATAAATTTTTTATTATTGAAAATTATGAATCAACTAAATTTGATGGAACTATCTATGCCTTTACTGGGTGATATATTTTCATATCACAAACGTTTATGACCGTGATGCATTTTTATACATCACTCCACTTTTTTGAGGTTAAAAGGTTTATAAGTTTCATGTTCATAGTATCATAAATATGTGATCAAGTCACAATGTAATGTATCCAAGGATTAACGTATTGTGTTATGTGTTAGCAATAAAAATATTCGAAGGAGAAATCGAAAAATATAAGTAAGTTTGCATCATGCCCGGGTATCTTACCTAGTCACTTTTAAGCCGAATCTCCACAGCGGGCGAAGAGGCATGAGCTAAGCGAGTTGAACTCATTGAAGTAAGCTAAGCCAGTAATATGCTGTAATCACCACCAGAAAAGAGCTCAACGGGTCACCAAAGCGAAGAATGTTGTGCAGTGTGACATTTGCGAATAGGCTGTCGTGTTGAAGTGATGGTAAATATATTTATTGGATGAAGAAAGTTCAGATGATGGTTTTACTCAATACATTTAGTGACTAAAAATGTTAAAAAAAAGGCAACACAGATATTGGTTGGGTGACATATTTTCCATATTGCTTCTTTCTTTCTTGTATTAAAGTTGTATTCCATAAAAAAGAAATTGACGAACCGCCTCAATAAATTGCTACACAACCATTACATTTGAATAACGAAAAAACACCATAGGTTTACCAACATTACTTGGTCGCCACCGAATTTGAAACTAAAATTGTCAGTCTAGAATAAATTCCCCCAATTGCCATTTTATACAGAATATACATAATTCATATCTACTTTTTATAACCGTATATAATTTTTATACATTCGCACATCATATCGACACTTCCTACCAGTGGTGTAGCTAGGGGTTTTGCCGCTCGGGGCGGTCCTGGATTTGCCGCTTCGCCCCTTAGAGCCCGCTTGTTTGTTTTTCAAAAATGTCAAAAAATCTATTTTACATTAAAATATTTATTTTAATATTGATATTACGGAGACTGCTCGGTTCATGGCAGCTTCGAGGAATGAGTCGGGGTTGTGGCTAAATGCTCTTCCATCGCCCAGTCTCGGAAAGCTTCTGAGCGATGATGCCCTGCGAATTTTGGTTGCTCTACGGCTTGGTTCAGCATTGTGTCACGAGCACAAGTGCACCTGTGGGAGGTTGGTAGACCGCATGGGGCGGCACGGATTGAGCTGTCAGAAAAGCACCGGAAGACACAGTCGGCACTCTGCCATTAACGACCTGATCTGCCGCTCTCTGGTTTCATCGGGGGTCCCATCGAGACTGGTAGGAAGCCCGACGGCATTACGATGATCCCCTGGAGAGAGGGGCGATGCATGGTCTGGGATGCCACTGTGGTGGACACAATCGCGGCATCTCACGTGAATAAGTCCGCTGAGTCGTCGGGCTCAGCGGCTCTCACGGCTGAAACCTCCAAATACAGAAAATACGACTGTCTCTCGTCAAATTTCATTTTCTGTCCATTGGGTTTTGAGACGTTCGGTCCCTGGGGCCCCTCGGCTTTGAGGACGGTGACGGAAATTGGTCGAAGGATGACGGACAGGACGGGTGAGTGCCGCTCAGGTGAATATCTTAGACAGCGAATAAGCATAGAAATCCAACGTGGCAATGCTGTCGCCGTTATGGGTACGCTCGAGGTATCCAGGGGGTTGCAAGAAATTTTTTTCATTCTGGGCGATTACTAAACATTAAAAATTACTACAAAAAAAATCTTAATATTATGTTATTTTAGTCAATTGTATTTTTATTGACTAATAAAATGTATCCATTAAAAAATATTCCATTAAATTTTTATTTATTATTAATTTGGAAATAAAAACTGTAAATTAATTTAGAACAAAATATTCAGCAGACTAATATATAACATTGCACATGTTCTCGAAAAAAAAATTTGAAAAAATTGTGGCAAATTTATTCTTCCTCGCTTTGCTCTTAGGAAAATCGTCAGCAACATTATCAAAATCTATTTTATCTCTCAGTTGGTGTTCTATTGAAAGTATTGCAAAGTTTTTAAATCGCAAATTGCTCACTGACGATATTAAATACTTTTTTATTAATTTCAATACAGTTGCGAGGATAAAATTATATTTTTGATTAAATTGGAAAAGTTCAATATTTGCCATCCTTCCACACATCTGTTTCATTATGCTTAACAGCAACATAGTTTTGAATTCTTCCCAATCATCATCATAGGCTTCATGACTAACCTTGGATCTTTCGAAAAGGAAATATATTTTGTCAGCGAATAACAAAACATAACAATTTTTAATTTAAGGCATCGGCTGAGCGTACTTGATGGATTGAATTTGAGCCCCCCCCCCCCCCTATTCGCTCGTAAGGTGGTCATTATAACACAGCGTCACAGTGATAAGATCTGTCCTATCTTATTTTTTATATAATCGTTATAAACTGTCTATTTGAGTTGGTTTGTGTTCACTCGTGTGCTCGAATGCCTGAAGATGCCGAAGGGCGAAACTCGGGTCGTTAGTGACAAAATACATGGAAATGTACAAAATCTCAATAATTCAAATTTGATAACAATTTTTATTATCTACGGAACATTTTACTAATTTCTATGAATGCCGCCCTTAGAAAAGTATATTTCGCCAGTGATTCCCAAATTAGACTGAATAAAACACGGTGAATGAAATATAACTTGCATTGATTATGTATAGTATATGTCAATTTTTATTTATTTATTACCTACTAACAAAATTTTATATTCATTTTCCAAAATGCTGATTTCTGAAGAATATATTTTGTCAGTGAGTCTCACAACACAAATTAGACAGAAGAAAACATTGCGAATGGAATATAGCTTGCATTGATTATGTGTACATAAAAAAATATTTATTTTTACCGCCGAAATTTTCTATTCATTTTCGAAAATGCCGCCCCCTTAAACGTCCCCCCCCCTTCTCTTGCTACGCCAGTGCACCATACGAATTATCCTGTATCTGCAAACATAGGAGATAAATTTTATAGGAGAGCATTTCAAAGAATCAATCGCGACTGCCAAACAAATTCTGTCAAAGTTCGAGCTATAACAGTTAAGTATATTTATCTACTTCTATATAGTGTGAACTATTTATATGTATACTTATCGATTGCTAAAACTATTATACCAATGGGCATGGCTTTCATGTATTTTTTTGGTTCCGCCTATGGTCTATGGTTGACAGTGCCGTAGGCCATAATTAATGTTATTGTAGCTTCCATATTCTGTTTTTAGCACTTTCAACATTTACTAACATATCAATTACTGATTTCTAAAATCAGTTCTGAAACTCGGTAATATTCTGAATGATTACCTACGTTGTTATAATATTTTCGTCAGAATTTTATTTGTATGAAACCATAGATAATATACTAATAATTAAAACTTATACAGTTGTTCAGAAATAATTCCTTATTTGGCCAGAAATCACTTGGCAACCCTATGAGATGAAATTTAATTGGTTCATAGCAATTTAGAGATATCATTTTCATTGGATAGTTTGGGTCAAATATTTGGCGGTAAATATTATAATACTATTATTTAGAAAGCATGCGGAGCTATACCCACTAAATCTCATTTCATTTCAAAGATATTTTAAGATTCATATTTTTTCATATAAAGGAAACTACAAAAAACCTTATATTTAGAATTTTCATTGGTGATTTTCAATGGTGGGGTAACACATTTGTAATCATCCCGCCAAATTATCCCAAGCTGCTGACTTGTCGGTTCACGCTGCTTATTCATTCTCTAGATTTCGGTTGAATTGTGAAGATTGATATATTGTGACTGAGTTGAATTCCATCTGTGGTTTTATTATTTCATCCAACTCGCCTTACACACAAGAATAAAACGACACTAAGGTTTATACTTGATTTGACGTCTAATAACCTAACACCAAAAAATGGCGCAACTAATAATGGACAAGGAGAATATGATGAATGAGATGAACAGCTTTCACATAAAGGTACATTATCTCTTCTATTTGACAAGTTGTCAATATTTTTGATTCTTTCTTTGGATTACATTTCTATTTAACATAATTTCAGTCTCCGAAAAAAGCGAACATTCTTCACGATGCCAATTCAGGAACCATAATCGCCACAAAAATGACGATTGTATATCAGAATGCACAACTACTGAAATAACACATTTCGACCCTCAACTTGAGCCCCTGCTTCAAGAAAACCCGCGAAGATTCGTCGTCTTCCCAATCCAATATCCTGATATCTGGAAGATGTACAAGAAAGCTGAAGCTTCATTTTGGACAGTAGAAGAGGTTGACCTCTCCAAGGTATGCACCTGATGACTCCATTATGGCTCTGGTAGATTGTTAATCTGTAATTATCTCTTTGAATACGCATATCACTGTTTAGGCAACCCTATCATATTGTATCCAGATTCCTAGCTTCCCGAAAATTTACGGTAAATATCAATTTTACAGGAAGGGACCCAAAAATGATATTTTACAACGAAAGTAAAATATATTGTAAATATTCATGCATGACCAAAGGAAAAATCGGAATCATGTTTTGATGATGACGTCGCAAACTGTCATGACATCCGGTATAACTGATATCTACTAAAGATACAATGGCGACAATAAGTATAGATGAAATATTATTTTCATTAAGAGCTATGGGTCCCCACATGCTTGCGCTCTTGAACAATATAATAACTAAGCTGTTTCATACACACTGAATACAACTGGTCCTAAACCATACTGGGTGATTAAAATCTGCCCTACCAAACGATAAACACGAGCGATAAAATAATAATATATTGGTTGTCCATCTTTCTCTTGTGTTTCCAATTTCGTGATTAAATAATACACTGTTTGCATTCGTTTTAACTAAATCAATTGTCATGTTAGGTATCTAATAATATGTATACATTTTCAATCAATATCATTTGTGGTAAACCTTCCTTGGATTGCTGTGCTTGTTTTTCTCTATAAGTAGTTACGACATACCTCTTGCAAAGATGCCGTTTGCATGAATGTTTTGGAAAGCCAAAAATTCATATATTTGACTCATCAAAATTGAAAATTTACTTCTCAATTTACAAAGTATAGTTATGATGGTATCTATATTTTTTTTATGGTGGCATATTATACAGTATCATCTATTGTGATAATTCACTGCTTCAATATATTTATTAATTGATCTAGAAATCAGGTAGCTTTTAGTTCTCGTAAAACCATTAAAACAAATGCATAACTAATGTCCTCTTACGCACACATCTTATGAATACTTGTTATTTCCTGATAATTGAATCTACTGTATGAGTTTCCTTCGCGAATGGCATCCTTTGCAGCTGTGTTTCGTAATGTTTTCTACTGAAAAATGAATGCGAATATCATGGAAGGTTTACTCATCTTACTGCACAGCTTCTTTCTTCAATTCTTGTACTCCAGTTTTTTTTTTTTTTTAGGATTTGTCTGATTGGGTAAACCTCAAGGACTCTGAGAGACATTTTATCTCTCATGTTCTGGCGTTTTTTGCAGCGTCAGATGGCATTGTAAATGAAAATTTGGTTGAGCGATTTTCTCAAGAAGTACAAGTCACTGAAGCTAGATGCTTCTATGGCTTCCAGATTGCAATGGAAAATGTACACTCTGAAATGTATTCTCTACTGATTGAAACTTACATACGAGACCCATCAGAAAGGTAATTTAAATTACAACCATGTTTTAATTCACCTATAATAATATGGGAAAGTCTTAATGTATTCAAACTACAAGAATACTCGGTATGATTTTTTGAAAGCAAGGAATATGTCAAAGCAATCCTGTTTTTTTTTTAGTTATATTTGTTGTGTCAATCATTTGTTCACACTTATTTGAATGGAGATATATTATAATATCTAATTGCATTAATGCAACTAGTATCCTAATCTCTATGTTTAGAATATTAAGATGATGTTATCAATTATGACCTAAGATAAAAATAAAATAAATTAACTCTTTCATGTCAACATGACAGGCTGCTAACATTTATTAACAAGTAAACTCTTACTTTTCTTGGAAGTTTACCATGAAAAATCTTTTTTTTTATGATCACAAATCACTTCAATATATTTTTAAAATCACAATCATTATTACCTTGCGAAAAACAATACAAAATATAACTAGCTTGTTTTGTATTATTAGTTGTCCTCATTTCAGCACATTAATATTTGCAAGCAGAGATATTTATTGAAACTAAGATATTTTATTGTAATGTTCAGCACTGCATGATGCATAAATTATTAATATGGACCTTTATGCATGGACCGCCCGTTTTCTAATGATGAATAATGTTATAACTTTAACAGAAGATAATAAATGCTTGTTTGTATATTGGCTTTGTTGTAGATTTCAATGAATAATTTATCTTTTATTATTGCCAGGGTTTTTTTTTATTTTATTTATTTATTTCCATATCGGTTGCTCAACTTCCAATTTATGAGAAAATGTGTATTGTGGAACCCCGATCTATCGTTCTAGCATTCATCACGCATCACGCATTTACTGTTAGGTTTCGTCCTGGCAAATAAGAACAGTGTAAAATCCTGAATTCATTGTTTCCACTACTTATTCCACTGTCTTTAATATCGTCATGTAATACCACTCCAATCTTAAATTTACAAGTTATGATATATTATATGTACGCCGGAACATACGCATACATATTCATAATTGGATACTATTCAGAATTCGGCTAAAACAAGGAACACCATTGAATTTTCACTTGTAGCTTATCGAGTAAATTTTAAAATAACTAAAAATTCTAGAGATTTTCTATTCAACGCCGTGGAAACTTTGCCCCGCGTTAAAAGGAAAGCCGACTGGGCTCTTCAATGGATTGGAAGCAAGACAGCCACATTTGGAGAGAGAATCGTGGCATTCGCAGCAGTTGAAGGAATTTTCTTCTCGGGAAGCTTTGCTTCCATTTTTTGGCTAAAGAAGAGAGGTCTGATGCCTGGATTAACATTTAGCAATGAATTAATCTCGCGAGATGAGGTATGAATTTGTTATCTTATTTTTTCAAATTCATAATAACCCACATAAATATATTTTAGTTCATTAACTGCTACTGATATCTTTGTTATTCCACTGGTTAAGGAAATCAACGATTTTCTACAAAGTAACTGCTGAATGCATTGAAAAGGGAATCATCAATTTTGTTATAAATTATTGATACTAATTTTTCTAGGGTCTACACTGTGACTTTGCCTGCCTGATGTTTAAACATCTGGTTCAAAAACCTTCCAAGCAAAGAGTTTTAGATATCATTAAAAATGCTGTCGTTATTGAACAAGAGTTCCTTACGGATGCTCTTCCTGTCAGACTTTTGGGAATGAACTGCGAATTGATGTCACAATACATAGAGTTTGTCGCTGACCGACTGCTTCTGGATTTGGGCTGCCCTAAGGTATGTTATTTGTGCAAATTGATTTACAAACTAATTCTTTTGCATATAAATTGTATATGTATCAGTGGCGTGCCGTCCATACATGCAGTAGATGCGGAACATGCCGTAAAATCCTGAATAAAAAGTGTTTTTTCTCTGTGTTTCTTTGTTAAGTTCAATTAATAAATCGTATTTGATTTGTCACTACCTTTAGTAGAGATAAACAAGAACACAACGAAAGGGATTTTAATAATCTCGAAAATAATCTTAATTGAATCATTGCCAAAAAGAACTTTTTGTTCTCTTCCATTTGTTGTAAAGGTAATTATTATTAAAATACGGAAACCTACTTCTCGATTGAATATTCAGACTAAAACAAGAGCATTCAATAGATACTTTGATAATTATGAAGTGTATGAAAAAATTACATGGATTTGTGGATATCTTCAGTTAGCGGAGTTATTTTACTGACCATGTTTATTATTTATGTAAGAACACATTTATGGAAACTATTATGACTTCGTGAGACTTATTGGTGAACTTAGTTATTCATCACCAGAGTTTTGTTTTGAGTCCATAAATTCTATTAAAAATTCACCATTAAAAATTAATTAAAAGGTGTTTTAGTGGAAGCATATAATTAAATCAATTTTTTCAATACCCTTCATCTTCTTCACCATGCGCTTCTGCAGAGAGATCATTCTCTTCAATGATACGAATTCAAAATTTACTAGTAATAGTCATATTGAGAAGAGACTTTCTGATTTTACGATAATAGCAATTGAAAAAACTTTTGGAAAATAAGTTGCGCTTATTGATCAATTGAGAAAAAGCAGCGAATAAAATTGAATTTCAAAAGTTAGATAAATTTTCATTATTTTTCACCCTTTGCATGTCTTATATCAAACGTCACCGCACGCAACTGATAGGCATTATATTAATTATAAAACATTCGTGCAAGTTGTTGGTACCGTATTTCATTAATTTTGTTTTCAAGGTGATTGAAAAATTATCTACCTACTCGGAATGTATAAAATTAATGGCAATTTCTGTATGGTTACCCACAAGGTTGCATCCAACATTAAGACAATGCCCTCTGATGGTGAAATACTTGCTATGAAAGTCAAATTTTTAATTATTAGTTCCTATTGATTGAATTTTACATTGTAATTAATTTATTTAAAAGTAAATGTCATGTATAGAAAAAAAGAGAAAAAAAATAAGAGGGTCATTGTTAAACAAAAGTGAATTTAGTATAGATGGATGGATAGTATGCATTTTACGTTACAATTTAAAAAGATAGTATAGATGAAGCAAAATGTTTAACACCTTCACACTGTAAGCTATCATCAATTAATTTTAAGAACTAGCTCGTTGATAGGCATGAAATCGCGACGGTAATCCTCACGGCGTGGTTTGTACGTACCCTTCTGCATTTAACAGAAATATTATTAAATTTGGATTATTGAGATTTTGTACACTTCCATGTATTTTGTCACTAACGACCCGGGTTTCGCCTTTCGGCATCTTCAGTTCGAGTCCATTCGTGTGCTCGAATGCCTGAGTCTATGCACCATACCTCTAAGTAAATTTAATTTTAAAACCGAACTAAGCATCATTTAACAAACTGCCATTAACAATGGGTATGAGGCATCTCTTTTAAATAGTCTTTTATTGAAAAAACAAAGTAAATTAGCAGAAAAGATGTTTTATTTCGGGAACTTGTCCAAAGACTTAGACCAACCTAGGTACTGGCGAAAAATTAGTTATTTAGGTTGTACAAGCCTTAAAATTTAAAAAAAAAAACAACTCGCTGATGGTGTTGGACCGGCCTTCTATTGCAGGAATTCGTTAGGGAAATTACTTATTAACAATAAAAACAGAATCTACTTTAAGAACAAACTTGGCATTTATAAATTACAATGCAGTGATTGACAACACTTCTATGTGGGTAAAACCACATGTATATTAGATATAAGAGTATCAGAACATTTAGCCGGGTTAGATTAAAAAAAAAGATACATCAACTATTGCAAATCACTTTTTATTGGAGAACCATAAGTTCAATGCGGATGATGGGGTTGAAATGTTGCATCAAAACTGGGGGAATTATAAATTATTCTATCAAGAAATTTTGGAAATCAATAGAGCCCAGTTAAATTCCTTACCAATTTTGAACGAACTGAATCTTCCAAACTCTCCCTTATTGTATCCTGTACATGAGATGAGTCCGTAACAAATAAAACATGAATTAACAATCAAAACTAAACATAAATGAACAATCAAATTAATGAATTTCCCATATTAATACATCGGTCCATGGTCACCCTAACTTGAAATTGGGATATCTTGGAATTGCATTTTAAAAAACCCCCCCTCACCCCTCTGTTCAAGTCGTAAGGTGGTCACTAGTCCAGATGTTAATTTCTTAGACACAGCGATAAGATTTGTCCTATTTTATCTTTATATATAATCGTTATAAACTGTCTGTTTGAGTCCACTCGTGTGCTCTAATACCTGAGGATGCGGAAAGGCGAAACCCGGGTAGTTAGTGATAAAACGTATGGAAATGTACAAAATCTCAATAATTCAAATTTGATATATTTTTGAGCTTTTCAAGATTTTTTCCTTAATTACATAATATATATGGTATTAGTTGATGTAACATATTATACAATATGAATACAGTTTATTCTATTAATCCAATTTTGAATTGTTATTTCCAGCACTACGGATCTAAGAACCCATTCAGTTTTATGGATATGATATCTCTCGAAGGTAAAACAAACTTTTTCGAGAAGAAAGTTGGCGAGTACCAGAAATGGGGTGTTATGGCCAACAGAACTGATAACGTATTCACTCTGGATGCAGACTTCTAGTTTGGTGGCCATTCAAAAATTCACTTAATAGTGCCTTACTATTGACTTAAGCGGTGTACTAATTCTCTATTTTTGTGAAAACCCTGCCTTCCACCAGTTGTGAAAAATGGATGGAGTAAATAATTAGTTTTACCATACCTTATTATTTGACATTTCGAATGCATTCAGTATTTTACACTCCATTGTGCCCATTTTGATTAAAAATAATTTATTTTGACAAATGTTATTTTGGTCATGGTATATTTTTTTAATTTGATTTGTAGGCATAAGCTACCAACCCGATATCACAGTGATGGACCAGACTGGCTATCTCACTGATTAGAATGTTTTTTGCTGTTTTAAATTTTCTCTTTCATTAATCTGTTTTCAGTAAAGTAAATTTGACTTATCTGAAAGTGCATAAAAAACAGAAATATGTCCATCCATCCAAAAAATACATCTTTCTAAAGACGTTTGTATTCGATTACCTGACAATGAAACAAAATAGCTTTTATTAAATTGTTAATTGATTTACAGATTCACTATTTCACCATAATTGGTGGATGTTGATAATAATTTGAAAAGTTGTACAGTTAATATTAGAAGAGTATACATTTATGTTTGAATAAGTGTATGAGCCTTGGTTATACACTGCCTGTGACATATAAAACTCAATTTTGCATGTATACATTCATTCATGCAAGTATTTGTTTTTCATTCCGATGCTCATTTTAGTGAAAAAATTCTACTGAAACTTGTGAATTTTAAGCCCTACGAACACATTAAGTTTTCTGTTTGTTTAGCTGCTACTTAATGAACCCACTCAAATACTCGATTATAAATATCTACAGGCAATAAAATTTATTTGATTAATTAGTTAATATTGTGTTTTTTTACTTTTAGGTCTTGTAAAACTAATTTTAAATTTATATGCTTTTTCTGTTTCTGAAATTAAGTTATAAAATTAACATACATAAAAATAGTAATCGGCATAGGGGTGGTACATTAGAATACAATATCTTATTTAAATATAAAATGATGTAATAATTAATATTCATGAATCGACTTCATTTATGTCTTACTTTCTGTAACTCATTGAATATCTGACATTTAAAAAAATACATAAATAGTTTCCATATTTATAGAGCAGCAAATTTTATAAAATTTGTATAGCAATGCCAAAAATGATTGTATTATTGTAATTCTTTAACTTATACCCTTATATTAAACTAAAAGTTTAGATTTCATGCTACTGATGACATTCTCGATGATATGCTGTCGGCTGAGTGCTTGATTGTTCTAACAGCAATTTCATAACTTTTCACTAGAGCCTTTTGAAGTATTGGTACTTTGTACTTGTGCGGTATATCATTCCCGTAACCTCTAATTTTGTGTATAGTACTTTATTTAGTCACAATATACTTGAATGGCATATACAACAATTTAACATTGAACTCGCCAAAAATCGAAAAACATGTAACCTACAGAATGGTGTTTGAACAATCTAGTACTCTACCAACGATAGACTTATTTAATTAAATGTAATTATTGACTAGTATTTGTGATTTTGTAATTAGCATAGGACTAAAATATTTTTTATATGTATTTTAAATAAATGTGATTTAATATTATTAAATTTTTGTTTTATTAAAATATTTCTTAGCAGCAAATGTTGTCAAATAACATTCCTGATCATAACATATTGAAGTTAGTTACATCTATGCACTATGGCATTCGGTGTCCGTGGCACAGTTGGTAGCGTCGCTGGCTACGGTAACGGATGTCTCGGATTCAATTCCCGATGCGAACGGTTTTCATAGATTGATCTTTCAATCGATTTATGGACTTCTGTTTGTAGTCTTAGTCCTCACTGGGCGTAGTGAGAGCGATTAGCTAATCACTAGCCCTATCCCTACTCTCTTTGAAAAAAGAGGTAGAGCAACTGAGTAACAAGCAGTTCTTGTAGAAAAATTCTGTTAAGTTACCTCCATTAGGAGACCATATGCTCCACATTGGGAACGGACATGGAAAAAAAATGTCAGTTGATTGCTTGAATGCATTCTTCATGTTTTGGAAGTGAATTTGCCTGACAGTCGTAGTTACTTTGGATATTATGTTGATGTAGCCTTATTATTAGCATATTATCAATGTTATTCAAGGAATCGTGCAGGACAGGTTGGGAAGGTTGACAGTATTCCACATCTTGGAGTGTGCATCCTGAAAAATGGCAGAACTAAGAAGGAGCTATCGTTTTGTATAGTAATTAGTGAAGCCACATTTCTTACAATGGGGAAATCTGTACCCGGTTACAATCATTTTCAGTTTGTTCAATGCTTAAATGCTGTCATTTATGCTTTACTATTGTGAATCATGGCACTATTGAGCTACTAAAAGATCAAGTCGATTATTGCGGAAAAGGTTTTAAATTCGGAGAATAGTGAATGAATCAGGCAGCTTCCTCTTGCTCAAGTGGTTGTGGAGAGGGAACTGCACTATGGATGCCTCTACTGATGTCCTCATTGTATGATGGACATGAAACACAATTTGATCCATGACATTGTCTACACCATTTGATTCTGACTTAAAAGTAAGATGCATGACAGTGGTACAACAATTATTTTGATTATGAATTAAATAAAAATTATTACAGATGCACCATCAACCGCAGTTAGCCGCCTTGTTTTTCCATGGTGTGTTGTGAATTTTTTACTTACTACTGCATATTTTTTTTAACTACGCTTCTACTTTCATGTGGTTTTTATGATTATATACATTTAACTGCAGTTATTCACAATAGTAATTATTATCGATTTACATTATAATGTAGTGGTTACCAACTTTTTGAGAATGGGCCGGATAGAACTTATTTGTGTCCAGATGTAGACAGCGTTGATACTGATCTAGACACTAAATGTCCAGATGTATGTTTAGCTTTAGTAATCGAGTAAACGAACATCTGGTCGCTTCCAACAAAACATTTTATACTTAATTTCTTTGACTTTGGGTCCACTACCTGATAGTTTTATCTCATTTGATGGATTGAAATTAATGTGAATTCACAACCAAATCAAGAAATTTTATAAAATTAATATTTTCTATATGAATAATTTATATACGGGTTTTTGGAGGGCCGGATGAAACTCATTGGCGGAAAGCTGCTTGGTGACCGCTGTTCTAATGTATTGATTTCATTGATATAAACAAGTACCTAGGCGAAATAACACTGGCTTGGGGTTATCCTGCTTTTCTTTTAATATCAAGAACAAACATAAATTCTCCCTATTATTTATTTTAGCTAGAAACGAAAGATTGTAAATCAGCACCATCAAAATATTAGTTTTAAATTGATGCTACAAATGTAGTATTTATAATATTTAATCAAATGCAAAGGAATGTGAAATATGCCATGAATTATTTCATTTGCGTTGTATGGTAGGTAATATAATTATTTTGCAATTTTTTAAAAATTTTAAGATGCCTAGATACTTTTTTTATATTTCTCGACAAAATAAAGCATAAAAACAATGGTTTCATAAATTATTTTCCTATTCTTAATTAATATGCACATTACCTTATCAGGACATCAATGATCTGAATATAGTTGTATACAAAAATTAAGTAAATTTTCAAAATGTATTCAATCGTCAGTAAACCAAGGGTAATTCCGCCTAGAAAATTTTAACTATGAAAAATACTCAAAACGGTAGGTAATATTTACCATTTTGAATAACTGCAGTTAAATGTATATAACAATAAAAACTACATGAAAATAAATGCTCAGTACAAAAAAATACAGTTAATGCATATTAACAACACAACGTAGAAAAACCAGACGGAATAATCCTGTTTGACGGTACATACCTACATCTATTTTATCTTTGGTATTACATAATAATATAATGATGACTTAATGGAAAGGATTTAAAAAAATAAAATAGCAACATTGCATTTGAATGACATATATTTGAATATGAATGTATGTGTGTAGACTGTCCAGTAAGTGATAATTTGCAAAATGCGATCACACTCGTGGGCGCGTACCCAGTGTCATTTCAAAGCTATAGCGCACACAATTCTATAGAATTATTTTAATTTAATTTATTTTGATGATGTACAAATTTTTAGACGTGCTTCAGGACTTTCCAAGAGAGTATGTCATAGGGTTGTCAATAGCTGCTTTTACCACATATTACCTGGTTGAAGTTGTAAAGGTATGTATACATATTTTAATATTATTTATCTTTTCCGCTCCCGATCATACACTATAATCACGCTTAATTATAAGTAATTTGTTCACAATGTATGCAAAAAGTTTCAGATTTTGACAACTGCGCACTCAATAGTTATAGTAAGCATTACAATGTATGCGTTATAATTTTATTTTATTAATTCTTATTAGATTCTAACTGCACACGAAAATCAGAAAGTTTAATTTGCAAAATTGCTCATAGTTACATTTAATTATATTCTAGTATCATGATTTGTTGTGCTTTTTCTTAATGTTTTGGAAAAAAACGTTTGTTTTGTAGCTAATTTAAGGCAAAACATCAATCTTATTAGATCTGTCTAGCATGGGTACACAATTTATTTGCGACAATTTCAAGGTTACCATTATAACATTACACCTTGAGTTACCTTTGATTAACTTTCCTCTCTCTAAACGTGAATATTTGTTTCAATCATTTTTTTAGACATATAGCTATGCTCCTCAACATTATTAATATTTTTTGTGATATTGTATGGTACAGCATTGTTCATAAGTTACATTAGCAATAGTTATTTTTTCGGAGACATTAATGAATGCTTGTTCTCTCTGGTGGGCATATCTTTTTATCAAATTTAATCTAGAAAATGTTGTAATTAAGTAATATGAGTTTTTATGCTACCTATCTGATTTTGAATAGTTGTAAGCAAGGACGTCATTTCAGCTTTTTTAGGGTGGGCAAAAGTTGCCATCTTATTACTTTTTCTATAAGTACAAGCCAGTGCAGCAAGGAATAAATGTATGTTTCTTTGAATTCAGAGGGGGTATCATTCAGTATCAAGAATCAATCAGTGGCGTAACTATAATTTAAGAGACCATTGTTACTGTCTATTACATTTATATTATCTTATATTTGCCCAAAAATATGAATCGGCAATTGAACACATAATGTAATTACATAGCACACGTTAACAAAATCTAATAACTTTTAAATGAAATGGAAATGAAAATTTAAAAAATATATTTTGATAGGATTACATTACAATTGTTGATCCCACTGGGCACTCTAAGCACTAATATTGAGAGTATATTGATCCAGTGGTTAATCTGCTTTCAATGATAACTATTACCACTCTTAATTTTCTCTTCCGCCATATTAATTTTAGAAATATTGTGACATGTATCAATTTTTAGTTAATACTTATATTGGAAGAAATAATAAAAGGTTTTCATAAAGAGCATGTTATACTTAGTTTATTAATAAAATAAGCAGCGACAAATGATTATTTGTTGGCATTTTAATTTATCAGTATTCTGGAGACATTTATATCTATTCAGAATATTGGGGAATGTGTTGTATTCAAATAGAAAATTGAAATATCACTAATAGAATGGGTCAATAAAAAATAGCACAACACTAGACTTTAAACTCTAAAATATGACACATCTGGTTAAATAAGAATGTCTAATAAGCCTATAATAATACACACAATTTTTTGAACTTGCATCAAATTCATTGAGATAACTATGATGTATATTTATTTGATCGAATTCAATTGAAACATAATCATTTGAAATATGACTCACACACAGTCATTTGATATGAGCCATAATTTAGGAATCTTCCTCCATACATAAATATTTATACTTTAAGGTTCGTTGAACAGTATGACATTGTAAGTAATGAATAATGCATAACATAAATATTAATATTTTCCCCTTTCAACCTTTTTTAAATATTGTATTAAACCCACATTTTTTTTTAAATTATTTTGAATAAGCATTTAGTAACATCTTTTTATAAAGAATGAAAGTGAATTGCAATAAACAAGTAATGTGAATTTTAAAATAAAGGGTTTTGCACTTTTATGGTTGCCTGACAATTCTTGGTGGAAAGGCATTGTATTTTAAAAATAAAATAAAATTTGTTTGTACTACCTCCATATTTTTTATAAAGATCAGGACTGGTTTCAGTCATTGCGAGCATTATCAACTGATTATCGGTTTGCAATGAGCGAAACTGGTCCTAAGCATTATAAAAATACAGAAGTTGTACAAAACAGATATGTTTTGGTTGTAATGGTCGCTCTGGAATCCCAATTTCACAAAGTCCAGCCGCTGAAGTTTGAGCCTGTCAAATGACCTACGACCGTCTGGACTGCTATCTAGATTGTGCTGTGCTGGTTTGGTGCTTCCCATTCCAAAATTCACTTCTTATTAAACATTCCTAAACACAAAATTTTCTTAATAATTGTTTATTAATTTACAGCATCCTACACTTGTCTGCCGCATTGGTCCATTCAGAGATTTTCTGCAAAACAATGTTCATCTTCTTAATGAAAAATTTTGGCCGACTCTATGGTGTTTTGAATCACGATTTCATACAGTATTTGTTAGTTTAATAAGAAGTCGAATAATACCAGATATAAAATATAAAAGGTAATTATTATACTTCTTATAACAAAATTTATATATAAAACATATATTTTCAAGCTATTTACCTTATTCCTGAAGTGGAACATATCGACAACTAAAGTAAGTATATCAACATCAGTTCTTTTACAAGGATTGGCTGAGTAACAGCTGCTCTAATTATTTTTGCCAGAGAAATAATTGGAAAGTCGGAAAGAGAAAATTTTTAGCCAGTACCTCTATGGATTGTTTTCAGAAATGAACAGAGTAAATAAAGCTGAAAATGTCATATAAACAGGATTTACACACGCGCGATTGGGTGATATGTATGCTTTAAAACTAGAACGTTACACACACTCTCTCGTTTTAAAGAACACACACACCCACGAATCGCCTGTGATAGAGTCTGTTTGTAAAGCCGGCTATAGACCACCAGCTCAAATTCAAATATGAAAGTGCCCATCTGGTAGTACTACAATCCTGTAGCATTACCAAATCAATTGATGGTCAGCAGATACTGTAATTTATGATACATCTAGTACAGAATTCGGCCGATCAGAGCAAGGCCACGGCGGCTGGCAAAAAGACCAATGGGCTGCACGGACATTGCAACAATTCCGATCGACTACCCTGAAACAGGGCTGCGATTTTCAATGTTGCCAATAGATGATTGAAAAGTAGTTGGTCCCTTACCATGAAATATGTTAAGATTTACACGCTAAAAGTAGGCAATCGTTTATTACAAGTTTTCAAAGGTTAAATCACAAAATATTTAAGAGTCTTCCGATGAAACAGACAACCCATCATGAAACGCAGTCAAAAAATTAGGATTGCAAGTGTTTTAGTATTTCCTGTATAGTTTATTGAAAAAAATAGTGGATTCAATTAAAGTTCAATAATTCTTTAGAATGCACATGCTAATTTTGTATGAACTTTGAACCTCTTGTAACACGGATTTGCATTATACAACGTTTTTGTAGAACCATATAGCCGTGTTATACGAGGTCCAAGTGTAATAAAAAATGATCTTTCAACTGTAGCAATTTCATTGATACAAAATATTATTGATTCTTACAATTCATGATGGATACAATCAAAACAATTAAATTTTGTAAAATATAGTCGGTAAGTATCAAGTAACTAATTAGTGTGAATTTTCAGAAAAAAACTGGATAATTTTACGATCATAATATTAATCAACTAAATGCATGATACATTTTAATTCATTACTTGTTCTGCACCTTTTCTTTCTAGAAAGGTGTAATGTGTACAAACTAGCATTATTGTGGAATTCTTATGATAATTATTTTCGTATATTATAATCAGAGGTATTGATATATCAATACCTCTGATAACAGGGGCCTTGACAGTTTTAAAATATATTTGTTTTAATATTATAATCTCTCTAAATATCATTTATTATTTTTTGAGGAATTCATGCACCATGTTCATAGATTGATTAGGAATAAGAATACTCATAGGTTATCAGTTTTAAAAATGGATGCCTGATTACGCCTTATCTTCACACTCGTGGTTAAAGGAAATATTGCTCTTTGAATTATCGTAAAGTAGTGATAATGAATGTGTCTATGATGAAGTATCTGAAAAGGATTTCAACGAAAATACATTTTACTTTTATATTACTATCAAAGATTATATTAAATATTATCAGTTTCTCTTAATTATAACATTTGAATACAATCTCTAAATTTACATTTATCGATTGTTGAATTTGTAACCAAAAATACGATAGAACTTCTGTAGTCTAGCTGTAAAAGTTCTGCTTAGGGATCAGAAGACTCTGGGTACTTATTCAGGTAAAGTCAATATGAAACATTTAACATTTAAAATCTAGCTCCATTCTTTTCTTTTACGATTTTAGATATCTATTCATTTAATTGCTACTTCTAATAAATCGTCACTTGAAGAATTAAGAAAGAGTCTATTAAAAGCGCCTTGGTAGCGAAATACTTTAAGAAAATGTGAAATAAGAATTTCTATTATTTATTTTATGTCCCATTATTTTAATCACAGTGATATGGTATACTCGAGAAAAGATCATAAGAAACAAAATATTAACACTGCCGTCATAAATGAAATGACTGAAAAAACAAACTGAGATTTCAGTCATAGAAATTTGTTTTTTTTTTCATTTTTTAATGTTTATTTTTATAAATTTATTTTATCAGCCATAAAAGATTGTATTTTGTTATCAATATCAATTATTTTCATATGGCAGCAGCCAGCAGAGAAATAGTTCAATTCCAAAAATGGCAAATTGAAATAAACGCTTGTCTGAAAAAGTTATCTTCTATCAGCATCATGTTCATGAAAAACATGGCTTAAAGTCCATTTAAGTCTTTTTGTGGGTTGTCACTTCTCTGCTAAACACCTCATTGTTTAGTGCAAATTATATTATTTATAAAAATATAATGCCTTAATTATAATATGTTCATGTGGGGCTCGCCAGACATCCGAATTTTGGTAGAATTAATCTTCCTATCTAGAAATTTTATGCTGGAATCCCGATACATATTCTCTAGTTCCTTATTCGCATATAAAAAATTGAAATCAAACTAAAGAAAGTTCGTAATTATTATGTCAGTTCTTGAATGGTTAGTATATGGAGAACTGACAGATATTCAGGGAAGAAAATTGTTTGATCCTGACCATATTTTTTATACCCAAAACTTCTTAAAATCAAACGTTTTTGTCCTAATTATGGCAATTTGTCCCTACCCACCATCTGTTTTTCTATAAAAAAAAGCTGTCTTGAATGTGTTAAATATGAACGTTTTTATATTGGTCCCGTTCTTAAGGATATTTTGCTTACCAAGCCTGCCAACCCTGTTACAAGTTATCTTTTTACAGAGAAATACTGAAACTATCAGATGGAGGTGAGGTGGCACTTGATTGGATGGATCAAGGATGCCTTAGTGATAGCCCAATTGTGATTATTTTACCAGGATTAACAGGAGCATCTCAAGCAGAGTATATCAAATGTCTAGTCAATGGTGCGCTTACTATAGGTGTAAGAACTGTGATATTTAACAACAGAGGTCTTGGCGGAATGATACTCAAGGTAATAATTATATTTTGCAATTTTTACCCATATAGAAATACTAAAATGTTTTAAAATAAATCTTTTTACTAGTAGTAAGTGCATTTTACTGTAATATTAATGCTAGGGCAATCAGTTACAAATTATTTACTAGAATTCTATAGATGTAACAAAATAGAGGCGGTAATAAAATTATTGAGTGGAGAGTTCGCCACCACTTCATATTAATCTATAACAATGGTCAAGTTTGCAAAAAGTAATCAGTAATACAATTTAAGACATCGACTGAGGGTGCTTGATGGAATTTCAATATCAAATTTGGATTATTGAGATTTTGTACACTTCCATGTATTGACGTCAGTTCGAGTCCATTCGTGTGCTCGAATGCCTGAAGATGCCGAAAGGCGAAACCCGGGTCGTTAGTGGCAAAATACATGGAAGTGTACAAAATCTCAATAATCCAAATTTGAATCAGTAATACGTTTATAAGACAAAATAAAGGACAGGCAAACACACACCATTTAGTCAGCGCCATATGGCACACTGAATTCTAAATCTTCAAAATGACAGGTGACAGAAGAGGGAACAGATAAACTGTTGTAGCGTTTAGGATAGGCGTTCAAATCCTGTACAGTGTAGAATTAAATTTGCAGAACACCTGTTACGTTATTCCTTATGTCACTGTATGTATCTTTTTAAAATAAAATTTTTATTCTAGACTCCGCGCTTGTATTGTGCCGCCAATTTTGAAGATTTATCTGAAGTTGTAAAACATGTTCACAATGATCATCCCACGTCCATCATAGGCGCGACTGGTATATCTATGGGTGGACTCATTCTGGGTAATTATCTGGCTGCCAAAGGAAAAGCTTGCGGTATTAATGCATCCATGATCATATCGGTGCCATGGAATGTTTTCAAAGGTATATGAAAACACTGTTTTATGTTTTTAAATATTATTAAAAATATCGTAATGTATAACTCTCGAATGGGGATGCTGTTATTGGAAGATAATTGATACTGAAAAAATACTTCTTAAAATGTGGACTGAAATTTTTTTACTAAAATTTACAATATAGTGTGATCCAGTAAATTTAGACAAAAAAAGTCAGTCATTGTGCATACTTCAATTGTAATTTGTGATCAATGTGCCCTCTAAACTGCGCTTTTAATATATTAAAAATATACAACTGGTTATATCGAATCATTTTATCTTGTAATTATATATGTCAAAAAAGGTGAGGATTTTAAGATATTTTTAATTCTTTATGATATCTGACTCATCAAGAGCCAAATGTGAATGTGGATTCAATTTGATGAATGCTATCAAATCTAAAATTAAAGATTAAACAAATAATTTAATGATTGTAAATCTTATCTATTAGAAAAATACATTGTCTTAGATAAATTGTAAAAAACGACATGAAAAACTCGAAAAGATTGAAAATAGTTTTATCAATGACTAATTTGATTTGTATCATTTAGTTATTTTTCCTTCATTTGTGCTTGCGCCTGATTTTATTTAATGTAAAAATTAATTTTAAAGATTTCTGTTGTTTTCAATCGTTTTAAAAATGTTATTATACCATTACAAACAATTTTTTTAATGTTCTATACCTACGCGATATGAGAAAAAATGTTACAAGTAAAATAAGCAAATTAACCCTTTGGATACTACGCAATGGTATAATGATGTTTTGGACATTAGCCAGGAAGGCCGTAGCAGACAAAGGGTTGACAATTTTTTATAATTATTTGTGTTTTTTTATATAGGAAGCTGATAATATAATGGAATACATAATAATATTTTTTATGGGTAAAGCAACACAAAAACTAATTTTTATAATAAATATCCAAATATCACATATTGATTGAAATCAGCTAAAAGGTTAGAGTATGCTGCCCATTATTTGGTTTGGCGTCCTCGGAATCTGAATTTTACACGCAGAGAACCTTTCGTTACAAAGGGAACATGTTTGTGATTTTAAATAAATTATTCATGATAAGAAAAAAATAAACATTGCAATTTTATTTCCAGGTTGTGAAAGTATTGAGAAGCCATACCTGAATAATTTCTTGTGTAGACATTTGGCAGGAACATTGCTCAAAACTATTGATAAATGTGAAGCACTGAAAGAGGCTGAGGTGAATAATATACAGATATATTTTTTTTACAATGTCCGCTCCCAATGTGGAGCATAATATGGCCTTTTAATGGAGGTATCTCAACAGAAGTTTTCTACAAGAACTGCTTGTTACTCAGTTACTCAACCTCTCTTTTTCGAAGAGAGTAGGGATAGAGGGATAGGGCAAGGACAGGACCACTAGTTGACTAATCACTCTCGCAACACTCCGTTTTTTTAAGATTGGATCGATCGGAGGAAATATTTTTTTTTTTATGCCGATATTATGTTAATAGAGTTGTGCACACATATATAAAAAGGCAATATTTTGCAAAAGTTTACTCGGTCTCTTTAACTAATCACAGAAGGTCTTCATTATTATCTATCATAAAATTATTACTTCATTCATTTTTCTTTCATTTTTACCGAATATACTAATATTAATGCCTGCTTTAATCAAATCTTCGAAAAATATAAAACAAATTAAAACTGAGATGTTTAATTTTAACCTTTCTGGAACAGAATTGCATAATTTTAGTGCAGTTTGTTTGGGGTTAAGGATTTATCATAAAAAAGCTGGTTGTGTAATCCAGAGGTTATAAACTATTCTTTTTTTTAAATTTCTAATACTACATCCGTAATCCTTCACACGGACGTATATATAGGTCTATACTTTTGGAAAGATTAAAGTAATTTCCCTTCAAACAGATACTCGACCAACTACTGTCATAAATTTCTTTGAACATCAACAGTGGCCATTTTGAAATCCATGTGTAAAAAAAAAGAATATAGTGTTGTACAAAGAAATCATTGTTTAAAGATTGGTATATAAGTGTCCAAATCTTTACTCATGATTTTTCAAATTAAAATAGCAGTGGTGAAAAAATGTATTTAGGTAATATTTTATATTTTTGTAAACCACAGGGTCCATGGGATTTTGCGGAAATAATGCAAAGTAAAACAGTCCGCGAGTTTGATGCAGCATTTACTTCAAAACACTTTGGATACAGAGATGTGGAAGATTATTATAGTGCAGCGACACTACACAATAAGTTAGATAAAATAATGATACCGCTGATGTGCCTTAGCGCAGCAGATGATCCATTCCAACCACTTGAAGGTGAGACTTTTTAACCACTTGTTTTATATATTTCGTTGTATGATCAAGTACATGAAAGATCATAGAAATGCATTATGAGTGACCAAATTATCTGCTTGGAAGTTATGATTATTAGAACAATTATTAATGTCCGTCATAAGTAGTAGCAACTCATTTGTTTTATCTGAAATACTATTAAATTTTTATGATGTGCATATATATTTTACGGCACATATCGATGCTTAATATAATATTATGATAGAACACAACAGGCTGTTTAGGTTTTAGTCTCTAATTCAATTTTTTTCAAGTCAATAATAATAAACCAAATTTATAACATAAATGTGGTCCAAGAACCACGAGACGCGAATCAATACAAAAATTCAACAATTATTTAATATTTTAGGTCAGCTTTCAGTCATTTTATAACTCTAAGGTGTACAATACACTTCTTAATTCCATTCACAATATCTTCAACCCACTGAGGTCTGTTAAATTTTGCCATTATTACTAAAGAATCAACAACATATTGTGAATCACTTTAACCTTGTAATACCAAAATCAACTGACTGAAATTGTGCAATTCATCAAAAATATAAATATGATTCTTTTTATCCATGTCTGATCACAATGAGCAAGCATAACATGGAATCTAATAAAGGAACAGAGCATTGTGTACCTTTTATGTCTCTCGGCGAGAATCATTTTTGAACACTATATCTATATAGCAGAGTAAATATTGAGTATAGGGAAAACCGCTTAACAGCCGATGGCCATTAAAGAGTTTATTTCGAGTGCCTAAAACTTACACCGAGAAACAAAAGTAGACAATAGTTAATTTAGAATTTTTTAGTGACTTAGCTATTTAAAATGTAGCAAAAAGTTTCATTTATTTGTATTATTCCATTTACTGTTTGCCATAGAATTATACTAAATACAAGACCAAGGTAACAAATTGCTCTCTAGCATTCTTTTATTGCATTCTGAGGGGTTAGTGGGGAGTAATGAAAAATCAATTATTTGATGCCTTGGGATTCTTCCTCAAGACACATGTAAGCCTTGAAAACCTAGTGGGATAGAAGTTCTAAATTGTCATCGAGAAATGTTTTGCTTACAAAATGATCAAAACTGGATTTTTGCTTAAAAGTGTAGTCTAAAGTTACCCTAAAGTAATACATTTCTAGCTATTCCGGTCGAAGAAGCGACAAAGTCAGAGCATGTAGCCATTGTTATTACTGCACGCGGCGGGCACATTGGCTTTATGGAAGGGTTATGGCCCGGCGAAGCCAGAGACCAATACATGGCAAGAATGTTTTCACAATACTATCGAGCTATCTTCAGAGATGGAACATCCTTTCCACACGTAAAAAAAATAGAATGATTATGTCACTGAACTTGCACAATTAGAATTAATTTATTATGTTTACATATTTTATATCATGTTATTGCAGTTTTCTGCTTTGAAATTTTATCATTTATGTGCCTTGACTCGAATTATGAGATTGAAATATATTTATTTTTATACAAATGTTTGTTTTTGTTATTTCCCAACATGTGTATTGATATTCTGAAATTAAACTGTGTTAAAAACTTTCACATTACAAGATTCACTTTTTGTATGGAAGTATTACCCAATTTTTCATACTGTCATCTCCATGAGTTTGTTAAACATTGACACTGCTGAATTTAGTTTTGTAAAAGGATTAAATTTGAATATGCAGGAAAGAAAAAATCAATTCGCATGTGGGTTTTTTTATTGGTATAAAAATTTTAATACAGCATATCATTTACTTGTATTGTTACATAGGAAAAGCTACATTTTACAAATAATTTTTGACGCCCACTGGACTGCAGATGCATAACCAAACACATATGACTTATCTATATGTATAAATATATTAATTGATAATACAGGCAATGGAAATGCATGATCATATAATGTCCAAAATGCCATATTCTTCACATTACTTCATTTCATGTGTTTTGCGTAACGCAAGGTGGGCATATTTTGTCATCCATACACCAAGTGCATTTCTTAATGATCAGCATTAAACATATATTCATACACCGCTAGCATATAAAGTAAAATTTTATCATTTTGTCACTCATGTGCCTAAAACGAGGTTAATACTGGTTTTGCATAAAAATTGAAAACCCATTGATATTTAACATAAAAAATAAACTGACCATCAAAAGCGTACAATTAGGTACGCAAAGTATGCCATTTAAAACCAACCATCAAAATATAATAATTTCATATTTAAATAAGTATACATAGAAACTTTCCATAGCAGTAAAAAAGATTCCACTAATCACTTCAACTGCATCGCTCGCTTATACCCCTTCATGTGTTTGTTTCATTTTGAGTATTTTATAACGTTATCAGTGTGTCTACACAGTGGCGGACTAAGGCGGGAGGAAAGACAGCGTTCCCCCAACATGTACGAGGACTGATATAAGGAGAGTTAAAAACTAAATATTAGGAGGCATCTAGATCTTTGCAGTTTATTAAATGGAATATTTTCCTATATACATAATAAAAAAAAACAGTCTTGTTTCAAAACTGAAATGAAAAAGACACCAAGATTTTATGGATGAACATATTATTGACCACCACTAGCAAAGAAATGAGACTATGTTAGGGTGATGGCATATTTAACAGCAAATATATTTTTATGCTTTTAAATTTGGCAAGAATTAAGTAATAAGGGTTTGAAAAATAAATTATCTCCCTAGTCCACCGTTATTTCTAAATTAAGTAAAATGCAAACATGATTAAATGTATGTATACAAATATCGAAAGTTTACTGAAGGATTAAACCATAGTCAAATGATATGATATTGGAGGGAAACACATAGATAAGAGGAAGCGGCACTGTTAGATGTCTTTTAGTTCTTCAGGTAGGTCATTCTTTGGATGTTTATTTTCATAGTGCTGCTTGTAGGTCTTAGGATCTGGCATCTGAGCCTGCAAACAAATATACAATATGAGAACAAACGGTAATTTACTTTCCAAGGTAAAAGACAATGCTTGCACATGAATCATAAAATCAAGAACTATAATCTAACTAGTTATTCAAATAGCCAGACAAAAATATATCAATCGAAGTTATAACGGTGCGAAATGGAAATAAGAATATGCAGAAATTAATAAATTATGATTTATTTATAATCCAGAAATATCATGATTAAATATTAACTGGAGGCCGTCTTATACAGGCTACCACATCAGTTTTTATTGATACGGTGCTGTGCTGTGATACTTTTTGCTAAATAGGTATTTAGCAAAAAGTCTCTCAGGTGACCGCCCGGTTTTCATTTTTAGACATGTTTCCAAAATGCCTTCAAATATATTTTTGTGGACCTCTTAAAAATACAGTAGAATTCAAAGACCTCTAAAAAATATAATGCCCCAGAATACTTTCATATTTGAATAGTACTTTGAACTTAACCGTCCGTCAGAACAATTTCTGGTATTTGTATTTAATTTTGTAATTATGTGAATTTATGATTCGCCAAGTTGTACATTAAATTCACAAATTATAGAGTAAAACGTCGATGGAATAGAATAATGCGGACAATGGGACATCCATTAAAACTGAAAGTTTGTAATGTAATAAAGAATGCTTTCCGAATTCATTTTTTATAATTTAAGACATTGACATTGAGAAAAAAAGAACACAATAAATTATCATACAAAGCCTGTAAAGTTTTCATAAATAGATTAAAAATATTATATGACATTAAAGATGTACATTTGACCATATTTTAAGCGTGCATGAAAATGTGTTAAATAGATAAATTAATTAAATACAAACGCTGGGCATGGCTTGACGTACATTAAAACATTGGTACATTCCATCAACCAAATTTTAAATGAGTACCATTTTTGATATTCTTAAAAATAACACAAAATGTGTAGTCCAATTCACAAATTACCGAGATACGTGTGTGTACTTAAATAACCCCCAGGAATTGTTGCCTTATTATATTAATGATGGAGAAGATATCAATGATACTTTTTATCAAACAAAAATGTTGATAACACTAACAGTATCAAAAGTTTCATTTAGTGTTCTTTAGGTTCAGACTTGTGAAACATTCTTTGGACACAATAATCGAGTAATAATTTTAGTGAAGAAATCCTCTATTTAAAACCATTTAAAAAATTCACTTTCTCAAAAATGGATTTTGTAATAAAGACCACTATTGATAAAGTAACTCAATTAGACTTCCTGTTTTTAAGCTGAGGAATAATCACCAAAATAAAATTGAGCTAAGTAAAACTCTATGTTATATAGATTTGAGTGGCATATAGTTATGTGAAATGAAAATATGGCTAAAATTAAACATTAGCTACAATTATTTGTTGACACATACCTTACATATTGTGCAAACATGAACTAAAGCCTTTTGTGCAGCTTTTTTCTGGTCGTTTGCACTGTGACCCTGCTGCTTTTTAGTTTTAGCATTTTTTTCTGCAGCTTTCGCCTGTGACTGAAGCTTCTGTTGACCGCGAGCCATTTCTGAAAAGAAATAAGATGAAGATGTACTTGATCATACTAAGTGAAAGTTAGGCTTACAAAATCGTGACGTAAACAATATTGATAAAAACACAAGACGTCTTAATTTAGTAAGTGAGTTAACAGGAAGGGGTATGGACAATTAATTTTTGCAATGAGAAAAGTATGATGAATAATAATTATAGCCCCATATGTAACTAACGTGGCGAATGTGCTTCGAATAAACGCAGAATATGTTCGCGTTGTAGTGTCTCAAACGACGACAAATTCAGGCCACATGACGCCTGACGTTTCACAAGAAGTGTTTACCATAAGATTAATATCCTTATTTTATAAGAAGTTCACGTGTCAAAGTACGGTGATTTACAAAAATAGGCCAATGAGGTAAAACATCATACCTATTTCACAAAACTGCGATGAAAACCGTAAAAGCGGCGAGGCCCATGCAACGACTCCAAACACGCCAAATTTTTGAGTCACAGACACTGATCAGAGTTGCCATATACAATTTGAAAGAAATAAAATTCAGCCTGAAAATTATTTAAAAAATCAATTTCCACACAGCAAACTGGAGTAGGTAGGTATCCTTCTTCTTCAATAGAACAACACGGTCGTTAGTGATAAAACGTATGGAAATGTAAAAAATTTGAACGATTCCAATTTGTCTTTGAAATTCTATTAAGCGTCCTCAGAAAATTTCTTAAGTTATTAAATAATATGGTTTCCTATTTTAATCAGTTATAAAATTGCAAATAGTGGGTGTATATGCAAACAAAAGTAAACTTTTAAAATACCTTACTTACAAGAAACTCTAGATGATTGAAAGGTTCAGTATAATCAACTGACGATTGAGAATATAATCACCAACAAATAGTTTGTCTGTACGAGTGTAAAAATAAGTTAAGGCCATAAATACAAAAAAAATAATTTTAATTAGCGGAATATACTTGGTAGGCGAAATAACCCCATTTGACGGTACATAGCATAATTTATTATTTAGCTAAGGACTGAGTAGCAAGAAATCACTTTCCCAACATCTGTAATTAACTACTAAACTAATATCTGGCAACTTTCAGCGGTTTTGACAGCTCGCTTCTCTCCGCAATATTTTTTATTTAATTATAATGCGAAACCGTTCAATAATTATTTAAGGTGATATTTATTTACTTATATTTATTTATTCGCCATACAATAAATCTCTTTCAGATTTATCGTATAGCATGTTTGTTTCAACCGTTGGTTCATTTTTTTTAATGATTTTCTTTAGATGCCGAAGAAATTTGTCGGAGAAAATAGTAAGGCAGTGGTTGCAAAAGCTCGTAAAGCTCAAGCCAAAACCCAACAAGATGCAATTAAACAGAAACAGAAAGAGGATGAAGAATGGCGAGATGATCATAAGCAGGTTTTGAAAAAACAACAAAAATCGGCAAGTATTATCAACCTGTTACTGTTAAGATAATGTACCATATTATAGTTTAGGCCAATGCTAAATTGGTCAATAATTATATATATATGCAAGAACCATACAAGCTGGAAGACATTCCACGAGAAAACATCGTAAATATGAAGAGTTGAATGAAAAAGTCGTTTCTCTGCATTCTATATTCACTAGGTTATGGAGTTCCGCAAGGCTCTTTTTCAAATATTGGGAATCGACAAATCAATAAATTGCTTTGGAGCCTTTAGGAAATACCTATTATATTTCGAAACACAAAAATGCTTTATTGATGTTGAATATAATTATGTCCGCCAGATAAGACCTGCTATATTTATTTATCTATCGCATATGGATTAAAATACTTTTGATCAGGGGGGAGCCATACGCATAATTAAGATAATATTCTACATATCCAAGTATTTTTTAATCCCAAAATGGCCTAACCTTATCTGACCATTTTGTAAAAAAAGACATAGATGTAACAGAACAAAAAAATAATACCCATCAATTATTAAATTCCCATAGTTAAAGTTTTTTTAATAAAGAATATACATACATTATAGGCATTTAGATTGAAAGAAATAAGAAGCTTACGAAAATAAGGGATGTAAAAAACCCCTGTTTCTTGGATATTTAAAGTAATAAGGATTATTGAAAGTTTTTAATATTTCACACATAATGTACTTTGAAACAATATATATATATATATATATAAAAAACATATATAAAAAAAACATTAACTAAAATATTTTTTTTGTTTGATTCCTGTAAAATTTGTATAAATTCACTTACGGGATATTAATTTTAGGCCATAAAATATGTGATAGGTTTTATGTTTTTTAAGTGCTGTAGTAAAGTACCTATCAATTCTTTCGTAAATATTTCCTTGCAAGTTTTCGAATAGATATTCACGTCATATAAATAAAAAAATAGTTATGTAGTTTTTTTTTGTATAATTTAAGATATCGAGTGAGGATGCTTGATGGAATTTCTATATCAAATTTGAATCGTTGAAATTTTGTACATTTCCATGTATTTCGTCACTAACTACTTGTCCGTTTGTACCGTTTTTCGGCATCTTCATGCATTCGAGCAAACAAATGAACTCAAACTGACAATTCAAATTAGTTGTTTTGTATTTGTTTTTAAAAAGTTTTTATTAACTTATATTTAACAGGAAGAACTTGAAAAGAAAAAGCAAGAGCAGTTGAATAAAAAAGCTGAAGCCAAAGCGTTGCTTGAAAAAGAGATGGATTCAATTAAAACACAGGGAAAACAACCCTTGGCTAAAATTACCAGAGCCCAAATTATTGCTGAAACAGAAAAAAGAAACCAGATGGCTAAACAAACTGTGAAGACTGAGGTAATAATTTTACAAAAACTACTATCTGAGGTGTCGAGTCCACCAATCAATTATATTTGATATTTTCTTTGGATTCGGCGGAAGTTCATTTTTAATATAAAATTAAAATTGATGACTTAGTATTCGCCAAATCTAACCAAGTGAAATAACTAAGTTATCAATTTTAATTTTATATCATCTCTATTTGGTGAAATTATGATAAGTGAATTTAATAATGTCAATTCTTAGTGCACAAACAATGTGAACTTTTTAGTAATCCAAAAATAATATGTAATCCTGAGATTAGTATTGGTAGGTAACATATTTATATTATCATAATATAAATTTGGATGCTGAAGAGCTGTTGTATTGGTATTTTTGTTTTAATTATTACAATTTCTCTACCACTGTCAAGTCATCTCTGTAGCTCGTGATATCGAGAGCTGTTCAAAATTTAAGTAATTAACATGTACAGTTTTTTTTTTCTTATTTTACGTTTTTTTAGAATACTTTTAATATGCTGTTAAGTCTTAATTATGAGTAACTATTCAATTAGAAAAAATGTTATTATTTATCCATTAAAAGGAATTGTCTGCAATGCTTTGGATTATTAAATGAAAGCCTTATAATTTTATTTAATTATCTGGGGGAAGCTGTTATGCCTGGATTATTCAACGATTATTTCTAAAAAGCAAATAGATTATGGAGAGGCTCATTTATTCTCTACTTTTTCACAACCATAGTTTTTGTATAAATTTGTTTCTCCTTTTAGAATGTCAAAACGCATATTGACAAACCCATTGAGGAAAATATCAATAGATATAATATTGGAGGTGACATCGCAGAGACTATAGAAGAGGCTATATCAGTTTTAAGGTAAGTAAAATTTTCTTAAATATTATGAAATTAATGTTAACGCATTATTGAAGGTAATGTAACAATAATAATTTATAAAGGTATTGGCAACCATTCTTTAAAGATGATTGATATCATTTTGATTACAGTTTGAAAGAAGAAGATGTTGATAGACACCCAGAAAAACGCATGAAAGCAGCTTATACTGCCTTTGAAGAAATAAACATGCCCAAAATTAAAGAAGAAAATCCATCATTAAAACTATCTCAACTCAAGCAAATACTTTTTAAACAATGGCAAAAATCACCGGAAAATCCACTAAATCGAAAATTATAAGTCTGCAATGATTTGTTGATGAACTGAACGCTGTCCGGTGGCTTTTACATATATAACTTTTCTCCAATTGAGAAATTCATGTTTATAGAATTAAAATGAAATAGATATTATTTAATTGTAAAGATCGCTGTGCATATTAATTAATTTATGATATAAGAAATACATTACTATGAAATTTCGGTTTTTTCTCCAAAAACTTTGTATCTGCTTACGAGTTCAAATTGGTCTACTGTCATACTGAAGGATCGTCAATTCATGCAATATTACCATTCAATTGAAACATATAAGGGTAACAGCAATTATGTGGTCATCTGTGTTCCCTCGAAGCTGAATATTTTCACGTTACAATATTTTTATTGAATTTATGTACCAATGTTGTATGTTTTATAAGATAAACATAAAAACTACTTTATATATGGTATAAGATCGCATTTTTTATTATAAGGGGCTGGTCTATCCGCTCTCTTACCTCTGAGTTCCTAATAGTCAAACCACTGTACCCCTAATGATTACCCTGTGCTTTAGTGAGGTGCCACGACTTGCAACCGTAAAGCAGCCCATCGGAATGCATGTATTGAATAGGTGACACTTGGTTCTGACCGAGTACAGCTATCTTAGACTTTCCGGATTGAGTTGAAAATTGTTTCAGCTATCCCTAATTGAATCACAACTCTTTATGTGGATTGCCATCTCCTGTGATGTGTACCCCCAAGTACCTGAAGCTGTCAACTCTCTCAATATCCTGCCCCACGCTCCTCAGAGGGTAATATGGGATCGGACATGCACTGTTGGAGAGGACTATTAGACCAATGCGATACGAGTTGCCCTGTAGCCTGCCTATTGTTTCCTCAATACCCTAGACAGATTTGTTAAATATGACAGTGTGTCAGCATACTCGAGGTTGCATAGCCTCAGATCGGAGGCAACAGCCACACCTTAGAGCTTTATTTTCCATTTCCTATCATAAGCTTTGCTCCTGATTGAGATACCGATTATAAATGAAAATTACATTTTAGCATAAAAAATCATGTTTACTGTTCATAGAAGTTTGGGGTCGCAACTCATCGGTTGGGAACTTCTGCCTTAAGAGTTTTGTTAAATAAACAGTATACACAGGAAAAATGTCACATGACTTCAGCACCAAAAGTCAATGAAAACTTAACAAAACCATAATATTTTGACGTTTCATTCCAAGAAGTCATAAAACGAGTAGGAATATGATGCGCTTCTGATAATCCTTTGGCGAGGGAAAAAAATATATCTATATTTCCAAATCCAAGGGGTGGTCCGAACCTACTGGACCGCCCTTCTGTGTGCGTCCATGATGACAACGATAAATCAGGGTACAGCTGTATATCATTGTGTTGGCAAAGATAATATTTTCTACATTTGATACATCATTTCAACAACATTGTTTAACATTTCCCCCATTTTAATTTTACTGTATTCTTTCACCAAGGCAATGTTTACTTCAAACCTTCACTTTGTGCACAACATTGAACATGGTAATTGGTAAAACTTGTTCCTAAATTAAAAACATAATGACCAGAGGTAAAGGTAAGATAAGAATTTTTTCTATTATAATCTGGCATTTTAGTAAATACAACAAGATACTTGTAACAAGCTTTTTTATTAACAAGTATATTTATTTACAAGATTTCAGCAACACCAAATTGAAAAAAGGAAAAAAAAATAATCCAATAAACCAAATTTCTCTTTTGAATGATTTGTAGTACTTATCATGTTATCAAATAAAAAAAATATAACAGAATTCAACTACATGATATAATAAATTTTGGAAAATTATGCTCCTGTTGCCATGACTGCTGATCGCTTTGCAGAAACACATTCATTGAAGTCCGTGACATATTTCCCGCATAGAAGAGGCTGAGTAGAATTTTCATTATAGCATTTAATTACCTAAAATATAAATAAATCAAATTAATATAATAAAGATAAACTTGCTGTGTGTTTATTTTTTAAAAAGGGAGAAGTCTACTTTGAAGTGACATCTGTGAGACTGAATTGAAACACAATACAAAATGAATCGAGAAATTTTCTTCAATTAAAAAGGCACCAGAGGGAATTTTCAATTAGGCATATCAGAAATAATTACTGTTTCTGTTGGAGGAACTTTTTAACGCACATTATTTTCAATTAAAATTAAAGGTATTCATTTGTTATAGTGACAGAATCTTAGAGGTACCGTGGTGGATATGTGCTCCGAATAATGTCAACACAAGAGAGAAAAATCGTTATTGGGTATCAAGACTCTTGCGAGCATTTACAAAGATGAGGTACGATAGCAGGCTTTACACAGCTGCGCTCTGAAATACAATTGTATGGATTGTGTACTTTTAAACGAGAATGTTACACATGCTATAATCAAAATCTATTCAGAGAAAATTAGAAGGCGTTACCAAATACTGTTTGTTGGAAAAGTAAAGAGCTTCGAAGAAAGGTGTGCGATTAAATGTATGTAGTCAATATCAATACCGTGATAATATAATAATATAGACTTTGTAAGTTCTTTTTATAAATGCAGGATACATATTATAATTGAATACATACAGAGGCTTTTTGTTCCTGACACGGTGGAAGTTTTCCCACAACACATGCGGTTTGGGCCCTTTTAAACATTTGCGCGGTTTCTGACACAGCCTTGTCATATTCTTCTTCCATTTTCTTATTTATTGCATCATGGGTATTTTTAAGAAATTGTACACGTTTCGTCCAGTAATCCTCACTTCTGCTGTAGTCATATTCAGGTTTAGGATCTTTAGGACGAGAGGGTGTTCCTAGGGTCTGCTGGCAAATAAAAAGTGTAAATATGATTTACAACATGCTACTTTTTTTCACCCTGAAAATTGACTGAATACCGCTACTAACAATGTAGCAGAAAAATTCATTACGAATATGCCAAATTATCATACATGGGAATCGGGAAAATCGATAATGTGTGTAAATAGAATTGTTTTTAGCAGCATTAAGTAATTTTTCAGACGAAAAGATTAGCATGTTGTATAGCATATTTACCATAAAAAGTTATTACGGAAAAAATATTTATTTTTTATTTTTACTGTTGCAGATTTTAAAGTTATGAGGATTTCTTTAGTCATAGGAGTAATCCAATCATTTAATTTTACATTATGTAATTAAAAATACAAACATTCATGATTGAAGGTTCCGACTCAGTCATCCGCTTGATGGCTGCTTCTGAGACTTGAATGGGTGTGTCATTATCGACACTTAATTTACGGGTACTCTGAGTTCCTCCCATTTTATCAACGGCAAATATTTCTTTAATAAGTAAATTATAATGTAAAATACATTTTATTCGGCGAAAGACGGCAAGAGATGTCACACGCGCTTAAGTTGGTAAAAGTGGTAGCAGTATGATGGTCTATGGTAGTAGCTGAAAACATGACAACACAAAAGTCGGTCCCCGGCCTATACCTATTGGCCTATTACCTATGCCATAGACTACTATACTTTTAACCTATGCTCATACCATCGTTGACCGGACAAATCTTTATGGTGCCATAAAAGTATTTTTTTTTTTTTTCCATGTCCGCTCCCAATGTGGAGCATATGGTCTCCTAATGGAGGTATCTTGACAGAATTTTTTCTACGAGAACTGCTTGTCACTCAGTTGCTCAACCTCTCTTTTCTTTTTCGAAGAGAGTAGGGATAGAAGGATAGGGCTATGAAAGGACTAGTGGTTAGCTAATCGCTCTTGTTACGCCCCGTGAGGATGGGATTGGTGGAAGGGAGGACTCAGACTACGAACAGAAATCCATAAATCGATTGAATGATCAATCTATGAAAACCGTCCGCACCGGGAATTGAACCCGAGACATCCGCAACCGTAGCCAGCGACGAAACCAACTGCGCCACGGACGCCGACAATAAAAGTATAGTAGTCCATAAAGTAATATACTATTATAGTAGTCTATGGGTGCCATGAACCAAAAATTAAGTTCATCTAGTGGTATGCGATAAATAATTTAATCAATAGATTGATCATTTGAATCAACTGTGGTAAAGGTTGTCTCTTTTTAGGCTATTTAATTAGGTACTTCGAAATGTACAAAAACTGAAACCACCTGTAGGAATATTCTATTCTAAAATGTTATTCTTTGGACTTAACTTATTGTCTATGGTTACTGTATATGAAATTTAACGAACCACCTTGAAGACATTTCTGTATATTACCAAAATAAAGAAATATATTCAAAGGTAGTGTGATATAGACGAGAAGCGTCTTATGAGTATATATACACTATACAGTGTCATCCGCCGTGTTGTTTTAGAACACAAGTTTTTAAATTATAATATTAAATAGCAATTCCTATCATGAGTTCTGAGAAAGAGTCGGAAAACAATCAACTTACTACTGCTCAAAAAGCCAGGATTGAAAGAAATCGGCTGATGGCTGTCACTTTAAAAGAGGCGAAGCTTATTCCACATCCGTCTGCCAAAATGTAATATTACAGATTGAAAAAATGTATTTTATATTATGTTGTTTGATGTAATTTGTTTTATGTCAATCCATATTGTGATTACAATTTTAGAGAAACTGACAGTATTAAGCAAACAATAGTCAAAGTCCAAGGCGCTAAATTTATCGATAGCGGAGGTGGGTTCTTGATTGAAGAGAAACCTCAAGAGACGTTTGTAAAACCAACAATAACTACCAAAGCACCACCAATAATACTACCTTCAGAACGTCCTACATGCATTGAGTGTAATGAAGAGTTCCCTACATCTTACTTATTTGAAACATTTGATTACAAGGCTTGCGATAAATGCAGGTATTTACAACACAAATTATTTAAACAACTTCATTACTACCTCTATTAGTGGATTTTCATTTGTTACAACAGCTCATTTTAGAATGTTAATGGGAAACCAAATGAACACATATGTTCTAGCATGGCTTGCTAATAATACAGCTTTTTACCCTAATGTCATTTTCCGCAAGAGAACCTAGCACTATACACTATGTTTAATTACAGGGATAATGATGACAAGCATTCCTTGATTACACGGACTGAAGCCAAAAATGATTACCTATTAAAAGACTGTGATTTTGACAAAAGGGAACCAGTATTGAAATGCATAATGCGTCAAAATCCTCACAACGTTAGATGGGGTTCAATGAAGCTCTATCTACACATACAGGTGGAAGAACGTGCATTAGAGGTCTGGGGTTCTAAAGAAACATTGATGGAAGAAAAGGAACTCAGGGTGGAAAAAAAAGATGCAGCTAAATCTAAAAAATATTCTAAGCAGTTAAAAGAACTACGAATGAATGTGCGAAGTAGTTTGTTTGATAAAACTAAAGTAAAAGCTCACACACATAACTTTGGTCCGGAAAAATATATTGAAGATGAAGATATGTATTCTCACAGCTGCTTAACCTGTAAACATGTAGAGACCTATGAGAAGATGTGAACTTTGTATTGATCTGATGTTTACTTTTTAACAACTCTGAGAAATTTCGAAACAGCATTGTGGGCGTATGCCACACCACTGTTGGGGTCATAAAACGGGTATTTTCATGAAACTTTAGAGAACAGTTAATGCTAGTAGTTGGGTGAAAGCTTATTTTACAAATATACCTTTTCAAGTTATGATTTTGCTAACACAGACTCATGTTTAACCTGAATGGAAATTAAATAAAAAATGAATAATAATATTAAATCAATTTGAAAAATAAATATTTTTCTTATTGCTTCTCAATTTCTCAATTATGGTACAAGTATTCCTCTAAACCAGGGGTCTCCAAACTACGGCTCGCGAGCACCACCAATCTGACCTGCGGTAGCTAGCCAGACATGCCCGGTATCTGGTCCGTCATAGTTTTTTCACACAGATAAATAGTACCGAAAGCAAAAAAGTCAACCAAATTTATGTAACTGATCAACCAAATTTTTGTTGAAAATACTTAATATTAATGTATAAATCAGGCAGAAGCTGGTTTTCTCCTTGTCGGCTATTGGTTATCGACGCCGCAATGATATGCCCTTGACACTTTCCCATAAGTACCAACCGAAATTTGCGCATAATTAAAAATTACAGTATGTTGGTATGATGAGCTAGCTAGGTCTTGGTGCTTGGAACTTAGTGGTAGAGTCAGTGTGGCCCTTAGGCTAAAAAGTTTGGAGACCCCTGCTCTAAAAAAATTTTTCTTAATGAATGTCGCCTTGCTGTACAAGATAAGTCAAAAAATACTGGAGGTAAAAAACACTCATTATAACAGCATATAGCTAAGTGGGGGGCAGGTCTGGGGTTGATATTTAACTCCGCACCGCGTTTTGTGGAATGCGTATTCCGCATCCTTCGATATAGTCAACATTTATCGCTTATAACTCTCAATGTTTTTGTTATTTTTTTATTGTCTTAATACTAATCGTTCACAAGCTATGCGTTAATGATGTATCATTTCTTTACGGCCCCGCCGCTGCATGTATTTTGGTCATATTTACTCCGGTGTGAATGTGTTAATAATATGTAAAATTTGTTGGCTATAAAGCTTCAGTTGGTGATGTACAAAATTTTTGAAATTTGAATTATTATTGTTTTACTATCTACTCTTATCTTTTTATGTTGTAAATAAATTTTATATTCGCTTGATATTACTTACTGCATGAATTAATGTAAAAGTGGTCTGTATGTATTTTTTGAAAAGTGATGAATGATTTTCAGCATAAACAATCATCTTTACGATAAAACTTTAATTGTTTCTTATTTATGAAGATTTTGTAAAACATTCTATACCCACCAACCTTACTTGTTTATATTTGAACCAATGTTGACATAATGAGGCAAATACTTTTAATTTTTTTTAAGTATGATAGAATGTAATAATAGTCATAATTTGATAAATACATTTCCTTTAAAGAGTTACAGAAAATTTAAAAAAAATAAAACACCATTCATTTGTACTACTTCCACATGTTTTTATTAATCAGGACCGGTTTCAAGTATTATCAACTATCAACTGATGCTCAGTTGATAAGTCTCACGATGAGCGAAACCGGTCCTGATCATTAAAAACGTGTAGAAGTAGTACAAATGAATTATGTTTTATTTTTTAAAATATAATGTCTTTCCACCAAGAATTGACAGTTACCTTACAAACCTTAAAAAAAAAAGTAGTTACAGAAAACATTCAATCATTCTTACCATTGTTATATATTATTAAATTACAATAATCACAATTTGAAATCAGCCAAACCAATACAAAAGAAGCCGATTTATTGATAGGTATAACATTATATCTTGGCTACCGGCAGAATTCAGTGCTAAATAGTCGATCTAGAGTTAGTAGCTGTCATATGCAAGTTTGTGTATATTTTTTTATTAGTACTGTAAAAAATATGTATGATAGGCAACATCAAGGACTTAGAAAACAATGTGATTCTGCACATGTGAGTTAATCTGAAAGGCTGTTGGTTTTGTGAAAACAAATTGTTTTGAAAAGGATTCATAATTCCAATCAATAACGCTGTGGATTGTGTGGTAACCATCAGGTTAGGTGTGAAAATATGGTTATTCTATTTTACAATAAACTTCTATCTATTATCTACTTGAGTAAAGTTTTGGCAACCATCCGTGGTGGAAAGGACCTTTTTTTTATTAGAGCACACTCCTTTATATGGGTGAAACACAGGCAGGAAATATTGAAAACCGCAGTGGTGACACTATATGTACCACATTATTTCTTAAATATTGTATTCTTTTTTAGTTTCCTCTGCATATTTATGTGTAGTAATTTTTGAAGCATGAAATAAAACAAGCTTGAAGAGTTCTTGATTTTTTTATAATTTATACATACATATTGTATTGTTAACATTGCTATCGATAAATTTCTTTCGCTCTCTCAATGTTATTAAGACACGAAAACATAATTGTCATTTATCAATAATGGCATATACAATAAAAAAGTTAAATTATACTAAAAATGTACACATCCTCAATCAATGTTGAAATAAATAATTTTTCAGGCCTATACCGAATCTATTGAAAATAAGTACATTTTGCTTTAAAAAATCTACATTCTAAATAAGCAAGTGATTTCAAGAACCAAAATATTTTTTGTAACTTATTTGCATTATTTGAAAAAATTTTCACTTGCAAAATTGTGTCAGTTTGTTATTCACTGTTCAGAATATGAAATAGTTACTATTATTATATTATTGGTAACGTTTGAAGAATATTTACATAAGTATTCCAACTTCAAAGTCTTGTTTATTTGAATATCAAACTATTTCCTATCCTATTATGAAAATATAGAATTGAATGAGTACACAACTGTAATGAAATAAAATGATTTGGTAAGAAATATTTTACAGTCTAATTTAAAATACCATCACAGAAAAAACAGGGTTGCAAGCGATTACTGGTATGAATTTCATTAGCTAACTGGTTGGATATACTATTTAAGATATCTTTATAATGGAGTTCTATCTTGCAGTTATTACACAATTTTCAGTCCTAAAATCATCATAATCTATGAATAAACATTATTTTAACATATGTTCGTGATATTCACCATAAAATTATATTCATATTAAGAATCATTGTTCGTTTGTTAATACGATATACTGTGGAAGACTTGTAAAAAAAGTTTTCAGTGGACACTATCATATAACTAACACATCTTAATAAATCGTCACTGGTCCACCAAAAAAATATAACCAACAAATGTACAAAATATCATTCCTTGAGGTAATGTTTATCTGCATTTAATTATTTAAAAATAATGTAAGCAGCACTTCACAACTAGTGACACAAGATACTGAACAAAGCACTGTATAAGAGATCACGTGTGAGACAAATGCAGAGCCGGCGGCGCCAATGATATTCTCCTTTGCGGTAGTTGATTAGCATTGTTTGCGTGAACCGGACTGGTGCCCACACCAATTGTTGCAGAAGACCTAAAAGAAAATTATATATGAAAACAAAATTTGACAAATTTAGTCAATAAATATTTGGTGGATGGATTATAAAGTTGAATTTCCATTTACTCATGTCTAAATCAAAAAGTTTATTTACTTATCCAATAAAAATGCTAAATTTGAAAATCATTGAAATGTAATTAAAATGTTTTCCATAATAACCTATTGTGTCGCATGTGGCTCCGAACAAGATCACTGTTGACTAGTGCAGCCATTAAACTGAGCTCTCCCGCGAGAACTGTCGCGCAGATGACTCTGGCCAGTTTCATGCTATGCTGAGCGGGACAGGTTGTGTGTGCTCCTCGGACTCCCAAGATTTGTAAACAAGCTCCTTGATCTGGCAACACTGTACCTCCACCTAAAAAGGATGGAAATACAGAGTTAGGGACAATTTTTCTTAATAATGAAAATAAATCATGAAATTCTAAGCATTAAAAGAAATATTCCAGTTGATAAAATAATATTTCCCAGTATGATATTTAAGGTACAACTTTCAATATTTCTATGTACTTACTTCTTAATATTTTAGATGCTTTGTCATATTGTCCAATGTAAGTGTCTATTTACAACTGTACTATTTTATAACTCAAAATCAAAGAAGATGTATGGTATATTATAGTGCATCAATTATAAATAAGATCACTTTTAAGGTCTTCACTGTTAATTCTTGGTGGAAAGCCATTATATTTGAAAAATAAATCACAATTTGTTTTGTACTGTATGATGAGCGAAACTGATCCTGATCATTACATTATAAACATGTGGAAGTAGTGCAAAACAAAGTGTTTTATTTTTAAAATATAAATAAGATAGTTTTTAGCGATGGACATTTTTTTAAAGTTCCAAGATTCACTATCTCTAGGACATATTTGGATTATAAAAAAATAAAACATAATTTTAATATTACTCCATTCCATCCATTCCTTTCTTTCGAGACCTCATAGTTCTATGGCATTTTCTCATAGTATTTGCGTAGCTTTTAATGTTTCAAGCACGTTCATTTTACCCAAGAAAATAAACACACCTCAACCCGTTATGTCAAAAAAAAATTTCTTACCAACTGTGCCAACTTCCAAAGATGGCATTGTACATGTCATGTAGAGATCCTCTCCAGTATCTCCAGTAACCTCCATATTTGTACTGCAATTACTGCTGGTTACATTCTGTGCAGGATCCTGTCCAGTTGCAATGAATATTGCGGTCACCATGTTGGCAGCGTGCGCATTGTTGCCACCTAAGATATTTGTTATCTAAATTAATGCCATTTAAAAAACAAGTAACAATTATGTTCTACAAAATAAATTCCATATTGCAGTCAAGTCAACAATAAATCATTAAAACAGTTTGACAAACACATATTTAAAAAAAAATTGAATTATAAACAATAATTTGCAAAGTGGAACCTTCATCTATTGTTCCTAGTTGTATCCAGAATTAATGACATGAATGTAATTTATTTATGCATGTTTTGTTTTAACTAAATTAAAAATATTTGTCAAAATATGCAAAATTTACAATATACATTTTATGACAGTACCACTATCAAATTGCCGTGTGTTAATAGGGTTAATCGGACTGAAATTGAAACTGAAATCTGGAATTTGTTGAATAAATTCGTTGTTGTTGTATTGTAAATACTAACCGATTGTTCCTGCTAATGCAGACCCTGACAGATTTTTCAGTTTATTGCAGCGGACTAGTGTTTTTGCGTCAGTTTTAAATATTTCCCTTAATGTCTTGCCATCAATGATTGTTTCGCATACTACTCGTTTTCCACGCCCTTTGATCCTGTTGAAAAACACATGTTCTTTTAATTTATTAAGTCCTAACAGTGTCGAATTGACAGACAAATGTTGCTACGAACTTTAAAATTCATCATCCAATTTGCTATATCTTATTACAAATTTATTACATACACATTTATCAGTACCTGAGTGTACATTCCTAAAATAAATATGGTTTGTCTATACATAAAAATATGTTGAACATGATTCCTAAGCGAACCTTACACGGTCAATCGGAATGACAATCCGAATTTATCATTCAGATTAACAGTCCTGAGCGTGGTATATAAGAACCCCACACTTATCAATCAGACTGACATTCTAAACGGATCAGTTTACCAGCTGTCATGTAGTGGTGTGTTCATGATATGAACAATGAAGAAAACAAAGAGTCTAATGAAAAAAAGGCATATTCAGCTTTGATAGCCATAGCCACCACAAAAAGAGTAAAACGAAAAATTTGGGTAATGTAATATGGATACATAAACCAAAAAAATCACTCATTTAGCATTTTTACGAGAGATTGTAGGAACTTTTGTCGATGATGACTACAAGAATTAATTTTTTTCCGCGGTTCGACCCGAGAGTATTCAATTTTTTCTGTGTTCCAATGGAAGCATTGGGCTGCTCCTTATAAATATTGAGCAATTTTGTCAGTCTTTTATTTCTGTTATTTTTATTCATGTAGAGAACAGATGAAACATTCCAAAGCTGCGGCAACGTTTCATACATCTCAATGTAACTTCTTAAAACGCGATCATTGCCATCTTTAGGCGCAAGAACGTAGTTGTCAATATCGGCGATGGATCAAGAAACATGATCATAGATTGACAAAAAGATTGTTCGCTTGGCAATGTGATTGGCGCTTGGATTTAGAAATATCTAGAAATCCATCAATCACGGCTATCATACCTTCGATCACAACCGTACAATATCAATCTGAATGTCATCCTTGAACAAGATCGTGTAAGGTTCGTTTTACTGAAGGGAAAAAAAACAAATAATTCAGGGCTTAATTACTATTAATTACTGCCACTCTATTGAACTGTTTAAACATCAATTCATAAAGGGTTGGTTTTGAGGTTTAAATATGACGCTTCTTTTGCAGAACTGATGTTATTTTCGTGAATGAATTTATAAGTTATATCTGAATCAAAAATTTGACCGTTTCAGAATTGCTAAATTAATGAATCTTACCAATTAATGGCGGCAGGTTTTTTATCAGAACAATAATTTCCTGAAAGACTTATAATGCACATTTCAGGGAAAAATTGGTGAATGTAACGTAGAGCCATCTCAGATCCTTTGGAAACCATATTCATTCCCATGGCATCACCGGTCGTGGCACGGAATCTTATGTACAATTGTGGTCCATCCATTGCGATATGGATTTCTTGAAGCCGGGCGAATCGGCTGGTAGCATCAAAGGCCTCCTTAATTTTATCATAGTTTTCTTTGGTTTCGATCCACTCTTTCGCTTCACTGTAACCAAAAAGAATCGTTTAAATAGCATTCAGTTAATTATAGCAGCAGAATGATATAAGAAACATAATTTAATGTTGCACCTTTGAAATAAACATTTATATGACCTCCACATAATCAATGCCATTATTCTAATAATACTGTTTAGTAATAAAGAATGTAGCATATTTAAGTAGTTTCAGTCAAACTGATTTACCTGGCTTTGACTACACTAGGAAAGCTAACTACAGGAGCTCGAGTCATCCCGACGTCCTCCACAATAGTGGTGACTCCACGCTGTCCTAAAGCTTTCGCTCCACGGTTAGTGGATGCTACGAGAGCGCCCTCTGTGGTGGCCATCGGTACCATAAATGGTACACCGTCTACAAATAACGGTCCAGCAAAACCCACAGGTATACCCACATACCCGATTACATTTTCGCAACATGTATTAAGAACCTGAAACAAAAACAGAAAAAAACAAATTTAAATAATGGAAGATATAATGTATATGGTAGGAATATATTCAGATTGTAATAGACATGTGTAAACTATAAATGTGCTTTTGAAAATTTGATTCATCAGCAGTCATAAAAGAGAATAACAATTCTCATCTATGTTAAATTTAAAACAATGTGTGTCTGGTAAATTCTTATTAAAACATCTGCCGTATGGTTAAACTTTTAGTGTCCATATATTAAATTTTGCAAAATCATTCCAGATATTAGTATTAAAATCTATAATTTATTATATAATAGTATTATAAATTAATATTTTTTTTTCTCACCTTAGAATAATCATAATGCAAATATGGAAGTGCTTCCAATGCATCTGAAAATCCACCCATTTGTCCGACAACTTCTCGTCGAAGTTTTACACCTCTCAATGGATCTCCCAGAGCGCCTTCAAGTTTGTACAGAGGAATGTGCCCTTTGTTGACTAGTAACACAACTTCCTTGTCTGAGAGTCCTTGGCCTCCGAGCTGAGACTTGTATATTTCCAAACATTCCTCTTCTGATCGAGATACAAGTGGAATATTTTCACCGCCAGTTTTTAATTCTGAACTGGCTAACAGAGCTAAGGCAGAACTGTTTTCTTCTGTTTGAGTTTCTTTATCTTCGAATTCAAAATCTGACAGTCTGAATATGGGTTTCCTCATATCAAATGAATCCCGCACTCTCAAATCGGCTATGGATGCAATATGTTTCATATTCGAGTCGTTAGATGTAGATGCCATATTTTCAGTGTGGTTTGTATCAGATTCTTGTCCACTGAGATTTAACTGAGATGTGAGGTCTTCACGGTCTTCAAAAAATATAAACTTTGCAGCTAACGCGCATACGAGTATTAGTATCACGAGGTGTTCAACACTCACAGTTAGCCATCTATAACATCACAAATATTTAGTTGGAACCTTCTTAATATCTCATAACAACTAGGCAAAATATTATTTATGTAGCATATTTTTAAAATAGTACACATTTATAAAGCTAAAATAACAATAAACATATTCAATACAAAATTTTATATAAAAAGGATTGGGTTGATTTCATTCGATGAAGTACTGTCATTGAAGACCAAACTTTAAAAAATTAGACTAAGGCAGACATTAATATTATCAATTAAAATTTTTAGTTTTATCATAAATGATAATACATTAATTATAAAAAGGCATACTTCATATATGGGTGTAGTATGGCCTCTTCTGTGCGATTCAAGGTCATGCCGTGATGATCAGCTAGTGAGCCGACGGGCACACCATGATCAGAATCACCCTTCAATGACCAGCGGCTAAATGAAGAAAAAAAAAACAATCTCTCAAATCTATTGTAAGAAGCACACACAAAATCGTAAAACACAACTCAATATGGCTGCTGAAAAATAGCAGCATTTAAATTGGAAAACGTTGTATCAGACGTAGAGCTGAAGCAAAACTGTCAAAAAAGTGTAATATAAATGACTGTAGGACTTTTGACAGCATTGTATCCCCACCAGAGATTTAAAAATCATTGCCGATGCCGATGAGACACAATGGAAACCATTAGATATTCAAGGGAGATAAATACTTCTGGAACTTTTTTATTCAAAAAATGTCAAAGGATCATACGGGTGGTACAGATATATCAACACAAAGAGATGCAATGCATAATTACTTGCGTATAAATATATCCAGAATAATTTTTCTATGAATGAAGCTGTAAGGTCACCAGTTTAGAGGTTAAGGGTAACGCTTCTGCCTCGTAGACTAAAATAAAATAATAGGATGATACTGCCGGTTAAAAGAAATAATGGTAAATGTCATTAACGAAGAAAGCAATATTGTTCAGGAACTCGTCACATCTGATACTCATGAGCATGGCCCTACTTTGCAAGAGTGATTACATGAACCTGGAATATTTAATTTTGGTGCGATATTTTAAGGGACTACACTTTTCATAAATGACAAATATGGTTTGTATTGCCTATTCCTTTGCAAGTTTTCATATTTACAGTACTATTTTTTTTTTAATATTTCTATTCGGTTCAAATAAAAATAAAATACATATATGATCATAAGATAGATCTATATACCTGTGCAGATGAACGAGTAGTAAACCTGCAGACATGATAAGCTTCACTCTCTGTACAACAGGATTCGGTTTCTGTTCCTCTTCAGCGTCATGAAGGGCTCGTAACAGACCGGCACCAGCACCTTCTCTGCTCCGAGAACTATTCGAGAGCTTAAAAACAAATACAAAGAATATTTAATAAAAATAGTTTTTATAATTATCATTTTCTTTTTATAGAAACGTTATGTTTACTTATGGATTCTGAACAAATTATTAGTTAAACATGAAGTCTAGTGGAAGTTCAATATTGAATATATAAAGATTCAGTTCAGCGATTAAAACCTACATAAAAAATGAGCAAAAATACTCATATTAAATAATTTTAAATTTTTCCCTTGATTTAAGTAACGATTATTTAATATTTAATGCAGGAGAACGGATTAAATAATATTAATGAATTATTGATCGATTGTTTACAAATTATTAATAAATTCAAAGATGTGAGTATATGCCTATATGCGCTAACCACCTATATAATTCGGCTATGCATAGATTTTCACAGTGAAATAGTGAATAGGTACAGAAACTCTCGGATGTGGGCCTAGTATCTATAAATGGTATGCATATACATTTATTACGTAATAATTTATTTATCAAGATAAGTATATTGACGAGCCCATTAAATAAAAATATAATTAAAGCTACTTGGTTAGAATAATTGCGAAAAATGAGAACTCACTTCGGATACTAGCGATAAGCAAGCCGGATACAAGGTCATAAAGACGACATAGTTGACGACGACAGATATGCAGGCGTACCATGACAGCGCCACGAGCCTCGGTACCCCCGAAAGAGCTCCGACGCCCACTAGAAGAGCCTCTACGAGGGCGTCCAGGGTGCAAGGGGGTCCCAGTAGTTGCATACCTCTTGCGACGCTCGCGCGCACTTCTCCTCGACTTCCAGCGGACAGGGCGCGGCGGGCAAGCAGCGACGCTTTAGACACGTCAATCAGAAGGACGAACAGGAAAAGCGCGTCTCTGTTGAAATACGTTCAGTGAAAACTTTGGACAAAACTCACACTCACACAATTTGAAACCAAGGAATTAATAGTCCCTAGGAAAGGGGGTATTTCGAGTTTGAGTACATGAGACGAAATAATATTAAATCGGCTAATTTTTCTTTTTATTCACACAATAAAAAAAACATCGAGAATCCAGAGGAAAATATAATTTTTGAAATAGTGAACAGTTAAAATTATTAATTAAAATACTTTTCGAGATAAATATTTTTAATTAATATTCAAAAAACAAATCGAGGACATCAATTTACGAAATTTAATAAAACCATATCATTATTATCTTTGCTTAACTAGTATAATATAATAAATAACAAAATGGAGAACCGACCAATGAGCGATATTTTTTTGGAATACTGCGTTGATTTATATAATTTCATAGGTTTATTAATACAATATAACACGTTTTATAATACGTTTTATTAATAGATGTATGGCAATTTTAAACAGTATTTTGGACATTTTTTGATTTAGTATACATCACGAAGTTTACATACACATGTGGCGACTGCATTTGTTTTGTATTGTGTATGGTTATAGTACCAACTATTATACTTAAGTACGAATGACCTATAAACCATAAACATTATAATATGATTATTATTATCGAATAGTGAGAATTAAGAATGTGACATAAATATTAGCATTAAACATTCTTTACTACCTAAATCATATCGCTACTACTTAGAGAGAAGAGACACCATTTTATATATGACCTATATACTGCACAACAAATAATTATGAATGATCTAATTACAATTGCTCCCGGCAGAGAGAGTCATTGCCAACAGTACGATTTATATTTTTGTTAATAGATTCCAAAATACGTCACTATTGTTTTAATATTGAGATTTTCACTGCCTGATAAAAATAGTTAAATTTAAATTCATACAAATAACAACACGAAATTTTTACATAATATATGCTCTTGCAATTATTTACTCTTCAAAAACAGTGTCTCAAACGTTGGTCTGCGGACCGGTGCCGGTCCATTGAAATTTTCCACCGGAATACAAAAACACTTGCAACATTACTGTTATATATTATTATGTTGTCTATATATGGTATATGTAAGATTAAAATATAAAATTTACAAACCACTAAACAAAATACCATTTAAATAGTAGTTTTTATTTTTGTGACAGCGGTCCCCGAAATATGACTACTATTTTTACCGGTTCGCATGTAAAAAGGTTGGGTAAACGTAATGGGATTCACTCATTGTGATAGACAGACATATTCAAAATAAGAAAAATATATAAAATTGATAATACTATCTCAAATTCACTACCGTTTATACATGATCGCAAAAACATTCAAATATATAAATTATTACGTTGCCAAATCGGCAACAGTTTTGCGTAAACGAAGTTGTGCCGAGTTCGTCGAACCGTATGCCAATGTAATAAAATACATCTCTTACAATATTGTGATAATGTCGCTGCGATAAACTTTCATAATGGCAACCAGCTACGTTATCGAGAACGAAATACTGATAGATATTAAGATGTTTTAGCTGTCTGATTTCTTTTCTCGAAGCGCTAACGATGAAACGTAAAACAAATTAACAAACACATAAAATATTATACTGATTTCAGTATGTATCATTTTTTCTTGTAAAATTCTTTTAGAACAGATGTCTCCAACCTACGGCGTGGTAGTCCACGAACACCACGAATCCGACCGTCCATGCTTTGCACTCGGTTTTCTTGCAGAGAATTTACATGATGTCGGTATAGTGTACTAGGTACTTGCTCGCCGGACTTTCAGCGTGAACCTTAGACCAAAAGGTTTGGAAACCCTTTGTTTTACAACAAAGGTGATATTTGATGTCGAATGCAATAATGAAGTTATCCGTATAAAAAAACATAATATGTGTACGATGTAAAGGTATTGTAAATCAATGACGATTTTGAGCCTAATGCCCGACCCGAAACCCAATGAACCAGGGCTTCGAATCGGAACTGAACCGAAAACAGTTATTTTTGTTGGAATGAAAATCTGAACCGAACCGATATATATTTTGTTACTTGAATCGGAACGAAAACTAAAACGAAAAAAAATAACGGTTCGAAGCTCTGCAATAAGCACAAGTTGAATTTATTCATATCGTATCTAACAAGATTTTTTTCATTTGAAATACACATACATTTTGAAAAATAAGTGTAGCAAAACAGGAAATATATATTCTTCAAAAGTGTATTGAAAAGAGATTGTGCGCGTCATAGAGGAATAAGAGATTGATAATGGCGGGAGATGGCGGGGTGCAGGCGGAAACAGTTTCACTTTTCACGACCGCCAAGGCGAAGAAGCTCGACCGGATATTAAACTCGTACGTAATATGTGCACACAGCCTTCGCTACCATAACTGCATTCGTATCAGAAAGGTGTCCACATTTAACTTTCCGAACCCTCATGTATCCCTATTCATTGCGAAACAACTAAAAAAGAATGAATGTTTTTTAGTGTTAAATAAAAACAAATATTATGTTGGTTTCATATATGATTTTAGTGTCGAAATATCGCATGAAATCGTCCGTATTCATATCTATTACTTATACAAATAGTTATAACACAGTTCACGGGAATAGTTTTCTCGTGTCTTATAAAAGGTAATTTAAAACATCCTCTTTATTCAGAAAGCGGCGAAGAAGTTATCACCCTTGAAATATTTATAGTAAAGCAGTGGGGGTCGTTACGGTTTTAAAAAAATAAAACATTAATATACAAGTTTTAAATAAAAGAAATTATTTATTTTTAATTGGCATATATGGGAACTAGCTATGTTTGTTGTTGGTGTGTAAATCAAAATAAGATTCGAGTAAGGATAATATACTGAATCGTTTTCGAGTGAAATATTTTTTTGTTTTGTTTTAACGGGTCATCGTAGAAAAAAAACATCTCAAGCCTATTCATTGTATGTAAGCATTCTATATATGATATATATGCATGCGTTTATATCGAGCGCCATTTTGGCAACGATTTGAAATCAACTTTCGTTAAATACTAAAATACTAAGAATGTTAGAACACAAGTTGAGCTTACAAGGGTGAGCTACGTCGTAGCTCCGAGGGAAGTGTACCTGGCCACGTATTTCTTTCGACATAAACGAAACCAAAATTGACATCAATTGTTTCACCTTCAAATGTTAAGAACGAGACTAGAAAAAATATATAACTCGTTCGGTAGATTTGTCGATTTTTTTTATTTTCATCTTTCTCTAGTCACACAATAGTACCAATAGAAAAATAAAACAAAATTTTGTAATTTAATAAAAAAAAAAATGAATTAGATACATAAAAAAGTATGCATTATTTTCTAAAGGTCAAACGGTGGGATTTTGAAAATACAATAACTTTTACTGGTGCTATTGTTTTTATTTAATGCAATGATTACGTGTCTGATCTCCATTCAGAAGAAGCCACGTGATTATTGAATAAGTGTGGGATAAAATATAATTCATACGATGGTAAAATTTGACCAAATATTTTCATTAGCTTGTCATTTTTCTCATACAAATCATTTCAACGGAATTCGTTACGTTTATGGGAAATACCGTAGTATTTTATTTGAACAAGAGAGTCTGACAACGTCACGGTTTCCAATACGAGAACACTCACGAAAAAAAACTATCAACAATTTATTCATTCAGGTCACGCAACACCTTTGATGAGGAATTGTATTGAGAATTCGCAGAATATATTATATTGTTAAATGATCAACGATCAGTACTATGTCCCAATAAGTTTGATGAAACGAACCGTTCAGCCAATATTTGCAATAACAAGATCATTATTTATATAATATTTTGAAATGATTTCTCTACAAGATAATAATCAATATTGGCAGTAGTAACTTTTTGATTATTATTGCATGCTAGATTAAATAAATACTGAGGTAATAAATAACATTGTTGTAACAATATTTTGGAGTCCTATCGGTAAAAAATGACGTATATATAGGGATTGACCCGGTTTCTCATAATATTACATATTGTAGATATGTGTTTTTGAAAAACTAAAATAAAGCGACAAGCAGTTGAAATAAATATTATTTTGAGATAGCAAGGTGTTCCGACATTTCGTTGCAGGTTTCAGTTTCAAGGATTTCAGCTGAGTGTTCTTGAATGATCAAAATATAACAACCGCGAAAGCCTGAAAACTTATAATAATACTCAATAATTAAAAAAGTAATATGTACTTCATTGTATGAAAAATCCATCTGCGTATGGATAACTAAACGTGTGATTAAAACGAATATGGAAATATAAAAAAAACTTACTTGAGATCAGAAATGTCACCGCGAAGAAAATTGACAATAGATGATGTAAAAACTACACTGGAGAACACCGTGAATATACCCGCAATAGCTGAAACAAAGGAAAGAAAGACATGAGTTGAGTACACAATATTGAGGTTTTTACAGTAAACAATTACAATCTTAGATAGCTTCGTTCCATGGTACTGGAATATGTAATGAATAAAATTAATAGTAGATATAATAAAATATTACAGTATATACATTTTAGGATTCGCTGGAATAAACTGATAAAGATAGTATTCGAAGCTTAACTACTAAAGAATGTGTAATTTTGTCACTGGATGTGTCAAGACTCTTGATGAAATTCTAATTTTGGTTCTGTTAAATATATTATCATGCTCATCTGGGTATTGGTTCCTTTGTGTTGTCATCGCAAGAAATCCTTTGTTAGTTTCTCCGAATCAGTTTTCAGACTGTTTTAAGGAGCAATATAGATTATATTTCAAAAAAAAAGGTAACACGATTGTTATGATTAACAATATGTATTATTGATCGAAGCCGATAGTGGGTTAACTTGACTATGTTTTATAAATCGAAAATATTTTTAATTCGCGAAAATGGAACTCTTATCATGTATAACATGCTCTACTAAATTTTGACATTTTATCTGTGCGCACACTTCGTCTGTCACAGTTTTTGTCCATCTGTAAAGTTGTCTTTTAGACTTATACTCATTCCGCCACGCATCATAAATAAAAGTCTGTTAATATTATATTTTTTTTAAAACACGTAAAATTTTATAAACCCAAAACGGAATATTGCAACAGAAGTGTAACTGCATTTGTTAGAAGCCAATACTGAATTATTTATTTCAATAAGTGACGAGCGTAGAAATGATTATATCACAAATACCCATGCCATTAGGTACAACCTTAAACATTATTTAAAAAGTCTAGTTTATTCTTCAACATTAAACATTCTTCGCAATGCGAGTTAGTTTTCAGTTTCGCAATATTAAATGTATGCGTACAGTTATGTGATAGGGAACAAATCAGAATGTTGGTCGATTCAATAATAAGTCCTATCGATAATCAAAACGAGTACAGAATGAATATGAAGCAAAGGCGGCATCGGAATAATAATGAAGTGAAACTGATTTTAAAATAATGAAAGCTGTACGGTGCACCAAGGAAAAGAATAGAGCAAATTGGAGAGAAGAAAAATTTATAATAATTTATAATTACTTTATTTAGATGGAATGAAAAAATCAATATTACATCCCGTGTGTTGTTAGTACCTACTATGAATTTATCGATTCCCTTATTGACTACGGCGACGTTTGCATTAAAAACGATATTAAGACATTTTTAATTATTCATGTTTTGTAAATATGATAAAATTATTTATTTAGTTTTAATTTAATAAATAATTCAGAGGGCATGGTAGCCATCAGCAATATTTGACAATAATTCTTATAGAACTATTTACCATATATTTTTGGACAAATATTGAATATGATCGAAAAAACGAAAACGATGAAAACAACTTTTATATTGAATAAAAAACTTGATTTTTCAATTCTCATTTACTTCGCGCCTTAGTTATTTCTATTAGTACGTTCTCATACGCTGTCAACTTAACTTAGAAGAGATTGAAGCTATAATATAACACCATCAAAACCGTAACTACTATACTACTGCCGTAAGTAAAAACCTAGCTAACGGCAAAATTTATATTATAGGCAGTGAAACGTAACCCTTTATTTCGATTTATGATATTATCGTTAACCACATCAATCGAAAATGTATTAAGGATGAAATCACAGTTTGCCGTTAGGAGTGTTTTTTACTAATGACACAGTGATAATTTTCAACAATAATTCAGGTGATAGAAATCCTCTTTGAACTTGATATAGCATTATTATTTGTAAAAATAATTAAAAAATATTCCATATTTAGCAAATACACATATTTAAGTCGAAACGATTTCGCCAAGGTGTAAACTGTCAGCATGTTTTGGCGTCTGGTAAGAATATTTTTTTGTTTAGAAAAAAAGTATTCCTCGACTTGACATCATTAAAAAATCATTAACGCCACCAATAATTAGTATCGAAGGATACTCAGGTGGTTTAGCATCAGCAATATTTCTGAAAAACTCAAGAACTTATATAAGGAATAAGACAATAAAAAAAGCTTGCATTGTTTGCAATATGCTACCGTAGGACAGACTAAAACCTATAGTACGTGTAACGTAAGCCTAGGAGTACACATTTCGTATCCCCTAAAACCAAATTTACACGAGAGCGAAAAAATGAGGGTATGAGGCAATTTCATAAAATGATTTCAAAAAGCCGTCAATTTTGTATTCGTTTGTAAAAATTAATCTCTTTGTAAATGATAATATTATTCTTTCTTTGGGAATTTTCTAATACACTTATTTAATAATAATATGCATATTTTAGTTTTGTTATTGCAACTGAGCCAGCTTTCTTTTTTTGCATTTTCGTTATTTATGAAGTAAAAAGTTGCTCACTTAATTTAACAGAATAACTAAAATATGTTTTTTGGAATTAGAAGAATCTGCAAAAATGTTTTTAATTTAAGACATCGACTGAGGGTGCTTGATGGAACTTCAATATTAAATTTGGATTATTGAGATTTTGTACACTTCCCACTTACTGAAGTGTACAAAATCTCAATAATCCAAATTTAAAAGTAACAAATAATTAAAATACACAAGTCTTTCTTTACAGATAATATATTGTAAGCATACAATTATTGTATTTGTAGTTTTATTCGTCCTTGTTTTAGAAAGATAACCGAGATTATTTTTCAAAAATATCTACGTTTATTTTTACACTAGATAATACTATAATACTATTTGATATGTAAAGTTCACAGTGAACACTATTCCACTTAAACTGTAAGTCAAGACATGAAGTGTCAAAATTATCAAAATAATAAATAAATTAAAAAAGAGAATGACATAGACGATCCTTAACTTGTCTTAGGTTAGAAATGTAATATAACATTATGCGTTTAAAAATTATCGACACGTAAATACCTAGTTTATGTGTTTCTTTGTATTCAAATTTAATAAACCGAGCGCGGCGGTTTAGTTAAGGAAACTAATATTTGAAAGTTATTTTTTGAAAATGGTAATATTGGGTTAATTTCAATTAAAGTTAAATGATGGTTGGTTTAGGTGGTTACTCTCGATTGGTTTGATCGTCTGTCTGGAGTTGATTGAAGAGGTTGCGTTGAAGGTTTAATGTTGACCCTACCAATAATTCAAGGTAGAAATGTATGAAATGTAGAACAACGGAATAATGTGTACGGCGAGGGTGAGCTGGTTACGTACATAATGTGACACTAACATACATTACGAACTGCAGGTGCTTCATTGCAGTTACTTTGAGACAATGTGTATTAACTGCAGCTAATGATCAAGGGAATTAAGCCGGGTCGCATACAGACATCGCATGGCAACATCCAATAAGTATCAGCAGTAGTGTCTTTCGACAGATAAAAAGAGACAAACACGATGTTACAAGCTTTTAAATTTTTATTGACGAATGTAAATAATTATATTCTGTGAAAACCAATATCAAGTCATAACTTTTTGATTTTCCGAAGAAATACCTACATTGTCAAAAGTAAGACAAATGATAATTTTAGCTGCATTACTTCAGAAGTTGAAACCAATCAATTAAATTCATATTTTAAAAGATATTCGCACTTAAATTCAATTTAACACATCAGTTTCATTTTAATTTGCTTACATTTTTACTTCATTTGTTTAATTAAGAGAACACTTTTTGTACCGATTAAAAAAACTCTTATGGCTTATTGTTTTAGCGACATCCAGATTGTAGGCCTCTCCGCGTGAATATTAATACGAAATTAATATAAGCATTGATAGCGAATTCAATAATAAAATGTATGTGCGACCCAGGTGAGATCCACATAAGATAGGGTAATCTTAATTACAAATCGTTGATAGAAAATTAATTCATGAATAGAGTGCATTACAATGTAGATTAAGAATTATTGACATCTTTGTTATATCATAATTGTGAAATGTGTTCTGAGGAAAAAGAAATTTTCGCAACTATATTTTTATTACAGGTATTAGATTCAAATCGTATGATAGAAAATTATGATGATAAATTTGTATTTCCAACATTCGGTTAACAGTTTAAAACAAAACTTTTATATATTATGTAAAGTCAATCAAAATAAAATCTGCTTTAAAGAATGTATTAAAATTCGTTTTTCTCATCACAATACATAATTATGTTATTATGGTTAAATTCAATTGCATGTGGTGAATATTACTTTTTTGAAAGCGAATGATTTACGAGTTTTTCTTATAACAAGGATACGATAACTAATGGAAAATATGTTTAGATTGGTGTTATGACATTATGTAAATAAATTAAGGAAATTTGTTGACAAAAAAAATATTTGTTACAAGTTTATCCTGGTTGATTTAATCTTTGCATATATATAAATAAATTTCGTTAGTTTTTCTGTTGTCCTCGACGACGAACGAAGAAGCGCATTTATTATCTCAGCCGAAGAACCGGTTGAAACGAAATTAATAAAACCCAGTTTTATTGCATGATGCGCGACATTGAAAACACCACAACGCCGCAAATGCGAATCAAACGAAATAAACTAAATGATGTGACAGAAAGCGAAACCCTTCTCAATCGATTTGTGTGTAGTGAGTTATGCGAATAACTTTTTTACAGGCGATTGATAATGTATTATATTATTTCGTCTTACGTTTTGAAGGACAGGCGGTAGCTTGAAATGTGAATAAGGGGTCAAAAGAATTATCATATCAAGGACATATTTACCTAACCCACAAAAAACATTAATTACCGCACAACTTACTTAGCTGTTTCGCAACAGTTTATAGTATTACGGCTATTATCAGGCCTAGAGCGGAGAGATAATAAAAATATTGACTAAGTATTCAGCTCTCAGTCAACTAGGAATATCGGTTGGGATCCAAGAATTTAATCAATTAAAAAAATACATGTATAATGGAGACTCATAGAGACATCAATTACAGGTGGTCGAAAGTTTTTACTTTGGTAATCAATATGTGATCTAGATTCATCTTAAGCACATAACAAATTCTCAAATTTTCAATATAAAATTAAAATTGATAACTTTGTTATTCCACTGGTTGTGTTACTAAATGTGAGGCGTGTTTAGCCTCTCTGAGCATCTTCAGACTAACAGTATCGCAAGGTTAGATAACAAATGAGTCTAATGGTTAACACAACCAGTTGAAAAACAAAGTTATCAATTTTATAATGAAAATGAATATCCACAAAGCTAATGCCGTGTTTTTATTTGCGTTTTATTATTATAAATAAGAAAAAGACCAAATAGTCCAAATGTGCATGCTTTTATTTATTTCAAATCAATATAAGGTAATGAAGTGTGTTCAATTATAATTTTTAAATGTAAATTTAATAAAGATATGTGACTATCATTGAAATTGTATAATTATCCTATAAAAAATTAGGGAGATTGGTAAAAAATATGAAGTTAGTATAACCATTCAATCAATGCTCCATTGAAGGCAATCGATGACGAAAAAAGAGCTCAAAAAATTGTTAAAAAATGACATTTTTTATATTAATTTGATGTAATGTGTATTTTTAAAAATAGAATGACCTAAAAGAAAAATAATTTAAGCACGTTTAAATAGAAATAACATCTAATTGAATATGCAGCTAATAAGCATAACTTTACGCATTAAATATAGCTTTACAAAGATAGATTGCTTATTTATTTATGGAAAGCTGTTTGGCCGGAATAATCCGGTTTGACAGAAATAATAAAAAGGGCTTTTAAGAAGTTGTAAGACAAAATGCAGTATTTTTACGAAAAGAGATCAAACACACAGTCTTAACCGCAGTAAAGTATATTATAACTGTTTATAATTTCACTTAACCTGTTTCTTGTATTTTATCAGTCGTACAATAAATTGCGGTTGAAATATGCCGCTAAGCTGAAACGTGGGCATTGAAAGTATTTTTTAATTAATTATTAATGCGACATAATAATTCGTATGACAGCAAGACTTGACATACGAATTATTATGTTATTAAGTTCCAATAATAAGCAATACCCAAAACAATACGTAAAGTATTTGGCATTATTATCCTTGAACTTGAATCTTGCACTTGTTGACCTAACGTTGAAAATATTGTGCCACTGTAATCATGTACATAGTACTTCGACTGATCGCTTTTAAGTGATTACAAGGTTAAAACCGATTTTAAATATTTTATTTGCGAGATGCAATGCAAGAGTACCTACCCACCATTTGTATGGTTCGGAAATACTGAAATCATTTGAAGAAAGTGTTCCTGTGAACACATACACTAACTACCAATAAAAAAACAAATATAATTCGCATGAAAGATATGTAATTATTAAAACAATTAACAAAATTGGCGGTTAACTGGTAAGATTATTTAAAATATACCACAACCAAAATTATCGTTGGAATTCCCTCAAAGCTTATCTAGTTGACGCAAATATATTATATAACGAAAACTAACCCGCCATAAAAAGCATTAAGGGAACACGAATTGCGATGAGAATTGATTGTATATGGCTACTTTCTTCAATATAACCATATAATTCTTAATGGAAAAAAATCTGAAATAATTATAAAAGACAACAATAAATAAGCCGTAAGTATACAATTCTAGTAAGGGTATGATAGTATATTATACTTGGCCTTTGGATTCAACAATAATACAATGTTATATTCAACATTGATTGACAGTTTGCACTTGGAAATTGATGATTCTCATAAATTATGAACAACTTCAATTTAGGCAGAATATTTATAGAAATTATTTCAACAAATAAGAATAAAGAATTCTATTCTGTCAAATATATTTCTTGTCTATAAAATAAACAAAAGGTGACGATTATTTTGGCAGCGCCAAAATCAGGTATGTTTAGGTAAGTTTATTTTATATTTCGAATAAACTACCAACGTAATTATCCTAAGGTATTAAAATTTTTGTTTCTGTTTTTTTTAGTGTAGCGGGATTTAAATGTTTCAAAGAGCGAACTAATACAATAATGATTTATCAAAAACTGGAAGAAATTGGTGTCATGTAATATTTGATATAAGCGAAAATAATTTTTATAAAAGTGAATATGATCCAAACAAAAATGCAATAAATTTCCACCCTAAATCAAATAAAGAAAGTTATTTTTGGTAATAATGAAAATAGTATTTACATTTTAGCGTGGCGATTATAGAGACGTAAGATTGTTCTTATAACAATATACTATTAGCTATACATCTAATACAGTCTTCTTGCCATGCTACAGGTCAATGGTTGTATTACATACTTTCGATGTCGGTCATTTTTTGTATCTTATCTAAAGTAATTCCACCCTACTGAGATACGACAATAAAATGATATGACGCGGAGCATGGCATTTCATATTAATTCAATATTGGGAATCTCCGTCGCAATGGCAATAAAAATATCGTAGTTTTCCTTTTGCGGTTTTGAAAGCATGATTACTTACTACCGCGAGAAGTGAAAGATTACTAACATCACTTATCAATGAAGTTTTATATGATAATAAACTACAGATAAACCAATAAACTAGACTGCTATGTTTAGATTTATTCTTAGTATTATTTATACTATGAATTTTTTTTTTCTCAATACTAAAGTTGAAACATTTTTTTAAAATATATACTGTTAACCAAACTGCCAATCCTATATTATGAAACCTCTTAGTAACATTCTATTTCTTTCCAAAGTATATACATATATGATATATGGCAGTGTTCATACGTCATTCACTATCCCCGTATTGCTCATGTTTTATTGACGACACAAGAAATCTTTTTGGAAAAATTCCGATTTTTAATACACAATCCAACTTTGGCGTTGAATTAATTGTAGATTAGATTTTAGTAGTTAGCTGGTTCACCTTGTATCGCCACGAGGTGACAATGAATTTAAATCTGTGACCTTTGCAAATATTCGCCATGGACTTGTTGAATAATAATACCACCTGAATATTATAAATGATTTTTTAAATTTAATCTTAAGTTAGAACCATTTAAAATATATTCATATGCGAAATAAGAAAATTGCCAATTTTATTTTTAACAACTCTAGAACCAATATCGTTTGATGACCGAGTCGTGACGAGTAAAGCCGATAATATTTGTTGAAAAAGTTTAAAATCATGAAATTTTATATAAAAATATTTGGCATTATTTGCCAATAGAAATTGAAATAATTTGAGGTAAACTCGTGAAGAATTCCGACAACGTTCAACGCGAAGATAAAATGTAAAAAACAGCATTCGATATTCAGTTTGTCAGGAACCCGGAACAGTCTATTCACTATATAAGCTAGGCTAAAGGAACACATGTTTCGTTTTATAGTTTCTCTAGTGAGAAAAGCTTTTGTCCATTAATCGATTATTCAGTCGATAGATGGATTTTGTTTAAAGCAATGGATTTCGGCTGATTTTTACATTCCCTCCAACCCATTCAATCCGAAAAAAATATCGCAAGTGCGGTTACCCAACTACAAGTCACTTTTAAGGTGTCAACTGTCAATTCTTGGTGGAAAGACATTATATTTTAAAAAATAAAACACAATTCATTTGTACTACTTCCACATAATGATCAGGACCGGTTTCGCTCATCACGAGCATTATCAACTGACAACTACGAGTCCTTTCTTAACCGCATTATTTTATTTTTATTGATTCAAAAAAAGAATAGTTCAACAACTTCTGTTGAGATATTCATAAAGGAGTCTTTATGCTACACATGGGGAGCGTTAAAAAAACATTAAAAATAATTATAATAAGTGACTTATGTTTTAGTAAAATTAAATGTAAAATTTAAGGATACTAAAAAAAGTCATGGTTCAACTCTCGCGAACCAACGTAGTCACCGACTTTCTCCTGTGGAGCAGGTCCGCCGGGTGGCACTGCTGCGGCGCAGACGTTCAGCATACCAATCAATTACGTGTCACAAATCATAATATCTTAAGATAGAACTAATTTTAAAATACTTCATTTCTCACATAAAGTCATGAAAACATTAACGAAATTTATCTATGACTTTGGACATGGCCTGTAGTTTTCTTTTAAGTGTATTGAGCAGCCAATGGTCATGGTGTAAGAAGTATTATAGGTAGGGTTGCCAGTTTTTTTCAAGTCAAAACGGGACACCCCCCACGAGAAAAATAAAAAAATTCAAGGACACTTCATTTTCCTTCCTCCGAGATATTGGATCGCTTGGGTTGTCATGTAGCCTCCATTTAATTTTCAATTTATATTAAATAAGAAAATGAAACCAAGAAATTTTAACATATATTTAATTATACACATTACTTAGAATAACAAAAATATTATTAATAAAAAGAACAATAAAAATAACTTCACCGAATTTTTACAACCAATTTTACAGATATTTATCATTTGATCAGGCCTTTTGCAAAACTGCTATATTCTTTTAGGAGATAATCATTTATTTCGACACAATTAAAATCATGATTCTTAATGCACTGTAAGATACTACTAACTGTTTCTACTGAAAGTCTTTTTCTTTCATCCGTCCATTGAATTTCCATTAGTGAAAATATTCTCTACGCTACCATTATGACCTGGTAAGGAAAAACTATACTCGCACATACAATATAAAGCCTCATACTGCTCTGGAATTTTTTTTCTTTCTCAGAAAAAACAACGACCCACTTTTCTGATACTAATGTTTTGTTCCAATCGGGAGATTGAATTTCTGTTTTTCATGTGCCTGAAAACGGAGACACTCGGAGGTCCCGAAAAGCTCTTTCGGGACACTGGGACACAAGGGGTAAAAACGGTGACAGTCCCGTTTAATGGGGACACCTGCAACCCCTTAATTATAGGTGAGCTGAATAATAAAAAATGACAGTCGCCATTTTTGCATTTCTTGAAGTCATTATGTGATTATTGAATTACAGCCTACTAAGTATATTAGCAACAGTGTTTTGGTGATAATATAAAATTGGTTCGCTAAAGTTAGTCATATTTTACAAAAACGACGATCCAGTTCACCAATACTTCTTACTCCATCGCTAATGGTCAAAGTTGTTTAAAAAACATTCTTTATGATAAACGATAACGAGGATTTTATTTAATACAATAAATTATCTAATAAACCCAGAATAGACGAGACTGCCGTGATATTATTGTTTCTAAGTATTAAAATAATTATTACCATAATTCATAAATGTTGAAAATTGGGTCAAGACAAAATTATTGAATTAGGCAGCAATATGAAAACAAAGCGAGGAAAAACTGTGAAGATATATTATAATTAATTAATCTCACTGAGGTATTTTTACAATAAATTGTAAGAAACTCCGTAGATCTATGATTTGCTAATGTATTTATGTGTTTTTAATTGAGGTATTTGGATTTTTTAACCATGAAAACACTTGAATGGAAAATGGAAATATTTTTTTTATAAAAATGTTTGACATTTGCCATGACACAATATTTCGATTCAAGTGTGAGAACTCACATTGTGATATTTCGCAATAATGTTGCGAAAACAAAAATATTATAAATTATTTAAGATCCGGTTTACTTTTTGGCGTGTTTGTTTTTCAAATCAAAGTTGTACCATAGCACTCAAAAATTATCATATGATTTAATAAAGAGATTATCAAACATATTTTGATTATCCAAATAAAATTGCTTAGAAACCGGTTTTGTATGTCCAGGACTGTAAAATTGAAATGAATTTTTAAACTAGACCTGTGTAATTATTGGAATCTCTTGAGATATCAAGTTATTAAATAAACGGGTAAAGTTAACCCATTGAACTCAGATTTGAGAATCCTTGTGATTATTTTAACACTTATTTCAACGACAAAATTATAGAAACTTAGATAGCGATATTTTTACTATATATTATATTCGCAAATAACATATTATGTATGTGTATAATGTATTATATTGCATCTACATACGTGGTGTAACGCAATATGAATTTTACTGGGAAAAATTGATAAAAATAGAAGGTAATACGAAAACAATTTGTTTATTAAGAGCAGTCGGAAATAAAAAGGATACAATATTACTACAGGTTAATGTGTGATTTAAAAATTTTCAAAGCACACTCGAAAATAAATTATAAATATTATAATGAATGAATGCGTAAGAACATAATATGTATGTTACGTAAATATTATCGACAGAGAGAGTTTTAGCTTTGCAAAGATTTACGTAAGATTATAAGTTTACGATAAATAATAATTGCACGTGGTCCACGGCCATTTTAAAACGACGAGCAAATAGTTTGCCAATGAAAAAACTTACACGGGTCGAAATTAGAGAATCGATTCCGCCGACACAAAGACATATTCGATGTTTGAAATGATAAGATAGGTAACGACTATTAAATCTGCTACCACAAATATGCGATATATATTTTATGAAACATCATATTCTGACCAATTTTGGAAGACAGCATTAAGTAATTGTGAAAAGAAATCCATGGCAGATATCGGTTAAAGTAATATCTAAATTTATAGGCTAGGTTCTAATTGTATTGCGATTTAAACGATTGAAAGGAAATCTGAAATTTAAAATATTTAATATATTTAACATATATAAAGAATAAGCCATATTCTTTTATTTATCAGCCGAGAAATTAACTTCCATGAGTAATAGGAAGAAATTTTGATTGAAGATTGTATCGCTTTATCTCTACGCTTCGTAGACTTCGAAGGATAAAATAACAATTGTAATTTGTCAACCGTTTGATATGCAGTGGTGTTGCTATTAGGAGTCTAAAAATGAGAGAGGAATAATAACTTACTTTCACACTCGCCGTGACGAGTAGTAACGCAAATAAATATTTAACATTGCGTTGATTTTTAGCAGCAAGTTGAACTTAGCCGATTGTCCTTCAATATTTAATTCGTTAAGGCCTACGACGCGGCCCAGGTATAATGAACGAAATTCAATCAAATATTGAATGTGCATTTCAAAATCAATCAACCAAACGATTGAAAAAAATCTTATGAAATACTTGCGTAGAAAATTTAAACTTTATAAAAATAGATATGAAATCAAAGCGCGTTAACTATCGCAGTTATTCAATTTTAAGACTGTTAATATTTTAAAACCGGTTTTTTCTACATAAATTTCATTTAATTTAAATTGTTGCCAAATCTTTCCATTCGGGCAAAAGTTGTAATAAAAAAAATTGAGAATAACAATATAAAATATTTGATAATAAGAACAAAACATGTGATTCTACCCATAGAATTTCGACATAAAAAAAACACAAAGAAAACTAAACGTAGTTTAATGATCGGTTTGGCGTCACGATGAAAATTTAACACAATAAATTTTCAGAACTGAAAATGCAAACATAGTAATAATAAAAGAAAACAAACTTGCACAATAGATGTTGAGGATAGTGACAAATATCACAATATGACAAAGAAGTTATTTAAAGAAGGCCAGCTGTTGTAATATGTGGTAAAAATAAAAAAAAAGTCGCATTGACATTTTCAAATTTAGAGATGAGGCCGGAAATTGAAGGCTTCCCTCTGCAATAAGAAAACAACTTGTCTCTTTATGAATATGTAATATTATACCATTTTGACATGTTGAGGACCTTGGCAACTATGTTGGTCATGAAAGAAAGTTAACAGAAAACAAAATTATTCGAATTATAATTATTATACTTAAGCATATTATGTCCACTACATATGGTTGTGGAAATTGCTAAGAAAAAGTAACGTTTCGTGTACATTCATTTTGAAACTTCACATGCATATGCTATTATAGTTAATATTAAATGATATAGTATCAACTGACATATAGTCAAATTAATTAAAACTTTCACTCCATAATATGGTTATTTATGATGAAAAAAATATATTTTTTTAACAACTTTCTTGTTTGCGTGTGTCGCCATTTAAAACAGAGTTCAACATTGTATATATTGAATAGTTAATTTATTTAATTTTTTCTTATTTCATATTTATTTGTAAATGACAATTACAATACATGACATTACAGCTGACGCCAATGCTATTGTATGGATAATTCATATAACAAATAATAATAGTTTTAATAAAACCATGTTTAAGAATTGAGAAAATAGAATAGAGAACAAAATTTATTATCTATGTACAAATTCATAAAGAAAAAAAATATTAAAAAAACAGCACATAGAGTTTATTACTGAAAACGTCCACATCCCTAAGAAATGCATCGATCAGTCAAACGACCCTTGCAACTGGCGACTCGTATAAGTGACGCGAAGAACACATTTTAAGAAAAAAAATGTTTCGTTATGGCTTCGGCCACATAGATAAAAAAATGGGGGCATTTAAGTTAATAGTCTAGAGAATTTTAGGTTTATAAAATCGGGCCCGAAGAAGAGAAAAAATGCTTTAGAAGCGAAAACTATTTTCGAGCTTCAAGATAGTGAAACGGTATCATTTATAAAATAAATCTGGTTAGATAGTACTGTTTTACGGAATTGAAAAGAAAATATTTTTTTTAAATTAAATTAAGGAAAAACTTCTCACCAATTTAGCACTTAATATTGTAGTAAAGTATACAGAATTATAAAACAAACAGTTTTTCGTGATACAATATCGTTAAGATGACAAATTAGGAGTCAAAGTTGCGTAAGTCAGGAGCGGACATGGTTTATAAAACAAAATCGTTACAATATTGCACCCAGTAAGGTGCACATAACAAGCAGGGGAGAATTACGCAACTAAAAATACATGATTTATAATGCAGTTGAAATAATCTAGAATGTAATTAAACATATTACGAAAGACAAAAAAACATTGAGTCGTCTTTAAAAACCGCAAGAACCTGTGAACTATGCTCAATGTTGCCATGCAAAATAAACGTTCGCTTTTTTTCGTGTTTCGCAAGAAAATATTAGCTCGGGCTAAAAAGTGTGCCAAGCTTACGCTCACTACGAGTATTAGGAGTGATAATTATCAATCATAAACTCATGAAATAAGATATAGAAGGCGCGGTGTTGCAATTATTACAGTAAACGTGTATTGGCACAGAGGCGCACTAAATATGTTTTTTTCTTTCATTATTCGTTTAATACGAGAGACGATGTTGTTTGGCGAATAGTTATTCATCTGTTACAAAACAACTTAAAACTTGGCAGTATTTATTTCAATCGACGGTTTTTGACGTTATGACATATTTTTTAGACCCTATAGATTATCAATGGAATAAATAATACAACAATGCCAAATCTTTGTCATTCAGGACAAATTGTATGATTCAACCAAATAATAACAAACGATTCTTAGAAGATTGATTTGCATATTTGTAATTTGCATGTTTTAAAATGCCACCATTACATACCGATTGTATTATTAGACACCTTTAGTATATATTTGTTATTTATTCGAGTTGGAGTGTAAGGCAAAGTAGAATTCGGAGTTGTGAGATTTTAAAACTATTACATCGGTTCTGCTTTTTAACAATAACAAAACGACCTTACACAAGGGTGACTAAAGAAGGGTGGAAGAGATTACTTTTATGACAATATGTAGTCATTTATATAATTAGAGATAATATTATCAGACACTTCTACAGCTTTGCAGTATTAGCTGCTAGTAGCAAAAGCACGAGATTTTCAGAGAAAACAAAAACTAAATAAGCTTCGTAAAAAACAATAATTTTAATAAGTAAAAGATGAGGTACAAAATGATGTGATTTAAAAAACGCATGGTATTTTAAAGAGTTAGTGAATATATTTTAAAATGAATCGATTAATAAATAAGAGTGGTTCAAAAAAATTACTTTTGCATTCTGTTTCGGCAAAAAAAATCGATTAAAAAATAGTAACAAAGTTAGGCGAAATTTCGACTAGATCACATGCTTGCAGATAGAATTGGTTCAAGGCTTCTATACTAATTATTACCGATCAAGTCGGTGCGGTGCGATAATACTTTTTATTAGCAGGTCATAAACCCAGGTGTGTGGGGTAATGCTGATCGGCACATTTGTTTTCACAAAATAATGAACTACTTACTGTCTTTAACAAATTTACCGACTAGGTTAAATTAATGTTACATTTTGATAAATATTATTAATTTTATAATAACTTCTTCATGGTAAAGTTAAATATTTCTTTTTAATGAAGTATATGATTACATGATGTACAGTAATGTAAATTTTATTGTCATTACTGCATATTGTTATTTAATTTTTCAAAATATTCGTTTCAAAACATCAATTTTAATCACTTGTGCATCGGAAATGAACATATCACGCGAATAAACAATTATTCATTATCCTATACGCAAAAAAACATAGATAGGCAATCGGGTGCTTCTTTCCGTTAACATTCATTCCTCGAGTAAAGAACCTCGAGAAGAAACCGTTTGCGGATTTTTGGTTATAGCGAATAATAATTTAATCATTCTACACGACAATATAAAATTTTACAAATCTATACCAAGTTAAATCAACAGTTTTGCGACTGCTTGTCTAATATTAAATAATATAAATTAAAAAATATATTGTCACCGCTTGGATGTAAAACAGTGTTCCCCAACCTTTTACGCGTGCAAACCGATTAAAATAGGAGACATATTTCGCAAATAATGGAAAATTAATATTATTTATGTAGTATTTTGATTATTGGTTTTCAAATCTTATATTATTACAAACATAATATATGACAGCCGGGTTGCAAATAAAAAATATAAAATCTATTGTTAATTGATCTAACTAACTGGTTATTGCACTTGCTAGTTTGTGATCTATTTTAAGAACAAAAATGGCATACATATTTTAAAGTGTGATAAGCATTTGCGGACTAGCAGAAAATTTAGATAGACCGGCACTGGTCCGCCGACCATTAGTTGGGAAGCATTGATGAAAATGATCTTTTTTATTATCCTAATGTTGCAATACATATTATAAAAAAAAAACACAATGAGATTCTTTTTTTTCGACAAAATTATGTTAGTGAAATTCAGTGCATGTATTTAAATATTTATGAGATGAATTTATTGCGTATACAAATGTACAGTTTTTGAACTTTTGCACCATAGCTACACTACCCTATTAGGAAAACGGCACTAACTGCTTGTGGCATAATATATTGTCATGTTTCGAGAAAAATTACAATATACGTTTTGTCATATTTTATGCTATATATGAAAAATGCATTTTTTATGGTTTAGACTTATAAATAAAGCATAAAAATTGTATACATTTAAAATATGAATCTAAAAACATTATCGAAGAACATTACTGCCTTTAAGTTAAGAATTAGGAAAAATTGCTTTTTACGATTTAAAATGCTTTTTTGTAATTACAGTGCTGTTCGGATTCACAGATATGATGGCATACAAAATTATCTCTCAGATAACATTCGTAACTCAATCTGTCGTTTCTTAAGTTTTACTGCCTTTTCCTAAGGCACTACGACGTGAACATGCTAAATAATATAAAAATAACAAAAAAATAAACATGCCACGTAAGTTTAAATATTGTAACTCACCAGTTAGCCAACTATGTACATGGAAAATATCCAAATCGGATGCAACTATTATTTCGTACACCGCGAACCAAGAATAAACGTAAGCACCTAACGTTTTGATTCGTCAATGTAAACGAGGAGGGAATTTAGAGGTTTCATTATAACCGTTAATCGACTCGCCGAAAACCTTTTGATGATGAGATGCATGCGTACCGCACGATATCCGATTTATAAGATGTGTTCGTTAACCTCGAAATCTATGGCATGGTATTGAAACAAATAGATGTGTCGCAAGAACGAGCACTCTTTTTACGTGTCGAAATGACTTACCTGTTTCAATCTGACCGGTACTATTGCACAATTATCGTTGGGTGCGGTGTCTCGCAGTTACCAGATACCCACCTTCCAATATATTGTCCCAATTGGCTTTTCTACAAGGTTGCTTATAAAACATTCAACGTTAGACTGTGATTTGATTGCCCATCACACGTTAATCAAATAGTGTATACATCTGGATTTAACCCAGCTATTTCGTGAATATAAATTAATATAGTATAAGTAACATCATACTAGAAATGTCAAGGCATGTAATCAACATAATTATTATTATGAATAAAAAAGATGCTAAATTCGAATTCTAAATATTGCACGGTTTGAACGGATAGAATAAATAAACGGATAAATAATACAATAAAATGATGAACGAAGTTTTAACCTTATCAAAGATATACCAATTATTTTTGTGCCAAGAGAAAGAAACTTGTTATTCTTCTTGATGTGCGTATTCTTTAAAAACTTTTAACGAATAAACATTACGATGATTGAATAAGTTTGCTGACGACTTATGTCAAATCAATTTATTTAACTTAACTGATAAATTAAAATGAGACGTTTAATATTTACCAGTGGTAACTGCTTTATTATTTTTTCAACCAGAGCACAGAATGCGTGGGTCAAGACTTTATGCAGTCATGGATGAACGGTCACGCTGATTTAAAACGCATTTTAAAACGTTGTAATATCCTCAATTAAAACTGTGTAAATCGGGAAAACTTAATAACTTCGCATAGTGCTATTGCATATCGTCAGATAATTAATTATATTCAGATTCAAGACTTTGTTAGTTGATAGAAACGTATAGGTCAATGAAATTAACCTGGCAGACAGTTAGTGGTGACCAATGAATCGATAGATTGCAGCAAGACTGGTTGAAATTAATACACAAGATGCGTGCATCTTAACATCATCTTCGTTCCATTATTTATGAAACAGAAGTTACTTGTGTTTTTTAGATATAGTAAAATTTTAATGTATGAATGATATTTCTACATATCGTACATTATGATTGGTTTTTTGTCCGCACCAAATCTCAGTATAACAAAATAATTGTTGATGGAATATATTAAAAGCATACTCTACCGTCGGAGGTATTTTTTTACAATAGTTTCGTTTTTGTATGGTAAATGATTATAATAATGGAAAATGAACAAAAAAAAACCTATATCAAAATATTAACTTTGCGACAGCAAACTTTCGAGGAACCTATTTTACAGCTACGATATTATGTTGCCACGCTAAAATTTCAGACATAAAAATTTACATGGTTTGTCTAATAGAAGTTAACGTGCAAATAACAATTCAAATATAGCACAACGGAAATTAAAACTCTATTCAAACATGATATACTTTTCATTGGTTTTCAATGTATTGAACATTAATTTAAGACATCGACTGAGGGTGCCTGATGAAATTTCAATGTCAAATTTGAATTATTGAGATTTTATACATTCTCAAATATTTTGTCACTAACGACCAGGGTTTCGGCTTTCGGTGTGCTCGAGTGCCTGAAGATGCCGAAAGGCGAAACCCGGGTCGTTAGTGACAAAACACATGGGAATGTACAAAATCTCAATAATTCAAATTTGGTATTGAACATTGCCAAAATAGTAGATAAACCATGGATTGTTTATTAAATAGGTATTGAGTGGACAATATGTCGAACTTTATTAAGGGTTGTTATTATGATATTAAGAAATTTGTCTAAAAAAGTCCCTGACTCATATTTATTCATGTACGATATTTTTAGTAAGAAAATAAACATAAAAAATTACTTTGAATGATATAAAACACAGACAATGGCAGCAATTGCGTGTGCGCAGATTTAACAGTAGAGATTTGTGTGTTTTTTGATTGAGAATAGGTATTATGTGCTATGTTGGTATTTATTAGTTGAATACCGCGCTTCGTTACCAAAAAACGGAAGGAAAGCGCACACAATTAGAGCTGCAAAAACAATTCACTTTCTTCGTGGACTGCAATGGTATTCAACATTCGTTGCCTCGCGCGTAATGTAAATGTGTAACTTGTGCGACTGTGACAACGTGCGATTAAAGTTTTAGCCAATTAAACATCCATATAAATTAATACCAGGTTAATTTATTTAATTATTGAAAACCCGACACATTTATGTATCACAAAAAGGCAATGTAAGTGTTCGGTATTTTCATGAAAGATATTTGGATCGGATTTTAACTTTCTTTTTTTTAATTATTTAAATAAATTCAATGTACAATATCGTCATAGAATTGCGAGACATTCTTTTGAACACTGCTTGAATTTGATATTACGCATCTGCTAAGAAACTCTTTAGCGTGAATGCTAATCGTACCGTAAATAACACTGGATTATAATCTGGATTAAAAAGAAGTCAAGGTGAGAAAGAAAGGTGAAAGAGCGGCAGGAGACACAACGATAAGTGCCAATTACAAATGCGAATCAACGGAAATAATCCGCCCTATTCCCCAGATTTGGTTCCGTGACTTTTATTTGTTCCCTACTTGAAAATTTGGCTCGGAGTGCTCGAAGGGAAGAAATTTTCGTCGAATAAAAGTGTCATTGTAGCCGTGAATGAGTAGTTGATAAAAAATATTATTCGAATGGGTTAAAAATATTGAAGAACCGTTGCATAAAATGTATAATATGTCACTTGAAGGAGACTATGTTTGTAAAATGAATAGATTTTAGAAAGAACTGCTTTAACTACTTCTCAACCGACCCCGTATTCTCGTTTTGTGAATAAAACAGAAAATTTGTTAGTTGTATGAATATTTTATTTCTACCTTTCAAAGATTGAAAGCTAAAGATTCAACTCAAAAAATTAATCCGTATACACTATTTTCCACAGGTGAACCATATCTAAAAATATGAAATATATCGATAAAATACATCGGTACTACAGATTAAGAACGCACAATACTAATCATATTTGTCATTGTAACAAATAAATATACCACTATTGATGGCATCGATTCGTATGATACGTTTACTTTGACGAAGAAGAATATTATTTGAAGACAACATTCAAACACGAAGTTTTCCTATTTTGTGAATATATTACAATTGACGCATGACGATAAAAATATGCTTTAAAACAATAAACACACTGGCAAGTGTTTATGAAAAATTTTGATATTTATTTTCGCCTGACTGTTATTCGTGCATTTCTCAAAGATATGGATTTGTTGATTCTGCAGATATTCTTAGAATTTGGTTGAAAATTTCGTGAAATATGTATAGTATAGATGTATACATAATGATAATTTTGTATAAACAAATTGCAGAATACCCAGAAGAGTCGTGATGTAGGATTACATATTTGTACTTAAAAATTAGAATGAGCGCGAATTTTACTACGAGAAAATACATAGAAATGTACAAAATCTCAACAATTCAAATTAGTTTAAGACATCGACTGAGGGTGCTTGATGGAATTTCAATATCAAATTTGGATTATTGAGATTTTGTACACTTCCATGTATTTTGTCACTAACGAGTCCATTCGTGTGCTCGAATGCCTGAAGATGCCGAAAGGCGAAACCCGGGTCGTTAGTGACAAAATACATGGAAGTGTACAAAATCTCAATAATCCAAATTCAAATTAGCTTTCAATTTATTTTTGTCTACACTGAAGATTAATAGAGGTGTATTTCAAAATATATTATTTACTAAATCAATATTATAAATGAGGACAGTTTGATTATTCACACGGCCTTCGAATGGAGAGAGTGATATATAAGTTTTGAACGTAATTTTTGCAGGTGTGAAGCAAATTGCTCTTAAGAAGTTCAGAATAATTCTAATCTTTTTAATCTCGTCAGCTTTGTATAGTATATTTATCGCACAAATAATTGGGTCTAATTATAGCATGTCCACATATTTTGTTTTTCGAAAGTGATAGACGTCCGGCCACCGAGTACTGATCTCAAAAACATTACGGCTAGTATGTTAATTGTTGTTTGATATTGAATGAATTACGCAATTAAGGAATTAATTAAATCACAGACGTAATACGAAAATTGTATGCAAATTTATGCAAACTCTCCCACCATTCGATTCGGATCGGCAATGTAAATATGATATATTATATAATTTTTTAGGATACGTTAAAATAATGAAACGGTATGTACAAATCCTGACAGCTTATGTTTAATAAAAATGTGTAAATCGTATAAATATGGAGATATGTATAAACTATTTGGCTTGCACATTTATTATTTACATTACAAAAAGTACGGTCAATCTGGGTAACTTTGGCCCAGTTATGAAGTTTTTTTGTATTTTTATGGTTTGCCATTGCATTTATGTGTAGTTTTGTAACTACATAGAAATGTCTTAAGATGAAATTTAATTAACATAGTATGCATAGATTTATTGTTATAATTGATATATAAATATAGATAAAACAAGCTGGGCCAAAGTGTGGATTCAAATCGGGTAACTTTGGCCCACGATACAAATAATCACTGTAATTACCATAAATTCAGTGATTTTAAAGTCTTAGACACCATTGTTCATGCTTTCATATATTCTGTACATAATTTGAGATGGGAAAAATATTTAGCATTTGGTTTACAGATTAGTAATACAAATTGAAAATATGGCTAATCCAATTTATTTCAAGATAGTTTTTAAATTTGAATTGTTGAAATTTGATATTCAACCATCAAGCACCCTCAGTCGATATCTTAAATTATATGTTTTTAAATTGTGTTTTAACATTTCAAACTGACAGCTTACAAATTCAACAATAAAACCAATTATGCCGCACATTAATTCATATTTTTACCACCAGGGGCTACTCAATACCTTTGCATAACTAAAAAATATTCACATGGCATTAGTATTATCATAGTATTATAATAGCATAATGTCAAAGGTTTTTTCATGTAGTGGACCAATCTTAGACCGATGGGCAAACTTACCCAAATTGATGGTAAACGAATTAATTATTTTTTGTGACGATATGAACATATGTTTGTTTATGTCGAAATCGCATACCCACCACTTCCCTCTCGTAAAATATGAGTCTGGAAAACATTTTATAGCGCAAAAAAACAAAAGCTGGTTTACTTCAGTTGCCGCCATAATATATTATTTCGAGCGTATGTATGCTGAATTTAATAAACCTGCCGTCTTCGTTTCGAGATTCGTTTAATTTTGGAAGCTATGGTTAAAATAATGTACAGAATACACTTGGGCCTCGTATAACACGGTCTTATGGTTCCACAAAATTGTCGTATTATACAAATCCGTGTTATACGAAGTTTTGAAGTTCATACAAAATTATAGCGTATGAAAAATATTGAAGTTTGTTAATATCCTTTATGATCGGTTGTGAGTTTTCATTATCGGAGAACTCTGAAGTATTTTTCAATTTAGGCTTTAAAAATTCTGTATTAAACGATTGTTTGCTTGTAGCGTATACATCTTTACGTATTTCTTGATAAGAAGCCAAGATCTGTTGTAATTTCCTCTTGAACTTCAAACTTCTTTTCCATTATAGGATCATTTTCTATAAAAAAAATGCTGAAACCGTGTTATATAAAGTGCGTTGCACAAAAATATGTCACAACTCATCAAAAGTGTTATATCAGAGGCCCAAGTGTATTAAAAAGTGCATAAAAATAGTACAATAACTAAATTCTTGTAAGTATCGTAACTGAGTCCCTATTGCAATAATTTTGGATTTGCATCCACAAGCATGGATCTCTGTGATGGTTTTATATCTTCCCAGCCACCCTCTGAGTAATTAATAAAGACTTACCAAGTATATTTTTTGAGCCGAGTTTGAGTAAATTGCGGAATTGATAGTATCCGTATAATACCGCAAGACACCTTATAAATGTCATTACTACAGCATCGGCAGCATGATATTCAGCTTCAAGTCCCGTGCAAGCGTCCGCCCACCCACCGCACGCCCGCACTTTCGACGACGCCGAGGCCGGCTCCCTTTCGACAGCCAGCGCGCACGCCGCGGCGGTCAGCGTCGCGACGATCACTTCCCAAGGGTGCGTCGCGCATAGTTCACCGTACTGCCTGAAGAAACGCGACACCATGGCTACGGTAGGGTCTCGTAGACCCGTGCTCCGTTCGTTTCAACTGGAAAACAAAACAAATAAAATAATATTAAAGTTGATGTCTTTTCAAATCAGTTAAAGGGGGTTTTATCGTTGTTGGCACAATTTAATATTTCTAACTTAAGCATTGAAATAACTCAATCACTGAAATTCCACCAACTCGAGCTTTATTATAGTAGATAAAAAAGAGAAGAACTGGCATCAAAGCTAATTGCCAAAGTTTCAGGTATTTCTTAACTCCATAAAAGGAAAGGAAACCAAAAGAAAATCGAGATTAACTCAAGAAGAAGACATCTCATGTGCAAGAGCTTAAGAGGCCGTCACGATTAATAACAAAAATGATAATCCTTAAAATATTCTATATTCAATATATGTACATAAACTTGGTAGTGCAACACATATACACTTGACAAACATTTAAATTGATTTTCAGGTTATTTCAATAATTTACTTGTTATTTTTGATATCGATATGTTCAGAAATAAAATATGAGTTGTACATCAAAGTACAAGTTTTACATGAAAGATGACACTTGCAAGAGAAAATGAATACAAAAGATCCGATATAAAGATTTTTTTTATTAAAATAATATTTCATTTACGAATTGAAAACGTATGATAAATTATAATCTTGCAAGATACAGGACATCTACCATAAGTAAATATGTGAGCATGTGATTGACTTCGAAACCCACCTGACACGCACGCATCGCAGACAACCGAAACGCAAACAAAATCGCAATATAAGCCATTTTTCGATCATTTACCGTCGTTATTCATCATAAATTACCATGACCCTATTGTGTTGGCCGTGGCGGATTTGTCTTCTCGAGAGCCAGCTGGGCACTTGAAGATTATCATTTTTTTACCTATGTCATAAGATAAGTATGTCCAAATGGCATCATGAAGACTGATTGCACAAACAATCATAATAAGAATATTGTCAATCACTGATGGTTGAATCGCTCCATTGCCATCGCTGCTAAAAAATAAGTCTCCAAGGCTGGAAATATTAAATGGAGCGACCGAAGCAAGGCTGATGTGTTTAACAACAATACGAATCGTATGCCAATTTCGATAAATTACACTTAAATTGACCACCATTATTATTAATTAATGTACAAAGGGATAGTTGACCACACAACTGAGATGAAGTGCCAAAAGTTTTTTGATTATTGGCATACATATTTTAATTACCAAGCGGCCTTGATACTTCAGATCCTCCAAAGACTTCTAGGTATTTGACCTCTTCGGCAAATTTTCAATTTCCGAATCAAAGACAACTCAACACAAAAATACAATGGCGTTAAAATATAAAATTAAAAATCCAAACAATGATTATACGCTTGATTAAAAGTTTCACAGAGGCTAAATCAAAATGATTTCTAGGCAAACTAATTGCATGGGATTCGTAAGTGTTGATGCTTCGCGGATAAAGATAGAACGGTTTTTCCATGTGCTCTGAAAAAAAATACCTGTCACTTGTAATAAATAATGCCAGTTCAATTGATTTAAGTGACATACACTTGAATAATGTCTAGTTTGGTCAAGTGCGGACAAAGCTCTAGTTTGAAAGAAGTATGAATGATCTTGAAAGTATATTTGCTTTCCACTCACTGCTACAGAAAGAATGTTTTTAGCAACGAAATAATAAAAAATTAAAAAACACAGAAAATAATTGATTATAAAATAGAAAGCTTCTGAAGATGTCAGGTCAAATATAAAAGTAGTTTTTCAGGCTCGTGAAGCTATTTGGTAAGTTTTATAGCATGACCAAAATTAAACTCAATATGAGGTTACAAATATATGTTCAAGGATGATGAAGTGTCGTTGAAAAATAAATAATTACTGGACACGTTTTAAAGAGATTTATTCTAATGAGTTCTACACGGCAAAATAAATCTATTTATCGAAGACCTTCAAGGTAATTTACTGTATACATATTATAATAGAATTAATGGACAACAAGAGACAGCATTTAAATATTTTAGTGTATGGTAATTTTATTACTTTTACTGCATAAATACTTTATTTCGATTTATAAAGAGTGGTAATTTGAAATATATCTTTATTTAGTATAATTCGTGTTTATCAAACCCACTTATTAATAGTTATTATAATGTTAACAATACGTTGAGTATATTTCATAACACACTTCATTTTAATCAATACATATCGGATTATACAATAAAACGTTCATGAAATACAATCTTTTCTAACGGAATTCAATCACGAAAACTATTACTTTTTAATTATTTTAATATCGGATTTCTTTTAAAATCTAGTAAACAACAACAGTTATTTTATAATTTGTACATCGGATAGAAGCTTTATTGAACGGAGTGTCTACCTTGGTAGGCATGTGTTTTATGAACCATTACATTTGGAGCAAATATTCACAATGAATCAGTTAGGTTTTATATAATAAACAAGACATTGTATTTTTTTATCGCACACAATTATTTTTTTGTGACATAAACAAGTTATAACAGCAGTCAATATTCACGCTCTCACGGGATGAAGTGCTATCGGTTATGTCAGCGGGCAATCACAAATCAATGAACGAAACAATACACGACCCACGGCTGCAAAATAGTGAACTTGACATCACTGATCTTGATAGCATTTATAAGTTAAGGTTGCAGCTAAATTGAATTGCGAGTTCATTTCAATTGACACGGTAGAAAACTCAATAATAATAGTAAATAAATACATTACGCATTCGTGAAAGCAGTGGGGTGACAATTTAATGTAAAAAGCGCCCTAAAAATCCGAATTTTTACTATTTAATCTCATCACGGAAATCTGTAGCATAATATGTTAACGAGGGATGGTTTGTTATTTTCTGTTTCACGTGTCTTGTTGTATCCTGAGATTTTATCAAAATAGAGTATACGCTCATTAGAGGTCTCTACGGGCCGAAATTTGTTGGCCTAAATTTATATTTCTCGTACCGAAGAAAACCCGATTTCACAAAAAAAAAAAAAAAAAGAGTAGCATAAATTGATTGACATTTAACACACTGAACGTACCTACCCAACATGTTCACGTGTAGCAAAATCTGGTATTTCACGAAATGATTTGCACACATCACTATAGTCACCACTTTTAAAAATTTTCTTTATATCGTTGAAACTCATTTTTAACGAATCTGTTGTATTTTTTAGTAATAATTTTTTGGCACACATTATTTATGTACGAACAAATATTATAACTTACTATCGGTGATTCTTCAATAAACAAAGCATTGTTTCAGACTAACAGACAAGCACAATTACACATGATTTTATGAGTCAGCTTCAGATTTAAAAAAATATAAAATGAGCCGCCATACGTTACAAACATAAGATTTTATTATTTGCAATAATATTTAAAACGTAATAAATTATTTTGGTTATAAGCTTTTTGTTGTCAACAGTATTCAGTTATCAATAGTACTGATGATCCTAACAGTCAACAAATCCCGTACTCAGGACCGACCCGAGCCTAGGCTCAGTCACGGACCCGTGCAAACCTCTAGCGCTCCATATTTACCACCAATGAACGGCATACGCTTCATGATACACGGTCGTATTTCTTTATCATTTATTTAGGTAACACAATCCACGAATTTTACGAATTTGAGTCCACGTCTGAAAATCAACTATAATATTACATTCAATTCAATTTTTACTACATGACACATTTTTATGTTTTTAACGAGCAATGATAAAAAATACTTATTTTTAAAGTTGAGATTCTTTATTATAAAGAGGTGGTGACACTCGTAACCACATGCGTGACCTTATACAAAATTTAATATATGCTGCTATTTTTAATAATGGCCAGCATAGGTCAAAAAATAAATATCAGTCGATCAATATACATGGGTGAACTTGAATGAATGTTTATACTGCGTATTTTAAATCTGTATACACACAGATAGACAGGGGCCGAGCACGTCACTGCAATTGACCAACTGGACAGTAAGTGCTAATGAACTATATCAAGGCTTTGAGACTATCATCTTTATAATAGCAAGTTACATTATGTTCAATTGATAGTTGACCGAATCGCAAACGGAATGACACAGTCTAAGAATATATCTGCGGCCTCCAATTGTTTGTATGCGGAATTACATCTGGGAGTATGCCATTTTTAAATAACCGGTAAAGGAACTCAGTGTTCGATATATGAAAAACAAAAGCCAGATTATTTTTAATATTTTATAAAAAGTTTGATAATAGCCTACCTACATACATTTAAACAGTGTTGATTATATTTCTGTTAACTAGAGGGAAATCTTAAACAGCTTAAAACTTTCCTACGTGACAATATCATTAACATTATCATACAAAAATACATAAAAATAAAAACATATATATTATATGGAAGCGTTATATTTGATATACCATATTAGACCGAACATAATGGGACCTGTTTATTCGGAGCAGGATTTAAAGAAGAATATCAAATAGAAGATAAAAGTTGTTGCAGATTCTCTGTTAGTTCATAAAATCTTTTTCGAGTAATTTTATTGATTCTAATGCAATTTAATCCTTTCTTTTCTACGCGATCATATTTTTTCTTTAGATTACGTATGTTACTCACGTTGCTATAATTGCGAGAGGGGTTTAGAAAACAACGAAAAAAAATACGAGACGCTTTACTCAAACGCGCCAGACAGGTCTTGCTATAAATACAATACATGTAGAGGGACGAAATAAAATACAGACGTTTATATGCTACATATTATTTTTTCAATAGGCCTTAAATATAACGCAAATGCTAAAAAAATATTAGATAAAAAACATTGGGTTATATTCGGGCTTATACGGTACATGAATGCAATAAAGTTAAATAGATATTCAAACATTATAACTTACAGGATAACTATTGAGAAAGTTGATTTAAATGTCTCTTTTAAACTGTAGTTCAAGCTATTAATAAATTATGACCGACAGACAATGCACAAAAAGTTGGCCACTCGTATTAATACAGCCCCATATTATAATGTTTCTTAATGAAATTAGTGGGGATCCGGTAAGTCAAAAGAATTGGGTTACGTCTTGTGAATCATAGTCTCAAGGCCGGTCGCCAATCTCAATTGCGAAATTGCCCCAACGAGATTTTCGCAGATTTTAATTTGCAATTTCGTGTAATTGATTTGGTCGTTTGCATTGACCGATGACCGTACACACGGCTTCAGCTATGGTGAAATGAGCACGCCATATTCGATATAGGAAACTGAAGGAATATGGTATTTTTTTATATTGAGAATTATCTTACACTGCAGAACAAGTACTAAGGGTATCGAGATAATTTTCTAAAAGTCTTCTTAAGGATGACAAATTTGTGTGTTTAAATATATTTTTAAGTATTATGTAAACAAATAAAAATGAAGTGTAAATTATTATTTTTTTGGACATACAAGTATAGAACGAAGTCATTAACCATAATGTTTCACTGAGTAATCTGACACTAATAAAAGGAGCCACTTAATAAGCCAAGAATAGTGATTGAGAGCACAAAACATAATAATATAATTTATGTAGTTACAAAAAGAAAATTACTAATACATAAATATACTGAATATACTCACGAATTCAGCAATTTAATTACTATAATAAAATTAATATTATAGATTTGATATTTGATCAGGAAAAAATACATTTTTCATTGCGAATAATATAGAACATAAATTACATATATACGGAAAAAATAAAAATATGGCAAATAAGCTTTTAATAATTAACATATATTATAAATACAAAATATTTCTTTTTTTCTTTTTCCTGTATATTTTTTATTACCTTTTTCCTATATACAAACATCTTTATGTGAAATATAAATGCCCATAATATAATAAACGATTTAAATTTAAAAAGCATTCACGTTATTTAATGTACAGGTTGTCCTCGACTTACGGCAGAGATAGGTTCCTGAACTTTGGTCTTAAGTCGAATTCCAAACAATATATTAAAATTAAATATTGTTCGGTTCAGGTCAGTTTTAGCGGCGTCAATTTCATTAAATTTGTAGAAAAATTTAATATTCTAGCAGTCAGGCGACAATCACAATATTATCGTAAATTGGCGCGCTGATTCTCTGTTTTTAATAAATACAGATAATAAGACGTTGTGAACACAATTTTATTGTTTTCCTTGTAAACGAGGTGGTTGAAATAAGGTTGGCTGCAAGATTTGCGTTTGAAAATTAAAATTTGCTTTTATAATGCAAGTGGATGAAATAAGGTTATTCCTGTAAGAATTGCGTTGAAAAACCCTTCCTGATTACAATATTGATTTGCTTCAGGAATAAATAAATTTAAAAAAACAGTCTCCGAAAATAGATTGCGTCTTCCACCCCTTTTTGTTGAGGCGGTAATGTAATAGTAAAATTTGCGAGTGATGGATCATTAATAGTTTCAATTTATACCCAGCAATATTTCAAGTACAATACGATCCTTGAACAACTTAAATACTGGCATACTTTTTACTTCTTTATGAATATAAGTACGCTGAGGCATTTTCTTCTAATAGAGCAAGGATTCGTCAGCATTAGTTCCATTAGATATATTTATTCTCTAATCAACGTATCAATGTTTCGATAAAATCTTTAGCAGCCTTGTAATCGGCGCTAGCTGTCTCTCCACTTATTTTCGATGATAATTCGCCCCTTTTTAAAATCTAGCGAACAACCCTATCACTACAGTAAATGTTTGGTCGTAGTTGTCATGTTCCTTTAAAAAAAGGCTTTTTTTTCAAATTTTTGGTTATAAGTGCAATCGTTGTAAGTAGAACCGTCGTAAGGCAAGTACTTACTACCTGTATTTCGATTGGCAACATTTGAGATGTATCGCAAATTTCTTATCGTTTTTTTATAAAGATTAACGAAATCAAAAGACGTGATGTAATTAAAAACGTGAATAAAAGAAAACACAAGTCGTCATCAAACACGATTAGGAGAAACAGTCGAACAAAGTGTTGTTTTATTTACAAAGGTTGAACGACCCACTAATATTTTGGAATTTTGTCAGACACAAACGAACAGATTTGATTGATATTCGATAATTTTTAAAACAAAAACAAAAAAAAAATTATAGTTTTGAATAAACATTTCAAAGAAATTAACGTTCTATCTTACACAGTAATTCGAATATGTTGTGTATAATTTGTATATTAAGTAATTATTGTATGTGCTTTCATTGAGTCAACCATGAGCATGACAATCTAATCACCACTTGGACATTAGCATGACCTCATTCTTCAAAAACATTTATGAAATAATGTTTAAGGCCAAGGGTGTCTATAATATTTTCAATATGTGCTGACTAGGGTTTGCAATACCGGACGAATATATATTTCAATAGCAGTATCTAAAAATCTATATATATATATTTTTAAATAAACCACAATTCATTTGTACTACTTACACATATTTAGATCATGCTGGTGATGAGCGAAACCGGTGCTTATCATTAGAAATATGTGGAAGTAGTACACATGCATTGTTTTATTTTTTTAAATATAATGTCTTTCCACCAAGAATTGACAGTTAACACCTTAAAAGTGAAATCTATACATATTTAGAATAAAAATGCCAAGACCAAAAAAAACTAATTCATCATTGCTGAAAAAGGTATGTGTCCAGTTATTGATATATTTCTTAAATCAATGGACATGCAAAACATATTAAAAGGTATGCCATTCGCGACACAATAAATGATAATGAATTTTCTTGATAATCTCTTGAATTTTTAATGGGTGTTGCGGACTTTTAATAAGTTAAAGACGTTGAACTATAAACACTATCTTCGTCGAGTAGGTAACCTTTTAAACAAATTGATTTTATGCAACGTTTTTGAGTATGTTGTGTACCCCACTAGTACTCCACCCAAAGTTGTTATTATTTTTTTGCACTTTTGGAATAGGACAATTTCTTTTTTTGTCCCGTAAGAGTAAATACCCAATACAGTCACTGTCACTTCTTTGTTCTATAAAATTATATCTTTCCAGGGTGTTATGACAATTTATGATAACAGCATGTAATTAAAAAATTAACAATATGTATTTTAATATAATATAATTGTTGAATGTAACATGAGTATCACAAACCAAATTTAATAGCAACAAAATCTTTAAGCAATACGATCATAACTATTCTAGCGGACTATAGATAAGGTGTAGCTTTGCCAAAATCAATCCGTGCTGAATCAACCAATGCTACACCCCACCCATATTTACATCCATATTTACGAAATATACATATAAATTATGAGAATTAGTGTGAAAAGTGAATGATTTCTTTGCGCGTGTTTGAACATACAGCGAACCGAAAAAAACAATGTTTGTTTTCGGTTTGACACCGGTTTTCGTTCTGACAAAAATCACGGTTTTCCGGTTCGAAGCCGTGGTATATATAACCTTAGCAGAGTGTTCATTAATTTTCACAATTTTATACCAAGCGTTATACGAAGGTTTTGCAGTAAGATTTTCATATCAAAAGTATTGAAAAAAAAATAATGGTTACGGAAGTTATCGATCACGTATGGGCAAAGAGCAAAAACCGTAGACACATTGCGGACCGCAGCTAACGGGTTGAGTGAACGAGGCATCGCGAGAGAAAGTGGCCGGCCTTGACAGTCCGCAGCATACGGCGACTAACTGCACCGCACTTCGAGGGTTTATCTCTTTTCATGTGAATTTCGGGCAAATGCACAAGAACCGTGAATTAAATATACAATATAATTTGAAAGTTATTAAACAGCTAGTTAGAAACTGGTTTATAATGAAAAATATGTCATGGATGTCTTTTGAAAAAATCTCACATGATACAATCATTAACAATATATTTAATTTGAATCGTTCAAATTTTATATTGAAATTTCGTCAAACATCCTCAGTCAATATCTTAAATTAAAATGATATCATATTTAGTTAACTAATTATAAAAAAAACCTTCGTTTTATTGTGTTTAAATAATATCCCACATGACGTATTGTGTTTCTATTACAAATGAGTCATTATAAAAACATAGAGAGGAAATTTGCTTCAACCATTTCTTGTTGAGTTAGGTTATTTATGATTTATCACAACAATGACAAATTTGTATCCGATAGTGTAGAATTGTGGATGAAAATGAGCCGTTAGTCATAAAATATTTATCTTATGGCATCTATGTAGTATTTGAACATACATTTTGATGACAATTATTTTTACTTTTTTATTTTTAATTTGTTTTGATAAAAATAGAACATTTTTAAATTGATCTTTATTTGTTTAAGTTTTTAACATTTTGTCTCTGCTACAATGTGCAGTGGCTCACAAGATAACAACGACTTAAAAAAACAGAAAAAATGCTCAACCTCACTGAGAAAAGCCAAAATAGTGGTGAGGCATAAAATGTTACATACCTATCTATAAACATATAACGAGAAATGCCCCTTAAGATTTTTATAATATGTATGATAGTTATATTGTAATTGAACAGTTAGTTTAATAACCAATATTAGGATGTAATAATAATTATATTAAGATTCCATTTTCTTTTTACGAAGGGGATATTATGTTCCATGCAAAACAACCGTGCAAAAAAAGTCGAGTAAAAAAGATGTAGTGAACATAGAAAATCGAAAGATACGTTTGATAACATTGGTCCATGCTATTATAGGTATATACCTAGGTGCTTATATTATAATAATATTAAGGATATGTTTTAATTGTTCGTCATTATTTTGAGTTTATACAGGAATGAATGAACCACTGTATCAAATATATTTATAAACAGTTTTTGTAATAAGCATTAAAAAAATGTGTGAAGATATTATCTTAATTAGTAAATTTATTTTTAATGGACAGTATTAATCATATTTTGCGTGTATATAGTAAATAAACTCTTATAATATGATATCTTTAATTTAAAGTATTTTAAAACATTCAAGTAATTTAGTCCCCTCTTTAGAGATTTAAAAAATCGATAAAAGTTTGCTAACTCCCATTAAAAAAATGAAAATACCACACGACCTAAGCTTGTATTTACCTAGAAGCTTTTGCTAGAATGGAGTGACAAGTACATTTTTTGCAATGAATCTTATACATACATAATTTTTACAAACAAATAGTTTCTATTTTAAAAAGTGTTCAATAATCGTTGAATACATTATTGATTAAATTGCATATACATTGGTACTGCGCAGACAAATTGTAGTGGAAAGTATTCACATATTTTTCATTAAATGATACGATAATTTTATTCAAATATTTTTAATATACATTTTACTGTTACATTTTAATCATTCAGATAAGAGCAGTGAGCAAACGTAAAATGTATAGTAGTATTTTGCTTTTAAAGTATATATTGTGTATAATTAATTCGTATATTGTGGTAACATAATGATTAGGAAATATTTTAGAATTGAATTTCGAGGATTTAAACATTTCAAAACAGTAAGGAATAAAAATTATCTGCTAATAAAAATTATGACATTCTGAGAAATGATAGAGCTTTTGGGTTTTTTTTTTGACATTAATGAAACATACAGATCTAATATTAAATTCACGTGGCGTATTTCTTAAGACTAGTCACAGTGCGTCAATGTCTAAAAATAAGACAATGCGTTTCAAATACCTATTGTACAGCCAGACATAAACCATTGCTATTTGTTACGATATAAATTTGTTATATTTCGCAGAATTGCGGCTCGCAGATAGGAAAAACGGGATTGTACAGAATGTCGTCATTGCTTAAAGAAGCCAATTGCCATTGCAGATGATATTATATTGTCTGGAAAATGAATAATCATTATGTTTACATATATATATATATACCTATGGACGTCAGGTAGAAGTTCACTTGTAATTTTAAAATTTATTGAATTGACCTCATTTTTCTACCATTTTGGATGTTGTTGTTACAATGCAGGGACGTCATTTGGGGCGGGCAGGGGGTGTATTTGAAGAAACATACATTTATTAAGGCGCTTGCTGCACTAGCTGCACATATAAACGAAACAAAAAAATAACATTCTTGCAATTTTTGCCCCCTTTTGCAAAAAGCTGACATGACGTCAATATTACTTCCGATTTTTTTTCCATACCTATTCGTAATGTCTGCTCCATATAGAGTATGTAAATTAAATCATTGTGAGTCGATCATTCAACCTCCATCTTTTAAGAAAATAGGTATAAGAGGTTAAAAAATCTAACAGTTAGCCAATACATCTACGTCCCGTTTTCTGAAGCGTGCGGGTAGTAAATTTAAAATACATTTCTTTACACAAAGATTCTTATTAAATTCAGTGTACAGTAAGTACATACATGTATGAAAATATGCATTTCGGGGCGCAAATTCCGGACAGCGCGGAAGCTGAGATCCATATCGATTGGAGCGCGGTGTTTAGCATAGCAACGATGTAATGTTCGAGTGAAGTATCAACACTATTGCCACTTTATTTTTTCGAGGGACACAAATATTGTGTTGATTTTTCGTAATTCAACTCGCACGAGTTCGGTTCGAGGCAGACACAGTGACGCTCAAAATATTATTCAAATGTCTTCGGAAGAAAGTTTTTCGGCGTGATGACATAAAAAAAAATATTTTCGCAGTTACGTGATGAGTTTCACAATGGTGTAATGGCGTGAATTCAAATCGCACTGCCTGTCAACAAAAGTGAGGTGTGGAAATAGAAGACGAAGGAATTATCATTTAGAGATATGTGCGTGATAACAATTTTTTTAATTTGCTATATTTACATAATGCCGATATTAAAAAAAGGAATGTAATCGTATCGGGCGAATTGCGCAATCGCACATTATTCAAGCATAGTCAAATATTGTCGTTTCACACATAAAACTTACCGCCGTTTATATGAAAACGAATGATAATTATTAAAATAATAATAAAATGAACGGCAGACGATTTTAAGTTTTAATTTTAGCTAAATATTATATTGTTTTTCAGTGATAATTTAAATCATTTTACACCCTATCCATTCCCAATTAATTGCAGCGATAAAAAAGTGCCTTTAACTAAAAAGAAATACTTATAGGTACCTACAATCATTTCAAACCTAACATCTCGAAGAAATGTTCTTATAAAAAATTTTCAAATAATATTATCAAATAAATTTTTAACTTTCATATTCGACACAGTCAAGAAAGTTGATATAAATGAAAAATATATTTATATGCTTTAAGTAACGAAGGTTGATACAATTCTTTCATGGCACAGAAAGTGATACTATCATTAAATCTTGGATGGAAATATAAACAATTTTGATAAATTAATTTTTTGTTTTTATTCTAATATGTCAAGAACAAACATAGAACTAAAATTTCTGGTATTATAATAAACCGATTGAAATTTATAAAAAATAGCATGGCATTGGCGGATTGCTTCAATACCGGAATAATTATTTTTAAAATAAACGCTTAAAATTTTATTAGTTTTTAAATTACTATTTCTATTATTGAGACTTTGTACACTTCCATGTATTTTAATAAACTTGAACGACCCGGGTTTCGCATTTTCGGCATCTTCAGGCATTCGAGCACACGAATGCCTGAAAATTTTATTAGTTTTTAAATTACTATTTCACTTGGATTATTGAGACTTTGTACACTTCCATGTATTTTGTCACTAATCCAAGTTTGATATTGAAATTCCATCAAGCACCCTCAGTCGATGTCTTAAATTATACTATTTCACTGTTGAAAAAACATTTTCAAGCCAAATAAATTATTATGGCGAAAATAGTTTTATATATTTATAGTCCATAATATAATGATTCAATTACAAAAAAATGTCTTCGTGCTATGTAATACGAATAACTAATGACCCACAATAACGCTCTAATGAAACGTTTATATATTGATAATACTGCATTTGTACAATGTATATCAACAATACGCGTCAGATCATTGACATTGAGAGGTAAAACAGCTGTTCTCATTCATAGAAATATAAATCAGCTGGTGATGCAAAATAAAACCGCGAAAAGAATTGTTCAAATGTTAAGCCACCGGGGATATTGTAAAATAACGAGAAACTTCAGTTTCATTAAATTCTACTTACATAATAAAAGAGCGGAAGAGTTGTCTCTCAGTGCGGCTCGCTATAACAGATCTGCAGACTATGCAAAACACTAGAACCAAAACACGCGCAAAATTCAAAAATGTATTTATACATCAAGTTACGTAACTTTCGTGCACAACTTCACTCGGCTAGAGCCAGGGCACAACTGAAATTGACAGAGCGAAGTATTCAATGTAATCGTGGAGGGAAACGCTGTCGGACATTTTATACAATAATATATTATATTGTAGTATGGATACTTCTCTCTTTACCACGTGCGTCATATTTGAGATGATGAGATGTCCAAAACAAACCCGCATTCGCAAATGATTGACAAGAGCGAAGGTCCGTCTGGATGATTGGAATGCTCATTTCTAATTAGGAGCGGAGACCAAAAAGGAAATAAAGCACTTTACTTTTCCACATGTATCTAAAACAGCTTTCGGGAGGATGGATTCTTTTTGGATATCCCAAAAGAACCTTCAGAGAGAATATTTATCATTATACACAAAATACTTTGAATAAAATAATTATACTTCAATCATCAGTTTAGTGCAGAACTATTTTTTCAAAAAAATATATTTAATAAGCTTAGATTTTTCCATTCCATTATTTAATAAATATGAGTGATAATTTTTATTTCTATCGCATATGAATAAACGATGAAAAATGAATATTTTTGCATCGATTAAGAGCTCGAATGGGAAGATATTCTTAAAAGATCTTAACGAAAAAATCATATACAACCATCCCTCGCTTAACACGATTTTCATTTTGGAATTTTTTTTTTATTAAATATTGGATTTTAGTGTCTTGAATTTCAACTATTACTACAAAAACAATAAAATATTGATTACAAATGACAAGAAGTATAGAAATTGATTTTTTAAATAATGATTCGAATATGGATCGAGCTTTAAAATTTCAACGAGAAATGAAACAATGCAGTGCTAGATATGAAGAGATTTAGACGAATCTCAAAACAGATAGACAATCAAAGATTACATATTCTTTGATACGGCCGACGCAAATATAATCGAAGGAATGATGAATGATGACATTCATCATTCCCCCCGTGATATTTATTATCACTAGAAAGTGATAGTAAGATCGAATAATATTTTTTTATGTTTCATAATATCTTTCAATAAATTTTTAAAATAAATATTTATTTATTTTATTCATATTTCTAAAAAAGAACCTATCCCCTCTTTTTCATACATTTGTTAGTCACGCTTTACACGGTTTCGTTCAACACAGTGATCTAGCAGAACCTATCTTCCATATTAAGCGAGGGATGGGTGTACGTAGTTGTAACTTAATCCAATAATATATACTGAACAAAAGTTTAAAGGTAATGATTTTCAAGAGAAACGGCTACTAAAATATATCAATTGTTAGATTGAAGATTAAATACCAATACTATGATTGAGAAAAGTACTGAAAACATAACCATGGTTAATGGTTATGGTTAGTCTGAAGATGCTTCTAATTAGTGATAAACCAAGTGAAATAACTCGGTTATCAAATTTAATTTTATATTAGTACTGAAAAAGTTTCCAAATAACTGTTACGAAGAAATTTATAAATATGAATGATATATTCATAGACTAACAATGACAATCAATTTCAAAATATTGACATATAATAATATTTCTCAGAAGTACCAATATCTGTGGTTTGTATTTTGACCGCTATACGAAGAGATAACCATGCAGTTCAGAATACGATGTATTTATTATCGATCAATAAGCTTTTAAAGAAAATGCGAAAATAAATATACTCACTATAGTCACTAATATTCAAAGAAAACTAGGTACCTGTAATGTCTGATATGGTAAGAATTGTAATCATTTGAATTATGTTATAACACTATTCAAAACCTATTTTTATTTTTTTTAAGAATTCAGCTTTAATAAGATAGAACTCAAAGAAACATATATATTTTTTTTTTCCATATTCATCTTTTCTATATCGTTCTGGATAACATTATAGATAATAAATTAATATTTCCGTCACTGATAGTTGGGTAGTTTACTCATAACAATTCATCAGTTTGGTTTAATGATGGTTGAAAACAAGATATCTTAGTTCCCCAAAATACCATTTAAGATTAACCTAATAATTAATAACAGCTATTTCATTTTGTTCCTAATTTATTAATTTGAAATATTTTGATGACATATTGGAACATACTTTTCTTCTGTCAGAGGTTTGTTTCATCGGCCGTAAATGGTATTCGTCGTACACAAGAAATGTCTAACTTAATAGAACACTATTCACTGTAAACAGATATCGCGGCAGTGAAATAACCACAGGAGGATCAGAGAACACAACAGTAAGTCGTCAATGCGACCTCGCTTTAACAAATAGTTTTCCTACTTGACACGATATTATAAACGCTTTCGATGAATATTAAAACAACGCAGTCGCAGAATAAAACGAGCGCGACACGACTACCTGCAATAATTTCACTGCACTGTTACAGCGGAGACATTTTTATATAAATAAACATTAAAAATAATAATAATACCACTTTCTCTTAGCGCCGTTATGTTACGGTGGATAGAAAGAATTTTATAATACACACAATACAACGAAACCAACTCTGATCGTAGTTTCGTGTAGTTTATTTGAGTACATTGGTATCAAAAACGGACATAAGCCATCTATAAAAATGTACAGTAGAGGTGATTTTTCATTTCATATATATTCCACACTTCATCAAGCCCGGCAGCCATGACACTTCAAAGTAAATTCTAGCTCTGTGATTGGTTGATGTGTGGACGATATATCTGTTCAACTAAAAAAGAAAAGGAATGCACGCTAACTGTCAAGACTAAAAGATGAATTCAGAAATTTCAACAAAAAATATAAAAAATACCTACGAAGCTCTATAATGGCTTCAGGAAACAAATTACACGTCGACTTTTCTCGTCCACACTAATACTATGAAATTGAAATGAAGCGTCTGTCTAATAGAACAAAATACATCAGTAAAACAAAATAAACTTATGGCAATTTAATAAAAATCGTCCGATATGATGTACTCCATGAAACCGATCCCCCGAAACACAAAGTAGACGATGCTTAGTATGCTTAGTGCGACATACTCACGCATTATCGTCTACGTGTTCCGCAAGTTACAAAAGGACAATATTATTCTTCAAACAAAAGTAAAATATTTTGCTGTTTTCTTACGCAAGAAATCTTAACCAAGAAAACAAGACATCGATAAAAATCCAATATCCCATTTCTAATTGTCAATCGAAGATTTTATACAATATTAAATATACTACTTCGTGGCGCAGTTGGTAGCGTCGCTGGCTACGGTTACAATTCCCGGTGACGACGGTTTTCATAGATTGACCGTTCAATCGATTTATGAATTTCTGTTCGTAGTCTGAGTCCTCCCTCCCACCCATCCCATCCCAACGAGGCGTAGCGAGAGCGATTAGTTAACCACTAGTCCTGTCCTAGCCCTATCCTTCTATCCCTACTCTCTTCGAAAAAAGAGAGGTTGAACAACGTAATAAGCAGTTTTCGTATAAAAATTCTGTTAAGATACCTCCATTAGGAGACCATATGCTACACATACAAATATTCTACCCGGCTTCGCCTGTTACTTGGATTCAATTATAATTTGATGTGCTCTGCAAAACTTTAAAAAATGTTGCTCGCAAGAATGAAAATCGTTAAATGAAATACTTTTCACAATTTTAGTTATTTATTCGGTATTTTGTGATAACTAATATTTTCACGTACACTATAATATTAGGGTTTTACGATACGATAATAAATGTGTTGAATGCGTACATATTTACTGAGATATTCGGGTTTTGTGTTCAGTAACGAATCGTTACACCATGGTCACGGAAGTTTTAACACGCAGGATAACATATTTTGATATAAATCGAGAAAGAAACGACGTTGCGAGGTGAAAATAGTTACATTCATCGGGATTTGTCAAGCACAATAAAATGTGTAGATTAAATAGCGCCATGACCGCCGTTTGAGAGTTTTTCTACAACAGACAGATACGTCGTTTTATATTATATGTACTAGTATTTATTAACAGGCTTCACCCGGGATAGATTCAAACCCTTCTTTATGTTAGCTATGCTAGCTAATGTTGAAAATATCACCGTGGACCGTGCCGCATGTAACATCCACAAAATATATTCAATTAATTAATAATTAGTTGAAAACAGCACAACTAACATAGAAATTGCAGCCAAAATATCATGTGTAAATGTTACGTCGCTACTGTTCACCGTTTGGGAGGAGTTCTTGTGACAGACAGACAGACACGTGTATTTTTTTGTTCTATATTATAGATTATATAAGAAGATGTTCGATTATTTAATGGGCTATTAAAAACAATAATAAGACTTAATGAAAGGATATTTTTGCGATAAGGTAACTATTTTTTTTTAAATCAAGTCCGCTACAGACCTGAAGCATCGACTCAGGGTGGAACATTTCATTAGATTGTGTGTTTGAAGAGAATATGGTTTAGGACAATCGTTCGATTCAGAGAGGATAAGGAAATTGTGATTAAATGTTAATACGATTATATTTCTGTGAAAACCTTAGATTTTATATTTTATGGTATAAAAGCAGAAAAACTGCCTAAGATAATAAAATACTATAACTTTATATATATAGATATTATCAATGTTACATTTTACTGTAGACTTTAAAATAAAATGGATTGATAACATAAATGTTTGATAACTCACCTGGCAATGAAACGATCTGTATTACATTATGTATATAACGTAGAAAATAGTTGCATACGTCTTTGGTCTAAGGGCATTTTGATTTGGGCGGAGATGTACAATTTCAGAATATTCCCCAGGGTGCCAACCTTCCGTATAAACAGTTGGCAGTAAACAGCATCACGCTACAACAAAAAGGTAAAAATTGTATAAAAAATATTAAAATACATAGCAATAAGTAAAAAAAACTGAAATATAATCTATATCAAACTGATATAATAATGTATCATATACAAAATAACAATGGCCTCGTTTGTCTAGTGTTGAGAGCTGTACGCAGTCCTCTACCCATAGTCAATATAGCAAAATTTTATTGTTTCAATCTAACATTTGAGATCTTGGGCATGGGTATTCATTAAGCAAAGTAGTTCCTCCACAAACAGTGAGGGTTGAACTCTCTAGCTTTTTGAATGATTAAATTAAATAAAAATACACATTTACATTGCTGGTACTTTTAATATTTGGAAGACTAGTTTTCAATAAAATCGCTGAAGCATTAGAAATTGTAATGTTAAATACTAATAGAAGTGATGTGTGTAGTTTATTTTTCATATTTTGGTTAAATAAAAGATAACGTTAAATTAAATAATTCGTACAAATCAGAATGTTAAAAAATGTTTATTTGCAGAGATTGTTTGATTCAAAATGGCAACATTTTTTACGCTAGTACAAAACTGACATTCTTGTAAATTTTGAAAGCCATTGACAAACTATTTTTATTCATCTAGCGATCTATCTAAGGGAACGTCTGCTGTACAATGTTGTTAGAACAATAAAAGATATATTTTTGTACTTTTACAATAAATTTCACACACAAAAATATGTTTTATAAATGTATACTATCAGCGGTTAACCGATCAGGCTTCACTTCTATAAGTATTGATTGCATCACGAAGTATATCAAATATATGAAATGGCCATAAGCGGTACTTAACTTTCACATTCAACATTATTTGGAATCAAAAACGCTACAAAGTAAAAATATAGATCAATTCAAATACGGCAAGCTCACTTACTGCGGAGTGCACGTGATAGAAAAAACGAGAGCCAGTTATATTCGTATTGTTAAATTTTAAAAAAAATCAAAAACAAAATCGCTGTTTCGGGAAATTTTAAAGTGAGTAAAAAATTTAAAAAATACAATATCGATAATATGTACATTTTTCAAAATTATTGTCAATAAGAGTTATAACATCTACATCGACCGTGTTTTGGCCAATTGATGTGACCTTCAAAAAATATGAAAATGAGTTAATGATTAGATCTCATTTTAAAGACGATAGAGCAAGTCTCGGCCAAATGATGTAAATTAGAAAAATATATTGACTACTTTTTGGAACGGAAACGTCATTTTACATTGGCCATTTCATGTAAGCCACTATTATGTCGACACTTCCTACATATAATCCCGTATCTGCAAACATGAGAATTTATAGGGTGCATTTTAAAGATTCATAACGCAACTCACCATATGATCTTTTCGATAAAAACTGTCTTTACCCTCTCCTGAACAATTTCAAGTTTGAGAGTTACATCAATTGGGCAAAACAACGTCGATATAGAATAGGAATCTACTCATTAAAAATGTGTACAATGAATACAAAACGAACACATCACAAGTAAACAATGTATTACAAGTAAACATTTGTAATAACAGATGTTTTAAAATCATTCATATTAAATATGAGGATTTTTATACATAGAAATTGATTTATTCGAAGATTATTTAATCTGTCATGCTTTTTTATTGTTTTATAAACGAATAAGATAAAAATATTAAACAGCACAATATTTGCGAGAATTTGAACGAGAATAAATATGCAATATATAAAATAATATAAGCGAAATTTCCATGACTATTATTAACATAATATTGATGACATTGAATGACATAATATAATTTTATCTCTACGTATTCATTCTACTCGGTTTCAATGTACTTTAATTTGAAATTAAAATTGATGACCTATCAAAAGCTTATATACCTTTATATTAAAAATAAATTTCTCCAAAGTTACCACCGAATCGATTTTTTCGATTTGTAGTGGAAACAGCTATTTGTAGCTCGAAGAAATCGGAAATGGAAAACAAATATATTTTTTTAAAAGTAATATTGCACAACGAAATTCGAATGAACAATAAAAGACCGTTAATAGTCGTAGAAAATGTATTTTGAATTTTGTTTAGAGATGATGACAACGTTTCGCCGGTACCGAATAATGATATGTGACACACAAAATCCAATTGTAATTTTGAGGTTATTCAAGTTTGATACATACAACTTACAACTTGGGATTGAAATACCGGGCGGATAAATTAATATCGGTATTAAAAAACACATAAGCATAAAAGGCTAATTTTCATAAATACCTAAGGTTTATCGTTTCTTTAAATTGAAATATGAAATTAAAAAGGCTAGCTCAGCAATGCTGGAACTGTCAATCTTGGTCGTATGTTCATGCAAATAAGTTCGACTGCAGCAAAAGCCTTTCCGGATCAACGCTTTAATTGTAGACTAATTGAAAATATTTGCCACGATTTTCAGATTCAAAATATGTTAATGAACTGTATTAAGGTTTCGATTTTGTTTAATTGTGAATATCGAAATACCGTTATTTTGGTACTGAAAAAACAACCGAAATAACGGTATACAGGTTTCAGTAAACCGGTATTACTATCCCTATATACAATATACGACACAGATATTAGAAGAAACTACATATTTATATTATGAAGGCTAATAATCAATCAAAAATCTGCAATAATGTTCCGAAAGTTTTGTTTTCGATTGATATCGAGTTGATTAATTAACTTTCTTGCTGTAAAATGTATTCGGATGTGTGCTTTCATTATTATAAATCGTTAAAAAACTTGTTTTATATTGCCTATAACGTTGCAGTTTATTTCCGATTTGAATGGCTTTAGGGCAAAATTGTTTCTAGTTTTCTCGGACAATTAACTTAATGGTTCGTTTGAACTAGTTTTTCATCAGATTCGTTGCCAGAATTAAATTTAGAATGCCCTTTTTGGGACACGATAAGCCATCAACACTTCAGAATAACGCTAACTAAAAAATGTGAAGGCCTATGTGCACATATGTGCGTACCTAATTTTAGATGTACGATTTTTTTTATAAATATAAATTTTTTGTTGCTATTGCTAAAAAATTAAGAAAGTACCCTTTGCTGATATAAATTTAATAAAAATAGTAAAAGTTTTTGTATACAAAATCGGATTTTTAATAGTTTTATATTTTTAAACTGATCTGTACGATTTTGATGAATACGGAAGGTGATATACAAAACCAAACAAATACTCATCAAATATATGAAGGTCACGAGAGGGGTTAAATATTTTTTTTATGTTAGAAATACAGTAAAAATGTATCATAAGCAATGCGTTTCGAGTAGTATAGCTAAGAATGTACGAGATTATAATATGGTACGATAATTTTTACAATTGATTTTTGATGAAACCTAAAGAAGACTGGTGATAAATAAAGAATATTGCAAAAAAAAACACTTAATGAAATAAGGACAGAAATTTCCCGAGACATTAAAATGAAAAATGACGGATCTGTCTAAAATCGACGGTTCTAATATCACAACTGAACAAGGAAGTATTTAATGTTTGCATTTTTCACACGATGCATCTTTCACAAAGGCCAATTCAATTTTATAATATATAATGAATATTATGTTAGTCAACTCGTTCGAAGCATTAACCCAATTGGCTTCCAAGGAGACACAGGTATGCGCGAATACGACTCAATTAATTAATTGATAGCTATTCTATCACACAAAATACTTCCCTATGCGCCGTAGAAACTCCGCGACAAAACAAAGATACGTCATTTTACTTTGTGTAGATAGTAGAGTATACGTTTTATAATTTTGCACTTTTTACAACACTGATACGTTTTGTGTATAATAAATACACAGAGCGTGTTAGTGTATCAGGATGTATGGAGTCCGTAATCCTAGAGCGAAACCCTATAATCTACGTTTAGCAAATTCATCTCGTCATTCGTAGAATACTTATATATTTAGGGTTATCATTACTACATATCTAAATATCAGATAAACGACTACATTCTTTAAAATGACTGTTTTATGTGACGGATTCATACCATTCTGTTGAGTTTAGATCTTAGTATATCAGTACGTTATTCTTAATCGGTATTGCGCTGAACACTGATGTCAACAGTTCATTTTACAGGTTTACTTATCAAAGTGTTAGCAGTTTGAAAATCAATTTATATTGACGCAATGATTAAATGCAGGTTGGTTTTGAGTAAATTAACGAGGTCCAGAAGAGAATTCTATATTTTTTAAAATGTATGCCAACTTAAAAGCTTTTTGTGAAGAGTATACCTAGAGAAGAGTATTAGAGGTCTGCACGGGTCGCAATTTTATAAAACTACTCAGTCCGAGCCCGACAACTTCAGGCCCGGTCCGAGCCAGAGTCTGAATATCACACTTGTTACCCGAACCCCAGATTTATTTTCCTCTGCCCGAAAATAACCTGATTTTTTTCAATACAGAAATTCATTTATACTTTTCAAACAATACGTGTTATTATACCATATTTCTAACGATATTCATAACACATGGGGAAAAAATATTTAAGTTATGAATAGCATGTATTGCCTTATGGCTGACTCATGACCCGAACGTAGTCCGAAATAGTTTTCTGGGAATAAAATTTCTTACCCGGGCCTGACCCGAGCCCTAATCTAAATCGTCTTTACCCGCCTGAACCCGGCCGCGGGGCCGTGCAGACCTCTAATACCTATGTATTTTTATTTAACCATCTGTACATACAACACTTTAAAAGTTATGAACCTTCGGAAATTTATCCAGTACAAAAAAAATAGCTGTCAGATCGGTGAAGTTTAAGTGCTATAACCTGAAGGTTACAAAGTTTTTTTTTTAAATCACAAATTTCCTATATTAGTTTATATTTCATAGAATTGATGGGTTTTCGAATTATTATTAGTCTCCAAATTTAACTTATTTTTTAAATAAAAGTTACGGAATAAGTAAGATTTCATTATATTCGTCGGCATAATGGCAGAAGGCGTTAAATCGAAAATCGGCTGTTTTGAGTTATAAATGAAGTACGATATATTTTAGGACGTACTATCGTCTGAAAAAACAATCTCAGCGATATTCCATGTATTGTTTACGAATTTGAAGAAATCAATACAAATTAAGTCAATTTCGTTCACAATTAGTTATTAGTGGCAAAAAGTATAATTAATATAAATTAATATTAATATAAAAAAGAATTACTAATGATTATGAGTCTCATAAAGTTTTTAGTTTAATAATTAATGACTTTTAAGGCGCTAACTGTCAATTCTAGGTGGAAAGGCATTATATTTTAAAAAATAAAACACAGTTTCTGTGTACTACTTACACACGTTTATAATTATCAGGACCGGTTTCGCTCATAAGTTGATAATGCTCGTAATGAGCGAAACCGGCCCTGGGGTGAATAGGGTTTTTTTTAAATAAAACACAAACAAATTGCCTTTTAATTTAAAAAAAATCGGTTAAGGTATGTAAATAGCAAAAATTAACTTTCGGGATTGTCTTAAAAGTCGATTATCTTAAAACAAGGTTTCTTGACTTAACGCCTTCTGCCACTATACTGACGATATATATATATATGGTATATATATATATGTATAGATATATATATGTATAGTATTTCCACCGTGAATTAATAGAAAACAGTATTAAATTTTCAAGTAAATTTGCCTAACAATCATATGAAAACGTCACAGTTTATAAGATACAAATTATTTTTACTAGCATATAATTATCATGACGTGTTTATTCCGACACCTATTTTATTTCAGTTGCCTCATTTCCTCCCTCCCCCCTTCTCAAGGTAAGTTGAGAATGCTTATTCAAGCAACGAAAACGACGATTCTGTGGGTTGTTTACGGGTTGCGTTGTATCACGGGTTAGTTTGTCGGCGCGAAATACGGCGTCATATTTCACACTTCAAGTAATTGTAAAGTTATGGGACTTGCAAGCATATATTATCATGTATTGTAGAATTAGGGTCGTTTCGCCAGTGCTCAGCCAGTAAGTGACAGGTGTACTTTCAAAAGGGATTTTAAATCAATGAATGATAAATACATATTGTTTCGCTGTTATTCCATTAAACAGGGATTAAGCAATGCAACCAACTTAAAATAAAATAGTTAATATTGTCCCAAGCATAAAATAATAGGAGTTTACAAAAAAAAGCCAATTGTCCTAGTGTCCCGCCTTTCGTTTCCCAGTGTTCAGCCATCAATATGAAACTTCATGAATATCGCGAAATAATCTACTGATAGTAGACAGAACAATAAAAAACATAATGATATAAAGCATGACAATATAAAGAATATTTTGTTAGCGATCCCCATACAAGAAGCATTTGTCGAAACTTGCGAAGTAAAAATGTGCTTGTTTTTAATTGCGTATTGCATCATATAGGTCAGTATAGTGCAGATATACATTGGTAAGTGGCAAGACTACCTACACGAATTAAAAAAAATCTGTTTTTTTTAAATATATTCGCTATTATTTATGCTTTAAGCTCAAAAGGCCGACTACTGGCGACGGCTGACTTTAGGAACAAGCACCCTATATGATATGGATGAATATGTTATGTTTTATAAACAATGTGTTAAATATTTTCGATTGAGTGCAATTTACTGAAGTAATAACTGGTTTTTATATTTAGTTTAGAAATATAGTAAAATTATGATGTAATCAGGGTGTTTTTATTTTATTTTGAATGATTAAATGTTAGTGATGATTCCCTTGAAATATTGAATGGTTTAGAAGTTGTGCTAACTTTAAGAAAGTAATATATTTTTGCGTAAGCCGCTAAAAAACGTCCGTTACCAGCTAGTCTATTATTCGAGGCGCTCGATTAAAGTGTACAAATTTTCGGAATATTATTACATACATTATCATGTATTCTTGTACTCGTATCACAAAGGACCGACAGAAAGGAAAATTAAATGTATGTATTTTTGAGTAGTTTGACAGTTATATAGTTCAGTATTGCTACTATAGATTGGTACATTCCTATTTTCTGGAGGCATTCAAAAACAGCTGTGCGCTTCGTGAAACAATTAAAAATGATTCTTTGCACTCTACCGAAAAAGAAATCGTGGCTTACCTAAACTAACCTAACATAATTTTTTTTCCATGTCCGCTCCCAATTTGGAACATATGGTCTCCTAATGGAGGTATCTCAACAGAATTTTTCTATGACAACCGCTTGTTACTCACTTGCTCGACCTCTCTTTTTTCGAAGAGAGTAGGGATAGAAGGATAGGGCTAGGACAGCACTAGTGGTTAGCTAATCGCTCTCGTTACGTCCCGCGAGGATCGGATGGGTGGGAGGAAGTGTTGGACATCACAAAAACTCAGACTACGAACAGAAATCCATAAATCGATTGAAAGATCAATTTATGAAAAACTGTCGGCACCGGGAATTGATCCCGAGACGTCCGTAACCGTAGCCAGCGAAGCTACCAACTGCGCCACAGACGCCGAGATCCTAACCTAACCTAGCATAACGACACGAAGCCCTATTTCGATTAGGTTAGGTTAACTTTATGAAGAACTAAAGTTAAAGAACTCGTTTTTAAATGCCTCCAGATTGTAACAGGAAAGTATATATAGATTATTACATATATGCAATATATTGGTATTAAATTCCAATCCGTGATTGATAATATATCTGTTAGGGTAATTTTGAGTAAAAAAAAAGATAAACATATTCTTTACAGAATTTTAAATTCATATAGATTCATGTTATTATATTATAATACCTATATTGTAATTTCAAATGTGTGGAAACAATTATGTCGTGTCACTTCGACAATAATGGGATAAAATTATAATAAGGGAGCAACAATTCGTTAATATTATGTAAATATGTTGAGGATTACAGTTTTTAACATCTAATGAAAAACGAATTCATAATATGCATCGCTACAATGAGATAAAAGGTAAATATGCTAAAGCATGTAAACAGCATGCTAGCTATTCTTTTTCTTCACGAAATTTTACTAAATACCGATAATAACAATTTAGTTCTGTAAGATATTTAATTAGCAATAGGAAAATGCCAAATTATGTTAGATGGGAATCAGGGAAACCGATAATTTACGCAAAATGCGAATGTAATATCAATATGAAAAAGTTGTCATAATATATATGTTAAATGGTCGTTCTTCGAACAATACATAGAGAAAAACTTGAAATATGGCGGAGAAATTACGTCAAAACACATCGTTGTTCGAATAAATTATCGTTTCCCTTAATTCCAATGTTTAATATTTTGACAAATTCCCATCTGCAATTAAATTTCCTACAGAATTGCATTGTTTTCAGCGGCAGCATTAAGTATTTTGTTCAGGTAGAAAAAGAGTAGCATGTTATAAAGCATATTTACTGAAAAAAGTTTAGGAGAGTATAATTAATATATAATAGCAACGTCTGTACAATATTACGAGATAATTACGGAATATCTCCCTAAACTATTGAGTAGGTTAGTGACATAATAAATTTGAATATAAATATTTCAATAATTTAAGTAAACAGAAAATAATCCTTACTTATGTTAACTTAAAATAGTATTATAACTAAAAATCACTTTATTTATATTAAAATGTAAAAGTTAACCACCAAACCAAGAAAGAAAAATTTACACGTATAAATCTGACAGATCTTACTTTCAGGTTGGCTAAACTGTGCCAGTGAACACCTTTACAACTGCAGCTCCGTGCAGCGTACAGCACACATTTTTCAAAGCCAAATCAGTATTTCTAAAGCTCGTTTGTTGAAATGTACGAATATACACGATAAAAGCAGTATAAGCCTGACACTTTTTCATGATTTTTTTCTTACTAGCAATAATCTCCGTATTTTGTGAAATGTTGTTAATGTATTTATTGGATCTTTATTTTTTGAGCTGTGGTCGCTTACATTAATTTCTGATAATGATCTGATGGTTTTTAATTTGGTTGCATGGTCCATACTACAATTAATATATTATCTATGATGCTACACTCATAGCATGCACCAAAAGTGTCATAGATGACATAGATCAGAGGTGGCGACCATTTCCTATCAGAAGGCCACATTCATTTATCTTAAATCAAATAAGGCCGCACTTAAGAAACATTCATAAAAATGTATATTTTACACTATTTTGTAAATGAAGGAAAACAATAAAATTTATTTACAAGTTTTAACAGCGTCAATTATACACTGCACACAAACGTAGTACCGTCAAATGGGGTTACTCTGCCTACCGATGGGTGTTTTTGCCTAGTCCATTTTATTTTTATAAAACTGCTTACAGACTACTTATTTTACTGTGTATATCAACGATTAATGTATGATATTAGAAAGGGGTTTACGCTGGAACCACTTAATACTGCAAACTGTGTCTAACCTCATTTCACATCAGTTTTTCGCCATTTTAGTAAACTTCGAAAATCCAGATTTGAAAGTGATTTCTCCAAACTTTAGGTTGTATCTAAAAAACTATATTTGATAATCTTCTAATAATCTATCATGTAACTTATTGATATCTTGGGAATAATTTAAGCATTTATTTAGTTCAATTTGATTGATTCTGATAGTACATAAGTCACCAGACAATGTAGTAAACGAAATTTAATTATACAATAGGGTTACTTTGCCTACATTAGGGATGTCAAAAAGATAAATAGTTAGGTATATTACTATTTAATTAAATACGATTTTAAAGTTTACATGTCTATAAATTAAATAGGTATTTTACTACAATTTGAAAGTAACTATTTACAGCTTTTCGTTTTTAATAATTAACATTTAGAACATTGAATTTTATTTCGGGGTAAAATATATATTTTTTTTACAAATGCTGTTATTTTATTTTTCATTAGACTTCTTTCATTGAAGCCAGATATTTTTGTGTGTGACCTATCTATGTGACGAGTTATCTTTCTAATTGTTTATTAGTTTTTTTAAGTTTAAATTATTAATCAAGAAATCGTATACACCTAATTGTCTTTTTGCATACGGAATACGTTCCAGAGACTAGCTTGAAAAAAAAGATAAGGTGCACACACAAAAACGGGAGATAGATTCAATAAATAATTTAAGTTTATTTTTTATTTGTATATTAAGATATTTTCACAAGATAGATAAGTAAAAAATTGACATGATTTACGATTTAGATTACTCGTTAGCTATTAAAAAATGAAAACCAGAAGGAATAAAATCCAAATATAGAAAAACAACATAAATATGTACAAACAATAACAAGTCGCGTATAAATCATAAACAGCTTCTTAAAATTCGCCAAATGGCAAAAATGATGACTCCAATATTACCAAAGGTAGAAATGTTTTTAAATATATACTGTATTAAATAATACTTTTCATTTTTTGTTACCGTGTAAAAGTAAAAAAAAACAGACGAGAAAAATAATTCATCGGTTTTCTTAGAGCGTGCAAAAAATACCGTGTAAAAAAAATCACCCAATTGTATTTCGCCTAGTGGCATCCTGAAAAGAAATGTATGGCGGGCTTATACAATATTTTTCAACGATTTTCAAATTTTAATTTTTTTGCTTTATCCAGCATGATTCAGCATACCTTTTGTTGTTTTATTATTTCATGTTTTACGTAAGCTATTAGTTCTAACAGTTATAATATTCTTCATTGTGTCCCTGCTTATTCTTTAATCTTGCTAAAAATTTAATTAGGGACCATCAAATATCAACATTTGGCCACATTTACCTACCCAGATATGAAAATTATATGTGCAAAATCTTGATTGAATTGGGGTAGGCAAAGTAACTCCATCGGTGGGGGGGGTTACTTTGCCTAATTTTTATTTTGAAAAAAAGCAGCTCATTTATCATGATTTTTTGAAATTGAATTAAATATAATTCAATACACGTTTTATAACAAAAAATTGACAAATTTTTAAAATTATGAAAAAATATTGAAAACTAAGCAAAGTACCCATTTGATGGTACGGACTTACATAAACGATTATGAAAATGTTCAATAGACAATCATAATGATGTTATGCCCTCTATGGCATGGAAACAAAAATAAATATTTATTTCATTACATATTAAAGCATTATAAGCAAGAATTTTTTAGATAAACATATTGACGGTGTTTTGAACAATTGGTGTAGCCCTCAAAATTTAAATTATTCGGTAGAGTAAAAACTGTTTCTATTCAAAATATTATATTATGGTGAGTTGCTTTAGGAATCTTTGAAATGCACTCCTGCAAATTCTCATGTTTGCAGATATGGGACTATAAGTAGGCAGTGTCGATATAAGAGTGGCCGGGTTAAAATTTTTAAACCTAAAACCAATGTAAAATGATGTTTCCATTCGAAAAAGTGATCAATTTATTTTTCTTATTTACATAATTTGGCCGAGACCTGCTCTGTCGTCTTTAAAATGAGATCCAATCATTAACTCATTTTCGTATTTTTTGAGTGCTACATCAATTGGCCAAAACACCGTTCATATTAAGCCTAATAACATCCTAATAATATTCACATAATTTGGCCATAAATTATGTTTGAAGATCTTGATTTGTTGAAATAGGGTAGTGTTAGAAAATTAAGGAACTTTAATGGAAAGGGTCAACCTGGATTTCGGAATTTCAATTTAATTTAACTGCTTTTAGATATAATACATATACATTATACAACAATAATATGTTGTTTGTCCGGCATATTATTTATTAACATGGTGTTTACTTTGTAATGTAAATATAATATATGGTACCAATCAATATTGGAGTAAAGCGTTAAAAGATCAATTTAACTGCAAACAAAAAATTAAGACATAAACCTAATAGATTAATAACCATAACACTACTAATTAAAAGTTAATTACTAGTATTTGGAAGTTAAAATACCAAAAGAAATAAATTTAATATTGGTAGCTTCTTATTCTATTTAAAATGTTATTTACTAATACTTGTCAATGGTTTTATTATTTTCAAGATACTCTAAGCTATTCATTTTTGTATTTCTGCGTTATTATTGAATAATAACGTAGAAATACTTCATCGAGTAAATAAACAAGGTATTATAATGAATTGTTTAGAGTTTTTAGAAATTATTAACACCATTAACAGCAATCTAGTGTTAGTAAATAACATTTTAAATAGAACAGGCAGCTAGCTCACCAACATTAAATTTATTTTCTTTGGGCTTTTCACCTCCAAATATTTTCTCATCCATGTCCTTGGATGCTGATCCAGTATGGAAAAAGATGTTTTTATCCATGTAAATACAAATTGTCGGCATCCGTGGTGCAGTTGGTAACGTCACTGGCTCCAGTTACGGATGTCTCGGGTTCAATTCCCGGTGCGGACGGTTTTCATAGATTGACCTTTCAATCGATTTATGGATTTCTGTTCGTAGTCTGAGTCATCCCTCCCACCCATCCCAATGGCAGGTAGCGAGAGCAATTAGCTAACCACTAGTTCTGTCTTAGCCCTATCCTGCTATCCCTACTCTCTTCGAAAAAAGACAGATTGAGCAACTGAGTAACAAGCAGAACTCGTAGAAAAATTATATTAGGATACCTCCATTAGGAGACCATATGCTCCACATTGGGAGCGGACATGGAAAAAAAAATACATAGAAAATAGCATGGCAACCCGGAAAAAATAAATGTTATGGCTAAAGTTTATTCATCAGATGAATGTGCAGAAATTCCATCGTTTTTGAATGGGAGCTATCACTTTTAAGACTGAAATACCTAGTCAGGTAAAATAATTTATTTACAAAAATAGTATTACACAATATCACAACAGAAAATTAAGTGCTAGCCATTTGTAATAAGACGTCAAGTGAAATTGGTAGGAAAGTTCTTCCCATATCAGAGGAATACATCACAACATTCCGGATAATATAACATTGAAGAATAGATCCGATCTTATAAACAGGCCTTCCATCTTTGCTCCGACCGATGATCGGTACGAGTCCAATTCCACGTTCATTGCACCGACTTTGTACAAGTTCTGTAAAGCTTTTCTGTTGATTGGAACTGATTTGTGCAACGGTTTGAACTGTGGCGGGCGGAACAGGCCTGGGGGGAGGAGGCGGCGGTGGAACAATGGGAGAGTCCATCGATCTATTCATCATATCCAATGCTTTACGGAAAGTGTCTGCAAATTCTGGCTCTTTTAAAAGTTCTTCTGAGAACATACTCTGAAAAAGTAAGAAAATATAATTATTAATAGACAAAACAAAGAAGTTTTACATTGATCCTCTCAGGGACGGATCCATCGTTTTTTTATACCCTCAGTGACCAATAATATTTTTATATTAATTTTATTACTATCAAATGATACGAAGAGTGTATAATGTCATGTATTTAAATTAAAATCATAATTAGGTTTGCATTATATCGCACCCACGCAAGAAGTGTCACAATTAAAAAATCACCATTTTTGAGATGAATCTTCTAAAGAAATGTCCTTCCAATGATCAATTTATGAAAGGGTTCACTATGCGGTTGAGACTCTCAACTGTACAAGTAAGTAGAAAGAAAATCCGAGAGCAATGAACACTCTCTGTCTATAAGACTGACAAAGATTTCCCATAAGATGATTGAATCAAAAAAATAAATATGTTAATCTGATTCTTCTTCAAAAGATCTTCACCTTCCATTTGCTGTAGTGGGCAATAAGAAGTGCATGCAGAGGCCTTCGGTTTAGCCATGCAGCAAGAGATGCAAGCCACCGCGGAAGCAGGGCTCTCCCTGCAGATCCAGCAAGCGCACGAGCCCCCACTAACTCTTGCCAGCACGAACACCAATTCCAAGTTTCTGTGAACAAAAATGTCATTCATCTAAGAATTTCAGCAAAGAATTCACATCATACATTTAAAAACCAAACCACTGGCTGCCATAGGAAATCGATATCATCTGTACTGATAGTCATTTGGGAGTAGTTTGGTTAGTGAGAAGTAAAGCTCTTCTGACTGATCACTGGACAAATTACAAGACAAAGTATAGTGATAGTAAGATCAAAAACAGACTCTTAGCATCCTCCATGCCAAGACTAGTGGATGCACAACCTAATTAACAACAGGGCCAATTTATTCATTTTCCAATAGTTAGCGGAGCTGTAGTGGCAAAAAGTTTTGCAGATTATGATGTAATCTTTCCTGAGTCTTGACAAAAATCGTATTATTTTTAAATTATTGACTATATGCCAGTTAGGTACTCTAACCCTTATCTTATCTGCTTTAGGTGCACATAATACAAAAGAAAATGTAATGTGATTCCTACCGGAAAGACTTTCACAAAGTGCAGCCGTTAAGCCGACAAACTTTTTGTGGAACTAACATTAAAATGCGTGTTATGAAAACAATCATCTAAGAATACACTACACCTGCACTGCAGGTGGTGTGATGCATATTTTTCGTTCTTGAAAACCTCAGCCGGATTTGACATTGTAATAAATAGTAATGACTCAGTGACTAATATTGAAAATTAGCTTTGGGAAATCTTGGAAAACTAGATGAAGCCAAGATAAATGATACCAGCTGGACTCAACACTAAATACAGGCGGAGTTGTATCAACAAAGTAGGCAACAGTAAATCACTGTCAATCTGTCAACTGTCAATCAGGGCTGCACAGATTTATTTTTCAGTAAATAAATGAATTTAACACCAGTAAATGTGATTTTTTCAATCCTTCCTCTTGAAAATGAAATGAAAATTGAGAGAATGGCTAACGGTTTTCTTATTTGTTTCAGCAGAACATTTTATAAAAAAAAAATATGCATAAGACCAAAGACCAGTATTATTTAAGGTATTCACTGACTTTAAATCCTAACTTAATTTTTTCAATTCTTACCACTTGGATCGCAGTCAGGCTCCACAGGCATAACTCTCATGCAATTTTCAAGCCGCGGTAAGATATGGGAGCGGGTCAACAATGGCATTGCCAGAGCCCACGCGCTTGACCATGGCCTCAATAATGCCAGAGCTGATCCGTCAGCTGGATGCCACGCAGACAATGCAGCTACTAACCGAGATCGCAACTCAGGATACACAGATTCCTCAAGTAGATCAGCTGAAACATTTAAAAAAATATATATCAGGTTATTATAGATATTTTATAATATATAATATCAATCTGAAGCTGTCTTAGCAGAAAATTGACAAACCTGCATATTCGTGCCATGGAAGAATCCAATAGTGCAAAGGCATAGTATCTACAGTAGGGTCCCAACAAGAAGCTGCCGCAGCTAATCTTGGTATAATAGCTTCTCGAAGTACAGCCCGGGTCCCACGTGTTGGCGCTATCCCAGACCATACTTGCATCAATTCTCTCATGGGTGCTGGATTGCGTACTTCCCATTCTCTACAAATAAAATAAAAAAAATTGTTGTGTGTAAAGAACTAACTCAGTGACTCTTGTAGTACGCAGTCGTGTTTTCTTTGCTCTCCCTTATTAATTTATACAAAATAGGAAAAATGAATTCTTGTTTTTTTTAATGTAGATTCCTCATAGATTAAAACAGTTTTTTGTAGGGATAAGTAAACTCCTATTGTTTCCCTCGAGAATTCTAATATATACTGCGAAATAGTGTATCCAAATAATCTCAATACTAACAAAACTCGCGTGAAGTCATATATGACAGTGATGAACGACCGACTACCTGAAAGGTGATTCCGGCAATTCTGGCTATTGCTGCAAAAAGTAAAGATATTGAAATGATATTGCAGGGATATCTCAACAAATCCCCACAGTACTCCACGCACATGTGTGAATTTTTGCTGAGTTGGATGATGTGATTGAAGAGTTTTATAAGGAGAGTTTTTAAGGGAATGAGCACTTTAAAGATCTATTCTCTTGTGTCGGTTGTCTTACCAATTTTTAAATTCACAACACATAAATTCCTCTGAATACAAATCCATAAATCACATTTCATAGCAAATAATGAACTTACATCGCCGCTGATTTGACGCACTCAAGCCACGGTTGCCAAAACAGTTCTTGGAGTGTTTGCGCAGTGAGCAGAGTCGACCATTGATTGAGAACAGGTAGTGGTTCCTGAGGAGCCGTCAAGGGTTTCCAAAGAGCAAACGTTGTCAGCATTGGAAAACTTAAAACACTGCTAGATGCTGCAAATGCTCCGAGACCCAGACAGCTGTATTCTATTGGATATGATACCTTAAATAGAATAATACAATAAATAATTTTGCTAATTTGAATCGTTCAAATTTTGTAGATTTCCATATGTTTCATCACTAATGACAAGGGATCCGTGTAGTTCAGTTAAAAGTAATCTCTGAAACGTATCTATATTGAAATATTTTAGTAAATTAATATCTGACCTGTAAATGGCTATAGATGGCATAAGCCTCACTCAAAGTCAAGTTGGCTGTGTTGAGTTTCTCTACATGAGCCAGAATATTTTGCATTGCTAAGATCTGATCATCTTCATTACGGAGTGCTTCTGTGAGAGCCTTCTTGTCACGTTCAAGGGCAACTTGGCGATCTTCTGCCATTTGGCCATCTCTAGAACACTCTATTATGTCCTAAAGTAAAAAAAAAAATGAATATAAAAATCGATAGGAAGAGTCAACAAATTCGTATTTTTTTATTTATATATACCTGTTCGCACATATCAACAAGTAGATTGAGATTGTGAAGGAGTTCTGGAAGAGCGAGGTGAGGACATTCTCTCCGTGGAACATCCTCATACCGTGGCGCAGCAGCCCTTAAAGCATGATATCCACTGAGGACACGTTTCTCTGGACCCCTTAAATCTATGACAGGTACTCTTGCCAATGCAGCCCTGCAAAGAATAAAGAAAATTTAATAAGTCTCAAAATTCTTTTTGTAATATTGTTTTAAATTCACTTATTTTTTATGTGGATTTGTCCACTACACTTTCTTTGTTTTTTGAGCAGTGTCCACTCACAAAATGTAACATATGGACTTATAATAGGACAAAGCAACAGAATTTCTTTAGTGGGAAAAGGGTTGAAAGTTGATGCCTAATCTCTTTATTCAGAGAGGGCTAGGATAGGAGGATGGGGTTAATAAAAAACTAGTACATAACTAATCGCTCTATTTACACCCCATGTCCATTATCGGATAGGTGAGTGGGAAAGAGTGAAAATTCAAAACATATCCATGACTTAAGATATAAATCCACAAATTGATTAAAAAATCAATGTATGAAAGTGTCCATTTGGGGATTTGAACCCTTGACCCTGCTAGTGAGTAGAATAAAGCACAACAGCATTGACCACTCGGCTTAGGGACTGACATTCTATATACATTTTTTACATTCCATTGACATTTTGGTTATAATGTAATAACATTTTTCTACGCTCATTTGCCCACCACATAGGGATCTGCACTCAAAATATTTTCAACATGAATTTAAAAACATATATTATTTGTCTTTTTGTCATTTCCACTCTACAAATCAACTAAAAGCCTAAGATAAAAGGCAATTGAGCTATGCTAGGTGAGTGATGTAAGTGCAATTTTTTGTGAATAAACAAACGGCAAATCGTTGGTACATAGATATGTGCCAAAAGCGAGGGAAGGATTAATAAATAAATTTAATAATACAAACGTTTGTTGTGTATGTGCTGATGTAACTGGTTTTCCTTCTTGTATCACATCTTCAGCATCGCGGTAGAAATACCTCTGCTTTTGTTGCTTCTTCCACTGATAAGATTTTTCATCCTCTTCTTTAGCTTGATTTTGTTTAACTCCCATAGCAACTTCCATATCTTTTTTTATCTTGACCTGTAAGAAATTCCAGTTAAAAATTTTATGATAAAGCTATGATGGGTATTTTTCATTGGAATATTAAAATGATTTTGCCATTCTTCTCTCTTTACATATTAAATGATAATAAGGTATATTAATCAAGTAATTAATTTGGAAGGAATAAAGAAACCAAAGGAATAAAAGTATTATTAAAGGAATTTATGTTACCTCTGGGCCATAAGCTCCAATCGCTCCTCGGCCTTTTCTAAGTGTGGCAGTAACAGGAGCTGATATTCCCTGCAAAGCTTTTCCCAAACCTTTTCCTGGTTGATAGCCCATCTGGAATAAGAAAAGACAAGTACATTAAAATAAAATTTAGTTGCATGGATACCATCAGAGAAGTATAATCAGCCACAGCAGCTTAGCGAAAAGAGCTCCACTCAGCGATCACATGGTTATTCTGATCGGTGAGATTCCGGCGTCCAGGGTGATTGAATGCTAGCAGCAGTAGGATGTACACAGCAGAATTTAAAGATACTGACTTTTATGTGAGGACAGAAAGCAATTAGTGCGTCACGGAATTCTGGAGGTGTCACAAGGTGGCCATCACGTAGGGTGCGGATATGGCCATGAAATGCAAAAATTGTTACAATTTTTTAGAAGTTAACATACTTGATGCATGGGCAATTCACTAACACTATTTACAATTCAATACTTTTAAATAAAATTAATATGAGATCAGATCGTATGATATCAGCATTCAGATATACAAAGAATCTCACCTGAAGTAAAAGCTTGGCCCCAATTCCTTTAGTATGTTTCTCCCAATTCCCTACCCCACCAACATTTGGCATAGCTTTCAGTCCAGCCATTCCTCGCCTCCGTAATCCGGCAGTGAGATTCTCATCTGGTAATTCTATGGTTTCTTCTTCTGATGAACTACCGACTTGAATTGGATCTTCACCATTAGACTCATCATTTTCTACTGAAATATCACGCCATACAGATATTTGATATTTATTGTATGAGTAATTTTTGGCATAACATAGGTGGCCAAGTATTTCGCTTTTTAATATGAACAAAATTGTCAAAAATAATCAATCAAAAGACATCAAAAATCAATACACGAAAATAATATATCAGGGGAACTATGCATACATTGATTTTGTAATGTCAATGAAAAGCAATACAAATGATCACATTTTAAGGAATTCAATAATGTAAAATCTAGTGTATTATTTATTAATGAATGTACAAATTGTTGTACATTCAAATTACTTTTAATAAAAACAGAAATATTATAAGAATATATCACCCTTCTCTTCTTTTTCCTTTGCAGATTGTTGAATTCCTCCAGAGATGAATCCAATCGGCACGGTATAGTCTTTCTCTTTGCGAACTCGTCCTTTTCTTCTGGAAGTCTTTCTTTCATCTTCTTCGTCACTGTCTGCCCAAACACCTAAAAATAAGAAAAAAATACTTAATTACAAAAACATATTTGAAGACTAGAAAACATAATGCAGCCTTATTATTTCTGTATCACACCACTTGACAGTCTTCAAGGATGCCAGAACCCCGCCAGTAAGATGATTTAAGTACGGTTGAGGCTTTTCGAAAGCTTACCTATCTTTGAGTTGTTATTCAACGACTCAGGGGGCACGCGCGCTGTGTATTTTTTTCTTTAGAATGGCTGGTATGGCCTTTCTGTATTAAAAACTAAGAATCAATTGTTTTGCGAAAAATTCATTGGAGGTCAAAGTGATAGGAGTTTAAACCGATTTAGATCATGAACATCTTCTGTCAATTTGGGCCTGTTTCGCTGTATTTTGGTGGTTTCAGTCGGAATTCTTCAATCTTACCCCAAAGTTCGTCATACATTAATTTTGGTTATACGTGATCCAGTGGACGCGTCAATTGTATTATTCTTGGGGTCTAAGTATTAGACCATATAGAAGATAGGTTATTGTTGTTAAAACAATAATAATTCAAAGATATACACGTATCGCAAAGTCTGGGTTATTCTATAAAATCATTACTAAACAAAGGTCCTTTGAATTTGTTCCCTCACCATATATTTGTTGCTCTTTTGTGGGGCGTCTGTTTGTTCTTATAAATTCATTATTCAGATCATAGTCCGTAATTTCAAAACTTTCAAGTTCTTCATCAGACATCGCAAGTATTTTTATTAAACTAGTACTTTATTTAATGGTGCTTTTAAACTAACACAAATATTCGCAACATCGAACCGGTCATAGATAATATACTAATGATCAACTAAAGTATAATAGTCTATGGATCAACTCATGTGAAATGTCAAATATTCGCTTGATAGTTCACGGCATACATAAGAACCATAGATAATATACTATAATAAGAAGTAGGAAAACTAAGGCCCGCGGGCGAAATCCGGTCATTTCCCATGCTGTGCACAATTTGAAAAATAAATTAAATTTCCACTCCCACAAAATTTTTAGGTAGATATAATGTCTCAGCTCAAAATCAGTTTAAATCTTATTTTACGGATTTTGATGCAAGTGCAGAAGAAATTTCAATTCAGAAGCTTCCGCATAACCTTCAATTGGAACACTGGAAGAGATGACATATTATGCTAAAAGTCATATTTCGGTTCTGGTCCATTTTGAAGGCTTCAATTTTACACTGTACAAAAACGTCGTATGGACTTACCATAGAGTTTTATGAAATTTTTCAATAAAGTGATGTTAACCCTTTTTATGACATTGAAGCTAAAATAAATATTTATTTCATTGTTATTTAAAAAGAAAAATAATTAACAGACGATAAAATATTTTTTCAATTAACCAAGGAAATGCGTTAAATAAACATTTGTTAAGCCCAAAAAATATGTTTGAGAGTTTTGATTTGTTGAGACTTTCAGACTCGATAAGTTGAGGATCTTTACCCTAGATCTCGAAATATAAAGAATCATAAAATTAAATTTAACTGATGGTTGATAAAATATATAATAAATATTATTTATAATATAATATAACAATAATTTTATATTGTTTGGTGTTGTATATTATTTAGTTACTTGGTGTTTACAAACTTTGTAATGTAAATATATGAAAATAATAGAATAAAATAATTTGTTTTATAACTGAATACTTTGTAAATTTTATACAATTATAATGAAGTTCTACGATTTAATAATTATATGGAACCAATCAATATTGAAGCAAAGCGCTAAAAGATCGTTAGATGTCCGTCACTGTACGTCTTTGATAAGTGAGTATTTTTTTATGAAATTCGGTTTTTTAAATATAATAACAAAGCTGGGTGACCGAAATTATTTCAATGCAATTCTTGGAGATATAACCGCATTCTATCCATTTGCATCATAGGGCAAATTGTATTATGAGACTTACAGAACTAAACTATTTGACTTTTTTATCGTTAGAAGCAGCCGATATAACGTATTAATTATTGTAGCCATAAGGCTTTTTTACAATACAGTGGAACCCCCCAATTACGCTACCTTGAATTACGCTACGAATAAAAATATTCGATGCAAATACCCCAATTGCGCGGTCGCATTCCATTGTCGTTGCTGTACACACAGCCGGGTGGCTTCTGTATGGTACATACAGTCAAACGTTGGCGAGCGCCTGTGTATTTGGCACGTGCCATGCTATATACACATAGCCGGGTGGCAGCTGCCGGTGCATACAGTCAAACGTTGGCGAGAGTTATGCATTTTACCACCTAGTAGAGGTCTGTACGGGCTCGGGCGGGTAAAGACAATTCAGATTCGGGCTCGGGCCGGGTCCGGGTAAAGAATTGAAATTTAAGAAAAATATTTCGTACTATGGCCGAGTCATGAGTCAGCCATAAGGCAATAGTATTAATAACTTAAATAATTTATTTTACATGTGCGTAGGAAATATAGAAACAATAACATGTATTGTTTAAAAAGTGTAAATGAATTACTATCTTAAAAAATCAGATTTTCTTTGGGCTGAGAAAAGTAAAACTGGACTTCGGGCCGAGTTCAGGTAACAAGTGTGATATTGAAACTCAGGCTTGGATAGGGTAATTTTATGAAATTTCGGCCTGTGCAGACCTCTACCACCTAGTAACTAAATATTTCGTCCATATATTTTTTTTCATTTATTCTTAGTTTTGCATTTTTCTTAACTTAATTTTTGTATGAGATTCACTCCCTCAATTACGCGACTCGCAATAGCGCGGTCCCGACTACTACGTAAATGGGGGTTTTACTGTGCTAATATTAAAATTGTGTTCACAAAAATAAATTCTGTGTTTTATTTATTAAAAATTGAAGATCAGCAGGCCAATTTGCGATAATATTGTGATTGACGTTTGACAACTAGGATGTAAGATTTGAAAAGCGCGCTTTTATTTTTTAAAATGTATCCGTACCATTTCTGGTTCCAGCTGCTTTATTTCCACAAATGAAAGTGAAGCCCTTAAAATACACCAGAACCTCTGATTCAATTTACATGATTCTATCATCATTGCATATGAAATATCTGTGAGTACTAGAAAATTCGAAATATTTTGCAAATTTTTGAACCTTTTAACTTTTTGAAAATCAAAAACTATTAACAAGTTAATCACACTAGACTAGTTTTCTTCACTTCCCCAAAACACGAATCGCTGGTGACGTATATATTTTTAACAAAACAATCTTATCTTTTTTCGTTTCATTTTAAGGAAATTAAAGTTTTTTACATATCATTTAATCACAAATTTAAAAAACCAATTTTAGTTTTCCATACATTCTTGATATTTTTTTATATGAATTTGCTTGGAACAATGCATCAAATTATATAGATATAAGGTATTTTTTTATGCGTAAATTTCTGGAACCAATTATCGCATAACAAATGAATTGGGTGTACACTTCATCTAAGTGATATTTAGATTTATTGTTAACAAATACGTGAGCAGTGTGAACACCTATAAAATTTTATAAATTATAGCTTTATATTAAACATTTCTACTATTTGCAATCTTTTTAAAAATGTTATTTTCTTATTATAATATAATATATTATGTTCTATTTAAGTTTTTCAATAAATGTTTTATACCTATGTGATGTGTATAAAAATGTGATGACAACGATTAATAGTCCTTATTTTAAGCCTATTAAGCTGTAAATTTTATACCCAGAGTATGGAGTGGAGCATGGAGCGGAGCTGGAGCAAGTACTTTGGTACAGAAATGGAGTAATTCGAAAAATGGTCCGCTCTAAGCTCTCACTGAAAATTATCCGAGGAAGACATCCAAGTGCAATTTAATAAGCAATATGTACCCTATATAATATAATTATATATATTTATATAGGCTTACCATATATCCCAGCTTGGTACCTATTATGTCATTGATTTGAAATCTTTTCATTTTTTTTAAGTATGATAAAAAAGATTGGAAATGATAAAAAGATTAAAATATATAAATAAGATAACATATATCTTTCAACATATTCGATTACTTCAAATTCGCATTTACTATGTGATACTAATTTGTGTAGTTGATTACCTAATAAAGATTTAATATTTTTTGTCAGTACATATAAAAAACTATTAGTGCCTTTTTATAACTATGAGATGATAGAACATTGATTATTATTTGATTATTCCATTGAGTTGTGTTAAAAGATAATTTGAGAAAAAATAAAAAAAAAATTCAACATGGATACCAACAATAATATACTCAATCGTAGTTATTCCCATATATTTTCAAGAATTTTACCATCAATAACTTTTTCGTAAGTGCTGCACCGTGTTTTCTAAAGGACTTTTTTCTTTTTAAATTCAATTTGTAATTGATTAATATTATTCCTTCATATTATATGCATTATAGTGAAGAAACATACAAACTATAAAATTTAGCACTAGTTAAAAGATCTTAACTGCTGCTGAATAGAGGTCTGCACTGGCCTGAGCGTAGCATGCTGGCCTCTACCCGAACTGTTCAATCATTCCAAATTTCCTCAATTGAAATAATTTTCATTTAGAATTTTGATTACCTTGAGCTATAATGATGATATATATGCAAATATCATAATAGCCGAATTCTCATTAAAAGGAATGTTTGCTTAGAGAATAAAGATGAGTTTATTTCTGGAGAAAAAGTTGTGTATTTTGTATTAATAAATCTTGGAAATATCAATAAATTTAGAGTTGGTAAATAACCTTGCAAAAATATTTCAAATTCTTCTTTTTCTTTAGATGGACATATGATATATTTAGGAGAGGTAATAAAAATGATTTAAAAGTATCAGACCTTTACAAACCCTTAGATGACCATGCATCAGGTAAAAACCACAAAATTTAGCATATATTTTTGTTGTATCGCGATCAACGAGTGCATACGTCTGTAATGGGTGGCAACAGTGTGAGAAAAGGCTTAAAAAAATTTTCATTTAATGTTCTGATTGTTCATTTATAACCAAATACAAAGTTAGTACCAAAATATTGATGACAACTGGAAGCAGGGGGGTGAAAATGGTAATTATGTGATTTCAGGTATTTTTGATTTTGGGAGCACACGGTCTGTCCCCATAGTTGCATTTAGTCACTGAATACTCTATCGGACTGTTAAAATTTTTTTGTATTGTGGTAATATTTTAATGTGAGACAATAGAAGTATACATTTTTTGTTGATTCCATGGCTCACATTTTATATACCCCCCCCCCCCAATATTATTTATAATGTCGGTACAAATCATCACACTGTTTTAAACACTCCTCCCCTCATCAGTGTGTGATGTATGGTTATCATCTTATGCTACTGTTCCAATTGTGTACTTTCAGATAGATATGTAGCTCAAATTTGTAAACCATATAGTTACTTTCTAATATTCAAGGATTACTTGGAGACAAATTCGCAGAACTATGGGATGAGCAACTGAAAACTGGAGAGCCAAGTCTGATAAAAGTTATTTTACGCTGCTTCAAGTATGATTTGATCATAATCCATCTGTTGCAACTTTCAATTGATTTTAGCGTCAGGTAAGAATAGTAGATTCAATATTGATATATTGATGCAATAATTATTCTTTAAATATCAAGGCTTTCATAAAAGACGAATTAATATTATGTAAAAATACTGCTGCATTTACTTGTTTGTGCAGGATTTATATATTTTTAAATAATGCTTTAAGAAACAACCAAATGTCGTCGAAATTTATATGTATAAAGTTTTGAGAACATATAAGAAATTTTTCTGGTCAAATAATAGTAGAAGTATTTAAAATTTTGTAAAGTATGTTCATGAAGTAAAAATTATAGATGTATAAATAATTATAACTATCACTGACTAATAAGAATAACATGTGTTACAGATGTATGCAACCAATATTTCTTGGATACGTGATTTCATACTTTTTGCCAGGACAAACTGCAATGTCAACAACTGAATTATATTGGTACACTGCAGGCTTGATATTCACATCACTCATATGTGTTCTAGTATATCAACCTAGTTGTATGTTGCTTACACATTTAGGAATGAAGATCCGTATAGCCTGTTGTTCATTAATTTACAGAAAGGTAATGAAGTTTGAGATGAAAATATATTCATAATATAAAAAAATCTAGTTAGTTTATTTAATGTTGTAATAACTCATACATAGACAAAGTATTTAAGTTAAAAATGAGTTAAGCCAGATACATTGTTCTGGTTATTTATTTATATATTAACTACATAGAATAGAAGAACATTTCTGTCTTCATAATATATATAATATCGGTAAATAGTGTGATCAATATAAAAATTTCAACAGTATGAAACACAACAAAACTCTAGAAATATGTTAGTAAAATGAAATTATTTCTGCTTTATTAATTTGAAATTCAAAAAGTGGTTAATTGATATATGAGGTGATATGATATTGTGTATATGACGTGCGACTAAATCTATGTGCAATTATTTACAACCAGTTCTCATGAAACACCTTCCGTTGAATGACTTTTAGGGCAGATTTAATTTAATTCAATTGAATGACTATACATTTGTACAAAGAAGTCCGAATTTTATCTTTCTAAGAAATCATAAAACTTTCCTGTTTTCCATTAGTGTCTTCGACTTTCAAAAACTGCTCTCGGTAAAACTACAATGGAACAAGTCGTCAATTTGTTATCAAACGATGTCAGTAGATTTGATATTTGTATTATTAACTTAACAACCATTTATATGGCTCCTATCATGACAATAATTTTATCCATTCTCCTTTGGCAAGAGATTGGAGTTTCATCGTTAATTGGGGTAGCGTTTTTGTGCTCACTCATACCTTTTCAACGTAAGTAATTACTTATTTTATTTAATATATTTTTTGAATAAAATATTTTTTCAAACTTTGCCACTATAAGTTTAAAGAATAACTAATATGTATACATGTTGGTCAGTGATGTGCTGCTAAAATTTTATCAACCGGCTCGCACCTTGTCAATCATCAATCATAATCTGTATTTTTTTTACAAATTAAAAAGGAAAAATTTTAAATTAAAAAAAAATGTATCATGCATTACGAAATCATTTATTTATATTACATAATTTAAACAAAACATAAATTCATTCCAAATAGTGTTATGATTTTCAATAGAAACTTTAACTGTGACGGGTCTTATTCGTCTATCATCTGCTGTGTGACGGTGACTTCTGAGCTATGGTGTAACGAATGGTGTGGAATCCCATGAAATCAATGGAAAACCTATCAAATTAATAGTCATTATGTCTGATATATGTCAAATACTTAAATTTGCCCTTTTTTCTGAACGAATTCATTAACGAAAATGCTTGTTCCACCTCTGCAGAACTTATTGCAATTGTATTAATAATATTTTTAGCTTTTCTGACCGTTTCAGGAAGTTCATCACGATTACCTCTTAAAATATTATCGATATAATCTCTAAAATCATTTACATCTATTTTGAACTTCATAATTTCACTTAGAATCTTAATATGAACGCCCGCAAGTTTTTACTTTATCCATATCAGATCAAGTATTGTGATCCTGTAAAATTCGATTTCAGAATTACGATAATTAAAAAAAAATCCGTATTTTAAGAACCAGCTCTCCAAACCGAAATTATTTTAGCAACCGGCACACTACAGATGGTGCAAACCCATAGCAGCACATCACTGATGTTAGTGTATTGTTACAACTACAACACATACATATTTCATTCACGACACTCATCATAAGTTCCACAACCATCATTATGTTGTATGGATGTTTCTGTTTTTAGTTTGGATGGAAATGAAACTAAAAAATTTTGCATTGTGAGAGGTAAATTCTCTGATGAGCGTGTTAGGCTTATGAAAGAAATTTTAAATGACATTCAAGTTATCAAAATGTATGTTTGGGAGAAACTATTCATCAAGCTTGTTGACACAGCTAGAAGGTTATTATAGTGTTTCATTATTACTCTTTTTAACAATTTATTTCATTTAAATGTCTAAATTTATATATTAAGAACATTTATACAAATTGGAACTCAATGTTTAGCCCTTTCAGCACCTGAACACTGATCTATTGTCGCAGGGAGAGTATGCTAAAGCCTTAAAGATTTGATCTATCGGTACAAACTTTCATATATCATATGAAAAACAATAACATAGATTTTTGATGCCTTACTATATACGTTTATATAGACTATTTTATGATACATATTTGCTTGATCCAAGATGCAACTAATCCGTTGATAATGCTCGTGATGAGCGAAACCAGTCCTGATCACTATAAACATGATGAAATAGTACAAATAAATTGTGTTTTATTTTTTTAAATATAATGCCTTTCCACCAAGCATTGGCAGTTAATACCTTAAAATGATACATATTTGCGCCGATAGCACTGTTCAGATTTATAGCACAGTAGCGGTGCTCTGGAAAAAAAGAGTTGGAATATCTCTTTGAGAAAATTTATGGCATTTGTTACTATAAATTTGATATAATTAAAATAAACTGACTTTTATTAATATCACATAAATATCTTTTAGGCAAGAAATTAATATAATTGGTCGTTCTTCTACTATAAAAGCTACTGTTATATCATTCAACATCTTCACCATGAGGTTGGCACTGCTCTGCACTTATTGTGTGTATGTTTTATTAGGTAATGAATTAACAGCTCAGAAAGCATTCGTTGTAGCCAGTTTCTATGGCGGAATAAAATTATCAATGACCGATATATTCCCTAAAGGTAATCACTTTTTGATAATGTTGTATATAAAATACTTTTAGTATTACTTTCTGTGATTAATTACAGAATAATATTATTACATCTTTAACCTTAATAGAATTTGAATATTCACGTGCACTTTGATTTAGTTTATGAATCAACAATCGAATGTTATAGGTCTAACCCAACTGCTTGAACTATTAGTTTCAATAAAACGTTTACAAACATTTTTGCTGAATGATGAGATTGATATTACACCAGCTATATGCTATAATTGTGAAGAAAACAACGCATTTGATCAAAAGTATAGAGAAAAGCCAAGAGTCACTTCAAGAGGAAACTCTAATTCCATTATTTAATGGTGAAAATGTAAAAAGTATCAAAATGAATTGGAACTTTACTGGAACGAGTGATTTTTATTCAGAAGTTCAAGACACAGGTGTCGACAGAAATATAATTGAATCTTCCACTAAAACATTAGATACGCTTAATATCTTAAAAAATGCAATAATTTTTGAAGAGGCTTTTTTCAAATGGATTCCAAGCCGATCTGAATACACTCTTAGAAAGATAACTCTTAATATCAAACCTGGAAGGTAATTACGTTTTATTAATATTTTGTAATATCATAGAAGTATTTTTTACATTTTTTTTTGCTAAATTTTATTGATATTTTCATAATTAGTTTGGTGGCAATAGTAGGATCGGTGGGTTCTGGAAAGAGTTCATTGTTTTATGCCTTGTTGAAAGAACTTCCAGCGTCAAGTGGCTCAGTAATTGTGAACGGATACATTTCATATGCATCTCAGGAACCATGGATTTTTAATGGTAAGAGGGAAAAAAGAAATTAACAATATCCTATTAAATTGTATTTTTTTTTTGTAGTGCAGAATCATCACTATAATATTTATGCATATTAATGATTTTGAATAATTACCAATTGGTATAATAGAACTAGTTTCCAATATTCTTTTTATGCAGACCTCCCAAACATTGTGATATTATAGCTAGTGAGATTATTGTTCATTTTTTTAGGTACAATCAGACAAAATATATTATTTGGGTCCAAGATGGACAGGGATCGCTACAATACAGTTATAAGTAAATGTTGCCTAGAAAAAGACTTTCATTCATTTTCAAGTGGAGATAAAACCATCATTGGGGATGGCGGAACTGGTTTGAGTGGAGGTATTTGGATACTCATGTATACCTAATTCTTAGACTAATGATAATATTATTTAACTCTCCAGTTCATTCATTGTAGTACTTATTATTCCAGAAATAAGTTGAATATCCTATGGGATTTATATCTATTTACAGGTCAAAAATCAAGAATAAATCTGGCTCGCACTGTTTATCGTCAAGCTGATATTTACTTGTTGGATGATCCATTGTCAGCAGTAGACACACGTGCTAGTCAAAAACTATTCGATAATTGTATTACAGAGTTTTTAAAAAAAAAAACAAGATTACTTATTACCCATCAGTTGCAATATCTCGATCGTGTTGACCATGTAAGTTTTGTATCTATTTATGTTTTTTTTAAATTGGCACTATCACATTTTAAGATATCAACCAAACATACAGCCAATTTGTTATATTTTCAAAATATCTTTTCTAGAAACTTAATTGTTAAGGTACCTACCTCCTTAATACTAGTTGTTAGAGCCCAACCGCCCTAAAAAGACTGATGAAGAGGGCCGAGAGGAAAGACTTACGGGATAGTAGTGGGTTCACTCATGACCAGCAATGCATTTATTTTAGATAAAACTTACTAGAAACGTCTCTAGTAATTCACAATATCTCATACAACATGACTTCATGGCTTTCCTCTCACCCTGATTCATCGCACCAGTCTATTTCACAAGTATTCTGGTATGGCCCTAGTATGAATTTAAAACATTTTTTCCTTTATTCAATTACACGAATGCGTTTGTGTTTTTTATTTCAATGACAGCAAGCATTCATTTCTCTGTTTCTCACGATAATAAAACATAAAGATATTGTGCTGATGATATATTTCATGTTGGGTTATAGCTAGAGAACTTGTTGTAACATCATAAAATCACATTATAATTAGGTTCGCTAACTTTTTTATTATACCCAGAATGTACTCTTTTTCTATTTTGAAAATTTCCACTGTACGGGACATTTTGAGCATAGTACATAGTTACAAAAATATTTCATGCTTAGAATTTTATAAAGAAATAAAAGAAAATAAGAAACTTTTGCACCAAATTAGCTGTTTAGATAAATATAGCAACAGAGATGATGAAATTCAGAATAAGAATGAAGATGATTAACTTCAACAATTGATTTTTAAGCGCACTTTTCATGATCCTAACTATTATAATGTACATTATGTATATTCCAGTTATTATGAAAGTGGAATAAGTGATATAATATTTCGTTTAAGATAATTGGACTTTGCGTAAAGCCTTATAGATATAATCTTTCCTGTTCTGATGTAATTTTACGATTACCTTTTAAAATAATGGTATTTTTGGTACCTTAAATGACTTATTCCACATTAATAATAACCGGCACTATTATAAAGCAAATTATACAAAATAAACATATTTTGGTTAAATGTTCTCTTCTTTTGTCCATAACACTTGACAACCCTAATTATTATAGCTATATTGCTTATCTTTATATATTATTAATTTACGCTGCATTAAAATTGATATTTATTTTGACAGATTATTATTATAGAAAATGGTGGAGTCGTATCAGAAGGTACATATGAATATTTGAAGGAGTCCAGCTATGACTTTGCACACCTTTGTGCATCCCATGTGGAAGGTAATCTTGAAAATATTACTACTGCAGTTGGAGCGGAGGAGGAGCCAGATTTAATTTACAAAACTTCTAGTTTGCAATCAGTAAGTGACTGTTTTCATGGTTTCCAATAAATTTTCAATTCAAAATTCATGGTTAATAGCTTTCATTAATTATATATCGTGATAGTCGTAGTATGAGTTACACACAAAACTTATCTATGTATTGGTAGTTTATAAAGAAATAAATATGTAAAATGTTTATAAACAAATATTACACTTTAAAAAAACCATTATTATTGTATTTTGACAGCATTCCGATAATATGTTTTTAGTTAAAAATTGAACCAGAAAAACGAATTCCTCAACAAACAAATAGCACCTCAGTTAGTAAAGCAGTTTACAGGTCGTACGCAGAGTCCAGTGGATCAAATGCTCTCATCATACTATTTTTGATGTTCATGTTAATTTGTCAAGTCTTGGTATCTGCTACAGACTACTGGGTTGCTTACTGGTAATTCTTCATTTTAATAAAATTCTCTATCTTTTCAAGTTCTACTTCATGAACCTTGCATAGCATTTATTAATAAAATTGATTATTGAAGATATGAGCTGTATCATTTTCTGTAGTAGTTTTAATCATCTTCATTAGTGCTTGTATATAGAGAAGAGAGAAGAAGAGAAGAGCTCAAAATACTTTACTTATCATAATCTCGACCTCCACAATCTATCGCATTCCAGTATGGCAGTATAGTACTATTTCACTATTGGAAAGTCAAATTAGTTATACCCATATTTTATTATTTATTGCCTATGCAACATCACGACTTATCCACCCCATCATATAATATATTATTCACTCTATATTCCAGGGTTAATTCGCGTGAAACAGACATGGCTATGAATCAAAAGAAAATACAATTACCTACGTTTAATGAAACTGAAAATTTAATGTTGGCAACCTATTCAACCCCTGAAAATACTACCGAATACTTAGCTAATTATACTATCAACCAATACCAAAATATGCATTCAAATGTTGAATCTAAAATACCACAATCTGGATTCATGTTTATTTATTTGGGTAAATTACACTTTTTAATTCCTTAACAAATCATAACGAAATTGGTTATGATACTATAGTATTACCAGCACCATAGAGTACCAAAGATTTGTGTTGGAATGAAAAAAATTCTAGATGATGTGTTTTTAGCAGCATTTAAATTTATTTATTATTCTTTTAATGACTGTGTGTGTTAATTGTGCTGGTATTGTGATGTATTCTCATCCTTGGAAACATAAGTCAAATCATTATTCTCATAGAGTTGAATTTATTGTTTTTTGTTTGAGAGACAAGCTTATGAAAAAGAAAAAATCTTAGATGAGTCCATAGGGTCTTTATTTAATCTGCTTCTTTTTATTATTGCAGGATTGATTATATCTCTAGTTATAGTGACATTAACTCGTTCCTATTTATTCTGTTGGCTTACAATAAGAGCATCAATCAAGCTTCATAACGACATGTTCAATTCGGTTTTACATACCATAATGCGATTCTTTTATACGAACCCAGCTGATCGAATTCTTAATCGTTTTTCAAAGGATATTGGCTGTATAGATGATGTCATACCTATACATATGCTTGATGGTTTGCAGGTACTGGTACTGATATTTATAGACATTAGATAAGAAATTGATAATGTTGTCTGTTTTGATTTAACAAATCTATTGATGTCTATCATACTTTAAATAAAGAATACTTAACTTCAACACTCCTTAACAGACTTTTTTTCACAATTTACAATTGACATATTTCTCAGTAATATGATTTATCTCCTTTTCGTAAATTTTTTTCAGATATTTTTACAAACTGGGGGCATTTTAATGGTTGTTATGATTGTCAACCATTGGCTTATTATTCCCATAATCTTTATGGCTGTCATAATTGTCTACTTACGTGAATTCTACATTAAAATATCAAGAAGTTTGAAGACGTTGGAAGCAACATGTGAGTTGCGCCTCTAAATAATAATACCATAGTGGTTCATTATTTGAGGTTCTCAAAATAGCTAATGGATCTCATTTTTTTCCAGGCCGAAACCCAGTATTTTCCCATCTGACTTCAACATTAAAGGGCTTGACAACGATCCGGGCATTCGGAAACCAGAAAATATTAGAAGACGAGTTTGATATGTATCAGGATACTCATTCTTCCGCTTTCTATTTGTTTGTTGGAACATCGAGAGCGTTTGGATTGGCTGTGGACATAGTCTGTTGGGGTTTTATGGCGATAGTTACTCTTAGCTTTTTAATACCAGGAACTGGTGAGAGCTGATACTTTTTTTAAAGTAACGTTTTTGGTATTAATGATTTTATTCACTGTTTTGAAATTAACAATTCATTTATTTTGACTTCCAGAAACCCTTGGAGGTAATGTTGGCCTAGTAATAACACAAGTAATTGGATTAACAATGATGTTTCAAGTTGCCATGAGACTAAGTACAGAGATTGCAAATGATATGACCAGTGTAGACAGGTAATTATGAAGCAAATCAAGATCAAAATTATATTTGCATCTTTGTTAGGTAAGTCTCAGAGAGTATCTGTTCCAGTTCTCGGCGTCTGAGATATTTGAATAGGTATTGACTGCCTTGTAGTACATGTTGCTTTCTTCAGTTGCGATGTTCGCGGGTCTGAATCCCAGTACGGTTCCAGTATTTACAATTCGTGTTCGTAGGCATGGATGTCTTTGATGTCTCAAGTACCTCTCACCCATTTGGTCATAAAAGATGAACCTTAGCGAAAGCGATCAGCTAAACACTAGTCCTGCTCTATCCTTATATTCTTAGTCTCTCTGGAAAAATAGGATGAGTATCTGAGTTACAAGTAGTTTTCAAAACAAGCAACTTCTGTAGAGATAATCTCCTTCTTTTTCTTTAAGAGTACTTGAATATAATTCTCTGGAGCAAGAACACCCACTGGACACACTTAATGATGATCAAATTCCAATAGATTGGCCCCAAGATGGCCAAATCGAATTCCAAAATACTTGTCTACGGTATTCACCAAACGGAAATGTGGCCATAAATAATCTTTCCTTAATGATTCATCCGAAAGAAAAGATTGGTATTGTCGGTCGCACAGGCGCAGGAAAAACATCAATTATAAATGCTCTCTTCAGGTAAATTCCATTGTTGACATTGAACCTTTTTTTAACAGAATGATGACACATTTGAAATAAATTGAGTACCAACTAATAGCGTTTTTGCTGGTCGTAATATGCAGAAATTTTACAAAATTTTCTTTACAGGATGGGTTATCTAGAAGGGAAAATTGAAATTGATGGAATAGACATGAAAAACATAGGTCTTTTTAAGATCCGTGACAAGCTTTCAATTATTCCTCAGGAGCCAATGCTGCTCTTAGAAACACTGAAGAAAAATATTGATCCTTATCAACAGTATAATGATGATGTGTTATGGGAGACTTTACATCATGTCAGTATTGCATATTCTTACATTTATGCAAATATATGCATCAACGTGCAGTGAATTTAAAATAAAAAATTATAACCAACTCGACATCAGATATCATTAGAATACATTTAAGTAAATTTAAATCATACAAATTGAAAAGCTCTCCAATTTAATTTATTACTGCATCCTATTTACACTTGAAATTAACACAAAAATTCCAAGAAAGTTAAATATTTAAGAAATAATTTTATGGTGAAAATGGAAAATAAGTCAATTGACAATAACAAAATGCACATTAGTATAAATACACAATACATAGTAAGAGTAAAATTTAATTTAAGACATCGACTGAGGGTGCTTGATGGAATTTCAATATCAAATTTGGATTATTGAGATTTTGTATTTTGTCACTAAACAGACGGTTTCAGAAACACACGTTACAGAAAACAGACGTTTTCAGATTCGGCCATCGATTTTAACTCAGACCATCCTTTCTCATATAAATTGGCTGCTTTCCATTCTCAGGTTCACAGATTAGTCACTATACCTCTAAATAAATTTAATTTTGAAAACGAACTGAACATTATTAAACAAATTGCCATTAATAATGGCTATGAGGCGTCTCTTATAGATAGTCTTGTATCAAAAAAACAACGTAAATTAGCAGAAAAGATGCTATATTTCGGGAACTTGTCTAAAGACATAGACCACCCTAGAATCTGGCATAGAATTAGTTATTTAGGTTGCACAAGCTTTAAAATTAAAAAAACAACTCGCTGATAGTGTTAGACCGGCGTTCTATTGCAAAAACTCTCTAGGCAAATTACTTATTAACAATAAAGATAGAGTAAACTTTAAGAACAAATCTGGTATTTATAAATTACAATGCAATGATTGCCAACATTTCTATGTGGGTAAAACCACACGTACATTAGATATAAGGGTATCAGAACATTTAGCTGCCTTTAGATTAAAAAAAGAAACTTCGACATTCGCAAATCACTTGCTAATGGAGAACCATACGTTAATGCGGATGATGGGGTTAAACTGTTGCATAAAAACATGGGGGATCATAAATTATTTTATCAAGAAATTTTGGAAATTAATAGAGCCCAGTTAAATTCCTTGCCGATATTGAATGAGCAGCTGAACCTTCCTAATTCTCCGCTATTATATCCGATACGTTGAACCACCTAACAGATGTCACTAAATGTGGAATGATTGTGTATATTTACCCATTCGTCGAATTACATCCCGTCAAAACCCACAATACTATTATAATTGTAAAATCACTGGTATTTCTAAAAGAAGTTGAAAAGCGGCAATTCGCCACTCTGTTAATATGGTGTTTACAAAATAAGGATTAGGGAGATTCCCGAAATTTTAACTCAGGTATCAGTGTGGCTCTCAGACGTATAATATCTTACCTCGTAAATAATATTTGTCGCATTTGTGTCTTCTATATAAACGTTAGACACTGTTTACTGTCTCTCAGTTCGAGTCCATTCGTGTGCTCGAATGCCTGAAGATGCCGAAAGGCGAAACCCGGGTCGTTAGTGACAAAATACATGGAAGTGTACAAAATCTCAATAATCCAAATTTAAGAGTAAAATGTTTGGGAATATAGAATAGGTTCATATTCGTGTAATGCTATTCGTTACTCCTGTTACATAATTTTCATTTATGTGCAGTTTTTGTCGAAACAATCATTTCTATAAATAGAGGGATTACTGTATACAGAAGAGTTGAGGTTTAAGGATAATTTTATTCACTCTATGACTCATGGCTATTTTCTTTCTAGGTTGAAATGAAAAGTGTTGTCTCTGATCTCCCTGGTGGTTTGGATTATATTATTACTGAAGGTGGTTCTAATTTTAGTACCGGACAGAGACAGCTCATTTGTCTAGGTAGAGCGATAGTCAAAAGAAACAAAATTCTCATATTAGATGAAGCAACAGCTAACATAGATACTCGGTGAGATAATAAACATAACTAATAGAGGCTTTAAGGACAATAAATTTAGTCGAATGTCATCTAACAAAGAAATATCAATCAACTGCTGGAGAAAATCTTTCATAATTAATGAATTTATACCCTTTTCATTACAGAACTGATGCTTTAATTCAATTAACGATTCGGGACACGTTTTCAGATTGTACGGTTCTTATTATTGCTCATAGACTTCAGAACATCATGGATTGTGATAGGGTAAAAACAGATAATATTACAATATTTTTACAAAATAGTTATATCGCATTACAGAATTCTCCCTTTTCCACTCATTGCATATCATGTATGTTGTATTATATTTTCCAGTTGTTTGCATATGTGTTGTCTGTATCTGTTTATTTATTCCCAAATGAAAACAAACATTTGAATTTAGGTGCTTTTGATGGATGGAGGTTCAATCTTAGAATTCGATCATGCTCATATTCTGTTACAAAATATAAATGGACATTTCTATAAGATGGTTAAAGAAACTGGGGAAGCTACTAGTGTAGCATTATCAAAAATTGCTCAGCAGGTAAGGCTCATTTTTTTGAACTCTTAATTTTATTTAGAAATTAGAGCCGTTTTAATCACATTTATTTTTTGATTTTCAGAGCTATGAAAACAAACTTACGCGAAATGATTGACCAGTACTGTGTTAGTAACATAGTAAAGTAAGGTGTACTTTTAAGGGTAACCTAAATTGATAATAAAATCATACGTTTTCCCTAATTTTATTGTTTTAACTGTCAATTCTTGGTGGGAAGGCATTATATTTATAAAAATAAAGCACAATCTGCACTAATACCAGAATGTTATCAACATATCAAAACTGGTTTGGCTCATCGCAAGCATTGTCAATTGATAAACATTTTCATCAGTTGAAAATGCCTTAAGCATGAAATTGTTTTATTTTTATAATATCCATTTGTATTTAAAAACAGTACTTATGTGTGATACTATCATAGAAAGAAAATTTTGTTTTCAGGATTTTATTAATTCATTTTACATTACTTAAAAAAGTACATGGGTGTATTGAAAATGTTAAATGCATGTTTGGTTTATAAAAATGTAGATAAGATATTATTATATATTTCTTTATGGGACCACTACTGAATATATTGAGTTAATAAATAATTTTCCAAATAGTATATTCTGTATCTTTCATTAAACTCTACCGGAGCTGCTCAACCTATTTTATATGCCAACTAATTTCCTAACATAGGTAAAACATTTTTCTAACATATTCTTGAAGGTGAAAAATGGAACGATAAAATAACTAACTAATGAAATCTTTGACTTCGCAACTGACTTTCATTTTTTCAATATCGTAATTATAAGATGAAACAAACAATGCCATTTATTCAGGTCTTCACCAGTTCAAGATATTATATTTTAAAATTTATACATATTTGAAATTGTTGATTCCGGTGCACATATATGAATAACGCAAGCCAATATACGTCATGTTAAATATTTAGTAATTATATATTTATACCGGTGGTGTTCTTCCAATTGCATTTTTTTATTTAAGACACCGTTTTAATTTTTTACATCTCACAAATCCTCAGTTGAAATTAAATTGATTAGTATTTTGTTTTAGATTAACGGAGTAATATTTCTTTATAGTAGAGGAAGCTCCTCTTATTTTTTTAAATAATACAGAAACATTTTTAAGTGGCAAAAATGGTATCAGTATGTCGTAAATTATATATATTTACGAAGCAATAAATAATTAAAAGATGAAGCTTTTCGCGCGCCCTTTCAATTAGAACCTCCTCTCCTAGATTACTGATGATGCTGAATTATTTTTGATAAACCTAATCGTGGTATTCATAAGACAATAACTAATTAACTGACTGCTTTTAATACCATTATTTTTGTATATAATATAATCAAGTATGTATTAAGAAAAAATATGATGTTTAAGGATTTGTGACATAAAATATGGACAGTGAATTTAATTTCTTTACTAAATTTGGAGTTTTTTGTTTTTAGTTTTTAGTTTTTGAACAAGCAAGTGAAAAAGCATATTTAACACTTTGATCCTCTCTTTAACTATCAGTATATTTAAAAACTATTTTAACGTAAAACTGGAATACTTTTTTAGTGCCGATTGAAAGATTATTTTAGACACGATTTGTAAATTTTGATATTAGTCCGTATCGCCCTTATGCCTATGATTTCCGTTTTTTTCTTAATGAAAAGTATTCCAAATTTGAATTATTGAGATTTTGTACACTTCCATGTATTTTGTCACTAACGGCCGGGGTTTCGCCTTTCGGCATCTTCAGGCATTCGAGCGCACGAATGAACTCGAACTGACAGACAGTAAACAGTGTCTAACGTTTATATAGAAGATACAAATACGATAAATATTATTTACGAATAAGCCATAAATGTTGACAAACAACACAATATTTTAACACTAATTTACTGTAGAGTTCAATCAATCTTGCTGTACTAGCAATATTGATATAATTTAAGACCTCGACTGAGGATGCTTGATGGAATTTTAATATTAAATTTGAATTATTGAGATTTTGTACACTTCCATGTATTAGTGACAAAATAAATGGAAGTGTACAAAATCTCAATAATTCAAATTTGATATTGAAATTCAATCAAGCACCCTCAGTCGATGTCTTAAATTATAGAAAAGTATTCCAATTTTACGGCGCTATTTTGGTGTAAGCTAATATTGAAAATATTGTATCATCGTAGATCGTACCCACTCGTATCCAAAAATAAAAACCATCAATTAATAATAATTTTAAAAGTTGAAAATAATTCAGTTGTTCTAGAGATGGCAGTCAGAATGACATGTCCAAATTTCAGGTACATTTATTTTCTGCTATAATTATTATAGATATATATATATATTATAGATTATGTGTACAATCGTGATTGTAAAAATGTGATTTTTTTTTCCAAATAATTTTATAAATTTCAGTATCACTGATTTGATAGATTTTCATTATCATTCTTCCACTTCCTTCTTCTAAGCATCACATAACCATTTCCACTGCAAATTGATACTTACACAGTGTCGTTACAACAATTTTTGCGGATCCTTCCGATCTTCCAGTTAACGCATTCCCAATACGTGACAATGCACTATTTTCGGTTAAAATTTATTTGAAATTATGTGATATTGTTAAGGTATCTCTTAGAATTGAATAAAACCTAGAAAATACTCGCCAAAATATGAAGAATTTTTCTTGGAGACTACTTACCTATTTGCCGCACTGCACTTCCCTTCGTTTCGCAAATAATTTTCAAGGAAATTTTTTTTTAATATTTGGAGTTGAACTTTCGCGAAGAATCGACCTTGTGTATCAATTTAATTATAAGTTACCATCGAATAATTAAGTTTATGTCGTACCATTAGTTTTGTAATAAACTAATCTAAAGTTCACCATCGATCGGTGAAAAAATTATGAACATAATAACCGGATTCGCATTATTCGTTAAAAAAACAAATAATGATGTTGCAGTTCCATCAGCTGCTCAAATCGACGAAGCCAGTCTTGGTTAGTGGATCTACCCGTTTATCCTTTTACAGATTCAACCAATAGATGCGGTAGTTGACAAAGATTTTTCAACTCATTTCTACAGAAAGCTAACTACTTCTGGTTATTCTTGTTGTGTGTGAATGAATCAAACATTGACTTTGTTTCAGTTATTTCAGTATAATTTTATTTCTATAAATCACATATATTATATCATATTATGCTATCTAACTGATCACTTATATAAATGACATTAAAATTTAATTGAATAGAATCGATTGTAAGATTAAATACATTAAAAAATAAATAATTTTTCTTTTTACTGTGCATTCAGATTTATATTTTCGGAATCTTTTGAATGTTTGCAGATAGATCTACTTTTTCTGAAATTTTCACTGCCGATTGCGAAGGTTTTTTCTCAGACTGCTTTTTATCAACCACAACATCGTCCTTGTCTCCCACAGTAATATCATCGAGCGATTGTGGTGCTCTCCCTTTCTTCTCTTGTATTGGTTTAACTGACGGTTCTTTCACATCAGATACTGCTGCATCTATGTTCACTTTGACATCATTATTTTCAGTTATTTTTTCTTGTACGTTATTCACTTTTTTGGTGTCAGATTTCTTTGTCTTTATTGATTCATCGACGGATGAAACAGAGGACGTATGTGACGAAGATCTGTGCTTCTTTATTAAAGCCACATCGTTTCTAGGATCATCTTCAAGGGCTTCGACGCTCGTTCGTCCGGCGCTTCTTCCTGAATGAATCGCATGGAAGGCTTCAGCGAGCTCGATGTTTATATCTTCGAGGGGTGTGTCGCCGTTTCTGATATAAACTGGAACGTAGCCTGACACGGGTGGTAATAGTTGACGACTGGTAGCGGGTCGTGCATCTATAAAACAATAATGGTTGTTTTATCATTTTTTTAAATTATAGGTTCATAAATTCAGAGTCACAACAACACATTATACATGTTGAATATTGACTACCATGACCGCTCGCTCATCCTCAATATATCATGTACTTGTGCTGTTAGCTAACAATCGTGCAATTTTCAATGTATATTCATAATAATGAAAAACATAATACGAAGCGCTCAGATGTATTCAAATAATTGAATGGTGGTGAAGTTTTGTTATATATGAGTTAAACACCTGGTGTATCTCATAAACCTTTATATTATAACTATGTACCTACATACCGTTAACGTTTTTAAGAAAATAAATAACACAAAGCATTACTGGTTACACAAAACTTTGATCCTTGAAGGATTCGAACCTTCATCCTCAAATTGATAAAACGATTGGGGCTCTTGTCTATTGAGCTAACGGAGTATTTTGCATGCATAAAAAGTGATTTATCAAATTGTAAGAACGAACGATTTACGTGTGAAGATTTACACGACATACTCACATGAGTTTTTTACGCATTGTGTGTAATATTTTTCTGATTAACGTCATATTGGTATATTCCTATTGTTACTAATAGACTGGTGATTTGGATGATGAAATGATTACATGGAGTGTAACATACAAAGATGCTCTGAGATCTTACAAAAAATTTATTTTTTAGCCCTCGGTTTGTATTAGAACAAATTTGCAGTTCGTGATATCAAGATGTGGTACGAAGAAAATTTGAAAGTTGACGAATGTTTTATATTTTAAATACACTTTCTCAATTACAATTTTATTACTTTGTGTAAAGACGGTGCATTTGGTATAGAAATGTAATTTCTATTTCATGTAATACTAGCCTGTAACAATATTTTCAATTTTAAAGTATTATAAAGTTTAGAAATAATTATTTTTCACCATTTTTAAATAGCTATAATTTATAATCCATAAATATTTAACGTAAAAATTGTTATTCATAATGATATGAACTCCGTGTAATTTAAGTACCGATTGATAATTTAACGAATTGTTATTCAAAATTACAATTGATTATTATATGTTTACGTGGTGTTTTTTTTAATCAATTCGTGAAAATAGGATCCTGTTTATTATATTAGATCATCCGTTTGAAATATTTTATGACTGCACATAAAAGATATTTTAAAATTTGCACTTATTCGTAATGTGAATACAATTTCATGATTTATATGACGTCACTATTTTTGAAAAAACTAAGAAACAATTTATAGTCCTTAGTAGAATTTTCATTAGTCATATTTATCATTGTATATTATTATTAACATTTATAATATGCATAATACGATAAATTTAATATCCAATACTGTTAGCGGATGTATGACGTATTGTAAAAAGTAAGCACCAAAAAATAACATTGCAACTTGAACTTGGATAAAAACTTTTATCGTTATTCGATTTCTACTACTCATATCGTTTTTTTAACACTGTTTTTGTTTCAATCTATCTCACTGTTGTATATTAAATATTATTTAATACATAACTTTTATGAATTATGCGATCGGTACAATAATTTTTAAAATCATGTATCATCACACATAAACATAATATTTGTTCCAAGCAGTCGTAATTTTTTACATTTTTAAATTTTATTCGCTAAAATTTTGACACATTATTTTAATAAATAGTTGAGAAAATATATTAATATAAGTCATTTTGGACCTGTAAAGTAATTAGATTTTTTTTAAATCAGCATTTTTTTTATAAATTCTAATAAGCAATTAAGCTCAAATACAAATTAAACATTTTTTGTATTTGTTTAAAATATAACGATATACATTTGCAACGAATACATCGCGATTGCAATAAATTATAAATAAATCTGTAATTTATATATTATAGCTGACTAAGATTTGTGTAAATTTTATTATCGATCTTTAAGATACTAAAAACAAAAGCTTCCGTTCATACGAAGCTTTATTATTGTAAAACAATATAAAAATCCTCCAATATGTGTATTAGATTAACTTTTAATAAAATAATATTTACCACAAAGAGTGCAGACCACAAGCGCTACAGCAAGAACGGAAAATACAGTTGTCGCCATCCTGTCGAAGGAAAAGCACGTGAAAATTAACTTTTCGTATAATCGATCTCGGTGTTGTGCGATAGTTAGGCTGCCACCGCGAAGGTTTCTGTCGGACTGCGCTGTGGCGAAGTCAAAGATGAAACCGGGAGGCGATGACCGCCACACTGGTTTGCAACTCGGAGGAGACAATCCGCTCGAGTGGATACGCTCAACCTCAGAATGAGTTCGTCTTCATCGTGTTGCAATAATAAATATTATCGCCGCCTAATCTCGCCATTGCAGTGGAATCCCGACACCGCCCTAACACACGTTAGAATTTCGAGCAATCTAAATACTGAACCAGCCTACGTAAAGTCTAAGTTATGAGGTGCGATTATACTAGGGAAATAGAATAGATCAGTATATAAAACGTTTACATGTCAATATTGCTAGATTTCATTCACAGATAATCGACTCTTTATTACCTAAAAATAACTCACTAAAGGAGGTTTTAGGGAGACTTTTTCAATATAAATGTATTATGAACTGAACGATTTTTTTAAGTACATATTCTGTAATTTTATTATGTGATCAGTACCAGTTTCGTTCATTGAATGAGTATTCCCAACTAATAAACTTCCGATTAAATTTTAAAAAATCGAAATAAATACTTCACAATAGCTTTATTTTTATAAATAAAATGTGGTTCTACGATGAAAAACCCACTGAACAAGTAGGTACATATTATATAAACAAAAGAATATTTTTTTTGGAATATCTTTTCAAAGAAAACTACTAGTGTCTAATACACACATATGGATCCTATTTTATATTGGAAAAATAAAAACATTCGCTTTTAGAATTAGAAAAACATTATAAGTTTCTCTACAAGGGCTGGTACAAGAAACCCATGAATAAGTGATGAACAAATAAAAGCCCTGCGACCAATAAGCCTTGTGTAATATCTGATCTGGTCGAGATATATTACCTCTTTCTACAGCTACGAAATAATAGCTTGTTGAATCACGAACCGTCTCGCATATTGTAGGAACGAAGTTCACGACCGGTTAATTCTCAAGGCCAGAACCTTTCTTGCGCAATATTTTTGTATTGGAGAATAAATGGTATTGTTTGGGATAAGATGGATCTGCGAATAGGAATTTATGATTGACAAAGAAATAGTTGGCTTTGATTTATTAATCTTTAGAGAGTAGCTCAGATTGCATACATCGCAATAATCATGTAAAAAAACTTAATTTTTGGTTTTTCTCAACGTCTAGATGCGGGTTACCCGCGTAGGGTTCGGTATACAGTAAACCTCAGCTCTTAAATAATTTTAAATGTGAATGTACCACTTAAATTAAAAAAATAAGAAATAAAAACATAATTTATTTTCAAAAGTTGAAAAAATGCATATGATATACTTATTATCTTCAGCTCTATGAATAAGAATTTTGAAACATAATCATATAAGGAGAATATTGACAGCCTAACAACCGATCATAATTTGAATCGTGCCTAAAATTAATATGACCACTAGCGGAAAAGTTACATTCCAAGCATATAAAAACTTTCTATATTTTTTCATTTGTTTTCAGAAATTTTGTGTATATCGTGTTCTGTAAAATTATTTCAACTAAAAATCAGTATTTATTTAATATCAACTTTAGTTCTAGTCAAGTTATCTTGTACGCGTAAAAAGGAACAATTATTACAATTGTGGTAAATAAATGTAAATAAGCTCTATTTGTAGTAATAATATGATGACTATAGAAAAATTCTGAAGTTTTGTGCTACTACTAGAGTTTGCCGAGCATTCCCTAGACCAGATACTCAGACACCAAAACTAATCATTTGATTGGTGTATTCTCTTCTTAGTAGAAAGATATTATTATAGTTATAAAAATAAAACTTATAATATTGGACCATTTTTGGATATCTCTCACCGAGTTACGGATCAATTTCGAATGCTCAATCGCTGAATGAAACTGGTTCTGGCCATATTATAAAGTTGTTGAAAGTCTACTGCTTTTTTTTTATATAAACATTCCTATCAATTTAATGTAAGCATGGCTTTATATAAATACTCTTTGACATGATTAATGTCATAATTAAATTCAAGTTGAGCCACAGCAGCGCGAGATTTCGCCGTCGTCCCGTTATAAGAAGCACAACAACAATAAAAAAATCTTAGCTAACTGTAAATAATTTATAGATCTACTTTTTTGGATATTAATTATTGTGGATGAGCAATGGCCGGAATGCAGTAATGAAAAGACATGCAAATTTTAAGACGACATTCATTGTTGACCCGAATTAATTAGACACACGAGCAGTGGTGTATTTTGAGCTATTAAAATATTCGTTGCCAAAATACGATAAATTTATATGAAATTTATATGCATTGAAATGTGTTTAAGTAAAACTTTATCGTAGAAATGTTTTGACACATTCGATTCATAAAGAATAAATAATAAACTTACGTATGCACTCAGTTAGGTATTATATTTCTGTCATTCAAGCCATGCAATTCAAAAGAATGAGTTTATTGAGAACTAGTTGCCAATTAGAGGATTGAAGGATGAATATAGGAAAAACTTAGTAGTTAGCACTGTGTCTATGAATCGTTTTCATTATCAGATATAAGGTGGTTGACAAATAATCAATGTATTAAAATTTACTTGTCAAAACGATGTAAAGGAAAATTGTACACTAAATCCATGTTATTTTAGACTATTATAATTCATCTTTCAAACTGCATTCTTCCATCCTACCATACATGAAAGAGATTATGTGTATGTATTAATACCTTTTGTTTACATACTCCACGTATAGCTTCAAAATTATGGTGGGCATGATCAACCAAAAATATTACTTATTTTATTAATTATTTTTGGAATATTATCTGTACGAGCTCTTGAATCTATAAAATACTAGTTGAAACAAAGCAGTGAGCTTTTTTTTTTTATTATTATTTTATAAAGAAACATAGGAAGCATGAGTGATATTAATTATTACTTATCATCGAATATATTTATTAATGTTCATAGTATTGAATTGGACACAATGAAGGTTGACCAGATAATCAGTGCCGGAAATTATGAATAACTTTGTGTTTAGTCATTTCTTACAATCCTTACATAAAGGAATCTTCTATTCAGTTGAGAAAAATAATAATTGCTAACGCACCAGCGGCAGTAGACATGTGATAAGATGACAAATTGTTTCGTTATACATTTAATAGTGTATATGATTGAAAGGTTAATAGATACATAATTATTAATATATTTTAATAAAATTATTATTTTAACTTACGTACAGAAATAGAATGTAATCACATTACGTCTTGCTTGTTTGAAAGAAGTCAGAAGAAAGAAGTAATAACATTATTTAAATATTGATAGAAAGACAAGTATAAATATGCAAATAATGCAAGAATTTCCTCGAATCGATATCTAACCGCTCTCCATAGGACACCGTGAACTACACCAGAGTTCCCTAACCTTTTTACACGTGCGGACCGGTAAAAAAAGGAAAAATTTTCGCGACCACTAATACTGAAATAAAAATGATTTTTAACTAAAATTTTTTTAATCTTATATTGTGACAGATGGACGTAATCAGTGGCGTAGCTAGGGTTTGTGCCGCCCGGGTAGGTCCTTGAATTTGCCGCCACCCCCCCGTTTCTCTAAATTTTTTTGTTACCAGTACGACGCAAAACATTGCTGCAGGCAGAACATTTGTATGAAGAATAAATTATTGAAAAACTTTCTATATTTTTCAATTCAGACATCTTTTATGTTTAATAATAATAATTTTTCTCCAAAAATGTTAATTTTATATTGACAATAGCGTTGAGTTAGAGCTATTTTTTAAATTACCTACTCTTTTTTTATTAACACTACAACGTAAAAGATTGCGCCGCAGGCATAATCTTTTTATGTATAAATAATTTTCTTTTTATAAATATACACCATATTATTACAATCCTGTCATTTACAAATGTTGTATTTAATATTAAATTTTTAAAGTCCCAGAGGTTTGTTTTTCAAATATGTTAAAAAATCTGTAAGAAATTTAAATAAATTTTGTATTTATTATTAATACGGAAATATAATTTTTTTTATGTACAATACATTAATAGGTATATATTCTACGTAAAAACAAATTAAAAATAGTGAACTGATTCATAGAACAAGGTGTTCAGCAGATTTTACTAAAAAATCCTATATTTAATATTTTTGCATGGCGAATTTCTTGAAATTCAGCATACTGTTCGCGGCCCGGCACCGGGCCGCGGACCACTGGTTAGGGAACACTGAACTACACCATTACGCTCATTTAAGAATTGCGATTACCTTTCTTTTGTATCGGGATTGAAATGTATTTTTAATTCGTAATATGAGTAATAAAAGTATTTCGAAATTAACTTTGATATGTGCCTAATATGCCGATTCGAGTACACCCTAGTGTAGTGACCTGGTGTTACGAAATCAAAATACAAATCGTTGATCTAAAATAAGCTTCATTGAAAAAATACAACCCCATTGCGAGTTTTAATTCGAAAGGAATGGAAACTGTTTCATACTATTTTAAAAAATAAATATTTGTAAAAGGTATATTTGTGATTTCAGATTAGTATTTAATGATTTGCAAGAGGTCCATAACATTTTAATTGTAGACTCTTTGATTTGATTTATGTATAATTTGTTTGTTAATCAGTATTGTCTTGTCTCAGTTCATGGACCATCAGTTTTATATACCTTCATTTTTACACTCAATTTTATATAAATAAGCCTGTTATGTTTGTATTTTTAACAGTTGATAATGCTCGTGATGAGCGAAACCGGTCCTGATCATTATAAATATGTGGAAGTAGTACAAATGAATTGTGTTTTATTTTTTAAAATATAAAGTCTTTCCACCAAGAATTGACAGTTAACACGTTAAAAGTGTTTCATACTATTTTTAAATAATATGTATTTTTGCAATAATCATTGTTTTTATAACATATTGGAAATTTTGTTTGTATTATAAGACTATAATGACATCAATTTAATATTTAACTGAAAATGAACATGTGGCGTTCAGCCGTTACAAGGCTCATATTTGTTGAGGGTATTACCAAAACCCGGATCCCGATATTTCGGCTGTTTTTTCAAAACCAAAATACCGGTATTACAATATAATATTATAAAACAATTATTTGATGAACTGTCGTCCTGAGACGCCTCTTTCTACAGCCGGACTTATTAGCACACAGATCCGATCGAGAATGACAGATTCTAGCATTGATCAAGTTTATCATACCTTTTTAAAATAATATTTTTATTCAAATAAAAAATATTTTTTAATTATTTAAAAAAAAATCATTATTGATTTACTCGTTATTGTTGTATTTTTCTGATTTTTCTGAATTTTTGTAAGAAAGGTATTTAGCACGTGAAGTTGGCATTAATATATTCGTTTGGTTTTGCAATACCTAAACGCAACATTAAAATCAATCACGTGCATACATTTTGTTTACTCAGCTTTTTAAATCGTATTCCGCTGTAAATTTCCACGATTTATAAAGGATATCAGGAGTATCACGGCGTATCACTATCAGATGATAATAAATGATATCACTATCAATTCGGCTGTAAATAAATACTGGTAAACTCGCTTAACGCCACTGAGTGAAAATAATAATTTATTTTACAAATCAACTATCAGCAACGTAATCATGATAATGTAGAAAAGATGTATCAAAATAAATGATGGGTTTTCTCAACGATTTATTATAATGTGATTTTTTCAGCGATGAGGTCAACTCCAGTATAACTCCTTTCAATATTATAATACGGATGGCCTAGTGCAGGGTCGTCAAACTCTGTAAAACAGATATTGATCTGTAATTAAACGATTGAGAGTTTTTCAAGAACATTACATATTATATTCATATTTTTGTGCAGTCGATTCAACTGTTTTTGTATCACCTGCATAGGGTTTCCTGAATAAAACTGATGTAAATATAAAAAAGCGTTTTTTTTACATTGTAAATGTAGTTAATGTAGAGTATGTATTATACAAAATTCACAGGAACACACGAATGCTTACAATTACTATCTCGTTTCTACTAGTAGAATGTATTTCATTGAAGAGTTTCGGTATTTGATAAGTAGTTTTTTATTACATGACTCAGTTCGTTTTCGCTTTTTAAAAAACTCTTTACATGATTTTCTTTGATAATTATTGTTAACATATCATATGTTTGTTCATTACATATATTTGTATTAATATATATGCATAATGTAATTCAGATAATGATATGTTCCAATGAAGCATACGAATTTTTAATGTAGACATTAAATGTATATCCTTCTTTTGGTCGTTTCTTTTCAATTCCATATAAATATTGTATTATGGGTGTAAAATCAATTATATATGTGAATAGCAAGTATGTAGTTAAAAACAATATAAAATATTTAACTGTAGATTTGTGTATAAAATATATAAACAGATGTTAATTATGCAAAAAAGAACTAGTGTTCCATACGGCATTCAATAATTTTACTTTGATAGACAAATACAATTATGTGTTAACTCGACGATTTTATTAAACTGCTTCCTACAACGCCGAAAATATGATGATATTTATACTCCTAGATTTTATTTTTAGATACTTTCTAACTAGTAAAGTTTACGATACTGGGGAAAAAACTATATAAAATGCCGATAGAAAACCGTATATTCAAATGAGTATTGCGCGAGTGGTTTGTAGGTTAAATTATATAGGAGGTCATAAAATTTCTATTGTAAAATGACCTATCATATTGGAGACTTCAGAGTGCATTTAGCCGTTAGCGGAATGATGCTACGTATAGTAATAGTTTTAGATGTATTATGGCTCATCATCATTCATCAAACACTTGACGGCAATTACTGAGGCAGTGCAATTTCCCTTCCATCTTTCATTATTGAGAGACACACTTAGTTCGGGTTAACAATGTATGGAGTATCTAAGGCTAAAGCATTGCACAATGTCCTACAGAATTATTGAACCTTGAAAATAAGGTACGTAACACTTTTTCAAATGCGGTTTTAGACTACATAAATCGAATGCGTTATACAACAACAATTTTACATGAAACTGGATTTATCCTTAAAAGCGATGGGTCAACTTGCTTGTTTTTTAAGGATTTTGGATTAAAGATTTCTTGCTTAAATGAGTCTGCATTATTCATTTATAGATATGGTTATCAATATAAGAGCTATTATACATCAAAAGAAAATAATAAAAAATGCAGAAGCGTTTTTTTGTTGATATATTTAAATACTTTATCATTATCCTAATAGGAAAAAATTAGTAATATTATTTTGAAACATTATCCTCTGACAGATTCGACCCCGCCTAAAACGTATAAAATATGTATATTTAAATAAAAGTTTGCTATTTTTTTAAATTGTGTTTTTATTTGAAATTATCTCGACTAAAATATTTCATTACCACCATTGATTTTTTCGAAAATGTTTTAATACATATCGAATATGATGGTAATCTATAATATTTTCAACTCTTCCAACAATGACCACTCTTTTTAATTTTGGAATCAATATAGTAATACAAACTTTAAATCAAAATTTTCCTTGTTGCTCATCAGCGCACAAACGTTTTTCATGTCTTATTGAACGTTTCGTGTTAAAAGTTAAAACCCGCAAATCTTTGTTTTTGTTTAGATCTTCTTAATAATTGTTCTCTATCATCAAATGTTTTAAAAATATCAATCTGACACAGGAATAAACTTGTTTTTGTCTGATCGCTAATTATTGATGAATGACTGGTGTGAGTACCAGAAACCCCGAAATTTCACGATTTAAATCTCTGGGTATACTTACAAAATTGGTGCTATTACGGGAAAACTTTATGAAATGTTGCAAATTAAGTGATATCGGTCAATACCGATACGTCAATACGCTATTTTTATTATTATCATTCAATCATGCAATTTGTGTTGAGTATATTGATCGGAAAATTAACTATTAGTAATGAAAAACTGAAGTAGTTTTATTCATCGATCAAGCATCAGTTATTTTTATTGCATTTTGTAAGCACAACACGCCGCATAATTTGATGCACAACGTATAAACGTATATGTATAGCGTTAAATGTCCAAAAAAAACACGATTGTGTAGAGTGTATAAATCGATGCTGTATTGATAATATCAATATATACGATGGTCAAAAAAAACACGCGATTATTGAATCATTGATCAGTGTTACTAGTGTTACCACCCTCAAGATTACACCACATCATTATCATCATCATCACCAACCAACAACATCAGACCACACAAGAGCATCAACGGCACACAGTCAAAGAGGATAAGAGGCCTAACCTCGGTAGTTGATACCACGTAAACGATGAAAAACACCAAGCAAGAATACATATCCATTTCATCAAATTAATTAATTAAATTATTTTACATACCTCCATCATTCTGTGTAGAATGTAGAATCTCTATCAAACTGAAATAAATTATCGATTAGTCAAAGTAACATTGAACCCATCAAACATAATATTTATATAAATAATATGTTATTATAACAATTAAGTAATTTGTTTCAACTTTAATATTTGAGTAATCATCATATCCATGACACGATACTAAATTTAACTTCCGGATTTTTTATTAAGACAATTATTTAATGTAAATATACTGCTGTAGGTCCTTCAACTTATTTTTTTCATTTCTCAGCCTATTTATAAGTTAACATGAAACTTCCGTTAATTAATATTTTTTTAATATAATTAAGCTTGCGTAAATTATTAATTATATTTACAAACATAAAATACGAATGATAAGTAAGAGTGCGTCTTCTTCTTTGTATAAGATTTTAAATATTCTTATTTATTGATTTCGCTATTTTGCGCTTCTTGAATGATCTGAAGGGATATTTTAACAATAATAATTGATGGTCATTCAAAAAACGAAAAAATATCCAGGTCACAAGCCATGCGTAAAAATGGAGATTTTCCATTCAAAAAGAAACTTCTTTTATTATTGAGCTCACGGATAACTTTCAAGTGATTTTGAGATCGCAAAATGTTACTATACAATGTCATTATTTGGTTGTGTTCTCTGAAGACCTTTCTGATTCTATCCAGAGTTATCGTTTCTTTTTCAAACATTTCCAGTTGCCACGTAAGCTTCCATTTATTTTCATTTTAAACAAACAGGTATGTTGCCCTCCTTTTAGTGTGTATTTCTTTATCACGTCTATTGATACAACTTTATAATGAAGAGGAAAGTATTGATTCAAGGAATAAATATACGTGTGAGATTTATATGAATATTTAAAGTAAATTTATTTTCCTTAATGAGGCGTAAAAAGAGATGGATAAGTCCCCTTAATCCAATACCGAAAATTAGGTTATAATATTTATTACAATGGTCTCATTAAAGTGATAAGGGCCATTTAAATTACATATTGAGAGACAGTGAAAGATTTACCAGTTCTTTTAAATTGTATACACATGGTTTGATATACTTTTAATAATTTTAATGTTTTTTAATTTACATATAACAGATAAATTTGTGTATTATTCTTAAATGTACATCAATAAAAATAACGCGAATAATTGATATCGATAAGTTTGTACATCTTAGAATAAAAATGATCTCCCCCGTGGATCTGTTTGCTAAGTCGTGTGGTGGGTTTGCATTGACGGGTCAAACGTGAGGCCACATTCGTGATTTTGCTCATATTCTAGTATCTGAAACATATAAAAATATTTTTTCAATCGACACTATTAACAGGACATAACTTTATACCGACAATACTGAAATATTCAAATAAAAATACCATGTAAAAGGATTCTACGAAATTCCCTAATTAATTAATTAAAACTTATCCTTTCTTTGCATTATAATTAAACGAAATTTTGCAATTTAATAAATAAGTATTGTTTCTATAAAAAAAACCTTAAAAAAATATTTCTCTATACCAAAATTGCAACAACTATCACCCTGGAGTTTAGTTTAGAATCAAAACATATTATTTGTTAAATATTTCCATATTCAAATTTTACAATAAAATAGTTTTATTTATTTTTGAGGATTTGAAGTTAGTTGATTCATAATAAGATTTGTAAATTTATATTTACACAAACTGAAAAAAACGGTTTTAATGATAATCTCTTAAATGTATTATTATAGTTTCGCCCAGCTAAAAAAACTCTTGAATTGTTAGTTGTTTAAACAAACGAATTTTATTGTTTACAAAAAATACTCACAATCTATGTGTTTTTTTTTTCGTCTCACTTTCCCGCCCCTTGACCAAGCGCTACTGCTTGGACGTCAGTAATATCCTGAAAAAAAACATTTTTTTTAGTGGCAGTATACAATACAAGATAGACTTCTAAGTGTCAAATCGTGGTAAATTATTTCGATATGTATCTAAAAATATAATATGCTATGTAATATGTTAAGTGCGTATTTAGCTAAACGACTCTAGCTTTGGTTCCAAATATTTGTCATTTCGAAAACTAATTCTGTAGAATGTAGAAATATGTAAGATAAATTTTGTGTTGAGTGTCTCATTAAAGAATATATATACATTGCGCGACCATTAATTCGTACATAAGTGACAATTAAGATAAATATTTTGGATACACAAAGTATACAATATTATCTGTAAATATAAAACAAAATTATTATAAATAATTATTTTCATTGTAATGAAATTAAAGGTATGGTAAAAATTTGTTCCACATTTAAATATAATGTTTTACGATCAAGACGGGTTTTGAAAAAGCGTAGTATTAAAAACAAAATCAGTCCTGGTTTTTAAATATAATAATATTACTATGTATTGCTTATTTTAGGCGTACTTCAATTTATTGTGTTCTTATTAAATGCAACTGAAATTAAATAAGCCGTATTTAATTCAATTAGAATTCATTTGCATACCTACTGAATAATCACAATCATAGTATGCTTAGTCGAAAGACTTAGTTGTCGCCATAAGGAAAAATACAGCCAACTGTGAGAAGGATGGCAGTATAATTTGACTCATGAGGAAAATCGTGTCGTAAAATACATAATTGAAAAAATGTTTTTAAAGGTTCTTTTAAATTTTTTTAATTATTCACTTTTCAGTTGTGAATTCTTGGTGGAAAAGCATTATATTTTTAAAATAAGACACAATTTGTCTTGTATTCGTGAGTAGTGTAGCATTTGAAAAAAAATGATTATTCACACCATTATAATCATCCCAATGGTTTGTTTATCATAATGCTTGGCCTTAGATAAAAATATTGCAAATGTCAAATATATTATTTGATATCTTTTTACCAATTTATACACATATATATATACAGGTCTTTTTTACTCACAAATATGCTATTCAGTAAAACAAAAATTACCTTCTCGAAAAACGGCTTTGGTGTCTCGGTCTCATCAGCAGCAGGGCGATAATAAATACCATCGGGAAGTTTGCCATCGTCATTTACTTTTTGAAGGAAAAACAGTGCAGGATTACGTCTTCTAGGGTCAGGTAATGTCTGTTCGGTCAAACCATTATCTTCCTGGTCTTTTCCTTCGGTTCCAGCAGCTGGATTTCCATTCCTTGGGAGAGTCAATATGTTGACCAAGTAGACTGTCTTTGGTTTTTGCTCATCCACAGCTCGGCCTCCTCGTCCTCTCTCGCTCTCCGGTAAGGATTGTACTCTCGTTATTTCAGTATCTGGTCCACTACTTTGAGATGACACTAACAGAGTCCCGAAAGTAAATAATATAAAAAACGTTTTTATGTCCACCATCTTGGTTATTTGCAAAAGCTGGAATGTACTAGCCCGTTCAAATCAACAATGCGCTATTTATATAGAACGAATGTTTACATCGCTATAAATGCGAAGCAAAACTCGTTTGAGAGTTGAAAAAAAGATATCGATGAATATTTATGGCATTTAGTTATATACATACGTTTTTAATGAAACACGATGCATTTTTTTCTAAACACGTGAGATCAGCATCTTTTTGTAATATTCGTAGTATTGATCTGTACCACATCAATATTTTTTTTGTTATAACGTGAAAGAATAATATCATAATAATATGCTTACAGCACCTAATTAACGTAAAAAAACCAATGAAAATAAGAATCAGATTAAAATAATAATTGAGTCAAGCATTTTGTGTTTCTTGTTAAAACTTATTAAATTAATAACTATCATAAAAATTAAGGACAAGTCAGTCTAAATATTTTTTTTCTTCTACTAGCTAAGAAATAGGATTGGCATCTACGTCTGCTCCACATATAAACAAATAGACGCTATATTTACTATACCCGATACTTTAATAGATAAGATTTGTTGCCTAGTGTTTTATTTTTTGTTTCGAAAACTCTAATATTATTGAATTGTTTATCCTATCATAGGTATTAGAATATAATAAATTATGATTGTGTTTTATTTAAAGTGATCTAGATAAAAAAAAACATTATATAATCCTGCAATGTTAATAATTAAAATAAATTATTATTGTCTCATTTATTCCTAGCTAACGTTCACACCCTGATCGTACCTATTCCAAGCCAGAACCGTACCCCTATCTGGTTTCATCTTGGAATGGATACAAGTCCAGCGTGGCGAGGATTGTTTCAGGAATTTAGAGTTTCATTATTGTTTTATATGACCTATTTTTAAAATGACAATTTTAACAAATTATTTCGAAGATCTGTACAGCGGACATAGCACTTAGTATTAGCATGCATTTTTCTGTTTTATATCTCGAGGAAATATCTCATACAGCTTCCTATCATTAGAACTTGTGCTCCAGTTATTAATGGCCATAGACAAATTTTTTTGTAGGTAATTGGATAAATAAAAATGTAGCACGATATTTGATGGCATTTGGCCGCCTTACCGATGTGAATATACATACATTTTTTTGCATTTGGTACGTTCCTTTCAAATAGATTCATGGTACAATAGTACATCTAGTACAGATTTATTTAAATTGAAAAGGAACAAGAATCATCCACAGTTCATTATGAATTGTGAGTGATTCATAAGAATTTTAAAGATTTGAATGGCACGCGGATTTTGTATTTAACATTTTGTAAAAGCTTAAATGATTGATTGATTCATGATCACATTGAATCGTGACTTTGCAGATCATGACTATTTGATTGTATGTGTTTTATACAATTAAATTACCATATATTTTCAAACGTTAATATAATTCTGTACAATATAATAGATGTGAGAATGTTATATCGCATTGAATTGTGAATCATTAATTTCCGCGTAATTGCTGATAACAAAACTTTAAAACAAAAACAACAGTCCTGACAAGATCATTGAAAAGTTTATATAATATTATATATTATAAAAAGTTGTGATCTCATCTCAAAGTCTTGAAAAAATAACATAACAATGTTTCCATGCAAGCAGTAGTTGAAATTTGCTGTCAACGTAGGTTACCAGAATTAATGGTATTTGACAGTCACATGTCACCTAAAAAATATAGACAATCCTTAACAGACCATCTTCGTTTCACAATCCAGATCCCAATTTAATATTTTATCATTCCAATTTTGACATAATATCTTATTTTGAAATATATTTAATGATAGCGATTTATAAATGTACTTGTTTGATATACAGTATACCTATATATATACATATATACTTTTTTCCGATTGGGTAATTGTCTTACGGTTTATATTTTCATGACAACGATATCACTAAGATCAAGTAAAAATGGGTTAGGTTATGTCTTTTATGGGGAAAAGTGTATTCAGTTACACTAAGCATATATGTAGATCACTTTATCCAGACGACAAGGAGTGGATCGACAGCGTTTGAAAAAAATACTTGAAGATACCATACAATTTGAAGTAAAACATTAGGTACATCCTAGTTAGGATTGGAAGCTTCGAAGGGAATTGCATGATGTAGGAAATGGCAATAACTCACTGACTATTAAAATATACATCTGGAATGGAATGTATGAGAACTAATTGGTCACTTAACCTATATATTTTGTGGAGAGAGTAAGGTTACATGCTCGGAATATTGAAATAAATATTGTTTATCGTTAATCTTTAGGGGAAAGGTAATAAATACGTCATATAATGTTACTCTGAAATTACATTTAGTTAATAATAATTTATTTCGTACATCGTAAAAATTCCATTAACAGTAGAACCTATTCTATGCTAGTGTTATTATTATAATATAATATTTTGATTTATACTTTCAACTAATATATACGTTTATTAACAACTGTTAGCATGTGTAAAATAAATGCCCGAATCGCCCTCGGGGCATCACGACAGAGCAAAACAAAATACTTTTCCTTCCAAGAACCTATTCATTAATTCTGTTTATTTGATACACTACATTATGACATATTATTTTTTTTATCCCATGATGCGTCAGAAGAACCCAATCCACCACAGACAGGTACAACTAATTTTATGATTGGATATTTAATTAACTTCCAAATGTGGTGAGTATTATAATAGCCTTCCTATTTTTTTTTATTTCGATTCATTGGGTTTTTATTGTATCATTGTATTAATAATAATTTATCAATTAAGAAATGTGTTTGTATTTCAGAATCTTCAAATTGACATTATGATTGATTTAATCAAACACTCGTGTAGATTGATTGGTGGTGACAATCAATTATGTTTCGGGAAGTAAATGAGAGTTAACGCTTACAGAAAAATAGCTCTTATGTCATTACGACTTCTGTTCCAGTTTATGTTACCCGAGTTGTTATTTTTGGTCAATTTTCAAATATCCTATTTTATCGACTGCGTGTCAATATTGAAAATTAAATAGAAAAAGTTATATTTTATCATCCTGTTATTTCAGCACTGAATTTCTTGACTGCGCAACCGGTTTGAATCGGGAAGCCCGCTACAGGATTGCCGTCCACACACACTGGCTTCCCGATACTAACTCGGTTTGCGCAGTTAAGTTTGAGGTAAAGCATGAACGTGTGGCCACGCTTTTTAACAAAAAATCGTGTCGAGACAGCATTCCTAAATAATATCTCCAAGTCTATGGGTTACAAAAACTGTGAAGGATAAATTTATTATGCAATAAATCTTCATAGAAACTTCCTGGTTTAAATAGAGAAAATTTACGAAATAAAATATATTGATGAATTATTACCATCATAAAGAATATTTTAAGAAAAATATACATTGTAATTCTTCCTTGTTTTTTAGATAACAGATACTCAATTTTTACTACATTAAAACAATTGATTTACGTATATGAATGAAAGGTTAGTAATTCCATAAATAATTCAAAATGGTAAACAAATGTATTACCAAACGGGCTCAAGAAGATGTCCGTCCATATTATTATTTTTCTTCGAGATACACAGCGTTCTTACCTTGACATTGGTTGACCTTGACAGTGCCACCTGAGGATAAGCGAAAAGAAGGAAAAGTGGGGATCAGACGTTGCCAAAACTCACTACACAAATACATACTACATTATGGATTAATTGGCGATCGTCTTATTGTTATTCTTCTATAATAGATACTTCACCCCAAGAATGGATATCTTAATGATTTAATTTGGAAAGATACATATTATAAATTCATGACGAGCTGAAAAAATAAACATGATTTACTAGGTATATGGTATATATTATGCATAATTAATTGATATAAAATATGCATAAATTATTTTAGAATATTACAAAGCTGCCGTTTTTATAATAATAAAACATTTTGTTTATTTATTGTAATAATAGTAATCATACAAGTAAAAACACCATCTTCTTGCAGTGTATCGAAGTTTTTGAGATCTCAGTAAATATTCAACGTTTAGTCATAATCAAGTTTTAGAACCATTTGCTTAAAAAAAATTTTTTTTTTGGTGCTTTGAGTACATATTTCAGTACAAGTTTCATGAACAAGCTTGTAGATCGCCGATTAAAAGCATCTGTTTTACTTTAAGCAGTCCCGTATATATTTGCTAACCTCTATATACTAGAAATTACGTTCACTAATAATAAAGATAGTATGTGAGTTTTTTCTCAAATATATAATCTTAGTGAAAATTGAAGAGATAATTAAAATATACTCAAAAAATTGGTCACAATCTTGTAAGATATGAAAAATAATTACTATCTTTTACAAATTGTTTTATTTTACATACGAAGCACCTTTTTTTAAAGTAATATTTACCGATTTACCGGTACATATTTATTGATTTTGTTGGTACAAATTGTCAAAATATAATTTTTGATATTTACTACTACTAACCATTGGTCTTATAAGAAATTTAAAAAAAAATGTACAGTATAAAAACCATAAAGTTTATATTTTACATTTTTCAGTTAAACCGTATATAGAACCGGTTTCGTTCAACTAGTGAGTAACGTCAGTTTAAACGGCTTCTACCACAAGCTCGGTGAAATCGTTCCGCCTTATTAAATAATACTAGTAGAATAAATTGTCGTGTGTAACATGAATTGTGTCTAATTTTGAAAAATCAAATTACAGTGAACATGGCATTTTTATAAAAATTGTGTCATTACTTATTTCCTGACATCAGAAGGATAAAAACGATGAAAATATATAAAGCCTAAGTATAAACCACAAGGATAAGTTTTGGATTATGTGACTAATACAGTATTAAGTAAATTTCTAAGTGTAATACCATTTATTCTTAAAAATATTGATATAAATAATTTTAAGGAAGGGTACAACAAATTACGTTCAAGTAGAATATGTGTACAGGGAAGTTTGCAAGACCTTTCACTTTTATTTTATTTTAATACAGTAAAAGTGAATCAGTTCTTAAATATCTTTGATTAGGAAGCAAGACAGTAATATTAAAATGTTTTTATTTTCATCAGACAAAATTATCCTAAAATATTTTATGGCGCTATATTATTTTTATTGTAATCAAACAATTCGTATCAAATCAGTCCATAAATAATATAAATAAAACTGGTAACATAACTTCAACATATACGTTCATTTGTAGATTTTTCGATTTACAATCATTTTAATATCAAAGGTTCAAAAGCATAAATAAATAGTAACTATCGATTTGTTAATATCTCTTCCTGCATGGTTGATTCTGTTTCATAACGATTGTAGTTGACCTATTCATGAAGAGAAATCCTTTGGTTTAAAATTCAGTGTAACTGTAAGGCGTTACACAAGTCTCATCCAATTGTTTTACATTTAATGCATGAAATAAATAAATAAATTATTAAACTTCTATTCTAATCCATTGGTATTCACTGGGTCGTCTCTTAGGTTGACGTTGCCACCTGACTGCGTTCTGAGGTACAGTTTGTGACTGTGGGTATTGTAGATTTCTTTGCCTATTAGTACTCAGTCCAGGAAAGACGATAGGTATTGTATTTCCTCTGCCGGTACTAACCTGCGGTTGGAAACCGTGTTGTGGGGCATAATTTGGCTGTCCACCAAAGACGTTTTGATAATTAGAACCACCATTAACCCCACTACCCGAATTAACTGCTGCAAGTGACTGGCTATTTGCAGCGCTTCCAGAAAATCCATTTGAGTTGTGTGCTACTCCACCGCCTGCAGCTTGGCCGACGGCACCGTTCCCGAAAGCTCCCGATGCACTTTGACCGTTAGCGAATGTCTGGCCTGGATAAGAACCAGCATAGCCAGAACCTTGTCCGAACGCCGATGATATTCCTTGGAGTCCGAAAGATCCCGCTGCACTTTGGCTTTGAGCGTTACTATTGGAAAATCCTTGGCCCAAGATGCTGCCTCCTGTTTGCGATGCTGATCCTGAAGATTGTGCAGATGAAATTCCTTGGATTCCAGCTGAGAAGCTCGACGACTGGCTACTCGATTGGCTGCCGCCGAACGAAGATCTGAAACAGAAATTATGCTAAATTCAACGCCAGAAAACAATATATGATGTTAAGTTATTTATTATGGATAAAAAATGCGCGGATTGACGTCATTGAATTGATATAATATGATAGTATTTATAGAAAGAAAGCAGCTCAAAACATGTCATAGCTCATAGCCTTCAAGCATCGATGAAAGTGAGGGGGCTAAAGAGACTCAGAGCAACAAAACAAAAATGGTTTTGTAACAATATTCAAGTTATTATTAATTTATTCTACTTCACTTTTCACGTTTGATAATACGAGATTGACGAATTTCATGAAAAATCGGTCTATTCAGAAACAAAATTTCTTTTTCACGTTGCTTAATCTGTCGGGAGGTGACGATATTATTTATGTAACTTTCTGTAGAGACGTTAAAACATTTATAGTTGGATTTGAAGATAATGAAAAACTTTAGCGTTGGCTTTGAAACTATATTCACGTAATAATTTTTTAGGTGTTAATATATATTTTAGTGTACATCAAATATAATTAGAAAATTTTCAATCTTTCATATTTGTTTTATGGACATTATAATATTTAACAAAACTACGGTACCTTCATATTACATATATTATTACCATACGACTATTACACGGCAAACAAACATTAATTTAAGTGGGGTCGGTGAGAAAATTATAGTGAAGTCGCTAGTATGTTTTCATCTCCTAAAATACTGCGTAGATGCAATAGCAAAACAAATACTCAAGAATAAATCGTTATTAATATCTCGAATGTTTGTAAAACCAGTTTTTTGCTGGTATGCATTTTTGTAGTTTGTCATCATTGGGACGAAAAGTAGACAGCCAAAAGGAGGATTTAGTCTATCATAATAATAGAAAAATTGTTAGTTGGTTTTCGCCTGATTCTATCAATTAAAACTATCACTTAACTTTAATTCTAATATCACTGTGCTAGATTGAGAATTGAGAGCATCTGGTTATATACATTTCAAGGATACGTTATTTTAAATTATATATTCCAAACCAAGTCAAACTATTTTATTAGTCAACAAAGTCTTATTTTAATAACTAAAACGTTTCCAATGCATATCACTTAAAATTCTAAATTTTCATTTCCTGGTTAATAAAATATCTTTGTATACGGCTTACATCATATCTTATTTGAAAAACATTTAATTTAAACACACCTTTATACTGATATTTTATTTTCGTCTTTGCAATTTATCAATTAAGTATAATGTTAGTATCTAAATATTCGTCTACCAGTTTTATAGATACACCTTCGTTAAAATAATTGGTGAAATATACTTTTAAATTTTTTTTAATAACGGTTGATTAATTAATATAAATTTATTTTCTTACCCTAATATACTTTGGCTCCCTCCAAAACTCGAGGCCTGGCTGGACGACTGAGACACTTGGAATCCTTTGCTGACTCCACCAACAGTAACACTGTGACTTCCCGCGTGGTTAGCTCCGGTCAATCCGGAAAAGCCATGGCTAAAACTCGCGGAAAATCCACCATCTTCCGTTTTTGACAGACCATATCCGTTCGAGAATCCGAGTCTCGGAGCTACATCACCGTTCACACTGTCCACTTTGCCCTTTCTCGACTTGAGATTGTCACTTTCCTGTCGAGTAAGGGTCGTCGGATCATTTTCAAGGTGATCGAGTACCGGCAACACGGGTGGAGTAATTATGTTTTCGCTTTCATCCGGTTTGCTATCATCCACGAAGTATATTCGACCGTCGTCAGTCGATACCAATTTCTGTTGCAATTTGTTCACAGGTATGGCGTCGATATTTTGTAATGAAACGAAAACCACCAAGAGCACTGTCGCCTTAATCATTTTGCCGGAATGATCTGTCATTGTGTCCACTAAAATTAACACTAAACACTGAACAAATAGAGTTCGGCTTTAAAATGCTAGCGAGAAGGTCGCATAAGCGGGCACTTAGCATTCATGTCCACGCGGGCGACGCTTATGAGTGAGGTTGCTAGCAAAGCTGCCGCGCCGGACATACATATTAGGACGATTCCGTGAGTAATTTGCCTTCAGAAAACCCCAGACCTGTTTCTCAATAATTAAGCTAGAAATTCCACAGGTACTTACTCAGAGAACGAAAAAATCAGATCTCGCGTCATTTTGAACCGGCGAACACGATCAGTAACGCCTGACGGCGAACGCCCACCATTACTTTCTATCGACTCCGTACTTCACTTTTATATTTATTTTTTGTGCTGGAGTTCACTAATAATGCATAATAGATATAAGATTAGCATACTTGATTGCGTAATGCTTATCCTTAGAAAAGACAATGACATCTTATAAATATTTAATAAACGTAGGATGTATAAGTAAGTAAATATGCAATTTTAGTTTTGAATGCATGTTGTAAGTTTTATACATACATTATTTTCATTGGAAGTTTATCGTATATATATTATTAAATTTTGATGAACCATAGCAGTTTTTTGAAATTATTAAACTTTATTCAATACTTGGTATAATTTATTAGAGATCGACCAGTATCAAAGTTAATTTTCATTAATATCTGTTGAAAATTCCTTTCAATCAATATTGATAACCATTTTTCAAATCTCTTTAAATTTTATTCGCAAACAGCACCCAAACCTCAAAATAGTATCAATTATTCTAATAGAACATATTGCTGATTAATTTCATGAATTTGGTTTTAGTTTATAGTTGAAGTATGCTTCTTCACAAAGAAAGAAAAATACTGTCAATTACTAATTAATTTAACCAGTTTTATTCTTAATTAAACATTTATTCTAAACAATTTCTGCTGAATAAGTATAATTTCAAGAATTTTAAGTCATTGATGATTTTTTAACGAAAATTTGATTAAAACCATTTACAATCCCCGAACTCATAAATTAATATTTTTGTGATGTGCCGGTGAACGATTTACTTGATGGTCAGTTGCAAGGTTTATTTCAATACATTGCGACCAATATAAGTACAATATTCAAACACCTATTTAAAATTTGGATTATTGAGAATTTGTACACTTCCATGTATTTTGTCACTAACGACCCGGGTTTCGCCTTTCGGCATCTTCAGGCATTCGAGCACACGAATGGACTCGAACTGAGAGACAGTAAACAGTGTCTAACGCTTATATAGAAGATATTCTAGAAGAAATTCTCAATAATCCAAATTTAATATTGAAATTCCATCAAGCACCCTCAGTCGATGTCTTAAATTATACCTATTTAAAAGTTACTTACATGTTCCGATCAAAGAAGATGTCGTTTGAAAAAGTCTAAGACGCATAAATATATAACTCGTGAAATGGTGGGAAGGGGGGCTTGTGTGGTATTTAAAAATTATCATAAAATAATAATTTTACCAGTCAAAATTGGAGGGGGTTGCACATATTGCCAAATAGCCCCTGTGATCTAGAATAATTTGCATGCCACTCCAACCATCAACATTCTTCGAGTACTCCTTATCGAGGATGACAGTATTAAATTAATAAAATTTCCTTACCAATGCATTTATTCTGTAATAACTATTTTTAAATATAAACAATATGTTGAAAAAGTGTATGGCTGATGTTCCTTTATGATTTTCAAGAATTTTGTGGAATATTTTGAGTAGGCAGGCCATATAAATATGGCGCCCATGGTTTAATACGTTTTTCATTATGACATATAGATGAATATTGACAAAATAAACTATGAAATAGAAAATTAATATTCATAAAACATATCTATAGATATAATTAGTAAGATCAGTGACAATAAAATACAATAAAGAATCTAAAGCCGTTGATGATATTAAAATACGAAGCGGCAACACTTACACAAATTATGTGAATAAACTATATGCTGAATATTTGGCTAAGAATGCAAAGAATAATTTCATATTAACACTATCAGTCCGGCCAAAATCAGGTAAAACAACACCTGTGCCAGGCCCATTTTTAAAGAAATATCATTTTTCTTAAGCGTTTACTAAAAGTGTTATAACTATGGAAATAGTTGATGAAATCACATGAAACTTTTTGAAATTGTTTAAAACATTTTAATATTTAATTTTTGTATTGTTAAAATTGCCAACTTCCTTTTGTGAAGAGCCACACGACAATGTGTACACGTTTACCGAGTCTCACCCTTTTTCTTGTGCTTTGCATACACTTTGCATGTTCTATAGGGCTTATTTTTTTTCTGTTGACAATATCAATATGTGCTTAGACATATCCCCCGACAAACTGTCTTGTAGATCTTGTAAAACTCTAGCTCAGAGTGTACTCGGTGTCATCGTAATATCGTCTCCAGAAGGGGGAATATTAAAGAACTAAAATTAGATTGAGATTTTAAGTCGACAAAATCAAAACCTATTTTGACAATAACACAAATTAGATGACTGTTTTGGAAAGTTTTAAGTCTTGACTATAATTAAAACCAAGATTCCGTTGTAATACGTATCGCTTGATGACTCAAATATGACTGTTTTTGATAGGCTGGTCTATCATATGAAAACACGGTTCGGGGACTCAATGTGTTAAATCTTTATTATATTATAAAGGTTCATATACATCAAAACGTTCAATGTTGTCTTTTTGGTAAAAATTGAGTTACTATAAATTCATCTGCTTAAATTTTTTAAAACATTCTAGTATTGCAATTGATTTTATTTCAAGTACAACGCAAACCATCAAAAAATAATTGGTAGTCGAAAAGTGGAGAGAGAAGAAAACGATGCTGGTTTAAGTTGTAATTTAAATATACTTTCTCTACCATATACGAACATTTCATAAAAAAAACTTTTCAAAGTGCTTAGTTAATATTGAAATTTCTATATAACAACTAGAATAGTCAAATCAAATCAGTATTTTAATTTCAAAAATAAAATTGAGATAACATCGGGATAAAAATGACATTTCCAAAATTAATATTGACGGTTATGAATAATTCTCCAGCAATATGGATTGGAAATTTAAATTCATAAGCTACTATAGACGACCATTAAATTACATGTGATTTACATAAAACTCTGATATAATATGTAATCCCAAACCCAACTTGATTTTGTAATAATAAATATGTAAAACTGGTGCCATCATTAAAAATATTTTATAAACTTTACCTATTTTGCTGGCGTCAATATAACCAGGAAGTTGGGGTTATTTCCATACTGACAAAAATACATAAGATTGTATTTTATAGTGTTTTTTGATGTGAAAATATGCGCATTTTACCTACATAATAGTTCAAACTGCATTATTGCATATTTCAATAGATTAATAATTTCCACGCATGCTCGCATTGAAATATTTCTGTCTTCCAATTCACAAATTCACTCCATAGATTCAATCGTGTTTAAAAATAATGTATTTCTGAAATAAAATGTCAAATATTTTGAGAATGCTTTAAAATACGATTCATAATTACTATACACTATCCAAAGCATCTACGGGAATAATTAAGTGTTCGATGGGTTCGGCGGATACTTAGTGAAAAATCATTTTCAATATGAAGTTAAAATTGATTAAATTTTTCTAACTTCCGAGTACATGTACGTATCGTAAAGAATATCTATATCATAGGTGTTTATTCAAATTTCTCAATTATTGCATGTATCATTAATTAAGGATTGGGGTGGGTTTACCGTTTACTGGTTTTGAATCTTAAAATTTAGATTGAAGTATTTTCATGATATTTCAAAATGGAATATATTTTCATGCTCAGAAGTATCCACCTTAATCTTTCAATGCGGCATCCTCTTAAGTAACGACATACCTATGTTTTGAATTTGTCCTTTCATGTCCGTGGACATTACTTTCTGATGATGAATACAGTCAAATAAAGCAAAGCTTTTATGCCTGGAATACACACTACTTATTACAATGTCATCGTAATCACCTACTTGACGCTTATGTAATTTTTAACAACATCTAGAAATTTCAGTACTAGTTTAATAGTGTTATTAGATAGGAGATATGAGCATAGGAAATCTTTATTTAAGATAGCTGCAAGATAAAAATTTAGTTAAAATCTGATATAAAAATAGCCACCAGAACATAAGCCCTGAGATTATAATAATATATGGATATGTTTTTTCCAGTTTTACGCGGCTGTTTTATTTTTATCTCAAAAGATACTTTTAAAGTTCAATTTAAGATGCTTTGCTTTTCATATATATATAATATTATATACATGTTACCGTTTATAAAGGATTTCACTGCTAAATTATATAACTAGAATGGATATATGTTTATTTGGTAGTAATATCAACCGATGATAAAACTTTTGTGTTAAAACTATATGTTTATATATTTTCTCCATTTCTCGGGATGGCATTAGGATACTTGATGTTTCGTAGATCCAGATTCAAGTTTGAACCGTGAACTGAGTGAGGTCAACCACCTCTATGTGTCTGTTATTCCGACAACCTGTTATTCTATTAAACATTTTTTATATATTTCATATTACTTCATTGGTTTGTTTTTTTTAATCTTTGCTTATTCTGCGTCTTGGGTTTTCTTGGTAGTAAAGACACTGTATAAATTACCAGTGTCTAACAAGTTGGCAAACGTCAACAATGTATGTAATGTATAGACCAGAGATTCATAAAATGTGATCAGTCAAACAACATTGAACTTATTTAATACACCAAAACTTAAAGATATTTAAAAATTGTTTATTGTGCGACAACCCGCACAATCCATTGGGTCGCGAACCATATAGGAGCTAACTTTGGCCTGAGTAACTCAGCTGTTAGAACGCTATTTAGCTAGCAATAGGTTTCAAGCTCAATTTCTGCTAAGTTTAAATGTTATTTTTTAACATTTGATCCCAGGAATGGTTATAATTTTTTTGATTAACCTTTAGTTTATTTGACTTAAGCGGAACATTTGCAATTTGCTGCATTTGCAAAATACACACTTTTTATCCTTTTTCACTTTTAAGGTGTTAACTGTCAATTCTTGGTGGAAAGACATTATATTTTAAAAAATAAAACACAATTCATTTGTACTACTTCCACATATTTATAATGATCAGGATTTCATATTTCACATATTTCTGATCATTTTATCCTTTTTGTGTGGAGGGCTTACACAAATACTTATAATAACGTCAAAAATGTTTACTATCATCTAAAAATCATTTTTCATCGGTGTATCGACTTGTGGATAACTGAGTGTTGAATACTGACCATTGAACAAAGATGAGTGCGCTTGGCAGCGTTGAAGATCGGTGTTGAAGATTGAAGAGAAGTTGAAATTTTTTATTAATGAATGCAAAATTCTGACAGATACTGAAAAAATGCACCAAAATATATGTATTGAAAAGATTCTACTGATTGTAAAGATCTGCAATGTGGTAGAGGGATCTAATTGTGAACTTATCGAGAATCAGGACAAGAAAATTACCAAGTACTGAAAATTAATTTTAGCGGTATTTCCTTTCACTTTTGTTAAACATGAAATCCATTCTTCCTTGAATGTACCCAGTGTTTCTGTGGAACTGTTTTCAACACGTACCTGCTAGGGAATCCAACTGAAATATTCGAATATTTAATATCCGAAGGAAACCTGAAAAAACGATAAATGCGAAAAAAGGTGAATGCGGGAAAATCTTCTATTATTTTCAGTCTCTCAGCTAGAGTCCAACTTTCTTCATACGGGACATTTCAGTTTGAAAGTCTATGCGAAATACTAGACAAAAAATAACACTGACCGGCTCAGCGTATCGGCTGAACAGTCATCAACGAAAATAGTATGAGCTAAAATCATAACAACAAGACAACGCTTGCAGACTTCGAGTCTCGTTGTATTTTTACGATAGTGGTTGAATAGAGTAGAATGTGCTTATGAAGGCGATGATAAATATACGCCAAAAATAATATATAACGATAAAATCTGTATCGAGACAGCAATAGCGACTGATCAGAGTCGTGTGTACTTCTGAGCGGGATGACAAATATTCCATAAAAACGATTAATCGGGGTAATATTTGTGAAGGGACCACAATATTTAATCAATAAATCGAGGGAAACGATAGATTAGGGAACGATGAATGAGGGATTATTTAACATTGTTCTTAGAGGTGGCAGGAACTATATAGAATGAATACATGAGGGAAAACGATATGCCAGGGTTACACTGTAGGTACACGAGGTTAAAATAAAATGTAATTTCTCATGCTCTTCAAATTTAATATTAAGTTTTTCTTTACTCCAAAAAGATTTAGAATTTATAAAAAAATCATTGAAATAAAATAGAAATTCCACGAAAAAAAGTTGACAGCATAAACAATGTTATTTTATGAAATATTTTACCATCCACAGCAAAAACTTCATGCAAAATTTATTGACAATAATTTTGTAAACTTCACAGTACATACTTGGAATCAAAATATTATTTATGATGAAATTTTGTTTTATTTTTTAACATGAGCTTTCAGCAGGCGACCAGATTGCCTATCTAGTCGTTGGGATAATTTATTCACAGACAAACTAAAAAACAACAATGTTTGGTTTTTTCCCCAGACAAGTATTTTTCCATAGCATACAATTTTTTTTATTCAAAAATAAAGCTGTAATTATGCTAATTAGTATCGGACATTTATTTTTCTCTTCATATATTTTACTACTGTCACCTGTGAGAAAACATCAGAAGTTTTTTTTTAGCAAAAGCTTTTTAAAACAAATATTTTAAAATTTTTGTTCTTTTCTCTGTGGATTCTAAAAAACATGAAACCCGGCTACTTCAAAACTTCAGAAACGACACAAAAAAACAATGCTTATTAATTTCTTGCTTGTTTTTATTCCTGCAAGTCATAAATAATAAAATAATATACATCTGTGTGTGCCTAGATAATAAAAATACTGTATTTTGAGAAAATCTTTTTACTATTTTTGGTATTGTTAAATGAAATTTTATTACCTTATCCTTTCATTACTATGGGTAAGTCGTGACAGCCTGTTTATCAAAGCAGAATACAATATTGACCTTTTCAACGGCTTGATAATTACATACATATATAACTATACACAAACCGCAAACATGAACTACGATTTGTTTTTAATAATTGAATAAGGAAAATATTTTTAATCACAACACGTTAACGATGTAATCTTAAGTTAAACTTTAAAAGTAAAGCCCAATCTTGGTGGTAGAATTTTAGAGAATATAGCAATAATATGTGTGTAAAATTTACAATGTGTGCTGAATATAGCTGCTGTGTGTAAAATTTACGAGGCTAGATTACTTTTTATTTATGGTAAAAATGTCAAAACCTTCAGACGGATGTCATATTCCACGATTTAAAATAAAAACAATGTTTACTTTATTATTTTGTACTGTAGAATACCGATTTATTGTTCTTTGATCTGTGATTTTACCAAATGTACCGTACATAAATTTGGTCAGGTCCCGTACAATGTTCATACAAAATACCAATAAAATATCGCATTGATCGTTTACTAGTCAACTTTTTCCCGCACTGATCGTTTAAAATTTTATTTACTTAGTTTCCCGTATTTTTTTCTGAATTGTTTTTTTTATAAGGAATTAATATTTACTAACGTACAACCCTGGGGAAATATGATAAAAAACAATCTACTCTAGAAGCACCAATTTAACTTGGCCGCTAGTGAGGATGCCACCGTCGCCTTAGGAATATTGCCATACTCAACCAGAACTGAAATTTCAATAAATTCCAGAACTGATATTTTAGAGACGGTTATTAAAAGCAGAGGAGATATTTATTTTGCATAAAATGGCAATTGGAGAAATTTATTCTTGACTGACAATTCTAGTTCCAAATTCGGCGGTGGCCATGTAATGTTGATAATACTATAGTAAGGACCATTTTAAATAAATAAAAAAAATCAAATTAGTGTAAGTTTTAATTGTTGGTTATACGTAATTTTCACTTAGCTCATTGTTTTCCTCTATTTACCGTTCTGTTCATTAGGTACCTTCTAATGCGATAAATTGAGAATTTACTGTAATTGCTTTTCATTGGGGATTGGTTTAAATAGGAATACATGAATATTAGGGATTTTCAGTGTGGAAACGTTTGTTGTGATTAATATAAATAATGTCAAATTTTATTTTGCTTACAATTTTTAGGTTTATATATAAATTTCTAAGATATTGGTTATTAATATTTAAAATAAACATAGTTGACACTTCCATACAAAGGTTTGTTATTTAGATTTCAATTTAACATTTTTTAAAGAAAAAATGAGGAACTTCAATTAAAATCTTCTTTAAAATCATTTTATAAAAATTCAGAATAAATGACAATTTGGATTGGCTGATACAAAATTACACATTTTTGTTTAACCTATTTGGCGTTAACACAGGATGCAACAAACTCTACCTAAGAATGGAGTTATAATGTTTCACTCACAAAAGAATATATTCATCGAATTCAATACCTAGTAGAAAACTTCGGAAACGGGACGAAGATTTTTTGAACGATTATTGAATTCTGAAATATGTATCAAGATATCGAATGAATTTATACATTTTTTTAAAGATAAGTGTTCAGACACAAAATATAATATCTATTATGAATTGGCTTTTTTTTTATATCTACGCTTGTTAAAAGAGACACAAACTTATTTTTAATTAATCTTGTTGAACATAAAATGTTATGCAGAAAGGCTCATTCATTTTTTGAATCTAAAAATCATGTCAAAATTTTCTAGATGCGCGTAAATTTCATAAAAAAATTCGATCACACAACGTATTTCATAAAATAGTTGCGAAGATTTTTAATAGCACGATATTTAATCTGTAGATTTAGGTATACAATATGAAAAGTTTGTAAGACTCCAGACGCAGTCAGTACACGGTGTTGATTGACTATGATCATATGATGAATTATGATGTTGATGAATTCACCTGCAGGACATGGTATATAAGAACAGTAAAACGTAATAAGTCACGATCTGAAAAATGAGGAATCGATACGAATGGTTTTATTGACGTATTAGTAAAGATCTAATTTTATTTTAGCAATATATTCATCTAAAAAAATACAATATGTTCACATACTTATTATAATTTATTATCTTTGTACCAGTTTTTTATGATTCTCTGAATAACATAAATAAAAAATATCAACAGCATAAATGTTTTTCAAAACCTTTGACAGGAGTAATAGATTCGTAGGAAATGCAAAAACATCATAAAATCGAATAAAAATAAACTAAAAACTGTCGGACATGATTTCGTGAAGATATCACAATATTATAGGTATCCGGATCACATGCAAAGGTTATTATAAGGTTGGTTAACAAAATAAGATATCGATCTACAAGATATGAACACAATTAGCTCTACAATACGAATCTATTTATATTAGTGCTACCATTTTAATACGTATTTATTTAAAATAGTAATCATCTGATAATGGTAGTTAATATTCAATTACTGTCTTTTATAATACAATTAAAAATAAAATGTTTCTTTCACATTTTTTTCTTAGCGCTCGTATCTCGTAATTCTCTTACTAACGTCGTGTCTGAAAAGAAGATGACCGTGAAACTCCCCAAGTCCCATGAAAATGGCTTCTTTTTTTTAATGAATTAAGTATTATTAAATATAATTATCATCATCAGATGTTACCAATTTCCTTTAGACGATATTTATATGACGTTTTGTGCTAATAATGGTTCCTTTTTAATTGAGATATCCTGCGAATCTCAATTTGTTGGCTTGTTGTCGCCAAGTCAATCATTGAAAATTAAAATAATTGATGCCATAATGTGAAAAAATCTTCAACTTTAGAATATTATCATTTAATATTTCAGTTGTGTTTAATAATTTATTTATCTTTCTAGGAAGGCTTAAAATTGCCAATACGGGATGTTTACATAGTCAGATGTGTCATAAAAAAATTAGGTTCAACGAACAATTGGATATTAGTTATTTGTAGATAAATTTACTGGAAAACGTAGACCTAGTAAAATTAAAATTAAAATTACATCACATGGGCAACTTCAATTTATAAAAATAGAAGGTGATATATTGTTATAATTTTGCAATACTATTTTTAAGTTAATCTAAAATTATTTCTGAGCAAATTTAGTGCTGCAATATTTTAGCGGTGAAATTTTATAATATTGGGACCCAATAAAGCCATTGTGACATACATACAATGGCGTACGTGTCATCAGAGTAAGTATTTATATGCTGAAGTTAGAAAAAATAAATAAAAACTGGGAGCATTTCCGTTAGTAAGGATATATCAGGGATGACAAAAGGTGGCAAAATGGGACAATGTTACAATGTTAAACCTGGATTCGCCATTTGTTACGTACACCTCACGAAACTCTGCGCTGTGCTGCTTTTTACTTCAAACTGATAGAATTTTGATTACTTAAAGGTCATTGAATACTATCCATAGGATATTCGATGGATATGCGTATTTGATTTGGATTTGGATGGATTCGAAAAATACTCAGTGATATACTCCAAATACTCAACTTGATATGTCTTAAACATAATGAACATGACTATTGTCAAAAGAATTTTCATTCGTCTGTAGTCAAACGTAAGTAGCTTTCAGAACGTTTCGGGCCCAAGGACTGGCAGGTTGAATATCGTATGTTGATATTTTTTATTCAAAATGTAAGATCTTGTGTATGAGTGTTGTGTTTTCTACTCGAGTTGATCACAAGTACTTTAAAAAAATTAAAAATATTTTCTGCTGTGCCAAATATTTTTTGTCTTTACAATTACAATTCTTCACAATCAAACTCCCTTTCTATTGTTTACTTACGTTGCTTAAAATAGTGAACATACTATTTTGCTACGTAATATAAATGTCTAATTAGTTTGTTATGCCAAAACCTCAGCAACAAAATTTTTTTCGTATAAAAAATACTAATGTATTGGGTCACGGTACTTGGGTTGGATGAACTACGTGTATAATATATTGTTGGTGTTTTAATTGTTTTTCACGTCAGTTTATTTAATACATTACAATGATGCTGTTCGACAATTAAGCTTCTTCAGGAAATTGTGTAAATGGGAAAAACGATAACGTAAATTTTACGCTATGTATTTTGATAATTTGTAATCTTCAAAGGTTTTCTTCAAATTGATTTCTAAATACTCAAAAATCATCGAAAAACTAAATTTGACATGTTTTGTTAAATAATGTTTGCGTATAAACGTACCTTTATCACTAATTCTGGCAGCGTATTATCCTAATTTTTTTGTTTCCGGACAAGGTTCTTCTCATCCTCATAATCATGAGCCAAACGTCGTTAGTCCTTTGAGTGTGGATACGAAACGCCACAACATATTGAATTATTCACCTCTAAGTTGTTAAGTTTACGGACAATTAGAATAATTCTTGGTGGAATGGCATTGCATTTTAAACATAAAACACAATTTGTTTTGTACTACGTCCACATTTTTATGTTGATCAGGACCGGCTTTGCTCATCGCGAGCATTATCAACTGATCATTAATTAATGAAACGTTTACGGCGTAGCACATTGAATTATCTCGTGCGTCCTCTTTTTTTTTCTTCCGTATGTATAAAAATAAAATGTATAAAGTTAAACAATATTTTTATCTGTTTGGCTGGTACTATGTTTCATAGGTGACATCACAACCGTCGTCCAGGAATTTATATTTTGAGCATTCTCTCTTCAGTTGTTCACATCTAGCATTACCTTCCTTCTTTTATGAAGGAACATAATATATTATGATTATTATTGTATATTTTTATTCTGATGTGAAAAAAATATTAGAATCGAGTCAAAAAATTACTTTTATTTGATTGGTAAGCAGAAATAAGTAATTTTACACTGCAGTTTCATGAAAAAAATATCATAGAATGAGCGAAATTTTTTTAGAATTGCTGATAAATTAATTCTCGGTATCTCGAAATAAGCCGCAAATCAGATTTTTTTTGTACAACTTTGTACTATTCATATTTGAATTCAATACAATATAATAATTATGTTATGGCATAATAATTACTTAAATATATGATAGCCTAGTTCTCTCAATTGAGTACATAGAATTAATATTAGGATATACACATTTCCAATATAATGTCAATTGATGGATCTAAATATAATTTTAGTATTTATTGGAGGATCATTGACAGATGTACGAAATTAATCGCTCACCTCTCTTGAATGATCTCGAGTTTTAATTATTATTAACTTTTTAAACAGGTACTCAAAATTTGACGTGTGGCGGAATACATACAGCTTGCCTCAAAGCCAGCAGTGCAAATCGATTCCTTCTCACACGTAAATAACCGCTTCTAAGAGTCACATATAAACAAGAACATCTCGCATATTCACATATTCCGCGGTAGAGCGTTTACCTATGCGGGAACTCATTCACAAATCCCTTCCTTCAGTTTGAATCGAGCCGGTTTATTGCATGTTTACCTCACAATAATAATTGATAACAGAAATATTGCGGTAGTGAAGTGTTTGGTCGTGAATTTAAAATTAATAATTCACTTAAAATGACGCCTTTTACCCTGGCGTTGACAATCCTAGTGGTGGCCGGAAGTACTATCGCTTATGATGATGAAGGTATGTCACTTTTTATATTTTTACTGATATATTATTTAAGTCTACATCAGGATCAAGGCACTAAAAGGGTTACTCAGTAAACAAACTGTATACATCAAACAACAATTTGACAATTTGACCTTTAATTTTTGGCGTATAATTTTTGAAAACAGAATGATAATATAATAAGCAAATGCATAGCTGTTAAACGTATTGAATGTTTTAAGCGAAAATTAGAAACAATCTATCTTTTATTTTCATGTAAATTTCAGATTTTTTCAGAATTTCGTCATTTTTTATTTACCTATATGTTAGTACATACATATATGTGCTACATGAGATATTTCAACGGTTCATTTATTTATGTCTCGTGCTTAATCTGATGTCATAGCAACTTTACCTTGAAATTAGTAATTTACGTTCAGAATAAATAATAATTGTATTGATTCGTGATTGTCAAATATATTCCATGAAGTCGTTAAGAATACTGCTTATTCACAATTATTATGTTTCCAATTTGCAGAGGGCTTTTTTTATCTCATATTGAATAAATAATTGCCTGCAACTATTGAATACATCATACAAAAGTTCATCGTACTCGAAAAGATTGCTTGCAAAAGTTATAAAACTTAACTAGTAACTGTCACTATATAATATGTATGTTGTTGATGACTACTAATGGAGCATTTGAACAAAAGTTTTTTTAACGAGGAACGGTTATAAGTCGGTCGGTCGCTCAACAGTTAGGGTAAGAACAGAAATATGGGACTAGGAATCGACCAGTAGTTATTGTTTTATAAAAATAAAACACATTTTTTTACTAATTCCAAAATATATAATACAGGAAAACCCCCATGTACGCGGAAGTCGGGACCACGTTATTGGGAGTAGCGTAATTGGGGGAGTGAATATCATACAAAATTAAAGGTTACATTTTTTTCGCGAAAAATGCAAAACTGTGAAAACTAAGAATAAATGAAAAAAATTTATAACGCCAATCGAATGCGACCGCGCAATTGGGGGATTTGCGGCGAATATTTCTATTCGGTGCGTAATTCAGGGTAGCGTAATTGGGAGTTCTACTGTAATACCCAATTTTGGAATAAACCTTGAAACGTCTTAAAAGTGATAAATTAGCTAATCGTAGTTCCCATTTTACGTAATCGAATAGGAGGGGTAGAAAATAATTAAAACATCAAAGACGCATTTTTCAATGAAGACAAATCCATGATATAAATATATGAAAAACTGTATTTGGGGATTCGAACACTTGACTGCGTAGAGCGTAGTCCTTAGACATCAAATACAATGTAGGTAACGAAGTAGTTTATAATAGATGATTTATTAAAAACCATCAATCTATTTGAAAACATTTTACCGTAAAACTTTAGTCCTGCAAAACATAGTTATTTAACTTTCTAAATTATACATAACTTGTTTTTTTCAAAATCGATATTGAGGTCAAGAATTTTAATACTGTTTCTTAAAAAACATTTTGTCAATATAATAGATATAAAATAATAATCACGTGCTTTTTAATTCTGCTACAGTTACTAATCAAATTCTAATCGTATCAGAGAATAGTATAAATAAAATCAAACATAAATACATCTACTTACATAATGTGATATAATTTAATAATCTTATGGATGTATGCTATACATCCATAATCCATTTAATATAAAGATAGTAAGAGCAATTTTAAACGACATGTTATAGATGACATTCGATGTCACGCTCGTTATGCATCAGATATCAAGTACTATCTGGCGTATCGGTTTGAGGTCATAATGAATTAATAATAGTGTCAGTCTTATTATGGCAATGTAAAATCTGATTACACCAAAACCATTATTTTTTTGTGTACTAGGAACAGCGTCAGGACCATTTCAAAAACACTGATCATAATGATAAATATACACGAAAATATAATGACAACGTATCTTACTCATTTTATAATTTCTTTTGACAAAAAACAAATTAAGAGAGATTTTTCAACCGATAACATAAAATAACATCATCTGTATCAATTTTGAATCAATTGTTTTATAAATCCTTATAACTAAATACTAATAACGGCTTTTTTTACCTTATTAAAATAGATCGAAATTCAATCAATATACTCCGTTTAAAACGCTTAGTAGCTCAGCGTAACCGGTCCTATTTTTTCAAGAAAATTTGTGGCGTTATTATATTTGTCTCAAAATGTCTTTCCGGCATAGATGAAAAAATAAAAATCTTCGGTTAATACTTTTTGATATACAAACATGTTTTCGTTATTTTAAAATGATCCTTAAATGAATACTCACGAGGGTCGATAATTTAAATAGGTTCCAGTTTCTAATTTATTCGTCAATGGTAGCATAAATTAATTTCTTTCTTTCAATTGTCTAATATGCAAGAACACAATAATTTTTTTTTGTTTGTTATCATAGACAATTGCTTAATCAAATATTATTTTTGCCTACATTATAAATATTTAAATATCATACCATATTAGTTTGATTGGTGCCATTAGTCATGTTATAATAATATTTTATATTGTGACTGCCTTTTATCTTATTTAATGATGTTTTCTTTCTCTAAAAATAAACCTTGATTGGAGAAGCGCATCGCAATTTATTTAAATATTCTTTTATTAATATTATGTTTTGATTTTTTTATCGCAGTTTTTTGTTTTCTAATTTGCATTTAATATTATTCATCTTCAAGTTCAATGTCATCTGATTAAAGGCATTTGAAATGCTATCCGAACTACCACGGGCAATTTAATATTGCGTCTACCATACACACGTTTCCGTTTTATACAAAAACATTGAGATATTATCTGAAATCTGGAGGTCAGTCCACACAATGATGGGACTGTTACGAAATGAGAAAATACTTCAGATGTAAACTTCCGGTCATTTATCTTCTGGCGGGAAAACAAACTCACAGCCATGAGAAATGATCTATGCAATTACACTTGTTCTAATAATAAATTTAAATGTTATCATTTTTGTGGTATAGAGGTAACTTTGATGACGGTAGACGTCCGTAAGGATAAAGGATATATCAAATGATAAAAGTTACCTATTTATCACGAAAGTGAAATTATAATAATTTATTATTAGAAAAAGTATAATATAACAACAAATAAAAGATTATTCAGTTAGAATGCTTGCGGATAAGTAAATTAACCAGGAAAATTTCTTTCACAGCCTCCACGTGGATTTTAAAATAAAAACTTTATTACATTTATTTAAAAAAAAATACTTTGTATAATGTGCTCTTGAACTATATTTAATTAATAATAAATAAGTTGTTTCAATAACTTGATTGATTTAACATTGAATGATTGCACATATTTACTAATATATTTACAATATTTGCATTAGACAAAATGGTATAGGAAATCATGGACAATATTAATCTTCTACTGTCAGTGCCATCTTGTATCGAAGATTGGCGATCTAATAATTTATGAAAATTCACTTTGTCTGCATTTTATTCTATAGTAGCTGGGTTGAAACATTGGTCACAGTCTGTGAAACCGAAATACAAAAAAACGTTATCAAAGCTGGCGCAATCTATATGTTGCAATTGATTCTTTCAGTCTTTGTGCAGATGGTTACTATGTTATTTAAAATATTTTTTTATTTTTAATATGCAGACTAAGCTTTAAAATTAATATCTGTGTTTCTATTAAAATCAAGAAAACAAAAATAAACATGACAAATAAAAATTAATAAAAAAAATAGTGATAATGATAATAATAAAAAAATGTTTATATTTAAATTCATGATTTTAATAGTTATTTGTAAACTAATTGGTCCATAATATTATACGCTTATTTACATTTTTTATTCCTAAATCCCTGTATGACAATAATTGTTATTTTCAGAGATGCGCAGGTAAACTATTATACATAAGCACACATAATAAACTAAAATAAATACAACTAATGGAATCGTTCAGGCAAATAATTTTGTTAAAAAAATATTCATTTAAAATTTTATTTTGGATAGATGCGATTTAATTAGACAGTTTAATAATTTGATCAAAATTTAATGGCTACTAAGCAAAACTAATACTAAAAATCAATCTATTTTTAATAGTATATAACATACAACTGATGACAAATAATTTCAATTATTTGGTACACACATGCAAACATAATGTTGATTTGCACAGAATTTAGATTCGCGTATTATGTTGAAGGTGAATTTGACAATTATGTTTCATTGTATTAAAATAATATACTACTGAATGTAATGATGCTCTGTTGGACACAAGATTTTACCAAAAAACCCACGCTAAGAGTAATAAAATTACGCATCAATAAAAATATTATTCTATTATGCTGCGAAGTCCACTGTCTATTATTTTCATTATTGGCATTTCATAAATACTACATGAAATTTAATATTTTTCCAATCAACTACAATGCTTTATGAAAATTGTATTAAATTATGTAATCAATTGTATATTATATCATAAAAATAAAAAATAAATAATTATCATACATCTTTATGAAAATTCAAAAGATTAATAATATTTGTAACTCTGGTCTAATATATACGCACTCTATCTCTATGTTTGGCGACTGAAGATGTTGAAATACGAAAGCGGCAGTTATTTGTTTACGTTATTACATCGTTAAGAAAAAAATATCGTTTTCTTCCTGGTAAAAAAACATTAAGTCGGAAAAATAATTTTAACTTAATAATTGCTATTGAATATTTATGAATCAATCATATACTGTAAAATAATGTATCGATAAAATAATATAGGAGTAATAATCGTTGGGCAATAATAGATATTTTTAATCTAATTTAAAAAATATTTGTTCTGGTGCATTTAACGAGTACGATAATTTAACCATAAAACACTCAATAGGAAAATCAAAATTATATTTGAACATATAATTTGGGAAGAAATGAGTTGTGACTGACTTACGTGACCTAAGTTCTTTACTGTAGCATTATTTTTTAATTAAATTTATCCTTAAATTTATCCTAAAGCTAAGGAAGTAAAAACTATATCTGAAAAGATGCAAAATTGTTACAAGAGTCGTATAGTATCAAAAGTAGAACTATCCCATATTTTTCGAGATTGAACTAATGCAACCACACTGTTCTTCCAGTCATAGTGTATGGCTATAAATAAAATTTCGGTATCAAAATCATGAACATGTGGTATAAAACCGTAAAAGAAAATCATGCGTGCTACCAAAATCAGAACGATTAACAACTTTGAAAACATAAATGAACTGTTTGGTAAATCATACTTTCGACCAATCACAGAGTTACCCTAAGTGATATCACAATATGGCCGCTCATACAAATTTAAAACTTTAAAAAACTCAAAAATTCAAAAACGCAAACAAAACGTTTGTCGTGCTTATCTCGAATCTTCAAATAATGGATAGTTCTACCTTTGATACTATAAGATTCATAAGTCAATTTCCGAATAAGTCTTTCATTGAATTATCATAGTTATAAGTTGATATTGTGCTATCTTCTACGCCGATCCCATGAGATTGTTTTAAGAACACATTATATTTATCATGTTAGGCACTAATTGCGATCATTTAAAATCGAATGGAGCATGCGTCACCACAAAAAAGTAATACCATACTTGACGAGCGAAAAAACTTCAAATTGCTTCGTGTCTGCGGTCAATTCACCACTCGTATGACGTCTTGTGAGTTCGCATTTATCTACGCCCTGTACATATATTATATAACTAGTTTTGTTGTTTGACCTCGTCAAACATGACCTTTTTCATTATATGTGTTTTCCCAAAATGAAAAACGTCAACAATAAAACATTAACTAAAGAAATAAAATTAATAAATTTAAAAAGAAAGCTAGAAGGAATTGACCCCAATATGTTGGGTACAAATAAATTTTAAATATGTCGTTTGACAGATTAATATTTTCTAATCAAATAAAGATTTTTATGCCATATGAAAATGAAATTTTGTTTGTAAGGGGCATTTTCAACTAACCACGATCAATCGATTAAAAATGCCCCTTCGATGAGAAAAGGCGTTTTTGATCGGTATATAAAAATCACAAATTTAATTTAATATATATAACTATTTTCTACCCAGAATTGACAGGAAATACAATTCTAGCGTATACTGAGTCGTACATTCCCCTTTTTAGTGTAAAAAGTTATTTTACCAAACACCTATAATATTAAAGCAGTTCAAAGAGATGAAATAGTTGAGGGAAAATATTTTTAATGTTTACTACAGGAAAACCAACGCGTCATATATTAAAAAAAGTAAAAACAAAGTAAACCATTCCGAATACAAGTTATCGATAAATTTGAAAATGAGAAATCCCTTAGTTCGCAGTTGCCATTCATCTAAATTAATTAGCCATATATAATTATAATCTGATGAGGTCCTCTCATTAGATGATATTTGAGAAGTTGAAAAATTTGAGTAAATGTACTTTACAAATGTGCAAAGTAGCGCAAAAATACCCACTGAATTCATGTTGAATATTAACCATTAAAATAACGTAATGTGTGACGAGCATGACTACTAAATTGTATTGCGCTCATCGTAACTTGTTTTATAATTATAATTCAGGATTTTCCATCTTCACTGTTTTTATCGAGACTTCCCACCAAGCGTTTATATATTTTCCTAGAATTATTTAAACGGTCTGATTCTATGAATAATTATTCACTTTTTTTCAAGTCACACTAAAAAACATGTGATTTTTTGTATAGGTAAGCATAATCATGCATTTTTTTAGTAAACAAAACTCTTATTAATCACCTGTATCATGGTCACAGCCTAATTTAAAAAAATCAAATTTTGTAATAATTGTGGTTTAGTATTATTATTTTATTGTATTATAGTTTTATAAAACAATACTTTCTAACAAAAGTACATAAATAAATATAAAAATAAAAACTACAAAACCAAACAAAAAGCAATTTCTGTAGTGTTATGGTAAAAGTTGATATGTACGTTTTTGTCATATTGGGTTTATTCTCACAATAAAATATTTGTCAGCATGTGGTGGAAAAATTCGGTATGCCAGTCAATATCCGTGAAGAACATCCATTTTATTTAAATTTTTGATAACTTACCAAGGTTCATATTTCTTCTCCTGTAAGTTAAGGTGAAACGCACATATCAACTTCTGCCATAACGCCACAGATTATTATTGTACTTGTTCCGCTTTCATTTGTTTGAATATTATGTAAGTATAATCTTAACTATATGTATATAGATAAAACATATCTTTAATAATTTATTGTGTACTAATTCCACAAATTTATGCAATGATCAAGACCGGCTTAGGTAATTGCGAGCATTTTTATAGTTTAGAATAAACGTATTTATTGATTTTACTCATAGGTCGATATTATTTTTGTGTGTTTTTTGTATTATTTGGTACATTTCTCATACTTAGATTTACGACCTATCCCAACGGATGCTTTCTAAAAGACGGCATAGTTATTTGAATATTGAATTGAATTATTACAAAACGGTCTTTTTACGGTAGCATATATTTAAATCAATTTAATGCAAATTAGGTGACGGAAAATTTTCAAATATTGTTGTTAAAATTAGCATGTTGGTTTGTATTTATACTAAAGAACTTTGCGAGTTGCAGACAATATTAAATGTGTGATCAACTTTAATTTTACAGAACAATAAGGAAAAATATACACGATTCGGAGTTCTTCTTCTAATGGGATATTTAATTAGACGTAAATGAGATCTATTATGTTCGCATTAAAATGCTTCAAGCTACTTCGTGTTCTTCTTAAAAATGAGTCATTATGTCAGTTGTAAACATTTTAGTTTTCGACTTCAACTTATATTAAATAATTATTCAACAAATATCTTCAACCTAATAGATTTTAAACAGTGAATTCATTGACGGCATGTTACTTACTATGTAACTTTTTAACGCGATGATTATTTTGAAAACTTATAAATATCTAAAAAATATCTTCGGCCATAAATGAACACGTTTTTTATAATTAAATATTTGTTTAAAAAATCTACGAGCATGTCCTTGAAGTTAGTTAGTTCACTTGTGAATTAACGTTCGAGATTTGTTCTTTTAATAAATTTAACTTTTAGCTTTCAAAATAACAGATTAGTTTCAAGTTTCAACTCTTTTAATACTAATACACCATTGTACTATAAAAATATAACTTTAAATGAATCCATTGTTTTACAGAATATAGAAGACCAATTCGTGCATCAGCGGGATCCTATGCAGGATCAGTAAATGGTCAAAACTTTGGCGGAACCTATCACTCGCCCGACAACGGACCGGCAGTCTTCAATCGATTTGGAGATCACCCTTCTGGATTTTCAGGTGGATTCCCGCCAACCTACGCACCACAATTTCCTTTCGCACCAGGAATACCACCATTCCCAAATCCTATCGAATTTAACCAGTTCTTCCAGAGCTACTTCAAGGCACTCAACAATAATCTTGCATTGTAAGTGATTTTTGATAATTTGAATTAATATTTTTATTCTATGGCCAATTTTTATTTTAACTAGGATAATTAACCTCATAAAACTATTCTTTACACAAAAGCATAAAGTTTTTATTTTGTTCAAATCTTGCTTAAGTCTTAGAACCAATCAATTTGAAAACCAATAATTGAGGTCCATTATTTTTGAATGGTAAATATCAAAAGAATTAAATAAATACATATTGTGGGTTATGTACGTTTTTTGCATATTTTTTAATCTTATTTCGACGTACGTAATGTACGTTTATTACCTCTGAAACAGGCTTTTATAAGTGGGGATAAACACTTATTCGATTCGTGAGAGCATTATTAATAGTCTGAAAACAATCTTCTACTGGTTTCTACATTTTTACTCATAATAATTAATTGTTCCAAATTAACAATGTCATCGCAAGTTCCGCCGAATTTTCAAAAGTAAGAATCATTTGAATTCACCATAATGATAAACCAGTTTTAATTAAGTATCTATTATGTTGCTTTTTGTCAAATTTATGATTATCCTAGAACCGTATAGAAATTCAAGTTTACTCTCATGTCGTAATAGATGTTTAGCATATTGTGATCATTAATAGTGTACTATAGTATTCTATACTTATTATTAAATAACGAATCCCTATTGTTTCACATTATTTATATTAAATCTTTTCAGTAGAAATAAGTATAAGAAATATTTTAAATAATGAAAAATTCTATTATGTAAGTATATGAATTTCAATACAAAGAATACGAAGTGTGTGCGGGTTCCTTTTTAAAACAAGTAAACACTCACGAGTCAATATTGCTGCGTAGTTAAATTTTTCAGCGAAAACGACAATATAAATATATTCAATCCAAGTCCAAATATTTATATTATTTTAACAATGGTTGAGGTGATATCTGTTTATTGAACAGATTTTGTGGGCGTTTGGTTGTGGCTACTCACATTCATTTATAATATTCTCTTTGCAATTAATGACATTTTACAGTTCTGGATATCCATTTGAGACAAATCAACTGGAGTACTACTGGCCAAATGAGTACTTTAACGAGTATGTATAACGCATTCAATAAAAATAGCTCCTACGGGACTATGGGATGCTTTTCTTGTGGCCGGTTCTATGTTTTGTACACCCACATTCTATAGTTATGTAATATCACAGAGCACATATTCATTTGTTTCTATACCAACCGCAATTGTGATTCTTCTTCATGTATGCTTGAAATAAAACGCTTTTTTCTATTGCGTATACTTCGAATGGACGTAGATATTACACATAATTACTTTGGTTGGAAAACTAAGAAACCTGGTTTTTATCAGTTGTATTTGAAATCGAAAGTAAACAACGCGTCATCAGTGAAAATCAATCATGTGTGTATTAAAGTTCTGATTATTGTCTATTTCTAAACCATATTTCAAAGAAGTTAATAAAATATGAACAGAACATTAAAATATATATTACGGCTTTCTCATGTTCGATGGATTCAGCGGTAACTCTATGAAAATTCATTTATAATATGCAATTAAAATCAATAACTCCATTATTTCACCGGTTATGTCACACCTAGAAACTACGTTTTTGAATTCAAGTCTACGCTTACATTTGCCATTCATTTGAATTTTGTCTTAAAAATGACTATCGTTTTTCGTAAATTGATTTTAAAATTAATTATTATTTGAATAATAATTGTATTTTTAAAACAGAATAGGTAACCATAATTAATTTAAAAAATACGGTATGCAATAGATTATATGTATCTTCTTGCGAAATTTCTATGTATGTATGTCGATAAAGGTCTAATCTTGGATATGTCTATGTTTTCTTTATTGTTCTTTTTTACGGTGACGGTTATCTTCATTTCCTTGTTTTCTTTCAAATCTTCTGCCTCTACATGAACCAGTTCAAATAAAAAGAAGACCCCCCACTCTTCATCTTCGTCCAGCGCCTCCTTCAGCTTTTCTAAGCCTGCTGAGGAAAACAGCGGGTAAACAATTTTTACGTATAACAAAACACAGAGGAATGTGTTAATAACAAAATTCTCTGTTTCGATTTGTAAATAACATTTTTTCATTTAAAATAGTATTAAATATGCTTGATTCAAATATATTTCTTTTATGTAGAATATAGCTGGATACCATTAATAGTGCTTGTTTTATTGTATATTGCTTCAAATTTGGTTGATTTTTGATGTGATATTTTTCAAACCTGTAAAGCAAAATAACCATTATATATATTTTTAACGCCTTTCTCCATTATTTAAAATGTGCTTTGAACCAACACACGTCTGTTTAATAATGTAAAGTAATAATGATTAAAAAATAATCCACGTACTCTATCAGTTCTAATAAAAGAAGAAAGGGCATATTACCTTAATTATATTTTTCTTATTTGTACATAAAATTTCTATTTATTCACAATAAATTACTCAATTATTCCGTTTTAAGCAATAAAGCTCCTTTCTTCAAAACATCTTAATTTTAGCATTCTGCTTAACAATCTATCCTACTCTCAACGCGTTTTCCTTTAATATAGAGTTATCGCTTTATGTAAGGAATTTCTTATCTTAGAACAATTATATTGTTTAATGCGGAGATATTGCAACAGTCAGTGCTATTGAAATAATCGTTTTTCTAATGAACACTTAATTCAATTTTCCCGAGCAGTTTTAAGGTTGTATAAAGGAGGTTGTCATATTTATGTTAGTTTTTATTTGTAAACTTTCATACCAAAGAGGAAGGTAGTTTCGAGGCTGCCTCTGGTTTAAGTGACCCTGCAATATACCTCTGTAAAAGGAATAGTTATGATTTTAAAAATGATAAGCGTGACATATCATTTTTAGATATATTTGTAACAAATTATTCTGGAAATTCATTTTAGGAAGACAGCGGTGAGCTTAAGAGTTTTTTTCTTACTATGATTGCATGATTTTTCTAGAGCTTTTGCCAAGAACTTGGCCCACCAACAAGCCGCGTTTGAAGCAGCACAGAAGGCTTTCCAAGCCACGGCAGCGAATAGATTTGGGTCCTACAACGGCTTCCAGTACGGAGGTTACAATGGTGGAAATGGAAATGGAGGAGCTGCTTCTGCCAGTGCTTCATTTGGACCTGGAGGCGGTTACCAATCGGCGTCGGTATATCCCCAGAACCCTGTGAGTAAAATAACAACAGTGAATCGATGTCAAAGTCAAACAAATATATTTAGTTTTTTTATCGTTCATTTAATATATATAATAGAGTAATTTTAATGGCACTGTCAACTTTTTAGCCTGGTGAGCAACGTTGTGGGGTTTTCGATCACTCTGTTTCGGTGTTAAAAGGAGATTTATTTTTCAATAAATTTACAAATATGTACTAACTGCGTGAATATCATTGTGATCCCCACCAACACCCGCCACACCCGTTCGTTCTGATATTAGCAGACGTTTCCCGTGGCGTAAAAAACATGAAGCTGTTTTATTTCCGTTTTGATGGGATTATCTTGGAAGCAGCTGCCAAAGAATCGGCGGCTTAAGTGTGCTGAATGTCCCTTGCTTAAGAAATGACATAGCGTTTTCGCTCGCCTTATGACCCTGCAAATAGGCGTTATAGTTTGCTCTATTATCTACCAAGTCAGCAAAGCATGCGGTTCCGATAGCTGGTCGGACCATCTTGAAGAGTACTTCCCGCTCATTTGATATCAAAGAAACTCAGAGGATGAGATCAGCATCATAATTGGCTCAATTACTGTCCAGCCAGGCCTAAAGAACCTGGCAGTGAAACCACCGTACCGCAAAATGAACGAGTTCGTCCAGTGATCAAGTATTAACCCCTGCGAAATCTCGATTCGCCTCTCGATAGTCAGAAGTAATTTATAAGGCTGACACCCATTCAGCAAAGCGTCCCACCGCTTCTGCCAGATGTGAAGCGCTGCGTCCATCGCACAGCTGCAGGAATGTCAGTGATTTGAGAAAATAGGGTTAAAAGAAAGCGGCTAGCTAACTCTTTTCTATCTCCACCCTTTTTTCCTTACACTGGCCGAAAAGAAGTAGAGCAGCTGGCTTACAAAAGTCCTCATAAAAAAGAATTTTTTTGAAATGCTCCGAAAGGAGTCTATATGCTCGACATTCGATGCGGGGAAATTTAAAAATAAAGTAAATGAATGCTTCTATAATACACCAGATTCATTTTTTGCACTGTCTAAGAAAACGGATAGTATTATTAAATACAGTGTATTTATGTATATGTGTAATACAAATATAGTTACCAATATACCTTTTGAGAAGTTCATTTAATTAAAATGATTGTACGATAATATTTTTCACAAAAATGCTCATTGCTTTAATTTTTTAACGAAAATTTTTTACTCACAATTTTATCTTAGTTAAAATTCTGTTTTTTTACCGATTACAGTCAAACCCCAACGTTCACACTCGCTTTGGAAGTGATGGCCCAAAACCAGGTGGCCAATACGGTGTGTCCTCATCATCATTCTCCAGCAGCTCAGATCTGAACGGGAAGAAGACCAATTACAAGGAAGCGTCAACCACCGTCAATGATAACGGAAGGATTACTACTCACACCGTTAGAAGTTAAACTAACTCTTTGAAGCATTTATATCTTGCCTCAGAATATTCTGATACTTATTAGTATTTAAGCAAATCAAATTTATTTATTATAATATATAGAAAGTATACAGATAATCAATAATATAATATATACATGTGTATACTGTGTAATGATATACCTTGTGTATTTTTATTATTAGAATCTCTGTATGCCATGTTATTATTTATTACTTTTAATATATATACTCAAATTGAAATTATGTTTCATTCAAAATAAGTCCATTCTGATGCAATTCGCAATGTTCCCACTTAAATTGAATTGAGTAAAAGGTAACTTTCATGATGTGTACTCCAAAGAATCAAATATCGCTTTATTTAAATTAAAAACTTTTAATTCTTAAATTCTGTTTGATCTTGTTGCATCTTGAATATTTGACAAATATAATGCCATTTTATTTTTAGAGAAAGAGTTTTGATTTAATAAAATGAGTTTCAAGTGATGACGTATTCTTTTCTATAGTTACTTATAATATATATTCAGAGTAAAGTAAACTCTTATTTTTCTAGAAAACAAGTGTAAGAAATGCTTTAATAATTCTATTGTGAAACAATTTTCCATAAATACAATCGTCACATACTTTTGCCTGGGTGAAAATTTTGTAAAGCATCTTTTCTAGAAAACAATATAATTTAATTAATTGTGATGTTTTACTTTTTATAATAATATGTACTCATTATATATAGTTTATAAAAAGGGTATTGATATAGAAAATAAAGAATATTCAAATATAAAATTTGTGGTTTTTAATCGAATTGTAGTAATACAAACATTAGATAATTTACATACATGAAACAATAGACTTGGCACATGTGCACTTTTCATAAATACATATCAACGTAATTATTTGGGTGGGTTCGAAAAAACGGAAAGTTGCATATCTTTGGTCTATTTATCCGGAAGTATTTTTTGAAGATAAAAATTGCAAACTATAAACAACACAAAATTAATACATTTTCAAATATTTAATATTTATATAATTTCAACAACACTCTTGCTCAGATAAATATTTAATAACATAACAAGTTTTCAGTTTATATTCAATTAAAAGGAGGCAATAATTTTCCATCGAGCGCTGGCTTGGTTGTGGTTTCTGTTGGATACCAAGGATAAACAGGTCTGGGTGTAAGTTCAACACTTGGTCTTGGATTATAAACAGGATGCCTAGAACACGTACAACTAGTCACAAAATGTGGATTCCATCCAGAAGCTCCGTTGTTATTCCCATTATAATGGTATTGATCATTTGGGTTAATCAATGGAACGATTGGTTTCCAATTTGACCAATCATTCGGTTTCGAACCTTGAAAACTACTTGCAGGAAAATTATGCGACGAAAAATCTGGCTGTCTCGGGATATCGTTCTTCTCCTCGTTGTTCTTAGAAGCGTACACATGACCAGGATATTTAATATGTCCACTGTTAACATTATACGGGTGATACACTTTCATTTCATTGTCATTTTCATCTTTGCGGTGTAGATATTCTTGCCAATTGGATGGTTTATAAACCGGTGGCCTTAAATAAAGAGATGGTCCTTGAATTGGGTTGTTGCTTGAATGGACAAAGTTAGTGTTATGTTTAATGGGAACAGTTCTTAAAATAGAAGGTTCCTTAACGCCACGAGATACTTGGTCAGAATTATCATTGTCAGTTAGTATGTCTTTAGGGTTAACACCGATCGTTCCCTTGAATACAGGAACATCGTCGTCGTCGTCATCGACCGATGATGGTTTTTCTTTTGATTGGTCAAATCCAGTCGATATTTTAACATGCACATCGGTAGATGTTTTTTTGTTTTTATTCTCAGATTCGGTATTGTCTTTTATGAAGGTGATTATACATTTTTGTCCGTCGCAATTAATTTCTGGTTTTGTTTCATCATTTTTCTCTACCTTTGGTAATTGTTGATTATGGTTGATAATTATTGTATTTGATTTAAGTGATCTTTTCTTGTTTTTTTCATTATTAACACTACTAAACCCAGCACTTGTAAATTCATAAACATCAAGTTCTGGAGCTCTGCCTGAATATCCCACTAACCCTGGACTGGGACTTGGTTGATTTGTTATACCACTCTCTCCGAAATCCAGTTTTGGTGACAAACCGATACTGTAACCTAGAAAAAATGATATATGTACATAGATAGAACATGGTAAAAAGTCACAAATAATCAAGGTATGTATAGCATAAAACTGTATAAATTTTCTAAAACAAAAAAATCATAAAACTCTCAAAGTCAAAGCTATATCCAAATTAAATTGTTTCTTTTTTTACGAAGCAACAACCTAAGTATTGCTTACAAATATAATAAATACATCACTGCTTATTAGGATTTTTCATGAAGTCTTGTAATAATACTTTTATGTTCTCCTGCAAGTTTGTTGTTAAACAATGTGAGAATTGTATTTTGAGCTAACTATGTTTAAATAGATTATATGGATTATATAATATTAATTTTAGTCGACTGATTCATCATATAATTTATACAATTTCAAGAAAAATAATTGTTTTCTTTTAAGTCAATTTATTATTCTGTCATTTTATATGGAATGCATTATAAAAAGTATTGTAGAAAAGCGATGTCACAAAATTAAAAATAGATATATTTTTCAATTGAGAATTGATGAATCATTCTTTATCAATTTAAATCAATTTAAGTTTTAAAAAATGTACGTCTTATATTAACCATACGGTTCCACCCAAAAATTCACTTTTGGGTAAATCTTATATTTATTAGAAGAGTTCTCGATTTAATTATTGTATAAATCAGTACAATCTTATTGAGTGCACGATTACAAAAACCAAGAATTTATAGAAAACAAGTATTTAAAAAAAAAGAACTGATAAAATTAAAGTTAAATATTCCGCATTAATCGTATCATTTGCATAACAATAAGGAGGTTCATCTTTATTTATTCATGGAAATTATTTGATGCAAAAACATGTTTTTGAGTTTACAACTATTTTGAGTTTGGATAAAACCGTACATTATTTAATATTTTAAACAGAGAAAATCGGTTTTTTATTAAACCAGTAAGCACATACAATATTTTATATCGGCAATACATTAATTGCTTATTTTTCTTTCAATGAATTATTTTGCATTTGAATAACTGTTTTTTTATATTCACCAATATTTTGAATAAGTAAAGATATATATTTTTTAAAGATTTTGCTAAGTATGTCCTCTACCACCAGGTCATCGTTACACACCATTTTTTAAATTAACAGCACATATCAAAATAAATATAAATGGCTCTCTTGTAAGCATTGGAAACATTTTCCAATATATTTATTTGTGTCTAATCTAAATTAAAAGTGGACTAAAACTGTCAAGACGATTTGGAATCACGATATCAACTGATGATTTAGCGAGTCTTCAGCGACCATCTTCAAGTAAAATTACATTTAATTGAGTACCTGAGATTGCGAAAACTGTCATGTGAACACCTTGCTTAGAACAATATGTCTCTGAAGGTCCTTTGAATTGATGTTTGTTTGCCAGAGATAGTTTTTTAATAAATTAAAAAAACTTTCATTATTAATAAGATTTGTTTTTATAAAAAGGTTTTAAGTATCTATCGAATTAGTAAAACTCTAAGAAGAAATATTTTCATCTATAAAACCATAGATCACAAGAATTTATTTGTAGTTGTTAACGATTCCTTTATTTTAACAGCATAGTTGTAAATTTAGCAAAATCTATTTAATATCTCTTCAGATTAATTATGAAAACTATGGTTCAAACACAATAAAGGAAACGAGGAAACAATATTTGGCATTCAATTTTTTCCATCGTACCTAATCAATTAAATTTAGGACAAACTTTAATTGTCTTGCTAAAAAAGTTTTAAATTTGGATTATTGAGATTTTGTACACTTCCATGTATTTTGTCACTAACGACCCGGGTTTCGCCTTTCGGCATCTTCAGGCATTCGAGCACACGAATGGACTCGAACTGAGTTCGAGTCCATTCGTGTGCTCGAATGCCTGAAGATGCCGAAAGGCGAAACCCGGGTCGTTAGTGACAAAATACATGGAAGTGTACAAAATCTCAATAATCCAAATTTAATATTGAAATTCCATCAAGCACCCTCAGTCGATGTCTTAAATTATATAAAAAAGTTTTGTTTTTTAAATGAAACATCCGGAATGTTTTCAAAAATGGGATAAGATTTATAGTAACTCCACAACTTATATTTTAAAAACACAGTCTGCCTTGTTAAGCACGGCTACATATTCAAAATAAATTAATGTATATAGAAGTTTAATTCAAATCAAAATTGTTTGATACTATAACTCAGCAGAACAGGGCGATAAAACGATACCCGATAAGAATAAATAATTCAATACAATACTTAGCGTAAATATAATATGTTATATTAAAAAAACACAGTGACTTGAATTCCTCTGTCCTATCATTTTGAATTAGATTGTGAAGATAAAAGCTACCATCATCAGTAGTTTCCGTCTGAAACGTTTGTTATTTTTTTTTGTTTCATCACATATGCATTACGTACAGGCATAAATAATTGATCAATTAGTGTTTCATTCTTATGAGTACATAAATCATACTATTAAATAAAATAATGACAATAATTTGTTTTAAGAAAAACATTAAGTTTAAATAAACAATTATAATAGGTAACATAAATTGCTTGAAAATTTGGTATTTTTAATATAATACTGATTTTAAAAATACCTTAATTTATATATATAATGATTTTTGTTATAATCACAATAACCAATCAGAAGTGATCACTGTAAACATCAGTTTAAGAACGAGTGATGTATTTGTGAAGAGGAGGATTTTACCTATTTATTTTTATCAACCGTCAATTTGTATGACAAATGATTTATAAAATTGTCAATCAATGACGTCACACGATTGTGCTCCGCCACATTTTGACTCCTTTCTTTCTCCTTTGTCACATTTCATCACAGCATAAATTATTATTTAAAGTCAGGTCTAAATTACATCCCATTTTTACACCACGACCTCATCAAACAATTTCTTACGACGTATTTTCGCGATCAAATAAATTATAAATATTTCATAATCGAAAAGATATTGTTAAAACAATTCTAGTCCTCTAAAATTCTTCGCTTAGGCCAATTGTATTTTGATATTTTTTTGTCTTTGACTACGTAAAACTAATTTATTATATAATAATTTATTTTTAGAAGAAAAAAAACCTGTTATTACTTTCAGAAGCCTACTATATCTTCTTCCATCGATTCCCTGACGACACTCCCATCCCATGGTGTGCCATGGGTCTATGGCCCTATTTTTTCTTTCGGTTATATTCCAAACCTTGGTCTGCTACCGTACTCTCAGATTTCTCATTTCACTCAATGTAAGGTTACCAGATGCTTAATATTCGAAATTAAACAGTGTACTGTCCAAATACATCAAACTGAAACATTGTGACTATTTGAAGTGATTCAATGGCGGATATTATATAATGGTATTTTGTCACACAGCGTTAACCTAGGTTTAGCCGTATAATAAGAACAGGATCTATTGATTTGAGTCAACCAAAAGTTTCTATGTCAACTCATGAATAATTAATAAATTCGGCATCGACAGCTACGTCACGCCATACATATTAGTTTCTGATAGATTAATCTAGAATTTAGATGGACAGTTTGTTGTGACATTGGTGATTGGCAGTAATAATATTTGTGTAGATGATTTAAAGAAAATCTGGACGTGTGTAAATCAGAAAAATCTATTAATATTGTACTGCCTAATTCAGTATAGTTTCCATAATATCTACATTTAAAGTAAATGCTATAAATAGTTTACCTCTTCGTTCGCAGGTCAATCACGACATTATAATATATTTTAGAAGTAAATAGTATGTATTATCATAAATTAATTTTGTCCAACTGTAATTCTTCATAGTATAAAAAGATGTACAATTATAATATAACATGTTTAACAGGTAGGCACAGTAGCATAGTAGCATTGAATGAATTGATATTATTATGAATTAATGGCAAGCAATATGAATATTTAAATCGTATTATTCTAGTCTAATAATAGAGATGATCTCGGATACTGAATGACAAAAAAAAGAATGCTCACAAGGGTTGACAGAAGTTACTGACTGCATCATCTCACTATTCAATGATGCAATCGCAAACTCAAATGTCAGTAGTGCCCAAAAATGCTAAAAATATTTTTAAAAACGCCCCTATTAAGAGACACCGAGTCTACTGAAATATTAAATACTAGTATAACCGTACCTGTCATAGATGACGGTATTTAAATTGAAATACTGAATGTCTAAAGTAGCTAGTACGTTGGAACTGTGTGTGCATTGCATAATATTTTAGTCATGAGAAAATTTCATACCTACATGTGATAATAATAAAATGTCTACAGAGCGGTGTGGGCTATTATTTATAAGACAGTTTTGTGAAAATGTAAGAGTAAGCAAGACAAAGTCAATTCGCACATGCACTAGAAATCGTGAGAGACTTGATTTAATGCTAACTGTTCCATGAAATGACGTAGAATCATAATTCTGAACTTCAAAGCAACATTGACACCAGTTTATTTCAAGTATGAAACATTACTTATATTACACACTTTTATAATGTTAACCAGGGACCCAAACCGTTATTTTTTCGTTCTGGTTCGGTAAAAAAAACATATCGTTTCAGCTCGTATTTGAATGACATTTAAGGTGTTAACTACTGTCAATTCTTGGCGGAAAGCCATTGTATTTTAAAAATAAAACACAGTTATTTTCTACTATCTTTACATGTTTATAATAATCAGGACCGGTTTCGCCTATCGCGAGCATTATCAACTGATGAAAATACAATTTATCAATCAAATTAAAAATGTTGGTTACAATTTATTTATTAAGTCTGGTTTTATCAGCGAAAAAATTTTCGTAAATCGAAAAAAATCTGAAATAAATGTCGCTTCGGTTTCTGCTTTCGTTTCAGCAATAATAAAGGTTTTCGGCTCGGTTCCGGTTCAGGTCCCTAGTGTTAACTGGCAATTTTTTGTCGAAAGGCATTATTTAAAAAAAATAGTACAATTGCTTTTGTACTACTTCCACTTTTTATTATGATCAACTAAAGAAGCATTATAAACTAAAGAAACATTAATCTTAAGAAGTGGAGTGTCAATAATACATATATATAACTATATTCATTTCCTACCCAGAGTATATGGCCACCACACCGTGCCTACAAGATTCTATGTCCTCTGCCAGACTTCTTGATTCCTCCCAGGTCATCCTAGCGTAACATAGCTCCGTCGAGTACAGGGCGACTTTTTCCATCCGGTTGGTAAAAGAGACTGATGGGATCTGGGCTTCCCTGGGGCATTCACAGCACATGTCCAAGCCGATTTCACCGTCACTTTTTTTTTTAGACGTAATAAGGGGCTGATCCGTCCGCACTCTTACCTCCGAGTTCTTGGCAAAGTCAAACCACCAATTATAATTTATTAAAATATAAATATGTAGGTATTCACTAAACACTAAACCAAATAGATTGGAAATAACTAAAAAATATCACTGAAAACAAATTATGTCTTATATACATCTATAATGTAAAATGCAGGAACTGCCCGGCTAGCTCAGTCGGTAGAGCATGAGACTCTTAATCTCAGGGTCGTGGGTTCGAGCCCCACGTTGGGCGAACTATTTTGGACTTTTTTAAAAAAATTTAAATGTAAAACAAATTACCTTATGTACCTTTGGACTTTTTTTACTTTACATATCGCACCATGAGTACATAAGTCAAAAAAACTATCAAGTTAATAATGCAGCTGTATTCAGCAGTTTTGGTTTATTTATTGCTTTATTGTTGTAACTGAAATAAAATGCATTGTTATTGAGGTACTTCAGTACAGTATTTTCAAATTATTTCAAAAGGTTGACTGCTTTACTACCTATATAATATATAGTATAAATCATCATATTGATAATAATAACAAGATAATGCATCAACATGGTGTATATTTTTTGTGTATTATTTTAATGCGACACCTAGAAACTGATTTTGAAATCAATTTGATGAACACATTTGTAACTTCAAACGCTTATATCTCAAAACTGTACTTTTGGTACTCATGATAGTGTAAAAGTACTCATGGTGCGATATATTCAATGGCTATTTCGGCATTACAGCATCGTCAGAATTTATATTCATACTATAACATACCTAGTTATATCGATGGCGTGATCCAGAAATATATTAATGTTCGAAATAAATTATATTTTTACTTGATTGTGAAGGAATTCTACCTAGTGCCATTTCAATCCGTGTACCTAATAACAATATTCATCTTTTCTCACTTTATTCGAATTGTCATGGAGAGCTTTATAATAATAAACTGGAATACTGACATCTATATTCAATGCCAGCAATCATTATAATTAATAGAGAAAAAATATTGTATTATATCTGCTTTATAATAATATTATGTAATAAACATATTGCCATTATACTTTACGTATTAAATACTAGATGTCGCTTAAATGTAATATTTTAAAAGAAAATATTTTTTTATAATATTCTACCGACAATAATAATCTATTAAAATAAGTATAGGTATATTATTTCTTGGATTACATTTAAATAAAAAATACAAGTAATTGATTCCTTTAAATAAGGTAAAAGTATAAGAAAAGTTTTTTGCTGGTTTAATTTAGACCACTAAATTTTTACGGTTGATTTACTAATAGAATTTCCTACATAATATCTAGGTATGTAATTATTTTGTTATACCTGTATCACTTGCGTGTCATTTTGATGCTCATAAGGGCCATTGTGGTATTTTTTCAAATAATACGTACGTATGTAATAAAAGATTTAGCTGAGTAAAGACATCAACTAAGGGTGCTTGATGTAATTTCAATATCAAATTTGAATTATTGATATTTTGTACATTTCCATGTATTTTGTCACCAACGAATCGGGTTTCGCCTTTCGGCATCTTCAGGTATCCGAGCACACGAGTGGGCTCAAACTTACTCAAACAGACAGTTTATATCGATTATATACAAAATAACTGTGTCGATGAAATTAACATCTGGACTAATGACCATCTTACGACTGAATTGAGGGGCAAGGGGTTATTGTGCATAGACTTATTATGACATCGAATACCTGAAGATGTCGAAAGGCGAAACCCGGGTCGTGACAAAATACATGGAAATGTACAAAATCTCAATAATTCAAATTTGATAAGATTTAGCCTGTTTGATTTATTAGTCGTGCAAAAAGACATGCATTTATTTTCACCACATAACACGTAAAACTATATTTATGAATTAATTATCCACAGATACACATCTACGCTTTTGCTAAGTATATCTACCTATATAGGAGAGTGACAGCAAAGGTTATGTCGACGCATCTTTTAAAACGTTTGTAACATTGGCAGATTACAGGTAGTCATTATGACATGTCTAAAAAGAACATTTTGGTAAAAGCTTTCGTAATTCCTACACACTCCCAAATGAGAAAAGATAGATATACCACACATTTGAAAGCTGTCCTATCTTCTATTCACACCATTTTACTCGGGAAATGTGCAATGTCAAATGATAGCTCTTACTTTTCGTAAAAGCTTTTAGAATAGTCATTTAAATATTACTCAAAAAATGTCTCACGTAAAATAGTGCTGATTTGTCAACCTTATAGTTGCAGTGTAATTATACCCAAAATAGTATGTATCTACCTACATACGTAATATATTATATATGCCTTCTTATTTAATTAAAAATAACTATTTATTCAATGTACATTCAATGTTTAAGTTTGAATTACATATTTAATAATTTAAAAGTCTTTTAGAGTATAACTTTTCACATATTTCTATTTCTTCACAGCAAAGGAAGGTACCCACTACAAATGCAAAAAATAATTATTCATTAGTCATTTACGAATGAAGCATTCCATTGTATTATAAAAAAATGAATGCATAAAAGCTGACACAAAAAGTTTTCTAATTATTTTTGTCTTCATTCTTCCTAATGACGAAGTAAACAGACATTTTTCTTCTTGTGTAGTACTTAAAGGTTCCTTTGTAAGAGGCTCTACTGGGTTCGGGGCTTTTTCAAGTCGTTACATGTTTCTCAGTCCGTGCAACAGAACAAAGTGACATCAACAAAAGCAACGACGAAACCATAACGGAAATAAACGGCTCCTATTGGGGGGATGTGAAAATATTAGAGAGTTGGGTGTATGGTGGCCACAAACCTGGCAGGGACGAAATAAGTATAAAAATGGGACGCGGAGGGAAAGATAAAATGCGTGGTCAGGTATACATATTATTGCATTTATATAAATATATTATCTGTGTAATAGTGTAAGTGGCTTTTATCGAAAAGCATGTTAAATCGTTGCACTGTTATTGGAAGTGAACAAGTGGATTTTTTGAGAGTAGTTACAATTTCATAAATCTCGAAAGTCAAACAACCGCTTACAATGTCTAAAATATTATTGTGGCGAACACGCGATGAGGTTGCAACAGAAGAGATAGAATCCAATATGTGGCTTCTCTCTTCAGCGTTAGAACCTGGAACCTAAAACTGATGGACATTCAAATGGTTTAATTACTTGATACCTATGTCTTGAGGGGAAATATAGAGACTCTAAATAATACAGAGTATCTACGATTGGTGACCTGTGGTGACCTTATGCTAGGAAAAAGGAACGGAAATGTCTAAAAACTAGGAATTGAGTATAGGAATATTTCCTGTTGTGGATAGAATATTCGGCAGATTAAACCATTCTCTAATATACCGTTTCATCAATCACAAGAAATAAATACTAAATTTTAATTCGTTACAAAATAGGTACCTAAGACATGCAGACACCATAACTGTGTGCGTATAATAGATAAAAATTATTAAATTGGTATTGACAATGCGATACAGAATATATTTATCGATTATTTAATATTAAATGTTTTGTTTGTGTCAAATCTGTGAATATTATAATTATACTCACATATTTAAAACTCCTGCTAAGCAAAACACCTCTACAGATACAAACCACTAAACAAAAGTGGCACCATGTACACGAATGTAGGGTAAAATAAAGAAAAGTATAAAAAATAAGAGACAATCTGCCTAATGAAAGAGGTGAAGAAAAGACAACCACATCCCATTTTCGTAATGCTTCGTGGCATCCTAACTTTCAACACTGTGCTTTCTAGAATTGTTTTGTCGTCGTGGAAAAATACAGTTTTAGTACCTATCCATATGAAAAAATCCATGATAGATTTCTCGCTAAATAAATGTTGAATAAATGTTTACTTGGTAGTGAGACTTCATTATATTATTATGATCTATTAAAAGATAATTTTGTAATTCAATATTACTCTAATATTTTTATTGGTACATCAGAGATCGTTTTTAAAGATTAAAATCAAAATAAAAAGTTTCCCGTACCGGGAATCGAACCCGAGCCTCCTGGGTGAGAGCCAGGTATCCTAGCCACTAGACCATACGGGAGTGTGTTAAGAGGTGCTGAAAAAATCTAATTAAATTGTATATGTAATAAAATTACCAATAATATAAGTAGGAACAATAAATATTTATTATTTCATAATATATACGTACATAATATTTATATAGAATAAATATATTCGATAATTTCATACTTTAATAATTCCTATGTATATTCATTCAATACACTGCCGATATTTAATTTCAATACATAGTAGCTATAAATAGGGTAAGTGCACTAGTTCCCAGACAGGTTCAGTCTCCAGACAGTTTCATATGCAAGATGACTCGCATAATATGTGCACATAAAACATTTACTTTGGAAAGGAAAAAGGACGTAACCCACACCAAAAAATATTGTATATAGCTCACACAGAACGTGCTAATACGCTATATTTATATATACATATATAATATATCGACTGTAGAAAGGCAAAATGACCTACTTATCCCTCCGTCTTTTTAAAAAAATTTTTTCGATAATTACAATGTATTCAATTTAATACACGCATGGTTTAGGCTATACACAATATTTTTTGTGTGGGTTATGTCCTTTTTCCTTTCCACAGTCGATATGAAACTCTCATAATTTACCTATTTTCGTTACATTTCTAAGAAACTGTCCGGACACTGAACCTGCCTGGGGACTAGTGCACTTACCCTACCCATACAGATTTAATATATTATAAAATATTTTCACTTATATTGTATAATCAATCATATATTTCTCAATTAAATGAACAAATTTAACATTATTTTTTAGAATTATCATCACACTTACCAATGGAAAGATTTTTAGGTTCGAAAGAGTTCCAAAAAGTTAGAAATAAAGGTTGAATGAATTCAATTTTAATCATAATATGACACACCTATTGCAGTAAAACCAATGTGACGATAGGCAACGTATTTTATGTAAACAATATATAAAATTAGATTTGCTTTGTATATCTTCCACATTTTCATAATGATCAAACTCGACGCTCGACGCGAGCATTATCAACTGATGGTCGCGATGAGCGAAACCAGGCCTGATCATTATAAAAATGTTGAAATGTACAAAACAAATTGTGTTCCACTTTTAAAAAACAATGCCTTTTCATCAAGAATTGACAGTCATTACCTCAAAAGTGTTTATACAACATTAAAATATACAATACGTATAAGATGTATAATAGCGATGGCGAACCTTTTTCCTCGGCTACACAATACCCATACAAACCATCTGTTAGCATAATTAGCATGGGCCGTTGGCAAAAATAACCCTGTCAACATAATCATATACGGATGTAAAATCAATATATTGACGGATATCACAAGGACTCTTAGCTTGGTTGGTCCCGTATGCTACGTCGCATGGCGCTAGTGTCGTTTTATGTTGTCAAGGGCCCCTAAAAACCGGGGTTTTACCAAAAATATGTATTGTAATACATCGGTGGACATCAACAAGCTTACTATAATATTTTATCCAAAGCAAATGAAAATCAATCAATGGTTTTTCCAACAATTAAAATAATTGTATAAGTTTGTTTTATAATTTCGAAAATTCATTTATGATTACTTTGCCAATCAATTTCTTACGTCTTATATATATTTGAAATGCAGTCGAAAATGGTCAAACGTATAATTATTCTTGTACATATAGAATGACAGTTTATTAGCAATGTCAAAAGAAGGATTTCATATTTTTTGTAAAATCTTGTACTTAATATTGCAAATTCATTTTATTCACTATTTTAAATTAATTAATGTCATAGATGATGCCAGAAGCAAGACATAATTCTTTTGATTATGTATATAAAACCCGATTTTTTCGGGTCAAACATTTTCTTTGGTAATTTGGTATTTACTAAACCAAAAACTAGATTATTCAAACAGCATCTGTTATTGAATTCAAAAAATCTTTCATTTCATTTCAAAACATCAACCTGAAATTAAAATTTACTTAAGTACAATAAATTATAACCTGACATATTATTTTCGTAATTTGTCTTACAATAAATATGATCTTTGACATTTTCCAATGAGTAGTGATTCGATGTATCTCAACTTTGTTTTCATGAACGTCGTTCCATCACAAAATTTATACTCTGTTGCTTGATGTAAAAAGTCAACATTTTTATGTTACCCCGAGGTCAATCAATATTCTGAAACTGTCGTAACTTGGCTCTAAGCTCCAGAAAACGGACAAAATAATCAGACTTATCTGGTTTGTCTTTGGCAGTGTTACCCGGCTAAGGTAAACTATTTGTACGTGGTGAGTGTTTTCGTATTAGTTCGATGTATCAAAATATTTATTCTGTAGTTGACATTATGAAGCATACTGCCGATTTATTAACAAGAAAGTTGTTAATTTTGGCTGGTCTAATGAACATAAAATTTTCCGCATGAATAAAGGTTTTCTTAATTAAATTATTACTGAGGTACATTTTTATGCATTACCTATCGCAAAATAAATTTGCTGCAACCGTATTATAGTTACTGTTACATATATATACATGTACAGACTATTAAATATTATCATAAAATTAATTAGTTATATTTATAGCGCAGAGAACTTTGGGATATTTTGTGAGTGATTGGACAATCGACTGTTGTTTAATGTATAATTTTTAATCTTTCGTTACTGTCCGATATGATTGTCAATTGGGTTTGAGACAATTAATTATGTTCTTAGTATTCAGAACTCAGTGATTTCAGTTAGTCGACTAATTCATATTTCAATAGTGAATAAGTGTCGATAGGGTTGTATTAAGTTTACAGACAAAGAATAAATAAATCTACTCAATAATGATACTTGCATAGTGAATTTTAAAAAATCTTAAAATAAATATTTATTGGTCATACATAATTTAAGTAGTCATTTAGTATTTCGCCACGACCGTTGCGATCTCAATAATAGTTAAAAAAGTATGTTTATTCCGACGCGCCCTAGTGGACACGTTATGACAGTCAAGTTACTGCGTGATTATTTATCGAATTGCCAGAATAATAAATGTTGAGACATACTATTTATAAAACATTTAGAATGGCTAAAAGTACATATAGTAAATATATTCAAAAAGTGAAGCAGGTGCTTATATTTTTAGGCATTATAAATATACAGTTGAATCTAATTATGTAGTTTGAAACAATAAAAAATAATTAACGAAATAAAGTGGCGGGGTATTTGAGGCAACAGGCGGCAAGCCGTCCAACAACATGCATTTAATCATAATCCATCCTGTCTGATCCACGGTGAAACCTGTTAAGAGAAACAAACGAGCTTGTTAAAAATATTTATTCATAGTCCACTCCTCAGTGGGCGTTCAACACTCATAAAGAATTCTCTAGTCAGAGCCATAAGTCATCATAACGATATTGGAAACGAACTTATCTTCGAATTTGAGCGTTGAAATTATCAGACTGTTTGTAACATTGAAGCATTTTTGAAATGAAATATAAAAAAAACTGTTCGTATTGAACGAGCATTATGAGCGGTTGGCATGCATCCAAATAATTAACGAATTTACAAATGAACACGGAATAAACTTCAGTCAACCATTTTATAATTTGAGGCAGACTTAATATTTTCGGTGGATTCGGTGGTTACTTCGCGGAAATTATTTTTTAATGTAAGATTGAAATTGATACATTTGTTATTACACTGGTTGTGCTACTAATTGTGACATGTTTCGGCTTTTTGAGAAGGGTTTTCAGACTGAAGCCATTTTAATTTTGTATGAATCTACTCTTTATTGACTTCTAATTTCATTTTAAAACGGATAAAATATCCGAATATCGAACCCACCGTTAATGTCTATTTTTAAAAATCCCAAACGTTGGTACGATAACTTTGCTTAACACTGCCATATATAAGATCTCAATAAATAAACGAGCCATTGAGCTTTCAATTGGTAAATATACAGCCTGATCTCGAGAGTATTACGATATATAGCCCGCATTCGATATGTAAGTATTGATAATTATTGACCAACTACTACTTTTAGCGTACTGCTCAATTTATTATAATTATTTATTATATGTATTTTTAAATATATTTTATTTTATCATAAACGAATAATTTCGAACATTAAAAATTTGATGCGATAACTGTGTATATTCAATAAGTTACAAGTTACAAGCAAATACTTAAAGTTATATAAAATGTATTATTATATTTGAGTACACAATTTTAAAGTGATTCCATAATGTCCCACTGAATTACTAGGAGACGTTTATCATCTAACTTCCGACGCAATCTGTACATAAATCAACCCCTCACGCTAAATAAACGCCACTAAATTGCGCGACTCTTCGTGGACCACGCTATTCATTATTTCAACTCTATCCAAACTTTTAATATGCAAGTAGAGAATTATTTTATTGGCCATTAAGATAGTATATGGGAAAACTATAATGCTTCGTGTGAATGAAATGAAGTAGGTAGTTATTATTTAATAAGATGACTACAGTATTACCCAAAACATAGTATTTACAGAAAATGACAAAATTAAAGTAAGTATGGGGTATGATAAAATGGAGAATTCGGAATATTTTGCGTGAGTAAAAACGCAGTAATTTTTGTGAAAGCGCTGTGTTTTAATTACAATTATGTTACTGTGTTTTTATCTATGGTTTATGAATATTTTCTTTTACACTGCTTTTTTTCAATGTCACTTTTTCATTCTGACAGTTGTTTGGCACGTGTTTAAACGTAAAGCTTTCTTCATTTTTGAAAGACCACCAAAGGTCACCAGATAGAATAAACTGTCTTCTGAAAACCTTGCAATAATATTACCTAACTTGATGGTTCACGCCTATCCGTACAGTTTATACTTACAGTTTTTATTTATTATAATAGTAAATATCTGTCAATCGTTATACGAATATATTATTTTTGTGCAAGTGCTGTTTGTTACCAGGTCGGTAAACCTCACTTCCATGGCGAATATGGAACAATATACGGCATTGATTGAAGGCGGTGTGTATAACACTATTTTTCAATTATTAGTTCAACACCCATTTTCATAGAATAGGATTGATTTCAATATTACATTAAACATTTCCCATGTTTGAAAAATTATTTGTTACCTTAATTATAAAACATCAAAAAAGAAATTTTTCATCCTTTAAAATAACAAAGGCAAATTCAATTGAAAGCTTTAGTTTCGTGCGATGCTTTAGTGCTTTGAATGATATTTAATATACACGATAAAAACTCGCTAGATCCGAACAATAAATTTAAATGATTCGGTCTGCTAAAATATTATCTTCCACATGATTTATTATTGTATACATTATTATGGAAATTAAAGAATTAGCACCCTAAAACAGAAATACCACCGATAAAATACATTGTCCAGACTACCGAGGAAGAGATTGTTCACATTATATAGTGAAACGATCGGTTCAGGAAGGGTCGCTTGATAATGACAGGACCCCACCTTCCAGGACAATATTCAAGAAAAACACCATTTATTATGTATAGATACAGTTTATTGATATATATTACATTTCCAGTTACAATTAATTATATAATTTAAATTAAGCAATTTAAAATACACGCTTACAAATAACTACTACTGATTACCCTCTAAAATGGGGCTCGTGATTTTATTATTGTTGAATTTAACACGTGGACAAAGCGGATATTATTTGTTAATCAATGAACTCAGTACATTTGTATTCACTATTGTTTTAAGATACACAGTAAATTATGTTATTTTAGAAGTTTACATGATTTGCAAAGCTTAAAATATCGATAACCTCTATAGAATATTACTGTGATAGACGATGTGTTATTGATTAAAAACCAAAATAAAACAAAATAGCAAATTGTTTTTTACAATAAAGAAGTGATGGAGTATAGGTTTTTAATGTCATTTTTAAAGGTATCATAGAGTTTTTATTTCGCGTCTATATTTCGTATTAGCATTGTTATTTAACATAATAAAAATAAGCAGGGTTTGTCATAGACAATAGGTAATTTCGAAATTACCTATTGTCTACGACAAAATTTACAGGTTCCGGCCCCATGAAACATATTCCATCATTTGTTCGACTGCGTTGAGTTAAGAACAGATGGGCGGGAAAAGTGAACGAAGCATGGATATAAATTTGAAATAAAATGAACAAAGGCAAAACACGGTAAGGGCGGAATGAATTTCAAATGTATTTTTATCAGTAGATTTGTATTGCTCGAGTAAAAGTTTAAATTAAAATATAAATGAATTAAACAAATAAGTTATTTTGTGAAAATTATCCTAAAATAATAACAAAGCTTTACATCATTCTTCGATTCTTATTAATCTGTGTAACAATAATTTACCAATACTAAAGTTAAGTCTTTTGAAATTTATTTAGAAAAACATGATAGACCTTTGAAATTATAAATGGTTACAAACAACGTAGAGCAAATAATCTGGAAACCAATAAACTGCTTTGTCCTTTCAGTATCCATTTAATGTACACCCTGCTTGAATGATACACGATTGACCTTTTGTGTTGGTACCGTAAAGGGAGAGTCAATCAAAAATATCAATTAGTATTTGGATTGAATTTATCGCATTTATTTATTCAGTAATGTTTCATTGCAGCAATACTAAACCACCAATCCTTCGAAACGAAGAATAATTTGTGGAATTAAAATTATATTTTATAAAATATACAAGTATATTAGCACCATTGGTTTAACATCTTTCAATGCCCACGATACGCAGCAGACATAGAGAGTGTGTGTGTTATGTTGCGCTGTGCGTTACAGATAAATAGATAAACCAAAGGAAATGTATATTGTAATTTATAAAAAAGCGACTTTTACATTCGTTAATAATATTATTTTATTCATATAACGACACTAAACATTATTTGATTTCACGTAATAATTACTTGGATAGATTTTTTCCTAAAACAGTAAGTCTTGACGCATCATAAAATTACGTTTATAATTAATATTAGTCTCCCTTCAAGAATGAAATTCTTATTATATTAATCTTAAAATAATTAATAATTTTTCATATCGATATAAAACTTTTTGTATACAGATTTTAAGTATTCATTTCCGTAGGTACTCCCTGAGTTACGTGTTCCCCATTTTGGAGACCACTGACTTAGATGATACTAAACAGTTATAAAGTATACCCATTCTAGATATAACATAATATAATATAAGGAAATGATAACATATATTGTAGTTACTGAGCTTTTAATGTTTTAATTGCAGATTGCAGACATATTACTAGACAGACAACCTAAGAAGAGGTGGCCAGCGTTTTCATTTATTTATGATCACGACAACTCTTTTATATATACATATAATGATATACAATAATTATTTGAGTTTTTTTACAACGTACTATATTGTATTCTTTTTATTTTTCAATATATGGTACAATGTTATTTTTTTATAGGTCACGATGATTGACACATTCTAGGATAAGCGAACGGCAAACGCGAGTAAACAACTTTTATAAAATAAGGGGAGCGAAATCTCTACAAAATCAGCAAGCGACTGGGGGGTATATATACAATAGACACAATAATCTACAGTTGCCATTAAAGTAGGTGCCAAAGCCAAAATAATAATGATTGAAAATATACAGTAGGTCCCTCATCAAATACTGACTATTATATTATTCTACAGCGCTGTTTCCTAAACTTTTGTAGTCGCGACCCCTTAAATATTATAGAATATTTAAAGTTCTCTTGTTTGCATTAACATCACAATAGTGCTATTATGCACCCGTTATTTACGCTCAAGTGTTGACATCAACCGATGAGTGAAAAACAGCCATATAAAGCTGTTAAAAAAGAAAATATTTTTTATAGATGTAGGATTTTTTTAACATCAGCAACAAAATTTGTGTTTTTGAGAAATATTCATTACGCTTTCTTCACATAAACCGTTATTTTTGAACCAAAATTTACATTTGCGTTTTATTTTTCATTATTTCGTGTAAGTTCACGTTTAGAAACAATACAAAGTAAACATTTAACATTTTCACGGACCGCCTAAAATTCTTTTGAGGCCCTTTGTCAGGTCACTGTTCTATATCAGTGTTTCCCAACCGATGGACCGCGGAATGCTACCGGCTTACGGAAATTTTCAATCCGACTGTCATATTTTTACCTGATCCTTCCTATGTAGATTACACAACAAATTTTACTCTCCATCACTTTAAAAAATATAAATTTATATGATTTCCATTATAATATTCGCTAAAAACAAATGATTTCGTATTTTATCAAATGTATAAAGAGTTTTTAGTTTTAGTTTCATTTATTTATAGTTTCGATTTCATATCAACTACTCGGAATCCTCGCAAAGTTTTTAAAATGAATTTCAATGGAAATATCGCAGAAAATATGAATAGAAATAAAACAGCATTGTGCTTTAATTTATTTATACGCCGGTAAGAATTAAATGCAACAATAATCATAATACATTTTTCACCATAATAATAATTATATTCTCAAGATATATAAATATCCTACATAGCAAATAAAAATATATATTTTTTATGAATGCCAAACGTTTCTAAATGTTTCATTAAATTATATTACAACTTTTTATTAACATTCCAGATATATGTTTTTATTTTTTTCATCCGTCAAATATTATATCTTGCCTTGGTAAAAGCTATAAAATGAAAATGTATACCGACAGCCTTTTTATGGGTGTCATATTTTTTATCCTTCAGCATCACGAAAAAAGCTGATTTCGAGAAATGATATTTAATGTATAATATATATATATATATTATATATATTAAAACATACGGATTTAAAAAGTGCTACGGTAACTTATTTTTAATTAATAATTGAAACCTATTGCAACACAATATGTATTATATTTACCCAAATGTTCACTTTTTGATTGGTAATGATTATTTATTTACACAAAATGGGATTCATATAACAAACCGAGATTTTCGTTTATTGGTTATATATATAACACACCATATGAACTAATCCTGGTATTTTACATGCCACACACGACACCTGATCAAATACTGTGATCATATTTATTAAGGTAACAATACGTTATTGAAACAGATGACAGCCTTTTCATGAATTTTATAACAAACTAATATACAATCATTCAAATTGTGATTTGTTAGACAGTAGGTAACACTACATTTTTTGATTATTTTACTACCTATTTAAGCTATACAATTATTGTTTGAACAGGTTGCAGGTATCTTTTAAAAAAAATACCCTATTATAACATACTATGTAAGCAGTATTGCACCAACTGTATCCACGCTAGTTTCATTTTCGTTAGGTTTATTAAAGTTACATTGTTATATTGATATAACAATTATAAATTACTGAGTTCGATCATATTGTTTATCTGTAAGAAAAATAATTTTCTCAAATCGACTTAATCGCCTTGTGAATATTTGTAGAATTAACATCATAAATCCTATACAATACGTAAATATATGTTAATTTCAATAAAAATTTAATATCAAATGTTTTAATATCTATTGTACCTACAGTCGTTTCAGTTAGTAACTCAAGACAAAATGAATATAATACTGACATTATTACATAAAAGTATTAAAAATTTTGCTATACAAATTTATAAATCCTTCGTATTCGATGTTTCGTATGTAAAGATCGAAAATTTCTGATTAATATTCAATCAAATTACTATTTTTGTAAGTTTGCGATAGATATTTCTGTCGTATAATGAGGAAGTACTAAAGTTAATGGAAATGATAGACATGACATGAGTCTATTATCATGTTCATATGAATATAAAAAAAAAATTTGACTCAAAATATATAACATATAACAGATAAAGTTTTCTTGCACGTTCATCTAATTAAATAGAGTCAAATATCTACACCAAGAGAATGAAATAAGAAATAAGAAAGCATTTGCTACGTTTCCCCACACACCACTAAGTTTCCGTACGGAAAACTTTTGACCTCTTCAAAACTTTCACAGTATGTGGGAAGAAATAAAAAGCCACGTTGATAAAATTACTTCCTTTTCATTTGGAATGCAAATATCACGAGAAAATCTTTTGCGACTATTCTCACGCTTCGAAAATGTTATTCGGAATCATAATGACTTTATTCAATGACATGGAAAAATCAAACGAAGAACTATTCAAGTGTGCGAGGCACGAGGCGCAAATCATGTTTCCATGATTTATTATATTCTCATCGGTAAAACGGTTTTCCATATTATCTGCAATATTGGCAGTCATTACTTTTTGCAATAATATATTAACTGATACTGATAGAAATCTCATCAGTTTTTCATTTAAAATCTTGACACATGTTTTTTCCAAGAATTAAATTTGTTTTCAATGTTATTGAAATATTTTTTCATATTAATTAAGTCAATTGAATCAAGACACTTAAACCACTTACGACCTACGTGTATGTAGTTTTAACCTTGATTCATGGCATCTCGTGAGCTGGTTGTTAAGTGTGGTTTCGTGATTTTATGTTGTTTTATTGTTTGTCCTTGAATAATAAGATTTTAAAGGTTAAGTAACATTACAGTAAAATGTTGAAAAGAGATATAGAAGTGGATGTAATTGAATCCACTTAATGCATTATAATTGAATTATATACGCCCCAGTTCTTGGCATTACACAAATTCAAAATGATATCATGATATTAAAATATAATATAGTACCTATTATTTTAAGCTCACTTGTAAATACGTATTTTGCAAGTTAAATCAACGACATCAGTTGATGTATTTTTATTTTTTAAATCTACAGAGTGGAACCAATCTTTTTACAATCAATACAACAAAAAATCAACTTGTGTTGGTGCAGTCTGATATAATACAAAGTGTTCGATAGTTTTTATTAATAATCAAACAAGGGCGATGATTTATTGATTACTCATCTATTAGGGCTTTAAGTGCACTTATGTCTGATCACAGCGTGAAAAATATTTCTATACATATAGTTGAGTGTGATGTACTGCACACCCAACATTAGAATTAATATGGAGATAAACGTGTCACCATAGAGAATTTTGCTATACATTAATTGAACTGCAAAGAGCTATGAATAAGTAATAAATATAACAATAATAATTTACTGTTATACTTAATTTATTTATTCAGGATGCTATTATTTATTAAAAATAATGTACACAATAACATGTTTCGTAAATTTAATTAAAACATACATTCCAAAAGTCTAAAACCACTGGATCTCATTTACGATAATCTTTTTCATGTAACCTTTATTTAACAGTATATTCGATATTGGTGTCTTTACGAGTAAGAGATTGGACAACCATTGTATTAAATGACTTATGTTTTTATCAATAAACAATACTTATATCATAAAAATCAAATATAATGGCTGAATAAATATTGTTTTTTCATCACATCAACCATCTTGGCATTTGCGTATGTGGTTACTTTTCGCAGAGACGTAAATAAATAACTTCAGACGAGTTTGGATACGTTTCTTCAATATCAAGTCATATTTCGTGGCAAAAATGTAACTCCTTTTGTTTAAATTATATTTCATTTTTGAATCCTCGTTTCGTTAAAAATGTTTTTATTTTCATTTTCAAATTGCTGAAACCATTGTACACACACCTCATTAGTGCATGACGTCATAACCCGACAACCCATAAGGACAATGCTTTGAATGGATTGGTTATATCTACAGTACCAGTTTTACTTAGTCAGTAAAAATCATTCTATAGATACCTAGTTGTATATTTTTCACAATTATTTATGGAAGTTTACAACGATTGTCTAATCTTCTCGGTTCAGTGGCACATCTTTTGAACCAACATGATTATTTAATTAATCCAGTGCCCTTGCAGTTTTTTCATGCCTACGTGTCACTGTCGGGTAGCCGAATTTGTCTCCACGTTCACCGATGTACAAAGATAATATCCAGACATCCCAAAGATAGTATCCAATAAACAAAATATTTCCACCTTCACTGACATAGATTGGCGTATCGAAAATCTCGTACTGGTATTTTCTTCGTGATCTCTTGTGTGCGTACAGATCATAGTTCATCTTTGAGGAAAAAGAGTAGTCGTGAAGGGTTCACGGGTAATTTAGCATAACGTGAAACTAATCCGCGGCAGCCTTCCACAAAATATTTATGACTGTCTGTTTGCGTTAAAATTGGTCGCGGGAATTATTTATTTGTACTCAACGTGGAAACCGTTTTAATGGAAATGCAAATAGAAAATAGGCAGTCGTTATAAGTGTCATTTCGACTATTCTCACAATTCAGTTCTAATTTTCCTCCATTAGCTTATAACTGGTTTTCGTGTGTTCCTTTAAAATCACTATATACAACAACCAAGCAAACTTAATATATGTATTTATTTTAAAATATGAAAAGGGTATTGAGAATACCTACGTGCAAATTTCCAATTAAATTGACTTGCGGAGAGAAGACATTAAAAACATTCATGCCCAAGATATAACATCAAATGTGAAATTGATAAAAGTATGTGATGCTTTTTACCAAGAATTGAAATCTGAACATTTTGATCCCTATGCTAAAGAGCATGAGAAACGTGTATAGATCAATATTATCACACTGTTATTATCCAATGTCTAAAGAGCTTATATAGTTGTAGACTATAAACTTTATGACGATGTTAAAATTATAATAATTACCCATACCATAGTCACCACTTCTGAATGGTCATACTCCATTTGCTGTCAATGGTTCGTATCCCAAAATGGACTCTTCTATTCATTGATTTTACATTCGATTTATTATCGAAATACATGGATGACTGCGATTTTTTTCATTCTGTACCATTCACCGTATCTAATCACGTAAAAAGGGGTACAGGGAGCAAAACAATTCTGCTACCATTCCTTTTCGTACTCATCATAATATATTTTTTATTCTTGCACACTATGATAAGAGATATTAAACAACTGACGTACCTATAATCAGTTCTCCTAGAACACATTTTCTTGAAATTCTCCATACGGAATCCATAAACGTCTCATTGATAATGGAGATATATATGAACAGTTAATACTATGTAGATATGATTCCTTTTCATAAAATTTCATTATAATACCTCTGAAGATTGTGCTTATATTTAGACTTACGCTAAGGGCACTAAGTCATGTGCTTCAATAAAACTGCTATACATCACTGATGAAAACAATTACTATAATACAATTAACAGGCCATTCAATTTTAATATTAATTATATGACAATTTGAATTGGGAATAAATTAAACAGTCGTATAATAATATTTGTACAGCGTGCAACCGTAATATACCTGGGCGTTAAATAAATTTAACTGAGTTTGCTGAGCGTTTCTCCTTACAGAAGATAAATTTACTCTCTGTGACATTCTCGCGTTGTTCATAGCAATAAATACTTCGAGAGTCTTGTTCACCAACACCAGGTTTCTGAATGCAGTGGAGTGGTGGAATTTAGCTTTATATTATATAAATGCAGGATATCATTCAGTTCACTTTCAACAAATCAAAATAATAAAATTCGAATTGCCGAATGATTATTTTCATATAATAATCAATTGATGTATGGCTACACTGCGCATGTTATGTTTTAATCTTTCCTCACCCTACTTATCTAACGAAAAACGTAGAATGGTGTGAGCGATTAACAAGCTACTAGTCCCTCGGAAAACAGCAATTTATTGTAAGCCACTATTTACAATTGGTGCGTTACGATATATTGCTGTTTTTCGAAAGTAGTCCTTTTATAAGCCCTTTAGTAACGAAGATGTTTGCAATCAATTGTCATTAAAACATCATTAATTGAAATACTCAATATTATGCTCCACAATGGCAGTGGCTATAATTTGTAGCTTGCATAAAACTTATCAGTTTGCGTTGCTAAGTATATTAAATAAGTTTTTTGCACTGAACCCTTAAATCCAAAAATCAATATAACTACATATTTAAACAAATATTAAAAGTTTTTTTTCCGCGCTTATCACAATATTCAGCACGCCTCTGATTTTTGCGTCCGTTTACTGCGAGGAAAGTGACATTTCGCTAAGTTTTATTGCATTTTTCATTCAAGTTAGATTCAAGGATACACATCTCGAAAAGTTATTCAAGAGAATAAATTTATTTGGTGATAAATATGGCCAGACTTTGTTATTTTAGCAGAAGGTTTTTGGTAGTAGGTAATAAAATAATGTCTTGGTAAGTATTTTATGACACGCTTCCTTTATTGAAATTATTTATAGTATAAAACACAATTTTACACATTTACATATTTAACCATGAACTCTACTTATTGTATAATCTGGTGTTAAGATTCAATAAAATATTTTACATTACGCGCGTAACATTATGTTATTTAAGAATAAAGGAAAATCTGAAGTTTCTGTCAGTTAAATCTATTAATTAAAAACTGCTAAAATGATCCTATCGAGCTAGGTTTTATCAGCACAAATTTTTATACAAATTTTATTTACGTACTATTCTCATCGTATAACTGAGAATAATATCGCCCAATATTGCTAATGACTACTAAAATAATGTTACATATTATTATAATCTGGAAGTCTATAGTTCAACTTTTATTTCGACATAAATTACATAATAAATTAATTTATGGTTGAACAAGTTTTTGAAGCTTATCAATTTCCACATATAATATTAAATTTGTTATTCATTCTAATATCGAAAGAGTAAATTAAATGTTATAAATAAGTGTCAACATAAAGCAAACTATCATAACCAATGAAATGAGTTTAATTTTTTTCAAATTTGAATTATTGAGATTTTGTACACTTCCATGTATTTTGTCACTTACAACCCGAGTTTCGAATCTCCGCATCTTCAGGCATTCGAGCGCACGAATGGACTCGAAATGACTTTAGTTTAATATTGAAAAATGTTTCATAGATCGATTTATTAATTTGATTGACAGTTTTATATTAATAACTTAAAACATCATTTATAAGTAAAATCGAACTGTCTCCTATTAACGAGAAAACAATTTCCAGAATTCATAAATATTAAATGGCGAACATTAAATGTATTAAACGGTCGGTTAAACAACGCGCAAAATGGAATGGCATCCGGCAAAGGCTGAAGTTTTCCTGAAATTCAAGACCACGGAGACGGAAGTGCGTTTTCCACTTCACACTAACGAGCGTTTAAATTAACAAAGTTGACAGTTAATTTCGAAAAGCCTCTAAACTTCATAGCTGTGAACATACCATAATATAGGCTTTATGCCTTTTATGGAGGGTATCTTAACCTTTTTTAGCTCGACAAACACAAGATAGATTTCCAAAACATTTACTTTGTCAACCAATGTCGATCAAATTATACAAAAGATGTTCAGTACCTATGTTTAAACTCATTTATTTATTTTAGTTTTAGAATACCCGAAACAGTGGATCCCATGTAAAAACAAAAAAATATAATAAATTCTTGCACATAAAAACATAACCTGATCATCTCCAACAAATATTTACGTGTCGCCATTCGTTAGAAATTTTTATTTATGATATTTACTTTCAAGATTTTATTTCTCTGTACCTATCTATTCATCAAAGCCTTTTGAGAGGTTGATAGATTTAATTTTATCACTCTATACATTATTTCTAATTGTCAGGATTGGATTGGGTGAATGAGAACACAAGATCACTGACATCCGGTCTTTGGATACGTATGCATAAATTGTTTCATAATTTGGAATATGAAAATAAAAATGATAATTTCAAAAGCGTAAGAACTGCCCTAGTACGGAAACCATCGAGATTTACTACTCAGCCATGTCGACCAGTTAATTACTACCCAAAATATTATACAAAATAACAGTTATAACTACAGAAAGTACTTAGGTACTTAGGAGGAGCGCTAAATTGTTATAGTGAAACTTATCCGTTATCTTTATAAAGCAAACATTATTTGTTGTTAACTTCTGTCCTCTTAAGATTTACGATGTGCAATAAAGGTTGGTGTTCAATGCCCCAGACGCCATCCCGCGACGCCTACAGTGATTAATACATGGCGCACTTAATTTGCAGGCGATGTACTGTTTGTATACACAACCTACCTTTACATACCTGTAGCACCTGTATAATACAAAATTAATATGACATGGGTATATCTTTATCTACTGTCCTTCAGTTGTTATATGTATGTATGAATTACTTTTCCTTTTAAAAATATCACTGCATTGTTTATTACATTTGCAATCAAATAGCTAATAAGGAACATAATTTGGTATGCTCCAGGATTACAAAAAGCGTTTATAGAAATAAATAAAACAACATGAATTATAAACACCACATATATAAGAACGATCACACATTTTAGAGTTTAACGTATTTTGGTTGCAAAAATACGACTCAAAAACAATTTTCATTATTGCAGGCCCGACAGTCCAGGGTTTTTGAGCTCGAATTAGTTGCCCTATAACAGTGGTTCTTAACCTTTTCGAAGTCACGGTACAAAGGAAACATATATACTTTACTTTTTCCTATTATTCGAAAACCATTCGATGTGAGGTCGATCGATTAGATATAATCGATTCGTCGGCATCATAATTTCGGGACTCATTTTTACGATTTTCAACATTTCGCTAATTTTTTGGTCTTTTGCAATAATTCTGCGGTGCACCGGTTAAGAACCACTGCCCTAGAGCCTTAGTCACAGTATCCCGAATATAAGGCTAGTCAATTGAACTACGGCCATCGGGTCTGCTATTTATGATGGCCTTTGCCGGTGATATGTTTTCCGCGGTATGTTTTCGTCACCTCTCACGTAGGACACTCCCATTGGCGGAGAAAGGTTGATATTTTCGAGCTACGTCGCGCCGCCTCACGCTCGCAGATACTTCGTCCACCTAAGACGGCCCGTAAGTCACGGTGTAATTGTTCGCTTTTTCAATGTTCGTAGTTAATCCATGGAGACTGGAAGTTCGCGCGTCATGTCTTGAGCGGTTTTGCATTTCAGTTTCAAAAGCCGCGCCCACCCCGCCGTCGCACGTTGACTCTGGCCGAGCACTAAGTGTAAATACGAAAGACACCGGACCTCATACTGGACATCAAAAATTAGAAAATCTAACATGCATGCAATCTTGCATGGAGACGACCGAACCGGCTGAAAGAAGTCGTAGGACGTAACCAAGTCTCAATATAGGCTTAAAGTGTCTTAAAGAAAGAAACCATGCACCAATTATACATGTTTCGTGATATTGAAAATCTTGCAGTGATACTATGATGTCGACTATACTGGATTACAAGATGTTCTGATAACTAAGAATCAATAAATAGTTTTGGTCAGCTGGTATAATTCAAAGTGGCAATCCAATGTTAATAAAATCGACGGATACATATTGAATAGAAGTTATAGGTTCGTTTCATCGAATACATCACGCGTGAGACGGGTTCTCACCGAAAATTTTACGATGTGTTGATTTGATAGCACACCTTAAACAGGAAATAGTCTGAGGGGTGACCGTTTCCGCCCTAGAATGTCTCGTCTCTTCTCTCTAAATCGAAATTGAAAGGCCAGTGGCATCACAGACACAGCAAGAAAAATTGCAGGTTGAAAATCATGTAATCTCAATACAGTCTCTAAAATACAATTAGAAAATTTGTATCATCCATTTATATTTAATAAACGATATTTTAGAAAGCTTAGTTCTGAAATGAATGTGGTAGAACATGCAATGATTTAAGTTTTTGTTTTTTTACAACCATTCATAATTTTAAATGATGCACCATACCAGTATGTTTTACCCGGCTTCTCCGATGATAGAAATCGTTTATATAAGTCATTAAGACGTTAGTTAGCTAATGTCGAAATTTGGTTGAATGTTGAAAATATCACCGTGGACTGAACCTCTAGTATCACCAACAAAACATAGTCCATCAATTGATAATAATATTCAAAGTTGAAGATAGCAATAATAAAAGATAAAAATTTCCCCACCTTCAATATTGATACGTGCCTCGTTATAGATGGTATAGGTATAGTTTAAGGTAACGTAAGGATTTTCTCGACGCAAAATATTTAAAATAAAATATTTTCAGACATGCAGTCCTTATTATTCTCCCAAAGCGTTTTTGGGTTGGAACGTTCACAAAATGAGAGGATTCCTGCAAAGTGTGTTACTTTTTTGAATGGTGAATCCCAACGTGCAGTTTTCTTCTATTGATTGTGATTGTCGAGTAATCCTAATGCCAGGCACGCTTCATGATACGTGTCACATTCAATTCCGTCGACGGATCTGAGATCTTTGAAACTCGTTGAATCTTTGACCCTGTGCGACAACATTCGTAGGTAATAACAATTAATGAATCTAAAATGCAGTGTAGACACAGCATTGAACATTGATGTGGGCATTAAACATCTGCGTATTGCCAAGACAATATCACGCTCTTTATTTCATTTTCAGCAAAGATGATGGCAACTTCATTTACACCGATGCGTTGATGGATAATTTTCCGCTCAATCTCTTTTTTTTATACAAATTTTACGATTTAAGCATAACAAATTATTATTTGTGACGTCTATACTACAAAATATTTATAATTGCTTAGTAACGGAACTTTGAAAATCACAGAATATTTGGTACGGAGCGGTCGCTAGGCGATCAGCGTTTGTTGATTTTTTTTTATTCCGCATTCTAAATGTCAAAAACATAGCGTTTTTGGTTTTAGGTTAAAAGTTGAACGTTGAAAGTTGAAAATCGCGCAGTTACAGCTAGAATGACGTGTGAAAATTTCACGTCGCTAGTATACGCCGTTTGGAAGGAGTTGTTGTGACCGACAGACATACAAACATACAGATTTCTACATGTATTTTGTACTATATACTAGATATTATTTTTCACAAAAAATGGTATAACCTACTTTTAAAATTTCATTATTTTAAGTGATGATGTTTTTTTCAGTAAACTCCTCTGGTAATCAAAAATTATTTTGCTGCGAACAAAATTTAGTTATCATGTCGTAGAATCAATTATATTAAAGTGATAGTTATAGAGCTTGGAAACCTCTTCTCCAAGTCCTTCTTTAATCAGTTCAATATACCATAACTTCTACAGAATAATCTACACCACTGTACGTACATTGATATGGTCACCAACCATCCATCGTTAATAATACGTGGTGACAGCTGCAATTATTATTGCGCCATTCATAATGCATCAACTATTATCAAAATGTCACCACATCAGTTAGTATAAAATGAAGTCATCGTGGGTAAAATGTCAAGCTATGAGTCCATTGTTGGTGTGCAATGCATTCATTCAAGTAATTTATAAAAATATATAATTCAAATTGTATTCACTGCTTACAGTAAATTAATAGTGGGGTAGATATATTTATAGCAGTTATAATATTATATATCTACACATCGTCGCCTTGCCTCAACATTATAATAGAAAATTTAGTCTTAAGACGTGGCACAAAAAATTGTATATATTTGATTTACTTAAAATTAAAATTTCATTATTAAGGATATAATGAATACATACGTTTTATTTGAATAAATACAATGCTATAGTTTATGGATCACGGTTTGAATGATACGATCCTTGACCAAATACAAGGGTTCATACATATTGAGTAATAACTAGTAGAGAATCCTTCATTTTAACTTCCATTTATAATTGAAAGTATTTAGAATAAGGAAACACCCATGTTGTTTGATCAATATTTGTATACACATTGCAATATTTTTATTAACAAATAATGTCATAGTTAGGCACTTGCATAAACTAGTTCTAGTCCTAAAATAATAACTAGTCCTAAAATAGGCCAAATAACTAGTCCTGAACCCTAAAATAATAACAAACAACAATTCTCAACTGTTGCATCTAAGAGGTTGATAAGTTTTATGTTCGAACAGCGTTTTATTTATTTATTTCCCGTGTCCACTCCCAATGTGGAGCATATGGTTTCCTAATGGAGGTATCCTAACAGAATTTTCCTATGAGAGCTGCTTGTTACTCAGTTACTCAACCTCTCTTTTTTCGAAGAGAGTAGGGATAGAAGGATAGGGCTAAAACAGGACTAGTGGTTAGCTAATCGCTCTCGCTATACCCCGTGAGGATCGGATGGGTGGGAGGGAGGGAGTTTTTAGACATCACAAACACTCAGACTACGAACAGAAATCCGTAAATAGATTGAAAGATCAATTTTATGAAAACCGTCGGCACCGGGAATTGAACCCGAGACATCCGTAACTGTAGCCAGCGACGCTACCAACTGCGCCACGGACGCGACATAGTTACAGTTACCAAATGGCACGCGATTAATCTCTATTATATAGCACCAAATACATGTAGGAATATGTATGTTTGTATGTCTGTCGGTCACAACAACTCCTCTTAAACGGCACACACTAGCGATGTGAAATGTTCACACGAAATTTTGGTTGCAATTGTTAGTTCAACTGCGCTGTTTTCAACTGTCAACTCTCAACGTTTAACTTTTAACCTAAAACTGAAAACGCGATATTTTTGACATTTCAAAAAAAACCAACAAACGCTGATCGCCTAGCGACCGCTTCATATCAAATATTCTGTGATTGTCAACGCCCCGTCGCTAAGCAACTATAAATATTTTATAGTAAAGACGTCATAAATAATAATTTTTGATTCTTGAATCGTAAAATTTGTAAAAAATCAAAAGATTGAGCGGAAAATTATTCATTACTTAATATTTTAAATCTTATTTCGTGTCTTTAACGCAATGGTGTACATAAAGTTGCCATCATCTTTGCTGAAAATGAATCTGAGATTCGTGATATTGTGCTGGAAGACCATCGGGTACTATCTATAGGATTTACTCGGCGGAGCTGAGGGACTCTGGCATGTCGTGGGAGGAAGCAAAGCGATTGGCGGGTGACAGGGATTCATGGAGACGCCGCGTGGTAGCCATATGCTCCATATAGGGAGCGAATATGGAAAACGAAGAAAGAAGAAGATATTGTCTTGGCAACACGCAGACATGAAGAACCGTTTGATGAATTAAAGGCAATTTTGTATCAATATTTGATGGACATGATTGTCAAAATCGAGACAGAGCGATCATTATTTTTCAAAAATGAACCAAAAGAAGTTGCGCGTCGATTAATATATACATATGAAAGATGCGATTGTAAATGTTACCGATACAGCTCATCGTGGGATATAGGTAATTTTACGCTCAACTGGTAAAGTGAAAATGAAATCTGAAAATGTCAGCATTGATAATCGGTGGATCGTTCCTTGCAATCCTTTGCTTCCGAAGGTATTTAATGCCCACATCAATGTTCAATGCTATGTCTACACTGCATTTTAGAAACATTAATTGTTACTACCTACGAATGTTGTCGCACAGGGTTAAAGATTCAACGAGTTTCATAGATCTCCGATCCGTTGATGAAATTGAATGTATCGTGAAGCGTGCCTGGCATTAGAGCTACTTGACAATGACAATCAATAGAAAAAAGCTTCAAGTTGGGATTCATCATTCAAAAAATTAACACTCTTTGGAGTAATGCTCACATTTTGTGAACGTTCCAACCGAATAACGCTTTGGGAGAATAATTAGGACTGCATGTCTGAAGATATATTATTTTAAATATCTTGCGTCGAGAAAATCCTCACGTTATCTTGAACAACGAGGCAATCATCAAGAGTGAAGGTGGGAATTTTTTTATATTTTATTATTGCTATTTTCAAATTTTAACATTATTATATTGTGATGGATTATGTTTTGTTGGTGATATAAGAAGACTGAACTTCTTGATGTTTTCAACTTTCAACCAAATTTCGACATTAGATAACCGACGCCTAAATGACATAATATAAGCGACCTCTATCTTGGGCAATGCCGGGTAAAAAATACTAGTAAAATATAAAGCTATCCTAAAAATTACACATTATTTTTTTTAAATCTTTTGGGTATCAGTAATGTAACAAAAATAGTAAATAATATTTTTTTCTCGATTTATTATCATGTATTTATAATATCCTAAAATTGGCATCTAGCATATCGATGGCCTAATGTTATAATCCCGTAAGAGACTTTTTACAAATTTTACAGAAGGCTAAAAGAAACTGAATATTTACGTTAATATGTATATTAGACATTTTTTCTTCGAAGTATTAAATGGATGCGAACCAGTAAATTATTAAAAAGTTTAAAAACTTTGTATTATTTTAAATAAACGAAATACGGTTTATAAGGTCATTTTCGTCAAAATATCAGATACGGGTTTATAACATTAGGCCATCGATATGGTATCTCATATTGGCTCTAATTTAGAACGCTATTTTGAAATCGCACATGTTTATAAATAATCTTTCATATTAACAAAGGATAAAACATTCAAGTAATTGCAGTTAATTATGTCATTGAAATCCCGGATAACATATTGGTCGGATTAGTGTTCCTGATAAATGTGAGTCAAATCTGTCGTCAAACAACACATGCCGGTGCATTAATTAGACTCAATTAGGGGCCCTGCCCGCATACTACGGCTTACTGCTAAGTAATATTTGCACAGCGATATCATATATTCTATGTATTGCTAAGTACAGTCAGCTTAGATAATATTGTTTAAATTTGGATTATTGAGATTTTGTACACTTCCATGTATTTTGTCACTAACGACCCGGGTTTCGCTTTTCGGCATCTTCAGGCATTCGAGCACACGAATCATTCGTGTAAATTCGTGACAAAATACATGGAAGTGTACAAAATCTCAATAATTCAAATTTGATATTGAAATGCCATCAAGCACCCTCAGTCGATGTCTTAAATTAACATTGTGTTCCTTTACTGATTATGGTGATAAAATATATAATTTTTAATTATCACAAGCTCTTATTAGTATTTGACTCTAAAACATGTTCTATTCTTTCGAACTTGTTTACATCTTATTTATCAAAGATCATTTTCTATAATTGTTAAAACACTCTACCGATTATATTTTATACGCTCACAGTACCTTCATTATTCTTAGAATGGCTCTATCACTAACTTTTGAATTTATAATTTACATAATTTTTTGAGAAATTTAATAAAAGCTTGTGTTAAGATTTATCACAAGAAAAAAAATATTCAATTTGTTTAGGAAATAAATGTGACGTATTAAAATACAGAAACGAATAAAAAAATCAATTCTTAAAAACATTATAATAGTCATAATATAATGGGCTCTTCATCATTTTATAATGAACTGTTGCCACGATGAAATATTAAAACACGTCACTGAGAAAATGTGCAAAAAAAAACTTAATTAAAGAAATATTACGAATTGTAGACAATATCCGGTTCGTAAATATTTTAACCGTGCTTAATTATTATAAGAGGGTTTGTGTGTAAGATACAAAAGAAGACTGCTTATAAGTAATCAGATTTTTAGAAAGAATGGAATATATACAACATCTGGGAGGCAATGTTGTAAATTTGGTCAAAACGTTTAATATCGTTTAAGTTTTTTAAACGATAGAATTCTAGGTAGTAGAGTGCACCAATCTATGAGTGGCGTAACTTGTTGAATCTGTTTGCAAGTTAGTGCATGTTTTCCATGAACATCTTCATCAAATTGTCACTTGTCACAGGCATCCATCATGCCCACATTATTTTCTCCACAAATTAATGTCCCATCCATTACTCCTCTTGTTTGCTTTTATTGGAGTGTCCCCACTTAGGAACGCATGGCGAGGAATTCTTCATGCAACGCTTTTTTTACTTTTCTGCAATTAAAGACAGCAGAGGGCATTCCGGATTTACATTTCTCAGAAATGTATCAATCTTTCAATTATAAGTGGCGGTGAAGTCATTTCGCGATAATTTATACGAAGTAGAACAATATCTTCTTCATTGATAATTCAACATAAATTTCCAAGACCATGTCGTATTGTTTTGATACAACATGATCTACAATTTAATAAAAGCTTATGTTAAGTACACTTATGTACACGCAGTGTCTTTTGATATATGACAATTATTATTGGCAAAATATTATTTGGCCAGTAACAAAATGCGAAAGCGGTCAGTAGCTGAAAATAGTCGGTATCTGTGAATGTGATAGTAAAATATAATAAATTGCCATTCTACTAAAAATTAATGTATTGATTTAGTCAGTTAGGTTAAGTGATAAAAATGTATGTTAGGTTGTAAATACACACACATACTGACTATCGTATGTTTATTATTGACAACTTTAAAGTTTACTTGAAAATTGAATGCAGACAATTATTTTGTGTCATTTATGTATAAATATTGATAACTTATTCAGTCGCATTTAATTTTTAATATCTAAATTTTAATCTATTAAATATTTAAATCTTATAAAATCAATAAAGCCTATTTAAAAGAGAATTGTTCCAAGTAATATCTTTCTGATATCATCCAATAAAACAATAAAAAACTATATACACTTGTAGGAAAATTTCATGAATTAGTCAAAGGCTTAAAATTATTTTATCACAGATTGCTCTCAAAACTATCATACAAAACTAAAAATACCAAGAAGCATTTTCATATAATATTTTTTAATATACCTAAATAAAGCGGTATAATTCTTTAACTCCAGAAGAAGAGGGATCAAGAAAATTAGCGAAGCATTGCATTGCACTAAGCGACTGGCGGAAAATTGGTTATCACATTCTGGCAGAAGACGGAGATTTTGATTGTTATTGCTTCAAAGGAACTGTGTCACAGTACCAAAAGATGTGCACTTTGCTCTCAATGACATTCCATTATGGCTGGAAGGGAATCACCGGTATATTCATACCAGTTGCCCTCCAAGACAGACATAATCAGTGGCATACCATTTCAAAACAAACACTTAAAAACACGATTTAGTCCTTTTTATAACCATGTAATCGTTTGAGGAATTGTTTTGAATAGATAGCCGTTGTCCGTTTTTTAATACATATATTGGTAAGATATAAAAAGTTGGAAGTATTCGTCGTATGTTGTTTTATGAGACACTAGACTCAAGTTATTTATCTTTATATTTTATTATACGTAGATACTTTAGGTATTTTAATGCATATAAGTAATTGAAATATTCATAAACAATATTAATCAATAGTTATTTTCGGATTTGCTGGATTTCAAGAACGCGACGAAGAGTATGACTAGTAACAGCTAAGATAACGATTATTATTTTTTACAAAATAGAGTATTTAAAAAATAAATGTAATTAGTCCCCAAGAACACGTTAAATATAATTCTATGAATGCTCGGAAAAGTCGAAACTATGTCATACCAAATATAAAGTCGATCTTAAAATTATAGTTCAAAGTGTTTACAATGTTTTTACTATTTTCATAGCCAATATAAAATGTCATAAGGAGAGATGAATTTTCATATAAATGTTACAGAAGATTCTATCGCTTGCATTTGCTAAGTCATTGATGTATGATGTTCCTGTACTGCTTTGTTTTTACTGGAGGACGGCACTGGTAGCAGAAGGCAGCCCTCCCAAGCATTTTCTCGATGTGATATTAAGATGTGACGTCACGTAATGTGGAGCCATTTTGTACGCCTAAAACGTAATGGGGTCGGCAAACTGCATTACGCCGAGAGCTTCAGAATATTCTCGCCAGTCGCCTCGTGACATGAATTTTTCTTATATCGTCACGCCATCTACGAATTTCGTATATTGTTCGAAGCATGCATAGACTATTTAAAAATATTATGCAAATTTAATTTAATATTATTTTACTATACGCGGATCGAGTATAAAACAGAATCCACCATAACTCTATTACACATACGATATTCATTGCTTTCACTTGGCATTATCGAATCACTTGCAAAAAAAAATGTTGTCCATCCCCTAGGAATTATGTGTTAGTTTGTTATGTCATGTCTTCTTCCTTAAATAAATAATTAAAAAATATTCAGCATACAGAAAATATTATTGACAAGAATAAATTAATGGGATATTAATTATGCAGGGCAACAAATTAAATGGTCAGAATTTAAATCAATTTTTGGTCAGAATAAAAGTCTGAATAAAACTATTATACGGTCAGAATAAAAGGTTAGGTTTAGATTAGAAATACTGACCATACATAATTTATTCTGCCCTCTGTAATTCTGACATATACATTATGACCCTTTAATATAAACTCTGACCAATGTATAAAAATTATGTCCGAAAATGAAATAAAATTCTTACCAGAAAAATGCTAGTCGTTATTTATTAATGAATTTTATTACAAAGAAGATTCAATTACTAATGTACATACATATTTAACTTTTGACGAACCATGTCATTTCATTATACAATATATCGTTGTACCTAAGTGAAAAGAAAACATAATATATAAAACGTAATTTAATATTGTTGTTATTTGTACTATAATTATTTTATCGAGGTGTTTGAATTCTTTCTTATGATTTTAATGCATTGAACAGAAGCATACAATATTCAATTTCATTGGAAGAATGTAACAGTTTCGAAGCAATGCGATACAACACGGGCCCATCAAGATCATATACTACTTATGATTTATGTTTCCCAGACTCCCTTACGCAATCTTATTTTCATTTTCGCACTTATCAATATTTGGAGTGATGTTATATGCGAGTCGGAATCGATTCTTGCGTTTACAATTGAGCCATAAGGAATTGCGTGGATGAGTCATGGATCGAGGGGTGAAAAACTGAGACAAGTAGGAAGGGCGACGTGGGATTTGTTTTATTGTGCTAACTGAATCATTTTGTAGCACGCCCTGGTTTTGATACAATATTCAACGTAATATTAATTCCATATGTACTTATGCGTTTGTTATTTGCGTTGAAACGGATGTGACTCATGAAGCTTTTTCTAGATTATTCCGTGATATATAAGCATTAAATTACCTCATTCCTCTCATGACACCTATTATTGTTGAAATCATTTACAAATGTGTATAAAAGAAGTACCACATTTGTTAATTAATAGGAATCATGAAAAAGTAACATTTTTCATTCACAGTGCTATTTTTAACGTTTTATAGAATGGAAATCTATTTACAACATTAATCTGTTGAAAATTTGCTAAATTATCTTATTCCTATTTGACTTGCGAACATACACAGACTAGACAGTAAATAGTATTCGACCGAAAATATATTACGTAAAAATATTGGATGATAGGTAAAAATATGACAAATATTTGAATTATTTACCGAATGCATCAGGTTAAGCCCATACAGCACCAACTTTTACAAATATAAATAATTTATTTAACATTCAAACAAGCATTCACAAAAATAAATAAATTGTAAATTTGGTGTCTTTACTCTTTATCTTTTTTACAATGATCCTGACAAATTTATGTAACTGTATGTTATAAAAATAAATATATTTTGTTTGTTAAGATAGGACATTACATATTATTGCATAAAATTGCATAAAATTGCATTTGTACATAAATTGTATCATTCCTTATGGAAACATTAACAGGATGGTTGTAAAAATATACATCTTGATTGAGACATTCCCTCTAGCTTAGATCAGAATACCATTATTGGTATAAGTAGAAAAATGCATTCGGAATTGAGTAGTTTCTATGCCCCTAAAGAAAGGTTTTCACGTAGCTTCTGCTATTAATCAGAACTCACATATTATTTCCATTGACAGTTAAGAAATAGTTATGAAATAGAGTGATGCCTATAAGCCCATACTGAATTATTAAATATGCGCACACAATCTTTACAGTGTGCATAATGAAAATTAGTGTAATTGAAATTATTATATTCAGCATTCTTTAACTCTTTGCTGTATATTTAGTAGGCTTAACTTACAAAGTATGAGGCAATTTCACTAACCAAGTTTGAAATTAACAGACAACACATAAAGTATAATGACCAAACATTGTTTATATATTCTTTTCACTATAACGTATAATTAATTTCCACCAAGGAGATTAACAGTAAACAACAAAAAAATTATTAGAAGCCATGATAATGATAATAATATTTTATATTCAACGATTATTCCAATAAGCAAAATACATGAATATAAAAAGCAAAACCCTTACAGAATGCTGCATATGGCATCCAAAAATTAAAAGAATATTTTCCCCTGCAATGGTGATTTTAAGTCTAAATAACGGTACTGTAACTAGGGTATTAAAGAATATTTTTGTAATGCTAAAGAATTTTCAGTTAGTAGCAAGTATATAGTAATTAAGACTCTACATAAATCATTCAAAACTGGATATAATTATTTGTGAACACATAGAAAAAACATTACACAATCGTTTAACGACGATATGGAATTAGATTGAAAACGAAAGTGTATTTGTTAGTCAGTATAATATTTGTAAGATCCGACCTTTACCTCGACACGTCGAACCCTTGGCCATATTCTCTGAGGGATGCTTTCAGCAGACTTACCCTGGAGGAAGTTGGTCCATCCCTCTGGGGTGTCATTTTCTTTACCCTCTCTATGTATCTATTTTAGGGTTGTCGTTGATTCTCTTTGTACTGTGTTCGAAGACACTACAACGCATTTTTTAAGTCGTTTCCTTTCCTTTGATTGCAATTATTTCATTTATATCCAATATACATCAATACTGCACCTAGCTTCCGCTTTTCTTCATTTCTGGGACAGTAAAATAATTTTTATGTAAATATGTTTTAAGCGGAGGTAGTTTTTTTACAGTTAGTGGTTATTTTTTTGATGAACAACAGATTTCTACGAATAATAAAAACATATTTAATAAATGTAATAACATGCAGTACACTCATATTATATGAATGGACCACTCCAACCAATTTACCTCTATTGATTTCCATACTAATAGAACATTTAAAAAGACTTTTACATATTCATTTTAAGGAAATATTATGGTTTCTTCTCTTTAATTACTCAATGAATCTTATCTAAAATATTTTTTAACTCTTCTTGTGAATATAAATTCCTTTTCGATTATTATAATATATGATATCGTTTAAGTCTATTTGGGACTACCAACTATTGTGAAAAATATATTAAGAACTATTGTGAACCAAAGAAATAACGAAATTTTATAGGGTAACTGAATTATATAAATATAGTTTATTCTCACTATAAACTTATGTACGCCAACCCTACTCGATTTATTCGGCTAGTCCGCGCTCTAAGATCGGCACATGCTGGAGAACGTGTTAATCCTACTACTGAATGACGACGGTAAATTGAACAATTTAGTTTTTCTCTCGACTCTCTTATTCCACTTCGATAGTGACAGAAGAGTCCAGGGTGGAAAGTGGATAATACAAGTGGAAGGGCGAGGGGTGGCACTCACTCAAAACGGAAGGGGGTGTTGAAAGTGCACTACACATTCATCTCGCAGATTAATAGTGCACTTCTACTGACTGATGAAAAAGTTTCTGAAAACTAATTAAATATTCATGGTATTCATAATGCTATATTCACGTGTTGAACAGTCGCAATTTGCTGATTACACAGCCCATAAATTCGTATATTCGTTTTTTATTTTATCACTAATTTCTTGTTTAAATCAAATTATTTTGTTGGTCGCTTTATACAGTAGAATGGCGGTGTCCGTTTTTTCATCCGATCTACTTTTGAAATGGAAAACTAACAGTAATTCACCCTTACGAAGGACAATGTAAAATAAAATATCTCTTATCAATTTATTTAATGCAGTAAAAAATAACATAGAGTAACTCACAAAATTTGCATTGATATGTTCAATAGCAGCATTTAACATTTTGAACTTATTCCATGAATCGGTGTCCTGCCCTGAAAGGCCCGCTTTGTTCATTGTTTTGGTTTAAGCTTTCAGCAGTTCTCTCTACCATGGTACACAACCGATATTTTTTTAAATAATAAATCTCCTGGCAATCGGTTCTTAATTACAGCGCCTTAACCTTTATATGCTTTTATTGTAGTTACTATTGTGTTTTGTGCCAAGGAAAAAGAAAAATAACTAACACAAAAATCAATAAGTAGGAATCTCATAATCTAATGTAGGTTTCGATCAATCACGTAGACATTTGAAACGAAATTTTCTGGTAGGGTCGCTTGATGATGACAGGCTCCCACCTTCCAGGACAATCCTCAAGAAAAACACCACTTCTGTGATTCTCGTTTATTTTTAGGTGCAGTTGGTTAGTTTACAAGACAATAGAATTATAATTATTAACAGACACATTATACAAAAACAAAATAAAAACGGCAACATTGCGATTGGTGTTTTTTACGGTTCAATTAAAATTGAATCCTCCGCGAATTATGTTTTCATTCTGTATAATATTCAAGAAGTAGTATGAAATATTACGTCGTTTGAATTTGTTTGTTCGCGAGATACTAATGTTTACACTATGTATACATAATAATATTTATAAAAACATTGATTGTAGTTAATATTATCGCTATCTAGTTGAAAATCGTAAGGCATTGTCTGTTTACGTCAATAAAACATCAAACAGATTACGTGTATAATGTATTGCTATTAAACTTGCACTACAAATGATCCTTACGTAAAAACATTTCTTACTGGTATGGTTTTCTTTCCCATCTCGTTTTGTAGCTTCACAGCAGAGTTTCTTCAGAAGTTGGATTCTTTGTTGACTGTAAGCAAACGCGAAACAAAAAAAGGTGCAACAAAAGGCTTGGAGACGTGAACTGCACATTGCTCAGAACACAACGGACTGTAAAGGTACCACAATATACCAAGAATAGTGGCATGGTACCCCGCCAGACAATGATGTAGTGATAAGAACCTTCAGTTTATGGTACGCAAGATGCATTTTTACAAAAATATTGAGTAGTGTATTTTTCTAATTTTTTATGTTTTTTCAATGTTGTTTTCTTATTTATTATTTCTTGCCAATGTAAAAAACTGTCCACTGATCTAACTACGAATTTATTTCACGGACAGTGAAAGAAAACGCGATTGGAAGTATCTATTGAAAAAATAGTTAAATATATGTACTTATGTACGTATATTCAAAATGTATCACAAATATTAAATATTATTAGCATTACAATTCGAAAAATTATTATTTTCTATCAAGAACAAGTATTAAATTTGAAGATCATAGAATTAAAATTAAAATATGCTTGTGTTCATAAAAAATTGTTTTATGACAAGGATCATGTTGTCTTGGCGAGGGTGCACAGCGAGAGAGTAGCTGAATTAGAGGTCTGTACGAGCCGAAATTTCATAAAATTACCCGGTCCGAGCCCGTCATCTTCAGACCCAGCCCGGCCCGGGCCCGAGTCTCAATATCATACTTGTTACCCGAAGCCCAGATTTATCTTTCTCAGTGCGAAAAAAGCACCATTTTTTAAAATATATCAATTCATTTATACTTTTTAAACAATATATGTTATTTTTTCCATATTACCAACGATATTCATAGCACATGTGAAATAAATTATTTAAGTTATGAATACTATTGCCTTATGGCTGACTCATAACCAGAACATAGTACGAAATATTTTTCTTAAATTTGAATTCCTTACCCAGGCCCGGCCCGAACCCGAATCTGAATTGTCTTTACCCGCTTGAGCCCGTGCAGAACTATAAGCTGAATGATTACTCAAGTGGAAAATGTTAATCTATGAGAGAAACCGTTCTTGATCACAACATAAAATGTTGATGCAGATTGGTGATATTAATTAATAAGGGATTAAAAATATTATTATATATGCATCGGCTACTTTATTTAATATTGTTTCGATAGGACAAATTGGAAACGTAATGTAACGAATCCGTTAGTTGTAAATTTGGCATAACTAATTAATATATTGCATAATTAAACAACTTTTAATCACCGTACTGGTTAAAAGTAATTTTTGCTTTATATTATGCTTTATATTATATTGCGCCTAGTGCAACTGTACAATATATTAATTCATACAACAGAGGGATTGTGTATTTTAATTAATTTTGTGTATCAAAACTTGTATACAAATTATTTTTATTTTTTATATTTCATTACTTCCAAAACAAAATAATTTCGCTGAATGTATTTATAGATACTAATTCGATTTCCAGTTTTATAATAATATTACTTACACAAAAACGTTTGAATTGAAATTTATAGGGGCAAACCTAACATTCAACAGAACAAAAAGTCAACCATCAAAATGCGCGGCGCGTGCTTCAACTGTGTAATAGAATAAACTCAAGATAATTTATTATCGTCGTTGGTTTATTTTTAATTTCCATCCCCCTATGGGCGGAGCAATAATCATTATTGTTATCGCAATATTTACGACTTGGATTCCCAGCATCATATTGTCTGTATCTCACAACTGTGGCGGAGCCACGGTGGCTTTCTGTCCAACATCATAAATCAATTACTTCACAATAATTCGCTCACTGTAGATCAATAATAAAAGCATTGCATGATCAAACCGTATACGACTTACGTCTCATAAAAATTTCAATAACCACAGATAAACTACCTTTAAATTTTGCATCCTATCAATATTGATATTATGGTTGTTGGGTCTGCGTTAACTGATATAAACGAATCGTTAATTTATTTCATTTCAGTGTTGGCATTATTTAATTGCATGTTCTTATCTTCCATATTCATGTGGAGCAATATGCTACCACGTGGCGTCTCCATGATTCTCTGTCACCCACCAATCGCTTTGCTTCCTTCCATGACAGTTCCTCAGCTCCGCCGAGTACATCCTATGGATGGTACCAGATGGTCTTCCAGAACGCCGGAATCCTACATATCCACAGCACGTGACCCAGTCAGTTCCAACGTCTCTCCATAACCGCCGATGTGACAGGGCGTTGCCCGGTCCATTCCCTAATCTCCGAGTTCCTCACAAAGCCTAGCCACTTCAACCCCAGTATTCAACGCACGCATTTATTCTTGATGTTCAGTATACGGTTTTTCTGAGACTCGTCATGTGCCATGGTTCGCTACCGTAAAGCAGCACAGGTAGAATGCAAGCGTTGAACAAATGGCATTTGATACACAATCTTGTACATTTGCTTATCCCAGACGGTCTGCATCGAGTTAAATGTGACTACGGCTATTCCCAATCGCATAGCGAGCTCCTTCTTTGTGTTACCGTTTTCCGGGATGTGTATACCGAGGTATCTGAAGCTGTTGACCCTCACGATGGTCTGTCCAATGCTAGTCAGGGTCCTATCAGAGTCATGACAGGCATGGTTACACATCATATTGGTCTTACTTGCGTATATTGTATAATATACAATATATATTATACATATGTTTAATAATATAATTATACATTTACAAATATTACATACAACCATTTGGCACGTGTGAGTTTGCCGGTACTTACAACACTATTTAGTCTATTAAGTTTTTATACGGGCTGTGGAGTTGTTTAAAAATCTACTGACTTTATCATACACTCCGACTTCAATATTAATAATGTAAAGAAAATCAACTATTTTCTATGCGTTATTTTATTGATGTAAACGTAATGTCACTAAGCACTGCGACGAGTAGTAGGATTTAGTAAAGATACATTATCTTTTGTTTTATTTTTTGTTAATATGGGAAAGAACCGCTGACAATAAGATTCATTGTCTCCCCATTTCTGTAATTTTGCTTATTTAGTAGCATTTATGTTAATGCACATAAGTGGTATTGCGAGAACTTTGGCTACACCATTGTTGGCAATTACATTCATATCCTAATCTACTTTGGCAATGTTCCATTTATGCTCTCTAGTGACTCGAGTCACTTCTGAATTCGGGACTATTGTCTGCTATGTCCCGACTTTTCATTTGCAGAACTATCTCATGAGGATAATAAGTACGAACGGGATTTATTTTGAATGACCAAAGGGGATGATTTGGTTATTAATCTTTTTTAAAGCAACATGTCAGACGTATAAAAGAGCCCCCTATTGTGAGTAAATCTGTATGCTTTTGGCTCTATAATGTAAATGATTTATATTCATAACGATCATACCCTCTTCATTAACATCTTCGTTCGGTAAATACTGTTTAATTGGTATACGTATATTACCATTGATATCTATACCATATAAAAATCGGTAATATTATTCGTATTTTTAGAATATTTTTATCTGTATATACTCTCTGAGACTACATGGCATGGATTACCATAATTTATTAATATACATTATTTAATTATATTACATTATACTAATGTAACTCACTTTAACTTAAAAGGAAACGTGTTTACTTAATAAACTGGATGGTGCATCAATTAAATATTGAAATAAAACCAACTTAAGTCAAACTCATTTATTATCTGAGTTCTGGAGATGATGTCAAGTAAAAACTTATATGAACGTTCAAAACTATTCTTTAGTCATTTTGAAGACAATACAATTATTTGAAACGTGACTACTTAATTAAACACAGATTTTGGTATCTGGTCAGCACAGAATATTGTTAGATTATATCATAAACGTTATATTTTGCCATATTTTTGATTACAATATGTGGGCCAGTTTTGGATTAAATACTCTTACTTACAAATGCATGTTTTTTTCCCGACAAATGTAATTTAAAAATAATAAGCGATAATCAAATTTTCCATCTTCTCTCATGGGGTATTCCCCCAAGCGACTCTTTGACTAATTCACCTCTCTTCCCTTCAAATGACTAACGAAATTTACACTTGCGCTCATCTTATAATTGAGTTAACCGCTTTAATAATTCCACCATTGGTTCCGTCGCTAGACAAGGGAGTAGTTTTTTTTAGTAGGAGTTCATCTAACACGTATTCTACTTGTACAATGGCTCAAATCTTCTTTATATCTAATCAACGTTGGTCAGTCTTTTTCTACCCAGTATTTAAAATCTCAGCCATCGCCTTACCTATTCTCAATTGCCGATTTTCAACATATGTATCAAACATTTTTCGACTAGATTCCCTAAATACGACAAACTACAAAAGACAAAAAATTTATACGTTCGTTTTTTTTTGGACTATCACAACTGTCTACATTTTTCTTTTGATTACAATGTAAACAGATGTATTGGTACATAATATCACAAATTTATAAATGTTTTGCAAACGAAAATCGTCTCAGTAAATAAATTTCACAAATTTTATACGGATAATATATCTGTATGAAACGAGTTGTTGAGAATGTAACTACGATATTTTGTACCGAATCTAATGTAGTATACAAATATATTTTTAATAGTAACAGACAGACGAATTTCCTAAAAATGTTTGAAAATGTATAAAGTGTTGTTGATTTTACAAAAAAATGTTTTAAACATGCTTATAACTATTAAAATATAGATTAACTCGGGATAAAAATATATGCTCACATAAGCACTCTTTCTGTCTTAAGGCTACAGAAGTCGAAAATAATAACTACGGTTTTTTTTAAATATTGTAATATATAATCTTATCTTCAATGCGTTATTTAAATAAAAATAATTAAATTTATCTGTTTAGATATGTTATTGCAGCAAAATTAACAAATCGTTTTTTAAATATATGCTCGATATTTCAATCATACATTTAAAAATAATATGATTTTTAAAAATGTACCCTTCGTTGTGACTTGTGACTGAACGGCTGTCACTGGAAAATTTTACTCTGTGTAAATATTATCACTATGGACGCCTTGCAGTCAGTTAAAAAAGTAAATATGAAAAATAAATAAATCTTTGCAAATTAATATTTACCTTGTAAGTTTCAAGCCGGTATTCCTACATTTATGCAAATATTTCAACACATTATTTAGTAAAATGTTATGAAGCATTCTGCATAAATTAATTTTTACTTCATACTTTTGTTCAAAGAAAGTGGTTAACATGTTGTAAATTATGTATACTTAACACTCCTGAATATTTGATTTAGCAAAAAGTATTTACGTTTATAATTTTGATGTAATTAAATATTGCCGATTTTGGTTAACAACAAATAGATAAATATTGTAAATCTAATATATAATTAGGTGTTTAGTATACTTGCCACATGTAAGACAAAGCTTTACGTGTTTATGTAAATGAATAATTACAGATCAGAATACACTATTTTATTTTCAATATGATAAATATTATTTCAGTACTCAAACGACGGCTATAAAATTCTTAATCATAATACAAAAAATGTATTTCCCATACCGGGAATCGAACCCGAGCCTCCTGGGTGAAAGCCAGGTATCCTAGCCACTAGACCATATGGGAGTGTCCATTGTGCTGCAAGTGCTAATAATAAATTTTGCGAAATTCAATAATAATAAAATAAAACGGTAATTAATTAATCAATATCAACGATAAAATTACCAGTGAACATAAAAAAATGTCTTTGACAATTAAGAATGTTACACAATTTCTATCTCAAATCATACATAATACAATTCTATTGAAAAAAATATTTTCAATTATTTAAAACTATGATGTAAGAAGATGAGGGATCATCGGATGGTAAATATTTCATCATATTTTTGGTTGTGTGGTGTTATAACCAAATATTTATTTAATGCCTGATCAAATGAAAGAAAAAAAACGCATTAAATAACCGTCATTTTAAACAGAAAACAAATTAACCACTCGTTTAAATTAACTCGTTTTTTTTCCGGAAAAGCGTGTCAGTCTTATGGCATTCAATTTTTTACTGCATCAGAATAGTAAGCGGATATTTTAGGAAAACTACGTCAATAATTAAGATTTGTTTACCAAATCGATTTGATAATTAAATGGTTTTTAGAGTATAACAAAGTAATATTTACATGTTTATTAGAAATATATTACACCGCCCCCAAATATATTTACAGATTGGAATATATTTTATAGTAGTATTTAAAAAATTAGTTGTTTTATTAATTAATAAATCATAACGCCCAAATTAAAAAAATAGGAATTGAGGACGATGGAAAAATGTCTTAAATATTCACTCGACAAGATGTATTTTTTTTGTCAAACATTATAAGTTTTAGGGATCCCGTGAATGAATTAATAACATCCCGGGATCGAAAAAAACGCACCGAAATCGCAATCCCTACTGATAACTTAACTCTTTACTAAATAATAGATAAAACATTGTAATCTTAAAAACCTTTCAAAAATGAGCAGATATCTAATTATAATGAAGTAGATTACGTATAACCGTTATTGTTTCATATTATCGTCAAAAAGTGGTTATCTGGTTTCCATAGAATGAAGAAATATTATGATTATATTACAACAATACAAGATATAACCTGATTTTGGCATTTCCCCAACGCAAATGAACAATTTTGAAATTATCTTACATGTAAAATATAAATATACCCTTCATATTCATTCATAAAAGAAATATTTCATTCAAAACATTTATTCAACAGATAAGAATTTCTTTACATCGCGGTGAACTGAGTTATGTTTGTGACATTTTAGTAATATATTGTATGTAGAACTGCGTGGGAGAATAGTAACTATGGCAAGTGTGCATTAATATCATTATCAATTTATCATTTAGCGCTGTTTTGCACTAGTAAAATAATACGTGAATTATTTTTGGGATTCTTATTATAATAGGATCAAAATTATTGTTGTAGATCTATTACTTAGCAATTTAACAGTTATCGTAACAAGTCGTATCGAAGACAAACAAAACAATTGCCAACATACAAATAACATTTCTTAAAACTGGGTAGTAAAACTGACATATTTTAAATTAGGAAATAATTTCTGAATAAACAAAACAACTAAATTATTACCAAGTATCAACTGTGTTAATGAAATCTTCTAAAAGAGAAATGGAATATATTGAAAATTAAATTTGAAATGTTGACAAACTGATACGTGACTAGATCTATAGTTTTGAAAGACAATCCATAGTTTTGAAAAGAATCCGTTGGACTGACATCGCCAATCCATAAATGGATACATAAGAATGAAATGAATCATTTTTTTAATTAAACGTATTTATGCATTTCCACGTTCTCACAGACGTTTTTTTGATAATATGTCGACGGTGTTTTGGCCAATTGATGTAATTCAAAAATACGGAAATGAGTACATGATTGGATCTCATTTTTAAGAAGACAGAGCAGGTCTTGTCCAAATGATGTAAATAGGAAAAATAAATTGACCAATTTTTGTAAGGGAAACATCATTTTACATTGGTTTTAAATTTAAAAATTCTGACCCGTCCACTTGACGTAAGCCATTAATACATCGACAGATTCATAACGCAACTCACCATATAATATTTTCGATAAAAACAGTTTTTACTCTCTTCTGAACAATTTCAATTTTGAGGGTTACATCAATTGGCCAAAACACCTACCAACAATTATAATAATGATACAAATATAGTTACTTTGTTGATCCGTATAACGAGGATATTTTTAGCATGTCACAGGACGAGGGATATCTATTATAAATTGTTTTCACTGTATCTCAATAAAATTCATAAAATAAACAGAGATATTTCCACCATTGTCACTACGTTTTAGGATGGCCTAGTGTAAGGTCTAATTTTTAAGGTTCAAATGATCATCAAGTACAAATTAAACATACAAAATTTGATTATGTTTGAATAAGAAGCAATTCCGTTATATTTATAATTTCGTGACTTGCCGCAAAACAAAGCTTACATAAAGGTTTTCAAACGAAAATCATTAATTTTTATATCCAAGGCCATTAAGGTACGCCGGTTGAGCTTTTAATACCGTCATTAAGAAAATGAAAATGGAAATTTTAAGATTTACATTTCACGGAAATGGCTAAAAATTCGTTAACCAAGAGCATAACAATTTTTCACATTCACTAATCGACGGAGTTAATGACGTGGGTCTCCAGATATACATACTTCCAAAAAACACTGAATAATAAAGTTAATGAATAAAATACCTAAGCTATTATTTTTGGAAGCTTTCCAATTGATAAACAGTTTGTTTATAATTAGCTTTATTTTACCATACCGCATCTCAAATAATTTTATATTTATATTTAGGGTTGCCTAATTAAAAAAAACTCAATTTTTTGGAATCTTGGGTGACTTTTTCCACTTCTTCCTGCTTATTATGTATTTGTGTTTGTATTAGACTCTTTGTTTCTTAGTGGCTGATAAATAAATAATTGTAAAATAACGTACCAGAAAAAGAAATGCACACGAAGCTACTATTCTTTCTCAGTCATTTCAGAGCAAGCTTACGTGTGCTACTTTCTGTTGTTCTGAATACAATAAATCTTTATTATATTATGCTGTGTAATAATTTTAGTGAGCATTTATTTACTTTGGTAAATCGCGCTAAAGTTTTTATAATATTCTGCAGCAAAGCACAAATAGTAATGACGCAAATAGTTATTCGTGAGTTTCCATCTGGTCTTCATAATGAAAATTACCCTTTAATTATAAAAAATAATCACGCATCATGCAATAATTATTTAAAATTGTTTTTGTTCTGTGTCCCTTCGTAAATTGAGCAATCAAGGCATACATAAATTTAACTTGCACTGTATCTCATTATCTTGTGGTGAGGCTTAATGAAAATGATAAATTTTCATTATATCATAATTATGACTTGTCCCTTCAACTAAAAAGCAGTGGCGAAGAATGAAAAAAAAAATCATTTTGAATGCAATTCAAGTTTAAGCTGAAATTTCATACACTTTTAAATAGTCTCAAAAATTGGCGTTTACTTTTTCGAATTCTTCACATTAATTGTCTGATATAATCAGTGTCTGATTCATTCAGAGAGACAGTTGGAACTATGAGAATATACGATTGAGATTGCTATAATCGTTTGTTAGTTCCCAAATCGAGTTCATCCGTGTACCCGAAGTCTTAAAGATGCCGAAAAGTGAATGCCGGGTATGAAAAGACATTTAAGCGTACAAAAAATACTCTCAGATAAACATCCCCATGGCTGAGAATTATAATTAAGTCAAATAAAGCGAACAATAATAACAAAACATTACGCCCATTTATCATAGATACGCCTTGTATGTGTTACCGAATTTTAGCCTCATACATTTCCTAAATAAGCTACGGCGTTACACTAACTCAAATAAATTACTAATTAACAAGATTAATTTTGGGGCGCTAGGAAACCATAACATAGGATATTTCGTTTCTTTAATAATATCACCTTAATAATAAGATTGTTTTAATTGTGTAATTATAAACGATACATTAAATTGATAAACTTAACCATTTCTATCACGGTATAATATTACATTAATGTATGTATTTATACTGTTAAATTATTAGACTGTAATGTTTATTTTGTGTTTCAACATTAAATTACAATAGATTATCATTTTGAAATAAAGATTAAATACACGTAGGTAGTTAAGTATTCGACAGATTTTTACAAACTAATAGACACTATTTAGTTCAAACGACTGCGAAATGGGTGAATGTTATTTATTATATGTTTTTATTTTTGATCTAGATAGTGGGTGTTCATTAAAGACAACGGAATGAAAGGGAACTACTATATCCGTAGTTGGAAATCCCGAGAGAGTGGAGATAGATGAGGGCTAAGATTTCCTTTAGGATATTCGCAGAGCGTCTATTTAATTTTCCTTCGCCGTAATCAGAGCTTAATAAGAAATATATTTTACAAATGTGGATAATATTATCATTATAATATACCTAGTTATGAAAAGCATTTTTCTAAACAATGAAGTCAAATCAACATTTTATTATTCGCATGACATTAATTAGATTATATCTTGATGAACCTTGAATATGAATTTATTAAAGAATTGCTGATTGAAAGACGAAAGCAGACATTAGTTAATGGATTCACATTGGCACCACGAAACAATTTTATATTAAAATGCTATATGATATTCCATAAATAATATCCGAATTAGGCAATAATATTTTTCTTCTTACTAAATTTATTCAATACCCGATTAGATCATCGTCGACCTAGGATGTACAGAAAATATAAAGAATAATTAAGAACTTGTGTGCATAGTATATTCTTAGATACAATTGTTGTTGTAATTATGCACAATAAGTTGTACTGTGTTCAGATTCAGTAAGCTATCGAATCTGTTTTAATTATAACATTAAAATAATTTTCATAACCCGATTATGACGGAACCAAATAGGTATTACATAATTTACGAATTTTAGCATTACAACAGAATAAATTTAAATATGGCGTGTTTGAAGACTAACAGGTATTACTTATTTAAATTCGCTGGCATAGAAATTTCTAGCGTTGCTCGTCAGTAAATTGTATCTATGATATCCACATATTATTTTTTGCCTCTGGTTAAACGCGATTCAGCTAATTAACGTTTTGGCAAAGTGACAATTTCGTATTCATTTTAATTTTCATGATTTATTTAAATCACAAACAATGCAAGTATTCATCCACCTCAGATTTTCCTAGCACTGCCAAAAACTAGCATAGAAATCAAAAAAATCATTATAATTGTGTACACAGAGGCCCCCCAAAACATAGACGACTTGCCCAGCAAGTATTCCTGCGATGTCAATGTATACCGAATCTATTAGACATGTTGCAAGAGATGATCGCGAAAAAATATGTTATTATAATAGTTTACTGCTGCAAAGTATTTTATTTTAAAATTCTTACAATTTATAATATAGAAGGTTTATGGTTTATAGGTTTTATAATCGTTTTTTTCGCTATCCGTCGTATATGATGTAGGTATAGACGTAAAAATCAAGAGTAATATATTCTTGGAAATGGACGATTATTATTTATGTATACATTATTTATTATGCATAAAAATAGTAGTATAAAGTGTAATGTAATAAAATTATGTTAATACAGTATAAATAAAAAACAATTATTACTTAAATTTATTAAATGCATATAAACTATATCAATTTAACGATAAAAACTATATTAAAACGACAATACATAATCATAGTGAACCCTTTTCTTCTTCATTACTTGATGATAAGAAAACCATTTGACTTCTTCTTTTCCAATATCAACAAAATCAGTTATCCAGGGTTGTTTTTTTCTCCTCTCTAATTCCTTTGAAATGTCTTGGTGTGGAGCTGAACAGTTTCGTAATTTCATTGTCGGCTGTCGGAAACGGTCATTCACTTGGATAATTGTCGATGAAATAGTTTTCCAATTTTCTAGCAATTCTTAGACCTTCTCATATATATTATTATGGTTATATCAGTCAATGTAAATGTGCCCAGTATTATTATTTCATATTTTTTTTAAGCCGAAACGGTACCGTGGAAAACCAAAATGGTTGCAATTATTTTAGAGTGTAAAACCAACACCGCGCAAAACAATTACAGCTTAAATCGAAGGATATGTGTATCTACTAGGAATGAATTATAAACAAAATTGTTAATTGATTACTTTCGTTGAATCTACAGTTCGTATCGTCGCTATATAACTTCCTTCACAATTGGCCTTAATTTACTACTGTTCCTAGGCTTCTTCTTCCAGTGTTTTAAATCTTGTTCTATTCATCCTCCGAGTGAATCCATGTCTTTCTTGGTCTGCCTCTGGTGTCACGTTATAATGAATATTATGCCTTTTGTTATTCATTTGACATTATTTCCACATGGTCTATGCATCATTGTCTTTGCAACTTAAGAATCATAAACTAATTACGTCTTATTAACGGGTTGTGTGTAAATTGAATCTTGATATATTTGATTTGGTACATTAAATGCTTTTCCGATATCACAGAGATTGACATTATTGATATTTTTTGTAAACGTATTCTATGATTGTGTTAAAATAAATGACAACATTGAAAATGGATAGTGATTGATGGAAAAACAAAGCTATCATATCTCGTTGGTTGTCGTTGGTTGTCGTTTACCACCCCTATGTGATAAATGTATGACAGGGGGATGATCTCGGTCACGTGACCCGTGCTTTATCTCTCTAGCCCTCCGATGGATCTTTCGCCTATCGCCTCCGCCATCTATAATTTTTCTACAAAGGCTTTTAACGAGTACATACTAGTAATGGTATCTTCACTATCACTATAAAACTGCTCTGAAAAATAAAAGTATAATGTTCATATAAAATTACTCACTTAAATTTGATTAGTTGTCATTGTTCATCCATATATTGTTTTACAGTTTTATAATACACTCAACCTTTATCGATTAAAAATTTTCTTCTGAAATCTCCACTCCCCTTAATCAGCAGCCTTTGTGCAAGACCCAACTTGCCACTTACCACCCACACGAAGGTGCCCTGTCAGCGTATATAAAATTCTAAATAATAATCTCAAAACGAATAAATATCAATAAGTTAAAACGAAAACATATCATTAATCCATATTGCAGATTTTATTTAAACATCAGGAAAACTAACAAGAACAATGACCTTCTTGATCAATAAATAAATAATGTGTATTACACATTATATAACATCAACCCTATTTTTGTTATTATATACGTATAACTGACTATTATTTACGTAAAAAGTACTTATGTTAAATATGTTTAAGGTTTCTCTTATTTTAACAAGGCACTGAAATTGTATGAAATATTAAAATATATCTGAATACTTTAAGACATCGACTGAGGGTGCTTGATGGAATTTCAATATCAAATTTGGATTATTGAGATTTTGTACACTTCCATGTATTTTGTCACTAACGACCCGGGTATCGCCTTTCGGCATCTTCAGGCATTCGAGCACACGAATTCCTGAAGATGCCGAAAGGCGAAACCCGGGTCGTTAGTGACAAAATACATGGAAGTGTACAAAATCTCAATAATCCAAATTTGATATCTGAATACAATCAGTCGAATAAAAATAAATAGCAACGATATAAATTTATAACTGGTTTATCTCAAATAACTGGTATGTTGAAAATTTTGCAAATCCACTGTGAACAAAATTTTGTAGGGACTTGATTTATCAAAGGAATAAATTGGCCCCATTACAAATGTATGTATGGAGATAAATTAAAGCATCAGTATTTTTGAAATTTTCGTTAACAAAATAACATTAATGGTGAAGAAAGGAATATTTTTTAGCTATATATCGTACGAAATTTTAATTAAAACGTATCTAGGCCAAACACTCATTCATTATTTGATATCTTAATTTGAAAATGGCAAGAAACAGAATCAAAGAACGGAAAACGGAAGTTAATAATATCGAAGTATTAAATTTTCTTTTCGTATAATTTCAATATTTTGCAAAACCTTTGTCTGAGTGAAATCTTTGTTTGAGCAAAGATTGTTCGTCTTTAGTTATATGTAATATGTCTCTTTGGAATAATAGAATATTTGAATATTTTTTTCATACAAGTTGGTACTGTTTTGTGAAAAAATCTGAATCGTTAGTACGGTATCTGATATGAAACAGCAGGATAAAACTGAATTATGTTCCGCATAATTTATGTAAATACCTGAACACTCCCCTAAGGAATAGGAAACTTTTTGAATACATTTTATTTCAGATGTTGGCAATGCTCTTCGTGGGGTCCTTGATTACTTATAATAAAAGACTAAGCACGATTATTTTTAAGCTTAAATGACGCTATTTTATTGGGATTTTTTTACTTATTTACATTAACTTAAAAAAATGCTTTCAGATGTATAATATTTTATATAAATAAAATATAATTTTAAGTTTGTAAATAAAACAAAAACATACATTAAAAATTATTCATCAATGTTAATAAAAACATGAAATGTTATAAATCATCGATATAATTTAAATCATAAGTCTATTATTGTATAAACTGCTATTTTCTTGGTTATTATACTTGCAAATTTATGATATAATCAAATACTTAATGTCTACTTCAACTTATATTTATACGATTACCAATAGTGTCATTTAAAGTTATGAAAATATATATAAAGGTAGAGGAACTATCAATTCTATGTCCTCTAACTTTAAATTTCTTTTTGCAAATCATCCTACCAATTCAAGTCTCATGTTTTATTTACTGCTTAACACAATTTATTGTTTATCCACATTCTATAACATTCCCGTCACGTTGGCGATCAATGTAAGTAACAGAACCGTCTTTCTCTGTCGCAATTCCCCCAACGAACTCCCAGACTTTCTTGTATATATGTAAATTATCACTAAATGTATGCGGAAACTTCTCCACTTTTCAAATATTTTGTCACCCGTCGGTTGTAGCGGATATACACTTTTTTTTTAAATTATCCACCATCACAAATAAAGTACTTTGCAGTACACTTAAGCGAAATTTGTTCCAAGCTCGCTTTGGTTTTATTTTACATTAGCTTAACAACAAATAATTTTTTAGAATATTTATTTTTTATTCACAATGTCTACAAATGATTGAAATGTTGATTTTCCATTCATCCGATCATAAAAATGTTTTTTAATAATAAAAGTCTGCATAAGTTTAAGAAAGTTCTCCATTGTACGCACTGTCACGACTTATTATGTCTACCATGTGTAGGCTATATATTATAAAATGTGTACATCATAAAAACATTATTTCACGCCATTTACGCGCGTATTAATTTGATGTATACGTCCAGGAAAATTAATTTACTCTCAAATCAATTCATTTGGTGTCTGATAATAATAGCAAAGCTCACAAATATTACAACTACAGTGATAAACGATACAAATCGTTTTAATTAAGTTTAATTTTTGTTTATCGGTAAAAATGCGTTTACTGTGGATCGTCAATGAAGAACCAAATCTACATGTTTCATTGCGTGATAAATTATTCAAGTTGGATTTTACTAGTCCAACAAACCTATGTTGGCCTCTTTAATCAATGTGTCAAGCTATTTGCAGTAAATCTGGCAAATAAGGGATCTATCTCAAAACTAAGCACAGTGGGGCTGCTATTGCATTTTCCTATCATCTCTTCCCCTATAGCAGAAGAAAATGCTGGGAAAACATTGTCTACCGGCGAGAGGGAGTCAATCAATGTTCAAACAAAACATCCATTTCCCATTAATCCAGCGCTGGATGCTGTTGATTCACTGGGAATGCATCGCATTACTATCTCAACCATACACAGACGAATCGATCGAATTTTAAATGATAAAACATGTGTTTTTTAGTTATGATTTTTTATAGACACCGATTGCCTGTATTATAATTAATAATACTTTCGATGGACGTTGTAGCGGAACATAAATTGAAACATTTAAAGTGACTCTTAATAACCTTTATTTAAAAAAAAATATGTAGTCGATACAAAATTTTAATTTCCGAAACTCAATTATGGAGAATGTTCATAGCAATGATCCTCGTTTGTTTCTATGGAAATAATAGAAAATGTGACATGTAAGTTGAATACTATACTCATATTTCGAATCGGTACCTTTCTGCAACGTTTAATTAAATTCACTTACAAATTTTTAAGTCAACGCTAAGATCCTCCTACCTCACTCTTAATTTATATTGTGTACAGTAATTAAAAGATTAGATAAAATATCTTTGCAATAGATTAAAAAAATACGATACATTTAGTTTGAAGAGGCATTTCAAAAAGGCGAAACACATGCTATAAAAAATGAAATAACAAAGTTTTAATTTTCAGTTAAATGTTATAATCATTCAGTTAAATTAATTTACTGCATTACTTTTAAGGTGTTAACTGTCAATTCTTGGTGGAAAGACATTATATTTTAAAAAATAAAACACAATTTGTTTGTACTACTTCCACATATTTAATATTATATAAATATGTGGAAGTAGTACAAACAAATTGTGTTTTATTTTTTAAAATATAATTTACTGCAAATAAAACTGCGTAGTGAATTCTTTTATGAATGTGAAGTGTATATTTAAGTGATGTAGTTTAAAGATAAAAAATAAGATTTTCACTTCAAAATTATTGGTTTTACTTAGATATTCGCATAGGTCTCCCGCTGTTATTGTTTGCTTTTAAAATGAAGTTTCATTCATTCTTTGTACGAGACTTTTTTCATTCGTAAAAATAAAAGAAAAACTTTCACTGCGATAAATTGACTTAATATTTACATAGAAAGTTCAGTCATTATAGTTTTATGTTATAATCAATATTTGAAGATGAATATAATATTATATAAAATGTGCAAATTTATTATGTGTACACGTTGTTTTAAAACAACGTACATTGCACATTTATATAGATTTTTGTAGATATATATTATTAATCATTAACACATTGATTGTAGAAAACGGTAATAGCAATAATCTGAATAGTCCTTTATTAGAAGTATGACAATAAGTGAAGTCGTTCTTAATAGGACTGTATATTCCTATTCTTAATGGGAAGACTTTATATTATTTATACAGCCATTTGAGCCATCATGTGTTATACCTTACAAAATGTCCACGTTTAATATATCATGACACATTTTATTCAAAATATTATTGGAGCGTATAAATAACTCAAGTTCAGTCGAATATTCGTTGACATAACTGATCATTTTGGCCCATACTATGTATATTATGATGAATTCCAGAAAAAAAAACAAGACGGATGAAGGCTGCGAAAATATTCAAACGAAAATATAATAATAAGATCCCTGTGGGTTGAAAAAAATAAGGAAACCTCGCCTTGTCTTCGATCTCGATATTCCCGAAGGATGATGGATGGACCGTCCAAGGAAAGGCGCCTGATAAATTTAATGCAAACTATAGCGACGAGGGTTGGTGAGTAAGTATGGCGATTAATCATCGTTCATCTTTCACAGGATGACATTATCTTTGAGCAAACCAACTTTGACGTAGCAATTAGCTGCAAGAAATTCAAAGTTTACCTAGTTATACGTTTTGAATATTATTATGTTGATGGGTACCTACTGAATGTGAACCCTAAATTTCATAGTATTAATAAATCAATCAATGTCGTAAACAACGCTTATATTCATCATAAAACCCAATCGTAAATATCATCATTGCTTTGGCAAAAAACGTTTAGTCGGGAATACTGGTTTTGAAGAATTAATGCAGGCAAAGTAAAGTTTGCTTGGAAGTGTAATTTTAAAGATTTAGACATTTTGATATAAGTAACACAAAACACAACTTTTTCTACTGGACGATATTACTGTAGGTAAATATTAAAAGTGTTATAAAACTTCGAAATGAAATTTTCTAAAAGTAACTACATTCCATAAGATGTTACCTTCTACGTTGGTATTCTGGTTTATTAAATATGCTTGGCCAAATATATAATGCTCTATTATTTCCAACCTATAATATTGTTATTTAATAACATTTTACTAAAATTAAGCAAGCGAAAGTTTAGCCACATCATACGTAACTTTTTAAGCAATATTATGAAAACGATTTAAAAAAATTATCTTTGTATAATAAAAATTGTAATAATTATTACATAGTGCTTAGTAGCATTAACATAATACAAAATATAACGATAAAGTGCTGAATTTTCAAAGCTGGCCGTTGAGTAGTATATATATTTTTCTGTGTATAGAATACTTTAAAAGAATTATTGCATGCTTTTATTTGCATGAAAACATACCAAATTCTTTTGGATCAACAAAAAGTGTACATTCAACAATAATTCAATGCTTGAATTGAAAGAAATCTAAAGAATTCCATATGAAAAGCGCTATATTCTCGTTATGAATGCCTGTCAGCTGTTCGGTCTCACACATTATCAAACTCTTTTAAGTTCAAAAGCTTCTTAAGCCATCGCTTTTCACCCTCTAAGAATGTCGAGTGGAAAATTGCTAAGTGTACCGCACATTCCATCACTTTTCATAAAAGAAAACTGCTTTTTAGGCAGAATAAAAGGCGGACAAAAGAGGTAAACCTACATGCAAAGCGCGTTTTCACATTGAAAGTTTTTCTCGTCGAAGATACTTGATTGATTTTCAATAAAGGTTCTGATTAAATGGGCTAAGCTATTCTGATTTATTTTCTGTAATACTCGTTTAAAAAAACCAATAATTTAGCATTTTACGTTACTGATATATATAAGAGAATATATTCATTACTTTTAAGGTGTTAACTGTCAATTCTTGGTGGAAAGACATTATATTTTAAAAAATAAAACACAATTTATTTGTACTACTTCCACATATTTATAATGAGCGAAACCGGTCCTGATCATTATAAATATGTGGAAGTAGTACAAACAAATTGTGTTTTATTTAAAAAAAAAATAGAATATATTCAGGTCACAGATTTAAATATTTATACGTAAAAAACGTTTCTACCTGCCTTATTTAAAAATATTTCTTACAAGTTTGTGTCTTACGTCCACGTAAGTTTGTTGTATTAATCACTTACTCCTTTTAAATAATTAAAATAAATGTATTTTTCATAACTTAAAAATATGAAAAAATCGATGAACAATAAATATCACGCTATTATTTCAAAAAATTTAATGAAATATTCATGATAGTTTCATCATTATTACTATAGGATATGAAAATATTCTTTGATTTTATAAAATTAGTTATTTCGAAATAAATAATATTTGATAAAAAGTGGTAATGTTTAGAAAAAAAACTTCAAAAGAAATTCGCAGTCGGTAGGATTCGAACCTACGCTCCCAGAGGGAATCTGATTTCTAGTCAGACGCCTTAACCGCTCGGCCACGACTGCCCACTACAGTAACGACCAAAAAATTGATCAAATTTATCTATAGGTAGCTGAAATAATCGAATAAGAAAAAAATATTAATTTATAAAAATCTGTTCTGGAATCTAATGCGTTTTCGATACCGAAGTGTCAACAAATTTACAGGTCTTACTGTTCTAGTTGGAGAACTAATTCAATTTATTGCGTCAAACCCCTAAATGCCATACAGCTACGTTATTATAGGGAAAGTGTTGTTAAAAATAGTTTTTTCCCAATCTGCTTTAAGCGAGAAAGATTTTCAATAACGGCGATACCGTTTTCCTTCCACATTATATCGTGGCTTAGGCAGAAGTCGTGGTAAACGTCTATATTGGATAAGCCAAGCAAGAAAAGTCAGAAAATCCCAAAAATATTGTTTCATATTACGCTTCTTATTTATTTGTTCTCTCCGCCTTGGCCGACCTTCTGGCACTAAAGCTGCCTGAATAAATTGGGATAAAACCCAAAAATCTCCCATCTTATGCATTTTATGGGAATAAATCGAGATATGCGGAATTATTATACCAATGCCAATACCGAGGATTCACATTGATTACATTATAATAATACAAAAACAATGTTTTTTATTCATGGATAATATATTGGAAGATAAGTATTTTTGGTAAAATTGATAACTCTTTCATTTCACTTGTTCTGCATCTTGATGTAATACATGTTCTCTTCTTTAATAAGATTGTACGAGAAATATATCATATATGTATATTATGTCCTATGATTATATATCGATTTACTATTCAAGGAGATTAAAGCGTTGAGTGGGCATAAAGAGTGGAAGGACTAACCTCCCGCAATAATACGTACTTGTGAAAGGAGAGACAAGAATTTAAGACATATCAACAAGAATTTTTAAGTTTTCAAGTTATTTTCGGCCTCTTATCGATTCCTAAGAGTTTAAGGTTATTCAATTTCACCTTTAAGGTGTTAACTGTAAATTCTTGGTGAAAAGAAATTATATTTTAAAATAAAACAATTTGTCTCTACTACTTCCACATGTTTATAATGGTCAAGACTGGTTTCCCTCATCACGAGCACTATCAACTGATGATATTCATATAATTTAAGACATCGACTGAGGGTGCTTGATGGAATTTCAATATCAAATTTGGATTATCTTTGATGATTTGTTTACATTTGTTTACAGGTACATTAGTGAATAAGCTAACAACGTCAAAAGAAATTAATTTGGCGTTTAACGGAATGTTATAATTTTTAATTTTATCTACTAACTCTAATGAATTTTTAATACTATACAATGGCTTGAATTTACTGTGATTGCGGATGAGAGAGTTAGCTCTTTTGGAAAGTTTATACGCTGGAGCATTCATATATGAAACTACCGGGCGGATTGGTATTGAATCCTTGTGAATTTTCGGTAGCCCATAAAATTTGGGGGCTTGTGGATTTCTAGTAGATAAAAAGGACAAATCCTTAGGGTTGATTGTAATGCTACAACTATTTATAACCTCTTTAATATTTTTATTAAATTTGAATGTAGGATCTTTTTTCAATTCGACTATATCGTTATTATCGAGAAAGTTATTAAACTGATCAACATAGTCTTTTCGCGTTAACAGGACCGTGGTATTTCCTTTGTCCGTCTTTGTGACAATGATATCATTATCTTTAATTTTAGTTTTAATATTTTTAAGAGTAGCCAACTCCTCATTAAACTTATTGTAATTTTTGTTGCTGTTTAAGTAATCTTTCTTAAGGATGCGAGAACAAATATGTTTGCGGAGAACAAATATGAAAAGCGGCAATTCGCCACTCTGTTAATATGGTGTTTACAAAATAAGGATTAGGGAGATTCCCGAAATTTTAACTCAGGTATCAGTGTGGCTCTCAGACGTATAATATCTTACCTCGTAAATAATATTTGTCGCATTTGTATCTTCTATATAAACGTTAGACACTGTTTACTGTCTCTCAGTTCGAGTCCATCCGTGTGCTCGAATGCCTGAAGATGCCGAAAGGCGAAACCCGGGTCGTTAGTGACAAAATACATGGAAGTGTACAAAATCTCAATAATCCAAATTTGATGATATTCACCTTCGCGTATATGTTACTCACTTTCCTTCATATGTTTATACATTCGCGCTAGAGTATTTCAAGTGGAGCTATAAAGTTATTGACATAAAGTCTACAATGAAAATTGATTAACCCGAAAAGTAACCGCCGAATCGATCGAGTTTCTTGTGATAAGTTTTCCATGTGGGCAATTGTTCGAGGTAAATTTTATTAAATAAGTTCGCGGTATATTTAAAATTACTTTCAAACTCGAGTTTTAGTCCGAAAAGCGTTATTAAATGTAAAATTTTACAATTTTTCATTTAATTTAAAAGATTATTTCCTATAATCGGAAATAATCTTTTTTATCGTTGTTACTTCCATGGGTATGGAAAATTGCAGTACAGTAAAGTTTTGGTAGTATTTCGGTGAGCCAATATCTTTTCTTGAACCAAAGTAATCCTTTGCAGATGATATCGCTAGTTACCAGTTGGGATAAATCGAAAACGGGTGGCAAAACTACATTGGTTTTAGGGATTCAGGAAGAAAACAGCAAATAGGAATAAACTGGTAAACGAGAGAAAGCACTACAAAAATAGAGTGACCATGTTTCTCGCTATAATTTTAAATTATGTAATTTATTTCAGAAGAATCTGCAACTTCATGAAGTAGGTGTGAGCAGAGTTATTATTATTAATTGAAATATATGCGAATAAGAGCATGGCACAACATTTATAAAACGTAGAATGAAATTAGTGTGTAAAGGGATAAGGGAGATGTATGTAAATGTATGAATAAATTACTATTAGCCGGCTTTATACACAAGCGTCACACAAACTCTTTCTTAACGCACCCAAGCCACCCTTATCACGCGTGGAAGCGCCTGTGTATAAAGTCGACTATTCCCACAGAGCCGAATATAGGAAAGGAAGGCGATTAAATCCTGCGCCCTACCGTTGGTGATTGATGAAAAAAGACAATGTACGGGATATTAAAGAGAAATATTCTCAGTTCTTCAGCATAATTTAAGATTGTAAAGTTGTGCAAACCTTAAAGGATGTGTTACACGTTTTAAGCAGAGTCTTTTCGACAATAATTCTGTAGCTTAAGTTAAGGTGAATCAGTAGGTTTTATTCTCATTTAGTGAAAATCGTTATATTCAATAAATTGCAAATTCCCTTTGCATCACTTTATTAAAAATACTTTGTTCTACGATTTTGTCTCAGACATCAAATCTCGATAACCTACAATAAACCCTAATCTAGTGACGGCGTAAAGCAAATAAAAGCATTTCTGAAAAACAAGTGTCAACTCTTTGGTGGACAGGCTTGAAAACTTTCCTATTTTCATTTAAATGAAAGTGCAATTATTAAAAGAAAAAAAAAATATTTCGACGTTTCATATGTTTTAGGCGACGGAAAACGATTAACGATATTCACGAATTGACAGAAAATAATATATAAACTTAAGTACTTCGCATTGAGTAGATACTTAACAGGCTATTTTGATAAACTTTATGAGTATCTTTAGTAAGTCGTATTGTCACCCTAAAATTAGGTATGTTGTATGTAAAAGGAAAAGGTAGAAAGTATCAGTGGAGCATTCTATACAAAATGAGAGGCGTGCAATCGACCCCAGGAAAAAAGATATCCCGAGAAGCTAAAAAAGTTTTATTTACAATACATACATTGGATGGGTTTTTTTGGGTTGAATAAGTAGAAATATGTATACTGTATAGTATACATATATTTTGTTAGTAGGCATGTTAAATCGTGTGCCACCATATACATTCGCAGATTTAATACGTCTGAAGCATATAACTTAACCTTGCATTGTTTTTAAGAAAAGTTTCATTGTGAACAGGCGATTTCACCGAATACTGAAAATATGGTGGTTTTATTTCGTCCAGAATTAGTAAATTAGAAAGTGGACTATTCATCCTTAAATCCAAATTTCTAAAAGCTGAATTAGCTAAAATACGTGGTGCAAACTGAAAGGTTGTTGTACATAATCATTGTGTTTATTGGGTTTTCACCGAAAACAATATATTTGCTTTATTCTTTAATGTGGGTTTGGACTATGTACCAGATTTATTATAATCTTTTTCTGTGGATAAATGTTGTTTGTTTCTGTTATAGCTGTGGATTTTTCGAACTATCTAAGCTTCAATTCATAGCATAGAATTCAATGTTTAATTTAAATTATAATAAAGAATTACTTTGCATGTGTTATTTAGAATGAAATGAAATTTTTCCCTTTTCTTCGGACATTTTTCATCTCATCGCTGATGTTAGAAATCTTCTTGGCTGTTTATTTAGTCACTTGTGAACATGTTCTGAGTTTTGTCACTGCACATAAATAGTTGTAATTGCGAGTAAAATGTTTTTTATTATAGTTCCCTAATCATAGTGACGAAATCGATAAAATTGATAAAATAAGAACAAGTAATGGTACGCACACTATTGATTTCAATAATACTTTTAAAAATGAATTGCTGGTTCTCCTAAAACCCCGTAAACCCTCGTTCATTAAATTCATACTCATGACAAATCTGTAATTTTTGGCAACACTTTGGAAGTATTTCCGTAGACACGATTCATACAATCATAATTTTCAGAAAATTCTGAAGATATTGCTCTACCTGTAAATATATTATCCTATACAGTAAAATTGAAAAGCATTTCAAAGCCTTCCTTCTATTAAAGGAAAAATGAAACGGAAGACGATACGGGGACGAAAAGAGCAAAAATGAAAGAGTATAATGTATAATACATACTTGCTATATCGATAAGTAAGTACCGACTGAAAATATTCGAATCTATTCAATATTTTTTGGGTTCTATTTCGGTTCAATGTTTTATTTTATATTACAATAAATGTTCTCGTTAAGTATCGTAATAATTGTCAATATAAACTTAATACTGAAGATTTTGCATATCATAAACTTACAGTTACAATGTAACGAATAGATAACAACTTGGGATGTTTCTGGAATAAAGGATATTGTCAGGTATTATAAAATAAAATCAATAATAGTTTTGCATTCGATTTATTTGTATGGGTACCATTTTATATGTACATCTATGACATTAATTACATTTTAAAATTAATCGCCTGGAGCATTTGGAAGCGACAATAAATATTTACTTACAATTATAAACTATTCACAAAACAATGTACAAATAACATGTATTTACATGGCAGGGCATTCATTCACACTTACATAAATAAATACTTTACAAAAAGAATAAAGTGTATGAAAAATCGAAATATGGGCCAGTTCTGTAGCATATAAATATTATGCTAAATCGAATAAATGCATATTCATAATATCAAATACAAAGTTGAATGTTATTATGAAACTCGGCAACCCGTAATTTGCATCCGACTTACATAATACGACGAAAAAAAAATGATGATTCGTTTATATTTGATTAAATGAAATAAATATTTAAAAAAAAATGATATTATAATGCCATAATAGAATCGTGGAAATATGTAATAGAATATAAGTATATATTTAATAAATTATTTTTTATTTAATTCTGCATAAATACCTTCAGTACAAAGTAATAAAACCTAACATAGGGTAGGGTTTTCTATAAATACAAGGCGCATTCATAGATCAAAGTTGTTGTTTAATGTATTCATTAAGGAACATAGGCACTAATCATACGTATCTCGTTCACATCATTGTACTACCACATTGTAATTTTTTTATATTACATAAGATAATCATCACAAATAGCCAAGCCACATACAGCTAGCCACAAATTATTATCACTGGGAAATATATTTTGGCAATATTAAAAGTACAAAAAACTACGATTTTACCCTAAAACGATAAAGTTGCCCATAAGTCTATTTTTCGTAATAACAATTTAGTTTATTTACAATAATTAGTAGAAACTATTTTGTATTTTTCTTTGTCACTTAATATTATTATACATAGATACACAAATTAATTAATTATTTACTATCATAATTTCGTTTTGGCACACTTAGCAATAACTGATGCAGTATCCGTTAGAGCGATTAAATTAACGATTAATTCCTCAATGAAACATAGAGGTTCAATAATTTATTTATCAATAAACAATACTAATAGCTTTTTTACTCGAGAAAGTAATCACCAGATCTTAATTGAAAGAAGTTTTAGTTCTTTTTTTAATAGATAGATTTAATTTTTCGATTATTACGGTGGCGTAATGGCGATTCATTAAAAATAAAAAAATATAACGAATAAATTATTTCTTTCTTTCTTTCTAAGTATTTACCTAAATTTCACATTACTCGTAATTTCGGACAATGTATGTGGATAGTGGGTTTGAATTCTTATTGATTTTGTTTATTCATACGAATGTGGATAGGTTCCAACGTCACCAATAAATTAACAGATAAAAAGTCACCGCAGTTAAATAAATACAAACACATATATTTAGCATACATTAAAATTTCCAAAAAAATAACAAATCGTAATTTTTCGATTTTAGTACAGATTTGTTTTCTCTATAGAAATCGCTTTCACATTGCGTTTAGAGTCGGTCACGTAGTGTAATTGTTAGTTATTTTGATACCCCCGGCCCCCCCCCCCCCAGCCCTCACGAAAAACCCAAGTGATTGATGTCCAAAATGTCACGTTAGACATATCTCGTCAGTTGGGAGTAGAAATCTTGGAGGAAAGTTTGCAACTGTGGCAATGTCGGTCTTTCATCTGGAGACATTGCCCAGCAGTACGCCATCACTGCAAACCTGATGAAAACAAAAAATATGTACATTAGATATTTTAAATGAAATGAGATACCTTTTTCGCTAATCAACAATTTTTTTATGGCAATCAACAACCAGGCATAAATTATCTTAAGATATGAAATAACAGCAATTTTCTTCTTATATAAATCAATCCAAATTTGTCAACTTGGACTACTAATATTTTGCGGCATATTACGGATTGACAAATTTTTTTTCTTCAATATTCACTTCTTTTCTAATATTTTCATGTGTGAAAATGGATATTAAGTCATTGAAAAATTATATTAACGAATATGACGATAAGTATTGAATGTTTTTATTGTTATTACAGAGAATTTATCTTTTCAAACATAGAGGTTTATTGTAAAAAAAATAATTGCGTTAGTTTTAAGGGGAACAATTTTTAATTTATACGTACAATTCGTCGGGGCAATTAACTGGCTGCGCCAATCGGTATCCGTCTCTCAAGTAAGCCCCAACTTCGAAAGGATCCACTTCCAGGTAAGGTTGCTGTGCGAGAGTGGTCAGCTCCCATAACAAAACGCCAAACGCCCACACGTCACTCGCCGGTGAGAAACATCTTCTTTAGAGGGCTTCCGCCGCAAGCCACTTGACTGGACGATTCTCGTTGTCTCCCAAACAGTGGTAATCGGCGGGGAAGAGGTCCCTGGATAGGGCGTTGTCGGTTATCTGGACGCGAAGTTTCTCGTCCACCCTAAGGGTAAAAAAATTAACAGTAGGTAAGATTACAGTTGCGATATTTATTATTCACCTACCAGCTATTGATTGCAGATTAAAGAAATATAATAATCAGAACTAAGAAATTATAGTAACATAAAGTGAAGGAAACAGCTAGTGGTTATTATTTTTGCGAATTATTAATAGGGTTCATAGTCAATTAAAGAATAATTTTGAGTTTGAGTTATTGAGGTTTTGTACACTTCCATGTATTTTGTCACTAACGACCCGGGTTTCGCCTTCGAAACCCGGGTCGTTAGTGACAAAATACATGGAAGTGTACAAAACCTCAATAACTCAAATTTGATATTGAAATTCCATCAAGCACCCTCAGTCGATGTCTTAAATTAAATTAAAGAATACTTACACACAGTTTCTAGCCGCTATGTCTCGATGCACAATGTGTTTTTTATGTAAGTACTGAAGTCCTTGTGCAATTTGGATTGCCATATCAACTACTTCTTGGGTCGTTAGTGTATGCGCTACACCTTCATTTGTTACTTTACATTTCTGGAGGAACCTGTGAAATATTGAATACAGATTAGAATGACATAGAAAAGGACTAGAAAAACAAATTAAAGAAGCAATTTGAAAATAACAAATTTACCATATTTACTTATATATTGTTGACTTACTTTTTCATATTTGTATATCCACTGTGCGGATATATCAGGAAAGGCGCTGTATGGTCTTCGATAGAAACACCTAAAACACTCAAGACATGCCGGTGTGCCAGTCCATACATAGTCATGCCTTCCTGAAGCAGAAGAGAAACCTGAACTTGGGATGCATGCTCGGTGACAGTTTTCACGAGAACTTCTCTCTCTCTACATTCTTCTTCGGCGTACGTTCCTCGATATACTCGACCGAATGTTCCTTCCAATACTACGCTGCGGAGTCGGACACGGCATCTGGTGGGAAAAAATACTAACGTTAGAGCACAAATCATAATTATATAATATATATATATATGTCATCCAATAGTAAAAGTCTAATATACTATGCAACGATGTTAAAACTTTCCAATCAAATAGTTAATAACTAACAAAATATCATCTTTGCACTGAAAAAACATGAAAACCTATGTTAAATATTTGGGTATATGTCACGATTATTTTCAGATAAAAATATATTGGATCAATATAAGAACAAGACAGATATTATTTTGTTCAATATTTGTTCAGCAAAACTACTGGACAACTAGAATCACGAAAGCAGATTTTTTTTGATTTTAATAATGTCCTGATTCTGAAAATATTAATTTATAGAACTTGATACTACAATTCTTAGTAAACATGAATACAGTTTTTTTTTAATATTTAGATGATGTTAATTAAGTTAAACGTATAAAAATATTCGAGAAGTAAAACGAAGTCATGAAAAATTGCATCGAAATTCTGAATAAAAATACTTGAACGAGATTTATATGGAATACACGCCCAACAACGTCCACTAAAAGCTTTAATCAAGAAAAAAGAGTCCACGATCTTAATGGTCACAATAGAAAGATTTATTTTTAAAATAAAGCTTTACAGAGGACTGCAACGTGACTGGTGGAGCTTCGCAATGATTAATGAGAGAGTTTCTCTCACTTAAGCTCGACGTCATTTACTTCTGCCTAGATAGGATATCCAGCTTAGCAACAAACACAAACGATCTAGGCATAAATAGATTATGCGCTATTATGAACTAAATACATACGCTTTTATGAAACCAGTGATATGCATGACCATGGAGCAAAATATTGCCAAGATATTTTTTGGCAGTACAAATACGACTCATTAGTATCGTGAGATAAAATTTTAGCACATTAAAATAAATCTTTACTCTTATATTTCTAGTGTATTTATATCAGAAATAATATCCACTTGTTTTCGTGACAATAAAGGAAAAAAATAACAACTTGGATTGCTAAAAAAATAGTAGATTTTCATTAATTACAGTACTGTTACCGCAACAGGATAAAGGTATTGTTAACTCGACGGAGGATGCTTGATGGAACTTAAAATACATTATAATTGTTCAAATTGTGTGCGCTTTGATATATGTTACCCTGGCTTTTTTTACATATACTCAGGAATTCAAGTATACGAATACACTGCTAACAAAACGAACCGACATCAAGGGTTTTTGACCTACAGCAAATAATTAAGATTTAAAGGTTGTATTTATTATAAACGTATGATTTTATAAAAAATATTACTGTACATACATTGCAAAATTTGATCTATTCAAACGTACGCCTGATAACATCTACATACAGTTTCGATAAAAATAATTAAATATTGCATGTCTCTTCTTTTGTGATTTAGTTTTATAGTTTGGTGAATTAAAATGGTCAAGCGATGCTATGAAAAGCGAGATGGGGAGGCGAAAACGGAAGCTGTAGACGCGCGGTTGTGCTGCATAAAAAACCGTTCATGAATAATGCACTAGTCTCTCAACAGACCATACCAAATTACCAATGACATTATTTTGAAAACATCACAGAAAGGAAAATCTGTACAAAGGAAATAGAAAACCTTTTTTAAGTTGATCGTCAGAAACTTTTATTTAACTAAAAAGAAGGATTTATATGATTCAAAATACATACATACTACCAATTCTGAGCCGTACTAAATTTATTTGTGTAGACTGAATGATGGCACGAGTCGTGATTCATTATAATGAGATAATGAGTCTTGATTTTTCAAAAAATATATATATATATTCATATTTACTAAAAATACTATTCAGTATTGCAGAGCATCCAATTCTGAGACTTATTTTTTTAAGTAATTTCAAGGAGAAAATCAAAACTCGGCCCTAGAGCCTTTTGCCCAGAGAAATACCACTCGGTCAAAACGATCGCAAATTTGAAAACCACCGATATAAATATTCAAGCCACTGATTGAAAAAATAATAAGAATACTCGTAAAAGAAAAAGTAAGGTAATATGACTAAGTGAATTAATATATTTATGAAATACAATGTTGATGTTGCCCGCTTCTACTATGATTATCATACAAATAAATATGCCATGGCTAATACGTATTATTTATTGCTATAATTACGGTACTTTAGATAGAAATTTAAGCATCGTTAAATTCAACACTTACTTACGATTTTTCTATTTCCTACGAAGGAACATCATGCAAGACGACTGTACTGTCACCTGAGCACAATTAATTGGGCGTTGATAAATAATCGGAAAGCTCAAGCCGTGTATCTCATTAAATACATCATTTATAAAAATAACGAGATAAATAAGTTACAGTTAATCAATTCTGATTACAACATCTTGCTTAGAAGAATAATTTATGGGTGGGGGAAATAATCTGACACCGAAGATTACTACAAATTAATTTTAAATTTAATTGGATAGCGAGTAAATATGCTCGACTTTTTAAGTATGCAGTATATCAGGTGGATCGCGAGATGATCACTACATTCGATGAAGTCCGTCTATGACAATTAATTTTATAACATTAAAAAAATCTTAAAATTTCATTTTTCAAAATTATAAAAGATGTTTCCAATTCAAAAGTAATTGTGTGAAAAAAGTGGGCACCACTCTGCGATATAGACTAAGCTCAAACGCGAAAACTTTACTTTACTAAGTTCTAATATACAATACTGTCGACGTGTCAACTATTTAAGATTCATAAAATATATTTCAAAATAATATGTGTGGGTGTTGCGTTAAGTTTCGACTACAACCACCTACACTATTTTTTTCAAAATCAATAGTAATTGTCTGAACAATCAAAATTTAATTTTGTATAACCAAAATACATAATCATACATACGTGTTTTCTTCTATGGAACATAAAATTCGAGTGTCATTTAAGCGTGGTTATCACAGTTTTTAAAAATAATAACCTGAGTTTCGCGTTACATAAAGAATCTTCCGACATTAACCGGCCTTCAATAACTCGAATTCCCTTCAAAGTATGAATACATTAAAAATCAAAACCCGGATACAAAATAATAATTTATATAGTTATTGATTATATACACGGAGAAAAAAAAAACAAAATTGTTTAGTCATGTAAATATTATTTTTGAATTAAATTAAGTACAGCATCAAGCATTTCAAATAGAAAGCATCTAGAAGTAAAACTCAATAATTAAATTAATTCAAAAACGCTGTTTATATCAATTCAAAGGAACTATTTATGTCTACTTTTTGTTTTTGGGTAGTTTGGCAGGTGTTGTAAATATTTTGTGCTCCGCTGAGGTTATTTCCTATCCAACACTTTGCCCCATCCATGTCCCCATTACCGAAAGACAAGTTTACAAATCGATTCTAAGGCACGATGCATTTCATCTCTCTCGTGTTAAGCCAGTCAATGTGAAGATAGGGGCACACGAGAGCGTAACAGTGTGATTCATACGGATGAGGACACGTGTTCCGAAGTTTCCGTGTTCGAAGTGTCACATACAATTTTATTAACTAAACCGGTTGAAGCAAACGAAAGATGACTTCTATGTGAAGATTTTTTCCAAATAATTATAATACAATAACGCTACGAGGGTTTTTGTAGAACAAACTAACAACAGCCGATCTTATTTAATTAAATTAATTATATCGTCGGCTTAACTAGCAAACTGCGTATATACATTTCAGCAAAATGCTCAGGAGAGTTTTAAAACTCAATAAATTCAATTATTTGAATTTATTTAAAATGGATTTATTGAGTTGTATAACTCTACTCAACATTTTGCTGACATGTGCTGATATGCAGTTTGCTAGTTAAGACGACGATATGTAATTAATATGTTTGATCAAATTATATATTGGAGACAACATTTCTACTTAGTCATTCCACTTGCTGTATAGAACTAAGTGTGCCACGTACTTTGAGATGCATGTTCAGAATAGATATATCGTAAAAGTAATATTTGGTCGATTGTGCGATCTTAAATATTAAATAATGTACGTGTAAAATGGTGAGCACACGAGCAATATCCAACATAGCATTCAAGTTCGACTGAGTTCACCATCCGAAGTTTTCATTCATTAGCTATACATAATGACAAGGGTCAAAAAAATCGAACCCAATCAATCGTGAAACAAAACAATCTCAATCGGGCGGCGAAGAGAATTACCCGCCGGATAACTATATTCCAGTCGCTCAGACACTGCGTTGTGCATTTTTTCAATTTGATTCTCATTTGCATTGACAAAAACAAATGAATTTAATTGACGTTAATATTGGGCAATGCGCAAAGAATGACGAATAATTGTATGACTAAATGTTACAATCGTCGACTATTAAGTCTGTCAAACGACAGAAATAACGATATAAAATTAAGTTACTACCAATTCCACAGTGTCGATATACTTATAAGAAATAGGATAGGTTTTGCTAACAACATTTCCAATGATCAACATAGATCATTGTTTTTGGAAAATGTGGTTATTATTGAACACTAGTGGGAACGCCGTCATAGATGACGGTATTGAAATTGAAATACTGAATGTGTAAAGTAGCTGATCATTAGTTTCCATACTGATGAACTGGTTGTTGTTTGTTTGTCTCGGAATTTGCGTCACGTCGGAACTGTGTGCTTTGTTTATATACACCGAGGACGCTTAGTCATGAGAAAATTTCATACCTACATGTGTATGTGATAATAATAAAACGTACATATCTACGTCTACAAACAGGTGTGGACTATTATATAGAACATTATCTATCGTTTTATTACAACCACTGATAATAAAACCTGCAATGATTTCGAAACGTCTAATGATTACCACCAATGAAGCACACTAGATTCCTCATAACGGTATAAAAGCAATGAGTGAAATTTCAAAAGATAATTTCACATAATTACTAAAAAAGTGTGTGTCAAAACTAACAAAACTGGATTAAAAGATTGGAATAGACAACATTTTTAAACATGTGCGCTTGAATTTGATCATAAAAAATGGATAGAGCAAAAGGTATTGATATAAATATTTGAGTGATCGAGAGTACTGTTCCGAAGCAACCACAGATATATCAGAGAACATTTCGCTAGCAGGAGCCCAAATAAAGCTCGACTATTTACTAGACGGATTGGGGACCAAATGACGGAAGCATGCGAACGCTTCAGTTGTAAATTTACACCCGATATCAGATCCGGAGGAAACTATTCTTTAAACTGGCAATCGAATCATGGTATGAAACCAGTAAGCAAGTGTATTGAAGAAAAAGTGTGGTGGGGCGCACCGGAGGCGGAGTCGTAAATCACAACCGACCGAGGAGCTAATTGATCAGCACACCGCGGATCGCGGCGGGATTCAAACTTCAAACCCATAATAATATATACACCAATTAACGCTTTCGGACTCGACTCATTTCTTGTTAGGCCCATTGATGTTACGCCGACGATGAGAGCGACTTATTGTAATCTTTAAAAAATCGTATAAATCCCGACTTGCTCCCACTATAGAGATTCAAGAAAAAATTGCCTACGATGATAATCAATTTGCATTGGTAATTTATATACTTTTTCGAGCAACTCTGTCTGCGAATATTCTTCAAAGCAAAAAGTGACCGAATCTTAACGTAATATTACATCACTTTTAAGGTGTTAACTGTCAATTCTTTTTGGAAAAACATTAAATTTAAAAAATAAAACACATTTTTTTTGTAATGATCAGGACCAGTTTCGCTTATTGCAAGCACAAGTTAATAATGCACGCGATGGGTGATCGCACTCATCATCGCATCATTAACAGTCATCGTCTCCATGATATTGTTTTGGACAGGTTTATCTAATCTAGCTCGTGTCGATCCCGTAGTGTTCAGCGCGTACTTGGCCTTTCGTACTTGGTTGCGTATCAAGAATGATAAATGTTAAGTTAAAGGCGTGGATGTCTGGGTTGCTTACATTCTCACCACCATGATCTTGGAAACTTGAGCGAGTGGCAGTTCAGTATTAAAAAAGTTAAAAGTTTGCAAATTAGCATGGCAAATGAATCAAAATGTTATTTAATTAAGTACTCTCTGTCCGTAAAAGCTGCAGCATTAATAAATAGACAAATTGTTTTTACTATACATGTATATCCCTTTACTAAAACTAAATTGTTAGTCTTTTAAACGTGTGGTCAACGCTCTTGGCTTCGGTTACGGTGCTTACAGGTTCGAATCCTAGTTCGGACAGTATTATATGTTGATTCTTCAATCGATTTATGGATTTGTGTTTGAAGGCACGGATACCTAAAATGTGTAAAATTACCTCCCCACCCACCTGATCTTATAGATGGGGAGTAGCGTGAGCGTCCTTGGTCTTATTCTTCAATCCTTACACTCAAAAAAAGAGAGGCTTATTAATTGAGATATATAAAATTAAATTTGATAACTTAGTTATTTCCCTTGGTTTATCATTAACGTGACGCGTTTCGCCTCTTTAAGAAGCATCTTTAGACTAATCATATCGCAATTTTATTTATTAAAATTTCCTTAAAATCTCCTATTGAAATAAGCTCCATTAGGAGTCCATATGCTCCATTGGAAGCGGACATAACAATTTCTCATATCTTATGGCTAGATCATTGTAAATACTTATTTATTATTTTCTAATGTGTACGCAAGGGCCTCGAAGTGTAAACAAAGAAGTGCGGCTCCAGAGGTAGACAGTGTTAGAGCACTGGGAAGCGAACCGACGACGAAATAAATTTCATTAAACGGGCGTTCGCGATCTTGTTGGTGTGTTCAAACAAGCGCTTGGGAGATGAATTGGTGAATTTTTAAGCGTCGTCATTAATTATTACAAATTCGAATGGAGCCGCGATATGCTCGATGCACACTGTGTACATACATTTTCTGTTGGGGTAATAATAAATTAATGGAGCGGTTGATATACCAACGCTGCATGTGTGATTATTTTAGAACACATTGTTTGTGTATACACCAACTATTAAAATAATTTACGATGCTGAATAGTAAATTTTATAATCGCCATAAAATATCATAGACAAGCGAACACAAACAAGAAAGTAAGGTACGTATTGCAAAACAAATTTGTATTCGTCGTTTGAGTATGGTTATTTTGGTCTTCGATTTTCCGTTGAATTTTAAACCGAACCTAATTAGCAAACATATTTTGTAAGCTTACCGATTCATTTTCGTATTTATTTTTGTGATCTTCGTATTTATTAACAGTAATGTAACGTCTGTTATTTCAAATTGTGCCCAATTTTTATTACAATGAATATATCGACACTATCTGTGGGTAATCCTGTACATGAGCATTTCAAAGATTCATAACGCAATCGCAAAGTAACAACTACGCGTATCTTCTTAAAAATTGCGACAGTGCTACTATTTTAAAACTAATTTGCCCGATTGTTTGATGTCTACCCATCGAACTGAGTGTGTAGACAACGAAAATGCAAACGACATAATCACATATTTTGCACTTACGTGATTATACGTAGAGAGTGTCGATTATAAATATAGATGAAACACGGCAAAAGAAATCTTGCTTCAATTCAAATACCTTTACTATTGATCTGATAATCGACATACAATTTCCTCTTACCTTTGTATTGTAAGCTCAGCAATTCTTTCATGCAAGTCTTTAGACCGCTCGTCCACAACAGAATAACTCGGCATCCTTCTAAAGCTAGCGTAACTTCCTCCAGACTTGCAAGAAGATCCGCTAGTCCCCGTCAACGCCGTGTGAGGAATCGCAGTATCGACTGACAGGAAAGCAGTATGAGCTTGAGCACTCGACCGAGAGCCATCTCTGGAGTCCTGGAGCATTTCGCCCTGGCGCCTGGCTTTGCTGTTTCTCACGTAGCACGTCGCAATCGGGAGCGTGATAGCCACCAAAGTAACAAGGGCACATCCAACAGCAATATAGAATATATTAGCTGATGTAGTCTCCGATGGGACAGTATCCACAGAGACGTGCGTTCTCGTCATGCGTTTATTGGCATCGTCTTCTTTGAGGCAGATTTTTCTACGGCGAATATTTAACTTAGTTACGTTGGTAATATCTTTGCTCATTGTGATGTTAATGGAGATTGAGACATCGACTTCGGCTGCGAGGCGCCCTGAACAAGGCAGAGAGATCTTGAAGGTTTCAAGAGACGTAGGGACGCCGCCTGTACGACTGACATTGAGCGGTGCTGTGCTGATGGCTGCATGGTTTGATACGTCGACGTCAATAGTGTACTGCAACTGTGGAATGAAAATATTAGAATTAGCAAAAAAAATACATTTGTCTTATAAATTAAAAGTATTTTATAGGCTAATTTATAATGGAAATTAAAATATAATATACATGAATGAATATATATTTATAATATACCTAAACGGATTAAGAATGACTCCCCGAGTTTGCACAATCGCAAAATCAGAACCGTATTTAGATAGTCAACCACACGGTTGGTGTAGTTTTTCATGTAACACACCTGCCGATAACATGATAATTGCCACGGGAGTAATGCTCGCGGATGAAGAATGATTACCACCTGATCGTCGGGATAATACACGTAATCCGCTAAAGAGATTATTTGTTATCAAAAAATCCACGGCACACAAACTTCGGTCTTAAAAATGTTATGATTTAACAAAAATATAAACAATATATAGATTTAATGTTACATACGTCTAAAATGTGCATTTCACTAATTTTTATTGTTAATTCTATCTCCCTTCCACACAAATAATATAGCATGATTAATCTACCAAATAAAAAAATCATAGTTTATTTTTAACGATATTTCTTTTAAGTATTCTTCATTGACGGGCTAGTGTACCTACTAATTTAATAAGGTATGTATATCGAATGATTTTTAAATCAATGCAATGATTATGTAATGTTGATTTTTCGGAAAATTAGAATAACCAGAACTATTTATGGTGGAATTCGATTAAATTTTCCAGGTAAATTATGCAAAATCAAGCAAAAACGTAGTTACGTGTTTATTGCAATATTGATGCACACAGTTTACGGCCAACCAATGCGAGTAAACCGCAATCGATCGCGGTGTAATTTGGCATGATCTCAATAAAATAAGTTTTACAATAAAAAAAAATATCTCGGCTGATGAACAGTCGTGAGGATGATGGATCACGTACTAAAGTGCGTCACGCTACGACTATCTACCTATCCTTTATCTTCGAACAAAACTTCTACATCTTCACGATATATTTACAAACTATTTTCAAAACAAAAACTGTTGCATCGCAATAATTATCCATGATAGTAAGTCCTAGACATTGATTATTTATGTCCAGGACTAATTATCATGAATAACTCCATTCTTCATATATATTCATTTGTTTTGTGGAACAACACACATTCGTGATTTTAAAAGGAAGAACTATATTTTTATTAGACATTTATACAGATACATTTGATTCAACACAAAGATTGTATTATTATCAATACAATGTTGTAGATAGGTTTGTAATAGTATTATTTAGAAAATAGTATTGGTTATGGGAATATAAGGTTAAGCAAAATGGCTTTAATATAATTTGATCCATGCTAGCAAACTTTACGGTGGGTCCATCGAGTTTTATATTTTGAGCCCTTATCTATTTTCACCCGTAAATTGTAATAGGTGAAAATAGTTGTTGGAAAATAAAACACTACGATTTCTTTATTCTTTCTGAGATCCCATCGCATTCGTCACCAACTACTTAAGCTACTACTAGCTAAATGCTAAATAGCTACCGAATAATTAGGAATTAAAATATATGAATAGTTGAAACCGATAATGAAAAATAAATAGGAACTATGTATAACAAATCTTAAAAGCTTTAAATTATGGATAAATGTACTCTCCCTAATTATTAATCTTACCACAAAACAGTTCCGTTGAAACATTGAAGTTAAGTTATAAAATGAACTGCAACATTTTTTGTCATACCGAAGAAAGCTGTCGTTTTATTTACATTTGCAAAAGACAACATGATAGCCGGTGTGCCATAGTGAATACTTATATGAATAGTGTAATTATGTGAAACGGTGAAACCGTCTTATCAGACCAGTAAAACCTGACCCATGATAATGTGCACAAATAGAAAGTAAACAAGCGGTTGAACTATTATAATTAGCTACCGCATTAAGGATTACAAGTATTCGTTCAAAATAAATATACGAATATCTAATATGAAAAAAATATTTGAATAATTTAATTATTTTGAAAACACGAAAAAAAATAATCGTAAGATTCGGAATAAGCCGAAGATGCCGAAAGGCGAAACGCAGGTCGTTAGTGACAACACATTAAGGAAGTCTACATAATTCAAATGCATCGAATGAGTATTGTGCTGTATAAAAAAAACAAACTAGATTATATCAAAATATGTTGCAGCGCCAAATGATAATTTTTGTTATCGTAATGGTATAATATATATTAGTCATGAACTAACAATATTCGAATATCCGAATAAAAAAAATTAACCGAATACATAAATATTGCTAGTACAGCAAGATTGACTGAACTATACAGTAAATTAGTGTTAAAATATCGTGTTGTTTGTCAAAATTTATCATTCGTGTACTTGAAGATGCCGAAAGGCGAAACCAGGGTCGTTAGTGACAAAATACATAGAAATGTACAAAATCTCAACAATTCGTACACTAATATTCTAAAATTTTATTGAAATCCTACTGCGCAGCAGGACATACTGTCTGAAAAGTAAAACGCATAAAAAAATACTTGCAATAATTGAAATACGGAGCATAATTTGGCAAAAGGTATAAAAGGCAAAAAAAATGTGCAACTTGGGAAAATAAAGCCTCGGATAGGTGGGAAGCTTCTAGCTTTCCTTGGATTAAGGTTTACGACCGAATTACCTACATAGCATGTATGAAGCCCATTAGAAAGGTGCTTTAATTCAGGGGTGATGTATGGCTCATAATAAACTTTTAAATTTAACAGATTGAGGGATCCTGTACGCGAGATCTAGGTACATAACGTAATGTAATGGTCTAACGGAGGGTTTTGCGGATTACAAACGTGATTTACACGTGAGGTGTTGAGATTTACTACGGGCATGCTACATTTTTCTTGTCTATCTTACAATATCACGTTTTCTATTACTTGCAATATTTTGTAATATTATTTATAAAAAGATGATTTATAACTTTTATTGATGTGCTTGTGTAACATATGCACTTGATATAATAAGACGTAGTGATATAATAATTCAAAATCTATTCAAAAATTTTAAATTACAATCTTTAAAAAATCTTGAATCGTTTTAGGCATTATTTTAACTTGTATAAATAAAGCTAATTCTGTTGATTGAAGACAATGTAACAGCCTATTGTTCATTTCAAAAAAGTTAGTTCAGTTTGATGTTATCCGCACACAATGGAGTCATTGAAATATTCAAATTTGTTTTGTAATATAATGTCGAAGTTTATTTACCGAATTTAATTTTTCAACAAATAAATCAGAACCAGTTTCGTGAATGTTCAGAGCACGTAACAAAGAAATCCATTATTATTTTTAACTCCATAAAACCCAAACGAATGAACTTTTTGTATTTAAATCTGAGATATTTGGTATAAAAATATATTTTTTATGTTCTTAAGTAACTCGATACAAAATTTGGAATCTTAATTCTGCGATAGGTAGACTTTGTGAGGGGAATAGTTATCCTATCGAGATAATTAATCATTAATTATTTACATGTCTGGTGACGAAAATATTATTTAGTATGCAACTTGTTTGGCTTGGCCAGAGAAGACATTAATTATTTCTATTAATCAGATGTGAAGTTTTCCGTTCCTGTTTACACAATTTATTTAAGCTTTTAAAAAATTGTTGAGTGCACGGGTCTCAGCACGTTGATAATGCTGAACAGGGAAATGAGGTGAAAAAATCCGCAAGTATAATGTACAATAGAGTACAAACAAAACACTCGCTATTCAAATAAAAAAATCTATTACGAAACAAGAAATGAACGGGTACAAGCACGAGACAATACTCGTGGTATTTCACAAATCGAAACATATAATTTTCGAAACCGCTCATGTGAATCCACAGGCCTGCAAGTACCCTGGATTGGCCCGCGGGCCAGGGTCATAATAAACCAATGGGAAGGTATGTATCTAACATAGTCCAATGGTACCGGTACATATGAAACGAAATATAAATAACTCTGATCTTATAACTGGTTGAAATGCTCCTTCGCTGAGCGAAACAGGTCCAGAACATAATTGTGGAAAAAATACTTCTTTGAAATTGTTTAATTATTAATATTTTAATGATACTTCGTGTTAGTATATAGATATATATACCCACCTGTAAAAGAAAGTCAACGAAAATATATATAATTGAAGACATCGACTGAGGGTGCTTGATGGAATTTCAATATCAAATTTGGATTATTGAGATTTTGTACACTTCCATGTATTTTGTCACTAACGACCCGGGTTTCGCCTTTCGGCATCTTCAGGCATTCGAGCTCACGGATGGACTCGAACTGACATGCCGAAAGGCGAAACCCGGGTCGTTAGTGACAAAATACATGGAAGTGTACAACATCTCAATAATCCAAATTTGAAAATATATATTTTTATTTAGGTAGTGGAAAACATTGTGACATTTTAAAATTGGGTACATATTCTCAGTTATTTAGAAAAAGAATATTTTATGAAATAATTTCGTGATATATTACAGATGTGCATAAATATGAGAAAATTGCCGTTCGAAAATTCATGATGATCAAATCACCTCAATTACATTGTTTGCGCAATTCCCATTATAACATCATCGCTCGAAAAAGCTTACGAACTGCGGGCATGGCTGCTCTTTCGGTTTGTTGTTGATGTAAATGATTGACATGTGTGGTAACATTTACTAACAAGGTGCCTTTCCAAACAGAATATTCACTCAATAATTCACTTAACATAAAGTAGGCATCCATCACTTCTGACATTTCGCATCACTTAGAATAATAAAAGGCAAAGTTTTGCTTTCAATGAAAACTTAACAATCAAATTTGAAAATTTGTGACTGTTATAAATGTGTGTTTTTTGAGATAAGGAATATGTATAACTCAAAATATTCATGCATGTAAATATTTGAATTTTATTTGTTGTAAAGTATCAATTTCAAATCAAAATAGTTTGATAGTATCGTTTTTTTAATGAAACTGAGCATAATTTGTATCTGTATGCGTTATTACGTAAACAATATCAAATGCCAATCATTTACATTAATATACATTAAAACTACTGGACAAAATGCAATAATTTTAATGAAACATTCCTATTTAAAATATTAAAAAAGTATTGACAACATGAATAGGTATATGATATCTTTTATATGTATAAATGATTATGTATGTATGTATTTTAAGATAGAGTGAAATGGTTCATTGTTACATAACTTCTAAAAAGATCAAATAACCGTTGTATGATTGGAAACCACAAGTTACTAACTACTGCACTCCAGATTATAATATCGCAAGAGAACGAGAAAATCGTATTTGAATACCTGCTATAACCAGGTAACTACTATATTTGCATGTAATAACTGAGACTACGAATACAATATATTAAGCTATCTGATTGAAAGTAATATTTTTACTATAATAAAATAAATGAAAGCTTGCCAGAGAGTTGTGTGAACATTAAAAAAAGGAAATGGTTGGGTTTCCTAAAACCAATAAATGAATCAATTGAAATAATTAAGACAGTTTTAATTTGACTGAAATGAAAATTCCTAGAAGCATGATTAAAATCATATAAATAAGACTACGTGCATGACCAGACGATGTTACTGTTAGTCCATATCGATTAACGATTATTACATAAATAGTAAATGAGATATTCTCGAAGGTAATTTCGGTTAGAAAACTCTGTGCATCGAGTAAAATAAAATAAAAAAACACACTTACAAAAACCGCCTGCAGCCGAGTCGTGTGTACTATTTGAATACGAAAATGTATCGAATTTACATTTTAAACTCAGTGTGGTCAACCCGGTGGGTACAACAAAAAAAAATGAAGCCTCGGCAACAACAGCGAATGATCGACTTTTTTCCGAGCTGGCTCCGAGCGGATGTCGGTAAATACGATAAATATATGTTACAGAGAAAATATCAAACAATTTCTACTCTGATTGGCTCCGTTTTGTGTGTTGTTAGCTTAGCCTTAACTGGTCTCCGAGTAATAACCGATGCCTGTTCAACAGTAATTTTGCATCATTAGAATTCTTGTTAATCAAGGTAGCCATTATTATTTATTGAATTTACGTTTACATCTGAGAGTAGACAAGTACAATGGTATGTTAATCATGTCATTAAATCGAAATACCTGAACCACCGCACATTAAAAATATTATGATTGATGGTCAGATGATTCAAATGTGTACACAAGGCCTCTTTGATGGATAAATAAAGATAACGTTTAACAAAATATCAAAGATTTCTTAATCACCATGCAAGATACACACACGGGTATGCTTTATTACTTATTAATAACTTTAATGCATGCATATATACAGGGGAGGGGTAATACGATGGTATTGTGAGCGTACTACAACAACACCATTATGTGGACAGGAAAAATAAATATTTCCAAACTTGAATTTCTCATTGTATTATTTTATTCAGTGTGAACTTAATAAATAAAAAGAAATTGCCATTACTACTAACAATAGTCAAGTTTCCAGATATTTAAATTATAGGAAATCTAAAATATTAGATTGAAATGATCTTAATTTTATATTGAACTTGCCTGGACTTGAATCCTGAGCCAACTGATCACTAGAGTACAGTTCGTATCAATAGATTACAGAGGTCTACAAATATTGTATCCACATAATAGCAATTTTAAAATGACGAAAAGAATTATATAACTACTTATTTGTAAACACGATAAATAATCATAATAAACTGCAACTCTATTATTTACTTAACTAATCGTACACTTAGTAAAATTTACGTTGACAATGAAGTAACATTATAACAAGAGTAAACTAATATGGACATGATTTCAACTACAGTTCGTCAGCGGAATAAACGGAATGCGGAAATCTCATGCAAATGGATGCATCACAAAACAAAAGCACGCATCTCCAATAAAGGATGAATCCTTTGGCATAGCAAATAAACAATGTCAATCGGGGTGTTTGATCCGGAAGGGAATGCAGAGTCTTGACGTCAGGGGTATCAAGTGATGCAGCGACGAATTCGGGACGACAGCCGCCAGCCGCTCTCGGTTGCTTGACAGTTATTCGGACATCCAAGAGAGTTTGAGACGAAAAAACGAATTCCCAAAGAGTCACAGAATGCCCCGTTAAATTATTTGGGAGAGACGATACACTACGTGCAGTTTTGTCGAATTAGATTGCTTTTATTTATGAGATTTGTAATCCTCAAGAGACAATTTGGAATGCGGCGATTATCAAAAAAGAATATTTTTTTAATAATCCTGTGCAGCTGGGTCAGTATTAAATTGCCCAAAATGTAATCCAATTTGTTTTGAATTTACTTTCAAATACGCATGTTTTATAAATCTTTTTCTCCTAGCATTATTTTTAAAATATAAATTATATTACAGTTAACGGAAACAATATCATGTATTTGAAATGGACACAGAAGAAACGCATTTTGTAAAACTTATTAATCACCTTATTAGTAATAGGATCAAATAACAAAGTATCTAGTTCTACAAAATTTTATTAGGTAATTTGATAGCTATTTCGGATTGACGCCATCGTCAGCACTATCAGAAGTAAATGCCAATTAAATCAATAACACCTTATTAGTGTCTTATAGTGTTGACTGCTTTTAGGTGGAGATTCACTAATGAATATCATGATCAGGATCATCGCGATAAGCCAAATTGGTTTTGATCGTATGATAAAATTGTGTGTAATTTTTATAAATAACAAATAAATGTACATTTAAATTTGGATTATTGAGATTTTGTACACTTCCATGTATTTTGTCACTAACGACCCGGGTTTCGCCTTTCGGCATCTTCAGGCATTCGAGCACACGAATGGACTCGAACTGGTCTTAAATTAAATAAATGTACAGTATGTTGATTTCCAATTCAGTCTCTGTGTAATCATATGGCGTAACATTGATTTAATATAATTCATATTTAAATTTGATGTCTTCCAGTTTCTCAGGGTTCAAAAACATCTGAAGTCTAAGGTACGCTATATTATTTTTTGTACCAAGTTAAACTCATCGCGATACCATTTATTTCAAGACATATTTGGAAACGCATTGAGTAGTCGTCATTTCATTGGTTTAAACATCTGTTCTTGCTAAACCGTTGTGATCCACATAAGGATTTGACATGTTTATTTGTTGCTGGCCAATGGATATAAAGATATTATAAAAGTAGTTTAAGATTGAGCCGCTAGATAGACTTTTAGGTGACAGTTACATAATGTATGTATGCAACATAGGTTAGAATCATTTTCAGAGTCATTTTACACTTCAAGTGACTTTTAATAAAAGTAAGTACGACTTAGCGTGTTTCAAAAAACGAAAAGAATAGAAAATATAGGTCATACTATATTATTACGATGAAAAGAGTATTTTTTAAAAGGCATCGAACGTATACTCTGTATTTATGTCAGTAGCGAAGACACGGTAGTTATCGACTATTAACCCTTCCGTACTCATGGTGTAACATTGCGTTACTTCGGCCTTGCAATTATACGTGAAATGGGTCATACAAAAAATTAAAAATTTTGCTAGTTGTAAATAAAAAAGTTCTACTTATAATTGAACATTAAAAATACACTATGGTTTACGTCTTCTTTGTATAATTAATCATAATTTGAAAACCTCGTCAATTCTACCATCGAAAAAGACAACATTACAGTATAGTATAGTAACAATTTGTATAGTATAGTAACGATCCGAAATGCACGACCGTAACGTATACAACCGTTTTGTTTCAAACGGCACTGAAACACGTCTCGAGCCTGTTCTGCTATGAAGAATTTCAATTCTTGCGTCTTTCGATAATTTCGCGTAGTTTGATATGTATTTCAGGTTGAATACACAAAATATGACGTACAATAATTACTTAATACTACATAAAAGCATATTTCAATCGTTGAAATTGTCATTTCGCTTTATAAATGCGTTTATATGACAAAACCCACACGGAAAAGCAATGTGACTGCATGGGATCCGAAGGGATTTTTTAAACATGAAAACGGGAAGGTTAATGACATTTATTGATATATAATTTTAATATTTTGACTATGCACATTTACACAATATAATAACAATCAATTAATCTCTATTCGGTGTAATACATTTCTAAGCGAGATCTTTCCATTATTTTTGGAGAAAATTTCTTTTGTTTTAAATCATTCGTCAGTCAATTCTAAAGAACTATTCTATGTAGTAAAACAATTCTTCCTGAAAACTTACCCAGTATATAACCTAAGTGCATGTTAGTACTATAAGATATCGAATTCGGAATTTGTACGTGAACTCAAGTTACAAGTTTGGATTCGATACAGTAACGCCGCCCGGGCAAAACAGGCAACCGGCTTCCGATCTATCGAAATAGATTACGCTCCTCACTCCTCGCAGCGTCACGACTCGGAATATGGCGTGCCAGAAAACCCGCGAACTTACCGCTTCGTGACGTCACAAGCTCCCCGCAACCGACATTATTTGCATTCGAGGCGGACGACCCCCGACCCTGACTCGGCCAATAAAACGATACCGCCTCACGAAGCAGTACGATTTTTTTGTCAATATGTACTTTTATTGAGGACATTTATATTGGCTGCAGAACAATAATACTTCGATTTTTTTTCAAATTTGAATTATTGAGATTTTGTACACTTCCATGTATTTTTTCACTAACGACCCGGGTGTCACCTTTCGGCATCTTCAGGCATTCGAGTGCACGAATGGACTCGAACTGACAGACAGTAAACAGTATCTAACGTTTATATAGAAGATACAAATACGACAAATATTATTTACGAGAAAAAATAGTATACGTCTAGGATCCACACTGATACCTGAGTTAAAATTTCGAGAATCGCCTTAATACTTATTTTGTAAACAACGCATTAACAGAGTGACGAATTGCCGCTTTCCAACTAATATTAGAATTACCAGTGATTTTACAATAGCATTGTGGGTTTCGACGGGATGCAATTCGACGAAAGGATATATATATACAATCATTCCACATTTAGTGGCATCTGTTAGGTGATTCAACGTATAGGATACAGCAACGGGGAGTTAGGAAGGTTCAGCTGTTCGTTCAGAATTGGCAAGGACTTTAACTGGGCTCTATTGATTTCCAAAATTTCTTGATAAAATCATTTATGATCCCCCATGTTTTGATGCAACAATTTAACCCCATCATCCGCATTAAACGTATGGTTCTCCAATAGCAAGTGATTTGCGAATGTCGAAGTTTCTTTTTTTAATCTAAAGGCAGCTAAATGTTCTGATACCCTTATATCTAATGTACGTGTGGTTTTACCCACATAGAAATGTTGGCAATCACGGCATTGTAATTTATAAATGCCAGATTTATTCTTAAAGTGGACTCTATCGTTAGTGACAAAATACAGGGAAGTGTAAAAAATCTCAATAATTCGAATTTGATATTGAAATTCCATCAACCACCCTCAGTCGATGTCTTAAATTTTATCTTAAATTATAATAATACTTCGCATTTGACGATGACTTTTCAAGTATGTGAGTAATTCGCATTATCTATATCGCAGATACCTGAGAAACATGTACTACTTTTATTAAGATAAATCCAATATGTGTGTTTTAAGTAATGAAAATTGAGTTTTTCTTCTATGAACTAAGTTCAAGATAAAAAAAATGGCTTGGAACCAAATAAGATACATGTCATACCGTATAATATGTAAAAAATAAAAGCGTATCATTAAATATGAGTTCAAAGTTACTTCTGTATTAGGTTTTAACATTTGTTTTTTTTTTAAATTAGGGATGAATGATCATCTTACCGGTTTTCCACCCAAACTCTGCCAAGTGAAATGTAGTTCCTCGATGAATGCAGGGACTGGTATAACAAAATTTAACGCGTAGTCATTTATTTGTCCTTCTCGGACGTAGTACAGTTCTGAAGTTAGACCTGGAAACAAAACAAAATGGGTAAGAAAGAGTTTAAGAATATGGCAAACAAGTTTTTCGGATACATTAATAAAGAATATATTTATACAGAATAATAACACACGTACGGATTTAAGTGTATGTCAAAACGTCGTGTTTATAGTAAATGAGTAAAAGATGTATATATATAATGTTTGAAAAGAGTTTCGTGTATAATACAGGATAGCAGATTGAAAACGGTTAGTTTTATTACATATTCTAAATTAATTTGTACACTGTAAGTATAATATGGACTATCGATAATTTTAAAAGAGCTAAGGCGAATCGGCGACGCCCAAGTATAGAAACAAATAATAAATCTCGACATATCATCGATCGAGCTTTATTGCTTATTGCAAACCAAGAAATTCAACCTCGATCGTCCGCCGGAAAGGTCGGTAAGTGCCCAGTAAAGATGTAAGCCATTTTACACTCTATAATATCGGTTTATTTGAGCTGTGAATTGCGAAACCGCGAAGTTTGATTCTTTGCAGGTGTGGTCGTAAAATGTCGATAGCAATATTTTGCGAATCGGGTGTGTAACTACAGCCAATACAAATTGTGAGTAACGAAGGGGTTCCATAGCAAATAATAACTTTTACATGTGTGTATGTATAAAACCAGGCTATTAATATATAATAATTAAAATCATACAACAATGGTGACTACATTGTGTAAAAAGAGGACTTATCGGTTGATACATTTTAACTAAATAATTAAACATAAAATCTATATTCTTAGTGTATTTGTTTATTACCAAATCTATTCGTGGAACTTTAAAATTGTTTGAAAATCACTAAGTATTTATATATAAGTCTGCGGTGTCTTCCCATGTTTGTATACTTACATAGTAGTACACTAAAATGTTAACAATATACAATTATGATATAAATAACAGGTAGTGCTTTGTAAGGATAACGAATATTCGACGGTTGAAACAGAAATAAGAGCCAAAGAATATGATTTGGAGAAAAAAGGAATTCGATATTATAAGTGGAGGTGCACAAAGCTAAAATTCAGATTGTATGAAGAAAACGGTGATATAATATCATACACCAAAACAAACCTGATGCGATAAGGCATACGTTTTATATTATATACGTTTTGTTCCATTTCATTCCAATATAAATATTATATTTTATGTTACTCAATTGACAAAAAAATTATATTACTTAATAAACTAAATAAAATAGATGTGTATTTACGAAACATTTTTTTTTGAGAACGAAAATTCAACGTTAAACGATGTCCACTGTAGTTGAGATTTGCCTTTTCGGGTTCATTTATTATGATGACTATTAAATAAACGCGAAAAAAAGATTTCGAAAGCTCTCTTCGTGTAAATCATTCCGTTTTGAGTTAAAACTGCTAGCACGCATTTGCGGTGTCGAGAGGGAGGAAACCTTGGTAGGCACAATAAATTCAATACGAAAGGTAATTATTTAGTAACACACATTAAAGAAATGGTTCTTTGAAAATCTTTGGAATAAATAGATGCGAAGTAAGGATTTATACTGAATTAAAACAGACGACGAGTAAAATAACCTTGGTAAATGAACTAGTTTTCAGAAGTTTGTAGACTTACGATATCATTATGTTTATATTATTTCAATGAGGTAATTCCATGATAAATAAAGTTTGTTGTCTTATGTAAACTATATATTATAATAAATACCATTTTTAAGCCTAATGCAAACACAGATGGGTACATTAAAAATAAATTATCTGTAAATTCTATCAAGAACTAGACACCAGACAAGTGAAAAGTGTGATTTTTCCGATAAAGTTAATTTTTATTTTATTTATTTGGCAAGGCAAATGTGGTGTAGAAATATCTTGTATAATAAAATCTCTGTATCTGTATAATAAACTCAATATATAATAAAATCTATCTTTCAATTTAAAATGTACAGTCGCAAAAAAGTAGTTTTTGTTGAATGCGTTCAAAATAATTTAAATAATGATTTAAAATATTTTTCAATGTATAACATATAAATAAAATTAAGAATGTATTGTGTCTTTACGAAAGCTATTGTAGAACTGCGATAACTATAAATAATAATAAATTATTTTTAGGTATAAATACTTCCGGTGTATTTATAAGAGTAATGAGCCGTAGTTATTAAATTAAATTTACCATCAAATCTCCTAAGCATTTAATTTAGCTACCGAATGCAAAAATCTCAAAAAGCAGGTAAAAATCGGAAAAAATCCCCCACGCAAGAATACCCAGGGCCAAATTTAATACGAGCAGGGAAAAAAGATCGACCTGACACAGCGCTGCTACTTCTATGGGGATTAAATTCACACAATTGCACGACAAAAACACATTCTATTCAACACACAATTTATTCGAGCTTTTGTCCAAAGAAGATGCAAGAAAGCTCCCTCGCTCTACTATGGAAAATCACGAACAATATAACACTAAGTGTTATTGGCCATATTGTATTTTTTATCGCAGACTGACGCATTAGTTTTTTTTCTTAAATCTTCATTATGTAGTTATTCAATATTTCGCACATACTATACAAAGAAATTTGATTGAATAATAATACAGTAAGGAACGAAAATAATACCACGCAATTCTGAATGGAATCTGATTTTTGAAACTGACGTGATGGGGTGTAGACTTTATATTATAGATACCTACATTACCTACGCTTTGCCGTTTCCATTAAACGATACGTCAGTTATCGTTACGATGTAAGCGGGTTTCTCACACAAAATTGTAAGACACAGGATTTCAATTATGATTTCGTAAACGCTCCCTTTAAGAAAGAGAGGAATTTATGTATACATCACAAAAAGTATGTTGGTACAGTTACTGTCAAAACGTTTTCTAAACTAATTTTTACGTATTATTTCATGGATTTAAAACTAATAGTAACCAAAATATACATAGTATCACATATTTAGTGTACGAATATAAATCTGTCGTCACTTTTATAGTTAATTCGTTCGTTGCTAGTATCAAAAATAAATTTTAACTTAATACCTATAACGTAAATATGTCGTTAAGTTTTCAATGTATTCCTATTTTATCTGAATAACAGTCATCCCATATGATACACGATGACGGATATCGGCATAGAAAAACTTTTCGTCTAATAATTTTGTCATAACATAATATTATTTTTATAACCTGAATATGACCGTCAGTAAATCATAGCTGTGTGTGCTCTCCAAATAAGATAAACGGCAAAGATTTATATATATCATTTCAAGTGGTGTGATTTGGGATTTTTGAAAACCTGCAGTTCTTGAAAGTTGAAGCGATTATTTAGTGAGCCATTTATGAATGTCATCTGCATATTTGTGTTTATATTGGTATTACAGCAATTCAACAATTATTCAAATACAATAATTTATTGTCGCATTATACGTTAATTAGCTATGTGCAAGTGTAGAATGATTTTTACTTAGTAACGTTATGGGTTGAACAATATTTTTATTGATTTAGTGAAATATAAAATAAAAAGAAGTCTATCGATAGTAAGTAGATTTCTCAACTCAAGTGGCGCTGCAACCCAAAACGAGCATTAGCCACTCCAATAGTGTGATTCCAAATATAGTGAATTACTAAAATAGATAAATGAAATCTTCATTGATTTTGTCAATTATTTTGATTCAACAAGTATCACAAGTGTAAATATTAGCAGAATTAATAGCATAGCATATCATACATAAATAAAATTAATATCGGTGCATCCTACCCATAAGTCTTCAATGTAATCCACCATCACCCCATTGTAGAGATGTCACGGTTATCAAAATAAATACGAACTCGTAAGAGGAACGGAACCGTCCCGATGCATTGTCTGACAGAAGCCTCCGTCATATTCGCAGAGGTACAAACGTTCCATTGTGTCGAAAATTGGTGAATCCAATCCGTGAATGGCGAGGTGGATGCAGGTACGTGCATGCGAGAAGTAAACAGATTACCGCAGAGAAAGGGCTTTGACAAAGAGAATCTGAACTAAAAAGGGCGAGATGTAATGGAAGTCTTCGCGACACCTTGCGCCTTTCATACTAACCGGGCCATTGTGCGAGCGTCACTTGCAATTTGGCCCCGGGGCTTCGTCTCGTCCTCCCCATAACCTAACTAAAGACTCAGTGATGGCTAAGGGTACAATATTATACGAAGCTAAAAGGTTTTTCATAAAATAAAATTAGGCGCGTGTAAAATCTACGAGATTGGAAAGCCAAAAGCGAAATGAAAACATAATTATTTCGCTGATATTTTTAAATAAGCGGACAAAGTTCAACACGTTCATTTTTTGAATAGGTACTGAGAATTCAGCGTTCCAATTAATTCAGATATTTTTTTTGATGTAATTTGAACTATATTTTGCATTTTATATTAAAACGGCGTGTATTCATGGATGACCAACATGTGTATTATTTATATCAAACTGAAGAAAATTATCGAGAAATTTACTTCATTCATGCGGTATCGCAAGAATAATATAAAATACAACATTTTTAAAAAGCCGAAGTTATACGGACTAAACACAAAACAAGTATAATTTGGTAATGAAAATAATAAAAAAAACTAATAAAATATAGTAGTACGTATTAAAGGATATATTATACTTTTTCATTTGGAAGTAACCAAAGGGTTAAATTCTCAAAATAAAAATCACGACATTAAAAAACTGACATCCGGTGTGATGGATTTACGACACGAAGTTCTTTAATTAAATCGGAAGCTATATAAAAAAAACATACCGTTTTTCTTTAGGAATATTTTCCAAGAAATGTTACGAATCATACCAATAGTAAAAAAATGGAGCTATTGATCGAGTAGACAGTTAACACTTTTTGCAACGTTAAATATTGTGACGCGGCAATAAAGGTATTGCATTTTATTCTACGAGAACGATAACTAAATAACTATTAAATTTGGATTATTGAGATTTTGTACACTTCCATGTATTTAAATAATGTATTAAAAAATAAATAACTATTAGTGGGAAAGACGCGATGCCAAAATATGTATGGAATCAATCGCTTATTTGTTATTCTTCAAAAAAAAGCGAATTACAAATTATGCTAAAATTGCCTGCTGAAGAAAAAAGGCTCCACGTCACTGCTGTAGGGGTGGTTTCTTACTTTGCATTAGATTTCTGATGCTAGAGACATAGGGATTTCATCGGCGGGATTTGAGCAAGTTGGAGTTTTTTGTCGGCAAATTGGGGTAAAGCGTTAGCATGTGGCACCACTTGAACAAAATAAATGTGTCTTGAAGAGGCCACAATTTGACAAAATTAGTCGCCTTGTAGGAGAAAAAGTTGATTCACTAAATTCTCTCTCATTCTAATTGGAAGTTTCAAAAAGGCAATTCGTTCAATTTTAAAAGTTATACGAACGACTGAACAATCTAAAAAAAATAACAAGAGATTTTTGTCTATAATTATTGTTATTTTTTTAACCATATCCGATCTCTTACCTCCGAGTTCCTGACAAAGTCAAACCACCGTAGCCCTAGTATTCGTTGCAAGCGTCTGTTTTCAAAGGACAGTATACGGTTACCCGTGCTTTAGTGGTGTGCTATGACTCGCAGCCGTAAAACAGCACCGTCAGAGAAAAATTAAAAAGAGTAGGAGCTTATTCCGATGTAAAGTATTATGCTCCAATAATGTAAATTTTTTATAATGTAAATTTTTTATATTATAAGTATTATATAAGTTTTTTATATTAGATATCGACTGGAAGTTCTGGAAGAAAACACAAAATCGAAAAAATAACGTATTGAGTTAGTTATAGCAAAATGTTTCTTATTTCAAAGTCTACTAGCATTTCAAACATTTGAAAACCTTTAAAGTCCAATTACTCAAAACTAGTATTTTTCAGTTAGTGTTTTCTTTCAGAATAACGAAAATATATATTATATATATATAGACTCCGTAGTGCAGTGGTCGACATCGATGATTTCGTCTCGGGTTCAAATACGCTTCAAATTGGAAGCAGACATGGTATTTTTTTTATATAATATCATTTTCCACATATATGAAGCAAAACGTTTTATTTTCGTATTTTGATAGAGCAATAAAAAAAGAAAATACCGGTAAAGGCACATGCCGTGCCGAGGCGACATCAACATTCCAAGCGTTTTATACAATTTTTACCGCCAGCCCAAATACCAACAATGAAGAATAAGCATGAATGTGAATTACACACATTAGTTTGAGAGTTGAGACCATTCATTGATTATGACGAATGTTTAAGGGCTGGCGAAAAATTGCCATTTATGTATATCCAAACTCTAGGAAAAAGAAACACCATAGAAAACCCAGTACTTATATAATATTGTACACGATGATGTATTTTTTTAGTCCTCCTATAATATATCTATGAAATAGATATGACTTCACATTCCATGAAAATTAAGGACTTCTTTAATGGAGACCAGTTCAATACGACTACTTATGGAAAAGTTCTATTGTTGCTACCTAAATATATGCTGAAGGTTTCCAGAATTTCAACGACTTGGATTGGACGAATTTAGGAATTATTGATTTGATTTTCAGGTACTAATCAATCAGTGTTTTCAGTTCTGGATCGGAAATTATTCAATTATATTTTGAATTTAATACATCGACTGAGGGTGCTTGATCGAATTTCAATATAAAATTTGAATTATTGAGATTTTGTACATTTCCATGTATTTTGTCACTAACGACCCGGGTTTCGCCTTTCGGCATCTTCAGGCATGAGTATAATTCGAGCGTCGATTCGAGTCCATTCGTGTGCTCGAATGCCTGAAGATAGATGCCGAAAGGCGAAACCTAGGTCGTTAGTGACAACATACATGGAAATGTACAAAATCTCAACAATTCAAAACTGCATACCTGCTGTGTGATTTTATAGATTAATACATATTGAAGAAAACGTTATCTATTTTTAATTTTCGTTTAAATTTGAGTTGCGAATTTCAGGTAAGCTACTGCATATCGTTCGTTACCTACTCATTATGCATTAAATACGACATTTAATGATAGGTCACGTACGAAAACCGGCACCAGATTAGCACGCCATTCGCCAGTTGGCGCATTGATAGCAACTTACAACCAAAGTTAGTGCCAAGTTGAAGAATGTTCATTCGATAAAATCCACGACCTGTTTCGCAAGTTGAGCTTTTGAGTGTTGACCGGAAATGACCATTTATTTTTAACACTAGGTGTAGGTATATTGTTAGATTTATAGCATTATTTATTTACAGAACTGGCGCATTCGCTATCACTTTCTTTATCCAACTTCATTCGGTAAAAATAAATAAGCTGTAAGTAAGCTTACAGTCCATTGATTACTGAACAAAAAAATCTATTGCTAAATAATTTAGTCCAATGTTATTTATGAAAATTTGTTTTAGATAATATGTGATTACTAGGTAGAGATTTGTACCAAATACGTAAATAAATATGAGGAATAAAATTTTATGTATGTAAAAATGTATGGGGTGTAAAATAAATTCGAAAAGCGATAACGTCTCCGACCATAAAAAAGTTTTGAATGCAATTTTATGTATTATTCACGACTAGCATTATACATTTTTACACTCAATACTTTTGTGTGAGGTATGAGAGCAATTCGCGCCTTTATTTCCGCACAAATAAATGCATTCGCGAAGGAATGCATCGATGCAACAGTTGAACTCATAAAACATACAAGTTCGGATTTTTAGAATTATTATGATTATCCGCAACAATTGATTACTCAGTCGAGTAATCGATTTATTTTCAATAATATTTAACATTCTCGTAGTAATAGTTAAAAATATAAAAAAAATAATAAATCTATGAGACCGTTTCATACTTTTAATTTGAACGCATAATAAACAAGGATAATTCTGTATTACATAAATATGTTGACATAATTATGTTAGAAAATAAATATTTGAAATTCAAAAATAATTTTCATTATGATTGACCCACCCCTCTCCGTCACATCTGGTAATTGGTAACAATTTTCACTTTTTTTAAAATAAATTATCAAAACTATTCCTGATGACATCACCAATAAAGAACGAACCCCTTTCGATATTATAATATTATGGTTTTCATTTTGTTGTAAAATATATTCACTTATAATTTTGAGCGACCACTTGTTTAGATAATATTTATATTTCCATTTCAAACATAGAAGAAAGTAATGGTTCCTGACATGATTTGAATATCACTAAAGTTTGTAGTGTATGTTCGTTTACTGGCCATCCAAGCATTCGTGGTTCAAGTCGACGCTTCGGGCACAGCGATGACAGCTGAAATTTTAAGTGAGAAAAAACTTGTATGTTTTTAATGCTTCAATAACATTCCAATCATTTCCGACACTAATACTGATCTTAATTTTACCAATTCCATTTAAAAAATATACTATGTTCATACAGCAGGATTTCCTATTATTATATTTATAATATAAAATGATAATGTAGGTAGTTATAATATTTACCGTTGAAAAACTCAGGTGATTTATATACCTATATGCATAATATATACAAATACGTATATGTATAATATAAAGAAAAAATAGTGCCACTGTAGAAATAAAATAAACAGGCATAAGAAACGAAACTTGCTTAGGAAATAGAGATACAGTCTGAAAAACTGTGTCTCATACGATAAGTCGTAATGAATTGGTCATTTATCTTAGTTGTCCCTAACGACTTCGAAAACGGTCTCCGGTCCACCCGGCGTCTGCCTCTATCGCGCCACTAAATCTTCAGAAAAATACAAAAACAAACGTGGAACCGTGTTACACGATGCAACATTTGCCTGGCCGAAAAACTAAAGCCATTTATTGGTTTTAAAGATACACGACATCGGATGTCTCGAGGAGATTGCGAGAGTATTCTGAGTTGCGAGTCGCGACCCCCCCTCGCCGTGGTTTATGTCAGCCAGCGTTTTCACCCGAAACTTTGAAACACTATGTGTATCGATAACAGATTTATTTGCTGTTTATATCAGAGAGAATGAAGGCACCGGAAGGACGATGTCGACATTATATCAATATAATATAGCGCTGTTGAAATACAAATCGTAGAGAGAATTGAATAAATAAAGAAAAATATGAAACACATTTCGTTGCGATACGTTGCGTATAATACATTAGCTACTTCCGACCAGAGAGGAGCATCATTACAAACAAGACAAAAAAATGAGATATAAAGTTAAGAAATTTTCCATTTCTTTATTCCTCTTACAACTATATTTTTGTGGTTGAAGAATATAGCATTATACCGATAAAGTAAGCGCACTTTGCTCAACAGTTAAATTTAAATAATGTTAAAAATAATAGCGTTAATAAATTCAATATTATATATAACTTATGCAAATTGAATAATAGCTATGTGAGTAAATAAACAACCTCACGATTTCTTGTTAGACAACAATCACGCACACGTCAATGCTTCTAAGTGGTTTCTTGCGAGTACAAGAACATGGCAACGGCTTGCAGCGAGTGAACTCTTTTTGCGCATTATCTATTGGGATTGGGAATGCTGAACCATTTGAACTGAACCTTCAGGAGATCACGACCGGAGGAAGGTTAGACTCGCCGTGTTCGCAGTACACACAGCAGGCGTGGACGTAGAAAGCGTGTAAAGGTGGACACAGCTGTTGAGCTAAGTGAAATACGTCGTTTTAAATTTCAGGGGTGTTACAACTTTAGTATTCGGAAATATATGTCGTTTCCATTGCAAAATTGTATATGTATATCTTCTAAATCTCATGTTTTCAGGCGAGCATAAAAACAGTTAAAAAAATAAATAACATGTAATTAATATTAAATATATACAACCATACTAATTACGTGTTTTTTATTATTGAGATATACAATTTTGCAATAGAAACGACGATAATGTGAATCTAAAGTAACGAATATTGCCATTAAAACGAGACAAATAATAGTCTTTAAAAAGTTCATAATGAACTATCCGGACGGATATTGTGATAACATATTTATTGAATAAACATAGCTTGGATGATAAACATAAGCTTATGCATAAATTAGTAAAATTGGACAAGTAGAATTTAACGATGTCGAGATACTCTAGATTCGTTAGAGGAGAAAAGACATCAAAAACAAAAATGTCCTAGATCTCAAATGTTACATAAAATAAATTTGATAAAGGCCGAGAATGAACTTGACCCAAAAATAAGCGGATCTCTTACCGCTATGCAATAAAGTACAACAAATACTATTTCGTCTTCAATGTGGCAGTTAGAAAATACTAATTTTTAGTAAATTGGTATTGAATATTTACGTCATCAATCACAAACAATTATTATTAATGTGGTGTTCTAATATCATAACAATAATAGCTATTGGGATGCAAGTTAATCTAATTATGAAGTCAAAATGTACTACTTTTACATATTTAAAAAAATCTGCATATATTTTGATAGAGGTACCTAATTTTTTTTAATTCAATGAATTCACCAATTTTGTAGGAAAAGGATTTCAGAAAAAAGGAAAATAACTTAAAACAAGACCTTCTTAAGTAATTTAAGTTTTTTTTTTTGGCAGAACATGGACGATTTAATATAATTAATAAATAAAATTTCTCTTTCATAATGTTTACTTCAACATGATTGTATAAGTAACTGGCTGCTTTCTTTCTAGGGAGTAATGTTGCAAACCCCTTTTACAAAGCTTTCACAGCCTACAAGGTAAAGCCTCGAGCTTATACGAGTCATAAAGCTATAAACAATAAACTATCCGCACATTGATCACCTTCGCTTGAGAGCGGTGTCAATGGTTCAACATAATCAAAAAAAATTAATTGTAAGGAGACATTTGTATAATTTAATGAAGGGTTTATAAAATTCATTTAATTTGCTTTTTTATATCAAATGCAATTAAATGATTTAAATAGTTTTAAATTCATATGTAATATATATATATATATATGTATATATATATATAATATATATATGTATATATATAATATATATATAAATATAAAATTTATTTAAATGACTCTTAAATGAATTTTTTGACATATTTGAAAAACAAACCTGCGAGACTACAAATTTAATATAACATTTTTAAATGACAGGATTGTAAAAATATAGTACATATTTTTCAAGAAATTTTATTTATACATAAAAAAAATTTGCCGGCGGAGCAATCTTTTGCGTCGTAGTATTAATAAAAAAAAGAGTAGGTAATTGTCAATATAAAATCAACATTTTAGGAGAAATACTATTAATAATAAACATAAAATTTGCCAGCATTGTAAAAATATAGTATGTTTTTCAAGAAATTATACTTATTCTTCAAAAAAAATTTTTGTCTGCGGCGTAATGTTTTCCGTCGTTGTGGTTAAAATTTTTTTTAAAAAAGTGGGGGGGGAGGCGGCAAATTCAAGGAATGCCCCGGGCGGCACAAACCCTAGCTACGCCACTGGTATGTTCTATATTTTTTAATAAAAGCCAATTACACCTTTTTACATTAAAAAAAAAATCGCATATCTAAGCCTCTTGATTTGATAATGTTTTGATATATGTGTTCATTGTTTGTAATGATTTTCATGGGGAAATTTTTCGCCATCAATGCTTTTTAATATATATATGCAGCAATGTGTAATATTTACGTTGGGATTTTTCGTCTTACACACGAGACAAACTCCATTTTATTCCCCAACATTGCAGTTGCACTGTCCATACAAACACTTTTACAATATTTCCATTAAATATCAAGATAGTATAGTATTTGTTTCAACGAGAATAATTTATACGGAGATCTTAGCCACTTAGATCTTAGATTTTTTCTAATACATCTCTTATCATTCTGGAGGCAGTGCCGTGGCACACAGGGTTCGTCTCACGGCGCATCGGTTGCGGAGCACTACGTTAAAATGTGTCTGTGTAAAATATTATTTTATTTGATGATAATAAATTGGAATATTTATACTTCTGAAGACACGGCGATATAATTATCTCTCGTTGCTAAAACATTTTTTTTCTGGCATACCTAATAACAGCCATTGGGAAGCTCATATCACAATTGAATTAAATTCCATCGAATTTGTTTCTTACGCGTAATCCCACACACAGGGACAAATACCAACCACTTCGACGAAAAGAATCATGTATTGATTTTGCTGCTGTAATATGTATGCATCGTTTTATAGATCAGAATGATGTGTGTATTAAATTTATGCACCAATGTAAATTGATTCATAAAAAAATCGTCAGCTGATTTCTGAATAATCTGACAGTTCTATCAAATATCAATAAGAATACCTCTATTCGGCCCACGGATTAAACACATATATTTACAAATATACGAATACAAAAGTAAAAATATTTCAATAAAAAATATATTTTAAGCATGGGCATGGGATTGTTATCATGAACATATCTCCCGAGTATAATTCCATATAATTCGTTCGACCAAGAAATGCATTTTAAAATTTTAATCCGGTTTATTTCTTTTTTTTTTTTAAATAGATATAAATTTTTGCCCAATTCAAATTTATTGAATGAGCAAACCGTCTTTGTATCTTCTCCTTTGTTATATCCGATTCATTAATTTGTATTATACCTGTAAGGTTATTTTTAACTTTCATTTTTAACTTTTAAGAATTGATTCTGTCTCTGTAATTTTTGTTTTTCAGATATTAAAATTTATTGGATACTCATAGCTGCTCTGCTTTCTCCACTTAAGATGGCTGTTTATTATTCATATTAATTACATACTTAATATTTGATTATTTTTAAATGGTTCATTAATTTTTACTTATAATTTCCCTGAGTCATCATTTTATATTATTATCGTCATTAATAATTTTGTTCAGCTAAATGGACTTTTAATGTAGCTATATTTGTGATTGTAGATTAGTATTTAATGATTTGCAAGAGGTCCATAACATTTTAATTGTAGACTCTTTCATTTGATTTATGTATAATTTGTTTGTTAATCAATATTTTCTTGTCTCAGTTCATGAACCATCCGTTTTATATATCTTCATTTTTTCACTCAATTTTATATAAATACGCCTATTATGTTTGTATTTTTATCAGTTGATAATGCTCGTGATGAGCGAAACCGGTCCTGATCATTATAAATATGTGGAAGTAGTACAAACAAATTGTGTTTTATTTTTTAAAATATAATGTCTTTCCACCAAGAATTGACAGTTAACACCTTAAAAGTAACCGGTTTATTTCTTCAAAACTTTGGGTTCTCCTGTCAAAAACCCATATTATATAACTTAATAAATATTGAATATAATAAATAATGATAAAGTTTTCGTTTTATGAATGAAAGCATATTAAACCGTGAGAAATCCTTTTCTTATGATTAGCAGAACACCTGTTCGGCCTAGAAAATCTGATCTTTCACAGTATACAAAACGCTGAGTAGGCATGACGCGTGAAATGAGCCGATACCATTGCAAAAAATAAAGTAATTAATCCTTGTCTGCATAAAATGTGCCGCATCGTTAATCGCTCACAGCTTACGAGAAAGAAGCTGTTGCCGAACTTGGATGCGAACGCGAGAACCTCGAGTTTGTAGCCGAGACAACGCTGCGGATTGACTAATGGCCATGTTGAAAACAGCGAACAAACTTCGATTCGGAAGCTGCCCGGGTTGTTCGCGTTTCGCTAGGTACGTATCAACGCTAAACAGATGGAGCGATTAATCACATGTTTCGGCATACACCATTAAAGTTTTAAAAACAGAATAGTGCCACAGGCTTTAATAGACATGCGGTGAATAAGAAACGTTTAGAACAGTGTTATTCAACCTTTTATACTTGCGGTGGAAATATTTGCCGACCGCTAATACAAAAATAAAAAAAAACTTATTAGTTTTTAGTCTGATATTGTAAAATGGAAATTTTTAAGTTCACTAAATTATCTGTTAAACATTAATAATTGGAAACCGTGCAGTAAGCAAACTTTTGAAATATAAAGCATCATGTGTAAAAAGTCTACAACGCTTGTTTACTAGAAACATGCCACTGGCGATGCCGTAAGTTTTCTCGCACAAAAGCAAATCAGTAAAGATAATGCATATCACGTGTTGAGGTGTAAAACTTTTCGCGGACCGGTGGTTGAAGACCACTGACCGGTGGTTGAAGACCACTAGCTTAGAATATTATTTAGTGTTGATTTAACACGAATTAAAGTTACCAATGATTTAATAAGAATGTATTTTCGAAACAAAACTCATTCAAATTCAATTGGAGACTGAAAGATTTTATCCGCGTAATAAAAAATACCATCAAATTAATACGCATAGAATTACGATAAGCTTTTCCACATTTTAATAGTATTTTAGATGCGTACCAAGATTGGAAGGAACGAAAATACAGCCGCAGATGAGATTTTGGGAAATAGCTACCCTCTGGCTTGGAAAGCACTTAAATTTTACGTTATTATTATTGCCAAGGAAACGGCTTATGTTTCGGCATTAACAAAATTACCGTAGGAAAGCTTCCTTCCAAATTGTACTGTTGAAATAAATGCATGGCAAAGGTTAATGTTTTTTTAAGTTTTCAATTTATCCCAGTTTTCGTACCGATATTTTTTAGTTATCATAATGTGCACGTACTCGGCAGTACGAGGCGTAGATGCAGCGGTGCAAATACATAAGATACGTAGTAATATTTTGCATGAACATCTATCGTGAATTAAAGTGTAGTGTAATAGAATTATTATACGATATAATGTGAAATATTTTTAAATGTCTTTCCACCGAACATTAACAGAAAACAATATTAAATTAATATACAGAATAATATTAACATTTTCGATATATAGCCATAGGAGAGGATACATGGAATCTGCGTAGAGGAAGTCCGATGATAGTAATTGAGTAGTTATCTCACATAGACATGGATAAATTCAATTGTACTACGATACCTGAGGATACAAAAATCTCATGTTGAAAATAATTGCAGCGAAAAAACAAACGCAATTTTTCTCTCGCGTAGCTACTCGATTTTAGCAATAAGCGTAGGTGTAAAAGACGACACGAAAGATGATGATTTCCAGGGCCGAAGAAGAGTACCGTGAAAACTGGCACTTGACAAATAGGACCGGGACAACACTGAGACTGCTGTTGATTTATGTTGAATATGGCTCTCGAGACAAGTAGGTACTGCGTACGTAAGCTAGCTATGTGATCTCGCTATCCCGCTACATTGCTCCGATCTCATATCCACGGGCCACATTTGACAAATGAACTATCACGATGACACTTCAAATTACAACAGCGTACCTAGGCGAGTAGATACTTACCTGCGTGCAGATCGTTTTTAATGGAAGCTGGCAGAGGCCGTGAATAGTTGCTTTACGTTAAACTACATAACCTTTAACATAAATATTTTTAAATTTTAGTTGAAACTGTAATTTGTTTTAAATATAGAGTGATCTTTAAATAAAATTTTGACATATAAAGAATACGAACTCTTTAGGTGATAAAAATAGATAAAATGCATTTGCCATAATTGCATGCTCATTGACGTATAATATTACCAAGGTGCCATTTATTGATACGTGCAATAAGTACACCGGATTGTTTTTGTACAAGGATTTGAAATAACAAGGTCCAATAAAATGCATTCATTATGCTTTTGCGGTAGTTTCAAATGTTCGAATATTAAAAAATAGCCCAATATATTCGAATATTAAATTGGAATCCTCAGTCCGTGATTCCGTTCCATAAAAAGATTGGGATATATATAAAACAACAGTCGTAAATCGGCAATATCGGAAACCGTTACTGACAAGAAGACTTTCTTTGGTGAATTCATGTAATATAAATGGTTTTAGTTTAGGACCTATGCACATGTATATTTATTTTTAAAGAAAGCATCCCAGGAAATAAGGGTTCATAAAATCATTAGGAAACTTTTTTCACAAATTTTAAATCTGTATCAACTCATGTTATGATTAATCTACTTTTAGTGTGCCACCCCTCTGAAAGTTTACATGTAATATTAAAAAAGCTTGAGTTTCGTGGGAGGACGCAAACAAGGGACGTGACAAGAGCTTTTGAGTCTGCCAGTGAGAGACATCTCTGAACGTCGTTGACTCGAAGCGTTTGAGGAAGCGGAAAAAGTGGTGCGTCGAATGAATTAAATTTGATCAGTGGGTAGAGCGACCAACAATGATTCATGGTGCATTATTTTATCTTTCAGTTGTTAAGGTGAATGGAGCGTTTAACAAGGCAATGTGAACTCATCGAAAATCTCTGAAATAAAATTATTTATGTATGTACTTACTCCAGCTCGGATAATATTCACTTACTCGTTAAAAAATCACAATATTAAAACGCTTTACTGCAAAATACACCTCACAATTCTATATTCAAATTATAAATATCAGTAGGCGTTTATAATACAATTATTTAAGAAATAGCGGCGAAACTTGAAGATGAATTTATTATTGGAACATACCCGCCATTTGTGTCAGATTCAAATTTAATTTAGAAATAAAAATATTGGTATTAGGTTATATTATGTATTGCAAATAAGTAGACAAGTAATGTGATGGGCTCTAAGAGGAATGTCTTAAAAAGAATATAATATTAGATATTGAGAAACGCGATAAAACAGCAGTCGAGTTGAAAAAAAGCTATTTATTTTCACAGTGAAACTTTTATTAATGATCCTGACTGGAAAATACCTTGCCATTTTATCTATAATGAAGTGAGTGTTTGGTCCGACTGTCTGAAGATTTCCTCGCTAGATAAGACAAAGCGAGAAGCTTTAAATTATTGGACAAATGTTTAAAATGCCCTTATCATGCTAAATAAATCTGCAATCGTTTAATCTGAAGTCTTTTCAAAAACGGTGAAATCGGTTGACAATAAATTGTAAAGTTGCTCTTCAAACACTCTCAACAGGGAAAAATAGAAGTTATTAAAAAAAACAACAACAATGAGAATTTGTTTACAATATGGCGTTTAATAGGGAATATAAAACTACTGTATTTACTATTTTATACTACATTCCTTAGTGAAATAGGTAACATTTAAAAATGAATTAAATATATAAAATTTATTTTTTTCAGTTCGTCGGTTCGAGCTCATCCGTGTACTCGAATACCTAAAGATGTCGAAAGACGAAACCTGGGTCGTTAGTGACAAAACGTATGGAAATGTGCAAAATTTTATATTGAAATTCCACCAAGCACCCTCAGTAGATATCTTAAATTAGGAGTATTATATTTTATTTTTAATGGAATTTCAAATTTTTAGATTCTAATGTCGCCGAACATTATAAAATTTAATCTGAATTTCGGACATTTCTTTTACACAAAATGTTCATTATTATACAATCATCACTGTCGGGGAAAGGGTTTAAATAAATAGTGCATACAATGAAAAATGAAGATACAATGTATTAATTTTAAAAATTGACAGTTAACACCTTAAAAGCAATGTATTAATGTTTGAATATCGATATTAAATTCGTATTAAAGACTTATTTACAATACTAGTCTTTTTCAAGACACAAGTTATAATTCTCATTTACTAATTATTGCTTGTTAAAGGTGATTATTATTCAAATTACATCGGTTTACTTACCAAAACGATCTGTAAACATAGATGTGTTTTAAAATAAAAGCAAGGACCATCAAAAATAAAAGTACGCGGAAGGAGCTGAGAAGAGAAAACTACCAGCAATGAAGGTTTACTCGGGCGTAATAATTTGTTGAGGACACCGAGTGCGTGTCTGTTCATCGAGGGCGTTCTTTCGGCATAAAGGGCGAGCAGACCATGCTCCAGCGGACACTTGACCGAATTAATGGCGACTAAAAAACCCATCCCACTAAACGGATGGGTTTATGTGCCTTAACGGCTTTGAGGTGGATTGCCCTTATGCGGAAGATAGCCGGACATCAAAGCCACACTGTACCATAAGCCAAAAATATAACATGCAGTACCTTAAGTACTTTTGTCTTTGAATAAAAACATGAATACACGGAGGTATTCTAAATATAGTGTTATCAAAATACATATTAAATCTTCCCATGGAAGATATTTATGTTGAAAAAGGTGCAAATAGTTAACGCCATAAATTATTGACAAAAAATGGTTGGTTTTATCATATAATATCGATGGTGTTTTGGCCAATTGATAAAACTCTCAAAAATACGAAAATGAGTCAATGATTGGATCTCATTTTAAAGACGACAGAGCTGGTCTCGGTCAAAAGATGTAAATTAGAAAAATAAATTTACCACTTTCTGGAAGGGAAACATCATTTTACATTGGTTTTAGGTTTAAAAATATTGACCTATCCATTTGATGTCAACCACTATTATATCGACACTCCCTAAATATAATCCCGTATCTGAAAACATGAGAATTTATAGGAGTGCATTTCAAAGATTCATTACGCCATTTTACTCACCGTTATAATATTTTCGATAAAAACAGTTTTTACTCTCTCCTGAACAATTTCTATTTTGAGGGTTTCATTAATTAGCCAAAGTCGACATATTTTTGGGATTTTCTGTGGTATTTAACAAACGCAATATTACCTGAATATACAATTTAATTTTAAAAGGTATGTTAAATAACTATACCAAAACATTTTAAGTGTCTTTTCATATGAAAAAAAAACAAGCATCCAACAGATTTATTCATATAACATGTTATTTATCATTTGAAAATACTCAACCAAAAAAGATATTAATATATATAAGGGAAAATATTTTGTTAATAGAAAATGTGTTTTGCAAAACACAATTATAGCGCAGCAAAATAGTAGTGGGCAGTACGTGATAAACGCCAATAAAAAAAGAAAATGCACGCTATCTTGAATTTTTTTCGCTATACACCCCGGGTCAAGATTTACGAGCCAAGCGAGATTATGAAGCGGGAACGAAAGCGCAAGAAAAATAGAACTCGCATAATAAAAAGCGACAGAAGGAAGAAATTGTGAGCATAAATGCGAAAGAACGCACACCGTTTTTTTTACATAAACATATTTGAGACAACTTAACCTTTACTCCCCAAGTATATTAAATTTGTCGTCGTTCTGGCAAAAAGACGTTATGCCGGAAATACTTGTTTTGAATCTGCTCAGCATCAGAGTATCACAATATAAATAAATGATTCTCAAAAAACTATCGTAGTGAATGATACCCATATAGAATAGTATTTTTATTGTCAAGAAGCCACTTTTTAGAATTATAGGATATAAAGAGTTCTACTCAGTAAAAGCGTAGCCATAACCTGAATTAATCAGAATATATCCAAACTGACCAACGTTTTTTTAAACATGATATTGATGGAAATTGATGATCCCATAAAAGACAAATATTGGATCGATCCTGGTATGAAAATGCTTTCAACGGTATTATTTTTCGGAGTAGAATTTCCACCTCATTTTAACATTAAACATTATTTGTTTTGTACGATAGATCACCAGTTAGATTTATATATTATATCATCAGTTGATAATGCTCGCGATAAGCGAAACCGGTTCTGATCTACAGAAAAAATGTGGAAGTATGTATTACAAAATAATGTGCTTTATTTTTGTTAAATATATGTCTTTCCATCAAAAGTTGACAGCTAATATCTTAAAAGTTACATTCTATCACTGATATTTTGACTACCTGTGCGTACATAACATAATCTTATTATAATTCTTTATTGGTCACGAATTGGCGACGTCAGCACCCTCCTGCAGTTGGGAAGTTAGAGCAAATTCTCGAATTGTTTTACCCTTTCAGCGAAGTTCTCGAATGTACAAAGAAGTAAAGGCTGTCAAAGAGGCGCACGCGAGTGCTGAAGTGCACTCTCGGGATCTATTAACCTGGTGCCCTGCGTATGTGGAAGTTTGAAAAGGTAGGCCATTTTGTTTTATGGCCCATACTAATACAATGGTTTCCGATTTCAAAGTGGGATCGTGACCGTAGGTGAGGTTTGCAAAGAGTCTGAGCAGGGGCCGTAGAGAAATCTTTTAGAAGGTTCGATCTCGGAACAGCAACAATGTTCACATTTTATTAAGGTATCGAGTTTTGCTTGATACATCTTTTATCGTGAAACTGCAGTTTGTCAAATAAAACGCACGTGTCCTTTATACGTGCCTTATGGGTAGCAATACGATTTTATTTTTAATTCACGGAATAGGATTTCACACAAAAAAACAATTATGCGTTATTAATTACAATATTTACAAATATGGCGCCAAATGAAATATGTTTTCATTGAATCAATTCATGGATAGCAGGTTAAAACTGAAGTAAAACTCCTTGGTTTATAAGTTTATAGTATCACCAACATTACTTGGCCGCCGCCTAATTTGGAACTGCTATTTTCAGTCTAGAATAAATTTCTGCAATTACCATTTTATGCAGAATAAATATCTTGTGTACTTTTAATAACAGTGGTCAAAATATAGGTTTTAAAATTTATTGAAATTTCAGTTATGGTTGAGTATGGCAACATTTCTAACGTGGCGGTGGCACCCTCACTAGCGGGCCTGGCGGCCAAGTTAAATTGGTACAACTTTAACAACAGCTTTTTGGTTTCGAATGAAGTTTTAAATAAAAAAGATTATTTATTTATTAAACGTATAAATTTACGCATTTTTTTTTGGGAATGAGAATATTGTTCAATAGAAATCACAAGTTCATATTTATGTCGAAATGAAAATTCTATTACTGTACTAAAAGATAGAATGTGACTAATGTAACGTTTTTTAGAATGAACTTCTGATGAGAAGATCACATAACATCATCATGCGTCGACGCAAATGGATTTTAAAAAATGTCACACTCGCAAAGAATATATTGTGACACAATCTCGGATCGTTGTAAGATGTGGCCCTTGTCACATGACATGACACAATTCGATTAAGTCTCCATTTTTATCGCCTTGGTCACACATAAAATGCGAATTTGATAACTCGACAGAAGTAAACACCCATTCGGAATGCTCGTAGAGACATCTTGTAAAATTAACATAAAATAGATGCTTCAAGGAGCACAACTTTTGATATTCATATAAATAAATAAACAATGACAAAAATGATCAGTTAAGGTATGTAAATAAACAAAATAACGAATGTAATAAACAACCAGGGGCGTCATGGGAAATAAGTAATCCACAGGTGGTGATTTTTAAGTGGCGCATGCAAATGAGCCAAGTTTCATGTTTCCACGCTATCGATCAATGAATTAAATTAACTGTATCCAAAGTTGAAATCAAATATACATATACACTTTTTAATTAGTATACAATAATGAAAAATATAAAGTTATATATTATAAAATTAACCGAATTTATTTAAGAAAATGTGTCAATGAAATGGTATCAAACATGTCACGGTATTTCCCTCAGACTTATATATTGTAGACAATGTTTTGATTAGAAAGAAGAAGTTTGTAGGTAGACAATGTTTATGTTTACTTATATTTTTATCTTTGCTTTGAAGTTTTTGTTTTGGTTTTTACCCTTGTCAAAATAAGTGGCACGTCACGGGACACCGAATAAATGATGACTTTCTCTATATTATGTGGCTCTGAAATTGCCTGAACAGAGGCGTACGGTCAAAAAGATTTACGTTTTTAGTATTCATATTTGTCACACAAATATGCATGGTTGGCAATATCTATTGATATTGGATGACAAATTAAAAAAAAATTAGTAGTAGCTCATCATTTTATGTGTTCATTTTTAGTTTTCGGAATCAAAATATTTTAAGTACCTAATCGATTGACTCCCAAAAAAACATGGGTTTATCATGAAGTGTTTGCCAGCTCTTCTTTCTACGAGCACGACACTGAACTGCCGATATTGGCTGATGGTGTTCAAACCATATTGTTTCTGATTTAATTTGACCAGAGTGATTAATAATTCCTTAGTAAATACACAGGTTTATCATAAAGTATTTCTGAATTCTTCTTTCTAAGAGCACCCCACTGACCTACCGGTACCGGGTGATATTTTGGTTTTTATTTTATATCATAAGACAAAATATAATACGGCAAGGGCCGGTAAGGCACACCTCGTTCGGGGACGAGAGTATTTGGTTACTATGACAACTAAGGATGCCTGTTTTTCTGGGCATAAGGCAGAACGCCGGCTTATCTCGCATCGAGTCTTCAATCCGGTCGAGCGGTCGTGACCAGAATCTAGCTATCCTTTACGAAATAACTTTTCAAAAGCAATGGCAGAGGGCTGAAGTTTTGAATTAACTCACAAAAAAACAAGATAATGTAGCAAACGGAACTTTGCAATAAGTTGGAATTGAATCGTGAAAATCTATCGCATGAGAAAATCTTTAGCCGAAAAGCTTTTTTATCGAATTTCTTAAATATGAAGCATCAAAATTTAAATTATATATGTAAGAGATCGTCTTATACAGTATTCATGAATACGAGGAAAAAATATATAAACCACAAATTTGCTTGTGGTCATTCGTTAAAATAGACATTCAATAAAATTATATCGACATCACAACTAATAAAGAAATACCTGTTATCGATATCCTAAAGAAATTCAATACACAGGTGGATATGTATTGTAATTCAATATCACGATGGTTGAAAAAGAAGAAAAAAAAGACGCGGGTGAGTAGAGATAATATGTAGGTTTTATCAAATTTCTCGGTAATGGTGAGACAATAACATAAATTCACATTCAATTTGCAGTTTTTTATTTTTATTTGTAAAGAGTACAAAAGTAAATGTTCAAAGGTGCGTTGCTTTATCACACAACTTAACGGCAAGAGTTTAAATATATGCATATTAAATTAAGTTTAGAAGTTTATAGGACCCCCATGATATTTGCTTTACGACCCCCTAGGTATCAGTTCGTGGCAGTCTCGAAATGTCTATTCTATCTTTAATATTCGCAATGGTACAATATTTAAGAAAATATTCAATTTAAATGTCGTATACTGAATATTAAATGATATAAAAGCTTCTTACTACATTTTAAATAAAATATCACTGCGCAGCATTTAGAAGATTTAATTTTTGGTTGGTGTTGATGGATGTAGATGTTAACATAATGAAAATTACTTAGATCCTGACGACTAATCGATTTCAATATAATTCCACACCGAGTGCAAAATAGGGTTTGTATGTTTTAGGTATGTGCGAGAAAGGATTAGAATTCACACATGTTTTTCTTACGGATACACCTCCTCTTAACTATTTAAAATTATTTAAATCGTGCATGTAATTTGTTACCGATTGCTTAAACGACACTAATCATTGACGATTATTTAGCTGTACCATTGCCGGTTTAAACCATTTACATTAATATTCGTAGAAATTACAAGTACATGATGGATATTATTAATTTTTGTGCAAACTAGAATCCATTTTCTAGAACACTAAAAGTTCACTTGAGTTCTTTCAATTTTTGGAGACACATTATACTTATAGAAATGATAATCAATTTATATAACTGGCGCCACAAGTCAATTACCGGGGGTGGTTTCGCTCAGGTTTATTATAATAAATCGCAAGAAATATATGGATAACGTTTCATCGAAGCCTCAAAAAAATCTTCATATCTCAATGTACTACATAATCTACATGAAAATATATCGCATTATATTTTATAGATGAAAAAGAAAATGTCGTCAATAAATATAAGAGTTCTTTTTGCGAGAGATTTCATTAAAGAGAGAAAACATCGAATAAACTATACCATCTTCTTTTATAAAACGCGTGGGCTGAATGGCTGGTGTACAGATTCAGGGGAGCTTCAGACTCATCTACTTGAAACTGGGAGAAGGTAATTTCAATTAGGCGCCTGGTGGACGTTCACGGGAATGTAACGCATAAAATTTAAAACGCAACAAGACCACAAGTGAGTAAGGTACGCAAACCGCGATATGGTAAGTGCAAGGCTCATTCCGCATCTCAAACTGTCTGTTAAAATTAATTACATTATTAAGTTAACACGTCTATTGGAGATGAAATAAGCGAGACGTTAATATATGATATAGGATCCAGAATCGCAAAAAGTCTATAATTATTCATGAGTTTTCAGCATAGTTAAGGAAAACCTGGACTATGATAGCGGCTAAAAAACAATAGCTTAGTAAATAACCTGTGTACAAAGACACTTGAGAAACATATAAAAAAATCTGTCTGATATGAGCAACTCAATACTCGTTTCCAATTTGTGAAAAAGTATCACAAATTATAATATATTCGATGGATGTCACTTTGTGGAAATTAAATTCTTTTTTAGTCATTATTAATACTCAGCTTTTGGCCCTATTCACAACCGGTATCTAGTAAAATCTCCCCGATCTTAATTTCTAATACAATCAATGATAAAGAGATGATAACCAATGCTAACGAGACATCTTTGTGGTGCATATAGTCTGATGATGCTTATCAAAGACCAGGTGGAAAAACAAATAATCAATTTGAATTTTAATCTACAATTTGTGTTTCATTATTATAAAAATAAATGCTATCGATTTAAAGTGACGATTTATAAAATAGTCTTACGCTCCTATAATTCAATCAGGTTGCTAGAATGACATCGTGTAGAATTCAATCACATATTGGGTATTTTAATTTACTAAAGAGCTGCAAATATATTCATAACTTGTGAAAATTTTATTGAAAGTGTTCGATAGATTATTAACAACTTGCTTACACTATTAAACCAGATATCAACATAATTGAAAGCATGCTCCATAGTAACTAATGAATATTCATGTTTTTCGTATGGCGCAATTTTACTATTTACATTCGGAAAATGGATCTAATTTAATGGATAATACTTTTTGCGGCTCACCTTCCGAATAACGATCGAACAGAAATACTATATATAGGTCTGAGGTATTAAAAGAGAAATAATCATTGAAAATCCAGAAGTTTGATTTTTACAAGAGGATCAGAATTGCCGAAAATAATGACGAAACTTGATACAGCTGTAGTTGTTGCAGAAGGGGGAAAGGTAGATAACTGAAAGTTAAAAGAGTTGTTTTTTTAGAATCGTGCAAGGATTAAAGAGTTGAGTGTCACGGTTGCAGGAGCGCCTTGTTAGTGGTCGCCAGGGACGAGATGCGTCGCCGCGATACACAGCACCGGTACGCCACGAACAATGGGTCATTAAGTGGGCGGTGGTGGGCGGAAAGGGTCGCCCGCTTACAAACTGTAAGGGCCCCACTAAACAAACAAGGTTCCTCTCTGTCCCCCCTTATACCCGCGAAAGATTAACTATTGGTTTGCAAAGAGTTCATCACAGAGAGGATCCCAAACTAGTTGAAGAGCATCAAGAGTTTCAAAACGGTTGTTACAAGGACTTTTTGATTTAGAAATGTACGTTACACTATATAATAAGGTATCACGCCATTGTCAAAACTATCTTACCCTATAGATTTAACGACGGTGATTTTTTTACCTTATTATGTCGAATTCTACCAAGTTAATACTAATCCAATCATTATACTACATTGAGTGGATGTAAACTTTTTTACATTTTGAATCAAAAATCATATACCGTGAAATATACGGTCATAAATAAAAATGGCCCGGCCTAGATTTAAGCATATTTTGGTTCAATTAAAATCTTATCATTTTCACTGTTAAGTGTAATATCAGTAAAATCTAGAATAATTGTTTTACAAAATACCATTGTGAATACTTTTTAAAACCTTTTACTATTTCAAAATAATACAAAAACGTATCGTCTTTATTTCTAGGTATTAAGACCGATAAAACTTTTGGTTAAACGAAAATATCTAAAAAATAATAGTAAAGAATACAGCACATGAAGCCAATAAACAAAAGATGTCTTTAAAAAGCTTCTTTCAATTGCAGAATTGCGGAAATTTGAATTAGTGAGAATTATCATATTCATTGAAACTTCCACATGAATTGAATTTATCTTTCCGGTGAAGTTCGGTAACGAGTTGTTGGTATATTTTCGCTGCGAGTCAGACGTATCATTCGCTGATGAAAATTATAATAAGGTGTATCATTATTTATTTTTCAGATTTGCATTCTTCGCTGGCCCACCTTGAAGGGTGATTTCATTTTAACAAGGAGGAAGATAATCAGACCTGAAAGACGAACGGCTGTTGCTGTGATCGCTCGAGGATAAAATTTGATTACCCTTCAACGGAATTAATAAACTCGAAAAACGTTTAAATAAGCGGTCATTAAGCATTTTCCATTTTTTATTACGATTAAATTTAATTAATTAACTTGTTGTCGATCAGCTATCAAACTGGGGCGTAGAGTATTATTTAAAGCAAGGAAGCGACCTTTTACAGCAGTGATGCACAAACCAAGGCCCGTGGGCCGCATGCGGCCCAAAATGGCATTTGTTGCGGCCCGGAATAACAAGTAATAAGTAGTAAAATGACGTAAGTATTAAATTAAAAATAATAAAATTCATAACTTATCGAGTATAGTATATCATTATTTTCCAACACGTTTACCCTCTGAGGCCCGTGAAAGATTAGAAAATGGATAAACTGGCCCTTCTTTCAAATAGGTTCTGCACCACTGTTTTAGAGTCATTATTTTCAGAATATAACGTAACGGTAACAGGGTTTAAAAATTGGGTATCTTTATTACATTCAAGCCATTTTTTTGATTGAGAAGATAATTTAGTAGAAAAGATGGGTGGAATGGAAACATAAATATTTCAACACATTTTCGATCGATTCGCTATGAACTTAGCTGGTAATTTCAGAAGAAAAAATAAGATATTATTTGAAACTGAGACACGAAAATTGATGTTGAAATTAAATGGAAAAAAGAGAATTATTAAATTGCTTATTTTACGATATCGGTACAGGTGTTACAGAAGTTTCCTGTTATATATATGTACATCTAAAAATGTGTGTTAACTATTAACTCTTACGTGTGGATTATTTACATGGATGAATAAAAATACAGGCGAGCGTGAATGCTTCATCATCTCAATTTAATTCAATGTTTATAAATTCTTAGCAGTAACAGTTTTGTCCCAGGCATTATGGAACGGGTATAGTTATTTTAAGCTTTCTACATGCATGCGAACATTGCGAACTATACGCCAACGTCAACCCATGAAGATAGTAATACAGCGATACAGTCGTAAGGCATAACCGCTAATGGCTGTATATTGTAAAGCACAACACACGTCGACTGGCAAGCTTAACATCGTATTTTATTATGCAAGTACATTGTAGAATGCAATAACTGCAACACACCTTTGAAGATCGTTGTGGTGACGATGAAGTAAATCAGCTTGTACGGCGCGATATCAGCCACCCATTACTTAGCCCCAGCCTAACCCTTACGGGAAACCCTCACCACTTGCAACAACAGAATGTATTTTAACTGTCTCATAACTATAAACGTTTATGGAGATATTATTAAATTTAATATGGTGTGTATTTAACCGCTCGCTGTTATAAAAAGAGGGAGTATATCATAATAAAATATCTAAAAATACGGTGGGATTTATGGGAAGCAATTGATTTCCACACGCGGTGCTCATAATAATAAAACAATATACGTTTACTATAAAACTTTTTATAACAGCATACGATTAATGACATTTATTTTTTATTAACACTGAAAAGTTTTCGAAATTCTAATAAAATAAGTACATTCTTTATAAATTTCATTAATAGTTTTATTTGTGAATTAATATTTCATACTTATAATTAGTATTAAGTATTGATATCAGCCACTAGTAATCATAAGATGCATATGAAATCAAGTTTATAATTATTAATTTATCAATATTATAGACAAGAGCGCATCTTCAGAACCAAGAGAACCAATAAATATTGAAAAATTAGTACCTATCAAAGAATATATTTTATTATTTTTTACTTTTTTCGTAATTTTATAGTTGTGTAAATATGACCGTTGGCCTCCGACTTGAAATGTTAGATCGCGATCTGACATGGAATTTAAATCGAACTAGGTATGCAGTTTTTTATGACCATTCTTTAGAAATCGTATGAAATGTTTGCTAAATTTATTACACATCATGAAATACACTGACATGGAATAGTCTTGTGAAAACACGTATATATTTGAAAAATGTAAAGGATATCAAATAGTTCAATATCAGTAGTACGATAAAAGATATAATTTTAAAATGTCACATGTCGCTAAAAAAGCTGTGTGGTTATTTTATATTATTAATAAATGTTTACATAACTAAACACATCTTTAATTAATTTTATTCGTTAATTAAATGGTAAAATAAACTGATGATATTAATAGGCCAGTTGAAAAGCAATATTGAAAATATGGAAAACATGCAAACAAAAGAATCATACAATTTAAATATAGATAATGTGAACCAATCTAAATAATTTTCTCCTCTAAAATACCAGTAATTTTAGTTTATGAATGGATATCTTAACGAATGGGTGGATAATTTGTTACATAATTTTCATTTTATTTAATATCAAGAAAGCGAGATGAATTTTCAGAATTAATTATTTATCTTAAAGGCTTGGATCAAAAGATGAAAATATTTTACGAATTTGCGAAAATTTATAAAATGTTTAGCGATACATAAGATATTCGTTTGAACATTTCTTGACAACAACATGTTCACAAGAGTGGAAATTTTGACGTAATATTTTATTAAAGAACCCAGTCTAGACCCGACACGTTTATGTCCATATATTCATTTTGAATATAGGCCGAAAATATATTGTTTCATTTCCACTAATATTGATTTTCCACAATACAATCTATGTTAATGACTCAACGTGATAGACCGATCATTTTTTATTTATTCCTGAATAAAGGCACTGTTTGGCATTTAAATAATATAAAATTGGCCAACTATAAACTTAATAACTCGATAATGTAACGATACAGCGGCTGAAAATCGGCGGTCATTTCATGACGCCAAAGCTCACCATCTCGAGTATTTCCTGTGACGAACAGATACGAGTATTTTCTATGTTACAGGTTAGATATTAATCGTTAGAATTAACTGTAAAAGAAGATAAAGTATACAAATTGAATCATAAAAAAATCACCGGTTCGTAGCAGAGGTAGCTACTGTACAACTATGATATAAGATATTTAACTGCATACTTTGGGACAGAATAACGGTGACGATGAAAAAATATATTTACAGAAAAAAATTAACGATTGGAATTACGAGAGAACAAAATTTGATAAGTAAACAACCTGCGATGTTTGATTATTGATTCAGAAGAACAGACATGTCATCTCTCACCTTATTGACTGTTTGTTGACCGATGGACGCCAGGTCAGCAAACATTGTTAGAATAATATTATCATACGAACTCACCCGTAAGTCAGTAAGACATTACAAGTAGTCGTGTTAACATACAGATAATGAAAAAAAGCGTCTTTCATATTTATAATTATGTATTATAAATCATACATTGAAAATTATAGGATTACCATCTAAGTATGGTCACTAATACAGAGTCTTTCCAAATGGTTAACCTACAATAAACAGTGTCACGCTTATCGATTTCAAATAAATCTAAAAGGATTAAAAACACATCTATAATAATAATAATAAAAACTCCTTAATACCATAAAATTTCAGGCAAAAATGGAGTTTTATATAAGAGTATACCATGTTTATGGGTGATAATATCTTATAACGGAAATATTACAATACCATAAAAGTAAAGAAGTCTTAGCGAGCTCTAAAGATTCTCTAATGTTATCTCAAATAAAAACATATCGTAATTTTTCTTTATGGAAGAAAATAAGTCCACCCCAGCTTCAATTTTAATTGAGTTTTACCGCAAGAAAAACAAGACTAAAATTAATTTCAGAGGGTCGAACTTTCTGGCAGGCCGTGGAGCAAAAATAAAAACAAAACAGAGATGCTGCGCGACGGGAGAAATTATTATTTACGAATGGAAATAAGGTTGACGAGAAGCGCGTCGAGTCATGACAGAACAAATAAGACAATGCCCTCCGCGTGCAGAGTAAACACTCCCGCAGTGCTTAACTACATGGTCCAAGAATTCGATTGACAATCTCTTCGAATCTAGGAGTTATGTTAATAAGTGTTGTCACCCGAGCCTAATTCGAGATGACACGATGAACTAGCTGAACATTTTCACACAACAATTCAGCATAGATATATTATGGTTCATAATATAAGTTTCATACAACTACTCAACAAAATCTGTTATGTTATGGTAGGATACACTTCTTTCAACATTAGCTTACGTTGTCATTTTATTTGAATGAATCAAAGAATTCTATTAGAGTAACATATGTCTACAATATGCATAATTAGTACAAGGATATACTATGACAATTCTCAGATTTCTATCCAAAATGCATTAATTTTAATAACAATATAAAGCACCAATTAAAAAAACTTTTTAAAGTGTGCTTACAATAAGTCATTAGTTGGTTATCCAACTCATTAGTTAGTTAGAACTATTATAATATATTATGAAATGTGGCATACATTGCACATAATCGAAAACAGTTATTGCGTTTCCTGTAATGTTGATAAATGGACAGACCATTAAATTTCAAGTACAGACATTTATGTTAAATTTCTTTTGTAACTAACTGTCTTGACATCGTTTTGCGGACAAGTCTCAAATGGTATATTTTTTTCTTGGCGCTGTAAGCGGGAAGTTAAGCAGTTTACGGAAAAGAATTTTGCCCTCTCGATTCTCTTCGGATCAAGACTTGTCCGTTAAAAGAAACGATCACAATAATGAGCGAGTTGAAAACATGTCAGATGTAAAACTGACAGCAGTAGTTAAGTGAAGAACAAGTAAGGAGAAAATGAAAAATAACATACCGTTACTTCGAGCGCCCACGCAACCATAGATTTATCTCTCTCGTATGTGCGGCCATTTATTTCATCCCATCAAGATTGGAATACAAAATGAAAAGGGCCGGAATACTTATAAACACATGCAAACGACTTTATGACTGACTGGGAAAATTGTGTGTCGTGTGCCTGATGTACACAAAGCTACAGGAAAAGAATTACCATTTATTCGACTAGATTTTAAAACAAAGCTACTTGGTCATTGCTTAAATTTTAAGTTATGTTCCACCTTTAAAAAATATGAATTTAAATATCAGGTATATTTCAAACAAATTCCACACAACAAGCTTCCAATAGTTTTCCCAGCATAATTATATGTTTTGATATATGGACCAACAGTGGAATATGTAACCATAAACATACAACACCATAGGAATCACATTTTTTCCGCGTGCCGGATGTTGATAGGCAGACATAATTAATTACATAACTTCCCTTACCTTATTTTTTCTCATATTTGATATGTGATCTATCATATTGGATGTAGATTACAGAAGAATCCAAATGATAAACTTACCTGTAACAAAAAAAAAAACAAATTAATATTATTGAAACACAGATTGAAAAAGAATTAATAAAAAAAGTTATTGCGAATATGCCTAAAGTAAAAATAATTTGAATGCATGCGAAGTATATAAACGTCTCCTTAACGGTACAGATTATACAAAAACAACTACGGATGACAGAATCAGCAACCTTCAGAAATTAACATTTTTCTTGTAACAGTTAACCGAATTAAGTGAGTTATTTTTTTATCTGTAAATCAAGAGTAAACTACCGCCTACCGCGATACAACCACAAGCTTGCACCCGTCTTTACATTTCCGCCCGACAAAGACTTTTATCGCAACAATCATAATAATTGTGAGTTTATCAGCCGACGTAGGGGGCTCATTCTAGTGCCGCGTGCCCCCTTACGTGAACAGATTGCACTTTCTTTGAGTGGGTGCCCCCTTTAGTGACGCAGCGGCTGAGGACCAAAAGAACGGTGGCTCATTATGTTTCAGGAGAGGAAATAATTCAAAAGAGTCTCGTTTGATTTCTTAAGTACACCGCCGTTTTATTGTGTTTTTTTAGAGACGGAGATCTTATCGTAATGCACCACGAACTGGAGAATGTGGAATTGTTTGTTTGCATTGAGAGGTGTATGCTAGATAGGTGATTTAACTGAGTTTGTCAGCTGTAACATAATTTGCAATACAATTGCCGAAGTAAAATGATCGAATATCATAGATAATATGCGTAACTATTTGGAGATATTAAAAAAAATGTTTTCTTTCTAATTAATTTTTTTCATGATCATTTTTCTATTTTCTATGTATACCTTATAATATAATCCTGTTCGAATTTATTTTCATCCTGAAATCGGTCCTGCACATTTTATAAAATTTTGTTATTAGTACAAAAAATACATGTTTTATTTTAATAAATAAAAAAATCTTGTTAGAACACTAGTTACATGCGAAAATACATGGCATTCCATGATAAATTACTGCAGTGGGAAATTCGTAATAAAGAGATGTGATAATATGTACAATTATTAAGATATCGATGTTGATCTGACAATAGTACAGGAAGTAAAAAAATGTTTTTTTTTTCCGTATCGGTGATATTTTTATGTTGGGACGGATATTTGATATTAAATCATTTACCTAATAACACCGATACGGAAAAAACAGTTCTTTGTACCTCCTGAAAAATTGACTAAATTTCAGTTGGATACTATTCTCAGATCAACGTCGATATATTATTTGAAGTACTATTCAAATAAACATTGGTACTAAATATTCCGACATATTTCAATATAAATGGCAGCAAAACAAATCAAGCAGGAACAAACATTAAAGATAAAGATGAAGACTATGTTATGTACATTTTACAGACAGATAGTCGGAATGTTGAAAAGCTCAAAAAACTGATAATGTTACCTCGGGCCTTTGATAGCGCGCTTTTCTCAGAGTTTGTCTTCTTAGATAGGACAGTAGCAAACACAAATAGAATAAGATAAGACAAATATTTATAAAACGATTGAAAAAACACTCCCTAAACGACAAACTCCAAATTGAGATAAATTTTATGTGAAGAATTCTTTGAATTTCATTTTCAAATGATATGCGTTGAGAAGCTCGGAATTTATATAAAATTTTGTACAAATCATATGAACTGAAATACTTTCAAGTCTCTACCAGATGCAGTGTTGAACATAATTCGAAGGATCGAGAGGTTACATTTTATACATATTAACAATTAATTTGATTGCCAGAGTGCCAACAATTATGTGTTTTTAGTAAACGCTTTTTAATATTGAAAACATAATATCGGTATCTACGATGTATATATGACTATTGTAGTATATATTAGACAAATTAGATTGACTAGAGGTTTCATATCACTCTGGTTATAATATCAACATTAGTTTTGGATTAAGAATGTACTTTGTTGGAACATATCAAGATAAAATTTTCTGTTAATTTGAAAAAATAATAAAGCAGACATTGAAAAATACTTACTTAAGGTTAGGTTTTTATCTTGTTTATTCTTTAATATTATGATTATAAACAATCCGCTATTATTTATGCAAAAACGTTAAAATATATCATTATAAATATTTAAAAAAAATATTTTTGTCTGAAAACAAACACAGGAAAGGATAAGTGAATAACTTAAAACTGAGTATTTTTTATGTGCGCCCAAGGCCGAACTGTATTTTCATGTGTTTTAAAAACATCATTTTGTAGTTCATTCTCCGTTTTAGAGCGTACTATAAAATTACTTGGAAGAGTCCTTACAAAGTATAATATATATTTGAAATGAAGACAAAGCGGAACAAAAGTCCTTTTCCCCATAAAGAGAGCCAGTATGAATGTTAACTCAAATGTAACCTCTCAAGTTATGATGGCATATGGCATATGCCTTGTTAGTTGTCCGTACTGTGATGAACGAGAAACCAGCGGGGGGCGAGGGTAACAAAAAAAACGGTTCGAGATAAAATCCAGGTAAAGGTTAGCTTTTGAACCCCCTGTGCTTGCATCACTTGGAAACGTCCACTGCAAATCTATGGGGAAACGTTTCCCGGGATTTATTTATTTATATAACGACTGTACCTTGCATTTTAGAAATGTTTCTTTCAAAACCCCCGCTGCGTGTTTGTCAAATACCAGTCATTTCATCATTTTAAATATGTTGAATTGAATATTATTAAAAATATAAACAGCATGCAGTAAGCAAATTTATTTTAAGCAGCAATGACATTGTAATACTGTTCAGATAATTCAAATACGAATACAATTTGTAACGATTAACACGAAAAATGACAAAGCAAGTGTATTCATAATGGATCAAATTAATATGATAAGACAAAAATTAGAAAAGGATCTGTTATAAAAAAAAATTGTTAAATTTTTAACAACCATGTTTTTGTGTCGGTAGTTAACCACTTTTTTTTAGTAGTCGACCATGCCATAGCAGAGGGTTTTATACAACCTTTCATCAGAGCTTCCTGTAAGATCACTCTTGGTTGAATCAAGTAGCATATGCTTACAATTCACTGATATCTGATATCCTTAACAATCTTCTTAATAAATTCAAAATAAAATACTAACTACATAAAGTGTTGTTTTTAAATGGCCGCTATGACACTCAAATGACATATTTGGTGATGTGTTAGTTCCTCAATTCGACAAAAGATTGTTTCACTTGTCTCAATTCTACAATTCAGAGCAATCCCGTATACGTATCTATCTTATTATGAGCATTTTTATTGAAAAAGGTTAACTACGGTACATGGTCAACTGCCCGTACATTTACCTTATTTATAATTTTTTTTTTAATCAGTTGATAATGCTCGTGATGAGCGAAACCGGTCCTGATCATTATAAATATGTGGAAGTAGTACAAATGAATTGTGTTTTATTTTTTAAAATATAATGTCTTTCCACCAAGAATTGACAGTTAACACCTTAAAAGTTATTTATAATTATTGCGATATTGTTAATAATAATTAACGGTAAGTTTTACTCAAATTAAATATAATAATTAAATTAACTTTAATTGTTAAAAGTAAAACATATACATACTTAAAATATTATTATGCTTCGTTCTTAGTTCTTACAGTTATATTAAACAGTAATTCGATACTATCTATTCAAATTGTCCTATTGAAATTTTGGGAGAACTTTAAGTTCATAATGCTCCACTATTCATTCATAAAGTTCCACTTTAAAATCATGATTTCAAAGTATCTATTCCACTAAGTGAAAGGAAACGGTGAAGAACCCGGCGTGTGTGGTCCATAACAATAATAATTGCGGAAATTGAACAGAAGTGGAATCGTTCTCCCGACGCGTGGGCCAAGTAACAAGGAGTGATCCACGGCAGTCATTTGTTTACTTTTCCTTATGCATCCTGAGAAATCGGTGACTAAGGCGCCATTATTTTAGACCTCCAAGTGGGCGCGAAGACCACCAGATCGAATTACCCACAATGCTCCTTATGGGTTGTTGGTTTTGAACACAATGATTTCTGTCACATTTGGTACAATAATGCAATGTTAAATAATAATTTAGAACGTTTTTTTTTTTCAAAATTTGAACATATTATGTAGAAACAATATCAGAATGTTAATGTATTGATATTAAACTACAGGATTTGTGTTCAGTAACCAAGTGTTTTATTTATTTAATTCGGTTTATACAGCATTTTAAATTATAAAACGTGTTAATAAATATTGCACGAAGTTTGTTACAAAATATTTATTTATTTTAGATTATTCGCGTCGCGAGTATTTTCTCTAAAAGTAAGTAAAATGATTTAAGCCATTGTTCTCCAACCGGTGGTCCGTGGCCCAGTGCCGGGCTGCAGAGACTTTCCACCGGGCTGCGAACAGTATGCCAAATTTCAAGTAATTCGCCATGCAAAAATACTAAGTAGAGAATTTTTCACCTGCACGTTTAATTTGTTTTAGTTATTGTTAAATAATAATAATTGGTAGGATGATGCGACACGATGGTCGCTGGTTTTCTCAGAATCGACAGTCATAAATCTTTTCAGGTACACTCAGGGAGAATGGAAATATTTGCTCTTGGATAGTGAACTAAGATGCAAAACCCTATCTAAATATATTTCCAAGAATTTCATACTTGTTAGTTATAGTTATGTCCAGCTGACACAATATAAGATTAAAAAATATTACATAAAAAACCATTTTGATTTCAGTATTGTCTGCAAAAAAGTTTCCTTTTTTTTACCGGTCCGCCGTTGTAAAAAGGTTGGGGAATACTGATTTAAGCAATGTCTCCGATATGAATAAGATCCAAAAGTCTGTGCTTAAAATTTCCATATCATTTACTTAATGATAGTTTATTCATCCATAGAAATATAGCACGCGCATTAAACATTATACTGTATGGCAGCAGTGTAGAAAAAATCACAGGTGAACAAAAAAAAAAAACATACACGTCTAAAAAGCTGTATTTACATAGGAGTGGAATTTGAATATTATTTTTAAATAAGAATAAAGTAATATTATCATATTATATGAATCACAGTGTTATTTCTAGGGCTGAGCCGTTGATGAGAGACCCAAAGACACGAACAATATGGCATTCGAGACAGGAAATGTCAGTCAAGAAAAACCAATAATCATGGGGAGTCAGGCACTATAAAAATTCTCTCAGTGCTGTACGGGAAGGTAAAACAACGATGGTGCAAAATATAAAAATATTTGAACTTATTTTGAATTCAGTATTTATATATATATATACATCGCAATCAATATAATTTTATTTATCGATACTATATGTCTAAAAGATATATACTGATTTGTAAAAATACACCTGTGTTCATCAACGCTACTGGAAATTGATTTGCAGTAATTTTCGTAGGATGTGTCGGTATGACAGAGCAACCTTTCTCAAACACCGTGTCCTGAGATATTAGGTGATCAAAACATGATAGCTAAAAATTGTTATAATAATTGATTAATGCCGTGTCTATTATTTCACTTAACACATTATAGTCAAGAATAATAAATCCTAATCATATTGTATTTATTATTAAAATTTTATTATATTTTGAAACAGCATTGTTACATTATATGAACTAGGGTCATGGTGTAAGAGTACAAGGTGAGCTGTATAGAAGGTGACAGTCACCATTTTTGTAGTTGTTGACGTGCTTATCCAATTACAATGTACTATGTTTACAACGGTGTTTTGGTGACAATAAAAATTTGGTCCGTCAAAGTGACTTTACAAAAACAACGATCCAGCTCACCTTGTACTTCTTACACCGTGAACTAGGGTATAAAAGAAAAATTGGAAGATAGTGAAATGAGAAAAATAAATATTGCTTTTAGACCCTCTTCGTCGACGATTCATTCCTTCAAACGTCACTGGTTATTTTGTGGTGAGTAGTGACATTTATTACAACACGAAGGATAAGAAAGGCAGGAGATGATAAGTTTATTTGTTTTTCCGTTCTGTGGCGCGGATTTTGTTTCTTACAATCACAATAAATTCGGATACTTTCAATATCCTGTACGTCTTACAGCCCGTCGTGTAGCTGTTGACATTTTAACGTTCACGAATTACGATGAATATATTCAAAATTTCACTTTTCATTTCCGCAAGAACAGTCAACATACAAAATGCAAAACAATCCCCGTGGTTAGCTTTGATATTATGGTAATAATTGTTTTTGTATACCAGTCGTTGCAAGCTTACAAAATCATCATAAGATAGTACTGTAAAATATACTTACTCGGTATCAAGAGCTCTAAAAAAATGCATGAATAGTCGTTAGACTCTTCAGCATAGAATGTCATGCCATGATTAGAGGTTTAATGAGAGAAAAGGAAAAAAACAGGAAAAATTTAGGCTTTCAAATATATAAGCCCGATGTTCCTAATTTTGCAAGTATGGACTGAACACTGTATGCGTATATAATACTGAGTATTTCGTTTACATATACAGTGGAACCTAAATTTATCGTTTTTACCAATAAAATAGCGATAAATGCAGGACCGATAGATCGAGGTTACAACACACTATAATTAAACAATTTTAATTGATTTATTGGCATTTACTTGGGAGAACTACAATATATTAAGTTAAACAAAAGCCCAATGTTCCAAAACAACTTGATACATAATGTTTGTGGAAATAAATACTTGACTATGTTTTGCCTAAATAACGTTGACTGGTGACAGCATCACTGAGTGCGAAATTTCAGGGGTAATTAATTATTCAACAAAAATTTTCCAGTAAGACTCATGAACCTCAAGTAGATCCTTTACGGTTAGCGTTAAATTAGTTAAAAGTCAAATGATTGTTATCACATGCAAAATAAAGAATTTTATACATTACTTTACGAGATAGTGAAAAGATCTTGTCGAAGTATACTCATAGAATTTAACTATTGTAATCAACATAAATGTGCATCAATGAAGTGATAGAAACAAATTCTATACAGCGTGTAAATGATAGAGACTTCACATTAATTCTAATCAAGTTTACATTTCCTAAGCAATGCAGTTTGGAGAGAAATCATCAAAACATGTAGAATAAATTATTAAATAGCCAGTGATAGTCGTAATCAGTAAATCACTGTACAAACCAATGCTACAAAACATAAAACTCATAAATCAATTGAATAACGATACACGCAAATGTAAGGTGGCCAAGAAATTATGCGCATGGACGACTAGGAACCGTACGTACTCCGTAGATAGCCTTCGAGATTAATCAAACAGTGATTTTATTTTTGTTTAATACAAACGATCATAGGTAATAAATTGTTTTTGCCTGTCGGACCATGGCGCGGTTCGTTTAAGATAATTTAATGCATACAAAAGCAAACACAGCAGGTAACAGGCGAGATCATATTTGTCAGACGTCTACAAACGGTGGTTGAGTTATCATTTTAACCCCTACACAGCTTCGCCTTCATCTTTCTTACGGGTTACAACGAATCATTTTATGTTTTATGAAAATTTATTCAAAAAATATTAAGCACTACAACAGCGAGATGGAACGATAAACAAAACAATTTACATACACAAAAAGAATACTCCCTTACTCCCGTCTTAAGTTTAAAAAATTATGGCTAACGGCAGGCAGCATAATTCCTCATAATAAAACTGAGATTTCATTCTTATCATGTTTTTATAAAAATAAAACAATAAAAAATCATAAAAAAATCGCAGCTTCTTGTTTCATTGCTTAAGATATGCCAGTAAAAAGCTGTCTTTTGACTTATGGTGGTAATTCCAGGGCACTCACATTATAAATAATATTGTGACTCCTTGAAACATGTACAAAAACGACATATTTACTTATTATCGAGATTAAGATTTGGAAAGTTTAAGTTTTTTTATAACACTAGTTATTATGTACGTCATCTAAAGCTGAATGTTCCCAAAGATTAATCTAATTAAGGGTATCAACTAAATTTTCAATTACAATTTAAATCTAGTATCCAAGTCTATTACGTTTCCATTAAATGCAGATGTATGCTGCGATTCAGCGTTGTATAATTTTCTCAAAACCTAACTATTTGTTATCAAATCCTGATAATTGAATCCTGCACTGCCTTGTGCACAGTCTCTTCCTCACGATTCATGTTTTATGGATAACATTAAAAAATGTATTCAAATCTATGACAAACTGTCAGTGAGGGGCCTTTTGAATGTGCGTTTGTTGTGAATACAGAAGGCATTAATCACAAGTCTCACAAAGGATAGAGATATAAAAATGCCAGCGTGTCCCCCCAATTACAATGCGGACGCAGGCTGAGTGCTTACGTGTGACTAGAATAATAATTGATAATATGATAGGAACACAAAAAAAATCAAACGATGGACTGGTATGGTTTCAAAAATGTCACCTATTATAAATTCAATTCACAGTCAGTAACACAAGAAACAAGTACGCTGAGATGTGGTATAATTTGTATCAATGCAATAGCTTAATTTCACTGGAACAATTCGCCATCTAAACATCAGATATAGAAACGCAATTGAATGAAGTTATATATAATACAGAAAGGGACGAACTTATGAGAAACGGTCATTAATACCTTATGTGGGGAATTTATTTCCGTCAACCAACACTATTTTTTTAAAGGTAATCATAATCAGGTGAAATCTGGACCATAAGCTGTTTAGTGTGGAATATAAAAAAGACGTATTTTACTTGAAGTTTTATCTTTGATATATAATGGTTTTGCAGTGCAAGTTTCGGTTATGGAGCTACATATATGTGAAATTGAATCATAACCGAATGATAGTCAGACCATGCTTTGTTAAAAAATAATCAGAAGTAACATGCAAAAGCGGCTGGATATAAAAATAACAACGAAAAATAATGAAAAAATACAACGAGATTTGCATAAATCAAAATGTAATCATTTATCGCCAGAACAATATTAATCATGACTTATCGAACAAACACCACAGCGTGATACAAAACAAACATTCTCTTAAAAAAACATATCAAAAAACTACAAGTCGCTGGAAAAAAAAATACTTCTTAGACAACAGGTAACGAAATCAAATTATGTTTAAGTTATGCTAATTGCTTAATTTAATCAGCCATTGAAAATTAGAGAGAAATATGTTTTATTAGTTGAAAACTATTTAGAGGATTTCCTTCCACATACATGTTGAAAACAATAATTCAAAAATCACTACTCGCTACTCAGAGGGCTTTTACAACATTTTTCTCATAATGTTACTTATACTAAAATGATCTATTTACGTTTATTAATTTTAACGAAACCTTTTTTTTTGATGATTTCATGAATTTCAAAAAAAACCTCAATGAAATGCAAAAGAATAATGAAAGTAAAAATTATAAACTGATTTATAAGGTTATAAGTATAGTATGTAAGGTCATCATTTTACAGAATAAGTTGACACAAACTTGATTTCTAAATGGAATATAAAAATATATAATATTACACGATAAATAACTAACGCTATGCAAATAAACTATAAATCTTTATTGAATTAATGTTTCATAGCACTGAATTAATTTTGGCATAAAATAAAGTTCTACAATAGTAATCATCATAAATAAATTGTTCAAGAGAAAACATGAAATGCTTCACTATATCTCATACTATCATGTCGGGTCTGACAAATCTTAGAAAACTGCCACATAAATAATTAAAAGAGACGTGAAATATTACGTTGAAAATAATGTATCGAGAATGATATTTTAAGATATTTATCTGTGTAAGTTAAGTACCTACGTGTTCGGGAGGCAGTTTTTTCATAGAATTTATCACTCAAACTAGCGTTGGAGCCGTTTGATTGATAATCAAAACTGTTTTTATCGCGATGCCATCGTTAACTAGCTTTTCGCTGTGTCAGCATCATGGCTGTCAAAATAGAAGCCGAGATGAAAAGTAAGCGAGTTTTTTTGTTCATTTAAGCGGCAACTCTTGCAGATAGGGTTGGCAACGTATTATAAATTATTGTGACATTAACGCAACAGTTGCTTTAGTCATCTTACGATTTATTGAATCATAATATTTTATGATACATTGAAATAATTATTAAAAAAAATATATATATTTAAACAATATCACTTTTAAGGAGTTAACTGTCAATTCTTGGTGGAAAGACATTATATTTTAAAAAATAAAACACAATTTGTTTGTACTACTTCCACATATTTATAATGATCAGGACCATCAGTTGATAATGCTCGTGATGAGCGAAACCGGTCCTGATCATTATAAATATGTGGAAGTAGTACAAACAAATTGTGTTTTATTTTTTAAAATAAACAATATCAATTGTTTAATATATGATTATATCTTTTCGAGAAACCCCTAATATGTCCCGTGCAATAAGAAAAAGAAAATAACAGAAGAGTTGGTACTACGTCGCCGAATTGTTTAATATTTATTACTCTGAGACTTCGGAACACAATTTGCCATTGCTTGATGGACTTCTATTTTAATTTCTACATCTTATATGCTTGCATATCAAGAAAAAGTAAGTGTAACTTAATTGTTTTTTATAAAAATCTCGGTGTGTGTAATGCATAAAATGTTACACGGAAGAAAATCTTTAGGACATAAACAAAAATAAAGCTGTTTGTCTGAACTTACTATGTAGTATATAATTGAAATGATTTTTTATTTTGTTGAAAATCCCAACCCTAGTTGGTGGTCGATTAATAATTATTAAGAAACCTTTTCGACATATCGAAAGCAATCAGTTACGCCAACTAAAGGTGCTGATATAACATCATATTGAACAATTCATGAAATGTAATTATGCAATGTTACTCTGCTGTTCAGGTGTCTACCGGCTAGTCCCCAAAACGTCATCTTGCAGACTTAATTTACTATACACAATTCATTGACTATCATGAACCTAGTTCTTAACGGCTTTGGCCGATGTGAATATCTTAATTTTATATGGTAAACGTATAAACCTAAAGAAAAAGGACAAAACAGTGATATTTATAGAAATTGAACGAAGTTTTACATAATTCATATACGTAACTATACAGTAAAAGTCGTTAACTTAAATTTAAATTTAAAAAAATATATCATCAAAAACTACGATTATTTGCGTGTGGCAAAATAAATATACCAAACATTTGTACTACTTCCACATATTTATAATGATCAGGACCGGTTTCGCTCATCACGAGGATCAGTTGATAATGCTCGTGATGAGCGAAACCGGTCCTGATCATTATAAATATGTGGAAGTAGTACAAATGAATTGTGTTTTATTTTTTTAAATACCAAACGTTGATAATGTCGCAAGATAGACACGCTTTAGTAAGAAAATAGTTTTATTATTTTGAATATCATAATTATTATACTATCCAATTATTGCATGTATTATATTTTAGTCATTAAAAATATGTATGTATATAAATTTTAACATATCAAGCTATCTATATACTAAGTTAAAAAAAAAACGCTTGAGATTCGTTCAGCATGGCAGCAAAATTTTTATTAAATCAATTGAAGTCCGTTAGTTAATATTAGCATATACGAGTCATTTCCATACTATGCAAATATCATGACTATGCCCGTTTCCGTCGGGCTCTAGGGTAAAAATAGTACAAGACGGATTACAAACAATCTCCGGACTCGCATGTCATGTCGACAGTGCATTATTTAGCCTATTTCAAAGTCAAAGCTCGTTTTGCAAACATATAGAGGAGTTTCAGAGATTGGGACTACCGACTCGACATAGCGAATCTAGTATGCAGAATAGGTGCACTCGGCAGCGGAATGAGAGATGCAGTAGAACTGCAAGTTCCGTCTGTTCATTTGCAATTCCGGGGACATGGCCAGCGCAGAGAAGATGGCACGTACACGTGAGGCAGATTCACAAACTGCGATTGCCGTGAATTAAGAGCACATATGAAAACACCAAAAACGAGAACACTTTAACTGCTTTTTATCAATTATTTTTGCACATATTCGGAGATAATTTTGCTTTGGACATTTGGTGTGCACGCATTTAATGATATGTTCTTGCCATTTCGATGTTTAACACGTGGAAGTAAGAACGAACAAATTGTGTTATATTAAAAAAACAAAAAAATAATAAAAAAAATATTTGCTATCATGCATATCCTTGCAATATATGATTGGGAGAACAATAACCCTTGGCGGATACCAAACCATAAAAAATGCAAACCAGTAATTTCGCATTACGTTAACAAATCAAAACTATAATTAAATATAACGTTGTATTATTTCAAGTTTTCAAAATATAGACATAGGGCGTTTTGACAGTATTTTCTTTTGTCATTATGATATTTAATCACGATTTAATGTCATAATGATCAGCTCTTTTGACTATGACGGAATCCGTCTAAATAATTTGGAAAAAAAACAATTTTTCAAAATGAGGTAGTTCAGTATTGTAAGGAAACTTTAAAAATTTCGTCGAGGTATGGGTGAACAATGGTAATTTTACCATCCCAAGAATTGTCAGAACAACTACCGTATGCAAAACTGATGTACTGTATATCGAGAGAGCAATGGCTACTCAATTTATTCATTCTGCATATAATTTCGTCCACTAGCCGTGCTCGTTTAATCTACGTCCAAAGTGAGATACGCCTCTCGGAGTCAGCTGTGATGCGATTTCCTGTCGAGATCGAACCAACAACAAATGAGCTAAAAATGCAAAACCACCAACAGGGATTATATTCAATGAATGGTCATCAGTTACAAAGGAATTATCTCGGGGCATCATTATTTTAGCATGTTTGTTTAGCTTAGTTAATATTAATAATACGAATACCACTGCTGTATATTTTAATAAATGAAGAAAGTGATGTGTTTTATATATACAATAAATACCGCGGAATGCATCAAAATCTTCACTATCTTTGAGTGTTTTGTAATATAGATGTATTTAAAATGAGAAATGAACATTACTCGCGCAACATAAGAAGACGCAGAATAAAAGTACATATAGTTAAGTATAACAATTTGGATCGTAACTCGTATTGTAAACTAAGAATATTTTGAAAGCAACTTCTTTATGTTTTTTAGAATAGTTTAAGGCTTTCGAGCGTGATTGTGTAAATAACTCTAAACGGGATTCTGTGGGGGAAACACGAAATAGCGATAAAATCTGGCCAATAATTATTTTGTAGTACTATCTTGTTAGAAATATCGATTGTCGGCTATCATCAATAACTCGGCAAAAGGTGAGCTTTTCAAGAGTTACCAACTTTACTATTGTACCATTACTGATTCATCATATTGTATATTATTATCATAACTTAATACATATATATTTTTAAATGAGACGCATCAATATAATTTAACTTGGCGATATTAATATTTGAATTACGTGTTGAAGTTACTCGCCTGAGATATTTAAAATCTAATAGAGTTTATAAAAACTGAGAAAGGATTCCCTAAACAGTAAAAATTGTCGGCTGGAAAGGAAACGGCAATCGTTAATGCAAAAACAGAACTTTTTTAAACTTCTTTGCGTTGTTCATATGAGATGTCAGTTGCAAGTTGCAAGGCCTGTTCGGTTAATCAATGCCTAGAGATAGATGTCTACATGTTCAGTAACGAAACATAGAGTATTGTTTTTCTCTTATTTGAATTCATGTAGATAATTTATTTATTTCTTCTATTTTGTTTTCTTCAATGCATCAGCTGTAATGTCATGTATTGTCTTTTTCTTTTTGCAATACATAATATGACAGTATTATTCAATCCATTCAAAGTTAAATAATCAATTATTATTATCTTTATAAAAATTAGTCACGACAATGTGGACCGCCGTCATTAGTTTCAAAGGCAAGTCGCCCAGTAATCTTAAATCGTGTGGCCACCCCTGATATAAATGGATACATGTGTCAGTAGTAGTCAGTCCGAGGTTGAGATGAGGAAACAACAGCCTCACAGTATGTAAACGAGCCTCAAGGAAAACAAAGAAAGAAGCTCTCCTTCAACAGGTTGATGAATATTCCCGGAGTATGGGAAATCGCAAAATTATGCGACTCGTATAAAGCAATGTGGAACTACAGAATTGTAGGACGCTGACTGGTGACAAATATAATAGGAAAATTCTGATGGACGCTGATGCACGGGTCTGTGCGGGGAAATTTATAGCAACGATTGCAATATAAAGGTAAAAGAACCGTCGCATAAGCCAGCGGTTTCTAAGCTAGTGAGTGGGTACTTATTGGAAAGTATATCCATTTAATTATTTGTTGATTCGCATATTAAATTTGCGACATACTGAAATTTTGTGCTGAACGCCCGTTATAAAAAAAAACAAACATCTAAATATTTCATGTGTTCACTTACAAAAAAATGGATAATGAAAATACGATGATTATAATGATAAAATCCATTAAGAATAAATTATTCGTGTGTAAGAGTTTTTTTCCATATGTGGAGCATATGGATCTTTTCTAACGAGAAATGCTATCTTAACAGATTTTTTTCTACGAGAACTGAAGCTAAGACACGCAGTTGCTCAATCTCTCTCTTTTTTGGTTGGGACTACAGAGAGGGATAGAGGGATAGAAGGATAGGGCTAAGGCACGACTAGTGGTTAGCTAATCGCTCTCGCTACGCCCTTTGAGGATGAGATGGGTGGGAGGGAGGACTCAGACTACTAACAGAAATCCATAAATCGATTGAAAGATCAATCTATGAAAATTGAACCCGAGACATCCGTAACCGTAGCCAGCGACGCTACCAACTGCGCCACGGACGCCGACAGTGTGTAAGAGTAGGTCCAATTTTACTTCCCAAATAAGGTCTTTTAGATTGAATGATTTAGTAGAATTTTTCAACGAAAATTGCTGTTTTATTTCTTCAATAAAATATACCCCGAAAGGAAATATATAAATATCGGTAATAAAATAATTTTTTCATTTTTATTATTTTAACATTTGAAATAGAATTTAGTTATTAATTTGATGCTTTTGTATCCTGAGAACTACGATTTGCAATATGTACACATGCCTCTAAATATTTTTAAAGCGTATAAAAACATGATTAGAATAAAATAAAACTAAATTTCAACAATAAAGTATTCATTAACATCTTTTAGTGTGTATAAGAATAGCTTGACACCATTCATTTATTATTTATCCACCTCCAATAAAAATCACACCTGGTCAAATATTTCTTTTTGTCATTACGATGAATTGTATTATTATTTGTCGAACAAATTGGGTTCTGAATAAAATTATGATAAAACGTGTTTTCGATCTCTGCATTAACAGTGGGCTGACAATGAATTTATGACATGCAGATAAATACGTCACTCACTAATTGGTAATATAAAGAATGGAATTGTGTAGAAAACGTAGTTGCTATCAATCAAACGGTTTTGTAAATTTATCATTTTTAATTATTGACCAGGGGGCGGGGGGCATTCTACGCCCCCACGTGCGACTTTTTGAGTGAAACATTGTATCTATTCACAAAATAATGTACATACATGAATATGTGGTTCAAGCTTCTTGAATGCGGGTTATAAATAATTGAACTTTGTGTTAGATAGTATTCACATGGTACACTTGAACTTCTATTTTGATAGTTTGCGTTTTGGATTAGAGCGTATTAACTTAGTACACTCAAACTTTGATTTTAATGGTTACCACTTTGTCACGGATTCTTTTAACAAAGTGAGTTAAGTTGTAGTAGGTTATGTTAGGGTTGATCTGATTTGGTTTGTATAATGTATTCTAATGCGTGGAGCAAAAACAATATAGGAGTCCTAATACAGGGTAGAAGAATAAGTGACATTTACAGCTTCGTGCAACTATCGATTCCAAAGTCTGAGTATTTATATTGAGTAAGAACTATTTTATCTATGGGAGAATATTTCTTCGTAAGTGTAATATATTTCTTCAATGTTAAAATATATTTTATTATGTGGGATCACATTATTTTTAGTGAAAGATTTTGTTTTTTGTGGAATGTATTTGTTATAAGTGAAAACTATTTTTATGAAAGTGAATACGATCTAAACAAAAGTGCATTTAATTGTAAGCCATTCAAATATACCATGAAACATGAGAGTGTTTCACGTTATGAAAGTTTTTAGTAGGTACTACGTTTTATCCGCAAAATATATTACAAACAGATTTTAGGAACTTATTATTGTAATACTTCGTTTCTGAACAAGCAGCAAACGTCTGGCAGGAATGGCAGGGCACAAAATATTATGTCGTAGATAGTCAAAACCGGGCGCACTGGATTGACAGGCAATCTGGTTCGTGCGTGCTCCGCAAATCCTTCGTGTGTCGATTCCGAACCCAGATAATCCCTTTTTCGTGACATAGATCAAGAATACAATACGGAACGCGACACATTTACGATCAGAACCTCTTCGAACGCCATGTATTTTATACTAGCAACATGTGCAACAAATCAAGAATAGCGTATTCCAATTGCTCGCACTTCAAAACATTATTTATTACCCTTTGAAACCGACTTACTTTCAAATGTGCTTTAATATATTCAAAACGAACATCACTTTTGAGTGTGTGATGACATTTAACTTTGATGCATCTTTGTGTACATGTCGTATTTGCGGGACCAAAAGGTTTTTTTGGAATACAATTTATAGGTATCGAACATCAGTTAGGATGAATGTAAAGACCTACTATTAATATCGATGGCCTAGTTCCATAGTCATACCACTAGAAATTGTTACTAGTTTTGAGATATGGCCAATCAAAGGTTTGACTCATCTAAACTGACTCGTCAAAAGTGAAGGCTTATTATTTGTATTACTTTTTTATCCAAATAAGTGGTCAACAGTTTATAGTTATAGGATTAAAGGTTGTTTCGTAAATTAATATCATTAAACGTCACGATTCACGAAAATGTATTTCCACAATACGAAATTTCAATATGTATGTATATGTAACTGAGAAATTATTTAATTTTGCTGATTTCCATATGCAAATATCTGCATTTTAAGAGAAAACCTGTACATTTTACAAGCTGTACTTTTGGGAAACTGTAGAAGAGCGGTGTTCGAATATAATGGCTAACTTAACTCAAAATATCAAATTTTTGACTCCTATCTTTGAAGGTTTTTTTTATAGGTTTACCTGATTTTTAACAGAAAAACGTATTGAATTATAAGCAAGCCATTTATATAACATTACTTGAGGGTTTTTCTAACTACTGATTGCGTTAACATAACACTATCAATAGATTACTAACAATATAAAAAAAAACAAAAAAATGTTGTCGGAGTTCATGATTTAACATTTAACTAAATCTGAACAGCAAGAAATTAAAATTTTCACATAGTTGGTAGGCAAGTGTGATAATGATCATGAGTTATTATGGTTAACCGTGTGGCGTTAAATTGCCTGCGGGTGACCAACAATACAATATGGAACAACGAAAAGTGAAGAAGCGGTTTAAGTTCACTTGGCGTAAGGTGAAAAACGATATACCCTTGCAATATACTGGGCGAAGCTTGACTGCGATAAGCGCATGGCCACAAAAAACATGAAGCGATAAATTTTACCTTTCATCGAACAACAATGAAAGCTTATAGTAACTAAAAATAGCATATACCTATTAATTATATATGGCTGACTTCAAACTTATCAACGCATTCATTTATATTGAATGATATCAATAATGGATACAAAGCTTAAGACCCGTAATGATAGTTCTTAAAATTCATTAGCGATAAAACTTAATTACTATAAACATACACTTAGTATATATAACACATAAATTAACACAGGAAAATGAATAACAAGAAGCAGAATGATTCTGTATTATAATATAAGTTGATTATTTAAAACAAATATGTTAGTATTAAATTTGGATTATTGAGATTTTGTCCACATCCATGTATTTTGTCACTAACGACCCGGGTTTCGCCTTTCGGCATCTTCAGGCATTCGAGCGCACGAATGGACTCGAACGGTCAGTTAGATTTTCGGTTTCCGATACATGAAAGTGTACAAAATCTCAATAATCCAAATTTGATATTGAAATTCCATCAACCACCCTCAGTCGATGTCTTAACTTATGTTAGTATTACTTTGTTCAAACGCGCAAAGAGTAAGGACTGATGATGCTTGGCTTCAATTTGAAGAACTATCATCTATCAAGTGTTTTTTTGACTCATGGTTACCGATGCATATAGTAAGGCGAGGCCTGAACGAGATTATGAACATAGCAGTAAGATGGCTCCCGCAAACCGACATCAAGTAAGCGCCTAAGAAAGGTGGGTAAGTACTTTACCTTACCTCACCTATAATATTCCCTATTGTTTCGTTCTCGAGAACTCATAAGGTGGTAGTTTTCCTGCCTATACCTACACGTACTGCGATGATGTGGTATGTTGTGGGAAAGGAACAAATTGTGAAGGCGAAACTGCCTTAAGTGCGACTCGAGATGACTCAATTTAAACTTTGTCTCTGATGTCTGGCTCTTCGCAAAGTTTGATGTAGATCTTATCTAAAAGGGATAGGAAGCATTCCTATACATATACGTGTACAGTAGATACCATTCTCTGTAAACTCAGAACTTTTTCGTTCATAGTAAAAGTGTATTTCAAAATGATATTATTTTTTCTTGGCGTTTTGTTGATTACTTTTTGTTGATCAGATAATTTGCGGCGAAGATTATATTTAATGCTTGATGGAATTTCGAAATTACAACAAATACTTGATACAATTTAAGTACGCGTAAAAGACAAATAAATCAAATAATGAGTTACTTAGCTAAAAGTAATAAACGTGATCTTCCATATTATCACGGAAGAGCAATAAAAGAAATGGTTATTTTTAAAAGATTATTCATTTTAATGGTATTAAGAAATAAACTTAACATGACAATCCAAAGGGATTTGCTTAAACCCTAAGAAATTTTGTATGTGCTCCAGTCATATAGTATACTCGACAATGAACTATTATATTCTTAAAAGAGGGGTAGCGAGCGGTATATCAACATGCTGCTATGTAGTAGTGTATCTGTGTGTGTGCCCCGACTGATCATACCATGACTAACGAAGTCTTCGTTTTTTAAGACATTGATAAATGTGATCACTCTTCGTGCACATTAGTAATAACGACCATTCTTATTTTACCTGTTATAAAAACCCACTTTCGAAAGTCCACAACAGCTACTGTGCTAGTGTGATGGAGATGCATCCAGAATAATTTTCATGTTGACAAGTTGTGAATACGGCCATTAATCACGAGGAAGAGTATCTTTTAATTTGAAAATAGACCAGACCAGCTCCGATCAAAATATTTAACTCCATACATTATCATAGTTTTAGTGTTTTCATAAGGATAGTTTTATAAATATTATACTCATCGCAAACGGTGAAAAAAAATTTTTTTTTGTGAGAATTCTAATAAAAAGTTTCAGACCGTTCAACCACATTGTTAAACAACAAAAAAATAACTTAAAATTGAGACGACCGATTTTTCATTACACGATAAAATGAGTAAACTCTAATTGAACCTATATGCGGAAAAATGCGTTGCCGTTGCTTGTTGTATAAATGTTGTGAAAATATCTTCAATGAATGAAGATTATTTATGTAATTTTATTGAGAACACGGTTTATTGATCTAAATTTTTTTTACTAGATAAATGTGATGACAAAAAAAAAACAAATAAAGACTAATGCTGTTTTCCCGCATATGAGCTCAATATTCAATCTTATTGACGTCAGTAATTTGGAATTCATAACTTCACAGAATGCGACGCAGTGAGCTTGAGTTTATGATTTCATATATTTAATATATAACCATAAATAAACTGAGAATTTCAACAAGTAAAAAATAAATCAATTCAAGAGTGATCATTTCTAATTTTATTATAATAAGAAGCAATATAAATTATTAGAATTGAACGAGGCATTCTCTGACTGTACTTGTCTTGAAAAATCATAAATTATTATAGAATCGTTAAAATGCCATCAAACTGTGAGAATATAAATTGTAAAGAATGGCCTGCTCATCTTATTTCATTTATTCTGAGAGTCTGTCCCACTTGGCGAAGATTAAATGATTTCGAACTAAAAACATCACGCACGTCCTTCGGGATCAAATGGTGGTCGAATAAAATAATATAATAAAATTAAACCATCAAAACATATATCATTAAAAACGATGCTTAAAAACAGAAAAGTGGTATTTAATCACAAAGCAGTCATGTTTTAAAAATGTCTAAACATCACAGTATTCACGACATCGAACTATACTAACGTTTCCCAAACTCGGGGGCGCATTCTCAATGGAAAATCGAGGAATATTTTATGCCAAGTGATACGTATTTTATTAAATTTTATTACATATTAAAAAGCAAATCAGTGAACGTGAATTTGGCAATTTATCCGAATACAGAGATCTATCTTTTATGCTACAATTCGATTCGTAGAAACTGCTTTTTAAGATTATTAATGACTTCATTATTCATGACATTTTTTTTTACTATGACCGCTCCCAATATGGAGTATAAGGCCTACTAATGGAGGATTTAGGGACAGAAGTATAGAGTTATGACAGGACTAGTGGTTAGCTAATCGTTCTCGCTACGCCTCGTTTTTAGAATCAGGTGGGTGGTAGGGCATTTCAACAGACATACCAATTAAATAAAATGAACGAAAGCTACAATCAAAGCTATATAAATAGTAAACGCAGAGGACAACAAAATTAATAAAAACAACGACCGATATGGGAACTTGCATTGTACAATAAGCAAGGGCAGAATAGCAATAAATATTTTTATTACGAAGCATAGTCTTGTCAAGTCTTTGTGTGAAAATGGCCAACAATCGGGGGAGTGATTTACGACCAGGCCTCCATCACGATGCAAGCCAATAAATAAATAGCCTATGCACCTTCGCAACTTCTCCCACTTTTCGATGACGACTAAAGATTGCACTATTTATTAACTAATTAAATGAAGTTTTACGTGTGTAGTAATAATATTGATATAGGGCGAGTGTTCTTAAAGGCGGCAGTCACCAGTGTCGGCCTTTTGAGCTTAAAACTTAAATAATAGTGGATACATTTAAACAAAACAGATTTTTTAAATTCGCGTAGGTAATCTTGCCAATGTATATCTGCACTATACTGACCTATATGATGCAATACGCAATTAAAAAAAAGCACATTTTTAATTCGCAAGTTTCGACAAATTCATGTTGTATAGGGATCGCTAACAAAATATACTTTATATTGTCATGCTTTGCATTTTTACGTTTTTTATTGTTCTGTCTACTCTTAGTGAATTCGTTCGCGATAAGTTTCAAAGTGATGGCCGACACTGGACAACGAAAGGCCGACCATTGGATTTTGGGCGCAGACCACTGCGAGAATTGGCATTTTTTTGTAAACTTCTATTATTTTATGCTTGGTACAATATTAACTATTTTATTTTTAGTTGGTTACATTAGTTAATCCCTGTTTAATGGAATAACAGCGATAAAAATATGTATTTATCATTCATCGACTCAAAATCCCTTTTGGCAGTACACCAGTCGCGTAACTGGCCCAACACTGGCGAAATGACCCTACTCACCTTTTCTCAGTTTAAAGAATCAATACAAATAAAGTTAATGAAAAAGGGTCATGAAGAAGCAACAAACCGTTTCTTTTATAACATAAGTTAATAACGAATATGTGTACATTGAACATACCTACATGCCAATATCACAAAGCAAACTTGAGAAACCATCAAGTGCTAACTATAATAAATAAAATGTTTAGAATCTGTAAACCACATAAATAATGCCTGATTTATCGCCATGACTTAAAGTCTATAAAACTAAAGCTAGAGTACCTGGCAATAAACCAACCTGTATTCGTTGACTATTTATGCAGTATGTCCTTTAGTGTGGATTTTTTTTTGACAATTTTATTACATCTAATATTTCGGAGAAACACTTTTATGTGCGCTGTTTTGTGAAGCGAACGATTTTTGAACGTAGATATTTAGTTTGAACTGTTTTGGTTACTGCCATTGTTTTCAAAGTTTTCAACATAAACACGCCCAAAAATGAATTATGGTTACATCTTATTCAAGTAACTAAACACAGTTGGTCATGGCAAAATAAAGATAATAGCCCGTCAAAACAAAAAAAAAAAAAAATTCGTCTTTACAATGACGCAGTAAAACGATTTAAAATTAAAATACATAATTTTACATTTCACAGCTTTATTTTGGAAATACGTATTAAATTCTAGCTAAAATTGTATTATCTCGACATTTTACATGCTTCGTAGACCGTGTTTATCCAAATTGAGTTAAGTATACAATAGAATTAGGTAATTTTATATTATATTATACGAAATAGCAATAAAATTAATTTATATAGCAATGCCGATATACAGAGGAATTACGAAATCATTGATCATAAATTAAATGAAATTAAACAAATAACAAGTAACTATGCTATATTTTATAGCTGAAAAGAAATAAAATTAGCAAATGACCGTTTTATGATAGACATAAAATGATTCCTAAGCATTATATTATAGGAAATTATTGAATAAATTTAACATTTCAAAGATCGCGCCTAGGATTTAAAGTTACTTACAAATGTACTTATTTGATTATTGATGACGCTATTAAATAGATTTTACAGGTTTTTTCCAAACAGGTAGATAAATTATATGTTTTATTCATCTAAGACGCCCGGAATGCAGAATGTAATCTACGACGGATCGATTTGATAAACTGGTAGTTTGATACATCGGAAACTATGGCCTCTTATAAGGAAGACATTAATTTGAGTTAATTACTGAGATACCAACACTTTTAATGCTACTAAACGCGTAATACAGCAGCACTTGAAATATGCTGCTTAATTTCGATTTAATGTGTTTGTAGATAGCCATCGATGTATGAAAATACTATACGATTCTTTTCGGCAAAAAAATCTGATTAATTCAGTAAAATCACAAATGAAATATTTTCATTTGCATCTTATCTTATATTACGCAGAGCAAAATAATTTTGGCAAAAACGGAAACATTTGTGGAATTATTGTAGAACAACCGGCTCCACTTTAATAACTCTAAATATCAGTTCAATTTCAATGTAAGCTTGTTATTCCCAAAAGGCACCATACTATTATTAATGTGCGACATATTATCAGAACAGATAAGCAACAGACTTTTGTACCGAGGCTGCAGCCTTATTTTATATATTATATTTAAAAAAATAAAACACAATTCGTTTGTACTACTTCCACATGTATATTATAATAGTTGGTATTTTTTTAACATTTCATATTGTACCAGAGCAATTTCAAGAGTGGGCTTAGTAAAAACCATGCGATCTTCCCCGCTCAACGTGTTGTTTTACACAAACTAATCATAGCAACGATTAATAGAATAAACAAACATTGATTTCAAAGCTGTTAATCTTCAATAAATATATTTTAATAAAGCTACAAATGTCGTAAAATAGTAATTGTTTAAATTAGGTACATAAAGTTTGGATGGAAGGATAAATAACATAAATCGATCGATCGGCCGACAGTTTTATGATTATATAGGTAGTAGTACCTATATAATCATAAAACTCTCGCGGAAAACCGTAGATCGAAGATAAAAATGAATTTATGGTAAGAGCATTAAATTTATATAAAATACACATTTTTTCCTTGCAAAAATAGTTAATTTTTTACAGCAGTTACAAAATGAATTTATGATCTTTTGTTTACTTTGTTACATGATACTATACATTGTCGCATCGGCGAGAGTGTGCACAATGGCAAATTTCACCTGCAAAAAATGAATACGTAAATTTACCTTACCCGTGTCTACTGATTTATGTAACCGGTCGTTTTAAACTGTGCTGTTAACACGCTCCATCCGGATGCAATAAGTAAATACATGAAACCATTATTCAAATTAACCTCAGGTCATGCATATACGTAGGATTTTTAGTCGATATCACAAGCAAATGAGGAAGAGATTAACTAAAAGAGTAATCATAGAAGTAACTCCCTTACTAGTTTTTAAGTATAGATATATTTATCTTTTCAATTTATTGTTACAGTGTTTATTGCAATCAAATTTGAATATCGTTATTTTACATTCGATTTGGCAAAACGTTTTACGCAGAAAAGATTTTTTTATATTTCTATTCGCAAAGAACGCGATTTTAATTTTTATAGTCACTATGTGGACTATAAAAATTATCAGGATATTGAGCATAAGGATTTTTCTGCACGAACGAAAGAAAAAACACTACATTTTTTATTTAGTATTTTTCGGATTCAAGACACTTTGCCTTCATAGGCTTTGCCAAATTTCATGACCAATATATGAAAAAAAAAATAGCCGAATACATACAAGTGAAATACACTATTTTCATAATAATAATATTTTTAATTAACCAAAAACTAACTTGTTCTCTTTTTATTCTGCAACAAAACCTTATGTATTCATACAAACACATTTAAAGCTGAACCGTTACAAGTCAAACTTGATAGAGTGGTTTTTTTATTCTTCGCGCAACGCGTGGAGCCGTAAAGCAATTATTTTTTATTATTGAATTTGGCATTAGAAATGTGATAAATAATATAAACCAACAAGCTCGATTTATCAGAATTGAGAGTTAAATTTATTCAAACGGCGATTTAAAAAAACGCGTTGCGGAAAATTTAAGACAAACATTGTGGAGATTATTTTTGTGGATACCAACTTTCGAGTAGGAAGAGGTGTAGAATAATGATCTCGTAATTTATTAGTTTTAATAGAAGATTTATGTCAGCGGAGCTGTGAGATATTTCATAATTTTAAACAGCTTTTTGTGTTTGAAAGTTAAAATTATTGCCGACATTAAATTTCCATTTTATCCGGTATGTAAGAATTATTCAGCGTCAAAAGTTAAAATTTTAAGAATAACCTTCATTCAGGTGAGCCTATGTGACCAAATATTGGTCAAAATGCATAAAGTTTTAATAATATTTCCCAATAAATAAATTCAAAAAATCTAAATCATTATTGAAAGGGATTCTTTTGGTGTGACTGCTAAGCATTTTTTTTGTAATCATTCTTTTTTTAAAACCTGTCAAAGTTTTACCATATTACACAAAAACTAATGGACACAAATTCTAAAATACCTGTATCTCTAAAATGTTAAAAATATAAAGCAATACGATATCTATTAACTAGTCAGCGAGGGTAATCAATCAAATATCGCAGAGGCGGTATTCAATGTTTTCTTATCGTAGAAAATCTCTCATAAGGTTATTACTGTAATCAATAACCTCTATAAGATACAAAGCCAAATTTTGACAACAGCTGGTTTATAGTGAAAGGGTTGCGGACCGTGAACGCAATCGCGTTTCCAAAGCCAAATCCTATAAATCATGGTCCCCGCTTTCCCCGGGGTAGGTTCACCCTCAAAACAATTACAGGGCTATTATTGGACTTAGTACTTTCAGGGCGTCGCTGAAACCAAACCAAGCATATTGATGTGTTTTCACCAAATACCAAAAACAGCATTGTTTTAAAAAAAATAAACTATTTAAATAATTAAAGGGTTTGAAATCTTTGACATCGTAATTATTTTTTATCTACCACATTCGTAATATTCTCAGAAAGTACACTTAGATAGTGTCATATTATGCAGTATCATATTTAGCTAGCGGGTGGGCTGCGGGCGTATAGAGGGAGGGCTTTTGAAAGAAAGGTTTGGTGTTTTTCTTCACATTGATTTTATTTTATCAATTCCGAAAATCGGCCGCTCGTTATTATTACGCTTATATTTAAGAGAAACTTAATTCTGATTAAAATATGTTAAATTCAACAATTTAAATCATAATTTTCAAATATGAACCGGAACCTCAGAGCAAGAGCTTTTTACCGTTATGTATACGGATAAAAATAGGTGAATGAACGTCAAACAATAGACATTTTTTCATTATGGGAATTTCGACCAACAACAGCATTTTTTTATTTATACTTAAATTACTATATGAAATAATAAATTTCAGAAAAAGACGCTGCGAGAAAAAAAAATATGGTAGATAGAAATATAATAAATAATCAACGGTGTCGTTTAATTTCTCCAATGATGAGATTATTTATGAATTTTACAGTCCTAGTACTCTTCTTAAAGTACATAATTATTTTTCAAGAAATAAACTATGATTGTCTGATAACGAAAAATTCAATGTTTCTATAATGACACTGTAGTAGGGCTAATGCGACCCTGTACTTATTCATAACAATAGAAAGCTTAATTCAAATCAGAAGGAGTACGTTGATTCAAGCTTTGCGTTCCGAAGTCCATCGAAGTTGTCACGCTTGTCATTTGAAATTCGAATTAAGGGGCGCCAACGTAGAGACGTGATTGGTCCAAATTATTGTGAATTTATGAGCCGCAATAGACCATACACAAAGTATACTTTTACAAGTGAATGATAGATAGATAATCAAATTTAATTTGTGTGTAGATATTTAAATAGATTCACTAACGCCATTAAAATGATGAATAACTATTCGTCAAAAGCGAATTAGAGTACGAACGTATTTTAATCTGTAATAATAAGATAATTTATACCCAGAATATTTAAAGGAGGATAATCCCTAGCTCTTATTTCTGAGAAATAAAAAAAATACCTTTTCATCAGCATTGAAAATCAGTCCTTAATAAACGTTTATATAAAATACATATTTATTAATCGCATAATGGTAATCGAGTAAAGCGTGACATTTGCAACTGTTACTCGAAGCGTCGACAAGTTAATTTTTCATAATTATTGAAATCGTGACTACGGCCGTCCGACCAACTTGTTCACAACACTCCAAAGACTCTTTGCAACGTGTTATTCCGTAATTTATCAACTGTGAATAATAATTTAGTTTATCAATAGTTTCTGGCAGTTCAAATTACAGGATTAGCATTTGCTTTATTATTCAATCGATCAATTTAACAAGAAATATTTTCGAATGATTTTAATTTATTTTAATATAACCGGTTAAATTTCGAAGCAACGTATTGTATTGTGGACAGTAAATTCTTTCATTAAAAGTATAAATAATCAGTTAATAAAAACCGATTATAGTACAAAATAAACATTGATTCATTTCTTATTTCGATAGCAAGGAGCGCAAAATAGTACTAATTATTATAAATAGCGTATAGTAAGTGAGACTGATGAAAGCGCTCGTAACCAAGACTTTCTGTCGTAAGGCTGTGGTTTATTCACTCCGTTACAAGCGCCAAGTTATAATTAAATAAGCAATTATCGTGCTAGCAACACTGTGAGCAAACATATCACGCCAAACGAGTGAGTAAGTAAATGTTGCAGTCTCGTCTTACTAAACTGTGAGATTTGAAATGAGAATTAAGTTTCAATTGAATTACATTGTACAGTATCGTTGTCACGTGTTTAATACTCCATTAAAGACATGCATATCGAACGTTATATTACTTGATTTTTTTTTAAATCTTTCTGAATCATTTCCGCTTCCTACTCGGAGCACACGGTGCCTCCAAGATTATCTATCCCCCGTCAGTTTTCTTGCTTCCTACCAGGTCATCCCGGTGTCCTGTAGCTCCACCGAGTACACACTATGGATGGTCATCAGCGCCCTTCCTGGGTGACGGAATCCGTCAGGTTGATAGAAGAGACAGGCAGAATTCAGACTCCCATGGAGCATCCCCAGCACATGTTAAGGCCAGGTCCATCGTCGCTTTTTTATTTTGGATTTTTACTAGTTTTTTAGATTTTTACTTATCAGTTATATAGTTTCATTCTAAATCCCCTAAGATAAATTGATATTCACAATATGATGGCTGTATTATTTCGTCTATTGTCTTCACTATTCACTTTCACCATCCCTGAATAAGTAGTATCCAGATTATTCTAGTCAGTAAAAGTATCAATATATTAAAAGTGTTTTGGAACTTTAAAATTTATCTATAATTGCTATTATGCTATTGAGTGATATATCAAGTGATCTCTATATAACCATCATTATTTTCGCGTTACTCCCTCTCTTCTTTTTTTCATATTGCATGCAAAACAGTCTCAACTTTTATTTGAATTTATGTGTTTCAATTAACTCAGTTGAAGTGCTCACTAGATGAGTGAAACCTGCCATGTGTGTGGTTTTAAAGTAAAATGTGTGTAATGTAAGTATGTACCATATAGAACTAACGTCATTATTTCCTTCAACTCATCATCAAAATAATAAAATACCAAAATTAAGTTATCTGTCATGGACGGAGTCGAAATCTCGAAGATGATTACTAGTTACAATAGATTGTTTCTATTACTTGTGTTATTGCGGATCTTAAAATACCTTGAAATGATTGTAATAATTCAAATAGTAAATGGAAACCTCTTAATACAAAAACAACACATATGATTTTTATACGTTTTATTATATTTTGTATCATCTCTAGACAATATACTAGATACTGTTTGAAGAATACGTTGAAAATCCGCCACAGACAACAATGCAGAGATTAAAGCCATGTGAATATAGAGCCCAACTGTTCCTATGCGATTTCGAAAAGCTCAGGCTGACGATAGAGCTTTGGCGACGTAGCACGTTCCCGATGTTCCTATATACGTCGGGGTTTGTTTGCGTAGGCAAATTAAAATAAATACGTCTACGCGGGGAAGGCCCGACGCGTGTGTAGACAGATAATTACAATAACAGAGGGAGTTGTTCGCACCCTGCCGCCGAGAGATAAGCAACCCCTTTTGACATACGATTTTGTTAACGGATCACGAATTACATGAGGAAGTTTAATCTATATTTATTTTACATTAATGAAAATCTCATCCTGAAATATCAATGGTGTAGTGAATTATTATAGAATAAAAAGCACTTGATGTATACAGTGAATCATCATCCAATCTTGGAAATATGAATTGTCGACATTTTAAAAATAAAATATTTGATCGTAGACTGTGTTTTGACGTGCAAAATAAGTATATCTAAAAACAAAGTCTGCTTTTAATCACTATGGGTTATCAAACCTCATATATATAATTTTATTACTCTAACCATTCAAGGGTGAGGGGGTGCAAGGTTCAATTACATAATAATGTTTTAAATATATTATCATGAATCATGGATGATCATTTTTTATTTCAATTTTTTACCAGCGTTTTATTTTAATTTTGTGGTAACAAGATAAACAGATGAATTAAATAATGCCATTGTACATAATCACTGTATAACGATGTGAGGAAAAAATAAAATTAAAATATAAGGCTATAAGGTAACATTCACCGCATTTTTTGTGACAGAATTTTCTTACCAAAGTAGAATGATTTCTATTTTGAGATATCGTCTTACATAACTGGTTTACATACCTGAAATAAAAAAAAATAATTTTTATAATTTGTCTATTATCATAAGAGAAACTTTGCATAATTGATTTAATAAATACTTTATTTTAATATCACGTATCCTAAAAACTCCTCGTGTAGTTCCAAAAGATCTGTATTGTAAAAATACGATGAACCAACGAAAGCAAAAGATAAACACGTCCATTAGTCGACACAATGGGAATATGAAGACTAGTAGAAAAATAATTGTGGAGAAAAAATTAAAATCACTTAGCTAATCCACATCTGTTGCAATTTAACTACTATAGATAACCAGACTGCGTCTTGATCTCGTTATATTATTGTGGTAATATATATCGACTGTGGAAAGGAAAAAGGACGTAATACACACCAAAAATATTGTGTATAACTCGCACAAAACATATTAATACACTATATTTATAGATAGATATATAATATATCGAGTTTATATATTTTCATAATATTTTTTATTCGATAATCACAATGTATACAATTTAATACACGTTTTTGGGTTATACACAATATTTTTTGTGTATGGGTTACGTCCTTTTTCCTTTCCAAAGCCGATATTTAAAAAAAACTATGGAATTATAGTATACATTTTAATTGTATCGATTCCAGATGGATTCACATTACAAAAATATATTTGGAATATTATTAATACACAGGACTTCTATAAAATATATTATACAATACAAACGTCATACTAAGGCCCCAAAGCAAAGATCATTCTGGTAAAACACGTTTTGATGGTACAGACACTACAGACTATCGGCAATGAAAAGTGCTGGATTTTGCCCCTGTATGGCAAAGCGGAGTGTTTGTGTAAAATGCATTGAATGATAAATTATTGATACGACAAAAATACGTTTCACTTTCATTAAAAATACAAGTAGGGTAATTTCGCCTGTGGTCGGCCAGTTAAGCGACAGGTGTACTTTCAAAAGGGGTTTTGAGTCGATGAATGATAAATACATATTTTTTCGCTGTTATTCCATTAAACAGGGATTAAGTAATATAATAAACTAAAGATAAAATAGTGAATATTGTACCAAGCATAAAATAATAGAAGTTTAAAAAAAAAAAATGCCAATTCTCGCAGTGGTCGGCCCCCAAAATCTAACGTTCGGCCTTTCGTTGCCCAGTGTTCGGCTATCTCTATGAAACTTCATAAATGTCGCGAACGAATTCACCGAGAGTAGATAAAACAATAAAAAAAAATAATAATGCAAAGCATGACCATATAAAGTATATTTTGTTAGCGATCCCTATACAACATGAATTTGTCCAAACTTACGAAGCAAAAATGTGCTTTTTTGAATTGCGTATTGCGTCATATAGGTCAGTATAGTGCAGATATACATTGGCAAGTGGCAAGACTACCTACACGAATTTAAAAAAAATTGTTTTTTCTATCCACTATTATTTAAGTTTTAAGCTCAACATGCCGACCACTGGCGACGGCTGACTTTATGAACAATCGCCCTATATCTGCACAAACGTTTATAACTTAAGCAATTGGGTTAAATTATATTTGCGCCAAAATGAAGCAATGTTTTGAGTATAAATCGATAGTTATTAATTAAATATTTATATGAAAAGTGTGATGATAATTTGAACATAAGAGTAGTATCCGAATGGATATTGCTTCAGTTTAAAATTCGAGCAGTATATAACTTAAGCTTAACTTTTATTGTATTATAACATAAATCTTTCTTAAATATATTGATTATGTACTGAATTAAAAAATCATTTATACGAATCAACATAGCTTGTGTACTCGCAGTAAACTATTATGATTGAAGAAAATGAATAATCATCCGTGATGATGAGATGACTTACGAAACAGCCCGAGGAGCATAATATGGCTTGAAAGAGGCCGCCTACGACAGATCCATCATCGAAATATTGCGGCGCACTGGTCATTTGACATCTCTTAAATGATTTCAATAAAACAAGATTGGTTTTCTCAAATTATTCACAAATCGTATCCATTACAGCAGCAGGCGTTAATAAATTCCTTCCTAGACGCTCGATGAAAATAATATAAAGCTATACAAAAAATGACAATCAGTAATAAAAAGGTATTAATCATTGTGAAGCCTTATAAATTAACGATTTTGTTTTTGAAAGTGTCGATTTGACGTAGGACGAAGTCGAATTTTATAACTCGCAAAACACTCCTTCGATAAAATATCGAAAGATCGACAGTTATCTGTTCAATTTTAACGACAATAACTCCAAATATTGATTTTTTCTAAGAAATTTAGACCATAAAATTTAATATCAATAATGCTTTATTTCATATAAATTCTATTGAAGTGAGTCATGTAATTTGAAAGAAAAATAAAAGGATATCACAGTCTTAACATAAATACTTCGTCGTATCTACAGAGTTAAGAACAATATTTCGTACGTAAATGAAACTAAATGTTATCAATTATTCCTGATGCATATAATTTTGAAGTGATTTCGTGCCAAATCAACCTAAAACAGCCAATTTCAGTTTAATTTCATACCTAAAAATTACTTGCCTAATTAATTACTCGATTGCCGAAATTTTGAACTAAGAAACCATTTATGATCTTGATGTAAACTTACAAAAACATTACGTGTGCCATTTTTATTGACCTTCCTAACTGAAACCACATAACCAATAAGCAAGAAAAAATATCCTATTTATACAAACATTTTTCATGCTCGTTAAAATCTTGTCTATTGTAAATAGACAACTTTTTAATATGCAATAAATCTGCTCATCGTCGATCATTCAAAAACAAAACAGCCGCCAACATAATTGAATGTTTGCTCAAGAGAACCAAAAAAAGGAGTTTTAAAAGCCAACCAGCCTCCGCAAACCGGCCAATTATAGCCGGTACATAAATTTCATCAAAATTAATAACATGTTTTCATGCGCCGAGTACCGAATATTATTTTGCACGCGAATTATCGGAAACTTTGACGGACGAGTAAAATGACGTGTCATACTTTTTGTTAACCATGTTCCTTCTTAGAGATACTGGTTGAACGTCGATAATGTTAGCGTTGAGTAAAAAAAGCATAAAAAATTCCAGCAGTGCTCAACCTGAACACATCCACAGATAACGTATGAAAAATATAGACCGCTGGAAAAAATAACTAAATATTTAATAAAAGAGGGTTCTCGGAAAATTCACCGACTGGACCGAGATCACCATGCCGCAATTCGACGAAAGGAAAATTCACCGGTTCTACAATTATGATTTCTGATTACAATTGAAAATATTAGTGTCCGTAAAATCATGAGTCATATTTTACCCACAGATTCCTCACTTAAAAAAAGTCAATTACTTCATTAACTTTTGGTCTAAAGTGTAAAGTTTTTGAATGTAGGAGGCTCTTACTCTTTACACAAAAAAACCGATCCAAACTTGTGGATGAGGTTAAATCACAGAATTACAGCCGAAAGTGTTAAATTATTATTAACATTCATGTTTCATACTACATTTTCTGTTAAATTTTACAGTTTCTTAAAATATTATTTGTTTCTTCCCAGTTATCTCAATATCTAGAATGTATACTTATTTAGAATGACAAGTATAAGATTACACTACAGAGCAATAATACGATGCATTTTTCACTATTAACCCCTTAACTGCCAGCGCGATATTATTGATTTAGCGCCCTACGCCAGCGATTTTAGCAAAAAATGGATAAAACAATAGATTTCGTAAATTGAATATAACTTTTAAACCTATTTATCGATTTTAATAAAAATTTAAATATAGATTACTAACAATATTTCGAAACTTTTTAATTTGCAAAATAGTATTTTTAGACAGGGTCGTCAATATTTGTATGCACAAAAATCAAAAAAGGTAAAAACCAAACATTTGAACGAGATAAAATTCTCAAAATATTTGCGCATACTTAAGTTCATAGAATATTTAAAATCTCAAAATATGAAATTTTTCTAGACAGTGGTTCCCAATCTTTTTATATAAAATGTTTCTTTTCAATGAGATTAAATTCTCAAAATATTTCCTCATACTTTAGTTTATGTAACGTTGAACTTCTCAATATATATATATATTTTGGACAGGGGTTGTCAATTTGTTTGCACAAAAAGCTAAAAAGGTAAAAAACTAAACATTAGAACGAGATAAAATTCTCAAAATATTTGCGCATACTTTAGTTAATGGAACATTTAAAATCTCAAAATATGAGAATTTTCTGGACAGGGGCTCCCAACCTTTTTATATCAAATATTTCTTTTAAAATGAGATTAAATTCTCAAAATATTTCCTCAAACTTTACTTTATGTAGCGTTGAACTTTTCAATATATATATATATATATATATTGGACAGGGATGTCAATTTTTGCACAGAAGGCTAAAAGGGTAAAAACTAAACATTGAAACGAGATAAAATTCTTAAAATATTTCCTCATACTTTAGGTTATGCAACGTTGAACTTCCCAATACGTATATTTTTTTGGACAGGGGTTGTCAATTTTTTTATAACAACTTTGTTAGAAATAGGTAAAATCCTAAAAGATTCCTATCGCCAATGATAATTTTATTCTGAACGTTTGAGAATCATATGTACATATGTCATATCACTTTACTGCCAGCGCGATATATTCATTTAGTGCCCAACGCCAGCGATTTTAGGAACAATAGTAATTGCATAAAAAGTGTTTTGACTTACATAATTTATAGTCTAAAGATATTCTAGTTTGTCCGGGCATATGTGTTATTAGCATACGCTGTGATGCTGACTCATTTATGGGTTAAGTCCATTTCTTGCTAGGGTTGTCACAAACGTAATAAACAGTTATTCTAAATTAAACTTTTTATTATTTTATCTCTAGCCAATAATATATGCACTGATTGAAACGTTGTTATTATAATTGATTGTTTTTCCAGGGTTGTCCAAATTTATATATGAACATATGAACATATATATGTATATATATATATTATTTGTTTTATTATTATATTTTGAAAAATAGTTCATACACCAATTGAAACACGATTTTTTATACTATGACTGTTTTAAAATATTACTCTAGTATGATATATTTCAAAACAGAGTTGAACACATAACGGCACATCACATTGAATATATAATTTAAGTATAATTTAAGACATCGACTGAGGGTGCTTGATGGAATTTCAATATTAAATTTGGATTATTGAGATTTTGTACACTTCCATGTATTTTGTCACTAACGACCCGGGTTTCGCCTTTCGGCATCTTCAGGCATTCGAGCACACGAATGGACTCGAACTGAGAGACAGTAAACAGTGTCTAACGCTTATATAGAAGATACAAATGCGACAAATATCATTTACGAGGCAATACATTATACGTCTGTGAGCCACACCGATACCTGAGTTAAAATTTCGGAAATCGTCTTAATCCTTATTTTGTAAACACCATATTACCAGAGTGGCGAATTGCCGCTTTTCAACTTCTTTTAAAAATACCAGTGATTTTACAATTATAATAGTATTGTGGGTTTTGACGGGATGTAATTCGACGAATGGGTAAATATATACAATTTCGTTAGTGACAAAATACATGGAAGTGTACAAAATCTCAATAATCCAAATTCAAATTTAACATTGAATATAGATGTATTTTGTATCTGTTCTTTTTTCGAGAAGAAAGAATTCGTCACACTGCTAAGGGTGAAACCATTCAATTTTACCCGGAGAACCGCCATAAATCATTATATCTCGATAGACACCGTCCGAATTCGTGAAACACATGTGGCATGAATAACAAGAAAAAAGGAATTTACTATGTAAATAAAATAATAATAAATAGATTGCATTTGACGACCCTGAACCCGTTTTTGAAATTCCCCTATAAGTTATAAGCAGATAGTATTTTTTTACGAGGTATTGTGACACAAACATCTCGAAATTCGTTTCGTAATACGAAACGCGCATAAAGATAAAATATGTAAGGCAGCCCTAGCGAAATTTGTTGAATTTATTTATAAATAGTACCGATGAACCAAGATTTTTCAAAATTTGTAAACATTATTGTGTTTAATAAGAGATGTCCATAGCACAGTAATTTTAACACATCGAAAATGTTTTATTTTCAACGAAAAAATATCGCGACGCAGCGGTGAGTCGCTGGCGTATGGAGTGAATAGGCATGTGACGCACCAGTGAGTCGCTGGCGTCCTAGTGGTTAAAGCAAAAAATGTATTCGAAATATTATCTGAAATGTTTACCATCCAAAATAAGTGATATTGTGCGTGCTGTTTCGGACTGATGTTGGGACTAAAAAAATGGCCTTTTAATTCCATGTTGACCAGTTAAGGCTTAAAACCTAATTCTTAAGGCCGTTAGGAAATTTATGAAATTGATCGCAATGAAGACACGCACTCATGCAACATATGTTTTGTTGAATACGCATGCATAGATTTCTGCTTAACCACCGCAGAGGTGCAAACTTTCGTCGGTTCCCGATGAATGTAATATTACACTATTTAGCGGCCATTAAAAACAAATTGCATATTTATATTTTATGATGTGATTATGATACAGTGCTGTCAGCAACGTATTCAAATTTACATAACAGATTGTTGTTTTCTTGGCCATGCGCGTACTCTTGGGAATCATCTCCAGAATTTAAAGAATTATTAATCCGTACGTATGTATGTATATATGATATAAAATCAGTAGGTAAAAATATTTTTTAGAAATACCTCATTCAAATATTGTTAATATATTAACAGAAATTGTGCAATATTACTCTTTTCTTTCTCAACAAATAAATGTATTGCATTGCTTACTTAAATGATCGACAAATACTGAAATATTGCATAGCTAATGAAGAATGCATTATTATTAATTAAAATAAAATTATAAATATACACCATTGTTCATATAACATTATTTAAATCAATTTTCATTAAATTTTAATTGATTGTTGTTACGAAGACTATTATGGTTGTTTTTTACAGAATTAATTTTCATAAGCGAGTATTTTGACCTTCCAAAAAAATAGTATGAAATCATTATTGCTATATTAGCATGTCCGTGATTATAACATGTCCGGATTGTATCAGATATCAATAAGTAGAAAATTACCCCGTCTTGAAAAATCAATTAACTTCTCAACTAGAGGCAAAGTATTATTAAATGTAAATTTATTTTGATTTAAAACCAACAGAAGAGATACTTTACAGCGTGTAATTAAATAGTATGGCCCATTCGGTTTATGGAGGCGGAGTTCCGTCTAGTTAAATAATGATAGGATCTTCAGAAAAATAACATGTTTGTTAAGCACAAAAAACAGCAACGCAATAAATTCCGTTGTCACAAAACAAATTGAAAAATATACAATTAAAATTACCTGAAAATAAGTAAGCGTATCTAGAGGTCAATAGAGAAAGGTATACATAAATTGTTAGTAAAAAATATCGCAATCAAAATGAAGTTGTCTTCTATGCATGCTGATAATATTCATAATTACTGAGCCTTAATATCAAATATATCCAAAATAATAGTGTTAAGTAAATTAGTAAAAAAAACTGGATCTAAAATGCTTGTAAATTAGTGCTTACCGCCGATTAACTTAGTTTCTTATTTGGTCTTTTCAGAGAGGGTTATATAATAGAATAGTGAGGATACGAGATAGCTCGGCTGTCCAATTTCAAAACCTAGTAAGTGTTTTTACAAAAAATGTTTAGGATGATTAAAAAACATGTTCATGCATGGCTTACTTTCAAATAACACAAATTTGTCAATGCAATTTTAAGTTCACTTTTATGTACACTGATTCCAAACACAATTTTGATAGCAATGCTAGTATTATGACCAATTAAAAACTGAGTTGCTAAAAAAAGAATTTCGAAAAAAAATCATTCAGTATTTTTTATTTTGCATTTAAATTGAACAGACGCGCTAGCATTTAGCTAATCGCCTTTTCCGTACACTGTTTTCGGGACCCGACAGCATAGATACGAAGGAGCGATAACTTCACAATGATCAATAATGTATGAAAGTGTCCATTTGCGGATTCGGGCCTTTTATCGCACAAGGGATTAGGGCTAAAGAATCCTAGATCGGTACCCCTTGGTTACGGAATCGGTTGGATATATTCGTATAATAAAAACACTTACTTGCACGGTGTTATTATTTCAACAGTCAATTCATGATAGAAAAACATTATATTTAAATACATATTCATAGTGAAAAATAGATGTTTCAAACAACTTAATCTAAAAATCAATATTCATTTTAATAGACAGTTCAGTGGATTTGTAAAATAAAAGTACCCTTTTCTTTATACGAATCAGTTTTGACGAAGAAAATTGCAGTAGATAATGCATTCACATCTACAAAGGTGGTGAATACTGGATGTAGGCAGTTTTGTTTAAATGCTACAAGGTAAAACTTAACGATCCCTTTGAATAACACTTCCGATACACGGTTCAATTTTCATTTTTATCGAATCCGTATTTTTTTATTGTTTTCATATTATAATCCAAATAATTATTCATTTACAAATATTCCCATATGTCAGCATATATTATATTCAGTTCTATTTTCAACCTAAAAAATAATGTAATCGTAAAACAATTTCCTGATTGAAATCAAGCAAAAAGGAAATTAAATTATACTTACATATTATTGAAATATTTTGTAAGAGGCATTACCAGTGTGGGAGGACAAACCAAAATGTATATACGGCCAACGCTCAGTTTGATTAAAAAATTGTATGGAAAGAGACTAGAAATACCTGAAAATTATGTTATGCTTTATATATAAAGCACAATATACTTACATGAATTGATATTGCTACTGTGAACTGTTATATTATGGAACAAGTAAAATTAACTCAACTAATCAAACGATTAACTACACTTTCGTAGACATTAATTTCATTTTTTAAGAATAAAACACAATTCATTTGTACTACTTCCCCATATTTATAATGATCAGGACCGGTTTCGTTCATCACGAGCATTAACAGTTGATAATGCTCGTGATGAGCGTGGATATGTGGAAGTAGTACAAATGAATTGTGTTTTATTTTTTAAAATATAATGTCTTTCCACCAAGAATTGACAGTTAACACCTTAAATGTGATTAATTTCATTTAAATAAAAATATGGCATATTTAGTAGAAAGCCAGGATTAATGTATAGTTTATTATCATAGAATCGGGAAATGATGAGTCGGCAAAGGGGTTAATGAGCAAGCGCAAGGGAGACAGGTAAACAGGTAGTCAGGTTGGTAGAAAGGTTCTTTGGTCGCAGGGCGCTCGCTGGAGCAAAGTGGAAGTCGTCAGTCGCTTCTGAATGACAGTCATTATCACGTTATTATATTCAAAGAGGGCTCCTCCGTTTATGCGGCATTTTTGCAGACGACTCGTCGAAATCAGCCCCAAGGATAATACACCAGTATGTGCCAACCTCAGGGTTGTGTGCCATATAGATACAAACTGCTAAAATCTTACAAAATTTAGATCATTTTATGAATACAGTCGGCGATGAGATTAAACTGCAATTTTGTAGATTATAAAGTTTGCTACATACTCAGTAAGAGTATAAAAAATATCGTTTCATTATAAAAGGCGCCAAAACGAAACTACAAACAAAATATTGAGTTTTTAAGACCTAAAATAATGTATTAAACTTAAGGAAGAATAGAATATTACAACTACCTAATTTTCATACAGAATTACGATATTTGGGTTTTTTCAATAAAGTAAATATATGAAAAGAAGAACGTTTTTATGCTGGTTAAATTGTACTTGATGGAGTTACGAGATTTGCACTCTGGACTGACAATATGTATTTTATACAGTGCAGCTAGATAATTTTATTTGCCGAGTCCCAATATGATTTGACTTTATGATTAAATATCACAATAACACGTCTGTGTGTGAAAATCTGAGAAAAATCCTACATTGATGGATTTTTGATTAATTAATTACACTCGAATTATCTTAAAATAATCTGGTTCATAAATTACAAAATTAATCTAAATTCTTTTCATAAATTGGTAATCCTTATAGATTTAAATAATAGTTCCAAACAAACAACTTGATTACTTTTTGCGACTTAAATTTAGCATTTAAATGATTCAAATAAAGCAATGCGTTTAATGCTAATAATTATTATACATTTATATTTTCACAACTATTTTGTTGCCCAGTTACTATATGTTGAAGACCACTGAAACATCAAAGGGCAAACGCAAGCGAATGTCACAGGGATTTTGAAAATAGTAGCGAACTATGCAAACGTTAGATTGCAATGAAAGCAATTTTAAATATGATCCATTCCATGAAACACATTGTTCAAACAAATTTTCATTTTCTTGTATATAATAAAAGCTATGCTATACATATTAGCATGTCCTGCCATATTACGGCTTAAATTCAATTTAAACATTCATTTAAAAATGATGCAATTTTTATTATGTAATCTGACATTAATATTTCGTATAAACAGAAGGAAGATCCTTTATGAACAAATAAAATTAAGAAGTAATCTTTGGGTACATAAAATTTACTGATTTTTTTAACAACACATTGAATGATATTTTTATCAATAATAATTTAAGGTTAAACGGCTATATTGACATCGTATCTTATCAAAATTGAGTGGCGTTATCAGTTTCTCAGAGCAAACAGAAAACCAATATTGTATAGATCACTTACGTAAGTTACAATACATTTTTTTCTACAAATTTGAAAGAATGGTATCCAGTTTTATGCATTGCTTGACTTTGAGAGTAATTCGAAATTATTTAATTTATTACAGATATAAAAACAGAATATTACAGAATAAAATTTGTATCCAGTATAATTTAATTTATACAAACATTAAACAAATATAGAAAGGGTTGTTTCGATAGTTATGTGTGATGTAGGATAATGCCATAACAACATTGAATGTGACATTTCGATGACCTATTCAAAGTCCCGAACGATTTTCGATATTTTCGATGAATATAACAATGAACATACAGCTAATGATTGAAATATATGAAAAATGTATTAAAATCATTTCAGTGGAAAATTTATGCTATTTTACGTACTTATTATATACGAATACGATCCTCATTCTCTCTCTCTCTTTCTTTGTACGATTGTACTGAATTATCCTACACAAGAAGACATACCTAACAATGTGTGCATTATATTTTATTTTTGGGTATATTTTACTTGATAAAAAAAATTGTACTTTCATGGAAAACATAATCTTATCTTAGACGAATATAATAAAACTGCTGCTACTGACAAGCCTCCAATAATATAATAATCCATTTATCAGTAACCTAATCTGAAATTTATCGATTTTTATCAACAGTTTATACAATTGTATTATGTATGCTGCGACACAGAAGCATTTATATTACCAATATAGACCTCTTCTTTTTTTGCATTTTTTATCTTCCAATATTTGCACCGTCGATAAAAATGACAATACTAATCAATTCAATGGCCACACGTTGTGACACAGCATTGAACGATACACCGTTTAATTCAACATTACAATGAGTGATAGCGAATTAAGAACTGCAATAATGCTACAATTTGAATATTGTGATGCTATCGGTACTTGTATATTGCTGGGACCGTTTAGTCTCTCATTTTTAGTACGGTTAGTTTATCAGTACATAATTTGTCATTATATGCTATTAATGTCTGGTTATGTACAAAAAACTGCCATATATCTACGTTTGATTTACGTCGCCTCAAGATTTAACTGAAAGTTCTATTAAGTTTTTACGGAACACAAAACTAGGTAGTCTGAATTTTAATAATTATTCACAAGTGATTTAACATGCTCACATCCAAAATGGCTAATATATTCGGAATAATCGTAAATATTTATCTCAAAACTTACCCCATTGGAATTAATACCCAACTTTGTTAGTAAAAGCGAGGTAGTTGAATCCAACCAAAAATATGGCTTAAAATCAATCAAGTAATAACTAAACTAGGTTTTACTTGAGAAATCATAAACGAATTCACATTCTGCCCTTTACCATTGTGGAATGATGTGTAATCAATCGGTTATAAATGTGTAAATAATGGAAACACAACAAAATACATCATCAATCAAGAACGAGTTTCCCGAACGACATCTCATTTTAGAAATGGAAAAGTATTTATCCAAATCAATAATGAACAATAAAAGAAAATAAATAACAGTATCTTGCCTGGGAAATTACGTAGATACATTCGTAATATAATCAATAATCCGCACACTAAATGAAAATATTTCAAGCACATTTCTTTTTAGAAAAATGATGAAATGTTAATCCTCAGTATATATATGAAACAAGATATAATTCACAATTTATTGCTAAATATTTGAAATGATACAATGACTGAGTAGAACATACTTAACCTAATAACATATTGAACCATCCTACTAAAAATATTGATTTGATTGTATATTATAATAATATTTTTGTTTGTAAGGGTGAATTTTGGCATGTTTTTATATATATTTGAACGAAGCTAATGGGGAGCCACTGTCCCCCGATTCAATGGCGGGTGGCTATGATTGAGTGGCACGACAAACGTCACTCGCCTCCGATAAATCATCTCTCCAATCACGGACGCTAATGGGATAGAATCAAATGACAAAAACATGAAAAAACTGCTTACTGGGTCCAAACCGCAACCGCTGTGTAAGTAATCTGCTAACATAATAGGTTTGTACATACAAAATTCACCGATGATCTAAAAACAAATTATTAGCTGAAAATTACTAAATTCTAGCACTAGTGATTCATTATAAGGTATGCCAAAATTCTAAGAAAGAACTTAATAACTTTGTTTCAATGGAAGGTTTTATACCTCTAAGGCATTATATATACCACTCTCTTTTTGGTCCGATTATTTTTACACAATTTAGGAATTGCACGGTCCAATGAATTGGGACCTATCTTTCATTTATCTATGTTCACTGCATCCTCAATTTTCTCGGGTGTTTTGCATGGAACGTATATCCCGTGTAAGAATAGGATTATGTCGATATGCATAAGTATTGTTTTGAGAATGACATAGTGCTACGATTTGTGGTAATACAGTGGTTGCAGGCTTTATAGTTCCAGAATTAGAGAGAGATTTTGTATATGTAATATCAATTAATTCAATAAATAACTAAATGTTGGAATATAAAGAATGATGAGAAGAATAAAAGCTGACCTGATAGTTTATAACTGGGAAAATAATATGAAAGTTAAGCTACGTTCAATATTTGTAAACCATAAACAGTGTTTTACCGTTCAACAATCACGATTTTAAATTAATAAAGCAGTAATTTGTCAGGAACGGTGTTATCTGAGATTCGTCTCCTTTGTGGCCGATAGAATGGGCGAGGAACATGTACAGCGGTGAGTACATCATCATTAATTATTTTTTATGAAAGTCATATGTTTCTGAATTTTTCGTTTAACCCAACATACGAAAGGTTAAATAAATATACGAATAGAAAACGCCCAAATAATGTTTTAATTAAAATAAAGACACGCAGAAAACATGTGCCGCGTGAGCCCTGGGCCAGCAATGTACATATAATATTAATTCATACAAGGCAAACACACGCATGACGGCGATAAAAGTACAATTTGATTGGAACATTTTGGAACATGTCACGACTCACTCGTATAAAATAGTACAGCTAACCAAATTCCCTTCGAATTTTGTAAGCACAGCCCGATGATGTTGCTGGCATGTTAATCCGTGTTGCAACGAGAATGTTGGAGTTGCCAAGAAGAAAACCTTTAATAAATATGAATTTGTATAATATTAATGTACTAAATATTTTGATTCTAATCCTTAGTGGATTAAAATAAAAAATTATACACGAATTGAGGAAAATTATACAAGATTAGATTTAAATATTTAGTATCGTAATAATTTTCCATAAATTAGCTTTGCTCGCTAGTTGCAACGGCTATATGTCTTTTCAATACATCGCCTATACGAACGTACTCATGGATTCATTCTTTTTTTCTTAAACGAATCCGTGTTCTTGGCAAATCTTTTATTATAATATAAGTTGATTTTGTTTTTTTTTGATGTTTTGGTGCGCATAGGTCTCAGCTAAAACCATGATTCCTTTTTAATTGATAAATAGCATAGTCATAAGTGTTTGGTGCCGAGCGGTGTTTGCTTAGTTTAGAAATAATTGAACCATTTCCCAAGACATCCGTTTGCTGTCCACTGCCGATTACGGGTGAGTATAATATTGTTGAACACTGGCAACAAAATTCATAACTCAACTAATGCATGATCAATGAGTTGTGTAATGATTTAGGTATCATCCGAAATACTGAAAGGTACATCCCGAGCCCCGACCGCATGACGGCATGCATGACTATGATGGATCGCGACCACAGACAGGGATCAAAACAACTCCGCGGTGTGGCGAACGACGGGAAACGCTGCATGCACTTTTGCCGGTGCAACGCTTTTCAAAATATATTTAATACACCATCAAACCAAAGCCATCGATTCAGTTTTCGAACAATTTAGGCGATTACTCCAGTAGCTTTTAAAATTATGAATTTGATAAAAAAAAACCATATTTCTAAAAAAATATATCACGAACACTGAAGTAAAAACATATGACATTTTTAATGAATCCAAAAATTGATTGATGTATGAATGTATAGTTTAATTAGCGGAATTGGAATTAAACATTTTATTAAAGTGCTTTTCAGAATCACATTACACTAAAAAATTAGAAGCGTGTGTATTTTCGATGAATTCCGCAGTTACTTTGTGGGATATTATTTTTAACATAGTGATAACGTTGTTGTTCTCCTTATTATAAGACAATACATGACACGTGTTTCGCTACTTCCGAAAGCATTTTTCAACATAATCTATCATAAAAATATTATGATACATTTAGTCTGAATATATGATTCTGATACTCTGATAGACGTAATAAGAGGCATGCATAGTTGCACATCAAGTAAGAATCCCAAATTATTAATTTTATATTGGAGAGGTATTAAAAAACTTTTATTATTAAATTTACTGAAATAAATTTTGTCAAATAATGACGTTAAATAAAATCTTAAAATCATAAAAAACGATGAAGGAATTACTGACAATTTCTTCATAAAAACGTAAATTAATTAAAGAGTAAGTATTGTCTTACCGGTGTTATAGCATAATCACTTACTAGAAAAAAAGACTAAAACGACCGCTGTAAAAGCAAGAAGTTTATAGATAAATAATATTATTTAAAAAATCAAGAAAAATATAGCAAAGCGAGTGTCAACTTTCATAAAGATATCTTAATCCTTTCCTTCTCTTGTCTATGTCTTTCAAAGACCCTTTTAAGTCTTAATCCGGATTTTCTCCGGAATGTTAAGCCTCTCTTTTCGTGGGACGAGCCAAGATGGCGGGCTAAACGTGTTGTTTTAGCCCATGCAAGTCCGAAAGATGTCACGCGTCTACTTCTACTTAGTGTGGAAATTCTACAGTATCCCTAATCCCAGACGCTTAGCCTTCGAGCGGAGCTCTCTGATACCTGGCCTAGACAAAGCTGAGAAAAATGACATGCAAGCCTTCTTTCTAGCTTTACTGTTTTGACAGAATGTGTCAGGATTAGTTTTCCTTGAACGATTTAGAGGAAAATCAAAACGTGTGAATATCTACTAATCTGAAATTATATGAACGCTCATAAGTAAAGAATCCAAATATATTTTTAAAAAGTTTTTTTACAAAAGTTAATCTTAGAATTTAATATAAACGATGTAGGTATTATAGTTGCCAACATAAATTGGTCCAAAGATTATTACATTATTGTAAATTAATTATTTTGTAAATAAAAACACAATTAAGTTGAAAATGCACGCGATCAGCGAACCGGTTCTGATTATTAGATTAAATCGTAAAATAAGAACAAAAATTGTGTTTTCATTTAAAAAATATACTGCCTTTCCACCAAGTTGACATAAAAATGGTATTATTGCTAGTTATGTTTTTTTTCAAGAATGAGACTACAAAATTATGCGAAATATGTCCTTCTTCCATTATTCTTTAAGCAAAATCGATTTTTTTGTTTTAAGCAGAGATACCTTTTATCCGTTTGCAAAAAGAATAAAGTAATTGTCGCATTTAAAATAAGTTTCGTATAAACATAATGATATTATGAAAAAGCCGTGCAAACGTAAAACCGGTGACAAAAAAAGCCTTTAGCACGTGAAATACGATTTTATCGACGTACAGTGAGAGCGACACCGTTCGGGTGTCACAACAGGGCTCGATCGGACAAATGATAGGATTAAAATGTAACAAAGCTTTGAATAATCCGCTGTCCAATCAAATGAGCAAATCTCATGCGGGTGGGTAATTTTCAAGAACATTTCAGGTTCCCATATGGCGTCTGAATACAAAATGTTGCTAGGGCGAAATCTTTTCTTTTCAGTCAGTTCGCAGAATACCATTTTCAATCCGCAGAATACAAACTCTATATGCGGGCTGGCAATAGTAACAACTGATTCATCTAAATACAAATAGAAGTAATATTATTTTGAATATCACAATATAAATCAAATGACACATTATAAATGAAACACCGTAATAATAATTGTGTATGCTTTTATATAATATAAGCCTGGTTTGTGGTGCAGTGGTCAAGGGCGTTCCCTTCGGATACGGTGCTCACGGGTTCGAATCCCAATACGGACAATTTCATAAATTGATTTCGATCAATTTATATATGAATTTTTTTAATGTCTAGAATTCCCTCTCACCCATCCTATCCTAATAACGGGAAGTAGCGAGAGCGATTAGCAAAGTTCATGTAGAAAAACTTTTATTGAGATACTCCGTTAAGAGTCCGTATGTCCACATTGGGAGCGGATGTGGTAAAAAAATGCTTTTATAACTTTTAAATAATACTAAAGAGTAACATGTTTGATCGCTGATTTTAGAATAGAGACAACTAAAATTTACATCACCTCTAAAATGAAAAGAACATCACATACTTGAGATGCATTATATTTATCAACATGTTTGTAAGCAAAAATTTGAATAAAACGAAAGCGCAACAGTCGCAGGAATGTATTATAAAGCGCTGATAATAATAACGCATAATAAGAATTAGTCTCAAGAAAACATTGTGAAAATAGTCCGACTCAAATACTTGCAATACATCGAAGATGTTTTGTAAAAAATAATTGGATTGGAAAATGAAGTTGGAAGGATAATATGCTCGTAAATCCGTCTGACGGTAAATTACAAACACTCATAGTCGAGTACCTAGTAGAGATAAAGCCTCAACTGTTGCAGTATTATGTGCAATGCGGTTAAACGCAATTGCATTAGATCCACTCGCACGAGTGAAACGAGTAGATGCACTGCAATGCAGCATCCACTTTGTTCAATGAATGACAGTGTGAGTACGTAGATACTTAACGTAGAGATTACACTGTTTGTCTAAATAAAAGTAGAAAGACGTTAAAAATAAAAATGCTTTTTAATTCAACTTACCAGATTGCGTTCTTAGCGATTTTAGGGTCAAATTATAACTATTGCAGTATCAATAATTCATAGAAGTCACCACTTACCTGAAACAAACAGTAAATATTTATTAATATTAGTTTTAAATCATATCGTGTAATTAACATACACCTGATGAGATATTTGTTTAACATACTTACAACGATGGCTAACATCTGATTGAAAAATAGACTATGAGGAATAAACCATAACGTGGTATGAAAGGAAAGTATGTTTATGTTACCGATTTGAACATTTACCTTTCTGCTAACGGCAAAGGTAGATAGATAACAATGGGATATCTAACAATAGGGAACATCCCGAGCAATGAATTTCTCTACAACAATGGCTTGCAGTTAGCTATTGGACAAAATTTTACACGAGAAGTAGGCATGTGTTTATTCAGCTCATGAGAATATGCATACAAATTATGTAAGCCGAGAGATAAGAAAACATGTTTATATTTAACGATATTTTAATTTATGGGAAGACAAGATAATACATCAACCCAAGTTAATTATTTAACACATATAATTGGTATGTATTTATAGTTAACTGTTGAGACAGTAGACATAAAAAGAAACCGATAACTAAGACTGGAATATACCATAATAGGTAGTTGACATTTTTCATGATTTTCAATTATGTAGTTACAGAGTAACTAAGCAAACTGCAGCCCGCCGCTTATTTTTATGAGGCCCGCAAATAATAACTAATATAGCGAATAATACATTTTACTTGTATATGCCTATTGCCTAACAATGTACAGGAAAGAAGTTAATTGTGTCAATTGTGTGTTATAAATTATTGAACGCTACGATGCCACAACAACGAATGATCATAATACTCTTCAATTCTGTCACAGCTATATGAAGTCGTCAATAAGCCACAAAACAATGAGTGCGCTCGTTGATCGTTTGTTGCACAAACGACGGGATTCTATTTCGAAACAGTTGTAACGATTTTATACAGAAGGAATGCGCTTCTGTCTCCGTTTCGATGAAGATTTTTTTCAACATAAAACGTTACTTATATCGGGTATACAGATTTTTTACACATGCCATTAAAAAATCATGAAATAACAAGTTAGAATCTAAATATAAACGGTAAATAAAAATCATGTAATAACTTGGTTGGATTATCGACAGCAATTAACAAAATCATATACCGTCGGTAATAATTTACAAAACGAATCAGTAAAAAATGATAAACGGTAAATAAAAATCATGAAACAAAAATTGTTGGTATCTTGGTTGGATTAAATTTTTTTGTGAATTACTGACTATTTAATTGTAATACCGTTTTGTAAACATGTATTAGTTTAATTTAATAACAAAAAGAATGACCGCTTATTCAATTTAATTACCAAATTGAATTGAATTATATTATATATTGACCAAATCAATACAGGTTAATCAATTTGATTCATTTGGTGGGCATTGAGATATGGATAAATATACCAGTCAAAAAACAGTCTTTATAAAAAAATGCACTTGACTAGAGAAAAAAAACATTATCCGCATCATAGCATAAGACAGAAATAAATACGATAGGCAATGTAATTGATAATCTTTAAATTATTTAAAATAGGTGTCATACATAATATGTAGAGAATATGAGGGCAGCTTTTTAATCGGGTTGTTTAAGTTTTATCAATGTTAGTATGTAATAGTTATTTTGCAATATATCAATATCAAATACATAGCCCTTAATATTAAAAATGTTCTAAATATGATGTAGCTCAACAAAGTAAAATTCAATTGAATAAATTGAAGTTAAAATTTAATCTTATTTCTTGTGTGAGAATTTCCAGTTTTTTTTAATGCATTTTTTTACTAAACTTATTACAATCAAATTGGAATAGGAATCGACAAAAAAACGTTTCCATATATTAAAGTTGGCGAACAATATCAATTTTGCCCACCGACGCAGATATTTTATTTCAGAATATGTAAAACGTTAAAGAAATTAAACCTCTGTTAAAAATAATTATAATTTTGGTGAAATGTATTACTTATTTAACATCAATCTATATAGGCGGATTGAGAGTCACTTCTTTGTAGTATGCGAATGGGGAGTCCGAGAGGGATGCAATCATTCAATTCCTCAGCGAAAGTCTACCTGCGTTGCACTCTAATGGCGTCAGAATGATTGACGGGTGTCACCGAGTGAATTCGGATTGGGACTGGAATGATGATAATGATGAAGACGATGAGTCAGCGATTGTTAGTTTACTGTGGCGCTATACGTAAACAAGGCATACTTTATTTACTGCTTTTACAAGGGCTTGGGAGTCTGAGGAAATGTCTACTATTTCATAAGAATTTAGAATTTGGATGATTAAGATGCTACATTTTTTAATGGAATTTTTACAATAAGAATTGTGCCGTGCCGCCTACGACAATTAAATTATTGCTTGTTCATAACACAGACTCACTATCTATAGATTATCATATTATTTTTAATCATTATTCGCTAAAAATGTAAGCTAGTAGTGAAAATAGATGCGCGATTTAACAATGAACTTAATTTGTATTATATTTCACATCAATTAATTAATCAGGTAAATATTATCAATTTCTTACGTTTGAAATTTATGAAATGAAGTGTGTCAAGAAGTTCTCATGAAACTTAAATTTACGAAAAATTGAACCATTTCATTATTTTTATTGATAGCGAGAATACAAATTTGCACAAGAAACCGGATGATGACTTTTTCGAGAGCGATAAAACAGACGAATTCGAAATAAATAAATACAGATAAAGTAAATAGTATTTATTCAAAGGCTGTGCTTAGTTAGATAAAATGACGGTATTCCTTTGTGACTTATCGCACAAGTTGGGTACGGTGCTAAAGCAGCCAAAACGATGCCCAAATAAATATTACGAAAGCTTTTATTCTGATTTAAATCTTTAGAGCAGTATGGGGGTGAAGAAAACATGCATAAGCGATAACACGGCCGATATGTCGTTTCCTTATCGGCCACCAGCTATTTCTTTGGTTCTATTTTATTTAGTTGGCGTCAACATAAGATATAGTTTCGTTTTGTCTCGAGTTTGGAAAAAAAAACAATAATTTATACTTGCCAAATGATAAAAAAACCCAGTTTTGAAAAATATACATATCGGCTTACAACTTTATGAATTTAATCTTTTCAAGCTTTTGTCTCACCTTAATGGCAAATCTTAGATAACATGTATTTCATACATCAACTATCAGAACATTCTTTGAAGCATGACCCCCAAAACTGATATAAGTTTGTAAATATTTGAAATCCATTAAATATACTAATTTTTTTGAAATAAGATTTCAGTCGTCGAATTGAATTTGAGGTTCGAATTTCGATTTTTTGTTCGAATAGCTAAGCATAATAACCCCCGATTTCATCAAGCAAAAAAATATATATACAAATATGCTAGAAATCATGTTATTTATATGAGACCCAGCCATTTGCCGCGTCTTCGCAGATTGATTCGCAGTATTTATTATATGTATGGATTTTTAGCAAAATAAAAAATATTTAAATACGTTTCAGAGAAAGCTTCACAAGTTCCACAGCGATAGAACTGATAAGGTTTCTCAAGTTGGGGAAAAGTTACCAGGAATCGCGTAACCATAAATCATTTGCAGGCGTGTCGCCCTGCTATCTTACAACTCGGAACGGGAACGCTGAGCTCAGATTTCCGTTTCTAGGATCTGCAGTCGATAAGAGAGCCTAATTTACTGCTCCAAATTGAAATATCCTTATCTAGTTGCAATGGAATAGAGGACCGCACCATAAATCACCTAAAACTGGTAGATAGTGGTGCTCCACATAAGGCCGTATAATATTCTACGCAGTGCCAATTAAATGACATTGATTTATTGACACGAACTGGAAATTATAAATGTGTAAGTGATAATTATTTATAACAGAGAAAACTCTATTCATAATATAGTGAAAAGCATATAAGAAAATAAAATAACGCGTAAAACATTAAAATACACAAAATTTGTACTACAATTTTAATTTATAATATTACCAATCTGAGCTGGCTGAGTGAAGCCAAACATAACAACAAGTTTAGCAGAGTAAAAATAACGAGCGTTTGACCGTAAACATTACGGCGTAATGTCATTAAGTTTGGAATAACTGTGAAGACGACTTGTTTCTGTTAATATTTTTAATATAAAATAAATTCTTCGGGGAAGTTTATGATTTTTTAAAAACAACCACCATTACCGTCTTAGATAACAATTTGAAGAATTGATTAATTTTGAACTGGCAGATTAAAACCTAAACAAAGGTATGAGTAAGTATTTACAATAATACTTATATTTCATCACAATCGAGAGAAAATGGTCGCGTCGATTTGTGGCGTATCACGAATTCCATTCATACCAAACGCCTACTGTCAAAGACAGAAGGGCTCTATTAAATATGTGCTGGGCACGTATTGCGTGAATGTCTTCTCTTGGCAGGAATTCGAATAAGGCGAACGGTGACCAGTGGCCATGCAGAAGCCTTTTAATAAACGAAAACTACTTCATTAATCATTTAGGGCACCGGTCTTATCGCGTTAAAATGAGAATCTGGTAATGTTGGGTATTAATTATTAACATTATTCATACTACCATTATGAAATTTAAGTGAAATTGAAATTTAAAATTGCCTTATGAAATGCAAAGTTCATTTTGAATTTTACACAATTAAATTGATCAATAGCGTTACTAAACTTTGGACCTCTGAGGATTTTCCAAGGGACCATTACCACTGAGTGTAGTTTGTTACAAATATTTCGGCACGTCTTCCGCTATGAGCTTAAAAATGAATAATGCATCTCCAGCAATATTAATTCATATTCTTAAGATTTTTTGTTAGTAAAATAATGCATAGATGAAAAAGAATGCAATTTTTAGCTTAAAAATGAATAATGCATCTCCAGCAATATTAATTCATATTCTTAAGATTTTTTGTTAGTAAAATAATGCATAGATGAAAAAGAATGCAATTTTTTTTTGTAGAAATTTGATTTTTACAAACTTTTGTTGTCATTAGAGATTTGTTCTGTTAATAAAAATTGATGTGAACGCACTATGCTTCATTGACTTCAGATTAACCCACCATTTAGTTTAATTTATACAATGTCAATAAAACCTATACATTCATGTAATAGAAAGAACACAGATTAGCAATAAAAAGAGTTTGCAATGAGCCGCAATGTTAAATTGAAAGGAAAATAATACATTAAAAACGAGCAAATAACAGACAGCATTCCATCTATGACCAAAAAGCTCTCGCATGTAACCGTTACCGCCCGAGACCTATAAGAGCTTTGAATTTAGCCGATTTTCGATAGAAGTCTACATAAAACACGCAGCTTGCAGCCAGTTTTGTAAGGGTAAAAATGTAAACCATTGTCAAATAGTGTCCCGCGGGTTTCTTTGTTACGTCAATTAAAGTCGATATTTTGGCGGTAAATTAAAGATCGCCATGCTATACCTAAATATAATATATAAACGCACATTTTATAGCAGTGTTTAGATGCTTTTAATTTTAATTAATGGATCGCTCAGCGATTCTTATCATATCGACTGTGTTTTGGCCGACTGATCAAACCCTTAAAAATACGAAAATGAGTTAATGATTGGATTTCATTTTAAAGACGACAGAGCAGGTCTCGGCCAAATGATGTGAATTAGAAAAATAAATTGACCACTTTTTCGAAGGGAAACATAATTTTACATTATTTACAGGAGTGCATTTCAAAGATTCATAACGCAACTCACCATAAATATAATGTTTTCGGTAAAAATAGTTTTTACTCTCTCCTGAAAAATTTCAATTTTGAGGGTTACATTAATTGGCAAAAACACTGACAATATAATATACACCGATCCTACAAACCACGAATGGCCACACTATTAGGTTCATTAGGAGACTTGCATCTGAAGGCAATTATGGCTGCTGGATTGTGGATTATTTATTTACAAGTATAAATGTCTCCACGGGCGACCAACTGCTATAAAGAAACACAATATGTATGCCACAAACGAAAAGTGATTTTTCATAATTTGTCTATAGATTTTCATGTGTAACAAAAATAAAAATAGACTTCATTTCACAATACTTTTAAAAATAAATTCTTAATGTAAAATATTTGTTTGTCACAAGTTTTTCATTTTAATAATGCAGCATCACGCAGGTGTAATACTACAATATTATTCCTCAACATTCAATGTAGGCACTTTAAGGGATTAAGGTTAAGCCACCAACCCCGATCGATGTTTTCAAACTTGTGATCTACTTGTACAAAGTTTCATTAGTATGTACAAATGTGGCATGGCGTGACTATCCTACTGTGACCTCAGGTGTTGTAACAGCTTGCCACGCGAGGTTCACCGTGTATATAGTCCTAATCAAATTCGCATGCAACACAACCTTACAGCGACTACCGGCTTGCCGTGCAGTTCAACATTCCAAGTTACTTAATTGAAAGGTGCGACAACAGAATAGTTTTAACAACATAATCATTGGAGTAACAGTAGTTTAAATAGTTATACACGAAGTTAGTTATCTAGTTATTGACATTTTTTAATATTTTTTATTAGAATAAGTTTGAGTGCAGCGTGTCCATTTCTGTGTGAAACAACATTAATATAACTAACCACTTGGATGCAATTGCACCGGCTTAATTCGAAATAGATAATGCAGAGGCCATAACCATAAACTTTTAGGGGTACGAAGGCACAAGATAATTGTCTTAATAGAAACGGGTGTGTAACAAGAATGGGCGAAATTATTTGGGGATTATGGGATAGGGATTATCCCCTTTCATGGTTGGTTAGGCACAAAAACTTAATTGGTTTGGGTCTTCCGCACCGCTGTCGCATTTTAGCGCAAGTATTCTAGTAACAGCTTAGAAAACACAGAATGTGAAAACGAATTTTATAGATGGGTGTATTTGCTTCACGGATGCTTTAGGGCCAATACCAGATTAAATCTTGCACAAAATTAGGTTACATACCGAACAAACAACACAGAGCTTTACTCAATAAATAACAATACGATTAATATTTCGATAAATTTATTATTACTTATTGTGGGTTGGGAAAAAGTTAAAAAGTAAAATAACTAAATTAATGGATGTTCATAGTTACTTTTAAGGTGTTAACTGTCAATTCTTGGTGGAAAGACATTATATTTTAAAAAATAAAACACAATTTGTTTGTACTACTTCCACATATTTATAATGATCAGGACCGGTTTCGCTCATCACGAGCATTATCATCAGTTGATAATGCTCGTGATGAGCGAAACCGGTCCTGATCATTATAAATATGTGGAAGTAGTACAAACAAATTGTGTTTAATTTTTTAAAATAGATGTTCATAGTAATTAATTCCTTCACTTTTAAAGTGTTAACTGTCAATTCTTGGTGGAAAGACATTATATTAAAAAAAAAAATGAATCGGAAATAACAAAGATCCGTTATATCCGATTCATTAATTTGTATTATACCTGTAATGTTATTTTTATATTTTAACTTGTAAGAATTGATTCTGTCTCTACAATTTTTGTTTTTCAGATATAAAAATTTGATGGATGCTCATAGCTGCTCTGCTTTCTCCACTTATGATGGCTGTTTATTGTGAATTTAATTACATACTTAATATTTGATTGTTTTTAAATGGTTCACTTATTTTTTTTATAATTTTTCATATCCATTATTTGCCTAAGCATTAGTAAAGTTATTAAAATTTTTTGTTCAGCTAATGGACTTTCAATGTAGCTATATTTGTGATTTCAGATTAGTATTTATTGATTTGTTATCCATAACATTTTAATTGTTAACTATTTTATTTGATTTATGTATAATTTGTTTTCTAATTAGTAATTTCTTGTCTTAGCTCATGAACCATTAGTTTTATATACCTTCACTTTTACACTCAATTTTATATAAATAGACCTGTTATGTTTGTATTTTTATCAGTTGATAATGCTCGTGATGAGCGAAACCGGTCCTGATCATTATAAATATGTGGAAGTAGTACAAATGAATTGTGTTTTATTTTTTTTAAATTAATTCTTTCTTATCATCAGCTTCATTCATCAGATCATTGTATTAGTTTTTTTTTTTAATATCAAACCCAACTTGTTAAATACGATAAAACGGATTGAAGACAACGCGATGAAGAAATTTAGATAAGAAGTCGATGTAAGAAACTTTGCCTGGTAATGTTAACATCAAGAGAAATAGAACGAAATATTCGTATTCGAGAATAATTTGTGAACGGAGTTTGCACATCTGCTGTTGATTTTTCTAAAGAAATTCAACGCCCTCGGCTGAAATCGTGTTAATTATAATGATAAATGAATCCTCAAAGCCCATGTTTTTAAACTCAATACAGGAAATTCCTTGTCCAGATATAACGAGGAATACAACAAAATACTGAGTTTCAAAAAAGAATCGTGTCATTTATTTACGGGGAAAATTTAAATTTGAACGTAGGCTTCGTTCGATAATCGACTCAGTATAAGGAATAGCCTGTCTAACTAAATACGAAGAATTTGTTAAAAAAAAAAAGAAAATTATTTTAAAACACGTTCGATTAATTAAAAAACAAGATTCACCAGAGTGAATTATTTTAGAATAGTTTAAAATAATAATTCAATAGCAAAAATAAACTAAACCGAGTGTCCCAATTAATAAACCTGCCGTCTATCAACAGCAAAGATTAAGCAGGATAATCGTTGCAGACCCAATGCAAACAAAAAATGCACGCGCAACTTGGGCTACCGTTCTTTTGTGAAGCAACATCAATAAAAAAACAAACAAGAAACGAAAAGTATTTGGTTTCAGTTAAACGCCAGGTAAACACGACAATGTGGATATCTCAAAATGATTATTATTACAATATAGATTCGCCAATTTTAGTGCTATATTATTTTGAATATTTTAATTCAAACATCTAGATTTTTTTACATGCTTTCGGATATATTTTGCCTTCGAACAAGCGCTGTAAATAAATAATACACGCACAAAATTATAGGTCCTCCTGATATTCCTGGACATAAAGTAGTTATATAGTTAAATAATACAATAAAAATAAATGTAATTCTTAATAACGAACCAAGCATAATGGATGACATTACCTACGTCCGATCATATTATGAAGAATGATAAATGTCGTAAGTCTAAAACAGCTATTCTGGGAGATGGCTTCGGGATTCCAAGAAACACAATAATTATTAAATTTGAAATATTGAGATTTTGTACATTTCCGTGTAATTTGTCACTAACGACCCGGGTTTCACCTTTCTGCATCTTCAGGCATTCGAGCACACGAATGGACTCGAATTGAATTCATGTGCTCGAATGCCTGAAGATGCCAAAATGTGAAACCCGGGTCGTTAGTGACAAAATACATGAAAATGTACAAAATCTCAAAAATTCAAATTTGATATTGAAATTCCATCAAGCACCCTCAGTCGATGTCTTAAATTGTACAACAATTATTGTTTTATACGTTTGTCAGATCTTTAGAACCGCATGATCAAAGGTATAATACGGATAAACATGTATTAAATTTCGGAGTCTATAGAGCAACATATGCTCAGGGTATCTAGTGACGCGGAAACCCAATATCTTCGTGTTGGTTTATCACTAATTAGTCAAGGGCACGTATTTGAGTTTGCCAGACAGGTATTGATGTTATTGGTGACACCCAATATGCCATCACTGCGGAGAAATCGTGGCGCTTGTAAAAAAAAGAAATCGACTCTTTTGGCCCGCTGGGCATATGTTGTATAAAAAATCGCATCCCCGGGTGATGCGATACTTCAACACATTATAATGTCAACATTAACTTTTATTTTTTTAAATACACCTGTAATTATAAACTACAGAATACATCACACAAGTACTGTACACTTGTGACAAAAACGGTTAATGTGTGAAATTATGCTTTCATACTTAACCTTTAAACGCCCGCGGATTTGCTTCGTTCAGTGCCCAATGATCGATCCCGTCCGACGTACGGGAACATTGATTATGGCACATTTCGCGATCAGAATACACTGATATGTGATAAAAGAATTCAAAATATGAATATGAGCTTACTCGTACACAAAAATTGACTGAGATACTGAATCATAATTTTATTTTCGGATGCAATAAATATTTTTGTCATAAGTAATACAAACATCTGCGTTTCGGGGTCGTCGATATTCACATGCCAAAAGTGTTATGTATAGACAAATGTTTCAAAAATTGACATGTGAAATTTTTTTTTGATCTCTGTGTGATTTAAAGGTTTTGATTGTATTTTAGAGTTTTAATCCTCTATTTATTTAATAATTTTACAGCATTCATTTTAATTTTGGTGTAATCTTTATAATTTTAATTCTTTAACTTTAGTGTAAAAATATATAAATTGTGAAAAATAGTGAATAACGCTTTTCTAAAATAAGTTGACTAGTTTTAGAAATATTATTTTAATGATAGCTAAGGGTCACGCAATAATTGCACGAAAAATGCTGGGGCTGTGGGCTAATCCTATTGCGCACATCGAACGAGCGTGTAAAAGTTAAAATTGACTCTTCTAATTAGATAAATACCTGCGTAGTATCAAGTTCCTATGTGGATAAGCTGATGTTATAAACACAGCATATGGAAGTATAATTCATGAGTCTTCCAATAAAATCACTTTCCTGTAGTTAGCAGTAGTAATACTTGAAATTGTTAAAAGTGTGTTGTTGTTTTTCTTAATACTTTACCTATATTCTTTGTACCAGTATTTGTTCGTAGACGGCGGTTCTCTACTTGCATGATTTAACTTAGGTAATAATACTCCTGGATTTTATTTGGTTCCAGTTGAACCGGACAAGCACGTAAATAAATTCACGAAGCATGTCATAAATAATATTTATAGTATTATTAGCCCACAAGGAAATATATTAACCAGCATAAGATTCTAGGTTTTTTTATTGGATTTAACGACTCCAATCTATCATTCAAAATGCAAATATATAGTTACCATAAACAAATAAACCGCAGAGTAATTGCAGACATTTCCAATTAAACAATGACAGGGACTGACAGATTATAGCATTGGGCTATTATTATTTTAAGACTCCGCCCCGCTTGAATTTTAGAATGAACAAAAAAAAACTATCCTTTACCACCCATGTGAGTCACGAGAAATTTACTGCAAGAGATTCGCAGTTCGAAGCGAGATTTCCTGCATAGTTAATTTAATACGAAAACACACGCGAAATTTCATGTTTCTTCTCTTTTCCGAATAAGTCAATATATATTCTATAGTCGAATATATATATAGAGAATATACCTATCTTGTTCTACGTTCTATAGTATATATATTATGTGTTATTTCATATAAAGCATTTTAGCCACCTTTGATATGTCTCGTTAGAAGAAAACTAATAAAGTGTGGTGTCTACTGGTGGTAATATAATATTATAACGTAGCGCGTGACGTAAAGTTATAACAATGTTAAGTTTGTATAACATGATATTACACGAAGGCCGGATGGGGTGGTTACGAATCTCCTGTCTCAAATAATCTATTATTTAATCAACATATAAGACTATACTAATTGAAATACCAGCTTGACCGATAAGATATCGCCTACTCCGTCAATACAATATCTTCGATCTTCGATCCAAAACGGCGTTTTCGATCACTCCGTTGACACCAAATTCAGTCTTTGAAAATATGATCTTAAAAAAATTGTGAACAACCAATATAAAAATCCATAGCAACTCATAAAATTGTATTCCATCGACACTTAGGTAGAGAAAAGATATAAATGAACATGGCAAAAGGCTATCCTTTAAATATATTTTCAATACGTCTTTCCTTATTCTGCTGTAACTACGTTGATTGTATATGTAATGCGATTTTCACCCATCCGTTAAAACTTTTATTGCGGCGATAATGTTTACCACCAGGTTTTATGAATCTTAAACAGCTCTTATTGTTTGTGTGTTTTACCATCTAATTATATTTTTATAGTGGCGGGACGAAGCCAAACAGACCCTGTGCAGTGAGTTCGGTCTATGTACATATATCTAACCAATTACATACATCCCTGCCGCATGTTTACGATTCACCCGTTATTCAAACATTGCCGAAACGCCATGACAACCTTATATCCTTAAATTCTGGGTCACTCATCTTACTTGTAATAATAGCTTTGAGCTGAAATGTGATTGAAAATTTACGACACTTTAAGGAGTTCATCATTGAAGCGTACAACCTTTTACAATAATTCAAAATATATCATTGAGAAAATGTCTAGATCAGTCCCACTTTATCACAATATTCAAGTAAAAGCTAAGCTTCAAAGATACATATTGTTTATATATGGTATTAAATGCAAATGCAATGGATTTCTTGAAATAAGGACCTGTTCATAACTATTGTTGAATACAGAAGAACTCGGATACAATGAGGAAAAGATATTATTACGTTGCTCTCACAAGGGTTGCATCTTCGCAATACGCAATGATGTTATTGTCCACTCGGATATTATAACCCCCCTCCTGCCCTGTGCTAGATACATAAAACGCCACAATGAGGAACACTGGTCTAAGCGGAGAACGCGAAATTTAATATAGAGCTATTGAGATATTGTATGGTAGATAAAAAAAAGTTAGGATAAGCTGTGTCCGACGCAAAGGCTTGCGGAGAATGCACACAAAATTCGATTTAGTCTTTGATTAAAGAAAGAAAATTTGTTCAGATGTTATTTGAAGGTACATACTATATGTAATGAGTAAGTAGATGACAAGAATAGAAACTTTCAAGATTTCAAATAAAAAGCCTTCCGCTCGGCTTCGCTGCATCCACTGTTAATTATTTAAGTTAATGACTGTATTCCAAATTCTATTTTAAATTTAAAAACATTCAAGCAATTTATATTGCTGTAACTTTTAATTAAAATAAACATGTACCATGACAACACATGAAGTGTTAGCTGTTATCTAAAAAAACAATCTATATTAACCAATCACAATTGCTGTGATGTTATTTTTCATATATGTATGTACTTAATTTCCACAGGCAACTAGTTACGCAAGAAAAGTATCGTGCATTAAAGAAAGTGTTCAGCAATTTAAAACAATATCTATTACCCTATTAAAATAAACATAGTTCAACCGGAAGTGATATGCACCTATGTTGAAACTATGCGTTATTTATTGACTACGAAAATCATTGTGTTTAGTATCATCAGTAGTGCGAAGAGTCCTGAGGATGAGTTCCCACAAATCGTATTGACGACAGACTTGGTTAGGGTGGTAACATTAAAATGATTCACAAGCACAATTTGATTTGCAGATCGCGACCAACGAGGCGTTGCGAATAAACGACAGGAAGCGTTTCCACGCAAGACTGCACCAAATAAGCCTCAAATAATTTGACTATGTGGATCGGTACCCAATAACGATTCCCAAACTAGCAACCGTAACGCCATTCTTATCATATCATGACGTATTTTCCCAGGAAAAGAATAAACAATGTTTACAAAAAAATGTTAAAACATTACTGATATTTACATACATAAATTACATGAGGGTAAAATATTCATGGAGATTTGTAGATATCGTAATTGTTACAAAATAAATTTATATTCATGTCAATCAGATGTCAGATATTCTGGTATCACGTGCTACGGTTAGAACAAATGACACCGAAGAAACAACAGTAGCTAGTCTGAAGATCTTCAAAGAAGCGAAACACGTGTTAAACAGTAACACAACCTATTGATCGAATTGGAATTTATTTGGTAGAACTCCATTATAATTGGGTAAAATAAGCATTTAGTTCTACAAAATTTCATTGGGTAGTTAGATATTAGGTAGATGATAGCTTTTTCGTTGATAGCTATTAGTTTTGAGGATGGCGTTAAGCCGAAATAGCTATCAACTACCTAATAAAATTTTGTAGAACAATACTTTGATATTTTACCCTATTAGTAACACAACCAGTAGAATAATAAGGTTATCAATTTTAATTTTATATTATTTCACAAAGCAAATTATAATAATAAATTAATCAATATAATTTATAGTTACAAATTCAAATGGCAGTTCTCATAATAAAAAATACATATATTGAACTATTGATTGCAGGCTATTTCATTTAGTTTTTTTCTTTTCTTAAAAACAGTACTATTTTGACATTTTTACGCAATTATTTCAAATATGTTGATTTTAACTTTCACGTCAACTTCCAATTAAACTACTAAGTTCTAATATTTAAGGAGTAACTTACACCTCTGCAAATTAATTAAAATGGAAACCAGCGTCGTGAAGATTTAGCATTCAGCATAGTTGCCGCACAGAGTTAATGCTTGGATTTCGTTAGTTGCAATTACAGCGATTTCCTTTTAATGCAAGACAGTACAGTAATTAGTAGTAGTGTGAACGTAAGTCTACCTGAGGCGGTGAGGTTGTCTCATGTGCCAGGCTGATAGACTTCCTCGTTTGCGGCAAGACAGAAAATGTTCAATGACCAAGTATGGAATAACATGGTAGAGTGGTGCTAAAGTTACTGCATTCCTCACTCTATCGAACACTAATAAAAAAATAGGAAGGGAACTACCCTCAGCTAATTATTGTTGAGTATATGAAGCTAGATTAACAACGTTCTAAGAATTGATTGACTCCGTTGAGACAAGCCGGCAAAGTTGCAATATGACCTTATTTGCTAGAAAAAACATTCAGGTTTCAGGAACAGGGCTTGTGGTGTTTTATATCGTCTCTTTTCAACATATGAAAGACTAGTGAGTACCCGGCATGCGTTGCAATGCCAACTCAAAGAAAGAAAGTGTCTGTGTTTTAATCCTGTTTATTGAAATGCTTTTGTATTAGAGTTCTGCACGGGCCGAGAATTTATAAAATGACATCTTCTGGCCCAGCCCGGCCCGAGCCCGAGCCTCAATATCACACTTGCTACCCGAACCCGACCAGAAAACCAGATTTCTTTTTCAGCCCGAAAAAAGCCCGATTTTTTCAATATAGAAATTCATTCATAATTTTCAAAAAATATATCTTATTGTTACCATATTTCCACCGAAAGTCATAGCACGTGTGAAATAAATTATTTCAGCTATGAATAGTATTGCCTCATGGCTGACTCATGACCCGACCATAGTCCGAAATATTTTTCTGAAAATTAAATGTCTGCAGTATAAAGTCTGCACGGACCAAGCCCGGGCCAGTGCAGACTTCTATTTTCGAGACATCAATTCTCCGCGTGCGTACACCAATAAATCAGAAGGTTTTTCCGAGATGACGTTGCAATGCCACTCAAAGAAAGAAAGGGTTTGTGTTTTAATTCTATTTTTTGAAGTGCTTTTGGAATTTTGTATATACAATATTTATTGTTTTTTCGTCTGGTTCAGAGATGTCGCTAGTTGTAGGTATTTTGTTTTTTTTTTAGATTTTAATTTTTTTCTTCAGAAACCTTCACGGGTGTTTGCACAATAACTCACCAATGTTTGATCGAAATTGGATGAATAGTAAAGGAATGCATAGAGGACAAACAAACAAATCTTCATTTTTATATATTTATATAGATTAAAATTGGGAAGATGAATTGCGTACATTCATTCACACAGCGATGAGTAATCGAATTATTTAACTGCCAAATTCATAATATAAATATTTTTCTATCGCAGTCAATAACTTGTAAATGCCTATGTTATTTTAAATATATATATCGACTGTGAAACGGAAAAAGGACGTAACCCAACAAATTTCACAGCAGCCACGAAAAACGTTTTTTTAATGATTTTCGGCCAAAATCAAAATATTAAATATACACAACCTTGAGTTGCATGTAGACTAATAATCTGGTGTTTTATTTACCCACTCTGATATTAATTTTAAAAGTTATTTAAGAAAAACCAATAAAATTGATAGTTACGTCTTTTATGCCCGACAAAAATTATCAACACCAATGTAGTTAAGCAGCTTACAGCCATTTTTCTCACCAATTTAAAATGACTTCTTGAACAAACGTATAGGATTTTGGCAGCTAGTACACTTCTGCATATATTTAAAACAGATTTCTTAGTAATGCATCATAATTAATTAACTGGGAATTTGATTACCATATATAATAAATCACACAGAGTATGTAGCATAGAAAAAATGTTAGTTATAATTAAATCAATACAAGCCTAATAGCACGCTGCAACAAATTTTTTTTAAATAATGGATGATAGTACATTTTACTATTCTACTATTTATTTACTGCAAGTTAAGTTAAGACATAGTCTATCATACAGTAAGCATGAAAAATTAGACGATAGGATATATCAGTACGTCATATTTATTCCATTTTACGAACAGTGTAATCTGAACTGTTCTTATGACTAATTTAGAAGATAATCGAATATCATGCATCTTATATTATAGACTGTATATAAAGCAGTAAATACTAATAATATACTTCTATTAAAATGATTTCAATCGTAAATATAAGCGTATTTATAATAATTTCAGTTGAATAGATTGACACGACACATAACTTAACCCTTTGATTAGTGAGTTAATTTTTTAGCATACACTGCCCGGGAGTGAGTTATTTTTTTTTTTTTTAAATATTTTTTTTAGTTTTAAAAAATAATTTATGGTAAGTATAGTATTGTTTTTTATAGCAGAAACAATCAGTGGCTCCCAAACTTTATATATATATTTTTTTAACTAATATTTATTTATTGTAATTATGTTGTTTACATATAAAAATACAAACAAAATATTAGTATAAAAAATACAAAACCACCAGTGGTTCTCAACATATAATTATATGTTGTTTTTTTATTATTATTTTAATTCTCTCTACTTCATTTATTATTATTATTTTGTTTACATATAATAATACAAATAAAATATAAGTTTAAAAAATCCAAAAACCATCATTGGCTCTCAACATGTTATTCTATATTTTAGTATTATTATTATTTTAAATTCACTCTCCTTTTTTATTATTATTTTGTGTGGCATGAAGTAAATTATAGTAAAAAAAAATAAGTGGGTTCAATGTCGAAACATCAATTAGGCGAAATAATATTTTTTTGTACCATTTCAATGATTTTCTGGAACAATTCATAAAACTGATCATCATGTCAGTTTTGTCTACAATTCCCATATTTACATTGTAGTCCGTCACTGCCTCTGGTTTCATGATGTTTTCGCCTGTTTTATAATTTATTGCCGATTTTAGTAAGTATAGCAAAAATTGTGTTAACTTCCTCGTCTAATATGAACAAGCGATCATTCGTCTATGATTTAGATATATTACTGTTGAAACAGGGTTGTTTTCTAACAATATAATTGTAATTTACAATTACGAAAATCTTACCTGAACGACTAATAATCTTATTGATGTGGTAGAAGTCTTTTTTCCTCGCCGCAAATTTCAAAGTCCCTCTTTTTTTCAAACTTCAAATCCAAATTTTGATACTAATTAAGCATTTACAGCTTACATCCTTTTGATATAACGTGTATTAGGTTGCATACATTGTGATTATCGAAAAAAGGTTATTTAGAAAAAACGGAGGGTTATGTCCTTTTTCCTTTCCAGATTCGATATATATATATTTAAATGAGGAATATAAAATACATACATTATGATATAACAATGAAAACTAAAGATTACTCTTTACATAATAAATTAAATAATGATACTGTAATCGCCGTGCTTTTAAAATATAAAAATGTTGGAAAAATCAAAAATGATTCAATAGAAGAGTCGTTTATTTACTTCTTATCTTGTTTTTTAATGTAAAAACGCCTCAAAAGTTGTAAATGAAACCCCAATTAAAGTAATCTCCAGCCACTAATTATTACGAAAGATAAAAATGCAGAGGGACCCAAAATTTATTTAACACGCATGTAAGCTTGTACTTATAATAAAAACAGCGTTTTCATTCGAAATAAATTAAAATTCAACGACACCACAACAACGTATTAATTATTTTTTGTTAAGTGACGAGAATCATTAAAAAACGTTTTCTTGCATATCAAGCATGTTTGGATTTCCATTAAATATTTATTGTTGTGTATACGTGTTTGTTAACGATAAACATGTGAGAACTTCAGTTACTGTTTAAAAATGAATCATCATCTTAAACCAATTAAAAAAAAAATTATGAAAGAAGCATTAATCGAAATGATAGTGTGGGAGGGGAGGGATGAAAGCAGTACAGACTTCCAGACGCCTTTTGGACACAAACTAAATTGATTGATTGAAAATCGATGAATGCTTTAATTCGGAGATTCGAACTCTTGACCGCGCGACTGAGTGGACAAAAGTCAAACGCCGGACAGTATGGATCAATCGGCTACGCGACCACGTGTAGTTATGTAAGTAGTACCATTTTGACTATGAAGTAATAAACACATCCTTCTACTAAACGAAATTATAGTCAATTATATACTTTAAGGATTTTACCGTGACATAATGAAAAGTAATAATTTAAATTTTTCATTGTGTAGTAAGTCCGCTGCAACACACACCCGGCAGTCCAGAGGCGATTGATTCTAAGGAAAAATTCAATTAACAGGTACATGGTTATATTCAACCCAAACATACGCGGTGTACTTTTCGAGATCACTATTTCAGATATGTCAATCAGTGTCGGCAGGTAAATAGAATCAGAAAACAATATTTTCGAGACAGCGCTTTCAAACCTTTGTACGCCTGTCAAAACGCGGCCTGCAGATGGTCGCCGTCTTTAGGTGTGGATGAAAAAAAAACGATATGTGATTTATAAAATCGTAATCCGAAGTTTCGTTAGAATTTAAACCAGACTGACGTCTCTATTTTAGGTTTTAAGCTCAGATTAAAACATTCACTAGTCATTGAGGGCAATACTATTTTCATATGCAATAGAGTAGACTTTAAAGGGATTATATAAATTATTATACGTTTTAAATTCATATTTCTATCTGTTGAATGTTGTTTTTGTTATTACAAACGTGGTGAGCTTTCACTACTTATTAGTAATGTAATAATAGACGTTGCACGTTTCTAAATAATATGTTTCATTTAGCAGGTTTGATGCATTTAGATATTTCAACCATTTTTAATTATTGATAAACTGGTCACATAACTTGAGAAGCCCCAAGTGGGTCGTGTCAAACTATTGAATTAAGTTTATATTTGTTCAAAATGTGCCCCGATGAGGCATACTACAAAGCAGGTAAATCTAATAATATTTTTGAGGGATCATAAAATTAGCTTCTGTGCTTATATCCATAATTACATGTAATGTATAAGAAATAGACCGCATATAACAAACAAAATTCTTGATAATTCAATTGTCGATCACAGAGTCGAAACTCTTTAAAATAAAATTGTCGCTCTTGTCTACATAGCTTTAAAAAATCCCCTAGCACTCGATAATAAGTTTTGACATGGCGATAAAATGGCATCGGGTTGTATGGAGGAGCGAGTGACGGCAGTTTCCCGAAACAAATTGAGCCGCTAGTAAAAAAAAAGAATAAGTGAAAAAGTTTTGACTTGTTCAATTATTATAAAGACAAGCCGCCAGTGGATTTGTTCAGAATGTAAATAAAACGAATACCATTCAACGAGCAGTCAATCAATGCCCAAAACCAATCCAAATGCTAACGCCTTGGAAATCTCCTAAAACGAAACGATACGAGTGTGATTGTGTTTCAGCATAATACAGTCTCTCAATACATACACTATCATATTTATAAATACGTTCACGAAACACCACACATAAAAAAATTACACACATGTTTATAATAATAAAACATAACAATAAAAAAATTACGAATACCAAAGGGTGGAACCTGGCTCTGTCAGTTATATATGCTTATAAGGTCGTTTTTTCGTTAAACCCCTTGTTAAGATTATTAAAAATGATAAGTTTGTCACAATAACACAAGGCAGACCATTTTGACCCCTATTGACTGTACATAAATCTTTATTTAAGGATGGCTACAGGTATATCCGTGATGCAGTGCGATCAAAAAATAAACGCTTTAATTCCAACAACAAAAGCACCCTAGTAAAGGTATATGTTTAAAGGTAGTGTTTTCAAATTTAAGGCGTGAATGAAATATGAATACAGGAAAAATATATTATTCATTATACTTCAATCAAAAAATTACACACCTATTTTATGTGTAAATTTGAATTATTGAGATTTTGTAGATTTCAAATTTGATATTGAAATTCTATCAAGCACCCTCAGTCGATGTCTTAAATTATATTTTATGTGTGTTTTGCATGGTAGATTTTTTCAGAAATTATTAACTATTGAGAAAAATATGAGAAAACAAGTCTCAATCAGGGAGTGGAGAGCATGCAGCCTTCTCGATTCTTCTCAAGTACCGTCTGTTATAATCTTAATCCAAATTTTTAATTCATAATCAAAATAATGTAGATAAATATACTGTAAAGTGTGTTTAGTCAAGGGAAACGGGGTTGTTGCAATAGGCGGAGGTCGCAACCCTCACCAGTGAGGAAAACGACTAAAAAGAAGAGAAGAAATCAATGCGGCCTTCCAACATTAAAATAATGTTTCCCATCCTTTTTCTTCACTGAGAAAACTTTGAAAATGGTACAGTTGGATGGTAATTTTTTGTATGTGATATCTTTGCGGCCACACTGTTTATAAAATGGTTGGTAGATAGATGTTTTGTACGCTGTTTGTGTTGCTGGTTCGATAATAAATTACGAGTGCCTGTGTGAAATACAAAAAAGCAGAAGGCGTTCGGAGCAAGCACTGCACTGCATGTTGCTTAGAAAGCAACAACATTCAAATTATTTTAAGACACAATCGAACTGCAACATGCAAGGTACGTTCTGAGTATAGCATGAAAACAGATTTGAAATAATTGTTATTTGTTGATTTATAGAGTGGGATAGATTTTGTACTTTTTTCGTCATATCTCATCTGAACATTTATTATATCGTAAAGGAGTAGATATACCAAGAGAAATAGTGCAATTATTAAAATGTGTAAAAATCATCACCTTAGAAAGATCATAAATATTAAAATCGTTAGGGGTATTTCGTTGTATATGCAATGCCACGCAGGTTTTTTCTCATTTTCTCTGTGTGGTATTGGCTGTTTTAAGTGTTTTTATTTTTAAATGATTGGTTATGTATACTTTAATTGCAAAAATCAAAATACTTACGAAATTTACCATTTTATTAGTTTGACATCTATGTACAGTTTATTTAGGGTTCCTATGATAACACTCGAAAACAGTAGGACTTGAAAATAATTAGCGTTGCTATGATAACATTACAGATGTCAGATAATGTAACGAAAATGCATGAGTACTGGGGTATACCGCTTGTGTTCTTCCTTATACATGAATCAACCTCTTGTCACCTAACAGTGACATCTTAACCAGTAACCACAGTACAGTAGGTAGCAGCGTTTGAGTTGTTATGACGATATCATAGTATAGATATCACATTTAATAACTTCGGAGCAATATGGCTACGGGTATTAAAAAATATTTTCCTGGTGGTTTCCTTTATATGAATCAGCCTTAGTCATATGATTTCCATGTCCAGTTCCAAAGGTTATAATTCCCAGATTGACTGTGATTAGCAAAAACATATTAACAGCTGTACGAGGTGATGTCCCGTGCTCCCGAAGGAGACAGTACCGGGTAGTTAGTACTTACTTATTAATACTAAAATGACAATAAACTATATTAAATATGTATTACAAGCATCATATATTTCGAAAACGGCTATACGCTACAAGTTAACGGGAACTGATTTTGCTATTCATCCCATTTGTATGGGAGAGACGTCCAAAACATTAAAAACACAAACTTTAACGATTTAAGAATACGGCTTGGCATATGACAGCGGTTTTTAAGGATATAAAAATTTAAAGAACGATAAAATCGGCCTCCTACGGGCGAATGGAAATAAACATTTATTTTATGTTGAAAACACCACACGAAACCCACGAACCAGGAGTGCATTGGTCATTTGACATCGACAGCATCGTTTGAACGAACTTGAGTCTTAATAATTTATTTATTTAAATTTATATAAGTGTAGGTACGTACGTATCTAAATATGATACATTCACAAGAAACTACAACATAATTACTACTATACTTTATTATCTTCACAAGATAGATATTCTCACATAATTTTTGGCCCACAAATTAAATGATATTTAGTCGGCACAGTTTATGAATATACGACGATGTTTCATATGCATGATATGACAGGTTCCACAGTTTTCGGTAAGTTCAGCGAATTTCCTTCTTTTCTGGATTCAAATTACAGTAATTTTATCTATAACAATGTACCTCGGGTCTGAATTTATCTAACGGTTATAATATGACGAAAGACTATGTTTTATGACACATTTAAATGCTTAATTGGTTTTATCTTATCCCGCACACTCACATTGCAAGAAAAGCGTCAAAATTTTAGTAAATAGAAAAATCAACATAAAAAAAAATAATTTGTGAAATTGATTAGAACAAGTGATTTGATGCAGTCTGCAGTCAAGTGGGTCCGGCTCTGGTATTATGTAGCCTCGTTTATATGCACACTGCACAAGGGTTGCACTCGTGCACCAGATGAGGTCGACAGCGAACATCGCAGCCTGCAACTCTATGCACATTTATCAACATCTAATTTACTATTATATCACCGAATAGAGTTCGCCGCGTACCTTTTTGATGAAAATATGTTATAAATAAGAAAAGGTTTTATTAAAAAAAAACATAATATTTAAAAATATTATTCGGTAGTAGTATTTATAAGTATATAGGTAGTGAACATGTTTTAAAGTTAAACGCTAAAATCTTTTTCGGCCTATTAACCGTTAGCTCTGGGGGACGCGTTTTTCGCGTCATTCGATATAGGCGACATTAATAGCTCATAACTAATAATTCATGTTTCATTCATAATACTATTGAAAGAATTTGAACAGTTTATTACGAAACACCTTTAAGAGAACATCCAAACTTGTTTTCGCGTAATTGTCGGTTGGTCAGTTTCATGCTATTCTTTTCATGACCTATTGTCAATCTCCTGCGAATCAGCCCCGCCGCTGGGCTTATTTTGGTCATATTTCCCCCGTTGCGAATGTGTTATGTAGCCATTGCTTTGGAATAGTTAATCGTTGAACTAGTTGGTACAATCTCTGCTGTACGTAATGCTATACCTATGATAGAAGGCGATCATACAAGACAACAATCCAGGAGTAGCAGTGGCCAAATTATCCTGGCAACGTGCCAAAGTCGCCACGCAACCAGAATAACTAATTCGTGTGATTGAAAATACGTTTGCCAGATATTGCGATTCAGAGTAAAAAAAAAAACTATTTATTTAATAATTTAAAATGCTGACAGAGTAATTGACATCAATTAGCGTCATTTTTTTTGTTGCTAATGAGATTGTACATATATTAAAAAAAACATATCAAGTAGTGGTGGACAAAAATGGATTTTTGTGCCACATCGAATGCTTATTTCTAACGATTATTTAAATTATTTAATGATTATCGACTCCTCTTCAGAGTTCATTGTAATAAACGCTGTTACAGATATATCGAAATTAATAGTCATTTTATTTATAATATAGGGAATTATCTGTCTCACACAAGTATAAAACATTTTTTTTTACGTATACTTTATAATCATAATTATTTTTAACCGTTAATAATAATATATTCTAATACGGGCAGTTTTATAAATCGACTTTTCAATCGATTTAAGGATTTCCGTGGTAGACATGGATGTATGATAATTCATAAATGATAATGTACTAAAATTCCCTCATTACCTAACCACCCGTACTGTCCTGTCCAGAAGGTTGAGCAACTGAGTAACAAGCAGTTCTCGCACAAAAATTTCTGTTGAGATACCTCAATTAAGATGCCATATCGATTACTTAGTTCCATAGTGATATAACTAGAAATTGGTAGTTTTGAGATATGGCCGATCAAAGTTTTGACTCATCCAACTAAGCTGACTCGTAAAAAGTGATTTATTTAGCTCATTACTTACATTACTTTTTTATTCAAATAGGTGGTCAATAGTTTACAGTTTCAGGATTATAGGTTGTTTCTTTATGGAACGCCACGATTCACAAAAATATATTTCCATAATACGATATTTCGATTTGTATGTATATGGAACTGAGAAATTATTTAATTTTGCTGATTTTCATATGCAAATATCTGCCTTTTGAGAGAAAACCTGTACATTTTACTTTTGTGGAACTGTAGAATAGCGGTGCTCGAATATAAACAATAACTTAACTCAAAACATCAAATATTTGACTTACCGTCATATGGAACTAGGACATCGATATGCTCTACATTGGGAGCGGACATGGTTGAAAAATAAATTATATTGATATGTATACTGATAACGTAACGTATTACAATCAATTATGGTGTACGAATTCATTTGATATATTTTATCAGTTGACATAACTTACATACCATATTGAAACGATATACTGTTTCGTCTGGACGTTTGGTGAACGCCTTATTCTGTAGTTCTCATATATAATATAATTGATGGATAGAAATAGAATGAACTGAAGAAATTATAACTCGTAATTAATGAAACCATAACAAACCATCTTTCAATGTTTGCTTACATTGGCAGTGTAACGCAAAACACGATCCTGTATTTGCGAAGCGATTATTCTTATATTCCCACACGTTTATATTATGAATCATTCTGCAACCGGGAAAATAAATAGGAGAAAGCATAAACATTCAGACACCGATCCAATTATTTATCCTTGCATAAATTCCGCCGAACAAACAGTAAAGCTTATAAATGAGTATTCAGATATTGAACTCGATACTCTTGCGACGTCAGTGGAAGTGTTTTGAGTGCAATTGATTATTCAAAGATGAGTAGTACACGCGACACGCGACTGACACGAGACATCCGAACTATAAACCGTTGTCACATTAACGAGATTAAAAAATAATTAATTAATCGTGGACAACTTCTCAAAAAAATAGTGCAATCTTAACAATGATAAGCGAAGTGACAACGCTTTACAAACATGTCCATATTATTAGTTTTAATATTGCACAACTCGTTATTAAGTACACTAACTTATAGCAACTATATTTTTTTAGAGATATTGTAATGTATTACAATTATACATTGAGCATAGAACTACTCAATTATATGGTACCATAAATATTTATTACTCAAAATGATAAGAAAGATGGACGGAAGGTTGAAAACATAAATAATAATATTTTAAGTATGTACCTAGTAGTAAAATATGAATTATATCACATTATGACTTTCGGTTAATTCAAATCAAATTTCCATTAAGATTAATTTTACCAGGTTGTGGACGAAGAACTTAGTATCATTCGAGGGGTATAAGTAAGTATTTCATAAGAAAAACATCATTTTTTAATTCGATTAGAGTGAAAATAATATTACTTACTTAATTTTAACGTGCTGTAATAAATAACTAACGATAAGAAGTAAAAACTGGTCATGGGAGCAGTCAATTTCAATGGAACACGAAGGCGTAAGATCAGGCACATTAGGGTTGAAACCCCCCATGGTGATCTTCGCTATAAATCTAACAAACCTCAAGGTGTACAGGTCTCAAACTGCAAAGATAGCATGTTTCATAAAAATAAACGTTCGATAGTCACGCAAACCTCTCTCTAGAACACTACGACCCAGGAGACATTAGTGATATGAAATGCCACGGCGTATTAGTTAGTGGTTCTTTCCATATCAGCCCAAGATCAACATCACTATATGAACACATTGCAGTTTCTTTCTAAGAAACTGTAGCGGGTTAATAGCGGTCGATCTAGATAATGTGGAATAAACGTACTTAGTTACAACAAAAAATATACCGATTAATGCAGTAAGTACGTGTTTCATATTCAAATAACGTAGTCAATCAGTGGTTCTTCGCGAAAACTTTGTTCATACGTGCTTATATCTTGGATAAATTTTGTTAAACGGCATTCATTATTTTAAAATTTAAAGGATATACGACGGAGGTCTGCACGGGTCCGGGCGGGTAAAGACAATTCAGATTCAGGTTCGGGTCAGGCAAGGAATTTAATTTCCAGAAAATATTTTGGACCATGTTTGGGCCATGAGTGCCATAAGGCAATAATATTCATAACATAAATAGGTTTTTCCATGCGCTATGAATATCGTTGGAAATATGGATATAACATAGATACATATCGTTCGAAAAGTATAAATGAATGTCTGTATTGAAAAAAAATGGGCGTTTTACGGGCGGAGGAAATTAAATCTAGGCTAAGGTTTCATTTCGGTAGATAGGCTATTTAGATAGTAAAACATAATCATACTTTATGACAGAACAATCTAAGATGACATTTACAATAAATCGATATTTTAGTTATAATAAATATTGGTCTGATTTGAATAATCTGAACGTTCGTGCAGTAGTACGATATATGTATAATTTGAATACATGTAACGAATAGTATGTACATGTTTTTCACGTACTGACGTACTACAAAAAAGAAAATTAATTTTTGACAATATTAATTTTCTTTTTTGTGTTATATTTGCGTCTATGTTGCTTATATTTAAAAACTATATTACAAATTTGACAAAAGCTGTAATATCACATACCTACAAATGTTAAATATAAACTCCAAAGAGGTTTGTCGATTGATTCGATGGTTACCTAGCTGGTGGAAATTCATATAAAATTGATGGGTATTAATCGATTAAAGAAGATTTTACATTATCTGCAATAATTATTGTTCATAACGTCAGTAAAATAAACATGTGTAGGTACGTAATCAAATTTAAATAAGGTTTAGGATTTCTAAAGAATCGTAATATATAAATAAAATTAATTTTGAATCGTGTGTCCGATGACACTAAAATTTACAATGCAGGTAAATAAATTGCATTGTTTGTTAGCATGTAACAATAAATTTATTTAACATTCTGTTCAAACTTCAGTATGTCGACTCTACTCACAAATCCAGCACTAGGTACCTGATATTTTAAATGAGCGAAATGTGTCGTGGCATGAAGATCTTAAAAATTATTTTACTCGAATCAAGCGTATAGCAATATAGTTATGACCGTCTTCATTAAGTATATACTTAGTGTCGCATAGAGGTAAGACTCAGAAGGAAATAGGTACATACTTTTGAAAATTATATTTGGCGCGAAAACAGATCAAAATAAAAATCAAAACTCACCGGATAAAAAAGTAACTCAGAGCAATATTATATTAATCACTATTTAAAATAAATATACTTATTCCAGATACAAATTATACTTAATTAAATTGTTTATTCAAATTTCATTTTGGGGAAAATTTTGGCTAAATATTAACAAGATGGATTAAAAATAAAGATAAAGCCTCAAGTTAATTAAGGTAAATATATGTATTAGCAGGCACAAGGCCTAAAAACCCTAAAATAACCTACTACAACTTAACTCTTCATTGTGTGTAGTTTTTGGTGAAAAATATAATTTTTAGGCCTTGTCCCTACTAATGGATATTTACCTTATTACGGTAATGGTACAACTAATATGATAATATTTGTATAGATATCTATGTTCAGATAAGAAAATATAATATGGATAACTATCTAGAGTCAAGAGGATTATTAATAAATGCACAACTTTCAGCTGTGAAATTCTTGATGTTGTGAAAAACTGTAATGAATAATATTTAAATGTATAGAGATTTTAACACTTACCTAAAAGTCGTCGAACCTCATATTGATTGAGATAAAGATTCAAACTCCCAGCACAGCACCCAAAAAGGCTTGCTGTCAAAAACAGCGACAGAATCAAGCTCTGCACACGCATTTTCAATAAAAATAATTCAAAAAGTCCGAATGACTTAGTACACAAACATAAATAGACCAATATACTACACGTGGAGTGCGGTGCTTGTCAAAAACATGTCCGCTTTTAGGTTATCGAAATGTCACATTATTAGTGTTATTATAAAATTATCCATATGTATAAGAATGGCATAATTTATATAATTTAAGCAGAAAAGAAAACGCTATAATAACATTTTAGTCCACTTTATAGCCATTGAAAGTAAGATGGCATATTATGAACACTTCAGTTCGCGGCAAAGTAGTGTTTATATTTCACTCAAATATCACTTAAATGTACGTTTACGTTATCAAGATAACAACTAACACAGCATATTTATGTTATCAAGTATCTATTGATATTTTCGAAGGCACAGTATACGTATTTTTGACGTTTGAAGTTGTTTTAATGACATAAACAAACCGCCATTTGTATTTTCAACGCGCGACGCGACTACGACTCTGAAGTACGTCTCCAAACTGGTTTCGGAATTTGTGTTGTCGGATATTCAACGAATGCCTCGTTACGAAAGGCTACGGAATAAACCGAATAGAGTTCGTTCGGGATGCATGTGTTGCATCTCGGCTCTGCACTGCGTTTACGCGTTCTGCGTTAGCATTTCTTGCATTTCTCTTTCTAACAACCTGAGATTAAAATCGCTATACAAAAGGTAGTGCACAATCCACCTATTTTGAATTATCTATAAGAATAAATTATCAATTCAATATTGCTGAACAAGGTACAATTTTACATAAATAATCGATTATACAAATAGTACATTCTCTACATTCTCTACAGTCTACACAGTGTATTATGGTTTTTATTCGTGTTATTTTGATTTGTAGATACTAGTACAATAATTTGTGCCAATTATATTTGTACAATTTATCATCTATCATAAGTCGATTAACTTAGAAAAGTGTTAACTTAGAAAAATTAGTACCTTATGAATAATATGCATATTAGAGATCTGCACGAGCCGAAATTTTATAAAATTACCCTGCCTGAGTCCGAAATCTTCAGGCCCGGTCTTGCCGGATCCCGAATCTCAGTAACACTCTTGTTACACGAACCCAACTCGGAGTTCAGATTTATTTTTCTCAGCCCGAAAAAAGCCCAATTTTTTCAATATACAAATTCTTTTATACTTTTCAAACAATATAATATGTTTTCATATTTCCAATAATATTCATAACACATGTGATATTATTTAATAGTATTGCCTTACGGCTGACTAATTACCCAAACATAGCCGGAAAATTAAATTCCTTACTCCGAGCCTAACCTGAGCCCGAATCTGATTTGTCTTTGCCCGCCCAAACCATTTTAATTCATAAATATAAACAACCAAAATAGTATGTGTTTTATTTTTCCCTTGTTCTGAATTGTCATTGTCCATTGTCATATTGGCCATGCCAGTAAAAATTAATCTGCAAAAAATATTAAGTATGACTTATTACCTCTTGTATACAGATGTTTAATATAAACACGTATCGATATGAGATGCATAGTGGCATCTCTGTCTACAAGTAGTAAAGTAAAGATGGAACAAGACTACAAGGCACAAACGAGCCACAATAAAACATACAATTTTTGAGCGGCAGTAACTATGGGCGGGGATGGGGAAGTTTATTGCCCTTGTAAAAGAAACAAAAAAATGGATAATCATTCTGACAAAATCATAGGGATTTTTTATATTTGAAAATTCATATTTTATAATTTCGTAGTCTCAATCTCTTTGAAACATTCCGTTTCAAAATCAATCGGAATTTTCCCTAGCATTTTGATTCTTACATAATTATTATAATAACGAGTGTTTTGGACAACAGATGTGACCTTCAAAAAATACGAAAATGAGTTATTGATTCGATCTCATTTTAAAAACGACAACGCAGGTCTCGGCCAAATGATGTAAATTATAAAAATAAATTGACTAATTTTTGGAAGGGAAACATCATTTTACATTGGTTTTAGGTTTAAAAATTCTGACCCGGCCACTTGATGCAAGCTACTATTATATCGACACTCCCTACGTATAATATCGTATCTGCAAACATGAGTATTTACAGGAGTGCATTTCAAAGATTTATAACTCAACTAACCATATAATTTGAATTGTTGAAATTTTGTACAGTTCCATGTATTTCGTCACTGAAGAACGACCCAGGTTTGAACGAATGAACTCGAACTGACAGTTCGAGTTCATTTCTGTGCTCGAATGCCGAAAGGCAAAAACCCAGGTCGTTAATGGAAATGTACAAAATTTCAACAATTCAAAATTGATATTAAAATTCCACTAAGCACCCTCAGTCGATATCTTAAATTAAATCACCGTATAATGTCGATAAAAACAGTTTTTACTCTCTCCTCAACGACTTCAATTTTGAGGCTTACATCAATTGGCTAAAACACCATTGATATAATATATTATTCTTTATCTCTACAAAATTAAATTCATCACGAAAGTGACTTATTGACATTTGCAAATTAGACATTTAGATGATCCATTAGATTTCCTCTATATAATATTTTGTAACAAAAATCGTTAGGTTCCTATTTGCTCCCTATGCAGGATGCAATCGTTCTTATTGATTAATTGGGGTTTGAGTAATGACACTCACAATAGCCTATCACGAGGATGGGATAGGCAAGGTAAAAACTGTATCAATCCAATAGTAAAGTTTACAGCAGGATGTGCGTAAGGTGTCTTTAGTGTGTTTTAGGTTCCGCAACCCACGAAAAATTTAATCGTAGATTTTGTGGTGGATAATTTATCATGACTGTGTTAGTATACTAAATCCAATCATAGATTCGCTAATCGATGACGAACACACAAATGGTAGGTGTGACAATTTGTGATAATTTGAATTGAATGTAGCAGTGCAACAGAAAACAAAAAATACTTGCTCTATTCGTCATTTTGAATTATTTCAATCAAATTTTTAAATATTACTTAGAGATCACAAATGTAGTGAGCAAGACTTCATAAGTGAAAGCACCATCTTTAGAAATATACAAAAAAAACAAATTCTTTCAATAATTCGTAAATATAAATTTTATGCTATTGAGAACTTATAATACTAAGTTATGATAGATACTATTTTTTTTTTTGCTTTTCATTGTTACATAATGTTGTTATACTTATAACGAGTAACTTTAAGTTTTAAGTAACAAATTGTCTTAAAATAATTACCTCTTAGGCAGATGTAGACAATTTTTAAAACGTAAAAATTAACCGGTGTGGTGGCCGGGATGACGAAGCATCTTTCCTCACTACGTTTAGAAGTCTTAAATGCGTAATTCCTTTAATTACGAAACTCTTGCACAATAGTATCTCATTAACTGGTCTAGGAAAGGGTTGAAATTTAACGCTTGACTTATTTAGATGCCAGAAATGTTTGCTTTCAACATTGTAAAAGCTAACCTATAACTTCCGTATCTAGACTTTCCACCTGACAACTTTGATAGAATATACACATTACTTTTTAATTAATGTTTTAGTAATAACAAATTGTTATTACTTAAACATTAATTAACAAGTATGCATAGATAGAGGGCTGAATATATTAGGTATTTTTATGGGTTCACCTAGACAGTTAGTGACTGGAAAATATCCAAAGATAAGTAAGTATTTACATACTTACATTTCATTTAAAAAGTCATTATTTATTTTCCATCGTTAATTGGCAATAGCCATTTTCAGAGTGATAAATCGCAAACGTAAAATGTTTCCTATGGACTGTATTTAATAATTATTATGAATATTATTGGTTCCGTCAACATGCGTATAAATGAAAAATTAAACCGCAAAAAATCATAAGATTTTAAAGGCTCATTTATTTTGCGGTATAATTGTATACCATCAATATGGGTAAGTTTTTCCATCGTTCTAAGACTGCCCCAGTATATGGAAAAAGGTGCTGTTATAAGACCATGATAATACTAATGCCATATGAATATTTTTTAGCTAAGCAAAGATATTAAGTAGCCCCTGGTGGTAAAAATATGAATTAATGTGCAACATTATTATATTTTGTTTTATTGTTGAATTTGTAAACAATCAGTTTGAAACGATAAAACACAATTTAAAAACTTATTTTGAAATAAATTGGATTAGCCATATTTTCAATTTGTGTTAGTAATGCATAAACCAAATGTTGTATGTTTTTTCCCATCTCAATTATGTACAGAATATATGAAAGCATAAAGAAAAGTGACCAAGTCTTTAAAATCACTGAATTTATAGTAATTACAGTGATTATTTATATCGTGGGCCAAAGTTACCCTATTTGGATGCAAACTTTAGCCCAACATGTTTTATCTTTATGTATACATCCATTTTAAATCTATCTGTGTTAAATAAATTTCATCTTTAGACATTTCTATGTAGAACAATACCGCACATAAATGTAATGGCGAACCATAAAAGTACAAACAAACCCTCTGGGCCAAAGTTACCCAGATTGACCGTACTATGAAGCCAACAAGTTATACTTACAAGGTGAAAGTATCGCGGGCAATTTTATTAATTATTCGATCATTTCTTAAAATATTCTTACATCAAGTTTTCATTGCAATAAAGTAAAGATATCAACGCGTTTAGCTCTACAAGTATTAAAAGATATATTTCACCTTCACGTCATCGTCAGAACTACGCTTTGGAAAACTATTTTTCGTAAAACCATATCCGCTCCCTATTCCGAGCATATGGCCATCACGCGATTCCTCCAAACTTCTCTGTCCCCCGCCAGTTTCCTCGCTTCCTCCCAGGTCATCCCAGCGTCCCATAGCTCCGCCGAATACATCCTATGGATGGTCATCAGCGGCTTTCCAGGGCGACGGAATCCATCTGATTGGTAGAGACAGGCAGGATTCAGGCTCTCTCTGGGCATCCGCAGCACGTGTCCAAGCCGGGTCCATCGTCGTTTTTTTTTATTTTGGATGAAATTAGAAGCTGGTCCGTCCGCTCTCTTACCTCCGAGTTCCTCACTGTAGTACCAGTTCAAATCACTGTACCCCTAGTATTCGCCGCAAACATTTGTTTTCAAAGCACAGTATACGGTTACCCTGTGCCTTGGTGATGTCCCATGACTCGGAACCGTAAAGCAACACCGCCAAGATGCATGCGTTGAATAAGTGGCACTTGGTTCTGACCGAGTACAACCGTGAGTTCCAGACTTTCGGCATTGAGTTAGAGGTTGGAAAACTATTCTGTGTGTAAATAATTTTCAGATAGTTTTATTATTTTCTACATTTTGTATTGGGAATTTTTATTGAATTTCATCATTATTATTTTATTCTTAGTGAATTATGAAACAATAATGGCTTATTTATCTGTAGAGTACTAAGGAAATATAATTACAAACATGTTGCCTGCAACTTTTCATTCTAGATATTTTATTGATAATAAAATGGTCTTAAAATGTATTTTGACCAGTTAAATATTTTCCGCCATACACTCACGTTGAACGTTTTAGCTTCGCCTCCTTTTAAATGCAGCAAGACAATTAAGTTAGGCACAATACTCCTTCTGTAAGCACCTGTGTCCTATCACCTGTGATTCTGTCGACTCATGGCTGTCGAATTTGTCCCAATTCGTCTCGCCGGTAACGGCTGCTTACTGCTATTGCTTCTAGTACCAGATAGACGTGATGCATTGCTTTATCATTTGTTTGATCAACAATAAACGTCCATCGAGCAGAATACTTCTTTGGTATTAATTTAACGATTAAAAAAACGATGAAAATTGAATAATACGATAAAATATTTATTTCTACATAATTTTATAGAAATACATACTTTGATATTTTATCTTGTTATAATGGTTTCTACCAAGGAAATGCTCCGAATAATATGATTTAGATTGAAATACAAATTTCTGAAAATATAGCCATAATCACAATAATGCTGTAAATATATTGATTGAGCCGGCATTCTGTCAGTAGAATACTAAAAAACAAAATTTGGCATTTTAATGCATTTTTAATTTTAGAAAATGCTTTTTTGTCATTTTCATTCTGAATTCATACATGAACATGGTCATATTTATTGGTGGCATTTTCTATTGATAATATATCATGTAGAGTTAAAGCGAAACCAGTTCTGTTGCGTAATAAAATATTTACTATGTAAGTGAATTGTTTATTGGTTTATTGAATTTAAAAAATCATCCAAGAAATTATAAAGAATTTTTACCTCTTCTCTGGTATAATCTATCAACAAATCTATTTATTTTTGATTATTATTTATGGTGTAAATAAAAGAAATATCAATTATAAAAGAACGCAGTAAATAAGTCCGATTAATTAAATAACCTATAATTTTCTACTCATTTCGTTATGACATCTTTTCGTTTGACCCCGATATATTTTTTTTGTAAGTTATTGTAATTCAAGTATGTAAATTATATTGCGTTTCATTTCATGATAAAAATGCTTTGTACAATGGCGGTTAGAAATTTTGTTTTTTTTTTAGTATCATTTGCAAATTGCTTCTATTTATTTATTTGATAGTAGTTTCAACTACATATATTCCACAAAATATTCTCTTATAATACATATCTACATTAAATAGTAACAATCATAGAATTTTATAGCACTTTCGATTTATTTTGCATGCCAGTGTTATTTTTCATAAATAATTATTTATTGTAGATATAGCATATGTGTACAAAAAGTAATTATTTGGATATGGTCATTTTTTCACGATTTTGTTTTCATAAAATTATTACTCCTTGCTGTAAGGTTTCTGAGCATTAGTTTCCACCAAATAAACACCAGTCCTGCAATAAAATATTTTAGGAAAATTGTTGAATTGAGTATTAATGAAGAATATGTCAGCTGGAGGCGTTGAATGTAGAAAACAATTAAAAAAAACGCCTTTATACATACTGACTCTGGGAGTGCATTAAACAAAAGTGAAATCTTTTTAGGAATTTTTCATGATGCGATACATAACTTGAAGAATTTACTCTAACTCGCCTAGTCATTTATTAATTTTTGAGAGTGATCGAAGTCTCTCAGGTAGAGAATTTTGAAAGATATTGTTTTGAACAAATATTTATGAACACAAAATAATTGTAATTGATTTGAAATCACAAAATGACAGTTTGCTGTATAAACAGTAGGTACCTTTTCTTGGGTTTCACTCCACCCATATGCAGCTGCGACAGATTGGTACATCGTCCTTTGACAAGTTCATCAAAATTGACGCACTCCTTGCCTTTAAAACTAAGACGATTGATCGATTCAAGGAAATATTCAAAAGCTTTCGTATGGGAGCAAACTCCTTCGTCAGGTGTATCAGGGCAGCCGACCATCTTGGTTCCACCGTTAGGATAGAAATCGGTGTGGCCAGTTGGATTTAACAAGCCCAGATTTGCAGTGTTTGTATGTATCACCTCTACATATCTTGCATCTGCGCGATTGATCTTGTCTTCACTTGTTTCGAAAGTATTCTTTGTAGGGTCGCATGCTGAAATTATATGAAAAAATCCCGTAGAGTGGAAATACCAAAAGAAATATTATTTAGATCGAGAAGTGGTTTTCCTCGATTTTTTTAACCCATTTCAAGCACAACATATGTATATTTCGATACAATTAATTCTGTTCTGACAATCTATCGAAATGTTTTGATTTTATAAAAATATTACCAACTTTTGTGCTAAACTATTACCCATTAGACGTCAGTACTGACATCTATACACAACTTTTAAAAGCGATTCAATACCAAAAAACTTTGTGTACAATTTGTAAGATGGCAGTGTAAAACTAATACGTAAACGCTTTAGTGTGGTTACACTACGAAATCTACTTGAAATAATAAAAGCATTTTATACATAAGGATTTCATTATTTTAAAAGGCTATTTGTTAAATGTGTATGATGCCGCTGTACCAAACAACATATTGGTATTAGAGTTTTTATCACACTAGGAAATTAAACCCAAAAATAAGATAATTGAAACTACAGAAAAATCATAGGTTTTTGTAAATATACATTTTTAACGAAATTTGGTCGCCTTTCAAATTCTTTTCCGATCTAAAAATTTATCTCATGAAAATCATTTTAATTTTCTAATACAATAATTATTATTGGTAGTGTGCACAAAACTCAAAGACATCTATTATCAATGATAAAAAACATATTCATTACCTGCAGACATTTTTTTCATATGTTTTTATTATATCTATGAAATTATATAATATAAAAACGTTTTGAAACTGACAACATTGAAAAACATTGTACGTAGGTAGTCGTTTTCAATAATATTGTGTACTTTCGCTGAGATTTTAGATATTTAAAGATTTAACATTATAATGTATTGCACGTCAAAAATATATAAAACTTTTTAACAGTATGCTTTCATTTTGAATTTAAATTATAAGTTTCTTAAAAGCATCAGCACATTTCTATTAAGCCTTCTAAAAATCTTGTACAGGCGACATAAACGGAAAATATAAACACACCTGTGATGTATTTGATGTGTCCCTTTTTGCAATTTCTACCAGTATACCCAACAATGTGAGCCCCGAGACCAACTCCAACCAAATGTATATTTCTGTAGACAGGTCCAAACGCAGAGAGCCAGTCCATGAAAGCAGCGATATGCCTTCCAACTCCTGGTGCGTTCAAAATTGCTGCTGACTCAGCTCCCGAAGAACCCGCTGTCCAATTCACCAAGATAACGTTGACATCAGCCCCACCAAGGAAAGCTTTCAAAATGAGGAACTCATAAATTAATATTCAAAGTCGCTGAAATGTTTTAAAATAATGTATATAATATATTATGTACCGATTTTTTAAAAAAAATTAGACGTTTATGTAGGGTTGAGGCAAGCAACGCTAAAACTTACAACAATAGTATCATTAATTATACAAACCAGTTTTAATATTAGCGTAATGGGCGTAATGGCTAATATCCAACTCGCTAGGCACTTTAAAGTTGATTTAGTTACTACATACTTCTTTAAGTATTCGGTATAAAGAGCAGATAATACACCAATGGCATTCTAAAACGGGGACTAGTTATTTTTTTCAACAATTCAATTTCTCAAAAATTACTTTATTTCGAAAACTGTATTAACCGGTTGCGTACCGAGGTATTTTCAAGGAACCCAAAAAATTGGGGAATATTATATATTTTTTTTTAAGAATTTTGACGTGCATATTGATGGGTAGTTTATCGTTTTCTCCGGTTTTCAGTTGAAAATTGTAAGATTTCAAAAACAAATCAGGGTTGGCACAGCATATAATAATATGTTTTTTTCATAAAACAGTTCACATTTATTTATGAAATTATTTCCATTTTCAACATAAATGAACTAAATTATTTACACCTAAAAACGATATTATAATGTTCGAGTTGCCACAACACGTTTGTTAAATATATTTTTTTTATAAAAATATCATATTTTTACATAAATAAACACTTTTTTTTACACAAAATTGTATTATCAAGTTCTGGTTGTTATAAAATAGCCTTTTATATAAAGAAATCCTCAAAATTTATCACGATCTCGGTACATATTGCGATATGTCTCGAAACAAACATACACATGCATTTAGTGAGAATTGAAAAAAAATCAGATGAGTTCTTGGAATGAATGTAAAAAAATATGAATTTTTGGTCATCTTGTTTACACAATGTAAAGATAAATAATGCATTTAAAACGATGGTCATAAATCAAGATAATAATGTATTCCATATGGTAGCCATTGTCCCATCAATGCGACACGCTTGTGGATATCATTCTTTTTATCTAATATACACGTGAATTTGTAATTTTTTAAAGTTTACATTAGCTCTACATTGATGTTACTATGTTTTTTCACCATAATTCAATTAAAATCTTTTTGAAATAGGATGTAGTTAAAGTCTTGGACACCGGTGTCCGCCTGGGATTCAAGTGGTTTTAAAATAAAGTGAGAAGGTATTCATCTCCCTTTTATGTTTTTATGCGATATTCCTAGCTAAAATAAAAAAAATGTTACAATTTTAATCTTCCGAATAATAAGTTGAATCGATTCTAATTTGGAGATTTTGATAATGACCGATAAAAATTCCATCAATTCGTGAAATACATATAATCAAAAAATTAGAATTAAGCTTCATATGTCATATTAATATTATTTTATGGTAGAATTATATTATATTCGTTGACATCAAAGAAGTTCTTCCCGACTTATTATAGTGTCGGCTTATAATGTCCGAATCATTTCCCAGCGGGTTCGAATTAAATTTATCCATACTAAATCTGAACATGATTCATTCAAATTAACTTCCGCTTTTTCATATCATTTGGCGCAATTAACTACACTTCTATGACTTTGTACAACAATGAATAATAAGTAAATTACTCGTGATAATAATATGGGTAATATGGGAAAATACAAAAATGATTATGTTAAATTTGTTTTATTGCCGTGCATGTAATACATATATATCCATTATTATATCAGGGTATCTCAAATACAAGAACATTTTTTTGTCTAAATACAAATGAATATATTTTACACCCAACCCGTATTTATGATAGTCTTTTAACTCTTATTTATTGATACTAATTAAATTATTCTTTAGACGAAATATTAGCTACAATCGCAATATGATAAAACGTCTTACGCATCATAATTATTGGCTCGTTGTAAGTTTTCACGTTTTTTTTTATAGGATATAAAAATATTTTTTTCCCATATTTTATAATTTACATCGGTCGTTATAAGACTATCCCACCTTCCTATGAAATAAATAAATATACCTATGTGGCAAAAATAAGAAGTAAAAAGTTAGGACTAGAGAATATAACAATCTAATTAAATTAATTTAGCTTATGTTCACTAAATGAGGTCGATCCGTACCAAGGGCAGTGTTTACTTTCGTCAAATGTTGAAAATAACGTTCTGCTGTAACAATTGTTTGGCTTCTTTCCAAAAGAAATAATAGTGCAATATGAAATTATACTACTAACAATGTAAAACTAAAATAAGTAAGGGTAAATACTCCACTGCGTAAATAATACGTGGTAGAAAGAAATTAGTCAAGAATTAATAATCACAAATAAGTAGTTTCTGAACAAATAATTTTTAAAATATTAAATAACAGGTGGCGCAGCCTAATACATTTATCTTCATTGAGATCCCGCAACCCTGTCTCGCAAATAATTAATCATGCGAACGGTGTGTTCTTCCCATTCCATAACCCCCAAACGGTAAAAATCCCTCCCCACATTTTCTAGTACATATGTTAAATATGAAAGTAGAATCAATACCTACGGTAAAATACAGATAGAAAAAATAAAATAAATCTAGTCTCAAGGTGTTACTTAAATAAATGAAGTCCGTTTGCACTGCATTACACAACGAGTAATGTAAAAAGGTTAGAGATGTTAATTTTGTTGTAGTTTTGAAAAAAATATACCAAAACTCACCATCTCTGAATTCTGGTGATTCTGGAACTCCATTCCAGCCGTGAACCAAAATCTTAACTGCTTTTCTTCGTTGAAAATTCGACATTCGCAGACTTTCATTATTACCTTTAATTATGCGCTGAGCTTCTGTTGGATTATTCCTAAAATTTACATTCACTACATAACACAGAAAACAAAATAATATATTGTCTAATTCCGTTATGGAAAAACATTACAAGAATATTTTTGAAATCTTTTCAAAGTTTGACGTACATATATAATAGCATATATGTTTCTTTGTTATTATTTATTGGACGTATAGTTTTATGACGTAGACAGGTAATTTTTTATTAGATTTTGATGTACCAAAGCAAAAGCAATACTCAAAAGAAAAACATAAAACACTACACATTGAAAATGATTCAACCACATAGAATTTAATAATTTAGTACATTCAAGCAAAGCATTCATTAATCTCTTTTTAAATTAGCAAATATTTTTTTGTACTTTATTGTTGGCATGGAGTTACTCACCGAGTGTAAAGATTAAAATATATATCTGCACCATAATCCATATTTTGTGTTTCCCGTTTTTTTACATTTGAAGCACCCACTGAAAAAGTTTGAGTAAAAATAATTTAAAAAATATAATTGGTAAAAACAATTAATATAACCATAATTCATTGAAAGAATGTTACTTCCATAACACCATTATTGATTCCTTGTTAATTCAAATTTCATCATGATAAAATATAATATATATATAGAATAAATGAAATATGTTTTACCTGAAAGAATCACATATGACACGAAGCACAACAGAATATTCATATTGAATCACCTGACGGTTAAAACTAATCAGAATTGTACATTACACTGATTTATATACATCGTATAGAGTTATCCAAAAACATCGACAGGTAATCGTATTGTCTATGCCTTTTTATATAAAAAAATAATCGGAAATATTTATTTATCACAGTAAAAATACATTATTTTAAAATAAATGTATTTGCTTCCAACACAGATGTACCAAAATCAAAAACAGACACAGAATGATTTAAATTTTGATAAATCTTTTGTGTCGTCAATTGATTATTATCAGTAAGAAATCCTATGGGAAAGAAGCAGTTGATTGGGTTTCTTAAGTTAGGAGTTGTCAATTGTCGTGTATAACCATAGGAAAATCGTTGCGGCTTACAACTATGAGCTTGTATAGAAAATCACACAAGATACTAGCGTATTGATGAATTCATAATTATCAATCATTTCAAACAAAAACTTGTATTTATCTCTAAAAATAAGCAATTTTTGAAGTTATCTTACAGAGTAATTTTCCATCAGTAGTGACATTTAATTAGTACTTCCGAAAAAAGTTTATTATTATCAAACGTGAAATGAAAATAATTGTTCATCTTTGAAAATTAAATGTATGTGTGTTCCTTATATTTCTAGTTTATTAGACATTTTTATGGGGTCCAAAGCATGTTACAGTAATTATTTGCAATATAACAACAAAAGGTCATTGCCTTTTTAGTTCTTCCTTCCAATCTCTTCTTCTTCTCGAAACTACAAACACCCTGTTATTTAGTTTTAGTTCTGGTGTAAAAATTAAACACGTGTGAGATTACTTTACTCACAATACGATTTTCGATAGACTAGAAGCCTCACCGCCTTTCCTTTTTGAGGCTCAAAGGTTTGCGCTATTTTAATCACTGAGTCAGTAAAATGAAACGGAAATTATCAGATAACATGTAATTTATTATCAGAGGCTAAAATGCATCAGAAGGCTTTCAAATAAATTCGTTCGCTATGTCATCAATAAAGTAAATACGACTGCAAAAACTAATATGCCAATTTAAATTTATAAGATAACTTATAACTGCGCTTGCGTTTATAAAATTCTAAGTTTTATTACGCCTTACATTTTTTCCACATAATTCAAGATTTTTTTACCATGTCCGCTGCCAACGTGGAGCATATGGCCTCCTGATGAAGGTATCTCACCATAAGTTTTTTCTATGAGAACTACATGTTAATCAGTTGCTCAACCTCTCTTTTTTCAACTAATCGGGATAGAAGGTTAGGTCAGGACTAGTGGTTAACTAATCGCTCTCGCTACACCCCGTTTTTGAGGATCGGATGAGTGGGAAGGAAGTTTTAGACATCGCGAAAATTCATGACCACGAACAGAAATCCATAAATTGATTGAAAGATCAATTTATGAAACTGTCAGCACTTAGACTTGAACCGTAACCGTAGCCAACGACGTTAACATCTGCGCTACACATTTATACATTCAGCAATATAATATTAAGATGTTTTCAATTTCGCATTACTTTATGCCCGACGATAGCAGCAACAAATAAGCAATAAACAATTCGGTAAAATGGAATTTCCCCTGAATTACTCATTAATAACTAGTTTGGTTGGTTGATTATATGGTGGTTATTATTTTGATTGGTTTTGATAGAATTTCCATATTTTTAAGTGACTGATTTTTTGTACAGAAACATTTGATAAAATGTAGATCAATCAATCTGACATTCAAATTGTGTGTGGTATTTTTATGACATCTGGTTACGGCCTTTAATTTTCCATCAATTTGCCAAATCACACAACAATCAATATTGGTTTGTCCCTGAGTCATAAAAAATTGTGTCGGTAAATCATGTCAAAATATAAATAATCAGTCGATTACCTTTCGGTAAAATCGACAATTATTAACACACCTGACAGTGATTACAAATTATTTCACAAATAATAATAAGTTATATTTTTTTATAAATTATTCGGTTTCGTTGAAAATGTACTAAATGACCACTGTGTATTTAATTAACTCACAAAAAACCAGTAATATAATAATTATTATTTCAGCTACTTACCTGCCAGCTTAAGTTGTGTTTTCCAATACTAATGAAATTATTTACTACACATACCTAATCACATAAAAAAACACATCGACTGTGTTTTGGCCAATTGATGTAACCCTCAAAAATACGAACATGAATTAATGATTGGATCTCATTTTAAAGACGACAGAGCAGGTCTCGGCCAAATGATGTTAATTAAATAAATTTACGACTTTTTGGAAGGGAAACATCATTTTACATTGGTTTTAGGTTTAAAAATTCTGACTCGGCCACTTGATGTAAGCCACTATTATATCGACACTCACTACGTATAATCCCGTATCTTCAACATAAGAATTTACAGGAGTGCATTTCAAAGATTCATAACGTAACTCACCATATCATGTTTACATTAAAAATAGTGTTTACTCTCTCCTGTACAATTTCAATTTTGAGGGTTACACTAATTGAACAAAAAACTGTCGAATAATTAATAATGAGAGAGTTTTTATTAGACTTTCAAATAACAACCATTAAAAATGTTTGAAATATTATTACATTATTGGTATTTTCTTTTGGTGTAAAATGATCAACACCTTTTATAACTGGTGTTTTATTTGAGCTTTTTTCTGTTTTTTATTTAAAAAAGAGCTGATTTTAGAGTAGACAATTTTGATTGTACAGGTTACTAAATTTCCACTAAACATAATACGTCTCTTACTATTACATTCTACTGTCAGATTATATTATAGAAGGATAGCAGATTTTTCTGACAATAATAGTGTTTTGTGGTATATGGTTTACGTTATAACGTGAAAAATATTTTAGCTTAGAATGGCGCTTATATTAAGTTCATTTTCATATTAATTAATTTTTGCAGTTTTGTTTTGTGTGAAGTCTTAAAATTGTAATGACAGATTTCCTCGCAGCACATTTAAACGTTTGGTACATGTCTTGACACGGTACACATCACGCTTCCTTCATTGAACATTTTTCGGACATTTTTAAATATTATTACTATGAACACGTTGGTCATGTCAACAATGCAGATTGATTCAATAGTTTTAGATAGACACAGCATCATTTTCTTTTTATACAAACATCAAAAAACGAGGATAGAATTGGCGTCATTTACGAATATTTACTTCTATTTTCCATCAAAGGTATCGGTAATTTAGGGTTGAACAGTGCACGATTTAATATGGAATGAATATCGTACAAAACACAGGTACCAACTATTTTCATCTAAAAGCATTCGCAGAAGCCGTATACTTTGATATCAGTTTATTTGATTTAATATACAATCGTGAAATAATTCAAAATCAATTATTTACAATAAAAAATCTATTCTTTGTAATATGGTTTCTTTGCATTTGTAGTCAAGTAGAAGACACCAGTTCTGCGAATGAAAAAAAAATGTTAAGCACTCGTGAAATCTTAAGAAGTCTATACTAAAATATATGTTGAAGTAATAGACAGAGATCAACAATCAAAAGGTTTTACAAATTTTTGAATTATTATCAAACTTACATATTCTTCGTAACACTTCCCCCCATGAAAGAAGTCTCAAGATTTGCACATTTTCCCATGGCTATTTCTTCGTAATTAGTACACTTCTGGGCAACAAATTTCTTGTGATCAATAGAATCGATGAAGAACTCCAGCGCTCTGAGGTGGTCACAAAAGGTATCATTACAGCCAGGGTTGGTTGCACCGCCATTTGGATAGAAGTCTGCTGTACCGGTTGGAAGGATGAGACCATGATAAACCGTATTGGAATGGATCACTTCCACGTATTTGCCATCTTTTGCGTTTATTCTGTCCGTAGAATTATCCCAAAATCTCCTTGATGGATCGCAAGCTATAAAAAGTAATTATTAATCAGGGTAAAAACAATTTGTACAAATAGATGGCCGGTTTGATGGTGATTAAAAATTGCCATTAGAAAAAAAATTAAAAAATATTCAAACCTTAATTAATCAGTAGGTTTTAATATCATTATGCATGCACGGCTATAATTAAAGTAATAATAAAAAAATGTAGCTTTTGTGAGCCGGTTTCAAGAAAAAAGAAAGTCTAATGTCTTATCGAACTACATTATTTTTATTTTTAGTTGTTGGGCTGTTTAGGTGTTTGCATTTAATGAAATAACAATACGTGTATAATATGAAGTTATATGATAAATACCTGTTATAATTTCCACGGTTCCATTCTGACATGTTCTACCAGCCCATCCTGATACATGGCTTCCCAAACTCACTCCGATGATATGAACATTCTTATGAAGCAGACCAAAGGTTGAAAGCCAATCGACCACGCTTGCAATAAATCTTCCAACGAGAGGTGCATTGGCAACGACTATGAACTCTTCTCCAACAGTTCCCTTAGTCCAATCGACGAGGATTACGTTGACGTCTCCGGCTGCCAAAAATGCTGAAAATAAAAGATTTAATGACAATTTGTAATTTCATGCTATTCTTTTAGTGAAGTTAATATTGAGAATTTAATATAATTTTCTTTTTGTAGATAAAATCATTTTTACCTTCTACAAGTTCAGGGGCAGCTGAATTATTTGTCCAACCGTGAATAAAAATCTTTAAGGGTTTGTCTGCTTGGAAATTCGATGCCGTAAGGTTGGTAGAATTCCCATTTATTAGAACTTGGGATTTAGTAGGGTTTTTTCTGCGACAATTTTAAATAATGTTAAAATATACCTAAGTTAAATTTCGTATAAAAAAGAAACTAATTATCAGTTTATAATATTGAACAATCATAAAAAAATTATATTACATAAGCACACACACAACATCTAATATTAATGAAAAACATACTTAGTATAAAGATTTAACACGACATCTGTTGCTGGGACAAATCTCTCTTCCCCAGAAAAAACAAATGTATCATTAGCATACCCTGGAATTAAAATTTTACACAAATAATTTTAAATCACTCTAACCAATAAGTAGTGAAATTTAAATGAATTTATTAGGATTATCTACCATATTCAATTAACACAAACATCAATAAATGGCTTAAAAGGTTCATTTTGATATTGTATGTTTACTGGCGCAATATATTAGTTAAGTTGGTGAGTTTCACATGGAAGGTTTACACACACTGACTATATTATGTTGATGTTAAAAAATATATTTCATTGTTATGTAATGCATTTATCATAGCAATTGTGTTGTCACTGTGCTGCTGATATGATAAATAATCATCACAAAAACGATTGTCAGAAAAAATCGACTCTAACACCAGTGTCATAACGTAAGTGTCAGATAGCAAATATTAATAACGATTTTAATCTTGCTGATAAGCATCCTTTGTGAATCTTATAAACCATATCTGATGAAGGAGTCATTTCCCAGCAGCTATTACATCATAATAGATGTAGAGATGTAAGTTTTATCCACAGTAGACCACAAAGTACTCGAATGCTCTTAAATAGTAGCAAAGAAGGTTTCTCAAATTGTGAGTTTTTAACAGCCATGAGCATTGTTATAAATAGTACAAGAGCGCGCTACAGTTGGATAAAATATCCTCGGTAACAGATATGTTGTTATTAAATTGTAATTTTTACGTATGTGAAACTAAAAAGTATTTAGAGTTAATGTTGCTGTTATCACATCACATGTGTTATTATGTACCCCGCCTTAGACTAAATTATAAAGATGAACTCAATAGTGTCATTCACCTTATGCTAGTCATAACAAAATCGAATGTTTATACATAAAGGTAAAAAATATTAATAGCTTTCGCGCCCACTTAGGCGTGACCCGGAAATCTTCTCTAAATGTAAACAAACTTGACAATATATAATGCAGTGTTTTAATTATACACCTCAGAGTAAGATTAGAGCCTGACATATACACATCTGTGTTCTTAAAATAAATAATTATTTATTCATCTTGTTAAAACCATTTGTAATCAAAATTTATACTTAATAAAGAATAAACCGCACAATCTATAACTGAGTGCAGTGATCGGTTGCTGCGGGCCTTTTTTTATCTTTCGGGCATAACAGTGTATACAAAACAATGAACTAAATTGTAATGGATTTTAACGCTTTATTTAAAATATAAATGTATAAATAATACAGACTAAATAAAGAATATGATCATGCTTTAATGAACCAAATAAAATGCTATGTAGGCAAGTTAGTTTGGAATACAAAATAAATGATACATTATAATTATACCTCCAATATTTTTAAAATGTCAACTCAGATAAATTAATTTAAAATTAATTAGCTGTTTACACCACTTCACAATTATACATATACGTAGTTATTTGTCAGTGTTTATCAACTATTTTTGTCTGACAGATATTAATATAAAACAGAGGTAGCCAACCTTTTGCATACCATGCGCTAATTTGTTTACAGATGAGTTCAGATATGCCATACAACTCAAGCACTTTTTCTACCTTCTTACATTCTCGGTTAGGGTTTGAAAATATTGATAGGGGTAGGATCCGTTTTTCTGAAAGAAGGAAAAAAATAACTCAAACACGCAATTAAATTAATTCATTTACTCCAGTTCAAAATACACGTTAATTGTAGCACCAACCTACAATAGCCAGAAATGATCTCTTGGACGAGAGGGTGATCGCTGCCGCTGATGGTGGTACAGCTGCTGGAGAGTCTCGTTTGGTGAAGATAATTCTGGACCACAGTTTGTGGATGTGACGAGAGAGAGAGAGAGAGAGCTCTCGGTGAGATTAGCTTGGATCTTGGAGATGTGTGTTCTCTCTGTTCGCTAGGAGTCCTGGCATACGCTTAATAACATTTTTAATAAAAGTATGTTTATAGAGATTATTAACACTTTTAAATGATTCAATTATTGTATGTAAAACAATACCTATTACAGTACATAAACATTACCATTAATGAAACATTTGAGCCTGTTTGGATTTCGCTAGTCTGTTTGGTGTGATGTTACTGAGAGCAGCAGAGAATTCTACAACTTTGATTCGCGATCTTGTTTTGCTTTTAATGAATTTGATGAATGAACATTCTTGTTTACTTCTGCTCATTAGCCTCCTAGTAGTGTTCTGTATGTCGTTGCAAAGCGAAATATATATAACTTTTTGCAAAATGTTCTTAGCTCACATGTTAATGAACGCCAAAAATTAATTATATCAGAAACATATTAATCTGGAAAAAGCTTATCAAATTTCATTTAAATAATGAATTTGTTTTCAAATCAATCAGATCCTTTTGTATGTTACTATGCATCTGCATTACGTTTCGTTCACTGAGTGTAAATGGGTTTATAAATGTGAACATGTCTTTAGTTTTCTTCTTTAGCAAAATCATGAAAACGACTTTCTAATGACCTTGTATATCTTGGTCAAACTGCTGTTACACAACCGGTAACATAATATACTGCATATTAAAAGTTTTTCCACACTGTGCCTCTTGATGTATAATGCAGTGATATTTTAGTACAGGTGATTAAAAAAAATTTCAAGCAAGATTGTAGTGCCATTGACTTGACCTCTCATTGACGTCGCTCCGTCAGTACGCACACTGATGAATTTGCTATAATGTAATTTTAGATTTTTTAGGCATGATTTTCACTTTTTTAAATGTGTCTGAGTCTCTTGTTTTACCATGCAATGACTCCAGACTGGCAAGTTCGAAGACATTAAAATTATCATCTCTTATAAAAATGTTTGACAGCGCTGTTCACATATCGTCGGCTTAATTCTAACATAGCGTAAGTCAGTTTAACTAACCTAAGTGTTCACTAAATATTTCAACTTACGGAATCAAATTAATAAATCTTTTTTGTTGTTGAACGATCTTTTTCTATTCTGAATTATTATTATTAAAAAATATTCAATAATTTTGAAATATAATGTATATATAGGACTTACATGTTATTACAAGTATCAAGCGTATGAGTTACGTGTTATTATCGATTTAACAGTATGCGACAGTAAAGAGATACAATGTGAAATAATGTGATTTATTTCAATTTTTGAACATTAACTAACATGTTATGAAATCAGAATATTAAAGTTTCTATATTACTCGTGTGTCATCAAAATATTACCATTTATCAAAAGACGAAAGATTGGCAGAAAAAGTAATGAAATAATTACCTTTAAAACAAAAAAAGTAAATGAATAATAAAGAAGAATGAATGAATAAATCTATAAACGTATAACTCATCATGAAAAGAGTGTGTACCAGGAGGGAATTGACTCTTCAATTAATATTTTACCACTATCAAAATTAAAGTGGAGTAATCAACTCAACGACGCTTTTAATTCGCAAGACACGCTGAGGCAAGTCTTGTAAACCATTAGTAAATTTTAGCTTGTATTTTATGTTTTCAGTAGTCAAGTATTGTAATATTTGTCACAGAGGGTCTCTAGTCTTTTTTCCAGGACGAATCGATGCATAACGTTGCAATGTTTAAGTATTGAGATAGAAGATGTATGTCAGCATATTTCATCCTTCTCTCAATCTCACCGTAAATAATTACAGGTAGATTGGAGTGCATGTTTTCTTGTAGATAGTCGATGATACAAGAGGCAAAAGTAGATGCTACTAGTTCACCTTCGCCTTCGTGCCACCAGTAACATTTGGCCTCTTTGTTTACTAAATAGTGAAGTTGTGACAGCACAACTTCATCCTATATAACATAGCACTAGCATTTAGTTTAGGGCATATTTTTACTGCCAGGAGATCCACAGTTAATACAATGCATTCCTGCTTTGATTGCCATTTCATTATCTTTGGATTTTTCTGTTGTGGTTAAATTTTTATTTTCAATGTAGCATTGATAAACCTTGTCACGTATGTTGTTTACATCATATGAACAACATAAGTCACACTTTTCTTTTTTGGGTATGTTTAAATTCAAGCTCTCAAACATATTGTAAAATGTACAGTTTGAGAGTGTTCATTACATTTATCATCATATAAGCTGTAAACTGCTGTCTTCGTATTAAAAACGGGCTCTAAATACAATTTGCTACATAAAGTTTTACCTTAGTGAGATGGCAATTATGGAAAATTCTCGAAAAATGATTTAAGGTGTTTTTTTTGGGAAATTTTGCTTTCATCAGTCACCAAAGACCTATGTTCTTTCTTTAGTTGTTTCGAATTTTTTTTATTTGATTCCTTATGTGGTATTCCAAAAGAAACCGTATCCAACCATTAACTCTTTTAATCCCATTGTGTTTTTACACACTGGATTGCTCAGTTCATTTAATTTTAAATGGTAAACTAGTGCACTTCTTCTTAACTCTGTATTATTTCCACGCGTCCCACTGACAAATACCTGCCAAACTGATGACTGACGCTATGTTCGACTGTCTGTCAAAACACTACTGAGATAAGTTGTATTAGTTTACCTGATTTTATAACCTTTCCATTTGCGTATTTGGATATTAAATGAATGAAATAGATGCGTTGTCATACTTGTAAACCGAAATCACCAAAACATGAAATCTGTAAAAAAATAAGTTAAGATGTATTAGAATTAAGCCGACAACATGTCTGTTGATTCATCCAAAGCTAAAGAAAAGAAAGTATGAGAATGGAAAAAGGTCTTCCAGTTGCTAAGATACATCCTGAGAGAGTTTCTCGATATGTCTCGTAACTGTCTGTTCACATCCTACAATTGTAAACTGTCAAAAAATGGGATGAACTGATGACTGATGAGTAAGAAGAATTGAACTGGGAGCACATTGAAAATATAAAGATGGTTTCAGCTATGGCGCCTACTTCAAAATAATAAGTAGGCGCAAGGATTCAATGCTCCACTTGTAATCATTAATGCGCCACGGTTTGGCCACGCCTGATATAAAACGTTTGCTAGTATACTTATATTAGAAGGCCTATTTGGAATAATAATCCTCGTTTTTTATTGTCTCTACCAAAAACTGATAACAACGTTATCTTAGTATCGGCAACAACAAAAAAAATGCTTAACAAATAAATACGTGTCTTACTTAATTGAAATTCCAAATATAGATTTCTGTATATTCTTTGTCTCATAATTTAGTTGATAATGGAATCTCTTCATTTTAACAAGGTTATCGCTCATCATATAAATATCGGTAAGAATTAGTGTCACATTGCGCTCAAAACCGACATGGAAAACAGCATTGCCTTTTTATTAATAATATCTACAGCAAAAATTCATTCGGCTTATTATCTTTTATACAACATATTATAATATAATATTCACACCTTAATGAGTCGTTCATACGAAGCTAGTAGAGAAAATAGTACAGAGATGTAATTTAGCTCAATTTGCTGGTATATAGTTTGGCCCAACAATTAGGATCATTTCTACCGACATAGTGTTATAAATTTCTGCCACAAATATTATGACTAAAAGAGAGATTGTATGTATATTAGGTCAAAAAATAGTTATTCGATGATTCTCCACTAAGGCATTTTAGTTGTTAGCCAAAAATTTGTCGCCAATTTCCGGGACAGATAGATATTTAAACATGGCCTATTACACCAACATCGTAATTCCACTATATAACGAGAAACATATTAATTTATGACAACAAAAAATTGGCAGGGCATTAAAAATGAATGATGTTAAATTTTATTTGTATGTTATTCATACATATTTAATTATTTTTAAAATTATTTATATTATCCTCTCAAATTGCGGCAATTTATGCGGCTCACATTTACACGGATTGTGAAGTAGCCTATTTGGGAAAATATTTTTGAGTTTAATATAAAATTAAAATTGATAACTTACTTCACTGGCTGTGTTTTTAAATGTGGCACGTGTATCGCCTCTTTAGACTACTATCAACTTTAATTTTATAATATAAATGAATTTCCACAAAGTTACCGCCGAGTCGAAAAAAATTAGATTTCAGTTTCATTTTTGAATTTATTCTGGGGAATTATGTTTTCGGAAGAAATCACATTTACAATTCAAATCTTCTTAAGAGAATTTACTAAAATTAGGCGAAAAATATATTGTATGCAGATTGTATTACGCTTAATTAGATAATACATTTTAAAACAAAATATTCTAGTACTCGGGATACCTATCAAAATATGATACAGTCTCATTTTGAACACATATTAAATCACTAGTGTGTAGTGTTGTTGTGTTCTATGCTCGAGATGGAACATCTTTTTAAGCGTCTATATTTACTTATGTTACTGCATATTCTTTTCGGTCAGTATTTTTTACCATTAATTAAACCCAAGATCCTGAAGATTGATGTTGTAAGATTAATTACCACACAGTTATGTGAATATTAAAGAGTGTTTTTTTTGTTTTCAGTATACGGATATAAAAGTTTAGAATCAAGTAGTAATAATAGCACCACTAATATTATTGATGTCAAGTTTTATTTATATACGAGGTATGTAAAGCTTATTAATTAAGATATTTATAATTCAAAATAGCTGAAAAATGTTATAATGGTTATACTATTGTTATTTTGAATTTAAATTTTGTGCTTGTAATTGCAGACAATGTCAAGAAGATCCACAGCAGCTATTTTATCGAAACGTATCTGGACTGAATCAGACATTTTTTGATAGAGAAAAATCTGTTGTATTTTTAATTCATGGATTTGGCGGCAACAAAGATTCAGAAATGAATCGCCTTATTAGAGATGGTAAGCACATTTATCTTTACACCACATAAATTCATAATTATGCTAGAATTATTTATTTATATTTATATCTCAGCTTACATAATCAATTTATCGTAATCTCTGATTTTTCCCAAACACATAGTTTTAGATAATTAACTTGGAACTTTGAACTACGTAAAATGTAACAGATTACTAATTGATATAACAGAAATAATTGTTTACTTTAAAATTGTGCGATGGACATTTTAACGGCTTTTTTAATGTATTCATTCATTTGATATTTACCCTAATGGGAAAATAAGAGAACTTCTTTATACAGTAGGAGTTTTTCGTTTACCGTTTTCAGTTAATATTTTTAGATTTACCTCTCAATTTCTCGATATTTTAGAATTATGATGCGACATCTGCGTTGAATCTTACATACCTTTTTGATATTATAGAGAAGTTTTTTTGAGTAATGTGATTCATGCTATTATATTGAATAGTTTTTATCATAGCACATTATACAATTTATGAAAAATAGTTTGTTAACTAAAATACTTTCGTTATAGTGTATCTACCGTTATTTGCTGTCAACGTAATTGTGGTCGACTGGAAATCTAGCCCCATAGATATTGCTGATACTTTAGCTATCGAAAGTGGACAATTTGTCGGAAAATTTATCGACTGGCTGTCAGAGCTTGGAGTACCTTTTGGTAATTTCCATCTTATCGCGCACAGTCTAGGAGCACAACTTGCCGGAGCTGCAGGCAGAAGCTGTAAGCTTGGAAAAGTGGGATATATAAGTGGTTAGTTTTTGTGATATTATGATTTCAAATTTTTATTCAGAGAGAACTTAGAGAGAATAAAATATAAAAGAATATTAGTTTTGATTCATCGTAAGTGATTTAAAGTTTATAACAAAGGAAAACTATTTAATAATTTAAGACATCGACTGAGGGTGCTTGATGGAATTTCAATATTAAATTTGGATTATTGAGATTTTGTACACTTCCATGTATTTTGTCACTAACGACCCGGGTTTCGCCTTTCGGCATCTTCAGGCATTCGAGCACACGAATGGACTCGAACTGAGTCCATTCGTGTGCTCGAATGCCTGAAGATGCCGAAAGGCGAAACCCGGGTCGTTAGTGACAAAATACATGGAAGTGTACAAAATCTCAATAATCCAAATTTAAAGGAAAACTATATTTAGTAATGCTATATAATTCGGGGATATTATATAGAGAAAATATTATTGTACTATACGTATTATATAGAGTATGTGGACAAAACAAAATCACTGTATACTCAACCTCTTCTAACCGACATTGCCATTATTCACATGTATATGTAGAGCCGGTAGTGTACCAGGACCAATAGCTACTGTGCATGACTATATATCTACATTTATAAAATGCATGTCGATGCGTTTATTTTACACGTAGGTAATACGTATGATATTAAATTTCATAAAAATATTTTAGCGTTGGATCCCCCAAGGCGTGGATGGGAAGGTTATTCTCATAACATAAGCCCAATTGACGGAGCATACGTTGAAGTGATACATACCAGCATCGCAGGAAATGGCCTCATTCAGCCAGCAGGACATGCTGACTTTTATCCAAACGGAGGTCTAAGAATGCCTGGCTGCGAAACCGAAGTCAAATTATGCTCTCATTTGAGGGCGTATGAATATTTTGCTGACTCAATTGACAATAATTGGTATATGGCTGATAAATGCACCAACTATGAAGAATTGTCTCTAGGAAAGTGTGCCAAATTGGGAAAGTTGCATATGGGTGGTGCCCACCCTAAAAATGGGTGAGTGTAAAAATATGTATCTGTTTTTATTAGTGTTCGCATAATATTGTTGTATTCTCAAATATTAAATGCGGATAAAATTTACTCACGTACAAGTTTATTCTTTTTGTCTTAGTTAAAGGAAAGCCTTTCCTATACAGAAGTTACAACCGATTAAATTCTTCTTATTTCTACGTTGCATCTATTTTATTATAGTATTATAACAACCAAACTATTTAATAAAATAAACAATACCAAACTTTATGAAAAAATAATGCAACCGTTTCTGAAATAAATTAACACGACGAGTTTATGATTTCTGAAGGGGTTTGAAAAATTGTTGAATGTATGTACAATATATAGCTGTTTTTATTCACAAATGTAATTCTTCAAATACAAACAGCATCATGATTATTGTATGGTTGGATTAACCGGGAAATCAAAATTCTACAGTTTATTATTACGATATAAAAAACGTTAGAACAAGGATGAATTATTTTGAAGTCATTAACGATATTTGAATAGCTAAAACTGGTGACCAAAATATTTATTTATTGTTTGCAGGAGTGGAGTATTTTTCTTGGAAACCACTGCAGAGAAACCATTCTATAAAGGTTAAATTATTACATACGAAATGGATGTAATTGGAATGATCTCAAAGAATTTTGTACATCATGCGTCCTATTATAGTAACTATACGGTTAACTCGTAGTCAATTTATATTGGCCTTAATTTTGGAGATGAATATTTCTTGTCAATTTATACTTATAAACCTATGTCAATCGATACAAATAAATTCAAATAACGATAAGTAAAATTCTTTTAATTTGAGAAAACTTATTAATTACATTCTCATGTATGATAGTGTATTTTATAAATATTCTTCATTACTACATTTAGTAAATATTGATCCATATCAGATCTACAAAATATAAAACCATTATTGTTGCTCGTAGATTATGAATGTTGATGTATGATATGTAAACGCTATACATACATAATAATTATTCCATGCAACGATATTTATAAGCTTATCATCTTGATTTCTGGTTGGCCAAAGGTTTTATGTCCGACACAAAAATATCTGTAATGATAATAAATTTGTATTTTATTTTTGGATGCCATCTATTGAGTAACCATTGCAACCAACTACCCATAATTTTGCTTTCATAACTTGTTTGTAGATGGCAGGCTTTTCCTTTCTTATCTATCAATAAGTTCATGAAATAAATTGCTCTTATATGTATTAAATATGTACTCATTACTTAAAAAAATGTATAATGACTGCTCTGAGAGTATTTTGAATAGACTACAAATAATAATATGTATAACTTGTGTCTGTAATTTTTAATATAATTATTTGTAATGACAACAGGTTTTGATGAATATCATGCAATCTAAGTATAAAATTATTTCACAAGTAATGAATTTTGTACACCTGATTCTTTTATTGAACGATTTCGAAATAACAAGGTGTAAGAAACAGAACAATTTTTTCTATCTGTTAATAATGTAAAACGGGTCTAAAAATATTACAAAAATAACTACTGTCAATTCTTGTTGAAAAGGTATGATAGCTGAAATAATTAAAAATAAAAAAAAAATTTGGTTTTGAAATACTTCCAAATATTTATAATGATCAGGAACGGTTTCGTTCGTCGCGAGCATTATCTACTGATAATGTTCGCATATCTTGTTATCTATCGTCATAAAGGTGAAAACTGAAAACTGCGTAAATGTATTGTTTTAATTAGAAATAGAAATTGAAAACCATGTAAATTTATTACGCCATTATTTATGAAAACAAATTTTCTACGTTCAGTATAATACATTCTTTGTAGACAACGTCCCTGGGACTTATCCCCCGTGAAAAAGTGAAACAGTTGTTTTTGTAACTTTTCCTGTAATTTTATACGTTCTCTTAAAAACGTTTGCATGATATTTTCTTAACCACTCACCACCATACTTTGTATTGACTACCCCGTACGTTATAAATATATGTTATCTACTTCTTTTATTCAAAATTGATTAATGTTATCCAGCCCTTAAAACCGAAAAGAAAGTTAAGCAATGTCGAATGGATATCAATACAAATTTTATAATAATAGAAATTGAAATCGCAAACATTGCACATCGCATCGCCAAACTCAACAAATAGTTAATATGTGGCTATAACCTAAGAAGAAGGAATATATCACATTATATGTGTTGAAAATTAAGTTGTTTTCTAATGCCATATCATCTTCATTGATAATTATATAACTATGTACGCTTTTTACCCAGGTAAATGGGAAGATAGGTCTAAATCACTCCTAAAAAGCTCGTACTTCAAATTTGCAATGATTTTTTTTAAATATAATGTTCGAATAGCTCAAAGATATGCTGCCAGTTAATTAAACCGACCTCTGATATTAAAAAACGCGTCGCTGCGATAACGCGTAGATAATTTTTTTGAGAAAAAAATGTATTTTTTGACATCGACGGAATACTGTGACATAAGAAGCAATATATGTACATCATAATGAATGTGTCATTTGGAACACATTTGCCGTACGTGGATGAATGTGATTAAGACAGTTTTTAAAGGTTACCATCGGTTACTCCAATTTTCAGATCGACCTCTTTTAAAGATAACTGTACAACTAGTCGGTCTTGTTCGAATATAAACTATGAGTTATAGGATACAACGGCATAAACGCCTCATTGATTCAATCTATCAAGGGTTATTTAAACACTAATACATTCATCATCTCTTACAGACACAAAAAACTTTCACACATGATTGGGAATGGGGTCGATTTTATCAGTGGCAACTAGCAACCACAAAGTCGGTTCGACCTCTTGTCACGCTATAAATTACCATATTTCGGTAATAATAACAAGCCAACATCTTGTTAGTTACACCATAATCACCAAAAAATATCTTAGAAACACGCCATATTCGTATTCTAAAACACCACCCATTGAAGCAAATCTTGGGAAAAGTATTTAGACTGAGATCTAAAACATGTATCTTTCACCTTTTGTGAGGCACAAATAAAATAATTGTACAGGAGCTTTCGTATCTCGCAAGGAAGGACTGTATAATATTTTCTATGCCGGTATTTATAAACAATGTAAAATAGGCTCTATATTATTGGTGTACATAAGCAGTTGCGCACAAAATAATACAAACAATTATACTTTCGCTCTACATAAGGAACGGGTATAGTAAAATAAGAAGAAAAAAATAAGCTAAAACTGTTGTTCTTTCTGAGCATATCTCTTACATGGCTTTGATTTATTTTATGAAGCTTATAGATATAGGTAATAATTTTAAATTGTCATTTAAATGGTTTCTTTTGTGATTATGTATGTATTGCGATGTATGGGTATGTAAGTGAGACCGTTTATCTGCCTCTCTTATTATCTATCCAAATTTATGTACATTATTGAGGTGACTGAATGTCAAGAAACACATTATTCACCGGTCCCAGATAACCGCAGCACATTTAGTGGGTTGCGTACCCCTTACCTAGTGTAAGTGCCCACAAAATTTAATGAGACGATTATCAGAATGCCTAATGTATTTTTGATAATGGTTGTAATATGTAGCTTAACTGGTGTTTGGCTCACGCACCATTTTTTTGTCTGATTTTACTTTGTACCTATTAAAATCATTCCTTCTGAGAATTAGAATAGCCAGAATAGGCTTAGATAATCGTTCAAAATTATATCTGTACTAAAAAACATGCTATTTTTCCATCTAACATCTAACTCAATTTGAACGGTTTTATACAACACGGTTGATGAATTGTGATATATTTTTGTACAACACGCTTTATATAATACGATTTCAGCATTTCTTTTATAGAAAATGATCCTATAGTGGAAAGAAAACTTCATATGAAGTATGAACTTCAAACCTCGTATAACACGGACGGATTTGCATTACACGATGTTTTTGTGGAACCATATAGCCGCGTTATACGAGGCCCAAGTGTACACAAATTTTTATCATCCATGACCCAATTAATTAAACAGATATTCAGCATACAAAACATCTTAATAAATATTTTTTTTATCCATGTCTTTCGGGATTCCTCCATCACAAGTGTTTAATTATATTTATAATATATCCTCCCCTCTCAATACCGTTTCCATGGAAAATGAATTTAACACCCTCAATTTATAGTTATTTATTATTTTTAGTTATTAATATATTGGAATACATAAGATGATTATAAATATTATTTCCGACAAATTACATTTAGTAAAAACATGCTTCTTTAAGAAGCGAAGCACAAGTACACATCACTTAAAATAACAATGGACCTTATCTCGACAGAAAATATTCTACGAGAACTGATGGTTACTTAGTCGTTCAATCTCTCGATTTCGGAGAGAGTAACGATAAAATTATATGGCCAGTTAGTAGTAAACTAACCGCTTTCGGTAAGCACCGTTTTATGATCGCATGGATGGTGGGGAATTCAGACATTACAGACACCCATGTCTTCGAACGCAAATCCTTAAATCGATTGAAAAATCAATTTATGATTTTTTCCGTACAGGGATTCGAGCCTGTGAACACCATAACCGAAGTCAACGAAGTGGACGAATCGGCTACAGGCCGTGCAAATACCGACTTAAGCCGTGGAGGAAAAATATTCCAAATTTAGGAACAGGTATATTAGATTCTAATGAGACCAAATTAAATGATATATCATGTGTAGAAGTGACACATTAACAAGACTTTGGAAATATGAATAAAAAAGCATAAAGGTTAGAGCAAGATACGTGAGTCAAGTGATTCGGGGCATTGATAGCTGAGTGTTGTAGATATCTTTTCAACTGTCAGTGAGTCATTAGAGGAAGAGGATAAGGATGTAAGTAAAAAAAACAATTATCAAACATATAACTCACTAAACTGATTAAACAGTACTGACTAGGGCATCCAATCCCGGGATTACGGAGTTAAATAACTTTCCCGGATCCCGGGATTTCGGGATTGAAAGCCTAGTACTGACGACTGTTGACACTTAATTCAAGCAAATCGACAAAATATGTGAAATTGGAACATAGCAGTATATTTGATATAAATAAACATCGTTAACTGATTCTAAGAAATAAAAAGACAGATTTTCTTACTAAATAATACACCTGATATAAGAAATATAATAATGTCATCGTATTGTAAATTTAGTAGTTAGGATTATCCGTGGTCCACCCTCATTTCAGAAATTTCAGAAGTATACTGTATTTGTTTCAATTACTCACCACTTTCTTCGTTTTCTACTACTTTTGTGTTTTTTTTGAACCTATATCGTTAACACCGTATGAGACAAAAGACATCATGAAAGGTTCTGAAAAATGGCTGAGATGTCTTTGGCATATACTTCTCAGGATCAAATGGAGTATTCAGAGTGAACAAAAAGACTCAACCATCATTCTATTGTTGCAGATTCTTTGGAAAATTCAGCGTATGAAATGAGCCGCAGCTGAGTTTAATTGAACTGTCGTCTGCACACTGTACTTTAGCCTTTCCTCCTGTTTACAATAATCTTCTCCATATATTTGATCAATACAAGCTTTCATAATACAATTCACAAGAAATCTATATCGTTCTTTTTTAGCTATTTTGAGAATATTAGTTATAGTAAAATTAGAACATATTTTGCGACTTCCTATAACATTGATTATATCACGCATTATTTTCGTTTGAATTGATTTATGAAATTTGGTTATAGACATTTTATAAAAAAATATTATTAAAATTAAATTTGGTAGTTAAGCAACAACAACAAAAATGTAACACGATGCTATATTATGTTTTATCTAATGATCGCATTACCTTCTTCTTCATGAAAACATATATTTCGATATTTTAAAAATAAAACATAATTTGTTTGTACTAAATTCTTCCACATGTTTATAATGATCAGGACCGGTTTCGCTCATCACGAGCATTATCAACTGATGAAAATACAAGCATAACAGGGATATTTATAAACAATTGAATTTTAACAATTAAAGGTATATTAAAAAAAATATAAGTGACATATTTAGATGTAATGTATACAGATGATTCAATATATTTTTTATCTAGAACTCCAATAGACGCTGTTGCAAGAATCTATATGCTGAATCATAGAAGTGAGTAGTTAAATTAAGTGGAAGTGGACACAGCAACAAACTAAACTTCACATCTTATATCTCATGCAGTATAATGCTAAGAATCACCGTACCTACGTACTTGGGGTTATATTGTGCGAAAAAACATCTTTTCTTTAATTCCCGATTTCACGCGGCGTCAAATACATAACGACAGATGTTACGATTTCATCCATAATGTTCATGATAAAGAATCAGAATATGTTGCTAAAATTAACTTAAAATACTTTTCTTTTATTTAAATATAAAAGCTACGTTGGATTGATTTGTTTTTCTTTTGATTTAGAACTTGAAATAGTAATAATCGGATTACTATGTTAAAATGGAATGTAATTTATCGCGAGATCTTTTGTTTTATAATATTCGTTTTTGATGTTTCAGAAATATTGTATTGCATCCACTGATTTTTTACGTTCAATTACCACATACAGAAATTTGTAAATATAATGGTAATCTTTATAAAAAATTGACTTCGTATTAAATATGAAATATGTTATGAGTATATTTTTCTAAAGCCAGTATTTATATAAGCATTTTATAAACAAACCACATTACTTCGTTTCAACAATGCTTAGAGGGGTTGTGCGCAGACGCTGATAAAGTTTCTACGAGGGAATTCTCATTTGGGGTGAAACAGGTATTCGATAGTAAGCGCCACAGCGCCGGGTAAAGTATACGGGTTTTCCGTATCTATTTTCCTCCCTTAATTCCGCGGAAAATTTGAGAAATTCTTGTTAGTTTTACAACAAAGTGAACTACTTTATTATTTTTAAATAGATTGCTAAATTCATTAAAGGTTTACATATCTTTAATTGAATTATTGATGTTAGTATTTTTTTAAAGCGAGAAGAAATTTATTTTACTGAAAAAGTTTAAATATTTTCCAAAATTCTGTCCATTTTGAGCAGGCAGCTTCGTTTGAAGCGCTACACGCGGTTGCAATCTTCAGATGTAAGTTTTTGCATGAAAAGAAATTTATATTTTGTTGTGTAACTTCGAATGCCTTATTTTTTTTATCACTGAATAATCACAGTTATAATTTCAAAATTTTAAATTTATATTTATTATATGTATTTATAATATACCAGTTTTTTTTATCATTTGATATACTCATACATTTATTATTATATGCTCTCACATGATATACATGTAATATATGTTTACTATCATGCCCTTTGATTTTTTTACATGTAGCTATTGAAGTTTTATAATGGTATTTTTATTCGTCTCCGGGGAAAATAATTCTTATGTTTTAAAGGTCACAAAAAGATTGCATACGTATCGTCCAACAGAATGTAATAATCGAACTATTTGTCATGGTGATGATGACCATAATGAGAATTATACAATCATTCATGAGGATAACATAAATTATTTAATACAAATTATTTGATGATATATTATATTCGACGGAAAGAACAATTTTCGCTAACTACTACTTCCGTAATATTTAAGGCATATTATGGCGATTAAGTAAAAATTTTGTAGTGTAAATTTGTGTATTTAATATTAATATTTGCCCGCAATACTTTACTATATCTTTACCTTACTTTGAAAAGGTTCTAACTAACAATTGGGCCTAAAATGACCTTTTGATTGGAAAATGTTGTATTAGCCAGATTCTACCATATACATTGTTTTCAGAGTCATATATTGTTCAATGAGCGAGTTAGCAGTATTTCGGAGTTCTATCCACACATTTATTTTTCATAAATATGTTTTATAAGGTTCTATGAATCGATAGTACTGCTTATTATCAGTTCACAGAAAAAATATACATAACACAGTTTGTTTGAAAATGCCTTAACGTCATGTCGAACATTCATAGTTCAGTGGTTAGTGTGTGTATTAACCCTTTAGTTCTATTGTTCAATCGATGTGGTCATTGACGAAAATTAGCTGAGTTCGTTCAATCATTAAAAGTATATATGTATTATTATTCTGTTGTATTATAATATTATTATTACCTTGTATGGTTCAGCAAGACATGATAATATATAATATTAATAAATATCTCAAAAATCAGAATAGTTTTTTTGATAAAATTGAAATAGCCGATAAAACCTTTTCAAAGAAATTATTGTTGTCAGCTCTAATTAAAGTTTTAGATACTCATTATTTCCTAATATATAGGCTTTTTTTTAAATAAATTATATAAAAAAAGAAGTAAAATATTTATATGAATAAATATATACTTACTCACTAATTAAAAATAAATTCTTTCTTCCAAAATACAAAATATGATCAGTCAAAGCATCAAACGCTTGTATCTCAAAACATGGTCAAGTGCAGTTAGAACCTTTTCAAAGTAAGGTAACGGTATGCCAAGTTACCCCAGTATACTCAAGTGCACAATGGTTTTTTTCACTACATTGCTTTCAGCGTATGAAAGAGAAAAATTTCACGACACGTAAAATATCCCATAAACCTGAATGAAAAATATGCCAAAAAAATAAACTACGACAATTTTTATTATTCCACGATTCTGTGGAATAATAATTCACTTCAATGATTTTGTATAATCAAGCAGTAAAATAAAGAGAACGAGCTCCTTGTTGAAAATGGAGTAGAGTTGTTTTAAACCCATTATAAGTATAGTGTGGTCTGCAATGTTTATTTACTTGGAAAATTTATTGACATACGTTTAAAATACATACAAAAAATAAAATTGTAATTATCGAATACCCTTAGAAGTATCTAGTTATAAATATATATCAAAGACTACGATTTAGAAATACCGATAAGATCGTTAGAAGTTATGAGGATTCTTATTATCAATTAAGTATTGTACCTATAATGTAATTTGATGTTAACATATTAAAGAAAAAATGTTCCATTAAATACATGCGATATTGCATGCGATTTCAACTGCTTGTTTTTAAATTTAATAACAAATACTTACTGGAGATGAACAATAAAAGAATAGAATTACTAGGGCTTCCGATCTCAAAATCTCGGTATCCCGGTCAATTAGACAATTCCGGTATTTCGGTATCCTCTGTAAATGTAAAAAAAATCATATTAAGTACTTATTGGTTAACTACAGCGTGTACCTCGGTTTGTTTATGTATGTATATACTAACTTTTTTATTATGCCTACATAATTAATATAGATCTATTGTGGTAGCCCTACTTTTCATATTTCGCAACATCCGCAGACAAAAAACGACAATTTATTTTAGAAATATATCAATTGCAACAATTATAATATAAATATATGCGATTTACGAAAAAATCATATATTTGCAACATCAAATGTAGCGGCATTTTGGTTGATATTTTTATGTAAATGATACCGAAAATTGCACCCGTCATTTTATCAGAAAAATTACATCATAAAAAAATATGTTTATATATTTTTTTGAGGCAACCAATGATTGTATCAGTCGCTCACATATTATTTTTCAACAGTAGTAGAGTAATCATAAAGAGGTGAATTATTTGTTTTTTTGACATCTTACATCTTTATTGATATCTATTTTCATTTCTATACGTAATAATAAACGGCCAGTTTCTTCGTACTTTGTTGAATATAACCAATAATTACTTTGCAAAGAGAACTTCCTACAACTTGTTTGTAATATGAATAATTCAATATATCGGTTGCAGTTAATGGAGAAAACTCGACTGCTAGGTTATAATGTTAAACCAGTACTTCTTAACGTTTTCGAATTCGTGGCCCCATAAATATTCCAGAATATTTTCGAGGGCTCCTTTTTGAAGTAACAGCATAATCATTTAATATGTTTTAAAAGTAAAACACATTTCTTCTTATACTAATTCAGCATTTTTATAATTATCAGGAGCAGCTTCGCTCATCGCGAGCATTATCAACGAATGATCCACCAAGAATTGATAGTGAATTTAATAATATGTAACTCAAATATATTTCGTGAGCGAAAAAGCAGCCACAATGTGCTGAAAACGGTGCGCCGCTTACCCAAAAAACATAAAGATACATTTTAGATGTAATGATATTTTTATTGCCCGTTACATAATGTGTTCTTCTGAGACATATCCATAGCACATTCTTCGCCCAATAGAGTAATATTTTTGAAGAAACATTTGCACCTATCCTGTATTTGGAAATATTGCAATAATTATTGGTTGATAATATTTCCTTAATACAATTGGAAAAGAAATCGCAATATGAAGAAAGTGAATTTAAAAAACATATCACATGAAAATTTCATTGATATTATTATAAAATTGCACATTATATACATAATCTGAATCTATTCGAAGTCGACTTAACTGTTTCGTCTTAATATTAATTATTGTGGAACATCACTTTTCGCTGAAATTTTCAACACTTCTCGGCCCCTAGATTAATAATCACTGCGTTAAACTACATACGATAAAGTTTCAGTTTCGTGTGAATTTATGGAACACAGTAGTATTATGAATATTAACTATTTTTAATTGTATAATATTGGTACTACCAACATATATAAAACATTTTAGAACATAACTTTATACTATTGATAAGAATTCTTTAAATAATAATGGATACATTAAATGTATGATGATATTAAGGTAGTTCAGTTGCTATCCGAATATTGTCATGTCTTTTTGAAACATTTTGGTGAAATGTGGTTCATATGCTGGAGCAATGAGCTTTATAAAAAATATTTTTAAATGCTAAATTTTGGTATATGTCACGATATTCTACATATAATATAATAAATATATCAAGTGGTTTTTATTTAAACAATACACACTTTGCTATTAATAGTCTTTGCTAGAATTCAAATTTATATATATTTTTTTCCATGTCCGCTCCCAATGTGGAGCATATGGTCTCCTAATGGAGGTATCTTAACAGAATTTTTCTATGAGAACTGCTTGTTACTCAGTAGCTCTAAATTTCTTTTTTCGAGGAGAGTAGGGATTGAAGGATAGGGCTAGGACAGGACTAGTGGTTAGCTATTCTTAAGCTAGCTAAAGTGGAAGGGAGTTTTTGACATCACAAATACTACGAACACAAATCCATAAATCGATTGAAAGATCAATTTATGAAAACCGTCCGCACCGGAAATTGAACAAGAGACATCCTTAACCATAGCCAACGACGCTACCAACTGCACCACGGACGCCGACAAATTTGTAAAAAGATATAAAGTTAAATGAGATTGCATGTATATATTATTATTTTCCTACCAGATTCGTTTAAGCTAAGAGGAAATTTATTGATTGCCTGCCGATCTTTATATGTCCTAATAGATTTTAAGTACTGACGCAAATAATTATTATTACATATGCCATCAAATGAAATTGTTTTTAATCGCTCGCGATTGGGTGGTGAGTGGTGGTGCTGACTGCTGAGTGTGACACTACAGTGTGTATGCTTTAAATCAAGAGTATTATACAAACTCTTTCTCACAATGCTTCTATTATATTTATGTAATATATCAGACGATGTTGGTCAAACAGGCAATGGAAAAAGTATTCTATGATTTTTAACAAATACCGATAAAAAATGAATGATAACGTATAAATAAATGAAAATTCGTGCAGCGGTGTTGATCCGAGTCATTTAAGCATAAGAAAATGAAGCATCCCAGCAATTTGTCCTAGCGTTGATTGCTGAAGGCTTATCTATATATATAAAAATGAATGTCTGTTTGTTGGTTGTCCGGATCTTATAGGCTCCTAAACTACTTAACCGATCGCGACGAAACTTTCAGGAAGGACTTATTGTGATCATGCCGGAAAACGGGAACGGGCTTGCTCACGCGTCAGATAACGTACTAGGATCGGGAACGGGAGCACATGGGATGAGTGCCATTGCAAAGCATGTCTTATAGGCTCCTAATAATATATAAAAATGAAGGTTTGTTTGTTTGTTTGTCCTGTATGCATTCCTTTACCATTTATCCGATTTTGATAAAACTTTCGGGAGGTGTTAAAGGCACACTCGTGAAGCTTTCTGAAGAAAAAAAATTAAAATCTAAAAACATCTCGGAAAAACCTTGACAAGTTTTCATTTTGTATGAAATGTACACAGAATCTTTAACATCTTATAGGTCTGCACGGGCTTGGGTAAGAAATTCAAATTTAAGAAAAATATTTAGATGTTCAAGTCATGAGCCAGTCATAAGGCAATAGTTTTTGATCACTTAAATAATTTATTTCACATGTGCTTTGAATTTCGTTGGAAATATAGAAACAGTAACATATACTGTTTGAAAAGTATAAATGAATTACTATATTAAAAAATAAATAGGGCTTTTTTCTGGATGAGAAAAATGCACCTGGGTTTGGGGTCGGGTTCGGGAAACAAATGTGATATTGAGACTCGGACTCGGGCTGGGGACCGGGTAATTTTATAAAATTTCAGCCCATATAGAGAATTAAAACACAAACCCTTTTTTTCTTTGAGTGGTATTGCAACGCATACCGGGTACTCACTAGTTTATTATAAACTCAAAGATCAAAAATGAACGTGTGACGGATTTCGGATCTGGACTCTGGATTTCTTAGTTAAATTTGAATTTATCTGACGATAATCTATACCCCTAATCCATCGTCCCAAAGTATTATAATATATCGTCTACCGGGTTATATTCCTATTAAATTAAAATTCAAAATCGATTATTTTATTACAAGTTTTTTTTCAAACTCAACTACAATGTGTTACCGATATTAACTAGGTATAGTACAGAAAATCATTAACTGTTGTATTCAATTATAGGTACTGTAAAAAATGTTACATTAAGAGTTATTTCTACAATTACCTTTGACAATCGTAACGCCGAATAATTTACTTTTCCAAGTGATTTCTATGCATCACATCCACGTCAAATAGGGTATAATTACATTCGCTTATGTATACTAATGCCACCTGCTGTTTTCATTAAAAATTCTTCACTGATGCCACACAGCAAATAGAGCAGGAAATATTTATGAAAGGAAAATAATTATAGGTATGAGCATACATAGCGTAATATGTACTCTATTTTGTGTAATCCGCTTGTTGACTAAGATTGAATTAGCTAAGGGTGAGTTATATCCAGAGGTTGACAAGTTCATCAATGTCACTTTTTATACGAATTTTGCATATAAAACACACAAGAAAGTATGTACAAGATACGTATGCTATTTTTAAGGATCATAACCAGGTATCAACAAGCAAGTATCTAATCGTTTTGGGATGATTCTATTAAGTTTCATATTACCATTAATTAAACAAACAATAATAATATTACTTTTCATGATCAAACGTGTTTAAATAATTTGTGAATAATCAGCCGGCTTACTCAACATGAAAAATATGAAACCTTAGATAGTATATTTAGAACGATTTAAATTTCAATCAAAATTATTCTACTAATAATAAAATCGTAGCTATACCGTAAATGTTCGTGTTAATAAATGCTTGCTACTTTTCAAATATAAAATTAGATCTAAATTTACAAATAGCATTGATCATACCTTTTGAAAACAGCTTTATTCGAGAAAATACCTGAATGCACATAAGTTGATTGGCATTAGTATAATTAAACTGGCCAACGGCATATATGAGCAGGCCTTTGTTGTTATTTCGCGCTTAAGCAGAACAATGCTAGCATTACCTGGCATACAAATACATAGTTTTACATAATCTATGTATGAGCTAGCCGTATCCGCCGATTGTTTACACACGGGCTTATAAATGAGCCCGCAATATAGGAGAAAATTAATAATTTCGTAACGATGAATTGATTGGCGCAAACAATAAATTTATTAAACCTACAGCGGTTGAATTGTTTTCACTATTAACGGACTGCCAATCTTTTCAGAGGTAAACTCATGAAACTCCCGCCGGGTGCGTATGAAAAAGCTTTTTTAATATAACGAAGAAAACATATTACAAATATTTTATTCAGAATATTTTACAATACTAGCCTACTACTTTGTTGAGTCCGCGGTCGAGTGGTCAACGTCTTTGTTTTCGGTTGCGGTGCTCACGAATTCAAATCCCGTTACGGCCAGTTCATAAATTGATTTATGGATTTCTGTTTGAAGGCGTGGATTTCTGTGATATATAAAGATCCCACCACCTATCCGATCCTAAAAACGGGACGTATCAATAAACTTTCCACTACTAGCGCTATACTTCTAACCTTCTCTCTTCGAAAAAGACAGGTTGAGCAATTGAGTAACGAGCAGTTCTCGTAGATAACTTCACTTGAGATTAACTCCATTAGAAGTCCCTATGGTCCACGTTGAGAGCGGACATGGTTAAAAACCTAATAAACATTTAATGCGACTTGAAATTAACTGGGTAAGTGTTAGATAAAGCTTATCTCAGATCATTCTCAATACTTGATTTCAGCTGGAAACCATTTAATATTGAAATATTATACTAAATACAAATATTATTGCCAACAAAAAATTTTTGAGTTATAGAGATTTATATAATATTTTTAAAAGTAAACTAGATTAATTGATCAATTTTAAATATTATTTCAATTGATATAATCTAACTGGTGTTCTGTAATAATTCTAGCGGTAAGTAACACCGGTCCTGATCATTGCAAAAATGTCGACTTAGTACAAAAAAAAGTGTTCTGTTTTTCTGAATAGAATGCCTTTCCACAGTTAACATATTAAGAGTGAATAATGAAAAATTAATACGTCAAATTTGCGAACAATAATATTGACTGTAGAAGGTCAAAAGGAATGCATAAAATTTAATACACGTTCTGAGTGGGTTATCCACACTATTTTTGGTGTGGGTTACGTAATTAATGAATATTTCCGAAGATGGCTTTAAGTTGAAAAAGTTACTGAAACATCAAATCATCTTATAGAACTGTATTAATCGTGATATACGTATAATCGACTAAAATATCTTTGAACATTCTTTTAGCCATTAATGAATATTATTATAACTTTTTTTTGAAAAATGAATTATTTTATAAGTAAATAAATGTTTCATATGAACGGTCAATATATTAATGAATTCGGTCAGTAAAAAAACATGAATAGCTAGGGAATAATTATATTTCGTTATTAGCTTGGTAAGGTTAAATTTAGAAGTTTTTTGATTTTTTTATTTAAATAATTTAATTGCTGGCCGCTTAATTTTGTAACTGAAATCGTACCTACTGACTGATCGTAAACTAGCAATTAATAATAATTTTGAAATGTTTTGATATATCACTTAAAACATATTTAATTAATAGTTGAAACTTATTTCGGGTTCACGCCATCGTCAGAATTCCAGTTCTGCCGAAAAAGAAATCATCTTGAGCTGAAATTGAAAAAGCTGTCATCAACTATATCCTCGAATACTTTTAGAAATAAATACTTTTATATCTTTAACTTATTTTAGTGAAGTTCTGTCTAGTAAATGATAATTCAATCAATATATTTTCTTGACATACAATTGAATAAGATACGATCGAAATAAACATAGGCAATAATTTCTTATTTTTATTATTTGTTATCAGCACCATCTATTCCATAGCCAATGGACGGTATATTTTTTCTGATAATTATGTTTAGGTTCGTTTCATATTGCAAATGGCGAAGTTTTAATTTGATTCCAAATTCGAAATTAAATCAGTGATGGAGCAAGGAGTAAACGAAAACTCTGGTAATTTCTGTTAACATTTTAGAAACTAACTCATCCGTGAAAACATGTTTTCATTCACATGAACACACCTATAACTTCAGTAGGCTTGCGTTGGCACACATACAAAATACACATGCCCTAAAACCACTTCCATGGGCCCACTCGACGCCAAAGTTGGAGCAGTTTCGTTTATTTTGTGATAGCATGCAATTTTCTTCCCAGAAAACTATTTTTTTGGGAAGAAAATTAATTTTCTTAAATTATTCATCATGTTTTTAAATGACAGGTGTGTGATTATGTTTAGAATTTAACTTGACTAAAATTATTATTAATTGAGGATAATTGTAAAAAAGCGTTTCAACCATGTATAACAATATTTATTTATCTAAAATAAACAATTATCTTTAACTTTCAATTGGTTATTAATTGAAACTAACGTAAGTATAAAACCTGCGATAAAGCATAATATTATGTTGTCATATAAAAGTAAAACGAAAAAAAAAATATTTTCATTTTGTGGTCGTAGTATGTGACTGCAAAAAAGGTTGACTATTCCACATCAATAATAGTAATAGAACGCATACAAAAGAACACTTATTAAGCAGTACTCGTGAATGTAATAAATATCACCCGTTCATTTAAATCCAAATTGATAAATAATCAGCTGTAATTTTAAGCAAAAGCTGTTATAAAATAATCAATGAACTCATGTTTTTCTCCCATTTATGTAACTTTATTAGTTAAGAAAATAATATCATCAACGAAATTCATAATCATCCAATGCCAACAATTTAAACTATTTTTAAATAGTTATTATCAATAACTAGTTTGACTACAGATATTACATTTATGTTTATAAATTTATTTATTTTAATTAATAAATATATTACATTTTTTGCGACGAATAAAAAAACAATCATTGCAGTCAAATGTTTTGGGATCCCTGGAAACACCAACCCTTCCCCTCAATTTAGTGCAGGGGCGGAATAAATGGCCGCCCTCGGATTCTAAGAATCTGGCGAAGATAAGTGGCTGGCGCTGATGCTGGTGTGGTCGAAGGGAGAAAAGACTAACGCCACAAAGTGTTACTGCTTTCCCCACTAACCCAAAACGTCTTTATGCATTGTACATATTTTTACAACCGACCGGCGAATCCCGTTTTTCCACTTACTTTTAGATTCTCCTACCCTAGTATCTTGACTTGTTTTTCTTTGAAATTACTTTTTTGCTTTAAGACAAAGATTAGAAATTTCAGTCGTTTTTAAAAAAAAAAACTTTTTTTACAATATTTATACGATGGACCCTTGTTTTTCGTACCACTACGCTTCCAAATATTATAAAACAGTTTTTTAGATGAATTAATTTAATACTAATTAGACATTTTCGTGACGCTTGATAACAGTGTGGATGCTTTTAATGGCATTTTTGGTATAAGGTATACAAAAAAATTGGCAGTTTCTATTGACTAGTTAATTATGAAAAAAAAGGTTAATAAAAACTATTATTAATTTATCGAAAATCTTGTTTTCAAAGTAAGATAAATATAATGTATATATATATATATATATATGTAAATGTGCTGGTAGTACACCTTTTTCAAATAAATGTGCCCAAAATAATAAACGTATTCGCGGGATTGCTCTAAATTGTAGATTTCAGACAAGTGAAACTATCTTTTGTCGGATTGAGGAACTAACACATCACAATATTATATGTCATCGGGGTGTCATAGTGGCTATTTGAAAACAACACCTTATGCAGTAAGTATTTTATTTTGATTTTTTTAAGAAGATTGTTAAGGATATCAATGAATGTAAGCATATGCTACTTGATTGAACCAACAGTGGTCTTACATGAAGCTTTCAAGTAACTCTGATTAGGCATGGTCAACTACTGGAACTATAAAATTATACTGACACATTAACATGGTTGTTAAAAATTGAACACAATTTTTTGTAAAAGACCCTCTCCTAATTTTTGTCTTATCATATTAATTAAGACATTTGATCCATTATGAATACACTTGCTTTGTCATCATTCATTCTAATGCTAAACGTTAATCGTTATTTTAAACTACTGGAACGTTAACCTAATATTAAAGCTTATTTTCATAACGATATTTAAGGATTGTTCAATTTTTTTATGGTGGACCACCGTTTTTGCATACTAGTGTATTCTCATATTTATATTCTTCTATAAAGAGCATAAATGAATTCCCCATTTCAATAACGATGAAATATTTATTTGTAATATTAACAATATTTTACTAGATAATGTATTTGAATACCAGTTTTACCAAAGATTTAATTTAAAAAAAATGAATGAAAACTTCGTAAATCTATGAACTTTTCATGTGATAATAAAAGCAATTTAAATCTTTTTCATTAATTTAATTACATTTAATAATAGCACAATATTTAAAATAATGATTTTCAAATAAAAAGCGGCAAAAAATCATTTAAAAAAAAAATAATTAATATTTCAACATTTCATTTTTGCAGACTGCGCTCAATCGCTTTTTCCAATGTACATGTCATGTATTAAGGTAATTTGTACTAAAACTTTCCTTAACTGGTTATTCAAATATTCGATACAAACTGAAATGATACTACCTAATAAAAGACCACGCCAAAAGAGAATAGCGGATAGTTGTGGAATTTTATATGGCCATTCCGTTTTTTTCTATTACAGCAATAACAGTTTGTACGTGTTGATGTCGTTTATTTATTTTTTTTTTTTTTTTAACCATATCCGCTCTCTATTCGGAGCATATGGCCATCACGCGGTTCCTCCAAGCTACTCTGTCTCCCGCCAGCCTCCTCGCCTCCTCCCAGGTCATCCCAGCGTCCCGTAGCTCCGCCGAATACATCCTATGGATGGTCATCAGCGGCCTTCCAGGGCGACGGAATCCACCTGGTTGGTAGAAGAGACAGGCAGGATTCAGGCTCCCCTGGGGCATCCGCAGCACGTGTCCAAGCCAGGTCCATCGTCGCTTTTTTATTTTGGACGTAATAAGAGGCTGGTCCATCCGCTCTCTTACCTCCGAGTTCCTGACAAAATCAAACCACCGTACCCCTAGTATTCGCCGCAAACATCTGTTTTCAAAGCACAGTATACGGTTACCCTGTGCCTTGGTGAGGTGCCATGACTCGCAACCGTAAAGCAACACTGTCAGGATGCATGCGTTGAATAAGTGGCACTTAGTTCTGACCGAGTACAACCGTAAGTCCCAGACTTTCCGCATTGAGTTAAAAGTTGCTCCAGCTATCCCTAATCGGATTGCGAGCTCTTTACGCGGATTGCCATCTCCCGTGATGTGTACCCCCAAGTACCTAAAGCCGTCGACTCTCTCGATGTCTTGCCCCGCGCTCGTCAGAGGGTAGTCTGGGTCTGGACAGAAACTGTTGCAGAGCACATTGGTTTTACTCGCATTGACTTTGAGACCAATGCGATACGAGTTGCTCTGCAGCCTGTCCATTGTTTCCTGAATACCCTCGACAGATTTATCAAATATTACAGCGTCGTCAGCATACTCGAGGTCGCATAGCCTCAGATTGGAGGCAACGGTTAAACCTCGGTCGGGTGGAATTGACTTCCTCAGGATGAAGTCGAAGATTATCATAAAGAGGAACGGCGCCAGAACACAGCCCTGTCTGACCCCGGTTGAGACCCCAAACCATTCTGTCGATACGTCGCCGATTCTGACACAGCATTCACTGCCCTCGTGCATGCATTTGATGATGGCGATAATCTTGGTTGGGATTCCGTACAGTTTTAATATGTCCCATAGGGAAGGCCGGTGCGGACTATCAAAGGCCTTCTCGTAATCAACGAAGCAACATGCCAGCGAGCTGTTGAATTCGTTGCTTTGCTGGAGAAGGCATCTGAGATTATGAATCTGGTCCGCACAGGATCGGCCAGGTAAGAAACCGGCCTGGTTTTCCCTGAGGATACACATTATTGGAATCCTTATTCTCGCCAAGACTATCTGCGCCAAAACCTTGCCAGGCACGCTGAGCAGCGTTATGCCCCGGTAATTGTCGCAGCAGAGTGGGTCACCTTTTTTGTGAATGGTGATGACCTCACCGTTTACCCAGTCCCTCGGACAACGCTCCTGCTCCCACACCTTACTGAGAAGTAGGTGCAAGGGTTGCAAGAGTGCCTCCAGGCCGTACTTGAGAAACTCTGGGTGTATACCGTCCACGCCCGGCGCCTTCCCATTCTTTAACCGCTGCACAGCTGAGGTGATCTCAGCGTGCGTCGGTGCATGGTCGGGAATGTTTGGCGCTCGGGGGATATCTACAAGTGTGGCTTCGCTGGGTATGTCAAAGGGGTTCGAGGGAGGAGAACGGTTTAGCAACCCGCAGAAATGATCTCTCCAAATCTTTCTAACACGCTCCGTGCTTGACTCTATTGCCCCGCTGGGACTACGGATGGGCCCGGGGGTCGGTGGTCGTCTACCGCAAATTTCGCGCGTGATTCTAAATAGTTTTCTTGTATCATTTCTGCGCACTGCCGTCTCTGCTGCTTCAATCTGGTTGTCCATGAATCGGCGTTTATCGAGTCGCACAGATTTTTTTACTATCTTATCTTGGTACCGATAGTCTATCCGGCGGTCCTCGATCCGGTCTGGGTCTGTCTCACTGTCCCTCAGTGCTTTAAACCTCGCTCTTTCTTCAATTTTCCCCCACGTGTCGTCGGACATCCACTTTGGCTGCCCACTCCTTCTGACTCCTAGCACCTCATGAGCGGCTAACGCAACTGCATCTTTGATGCTGGACCATTCCGATTCAATGGTGTCGCGTCGGGGTTTTCCCCGTCATGCACACATTTGGTGACGTTCTTTCTCACAGCGATGTCGAAATTCAGCCGAGTTCGAGGAAATTGCAGTCTCTCGATGTCGATCCTCTTTCGAGTCGGGGGCCGTACTGTACGTCTGAGTCTGAGACGGATTTTGCCGACAAGCAGCTCATGATCGCTGTATATGTCGGCACCCCTATAGGTTCGAACATCGAGAAGTTCCCTTCGGTGAGTCGCGCTGTAGAGAAAGTGGTCAATTTGTGCTTTTGTGCAACCATCAGGAGAAGTCCACGTGTATTTGTGGATGTCTCTGTGGGGGAAGATTGTACCGCCAACGGCGAGCTCATTCATAGTTGCAAACTCGATGAGTCTCTCACCGTTGTCGTTGGCTTCACCGAGGCCATGCCTTCCCATCACTGTCGGGCCAAGCAAAGGATCCGTTCCCACTCTCGCATTGAGGTCCCCATTACGATCACGCGGTCTCTACGGGGGATTGTGGAGATGGCCGCGTGGAGAGAGTCATAGAAAGTATCCTTTGCCTGTGTGTCGGCTTCCTCGGTAGGCGCATAGCACTGAAGGACAGTTACCGAGCTATCAGTCGTCCTGAAGGTGGCTCGTATTAGTCGTTCTGAGATGGGTTCCCATTTGACAAGGCAGCGGGCTGCCCTCCCCGACATCAATACTGCCACCCCTTGGCGATGGTATTGCTCCTGACCTGAGTATAAAACTGTGAATCCGCCCTCCAACAACTTTTTCCCGGCGCCTTTCCAACGCACCTCGCTCAGCCCTAAAACATCAAGCTTATAGGTTTGCATGATGCGAGTGGCGTGTAGGTCCTTTCCTGGGGTACGCATAGTACGCACATTGTATGCGCCTATGTTCATAGAGTAGTTGTTGGAGAGTATCATGTCCTTTTCGTTGCTGGGTCGTCCATTAGCAGGCCTAAGCGTCCGAGGCTTTCGCATTGATGGTGTCGTAATCTATTCATTTAAGAAGACCGGGTGATTAGCCCTGCGCTTCCGAGGCCTGAGTCACAAAGGCTCTATAGGTTGGCTCAACCCGGTTTTTCTGTCAGGGATTTCCTTCCCTTAGCCAGAAGACCGGTTTTAAGGCGCCGGAAGGTTCGCCTTTTGCCCACTGCTATTAGCTACAGCCAAAGCTGCATTGCCCGATGGTCGCCGCGGGGAGGCCAGCAGATGGACTTGCTGGGTTGAACATTTCCCATCATTTACTATGTGCACATCCACTGACATCGATGTGCTCACATGGGATCCACCAACCATTGACCACCGCATTGATTTTAATTGATGTCGTTTATACAACAGCTTAATAAAAATGCTGACTTATCTCATTTATGATAAACAAAGGAAGGGTCTACATTTTACGTATAAATGAAAATCGTTATGAGAAATAAACATAATACATAATTTAATCAGATTGCGGCGTGCAATTAACCTCTCAGTATTTTAAATAATTATAAAGGGACTAGAAATTATTTAATATCAAATGCAAATGAATTTAAACAATCTAATGAGCGTACGAAAGAACAATCGTATTGCGTTGAGCATTCACTAATGCGTGAGATAATTCTGGAGCCCTTGAAGATAAAACTTGCAAAGTTTTCGAAAATTCGGGTGATTACGACCAACCAAAACACGGTGTCTTCCGAATATTATAAATATATACCTATAACAAGGGTACACAACCTTTTTGAGGTTGGCAGCTAGTTTTATTTTAATTATCGTGGGGATCGACTTCTAATAAGAATCGAACATGTTTTTTAATTAAAACTTTTATTGGCACTATTAACAGAGTAGTGAATGCGATATTGAGCGACACGAAAATGTATGTGCGGTACGAATAGATACAAAGGTAAGGGGGAGCAAGGAATAAAAAATCATGTTGTTTTAGATTATTTAAAATATATTTGGTTAGGATCTATAGCAAGGGTGCCCAGCCTTTTTTGCCTTGTGAGCTATTTTTCAATTTAAAATTTTCTCGGGATCGACTTTTAATATGATTCTGAATTATTTTTTCGTTTCTTCAAACTTAATTTATTGGTTTTAGGTATTATGAAATTATATTTATTGCATGGTAATATATTTATATATCACTTTTAAAGTGTGAACTGTCAATTCTTGGTGGAAAGACATTATATTTTAAAAAATAAAACACAATTCATTTGTACTACTTCCACATATTTATAATGATCAGGACGGGTTTCGCTCATCACGAGCACATCATTCAGTTGATAATGCTCGTGATGAGCGAAACCGGTCCTAATCATTATAAATATGTGGAAGTAGCACAAATGAATTGTGTTTTATTTTTTAAAATATATTTATATATAACAAAAAAATCATTTCTGTTTATAAAACTGTCTAATAATGTCGGCTCCGCGATGCAGTTGGTAACGTCGTTGGCTACGGTTGCGGATGTCTCGGGTTCAAGTCTCGGTGCGGACAGTTTCATAAATTAATCTTTCAATCGAGTTATGAATTTCTGTACGTATTCATGAATGTTCGTGATGTCTAAAACTCCCTACCATCCATCCGATCCACAAAAACGGGTCGTAGCGAGACCGATTAGCTAACCACTAGTCCTGTCCTACCCTATCCTTATATCCCTACTCTTGAAAAAAGAGAGGTTGAGCAACTGAATAACAAGCAGTTCTCATAAAAAAACTTCTGTTGAGTTACCTCCAATAGGAGGCCATATGCTCCACGTTGGAAGCGGACATGGTAAAAAAATGTCTATTGATTTATATAACTATAAAAATGGTGTTTTAAATATGGATACAACTTATTATTCACTTATTATTTATATGAAATTTTAACGGTTGTGTATGAAAAATATTAATATAACTACATATAAAAAGTGATATCATGTAACACATAAAAAATATCATCATTTACTGTTGAGACAGAAGAGGCTCTTCTTCATATCTGACGAAATAATTTTATTGATAATAATCTTATGTTGTATCAAATAAAAACCAAGAATTATTCACATTTTTATGCATTTTTATTTGAAATAAAAAGATTTCTGCAAGTAGAAATTTGTAAAAACACAATTTAATCTAGCCAACATTGACTCATTTTCAGTAATCACATAAGAATCAATTTCTCAGATAAATGTCTTTAAATGAAATTAATGATTATAGACACATATGAATGTACAGTTTTGATATTACGTTTAATACATATTGTAACTATGTACTAATGTTTCAACTGACCATTGTTATAAAATTAAATCAATATTTTGGAATACTTAAAAATGTAATTGGTAAGTAATTTTAAGCGGCTTCTTTTCCACCAAGCTATTAAGTTTTGAAGCAATTCTTTACTTATTCACTAAAAGGTCAGGCATCGTTCATGTTGCTGTCTGCGCTCTAGCTACAAAATTCAAACGGGTTTGAAAACTGCTACAGTAACTAAGACATTACGACACTGACTGTCCATACTACAATTTCAGCTAGACTGACGCGGTCTAGCTAGACCGCAGTGACACTGCTCTATTTGACTGTCCACACTTGGACACTCAGTCTAGCAACTGATTGCCTAGACTAAAGTGTCCAGATGTATACTTAGCTTTACTTCGACCATTCGTTAATCCCCTAAATTAGCAGCTAAGCACGAATCAAGTCGAGCCGAATAGTCCGATCGCCGGGATTTCAATCTTCATCGTTGACTGTAAATATATTTATACAAAATAAAATATTTTTTTATGTATATTTCGGGATCGACCAAATATTAATTTGGGATTGACTGGCCGGGTATCTTTGATCTATAGTATATTTAGTGAGTTATTTGACATTGTGAAGCATTGGCAATCATCAAATATTTCGACTTATAATAATTACTTGTTGCAAAGCGAAATCAGTCATCAAAGTGATCATCCGTCAAACGTGCTAGATGTTTGGATTTAAGAAATTTCATAAAAGAAAAGGAAGACCCACAAACATAATATTTACTAACGGCCGGGATATTTTTTTTACATCTCTGATTGTAAAATTAAAATATAGAAATCAATATTATTTTCAAAATTCACAATCGTAATTGAGATCGACTGATTGGAAGCCCAAGGGCTATAACAATACCTATAACAATCGTGAAAATCTAAAAATTTATTTGAAGGTTTTGTTTAAAAAAAAGCAATACAGTCTTTTGAATATTTTCCGGTATATAATTGAAATTGTAGCAATTTTTCAGAATGAAATCCAATAGCAGAATTAATCAAAACGGTAAACTAATACAAAGATACTAATTCTTCGAAATAAATCGTTCGAAATAATTGATAGCAACATTACTTGTACCCGATAATTATTGAAACAGTAGCCAAGCGAGAAAAATTATTTTCATAAAAAATAAAATACAATTTACAGTATTTATTCTGCAATTTTAAGGCAGATCAGGACTGGTTACACTCGGCGAAAGAAGCTCTCCAACAGAATTGACAACGAAACTGGCCCTGATGATACATATAATGTTCTCCGATATTTAGCTAACACGTATTATTTGTATTATACATGACATGTAAGACTAAGATTATTTCTCCAAATAATGTTCACAATGTTATATACCTACATGCATTTGCCACTTTTCTATCTTCTATTTTCCTAAAAGTCAAACGAAAAAGTTCCAATTTTATTACGTCCCGCATTGGCCATCTCTCAAAGTTTCACAATAATAAACGGTGACATTTATGACGATGCAAGTACGGGATCCTAAAAGCATTACACAATATACAAGTTTTCATAGTTTTACCAGTAGCGCATCTTCGTCGTCAGTAATAATAAATTTCATTATCTAAACTCTAAGCATCCTAAATCAATTCAACAGCAACATTATGCATTTATATCTGACATGGTACAATAACACTATTGTTACTGATTTTAATGTAGAGAAACTAGGATACACTAACGTTAATAAATAAACGTTTCCATGTTTCCATTAATTGGCAGAGATGACTGATTCCATCACCGCAATATGTCGTACGCCCACTCTGATTTTAGGAGTGCCCCCTCGATTTTTACACACAATGTAAGCGGATATGGTTTTATAAAAACCTGCCAAAATTTCGTTGTAGTAAAAATAGAATAATTTGTAAAATCACACAGTTATAAAATATTATTATTACACCTCTTTCTCTATCTTATCGTATTCTTCTTTTATTTGCTTTATTCTCTCTGGGTCTGGTAAGCATTTCCTCAAAATTAATTAGTAACATCTGCTCTGTACTCGTATATACTCGTATATACTCGTATGTACTCGTATATACACCTATCACATTAGAATTCGGTCTGTCAGTGTTACCATTTATGTATTGTTAATATTGAATTATAGGTCTTAGTTTTTTTATTAATAATACAATTTAATTGAAATTTAAAGTAATCGTTTCGTTATGGTAACACTTTATGATTTTATGATTACAGTAAAAAACATAAGTATTTTGTAAGTGGTTCTACGAATCATAAGGGCTCTATTACAAATTACATTTTAGAGATCTAAATTTCAATAAATTTTTTAATATTCCCCGATCCCTCCTCTTAATAATATTGTTTCGTTCACTTAAAATGTTTTTGAAGTAAAAACATAAATTAATAACTGAAAAATAATATAATTTAGACATCGACTGAGGGTGCTTGATGGAATTTCAATATCAAATTTGAATTATTGAGATTTTGTACACTTCCATGTATTTTGTCACTATCGACCCGGGTTTCGCCTTTCGGCATCTTCAGGCATTCGAGCACACGAATGGACTCGAACTGACAGACAGTAAACAGTGTCTAACGTTTATATAGAAGATACAAATACGACAAATATTATTTACGAGGTAAGATATTATACATCTGAGAGCCACACTGATACCTGAGTTAAAATTTCGAGAATCGCCCTAATCCTTATTTTGTAAACACCACATTAACAGAGTGACAGAGACTTCTTTTAGAATTACTTGCCAATTCTGAATGAGCAGCTGAACCTTCCTAATTCTCCGTTATTATATCCTATACGTTGAAACACCTAACAGATGTCACTAAACGTGGAATGATTGTATATATTTACCCTTTCGTCGAATTGCATCCCCAATAACCCACAATACTATTATAATTGTAAAATCACTGGTAAAACTCATGAAAATAATTCAATAGTTAATGTTCCTTAATTTTTATTTTATTTAAAAAATGAAATCGCTCAGATAAATACATATATTTTTAATAGAATATGGCCACCATGCGACACCTCTAGGGTTCTTCTAACCAGTCAAACGACAAGTTTCCTACTGTGCTCAAGCATTTTGACCTATCCTATCGATAATACAAGACGTAAAACCGGAAGCAAAAGATGTCAAGCATGGCTAGGGTCATTCAAAGGTATCCGTAGCACTGTCCCTACTCTCCTAATCTATGAATACCTCATAGAGTATTATCACCTTACCATCAATATAAAAAGTAACCATATATTTCCGATGCTCAAAATATTTTCTTTTTGAGCCAGATTATCAGTAGGTGTCAAGATTTGCTACTGTAAAGCAGTAACAGCTGATTGAAAACGTTTTAAAATAAGTTGTGTTCATGTTTATTTTATCATTATTTTATTTAAATGGAATTAAAATTCGATTTGGATGCTTTGTTGATAAACTATAACTATCGATATTAAGACAAATTTGAACTATATTTAAATACTTGTTTTGCTTTATATCATAGAATACTAAATTAAAAATAAATTAAAAATTATTCTAAGTACTATTAAATGTATAAAAATAATCAATATTTAGAATGCGTAATGTGTAACATGTAAACACAGTGTATTCAATGCAGCTACGCCAAATCCAAAACTGATGGAAATAACATTTCTCTAAGTGGCTACGACGGCTGTAGGGTACCGAATCCCCTTTCGAGGGCGTCTGGCCGTCGTTGAAGGGAGTAACCCTTTCATCCGAGAAAACCGTTTCGAAAAACTGCTAAATGTTTCCTATTCAAGTGTACACATATTGGCTGCGGGACTACAAAAAATAAAATCGCTTGAATTCGACTACGCTCTCTCTCACATGTAACTATAAAATGTATGCATAGTATATATATATAGCATAACAATATAATAGGGTGTTCATATTATTTTTACATTTGATATCGTTTTAATTAGGTACCAAAAATTGGTAAACCTAATAGAATATTATATTGTGTAGATAGAATAGAATATAATTTTAATTATCTAACTCAGGTGTAATATTAATTTACAATTAAAAACTTTGTTATTCCAATGGTTTTATTACTGATTGTAACACGTGTTTCGCTTCGTGTCACAAGTCGAATAACAAAGTTATCGATTTTAATTACATTATAATAAAATTATTTTTCACGAAGTACCGTCGAAACTATTGAAAATATTAATCAATTTTTAGTTGCTATATAATTCTGACAATATCTAACATTTAAACATAGATTACCATAATTCTTTTATTAAAGAAAATAGAGATTTTTTCTATTTTTAAAAAGGTGTTGAAAACAGTTTTCTTTATCCTAAAAAAGCGTTGATAAAAATAAAACTGAACTTCCCTAAATGAATTTTTGAACAAAGTATATTTATGGCATAATTAAAGCACACCATTAGCATGATATTTTTAATATCTCTATACATCTGATACGGTAAATCATACAAAGTACAATAGCGCTCGATAAAAATATTATGTTATACAGGTGAGTGTATTTAGATTTTTTATATTAATGTTGCCTTCTATTCAATGTTTCACGAAGGGGAGTATTCCTCCCTGGTTTCAATACGTGTTAGTCTATCGGAACATTTGCGTACAAGATAATATAATATGATTCCGTTATCGAAGCAATTCATTCGTGGACGCGGTAAGGCTGTCAAAATTTCCACAATAGCTGTCACATCCACTCGCCGCTACCACCACTGCTACAACTTCCACTCCAATATACTTGACTTCACGACAGGTAACCGATGAATACTTCCAAATAATAGTAACGGTTAATGTTAAACGTTGAAAAACTACTAAATCGACCTTGACTTAAAATGTCGATAGTCAATTAAAACATTATACATTTTCATTATGGATAGTATTTTTTAATTTAGTAGCGACACCATGGATGTAAAGTCGTCCATATAAATCCAGACAGAATTAGTTGTAGAATATTCACCAATCAATCTAACAGTGAGTTGACGCGATCAAAATAATTTTAAGACATTTCCCAATTCCGGTAAGTTTGTTCGATCGTTTTTCGGAGACTTTTTCCGATGAACCGTCAACGAAAATACAGAAAACGATAGAAACTTGTTGCCTTAAAGTGGATTGGATCGTCGTTACCTGCTGAGTCGTTCTAATAATATTCCAATACTAAATATTTCAAAAATTAATTCAGTAGTGTTAGTGTTAACGACACGGAGATTATCAGGACAAATCAGGCTACATCTTAATACAATAATTAGCTTGTACGCAAAAGTTTTAACACTCTTAATACTCTTATATTTTTTAGTATCACGTTGAAAAAGTTCTAACTGACATTTTGGCCTGAAATGAACTTTTGGTCGGAAAATGTTGTATTAACCACATTCTACTACATACATTGATTTCAGAGTCATATATTAGTCAATGAGGGAGTTGGCAGTATTTTGGAGTTCTATCCACACATTTTTTTCATAAAAAAACATACACATCACAGTTCTTTTGAAAAGGTTTACATGTCATATTGAACATTCTTCGGTTGATGTTTGGTGTGTGTTTTACACTTTACTTTTATATTTCTATCGATGTGGTCATTGATAAAACTTAACTGACTTCGTTCAAACATTCAAAGTATATATGTATTTTTAGTCTGTTGTATTATTTTATAATGGTTAGCTTATATGTTTCAGAAAGTCATGATAATAAATAATATTAATAAATATCTCAAAAATCAGAACATTTTGTTTGATAAAATTGAAATATCCGATAAAACCTTTTCAAACAAACTATTGTTGTCAGTTCTAATTAAAGCTTTAGATACTCATTATTTTCTAATATAAAGACTTAAGTTAAAATAAATTATATAAAACAAGTAAAATATTTATATATATAAATATACACTAACTCACTAATTAAAAATACATTGTTTCCTTCAAAATACAAAATATGATCAGTCAAAACTTCAGACGCTCTTATCTCGAAACATGGCCAAGTGCAATTAGAACCTATTCAAAGCAAGGTATCGAACAGCCATCAACACACTGAAGTCTCCCGTCTCAACAGTTGAGATCACTGTAATTTGTTACCTTGGTTTCGTACCATCACAATAATAAATATAACTACAGAAATATAGATTGATTAAAACATTAATAGCAATACGTACAATATACGATTCATTAATAAATTACAAGAAAGCTTCTATTAAAAATAGCTAAATTATATAAAAGATTTTTAATATTTCTAGCTGGAAAAAGTAAGTCAACAAAAATACATGAACGTCAATTTATTTTTCGCTCAAAGTTTATTCTCAAACGATACATTAATATCACTCAGCTCCGTGTGATTAATTTATTTTACATTGTCATCTCGATACAATTGACACGTTTTTGAAAATTTGTTTTCAAAAAATCGCTGTTGTTACTTAATATATGAAATAAAATAAAATATTGCATATTTCAGGATTACGTCTACAATGTTTCTGCATTCAAAAAAGACCCATTACCATCAACGAGTATGGTCGCTATTCGCTACAAATAACTTTGCTACATACGCGGTAAAACAACTGCAAAATGGAAATTCGTGTCGAGATAAACTAATGAAATTCTAGGTTTCAATATCAAATACAGTTTTTTGCTAACTTGCATTTGACTCCCGAATATGCAATCTAAAACAATGCTATTGCGCAAGTAGATATTTATATTCAATAACACAATTTATATCTTACTATAAAAACGGCTCCTTTTTAAGTATGATATTTGACTAACAAAAATTCAATTAAAATTCTGAAGCGACTTCATATTATTGAGAATAATATTTTTATCTATGTATTCAACCAAAATGAAAGAGAACGAATAATTATTTTTGTATGTTAAAAAAGTGTGTATTTAGTTCCACAGTGATAATGAATGTGCTTTTGTATTTTATATTGGAGTTTTACCAAGTATACGCCAATTCAATTAATAAATTATTTTAGTGATCATAATTGGCAGCAGCTGTTAATTTAGTAACAGAAGAAGACTTCCCCTTTTTAATTCCAGGATCCCCGATCATATTGCCTCGTGATTCAACATATTTTGCCGAATTCTTAAATAATAGTTATAGGATATATATTAATAATCTGTATACTGTAAATAACTATTTAAATAATTAAACAAATGCAATATTAATAACTACTAGGAAACTTTAGGTAGTAGCTAATATTTTTTCACTTCCTACGTGAGGCTTTGAAAAGCTCGCATACAGAAAAGTCACGTAAGCCGGCGTAGAACATATATTATTATTATTTTTGGTGGTAAAAGACATTGACTGATAATAATGTATTGTACGTGTTGCTTTTCAGACACGCCTTAACAATTTTATTGATATCATATTTCCAATAATATTTATTGATAGCTGTCAGGGAATTCATTTTTCTTATTTTATAATATTTTTTTAGCAACAAGAAACCAAAAAAGAATTTTCTGTTTTACTTGCTTAATGCCGTACATCAACTATTAACTTTTTCAAATTTGAATTATTGAGATTTTGTACACTTCCTTGTATTTTGTCACTAACGACCCGGGTTTCGCCTTTCGGCATCTTCAGGCATTCGAGCGCTCGAATGGACTCGAATCGATATTGAAATTTCATCAAGCGCCCTCAATCGATGTCTTCAATTATATTAACTTTTTGTTCAAAATCTGGATTACCCTTTATCGCTTAAGTTTGAAATTAAATAAATGATTTATTTACCCACGGAAACTCATTGATCGACACTCAAAGTCAAGATATAAGCCAAGTCACTCCATTATATAAAATTAAAATAATTATTTATCCAGTTTGTTTATTTATTTAATAATATATACATTACAAAAATTCGAATTATGGCTTTTCAATGTAAAGAAAACGCTTAAAACAATTTAAAAAAATTAAAAATGATAAACATTGGAAATTGGCAAGGAAGTCAACCTAGTGAGCTCAGACAAAATTTAATTTAATATATAAAAAAATAGTGTTCGTCTGAACTCACTCACGTCCACGAAGAATATGTCGACATCCGAAGCAATACTGTTGAAAATTTTTAAAGCTCTTCCCAATGGCATCCCCATTCTAGGCTTTTGAAGAACAAACAATTCATGTCCAAGATTACTCAAAAAAACATCGGGAACATTAAGCTTGGCATTCTCAAGAATGGCGGAATTTTCATTTTGATCTCGTGTATGACGAAAGAAATATGTGGCTAGTTACATTTCTCTTCTTTAATATTGACCAATATATATTTGATCGATCACTCCATTACGTTCGCCAAACTAGAAATCAATTTATCGGTTGGTTTTTTTAAACACTCCAAAATCTTTATTAACTTATATTAATTTATTTAATTGGCTTATACATATCGACCGTGGAAAGGAAAAAGGACTTAATCCACACCAAAAATATTGTGTAACTATACACAAAACACAAAACGTGCTAATACACTATATGTATATATAAATTTATAATATATCGACTTTCGAAAGGCAAAAGGACTTTCAAAACATTTATTTTCGATAATCACAAAGTATGTAATTTAATATGAGTTTTGTTTGGGCTATACACAATATTTTTTGTATGTGGGTTACGTCATTTTTCCTAAAAATGTTTTTTTTTTCATAAAACATTTTTCTCTGAAGAAATCCATTACTTTTAGCACACCCGTCCCTAATGTGGAACTATGGACTTCTAATGGAGCATCTCACCATAAGTAATTTTACGAGACCTCGTCGTCCTTGAACCCCTTTTTTCGGAGAGGATAAAGATATAGGGCTAGAAATGAAGAATAGGAATAAACATATTGCCACGTATGAGATGAGCCTCGTTTTTAGAATATGATAGGAGGTGTAAGTGAATGAACGCTAACCTCAAAAACATATATGACTTCAGACAAAAATCCATAAATCGATTGAAATATATCTATCGAGATTGAATCCTGTGACTGAATTTAATATAATATGTGAAAGGCTTATCAAATAATGTGATTCTGTTTTTATGATACCTATAAGTAAAATATAAAATGTGATAAGTGAATCATTTTCCCCTGAGAAATTCACCCTTTTATAAAATCCAAAATAAAACAGCGTGCCTGGCACATTATTTTTCTTCATGGCGTTTTCGTTTTTTACCCGCGTCAAAAAGTTTCGTCACTGGGAAAATAAAATTGGTAAAAACTTTTACTCAGGCTCAAACCCATTCTCCAGAGAATCTTTTCGTAAGTGTAAATAAAAGCGAAAACTTTTTCGATGACAGAGTATTTCACTGTTCATTATCTCGTCAGTTATTTGATCAGCTGATTGAAAAGACTGAATTCTAAGTTTACCTGGAGGCCGAAAAAGAGAAAACTCAAAGACAATTAATTCGTTTAAAAGAAAATTATTGCTTTGTATAACTTTGCTAAAAAGTTTCCTTGCGAAGAACTTATTGATCGCAATTTCGATGAAGATATTCTGCGTGTGAAGGAAAAAGGTGGATAAGTGCCAAAAGCGGGAAATGGATTATGCTTAAAAATTAACGAAATTTTGTGCTTATTTTTTAACATTGATTACTGATGCTCTCTTTCGGGGTCTGTATGAGTTCTTCGAATTTTAAAATCGATATTTGCTTTCCTTGATATACAGATAGTATGGACATTATCTATGTTTCAAATTTCAAAAACAAAATTACATGAAATTTACACACATTAACAGCGCATGGATTGTTTTCTTAACAGCTTTGAGCTTCAGTATAATATTACTTAAATGTCTAAATAGTATTAAATAAAGACACTCATTTATGAATTATTTGCAACATAATTTTAAAAGGTATGTCAAAAATGTTAAATGCCATCTTAACCGTGCAACACGAAAAGGTTTACCACTAGAGTGAAAAGCTTGAAAATTCTTTAAAGATCCAGAATAATACTTCCGTGCCCCGTGGTTATAAATTTGAATTCATTTCTTTTTCCACTTCAGTTTGGTTGTAAGCAATCAATTAAAAGTATTGCTGGATATTATCTGCATCGATTTGTCTCCTCGAATCAGTTCAATCCTTCTCCATCAATCTTATTTGACGCTAATGCACTGGCGAGTGAAAATAGCTTAAATATAATATGGATTTATCGAAAATACTTCGTATGGCACAGCTCCGGAATCTGGAAAAAATAATGGAGATAATAATAAGATTTAAAAACGATTTTTTCATGGAATTGATATTGTCTTTACAATTTTGTTTTGTTGATAACTTATTTTATCGTTAGTCCTGCGTACTGTACACTGTACACATACTGTTATTGTATGAGAAGTAATGTTTTATCGCTTGAAGGAAACTTGAGGTAGACATTATTCAATGGAAGAATGGTGAAAACTTCGCAGACGCCTATTCATACACTGCATCCGCATTAAAAGTTTTATTAAGCAATTCGATATTGTTTATGACAATGCTATTTTGTTTTTCTGATTTTTGTTTCAATATGGTAAATGGTATATATTTCAGAAATATCTTCATTTACAATCATTAATATATCACGACAATCTTGTTGATTATTCTTTCTTATTTTGTTAAGCCCTTTAAATATTTTATTTTGAAAATTGTGCTTTCGCTCAACAGCATAAAGTTTTATTTTTTCTTTCTGGGTAAATATTTACACCTTTTTACTGCCATATGACATAAAACTAAAAATATAAAAGTTTTACGGCGTAGAAAAAACCAAACAAGTCCCCATTCACGAAAATCATGTTAAGCATTTATTTCAGATTTCGTGCCTTACTTTTCTCAGATAAGCGATCTTTTTATTAGTTTTTCATTCTTAGAAAGTAGTACAAAAGTTATATAATTTTTCCAAAGCCTGGATTAGAGTACGCTTTGCCTTTATTCTTTTGAATTTAACGGCTTAATAGCTTTGACTTTTTTCGAATTCTTTTTAGCGAGATGATCTCAAGGGAAGGTATGATCTTTAAAATCAGATCTAGAGTATTAAAGTTTTTAAGAAAATAAAACGTTTCCATTTCATTTAAGTTGTATATTTTTTCAAATTTTGCGTATAAGAAACTTTGTATGTGTAACCATTTCTTTTGATTGCGTAAAAAAATAATTGAAATATTTTCCTGAATCGATTCTCCCTATATAACGAAAAAATATCACTCGCACTTAATAGTTAATGGATATTCTGTTTTTTATATTGCCACTCGATGACAATAACGTTTTTTTACTGATAAATAAAACTTACACGATAAACAACTACGATATTTATTCCATATTCCAAGTATTTTTATGTTTCATGTTGCAAGACGTTGCTTTAGCATATTTACTAATGATGAAAATGTAGTTCGGTTCATAAAGATTTTTAATGCAATGTTTTGCTCACAGTCCCTGGTTGAAATTGCAAAATAACAATCGAATATACGACGAAGGCTGTCTTACTATCTCTGATAAATTGGTGTTGATTGAAATGGCGACAAGGGTAGGTTTTCTTGCTTGTTCGCAGAAGCCCAGTTTTCTTAGAGGGATGTTTTTGCTATCCGGTGTATTTCAACGGTGAACTCAGTGCAGTAGTTTCAATATTATATTTATTTATTCAAATTCTTTTTAACATTATTTTTCAATTTATTCTTATTAAAAAGTGGCCTTTGAAATTCTTCATTTATTCAAAACTGAATGCATTACAAAGCTTCAATCATATAGATATATATTGTTAAAACATGCTGCTCCAATGGTAGAGCAGGTAAATATGTATTTCCCTCGTAACGTCACATATTTAAAGATCAGATAGAGGGTGGTGGTATGGAAGGTTAAAAGCCGAACTTTTTTGCATTAACACAAAACGGGAATTAGTGTTGTACACTCAGCTGCTAATTCATAAATTACTTGGCTTAATACGACTCATAATAGTATGTTAATATCACGCGTGAGTGCGTGGCCGGCAGTCAACCGGTTAAATGAACACGTCGATTTAAATCATAATAAAGCAACAAAATAACGAGATAATTAGCACAATATTTCATTGATTTAAATCTCATTTATTTATAATTTATATCATAAACAATTTAAATTTGAATTGTTGAAATTTGATATTGAAATTCCGCCAAGCACCCTCAGCATCTTAAATTTTTAATAATTTAAATTAACAACTCTGATAAGTGTGGCTTAAATTTTAGTGGAACTTATATCTTTGGTTTTCAATTGAATAATGATTTATTTATAACATTCATACTGTTTGTATTAACATTTCATTTGGTAGGTTAGCTTAGGTTGTTAAGATGCATACACATTATTAATATTGATCATAAATAAACAAATTAAAATTATGCTATTGTTGTAATATTGGACGCCATTGAAAAAAGTCTTCATTGATGGCACTCAACGTAATTTATTGAATTTGCCAACCTTTTTGATGCTTCTGTTGATTTGCTTTTATATGAGAAATGTAGCGGTCATGTTTCTGCAGCTAATTGTCGTAAAAGGGTTCACTAGGGCTTGACAATATTCATATTTCTTAATGTCAGTTGAAGCCACACCCACGGGGCATTTATTTTGGAAATAGATATATAATTTAATGCGATTATTATTTCGTATTTATGGTTGAATGACAAGTTTAAATTGAATCCTTAACGCATTTATTTTCTATTTATTTTCATTCTTTTTTTATTAAAATCTTACATATATCTCTAAAAAATGACTCCCTCTGCTAAACCCTCTGCTCTGTCTACTCATGCGTCACATAAAACAAATTGGTACATCACAAACACCCATACTTTGAGTATGGGTCAAACGTTTTTGTACATTGAAAAAAAAGTGCTATTTTGAATACGTCAAGTCTTGAGTACAAAATTTTCTAGTGACTAAGCTTAGGTCAAATCACTAGTCTACAAATGCCGAAAATCAATAATATCAAACGTAGGTATAATCAATCACCTCTTGATAACCATTTTATCTGAAAGTGTGTGGGTATTCAATCACACTTTGAAATTTAATCATGAGTTTTTCGTAGCATACCACCACTCTTCAAATCGTTAGGTAAACTGCCGTCTTATAAGCCCTGCACCTTCAATCCTAAAGTAATACAATCTTGGGAATAAAACCTTCCATCGTTTCAAGAGCCCATCTTCCCACCACTTCACCACCCCAACACCCTACGTTTTCGCCTCAACAAGTCGAACTACTTGCAGTGGCGTTAGCACATTTATGACAAAAAAGTCTCTTAAATGTTTATAAAAAATATTATATTATTATAAATCTGTTCAAAAGGAAGGATAACTAAAATTCATATTATGGTAGTAGTTATATAAATACATTGTTTTGTTTGAGGCTTTGATTGGAGACTTATTTAACTTCATTACTATATATTATTTAATGTAAATTGAGATACACGAATAAAAACATTTTAAATCGATCACGTGAACTATTCTTTCCAATGTGCTTTTATTTCAAAAAGTTATGAATATTCAGAATAGTAAAGTTCGGATAAAACACTTAGCTCTAAATTATTTAAAAATAATATATTCATGTCTGCTTTCGCTTAAAGATATTAATTAAATATTTATAAATTTCGTAAAATTTTCGATACGTAGGTAATTATTACAATAGGAAAATTTTCACAATAAGATTATCAAAAAAACGCCCCAGCGTATAAACAGAAAGAAACAAATTACCAGATACATTTCTCCAAGAGCGTTCAATTTATTGAACGTGCATATTCCTAAGAGAATATCCGTTGGATACAGCCATCGGTAATATCCATGTAGAAAAATATTTTTAAAAAAGTTTGTGAATATCTTTCACCATTCAGAGATATTTCAATTATTTTGAAACTCATCAAAATATTGTAAACTATTAACTGGTATATTATAATATATTGTTATGACAGTTTTCATATTCTGTCATTATTTAAATTTTTTTGATATGTTTTCATGTTTTTATTACGATATTAAAAATGTAACATTTTTTTATCCGTTCGTATGCTAGCACAATAAGTCGTGGACATTTCACAACAACGAGAGAGCAACGTACCGACCAACCCCTTTTCGGTGGTGTGCACTTCTTGACTACTCCACCACTTCCGTTTTAGTGAAAGAATTCACTCGAGCAATAAAATTGCAGGCGAATTCATTCTCACGGAATCAATAAACCCACAAGCATCGATGCTATAATTATTTCCAAAATTCAATATTATATTCACGTGGCTAAGATTGTGAAATACACCTTAATCCATTTGAAGTTTAATATTCCGGACTATCGTATTTGTAATGAAACATCATTTTTTAGAAAAAAATATAAAACCCAATTATTACATCTCGTTTTTAAAAAATCAATTTTCAGAAAATAAATATGGTCATTCATGGCAAACAATGATACATAATTTATTAATGTGATGACAAACAAAGCAACAACAAGCAAAAACACATTTACAGTTAATTTTATAATATCGACGAAATCTATTTCATTCATCAAGAGAGCGTTTTTAATTGAAAATATATAACTAGCTAAACGAAGCACGTTCTAATCTATTAAGACACTGTGAAAGAAGTTCTACATATTATATTTTTGTGAAAATATTTGCAATCAGCTTCATTTGGGTATATAGCTTTGTTTGAGTTAGTATGTTTTTCACTGGAAATCCGTATTTCTAGTGCAAGATACTTTCTTATATTTTTAGGGAAGAAACAAAATATCATCCAAAAGAAAAGGTCAAATTAAAATTGCGATATTATCGTATACGAATTTATTATTTCTTACAATTTCTATAAATCTTATATCTTGTAATTGAGATGATATTTATCAAATTTGGATTATTGAGATTTTGTACACTTCCATGCATTTTGTCACTAACGACCCGGGTTTCGCCTTTCGGCATCTTCAGGCATTCGAGCACACGGATGGACTCGAACTGAGAGACAGTAAACAGTGTCTAACGTTTATATAGAAGACACAAATGCGACACCTAACATAATAGAAGATACAAGATGCAAATGCGACACCTAACAGATGTCACTAAATGTGGAATGATTGTATATATTTACCCATTCGTCGAATTACATCCCGTAAAATCACTGGTATTTCTAAAAGAAGTTGAAAAGCGGCAATTCGCCACTCTGTTAATATGGTGTTTACAAAATAAGGATTAGGGAGATTCCCGAAATTTTAACTCAGGTATCAGTGTGGCTCTCAGACGTATAATATCTTACCTCGTAAATAATATTTGTCGCATTTGTATCTTCTATATAAACGTTAGACACTGTTTACTGTCTCTCAGTTCGAGTCCATCCGTGTGCTCGAATGCCTGAAGATGCCGAAAGGCGAAACCCGGGTCGTTAGTGACAAAATACATGGAAGTGTACAAAATCTCAATAATCCAAATTTGATATTGAAATTCCATCAAGCACCCTCAGTCGATGTCTTAAATTATAAATGATATTTATCACATTTAAGGTGTTAACTATCAATTGTTGTTGGTGGAAAAGCATTACATTTATAAAAACACATTTCTTGTGCTATGTAATTTGACAACTATCTGTATTTTTTTTATTATACACACAATTGTTTTGTATACCTTCTCGTTGAAAATGATCGCGATGAGCGAAACTGGTTATGATTATATCAAAACCTTGTGGAATTGCCAAAAAGCTTTTTAATTTTTATGAATGATATTAATAATCAATGTGAAACTTACACTTAAAAAATACGTTAAGCTCACCTGCTCAACGTGACCACAAAAAATCTTGAGATTTCTTATATCCCTCGCCTCCCGTTAGTTCCACCATACTTACCCATTATTTATGTAAGAAAATTTCCAAGATGAAGGGAGAACGGAAAATAATGGGAAAATCTAGTTCCCTTGTTGACAGACAACTCGATTCTGTGGATTTCAAGGGTCTAGTCTGCTTTCGTGTCTCTTTCCTGGTATATATAAACCAGAAACCATCGTCTCTAACGCAATTTGCCACAATCCAATTTTTCACAAACCACCTTTTGGGGTAATTCATGGTTCAGGTATACTTAAAATACATCGTATATTAAACGGAAATTTGGAAGTTATAACTAGCGTATACATTATTTTACACATAAGAGAATTTAAAAAATATGTATGATTCTTGATTGAAATGTTATAATGATAATATGGTAAGCGTTTCAAAGCTACATAAAATATAAGTCATTATAAATGACGACTATTTATAAAATGAAGAACGTTTTCCTCATTTTTCTGTCGGTATGTATTGTGTAATTGACACCGAATGTTTTGTAATGATTTCAAAATTGTATCAAATGATAAGGGCTCATCTCGAACAATATAAATAAATATACTTCCTATGCAACAAGAATTTATATTTAACATCATAAATGTGAATAATCGTATGTAAATACCTATTATTGAACATATTAAAATCAGTTTTCAACAATTTTAAGAAGTAGTTGATACCAGATGTTGTGTAAATGTATAAATTAGAGGGAAATATATAAATTTAGTGGAAAAGGGGTGATTTTCTTGATTATTAGTATTCGTCATCGGAGCCAATGGAAAATAATGGAGATAATAACCTACTTTCGAAAAGGGATACCTTTTCTGCCCTTTTCTTGAAAATTACGTCATTCACTTTTAAAGTGTTACCATTATATTTAAAAAAAAACATAAATAAATAAATGTTATGTTATTCTATACCAGCAGTTTTCAAACTAGGGGGCGCAAAAAGTTAAAACTTTTAATTTTTTATTGTTCCGTATATTAAATTTGCTACATGCTTTGAAACCATTTAATATGCCGTTATTATATAAATAAAACTAAATAAATTAATTTCATTAAAATAAAATGGGCAAACAGACTGTTACCGGCTTTACCTGTGAGGAATTACCATATGTCTTTGTTACTACATGCTCTTCTTTTAATATTTTAAGCGATTTAATACCCACACCACTTGAATTAAAAATAACGTAGAAGTAGAGTCATAGAAGAAAATTGTCACGTTTCTAAGTGTACATATAACTTCCACCGTTGCTCCTTAACTTGTCACGTTCGCGTAACTGGCCATTTTCAGAATCAGTTTCGCTTATGGAACTATTTGTACGTGCGTGACAACACTTTTTTTATTTTCATTATGCTTACTGTGACACTCTGGAATATCACCATTGTGTGATATTATTATTTAAAACGTAAAATTTCAAGTCTAGTCCTTGACAAACTTTCACTACCGTTAAACGAATAAAACAATTAATATTTGAAACCATATTCCGTTCACATAGTGATATATAATAGATTTATTCTTATAAAAATCAAACAATGCTATTTTTTATTTGTTGAATAATATTTTAACTGAATAACAAATCTTCAACCATCAAAAATCTACTTTGTGCCTCATCCGTTAATACATAATATGTGAAATATATATATTTCTTTAATTTTAATTTAAAAAAGTATCTGGCAATACAGCTGACAGCCAATGTGCCAAATATTTTAAAAATTTGAACATCATACGAGATAAAATCGATGAGAATTCGAGAAGTCATTCATGTCCAAAATGATCACAGATTTAAATTGGAAAAATCTAAATTTGATATCGAACTTGCTGGGAATTGAATCAGGCCCCACCTAATCGCTAGGGCAAACACTTACCACTAGACCACAGAGGCCGACTGAATTACACATACATACGATTATGTATGTGTAATTTCAATAATATTGAATACAATATTATATTTAAATTAATTTACTATACATATTTAAATTTATTTATTCATAAATCAATATTTATTAAATAAAACACAATTCATAGTGCTCATTCGAAGATTTTTATAGTATGACCAAAAAGAGTTTTGGTCAGCGAAGGAGCATTTTCAACTGTCAAAAAACACAATTCGACAATACTGTTTATACAAATTATTATTAATATAATGTTTTTTTTATGTAAGTATCATATTTTTCCACAAAAAAGTGAACGTTAATACCATCTTAAGTCAATACCAGAATTTATAATATGTATATGTGTGTTTGTATTAAAAAAATAATATATATCTGAATGTGTAACGCTACTATACTAATATAGTAGATATGTATCAACGAAATAGTGGGAATACTACCTAAGCTCTTCCAATTTATAGAGTTTCAATATTCATTTCATTTTCTTATACTATCATAGACATACAACGTGTGCACATTCCCATTTTATTCCAGTCGTAGAAAACTGCCGTTGGTCAGAACGAAATGAACGAATCAAACAATTTGCAGCAGTTCGTTACTTTAAAAATCGGGTTTAACAAAAAGTGAAACTGTCCCAGGTGTTTTCCTGGCGCTTAGGGGCACGTTCTCACCAAAAAAAGAGAAATGTCTCCCGGGACGACGGGCGGAAATTCTTGCTATTCAGTGTGGAAAATAATGATGGAAAACGGACAATTGTGTTACGAATTCAAGGGTTTGGTAAGAGGGTGGATTTCTAGGCAGGACTTTTTAGAAGTTCTTCACTAATTCATTCATTCGAAATACGATGTAGATTGTTTTGTGAATTGTCCATATCTCCAAAGAATGGTTTTGGTAGGAAATGGAATTATTACCTAATTATCATTCCACAGGTTACGTTAGTAACATCATTTTTAAGATTTTTGACGCCTCTGTTAGCAACCTTAAATGATTGGATTGAATATTCATAATAAATGATAATAGCAACAACCTGTATTCCACTATTTATTAATTAGGTAAATACAAATTTGTTACGCGTATGTAAGTATTCAAAGATTTAATTTAAATGAATATTGTTACTAGAACGCAATCATCGTATTTTAACTAAATACAATAAAAGCTGCATTTTTAAATGATGTGTTGTTATGGAATTCGTTGTCGATATGTTTATTTATCACTAAATATTAAAAACCATTGAGAATATTTGAAACAACTGTGTTAAACCCAAGCGAACTAGTTCCCCTGAAAGATATATATTTATAGGAGTCAACAAAAATGATAATAATAATACAAAATAACGATCGAAATCATATTTGTGTACACTCTTGTCGAAACCAATCGAGATTAAAATTGTAAATTGAAATGAACTTGTGACTGGGTAATTCTGAAAAAGCTCTAATTTTAAGCTAGTAAATTTGCATACTGAGTCATAAAATTTTGAGTTGGGAAATGCGTAAAATTCGTAGAGAGCTTGTTGCCGGAACGTTTCTCAAACTTTGCTGTGAATCACGTTCAGTAAAGAAGTGATCGAGTCATTCTACATAGTTCTTGAAAGAAAAAATATGTATTTTACATAATTTGTTATCAATCTGTTTAATTATTGAAAACAATGAATGATTATTGTGCTTTAGAAATTTAAAGGCATTCTTGGAACAATAAAAAATGAGGAGCTGGAGAGAGATAACAGGTGACAGATAGAAGTCGAAGCAGCCGAAAGAACTTGGGATAAATTTGCTTTAATATAAGTGCTCTCTCTCATTAAAAAAATGAATCCTTGATACAATTTTATTTTCCCATATATCAAATTTGAATTGTTGACGTTTTGTACATTTCCATGTATTTTGTCACTAACGACCCGGGTTTTGCCTTTCAGCATCTTTAGGCAATCGAATGCCAAAAAATGCCAAATCTCAACAATACAAATTTGATATTGAAATTCCATCAAGCACCCTCAGTCGATGTCTTAAATTATATCTTGAATTATTTCCCATATATGTAATATTTTTGACCACGATTCTAGTCGACAGATATGGATTCCTCACGATTGGTATTCATGCAAGCCAATACATATACGATAAGCAAGATGTATTGTGGAGATATCAGAAACTATTTTGGCCTAATGCTTATAAATAGTTCATACATTTGTGCTTATTTTAAAAATGTGATGTATGCGTTCGAGAATTGATTAATATAATTACTTTTGATATTTATGAACTTAATATTTATGAATTTTTTATTTTCTTCAAAGTCTGTTCACCTCAGAATTGACTCAATCTAACTTGTTACTCGTAAAATATTTTATACAAGATTCGTATGCAAATCGTTGAATAAATCAGGCAGCTCTATCGTGTTTCTGTGTTCCGTTCCGAAGAGTATTTCATGTCGGTTGCAGAAGAAAAACGTATTTGATATGCGCCCCTAACGATGTCTCTGCCAAAAAATAGATATAGTTATGTACATAGTCGGCATTCGAAATATTCTCAATATCGAATTTCCGCATCGGAATGATATTGCTAGCAACGTTATCCTCAATAACTTTACATAAATCGAGGGGTTAGCACCTAACCCTTTTTTTAGATAAGATTACATCTAAAATTTAGAAAAATATTTTTTACTCTATACCTTCAATTCTAAAATTTATTTATTCTGGTGGGTTATTTGATTGATTATTGTTGATAATTATGAAAGAATTAGATAAACTGGAATTACCGCTGTTAGTATTGCACTGCCTTTCATATGTAAATTCTCAACAATATTAACTCTGACAATATCTATCGAAGATAAACCAGCTGCTACACTTGACTTCGAAAAATTTAATTCAGATATTATAATGTATTTCTAATTATTATTTTATTACTTGAGGTCTATGATAAAGTAAAGTAAATCAATAATTCATTATCTGTTAATTTAAATAAATTTTTGTTACTCGTAGTTGGTAGAATTCAAACAATATTGCTAAAGAAATTAAACAATACAAAAAAGTGCGTGTCGGGAAACAATTCGAGTTTTATTTAAAGCTAGTAAAGTATTATTGAAACTGTAAAGTGACCTATCATATGACATCCACTTTCCTTAGCTCCACTGTTGTTTTTTCAGCATTGCGGATTCAAAAAAATATATTCAATATTCTGTATATTCCTCTATTAACATGTGAAACGGCATAATCATGCATATTTCGATATAATCTCATTTTTGGTAAAAAAATGGTTGGCAACTTACTCTTGGGAATGTTCAACGAAATATGCTAAAATTGTAAAACTCGCAGATGTCTACAGTAAGTAATATTGTTTTTATTAGGTCAATTAATTCACATATACGAACATTAAGGTATCGTAAAAATATACCAACATTGTGTAGTCATTACTGTTCTCAAAACTTATTACAACATTTATTTGTGCTTATTTTACGAAAAGTATTAAACATTTTATGTCGATGAAAATGGAGGTTCGCTTAAAAAATCTGCTCGTTTCATTTAACGGGTTAAAAGAACACGCAGTATAAGGAACTTTGTGGCATTTCATTGTACAAGTCTTTCTTCTTGAGTATTGCTTATTTTTAAATATTTTATCGGTTGGTATACAGATACCTGCGATTGTTAAATTCCAATTTGAATACCCTTCTTACAACATTGTTCCCCCACCACGCTACTACGTACTTCCCATAGTATTTACTAAGAAAATAAGTGTATTCCACAACAACTGTAGTATGTAACATGGTACGTAAGTGGTGTTAGGTTCTGGTAATACAATATCGTCGTTGTTCTTGAAGAAGACACTGACTGGACTTTGAAGTCTGTCAAATGTTTGAAATGCCACACATTTTTCATTTTGTTTGTTTGTACAAATCTGTTTTTAAGTAAAAGTGTAATTTATAAAAATAAGTGTGTTCTTTCATAATGTAGAGTTTGAACTAAAGAACATTTTGGTATGACTAACTCAATATGTATTTTTTTAGACTCAGTGTTTTCTTCCAGAATAGCGATGATATGTTCGATTAAGATCCAAAGACAGTGGTTTTAAATAAGATAAAAATCCATCCTTAAGATCGATTCGACTTTCAAACGTGGAAATTTACTTATTCTCACCTTATGCGATTCTTACTTCTCTGAATAGCAAGATAATAAATTTTTGAATACCAAGTAGTCAAAAATACAACTGTTGAGGTGGTTCCCAAGCATTCCATAGATAGAGCAGAGTGCGTATTTGGTGTGTAACATAAATGAACATGAAGAATCATGGCTAAGTGATAACCATTAATGTAAAAAAAGATCTTATTATTATTAAGACAAATGTTTATTTATTTTTTTTACAATGTTGATGCAAAAATTCACCAGTTAACGGAAGTGCAATACTGATCCTATTTTAATAGTATTACATGGACCAATTGACGCGTTGTCAACATTAATGTAGGCTTCCTTCTGCCAACAACTCGAATATAACTAATTGTTCTCATCAATAATGTTTCGCGGAAGCTTCCGTTTTCTCGAAAATTTTAATTAATAACTACTTTATTTATCAAGTAAAATGTTTTTTTAATTAAATTTAAATTCAAAAGTTTTGAGAAAGTTGAACTCAGGATTAAATAGAAACTATGAAGCAAAATCTGTACAACTAGTGCATTGCAAAAAATCGTTTTGTTCTGTAATCTATCTGAATGAGCTGGGGTTTATTCAAACAGTTTCTCGGTGCACTTTAGTAACTAACAAACTGGGCATACGCTTTCGATTCAACAAAGAGAATGAATGGAAAACAGTTTTATCGTATATAACGCTAACTTGCTCGAACTAAAAAGTCAGGGAGTCAATATAAATTTTTCCAATTCTTCTACGGCTTTTTGTGGAAAAAATATTATGGAATGCTTTTAATTATATTTCTGATTATTAAATTTATTATCTCACTTTTAAATCTTTCATTCATAAATACAAACACAACTTAACTGATATCAAATTTATATTTGTAAATCAAATATAATAATTATTGATAAACTTTATTTACCAACCATATTAGAATTTGCCAATCCAATTTACATTCTCATATATTTTATAGCATTTTAATTTAAGGAATATTGATTCAACTGAATCATTAGTTGGAAATGTTCCCTAGCTGAGTAAAACTGGTCTTGTTTTCAAGTAAAATTAATAGAATGTGTAAGATTAACAGTTTATTTTAATTACGTCTTATCACAAAGATTAACAGTAAAAAATGTCATTTAGAATTTTCCGTCCATATGTAGGTATTTCTTTCGAAAGGCGATAATTCAGCTTCTCAATTTGATTTATAATAATGTAGATATGATAGAAATATTAAATTCTCTCTAATACCACTTTATTGAGATATTATATTCTTTGGTTCAAGGAATTGAAAAGTTGACAAAAACCTTACAATGAGTAAAAGATTGCGAAAAACTTCATTAGTGGTTTAACTTCAGTAACAATTTTGTAAAAATACGAAACTTTTTGTTTTGCAACAGTTTTAGTTGTAGGTGCTTCGCTCCTTTGAAGGTATATTTGGACTAAAGTCCATATTAAAAGAAACAAAAAATGATAAAGAGCCATAAAAACACGACAACCCTACGCAGATAGGGGTGGACAATAGTGCGAAATCGGCCGTTTGTGACACACGGCCGTCCGTTTCCGGAAACCGTTCCCGCGCATGTGCCTGCCGGCCGCTTCTGCCTCGCCGGAAGCAGATAAAGCGTTTGAATATGGAATTCACATTGAATATTGAATGCTATGAACATAACCGCGTGTATTTATCCCCTAGTGGACTGAACATAAGTTGAAATATAACGTTCATGCATTTTACATAAACTGTACAATATGCTCGTATTTCATGTTTAATCTCGATTCGTTATCACATGAATATTTTAGAATTCACATTACCGTTCAGTACTTTGTATTTTCATCCATACACAGAACGATTCAATTGAGAATTGAAGCGGTTAGCCCATCTTCAACGCAAAATATATTTGAAGCTTAAAAATACTCGATAATATGAAGGAAGGTACGTACTAAAGTGAAAGGTGTATATTCTCAAAACTATTATTATTCTACATAACATTCTCACATGAAGGCGTAGAAATACTGGAAAAGTTTTAATATAATTAATATAGTAAGTGAGATTTTTTCATGTTTTTTTTGTTCTAAATCATGACATGTACGTCGAGGAAAGCAAAAAATTAAATTATTGTTTATACATATCTGAGTATAACAATGAAAACATTATATTATTATATCTAGGGACGAATTTTTACTTTTACCAACTATCCCTACTCTTATCAAAACGGTAAAAGAAATTAATATCTCGTTATTAGAAGTAATTACTCTGTATACACGGTATCAAGTTTAGTGTGGTTAGCAATCAGAAATATCGGTGCACACACATTTATAAATGCATCCAAAAATATCACTATTTATACAAATAAAACACAATTAGTTTGTTTATTTGTGTATTTTGAAAGAAATAAAATTGTGTTTGTGTTCGGGAACACAATGAAACGGTCAAATGAAAAACGAATTTAAGGAGTTAGTAAATGTTTTAATTTCCAGATGAAAAGTGCAATTTCGAAAATTTACTGACTACGGTAACCGGAAACACGACCATGTTGATTTATTAACTGCTCTAAATTAAAGTGCGGTATCAGTTTTTGGTTTTCATTTCGTTTCGGTGCTTCTGCTGAAAACGTGTTGACAGGGCTGCCACGGGGGGATACAGTAGCCTGTGGGCGAGAAAATATTCCGGCTGCCTAACTAAAGAATATTCTTTTAACGAAAAACTTAGTCTCACTCGTACAAGCAACGCATTTCAACGCTTATATAAAATTACAATTGATAACTTTGTTATTCCACTGGCTGAAAAATTGGCTTTGTTATTCGACTGGAGGGGAGGAAAGCATTTAAATACGTTTCATTTGGCACATACAAAACAGCATATCAAAAAAAAAATGAAGTGTTTACTTAGACCGTTGATACAAATCGATTAAGAATAAAGATAGTGAATAAAAATTATTATATTTGATTTTTTATTGTCGTTGATCATGTCCATACATGTATTATTATATTTCACCAGCCACTTACAGAGAGAGCGTTCCAAGATTATGCATGAATTTTTCCACAAAACTAACATGTGAAATACATATTTTTATTAGTACGCGGGGATAGTTTATTATTGCTAGATTTAAAAATACGGACGATTACTTATTCTAAAAAATTTATTTACATTTAATTATCAATTAAAACAAAATAGAACATTTCAAGAGAGAAACAAATTTTGGTTTCTTTTACATCTTTTATAAATTTATATATTTATGATCTATAGAAAGGATAAGCGAGTCCATAATAGATGATTATTCAAATAATATACATCAAGCATTCACTGGGACTTAGTTGGCAGCATTGGGAATTATCATAACCATAACAAACGGACTTAACTACTGCTTATAAATATTATTACTGAAAGTATGATTTTCGTCAGCTCAGAAAAATAGATTTTTTGACGCTGATTGCTTATACATATATTTATTACATTATATTAGCTTTTAAACGCAGTCATTCAAATAATTAATTATATGAAATTGATGATATCGAATAAGCAATTCATGAAAACTGCAGAATGAAGGAACGTGGCGTATACTTGGTAAAAAAATAATGGTAGCATACGACCGCCCTTGAGGTTTGCTACTCGCATGTTAAGAGTACATTCCACATGATGTGGCGTGACGCCCCTGAATGTTAAGTTTATTTGCGTACATACTAGTGTACATTGTACAAATAATTGGAACCAAATAGCGTTTAAATTAAAGTTCTGTCTAGGTTAGATTGATTTTTAAATTTCAGAATTAAAAAATGAGGAGGTCACGTTAAAATATGAAATATTATTCTGATCAGACTGCGTCATGAGGTTAAGAGAGATTGGGCAGCAGCGTTTGAGATGAATTGACTATGTTCAAAGAAATGAAATGGAAATAAGTATATAATATGATATAGGCGTAGACATATTTATTAGAGAAAATTAAATGATCCTTTTTATTTTATGAATAAATCCATAATAGGAATATAGATATTGAATGATCACATCTTGCTGATTTGAAAATCTTGATGTTATGTACAAACATTTCATCCACAAAAGTTTCACAATTATATTTCAAAAAAATATTCCGTTTTCCTTTGTTAATATTTTGCAACTAACTTTGGTTCAAATGAAATAAAAATGAAATAAGAAGTCACGTAAAAAAAATTGATTGAATTATAAAATTCACTCAAGTATTTCCTTTCGATTCAGCTTCATGGTTGGTATTAATTTTATTTTCCCCTTGAAAATTCTGTTCGACGATTGCTTCATCCACCGCCATTTCAACGAGCACATTTCGGAATTATAAACAGAATAATCGACTGAGTTTATTAGAATCCAGATTCTCATGTTCAGAAGTGTTAAATATGTTTTTTTTTATATACATAAACAATTTTTTAAACAAAATGGAATATCGCAATAACTTTTTTCTTTCGATGATATGAATATATTTTACAGAAGCACTTACTTACAATCTACTTTACCATTGATCTTAATTCTTTTTTTTTGCATTCAAGCATTAAAAAAACACAATTTTTAAGGCAGTAAAGATTGGCATAATTTAAATGTATGTATTTTTCTCTCTGCGTTATTTTTTTAAGCGGATATTTCTGTGTGAGTTCTGTGTGCGCTTCCAAACCGTATAATATGACTCATATGCAGTGAGAACAGCAAGAATATTTGTTGAAGACGTTGACAATTTTCCGAATGCATTTTCAGAAATATCAAACACCTACAAATGACTCAATGATGATTATTGTAAAAATGAACATATGGTTGAAACGTGTAATTTATTAATGGGTAAAAGCAGAAATGGTATGATCGTCTTGAAAAGAGACAAAAATTCATTCAAATAAAATCACTTTTCCATGTACTTTACAAAGTCAAATATTTTTTTTATGGTTTTTCAATTAATTTCTACATTTAAAAGCGTAGAATTTCAAATTTAGTTGGGATAGTTAAATAAAAAAAATTAAATGAATAATAGTACTCGACATCACTCTTTGAGATATCTACACCAATATAAATACTTTTTTTATTGAGTTCTGATGTAGCGTGTCTTTAATCCATAGAAATCTTCGTAAACCACCTTTGCAAGACTTATTGGTAACCTCTGGTGCGTACCCTTGAAAGGGCGTAATAAAAATGTCAGTGTATATCCGAATACCCCAAAGGGGTCAGCGAAGCTATTGTTCGTAAATGTGGGGATAGATAACTAAATTCAGTAAAAATTCACCCCAAGTCTTTTGCAAATATTGCCAAGGACTATCAACTCCAGTCATGTTTTAATAATTGACTTTTATTATTGTACATATTTCTTGAGAAGATCGATCGATTGTTCGAAGTATTATTTTAATAATTGATAGGCGACCACTACGATCGAAATTTATTAATGACTCACTAAATAATGATTTATTGCTTTCAGTTTGACCCAATAAAATAGACTGTACTCGTGTTGAATAGAGCATTGACACAATGTCACAGTTCTAACTGTGTTTTTAAAAAAAACCACATGAATAAAATTTAATTTAATTTAAGACATCGACTGAGGGTGCTTGATGGAATTTCAATATCAAATTTGGATTATTGAGATTTTGTACACTTCCATGTATTTTGTCACTAACGACCCAGGTTTCGCCTTTCGGCATATTCAGGCATTCGAGCGCACGAATGGATCGAACTCACGTCACTGGACGTCAGTTCGAGTCCATTCGTGCGCTCGAATGCCTGAAGATGCCGAAAGGCGAATCCCGGGTCGTTAGTGAAAAAATACATGGAAGTGTACAAAATCTCAATAATCCAAATTTGATATGAATAAAAGTTTAATTACATCATTTGGATATATACGAAGCTCTAGAATCAAAAAAACTATCAGCAATAACTTCTTAGACGTCAACCTAAACATTGTTCTGATAATAATACGATTGGATATCAATAACATACTAAAATTAAGGCTGAAACATACATAATACGTGTATTGTAATAAAATTATTCGAAAAGTAGTTTTTCAAGATTAAAACTAAGACCAAAAACTCGATTTTATTTTCAAATGCAGATTTGTATTCCCGTATAATTTCCCGTTCTAATATTGATTACGAAATATGTAATTCAAAATAATGGTGGTTAAAAGCATAGCTCAATATAATATAGTGAAATACATGGTTCCACAAATTCAGAAAATTGAATTCAACGTTAAATTAGTATGAATATTCGCCTGTTAATACGTAGAAAAATTAGAGCACGCAATTCTTTTTTTTTTCAGGATAGACAGTGTTGTAATCACCATATGCTTGGAATTTACAGCCCAATATTTGTTCGTATTCCATAACACAGCAGCATCAAGAAATTCCAATTGATTGCCAGGAATGTTTCAGAAGTCAGAAGACATTGCTTTGTACTATCATTGTAATGTAAGGTCTATGGATTGAGATCGTAGTCTTATTTATCAATGCTTGATAAATTTATTAGTTTTTCTTTGTTCATTTCCGTACATTTGTAAATGATGTGATCAGCTTCCTGCTATTCTTGCCAAATTTTTGATGTTAAATTTTGGTGTCAGTTTGATATTCACCGCTTGATATACGGAACAAATAGAAATGTCGAGAGTCCAGGATTGTTGTATTATTTATTTAAAAAGCAAAGCAGCGAAGCTAATTATCGTCTACATAAAACGTTTTGGATATTAGCAATGTTGTTTGTGATATAAGTATAAAGTGATTTAAAATTGCCAGGGCAAGTTTCTCTACGGCTCTAAGTTTCTTTACGGCGCTTATTTTTTATTTATCACTATAACAGTCCATATCATAATAAACACATACTTTTACAGACGAATAATTAATCTTAAATACAGTCTTAGTAGTAAATATCGCTAGATGTTCACTAAAGTTTTACCCATGTAAAAACTTTTATGTCGTTGATAAGCCGGACCGATAACATTCACGTCAACTCAACAGACCGTTTCACAAAAAAAGAAAAATCTACACAAACCTGGAAAAGTTACTCACGCTCCGAGATGAAAAGATTAGTTATATGGGTCACAGTTCGCTTAGCACTCCCTTCGTGGGATTCTCCGCTTGGCAAACTAACGGGGTTCCGTTTTCCTCCCGCTCGACCTGACATTAACCTCCCGGAGAGTGATAAATGACTCAAACCACCCTTCGGCGTATTTCGAAGCCTCCTTGCATTTTCGTGACTTAACGTCTCATTACTAATGCAATGTGGATCTTTCTTGACACGGTGCACCTTTATGCCGACTTTTATGTGACAGTCGTAAAGAAAAGGGTAATTTTTGAAACGACTTGTGTCAAAAATTCTAATAAAATTTTGTTGAAACTGTGCGCACTGAAGTAGTTTTCTACTGTTCGTTTCATCGTTCAAAAAGATTTTTTTTGTTACATAAAAAAATGAATCAAAAGACTAATATCATTACCTATATTGATTAACAAACATAACGTATGATATAATATGATGCAATTGCCGATAAAATTTTGCTGTTGTGTTCAGATTTTATATGACTATTTTTACAATTTTACAATCTGCTCTGTTAATCTATTACTATAATAAGTCTAACGCCATATTTCACAATACATTAAATATTATCCTACATTTACAGTGTCTACATTCCGTGCTGCATTTCGTGTCAGTCTTTATTTTCCGAATTCCCTTCTAAAAATATTTACCCTACATTAAAATGTGTCTAAGCGGTTTTACCTGATAATTTATCATAGGGATTTCTCTTTTTTTTGAACGCCTTGATGGTTATGTACCATGAGCTGACACAAGATAGTATGTTTTTCTACTATACACTATACATAATATTATGTGAAAAAGAAGATCTACAATTTCACAATATATAAATTTGATGCTGATATATTCTATATCTATTACTTACAACTTAGTACAACTTATTTTTTATGACTTTAGCATTTTATAAGTATGCACAATTACATTAAAAAACGATGTCAAATTATGTATCGATTTGCTAGTTATATTAAAAAAACACCAAATTTAATTTATCAAATAGTGTGTCAAGTAACTTAAGTCGTAAAACAATGGACAAGACTAGCCTGTAGTATCCATTATTAATATCCAACAGAAAATGAATTATCATTTGAAAAATAAATAGTTCTGCAATTGAGCAATACATATTTTGGTGTAATTGATGGACAATAACGATTGCTCACAATTTCAAAGCAAACCGTTTCAACATACTTACAATTACCAATCATTTTCAAAATCGAATCATTTATTTCATTATCTAACTCATTTCCATTTGTCACTGAGTATATAATATTTGCTGAAAAAATCAATACTCCCCCAGTTTCTATTATTGTTATTTAAGAAGCAGTAATGTGCCTGGATTAAGATACTTTATTTTTTCATTAATTTCTCATTCAGCACTAAGAGATAACGGTCGCTAAGTACGTCGTTTCTATTGGAGACTCCTCTCCACCTCAGCTTCGCCTCATTAGTGTCCCGTTCCCTCTGTTTTCCTTACGCCTCATTTTAGTTGCGCAGAGATATTAAAACGATGACCGTGTATTAACATATTTTGATTATATTATTTCTGTGCACCATTCCACGGTTTATACAAAATCAGCACGATTTAATTAATCAAAATAAACCTGAATTAATAATTATCATTCAATACAATTTTGGATAATATGAATACTTTTGGTACACGGTCAACTTATTGATTGATTGGTTGACCATGACAGGATTCAAAATTGGATAGGTAATTCGTTTTTTTTCACAATGCCATATTGTATAATTGATTATTTTCACAAAATAAATGCCCTCATTCCTATATTATTGTGATTTAATAAATATCTGTGCTGTGATAGCTCGCCCCATCTTTTCTAAGAAAATGAATATGATACTTTCGTTCGTTCGTTATTAAATGAATATAATACGGGCAGTATCTACACAACTTTATGTAGATGAACTCACTTAACACAGTAACTTTTACCAAGTAACATAATATTAAATATAATCTTCTTCTTCACCCTGCTACCTCCAACTGGAAGCATATGAGCCAGTTCAAGGCCACAATACTTTTCTCCCTATAACGTGTAACAGTCCGAGATGTCACGCGAATTGAGTTGTATGAGGTGCGGAATTATTTGACACCGCCTCGTACTTACGGGGCGGACAGGGGTTTTCAAAACCCGTCTACAGATTCTTCCTATTCATGCAAATTTAATATGTAATATCTCTCCTAAGGCGTTCAAAAATAATTTGTCATATTTGTTTGTTTACCGTTATTTGTTTACCGTTAGAAGTAAACAAAAAGCGGGCGATGCTTAGGGAAACGATCACTTGTCTCTCCCACCGAAAGTTAGTGGTCGACACAGCCTCACGGCTTGGCTCAAAGGGACGACCCTATCGTAAAACCACTTACTGAGTTTTAAATTAAAATTGTGTATTTTAAACGCTGTTTATGTATCTGTTATTGCCTTCGAGGAATTTATAAGTGTAAACTAACTGCAATTAAAGAGAAAGTATACTGAATACGACCGGGTTTTAATAGAAGACGAAGGAACCTGTGAATTATTCTTGTCACGGCGCCGGACTGGGGCAGTTAAAGTGTGTGCTCCCCTTTAGTAGCAAATTACTTCTCTCATATTATTCAACACTAAATAATTTATTTTCCTAACTAATGCAAAATGGCTGGTGAAATATGGTTAAAATTAAAATGCCGTAAATTTTGCAGAACATAAGTATTTTTAAAATACATTATTTTCGTTGTGGTCAAATTATTATGTCTAACAGTTTTCGTCAAGCTTATCAGCAACTTTCAAAACTGTATTCTAATTGTATACCCCTGATTCGTTTGCCATGCCAAGAGCAGCTGGAGTTAAGGTTTTCGGGAAGCCAATGCAGTTGGTAGATTTTCATACTCATATCTACTCACTTCACTGTACGAGATACCAAGTTAGCTATACAGGAGAATGACAGACTTAAAATAATGTAGCTCTCATAAGCTACATTGAGTTCAACAACAAAGAGGAGTATTAGCTTGATCTCTTCGCTTTATAAATATTGTTTCCACAATTCACTTAAGACACAATGCGTATGAAATTAGCAAAAAAATAAATTATCGCACTATATATTATATAGTTTCATAAATTGATTTACGAACCGATTTTAAACTCAGACCATATGCTTCACTTTGGAAGCGGAAATGGTTTCAAACATAGTGTGTATTTTATTACGTGAACGATGATTATAAATTATGACTCACAATCCAAAATTGCTATTTGGAAATATGGAATTTGAAATACATGTTTTGCTGATTTGTGAAATATTGTTATGAATTTATTTTTTACACAGTTTTATATTGTATACTCGTGAAGTACTTTAATACGTTATTAAACATTATAAATCAGTGTCAATCCCGATTATTTTGTTTGCCGTCTTTTTCCTGAATTCATTTAAACTATAACAATTAGCCTATATCAAAATCCTTATTAAGACATTATTTATACATATTACTCTCAATAGTATGAAAGAATTTAAGAAAATATAATGTACAAACAGTTTTCGGACATCATTTAAAGTTTTGAAAACATTTGAAATGATGATGAGCGACGGTAAGTTTGATCTAATATTTGAACTCAATAAATATTCTTAATATTTGCGAGCAAGCTTTAGTCAAGAATGACGTTTGTACGTATAGTAATTAACTTAAAATAAAAAAGCATTGATTCAGTCTTTAATAATGGATTGGAAATTTTTATTTCAACATCTGGATATCAAGAGAATTATATGAACCCTTTCATGATATAAAGTCGTAGAAATTTCCCAGCTGAAATGGATAAAAGGAAAAATAAAACTCATTTTACTTATGTTGAACGCAGTCTAGCTGCTGAAAACGTCCGAAGTTTCATTTCACGGTATTATAAAAATGCTCTGCCCACGAATTTCGTAAATAAATAACCAGTTATATGCAAAACTTTACGAAAGCTGTGAAACTTTACCAACTGCATTATTCAAAATTTAGCAGCGCCACATTAAAGAATACACCCTTAAAAGTTATAATATTATTATACGTCGCCAGTTCCCTCGCGAAACTTTTTTAATTTTGATACTTCAGCCGAACTAAACTGCCCACGAATTCTACCATCTTTTGAATTCTCACGCAACTTTTCGACCCTAAGGTGTGATAAACGAGTGCGAATATCAAAAAATTGTAAACTGACGGAAGGTTTAGCTGGCAATATTGATAAGGAGACGAAAATCCGACATCGACATGGCACGCATGGTTTTTCTACGTTGAACAAGTCTTCATCTTCAACAATGACAAACAATTTCCCACTTTTGCGTCACATTTATAGTACATAATATGATTAGCAAAATTTCCAAAATACCTTTAAGGATCGGTGTGAATGATTGATCGGTTTATGAAAGACAACACCGACTTACTTGAATTTTAATAAGCATTTACACAAACGGGATGTATAAATTATTAACAAATATTTACCAAATTTGGATTATTGAGATTTTGTACACTTCCATGTATTTTGTCACTAACGACCCGGGTTTCGCCTTTCGGCATCTTCAGGTATCAGTGTGGCTCTCTTTAACTCAGGTATCAGTGTGGCTCTCAGACGTATAATATCTTACCTCGTAAATAATATTTGTCGCATTTGTATCTTCTATATAAACGTTAGACACTGTTTACTGTCTCTCAGTTCGATTCCATTCGTGTGCTCGAATGCCTGAAGATGCCGAAAGGCGAAACCCGGGTCGTTAGTGACAAAATACATGGAAGTGTACAAAATCTCAATAATCCAAATTTGATATTGAAATTCCATCAAGCACCCTCAGTCGATGTCTTAAAATATTTACCAAATCCACAAATTATACGATGCACGTTGTTGTCACATCTTCAGTTTAACGATTAGAAAGGTTTTGAATTCCAGTGTCTGTAGAGTCGTGTTTGACACGGCTATTTTATGAATAAATCATATTTTTTACTTATCAGATATTATACCTCAAACTGATTATTTATAATTTACAGCTGTTTTAAATTGATTGAGATATATTATAGAAATTAAAATTAAGTTATTTTTCATTTGTCAATATTTTTTTAGATACATTAAACAATAATACATAATAAAAAACACGTTTTGAAACGAATTGAAATTGAAGACAGAATTTTTTTTCTGGAAGTCACCCAGTCTACTAATTATTATAGGTACCAACTCGAAAGTTTTCACTCACAATTGCTTATTTTAAATCAACCTTGAAAATGGTAACCCATATTAGTAACCGCCGAATCTATGAAAAATGTAACAAAATCTCAATTTGAAATATTCGCGCTAAAAGTCTTTTATTCTTATGTTTACTTTATATCGTAATTTTATAAACAGAATTACGTATTAAATTATACAATTCGTTAAACCTGAATTTTCTCATCTACAAAAATATTCTATCGCGTGCTCTTTTGGCAATTTAATCAAATCGTCCAACATTATCGAATACGAAATAACGTTGACAGCCATTTCTAATGAAAAACTGCGCTGCACGTAACCGGGTGGTGGGAGGAATCCAGAGCAGCAGGTTCGGCAGCCGGGGTGAGGAAACGGAGAGCGGAGACCTTCTTCCACGTGACTGTAGACGTCAAGCTGTCACCGGATGAGGGTGGATGGTGGATAGGCCACCCGCCTTCGCTTCGAAAGGGAGAGCTATTACTTTGGCCAAAATGTCACTCCCGAAGGAAGATTCGAAACGTGCTGGAAAATAATTGACGAACGTTCGTTGTATTTTATTTGTGTTTACGGTTGGAGGATGTATTTCTTCACCGTTTTATAAATGTTTACAATAATTTGTAACAGAGCGGCAAACAATGGCTTTAGAGGACTTTGACCTCATTCTTGTCTGCTTACAGTTTTCGTATATATTTTGTTACATTCTAACATGCAAAAGAATCAATCCTGTATAAGAACTAATAAAAAAGTTTTTTAAGATAACCAGCTTTAATAAAATATGCAGACCTCGAACGGAAGTTGAATTATTATAGTTTCCATTGAAAAGAATTATTTAAAAAAATGTATTCTTCCTTTCTTTGACGTCACAACCATTTATGTATCTTGGTCTTATTAAGGACCTATCTCCATCTCATTCCCCTGCAGCTTCCCTCCTCAAAGTCTTAAGAATGAAAAGACCGACCAGATCTCCAATTGCCTCCATGCATCTCTAATATCAGTTTCTTTTTAATTCTATCTGCATTAATCGTATAATGCGTAAAAATTGTTATTGTAACTTTATATGTATCCTAGCTAGTAAACTTTGAACCAGATATAACTTTAAACTTACTACGAACTTCCAATAGTCCATCCAATTTGTGTTTTTTGACACGTCGTTACATTACTGTGAAAATGTTCTAACTCACGTTTTGGCCTAAAATTACTTTTTTATTGGAAAATGTTGTATTAACCACATTTTACCATATACGTTGATTTCATATTCAAATATTGTTCAATGAGGGAGTTTGCTGTATTTCGGAGATCTATCCACACATTTGTTTTGTACAGTTCTATGCATCGATATAGCTGCTTATTATCATGTCACGGAAAAAACATACACATTACAGTTTTTTTGAAAAGTTTTGAACATCATGTTGAACATCTTTCGCTCGGTGGTGTGTTTTACCCTTTACTTCTATTGTTCTATCGATGTGGTCTTTGACGAAAATTAGCTGAGTTCGTTCAAACATTCAAAGTATATATGTATTATTATTCTGCTGTATTATAATATCATGATAATATATAATATTAATAAATATTTAAAAAATCAGAATATTTTGTTTGATAAAATTGAAATAGCCGATAAAACCCTTTCAAAGAAATTATTGTTATACTCGAACTGTCAGTTCGAGTCCATTCGTGCTCTCGAATGCTTGAAGATGCCAAAAGGCGAAACCCGGGTCGTTATTGACAAAATACATGGAAGTGTACAAAATCTCAACAATCCAAATTTAAAAAAAAAACCTTTTCAAACAAACAATTGTTGTCAGTTCTAATTAAAGCTGTAGATACTCATTATTTTTTAATATAAAGGCTTCAGTTAAAATCAATTGTATAAAAAACAAGTAATATATTTATATACATAAATATATGATAACTCACTAATTAAAATACATTTTTTTCTTCAAAATACAAAATATGATCAGCCAAAACTTCTAACGCTCGTATCTCAAAACAGGGTCAAGTGCAATTAGAACCTTTTCAAATTAAGGTAACGACATCTCAACTTCTTTTTATTTGTTTCATAAAACAAAAATCTAATTTAATTTAAAAAGTTTGTAAAAGAAAAACACTATTTTTCATCTGTTACATATTCGTCTGCTGGTCTTGTAACTGATTATTAAAATGATTTACTACATCGATGGCCCAGTTCCATAGGACGAAAAGTCAAAAATGTTACGTTTTGAGTTAAGTTAGCCATTATATTCGAACACCGCTCTTCTACAGTTACACAAAAGTATAGCTTATAAAATGTTCAGGTTTTCTCGCAAAGGGCAGATATTTGTATATGGAAATCAGCAAAATTAAATAATTTCTCAGTTCCATATACATACATATCGAAATATCGTATTGTGGAAATACATTTTTGTGAATCGTAGCGTTCCATAAAGAGACAACCTTTAATCCTAAAACTATAAACTATTCACCACCTATTTGAATAAAAAAGTAACATAAATAATAAGCCATCACTTTTTACGAGTCAGTTTAGATGAGTCAAAAGTTTGATTGGTCATATCTCAAATCTACCAATTTCTAGTTGTATCACTTTGGAATTAGGACACCGATATGAAAATGAAACCAACATATTATGTACTCTATTAATCAATACACGCCTATTCATTATTATGTTAGGTCTCATTTGTTTTATTTGATGCTCAGACCTCTGCACGGACCGGGTTCTGGTGGGTAAAGACATATGGGATTCGGGCCCGGACCGGTCTTGGGTATTGAATTTATTTTTCACAAATATATTTCTGACTCTGTTCGGGTGCCAGCTATGCGGTAATGAACCATAATTAATAACTGGAATTGATTCTTTAAAAACGAGTGTCAACGATTTGTTTGAATTACCAGTATACTTTATGGAAAATTTAAAAAAAAATCGAGCTTTTTGCGGGTTGAGAAAAATATATCTGAGATTCGGGCCCGGCTCGGATGACAAGTATAATATTAAGACACCGAGAAGAAAGAGACAAGCTCGGACCGGGTAATCAGAGCTCTAGCTGGTACCTACCTAAACTATCATTGAGCTTGAATTGATTCCTTTTTTTTTTACTAGTGATTGTTCTAAAATATTTATTTTAAATTTTGAAAATAATTTAATGTGAGAATAATATTTTAATATCTTAATCCTTCATTTTTTGACAAGGGCCTCATTATTTTACTCCGGATATCCACTGTTAGTTTTATTACAATAGGATATGAATGTTCACACAAATTAATTGTTTATTCCCAACGTAAATAACCGTTGTGCAATGTTTACAAAACACCCTTGTCTGTTACCAACATTATTTGTTTTTGATATCAATGACATATCCGGTACATACTTATGCTTCAATCTACGGCAAAGCTTTTCTCTCTATATCCGCTTTCATTTCCAATATCCTCGTCTAGGTGTTGTGAACAATGGGCACCATTGATTCAAGCTGTCAATTCAAACAAATATATTTCAAAGCTTCCAGCATCGGTTTCATTTCACACGTACTGGCATTGCGATACTCTTACAGAATAGAAATAGGATTTCATTTTTGTTTTTATTAAATACTAGTTTTTTTACCCGGCTTTGCCCAAGATAAAGGTCGCTTATATTAGTTTCTTTAACACTTTTCTATTCCTTTTGGGCATACTTCTTTTAAACCCCACGAAATTAGGATTTCACTGCTTTAAGTTTCATAATTTTAAACGACAGATACATTTCCGCTCAATCTTTTAATTTTTCACAACTTTTACAATTCGCATGAAAAGCTATTATTTGTGACATTTATATAATAACAAATGTACAGTCACTAAGCAAATTTGATACAGATTGAGTTGTTATGACGACATGACGGATTATCTTAGTATGGCGCCGTTGCTAAGTAACTGTTTGATATTATTTTTTCTGTTGCTTTTCATTGAGACGTCAAAAATATAGCGTTTTAAGTTTAAGGTTAAAAGTTGAAAATAACACAGTTGAACTAAAAATGACAGCCAGAATGACACAAAAAAACTTTGTCACACAGTTTTGGAGGAGTTCTTGGGATCGACAGATTTCTACATGTATTTTGTGCTATATCGTAGAGATTGTATTATTCACTGACGGATTAATTAAGTCATTAATTTTAATAAGCATAACGCATTCAAATATACTTAAAATTACATCAGTATTTTTTGGTTCTAATCATTATCAGACCATCCATCAATGCTCGCATACGCCATTCATATCTACAAAATATGCAAAAAAAAATATTAAAATTTTAAATGCTTGCACGGTCAAGGTTTCAACGCTTCGTTATTTGTACGAGAACCCTTGGACAAATAATTATATTTATATACGTTTAATAGTCGAATGAAAGTAATTCAAAGTGAGAGAGTGTATCACACGTTACACATAATATGTATTTAGATTATCGAATGTAAATGCTTATGGCACTAAAAAATAATCTGTAAACGTTGATTTGTCGTCTTAAATATTTCAAAAAGAAAATTATTTTTCTATAATAATGCTTTTATAATACGGACCTGTTTGTCTGGCGGTAAATTCTTTTTTTGTTTACACAACTTTTTGAATATGAAACCTTTTTCATCACAATAATAATAAGAAAAATCCTACCTCGCTTTTGTGTTTACTCGCATTGATTTCTCAGTTATAAAAACGCGGATCTATTTCGAGTGTCACAATATTATTCATCTAAGCTTTTTTTAGTTTTATATCAATTCTGTTTTGACAGAGTGGGGTAAATATTTCCGTTTACGTGTTACGGTGGGAAAAAAACGACGGATGCAGTGCAATGGATGGCGGTTATTTTTTTTATTTGAGTGAATTTAGCACGAATATCTTTTACCACAATGAATGTACTAAGAGTACTTCTTCTCATACTTGAATTGCATCTTGTCTACTTTTTTTTATATATGAGAAGTCGTGGTGATTTTTCCAATCAGCGATTTATTAATATTTCTATTATGTTATCGTGAATATTATTTCAATTAACTAATTTTAAACATCGACTTTTCTCATTTTTAATATATACGATATCGGATATTAGGTGAGTGGGAAGATATAAAAACATTACGAGCATCAATGGTTTGAAATATAAATCTATTCATCGATTGAATAACAAATGTTTCCATTCGGGGAACTGAACCCTTGATCGCGTAACTGAGCAGGACCAATTCGAACAGCATTAAAAATTCGTCTATGACAGTGCTTCGCAACATTTCCTCACTCACGGCACACCTAAAACACTGCGTAGAATTTCGCATCACATCGTAAGACCAAATATGTGAATTTCGTAAACAGAATTTACACTTATATATTGTTTTTTCATTTCGTGAATTTAAAATAGCTGGCATTTTTTTTTAAATTATAACCAATAAAGGCCTTTAAATCTAGTATGGTGATCCTTAACCTTTTTGGTGATATATTTTTATATTTGATTTTCGAAAGAAAAAAAATAAAAGCCAAAAAATACATGATGTTGGAAATTACAGATTTTAAAAAAATACATCGATAAGAGCTGTAACTAAAAATAAAAGGTATGCTGGACTACATAAAATTATAAAAAAAATAATTTATATTCGTCACCTGGTCTTATCGGGTTTTGCTGATTTCAGTAATATTAGGTATAACATAATTTGACATTGCCTATTTCATCGTTCATATTTTGTAGATTGTATAAAGAAAATGTTGATTGTTCTCTCTTTCCGGACGGATTGTGCAGCGGCACACCTAGCATCGTCTCGCGGCCTACCAGTGCGACGCGGCGCACCGGTTGCAGAGCGCTGAACCGGTGTATAACTATTATCGTTTCTGTATTTCAGTTTGGGTTATAATATGGTTTAAATTAATATTCCGGCAAAATTTAATCATGATTCAATGAGCTGAATAAAATAATATTATAGCCAAGCTGTTCTCTAATAATCCCATAATTTTATGTGAGCATTGTCGTTACTAGTATTACGCATTATTGAATATAAAATATGACAAGCAAATAAGGGACTGCTGTTAGCTCTAGTATCTATAATGGTACAAACACATAACAAAGTATCTTATATTACACGCACTGCGTTATTTGACAGAAAAGCGGATAGGGGTGAGTAAAGCTACATTAGATTTCCCTATAAGCGTACACCATATGTACTGTGTTAATATTTAAATTCTTTTTACATTTAGTTTTAATGCATTTAATTGATTTGTAAAAAAATTACGTTGTCGGATTATTGGAATATTTCTTAGCGTTCATCTATAATAATTCATAAATATCGATAACCATGGCTTCGTGGAAACACTAAATTTACTCCATTTTACAGTTCGGGACATGGAATCATTCATAAATCACGTGCTTGAATAATTATATCGATTAATGGTCTAGTCCTTAGGGCAGATACTTAATCAATAAAGTGTGAAGTGGCGTAATGTTCGTATCTATCATCGCAGATTCATTATAAGGCAGTGTCTAAAAAAAAAAATTTCCACTCCCTATGTTTTTTTAATCGATATTATAAAATATACACGTTTTAAATAGAAAAAAACCTCATTTAAAAAAAACTGATAAATATAATTAACAGAACTAATAATAACAAGATTTTATGGCGTAGTCAGTGGCTTTGCCTTCCCCCCAGCATTTTTCTTCCAAAAATGATTTAATATTGACAATTCTGTTTTATTAAGGGTATCTTTAAAATTGCTTACTATTTATTTTTAATCATAAACCATTACGACACAGAATAATGAGTATAAATATTTTTGCATGTATAAATATAATTTCTTGAAAAATATGTACTATATTTTTACAATTTGTTATTTGCAAATGTTATATTAATATTGAAAAGTCGCGCAGGCTTGTTCTTGAGGTATGTCAAAAAATCTAGTGCTTAATATAATTTTTCTATTTATTACTTATATAAAAAAAAATACAAAATTATTGATGTACAATCCATTAATACATTGTATATTGTAAATTAATTTAGGATAAGATATTCATCAAATTAACTATTCAAAAAAAAACGTCAAAAAAATCAGCATATTGTGACTGTTCAGAATAGTTTCTTCTTTCTGCTTGATGTTGAGGGTTCATGATTATCCTGAGATTATTTTTATTTGTTTATTACCTACTTAATTTTATGTTCGAAAATGCTATCTGCAAGAGTATATTTTGACAATGAGTAAAATAAACATTGATTCATTGATTTTTTACTGTTATGTTACGATATGAAATTTTTTTTATTTTTAGATAGTATGGTATGAAAATTATTTTTTAATTTAACTGGCGTCAGTTCACGCAATGAGGCGCGCCTCGTGGTTGGAAACCACTGCTATAAGATCTATCTCATTGGAGGATAAGGCATTCAATATAGGAATTCAATTTGCTTTTGACCAATTCCTATTATTAAGCGAATTTTATCGTATTTACATCTTTTTCAGTTCCTTGTTTAAACAATCCTGGGAAGAAGAAGCCGATGAGCTGTCAGTCATTCACCAAAAGGAAGGATAGAAAATAAAATAAACACAAATTTTATTATTTGGAACCTCGACGCCAAATAAAAGATTGGGACTGGATGAAATATATTATATTGAAATATATGAATCCGTACACGAAATAAGTTATGCCAGAATTATCGATGCATGATCAAAAATATTTGCTTGAGATTTTATATTATAGTATCATACTTTGAAATAAAGTGATTCAGATGTAGTATGTAATGTCGCTGAAATTTGATGATTGTTACACTCAATTATTTGTATTGGCGCTTTAATCGTATTGGTGGCATTTTGTTGGCCTGCGACTAATATATTGACTATAATGCATAGGATGTAATATGTAGTATTTATTTTATATCCATTGGCCTGAAGAATGTGTAATTTTACTTTATTGATTTTTTAAAAATGTGTCACACTAAGAATAAACCAGGAAGTTTTATGTGGTAGCCCTGGATACGATCCCCCACCCAGTGTCACAACAATAGCGCACAATGAACGGGCGAGTGCGTGATTTGTTTTGGAACGTTGGGATTAATACGATTCCCCATTATTATTTTGCTGAGCTGCTAAGCCCAGCCTGAACATCCGTTTCAATATAATCGTTCATCTCTAGAGTAAGAATACATTCTAAATACCTAGTCATCATGGTATTATATATCTATCTCGTAGGTATACAGTGTAATTGCAGATAGAATGATGTTATTGAATTTTATCTTACTCTTAAAGAATTTTCAAATATCCCAATTATTGTATATGTGCTGCGTAGAACCAAATTTGTGATATTTTACATTGGGAATTTTTACTGAATTAATAATTTTATTTTAATAACTTTTGATCATTAGTCAGTAGCTCTGAAATATCTATCAAACAATTCATATAATTCTTGAAGAACTAAATATATTGATATTTTTAAAAAGCTAGTATGAAATAAAATGTCGGCGTCCGTGGCGCAGTTGGTAGCGTCGTTGGCTACGGTTACGGATGTCTCGGGTTCAAGTCCCGGTGCGGACGGTAATCATAAATTGATCTTTCAATCGATTTATGGATTTCTGTTCGTAGTCTGAGTATTTGTGATGTCTAAAAAAATTCTCTCTCACCCATCCGATCCTTACGGTGCGTAGCGAAAGCGATTAGCTAACCACTAGTCCTGTCCTGGCCCTATTCTTCTATCCCTACTCTCTTCGAAAAAAAGAGAGGTTGAGCAACTAAGTAACTAGCAGTTCTCATAAAAGAATTCTGTTGAGATACCTCCATTAGGAGGCCATATGCTCCACGTAGGGAGCTGACATGGATTAAAATAAGATGAAATAAAATGGGAACAATGATATTCAAACGACTTACCACATGAAGATTTAATACCACCTCATTTACAGTGTATTATAATACAATATTTATTATTGATTAATATTCTATAAAGACATTATTATTTCCCAACGTATATATTATATTTGAGTTATTGAGATTTTGTATACTTCCACATATTTTGTCACTAACAACCCGGGTTTCGCCTTTCGGCATCTTCAGGCATTCGAAAGCACGAATGAACTCGAACTGATAGACAGTAAGATAAAAGAAAAAAAAGGAAAAAAAAGTTTACTAATTTTAAATTTTTATATATTTCAATCGATCACTTATAATATACATTTGATACTCCGATAGTATATTTCATTGAAAACATACTTACAGCAAATATTCCATAATTAATTATCGAAAACCAGAACTGATATTATTTTTAAGTTAAAAATGATTGCTCACTGAGCAACTGTAATCCCGGTCGTAAAATAATAAGCATTTGCTAAAAAGTTTATATTACTTCTGTTGCATGTGGTGGTACCTACAAATGTTGTATTTTACTCTGATTTACTGCGATATAAGATTTAATTATAAATCTTAATATTATTAATATTTACAAAGATAATTAAAACAGTAATCGAATCGGTTATATTTTATACTGTAATATTTATAAAGAAATATTTTTACGAAACTTTATTGGTGATATGAAACAGAGAAGTATTTTATTAAATATTTAACAAGCATTTTTTCTTGTAAACGAGCTATAATGACGAAATGATATCATTCAGCATTTCATATAGTTGCTATACGTTAAAAATTAAAACATTCCAAGAAACAATCATCCTAATATATAATGGGATTCCATTGCAAGACAGTTGACTTGCAGTCAACTTGAAACATTAATGCAGCGCATATTGCAGAATTCACTTAAAGACATGCAGATTGCTCAATATGAAATAATTTATGTCAAGAAGAAGTGATTTCTATTGCAAACACTGTCTATTTTTTGTGCAAACGAACATTTGCAAACGATCACTTGAGTAAATATATTATTTCTTACCTGATGCATCGATTTCAATGACAATATTATTTTAGGTCATAAGGCGGTATTTGCGATAATGAACTATGTTTTTGAACACAATAAGCGAAGATTGAAACGTGATTGATGATCTACTATTTTTTATTACTTTTTTTTTGTGCGGGGGAGGGGGGAGGGGGGGAAGGGGAAGGAAAATTAAAAAACGTTTTCGGTGTGTTACAAAAATAGTTCAAAATTATTCAATTGAGTCCGATTTGGAATCAAAGTAAAATCCGCCATTGACTCATCTTAAACAGATTAATAATGTATAAACATTAAAAAAAGCCTATTCTATTGCAATTTTAAACGTAATTCTACGTCAATGCATGAATGTTATAAGGAAGATGATGTGGGTTGAAATAAAATAATTAGTACAACCGTAAAAGACAAACGTTATTAAAATCCGAATACACATCCATACATACGTGGTTATTGTTGTGAGATGATACAAAGCAATTTTAAAAATAACAAAACAATGCAAAGTCAATTTACTGTGGCGAAAAGAATTTCACACTTAAAATTTAATCATATGAAATTAAGTTACTGTAGCTTTAATTATAAATAGCAAAAAATATCACAGAAAATTATAAACACGTAATGTTGAATATGGATGGCTAGAGTCATCTAGTATAACCAAGAAGAGGTAGAAGCAGGTCGACTGCATTATGCAAACTCTAAAGACGGAACCCACTTCTCAGAAGCACGCGACGATCAACCATATGAAGGTTTTTGTGAAATGTGAGCTATCTTTAATAGAAAAGTTTAAATTAGTGAATTCATGATTTAAGACAGTGCCCCACAACCTTTCCTCCTCCATGGCACAACATAATTTTCCTAGATTTATTCGACCCACTACAAGGTGAAAATATGTATAAAATGGTATAGAAATCAATTGCAGTAGTTTAGTACTTTTCATATCATAAACGCACATGATAAGATAATTATGCGTGGGCAGAGTATTGGATATAAGGATCAAAGTAACGCGCCGCCACACTTAACATCGGCTCATGGCCGCGGCACGGCGGTTGCGGAGCACTGATTTACTACATCTAAAACAAATCTTACACTGACTGTGTAGATTGCTGTTTTGTATTTTTTGAGTGATCGATGAATTAATATTAATTGATTATTGGCCTACCATAATAATATTAGTCACGCTTAACATAAATTGAAATTATAGATGTACCAATTTAACTTGGTCGGTAGTGAGCGTGCCACCGTAATGTTAGGAATATTGTCATACTCAACCAGTATGGCAAAACTAGACAAGATAATCTATTTTGCATAAAATGTCAATTGGAGAAATTTATTCTAGACTAACAATTCTAGTTCCGAATTCGGTGGCGGCCATGTAATGTTGGCAATACTATAGTAATGACTAAAAATGTTGAGGACTTAATAGGACGAAGTCGCCAGTCGTCATTCGTTGCATACAAATTTAATTTACATTGTATAATATCCTCCATTATATATTATTTCATTTTTTCCATATTTTTTTAAAAATTACTTTCAGCTTTCAACAATATGCTAAAAATCAATACCAATCGAATTTCACAACACGAACGCGGTTTATAAAAATTTGATCCAAGTAAAAAATACACTGCACAAAATTGTATATCTGAAAATGATAAAAGAAATAGCAATATATTTTATGCACATCATTAAATTTCACATAACTCCCTTCCAAGCCATTAAAAAAATTGCTTTAATGTTGTTTGATATATTGAGGACCCAAATAGTTAAGTCTTCAGTACCAAAATTTCTTCTTCGAAAATAGTAAATGAATATTAAACTCCATCTTACATGACAGTTAGTTCGATATAATTGAGAAAGTAAATTACTTATTAATATTATCAAATGATCTTTTTTGAGTTCTCACAATTTATTTTATATAAAAATTTTAATATGACAAGTATAATATAAATAAACGGTGCTTGGTTATCTCAAAACTATTTCGTAGTAATTTCCTACTTATGTTCACAGGTTAAAAACAAAACTAAAATGCAATTTTTATATTAAATTAACATACAATTTTTGCCGTTGCTTAGTGTTCTTTAACTAAAGCAATTCAACAAGTCAACCAACCACTCTTTTTATTCTTAAAATAATCTCAAAAACCTTCATTTACATTTCAATGAAAGACTCGTAAAATTATAACATAACATTCCAGTAAAGGCTGAAAAGGAGTGAGTTTTGACGGTGAAAAGTTTCTATTCGCACTTTTGTTGGGGCTGAAGAGCCTCAAAACAATTTAAAACTTACCATTTCGCAATTACTTTTTCGCATATATTTTCATGAAACTCGCAAACGTGCTAATTAATTTTCTTTCAGAAATTTCTTTCATGCAACAAATTGCAAATCCTGTATATTTTGATCAGTTCAATTACCCTCATTAAGCAGTATTTATGAATGCATACAAATAATCATTTTTTGTAATTTCACAAATGATTAATAAATAATCAATGTACGATGCTTTTAAAAATTCTGATTTATAGATGCATACATGTATAGATATTGCCCTGAGTATATAACTAACATTGATAAAAAGCTATATATCGGGAAAAAGTATACAATACAACATGTGAGGTTGATCATTTATCAGCTTAACGTAAAAGACCAAAAGATTACTCAAAAAGTTTTGATTTTCTGTTGTTTTTACTACCAGCCAACAAAGAGGGCTCTCAGTTTCCTGAGGGTACAGTCACTACTGATGTACTGACTAAGTCTTTATGTTCCTTTCCTGTATATATTCTAACTAATGATTCCGTCACGTGAAGACTTTGCATATTAAGAAAAAATGTTAAATTCTTTTGAGGAATTGTTGGTAATGTGTTTTTAAACATAAAACGTGTACTCTGACCTCCTTAACTTTAAAGAGTGACTCGAAAACCTAGTATTACATATATAAACTCATCGGTTTTTTTCTGTTATATGAAGCAACAGTTTTTTATGGAAATGCATCGTCAATAACAATAAAAGTAACATTTTTTAAAATTACGTTGTGTTATTAGGTGTGACATGTGTTTCACCTCTGTGTGAGAAAATGCTGCACATTTAGCCTGAATGTGATTTTCAAAGAGTTGAAAAATGAGCCACATCTTCTAGCAAAGCAAGCGGGACCGAAAAGTCATCAAGTTTATTTTTGTATTATTTTAACACTGCTGGTAAATAAGTTCAAGGGACCGCAAACAATAATTTGCTATGGACATTTCGGTATTCGTTATAACGGAAGTTGACTGTATATAACATACGAAACAACATAATATGCAAGAAATTGGCGTCGTAAGGTGGAATTAAATCCTTTTGAAAAAAGCGCTTCCTAATAAAACAGTATTCATAAATGCAATCATTATAATTTTATTAAGCCCTGATTAAGGAGGCTATCGGCAATCTTATAATATATAATATTTCCCGTAAATATCACATTTTGTGCTGCTCAATTTTATGAATCGCTGCAACAGTTTAGCGTTAAACAGATAAATATTCTGGCCCAAAATACATATCCCACATAAACTAAATTGTATCAATTTTTTTTTTAGATTGTGCTTGAAATTTTATTTCATGAGTATTTAAACACAACTCTATATATCGACTGAGGGGGCCTGATAGAATTTTTATATCAAATTTGAATCGTTCAAATTTAATATAGATGATGCTTGAATGGCAAATTATCATCGAATCCGTCATCATAATGAAAATTTTAACTTAAATTTAACCAAATTCGTAACGTATCTGACACAGAAAGCTTTAGGCTATCTATGAAAGTATGAATTCAAGACATATCACATTGTAATAAACGTATCTTTGTTAATATTTTGATCATCAATATTAGTACGCTGAAACAATTGCCACTCAATTAACCATGTTTGCTCTTAGTGTGAAGCAATTTAACAAGTTTTTTATGGATTCGGCGTTAACTTTAAGCAAAATCATTTTTAATATGAAATAAAAAAGTTATTAATTTTAATATTAAATTTCGCATCTTTAAGAAGCATCTTCAGACTTCACGACAGGCGTCACGTTAGTGATAAACCGAGTGGAATAACAAAGTTATCAATTTTTAATTTAATTTTATATTAAAAATGCCGAATCCATAGAGAATATTATTAATTTTATATTAAAACAAGTTGCTTAACAATAACCTGTTGTAAATCAGTTGCACAACCCCTACCTTCAGAGAGGTGAAAAATAGAACGATGGAGTTCAGAAAAGAAAAACTAGTAACTGAGTCCCTCTCTATCCGTCCCGTTTACAGGGTAGGATAGGGGGTTAAGTGACCTAGTACGGAAAAGCCCAACAGTATCGAACACTTGGCTACAAGACTTTTTTTTATAACAGCAGTGTAAGATGAAAACATCAGTATCGTGCAGCTTTTTACCTGGCCAATAAGCTATTTTTATTTCTTCAAAAATTAAATAAAACGAATAACGTATTGATGGGGGGTGGGTAAACTCAATGCCATACAGTAGAACCAATGGATAATATAATTAATTCAAAACCCTCTCGGACCCTCTCGGCAGCACACCACACTGTGGATGCCATAACATTCAAGTTCTATTCTGGACTGTAATAATAATTTACCGCGTCTCATTTTCGTTTGAGAATTAATTCAATATTAATTTCCATAAGATGAAGTAAATGTACCGCCCCGCAGTAAACACACACCGAAACAAATCACAAATTAGAGGGCGCTCTGCTCTTAGCGTTCTCTGCTTCATAGGCACTTAAGCCGCACCATGTCAAACTCATCTCCAGGGACGCATCTAGGGCAATTTCCACATTACACGAACGAAATAATAAGATTTTAGTAGCTAACGTTTGCGCAAGGAAAAGAAATATAAGTATGCAATCACTACTTTTCAGTAGAGACAATTAAGATCAATACTAGATGAGCCCGTTATTTAGTAACCTTATTTTCGTACGTGAATTTCCTTTCGTAGTGAGACTGAATACTGACATTTTCATATTCTCGAATAATTCACTTTAAAGGTTTACAATCAGTTCTTCTTCGCTCTTTCTTATCATTATTATAGCCTATCCGGTATCCAAATACAATTAACAGCCTAATCCGATAACATACTGTCATTTAAAACCTCCAGTTTTAATGCCAATGATTGTCAACTTTTCCCTGAAATGGCTAGAGAAGTGAAGTGAAACGAGAAGTGCTGTCTTTCCATTCTCTCATCCATAAAAACGGAAGTAAAGCAATAAACTGAATTTAAAAAATTTACTTTTAGGATGCCAACTGTAACTTTTGGTGGAAAGGCATTATATTTTAAAAATAAAACGCAATTTGTTTGTACTACTTCCACATGTTTATAAAGATACATAGCGTGATGAGCGAAGGCGGTCCTGATCACTATACACATGTAGAAGTAGTCAAAAAATTGTGTTTTATTAAAAAAAAAAATGACGTTGTAACCATAATACGATTTTTTACTAGAACTTTGAGGAATATTTTTTAGCTCAACACAAATACATAGCAACCAGCAGAAATATTTTTTTTCTACTTAAGCATTTCAAAAACTTTGGAAGGCATAGCAATAGGCTAGTTAAAGAATCTTATATAATTATAGATCATGATAACATTTGAACTTGAGAACATTTAAACTGGGTTTATTTTTGTTGAATTTGCGTTGCCTTAATCTTTTACACTTAACCTGGGAAAATTTTAGTATCTTTTTCAATATAAAATATGTATAATGAATTTGAGTGTAAAATATTCAATAGAAAATTGATGTGATGTATAAATATTATATTCACCGACCAACATTCAAAATGGAATTAGTTCCACTTTCAAATTCAGAACATGTTTCGACATTAAATTCTAGCTAGCAAGCGATAAATGGTACGGCATATTTCGCCTCGCAACCGTACCCATTTTTCTCCGCCATCGCCAAAAAGTTTTGATATTAAATGGGACCCTACTATTTACCATCAATCAATTAGTAGCACTGTTGAATAATATATAGAAAGAAGAAATTTTTTACTTGAAAATATACAATATCAACCGGGATACCTATATTACTTTGCAAAGTTTTAGGTACTCGGTTTATTGCAACTAGCTGTTTAGTGACTTAGTTTATATACAAAATACCAAATATATTTTTTTAATATTTACAATTTCAATATGTTATTAATTTCATAGAATTTAAAAAAAGTCAAGAAAATAAAATTTAAAAGCTTAGTTTTAAAATAGTGATTAAAAGCTTTTTAAATTACCGTCTGTAATTGTGGAAATGAAATATATTTTACTATCTACCATGATAATATTTTATTGAGAGTATAACATTTTACCGATAAAAGCATTTTTGTTACTGCGTAAAAAGGCAATATTGTGTTAAGAATCCATCAAAAAGGGAATTGATTTATGTACTCTTATGTATTTCTTATTATCTGCTACACTGAATCAAGAGCTTTTCACTTAAGAAAACTATAATGAGTAATAACTATAAAATGGCAGTATCTATAGTAATTTTTCTAGAATAACAAAAAGCGATTGGTGTTTTTTTTTCTATTTACACAAGAAAATAACCACGATTAATAACTGGTCACTGTTGGGAGACATATATTAAATTATCTTCAACAAGATAATAACTACCTGATTGAGTTAATATATATCTTATATACAATAGCCCAGACCGGTCTCTAGGCGTAGATGTAGACGTTTTATTATTATCACATACACATGTAGGTAAGAGATTTTCTCATTATCTAAGCGTCCTATATAAACAATACACACAGTTCCGACGTGACCCAAATCCGAGGCAAACAAACAACAATCAGTTTCGTCAAGGTGGAAACAAAAGAACAGCTACTTTAGACAATACGGTCATCTATGACGGGCGTTCCCACTTGTCATATATAAATTCGTACAAATATTCTTCTCTACTTCAATCTACATATTTCAACTAATTGTTTAGACATCTGCCACTCAACCTGTTTCTATCGTATCATATTTCAATTATAGAGGTTGAAAATAGAATTGGATAGATAATATAAGAAATGAAATATGAGTCAAATTGTGTGTGAAGGATAAGCGCATTATCTGAATTCTTTAAGTAAAATAACAACATTTAATATTATTAAGATGTACAATTATAATATTGTCTAAAGAAATAAATTAGATTCAAATCATAAAAAAAATATTTCGTTTCGATATATTCTTATGTAAAGATGTGAAAAATAAAGAGTGGAAATTTCGTAATATGGAAAATGTACGTTCACAAAGTTTCAACAAACCCGCGAATCATGAATTTAACTTTTCAATTAGATTATGAAACACCTTAATGATGTCGCATTCAAGAGCTTCATCAAAATATCAACCCGACGAAAATTAAGACATTCAAATATTCATGACTCAGAGAAAGTTTCTGGAGAAGAAAATTTATAGTTGATTCCGTGAAATGATGCCTTCATTTATTATTTTCATTCAGTATATCTTTTTGATTTTTTTAAATACGTATTTTTTTACATAATTTTACAATTTAATTCTATCGAGATAGATGATGATTATCCATTTTTTTTCTTTTCATGAACTGTAGGTAATGGCTACACAACTTCGATACAATTTCCAATACAAGCACTTGAACCAAATACCTTGGTAGATAGCTTAATCCCAGATAGACAAAGTAATTGACAACAATATTTTTTTCAATTGTCTATAAAAATCACTTATTCTTCTTCAAAAATCGACCATGTTTGGTAAATAGTATCACACTACTGAATTAGAGACAATTTTCTAGATGAGAGTTTAGTGAACATGGCGGTGACAACAGGGAAGTTTCTGTTGCTAAAAGTTTGAACAGATGTTGAAAAAACTTCGTAACTTCTACTTACATCTTATAAGGGTCACAAACTTACAGTAACACCATATACATAAAATTGATATCGTAAGGAGTATTTCTATGAGGTTATAACAATTTTCGGTTCGTTTTTATTTAAATGATAGATAATGTTCCTTGGTATATTTTGAGTCGAGCAACACAGTAATTTGTTGCAATTATAACTGCAAAAACGCTCACGAAATTTACAATTCTGATTCGGTGCTTTATTATGTGTGACGTATATATTATATTTTGGGTTGCTATGGCAAGACCCACAATCGTGCGACATCAACACATTTTGCGTTATTATGATGTCATTAAGTAACTTTATAAAATGTGCAATAGAAGACGGCTACAGGTAATGCAAATGGTGACGCTCATGGGTTTCCTTATATGTAACAGTGTTCAGTCATCTGACAGTGTTGTCTAAGACCAGTAACAGAGGCAACAGTTCCCAGTTAGATTAGCAAAAAAATACAAACGGCTGTATGAGGTGATGCATTGTCTCGTGACACCGTAGGGAGCAGTACCAGGCAGTTAGTACGTGTTCGGGCTTCTTATCTTTTATACAAAAATACAAAAAAAATATGTTTGCTTTGCTTATACAATGGAGTTCGAGGCCGTGATGAAATGGTCAACGTCTCTCTGTGCATCTTTCATTGACGTTCTATATACTCTAATTTTTTCTATTTTTAATTATTTAACTTTGTCTCTGTTTTTAAGATATATTATTGAAACAATTATTTATTTGCGACATATTTAGCTTGGTACTTATTAAATACATTATACAATATATTATAACTTTGTAAGTTAAGTTTTTAATGAAAGGTTTTTTATAGTCAATGAACAAATAACTTCCGTAAAATAATATAATCTCATATTAATTTAGTTGCAGCATCTTTCACGATGACTGAGCTTTGTCGCAGGGAAAACAAATGTAGCTAAACGTTAGTATTAATTTAGATTTAGAAACAACGTCGGATATAATAATAAATATATTTATGGCAATGATATAATAATATTATTTATGGTGAATTCATTTACTCCCCGTGATTATTTCTCAAATCAATATAACCGCTGTATAAATTCGTTCATTCATTGGTGAACAACCATCTAAAAACAGACTACTATTCAGAATATTAAACTGACAGAAAACTATTCAGAATCTTAAAAAACAAAAACATCGTTTATATAATCCTAATTCATATTTTCATTACATTCATAACTATTTTGGTAATGTCAGATGAATAGGTTAGATAATCACACCTTGAATTTAATTAAATATAATAAAACGAGACTTTCACGCAACAGTTATCATATAATACCAACTCCAGCTGAATTCAAATTTAATTTTAATCGGTATGTTTTCAATGGTATCCTTCCAAAATGAGGATATTTATAATGCTATTATACAAATGTAACGACTCTGACGATTTTCGCTATCGGTTTTTAGAATCACGTTTTCCCGATTCACTAGCAATATAGAATCACTAACGGGCCATAGATTCGCTACCCTCGACCAAACAGACGAACGAGTAGGCAGTTTGTGGCAAGCGACGAAGGGAAACGGAGATAATTATGAATTCAGGGTATAATTGAGGCAGCCGGTTACGTGCCCAACCGGCGTCGAAGTCGAGCTCGGCGTCGTGACGCCTCAAGAAATCCACTTGCTGGTTTCACCTCATAGTCAAATTAACACGTTTTTATGCAGTCATACGTATTTCTATTTAGCAAGCCATATTATTTCATTAACGAACGTCTCGGGGAAATATAGACAGTTGGTTTTTCTCTTTTCATGTTGTAAAAGATCTATCCCATACACAATTTATACTACTACTTGACTGTGAAAATGGCGTATATGAAATATACATTGTTTTGGTACAATGAGTTTTTTTAAGAACGGTATTATTTCGATGAATTTGGTAGTTACGTTAAGAAAATTCATTTTCAATATAAACTTATAATTGATAACTCTGTTATTCCATTGGCTGTGTGACCTGTTTCCAATGTTACCCAAGTTCATATTCGGTAGACGTAAAGACGTCAGTTCATTTCAAGCAATACACTATAAATACGAATTTATTTTTGTTATAAAATTTTATTAAAATCCTTATTTATATTTAAATCACGAGTTCATTGATACTGCAATTTAGTATACATAATAAACATTATTTCACTTAATAAAAAGTAGGAAATAGTAAAAACGTGACAACAAATTAGTATATCAAGCGAATTTATAACGATGTTAATTTTAATATCACAAATCTTTCGATAGTAAATAAACGCTTATTCTAAATATTTATATTTTAACAAACTTATAAATAAATATAGAATACATTCAGATCCAAGAACGTTAATGATCTTATTCTTCATTCTCGCAGTACACCTCAATTCCCAAAATGGAGTGTAAATTGAATGGTTATAAAAAGATACTGCTTTCAATCCACGCATTCATCTTCTCCCCCTAACAAAATGATTTCATTTAAATGGCTTGATTCAATTTTAAAATAGTCTACGTCCAAACAACGATCATAGTTAAGAAAATCAAGTTTTTAAATAAACAATTTCACCGCCTTAACCGTTCCTGCCACTTGTTTTAAAAACTTCATTATTAATTTATGTTAATCCGCTCGTAAGTCTTCATTATTATATTACTAACCGGTAATATTAATACAAAAGCGTAGCTCTGCGACTTTCAGCTTATTCATGAGGTAATATTAAAATTACTCCCTTTTCAAAATGTTGCACAGGAAGTGTCCTTATCTCGTAGGAGTAGATCGGAGTTTTGATTGCACCTAAAGGTAAGGCTTGAACTATGCTAGCTTCAGCCAGTATTATCACTGGAAACGTTATTTATTTTAGTTTAAAACAGTTAATATCGTAAAACGAAAAATCTGTAACACACACATCATAATCATTGGAGAAAATAGCAATTGAAACATTTCAGATTTCTATTAAAAGGATGTTCAATCTGAAGTTTCTATGATAAGAATTATCAGTTATTGGATATAACTAAATATATAACAGCTAACTGCAGTATTGGCAACGTCTCAGTTAACTAAAAATACTAATTAAACCAGTACTTCTCCAACCACGCGATCTATGTAATTTCAATAAATTCATTCTACTCAACAAAAGTGCCGTGGTTTATTTGGTATATAATAAGATATTTTGTCTCACTTTTTAACATGTTCATTTTATTTGAAATAACTAATTATTCGCATTGCTAGATTTCATTGGTTCAGAAGCTTCAGTATTGCTCTTGTAATTTATTTAATACATTCTGAAAATCGAATACTGCCTATTAGAAAGGTGCTTATTACTATCGATAATTCAATTTAACATTTGTATAACTGTTGAATGCTTACAATCAAAAGAAACATATTAGTTGATAAAATTAAAAGATGTTCAATAAAAGCCTTGAATCTTAGAACCATGTGTCATTTTATAGTCAAGTTATAGAAATATTAAAAAATGGTTTCATACAATTTCATCTTTAAAATGGAATCTTTGAGCTGAGAATAATGAAAATATATGTATATAACTTCAGCCGAACACTTCACAAGAAAACAAATTGTTGAGATATTGGGGATTTCGGGTTTAGCCTTTCAGCATCTTCAGGCATTCGAGAACACGAATGAATTCGAACTGAGGTGGCAAAACCCGGGTCGTAAGTGACGAAATATATGGATATGTACAAAATCTCAACAATTCAAATTTGATATTGAAATTCCATCAAGTACCCTCAGTCGATATCTTAAATTATAGAAAAACAAATATTATACAACAAAGAAGCATGAGAGTAAGTATATCAGTATTCGAGAACTCAATAATGTGGTTATTGTTTCTAGAATATTATGAATTATTCGGAAAAGTTTTTAATATGAAACTATGATGTCATTCCACCTTTACAAAGCGCTATATATTACGTAATACGTAGAAAAGGTATGGAGGCGCTATATAAATTCTGTGCTTTCCTTTCTGCAGGCATCTGAATGGGCCAGGAAGAGGCAATTATAAGTTGATGCAGTTTCATTGTTGGTTTTCTTTCCCCATCAAAATAATATAAGCCAACCCTCTAGCCTAGGACACGGCGAACACCCTTCGTGTCTGGATCCAAAAGGGTGGTGACATGTTATCTTTGAATCTGAATTATTTCAGTGTTTATTTTCACTGATGGCGTCGTAGTTGTGATGATATGAATCAAGAATATTTACCCAGGCAGAGATCGGAGGATGATATAGATTGATGAGCAGAAACATGACACGTGTTTTTTTGTTTAGTATTTTGATACCCTTTAAACACTTATATCGTCGGATTAATTTAGCACAATACGTATGTATTATTTTTAAGTTATGGATTTCTGTTCGTAGTCTGAGTCCTCCCTCCCACCAATCCCATCCTCACGGGGCGTAACGAGAGCGATTAGCTAACCACTAGTCCTGTCATAGACCTATCCTTCTATCCCTACTCTCTTCGAAAAAGAAAAGAGAGGTTGAGCAACTGAGTGACAAGCAGTTCTCGTAGAAAAAATTCTGTCAAGATACCTCCATTAGGAGACCATATGCTCCACATTGGGAGCGGACATGGAAAAAAAAATTCTACTTATTTCATCGATTTTATTGGTTAAATAAAATATTTTAAAAAAATGACATTTTGGAATGTGTTAATTCATCTTGCCGTAATTACAGATATTTTAACATTTCAGAATAGATTTCGGAATGCAGTCGACGGTTTCGAGAAATTATTGTAGCCTTTTTAGAAGACTTAGGTAGTCCAACTTCTATGACGTTCGATCGCGTTTTATCTATCGCCCGCTTTGGTCTATGTTATCCGTAATATGTAGGTATCTTAGACTTTGTTAAGTGTTGTTAGCTCGCCGGTGTTGTCCGCCGTATTTATTCATTTCCCCACAGACATATGATGCCAAGACTCTTCAAAATGTATTTTCACGGAGTATGCCGATGAACTTTCAAATGGTCTCTGGAGGCTAGCAGTGACTTGACAGAGGTTCATGATGATGATATTGAAATATATTTATATATTGGTTAGGTACTATATTAGAAAAGAAAAAGAAATCATTTTATCGTAATCGAACACGAAAACAGATTATTAACGCTCAGAAAGGGAAAAAATGACAATATATGTTTTATTCACAAAAATCGTAATTAAATTTAACATTTCATGTTAGGTTATTTCATGTCAGTCAGTTTGACTTTTACTATTTGGAGACCCAACATAACAAGTTTATTTCCTTAGTATTTATAGCTTTTAGGTAATGAGTCACTAAATAAAATTTTGTGGCATGAAAAAATAATTGCTACCCCTTACGATCAAAGTCATTATTTTTGAAATTTTCAAACCCCTACTGTTTTGTTTTCCAGTATATCCAATGGGCAATGTATATCGTATAATGTACATACCGTGTGCATGTACAGTAAAAAGTTTATGTACATTGGTCACGCGATATACCAATGCCACCGCAAATAGGCTAGGGTCGAAAAATGGCTTAAATACATAATCTATTATACTTTCAATATTAAATAATACAAGCCGTGGAATCAAAAATATTTTTTTTATCATGTACCACTTCAGTATAATATCTTCTTTGGGAATATTGAGAATAAACTTTCGCAATACGGAGTGGATCTCAGGTTTCTGAGGAATTTCTTAAATAAGCAAACAAGTTTTACTTCTCTCCGTGTTAATTTTAAAAAACATACCGCAATCTTTACTTTTAATGAAGGGAATAAATTTCTTATTATTTATCTATTGGAGCCGTATCTGTTGCAATATATTTAACGAGGGAATGAAGCAAGAGCCCACCAAGTTTTGGCTACACCGCCGTTTCCAATTTACAGAATACGTTGAATATTGATTTTCATTCAGAATCAGAGTAAAGTAAAAAAATTTGAGTTAACCTATCACTCTTTATTAATAAATATGGACCCCAAGCAAGAAAAATATTTTTATCAACAATAATAATATGATAGAAATTCTGCAGAATAACTATATAAATTTTAAACCCGAGAAACTTCTAATTTATAACACTTTCTGTATGTACATTTAAAAATGTTTTTATTAATGTCCTTTTATATGTATTTGAAAGCAACCATATTTAACGTTTTGAATAACGTATATTAAATATTTCGAGTTACTAACTGTTTTATTTATCGTTTAAATATTCTATATAAATTTAAAGTCAGCAACTTACATTGACACCTTTTCACTTACGAATAAAAACTCTGTCGAAAGAGAGATTTCATTAAATTACTCAACTTTCTCGTATCACTTTTAATAAATTCTATGTTGGCAACCCTTGAAATACAACTTTTCAAGAAACTATTATTTAAGTTCAGAACTAGAGAGTTCCGGCGAACGCCCATGCAACGTATTAATTTATAATGTGAAAATTACAAGTCCGCTATAACAAGTTGTTGAATTTTCTTCACAACAAAAAGCATTCACGATTTTCTTACTCGACTTATATTCATGACGTAACAATTAAGTATGCTATTGTTTATAAGCGAGAGTATTTCCTACAACAATAGAAAAATAGCTTTCTTTCATTACTACTGAGTGAGACAGAAGCCAGTGTCAACATTTTCCGAATAAATTGAGAGCCGTAATACTGTCCACTGAGAGATGTGAGGCTTGAATAATAAAATCATTTTAAGTCTCAGAAAAACAGATTTAGAAAACCACGCTATCTCACATAGACCATAGTGAATGCCTTGAAAACCAGCGAAAGGAATTGTCAGTAACGACCCGGCATTTTCTCCTTTCAGCATTTTCATGCAATCAAGAACATGGACTGACAGTTAGTAAACGGTTTGTATAGTTTATTAAAATTAATCTAGAAAATTGGATACCATTATTATTACCACTTAGTAGTCTAGGAACGACAATCGTTTCCATATATAAACATATGAATATTAATAATTTTGATAATAGGAATAACAAATGTGTAGAAATAAAATTTATTAAAAAGTCAAACTATCTATATTCTTCAGCCAACCTCTTTGTTCCTCGGCATTAAAATGTAACAAAAGTTTGTTTTATCTCAAGCTTTTTTATAAAATGACAGCACCTGCGCATTCTTAGGTAAATATGTCTCAAGCAAACCTATGATATTATATCAGGCTATCAGAAAGAATAAATTATTATTTGAAATGAGCATAGGTGTTGCCAGGTGGTGATTTTTAAATTACAGGACAGAGACTTTGTGCCTCATTGTAGATTAATCATTGATAGAGACAAACAATGATTTCTATGTACATAGTCCGTTATTCTTTAAAGAAATGATTATTCTATTTGAAAAAGACCCATACATTGATATCGATACAGCATTAAAAATTCTCTTTGAGGTATCTATTACTCAGTTATGTATGATGACTTTATTGTTCCCATTTTAACTACACATGCTATAGCTCAATTACAGGTTTATTGAGTTCTATAGTCATCTGTACGAAAAAAATTATTATCATTTTATAAAAATGTATTTATGAAGCATTCGTTCGATAATTTAGTAACAAATTTTAAAAAAAACCTTAATAAATCTAATGTTTCTGGGGAACTTGTCAACAGCCGCAGCTGCCATTTTCAAAATAGGTACAGTTGAGAAATAAATGAATACACCTTCTGGGAATATTCTATATTTGTGATAAATAGGTGCGTACTATATACGTGGAAATAGACTTGGCTAGTAGTATTTTAAGCAGGGATGGGAAACGTAACGTAACGATACCCGATAACATTATAATAACGATTCAATTGGCACCATTTTTCAATAACGTAACGATAATATTACAACGTTCTATAACTTTATAATAACCGATAACGTTTCTGAAATGTTATTTTTAAAGTTGTTTGTTTCTTTATAATCCTTTTATTTTTATAGTAATTTTGTATTTGACAAATATATTCGACAATCGCTTGACAACGGTGCGGTTTTGTCTTCTTGCTAATGACTCTCTCGTTTTGCTCTGACAATTCTCGAGAAGTCGTAAAAATATACTTGACACTAGGAAAATATTGGATAACGTTATAGAATAACGTCACAATCCGAAACGTTATCCCATCCTTGTTTCAAAGATTAGTCAAAATTATAACGTTATTAACATAACGATCCAAATTTTTTTACGCGTTATAAATAACGTTATATAACGGAAAAAATAATGGATAACGTTATAGAATAACGTAACAATTCGAAATGTTATCCCATCCCTGATTATAAGGAATGCCTTTATAAACTGAGATTATCTTTACAGCTAGATTTTATCTTGTAAAAAAGCATATAACATTGTTTCTCATAAAAAGCATATTTTCACTCACCCTTAACGGCATGGCTCCCTTTTTATGACTCATCAAAATTTATTTGTTTTCAATATTTTATCAAACTCGCAAAAATGAGAAGCTTGCTTGTCAAGTTCTAAATCAAATATGGTAACACACCCGATATGCGGATTGTAAACAAACAGATTAGTTTCATGTGCTTCTGTTATACGTAATTACTGGAAAAGCATTAACAGTGGTGGAACCATCAAACGATATATACGTGGCGTTAAACATGTAAAAAAATGTTTAAACAAAATCATTCGTGATTTGTAATCACATCAAACAAAAATTCATAATTTTTTTAGATTCCTAATTTTTTTCTTCTAACAATGTTGTTGGCTATATGCAGTTTTCTATCATTAACGCATCCAATAAATACATGAGGTAATTTATCTTATTCATAACTACGAATAAAAATGAAAAATAAAAGCTGAAAATTTAAGACATCGACCGAGGGTCCTTGATAGAATTTCAATATCAAATTTGAATTCTTGAGATTTTGTGCATTTCCTTGTATTTCGTCACTAACGACTCAAACTGACGGTCAGTTCGAGTTTATTCGTGTACTCGAATGCTTCAAGAGGCCGAAAGTCGAAACCCGGGTCGTTAGTGACGAAATACATGGAAGTGTACAAAATCTCAACAATTCACATAAAGCTGCAAGAATTAAAAAATCATTTGCAATCACTACAACACATAAATATATAGATGTGGGCTGCAATAAAAAACAAAATGTTTAAAACCATGAAACTTATACAACGTCTAAATATGTGCACGGATTTAAGTTTCTAAGAAAACATCCAAATATGTTTATGAAAGGTCAAAAACAATAACGTTTATGGTCCTAACCTTGTTTATATTGCTACAAGCATGCGAGCTCATGTTTACGGATAATAAACAGTCTGTTATGATTTTTATTATAATATATTTCTAATCGAATTACGCATACGTCATACCTAAATTGTCAACGTGGGGTGGGTATCTTGACAACGATGCTCCCATTTAATCTGTATAATATATTATATAATATGTTTTTATTATTTGCTACAATATTTAACATTTTTTAAATTCAGTTATGTGACATAGGGACATATTTAGGTTTTATATCAGGCGTTCAGAATTTTACATATCATAATCCCAGGATTTTGAAGTTTTATAGATTTTTTATAATTTAGAATTATTGATACTTCATCTAGCTTCTTCATTGGAAAGTAAGAGCTAAAGGAATGTGAATCCTCGTGCTATTTCTTTATTATTTACTCTCATGGCTTGTATAGTCATCAGAAAGATAATCAAGTACGTCTCATCTATCACCATCGATTTCCTCTTTTCTAAATCGTCAATGTTCTTTAACTATGGTTGCAAAAGAGTTCGCCGATCTACAATCCTTTTGAACTGATCTTTAACAACGATATTTCTCAAATAATATTTTTTCACTTTAGAATATTAATGTACCATTTAAGATTTTCTAAATAAATATAATCAAATTTTGAACCTCGAATATCCTGGGATATAATATGGGGATTTCGGAGCTAGAGAAAGGGGTCGGAATTGCAATCCCTTATTGGTAGTTATAAAATAGTACATTTCATCCTCCTTTAAATTTAATTATTACCCACACAAACGTGTGCGCTATTAAAATGTTTCTACAGATTAAATTTTCTGAACTGTCCATGTTTATTGTGTGATCGATGAATGCACTAAAATTTGCATATCGGCAGGCGCAATTCCCTAAATCGCCTAGCTTTGAACTAACTTCCTCGTATTTGACTAGCCAAATTTCATACCTAGACATGCAATTAATATTCATACATTTTCGTATTGAATGTGGTCAATGATCCCATGTTTCATTATTCATGTATAATATATGTAATATATGTCACACGCATTAATTTTTCTGTCAGAATAAATTTTTTTACGAAGTTCGGGATAGATTTTTCCCTAAAAAAATAATACTCAACTAATTGATATTATGTTTTAATTCTATTAATTTAACCAAAAGCAATACTTTTCAACAAGTTGTTATTTACACATTATTACGATGGATGTGATTGCGTGGCGCCTATTTTTATTTTTTTCTTTACTCAGAGGCCGAGTCGCCAGTTCGATTTCCTAATATAATTTTTTTTTTTTTAATTGATGTATCATTCTGTATCTGAAACTTATATTTTGTGTTCCAGCGAACTCTTCAATCTAAATACACTGGATACAACGATCCAGTGTATTTAGATAACTACTCCACAACTCTCTCTTCAAGCTTCCCTCTTTGAAAGTAGATTGGGCGATCATTTTACAATCTCAAATCTACAAAACTGAATTGAAATTACATTTGAGGAAAATGTATCAATATTGTATTCGTAGTCTTATGTTTGATATTAGGAATAGATTCAAAATTTAAAAAAAAGTTTGATTCAATTGTGATATTATCAGGGACTCGAACCGAAAACTGGAAAAAAACGTTATTTGAAAATTTTTCGCTGATAAAAGCCAGATATAATTAATAAATTGTATTCCAAAATTTTAATTTATGTATTTTTATCATTTAATTATCAACTAATAAAAAATCTGCTCGAGATGAGCGAAACTAGTCCTGATCATTATACTCATGCTGAAGTAGTACAAACAAATTGTATTGTTTTTTAAATATAATGCCTTTCCACCAAGAATTAACAGTTAACACCTGGTTATTTTATTTAAATACGAGCTGAACCGAAAACCGAAAACCGGAACTGAACCGATACATTTTTTTTTACCGAACCGAAAAAAAAAAATAACGGTTCGGATATTAAAGCGATATTAAAAAATCTAATATAAAATAACCATTTTATTTCCAAATAACATTCTCTTTTTAAAGATAAGTCATATACAATAATGAATATCAAAATGTATATTTTATTTTCCAAACATCTGCTCGTGTCAAAATGAGATATCAAAGATTATTGCCTAATACGCGTTGGTTTTAAATTCGACCCATAACAATAATTTTCGCTTCTAACTCTGGTTTGCCACGCTGTCAGTCAGATGAAACGTGGTGGCATTCAGGAACAGCTGTTCCAAAAGATATTGAAGAGGCAAGATATTTCAATGACTAATAAAAGGGCGTGTTGCTTTTTTTGACAGTATTCATTAATTAGAAAGAAATTTAATAAGTTGACAGCTTACTCTTCATCCGACTTTACGGATATTTATTCTAAACCATGGATTTAAAATGAAAAGCATATAATATTTTACTAAATATTATATTATAATGGCTTTCGAATGATTTTCTACACGGTGTTCTATGGATTTCAAATGAAAATTTTCCGGAATGACAGTTAATATACAGATTGTACATACATATGACTTTTAATATCAATCTGGCTTTCTGATTTAACCATTTCTATTGTCTTTATTGTTTTATTTTCTTTAATCACTGTATTGTATATCGATGTTATTTTGGCCAATTGATGTAACTCTCAAAATTGTTCAGGAGAGATTAAAAACTGTTTTTATCGAAAACATTATATGGTGATTTGCCCTATGAATCTTTCAAACTCACTCCTGTTTCTCATGTTTTGCAGATACGGGATTATACGTAGGGAGTGTCGATAAAATAGTGGCTTACATAAAGTGGGTGCGTCAGAATTTTTAAACCAAAACCAATGTAAAATGATGTTTCCCTTTCAAAAAGTGATCAATTTATTTTTCCAATGTACATCATTTGGTCGAAACCTGCTCTGTCGTCTTTAAAATGAGATCCAATCATTAACTCGTGTTCATATTTCTTGAGGGTTACATTAATTGGCGAAACACTGATATATTGAAAAATTGTTGCTTTGTCAATTAACAACGGCCATGAATATATGTATTTAGTTTGGCATTGTAACGTATGTCAGTCTTTTCATGGTTATTGATGGAATGTAAAATTAAAGTTAATAACTTTGTTATTCAACTTGCCGTATTTCTAAATGTGATACGTGTTTCGTTTCTTTAAGAAGCATTTTGAGACTGTAAAAAGGGGGGAAAAAACTCATTGATAGAATTGTGAATTATTTAAAAAAAATCAAATAATGCCAAAAATAATACAACATTAATAATGAAATATGAATGCTGTACGAAATTTAAAATACCCAGTTATTATTTGATGCATTCCCAATTACTTCGGAGGTTTTTGAGGCTGTATTCACTATAATAATTACTCGCATATGCATACATACTTGAATAATATATATGATGTTTAAGTTAATTACCACAAATTAAAACCAATAGAATTATATTCAATTTTTGGATAATCAAATTCTCAATGTGATAAAAATGCATAAAAAAAAAATATTATCCAGTGCAACAGACGAGTCTGACCAAACTTGTACACGCTAGATACAAATTTAGTTAAAATTACTAACCGCTTTCTAATTTGTTAACACTACCTTTGTTGGATGACAGACGGTCGGACGTTCGTTGAGACAGACAAGCCGGGAGAACAAAAGGGTGGTAGTATTAGTTGCCTACTTCCTGTCATGGAGGGTGAATATTCATCAATCACCGACGCGCGCGATCTCCCCGAAAGCCTTCCTGCAACCGCCCCGCGCCAAATAATCCAACCCGCGGTGCAATATCCGCATCCCGTCTGATCGCCTCGGGCCATTCAATGTTATGACAAGAATGCAAGTATTGAGCTACCGAATTCACGGAACATACATAATATAACAGTTTATTTTTATTTTACTTTATGTATATTATTCCAAAACAATTTTACACTGGTATAAGCTTTCTGCACGTGTAAAATGATGTTTCATAAAAACCAATCCTTACTTCCTTACTAATATATTATAATATAATATTAACTAATATATTATAATATAATATAATATAATATTATAGTTTATTCACACAATAATTTCGACTGATGAGCCAATTCACTAAGTCACAAAATTCGGGTTTGTACTTCCTTTTTCTTCTTCTACCTTTAAACATAACACCTTGAGGTTGAAGTTTGGCCATCGTAATGTGTCATATCGGAAATACAACGATTTATTTTTGATAAAGTTATTTAATTTTCGAATTTAGTAATAAGTATATTTGATTTTGTTGAGTCATTGTAAAACAATCATTATTTTCAAGTTACTTCAAGTTACCTATTTTTTCCACATAACTAGTGTCACTTATGTCACAATTTTTTATTTTAAATACATATTTTTGAAAACATACAATTCTTTTTTCATTCATTATAGTTTAATAAATATACATGAAAATTTCAACAGAATCACGATTCAATTGTTAATCACCTTAATATTAAAGTTATTTTATACAAATTTTATTTAAACTTGATTATGTTTAATATTGATTTGCTCTCACTATCTTCCATGTTGTCTGTGCAAAGTTTATTTAATTCCTACATACAAAGTATTCAGACTAAAAAAAATTTTAGTCACACAGTTGTGTTGTAATATATTATATATCAAATATTTTTGACACAAAATTAAGAAATATGTGTCTCGTGTATTTTCAGGGCATCCACCTCAGGCTGGAAGAGGCAGCGAGAAACGAGACATCATGCACTTTTCGTGAGTACACATAAATATAAAATAATGCGCGCAACTAAAAACTACACATAGAAAAACTTTGCTTCGTATCTTTAGCACAGTAAATTGTGACGATTCATAAGAGGCTGTGGAAACATATTAAAAATTAATTAGACAAAGAATATTATACATAAATAGATAATGTTGATATTTTCTGAATGATAAAAATGGAATTCTTAAATAGTGCTGATTGCTTTGTTTTTTTTTTAATGAAAATATTTCTTTGATTTTGTAAGCGATTAGTTCATCGTCTAGCATCTCATAGGTTTGTCAAATTAACTTATACGTAAGATAGATTCCCTGTCATTATGACATTAACTCGTCGCTGATTTAAATTCTTAGCAAAAAAAATATTTAAATATTTATTATTATTATTATTCACGTAGTGATTAAAGTCATACGGTTAACGATAGCGGTTTTATGGTTATCAGGTATCAATAAATTAACCTTTCAAGAGAACCAACATAGTTTTATAATGATATTTAGTTTTAAAAAACTAGATTTCTTGTTATAGTGTATAATTTAATGAAATAACTGATGATCACAAGTTTAACGAATCACCACAAATATGAATATTTACATGCCAGGACTGTCAGGACGACTAGATACTTCTATCTGTTTAAAATAGATCCAGTCAACCAATGGCAGTGTTGCATAAATATACTGTTGAAAATGTCCGCTCCCAACGTGAAGCATATGATCTCCTGATGGTGGTATCTCAAGAGAATTTTTCTACGAGAACTGCTGGTTACTCAGTTTCTCAACCTCTCTTTTATCGAAGAGAGTAGGGATAGAAGGATAAGGCTAGGACAAGACTAGTGGTTAGCTAATCGCTCTCTACGCGCCGTGAGGATCGGATGGGTGGGAGAATGTTTTAGACATCGCAAACACTCAGACTACGAACAGAATTCCATAAATCGCTTGAAATATCAGAAAAGAGATTTATGAAAACCGTTCACACCAGAAATTGAACCCGAGACATCCGTAACCGTAGCCAACGACGCTACCAACTGCGCCACGGACGCCGACCATTAGATCTAACCATTGAATTCAAAAATAAAATTTATGAAATAACGTACCATTTCACCGGTAACAAAATACATTATATTCGTATTAAGCCGATTTTTCATTATGATCCTATTTCACAATAAAATTATTATCGGTATAATATTGCTCAGCCATTATGAGACATCAGTCGAAAACTTGTAAAGTCTCAGTGCAAGACATTCACATCATTCATGTTTCAAAATTAATATCTGTCAGAGACAAGTAAAGTAAGTACACCAGGAAGAAGACCGCTTCAAGCGAGTGTTTTATTTATGTTTTATTCTTGGGAGATAATAATATTTCCATTTAGTGAGAGTCTTCAGTGTGTCATAATACTAGAGTATCCAGTATGTACACACAGTATATCCAAACATAATATAAACTTTATTGTCTGGGTTCTGGCCCATTAAGATCAGCTGTATAAAAATTAAATGAAATATGTTCATATTAGATGTGGATGAAAGGTTCCCACATAGAAAATAATCACACAGCTTAGAAGAGGAAGAAATATAAAATTTTCTTTAAACTTAAAATAATTATTGATTGCAATCAACAATATCTATAATACTATCCTATTATGAAAGGGTAATAAAAATTCAAAGCCCTAATCTTAACATACTGATTTCATTCATTCATAATTTAAGTTATCATCAATAGCTTAGTTTAAATTCAATTAAAATCTATAGAAAATTATTATACCATATTCTACAATGCCATTCTGTCAGAAAATAATTTTGTTATTTTGTATATCAATTTAATAATAACTTAAATAGACGACTTCTATTTATGTTTTACAAACGAGTTCTATCTATTTTTTGTTGCAATAAGCTATTAGAAATAACTTGAATTGATCACTCATTTTATTGCAGATTAGCAAAAAGATGTCACACTGGAAATATGTTTAAATACATTTCACAACTATGTTATAAACCAGTGTTTCGCAACCTTTTCTCGCCCACGGTACATCTAACCACTCAGTCATATTTCAAGGCACAACACAAGCCAATATGTCAATTTCATAGATAAGATTGTCAATTTATTAATTTGTTTTCATTTGACGAATTTTAAATAGTAGCTTATATATTTTTTAATGAAAGCCAACTACCAACGCTTTTACTTTTTCAAAGTGGTGAACACTTAACACACATTTTGTTTTGAAAATTACAAATTATAAAAAAATATTTTTAAAAGTTCGTCGTTACTCGCTTTGTCAATGTTTAAGTTTCTCTTTGAACCAATTTTATTTGCCAGTGCATGTTAATAGCTTTTATTTAATAGATCTTAGCAACCGAATGGCTTTAATTTTTTTTTGAGTATGAAAATACTCGATTTTTTCTCATTTTGGACGCGCCGCACCGCACACTGGTTGCGGAGCATTGTTATAAACTAAGCTATGAATTTCATTATTACATTTAATTTAAATAACGTTGCCATCACCCAAAAATCATCAAATAAAAAAAAAGTCAGAATATACACATATTTATTTTAAAATTATATCAATAAGTATAATAACACCTCAGTAGAGAAAGTGTATAGTTTTATTGAGATCTATCTCGACATCTCGAGTACTTTCAAAAAAATGATCCAATTATCTTATAACAATGTTTTCAAAATCCTTTAAACTATAAATTAATACGTCTATTATATTTAATCTCATTTATTATAAAAACGTTTGTTTCCATTATAATATAAAATAAACAGCGCAGATGTGTCCATAAATCTATCAAACGAGAATTAATTACAAAATCGCATAGAAAGCGATGACTGCAGCAAATGGATTCGATAAATTATCTACTCATAGTTGATAAAGCATGTCGACACCCCAGCGCTTATACCGACTCACAATGGCGAGCCCCAGGAGGAATTAAAATATATGGCGGGGTGCCTGTTCGGCCTCGTCCACGGGGACCTCTAAACAAATCTAATCAGATTATGCCAGGAATGGCAAACCAAATCGCAAATTACAACGCGGGCCTAAAGGAGCTTTTGGACAAGCTTTCGAGCTTAATCGTAACTAATAAATAAACTTTGATATAGCTCAAGGAAGCCAAGACCCAACCTGGGATTTCGCATTCATAATTAGATTGTCTAAATTTTGTCTTTTTGGATTGAAGTCATCGTATCTTTTATCAGCTCAGTTATTCATTTCTATATTTGTTAAGTTAAGAATTGGAATCATTATTATACTTAAAATTAAAAAAAACTTACGATATAGTTAGTCAGAAGATGCGTCTTAAGGAGGCAAAACACGTGTCACAGTTAGTAACACAATCAGTGAAATAAAAAAGTTTTTAATTTAAATTTTCATTTGTAGTAAAGTTCATCGAATTATTACGATTAAATAAATACCTACGTAAAGGATCAAAAATATGTAGGTAATCTACATAACTCAATAAAACCATTTTAGCATATATTAAAAGTATTAAAAAACCTTTAAATATACTCACCATATAAAATTATTGATGAACACTGATTATGAATGTTATTTTTCTCTCTCGACACCCTTAACACTTGCGAAAATATAAATTAACCCATAAAATGATAACGTTTAACGTTTATGTAAAAAATAACGATAACGTTTATGTAAAAAATACACTCTGTCTACAGCAGTTGACTAGAGATGAGCTTATAATAGTAATGGAATAATTATGTGATTTCTTCCTCAACTCTCATCAATTATATTTAATGGTGAATGTTACGTTTCCATGGGTCGAGTGGAGAAGATAGTAAAGTTAGTTACTGAGGGTGGTTTCTATTTTTTATCCAAAACAAGCTATCACTGTGCAAGCCACAATAGTGTACTGTCAATAATTAATCTTTTTTTAAGGTCGTTTAACACCGAAGAGTGTATAGAGATACAATATGGCAATGTGTCACTGCAATAGTTAAAGCCATGATGCAATTGCTTCACATGTAAAACTGTATTCAAGTCTGATATATTGTTATACATAAACTATTTCCTATAAATAACCATTCTCTATTGTCATAAAACTGAAAACATGTTCTATGTTCCATAGTCTATTCTTAGAACTCAATTTCAATTTCTAAGATATGTCATTTTACTGAATTGAGTGATTGAGTCGCGTGAAAATAAATTGCGTCAAAAGTTTTGATACACAGTTTTATGAAATATTACTTCCTTCCGCCCCTAACCCCTAACCACTAACCGACTAACCCAATCATCTTGAAAGCTTTTTCTATGAAGATAATGTAATCCAGAGCGACTTTATAGCTTTGGAAGCGTCGCAAAACTCGAGTGATATATTATATAACCTATCAATAAACTTATGAGTAGAAAGCTTCGAAGAAGCTACATTTTATTGTGTTAGTATGCATTACTATACCATGTATTCTTTCTTTGGATTGTAAAACAAACGTCTTACATTTTGATAATTTAGTTCATAAAATACAAAATGAACATTGAGTTTTTGTAATTTAAGACATCGACTGAGGGTGCTTGATGGAATTTCAATATTAAATTTGGATTATTGAGATTCTGTACACTTCCATCACTTTCCTCAGTTCGAGTCCATTCGTGTGCTCGAATGCCTGAAGATGCCGAAAGGCGAAACCCGGGTCGTTAGTGACAAAATACATGGAAGTGTACAAAATCTCAATAATCCAAATTGAGTTTTTGATTCAAACGGAAGCCTTCTTGAAATAAAATAAAGACTATAAGGCTTTGATCGACTAAAAATCTTTCAAAGAATCAAAGCTTGCACAGATTACAATATCTTTAATTTTTTCATTTTGAAATCTAAAAGAAAAATCCAGCAATCCGTTATGGCAAGCTAGAAGAACCAGGACAATCGGGCTAGCTAGTTGGATGGGGTGGGTGACTGTTGTGTGCTTCGTACATTGTCATCCTCTGGGCTGACACTGGCTGTGTAACTAGTTGTGGCACATGTTTTAAATATTTGTGAAGCATCTTCAGACTAACTCCATCTTAAGATCTTGAACTACAACTGTCTAAATGACACTGATGGTATTTTTTTTACTTATATTATGTATGAGAAATTAAACGTGGGATTTGATAATTTTACTTGGCGAGTGAAGGGAGGGATACAACCAATACAAGCAATTACAATACAAATTAGAATATTAATTACTTGTGTTTGGATTACCTCTAAGCTATTTATTTTCATTATTATTTACTCAATAGAGTTATTCTACCTGTGCAAAATCACTATTTCTCTTTCACTTTTTATTCGTGCGCAAATACTTTGAATTAAACAGATTATCTACAGCTGATCAGCCAAACTAATGAAGGGAATATTTCACCTATTTGACATCATCGCATATAAACCTATAGATATTATCAGAGTTGAGCTTTCTAAAGCAAACTTATTACATTAAACAGATTATCAAGTTGAAACTACACAGCTATTCAATTTCAAAATCTCTTCCTTGATGAAAATTGAACTTCGCTATCATGTAGTACCTATAGCCTTCTGTATTGGAAGATTTCCATAATCAATTTCTTGTAATGAAATAACTTTGTTTTATAATTATTTTGTATCTCACTTAATACTTTTGAATAAAGATTTCACATATTAAAGGCATATGGAAAATTCAATACATTTTCACACAATTTCTGCGTCGGAGCTTCATTACTACAAAATCTACTTTCTTCCTGGAAATTATGTATACAAATTAAAAATTACGTACATTATCTAAAATATTGAGCGTATCGCGGCTATTTCAGGAGTATTATTAAATTTGTATGTTGGTTTTAAATTTCATCTACGATTTCTTTTGAATTCTTAGTAAAGATTTCCCGTAAAGGTGTGTATGTCTTTCAATTATTTGTTTATCTTTACAAAGGTGGACATGCGGCATAAATTTTCTGGTTTACTCACAATTATATCACTACTATCATTATACCGTTCTTGCAATAATAAGCATTACTGATTTTTCGGGTACATCGTTTTTTCGGAGAAAGGCTCAACTTCAGCCGACATTTAGGATAAAAACATTGGCACCACAATAAAATAAATAGATTAATCATATTAAGATGTTTATCTACTTTAACTATCATGAGATAATTGATTGTACACAAAAATATATTAATATGAAGAAAATGAGTTTGATGCTTTGTTTATACTTATTACTACCTATCATTTGAGTAAACTATAATATGTCTTCGCATTAGGATTGATTCCTCAAATATCACTATTTTTAATACACTAATATTACTATTTTTTTAATTGAAAATGTATTATACATATTATATATAAATATATACTTAATAAACATATACACATAAATGTTATAATGTATTTAATTACTTCTTTGAAATTGCATTGACATTTCTGTGATTCTTCGCATTCGACAGACCAAGCTGAAAAAAATGACACACATGGCATGACAGCTGACGCCAATGTACCATGCATTTAACTACAATGTAGAGAGCCCACGAAAAAGTTATTAAATAGAAAGAAGTATAATTGAAAAAATAATAAAAATATTTACATTGAGGGAGATTCAGATAATAATATAAAAAACATAAAGTTCCTAAATATCTCCTAAAGGATATGTGATGCGTTTAAGAGAATCACATGATGTTGTCATTGTTCAGTTAAGTTATTTTTACTTAGGGTATTTCAACCAAGCAATATTGAAAAAAAGCTTCAATGATTCTTTCGCACACGAATTTTCGTAACATCCAAAATCGTTTAATAGTTCTTATTATAGAAAAAAAAATCCAACACACAAGTAATTATTTAATCAGTTGAAAAGAGGGTGGTTTACTTCTTAAAAGAATGATAGGTAATGCTCAAACTATAACTTGTAGCCTGAAACCATAACGCTATCGAATGGAAGAGCACACTTATATTTATAAATTATACTTTTACTTACAAACACACAAAATGAAAAAGGTAAAGCATTTCAAACATTTGACAAAACTTCAAAGTCCAATTACTCAAACCAATATTTTTCAATTAGTGTCTTCTTCCAGTACAACGACGATATACTTCGTTTTCGTTGAGTAAAAGTATTTTTTTGAAAATACAAGTGACTAGAGTTACTAGAGTTAAGGAAATAATACTGTAAGAAATACATCAATCAACTCAAACATATTCAATATTTTAGAGTAGTATTCCCCAACCGGTGGTCCGCGGCCCAGTTCTGGGCCGCAAACAGTATGCCAAATTTCAAGAAATTCGCCATGCAAAATGTTGATGACCGGAAAAAACGGTACAGGAATAAAGCGGACAGAAAAAAGCGAGAGTGGAAGATGAATATCTACCTTTAAGCTGTAAAGCTATTAATTTATCAATGTCATTTTCGACAACCTGTTCATGCAAAAAAGCATTTTCCTCCATATCCTCAATGAAATCGAAACAAATGAATAGACTGGACGTAAATACAGCACTTTGTCTATCAGAGGCAGCACTTCAGCCAAGAATATCCAATATATGAACAAAGATGCAACAGCAGGATTTGCATTAGTTTGTTGAAAAAATCTCCCATTGTTTTTGTTAAATTTTAATTGTATCAGACTGTTATACATATATTTGTTAGTTATAGTTATCGCCATCAATCACAATATAAGATAAAAAAGAAATATTATATAAAAAAACCATTTTTATTTCAGTATTAGTGGTCCGCGACAAATTTTTCCTTTTTTCACTGGTCCACAGGTGTAAAAAGGTTGGGGAACACTGTTTTAGAGAGTTGGATTTTATCGATAATATATGTCTGTAAATTTCAAATACTGACATATTCATCTCATGAGAGATATCACCTTCACAGAAGTTTCACCTCTACTACTCTTTGTATCAACAGCTTATATCTCTGTATGCTTGCAAATACAGAAAACTTATTTAAAATATGTCATGTTCGAGAACTCCTCATTATAATAAAGTACCCCCTGCGAGGACCAGTTCCACATGCCAGTACTTATCCACTAATTCTAGGAATTCAAATATTGGTACTTTGAACATTTAAAATGGTGTATACTCCCATATTTATAAGCATGGAATTGATTGTTCAATTTATCTCCCGACTTAACTAAAGCGTATCTAAATGAAAAAATAATCGACAAACTTAAAATATTAACATCATTTAAAAGTGACAGCAATAGTGTCGCCCATGTAAATTAGTCCGAATATTATGTGTTAGTTTCACTTAATTATTAATCATGCACGTCTTTGGACTCAATACTTTTGACTGACTTTAATAAAATCAAATTTATTATAATAATATTGATAAAACTCCACCCGTATCTTTATATTGATAATGGTTGCTCTGCTATAGAGGAACCACTCTCCGTGTGTGCCTTTGTGTTTGCTTTGTGGGGCCAACATGGAAGACTTCAAAGGAAATCATGACATAAGTATATATTACTGGCAAATACAGTTTTTTTTCATATTTTCGTAAACAAAGAAGATTTTTATCTGAATGCAAACAGTCACTTTGTTAAGTTTGATTCAATAGTGTTGTAATATGTTTTTTACGGCATTACTTCTTTGTATTGCGAATTGTTATAATAATTAAACCAAGCTACGAGATACGTGTAGTTTTTTGGTATATTAAGTACGGGTCTGTGGTGCAGCAGTCAACATCGTTGGCTTCGGTTACCGGTCTCAAGGGTTCGAATCAAAGTACGTACAGTTTCATAACTTGATGTTGAAATCGGATTTCTGTTCGAAGCCATGGATGTTTGTGATGTCTAAAATTCTTTCCCACTCATTCAATCCTAAAAACGGCGAAGCGAGTGCGATTAGCTAACCACTCGTAAATACTTTCGTAAATTTAAAATATCTCTAAAATAAAAACTTTTCTGTAATGAAATGTATGGTGATCTAGTCATAAGATACCTTTTTTACATCTGAATACTTATATTTTTTTGTATAGCGTTCCCAAAAAAATCAAATGAATTTGTGTCAAAGGCTTGTCGACCTTAAGAAATAAATATTTTAGCACTAATAGCTTTAACTTGAACAAATAACGGGGACGATATTATAAATGAATTTAAAAAAAATTAAAAAAACTTTAGATGTTTAACTATCGTGACAACTATCATTAATTATTGAGAACACACTTTTTTATGTGCAATTACTTACAAAATGATACAATATATATTGCATGTAAACAGGCTGTAACTAAAGTAATGCATTTTTATTTGAGGGTTGAAATTTTTGTTGCTATGTGTATGAGATGCAGGATGCTACTCACAGAAAAGAATTTCTTATCTCTCTTTGTTATTGCAGAGGCAACTTTTCGTCTAGTAAAACTTTACGACTTTTTACGACTAAACCATTGTTATCTTCTATGTTTTTGTATACACATAAATTTTACCTGACGTAAAAGTTTTAATTTACACAACATATTACACGTTGAGGGTCATAAGCAGCGAAACACCGTCGTCATAAAAGTCCTTTTTAGTTAGTCGTATACAAATTTAATTATTACAATTCTGGAGCGTTTTTTTAGCATCTCTAAGCTTTTAAAGCAAAATTGTTCTATTAACATAAAACGAAACAACGACAACAGAATAAGTTGCTACTAGTGCACGTTTTATTAAATTTATTATAGTATATTTTGTGATTTTAATATTGAATAGATTTGCTAGGTATGTAACTACTTATAAAGACAAGTATAATATTGGAAATACATAATATTCATTTTGTATTTGGTGAAACGACATTACAATAATTCATCAAAACACACTTTTTTGAATCCAGAATTAACCCTATGTAGGATCGTTTCGCCAGTGCTCAGCCAGTTAAGTGACAGGTGTACTTTCAAAAGGGATTTTGAGTCAATGAATGATAAATACATATTTTTCGCTGTTATTCCATTAAACAAGGATTAAACAATGTAAACAACTTAAAATAAAATAGTTAATATTGTACCAAGCATAAAACAATAGAATTTTACAAAAAAAATGCCAATTGTCCAAGTGGTCGGCCCCCAAAATCCAATGGTCGGCCTTTCGTTTACCAGTGTTCGACCATCACTATGAAACTTCATGAATATCGTGAAATAATCTACTAATAGTAGACAGAACAATAAAAAACATGATGATGCAAAGCATAACAATATAACTAATCGCTAACAAAATAATATATTTTGTTAGCGATCCCCATACAACATGAATTTGTCAAAACTTGCGAAGTAAAAATATGCTTTTTTTAATTGCGTATTGCATCATATAGGTGAGTATAGTGCAGATATACATTAGCAAGTGGCAAGACTACCGACACGAATTAAAAAAATCTGTTTTTTTAAATATATCTACTATTATTTAAGTTTTAAGCTCAAAAGGCCGACTTCTGGCGACGGCTGACTTTAGGAACAAGCACCTTAAGTATCTTCTTATAAGCGGAATATAATAATTATACTTATTTATAGATAATATTCAAAAAATAAATATTAAATTGCATGCGGTCATATTGAATGCTTCTCTCTGAATATGAAGTTATGTTGACAAGAATTTTAAAAAATGTGCTTTGAAAGATACAGTAAACAAAGGAAAGAAGGGGAAAAATATCTTGAAAACATCGCTCATTTTCGACCTGTTGTACAAATCTCTGTCTGCTTTAAAATTTTAATTTAATATCCTGTATTTGTAAATATCATTTTACTTTTAGACGAGCGTAACAAAATTACTGATCGTGTAAATATTCTACAATAATTGAAACAAATTCTAATAAATAGTCAGAATGATTGACAAATTATAAAAAAATTAATTCATAACAAAAAGATAATCACGGAGCAATAATTAAAAACATATTTCCAAGAAACCAATGTTTTGTGAATCGGATAACATCCGAATGATTCTATCAGGAATTATCAGTTGGACCAAAAACTTGACTGTTGGTAATAAATGAATATTAAGCTTCTAAGTTAAGTAATTGAATAAATAATTTAATAAAGGGGATACAATTACGAATATTACGATGGTTTATTATTTATTAATAAGATTAAAATAAAACGCCTGTTTTATAGTTAGAAATCAATTATATATTGAAGTATGAATGCACGTATGCTTTTGTTGAATGTTTTATTGTATGATGATAAATAATGTGTATAAGTATTAACTATTATGCTAGTGATCACTACAAGTTGGTTGCCACACCTCCACCCGTTATCTGTACGTAGCCGCTGTTTCACGCCCGTCTTAACCATAACGAAATGACGTTAAAAAAAGGAACGAATTTACTCATGATGTTCTTGGCCCGATACAGAGTTCTACGGGACTAATTTATTAACGAGCACTATTGTGCTCAAGAAAAGAAAAAATAGAAGGAAAAAAATAAAATGTGACTTGCTCAGCCACGTAATTAAAGTGATGAACCTGAAATAAGAAATAGTATTTTCACTAGTTACACTGGTGATAAGTTAGATATCTACGATATACCTATTGCCTATTGCCTGCTAGTAAACTCAATAAAACAATAGCTAGTTTTTATAAGCGAATAACCATTCTTCGAAGTTCGTGATCAAATTTTATCGTTCCGCATATTACACGCCATTCACTTGTGATTCAAGTTTTTTTTCTGCTAATACATAGTATCAGACCACAATAATTACAATAGAGAGCTACTCCGCAACGAAAATAGGTATTGCAAACTTATATTATTATATTAACCATAATTATTTAAGAATAACATCAAACGCAGTATATTTATATTTCCACTATCAATAAAATTACAGTACAAACAACATAATCTTTGATAACATTTTATATTTGAAAACCTTCATTCTGCAGAACCAATGATTTTACAAAACTGTTTCTGAAGGGTTCGACGATTTCTGCGTAGGAATTAATCTGCATTATGAAGTCTAAAGTTATCGATTTAATTTTCGACAGAAAAATAAATGTGTGCATTCCAAAATTAAATTAATTTAAATTGCTTTTCTGTTTGAACATGTCACAAGATTTAATTACGTAATATTGAAATTTAGTTTGAGTCAGATATATTTATATATATTAACTGCCATATACAATCAACTCTAAGTGTTTTATTGCGTTTGCCTCCACTGTAGCTTTATGGTTAATTCGTATTTTTAATAAAAATATAAATAAATCCCACTGCATACTGTTCTAAGTAAAACTTTACGACCCCGAATCATCACTTATTGAAAGAAAACGCAAATATTGCATGAGGAAAACTCTTTTCATTGCGTAAATATTTATATATAAATCATGATTTTTATATAAGGACACACACACAAACTTTTTCGAATATGAAGTATATTCTTGTCTTCATTACCAACCCCCTATCATCGGAATAAAAAAACTAAAATGAAAGTTAAAGAACCATAATAATACTTTTCTAATAGCTTGTCTAATTGCATAATAATATAATAAGTGTCAGTTGGTGTTCCCTGTCTTGGAATAATTCGCACCTTTGCGGCGGCAGATCAAAGACAGCCCCCCGCACGCCGCTCAGGTGAACAGCCTCGGGCGGCGGCGCCTTTGATCTGAGCCGGCCACTTCTTAGTTCTTCTCACTTCTCACCTACCCGTTTATTATATTATTATTATTTCTCACTTTGATTTTACATACGTCCGCCGCCTTCTATGTGGTTGCAACTTCACAGACACTATTTTTGCAGTCGCGGTACGTAAAAGTTCCCTAATTTCATTTCCTATAAATAATCATTTCCCAATGACAGTAAGTAGCCCAACCCAATCGCAGGCTAATGATTAATGAAAAAATCATAAACTAGTTACTTTAAAATCAAGTAATTGTCTATTTGAAACAGTTCGAAATGTCAATTGTTAGATCATACCAACATTTTATACAAGCTCTCCATATTTTTTTTTTAATATTTATTCAAACGTTAGTGACAAAATACATGGAAGTGTACAAAATCTCAATAATCCAAATTTGATGTTGAAATTCCATCAAGCACTCTCAGTCGATGTCTTAAATTATATATGTATTACTTACCAGACTATTTGTCTGAATGGAGTAATAAATACTCATTCAATATACATATTACTAAAACTAGTTGTCACTTTTAAGGTGTTAACTGTCAATTCTTGGTGGAAAGACATTATATTTTAAAAAATAAAACACAATTCATTTGTCCTACTTCCACATATTTATAATGATCAGGACCGGTTTCGCTCATCACGAGCATTATTAACTGATAAAAAAAACTAGTTATCAAAATTATTATAAATCGTATTGATGTACAGTCAGAAAGAGGTAATATCAAAGATAAAATAATATATATAAATCAGAATAGTTGGCATGTGCCTTCAATACTGCGGTATATCAACATTATCAACACTCCAAATTCAGAGGTGCAGATTGTATAAAAATAAATTTGTTTTTTCAATACCGATATTTGAATGATTAATCAAAAAGGTTTTCATTTTGTATATACAATGGATATTTAAAAACAAACAGATTTTTCAATATTATTAAAAATATTGAGCAATGCCTTCTACGCCTCTGCCATTTATCAAGATACATTATACATTTACATCTATGAAGTACATCTAGTAAGGCTGAACTTTTTTTAGAAAATTTATAATTTAATTATCTCTTATTCCTTACGCCCGGATAAAATTAATGAATTAAGCCGTGAAGTACTTACAAAAGCTTTTATTATTTTTTTGTTTCCATAGAAGTAAGTATTCAAACACTCCATGGTTGCATTACGTACAGATGGGTACATATAGGCTGAGTTTTTCTTTTTCTGAAGCATTGATATGGATTTGCTTTCCAAATGATTTTTAAACAAAAACGTATTTTTCTATACAGTATGCGATATAAAATAAGAATATTTCTTTCATTATCTTTTATTTTCCAAAAGCAAAAAATTTTCGGTCATTACCTACGTATTTACGAATTGCTGTAATTTTGTCAATATTATGCTTTCGCACTACAAAATATGTTTGTATATAAGAAAATAATTTAATTCGTCAATCTATTGACTCATATGAAATTCCTCGTTATAAAGAGGAATTTCATCGAGGTTAAAAAAGAATCCTTATGTTAAGTAACTTAAATTGATTTGATGAGCTGGATCTGCTATTTATATAATTGTGTTTACTAAGGAAATTTGCAGAATCCTAAATAATTATTCATCGTTGATTATGTTGACGCAGACTTTTATATTGTATTATTTTATCTTTATTGTGGGGAATACGGAAACACATTGAAAATGTAATATGGTTGCATGCATTCCATTACTATTAAGATAGCTTTACACGTTAATAAAATTTTAATGTTTCTCATTAACTTTTATTACTTATACAGGTACACCTTACCCTTAAAAGAACGAAAATGATATTGCAGACAGCGAGAATAAATTTTATCGTTATCCCTTATAAATTATCAAGCATGACATCTCTTTACGTAAAATATTGAAATTGCCAAACAGATAAAAGTTTAATAATTAAATTATTTGCACTACCATTCATTGTCAATTACAACTGTTGTTCAGAGGCAATAAACATAAAAATGGCCCAAACGAATTCGCCAAATCGGCAATTTATTATTTTGCCGCATAATTTTAATCGAATGCAACGCGAAGTTACATGTGCAGGATTAAAAAATATCTTGTATATAAATATATTTTATATATTTTTAATATTTCAGTACAATTACTTAAGGAATTATTTCTTTTATACCTGTTTAAAATCCTCGATAAATTTTGAGAAAAAAAAATTACTGATACATCTTCGAATTTTAAAAACAAAATAAATCAGCTAACAAGGTGCAAACTGCCTGCCATTTGGAGCACGGTTACCAATTATTTATCACCTTTTATATCGTTTTTTGTTCACATATAATAGCATCTCCAAAAGACACCGCCATCTGTAAGTCACTTTACCTACACACATAATTTGCAGGTTTATCAAAATTTAACAACAGATATTTCAATCTAAAGTGCGTTTCTCGCAATGTTTCTAAAACTTTGCTTCGCCTCAATATATATATATATAAAAGGATTATTAACATTCTTACCATTTAAACTTGCTATTCTTGCCACGTCGTACAAATACAAGTAAATATAAACCAATAAATTAATGTACCTGCAGGATTTTATATTTTTAAATCTGTGGGGCATCATGACAAAAATTGATGTGATTGACGTTTTTGTCATATTGGGTTTATTCTCACAATAAAATATCTTTGGCAAAATTCTGTATGCCAGTCATTACCCATGATGAAGATCTATTGAATAAGTGTATTATCAATTTAATTTGAATTTTTGATAGAAAATTCATAACTCTTCTCCTGTAAGCTTAAGTAAAACTGACGCATCAACTTCTGCCATAACGCCACAGAAATATTACATGACATAATTTTAATTTTACTTTAATTTCATTTGCATTTGTTCGGTATTTAAAAACGTAATTTACCAAAACAACACAACTACAATAAAAGAGATGATTGATAGGAATAATAAATATTATCCCATCATGAATAAAATAATTCTTGTTCAATGCAGATGAATTGATTAAAATATACAACCACCTTAAATTAAGAAACATTTCCAAAATATTGGTTTTAATCATATTTTTCTTTCACTTCGGTAAACAATGTTTTATTGCTTTTTTAGACAATAACTTACTAGAGTATACCTATAATATAATAATTAACTAAGATATTTAAGGATATAATAAAACCATGCTTAAAACTCTAATTTTGTTTAAATATTAGTATATTTAAGCTGATGTATTTCTTAGTGCCATGTCATTGGAATCGGTCCGGATATTAGATGACTTATTTTATATTCTGTATTTTCATTATATGCGGCTTTAAATCTGTTTATCTCCAAAATACTCACCAGATCTATTTAAAAAAAATCGAAGATATATTTGTCGAATTCAGTCGAACTGTAAAAAAAGAAATTTAAACTAAATATCGAAATCAAATTTAAGGAAAAAATTTACATTCCTTGCTTATTTCAAGATGGCAGCACCCTCGATTGTGTTTATCCAATTTAGGATAAAGCCATGAAAATATTTTGCCGAATCGTAATTACAACGCATAAGCAAAAAGACGAGAAGGACAAAATCATTGTACGGTGTTCAATATGATGCGCAGGTGTCGACCGGAAATTAAAGATTCAACCGAAAGGCGTTTTTGAAAAATATCTTGATTCAGCGAATGAATAACGAATACGAAAAGGCTCTCAACATCTTTAGATATATTTTGGTGATATTCTGCTCGGGCTGGTTAAATAAACAGTGTGGGCATATTACAAAAGAGTATCAAAAGACATGTAACGTCACAGGAAATGTGAAAATATATATATCGTTATGAGTTATGATAGAGGCCTGCACACCTTTTGTTCAACATTTGTTTGACTACTTTATTACGAATTTTATTAAGATCTATTATAATAATATTTATTGTTTTTTTAAAAGAATCAATTTCTTCTGCACTACTTACTTTGATTATCATCAGTTGATAATGGTCGTGTTGGGCAAAACCGGTCCTTATGGAAGTAATACAAAATAAATTGTGCTTCATTTTTAAAATATAATGCCTTTCCACTGTATTTATTATTCTCTTGCGTTATTTGTATCTTTATAATAAAAATTAAAAATATATTAGGGTTACATGTTCTTTGTAAATTTCATGTTAAGCTACCACGGGGAATATAGGTCCTTACTGGAAGTGTCTTCGGTGTCTTGTCTTTTTCAAGTATCTACTCTTATCCATTAGTTGACTCAACGTACTCCAACTTGTGCAGGACTATTTTACTCTTCCTTTATCGTGTGGTTCCCATATATATAGATAATTTTTTTTCAATGAACACGTCTATCATAACATATACCCGACCAGCCATTTAAGGTAGTCCAATTTTATGGAATTAATGGGTATAGCCTAAAGATCTTTAAAACAAATAAATTTCCATATTTGTTCTGTTACATTGAATCCGGGTAACTTTGGCCCAGTTCTGACGGTTTTTGTATTATTTTACATAAAAATGAACTAATGTTGATGAAATTTAATTAGTAAAATGGATTTATTGTTATAATTGATATAGATAGATAGAACAAGGTGGGCAAAATTTTCTTTCAAATCGGGTAACTTTGGCCCACAATACAAATAATCACTGTAATTGCTATAAATTCAGTGATTTTAAAATCTTAGCAACTTTTCTTTATGCTTTCACACAGTCTCTACATAATTGATTTGGGAAAAATATACAACATTTATAATTTAAGACATCGACTGAGGGTGCTTGATGGAATTTCAATATCAAATTTGGATTATTGAGATTTTCTTCCATGTATTTTGTCACTAACGACCCGGGTTTCGCCTTTCGGCATCTTCAGGCATTCGAGCTCACGAATGGACGAATTCAGTTTGAGTTCATTCGTGAGCTCGAATGCCTGAAGATGCCGAAAGGCGAAACCCGGGTCGTTAGTGACAAAATACATGGAAATGTACAAAATCTCAATAATCCAAATTTGATACAACATTTAATTTGCAGATTAGTAATACAAATTGAAAATATGGCTAATCCAATTTATTTAAAGAAAAGTTTTTATCATTCCATGCTGACACCTTACAAATTGAACAATAAAACAAAATATGTTGCATATTAATTCATACTATTACCACCAAGGGTTACTCAATACATCTGCTTATTTCAAAAATATTCATATGGCATTAGTATTATCATATTATTATAACAGCACCTTCTTTCATGTAGTGGGGCAATGTTTGACAGATGAGCAAACTTACCCAAATCGATGGTATATAAAGTGTATTATTTTTTAGGTAAAGATGATTTATATGTAATATTAGAGATCGAAACGCTCGATGGGTGTTCTTCGCTGTAATGTTGATAACATTACATCGCGTTCCGAATATCTCGCTGAAAGGGATGTTGAACATCAGAAGCGTAGCGCGACGGATTGATTGGAAATGTTTCGATAAAATCCAAAGGTAGCCTGTACAAGCTTTAAACATGGTATCGAGACTCATTCGACACGCTAAACTCACATGCAGAACTAATTTTGTAACATTATGTAATAATGTACAGAACACACTGTCGATGAATATGTGGGTAAGCGTTCAAAATAGCCAGCCCAAAGAAAATTATTCATGAATTAGCTGTCATTCACGCAGAACGCTTAATCTATGTTTCTCTACAAAACGTAAAATCTTTCTCGGCAACATGCACATTAGAGGTCTGCACGAGCCCGGACTCGGGCGGGTATAGACAATTCAGGTTCGGGCTCAAGGAATTCAAAAGTAAGAAAAATATTTCGTACTATGTTCGGGTTATGAGTCAGCTTTAAGGCTCATAACTTAAATAATTTCTTTCACATGTGCTATGAAATCGTTGGAAATATAGAAACAATAACATATGTTGTTTGAAAAGTATAAATAAATTACTATATTAAAAAAAATCGGGCTTTCTCGGTCTGAGAAAAATAAATCTTGGCTCCGAATCGGGTTCGGGTAACAAATGTGATATTGAGACTCGAGCTCGTGCCTGAATGAATTATTAGTCTGTTATACATCTATTATAACTTTATGTAGAAGCGGGTGGCAGGTAGATTGTATTAATTTCATAATTATGTAATTCAAGACATCGACTGAGGTTGCTTGATGGAATTTCAATATCAAATTTGGATTATTGAGATTACTGTATTACTGTGTATTACTAGTGTATTCGAGTCCATTCGTATGCTCGAATGCCTGAAGATGCCGAAAGGCGAAACCCGGGTCATTAGTGACAAAATACATGGACGTGTAAAAAATCTCAATAATCCAAATTTGAAGTTAATATTGTTACATTAAAGACTTAACAATTACAATGTTTCAAGTTATTTCTACAAACGTTCATTTGTTTAACATTAAAACCATAACATGTTAATTAGATTAATATTAAAATATGTAATTATAATTGCGTGTGACAGTTGTGCGCAATGTTAACTTTCGGGACTGTAAATATGTAATTAATTACCTGATAGCATGTTGAAATGTATCGCTTAGATATCATGACATCAAAGTTAATTTAATCAAATTAATACAGTGATTGATCCTCATTGGACCAATATAATTGGATTTATTTTTTTAACGGCCTAATATTTGATTTAATTTCCGTATTATATGGTTCTATCAAGCCTTATTATAGGATTTGCCAATTTAGGGTTTTTTAAATTTTTAATTAATGAATTGACGGTATTTTTTTCTTTCACATTAAAAAAGCTGTCGGTATTTCTTGCATTCCTCCAAAATATGGGTTACGACACTGATATTGATGTTATTGCTAACTAAACTGTCACAAATATTTTCTTCGACTAAATGAAATTGAAATCGAGAAATAAAAAGTAATATTATTTTTTAATAACTAGGCATCACGGCTAACAGCCAATGCGCTAACAATTTTGAAATTGGAAAATCAAACATAATTTTTATAGAAGTTATAGAATAAAGTCACTCGAGATTAACTCTAGGAGAAGTGACATCACAAACACCAATGCCCAGGATCACAAATTCAAATTTAAAAAATCTACATTTGACCCACGTAAGGCACAGCTCTTATCACTAGACCGCACAGGCCAATAATATTGGTATTTTAGGTCGCGTATCCTACGAAGGGCGTGTTCAAACAGATTTACGTTGATTTCTCGCAATCAGTTATAAGCATGACAATAAAGTTTATTAAACAAAGCGCTTTCATTATTAGACTAACATAACCTTAAAACAAAATTAGAATGATCGGAAATTCTCGGTATAAATAGTCTATCAGTGTTTATGTCTTATCCCCTCCCCACGTCCAGTAGAATGGAATAAAATCCACCATATCCTTTATTTTTAATGTGAATCATTGTCTACCTTTGAAATAAATAACTTTGCGATATGGTTAGTCTGAAGATGCTTCTTAAACAGGCGAAACGCGTCACGTTAGTGATAAAACAAGGGGAATAACAAAGTTATCATTTTTAATTGTACATTTTTTTACGAATTCAGCTATCTAATTGTATTATAAATCAAATAATTATAGTATTACCAAAACTATTTGGTCGCTGCCGAATTTGAAACTAGAATTGTCAATCTAGAATAAATTTCTTCAATTGCCATTTTATGCAAAATAAATATCTTGTCTACTTTCGCTGTCGCTAAAATATCAGTTTTTGAATTTATGGAAATTTCAGTTCTCGTTGAGTATGGCAACATGCCTAACGTGACAGTGGCACTCTAACTAGCGGCCAAGTTAAATTGGTACATCTATAGTTATTTTACTCATTAAAAATAATTAAAAACTTTACCACTAGGGATCTACCTACTTAAGGATCACTAAGCACTAAAATATTGATTTAAAATTCAGTTGAAATATGTATTTATCAGAACATGTTGGAGGATTGCTGCGTATATGGTGCACCACACAAAACTTTTCAAGAAACAGAAAAAGCGTCAAATCAACGGTCATGCAGAGTTAAGTTTTTAGAAACTGAATACGGTTTTTGAAGACAGAAGAATCAAGTATTTTTTTAACCGCCAACGGACTATAAGAAAGAGGATACGCCACGCGATATATCATAAGTAAATATTATCTATAAAGTCTAAATAAAAATAATCAGAGTAAAGTCACTAAGAGGATTTTCAATTCAATGTTTCAGCTTTTCTAGTTTAATTCAGCTCTCACATGTTCCCAATTTTATTGATTAACTTCTTGAGTATGGGATTTTGACTCACTTCACCTCACTATCTGGAAAAATTCTTGCGTTATGCCAATAATTCAAATTGACTTACATCAATAAATTATTATCAACACTTTTAAAAAGAAACACTTAACTGTGATGTTTAATCTAAATCAATACAAAATTATGCATGTAATACCAACGTATTGTAATTATTGTAGTATCTTAATGCTATATAGCTTTACAATTTCCTATTAGTAACATACTGCTCATTTTACAGAAAATATCGTTAGTGGAATCTCCTAATCTTAATATGACTCTACGAAGTAATTTGAACATTTTGTAATGCAGGTAGATAAAAACGTGGTAACGATTCAAATCAACCAAAAGTTTACTCACATAAGAACACGAATTTTAAATACCCACAAATACAACGAAGCAATTACATCGCTGAAACAATTGATAGTTTTGCAGCTACAATAAATTTCTTATTTAAACAATGTCTTCTGCTAATACCACATCCTTCTTTGGCTATCACAAAATTAACCATTTACGCCGCATCGCATTAAAAAAGCTCGCTCTAAAGAAGAATAATCTGAAAAAATAAACGGACTTTAAAAGCACAGCGGGAAGCTTGCAGGACCACGTCAGCGCTTCCAGGAAAACGCTTGGCAGCCCTTCGCCGCTCATGCTTTGAGAGAAATTATTTTTGAAATTTGAATCAAAAATCAAAAGGATTTGAATTTGATGTCATAAAATATGCAATATAGCGTGATTACATATCCTTGATAAGACTATCTAGCGTAGATCATTTAGCATCGTTCGTATAGATTATCAGTTACACTCATACACAGGCAATTCATAACTCTACTCCAAATCTCATTTTGAAACGAGTGACCGATTGAATCAAACAACATAATGTTAATGAGGTAATAATCTTCAGCATGTTGATCAAATGATATGGGAATTTCCGGAGATGGGCGACGAAAAATATGATAACACAATTCAATCCAAACAACGGTCGGAACTGTCTGCTACGTTGACATGTTTATAGCAATGGCAAATGTATATTGCATATTTGCGGTGTCATAAGGAGATCGATCAGGAGCTTTTCCGTTATGTCTGTCATTTCACTAGAAAAAAATTAGTGCACAATAGACAATATTACCATAGACAATAATTTATGAATGTAAGGAATGAGATTGATTGTTTACAAACGAATTTTTTAAATGTTGTTTACCCGTTCTCTGCCATGTACTTAGATATGTATTATATATACATTAAAATATGAGACAGCAGTTTAGAAGCGTAAAACGTGTGGACATGGATTTGGTTTTCATCAGATCTGGCAAAAATGGCTGTTTCGTGAAAACAGTGTAGTCTTGGGTAACTGCTCTTACTTTTGGAAATAATTCAAAAGCGTTTACATCCGCGGTGTTACGGGATACGCACAGTAAGGGCCGAAAATTAATAACGTGTGACAACAGTTACATCAATGGGTACACTGCGAAGATAATGTTCACATTTTAATGATTCAGAAATTTCAACTGTCCAAGTTGATCGAAACAATTTATTAAAACACATTCCCAATACTATCTCGTAAATATATGATACATGTAAGTGGGGTAACATTAACCTATATAAATCTCGAATCAAAATATTACGTTAATAATTAATTCATACTATACTGCCTTATTAAACTCGTGAAATCTGACTATAAGTATTTTGGTTTTTAATGAATATAAATTCCTTATGCTGTTGTCTTGCGATTAATGGAAAACGTAAAGCTTGACATTTTCTGAGAAAATTGATTATTATTAGTGGAATCACATCTAATCGAACAAGAAATAGTGCAGCTTTCAGCATTAATCATTTATTAGTGTAAATCTATAATGAGTTAAATTTGGATTATTGAGATTTTGTACGCTTCCATGTATTTTGTCACTAACGACCCGGGTTTCGCCTTTCGGCATCTTCAGGCATTCGTGTGCTCGAATACCTGAAGATTCCGAAAGGCGAAACCCGGGTCGTTAGTGACAAAATACATAGAAGTGTACAAAATCTCAATAATCCAAATTTGATATTGAAATTCCATCAAGCACCCTCAGTCGATGTCTTAAATTATATAACGAGTTAATTATGAAAATTATTTTAACTTGTATGGCTTCCATACGAAACATATTGGACATAGCGTTTACCTTGAGCGAAAACTATTTTGGCTGGTTTCTCGCACTTGCCTAAAATATATATCATACTTACTAGTGATTTTTTTTAAATAAAACACTATTTGTTTCGTACTACTTCCACAATTTTTATACCGATCATGACCGGTTTCATTCATCGCGAGTAACTGATCATTGTAAAACTGTGGAAGTAGTACAAATCAATTTATGTTTTATTTTTAAAATATAATGCGTTTCCACTAAGAATTGACAGTTATGATACTTGTGATTTTTTATTTCACGAAGTAAAATATCCAAAGAGTACATCTTGTCTACATTGCTACTATAAACATCATGAACATATCCAATAGAAAACCATTTCGTAGCCAATAAAACTTTTGGTTATTTAATGTCAAATCACTATCCAAACTAAAGATTGGCAGCAGACAGTTAATGAATATTTTACACATCACTTAAACGATACAACACCGGATCGATCGAGTAGCATTCCAATAATTCCTCGTCAAGTAAAACGATCAGTTTACGGAATTCCTCTAATGGAATCCTTCAAATTCCACGATACATATTTATATGCGTACCTTTCATGTGGAATTTATTTCGTGATAGTGACTCGGCAGGGTTGCTAAGCCGCTGTAATATTAGATACCCGAGACAGTGACGTAAAAATTCGTTTACGTGAAATGTCAAACTGTCTCGTTTAACGGGCGCTCGTAAAAATCAAGTTTTACGACATGCGACTGTAGCCTTTTATTTTTATACAGTTCTTTTTGTTCATTGTGATTCTTTTAATTATTCCAGCAGTATCCATAGCCACTTATTGTTGTTATTGACCAGTCATAAACAAATGAATGACTTATGCAGCAGTGTTTCTAAAAAAATGGTCATCTAAATATTTTTATTTTAAAAAATAAAAGACAATTTGTTTGTACTACTTCCACATGTTTATAATGATCAGGAGCGGTTTTGCTCATAAATAGCATTATCAATTGATAAAATACAATTGTAACACGGCTATTTATATAAAATTAAATGTTAACAATTAAAAGCTATATAAAACAGTTGGTTCATGAATTAAGACAAGAATTTACATGAAATTAAGCAAATTATATATTAACGAAATTAAATACTATACAATTAAAATGTTAAAGTCCTCTTAAAAATCAATAATACCAATCTGAAATCAAAAATAAAGTTACATTAAAAATCCATTAAATGAGCAAACTTTTATTGAGTTTAATTAATGCTTAAATATTCACTAAGCAAAACAGCAGGTTGGGAAATTTTTAAAAGAAATTAGTGAACCATTTAAAAATAATGGAAAACAAAAAGACTATTTAGATATAGGTCAGCTGATCAATTTTTAAACTTAGTAACTGTTTTTTAAGAAACTCTGTTTTTTGCAATTCTGTTGTTAATAGGCCATAATGCATACATTGCTGTTGAAATTGTGTGTAAAATCAGTACATATACACAATTAGTGTACCTAATCAAATAGTGGTCGGTCTATTTAGACCGCGTTATTCTAAAGAGGTGTGAAAAATCCGTACAAAAAGAGAATCTGGTAGATATTCAACCATTCCTAAATTTTTGAATGTATCTGTTGAGAATATATTCGCATATGCGATTTGCTCACTATACTCGTGCAAACTCTGTCTGTTGTATTGCATATCCATCATTATTATATTCTATGACGTCAACGGCTAGACCTACACATTGAAGACTATCAAACGTTATGCCATATTCAATGTGGAACAAGTATAATATAGTATATATATAATTTATTTAGAGCTATAAAACCGTTTATGAAAAATCAAACAAGCAAAGAATCACCGCCGTCAAATTTACTTTGTTTTGCCTTAATTACCCTTCAGAAGTGACAGTGAAACATAAATTGTAAATGATTTATTAAAAATAAATAGTAAACAGCTGCAAAGTTTCATGATAACTTAACTAATTATCATTGGATAACACGTTAATTCGCCTTGCGCGAATAAAAAATAATGCATTCCAAGATTGTAATATAATTATTTACATTATTAAACTACACCACTGTACCGTCAACTTTAATACTAAGCTGCAGGTTCATTTCCAATAACGGTTACACTAAAGAGTGTTTTATTTCTGAATTATCAACCTTTATATAAAAAGCGAATAGTTAAAAAAATCACCTGTCTTGATTTATATACTGTCTGTAACGAAAATTGCGCTCGTTCACGATACGCAGTCATAGAGAGAGAGAGTGTGTTATTGTGAATTTTGAGTGAATAGTGACAGGTTGAACTGCCACCTGGTGTATTATATGACTTGTCATACTAATACAAACTAACACTACTTTATAATGTTAACGGTGGTTTAATATTTTTTTCAATCAATTTTCTGAAATAGTTAACTAAATGGACGTTGAATAATCAAGATCGAAAAGCCATTTTTCATGTCTATTTATGCAGACTAACAGAAACTCCAATGAAAACATAATTCAATTAAAATTGATTCATCTATTGAATATTCATTGAACATGATGAAATATTGAAGTGATGTTCAACGTTTACAAAAACCACTTTACGCTCATTCACTCTTTGACACGGGCAGATTGTAGCCCTCAACGGGTATCGATAACTCTGTCTGTTTTGGTAAGCCTTTGAAGATGAAAAGACAAAAGTTAAACGGCTGTACGTTGCTAGCAAAGGAAAGCTCATACTGAAAGAATTAATCGGCCACCCCTTTCTACGCCCTTTGTACTCCTCGCTACCTCAAAAGCCTTTGACTCGGTTCCTTTGATTTTTGTTTTTAATGTCACCCATCCATCCGTGGTCTTTGCTGCCGGTCGCCACCCGAGTTCTTCCAAACCCTCTCAAAAGATGTACGTTCCAGATAAGGTTTGGAGTGCAGAATTATTTATATGATAAATGGTATATTAAAAAATGTACTATATTTAAATCAATCTCTTTTATTTGATACTTTTTAGATGGATAAAGATCTCCATTTGATTCTGCCATATAAATATTGTCATATTATTAAAATAAATTCACCAAAAATATGGGCTTAGAAGATAATTTTTCGCTTACTAGTGTAAGAAGCCTAAAATAAGCACACACGTAGCATACAGTTGATATTGATTATCTTTAAAACGCCATGTTTTGTTGTGATATGTGACTCAAGTGTGTCGCTTTTCTATAACGGAATGTTATTGTAATAACTTTTTTTAACCATATCCGCTCCCTATTCGGAGCATATGGCCATCACGCGGCTCCTCCAAGTTTCTCTGTCCCCCGCCAGTCTCCTCGCTTCCTCTCAGGTCATCCTCCAGGTAGCTCCGCCGAATACATCCTATGGATTCTCATCAACGACCTTCCAGGGCGGCGGAATCCATCTGGTTGGTAAAAGAGACAGGCAGGATTCAAGCTCCCCTGGGGCATCCGCAGCACGTGTCCAAGCCAGGTCCATCGTCGCTTTTTTATTTTCGACGTAATAAGAGGCTGGTCCGTCCGCTCTCTTACCTCCGAGTTCCTGACAAAATCAAACCACCGTACCCCTAGTATTCGCCGCAAACATCTGTCTTCAAAGCAAAGTATACGGTTACCCTGTGTCTTGGTGAGGTGCCATGACTCGCAACCGAACAGCAACACCGTCAGTATGCATGGGTTGAATAAGTGGCACTTGGTTCTGACCGAGTACAACCCAGACTTTCCGCATTGGGTTAAAATTTGTCCCAGCTATCCCTAATCGGATTGTGAAATCTTTACGTGGATTGCCATCTCCCGTGATGTGTAAACCCAAGTACTTTGCTCTGCAGACTGTTCGTTGATATCTGAATACCCTATACAGATTTGTCAAATATGACAGCGTCGTCAGCGTACTCGAGGTCGCAAGCCTCAGATTGGGGGCAACGGTCACACCTCGGTCGGGTGGAATTGACTTCCTCAGGATGAAGTTGAAGATTATTATGAAGAGGAACGGAGTCAGAATACAGCCCTTTCTGACCCCGGTTGAGACGCCAAACCATTCTGTCGTTACGTCGCCGATTCTAACACAGCAGTCACTGCCCTCGTGCATGCATTTGATGATGGCGATAACCTTGGTTGAGTTTTAATACGTCCCATAGGGAAGGCCGATGCGGACTATCAAAGGCCTTCTCGTAATCAACGAAGCAACACGCCAGCGAGCTGTTGAGTTCGTTGCTTTGCTGGAGAAGGCATCTCCGGCATGCCCCGGTAGTTGTCGTAGCAGAGTGGGTAACCATTTTTGTGAATTCTGATGACGTCACCGTTGACCCAGTCTCTCGGACAGCACTCCTACTCCCACACCTTACTGAGAAGTAGGTGCAAAGGCTGCAAGAGCGCCTCCAAGCCATATTTGAGAAACTCTGGGTGTATACCATCCATGCCCGGCGCCTTCCCATTCTTTAACCGCTGCACAGCAGAGGTGATCTCAGCGTGAGCCGGTGCATGGTCGGGCATGTTTGGCGCTCGGGGGAAATCAACAAGTACGGATGTACGGATAAATAGTATCGTTGTATCATTTCTGCTCGCTGTCACCTCTGCTGCTTCAATCTGGTTGTCCATGAGTCGACGTTTATCGAGTCGCACAGATTTTTTACTATCTTATCTTGGTACCGATGGTCTGTCCGGCGATACTCGATCCGATGTGGGTCTGTCTCACTGTCACTCAGTGCTTTAAGCTTCGCTCTTTCTTCAGTTTTTCCCCACGTGTCGTCGGACATCCACTTTGGCTGCCCACTGCTCCTGACTCCTAGCACCTCATGAGCTGCTAATGCAACTGCATCTTTGATGCTGGACCATTCCGATTCGATGGTGTCGCGTTGGTGGTTTTTCCGGTCATGCACACAGTTGGTGACAGTCTTTCTCACAGTGACGTCGAAATTCAGCCGAATTCGAGGAAATTGCAGTCTCTCGACGTCGATCCTCTTTCGAGTCGGGGGCCGTACTGTACGTCTAAGTCTGAGACGGATTTTGCCGACAAGCAGCTCATGATCGCTGTATATGTCGGCACTTCTATAGGTTCGAACATCGAGAAGTTCCCTTTGGTGAGTCGTGTTGTAGAGAAAGTGGTAAATTTGTGCTTTTGTGCGACCATCAGGAGAAGTCCACATGTATTTGTGGATGTCTCTGTGGGGGAAGATTGTACCGCCAACGGTGAGCTCATTCATAGTTGCAAACTCGATGAGTCTCTCACCGTTGTCGTTAGCTTCACCGAGGGCTTGCCTTCCCATCACTGTGGGGCCAAGCAAACGATCCGTTCCCACCCTTTCATTGAGGTCCCCCATTACGATCACGCGGTCCCAAAGGGGGATTGTGGAGACGGAGAGAGATTCATAAAAAGCATCCTTTCCTAAAAGGCTCAACCCGGTTTTTCTGTCAGGGATTTCCTTCCCTTAGCCAGAAGACCGGTTTTAAGGCACCGGAAGGTTCTCCTTTTGCCCACTGCTATTAGCTACAGCCAAAGCTGCGTTGCCCGATGGTCGCCGCGGGGAGGCCAGCAGATGGACTTGCTGGGTTAAACATTTTCCATCATTTACTGTGTGCACATCCACTGACATCGATGTGCTCACATGGGATCCTCCAAAGATTGACCATCAACTACGTATGTAACGTTGTAATGACTACGATATAAAAAATAAATAAAACAAACTTATATCGTATTACGTATGCACTTAATATATATGTAATACGAAAATTATGAAGAATATTAAATATACTCTCTTCCTTCGTTAAATTTGAAATAAATGAATTCATTGCCCAATAATTATGTCTTAACAACCCCAATTAGTGACATGCGTTTGATAAACCAAATGAGAATAATATTACAGCTATGGCGTCCCATATATCTCACGAGAGCTTTTCAGAGACTGACTTCATGCAATGCTTTTATTCCCAGTCTGCGGGCTTTTGCGAACAGAATAAAGAATAAGTGGGAAATAATTCTCGTTGCCAGGAACAATTTGGTACAAAGCTCTGAGTTCATGTCAAACAAAGGATTAAGTCCAACGTAAACGCTCAAACCGGGTATGTTATTTTTATATGTTCCACCGTGGAGCGTAGAGCGTAGAGGACAGGGACAGCGCGTCTACGCCAGTGGCCTGCAATCACAAAGCACACCAACTCATTGAATTATAAGGTACTTCTATGCTTGAGCTACATCGGCACTACATTTTAATTAATGAGTGTGGTGGTATGTTTTTCAATGCTTAAAATTATATGATAAAACATATATATCGTCAACACTATGTATAGAAATATCACTAATCTGCTTACTGATAGAGCTGCATGATTAATTTACTGAATAAGTTTTTACAGAAAATTTTAATTTTAATTTTCTACTATCAATGCCGATTTTTTTTAAATTTAAATTAATTGAATATTCTCAATTAAATTTGTGGAAATAAAAAAATTATCACACCAACAAGTGGGTGGCAATTTTATAAACAACGAAATTGGGTCCTTGTGATTGCTCCAAACATTATGTTGAGGAAATTACAACTAATATAAATCCCCTTTCGATAAAAAAATAAACGATGTTATGTATAAGTATGCATATTTTTTTAAATAATACAGTTGATGGATAATGGAGACAACAATATTAACAGTTTTTAAAACGATTCATATTTTTTAATAATATTAAAATGCATCATTAATAAATAAATTTATACGTTTAATTCATCCAATATTTGGGAGTAATGATTGGTAAAAAAAAATCACTCAGAGGATTCTTAGCCGTAGTCAAATGTACTATGTACATTTTTCAGTTGAAAGCTTCTGGGCTACGCCATTAGCAAAGTGGCTACGATTTGAGGGTGTGTGAAGTCAGGCAGAAAAATAAAAGAAAATGTTTTCATGCGACATCTGGGTAAAGTAAGCCGTCTGAATAAGACGTCAAATGTTCCTTTTTAAGTTCATATCTTGCGACGGAATATTATATTTAACCAAACGTTTTGAAAAAATCATGTAACCGCCCAGAATATAAATCATGTATGACATATTTTAATATACTTAAAATTGATAACAATTTTTTATTCCAGTGCATGTGGGAGGCACGTCTAATGAGAAGCCTGGAATTAAGGATTAGTAACAAAGCGTGCCTGTGAATAGCCAAGATATAATTAGTATGTATGTCGAAATTTACAGACAGATTAAATATTTAATATAAAATTAAATTAAAAATTGATAACTTAGTTATTCCACTTGGTTTATCACTAACGTGACGCGTTTCGCCTCTTTAAGAAGCATCTTCGTTATCAATTTTTAATTTAATTTTGTATTAAAAATGAACTTTCACAAACAATCCATAGAAAAAAAAGAGTAAATATTGATTAATTATTAAATTAATAAACAAATACTGAATTAGATATCTTACTCGGTAAAAAAAACAAACATACATTATATGTATTACTATTTTTAATTTCGTCTTCCTATTTGTGTTAAAATATAACAAAAAGCTATATGTTTATTTCATTATGTGACACTTAATAGTTTATAATATTACTATGTATTAAAAAGTGAATGGTCTTCTTTTAGATTCTAAAAAACGGGGCGTAGCAAAAGCGATTAGCTAGCCACTAGTCATGTCCTAGCCCTGTCCATCTATGCCTACCTATCTTTGAAAAATAGTGGTTGAGCAACTGAGTAAACAAGCAGTTCGCGTAGAAAAAAATTTCTGTTGAGATATCTCCAGTAGGAGAGCATATTCTTTAAATTGGGAGCCGACATGGTATAGAAATATATGTTAAAATAAAAATCGAGTATTATATTCAAATTTAACAATCGGACTGATATATTACTAAGAAGTGGGCAACGCTTCAAAAAAATATTTTATTACTTATTTCCTGTGTGAGACATATATTTGCAGGTTTTTAAAAACATGAAATGAATAATCATTAAAATTTACTTTAACGAATAGAAGCTTAATATGAATAGAAGCTTTGATGATTGGTTTCGATTTGCAAAAATACATACCCTTGTATATCAATAATTGAAACGCTGCTGATTTTTTTTCTAAGTCTAGTAAAGTATAATTTAACGTAATAAGTGATCGTATATTTTGAAAATTATATTGCTTGCTTAGTCACTCTCCATAATTAATTCGATATGCGAAAGCATGCACGATGAGACACGTGCGAAAGTGTTTACATTTGACAATATCAAGATGAAGTAGCCTTCCACCATGTCTGCCCACTACTAACCTCACACAGGATAACTCGTCTGAAAACTACAGAGTAAACAAAGAAACCTTCAATCTTGGTGGCACCCTCGACAGTATAATGCAATAATTTAATGAGATGCGGGAAGGTTAACGGTTAGTGATGGATGTAAAAATATATCTTTTTATTTTTTTAAAAATAAAACACTATTCATTTGTACTACTTCCACATATTTATAATGATCAGGACCGGTTTCGCTCATCGCGAGCATTATCAACTGATAAAAATACAAACATAACAGGCTTATTTATATAAAATTGAGTGTAAAAATGAAGGTATATAAAACTGATGGTTCATGAACTGAGACAAGAAAATACTGATTAGCAAACAAATTATACATAAATCAAATGAAAGAGTCTACAATTAAAAGGTTATGGACCTCTTGCAAATCATTAAATACTAATCTGAAATCACAAATATAGCTACATTAAAAGTCCATTTAGCTGAAAATTTTTAATGACGTTACTAAAATAATATACAATAATGAATCAGGGAAGTTATAAGAAAAAATTAGAAAAAAAAAAAAACTGGTTCACAATTTTGAGGGTTACATCAATTGGCTAAAACCCCGTCGATAATAAGAAATCAAATCAATGGAAACGTCATGAATGTTTACGCCTTATGTTATAACGACAACATTGTATTATATTATGACAAAATGGTAACACTACCTTACGGAAAAAATGTTGTGGGATGTAAAAATTATTTCATGTGAGGTGTTTAATTAATTTGAAACCTTAAATTCATTATTTTTTCTCAACCGTTATGTCCACGCCATTTTTTTCGTACCATTTTGCCATTAATGTCTAATTATTTCGCTTTACATAATTATCGCAAGGCCATTATTTTAATTTACACTTTTCCTGTATTCCTCAGATAACAATTGAATGCCTTTTAAGTATTGTGATAAACAATTTTGAAATAATAAATTGATTCGGATTTATAATTTCAAGTGATCTCTTGAAAACCGTAAAATGATATGGGAATAAAATAAACGGTGATAATATAATGATATGTTATATAATGTTAACAAAAAATTGCTCCAGCTTCTTTATTTTACAATTATTTTTGTTGCAATAAAAAATACAATGATAACAGCACAATGTTAAGTAGTAAGATAAAACATGATTCAATTTTTCATCTCTCACGAAAAAATCATCAGTGGCGTTCCTGGACTGCTCATTGTTAAAAACATCGCCACTCTCTACGTATAATCGCGTAACTCAGTTCTATAGGTAGGCATAAAAAACATTAGGAAAAGTACCTAATTCAACGTTTTTTTGTAAAGTATAAACATGTAACTAGCCACTTATACGATCCAATGTCCAATCTCGTATTTGTAATATTTCAAAAATTATAATTTTTCAGCTAAACTTTTAAAGATTTAAAATAATAACGTTGTCCCAATTTTGAAGAAGATATATGCAGCCGTTACTTTTCAAATGCGTTTTGAATCTTTGAGACGTTCTCCTGTGAATTGTCATGTTTGCAGATACGGGACTATACGTAGGGAGTGTCGATATATTACATAAGAAACTTACGCTTTAAAAAGTAAATTACGGCAATAGGTAAATTATATATTAATCTTAAATTAAATTAAATTAAATTATATATTAATCGTTATAATATTATTACCGTTTCAAAATATGATGTTTTATTACTGTTATTTATATCTATGTATCATAAGTACAAGGTATAACTGCTAATAAGGTTCATATTAAGTAATAAAATTCAATGCTGTTAGAATTTTTATTAAATATTGAATAAATTCTTTCAACAGTCCTAATTGGTAGACATCTATGCTCACAGGTTGAGAAACTTACAAAAAAATACATTAGAATGAAACTTCGTTGATAGATTTTGAAAAATAAAACACAATTCGTTTGTACTACTTCCACATATTTATAATGATCAGGACTGGATTCACTCATCACTATAAATATGTGGCAGTAGTACAAATGAATTGTGTTTTATTTTTTAAAATATAATGTTTTTCCACCAAGAATTGACAGTTAACACCTTAAAAGTGATTCGTTGATAGAGTTCACCAGTTATTTTTTTGTAAAATTGTAGTTAACACGCTTTTTCAAATTAATTTATTCTTCTTATAAATTACTGTGTACCGTTTGCCGCCACAAAAAAGAAAAAAATTAGCATTATTATTGAAATGGATAATTAAATCCCGCTGGGATAACCTGAAAACAAAGTATCAGGTAATCGTTTTTCAGCAATACTTAATTAGCTATTATTTACAATTAATTTGGATAAAAAAATATATTTTATTAAATGAATTAATTTTAGTGTAGGTATGAATTTGTTTTGTAGTAAAACTATTATGAAGTACTGCTTCTGTTCTATTTACCTGAGCACGACATTGAACTTCAGGTAGGGCGACCCCCTAATAAAATAATACACTGAGGTGAAACGGTGTGATGCAAATGATGTGACTGGCGGTAAACATCAAACGGCAGGGGCATAGAGGCGGAGAGGGGAGTAAAGCTAATCGGCGGCATATCATCAAAGACCCGAGCCTCTGTGATCGCAGCCTCGAGCCTCACTCCGCCCCACCCTCACTTTCTTGGGCTCGCTTCAGGCAGTTGATTTAATAGACTTTTAAAATATCATAAATAAGTCATAACATAATAATAAATCAAGGAATGAATTTTTATACTATCAAGATGCTTATGACCAAACATAAGCGATATCTGTATTAGTTTTAATTTTGCTTTAAACATTAGTCAATCACGAATATTATCTAGGCCCTAGGATATACTATTGTACAATAGAACAAAATCATTAAATAAAAACAAAGAGAAATCATATTAATTTATTATAATATATCTACTAATATATCATAATATTGATATAGTATGATATATTAGTTAATTCACGGATTTGCTACATAGTGCTTGAAATCGATATAAGCGAAAATCGTCGTGGCTTGAAAGCCATTTTCATTTACAAAGATTCTCGTCGTCATGTAGAATAAATCATGGACTTAAATAACGAATATTTTATAAACCAACTAAGCAATGCAATACCGATTTGCAGACTTTCTTTAAAATCTAAAAATATGTTGTTTATAAGCCCGATTATGGAGCAAACTCTATAGAAAATCATAAATTGTTTTAAAATGCATAAATCGTTATGATGCAAAAATTACAGTATTCATCTAAAATCTTTGTGAGTTCATATTAATTCATCTTAGTAGTAGGAGAGTTTAGCTGCACTGACTGAATACAAGTCGGTTAGAGAGCTCTGCGTTTGCAACATGCAATAATACTGGTAAATGAATTATTCGTTACGTTACGCGTTATTTCATTAGAAAGCTCTTTGCCAGCAATTTTAGTGGAGCGTAGAGTAGAGCTAGTTTCACCGATTTCCTTTTGACAAGACGTCTACAGGCTTGGCTGTCTTGGCAAACTAAAACACAAATTTGCATCTCGTCGAATATAATATACAATTATCTAGGGACAAGGCGCCTCAATTTATAATATTTAGTTAAAAAGATACAGAACTGCTTTTCATATTACAGTTAACTTTTATCTCATACAGTTAGTCATTCTAAAGATTCATTTCATAGATATTGACTGAGGGTGCGTGACAGAATTTCAATATCAACTTTTAAAAAATCAGATTCTATTTTATTAATTATTTCCAAAATTTAACACTCCTTTTCTCCCAAATAGTTAAGATATCATACATTTAGTTAATGCACACGACTGTAAACCCGTTTACTCGTGTTTACATGACGAAAAAATCCGTTTCTATCCTATTTCTTATATTGCCTTTTAATAAAATTTTGACACATACATTTAAAAATCAAAATTATTGATGTCTCTTGTGCTACGTTATAATCTAAAAGCAGGAATTTCATTTACCGAGTCTTAGTTGAAGCAGAAGCTTACTTGTATATTGATAAAAGCTGTCATCGCGTAGTTTTTGGAATCGATTTATTATATGTTAAATTTATGACACTTCACACCAACTGTTCGGAATATTTACTTAAAAGCGAAAAGATGTGAAAAATGATTAAAGGAAGGGTTCAAATAAAAGGATTTTCACAGGATTCGGCAGCTAATTTGCGAAGATCCATATTCCATATATTATTATCAATATTGATAACTATTATTGATATTCTATTTGAAAAGTATCTATAGGCTAAATGCATCGTGAGATTTGTATTGTTAATATAGGTATTGGTCAATGTACATACCAAACATTAATAAGGTGAGAGGTTGTTAAGGAACTGATCGAGGAGTGGGGGAAGATAATTACTCATTACTTGTGTAATGCTATGTATGTGCTTTTATCCACTTCCAGTAAACGAAACAAAAATTTACATACGTTACTATGTGTAGCACCGTTGAGAGCAGTGTTGTAGTGGAGGGTATACGGAGGTGTACACTGAATATGTACTTTCTGCTATATTCGTAGAAATGTTTAAATCGAAATAATCTACCATCAGAACAAAAATAAATTGTTTTTCCTAAACGTATTGTAAATATTCATTTAAGCTCATTTTTCAATTTATAATTCACAGTACGAAAAAGTACAATAAGGGAATATTTTGTAGGATATAATTATATGGTAAGCTATATTGCACACAGTGGGTTACCGTATACTCTCTGCGAAGTTTACGACTACAGCACTGGTAATAGCAATAAAACTCGAAAATAGATTTAACCAAATGAATAAAATATATGTATTTTATTTTGCATAAATTATTGAAATTAAAAAATAATGAAAATTTCTTAAGCTAGTATAATGTCAACTTTCATTGACGTCAATATAATAAAGCTTCGCAAAGCTTTTAAGTTGTCAGACTGACGATAGCGAAGTTCGCGTGAGAGCTCCTCAAGAATGACACTTTACAAATGTGACGTCTCTGCCTTCGTAGCCTGACGAAGTTGATCTGGTGCAATCGCATTAAGTCGACTATATCTGATATTTTATCAAGCGAAATGTCGCGTTAATTTATATTGAAACAAATTATTATCATGCTAGTAAAACGGTGTATTCTGGTTTATTGGATCTAACTAATACATACAAATTTATTTAATGTATAATAACTTGTGGGCGTCCGTGGCGCAGTTGGTAGCGTCGCTGGCTACGGTTACGGATGTCCCGGGTTCAATTCCCGGTGCTGAAGGTTTTCATAAATTGATCATTTAATCGATTTATGGATTTCTGTTCGAAGTCTGAGTCCTCCCTCCCACCCATCCAATCCTCGCAGGACGTAGCGAGAGCGATTAGCTAGCCACTAGTCCTGTCCAAGCCCTATCCATCTATCCCTACTCTCTTCGAAAAAAAAAGGTTGAGCAACTGAGTAACAAGCAGTTCTCATAGAAAAATTCTGTTAAGATACCTCCATTAGGAGACCATATGCTCCACACTGGAATAATGACTGCAGCGAAATATAATAATATAATAATGGTATTTCCAAAGAATACGAAACAAGTATTGAAGATATCACAATGATTCTTTTTTACATCTATTTTAAAATCCTTACAATGACCTGTATTCATTATGCATAAATAAAAAAATTCGCTTGTTGAATGTTTCAATTATTTAAATATAGTTCTACAATATTTTCACAATGAAACAATGTATTGAAAAAAAATGTGTTTTACGTTTTCAAATATTTTCAATTCATAATTATTATGTTATTTAATTTATCGTTACAATCCTGGGTAAGCTTAACATCAACAGAATCCACCTGTCCATAAACATTATGAATTATGTCTGTTTTCAGCTGTATAGTTTTCTACTTGTGTCAACGTCTCAGATTAGCCGATACATGTGTCAGAGATTATTTATAGTGAAAAATGAATTGTACATTCGATTCGTACTCTTATGTCCAGGATTATAGTGATTTCTGACTTAACAAATGTCTTTCTAAATGTGCATTTATTATCCTAAAGACCTGATAGAGATAGACGTTTAATGAATGAGAATAGATATGTATAAAATCAAAACATTCAGTGAATCATATTGCAGTTATACCAGACTTTTTCAATCGAATCTCCATGAGTAAGTACCTACTTCATTTTGTTATCACCCATTTACACATAAAACTATTTTTATAAAAAGAGACGGATTTAATTTTCACAGTCGCACACACAATATTTTTTTATTGTTTTATAAGCACTCTACGTATTTAGATTCTAGTAGCATTTTCTTTTTCAGTTTACATTATGATGCCTGTTTTATACCATGGATATGACTCAATAGTACTGTTGTAAGGATGTGCGATGTTACGTTATTTTACATGGTATTTTAAGTAGCTATTGAACTGCACTATGTTAGGTACAAATTGAACCACCCTTTTATAATAGTGTTATCAACAGTCTTGCTTTCTGGCATAGCAACTAAACTAAAAAAATGCATCTGTTGAACCAGGTCAAATAGATCAAAATCATAGAATAACAAACCCATTAAAATATGTATAATATAACGAATACAGTTTACTTTTTTTTATCATTTATTTATTCTCAGCCTAACGTATAACACACAAAGACATTGTCTCTGTTCATATTTTAATTGAATAACAAACAGTTATAATCACCAAATTACTATCACTCATCGAGGGACAAAACAGTACGAGTAATGCTTCTCATAGAAGCTTTCAAATTATTACTATAATTAAATTCAAGACACAGTTATATTATATACACAATTTTAACATAGAATAAAACGTTTCATATATATTATACAATTTTAAATATATTATAATAAAATCTATATTCATACTTAATTTAGCTTTTTTTGTTGTTAAAACACATACCTACTCTGGCAATAGAATAAATTATAAGTAAACTTTATTCATGGTTTAGATGGCGTTAATAAAACAATCAAAACCTTACACTTCAAAGAAACCAATGCCAAGAATGATAGATGATACAATCGTGATAAGCACATCAATCATCTGGTCTCAAATGACCATTGCACAATAAAAATCTGGAAATATCTGGTGCTTATTGACTTATCCTCACAACTTAGACTTTTTCACTGAGAGTAAATAAATTTGAAATATTTCCGGTGAATATAAAAAAGAAAAACTAATACAAATACATTCCCACCTATGTGTCAGCGCTGGAAGTATTGACACGCGAATAAGATCAAAGACGCCGCTCTCAGCTGCTTCGGCGGGGCCTTTACTAATAGAACCCGCGGACTTTTAGATCATAAAACCGGTTTTAAAATAACACCATCGGGGCCGCATGCTGTATACTATTTTATTTTAGTTTGATTATATTAGACAGCGTACTCTCGATTCAACAGTCTTTATTTAATAATACCAGATTCGTAAACGCCTTCTATATAAAATAAAATAAAATCATTGATAACATGCTAGATAAATTCTAGTCTTGAATACCCTATAAATTTATACCATATCAGAGTGCCCTGTAGTTGAAACTTATGATACCGGTCTATTATTAAAAATAATAGAGAAGAAAACTCGATGCCTCGATATAACGGAATAATGCGTGCGAGGATGTGTCCGCTAAGGCTGAAAATATGTACGAATATTTACATAGGTTTTTTTTTTTTAATTTAAGATATTGACTGAAGGTGCAGGGTGGAATTTCAACATTCAATTTGAATCGTTCAAATTAGAATTTTTGTGAATTATTTTAGACTGGTAGTATTGTCGTACTACCAGAATGGCAATAATTCGCAGTCGCTACTATAATACCCATCATACATTATGTTTGTATAATTCAGTGTAAGCTCTTCCCTCGATAAAGTGATCATTCTCTCAATACATGGAGACGTTTTCATTATTGACAGTGCACAACATTTACCTGTTTATAAATGAATGTACGTGCCGAAGGGTTTGATTAAAATGACGTTTATATCGCATTTATAGTAGGTATAATAAAAATAATGTATACCTACTGAACGTAGTAAATTATCGAATCTATATATTGTCATTTTTGAAAACATGACTTGTCTCCTCGACTGTTTATTTTATTAGTTTCCAGTATTTCATTAATTTACATTAACCGCATTAAAAAATAATTAATACGTCTTAAATGCGTACAATTTCTTGCGGCATGTGTACGACCGCACATATTGAAATTCCATATTATATAAACTTTTACTACTAATTGTAGACGTCTCAACACAAAATACCTCAATTTACTTACAGCATAACGTAGTACTCGAATGTTCTGCATTTTACCATTACCACTGTTAGAACTTGTAACTATATCAGTGTTACTCAACACATATAAGTACCTCATATGAAAAATATTTGTAACAAACATAAAGCACAATGACCACATTATTTTTTTTCCAAGTTATATGTGTAACATAAAATACATATTTAGTAACGAAAGTCAAAATAAAAATAGTTTTACTTATTGTTTTGTTTTTATTGTATGCAGCATCATTTGTTTTTAGAAATTGTTAACTATAAAATTATGATACAAGGCATAGGGACGTTTGAAGCATTGAAGTAGGACATGACACAAATAAGGCTGAGAAACACTGAACTATGTCTTTATGTATAGCGGAATCCAGTGGCTCATATTTTTATAAATTCTCACTATTTTCGGGAAATTTTATATCAAACGTAAATTAATTGAAGTGTGATAAAAAAATTTGTCGCAAATTTTGCTACTGTGGCTCTTAGCAAGTTGACAAGTCTGACGAGACGAGTGCCAGACCGACCACTCGTAGCCATAATGCTGTGATGATGGAGACGGGCATAACGTTAGCACTTGAATTGTGATCATTAATGCTAGGCCAGGTGAGTCACGCACAGAAACTGATTAAAACCAGATCATGATAATACCCATCATTAGCGTCGGTATATTTATTAAGTTCTAATATAATTACCTCAAATCCTAAATATATACACGCTAGTACTAACTTAATTGAAGGAACTACGTATAAATACAGGGAATTATTTCATAGTATAAAGATTGTCCAAATAATTATATAAGTATAATTTAAGACATCGACTGAGGGTGCTTGATGGAATTTCAATATCAAATTTGGATTATTGAGATTTTGTACACTTCCATGTATTTTGTCACTAACGACCCGGGTTTTGCCTTTCGGCATCTTCAGGCATTCGAGCACACGAATGGACTCGAACTGATAGACAGTAAACAGTGTCTAACGTTTATATAGAAGATACAAATACGACAAATATTATTTACGAGGTAAGATATTATACGTCTGAGAGCCACACTGATACCTGAGTTAACATTTCGAGAATTGCCTTAATCCTTATTTTGTAAACAACCCATTAGCAGAGTAGCGAATTGCCGCTTTCCAACTTCTTTTAGAAATACCAGTGATTTTACAATTATAATAGCATTGTGGGTTTCGACGGGATGCAATTCGACGAAAGGGTAAATATATACAATCATTCCACGTTTAGTGACATCTGTTAGGTGTTTCAACGTATAGGATATAATAACGGAGAATTAGGAAGGTTCAGCTGCTCATTCAGAATTGGCAAGGAATTTAACTGGGCTCTATTGATTTCCAAAATTTCTTGATAAAATAATTTATGATCCCCCATGTTTTTATGTAACACGAAAGAAAACGAAGCGAAACCCTGGTCGTTAGTGACAAAATACATGGAAGTGTACAAAATCTCAATAATCCAAATTATATAAGTGTTTTTATATTTCAATGAAACACAGTAGTTGTACCTTCATACAAATTATATTTATTTCATGTCCTCAATACACGTTATATAATTTTTTTGGCAAAATCATTTGGAAATCCTTAGATCAATACAGGATCATTTGTATTTAAAAATGTATTTAAGTATCTATTCAGGGTACCAAATAGTTGATATTGATACGAGCACGATGCCTGTATCGTTCCTAGTTCCTCCCATGTCAAAATAAATTGATACATTATTTACAGTCAGACATATTATACATAGTTTTTTTTTTAAGTTAACAGCCCGTGATTTTTTTCCTGTAGTCAATGATTGGAAACAGATTTAATAAAAAATACGTAACATAGCAAAAACATTTATTTTAACATATTTATGAAAATGATTTGTCAAACACTTAATAAAATGGACATAATGAATTAATTGTAAAATTCCACGATGAGTATAATTAATCCAAATACGTATTTATCAAACATATTCATTAATCTTACATAAATAAACGAGGGCAAAATAGCAGACGTTATTCATTCACCTTGTCTACTTGAATTTTATGGAAAAATTTAGATTTAATGTGAGTGCAAATCGCGAAAAATGAATGGGTTTGTTTCACGGCCGAGGTAGCACGCTTAATAAATGGATTAGTAAAGGTAAATTTAGTAATAAAATAACCTATACTTCTTTTTGCCATTAGCTTTGTCGGCATATCTGTCGGCGACTCTTCAAAGACGTAAACATTACAGAAGTGATACAAAAACAATCAAATAAGAATGGAAATGAATGGATACAAAGAAGGAATTCGAGGGATCAATCATCAACTTGAGTTGCCACCTGGCCAATACTTTTCAAGGGAGCAAACGGTTTGTATGTACATATAACAAAATAGAACTAAAGTAATTTTATTGACGAATTATTGAAGAGTCGAATTCTCAGTAATAATACAAAGGCTGGGGGAGCTAAGAGAATCACTTGAAACATGAAAATAAAATCCGCGACTATTAATTAGTTAAAAAAAATTAATCAGAATTAACCAAGAATGAGTCATTTTTTTTACAGTAAGAAAAAATGAATTGGCGCGCCAGTCGCTAACCGTAACTTCAAAGAGAGAAGGATGCGTTTATAAGAGGACTAGTAGGTAGTTAAACGCTGTCAATACGCTGTTTCTAGGATCGGAGAAGGCGGCAATGGAGATATCACAGGCATCCTTATTTATGGATAGATAAATCAATTGAAAAACAATTTATGAATGTATACATTCGGAGATACGAACCTTACACTTACAAACCAGTAGGATGAAAGTTCAAGTATATTACCATTTGACTATAGTACCAGCAATACATTGGTAAACTACACATAAGTGTACCAGATCAAACCCTCTCCAGGGTGAGAAAAGAAGCAAATAAACTATATATTGGCTTGTGATTTTCCCCAAACCAAGTAATAAAAGTTAAGATATTTATTAGTCATATATTTATGTATGAAGCACGAATTTTCCCCCGACACAACGTTTTCCACGAATCTTTAACGTAATCACCGCATTTACCAGAGGATTCTTATGCGAAATCGGAAATTTTGTTGAATCAGCCGGATTCAATATCTGATTTTATAAATTTATTATTTGAAAATCATAGTTCATTTTAATTAAGCTCTCATTTGTTAAAGTGTCCCATAATTTCAAACACCGGCTGTTGACACGATAACAATTAAAATGATTCTCTAGAAATGAAAAGGATGCCACGATGAAAGAGAGAGGAATACTGCATCTCGTTCTCCGTGTATTCTTGCACGTTGCACCTTTAGCGAGTGCATCGAACCATATATTCCCAACTTCTTCTCAATTTAGATATAGAGCTTAATATAAAAAATAACTATTTTTTAATAATATATTTGGATAAATATATCAAATTTCTTCAAATCAACTACTTTCTGAGTGAAACTTTTCACAATCATTTAAATAAGTACCGACGCTTTGAACCATATCCGCTCCCTATGAAGACCATATCGCCAGCTGAGAACTGTAATTTAAGCTTCTCTTAAATCCCTAAAAACATGGAATTGTTAGACTATTTTCTGTTTGTAATCGTAAATAAAATTATGCTCATGCTTTCATTGTTTCAAACTAATTGAGTATATATCTAGATATGACTTTTTTTTTAATTAAGTTACCCCTATTAAGTGAATAAAATGATGTAGTATCTATTTACAATATTGTGAAAACAGTTTTTGTCTGTGGGTAGGAAATCATATTAAAGCGCTATTAAATAAATAAAATCCTATTAATAATGCATAATATATATATATTATATTTACGATCTTTTGAACTTTCGTCCTACAACATTGGGCGGTCAAGGGTTCAAATTCCCGATTGAAAAATTCATACTTTTTTTCAATAGATTTATGGATTTTTATCCAAAGGTATGACTTTTCCATAACTCTCTAGACTAGTCTTATTTATTTTAAATATTATATATAGTTTTATTAGAACCAATGAACGTTATTGAGAAGAGCTGTAACAGCTGAAGGTTTACTCGTTTACGGGATAAGGTAGATTGTAGAACAGCCGGCTGCAGAGCACAGACAGATAACTCTGTGTAATGGATACCCCTTTCCCTGCTCCGACCCTGTTCGATTGACGTTTGATGTTTACCGCGTTGCGCAGCAGTGTCCTGCAATGGACCGCACTCAGGATTGAAATCTAGAATAAAAGATATTGCTCTTTGGACGAGATTAGTAATAAATTTAGTAATACGAATTATCTTTATTTACTGTCAACACTAACTAATTTCTGTATATCTAATACATATCGTCAGATTAAATGTTTGGAAAAACCAGGTTTTCAAAAAGCTTTGAATTCACTAACTATTTCGGGTTTATTTCGTTAATTGCTAGATTTTGATAAAAACGAAACCCCGATTTTTATTATTAATTATGCAATTTTTGACCCCAATTATTTTTTTAGAATATTAAGAAACATGTTTAGAAGTGAGTAACATGTTTAGTTTACATATATTGGTAACATAAAGATGCTACAATGATTATCTATAATGGCCCTGAACACTTCTGCAACTTTATGGAAAAGTTTAAGCAATTTTTTGTTTTGTTTTTAAGAAAGCCCGACTACATCGAACAATCACTTTCTTCGTCTTTTATTTTTGATTTAGTCAATATATTTCCTCGCATATTTATGACCAGCCATAACCTTTATCATATTACTATAGTATATTTAATGTTTGTTTTTTTCACCCTCGCTTAGCACGCATACTTCCATTATTATTTTCCCCCATAACGGCTTTCCTCTCCACCTATTTAAAAAAACTATACTTCCGACTTCCGAAGTTCTGTCAAGTTTACTATCAAAATTATTTCTTTTAAATTATAAATTTGATACAAATCGAGGGATTGAATATTCTCATTTATATCATTTCAAGTACATTTAATATCTGACCATTTGAAAATAAGGGCAAAAAAATATGTTTAATATTCAAATAAAATATCTGACGTGGATACGCTACTATAAGTTATCGGGTTATTAATTATATGTAGTCTCTGTATAAAAATGTAATGAAAACACGGCTTTATAATGTAGGGTGACACTATTATGCAGTCGCTTATTATTTGCGTCCTTGAGAAAGAAGCTGAGGGTACTGTCGTCGTTGCGTTCATTGGCTCGAATCGTTCGACTGGATCTCCGGGGTATGACAAGTCCGCGACGCGGCGGTATCGGCACCTTCAAAGGAGCGCAGCGGACGAAAGTGCATTGTGATGTAGATCGATTTCACCCTCGTGCTCATATTGTGAGATTGCGAGGTGCTCATTGCCCATTACCCAACAGCGAGAAACTATCCTTGCTTTATTCACTTTATTGTAACCTTTCCATACATGTGAATGCTCTTTCATGTATCAGTATACTGTGTACTTTATGATGTAAATACAGTGTGATCAGTGTAAAGAGAAAAAATAAATTGTTTCCTTTAAATGATAATAGATTTTGTATAAAACTAAAAAAAATATTCCGCAATTTTATTCAATCATAAATAGCTTTTTCGCTCGCCGAGTGAGCTTTTCAAACTTTTGATAAAACACAATTCAACAGGGACATAATAAATTATTATAGACTAATCAGACTTTAAATTAAACAATTGTTTTATGATTATGAAGTTAAAATATAGATTATTTATGATTTATCAAGAAATGAAAGTGGTTAATATTAATGATTTATTAGAAGCAATTATTTGAATAATAGTTATTATTGGTAAAATATACATAAACTAAAACCTCGTAAATAATAAATACAAAGAGTCTAAAATTAATTTATAAATTACCATTAACAAAATTAAAATAATTAAAGGAATGGGGAAAGGTAAGTCGCTCTTACCGACACCACTCTACTTATTTTTATTATATCCAGTGTCAGAAACTGTAAATTTATAAATCGTATTCTGTCATAATTGTTGTTGTAAATCAATAAGAAATTGTACCTGCTTTCAAGATTTCTTTCTGCAGTCAAAAGTAAATACGTTTTTACTTAGTGACAGAATATCATATAATATTATTTTCCCATTTAAAATTTTCATATTTTTTATAGAAAAATGCAGTATTGCTGATATTAATTTTATTACTTTCTTGTTCACCTTATTGAAATTTTGTGTTATACTGTAAGGCTCAACTTGTCAGATACTAGATCGAGACGTGCATCGTAACGATTGATTTGTTCCAAACGTTTTGGTTTGTTTGAAACTGAATGAACCCATGGATGAGCAGTCAATGCTTTGACATTCGCCGATATTGAAATACAGATAACACACAGCCTTACCAAATTAAGCTTATTTCTAGTCAACAGAAATTGAATTTCATGATTCAAAAAAGGGATATCTTTTTCGATACTATAAGACTTATAGATTCAAGTTCTTGACTATACTTATTACTTACATGTCAAATAAAAAATATAGTGTTAATATTTAAAAAAAAAAGGACTTGTAGACTATTTTATTTGGTTTACGTATAATTTGTTTGATGATCACTAAATTCTTATCTTAGTTCATGAACCAACTGTTTTATAGACCTTTTAATTTTTAACATTCAAATTTATTTAACTATCTCTGTCATGTTTGTATTTTTATCATTATCTGATAATGCTCGTGATGAGCGAAACAGGTCCTGATCATTATAAACAAGTAGAAGTAGTAAATACAAATTGTGTTTTATTTTTTAAAATATAATGCCTTTCCACCAAGAATTGACACTTTAGAAGTGATTGGTAAAGTGTTAATAATAAACTATATTTTATTTTAGTTGACAATGATAATTCTTAATTTAATTCAATACATTTTTCGGTGCATTCAGTAATTTAATAATAAGTTATTGCTTTACTTACTACAAACCATATTAAAGAGTCCATTTTTTGTGATAAACTCGAAAATATTTATCGGCAAAGGAGTTTTATAGCAGGTCTGAGATTTTATGGCTTTTATTCGGTCGTTTTTTAAACAAATATAAAGTAAATAAGATTTTTATGCATCTTCTACTCACTATTCCTAACTTTTATAACATAATCACGAGTTATCAAGAAAATGGATTTTCAATAACTTAAATTTCCGACATATTACATAATATCCTTAGTAGCAAATTGTCTGTCTATAAATGAAAAAAATGTTATTGATTCCTATACAATGAAGAGTAGATAGGCGTTGGATCGAAAATTAAAAGGAAGTGCTAGATACACCACGAGTGCATCGCTTGTTGAAAGTATATTTTTTGACAGGTGAAATGTGATAAGAAGGCAAGGAATGTGACAGCCCTCGCGACCCTCAGCGGCCCGCTGATTGTTCGCATCTGTCACTTGTACTCTTTCCACATGCTGAATACGGAGTGAAGAATGGAGAGTCAGGAATGAAGAGTGAAGAGACACGCCGACAAAGTTCCGCCCGAGGACTGACTTTACACATTAAAGACTATCATACTCGGTGAATAACTAGATAAACACCTATTTCTATTAAAGAAATTTAAAAGTAAAAGTTTCAAACTATAATACAAAATGTACACTTGGTCCTCACGTATTTATAAAACGGTCGTACGGTTCCACAAAAACGTCGTGTAATACAAATTCGTGTTATACGAGGTTTGAAGTTCATACAAAATTAGGGTATACGTTCCAAAAAAATATCGAAGTTTGTTAATATGCTTTATTTTTTTAATAAACAATCGAAAAAATATGCATTTATGTATTTATTGAAAAAAACTTAAATAACATATAATAGATCATTCATTCATCATCGCTATCACTTACAATTATATATGTTGTGAGCTTTCATTCTGTAATAAGCGATTATTTGCTTTTAACGTATAAATCTTTACATATTTCGTGATAAGGTGCCAAGATCTGTTGTAATTCCCTCTTGAACTTCAAACTTCCAAACCATGAAAAATGCTGAAACCGTGTCATATAAAGCGTGTTGTACAAAAATATGTCACAATTCATCAACCGCGTTATATCAAACCCGTGTTGTATATAACCGTGTTATATGAGGCCCAAGTGTATTCCAATAAAATAAAATATTAAATCATTTGACATATTACTCGTGTATAATTTATTTAATTGACAAATTTATTACATCTTTGTTTTCTAGAATAAAATATCATAATATATCGCGAGCCACATTTAGCCTCTTCACTCGAGAAAAACCATTCTCAATCGGGTCCTTCAATATTGCGTATGATTCATAGATTATTGGCAGCAATATTGTACTGTAAAGAAAATTGAACTCTTTGATAAGAAGTTTTTTAAACTCTTTTACTTCCATGGCGCCGATCTATGAGTGCAATTTGTGTATATAAGTAATATGAAAGTCAATTATACAATAAATATCCCATTTTTTTTTGATTTTTCATATGGCGTCCGAGTTATTAGGTTTAACAATGTGACACAAATTATTAAGGATGTTTTATGATGATATATGACAATAGTTAGGGTGAGGGGGAGAGTTAAAATGGTGTGACGGCATTTATGACTTCAATACATTATATGGCAGTATTTTGAAAATAACTCCATAAAATATTAACAAATAATAGTGGCATTTAAATCGTGTGTCTTTGGCAGTAATATGCGCTTAGTTGCGAATTTAGCATACGGCCCTCGATGTGTTTATAATAGTAATTGATAGGTTTTGAAGTGCACCGAGCGTTCGCCGCGTGTGAACTCCGTGGGTTGTTTACCTCTCTAGGTGGTAGTTAGTGGCGTATCCAAATATCAGCGGGGAGGGTCATAAATAATTGATAGATTTTTCTATATACAAATTCGAGTGGGTCACAAGAAAGTGATAATTGCAATATCATCGGATAAAATATACTGCAAGATATCGGAATCTTATTTAGTATATTCCCATAAATTCAAAACTGACGATTTTAAATGAAATTGAAATGCCCGATCAACTATATTTTAAACATTTATATGAATGCAGTATAAACCCTTTTTCACATTCTTCACTGACAAATATTAACAGTTTTCTGTTGTTTCATGTATTAATTACACTTCAATTAAAAAAAACATTTTAATTGGAATAATATTTTCAACGGAATCCGCAGTAGATCTGTAAAACTTCATCATCAAAAAAAAGAAACAACCATAAATTTGCTATTTGTACATGTTTCGTAATTCAGTGCGACGTACTTTAGATAAATAAGAGATAAATAAAAAATATATACACTATCAATAATTTAAATGAGAGTTTAATATGGCACACAAATCACATTGCGAACACTTATAAATAAGAATATAACACATTTGCTTACTGCACATCCACAATAAGTATTCATAAGGGATTTTACTTAATTGTTTTTCGCATTCGAAGCCTCCAGCTGTCAGAATTTTCAATAATCAGACATAAGAAGCAGTATGTACCCACTACCATAGAAATAAAAAAAAAACAGGAAAATGCTCCTTTCGCAGACTCCACATAGTTTCAAAAGGTAACAAGTAGAATAAAAATGTTTCAAAAATTTGTTTTTTAAACTCAATATTTGTCAGCGACTTTTTGCGACTATGAAGGATTTTTATGCACGTCATTCACTGATGATAATGGAAGACCCCGACAGTGTTCAAATATTAGGGAGCATTTAATCATATGAAACAACATTCGTTAGTGCTTTCGGGGACCATTTAATCATGCCAAATTACATGTGTGGGCAGCTTTGCAATACACGCTCATATTTATGTTCGAGTAATTGAAAGTAAACACATGTCTCGATATGAATAAAAATGTATTCCGAGTTGTATTAAACATAAAATTCTTAGCACAGAAGGAATAGCTAATGCGTACGACTATTAAAAATTAAATTATATTTATAAAAGAAAACTGAAGATGAATGAAAAAAAGTTACTGTTATTCAATTTAAAGGTTGAAGAAAAGTGCCTTCATTAATATTGAAAAAAGAATATTCGGTTGTAATTTTGGTGTTTAATGGAATATAAAAAAAGCAACATATCGTCGCTGTTCTGGAGGAAAACATTAAATCAATAAAATGCCATATTGAATTAGTTATACCAAAATGTTCCTTATTTCAAACTCTACCGTATGAAAGAACACACTTATTGTTATAAATTATACTCTCACTTAAAAACAGTTTTGTAAAAACAAACCAAATGAAAAAGGTGTGGCATTTCAAATATTTGACAAACATCAAAGCCCAATTACTACCAAAACTAGTATTTTTCAGTTGTGTCTTCTTCCATATCAACGACGATATCTTGTTCTCGAGCGGTACAACTCATGTCCGTTTTAGAGCGTCAAGATCATTGATAAATGTCATAGAAAAGCGAAACAAACGGGAAACCCCATAAGTTACTTTACATGGAATTTAATTTAGTGAGCCGTAACAAGGTCTAGTTGATCGGTTGCAAAATATTGTGTTTTTTGTGGATGTCATTAAAAATATTTTAGTTTAATAGATACTTTTTTACAATTCGCATAGTTTTTAAATTACGGTGTAAGTAGCGGTGAGAATAATATTTTTTGAATAACAAAAGAATATTTATACATAAATGGAAGATGGATAACTACTGTTAACCTGAGCTTGTATGAATATTAATTTAATATTACAGAATTTTCCCAAATTCAAATTTTACACAATACATAATTATTATTATCGCTGTATGTTGAAAACCTGGAATAAAGGATTTAAAAATGGCGATTTGTTTAGCGAAACTATTACTGTTCTAGAAATCATACGTGATAGTATAAACCACGTTTTAATAGTCTCATGACCATACCAAGCCAATATAGATAGGTAGTTATTATTATAGCAGTCTAGCAGTAACAATATATGTTTAGGCTACATGATATGGATTATAAATATTCACATCTTTGCACAAAGTGAGTCGATTATTCTCACATTCAGACTTGCACCGCAGAAAATCTAATAACGGCAGAATAAGGATACATGAAAATAATTCAAGTGTGAATGAACTCAATTAATAAATGAAAAGCACTGTTAACTTTTATGTAATAGAAGTCTTAATTCTTTTATAAGTATGTTTAAGTGAATCAGCGGGCGTGAACTGATAAATAATAATATAAATAAATGCCAAGGTTTCGTTAAAATATTTCGAAAATTTTGCAATAATTGGCTCAGTGCCTCTCAATCATTTGGATAATATGTCAATTTTTATGTTAAAATTACCATTTGATTATAATATCTTCCGAATCTGTAGAAAATATAGCAAAGATTCAAAAAAGTACCTCCTTAATTATAGAACCATCGTGAATTTCATCTGTTAGCTGTGACACATTTTATTGTATCTTTACAATGAAATACTCTCAAGGAACGAAGATTTAGAACTAGGCTACTTTTTTTCAGTGACACTAAGTTACAAAAAACAATTTTATTTTTTCATGCACTAAATAAATGTGTAATCAAATTTCAAAGTTATATTTCGCATGCATGGAAATCAATCAATCGTTTCTGTGCAAGACTAAAATTGATTAATGACATCTAATAAATAAACGTACATATTTAACTTACTTTCGTCATTTTTACAAAAACAAAATCGGATAAGGAAATGAACTCTACTTTTAATTTGCCAATGAAAAAGTATTTATGATTAGATCGTTCCTCTTATACATTAGAAGAGTTCCACTCATAACATTGACCACATCTGAAGCGTAGACAATTGTTCACTATCATAAATTGACATGGCCACTAAAAGGTGAATGGGAGAATAAACCAGGAAAAGAAAGAGAGGAGTAAGGTGAGTGACGAGTGACGGGCGATGGGTGATGGAACAAGAATGCGGAATTGCACAATATTCTCTCTTCTGCATCTAATGGTTGACCCGCGAAGCTTGCATCTAGGCAACTTTGATCCCGTGAGGCTACGCGGTGCACAGCAATCTATGGGGCCCGTAAAACTGATTCTCAACCGTGAATCAAAAAGACGACAGTTTTTATAATAATTTTTTTTTTATCATGTCCTCTTCAATATATAAGCTAAACGAACTTTTACAATATTTAGACATTTTTACATGCAATGATTACACAAAATTAAAAAAAAAATATTGAACATGTTTCATATGCCCCGCATCTTTTTCCCGACTAGAACAGAGTGAGCGCAATTGTTCAATGTCTAATGTTTGTCAAGTCAGACGTAGGAAAATGCTTAACAGCAATTAATAACTGACAGAACTGAAACTCCATCATTAAAGTAATGTTATTACTCTCCAAATTGATATTTCTTTTGATTATGGTTTAACTTGAGCCCAAACTGCCTTTTGAACTTAAGTAGGGTCATGATTGCATTCATATATGAATACTAGTAATCCCACTTCATCTCATTATGTTATATTTAAAATGTATATATTTGTGGACAATTTAATTATATTAAAATTACGGTCATTCTACAAATTGATGATTGCTTGTTGATAAAAAACCACCTTGATGCTATTAAACTTTTTTCGGTGAAGGGTGCTCCGTCCCAATTTTGAAGAGCCGCTGGCAAATCTCATTATTTGGAAGGCTCGTGATTAGTATTTCGCACTGGGGGAAGTGGGCCTCAGCTTGCACGAATCTCTTTTGTGCAAAGCCGACAAGTTGATTGATCATTCATATAACTATCTAGTTATCTACTATAAAATGTTTTTTTTATTATTTCGTTACACAGATGACTTGTAACTTCGCGATTACAACGGTCATTCGAACTTTTGTTTCACAAAGTTAGAAATTAAACTGACATTATAAAAAACTCAGTGTGCATAGATAAATATAAATCATATAAACTTTTTAACGAATGTAAAAGTTCATGACTATTTGAAGAATAATAACGGTTTCAATGTCATCGATATTTTTTCTCTTATTTTTTAATAAAGTAAATGTTAAACCATGTACAAAGAAAATTATCGCCATATACAATAATGATTTTTATGTAAGAAAATAGTTCTCACGTCTTAATTAATAATACATATTTATTTATTTAACTATCTAAGATCCTACCTACTATAGTAAATCTTCAATATAACTTATTAACTTAATCTATATATATATATATATATATAAATATAAATGAACGTATGTTTGTTTGTTTATATGCGTTCTTTTACCATTCATCCGATTTCGATGAAACTTTGGAGAGTTGTTGCAGGCACACTCGTGAAGGTTTCTAAAAAAAATTAAATCTAAAATCTAAAAACAAAGAATCAAATACGTACATACAGCGACATCTCTAAAAAACCTTCTAATTTATTCGTGTACGCATATTTCGTACTATGTTCGGTCATGAGTCAGCCATAGGGCAATATTCATAACTTGAATAATTTATTTCATATATGCTATGAATATCGTTGAAAATATGTAAACAATAACATGTATTGTTTGAAAAGTATAAATAAATTACTATGTTGAAAAAAAATCGGGCTTTTTTTCTGTTTGATAAAAATAAATCTGGGCTTCGGGTAAAAAGTGTGATACTGAGACACGGGCTCGGCCCGGTCCAGACCTGAATATGACGGGCTTGGACCAGGTAATTTTATGAAATTTCGGCCCTTGCAGACCTCTTATCCAAAAGCACTTCAATAAACAGAATAAAAGCACAAACCCTTTTTTTCTTTGAGTGGCATTGCAACGCATGCCGGCTACTCACTAGTAACTTATAAAATAATATGTCTTTCAGCAAGGATTAATGTTTAAAATATACGGTAATATGCATGCCATTGAAATTTTATTTATTTGTCTGCAATCTCTGCAGTTTAAGGGTTGCATGCTTGATTAGTGATGAGCAACACACACATTGGGACTGTTTAAATGTGGTCCATTTAAAATACTCGAGAAAAAAAAAATGTTTTGTATTGGAGTACTCCTTACTAATCCTCCGAATTTAGTTTTAGATTTCAACAAGAATCCTATCCTCGCTTTGAAATCTAGCACTAGAAAAAATTGTCGTTTGATGTTTTCTCATCACGCTTCAATTTAGCGTTTAGAAAAATACAAATGAAAATAATCATTTAAAGTGTAAAACTATTACAAAGTGCAAGAATGAATTAAAAAAATTATTCCAACTTATTAATTTTTTAAGAATTATTTTAATATCCCATATTTTGTAACCATGTCTTCTCCCAATGTGAAGTATATGGACTCTTTATGGAGCTCATCTCAACAGAGGTTGTTCTAGGAGAACTGCTGGTTATTCAGCCGCTCAATCTCTCTTTTTCGGAGAGAGTAAAGTAAGAAAGATGTGCTAGTATTACCTATAATATAACTAGTGGTTTTCGATTAGCACTCGCTACGCCCCGTTTTTGGGATCGGATGGTGGGAGTGAATTCAGCCGTCAAAGACATCCATGCCATCGCACACAAATCCATAAATCGATTGAAAAGTCAATTTATGAGACTGCCCGTACCTTCGGGAGTCGAACCAGTGAACACCGCAATCGAAGCCGACGATGTTGACCACTAAACTACAGGTGCAATTATTTTACTATAAATTTAAATTACCTCTGGGCTGCTAGCACATTATTGAGCTAGAGGTAATGGACGATTCTCAATGATTCGAGGGACAAAATAATTTGTTTCGATTATTAAGTCTGTTAGAATATTTTTTGATTTTTGTAGAAGCCAGTTTTGTTAAATTTATTTAAAACGATTAAGTACCTTCTGAGAAGATTTTAGGGGAGCTTTTTGAAAAAAATGTTATGCCAATTTTAGTGAAGTAAATTAGTGAATCAATAGGGTAAAAGATCAAGAATGAAACATTATTTTACTTCCTATTATCCATGTTAGTTATTTGTCAAAAGAATTTAGACAAATTAATAAACAACGTGCCGACAAACCGTTTCGTGCAATGCTTTTATTAAATAACTGGACGCGTCATGGTATAATAATTTGAAAATTTATAAACAATGTAATTCCATAAGATTTGAGTGAATGCATATAAAAAGCACGCAGAAAGAAAGCGTTAAACCCTAAATCATTCCATGTTACACTTAATGAAAAACGACTTAATCATTTCGTCCTTTGTGCTTTGCCAAAAACATCAGTGCAGTTACGCCTAACTCTGACAGCTCAAGTAATCAATTACCGTTATTTATCTGTGGGTGTCTTTGTAAAAAGATTTCCCTCCGCAGTACGGTGTACTGGCATACAATGACGTATTTTTGCATGAGTTGATCTGGCAGACTGACATTAATATCATCGAAAAATTGGATACTAACTTAATTCACAAAATTCATTAATTGTCATAATTATATAACTTTTACCGAGGAATCGTACATTATTTTTATTATTTTTGATAATATGTAACTCTGCATCATGGCATAATAATACTGATGATATTCCGAAACTTCTTTTGGTTACAAAATACCAAACTCATACGCTATTCATTTTGAAATACCATCAAGATGCCTGAATTATTTTATTTTTTGATTATTGTTTGCTACAAAATCTATTAATAAATTAATCTTTTACAAGTAGACATTTGAGACCGAAAAAATAAAATCCGTATCCGTTATACTTCCATAGAAGAAAGTTTTTACCTAACAAACAAGTCTTAAACTATGATGTATATAAGATTTTTTCATTGCTTACCCTCACTCTAACATCGATTGATATCAGGGCTCGATGTGAAAAATTTTAAGCACGTCAGTTTAAAAAAAAAATAACATTTGTTCTCATCAATAATTATTCGTGGATACGATTTTAAGTATCTCTTGATAATTTACGAACCAGAACAGACATTTTGATGCTTTTCGAGATGGCGCACTACTCTCCGCGGATTTCATGAAACAACGTGCCGCTCCGTGCGTTCCAGTTGAATTAGAGTCCCGATTGGTATCAAATGAAAATAATAACAACGCAGCTGAAATACTTCATAGACTCTTGAAAATACATTGGATAACTGCACTGCTGGAATGTGCGGCATTTATTCACGAGCAATTTTACCTTAGGATGCGGGATCGTAGCGATTCTATTGTATGTCCGTATCTCCACCCGTCACGGTGCTAATATTATCCCAATTCTTTTTCATTCTCGCATCTTCCGCCTATTCTTTCTTCCTCCGCAGTCTTTTGTGGCTTGAGTTGGAAAAAACATTATTATTTGTAGCAACTGCAGCGGAGACCGTCCGCACCGCATCGCGGGGTCGTTGAGACTAATTGCTTGATTTATATCGGCGAAGATCTGCAGAATCGATTGTTTGCCAACTTAGTTTTCGAAACGCGTGACGTCGTGATGCATTTTTCATGCGTCTCTCAATTCTTTGTTCATGGCAATCTTGCCGATGGCGCTTTAGACACGTCGCTGCAAAAACAAAACGTCTGATTACAATAGACTTCCTTTGCGACAGTCGCAGGAATGACAGTTTTGAACATATGAAGACCGACAACGATATATTGTTATGAGACCACCCTGAGTAATAATGCATCGAATAACCTAAGAATAACGGATAAATTTGTTTGGCAAATTGACAATTCAACTTAATGCACACACTTTACTTAAAAATAAGCTGATTTTCTTAAAAAGTAATGAAACAGTATCACAAATACTAAATTTGAAAAACTGTATAATCATGCTATAACCACTAATCATAATACGGAGTCTTTTCAAGATAATAACTAGCTAACAACATATTTTAAAAAACTTAGACTTATATTGCCAATTAAATGTCATTCGCTTTCTAATCTTTTTAGTTCTTCAAAAATTATTATTATCAAATAGTAATAATTATTGTCAATAGCTTTTTCTACATCAACTCATCAGATGATAGATAGAGTCTGCAAGTTTTATTTTACGTATTGTTGTTGTAATGTGAAAGTTATTTGGTATTCTATGCCGGATATTGTCAGCTAGAGTTTGAAAAAACTTCTTGTAAAACAGGATATGAATTAAATTCTTCCATTGATGTATAAGGCAACCCTTTCCTGTCAGTGGCGTAGCTATAAATCATGTCATTGATAACGAAATAATGCAACGAATCTTACTGATTTACGTATTGATGGTTTTTAAGAATTTTCATATTATATTTACAACACACTATTTACATTTTGGTGCAGACACTCATTGCTATGATGATCAACTTCGTTTGCAGAAAATAATGGACACATGAGAAAATGTCATAATTTACCTTCTCAACCATATGTATATCAAAACATACTATCATGTTTACTTACACCAGTGTATGAAAACTATACAAGAATATCGTAAGTTTAAGATGTCACTCACTATTCCCATTATACTTCACACAGCCACCGCATATAATTGCACACACTAACACGCTCGAAAACAACACCGGCGCCGCGACGTTAACGAGTGTTTTTGAAAAGACAGTTTTATAATTCTGTTGGTTGTGTGCTGCATGTTAGTTACCAACAAATAAATGACTATTTTATAAAATAAATGCGTCTAATGCACAGATAGATGTAATAAAGATCTTTACTCGTAAATAAAGAAGGATGCCAGCAGTCATAGCCCAAGGGCTATTATAATAGTAATATTCGAATTAATATTTTTATTTCATTTACAAATAGGTATGCTTAAAGCTGATCCTCCCCCTACCTTATTAATAAAGCCAACATTAATTTATTTAATAGCGTATAGAATACGAACGTATTAGTAACAATCGGTGATAAATACTCACATTTTAATTATGTATTTAATATGCAGAAATATGACCAAAATATATTTGTTCAATCTGATGTAAATATTTTCGTATCGTTTTGGATACAAAGAAAATTATGTAAATAGGTATATCTGAATCTAAATGTTGATAGAGTTTTTTCGAACCATTTTTAATTTTATTTTATTTGATTTGGAAGCCAATATTCTTAATAAAAATATGTTTGTCATTATAAATATGTAATCGTATTGTGAAATTAGTAGTTTGAATTATGCGCACCTACTATCTCAATCATTATCCGGATAATAGGGAGTTTTCTGCGATGATCAAATAAGATCGTATTTTAAAATGTGAATCAAGAAAAGCCACTGATGTAAATGCAGTCACATGTTGCAAGCAACAACTAACAACTTACCTCACTAACGACGTTATTTAGTAGAGAGTAAAAAAGCTCAACTCCAAGCTCAGAGCATGCCGCGTCCCGCCGTAGCGACGGATATTACATGAAAAACAAGAGCACGGATCGTAAATATACGGTAAACACTTGAAATGTTCACTCGCAAGAGTCGCAAGTTTCTGAGTTTGCGATTTCAAAGTTGCAACAGTTCTCAAGAGTATTTTTGAATAGCCCACTCACTCTCAAAGACGACAATTTGCAATAAAATAACGGAAACCCTCGTTCGACTCAAATTTACACGCAACAACAGTTTACCAATATACAATGAAAATCATATTTCATTTTTTCATTGCCTAACTAAGCATTTTATGATCTGAGTTATTTGTTCTATTAACCGAAGTGTTGTAGCTATGTTTTACCATGCGTTGTTAAATATTCAATATATCAGGAATAAGCCAACACTCGCTTTTATTTCAGGATGTATTCATAAAGTAGTATAAGAAATGATATAAAAAACAATGTATGATACAAAGTACAAAGTATAGACGAATCGATCAGTAAATTAATTTCAGTGGTCTGTTGCTGTCGTAATTTGTCTATAGTGTCTCAAATAAATATATAAATATTTCACACTTTTTTTATAAATAATTATACCCATGACAGTCAGATGTAAAGGAAAAATAAATAAAATGGTCATAACTGTATTTTTTTTACTTTTGGATATTTGCAATTTTTAAATCATTAAATTTTTGTATACTTTTATATTCATAAAAATAATAACAATATTTTTAAATAAGAAAATATTCAGGTAAGCATTTACTAAAGCTTTCTGTTAATATATTTTTAACGATAAAACAAGTTTTTATTGCAGTCATCGGAATCTCCGACATAAATGTGTAATTACCAGCACACATTTTCAATTCGACGTAGACACCGATGGGCAATGTCACAAAATTATGCAAATTTCTGAAAGCAGTAATGATAAAAATGTTAAATGTGTATGTAAATATGTTTTCGACGCGAGAAAACGACTGCTTATAATGCATTGACCATAACTTACAAATTATTGAGGAAAAGGAAACCTTTCATTTTTAATTGATCTTGAATGAGATATCAATAAAATACTTAAAAATCAAAATGAAATAAGCTATACATTCGTTTCATAGCGATATGATATTATGATGTGCAGTACTTAACAAAGAATTGGAATAAAAAAGATATCAATTATATTTTTATAATGAAAATGAATTTTCAGAAAATAACCTTCGTATTTACGGAAAAATGTTAAATAGAGTTCATAGCGTGTTTTCCTGTTTACAGTGTAAACTTTACACAATGTAATAAAACTATACGATCACAACGAATCTTCTATGCGCTATAGAAGAAAGTACATGTGTATAAATCTGTCTATCTGTCACAAGAACTCGTCCCAAACGGTGAACAGTGATGTAAAATTTGCCCATGTCATTCTGGCTGCCATCTGTTAACTGTGCTATTTTCAACTTTTATTTATTAATTTATCAACTATATTTTGTGGGTGTTACATGAGGTTACGGTCCACGGTGATGTTATTGCACCAAAATAACGTCTAAATGTCAACGCCCTCTATCCCGGACAAATATGGGTAATAAATACATTCTAGTAAGTATCTAAAAAATCTATATTAACTTCATACTTTCGACTGGGGATGTTTTATGGAAATTTAAAAATAGCTTGACTGTATTAACCATTTAAAAATGAAATTTGTCGAAAAGGATCGAATTTTTGTTAATTGCCTAGTTAGACTAGTAGATTAATACCACAATATTTTGATTACTCACCAATTAAATTGCTTTGTAAAATTTGATTACTCAACACAGAACATATGAAAAAAAAATCTTACTACTGAGCTTACGCAAAATATTTGATATACCCGGTGATGTAAGGGTTCAAATTTGCAACAATCCAAGTACAACATCGCGATCCTGCTATAAAATGATATTAAATAATAAAATTTTATGTTGGTGATCTTTAATGCAGCATTTTTCAGTGGAAAGCTTTAAAAAGCTCTCAAGCGAAAACCACTTTCGAGTTGAAGTCTTTTCCGTTTCTTTAAATTTTGAATTTGCAAAAGCACTTCTTAAATTCATTTGAAATTCAATAAGTGAAAACAAAACTATGAGAGATTACAACACGGTTTTGGACACTTGACTCGCAAAAACAACTGAGTGTGCTAACATGTTTATATAAGTGCTTATGTAAGTCGGCAGACTTAAAAATGTTCATGTTACAGTTTCAGAGTCGAAAGCTCGCCTCTGAAATATCAAAGAAACTTTTTTTCCGAAAGTTTCCACCAAAATATCCAAGTTTTCTTTGATATGCTATTAAAAGCTTTCGTATAATTTTCATTCGTATCGCATGTTGAACCAAATTACTTAAGTATTTAATAGAAAGAATGCATCGAATAGAAACATTGTATAAAAAAATATATTGTATTATATATATAGTTTTTAGTTTTACATACATTATATTTTTATTTAATATTGTAATGATTGTTGAATTAAACAATTAATACACGTACAATGGATAGTACGTATTACAGTATTTAATATTTTACGATATAATAATGTTTTTTAGACTGGGATCATTTTTTTAAAATTTTAGTAAAAATTATTTATAGCGTGACTAATAGTGTCAATATACTGTCAATGTAAAATAACGTCATTAATATAGATGGCAAATAAACTTAGGCTAAGGTTAATTCATTAATAAACACTTAAAATATATAATAAATATAGAAATGCGAAATCGGCACACAAGAAAAACAAAGACTTTTATGGTTCTTTTTCATAAAGTGCTATGACGAGAGGCAATTGATATGTATTTATAATATTATTTAAACATTTATTTTTTTCCAATATAATGAATAAACCCTGAAAATATTATGGCATTAATACATTATTTTTGAATAAAAACTTTAATTGATCGTTCTAAAGTTGACCTCTCTCTATCCATTACTGCACTTTCCTTGTGGTGTGTGAAATTTGCTCGTATTTCGCAAAGTAGATTTTAAACGAAGTGACGAATGAGAGTGTTAAAAATAAATTGCATCCTTTCGAAACCACCTCACAATTTTATTCTTTTGTGGGGTCACATGCTAACTGGAATGTATCGCGGTAGCAGAAACTTCATAATAAACAACGGCGGGGTAGGTAGCTAAATCTTTTTTATTGTCCTCTCCGTGAGCAGGTTATTCGCCTTCAAAAGCAGTAACCAGTAGCAGCCTGGTGTTGCGCAATTCTTTTTTTTTTATGAACGTTTATTTTTATTATGATCAATGTTGGGGTTTTCATCTTAATAAGGGACGTATTAGTTCATGTACGTTACGGAGTATTTTCGGAGTTTCACATTTCCCGTTACAAACAGTTACAGCGACAATCTAGCGGAAACTTTCAATTCCAATGTACGTAATACAATTTAATCAAGTACATTACATTACATTACAAATTCACCGATAAAATATACGAGAGAACTAGGTAACTGATAATTGAATAAAAATTATTATAGTATAATGAAGACGAAACAATAAATTGTTAAGTCCTTGTAGAAGTAAATATGTTATATTGCTATTCGATATTCTTCGACCTCGTATTATATGAACATATGTGAAAAATATTGAGAAGAACAATAAAATTTAAAGTATATATTCTATGGTGATTTTAGATGTAATAAAATAATTCATAAATTACAGCATATTTTTTATAATTCCTGATGGAATAACAATATAAATTTTTCTACATGTATATTATTAGAGGAGGACTGCTTTTTTACGATTTTAAAATATTCCATTTTTTCCCACGTATGTATACATACATAATATTAATGTTTTTCGTAATAGATTTTTTTAATGTGATTAACACAATGAAAAATTTTAATACCACTAGAAATTAATTCGGAGAGAAAAGACATCACGAACACCCATGTTCAAAATCGCAAATTTTAAATTTAAAAAATTAAAATTTGATATAGACCATGCCGGTACTTTACTTAGGCCCATCTGTCACTAAGAAATACGACTTATGCATATTTAATGCAGTTTTATTTTTAACTTTATAATGAATTGAAATTATCTTTCATATTATCCAAGTGTGTACCGGTAATTTATACTTCGTGTAATTACATAGCTAAAATAATATACCATGCGTGGCCAGTATATTTGAAGTTATAATCGACTTTTTTATTTTAAAAGTAATAGTGAATTACTCGATTGAAGATTTAACACCATTTTTATGTCAATTTATATCGTAAGAAATTTATTAAATTCTAATGATATTTTAAAGATAACGGTAAAATCAAGGATAAAATAAAGTAATTATTGTGCTTCATTCGTCACTACGGAAAGAAAAATATTTTTCACGCCTTTCACGTTGTCATCAATAATGTATTTTCACAGAGACGATTTAGGATACTATTTTAGTTTTAGAGTGAGTATTGAGAAAACCTATCGATCTGTCCTGATATTGTATTTAATTTAGGTACGGACAATCTGGGTAACTTTGGCCCAGTTCTGAGGGTTTTTGTATCGTGGTATTGTTTCACATAGAAATGAACTAATGTCTGAAGATGAAATTTAATTAATATAAATAGATTTATTGTTATAATCGGTATATAAACATAGATAAAACAAGGTGGGAAAATTTTTCATCCGAATCGGGTAACTTTGGCCCACGATACAAATAATCACTGTAATTACAATAAATTCAGTGATTTTAAAGTCTTGGCAACTTTTCTTTATGCTTTCATATATTCTGTACATAATTGAGATGGGGAAAAGTATGCAGCATTTGATTTACAGATTAGTAATACAAATTAAAAATACCGCTAATCCAACTTATTTCAAGAAAAGATTTTAAATTGTGTTTTATCATTCCACGCTTAGAGCTTAAAAATTCAACAACAAAAAAATTATATTGCACATTAATCCAAATTTTAAGACCGGGGGCTACTAAATACCTTTGCTTAGTTAAAAAAATATTCATATGGCATTAGTATTATCACGGTATTATTTCCATGTGGTGGGCCAATCTTAGATCGATGGGCAAACCTACCCAAATTGATGGTACGCTTTTGTTAGTGTCAAAGTATAATTTCTTAGTTTGTAAATATAAATGCAATAAAATCGAATTAAAATGTATTGTCCGTTAATGTATCTTGAAGACCTAAGCAAACAACTTTATCTACTATCTCCCGCGTTTAATGAAATACAATATATATCTTAAATTAATTAACTGAAGCTTGCTTTGAATTCAACCACCGCAGTCTACATGTTATAGTCATAATTATGTAAGGTGATCTAGAATATTATCAATTTAGTAATATTATAGCCCAGATTTATAATAATAATCTAAGGATTGTCATAAATTTACATTATTGTATATTGCTTGAATTGACGCTGAATAATTACATATACTCAAACTGTAATTAATAAAATAATCAATACAATTTTCATAAAAGCTTACAATGATATTATGAACGCTCGCCCCTAAAATCCAGTTACAATGTGGAAATGCACTCTGTATAATTAGCAACTTATCATGATACAATCTTCCACTGTTGTTCGCGAGGCTAAAATAGCGCAATGTATCGACACTTTACTGTGCAATTAAGAAATTAAGTCCTCAATACAATATAATATGTGCACATAAGCGTTAGTGCATTGGTTTGATTACAAAATTTTAATTAGATTTGTTCTCATTTTTAATTATTCGTTATTAACTTAACTTCTATATTTTATATGTCGTTATAAATTATCTGGACACTAACTGATAACAGTTTTAAGGACTATCATTTGGTCGCGAACATGAAATGCTTCCAACTATTTAAAGAAACGTTGAGTAAGGGTGGTTGTTGTTTGTGTTTCACATTATTTGATTATGTTTACTTAGCAATATAAAAATCTATAAATTAATCAATTGATCAATGAATATCTTATTGATTAGCATAAATATCATAATCTATACGAACCATAAATATAATTACTTTCAGAACTAGTTCTGACGTAAAGCCGAAATAGCTATCAACTACCTGATAAAAAAATTTGTAGAAATAAATACTTTGTTATTTTATCCTATTATAATGGAGTTTTACCAAGTGAATGTCAATTCAATTAACAATTTGTTTGTTTAACACTCAAACACGTTTAACACTCAAACGTGTGGAACTAGTACAAACATATTGTGTTTTATTTATTTTTTTAAATTAAATATAATTAGGTAAAAATAACAATAAGTATTTCAATTAATTTATGATATCGACTGAGGGTACTTGCTGAAATTTCAATAACAAATTTGAATAAGTCAGTTCGAGTTCATTCGTGTACTCGAATGCCTGAAGATACCGAAAGGCGAAACCTGGAGCGCAATCAATAGAGAAACCTTATTTAATATTATTTTATTTTGAATTATCTAATAATTATTATTATGAACTGTTTTGCATGTTTGCTTTGTCAATCGCTCCACTTTGAGCATAAAACTTATAGCATCGCTTCCTATAACATCAATAGGAAACCTTTGAAGCGTCAACACTGAGACCTGAACCATATAACTATGGTTACAACACAACGTACAACTCATGCACATAACACGACATAACGACATGTAAGTTACTTCATTAGTTAGTACTACGGCAAAAAGGCTTCGCGGTCAGTTTGGCAAATTACAAATAGAACTTTCAATATAATGGTATTTGTTTAATATTCTCGGATAGTGGAATTTCGACCGACGTTTTCATTTTTTTTCCGTGTAACACATTCTTGTCCTACACATTTTGGTATCTGACCCGAGGAAAAATTTTATTGTTCAACGCCCGCATCCCTCCTTTAATATTACGTCTGTGAAGAATGGCTCACATTTATAGAAAAAGTAAATTAAACCTTCCTGCGACATATTCAGGTGGCCATCGCACATGTGCATCATAGTTACATACAAAATTACTCCTTCAGCAGAATCGTGTTATAATAAAGATAATAATGTAGACATACTCCGTCGAGTAATAATAATGATTAAATGAATCGAGTAAGAGAATCATAATAAATAGTGGAGAATTTTAAGAAATCAATAAAATCATTAATTACAGGTAGTAGGTAATTAATTACGTATTACAAATAAATAACATTTTAGAAAGGGAAGATTTAAAAAAAACTGTTATGAAAAGACATAAGACATGTACCTAATCATAATAATCTTAAAATCATTTTTTTGTTGGCGTCCGTTGCGCAGTTGGTAACGTCGTTGGCTACGGTTACGGATGTCTCGGGTTCAAGACCCGTTGCGGACAGTTTCATAAATTGATATTTCAATCGATTTATGGATTTCTGTTCCTATTCATGAATGTTTGTGATGTCTAAGCCTCCCTCCCACCATCCGATCCTCAAAACAACGGGGCGTAGCGAGAGCGATTAGCTAACCACTTTTCCTGTCCTAGCCCTATCCCTACTCTCTTCGAAAAAAAAGACAGGTTGAGCAACTGAATAACAAGTAGTTCTCATGGAAAACTTCTGTTGAGATACCTCCATTAGGAAGCCATATGCTCCACATTGGGAACGGACATGGTAAAAAAAATTGTCGAATGTTGGATAATTTTTAAGCGTAATAATGAAACCCCCAATCTTTGCACCTGGTGCAAGCCGAACCGCCCTCTCCTTTATTTAACCGTCTTGTGCTCTTTTATACTAGTTTCCATAGTCTATAAATTTATATTTGAATGAATATTAATAAAACTTCAAATTATAGCATATAATCTGTAGGCGATTAAAAAGGATACTCTATCCTACTATCGATATCTATATCGATTGATGATAAATAAAGAAAAAAACTTGTTTCACTCGCCAACACAAGTTTACAATTTTATTGATGCCAAAATAACTGTCAAGTTAGTCAATAATAGAATTTAATGCCGGTTGATTTACAATTAATTCTACAAGTAACCATTTTTTTGCATATGTGTGCTTATTTTCCCACAAATGAATTTATTATTAAACTGTTTCTACTTTTACTTTATTAAATTGCATTTTTTTTCTTTCTGTTTACGTACTTACTGAAATGTTGAACAGTATAATATGTTATACAATCGTTCAGAGATAGCTGTAAATAACTTTTCTGAGAAATGTACGGCATCAACTTTATAAGGAATACAATTAATATGTTATACAGATTATTAGTATTGATAAAATATTGTTTTGATAATATGAATCGAATTAAGATAATGTGGTTTTTATACTGAATATAAGAACCCATTAATTTGGATTTAATATGGCAATGGCAAGAACCCGTGCTTTTTCGTTTGGTAGAAATAAAATCTTACGTAGCAGCGATGTAACCAGTCTTCGCTCTAATTCATGACTTAATGGTTAGAGTGGGTATCTCTACAGTAAGAAATTTTAAATCACGTTCCCTATTCGTTATTCATTTTGGTGTGTACAGTAAAAAAAGTACTTTATATATTATAATATGTTTCAGTGGTTATCAATGATTCGGACGATATCTCCATATTTTTATTTAACCGATAACAGTCTAATTTACCTGAATATAATCATCGTAAATTTTATTTCCCAAGAAATAATTGCTGTAATTTTGTATCCATGACCAAATGAAAATTCATCCAAGTAGAGTCCTTTTACGCAGCGGTTTTCTGTGAATCCATTTTCTTGAAAACATGTCCTTTTACTACCAAATTTCAAATACACGAAAGATTGCAATGCATGATGCAATCTGTCATGTAAAATGAATAAATAAATAACAATATGACGTATGACACATGCACAGCCTTTTCTAAAGTTTTTAGCTGTCAGTTTTTCTCACATGATTATTTTTGATTAACTACGAAGTTGATATGACAGTAAGATGGTAATGAAATAATTTCTAAAAATTGATTTTAAGTGTTATCACCTAGAAATTTTTTAAGCAAAATATTCCATAAATTAAATTGACTTTGAAAAATATGTACTTATCTTGTCATTGATTTCTATAATAGGGTTTTTTTTTAAATTTATTTGATTACGCAGATATTAATTTTATGAACTGTCTATGTATTGAGAGTCACTGCTACCGAGTACAGTGGTTCGATTATCACACCGCGAGGGCGATCTTCTTCACCAGCGCGGACGTTAAAACTCCATTAGGGCAGCAGCCGCCCTGGGGCACACGGTTCGGTCCTGTCTTTACCGCCATCTTATATTTACCCTTTCAGGCATACAATCAAGTAATGAGAATAAGTATCAGCTTTCGATTTTTCGAACTCCTCGTAGGGAATTCATTTACTTACATATTTCAACATTATATCTTGTAGATATAATTTAAGAATAATTTTATCTAAATGAGTACCTTCAAAATATGTTTCGACTGAATTATCAAATAGAAATAATGCAGTTAAAATTGATTTCTAGAATTTGATTCCTATTCTTTCTTGTTGTCGTTTTCTATGGAAGGTTGGTGACCATATTAATTCAATCGACTGAGATCATTAACGCATTCGATATTGATTCAATTACAAAGTCACATATAAATAAAACTACTCTACTGCCTTGTAATTTTGCTAATACAGACACATTTAGAAAGACTTCAGTTTTCTGATACTGTTCTACTTAGATACCTAGGCGTGTGCCTTGATTACGGAATATATTACATCACTCTTTTTTAAAAGTATATAAGTACTTGCTTCATCAATTCAGATATTGGTCTCATAATCGAGTATTCTGTATTTCTGAAAATGACACCCGATGTGGCTTACATCATTCACTCTTTTTACCAACGTTTTCTCAAATTACTATCAAAATAAAGTTGTAATTAATTTGAACAAAATTGTTTTTTTTTTTACATTTATTTTGAACTGATTTGATTAATTTGAATTTCATGGTGCTTATTACTCTTTTTTTGCAAGTTAATCCATATGCAGAAGGCATAATAATATGCTCCAGAAGTAAAGGTTATCAAGAAAATTTTGATTCCTTTTCAAGGATACTTGTAGAACTTTCAATTCATGCAATTGAGTAGTAAATACCAATTCGATTTAGACACATATTTCATATTGAATTATTTTTAAATATTAAATAATTCTTTGATATTCCACCTAGGTATGTTGATTTCTTTGCCGATAAGTTTTCTTTCAAAAAAATGTCTCATATAATGTATGTTTTACAGAAAAATATTAAATGTCATTGCAATTTCTTATATAATATTAAAATAGAAAGAATCTGACATATATGTATTTTCGTATGTGTTACATTATCAAACCACGAATCAACCGACAGACAGTCCACTTCAGTACGTGAGACATTCATTATTACCGAATTAACACTTCGATACCTGACCATTTGCTTACTCATTTTTCTATGATCATTTTCCTATTCCTAGTTTTTGACATATTATCATAGAAACCGGTATGATTGAACTAAATAAGATCACAGAATGTCAGGAATTAGATTTTCGTCTATAAACTATAATACGATTCAAATGAAACTATTTAGGTATCTATTTATTTTTTTGCTTATTAGATTTAAAATTAAATAAGGATGTCCTAGCTAGTGTACGGCGAATTTTTGAGACCATCGACAAATTGTTTTCAGAATTCATTGCTTTTCCATGAATCATATTTCTCGAATAGTAATGAATTATTTGATATTAGTATTACAACAATAATATTTAATGACAGTTTCGCGTTTATAAAGAAAAAATTATCTTCGCCAGTCGTCAAATCCATGGCATGCGCATCCTGCATCGTACTGTCGATGTCTCTTTCACATTCGGATCAGCATTTTTTAAATTTTGAGTATTCTTTCCCGGGTTACGTTGTCTAACTTTCGGATTGCCATATATGTTGTCAGAATGGAAGTCCTTTTCCAGGTTTCTAAGGATTGGTTAGTGTATATTTAAAATTCAGCGATATTTTAAAGAAAGTAACCGAGCAATTTCTATTTCATTAATCAAGAATTTTTCGTACATAATATTTTACAAATGGAAGGCAAATACTTACTTGCTCTTGGGAATATACATTTCAATAACTATTTATGGCCTCACCACCCATGTATACTTACTGAAATTCTCTCGAAAACAATGGAAACCTCTGAATGAATGGTGCATGTGCATATTTTTAATGAGTACCTGGCATGCGTTGCAATTTGCAATGCCTCTCAAAGAAAGAAAGTGTTTGCGTTTTAATTCTGTTTATTGGAGTGCTTTTGAATACACAATAATTTTTGTTTGCCGTCTGGTGCGTCGCGAATAAATCAGAAGGTTTTCCGAAATGTCGCTGTTTCTACGTATTTGATTATTTTTTTAGATTTTAGATTTTTTTTCAGAAACCTTTACTGGAGTACGCACAACAACTCATCAAAGTTTCATCGAAAACGGATGAATGGTATAGGAAAGCATAAAGCATATATAATATAATCAGCTCAATAGAATATATTTAATACATTGTAAAATTTTATGCCTACTTCATGATTTATTTTCTGCAACAATAATTATTTCTGTAATCATATACCATTTTGTGAGTTTGCTACAAAACCTTAATTGTTTAATATTCCTTGAAATGGTTTATATTCTCCGTTTCATTGCATTGTCCTACAAAATGCTCATTCGGTTGTTTAATCAAAACCAGTTCTTTGATCTTCAAATTACCATCACCGGGGTCCATCAGAGTCAAAAGCACGGACAAGTGTGCAAACGAGACAAAACCGTCGATTAAATATCGCTGCTCTGCTCCCACTCGCGGGAATCACAGGTGTGCCTCCTCGTTAAGGGTGCCGGCCTAATGAGGGGCCTAGAAAAACGCACCGCCAAATTACACACATCCTGGGGCACGGGAGTCCCGAAGCGGTCCACTGATTTATTATTACCGAGCCAACAGCTCTGAAGAAAACCAATGCTCAAAGATTAAATTTGATGTAGGTACATACACAACATCAGTGGAGCATGAGAAATACACATTAAAAAGGTTGGTACTATCGAAATCGTTAACCTCGCTGACAAATTGATATCTAATAAAATAATACAATCAAAACAAGCAAGCAATCTTCAAGCCTTCTACTAACCTAATCTACTCTGTCAAAATAGGTTAAGCGATTGACTCACAGCCTGCTCTCGTCAGACGCCATCTATGCAAAATTTTCATCAAAAAGATTTTTATAAAAAATAATTCTTTCATAGATGTAATAATATTACAGTATTGTAACTGAAAATTAAGTTACATGTTTTTCGTGGGTAATTTTTTTAATTGAAGATAAAGGAAATATTGCAAACAAAACAGTATCAGATTTTTCATTCGAACTATTTTTTTAGATAAGGGAAAATAACTACTCTATATAAATAAAATAAAAATCTAGAGATTTTGATGTGTAACTCCTTTCACAATGGTGACGTCAAATTGGTAGAAAGCTTATCGTAGCATTACTATTCTTGAAAAACTTGTCGTGTCGACATGACAACCGATCGAACCTGTACCTTTGACTTTCCGTTCCTTTGAAAGAGCCACCGGCCACTGACCACCAATTAAGACTAATTACCTAGGCTTATAGCTTAGTTACCACTAACTAAACGGGTTTTTTCTTGGTAAAAAATCTTTTATTTGTTCAATTAACCTTTGTCGGCCACATTCCTTATATTTTTTAAAAAGATTTCGATCGGAAGAAGCTTCTGTGAAGACACCTGTGACAGTGGCATCGACTCACGAATCATTTAGTCAATTTAGATAAATAAGTTCATTCTTTAATTAGTTGCCGAAACTTTAATGTCCCACATTATATTTATTTAAATTCACTTTTTTTTTTAATATATATATTTATATAAATGTACACTCATTTAAATACGAATATTTCACATTCTTTAAGTATTTTTTCATTGGAAAGGTCCAGAAGTCCTCTGAAGATTTGTTAAAATATAATCATATAATACAAATAATATACATATTTAAAAAGTCTATAGACCTAACTAAGACATATGCTGTAGGTAGGCCTGAATTACGCCTATCTATTCTTCCAACAGTATGGATTCTGTTTCCCTGGTAAGCCGCTGATGACTATACATTATCCAATGTACTCGGTGGACCTACAAGACACTAGTAGGAAGCAGAGATTCGGAGCGGTCTCGCTCTTCTCGAGCATTTTCAACTGATGAAAAATATATTCGAACAGGACTATCTATATAATTATTATTATGTATGACTAATGACAATTGTGTTTTATACATAAACATCAGATATGCGTTGTGTTGTTGTACAAAGATAAAATAATTGTCCTAGTGCGTTTCATTACAGATACAATTAACTCTAGCACTGAACATCGCTTAGAATGTTGTGGCAATTTATTCTTCTGCAGTTGTGTACTGGCATTTTAAATTGAGAGACTGTGAAGAAGATGAACGCGTTTGCGATGCAATATCGAAAGACGGAGACATGTCGTGACTATCGGTGATAAAGTGTATCGCTGCGTGAATAAATATATCGATACAGTAGTCTTCTCACTGATGTATCGTTGAAAATATAAGTATGCAGTTAATATATTCTATAAGTTAACCTTACTACTTTCTTATAATCAACTGCAGCAAAACCTAATAAGGTAAGCAAAAGTTGCAATATTAAAGATGCCTTTTCTTTTATCTTTGGGCTTGGATTGACTGACTGGATTGACTGGATACAATCAATAGCACAAGGTGCCCTACCTTTTTTGCTTTGGGAGCTAATTTTCGATTTGAAATTTTTTCGGGATCGACTTCTAATATGACTCTTATAGGAAATTTTATTTAAGGTTTTTCCTTTCTTCAAATATAAAAATGTTTATTATAAATGCAAAATATTATTATATAAGCATGTGCTTACGAAATAGTCAAATTAATTATTGATGTTTATTATTATTTCTATTGTATATAATATATAACATATATTTCATTTATATAAAATAATAGATTTTTTTCAAAATTCACGGAAGTTTTCGGGATCGACCAAATTTTGCTTTTGGATCGACCGGTCGATCACGATCGACCGGTTGGGCATCCTTGCAATAGCATATGGAAATATATACAATCATATTTTATTATTTGACGAAATGTATTTGTACGCATATAAATATTACATTAGAAAAGATAGACAGTATTAGAAATGTATTTTTTTTTTATTTCAACAAGCATTTACTTGTAGGTACGTGGATGATAACAACGTATCAGTATGTCGCAAAAAATTGCAGTACCCGTAGTGAGATTCAATGTTTTGACCTAAAACACCTAATTATTATAAAATATTCTATATTGTTTACTGTTGAGAGGAAGGGGTAGGTTTTTCTCTCATATCGCGAAAATCGTTAATCGTTTTCCGTCGCCTAAAAAATATGAAACATCGAAATATTTTTTTTCTTTTAATAACCGCAATATCAAAGTATTTGTTTACACTATTGCACTTTTATTTAAATGAAGATAGTAAACTTTTCAAGTCTGTACATCTGTTTTTCAGAAATGCTTTTATTTGCTTTACGCCGTGACGCGATTAGAGTTTATTGTAGATTATCGAGATTTGATGTCTGAGACAAAATCGTAAAACAAAATATTTTTAAGAAAGTGATGCGAAGGGAATTTGTAATTTAGTGAATATAACGATTCTATAAAGATTTTTGAAATGTACCAAAAGCTTCGTTTTTTCGCTATTTTTCTGACTAATATTTAAACTAGAATTATTCTAAATATATTTAAAAAAAAAATAGGGTAACAATAAATTCTTTTATATAGGTCTTTTAACAAAAAAATCTCAAAAAATTAATAAGAGTAATAAATAGTAATCATTTTCCGCGATATGTTTTTATTATTTTCTATTGTGATTAAGTCGGTGTCTATCGTCTTTCTCGACACGACACGACACTCGTTAATTCTTATATTTATATTCTATTAGGAAGATTATATTTAAATAGCGCTTATTCACTATTTACATAAAATTAAAATAAATATCGTATATTATATTTAAAGTATATAAATATCCAAAATGGCCCACTCCGAGCGGCACATTTTAGGGGGCGGTATTTTCGTAGATGAATAGAAAATTTCGACAGTAAAAAGAAATATTTTTTTATATTAACATAATAAATGCAAGCTATATTCCATTCATCATGTTTTTTTCTGTCTCGTTTACAAAATATGCTTTTCTAGGGGCGGCATTTTTGAAAATGAGTAGAAAATTGTGTAGGTAATAAAAAAATAAGAATTGTTATGTCTTGTGATTCGCTGACAAAATATATACCTTTTCTGAAAGATCTAAGAATAATCATGAAACCTCAATGTCGCAAATATTGAAATGTTTTTAATTTATTTTCTATTCGAAAACGAAATGAACAATTGACGAAATGACAACGAAAAAATAATTTAATATCAACAGTGGGCAAGTTGCGATTAAAAAAAAACTTTTAATAGCCCATCAACTGGCAGATAAAATAGATTTTGGTAATGTTGCTGGTGATTTTGCTAAGAGCAAAGCAAGGATTTTTTAAAAATGTTATTTTATTGAAATGTATTGAATATCTTGTTCTAAATCAATTCACAATTTTTAATTCGTTTTTATCTAGAATATATACCTATTAATGTATTATACAAAAATAACTTTATATTTCCATATTAATAATAAATATAAAATTTATTTACATGACTTACACATTTTTTGACATATTTGAAAAATAAACCTCCAGGACTCTACAAATTTAATATGAAATATTAAATTTGTAATTGGATTGTAAAAATATTTTACATATTTTTCAACGAATTTTATTCATACATAAAACAGTTTTGGAGGAAAGGTGGGGGGGGCAATTCAAGGACCGCCCCGGGTGGCACAAACCCTAACTACGCCACTGGGTATATCTATTACTAACTAAAAAGTTATTTATACTAATATTCAGCATTCATATTATGACCTTACGTACATACAAACATTTGAAATGGTATTTCTCATTTTTTCACATTTGTGATTTTGACAGACGCACTCAAAGATGATAAACGGTCAGCCACATCACAAATCAACTAGGGGTGTCAATACTGTTTTCCAAAATATTTTATACGCTAAAGAAATATCGCTATTCAGCGGTAATGATTCCATTAAAAAAATAATTGAATAGAAATTTACATCTCGTTAATTTAAAAGCATCCGCTTTTGATGTATGTTTTTGACTTTATTTCAAAATAAATGTATGTTGTGCTCCTTGATTTTTTCCTTTTTGCTACAGTTTTCTATGCCAAGGGATAATAATGATAATAATACCAGATTATAAGATCACGCTCTGGTAAGTTCCAAAGCGTGAATTGAATTTTAATGCGCTTTTTTCTATACAGAATATTTAGATCTAAGAAAAATGTATGGTAATGTAATTAAATATAAAGCATAGAATATTATTTTGAATGCGTAGCTACCCCAACTCACGATGAGGTCGATGAGTCATAGATATTTAGTATATCCACGTTTGTCATCACAATATTTTAAGACGAATCACATGCAAAAATAAGAACAATGGTAGTTAAATAAAGCTGTAAATTGCTATCGAAGCATTAAAAATATCAGTAGGAATACAGGTATTTTTCGTCCGATTACAATAATTAACAGCTTTACAAGTGCACTTTTTAACAAGTACTATGTGGTTCCAAAATATTGCCCCTTAAATAATTTAGGATGTTTACCGTATACAAGTAGCGATGTTTTGATCTTTTTTTTATCGGAGCATGTTTTCTCATTCTTTTTATTTTTTTAAGTAATCCGTGAATGTATCTGTAATACAGACAGTGAGACAATTCGAAAGTTCGCAAAAGTATCTCACGAATTATAGTTGGTACGCCACTGGTCTTATAGTTATGGCCATTAGTGATATTTAGCTAGTTTCTTATAATTCCGTAGTAGCGTTCTAATATAACTCAATAGTTTACTTATATATGCCATCATTGCTGCAGTTATTATGCTACCACATAATCCTATTATGTGGTAACATCGATAATGATTTTCCATTATTCCTCAGCAACATCGCACATTATTCGCTTATGTTTTGTTCCATAAGAAAACGTCTAATGAATTTTATTGTTCTGTAAATTTTGTTATAAAATAAAAGTATCTTATGCTGTTTGTCCTTCAACGGGCCGATAATTTCAAAGCCATACTTGTGTCGGCATTTCAGAGCGGTCGGCTTAAAATCCCGCCAAAGGAACATGCCGCGGGGTATGACAGAGACAGGAACAACACATCACGAGTATTTACTTCAACCGCTACAATGAGAATGAAAGAGATACGTAGAGCCATATAGTAACGAAAGAAGCACGTAAGTGGAGCTTAGAGAAATAAATAAGTTTTTTTTAAAGAAATTCGGAGCGGATAAAAATAATAAATAAGGATGGTGTTAATTTAATACTTTGATACAACGACAGTTGCAGTCCCAAGGAACTTGAGAGACAAATGTTAATACAGTACTACAAAACCTAGGTACATAAAAATCGATGCATTATTGTCGTTGTTCCGTTGAGGGTGTGAGAGAGGAAAGGGTTGGCTGTGTCAAAGTTTATTTTCGTGAAAAGAAATTGAATTCCGTTCATAATAATCCATCCATAATTCCATCGTTATAATATAATTATATTATCACCATGGCCTTCATTTTGTATCAAACTGATTCACAGGGCTTTGAAGTAAATATTAGAAATTCTTATTTTTACTGAACAAAATTTAAAGGGGAAACGGTTATTAATAAAAATGTGCATTTCATGTCGATAGTGCAGCACACCTTACGTGATGCAAAAAAACCCTTCGTTAATAGCTACCCCCTGCAACATTAGCTGAATATTTTGATTAAAAGTGTAACTTATTGTATTATTCGTTTTTGGAAAAGATATCCATCTAGGAGTGGGACAGAGCTATAATTTGAGAAGTCTTGGTTTTGAAAAGCCTGGTAAGAAGAGGAATGGAGTGAGAGGGGGCACGCGTGGTGTTTGGTGTGTGGCGGCAGGGGCGACAGATGAAGAAGCGGCAAGAGGGGCACAGACGGGCCGCCAGATAATGGGCATGCAGTGGGGCCGAGCACCCACCTGCCAATATAATATATACACTACAATAATAATAATGTAAAAATTTTCTAGGCATCTGAACTTTATAGCAATTGAAAAAGAAAAGTATTGGAGAGAATTACTAATATTTGTCCTTTTCTCACAATCACATATTTTGAACGTTTATTATAAAGAACACTTTCACATCTCAACGATTTTATCCATATAAGTATTTATTAATGGTTTTAATATTTAAAGCAATAATTTGATCTTGAAAATAAATATTGGAAATTTGTAATTAATTGGCAAAAAAACGATTAAAGTACATGGTAGACTTCACAAAATTCCACCAGATATCTCTCTCTTGGTCTCCGTTGATTTTTTAATTTTAACTCTTCAGGACATTCAGTTACATCATTATAATAATCAGTAACCATAAGACTATTGTGAGTTTCTTCTTCTGTAAAGAGTTAAACCGAATTCTAATTACATTTCTAGTCACGATACTCAAATAGTTCCATTTAATATATTTAAATGTGAAATTAAATTAAAAAATATAAATGTAAAACGATGTACGAGGTGCCCCTGGGAAGTTAGTGTCGGCTGACGGGGCGCAGTCTTCCATCTTTCCTTCGCTTTTCGCTTCAGTCCTCAGCGGAGCGCGTGAAGGTATGGGTGTGTGTCAGTTTGCTCAAATATTTTGATATAAACACGCGAGACATTTCGTCTAAAACATTTACCGAAATTTATTTGGGTCATCGTTTAAAATATTAAAATCAAACAGTGTTAACTCTCATCTGCAATCGCCGGTCTACTCAATTTGTTTTAGTTTGAATGTGAAGTTTATTTCCCGCCGTGTGTTTGTGTTTACATTTGACGTGCTAACTCAATTGTATCTTCAAAATATTCATAATATTGTTGTTTTGAAGCTTCATTAAACTCTCTAAGCGTCAGCACGATGTACGTATTGTCAACGAACGGATACATCAACTCTAAATAGAATAATTTTTGACAGCTGTGTATTTGTGGTTAATTTATTTGATTGAGTTAATTGGTTATTTGCACATTCAGCCAGTGGATTTAAAAAAAAATGTGGTGTGCGTTTTTGTTTTAAAAGTAATCGTGGTGTCACAGGAAGCCGTAAGGTTTCCCAAGAGATATACTGTATCTTTCCATCGACGGCAAAAGAAACACGGCCAGAGAGTGCCCGCTCACGAGAGCGTTTTGGCGGCATCGCTTTTGAAATAAGAAGTGCGAGAGATCGAGGGAGTCGACGATAGGAAAAGCCATCTCTTTCCATCCCCGGTTGCCACATCCCGCTACAAACGAATACCCAAAACTGGCATTCTTGTATGAAACCCATGTATCTTCCGTCAAATTCGTCACCTCGAATAAAAATATGTTGATATTTGCTGATTTTATTTTTCCGCAGTAAGTAGCTTGGAAACAAAAATATGAAATAACGCCCAGGGCTTTAGAAACATCTTGTGCATTATCGAGTTTTTCCATGGAAACCTAGCACACACGTTGTCGGTAGGTCCACAAAGAAGATCTGTGTGTAAACTACATGAAAAGAAGCCCCCACTGTGAAGGTTGAAAACGGTCCCTTCAATAGGCAACAACGGACTGTTTCGTGGAATCACCAGATTGCAGTTTACAAAGTCGAACCAAGAGACATTTACAAGAATTGCCCTCACGGATTGATGCTGCTGGGCACCTGCTAAGCTTTCAGTCTATTGCTAATTGTAGCATTCGTATTGTTACAAGGACGCCGTCGATTAAGTGTACTGTGAAGATCTGTCTAACTCCGCAGCTTCGCATTTTTCTGACGGCTGTGGTGTGATGATTTCTTGGTGATTGCGCAAGTTGGCGCATGACGTGGTACGAGATCTTGGAGTCGCCGCTGCCCGCCACCAGCCAGGAGCCGGCGATGGCCGCACACATTGTGCGCTGGTGGCGGACTAAGTTCCGTAATGGATATAAACAATTTTCAGGTGAGACATCAACGGTTACTTCCATATGTATCTATTTTTGGATATTTCAATCTCAATAAGATGAAAATGGTCCTCTAATGTTTTCAATGGGATCGATATTATGAACGTCTGTATATAAATGTCTTTTATAATGTCACGATTTTTTTGACAACATTCCGCCTTTTCTTATTGAACCTTTAGGCAGGTTTTAGGACATAGGCACTTTTGAGGTAAGCACATCACCATTAGGTAGGTAGGTGCTGGATGAACAGAATAACTGAAATATGAGACACTACCGTGGTCCATGAATACAATCCACAGCATCTTCAACATTTGCAAATGAGGGAATAAAAAGGTAGTTAGGTTTTATGATTAGGGGTAAACAAATTAGTCATAATAATAATTTAGAGAAACATATAAATGAAACTTAACGATCTAATCTCTATATAACCGCAGTTATAATAATCATTTATACCTAAATAACAAGTAATGTGTTATTATTTCTAAAACTGACTAAAAATACGATAGGTAATGGTACACTCTGATTTGTGATATTTAGCGCAATTTTGTTAGTGCTTTCGTATCGTAAATCTCGATAACCGCCTTATTTCCAAGGATTAACGTCTTCTTGGGCGCCACTTCAAAGATACCAGCTAAGTGGTTTTTTTTATTGTTTATTTTACTCTCTCGTTGATTTTTTACCCAACTGGAATGTGTCAAAGTTTGCATTTGCCCAATAAATTAATCATATTCCTACTACAAAGGAAATGTGTCTTTCAGAAAAGGTTGATTGATTACATAATAATCATCGGTGTAATTCATTAATAATCCGAACTGCATCTTACAAATTTGAACATTTTATAGGATGGTATACTAATAAGATATAATATAGGTATGTCATAGCTAAGGCGTACAGTACGTTTGAATTTAGAATACTTACTGAATTTCCATTGAATTGTTTATCATTCTCTATGGAACAATCAAATATCACGCACGAAATTTGCAGTAGACGACCACAGAGCGTGTTAAAAAGATCAGGAGAGATCATTTCTCCGGATTGCTAAACCGCCCTCTCTCGAACACGTTTGACATACCCAACGAAGCCACAAGTGTTGATATCTCCCGAGCGCCAATCATTCCTGACCATGCTCCGACTCATGCTGAAATTATCTCTCTGTGTTGAAGAATGGGAAGGCGCCGGGTGTGGACGGTATTCACCCAGAGTTTCTCAAGTAAGACCTGGATGCACTCTTGTATCCCTTGCACGAACTTCTCAGAAGGTGTAAGAGCAGTAGTGTTGTCCGAGGAACTGGGTCGACGGTGAAAGACCTCGGTCAGGCGGTTACCTTAGTCGGGGTTCCATACAATTTTCCATAGCGACTGCCGGTCCGAATTATTAAAGGTCTTCTTTTAATCCACAAAGCGACACGCCATCGAGATGAAAAATGACATCTGTAATGATGAATTTGATCCGCGCAGGATCGGCCAGGTAAGAAACCGGCATTACTGGAATCATTATTCTCGTCAAGACCTTCTCAGCCACGCTGAGCGAGGTTATGCCCCAGTAATTGCCACGTCCGAAATAAAAAAGCAACGATGGACCTGGCTTGGACATCTGCTGCGGATGCCAAAGGGGAGGAACCTGAACTCTGCCTGTCTCTTCTGCCAACCGGATGGATTTCGTCGCCATGGAAGACCGCTAACGACCATCCATAGAATGTACTCGGCGGAGCTACGAAACGCATGACCTGGGAGGAAAGAAGAAGACTGACGGAGGACAGATAATCTTGTCAGAGGCACCGTGTGGTGTGCTTATGCTCCGAATAGAGAGCAGATATGGTTAAAAAAAATGTAACAAGTAAATCGTTCTATTGTTCTTAGTGTAGCAATATTTGAAAAATTCATTGACAGTAGCACCAGAAATGTTGGAATTGATTATAGCATTCTACTGAAGGAGATTACTATAGGTAATTTTTTTTAACCATATCCGCTCCCTATTCGGAGCATATGGCCATCACGCGGTTCCTCCAAGCTTCTCTGTCCCCCGTCAGTCTCCACGCTTCTTCCCAGGTTATCGAGACCGTAGCTCCACCTGGGCTCTTGGTGAGGTGCCATGACTCGCAACCGAATAGCAACACCGTCAGGATGCATGCGTTGAATAAGTGGCACTTGGTTCTGACCGAGTACAACCGTGAGTCCCAGACTTTCCGCATTGGTTTAAAAGTTGTCCCAGCTATCCCTAATCGGATTGCGAGCTCTTTACGTGGATTGCCATCTCCCGTGATGTGTACCCCCAAGTACCCGAAGCCGTCGACTCTCTCGATGTCTCGACGTAAATGGAAACTATTAAAATCAAAGTTTGAGTGTAGTAAGTTAATACTAATTAAATTTGAATTATTGAGATTTTGTACACTTCCATGTATTTTGTCACTAACGACCCGAGTTTCGCTTTTCGGCATCTTCAGGCATTCGAGCGCACGAATGGACTCTCAAAATACATGGAAGTGTACAAAATCTCAATAATTCAAATTTGATATTGAAATTCCATCAAGCACCCTCAGTCGATGTCTTAAATTATAAATAATATTAATTAATTCAAAGTGCAAACTATCCAAATAAAAGTTCAAGTGTACCAAGTGAATACTATCTGACACATTATTTATACCCTTTTATTAATAGCAAATCTCTTATACCTAGTTCCAAACGGTTATTTTTTACTCCATTCTCCAGGTCTTATTAGAACTAATTATTATGTTTTCACCGAACAATGATATCACTTTGTTTAGTTTCGATCGAAGACAGTTGAAAGTGTGTTAGAAATCCAACAATTTCTCCTTTACCCATCAAGGTGTAATGCTTCTGCCTTTCAATTGGGCTTCATGCGCTTTGCATGAAATTGATTAAATTTGGAAGCGTACAGCAGCCCATATTTGTAAAATTCTATTTTTATGCTATTCTCATAATCAAGTATGAACGTAACATTTATTTTTATCAGAAGTGACACATTTTCGTTTTTTGTATTATAACAGCAACTTAAAAGCAAAATAATATTACTCCAATTATCATTACGGCGTAAAATGATTGTGCGGCCCCTGTGTTGCAAAAGTTATGGAAACTAGAACCTGCTGCGTTAACAACAAACTACACCAAAATTCTGATTCGATTACTGATGAATTGTATTTTCTGATTAATTACATGTATTACAATCGATTTAAAAAAGGATTAGTTATTCTTTTTTGAACTCATCGCTGCCGGTTGATTTATGTTTTCCGCGGATTGTTATTGTTGATTCGCGAGTATATATTTCTATCGAGTTGAAAAAACCGTATGTCCGGCGTTCGCATTTGTTTGTTTACCTAATTATGTCTAATATAAAAATAGTTTCACGCCGCAGTCTGAAAATGTTGCCAACGCGCGTTTTGCTCGCTATGAAATCATTAATTATATTTTTGGTCGTTAACCTAAGAGCAGCAGGTGCCGATGCAAAGTAGCGTAGTGATCAGTAGTCGCGACCGCAAGAAAAAGAAAGAAACGAGTCCACTCTCGCGCGGACGTTTGGGGGCATTTTGTTTTGCTCCCAAACATCAAAGATGAGTCTTTGAGCCGCGCAGACGTTCAGCTGGCAAGCGTGACCGAAACCATGGGCCGAACTAATTGCGTCGTCATTTTTTCAAGATTGTTCAGTTCATGTGTTCGAAGCTGTAATCTCAGTACGTATACCAGTTGAAAGATTTTTTAACATGAGTAACAAGAAAGCAAGCAATCTTGAAAGGTCTGGTAGAATTTTATCCGTAATGGAGAGAAGGATACAATCAAATCTACACCTGATTGCTTCACTAGAACCATGCTTCGTACATTTATTTTATCAAGTATTGCGCTTTCTATCAGATGCATGCCTCATATGATCAAATGATCCATAAGAAGTTCATGGCTAAGTTCGTTATCAAAAATAGCAATTTAATCTAATTCCCCTTTTACGTTATTGCCATCTTCGTTAATATATAAATATTTATACACAGGCAAGTAAGAATACATGATACTATAATGAAGAGTGGTAAATTTCGAACATTGGTTCTTACACCTACGTTAAAATAGTCTTTTAATACAGTTGTACATTTTCAATGTCTCGAGAATTCCAGTTCCAATCCCTGAAATCTTCTAGAATAATGTAAATTTTATGTCACTCAACACTACGTAAATAAAAAAAAATCGCAAACGCCGAACAAAACGGGCGAGTTTTTTCTTCCAATTTTCATGAAAGCGATGACAATCTTATGCTAATATGAGCAAGTGTTAGGACTTAACTAAGCGATTTATTTATTTTTTGTTTATTAGTGATATCACGCCTTCTAATGATTTCGAGGAACATTTTTTTCAATATAGTACATATTATAATATAGCACACTTACTGTTGATATATTTCGTCACCTTATAACACGAGACAAAAATTATCCAATTGGAAATAAAAACACATCAATATTGATATCAAAATTATTATTCCAGGATTTCTAATCTTAGTCATTAGTCATAAATTCATAATACAGCGATATGGATATGTGTGGCACATATTGTATGCATACAGAGCGCCAGTCTAAGGTCATCGTGGAGTGATTATACATGTACGCATAATAAAATAAATTTATTATTTTCTATAATTTTGAAGGAATCTTTATCGCTATTGAATGACATGAAAGGGTAAATCAGTAGGTATGGTTGTGATCGCATATCAACTTTGGAAAGGAAAAAGGACGTAACCCTCCGTTTTTTCAAAATAGTTTAATAGCGATAATCACAATGTATGCAACTTAATACACATTGTGTCGAATGGATGTAATCTGTAAATCCCTAATTAGTATAAAAATTTGGATTTTACGTTTGAAAAAAAGAGGGACTTTGAAATTTACGGCGAGAAAAAAGGACTTACACCACATCAATTAGTCGCTCAGGTAAGATTTTTGTAATCGTAAATTACAATTGTATTGTTTTAAAACAACCCTGTTAAAACAAAACTATACCTTAAATCATAGATCAATAATCTCTTATTCATATTAGACGAGGAAGTTAACACAGTTTTTACAATTAAAAGCATCACCTTACGATTTTTAGATTATGTGTCGTGTCAATCTATTTAACTGAAATTATTATCAATACGCTTATATTTACGATTGAACCATTTTATTTACTGTAAGTAGTATTTACTGCTTTATATACATTTCTAATAGTATACGATGGATAATATTCGATTATCTTGTAAATTAGTCATAAGAACAGTTCGGATTACACTGCTGGTAAAATGGAATAAATATGACGTACTGATATATTCTCTCGTCTATTTTTTCATGCATAATGTATGATTAATTATGCCTTAACTTAACTTGCAGTAAATGGATAGTAATAGGTACTATCGTGCATTGTTTTAAAAAAAAATGTTGCAGCGTGGTATTAGGCTTGTATTGATATAATTATGACTAGCATATTTGCTATGCTACATACTAGTTTAAAGTATTATAGATAGTAATTCCCAGCTAATTAATTATGATGCATTCCTAAGAAAGCTATTTTAAATATATGCAGAAGTGTACTAGCTGCCATTGTTCTATACGTTTATTCAAAAAAGTCATTTTAAATTGGTGAGGGAAAAGGCTGTAAGCTGCTTAACTACATTGGTGTTGATAATTGTTGTCTGAGGAAAAAGACGTAACCATCAACTTTATTGGTTTTTCTAAAATAACTTATTAAATTAATATCAGATTGGGTAAATAAACCGTCAGATTATTAGTCTTCATGCAACTCAAGGTTGTGCATATTTTGATTTTTGCCGAAAATCTTTAAAAAATGTTTTTCGTGGCTACTGTAAAATTTGTTATGTGTGGGCTACGTCCTTTTCCCTTTCCAGAGTCGATATGTATTATGTAGGGACGAGATTCCGCGTGGCATGCGTGCTTTTGTGAGCTTCGGGTGGGGTATGGAACTGTTACGACAACGACGGATGTAGAAAATACCGCCTCTGAGAACTGAAAAGCCGACGTGAACAAGGAAAAGCGGACGCTACCAGTCATTTAGAAAGCGTCGTGACGGAAATACACACTGTCAGCACGACGCCGGCGCTCCAGGTGTATTTTAGTAATATAGGGACCACGCATGCCATTGGCAGCAAAAAACAAACGTTTTTCGTAATATGCCCTGCCCTTAAGCACTGAGAATAGAATTAAGTTGACAATTACTTACAGATTCAAATTGTCTAGTTGTGTTTTCATTTTGAAGTGAAGAGTAGGTACAGACTATGTCTTAATATCCCTTTCCCGCATGTAAGCTAGCTTAGTAATGACTCTAAAAGATTCTGTCAACTTGAATGGTTTGTGTTTGTGAATAATTAACAATAGTTCAATTCTTACCAAGAATTGCTCGTAATGTTGACGTATACTTGGAAGAGTTTACTCACTCGAATTGGTACAATTTTTGATCCGACTAACTTAAATTGAGGTACTTTTCCTATCTAATGTCGAAAATTATTCCGGACTATGGTGTGAGAAATTATGAAATCTTGTACTGACAACTGTTGTGGATAATTTAATTGCCTACGCATACACTTTATCACGAGCAAATTCGTATTGTCATAAATTGATTTATCGCCGAATTATTTTGAACTTATATTACCTATTTATGATTCGAATATGCATGTACATTTTTTCATTTGTGTTTTTGGAAGCATGACAATTCGCGCGGCTTCCTGTATTCTAAATTCATTTTTTCATCAACCACTCAACCCAGAACGTCAAACATCTCATGTATTTTTCAACGGTCGGTATTTGTCGTGATATGTAACTTAGAGTTCGTTTGGGGTAAGAAAAAACGTGGGATTCAGGTAGTGTCCGAGTGACAAATCGAATAGTAACTGTATTCCAATCCATGTCTTATATTAGCGCTGTAGAAGCGTAGGTCTATCATTAGTTCTTTTCCTGTGTGCCTTGAATTGAAAATGATAATATTTACACGGTGTAAATATGTGTCCTGCGTTCCCACATGTTCAAGCTTATCTACCGTCATCGGTGAAGGAGGATGGTTTCGATTCGATTGTCGTAGATATAAATAAGATAAGATTCGCTGATAGAAAATCTCACCTGAGTGAATACGCGCCAACACGTGCTTTTTCGTACACTCACCATATTTTATACAGCAGTCCATAAGGACAACCGCGGACTGCAATATCGGTATTACCGAAACAATAATCCCGGTTTTCGTCCGATTTTCGTCTACCTTAACACCAAGATTGAAAAGGCAAAATACTGGTATAAAACCCGATTTTTCATCACCAATATCCTGTCAAGAGTGACAAATTTCAAACACTATTTTATGTTATTGAGATTTTGTACACTTCCATGTATTTTGTCACTAACGACCCGGGTTTCGCCTTTCGGCATCTTCAGGCATTCGAGCACACGAATGGACTCGAACTGTTCAGTTCGGGTCGTTAGTGACAAAATACATGGAAGTGTACAAAATCTCAATAATCCAAATTTAATATTGAAATTCCATCAAGCACCCTCAGTCGATGTCTTAAATTATATCTTAAACTATTTTATGTATTTACTCTGCATCTATCTGTATGTGAGATGAGCACTCATATCGTCATCCCTCAGGGTTGCCATTTAAAACATTTGATTTTGTCATTAATATTTCGATATAAAATGACTGCTAGTATTTAACCTGAAATAGTTGAATGACACGTGTAATTTTTATGCCCATTTCCCTCTGAAATATTTTATCTTTTCATTGTATATTTTTAATCTGATTTCCATTATATGCAAATGACAATTGAATTGAGATATCTGATCACATTGATAGATTTTTTTCCATGTCCGCTCCCAATGTGGAGCATATAGTCTCCTAATGGAGGTATCATCACAGAATTTTTTCTATGAGAATTACTTATTACTTAGTTGCTCAACCTCTCTTTTTTCGGAGAGAGTAGAGTGAGGACCGGATGGGTGGGATGGGGTTTTAGACATCACAAACACTACGACTTCGAACAGAAAATCTGGATTTGAACCCGAGACATCCGTTACCGTAGCCAACAACGCTACCAACTGCACCACGGACAACGACAGAAACGGAGAGACTGGCGCTGATATATAGATATACTTATAACAATTTCAGTATCAAGAAAACTTTTTATATATATATACATATATACGAGTATATATATATTTTATTTGTTGGAGCGACGATGTTTGATTAGCGTTATGGTTATGTGAAATTATTTTACGATATATTATATATAATTATTACATTACTCATAGTTAGTATCACGATTCATATGTTTCTTGTAGCTATGGAACAGCACATGTTGCACTAAAATCTTTTAATGTTCTACACGTGAAAAGTGATTTTTTTTGATTAAATTTACATTTACTTGATTGTAAAATTTATTATATAAAATTAAAATGTAGCAATTTATGTTTGAAGAAAAGAAATAATATTGCTAGTAGCTATTTCGGCGTTAAACTATCGTCAAAATTATACGTAAACTGAATTTGTTTCATCTTTATATTCCAATGTAGAAGTGAGTGCTATTTTAACCATTAAAATAAGTTCGAGTTCGAGTCCATCCGTGTGCTCGAATGCCTGAAGATGCCGAAAGGCGAAACCCGGGTCGTTAGTGACAAAATACATGGAAGTGTACAAAATCTCAATAATCCAAAATTCATTAAAATAAGATTAACATACATTTATCAATCGTCTTAGCAAATTCATCGAATTAAGTGGTAGGCTTAGCTAGAATGACAACAAAACAAGCTCTTAACGCAGTTTTATCTGGCAAACACTTGAGTATTTATGATTTAAGAAATCAATTAAAAACACTTGGAAGCGAGAAATCCTACTGATATCAAACGATCACTTTACTTGTTATCTCCGATAAGAATTTAACTCGAATGAACCAGAGCTATTCTATTGATAAGTGCTGAAATGTTTTTTTTATTTGATAAATAACTACATAAATATACACATACCTAGTATTTTTTATGTTAATTATTACAATTTTTCACTTATTGTTAGATTTGTATAGAATTATATGGTTACTGTTTATATCCATATTATGTTGTAAATGAATACTTTATGAACTTCCTCAATTATGTAATTGGTTTAAAAAATCTCGGTAAACCACAAGTTTGTACATTACTGTAAAATACATTTAATTAAAGAAACAAGAACATTTTTTAAATATACCGCCATTAAATACACATTTAAACAGAAGATGTGTTACTTTCTTATATTTTTTAAGCTGTAATACACCGTTGCATTTCATAAATGCATCGATTAAAATTCCGATGTCTACAAGTTTATTGAACATTTAAAGATTTTGTGCTGACAACCCTGTTTTATGTATGGTGTAGACTTATTAAACTGGCGTTATTTTGTTTGTAGGAAATCATATTTAGTATTTATATACATAAAGATTTTGCACTTCATGTTTTTGTCTACTATTCGTTGTCTCATATAGACTCATAAAATATGAATGTCTGCCTGTTTTGTGGGAAGCTTTGATCTTTTTCCGCCGTCGATTTTTCGTAGCCGGGCGGTTTCTTTGAACGCGCCTGATAATCGCGATGTCAACAGCTCGCCATCAATCTATTTGTCGAGTGGCCTGTCTGTCACTTTATTCTTTTCCTGGCCGCCAGGTCGGTCGTAACTCGTTATTAGTATATCCACCTTTTCTACTCACTTATTATCAGTTTGAAAATAACAAATGGTTCTCGTGCCATTTATGAGGACCACCCAAAACGATTTTACTAAAACTAGATAGGTATTTCATTTATACAGATTGCATCATCAAATACAAATACCAGAAAGTCATTGTTAGAAACTACTTGACTCACTAAACTACAATTTCATGGTTATGTTGGCTTGCTTTATTCGCGTATAAGAAAAGAATAGTCGTAATTGTCGGCTAAATACATGGACAATTTCAAAATTTTATTTTTTTGCCTCTAATTTCTCTTGTCAGCACTTCTTATTGCGTGTATCTATTATCTACATTTTTGTTGAACCAAATCTCTGTCAAAATCATTCATGAGGTAATTAATTGCCGACGTCTGTTACAAATCAGACTCGGTCAGGGACGAATCAAATTTATGGGCTTGGTGCTTAGAACCCCCCCCCCCCCCCTTCATTGGCGAAGGCAATGCATCTTGGGTTAAAATCTGTATTTAGGTAAAATTTGTAAATAATTATTTATGTGATTAATTATTGTATTTTTTCTTTCTTCCAAACCCCCTTCCCTCTGAACGAATCCTGGCTACCTGCCTGGACTATGTACTAGGAAGATGCTATAGATGTAATTATTATAGCCATGCATACGAAAGTTATACAGGAATATGTTTTAGTTTCTTTCTTTCAAATTTTTTTTTTTTTTTTTTGATAAATGATAATAAACTGGTTCCCAACCGGCGCATTACAAAACACATTAATTTACAAACTACTTTTTTAAATAAGTCTATTTCATATTTAAGAGCTTAGATAACAGTGAACAAATTGTGATTTATGAATGAATGGCGGTAAAATTAATATGATTAATCCCATAAAAACTAACACTTAACCAGCAACAAATAATTAAATTTTAACAATAGCTTCCAATAAGTTTTCCTCTTAGATAGTTAGGAAAAAGTATCAACTACTGTTTTACAAAGTGTTCAAGGCCGGCAAGAGTGTCTTCATCGTGATCATTCATCTCCCTAATGTCTAGATACAAATACCTAAACAATAAACATTCCATTTATTATTAATTTATCATCTATAAACTTGAATCTATATTTATAGAATAAATTATATTCGCTAATTAGCGAGCTATTTTTTCCTACATTTAAATTCAATCTCAATAATTCATTTGATATTCATGTCTAAAGAATTTTCATATTTGTGACATTGAAAAGTTGAAATCATCTTAAAAATTTCAAAGAACGTTTCTTTATTACCATATACGGTGATAATAATGTAGGTACATAATTATATTATCTTTTCAAAGTTATTCTAGAGCCTGACCTTTACCTTTCCGCCTCGTTATTCTTGCACTGCCCACCTCACGATTACGGAAGACGTAGATAAAATTCTAAGTGCATTTTTATACTTTTTTCTTATTAACGAATTTGTTTTGACACGTTTCTTTTACACGGAGAAAAAATACAGCCGTAACGTTTCCTTTTAATAACGTTTTCAAAGTCACTCGATCAAAAATCGAAGAGAAAAGACACCAGAGTGTTCAATATCTCAAATGTTAAATTGAAAAAAAAAACGTTTTAATATTGGCTCTGATAACTAGGCGGAAATTTGAGTGTTACACAAGTAAAATAATAAAATCCTTATTACGCATTGCAACACTATTTATAGTGTCATGAAGAACAGTTCTTCCAAATACTGTCAATATCTCTGTTCCACAAATATTAAGCCTTCTCACTCTCCGTTTTTTCTTTTGCACGACCGATAAGATATTTATATGAAAATGGTTTTTCCTTTAGTCTATTTTTTTGAAGCCTAATGTTTACCAAGTAATTATATTCGTATATTATGAATGCGTTGGCGGCTGTATCATTATTATGTTTCGGTAAACATGAAACATATTAGTATTCTCATTTAAGATTCATGTAAGATTACTGATAACTTCTGTTTCTTCTTGCATACGAATAATTATCATTATTAATCTTTATTTATAATCACTTCATTTTTTATGCTACCGGTCTTTTCCATGAAGCAAAGATCAAAGTATGAGATAACATCAAATTAAGAACTTGTTTGTGGCTGCATGTAAATATTATTTGAGTCCATAAAGTGCCTGGTTGTCAAGAGATTTCATCAATATTAGTACACAACCACCGTTCACATGAACATTTCTTGCAAAATAATACTCATTCGTGTATTTCTTTCGATTACGTTGCAATAAAACAACCATTTAATTATGTTACTGTTAAGTGTAATTTAGATTTAAGTTACGTCATTCATTAATTTCAAATAATATAACTTCAGGAATTCAGTATAGACAATTTATGCTATGATGAGAATATTTATTGATCGAGTCGATCTATTTTGGCGGTGGTGTTATCCAATATCCTCCAAAGAATCGAATTGTGAACACTCCTCGCATTTATTTTTTTGCTTTGAAGTATTTGTTATTTTATTCTATCAATAAATTCTTGTTCCCATGGCAGATGGCGCGGCAAATTACTCCAAATTCCTAATACATGTAACATCATGTGAAATTCCTGCGAATTCGCCGTAAATAAATAAAACGTGACATTGAGTGCTGTTTGCTCTTATTTCGTAATAAATAAATACTCGTAGAATTAATAATGAGGTATTTTTTTATATATCTTGACTTATCACATATAGCCTTCTTATGAGTGTAAATATGCTAATTATCTTGACCAAATATGAGATTACATAATATATCGTCCCTGTTCTGGAAGAAAACACTTAATCGAAAAAATGGCATATTGAGTTAGTTATACCAAAATGTTCCTTATTTCAAACTATAACGTATGGAATAACACACTGATTTTTTATAAATTATAGTAATACATAAAAACAGTTTTGTACAAACACACAAAATGAAAAAGGTATAGCATTTCAAACATTTGGCACGCTTCAAATTCCAATTAATCAAAACTAGTATTTTTCAGTTAGTGTCTTTTTCTAGAACAACGAAGATATATTATTACACATTTAATTATGGATGACTATAACATTTCTATCACTTGTGTAAACCTCTTATTTTTATTACAAGAGAATAGTCTTATTTCCTTCTGTATAACTTGCTTTAAGTGTGTTAGAAATTTGACATTTATATTATTTATTATTTTGTTAATACATACAAAAGTAGACTGGGATTCAATAGAACCAAGATCAAGTAAAAAGTAAGCTAAAAAGAAAACCCATTCCTGAAACAATGAGAAACAGTTTTGACTTATATTGTTAATTATATGTGATAACTGAACTAATTAAATTTGATTAAATGCTCATTCATAACCTTATCTTGAAACGACTATTTTTATTTCGTATCTGTATTCGTATTATCCAATGCAACACCGCATATGGTCTGTATGATTATAAATATTTAATCAAAGTGTATTTTTGACATCACAGATTGAGATTCACGTGTTGTGTGAATCCTTTGATGTGTATCTTCAAAGAACCGCCTCTTTGTTGGCGCGGAGTTTCTCAAAAATCCGCCTTGTCCTGACTGTGCTGTATTATAAAAATGTTTCTGGTGTGCTTCGCCTTGTAATAATGAATTGAGGCAGGAAAAAAATATTTCTCCTTTGTTGGATTTGAAATGATACAAAGTTGTGCGGCTTGGTGAATGGATACAATGGAACCATCCTGTTTGCCAAATGAATCGTCTCATTGGCGTTCTCGGCTAGGATGAGAGCTTACGTGAGCGATTTTCATTCGAAGCTATTTTAGTTGATTATCAACAGTGCGCATTATCGGCTAGGGCTGCCATCTTGTCTCACAAATCTATCATTTCCGTTTTGGTCACACATTGTGAAATAAAACTAAGCTTTAAATCCATTTGAATGACAACATACGTTGACAATTTTACTGTCAACAAATAACTGCCAGTATCTAAGTACAACCGCATGATGGGATGTTACAGAAGTAGCTTTTTTATTATTATAATTTATCATCAAATGCAAATTACAAGACGATCCACCGGTTCAAAACCACTACTCAAGATTTAAAAAAGTTCACATCAGAATCTTCATTGGCATGTTGTCATGGTTTGTATACTGGCTGGTGTTTTCTATTTTAAGCCAATTATCTTATTTTCTTGAAACAATAAACGCCAAATATTCGTTAGAAAAATACCGTTTATAAAAATAAATTTTAATTGAACTTAAACTCATGAATTGTACTGCTTTTCTAACATAGTTGCAAATATGTATATCTGCATAATTGATTTTAATTATAGTGGTATAGAAGAAACGCCGACTTCACGTGGACATTTTTACAACTACGGGTGCATTATGTTTACTTTTCACCCTACAGCGTAGGGCAGGTATAAAGACCAAAAAGCATTCGTGCCTATTCTACTATCGTCATAATTTTTACCGACTTAACTCCAGAAGTGGTCCGTATAAATAAATATGTAGAGATGTACTTAAAGTATTTTTTTATTCCATTAGTTCACTTATCGTTTGACTTTTTCATTGAAATTGTGTATTGTAACATTATCCAATGCACATTAATTGGAAGACATGTATATATATATACACCAAACAGTTTCTTGTAGGTTATCAACTATTGTACCGACACTACTATTTCTGCGTGAATCAGGGCGGCGACAAAGTAATAATTTCTTTTCATGTAAAAAAATCATCGTAAAACTGTGTACTAGAGCAGTGCTCTGCAACGGTCACAGGTGTGCCGCGGCGCAGAGCGTCCAAAATGAGAAAAAATCGAGTATTTTTACATGTATCAGAAAAACATTGAAGTCACTGGGTTACTAAAATCTCCGTTTAAATTATTCTTATTGAAACAAATATTACATTATTTTCATATTTAATGGAATAATTGTATTAGTGTTTGCACGGATAGTGTAATTCCAATGATGGGGAAACAATTGACGGTTGTCTGGTGTGTAAAACGAAAAATCCTACCGTATATTAATTACACATTGCTGCATAAATTGGGAAGCATTGGTAATGAAAAATGTCCTAATGGAATGAATGAATGTATCAAAATAATACACATTGTCAAACCATGAGCCTTAAATACGCAGCCGTTTTTTTGTTGTTTCGCACAGAATTTAAACACTATACCACTGGCCTAGCAAGGGAAGGGGGGTGGCATTTTCGAAAATGAAAAAATCTGTAGATAGTAGACAAATAAAATTGTTTTGATTTGTGATTCGTTGGCAAAATATTATATTTCCTTTTTGAAACATTTAAGAATAATCATGAAGTGTCGAGGGAGGAAGAAAAAATAAGTGTTTTTATGTCAATATTAAATTTGTCAAGAGTGCAAAAATATAGTACATATTTTTCGAGAAATTATATTTATGCATAAAAAATATCTGCCTGCGGCCCAATCTTTTTCGTCGTAGTTGCTGACATAAATTTTGGAAGAAAACTTGAAGGGGCTGGCAAACTCAAGGACCGCTCCGGTGGCATAATTCCCAGCTGCGCCACTGCATGAGACTATTACTTAAAACAGAAAGACTATTTTGGATTTGACCAAACAAAAAAATATGCCATACTTTTATTCACTCAACTTAGGTTAAATAATGTTTAATAGTGAAGCTAAGTTATTTTTTTAGTTATACTTTTACAAATGCTTTTTATCTAGTTTGTAAATGTCCCATCATTTTAAAAGGGTTAAATGGTTTAATTGGCATTTTTTAAAAAGTATTTTAGCCACTATTTCAAATTCATCAAATAAAAACTAATATACAAATTGTTTATTTTGTTTTTGAAATTTACATATTTTGGCTTGTAGTCTGCCACGAAATATTTATGAGTACTTAGGTGTGCCGTGGGTGAGAAAAGGTTACGGAGCACTGTACTAGAGGTTGTTAAGAATTTGAACGAATTCAGGTGCTTGTATCAAAAATAGAGCAACATGTAGTTGATGTCATAAATGCCTCCCTCCCGTTGCTTTCAAACGAAACTGAACGCTTAGTGGGCGCGTCGACCCCGCCATACTAGCTCAATAATAATAATTCCATTCATTCATTGATCGTTGGACAAAACAAACCGCGTTCCCATGTTGCATATTAACAAAATAATGTAAACACCAGATATCGACATACCGCGGAGTCGAATATTGCCTTCCTGCAATTAGGGTAGCGGCGGCAGGCTTGCCAAACTGTTCATTTGTATATAATTATTAGAAGATGGGAATTATTGATATTTTTTGGCAATAGACAATTATTATCTCAGACCTAAAAGAAAATTAAAAAAAATATCGTAACGAATTTGCGTAAAATATTTGCTCAGATCAACGATTGCATTTTTTGTTGTTGTGTCTGTGTATCCCATGCACTAAGTTTCAAGGTTTAAATTTTATATAGGTTGACCATATCGTCGTTGTTCTGGAAGAAAACACTAAATCGAAAAAATGACATATTGAGTTAGTTATAACAAAATGTTCCCTATTTCGAACTCTACCGTATCGAAGGAAGAACATATTTTTATAAATTACTAGTATTTTTAGCAGGCTTCGCCCAAGATAGGGGACGCTTATATAAGGTCATTAAGACGTTAAGGTTAGTTAATGTTGACATTTTTTTTGGTAGTTGAAAATATCACCGTGAACCGTAACTCTTGTATCTCCCACAAAATATAGTCGATCACTTAACAACAATGTGAAAAGTTGAAAATAGCAATAATAAAAGATAAAAATTACACCACCTTCACTCTTGATGAGTGTCTCGTTGTAGATGCCTTGGGTTTAGTAAATATATTCAACGCAACGTGAGGATTCTCTCAACGCAAGATATAAATGAAACGGTTACTATTACGATTAGCCAAACCGATTCCGGATGCACATCAAGATGTATGAATTTACCATGCTACGTTTTACATTCAATTCCATGTTGTGAAAAATGTTGGAACTTTGACTTAGTGCAGCAACATTCGTAGGCAAAACAATTAAAGTTTCTGAAATGCACAGTGTAGACACAGCGCTCAACACTGATGTGGGCATTAAACATCTTCGGAAGCAAAGGATTGCAGGGAATGATCCACCGGTTATCAATACTAACCTTATTAGATTTCATTTTCATTTTACCAGTTGAGCGTAAAATTACCAATTTTCCATGATGAGCTGTATCCTTATCATTTGTAATCGCGCCTTTCAATGGAATATATTCATCGATACGTAACGTCGTTTTATTCATTTTTGATAAGTAATATCAATCTCTTACAAATTTTACGATTCATATCACATTTATAGTTGCTAGACGACATGATGCTAAGACGTTGAAAATCTCGGAATATTTGGTATGGAGCTGTTTAGGCAATCTTTCTCGGCTTTTGTTGATTTTCAACGTGAAACTTCAAAAATATAGCTTTTTCAGTTTTAGGTTTAAAGTTAAATGTTTCGAATTGAAAATTGAAAATAGAGCAGTTCAACTAACAATTTCAGCCAAAATGAAGTGTGAAAATTTCACGTGACTGGTCTACGCCGTTTGGTAGGAGTTGTTGTGACCGACAGACATACAAACATACAGATTTCTACATGTAATTTGTGCTGTATAGTAGAGCTACAGTAGAGATACTTTAACTTAAAAATAGTTTTGTACGAACTAAATGAAAAAGGTGTAGTATTTCAAACATTTGATAAACTTAAAAGTCCAATTACCTACTCAAAACTACCATTTTTCAGTTAGTGTCTTCTTCCAGATTTGATTATCCAAACTAGGTCTTAGTATGTCAAAACTCACTTTGGCAATGCAATAAAATTATAGATATTGAAAAATCTTACTTCTGTATTTTGTAACCCCATCCATCCATAGTAGCGCTCAAGAGTATATGCATTCAAAGTAAATAAATATAAAAAGTAAATAATATAAAAAAGTTTAAAGAAAAACAAAATACATGTTTTCATTATATAAGGTAGGCAGCGTAGTGGGGTCAAGGCCCCGCCAAGGCGCCACTCTTTTTGACGTGGAACATACTTTTCTAGTATATTAAAAAGTGTTTTGAAATTAAATATTGTTGGTAGAAGTTTTCATGCGGCATTTTCGAAAATGAATAGAAAATTTCGGCGGTTAAAAATGTATTTTTTATGTATACAAAACCAATGAGATCCATATTCCATTTACCGTGTTTTCATTCGTCTTATTCGTGCTGTGCGACTCGCTGACAAAATATAATCTTTTGGAGGCATCATTTTTGAAAATCGATATAAATACAGAATCAATGCAAGTTATACTCCGTATTAGCACAATTTAAATATAAAATCATCATTATTGGAGGAAAAGTGTGGGTGACAAACTCAAGGACCGCCCGTCGGCAAAACCCTAGGTGGAAATAAATTATCCTGATACTTTTTTATTTGGCACTAGGTACAACACTGGAGGTAAATAAATACACCCAATCCTCTTTATTGAATCAACGATGAGTGTTACCACCTTCAATAGATCATCACTGAACACACTCAGATCAACCCTTTAAACACCACTTCACCTACAGATGAAATGGGAATTACGGTCAAGCACGGAAACCAATTTAAGGTGTAGGCACCAATCAAAACTCATCCTCTTTACACGGGGGTACGTTACATGCAGAACAGCTGTGCAGAAAATGTTGGAATAATCATAGATAAATGAACGATAAGGTTCCATTGAACAATGCGTAACCAACGAATTGACTTGCGGAGAATTGAACAGCAAGTCATTTGTTTTCTCGCTCCGCCTGCTACGTCGAAAGAAATGTTAGAGTGGAAGCACAAAGAATGACTTGGGATTCAATACTAATTGGGTGATTTAGAGTTACTATTGAAAATTCAGTTCTAGAGTAAGAAAGCAACACCTCGTCTTAGGTGGACGAAGTCTTGCCAGTGTGAGGGGGGGACAAGGCGGCGTTTGGCGCGTCGCAAGTTTTCTTTACCTCTCACATATGACACTCCCATTGGCGGATAACGTAAGACGGCTCGGCCCGTAAGTGATTCGGGAAGATACTAATATTGCCATATAAGCAAATCGAATGACTCATTCATTACAACGATTTCTTCGTATATAGTGTACAATTCTTCTAATAATTTCTGTTATCAAATTTGAATTATTGAGATTTTGTACACTTCCATGTATTTTGTTACTAACGACCCACGACGACGAATAATTCAAATTAAATATTCAAATTCCATCAAGCACCCTCAGTCGATGTCTTAAATTTCTGTTAGTTAGTCTACAATTTGACTAACACAACTTTGTGTTTTATGACGTGTACATTTCATAAATATGTGTCATGGTAATAATCTTATACATACAGAGCATTAAAATTGCATGCTGGAAAGTAAACGCAATCGTTATTTTCAGTAACTGGCGGTGTTTTGTTGATAAATGATCGACTTGGCGCCATGTGTCAGATTTTAAGGGAAAATTGCGGATACCTACCTATTGTTCTTTTGTCGCGCCCCACTATTAGCAGTAATCACAACCGAATGCTCTACTTAATATTTTAAACAATATAATAGTTTCTGCTAACTAAATCCCATTATTAAAATTTCGGCATTAGAGTCAGCGCTCATTTGCACATTTAATTATGTTGGATATAAATTCGCTAGTTATTCATGGCAGTTCATAGTGCAGACTATTATTTGTATATATTATAGCAGTAAGATCGATTGTGAGACGATTATGTTTTGTTTTTTTGATAAAATAATTATGCTCGTTCATATTTCAAAAATTATGCGTTTAAGGTTTAAGGTCTATCTACTAATTTTACAGTATTGCTTCTGTACTGACGACTGTTTGTACTGATACATTATGGAAAATCATTCGAAATCAGCGTAGAAATAGAAAGTAGGCAATTGTTTATTGGCATCAATATTTGTAATTATGTATTATTATTATGAGTGCCTTCATGAGAAAATATTGCCAACACGTGTTGCATCATTTACTATTCGCATCCCTGATTTTAACCCACCGGGAGAACACAAAATACAACAGTTCCGTTTTCCGTCTCATTCACACACGTCCAGTTCCATAGCTGCTGGTCCCTCTCAGTCATGCAAATGGGATAGTAAATTTTGTTCTCCTTATATTATTGGAGGGAAAGAAGTGTCTTGAACCTGCGGTGTTGCCAGATGACCGCGACCTTGAGCGCTGAGCGGCTATTGCCTGTATTGTATGTACTCGCGCTGTGTACCACTTCAGTACCAGTATGTAATGCCAACTGAGTTTCCTGTGTCGGCGATCCGGCGTTTGATGCTATGAGGTCTTCACTTTCAAAACCACCTGTATTCATTTTCGACCAATAGATTCCTCGCTACATACGTCTAGCATCGCTTCAAGTACATTTACATTTATTCCAGTAAGATTAAACCTACTTATGTAACGTTATTAATTAATAATATTAAATTAAAGATATGATTCATCATATTAGGCTTCTAAAATAAAAAGGTGATCTGTCTACATTGTGTTAAAATCTAACAAAAATACGTACGTAGATACTACGTATATTATAAGATAAGTTATTTCGTATTATATGTAATAATATAAACGTGCATGTCATACGAAAAAAATATATAAACTCTTCCGCATGTCAAGGAAATCACACGCAGAAACCGTTAAATTCAATGCCGATAGGTGCAATTTTATTTTCTTGTATTTATTTCAATAAGCAGTTAACCGGCTTGATAAATTATGCATGATGTTCTAAATTGGTATACCCATGTACAAATACTATGGAAAAAATAACCTATCGGTAAAACTAATAATATCTAAGTATGAAATACTAAAATATTGTTTACTACTAACATTTCAAAATGGAGAATTTTTTTTACTTTTAGAAGCCTCGTATAACATCAACACTAAAAGTAATATAATCCCTTATTGATCTAGTATCATAACTGTTTGCGAAAAGAAAAGGGTGTAGGATAAAATCGCTACTTTTCAGAAAGCCATACTTGTCAAACTTGGCGTTTCTGAGAACTAAAAAATGTTAAATTTACTAATTCAGCGGCGTTGATTCGACTGATCACTTTTCTCCTTAACAGTATACCCACCTATGCATTATCGTTATTACGGAATATTCAACTCATATTTCAATTTCAAAGACTAACTGCCCCCTTTCCTTTCGCACACAGATACTATTATAATATAGCAGCTATAACTTCCAATGAAATTGGCACCGTAAAACATGAAAAATAAATAGTGATCATAAAAAAGCTGATTTCACTATTGTTTTCCTTTCGAACACAGGTAATTTTAAACTTAACGCTTTGATTGTGTTTTTACATTGCCTTCCTCTGATTTCTTTTTTGCATTGATTCGTATATTGCATCTAAGACCGTGACGGGGTATTCTTCTCTCACCTTTGTAATTAATTCAAATCACGTTTTACTAAGTGCCAGGATGTTCTTCGGTAATGCACATGCACACCTACAATACAACATGCAACCTAGCTGTTATGTTTCTTCGAATTTTGTCAGACTACTCTTTTTAATTCTGTCGCTTATTTTATTCTTTACTTAGTATACCTATTGACATCAAATTTAGCATTTGATAATATTGAAAGATCTTTCCGGCGAGATATTAGAATATAGTAATGGTAAAGATATCGACCTTAGAAAGGACAAAAGACGTAACCCACACACAAAACATATTGTTTATAGCCCAAACAAAACGCGTATTAAATTGTATCCACTGTGATTATCGAAAAAAATATTTTGAAAAGACAGAAGGATAAGTCTTCTTGCCTTTCTACAGTCGATATATTATATATTCATGTTTAAAAATAGTGTATTAGGACATTTTGTGTGAGTTATACACAATATTTTTGGTGTGGGTTACGTCCTTTTCCCTTTAAACTGTCGATATCCACAGCTCAAATACATTTTTTTCTTTGCTTTAAATATTTTCAACATTGAGGCTGCAAGAATTTGAGAGCAAGATAGCGAATGTCAGAAGTCTGACGGCGGACTCTGGCTTTTATTCAAAACCCGATAAATTAGATCGCGGTGTGTAGCTTTGAAGTTGATGGCTTACACATTCTCTTAACGTTTTCAAACACGCGATCTCTGGTAGGTGTTATTGTTATAATCATTTTATTGGTAGTAATAATACTATTAAACATAAAATAGAATCGATTAAGGTGGCGCATAAGAATTTTAAAGCACACAAAATATCATCAATGAAACTTTTCTTTTTGCATCGGTTTTACGATTGAAATATTTCTCCTATACGTTCCAATCAATATAACTAAAGCAGCTAGACTTGTAATGCGATAAATTCGCAAAATTGCGTTATCTATTATACCTATCACAAATTTTCCGGCAAAATTCTTTTTAAATGATTAGCAGTCGTTGTGCCTACTTATGCATATCTGTTTATTTTATAGTGTGTTCATTGATTACCTACGTAATTCAATTTTATTAAATCATTGTAAACAGCTTTGAAATAAGTTTTCATGCCTAATAATTGGTTATTCTCTGAAGTAAGATTATGGTTTAATGTTTTACAATAAATTGTCATGCCTTTTTTCCTACTTCTATTGAAACTAATAACATTGCTTTAGATGTAGGTATAAGATATTCTTTCTTTTCTTGTACATGTTTTAACAAAATTTTTATATAAGTATACTTCAATCAACATTTCGCATTTATTTTAAACTTATTCATTTTGACTGTGGAAAGGAAAAAGGACGTAAGCCACACACAAAAAATATTGTGTACAGCCCAAACAAAACATGTATATAAAATACATTGTGGTTATTGAAAAAAATATTTTGAAAGAGATGGAGGGACAAATCCTTTTGCCTTTCAACAGTCGATATATTATATATTTATATATAAATATAGTGTGATAGCACGTTTTGTGTCAGCTATACACAATATTTTGGTGTGGGCTACGTCCTTTTTCTTTTCCACAGTCTAGGGTCGTTTCGCCAGTGGTCAGCCAGTTAAGCGACATGAATACTTTCAAAAGGGATTTTGAGTCAATGAATGATAGATACATATTTTTTCGCTGTTATTCCATTAAACAGGGATTAAGCAATGCAACCAACTTAAAATAAAATAGTTAATATTGTACCAAGCATAAAGTAATAGAAGTTTACAACAAAATGCTATTTCTCCCAGAAGTCGGCCCCCCAAGTCTTCTGCTCAGCCACGTTCGTTGCCAGTGTTCGGGCCATCAAAAGGAATATCGCTGTAACGGATATCATGAATTATTCTCTTTCTCTCTCATTCTGCTTTGATATGAGCAAAAGAGAGAAAAAATAAGAAGTTATCGGTTCTCCTCTACATATGTACGGTTGTCACTTCGCATGCTTTCAAACAGGGCCGAATCAAAAACCAATTTATCTACATATTTTTAAAAGTTTTTTTAACTCACAAATTTTCTTAATATCGATACAATGTGCAAACACTTTATCAACATTTATTTTTCTATCAGTCATCATTATTTAATATTTATATATATTTACAACCATGATTACCAACGGAAATAAACGAACATTTACAAGGAAAGTCTTAGGAATTTCGAAGTAATGTAATTTAAATGAAGCACCAATCGAGCAATTAAAAATGAAAAATCAACAAGGGACCGAGTATCCATTGGGTCGTTTGAATCTGTAACTGGAGTTCCTTGAGAATAAATCAAAAAGCGTTTAAAAATAGAAAATTGCCTTATAAAATGGATTAAAGGTTTTAGTGGGAAGCATTCGCTGTTGAATTTCCAACTAATAAAACAAAATACTTTAAAAATTGCTTAGAGGATATAATCTATGAAAAAAACTTTTTCGTCAGCAGAATTAGGTTAACTGACTTTATTCGTAAATTATGCCGGAGAGCTATTTTAAGACATAACTTTTCTATGTCTCCCTATCAGAAATACTTCGCTTCAATAGTGAAAATCAATCGAAACATTAAAATTGTAATGAAACGCTTTTGACACATTATAAATCATCACCTAATCTTAAAAATAGGCCAAAAAAACCATATTTCGAAAAAAAAGCTAGGTAACATAGTTCTGCATCCAACTGACGATTTATCCCTGCTTATTCGAAAATAAAAATGGTCGAATACCTTTCTATTTCTTGCATACAATACAACGAAAATATATCTGTTAAAGATACGTAAATAAATAGGTTGACCAATTCGATTCTGGTAGAACGGATGTCACGAACGAACATCCTATATATACTTAGACATACTGTAGATCAGATAATTTAATAATTCTCAGCCGAGGGGCTGAATACAGGACACTTAGTGGATTTCATTATGCCAGTGGTCGGCCGTCTAATATCTAATTAAATATTGAGGTTATTCCATATTTTTCTCTCAATACCTCTGTAAAATACTATATTATGTATAACAAAAGCACACATGTAGAATTCAAGAAATGGTAGATCAAACATGCCTTTTTAAGTTAACCACAGCGGCTATTTTTTTTGTTGGCGATCTCTATACAACATGAATTTGTCGTAACTTGCGAAGTAAAAATGTGCTTTTTTTAATTGCTTATTCCATCATACAGGTCAGTATAGTGCAGATATACATTGGCAAGTGGCAAGACTACCTACACGAATTGAAAAAAAGATCTGTTTTCTTAAATATATCCACTATTATTTAAGTTTTAAGCTCAAAAGGCCGACTACTGGCAACGGCTGACTTTAGGAACAAGCACCCTATATGTATGTATGTATTACGAACTGAAACAGTAGGTCCCTATCAAAGAATACCTTGTAGGTACATATAATAACGTATGGGCAATATTATTTGGTTGTTAGCGCTAACCAGTTCTTCATTGTACTTGCTGAATAGGACTTGCAGAGGTCTATTGTTGCTTTTGTGAAAAATTTGCATGCCGAAAAGGAAACAGGTGCATGGCCACAATTGAAAGTATGTATTGAAAATTATGAGCTTTGTGAAATACATCTGAGCCGACTTTCATGTGAATAACTAGCATGTGGGCTAATTCTATAATGTTAAATACAATTACAAATAAAATAATATAAATAAACCTCCTTGTAATAAAGAATATGAGTTGAATTCTTTTTTATTTTAATTTGTTTTAGAAATATCTGGCATTGCAGCTGAAATCCTATGTGCCAGATATTTTGAAAATTGGAAAATCATACGAGATAAACTCGATGAGTATTTTTATAAGTCACTCATGTCCTAGATCACAAATTTAAATTGAAAAAAATCTAAATTTGTTATTGACTTTGCTGGGACTTGAACCAGCACCCACCTGATCGCTTAGGCAAAGCTTTTGCCACTAGACCACAGAGGCTGACAATTCTGAACAGGGTTTGATATTCTACCCATATAGGAGGTCTCTCCAAGGCTCTTCCACACATCGTATTATACAGGTATGTCCGATGTGAACGCTCGATTTTCCATTTGATTTTTTTCGGTAACACCTTATGCTCCAAGATTACACGATACTTTAGCATAGTGAGTTTTTGAACCTCTCATAAACTGAAGTTCTAAGTCTCTCACAGCAGGCGTAAGCAATATAAATTGATAATGCTCGCGATGAGAAAAACCGGTCCTGATCGATTTAAACAAAGTGGAATATGTAGCACAAATCAAACTGCGTTTGATTTTTAAAGATGTAATCACTGAAAATTATAGTAACACTGCATTTGGATGCCATCAAAACTAGTTCAAAATTCCCGAACGATTTAATATCTTAAAGAAATATTCTATTCGAAATTGCACGCAAAAAAAATGTAGTGGTTTTTCGTAATGTAATAATTTTACTTTTAGTCCTGTTTATTATGCCATTTTCTATATATCCTTCGGTGTATGGCCGAGTTATTAGTTGTGGAAACCGACAATAATAAAACGTAGCAGTGCCGAACAGCTGCGCAGCTCCGCAGCCTTCTGCAGAGGGAGAGGCAGCCAGAAGATCCAAAAAAGAGCGTATGTACTCGGTTCGTTGGCTCGGCCGCTCTCTGATGATTGTCGATTGCCGCACCATTTACAGACATAATTATTTTTGGGCGAAGCCGCGCCACATTGCTGCTCTTATTGTATTTTATTATCGTATCTACCTACTTCTCTCATCGAAAAACACTCCATATATAATAATGATTTTTAATCCGGTGGTACAATTCTTCCTTATTCCTATGTCGCACCCTATTAAGTCACAACGTATTTCAATATTGGGTACTTTTATGAGAACTGGTTGCTTAGAGTAGGAAGAAAGAAGTCTATGAAGAACAGGAAGATCTAAATTGTTGAAATTTCTTTACATTTCCATGTATTTCGTCACCAACGATCCGGGTTTCGCCTTTCGACATCTTCAGGCATTCGTGTGATTGAATTTATTAAGATGAAACACAATTCAAATTAGATATTGAAATTCCGTCAACCACCCTCAGTCACTATATTAAATTATAAAGGGAAGAGTTTATAACACTACTAAAAGGCAGGTATGTTACATGTCTGAAACTCTTCAACTTTCTAAGAGTTAATGGTATCAAGAATTGTGTCATCATTTTATTATCCAAATGATCACTGTATCGTATAAGCATTGGCAATGTTGGGCGTAACGAGCTCCGGCACTTCTACAAACAGTTTTTTCTCATAAATGTTATTTTCCATGCAATAGTGATGTGAAACGTCCATACGGACAGTTATATCGTTGTTACTATAATTTAGAAAAATCAAATACATAGGTATATTTTTAACAAGTCAACTAGGCGTATTAATTGGCGAAACAATTAGTCAGTCCGATCCAGTCAGTATGACTAACGGTTTAGGGGAAACACACTCTTTGAATTTATTGAAAAGTGAGGAACGATATGGGGGCGAAATGTATTAAAAAACAACTTAACATTATTCTACACTATACCAGTGTGCCAAAATCCTATGTCAACGTGCAATGCTAATAGAAAAGCGACAAATAATTTTGTGCAACGTTAGTAAATATATTGTCACCCTGAGAGAGTATGACGAAAGTATGTGGAGTTGGTACACAACAAGCTGCGATGCAACGGGGACCACAAAGTATCCGAAAATAATATTTTATAAATACCAACATTCCGGTCACACTCTTCAGTCTTCACATTATTTACCCACGAACAACTTGGTAGCAAGATTTTCAAGAATACCAACATATTTGTTTTCATATGTTGACTTTGCCATGGCTCTTTAGTTTTGAGGATCTTCGCTATTAAATTTTGACGACGACACCAAACTTTTGTTTTCTTCGAGTCTACGCACATAATTATTATAACACAACATAGTAAGCAATAGCTTAGGTCAACTTTTTTTGCTTGAACGAACTAGGAATTTACTTTATAGAATTAATTATTCTTCCTCTTATACTCTACTAAATAATTAAAGGCGGATTAAAATGAGAAAAATAATAATGAAATATGCAAAAGTTAGATGCACATTGTATCATCGTATGGCGAAAATGCAGTTCAAGAGCTCTTTCATACTTATTTCAATACATAATCTCCATTGTCCGCCGTAACATTACTCTTTTAATCGTTCAATATCCAATAGCCTCTCTCTGATCACTCTACAAATTAAGAACACAATTAGTTCCATATTCATTGAAGTTTATGTCTCGTTGGCGCACAAATCATTTATCATCGACAGTAATAATCTATTTCGTCAAATACATAATTGAACAAGTTCGTCGCGAATTGATATCTCTGTCCGAAAATTCTGTTTAACTTTTTACTGGTCGCTGATTTATTATTTTTTCGATTTCGAATCGACAAATATCATACCTATTTACAAGTCGAGTAATCTATTTGAAAAAAAAATACTTCACGCACGTCTTGTCGAGCGATTGCCATCTTGTAAAAGTATAGATTGCTTGTGAATGAAAAAATAGTGCCTTTTTGCTCAGAATGACGTCCGTTACCCGTGGCGTATTAGATCAAGCGACCACCTGGAAAGCGGAAATAAATCATTGGAATTAAGTCTTTGGTTATTCTTATTACTCGGGTATCATTCCTCTGACTTTTCCATCACATTTTGATGTCGTCTTTTTCTTTGTAATCGTCAATGTACCTCGATGACGAAACTTGAATTTATGTTTTCCTGTATTTTTGCAGTCCCGTTTCAATCGATACACTTAGAAACCCCTTTGTCCGCAAATTAAATCGGAAATGTTCTAAAAACGTAGTTTTTAATTGTATTTCATTTTTCAAAACGCGTACATCATATCGTCGATTTTCTGGAAAAAAAACACTAAATCTAAAAAATTACATATTGAGTTAGTTATACCAAAATGTTCCTTATTTCAAACTCTACCGTATGTCAGAACACACTTATTTTTATAAATTATCCTTTACCTTAAAAATAGTTTTGTACAAACAAACAAAATGAAAAACGTATGGCATGTCAAACTTTTGGGAAACTTCAAAGACCAATTACTCAAAACTAGTATTTTCCAGTTAGTGTTTTCTTCCAGAACAAAGACGATATTTATGTTGCCATTCTGCGTTCGGTTCGCATGTTATGTTGGATCATTTATGATAGAGATATTCGATGTGTGTAGGTGGGCTAAAATGTATTTTACTAAAATCACTTATCGTAATTATCTTTAAAAATAGTTTCAAAGCTGTCAACTAATAAGTGAAAGACCACAATAGATGGTTGACATTAAATACATAATGACTGATGAGTAAATAGCTTATAATCACATAGGATTATTTTTCCATAATCACATTGTTTGTTCTTGATCTTTCCATAATTCTAAATAATTATTTTACTTAGTTTTTATCAAAACGAATTGTATTTAGTTTTTTTGCTTGAATGGCAGCTGCTCAAGTTTTGAAGATATGGTGCGGTTTGGCATTTGCCTTAGCCCTCAAAGCTGTTCACTGAAGGCGGCGTGGCAGAGTTTTTATCGCCTTCTTTTCTTCTTACTGTGTGTTCCAAGAACTACGATCCTTCTCAAATGAGCCTGTGAATTAGATCGATGGTCCTCAAAGACAGAAAATAATAACATGAAATCAACTGCAAGCTAGTTAGTACATATTGATACGTAATTGTGTAATATATTTACCTGATAAAACTTGATATATTCCACTAATATATTTGTTTTTTTTTTAATTTAAAACTGAATAAAATTTTATAATTATGCACTGTTTTCATAAAGCGTAATTTCCCACTGCGCTTAATGCAGAAAAACTGAGATATATGTATATATATAAAAAATGTATGTCTCGAGTCTAGTCTTTCAATTTATAATTATAAAGATTCTTCATTCCTGATTATTGTTTACATTTTAGAATAATATGATATTTGATTATCTGTAATTGTCTATTATTATCAAATATTCATTGGATTTTTCTACTGAATTTTGAATTCTCATATAGATCCAAAGCGAAATAAGAAATAATAACGATACTCGGATTAACAATCACTGATTGAGTATTATCTGTCTCATTCTATCACACAGCTCCCGCTCACCTCCTTATCTACTTATCTCATTCTTTCGATTGTATTTTTCTTTTTTTTTTAGTTGTTAACTGTTATACAACAACGTCCTACCCGGGACCAGATTTCTTCTAGGAAAATATAATAATATGCTATGATGTGTGTCTATGAACATTGCAACTTGCAGACAATTGGGCACCGACAGTTATATATTTATGTAATTGATTAATAAATGTTCTTTTCTCATATACCCTGTTTGTAGCGGTTTGATTACACTAGATTGTTTTTGCTATCTATTTTGACGATGCTCTCTAAATGAACGAAAACATTTCACGAAGACTCAGTATTTAAAGTATTCGAAGTATTAAATAATTTAACACTTTTAAACCCCAAAAATTTTCGTTAACTTAGTTAGACACTGTTTAAATAATTAGCTTCGCATTTTACAATCATTTGGTAAGACTCATTTGTTTTCCATGTTTCGGTCATTGGGTGTCACGTTTTGTAAGATTGCGGGATAAATCTGATCCAATAGATATAATATAACGTGCATTTACTTTTTAATTAAAACGTCGCTAGAATCGAGATCTCTTCATGGAAGTAAAAAACAATTTTAAAACTCGCTTTCTACCTATCACAGCACAATTATTATCGGTTAATAGATGTCACCGGGTGAATTGTCGATGTTTGAATTGTCCATATCCCGCCGGATGGGATGTTAACTTTTTGTGCTTGTCTATTATTGGATGTGGTTTTTGCGAGATTCTTCGAGAAGAGAAACTATTCCTAAAGAGCTGAGCTAGATCTTTTTCTATGCGCTTATGGTTTATAAAGAAACTTCTCTTACATACACATACACAGCTTGTTTTAAACCTATTTCTTTCCTTAAGTTATTCTTGTACATTTTGTTTATTATTCCGAGCGTAATTTATAATTTATTGTCCGAGTTGTAAACAAAATGGCTTAACTACCTATATGGTTTTATATGCACTTTTCTACAGTATGCACATTTTCATACCGACCTCAAATTTTTTTATAGTAATACTATTATAGTATTCGTACCATCTATATTATTCATGAAAACACTCATAAATATGGCTTTCAATATCGCCAATAATTTAAATAAATATTTTTGTACAAGCATCTTTTAAAGCGAATATCATTGAACTCTATACCATCTGAGTAGTAGGATGACAGTTGTTTTTTATATTCAGAGTTACTTTAACATAACACAAATTTTTATTTTGTTTTTCATAACATCACAATGTTTTATTTTATTGAATCACACAGGAGATGAGGTAGTTGTCATTATTTTACGAGCAGATTTTTATTGGTTTGAACCATTTTTATAAATATACATTTTGTTTTATTACAATATGCATACTTACATGATAAAAATGTGATGTTAATAATTTATAGATAAACCTAATCAATCATTGATTCTCATAATAGCTATGTGCGAAAATCCGCTTTTGAATAGAGATATTTTGTACATTTTACGATGTGTTGCACATTTTTTTTAAATGCAGAATCAAGTAATCTAGTATATAATCGGGGGGCAATTTTTTAAATCCCAGGGGTTTTAAGTATGCCTTATATTAATAATGTTGCATCACGTAGTTGGTTAGTTAGAACTTAATATAAAATAAATAATAAAATAAGATGAAAAAAACTATATGGAGAGGCAGTCTGGCGGCAAGGCGCGGCACTGAGCAAGGGATCAAACGTACGCCGACACTTTATAGCGGTTACATTCTTGTTACTAACACTCATAAAGCAACAACACACATTTGTATAAATATCCCATCCTTGGTCAAGTGACCAAGCGCAATTGAACGAACGGAACGATTTCAATGATTCACGAAATATTCGATCGTTTGTTTCTTTAATTAATTCTACGGTTTGAATAAAATCAGTAGATGCATTTATTTTACAGTTTTTTTATTGTTCTTTATTTTCTCAATGCCAAATTCAAAATCGTCTGAAATAACAATACACATACTTTAAACCAGTGCTACTTAAATGGTGGTCCTGGCGAAAGCCGGTCCGCGCTTAGCAATGAAAATATGTGGTTAAAAATGAGAAAAATAACTAATATCGACGCGTGTCTCGTGTAATATCAATGTCTCTGAATTTCAAATTCTTTGAATTCAATAAAAATATATTACTACCTTATTTTTATTTTATTTACACAATGAAGCCGGTCCACAGGTAAGACGGAAAATTATTCACTAGTCCGCAAAATGTCTGAGTAACACTGCTTAAACAATCCACATTTAATTTTTTTTGGATAATACTTGTAAAGATATTTGAGAGTGAGTATGTACAGTTAATATTATGTAATTGAAGTTCTAGAACTACTCTATTACATCAGTTGTAAGAACAAAACCGTTGAGGTGTTTCCATCCAAAAAATCAATTTTTTGCTCGTCTTTCTTCTCTTCTCTCTTTTAATTTTCCCATTATGTATTAATGCCAAGGCTTTGGAATGGAGTTGTCAATTTACGGTATTTAAGTAGGAATAACCAAAAATCGACCGAATCCGACATCTTATTATCACCGAATTGTGCGTAGATAATAACATATTGTTCGCAGTGGTTGGAGAAATTCCGATGACGCACAGGAAAAATCAGTTGAATTTTACAAATTGTTAAAATCAGAGTAAATGGTAAAATCGTAATCTTCCGTAATTTTAAACGACTCCACTGCCCTGAATTCTCCTTTTAAAATGAATAGTGGTCACTAATCGAATATCCACCAATACACATACGTCACATGCTTACTTGTATTCATATTACTTACACACCTATAAGACGGCGCTAATGTGCTACGCACACATCGAAATAAAATCCATGTAAGTAAACGAGCACGTGTGTAACCTACACATAAGCACGGCTTGCAATGGCAGTGGGTGCGTAAAGCGCACCCAATATGATGCAGGCGTGAGGTCGTCTTGGACAGCTGATTCGAAAGTTGCTTTTATGGCCGCTCTCCTGGTATACATACTATAATCTGTACGTACGCTGTGATTTGAATAGAAATTGGCATAACAGTGTCGATTACTACACCGCATTGTAGAAAATAAATAAATTATTTTGGTGGAATGTAGTTTCGACAGGTATTTTCAACATACTAACTAATAATACGAAGCTTTACAAAAAATATGCATAACTTGAAATTAAATAAAACACTTTCATTTACATCGATCTTAATAAGCTGTTTCTTCGACTTTTTTATTTGAATAATATGAATAATTTATTGATGAATTTAATTATTTTACTATACTATTCAGAAGAAGATTTAAATAGTCGATTCAATATTTTTGAAGATAAGCTAATACATATTCTTGATTCCTTCCCAAAGTATCAATATATAATATAATAGCATGTTATACATAAATATACACAAGTGAAATCAATTCCTTTTCCGTTTTTACTAATTAATTGGACTAGTTTGTGTTTTATTTTGGTGGTAAGATTAAGTCAACAATCTTATATTGGTAAAGAATTTATCACCCAAATCTTTCGTAATGCTTTGCTGTTGGTCCATGCTGGAAAAATTATGATTTTCAGTGATGAATAAAAACTAAAACTATTTCGTAAACATACCCTGTCTGCCGCAGATATCTGCAAGATTTGTTTATTTCATTTGAATGAATAATGTAGTTTGTATCCGAAAAACAGCACCATGCATTTAAGGGTTAAATGCGATTTAATATTTTTGTCTCTTAATTATTGTTTTAAAATGTGAATAGAGTAGTAAGCGTAATAATCTAAGACGAAAATAAATTGCAATAGTGTTTAATAATATACACATATAAATCACGTTATAAAAGCCACGTTAATAATCTCACGAATAGGGTATAATAAGAAAAACATTGCCCTGTTTACGTTGTTCGCGCTATATGCCGAGATTCGAAACCTCGGTCGTCAGTGGTAAAGATAATGCAATGTATACAATTTGAACATTTCAACTGTGAAATTGAAGTTTTACCAAGCACCCGCAGTATATTATTATACAATCGGAAATTTGAACAGAAGGCTGTAAAACCATTGCCAATTCTTATTGCAACACTGAATCGGCCATTCGGCATGAAGCTTTCTTTATATATCATTGTGTAACCAAATATGATAAATTACCTAACGGCTTTGGATTTTTATAATTCGCGGCCTTTTTTTCAAACGTATTAAGAATAGTTTCGGATAAGTTTACTTACATATTTCGTACAATATGGTCGTAAGAATGTATATTTAGAAATTACGTACTTACCGTTAGTATACCTATCGAATACATTACTACATGACTATTTTCAATCACTTAATCATCGACTTCTTACAGATTGTCTAAGCTTTACTCTAGTTTTACGATGTGATGCAAAATAATTATATAAACCACCGAACGCAAGCCGGTCGTGCGTGAGAAAATTTTGGTGGTTGGTGGAGTTGTTCCAGTAACGTCCTTGGAACCAAAGATACACAAACTTATTTTAAACACGTAGCAACAAATATCACAATTAAATTATTTCATGGTTAGAAAAGTATTATTACCGTTTCATAATAATAATGTTACTTTTACGCTCATCATTTTTTTAATATGTTTGCACCTTTATAGTTTCACAACTTGGAATCTCCACGGAACTCTTTGAAGATTATGAGTTTAATGGGTCTGTGAGGTCTGAAAGGTGTGCGATTGCTGATATAAATCTCATTCTTCGAATCCCAGTGCTATCAATGATTAAGGGCTACAAAAAACCATGGTAAACTTGAATATAGTCAATGGTGAAAAAACATAAGTAAAAATATAAAAATGCTAAACCTTTTAATACTTTTTACGTGTTAACTGTCAATTGTTGGTAGAAGGCATCATATTTTAAAAATAAAACACAACAAAACAAATTGTCTTTTATTTATAAAGAAATCCGTCTTTAATTCGTATTATTATATTATTTCCACCGTTGTTTTTATTTTTAAATAATGTAAGCAATAATAATTCCAAGTCAAAAAATGTTCATCACGGCAAAGTTAATTCAAAAAATAGTTTTCTAAAATTGAATTCGTATCGCCTAATTGTTGTTCAGGTCAGGGAAATTCTTTTCTAGTAATGCGTGGAGAATTTGGATGTCAACGAAGGGTTTATATAGAATAAAATATGCTACGTGCCGGCATTGTGGCTAGCACAGTTACATTCATTCCGATACCGCGATGGTCATTTAGATAGGAATAATGGCGCCCGCCAGTGCGCCGGCGCGTCAACACATCGGGCGGGAAAACGCTTTCAAATATGAAATTTAAAAAAATAAAACAAAATTTGTTTGAACTATTTCCACATGTTTATAATGATCAAGACCGGTTTCGCTTATCACGAGCATCAATTTATCAAACTGATAATGCTCTAGATGAGCGAAACCGGTCCTGATCATTATAAACATACGGAAGTAGTTCAAACAAATTGCGTTTTATTTTTTTTTAAATATGGTGCCTTTCCATTAAGAATTGACAGTTAACACCTTAAAAGTAAATATCAAATTGTTGGTACCATCAATTGCCAGCAGTTGTATTTCTTATGAAACCAATAACCGTGATTTAGATGGGTTCGAAAAAACCAAGTGTAAGGTTTGTCCCTGTTGTAAATATATTTCAAAAATTATTCACATAACTAGGTACATCAAATTAAAAGTCAACACCAACTAAAGCACTAAAGTGCATATAGATAACATAGAAAGTCATATTGTCGAGGAGGCTTTTGACGTACATTTTCTTCGGACTAAACGAGGCCGTATCGGAACACTCGGAGCCAGTCATATCGCCAACATTTCAGAAAGCGTAACTTGTAACTAGCAGATTTCATTAATAGATTCCGAATATTATGTGTATATATACCTATTATTTTCAGGACTTCGAAGAGAAAAACGTGATTTTTTCACCTCCGGCCCTTGCTACAAAATTACACAGTAAAATAAATTTAACAAACAAAAGTTTGTGAGGCTAATGGCAACTGTAATAAATGTTATATTATCGCATCTCAGTGAATATGTAAATGAAAAAAGCGTTTTTGCGACGATTCCAATATGTAGAGCCTCCAATCTATCATCCTCGCATTCATTGTTTTCCGAATTAATTGTTTTTCTTGAGGGGCCGATAAATAACTATAAATCGGCGTTCTTGTTTAGTTTTATGAACATTTTTTTCCATGTCCGCTCCCAGTGTGGAGCGTATTGTCTCCTAACGGAGGTATCTTAACAGAATTTTTCTACGAAAACTGCTTGTTAATCTGTTGCTCAACCTCTCTTTTTCGAAGAGAGTAGGGGGTAGAAGCACAGGACTAGCGGTGAGGATGGGATGGGTGGGAGGGAGGACTCAGACTACGAACAGAAATACATAAATCGATTGAAAGATCAATCTATGAAAACGGTCCGCACCGGGAATTGAACCCGAGACGTCCGTAACCGTAGCCAGCGACGCTACAAACTGCGCCACGGACGCCGACATGAACATTATCATGCTCTAAAGTCTAAAGAGAAACGACTAAAAAATAAAACAAACATTGTTGTGTCATTTTTTAAGATTTATTTAGTTACGACTATTTTATTGGAGATGCGACATTTGAAAAAGGCAACCTTCGTGGCATTAACATATCATTTTCGGTATTTTGTGAGTTAATAGCTGTACACTTTCAGCTGTATTATATTCGCGCGTGTATTAGTTAATACTATAATACATTTAGGGTTATAAATAATTGCACTTTGTGTTAGGTAGTATTCACTTGGTACACTTGAACTTTTATTTCGATAGTTTGCACATTGTATATGATAGTATTAACTTAGCACACTCAAACTTTGATTTTAATAGTTTCCGCTTCGAAACGGATTCTTTTAACAAAGTACCACATACTAATTTTGATAGATTGACTTGAAACGGATTATTGTAATTTTGTATATTATGGACATTGAAATAAATTATATTAACATATTGCATGTCCACTTAGAACCCTGCTTCTTCATAAATAACACTCCTATAATATACTAGTGAATAAATTCTAATGCGTGAGCAAAGACAATACAGGCGTCCTAATATAGGTTCCGACTAGTAAACTAGTCTATGGTGGAAAATCCTATGTTGCAAGTAGTAAAGAATAAGTGACATTTCATTATAGCATTGTGAAACTATCGATTTCGAAGTGTGAGTATTTATATTGAGTGAAAACTATTTTGTCTATGTGATAATATTTTTTCGTAAGTGCAACATATTTCTTCAATGTTTAAATATATTTTGTTATATGTGGCATCACTTTATTTTTAGTGAAATAATTTGTTTTTTGTGGAATGTATTTGTTATAAGTGAAAACTATCTTTACGAAAGTGAATATCATCTAAACAAAAGTGCATTTAATTGTAATACACGTAATATAACATTATTATTTATTATTAATCCGATCTGTTTTGGTGCAAGAGTTGGGCAGGACTTGCCTTGATTGCCCATAAAAGTTATATGACTATATGAGCCATCGGTAACATGCGGAATTATCTTTTTTATGGCAACTGGGAAATACTTTCTAGTATATTATCTTATCTATCACCCCTCGCTCTATTTCATCCTGTAAAATGTAATATAAGGTGTGTTACACCGTGCCATATATTTAATTTTATATGCGAAGGCAAATTTCTTAAGTGGCATGAGGAACGAAATATATAATTGCAGTCTGCGAGCTTGTTAGGAGGCATGTTAAGTATTCCGAGAGCGCACGGCACATTTTCTTCGTCATGTTGGTGTAATTTAAAACAAACATTTGAATGTATGTACTGATCAAATACCGTATGGCAAGGTTTTGAGATATTTTTATATACTCATTGGCGAGAACTTACAATGTTTACGACACTTCTAGTATTACTGATATTGGTTTACGTAACTCATAAACGAAATGATTAATAAAAAATGATAAAGTAGTTTTTTCACAACTGACTTTAAATAATGTTCGTCGTTTTTAATTGTAGATGTAATACTATGTTGAAAATTATTCAGTAAATGTATTAGTTAGGGCCGTCCATATTTGACGTCACGTTCTAGGGATGAGGGGGTCCAACAAAGTGAAGATTTTGACGAATAGGTGAGAGGGATGTAAAATTGTGAATGCGCAAAACAACCATTTATAGAAATACACATTTTACGAGTAAAATCGATGACAAAAAAATCTAATTGTCTTAACAAAAATTTTGAAACAAAAATAATTACAAAATTTCAGAAAAAATCCAATTATTCTTACAATCTTTTTGGGTGTTGAATGTTCTACACAAAAAAAGTTCTTCGACCCCAGCCCAAGATTTAACCCTTTGCTCATGATGAATCCATCCATTCCTCAGACTTCACACCCCGCGATGAAATGCAAACGGCCCTACTGAATAATTAATGATTTCCTCCATTTTCAAAATATTTACGAAACATTCGTCAAGGGTAAGCTTGTATATTTTACGAAGGAGCTTCGTAAAAATAGATCGCGGTAATTGCCCGACCGATTTATATTTTTATATCTCGGAACATATTTAGAATTTCCTCTCATTCTTGGAATTTTATTTTTAATGTTCATTCATCCATACTATTTATCAATATGATTATTTTACAGCATACATTTACACTTGTTAATAGTATTAATGATAATGCCATATTGTTTTCTAAGAACTGTAACAGTTGGTCATCTTCATAAATTTAATAAAGAATGTAGCTAACTTTTAGAAATTTTGTCATGATCATACTGTGTTAAATTAAATATAACAATAATTATCATATGCTATTTTATTACAAATTCACTATTTGTAATAACACTTTAATGATCAATGTTCGTCCACCAACTCTTAGACTTTTGGAGAGATGCCAGTATGAACTTGGTATGTCTGCCAAATATTGAATTCTAGAAATGCATCTTTCCATATCAATAATAATAATAATATTGTCCATGATTGATTTCAAGTGCGTCTCTACTCTCACAAATGGATGGACGTTTTAATTTCGAGTTGGCTGTTATCCAATCTTCAGTTCCATTACTGTTTTTACCCATTCATTTTCACTTCAGTCAATGTCTTTCGTGGTAAAGTTCTCGAGAAATGAAACACTGAATGACCTGTTTACCACACCAGGCATTATAGATGCACAATATATTCAATTTATATTTAAGATTCACACTCCCTATCGATATAAATCGCCTACTTACAAGTATGCGAGTGTATTTTACAGTAAAATTTTCAATTTGGAACGTATAAACAAGAAATTGAAGTACCAAATTGTATACCAACTGTACTATTCTATTATACATTTATAACAAAGAGGGTTTTTACAAAAGCTGTTATGTTGTCTCGTCAAGTTTTAGATAATCTAAATGCTTATATATTAATCTCAGTAGTTTTATCGAAATAGCATTCATTATCGTAGTTTAGAGAATTGAACACGTTCTTCTAATGAGTAAGTTTATTAAATTTCGTTTTATTAATAGATGACCCGTTCCTATTGGTGAATCTAGGGTGAAATATCTACGCTCTAATGATCCTTTGCCGTTTGAAGTTTAGGTACCTACTTATTGAAATAAAAGATCAAAAATGTATGGCTTCACAGTTAAAATGGACTAGTGGGAAAGTTTTCAGATTGTTTTCATGCCACTGCTTATTACTTATTTTCAATTAATGTCGTTTAAAATCGTGTTTAGAAATTGAATTACTCATTTTCGAAAAAAGAAAATACGTGCGGAATAGAAATATCATTAGATTGATTAGAGCCGATTACTCGTTATCTAGAAAATCGCTCATGAAAAATAGTTAACTAGCCGCGTACATTGAGCCAGTTTAGTAGATTGTTGATTTGTATCTCGTTTAATTATTCCAAAGCCATTATTATCTCTGGTAATAATATAAGCTATGACGGCGTGCTATCGACTTCATTCGGATAATAATAATAATTAATGAATGAGTATTAAAACCGTAATTAACATAGAAATCGTTCGTTCGAAAAAGTTACATTCCCTACTGTAGAAAAAAAAATTAAGTAATCTTAAACTGTCATAATAATATAATAGACTTGGGATTTCAGCCATATGGAAATGTTTTGTTGTATGAGAATATTGCATAAACCACCACATAATACACGACAGTTCGTTGATCAACGTCAATTGGTATCTGTCAATATTTATAAATATGAAAACCACACATTAAAAATTGTAAAATGAACCAAAGACATCTCTTGCAAAATTGTGATAGATTGATTGGTTCAAATTAAGGGCATTCCAAAATAGAATGGTGATAATAATTTGTTTCAATGGGAACCAACCAGACTTATCCGATAGGATATAAAACTGAAGTTGAGGCGGTGTAATTACAATTCTTTATTATTATATAATTAAATATTATACATACCTACACTTGGGCCTCGTATAATATGGTTTTATACAACATGGCTTTCATATAACACGGTTGATGAATTGTGATATATTTTTGTACAACACACTTTATATGACACAGTGTCAGCATTTTTTATAGAAAAGGATCCTATAATGGAATGAAGTTTGAAGTTCAAGGGGTACTACAACAGATCTTGGCCCCGTATCACGAAATACATAAAGATTTATACGCTAAAAGAAAACAATCGCTTATTACACAATTTTTGAAGCCTAAATCAAAAATCTCCGATAATGAAAACTCACAACCGATCTCGAACCGAACCGAAAAAGAGTCGAACATATAGAATTGTAAGTGATAGCGATGATGAATGAATGATCTATTATGTTATTAAAAAAAATAAAGGATATTAATTTGGAACGCATAACCTAATTTTGTATGAACTTCAAACCTCGTATAACACGACGTTTTTGTGGAAACACACGACCGTGTTATACGAGGCCCAAGTGTCGAAAAACATTTCAGAATATCTCTATTAAAATAAGGATGTAATGAATATTGTAATATATTTTTTGTTGCGAGCTGGCGGATGCGAAACGCTTGATCTCGTCATTAGCAGCACATTTGATGTTATCTCGGCTCGCTTCTGATTAATGTGAGAGTGTTTTATTGACGAGGCATTGATAGTGAATCACGCGGCTCTTTTTTGAAGTCCAAACCGGTTTTGCTGACCGGCCTCGACATTTTTTATCCGGCCATTCATGACGGACCTCGTGAATTTTCGGCTCCGAACATCAACTATGAGAACTACTGAATACTATAATAATATTGAAATTCGATGTTATACATTTGTAATGTTGGAAAGGATAACAAATACAGATGGGGTTTATAAGAGCAAGGAAATATAAATACAGCGATCGATTAATACTTATATTATTAAACTGTAACATTACAGATTGCTAATACTAAAGTGGGCTACCTATCTGCCCTACAAAATGTCTCTATTAGGTAAAACATTTGATTGATTTGGCATTTAATTGGTAGAACTCCATTATAATAGGATAAAATATCGAAGAATTTATTTTAAATAAACGCCGTCCATGGTATACAGAGCATCATCCTATTGACACTTCTGTAACTTTATTGCCACACAAGTTAAAATTCATTTCTGAATTAAAGAAATCACTTGCCATCTATTTTAAACGATCCAACTTATGAGCAACTCTGGTATATACTATAAATAACATGTAATCTTTTCAGAAGAAATCTTTAAAGAAGAGAACACTTCAGCTTCTTTAATCTTTATAAGTGTGCCAGTTTAAAAAGAGCGTTCTCTTTGATGTTTAGGCCAAGCTTTATAGTGATATTACTTATAATCGTGAAATACCTATATGTATTGTGTTTTATTTTCTTCAAGGCCTCATAGCGAGATCTCTAAAGATTACTGATAGTCCTATAGTCAGATTTTTCTCTCATTTCTTTTAAAAATATCAATATTTCGAACACATAAGCCATTAAACTATTTTAGTGTCTAGCTGATAATCATTTTAATTTAATTTTTAGGTGCTATTTTCGCTTTCTCAGAGTGACAAGAAACAGTATGTATTATTATTTTAAACTAGCTATTGTAAGTGGGCAATTATTGCCAACTTGACTGAAAATCCTCTGTATATTCTTGCTGTAAATTGGCAGAGGTGGAACACAAACAAAAGGCCTTACACACCGTCATTATTTGATAAAATTCCTGGAAGGTTTAGAACGATGCGCAGATCAGGTACCAGGTACAAATTAAATTTGTTTTGTTGACAAAGAATCCCTTGTTTACTTTTCAGAAATGCTTCGATATACCTGTAATTTATCGACTCCGAAAACGGCTGACAGTTCGACGTATATCTATTTCTGTCCAAATTATCAACGTTGACAGACTTATTTGTTATGAATGTTTTTTTCCCGAAATGTAAGTTTTTGGCGATATGTTCTGCTAGATTGTCTTGAGTTGACATTTCGTCTAGTAATTACATCGTTTTGAAAACCCTTCCATTTGCATACAATAGGTACATCTTTTCTCTTAGTTATACACTCCCCGTAGTTAATCGTATATGTTTTTAGAATATTTACATGAACTCATGATTAACAAATGATTTCTTCTGTTTCAGTCCTAGCCGAGGGTGAACGGACAGATACTGAAGAATTAGTGGGTCGCGCACCATCACAATGTTCCGCCCCGCCTGACTTATTGCCGAGCGGGGCTGCGCGAGCTCTGCTCTCTCCGGAGCCTACATCTGCTCACACGGAACCCGCCCAAATCCAGAGAGAAACCCCTGCTGTCACCCCGCCTACGCCTGCCCATGCAGATCGATTGCATTTCGAGGTAATTTATACGTTTTCGGATGCACTGTCAGGTGGTACCGTTGGTCAGAGTAGTTAAAAAACTGCATACTTTTATTGTTAACCTGAAAAAAGGTATTCTTGTATTCAGCAGGAAGGTATTACAAATAATCTCATTATTGTTTACATTTTATAATAATGTCGAAATGCTCAACTCTGCGATGCGTGATGCTTTTGTGAAATTTTATACAAGAGGTCGGTTGAAATTCAAACTCTTACCGGTGTGTAATTTGAAAAGGTACCGACCGCATTTCTTTTAAACTGTTCGAAGAACAGCATTATTTCCTAAAGGTAGCATTTTCAACGGAATCCACGCGGCCATTAGTAAAGCAAGGATATTTTTTTAACTATACAGTTGATAATACTATCACAAAAAAAATGTATCTGTAGCACTCATTCATCATTTATTATATCAGAATCATGAACCAACTATAATTCAGAGAAGACAAGTGTGATACAATAGTTTTATTGGCAAGTCAATTATTTTCGTTATGATGGAGATCTATAAAATAAACGATAAACTTGTAAATTTAATCCGCCAGGATACGCTACTACAGTAAACTGCGTGTTATAAATATTAATTGTATTGCCACACAAACTCAACTTCGATTTTATTTATTTACAAATTAAAATCTGCACACAACTAGTATCGTAGTGTGAAATCATAACGAATAATATTGTAAAACTCATCCATTGATATGTTGCACGACGTCGTATTGTCTAATCGACAGGCTCAACCTGTTGAAGATATTTCAAACAGGCTCCCGCCCCCATCCGATCCTGAAAACAGTTATTTTCCAACTATCACTAGTTTCCTCTTTCAACGGAGAAGTTAAGTGACTGACTTAAAAACATTCATAGGAAAACAATATGTCTTGAGATACTTAATAAAGGGACCATATTATATAAATATGTACTCTCAATAAAAACAAAAAATATATATTTGAATGTAGTAATTGCTATTCATTTTCTGCCGATGACAACAATGACCTACGAATTTCTGCGAAATTATCGTTCTGGTGTATTTGCTATCGTCAAAATATTCCGGAGCATGTTTCTGTGTTGGTTTTCCAAGCAATCATTTAAAAACATCTCACGATACAAGTAGGCGACTCTCAAAGCCACTTTTTGGGGGGTCTTCTATTGAATTTTATTTACGACACGGTGTCACCTGTGTATAAGCGCCGCGCGGCTTTTCTGCATTAAAATGTGAACGGAATTTTGAATTTACGATAACTGTACGTTAAATTACACTTAAGAGCTGTATTTAAATTTTATATTTTGTTGTCATGTGTAAAAAAAAATATGTTGGCACACTCCAATGTTGCATCGACTCAGCATGTTTACGACTCGAAAGTTAATAATAGTATGGAAGTGTAAGTCCACTTAATAAATAATAATAAAACATTTTCCATTAGCAATTGTGGTAATATTATGTTTTTAATTTATCTATTATTAATCATGTATATGGTTTAATTATAGGGTTTGTAAAACCAAATCAAAATACTGATTCGAGAACATTTTTTAAGAAATGGGTTAACCCTTTGACTACTAAATCAATAATATATATACAGGCGCAGCTCGTCCATACGCACTGCGGAACTGCAGCACCCCGAAGCAAGTTGAGAAAAATGTAATATTATAATATACATAAATTTATGTATATTATATGAAAATATCGCTATTATTTAAGCGTGTATTAAGCTCGCCCGCGCACCGATACATGCAATAATTATCATACACCGCGGTACTAATATCAGAAAGTGAGGCTCTTTCATGATTTTATGCAGTACGGTTTTCTATGGAATTTGCTCGAGTTTGCAAAGAGGGGCGTGGGGAAGAGGGAATCGCAGCTAGAAGCTTAATCTGAACTGCGAATTTGACAGTATTTCGTGTTGTGCGTGTGGGTGCATGTGCAGCGGTCTGCCCACGCACGCCACATCTGTCGAAATGAAAGCGATATTTTTCAAGGGAAAAAGGCACAAGAATGAATTTTCTAAAGAAAGAAAAATACGTGTAATATTTAATTTTAATAATTTTGATGTTAATGGTAAAATATAATTTAAATAACCATGTTTTTTATTTTCGATCTACCGCAGTACCAACAGATTTCCTATCCACGAACCGCCACTTTATATATATATATTCATATTTTTTAACCGTTAAAATATTTTTTTGAATTATATTTAGTATAATTCTACTTAAATATCAGAAAAAGCCCCTTGAAAAGGAACTTTTTAGTACATTTCAAAAATCATTGTACAATCGTTATATTCAATAAATTGAAAGTTTTCCATCAATCACTTTGTAAAACAAACCTCTTTCTACGATGTTGGCTTGCACATAAAATCTAGGTAACCTACAATAAACTCTCATCTAGTCACGACGTAAAGCATCTTAAAGCATATTTGAAAAAACAAGTGTTAAATCTTTGTTAGACAAGCTTGAAAACTTTACTGTTTCCATGTAAATAAAAGTTCAATAGTATCAACAATATTTCGACATTTCGTGAAATTTAGACGACGGTAAATGATAAACGAACGAAAAAAAAACTCACTATACCCTCTTAAGAGGCAACACAATCGATTTACAGCTAAGTTTAGGCAATCTACAAAAAATCTTGGCGTTTTTATTTACATATATCGAGAAATTAAACAGTCTATATGTATGCACCTATATGCTCTTGAGGAGGCCATAATATAAATTGAAATAAAAAAGTGAAGTCACATTGGCTACATAATTTCTTAATATGTCGTATTTGATTGAACGACCTTCACATCTCTTAACTTACAACAACTTCATTGTTATTCATAGCAAAATAAAAAAAATGTATAATAACCAATATGTATACATACCTGCTTTGAGGTATGTATAAAATACTTGTAAACATTGTTTTACTGATTTCATAATTAATAGATTGCAGAGAAGTATATCGAAACGTTCGCGAAGTAAGTTCGTGTAGAAAAAATGAAGACAAACTCATTCGTGTGTTGATTTATCATTCTAATTTTTACAATACAAACTGACATGTACAATGACGATAAACGAAATTGTAAACGATCTTCAATATTCTGACGCATTTTCAATTATATGTGACATGAATTTATTTTATTATGGACATCGAGTATAAATCTTCCCTAAAAGTTCAATAACTCGTATATATTTGTAATCATAATAGAATAATATTTCAACAATACTATGAAAACATCTTTTGAAAACTTTCAATTTTCCAAGTACTCACCGTTTGTATCTTCTAAGTTGCGAAATTGTAGAAACCCACGAAGTAGATAAATAACATCAATGAGCATTTTATTGCATGGCTCAGCCTAGGCCTACAATGGCTTGCCGGATGCGCGAAGAATTAGTTATTCTTACGGCTTCAACAAAACTATTCCAAAAACAGAAATCCCCAATTTTATAATCAATAATTATAGCAGTGGGCTTGGTTAGTACATTTTCAGTGTCGGGTGATGGTAATATTTTATTTAAAGCATATCTTAACCTTCATAATATCACCTTCGGTAGTCGTGAAAAAAATTCTCCCAAATTTCGTTTAATATACTTCGTGTATCATTGTAATGCCGCTCTTGTATGGCCACTCATTTGCCATCATCATGGGTTTGAGCAAGTCGCAATTAAGATGCGACTAGATTGGCGCTATCTTTTGCTATCCGATGTCTGACCGACGGCCTCGAGCACTGCAACCCCTCATGTCGGACCGCCATTTCAGCTAAACATTCGCTGTTGTCCAAGTTACCGTTGGGTTTCATACACGTAGGGATTTTTGTAGATTGGCTTTGGTCACATCTTAAATAATATCATAACCTCTTGTAAGTAACTTCTTTATGATATGTAAATACCTAAACTAAGCATCGATATATGAGGGCACGTACTTACGTCTGGCCGACGTTTGTGATCGTAGGAAGACATACTTGTGTGAATTCTATTTATCTAGCTTTACTCTTCACGGTGACTACTGTACTTTACTTTCTCTTATTGGATTCAATTTTACAGAAGTTTGCCATATTGGAATCTATACATTATTTAATTAAATAAAATGTATAATATCATAGTTCAAGAATGACCTCGTTCATCCAAAAAATATTTATTCAATTATATAAGCTTTTTTTTATTGTATATCACTAACACAGCAGTTAATTTATTCAGTATATAGATTTATTGAAAACATATTAAAAAAAAATTAGAACACAAATAATTAGATTTAATTATGACATTGATAAATCTTCAAAGAAAACGTCTTGAACATTCTGAGCCATCTCTCGTCGAAAATTCAAAACTTCAAAAAATTCAAAAAAAATAAATATTGGTTTTAATTCGCAAGTGTGGTATATGTTACTATTTCGTTCGAATTTTGAAAATTCTTTCTAAGCATCTTGATTCCAAATGGAATAGAATATAAGACAAAATAATGCCCGACTGAAAAATTGCATCAAATCGTGAGCTTTGTTATAAAGATTGAATGTTTAATAATATCAATCAAATATTGATACTTGAGATGTTGACATATCCCTGACTTAGGTATACTGTGATACAAAAGCTATCATAGTAGTTATCTTATCACTATTAACCTTACCAAAAACAGGGAATAATTATGTATTTGACTGGTGGCTTCTATTAATAATTGTACATGACACGTGATATGCCCACTCGAATATATCATATTATAATGGTCCATACTGATTTGGCCTGGCTTCGTAAATGACATACATTATGAGATTATTTTACTTTAATAACAGCATTATTAGTTATCAACCGCAAGACAAAATTCTGTTGAATTTTAATTCATAAAAAAAATCATTATATATAATACTTGGTCATAATCTGTAACAATGTGACAATGTAAAGTCAATCCAATTCGCACACATTTGGCCCAATGCTGAGTTGCATACTCGGTAATAAAAAACATCTAATGATATTCGTATCCTACATTTTTCGGGTTCACAAGGAAACCCTGCTGGGAAAAGTTTTAGATTCAGATCATAAAATAATGATTTGCTGTGCCGCTAATGTCTGCTTCGTATCTGTCATCTCGATGCCTGTGTGGGTGTATGTGTGTGTATGTGTGTGTATGTGTGATAGCATCCATCCACAAAAGCGTCCTTTGAAGGAAACCAATTCGGTTTATTTTTCCATCATTTTGACTGATTGATGCGCGGTAAATCGCCCATCTGTATAATAAAAATCGACATCAAAAATACTTTTGTATCGGCGAGCTGAAGAGTATTTTATTCGGGTGACGTCATTGTGAACGCCGCAGTGGCGTTAGAATATAAAAATATTTTAATATATAAGGAGGTATAACTATGTATATTAATTTGAAAGCCTATATCATGCCCAAAAATAGAGAAACGTAATCACAAATGCAGATAAATCATACAAACAAATGCAAGTATTACCTTGGTTAATTTATTTCTATAAATAGCCCATTCGCTATTGTATCTTTTGATCCGTTCAAAGTGACCGCTTCGCTAGTGAAATCGGTTCGAATCTTGATAATATTAAAAAAAAATTGAATTGCGCTTTAGTTTTTACTAGTATAATATTTTTAATGGATCTGGTATTATGATAAATGATGAAATAAAAAAAGTTCATAAGGCCAAATGGCATTTAGATTAGTAAGTAATTTACGTATTTTTAACTCGAAATTATGTATGTAGCCTTTTTCGTTATTCCTACAAATAAATTGTTTAGCAGTACTACCAAGATTTTTAAGTTTGTATCTTTATTACTTTATATTGAATGACCAAAACGTATCTACTGTCGTAGAAATGTAACGTACATTGGGACTATTTTGGATTTTCTTTTCAAATAAAAATAAATGTACGCCACTGCGACAATCATTCCAATTTATTGCGGGTCACCTTTATCAACTATACACTAGCAATCATTCGAGTATTATTATTTTTTAGTAATCCTATCTATTTATACGCCTTTCATTTTGCCGCAATCTATCATTGCATAGTCTCGATAAAAGTATGTATATATATATTTTCTTTTCTGTATGCTAACAGATATTTTTTATTTCCTCGCTCAATCAGGTGTATATGAATATAATCTTATCATTTTACTTGTGTTAGAAAACTTCAAAATATACCGCCAAAACTATCTACAGGCACCATTCAGTGGGAGGAATTCACTTGCATTAGAATAGTAAAGTTATACTGTACGTATATAAAAATATGTGAAATTTCTAATATACAAAAAAACGAAACACAAAGGTCTACGACACACTCTGCGCAGACTTTGTCGCGTAATGCAGTGCTTCGCAACCGATGTGCCGCGTCATACTAGTGTGCCACGACACGTTGATTCATTGCAAAAAAAGAAATAAGTTGTCAACTGTATCCAATACGTGTATTTATAAAATGAAAGGATTGGTATCATTGTATACTATCGGCGTGCGGTGGATGTATCTTTACCACAACCTCACTTGTGTACAATCAAGTAGAATTAAAAAGCAAATGCCAGCATGCCCTTACTTAAACTCTACTATGCTATTTACTGTAGTAAACGTAGTTTTGACGATGGATATCAATATATAATAGCTATCAACTAACTAATAAAATATTTTAAAACTAAATACTTTGATATGTTATCCTATTATAAGGGAAAATTTTACTGAACGCGCTTCGTGTATACCCTTTTTGTATATGTATGGTGTGCCGCGGTCACCTGAGAAAAATTTTGGTTTGCGTTCGAAGAGAAAAGGTTGCGGAGCACTGGCGTAATGTATAAGTACTGTTCGTTTATACATGAAAATAAATCCAAAGTTGTGGCGTTAATGCTGCACACATAATGAAAACGAACAGATTTAAAGTCGCCGACTAGGTATACACAGAAAGTGTCATCTCACTAAAGGTTATAATTGTATTGTAAGAAAGTACTATGGAAAGAAAGTTCACCATAAACAAATGATCTATATTTAAATTCATTAAACTGCATTACAATCTCGCTTGATTCACAATTGCAATATTTAAAATAGAGTGGAAACCGTTTCATCAATATCACCAAGGAAAAACAGTAAAATTTGGGGTCGAAGTGGCAGCTAGTATTTATACCTATTAGTTTTTTCTTCCGAGATGCGAAATCTTTACATGACGAGTGTTTTTTGTTCTGCATTATAAGAAATTGATTCGATGAAATAACAACGTTGCATTATATACCTAGTCGGTATCATAATATGTTCTCATGTATGTAAATGATTTGAAATGTAGATGAATACATTTTTTTTAATGTATGTAAGTAAATATCGTAAATCTAGTTGCCGAATAGATTAATGTCGGCTCAATATGGAGAGTTGTTTAAAATATAAAGGTAGTGTTGAGAAATATAAAATATTTAAAAATATTACTTAAGCCTCTTTTACTCATCCACGAATTAGAAACAGGTCTTTTCTTTTTAATATTAAACTTTTATTGAAAATGTAGGCGTAACTTTATAACAGTGAGTGGGTGGATATTTGGATATATTTTGTAGACCAGATAATAGGGTTTTACGGTTAAGGCATGTACATATACGTAAGTATGGGGGCGTCCATATATGACGTCACACGAATTTCATTATTTTTAAACCCCCCTACCTTCGTTTTCTATGTGAACCAATCGTCACATTACATCAGACCCCTCCCCCCCCTCTAGAGTGTGACGTCATATCTGGACGGCCCCTATAAAAAGAACTCATCAAATTGACAAGTTTATTTTAAAATCATCAAAATATTATTTGGTTCCTACGTTTTACTGTCATTAATTAAATCGATTGTATTTTATCATTACAAAGTCGGATAGATTTTTTTATACAAGATATTATCTTGCATGAAAGGTGGATAAAAATATCTACCCTCAAACTATTTAAGCAGAAACAATCATTCCAAGAAAATCGTCATTACGTGATCACCCGTTTAGTCTGATTGTATAATTCGACGAAAAATCAGAGGAGAATTATTCTTATTTCTACATAGTGATTTTCTTTGCCCATTTCGTGTTCATAGTTTTTTTTATGACTAAAACCATGATCTCTGTTCGCAGTGATAAATGTTTATTTCACTTCACTCCATTCAGTCCATTCATAAGTTATTTTCGATGAATAATATTATTAACACTTGATAATGTAAAGATAGCTCATATCAATACATACTCACAAATTTAATAGTGTCGCTGTTATTATTTTATCGCCTATTTCCTTTCTTTATATTATTGAATACAAAGGAATACAGAAAGGATTATTTGTATTTCGATATTCGATTTCGAGAAGGTGTACGAACAGGAAAATAAATTGCATCCTGGATATGAATATTAGACATTAGCTCATCAACACATAACTAGTTTTTTTTTAAAACCATATCCGCTCCCTATTCGGAGCATATGGCCATCACGCGGTTTCTCCAAGCTTCTCTGTCCCCGCCAGTCTCCTCGCTTCCTCCCAGGTCATCCCAGCGTCCCGTAGCTCCGCCGAATACATCCTATGGATGGTCATCAGCGGCCTTCCAGGGCGACGGAATCCATCTGGTTGGTAAAAGAGACAGGCAGGATGCAGGCTCCCCTGGGGCATCCGTAGCACGTGTCCAAGCCAGGTCTATCGTCGTTTTTTTTATTTTGGAAGTAATAAGAGGTTGGTCCGTCCGCTCTCAAACGTCTCAAACTTACCTCAAACTTCTGTTTTCAAAGCACAGTATACGGTTACCCTGTGCCTTGGTGAGGTGCCATGACTCGCAACCGTAAAGCAACACCGTCAGGATGCATGTGTTGAATAAGTGGCACTTGGTTCTGACCTAGTACAGAACTAGTTATGTTTTCTAAATATTACATTACTGTGACGAAACATTATCAGAAAGATTGACAAAATAATTGATCTCTTCGTTCCCGATTGTATAATTATTTAAATTTCACTATTGTGACAGTTACAGACTAAAATAATATCGACGGTTTTTTTGGCCAATTGATATAAATCGAAATTGTTAATCGAAAGAGTGAGTAAAAACTCTTTTTATCGAAAACATATGGTGAGTTGCGTTATAAATCTTTGAAATACACTCCTGAAAAATCTCATGTTTGAAGATGCGGGATTATACGTAGAGAGTAGGGCTTGCAATTTACCGTCAAATTGCAATAACCGGTAAACGGTAAATAATTTCTCCCATTACCATTTCTCCCATTAAAAAAATAGACATTGATTAGATGTTTAAAGTATAACTGTACGTGACTATTTTTACTAAAAACGGTATCCTAGATTGTAACGTAAATAATTTAAAATACGTTTTATGGGAGTAATAATGTCGTGAAATGTACTTATATGTTTGCGATTTTTGTTTATTTCAAATATAGTATAATAACTTTTTAGAATTAAAATATGTTCTCATGAATTTCATATCAATACTTTCAACTTTTAGATTTGACCTGAATTTTGTACATATTTTTCCCGCAGATGAAAACACTTGTTCGGATACAATACTAGTTGAAGGCAAGCCATCAGATTATGAAATGCAATGTTAAAATATTTGCCAAAATTTTTTCGAGTTCCTAAAATGATATTTCTCTCTGCATGACATTATTTTTATCTTTTTTCGGTTTATCCATTTTATTTTTGTGACCAGTGTGACCAGTAACAAACTGCGTATCAATGTTGCTAGAGTCAAACAAAACCAAAATCCCCATTCCGCATGTATATCTACAATAAACATTCGTTATAATATGCCTGTATCTGTCCTTAATTTGTGATAAAATCATGGTAATTACCGGTAAATTTTCCAACTTACCGGTAATTACTGATGGTGCGTTTTCGATGAACCGGTAAACCGATAAACCGTTAAACCGGTAATGCAACCCCTAGTAGGGAGTGTTGATATAATAGTGGTTTACATAGATTGGCCGGATCAGAATTTTTAAACCTGACACCAATGTAAAATGATGTTTCCCATAAAAAAAGTAGTGAATTTATTTTACTAATTTACATCATTTGACCGAGACCTGCTCTGTCGTCCTTAAAATGATATTCAATCATTGTAACTCATTTTCTTATTTTTTAGGGTTACATCAATTAGTCAAAACACCATCGATATATTCACACACCAAAACAGTGGCGTAACTCATATTTTGAAACCTACGAAACTGTTTTTTGTATTAACATTTATGTGTTATTATTTCAACTTAAAAAACAATAACTTACTGTTCGTAACAGTGTTGAAATGGATGTTCCCCCTTCTTTTTAGAAAAATATATTTTTTTTCTGTATTTCAAAATTTTGTACTAGATTATACTGTGTAAGTATGCCTACATAATATTTATTACTGCTGTTGTTCTTATGTCCTATATTATCACAACCAAAGCATATTTGTTTTGTCTTTTTCATCGATATCTATTCAATTTCGATGCATTTAATGTCGGCCGAAGCGATTTAATGTAAACTAAAAAACCAATGAATTCCGCTATCCAAGAGTTCGTCGACAAAGCGACGGGCTATATCGCTTGTCTTTATGACGCCATTTAAAAGTTTATCCGGTCCCGGAAATGGAGATAGTTACGAAAACTATTTTCATCTTTCGTTTAAATGCTACATCCACTGTGTCGTGTGTGGCAACTGGCGGCTGGCAAAACTGCCACCCCGTCGCCGACAGCAGCTGAGAAACGGAATAAAATGTTTTACTGCTCACAATGAATTCTTCCGAACTCGGCCCATTAAATTGATCGCCAATGTAATATTTATTTTATAAGGGAGAATTAGTATTAGGAGAGTATGTTTGTATTAGAATCGATCAATGTGTATAAAATTGGATGGTTAACATTCTCAACTTCTTCTCGATGATATATGTTGATCCATCTATGATTTTTATTGTGTCGAGGAATACAACATTTTCAAATCACTGCTTCAAATGGTAATCTCTAACTTGAAATAATAATTTTATATGATCAGAAGTGTCAATACTTCGTCGTATATTTACAAAGGCTAATCTCATTGGGAAAAAAGTTAGAAACACCTTTATTATGCATGTATTTGTGTACATGTGTCACAGATCCCATAATGAACAATTGTATGGATGCATTAATTAGTCTCGTTCAATTTACTCCAAGAAAGACACCAAGTTAGGCTCTTACTATCACATCATCAGCCGTTGTAAATCCACCGCTCTACGAAGACCTCTCAAATCTTCCTCTGCTCTTTAAGGTCGTGTATTGTGCTGCCACGTAATTTCGGCGAACCTGATTACTTATTCAATATAACAGTATATAACTGGGTTGTGTACAACTCCGTAAAATGCAGTGAATAGGTTTAACATGAAAAAAAAAACAATCCTGTCCCTACAATGTTGCTTTATTGTCTTACTATTAAAAAAAAATCAGTGAGCACAATTTTTCTATGGATTCGGTCGTAACTTTGTGAATATTCATTTTTAATATAAAATTGGTAACTTGGTTATCCCACTGCCTTTGTTATTAACGTAACGTGTTTCGCTTCTTTGAGAAGCATCTTCAGACTGAAGTCTGCCAGTGGCATATATATGTTACCAACTTTAATTTTATATACGAATTTTTTTAATATGATATATACCGAATGCAGCTGTTTCCAAAAAAAAATTACTGAGTGATTGAAATGTTTTAGAGTTGCTAGTCTAATTTATAAAAAAATTGATTCAAGACACACTTATTTATTATTTTTAATTCGTACATATTGTATGTTTTTATCTGATAAAGTCAAGAAAACTGCATTCTGTTACTGTAAAATGCTCCTTGCAAAATGTATCATTTTATATATACAGGTATGAAATTTTCTCATGGCCTAAGGGTTCGTGGCGTAAACAATTCCCACACAGTTCCGAAGTAGTAGCTGCTTTAGACATTTAGTATTTCAATTTCAATACCGTCATCTATGGCAGGTACGGTTATACTTGTATAAAGTAATGTTTAATTTAACTATTTTCATTATTGGGTACATTCATGAGTTTTCTACTTCGAAAGAATGAAAGATATTTCTTTCACTATTTAATAGTTTCACCTTTAACAATATACACTGTATTTCTAAATTTTGTTAGTGTTTTACTTAATTCAGTTTTTGTGGATAGCGAGAGTGATGAATCTCAATATTTTATGTGGTCACTTGGTTGACTTTTTGTTGAACATTTGTTTGTTTTTTGTTTTCAGGAGTTTACATGTGATGTACAAGTGCGCGGTGGGGAAGCAGGAGAAGGAGCACAACCCCTTCACTTCTCGTTTACCCTTTATGACTTTGATGGACATGGGAGGATAACGAAAGATGTAAGTGTAAGAAAGATATAATATTACAAACCTTAATTTTAAATTATGATACCACTGATGGCCAGTAAAAATTTGAAACATACTACTTAAATTTAAAATTACATTAGGTACACATAGGTTGAAGAGTATAGTAGTATAGAGAAACAATCCAAGTCAACTACTTAGAGATCATAAAAGTCGCAATTTATTAAATTTACAAAATCTCATCTAACCAAATTCATTATAGTTGCTTGTGATTTCCGAAGACACTAAATAAGTTGACCGCAGACTGCATATATGTTACAGTATGGGCACAAATGTGGATAAAATGAAGAAAAGCGTCAGTTCCAAAAATATACTTTCAGTAAGCTGTAGAAAATACGATATATTATATTCTTTTCTTGTAAATAAAAATATTTTACACAAATAAAAAAATACAATTTACCCCATTTAATGAGTTTAGTCTTAACAGTAATGTTTTGAATTTTTCAGGATATTGCCGGAATCGTATCTACTATATACGAATCAGTTGGAAAGACTGTTACTGTGCCCCATTATGGGTCGAAAACGATTCAAGTTCGATTGACCGTGTCGCCCGATCAGCGACGCGCAGCAGAGGAAGGCCTCAGTGGACCTAATGCACCACCCAGTTCAAGTCCTACCCGCATGGATCCAAAAGTTCGCTTCAAGAGGGATCTGAGCGCTCATGTCCGAGAAGGGAGACGAAAACCTCGCCGCAGGAGACCTGAATGTCAAATTTCACCCGCTCCTTTGCGAGCTGTAGACTCCGATAAACAAACAGAAGTGACCGTTGTCCCTGCTGAAGAAGAACGGCGATCTCGTCTTTCTGTAGACGACGACGTCTCCGATTGTTCTGAGAGACTTCGTACTCCAAAAGGCTTCAAAAGAAACATCAGACAGCGCCAATACCAAAAAAATAATCTTAGTCCACGGTACCGAAATCAACAAAACAATAATTTGAATCGGAATAACACTCATAAAAATGACATTTGGAACTCGCAAAGGGACAATGTATTTTCTGAAGCGCAGTGCGCCTCCAGCCCCGAACAAACAGGAGTGCAATCGGCGGACGGTGGACGAACACGAAGTGGACCTGATAAGAAACGATCCGGCAGCTTGCAGAGAAGAGAGCTCTTGGAAATTATTCAAGCCAATATGGAGAAGAACCATCTCAGTTTTCAAACGACTAGGTAATTAAAAAAAACGAACCTTATTCCTTTTACCTATTACGTTAGTCAATTTTATTTAAAATTTACAAACCTTCTTCTTTATTATGACAAGATTTAGAGCATAGCAAAGCAAGGAATAAATATAATATTTCCCAATTAGCTAACTACTGGTCTTTGAAATAAAATGAGAAATTATTCTACTATATCAAATTAGGATTATTGAGATTTTGTACACTTCCATGTATTTTGTCACTAACGACCCGGGCTTCGCCTTTCGGCATCTTCAGGCATTCGTGAGCTCGAATGCCTGAAGATGCCGAAAGGCGAAACCCGGGTCGTTAGTGACAAAATACATGGAAGTGTACAAAATCTCAATAATCCAAATTTGATATTGAAATTCCATCAAGCACCCTCAGTCAATGTCTTAAATTATATTCTACTATATATTTTTACAATGCTTATTGAGTTGACAAAGAAATCATAATTTGCATTTGATTGGGTAAAAAATGTAATTTTTTCCCACAGTTGATTTAGAGGCACATTAAAATTCTAGATGATAATATCAATTTATAGGTTTGTCATTTGGTTTTACCTGTTCTATTCAATCTGTAACTGCCTGAAAGGTGAATTGTTTACCTTTTACTTCGTCACTTTTAACTATTAACTTCACAGGTCAATTCTTGGTGGAAAGGAATATTTTAAAAATAAAATTTTATGTAGTACTGAATTATCAGTTGAAAATGCTTGTGATGAGTGAAACCGGTCCTGATCATTATAAACATGTGGAATTAATACTAACAAATTGTGTTTACCTTTTAAAATATATTACTTCTCCATCTATTTCAAATTTGGATTATTGAGATATTGTACACTTCCATGTATTTTGTCACTAACGACCCGGGTTTCGCCTTTCGGCATCTTCAGGCATTCGAGCTCACGAATGCTTGAAGATGCCGAAAGGCAAAGCCCGGGTCGTTAGTGACAAAATACATGGAAGTGTACAAAATCTCAATAATCCTAATTTGATATTGAAATTCCATCAAGCACCCTCAGTCGATGTCTTAAATTACTTAAATTCTCCATCTATATTTTGAAGGCTGTAAGTTATTTGCTTATTCAGAAAATTTATTATTCTTTTTTAATTTTACAGAAAACATTATATTGATCAACGCGGAGTGAACAGCTTGGAAGGAGACAGCTTGAACACCAAACACCGACAACGAAATCGATCAAATACCTTCACCGGAAAGCACTCCTCTGAACCAATCGCTAAGACCGTGTTTAGCGATCAACCAAATAATGGATATTTGGATCTCGCTAATACCAATATTAATTCTCATAAAGAATCTAATCTTTGTCGATATGATAGCTTTCTTCATGCAGTGATTTGTTCATCATCCCACAACGCTAAACCCGGTTATCACGTGAAGAGTCAACAATCCTCAGCCCCTCCGCAGCAGAAACCTTGGAAAAGTCACCACAGGTCTCGGTCCCATGATCTAGATCAAGGCCCATTTCGTTACACTCTCTTAGAACCCTATGAATGTATCACCCCCGAAGTTGCATCAGAGTCAGTAAAACCTCTCACGGATACAAGGGCCAAATCGTTTGATTATTGTAAGGAACAAGAGGTACTACACAGAGTGAATGTCACTTCTGAAGGGAAAGTAAAAGCTAATCGTTCCGAGCTGAAGTCCAAATCTTATGATATGGAACACAATATCGAAGCATTACGGAAAACTAGCATGAACCGTAAAACTGCTGTTCCAAGCCATGCTCTTTCTCCGCATCATATAAAACATCAGAATAGAGAGAAGTATCATGCGAGAGCTATGGCCCAAGTTGAAAAATGGCTAGAAAATGATAACAACACAAGGCTTACGAAAAATTCGAAGAAAAAATGGTCCGACCAAAACTGCAAAGTCAGTGAGAAAGTGGATAACTTAACAGCAAATTTAGATTTAAACGATTCTGTTGAATGGAAAGGATTATTACGTGGCTCCGAAGCGGATGCAGAAGGGGCCGAAAGTGGAGGTACCTCTACTGTCCATCGATATGTCCACGAACACATTCATCATCACTACCACCACTTCGAAGATAAAATACCCATAACTAATGCTGTGGTAGTTTAGAAAAATATTGTAAAAATCACAATAACTCGGTTAAAATATTAGTATTAATAGGTTTATTATGTTATACAACCATGACACGAAGGATTGATAACCGTATTTAAAGACATCTTGTATTATTATCATTTAGGTTAATTTTCTTCATTGACTGATTTAGCCATTAGAAAATAGTATAAGTTTCATAAATCAATTTGTATCTATAACTGCCTGATAGTACTTAAATCGCTGTATCATTTATACAAAAGTATGTTCTAATTGTATGAGTATTTTAATAATGATTATTATAACAATTAGGTGATCTTTTTGATTTTGAATGGAAAGAACCTGGAAATTTTTAATATTTTTGCCTCTGCAGTATTGTGACAGGAGAGAAGGATTCTCAGTGAATATTAACTACCTCTTGTTTAATTGATATTTAACTTAATTGTACATTTCGACTATTTAATAATATTATTTCTTATCCATAAGTTTATTTTATTCCAACAAATGATCACTATTTTCTTTTTATTAAATTATTTTGATCTAGGCACTACTAAAGCAAAACATTTTGTTTAGATTAGCACATTTGTAAATTATATGATTAACATTTCAATCCATGTTGAAAATATTTATTGTCTAATAAATGATATACAAGCACTTAAAACTTTTCATTTATGCCTCCATCTTTTTTATTATCAGAAATTGCAGTCCCAATCCATATTTTTAAATCAAACTTCCAACAAAACACAATTGAAACTAGAGCAATTCAATTGAATTTTTTCTAAGATGTAATAAGTATTTCATTTTGGGACCATAGCTTTTCTTTTATGTGTATTTAGTGCACATAGCTTCTAATAATTAAAATATCTGTACACATATAATTAAGGTATTCCTCCGTTGTACATTTACACATTCAATAACATAATAATAGTAATAAGAATAATTTGCCAATAAACCCAGCAAATTTGCCAATATTTTGTCGAAAATCCGGGATAAATGTACCAATACAATCATACGTGTACGAGTGTGCTATGTACACATTCTGAGTTGTGCAGTGGATTCAACGGCCAGCGGGGAACACCGAACATTTTTCACATTACCTCAAATATGAATGACAACGCGCGAGACAGAGAGGCCCAGTCGCGTCGTTTATTTCAAGATTGGGCGAGACGAAAAGTGTCAAACGAAAGCCAGTAGCTTTCGAGCCTATGTTTGAGGTAGTCTGCTAAGCCGTTTGTCGTCGGCCGATGTTTTTTCATTTTTTAGGGATACAATTTTAATTATTACTTCATGTCGACTGTCGTCTTCAACTTTAATAAATTTAAGGAATATCTGTGAATATTCTTATTTTTCCGGCTATCAGTCATTTATAATCAGTCATAAATGCATGATGTGTAATGAATACACTACACCGTAGTGCACGGATTTATTTTACATAGCAAAGGAAAGGTTAAATGCAGCTAAGGAAACGTATTCACCAGTAATTGTGTAAAACATTCATAATATAATACTATTTTGCGGATTTATGGGAAAATTGGCACTGTTTTGGAACTGAGCATTTGAATATCTGTCAACTAGAAATTTAGAACATGGAAAAACAAACGTACATTTTTTCAGCTTTTTTTTATGAATCGAACAAATCGTTACGTCTACCGCATAATCGCTAATCTAAGCATCTTTTATACTTTCTATCATAATTTAGTTCTGCCCCTGATTGATACCGATTATATATAAATTAAAAATTACATTATAGTAAAAAAATAATCAGGTTTACTTAAAACCGGGAACCCAAACCGAAAACTTAAAAAAACCGAACATTGTTGTCTATTTCAAACAAAGTCGATTTAATATGATGAAAATTCCAATGGACACATTATAGATTGCCTATCAAAAGTTTGCGATTCAAACATTTATGAACGGGAAAGCAAAAGCAAATACACCCATACCTATAAAAATAACTTCTAGAATAAAAAAAACTATTATTGCATAACACAATTTTTTTTTCAGTTGATAACGCTCGTGATGAGCGAAACCGGTCCTGATCATTATAAATATGTGGAAATAGTACAAATGAATTGTATTTTATTTAAAAAAATAAATTAATTAATGTTTATCAAATGCAATCCTCTAAACTAATTCATTGCTGACAGATGTTATGTGACCGGTATGGCATTAACATCTAAATAATTAATTCAGCAAATGACTTAATCAACATCCAAAAAAACATTTTGTTTAACAGTGACATTGTTTTATTGTGTCCAATCAGCTGCTTCTTTGTATTACCATTCCAATTTGTATTCGCAATTATTATCTTCAATGTATGTATATTAGATAGAAATATAACTTGATCTGCACTAACACAATATACTTGAGTCTTATTTTGTGCGATAAATGCACTCCGCAAGATTCTGCATTAAAAAAGACTTGGCTTTAGTATTGCAAAAAAACCCAGGAATTTTAAAATGGGGGTAAAACTATGAATAAACTGAATATATCGAGTCCAGATGCACACATAAATATGTGTTTAACACCGAGTATAACTTCAAACAGGAACGTTTCCGTAAAATTTTTGTCTTGGCAATACGTGATCCGGTATTGAATGAAGTTCCCCATTTCTATCTATATTCTATATCATCGAACAATAACTTACCGTACCGTCAAATGGGGTTACTCTGCCTACCGATGGGTGTTTTTGCCTAGTCCATTTTATTTTTATAAACTGCTCACAAAGTACTTATTTTAATGTGTATGTCAATGATTCATGTAAGATATTACAAACGGTTCTACGCTGGAACTAATTAATACCGCAAACTGAGTCTAACCTCTTTTCACATTAGTTTTGCGCCATTTTAGTGAACTTCGAAATTCCAGATTGGAGAGTGATTTCTCCAAACATTACGTTGTATCTAAAAAACTATATGAGATAATCTTCTAATAATCTATCACGTATCTTATTGATATCTTAGGAATAGTTTAAGGATTTATTTAGTTAAATTTGATTGGTTTTGACAGGTAGTACATAAGTCACCAGACAATGTAGTAAAGGAAATTTAATTATATTATAGGGCTACTTTGCCTACGTTAGGGATGTCAAAAAGTTAAGTAGTTAGATATATTACTATTTAATTAAGTACGATTTTAAAGTTTTCCTATCTATAAATTAAATAGGTATTTAACTACAATTTGAAAGTAACTATTTACAGCTCTTCGTTTTAATAATTAACATTTAGAATATTGAATTTTCTTTCAGGGTAAAATATATATTTTTTTGACGATTGCTGTTATTTTATTTTTCATTAGATTTCACCATACTTCATTTCGTTGAAGCCAGATATTTTTGTGTGTGACCTATGTATGTGACGTGTTACTTAATTATTTATTAGTTTTTTAAGTTCAAATTATTAATCAAGAAATCTTATACCTTCCTACATCTGATTCTCTTTTTGCATAGGGGATACGTTCCAGAGACTAACATACAAAAAAAACAACCGTGTAAAAAAAGATAAGGTGCACACACAAAAACGGGTGATAGATTCCATAAATAATTTAAATTCCTTTTTTATTTATATATTAAAGTGGTTTCACAAGATAGATAAGTAATAAATTGACATGATTTGCGATTTAAATTACTCATTATATATTAAGAAATGAAAACCAGAAGGAATAAAATCCAAATATAGAAGAGCAACATAAATGTGTTCAAACAATAACAAGTCATAAACACCTGCTTCTTAAAATTCGCCAAATGGCAAAAATGATGACTACAATATTCCCAAAGGTCGAAGTGTTTTTTAATATAATATGCATATATTACTAGCTTAGTATTGGTTTGTGAGACAACCATTTTTTTCAAAAAACTTTTTTTACATATAACAACCGTTTAGTATCGTTTCATTCTATATCCAGAGACAAAAGTTCAGAAACTGTTGAAATAGACTAGTTCAAAAATTATTCTTGTTCCAAATCCATCAAAATAACACAAAATATAGTATTGGTTTGTTCCATATCCAAACATAGAACAAAACAAGAGTAATAATTCGTCACTCCGTGGTATAATTCGTCTTTGTTTTTTTACATCATCTCTGACCAAAAAGTTGAACTTTTTTCTGGAAGAGTGTGGACAAAGAACAAAACGATACTGTTTTTATGATGAATCACAGTTATCATACAGGTAGTGAACGCACGTCCTGTCGTAAAAAAATTGGTTTGATTTAATCTGTTTGTGATTAGTATTTTCTTACTGTAAATACAAAATTAAAAAATTCATATTATAAAAAACAGACAAAACTATCCAATGTGAAATGGAGAAAATATTTTAATAGCGATTTTGAAATCAATTTGATTCGTCAAAATTTAATAATTACTCCACGTAGTAGTAGTTCTAGAAGAAAAAAAACGCTTTCATTACGAAACAGAATAACAATTATAAAGTTTTACCTCGTATTCCAATACTAGAAAATAATATTCCATTAGGAAACAAAAAAATAGTAGACATCAAGTCCACAGTGTAGTTTATGCCAGGAAATGATAAGGATTTTTTAAAGCATTATTTGCATTATAATCATTAAATGAAACTGAAGTCTTAATTCGCTACATTTAATCTACAACTAAGTGTTTATCCTCACAACCAACATATTTTTATAACTTTGTATTATTATTAGGAAACTCTATAACTTTCTTAACGTTTACTTGCCTATTACCTAGGTAATTTCAAATTCAGGGATACAATGTTGGCATATGTCAAAACTGTCACGTTTTTAAAATAAGTGTTACCGAATGCTAAAAATGATAATTATATCGTACAGTTATCATTAAAATTATAATTGTTTTTTCCTTATATTTCCGGCCTCGCATCACTAGGTATAGGTGACGCCGCTATAACTGATCTGGACGTAATTAGACTAGCGTTTTAGTTAGTTAGTAGGTATACATAATATTTTTTTACTCTATGGTTGCAACATTCTCAGTTTAACCGTTTGAGCCAATCAGAAAACTTTATCGAAAAAGACCGCTTCACTCGCAAATACAAACCTTTGTCGGTTTGCCTTGCTGATAAACCTTTAAGTGAACGTTGTTCGTAATATTGAAATATTTATTGTTTTGGAAGGAAAATACTCGTACATCTTTATTCAAATTCGTGCGCAATGATACTTATTTGGAGACGCGTTATGTTAATTTAATCGAGAGTATTCAACAATAACAATGGAGTGTCTCATCGGAAAGTTTGACAACAAAGGTTAAGATTAAATGTCTTTATTTGCTCTTGAAGTGAACTATTTTGTTTGGTAAGTGATCTATTCTGACAGTACGCTTTTATTCATGTTCATAGAATATGACAGCCGAAGGACGGCGGAGGAAATGGACGAAATGCGACACAAGACATTGGCATATGAATACTTATGTCACCTCGAGGAAGCAAGGGTCTGGCTAGAATCATGTCTGAAAGAAAAACTACCGGCAACTACAGAATTGGAGGAAAATCTTCGAAACGGGGTGTATTTGGCGAAACTGGGTAACTTCATCACACCGGAGGGTTTACCTGCTAATAAAATTTATGATTCAGAACAAAGACGTTACAAGGTATTTATAAATCATCTCATACATTGTTTTATAAAATGGGGTTCAGTTACATATCATGAGATTCAGTTAAGGGCCTGAATAAGCATTTTATTTTTATTTTAAGTAGTTACTTTCTGTTTCCACATTAATTATTAACGTATAATATAAGTGGAATCATATTATAATTTAACATGCATATTTTTAGAACTGAATTGAATAGCTTATCAAAATGAAATAATTACTTGTGTTAATGATTTTTCACATTATTTTAGATTGCTGGACTGCAGTTCCGGCATACAGACAACATTAATCAATGGCTTAAAGTCCTGAAAACTACTGAATTACCTATAGTGAGTTAAATTACCGTAATATAAGTTAGTATTGCATGGTAATTTTGGAAAAAAATATATCTACCGTTTCGAATTTTGTTTTGCCTCTGTTAAGTATAAGATCAACTTGTTGGTAATCGTAATGTTATATTTAGCATAATTGACTATGCCTGCTATGAAATAGTTTCAATTTATTGTGTAGCAAAATTGTTGTGAAATTATTGTATCTCTTATTTTAGACTTTTCATCCTGAAACAACAGACATTTATGACAAAAAAAATATGCCTCGTGTTATATATTGTATCCATGCTCTCAGTACACACCTGTTCAAACTTGGGAAAGCTCCTCTCATACAAGATTTATACGGAAAAGCTGCATTCACAGGTAAAATTTTGTTTTTTTTGAAATGCAGTGTATTACCGCTTAACTGAGAAGTTTCAAATATCACAAAAAAGTCTTTTGAAGCATTAATGACCACCATTTTGTATAGTTAAGGATTGGAATTCTCTGGAAAATTGTGTGAGGTATTAACTTAAAAAGCTTTCAGAAAGAATCTAGACAAAAAAACATTTGTTTTATTTTTCCCCAAATTTTTATCCTAGGTAAGTGAGTCTTTATTATACTCTGTTGAAAATCATATGGTATTCATACACTACTTAATTTATGTTGTTTTCATTATTATTTGCGAATTACATGTTTGTTTGTGATACCCAGTATTTGACTTTAATAATTTATTTGCATATTGTGATAAGTACAAACTTACTTTATTATTTGTTTACAGATGAAGAAATCAATGCTATGAGTATGGAATTGAAACGATACGGTATTGTCATGCCAGCATTTCAGAAAATAGGAGGGTTGCTCTCATCTAATTTAGAAGGTGATACGGCCATATTGCACGCGGCAGTTATCAACATCAATAATGCCATCGATTTGAATTGCGGTTTTGAAGAATCTCTTCTGAATCCATCGGGGAAATTGAAGCATGTGCTGGAAAACTTATCATCAGACTATTATACTGCTTTAACGAAGGCTAAAAAGATAAAAGTCAGAAACTGTGCCAATAGATCTTTGGATGATAGTTATGTGGCTGACGTTTATGATGAATTATTAACGCAGGTCGAAATCCAAGGACACATCACGGCAGTGAATTTTTCACACTCGTGGCAGTGTGCTGTTGAGGCTGTGGCAAATAATGATGATGAATTATTAGGTCAGATATTCTTAGCGCCGTGGCTTCGATTGAATAATGTGAACCGTGAAAACAGTGCTTTATACTTGAGCCTCATGAAAAATTTAGACGAAAACTGTAACAGTATTCGAATAGACGATATTTTCAATTGGAATCAGGTGCTGCAAACGATTGTGAATGAAGGGAACACTATTTCGCAAGACCAGCGGTTTATTAAAGTTGTGATTGAACGACTCAATTATGCCATTGATGAAAATCGTCCCGGTGACGTGTATAAAGAAATCGTTGACTTAAAAAAGTATGCCGCTATCGACATAGACGAGTATTCATTACCGCTCGTGTTTGAAGAAATGAAATTAGACAAAATTGAATCTGGAAAAGAGTTAAGTTATGATGATGTTTTGAACAGTACACGTATTTTGTCTTTGATCGGCCGCGTCAGCAAGGCGGTAGACCGAGGAAGTTGGCAGGGAGTCTGGAACATATTGAACCAAAAAGAACTTCCCGTAGAAGGATTGAGATTCGACGCAGCGAGAAATTATACCTCAGCTTTGGTCGCAGCACGGCAAGCGAAACAACGCGCTGACTTGACTTGTTCTCTGCTTACACTTATAGATATTCAGGAGTGTATTGATGAAGTTAATTTGCAAGATGATAATACTCATGATTGTAAGTATGATTTAGTCATCAACTTTTTATACCAGGGTTATTTGAATTTATTGGAATTAAAACAACTTTTTGTCTAATGATATCCGAATTTTTTAACCTGTCTGAATAATAGATTTTATCTCAAATTTTCTTTAGAGACTTGAAAATTATGAAATTTTGACAAAAGTTTTTTTCCAAATGAGCCCAATTTTTAATTCTGAGAATAGAAAGAACTCGCAAGGCTGAGTAATATGGTGGAGAAAGTGCCGATTCGAAACCCATTTAATGCAATTTGTGAACTTCATCCAACTCAAATTTGATCTGGTAATGAAAATTGAAAATGACAACTTTTTTTTCAAATGACAACTTTCAAAATTTTCCCATTGTTCTCATCTTCGATAAGTTTTTCGGGTTGTGAAAATTGTGAATTTTTGCAGCATCTCATGATATAATTGAGCAGTGAATGTGTTAATGAATTGTTGAACTATCTCATGGACATTTATCAAACATTTACAGGTGCATTGTATTCATTAAATGATTATAGTTTAAATAAGGGGTTCAACTGTGATTAAAGTTTAGTTAGATTCATGGAGGTATATTTTTTATTACAATTGGAAAGATTTTTTTTTATTTGTAAATTAAAAATTACAATACATGGCATTGCAGCTGATGCCAATGCACCATGCGCTTATAATAATAAAAAAAACATGCTTTAATTTTTTTTATAATATATGTGTCTTTATGTAACATTTTAAATTAAGAAAAAAATGGTTTGTTGTATCGATATTTTTTTTTTCTAGTGATAATTGACCTTCAGAGTGTTAATGAAGCTGTGGAAAACGATGATCATTATCAACTTATGGCTGCACTGAAAAGTGGAAAATTTCATTCATCTGCGAAACTTGTCGATGATGATTCCTATCTTTATTTACGTCTAATGAAGATGGTTAGAAAAAAGAAGTGCACTGAAGAGCTCTGGTTGGAGGATATCAATAACGTTATTGAAGAAGTAGCCCAAGAAACCCGGCACGTTCAGAGCATTTCCAATCATCTGGCTCAAATAAATCTTGCTCTTTTGCGCATAGATGCAAACGCTTTCATATCTGCATTGAGAAACATTGATTTAGAAATAATCAAAAATAGTTCTTTGAATATTGACATATTTGAAAAATTTCTATCTCATTTTGAGGAAATAAATTTAAAAAATACATGTCCATGGATAGTCCATCATACGACTTCTGGGAAAACAGTTTATATAAATATCGAGACATACTCCCATTCGTGGGACACCCCGAAGGATTTCAAACCCCATTCCAGGTTTTTTTCTATGAAAGATGTTAATGTTTTAATGCTAAAAGATGACAATGAAAGAAGAAAGAAAAGAGAACTTCAGTTAATAACCAAGTTGCAAGCTCGTATCCGAGGATACCTTGTACGGCTGCACTTATATAACAGATGTGATTATTTTAAAAGCAAATTGATGGAAGTTATTCGAATTCAAGCTTGGTGGAAGTCTATCTTGGTTCAGAAAAGATTTTCAAATATTTTAAAGGAAAGGAATTCTCAACGCCTATTACTCAAGAAAATCCCAAAAGATCCTCATACTTATTATAAATTGCAGGTACCTAAGTCTTCAAATAATACTATTCAAATTATTATATTTTTTTATATAAATCTATTCTGTACCTTGTCAATATATTTTGTTTTTATAGGAAAATAACATAATCAAAATACAAGCACTCTGGAGAGGAAAACGAGCAAGGCAAGCGTTCCTTAGTTTATTTCAAAGGAAGGATCCCCCGTTCAAGGTTGTCAAACATTTTGTACCACTGTTAGACTTTTCTACTGATGATTATGAAAAGGAAATTCTACTTCAAAGCCTGAGAGCCGAAGCTGTACAGTCGATTCGTAAAAACCAGGAGCTCTCGAAGCAATTGGACAACATGGATATAAAGATAGGTCTTCTGGTGCAAAACAGAATCACGCTTGAAGATGTCATTGTCCACAGAACAAAGATGAATGAGGTGATAAAACGAAGTAATTCTGCTCTTCGCGTAGATTCGACAAAAACTTTGGACAGTAAACAAAAAAATATTTTGTCAAATAGTGTTCGAGGACTCAAATCTCTCACGAAAGGCAGCAGAAAATTATTGGACGGGTACCAATATTTGTTTTACGCTCTGCAGACTAATCCCTCATACTTGTCTAAACTTTTGTTCTGCTTACCGCAAAGTCGGACTAACCAATTTCTTCAAAATGTTATTCTCACCCTTTACAACTTTGGTTCGAACACGAGAGATGAATATCTTTTACTGAAACTGTTCAGAAGCAGTCTAGAAGAAGAGATCATTTGTAAATTCAGTAAACCTCTAGACGTCATTACCGGCAATCCGATCGTTTTAAAGATGGCAGTGAATCACGCGCGGCAAATGACAGGCTTGACCAGTCTCAGAAATATTGTGGGGCCATTAATTGAAAAGATGTTAAATGATAAAAATTTGAGCATAGAAACCAGTCCTATTGATATATACAAGACTTGGAGAAACCAATTAGAATCGAAGACTGGGCAGATATCGTACGTACATAATCTTATATATTATCTCATTTAAAAGTTAAAAAGACATGAACATATTTTATTCATTTTTAACTTGCGTGTGTATATATTTCAGAGCCCTTCCGCATACTGTAACCCAAGAACAAGCATTATCTTATGAAGAAGTAAAATCCAGATTGAATAAGGGCTTGCAAACTCTTGTAAGCATGGTCACTTTATTTTTAGATCGCATTACAACTTCTCACGAAATGTTACCGTTCTCCATATTGTACATGGCGAGAGTATTGCATCACACGCTACTGAAAAAATTTCCATTTGCGCCAGAAAAAGATATATTGAAGGTAATTTATTTTTATAAATACATGGATATAGTGTCATCTAAAGCTTAATTTATTTACAAGAATATTTGTTATAAGTATGTTTTAAATTTAATTCTTCCTTTAGGTTGTAGGTCATTTAATATATTACCAATTTATTAATGCTGCGATTGTTGCTCCAGATGCATTTGACATTGTATCATTACCGCATGACAAAGCACTCTCTAATGACCAAAGAAGAAACCTTGCCTCAGTGGCAAAGATCCTACATTTTTCTGCTTCCAAGAAAGGGGTGAGTTCATAGGATTTTCATTGTTTGATTTCTGGAGCTGCGCTTTGTATGTTGGAAACAAAACAACATTCGTTACAGTTTAGAAGTATTTTTCATGTTTCAATCATCCATATCAATTTGAACCTTCATATTTGAGCCTTCATATTTTAAATAATAAATGAATAGGAAAAAGTAGACCACTACTGAATTTATATGCTGCTCCTCTAATTAAAGACTATTGCATATTTCCATTTCTCAAAAATTGTCTCATTTTAGTATGTAATTTCACGAGTATCTTGATATTTCAACTCATGTGTCCGATTGCGGAATCATATAGAGTTTGTCTTTTCCCTGTTACTGTATAGCTGAAATAAAACAACATCATTGCTTTTATTGTCTATTTTTTACAGTTTGGAGAAGAATCATCTCACCTGCAATGTTTAAACACATTTATTATCGACTGTCACGAAAAGATGAAAACCTTTTTCCGTCAATGCTGTCAAGGTCCATCGCTAGAAGAATATTTCTGTATCGATGAGTATTCTGAAGCTACATTATTGTATAAGCCCCATATATATATCAACATCCAGGTATGTCTCTGCAGATTAATTTTCATACTCGATGAGCTGAAAGCATAAAATATTGCATGTACTCATTTATTATTATAAAACTAACTTTTTCTATACAGGAAATTTGTGATACTCATTCGTTACTTGTGGAATATGAAGACATCATAGCACCGGACGCTTCAGATCGATTACATGAGCTGTTAGACACCCTGGGCCCTGCGGACTCCAGTGATCTAATTCCGCTGGCGGCTATGGCACCTCTAACTAACACGGAAGTCTGTCTTACGCTTGTGGATAAATATCAGTTGCCTGCTGATGACATGACTGATATCAACAAACTCTTCATCAAGACAAAAGAGCTGTGTGTATCTGTACTACCATTTTTAAACGGTAATAACTTTTTCATTTTTTCATCTGTTCACAAATAATTACGAAAAATACAATTTTATTTAATAGCTCTGATTTGATAGTATTAAAGTTTTTTTAATTCCTTATATCTTAAAAAAAAGTGCTTAAACATTTAATCTATCATTTTTTTAAGGAAAATGTAACTAAATTATCAATGAAAATGGTCTTTTGAACCAAATAGATCCAATTGGAACATAATTTCCTTTTTTAGTGAAAATGTTTCTATTAATTTATATGAAACGTATGTCGTTTTTTTATTAGATAAAATGTTGCTTTTTAGGTGATCATTTACTTGAAGCTATCTGTATTGGTACAACAAAAGAGCAGCAGGAACAATACAGATCCAGTGTGCAGCAGAAATTATACTCTGGTGTCATAAAACCAAGTGCTAATATGACATTACGAGAACATATATCACAATTACGTTTGTATTTGAACAAGCTTGAAGAAAAGGGTTATGTCACTAGGGAAGATGGATATCAGAGCATTATAACTGCAATTGCTCTTGACTTATGTAACAAAGGAAAATATCGCAGAGGACAGTTGAAAGCACTCCAAATGATGAAAAAAACCAAGCAAACGTTGGACCAAAAGACTAGATTTTATGAAGAACAGTGTCATTTCTATAATCAATATATTAACAAGTGTCTTGAAAATTTAAATGCAGGAAAAAGGTAAGACACCGTGATTTTATTCACCTATTTTCTGAATTCTGCAGTATGGTATGGCTAATCCTTTCTATTATTTTTCGATTTATTTATGCATAGATAAATACCAAATAATACTCCTTTTTAGAAGATTCTTTGCAGCAGATTTTTGTATACAGAAGAATATTTAGTAGTTTCATAATTATTTATTAAAGTAAACTCATAAATTTATTTTTCAATAGATTTATGGATTTGTTTGAATGCATGAATGTATGTAATGGTTAAAATTCCTCAAGCCTCATAGTTCTATACTTATGCTCTCAAAAAAAAAAGAACGTAGATGGTTAAAAAAAACTGTTGAATGCAGAAGGTGTGTGCTTTTCTCTGCATTTCACTGCTCTCTGTTCAAGTCTGCATTTTAATTTCCTAGATTATGATCAGAACTTCTTGTATGATGAAATTCAGAACTTACATAGGTTGCACAAGCATTACTTTTTGATATGTTGTGCATGTGTGCGAGGCTGATATCTCTCATTCCATTATTTTCTAAGATTACACGGTAATTTTATTTGTTTTCTATCAATTAATAAATTAAATAAAATTCTCTTTTTTTCAGAACTGTGCATTCAATGGACCGCAAAGAAGACAAAGCACCAGGAAAGATCAAGTCAAAGCAGAGTTTAAAATATTCAGCGACTAAATTGCACGAGAAGGGCATATTAATTGAAATTGATGGGCTGACCATCTCTCAATTTAAAAATGTCCAATTTGAAATAGCTCCCACCACCCACAATGGACTTTTTACTATCAAGGGTAAATTCATGGGTGTGAAAGTAGAAGAAATTGAATTGGACCTTCAAAATTTACTTCAATTACAATACGATGGATGCAGCATCATGGATTTATTCGGGAAGGCAAAGATTAACGTAAATCTTCTACTATTTCTTTTGAACACAAAATTCTATGGGAAGAAATAAAAATCAGCTCCGCCATCCAAAGTTTCACTCCTAATAATTTTTTTATTACCTTTTAATTATTTAGGCCAAACTTAATATATAATTACAGTAAGGGGATTGTAATTGCCAAAATCATGTTGTTAAAACAAAATGTAATGCATATTTCAAAATTATCTGATTAACCATCAGGTATGAACTGCAAACTTTTTACTGTACCTTCAGGTCAACAATAATGAAGTATTTGCATGTGAAAACACTATTCCACCAATATTAGCTGTGAAAATATAAATATGTTAAATAGCATTAAAATATCTAAATTATACCAAATAATTTACCATAAGTACCTATAATAGCAATAACTATTTATCTTTAACTATATAAGTTATAACCTTTTAAATTGATTTTTTTTAATCATTTATTTTGACATAATTTTAAAACCATTGACTCTGGATATTGTTAATTATCTTTTACCAGTTTTATTATTTACTTTACTACAATCGACATTTTATTATAATATACAAGTGTTCAATCATAACAAATTAAATAAGTCTTTCTCGTTGTGTATAATTTGTTTATTGTATTATTATATAAACAATGCTGATAATAAAATAGAAAGTAATTTTTTCAGGCTTAAATTTCTTACCATATTCCCCAGTACTCCAAACCTTATTGTTAACGCAAGATTTAAATGAAAATTTGAAGAAAAAAAACTATGTGGCACAGCGAAACCTCAATTCTTCGTTTTTCAAGGGAACCTGAAAAAAAATGATCCTTAGTGAAGTCTTTTTAGTCTCTCAGCTAGAGTCCTGACTTTCTTCATAGGGGGAATTTTAGTTGCAAGTCAGAATAATTCACGAGACAGAAATGAACAATGACTGACTCGGCAAGATGACTGAACAGTTGATTAAACGGTAGAGACAGATGCTGGTGATGAGGACGATTGATGCTGTCCAGAGATCAATCCGCTGGATGATGACAGGTGTCACGATGGGACAGTTGTTGAGACGGCAGTCGATACAGAATGTTCAGTTCAGTTGTCATTTGCTTGTCTATTTATACTGTGCTTGTGATCCAGTTTCGACACACATTGATAGTCGTTGACCAGTGCTCCAGACGAGTGCTCCAGAAGAGATGGTTTCGATAAGATGGAACCCGGAGGAGTACCAAGGCGGCTAGGAAGCTTACCCAACAGAGATACTCAAGTGGCAATTAGTTTCAATCAGGTGACGTCACATGATAATTTGTCTTCATCTAAGTAAGAGGAATGTTGCTGAGGCTTTCAGATGTAATCTTACATGATATTATATTTTTTTTCCTACCTCTACTTTCCTACTGAAACTATCATGTGGAGTTTGCGAAGCAGTCTCATAGTTCCCTGGCTAAAATCAGTGCTAGGGTGGTACAGACTAAGTCTTTATATCTCTTTCACGCATGTAAGCTAGCTAAGTACTGCTATCTGAGGCTCTGTCAGCTGTGGGCTTTTGTCTGGGGATAACACTTAAGAAAAACCCCTTACGAGAACGATTGTCTTTGAATCACTTAAAAAAGCTCTAAATTTTGGCATATGGCCATCACGCGGTTTCTCCAAGCTTATCTGTCCCCCGCCAGTCTCCTTGCTTCCTCCCAGGTCATCAAGACCGTCGCTCCACCAATACATCCTATGGTTGGTCATCAGCGGCCTTCCAGGGCGACGGAATCCATCTGGTTGGTAAAAGAGACAGGCAGGATTCAGGCTCCCCTGGGGCATCCGCAGCACATGTCCAAGCCAAGTCCATCGTCGCTTTTTTATTTTGGACGTAATAAGAGGCTGGTCCGTCCGCTCTCTTACCTCCGAGTTCCTGACAAAATCAAACCATCGGTCCCCTAGTATTCGTCGCAAACAAATCTGTTTTCAAAGCACTGTATACGGTTACCCTGTGCCTTGGTGAGGTGCCATGACTCTCAACTCTAAAGCAACACCGTCAGGATGCATGCGTTGAATAAGTGGCACTTAGTTCTGACCGAGATGTACTGCAATGAGTTAAAGGTCGCTCCAGCTATCCCTAATCGGATTGCGAGCCCTTCGCGCGGATTGCTATATTTATTAATTTTCACTACCTTACAATTCTTCATCGAAGGGGTTGAGTATGTATAGAATTCCAATCACGTAGTACATGCGCCAAATAACAAGGCGCCATCTATTATTTACAGCGAAAAGGTGATAAATGGGAATTAAATAATATTACAAAACTAGCTAGCGTAATTTATATGTAGTTATCACACGCTGTAATCTTTTTTTATTCTTTGGATCCAGAATTTTGAGTTTTAAGAGATTTCAAATATTCATAATAAATTTGGCGGAATATAAGGTAGTAAATCTCTCCTAGTCTATTTTTTCTTTCTTTATTGGTCCAGAATCATGCTTATTTCACACAAACGAATGTCCCGATACTAAAAATTTGTGATCTATTGTAGTAGTCAAACTTAATAGTCAAGAGCCAAATATCAACAGTAAGTACAACGATTGAGATTTCTATATGCCTAGGTACATTGTTTACTTGTGCATTAGTGCACTTAATAAACTTTTTTTGAATTGTTTGTATTTTACATTTTTAAAATACATGGAAATGTACAAAATCTAAACAATTCAAATTTGATATCGAAATTCCATCAAGCACCCTCAGTAGATGTCTTAAATTATATTAATAAACTTTAATCAAAGTTTTAAGTCTTAATTAAACTTTAGGTTGGTTCTCACCAAAAGGATGATTTCTCAATTTATTCTTAATAAGGTTCATGCTTGAAAAAGATTGTTCGCAGGAATATGTAGAACCGAAAGAAGGAAACGCCGTTTTTTTGACAGATCATATGAGTCAGGAATACTTTCTAAGTATTAAAAATCATCATGTCTTCCTTCTCCAGGTCTTTCGAAGCAGACCACTTGTGCCGTGAACTATGTTCACAATTGTTTTTTTTCTAATATTTCCATATCAGTACAATGACGTTCATTAGACCTCCATATTTTTGTTTTTTTAATCCAGCAATTATTGCATTTCAAAGTTACCAATGGCAACATTAAAAGGAAAAAAATGATTTTATTAGCATATTATCTATGGTTAGCATTTACCAGCCTCTTGGGGTGGCAGCATAAAGAACTATACTTTTGTGCAGTTTTTTGGTTGGCAAGCTTGGTGTAAACAAAATTTCCGACGGTAGACAATAGTATATTACTCTATGTATGGTCTATGTCTAGTATATTATCTATGCCCATCTATGTCTTAACCTCTAATGTTAAATGTCTAATCTTGTCAAATCGCTGCGTATTTAAAAGTTGAATATTTAACGAATTGTCGTGTTAGCTCAGAAGATGGCTGAAAAAAAGAGAACGTTCGATATGGCATTTTCCGACGATGACATTAAGAAAGTTGAGGTCGCTAAAAAACACAACGTGAAAAAGCATTCTTTAGATTCTGACGAGGAAGATAGCGGTGCTGAAGAAGAGAAACAAAATGTAATGCCGGCTGACGATATTGAAGGAGAAGAGGAAGGAATAAGCGGCATGGAAGGAGAGGTGGGTAGATGTTTTGTAAAAAATCTTGTGTTCAATATTTTTTTTATACAGGACCGTCAAGCCAGAAAATAAATACATACATTTAGGGCCTCTCTCCTAGTTCAAATTTATATATGTGGATGACCTGCTGCCAGCAAAATGCACAATATGAGTTAACATTTTGACATATAATTATCATAACTGTTTGGAGGAAAAGTATACATTTGGAATTAGTCAAACCATTTATATATACAAATTCCTTTTTAAGTATCATCCACTATAAATATTGTAGTTAAAAGTAATATTATTGTTTTATGTATAACATAGCAGGCCATAGCTTTAGGCGCAATAACATTTGAGAGTGATCTTGGCTGTGCGTCTCAATTCTTACACCTTATGGGCGATCACATTTAATTCTTTATGGCTGAATTATAAACATAAATTTAATTATCTATATAAGTATAGCCCTTTGTGATAGATATGGATATTACTCAATTTTTTTTACTCAGTTTAAATATCAATGACTTCAATATCAAAAAATCATTTTATTTCTATGTATTTACAAAGTGTGACAGATGGGTTACTATTTTATAATAAGAAAGTTGATCGCAATGCCAACCAAGGTAACTAGCACACCCGTATAAAATTGTTTTAAATTACAGGTTAAAATTACACCATTCAATATGAAGGAGGAATTAGAAGAAGGACATTTTGATACCCAAGGCCATTATCATTTTAAGAAGGACTCGGAAATCAAAGACAGTTGGTTGGATAACATTGACTGGGTGAAAGTTCAAGGCAGGCCTGAGAATAAATATAAAGTGCACAAGGATGACGATTTGAAAGGCTTGGGAGATGACAGCAGCAGTGACAGCGATACGGAAGCTGCAAAATCGTTTAATCTGATTGTATCTTATAAAGAGATGCTGGCTTTTATGAAACCAAAAGAAACAGTTCTAAAAACATTACAAAGACTAGGTACTCGGGCAAATTATGATTTCTTTGAAAATACATAGGTATTGGAGTATATAGTATTATTCGTTTAGCTCTTGAAGTCGATCATTGCGACTGAATAGTGTTGCTGTAAGGCTTCCAAACCGACTTATGAATTTTCATCCCAAGGTTTGGTTGTCTGATATTCTACCCCTGCTTACCCTACACAAAACTGAAAATCTCTGGGTAGAGAGAGCAGTCACTATACAAGTACTCCTCCAACTTAATCCTTATCTTCTGAAATGTTGTGTGATGGCTAAGTGCTTATTCTTGCTAAAATATTCCATATTTATATTACTTTTTGGGGGTGGGCATAGCTCAAAATAAATTTATATATAAGGTCATATTCAAAGTTGTCCATTGCCTCTACAGATCGTATTAGTTAGATGGTAATAAGTTAAGTAATTTAATAGGATTGTGGTGAAATTAAAAAAAAATCCAAATCAAAAATATTTATTTGATCATTGTAAACCATGCTCAGAAGTTATTAAAGATGATAATGCTTCCTTGTTAAGTCCAGTCTAGTTCTATGAAAACTGCCTCATGTTAACCCTATTTAGCAAGCCCACAGGAAGAAACTTAATTTTTGGATGGGAAGAAAGACATCCTGGTTAATTCAAACGTCGTGCCAACTAGAGAATTACTAAAATGAAGATTGTTTTTAAGTCTTGTGTATGGTGAATATTCCAAAAAATCATTTTAAAAAAAAAGCTATCGTCTATCTCTTATTTTCAAGATAGTCGTAATTTGCAAGAATTAGATGAATTCTTGAACATCTGTGATACGAGTGCCTCTATCATAATATAAATCTACCATGGATTACTCATTTTTTACTTGTCTTTTTTTCTGTAGGAGCTAATGCCAAGATATCTAGTGCCGAAAGATGGAAGCGAAAAAAGGCTGGTATAGTAGATACAGGTGCACAAGATGTAACAAAACTTACTTCAATTGCAAATGAAATTTTAACCAGAACTGGCAATATGGACATATATCAAGAAACATTTGAAAAAATTACTTCTATTATAGAAAAAGCAAATAAAACATCAGCCGGTAGTTCTTCTAAAAACATTGACGAACTTGATATGTATGCTGACGATTTTGATACAAAAGAGAAGGAAAAGAAGCATGACGATGAGGATGATTCCACAATTTCAAAAGATAAAAACTCGGAAAAAGATGAGGATGTGAAAGAAGAATTAATGTGGGAATTTAAATGGACTCAAAATGAAGACGGTGTAGTGCACGGTCCTCACAGTACGGCCGAAATGCAGCAATGGGTCAGTGAAGGTTTTTTCAAAACGGGGGTGTGGGTAAGAAAGTGTGGCCAAGACGCACCTTTCTATACTTCTAACCGAATAGACTTTGAATTATACCTTTGAATATTAGTTGGTAGATATTCGTTGATTCCAGTAAGATTATAGATATAATTTTTATTGTTAATGTTTATGTCTGTAATGTTAGTTTTTAAAATTTTACTTCGTGTATTACTAATAAAAGATCACAAAAAGTTTTTTCTACTTTGAGTTTGTCTCTTCTTGGTGGAAAGCAATTATATGCTTGTTGATCATGTAATGCTCGCGATGAGCGAAACTGGTCCTGATCTATATGCAAATGTAAAACACAAAACAAATTGTTTGTATTTCCGAAGGGAGCTGCTATGTATGTAATTTATACAGGTTCTGAAATTTATTTAGTCGACCAGCCAACATTCAATTATCACCTGCTATAGATATAATATGTAGTACAATAAGTGAATTGCATACTCTGGATCGTTTTCATTACAACAAGCATCAGGGTTTTTGCAAAATAAATTTAGTATCTGGGAATTTCTTGTTTGAATATTTTAACGATAAAAATTTTACCACCAAATTTTTTTAACATCAGTGTTCTAGAAATGAATGTCATCTTTTGAGCTTGATAAGCAATGTCTCGAACCATGTTTTTTATCATCTCGTTGACCATTGAAATCAAAAGTGAATTATTGTAAGAATTAAATTTACCTTATTTAAAGGTTTCTTCCAATGTGATGAATTTCTTTGACTGATAAAAATGTATATAAATATTGAAACAATGAAACAATGTCAAGATACATTTTAGAAAGGATGGAAACATTTTTAAAAACATAAAAAATTATACTCCTGAATGAAATGGACACAATTAAATTAAAACGAAGAGGGTTAGTACGAATTCCACTTATTCAAGAATGTTCAAACGAAACTGAAAAACAAATCACATTTTTATTCACACTTATATTATTCATTTAAATCACAATACATAGAGGTAAATATGCATACAGTAATCTTTATGTAAATTTTTGTTTTGTTTGTGCAAACAATAAGTTATATTCTTCATCATGTATCATCATTATGATCAAGCTAATCTGCATAGACTTAAACTTTTTTTTTCTAGTGTATATGAATTTAAATCTACTTTTTATATTTTACTATGATATGTTCATGACATTGTGCAATGACTAGATTGAAAACTTAAAATTAATGTTCTTCAATGTGTACAAAGTATAACTATGTTTCGTTCGAAACAACATTAGTCTCGTATTTACAAGATGAATTGATTTTGTAATAAATGGCTTAAATATAATTAGAAGATTAACAATATTTAATATTTTACATTTATTTTGAGTCTTCTCATCATTCTATTAATCGATGCCATCAATCTAATACTTTTAAACTAAAATTTTACACAATCAATACATTAAATTTAGCCTTATAATATGCACAGTCACAATACATTTGATGGAATGATGAATTGAAGAAATGTTTCACAATTATTGAAACTTTTCTTATAAAGCTTCATAAGCTTATGATGTCTTAGACTCCTTTTTAAAAACTCTCTGTAGAGACCAAGCTGAAGTTTCTGTAAGAATTTGCCCGAAAAGATAAAGAATAGATAAAAATAGTACTGTGGTTTCCATTATAACATAGTGGGAGATCGATGATCCAATATCGAGCCAGCTGCCTTTATTTGTGACTAAATACAAAAAGTGAAGTCCCATAAGATCGCAAAAAATCAACACTATCAAGAAAAGATGGCCGGTAGGTGCCTGAAACAAATAGATAAAAATGCTATAAACACAGATTCATCATGGCTATCGCAGTATATTAATTTTGTGTAACAATCGATTGAGTCACCTTAACCACTAAGTTGATTGCGCAAAACGTACAGGCTACGCATAAAAATGGCACCAATGTCTTGCATAATATCAATCCTGTCATTGTAAATGGTGAAAATTGTGTGATGAAGCACCTCACCCACTGAGGATCAAATGAATTTATTGACGCTATGTTGCCTGTGCCAAAAAATGACAGAATAATATAAACCAGCTGGACTTTTTATTAAGGAATATTTATTATAACATCTCTGCTAATTTACATTGTTTTTTTGATAAAAGACTATCTATAAGAGACGCCTCATAGCCATTGTTAATGGCAATTTGTATAACCGTACGAGGTGTAACTAATTAATTATAGCTGTGCTATGAGGACTGAGTTTTTTTAAACAAAAATTAAATAATTTTTTTTTCTCAGTTGAAAATGCTTGTGATGAGCGTATCTGGTCCTGATCATTATAAACATGTGAAAGTAGTACAAATGAATTGTGTTTTATTTTTTAAAACATTTTTTTTATCAAATCAATGTATTTTTTATTAAATCAATGTAATGGAAAGAGAAATGTTCACACGCACATATTACGATACTGCCGTACATGTACGTTCATACTTCCAGAAAGGTTAATAATGCTTAGTTCGGTTTTAAAATTAGATCATAGATTAAAACAATTCGAGTCCATTCGTGTACTCGAATGCCTGAAGGTGCCGAAAGGCGAAACCCGGGTCATTAGTGATAAAATACATGGAAATGTACAAAATCTCAACAATTCAAACTTGATATTGAAATTCCGTCAAGCACCTTTAGTCGATGTCCTAAATTAAAAGAAGATATTTGTCTTCGCAGAAATAATTTTAAATAAACTAGATGGCGAAATTCGATTTTTAAAGTATATATGATGAAAAGGATACAAATATGAAAGATCGTCTAAAGTCTTCAGAGTTTAAGGATCTCTCGATTGCGGTGAGCCTACTCAAGCTTATCTTCTTGCCAGTATCTGCGAAACTACACTGAGAAAGCTGTAAAAGTAGAAACATAATTATTACTCGGCAACTATTGGAAGATACACTTCCATTACATGCATAATGCCACTATTTAAATACTGACATTTCTCGAGAAGTTTATTTTAAATATTGGAATTTAAAAAATCATCAATTAACATTTGATCATGTAAATAATAACAAAATACAAAATGAGTGCATCACAATTTTAGGGAAGTCAATTTTCAACTCTCAACATAGAAATAAAGTAATTAATACTTGTAGCATATTTTTTTACAAGCTCACACTTATGGTGCTATTATTGCAACATATAATGGAGTTTAACCAACTCTTCTGCATGAAAATAGGAAATGAGTTCTGCACTTATGAAAATCACAGTTTGAATTCAGTCAGAGTAAATTCTCATATACAAGGGATATTCTTCAGTATCATTTCCAGAAATGTTTCTTAAATTTTTAATTAACACATCTACAGCAGGAAAGGTAAAAATACCTGCCAGCTCGACTGCTGCTCAACGGCGGGAAGAGTAGTTTTACCTTTTCCACCGGACCCGCTTTAAAGGCGGGTAACTATATCTACTCGATTATTTCAAATTATTATTATGTACCAATCTCTTGAGGCAGTCACAGCTACACATACATTCACAAAAGAAATAATAATACTTTGTTTCCTTTACGCACCAATACTTCATATTATATGAATCACCCACATATACTCATGCGTATTTTTTATGAGATTTTGTGTGTAGTGTTATTGGTTTTGATAATTAGTGTTGGTAAAGAGTCTATGATGTTACTAAATTATGTCTGTCTTCTTCTTGCATTTAAACTTCCTTTGGTACGAGAGTAAAATATACGACATCTCAGCTATAGTAATGAAGTCTTTAACACATAGTTGGTCGTTTGTTTTAGTAATTTAAATAATATTTCATATGACGATACCAAAGATATACTTGGTTTCTTCTAACACTTGATTATCCTTCCATAGAGTGAGTAAAAAAGCGAGACATCGTAAAATGCATTCGACGCCCATGCACATGTAATATGTATCGCCCGTTGCAAACGTGCGTATCGAAAAAAACATAACATGTGTGAATCGAATTTCTGAAATCCACCCCGATTTAAATAGAAATCAGTGACGGAATTTTAGTTTTGAAATACAGCTTTATAATTCAGGTGTGTTTCAATACATTTTATTAACAAATTTTTTAAACTTTCAAAAAATGGCTTCAGAAAATTACGAAAGTGATGAGGAAATATTCGCCGATAATTTATCTGAATATTCTGGTGAAGATTTGCGTGATTTCGACAGTGATAGTGACAGTTGTAGCGATAGTGATGAATTCCCTCGTAGGTGAAGGATACCATTGATGCCTTTACAAATCAGTGATTCTGAAGAAAGTGAAGCAGAGGAAGAAGAAGTTACGGAATGGTCTGAAATAGATAACCCACCGGAAATCGAATCATTCTTAGGTATTGTTGGTGTACGTGTAGCACCAAACGATTCTGCGAATATAATGGATGTAGTTAGTCTATTTATTGGAGACGATTTACTTTTCATGATGGTAGAAGAAAGCAATAGATACCGCACACAAAATGAATCCCGTATCAAGCAACTGAAGAAATCCATCAAGTGGAAGCCTGTGAACATTGTAGAGATGAAGAAATTTCTCGGATTAATTTTAATTATGGGACAAGTTAGGAAGGATACGAGAGACGATTATTGGTCTACAGAACCTATTATAGAAACCTCTATATTTTCTAAAACTATGAGCCGTGATCGTTTTAGACAAATTTGGCAATCGTGGCACTTTTCTAATAACGATTACATCACAGATTCCAGCGATCGTCTCGAAAAAATTAGGCCCATTATTACATACCTCATACCAAAGTTTTCTTCTGTATACAAACCTCAAAGGGTACTTTCTTTAGATGAAGGTGTTATACCGTGGCGAGGAAAACTCATTTTTAAAGTATATAATGCATCTAAAATAATAAAATATGGCATTCTCGTGCGTATGGTTAGTGAAGCTGCTACGGAGTACATATGTAATATTTTAATTTACAGTGGGCAAGGAAGACCATTGATAGATACCATCAATTTGCTTCTTGGTCCGTAATTATTATAATAGTGTTAAAACAAGTGAAGCCCTTTAAAAACAAAATATGGTTGTGCGGAACAATGAGAATAAATCGATGTTTCCTAGAATGTTTTAAAAATGTAAAACTCCGTCGGCGAAAGGATGTGCTGTTACAGCAATGGAAATCGAAGAGAGATGTTCGAATGATTTTCACAATACATCCATCGACCATTCTGGAAAGCCACAACATCGACTGGAGTACGAAAACACGTATTATAAAGCCGATCTGTGTTATAGAATATAATAAATACATGAAAGGAGTAGACCGCGCGGATCAGTATTTATCGTATTACTCGGTAATACGATGAATGAAAAAAATGGACAAAGAGAGTTGTGATGTATTTATTGAATTGCGCGTTATTTAATTCTTTTAGAGTGTATAAAATATTAAATCCGACCAAAAGACTAACCTACAAAAAGTTTTTGTGTATTATAAGTAAGTTTTGGATAGCAGACCGTGTCATTGCAACCGACACGATCACGGAGCAACTGGAGCCTTCCACATCGCAGATACCAAGGAAAGTGGTAAGAAGTGATCCTCCCGGCAGATTATCACTCAATATGAAGAAGCATCGAGCGATAAAAATTGTAACCGGTGGTAAAAAAAACATCCGCAAAGGCAGTGTCGTGGGTGTTCAGTGCATAAAATGAAAGGATTAACAACCTACATGTGTACATTTTGTGACGTTCCCTTGCATAGGGGTGAGTGTTTTCACAAGTATCATACGTTATCCAAATATTAAATAGTGTTATGTGGGATAATATATGTATTTTTAGTGAAAGGATTAATTATTTACAAAAATCTTGCTGTGAATGTTTGATAACCGTCATATACTTATGTTACCTTAAAGTATTCATTGAAAAAAAAATGCAATAGTAGGCAGCTGTATATGGTAAGTATGCATTCAAAATTTCATTAAAACATAGCCACTAGTTTGGAAGATAGAGCGATTATTATAAAATTTGATTTTTTTTCAATTGTCGCTGAATTTCGCCCACTGCACGTACCTGTGACTTATTAGCAAAGCCCGCTTATAGTGTGTTAATAAGAAATTCTGTTAAGCTTTACCCTTTTTTGTGGGGGAGTGGAAGGAGATTGGAATTTTTGAGGTCAGGCACGGAGGCAACTGAGTCCCTTGAGATGGGTCTGATAGAATTGTTTTTATTTCCACAATTGAAATAAATTCTCACCTTAATTCCTTTTCGCAAACCAGACGTGTTATGTTCTATAGCGAGCCAGCAAAACAGATTTATTGAGAGCATCAACAGGAAGAATCCTTCATGGCTGACTGATAGCAGCGTAAAAAGTACTGCTAAGCACGAATTAATGCAGAATAATCTGGATATGATGTATCTTGATGAAAACACTGGTACAAGGATACAGAGAGCTGAAAAAAATAATTATAAAGGTTTATAGCTTATATTTTGCTACAGAGATATAATATATTTGAAAAATATATTTTTAAGATCAGGTTTTATATATATTTATTCATTTGTAACACACAATGTTCTTGAATAATATATGCTATTGTAGACATTCCAATACAGTGATTACGTTGCCTGTATGACTCGATCACCCCATAACCTCAAATAGGACAATTTGACATTTACAGCGTTGAAATTACCAATTACGATGTAGTGAATATATAATTACGATGGATATTTTACTTTAAATTGCCTGCAGTTTTGTGAATATGACATTAATTAAAAATCTTAATATCTGTCAACATTATTTGAGACCTTTGCGTATTACTAACAATATACAATTACCTGCCAACGTCCAGGATATGATCTGGCCAATAATGGGTAAACCTTGCTTATTTGAGAATTTGTATGCAATGAAGTATTTATTTTGAAGGGCAAATATCATCATTAGTGCTGGAAGAACCATTGTTATGTTTTCTTTTTTCGACTCTCTTCCTCGCTTTAGCATTGGCAAAGAATAGATAAATAGAAACACCAGGCAGCATACAAACCACGAGAGTCCAGATATTGCCCTGAAAGTTTAAAGAAGTGCTATCATCATAGATGCATATAAAAGAAAACGGTATGTGACATTTTGTGGTTTTTTCCAATAAAAATTTTTTTGCCACATGAAATATGAATGATTATTAATAATTAGTACATAAAAAATGGAATGTATGTTAATCCCTGGAGATTTGTAAAAGTTTGAGCAAGCAATGTTGTAAATATAATTTTTTTTTCCATGTCCGCTCCCAATGTGGAGCATATGGTCTCCTAATGGAGGTATCTTGACAGAATTTTTTCTACGAGAACTGCTTGTCACTCAGTTGCTCAACCTCTTTTCTTTTTCGAAGAGAGTAGGGAAAGAAGGATAGGGCTATGACAGGACTAGTGGTGAGCTAATCGCTCTCGTTACGCCCCGTGAGGATGGGAATGGTGGGAGGGAGGACTCAAGACTACGAACAGAAATCCATAAACCGATTGAAAGATCAATCTATGAAAACCGTCCGCACCGGGAATTGAACCTGAGACATCCGTAACCGTAGCCAGCGACGAAACCAACTGCGCCACGGACGCCGATTACATGACTTAATATAATAATACTTACACCAAGTGTTGATCGTCTTGTTTTCCAATAACGGGCAAAAATGAAAATCCAGCAAGCGATAAGCAACTTGTCATCCAACACAGAAGGAGTGATTTTGGAACAGTTTTAATTGAAGTTAGAGGGAACAAAGCCAATCCTAATAGTGCAATACTCAGTGCCCATCGGTGAAAGAATGCATAGACCTAATATAAAACATGAAATGCTTAAATATAACACTTTTACAAATTGTACTCTTGTATAGCATGCAATACTATGAATCATCATAAACAATAATCAAGAACGAAAATACTTTAATACAGTTGTGTACGAAAATCCTTAATTATAATGTAAAAATAAGGATTTTATTTTGTAAAATATGCTACTTTGTAGGAAACTCATTTCAATAGCATTAAGAATATTTAAATGAAATACTCACCAGAATATTTATTCCTGTTAAATATATGAATATTTTTGCGAAAACGTATATGAAACTCTTAGTTATTGAGCCAGTAACATATATTTTGAAGAAATTATACCATAAATTCCATGATAGTGTCACTCTCCACCAAAGAAGTATAGGCAGTGTAAAATATGTGTAGTATTGTAGTGGCAGATCTTGCACTAAAAATTTCATGATAAACGGTAACAGTCATAATAATCAAACGTTCAGCAAATAATTAACACTAAGTTTTATATGCAAACATTTCATTGTAAATTTGTTTTATGTACACTTTGGTTGTAGAAGGGAGATCTCAAAGAAATATGTATCAAACCAAAATAATCTATACCTACAACATTACTCTCCTTCCTTTAATCATATCGACTGTGGAAAGGAAAAAGGATGTAACCCACACTAAAAAAATATTGTGTATAGCCCAATCAAAACGCGTATTAAACTGTATACATTGTGATTATCGAAAAAAAAATATTTTGAAAACGCAGAGGGATAAGTCGTTTTGCCTTTCTACAGTCGATTTACAATATATATTTATAAAATTATAGTGTATTAGCACGTTATGCATGAGTTATACACAATATTTTTGGTGAGGGTTACGTCCATTTTCCTTTCCACATTCGATATCTGCGCAAATTTGTGTGTTTTTGATTTTTTAATAAATTGGTATGTGATTTCATGTTTTTCAATTTGTTTCAACACACATTAAAAGATGAACCATTCAATAAGTAGAATCACATGAAAAAATAGAATGCACTGTTGATATAAAATGATGTGCAAATAGAACAAAATTGTTGTTACCATAAGTCAATCCTAATGTAATTGAATATATGATCCCATAAAATGAGTTGATTATTGGATGTCTAAACCAAATTTTATGATTGGAAATCTGAGGGTTTTTTTTTGCTGTATTTGTAGATTTATCAAGATTTTCGAAATCTTTCACTCCTTGTAGAAGAACAGTCAAGAGGAAACATATCCACCCAATAAATGACATTGTCATGAATTTTAACAGTATATCTTGGTAATAATTGTGATAATAGTCCAGACCCGACAAGCTTAGGTGTATTAAATCTTTGCTCATTACGATCTGAAAATGTAAAAAATTATTTCATTAAATAATATTATAATGAACATAATACGATTTTACGAAGAATTGATTAATTCCGGTGAAAAACTTTTTATAGCACATGATTATGATAACTTATATTTACCACGCTGCTGAAGTCTTTTTTGTTAAGTAATTTTTCCAGATGATGGATATTTTGTGAAATTTTATATTCTGTTAAGTTGATGAATGGTTTGAAAAGAAGCTTTATAGATTTATTTTCAATTAATTCTCGTATTCTATTGTATTGGGCAGTCATCTGTCTGGTATTACTGTAAAGAGCCCTGGCTTTTCCTCCTAAATCAGATCCTAGATAAGTATAGGGTAGAACGCCCTAAAAATTAGTGTAAATAGTTTTATTAAGATTGCTCTTCATTTTAGATATAGTCATAACGTACATCCATGTAAATTTTTTGTGTTTTTTTAAACCATATCCGCTTCCTACTTGAAGCATATGGTCAGCACATGTGTGAAAAAATACAACTTTGTATTAGCTCTTTCCCAGCTTATACAGTATATATATATATAGTGTCAGTTGTGGATCTGCTTTTGCCCATCCCATATATAACATTTGAGTTACACCGAATCTGTGAAATTGCTTATAACGTGAAATAGGCAGCACATTGCTTACTTCAAGAAAAGTGTAAACCCTTTCATTCACTCATGAATAAGAAAAATAATCTGCAATGGGCAAGTACTCATATTATACTCAATATATTAATCAAGAAAAATTTAGCATCCATATTAAAATGACTTTTAAACTGTCATGTTGAGTTTAAAAATTCCATACACTCGCCAATTCATGCATTCGAAAGATAAGATTTAACATTTGACACCATAAGAACTTTTACGGATTCGTATCGTAAGGAATATTATTTCACTTAACACTCAGGCAACCGGCGTTTTCGCGCAAAACTTACACGTAATCCCGCAAATTTCGCACGCGAATCGAATTTGCGAATATATTGCGAAAAAAAATCATATCTTTTTAACCGTTTGAAGATGCCTTCAAAAATAAAATAAAAATGTAAAATACAATAATGACTACCAGCACGGCAGTGACTTCTTTTGACAAGTAGTGGGCCATAAAACTGCACGAGTTATTACTCTAAATGTTTGTATAGTTATTATTTCAAAAAAGGCGACATATGAGTTACGAACATTAAGGTGTCAAATTTCACACTACCAATGATTGTTATATGATATAACTAATACCACATAAGACACACATAAGACACTCTCTTGAATAGTATAACGAAAAAAAATAATTCTCAAACAGCCTGTCTCGCGCCAACAGATGTCAATTCGTCGTGCACTGTGCTAAAACGCACTAGCGCGGGACTGGGTGTTAACGTAATGCGACAATGTCAACAAATTATGTATTCAAATAAATACTAGATTACCACCGAATTAACAGGAGTGGCTACACCAATAAGAGCAGACATGAGTGGACAAATATCAGCTTGAAATATATCTTTTCGTTTTTCTTTAAGGTGAAATGGAATTTCTTCTTGTGGCGATATACTTTTTTCTGGTGTTGCAATTCCAGCACCCCACGCAACCATGGGTGTCTCTGTTTCATGACGATTTCCTGCACCGTGTGACCCTATACGTTACAAAGAAAAGCAGATATCAATAAGTCATAAAGAAAAGAACATAAGAAAAAATATTCATATTCATTTTTTTTAAATAATAAACAATTTGTTTTTTGCTATTTCCACTTTTTATAATGATCAGAACCGGTCCTGACCATTATAAAAAATGTGAAAGTATTACAAAGTACATTGTGTACTATTTTCTTATATATAATGCCTTTCCAACAAGAATTGACAGTTAACACCTTTAAAGTGTTCAAAACTTTTGCTAGCTCTAGTAAGATATTCTAAGATCAAAACTAATAAGATCAGTGCTTTTTTTGTAAGAACACATTTTGTAAGTATTTTTAAAAAATATATTTTCAGTTCTAAACAAAAATTTTATTTATTGTATTTTAGGTAAATTTTCATAGTTAATTCCAAAGTTTTGTCCTTTCCCTGCTGTTAGTATCTATGGTTGAATATCGTCTTCTGACTGAACACAGATTAACATACTTTAAAGGATTGAAAAGTCTCTGCAGTGACCTGATAGCTATGATGAACAAAAGTGCTGGAATTGTCTTAGTCTTAAACAAAGCTCTTGTTTGAGTGCCATTTGCGAAAACCAGCGCTCACATTCACTTGAAATAATTCAAAATAAATGGGAATAGCATTCAGAGTGTGTATGAAATGCAAAAGTTTTTCTGGATATGTCTTGTTGAGAATGTATTCACGGAATATACGAATCTTTTTTTTTGATTTGCCATCACAACCAGCAAGGAAGAAGTAAACATGCATCGGACTCATAGCATAAGCAGGCCGCTAGCATAGTTTTAATGATTTTGCTGCCGACCAAGCAACAAATTTCCAAAAGTTACTTTTAAAGGTGACGAAATATCGTTCTGGCTGGTACGTTGAATGACCAAAAAAGAACTGATTAAGACCATATAATATGATCCAACATATATGATGACAAAAATACAATAATCATTATTACACTTCAATTTATCATAAATGATGAAAACATAAGTCTGATTATTTGTTCAGCATAGAAGAATTATTATAATATTTTCGATGAATTCAGAGATAACTTTGTGGAAATTCATTTTTAATATTATTATTACATTTTTAATATTATTATAACTTTGGATTAGGCTTAATTTATGAGTCATATAGCATATTAAATGAGTTTAGATCTTATCAATAAGGCTCACCCCAATTGGTCATTCCATGATCGGCAGTAAATATGTAAGATGTTTTATTATCATGATTGAAGTATTCTTCGATTATTCTTTCAATTTCAGCGACACCTTTGTCTACTACATGGATGTTTTCTTGATACTCTCTAAATTAATGCAATCATAAAAGTATTAAAAAAGTATTATCAACAGTTCTCTTTCTTAAAAAAAAAACAATTCTTTGGAGGTGGAGACATTACCATAAATTGTGTTCACTTGAGAAGGAATGCGTCTATCAAGTGACAAATATATTTTTTTAGATGTTGGTGGATAAGGCCACGTACCCATATTGTCAAAAGTAGTAGCGGCAAGGCAATTAATTTCAAATTTCCTGATAGTAAAAGCAAATGCAATAAGAAAATGAGATGGGTGAACTGTGCCACATTGGAATCGAGGATGCTCGGTTATTACAACTGAAATATGTTAGCAATGAGCATTCCAGGATGAGAAAAGTGTTCAAAACTTACAATGAAAATAATTATCGAAATGTAAAAATAATTAATAATCAAAATCAAAAAAATAAGCACTCACTTGTCTATTATTAATCTGTAAATTTATTTTGAGTATCTTGAATATGGTCAAAAATAAAATATTAATGAGGAATATTGTGCTCTCAATTTTCTTTCAATATTTTGCTTATTGAATCAATTGATTACTTAAATAGTGAGAAAGTAAGTAAAAATGCAGACAATTTCGATAAGGCATGTGTGAAGAGAATATTTGTATAAGTGTGCACTTACTTAGAATTTGGTTTATGAGTATGACCAGCTGTGTCCAATCCCAACAAATGTAAAAAAAAAACAATTTTATCACTTTTTAATTTTGCTGCCAGTGTTTCATCATTTTTTGCCGAGTTGAAAAATGATTTTACGTTTTCAAAAACCCATGTGTCCAGTTTTGAAGTAGATATCTTTCCTGAAAAATCCTCTTCCTCATGACTGTAGAAGTGAGTTTCGACATGGTCACCAGTTGCTCCTTTTGCGAACATGGGTAGAATATCTGGACTTCCCCAAGACCAAGTATAGTGGCTTTTATTGAAAACTGAATCAAAGTCTACCGGATTTTCTTTCCATCCTTTGGCTATTGCAGATGGATCCTCGTAGAATCCAGCTATTATGGCTACATGCCCGGGTCTGGATTCGGTTGGGACACGTGTATGAGAAATTCCCCAAGAACCTCGACTCCTAATAATAGATCTGAAAGTAATTGATCACCCATTGAGCACATGTCAGCATATAGAGTATATCTTTAAAAAACAAAGATGTTGTAAAATAAAAATGATGTGGACGCTCCGATGTTATTTTTTAGTATGGTAAATCTTAAATAATTTAAAAAAAATATCTGGTATTACAACTGACAGCCAATGCGCCAAATATTTTGAAAATCATATGAGATAAACTCGATAAGAATTTTTGTCCAAGATCACAAAATTAAATTGAAAAATCTAAATTTAGTATTGACGACGTTAAGATAAAATGCCAAATGCTTAGGTGAGTATTAAGAATAATATTGCTGTGACTGAGTGTCGTAATCATCGGTGAACGGATGAAACCGTATAGGAAAAAAACGGACACGGAAAATTGCAGACAAAGAGTAGAAGCAATTTCACATTTAAAATACTTCTTATCATTTCACGAGTTTTTCAGCTTGAAAAAATTTTAACATCAGATATTAAATAACGTCAAATAATAATTTTCAGAAACTCAGAACGTCCGACGACGAAAGATTTATTTGTTGCGTTCTATCTTTGTTTGAAAGTGTCGAGTTGTTGATAAATTGTATCGAGACATTTATATATGTTATTATTAGTATGCGGTAAGACACGGCTGTAGAGCTGTAATCATCATCATCATCTTGCCATTATCCTATCTTAAAATTTCTGGAAAGACTCTACATTCGTAAAGCGTATGAGTAAGAACTAGTAAGAAAAAACGTACTTTAAATAGGTGGCCTCTTCACTGTGGAAAAACGAGTCCGCCCGTAATCCATCTCCAACAATCAGAACTAGCCGGGAAGCAGGTGATTTTCCTTTAGGGGTATATTCTGGAACGCCTGTGATTACTGGTGACTTAAAATAAATATCGAATATCGAGGCGAGGAATATTACATGAATTACGAAGCCCCAGAAGACAAGCATTCTCGCCAGCAGTATTGAAAGAATGAAGAAGGATTATAGTATATAGTTTATGAAATGCATATAAAATCCAAAAAGAGATGTTCCATCAACATATCATATATAACAAGTCTTTTCCATTTCGGCAAAATAAAACATTTATCTACTGTGCGGCATCTTAGATTTCAGCTGTCAAAAAACATAGACTATCAAACGTCAGAGCACGGCAGTAGCGCCACAGACAATAAGCTACGTCTAGCTATATTTTTATACGAATTTAGGACGGTTATGTAAATTCACATCCACAGACAAGTAAGGGCAAATAATGTGTTGTCTGGTAGGTATCAGATGTGGTCAAATCCCTTTTTACAGAAAATAAGATAAATAGAAAAAAAAGTTTTATAAATCAATTTTAAGTACTTTTTGTATAATAATGATTTAATTTTGAATTAGACCATTTCTGATATGAAATTGAAGATTTGACAACTTATGAAAAAAAATCGTGAAGATTTGTTTTCTTTTTATGAAAAGTTTTTACTCAGCAACTACTATTGATTACTATGAACAAAGCCTATGTTTTGTGAAACTGTTGTTAAATGTGGTTGGCCGATTCAGATTTGATATGAAAAAATATTCAAATTGCGTTTTTCATTGAATAATCTTGGGTTTGTTCTAGTTTGTTAAATAATTGATGTACATGGTATATTAGAGTTTCACATTGCATACTCTAAAAACTCTAAAAAATAAAAAAGCTAAATATGAATTTGACCATTTATGATAGGTACCAGACAACACACATACGCTTCCACTTATTACAAACTCCAGCATAAGTGAGTTCATAGAGTAAAGTTACTTTTACGGTGTTAACTGTCAATTCTTGGTGGAAAGACATTATATTTTAAAAAATAAAAGATAATTCATTTGTACTACTTCCACATATTTATAATTATCAGGACCGGTTTCGCTCTTCGCGAGCATTATCAACTGATGAGATCAGCCATGAGATGTAAAAGCCAGTTTATTGATTTATATACAAATATTGTGCAAGCATCTTTGGAATGTTTTTATATACCTATAAATTTTCCTTTATATATAGAAAAAGGTTCTTAAAAGTACCCACAGTAGTTTTTATTTTATATATATATATATATATATATATATATAATGGTCACGCTTTTGCTCCCATAGTGTAAAGGTGGGGATCTTAAACATCTCTGACTCATTAATCGAACAGAAATGAGATGTAGCAAACAAACATGATACAGGTAAAAATAAGCAGAATTGCACATAAAGCCGAAAAAATTGAGGTAGGTATCATACAATTTCTTGACAGAATCATTAGACCTACCTATCCGATGTTCATCAATGATCTGCTAATTATTATTTGTCTATGCTGGTAGTACAACAATATTACCATAAAGAAGTATAGTCTATGACAACTATGTTAAGTGACGTCGCTGTCAAACGACAGTGTCAAATTATGACTATTTAGAAAAAAATACTCACAAGCCATAAGTCGTGTAACATTATTCATGTGAACACCGCATGATTTTGAAAACAGTTTTTCAGCGGTGTTGCAGTGCTCCTATTCGGGAACTTATAATTATGAGCTCACAAAAAACTTTTGGTACTTCATATGATCCTGATTTGCGGTAAAAAAACTTTAGATACTGTTGAATATTATTAGCTTAACTTACAGTAGAGCAATATCTTAAGCAGGCATGGTAAACCTTCACGTCTCAACCGCACGTGTTACACCTCTAAAAACGATGCCAAGAAAACTTAGTCTAAGAAGGCCAAATAACCATAAATTAGAATCAATGAAGCCAATTCGATTAAGTCGACAGTGTACTGATAAATAGTTTCTGAAACCACTAAGCAATGGCATATGTTTACGATATGCTTATTCGTCATAGAAAATACAATGAAAATCTGTCATGGAATCATTTTAGGAATACTTTTCCGTTTTGGTAAATATGCTTTACAACATGTGATAAGCTCTGTTCGTCTAGGGGTACTGACAATGATGATTATGACGTTGGGTTTTCTGCTTCCAGGACAATCAACCAGTCAAAACACGCCTCTATCCAGCCAAGTATCTTTATTGTAGTCGGTTATCGTTAATTTTACAATTACAGAAGTTAAAAGAAATACGTGTTTAACTACTAGACCGCTATAAACACACCGGTGTGTGATCTTCGTATGGGCTCCACACGCTATAAGCCAACCGGTGGGCGCGATGGTTTTTTTTACCATGAATTCACATTATTTATCACTATTGAATATATAACATTGGTTCATCATCTACCAACAGCTAGTAATATGTACGTACCATATCCAGTTTCACAGATTTAATAGAAGAAATTCAAGGAAAATCATATAGGTAGCATCAGGGTTGCCAATACCATAGACATGTCGGATCCATTACGAGAAATTATTAAAACAAATTGAATCATTTGGAAAATCTTTTCTTGTCAGAGTTGTTTAAATCAGTGATCCGCAACCTTTCGTCGCCCATGGCACATCTTTTTTTTTTTTTTTTCCATGTCCGCTCTCAATGTGGAGCAAGCACGCATTAATATTTCACGACACACCACAAGCCAAAATATGTGAATTTCATCAATAAAACTTACAGTTTATTAATTTTTTTTTATTTGACGAATTTGAAATGGTAGCTTATATATTTCTTATAGCTCTTCATTTGATAATGTGCATCATTTTAATACATTCGTTCAGTGTTTGTAATAATTATAGTGGGAAATTTTTCACTATCAATGCTCTCCGAAATAGCAATGTGTAATTTCTACCTAAGGATTTTTTTGTTGTACACACCGAACAAACCCCATTTTATTCCCCATTATTGCTATTGCACTATTCGTGTTAACACTGATTCAAATTTTACATTAAATATCAAAATAATACAATATTTTAAGACATCGACTGAGGGTGCTTGATGGAATTTCAATATCAAATTTGGATTATTGAGATTTTGTACACTTCCATGTATTTTGTCACTAACGACCCGGGTTTCGCCTTTCGGCATCTTCAGGCATTCGAGCACACGAATGGACTCGAAAGGCAAAAGGCGAAACCCGGGTCGTTAGTGACAAAATACATGGAAGTGTACAAAATCTCAATAATCCAAATTTAAATTTAAATATTGTATTAAATTTGGATTATTGAGATTTTGTACACTTCCATGTATTTTGTCACTAACGACCCGGGTTTCGCCTTTCGGCATCTTCAGGCATTCGAGCACACGAATGGACTCGAACTGAGAGACAGTAAACAGTGTCTAACGTTTATATAGAAGATACAAATGCGACAAATATTATTTACGAGGTAAGATATTATACGTCTGAGAGCCACACTGATTCCTGAGTTAAAATTTCGGGTATCTCCCTAATCCTTATTTTGTAAACACCATATTAACAGAGTGGCGAATTGCCGCTTTTCAACTTCTTTTAGAAATACCAGTGAAATGTCTTAAATTAATACAATATTTCTTTCAATGTGAATATTTTAAACGGAAATCTTAGCAAACGAATGGCTTCAATTTTTTTCCAACATAAAAATACTCGATTTTAACTCATTTTGAAGGCACTGCACCGCGACTTCTAGCGGCGCACCGGTTACGGAGCACTGGTCTAAACAATGGTTATATCAAAATCCAATATAAGAAATAAATAATTTTCCACAAAATCAGAGATCACCTATGTGACATTTTTGGAACAGGTTGAAATGAAGAAAATAATGAAATTGAAAATGTATCTGATATGCCCACTGGAAATGTTTTTAATTGGAATGAGGGTGACTTTCAGGGACGGCTCTTGTAAAGGAGCAAAGGGTGCACTGCACTCCAATAAGTCCCATCAAAATATTCCATTAATAAACGATATTCAAATATAATAATTATACCAATTCACTAATTTTAAATTTTCCTCGTGTTTCCCATAGGAAAATATTGGAGGAAACGATGATCAATAAACACGACTAGCAAACGTATTCTGCGTCGATTCAGAATACGCATGAAAGTCGGTCGATGACGCGGTAGGATCATAAATTCTTTTGCACTCCTTAGACGTCTGAAATGTTCCATGTATTTTGACATATTTGTGACGTTGCAACAGTATGAACTACGCGAAGGGGGGATTTTGTATGGACTGTTTCTGAGCATTGATCCCCCTGGCGGAAATTCCCGAACGTAACCGAAGCGATTTGATGTTTGCGTTTACAAGCCTGTAACAGTCATTTGTATGAATGAAAAAGAGCAGTGGAACAAGCGTAGTAAGCTCATTTAATTTCAATATGATTCTTTAACTATACGCTCTTCAATAAGAATAATATTTACCTACCATTATAACTTTTGGAGTGATGAATACAATTTATAAAATTATAACTATGATCGTGTATAATACCGTGTAGATATTATTGAATATTTAAAATAGAATAGTTTCGAGTTTTCTACCTGGCTGGCCTTACCTATTCCATAATATTCAACTGTGTATCTGGTTTAGTTTCGTAATACACCTTCCTCTAATATTTTTTATATTCTTCTATATTGAATTCTACAAATTACTTTCCCCAAAAATACTTATGCGAAAAATTTCCGGCTTAATACAGAATTATTCCAATTGCAGACATTAATACGGTAACCTTAACATATGATTTCACCGAGGAATTTAAACTTAAATTGAACTAACCGTCTTATACAGCAGAGAAGATTTTTACGATGTCGTTGGAGCCCTGTCTATACTTCAACTCTTCACGAATAAAAAAATACATGTAGTATTTAGCTAAACCGTTAAGCCATTACAAATAATTTATACAATATCGATGACTTCCGTCGAAAGTGAGTGTTACTTCTAAAATTTAAAAGGATCAATTCATTTTGAGAAATACCACGACTAAAGACAGACAAGGTTTCCCAAACTATCATCCGCGACAACCTGGAATGGTTGTATATGCTGCTAGGGCTGCAACAAATTTAGACGTACTCAAATTCATATTGATATTACCTAACCAAAAAAAAGAAAAAAGGTGGTCCGTCGAAATTAATCCGCAGGAAAGGTTTGGGAAACCCTGGTGAAGAGAAACAGTTGATATCGCCAATATCAGACTTATATTTTCGTATATGTCTGATAGTACTTTCAAAATCCAATATGTGGAGGATGGATTTCTTGCATAAATATGTGAATCTTTTTTTGCACTCCCTAATATTCCTGTCACCGGCCGCCACTGGTGACTTTACACCAAAAATTCAAGCATTCAATGATAGCGTATGTGGATGGAAAAGGAATATGGACGAAAAAAATAATGAATCAGATCTTTTCAAATATTTCGTTGATGAAGACGTTATTATTCGATTGGTTGATAAAACTAATGAAAGGTTTATAAATCTGAGCGCCTTAAGAATTGGGTTGATAAAATATACGTTTTTTGGTGATTATTTTATTACTGCCAATCCTTTGCTGTATTTGGCAATTTATTCTGATACAATGCCACGAGATCGTTTTTTGTCACTGCTACAAATGATGAATTTTACAAGCGAAGAGGAACACTAAGTTTGTGCCGCCTTTCAAAAATAAAACCAATTCTTTGATTTGACGAAAAGTAAAGTATGAAAAGTTTTTTTTAATCATTTTAAAATTATAGAAATTGCTTGTGACAACCCTAATTACAGATTCTTAAACGTGTGGCTAGAAGCTTCCTGATAAAGGAATTTTAATGATTTTGCTTTTGGCGAGGTCCGGTTACATGAAGGAACCATAATTGACAAAATAAGTTGAGTTTTTGTAATTTTAAGCTATGTAAATATTTGCCGCGTACTGAGGTAGAAAGGTATATTTTTTGTAGTTGTTTAGTGGTTAAAATACACAATCGAGTCTAAAGACACAAAGCGATTGACAAACCCAGCTCTTTGTCAAACCGCTGACGACAAGTACGCACGGGGATTGCACCAATTCCGATTGACTACACTGGTCAGCAGAGTCGCGAATTTTATTCTTACTGATTTAACTGAAGCGTAAACATAACTCTAGGATGCAAATTATTTACACAAAGACTATGATTAATAATAATGAGTTTAATTCAAAAATCTACTTAATAAGGCTGTCAATAACAATGTAGTTATGTAGGAAATTTAATTATGAATAGGAAAATGTCAAATTATCATATACGGAAATCAGAAAAACCGATGATTTATGTGAAATACGAATATAACATTAGTATCAGAAAGTCACCATAATAAATGTCAAATAAAATTCCAGACGATATCATATGTGTATTTGTTTCAGGTACAACACTAATAAATTAATATACCCTGCAGCCAATAGAAATAAGGAACCCATTTTAGAAGTTCTCAAAGCAAATGTTAAGAAATATTTTCCCTCTGAAAAACCGCTTCAATTCTTGGAAATCTCCTCTGGATCTGGACAACATACTGCACATTTTGCACCATCTTTTTCTTATATATCATTTCAACCATCTGAATATGAAGCTGATCTTCTTGGCAGCATAAATATTTATGCGCAAGAATGTCCCACAAAGAATATAAAACAACCACTGAGAATTGATATTACTCAAGATCTGAACATGCACAAATTTGAAAAAGACTCTCTTGATATCATATACAATGCAAACATGATGCATATATCTCCATTTGAATGTTCTATTGGATTATTCTCAAATGCTGGCAAATATCTTAAACCCGGTGGGATGATGGTCACTTATGGCCCTTACGGTATTAATGGGATTATATCTCCTGAAAGTAATATAAATTTTGACAGGTCACTAAAATCTCAAGATTCTAGGTGGGGCATTAGAGATATAAGTCAGCTGACGGATTTGGCTTTGAAGAATCATTTATCTCTGGAGGATGTTATTGATATGCCTGCAAACAATAAGTGTCTTATATGGTTGAAAAACAAATAGGATTAAGAAATAAATACATTTTTTGAAAGAAACATTTTTTTATTATTCATTATTTATAAACAATAATACCTTTTAGATTGACTCTGTCACAATATAATAATTATAATGTTGGAAACTTATCCTGGTAGAATCAAAATGAAAATTTATTCGGTAACAAATATTATATAGTTTGCAAACTGCATTGCCATGTTAACGGAACAGGAATGAATTGGTAACCATATTGAAAAATACAGCATATTCTCATTGTCGCCTTATTAATCATAAAATAATTGCATGGGTTCACCAGAATAAGTGTTCAACAAAGTCATGAATTACCACAAAAGCCAAAGAAAGTAGTAAATAGAATGTACAATTTTGAAAGCTTTACTTATTAGAAATATAGAGATACTAACTATGAAGAATTGACATATCTCAGATTCATAGGAATATTTGTACTTTTGACTGTACCAGTTCAATTTTACCCATGTAGGTATTATTCAAATGCTCCGTACTATAAGATAAAAAAAAACAACCCCCACTTGCTTAATGATTGCTCTGATTCTAATATATTCAAGATAATCCTAAATAACAAACGGAAAGTGATAAGGTTTGAATACTTTATAGTAAAACAGTTTCGAGATGGTCAAAAAAACAATTCACTTTTAAAATTATTTGCAATCAGCAATTTCTAAACAAAATGTTTGGTTCTGAAATTTATCAATATTAGTGAGAATTATATCTGACAAGATTGTTTTATCTTGATAATTAACGGATACTAGCAAAACTTTATTCTATCTTTGTATGAGAACATTAAGCACCTGAAAATATGACTGAAAGATGTCTTGAAATATATGAAGTTTAAGGTTCTAGAGATTATCGAAAACGTTAAATATGTATTGAAATTCCGAAATTTGATGAAAATAATACTGACTTGCTAAAATTATTATTGTTTGTTCAGCAATTTATATAATTAGAAAAAATCATTGATCATTTTTGAATGGCAATTTTCAAAAATGCCAGTGTACTGTGTCGAAGCATGAGAATTCACTAATATCTTTTTGTGACAGAAATCTGAGATGTTGGTTCAAGTCTTTTCAGATGATTTTCACAAATCGTTTACAAAATTTCTATTCAACATGATCTATAAATGTAATGGCTTCTACATTAATGTAATTACTATAATTAGGGTAGGTATATAAAAAAAAATATGATTTATTTAATGCAGAAAAAAATGTACAGTATATAACTAACTTAATATTAACTTTTGAATTTACAAGATGGGATTTTTGTACTAAGCATTTAGAAGATATAAACCTCACTGAAGTTTACGGAATGTCCAATTGATAGAAAAAAACAATGGTTGAAATTGATAGCATTCAAAATAAATTAATTTAAATATTCCACTTCATCAAAAGTTTATCGATGCGTCTTTGAAGTGGACAGATGTGCTCCGAGTGTTTGAAATGCTGAGTAGGTAGGTACTTAAAATATTTATAAACAATATGTACAAACAAACGCATGATTCGTGTTCAGATTTTTTACATTTTACTTATAGGTTAAAAAATCAAGTTTAAAAAATGATATTCCTCTTTGAAATTTAAACATAATATTTACAATAAATTCTCATTCAAGACAAATCACTAATGCAATAAGCATAACGGTGGGATTTTAAATTGCTTATTGAGCGACGTCATACATAGACAGCATATTTTTGTTAAGCCGGTTATATCTAGTATGGGTAAGCTTGATTTTTTATTATAAAAGCGAAATGAAAATTTAGATAAAAAGGCAATCGATGATCACAATCAATAGAATTTTCGACGAATGCAATAACAACTGATTTGATGATTTAGAATTTCAACTTCATGTTTAACATATGTATATGTTTAAATATATTTTCTATTCACAGTCTATTCCAGCCTCGATCGCGTGAAGCATTCTTATGATATCTTTTTAGGCACAAGGCTGGCCGCGCTTGAAGGCACCTTACAAATTTACTTCACGCTATAGGTTGTGTCCGGACGATGCAATTCACTTAATTGTCGCTTTACATCTCGCCCGCTACATCTATTCTTTTAAAATCTACATTTATTGACTTACGTGATAATATGTATACCGCTGCTGTTGAATTTATTAGAAACGAGTATTAAATGAACAGTAGAGTTATAACAGTTTATATTAAATATATAACATTATTACTTATGTTACTTTATATTTTGTATAGAGTATATTTTTAGTTCTGAATATTTACAATAATATTTTATAATATATAATATTCAAAAATGATACAATACTTTTTAAATAACATAATTTTCACGATTATAGCATATTTTCTCAATACAGGGTAGGTAAACATAAAATGACATCAGACTCAAAACATCACACATAATAAAAATAACTGTTAAACCATTTGAAATAGTGTAAAAATTGTTTTTCACAAAAATTATTATAAAAACTCACTGACATAATTTCATATAATTATTTTGACTCCACAAAAACGGAAGCGGATTACTTGGCGTAATAATTATACAATTTGTGTTGCATATTTACTTAGATACTAAATTGTTCGGAATGACATGACGTAACATGCGCAAATGACACTGGCATTTCAAATGTTTTTCGTTTCACACTTTTGAGACGCACACGATGGAGTTACACGGCACAGAATCGGGCATCGAAAATGCATCGGATACATGACGTTATCGGGGGCACTGTAAATCTACTTAAAATATTACAACTTCAAATATGATAATTCGGCTTTCATACCATTAAAAATATTTCTACTTGGCAGCGTCTTAATTAAGGTATAAATTGTATGCCCCTCAAATTCTTCAGTTTTCATATTTATCACATTAGTAATTACATTCACCAAATTATTGTCATCATTCTGAAGATTGCATAAGTCTATTACTGATAATTTTTTAATAAATTTAAACCATGCATTCTAAGTAGTTAGTTCCCGTTATCGGGACACTATATTACTATATTATCACAAAGTTTTAAAAATCATCATCAGACAATGCGGAAATCAGCAGTGGCAACTAAAAATTACCCTATGTATGTATCGATTTTTATTTATTAATGAGTCCATATTCAAGATTGAGACCGTTTCATATGTAAGTTTTTTTCACTTTTTGTAGAGTGCCGCACTTGATATCTTTATCTAGCGATTCGTTAGAGTTTTTACACTCATGAGAACGATCCTTGCCCCCAAGCTCGTGTTGCAAATTGTCCTGTTTGGCCGGCACATTCACCACAAGATTGATGGTTTTGTTGGCCCGAGGTTGAAGATACACCGAAGAGTTGGCATTCAAAGGAGTCTCCAGCGGCGTCAACCGACTGTAAATAAAATCATACTATTATTAAGAATGCATTGAGGGTCATATTGAAATAAATCGGAAAAGAATCTTTACAGCTTACAGTATAAGATTCATATTATAATTAAAAATATAGAGATGATACAGATAGAATTCTGTTGTAATCTATCCAGTTAATAGAAGTTTCACATACCTGTTGAGACGGTTGTGCTGCTCGTGAAAGGGCCTCGTGTCGGACAAAAAAGGATGACGAAATCGCCGAGAAAAAAGGTAACCGAGCACAAATCCAAGTAACATGGTTACTAAACACGCTGCTGATACAGCAGTATACATAGACTGGGCTGTATAGATCATGTTGGTGGCGTGTTCACTGGGTACCTTCAGAGAATCTGTAAATAAAACACAGATTAAATTTTAAGGTTCTGTTCCATGGAAACACATCTACTTGTTTGATTTATTGTTATTCACATCAATACATAGTTCAACTGTTTTGTAGGAATAATGATATATCTATTGTTTAGAAAAGCATATTGCAATCAAAAAAGTTACGAGAAAAAACGATAATATTTTGATTCTCAATTAAAAGCAATTTATTACCTTGGCCACTCGTTTCCACAAAATCAATATTGTTAGGAATTTCATTCGATCTCTCAGGTTCGCTAAAGACGTCATTATCGGCAATATTCTTTTCTATGTCCAAATCGATCGGCTTTTTGGCGGTTCCGCCAACAGTTCCATGTGTAGGTTGCCTTACAATGAAATCTTCATTATATGATACAGATTTTTTCACGCATGTCGAGTCGGATCCTTTTTCTATATCTTGAAGGTATCTGCCTGGTTTAGGAGAGTATCGTGTTACAAGTGACACACAATGACGATTTATAGAGTCCCAAGCACAATGAGGATCTTGCAATGCGAGACATTCCCTGTAAGAGATAAGATTTGCATGAAGAACGAGTTATATATTAGGAAAAATAGTATTTAACTGAAACAGATTAGTAACAAATATTTGAATAACTTGTATATTTTATGGTGTGTGAGTTGATCTTACCCACAGGATGACATATTACTGCAATGGAATAGTGGCATAGTTTTAATGATATCATTTGAGATAACAATTAACTTTTCTGTGTGCACTGCCACGTGAAGTTGTTTAACAGGTACGCCGACTCGTAGTATTTGTGTTTCCGATACAACAATTGTTTGAACTGGTGACCTTGTCTCTTCATTAGCAGTTGTGTTAAAATCGCCAAGGGCTGATGCTGCATTTAATGTCTTGATAATCCGGCCATCATCTTAAGAGAAATTGAGATATTATTATACATGTATAAGGCATTTTATTTCTGCAATAATGAATCTATGAAATATATAAAATAAATGGTATAAAAGCACACCTGTTCCAATGTACAAGACATCATATCTAATGCCATTAACTGACATGACTTGGGGATGGACTGCAATTGCAGTAAATCGATACCTGAAAAAAAAATAAACATAATTATATAAGCGAGAATTATAAATAAATGCTGACCAGTATATTAGATATAGCTAAAATATTATTCTTGTTTTCAACTTATTTAAATCTTTATTATAATAAAATACAGTGTGAGTTGTGGTGCTCATTTTTATTAGGTATTTGACTATTAATTATTGTAGACGTTGGTTGCCCCACCTCCACCCGTTATGTGTGCGGCCCAATGCACGGGACCGAACTTTTAACCATGCACTCACTATTGTGCTTAAGAAAAGATAAACAGAAAAAGAACAAGATGAAGTATCCTGTGTATCCAAATACTGAGAATCTACCGTGGCAGTAGAGTTTAATCTACTTCACGTTGAATCTAAAAAGGAATCGAGACACTGTCCTGATCCCCATATCGTCATTTCGATTACAAATTTTTTCAGGAGACCATAAAAAGTTTATCAAATTAAAAGGATAATAAAAAACACGTAATTAATATTAAATATACATATATATATATATATAAGTATATATATATATAATTTTTATTTTTGTTTTAAATTTATATAGTTATTTTTTAAGCTACCCTGAAAAATTTTGATTTTGCAGATATACAATTTTGCAAAGGAAACGAAGATAATATGATGTTGCAAATTTATCGAAAGCTTCAAAATTGGCCTAATTGTAGACTATCTAATAATTTTTATGAAAGGTTGTTACTCACTGTAAGCTCACTCTCACAAGTAGTGGTTTGGATAGAAATGCCGGCACAGTCTTTTCCATTAGTGCATGTGTTTTGATAAAGTTAACTGAGACATCTGGAAGAGTACGGCTATCATTTACACACTCACCGGGCCGTGGATTTGGAACCTGAAAATAATTTGTTCAAAACAATTTAGTATTGAATTCTAAATGGAAAAACAAGTGGATTAAGGAAGGTACATAAAAAAATTAAACCAATAAGAAACTATGGACATATTTTTTTCACTTCAATTTCATTCAAGCTGTGGACAATCAAGTGTTGCTAAATTTGATAAATTTCTGAGTGTTATTTTTGGTGTGGGAGTGTCTATAGAATCAATATCATTCATATCTCCGATTATGGTTTATGCTGATCTGCAAAAAAAAAACATGTTAATGTTACAACATTTAAAAATAGAAAGACATACCTTTTCAGGTTCCAATGGAAGCCAATTAGCATTGATTGTTTCTTGAGATTTGAATTCTCCCCTGAAAGCATTAAGGATATCTCGCATAGCGAATGCGCAGACAGCAGATCCACCGATAGAATTGACAGGAGTTGTGAGTACTCCATATATAATATCGTCATGACTTCCGCCTCTTCCATAAACACCCGATACTATGTCTGTGGTCGATTCTGTAAAAAGATGAATAGAATTTCGAAACTAGAATATAAATCGATTACTGAAATAAATGCAATAATGCCAACTGTCAGAATGGCAATGACAATGAAAGTCTTTAAATCATTTATCTGATAGATTATAATGTATAAAAACTTACGAATTTCATCAAAATAGAAAGGATATTCCCCATGGATCGAACAATTTAAGCGAGCTTTAAGAAATGATGTCCATCTATCTCCGAATTGACGAGGACCTCCTTTGTCTTTGAGACAAACTCTTGCTACACGGGAGTACACAGCCTGAAAACAAATGTTAAAACTAAATCAGTTAAAAGTGAAAGAACTAAAACATCAATAAAACAAAATATTTTGCACACACAGACGGAAGCAGCCAATAAAGTTATGCATAATAATAAATCATGTGTACCTTTCCACAATTCATATACTCTACAGCCGTCTCCCGATAAAAGAAGTAAACGTAATCTCCTCTAGTGACAGAGCTAACAAAACTGGGATTGTTCAACTGTCGAAGGTTGAATCTCTCTGTCCTCTGCTGACCTCTATAGATCAAAGGGTCCGTGCCTGAAAAATCAGCAACTGTGGCAGTATACAGTTGCCCCTCTGAAACAATAATAAAAATTCATATTTAGCATTTAATTTATGCACTCAAAGAATTATGAATATTGGATTAAAATATTAAGTACTTTTATATGATACAGTTTATATGTAGACTCACTTGTATATATTGCTGTTGAATTGTGTTCTGGATCATAGGGACATAGTGCTGATCCATCAAATTCTTCATGGTTTTCGAGACGACCGCCATCTTTTGGATGATAGTGTCGGCAAAGTGGCTTATAGGAATTCGTACCGCATACGATTGTTTTTCCATCAGCCGAGCGAGCCGCTATCCTCACATAGTTTTGGCAATCCACTTCGAGGGATTTGCCCTTCAGCACGCACAGCTCTTGGTGAGCAGGTGTGGATCGCCATTCGATACCCTGGAAAAAATAAAATTGAGTTATTAACAAAATTGAAGCAAAAAAGTCAAAGCCATTTATGGATGTCTTTCCCACCAATCTTCTATCTGATGTGAAACACGCTGTACAGCTATTTTCCAATCCCACTCTTCTATCCTTACCCTCTTAGAAAAAATAGAAGCTGAGCAACTGAATTACAATTAGTACCTGCTCTCGTAAAACAACTTCTGTTCAGATACTACATATATTGACATTATTACGATTAGAAGATAAAAAGTCTATATATGCACCACACCGAAAATTGTCGTAAATGATTTTATTAGGAAGTTAAGTGTTTTGAAAAATAAGTAGATACATTTCGATGTACACCACGAAAATAATATGATTTTTGCAATTTTGACAATAATAACATAATTAAGTTTAATGGAAAATTGACAAATTGGATCGCTCTTCAAGTCGTGGATCGTGGTGGATTATTTCATTTCTCTAAATATTATGTTTTTATAATGCCTTTGAATGTTTAAGTTGTTCTTAATTGTGGATATAGATTACCGAAAGTAATCCGCGTATACTTTTGTTGACGGACGTTAATGAAGTTGTCAGTCATCTTGATAATAGTGGCCCAGTTCCATTCAACAAAGGATGTGTATTTGGGGCAGATTGGCGGACACAGCGGATGGACACAGTACGACAGTTCGAGCGGACATTATTTATCGCGTCTGCTCAATGGACACTGTCCTGTTAATACACGGGCGTACAAAGTAAAGTTTCATCGAAAGAAAATTATTAACACGAAGTGGGAAGACATTTTGATACAGCAACCGAAATGAATTCTCAATTAAAATTCGACATATTCGGCAGCTACTTTACATGAATTATAAATATAAAATTAAAATTGACAACTTTTTCATTTATATGAAGTGTTAACAATTCGATTTTAATTAAAAATTCACTCAATGTTCGCTAGGCGGAATTATGCTACATCTGTCACTCGGTTACAGAGGCCGACAAGTAAAGAAGATAAATATTTGTTCTGTCAAAGTTGCCCTTATTGAATAGCTAGTGAGAGTGTCGATAGTTACAGATTTAATATAACAATTCGTGCGAACGGTATAATGGGGTCAAGACACAGATGGCGGCAGCTGACAGTTATGGTGGTTGCTGAGGTATTTATTATAATGATATGATTCGGGCAGCTAGTTTGAAAATAAGAGGAGGCTTCGTTCTTGAAAAAGAAATGTAATACTGAAAAGCCATAATATGTGTTAAAAATTGCAATAAGCACAAAAGAGAATCAGGTGAACAAAAAGTATTCGTAAAGGCGTTAGACGAAATTTCTGCCAAGACGAACAAAACAACTAGCATCTCTTGACCCAAAATTGTTAGACCGGGTGAAGTGAGGCGAGGGGATAATTCCTGGCAAGCTGCAGTCGTAAAAATGCCGGAGTGGATCTGAACAAATCCCGAACATGTCTCGGCACAAATGGAGGAAATACGGTTGGTTTTTAATGGCATTCAGAGTAAAATTTGCACTCTTTCTCCGAGATATCACACTGGTAGTCAAAGGATAAAAGATTATCACTTTGTTAATCATAGAATAATGAGCTTTAATCTGACATACTCTCATAGGATAATTATTATACATTGTTTATTTCGAAATAAAACTGACATTGGCCGACGGATTTCCATTGATTATGTCCATACAGGCAGTGGCGGATTACCCCATAAGCGCATGAATCGCTTGATAAGTAAAGGTTCATTGTATTATTTTATACATGCAATTAACGATAGCAATAAATTAATGATATCGATTTCAATGAAAAAGTCTATTATGAGCAGTAAGGGACTAGATCAAATAAATTTAAAAAAGGCTCAGTGGTCGCAATAAATTTAAAGAGAAAACCTTTTACTTTATAGTGGGCAATATCCATTATTAGGTCCATATTTAATATTTGAACTTGGCTATATTTACTAACCCTAGTGGTTGGATTCATGATCTGACAAAGTTTGTTTTATACCAAAGGTGATTTATAATGCAAAAGAAGAAGGTAGAATAACTGTTTCCTATATACCTACCATAGAATCATAGATGGAGCAGAGTTTTAGAAAATCAAACACTTACCAGACGGGATGGTAATACGATATACAAAGCAAGTTTTCGTTCCCATGTCTATTTCGTGTACAGCTACGTCAGCTCTTGGTGCCAAGAATATGCAACTCAATTCATACATTGCTATTAGATAAAGGTTAAAATTCCGTATCTGAACACGTGATTGGACACCAGATAGATCTGGCTACATAATTATATATTGATAACAATGTACGTTATTTTTAGTTAAACACAACGCCTTCACGAGGTAGAAGATTTTCATCAGAAGAGCATAAAATACAAATGTTATAAATTAATACCTAGTTTTTCATATTTTCGATGTGTTTTGTAGTAGTATTATTTTTAAAGTACGGTCAATTTTAAGTCTAGAATGCAGCAATATATCAACAAGTTTTATATTCATTGTTTATGCGTAAAAGATAAGAGAATACAAAAATTAAGTTGAGTATTTCCAAATCGACGAATTCAGCCGTCTACTTAATTCCGCAGAGATATAAATGGCCCATTTAGAGAATGTTTAGATAGTTATCATTCACAGTGAGAGATAGAGTACGGTCGTCATCTTGACAGCAGACGGCCGATAGCAGGGGGAAATGCAAATGGCGCGGAAACAAAATAAATGTGCAACGAATGTTAGAAGTGTGCGGATGCATTTACAGCGAGCTCGGCGTGGCTGGAGAGTTTTTGGCGTCGCGCCAGAACTGCGCCGCGACGCTCGACACCCGACGTCCCCCAGCCGCGCTAACGTCAAACGTCATTATTTATGCATCATTATTATATTAATTTAATTTAATGGTAACAATGCCGGCGTGCGAGATCAACGTTAGCGTAAAACGGCTATGAAGAAAACAGTTCGTCATATAAATATTCTATACACTCAATTCATACGACGTTTTGAATAATATGTATACTTATTTTAAAAAATAAAACACAATTCATTTGTACTACGTCCACATATTTATAATGATCAGGACCGGTTTCGCTAACCGGAGCGAAACCGGTCCTGATCATTATAAATATGTGGACGTAGTACAAATGAATTGTGTTTTATTTTTTAAATATAATGTCATTCCACCAAGAATTGACAGTTAACACCTTAAAAGTGATGTATACTTATATTCCCTTCACATCTCATACTTTATGTTTAGCAATTTGTGTATTTAATTTTTAAACACAGTTACAATTAAATAAAACCAACTTTGAACTCGGAGTCAAGCGGTCTGTGAAATTTGGGTCCGATTCTGTAGTGGGATCACGGGTTCGAGTCCCTGTATTGAAACATTCCATATTATTGGTAGAAGATGACGTAATATATATATCTCAAATAGCACATACTATCACATTTCAATGACTAGAAAATATTCAGGTCTAGATGATTTGTGTAACGCCTTTTCAAACAAATTTACTCTCTGAAAGTATTATATACGATCGACGGATACAGCGGCTATTTTGTGAATATTGAAATTAAAATTAAAATTGATAACTTTGTGACAAGTGCTTCACTATTTCGAGTAGTGTATTCAATGAATATAGAATAGTACTTTTTAATCTACAACGTAGGAATTAATTCTAATCTTTTAATTATTGAACGTACGTGTTTACTTGTTTTGGTATGTTATGCTTTGTTTGTATTAACGTATGATTATTTGCTTAAGACTTTCTACGGACAAAACACGGATAAGAATCAACGGCACATTGCCTTTAGGCCTGCTCGACCTTAATCCACCTCTGACCAGTCTCACACAGTTGCGTGCGATCTGCGCATGCGCGGGATCAATCTCACTCGATGGTAATGATGATGGCGTACTATTGTAGGCCGAGAATAAGAGAATGATAATTGAATTGGAAGTTAATTCTTACTCACGATAATATGATGCGCCGTCACCGCACGAACATGCGAATATGCTGCGATATAATTCGTGATTATTATTATTGTATTTTAAAGTGCGAACAAATGTCGTGTCACGCTTCAAAATATGCCAGAAATGCATTTTTGTTTGATTAGAATGAAGTAAATGAATCAATTGAATTGCGACAACGTTACTGATTTCTAATGTAATAATAATTACCAATGACGATAATTGGATAACGATTCACAACAGAGTCTAGTAGAAAATGAAATTGATTTTAATTATGTAGTTTTAATGTATAACACCATAAGAGTTTTATGAACAAACCGCGCTACGCATATAATTGGACCGTATTCAGGTCTTTAAACATGAAAATATGCAATGATTTTTTATATACCAATATGTAAATGACGTAGAGTTTTGATATAAATACAGATAATAATCGCAGATATAGTTGGTAACAAAAAGATACTTAGCATAATAAGTAAAAATTGTCATTGCTGAATGTTTATTGCTACGTTCCGTGTTCCCTAGATCTTGGTTATCTAAAATAAAACCAAATACATAAATTACAAATTTGCCACTGCATTAATATAAGAACATTTTCAACGTATGTCAATAATTATAAATCGACTTTGAGCGTATATGTACTTTTAATATTTTAGTATTTACTTATTCTTAATTAAGAAGAGCGAGAATTTTTAAATAAAATATTTAGATACAGCTCACAAACAGTGCTTATAGCTTAATAAAAAAGTGAATGAATTATTAAAGCTTTTAGAATATGATGGGTAATTAAGCATTCAAATTTTGATTAATGTTTTCGGCCATACATTATTTATATTTTGTCTAGCTTTGTATGAATTGCACGAGCTGAATATTAAATGTAGTTGGTGAACATATTCTACTATTTGTTCGGCGATCAATCATTTCATTGACAGAGGGTTCAACTTCATCTACGTGAAAATCATATAAATTAAAAAAATATAAACACATTTCAACATTAACAAGGAAAATGTAGTGTGACGTTAAATATTTCGATTTCTACTATGCTACATAATTGTGTTTCCTTGATATTGATCGTATATTACAAATTGGACTTTGGTATTCGTAAAAAGTTCCAAATTCGAATGATTACAATCTCACAATGAAATTATAAGTGTCTACTACATTTGGTATCAAAAAGTATTTTATGTTCAAGTAAATGTTTTCGAATTTGGAAAATGATTATTTTTAAATATTATACAGCGAACGAATTGGTCGCATTTTTCCGGTTGGCCTTAGACAAGAGTGTTAAAATCGGTTAAAGTAATGTCTTTTTATCTTGGTTATCTTCGCGTCTATGGTCGCAAAGTCTCGGCCTCATAAAATACGCGGGTTGCCGCGATAAGTTCCGCCCGCCTGCTAACGTCCATAGAATGATTTCCCGTCAAGTTAATTGGGAACAGGAGCGAGTGTGCCTGTGTATATTGTAGAATATATTCTGCTAAAAATCAGTTTTTCTGTTGCCAGATACCTATTATTTTCTACTGTGTCAATGAAGTACCTAAGTTAATAATTTATAAGTAAATTTCATATTAACGAAGGGAAAATATTAGTCATAAAATAAGAAAATTTCAAGTATATGAAAAGAAATATGTACTAACATTTTGAATTCATTTCATCAGGGCTACTGGTCCACAGTATTTTTCCGGCTAAAATATCTTATAAAATTATAGTATAAATGGTTAAAAAAAAAGATACATCAACATTTGCAAATCATTTGTTATTGGAGAACCATACCTTCAATGCGGATGATGGGGTTAAAATGTTGCATCAAAACTTGGGGGATCATAAATTATATTCTGAGAGAATTTTGGAAATCAATAGAGCCCAGTTAAATTCCTTAGCAATTTTGAGCGAACATCTCAATCTTTCAAACTCCCCTCTATTGTATCCTTTATGTGAGACGAGTTCGTAAAAAATAAACATGAATTAACAATCAAAATAACGAAATTTCCATATTAATACATCATTCCATGGTCACTCTGATAGGGCATATTAGTCTGGAATAAGTAGGTAGTTTTTCGAATTGCATTTAAAACCCTTCATTCCACCCACAATGCGTTTGCTTTCTCAATTGGAATTGGGGGTCATTGTTGTGATCAATCCAGATGTCATTATAGTTCCTAGACTTAGGGATAAGATTTGTCGTATTTTATCTTGTATATAAGCGATGTAACCTGTTTACTGTCTGTCAGTTCGAGTTCATTCGTGTGCTCGAATGCCCGAAGATGCCGAAAGGCGAAACCCGGGTTGTTACTGATACATGGAAATGTACAAAATAGAAACAATTCAAATTTGATATTGAAATTCCATTAAGCACCCTCAGTCGATATCTTAAATTAGATCGTACTCCAATCAGTCAGAATCGCTCCATATGCGACATAACCGCTTTTAATAAAACATATACGACGAAATTCATCGAAAACTTCGAATACAAAATTCTGAAAACTAGTCAAACGTCGCAGCACTCATATCCGAATGAAGTGATCATAATATAAATGTCCTTGAAATTTATGAATAGGTGATTGGTTCGTTTCTATGAGATCGTAATTGCATGATGGCCTATTACGTGTCATGAAAAAGAAGAAGCAATTAAGTAATAACATTATAACGGAAATATTCAGTTTCCTTTGTCTTAGTACAGAAAAACGAGTAGCGTTTATAGAATTACAGAAGTAATTCAACAGATTATAAAGTAATTGTTGGTTGCAATTAAGAATGTACACGTTCAAGAAATACAATAGGAAAAAGTTGATTAGATTTTATACGGCAAACAATAAATTGTTTACAGAACAAAAGTTGTACAGTTTTAAAAAGTAGAAACATCGGAGTGAAGAAAGACGACAAGGCGTCGTCAGGGGAAATGTGTATTTACTGCGCGAAGTTGGAAAATGTTTACTCGGCGAGTTGTCGTCTCGTTCAGGGATTGAAATTTGCACAAATGATTTTGCATTATTTGTATCGCTACGCTGAAAATTCCTCCTACAATCATTTTGCACTGATAAATATAATACTTGTATACGCCAGGGAAATGCATGTACTGATTTCACTCATTTACACGCGTTTACATTTTGTTTGTTCATATTAATTGATAGACTCAAGCAATAAAAGGAAAAAGTTTTACACAATGAACGTATCGTAATTTGAAATTATATACGAGAAATGGCTGTGTGTCAAAAGCTTGATCGTGACAGCGCAGTGAAACTGGTTCAGATCTGAATTGTACGGCGTCACAAACTTTTGAATGTCTAATGCTACAATAAATTATTTTTTAAATAATTTCGTTTCGAAGATTTTGGAAGTTAGTGAAAGAAGTTTTAGTAGAATTGTAAGAGGTTTAAATATGACATTAATGACACGACAAAATAAAACGACAATCAATGTTTTTAGTACATACTTTTGAATAAAGTTGACTGTTTTCTAATATAGCTGCCAATGAATGTTTGTTAAATATACGTTAATAAAACAATCATGCGAATTTGATGCTTTCATCAGAGCCCTGAATCACATACATCCATATGCCTACGAACGAAATTCTTAAATCGGTTGAAAAAAAAAATGAAACTGTTCGTATTGGGCTTCAAATTCGTTAGATCCGCAACCGAAGCTAACGACGCTGACCACTGCATCATGGATCAGACAGAGAAGGATACTCATGTTAACATATTTTTTTATATTGGTATCGATTCTAAGCAATCACTTAATCAGTTGCTGACCTCTGGGCAGACAAACGCTGAATGGGCGTTTAAATATAACTCGTCACATATCTTCAAGATCGCACTTAGTAGACTCTCACAACTACTATAAGCAATGAACTTCTCGATTGCATATAGCATATTATACGGATGTGCATATTATACATGTTTGTAATATGTTCGGAAATGTTACCAATCTAAAAATAAGCCGGGGGAGCTGCAACGATTGAAAGTCTAATTGAACCTTTCGTCGTAAACATTTTAAGCTTATGCATAAAATGCTGGAAGTCGTTTTGGAGCAGTAAAAAGTTAGGAATTGCACAGGAATCATTATGGGTGATGTTATGACTTTGAATAAAGTATAATATAACCAACTCAGAAAGAAAGAGGAAGTGTCACTTTACACTTTTATGGTGTTAACTGTCAATTCTCGGTGGAAGGGATTATATTATACAGATATAAAAATAAAACACATCTTTTGTGCTAATATAAATATTTTATCAAATTTAACATGACCGGTCTTGATTATTGCAAGCACATTATATTCATTTTATAGTAATCTTCTTTATATCGTAAAAGCATGTAACGCAAGTGTTAACATCTTTTTATGAATCAATATATGCATTTCCTTCTGATGAAACAAGTAGCTTAACATTGGTGGATAAAAGAAAGTGTGCATACATAAGTATATTGTTTTAAAAATGAAAATATACAATAAAATCATTAACAAAGAATTTAAACAATATACAATAGTACAGTTTTATTTATTTTCTGCCTCTTATTTAATAGACGCTCTTTACAAATGTCATATGAAGGATTAACTGATATTTATATCAATACATGTAAAAATTACGAATATATGAAAATATGAATAAACACATCTAGGTGGTATAAAATTAGAAGACAATAATCAGTAATAACATTTTTTAAAACAGCCTTGTCATGATTGATGACTTTTTCTGACCAAATTTTTCTTATCTTTGCGTACAATCTAGAATACGTGTTTTCATTGTTGAAATTATAAATGTTTCAATTTAAAAACAAGACGTGAAATAAAATTTTTAAAAAAAGTTAGAAAAAATTGAAAACTATTCATGACCGAAGTATTTATTTCTCAGTCTAAATGAACCGCTCCCTAGTTAAATATTTATTTATTCCTCTTCAAATAACAGGCCCATTCTATCTACATGCACCGGATGCTGATGAAATGAGTCGATTAGTGTATTTCTACGGTATGGTAACATTGACCGTCGAAACTCATTCCAATGATGTAACTTTTCGTATCGGTCCGACATCCGTTACTTAGTTATCTTTACCGTGGTTCATTTGTCATAGAATCGTTATCACCGTAAAACAATGCAAACAATAATAATTATTGGGAGGAAAAATCTCACGGTGGTTCACCCTGATAAATTTGAAAAAATAGACGTATGGGCCGTATGGCGATAACATATTATTTGGAACGTCAGATTACTTATTCATCATCCACTGATTGCATCAGCAGAAAGAGTGCAGATTTTGTGTATATTATTTTTAATTATACTTAATGTGTTTCATAGAAATTTTATATAGCACTAATCAAACAATTGTATTGGATACTGACCAAACCATATAGGCCAGTTCTTAATACAAATTTTATTTTTTGATGTAACCGTGTTTTGATTTCAGAACAGTGGGATATGACATCGAGCGCTGTTTTTAGAAATAGTGATAATGATAAAAATAAGGCCATATGTTAATGTTAAAAATAAATAAATAACAGATCGACAGTACACAAATACAATGCAAATCTCAGTAGAGAAAAGTTGTGCCAGTGGCGTGCTGCAGCTTTAACCAAAGCTCAAGTAAATAAGTGCTGATATATCGCCGTTGATACGCGATAAATATTCATGAGAAAGAAAATGTTAATGTACCATGCCAAGTTCGCTACAACTAAATCTTGAGATTTACACCACGGAGACGCGATATCTAGATCTTTTCTTACTAATGTTACACAAATGCGGATTTTCTTGGACCGGTTGATACAGGGAAACCAAATATCCCAGCATTAATGTTTGCATACATTTCACTAGAGCTGCATTCATGTATTTAACTCATTAATAATTAATTAACAGTAGTTTACTTTTATAAAGCGACATAGGCATTTTACTAGGTGAAAAACTAACGTACAAAATCTTGGGAAAATATTCATTGTTCAAGTGTTTTTGTTGTCTCATACGTATTTTATTTAAAGATAATTATCGTATACTCATATTCGAACTGTCTTATATAGCTTTTCTTAAGTGAATGTAAGTTTGTAAAGGAAAAAAGCTTTATTAAAAAAATAATTTCAAATTTGAGTTATTGAGATTTTGTACACTTCCATGTATTTTGTCACAACGACCCGGGTTTCGCCTTTCGCCAAAATACGTGGAAGTGTACAAAATCTCATTAACTCAAATTTGATATTGAAATTCCATCAAGCACCCTCAGTCGATGTCTTAAATTATAAAAAAAAATAATTGTCAAAAATTGTTGATAACTCTTTCGCCAGTCCGTCATCTTCGGAAAAAATATACTTGATAGTTCTGACGATGGTGCAATGTCGAAATAATCATCATATTATTCCATCATGGTAAAGAGTGTACAAACAAAATGTGAACGAGAAGTTACAAGAGTGTGCCAAAATTTAAAGTCATTTTAAAAGATAATGTTAAGAATGAATAATTACGAATTAGCAACACACCATTTTGAATAATGTTGGCCTTGATTAAAAGTTCCGTCAGTCAGATATGCCAATTAGTAATATGCTATAATTTATCTTATCTCAATACTGCTGAAAAAAAAACATGCTGCTATGACAATAAAATTAAAAAGATCAAATGGCATGAAAGATCCGCTTATTCGTGTCTAGATCTTTGTACGTGAGAGACATCCGGAACGTCACATCAAAACGACGATTTACGGAATTTCACGAATCATTTCGGCTGTGTTTTATTTAGCGGCGCCTTGAGAAAAGGGGATATAGTATTGTGATAAGAAAATCCACTTTTTACGTCTCTTTCTCTGAACAAGATAATATGCAAAGTGGATGAAAGAGAGCGATGAGAAAGACGTTTCGAGAATTAGTATGCGAGGCACAATTAATACTTTTCGGACAAATGCAGAAAAAGTGCATTTTGGAAACTGAAACCAAATAGAATATTTAATGTTCACGTGCAGTTTTCTTGTACAAGTATAGATAATACTGATAATTTTGAACATACCTGTTTCACATTTTCTTTCAGGTCATAAAGGCTTAGGTTGTAGATCCGATTTCTGTAAAAAAAAATTAGCATCATGATTATGATTGTATAGGTCGAAAAATAAGTAGACATAATTAGTGGTAGTAGTTTTAAAAAATAAAACACAATTTATTTGTACTTATTCCACATGTTTATCACGATGAGGACCGGTTTGCTGCTCTGCGTTCTCCACTTAAGATGGCTGTTTATTGTTAATATTAATTACATACTTAATATTTGATTGTTTTTAAATGGTATGTGAATGGTCATTTAAATGGTTTTAAAACATGTGGAAGTAGTACAAATTAATTGTGTTTTATTTTTTAAAATATAATGTTTTTCCACCAAAAATTGACAGTTAACACCTTAAAAGAGACACATTTTTTTTGAATTTTCTTTTTGATCGTTCTTTTAATATTTTTTTCGAGGTCATTATCATTGAAGACAATAATGCGGGAACAGTTATAATGTGTACATTAATATAACGTGATTTAAAACGTTCTATTCATATGCGAAGAAGTTAATCTCTAGAATGCTTAAAATTGATATACATAATAGTTCTATAACTTAAATTGAAAAAGTTTCTTTCACGCATGGCTCGCCTAGTATTTACAATATGTATTACAAAAGATTCGTTCCAAAAAAGTAGCATGTGGGTAGCGCATAACGAATATGGTACATAAATGTTCATTACAATCTCCGAGTAATTGAAATCAAATCATCGCATCAAGAAGATCAGGGAGTTGGCAAACAGGATATCGCACTAAATCGCAGACGCTGTCTGACGCAAGGCCCACTTTATTAAATCTCGCTCCGGGCTAAGAATCTGTGATGATGCAGTGCCATTTGCCATTTGGCAGCTGAAGTAACATCTCGCGGGCGACGCATTCGAGACGACGGCAAAAGCGACGTCTGCGCGCTATACAATATCGACGCCGAGGAGCGTCTTGGCGCGCTGACAAAAACTTCCGCACCGAGGCCTCTCGTGCCCGAAGAAATGTCTATTGCAGGTGCGCCACACAGGCAGAATAATAAATTAAAAACTTCCCATTGGGAATCATTATAAAACGGCTGTTTCTTAATCAACTGTTAAGCTGTATCTAATTTAGGATTTGGTGAAATGTGGAAATAATCATCAACTAATTATTTAACATATTTTGTTATAAAAATGTACATAATTTTAATTTTAAAAATATCATCAACGTCATTAAGAAAAAAACGATACCAAGATGAAAACGAGAAAAACAATTCTTAAAGTAGTAAATGTAATCAAGGAAAACAATCTGATTAAGAGAAAGTATATGAAGAAAAACGCAAATTACTACTAAAACTGCAACGTTTAGCCCTGACAGGCTGCCTATTTTTTGAAGAAAAAATCTCTCACTATGTTTAACTAAGTCTGATATTGAGTTACCATTTTAATACAAAAGCGAAAGTCGCAAACATCTGATTTTAAACAGATTTATTTTAATATGAAATTGAAATTTGCATTCTCACAATGTTACCGCCGAATACACGGAAAAAATTAATTTGATTGTGATATATAATCGTACCCGAGACAACTCCAACGTTTTTTGTACGCAGTAAATATTTTCTAAAGACTTTCTAGAAATTGAATAGTTGGCATGTTGTAACGTATTTTTACACTAACACAGCTTAGGGATTACATGACGAAGTATTTATTTTGCATAATAAATAGATTTTATATTCTATATAATATATACTCATAACAATTCAGGTGAACATCCCTGTCCGGGGCGTTAAAATACTACTCGCGGAATGTATTTTTTGCCACAGACACAACAAAGAAACAAAATAGCTCGACGGCTGGTTTCCGTTGCAGCGATTAGTAGAGCTTTGCAACTCGTTGATCAGCGAGGATTGTTCATGCCAACTTACATATATACTTTGTATTAATGAACGCATGCATTGAGATAGATTAATCTATATTTACTATTTGGGATAATACTTATTAAGGTTAAGCTTTATAAAATTATGTAGTTATTTTACACGGAAGAGTGTTTTTTTCATTTCTATAGTGATTTTAGTAGATAGGTATAGAATGATACTGTGATCGATAGAATATGATGTGGTACCCTTGCCCTTTTTATAATAATCGAATACTTTAAAGTAATTTTATAACATGCATTTACATATTACAAAGCTGTATTACGTCTATTACGTCCAATCATAAAATAATCATTCGATTACACTCTTAAACCAATAATAACATTATACATTAGCATATGATGACTTGTCTAAATTAATCCATCATACTTATATATTTTTAAATATACATCGATATCTTAAATAAAAGAGCCAAAATAAAAGATGTCAGTTGTTCTGAGATAGAAAAATATGTCAATGGTTAAATAAGTGGACCCATACGGTAAAAATTAATAGTATGCAAAGTTTGTGCACATGCACGATAAAAATTAAAATATGATAATACCATAGAACTGTTTATAACGGAGACATTTTATTGAGGGTTATAAATAATTGCACTTTGTGTTAGATAGTATTTACTTGGTACAACTGAACTTTTATTTCGATATTTTGCACTTTGGATTAGATAGTATTAACTTCAAGTACACTCAAACTTTGATTTCAATACTTTCCACTTAGTCACGGATTTTTTTAACAATGTGAGTTAAGTTAGGGTTGGTCTGGTTTGGTTTGCGAAATGTATTCTAATGCGTGGAGCAAAGACTATATAGACGGCCTAATGTAAGGTAGAAGAATAAGTGACATTTCATTACAGTTTCGTGCAACTATCGATTTCAAAGTGGGACTGATTATATTGTGTGAAAACTATTTTATCTATGTGAAACTATTCCTTCATAAGTGCAATATATTTCTTCAATGTTAGAATATATTTTACTATGTGGGATCACTTTATTTTTAGTGGAAGAATTTGTTTTTTGTGGAATGTATTTGTTATAAGTGAAAACTGTTTTTATGAAAGTGAATATGAACTAAACAAAAGTGCATTTAATTGTAAGCCTTTTATTGACTGCTGTTATAGCTGTACATACTTATTATAGACACATTGCCGTAAGGACGTAGTTATACTTAATAACAAAATAATTGTTTTAAATCCAAATGACACACTTTATAAACAAGTTAATAACTAAACTACAATATTTACAATGTTGTCTATTTTAAAATTCGTTATCCGAATATTACGATGTAGAGAGTTTTACCACGGCAGGAAAGTTTAGAATACACCTACCTCTTCAATTACGCGGAGGGGAAAAAATCGCAGACCTTTTCCTCCATGAATAATATTACCATGAATATAAAAATAGAGAATATTAAATAATTTCACAGAAGAGAGCTGCGCGAGGTGGCGCAGTGGTGGAAGTCTCAAAAGTGGACACGCATTCCAGATTGAAACGGGAAACGCTTTCCTCGTGTCGCAAACTTTATTGTTGTGCATATTGCTTTGCTGCACAACCCCATTATTTTATTTAATGTATAGTGCAGTGTTTCTCCTACAAGGGGCGAACGCAGAGGCTGTTATATTCATATTCTAAATTAATTATCTATACTACAGAAAAAGGTCTAAATTAGCACTACCAAAGACTTAGCGATGTATATATAGAATACATAATACAGTTGTTTAGAATGAATAAAACAAAACAATGGAAATATCAACAACGAATTTTATGAGCGATTATCAAATAAACACCTTTAATAAAATGAAAACTTCTGATTGAATATCAGTATATAAATAATATAAATATATATTTTTAAGTGTTATAGATATATAACCCCAACCTTTTGTGAGTAAATCAATACAAAACAATGAATAAATATAATGTTGAGACAAACATACTCTTGATACCAAATTTAAATTTGAAATCAAGGGTATGTTTGAGTAAATTTCGAGTGACTTGTTTGCCTCGAGTGATTGGATAACAGTAAACACGCTGTATTTGTCCATATTTAAGTAGTTTTATTCGCTCGTGTTTATGGAATTATTAAAACAAAGGAAATGTGTACTTTAACATATTCTATAAAAGATATTATTATACCAACAATCAAGCATATTCCGTAAACTATGCTCTATTAGGACGCTTTCACAAAGATACTTTGTTGGTAATACTGTCTTTTGTCACTTTTTCAAATGATGTATTATAAAGGATGGTATTTAACAGAGGGCAGACTTATGATTGCGACTCTGTCAACAGGACTGCATCTTTATGTCGCAATTGTCCACTGGGAGCGGCATTATTTGTATGCGCGATGTTATACCGTTGCATAAATGCAGGCGGACTAAAGACCAGGCAGTTGCAGCAGGCGGGGTGGTAAAGTCGCGGGAGGGCGTATAAAGGCAAATGCAAATTTAAATGCGCCGCGACGGAGAAATTATCCTCAAAACGCGACGCCAACAAAAGCGCGCCGTATTTCGCCATTTTTGTTACAACTACGCTTTGACGTTTGCAATAATAATGGTTTGGAATAGAAAACTTTTGGAGTGTTAAAAGGCTTCACTGAATCGGAAAATTATGAATCATTTTAAAGCAACCATAAGTGTCAGCCCTGTATGTTGAGCGTAAAGGACATCTTAACATAGGCTATTTATATATTGGGAACTGATTTTGGACCATTGTGATTTTTTTATGAATACGGTGGTGTCGGTGATGCTCAAATACTACGAACAATTATACTTTTAAAATCGAATGTATACGATTATTTGTCGGGATAAACATATCACCGTAATATGTTTCTTTATCACCTTGCACGAGCGGTTGAAATCTTTGCATATATAAGAAAATAAAAGCAAGATTGGATGAAAATGAATCATGAATTTCAAACTGAACTATTTACAGAAGATTTGTAAAGCGCTGACAAAATTATCGTCATGATATTATTATAAGCAACCGAATTCACACGAGGGTTGCGTATGCTAAAAATAAATGAAAGCCTTTAGAAAGCGCCTGGTAAAAGGAAACTCCTGACCTATTTTTTTCACATTACTATTTTGCTATTGCTTGGAAATTGGGGTTTACCCCGAGGAGTCAACATACAATTTTCTCGTAGTTATTGGGTCAATGGTTGCCATATAAAGAAAAAAACATATGATTCTAACTTTATTAAGATAGTACCAAAGCGAAAGCATTGTATATTGATATTTTTTGCTATTAGTAAACATGTTACATTGATAGTTTAATTAATTTGTTTCGTAATTACTTATTAGAGGTTAGAATTAGGGCTTTCAATCCCGGGATTCCAGTCAATAAGTCAATTCTGTAATCCATCCCGGGATTCAGTGTAAATGTTAAAAAATAATATTTCATATTTCAAATTAAATACTTCTTGATGAACTACAACGTGTGCCTCGAGTTATGAGTGTACATATTTTTTTATAATAGCTACATAATTAACCAATCCTTTCTATATTTCGTAAGGTAATTTTGACAACAATATATTTAGCCGTTTTTATCCGCATTATTTCATAAAATAATCGATAAATAAAAAAACATGCCCAAAAAAATTATATAATATATTAATTGTGATTGAGGCAATTTTATTCATTGTAATTGAAGCAAAATTTCATTTTGAATTCACAATTTAAAACATGAAATTACACCAATGCCGGGATTGAAAAGTTGTGAATCCCGAAATCGCGGGATCACAAAAGGGTGCGGGATTGGATGCCCTAGTTGGAATAGCTAAAAAATTGGTAGTAAACGTGTTTTTTTATTATACTTATTATTATTAAATAGCACCGGTCCAACAGACGTGCGAAGACCTTGGATAATGTTTGGAAGAAACAAGGCGAACATTTTTAAACGTCTACTTCTTCATACAGAAGGGAATCGAAGTCAAGAAAAAAAAATTTCACACATTCACATTTTGAAGAGTAGATGTGAGCATCAACTTGAGAATATATTTACTAGGTTAAAAGTGTGTCAAAAGCGGTGGGTCAAATCAAAAAAAGTGGGAATTCAAAGTGATGATGAATCATTTATGTCCTAAGGCGTAGGACATATTATGTCACTTTCCCTGACAACAATATCAGCATAAAACGATATTAGAAGACTTATTTAGGGAGTTAGCTATGGATCATTGTTCTCTATAAGTTTTTTCTTTGTTGAGGTTAGTTTTAGTAAAAAGGCGAAACGATAAAACGTTGAAGAGTGTAACTAATAAAATTACGAAAAAGAGTTATATAACATACCTTGCTCCTATAAGTATTGAATAGTTAGCCTTATCCAATAATCGGAAGAAGTTTTTGGCGGTTCCATCACTGGAAAATTGCTCTGACTGATCATCTCCTGAAAATAATAAAAATAATAAATCGTGAGTACACATGCAATTTTTACCACTATACATATGTTTAAAAACGTAAAGATTGATATTCGGAAACGATTAGATGAAATTTGTATTATCAATCATTCTGCTTCTGAAGTAAAGTTTACATTACATAAGAGAGAGTGTCAAAGAAATATTACATTAGTTAGGTGGATCCAGTGACGTAGCTTGGACTTTTTCCGCACGGGGCGGTCCTTGAGTTTGCTACCCCCCCCTCCGTTTTCCTTCAAAAATGATGATTTTATATTTTCAATTATTTTAATTTCTTGAAAAATATAAAACTTCGCTAGCAACACACAACACGAGTATTTCAATATTCTGGACTGAATCTCCAAAATTATATTTTTGAATAAATTGCAAAACTTCAACCGTCGCCATCCTTCCACACATCTGTTCCATAATTTTGTAATCTTAATTTGTAATTTTGAATTCTTTCCGATCAATATCATCATGATTTTGATTCCACTGACACTCGTAATTTTCAATCAAAAGATTTGACGGAGTAAAAAAATCACATTTCTCAGCAAGATTATGAAGCCGTTGAAGTCTCAGAGTTATTTTATGAGCCACTGTCCAGCGAAGAAAACGTGTCTCTCCCTAATTCAGTTTCGAATGATAATTCAGCATCTTGTGTTTGTTTATCAGACAACAATTTCTTCTTTCTCCCTCAACTTTGTGGCTTCATGATTATCCTCACATCTTTCAGAAGAGAAATGTTATATTTTGTCAGCTAATTGCGAAGTATTACAAAATTTATTTATTTATTAATTTTCTACTCATTTTCAAAATTGTCACCCCTAAGAAAAGCATATTTTGTCAGCGAGTTACACATTACAAGAAAACACGATGAAAGGAGTATAACTTGTATTGATTCCGAATATATAGCAATTTATATTTGTATATTACCTACCTACATAGTTTTCTATTCATTTTCAAAAATACTGCCTCGAAAAAAGCATAAAAGAGAAAAAAGCACAAATTAGACAGAAGAAAACATGGCGAATGGAATATAGCTCACATTGATTATGTATACATAAAAAAAATATTTATTTTTGCTGCCGACATTTTCTATTCAAGTCAAAATGCCGCCCCGCTCTCCCCTTGCTACGCCAATGGGTGGATCTTATTAAAACTAAGCCGAGTTAAAATCAAACCCGTTACAATTATAACGATTTTCTCATACTTGATTGAATTAAACCAGAGCGTGTGATTTTTTCAATTATATCGTGCGAGTATTGAAAAGTCACAGTTATCGCGTTACAATAGCAATTGAATATCATACAACACGAATAATGCAACAGATTCAATCTATGCTAACTGCATATGAAGGCTTTACCACGGTAGACATTTGTTAGTGTTAATTATTACTACGGTAGCGTAATTACACGATTCAACACACTGTACTAATATATTTGATCATCGTTGACAATTAGCGATTGATATTGTAGTATTAAAAAAAGAGGTATTTCGTGCGATTTGTTTTCTTGTGAAACATTTATGTACCTACGTCATACTTTTATATAAATAGCCCTGTTGTGATTGTACTTTTATCAGTTGATAATGCTCGTGATGAGCGAAAACGGTCCACGTGGAAGTAGTAAAACAAATTGTGTTTCATTTTCAAAACATAATGCTTTTCCACCAAGAGCTGATAGTTATCATCTTAAAAGTGATTACCTACATTGGTTTTGTTAAGGTTTTTAAGCATTGCTGAACTCTTTCTATACACAAATATTGATTATAGAAAATAGTCTTCATCTTTTCTAGTAATTCGATGCAGTTATTGTAGAGAAAAATGCCGTTCCACACCAGCTAAAATGATAGATAAATGAAATATCTTTAGAAAACATTAAAAAAACAAATGAACCTCGATCATGTGATTTAAATACGTTCTATTCGATTGGAAACCGGTTGAGCTAGTATTCAATTACTAGCCTAAGCCGCGTTACTGATGTTAACCATTGCAAGTTGATACATATCATTCTTCAACAATATATATATATATCAAATTTGGATTATTGAGATTTTGTACACTTCCATGTATTTTGTCACTAACGAATGGACTCGAACTGAGTTCGAGTCCATTCGTGTGCTCGAATGCCTGAAGATGCCTAAAGGCGAAACCCGGGTCGTTAGTGACAAAATACATGGAAGTGTACAAAATCTCAATAATCCAAATTTGATATTGAAATTCCATCAAGCACCCTCAGTCGATGTCTTAAATTATATATATATATATGTTGATAAAACTAGTCATCAATTTATATATTATTAACTATAAGCATAGAAAGAACGAACGAATTAATTGAATTACGGTATGGTAGATTAATGTACACGTATCCACTTTAGAAAGTTTTGAAGACATGTCATATAGACAAAGAGCGTCTAGTCATGGCCGGTTATGGGTTAAAAATATAAGTAGTGGTCACAGACGAGTTGACTCAATGTATTCTAATTGTATGTAAATCTCACTGGAGTTCATGGCAATTTGTAATCGCGAATAGAAGAATTGCGACGAGAGTGAGCCAATCTGTAGACAGAATGGACCTCGGGAAAGTAAGGCGCCGGCGAGCTCAGACAGAAAGAGAAATTTCGGACTCGGAGTATTATTTTGCCAATTAAAATAATACACATATTTCTTTGTTAGTCATGGAATCGAGCGGATATGGTAATTTAGATGTTGGTAGAAATATATAATTGATTCTCATATCTGATAATGAATTAGAAACAATTCATACATATAACTCTCATGGAGAAAATCAAACAATTGAAAATTTTATGGTAGGAGGAAAGTATTTCTTATTATATAGCTATTGATTAACGCAACAAATTTGTTGTAAACGTTCTATATGGACTACGTCAAAGTAATCATTAGTAAAAGAGAAGTCCGATATCCAGGCTACCGTAAAGCGATCCGATATATGAAGTTGTACTAAAAAAATATGGATTGGAACGAATTTTTAACAACCATTTCTGTCACAATCACGTAAAGACGATGTTTGTTTGGATGACAGGGTCAATATTTGGCACTTTTGATATTTGAAAAATGAATTAGTTCGTTCTGTATTGTTTTGTTACACATAGGTTTCACATTATGAACAATTGTAATATAATGTATGTATTTACACTAAAAAGTTTGTAATCAATAAAATTGAAAACATTGAAAGTGGAACGTTGCTAAATAAGTAATAAAAAAACCAATATAATTTTCGCTTTCATAAATTTTTGATGTATTTATTAACTCTCTTCAGAGTGATTTTACGCAGTATAAAATGAAACCAAATCTGACGATATATTATCAAAACTACCGTTTTCTTTTTACTGCCATTACTGTTATTATTGTGAAAAAAATTTAAAGCAAAATATTTCGATAGAGATCTTTTATGTCGGGATTATTAAATTATTTCGCAGATACGATTTCAAATCTCGTACGATTAACGTTATTCATATTATATTTCAATAACCGTTATAAGAAGTTGAAATTAGGCGCTTTAGCGTTTATAAAACTGACACGATTATAATAATAGTTCAAATAGCATCAAGATATATATGTTTTAACCCTTTAGCTGCTTTATCTAGCACACCGGCTATAATTTGCAAAAAAGTGAATTTTCTGAAACCAATTAAAAAATATTTTTAATAGAACAAATATTTTTGAAGGAATGTACGCTTAAAGGTAACGACGAGATAACTCGTCTATGACGTGTTGAACATGGACAATTTGACGAGATATCTCGTCTCTGGCAGTCATCCGGTTCAGTTTGTTGATTAGATACAAAAACGAAATAATAAGTAAAACATCTGACAAATAAATAACCGTAGAATCAATAGAGAAAATAGCTTCGCGGTATAAAAATGTTTTGTGTACACACTTGTTTCCAATGTAACATTTACATTCTTTTTTGAGTTTTGTCAGCGAGCATGAGCTCCTCTAATATCTTAAAACATTATGATTGAAGAAAGTAGTCAGTCGCCTTCATCTTTTGAGCGTCGATACATAGAAATTCAATGCTGTTATTAAAAAGAAAAATGAAACTTTTTATGACGTTTAGTATTTATATTTAAAAAAATATGACAATAATAACATCAAAGTAAATATGTGTAATTAAATGCATAAATAACCCATTTTGATGTAGATTTCGCTCAAATGTTAATATTCGTCTTGCTATCTTTAATTTCTAAATATTTGAATGTCAAAAAAGTTTGTAACGTATATATAGCAAAAACAGAAGCCAAGAAGAAAAAAATCCTGCAATAGTCTGTTTGTCAAAGATAGTTGACTGCGGCTGTTAAAAATGATTTTATAATGTATACATAAATGTAAAACTTTAAATGCAAAGCTGCCCGAAGCGGTCGTATTCGAATATCGCGACCTATTGCGTCTTAGTAATTTTGAATTCGGAATCGCGAATTCCGCCTCAATTGTATTCGCATCTCGTGGGAAAAGTTTTCGTATTAAATCGCATTCAGCCGCAAGTATTTTAATTTGTTTGGGCGTCGGCGTCGAAGTCAGAGGCGGCTGCGGCGTCGGAAGGCGCGAGCGAACTTTTTACGAGCGCTTTGCTGCAACGGGAAAGCTTTCTAATGCAAATCCGGGAAAGTTCTTGCTATGTGGTGAGCGTCATTTTATGCAGCGGTTGGAAGCCTGATTGTCATATTTAGATATGCACGATGTATTTGTGAAACGAAATAATACGGTCATTCATCATGAAGGTAGTTCGCATATTGATAGATTTTTATGTACAAAATAATGTAGCGCGATTCTCAGAGAAATGGCACCGTTAGATAATAATGAAATTAATAAATCCATGTTCCTTAAATTTCGAGTCACATTTCTTTCCATATTCAAGGAGAGTTATAGATTTTAAATAATATATATATGGAGTTCTTGAGTTTTTAATTAGATTTTTTCAAATAATTACAAACTTAACTAGACGAAATCGAGAAAGTTCAGGCATGCGAGTATAATGTGAACACGAGTAAGCGGAGGAAGACCGCGGAACGTTCATGGGCAGCCGGAATCGATAATTTTGTAATAAATAAAAAAAGAGTAGCCTGAGATACATTAAAGTGGGTGAATAGGTGAACCGTAAAACCACAAAACGCACGTAATTTTTAAAACGCCGACCGCGTGCGTGTCTCATCTCGGTTCATATTCAATATTATTGCTATTGGGAATACTTATTATAAAACATGTTTTCATCAAAAACCAAATGATACTACGTTGTACGTGACCTATCATACCTTGACAAAAGGACGCGGACATTTGAAGCCAGCTACAAAAAATAATTGATTATATCGATAAGTTGACCTCAGATGTATTGTGCGCAAGTAAAAAAACCATGCGTAAAAATGTGTTGTAACGAATAACTTACTAATGGAAAAGATTCTGTTGACAATTTTCTATAAATTCTGTGGAAAAAATAAAATCGTGTCCTATCGAGCTCCTTGATGGCATCTCCAAATATCAACAATATTTATTTCATATCGTTAGCGCTTCACGAAGTCATTCAAATTTGTTCAAGAAAAGAATTATTAAATAAAAAAAGATTCCCCGAGATTATCAAAAAAAAATGTGAAATATATTGACGTTGTTCTGGAAGAAAACACTTATTCGAAAACATTACATATTGAGTTAGTTATACCAAAAATTTCCTTATTTTGTACTCTACGGTATGGAAGAACATACCAATTTTTATAATTAACACTTTCACTTTTTGTACAAAAAACCTAAATGAAAAAGGTAGAGCATTTCAAACATTTGAAAAACTTCAAAGTTCAATTACTCAAAACTACTATTTTTCAGTTATTGTCTTCTTTCAGAACATCGACCATATTATATAACAGTTTTGTAGATTGTAAATGCTCTTTATGATTATTTCTATCATGTTTGTTAAAGATCTCAATACTAAGACAATGGAATCAGATCATATTTCTTTATTAAAGAGCTACAGGCAACTGTGGGAAATATTTTACCGTTATAAAACGAGGGAAAATAGCATTTATAATTATAAGATAACTATATTTATATAGTCGTACAAAAACTATTCATTTGACAAAGAAGAATATCTGGTTTAATTGGAATCTCGTGATCGCTCGAAAAATTACGTTAAAACAGCAATTACTTGAATTGTGACTTATGTTTGACCTAAATGACAAAAGTCAAATGTTTCAATGTATCTAGCTTAAGGGATACAGAGCTAAAAGTTCCAAGCAAAGTTCACGGGCGGTGGTTTGAAACTTTTAAAACTACATTAAAACATTGAGTGAAAAGGCATGCTCTGCTCCCCGGCAAAATGAGCAAAAAAACTCGCGTCATCGATTTTTTAAACGCTTAATGTTCTTTGCACGCCTCGGCATGCTTTTCGATTAAAACGAGTGTTGAAAATAATGTTTACACTTCGCTTTTGTTATTTGAGTGACACTTTGTCGTGTGTTTACACAATGCTTTGATAGGGGCAAGCTGTCAATAGGCCAGGGGTAGCGGGGGTACGATGATGATGCGGGCTAAATTAATGAATGTTGTCCCAAAACATAGCGTTTACTTAAAAGTTTGCGCTCGTTGGGGCAGTTTTGCACCGGCAGTGCTGGCCATCAAAAATATCTTATTATATCAGCATAGATATCAGTAGAAGTTTTACTTTGTATAATATTTAAAATCATGAATTCGATAAACCTACACGGTTAAGAGGTAAGATAATGATTTCAAATGATCGATTGATATTATGCAATTCCAATAATCAAATTAGTACCTTAGCTTTATAATTGTATACGTCGATCAAACAAATTGTAACACTTTACGTTATGATAATTTCTGAAATGTCTCAGAAAGTAAAATCAAAGAGTTCACGAGTAAGATGAATTTTATACCATGGATGCTGAAGATGACAGATGCTTATAGATACGACGTGATGAAAAATAGCCTAACAACGCTGTACTTATTATGTATCTTCATACTCATTAGATTCAATTAAAATATTTGTTTTTGATTACTAGGGTTTCACGTTTCTATATAGCTAATTTGATTATGTTAACAGGATACGATAATGAAATTGTTCATATAATCAAGTACTTCAGAAGCTAATAATTATTATTTAATAAAAAGTAATATAGTTTTAAAGCTTATATTCGATTAAAGACCAATATCTGATAAAATCTTACCAAATAATAATGAATTTAGTAAGCAGAATACAAGTATGAGTGAAAACCGTTTTATGAATCTTTATTTAGTGTATGTGACCCTATACAGATAGTTTTATATAAAATCCATACACTATGTAACGCTCTATTTTATTATCTCTGGAACAGAGTTCACCAAAGTCCGGCCGTGATCGGGAACGGGGGAAAGTTCAATCAATCAATCACTTTACTTCGCTTCAGTTGACTTAAGTCTACTTCTATTTCTACGTCGGTGGCGCCGCAAAAAATAAAATGCCTCTGTGTTTTCACACAGAGACCTATACTTTCCAAGGAACAACTTAGCTAACTAAAAACATAGACGGGACTGATTTAAGGTAATAACTAGAGAGCCGTATTCTGAGAATCTATTTTTATCAATTTTAGCATATATTTTTACCGGACATAAACTTCAAAATAAAGATCAATTTTTTTAAGCAAATGTGTGATAAGCATGATAGAAAAGCTAATATCAAAATAATATAATTACAATTATTGAAAAAACAGTGATATAAAGAAAAATTAGATAGGCATGGAAAATGTTTCCTCTAATGACAGTTTTATGTTGGTACGACAATCAGTTACGATTATATTCTATTATTTGCTGAAAACCTTTTAGCATCTCACATTTTTTTTATATTGCAACAAAAACTCGTTGTAATCTTTGTGGCTAACAATAGCAGTGTCAGATTTTGAACCACTTTTCTGTAGCATTTATAAAAATCATAGACAAAGTGGTAAGTAGTGATATTTGTTTATGAAAAATAACTAATTTTAGCATCTATTTGGTGTTGATTAATATAAGCTGTGTAGAAAAGAGGCATAGTAAAAAGACGCATTTTTATAAGTACTTATTTAAAACTATATTGAGTTTTATACAGCAGCTGTTTAATGATACGTAATCAAAGTTAATTATTAAATGGAGCTTAATTTAAGTAATACATAAAGAAATAGGTGGGCAATAAATATAAAAAATATTTCTTATTACCTATGTGAGACAGCCAATTGCCGATCATTGGAATAAACCGACTAATGGTTCCAAGTTGTTGTTATTAAGAGTATTACAATAAAATTAGAATAGGAGTTGAGAAAAAAATCGTTTTTTTTTTCAATTAGACTTGGTAACAAAACAATTTTCGACCACCGTTGTTACAAAAGAAACAATATGAGAAACTATGTATTGACGTATTAAATGAGCTTACCATATTTTATAAATCGATTTGGACTTGGATCAGGATTCCATGCTGTAGCATAGTGTGCCAGGAAGATCAGAGCTGCTAAAAGTGCGACGGCTGGAGCATACGCAGAGGCGGGAGTTGTTAAGAATGCCATCTTGAGCCTTTCAACACTTCACCACCGTCAACATCTTCTACTTACGAGATCATCTTCACGTTCTGTGCGCTCCGAAAGCATCTTTCTGTAAAAGAGCATGTATATTAATATTTTTATTCAGTATAACAAAGTATATATTAAAAAAGGTCTGTGCATTAGATAACGAGAAGCGAAGCATTCATCATTATTATAGGAATAATTACAATGCAGCATGTAGCTTCATGTAAGAGATTTGCATAGCTTAAATTTCAAACAATTTAAGAGCACGAATGACCGCAAACTGATGGCCATCGAAGTCAATCAACGTAAGAAAGTTGTAGTCAAGTTGCTTTACCTAAGTGAATTTTGCATAGATTCATTCAATATACCAATGAATGTATTTGTACGAACATTTCATCAATTTCGAATACTTCACAAAAAACACGCTAACAGTAAAAAAAAACAACATGCTTACTGTACGTTGAAAAATATGATATTTTTTATTAAGGTTCTACAGCTTTGTTTAACTGGCAATATCTTTTAAAAATCTTCACATTTAATCAATTGTCATCAACTACTTATGTGTTGTTTATTTGTAAGTAGTCTCAGAATTTCGACAAATGCGCGACGGAAAAAAACGTTGGCATAACGGATAACGTCAAAGATGAAATGCAAAAACTCAAGAATCATTGGCGATTCAGGTTTACCAAAATAACGGGAAATATCTTACGACGCTAATCAAGGCGACAAAAACATGTACGCACACACAGAAATGAAAAAATGGTCACTTCGAAGAACATTCAATGACAAATAAACATAGTAAGCAGACGATGTGAACCGTTATCGTGCTTTGCCTGTCAAATTTGCATATTTAATATACACGTAGAAAAATGTTTCCTCATGAGGTTATGTTATGTACAAGTTGAACCAAAGAAGCATACAGCGTTTTAAAGGAATAGAAACAAACAGTAAAAAAATACATTATCAGTGTGTTAACATCAAATGAAATAATTTTAAATACTTTCGTCTTGGTTAAAGTTTTAGCTCAATTTTTTTACTATGAAGATACTGAATATACACGTCAATGAAGTTGTTGCTTCGTGTAGATTGTAGATGGATCGTGGACACCCGATAAAGATGATTGTGAATTGAAACGTTGTAAGAAATTGATTTTTTAAGTTGACGTTTTACATATGTACATGATATGTTGTCTGTCTGGTACTGCTCGTTGTACCGTTCAAGTGGAAAAATGAATTCGCAAGTTCAATAGCATGGTAAGGATACTGGACACGACAGTCATATTTATGTGAGTAACCATGTACCTATTAAGTTTTTTGCGCCTTTAAATATTAAGGGATACGAAATTATTATTATGTGCTTTTGGTTTCTTCCCACTGATTGTGAAAAACAACAAGAATGTTTCGGATTGAATTTAGTTGCAAAATACACTGTGAACATAAAATATAAATATGTAAATGTATGCGTTGTGTTACGATTCATTAGTAGATCTTTAATGGGTACCAGCTGCAAAATTAAAAACAAGTTATTTTTTAAATAAACAGTTGGAATATTAACTTATTATTATGATCAATGGAAATATTAATATTGTATTACACAAAATCAAGTTGAAAAATACTTATTTTATGTTAGTAAAATTATATTTGATTAAACGTACTGAAGGTATAAATAATAGCGTCTTATCGAGAATCCTCTGTATATCAAAACTTAACTTAAATGATGATACAAGAGCATGCGTTTTAATTAATATTGCTACTACTTCAAGCTTTTTAAAAAGTAAAGTTGAATCTTTGGGAGTCTGTCGACTATAAATTTGGAAGAAAATTTGAAAATATTTATTATGCGTCAACTATCGATTCGCCTATTTTTATAATTGACAATAAACCAAAGAATAGTTTGAATGGCTGTACTAAGTTGAATACCGAGAAATGCACGTTTCAAATTATAAGAAAGTAAAATGTCTTTGCAGTATAATAATATTGCAGATGGCGTGTGAATACAATATTTGATTGAACAATTTAAAATTAGTATCTATACACACAACATTTGTGATGCGTGGCATCGACAATAGGATAAAAAAGGTAAAGTGGGTTGCGACTCTTTGACCCACGCTGTAGGAATCAAACATACGAAAATTCATCGACTGCTGTTGGGATAGAAATTTCAGGTATTTCTAATAGATTGGTAGATGAATACCTATGATGGGATTGATTGCTGATTGGAGTAAATCTTATATATATTCCTGTATGTTCATAGTTATAAAAACATATGTATGTTGATCTATTAGAGCATAATATAATATTAAGAAATTGGATTAGTTTAAGATATCGACTGAGGGTGCCGGATAGAATTTTAATATCAAGTATGAATCGTTCAAAATTTGTGTATTTCCATACGTTTTGTCACTAACGACCTGGGTTTCACATTTTTAATTTGAGGCTGGATTAGATTTTAAATGTTTTTTTAGTCACGTGATTCCGAAATCTCATGTTAGTGGCGGTCACTTCAAATATGCTCTCAACTGCCCGCGAGCCCCCAGGTTGCCTACCACTGAGTTAGATGAAATCAGACCATTTGACAGAAGATTGACACGCGTTTATATTTGTCACTAGTTCCAGTTTTTTTTTTAATTTGATTCGTTCCGATTACGTTTCCAAGATAAAATAAATACAGTTTTTGAATCCGATTGCATTAAAATCAGATATGGAATCAGAACGTATTTCTCGAAAATATATTTAGATAAGCGGTGCGAATCTGTCAATACGTTGCTTAAATATATGCATACATTGAAAAATAATCTGACTTAATTAACATTATAATTTCACCTATGATCTCTGACCGTATTGATGGTTGGCGCCTCACGATACAGCTTTAACGTGAAAGTTGATTTAACTATTATTATTAAATTAATTTCTCTAAATCGGATACCTTATATACGCGATTGATAAAATTACTTGATTGTTAATGAGCAAGTGACAACCGCTATAATGTGAAATGAATTTATAAAACATTAATGTATGGCGTATTATTAACATTCCAATTTTTAACGGAAATTTCCATATATTGATTTTCAATCAAGTTATGGATTTGTTTCTAAAGACGTGGATATCTGTGATGTTTTCTTTCTTCTCCAGCCATTCTATTTGCGATTATTAAAGGAAGTCGATTAGGTGATTATTAATCCATTCTTTTCTTCATCCATTTTTCTTTGGCATTCGTATAGAGTGGTTGAACGACTTTCATACAACCAATACGTAAATAAAATTCATAACGAGTCTACATGCTGCTCCACATTAGGAGCGAGCAGTCAAAAATAAACATTTAACTTAATAATACCTTAAAAATCTATTAATATATTTTATGAGGAAAAATTGTTTCTGCTGGATTTATTTATACAGGCATTACATACATAGACAATAAAATGAGCTTATAAATACGATTATTAAGTTTATGTCACGAAATCGAGAACAAGCTAAATATTCAATAAACGAGAATTTTCTAGAAACTTTTGAATATAGTAACATACTATCTTCACAGTGGATCACAATGGAAAGGAAAACGTGACAGGATGTAATAGACGTGGATTTTCACACCATCACTTCGGGCCCGATGAGCCTGGCATACAACGGTATAAATGTAATTTAATAAATATATAGAGAACATTTATTTAGATCTTGTGAATGTTTTAAGACCGAGGTAGCGTATGGTGAAAAATAGCAAACTATTTAGTTTCATGAATAATATTATACAATACAGTTGACAGTTTAATCTTAATCATTTAGTGTGGAAAAATTGGAACATGGTTTTTTATTTATAGACGCCTTCCTTAGTCGACTAGTATGTGAGTAAGTAAGTAAATCAATATACGAAATGACGGCTATAAACTCGACACATTGGTGAAATTAGTTCATTTAAGAGCTTTATAACGAGTAATTTTACATTGCTCAATGGGTAAAGTAATGATTTTAAAATGAAATTTTTGATCAACTGATGTCAATTTCGTTTCATTTTTATAACTGTGAATTGACAGTTGAAACCTTAAGTGACTGAGATAGAAGTTAAATATGATAAGTCCATTAAATTTACCGCTATGACGGAAAGATACATAGTAAATACTGTTGACGTTTGCCTGAAATTACAAAAACGATGTAATTAGAGTTTAAACAATAATGATTCCAATCTACCATGGTTGACGAAATGTTATATTTGCATTACAATACCAAAAATATGTCTATACAACTTATTTATTCTTTTAGTACTTTTATAGACTGAATTATGCAAATTTATATAAATTCTAAATACAAGGGTTTATAATGTAATAAAAGGAGAATTTAAAAGTTTTCTTTTGAATTATAAACTGTATAGATTCCGAGGCATGAAACGAAGGATAAGAATTATTTTACAGGAAATTTCGGCAATCGTTAAAATCCCATTTGATCCAATGTCAACAAAACTTGATAACCTTTTGAATTGTTTTTGCAAACAGTTTTTCATTCTGACCTTTAAAAAGACTTTTACTAAAGAGAGATTCATTGACTGTATTTTTATGACACACTTTGCGAAGAAGAGATAGTATGAATATGTATTAGGTATTTCATATTTATCAATTTTATAATAAATAGCAATGTGTCTTGACAATAATACATTGTAATACTACTATAAAAGATTCAAACGCTCACAAAACACATGTGTTTTAGAAGAACAAAAAAGTTTTATGCGGAGACATAAAATGTGAAAACTATATTAAAAAACACATACCTAGCGATAAAATCTTTTGGCCGCAAGAGATGGTGAGCATAATATGCTATATACAGAAATATAATTTACAAGAGTGATAATCCTAAAGGAAATATATTATCAGAAAACAGAGGAAAAAATATAAACGCCAAATTTACAGCGTCGTTTGCCAACAACAAAAAACCAATTGTCATAGAAACCGAGAATAACTCTCAATGGAGCTTCGTGTCAGGGAAAAAAATGTTTTATTTTGAGACATACAATATGCAAAAAGGAAAACCATATTTAAGAGACGAATTCGTTTAGATTTTTGTGTAATCACATAACTGTAGAATCAAATTTATTTGTGGTATGTACCTAGAGATAAAACGAGTCAATACTGCAAAGGACTAAATTAATATAGTTACAATTTATAATACATCAGATAAAGTGCTTCTTCTTAACCCGTATTTAATTTCAATCTTTAAACATATATCTATTACGTAATACAGGAGCATACACAAACATTAAAAATTAATCCATTTCAGATTATATATATATAATACATAAGTCAAGCAATGTTACCAATTTTATTCTATGGTGACTCCCAATTCAGGCGTAAACCATTACGACAAAGCAATGGCTGAATTTATCGAAGAAACTATTACAATTAAAATGAAGTTTGCATAAAATGTATGCGTAAACGTTTCACTCGTTTCAGGAATCTTTGCGAGGTACAAGTGTCATGTGATTCCGAATTAAGACAAAAGATAAGAAACACTGAATTATGATTGCCAATATTATTAAACGACTGGTGGCAGTGCTACCTGTCAACATTCGATCACTCACATTCACAAACTCTGTTTACGCATTGTGGATCGTGTTTGTGACAGATTAAATATAATAAATTGTTATAGAAATTAGAAAAGGTGGACGATGTGTTTCTAAGGTGGCGCATTCTGTCTATTGTTGATTATGAATTATTATTATAATAAAGTAAGAACGTGCATAAGTACCAAGATATAAAACGTCGGTGTTTTAAATTGCGGTTTTACAAATTAGCCGTGTTCGCAGGCTTCGCATGTTGGATAAATCGCGGTGCCGTGTTTTATCTACCCCTGATCTGGAGAGTCATTGACGTAGAGCTGGCTGCGTGGATAATACCAAGAAAAGACGCCGCGGAACACTTTTTATTTGTCTCATAAAGAATAAAATGTCTTCACTCGCAGATTTATTACTGCCAAGTCCAAAAGCAGACGTCTCGGGAAACAGTCTAGTTACCAGTATAACAAGGATCTCTCAAATCTACTTCGAGATAAGTGACTACAGGGTAATTGAGAAGTGGCAATATTTTCTGATATATTAATGCTTATGTCAAATAATTCATATATTATAATATCTTTACCGCAACAAATCCTGCGACAGCAAAATAAGGTTTTTTCAAACAGACCTAGAGATTTTTTCAACTTTATCAAAAATTCACTTCTTGGTGGAAACGTATTATACTTGTAGAAACATAAAAATCTCACGTTTAACTCAAATAAACCAAACTTAATTATCGATAGGTTTTGCAGTTACATTTAACAAATCGATTTCCAATTAAACTTAAAAAAACATAACTGATCACTAAGTCATTTCACTTTTTTATGTATTTTTGTGTGCCACGTTGTATCCTTCTTTGAATACCTTTGGTTTTTTATGATACAAAACATCGTTAAAAAACATTTATAACGTGTTTTACATTTAAATTGATTCCGATTAGACTGACTTTCTTCATATTAACATCCCCCACCCTTACTTACTAGTATTATAATTCAGTATTGAATCGCGAAATGAAATAAATTCAATAAAAATACTGGTCAAAATAAGATTGAGATGTGGAATGTTTCATTGTTACAAAATATAGTACATACGTCAAGAGTGATATGGCCTTAACGCGTATTTGGTAGTTGTTCATTTTGTACAGTTTGGAATAACTCACGAGAAAATACATACAGTAAGTGAGACCGAAAGTATGTGGATGAATTTGTAAGAACATAAATTATTTCAGCTTTTTTTGTTCGACTAAGCGGACGAAAATGTGACCAATACTAATTATATTAACACTCTCCTGGTATAAAATATATGCCTGCGAACGAACAAAGGAGACGGATGAAAAACTACGTCACCGAAGAACAGGAGAAGTTAAATTATCGGGAAATGGTTTATTGCAATTTTCTTTCTTCTTTTGAGTCGCTTTGTGAGGTTTTTTCTCTTCTTCTTAAAACTGTTCAGGCCGGCTGCTATCATAAATAAGTAATGCAAAAAAATTTCAGCAGTTAAGAGAGAAAAATGATTTTTATCACTAAAACTTGGATGTCACTACGAATTATTTTGTGAAGAAGAAAAAAACTTTATAATGTTGATATTATACGAGCACGGGAGCATTAATCGTGAACTATTGCGTGTATCATTGAAATTCGAGACTGGCTAAGAAGAAACGTTTTTATGATAATCATTTTTATCTTCAAGCAATTTTATGCTTCGTATATATGTACAATAAAACTATGATATATTCGGTACTATACAAAAGCTAAGTTAACTTTTAGACATACCATTTTATAAGATGGATAGAAGTTAATAATTGTTATATTTTCAGTAAATACAAATTTCACATAATATAGAAACAACTTTTTTTTGTTCATAATCAGTTGATAATGCTCGTGATGAGCGAAACCGCTTCTGATCATTATAAATATGTGGAAGTAGTACAAATGAATTGTGTTTTATTTTTTAAAATATAGTGTCTTTCCACCAAGAATTGACAGTTAAAAGTGATTGTTATAATATTGTTGTATAATTAAGATGGAATACTAGCAAAAAAATGTCTAGAATTATTTTTCATGTAAAAGTATGATTTTATCAAACATGACGGTATTTACGATAAAGCCATAAATATAATGGATTTTATTGATAATTTTGGGGGAAAAAAATTTGATGAAGAATTTAAAATTTATACAAAAACCCATTTTCCAGTGTTCGTCTTCTGTATATTCATAGTTAAAATCGTTACGTAGCACCATCTGGCAGTACGAATTTTCGCCACATATAATTTATATTACTTATTCAACGCATTATAAAAGTTAGATCGTTCAATTTTCATTAAACGTTTCATCGTGTACACGTATGTAAGTCTTACACTTATCGTATTATTGCCAACGTACAATTATAATGCAAAATGTTTTTAAATACAACTATTAAAGTTGTTCGGATACAACGACGACAAGATCAGCAATTACAAAGAAAACCAAAGTAGGGCAGAAATCAATGTGATATTGTTCGATTCATGTTAGCATTGTCGATCTATTTATTCAAATATGGCACTAATAAGATATCCATAAATCAATCATTTGCATAGGACCATAAATACTCTGGTCACGATTTTTGACGAACGGGCCCATAAAAAACGAGTATTGTGGTACTCATGCACACAATTTTTATGTGCTGTCAGATGTAAACTTGCTTTCGAAAAATGTGATTTTCTCATAAAAAGATCATCCTTGTAACGCTAAGATTTTTTGACATTTATTTCAGTCTGATATCTGAGGCTACGACTCACCTCGGGTTATTATGATGATGATGATGATGATGATAGAATTAAAATATGAGATACAAAGAAAACAACAATAACGTATACAATTTAAGACATCGACTGCCCCCAAATTTTATGGGCTACCGAAAATTCACAAGGATTCAATACCAATTCGACCGGTAGTTTCATATATTGCCTCGTAAATGATATTTGTCGCATTTGTATCTTCTATATAAGCGTTAGAAACTGTTTACTGTCTCTCAGTTCGAGTCCATTCGTGTGCTCGAATGCCTGAAGATGCCGAAAGGCGAAACCCGGGTCGTTAGTGACAAAATACATGGAAGTGTACAAAATCTCAATAATCCAAATTTAATAACGTATACATTTTTCATTTTATTACACAACTTGACTAGTTTCGTTCGGATTTTACGCATTTTCAACTTAAAAATGCTGATTGATTTCATTATATCTCTAACTATGGATTAAAAGTAAACAATATTCGATTCATTATTAGAATAAAATACTTTGGATTTTATACGACAGAGTAACGTCATCAATATTTTTCTTCTCTCTAAAATCCAATAAATATGAATAATCAATATTATTATGCATAATAATTTAAATTTGAGTAAACATCAATTATTCTCAATTGATAGTATTTATTATTTATTGAACTGTTTTTGTCATCCGACGTCGATTAGTATGAAATGTTTTGGACAGTCATGGTTAACAACTGGTTGGTATAAGATAACATACTCCGTCTCTAATTTTATTAACGTGAATTAATTCAATTGGTTTTTTATTTACCATTTCACCATCGAGAGAGAAGTATTTATTATTTGTTTTTTTAATCGAAAGTGACGTTGATCTAAGCATGCAGAATGTCAATGTATCGTAGCAATGTTCTCGAAATAGTTTTGTAATTTCAGTTTCACACAGCCAGTCGTAAAAGCTGATAATGTGCAATTTTAGTGTGATTCGTTGCGTCAATTTAGTGTTTGAGGCGATAAACAATTCTAGCCAATGTTGCTCATTTTGAAATTAACGACATGTTTGATCGATCGGGAGCAGAACTAATAAAACTGCCTTGTCTAGACATACACTCAGCAATGGGCGGATGAAGTTTTCTTGCTTAACACAATTCGGAAAAACTAATTTCTTAGATTATCCCTTACCTTGAGGTTACAAAAGGTCAGGTTCAGCAAAGACGTGTGATACCCAGTATTCAGCACCGTGCAAAAAAGATAGATATTGTATTTTTATAACGACTGTCTATAGTTTATACTAATTATAGATAATGTGCAACACAAATGATAATAATTATTCTTATTTGGGAATGTCAAGAAAACATCATATTTTACCGAGATACTTTCGAAAGTTCAAAAAAAGTATTTTGTATATTAAGTTGTAAACTACCTACCTACAACTTATATATTTTTGAAATAACATAAGAACTAATGAAAAAAAACTATACATCTTATATTTTAAAAAATAAAACACAATTCATTTGTACTACTTCCACATATTTATAATGATCAGGACCGGTTTCGCTCATCACGAGCATTATCAACTGATAAAAATACAAACATAACAGGCTTTTTTATATAAAATTGAGAGTAAAAATGAAGGTATATAAAACTGATGGTTCATGAACTGAGACAAGAAAACACTTATTAACAAACAAATTATACATAAATCAAATGAAAGAGTCTACAATTAAAATGTTATGGACCTCTTGCAAATCATTAAATACTAATCTGAAATCACAAATATAGCTACATTTTATATACCTTCATTTTTACTCTCAATTTTATATAAAAAAGCCTGTTATGTTTGTATTTTTATCAGTTGATAATGCTCGTGATGAGCGAAACCGGTCCTGATCATTATAAATATGTGGAAGTAGTACAAATGAATTGTGTTTTATTTTTTTAAATATAATGTCTTTCCACCAAGAATTGATAGTTAACACCTTAAAAGTGATACATCTTATATATTTCAAAATTTTAATAATACAACAGGATCGGATTTTTCAGCTAGTGACAATTTTAGTATGATAAACAAATTCATCTACATTATTTCTTGGTTATAAGTATGAATTGGACACTTTATAATGATCATAAAAATTATCAAAATCAAATTTAAAACCGATATAATATTGTCAAGAATATATAGATTTAAAATGTCTCGGTATTCCAAAGAGTAGATTATACAATTATTAATATACAGGTGCATCAATGTCGTGAGCGTGAGACAATATAAAACCGAATAAACAAATAATATGACAGGTCCGATGACCTGGTCGGGAAGCTACCACGATCTACCCACGCCGCAAACCTAGTCGGTATATCATTCAAAAACATCGCACTCCGAACTTGCTAAGATCACGACTAGGTCATGGCAACAGTGAACATTGGCTACCATGGTAATAAAATAATACCCAGTGTGATTGATAAGAAATACTCTATGAACGTGAAGAATATATAAGAAAGATGAGCATCAGATGCCAGTTTTGCAATATTGTGCCATTTAAAGAACAGGGTGGTTCTTCAGTTGGCTTAAATCAATTACGTATAATTTTAAATGTAATATAAACCAAGTTAATATTTATTTTAAAAGACTTTGATTCATAAAAGAAAAATCATACGATTTCTAGCGTCAGAAAAATAGTCATGATGGGATTTACAGAGATTTTGAATTTTCGTAACCAAAATATAGATAATTGTATATATTGATTGAACTGGTATTTACTTGGTAGAACTCCATTATAATAGAATAAATAAAAAAATGTTGGTTCTACAAATTTTTTATCAGCTAGTTGATAGCTATTTCGGCTTTACGCCATCGTCAGAACTATACTTAAACTTATGTTTGCTTAGATATACATACTGTTTAGAAGAGATAGACAATATCATATCATCTCACGTATTCAAACATCATAATGTTTATTTTAAAATAAAATCATTCAAGGTAATAATTGTGTTTTTAGAAAAAGAGCTTTTGTATTTTGTACCTAATAATACTTTTATCCAGAGATATATTTTCCACCATGAAACAAAAAAAACTACGTTATTTAAAATGGTTCTGATTGTTAAGACATAATTCAACATCGTTTGATTATTGCTGACTACTTACAGAGTACGAGAACCACATTGTAACAGATAAATGCATAAAACAATGATGTGTATTCTATGAATTTCGCAAAAAATCTCACAAAAAGGAAATAACGTTATATTCAACTGTATTTTTTACATTTTTTATTTCATTATTGAGTTACGAGCTTGTTGACGATACGATACATATACAGTGAAAAGTGAGAAGTTTTAATGAAGGTTGATTTTCAGCTAAATTGTTGAAAGATAAAGCGACGTTTGATAAAGGAAATTAGTTTTTTTTATTCCAAAGCCAACGTTAAAAAAATGACAACGAAAAAAATTATAATGAATTTTTCATACGCGCCGTTTGAAAGTGTTGAGTGGTATGGTAATGATCGCGTGAATGAAAAACAACCCTTAGAGTGAGGGATGACAGCGAAAGGGCGCGGCGTATCAAACTCAAGTGAATGCTTTATGCCACTCTATGGTTTACTGCTACGCTATCCAGGCCAACAATAATAATTTATACAGAGTAGGTACATATCAAAGCCTGATTAAAGCCGTGAAATTGATAATATAATAATGGTATTGGGAAGTGACCATGTCATTTAATAACTTACGAGAAGAATTAAGGTAATACATAATTTTGAAAAAACACATGTTCTTTTTATGGTATACTATGCAAATGAATAGTTTATTGATTGAATTGAGATTAAAGTTTGATTCACAGAATCTGTTAAAACGTGATACGTAGTCGATACGGTCTACGTGGGAGCGAACATGGTTTTAAGGCAGTTTTGTTAAAATAAATTTGACCATCTATCGTCGACATTTTCTCCTTGTTATCTGCATTGCTTTTGCTCAAGTCAAAACACCTCTTCCAGACTCGGCAAAAGTTCGTGTATTACGCCGGTCCTTGCTGTTTCGATATTTTTCCTCCAACATAATTGCTTTTTTGAAACTATCGCAACAATTATTTTTGATCTTAGTGACCTAAGAACTGTCACACTACATATGTTAGTTTTATCTGTATAAACAATAAGACAAGAAGGACTTTGAAATAACTATTAAATGAAATACTAACATTCCATACTTGAACTATAGTAGCATTTAAATTTGAGTTATTGAGATTTTGTACACTTCCATGTATTTTGTCACTAACGACCCGGGTTTTGCCTTTCGGCATCTTCAGGCATTCGAGCGCACGAATGAACTCGAACTGACATGCATGGAAGTGTACAAAATCTCAATAACTCAAATCTGATATTGAAATTCCATCAAGCACCCTCAGTCGATGTCTTAAATTATATAATAGCATGTTGCTCATAAATATCACTAAAGAGATGGCATCAATAGTACATATACCAACCAAAAGTTATCAAACTTATACTTAACATTCATATCGCTTCGTCTCGTTTGACGATACTTAATTAAGTCACTGTTTAAATGTAAATTTTCAATGCAATTTGGCAGTAATAAAATAAAATTTCAAAACTGCTTCGCGTGACTAAAAGTGAATCCCATTTCTTGTTTGCGTCCGTTTCAGTCTCGCATGATAGCCAATTTCCATTACTATTTTTAAGCGATGAAATGAAATATAATTCAAATTTTGCTGCATAAGTCAGTTTAATAACATTACTTAATACATTTTGGATTCAGAATAGGTCGTTTAAATAAATCATTTGGGTAGGTTTTAATACCGAATATAAGAATGATTGAAGACTTTTATGTGCTCCTGTTTCAACGTTAAATCTTTATGTTATTCAATATTATAAAGATGATAGTAGAGATTGTTTGCAATATTGTGGTTGCAGTCTGTTGTAATCAAAGTTTATGAAACCAGGATTCTCACTAATGTACATTTTACCGTCTATTCTTGGCAATTGTTTACGTAGATCTCGCAGCCAGCGTACTTGGCTTTTATTCGGTATAAGTAGGCAATCAAACTAGAATAACAATAACGCACAGAAGTTGCGGTTGCAATTCGGCAACACTTTACAATGGATACTAACATACTTATTGGTCTTACAAATTTAATAATACTGAAACTCTGTTGCTACAATTATATCGAAAGACTTCTTTCGCAGAATTTCACTGTGAAGATACTATATTTATTCCTGAAAATAAACTTGTTATAATGTATTTTCGTTTTAAGCGCAACTTCATCGTAATCACACATCAGAAGTCAAGAGTATTGACAACTTGAAAATGAAAAAGTCAAACAATACAAGTGGAATCTATAAAATATATACACATATGTGTCACGTAGAATAGTAATGGTGTAACTCCAGTTTTGAAGTTTTGAGAAAATCAAGGTTTTGTAAAATGTTCTTAGGATCAAATAACATCCATTAATAACTGTTTGTCGATCAACTGAAGAACTTAAACGTTAGTGAAGTAGTGAATTCTGTCTGGATTCTTTACTCCTAATCTGATATTGAAGATTGTTCACTATTATTCTGAAAAATGTCGTTTAATATGGGAATATAAAAACAAAAAACAGTTTTTTAAAGAAATTAAGATTATATATGGAGGTGCACCATTATTAAACTAATAGATCTTTTGAACGTGTTTGAGGTATAAACTCATTTTTCGTAATTTTGGAGTTACACCATTACTATTCTAAGTGACACATATTGTATTGTAGTATAAAAAACCTTATAATGAAAAATATAAGTGTACTCACTTAGAATAAGGTAAGAATAACAAAGCATTTAGTTGCGTGTACAAGAATTTTATCAGTTTTTTGATAGCTATTTCAGTTTGACAACACCGTGAGAAATAGTTCTGGATAATGGATTTCTACCAAGTGAATACCAATTCAATCACTATACGTTCAGAATAGTTAATGACATAAATGTGCATATTCTTCACTTTATAAATTTAATTTTGTATGTGGCAGAATATTTCCATGCCTCTCGTCGCCAGCAACAAAGGGCCATATTTTAAATACTTGAATCCATCGACAGCCAACGTATAAATGGGAAACCTCTTAAATTCTTTGTGGACAATTTGTTATTCATGTCGGTTAAATAATTTCTTTTGTTAAAGGCGAACGCCATTTTGAAAGAATTCGTTTTAAAAGTCATTTACTCATATCACAAACTATAGTATTAATGTTGCCATCAGTTAGTTGAACGGCTATGTAATAATAGGCACTATCGGTGCCACAAGAACAAAAAAAAATTACGAAACTAAATTTTTATATTCATTTTAAGAAAAGATTGCAACAATTGGCGTATTTGAACTGTTTAATTATGACCAGCACACTTATTTAGTGTGACTTACTATGTATAAATTTGTTTTTGTATAGTAAATATGTAATTTAAGACATCGACTGAGGGTGTTTGATGGAATTTCAATATCAAATTTGGATTATTGAGATTTTGTACACTTCCATGTATTTTGTCACTAACGACCCGGGGACGACGATCAGTTCGAGTCCATTCGTGTGCTCGAATGCCTGAAGATGTCGAAAGGCGAAACCCGGGTCGTTAGTGACAAAATACATGGAAGTGTACAAAATCTCAATAATCCAAATTTAGTAAATATGTATTGTAACATATCAATTGGAATGCAAGAATTACAGTAAATTGTCCTATACTTACCTTATCACATAGTCGGCATATATACTGTTGAGTAGTCAGTGCGTTACATCGATGAAAGAAAAATGTTATTCTTGTTCATTTATCGTTGAAGTGTTAGAGTGACAAATCTACGAGTCAAGGGAAGATGTGATGTTAAGCTGAAGAGGTAAGAATTATGTGATTGGCCTAGATTCTGGAGACAGAATTCAACGGACTGCGCATTGATATTAGTAATACCAAACCCCTAAGTTATATTTTATGAAGAATGCATCAATTTAATATAGTCCGTATATTATAGTTTTTATGGAATAAAGGACAATGCATTAATGTAAGACACTTATAACTATTACAAAATTAACTTTACTGGATTGTATGTGGTGCAAAAATAATCATCTTCAATTTTGTAACTTATAATATTATATGACAAAGGGCATTTGTAATATATATTTGACGATTTTTAACTCTGAATAACAAGAAGATATATCGGATATTTATCTGCGAAATTATATATTACACAATTAATACATATGTTTTTGTCAGTCCAATTCTTGGACTCACAAGAAGAGGAATTAAGCATCATGAGTTTTATATTAATATTGAATAAGCGACGAATCCATCGAAAATACTAGAAACAATATGTATAGTGTTTTGAAGAGGAAGAGATATGTAGATTATAGCGATATTATGATTTCCAAATGTATGTCAAAAGCGCCTATCGCTCTTTCCTGTGAAAAACGATAAATATATCCCCTTTGATGACGCTGAAAAGTTGAAGTACGTGAGAGGGTGCTTTCGGTTCGCGTTTTAAACGCAGCAAAGCATTCGTATCCCTCCCTTAGATCTCGCAGGGAATAATCATTCGATATAATATATTATATATTGTCAGGTGTGTTCAATATTCCCATTTTCCCAAATATTATCAGGAAAATATCATTTTTAATTGGGGTCTTTTGACAAAAAAAGAGGATGCTTATGAATGAATAAAACTAATAATGAGCATTGTTTTGTCAATAAACACGCGATCTTCGTTTATTTTATATACAAAATCTTTGAGAACAGTGAGTGGCAACAGAATTGGTGTTTATTATTTTTATTATAATTCTTGTGCTGTCTCTTTCATAAAAATGGGCAAATAAACTGAGATAAACATTACATCGACACTACCTACGTATAATCCTGTATCTGCAAACATGAAATTTTGCACAAAAGCATTTCAACGATTCATAACGCAATTGCAAAGTAACGACTACATGTAACTTCTTCAAAATTGGACAGTGCTAATATTTTAAATCTAATTTTCCTTGTTGTTTGATGCCTACCGATAGAACTGAGTGTGTAGACAACGACAATGCAAAATACATATAATTACATATTTTGTACTTACGTGATTATACGTAGGGAGTGTCGAAATTATGACTACTTGAGGCTATATTAGATATCAAAAAAATGTGAACGAAACTACAAATTGTTTTTAGATATATACATATATATCGTCCCCGATCCAGGCATTTGATACATGAGTATATATTGAAACGTTTATGAAAAGAGGGATAAGCTATTCCTCTATGGATAATGCTTTTGGCGGAAAGAATGAATTATGTAACGTTCAAATATTTTTATGTGTGTCGCGAGTAGAGTTTTGATGTTTTCCCTCGTAAAACAGCACGAGCAGAATTATTTTTATTATTGTGAAAGTGGTAGGTAAAGTTAATAATTTATTCATATAAACATATTTACCACTAAACTTCGATACCAAGTCGGCAGAGATATTCTAAGTTTCTATATTTACTATTTTAACTCGTTAAACAGAAGAAATTTACGCATTCGTGCTTTTATAGTTGTGTAATAAAATGCTATTTTATAGACGGTAATATGGATTCTGAAAATAAATTGTGTTCAAAAATCTTACGTCAAATGCGACTCGTAAATACGAGATACATATTACATTAAAAAGCTAAACTATAGTAATTTAAAAAAAAATGATTTGGATATTTGAATCGAAGCACTCAAAACATTTTTTGTCTTGTTCCTATGTTTTTACTGAAATAATTTTATATGGTATCAATTTACACGATAAGATGAATGATTATATATCCAAGTATTAAAAATATGCATGCCATACTAAAAAAGAGAGAAAGTGTATTTAAAGAGATCCATCTTTCTAAATTATTATGCGCATAAGAAAGTGAGAAGCATTTTTTTTAATGAGCGAATTAAAAAAAAAACGAGGCTGGAGGCCTTCCCATGTATTATACATGTATATCTGTGCTAGAACAAAGTATGACAAACTACATTTAACTGTGAAATCAATATTTTTGTACAATATCTGTATTTGTTTATATGAATTCTGAGAATAACACATATTTAAAAGCCTGAGCAAACACTTGCAGGCGCATAATATTTGAATAAGCAAATTAATAATATGCAAATTAACGATTTCTAGTCGTATTTGTACAAAAAAAACATCGCGCCATTGATATTAAACAGAAATCACCTGCTCGTTATATTGTAAAAGCTTCTTAATCTATTCGATAAATAAATTCATAATGTAACGTTGACAAATTATCAACTTGCGAGGTTATAAATATTTCAAAGTGTTGTCTAGCTTACAGCGCATAGTCTGATAGATGCAGTGAACTTAAGTGCATACAACGATTAAAAATTTCTTTTCCATTTGATAACGTAAGTAATAACCTCGACTTTTATGTGTGCTTTCAGTGAGCGCAAACGTTTTTTATGATACTGCTATCTTCCTGTTTACATCAGAAAAATAATGATGAAGCTTTTATATTTTAGATCTTCATTAAAACGCTACTGAAGAATTGAACACATTTACATTACCGCTTTCAGCAAAACTAACAATTCATTGATCACATGCTAACAAAAGCGATCCTGGTATTCATCCAATATAAACAGGTGTTTGAAGAGGTACAAGGTATTATTAATTAAATTTCTGTTATATTTAACAAAAAAAGCACTGCGTAGACAATTGTGTCCGAATAATAAAGTGCTGTAATGTTATTGACTGACCGTGCATGATGAATCTTGAGCATTACTTCAGAATAGAAGGTTAGTTTATAATACGCGAACCTACTAAGCCGAATTGAATTTGTGTTGGCTTTAAAATGCTGAAAGACAATATTTATGTCGTCGTGATAAAATATATAAAATAATACCACTCTTTACCCGGATGGCAGCCAACAGCATATTAAGACGCGCAACTTTCCGTGAACGGAACGCCGTTTATACAAAAATGACGACTTTGGACGTTCTGCTTTAATCGGTATTTTAGTAACGTACATCAATTATTTAAAACATACAAATATGTTGAACACAAAACGACATTACGACAACGACACAACAAAAACACAACAACGATATAGCTAAAGCAATGAAGAGATGTGTGGTGTGTTCATCGAAAAAATTCCGCGGCGTGCAAGGTACCGCCATACATACACCTACCGGCAGTTAAAAGGTTAAAACAAATCATTTCATTAAAAAATCTAGTTTCCTCTAATTCTGTCTATATTCAAAATTATCACTAATGGTGAAGTAATTTTTGTAGGAAAACATAGATACTTATTTCATGCTTTAAAACAGTGCTCCGCAACCGGTATGCCGCGGCGCACTGGTGTGCCACGAGACAATGCTAGGCGCAATGCGTCGGAAAATTATACACAAAATCAACATTAACTTGCATACAATCGCCAAAATATGAACGAAGAAATAAGTAAAATTACATTATATTACATCTAATGTTACTGAAATCAGCAAAAAATGATAAGCTCAGGTTTATAAAATATTTTTTGAATAGTCAGTTTAGTTACAGTTCTTTCAAAATTTTAATCATAACTTGGAAAGGGTACGAACCGCCTGACGAGGCTAATTAAAAGGATTAAATTGGTTGATGAGATAAAAAAACGAAAAATAAGAAATGTTAATTCTGTTAATGAAAATAACATATCTGTTCTTGCGGTGTGCCGCGAAATTAGGTGCAGTGCTTAGGTGTGCTGTGTGTGAGAAAAGGTTGCGGAGCACTGATTTACAACATGATTAAGTGAATTAGGTATATTTTCACTCAGCGAGTGAAACATTTTAAAAATATTTAACTTAATATCAGTTAAAATATGAAAATTCTGTGAAATAAGAACTAAAAATTCTGTTTTATTTGTAAAATTAAATTTGTGAATGAAAAACAATTTGTGGAAGAACATTGTGTATATAAATGTAATTGAAACAAACAATCCAAGTTGAAAATCAACATTGAAATTTTTATTTGGTTTACTTAAATGTCAACAGAGGTAGGATTTACAGATATAAATAATTAAGTTCAACAAAATCATTAGATATCTCGTTGAAGTAGACTTCATTTTAAATAGCGCGAATATTAAATATTGGCACCATTTGAGAATGCACGAATCTTCGTTCAAACAAATAATTTATTCCACGTCTCTCCAGATGACACGTCAAGTTGGCAGTAATTATTATGTACTTGTATTTAAATGCAGATATAGTTTTATAAGTGCCAATTTGAATACTTTTGCATGAGTATCAAGTGAAGTCATTTACAGGTTTGCATAACACACCTGAATACCAGCATCATCATCATTTAACTAGAACTAGCAATGAATAAATATTTCTCTTAGACTTGCCTTGACGACATGATTATGTGTAATAAGAAGTAAGAGTAGTTCGCAATAAAAACGGTAATTCAATAAAATATTATAATGTCAACATTGTAAACAAAAGTGTTTGTTTTATAAAATTCAATGCGATTTTCAGAACGATTATTTTATGGTTTTCCGGAATTGCTATATGGAATTACAATAATTCTAGAAATTTTACAATGACTAGAAATTGTGTATGACTTGTGAATTATGAATAGATTTTAGTTTTTTTTTAACATTCAAAAACTCTTCATCGATTATATATTATTGTGTCGGCTCACAATATACGTTTGTTTATTTATATATCTCAGTTTGATATACGCATCTACGTAAAACCAGACGAAAATTTATTGGGATTACATAAAGGGTAAAGACAATAAAAAAAGTGTAATGTGGTAAAATTTGTTGCATTCCTAAAACTACTTAGAAACAATAGGAGACAACTATCCGATTTAAAATGGTGCATAGAGCTGCTAAAACATGGAAAAAAGCAAAATATTTAAGCTTACTATTGTGCATCGAATGAATCATTAGGGTCTAGAAGGTAATATTAAAAAATATATTAATTAATCGAAGGAGTTAAGTCAGTAGGTTTATCGTGAGAATATTGAACATGAAAAATATAAATTTAAATCGAGTAGTGTTTTACTTTTAAGGTGTTAACTGTCAATTCTTGGTGGAAAGACATTATATTTTAAAAATTAAAACACAATTTGTTTGTACTACTTCCACATATTTAAATACGTGGAAGTAGTACAAACAAATTGTGTTTTAATTTTTAAAATAGAGTAGTGTTTTGTTGAACGCATTTTCGGTAAATTAAGATTGTTCGATGGATAGCCAGCCCTATTACAGTTCCAGGGTTTCTTTGAAGACGGCGCTTTCAGGCCACGTCATTGGTAAAGCCCAGCCAAATGTATTATAATGCAGCATGAGTCAGGAATTGACTACACCGTGGCCGCAAAATTACATGTGCCGTGCACTGTGAGCTGCATAGCTTGACCACCCTTCGAAACCAATATGACAATGAAACGGTGCAATTATTAGGTAATTGTATTACATACGTCATGGTAAGGGTGTGTCTGCTGTAATATAAAAAAATTGTACAGAAATAAATAGTCAAATATCTGTAATACTGTGGATATGATGAAATATATAATGTTCTGTTTTATGATTTTTGTAATGTTTTTGTGACATTGCATTCCAAAAACCTGTGTTCAAATTGACAAGACAGTAAATAGTTAACATATAAGATAAATTACAAAAATTATTATTACTAAGTCTAGGAACTAAATTGATATTTGAATTAATTTTAATACTGATTTGATAATAATGAATTTTAACCTTAACTAGGAAAACAATCGGATTAACAATTACAAGCTCATAGATAATTGCAGGCGACCAGCCGGAGCCAATTAAAATTAATTTACATAGGGATACCTACTTATTATCGAATGATGGGTTTTAAAATGCAATTCGAAGAAAGCATAGACATAACTTTAAATTAGTGCGTTTTGTTATGGTGAATATAAGATGATGTACATTCAATTTTATATATGTTATGTTTGTATTGTTATCAGTTGATAATGCTCGTGATGAGCGATACCGGTCCTGCTCATTATAAATATGTGGAAGTAGTACAAATGAATTGTGTTTTATTTTTTAAAATAAGATGATGTATTAAATATGGAAATTTAATTATTTTGATTACTAATTTATGATTATTTTACGAACTCATCTCACGCAAAGGAAATAGAGGGGAGCTGGAAGGTTAAGATGTTCGTTCATTTACTGTTCTCGAGTTCATTCGTGTGCTCGACTGCCTGAAGACGCAAAAAAGCGAAATCAGGGTCGCTACTGGCGAAATACATGGAAATGTACAAAATTTCAACAATTCAAATTTGATATTGAAATTCCATCAAGTACCCTCAGTCGATATCTTAAATAAGAATAGTAGAATATTTACAAACTGTATTTAATATAAAATTAAATTAAAAATTGATAACTTCGTTATTCCACTTGGTTTATCACTAACGTGACGCGTTTCGCCTTTAGTCTGAAGATGCTTCTTAAAGAGGCGAAACGCGTCACGTTAGTGATAAACCAAGTGGAATAGCTAAGTTATCAATTTTTAATTTAATTTAATATTAAAAATGAACTTCCACAAAGTTACCGCCAAATCCATATATATATAAAAATGAATGTTTGTTTGTTGGTTTGTCCGGATCTTATAGGCTCCTAAACTACTCAACCGATCGCGACGAAACTTTCAGGAAGGACTTATTGTGATGATCACAAATAAATGGGAAATATTATATAAAATAAATGTTTGTTTGTCCTTTACGCGTTCCTTTACCATTCATACGATTTCGATGAAACTTCGGCGAGTTGTTGTGCACACGCCCGTGAAGGGATTCTACATACAGAGACATCTAGGAAAAACCTTCTGATTTATTCGTGTACGCACCAGACGAAAAACAAAAATATTGTGTTATCACAAGTGTGATATTGAAACTCGGGTTCGGGTCGGGCCAGACCTGAAGATGATGGGCTCGAACCGGGTAAGTCTATGAAATTTCGGCCTGTGCAGACCTCTAATCCAAAAGCAGTTCAATAAACAGAATTGAAACACAAACCCTTTCTTTCTTTGAGTGGCATTGCAACGCATGCCGGGTACTCACTAGTATATTATAAATTGCAATCTAAAAACATAATTGTATCGTTAGCAGTTACCGGAGCGAAAAAGTGAGAGATACAAACTGTTATCCGGAATGGTCAGATATATCGACTATTAATGGGTTTAACCTGATACACGCACATGAATACATTTTTGTACTCTCCGTGTATATTCATGTATCGCTGCGAATGTACATATGATGATAATGATTATAATGATCATTATAAATATGTGGTAGTAGTACAAATGAATTGTGTTTTATTTTTTAAAATATAATGTCTTTCCACCAAGAATTGACAGTTAACACCTTAAAGGTGATTAGTAAATTCTTTGTTACATATTGTACGTTACACTACAAAAGGTTAACATAGCTTAACATAGCAAACAATATACACAACTTGTAGAACATGTAGTTAGTTTAGTGTGTCTCTACGTCACTGGCGGTCTCTTAAGGGAGTTCATTCACAAATTCTAGTCACGGTCATTCGGTCGCATTCAGCAATGGATAATAATTGCAGCCCGATCAACGACTCAGCCCATTGAGAAAATTGAACCTGTCGCATTGTGAACATTGCGGTAATGAAAATAGTACATTGTGATCATGGGAAATACTGTATATCTCTAACTAAACGTGTTAATGGTTCTAATTTACCGCTATATTGTTACCCAGTAGCCCCGCCATGCATAGTGATTGGCAAAGAAAATTCGATTTGAGTCAAATATTGGCACAATGGCAATGTCAGATAAAGAAAAAAGAATATTTTATAGGTTTCAACGGGAACATTTTTTTTGATTTTTCAAAAACTAAATGTTTTCGTAAATACTCGATTCATCCATAACGCTTACAATTTGTAAAGCACTAATATAAAGGTACATATTGCCAACAAATTTGGGTTGCTAAGAATATGCCGAGCTTTCGATGTCATTCGATACGTAGTAAGATTCCTTTATTATTGGAGTTAATATAAAATTTATGTCGACACTTCTTGGTTTCGAAACCGGACACTTTACGAAGAATTACATAAAAAAAGAGCTTGTATGTACTTATAAGATCAGAATAATTTTTAAGGTTTTTTTGTTGCCAGTATAAGTAATTCACAGGTAAGTATTTTTATTTTAATAATTTCTTTCATATCAAAATGAATATTATAAGTAGCATTAAAAAGATAAACTAATAATGGTGTTAACATAAAAATGCTTTCTTCCTTTCCTTTCCTAATCAATTTATGTCGAAAAGGTCAAACTTCACTTAACCAATTAATGTATTTAGTTAAATTATATTTATATGTATATTAAGTCTGACTCTTGAATATTCATTGGATAATTTAAATGTAAAATATACGAAACGTATTCACATAATAACACAAGCAATGCATTTATTCTGATAAAAAGGGCCTTTGTGAAATTTCTAAATTTGGTATGGGAAACGTATCAATGTACAATAATAATTCAATATAAATTCATATGGAAAATGATGTTTATGGATAATATAAATGAAAATTAACATTGCACGCTGGTTTGCGTTTATAAATAATAGCGGTTGAAAGAAAGGTTAGCAACGCTAAATTTAAATATCAAATTTGCTTGCTATGCTAACCGTGATGCATTCATTAAAGCCAGTAATTATGATTATTAAATCATACACACAATTTTTACGAGTCAATCATTTTTTAATAATTAACCACGTAGTTACAAAAATAAACACCAATACAAGCAATGGGATATAATTAATTTGATTGAAAGAAAACCGGTAAGTTAATTACCAGATTCTAATTTCAAGAGCCAATTTAATTAAAATTATAGCTCAATAAATCATGAAAATCTTGATACCTAACAATATACACCAATTCAATTAAGAATGTTTATGACTTCTCAAGTAAATCACACAGTAAAAATGATGCGAATCTTAATATAATGAATATTAAGTAGAAACAATAAACGAGTCAAAAGCGGTTTTTTATATTGACAGATTGTTAGAAACTTGAACAATAGACGCATAATTGCTTTTATCTTGAATTTATTGACTTATAAAGTATATTAATATAAAATTAAAGTTGATAACTTTGTTATTCCACTGGCGTTACTAAATGTGACACGTGTTTCGCTTCTTTAAGAAGCATATTCAGACTAATTATATCATAATGCTCGTAATGTTATTTATTTCTAAAGAAAACAATGATTTTAATTCTCAACTTCAAAATGAAGGGTCGGGTGGAATTATTTACTTTTACTGGACGTGTGGAGGGGACACAAACGATAATAGTACAATAACATTACTAATTACAAAATTAATTACAAGTGTCTGTGGGTGAAAATACCAACGGAAATAAATTCATTAGTGGTAAGCCAACAGTCCTATTTAAAACGTTATTTACTTATAATCAATATCCGTTAATGGTTTTATTAATTTCTATAAACACTAACTATATTGACAACTAACGTCATAACTGCGTGAAGTCAATTAGTTATCAACTTTATCTAATATTTCTAATATGACTAACATAATAATTTGGTACAATTTTTACCTAATGGAAACTAGCTTTTTTTTAAATAAAACAAAATTTGTTTGTGCTAGTTCCACATGCTTATAACAGGACCGGTTTCGCTCGTCGTGAGTATTATCAACTGGTGGGATAGCAATGTTTTCAATTTTGTATTTTAATTCCAAATATTTATTTATTTGAAAATCAGTCCTCTTCTGACATAAGAGGTAGCGTGACTGGTCTCCTAAATTTATAGATAAGTACCAACTGTTGAAATGATCTATTAGTCATCTTTAAGCTCCACGTTGGAAGAAGACATAAGTAAATAATTGAATTTTTAAACTGGTGTTACTTTAAATACATATTTTTTGGTTTGCTATTCAAAAGTAAACTTTCAAAACAATTAATTCTCATTCAAGCATTATGGATGAATTTTATTGCTAATTAATGTCAGAAAGGCTGGCTGTGAAGATGGCATGTAAATACTACTGTGTTTAAGGCCTATAGTGTTATGAGCTATTCGTGAGTAGAAATCATCGTAAATGAATAATGGATTCCAAATATGGTAATGAGAAGTCACATCAAATGTTAAGCATCATATCATCTTGGATATGGTGTAAGAGATTACATGATTATGTTCCTATTTTAAATGGGAAATCTATCTCTAATGGCCTTGCAGGTCTTTGATGTGTAACATTAAAACTACCACAGTCTTCTGTTTTAGTGTAAATTTAAATAATAGGATAAAATAACAAAGTATTTTGTAGAACTAAATATTTTGTTATTTTATCCTATTATAATAGAGTTCTACCAAGTAAATGCCAATTCAATCGATAAATTTAAATAATAATAAAAAATGAACAATAATAGGTACATGCAAATATTGATTCTACACTTAAATCATCTGTTGTCACCTTCCGTCTTAAAATTGATTAAATTATGATTTTATATTAAATTAGACATAATATCGTGAATAACAAATATTCATTAAAAAATGTTTTACAATGGATAATTTACATATAAATTTATATTTAACGTAGGACAGGTGGCCCGCCACTATATTGAATTTATTTTCCATGGGATTTTCATCTCCAAAGTCTAGTAATTAATTTTGTAATTCGTAATGTTATTGTAATTGTTTGTGTCTTGTCCCGTTCCCACTCACAGTAAAAAGAAATAGTCCCTTTTTGATTTTTGTAATATATAAGTTAAGAATTAGAATCAATGTTTAATTTATAAACAAATAACCTTATTAAATTTGGATTATTGAGATTTTGTACAGTTCCATGTATTTTGTCACTAACGACCCGGGTTTCGCCTTTCGGCATCTTCAGGCATTCGAGCACACGAATGGACTCGAACTGAGTCTGTAAACTGTCGAGTCCTCAGTTCGAGTCCATTCGTGTGCTCGAATGCCTGAAGATGCCGAAAGGCGAAACCCGGGTCGTTAGTGACAAAATAGATGGAAGTGTACAAAATCTCAATAATCCAAATTTAATATTGAAATTCCATCAAGCACCCTCAGTCGATGTCTTAAATTAAATAACCTTATAATACAATTCGTCTGAAACACGCGTAAAAGTTAGTTACACAAACAGAGGAATAACAATGTTATAAAATTTAATTTTATGTTAAAATGAATTTCCACAAATTTACCATCAAATCGATCGAATACATTGCATATTGATGTTTATAATGCTTACGTATAAAAAAATCGATTAATAATACTTACAAATCGACATTGCCTTCCAACTGGTCGGTACTGCTGACGCCCGGAAGGTAGAAATCTCTGGAAAAGTTTAAAAAAAACATATTAGTTAATTCATTCAAACTTTCGTTTTATTAATTTTTGAAATGTAGCATGGATGCTGATTTCACAACAGTAGTAAAAACGTATGCTGTCATAATTATATTTTACGCCTGTCAATTAAAATTAACGTAATTAATTTTTATGGATTCGTCGATTCAATGATACATTTTAACAAGCAGTAAAAGATGTTTTCGATATTGATTGAAAAAAAAACGATAAAGCCTCCCATGCTATTTATTAATTTGGATTGAATTGAAATTAATATGTAGCAATACAAATGAAATTTTAATATAATCCAGCAATTCGTTCCTTGATTGAATGGAAACCAAAAGTGTATCACATTAATATGCAAATTTACTTATACTTACATAATTTCAATAACGTTTTAACTTCTTACTTAGCGTGATTGCTTTTCTGTAGCATACGAAATGTAGGACTGACTATTAAACGAGTAATTTATTATTATTTAGGTACTAGCAAATACTACTTGTATACAAATAGTACTTGATTCTTGAATGGAATTCTAGTGGAAAAGTATAAGATAGTTTAATACACCAACGTGTCGCTACAATATTCCTAATATAAAAAATATACGGTAACTGGGTAACTTCGGTCCAGTTCTGAGGATTTTTATATTTTTATGGTTCGCCATTGCATTTATGCGTGGTATTGTTCTACATAGAAATGAACTAATGTCTTAAGATGAAATTAAATTAAAATAGGTAGATTTATTGTTATAATTGAAATATAGATAAAACAAGGTGGGGAAAATTTTCATCCAAATCGGGTAACTTTGGCCCACGATACAAATAATCACTGTAATTACTATAAATTCAGTCTTGGCAACATTTATTTATGCTTTCATATATTCTGTAAATAATTGAGATGGGAAAAAATATACAGCATTTAGTTTACAGATTAGTAATACAAATTGAAAATATGGTTAATCCAATTTATTTCAATAAATGTTTTTGAATTGTGTTTTATCGTTTATTAAGCTGACAGCTTACAAATTCAATAATAAAACAAATTATGTTGCTCAGTGATTCATATTTTTATCACCAGGGGCTCCTCAATACCTTTGTTTAGCTACAAAATATTCATATGGTATTAGTATTATCATGGTATAATAACAGCACCTTTTCCCATGTGGTGGGCCAATCTTACACCGATGGGCAAACTTACCCAAATTGATGATACTGAAAAAGGGAAAAGTTATCGATTTTCTTAAAATTTCATGACCGTATCCATTCCAAGGGTACGCTATATAAATTTGTTTCATACGAAAAATAGATCTACTTATGTAATAACGGTAAGTTTTTAAGTGTAACGAATATAATACGAAGATATTTCTTCAAATATAGGTCACTTTGATGGTAGTTTTTGTAAGGTTGTTATTTTTCAGTTCTTTAAATAGTCGTATTGCAAAACCAGTACACACTTTTTCGTTATTCTGTAATGTGTTTCTTTATAGATAATATGACATTTAAAATGTAACACAGTTTGAAGTACTTATTCTACAATTTAAAATACGATAGACATAAACATGCAGGTGTTTTGTTCTATTGAAAAAAAATATAATTCACATTTCGTGGATTAGCCTTCATGTAAAATTAAATGTGTTGCAAGCAGACAGACACGGGCATAGAAATTGAGAAATAGAGCAAGACCACTGACTCACAATTTAAACGACTTTATTAAGCGTACAATTATTATAGCCCTCTACTGATGCATTGTGAAACTGTAACAAATGCAGTAGAATTCAAATATTGAACTGCTAAAACTCCAGCTATACTTAAAATAATAAATGGGAGTAGTAAATGAAAATCGAGGAAGCGACGGTAGGGTTCAATGAATGGAAACAATCGTTGTTGAGAATGAATGAAACTTTTCAGTGGCTATATCAAATAAATAATTAAAATATAATAGTGATACACTGCACGTTTGTATTAAAATGCATTTATTAAAATAATATTTTTTTCTCGTTCTTTATAATAATATACTCTTGTGATCGAATGCATGAAGATGCCGAAAGGTGAAACCCGGGTTGTTAGAGACGAAATACATGGAAATGTACAAAATCTCAACGATTCAAATATGATATTGAAATTCCATCAAGCACCCTCAGTCGATGTCTTAAATTATATTCTAGTGAAATATATGACCTATGTTTTTGAGTATAACTTGTGATTGACCGTGAAATTAAGTCAATTTAATGTGTAATAAATTTTATCCCGTTTCATTTGTATTCTCAATATATTATTATCGACTGTAAATTTGCTAGCTGAAGATTTATCTTAGGTTAGAACATTTATAACAGTATTTAGTTGAATGACTAGTAAGAAAAGTAGTTAACTAGTATATGAATATTTTCTTCGTATTAGTATTTATAATAATTTGTATTCTTTTCACTGCAGTAAATTAACTTTCCAATTAAATTAATTTATATGATATTTTTTTATTGAAAGAAAAAAGAAATATAAAGTAGTCATTTTATCATGTAATCAATCAAGATAAAATAAATCTTAATTAATAAGTAAATAATTATTCTTCATACACATATTCATTTGATAGTTGTGTAAATTAAGTTTTCTGTGACACTAAGATTTATCATCCTCAAAACATTCTCAGACTGCAATAGAATTTGTCAACACTATTTTATGATTTTTGGCACACTTAGCCTTTTCGATATATAGAATTTATTTGTGAGTTTGGATGAACTTTAGAATTAAACTATACCTAAATGTTCTCATATAATATTATATAACCCGAATCGTTAGTAGCTGATATATGTATGAGAATATGTTGTGATAAAAAAAGAATGAAGTCGATATCCGTTCGTCAGCACTTTATATTCAATATTAATAGCTCATTTGTGACTATTTTGACTAAATGAGTGCCATTCGAAGGGTATTTTTCTCTTCTTTCCATGATTTACTTATGTGAAAAAAATAAGAGTAAAAAATATTAAACGTATGCAGCGGGTGTCAAATGTTCAATATATTTTAATGCTGCGCCGATCTGTTGAATTTAATTTCACGTCGACCTGTTGATTCGGATGCCCTGTTTTTTCATTCGAAAGACAGCCACAGAGTAAGCGATCACTAGCATTGGTATTTTTAGTTTTGTAAGCAAGAGGGTCAGCTCGGGTCATATGTCAATTAGGGGGACTTGTAATGCCTATCATTGCTTTAACCGCATAATAAACTGCATGCCTTTATGGGCTATCCAGTAGTAAATAATCCAAGTATGGCCGCCTAAAAAGAAAAGCGGATTAGGCACGGCGCCCACTGTATACGAATAGTGTACTCGAGTTTTGTAATCTCAATTATTTGTGTGTAAAGCAGGCATAGCAGAACAACGGCTGTCAAATAAAGAATAGAATAAAGCAATAAAATAAATAACACCAGCTGTGTTACACATAATATCTATGGAACCAAATAAAAAATATTTAAATTAAGAAATAAATATGATAATGAAAAGATACATATTCATAAACGGAAGAAGTCAAAATATTGTATTTTGTGTTATATGTGTTTTGTGCTGGCCTATAAAAAATATTTAAATTTCATATGAAAATAGTGTTCATTTCATCAATTGTATAATTTTAACATGACGTTATCGTGGAACGGAAAACTGTTTATAATAATGGGTAGATAACAAACAGCCGACGAAATTTGAGTATACGCGAAGAAGACTTAATGTAGCAGTTGGATTACGGTAACTTAATCTTTAAAAAAAAATAAATATTAATGCCGGATAAATTTAAAGTGCAGTAATTGATTGTAAAATTAAACGAGCTTCTATTAAGAAATCAGTAATGTTGTAGAATTAAGATTTTTCTGATTGTGAAGTACGTTAGAGCTTCGGTAATATAACTATTAATTTTCAATTATTATGAGCGTTCAAAAAATATACTAAAAATGGTGCAAAGTAATTAGTTAGTTGTTGTTGATGATGATAAAATCAAAATCCATTGTCTTTTATTTACATGTGTAAAGCGGACACTGATAAACAAGTTAAATCAAATTAGGTGAAACGTAGCAACGTATTTGATTTGAAAAGAGTTATGCAATATAATCGATATATTTTTCGTAATCACGAAATCGTTAAAATAATAACGTGTTTACTGATCAATTCAAATTTAGCTAGAGTTCTAAGAAAATAATGGTAGCGTAAATTAATTACTCACGAATGACAGCGTTTTCAAGATCAGTTTTTCATTTTGTTACGTGAAAGAAAAAAGCACCTCATAATCTTAACTGACAACAAACAAGTTTCAGTTTATAGATGAGATGTGCTTGTTGGCAATAATAACTAGCTTGTACAATGCGCATACGAGATGAAGATGGCTCAGCCGGCTAGACACTTCGCGCTGGGTGAAAGTAAGTTCGGCCCGACCCACAAAAATGCAATATTCATCAGATGACTTATACGCTACTATGGCACCGCACGTGACTTGATAAACTGGGTATTTATTCTCGAATTGTACAGAAGATGGAAAGAATTTTATTGAGACGAGTTTGGATTACAGAACGACACCCATCACTCGCGCCCATTTTATTCGTAAGACTTACACGGTTAGTAGTATCAGTATTAATACGCATACACACAAAAGTACGAAATGTTTCAGTGGCGAAGGAATGACATTATAGGATTGAAATAATTCGAGAGTTTTATAAAGAAGTAATCGTGAGAAGTTTTTTGTTAGATATTTTTACCCCTCGCAGAGCCTCGGACTTAACAGCGAACCTTACTTAACCACTTTGTTGACCAATATTCGAAGGCGATCATTTTTTAAATATTTTAAAAATAATTCAAGAAATTTCCAGAAGTTTTCTGAAGTATTTAAAATTTGTTTGCATGGACGTATGACGTGTGACGGTGTTTACATAGCTATGTAGTGATATTCGTTTTGAAAAATAGCATGAGATAAATCGAGTGAAATATAAATCTTTTGGTTTGTATTCTAGTGGATACACTTTTTAAATTTTAAGAAATCAATGACGTATTCGCTGAAAAATATTTATTTAAATTTCGTAAGTCGAGTCAGCGTTAATTTCGAAATATATACCGGCTGTACAAATAATAATTTAAAATATCGAACTTTAGACTATGAGATTTAAATCAAGAGATAACGAATAAATCAGCGGGCTCAAATGACGTGATATATTGTATACAATTTCGTGTATATATTATATGCTTTGATAATGAGATGTAGAATAGCGTTAGATTGACTTGGCAACAAAATTACTTACAAGAAAGATAGCCAAGGAAAATATCTGCCCACAATCTACGTTAAATGTTGATCAATAAAAGATTCAATTTAAAAATCACCGAGTGGGATTTAACATTTAAAAAGTAATACATTAAATTTTGTGATAATTGTTGAGTTTTAATACTGTTATACAAAGTATGTAAAATAGAAATACATCAATCGACTCTTGATGACATTTTTCGATGACGTAGATTAGCTGTAAAACACTGACAGCAATCAGAAATTTTCTGTATGATATAAATTAGTTTTAAGAAAGCTTAAGTAAGTTTGAGATGAGAATTTCATTAAGTCTTTACACATGTGGCGCTGTTACAGAAGGCATACGGAAGAGTATAAACGTGTTATATGAGTCGCGAGAGTCTATCTAAGGTAAAAAGGGAATTTTAAAGGCTTTATTGAATATTAAGTTAAAATGGTTTAAAAAAAAACGTACTGATTAGATAAATTAATGGTATTCACTGGTAGGTAATTGCATGAGAAAATAAATTAAACAATTCTCACGGTAAGCCCAATCAGATAAGGAAATGTATATTTTTTAAGCATAATGTAATTGTGAAGATAAACAGGCACCTACATTATTATCTAAGTGAAACTTTAATTGATGATTGGCCTCGGGCGAGTGATGTTCCAATCAATATATCACGGCCGAATAACAAATAACACCCGATGAGGCTATAAACTATTGAGATCCGATATGGAAATTGGGAAAAGCTAATTTAAAAATGAGGAGGACCCGCCAGTCACCTGTAGGTCGAGATCATTGATTAGCGGAGGCGTTATTGCTATGGGGCTTGTGTTAAGAAAACATGGCCAAATCTGGGACCAAAGTAACGACATTAACAGTCATCGGTATTGAGTATTGAGCAAGCGTCATAAACATAACAAAAGCGATATAGAAACAACTTGTAGATATAAAATAGTATTTAGCGATGAATTATTTTATTACATAATAAGTAAAATATAATATAATTTAAGACATCGACTGAGGGTGCTTGGATGGAATTTCAATATAAAATTTGGATTATTGAGATTTTGTACACTTCCATGTATTTTGTCACTAAAGACCCGGGTTTCGCCTTTCGGCATCTTCAGGCATTCGAGCTCACGAATGGACTCGAACTGACAGACAGTAAACAGTGTCTAACGTTTATATAGAAGATACACATACGACAAATATTATTTACGAGATAAAATATTATACGTCTGTGCTACTTACAAGCTTTAAAATCGCTCGCTGATGGTGTTAGACCGCCGTTCTGTTGCAAAAATTCTCTAGGCAAATTACTTATTAACAATAAAGATAGAGACCACTTTAAGAACAAATCTGGTATTTTCTATGTGGGTAAAACCACACGTACATTAGATATAAGGGTATCAGAACATTTTGCTGCCTTTAGATTAAAAAAAGAAACTTCGACATTCCCAAATCACTTGCTATTGGAGAACCATACGTTTAATGCGGATGATGGGGCTAAACTGTTGAATCAAAACATGGGGGATCATAAATTATTTTATCAAGAAATTGCCCAGAAAGAGCCCAGTTAAATTCCTTGCCAATTCTGAACGAGCAGCTGAACCTTCCAAATTCTCCGTTGCTGTATCCTATACGTTGAAACACCTAACAGATGTCACTAAATGTGGAATGATTGTATATATTTACCCTTTCGTCGAAACCCACAATGCTACTATAATTGTAAAATCACTGGTAATTCTAAAAGTAGTTGGAAAGCGGCAATTTGCCACCCTGTTAATGTGTTGTTTTCAAAATAAGGATTAAGGCCATTCTCAAAATGTTAACTCAGGTATCAGTGTGGCTCTCAGACATATAATAGTTTACCTCGTAAATAATATTTGTCGTATTTGTATCTTCTATATAAACGTTAGACACTGTTTACTGTCTGTCAGTTCGAGTCCATTCGTGCGCTCGAATGCCTGAAGATGCCGAAAGGCGAAACCGAATATAATATATTCATAACAAAAGGTCACACGTGTTTATACAGCCTCAAGCTGCCGTTACACTTTTATTTTATTTATGTTGAGATTGTCTTGCTAACAGATGATAATTAATCACAAATGTATGAAGATAAAAATTACTTCAATGGCGTTAGCTGTCAATTCTCGGTGGAAATATGTAACATAGAAAAAATATACACAATGTGTAACATTTATTCCACAAATTTATATTTAATGTAACCGTTTCAAGTCAATTGAATTTGTATAATGGTACTACCGTAATGTAAAACTGTGGAATTAGTTATTTTCTACTAGCTATACATTTTGTTTTATATTGATCTTTAAAAAGTGTTTTATTTTTATGGATTTAATATAATGTCTTACCATTAAGAATTGATAGTTAACACCTTCAAAGAAATTAAATATATTAAAATCGATAACAATTAACAATAAGTATAGCAAAAGCTAATGGCTGGAACATCTTCACCGTGCAGTTTGGGAAACTTGGCGCCTAGAAAGTTGTCAATCAAGTGTGCTTTGGGGGACACGGCAGCGGTGCGCATATTGGTAATGCGGTGTGGCAACTAACCGGCGAATGCTTCGTATTCCGTGCACCGCCACGTCGAAGGGGTCAAAGGCGTTTAGACTTCAATCCAGCCACTATACTTGACGTATAGGCACACCGACCACACGGTACGTGAGATTGCATTGCTAAAACGATGATATTAATATATTTATGTACTATTATGATGCCATCAAATATAAATAAAGTTGCATTATCAAAAAATGCATGTGATGAGTCAAAATAATATTTACGTCACACTACTATTATTGAAGTATCAGTATATAAATTCTTTAATATTCCACACTCTGAGCTGAGTCGATATGGTTTGAGAATTAAAATTTTTATAACGGAACAAGACATCTTGTATATGTAAAAATAAAACATGATTAACGGTACTGGATGAGGCCAGTTTCGCTCAGCGATTGAGCATCAACAACTATTTAAAAAAAAAAAAAAAATTGGACAAACCTCTGAACAGAAGGTAAATACAACAATCGACAAATGATTTGTATTAGTTGAAAATGTACCACTCTTTATAATTAGAGCGCTAGGTGGATTTTAATGGACGAGTCGTTTGAAATTTAAATCGTTTAGTAAAATATAAGATTCAAATAGGTATGTGATCTAAATAATAACATAAGAGTCTCATTACATGTACATGAGTTATTTACCACTGATATGACACTTGCACCCAAGCATACCAAAGTTGAGCTGAAAGCTACTTCAGCCGACCCAATGGATGAAGTATTGAGTTGATGCAGGATGATAAATAAACTCGGTTTATTGACACGGTGCACATAGGATGCACGGGAATAAAACCAAGCTATTTGAGGATATTTATTCATAAACCAAACTTAAGAGACCACTGTTAGCTATGATGGATGAACATCGCGGTTGAACCTTGAAATCTTTTAAAAAATAATTTAAGACATCGACTGAGGGTGCTTGATGGAATTTCAATATTAAATTTGGATTATTGTTGAAAAATATTTTTTCTGAACCAAAGCAATTTAAAATTAATCCAACAATATTAAAATCGAAGCGAAAGAAAGTTTTTCGTTTGAATACATAATAATATATGATATTATAATTAAAAAATGTAACTTATAATCTGCACACGAAACTTTAACAAAAGGTTTCGCAAAAGTTAAATACTTATGAATATTCTGTAAAACACCATAAAAGTCACCGTAAGTTTTTTAAAAAAAGAAAGACTAAAAACAACTTGAATTGTTTACTAGAGACTGCTAAGCTGAGTTGGATTAAGAAAAATAAAATAAATTGTTCGCAGAGAAAAGTAAGTCGAGAATAAAAGTACATATTGATTTTTGACCTGCGTATATATTCATCAACTTATTATACATCGAAAAGATAATCCATTAGAAATACTTATTTTTCATTCATAGTCTGATTTATGCTTATCCATGTATAATAAGTAATACTTGAACAGTAATTCTATTAATGTCAGTTTTGGATTTAAAATATGTTGAATATAGTCTATTTTATATACATCACATTTCTTGTTACGAAGTATTAGAAAATTAGCTGTGGCACTTTTTCTTTGAAATATTAATTCTTTAATAACTGAACGTTTCGTAAACGAATATTAAAAAAAAGGCAAAATACGACTAATTCTCCAAACTGGTAAAAAACGTTAACAAGCTGTCGATAGACAAAATGTGCAAAGCGACGAAACATGAGATGCGTTTCTGTATATTATGCAGATAGAACACTTGATGCAGATGGTGACAGGTGGCCCACCAGAATTATTATGCTTTACGGATACATATTCCGATATTTTAAAAATACATGTAACAGTTGTATTATATAAAAAGATAAAAAAGAGGTTTTACTAGAGTATTTGAATGTCAAAAAATATGTAATTCTACGAGTTAAGGAGTAGTTTAATTATCGATATTTTTACTAAACACTAATTAGACAGAAAACACATTAATTTCACAGAAAAAATATGCTAAAATTATTTGTTACATTATATATAGGTGCATAAAATGTAAAGTGGATGAACTATTAAATTTCAAAATAGAGGATACATAGAATAGAAAGTTTCATAAAATAAACTTTATTTAGAGTAAACCTGTAGTATAAGTTGTTAAAATGCAGAATGAAAATGAAAAATACTGTGAACAAACTGTTGAAATGGTTGTCGTAGATGCAACATATATACTAACTACATTTTCTAGAGATTTAATATATTAACTTGAATTAGAGATAACGAATGAGATTGGTTTCAAATAATCTGAATTGAAGAATGAATGGGTCGAATTAGTTTTTAGAAGAAAACTTCGAAACGTCAAATGATGAAATTATTGGAATGGCCAGAATAGACATATTTGAAATTTTTTTGTTAACTTATTTATTTTATATATAAATACTCGAAATGTTTTGTGTTAACAGAAATACTGTTTGCGAAAGAGAGAAAAATGACAAAACAGACGGAATACGAAATAAACTAAACAATTTCATAGAATCAACAAAGATAATAATGAAAGCACGAAGCCCGCGGTTTCGCAAGAGAGCACGTGTGGTTTGCAGAAACGAAAAGCATACATCAAAATAATCCTCTTCTCGCTGTTATCTACGTCGGAACTAGATACCACTTTGTTATTTTGTGCCGGGATGGTTGTATCCAGGTATTTTAGTTGCACTTAAAAACCGCAACACTGCTGGTACTGTTAGTGCAAATGCATACTCGTACGAATCGTATCTACGGTATATTGAAATAAAGATGAGAAATATTAAAAGTTCACATTTGCATTAGCGTTTCGATATGATGTTTTTTTTTCATATTATTTTTAAAAAGCATAGTATGTTCGAGTAAATCTTTCAAATTAATGTAAGTTTGATGTTTCAATCAAGTCCAAGATTTATTTTTTAACCTATTTCAGTTCCCAATGTGAAAGTTTACAGAAACCTGATTTTAACTGTTTAACGTCGATCAATTTTTATTTTCACACAGGATAATGTGTAAGGATATACGGATGGTATTTGGAAAGATTTCGTGGTTAGGTAATAGTTCTCAATACGTATCAAATGTTAATTCACACAAACATTGAAAAATCAATGTATGACATCATGAGAGGCAAACATTTCATTGCTATATTTTTATTTCAAATAAATTCTGTATTATTTTGATCATTCACATTTGTGTTCCTACAACGAATTAACCATTTCCAAACGGGTACACTTTGACTTATATAGAATATAGATTATGCGCATGACGGAGAAAGGATAAAAAAGGGTAGTTTTATTATCTAATAATACTCACATAGATTTTTAGCGACGTTAACTTTTTACAATAATCCTATGGGTGCTGGAAAAATTCAGTCTAAAATGAATCATTAAAATAAAAGCTTGGTAAAATCCAAAGGTGAGTTAATACGGCATTAACGGCTGCTATCCAGTATATAGATCCGTGATAGTGTGCATAATATTTAATAGCCACTCCCGAAGAGAATTCTGAATGCATTTATGACAAGTTTTATCTTCTCACGAGTGCTCTAGTGTAGATTTCAAAGACAAGTGCCTCTTAACGAAACATAAACACGAGGGAGAATGCTAGAGTATTTATGAGAACAGTATTGAAATTAAAAGCACATAATATATGAAGACGACTGATAAAGAGAAATGAAACTAATGCCCGCAACAGAAGACACGCAGTACATAATAGTCGATGGAAAGGAATCTATTGATTCAGTTGTATTGGCAGATATGTAATTGGCTTAAAATCTATACCAACTAAAATTAAACCATAGTTTGGTATTATGACATAATAACAGTTATTGATTGCTTATAAATTCTTTTTAAGGACAATGAATTTTGTTCATATCAAATGATAAATCAAATGAATATACAATTATTTGTATATTCATATGAGTCAATAGAAAGCCTAACAACCAAGCATTGAAGTATGAACTATTGCATAAGTATAGAGCACGTTAGTAAATTTATTGATTACAAAAAAGTAAAATAAATAGAACTAAGCAAAATAAGAAAAATATATTCACAAAAAAACGCTGAATATGTCCACCTCTTTATGCAATTCGTTGGTCAGCAAGATAGCTATTGTAAATGGCATCTCACATTATGATAGATACATAATGGTATCGGCCACACAGATCACGAGAGAGCACGCAAGTTTATATCCCTGAGAACTTCAGAATTGTAAATACTGCCCCGTGGAAGGGGAGAAAAATGTTTTAAAATCGACAACAATATTAGAGTAAAGATTGCAAAACAACTCGACAATGTATATGGGTGTATAGTATTAGTACTTTTTTTTACAGCTTAATATAAAAATATTGAAATATGAACTCTAAAATGTTCGCACAGCATTCAAAATGAAAGGCAAGGTTTGCATTTTTTGCTAAACAACACGCCCGCTTCTCGAAGGAGCGAGTGAGTCGCCGTAAAAAATATTCACGATCAGAACTGCGTCTGGCAAATTTCAGAGTGTCGTAAAGCACATGCTTTTGTTTTTTTGCTCCACTTCCTTCGCATACTTCTTAACCAGAAAGCGCGTTTTTTTGCGATCTTTCATTTGTTTTACATAAGAAGTGTGAACTCATTGATTTGGTGGAGAAAAGATAAGCATCCGACTAACGAAGTCGAAACCGATCGAGAAATAGTTTCATACAATAATGATATAAATAACATTACTTTTTTAAACGTTGTAAGTGCAGGAAGGTATCAGGGAAATTATTTGTTTTTCGAAAAAGGAACGGGTTTAATAATATTATATAATATTGCAACTTTATTTGGTGCAATATGATAAAACGGTAATTTTAGAAGCAAGAAACGAAAATCGTGAATAACACATACATGAAGAAATTGTAGATTTCAATATAGGTAATATTATATTACATAGATAGCATCTGCAATTGGATCTGGATACGATAGTAGTAGAAAGCAGATACTTGTATTTATTTTAATTTGTGAAACGAATGAAATGAAACAAAATTTACAGAGCTTTTGAAGGTACTTTTAGTCGAAATTTAAGCTTTTCTCTCATGTTGAAATTAACAGAATTTAACCCGCCTCTCCATTTTTTTTTGTTTTATGTCCGAAGTGTTAAGCCACCCGATTTCGATTTGTTCGCAAAAATCTCGATACGGGTATTCCATGATTTTTTCTCAGTAACATAAAAGCTCGCTGTTCAATATTTGAACCAACCTTTAAAAGCTTTTGCGGGATAAACGTTTTCTGGCATTGAAACGGAATACTAAAACATCGAATTCAATATTCTGAGAATGTTTCAAATATTGGAATAACAAATGAGCGTCATAATGCATGGATATACATTTGTAATGTTCACAACTGATAACGTTTTGCCTCTTATATTGCATTCTGATTACTATATCCTATGAATAAATCTTTGTGCGACAGGAAAAGGAAGTTAAGTATTAAAAATTGAAAAATGAGCTGAGTATGCCAAAATAACTACAAAGTATATAATAGGAAAAGGATGAGTCGAATCAATGCTGCTGAATTAATAAAATTCACGTCTAAGCATTAGATTTCTGATCAAATTTCATACAAACGCAAATCTTGTTTTGGCTCTCCTGAAATGTACCAATTTTAGATTTAACTCCCTTTTACTGATAAAAAAATACTATATTTAGTGGATAAAAATTGTAAGCGGTACGTTGTATATTTAAAAAATATATAGTATTTCCGAAAGAGTCGAAAATGGATTTTCAAAGAGGTTGAAAAAATAGACAATACATAATACAAACAATTTTATCGAATGTAGTCTGAGCTGTACAAATAAGTGTTCAAGTTTCAAAAATGTAAGCATATATTAATAATAAGTGGATATGTCTGTTTCTCCCTATAGATTCGTGAGATGCTTCGTAGAAATTTATTTTGAAAACAAAATTTATAACTTTGTAATTACACATGCTGTGTTTCGCTTAATTGAGAAACATCCTCAGACGTATCGTAAAAATGGCCTTCCAATATTTACGGTCAAAATTTTGGTCGGCCATAAAAAAATACGTATGTACTTAAAATTCAAATAGTTCAAGCAATGAATTCAAAAGATCCTCGCAAGAAAATATTTATTATATTACTAACAATTTCACGGTACTTCCCTATAGGAAAATATTTTAATGTGTGAAGACACAGTAGATAAATAAGCAAAATGCTAAAAATTAGAAGAGATCATATTATTTTTGCCAAGTACGTGCAAAAGAGGAACATATTATTTAAGATTAAATAATTCTTTTAGTAATTTTATGATATCTGTTATAAAAAAGCTTGAATAGCAAAGTAGTGTGGATCAACAGGGATGAAGTGAAAAAAATAATTAATGTTCCGAATATGCCGGCGTGATAAATTTATTATGCTGGAAAGCCTCCACTTCAGAGAACGGTCTTAAGGGTTAAATTCAGTGCTGCAAAAACAGAGCTTTATGCAATAATGTAATTCACAAAGAGAGAGCGAAAGACAACACGTAAAACTTTTAAATATTGTCTTATATTCAAGCTGAGATGGTTGAGATATTTACAAAATCTCATTATAATGGAACACATATTTCAATTCAGATAAAAGTTATTATTATATCAAACAAAACATAAAATACTGAAAAAACATTGTGTCCAAATGAAAATTTAAAAGAATAAAAGCACGAATTACGAATGGGGTGGGGGAAAGATTGGCTTATGTCAAAAGGCCGCACTTGTGGACCAAGATGGCTGCATGTTACACTCCTCTGGCCTAGAGTGGAAAGCTAAAAAGATTTAAATGCTTCTTTTATAAAATTATAAAATAACAATAGGATAAGTAACAAAGTATTAAGTTCAAATTTTTTATCAGGTAGTGATAGCTATTTCGGCTTTGCGCCATCGTCAGAACTATAAAATAACATTTTGAAATTATCTATAGTAAAATAAATACTGAATAAACCACATACAATAATATTTTGACGTTTTTACAGCACACACAAAATTAATAGATTGTATTTTACGCCTACAAAGATGCAGTTTGTGGTGTTATGCTATGGCTTTACAGTCTACAGAAGATATTTTAAATTAAGTTTTCAACAAAATTTTGCCGCTAAAAAAAGTCACAACAATATTGCTAACATGTAATAGAATTAACACCAATTTAAAATCATGCATGTGGAAGCAAGATGCAATATCAACCGGGGAAAGTGGCAGTTGAAGAAAAAATATGTGGGCACTCGGAAAAGGCGGTTTCCTGCGGTAGTGGCCGGCTCTCGCCTCCGCCTACTGGGCAGCTCATTCACAAGAAGTAGTGACGCAGTGAATCTGATTGTGGGCGGGTTGAAAACTCAAGTGGATTACTATTACGCATCTATTACCGCCTAGACGAGTGGGCAAATATGCGTGAGTGACAAATTGTTGTATGCAAGAGGTCTTTATATTTAAAACTAATATTGTTCATCAATATTACATATTTACGGTTCCTTTGAATAGAATCAATTGAAATCATAATAATCGACAGTCTTTAAAATTAAAATGTATAGATTGAATATTTAAAATACAGCCAAACATTGTGAAAATGAAAACGTATTTTTAATTTCGGTTGCGTAGCGGAGTATGTATCACTGTTGGGCTTGTGTCCAACTCGGTTATGCGGTCATCCTAAATTACATAGATTTTCGGATTTTGGAAATCGATTTAAGGATTTGTATCCAAAGTTTTGGATGTATAAGGGGTTTTTATTATTTTCCGTAAACGATGCATAAACAGAACTACTAGCTATCTGCTATAACATTCCTCATCTGATCCTTCAATTCTTACATAGTTGTAATTAAATTGCAAAGTATATAAAAGCACATTGGATGTGGGAAAGTGTTTGTGACAAAACTGATGTGTATTTTCCGTAGTGCAATTAAAATTGCAAAATGTTTGTTATTCGGAACTATACAAACGTTACAGAGAGATATTTAGTATTTAAGCGACATAATATTTTATAGTTATACAGAAAAAATTAGACATTTAGAATAAAAAAAAACATACATAACTTTTGACTATGTATGCTATAAAGAAAAGAGGATTTATAACTTGTGTACAAGGAGTTTTTCAATGTGTTAACCTTTACTATATCATGTTAACTATATCTTCTAAAAAAGGTTTGATTCGATGTTCATAGTAAAGATACATTTTTTTGCAATCCTAGATCTATGCCACTAACGCGAATATTCAAATGAATATTTCAAAATGATTTGAAAAAAAAAACGTTTTATAATTGACGACCTCTCATTTACATGTGTTTTTCTGCATCTTGCGTAGGTGAATGTACAGTCACATGTGTATTTGTACACTTCAAAGTTACTTAACTAATTGGATGAATTTCTAGGCGGAGAGTTTAATTTAATTTTAAATCAGATAATTTTAAGTTAGTATCAATTAACTTGTTCGAGATATCGTATAAGTGGAATTCGTACTAAATCGTTGACGAGTTTTGATTAGATTTTTACGTTTCTTTAAAAGCATTATGCACGTCTCTCTTTGGTTACTCAATAGATGAGATAGTGAATCCGTTTGATAATCAAATTGAGAAATAAATTGATTAAGTTAACCAATACGGACCCATGCTATACACACATGCATTTAAGATCAATGAATGAAATGTAAAAATTGAGCGCGAGAGGATTTTTAAAAATATCATTTAAAAATATCAAACACATTTTTCGCACATTTATATTAAATTATAAAGGAACAAGTATCAAACTTGCAACTATTCCATTATTATGAAACACATTAATGAGAGACACGCATATTAGAAATTTACTCGCAATTTTGATTGATTTAGTACAGCGGTAGCCAAAATGGTGGTCCGCGATATAATTTTGGTGGTCCGCAGGGAAATCTGAAATTATTTGAATTTTCTAATCCACAGCAAACCATCCCAAAAAAAAAACATCTGAATCTCGTAACACGTCTAACGTTCTAGCCCGTTACATGACATAATACTTCAGTTGGCGTGATAAAAGTGCGGCTTACGGACGTGGTTCAAAATAAAATACATTATAAAGGTGGGTTTGTTTGTTTTTTTCTTATACATGTATGATCTTAAATCTTCACAATGTATATATTTTCTTTTATTCAGCATTTATTGAACTAAATTGATTTTGACTTTTCTAAATCTCTTCACTTTTTTATTTTAAATTCAAATATATTAAGTCCACGAGTGAAAAGAAACGGTACATCCACCACATCAGCAATGTTTAATACTTAAGTTTTTTGTAACAATTTTTGTTTAATTAATAAAGTTTTTATAATTTAATTATAATTAATAGTTATATGTAATGAAATATGTGCGTTTTATGTCTTCTTTGGTCACATTTTTCCAATATATAATACTTAGCATAACAATTTAGCACAATAATTCAGTTGTTGGTCCGCTGGATTAAAATTATGAGTTTAGTAGTCTGTCAGCCAAAAAGTTTACCGACCGCTGATTTAGTATGTACGTAAACATGTGCCACGTAAAAATCAATCAAATTTGTTCGGGAAAACAATTTCATATAATTTCAATTCTCTTCTCAAATATAGAGATATATTAAGTTTGCAAATTTCACAGATCTAATAGGTACCATGACAATGTAAGTATAATAGACTGGAAATAAAGCACCTTACCTTGACAACATATTGTTCATAATATGATTAATATTTATTATTAAGAATAATATTTAAAGTATTGAAGGATAGGCATTTGATTTCTTTGTCTGCTACTTCCCTAAAAATTTATTGACTCTTTGTAATGCTGATATTATTAAATGTATTGTAAGGTCAACCAGTCCAGTTATAGGTTAATTTTATTAAATTATTCAAACCTACAACGCACTACATACAATATATATTTTCAAGTAGACAGAATTTATTTATGACATTGCCAACCGAATATGGTGATCTTTTTTATACGGCTCGCAATAAATTGAACAACACAATATCAATGTAAAATAATTATTTTTATATCATGTGAATTTCTGTCGTATGCGGCACTCATGACTTGCATATCGTTTGTATACAAAGCGTGTGGCACAGGTAAGTGATAATAAATAATTACCAACAGGACGTTTATAATAAAAGTTAAAATGAAAATAATTGCGCTCTATTTTATGGGTTTTAAATGATATGTAATATACTTGAATGACAACAATCGATAACTATTGGTAGGGTTGCCAGAAACTTTGAGCAATGATACGGAATGTTGTTTTATCAAATGTATAAAAATCATTTCTTACCGAAACTGATAACATGTTTAGTCAACTTTTCGCATACGTGCATACAAACTAAATCACTTTTAAGACGTTAACTGTCAATTATTGCTGGAAAGGTATTATATATATAATACGTATATCAAAAAACATTTATTTTTATTTTTTACTAATTCCATTATTTTATTTAGTCATCAAAATCATAGAGACAAAATTGTGGAATTATAAGTACTACTTTAACAATAATCACACTAGCTTGTTACGTTCAAAGATACTTTATACTTTAAGCTACAACGGAAAATATTCTCCCATTAGTAAAGATTAGACTTGGGATATATTGTATAAAGGTTTTAATCTGTGAAGCACAATTCAATGTCTTGAATAGTTGGTGTTATTATTCGACTATCTTTGACGGCGAGTTTCTTTATAGATATGGGACACCAGAGAAAAATACGCACATACGGTACTTTTGGTAACACTAACTTCTGCTAAACTTAAAGCCAGCGTTACTATCTAACACAGATTGATAATTAAATTATGTAATTGCTTTATTAAATTATTGAAATAACTTGTGTCTTTGAATTTGAATTTTCAACACCTGCGTAATGAACTAGGCGCCAACCGCCGATTTTATCTATTGATTTTTATTTAATGATTCAATTTTGATCCAATAGCTTAAGTGTTGCCACTATTGTACTTTGGATGGGATGTAGTAATACGAGTACTAGACGAAGCATACGAAGAAAAGCTGAGAGGGGTGTCGTAAGCAGTGGGTGAAATAAAATGTTTTTTTTTTTATTTGTAGAAAGACGTTAGGTATATTAATATACTTATATAAAACACAATGTGTAGTTGCATATTCAACATATTATATTACTTTCAAGTATGGAAAAAACTAGAGTAGGCAACAAACGAAAGATTTGTGTGTTTTACGCGACGGAATTATCAACATCGATTAATGTCAATGAGGATAAGAAATCGAATAATTATTGATAATGCAGATGAGTTTGAGTAAAGCTAGTGTTGAAGATAGTAAGAAATGTTTGTTTTTGTGAGTTTATATTATTTACTAATAGAGGAGTTGGGTAAATAATTTAAAAAAAATATAGGAATATGATTAAGTAGTTGGACATTAAATACATTTATCACAATATTTTCATAAAAAAGTGTTGAGTGCAAACATTATATATCAAAAAAACAATATCCGAAATCGATAGTGAATTTTTTCCATCATATACTATTACTCAATGAATTGAGTACGCCGACAGAGTCGTGGGAATTGTTTATCTTTTTTTAAGAACCTTTTAGTTGGATAATAAAATATATTACGAAACGTTACGGTAAAAGTCGTACAGATGATGTTCACTTGCAAGCGGCATTATGAATATTAGCATAACCTTGGAAATGTTGTTCATTAATATTGTGCACTCAGGTGTAACAAAAAATTTGAATAGCATACAAATCACACAAGACCACCTGTACGAAGTATCGATTTGATTGTGTTCACGTCAAGGCTCTATATAGACAAATTAAGGTCATTAAAGTACCTAAGATAAAAAATGTCGTGGCTTTTGATTTGTATGACCAATCGAGACAATAACATTATGACCTAATTAACACAATTGACACTAAATTAAATACTATTGATTACTAATTAGAGTATTATAAATACGATCATCATGTATAAGGGACGTTTGGATTGGATTTATGGATATGTACGCATGATAAGCCATGCGTGTTCATCAGGTTTTTAAGGTGTCCTGAAATTTTCACTCTTTTCCCGAAATCCAGTTCGCTTCATAAATTATTTATATTTAAATTACTATTTGTTTTTCAGGAATAATTAAACTTTAATAACGTTCAATAATATTATTTATTGTATGAATTTAATATAAGTAATATTTTTAATGAAATTAATTTTAACTCATTCATTTGCTGGATAGTATTGAGAATTAATAACTAGTGTATTTCTCAGATGACGATTTTAGGAAAGGTAAGAATCATGACTGTCAAAAACGGTCGTGCATACGAAGAAGCAAGGATTGATAAAATTGAATGTACTCAGAATTAAGAACCATGCATAATGTTTTCATTAAAATTTATATAGTGCTTGCATAGCCAAGCGTGCCTGATTATAAAAAAGACTCATTTTCATTGTGCCGTCAAAGCAATAATGTGGAAGATACCATGAAGAAATGGGTCGGAAACCGTTGGCTATAATATTTTTTTTGCAGTTACGTATTCTCACTTGGTGTATTAATAAATACGAAAAATGATGAACAAAATGTAAAAAGACAATTGAATTGTGTGTTATGGTATAAAAATGCCGATTCCGTAGCAGAGTGGTAAACGCCGTTATATTCGGTTGCGTAGTCAAGAGTTGAAAACATTGAATGGATGGTTTTTTAACGATCGATTTAAGGATTTTTATCTAAAAGGTATATATGTTTGTGGTGCTTTCATTTCAACTCATCCACCATCTATCTGATACTGAAAAAGAAACGCGGAGAATGCGACTAGCTAACTTATTGTCAATTCCTAATCCATTACTTATATCCTTGCTCTCTCCTCTATTCAGAGGAGCTGACCTAACTCCCGTTGAGTAAATTTCTGTTTTGGATCTCTATATGACGCAAATTGGCGGCAAAAGTCTGAATTTAGGTAGAGACGGAATATTTTTTGAGTAATTCTCTCACTAAAGAATATCGTTCTTCATATGAAGACTTATTTTTAAATTCATTTATCCCAAAGCAATATGCAACGAGTTGTTCCTTAATATAACTATTTGAAAGCTAATAAAAAAAATACATTAGGATTACGGTAATGATGTGAAAATTTTGTAATAATTTACAGTACTATTGATTTGGTTCTTTCTAATTTTATGGTTGAAAGAACAGAATCAATAAATATTGAGCATTTCAATTCAAATACAAAACCTGATGTATTTATATGTTTAGGCAGATGTGTGATTTAGGTTTAAGTTGCCTAACTCTGTCCTAACAGTGTGGTCATAAATTCAATTTCCGTTCCGCCTTTTGACGCAAACAATTCAGGCTGGTGGTGTATTCATGTGTACTCGGTAACATGTGTAATCGCTTCCCAAATGACATCATACTGTAGGTAAATATACACCACAGCACAGGTAGATCTCCTTTGTCATTTTGATGTAGAAAAATAAAATAAAAAGTCATCTCATCAGGAAATCAAACGGACTGACTCGTAGCACGTAGCGCGAGTTGATTTGAATTCTATCCAAAACTATGCATTAAATCTAAGTCAATTCATTTTTTAAACACTTATTATTAGACATCTACATGCTAGACCATAATATAAGATGAATTGTAACTATACAGATGATTTTAAAATCGTTCAATTTTCAAATATAGTAATTATTATATTTGCCATTTTCGAACCCGTGTGGGTGGGTCACTTGAATGCTGTTGGGTTTTCATCGGCATGAATTGCGTGGTCAAGTGTCAAGAATTTACAGACAGAATCTTTCAGCAGTCTGAAGTCTGAAAATGCTTCGTAAGAGGTGCAACAAGTGCCACAACTACCAACATAACCGGTGGAATAGCAAAGTTATCGATTTTAATTTTATAGTAATCATGAATTTCTATGAAGCTACCTCCGAATTCATCGAAACTATGAAACTTTCAGTGGTTTATTTTACACTCGATTTAGGGATTGGTATACGAAGTCATGGATATTTGTGATATATTTATTCCTATCTTTATATCCAATCGTGAACGGGATGAAGAGAGAGATTAGCTGACTACTGGTCTTTTCCTAACTCTAACTAATCTTTCTTTCTTTACCCTTTCGAAGTGGTTGAGCGATGACTTATAGCCATTATCGTAAAACTAAGTTCTGTTCAGATGCTCCATTAGGAGGCCATATGCTTCCTAACGGGTTTTAATATATTTCGTCAAAAAATTAGTAAAACTTCTCAGGTATTGTTACCAAAATTTACTTGGAGCTGTGAAAATATTTTCGATAAACTGTTTTATAAAGTCAGTTTTAAGTACTGAAATATTATTTTTCTGCTTTTTTGAGGGACGTCTTGTTATTATATTTTTCGGATGTGGCCTTGGCTCTAGCGGTAGTGAGTGTCCCAAATTCGTTTATCACGCACTAAATAATAATTATCAAAACCTGTATTAGATCCCTATCACTTCTAATACCTAAGAATTATTAATATTAAAATGTCGGTACACTTGAGCAGTGCTGCACATGTACTAAAATACTCCAGTAGCTATAAAATCGGTATGGTATAAATGTAAGAATTGAAATGACATAGAATAGGAGAACTTTAAAATACAAAATAATCTCATTAATATAACATATCGTCTTATTATTAATACTATTGACTGAGCTACTTGATAAACTAAGAAAAATAAATAGTCAGTTTCAGCAATTTCATAGCATATAAGACAATTTATATTACAATATAATATATTCAGGTAATCACTTTTAAGGTGGTAACTGTAAATTCTTGGTGGAAAGACATTATATTTTAAAAAATAAAACACAATTCATTTGTACTACTTCCACATATTTAAATATGTGGTAATACATAAATATAATTTTAATAATTACATACATTTCTACAAATTGAAAAAAAGGTTATAACTTTCTAATTTAATGTTTTTTTTCTACGAATTGTTAACTAACTAAATACAAATATATATATACATAATTTGACATGTTACCAATACTTATTTAATTTGGTCTTAATTGAAGTGAAAAATTAACTGTCTTTTTCTCTGTAAACACAGATGTAATGTACACGTAATGTTTAAAATAAAACAATGTTTTAATCATTATTATTTAATGAAATCGAGTTACTTTTAAGATAAAATATAGACGGAAATTTAGGAATATTTAAATTCAGTTGCAGGAAGACGTGTGGTAATAATTACCAAGTATGAAACGCCAATGTTGTATTGATATATTATAGTATTAAAACGTAATATTAATGCGAGTAACCAGCCGGCGTTGTAATTTTCATATATGAAATTTGTCTAATGTGATAGAAAATGCTACGCAGGTAAGCCACTGAGCAGTTTTGTATGCTAATGGAAAACGCAATATTTAAAGAGACAATGCGGTCGTGATACACGACAAAGGAAATAAAACAAAGCAAAAAATGCTTTGACCTTTACCCATTTATGTGAAATGTAAAACAATTTTACGACTCTAGAGCTTTGGTGACATTTGGATGTAATGAAAAATGCAAATGTCCGCTCCACTTTTATTTTACAGGTAATATTTACGACTTTATATTGTACTACAGCCACAATACGCAAAGGATTTCAAGGTTTTAACTTTTTAAACGAACACGATCATGGATATAACGAGACGATTAAAGAGGTCAGTAATTTCTAGCATCTATAAGTGAATTTGGGGAAAACGCCGAGAAGATCAATTATAAACATTACTACATATTAGTTGTTTTGGTCAAATTTCAGTCATTTTCCAGAAAAGCGAAACTATACTTTATTCAAATTTGGATTATTGAGATTTTGTACACTTCCATGTATTTTGTCACTAACGACCCGGGTTTCGCCTTTCGGCATCTTCAGGCATTCGAGCACACGAATGGACTCGAACTGAAGATGCCGAAAGCGAAACCCGGGTCGTTATGACAAAATACATGGAAGTGTACAAAATCTCAATAATCCAAATTTGATATTGAAATTCCATCAAGCACCCTCAGTCGATGTCTTAAATTATACTTTATTCATATATCGACTCCGCCATCACGGGGCAAGAATATATTTTTTAAAATAATAAATTTCGAATTGAAATATACATGTTTCACACACACCGAGCCCATGTTTATCTCAACTTAAGACTATACGCCAAGGGGTAGCAATATATTGGAATCCCTCTCTAAGCCTTTGCAAGGTAAAAACATTTATATCTCTATATCAAATTTGAACTGTTGAGATTTTATACATTTTCATGTATTTCGACAATAAAGACCCGGGTTTCGCCTTTCGGCATCTTCAGGCATTCGAGCACACGAGTGAGCTCGAACTGACAATTCAAATTTGATATTATAACTCCATCAAGCGCCCTTAGTCGATATCTTAAATTATTTATATTTATCATTTATAAATTATAATGAATCTATTGATATGCATAGAGTAAAAGGTCATTTTGCCTTTCAGAAACTCCATAAACTGTATATGCAAGAAACCTCCAGTGACTTCACTGGGTATAACATTTTCAGAAATAAATTGAATTAAATAATCTACAATTATTCATTTTATGCATACTTGAATGTGTCAATCAAATTAAACTGAGCAAATGATCAAAAAGAAAATGCATGTTCTTCGAAGTTGTATCTAGACTTGCCAACCGTTACAGATTGAATCGGATCGTCCCGAAATGGAAATAACGCGGTCGGCTTATCATTGAAGAATTATTTCACCCGCATACAGCTATTAACTAAGAAACTCCAAATACATACTCACAAATGAGTGTCGAGAGTCGTAATTTTAAAATTTTTGTTATGGCCATACATATCTCAAAAATTGTTGAAAATCTTAGTTGTATCTCATTTTCCAATATGCTTTGTTACGGAATTACAACTACAGTGATCATTTTTTATCATATATTATAAAAAAATGCATCGCCCCTATTTTGGCTATCGACCTAGAAAGAGTAAAATTGACAATCTCCTCAGGCACGGCCGGCCATTTGACGTAGTATTGTTGGATAATATGTACAGACTACACACATAATTTATTGTCTGTCTCAGCGAGAGATTAGAACAATATTGTATCACGTTTGAATTGCTAATTGATTGTTAAATTTCTACCGATTATCGTTAATGTCTAGCAAATTAGCTTCGCCACACCTGGTCAATAAAATATTCCATTAAAAGTTCCGTCAAATTAGCTATTTATTACCCTAGTGAAACACAATGCCTTCATAAATGCTTTGTTATTATAATATAACCCAAGCACAAATAAAAAACGATAAAAAATCATTAGCCATAGCGAGAAATAGACGAAAATTTACATGTTTACAGTTTGCAGCTTATAAAAATATTTTTAATGCAGTGAGTTCTTCTGAACAGTGGCATTACGTATTCAATACTTATGTACAAAGAATTGAAAACAAAATAATGGTCTCTTAAATACTAGTGTTAAATTTACTTTAAAAAATCCTTGAAGGAGATAAACCTATTGTGTTTTCTATGCTGACATCATATTGTTGCGAAATATTTTCATATATCCATACATTTAATGAACAGATAATATAACACATACTTAATATTTTTTAGGTTACCATAAATCATTTTCTATCATACATTTTTAATGTTTTTATTTCTGTAATTTTATTTGTAAAAAGAAAAAAATAAATACAGCACAAAATAGCCGGTTTCAACGTTTGGTGTAAACAAAACGTGTGAAATGAAATTGATAACGGATGATGATGGGTCATAATCGTGACTCAGTTGACACGATAGCTTCGGAAATTAAAAACTATCTGGGGATTCTCAGGTTAGCAGTACAACCGCGACATGGGGGGGATCAGTATTCATGGGGGAAAACAATTCTCCGCCCAATCAGTAAGTAAAAATTTAACGATTGAATGTTAACCGTATAATATTTCTGGGTAAAAATGTATATTTGTTTTTCTTTTATAAACGTGTCATTTTATTGAAACAATTGCTATTTTATATAAACTTGCCTCTTTATAGAAACAGCTATTTTTTTAAAAAAATTGGCTTTAATTTTGATATTACACTATTTTCATGGTACTTGAATATGAACCAACACACTGATATGTATGTATAGCAAAGTTGTATGGACTTTATCTACATATGACCTATTATAGAGAGTAACGTAAAAAAAAAAGAAAAGAACCTTAATATTGATAGATGAGCTTAATTATGGCCAAGACAGTCAACTATGTCCAGATTACAAAAACTGTGTGTAGTCAATGTAATAAATTACTCAGTTTTAAGGTGTTAACTGTCAATTCTTGGTGGAAAGACATTATATTTTAAAAAATAAAACACAATTCATTTGTACTACTTCCACATAGGAGAAGTACAAATGAATTGTGTTTTATTTTTTAAAATGTAATAAATTCCGCTGAATGGAGGCATATTCTTCGTATATTTGCCACAAACTGTTGGGCAGACCTAGTTGCCTAGTATCTCCTGACAGTATACGATAACAATTGGCTTGAGGTACGGGAGATCGACTGATAAAATGAAGTATTTTACTTAGGGTAACACTAAGCCGTTTTGAAAGGAGTGATAAAACAGTTGCAACATAAAAAAAATATAGGGAGTTTTCTTGCATCGTCATGGCGATGATTTTTCAATTATTACTTTGAAAAATATATCGTTTTATTTATTTCGATAGCCATACATTGACCTAGTTGGTGTACACAGTCATAAAGTACTCATCTATTAAGGGAAGTGTTAAAGCACGCAGGCCATCGCGTGATCTGTGACCGTTGTATCGATTGCGATCAAGCAACAAAACGACTCGCGGGACAGCTTTTCATCGAATAGAAAATAAAACAAGTGGACATAATGCACTCACAGCCCACTCCTTGAAAAACATCACTGCTCACATTTATATAAAAAAAACGGGAAATTATATCCATAATAAATTTTGACTTTGATGGGTCCACAAAGTAATGAATGAACACAAATTCAATTGTTCTTGGAATCGAATTTTTGGATGTCCATGAATTAATTATATTAAATAATTTCATCAGTTTTTATCTTCGTGACAATTTGAGTAATTATCGCACAGCATCCCAAAGAAGAGTTTTAATATGTGATATAAGCAAAACAATAATAAAAATATATATTTTGATCACTTCTTCCACTTTACATTATCCTCCCAATGTGGTTCATACGCACTCCTGGCATTTTTAAAGAAGTTGTGTATCGAGAACTGGTTATAGCTCAGTCGTTCAAGCTTTTTCATCGGAGAGGGTAACGAAAGGATTGGATAAGGAAAAGTCTTGTGGCTATCTTCCGCTTTCTTTATGAGCCGTATTTCAGGACCAAAGTGGGACGGATGAAAACTTCATAAAAATCCAAGCAATTTATGTGACTTTTAAAGGTGCTACCTGTTAATTCTTGGTGAAAAGGCATTATATTTTAAAAATAAAACACATTTATAGTACTAATTCCACATGTTTATAATGATCAGGAGCGGTTTCGCTCATCACGAGCATTGTCAACTGATATCAGTTGATACCACTGATATCATTGTAAACATGTGGAAGAAGTACAATTTTTTTATTTTATTTTTAAAATACCATGTATGTGAGTTTAGATTCCTATATTCAGACCAGTGAAGAAGCCTAAGACCATTGACTCCTCGGTTACATGGTCAACAATAATCTACAACTTGAATAACAATAGTGACTTTAAGTTTTTTTTCTGTTCTATTAAGGATTTAATAGTAGCCAGTATTAGATAATTCTAATATTCTGTAATATTTTGTATAGTAATAAACATTCTGAAACGGAATTGATATTTCTTTTTAATAAAAGAAATATCAATTTCGTTTCAGAATATTAATATAGTAGTTGATATTGTTCACTTGCCATTAATACGCAAACTACAAAATACCACTACCGCATACACATTTAAATACAAACGTTTATAACGAATAATGATTTAATGAAGACATTAAAATAACCGAATGGTCATGGAAATGGTTTTTAAACAAGTAATTTAATATTGAAACCCTATTAAGAGCATTACAATTCGTGTTTAGCAGTCTGCATTATAACTCACTTATTTTTTAATAAAACGTTATTGAATCTTTACGAAATATGCATAGTATTTACCGTTTTAATTTACTGTACCGTCACTTTGGTCACGTACCCATAATATTTAAATTGCGAAACAAATTGAAAAATCTCCGATAAAAGGTGCAGTCGATTTGGTCTGGCAGAATAAATCGTGATGATGATGACTTTCATACTGCTATACCTTCGTAATAAATAATTAATAATAAATACTATTAAGCATTTAGGTTATGTTTAATAGTTCTGACTTACAGTTTGGTGTATTAGCGATAGCGATGTATTGAAGAAATATTCGGTTCCTTACCTGGAATAAAAAGAAAATATTAATTATAAATATTGGTGTGAGATTATTCAATTATAAGAAAATAATCAAAAAATAGTAAAGTGCTTAAACATGTTGCAATGTAACCACTAATATAAAGATTTAACAAGATATGATGTATGTTTTAATTATCAATTTCCATCTTGAAAATATGATTCAATCATTGAATACGTTAAATATTTGGATGTTTTTTGTCAACTCTTTCGAACGGTAAATGGGTTAATCCAGATGAATGTGATAATTTCAAGTCGTTAAGTACTTCCTTCCCGAGTTACTTTCATGTTACCATGTGCTGGATATGTAGAACAGACTTAATGTAAAAACTCAACTATGTATTGTAAATTATGATAATTAAAACTAAAAGAAACGGCCATTAATCGTTTTCGATACATTGGTAAATTTTTGTGTGTTGTTTTAACAGACTAAACATATATTATGATGCAAAATTTTGTACATATCCATTATATATTAAGATAACAATAAATATGTTGCTTTTTTAGTGCGATTACAGCACCTTGTTTGCAATAGATGAGTTGTGACAGCATACTAAAGAATGATTTTCAATCGAAATACCATTGGTTTAGGTAAACAGTAAAATTGAAGGACACCACGGCCTCCAATCAAACTGATTTTAAAGATAAAAAAGCATTGTTAATTTTAATAAAAGCGATAATATGTAATTCAGAAGAAAATATAATTTTAATAGCAAAACTGCCTGCTAGGCGAGTGTTATAGGAAAGGTATTTTAACATAACCGTGAACTTTTTTTGTAATTTCATTATAGATTTTTCCGTGAATGAAAGCGAAAGTCAGAATTTTTACAACCCTGTTTCGCACAATCTGTCAATAAAATTGTATGCTTAGAATAATGTTTATTTTGTGAACATATTTAAGGAGTCGATATCTGAAAACTTATTCGCGATGTAATTAGTCATATAAGAAGATATATAAATCTAAATATATTTTTATTTATCATTATCTATAAAGGAAATCACGCAGCTTTAAGTAGAAGCACTCTTGTGTTCTGATGGTAAAATTGTTTCATTCCAGGTGGCGCTGTTGATCGCATAATTCGAATTGAAAGTTACATTATTTTGTAAAATAACACTGGCAACATTCGACGAGGCGAAGAAGCGTATCATGTGTCAGTTGGCATCAACAAAAAATTATTTCACCATTCGCGTGCGTAGTGTTTTCTTTAGAAGAGTTTATCCCACACAAAACTTAAAAGAAATAATTGTGTTTTTATCATTTAGAAAAACTGTTATAAGCCGACCTAATTTGTAGGAATTACATAAAACGTAATTTCTTCTTCGTCTTCAATGATCTTTCTCTAGAACGGCTAGATAAGTTGGGTAATCTGAATTTGAGGAAATTTAATATATATGTTCAATAAATTGAAATGTTAAATCGAGAAAAATAAATTATAATTTAACACTATAAAAATTATTGTATACTTGTGCTTTCTAGAAACATATGTGTTCCGTAAGTATTTAAAAAAGCATCTTTATAAAATTAAATTCATAACTTTGCCATTTGACTGGTTGTGTAACTAGATGAAATAAGTATTTCGGATCTTTGAAAAATCTATAATACTAAATTTACTATTAAAACCATAATATTATGATTACTTATTTTTTGTATCGTTGAATCTTAAAAATTATCAACTCTAAATATAAACTTTCATTACTCATTCAATGAACGCTAGTTTACCACATATAAATTAGGAGTCAGAGGGAATTTCTGTGGAAACAGAGTAAAACGTTGGGATTTATTATTTGGATTCAGAATAATTATTAACGATGGTTTTACTGCTTAGGGATTTGAAACACACTGAGCATGACTCAATACTGCAGGTATGCCATTACATATAATATTTTGCGCGTTTGCGTTATGAGTTATCCTACCTCGGAAGGAAAGTGGTGATTACTGGAACACTAGTAACGCCTGTATACGGTATAAGACGATAGTTTCACAATACCGCTGTATCTAAACAATAATAACACATAATTAGAGATCAAGAGAATGTTGTAAAAGTGATGCATTTTAAATTATGTGATATTAAACAACATATTTACGTTTTTCATTGTATAACATATTAATTTAAAACTTTGTTTATTAATAATAATCTAGTATAACGTGAAAATTTCCTTTGTTGAGTTGATGATGCACACTATGTAGATTTTGAATTAAGAATTTGGATAGCGGATAAGGAGAATTTTGAATACAAAATGTCGATAAGAATATTGTTTGACGAAATCACGTCAATGCGGTAGTTATTATAAAAAAGTTTAAGCTTACAATGACGAAAAAGGTTCGTGTACTTAGTTTGAAAATCGATCAATCTTTATGTACAAAAGCTTTTTTACGATTCATTGTTGTGTAATACGTTACAAGACAATCCCAAATCTGGTATGCAGGAAAGGCTTATAATATGTAAAAAAAATCAATATTGAATCGTAAAATATTTTCAATACTTAATATAACAGTCACTTATGTCATTACAAATTTGTTTGATCAAATCGACTATGTGATCCAACGATAGATAAATGACACTTTTTGCAAAATAAAATGCAAAAGAACGAAATTTGTCGACTCTTATTCAAATTTGTAACTATAAATTAAACGACAAATCTTTTTTTTAATAACGGTATTTTGCTGCCACACACATAAAATAAAATTTTATGAGACATTACCCATATACGGTGTTAGAATTTCGAAACGACAAAAAATATTATAGGGTAGTTACATGTTTTGTTTGCTTCCTACACTGGTGGACTGGAATTAGATCCAGAGAAAGTATCTTCCCGCATCTTTGTTAGATCAGATTACACATTAATAATCAGACATTATTCAAATAGATAAAAGTGAACGTCATCAAATTTTAAGCAGTTACCAGTAGTTATTAATGCGAATGGTGAGTCCTTCTTTCCAGGCCCAGTCACGTACTAAAAAAATTGATGGAATATAATCAATACATTTGATATCCATAAAGATAAACGAAACGTTTATTTATTAGAATGCTTCTCGAAGAAGCGAAACACGTGTATCACTATTAATAAAACAAGTGGAAAATAAAAGTAATTTATTTTAACATATCAAGTAAGTAACGCTTATGATAGATACAAAAGATGTTTGAACATAATAAAATATACTGTATTTGAGTTCATCGCAAGAACAGCAGTAAAGGTACACAAGAGATATGTTTGACAAACAAATAAGTATTCGTAAGGGGTTTAACCTAATTGTTTTACCTCTTAAAGCTTATGAGGACAATCATGATTACTTCAGTCTTAGCAAATACGTGCTGGAAAGAGATATACAGTGGTTTTGTATGTACCTGAACTCAAAATAAATAAACCAGACACCACTTAGTTTTTGTAGATAAAAATAGATTTAGGGGAATAGATAACATAACAGATAACAAAAAAATATTGTGGGCAATGGGGTGTTGATAGTTCCGCTTACGAGCTTTAAGATTTAACTTCAATTTTTGAAAACAAGAACGAGATAACCAACAGCATTAGCCGTTTCTGCAACTTTATATTATAAATATACTTAGCTTACAGAGGCGGCGCGGCGCGTCTCTGGCTTTGCTGTCGATAAAGTAGAAAAAAAATTAAGCCATTTTTTCATTGCCACAAAGAAAATTTCATATGCAAAGTAACGAGGCGTGGAGACCGCTAGATAAACAGTCGATGGCCAAATCTCCAGCTGAGGGGAAAAAAAACAACCAAATTACGAATTATTTCACCGCGAATAAATGACTAGCCAAAACAAAAAAATTAGTCACACTTACGGCAGTATATAAATATGATTACTATGAATGGTATATTTTCACACCGCAAAAAATCAACCTCGCAGACACACGTTTATTGGGTTAGGTTTGTTTAAGACTTGTTAAGGAAGATAAAATTAGTAATAGGTTTTCAAAATAACTACTGAATCCAAAAAATCGTATTATCTTTTGTAATTATATTATAATGATGTATGTGTCTTATATTATAATGTCATATTTAACTCATTGAACTATTGTAGTTACTTAGCACAAGAATAAACACGTGTTTTCAAAAGATTGACTAACAATTTCATAATGCGTACGTACAGTTGATCAAGTCAATTAATCAATTTATTATTCGCATTATTTAAAAAGCCCTTTTTCCTTAACTGGATAATCACTTAGAATAAAGATACTGATTGATTTCTAAAGAATTTTTTGATAATTAAAAATATACCTTATTATGAATATGAATGGTAATATTTATTTATAGATAAAATGTTTTTTTTTACTAGAAGCTGAGTGTGTTGTATTGACAGGAAGTTTAAATCGCGAATGATAATTGACAATATATATTCTGTCAAAACTCCATTAATTCGCTTGGACAAATAACGCATTAAAACTCCGTGTTGTCTTTGCGATCCCAAACTGGAGGAAGCATTCGCATCACGTATTTTATGAAAATTTGTTTTCTCGGCTAAGTCTCCAGGCTTTGTGGGAAATACAAACAATGTGTTATCTACAGCCGAATCGGCCATTGTGTTTCGATATTTACTTACCAGAGAAGACCATAAACAAAAACGGAGGCGGCGGATTTGCTGGCGCAGATGCATTTCGAAAAGTGCGATTTATAGATTCGCAAGAGATCGTCGCTTATTTTATTGCACGCCGATTTCCGGCATCGTTCGACTGAAAACTGGTAAATTATACAACGGGATCAGTTAAATCAGAAAACTTGGCATATTGCTAGTTATAATCGTTCGTCAGTTCACTTCTTTTATAGGTCATCACAAATTTCTTGATAACATCAAATATAACTACCTACATTTCAGTTATTTCTCTCGATGTATCACGAAAGCAGTTTTGATAATTAACTAATGCAAGTAAAACAAAGATTACCACGTTTCTTAGAAATATGGAGCGCTTTTGTGACAGTTCTAAGAAGCTTTCAAGCGGCATGGAAATGCTTTGATTTAGGAGTGGGTTGGTGGCAGTTCCAGGTGATAAATTTACTAATGATAGCATTATATAAATTGAATACTGTTTACCATTATGTGTGTCTTCTTACTGACACAAGAACACCTAAAACTAAATAAGTGTGTTAGTTTATTAAATAATCAAGCAGTTAACTCGCAGAATTCTTTTACAGTGTGCTACAAAATAGTATATAAGAATATTTTAATGAAATTGCTTGTGGTAATTGTACATTATACTAGTTTACAGCAATTTTAATGTTAAACAATGTAATAAAACGAAAATTCATAAAAGTAGCAATACTTTAGGGAAAACGTAAAAGTACCAGAAGATCAAAATGTTTTTATTGCTTTGCAATTGTATTTGATAGCAATATAATAAAATAAAAGTTGAAGTTTTAATTGTAATGTTTAATTTCAGTTTTTTATTGGAGTAACAACACTTAAAATAAAATTATTGAGATTTTGAAGTTTTTGTCACTAACGACCCGGGTTTCGCCTTTCGGCATCTTCAGGCATTCGAGCACACGAATGGACTCGAACGGACGTTAGTGACAAAATACATATTGGAAATTCCATCAAGCACCCTCAGTCGATGTCTTAAATTATACTTATATAAACAATTAATATAAACAAGAAAGTTTTTCAATAAAGATGAGCAGTGCTTCTGAATAATATAGATATTTAAATGGTGACAATAATTTAAACAGGGGGCTACTAAAACAAGAAAACCAAATAAAATGTCTCCTCAATTATTCATTGTTTAAAATGCAAAATTCAATGCAAAATACTTAGAAGCATTCAATATATCTTAGAAACACATCGATCATCTCTCGTGGGTACTATCACACCATATCACATATACTTCTTAGAAGGAAATAAAACGATTTTGGTAAGAGAAGATAAACATGGTCTGAAGCAAAGAGGCGCCATTTTTGTTGTAAAACACCTGTAACTACTTAAACCCTTTATATTGAAGTTAACGGAATAATTTAAATACGCAATTTACCCAAGTACTTTGCAAAAAACTATTAACAAAGTTAGATTAAGGTTACAGAGAAATCACATAAAAGAATAAATATGATCATATATTTAGTATTATCTAGGGACTAGGGTTAAACATATGAATGTTTAGTGAAGAAGATGGGTTAACGGTTTGCACAATGAAAGTCAGTTTTGAAATTAATTTAGGAATGGCAATTCAATATACCTCAGTAAAGATTATCAAAGTACGTATATTTTAAAAGAATAAAACACAATTCATTTGTACTACTTCCACATATTTATAATGATCAGGGCCGGTTTCGCTCATCACTAGCATTATTCTTTTAAAATATAATGTATTTCCACGAAGAATTGATAGTTAACACCTTAAAAGTGAAAAGTACATGTAAGTATATCAAGAAAATTAACAAAATTCTCGACAACTAATGAGTATTTTGTGACACAATTTACTATTTTCATCCACTTTTAGGTTATACTATTTATTAGGTACAGAAGTTTAACGAGTAAGTCTGTGAAAGCAGGTTAAACATAATATATTATAATAAAGTCATTAATGAGACTTTTTCTCGACAAATGTAAATGGGAAGTGCGTGTTATTTACTGCCAGGTTTTATGACTCATTAACACCGAGTATCTTCTGAAAAAATAAACATGGATAAAGTAACATTATGAGTGATTGGTGATAAATTAATTTACCTAGCGATTAAACAAGCAAATACACGGTGCAATAATATTTTACCATCGTATATATTCAAGAAATGGCTAACTTTACAGTTAAAATGATGCACACGTTAACTGTAAAACAGGAATATAAATAATTTAAAATAAGTCGAGGCTGTGTGAAGATTTTCCATAGATTCAATCTGAGATAATTAATATGAATTGACCTGAAGGCTCCATTTATCTACTATACTTTTGTCAATATTTCTTTAGCGTATTTAAAAATAATTCATAAATAATCAATAATAACTGCTATTCATGCAACATTGTTTTGTCGAAGCTAACTAGAAAACTCTTAAACTAACTTGTTGACCACATATTAAACATTAAAAGATGAAGATTTATTTTGATAATTGTTTTAATTGTTTTAGATCACAATAAAATTAATGAAATTTAATAATGCCGTTTCTTTTAACCTTACCGCGCTATCTGTTAAAACGCTCACAATGGCTAAAATAGATCAATTTCAACAGTAGAAAATGAAGAATTATGTGAAATTTATATCAGTTATCCCAAACACATTAAGAAATAAACTAAAGTCGTCGCATTTTCGCTACGATAGATCGAAGAAAATGAAGAAGCTGACAACTATTTAATCTACGACTTGGCTGCGGTCAGTTTTTATATACACTGCCAACACGCACACAAGCAAGCGAGTAGCCGCATAAATATGTGTAAAATACATAGGGCTGACGATTAATTCTGCGTACAGGCAGTTCAATGCTTAAATTGGAAAGACTGAATATCGACAGTTCGTTTCAAAAATATATTTCCTTGACATTATCATGATCTGTTGCCTAAATTCTCTACCTAAATGTTTGAACTATTTTTTAAAGCATATATCCATAAGTGTTCCTTCTAGTTTGACCGGAAATACGAGATAAAGTCTTGGATATGTAAACATGTCCACCGAGTTCATCGGGTTAATGTATTATTTTTATAAAATATACATATGTAAAACACCATCGATCTATTGAGTGATATAGAACTTGAATCAAATGAATCTTCTTTCAACGCTTCACTGTATTTTAAACGAAAATATTTGAAACGTAGCATATTAAATCATTTAAATGTAAAACTTTAGTGAAAACAGGCAAAGATATGAAATTTTATAAATAATTTAATTAATTATTATTAAAATACTTGTACATGATGTATTCACATATTCAAGCCGATTCGCCAATATATAGTTGACCAATAATTTGCGTCAAATAGATGTAACCCGAAATTAAGTCTCCTTTGACACGAAAATTATGTGAACTGTCGCTTGAAAAACCTGTTATTACTATGCTTATTATACGTATGGAGAAATAAATGCTATTCATAAAAACATAATTGTTAAAATACGCATGTTTTTGCCACCTTCGGACTTTTGTATTTGACGCTTTGTATTGAGAACAAATTGCAATATTAAACGGATTATGTTAAATGGCCATTATTATGTAAGTTTCCAGTCGCGATTGCGTAATACATTTTTTTTTACTTCGATTCGAAAAATTGATTCTAAAATTAATTCACCGGTATCATGGTGACTGCGGAGTTGCACTGCCACAAATGGACCGACGCCGGGTGTATTAGCATAATCGACCAAGTATTGAAGTGTTACGTATAAAAAACAGTTAACTCTACAACCAGTCTTCGTTATCATAGCGCTAAGACATGGATAAGTGGGCAAAAGCAAACGGTATTAAAATAATTTGATAAAATATGTCACATTTGGATTATTGAGATTTTGTACACTTCCATGTATTTTGTCACTAACGACGCGGGTTTCGCCTTTCGGCATCTTCAGGCAGTCGAGCACACGAATGGACTTGAACTGACAGACAGTAAACAGTGTCTAACGTTTATATAGAAGATACAAATACGACAAATATTATTTACGAGGTAAGATATTATACGTCTGAGAGCCACACTGATATCTGAGTTAAAATTTCGAGAATTGCTTTAATCCTTATTTTGTAAACACCACATTTACATAGTGGCGAATTGTCGCTTTCCAACTTCTTATGGAATTACCAGTGATTTTACAATTATAATAGTATTGTGGGTTTCGACGGGATGCAATTCGACGAAAGGGTAAATATATACAATCATTCCACGTTTAGTGACATCTCCGTTATTATAGGATATAATAACGGAGAATTAGGAAGGTTCAGTTGCTCATTCAGAATTAGCAAGGAATTTAACAGGGCTACGTTGTTTTTTTGATACATGACTATCTATAAGAGAGATTTGTTCTTAAAATGGACTCTATCTTTATTGTTAATAAGTAATTTGTTTAGAGAATTTTTGCAATAGAACGCCGGTCTGACACTATCAGCGAGTTGTTTTTTTAATTTTAAAACTTGTGCAACCTAATAATTCTATGCCAGTTCCTAGGTTGGTCTATGTCTTTAGACAAGTTCCCGAATAATGTTTAGACGCCTCATCGTTTTGTTTAATAATGTTTAGTTCGTTTTCAAAATTAATATGTCACATTTCTATATATGTATTCGCTGAACTAATGGTCATGAGCTATCGAATTATGGTTTAGAGGTACTGGTGGTCATAATAGACTAAATTATTTACTGCTCTGTAGCTGTTATAATTTGACAGGCTTACTGCTAATAATATCAATTTGCGTCTAATTGTATTCAAGAAATTTTATGTGGAACATGTCTGCAGCTTTCTAGTTCAAAGATGATAGAAAGCTATGGACAGAATAGTGATTACGTTCATATTTTATATTTATTGACAGTGTAAAAAAATAATACAGTCCCGAGTATAGTTCTTTCGGTTGAAGGGCGGCATTAAAAATTAAAAATGAGCCGACACGCAAAATGCTATATTCCGATAGGCAAAAATAATTTAACATCATGAAAAGCCGTGACGAAACAGCGTTGCGCTGCTCGAGTCTAGAAGTAAGTAGTAGTGTGAGGGGCGGCAATATAGCACGAACACATTTTTATAGCGATTAGGTGAGTATAGATCGCGGGCCGCACAAAAATGCGTGTCAGGCCACGACTGAAACAACACATCCGAGTAAAAGGTTGGCATTATAGTAGACCTTAAAAATACATACATATGTTATTCAAACACAGCATCAAATTATGTTTTGTGCAAACAATTCAAACAAAATTACAAAAATATAAATCGTTGACAGATATTTGACATAATCACGTAATAATGGCACCACAGAATCGTGTTGATCGATAACGTTACCGTATTTTCATATTATATATTATTATACAGCGTTTGACAACATTCCACACACTTTTTTTAAGTTTGTCTAAAAAAAGAAACATATTCGAGTTCAGAGACAAAAACATCGAATGTTTTTCTTTTGCATCATTGGCAAAAAACCTGTGAGCGATACCGGTTTGTTTTTGACGGTGCGGATGGCTGTAGATAATGTTGATAGAAAGAGATTCGTACCAACCACAAGTTAACACCGAAATGGAACGATGTTCATAGTAAAATACATAAAATAACGCAATAATATTATTCTGTGTATATTTGAGATAGCAAATTGACCAAAGGATGAAATTTCGTAGAAAATTTATGGCTATATAAAATAATACTATATACATGTTGAATAAAACGATGTTTAATGTGAAAGGTTAACAGTTATTTTAATATTCTATAATGCGTGTTAAATTTTGATTAAAAGAGAAATCAAGAAATTCACTAAATATTGTTAATATGCAACGGAAAATTGATTCGTCGAAACTATACATACATAAAAATATCTATAAATTAATGTTTATTTGTCCCGTATACGTTTCTTTACCATTCATCCTATTTCGATGAAACTTTGGTGAGTAGTTGGGTGCACACCCGTGAAGGTTTCTGCAAAAAAAAACTAACAAAAATAATCAAGTACGTACATACAGCAACATCTCGGAAAACCTTCTGATTTATTCGTGTACGCACCAGACGGAAAACAAAAATATTGTGTATCCAAAAGCACTTCAAATAACAGCATTAAAACACAAACACTTTCTTTCTTTGAGTGGCATTGCAACGCATGCCGGGTACTCACTAGTGTCATATAAATTAACTGCCATACGAAGGGTGAATTTTTTAATTATGAAATTGTTGTCGTTTTATAAAATATTATAGGAATCTACTGCAAACATTGATCGATTTGTTTTATTAACATTACCAATGTTACATAATTGAAGGAATGTTAAAACCAATACGAACTCTATGAGAAGTAATTTTCTTACTAAATGTCATTTTAAATATAACGGGTAGTTCCACCTTCTTAAAATTTACTTACAGAATCCCTTCCCTGGCGAATTATAAGTGATTACAGTACGTACTTCCAACTATCCACGCCTGGTCAACGATACAATCTCTTGCGTGTGTTTAAGTTTAAAAGAAATAACCTTAGAATCAACTACCTACGTTATGATACAAGAAGCAAAAAAGTTTTACATATTTATATTTACGCAACAAGTGAAATGATACAGTTATCAATATTGTTTTTATACCACCGAATCGAATCTATCGATAGTAGTTTTAATTAGATTAAATTCATCTTAAGATACCTTGGAAAAATATTTTCATATATTGAAAGTATATAAGATAAGAGATTGTTTTACCAATATTTTAAAATAACACATGTATTCGAATGAATATTCTCAAACTGTAAACCAGTTCATGATACTGTAGCCATCTTATAATATAAGTATACGCTTTCAATAAATAAATCGATCGACACAAATAAACATTTGCTTTGTGAAATGTGTTTGTCAAAAGTCACGTTAAAGTGCAAGCTCACATGAAGCTGAGGGGTTGGAGGGGGGTTGAAGAAGGCGTGAAGATACGAAGATAAGAGGAGGAGATGGTATTTGCAGGTAGCCTTCGCACGGGTATGCGTGAGTGTAAGATTTTTCGCCCCGGGACAGTTCTTTTTGCCAGAGCGGCGGTTTTGACGGCGCGACGCAACGTTTGCGTAACGCGTAATGCCATACTGGCGCGATTCTCAGTACCCTTTTCAATTTTTGAAATTGTCAAAATAAAATTTCATCGTGATTGGCACAAAAGGAATTACTCAGAAAAATATTACTGCTTCTCCAAGAAGTATGTAACGATTAATTTTCATAAAAAATAGCAGAGTTTTATTTCACATCGCAATAAGATCAAGAACGGTTTTATGTACGAGTACCTTATTTTAGACAAAATAATAAAAAAATCTGGTGGCATGATGCTAGAAGATATATTTCTAAAGGAACATTTTTTTGAAGCATAATAATGATTTACAAATAATCAATTTAAATTGGCATTTAATAAATAAAAGGTACGATGTTACTGTAAGTGAGATGTTATATTGTCTATCTCTTCTAAGATAGTATATATATATAGTTAAGCTAAATTAAGTTTAAACGTAGTTCTGACGATGACGTGAAAACGAAATAACAAATTGAGAGATTTTTGTGGAGCTAAATACTTTGTTATTTTTATCTTATTATACAAAGAAGACACTTTAGAAATACTACATAATGATATAATTCATTATATAGGACAATAATTTTATTATTAGTTATATAATATTTATTTGCATAATCGAAAGATTTACTCTCTTGGAAACCCAAATGAATTCATGCAGTATGGAGAGATAAACTTAATTACCTATTTATATATACATTTAATAAATATTTATATGACATATAAATGAAACGTAATGAATTGTGTTGTGCTTAGATAGTTTATTATGTCAATGAAAAATTGCATTGAATAGGGAGAAGATGTAGAGTGAGTGATTTTATTGAAGCCACTGATGCTTTTTAGTACCGTGGGAAGATGACTTTTGACAGCGAAGAAACAAAGTGCATTATTTGTGCAATCAAAACATACCACTTAGCCTGTCTTGTGATCTTTCAAAGTTTTTGTGGCAATTGATGTCAAACGAAAATTCAATGCAATGTCTACATTATTAAATGACACAAATCATTTATTTTTTTGGAATAAGAAATGTAAATGCGAATAGTTGAAATTGTATTAAGTACAATAAATAATACAACAAAGTATTTTCATTTTACAGCAGATTTTTTAAATTTGGAAAATACTACATTTTTGGCATGTGTACATTCATGAATGATGATCGCTATACATGGAATATTTTTTTTTCGTAAATTCAAAACAAAATAATTTACTCACGTATATTAAGAAGGTACTTAAGAAGCATGCTAATAATTATTCCCTCTTGCAAAAAATCAACAAAACATAAACGTAGACACTGGGTAAACAAACATGCTTATCCTTTTGTTTGAATATATAATAATAAATACGACTAAAAAAACAAATTTATATTTAAAAATCATTATAATAATATGATTATGAGTCAATTGAGTAAAGAGATACTTTTTATATGTAAAGATAATAACAATTTTTGATGAAAAAATATTTTTTCTAACTATATTCCAGAACACGTATGCAAACAACAAAGCTAAAAAAATATTGTTTGTATTATTATCTCCACAATAAAAATATAATAATTCACCAAAAACGATAAAGTCACATAAAGATGTTTGTTTATATGCTTAAGTGTTATCCATATTTATCTAATATTTTTTTACCTACTTGAAATAAAAATAAATAGGCATGAATAAACTTAAATATGTGTATTATATACACATATTTAATATTTTAAAAAATAAAACACAATTCATTTGTACTACTTTCACATATTTATAATGATCAGGACCGGTTTCGCTAATCGCGAGCATTATCAACTGATGATAATGCTCGTAAAGTCTTTCCACCAAGAATTGACAGTTAACACCTTAAAAGTGATATTTAATATTACACTTGATGACGCTTCTGAAATAAAGGAAATTATATTACTTCCTTGGGGATTCTAAATTATGCTTCAATCTTAGTATGAAAGTATGTATTTCTTTGGCAGAACTTTGATATATTTTTTGTAGATATTGGGATTTTATTAAGTTTATATGCAAATGGCAAAAAAGATTTCATTTTTGAGATTACAGAAGTAATTTCAATTCGCATACACAGTCAAAATTTAGAGTTCATTGGTCCTCAATAAAGAGTTGAAAAATAATACTAACAGGTTTGCGAAGATTCGCCAAGTCAAAAAGCAAGATGTGCAAACATGTTACTATCCAGCTAACGTTTTAAAAATAGCAAAGCTGTCTTTTGTCGATTAATTATAAGCAGAAAAGCCAGACGGGGGCGTGTCTCCGGTGCGATTTTAACTGCAGAAAACTTTTGATTATTAATCAACGTGTCAGATGGCAAATTGAGAACAAAATTTAATATATTGTGTACCGATTACCAATTAAAAAAATCAAATGTTAAGAAAAGAGAAAGGGGGAAGGCAAATTTATTGTATATGCGTTGAAGATAATTATAGTTATCATTATGAAAGAATCAAGTTGAACTGTCAATCATGTCATGTATTTTGAAATGTATATAAAAGTCGATGAAATATTTGATATTATTAATACAAAAATGAAGAAACTTACTCAAATTACTATTATTTTTGTAATATCTCAGCTATACATGGATATGACTTCTAACCTGAAACAAACAATGAAGGCATTCAGAATAAAATGTATTGCAATGCAACCGATTTTTTGGTAATCGACGATATTTGATAATATGCATCTCTAAACAACGTAAACGATTTTTATTGCTTCACTAAACTAGAGCTGTTTATTATGGATTACATCTGTCACTTGAATGATGTTTTGTTTGTTATCAATTTATGGTAAAAAGACATTAAATTTATAAAGAATATATTATGATTTTTTTATTTAGGAATAAAATAACATTTGTGTTTTATTTTATGCACTTAATCTTATTGTTTCATCGCGTAAATGGATACAATTCGACCAAATTAAATATTGAAAGCGGTTTGTGATGCTAGCTTTACGTTAAGCAACTGTAGAAAAACTTTTTTTAACCAATGTGGCGCATAACACGTTATATAACAGTGGAGTGATATGCTTAAGGAAAATAAGTAAATGTATTCCCACATTGGTCAGCCACTTCGTTTTTGTCACAGGGAAATACATTACTGCTTATAATAAATGTTTTTGTCATATGGAAAACCGCCACATTATAGTTCAAAGCAAACAATGTTTTAGCAAAAGAACATTTTCGAAGTGAGTAGGTAATAACAGAGTGAGCCATAAATTGCTGAATAAAGGACGCACAGAAGCAGGCGTATTTTATAAGAATTGCCGTGTTTAATGCGACTAGAAATAATATTCACGAATATAAAATGAAGTAATATTTAAAAAGAACGAACATTTATATACCTATTATAATAACATAATCTATATTTTAATATATTAAATGTTCAGCGTGTATGTTACAACTATAGACGTGAAGATGAATCAGTATCGGCTATTAAAGGGGTTTATAGCTGGACTTGTATTCTGTAGTAAGACAATTATAAAAGACAGAAATATGGAAAACGTACGGGATTCAAGACATAACAAGAAATATATTATCTCCTAGGACGCAATGTAAACCCACTCATTTTTTACACAATATGGAAAAACTTTGTTTACATCATTTGATTAAGTACCGATTGTACAGCTAGCTTATTATAACAATGAAGTTATTGCCATAAAAATGATGTTTGGACAATTGAATATATGTATAGTATATGGTATTTAATTAATCATCAAGGATTTTTGTTACGTTGCTTGAAGTCAGGTAAATACGACAATATTGATATTGTCCGTATATTATGATATTACACAAGTTTTATTGATTTGAATAATGTTGTATTATCAAGATGAATTGAGTATCCACGAGAAAGCATATGATTTCTGTTTCTGACAGACTACGAAAATACCACAAAATAGAGCATTATTTAACGCATTAAAGTTTATATTCTGAGTTTTTTTTTAAATATAAAATAATTTGGTTTTACCTCACAAATAATTAACGAGAAATAAATTTCACCAAAGATCTGCAAGAAAATAAACAAAGTGAGTTTCGTTTTTGTAATAAAAACTTTACGCGAAACACTCCACTATAAACGAATATTTCGCAGTATACATTGTTGTTTTAGTATATACTACAAATTTAAAATTATTTCAACAAATATGATGTGTATTCGTAGGTATTAGTTACGCATAAAAACGAAAATCTATCGGAAATATTACAAATCAGCATGAAAACATATACGACTAAATTTCTAAAGACCTTCTTTGGAAATTTAGATAGTCAGAATTATTTGAACTATGGTAATTCAAAGAATTAATTAGAGTGAATGGAAACCAATAACTATTATGTAATGAAATTAACGTCACACTGGTAAATTTGAACTTAAGATGGCGTCAATGTCAAAGAAGTTCTGAAGCGAGGCTAATAACTAAATAAAAACATTGTCAAAAACACTCGTGGGAAAAATTATGTCTGTAAATATTTGAAAATAATACAACATACTAAATGTTTTTTCCGCAAAAACACAGCAAATATGTCTGCCTGTCCGGTAGAGATATGAAATGACAGTCGAACTAATTAGACAAATTAACAATAATGGACGTAGAGTTATTTATGAAATCGCTGACAGGAATAATTTATTTGAAAAAATAACTATTAAAGTTGGTCCACATATAAAGCGATTTAACAATCAGTCACATTATTTATAAACTATATAATGAATGAAGTGTTTTATGATAGTCGGGCAATTTTTAATCAAATTATAGCCATGAGGAAATATTGCAACTAACAATATATCAAGTAAAGTACTTATTCATTAATTCAATTAGTTAGCATGATATAGCATGTTGAGTTATTGAGATACAATTTTAACTGACTTGTTTGGCCACATTTTTTAATGATTTGACAACGGGGAAATAAATTGTAAAAGAAGTAGATGTAAATTTAGCGCAATATTGTTTGAAATATATTCGTTAGTAAGACAATGTATCTGATTCCCACAGTACGGTATAAATTATATGATGTCCAGAGGCTAGATGAAGTGATTTTTCTTGGTATTTGTATGTCGACGTGGAGTTGTAAGCAGAACTTTCTGTTCACCACTGAAATATTGAAAACGAGGTAGGTAGAGTTATTGGCGAACTACGAGAATTTTCCTTCTTCTACACTTAGCCACTCTGAAGAGAGATTCGGTCATTCATTTCAAAATCTAGTACGTGTTCAAAGAATATTTAGGAAAGAGGATAAAAAAACATGTTCACCAACAAAAATTATTTTACTATTCGAAAAATTGAATTTCACTTTATATGTATTACCATATTTCAACGGCAGTGTATATATAGTATTATGACCTATTAAAAACAGGGTTGTAAACTACGTAAATTCAAATATTTCTAAATAACTAAGTCTTCAAATTTGGCAGCCGGCTTGAGCAATTGTCTTAAAGACAACTTCTGTTGAGATGCTTTGTAAGCAATCTTTAAGTGGACCATTGGTAACATTCGTGGTAAAAATATATTTAAGCCTGGCTCATAATGATAAAGAAGATGCGTATTAGGAAAAATACAACTGTATTGATTTTAATGATCGTTTAAAGATGTGCCAACGGTATTCGGTCAAAGATAATACGAATGTGATTGATGTGCGCTTCCCAAAATGGTCAGGTGTGTGTCAGGTGCCAGTAAGTTTGTATCGCCTGCCAGTTGCATTGGGCAAGCACGATTAAGGCGGCATTATCAACGAAGTGCTCTTCGGTTTTGGCCGCCGGAAACGACGCCCACGGCACCCTCCCATGCGTGGACGACGCCACATTTTTGATTCGTCGGCAATTTATAATATCGATTGTATTGGCGTGAGTATCGGCAATTATATTAACTGGATACAATAGATAGTTAACTACTCACGTTAATGATCCTGTTATAAAACCATGTCTACTTTTATATACTGTTAAATAGTTTGAAAACCACATAACGATTGATTTTGAAGTGGGTTTTGTGAATATTCTAACTGTATAGGTTGTTAATTATATAGAGAGATATTTATTTGAACCATGGGATAATACCACCCCTAGATTCTGAAGCTTAAACAGAAATGTAAGAAAATTATTAGATAGAAGAAGCATAATGTAACCGAGAAACGAGATCATACATCATGTTTACATTAAACAAGTGAGGTGCATGATCGAAAACTCGAAATATTTATCGTTTTAATTAAAGACATCGACTAAGGGTGCTTGATGGAATTTCAATATTAAATTTGAATTATTAAGATTTTGTACACCTCAATGTATTTTGTCACTAACAGCCCAGGTTTCGCCTTTCAGCATCTTCAGGCACTCGAGCGCACGAATGAACTCGAATTGACATCGAATTGACATCGAATTGACAATTCGAATTCATTCGTGCGCTCGAGTGCCTGAAGATGCCGAAAGGCGAAACCCAGGTCGTTAGTGACAAAATACATGGAAGTGTACAAAATCTCAATAATTCAAATTTATCGCTTTATTCCACGCTTAAGGATCGTTAATTATAAATGATGATTGGGAGATGTTGACAGTACTTGGGTCCGCAAAAATTATAGTTGATAGACATTTTTGCATATCGCCATCATTTGACGATGGCGGAATAAATGTATGCCAATTTCGCCTAAATACACTTATATGGTTATCAAAAATAAGTATATGAATGAGTTTTTTAAAACCTATATTAAAACAAAAAATATCAATTATTCATGCCATCCGAGACGTCTTAAAAGAAAGTCATTGTATAAATACAGCCCAAAATGTATTGAAATGTCTATATATAATATATTATGTAAGCACATTTCAATAATATTATTATATTTTAATCTATGATAAAGACTAAATTAAAATATTAATTAGATGTTAAAACTATCAATGTGAACAAATTCATCAGCCTCTCCTGTTTTAATTACTGACGTCTACATTTAAAGCGGAAAATTAATTGCTTTCGACGAGTTGTTTTTTTGCGATAACAATCTCCTAATAAAAAAAGATACCGTGACATTTAAGAACTAATAATAGATGATACATCGATATGTAAGAACTCCGAGGGCGTTAATGGTCCAATCAAAGAAAAGTGACTATCTTTACGTTAAGTTTTCATCCAATATTTTGTAATGTACTAATGCCTTTTATGAAAATTTATCTTATTACTACTGTCAACGAAATTTTATTGCGCTAATGAATCTCATGATGATAATAGGATTTTCCATTTACGATTTGCAAAGTGATGGTATATTGGTAAATAATAATATTCAATTACTGTACTCATTTTTGATAAATTTAATAACGTAAAAAAGCAAAGTTTTAAGACGATGTTGATATTATATTATATAGAACAAATGTTTTTAAGCAAATAATGCAAACACATATGTTTGCTGGTTGAGGTAATCATAAAAAGCAATCACAGTTGCGAAGCTGCAGCAAAAACAATCCAATAGTAATAGAACGCGGTTTTCCGCTAACGGGAAACGATAGTAAACATATTTTCAATATAGAGCAAAAATAATATTTCCCATATGCTTTATTAGAATAAAAATTGCACGCGGTTCCCAGAGTCGTTCCGCTACAGCGGTTTCAACACAATAGGAAACTAAGTTAACAATTTGCATCGTATGTATAGTCGCAGTGGTAAGAGGGAGATAGTTTTATAAATAATACTATTTAACATATATTATTAAACTTACAGTATAAATTTGTCCTACAGAATAACGACAAGGTAAAAGCTCTTCGGATGCAAGAAATTGAAGAAAATAATGGTAAAAAGTTAAATAATTGTATTTTTATAGCTGTCAAGATATTTAGTTATGCCAAAAAATTTATTAGAATTAAATAAAAATAAAAATATGCTATTAAAGCGAGTTCGCAGATGTCACTGCCGATATTAAAATTAAAAAATATACATATTTCATTCATACATAGGTCTGAAAACGGTCAGGGGTAACTAGTATGTCGTCCATCATGTGCGTGTGTTTATCGAGCACCCATGGCTTAACTATCCTTCGCCTTGGGCAGCTTAAAGAATATGTATGATTATTATTTGTCATAAATGGTCCATTAAAAATGTGTTCTACAGGGAAACAATATTCAGTAAATGTAAAACACATTATTATTATATAAATGATATTGTACTTAATTCTTATCGTTGAAAATTATGTTATAATTATGGCAGTTATGTAATTAAGTACGAGCTTTTTGTAAGCCATGTTGTTTTACAAGATTTGCATCGAGACACGGTTGATAATGCGGGGCTCTCCTAATATTTAAATAACTTTTTATGAGCCAGAATTTGAGTCTTTTAGAAATGTTTTAGAACAATTTGAATAAAGCTGTAATGGCAGAGCAATAAAGCGGGTACGATAACGACGGAAACATCAGACGTGCATGTTAACATTGTTAACACGGAATAAAAAGACACTGGAGCAATGGAAAAAGACTATGAATATTGTGAAAAATTTTGAAATATTAATTGAAATTTTTTAAAAGAAACCAGTATATTGTGTCCATACATGATCTGATTTAAGCTCAGTATTTCAATTTTCCTAATAGCGACTCGGAATGTCAGGTTTTCAGTGACATATATGTTGTCAAATTATTTTGACATTAATTTATGTACAATAAATAAAAAAAATATTTCGTTATCAGTTGAATAGGAAGCGGTCTTCAGTTTGAGTGAGTTCCCAATCGGCGTTCAAGAGACATTCACATACAACTGAATATGTAGTACAGTATTAGATATCGACTTTTTATAATACAAAATGACCGTCATATATCCATGTCTAGCAAATTATTTAATTTACTTGAGAATAAAAGAATCATATAGGTTTTGAACAAATAAATACAGGCCGTATGAATTGTATGTCTTCATATATTCATTTTAACCAAAGAAAATTTGTAGCGACGTGTTTTTTCAATGATTTTTTTTTGTGTTGTATCTAATCACGAAAAAATATTGTCATTCGGATACCATGTTCCATGTAACAGAATTTCATTGCTATTCCAGTCATTGTTTGTCGTTTTATTGTTAACAACGGCGGAAGTGTCATTTTGTCCACCCGCCAGTTGTTGTTTGTAAAACGGCGGTCGGTGCGGTGTGGTGTGCTGTGGAAGCGGTTAATGATCTCTGTAATAATAATTTTAATGGAGGTGTACTCTTGATGATCATTATCCAATTGTTGTGTTGATTCAGAAATGATTGTGTTATTTTCGGTAATGGAGCAAGAAAATGTGTAATAATACGAAGATGGCGTGGAAAGACGTGTGAAACGATTATTTTAATTGTATACGTCCATTTCCAAAAGCGTTAAGAACCATGAAACAATTTAAATTGAATAATAATGTTATATTTATATTGCAGTCTAAAGTCTACGAAAAAAAATATACCCATAATTCTTTTTTGCACTCTTTTACACAGATTCGATATACGGTTTAAGAAAATGGAATATATTTTATTATTGGAAAATATATTGTTTTGCTTGACTCTTTGTCAATAAAATATAAAAATAATTGTCACATCGTGGTATTGTCTTTTAGTAATTAATTCAATTGAAATTTTAAAATACATTTATTCCTAGAAATCGTTTTTATATTATTTAAAGTTATATAACCTATCTCACATTTTACTTTGTACACGCATTACTGGTTGAATTTTACGTGTCTTTATTACTAATTGAAAACGTATTTAATTGACGAAACACGATGAAAGCAATATGGCATTACAGTTAATACGCCAGATATATTTTTAGTACTTCGAGATACAGTCAAGAACTATAATAATGTCATTATAGTACAATTACATGCCCAATATCTCCAAATGTTAAATATTACACATACGATAATTTCAGGTTTTGAACCGCGACTTTCTGACCGCTAAGCAGAGCTCTTAGTGCCAGGCATTTGTGAGTAACTCTTGAAGGGAAGACGTCGTAAAGAGCGATATGGAAAAGAGTATTACCGTAAAGGTCTACTATTTCCATTTTGGTTATAATTTAACTTAAATTAAATGATTTATTAACGTGTTTGTTTCTTTTTCACAAAAATAGAATTCAGTGAGGAGTGAAATGATAAAAATGACTTTCCAAACAAACACAGCACGATTTCCCAAAATATAAATTGTCTCCAGCGAGTCTGGGGACAAGTCTTGGCAGTTTATAGTAGATAATAGTAATTAAGGAAAACCCCAGTATTTGTCTCGCGGCTACAGACCGAGCACTGACAGATTTCTTTGTCATTTTCGGGTTGGGATAATAAATAGCGCCATTAAATCGGGGCAATTGAAACAAATCGTGGAGTATTATCAGCAGGGAGTGAAGTTGAACGGTTTAAGGTTGTAGGCCGTAAGCTGCGTGGTTGGAAACACACTGCGATTGATATTGATTGCGTCATATGGATCGAGATAGTCTTGTCTGTATTTACCTGCGCTTAAGTGATTTGGCATTGATCTGGAAAGCAGCCAATGAAAAATTACGCATAATCATAGTCGATTAATTAATGAAGTATAGAATAATTGCAGAAATAATGATTGAAAATTGAATTTAATGGTCATATTATTCGTATTCATCATTCTGACAAATTGATTGTCATTCATGCGTATGACAGAAAAGCATTTGTTAATATTAACTTAATCTATGTAACGAGATACGAATGATACGTATCTTACGCCTAGATATTTCTTATTGGTATAATAATAAACATATTTCTTTATTTATAATTTAAGTAATAATTTAAGACATCGACTGAGGGTGCTTGATGGAATTTCAATATTAAATTTGGATTATTGAGATTTTGTACACTTCCAGTTCGAGTCCATTCGTGTGCTCGAATGCCTGAAGATGCCGAAAGGCGAAACCCGGGTCGTTAGTGACAAAATACATGGAAGTGTACAAAATCTCAATAATCCAAATTTAATATTTCTTTATATTATACTAGGAGATCTTAAAATTATATTCAATTGCCATAGCAATTGAATTTTGCATTAGCAAACCGTCAAATGATTTAATAAAAATTAAGCACCCAGCATATTTTTACCAGATGAAATGCATTTGGCGCTTGCGTTCACGAGTTAATTAAGTTGATTCAATTGTTAGTGAAAAAAGATTGCAGATGGTGTAATTACTGCAAAATGGTAAAGAAAATGTTAATTAGAATCAGCTTCCGTAAATTAAAGATACCATCTACTCAGCTTTAAAATAATCTCTAGTGAATTAATTAAATAACGATGAATGGAAAAAGTCCTTGAGCGGAGAATAAAGTAACTTATTATCAATAAGTTATATGTATTTTTTTTACATCCTTATCTATAGAATTTTACCATTATGAAGTGATGTATTTTAGTGGCCTAAAAATTGCAGTTTTTGGTATGCACATTAATATATTATTACAACCAACGTGTTAAAAAGTACAATCTGGCAACTCTGTTAAAAAAGCAACGTTGTAATTTTTAAATGATTCTTAATGCTAATTAAGAATCATTTAAAAATTCATGTCATGCTTGCAAAGTAATTAGAATTAAGCTATAACAAAACGCGGAAAGAATCTTTCCATTCTAATGGTAACACAATAGCATGTCCGACTCTTTAATTAAATTAATCACTGGCTAACAATGACCACTGCACTTGTAAAACATTTTCGTAATGTCTAGTGTTATTAATAGGTGTCACTGTAACGAACTTTATTATATAAATACGTGTTTGTCGATATTTAACTGTTGGCATATGACGTACATACTAATTTAATATTTATAAATAAATAGTTAAAAACTTGTACTATTAACGAATGAGAACATGGTGAAAATATAGTTGGAAATACTGCAATCTCTTTGCGAATACATACCATAAAATAAAATAACATTTGCTCAAGAATAATAACAAGGCTGAAGATGAGCTGTCAGAATGATCAAGTCATCTTGAAATATGAGAGCCTTATTTCTTGTTACGTAAATATAAAGATGACGTCTTCATTTATTATAAGTGCATTATTGAATGTACTTTAAAATGCAAGTGGTTTTGGTAACGTGTACACGATTTGTATTATTTTTGTTAGCGTTGAAGTGTATGATTGATTATCGATTACGTTGCAATATTCAATTCACTGAATAAAATAAATTGAAATTACCGTGATTTGCTTTTATGTAATTAAATAGTAGTAGTACATTTAATATTTTTAATATTTTGTCCTTGGTGGAAAGATATATGAAATGGCGAAAAAAACTATGCATCTTACATATTCTTATTAGCTTATAAGTTTACTGTTTCTTTTGAAGACGCCTGTATCCTTTCTAAATATAACTTATGTGGTACCAATATTTTATACAAATAACTGCCAACTTAAATGTTGTGTATCAGTTGAAAATACCCCCAGCTCCGTTTTTAATGTAAAATTTCGAACTAAATTTTATAATGAAGTTTAAACGAGCAAATTTCAGCTTCATAATTGAACAAATTGACTTTATTGATAAGAAAATATATAATTTAAGATTGATGGAATTGCAATATCAAATTTGAATTGTCAGTTCGAGCTCATTCGTGTGCTCTGTTTCGCCCGGGAAATTTGAATTGTTGAGATTTTGTATATTTCCATGTATCTTGTCACTAACGACCTGGGTTTCGCCTTTCGGCATCTTCAGGCATTTGACTCAATTCGATTCCATTCGGTCAATTCGAGTAAATCGAGTAAAAAGAGATGGAAATGTACAAAATCTCGACAAATCAAAAAAGAAATTTTAATTGTATTGTATTCTTTAAGCAGTATAAAATATCAAATTTTGTAATTTTAGCAGAAGAAAACTTTCGTAATGATTCAGGCAAGTCAACATAATAGATTTCAAATCGATTGGAATCGTGTAATAATGCAATACAAATAGCGAAGTGTTGCTGAGAAAAGGATGAAAAATCATATTGAATAACGAAACGAATGATTTGCTAAGCATAATTTAAATGAATTTATAACGATTTTTATGTTTTATTAGATATGCACACTTATTTTGGATGTTTCGTAAAGAATATTCTTAATTAATTTGTAACAGCAATTTATTGGGAATATTTCCTCCAAAGGAAGTAGTACACCGTGGGAGTAAATATGTATGTTGTCTATATAAGAACATCAACACATTCAATAGCTCTTATGTCAAAAAGTATTTTTCACATTAAATATTATGTCATAATCTAAACATACCATTTGGCATTTATATTCATGATGACGGGATAGCTGCGCTGCGTTGATGTTTAACTGAAAATCAATAATGAAGCAATTAACAGCATGAGCGGAAAAATACGTCGATTATCGCGGAAATTGAATTTGCAGAAATAAAATCAAATATTTTTTATCAATGGTGTTAAGGAGGCGTACATATAGTTAACCTAGATATAAATAAAATACCATTTGATTAGGAAGGAATATTTTATTGGAGAAAATATGATTAAATATTTTAGCAGTAATTTCCCAAGTTTTTGTTGGCCGCTAGGACGTTAGCCAAAGGGCATTCTGCACATGATTTCACGATTTATTTAGTCGATGTGTGTTCTACGTAATCTTTATGTAAAAAAATAGGTTATTATGTTGGCAGATACTAAATATTATATGTAAAGTCTATTTCGTTTTATGTATACAAATAATTAAAAACTATATCGCAATTTCCATATAAATCCATCACTTCAATAAAAGAACCAACAAAACAATTTATTTTTACACCAAAATAAACTAGCACCGTCATAATATGTTACTCTTTTAACAATGGCTAATGGTCGGTTGTAAATCTAGCCAGTTAATGAAGGTTTGGGTTTTGCAAAGGCCGAAACCCTAAACCCCTAAACCGTGAGGTCAAAGGTAAAAAGCAATTAGACAATGCCTGACAGGTCCATAATAGATCAACAGTTTCTTTCACCCGGCTAATAGATATCTTATGTTTTCGGTTATGTGTGCGAAGGAAAAACACAAAAAATCACTCCGGACTTTTCAATCAAACGGATTTATAAGAAAATAATCGGCAATCAGCTTTTATTCGGTGGTTGATTTTGACCGAGAAAAAAATTAAGCTTGTACATAAACGAGCCGGCAACTGGCTTACCCGGAAAGAATTAGATTCTGAAGATTTATAATTCTTTTTTCCAATAAAGTTTCAGCAACATATATATATTTCAGCATTAGTTAATATAAAAGTTTAATAATGCGTGACGGTTAAGTAAGTAACTTTTTTTTAGATTGATACGTTGGCTATTTTTTGGTAATGCTTTTTTGACATAAACTAGTGGTATTTATTTGTAAAAAATAACACACATTTTTTGTACTAATTGCAGAAATTGTCTATGATGATCAGGACCGAAAAAGTTCATCGTGAACTCTTCCAACTCATGAGCGAGGTTATATCCATCCACCTATACATAAAAGCTTTTCTATCAAGAATTGACAGTTAGTATCTCAAAAGTGATAAGTGGTATTTGCTTTTTAAATTGTAGACTTAATGTACATTTGGCTTGGAGAAAATGGTATTTATCTTTATAGTTTTAAGCATGAAAGCATTATTTTTATCAAAACAGAGAAAATACATACAGTAAGTATGTCATAAATTTAATGATAATATAATATAAGACAAAAATGCGTTAAAATACATGACCATATTCTTGGCCTTCGGGATTTATTCTGTTTCCCTCGTTCATATGACTGGTGAATCTTATTTAACCATGCATATAGTACACCAGTGTCATGGTAGAATACAACCAAATACGAAACTTGTTTATTTATCTCCAAATCCAGCTGAAGCTGCAATCGAATTAGTATTTGACGTGAAGCGAAGAACGCCAGGAATTGTTTCGGTAGGTAACCAACCGCGTATCGGAGCTCGACATAATGGAAGGCATACAATGGAAGCTAAATCCTGATTTGGATTAAGTGCATAACTTTGTATAGTCTATATGTAACTGGATTAGCAGCCGAAACTTGCCACAGCAGACAAGCCGGTAAACGAAGCGTAAGGTTTTGATACAGTAGTAAACAGAACAAATAAAAAATGAGAAATATATCGATATTCCTACTTTAAACCAAACAAAAGAAGTTCATTTTAATGGTAATCGTCGATTTAGACATCAAGACAAAATTAATCACTAGCTCTTGAAACTGATGATGATGTTTACGAAGGCCTATTCTGATTGGGAGACGATAAAATAAGTTGAATTAATAATTACCAGCTGCTCATCAATCGTAGCGGCGCTTATTAATCAAATAAATAACTTATCAACAATATAATTTAAGACATTGACTGAGGGTGTTTGATGGAATTTCAATATTAATTTTGAATTATTGTGATTTTGTACACTTCCATGTATTTTGTCACTAAAGACCCGGGTTTCGCCTATCGGCATCTTCAGGCATTCGAGCGCACGAATGGACTCGAACTGACAGACAGTAAACAGTGTCTAACGTTTATATAGAAGAAACAAATACGACAAATATTATCATCCCGTCGAAACCCACAATGCTATTATAATTGTAAAATCACTGGTAATTCTAATATTAGTTGGAAAGCGGCAATTCGCCACTCTGTTAATACGTTGTTTACAAAATAAGGATTGAGGCGATTCTCGAAATTTTAACTCAGGTATCAGTGTGGATCCTAGACTTATTATATTTTATCTCGTAAATAATATTTGTCGTTTTTGTATCTTCTATATAATCGTTAGACACTGTTTACTGACTGTCAGTTGAAGTCCATTCATGTGCTCGAATGCCTGAAGATGCCGAAAGGCGAAACCCGAGTCGCTAGTGACAAAATCATGGAAGTGTACAAAATTTCAATAATTCAAAATTTATCAACAATAATTAAATACCAATGCATTAGTTTATTACCAGAATAAATCGCAAAATTTAAATTTTGAAAGTGTCAAAGACGTGACATCACAAACCTTTTTTTATTTATTTCTGGAAGTATCTTGAATATATTCTGTTAATTCTTTCTAATTTCGTATAACCCTTTCTACTATGATTAATGTCTAGGATTACCTTATTAATGTAGCTGATGATAAGACAGTAATTACTTTAATTAATAATGCTATAATCAGTGGTTTTGGCTAAGCTAGCCTAATATAACATTAACCGAAAGAAAAATATGATAATTGAGAGCGAATAGGTAATCTTTCTACCCCGATATAATACAACAACATTGTCAAATAATGTCTCAATTTTTCTATTGCTATATTGACCATTTTTAAAAAACTTTCTTAAAAGTGAGTGTTTCTCTTAGATCTTCGATTATTCGTTCAATATATAAGGTCTTCCAAGCTGTAGGTATCAAAAGTACGCTCCGAAAATAGATAAGCAAAATCATTTTTGGTGTAATATTTGAATCAACCATAGAAAATGGGAGATTAATACACATAACTAATATTTAAAGTTATAATATTAGGAATTGCTGTTTTTATGACTGTTGACTACACAAAAAAAAATGTGAAATAAAATGATTAATGAGTATTGGCCACAAGCATTTAATATCCGAACAGTATTCTAACGCACAGTATAATAGCATTGTTTAATTAATGATATTCAAAAAAATCTGACATTTCTGGGTGCAGTCTTGCGTTTTAGACGTTTCGACCTTCCGTGCTGATAAGGCATTATGAAGAAAGAAAAATGTAGCGTAAAAAAAGCTTCTCGCGTGATAAGCGCGTGGAAAAAATAACTTTTTAATTGCCACGCCCTGAGTAGTAATAGCGCAGGTAATTAATGCAGACCTTGAGGAGCAACAGCTTCCGGGAGCCGTCAACTTCCCCCGCATACCCATTTATTCCCAGAGACCCCTTTCTCCGTGACTTGGATCCTTTTCTGGCTCATAATCCCTTACGTTTTCCGCTAAAAGCAGCTGTAATAAGGACCACTGTAATGGCGGTTGGCTGTACGCGCTCTTCCTAGTGTTCGAGATTAACCTTTTTTTATTATAATTCTTACGCCTACAAATAAAGAAATTTACCAATTATAAATGTAGAAGTGTAAAGAATAAAAAATGTCAAAGTTTGTCGCGTCGAATTTCTCAGCTCTAAATCGAATTCTTTGTCAATTTTAATACCCATATTGAGTTGAGATGATTATTTTAGTTTCTATTTATTCACAAGATAACGTAGATACCAATATCGATTAATAAGCAAGCTTATTGTTGAATTCAGAAAAAGAAACGGAGATGGTCATTTAAATAGCCATAGGTAATAGTTTATTTTTTAGTTCTGTAAATTTGAATTTTTCTTTGTACGAAGGAGCTTTCAAACAGGAAAGTGCAATACATATTTTTTCAATACACTTTATACATGGCATAATACTTATTTTCTATTAAACATAGTGTTCTGTAAAAAATTACATATTTATTTGCCTGTATGGGATGAATAAATATATTTTTAGTAAGCAACCATAAAATTCGATCGAATCGCTTTGTCGTTCATACACCAATCATTTGATATTTCGGAAACAATGAAGATTTTACTCTATATTATTGGAAATGCGACGTAATAATACGTACGTCTGTAACCGAATAAGAAAGCCAATATTAAAAATTACGTAAAGAAATGTTAATCTATGAAAACCGTTATCATATAATAAATGACTTCTTTCGTTCGACTTATAAATAAAACAGGCCTCCCGACGTTTCACAGAAAATTTGTTACCTTAATATAAGTTCGGAGAATTTCTATAGCATACCAACCATCGATTGAAGCAGCGACCTACCCCAGAGCCAGCTAGAACAGACGGGTGGCTACTGGTAAGAGGTTGACAGGGTGTACTCCCTAAAACCTCTGCCCGGTTAATTACAGTAATCGTCACAACGGGCGGTGGTGAATTAACCGATCAACGTTCTGAATTATATTGTATAATCTAGCAGTGGTGGTGTAAACGGAAATAATAATTATTTTAAGGGATAATTTTGAGATGTCTAGATAGATATTTCATGGATTTATAAACGGATGTATAATTTATTTATTACATCGTTTAAAATGATATAACGAATTACTGCGAGACAAAGCGTGTTGAATCCGATATTTTTCCAAGGATTTTTTGAATACAGTTGCACTTGTGGGAAACGGTTTTGTTCAGAATACAGTTCTATAAAATGTATGTTTTATACAACTGGAAAATGGTATGGAAAAGGAATATGTAGCCCTAGTACAGTAAGCAATTGCGTCATTGATTTAAATAATGTTATTGTTTCCGAAATTAATATCAATCGTCTAATCTGAAGGCCTTATGCATAATACATGTTATGTGAGAATATTGTAGTTACTATTTGTCAATTAAAGCAACTTAGAGTAAACCTAAGACGCTACTGTACGTCTAATTAAGTTCTGGATTAGAAACTAGCTCCCCTTGTTGGAACTCTTCGATGTGTAATTAAAACTAGAATCTAGATATTATAGAACGACTGTGTTGTAATATATGGTAGATTTGTTGGTTATACTTATAACATTAAGAAGTTTTCATACGTAAGTAGAGTGGATGAAAAAAGTGCTTTATTTATTCGTATATAAATTGAAGTCGAAGAACCAAAAAAAGGGTTCAATGAACACGGCCGAGATAATGATTACGGTTTCGAGATGTAATACAATTTAAATGGTGAGACATTATGTCGTTGCGGAAATCAAAAGTACTAATAACAAGGCTTCAAGTTATGTAAGAATATGCTAAAGTGTGGTCGTCTGAAATTTATAGCGGCTGGTTATGTTAGAAGAAAGTTAATCTATCATTATTTATTGAGATCGAAGCCAAGTGTGATTGAGGCGATACTAGGAAATATTTGTAGAAAAGTGTTACAGTATTCTAATTAATGCCACACTGCTTTTGATATCAGGAAGTAACTCCGATACTGAATCATTTAAAGACAGTTCAACGATACTTTTTTTTTTACATAATATTGACTAGGTGGAATTGAAGTGCGTGGGTTTTTTCTTACATTAGTATTTCGTAAAAAAACAATAATTCTGAAAATATTCTTTTCCCGAAGAATTAATAATGACATATGTGAATTTTCCCCACTTTTAAGTTATTTTAAAAACTGAACTATCACGAGTAAATTCGTTTTATTTAATAAGTAAAAATATGAATCACATAAAAAAGTTAATGAAAAAGCCAGATATTCCTTAGTTTTTGACATTGTTTTCTGGAGACTAACTGCTACATTGGGAATATGCACGTGAGATTTTTGGATTAATTTTCATGAAGAAATCAAACTGGAAGTTTGGGTATAGAATTTGGAAATTAACAATTAAAATCTTACTGGTTTTAGCCATGCTAAAAGACGATTGTATAAAAATAACTGGTATCAGAAATGATGTTTTGATAGAATATTATGAAACAAATCGAACAAAGAAAGAATTGCAGACGATCGCATCTTCTATAATCTCATTGGATGACATTTTAACAAAATGATTCGCAACACGCGAGTTCAATAAACATGTTGAAATATATGACCCCGCCATTTTATATAATAACATTGTGTAGTTTCTAAAAGCAGTCTAGAGGCGTGTGAATCTCGACATAATTCATGATTATGATAATAAATTATAATCATTTTACCAAAAGTTATCAAGTAAAAGGAAGTTGACAATCTGTAAAAAAAAGAATATAAATAATGTTATCATAATGTATTAATTTTAAAATATGGGTCACTGTAAATCCTCGGGGAAATGACACAATCAAATATTAATATTTTAAAATATGCGACGATGGCGTGAAGCTGAAATAACTATCAACAAACTGATAAAATTCATGAAAAAGTGAATCGTTTATTATTTTTAGCCGAATATATTTAGATGTTTATTTTTAACACGTAAGTTAGATATCCTTGTTAAAATTTGAGAACATTTAATGAATAAGGGAATAACTATTTGTAAGAAGCACGTTTTTTTATAAACCCTCGACCACACGAGGTGACCTCTGTCGCATGATCGCTTGATAATAACCTCGATTCATTTATACAACGTTTCATCTATTATACTAGAGATTTCGCCGTTTGTGTCCGCAATCAAAAACCTTGTGAAATGACACATGTATGATTTATTATGGCAGCTACAATTTAATAACATTTTATTTGCACTACATATTACACTGTAGAAAAAAATGGTTAAATCTGTATTCAACATACACGTTAATCGAAATAATTGTTTTGCGTATCGTATACTGAGAGATTTGCTTTGGTTCTCAATGCGTAAGAACAAGTTGCAAAGATAATAGCACACCAAAGTAATTACAAGAAAAAAATGTTGATCCAGTTTAATGAACAAGTTAAAAATTAATGAGAGAGTAGATGCCGCAATTGGTATCTTTATTTGACGTCTGGGTATGGAATTAAATAAACGTAAAAAAATGACAGACGTGAAACGATGCGGAGAGAGTTTACGAAGGAGCGACGCGTAAAAAACGCCCCAAGGAAAAATGTGAATAGAGAAGTAAGCACATATTACAGTCACTAAATACTGGTTTGGAGTTTTTAATCAGCAGGTAGAAAAATAACGACAGGTACTTCTTGTCATTTTGAAAAAATAGAGTTCTCAAGTGTTATTAGACAAATAATATAAAGTAACTATTTTAATGATTTAGTGAATAGCTAAGCCGTAAATTTCAATAATTTATAAAACATTTTGTACTTATTGATGAATTCAACGAAATCTATAGTTGGGATATAGTGTTCACATTGGTATAGTCGTACAAGGAATCCTCGCTTTTGTAAATTTGGGGGGGTGGAGTAATTTTTAATTTAATTTAAAAACAAAGATAGTACAAAATACCGAGAAATAGCGCCCTGAAATGGCCTACCGCCAGACGACATCTATTATTTGACGTTGCAAAGGTGTGTCTACCTAACGTGTATTTCAATTAGATACGTTAATGTAATTGAAGACATCATAATCGACTAATTGGAAGTATGTTTCATGTGAACAATTAACGCCTGTTTTGAATAAATTATTTATTAGGGCATATAGCAATAATTGACGCAAGAAGTATTCTGAAAATTAATTAATTAAAATGTTATTAAACAGCCCTTTCCGAGTTTCTGGCTGCACAGGGAACAATATATTACGGAGGAAGTTCTCTGAGTGTATTTCACGTAGGTGCGTCAGTTATCTAATAATAGGTTTTCAAATATCGCACAATATTATTGGTAGTGATTGTATAAAATCGCTTGCTGATTTATCAGCAGTATAGTTAATAAACTATTCTGGCATATATGATAATTGCCGAAGAGAGATTGTTGTGTATGTTTCACGCATGCCATTTTGGGGCTTATTTATAGCCTGGAGCCCTGGAGAATTGCTTCACCTCTAATCAATCTATGTCCATTCCTGATGTGATATTAAAAAATGAGGATTTGAAGAAAAAACGAGTTTGGCTCCCGATAGACAGTATATGAGTTATGTCAAGTAATAATACATAAGTGCGAGGAGAAACTGGTGTAAGCAGTCTTGTCTCAAGGGGCTGCTCTTGTTTTGGCCGCCGCGGGCTAAAGAGAAATCTCAACTATTGCAGGTTCAGATGCTTTAACAGCAGAGTATTAATGGCATTAATATTTTAAGGTTTCATACAGACAACTCTCACGATAAAGACAAATTTAAAACGGACGCAAATGACCCAAGCAAAATTATTTAAAGACAATACATATTAAGTGATGACGTTTATCTTAATTCTGCGAGAACAACAATGAACGGAGTGCAATGTAATGTTTATACCTATGTAAAATTATTTTCACTTGAGAATTGTTTTACACCCAAAATAATTTTAGAATCGCGAATTATTTGGCAAGCTATCAAATGAAGGTTCAATTATGTTCAGGATATGTACGTGTTAATATGAGAAAAAAATATTTCTGTTTATTATTCATCTCCTTGTGAGTTTTCGTAATTCGGCTGACAAGTATCTAAATTTTGTTGTTTTCAATTATTTGTCTTGATCTATGATTAGAAAAGTAAAGAGTTCTATATATTAGTTTACGAAGCGTTCGGAATTATAGAATTTCCGATTGTATGGAAGTGTTTCTCATAATGTGAATATTCTTGGAAATTATGTAGCGCTTAAATCGTGAGATAAGTGCTACAAATAAATAATTAATCAAGTGTATCTAAATATAAGTTCAGAAAGGCCAACGAGACTAAATATTTGATCATAATTAAAAACAACCAAAACGAAAATTGGGTTCGTCGTATATTCTATAAGACTACGTAGGGTTAGACGCGATGTTGAGAAGCAGCAGCGATGCAAACCAGAAGTGATAACGGTTATCGGAAAATAATTCAGGATAAATCATGTTACGCTTTACGACATTTTATGAGGCAATTAAGCTTCATCAGGTTTAATCGTGATGAATTATTACCGTCCACATAATGATGGTTTACATACATATTTTATAAATCATACCATAATTTACATGTAAATACATACTTACATATTTTATAAAAAAAATGAAAAATAAACCGAGGAAAAATATTTATATCAATTTTACCAAAAAAGTACAGGCATAATAAATACAGCTTTCCATTTATGCGGAAAAGCTGCCAGATCGTCAACAAAGGGTTTTTTGTTCAATGGAGGAAAAAAGTTGCCTATGAAACTTTTGACGTCAAACAGACAGTTCCGTATGCAAGTTGTGCTTATTGTCTGTTTTCGTACGTCCATGAGTTATGTTTTCATTTTCGTGGCCAGATGTATTTTTATATGAATTTTATTAATAAACTTGACACATTTGCATTCCTCGCCGAATGGGGGCGTGTACTTTTTTCTAAGAATGTTTCAAAATATACGAGCGATGATTACAACAAAAATCACAGGAAGACATTTTAAGTTTCTTTTCTGAGACGCGCTTTCTTCACAAGCAAGATAACATTAAAACCGCCGTCAACTGCTGGCATTTATAACATTTTATTTTCAAAACATTGAAATAAAACATTGGACTTCAGTGTATATTTATCATTCTGTGTTCGTTTAATATTAATATATATATAAAATATGGCACGTGTACATTGAACTATATGACGGCGAAAATCGATCAAATACTGCTGCGTAACTAATTTAAGAAGAAATATTTTTCCATTTGTTGTAGGGGAATCTGTAATAATATTTTGTAGAGGAATAATTTCGCATTACAGGCCTAACATATTAACAACATGTTGATGTGAAGCAAAGTTTGACTTATCTGCTAAGCTACATGCGGAAATTAATGATTTATGGAAGTTAAATAAAAGTATAAAGAATTAAAATATTCCATAATGTATCATAAATATTTGATATAAATGATTTATGATTCCTGCTTATTAAGATTAGCATACAGCGATAAATTTAAGTAGGCAAATAAATAATATAACATTTTGTTATTATTGATATAAAAACTCCATTTAAATAAATTTAATAAATATTTCTGGGCATAGGTGCTATACTAAAAAAAAGTTATTCTTATAATTACAATATTTATAACTATTTGATATTACGATCATGGATGAGTTATAAAGACTTATTTTATTTTCACAACCATAGGAAAATGAAATCATGAATATTTGATTTAATTGCAGTAAAAATTGATAACCCTGGAATTACAAAGTAAGAAAATGAATCTAGATTGACGACTTAAGCCCGAATTTTAGATGTCTTAAAAATCTTAAAAATTCAATAAAGAATACAAATTAAATTTGTCCGTCGAACCGATAGCGTTAAAAATATAATCCCTATAACTGGGTGGGATTATTTATCACAAAAACATCAAGTAGGCTAAAATGTAATAAATTTAGATTACAACATGCATTTAATAGGATAGCATTATAAATAGTTTCATTAAAAGCGAACACTTATTTAATGAGTGCGTCATAAAATAAATATGATGTCTAAATTATAATAATAAAAAATACGAAATAAGATGAAGTTAAAAAAATATTTGGTAGTATTAATTTGTTTAAAGTTGATTAAAAATAATAAAAAAAACCTTAATACTGATTGCATGACTATTGCATGATTCAAAAAATGTTTTACAATGATCATCTAAATTAACTTTGATCTAATCTAAATTTAACGTTACCAACTTAAGTGGCAGATTGAAACAAGTTTCAAGTGAGTTACTATATTCCTATGACCTCACAGTTCAAGGCAAATCTCTTAAACAATAACATCAATGATAAAGCAATCAGTGATATTATATTCGTCATGAAAAAAAAATATGTACATAATACGTAAAGGATTCGAGAGCGATCCCATGGGTCGGAATCTAATCCTATTGTTGCTCCATGTTGGATCACAATTAGGTAACAATGGTAAAAAAATAAGTACCTACGAATATGAATGATCTCATACGAGTATTCAACAATGATATTCAAAATATTAGACAATGTTTATTTTTTGTATTAAGCTGCAACAATTTAAGATATACGCAAGTATCTACTTTTGATTGGAAAAAAATAATAAAACGAAATCCGGAAGGTCTTTATTTACCGATGGGCGGATGATTGAAAATTACTATGAATATTTCGATTTCATCTTTCCGCGTGTAGTCAGTATTTCATCAGGTTTTCGTGTTTTTTGAATCTGCAGAAGAATCCACAGTGAGACCATATTAAGGGTACTTGTGAAATGAAATAAGTTTGTTTCAATAATAATACAGATTGATTATTTTTCTACGTATATGACCTTACAACTTAGTTTCCAACAACCACCGTTTATGTGCATCCGATGTCCTACATACGCCGTTTAACGACGCTGTCGATAGAGAAAAGAATATCCTCTTCTCATTCATATCTCGAACAGAATTTCATGGGACAGATTTTTAATCACGCACAAGTATGCTTTAGAAAAAAGGAAAAAATTAGCTCAACCTATTAATTAGATATTAAGTACGCTGGGTTCGTTAACTGAGAGCCAGACTTGAAACTCATTGTGAAATAATTAATTATTAATAGTCAAAGTTGTGGTTGTGATCGATGCACGCGTTAAAACAAAGACGAAAATCTATAACACTAGTAATAAAATCGATATATATATATTACCTCGATCAAAATAACAAAATGAAGCACTAGAATACGTTTTGGCAAGCAGAAGCGATGTTATTAACGTATTAGAAGTAATATCGATGAGGTGACGCAACTCGAATGCCGTTACAGCTAGCCAATCTTCGCAAGCTTTTATAAGTTTTAATCAAGAATAAAGCACAAAATTCAACCAAACATTTTTTGGCAACCTTCCAGTCAGCTATAAAATGTCGACAGGATTTTCCAGCATCTTTGACGAATGTAAAATTGTTCTATGGATTGTTCCAAAATATTAGTAACAGCGACAAACCGGGTAACTACGTATGTACTGATATTTCATTTCATATTATTTATGTGTACATACATTAATATCGTAAAAAAGGAAATCATTTTTGATACCGTAGCAATTCAATTAATAAAACGTTGCCAATCAAGATATAACATTTAACTTTGCGTAGACGGTGGTACCACTCTAAAATAAAATTGTTTATGCAATTCTAAAATTAAATATCGCATACTTTTTGCTTGGTTTTAATGAAACATTGGCATAATTAAAACGAATGATATTGCATCGATATTTCAAGATAAAATGTGATACAGTAATTGTAGAATGAACAATCATGCAACGGAACGCCTGCTCAATGTTTTAATTTCAATTAAAACTTCTAATGATACGTTAAATTTGGGTAACGAATAGTTAAAATTGTTAATTTATTGTTCTGTGAGGATTTAATTATTGTAATCGATCATTGTGTATTATTTACTAATGAGTATTATAATAACCCAGTGAAAGGCGTCCAAAAAAAAATTGAGGCTGAGAATGATTTGGCAAGGTATTATTTCAACCTAGAATCAACTTGGCTTATCATTATTAGTGCATCAATACAAAATAAATAGAAACCACGTTCAGGTATAATTATATAAAATAACAAAGGAAAATAGTTCATTTAGAATAAACAGTATGATATAAATGCTCCTTTTTTATATTGAATAAGTAAATTTGACAAGTTGGCTAATCTTAGAGTTATCGGAGAATCATTAAGCACTGTAATATTTTCTATGGATTAAGCGGTAACTTTGTGGAAGTTCATTTTTAATATAAAATTAAGCACTGTTTTAGTGTGAATTTTATTTTAAAAATATCGAATAATGTATGAAATTTTTGGTAGTTCCTTTTTCTATTCGTTTGCCAAAGTCTTGTCTGAAGTAGATATATCACTTTTAAGGTGTTAACTGTCAATTCTTGCTGGAAAGGCATTATATTAAAAAAAAACACACACAATTCATTCTTCCGCATGTTTATAATGATCAGGACCGGTTTCACTCATCACGAGCATTAGTGGATAAATCCTTTGTCAATGGTGGAGTATGAAATAAAATATTGCAGAAGCAGCATAGCATAAACATAAAGCATTGGACAGTATATGTCGTAACAATCACAGTATTATATCTAACACACTTTCGATATAAGTATTGATTCTCAAACTATCAAATAATATTACCCTTTATTGACCAATTTGTCAACTTGCGGACTGTTCAGCATACGAAAAAAGACCACCAATTTAATGTGAGTGTAGTAAAAAATGGCTGTACATGTTTATATTTCTCAATATATTATGATCTAATCAAATGTATGTGATTAAAAAGAACGAATAATTGCTAAGGCACTTGCCCCCCTAGAATTCTAGAACTAGGAAGCCTGCGGACAGCACTTTGAGAAGCATAAAAAAATCACCGAAACGAAAGCGCCACACGGTTGGAACCGATTTTATTACTTGATAACAACGAATACTACTAATATCGATTTGAATCGAAACGTAATTATGTAATTTTCAAACTGTTCTGTGAATAAAATAACATTGAGATTAAGATCTGGAATCGAGGACAAGAAATATATAGTTTATTAAGTGAGAGATCAGCTACTAATTATTTATGCTTTTTAGAATAAGATAATAACATACTATAGATCATTTAAAAAATTGATGGTTTTATAGATTTTATTTCTCGTGTACTTTAACTTATATTCAGGGAAAAAAGAGAAGCCATGCTTTCATATATTTTTTGCTGAAATCTGTCAATATAGGTCTTCGTGCAAATAAGTTCGGCTGCAGAAAAAGCCCTTTCAGATTCAACGCTTGTTCGGCGATCAGTGATTAATTAGTTGCACGATACTATACTCTAGCACCGAAATATCGGTATTTTGAATTTTTAAAAACGGTATTTCGGTATTGATATCCTTGCTTTAAATACACAGTTTAATTCATATGAATTTACGTCAGGATGTTAAAATTCAATATCCCAATTAAATTGTATAATATATTAAAACTAGAACCACCAGGAAATAATAAAAACAAATGTCTATTGAAATCAGTGCGTACAATGCGTATGAGTTTTTGCTGCAAGAGAAAAATGCTCATATAAAAAGCACAATAGAAATGGAAAGCAATTGAAGAATACACAAAAAAGTGGAACACAGAAAATCACATGCGACCAAATGTCGAATCTGTAATTTTGCAGTGATCGAACACAAGTGAAAGCAAATTTAATGATGTTTCAATAAATTCTAACGATAACTAAATGATGTCAGTAATCTATGTATTACAATATTTTCTAATTGATCAATTGATACAAGTATATCTAAGTTATGGATTTGTTAAGAGGAGGTGAAATGCGTAAATATACGAGATTGAAATAGCGATTATTAATATTTTCGGAATTACTAATGAAGCTTTAGCCAACCATTTTCATCGGATTGTTAAGGGAATAAAGAAGCTATTTTTTTGTTCTATCTCCAGCATCGATCTATAACCGTGAAGTATTTTAACTAGCGTTACAATGTAATTTCACATAAACCTATCGATTTAGTTATTTACATAGTAATTCATACTTGAAGCACTTTCAATAGATTAATTTGTAGTTTAATATCTACGTAATCTTAAAAATATATAAGATACCTTGGCGTACTTTTCCAACAAACATAGTTATAATTTAAGACATCGACTGAGGGTGGTTGATGGAATTTCAATATTAAATTTGGATTATTGAGATTTTGTACACTTCCATGTATTTTGTCACTAACGACCCGGGTTTCGCCTTTCGGCATCTTCAGGCATTCGAGCACACGAATGGACTCGAAGTGTACAAAATCTCAATAATCCAAATTTAAACATAGTTATGTTCAAAGTTTTCGATTGGCGGTGTTTGATGAAACGTAAAAAAAACATTTTCCTTGCAATTATCGGGCTTTTTTATATTAATAATATGTGTGTACTTAAAGTTTAAGTTAAATAGGCGGACCTTATACAAGTCATTTGGAATAATTAAAAGAAAAAAAAATAAGAACATAATTATATTTGATGGTAACATTGTACAAATAATTTTTAAATATAAAATGAAAATTGATAACTTCGTTATTCTACTCTTTATGTTGAGCGGCGGAACTTATGTCACACCGAGTAACACAGTTTTATATCCGTAATAATGTATGTATAACATTTATGTTGATTCATAACGCTCAGCTGTTGTTGATTTCCTTTTGAAAATGTACTCGGAAGCCATTCATAGAGGGCCACAGATGCGACAAAAACTATTTTATTAGAACGCTTTGATTAAAACTTGCCTAACAATAAAACTGTTAAACTTTCAATGATATTCTATGCGAGTCAACTTGATTTAATACGGACAACCGAAATTCGGCAAAGCCGCAATGTCACGACAATTTTAAACGAAAAAGTCGCAAAACAAAAATGAAATAAACTGATCGACTTTTTTTGTTACTCATCATATTTCATCTATGTAAGCAAAAGCACAGTACTTGACGTAAATGCAGCTTTCGATTACGCAATTCAGTACTTAAATTGAATAGTTTCAACAGTGGTGGAGTGAATAATATTATGTAATTTCGTATTATGTATCCTGGAAATAAATGTATGATTATGTATTCCTGAATATAAGCAAATGCATTTTTGAATAATTAAAACTGTAGTTTTATAGTTTTTTTATACACTTAATTAATACCTTTAATATAAATGTATCATATTTACATAAATATAATAAATAGAGTTTTAAAAATCTTGCTTCAAATCGTAATGGAGTTAGTTAAGGAAATCCAGCCTTATTTAGTTATGTATGCAATTTGTTTTAGTCCCAAACCATTTTTTTATCATGTCAATCCGCGACTGGAGTTTGAATCAAATAATATACTAAATGCTGGACACTTCTACAATGGGCGAGACACGAATAAACATTTTACAGTCTGAGCTATAAAATGATATCGTATGTCCATATTTATTAAATTGTGAGATTTTATATCGCTAAGCGTTTGCAGCCTGCTGAGGGTAATTGCTATGCCATAAGATTAAATTTAATGACCGATACAACCCACACTGCTTCCCGTAACACATACTTTCATAGTATGTCATAATAATGGGCTTGAAATGTCTAACATTACATTGCGCAGGTCACTTAAATTCTAAATTATTGCACTTGCAATTGAGAGAAAATGACTGTGCGTCAAATACGTTTACCGGGATTTTAGTAACGTTGCTGTGTAATGTCAAACCAATAAAGTGGGTCAATAAAGATTGATACAATTGAATGCAATGATATGTATATATATATTGAAATACAGTGACTTCTTCAACACATGGCACTAAATAATGATGAAATTGAAAATATAATATTGCTCAATACAACGTGCATTCATTAATATTTACTCCATGTAGGATTGATTATTCAATAGTGAAATACATCCGAACTGAAAACAAAAATATTGCAAGCTCAAACATTCAAAAAACAGATGTCGTCGCACCATAGCGAATTATTAACCAATAAAAATAGTTTGGCGACTATACAAAAAACACAAAGAAATATTGCATTTTTTTCGTTTTTGAAAAGTTGCGTATGGAGTTTTCATAGGTTTAACTTTCTGATGTTATTTTTGTGATTTGAAAACTTTAATTCAATAACATGCATTTAAAGGTTTGGTAAGTAGTGAGCAGTGAATATGTGTGAAAATGAGCATTGTAAAAACAGTTAAAAACATGGTTTGGTAAAACAAGTATGTAGTAACACCAATTTTTTCACTAGTCGTTCGAAAAAACAACTCGATGGCGTTCATCAATATAAATACATCAATAGCATTCGGGATGTTATTTTTCCATGAAAATAGTTGGCAGCCTAAAAGCGTAAAAAGATATACACGTATGTGAAAGAAAATGACACACTAAATCCACCGCATGTTGCGATATTTCTGGCTATATTTCGTGTTTGAACAAAATAACTGAGTGCGTACATTTTAAAGAATTTAGGGAATTCAACAGGGTATGTTTATACTGCTGAAAAAGTAGTAGTTGAAAACAATTATTATACTGGACTTAGGATACTTAAAATTTATGATTCATTTTAAAGTACGTTTTCCTGAAATTCGTCGAACATATTAAAACAGCAGTAGCTTTAGTTAATTTAAAATACGCTCTGATTTATATCTTTGTATGTAAAGCGAGTTCACAGCAGTTAGTTTCAAGTGCGTTGTGTACTGAACAACGATTGTGATGTGGATAGACACATACATAATGCATACTTTAAAACTGGGAGAGCACGTAATTGTACCATGAAGTTATTTTAAAAAGTAGTCATTTCAAGTTAGAGGTCTGCACAGGCTTATATTTATTTTCAACCAAGCCCGACCCCTTCAACATTAGTTCGGCCAGAGTCCATGATTTACAGTACAGATCGTACCAAAGGGAAATTCGAAAAATATTATGTTTGCTTAGTTGGTAAAAAAAGTTTATACTCACCAAATATTGAAAGTATAAACATGAACAATGGAAAGAAAAGTGTTTAAAAACACATTGATAACGGAGGTGAAGTTAGTAAAGAAATTAGTAATATAGTTAGGGCTCAAATTAACATCGTGGTTACCTGATCCGGGTCGGAAAAAGGTCCGCGGTCCAAGCCCGGGCTCATATAGATCTCGGTCACACAATTTTAATATAATTTCTATTATAGTATTTCACGTAAAAACAGAAGCAGTTTCGCTTAGTGAGCGATTGTGTTTATTATGAAAAATTACTATTTACTTTATTGATACATGTAATCATAAAATTGCAAAAATGACGGTAGCAATCTAAATTAAAATTTCAAGTGTACCAAGTGAATACTAATACAAAGTGCAATTATATATAAGCCTTATCTATTCTATTAATTTTTTGTTAATGAATATATTAGTTGGTCGGTGTTAAATAATCAGTCAGTGTTAAATAATCTCAAACTCTTTCCCACTGTTTACCTGACACATTCAGCGGTCCAAGTCTCTCAAAAAACCCCGTAGTTTGATTACAGTAGTAATGGATAGACCGAGCCCTGAAATGGGAACACACACAAAGCCTATTACGACACACGAGTTACGTTATATGATTTTTGATCACATGTGCTTTTTTGTTCAGAAAATGATTGACAGTTACATTAATTTTATGCGATACGTACATAATCACCGTTAATCATTATTTTATTGCGGAAAAGATGGACAAGCAGTTAAGTCTTTGATTGCTTTTGATAGACTAATTATGGATGTTAAATGAAGTAGAAGTATGTATAATAATTATTTGTAAGTGTGTTAATTTAAGGAGTGTAGCACATTTTAACTAACGCAACCATTTCACTCAGCATCTCATTACCAACCGAGGCATATTTTCCCCATCGAAGCGATTATTTAAGGCTCCTTGTGAAAATTTATAATACACATTGAATCACCGGGAGCGCAGTCGTGAGAACAAAACATAACAATTCTACGATGGCAAAATGGCGGGACCCATACATTATTTCGTCTTCTTCCTTTCTATCTATTTCCCTGATGCTTCTTTATTTTAACACGTAAATTACCGGGCGTATTATTTTTAGTTATTATATAAATTCACAATTCTTCGTGCTGCACACCGCAATTTGAGATTACGATATTACCTTAGACTGTTATGACTATAAATTAAATAAAAATGGGAAATGTAAGCAATACTGATTTACAATTTTATGAAATAAAAAAAAAATTATCGTATCATGGTAACAGTGGCAATTAAATTATTGAATTTTATAAAAAGCTGACTTAAGATTATTTATTTTGTAGTTTTAGTCTGAACTACGGCTTTCCAAAGTTTTTTGAATAGGGAAAATCATCAACATTATATACCAGGGCTAAGCCAACTTCTCTGGTGTTGCGATTTACTAGTTAAAAGAATGATTAGTTTGTAAAATTATTTATAATAAGGATGTGATAATGGTTAATGGAAAAAATCACAATGAAAAAATAAATTCCCCAAGACACAAGACATTTCCAAAGACGAAAGAAAAAGCCTAAATAAGCTATAGGGGAATATGATAATAAAAAAAATATTGCAACTTAAACAAGGGAGATGTACATATAAAAGTGAGATTTGGTTCGTCGACGGGTCACAACGCGTCAACAAGCTACTCGTACAACCAGTTCAATCTCATTTTCATGGGTACCATTTTGCCTAACTGCAGACATAAAATAAAAATATGCTCATGGAATGCGTATCGAAGTGAGTTAGATTGAAGATTTTGAGCACCATGCTGGGCCAGCCACTTCAGCCTGCGCAAGGAATTCTATTTGCCAAGTTTGGGTGTATAACATTAAAATTTTGATACAGTTTGCTTTGACCCTTCTAATGGGGATGAATGAGACATACAAATTGTATACATTACAAAAGAGTTGTCTTCACAAGTAATCTCATAAGAGTTATATATTTTATCATAAAAGATCGATAACAATATCAACCAATATTGAAGAACGACAAATTAATAAATGGAAGTGCTTGTAAAAGATACCTCAAAAATGCAGGACACGTTTTAAAATATATAGAGCAAACAATAAGTATCGTTGTTATACAGGAACATAAGTTTATTTTTAAGTTATTCGCACATTTTATTTATTATTTTAACGTATCATAACAATCAACATTGATATGAATAATAATAAAATACTATTTAGTAGCAATTTACAAAATAATTCAAATAAAGATATGTATGAACTAAAATTCGAGAGAGGTTTAAGCTGACTGTCGTATTTTAAATTAGAAAATTTTGCTGAGATTTGAAAAAACAGTGGAGAAATTTTCACACTAACGTTTTAACCCAGATATTTTTTGTTCATAGCACGAGGACAGATTTGTTTTAACCCACCTAAATATGTTTGATTTACGTTGAACAATTATTATCACTTATTATTGATGTACAGATATTATTTGTTCTTCACAAAATGTTCCAGTTTTGGCCATTAATTCGTAACATTTGGACACGATTCACATAATAGATACGCTATTTATTAAACAAAATTAATCCGTTTTATTGATTGAAGTTTCCTGTCGGTATTTTATGGTTGCGAAAAGTATGCCTAGTGAACCGGAAAATGTTTCGATTGTTTTCACAGACATGCATAAAAAAGATCATTAGTGTTAACAATACATATTGCTGTCTCATCTAATTATGATTGACGATGTCTACAGATACAGTATGGCAGGCTGTAAATTATTCTAGGCTTCGGTTAGGGCTACAGGTCTACACGTTTGGTCGGAATCGTGTTTATGTTACGTCAGTATCAAAAAAGTTGATAAAAGCCAACTTCGGTTGATCTATCTACATGTAAAGAATCGGCCGCGTGAGATAGTTTGAGTACCACGGTCCTAAATGATTCGAGTTAGTAATAAATCAAGGTCTTGAGTGGGCCTTTTAAATCGCCGGGTAGACGAACTCTCCATCGCAGCGGTCCGCCTTTGTCGATCTATCTATGTGGATACTAATTCTGTTAAAATTGATTTTCAGGGTTAAAAAACATCGATAAATAATGATTCAGATTAGTGATTGATTGAGAATCTCATAGATTTATGAATGAATTAAACTAACTCAGAATACAGTAATAATTGACATTATTATTTAACGAAGAAGACATTTTATTTTTTTATTAAAATATCACCATATATTATGATAAAAAAAAAATCAATTTCACTATCAATGCTATGGCATGATACAATTATTATGACCACAAAGGTTTTATAGTCCTAAACTTGTAATTGAAAAATAAACGTTTTAGACTGACAATTTGTTGGTTTTCAGGAGCTTTTGGATTCATTTAATGGCAAGGTCTTTCTTTAAAATATCTGAAGTGATTTGGAATAAAATTTATTTTGCGAATCAATATTTCGCTGTAAAGAAATATATATATTTTTTTTTATTAAGCATTAAAACAAAAATGATACTAATTCGTATGCGTTATGTTTAGGAATTGTCATCAAACTGTGGATTTTTACCGGAATACCGTTTAGAATATCTTTCATGAAGCTGTAAGTCAATAATACGTCAAAATAATTCCGGTTTAATTTACAAAACTCATCCAAATGTTGCTCACTGAGTCTGTAATCCGTGACGACTTCGTAACCGAAATAGGAGAACTGGACGTGTTTAGAGTCGGGCGCGGCTCCACTAGACCCCGCGGGAGGGCGCATGTATGCGTGAGTGCATTCAGACTTGTTCATGTTCTTCAGGCCCTTCACGCGTGTCACGATTTAACAAATCGTTAACCATAATATTTTAATACCACCCCTACCCAACTACGCTAAGTTCTGTATGAGTGATTAAACTATGTTATTTAATGATTTATTAACGCATAGTCAACATTTCAATATGCTAGTATTGAGGGTGTATTCACTGAATTCCATGAAATTACTATTTATTGTTAACAGTCGATAAATAACAGTAATAAGGAATAACTTCGATTAACCTACTACTACTTACATAACAATATTTCATGATTATACAAGTCTTTTAAATGTATTATGACGTAGCAGTAGATTGTTGTAGTTCGTTAAAAATTCAACATGACATGTCGTTACATTGCACAGTGAAAAATAACAACACTAACGGTATTCGTGGACAAGGACGGCCATAAATGGATGGAAATGTGGCACACTCAAACAATACAATATTTTAAAAATCTACAAATTTAATCCGGTACAAGTTTTCGTTTACAGTTTATTTAGAAGGAATTATCACGGAAAATAAGTCAGCTCTCAATCACAATACATGGCAGTTATATGAAATATATCGTACATTCATATAATATACGAAAGAAAGTCAATTTATTTAAACTAATTATTATAAACAGGTTACACAGATATAGACATGTTTTGATCTGAGAACTCTTGAAGAGTCGTAAATGCAAATTGATATTAGCAAATGCTTCACGTACAGAATGTTTTTAATTCAGAGGGAGAGACTAAAAAAACTTACCGCCGTATGTGCTGTGAACTCGTTTAGGGACATGGTGATTGCTTACCTGAAAAAATTAATAAAAGCAATTAGACATTAGAACATTAAAATTTCAATCATGTATTTAGTGCACGATTAGATAGAATCGGTGGAGTAGTAGGTTGTGTATCAAAGTACTTAATAAGTATAAAAATGAATTAGTGAAATTTGTGATGGCTTGACAGTAAATTTTGTGTTGACTGACAGTTTCGCACTTAGCGTAATATTAAAATCAAACTTAAATTAAGCACATACAATTTTTATTGTTAGTTATAGTTTACAACATTAATATGCATTGTGTAATATGTGTATGCAGTATGGATGACAGAAGAAATGAGAAACTATTTTTTAGAAAGTATAATATGGCAAATAATTATACTATGGATCGATAGTATCGAATTAAGTCTTTTGTTATCCGGAGCTGAAAATAAGTTGCTTTGCTCAGGATGAAGAGGTCAAACCCTCACTCGATTGTAGCACCGAGTGGTTGCGCGACCAAGGTCTCGAATTCCCGAATGAACACTTTCAAACATTGATTTTTACAATCATTTTATTGATTTGTGATTTTTTCAAAGTTTCTCATCTGCTTACCGATCCTGAAAACGTGACACAAAGATTACCAGTAGTTAAATTCGAGTACTTTTCTACCTCCATCTTACTCCCCTTAAACCACTTCGAAGTGAGATTTTGAACGACTGAATAACTTACTACCAATAATACTACTTCGCGTTCAAACAATTAATGTCGATAGCTCCATTAGGAGGATATACGCTCCACACAGCGAGCGGACTTGGCTTTAGAAATGTCTTTCATTTCGATAAGACTGATTGTTATTTATAATATAAATTCATGTATGTTTCAAACCAGGCGACGTGAACTAAAAAGTTCTTCATTGTAATAATAATTAAGAGTCACAACACGTGTAAAAAACATATATTTGCATTAGAGAAAGTAAAATTGCCACAGCGTTTGCGAGATGTTATTATATAATTGTAATGTGTTATATGCGTGATAATAAATATGTTGTCGATTGTGAATCGATAAAAAAATTGATTGATTAATTCCTCATTCGTTTTTGTGAAGTAGGCTCGAGGCAAAGTTACTGACCCTACCAGTCTAACTTCGCAATAGGTGAGAGGCCAATACTTTCACCGCCTTTAATTATTGCGATAACAACTAATGCTAATAATTATATTAGATGGTAATATTCTTATATAACCTATGATTACATACCATAAATACAGCGAAGAGACAAGAGGTTAGCGGAAGTGATATTTAAGAAATATTTACTAATCGCTTAATTTTCAAGTAATAGTTGGATATGCAAAGGTGTTTTTTTGTTAAGTAATTAAATGCATTAACGGTCAGCAATAGGGAAATATCCTTTTTCAGTATAATTATCTTCGACGGATTAATTTAGTAACGTACTACAAATAAACTGATCAATTATGATATCATATATACTGATAGATTTGATATATTACCGACAACTTAAATTAGAAACCTATGTAAGAAATACAAAACCTACTGATATTGCCATCATACAATAATTATTAAAATAAATATCGATTCGTTAAAACTATATTTTCATTTAAAATTATAAAATCTGAAGCGTTTTTTTTTTATTAAAAAAACAATTATTTGATTATAATATAACATTACACATTTCAGTGGCATATTTCTATACGCTCATTTTCGTATCGTGAAACGCCTACCAATGAAATGGAAACTTATGAATTTAAATGAACATGAGATATACCAAAAAGTTTGTTATTAATCGTTACTGGCGGGTATAGGGAGAAGTTTTAATCAGAAGGTTTAACGAGGTTGCCCGTATAATTGCTTCAATATTCTCAAGTATAAAAAATGTAATTACTTTTACAGATTGAGATTCAAATAAGATCACTACTTAATGGATGACATTAGGGAGTAACAACTGGCTTCCTCTAATGATCGCTCAAATCATATATCACAGTATCAATTATTCAAAGTTATATTATATCTGAAATCACATACGGCGAATTAAGCTAGCTTGTTTAATGGAATTTTTCATAGCGAAACCGCCCCTGATCACATTATAAAATTAATAACATAATGTCTTTCCAACCAAAACACCAAAAAAATGCGTTCTTTTCCAAGAGGATAACGAAGCATTTTTTAATTGGATATAAATACTTGTGTTTGTAACCAAAACATCTTTCGATAACAGCAAACTGATTTTACTTTTCAGCAGATGAGTTAAAGGCGTAACATTTTTTAAGCGGAATTCAATTCATCAGGTATTTACTGTTTTTCGTGAATATTATTGCTATTTCATTAGATGATCGATCTGCACTTCGAATTTATCATTTCAGTAGCTAGTAAGAACATTGCTAATGTACTCCATATCACGGGAGAAAGACGAAGTTGGTTGCCTAATATCAATAAAAAGCAATTACTTCGGCAGTAAATTGGCATAACTTCAAGTCGTTAGACGTAAAAAATGTGTAGTTTTAATTTAGCACACAATGAAACGTTCGATGATAATATCGCCGCACGACAGAAAGCCCTCGCTAAAAAACCGACTGGAAAAACGAGAAGTACAATAATGACAACCGAAAAAAATGGTGAAACCAGCCTTAAAATTTAAGCGCCTGGCTCGGCAGCAGGGACTCGATTTAAGAGAAAAAAAATAACTACGGACGTTCCGAAGAATATTGATGTTTTAATTAATTAATTCATATACTTTTTTACTTTAATTTGGATAAGCCGAATGGATAATGCCGGGTTCAAACGGGGAATTTTTGAAATGACTAAATTAAATGGGATATTAACATTTTTCGTGTCATTGAGAAGAAGAAAACCCATTTCAAGATTATTGGCTTATGCGAAAAGAATGCCATTATAATTTAATGGCTCTGAATTTGGTGGGTGTTTATATTGATATTCTGTTCTATATATTGATAGAAAATTGTTAATGATTATTTTTATTGAATCTTTAAATATATCACACCTTACACTATTAGTCAGAAGTCACAACTTATCAACTCAATCGTACAATGGAATAAGAAAAATGTAAGATTCATCTAGCCATTCTTAAATGAAAAACGAATTAAATTAGTTTTTAGTGTAAATTTGAAAAGAAAAACATTTTATTTGGAGTTACCAAAGGAGGTTTAACAAATACATATTTTTAGAATAAGTTAGATGCATTAATATGAAAAATCAATTGGAAATATACACAGGTATACGAGGGGTACAACGAGTAAAAAATATATTTAATACCGATACTTAAATTTTAAACAAAAAAAAATAAGTCGAATCAACATAAAACGATCGAACGAATGCAAAAGAGACAAGTCCTTGATAGTGACGTTTCGCAAAAGAGCGATTTTGTAATCGAAGGATTAATTTAAAAACCTTGAATCACATTCAAAATGAAATGGACGGACCGGTTTTCAATATCGACAGTAGTATTATTTGATTCCCGTTACTATGTAATTTGCATAAAATCTTTATACATACGAAGAAATAACACTAATTGTGAAATTAATAATTATTATATTCATTGTCATGTAAAGTAGTTTGTACCCGCAGAAAATGGTCAGCTAGAACTAGATCATTTGTAGATTTGATTATATTTAATAACAATATGTTATTCTAAATCTGTCGCGAGAATGTTTAATCATTCAAATCAATGTTACAAATAAAATTGGTTCGGAATAAATGTGGGTCAAAATTCTTCCAAAGTAAAAAAAATGCCAAACTGAGTTACATGGCTGATACGGTAAATCCTACTAACTAATAAACGTGTCAAATATTGAAAGTTAAATAAAATAATTCAGGTTTGTCATTTCTGATGTCTTCTGATGTTCAGCCGCTAAATACAGGTGTACCTTCGTATTACCTGCACGTTATAAACTTTGAACAATATGATAGTTTTCGATTGATCAGATGTAAGTAAATGCTTAAAATTACTACTATGCATTTCAGATATTTTTTTGATACAAAATGATTCGAAATGTAATTGTATACTTTGAAAAATAAAACACAACTCATTTGTACTACTTCCACATGTTCATAATGATCAGAATCGGTTTCGCTCATCACGAGCATTATCAACTGATAAAAATACGAACAAACAGGGTTATTTATATAAAATTGAGTGCTAAAAATGAAGGTATACAAAACAGTTGGTTCATGAGCTAAGACAAGAAATTACTGATCATCAAACAAATTATACATAAACCAAATAAAATAATCTACAATTAAGAGGTCCTTAACATTTTAATTGTCTTAGTTTATGAACCAACTGTTTTGTATACCTTCATTTTTAACACTCAATTTTATATAAATACAACTGTTATATTTGTATTTTTATCAGTTGATAATGCTCGTGATAAGTGAAATCGGTTCTGATCATTATAAAAATGTGGAAGTAGTACAAATGAATTGTGTTTTATTTTTGAAAATATAATGTCTTTCCACCAAGAATTGAGTGAATTGACAGTTAACACCTTAAAAGTGAGTAGTTGTATATGTTTATTATTTTAAAATTCTTATATCTAAATATGTCTCGATTGTACCAATCTCGTACTTTATGTATATTGATATATTCTTTCTAACATATACTTACTTTCAATCTCATAATACGTAAAAATGACAGTTAAAATCATTTCAGTTTTTTTTTATAGATTCAATATGATTATTTATGAATAAAAATTGGAGGTTTATTTGTTTTTTTTGTTGATAGAATGCCCAAAATAATACGGCAGGTAAATTGGATCAATTTCGCTGCAAGGTAAACACGACATCAAGAAATATATTCCAAGCTTGAAATGAAGATATAATGCCAAATCCGTAATCGGCGTTGTTATTTCAAAATCCTGAAATCGATGTCGGCGATCATTTTCGGAAAACGTAATAATCACATCGATTGCCGCAATTTCTTTCCAAATAGTGAACACTGAACGGTGGTATTTTAAAATAATAATTCACTTGCCCAACAACCGCTCAATATAAACACAAAAATATTTGTAAACATGTTAACTACGACAAAGAAACGATTACGAAATAAATATTTGTTATTATCGGTGTTTATGAAACGAAATAGATTACCAATAAAAAGTAGTGTTTATTGGAATACTAAATCAAAAATAAACATTGAGTCGGAATGATATCAATTGATACAGTTATATTGTCAGAAAAAGAAATAAGGACAATAGTGATGTAATGATTTTAAGTGTTACTTACTTTCTGTTTTTAACGGTTAAGACGGGGGTACCAAATATGTGACGTAATATAGACAGAGAGGTAAAAGGTTACTTGACGATGGAGGGGGGGGGGGGGAAGAATTAAAAAATAGCCAAAATCGTGTGACTTCACATACGGAAGGCATCTAAATTATGAATCAATCAAACTTCTTTATCTGTTTATCGTATTAAATCCTTTGTATGAGGGCGTAATGTTACGAGCTTTCAAGTTATCCGAATCCATCTATTCTTTTTTTCCTCACATAGGGTATCGGTTTTGTTTTCTTAAAATTGAATAATAATATAATTTATTATGGTACTACTTGTGGTATTGAGCGGAAATTAAGGTTGAATATGCATAGAATATTACAAGAGAAAATTTTTGAATAATGTCAATCTTTAATATAAATATTGTAATCTTAACGATCTCCATTAATAGTAGTTGGCATTGTTATATTCATATTAATTAATATAGGTCCCATAAATAGTATTATAATTAGTCAAATGTAATCGATTCATTTCATTAAAAGATTCTGAAAGCTATTTACGTATTTCAAAATGGCATACAAAGGATCTTGGGGGTTACATCTTTGTAGTATTGACCAACGATATAATATTCGAGTTTGCTTAACGATAAGACACTCCAATCAATTTAAAATCATTGTTTTTTTATTCAATGAAACAACTATACATGTGAATGGCCAGGTCAATGTATTGAGGACTATAGAGTGAAATAATCAGGATGTTTCTGATTCATTTAGGATGGCGAATATATCTATGTGCCATATACAAGAATAGAACGATTTCGTGTTGAATGGGTACGACCGGAAATAGAAAATACACATAAGTATATAGCAATAGATCGCCGGAACAAATTTTTGATACCGTTTTCCATCAACGTCAAATGCCAAGCATTGGCATTTTTAGGAAACGCTTTTCTATCTGTGTAATTTATCAATATCGCTTTTCATAAATAGCTCAACCGAGGCGGATGGATGGGTCGGTCTAGGAAAGTAATTCGCCAACAGTTCATCGCCGGTTATTTACAATTCATAACGTTAACAGCCCGCGGAAAGCGCAACTCATTGCTTTGTTCTAACAAACAAATAATGGTTTGAAATTTCATCGCGAATCGATGAAGCGTCTTTTATTCAGAAACGTCAAATCAATATAAAATATTTACACAAAGCTTTCAATATCGGGAATATCTACCATAAAAAGTAAGTAATATCGGACAAAGTTACAACAAATTTTATAATGTTATTGATTGAATTGGCATTTACTTGGTAGAACTCCATTATAATAAGGTAAAATATAAAAAAAGTATATATAGCTTATCTAAAATAAGTTTGACGATGGTGTTAAGCCGAAATAGCTATCAACGACCTAATAAAATTTTGTAAAACTAAATACTGTGATATTTTACACTATTATTTAAATATGGCATACAATGGGTCGATTTTATTTTTAAATATGTTGACATGAAGTGATAATGTATACTGTTTTTTTTCTTCTTTAATATTATTTAATTTTTACTTATAACTTAGGTTTGTTTGACTTTTAATAAAATTATTAACCATCGTTGTTTCATTGCATTTATCATTTTGAATGTTAAGGCTATTTATATTTATCGTACTATATAATATGTTAAATTATTTGAAAATTTTGGACCAAGAGTGAAATGAAAATTTATTATATTTGTAAGCTGGCTTTTGGTTAATAAATTAAAAATATTTTTTGAGATCTTTATTTTCGGCGAAATATGTAAGTATATTATAACAAAGAAAAAAGCCTAAAAATAAGAGAGGTAATTGTGCTAATTGCAATGTTGTGTGGCGGATTGTTAGCGTAAGGGCGGCACGGATGAGAGGAGTATCGGTACGTATGGATATGAGTTTAGTACGAGTAGATACATATCCACTGATATGCGGGTGTTTGAGAAAAAAAAAACTGACGAAAGCGTGAAAAGGATTGACGCCGATGAAATGTGAAGTGAGAGGATTTTCATAAATTACAATACCGAGATATTCTTCGGAAACTTTTTCATTTAGATATATTTTTCAATAAACTGTATAGCAGTGTGATACAGATGGGAATATGCTGTGTTGAACGGAACGGAGTATTTTACAATTCTATGAATACATCAATTTCACAAATCAGAATCATTTAGCAATATCGAATTCATAATAATAAATAATGTCATTCGAACTTTAACCTCTTTAAATGATCAATCTACGAAAAGAGAAGCAGAACGAATGAATAACAAAAATTTCTTGTGATGCACCATTAGGAGTCAAGAGCGGACAAGTGGATAAAAACAACGAAAAAACCACATTTTGACAGTTCATAGTGAACCGTGTAAACTTGAAGTGTTTGCTATCTCTTTTATTTGATTGATTATATTTTACAATATTTAATGAAACACCCACCATATGATTCACATAATATATGGGTGTATTACAGAATTGAATGTTTAATCAATTTGTCTCATATCTGTATGGCATCAGTACAATCTAGGTTTTTTCAAGTACCGGGAGGCGACACTATATTACAGAAGTGGTGAACATTCAATCCAAATCTTTCATTTATTTACAAAATACTATACATACATACATTTTCAAGTATATAAAGTAAACTCACGGTTGTACTCAGTCAGAACCAAGTGCCACTTATTCAACGCATGCATTCCGACGGTGCTGCTTTACTGTTGCGAGTCATGGCACCTCACCAAGGCACAGGGTTGTCATATACTGGGCTTTGAAAACAGATGCTTGAGGCGAATACTAGGGCTACGGTGGTTTGATTTTGTCAGGAGCTCGAGGTAAGAGAGCGAACGGACCAGCCTCTTATTACGTCCAAAATAAAAAAAAAGCGACGATGGACCTGGCTTGGACACGTGCTGCGGATACCCCAAGGGAATCCCCCTGAATCCTGCCTGTCGCTTTTACCAACCAGATGGATTCCGTCGCCCTGGAAGTCCGCTGATGACCATCCATAGGATGTATTCAGCGGAGCTACGGGGCGCTGGGATGACCTGGAAGGAAGCGAGGAGACTGGCGGGGAACCGAGAAGCTTGGAGGAACCGCGTGATGGCCATATGATCCGAATTGGGAGCTGATATGGTTAAAAAAAAGTAAACTTTCTTGAATTTCATTGAGTTTCTTGATAGTATCATAGAATTTTGAAGAATCAAAGTTTCGGAAATTGAGACTAGCACAAAGCATGGACTTCTCGGGTTGGCTTGACACACAAACCCAATTAGTTACAATCGCTTGAATGGTGAAAGCTGCAGATTTTTGGTGGAGACATTTTTGATTTTTAGAACTTATTCCATTGGATTTTAGTATCTATCTTAATTCATTTGTTGAGCGAAACAGGCCCTAAACGCGTTAGTATACAATTATACAAAAAATGAGCTTTGTGTACACTTAACTATAATAAATATTGATGCGTTTCAGAATTATGTTCGATTATAAAGTAAGCTAAAGATTTCAAAATCAGAATATATGTTTAAAATTAAATTTGAATCTTATGGTCAAAGTGGGAAGTAAATTTTGGTGTGAGCCATTGAAACACGTATAAAAAAAACACAGGTGAAGCAATAAACTCGTTAAATCGACCATCAAATGGTTAACAACCTTCAAACTGTAAAGTAATAACTAATGCTAAGTTCTTCGTAACGGTGGCCTCAGTATTGAAAGTGTTAATTTGAGTCAAAGAAACAAATCGTAAATATATAGTAAATTATTTTAGTATAATTAAGACTGTGGACTATGAAGTCACTATCCGTTGTACAACGGAAGGCGGAAATTGATTGTTAGAATTGATCATAATATCCACTTATCGCTGAGTCTACATTCTGTATTTTTCTAGTCCACACATCGCACTATGTTCATATTGGAGAAATGTAATTATTGCTTCATAGAAAACAACTTGTAAAATAATCTGGAGAGATTAGATTACACCCGGTAGATTGTTTCGAAAGAAATCGATTACTATCAACCAGAAGAGTTTATATATTCAATTAATATCATATTGAGTTTACGACAGACAGCACCGATAGTTAATAAAAAAAACGATATTTTATTGTTATGATTATTTTTGAATTTTTTTTAATAAAGTAATCTAATATATAAGCTTGTCATGACTCTAATAAAGACATAATTAATTATTATTGAACTATTTTTGTCTATAATTATATAGCATATCAAGACGATACTACTTGGAAGATCATACAAGCATAGGTATATAAATATCAATAGTGATGTAATAAAAAAATCTTACGAGTGTGTTGAAACAGTTGCTCAAATTTAAATCAAAATTTAGACTTTATTAAAAAAACTTTCAAGGATATTCGAAAAGGCGGAAGGCCCAAGATTTTTAATAATTGCGAGGCAGGTTAATCTAGCAGATATGTGTTGCCAATATTGTCATAAATATAAACAGTATAAAAGATATAATTTTGTTAGCGTTTAAAGATGTTCATGACTGACCATGATTTCGAGATATGACTTTTCAAGTTTCATACGAAGACGGAAGACTTTAGATATGAGCCTATACATTGCATAAAAATTGTATACATACTATATCATTAGTTTTAAATATTGATAGGCTACCAGTGAAACCAGAACTACTATAAAACATGTGTAATATGAAATAACATAAGTAGAGTTTCATTGTGATGATTGATTAGTGAATAAGTGATTAAATAACAAACATACAATTATTTCATTGTTCGTTACATTAATTGACTGTATGTACTTGATTTGATAGCACTTATAATGGCACAATTGTAACGAAACAATAACTTAATCATCGGTTAATAACAAAACGTATTCACTTCATCCCAAGATCAGATTGCAAGCATATTATGTATATGTATTTAAGTCTGGTAAAACATTAACTGAATAACTTAATATATGGTTATAACGAGTCTTTCATTAGCAATGTATTTTTAACGTAAATCTATTTACTGAATTTTGGTTTCGCGTAACTAGGAAATGAGACGAGGAATTGTTTCAGACGCACAAATCGAATGTACCACGAAACGTTGCATTATTTTTGTCGATTGCTGTTTCTTGACACAATGACAATGCAGTCACCCGGAAAACAGGCGATCACAAATTCGACGCACATCTTAAAACGAATCATAAATGGAAACCAGGAAATTATTATGTCAATAAGTTGATTGTTTTTTTTCAAAATCGATCAGTACAGGAATCGCTTACTATTATGGGATATGGTTAGATCTATAAATACATTTATATCGAGTTGTATTGATTTAGAGATACCACCAACATCGAGATTAATAAAAAAAAACATAAATAAATATTCAAGGATTGAATTACTATAATTTACTGTGAAAAGTGTAAATTTTTAGCTTGTTTTTGAAAAATGAATATAGATGGTGCAATCAAAAGAAAAATATGTAAATTATACATATAAGTATGTATTATAAATGTTCATTTCATGTAAGGCGCGTGCAGCAGACATTTAGGATGTAAAATTGTATCGAATATTCCGACATCGCTTGGTAACTTTCAATATAATTATTATAATAATAGTTCCAAGAATAGTGTTGCTGAACTGTTGGTTGGTAGACGGAAAGTTACCAATACTGAAATGTTGTTTAGAGTACTAGTTTGTATGGTTTGATTAGCTGTCACGCAGACCTGTCAAGGTCCAAGTGTCACGTCTCATATTGACTAGCTGGATGACCGTCGTCCATTCTACAGCATGCCTACTTAAACATTTACACATTCAAGTGGTAAACAAAGTCAGAGACGTTATTATTGTATTTTATAAAATCACAATGTAACGAGTTATTCACTGTATTTCACAGCTAAATGAGAAATAAGAAGCTAAGGTTCACACGAAAATGTAATGTACGCAATACACACACAAAGAGTTCGAATTCATTTGCCAATCTTTATATCTGGGTTATAGCTAAACTAATCTAACTTTAACCTTTTGATGAAATTTGTCTGAAGATGTTTCTCAAATAGTCCTCCAGAGGGATTACAGTAAACAATAAATTATTTTATAATAATGATATTAATCGCAATAGAAATAGAATTCATAATTTCGTATCATGTTTTATCTTGCAGTGAAAGTGGTTACAACAATATAACTAAATTATGGGTTGCTTTTAGAATATCTTGGCATAGAATTTTTACATGTCAAGTCACTGTATCAGTGTAAGTCTGTAAACAAAGGGTCTGGCCAAAGTAGGCAATGCTTGGCCGCCACATATCGACGTGTTCGCATTCCGAACCACCACACCATGTTCAAAAAATCGATTGTGGAAATTGAGTACTTCAATTGTTGAGGGTTATAGTATGGAGTATGATTAATGAGAAGTCTTTAATGCATACTGATTGGTCTTAATCACCTAATTATTATTTATAATAAATAGTATTGTTCAAATTAGCATAGAGTTATTAATTAAAGTCACTGTGTATATAATAATATTATAGTTGCGTAACACTGTTTGATTGAAATACATCAGAAGAGCGGTCTCTTTAGAAGAAATAATAACTTTAAACAACTATTAAAGAAAATATAGCTTGGTACCAATATTGATTAACGAAAAAAATTAAATGAAAATAATTAATATTTATTTTCAATTAATGAAATAAAAATCTATCATTATTCGTACAGAAATGGATAGAGTAAAATTCTGAAATACTGGTAAGAATGATAGTATAAGTAAAACGATGCTTATTGTATTTTAAATGCGAGTGGTGGCTTCCCTCTTAGTTTCCATTGAAATTCACCTGACGTGAAACTTACAATCGATACTAATAAGGCTAGAGATTATTCTCAAAGGATCGAAACACGGGATTGCAAAGTATTAATTACAAAGAAATAAATAAATTTATTTTTATGACAAAGCGAAGATAAGTTATATTTATCGACTGTGAAAAAGGACGTAACCCACATTCAAAAGATATTGAGTATAGACCAAATAAAATGTGTATAAAATCGTACGCATTGTGATTCTTGAAAAAAAAAGTCTTTTTACCTTTCTACAGTGGATAAATTATAGATTCATGTATAAATATAGTGTATTAGCAATTTTTGTGTGAGCTATACACAATATTTTTTCGTGTGGGTTACGTCTTTTTTTCTTTCCACAGTCGATATGTATATTATATTACATACTATAATATAACATGGAACAATGACGCTTATTTAGACGTTGGCTAGCGAATGTTAAAATTTTGGTTGAAAGTAGTAAATATTACAGTGGAACGTAACTCTTGTAACGCCTACAAAATACAGTAAATTTATTAATAACAATTAATTTGTTGTTTTACTACAGCGCCATTGGGTTGAGAAGTTCACAAAATGAGAGGATTACTAAATAGTTTCCAAACTTTCGATGGTGAATCCGAATGTGCAGCTCCTTTTAATGTTGCGTTACATTGATTCATTCTCGAGCAGTCCCAATGCCAGACGAGCTTCAACGTCACATTGTCACATTTAATTTTATCGACGGTTCGGAGATCTTTCAAACATGTTGTACCTTTGAAATTGGGCAACAGTCGAATCTAATGACAATCAAATTTTCTGGAGTGCACAGTGTAGACACGGTTAAGAGCGTTGCCAGTTTCGTTGAGAGTGCAGTCATATCCTTTAACAATTGCACCTTTCTTGTGTCGCCTGTCTCATTTATAAAATTTTGGTACATCGCAAAATAATAATGTATTCACAAAGCTATTATTCTTGCAAAGGTCGAAGAATCCTGTGAATGTCATGTTTGGGGGATTGGCCAGACTATTTCAGATCCACATTAAGGTGCAAAAATTTCTACCAATTCACGAACACGAAACTCTTAATGCAAACAATACAAATATTTGCGTTAGCGTTTTCATTCACGGAATATTGTAGTATGAAGCGGTTGCTAAGAGACGTCAAACATACAGTTTTCCAATTAAAATTTTAAAGTTGGTTGAAAGTTGAAAATAGCACAGTTGACTTAGAAATGGCAGCCAGAAAGACATGTGCAAATTTTACATCCGTTTGGGAGAAGTTCTTGTGACCGACAGACATACAGACAGATTTATTAATTTTTCCATGTCTGCTCTCAATGTGGAGCATATGGTCTCCTAATGAAGGTATTTTTATATGAGAACTGCTTGTTACTAAGTTGCTCAATCTTTCTTTTTTCGAAGAGAGTAGGGATAGAAAGATAGCGCTAGAACAGGACTAGTGGTTAGCTAATCGCTCTCGGTACGCACCGTGAGGATCGGATGGGTGGGAGGGAGTTTTAGACATCACAAACACTAAGACAACGCACATAAATTCATAAGTCGATTGAGAGATCAATTTATGAAAACCGCCCGCACCGGGAATCGAACCCGAGACATTCGTAAGCGAAGCCAACGACGCTACCAACGGCGCCACGGACGCCGACAGGATTTCAAGATTTATACATGTATTTTACGTTTTAATATAGATTATAATGTAATAATCCGTTAAAACTACCGCAGCACGGAAAGGGTTAAAAAAACACGCTCAGAAGTATTGTTAATTTGACATTTCATTTTATGAATAAACAACCTTGATATAAATTCTACCATTACGTGATGTATATTACGGCAGTCTGATTTCAAAAGTAAATGCTATTTATTTGGTCAATGTATCTAATAATAGTAATCGTTACGGCGATGAATTGTTGGCGTGACCTTATTATAAATTAAGTATAACAATTTTTATCAAATGCCCTGAAAAATTACGACATAATAGAAAATGTTTTTAGCCCGCTGGGGATTACGTCTAATAAGAAATTTAGGAATTTTCGAAAAGAAATTTAAATGCAAACGCAAACTTGTGCTTAGCGCGGTGGAAAAAAATGAACATTATTTAACTAGCTTTAAAAGCGCTTAATTCACGAATAATTTTTCAAATATTATAGCAACGTTATGAATTTAATATAGATGCTCAAAATAGTTTAATAAAAATGTGTGTGTATTGAACAACATACTTGTAATCTGATATAGATTGTCAGTTTTATGAATAATATAATTTTACGATAGTTAGTAAAAAAGTACTAACTGACGATTTGTTATAGCAATAATGACATTTAATTTACGGATCAAAAAATTGAATTAGCTAGCAAAAATATTCAATATTTTTTGACGCCTCGTGTGAAGGATCTATTCATAACGAATTTAAATAAGACGCACATCATTCTGAAAATATTCTAATCAGTTCTGAAATTTTGGCATTGTATTTAAAAAGTGTGTGGGTGTTTCTCTCTATGGCAAGCTAGGGTAATTAATAAATTGAAATTTGACGGAAAGAAAATAAGAAAACTACAGTATTTACTTCACAGTAATTTATTTCTTAATGTGTAATGATATTGCCAATAAAATATGGCATAAAGGGCCTTACGAAGTCCTTGATCCATAAATGTGTTGTGCTTCTCTTATGTATGAGATGTCTCTAATAGCATAAGAAACAATTAAGTAGGCACACAGAGGTCAATAAATATCAAACACAAATTTTATAATAAAAACCTCGGTAATTTACCGTTGTAAGGCGTCAGCAATTCGGATTCCATTAGAGCGAGTCGGTATGGTTTTACAATGAAATAAAAAAAAATGGATACAGACGTGTTCGCACGCGTTCGCTATTAATAATTTTCATACATTATTGAGGTATTACAGTATTACACAATAAACAGTGATCACCAACAAGCCAATTAATTACTCTCATTAATGAAAACAACGTTTTGAAAAGCATATCTAATTGTAAGAAATAAAAGCAAAGGATTCGCAATAATGCGATCTAATCTTAGCAAAAATTGTGTTACTGAAAATTAAAACAAGTCTTTTCCTGTATTAATATCGCTTGATGCATCTTAAATATGTGCACAAAAGATTAATGAATAAAAAGAAATGGAATCGGTGCTTTATTGCATTTTTCTGGTTTTTGGAGATGTATATTACATATATATATTATATATATTCATAATAGGAGTAAATTAATTATTTTGATGAATTCGACGGTTACTTTTGAATGTCCATTTTCAAAACAAAATAAAGTTTGACAACTTACTTTGCTATGTAGTATTTCGTTTGTTTTGAGAACAAACATTTCAAAAATCTCTGAATCGAACGCATTGATATGGCATTTTTTTGATGATCGAACGTACTATAAATCAAGGATTCAACTGTTCTTTAATGGCGATGTTTTAGGACATGCACAAGTTGATGATTGTAAAAAAATGCATTATTGACTAAATATTTTATTTTCCGATTCCGATGAAGTAAAGATGAATTAAAAAAGTGGAAGATACGATGAGTAATAATTTTGAATAATTGTTTTCAATCGCTGTAACAACGATCGCAATATTGTAATATGAAAAGTGCGCGGAATTCTCGTGATGTGAGCAACATTGTGAATATTGTGATGGTTGGCACAGTGGGGTAATTGGTCTGCATCTAAACTCTATCAGTACAGGCACGTTAACAACTCACACGAAGATTGGCGCTTTCGTAACACTCGCAACCGAATAATGGAAAGAGGTGAGAATAATAATTAATCACATATGATTAGATACATGATCACATTATTGCACTGTGAAATTATCAACCAATTACCACTGTCTCAATCGTAAAAATGTATACAGGTTGAGCAGTGTCAGGCTAGTAGATATTGAAAACATGAATTGGGTTGACTATGGGTTAAATACAATTTCTAGAACTGAATTAAGTTTTATTTTTTAAAATATAATGTCTTTCTATCAAGAATTGACAGTAAACACCTTAAAAGTAAATACAATTTCATTGAATTAGTTTTCTTTTCGTGGCGGTGTATATATAACCTGACGCACGCGATATGTATACTAAAATAACACTGTTTTTTTTGAATATTTCAATTAAGTTTATTTCGTATAAAAAAAAAAGGCTAAATTAATCCAAACTTTTTATGCCTAAAGCAAAGAAAAATTATAAATATTCCGGTTAACCAACTCGTAAGACCAGTTCTCATAGTTTAGGAAAATTTGAGATTATCAATCAGCTGGTACGAATATTGAAATCGAATACAAAAAACTTTAACCTCAAAATGACACAAAAAGTGAGCCCAATATTAGATTCGGTATGCCTTGACACGGTTGACAATATTTGCGTAAAATATTGTGGTAAATATCTCGAAGACTTTGGTTATTTTTGTTGACAGACGGAAAATCTTTTAAGTCAGTTTTTAGTCACGTTCAAAGTTTTTATAATAGAAAATGCTGAGCCACTGTAGTATTAAAGCGATATCTCTTAGTTCGTTCACGGAGCAAATCATTTATTTAAAAACATTTCAACGATGTGAAAAATGTTTAAGTGGGTGCTTCGTGAACATTGAGAAATATCTCACACGTGATGCAAGCTGAATTTAGGATGTTTTCTTCATTCGTATACTGCCGATATAATTACAAAAAAGTATCGTCAGGCGTATTTTGGATTCATCCCATTAAGTATTACGTAAGATGTAGAAAAAGCACAAAATCAATCCGTCAGAAGCATTTCGCCATTCTAAATGTTTGTATTTTTTGACGGTTTCGCAGATTCCATCGGCGGATGTAAAAAGCCGCTTCGGAGATTGTGAGAGATCTGTGAGTTATTGAGATAATAAATTGTGAGAGAAATACGAGCTAACATTTTTGCTTCTACGACATTAGTCATTTTTAAAAGATGAAATGAAACATAAATAACGATGGAGAAAACGAATCTTTTCGCTGCCTTGATTTGCCGATGGCATCAAGTTTTGAGGGTTTACTTTTGAGAGGAAATATAAACATTTAAGTGTAGCATGCGATGAAACAGCAGTATAAGAAGTATATGACATACATTTATTAACAATAAGCAGATAACTTTTATAATAAGTACTGTATTTTGAATGGAAAATTTTACGCATAGCCATCACTTGGAAAGTTAAAGTCATACACAATAAACAATGCATATTTTAAGCAGACAAATATTTTTCAAAACTTACAAGTGATAATTCAAAAAAACCATAAACAATGATTTATAGCCTTGTATTATAATGCCATGAAATTACGTTATTTAAAATTTATACATCTTTTCAAACACAGCTAAATGTTAAATAGAATAACCGCCTCTTAGCCCAGTGATGCAATTGAATTCTGTTAGATTTATAATAAATATATTTTTTATGAGCACAAAATGACATTTGGATCAAAATAAACCATTAAATAATGCTGGCGTAACCTGATTGGGCAAGGAAGTTGCAAATTTTCTTCATCACAATAGCACTTATTTTTATAATATACGAGATATATTAAGCTATCATTATTACACCTAAATACACATCTATTATATGTTATGAGACGTTGTGTTGTCTAAGTATCTTAAGTATGTTTTATTGTTTCTAATGACATACGTATTTCATAAGGTTTGTAGATAAATTTTAATGTGACGCAAACATATTAAATATGTGCTACATAATCTCTAAACTACACTATTGTAGGATACAATTGTTCGGGAAAACATCGCACTAATACAGTAAGCTGGGATTATCGATCATTATAAACATGTGGAAGTAGTACAAACAAATTGTGTAAAATATAATGCCTTTCCACAAAGAATTGACAGTTATCCCCTTAAAAATATCGATTGTATGTTTAAGAAGTGTTATTCATATTGTTTTATATAAATCAGTGAACGATGATGTTTGGTTTAATACAATTGACCTATTTCATTAAAATGCATACAATTTAAGATAGTTGTATCCAGTTATTATAATAAAAGTGCTGTGATTAGAAAAGATTTCTTTAAACTGTATAAATAATTGTACAAAATAAATTGTTGGTTTTCTTAGACCATATTATTTCAAAACCGTATCAAAAGACAAGCAGTATTAATATAATTACCATTCCATTAATAAAATGTCCCTGTTTCATATATCTAATAGTATGAAGTGATAACGCTTAATAGGAAATGCCTGCATATTAGGATGTGACGAAAGAGTTTAACTCTTTCGTCTGTTAAACAATCAATAAGCAAATTTAAAAAAATAAAAAACAATGAATTTGTACTACTTCCACATATTTTGATATAAATATGTGGAAGTAGTACAAATGAATTGTGTTTTATTTTTTAAAATGTAATGTCTTTCCACCAAGAATTGACAGTTAACACCTTAAAAGCGATCAATAAGCAAATTTTGCGGAATGCACCTTGGACGAATATTTATCATTGGCAGTTAGTGAGTGACGCAAGCATCACCTCATCTTGTCAAGAGCGGAAGTTGCAACAGCGGGACGTATCGTCCAATTGACCCACAGGCGAGTCAACAATTGACTTCCATTTGACGAGGAGCGAGAGGTCCTCGACGTCAGATGCGTTTCACGTGTGCATTCTCTCCCGCTGAATTCTACGTATCAACGGCTTGCACTGCTCTAGCAAATTGGCAGAATCGATTAGAATGATCAGACAGATTGAGCAGTAATCAGTGATTCTGTCTAATTTACTCAATATCTAAAAATGCAGCTGCATTTGCATTTCCACGATTACACGAAATTTTTATACAAATTTGAAATACCAGAAAATAAATCCACCGTTCTTACACTGAATGTTTTAGATTAGGTGCTAGGTAGTAGAATATCTTATTTTTTGTGTTTGCTGTATTATTTTTACACGGTGGTCTCTAGAATGGGTGCCCTGCCCAAAAAGACAGATAGAATTCCCAATACTAACGTTTATATATCATAAACAACGAAAATTTAATAAGATAAAGAATTTATTTAAATAATAAATATACGTGCCTCCATACAGCACTGTATGCATACAAACATTGGACAATTTTGAAATATGTTGTGAACCTTCCGGAGCTGTCAAAATCGTTCAATAGTTCAGGGCAGGGATTGGGAGCGACATGAGAAGCGATATGAGAGCGCAGTGTCCGAGTGAATGTCCACTATAAGATATATATTGGAGAGTATCCTAAAACTGACACCCGTACGAACCGGTCCCTGACGGGAGCATCTGTCACGACAACTCACGTCCAACACTTGAGCATATTATACAAATTCGAGGAATATGGTTAGTAATTTAACAATGCATAAATAGTATTAACAGGTAATCTAAAAAAGCAACCCATAATTTGCGATGTTTGCAATAATTAGTCATTCATAAGTAATTATGCAGGCACATGATGTTTAATTTGTTTGTGAAGAGGAATGGTAAGAAGAGAATTTGTACTGAGGAAAACAAACTTATTCAATCGCATGACAGCCATTATTGTACAGCGTTTATAAAATATAATACTGGCCTATCAAAAATGAAGTCATCAATTATAGAAAAAATATGTAAATAACTAGGAAGCTACTGTTAACAATTTGTTCCTCATATTATATGTTGCGTTTGTAATGACAATTCATTAAAAAAATGACATTGAAATCGTTCAAATTGCGTATAATTCCATGTTTCGTCAGTACCGACCCGGGTTTCGCCTTTCGACATTTTCAGACATTCGAGTACACGGATGAGTTACTAGACGAAACCTACGGAAATGTATAAAATTTGATACTGTAATTTTATTTAGCATCCCCAGTAGTATATCTTAAAAATCGTAGAAAAACCATTCCATAATTATGAGAATTCTATAATATGCAGTTATGTACTGTCTTATTTTGGCGGCAGAACAGTGACGGTGATTCTCGTTAGACGTAAGTTCTACATTCGATTAAATATATTTAATTTTTTGTAATGTAAAAAGAAAAAAATGTCGATTTCGAATCAGGTCTTTGACATTATAATAACTTGTCGGCATGTGTGGTACAGCGGTAAGTAGGTGCCCTAGCGATCAGATGGGTATAAGTCCCGGTAAGGTTAATATTAAATTCATATTTTTTTGTTTTTAAATTTGTGATATTGGACATGGGTGTTTGTGACGTCGAGTTGAGTCGTTCTCATCGAGTTTATCTCGTATGATTTGTCAGTTTCAAAATATTTGGGCCGTTGGCTGTCAGCTGAAATGCCAGATGTTAAATAAAAACAAATAACTAATAAGGAAAACATAAATATTCAAGTAAAAGTTCATACTTTTACACTAGTATAGCTATACATAAAATAAGTGTGAGATGCTAATAAATGTAGAAAATTTAAGCAATCCAAATGAACGAAGACGATTCCGTGAGAGATTTCCCTTCTAACTAAATGTGCATCATTAAGCGAAACAAATGAGATTTGTCTACTTACTTATTTCGTCTTTGACAATGTTGATGTGATGAGATAGACAGCGATATTTTTGCTCCGACACAAGAAATGCAAACGATGATAAATGAGGATAAGGCTGGTGCAGATGTAACCCACTCAATGTTGTTTGTCATTTGTCCTAATTCCTTCAGCGAAAGTGTAACAAGGCAAGTTCAGCGGCGTGCATAGACAAATCATGTGTAAGTTGACATACCAACAGCGAGTGAGTGACCCCGTGACCACGCATGTATTTATTGAGTCAAAATCCTGGGATTGTCGGCATTATATTGTATTTGAAATTCAGATGAAGAGTTTGACAAAACTTACCGCTGAATGTGGCATGATCTCGTTTAGTGACACGATGATTTCTTACCTGGAAAAAAAAGAAATTGTTAGTTTAAGGTTCACACGGTTTGTTTAAATTTATTTATTTGGGAAAACACTGTGCTATTTTTATCATTCTTTGATCACAACATTTGAAAATGACAACGATTAAGAAACGTCTGGTGATTATAACATATAAATTATTGATAATTTTGTTATTCTACTGATTGTGACACGTGGTTTGCCACTTTGAGAAGCATCTTTAAACTTAACCGTACGATTTTTAATTATATCGTAAACATTTAATTCGATCTTATTCTTTACTTATTATATTATAAATACGTGAGCTTTATTGAGTGCTGGAGGGGGTTTAAACAAACAATAACTATACTAATGACAGTTGCAATTATTTGGAAGGGAGAATTACATCAGAGATAATTTTAATAGTAAAGGCTTTCAGTTTTTTGTTATTGTTGTTGTAAGCATCTCGGGTAGATTAGGTCCAAAAAAGAAAACCTTTTTGAGTTACCGACAATTTAAATACTGACCATAGCTTCGTGGAAATTCATTATAAATTAAATGATGATAGTTTAGTTTTGTAATTGACTACATTTAAAATGATCATTTATTAAATGTATACCCTTTTTGATATATTACTGCCAACATATTAAGTGTATAGAATAAAAATATGTATAAATGTAAGCAATTGGTAAATAATTACCATAATGATTTTTAAGGCAATCTAACTGTTGATTGATTGGTTATTTACACTGGAATTATCAATAATATTTGATAATTTATGTAGACAATTGGTCAACCTAAAAAAACGTTTTCGGCGAAAATTGTTAACGTCAAGGGTTGCAATCTTTAACGGGATAAGGGAAAAGATAAATGACGACAGAGGCACTGGCGGAACAGCAGCAATCATAGCCCCCAGATGTAGGCGCTGCCTGCCTAATTGAACGCAAACAGCATAATCTGTTTACTGAACTTAAATAATTCCGCCATTATCTCTCCTTGCTTACTCCTGCCATAAGACACAGAGCCAGTTGTACTTGCGATTATTTCGAGACGTTTTAAATTATTCAGATTTACGGTAAGCCACTAATTGTATTTAATAATTACTGGCCACAAGCGAGTAGGTGTTAATCGGATTTACTTTGAATACTTAAACCATATTAGTACTTGGTAAATATTACAGCTTTCAACAGTAGTTTCTAAGAAAATACTGGTCATTGCAAATATCTATCGTATCATATCATATTTGTTTTATAGAAAGTACAAACACCAAATTAAAACCCAAGCGCACGAACATGTTTAACTGATAAGTAAAATTAAGATAAGAGAGATGTGCTATAAGATAATAAATATAATACAGGTGTTATCAAAAATTGTGTAAGCCTTAAGAAGGAAAATATTACGAAATAAAAACAGGTTTTTTTCTATTTTATTAGATTGCGTCGTCCTGTTGACCCGCAGCTAGAAATCGATAACATAGGAATCTATAATAATTGTAGCGGGCAGTTTAAATAAGTACCTAACTATTATGAAACATTTTTTCATTCAGAATTATACGGTCATACAAAATATGTAGTGCACTCTCTTTATTTTGTCTTTTCAATTCAGTACTAAAATGTACTACCTTGGGACTTAGCACTTCACACCTTTCATATGTGGTGTAATCAACAGCGTTACTATGTGTAAAATTAAAAATAGAAAAGAAATATGCTCTATTAAAGATAAAATTGTTGACATTGGGAAATCTTATAATGCATACATTAAGAGTCTCATCGATAAAAATATTTCAAAAAGGCAACGAAGATATTGATCATTTGAATTGCTACATAGACTTACAACACTGTTGTGCAATTTTCACATAGTGATTTATCATTTTTCACCGATTAATAAATTGCCAACACGAACATAAAAATTAAAAATTACCCAACTCGTTTAATTTTTAACACAGTTCTTGTTTCATTTACAATAATGATAATTAACAGTTGTCAATAAAATAAACTGGTTCCATTAGTTTATTAAGATATTATTAATAAAATATGGGCGATTTGTTTCGTAATTGTACATATTTCATAACATTTCCACATGTTCATATTAACGATCATGTTCTAGTTCAATAACAAGGTTTACGATTTGTTATATGTTATACACGCAATTTAAAAGCAAATATTCTGAAAACTGAAACAAACATATAATGTAAAATTAACGAAACAGCTGATTTGAGCAACAAACATGTAAGAAAAAAATAACAATATCTTCTGTTGGACTTTTAATGTGATAGTATATGATATTAAGTATTTCAAGAATGAATGTATTTTTATAGTATAATAATACTTGTTATCAATTATAACTCAATCGGTTGGGAATGGGAAAGTTATTAACGGATTTGTTTTAAGCCAATCGATCTCAAGTATGTACGGCATTAACATTTGAATCATAGCTACATAATTGTCATACAATTCAGGATGCTTGTGATGGATATTATTATATGATATTGAATACTCCTTATATCAATAAAGAATTTCAAAAACCACAGAAGGTTCGCTAAAAGTTTTAGCAACCATCTATCCTTTATGACATATATATAGGTGGAGATTTTCTTTAAATTCAACAAAATTCCTTATATCAATACACATTCAAAATTGATCAAGCCATTATAATATATAATAGATGGCTTGAACTAGTTTCACGCACATACCAAATAATCAATTTAATGTTCTTAATGTTTCCTGTGAATGAACAAGAATTATTTAATTATAGTAAATTATGAATAGATTAATTTAATAAACAATCTGCTAATAGTACTATCGGATATGATAGTATCGCATTAACTGGTTAAAATGAGCAAAACATCCACGGATATCCTTTTCCGGAAAAGGTTAGAAGCACTATTTTGTTATGTTTATTAAACAGAATTAGCAAAGCAACTTTCACTTCACTTATATTTACATGTTATTAAACGTGACGGTTGTTGAGACAAATATTTAAAGAGGAAACGTGAAATCATTAAATGTATATATACCGATAAATAAGAAATAAGCTTCGCTTTTGTACTGTAGAATGAAGTACGTTATTTGATACATTTATTTTTTGATATTAAAATTAAATATATTTATGGGATGGACGTTAATATTAAAAAAAAACGTTTAAAGTGACAGAAATTATTGGAATTAAATGTAATATGTGAATGATTCGTGTTCGCTTCGCATGTATGAAGCTTGTTGTTTGTACGGAAAATTACAATAAAAAATAATAACATGCTACGCTACTGACACGCAATCCCCAAACAGATTTTCAATTTAATTTTGAAGCAAGCAATAAATACAGTTGACAGGTTAAATGGTATTGATGGATCCACCGCGAGTTACTGTGAGAAATTTTGATACGAATGAATGCGCTACAAACTTAAATTCATAACATGCTCATAAGTTCAGGACGATACACCTAAGTATACATTTATTTCCGCAATATTTATACATTATTATACTTAAATAAGGCAACAATTTTCAATATATACAATGACTTGACAGTTCTAAAAATGAGAAGAAAAAGCATTCAATGAGTGTAATATTAAGTTACTTGTGACAATGAAACTAATGTATTATTGCATTCCGATTAGAGGCTTTAATTTGACTGTATCGTGGACAAGGCGATTTTAAAATGAAAATAAAGTTCGAATCTATATAAATAAGGATTTTAATAGTGTCTGCATAATTTATATTAACAATCATGCGACATTAGAACGAACAATATGAATAAAACTACATCAACGTAAAGGTAACTGATTTCATAATAATGGACCAGTAGTCGATGCTTTACATACTTTTATGGTTTTAAAAAATAGTGGTCAGTTCGATATAGTTAACAAAATGAAATGTCATACGTTATAGTAGTATTAATATAGAAATGTAAATTATATTGACATATTACTTTAATGTTCCATAAAAAATGTCGTCATAAAATCATCACATTAATCATTATTTCAGTAAAACAGGCGGATAATATTTTTTAACAGAGGCAATTTGTACCCAAAATTATTTTTTAATAAATGATTTGACCGGAATTATGTGCCCATTACATAAATCGAAAATCTGTTTTTACACCCAACGCGTTACATTTTGACTAATAATGATCTAATACGCATTATCACTAACCGATAAAAAGTAGGTGTTTTAAAAAATGCCCTATCATTAAAACGTTCGAGTTTTTTTAAAGAGCGCCTATAAATTTGATTGGGGTAGAACGGGCTCTAGTGTAAAGGTACGTAATATGTACTAAAAAGCAAAGCTTGAGAAATGGAATGCGGTCCCGTGAAATTGAAACAACTGCTACAAACATACCAATTAAGTAGGAATTTTTGTATAAAGAAAGCAATCGATGAGGCTATTTTCATAGCCGTGCAGTAGTGGTAATAAATTTTTATAAATGATTCAGTGAAAATTTGCATCAAGCTGAATTTATTGATCGATATCTATTTAGGGAAAAACAAAAATAAATTGGGGTACGCTTGTTTGGATTGTATTTGTATGATATCTTAGATCTAAGCGAAAAGATTTAATCTCCGAGCGTCAAACAATTCATACATGCAGCTAGATATAATCTGAATTGTATCGGAAGTGCGGGTTATTAGCCGTTTTATAAAATGAAACCAATATAAAGTGAGCAAAACGTTTTCATATAAAATCATGATAGTGTTCGTATTAAAGAGTCGATTGCCTAATCGGTAATACATATTCCAGTGACTTTACAAAGATAAAACGTGAGATAAAAAATAAATAAACAAAATCTATTAGTATTAGGGTATAAACTAGTAATTTATTTAGTTCTAAAATATTGTCAGATATTGTTTTGGCATCAGAGCTGTTACTAAACGGCTTCATGTCTGAAAGCTGTTCAACAATATTTGTAGAACTTATTGTTATATTTGACTCTATTACAATGGACTTCTAGCAAGTCAATGCCAATTCAAAAAAGAGTATTTACGTTGTAATTTAAAAAAATCCAATGTATTTCATGAATGAACAGTGTGAGAAAAACAACGAAGGAAATAAAGAAAATTCATTGTTGAATATATTATAGTCTCCATAAGCATTGCATTCCCTATGTAAAATTTCTAAGATAAGGTTTCAGGTTCGCATTTATTATAATGTAAGAATTTTTTAAATTCTAATGCTAACAAAGTTTTTTATTATTAGCTATTTTCCGATGACATCTAAATATAATCTAATCATGTATTCAAACAAATATTTTTTTATCTGATAATTAGATTACAAGCATAGTTTGGAAAGCACCATAGTCGACGCACTAGTAACAACTTTCTTCCGTTCCTCTAAACTCGCATGGCTCGGGGGCGTAAGTGTTTTTTCAAATGCCGTTGTGTAGTTTAGTTATTGGACATATATTTAAAATATAGCAATTTGTAAGGCAGCAGTGGAGAAAGGATCAGCTATTACGATATAATTAATAGTTGCGTTCATAGTTTGCCTTTGTCTGCTCCATTGCATTTAATGTGGGATTTCATTTATGAGTAGATGTCGCTTGAAATATTTTACGAATAGTTCTAATATGCAAAGTCAACAAGTACTTTAGTTAAAATCATAATGACGACACACGACAGCTTCTCCAAAGCGTAAATGAAGAATTTCATTTCGTAATAAATTAGGAATGAAACATTTATGTTTTATTTTGCCAAACACATAAATAAATGATAGCCGTAAACTAGTAGTATAAACGTGAAGAATTCATTATTTACTTAGTATCGTCACGCAATGTCATAAAAAAACAACTAGCGAGACATTGTTTTATGATTTTAATAATTTCAGTTCTTTACAATTACACTATGCCGGAGACATGGAAACTGAAGAAGGTCTGTATAGGAAAGTTCTGGTAAAAATAGAGAAGGGTTTAGGCGTAGGGAGGAAATAATAAGAAATACACCTGAGATCTTCAGGACATATAACATAGGATAAACGGCCTAAAAAACAGGCCTGGCTGGGGAAATAAAAAGATTGGCTTGAACTATAACATAAAAAGAAGACAAAGAGTCAGTTGAAAATAAACTTAATATTTCTTGAAGTTACTTTTTGCTAACGATCTAATTCATGTGTAGTCTATTAGTGTCAATTAGATTCATGAATAATTATTATTGAAAGAGCATAAATTATATTTTTAGTTTTGAATTTTAATCAACTTTCTCTTGAATACAAAACCTTCCAGTTATTTTTTGCTAAAGATGGAAGCGAATAACACAATACGTTAGTGTGTAACGTACATCGGTAATACTACGAAACATTATTGTTTTCCATATGGGAAGTTGACGACAGCAATTTATACCTGTCACACCTGAGTGACACAGTGGAAAATCATTTACACTTAATGAATTATACTTCACCTGACCAGCATAATTCCTTAATTCATGCAGCGAACATTTTCCATCCATACACGCAAACAAAATTTATTCACAATGACTAGTAAATATAAAATGCTTTCTTTTAAAATTAAAAGAATGTCATAGGGTCAATTAAACACTGGTGAACTAAGTGCTTGAATGGAGATGTCATATGTTTGAAGATAAAACGTTTAACTATGAGAGTTGTACGTCACTAAAGTGAAAGTTTACTGTTAGCACTGGATAGTAAGAGCTCGGTAGAGGATAGTAAGATCGGAAAGTATACGGTACGCCATATATTCAACGATACTAAGAATCAATTTGAACAATGTAAGAAAATAATTTTGATATTAAATATATGGAACTGGGTTGCTGCATAAATGTTGTAATAGCATACTAATATCTTTTGACGTATAGGGAATAACTAAGAAATAATTAGTATGGTTTATAAAATATGTGAAATGCTTGGTTGGAAGAATTGTAGTTTTAAACGTTTATGGAGATTCAATAAGCTTTAAAATGCCGTATGTAATCGGCCATCAATTTGCTTTCGCATGTATGTTCTTTACAATCAAAGTGACTTAGAGTGAATGGCATACTGTGGCATTGTGTAATATTATTATATTCTATCAATAACAATAGAAGTTGAAGACTGCGGCGTAATCGTAGTTATTGTTGATTAGTGCTGCGGAAAAATATACAAATGACGACTTAAGAAACATCATATTCTAAACACAGTGGAAGTTTGTAATGTTTATTTAATTTCTCTTCATCTAACTAGAAATGATATATATTTTATTTAACACTTGTGTTTTGATATATCTTATAAATTATTGTATTATTCTTCATTTCGTAGAACAATATTCCAATAGGGCGAGTGTTCCTAAAGTCACGACCTTTTGAGTTTAAAACTTAAATAACAGTGGATAAATTAGAAAAAAAAACAGATTTTTAAATTCGTGTAGGTAGTCTTGCCCCTTGCCAATGTGTATCTGCACTATACTGACCTATATGATGCAATACGCAATTAAAAAAAAAAAACATTTTTACTTCGCAAGTTTCGACAAACTCATGTTGTATGGGGATCGCTAACAAAATATACTTTATATTGTCATCATTATGTTTTTTATTGTTCTGTCTACTCTCAGTAAATTCGTCTGCGATATTTATGAAGTTTCATAGTGATGGCCGAACACTGGACAACGAAAGGCCGACCATTGGATTTTTGGGGCCGACCACTGGGAGAATTGGCATTTTTTTGTAAACTTCATTATTTTATGTTTGGTACAATATTAACTATTTAATATTAACATTACCTAATCCCTGCTTAATGGAATAACAGCGAAAAAAATATGTATTCATCATTCATTGACTCAAAATCCCTTTTTGAAAGTACACCTGTCGCTTAACTGACCGACCACTGGCGAAACGACCCTATGACTTGCAAACTTAAGCCGTAGAAAAAAATGAATCTTCTTTATTTACTCAAAACAAAGCGGTAAGTAGGAATTACTTTTCAACACCACGCTTGCCTCGTCTGCAGAGAGGTTGAACAAGTAATTAAAAATAAGTTTACGTTAAAGACATTGTTTAAATATCCTTCACTAGAAGACTATGACATCGACTATGTTGCGAAATACGAATCTATATTTGATAAACATATTAGAGTGAAACTTCATACATTTATGCATTAATTTATTTCAATAAAATAAACAATCGTCGATCGTAAGTTTCAAACAAAAAAAATATTCTATGTCTGCTATAATATATACTATTGATACCTTTGAATAAAAGATTCTATGATATTCTATGCTGTATTCTGGTACGAAAATATGTCTATTGACTACTAGTTTAAATATAAAATATCTACCAGATATTTTTTTCCGAATAAGTATATGAAACAACGTTTTACAACATGTAACAGAGTATTCTCGGGCCAGTGAATCGAATAAACATAGGTAGTATCTCGTTTTGTTTGTTCTTTTTGAATTTCTGCATGATCGGAATGTTAAACATTCGGCGCGTGTACCGAATATTGTTTGCCATGCAATGCCGGTTTGTTCTGAGCCATGTTTGTTTCTGCGCCGGTGATCGACATGACCAAAATATTGCGGTCCGTCCATCGTTCAGACCTGTCTCTCCATTTTGCTGTAATTTAAAAATAAATAAAGGGTTCTGGCGACGTGACACCCTTAAAGAGAAAATATCTTTTGCTCTTTTTAGGGGAGAAACTTTGCGACAAGTACGTAATGGCACTATTTGTATATTCAGCAACTTCGTTAATGACGTTTGGTACAGTCGGCCATTTTTGTGCTTGTTTTATTCAAAACATTTATCGCTTAGTCTGATTTGATAAAAGTTTAATTTTTAGAATCGGGAATTTACGCTTGCTGTGAAAAAATAATAAGATATTTTTAAAAACCAACAATAGACTTGGTTGACCGACCACCATCCGTTATATTTATTGAGAAACTTATTTCTTGACTTACTCTTACTAATTTTCTAACGTTATTACTATTTGTACACCGCTACTCTCAAGAACTTAGAGGAGGCGCAGTTAATAGCCATCATATGTATTTTACTTTCTCAGCAAACTTCAATCTTGACTATAGAATCAATTATAATGACTTATCTAATTTTTTAATTATTTTTTTTGCTGAAGGTTGTACGGATTGTTTCCGAGTATAAGCACAGTTATCACCTTTTGTATGTTACTGTTTATGTTTTCAGCATCACGAGAATTCATAATTTAGAATAAATGACGCGTTACATTGTTGATCCATTATTTACATAGCTACCAGGCCAATGAAGACTGTCTATTGTATTTTTAATAGATGCGATGGTTTCTTAGTCAGTCTAATGACAACAAATTAATGACACAACTATGCTGTATCTGGCCACTAAACGTATGGCTAGATATTTACATACACATAGAAGCTTAATAATTTCGATAGTGAATCACTAAAATAATAATTATTAAACATGCATAGCCAGAATATTACTTTAGATTGGAAAATCATTCGCTTTTCCTAAATATTGGAAATCAGTGTCAAATTTTGTGAAAGTGAACCGCGAAAACCGCAAATTTTGTGTTTGTTTTAGTGTACGATTGAACAAAAAAGTCGTGGTCTGTCAATCTTTATAGGCGCCTACTTATCATAATCATTGAGGTCAAGTGAAATTGTTGTTTACTCTCATAATTCTGCAAAACCAAGAGTAAAGGCTATGATTTGAATGGTAAACTAAGCATCCGCACGAGCGTAACTTAGACATGATCTTCACCATTTAAATAAAACAAAAGAGGCGAATATTCTAACCACTAACTGGCAATCATCTGTTAAATAGTTATAAAAGAAAAACTTTTTAATGGGAATTTTCTTAGGCAACTTTGAAACAGTGTCAACGTCAATTGACTGCAAAATACCACCTTAGAATACAGTGATTAATTTCTTATTGGGGTATTACATAGTCATATTAGTATGATATATATCTTTAATGAACGATAACTATGATAGAATAATGTAAAAAATATAAAATATCTTATCTACTACATTATAACAAAGATGTTTGGCATGTTAACTGTTTGCATTGAAACTCTCTCAATTTTAACGTATTAAATTTAAACGTTAAATGCAGGACGTAAAAGAAGTCATCTCAAACATTTCTTCATTGATTAATTCTGAATAGAACAAAAAAAAATACATAAATCCGGATTTCATATATGTATGTTATTTGATGTGAAATATTTGACAAAGAAAATATGATCATATCTCACATGAACATGTTATACCCATTTTACGGTGATTAAGTAAATAAAATCATTTTAATTTTATAAAGAAAAATCTAGAATATTACATACTTTCATCATCGTAATTGTCTTAAAAATGTTTTCTAGTTCACACAACAAAGCCACAAGAAATAAAAGATAATAGTTGATCCAATTAGAAAAATCCAAAGTATGTACAGCAAAAGCTTAAATAACTCGAGATAAAAGTTGTTTTACTTTTGTACTGTTATTACATGTATAAAGGAAGCCGTTAAATTTACTCTAGTGGATATAATATAATGTTGAAATGTATTTGGCCTAAGGACGTAGCAAAATAATGCATATTGTATTTGGTTTCGGATAATTATGTTTGCTCTAACTAGAATTGATCGATTGGTTTGTTAAGCTGAATTATATGTAATGTATTATAAACACAAATAGAATGTTCTGCAGCAATAGTCTTATGTCCAATTTACCAACTGCACACCAAAGAAATCGTTATTGGTACATCATGAAAATATAAATAAATGGAACAACATTTTTTTACAATCATTCAATTATATACTATACATAATTCGGGGTCAATTAAAAACGTACACTAGTGTAAGTTGTTTTTTTAACTTGGCCTATCACGTATGAAAATATAGTATACAAATTGATATAGTCACCTTACTGTGAATTCTGTATTACTGAGAATACAAACAGCACTTTTCTTTGAGTGAAAAAATATTAAAACGAATAATTATTTCCGTCTGCAGAAATACCCAATGAGAAAAACTTATGGTAAATTTTGTAAAACAATTTTCGGGTTTTTTGGGATTAATTCAGGTATCAGTGTGGGTCCTAGAATTATAATATTTTGTCTAATATATAAACGATATACACTATTTACTGTCTGTCATTCCGAGTTCATTCGTGTACTCGAATGCCTGAAGATGCCGAAAGGGAAACCCGGGTCGTTAGTGACGAAGTACATGAAAATGTACACAATTCCAAAAAATATAATTGATTTCAATGTGATCAGAATGGTAATTTCGATTATGAATTCTGATTGTGTCAACTTTAAATGTGACATCAAAGAATTCTTGTAATAGATTTAAGGATTTATATACATAATTTTAATGAATTGAGAAAATGTTTCAAATACATATTGCATATACTTATAACAGAATTTTCTCTTGTTGAATCACCAGAGTATAAGCAAAGGAGCAGGTCCATTACCTCCTGATTGGATGCACCAAAACCGATAATGGGTCGAATGACTAAAGATTATAAAAAGTTTATACCAGGAAAGTCTCGCTTTGTAGTTGTGTGGAGAGAATGCCTCCGGGAAACGGGCGAGGGGCGCAGTCGTTACGACGCCGATTGAAAACGATTCATTAAACCTCGGGGCCCGGGTTCATTACTTGTGCAGCGGCTTCGAACGGTAACAAAGCGGCGGTCACGTATCCTATACCAGAGCTCTCAAACGCTCGCTCGCTCGCTCTCATTGCGCAGGTATATTTGCAAATTTCTATTGGTGTAAAATAGTTGTGTGATCAAAGTTCTCTTAAGACTAGTAACTATGTACTGAAACGAAACTAACGTGCTTCTCAAACAGCCATGTGTCACTAACATGTAGTTTATTTTAAGAAAATTGTATAATATGATAGTTATTAAACTTTAATTCAAAAAAAATATTTTGTCTTGCTATTGATAAAACATAAAAAGATGCATCTTTATGTTAACGTCGAAAAATGTTGTCCGGAAAAGAAGCACAAACAACGTAATTAATTATTATGATTACTCACTACTAGTTGCAATGATATACCTAAATTATTCTCAAATGTTGTGTATTTTAATACAGAATTAAATTAAAAATTGATAACTTAGTTATTCCACTTGGTTTATCACTAACGTGACGCGTTTCGCATCTTCAGACTAACCGTATCGTAAGGTTATTTACTTCTAAGGTGAACAATGATTTTCTTCTTAAAAGGGTGGGGGTGGGTTTTATTACACTCTACTGGACGTGTGGAAGGGGGTAAGCTATAAACATTGTTACACTATAAACAAATCAATTACTGGCACCTGGATGTGAAAAAACCAAAGAGAATAAATTTAATAATGGCGAGCCGCCTGTTCTGTTTAAAATGTTATTTACTAATCCTCCATTACTGTACATTACATTGTGTAATAAGTGGAATAACTAAGTTATCAATTTTTAATTTTATTTTATATTAAAAATGAACTTCCACAAAGTTACCGCCGAATCCATAGAAAATATGTTGTGTATTTTATTTAGTTGAAAACGTGTGTCCAATAACTTTAATATATAATCTACGGGGTGATTCCAAACACAAACACCGAAAGTTAGTGTAGAAAAAAACATTCTAGCATTGATATAATGATGATGATGATGATGAATTCTATGTGTAATAGTTACTTAAAAGACGAAAATCAAGTAACAGTGTGATTTATAAAAGATCCATCGCTTGTTAAGTTGTTTTGCAACATTCTCATTAATTATGCACTATTTATCCATTGAAAATTAATTAACTACCAATCATACTTTTAATTAGCTTCATAATGAAAGGAAAAGACGAATTGATAATTTATTTATAAAAAAAGAAACATTGAGAAACGCTATTTGATTCGACATTGTTCGGCGCATTGAACGCTGGATCTATTTAATAATGAAATGCACTTTGTATAGAAAACAATACAAAGACGATGAAATAATTTTGTACAATTAATTTTCACTGATGTATGCACAAATTCTATTGGGTACGTCATGCTTCGAGTAGCATTATTATTATGTGTAGTAAAAAATGCATAGTAAGTTCATCAGCCATGCAAATGTCAAATGAATTCAAAATGATGATAGTAATAATTGCAGAAAAAAACAACTCTCATCATTTGCAATAAATTATTATGTCAGCAGCGTGAGAAATCATTTTTATATATGTATACATCCTCAGGCCTAATTATGATCCAACTAATTGCTTATTTGTGTTGCGTGAAGCATCAATTCAGGTTAATGGTCACATTATTTATTCTTCGCGAGAAAAATTAAAATTTAGTTTGATAACGTGAAAAAATGTGGATTTATTTTTAGCGCCGATAAAGCAACAAAAATGGCTCGGAGGATAAATTATACAGCGGTGTATAATTTAAAGTAAAGCATTTACACGAAATCTGATACGGCAATTTTAAATGAGTCAAAAAATTGCACGCAAACGACAATTTTCGATACAAAAAATATAAATAAAAACTATCGTCGTTAGAGATAATGAGTAACACCCCTATTTCCTTCATTATTCGTGTGCCTAAGAGTCCGATTTATTATTAGGATACATAATATATATATCCTATGTTTTAAATGACTAACAATTCATATCATACTATCGCTGGATCCATTTCCAATACAAACGCAAACAACACAGTCTTATGCGGTTTTTTAATCATAATTGACTTGCTCTGATATCGTAGTTCATGCCGTAGAGCTTAGCGTTGAATGTGTTTCTCTTACGAGAGAAGCCCATACATACGGCGGAGAATCAATAACATAAAATATTAACCGGTTGTGTTTATTACCAGTAAAATCGATCGCGATAATTTTATAAAAATGTGGGATCAGTACAAAATACATATTATATTTATGGGGATATGTAGAATACTTGATGATATTAAATAGTAATAGATTTGATGAATGTAAAACACGGTATATTACTAAAAAATTTTCTTTGGAAAAAATCAAAACTACATCTTTTTCTAAAAAATAAAACACAATTCGTTGGTATTACTTCCATATATTTATAATGATAAGGACCGGTTTCGCTCATAACGAGCATTATCAACTGATAAAAATACAAACATAACAGGCTTATTTATATAAAATTGAGTGTAAAAATGAAGGTATATACAACTGATGGTTCATGAACTAAGACAAGAAAATTCTGATTAGCAAACAAATTATACATAAATCAAATAAAATAGTCTACAATTAAAAAGTTTTATGGACATCTTGCAAATCAATAAATACTAATCTGAAGTCACAAATATAGCTACATTAAAAGTCCATTTAGCTGAGCAAAATTTTTTAATGACATTAATAATGCAATAAGCAATAATGACTCAGGAAAATTATAAGAAAAAATTAGTGAACCATTTAAACACAATCAAATAGTGTGTAATTAATATTAACAATAAACAGCCATCTTAAGTGGAGATAGCAGAGCAGCTATGAGTATCCATTAAGTTTTTAATATCTGAAAAACAAAAATTACAAAGACAGAATCAATTCTTACAAGTTAAAAATAGCCTTACAGGTATAATACAAATTAATGAATCGGATATAACAAAGGAGAAGATGCAAAGACGGTTTGCTCATTCAATAAATTTGAATCGGGCAAAAATTTATATCTATTTATTTCTAAAGTCTCTTGTTTATCTAATTTTAAAGATTTGTTATTTAAGTGCAGGATTTTGAAATTTTCTGTTATGTCAAACGAATGTTTATTTAGAAAGAAATGGTTACCAAATGTATACAAATCATCTCCTTTTTATTTTGTTTATGTATAATTTGTTTGCTAATCAGTATTTTCTTGTCTTAGTTCATGAACCATCAGTTTTATATACCTTCATTTTTACACTCAATTTTATATAAATAATCCTGTGATGTTTGTATTTTTATCAGTTGATAATGCTCGTGATGAGCGACACCGGTCCTGATCATTATAAATATGTGTAAGTAGAACAAATGAATTGTGTTTTATTTTTTAAAATATAATGTCTTTCCACCAAGAATTGACAGTTAACACCTTAAAAGTGAAAACTACATCTGTTTAGAAAAGGGCATTTTCGGTCATTGGATGTTACAAAAACATGTCATTGCATTTATGGCGAGTAGATTTAGATAGGCGGATACGTGGTTTAACGAATAAGCACCGAGCGCAAAACTTCAGTCAATATTGAATACTATTGAAATAATAATGACTTAATTATATGAATTACATTGGCGTACTGTGACTGCACTTGTCTTGCAAATAGGTTCAAGTCGTGGTTATTCAAAACATACAAATGCCAATTATCAAATAATATACCGGCTACTATTATATCAACTGACCACCTCGTATTTTTTGTAGCCTTGGGGTTAAGTCATACTTTAAAATACACATTCAAAATTATAGATAATGCGAACCGATTGAAGATAAGTATAAGCTACGGCCAAATTAGTGAGCGGATGAAAAAAACAATCGCTAAACAAATATTCAATTTTATTCACGGTTCTATGAGCGACCTAAAAATTGAATGTAGAATATTTTCTATGGATTCGGCGGTAACTTTGTGAAATTTCATTTTTAATATAAAATTAAAATTGATAACTCAGTTACTTCACTTGGTTTCCATCTTGGTATTCCATTCAACCAAGTAGAATAACTAAGTTATCAACTTTAATTTTATATTGAATGTTTAAAGCACAATGGCAACAAAATTAATAAATGAGAAAAAAAATGTAATATTATAAAAACAAACAATGATAGAAAAACAAAACAGACTGAGTAAAAGTTATTTAATATAAAATCAAATTTGATAACTTCGTTGAAGCACTGGTTGTGTTACATGGTGTGACACGAGTTTCTATTCTTTGAGAAACATTTTTAGACAGTGCAATAAGAAGTTGACCATTTTAATTTAATCTTAAAAATGAATTTTCACAAAGCTATCGCCGAATCCATCGGTACAATATAAGTCTTTTGTTTCTAGCATCTGATGTCTATTATTATAAGCCAATATTTAAATTCATATTATAGTACTGTTCAGCACGGACTGTCGTCAGAATATTTTTCAACCTCTACAAGGCTGACTAAAATAGTTCAAGTAACGATAATTAAGAATCATCTAACAGGTAATGATAATGATGCAAGGCTATCATCTATAGAAATACTTATTGTGCAAAAAAACATTAAAAAAAGATGATATCTCAATCGATAGTAAAAGTGGTGATAATGATTTGATTTAGTAATTATTTTCAATGAGATATTCAAAAAAATGCCACGGCCAAAGTAATTGCAATATAAGCTAAAAATCTGGCTAGCGATAAGTTGAATTTAGACCTGCAGAAAATTGTGGGTTATGTTAAAGCCAACATAAAAATTAATAAGTGGAGAACACAATATCTTGATTTCATTGTGCGGGATAACCAGCGGATGAAAAAAATAACGTTCAAAGAAACATGGAATTGTTTAAAAAAAGTAGATAAGTTCCAGCCATTCTTCATTTAAATTTTACTGAATAAATTTGAAATTTAAACTTACATGTACACATATTTATTCAAAAAAACTCTTTAAGTAGTTGAAAAATTTGGCAAAAAGCCGGTATGAAAAATTAAAGATTTAAAAACACAAACGAAATAAGTCACAAGTGTCACAACATATTGTAATTCAGTCAGATACAGGCAACACGAACATTAGATAATACGAGGATAATTCAATTTTTTTTTACAGACGTATTCAAGCCAAATATCGCAAAACATAAGAAACACGATAAAGGCAAGTTCCAAGAAGCAATAAAAATCTTAAGAATGGAATGGAAATATATATAACAAATTGTAAGATCCTAAATATAAAATTGTAGCCAGAAAACTAAAGCTGTTTTATCGAAAAAGCGTGGTCAATATCTTGTATAAATCATTCATAATTCAACGTATAAATTAGGGTATTACTCCATTTATTTTTAAGGGTAGTCTGATAAGTTTCCTGAGTTGCGAATCCCTGATATTTTGCATGTAGACTGCACGCTCCAATTGGGTTGCGTGTAGACTCACAGAGGAGACGATGAGAAATGTCCGCAGTAAAAATGAACGTCAGGGTATCAAGTCTACAACAATATTGTAGATACGAATGTTTCAAACAGGGAAAAACAAACGTAAACCCTGCCAGTTCGTATTCTACGCGTTTCTAATGCAGAAGGGTTTTTTATAAGTGCTTTAAACAAAGAACATTGGGCAATGTTAATTACAACATACTAACACTACGAAAAATTGAACTTTATTATATATGTGAGAGTATGACGAGAATAATAAAGGAAATATTTGCGGTTAATTCTGAGGCATTGCAATAAAAAATAATATGAAAAATGATAGACCTTATGATTATGTAAACCAGATATGAGATTATTAAATGCCAACGATGCCTGGAAGGCGATATCAAGCCAAGGTGTTAGTTAGTAGATTAACATCACTCTTAATCAACTAATTCATCTTAAATCATGTTTTTTTCGATAGTCAAATACACGAGTCTTCACTAGTTTAGGATGCTCCAGATATAGTCAATATTTTCAAATTATTAGAATATGAATATCAAACGAAGACGTTGTTGCATCTTAGTATTTAAACATTAATTTGAATAAGATTAATGATTACTAGATTCGAATAATTGAATAATTTTCTGTTTCAATGTTTGAGACGAATTGTTTGCGTGGAAATTATCACCCCATGTGGCAGGGGAAATATATATAAGTAGATGGGTAAGCTTTTAAGTTAATTTGAGCAAAGCAATACGTCACAGTTGAAAGTTGTTTAGTTGGTATATTATTTTAAGGAGCGGAGCGTCTGATAGCGATGATACAACTTGATTACCATGTTTTAGCAGCTCATTTGAATAAATAGGAATAAAGTTTGGGCGTTTGTCACAATTAACATAGTTTCATATAAAGAATGTGAGTTTTTGAACTCCTTGTACAATTTATTGGATCGGTATAATTTTGAAAGTTATGACAAACTGTTCACGAAGGAAATTTTACACGTTGCTTGATTTAAAAAATGTTACTTAACCACTAGGACGCCAGCGACTCACTGGTGCGTCACATGCCTATTCACTCCATACGCCAGCGACTCACCGCTGCGTCGCGATATTTTTTCGTTGAAAATAAAACATTTTCGATGTGTTAAAATTACTGTGCTATGGACATCTCTTATTTAACACAATAATGTTTACAAATTTTGAAAAATCTTGGTTCATCGGTACTATTTATAAATAAATTCAACAAATTTCGCTAGGGCTGCCTTACATATTTTATCTTTATGCGCGTTTCGTATTACGTAACGAATTTCGAGATGTTTGTGTCACAATACCTCGTAAAAAAAATACTATCTGCTTATAACTTATAGGGGAATTTCAAAAACGGGTTCAGGGTTGTCAAATGCAATCTATTTATTATTATTTTATTTACATAGTAAATTCCTTTTTTCTTGTTATTCATGCCACATGTGTTTCACGAATTCGGACGGTGTCTTCCGAGAGATAATGATTTATGACGGTTCTCACCCTTAGCAGTGTGACGAATTCTTTCTTCTCGAAAAAAGAACAGATACAAAATACATCTATATTCAATGTGATGTGCCGTTATGTGTTCAACCCTGTTTTGAAATATATCATACTAGAGTAATATTTTAAAACAGTCATAGTATAAAAAATCGTGTTTCAATTGGTGTATGAACTATTTTTCAAAATATAATAATAAAACAAATAATATATATACATATATATGTTCATATGTATATATATAAATTTGGACAACCCTGGAAAAACAATCAATTATAATAACAACGTTTCAATCAGTGCATATATTATTGGCTAAAAATAAAATAATAAAAAGTTTAATTTAGAATAAATATTTATTACGTTTGTGACAACCCTAGTAAAAATTGGACTTAACCCATAAATGAGTCAGCAGCACAGCGTATGCTAATTACACATATGCCCGGACAAACTAGAATATCTTTAGACTATAAATTATGTAAGTCAAAACAATTTTTATGCAATTACTATTGTTCCTAACATCGCTGGCGTTGGGCACTAAATGAATATATCGCGCTGGCAGTTAAGTGATATGACATATGTACATATGATTCTCAAACGTTCAGAATAAAATTATCATTGGCGATAGGAATCTTTTAGGATTTTACCTATTTCTGACAAAGTTGTTATAAAAAAATTGACAACCCCTGTCCAAAAAAATATATGCATTGAGAAGTTCAACGTTGCATAACCTAAAGTATGAGGAAATATTTTAAGAATTTTATCTCGTTTCAATGTTTAGTTTTTTACCCTTTTAGCCTTTTGTGCAAAAAAATTGACATCCCCTGTCCAAAATATATATATATATAGTGAAAAGTTCAACGCTACATAAAGTAAAGTATGAGGAAATATTTTGAGAATTTAATCTCATTTTAAAAGAAGTATTTGATATAAAAAGGTTGGGACCCCTGTCCAGAAAATTCTCATATTTTGAGATTTTAAATGTTCCATTAACATAAGTATGCGCAAATATTTTGAGAATTTTATCTCGTTCTAATGTTTAGTTTTTTACCTTTTTAGATTTTGTGCAAACAAATTGACAACCCCTGTCCAAAATATATATATATATATATTGAGAAGTTCAACGTTACATAAACTAAAGTATGAGGAAATATTTTGAGAATTTAATCTCATTGAAAAGAAATATTTTATATAAAAAGATTGGGAAGCACTGTCTAGAAAATTCTCATATTTTGAGTTTTTAAATGTTCTATTAACTTAAGTATGCGCAAATATTTTGAGAATTTTATCTCGTTCTAATGTTTAGTTTTTTTACCTTTTTAGCTTTTTGTGCAAACAAATTGACAACCCCTGTCCAAAATATATATATATATTGAAAAGTTCAACGTTACATAAACTAAAGTATGAGGAAATATTTTGAGAATTTAATCTCATTGAAAAGAAATATTTTATATAAAAAGATTGGGAACCACTGTCTAGAAAATTTTCATATTTTGAGATTTTAAATGTTCCATTAACTTAAGTATGCTCAAATATTTTGAGAATTTTATTTCGTTCTAATGTTTAGTTTTTTACCTTTTTAGCTTTTTGTGCAAACAAATTGACAACCCCTGCCCAAAATATATATATATATTGAGAAGTTCAACGTTACATAAACTAAAGTATGCGCAAATATTTTGAGAATTTTATCTCGTTCTAATGTTTGGTTTTTACCTTTTTTAATTTTTGTGCATACAAATATTGACGACCCCTGTCTAAAAATACTATTTTGCAAATTAAAAAGTTTCGAAATATTGTTAGGAATCTATATTTAAATTTTTATTAAAATCGATAAATAGGTTTAAAAGTTATATTCAATTTACGAAATCTATTGTTTTATCCATTTTTTGCTAAAATCGCTGGCGTAGGGCGCTAAATGAATAATATCGCGCTGGCAGTTAAGGGGTTAAAAGAATACCAAACTCTAAGCTTTGTTATATTCTAATATACCATCAATAATATTAAAAAAAAAAAAACGGTATTACAATTTCAAAGCGACAGAACCAAAGCAATTTATTTGTGGCCAAACATACCAGAAGTATTTCAATAAGTTTAAAAGAACATTACTTGAGAAAGGGTTAGAAAGAATATTGGCGTAGTGTTTCTAAAGAAAATCCAGGTGTCTACAATCACAGTTATAAAATTTTCACAATTAAAATACGAAATTAACCTTGCCTGGGTTTGACTTCGGTTACATGGCGTACTTACTGGCTACAGAGGCCAACAAGATAGTCTATACCAGTGCTTCCCAAGCTTCGTCATTCCGCGGCCCACAAAATTTGCAAAAAAATTAACCACTGCCTCCTATCCCGAAAATTGAATTAATTTAGTTATCACAAGCTTTATTTGTAATATATTTTTAGAGAACGGTACAACGGTACCTTCAAACAATCAGTAAACTGTGGGTATATTCAGTTTAACCATAGGTTTTGGAATACAGATACTACAGATATTAGAGGAATAATCATAATAGTCTATTAGGTTTATACGTTAAAAAAAATGGAAAGAGTTTATAAAATGACGATTTGTTATATCTACAGAGAAAATTGTACTGCAGGAAGCAACTATTCAGAGAAAGTAATGGTAGGCAATTTGGCAGAGCGATTTCAAACAACGCATGTGAAAAATTAAAACATTTCGTATGACGTGGTAACCGCCTGTAGCGCGTTACTCATTTGATAACCTGGATGCTGAGACACGCTGCCACTATTACGCTATACTTTATTATTAATAGCGGGGAATTTGATTTAGCATGCTGCCGACTGAATTGCCAAATGCGGCTGCAAAATCGTTAACAATTTTAGCGTATCGTGAGAAAATTCATGAAATAATCCATATCTTCGTTATTTTTTCCAACGCATGTTCACCTTTGGAGTAAGACACGCACCGTCGTTCTTACCCCAAAAGAAAAATATGAAAGATGAAGAGCTACGATTCAAGATTTTCACAATTTTGCTTCAAGTGAATTGATAAGATTGCGGTATATTTATTTGCATTATGTAAAGAAAGTTTCAAGAATACAAAACTTCAGTAAATACTAATACATATATTTTTTCTTACCATTTTACAAGCAGCTGTTTGGTGACGCCTGGACGAAGAGATTCAAAAAAAAATACAGTATTACAATAACTGACAAAAACCTGGTGAGGTTTCTTAATTCGGAAATAATATTTAAGAATAATCCCAAGTATAATATAACTCTAAGCCGAAGATTATTCCAATGTAACCCAATTCTCCGACATACTTTTGATTTTTATTTATTACTAGCGAGTACCCGGCATGCGTTGCAATGCCAATCAAAAAAAAAAAAGTGTTTGTGGTTTAATTCTGTTTATTGAAGTGCTTTTGGATACACAATATTTTCTGTCTGTGTGGTGCGTACAAGAATAAATCAGAAGGTTTTCCAAGATGTCGCTGTTTTTTAGTTAGAAGGCTATAGAAACCTTCATAGGTGACAACTTAACATCGAAATCTGGTGAATGGTATAGGTACGCATAAGGAACAAACCAAACAACATTAATTTATATATATATATACTATGACCTTCGTGCAAGTGCAAGCAATAACTTGACCAAGTTTTATCGAAATCGGATGAAAGGTATGGCAGTGCATAAGATACGAACAAACCCACATTGGTTTTTATATATTAGATTACTGAATATCTTTTACTATATACTTACGGATATTTCTGAACAAGGTGGTAAAAACTTGGTAAAATATTGCAAATATATCTTTTACTGGTCATTACGGCAGAGGTCACTTTTTTTATTGATAAAATCCTTACAAATAATTTCACAGGTAAACAAAAGTGAGAAACTTCTTATTAAACGTTACACATATTAGTAATACTTGTTTACTATCATGGATTTATTATTATTAATCTTGCAAATTCTGGCAAATTGAATGACTTGACATATTTTGTTATGTATGAACATACTGTGGGTACTAAGTGGAAGTACGTGTTTACTAATCAGCGTATAAATTATCTTTTCATTTTGGACTATTTCGGTAACAAAACTGATCATTTAAAACCGCAGGAATTTCGTAGTATTTCTGGCGCCAAGGTTGAGTGTTGCGATAGCTATATTTTATGAATGTGATATATAACCGCAAAAGTAATTTTTGATATTATTACTGCAGAAATTTAAAAAAAAATGTAGCATTTATAACAGTTTGATATAATAGATCATAACATTATTAAAGTAGTAGATATTTATGAGTTATTAGATCACTAAGAGATAAACAAAAGGAGAATTCTAATTGAACCTTCCTGTGTCAAATCTGTTTTGAAAAGGCTCTTTCACAAACCTTCATGCGTTAGATATCAACAAAAAAAAAATGACAATTGGCCTAGACTGGAATTGAGTCTGGGAACTCTGGTGAAAAGCATTATTTGTTGAATAATTATGTACGTAAAATGACGTGAAGCAATATAATAACGACAATTTTGTTCGTACATATTTCACATATTTTATAGAAATACCTGATGATAATTCACTGGACTTAGATAGAAGTCCAGTGAAGATAAGTGTAGAAGAATTTAGAAATAGAATAGTGAAATAGGTATATAACTAATACTGGAGATTGCAAAAGAAATTATTTACTGCGTATTTTGGTAACAGCTATTTACTGCAAACCGACTTTAGCCTGAGGCCTCACGAAGTTTCAATCAGTACAGATTTTAATTGCATTTTAGATTAACTCGAAACGTATTAGGGGTAAGTTGAAAAGTTTGAACTGGAAACACAAAATTGTTGAACTTAAAGTAAGCGATTGTTATTTTACTGTACACGATTGTTTGTATGGCAATATCAATTAGCAGTAAATAACATGTGCATTGTGCATACGTTACATTACATTCGCATTAGCCTACTCCTGTAAGCTGCAGCCATTTCAAAATTGCTAATAACACCAACTTCCAATTTTGAGAAAGTTTCGTATCATGCGAACACCAGTAAGAACGTTTATGAGGTTTGTAAGATGTTTTCGTAGTTCGATAATATACCCGACTTGTCGCTTTCAATATGAGATCAGAATCAATTCTGTACAGGCTCATATTTATGTAATATATGTGTGTCTTCAAATAAGATCCAACAATTTTGTCTCATATATTGTATGAATAATTAATTACATGACTAATATAGTAACAATTAGTTTTGTAGTCTAGCGATACGACCGCCACTGAACGATCAGAAGGGTCCGCATCCAAGTTTTGGCTGATTCAAAGTGGAGTGACATCATAAAAAACTGACTACACTTTCAAATTGAGACGAATTCATGGATGACTTCTTTATGTTAGCATTAAAAGTATTGGAAAAAAGTTAGAACAGGACTTTTTATGATGGATTCAGCAGATTTTTTGTAGAAATTCTTTTTTAAAGTAAAATTAAAACTGATAACTTCTTATTCCACAAGTAGTGAACTAAAAGAGTTCAAAGAAATGACAAGAAAATTACGGTTACAATTTAAGAAATTTACTGAGGAAGATTGATATAACTTCAATATCAAATATCAGGTGATTATTTGTGACATTTTCGAAATCGAAACATTTTAACTGAAAACACATTAATTGGAAAACTTATCAAGGAATACCACTGATAGATTTTACTACCGAGTAACCACTACACTATAGTGAAGTAAATCAGCGTATAGACTAAGAGTAGCATGATGATGGCAATAAATAAAGTAATTCAAAGGTGTGACAAATGTACAGATCATTAGCGGTACGATGAAACATAGAGTTTACATTCAAAATAGAACAAAAGTGATGTAGTGGCGCTGACCCACATAGTGAAAAGATGGCGAGTGGCAAAGGAAGTAAAAGGGTGACAGACAAAGAAGTACTCAGGTTGTAGTGACTCATCGTCATCATTTGCACTCACGTCTCGTAGGCCATTGTCCGTTCGCTGCCCCCTGTTTGTCGCGCCTGCTCGCCGAGTTTTGCTTGCCAGCCGGCAATGTTGAAGGGGTTAAAATGGTGTACTTTTACATGTTGATATTGGAAAATTGTACTCCAATTTACGACCGCTTAGGAATAGTAATCGAGATGATGGATTTACTTAAAAAAATATTTGATCTTTTAAGTTTTGTTTAGTTATATACCTTTTTGTATGTTTCCGTTATGAGTGAGTGAATCCTGATATATGTTTATAATCTTAGTATTGGGATTTGATATCATGATGAAAAAAAAACTAAAATATGTTGGGAATATATTTCAACTGTGATGAACTCGGTACTGTGTATCCAATTTTAAAAGTAATTGAATAATTTTGAGTATGAGGTGATCTCAAAGTGAAAAATAAACAAATTTTGTTTCACAAAGTTCACGAAAATCTCTTCATGCGTGAAGGGGATACGTGAACTAGAAAAGGTTGAAGCCAAAGTCGGGGAGTCGAAGTTTTGTTTACCAAGCAGCCGGGCAAGGTTACAAAGCGAGAACGGGGCCGGTGTAACTATTCAAAATATAAACAATTCGTCTAAGTCTGAATCCTTGGATACATTTAACACGAAACATTATCAATTAACGAAGTTTTAAAGGTACCTATTGTGGGTCAACAATTATTTATTCCCAGGTGGGGAGAAACATTTTTTCATGAGAAAAATTTTCATCGAATACCAACCATTTTTTTTTAAAATGAAACACAAAAATAGTTTTGTACTACTATTTTTATAATGATTTGATGAACGTTTCCGGAAACAAATCCTGATCATTATAAAAATGTGGAAGTAGTACAAAAAAACTGTGTTTTATTTTTACAATATAGCGTACTTCCACCAAGAATAGATATAAATAGTTCACACATTAGAACTGAAATATTAGGCAGAAAATTATTAAGAAAAGGTCTCTACGAAGTTTTCGGCCTAGTAAAAATTCTTCTTCTTCAACCACTCTCTATTTGGAGCATATAGCCATGGATCCCCTAGGGATTCCCTGTCACTCGCCAATAGCTTTGATACATCCTATAAAAATCAATCAAAAATATTCACAAAGATTCTTTTTAGTTTACAGTTAATTTTTTATAATTTTGTACAATCGATTTTACACAGCGAAATTTGCAGAGCGCGTATGTAATTGCAACATATATCTATTATACATATATCATGCTTCAATGAATACTATATTTGCATAATAAACAGTAAGTTTGTCATAGTGACATCTTCATATATCATTTTCAAATTGTCAATTTTAAACAGACAACACTGTGGTGACTGAAGATTCCTTAAAGGTGACATCAAGATCGCTATGCTACAGAAGTTGTGGGATGTACAGAAAATTGTTTTATTAAATGGTTATCCTAGTATAAATATTTATACAATATGCCTGCTGAGATAAGCATGTACAAATTGGCTTGAGGTAATCATGCTGTAACCGAAATGCACGATGACGAATCATGCGATCTGCATGCGGTTTACATTTACCTTACAAGAGCGTTCCGTGCAAGGAACAAAAGAGTAAAGAAAGAATAAATAAACGCAAACAAATAAAGCGGAGGACATCAAAGCTGGCGAAAAGAGCGTGACGTCACTCTCCCTCTCGATATTGAAAGGCTTGCTTGTGCGGAAAGGCCTCCATTCTCCTGTGAAATCCTTTGAATAAAGGAGAACTGATTGCCCCCTACCTGTTACATTTCTTCTATGAAATTCACATAGACCATTATTACAAAATGGTAGGTAATCGTTTAATAAAGAATTACAAATCATTTGGTTACGAATGCGGGGTAAATAACAAAAGCTTTCAAATGAGCTTTTTAAATGGCCGCAACGGATCCAATTCAAGCTTGCAACATAAAGGAGTCGAATTTTTCTTTTTGCTTAATTGATCGACACGAAACAATTTTAAAGTTTTTTAAAAGACAGATCAAAACGAAGTTTTAAAAAAAAACAATGACAGCTCGAGAATGACGGGACAGACAAAAAAGGGGGTTACCCTTTTATTCCAGTTAAATGGATGCAATGAAATTAAGCTATCTTAATACGTTTTGCAATCAATATTGCGAATACCCGAACGAACATTTTTATATTTAATTTTTCAATCAATTTACTAAGCTCTAAAGGAATGGATACCTGTGATATATATAAAGTAGTTTGGTAGCATATCATCGTTAGAACTACTTGTGAAGAAGTGCAAGAGACTTGTACAAGTTGTACCTATAACAGGAAAGCTTCTTCTTTTATTTTTTTAAGTGATGATGAGGTAAAATACCTTCTCAGATAAAGTTACAGCACACAACATTACGCATATTATAATGATGTCTGTGTTGATCACACACACACATAGATTTTTGCGTATGCATACAATACCACTACTATTGTCACATAACGCATGGTTGATTGCGGTACGGTGACAATGCATTCGTTAGGTCTTATTGACCAGCTTTATAAAAGTTATTGTGGTTTTACAAGTTACACAATATACATAGACAGAATGGAAAATGGTATTTTAGTTACGTAAAGTTTTTTTTAACAAATGAGATTATTTTTTCATCACTGAATCAATACATTGTATTCTAAAAAAAACAGAATATGGGATAATTTATTCGGCAAAAAAAACCAAAAATAATGTCGATTTCGCTCAGCGAGTGAGTATTTTTAACTGACAATTTTTTGTCGGTTTGAAATATAATATAAAAAATATTGGGTAGATATGGTTGAGCACAAGCCATTACTATGGATACAAATACATATATTATACAATTTCATCGCAAAAAATAATATTATATCGGGTTACAAAAATTCTCTTGATGCCAGAAAGTGCTACCTTTTAGAATTTCTTGGTCTTCGGCCAAGTTTTGTACACAAACTATTTAACTCTTCCTCGTGAGAATATGGTCATCTTATATAATGGCCATAAATAATAGTAGTGTAGCTTCTCTCTCACGGAGAAGCCTCTTGACCCGTAGCCCGGATGCTGAACCGCAAACTCCTCGCGGTTTATTTGTCACCCTCGCCGAGCAGCCTGTCCGCGCGACATCATCAAACATTTCTATCTCACTCTCGTGCAATGCAAACGCGCGAGATGAGAGACTGGCAAGCGGCAATCGTTGCATTGTGATCGGACTAAAGTATCGCCGCCCTCGGATCCAATAAACTCCCGACACAAGATGCACGCATACACATATATGACTACCGTACCTACTGTACACTCAAATAACAAATGGTTTCACAAATTTATTCAAAAAAAGAATATTGAAGCGTCATTAAAAAAATGTAATTAGCTTGTGTCACCGTAGACTGTCGTATATTTTAAGAAACTGCGGGAAATCAGACGAAACATTATTCCCGCCAGACACTCTACTCGAAGGTCGATATTACTCGTTTACAACTCGTGCACAACATAAATTCATCAATTATTCGAGTTATTTAAGCTTCAACATTGCCAGTAACAATAATTTAATTTGCTTTGTAACATCTTGGAATGCGGACTGTTTTTTTAATCTAAAGAACACTGCAGATTTAAATCTCAGTATTAGGAAAGAACTGATTATTTTTTTTATATCAGCTGGAAGCCACAATTACAAAGAAAATAATATAGTGCGTGATACATATAAAAACAATTATATTAATATTAAAATATTTGCTACAAATGAATTTAAAATAAGCGCGTATCACATTATCAGTTAACCGCAGGGTCGTTCAATACATCAATGGTTTGATACATATTTCACACATAATGTAAATGCACTAGATATCATTGTGTGCTAGGGTATGCTAAGAAGGTTTGAGAGATACATTATTTTGTTTTTAAGTTGAATATAGGCAAAGGAAAGCTATACTTTGGCGCTAAAAACAACTGAAATTTGATTTAAGAAATACAAGTTGGGAAACATGGTACGGTACATACAAATCCGAACTAGCGGTCGTCGTCCGTTGGAGATGATGGCCACTGACGAGCGCTAGCAGCGCGCCAATAGTGCCAGTTGACCGGCCAGCTCGACGAAGGAGAAGCCAGTGTGTACTTACCATGGACACTTGAACGGAAAATAGCTTACGAAACAAGGGCAAACAGCTTTCGATCGCTATATTTGTCTGGCTTCGCGGTACACTTTTTTTCCGGACACTGACATTTCACAACAATGTTATTATGTTATGTAGGTTTGACTTCCATCCAGACACGTGATATTTCGGCCAACTTTTTAAAGAATGAAACTAAGCCCAAAATTATTAATGACATCGAACATGAGTATAAATATTATTCAGTCATTTCTATTTATTAATGGTTGTCGTGATATTTTCTTGGTAGAACTCCTTTATAATAAAGTGAACAATATCAAAGTATTTTGTTCCACAAGAGTTATGTTATATAGTTGATACAAAGAATTTCATGTTGAAATAAATACTTCGCTATTTTTTTACTAATTTTTATCATCATAACTCAAAGCCATATATTGTAAATATTCACAGTTTTAATTAGAAAGTTTTCTCTGATTTCATGAGCATTTTAAATTGATACGAACGATAGATTAAGCAAGCTTCTTCATCATCATCAGGTTGGTTTCTGGTTGACTCCAACTAGTCGTCATTTATTTATATTTCAAAGTGGCCTTCCTTCAGCACTAAGGTAAACAATGTTATTTTTATAAATAATGTGTTTGAAATAGTATAGTATATATACATATTATAATAAAAAAACATCAAGGAGATGCTTTATATCCATGGTTGTCATTTGATAAATATTATAAATTCACTCATTGACTTATTTTATTAAGACATCTGCGCGATACCCGATTGCTGGGTGAATTATAATATATAGCTAAACAACCACTATACGGTACATATAGGATTCATGAAAATCTAAACCAATTTTCCTCAAACATTTTCGGAAACTAAATCAAGTAAATACTCAACGTTGTTACGCTTCATGCGAAGTATTGATGAGGTTATTGATATTATATTACAGATAAAACAATTGCAATTAATTAAAATTACATAAAATATATTCTTGGCGACGAATAGTGTCATTATTAACGCTTTGTATGCAGCGCCATGATACGGTAAACAACTCTGGATAACATCTTGGAAAATAATAGAAAAGATAGTCGCAATTAATTGTTATTTTCTGAAAATAACTCTCTGCGACGTATTTGCGAGACGTAAAACTCAATCAACTTGATACATATGAATATACATTTATATAAAGCACCATTCATTCTTTTTAAATTATCGACATTAAAAATTATTGGAAGAATCCGCGAACAAATGTTTATTATAAAAAAAACAACATTTTGGAAGTATTGTTCGTAGCTATTGCATTGGAAACTGTTATTGAATGCGTTTCATAAATTCATAAGGATGAGTTCTTATACTAGCATTGTGAAAAAAATTGAATAACTTTACATTCTGCAATAGCATACGAATATGTGCTCACGGAATGATGATCTATGGTTTTTGTGACGAGAATTTTGACCTATTTATTTGATAACATATTTTGATCAAACACTCTATCTGAACGATAATTTAAAATTATACATATTACTGGATGAAATGAACGAGTAAAGACTGTTCTATAAGTCACTTTTAGGGTGTTAACTGTCAATTCTTGGTGCAAATGCATTATATTTTAAAATCAGTTGAAAATGCTCGCGATGCGAGGAAACCGGTCCTGATCATTATAAACATGTGGAAGTAGTGAAAACAAATTGTTTTTTATTTAAAAATATATATAAAAAAGCTTTGTAATAATTATACATTGTAAATTAACCAAATAGTTACTGGATTGCCGGTTGCCCCTTCGAAGGGTAGAGTGGGTAGTTCTTTCCGGAGGGGTAAGGAGGGAGCCACTTTCCTGTCCACCGGGATTGATTAATGGCGCCAAGCGGACACTTGAACGAATCACTTACCTGAAAATAGATGGACAAATCGATTAGCATAATATTGGAACGAATCGGACACTCGCAAAGTTAAAGAGAGGTACGATCTGTGGGAATGATAAGTGCCTATGCGGGAAAGCAACCGTGATTTATACACAAGTGCCGAACACTTTACTCATATCCAATTTATGTCGATGGGGTTTCCTCAGAATAATAATATATTGGTTTTTGTGGGTAAGGACAATGGAGTCAGAGAAAACAATATTATATAAAAGCAGCCTGGATAAAGACAGACGTATATTCCGTTAATAAAATCAACTTTATATTAAACATATGGTACTTGGTTTTATGATTCATATTTTTGGTTATGAAAATGTCGAAATTATATGCTAAAAGTTCATTGATATTCAATTCAATTTCAATATGGTTTTTTATTAATTGTGGGGAATTAAAATTCACGTAAGAGTACATAGTGTATTTTGATTGGGATTAATGGAGCTGCTTCATATACTCATATTCAGTAAAACATAAAAGATACGTAGCGTAGCGAAACATTATTAAGAATAAATACGATAAATGTTTAATTACTTTTCCCTTGTTTACTGTATTAGTGCATTTTCATAAAATAAAAATGTCTACTTAAATAATCATCCAGTATTTATAATGGTTGGAATGGAAAATTAAAATATACTTTTTTCGGAAAATAAGTATTTTATTTTTTTGTATTACAGTATGTAGATAAATAGGTCAACATATTTGCTTTAACTAAAAAACAAGAAAGAAGCTTTGGAGGTTTTATAACAAAACTTTATCATAAATAAAACAAACTGGTATAGTTATGATGCCATCAATAACATGCGCTCCAGACGCTGTCTTATTTATTGGGAAGTGATATAAAAGATCCAATCACGAGATACGAATCACAAGATAAAATGGCGGCGACGGAAAACAGAAAAAATCGACCAATAAATCCAGAAGGGACCATAAAGGGGACAAATAATAAATCTGGGCAAAACAAAAAGTCACAAATCATAAAGACAAATGTTAAATGTAGGGCGGCCGGCATGAAAAGACACGGAAAAGGAAAACGCGACAGCATTTCATCGGTCGATGAGTTATTATCCGAAATGGCTTGGATTGGTGATTTCAACTGAGCCAGGAAAACCTCAACGAGATGATAACTTACTGTATGTACCAACCCACCCGCGTAGACTTTTTATGTAATCGTATGGTGGATACTTCTGTCGTATCAAATATCTACCAGTGATTTATAAACAGCATTGAAAGAAGATAAAAAATATCAAGACAGCATTTCGAAATGATAAAATACATGAACTATTTTCAACATACAAATTATTACATATTATAAATACGATAAAAACTAATAGATGCCTCTTAGCAGTAAATAAAAAGTACTTACTAAAATAATGTGAATATTGATGAGTAATTATTGTGCTTTATGACTGCGTGTTGCCTTGGCATATAGAAACAGTGTAATCTTAGGAAATAATATAAATAATAACTTTCTTCTTTCTGAGATTCTGATGTATCTAAAATCATATTGTAAATCTTCAAAATTACATATATTGTAATATTGAAGCGGTGAAAGAAACTGGTGTAATATTAATATATTTCTTTAAAATAATTTATTATTATCGATTAAGTAAGAATACCTCTGAATACTTTCTACAAAATGATTATTTTTTCTTTACAGTTTTAAAAATACTGCGAAATAATTTTAATAAGAGAATTTCTGAATGTTTATTAAAAAAATACTGAAAGATAGCATAAGTCAGCTGCTTGCTGTGGTTGATAAAAAAAATAATAATGCAAATTATTCTCATAAATTATTCATATTAGTTATGATAACAGTCGTACGATGAAAAAAGCATGTATTATTTAGGAAAATAAATAAAATAAAAACTGGTTTTAATCAAACGGTACTTTAAAAAAACATTCCGTTAAATTCTCACGCAATATTACTGAATGCACACACATGTATAATACAGAATACTGCATTCATAAATAAATAAATTTATAATGCATGCAGCCAAAAGACGTGATGCACTTGAGCCATGCCGGAAGTCCGTATTTACTTATACACATACAAAAACAAAAAATAACCGTTACATATGGGGAAAAGGGATTTTTTGTATCCTGTTACTCTCGAACAAAAGAAAAAAATGTCTTGTTAAGTGGTGAGGAATATTACATTGAATAGAATAAGCCATTTTAATACCATTAACTGTCATTGAAAACATTGCATATTTTCATAAGGTTTTCAGTTAATATTCATGTTCATGTGCTTATAAATTATTTAAGTATGAACTATGTAAATAAAATTGCACTCCTTGATATGAAGCTCAATATATTAATTAAGACATAGGGGAGGATGCTGCTACGATTGAATATGTAATTTTGTAAAGGTGTCGAAATATTATATACTGACTGAGGGTATTCATGAATAAATGTATCGTTTTTTCATAGATTTTAATTTTAAAAAAGTCTTGGAGGTAACGATATGGTCCTACTAAATAATCTGCAAGGGAACCACCTTTTACTAGACACGATGCTTCTTACAACAGCGTGATCATCATGGCATCAAAAACGGCACAGGGCCCGGGGGTGGCAGTTTAAATGGACTCTCATTCATACAATGTCGCCATGAAAGCATTCATTCTTCTGCAGTAATTTATTGTTGACGATGAAAAATAAAATGATTTCTAACATATCACAAGTGAAGCTATTGATTTTGTTTTCTGTTTTCTATTTTTGTTGCACGTTAATACAAGAAATTATAACGGTTGTTTGAATCGTAAAGCAAGCGTGCATGAAATATATAATAAAGAGTTACAAAAGTGTACTTATAGCAACGTTTCCTTGGCAGTAGTTAGGTATGAACACAAAGCTACCTGTTCGTGTGTTAACTCCGCAGATATATTAGGAAGTACCTGCGAGACTATTAAAACTAGTGCCGTTCGTATTCAAGTTTTCCACTTTCCTGCAACTTCTAATGGAGAGAGAAAACTTTTCGCAGCAACAATTAAAAATAATGTAATAATCCAAATCTGGAAGGGAATTAAAAAGGAGCACGTACAAAGTTTCAAAACTCAACTTGACATCTCATTAAAGTGAATATCGCGAAAGCGTGACTGTTTTTTGGAACACCTTTGCGTTAAGTTGGTTTAATTTATTTAAGAACCAGACTCAAATAAACTCGCAAGACATTAAAATTAATTTTAAACGGTGTTTGTGTTTTCCTGAAAACACTCCTTACATCAATTATATTCCCGGAGCAATATTAATGTGATATTAAATTTGATTTAAATCGTGGGATTTTAAGAATTGTGTCATGTTATATTTATAATAATTATAAAATCTTACTCACTCACAGGATAATATACTGTTATTTAAGTTGTTAGTGTATTTTTTTGGTGATGTTGAAATCATCGATCGATCGCTAGTATTTTTTAATTATCAATCATAGATGAGAAGCAGATTTACAAATAAATTGAAAAAAAAAAAGTATTTCACATTGTATTTAAAAATCGACGAGCAAACACATTATTTAATTAAACCAAGATTGTCTTAGTTTTATGTTATAAGGAAGGAAGTTAAGGGGAATAAAAAACAATATCAGACTTCATTTTTTTTTAAATATAACCACGGTAATATAGACAGTGTGTGTAGGCAGTTAAATAAAAATATGTGGTTCACAAAGATGCAAAAAAAATATATGTTATGAAATCATATAGTTTTTGATCAAAACGGAGTAAGCAAGTTTACATTATAATCAAGTAATATTTCAAGCCATTTCCGCAACTAAAATCTCACGTCAGATTAAGTACTGAAGACTTACTTATTATTAGCAGATTTAGGAATTTTGTTAAGGATAATAGATGAGAGCTTCAATATCTTTTTTGGTGAAATTAACTATGAAAAAAATTCCATCATGGAAAGTAACGGCATGCTTCAAAATCTTTTTGTAATTAAGTCTGCGTAACTTTGATATTCGTGCATCGATTTTGCTGTCAGCGTATCAAAAAAAAAAACGACGACGCTCATTAAAAATGACAATGAGATACGAATAAGATTTTAATTTTATATTTTTGAAGGCACGGACGCAGTTCGTGGGTGGGTTTATTCGGAAGAACATTTTACGACCGATATCCAAAGATAAAGTTGATCGAATAATTTAATTTTATTTGATACGTTATCGGTACCAATACATTGAGTGGATGCGTAGGTATCAATAATGTTTACATCGTTAAAAAGTTCATAAAAGCAGATCATATATGTTTCCATAACCGATTTGCATATTCATTGGTTTTTAATGCTATGGACTTAGGAGATGGTGATGAAGCAAATTATAGTATCCATGATTACATGCGGACATGAGTATGTAGAATATTTGGTTTATTAAAATAAAATAAAATTAGAAAGGTTTCGTAAGCATGTGCATAATACAATAATAACCTACAGTCAATACGTCGAAAAAGATTTAAAATAAAATTATGTTATTGGGATCAACTTTGTAGAATAACATTGTACTAAATAACAACGTTTTAAGTTGTACAATGATTGCATATCTTATCCATAGAATTATAAATAAATGTTTGTTTGTCCTCTATGCATTCCTTTACCATATATCCGATTTCGATAAAACCTTGGTGATTTGTTCTGGGCACGTGAAGGTTGTTGAATAAAAAAAAAAAAAATCTAAAAAGAAGAATCAAATACACACAGACAGCGACATCTCGGAAAAACCTTCTGATTTATTGGTGTAAAAATAACATATATTGTTTGAAAAGTATAAATGAATTGCTATATTGAAAAAATCTGGCTTTTTTCGGGATGAGCAAAATAAATCTGGGTTTCGGGACGCGTTCGGGTAACAAGTGTGATATTGAGACTCGGGCCTGAAGGTGACTGGCTCGGGCCGGGTAATTTTATGAAATATATATAAATGAATTTTTGTTTACTTGTTTGTCCTCTATCCGTTTCTTGACCATTCATTCGATTTCGATTAAAATTAGGTGAGTTGTTGTGCTCACACCCGTGAAGGTTTCTGAAGAAAATAATTTAAAATATAAATGTAAAGAAATATTAAAAAAGATGAGTAAAATAAATCTGGGCTTCGGGTCGGGTTCGGGTAACAAGTGTGATATGGAGAGTCGGGTTCAGGCCGAGCCGGGCCTGAAGATCACGTAATTTTATGAAATTTCGGTCCTTGCAAACTTCTAATTCAAAAGCACTTCAATAAACAGAATTAAAACACAAACCCTTTCATTCTTTGAGTGGCATTGCAACGCATGCCGGATACTCACTAGTAATATTATAAAAACCAAAGTGTTGAGTTATTTCTTAAATTATAGGAAAACTTATATTCGATGAAAATACATCTACTTGCCTGCGTGAAATAATGATAGCTAAAACTATTTCTGATATATCTTGGATTGCTGTGTAAACATCTAAATAATATAAAGTTCTTACGACTTACTCAAATCTGGTTCTAAGTACTTGGTAGTTCAAATAACATGTAAATGCGAGTGGACAAAATCGACCAGTAAACATTTACCCTCTTTTCGAAATGGGATCTATTAGTGCGTAAATGGTAATGGGCCACGATGGCAAAATCAATACAATTAGACCGACTATTTGACACTCGTTTTGAGTGCAAATTAGGTCGACGTACATAAAATGTACGCACAAGTGGGCGAGGCAATCATTTCCATGAAATTGCAAGTTATTAAGCATATCCATGTCCAAAAATAATACATATTGAACGCAATGAAATCGGAGAAAGAAAAAGCAAGCTGATTATTTTTCATGTAGTAACAGAAAATATTTCGTAAACGAACAACCTATCAGTAGTCTCAAGCTCAAGAATGTTGTAGGAAAGTCATTATTGTAATTGAAGGAAATTGGGGAATATAATAACAAAAACAGTTCACTTAATATCGTCATCTCTCTGAAAACGTAACGTAACTTAATAACTGAAGTAATAATAAATGAATACGATTGAATAAAGTTAATAGTTTTGATATTTTAAGTCGTTTATTTATCTTGTGTCTCTTTCATGTGTGTTTTTTTCTCAACTATATAGCTTTAAAAATGGAACGTTTTGTTACACATAACCTACAATATTTTTTCGGTTTAGAACGTAGGTGACATAATACACTGAAGTGAAGACACCGCCGAATCAATCGAAAGTATATAGATTATTAAAAATATGAGACACTATGAACTAGTTGGAGTAAAATTCTCTCCAATCTAAAGTATAAATACATCAGAGAAGCTTTGATCGTGTCACCCTAATGACTGACATTAAAATAATGATTATATGCAGGATATAAAATATACCTGCATAAATTGTGAAAGATTTGACCTGTCGTGAAATAAAATCGATAGTATCTCTATGTTGACAAGTAACTTACCGCTTGTTAAATCAAAAATATCTACATATTTATGTTCTGACATTTTTCGAATATAGTTGAAAGACAATCAGATAATGATACATTGTTTAAAGATGATGATAAATGATGATACATGGCCGTATCTTTATGCAGTCTATACCAGCGGTCGCCAACCTTTTAGATCTCACGGACCAATAAACTCAGAAACTTCAATCTCGTGGTCCACTAATATGTTTTCTTCAATCTTATTATGATATAGTGATCTTAAGATTATCAATACTTGTTAAATAATAAGAAATAAATAAGTGTGTTGCTGCGTGTTTGAAATATGTTTGTGTGTCTTCGGTTCTAATGACGTTCTGAATCAAATCTATGGGCCATTAAATTTTTCTCCCGGACCACCGATTGACTACGGATGGTCTGAACTAACTGGCCGGAATCAGTCGATCAATCAATGGAAAAAATGCTTTAGATTGAATCACGTTAATTGACGCAAATGTTGCAATAGCCTTTTAAGAAGCAGTGACTTCTCTTTATATGGCTTCGACATGTTAGTATGTGTATTTAATTGATTTCAGATAATCCATTCGCTTTTTCCAAGATATAAATATTTCTATATTTTATGACAAGAAAAAGTCCGCATTTGTATGAAAAATGCAAGTTATTAATGTAAGATCTAAATAGGCACTTGCTAGAATATCAAATGGGTCAATGCAGTTTAAATGTGTCCGTCTAAAAATACTACTTTTTTGTATGTATATAGATAGGAAGTAAGAGCAAAATCATTTTTATTCTAAATAAAATTTAGCTCTAAAAATGATTTTTTTTTAATCTGTCTACAAGCTACAGTACATATATCAAAGTTGGTAAGTCCATTTAAAATTGTAACCAATCAGAGAGCACACTCAAAACTCAAAACCCATAAGTTAAAATTGCATCGGAGATGGTCAAGTTTGATCTGCACCAACTCAAATTATTATTGTTAACTACGATAGTTAGTCAGAAGACTGCTTACCAAGAGCTTCTCAAAGAGGTAAGACAATTATCGTTATCAATATTAAGTTCATATTAAAAAATAACTTCTAAAATTGCATAGAAAATGTAGCAAGCCTCATAATTCTTTCTAAGCAGTATTGGTAAAATATTTTGCACTCGAATATTATAAATATACCAATTTGGTATATTTATAATATTCGAGTGCAAAATATTTTCGTAGTTCAGTGGTTAATAAAATTCTGCCTAGTATGTGTTATTGCAACACAATTTTATTAGAATACACGCCGAGATGTAGCAATTTATTAGCAGTCGTAAATATTTCATAATATCTCAAATTAAGCGTATTTCTATATATTATTTTGGTTAGTATAAATTTTAAATATGAATAATATTTTACAAACATGTTCATTAAAAATCGCTTGCATCGCAATATGTTTGTAGACACATAATAAATTATTTCACATGATGCATATTATTATCTTTTAAAAGAAATATATCAATTGAGAGAAACATTGTCGAGAATAATAATTAGAAAGATATCGATTGGGTCAAGGTGACCGTATAATAAAATAAGTAGGTAATTTACTGCTTTATCTATTTACTACATGTCATAAATACCTTGAAATCTACCAATACAGAACAAGTTATAGGTAATATAATAGAAAATACAAAAATGTATCATAATAGTGTTGGTTTTTAAAGGTTGTGGTAAGAAAAGGTCTTCATTTATTCGAATTCTTGGGCGTCCGACTGCATTATCATTCATCATATAAAACCCATATTTGAACGTGATGTAAATAGACAACATTTGAAATATGAATTGTACTCAATTGAACTACGAAGAATTTTTATTATGCTCAAAATTTGTAACTAGACTATTTGTATAAAAGGGAGAACACGTATTCAACATTTGAACATTTGTTCGATTTATATTTTTAAGAATATACATAATTACATCAATTATTTGAAAAATTATAGTGACAGTAGAGATATGTGAATATTTTATTTGATGTTCGCACCCTTTACAAAACTAATATCGCGTTTAAAGATTACCAACATGAAGTTATGCTAAAATAGTAGTTCCGGCATGCGCTGCAGTGCCACTAAAAAAAAGAAAGCGTTTGTGTTTCAATTCTGTTTTTGAAGTGCTTTTGGATGCACAATATTTTTTGTTTGGCGTCTGATGCGTACACGAATAAATTATAAATTTTCCGAGATGTCGCTGTTCGTACGTATTTGATTCTTTTTTAGATTTGTTTTTCAGAAACCTTCACGGATTTGCGCACAACAACTCACCAAAGTTTCATCGAAATCGGATGAATTGTAAAGGAAAGGAACATACGGAGCAAACAAAGAAACAAACAAGCCAACATTCATTTTTATACATATAAAAGATCGTGAAACCGTACTAAATATATATTATATTTTCAGAAATATATCGATTAATACTAATTAAATTTACGATACAAATAAAGCTTATCAAACTATTATAGAAACAAAGAGAGTTCTATAGCATTAGTTTAATTAATACTTATATTATGATGATTACGAATTTTATTAAGTAAATATTAGTAGAACATCAATTGCCACAGATATTATGCTTCTTACTTAGTTAATTAAAATGAGCGAATTCCACGACTGAAATTCTTGTTGCGATATTATTATTGTCATTAACCTTAATAATATAACAGGAGTGGTAAACTCTAGCTATTAAATCGCATTAGTGGATTACGAAATTGAATTATTTTTATTTCGAGACATTAACTTATTTACCACAGACAAAGTTCATTTTTAATCTAATAATTGCGCAAACCATATCTAATCTAGAAGAAAATTAAATTTAATCAGCAATTTAGTCTGAGAATATTCCAAAATACTATTAACGGTATAATAAATTATACAAAAAATTGATAAAAATTAAAGATCCGTTACATACTAAGTAATGAAGTTGCAAATACCCGTTACGTATTTCCTGTACCTCTTTCTCTCATATTAATTTCATAAGTGAATATACGTCAAATTAGATTGTAAAGTGATTTATTATGAGCTTACGTCGTCTTTCGGGAAAAAATCTTTATGTAGGAAACACTAATGTTTATTATTAATTTGTGGGCTGCAAATAATAAAACTACACTGTTTAATACAATTAAATAATGTAGTTTTTTCAAATCCCCTAGACATAATAATGGTTGAGCAATGAATACGTGCATGTGAATCTAGTTATAAGGGGCCAAATAAAAAAAAATATATTTCACTAAGAGTTTTGTCACATGATAGAGATTAAAAAAGTATAATTTTCATAAAAACAACTCAAATCATGAACTTTTTTCCAATTCATACCAGGACGATATATTTAGTTTTAATTTAATTTTTTCGGTAATGTAGAAATAATATGTAATAATATGAAAGTGTACTGGTAAATTTTAATTGTCTTCCTGCCATATTTTATTAATATTATTGTATCAAATTATTAATAAAATTATCAAATTAAATGATACTTCAGAATCAAAGGAGTGGCGTGTTAGTAAATTGTTAAGTCGATAACTTTTGACAAATACACGGTTTGTAATATTTTACTTATAATGAAGAAATCCAATACCACAGAAAATTAAATATTTACAATGAGATTTAGAAAATTAGATTCCATGCACACTTCCCAAATGAGTAAGCGTCTTCGACATGACTGTAGCGTAAGGTATTTGAGTGACTCAAGATCACTGTGAAGATTCAAGGTTTTTATAGAATCGTTGCAGAAATATTTATGTTTAAATCCTACCTGATGGTTGAACATTAGAAATGGATTAACAAAATTATCCTATGACATTTAAATACTCTGCGGGAACTTACGCTTGTGTTAGAAAAACCACTCATACAATACAACTCAGCGGATTTTTTATGTGTATTATAGCATACATGGTTGAACAACAAAATGTGTGCAGAGTATGGCTTGTAATGTCTGTTTTAACGTTAATGATATAAAAATAAATAAGCCTCGACGAAAAGTTTTATAATATTAGCGAAAATATAGACGGAGCAAATAAATTTTAATTAAAGGCTATGGATTTTTCGCCGTGTATAAGATTTATTTGTTATATACATTACATTTACGTTTTTCTTTCCACGACGACAAAACTCATGAGTAATTATTTTCATAATTATGTATCTCTCCAATACCAAATATTAAAAAAAAACGGTATTGTATAATCATTCTAATAAAAAGTTCTTGTCTTTTGTTATAAAAAAAAAGGTGAATATTATTTTTCACAGCGTAACATTTTGGATTTTCATGAAACAAAAATCCCGCGATTCTACATTTCAATCCGGAAATTTTCGAGAAAAAAAAAAAGTATGGAATTATGGCGCTGTAACCCCTGGTGAAAAAAAATTACCATAAAATTCTTAAAAGAGTTGAGACACATTTGCCTTCGGATGATGACAAATAAATGGAAGGAAAGCTATTTCAAAGTAACTTTATTAATAATCATTATCCAAACAGGTTCAATTAAATCTATAAACTGAAGATGGTTTACTTGTCGAAATCAGCCATGGGGTGGTGTTACTAAAATTTAAGAAGTTTCTGGTGTTTTAATAGTGATCTAAGCTGCTCGAAAAATCTCCGAGTTTAGGTTAGTTTTCTAATGAATGATGCGTCACGAACTAGTTTTTAGTGGAATATACAGGCTACGCGCAATTGGGGGCATTGCCACAGTTGATAAATCGCATTTCGATATTTGGCGAGCATTTATAGGCATTAGCCGGTTAATCTATTTGGCCACAAAGATAATTCAAAGTCCGGTCGTAATATAGAGCTACCATCATGCCGAACACTATTATTGATTGGCAATTTAGTATGTGGACTGGTCGACTGTGTGGCTCTCACACGGCTTGACATTTAAACGATTTAATCGTGAATTCAGTGAATCAATTATTATAGTTGAGTTATTCAAACTAAGTAGCATATTACTTATGAAACAGCGTACTTATACATACACAAGCTAAAACAACAAATCCTTTTTAATAACAAATAATACACATTTATTTTTCGATACTGTTTATTTATATCAGGTCTGGGTTAACTTTTTCACTGAAGGGCCACTTCGAGGATTCAAAATGAACGGCGGGCCACATGTAAAATATTATTTATTATTATGAAAAGAGAATGCCAACATAAAAAGCGATTCTTTAACAGCTCAATTAGGAACGAATGAAAATATTTTAATATTTAAACTTTTTTTTGTCAATTTCACGGAATAATTTCAGATTTACGATAGAGAATGATTGTTCACGTAATATGTAAGTTGACACAAAATTAATCAAAATTCTCATGTAAGTCGAATTTGTCCGAATGAAGAGTGTTTTACAATTTACAAATTTATTCATGACGGTTTTAATCAATATCACACTGCAGATCTATATATAATTTTATGTTTTATCTCCCTCACCTGATGCACTCATTTGACTCAATAACTATTGCAAATGAATAGCGTATTTTTTCGTTAATTTGAACTTTTGTTCAGGTTTGTTTTATAACAATTATTTACAATGTATTATATGCATTTTAAAAAAAGACGTCAAACGGTGGAAAAAAGAATTTTTAGAAACACCATTATAACTCCCGGGTCGTACGGAAATACGTATCGGTCAACATGTGGCTCGCGGGCCATAGTTTGCCCAGGGCTGTATTAGATCAATGAATCATTCATTCTTAACAGGCAAGAAGGCAATAAATTCATGAATTTCAATTGAAAAATATTTGGTATACATTTAAATATTTTGAATAACTATATTATTTGAAGTCTGTGATTATCTGTTTTAATAAAATACTTGTGAAGCAATGTGAAGTTTCGTAAGTCGAATAGCAGTCATCTTTTATAACTAAACTAAATGTGAATATTAATTCTACTACTATTAAGTATACAATACCTTATTTTAGAATAATTTATTCTCGAGAAGTTTTTGCAAAATATTCCGCATTCACCTTTTTAGTTTTATAGGAAATATCGCAAACTTATCGCACTAACAAATCAAATTCATTGTGAGTCGTCAAAGCAGGCGTCACAATTGGTGTTGGAATAATAAAAGAACTTCCATTAGGAAACTACGAAAAATTAAAAAAAGAATCTAGAAAGCTGTCATTGTATCACAAGAACAAACAATTGAAAAGAGAAAAGAGCATAAAAGAAGGTAAACAACGCTTAATAAAGATAATGCGTACGAAATCAACGCGAAAGGTTTCTACAAAAACGGCGTCTAGTAAATGAAAATACTAATGCATACAAACTTTGATGCTTAGTCGTCTTGAAATCTGTATTTGCGGAACCGCGACGCAGATAGAACAAACGGCATGACACGAAATTATGACTCACCAAATCAGGAGAATCAGTCAGTAAAGAGTATTGCATGTTAAACCTAATAATTTGGATTCGTGACCAATATTGGATTCATGGTTTCTTTCGAACAATTCTCAATGGAGTTAGTTGCGATGTCTGCACGTTGGTTCAGTCACTATCAGAAACGTAGAGAGTGACTTGGCTTATTTAGTTAGAATTGTAAAAAAAAGGTCAAGGATATGTGATAATGTTCAGAATATAAGATGATAAGAAAGCAGAGATACTATACAATATTTTGTGTCCGAATAGAATATTACGGATGATTATTTTTTATAGTAATAGTTATAATTGAAAATTAGAATTAATATCGAAGCGAATACGTATGGAAATAATAAGCTGAAAATAAAAAAAAAACATTGCTCTTATTTATATAACTAAATAATACTGTAAATAGTTAAGCTGAAAATGCTTATTAATGCCATGATATTAATTAGAAGTTACATTGTCATAAACGACTACTGGGAATATATGAAAGTTGGAAATATAGATAAGAAGTAGATAAATATTTGTATTTTTACATGCATATTTTGAGCACTGAAACATTGTAACCAACACAGTGGTAAATTACTCCAGTTGTACTCAACAACCAAATTTCCTTTGAATCAAAGAAAGTTCATTGGATTGATCTAGCTTCGCACAAATTACTTAAGCTTCGAATCACAGCCTCTACGTCACTGATGTGATTCGATAAGTATTATGAACCACTGAGCCGAATCTGCGAATTCTCGTAACCCGAAATGACTCGCCAAGTTCAAGGGTAAAACTCTCTTTCGGGTTTTGGTAAAAACGATGATGCACGAATGATTCGTTTCGATCCAAAATGTTTATTCATACCATGGTTATTCACGAAGCAAGCGCGGTTTGTTACTCTGTGACCAATTTAAACCTCGTCAGAGAGTCGGCGTCTACTGGACACTGGTACAAGAATAAATTTGCCTAATCCTCAAAGGAGTGGCTTATATAATTAATCACGGAATGAAAAAAAACAGGTATGTATCTATTATCTACGTCGCTTTTTACAGGTTTTATTTTTATCCACGAACGCAAGGTTAAATTTAGAATATGCGAAATACCAAATAATAAAACTAGAGTTGTGATTAATTGTATCGCTGAAAGAATGTTTGTATGATTAACCCTTTTACAATCCAGCTTGAAATATACTATATAGGAGGCCCAAGAGTTGAATAAAATTTGAAAAAATGAGTCATTAGTTCAAATGTGTAAAACAAGCACTCATATATTCAGTTGATATGAGATATCAATTGAAGTTGAACATGAAGTGTGGGAAACTATTTACATAAGTTAGGGTTGACGCAACAATTTGAGTTTTCAGGTAGAAGTTTATATATATATAAAAAAAGTGATTGTATTATTCGATCTAACAAACATAATGAAACCCAATTTTTTGTTGATTAGAATTCTGCTGTCAAAACTTGTCCAAAGATATCACTACTAATATTACAGACGAAAACGATGGTCCATTAAAAAGCCCGATAACAACGCGGTGTATACCTCCGTCATGGACACCTCTCGTAACGACGACTAAAGGGTTAATGTTTGATTAACTATAAAAGATATAAAATTTATACTATTAATATGCACAATATCTTTCAGAAGATTGCATCGTTATTACACGTTGTTAATGATAAAGCAATCCGTGTTTTAATAAAATACATTATTTACGATACTAAAAAAAAACATGGGATATCTATTTTGTAAACCCTAATCCATAAATATCATGTCCAGCAATTAGTGTTGATATTAATTGCCGCTAAAACTGTACAGAATGGTTATTTATATATGCATGTATTGTTATTAGGTATGTCCAATGAAAAGCACAAATGGGAAGCAAATAGAATAATATGAGGGAGTACCATATCTGTTATACGAGTAAGCTGTAAAAAGCTGTGTCAGCGGATATTCAAAAAAAAACATTCGGTCGAGGGAAAACTGAGTGTGTGGGCAGTATCTACTCAGTATGATATTGCAATGTTTTTCAAAACATACGGTTTCCCTGTTATTACAAAGGATTACCTACGTTTACAGATGGACGCCGACGAAAAAAGAGGAATTTTCATTCGATATAAAAAAAAAAGCACAGAAGATTTCTGATACGTATATTTTAAATGAACATTTAATTCAATTTTGTTTTTCTACTGAAAATATCTGGCAAGTAGTGTATTAAATCTGGTTTAAGTTTTATTTTTAACGTTCTGAACATTGTTATCATTTAATTTACTTATGCTTGCGAATGGGTTTCTTGTTTTCATACAAAATATCTTCAGCCTAGAGCAGAGGTGGGGACCCTTTTGTGTAGTAAGGTAACATTAATATATGCGTAATTAGGTATTTTCACAATCAAGAAAGTTCAATTGGATTCAGAAAAAAGGACGCTTTACAGGACATGGAAAGCTGCAGGTTCCTTACCTATGGCCTTGAGCGTAAAGCTCGTAACTGCTAAAATACCGAAAGTTCATTTTTCGTATTCTGTAAATCAACATTATCCATTTATTTTTTCTAGAATACATATTTATTAAACGAGTAAAAAGATATACTATATGAATTAAAGGCTGTTTTTTTTTTTGTTGAAATCTGTTATAGTAAATATATCTATATACATCATATCGTTATATGCTTCATCGTTGAATTATTGTGCTATATTTTTTAATATATAAAACTTTGAAAAATATAACTCAGGTTTTATGGTTACAAAGCTTGCCGAATGCAAGCACTTCACCTCACGTGTCAGATACGAGAACACGGGGAGTCATAAAACGGACGTGACCCTGCATCCACAAAACAAATTTAAAGGAGTATGCAGTTAAACAAATCCAAGCAGCTATTCTTCACCTCCAACAGCGTTCACGATGATTTATGAACATGTCACATTTCGCATTGGAGATTGAGATATTTACCTTGGTCATTAAGACTATGGTTCAACTTTGGATAAATATCCATCAAAAGATTAAAAAGTCGATGTTTAGAAATGGTTTTCACACATACCTGACGTAAGTGTGAAAACCATCTTCGTAGCTACCAATAATAAATGCCCACAGGTTCTCATACTCAAATATGTAAATTAGTTTTTACTTACCAAATTAATTACTAGTGTTATTGTAATTAGTACTATTATCGTTTGTGCCTTACCCTCTCTCCACGTCCGGTAGAAGGAAACAAGCCCACTCTACCCTTCATTTTTGATTTAAGAATTAGAATTATTATTTACCTCAAAAATAAATAAAAATTACCTTACGATAAAGTCAGTCTGAAGATGCTTATTAAAGAAACGAAATGTGTCACGTTTAGCAATACAGCCAGTGGAATAATTAACTTATCAATTTTAATTTTATATAAGAGTACTTCTATTTGTGAAATAATTGAAAATTATCTGTTAATTAAGTATGCGGGAATTAAGATTTTATCAAAATGTAGTGTTGTGATTTTGCAAAACAAAAAACGTGGACTGTGTGAATTTTAAGAAGATATAGTAGAGATAAGCCATATTTTATTTATTATTATATTTATATTTACCAAATGATGTTATTTAAATTAGCTGTTTCATGTGAAGTCGATTTTTTAAAATACAATTGTATTCGATACAATTAAATATAACCCCCATGTTTTACCAAATGTGGTCGGAGAAAATTGATAAACTGCAAACACACACATTATAAGCTGTCAGCAGTAAGATTAAAAAACATTATTTGATAATTCCGACAATTTCTATCAAACTAATTTTACATGAGATAAAATTAATTCAATGCATCGTCCAACACTTTACATACCCGCTCAATTAACAACAAACAGCCAAGTTATTAATCGCGCAAGGAAATCTTGCAAACCTGTTTTTCAATGTTTAATATTTTTGCTTGCAATTACCATGTTAGTAGCGAGTAGGGTCGAAAACACGATCGCGAAATAGCCGGAGCGTTGAGTAGTCGAGTATTTTTGTACATTTTTTTTTACAAATTGGACATGTCATGCGGTCGTTAGAGACGAAATGAAAGTTGTACATACCCATGTTACTCAGAAATCATAATAATTCCAGGTGTGTTTATTTGACACTGTCACACATCAAAGATAAACATTTTATTAAACTGGCAGCTTTAAACAATGTGTAAAAAAGAACCACAAAAGGGCGTTTTGTAGTTGGTATATTACGTTCCGGTAGAAAATTTTCTATCTTTTCTATATATTGTAATGTAATTAACATATGTTTCCTAATGAATATTTTGACCCTACACAGAATTTTTATCAGATTAAATATAGTTTTCTTGTACATAACAGATAGACTTTAAACACAAGATAATTAGCTAACTAGATAGTACCTAAACTAACATTTTTTAAATATATTGTAGTGATCAAACAATCATTTTTTCTCTCTTGAAAGATGAGTTAATGTGTAATGTTTTCGGGGATTGTTTAATACATATAAAATATCTACTACATCTCAATTTAATAAAATTTCAATATAAGCACACTATAACGAATACTATTATAGTTAAAACGAAATGATTGAAGTCTGTGAGCAATTCGAAAACCTTTTTTATATCATACCGGATATCAAATCTCTTCAACGATATACGATATATGTTGTAAAATAGTCACATTGTAAATCACAGGGACAGATTCTTATTTGTCTTACTATTTTACGGTAACTAAATGCTCTTGCTGGACTAAACTTTGTAAGTAGTCTGTTCATTATAGGTCATTTCCTGTCCAAGAACCGCACTGTAAAACAAAATCATTTTGATTCTGACCGAGTGTACGGCTAGATAATATTTGATACCACATTCTAAGCGGTGTAAGGGGGTTAAAACATAGATTTAATCGGGCAATTAAACCTAGGATGTTGGCAGGTAATTCTTAACAACAAAAAGTATTGTTGTGATAACTTAAAAGTACCAAGCAGCCAGTAAATAAAAGAATATCTACATACATACATGTAATAATAAACATTCCTTAACTGAGTTTCTAATTTAGCTGTTTATATTATATGTTGCGTCGCTCTTCAAAATGTTCATATGAAAACGGATATTCATCGAGGATTTGTATTATAGTAAAAAATAAAATCTAAGGAAACGGGTTTATGAAATAATGTAGTTTTTATTTTTAAGAACTAGTGTTACTACTCGCAGTACCTATTCCACAGCTTGTAATATGATCAAGAACAGTCACATTTAGCGATTGAGCTGTTCTCAATTGATGACTTTTATGTATCATATAACTTTTCATGTCGGATTTTGCAAATGCAGATTTACATCTGAATAAAACATTGGACTCTGAAAAGAAAGGATTATTATAGATAATATAAAAATCAAAATAGTGAACTTAATTAAATTAAATGGGTTACATTTATTTTTATATAAAATTTCGAATAACTGAATTCATACGACTGTGTCGGTACCGTATCAATGTATTAGAGCCAGTGACGTAGAATACTGACTAGTTAAACTTAGCCGCTTGAAAATCGATTGGCCATTTAATTGTAAAGTAAAACCGTCTGAAAACGCGTGAGGCTTAAAATAAACACCAGCAAAGTAACGCTGAAAATTCAAAACAAGTAAATTTTCACGGATATTTGGCGATTCAGGAGAGATATTGGGTGAAGGACAGAAAAAATAGAGAAAAAAAACATTCTGGGTTGAAATAAAAGGTCGATAGAGCATCTATCGATATTTTTCCTATGTTACACGAATGAGATAATGACGTTGATTGTTCACGAACGAAATCAAACATATTGTTTATCCTGTCTCTCTAGTTTGTTAAGTGTTGTGTTATACGATAAAAACAAGCGACACACATGCAACTCACGTAGGTTTCTGAAAAAAAATCTAAAAAAATTTAAAAAAAGAATCAAATAGGTACAAACAGCGACATTTCAATTCGTGTGTGATATAACAAGTGGTGTTAGTTGTTAAATTGCCAATTTTAAATGGAAAATTTAAAGAAGAAGATGTACTTGTTGCCATGCGTCCCAACGATTCCGACAGATATGACGGTCGAATTCAAACGTCTGTAGTTCCGGTGCAGTTCGCATTTGCAATGACCATCAACAAAGCACAAGGACAATCGCTACAAGTTTGTGGACTAAATTTGGGAAATCCATGCTTCTCACATGAACAGCTGTATGTGGCCTTCTCACGCGTAGGAAAACCTTCCGATTTGTTCGTGTACGCACAACACGGCAAACAAAAATCTTGTGTATCCAAAAGCACTTCAATAAACAGAATAAAAACACTTTCATTCTTTGAGTGGCATTGCAACACATACCGGGCACTAGCTAGTAGTTTATAAAACAAAATTTCACTTATTTGCGGTAAAACTATTCTCATACTATTGTTATTGACCATCACCTTTCGTGAGCTTTTCCATAACGTATTCCAAAGCTTATCGATACACGCATCCAGTAGAAATGAAAACATTTGCATCAAAGAGAAACACTTCCTGTGTTCGCCGATTGATGATAATGAAAATAAATTAGAACAAGTTAACGAGTTTGTCATTATTAGAAGAGATGAATAAATTTATGTTTAGGTACAGCCATATCGAAACAAAATAACTAGTATGACAGAGAAGTAAAATATTTACATATTAATAATTAATACTTAATTTTGGAATAATTTTTGAGAAAAATGTGAATTAACAAGTTCCAAAGTGTGAGTCGAAAGCCAACAAGTCAAAGCATTTTTTTGTTAATATAAAAATGGAAAGCTAAATGCATTGTGCGGTAAAAAGTTAATATTTATTTACTTATTAACAAGAACGTATAAACAACACAGCATTGCAAATAAGTTTTTTTTAAATTACACGCTAAGAAACAATTAACTTTAAGATGTTGTCACGAGAGATGAGTTTGCGTGCAACCGCAGTCACAATTTGTTAAATTACATACAAAAGATATTACAATTAGTGTTCTTTTTGTGGAGTATTGTTAAATAATTTAAAAAAAATCTTTATTCATTGAGATTCATAAAAAGTGAGTGATAAGATGGAGAAACAATCTGTGCGATACTACATTTAATTATTAGACATTTCGAGTTGCTTTGATTTTCCAATTAACTTTATTTAAAAAAAAGTCGACTTGCAATATTCAATAGATAGGACAGACGTCCAATGAAGCCTACCTATCGTTTCGAATATTAAGCAGTGGTTGTTAGAACTCACTCACGTTCACACGGAAAATTTCTATACCAGAAGTAATATAGTTGAATAATGCTTTCCCTAGTGTCATCATTATTACTATAGCTTGAGTCATCTCTGTGAATTTATCAGGAGCATGAAGTAACGTCAAGAATTGAGTAGACACAAAGATGATTACGATTAATAAAGATATAACGACGAATGATATGTGATATGTACCACTCGTACATGTTATTACTCGGCAAACGTATTTAATTTGACTCAAAAAGTTATGCAAATTTAGTGAAACTGCCGTTTGGTAAAGTATTGAAGTAGCATTGAATATCCTGTTTAGTAATGGAGACATTTGCGCAAAATTAGGTTACTAAAAATATAAATTCAGACATCGACGATACACGGTGTACACTAAGACGTGAAACAGACTTTTTTATTCCTATATTCGCGGTAGCTCATCTAAAGTGATGTAGTCTATATTATATAACATTTCTTTATAAAAAGAATATAATACTTTCATAAAGAACAAGAGGATGGGTCATTGACGTGTTAGAAGGAGTTTTTTACAGATTATAAAACGAAAGATCTTTTAAGCTAATGAATATAAAACATCGACAGGAAAGAAACAGTTAAACAGCGGATAAAACATTTAAAATACTATTTGTAATAGGCATGCTAATTTTTTTGAATTAAAGTATTTAGCTAAGGAAAAAAAACTAATGGCCGGAGATTTGAAGTAAACGTAATGGCGTCATAAAATAACTACTGGTTTTGTCAAGGAAAAGAATACATAATATATGTATTTAATTTTGGATTATTGAGATTTTGTACACTTCCATGTATTTTGTCACTAACGACCCGGGTTTCGCCTTTCGGCATCTTCAGGCATTCGAGCACACGAATGGACTCGAACTGAGAGACAGTAGACAGTGTCTAACGCTTATATAGAAGATACAAATGCGACAAATATCATTTACGAGGCAATACATTAACATGGCAATACATAACATGGGGGATCATAAATTATTTTATCAGGAAATTTTAGAAATTAATAGAGCCCAGTTAAACTCCTTACCAATCTTGAATGAGCAGCTGAACCTTCCTAATTCTCCGCTATTATATCCGATACGTTGAAACACCTAACAGATGTCACTAAATGTGGAATGATTGTATATATTTACCCATTCGTCGAATTACATCCCGTCAAAACCCACAATACTATTATAATTGTAAAATCACTGGTATTTCTAAAAGAAGTTGAAAAGCGGCAATTCGCCTTCGGCAATCGCCACTCTGTTAATATGGTGTTTACAAAATAAGGATTACGGCGATTTCCGAAATTTTAACTCAGGTATCGATATGGCTCTCAGACGTATAATGTATTGCCTCGTAAATGATATTTGTCGCATTTGTATCTTCTATATAAGCGTTAGACACTGATTACTGTCTCTCAGTTCGAGTCCATTCGTGTGCTCGAATGCCTGAAGATGCCGAAAGGCGAAACCCGGGTCGTTAGTGACAAAATCTCAATAATCCAAATTTAATATTGAAATTCCATCAAGCACCCTCAGTCGATGTCTTAAATTACATAATATATGTGCTAGATATCTAAATCGCTTTCTTTTGTAATATGTAATGTTTGTTTACGATTCTAAATATCGTAAAAAAAATATTTTTAGATAAACGGGTATGAATAGTAATAAAATAAATACTACATATTCATATATGTATGTCTTATCAAAGCACAAGTAGCTTTGGGGGTATGCGCGATGATTTAAGAAACATTTGATTGTTGGCTATAAAATATTATAAAAATAATAATCTTGTTACTCTCAGAAACGTGCACACTAAATAGATGTTTATTTATGTCATAGTAACTTATGATTATATTTGTATGAATAAATAAAAAGGTATAAGTTAATTCTAACAAATTGAAATTAAGTAATTAAAAGTATTTGAATGTATCTCTTACATTCCTGGTTTGGACGGTGGTCCTTGGAACCTGAAATGCATCCCCTTGCAAAAGTGAATAGGATTTACCTCCAAGCGTTTATTCTACAAGAAATATAATATGCCTGTTAATCGTGAAACTAAAAACAGATCTTACTCATTAAATTTTATTTACTAGAAACATTATGAGCGTATGATATTTTTCAACCAACCACGCACAATTTTATTCAAACAGAATGTTTCGATGTGTTTCAGCGAATCGATCGATAAGACATAGGAGATGATATAATTTACTTATTTTTATTTATTTTCAAGAACACGAGAAAATATACAATCACATCAATTCGTTATACAGCCTGTGGAAACTTGTCCTAAATAAGTAACATAAAAACAATAAGTAATTGATAGTGCTTTCTATAGCCCAGCCTTAGCCTTACTAGATGGCTTGACGATTCACAAAGTTCGGTCATTTCCGGGGTGCTATCTGTTTGTGCCGCCGGAACGACGTTTTAAGAATAGTCTTTCCGTTAAATGACCCATACAAGAACAAATAACTAAAACAATGCGGTTGACAGGAGAACAGGGTTGGCAAAAAAAGTTTTTTCCAGCAAGAAAATTATGTTGTTCTGAAGAAGATACCACGATGCTTTTTCAGTTACTTATTTAATACGAATTGTTTTCCATGTAAGGTGCATTATGTATTTCTAACGAACTTTTAAGGTCTTAACTGTCAGATCTTGGAAGAAAGGCATTATATTTAAAAAATAAAACACAATTTGTTTGTACTAATTCCATATGTTTATAATGGTCAGGACCGGTTAAGCTCATCACGAGCATTATCACCTGATAATGCTCGTGACACCGTAGTAGCAAACGGGGACGGATTTTATCTCGTAAATAATATTTGTCATATTTGTATCTTCTATATAAACGTTAGACACTGTTTACTGTCTGTCAGTTCGAGTCCATTCGTGCGCTCGAATGCCTGAAGATGCCGAAAGGCGAAACCCGGGTCGTTAGTGACAAAATACACGGAAGTGTATAAAATCTCAATAATCCAAATTTGATATTGAAATTCCATCAAGCACCCTCAGTCGATGTCTTAAATTATACCCATTCATTATGTTTTCTTCTGTCTAATTTTGTGACTCGTAAAATATTCTCTTCTAGGGGGGGGCATTTTTGAAAGTGAGTAGAAAATTATGGTAATAAACAAATAAGAATTGTTATGCCTTGTGATTCGCTGACAAAATTTATTTCTTTTCTTAAAGACCTCATGAAACCTCAATGTCACAAATATTGAGATGCTTTTAATTTATTTTCTCACAATTGTGCTACTAGTTATGAAAGAAGTTTTTCGAAAACGAAATGAATAAAAAAACAACTTAAATTAGTAAAAATCTACTGAATATATTGTTCTGAATCAATTCACAATTTTCTATTCATTTTATGTAGAATATATACCTATTAATGTATTGTACATAAATAATTTTATATTTCCATATGAATAATAAATATAAAATTTATTTTTTAACGACCTATAGATTTTTTGACATACTTAGAAAACAAACCTGTGGGACTCTACAAATTATTTATTATTTTTTCAAATATTTTTACCCAAGTTAAGAACGCAAATATAAAGGGTAATTTTGTATAATAGTGTGACTCAAGCAAGACATAGATGAAGCATTGTATATATACTTGAGCAAAACATATTTTTTCTCTATCAATGATAAAGATTCTTCGACGAAAGAGATGTTTAGTAATGAATTACGAGATATCGGTGTATTCTTTTATTATAAAACGAAAACAGAAAAAAAAATATAAATAAGTTTAATTTTTGCTTTTATTTATATTATTTGCATGTGTAAATGCATGCTAGATTTTTAGAAGTTTAACAATTCAGCCAAGCGACGAAAAGCTCTTGTTTATCCAATATTATAGATTACTGGTGCATCACAAAGTTTTATTCTATGAATGTCAAATAAGACCGGAATTTGAAAATTAATATTTATATTTTGTATCCATGCTGGGCCAAGACTCGCCAGAATCGATATATTAGCCGTGAAATGAAATGCCTTGGGACTGGATTTTATGAATACCTACTTTATTCGTGAAAACAATGGTAGTGCATGTGGTCAGTGGCTAGACCGGTCATTCCCGGTTTCAGCGCATGCCCTACGCTCTGCTGGGCAAACTGGCACCAGACCAGAGAGCCACCTTTGTCTTAGCGGACGGCTCGTCGCGCTGCCACCCTACCTTGAAGATCCGCTTTTTGATAAGCGGTGAAATGCCTAAACGGTTCGGCGAGGGAAGTCCATGAACTTAATATGAATGGATAGCGGAAGTGACGTTGATATTTGGAAGCCAAATAGGTCGTTCAGATATTTAAAAATAAAAAGGGTAATTCTAATAACAATGAAATTAATGTTATATATATATTGTTTAAAATTACTCACAGAATGTGATATATCAAAACAAAATCAATTCGCTATTCGTGAAATTAAAAAAATAATGTTACGATTCCAAACTAAAATCTGAATTATCGGAAAATACATACATGAACCATTTTTATCATCACTGCCATTTTATAATATTTTTAATTGGTTATATTGCATAACGGAATAAAATTAAACTAACCCTATTATATTAACAAAGTTATCTTATAACGCAAGCTCAAAGTTAATAGGTAACTGAAACAGCTTTACTGGTACATACGTAAGTGGGCTGTCACAAATTTCGACGCGTATGTGAGAAAGTTGAGTTGAGAAAGTCGCATGTGCCTCCTATATGCAGCAGCTACAGCAGTGTTTGGCTAAGTACTTTTAACACAGAGGTTTCCCAGCGGAAGAGAAATATTTATGCAGTTAACCTTATTCAAGAGGTTTGTCGAAATAATGAAGTAAGAAAATGTAGCAGATGCTGTTACGCTGCAGGGGTAGGTGTTTTGCTATTGTGTATTACGTTGCATTTAAAGTGCTTGGAACTTGAGTAGTTTAGCCACCCTCAATAAAGTTGCCGTCTCGACGCCGCTACTTGGTACGTATGTGCGTGAGTTTTGAAATAATTCGAATAAAACGTAAGGTAAGCCAGCGATAAGAATCACTGCAATCGTAAAACCTATGTATTTTATACTGTAGAACAACCCCGTTTTAAAAGTAATTTTTATCGGGTTGTCAATATGATTATGAATAATTATGTATGGGGATGAATCATCCTACTGATATAACTTCATATTTTTATGAATCATTTCAAGTTATTTCAATTGAATTGCTACATTATTTGCGTGTAGAGATGATAATCGAATAACTAAGAAATATTATAGAAATACCATTTATTCTGGTTTACAAATTCACGGTGAATGTTTATTGTTTGGAAAAAAAAAATAATTCAAAATCCACCGTTAACTGTTAACTGTGCATTTGCATGTTGGGTATATTCCTGTAGCGAGAGAGGTATGACATTGCTTCAACCAGTCGAGCAGATTGTATCGTGTGCTAAAAATATTATCGCGAAACTTGCTTCCGCGGAAACGGAAGGGAAAGTTGCAAGCGCCAAAGGGAAACGTATTTATGACGTTATTTTATGGCATGAAGGGAAAAACAAGAAAAATGTATAGGAAATACAAACAGGTGAACATTAATTTTATTTTACAACATTAATATATTCATAAATTGTTCGAATTTTAGATTAATTTCAGATGACCAATAAATTAACATATAAACAAAGATACAAATCAGAAAATTTTGGTGAGGATGCTTGTCTTTTGGTTAGGGCCAAGATTATAATAAAATAAATAAATAACCATGTAAGTTAAACCAAATTATATTTTAAAAAATGAAACACAATTCATTTGTACTACTTCCACAAATTTATAATGATCAGGACCGGTTTCGATCATCACGAGCATTATCAACTGATAAAAATACAAACATAACAGGCTTATTTATATAAAATTGAGTGTAAAAATGAAGGTATATAAAACTGATGGTTCATGAACTAAGACAAGAAAATACTGATTGGCAAATAAATTATACATAAATCAAATAAAAGAGTCTGCAATTAAGATGTTATGGACCTCTTTCAAATCAATAAATACTAATCTGAAATCACAAATAAAGTTACATTAAGAGTCCATTTAGCTAAGCAAATTTTTTTTAATGACATTACTAATGCAAACGTATGTTTATTTAGAAACAAATGGTTACCAAAATGTAGACAAATCATCTCCTTTTTTAGCACAAGCTAGATGTTTCTTGATTCTAATTATTAGATCTAATATTAAATTATTCTGTCTCTGTGATTTTTGTTTTTCAGATACTAAAAATTTAATGGATACTCATAGCTGCTCTGCTATCTCCACTTAAGATGGCTGTTTATTGTTAATATTAATTACATACTTAATATTTGATTGTGTTTAAATGGTTCACTAATTTTTTCTTATAATTTTCCTGATTCATTATTGCTTATTGCATTATTAATGTCATTAAAAAATTTTACTCAGCTAAATGAATTTTTAATGTAGCTATATTTGTGATTTCAGATTAGTATTTATTGATTTCCAAGAGGTTCATAAAACTTTTTAATTGCAGACTCTTTTGTTTGATTTATGTATAATTTGTTTGCTAATCAGTATTTTCTTGTCTTAGTTCATGAACCATCAGTTGTATATTCCTTCATTTTTACACTCAATTTTATATAAATAAGCCTGTTATGTTTGTATTTTTATCAGTTGATAATGCTCGTGATGATCGAAACCGGTCCTGATCATTATAAATTTGTGGAAGTAGTACAAATGAATTGTGTTTTATTTTTTTAAATATAATGTCTTACCACTAAGAATCGACAGTTAACACCTTAAAAGTAAAACAAATTAGCTGTAAATTAACGTTGGTGTGATGTTTGCAACGTCCTCGCTGGCGCAGTGGCGTGTTTTTTTAACAATGAAGAAAATATATAAATATAAATATTTCGGACGGTATTTTTCCCAATAGCTTTACTTACTACCTTTAATTATGAATCGATATAAAAAAAATGTGTAAAAAGCTAAAGGAATACTTAAGCTATATGTATTATAAACGAATAGCATATTCCAATTGTTTCGGTAGGTGAACAAGTTGAAATCAGTAGATATCCATCTGAATTATTACTCCAATAATGGAATTGTTTGTTATGATTATAGCAAGTTGGGGAAGTAATAATTGCATCGATATAACAGTCGGAATATTGTATTACGGATACAAAAGCTACGAAGGGAAAACTTTTCAACCGAATTGTAATCACTTGGTTTCTAAATTAGAATGAGTCTATTTAGTTAACAGCAGGTCGCGATTAGGGAGCCACCCCATTTTCTGCCATAGTATTGCAACCGGGACTGCATTTCGTGATTCTCAGGTGGATATATGAAGACTAGAATTTTGCCACAAGCATACTTATATATAATTACTTTGGCCAATCTATATATTAGAAATAAAAATCATTATAACGGTACATACATACAACAGTGAGTTCTCGACTTACAACAGGGTTCTGTTCCGTCACCTCAGACGTAAGTAGGATTGGTCGGAAGTCGAATTTTAAACCATTAAGTATTAGAAATAATAGACTTACACATCAAAAGTATTTACGTATATCTGATTGCTGATTTTAGCTTAATTAAAGCAAATAATTGCATTTATAAAATTGTATTTATAAGAACTATTCTGGAGACATGGTTTATCATCTTCGCTATTGATATGTATTACTGATTCCTGTGAAGTTCCCGCAATTGCGCAAGTGATTCCAGAATAATGCACATTGAAGTTAGCAATCCCCTTGATTCTTTGGCTGTAGAATGCTTGTGGTGTAAGGAGGTAAATGAACCACTTTGCTGTTGTGTGGGTCTCATAAGTGTTGAGTGTGGAGGATGGCCTGGTGCATTGTCAAGAATCGTGATATTTTAAATGCTATGTTTTTCAACACAATCTTTTTTGCATAGAGAATATATTATACAGTTTTTTAAGAGGAGATTTTGACTGTTTTTAAGATGTTTCTTTTCGCCGTAAATGCGAATGATCTTAAGTCGAAAAATCACCCATCTTCATTTTATTTTTTCCCGGATGTTCAGGTTATTATATTTACGATTCGGGAATCAACTCTCTTTCCGAGTTGCAAAAGTTGAATTGGATGTACAAATACATTGTTTTATGTGAAGTTCGCCATTCCATGACATGAATATTTAAGGGAACGGAAAGATGGCAGTCAAAATCGAATAACTTTTTTCGAAGACCTATTTAAATATATGCAAACTATTCTTGGAACATGTAATAGCGCATGTAAATGAGACGTTATTCATAAAAAATGTTATTTCAGTTTTAAATAATGGAATATTGTAAGGAAATTATGATAATTCTAAGAAACTAGCATAATATAATTCTTTATGACGTAGAACTACAAAGAAACATTAAAAAAAACTAAGTTAAGCTTCAAAAACATACAAGAATAGATTTCACCACTTTGGTTTCTTTTGATATTCATACAAGTAATGAAATCGATACAAAAATATTCATTTATTACGCTACGTATTTATTTATTATGCAGATACGGTAAAACAAAACAAATACTTGAAATATAACAAGTAATTACTTTTTATTAATAGTGTGTTAAATGAATTGTTACGATGAGCACGTGGAATACATGTAATCGCTATATATGTATATAAATATATACGCATTTTTATTTGGGTAGTTAACGGGTTTTAATGAAAGGAAATATTACGGATGAAAAAATAACTTCATAAAAATGGTGGAAAGATAAATAATCAAATAGGGAAGTAGTAAACGCTCATAAAGGTAGTAAAATCATACCTGGCTCAATAAAAATATGAGATTTTTATAATTACATCGGTAAGAGAGTAACAAACAGGTGGGAAACGAAATAAAATAATCTTTAAAATTTCGGTGAATTTTTACGTGACCAAGAAATTTATTATTGTATGGTGCAGAGAAAAAGACGTGTTCCCACGTTTATGTCGCGTTTTAATGTTTATACTGCCTAACACCTGTTTTGGTAAATTTTTAGAAAGTTAGTCAAAAATGACTGCATGTCAACCACCATCATGGTTTCTGCAAAAAACGTATGCCATCACAATTATGAAAACCTTCTTGTGTGATACGATTAATGCATAAACTTATAAAAGAGGTTTGGACGATACTTGAATCTATTTTTATTAAATTCTATCAAAAGAGTCATGCGTTTTGACCGATGTAAAGTAAAGTTATGCATAATGAAGTAATTCAACAGGTCTAAATCAAAGAAGTCATTGACCAATCGCTCTCTCGACGCCTCGAATATATCTTTCACGTCTTTTTGGCACGGCTGTATGGACGTCTGCACCGTGAAAAGGGAGAATTCAGTGTAATTAACTTAAACCAAAAAAAAACATTTTACCATTACTAAAAGATACTATATGAAAGTGTATAAATAAATATTAAATTAGATATCCATTATAAAGGGAACATCTTGATAATGTATTTAAAAGAGTATCATTTATTTTGCTTACTTCTATTCAGTCTCAAAAATAAAAATATCCCTTTTTATAAAGTTTCACCGAGATTGGAAACAAAGTAATGAAATATGTAAGAGGGTCTTTTTGCGTCAATTTTGAAATTCTGGCTTTTGTTTATTGATTCCAAGGAATAAATAAGGACGAATAGTCAGTCAGCATCCCTTTATAATATTAGGTAAGGTATGAATAAGTAACCCAACGGAACGTGTGTCTTTGAAAAGGTGAGCTTTTAGTGCCCGTAGCAGGTATGCATGGTAGGCTGTCGTTGTCCCACGGTGTGGACGAAGGAACTTGGAACCCAGGATTAGCTGCAGCGAAATTGGATTGTGACTGTCACGTCGTCCCTTTGTTACATTCAGTGTCTATTCAGTGGCGTTTCTAGCGAAATAAATACATAATTATAATATCGCATAATATATTACAAACATATTTTTTAGCGGATATAAAACTGTGGTATTTATGTAAGGGTATTAATTTCACCGCTTTAGTTATCACTTACTTCTTCTACATTATAGGCTAAGATAAGGAAACACACAATCTTGAATTTATTAATAACATGTTCACTTTAGTAATTATGGTTTTTCAATAAACGTAAAATGTATATAAATTTCTGCAAAAATTGATTGTACCCACAGTTGTAAAATCGCAATTCTCGACTATATAACGATGTAAATATCTACTATTGATATTTACATCGTGATGAAAAATGACGGAAGTATTTTTTTAATAAAAATAAAACAAAATTTATAGGTACTATATAATTCCACACAGTTATCTAGTGACCAGGTCCTGATCACCATATAAAATTGTGGAATAAGTACAAACATGCCTTATATTTTATAAATATAATGCATTCTATCTACCATTGATAGTTAACATCTTAAAAGTGATCAATGTATTATTATCTAAAAGGATTATTATTTAAGTTTGATAATTATTTTACATTTTGAATTGATATATTTTAAACGAAAATCACGAAAATTTTTTAACATTTATTATAAAATAGTCTGGCCAACGTAAGTAAAGACAGAACACAAGTTATAATATTACATTATAATACCATATACATTCATGTATATCTCTCACAACTCTCACACTCAGTGTGCCTTCATTTTGTCCAAATCTTTTTCCGTGAATCAGCTAATCCAGGACATATTATAGCTAGTCAAATATTTTTAAGGTGTGCTCGTACGCGGGGCACGCCACTGCTATGTAAGCAGGCTTGTCTTCGAATCAAGGTTGACAAAGTGTAGGTATTTTGAGATTTACCTGCCCTGCCGTGTTTTGAGAAACGAGATAAAGATGTCCAGTGATAATAAATCAATGCCATTTTGAAAAGTGTTTCACTAAACTAACTCAAATAAATAAGTTTAAAGGAGAAAAATACTAAATTAAGGAAAAAATGAGAAAAGAAAGTAGCGTTATTATTAAAGCAAAAAATAAAGAGAGTAAATTTTATATTATAAAGGTGTAAAAAATGAAATTATATTTTTTAGTAATGAGTATTTAATAAATATCTTTATTTTTGCAGGAATGTCAGAGTTTTTCATCAGTGAATCGAGGAAAATAAATTTTAACAATTAATAGTGAAATAGTTATTAAATGGAAATTAATGAATTAAGTATGTTTCTACGATTTGATAAAATATCAGGAACAGTAAGAAATAATTTAACATATAACATCAATATTTTTGGCGTCTATATTTGGTTCTGAATGCTAAATTAATGCATTAGTTATTTAATCAAAATAAATATAATACTATTCACTATCTAAGCATGTACAATGTACGTCTAAAAAAATGGTATCAATTTCATTCGTAAGGTGATATACTTTTTAATATATATTGAAAATTTGGATTATTGAGATTTTGTACACTTCCATGTATTTTGTTACTAACAACCAGGGTTTCGCCTTTCGGCATCTTCAGGCATTCGAGCACACGAATGGACTCGAACTGACATGGAAGTGTACAAAATCTCAATAATCCAAATTTGATATTGAAATTCCATCAAGCACCCTCAGTCGATGTCTTAAATTATATATATTGAAAATGTTTCACAGCTTATGGTTATTTTCAAAGTAAATTATGTGAATCGTATAAAACAACGATACTAGCTATTGGTGAGTTATATAACACAAATAATAGCGAGCAAATTGAAGATATTAAAACATTAACTAAAGGCAACAAAAGCAATTACAGATTAAATAAAAATATTACAGTTAATAAATGTAGATATAATATTTGTAATGTCGGATATTGAAATACTTAATATAATCGTAAATGTGACGCTTTATAAACTAGAAGATTTCTGTATATATTATACATTACAGCTTACGATATTTCATTCAAATAATTGGCGATTATTGGAATATTTTATCTCATCGTTAACTTCTTAACAAACGTCGATCATCTACATGAATTTAATGTTTTAAATGACATAATTCACCTTAGATACAAGCGCCTTACTTCTTACTTGTTTAGAGCCCACATAATCGAATCCAATTTAGAAATAGAAAAACTATTAATCAAACATAGGTACCTACTTGGTACGTTCATTCGATTTCATCTCGTTCACATTGAAATAGATGAAAGGCGGACGTTAGGATAAAAAAAAGTTTGATTTCGTCATAGTATCATTTCCAACTTAGTCAGACGGATGATTGATTGTTGTAAGTTGTAGGAAACTCAAAGGCTCAACTAAGGCAACAGTGGTGTTACGAGTTACGAGTTACGATCGATTAATTAATTGAAAAAATATTTGGGATACAGCATAAACAGAAGTATAATATGGACATTATTGAACGTAAAACAATGCGGAATGACATAATTTTTCATGTTCAAGGAATTGATAAATGAAAAAAAGTTAAAAATATATTTACTTTACAGGTACGACTTCAAAAGCAGCATGTTTGATTCCAACATAATACAGAAACGCATTATATGTAGAAATTAAAATAAAAGTGTGTACGTTTAGCGGCATCCATATAAAATCAAGTATTAACAAATAAATATAATTACAGTAATTTAAGACATCGACTGAGGGTGCTTGATGGAATTTCAATATCAAATTTGGATTATTGACATTTTCAAAACAGTTCGAGTCCATTCGTGCGCTCGAATGCCTGAAGATGCCGAAAGGCGGAACCCGGGTCGTTAGTGACAAAATACATGGAAGTGTACAAAATCTCAATAATCCAAATTTGAATTAAATAAATATAATATTAAAATTGAATAATTTTGGGACCAAGTCGCATTTGTTTTTGTTCAACTGAGATGGTGGAAATAAAAATATAAAACGAATTTTACGTGTTTTAATGTCATAGGCTTCAATGCCCCCCCCCCCCAAGTTTTACGGAAATTGGCATCGAGATAATGATAGTGCAAAAATAATGGCATAATTCTGAACTTTATGAACTTAACAATTTTTATCGATTTAAAGTAATTTCCGGATATTTTTTAAACTGACATTTTCGACGTGATTTTAAATAAACCACAAAAAAACTTATATACGATGTTAGAGTGCCTTCCTTGTTGGATAAGACTGGCATTAAAAGAATGACAAATAAAATAAATGTAACAATCGATCCAATGTTATATCATAACTATTCTTAAAAATTGGATGTTCAATCTTATGTCGCATGAATGGTTCCGTAAATTTCAACACATACAATATGAAGAATCTTCTACAGACCACACACCGGAATTTTGAATTGAACGTAAGTCAAGAAAAAATGGGTATGACAAATTTTTCCTTAATATTATATTTATGATGAATTTAGTAATCACCACAATGCGAAGACGCCACTGCTTCTGACGAAGGCTGTATCTGACTCACACGAATAAACGCCAGGCTAGTAATTGATCTCAGAAAAACAAAGAAATTGCGTTGGTGATCTAGTTGCTGCATGTACGTATACAAAAATGATTCAGATTGCCCTTTTGAAATATCGGAAGGAAAGATTTTATTCATCAATCTTAAAGGTCAGCGTACGAGCGTACCCATTAAGACAATGAATGCATGATATTAATTGGACACACAAATACGAGCATATGATACTAGAAAATATTTGTGGAATTATTAAGAAGCTAATATTAAATCTAATTGAATTTAATGCTGAATAAAACCGAAAATAATTTATGCAAGATTCACAATATGATGTGACACACCCTGGTTTTTGTTAAGTATTAGTGTCATTAATGTCCAGAACTGAAATCACCCAGCGGCAACAGCAATATTTCGCAGAATAGGCTCTTTCTTGTTGCCAGGCGTTCAATAGCCGCCGGCTACGTCCGCTGGACGAGTCCATTTTTACGGAAAGGGGTAGCTCCGACGGTGCAGGGAGTTTTTTAAATTGTATTTGAAAACAGTCGATTACGATCTGCCGAGCGGGACGAGCTGCGCTCTCGTAGCGGAGGTGACGTGACGATGTGAATTGTTTGTTTTTTGTATTACAAACTTCAAGTAAATTCAGTTCCTAAGTAAATGTAAATGTAGAATCAATTTTATGTGTTAGGATTTATATATTTGTGTAATGTAAACCACTGCATCTTGGATGGAAAAATAAATAAGTTTTGAACCGGATTTGAAATGGTGTTTGTCTGAGATCAGCCCTTCCAGGACTCCGGATAACCAGCCGCTCGCCTCTCTTCGATCCGGGGTCTTCTCAGATATTTTTATGACTATTATATAAGGACTGATTTAACATACTTTTTCATTGATCGATTCGGGTGTTAATGTCGAGAATTTCATTTTCAATCATTCCTTCACCCGATCAGTGGTTAAATTTAGAGTAAACAAAAATTGCAATCAAAACCTACAATCTATAAATTTAAATGATACTATTAGTGTGTAGATGTTTCTCAAATAATCAAAAGACGCACCACACTAATTACACGAGTGGGACAAAAAAGAAATTTATTATTTTCTATGGATTCGGCGGTAACTTTGTGGAAGTTCATTTTTAATATAAAATTAAATTAAAAATTGATAACTTAGTATATGCTTATAATTGAAAAAAAACACAATTCATTTGTACTACTTCCACATGTTTACATAAGGACCGGTTTCGGTTATCACGAGCATTATCAACTGATAAAAATACAACCATCACAGGGATATTTATATACAATTTAATGTTAACAATTACATGGTATATAAAACAGTTCGTTCATGAATGACAAGAGTTTACATGAAATGTTAAGGACCTCTAACAAATCAATAATTACTTATGTGAAATCAGAAATAAAGCTTCATTAAAAATTCATTAGCTGAGCGAAACCTTTAATGTGTTTAACTAATGCGTTAATATTCATTAAGAAAAATAACAGATAGGGAAATTTTAAAAAGAAATTAGTGACTTATTACAAGCATAATTATTTTTGAATTTAGTTACAAAAACATTAAATTCCTTCAATATATGTGAAAGTTATACATTTTATTTACTTTCGTCGAGTACCACGTAGTTTAAGTGTCTCATTAAACGTATGAATGAGAGGAAAATGTTAACAAAATCCCGGTTGCATGACGTATCTCCTCAGCGCAGAACAAAAGATAACAATCATCAGGGAATAAAATAAAATAGATGCGGCCTGAACCAAATTGTTTCGTCGCTATAACAGGAACAGAGATAAACGAAAAAAATAAAAGCAGAGCATAAATCTTCGTGGGCAAGATGAAGACTATTTCTCAAATTCTTATCCGATTCACCCCCAACCCTTGAGCACGTTCGCCCGTCCGACTTTCTTTTGTGAGGAAGCAAACCAACGAGCGATTGTGAATATCGTCCTAATCTCGGCCAAAGAGTCACCGCTACACGGTGGGCAAAATTTCATCATGCCCCAATGGGGGGATATGGCGATAGTAAGCTTTGTCGTCAAAATAAGCTTCCAAAGTAACCTTTCCACTCGTTACCGCAAAATCGACAAAGCATACTCGAATATAAGTTTTCAAGTATCAGATTTTCGAGTACTTAAAAATGCTTTGTATATCCATTTGTTCAAGGTATGTTTTTTTGGTCAAGTTATGATACATACAGGATTATGAAACCCAAGCAAATTAGAATATTCAATTTTTTACTGCAATTATTACACTTTTACATAGATTACTTCACAAAAGTGTTTCAGTACGGTTTACTTTAAAATGCAGATAATATTAATCAATATTTTAATAATTAGCAAATGCAATTCTAACCTATAAACCCATATCCGCTCCCTATTCGAAGCATATAGCCATCACGCGGTTCCTCCAAGCTTATCCCCCACCAGTCTCTTCGTTTTCTCAAAGGTCATTCCAGCGCCCGCCCTGTTAACTCCGCTGAATACATCCTATGGATGATCACCAACGGCCTTCCAGGGCGACGGAATCCATCTGGTTAAGAGAAGAGACAGGCAGGATTCAGGCTCCCCTGGGGCATCCGCAGCATGTGTCCAAGCCAGGTCCGTCCGCTGTCTTACCACCAAGTTTCTGACAAAATCAAACAACTGTACCCCTAGTATTTATTGCAAGCATATGTTTTCAAAGCACAGTATAGGGCTACCCTGTGCCTTTGTGAGGTGCCATGACTCGCAACCGTAAAGCAGCACCGTCAGAATGCATGCGTTGAATAAGTGGCACTTGGTTCTGACCCAGTACAACCGTGAGTCCCAACTTTCCAGAATGTAATTCTACTATGTACTTACCATATGTTGGTAAGAAATCTTTGCAGTTAAATACATTTACTATATCTACGCGTTCATTCATATAAACGAGTTACTATTCCTAATCAGTCCTTAACAAAGATTTTCGTCGACATATTTATTACACGTCTAGTTCGCAGAGTAAGTAGGTTACCCACAATAGTGGCCCCTTTCGTGATAATTTGCGGAATGCGGTTTTCCGAATTTATTTCGCAAAATGTATAAATCTATCGACGTGGAGGTATGTCATTATTACTTCTTCTACATTGTTAGTAAGTGTGGAATGGGGAGGACTTTTTTGTCCGAAACTGTCAAGTTTCAGATCTCAAGGGTGAATAGCACGTGAAAATATGAAAGTTTTTTACAACGTAGCGGAGGTATTATATTATGTGACCAGTCATATTCTAAGTACCAACATATAACATATTACAGTCTTAGCCTATTTATATTATGAACTTCTTTGCTTGATTAACTACCATCTGATAAGTAACTTATTTTACGTCCTATTTCGCAGCGCAATAAATAAAAAAGCCCATTAGTTTATTGGTTATGTATTTGGCGATCAAAAGCTGTAAGGGGCAAATTTATAAAATTGCCTGTTAAGTAGTTTAGACAAACAAACAAACATTATCTAATGTTTCTTTGGTGTAATATGCACAAAACTAATTAGGAGAAAAGAGTAATTGTAGAAAAGCACTATCAGTTGAAAGATTGAAACGCTAATTATAACACTGAAGAAACTTAAGCACGAAACAATAGAGTTTGTTTGGTTGACACGTTTTTTACGGCTATGAAAATTGTTGAATTTAAAATCGTAATAAACAAAGAAATTCCCCCTCGAAGCGTTTCTTTTGGTCATGAATTATTTCGACTAAAATATAACATTGGGAATTCCAACGGCAGTAACTTTATTTATAGATAACTTGCTATGTATGAACGCTACATGGATAAAAACAAATGAAAAAAAAACCAACATCAATAATTAGGTAATTTTACTCAATGTGAATCAGTAATATAAATTATTATGTCATAATAATCTAAATACGAACATGTCCAAAATAAAATCTAATATAGAAGGCAGTTACGCAAAAACAACACGAATAACCGAAAAAGATAATGGGTATATTAAATATAATAAACATAAAAATAAGTATCTCCTTACCATGAGTAGGATAATACATTATTCCAATTCATTAACAAATAAATCAATCATAAATAATACTGTCGGCATCCGTGGCGCAGTTGGTAGCGTCTATCAAACATTTTGTTTTTTTGGATATATATTTACCTTTCCATCGGGAACATTATATATATATATATGTGTTTCCAAATTTATAATAATAATTGTTGGATATTGTAGCGTTCGATCTTCAAAAAATACTACAAACATTCATACATAGTAAGGCAAAATGCATGAATATGAAATATGTTAACTAAACTATGACTCAACGTGCGTGACTTCGTTTAAAATACTGTTTAAGTTGAGTGGGGTTTCAACAGTGTTATACTTACTTAGAAATACAGGGCGAATAATATGATAAAAACATGCTAATATTTATATGTGATTAATTGATTTGAATAAAGCAAAGCGGGCAATTTGTTGAAAAAATAATTCAAATTAACTGCTTAATTAGTGTGCCTGCAATTTTCGCAACATTATTAGCTGGCTTTATACACAAGCGGTTTCACGCGGGATCGGGAGCTTTGTGTTTTTCGAAACAAGAACTCGCTTTAAGACGAGAACGTCACACAAACTGTTTCAAGTTTCCAAGCACATAAACCACTCGATCGCGCGTGAAACCACCTGTGTATAAACCCGGGTATTCAACTCATATGTTAAGTAAACAAAAAACAAGATGCATAAAATTTAATGAATCATCATTTCGTTTAATAGTTATGAACCGATTGATGCTAGCTAGCTGAGCAATACCATATATTTCTACAAGCTTTAAAGATATTGTTGGTTGAAAATGTATATTTTCAACAATAAAGGAATGGATAAAACGTGTATTCTGTGAAAAAATGTGTGCATGAAATTTATTTTTTATGCCATTTATTATTTTTTTTATGGCAATATTCAATTAAATCTTTTAAGTGACACCGAAGATATAGCATTAAGATCAGTTGATAATGCTCGCGATGAACGAAACCGGTCTTGATCATTATAAATATGTGGAAGCAGTACAAATGGATTGTTTTATTTAAAAAAAAATATTAATGATTAATATTTATAAATAAAAAAAAACATTGGAAGTAGAATTAGTCAGTCTTTAATTAATGCTTCATTTCATTTAATAATTGACATTTCGTCACAGTACAATTAATTATTAAGAAGTATTTTGAATGAACGAATAAAACAACTGGTTATTTTTAATTGGAAATATTACAGTTTATAAAAAAAGTAAACTTCGTTTAGATCGATATCTGTATGTGTTTTAGAGAATTATAACTTTCAGCTGTGTTGAGCAAATATACACATTTCATCACCTCCAACAATCAGAACAAAAATCATAGTTGTAATAATAATCCACACGATTACATTTCCTTCTGTTTGTTAGTTTTTATCAAATGCATAAATTTAAACAAGTGAATTTATGAAGAGATACGAAGTTATCCATGTGTGCAAGGGATTCTGAAACTATCGTTTCACAAAAGAAATTTAAACGGTATAAAATAGAATTTATACAATAGTACTTTTTAGAAAAGTTTTAGATTAAGATATTCGTAAGGGGTTTTTTGGTAATAATATAATAAAGTTGACAACTAATTCGCCTTCACGCTAGCGTCGGAATTTTAGCAATAAACAGATATGATTGATAGTTAATTTAAGATGTTAATTTTATCTTAATACTTTTCCAGACCTGATATACACAACCGATACATATGTATATGTTTAATATATATTTACCACCTACATGTTCCTCTGTGATATAAGGAAAAATTCAGAATTGAATCAGTTTATATTGTGTAATCTCGAATTTAAAACGAAACCAAAGTGGATAGTACATATTATAACAATACGAAGAAGCATCTCAAGAAATAAATACGTACCTAACATTATATTATACCATGAAACTTTATGTAAGACTTGTCGATGTACTAGGCTGTAACCTAAAAAAATTGGTGTTGTTTTTTTAAATATAAAATTGATAACTTTGATACCCCAATGGTTGCCGCACGTGTTTCGCCTTTCCCTCTTCCCACGCCTAGTACAAAGAAAAAATCACTCACTTCATTTTGTCATTTATAAGTAAGGGATTAAAATCGATGTCTACAATATAAATAAAGTTTAGAGATGCTTCTTTACAGAAGAGGCGAAACACGTGTCACGCCTAGAAACACACAACCATTGTACTAATAAAGTTATCAATTTTAATTTTATTTTTGCGTTAGTCAATTGAGAATAATATCTTTGTGAAACTTTTCCATATATTGGCGTAGGTGAATACATATTCAAGAGCCGTTTGCATCGCGACTGGTGGTACACGTAATGAATTCAAAACGACTTGATGAAACGTTATGATTGGGGGACATTTTTAAACCGAGTACAACTTACATACTAGGGACAGTGGATTATTCTGAGTTGTGACACGGACGACACGGTTTGTGGGGGCGAACGATCGTTAAGGGCCTGATTCATCGCTGTGCTTCGGCGGATGCACATAAATGCACGCGACTGACCGGGAACGCTCCCTATCCATACAACTGTCATACAGCTAGGTTTTTGAACTGATAAATTTTAGTAAAATACATACATGGACGCGTGATAGATAATTAATGCAGGTGTGCTAGTTGGAGTTATCTAGTGAAAGATTATCTGCTAGAAAGTTGTAATTAATAATAATGACACAATGACAATAAATAACAGCTTTGCAAAAAGATCAAAATTTAAAAAAAAACACTGTGAACATTGTAACATTAACGTTAAATATCATCATACTTAAAAGGTGACAAGTAAAAAAATCTTTTTTTATATTATAATGCTTCACATGGCGCTACAATTCAAAAAATAATATTTTTTTATTTAGATATAATTATACTACTATTATATTTAGATACAACCAAGATACATGCCATTTTGTTGTTCTTATCTGTGTAACAAATTTGATTTTATAACGCGATGTAATCGAGAAAACGATTGAGCTATTTGGATGCAAAATTCAAAATGTCCCTTAATATTTCATAAATGCGATACAGTGCATAAAGAGATGTCAATGCTGGCAGATGTCATTTCTCATTAGAGTTATGTTTAAATTTCGGCCCAATGCGCCACATTGTTAGAATTTGACAGTCAAACTAAATAATGCGAATAGGAGTTCCATTCGTGCCAAAATAAAAATGTGGAATTAACAGTTAGTTGAACAATTAAGCATAAGGTTGTAAATTGTATATTATATCTGTGAATTCAAAAAGTTTATTACTATCTATAAAAAGAGGTAAGTAATATTGTTTTTGTTCCACACAATTAGTGAAATATAAGAGTAATGTTACGTCTTTTTAAACCCGTTCCTCAATGGTACAAACGTAGAATAATAATTGAGTTATGGTTACTTAGCTGCTGTGCAAAGAATTATCTGCAGGTGTAGTAAAGCAATTAGAAAATCTCTATACTGAGTAGAAAAATAATTTATATTATTTCATATTTAACATCCAATAACACATAATATTCCCTGCCGAATACGGTCTCAATTGAGAACATATATTGCAGAAGAGAATTATGTACACGCATTTACCTAGATTGGGTAACAGTTTATAACCAAAAAGTTATATTGTAATACTTGATTTAAAATGCTGAGAATCCATTCAGGTGTATAGGGCTATTAAGAAAACAAGACAAGTCGAAGTTTGAAAGCAATCTTGAAAGTTTAATTCAAATGATGTTATTGGAAGTGTAGTGAGTCCGAACGTCGCGGCGTCCTGTAACTTGGGCGTCTCGGCGCTCCAAGACGCGACGCGTGAGTTAGTATGAATAATAGATGCGGCGCCGGCAGGGCTACGAACTGCGAACAACCATTGCCTGCTTTGGTTTATTCAACAGGAATGTGGCGTCTTCGGGAATAACACGTCAAAATAAAACTCAATAAATTTATGTATTTGCAAATTCGATATCCAACTGAAATGTAATATAATAAGCAAATTGGACAATATTTTCTAAATGCGTTTTTTTGTCGATTGAATAAATTTATATCTAATCTACATTATACTATAAGAGTTTTAACAACACACAAAAAACAAAAATTGTAAGTACGAAGAATAATTGTGTTTAGATACATTTTAATACTTGCATTACTTTCAGAATTACTATAAGATGACTAATATTTACGATTATTATTTGCTTTTGCGAGTAATTGGATTAATCTTTATTTTTAAAATGTTTATCAATTTGGTATGTCACAATCATTTCTATAATCAACGATAATATTATTTATGTTCATTTAATAAGCATTATAATTTATTGTGAAAACTGAATTGCTTAATCAATTTCTTCACAAGATATTGTCAACCGCCATTGTGATTACGATTGCGATAATTTTTTTAAATAGATAAACCTATATCTGGGTGGATAGGTGTCTGTAACGTGTTCAACCCTAATCTATTCGTCCATTGATTACGGGACAAGAAGATTGCCTACCAAACTTTTCTCTTTACTTCATTTTTATGCTATCATCTTCTCCCTGATAAAGGAGAATTTTCGATTGACCTAAAATAGACACGTACATATATATTCAATGTAAAACTCTATTTTTATGATCAAAAATTGGGAAGGAAGTGGTTGTTATAAGGGTTGGTATAATATAATAAAAAGTTCAATATTATAAGAACATCGGCATTTAAATTAAAACAACCACCTCTATATAGGGGACTGTGTTAAGTTCTTTTTTTAGATATCATAGTCTCTCTTTGCGCATGACTAAGCCGCATTAAAACAATAGCTAATAAAAACATTCATAAAATGACGTGTTAATCAAAAGGGGACAATGCTTATTAAGTACATTTCCATGTATTCTTATAGAGTTATAACAACGTCAAAATTTAAATTTACCGCCTCAAAATGGCCGGGTTGGCCCCCTACCAGGAAACACCAGGAGGCGATACGTATAATTAGTCGAATATAAATCGCTATTTGATTAAGAGGGGGACCAGGTGGTGATATGGTTAAAACGCAGTTATAATAAATTCAAATAATGGCTCAGCACCCTTATAATTATATAAATATTTTATATTGGTAAAAGCAGGTAGTTTAATCAAAAGTTATTGTTTAATTAATATACGGCGATTGTTTCAATCCATAGAAGAGATTTTTTTAATATCTATAACCAAAGGAATTCTTTGCAATTCATACATGATATTGAGATAATCACTTCCCTAATAAGAATTCTTCAACACGTATACACATTTTTTTGCAACGTCGTCCGACTAAACAGTTGTGTGACTTATCTGAATAATAAATGGCGAGTTAGATGTGTTTTGCTTGGGTTTATTTGCCATCGGCACGAGAGTGGCGGCGCGCCTCTTCCCATTAACTAAATAAGTGCGCAAATTGAATTTGGCATAACCCTTTGAGTGGAGTTGTGCACAATCAACGTACACGACTAGGAAATTAGCTAAGCGTGGACCACCGCGTTAGGGACCGATATACCCAGCTTCCAGTAGGTACACTATAATTATTATCATCCGCGGCACACGCCACCATAAGCGAACGGGTATGCTATTTCGCTGAATGAATAATTATTATTATCGGCAGTAACGAAAAATTGTTCTGTTGTACTGTCACTACATAGTATTCATGGTGTTTAAATAGCATTGACCACGTAAGTAGACCTGAGGGTATTTTGGTCCATTAATAACATGAAAACAATTATTTCAATATTCAATAACGGTAATAAAGATGTAATTACAGCACAGCTATTCCCAGAGTGATTTTTTCCACATCACGTTTTTATCGTTCTTATCTGGCCAGTGATGCATCAAGCAAGCAGGAGTGCTGCTTATCATATTGCTAGAATGTTTTATTTCATCTGCATCGAGTATAACACATTTGAAGTATCGAAGAAAATTTAATGAATATTGTGATTGTAAGACAAACTTAATTATCTATAATATTGTTTTATAATTATTTAGTTCCATTAAAGTATTTTTATGACGTGTGCCTTACTTCTTTTATCTAAAAACAATTCATTGGTGGCACTTGACAGTTAAAATTTATTATCACCAGATATGCAATATTTCAAGTGAACTATATATTTTAAAAAATAAAACACAATTTGTTTGTACTACTTCCACATATTTATAATGATCAGGACCGGTTTCGCTCATCACGAGCATTATCAACTGATGATCAGTTGATAATGCTCGTGATGAGCGAAACCGGTCCTGATCATTATAAATATGTGGAAGTAGTACAAACAAATTGTGTTTTATTTTTTAAAATATAATGTCTTTCCACCAAGAATTAACAGTTAACACCTTAAAAGTGAACTATATATATACCTATTATATTCGACGGATTTGGAAATTAATGTAATGTTATCTAAAACAGTGTATGGTTTATATTCGATAAATTTTGTAAATCACTAGATTATTATGATTTAATATATAATTATATTAGTAACCTATATTATTATAAAATACTATTTTTTTTAAACTAATAAATGAATTGCACCCGACAACCCGTGACGTTTGACGTCGATATATATATATATATATATCGTATCCTTATTGTAAAACAGTAGTATCTGCAAATTTCATGGTTCTGAGATAAACAGAATGTAGTGTGGCAAACAAAGAATATTATTTGCTCATTCTCTACCAAACCATAGTAAATTATTTTAGAAAAAGGACAGCAACGCAGATACTTTAGTATTGCACTAAATATGTAGAAGTTATTTAAAATTAAAATCCAACGATATTGCCAATAATATACAGTGAAAATAAGAATAACTTTGAAGTGTATTATCAGATTAAAATAATCGGAATAAAGATAATGCTGTTTTACGCTGGTTTTCATCATAAAAATACCCTTGCTAATCACTAATAAAATAAAAATGTAGATTATTGCACTTACTTCTGTTTTACACTCGGGATGCGATATATATTTGTGAATTTATTTCGATATTTTTTTTTTCTGATAATACTAATATGCTCACAAGCTCGGATTATCTTCAGATATTGCCAGTGTGAGAAGGCACACAATATATCAATCATTTATATTCCATTTCGACTAACCATCAATCACTCTTTTCAGATGCTCAACTGAGCTTCACATAGATTACAATCAGAAGAAGGTAAATGCGTTATTCTATTTATACTAGTTATTGTAAATAAATATTTGAATTTATTTTTACGCTCAGTGAGTAGGCAATAGATATCTCAATCTGACTAAGACATATTTAGTAAAGATATATTTCAACATGAGACAGATAAATATATTTATGATTTATACATACAACCTTTTCTTCTACAGAACAGCAGCTTTGGAAAATAAGAAGGCAATGGGGCAGCCTTTATCATATTTATGGTGATTTGTAATTTAAAATATTATATTGAAGAAGTTTAAAAACATTCAACTTCGTTCGATGGCCTTATAAATTTAAATAAGAATCCAGTTCACTTATTTAACAGGTCCCGTAAGTCTTTTTTCTTTAATAATGCTTTTCTTGGTTAAAGTTTTTAATTAAGTTTAAAAATGTATTGTTCAGGTTTATAATATTGCTCGTCTAAACTAAATATAAGCAACGATTTTTAAGACGGTGATAAATTTTTTCATAGATTATGCGGACGACATTTTTTAAAATTAGATAATTAACCTTTAAAAAATAAGCCAAGCAAAATTTTTAATGAAAATATAAACCTGCAAACCGTGAAAGAATAAAACAATCTAATATGTAAAAGTGGGTGTAATACGATAATATGGATAACATTCTCCATCGTGTTTCATAAAATATTTAGTCTATTTAGGTTCACAGGGTAATTTAAGATTTAAATTGCATTATTCTTCAATATAAGAATAATATTTCTATTAAAATTATCCAATAATTTGAACATTTTATTTATCCAGGTGTTTTATTATATTTATTATAATGATTTGAACTGACATTCGGTTAATATGTCAGTAAAATATATATAAATATAAAATAATAGTTTTCGAATTAGTATAGATACCAATTAAAGACATCGAAAAGTTTCAAAGCATAGTAAGTCTAAGTAATTATCTGAAGTTATTACAAAAGAGGTTTTCGAGTATTTCAATTCCCTCTAAGCAATATTCTCAACATGTCTGCGGTGAGGATGTTTCTTTGAAATAACTGTTCAAAAAAAGGAGTTTGGCTGGTTAATTGCCAGTTTGAGAACATAATAATATAATTAAGGTATTCGCTATGGTGAAAACATATCACGGGGGAGCGAGTATTACACAGCCCGTGGATGCATTATTGCATAGCATGGAGAAGGACGTGGTCAACATCTTATTAACAAGCATTTAATAATAATGTAAATATTATCTGTATGGTAAGTGATTATCAATTGAAAAATAAGCCCACTTTGATTACTTGCTACAAGTTACAACATAACAAGATAATACGATATTGATCTTACTTTTATCGTGAATTGTGTCAAGTAAGTATTATAAAATTATGATTGATATTTTAATTACTTCACTTTCTGTGTAAAAATATATGTATGAATTATTTACTATCATACAGCCGTAAATTGTGGAGATTGTACGGAGGCGTTTCGGTTGTGTTATCATCAACTTAACGGCTAGAGCAGAATGTACTCGTAGGATGACCATAAAATTGAAAATTTTAGTATTTCAATAATTATTTACAATTTTCCATTAAGATGTCCATTTAAATTTTAAAGTATCCGCTAAATCCACAAAAATTATTCTATCACAACTTAAATAACACCATTGAAAATAAAGTTATCCGCTATCAATGCTGAAACTTTACAGGTACGTGTCTTGAATCTGTTAAAGAAATTGCATCTAAAAAACATCTATCAATACTAATACATAAATCGAGATAAAAAAATATGGAGATGCTGAAAGTGTTAATAGGATAACAGAGGTACGCGTGTTCTGAGTGCATACAAGCAAGACGTGCATTAGCTATGCACCTCGATAATGCATGCACACCTGTAATTTGCACCCGAACAAAATCCAATTACTTAGCGGTGATTGTGCGAATGAAAGAGACAAGAAAACATTTTCACAGTGCATTAAGTAAGTACATTACAATATTTTGCATTCACGCATCTTTCAAATTTGAAGAAAGGGCAACGCAAATCGACGTCAGAAGCAATTACGTAACGGCACCGAAGAACAATATAATAATAGACCCAACTATATATACTTTGTATCTTGTATCTATTTAAAAAAATAGTACTATATGCTAAAACAGTTGTTAGGCTGAATTGTTATTATTAATATAATCGTTTTTCACTTTTAAGGTATTGACTGTCAATTCTTGGTGGAAAGACATTATATTTTTAAAAATGATGATAATGCTCAGTTGATAATGCTCGTGATGAGCAAAACCGGTCTTGATCATTATAAATATGTGGAAGTAGTACAAATGAATTGTGTGAGTGTGTTTTTTTTTAATATAATAGTTTTTATAAAGACTTCAGGTCACTCCAATTAGTGTTAATTAAAAAAATAAAAGGATTATGCTATAATATATTGTCCCTCTATGTCAAAAAGTTCGTATGTTTTTTACCAAAATATTGCTTTTGAAAAAAATTATTTTAAGTTGAATACGATTAATAAACAAATATAAAGCATAGATATTCTCAAAACAACTAGGATTATCGACTTATTATTTAGTATTATATTAATTTTAGATTAGAAAAAATAATGTATAGGAACTTAAATTTCGAATTTATCATCCATAATTATCGAATTATATAAAGCTTCGGATTCTATACTTGATGTAATATATAAGTTTTCTTTATAGTTTTAAATAATATAAGTAGTTTTATAACACATAGAAAAATGTATCGTCGTTATTTTTGTACGAATCGCAGATACTAAATCAAGGAGGAATAAATTTGTTGCACGCCACTGATCTCACTAAGAGATAGAAGTATTGTAGGAAATTGCTGTTCTCGTGGAAATTTGTATAAAGATGGTAATTTAATTCGCGAACACCGATACACAGTATTATATAATTTTAATGAGACATTGGTTATTTCAAGGGCTAATTAAATTAATTAGTGCGAACAAATAATGAAATATATATAATGTTTGTAATTTTTTTAAACGATTTTTTTTAAATTTGGATTTTTGAGATTTTGTACACTTCCATGTATTTTGTCACTAACGACCCGGGTTTCGCCTTTCGGCATCATCAACCCCGGTCGTTAGTGAGAAAATACATGAAAGTGTACAACATCTCAATAATCCAAATTTGATATTGAAATTCCATCAAGCACCCTCAGTCGATGTCTTAAATGATTTTTTTTAAATTCATTTTTAGTAACGAAGGGAAATTGCATCATATTAATTGGGAACCAAATAAAATCTTACTGTATTAGTCTATATCGATGTACGTATTAACAGTCCGCTTCATTTTTGGTCGTGATAAAGAACTTACAATAAATGTAATACAATAATCTAGTTTCAATATTTATTTAACTGTGAGATTACAAACATGCAAACAATTATCAAGGCGATTGTTGAATAAAAAATTATTTATTCAATGACATGTAAAAATACGCGCCTGAAAAAACTCTTCGAGGAAAAAGAAAGATTCAACGATTGGTATTCTATTGATTAGTAATTATGGAGTTTTACAATGAAGTGTCAAAATACGATAACGAAATTTTGTATGAATTCAGCTATGAAAATAATCAAGGCATATCGATAAAATCCTTATCGGAAAATAATAAAACTGTTTACTCACACTCCACGCCACTGGGGTATTAATTTTTTTTCAAATCCGTGTAAAATCTCATGCTTACCTGAAACAAAATAAAATTACACATTTAATGAATGTCGAACATTTGAGTGGCATTTATAAAGCAATATATTTTTATGACCAGAAGCGGCGCATACACATAAACGCATAAAAAAACATTTCTATAAAATTATACGCAACTTCGTGTGTCATACTTACGAAAATAACAACATAATTACAGTTTATACAAATCCTGATTTATATACAGAGTTTCTTTTAATTAATTAATTTCGCCTCGGAAACCAGTCATAATAGTATTAAACGTTGGAAAAGGGATTACAAATTTTATTTTAATAAATATTACGTTCCTCTAGGACGAATTGACAAGCATTACCATAAAAGTGACTTGAACTTTTAATAGAGAAGTAAATTATTAAAGAATACATTTTTCAAATCTATTCGAAAAATATTAAATTTAAGCACAAAACACAAAAAAAATAGATCAACAATATTTCTCGTCGAAAAGAATCTCACGAAAAAAAGTCTGTCGCCGGTAAACCAATTTAAATAGGGGGCGCGAAATTGCTTCCATATTTCAACAACTGAAATTATATGATAGCGTAAGCATTTAATATCGCTTACTAAAAAAATCAAATGGCGCATACTTCGCCCTGTCGAGTCGATGTTTCAGAGGGCGGCAGTTCACGGTCGCCCAGTCACGACAGCGGCCACGTGACCGCCCCGATCCACCCCTGCCCTCCGCCTTATATGCCGCCCCATGCATCAGGCGCTCGACCAATTTACCTGGCGATAGGGGCGCAAATTGGCAACGGCCACAAAGTAATTAAAATCTATAGGGAAAATAAATTGCAGCAGTAGTAAAAGAGAGGGTGGTATTTGTTGTCTACAAATTTTAGTTAAACCCGTATGGATTGTAACTGGTATTTATCAACGATAATATCGCACACTCAGTAAAATATTGTTATAGCTTTGTAGCTAGGCAAGTTAGTGTTAGTGTCTTTTCTATGGAAAATGGTATTACAGTAGATCGGTATTTAGAAGGTTAAATACTCCTCCTGTATCGTTTTCGAAAATAATTTTTATGAAGTTAAAATCATTTTACTGGTAGTGCGATTAAGTGTTGAGCATTTTTACCTTTAGAGAAATCATTATTATAAATAACTACATTTAGCTCTATATAACATAATAATAATAATATTTTTATAAATTGTTGTTGATTATGCCTATATATATATATATATATATATATATATATATATATATATATATATCTTTTTCTTTTCTGGATTCTGGCATTTGACGTACAAAACGTGCAACAAAAATATTGACGATGACATGATTTCAAAATAGGTATCAGCTATATTTGACAATTCTCAAAGAACTAAATGAACTGCTTTTTTTTTTAATTTTAGAGTCCATTTAAAAAAATAAATGCTGTGGGATATTTCCTTACTATTACATACTTGTCCATACCACATCGATAATTTCACTACCACAGAAAAGGTTAAAACAATTTCCAAAAGCGTTTAAAAAATCACGATATTCATATCATGTTAATTTTCAAAAGGAGTAAACCTTGTTTTAAAGGTGGTAGATAGATGTATGCTACCAACATGAAAACCTTCACGCAGCTTGCAGCCTGCAGCCACCCGTATCGCGAAAAAAGTAAAACAAAAATCAACAAAACTGCAACCGGCCTTCGGATGTTATCGTGAGACTGCATTATTTCATACGCCAGCGTAAAAACAAACTTAGATTTAATTGCCTACATTTATTAGTAATTTTTGTAATAATGTTATTAAATACATTTAAACACCCAAGCCATTAAAGAAATGCGGGATTGATCATTATTTATAATGATTGTTCGTGTTACGTATGATTTATGAAGAAAAAAATATAGTAATATATAGATGCGTAAAATCATGGACAAAAATACAGTTTTAGGACGATACGTGAAAATATTAATTTCATCGATAATCTCTAATTGGGTCATCGTAGTATCTATCATCCATATTAATACCTCAGTTCCAAAGTGAAACAACTCAAAAAGCATAGTTCTGAGATAATTAAAAAACAAGTTTTTTGGGCAGGTTTAATCTTCTAATATACATATAATTTTCGTAGATTCAAATGAAACCTTAAGTTTAACTATAAAATATATTTATATTTTTTTCTAATATTAATATGATTTTTTAGGTTTTTACGTGAGTTTTGTAATTGTTACAGTTTGGATCTAATGTAATAATAACCACTGTCATTCTTAAATAACTACAGGTTACCATTCGTTACACTTTGAAACTGGTAGATATCGGTATTTCAAACATTTTCTCAGACTTGCACTTTGGAACTGAGGTATCGATATATTCATAAAGGCCATTGGAAATAGACGACCTCTTTTATATATTATTAATATACATACATATTATATGCAAAAACAGCATCCATCAAACTCATCACTTTTTCCAATGGTGGCACGTATGTTAAAATTACTAAATTAATTAATAATATAATACAGAAAAATTTAATGTATGATTCTGTACACTGACAAACACAAACATGAAGAAGGATTAGTAAAATAATATACTGAACAAAAAAACCGCAGTTAAGCAAATATGTTTTATTTAAAAAAAATACAATTTATAGTGCAAAACTATATCTGATTTACACTTCACTGCAAAACGTTATAAGGCCGAATTTTGGTTGAATGAATTACTAATATCGAATAAGAACTACTGTTGCGTAATAAAAAGTTGAAATTGCGTTTTATTTTATAAAAATAATGTCTTCTTACATACAACTAACACACAGACATTTAACACAATTGAAGTTACAAATAAGTGTAATCTAATAACACATTTAAAAAAAGATGTCCTCATAAATGTCAGCTAATCCAATAACTGTTTGATTTGATTATATTTATAAGATAAGGTAATATTCAATAAGATAAGATAATTCACAATTGCGTGTACAATTTTCTCTAAGCAGATTCGAGCATGATAGCCACTCTAACTTTAATGCACTTTAATTCCATTTGAGGTGTTAACTGCCAATTCTTGGTGGAAAGGCATTATATTTTAAAATTAAAACATTTGTACTACTTCCACTTGTGTATAATTATCAGGACTGGTTTCGCTCATCACGAGCATTATCAACCGACAAAAATACAATCAAAACAAGGATATTTACATAAAATTGAGTGTTAATAATCACAAGGTATATAAAACAGTTGGTTCATGAACTAAGATAGAATTTATTAATTATAAATAAACGAAATTAAATAGTCTACAATTAAAATGTTCAGGACTTCTTACAAAACAATAAATACTAATCTGGAATCGAAAATAAAACTACATTAAATATTCATTGACTGAGCAAAATTTTAAACATTATAATTCATTTGAAGAAAAAATGCCAATTTTAAAGGTTTTCAATCAAAAAGTACGAAAATAATAAATGGTACAAAACAATTCAGTATATATAAAGATGCAGCGGTGTTGATTCTGCTATATCAATAAATATTATTTTTTTGCATTTGCATGGGAAAACAATCTCGGACAAGTTTTCATCCGCCCACTGTTCAAAGAATTAACACAGAATATGTAATACATACTTAAATAAGTTAGCATTGAATAAGTTTTAAGGCTATCGGACACCAGTTGTCTGAATGTACATTATTTGTAGGTTGAGGGGGGGGGGGGTACTTTAATAGAACGCCTGTGACCACTGTTTTGCGGTGTAAAATATTGCGTAGGCGTGTGAGGATTCTATACCACTCAAATAATATATGTGAAGTGGAAATTCGAAGGCATTGAGCTTATTTAACATATTGTTTTCTATTTTAACAGTTGACTACAATACTATAAGCGGTTTAAAATGAATATAGCGAGGAAGAAAAATACGTTTGCAATGTGCTTATATATGAGAGGATAATTGGTCTATTTTGGTATTTTATAACCTATGATTTAGCTAATAATAAGATGAGTGTTAGTTTGTCAACACAAACAAACTGAGTGACAAGCAATTCTCGTAGAAAAAATCTGTCAAGATACCTCCATTAGGAGACCATATGCTCCACATTGGGAGCGGATATGAAAAAAAAAAAAAAAAAAAACTTATACTTGTATTTAAACCATCTGATTAGTAAATTTACTTAAAAGTTGAGCCATTCGTTTTTTTTTTCATTAACCTTCCCGTTTTCATGCTAAAAAAATCCCTTCGGATCTTATGCAGTCACGTTTCGTTACTGTGTGGGTTTTATCATTTAGACGCATTTATAAAGCGAAACGACAATTTCAAAATGTGAAATATGGTTTTATGTAGTATTAAGTAATTATTTTACGTCATATTTTGTGTGTAAAACCTGAAATACATATAAAACTATGCGAAATTATCGAAATTCTTTATAGCAGAATAAGCTCGAGACGTGTCTTGGTGCCGTTTGAAACAAAACGGTTGCATACGATACGTCACGCATCTTGGATTGTTACTATACTAATTGTTACAATATTATACTAATGTAATAAACGTCGGCGTCCGTGGCGCAGTTGGTGTCGTCGCTGGCTACTGTTACGGATGTCTCGGGTTCAATTCCCGGTGCGGACGGTTTTCATAGATTGATCTTTCAATCGATTTATGGATTTCTGTTCGTAGTCTGAGTCCTCCCTCCCACCAATCCCATCCTCACGGGGCGTAACGAGAGCGATTAGCTAACCACTAGTCCTGTCATAGCCCTATCCTTCTATCCCTACTCTCTTCGAAAAAGAAAAGAGAGGTTGAGCAACTGAGTGACAAGCAGTTCTCGTAGAAAAAATCTGTCAAGATACCTGCATTAGGAGACCATATGCTCCACATTGGGAGCGGACATGAAAAAAAAAAAACACACTAAAGAACGTTTTATTAGTCAATAAAAATACAATTTACTAAAAAATGTGGAACGCTTCACGATTTTGCGTGTCATCCTTGCCTTACTAATTGTTACTATACTATAATTTTGTATTTTTCCATGGTAAAGTTGACGAGATTTTCAAATTATGATTAATTATACAAAGAAGACGTAAACTATAATGTATTTTTAATTTTCAATTATATGTAGAATTATTTTATTTCCCAATAGCAAATTTTTTTATTTATTGTATGACCTAATTCACAGATAATTTAAAGGTTTAAAGAAATATTGTCAAAATGAGAGATCTTTTAATAGTGTTAAACACAGTTACCATATCTACATTTAAAACAAGTGCTAGAAACGACGCTTACCGATCCCGGTTTTTTATTACATACTATTATAATTTTAAAACACTTCGAGTAATTAATAAGCACAATAAAAATACAAAATTATACGATAATTTACTATGAAAAACTTTCCGTTGTAATTTCTCGAGAATTGTCTTTGTGCCTTTTTATGTAACTTCGACCAATTATATATACTTCACAGAGAAACTGTATCATGCGGATATAGAAACACAGGCCTGACATCGGTATATTTAGTTTAATAATGAGTCCGTTATTGTGAAACAGCTAGACTATGTTCATATTCGTAACAATCATAACGAATGCCAACACAATCGTCGTGATATATTTTTCGAGTCCAGACGCTTTGTGTTGCATTATTTGGCGGGCATAGTGAAACGAGCGCGTACCTTGGGCCCGTGGGCGAAGCGGGCTCATTAGAATACGAAATGTAACTGAGCACAATGGACATGACACTCGGTTCTTCGGTTATACAGGATGGAAGAGTTGAGAAACAATTTTTGTAACTTTTATGATCCGCTCACCTAGTTGAAGTAAATGGATTATTAGAACAGTTTGGATTTGTACAATAGAGTTACTGGTCAGAAGGGAATGGGAAAATAACCATATGTCATGGAATAATAGATCCGGTTTCATATAAGCATAAGTACATAGTATTTATTGAAAAACAAATGATTTTTTTTGTTTATGGTTCGGGAAGAATTTGATCCGCGTTTCCATTATTCGCCGTCGAGTTACCTGACACGTGATATTATGGTGATCGTGTTTTATATCTACACCTGATTATTTTTTCAGTGTTGGACATTGACACGGACTACCATAACGGAATAATGCTGAGATATTATAGTTTGGATCCTCAAGAATACACAGAGAAGTTTGCTGATTCATGTATAAAACCAGCCTGTATTATTTTTCTAGAACGGTGTGTCGGTTGTTTGCTTTCTTTAGCGATGCAGGAGGGGCCAAACCTTCCGATTCAATTGAATTTATGCATTTTAAATGCATTTCCTTGCGCATAAATTAGAGTGCAACTTTGGACTCGAATGTCGGTTAACCGCACCGCCAGAATTGTTTTCGATCGACTGAATGAAAAATGTCAAAGCCTTAAAAGGGTTAGGTATAAATAATTACAGTTATTAAAAAACCGGAATAATAACTTGTTTATTTGGTTATGTTACGATGCATGGTTTGAATTATCAGTTCGATAATTCTATTTACAGTTAAACTGGTTCGTAGTAAATTAATAAAATGATATATACGAAGTCACACTATCTTCTCATTAAAATATTTTTAAAACATGCCTTATTATTTCGTATACTCAATGATAGTTTTTATTATACAACCGATTCTAAATCTATTTAAAATGTAACAAATAATATTTGATTGCCTATTGTTGTTTGTAGTTAGTATTAACTTAGTACACTCAAACTTTGATTTTAATAGTTTCCACTTAGTCACGGATTCTTTTAACAAAGTGAGTTAAGTTGTAGTAGGTTATGTTACGGTTGGTCTGGTTTGGTTTGTGTAATGTATTCTATTGGGTGAGCAAAGACAATATAGGCGGCCTAATATAGGGTAGGGTTGCAACAAGTAAACTAGTCTATCGTGGCAAATCCTACGTTGCAAGTAGTAAAGAATAAATAACATTTCATTACAGCTTCGTGCAACTATCAATTTCAAATTGTGAGTATATATGTGAAAACTATTTTATCTATGTGAAAATATTTTTAAATGTTAAATATACTTAATTACGTGGGATCACTTCATTTTTAGTGAAAGAATTTGTTTTTTGTGGAATGTATTTGTTATAAGTGAAAACTATTTTTATGAAAGTGAATATGATTTAAACAAAAGTGCGTTTAATTGTAAGCCTTGAATAAATGTTTTACATACGACAATGCTCTCGACAAAGTCCTCGATATTACTAATATAATTTTATTATAACTGCGCCGATTACAAAACTATCGTCAAATGAAAACTAATAAATACGCTGTAGGGCTGTAGCAAGCTATTGTTTATTATTTCACCATCGATAACAGAAATATATTAATTGGTAGCAAATTGACACCTGTTCTAAATTTTGTTGTACGGATACCAATAATTGTATATCAAATTACATTGATAAGTTATTCTAGATTTTTGTGTTTTATTACAGTTATTCACAAATCGATACCATTAAGTATATCTAATTGTTCCGAATAAATCAAACATTTGCGCTGAACTGTATTATAGAATGCACATTGTTCACTCAGAGAACGTTAATTTGATTATGTTTGATTGTGTGCACAACCAGTAGAGCTGTCAGCTGTCAGTTGTGTTTAACCGTTTGTGAAGCAATGGAAATGTTAGTGAAGTAACAGAGTCTCGGCTGAAAATAGAAACAAGAGCAAAGAACAACTTCACCGATACTTTAATACTTCTTTGAAACGATAATTGAATAAGAGACATTCCAACTGAAGTCACAGGTGCCAATGCATACAACTTCTGCTCTAGTTTTGCAATACAGTAAATAAGCGAGGGGTTTATAACAATTAATCCGCTTTCGTTAAGACTTCTGTTGGGATACACTACTGTTATTATTATAACTGAATATATTTCGTACACATTACGTCGATAACCGTCGTAATTCAGTTGCAATTGTCCAAGTATTATACATGCCCATACGTTATTTGAAAAAATTTTCAGCACTTCATTTAGATAATTTATTTGCTACTTCAAATACCTAGTTATTCTAATCTGCTACGTTTGATAAAATAGTAGTGTCTTCATGAGTATTCAAACAATTTACTATCTGAATTTCCTATTTCTCAATTTACTTTAATTTTGTTCATAACTATTAGAATGTTAAATTTTGACGTATATTTGAATGAGGATCTTTTAAGCTATATAATTTTAAACTACTAGACTAATAAATTTCGTTTATATACAATTTGTTTAATTTCCTGTAAATTCTTGTCATTATTCTCAAACCAACTGTTTGACATACTTTATAACTACTATAACATTCAATTTTATATAAATAGCCCTTTTATGATTTTTATTCTTGTTAGCTGTTAATGCTCGCGATGAGAGAAACCGGAAAAAATCATTATAAACATGTAGAAGCAGTAGAAACAAATTGTTTTATTTTTAAAATATAATGCCTTTCCACCGAGAATTGACAGTTAACACCTTAAAAGTGATTAATATGAGAATGTTTATTCGAAATGCATTGGATGGTCTTCTTTCGAAAATGTATAAAGATTCCTATGCAAGGATATCGGTCACAACATTACGTATTCCTACTTATGTATTAGCAACACATCGGAAAAAGTATGAATTCAGATTTGAATATCAGAAAAATAATGTAACACGTGCACGTATTGATTGCATGCATACCTTTTGTATGCATAATTCCAGTAATCGTGACGAGAATTGAAATAGGCATGGCGTAAAAGATTTCAGCCACTTTTGCATATCAACCTGCCAATGTGTATAAATGATGACATTATCTACACATTGTAATTATGGGCCATTAATACTAAGACGTCAGAAAGAGCTATATTATTGAAATTAATATTTTTTGCAGCATGCGTTTTAACTCCTGTTCAGATAACAGTCTGAGATTTTATAACATCAACCAAGCTACGTAAGTACTAATTTTCACATCAGAGACATCGAATCAAATTAAACGATATTCTTTTTAATAATATATATGTAACGCCAACTGATATTGAGAAAGTTCATCGTATTTCCCTTGACGTCAGAAGCTTCGAGTGATTATCGTTTTTATGACGTATTCCATACGAGTACACTGCCAAAATTACTTTCGTACAAATGTTCTGAGTTCAATAAAATGTCAATTCAGAATTATATAAATTAATATGTCAAGTGTCTACGTGTTTTTCTTAATGTATATGTTTTCGACGAAGTGTGTGTGAATATACCCTGTAAAGTACAGATTAGTCAAATCACAGTTAAATATTATTTAAATGAATCATAAACAAATTGTCATCAAGACCGTCATCAAGAACTTTGAGAAATTGCGCGGTATATTATTAGTTTAACAATGTGATCGTTAGCATTAATTTGTCGAATATGAATAATGTAATCTTTTAATCTGGGCACGTCTCAGTTTAAAAAAATCACGCATCACAACAGTACTAAGGAGCTAAAAATGCAGTATGCATTTATTAATTAGAATAATTATCATCATACGTATTGGTGTTCATATTGAACACAAGTGAGCAGATTAATAAAGACAAGTATGTATTTAAATCAATCTACATTAATTTATATATTAAGCTTATTGAACACGATCAGATTATTTGAATTATGTCAAATACTTTAGGAAATGGATTCACCCGTTCACTGATTTGACCATATGAGGAAATATAACACGGATGGCCCATTTTAAAGGTTGGGCCATAAAATGATTCTTGTGGTTTTGAGGTGTGGAAAACCAGGTAAAATATTTACGCTAATGTCATTTCACATTCGCATTCAAGTCAACAAATCGGCAAACATACATATAATATTACTAATAAACTAATAGGGCATACTACAATGATTCATTCACCACGTTATCTGTAAAATATAAGATATTGGATAAAATATTCGGCATAGCAAGGTGTGAATATTATCTTATTAATTTGATTACTATTTTCAACCAATGTATTTTAACACTGCGATGACTACGGGTTAGGTATGCTAAAACGAAAATTAATTGTCAATATTAGTTATATTTTCAGATAGAAGCTTTGATGCGATCGTATTGGGAGCTACCCATTGATATGTTTCGTTAACATAATGCGCAACATTTCTTCTAATAAGAAATACTGTAACACTTGATCTATTATGCAGCATATAGCGTATATTTTCTTGTTTATTCTGAGCTTATATGAAATAGATATAGCAATATCGCATGACTTATGCATGACTCCAAGCTATAAAAATGACCGAAACTTTACTGTCACTATACTTTTGAAATGTTCAGAAGCGCGCTTTTTACGGGTTGAAAACATTAAACTATAAAAAGTGTATCTATATATTACGATGCCACACGACCTTAGTTTATTCCTTACATTTTGAGTTGTAGGTTAAAAGGAAGGAGCGAACAAACCCGGGGCGGGATGATTTAAAAGCGTTTACAAAGTATTTTCCTTTCAAGTAGTGGCGCGCCGCAAAGTCTCTCTTTGTGTGTTTGGGACCCAGAATAGATGGATAGAGACAGGGCGACTCGTAAATCTTGCGTGGAAATTTATTTACTGACACAGTAAGTCGTCGTGGTCGAAATGTAATGTGGCGTTTTACAAAGTTTTCACTCCTTTTGGTTAAAGCTAACACGGCATGAAGGTACACCCAGAATCGAAAGAGCGACGAAATGAAATAGGAAATTTGGATTATTGAGATTTTGTACACTTCCATGTATTTTGTCACTAACGACCCGGGTTTCGCCTTTCGGCATCTTCAGGCATTCGAGCACACGAATGGACTCGAACTGAGTTCGAGTCCATTCGTGTGCTCGAATGCCTGAAGATGCCGAAAGGCGAAACCCGGGTCGTTAGTGACAAAATACATGGAAGTGTACAAAATCTCAATAATCCAAATTTAATATTGAAATTCCATCAAGCACCCTCAGTCGATGTCTTAAATTATGAAATAGGAAAGTTTGAAATGAATCTGTTACCATTAAGTGCTGAAAATTTTTCATCAATTTTCAAAAACGAAGGCTTTAGCGAACATGCGATGAAACACATAATCAGCTTTCATCCGTAATGATTTATTCTTTTTAACGACACCTGTCAATCCTTCCATGGAATATATTTGTATAATACTGTTTTAAAGGAAATCATTTGTTACGAGAAGATATCGTAGAATTCTATTCATGGTCGGGCAATACAGGTCTGCCTAAAAGAATACTTTACACTTTATTTCCCCATACTGGACAGTGACAACACACCAAAATTCGAGCCTATCATCAGACCTACAGCCGTTATATGTGCCTCATCGGTATGACATTGTCTAATCACGCTACATTCCTGCCTGTAGTTGAAACGCATATGCCATTCGCCGCTTTCTCGTTTCTGTCCATATATCAAACGCAGAATTTTTCTCCCAAATATGTCATTAATATATGCAAAATAGACCGTCTCACGTCCGCTAATTTTACCGCTACTCTTGGTCCGAAATTTATTTCCTATCTTCGATGGGTTTGGAGGTAGCTAAATATCATGTTTGTCTAAATCGTTAAAAACAAATTGAATCGTTAAAATTGTATACAATTCCATAAGTTTTGTCAGTAACGACTCGGGTTTTGCTTTTCAGCAGTTTGAGGCATTCAAGTGCACGCATGAACTCAAGCTGACCCGAATTGAAATTTCATCAAGCTCCCTCAGTCGATATTTTAAACTATATCAAAATCTTTAGTTTATATATCCGAGTGTAAACTAACAGGTCTCAAAATTTACAGTGTATTTTATTCAATAAATATTATTATTTGCGCGTGAGTACACATACACCGGCCCTGGCATGAAATTAATTTAGGTATAGGACATAGGTGCAACCAGAGATTTCAAAGTTTAACAGTTACTTTGCGAACCATCCTGTGAAGATATACACACAAACGAAATGTTTATCCCCGCGATATGACACTTCCAGCACGTTTTATGATCGTACTACCGCCGCTAAAGATAATACCGCCCTTGCAGAGTTTAAGGACGGGCGGAGGCGGAGATGGGGGCAGAGGAATCCTCAGTGTGGGCGGTAATCCGGATCTCGCGGGCAGTTAAGGGTAGATCCGCCGGAAGAGGCGCCGATGTTCTGAATCAGGACGCAGAAAAACAACCGGGAATAAAGGAAAATAGAAATAAGAGATCGCATCATGTCGATTGTGGGACGTCTGCTGTACATGTCCCGTGTTTTTATTCGGCTTAACGACGCCTTGTTATGTCATGCGTCAAAGAAAGTTTGATATATTAGACGAAAATGTTTATCTCAAGAGTAGCTGGGTTGTATTTTTTCGCTTACTTTATGAAATATGACAATAGAACCAAACAAATCTAAATGATAAGATCAAAATATTGCCACTGGTAAAGAATATCATATCATATAACATAACATAATATCTAAGTTACCAAAGTACTTATAACCAATTAAAATATGCATGCACCATTCTAGCCCTGAAACATCGCAATTAAATAAGATCGCACATAGTACAAGAACGAATAGAGACAGGTTGCATTTCTGCAAGCATGTTTCAGATTAATGCAATCTGCTATAAACAATATACTTAAACCGTACCGCTGTAGTTTCAAGAAATATAAAGTGTTTCGGGACAAATTAAGTTTCCGGTAATTTTCAAAATTTAATATCAATATTTTATGGGGATAAAAGGGATTACGGCAATCTCAAATGTCGATGAAAGGATTATGGCGCTATAAAAATTATTATTAGCCATAAACATTACATAAGATATCTGGGATAGAAGAAAATCACCGTGTTTGGTGCTTGTAAATATATTATGGAATTCGCTTACCTTATTACTGTAATTTAACGACATCATCCCCATAAATGCGGTGGAGGATGAAGCAAGATAACATTAATAGAAGACGCCTTTGATTAGGTTTATTGCATAATATAATTAAAAAGTAAATACTAATTATGCAAAACAAAAATCGCAATGATGTATCCTATCTATTTGCGAACATTTTATATATTCACGGGGTCGAGCTATTTCCAGGAGGGTCTGAGGCTTTATAAAATGGTGTACAATTCTCACTCAACACTCGCCGGAGAAGAGAAGCCCTTAACCCTTTCGAGTCTGATATTATTCGCGGACCCAGTCGGCGAAAGGGTATGTGGAGCGTAAACTTCAATTGGTGAGGCACTTCAACTGTGGCGCGAAAAAATATTCCACATGTGATTGTGTGACGAAAAAGACAAGACTTTCTTGCGGTAATACAGTATGCCTTCCTTACTCTGACATTTTGTGCACTGCAAAATAGGCTTCGATTTTTGGATTCATGTAGTATACACATTAACTACTGAATACAGCCGCCAGCATTCTTCGCTGCCTGTGTGCTTGGATTTAAAGCATTGCAATTGAGTGAAAACAACCGTGAACCTCTCCAAACAGCTTCGACAGGATTATTGGAGTTTACCCGCTATTCACGTGTAATTTTTGCAATAGACGAATTAATTTAAGTTTTGCTCGGAACATTACGTCTTTAGTGTTAGGTTTTCTTTTCAATATTTTTTTTATTTCTTCTATGTAAAAAACGGCGTCATTCTTGTCAGTGTCAACGTTCTGCGATTCGGCGCATATGCCACGTTTATTTTTTTTTCGATTGCCTTCAGTGCCGGTAGTAAAATTTGAAGTCAATATAATGAAAGAAATTTACAGAAGGATGTACAAAAATATATTTCGTAATTTTTATTTTATTTTGGTGTTAAGAGTTCCAAATATTTGCTTTCGATTTAAATTTCATGAATAAAGTAATTTTTGACTACAGTGTTTACTATTATTACATATTCACACATATAGTATATTATACATCAGCAGGAACTATATAATTGTTTAAAAATATTTTTCTAATGTGAGTATTATATAATGAAACAATGATAGAATAAATCTTAACAAGCGTGAAGGAGTAAATTAGACATAATTACCATTATCAGCCATAAAAAACTTCGCGAGATGTTTTTAAATTATAGCGGATCTCTCAATAAATCTTCGTCAACAATAGAGATAGCAATTGATAAGTTTAGTTTTGTTGATAAAAAAAAAACTGCGATGGAAACAAGAATAATGATGTAAAAATAGCAGAATGATCATCAGAATAAATATGTGCGAAATATTATCTAAGTAATATTGTAAATTAATCATAATTGGCTAAGTGTGTAAGATTGTTAATTATAGGTATATTGCTCACTGTTAATAATTGGTCTGGCTTTTCAATATTTAGTAACGATACCACGTAAATTTGTTTAAAACATCGATATATGAGATGTATTTTTTTATTAACCACACGCAAATTAAATTTTAACGAGTTGTTCTTAATATACAAAACATTAAAATGCACAAAAATAATGTTACTTATTTACCCGGAGTGTTTGTTGTGAGAAAAGGGTTTGGTATTAACTGAATTGCGATATTATTAAGGGGATGCTGCTTCACGGGTCGTTTAGGGGTCCGAAACGGTTAGGTAACTCTAAAACGGGGGCATGCTGGGCGACCCTAACCCCACACAACACACTTCCCCTACGTCTTTTGTGAAAGAAGAGTGCTGCAAAATGATACGGTAAAGGGTTCTATGATATAACCATAACCTATATTTGTATTGGGATTTGACACTGTAACGAGTAGTTTCTGCATGAGGTCACGTGTTATTATGGTTATTATTTTGTATCGGATATTTGCTTGCTATTGAGTAAGCAAACCGTGTATATACCTCTTATACGACTGTGTTTTTAGCGATATTGTTTTTAGTCGAAATGACGGTGTAAGAAAATATCGGAAACTTTTACACAACCTAAAATAGGATTGAATCTAATAATATATTGTATGGTATTCATTTGCTTCATACGTTCAGAAGTATTGAAATATTTATTCAAATAATAAAATAATGGTTCTAAAATTTACTAATTATTATAGGGTGATTAAAATGTACCAAATTAGACAGTTAGCAGCCAAATTCACTCTCAACTGCAGACAGAGGTTTAAAGACGAGAGGGAATTAAGAAGAAAAAAAATTATAAACCATTAGATCACTTGACAAACATCAATATATCATTAGATGAGAAAAGTTATATATAAAGAATAGGACACTACTACTTGATGCATTAATGATAATTAAACGGAGTATATTTTACACCTAACAAAAAATCATAGTTTTTATATCAAATTCATTAAAATATCATATTTTATCTTTCGATTATATTATATAAGCAAAATTGTTTTTTGTATGGCTCATAAACAATAATTATTGATGTAATTTCTGTGATACGAAGATAAAAATCATATCTGCAGTATATCTAAAAATAAAATACATACAAAATGAAAAACTACTTTGATTTCAGGGACACCATAATTTATGTGCGAACCATGTCATAACAGTGACATTACAGTTTTAGAGATTCATAAAATATTGCTATATTTAAGATAAGTGTTCAAGATTCCGACAAGAAAACCGCAGAATGTTGTATGTTTATTTTTAAGTTTTAATATCATTTTGCGAGAACAAAACTTTGCAACTAGTCTCGTAAATTTAAATAAAATAGGAAAAGCTTAAGCCGTAAATTAGCGATGGTTTATAAAAATATTTTAATTTTATACGTAAATATGCTAATGATGTATTTCCTTGTCATATAAACAATTTTTTATACAATAATTTCCAAAGCATAACGACCAATTTAAAATTAACGTGCAGCGAGCATTTCGCTTATAAAACACATAACACGATGAAAAATTACGATTTAAAGAATTAAATATGACTTTTATAATAACTAATAAATAATGCTAATATTTTCGAGTTTCATTAAAAATAATCGGATATTCATGGAAAGATTGTCTCGGATAAAACAAAGTCGTAAACATTTCGAAAAGTTGTTTAGAATTAACAGTAATAATTACAAATGTACACATAATACTAGAAAAACAATATTAATAATAAAACTATGCATAATAATGTCATGAGCATTGGCATATAATTTCACTTAGTGTTTTAATATTAATTGGATTTGTTGAAAATTATGTATCTTATTTCTTTTAAGGCAGTTTATAATTAGCCGCATAAATCAATGAAAATATGTAAAAGACGTTCAATTTGAATTATTAACATTTTAAACAAAAATTATCACGAAAGTTGTTTGTGTTAGATGACACGGTGTTTTTTATTCGCTTAAAATTATGTTTTATTTTGTATTATTAACATAATTAGAATACGAATAAGATGTTGAAAACAAGACAAGTTAGTGGCATTGGTAGCGTGGGTCTTGTAACTGGTTGCGGAAAGAGTAAATTTTGATAGTTTTTTTTTTTTAATCTGTGACGGATTGAGATTCAATATAAGCCGAATGATTGATGCCAGTGTAATATTATTTATTTTAAATCGACCAAATAATGACTGCTGATAGTTTATCAAATATAACAAAGTATTACTTTACGCGATTAGAATGCAAGCTTAAATTACTCAGTCAAAACATTTTGTAAATAAATTAACCTCTATGAATTTCCGTGACACGTATAATATAAATTTAATCTCCTCTCAGTGAATTGGTAAAACACATACAAGTGTTTCATAAAAAACTCTGAATGGATATGGGTTAAAATGGAAACATGTCTTATTATATCAATCTATGTTTAATAATGCAAACATTATAATAAATATGTTAAATACAACCATAAGTTATCCACTTCAACTTTATTTATATTATGCAGTAGGAGACATTCATGTAGTTAGTTCATATTACATTATTTTTCTCTTTCGGACATACAGTTCAGTTGATTTTCCAAAACGAACATAATAATTTATAATCTGGGTGATATTTTTGTGCATAAATTTTATTTGTAAAATATTTACCTGATATAGACTTTTCAATATATCTCAAATGTCTCTCCAGTTAGGATTAACAGCAAAAAATATTATGATGTTAAATTAATGTATATTAGATTGAAGTTTTACGCGTTCATTGAATTTTAAAATAATTGAAATGATGGTATTGTTTCAACTCTTGTTTTATTTGAAAATATTTTTTTATCTTATAAGGTAGTCAACAACGGTTTATAAATAATTGCACTTTGTGTCACATAGTATTCACTTGGTACACTTGAACTTTTATTTCGATAGTTTTCACTTTGGATTAGATAGTATTAACTGAAACTTTGATTTTAATAGTTTACACTTAGTCACGGATTTTTTTTTAACAAAGTGAGTTAAGTTGTAGAAGGTTATGTTAGGGTTGGTCTGGTCTGGTTTGTGTAATGTATTCTAATGCGTGGAGCAAAGACAATATAGGCGGCTTAATATAGGGTACAAGAATAAGTGACATTTCATTACAGCTTCGTGCAACTATTGATTACAAAATGTGAGTATTTCTATTGAGTGAAAACTATTTTATCTATGTGAAAATATTTTTTTGTAAGTGTAACTTTAATATTAAAATATATTTTATTATGTGGGATCACTTTATTTTTAGTGAAAGAATTTGATTTTTTGAGGAATTTATTTGTTTTAAGTGAAAACTATTTTTATGAAAGTGAATATGATCTAAACAAAAGTGCATTTAATTGTAAGCCGTCAACAACTGCATTAATATATATGTACAAAGGTACACGAAATACGATCATTCATATAGATATAGTCAATAGCATAGATTGCCGACAAATCTTAATATATCACCTCACATGATTAAGAAGTTGTTCTAAAAACCTTCTTAAAATAATTAATGCTGTATATTTTTGAAATCTTGATTTGAATATATTATTGCATCTCAAGTAATACTGATAAAATTGCTAAAATCAACAAACAAAAATATGCAGCAAAGTTGTGAAACTTTTGTCAAGAATTTCAAGTAGGAGTTGTTTATTATTCGTAAAAATTATAAATGAGTTTCTCTAGCATAGCAACAGGACCCTTTTAAGAATTAAATATTCACAGGTGGTTTCCGGCTGGCATTCTTCGAAGCAGGTAAGGCAACAATAATAATTGAAGCCGCAAGATTGGACCACGTTTTCCTCAAACAGTTCATCCCATTGAAATCTCCCGTGAGCGGAATGATTTATTCATATGGACCAGTGAGGCCGTAATTATTATTTGCCAGCGTGTATCATACTAAGGTGATGCTCGAAGAAATAATAGTTGTTCCCTCAAGGGTGTTATTATTGAAAAGGAGACATGATCGCAGGAAATGATCCGCAAATGATTATATTTAATTGCCGATACTTATGTTCATAAGCGAAGAGAAGATGTTACATAAAAGCATATTACAAGCAAGATGAACATTAAATAATCTAAGAATGTGCACATTTACTTACATCCCGTATTATGCTAATGTACAAACCTATTTTTATATGCCCGTGTAATAGCGATTAGGCATTACGTAAGTTTTATACTATTCGCTTATTTTTTAATGGTTAGTAACTTTTACAAGAATATTCGCAATAATTAGATTATACATTATTATAAAAATAGGATATGTTTGAATACTGTTTTCAAACTTTCAATCGGTAATTGTCTGTAATGATTGTTTTCATAATTAATAAGGTATATAACATTATCAGATCAATATACGTAGAATAGCATTTAAAAAAATGATTTTTGAAGAGTTAAATATTAAAATGAGGGCAAGTAGATGTTAACTTTACCCGAACTATGAAAGACAAAATTGATTAATAATTGTAAAACTGTTATTGGTAATTTTACACCCACAAACGTATAATAAAAATTTAAGATAATTTAAGACATCGACTGAGGGTGCTTGATGGAATTTCAATATCAAATTTGGAATAATAAAAAGCTTATTGATACAATCAAACTTTAATTTTAAAACACCTAATAAGTAAATGTAACTAAGATGAACGTGTTCAAGTGATATTAGTTTACTATGATCCTATCTATACCCACGATATTCTAAAATATCACGAATTCAATCAATAATTACCGAGTCAAAATTATGCTTAATCAAATAAATTGCAGCTGTAGATTTATTATGTTGATATAGAAGCCAGATAAATTAATACGGAGTCTGTCGTTCAGGGCCTTAATAAAAAATTGAGTGGTTCTATGAAAAGCGTCGTCATACAGAAAACGGCAGAGGTGATTCATATTTAATGATTACAGGTTTTGTGGCTATAGAAGAGACGGCCTGGGCTGAATGACAGCCGCCCACCGCCACCACAGCGGCCACATTTCACCACTCGCAGTTGTATGCAGGATGGCGTCCCGACGCCGTGACGACACGATAGCGGCGAAGCCTTCGCGATATCGCTGATATTTAGAATTTCGTTTCCGCACATTTCGTATGGCACTGTGACAACCACAAAGCAATGGTATGCTTTGTATTACGACTAAATAAATGGCTATTATTCACATTGTGGTATGATTTACCTTCACAATGTGTCTCACATAGAAAATATAGCTGATTGTCATTCATTTTTGTTAAGTATATTAATATGTTAGCATTTTCCCATTAAGCTATAATAGGGGCATATTCCCCGTAGAATGTTGCAATGAATTGAAAATTTGTTCATTTTCCTTCAACATATTTTTAATATGTTTTTTGCAAATACAATACATGTTGAAAATATTAACTCAAAAGTAGTTCTGCACTTAGTAAATGACTTTATTTTTTAAATGAATTTATTTTCGCTTTCAGATTTTTTTACATTCCTAATTCTATCGCATTTATCTTTTGGCGACGGTGACAGCTATGAATTATAAAACTATCATGGAATATTCGACATATTTTTGAATAGTTTGTTATACGTTATTCAAAATTTATTTATAGGAATAGCGTTCAAAAAGCAAGAAATTTCCTCGTGATTTCATTTTAACTCTGAGTCAGCTTGGGTATATTTAATGGTGCTAATAAAAATGCTGTTATATTTAAATTGTACGAATGAAATCAATGCAATTATTTTAACTTCATAAACATTGATTTAAAAGCTATAGCGCTGAGAATTTCTTAGAAATCCAGCAATCGAAAAACCACTATTCGTAGAACTATGAAGCCAATCGTCAAGGAAAATAATAATTCTCAATGCATTTAAATCAATTAATGATTTATTTATTCAACATGTGAATGGCGATCCAATAAAATCAACATAATATTTCTACTGTTTATAATCATTCGATTATGCGCAAATAGATAAAACTCGACATATTTGGAAAATAATTATTATGTTGACATTTTAAGCTGACGACCTTATGAAAAAAATTGTTGTATAGTATAAATTTTATACTTTACAACATTTTTTAAATAGGTATTTATTGTGTAATTAAAAAATCATTATAAAATGTTTTCGTCACAATATTATAAAAATAGAACACGAATTACAAGAATATTAAGAAAACAAATAATTATTGTTTACTACCTATCTCACACAATGGGATAATAATGGCCATTAAAGATGGAAATATTGCTATTTACAAGCAACAAATGTCTATTATTTCCGCAACACTAAAATATTATGAATGCACTCTTCAACATTTCTTTCAAGAAAATCATGCAGCGCAAGAATTCTAACATAACATGAGAAAGGATTATTTTTACGTATGTGAGAAGTAGCTCATGAAAGAATATTGGTCATTTTTTACAACGCAATGATACAATACATTTACTCAATTTTCAAATAGGTAGGTAATTTTGAAATTTCAGATAATTTAATTTACTATTAAAATCTTAAATACAAAATCAAATTCATCTACTAATTACAAATAGAGATTCTAATGTCTTTTTTTTGCAATTATAATGTTTAAAAACATGAAACATATTAAATTAACAAAGCAGACTTGAATGTGCGTTAGTTTGAACTTTGTTGTGTTAAAATATACGCATATAATATAAATGGTGATTGATATTAATTATAATGATAGTGGTAATTATTTCAAATTGAACGGCAATTTACATAGAAAATGTCGCTTTGAGCGTGTAATATAAACCTATTGAGTCAATCAAATACGATCAACCGTGCTGCGACTGGTGTTAATTAAAATAAACCCAAAACAGGTGAAATAACCTGTTAATTGGTTAGCATTGGCTTAAAACACACAGATAAGTATTTTATTTGTGAAACCTAAAATTTTGGAGTGACGAGATAATTATTTCTAAGAACTAACCCGTTGTGCTATGCAGTTACGTAAAAACCGGTACAAAATGAATGACACCGCCAGTTATGTTTATTTAGAAATCTGGACTGGACCACCGTGAAAACCTCTTTTCAAGAAATTTAATAAAAATTTAACATCTGGTAGATGCACGGTGTACGTTGTAAAATGTGCCTATTCAATATTAATTACATGTCTTTTAAATTCGGATGCATAAGAGCATTCAAATTAATAAAACGAGGTGCGCGTGCCTTTTGGTTCAGTTCTCACACTTGTCTCGAAACGGCCATATGTAAAAAAGAAAATGCTATATTACCGTGCTAGAAATCGTGTTTCAGTACACACTACTGCAATTAATTCACTAGTATGTTATAGTTTTGTAATTTCATAAAATATAACCCGCTAATTTTTTTTAAATATATTTAAATCTTATTAATTTTGAAAAAAATAAATTCTAACATACATCACTGTTTTTTTAACATTCAAATGTATTTATAACATTTTTAGTGAAGAAATTTTTTACAGTAATGGTTATTACTTCATAAATTATATGTAACGCCAGTGTCACAAATCTGATTCTTTGTACAAAACATCTTATCTTCATCATGAAATGTTTTTACTATTATAGTTGCTATGGACATTTTGGTTCAATCGATACATTCAAAAATGACTTTCAATACAGAATTACTTTTTATTTCATCAGACCGTTCTCTTTAGTTTCTTTAGATTCATTAGAACACACACTTGTATAATTATATGTTTATTTCCCTGCTTTTTATTGAATGTGGTTACTTTGTATTCACATGTAGGATCGATTGTTTTATCTGTTCGTCTATAAAAAGGTAATTTTTATTAGATTCAGCATAGAATAATTTTGATATCACTTCGAATCGAAGCAATTCAAATATATCAGAAATCGTTTGATGTCTACAACAGAGTTCAATAACTCGATCTATAAAAATTTTGATTAAACATTAAATATGAACTGAAAAATTTGAAATGTTCTCGAATCATGAGATTCTCACCAACAAGAGTTTCTCGAAATTTTACGATAAATTATTTTGAGACCGAGAATCAAACATTTTCAAAATTTCTTGAGACGAGAATTCCCGATCACAACGTTTCCGTAAAATGCACCGAACATATAGAATAGGAACATAGAATCATAACATTCTTTTTAAGGAATTCGTGGGATCCAAAGACACTGTAAAGTCAAATCTGTCGCAGTTCTGTTTATACAATTTCCGTTTGAATTAATTATATAATCACAGAACACCGACACGAGTTATCAAGTCTAAAGTGTTGAAACTGTGTTGATGTATGTATTGTATTATTCTGAAGATATTGAAATCTTAACATACAAAAAATGGCATAGTGAGCTAAATAACTGGATAAAACCATTGCTGTTTCTTCACAATGACAAAATAAAAAACCCAGAAATCAAATGATTTAGTTAATATATAAACATTGCATAGGTTATTTTTGTATACAGACAAACTCATAATACAGTTATTCTATATCAAAACCGGGAGAGCGAGAGAATATTTTGCTCAATTTTGGTGATGAATGTTTATGAATAAAACTGCATGATATTTTTTTAGGCGCACGTCAAATTCGGAGACATTACCGCATTATCGATGGCATCGAAGTTTGTGATATCTAAAATTTTCTCCCACCCCTCTTGTTCCCGAAACCGGGGCGTAGTGAGAGCGGTCACCTTACCACTAGTCCTGTTATAGCCCTATCGCCCCTATCTTTCTATTTGTACTCTTTTCGATCAAAAGCGGTTGAGCAACTGAGTAACAAGCATTTCTTGTTGAAAAACGTATGTTGAGATACCTCCATTAGGAAGCCATATGCTCCACATTAGAAATGAACATGTTTAAAAAAATCTTTTATGTTGGTTTCAATCTAAAAAAAGGTTTCCGATAAGATATAGGGTGAAATTCTGCTCGGTTAATCTTTCTGCAGTTTGTTTTGTTGTGTAAATCAGTGAAGCAGAAAATTGGTACAAAAAAGCCTCTGTCATGCTGAGATGTCTGTTCCGTATCTGTTATGAAGTCCCGTGTACATAACTAAGATTATATCAGTTATAGTAATCACGATGCCGTTGTGAACGATTTCGATTTAATCGTTTCGGCGAAGGACCTCAAACAAATGGATCGAATCTTTATTGGGGGAGTAATAGCAGTTAGAGCACATTCGTCTAGTCTCAGCTCGATTTTACAAGTCGTAAACCGTCGAACGTTAAAACTCAAAACGTTGGAAACGACCCAGCCATGGCACTAAACAATCAATTTGATCGAATATATTAGTAACCGAAGATTTTCAACGTTTCATTTCATGCATATTTCTAATAAAATTTATGGACATCTAACTCAGAGTTTAGTCGAGAAATTATACTTTATTACCTCGTTTATTTCCATTCAGTATAAAAATATTTAATATGAAGTTATTAAATATTATATTGTACATTACAAAAAAAAGATAAAGCAGCATTATATGTTACAAGATGGTTCACATAGAACGTTCCAAAATATAATTTAAGCGGAAAATATTAATGTAAATGATAAAGAAATATTTCAAAATAGAAAAAAAATAATAATAAAGGATTGCTGTGGAGAATGGTAACGGTACACGGCTTAAGATTCTATGTCGTTTCAAGATCCACGGTATGCTACCCAATGAATATTTACCAAATATCCACACGCCCACTTTTCCCATATTACACTCTTTGAAACTGGGATGTGCGCGACTGACTAACAAATAGTTTGTTAAAGTTTATCAAAAGTGAAATAATATTGGAATGCGGCACTAGGAGTTCACGTTAGGAACGTACTCAAATAAAAATGTTCATGTTTTGGTCATTTAGATAGATTAGATTTATCGTAGATATAATGTGAGAAATGGTGAAGATGCCCTCCAGATTGATACGCACTGTATGATATAAAAATAATTATAGAAATGAAACATCAGGTTTACTTACCGATAAAGTAATGTCAGCGAAGTTTTCATGTAACAAGAGAACTTCTTCAAGAAAAACAGTTAATTTTAATGAATATTTGAGCAATAAACAGTGTTGGAATTATTCGTAGAAGTGCAATCGATATGATAATACTTTTCGTTTGAAGTTCGAATGAGATTGCTTTCCGCGAAAACAGTTAGTGTTTACAGCTAACATTATTGCAGTTTCAATTCAGCAGGACCGTCTATAGTTAGTCAATAACAAACTTCGGCAATATTTCAATGCAGTGCGATTCGTTCAGAGTGATTTGGATTCGTAAAATATTTTATGCTATGCAGTAAATATGTAGAACTATTACACTTAAATGTTCTGTTGTTACAATTATTTTCATAGCTAAAATTGCACATTCTGCAATGAGAAATTAATAATCAATACATAATTAAAATTGATAACTCTGTTATTTCATTCGTAGAGACTTAGTGTGACGAGTGTTCGGCTTCTTGTACCCCATATTCAGACGAAGTATATCGACAAAATTAATCCATTTTAAAGATATTGATTCTAATTAATTCCTTAGTTATTAAACATACTAGATATATTTTAATTTATTTAAAAAAACACAATTTGTTTTGTACTTTTTATAAATATCAGGACCGATTTTGTTCATCGTGAGTATTATCAACAGTTTTTGTTATTAAATATAATGCCTTTCAGGCAGGAATTGATAGTTAACACCTTAGAAGTGATACTAAAAATAAAAGGTTGGAAATTTATAAGTTAACTTATTGTGAATAGGAGAATGAATCACCACTAGCATAAGCCATTACTGGTGAGGGGGGTATTTTTGCGGAAATACATTTTACAGATGGACCCACAATTTATTCGTATTGCCTTTCTTCTTGATAAGGTATTCATTTTTATTTCTTACATGGTAGAATATGTTTACGTAATTGATGTTAGGATCGTTCCGTACATTATGTGACCTTTTTTTTTAATTGAACATGGCGAAAGAAGAGGGATATGTTTTCTACCGGACTTGGTAAATATACATAGATGAATATGTGCGAAAACAGTATATTTAGTGCGATTAAAATTAACAAGACATTATTTTATAAATATAATACATGAATCTATATTACATTAAAAGTGGAACAACATAGCAGAAAACAAAATGTGGGAAAGTAAAACAGAAAAATCTTTTTCGTTTACTGGTAGGTTATATCATACGAAGTCTTATAATGAATGATGAATGGCGATTCAAGCTTTAATGAGAAGTTTATGATTCACCTACGCGGTAAATAACCAGATTTAATACTGTGAAGATAGGCATTATTCAATCTGACGTTTGGCTATAAAAATGTAATACAATTTGGAGCTAATAAATATAGAAAAAAACTACGAATTAATGATCTTTTGTTCTAAGAAAACTTCGGCACTTATTCCAAATCAGTGTGCGGAGCTAAAACATTAGTGAGAATTCTAATTTAGATCATTAATCAAAACTGACTTGTTCCTTGATGAACAACCAACAGCCAGGTACTGGGCTTACTATAATATCTAACGAGGCGAAGCCTTCGTGAAAAATACATAATAGTAACGATATTATTTTTAGATGTCGGCTTGTGCTGCCGGTACTACATTGCAATTACATTAAAACGATTTCTTTTATGTAATAATAGTAACATGCGGTCACGGACAGTGAATGGCCTCATACTAATGTAAAATTACGTTCAACGAGTTAACACATTCTACTTCAGAAAACAATAAAATAAACATTAAATTATTTGTATGTGAGATTTTTTTAGACTTTGATTTATTATCTTACAATATTTGTAGGACAAAGAGAAATTTATGTCGCTTATAGACGACGCGAAAGGGATTCTAATTGAATATTCGAATAATTATAAGTCTGTCCAAAAATATGAAGAAAAAAATTAATATACATGATAAAATTTACGTATTATATTATTTGAATAATATAAGATTTTATTATCAGATATTTAGATATCTGTTTTCAACGAATATTTGAAAACCTTACATCGCGAACTGATTAGAAAGCAGGAAAGGGAAAAAAATGTTATATTTAATATTTGACTTCCGAAAGCTATATTGTTTATAAGGAAACACTAGAAGAAATAATATTTCTTAAGATAAACTACTTATTTATATTCATAGTACTTACAAGTTGACTAATGAAATTATCAATATATACATCAAGAATAAATTTTCTTCACGGTAAATATTTGAAAACATAAGAAATGGAACACGTTTGATCAAAATACGATACATCATTGTCGATTATGAAATATCCGTAACGTGAAAAAAATAGTAAAATATTAAAGCGTTATCGCATTGAAAAGCATGTATTTTTCTTCATGCGGTATTAAATCTCTGTGGAATATAAAGTGAAGTTGCTGGTATCAACAAGTATCTACTGTTTATATAGTTTTGCGCAAAGCGATATTGCAGAAAAAATGATGATGTATTCAAAGGTAAAGTCGTTAAAATAAATTGTAATTAAAATGCACGATTAGATTAATAAATATTGGAAAACAGTTCTCTTCCACCCATGATTGAAAAGCCTAGGTGCATGTTTACATTTATTGATGGGAAGGAATAATTTAAATAATAATCAAAAGTGATTTCATGTCATAAATAATAGAAAAGGTAAAATGAATAAAGTTTAGAAAATATACCAAGAGAAAAATCGTGAAACGTATGATGTTTTATCTTAATGAATTTTCATCGTACGTTCATAGAATTCGATTGAATAAAAAAAGCATTTGATCTGACAAATCGAACATTTGAAAAGATACTGCGTAATTATGGTTCAAAATAAGAACATTTAAATTTAAATGTCTGATATGAAACAGGTATCATCTTTTTTATTGCATAGCACATGGTATAAAAAGATACATATAACAATTTTATATTTAGATACTGAACGTAATATATCAAAACCAGTTATATCCATTTGTACGTCTCAAGCAGCGTTTCTTCTATTTGAATATACTTTTGGCGTATCAAGTGTTTTTTATTCACTCCGATATTAAGATGTAATAATTATAATCATGTTTGGGTCGATCAATTTAAAACAACGATTCTCTTGAGCGTAGTCATAAAATACTTTCATACATTTCTTATCATGACGTACACACGGAAATATTGGACAAAAAAATAAAAATCTATAATTGAAAAAAAGTGAATACAAACATTTATTGTAGTAGCTATAAAATTGGTAATTAATATACACAGTAATACAAATTATATACAGTGTTAAATACGAGTATAGCTTATATATGTAAGAATTTATTTTATATATTAACGATTTATTCGATAATATACAATTTAGTCAGACATTTACTTATTTATATGTTGTTTTTATTTATTATTTAAAAGCCACTTAGTTATATAAACATGATTGAAATTTAAATGTGGCAAGAGGAGCACCTAAGAAATCAGACAACTCGAAATAATATAAAAATACATAATATTTTTTAGTTTTGTTTATTATTATTAGTCACTTTTATATGTCATAAATCTACATGGTCTAGAAAGACGTATTACCTAGTAGTTTTATAAAAGGATTCATTATTATTTATAATTACACCAAATTTCTACCATTGATCATGAAATACTGATACGCTTTAAACTCTAACGCGTGTGGCAGTACAATATTTACAACTGTAATAACAGTGATTTAAATGATTCAAATGATTCAAAACCAAATTCATTAGGTGTATGGTGAAAAACTAAATTTATCATATTTATATAGAGAATTGCCATTGGCCGGTATTTAATGTCTGCTGTAAGAGATAGCCGCGAAGATGTAACTATTACTTAATATTGACTGGTTAGTTTTGAGAGATAGTTTTCGCCGTTGCACTACCGCAAACCGTTACTCGGACTTGCCGACGAAAAAATGGTTAACTTTAACTCTACGCCAGTTGGTAATCATCGAATGGGCGGAAAGAGGCAAGCGGTAAGCGGGGGCGGCGATAACTCATCGCGGAGTACTTGTTCTTAGCTCCCGGTAGAGGGAATTTCTTTTATATTCGTTGTAGACCAACACATCGCTAAAATAATTGTACAGTTTTATTTTAGTCTGTCTACATTTAGGCTCTGAAAATCTATTCTTTTAGTAATACACAAAATATGGGAACATATGACAGACAAGAGAATACAGAAAACAAAGTGCGTTAACCGGTAAATTTTGTGAAAGTTTCCTGTATGGTTCGTAACGTTCCCGATCGGGTACGGTGGCGTTCAACCTGTTATTGTAGATAATATATTACATCTCAGAAATAAGAATGTTAAAAACTAATTACACATGCATACCACAGATTCCACATTATACATACATGCTTTAATTATAAAATAGCTAACAATAAGATAAAACCCAATTCACTGTTACAAAAAGTTATCTTATATTTATATACATAAGTACATCGACTTACACAATTTATGAAGTCAAATTTGTAAAGTTTACCTTACTATTCTAAAAATATCACCGTTAGAAAAAACTTTGTCGGAGCATTATTTGCGTTTTTGCGACAGTTGATTACATACTTTATTAAGGTTATGTCTTACTACAAACTGGCAAATGTTCAGTAGTTGTAAATATACGAAAAACGAAAAAAAATAATAACCAAAATTATTGGCAAAAAGCCAAAATTAAATGAATTATAACATTTTTACAACAAGAATATTACGACATTTTTAGAAGTAATAATAATTTCAGATATTGAGGTGGTCCACTGTAATAAACGTATACCGTTTTTAAAATAAATTTCTTTTATACTTGTTCCGTCACACTTTTCGCAAAACTTCCAACCCTAGCATTTATATAATGTAGTTTATTTTAATCACGGAACTATATTATAGTTATTTCATTCTTATAAGTGTTATTGTACTGACTTTTATAATGAAGATGTTGTTAATTACCTGTATTCCAATGAATTTGAATCGATCTCCTTTTTATGTCGTATGAATGTATACAGAAATGCAGGCAATCAACACCGGAATATAGACATGTTTTAAGATATATGTTATTTTAATAATAATATATACTTACGATTTCTGTGTAAATCTAGCAATGGAAATGCGCGTATATTTTTGGTGTACCAACCTGAAACAAATAAAGAAATATATGTTAGTATAAAAGCAATGTATGCACAATGTAAAGGGACTACACATAATTTTAATCATATTTAATTTGGATTATTGAGATTTTGTACACTTCCATGTATTTTGTCACTAACGACTAAACAGTGTCTAACGTTTATATAGAAGATACAAAATCTCAATAATTTTAATCATATTTGTTTATCATGTACGATTACTTACTATCCAAAATATAAAAACTAACGTGGGTGATAACTGAATTTTTAATTGAAAGGAAAATTTATTTTGTTAACAGGATATAAATTAAGCTTCGCATTTTCAAAACTTTAATAGGTTTTGGGCAGAATATTTAATATTCGTCGCAAGGTAAATGATCAACAACAAACCAAAATACAAACGAAAATGTATGTAGGTCTTCCATTGAGTGAAACAATGCGTCTATAATCTGACACACCCTGGTTTTTCTTAAGTATAAGTGTCATTAGTGTCCCGAACTGAAATCGGCCTGCGGCAAAGAGCAATAATTCGCAGAATACGCTCTTTCTTGTTGCCAGGCGTTTAAGAACTTCGGCCGCTGGACGAGTCCATTTTTACGGAAAAGGGTAGCTCCAACTTTGCACGGAGTTTTTTTTGAATTTTTGTAAGACGAGCTGCCGAGTCGGACGGACGAGGTCTCGTCGCGACGAAGTTGATGTGAACTGTTTGTTTGTTTTTTGTGTTTTGATTTGCATTGGATTTAATTTAAATTCGTTGTGTCATTTGTATTAAAACTTAAAGTAAATTCAGTTGCTAAGTAAATGTAAATGTAGAATCTAATTTTATGTGTTAAGATTTATATATTTGTGTAATGTGAAACCACTGCATCTTGAATGGATAATAAATAAGTTTTTAACCGGATCTGAAATGGTGTTTGTCTGAGATCAGCCCTTCCAGGACTCCGGATAACCAGCCGCTCGCCTCTCTTCGATCCGGGGAATTCTCATTTTGTCGCCCAACTTAGTGGCCATTGACGGTTTGTGACACCTCAGGATTCACCCCCTGACGACTCATGCTCTGAAGATGCAGTGGCTTTGAACTGTGGTTCATGGCGCCCAACCGAATTTTAACGTAACTTCAAGTATTTCAAATCGCCGAACGCACACTAAGAATCCGGACCCTGCCCTGAAGGTGGACTTCAAGATCGGGACCAGACAACCAGTCATCTTACTACGAAACCCCAGCTTCAAAAAGCGAAACTGTCGTCGGTGAAGGTGCCTGGCCTCTGTTACTTTTCACGAAGCCCTATTTCTCGACTGACCGCTCTTGACGTCGTTCGTGCTGACCTAGGAGGCCTGCTGGGCCTGTTGTGTTTTTCAGTGAGGCCTACTGTGGCTGTTTGTTTGCAATCCCGTGAGGCCCGCTGTGCCTGTTAGAGTTGCAGCCTGTGAGGCCTGCTGTGTCTGTTTTGTTGTCAACGAGTGACGCCTACTGTGGCTGTTTGTTTGCAATCCGTGAGGCCCGCTGTGCCTGTTATATTTGCAACCTGTGAGGCCTGCTGTGCCTGTTTTGTCTTCAACGAGTGAGGCCTACTGGCTGGTAGATTTGCGACCCGGGAGGCCGTTTTGCCTGCCAAGCTGCCTGTTAAGACGAGAAGACGCTAATAAACCTGCCCTGCCGAGCGAGGACGCTGCGGATGCCTTCTCGGGAGAAGATGAGGCCGTCTGCCTGTGAAGAGAAGATGCCGCCGCCACACCTGCCCTGCCGAGCGAGGATGCTGCGGATGCCTTCTCGGGAGAAGATGAGGCCGTCTGCCTGTGAAGAGGAGATGCTGCCGACACACCTGCCCCGCCGAGCGAGGACGCTGCGGATGCCTTCTCGGGAGAAGATGAGGCCGTCTGCCTGTGAAGAGAGATGCTGCCGACACACCTGCCCCGCCGAGCGGATGCCTTCTCGGGAGAAGATGAGGCCGTCTGCCTGTGAAGAGGAGATGCTGCCGACACACCTGCCCCGCCGAGCGAGGACGCTGCGGATGCCTTCCTGGGATAGGAACAGGACGCCTGTTGGCGTAGGAAAATTTGCACCACCGCCCGTTGTGATGCCGATCGCGACATGACCTGTGTTGTGGCCTCGTGTGTGACGACCGACGCGCTGCCACGCGTGTGTTTTTAAGACTTGATTTTTTGTGTTCTTTATTGTATATTGTATCTTGTTTTTGTGTGATTATTGCTACGCTGTCCGAACTCAGTTCATGGACACTAGAAGTATGGGGGTTTGACACACCCTGGTTTTTCTTAAGTATAAGTGTCATTAGTGTCCCGAACTGAAATCGGCCTGCGGCAAAGAGCAATAATTCGCAGAATACGCTCTTTCTTGTTGCCAGGCGTTTAAGAAGCCCCGGGCTTCGGCCGCTGGAAGTCCATTTTTACGGAAAAGGGTAGCTCAGCACGGAGTTTTTTTGAATTTTTGTAGACAGTCGATGACGAGCTGCCGAGTCGGACGAGGTCGACGAAGTTGATGTGAGATGAACTGTTTGTTTGTTTTTTGTGTTTTGATTTGCATTGGATTTAATTTAAATTCGTTGTGTCATTTGTATTAAAACTTAAAGTAAATTCAGTTGCTAAGTAAATGTAAATGTAGAATCTAATTTTATGTGTTAAGATTTATATATTTGTGTAATGTGAAACCACTGCATCTTGAATGGATAATAAATAAGTTTTTAACCGGATCTGAAATGGTGTTTGTCTGAGATCAGCCCTTCCAGGACTCCGGATAACCAGCCGCTCGCCTCTCTTCGATCCGGGGAATTCTCATTTTTTTGACACCGCCCCGTACTTATGGGGCGGACAGGGTCTTCTGCAGACTTTTATTAATGAAAATTTAAGAATACCGTTGAGGCGTTAAGGGTGGGGTCGGATTTGTTGGTTGATGTTGTTGATTTGCAGTTTGAAGTGGGGGAAGCGCCTGCGATCCTGCGAGAGTCAGTGGGCTCCCGACCGTTCGATCCCTTCGATTACTATAAAACCACTATTTAACTTAAAAGTATGTAATTCTGTTGTGTCTAATGTCTTGTGAAACTGTAGCTAATTGCAAATAAATCAGATGAGTACGCGGATAAACGACCGGGGTTTTAATGGAAGACAAGGAAACGTTGTTTTCTCCTTTGTTTGTCTTTATCCCCAAAGGACGCGGGCCTTGAAGTGTGTTGAAGCCCGCACCCCGCTTCTCCCCGCTCCTATACCGTCATCCCTCGAGCGGCGAGCGAGACGGATGTGATTTGTGTCGTTTGTTTGTTCGTTTTCGCCCTACTCTCTCAAATCTTGTACGAAAAAGGAAAGCAATGATTATTTAAATTGATTTCGATGAATTTACACACAAAGGTCAACGCTCAGCCAAAGTGTAAATGAGGATAGAGGATAAATTTAATATCTTTTGGGCAAGCCATAATAGTAATGAAGGGATACAATTGAATTAAAACAATCGAAAATATGAGTAATTTTATTTAAATAGTCTTTCAAAATATTCGTGTAAAACTGATGTTATCCCAAGGATGCCTCTTCTGCAGCAAACGTTACAACATTATATACCGTCGATGATGTTATTTATTCTTGTGAAAATCTGACAGATAACATAAGTTATAAAGAGGTTGGGTTAGGTTACCCTTTTGAGAAAATTACTATGTATTATAACCGAGCTCAAGTACCTAGTTGAAAAGATGATGCACGACTTTGATGCACACATAAATTTAACACTTCTTTATGACTATAGTTAGAAGTATTAAAGTATTCTTTTGAGAATTGCGACAAATAATTAACGAGTTTTCGATGTTGAGTGATAAATATTTTGATTCAATAATTTATAAAAGCAGATTACCACTCGGTGTTTTTTGTGAATGTCCATTCCCAAAGAATGAATTGATTACGTAACATAATAAGTGCTGCCGCAGAAGATCTAAATACATAAAAAAGATTTTTTCCAGTACATACTATATAAAAACATTTTTCATATTCACGGTATTTATTCCTCTCAATTTATCTTAAAAACATAATTTTGTTGGATTGTTATTAAGAAAAAATTGTAAGTGTGCTAGAAACAAAAAAAACATTAGTTTTTTTGGTAATTGTAACACAAACGGTTGACCAACGACAAAATAGTTATGTATGTTACTTTTTGTTTGAGTTCTTCGTGAAATATTATATAATTCTCACCACTTGCTTTTTTACTACATTGAATATAACGGATGACCATATGATTGTATACCTAATATAAACAGAGATTGCAGGCAGGCCTCTAATGAGAAATAACTAACGGAGAATAATTGACGAAAAGAAATAGCGTAATTTAAGATTATTTACTTTTATAGAAAGTTATAAAATTTGACTACACTTTTAAGTCAAAAAAATTCTTTATAATATAAGTATAGAGAATATCAAATGATACAGAATTACATATTATTTTTTTGACTTTCTTACTCGATAAATATAATTAAAAAAGAAGATAGTCTCTTTTCTAGTGATTGTTTACGGCTGGTTATCTTTCTTGGTTCAATATAAATTGGACTAAAAATAGAATCGTTTAAATTAAACCAATGGCGTCGCGTTAAGCCAAACACCTTCGTCCTTTGTTAATGATCTTCAATGATCGGTTAAAATGTTTTTAAACGGAATCTCCAGATCGGAGATAATTCACAGGCGCTCGCTTAATCTCACAATCGTGAACTGCTTCGATAACTCAAGAATCAGGAAAGCGAGCGGAGAATTAACGGAGAAGACGAGGACATGGTCAGCAACGAGTAACTCCGCTGGACCAGACTCTTTCTTCTTCCGCATTGCTAATGATCGTTTTGTAACTGATGGAAACAATGGCAGAGCAATATATCATAGTGCAGTTCATGCCTCCATTAGAGTAGATTCATTTATATTTAATTTTAAAACTTCCGCCGCGCAGTGCAAATGTATTCAATCTAAAGCCTTTTTATTGCTCGTAAAGTGTTCTGAGAGATTCTGTCTTTAAGACAAGTTTGCGAGGGTATATGTTTGAGTTTCAACTCATTACGAATATCGTATAGTTTAGTATGTTATTAAATATTTAATGTAGCGCGAAATAGCATAAATATAGTAATATTTAAAGGAAACAAATTGTTATGTCAAATCGACTGTTTTGCTATCCAAAGAAGAGATCAATTATTCAATATAATCAGTCATTCATACGTATATCGCGATAAATATAAAGAATACAGAGGAATTTATTAAAACATAAGCGTTAAATAAAAAAGTTTCAGTAATAAATATCTTCCTATCAACCGTGCGGAACGAGTAAAAGCGTACATATCATTTGGTTGGCGTGAAATAATGAAGAATTTGTGAGCATTGTAAATACCGACTGTTCAAGTTTCACTTGAGACGTCTTGCGATCCCCTCTGCAAGATCAGCGGAAAATTAAGTTGGCAAAAGCTGCCACAGGTGTATTTAAAAGTTTAAGCCAGTCTTGCGATAAGGTTTACTTACTTACACCTTATACAAATAAAGACCAGGTGAGAATTCATAAAATAAACTTTATTTATTACTAGTGCCCTTGAAGTAAAACAAAAAAACTCAAATCAAGTAAGAGGTCGTGCCTTTACCTTAATTTGCGGATCAATTAGGCATACAATTTTGATTGAAAAAACTGTATTATAGAACAAACAAAAAAACTGTTATTTAATTGAATTTTCTTTTTCAATAAATACCACTTACTTAATAATACGCTGGTTATAAGCCGGTTCACAGATAAATCATTCATTAAACATTTTTTTTCCTGAATTGGTTGTGAAATTTCCAAGTACTACAACCGGGTTTAGTTAGTAGTGGTAAATACATTTTTATTGGTGGCTCAGTTATGCAAGTCTTAATACTAAGTAGAGATTATTTTTATTATAAACGGAAGACTGTGACCAGGGTGACATCTTGTATAACATGGCCAGTATTGCAAGCGACCACCGACGCCAACTTGAACTAAAATTGATATATTATTACGGCGTGCGGTGTTGGTATACCAACACATTTAGTTGGAACTCTATCCGCCGTACTTATCTATCGTTCGCTCTGGAGGCAAGAGTAAACATCGTGACGGCGGGGAATAAGTCACTCTTGCGGTGTCCCACATCGCAAGTCGAGCACTCTGGCCGAAGAGGGCGCTATAATAGCGAATGTTCGCGACTAACGTTTGTTACAAACTATGCAAAACTTTCAGAAATTGAAAACACTGGTAGTTTTTAGTCGCCCGGTATGTGTCAAAACTTTTTCAGCTTTTCTTATTACAAGAGATTTAGCACATGGCAGTATTTATTCCAGCAGATAACTTTACCCGCCCAAAATGCACAGAATAGAAAAAAATACACAGCTTTACGAATAATTGATGTTTTCAGCGATACAAATACATTAATTAATGAAATAATAAGATACAGAGAGTATACTAAGAAAATAAATTGAACATAAGAAAAATTACGCACAGAAGTATTCTGTAAACGTAAGCACATGCGTTAATATACGGAAGAGTCTATAATTCCTCATGATATCCAATATTTATCAATACCGAGCGACATGAGCTTCAACAAACAATTACTTAATATTCTTATTCATTTCCTACACTTTCCCGACATTGCAGCTGATTCTTCCTGACATAATAACGCTTTGTTGCCGAAGAACTGACGCACGTATTAGGAATCCCCAATTCGTACATTTAAAGCAAAAGACAAACGAAGAATAATAGTCTCCAACAGAATGAAATGAATTCATTCTATAAATACTGGCGCAAGTTCTTTCCACATTAAAAATCCATACTTGTATAGTATGCATACAAAGCAAGCAGAAAGTGTTTCACTAGCTTTGGCAGAGGCTCGCAACGAGTGTTCGAGCTTAAAAGCTCTGCAGGCTGTGACGTTTCCAAACTGCTACAAGGTACGTAATTCAAATGTTTTGTTTTAGTTTTGCGGTTTGTGTTATATTGTTGTAGTTTATAACGTAGATATGAAAATATCACAATTTCAGGTAGGCCTTTACATACGTATAGATGTGCGACACTTTAGCGTCTAAATTCAGCAAGTAAACTTTGGTAAATAATGTAAACATTTATAACAGTGTAAATGTATAATATCTATATGAGTGCACATACTATTTTAATTTTATGTTTGCTGCAGAAATAAGCTTTTATTTTATTTAATACTTATAATTGACAACGAAACATTCTCAACTTTTCAATTAATCTATATCTAATCTACTCATTTCAACAATTAAGTGAAAATATTAGTTTTATGAGTATTATCAGGTCACAGAAATGTATATAATTTTCTCAATATTAGAGCCTAAAAACAGCCACACCAAGGAATAATTCGTTAAAAAAGAAAGTGTTTTCAGGATACACATTACTGAGCAATCTTTTATTGAGATAACAATAAATATTGCAGCGCTTGTAGCAGAGTGGTCAACGCTTTATGGCGCGTGTCCACAGGTCTGAATTCCCGAACAACCAATCTCAGACAGGAATGTTTCAATCGATTTATAAATTCGCGTTTTAAGGCAAGGGTGTCTGTGATATTTACATTTCCATCTTACCCATCTGATTCTGAAAACGAGGCGTAGGAAAAGCGATTAGTAATTAACTAATAACTTCCTAGCGCCATCTTTTTTATCTCCTCTCTCCCGAAAACTAAGATTGAGAGACCGAATAACAAGTAATTCAAATACAATCAACTACGGTTGAGGTGTCCATATACTCCATATAGGGAGTGAACATGATTAATATATATATATTAAATAGATATCAGTGGACTATTGCAATAGCAGTTTTTGAAAAACTACAAGAAACATTTAGATGTAAAATTTTCTTTCAGGTGTAAGAGTTTGAGGTGTCTACGTTCAGTTAGTTTTTTTTTCAGTAACCATTTTCGTGAAAGAAAAACATTGTTTTTTACGAGAATGTTTTAAAAGGCGGGGGTCGATATAAAAACTACCGTGGCTTTTTACCACGTAAGAGGTCCACTGAGAAATAAGGCAAAGGGTTGGGATGTTGTATTATGTCTACATCAGTGTATTGGGTAGATACGTAATTTATGTTCACTGCGAGAACAATTTCACGCAATGTTTTGGCCGCAACGAATCTAAATGATACTTCAATCGTAAAATTATATAATCTCAATACCACTTTAATAGATTTGTGTTGGTATAAAATTGATATTTTTTATGTAAGGCGAATTTTTTTAGTAATTCATTTTATAACCAAATTCGCTCCCTATTCGGAGCATAAGGCCATCACGCGGTTTCTCCAAGCTTCTCTTTCCCACGTACTTTTTTTAGTAATAGGTGTATAAATTGAACAAATAATTACCTTTCATAAAACATTTTTTTTTATGCAATAATACTATTTTGTAGCTGTGCAATATATATACGTATTCAATATCTCAGTTGACAGTGCACACTAGTTGAAATTTGGTGGAAAAAGTAAAATAGGTACATGTTTGATTCATTACATCGTATTAAGTCTTTCATCAGAAGAGTCTCTGTGTTGTACATTATAATAAGTTGTTGATTATTTTAGAAATTGTGACACAATTTAGAATCTTTTTTACATTACAACAGTGGAAAAGTTCAAAGACTAAGATAACTAAAGGAAGGCGCACAGTTAAGATTATTTGATCGTATAATACCAAATAAAAATCGATGTGCAAATATTAATCGGGTGTGTTCCATCATATAGGCAGGCCATAACGTCGTCTTACAGGAAGGCTCCACCGAGTCACCGCCACTTACCAACGACGTCACAAAGTACTTTGGGCCGTATCAGTTACCTTTGTGATAAGGAGGCTTCGCTCTCTTTGACAAGAAAACGAAGGCGTCAAGTGTTATGTTTTTTCCTCTCTCTTATATTCTTAGAAACCTCGTATGGGTTTGCGCGTCTGAAATACCGAAGTGAGCGATAATATGTGTAACGTAATACAATAAAGCTTTAAGTATAAGATTTACACAAACTTATGTGAGATTACGCGGAAAGAAGAGAATATGCGTTTTAATAATAGCGACATTTATCTACCATATATAAGTAAAGCTTTTAAATGAAGAGAATATGTGGAAAAAGTAATGAAGTTATTAATTTAATGTTCCGATAATCTGCAGCAGCACGTTTTTAAAATAGTACGTATAATTATAGGTCTGTATTATCGACACATGAACGAATTTCCGATAGTTGAAGTTATCAAAATTCATTTACTTATTCGGCAAATTACGATCGTTCAATACGCTACTTGCTAATAAAAATTCTTCAACAACTCCTCAATATACAGTGTATACAAAACGTGGCTAATGCGAGTCTAATTAAAATGAATGTTTTTCAACCTTTTGGTAATGAAATGCAAACTCGATCGATGGTGTCGAAATGCTGGTGAATAAATAATAGTATTCAATCGTTATGAATCGCTTGTTGATTACAAAATATTTATGAACATAAACTAACAAGAAGAGATAAACTTTAACTTTTTGAAGCGGTTGTAGGAACCGTATTAATATTCTTGTCGTTTATAAATAGTTTAGTATTAAAAGGGTGCATAAAAGTCTAGCATCTGCGAGTTTAATCGATACTCTCAGTAAAATAAAAAATAAAATACACAGAATATACCGAGTCGACAAAGAATAATAAATCATTCTCTTGGTACGACCAGTAACAAGTGTAACGTTATGATTCAAATAAATTATTTGAAGAGCAATAGTAAACGAGGAAAGTCGTCATATATAATTCACAGGCGGCCCCCCGAGACACATCGCCCTGAAATAATAATGTCCCTGAAAGTCAAAAGTGTCGTCACAGCTTTCGCTAAGCTTTTCATGAAAAACATATTTCGGCAAGCGATTGCGTCAGATTAATACGCACCGAATGGAGATATCTCTTCGCAAAGATATTGCCGGGAATCCACCGCCGACTAAGTACAGTGGCAATTAATTTATTTGGGCCAGGGGGTATGCTTCATTGTAATATTACGAAAGAATCTTAATACAAATACAGCGGAGCACCGGCACAGATTGCTAGGATTTTTGTTCATATATTATTAGAACTAATAATTTAATCTGAAAAAATATCTGTTAATTTGAGATACGATGTAATTAACAAACGATGGTCGATATTAACGACTTGGTAAGAATCTTTCAATTCAGCCTATCTCCGTCCAATGCTGGTGTCCTCTCGTCATTTCTCGCATCTTCACTCTGCCCTATGCCACCTGTATACCATTGTCCAAATTACTTCTCTTGGTGTCATCCGTCCATTACATATTATATCCCTATGCTATGATTTAGCTCAGGTATGCCCCGCCCCCTTGGCGATTCTCGGTTGCACGGAAAAGGTTTCCAATCTTAGGATTGGACGATTTTCAAAATTGAATAACAGATTTTAATACAAAGGTGTCTGTGCCGTTTCGCTATTTTTCATCCACCATGCCAATCCAAGAAACAGAGGCGGGGGTAGAGAGAGAGAGAGATCAACCAACAACTAGTCTTTCCCTAACACCAAAGAAATTTCCTGGTTGAAATGGTTTATTATGAGTCCATGTTCTCTACATTGTGAGTGGCCATGTTATTAAATTGTATGATGTACAGTGCCTGAAAGCTATTTCATCATATATTACTATGTGAAATTTCTAAAATTTGTGAAATTACATCACTTTATAAACTATATAAAACGACTTACAAAATCGTCGATAATGGAAACGTGGCAATTTAATTGATTTTAACTTTAATTAGAAACGTTCATTTTCGAGTGAAAACAGTCTAGTGTTATTCTGTCCATGTGGTATTTTCGCGACCGAGGAATTTCGCACACGCCACTGTCATCATGGGTTTCATTTATGCGAGCTTTCGCGTAATTACAACGAGGAGGTTACGCCCTTCTAATTAGAAATAACCCGCGTTACACTATTAACACGTTTGATGAAGCATGCAAGACTATGTGAAACACAGTTAAGGCGAGTCCAGTCTGATCGCAGGATTAATATTTGTAATAAACACTATGTTCTACGGAATATGAACGGTTAACATAATAACTGTCTTGTATCGACACATAAGGAAGCTTTAAAATTAGATTAACACAGTAAGATCATACATTTAGTTAAAATACATAGATCAACGTATGAGGTTCAAATTGTGTATTAAAACGGTATTAAATGATTTGCTATAATTATTAAAATAGCAATATAATTGAAGACATTGACTGAGGGGGCTTGGTGGAATTTCAATATCAAATTTGGATTATTGAGATTTTGTACACTTTCATGTATTTTGTCACTAACGACCCGGGTTTCGCCTTTGGGCATCTTCAGGCATTCGAGCGCACGAATGCCTGAAGATGCCGAAAGGAGAAACCCGGTCGTTAGTGACAAAATACATGGAAGTGTACAAAATCTCAATAATCCAAATTTAAAATAGCAATGTTGTGCAGAGCAACGCTTCGAAGAAGTCTTACAATAAATATGCCGTACTATGCTAGAATGTAATGGTTTATGCAACAATAATGTTGTAGTAATTTCCTGAATATAACTTTCTATCGGCGTAATGCGTTAAAATTAACCGTAATATTAGATTAAAAAAAAACGTTTCAAATACATATTATTTGAGGAAATATTTTCTTATAATTTCTGACGACATTTTTGAACAAAGAAACTCTTTTCTCTAGACAGAAAGAAAACGGATTGTTCAAACACAGCCAACGTCTTATGTAAGCACTTACCGACATGAGTTGCAGTACCTGCAGTCGTAACTAGTCCGGTGGAAAGTTTTATCAATACACATTTACATGGCGGATTTTTCTTTGTAAAGATACAAAGACAAACCTTCTACACTTTCTGGACTCGTATTTTTGCTTCGAAGTATGAAGGTAATATGTCACACATTCAATATGTCAACTATTACGACATATGTACGATGTGAAAATACTACAAGAATTTATTTATACACTTATACTCGCAAAATAATGGTGTATATACTTTTATTTCCTGAATATTACTTTTTAATTTTCTTGTTAAATTTTAAGCTATAAAAAACGTCAGAAGATTTACGAGGATAAGGAATCGTATATTCAAGTTGAAATACCTACAAAACATGATGTTTAAAATTTTGTTTAGAAATTGCATTACATTTAATTTTGAAATGTAGAGCGCCGCAGCTAACAGTCACCTTAATTAACGAATTTCTTTTAAAAATACTCCGCAACGATATGAGATTCTTATAAAAAATAATCTCATGTTACAAATGAAATCAAGAAAAACTAGAAAATATCTTCCTTAATATGCCATGTATTTACTAATTAATATACCAACTATGTGAATATGTGATGTTGGGTGGGTGTAAATGTGTATGTTATTTTTTTCTAATTTGATGAAATACATTTGATGATGACCATTTGCTTACATAAATACGATCATAATTGAATTAATTATCCTAAAAATTATAAGAATACGTCGACTTCAATACTTAACAGCAACGTATGGCGCACTGATTTATTATTGTAGCCAGTAATAATGTTAATATTAGCTATGAATCGAAAAGGCGAGATTTTCTGAGAGAAAATAAAATAAGACGTACATGTGTTACGTCGCGTTATTCTGCTTTACGTACGTGTTATAGGTACGTGAGAATTTACGTTTTTCTTTGCCGTTTCATATTGGAAATGGCATTACTTCGCTCTGAGGATAAATCTCACAAGATGTTGTGACAGAAGCGAAATTAATACCGATGTGTTTTTTGATGCCCAAACCAATTTTACACTGCGAAGAAGGAAAGCTGTAAGTAACGACATTTCGTAAGTAAAATAAATTGCCATTAACGTCAACATGTATTATGAGTACTATACGGTTATTTTCTTTTTATATTAAACTTATAGTGCGATATTTTATATAAAAAACACCGCAATATTTATTTTAAGAATTAACTTTTTTAGCATTTGAAGTACGTGGTCAAAACGTCGAACACTTTAATCATAATAACGGGGCGTAGCTAGAGCGTTATATTTGTAAAATATCAGGAACAAAATTATTTTTGTTATTATCTTTCAGGTTATCTTAAATATATTTAAAGTTACTGAAGGTTTTATTCAATAGCATGCAAGCAAACATTTTTTTATCTATTACTGACAAGTTATTTAGTTTACTAGTCAACAAAATTAACAAGAATCATACCAAAAACAGAACATAAAATAATGGATTATCAATTATTAATTACAGCGACAGGAATTTTCAACTCAAGTTGCTGGATGATGACATAATCCAAAATCGGAACAAACCAGTTAATTAGTATTTTTAATTTTACTTTCTTTCTTAATATTGAACCCGAAATAACGAAAGTTAGTAGAGCTTTTCTGAATATAATAAGAAAATAGTGATGCATGCGACTCGCTGAATTGTGATTTTAAATCAATTACAATTTTAGAGACAGTTCACGATCTGTTAATTAATGAAAGATTAAAACGAGACGTTCAAATCGCTAATTTTAACCACAAAACAATATTTACTCTATTAAATTCAGTAATTCCAGCTTTGTGAGGCAATAAAAGCAGGTCTAGACTTGTACAGTTCAATGTTTTATTTTGAATATAATGCTAACGCTTTTTGAGTGAATTATACAGATAGAAAATGTTCTTACCATCGCTTAATTACTAATACCCAGGATAATGTTGAATTATGAGACAGGTGAGAATATTAAAGCTTTTCGCTCTGCGCGCTTTCAATGTTATCGAATTGAAATTAATGAGTGGATTATGTTATGTTAACGGTATTCCCTGGGCAGGGCAAAACCTCACCCCGTTCGAGACCGGAGAGTGAGTGCATTTTAATACAGTTCTGCCATTGAGAAGTGATGTATGAAGACGGAAGTGGTTTATATGGAATATAGATAATTCAGTGACATTACCAATACTTAAACGTTACAATGAATGTCATTTTGATATAAGATATAGAACGCCTTCCTATGAATGTCTGCGAGATAAAAATAATTTTACATTATTACATATTGTGATTTACATGTAATTTCAAAAGATGTAGTTCTAGATAAGTATCTAAAAGAGAATACGCTGTAACACGAATAAAATTTAAATCTTACGATAACGGATGTTTCTTATCAAGGATGCGAAACACTTGGCACACCTAGTTAATCATCCAGTAGAATAACAAAATAACCAATTCAATACTTATGATTGCTTAGGAAGCGGTGACGATGACAAGATAATATCCGACTTAGCAATCTGTTTTTTAAGATACCTCTTGAAATGAGTTGCTTTGTAATAATTGTCTCACATGAGTTTATTTTAATCAGTAAAAATGTAGCAAACTATTGTAAGCGAATGAAAAAAATCTCTTTCCTTTCAATCTATTACACATTCACACATTCAAGCTCCCCCCCCCACCTAATGATAACTGTCATTTTTATACAAACCTTGAGTGGAAGAGTGAAAACTACTTCCCAGCTCATATTACGTGGACACAACTACAAAAATAATAAGTGAGCAATAAATGCAGTTTGTCGTGTTGCAACAAGGCTTGGCTGATAATATTTATTCTGATGCATGCTCTGTGAAGGATAGTTCAGCGAAGGCAAATAAATAATCGAGGGAGTTTGCAATTAAAACAAGCTTTTTATTCAGCTACAACGGGACTTTAAAATAAACTCTCTGACTATGAATACGATTAATATACAACCACGCGCGCAAGAATGCCAACGCGGAATGAATATTGAATGATCGCTTTTCGAAAATTCCTGTTTTCAATAATACGGAATAGATTAATTATTTCTCGCAGGTAAGCTCGGAATTAATTATTTCACGTTGTAGATAGATTTCGACGTATGCGTTAGCGGCTTTATAAGATGGCGAAAAATTTTTATTTATTTTTTGTAACAGCTTTTTCACAAGCCTTTATCAGTATAACACATTCATATAAAGTATACAATTACCCTCCCCTTATCAACAATACAATTGCCACGATGAATAGGATGCAAATTAAAAAATGTATATGCCAGGAGGATGTTTTTGTTAAATTTCAAAATGATGGTAGATTTTTTTAATACTGCCTTTTATCGTAGTGTATTCAGTCATGTTTGGTTGATACCCTACACCCCTCAAATGTTTGAAATTGATATCACAGAACAAAAGAAAAGGATATTATTTCGGTCTTCGCGTGCATTATTGACACATCTCATGGTTTGATTAGCTGTGAGCGAGTTGTATTTTGAACATAAATATAATGTCTAAGTCTATATGATTTCGTCGTTAGTTTTAACGAATACTCTTCTTTTTAGAAGTTATAATTGAGAAAGTTATCGTCCGTTGAGTGCAGATCTAATTTAATCAGCGTTTTTCGATAATGTCGTGATATCCTGCTTTAGAAGGTAATTTATAAACTTTCGAAAGGGTTTCATATTATATTTAAATATATCATCGCCATTAAGCTTACGTTTTCTTATTTAGAAGAGAAAATGATTTCATTCAGAACTATGAAAACTGTTTGCGAAGGATTTTTTTGTACATGTCACATCTCTGGGATAAATAATATACATGGTCTTTAGCATATCGAATAAAAGACACTTAAAAGTGATATCTTTAAATCTTTACATAGCATACATTACAAAAAGCAACTTAAGTTAATTCTGTATTTAGTTGATGTTTTGAATTATAAGGTCTAAACAAGCAAAGGTAAGGAATCTATTATCGTCAATGACATTCAAATCTTCTGTAGTCAGATGAAATATAACAGCATATGTTGTCAACTCATAGAAACATTCCAAAAATCTTATTTCACCATACTTCAGAGTAAAGTAATCAAGTCTTGGGTTACTCTCCTAGGACACGCGGCAATCATTTGAAAGCTTTTAACGCTGCTGTGTTACTGGATTCGCAGTAAATCTGTAGCAGGTACAGCGTGATATTAAAATTTTTAAATATCTGAGGACGACGATTATTGCGAAATTGCATTTTGTTTCATAAATAAATACGTGTTATAAAAAAATTAATTTTATTTGTCAAGCAGGGACAATTATAATGCTGATACTAGGTACACCGATATTCGGTTTATACGAAGACAAAATGAGAATTCTACCATTCTTGAGAATGTCAAACCAGATCAATCTTTGAAGAATCGAGAACATGAATTGTTCATCCAAAGCGTAGAATAAGCCTGCCGATGTTGATAGGAAGAGCTTTCATAATTTTGGTTCGGATTTCGACATTTTGACACTTACGACACGACATCAATTTATATTCGTGTAATGCGTGTATGTACAATTTAAAAAAAGTAACAAAATAAACTTTGAATATTTTTTCGAAAAATGCGTGAGCACACTGTAATATACGCTGTAAGTTTTGACAGTATTTGACTGAAGCAGCGATATTATTATAAAAACCCCAGTTGGCAATATGGCCTTATGTAATGCGGTACGCCAACGCGGAATAAAATGCCCTCTGAATTGAATTAGCATACGGCAGAGATAGCATTTCGTTATTGTGGGGTCTTTCGGTTTTGCAGATGTTTGTCTTTGGCATATGACGCTGTGGCATGCTCGGGACGCACGCTAGCTGCACACCTTCGAAAGCAGATATAATCTGCCGTTTTTTCCGCCGCATGTTCAAGTGTCCTTCGAAATACTATAATAAAGCGTAAAACATGCGGCAATTTGTCTGAACTGAAGATGTTATTAGTTAAAAAAAGAGACGAGCCCTGATAATGATCTGTGAAGTTTATTTACAAAAAGTCGTAAGAACACAAAATTAAATCGTCAACAAAATATCTAAGCGGAATGGATCTTTTTAAATATAACTGAACATTACAAATGATAATATTTCTGTTGCTAAATATCAAATTTGTCAGCAAAGTAATATTATGAATGATATCACACCATGAAAGCGTCACACGTAAAAAAAGCTTATAAATATTATTTACATCCTTCGTGTATTTCCTTTAGACTTTAGACGATTGTAATGACAGTTTTATACAAATTGGAAATATTCAATAAATACAAGTGACAAGCAGTGTCACCTAATAAATTAAAGCAGCGATGCTGAACGGAACTAAACATTCATTAATGATTACAAATGAGGATATTGTAAATTTTAAAACAAATATTTGTAAAAATATATTACAAGCGTTTCGCCAAGAGTGAATATTTTCCACTCATCGTTAAGAGAAACGGGTTCAATTTTTTTTTTTTTAATAAATATATACCTACTACAATTTTATTTTATTTTTATAAACGTAACGATTTTATGCCAAGAACTGACAGTTAGCACCATCCAAGTAATCTTTTATAATATAATAGAACAGTTCAAGTTTGGGTTTAACATAATTGGATAGTATTATATTATGCGTTAGGATTAGTTATACGATTGCGACATGCAGTGAGCTAACTCAGATAACATACTGTGTCTTTATGACCCCCTTGGCACGGTGAGATAATTTCGGCGAGCACGTGGCGTGCGTCGCGGCGCTAGACGACTCGACTCCCACGCGATCAATTTCGGCTGGCGACTACACAAACGTTTTCTTCACTGACCGTGCAAACGGTTAGAAATAAATCAGACACGAAAGAAAGTAATTACTGACAAGATACCAATAAAATCATTTGGCGCAATATTGAGAAGACGTGATCGACGCGACTGTCATTGAATACCAACGACGAAGGCGATTTTCCTATTTTGATATATTATTAAGGATTGGAGTCCCGGGTAACTTTTACGATTCCGAGATTTAAAAAAAAAACTTCATGACAGGATAAATTATTATTAAAAAGAAATCAATTGAAACAAACTAGACATACATAGAAATATTCTACGTACATTGATTACGGATTAGATTCCTGTAAAATACTGGTTCTAAACGAAAACCTTTCAAATCTTTTTATACCAATATAATTCTAGCATCTTTATCATATGATGCTTTACAACAATCGTTGTGAAAATTCAATCTAAGAAGAAATTTTAATCATATTTTACCAATCAATGCGAAACATAACATTTTTATAGCTTCGCTCTGTCGTATTTATTGTAATTTTAAGGGGTTTTCAATATGATTTTAATTTCAGGTCAAGACAACAGCAAACGGAATCCCGGTAACACAACGCCTATTTATGCTACGCATGTTGTCTGTGGGATTTTAATATGAGAGATAAATTCCAGTATATGAACTGTTTGTTTTCGACAAGTTACTTAATCACACATATTCGTAAACTAACTAAGAACATTAATTGTTTTGGGAAGTTTTATCTTTCAAGGAAGTCTACAAGACATGAAGTGAGTCAAGATAAACTAGTGTAACAATATTGTTATTTAAACACGATCTCGTATATTTGAGAATTTCTATTTTTGCGACATTTGTTAACATTCAATGTAGTTACATGTTTTTCTGTCTTCCAAAGCCATATCTTTTTTGCTACATCAACAAATAGTGAGGTGTGTTTACATTAGAAGACTTATATATATATATTTATTTATTACTGTTGAATTGCCATTTAATTGGTAGAACGCTATCATAATAAGATAAAAATAGCAAAGAGTTTAGATCCACAATAACTTTTTTATAGCTACTTCTATTTACGTACTTGTCAGAAATATTCTGTTCTGATTAGGGAACCCAATCTCGGACCGTTTTTACGATCTCGGGATTTCGGGATTCAGAATTTCTCAATCCCGGGATCCCGGGATTGGTCATTAAATCTAACTTCATGTGTCACAATTGTACATTTAAAATTTTATTTGTGTCCATTATTACTTCAATTGGAATTTATACATGATTAAATATTTTTTGGGCATTGGAATGATTTTTTTGGTGATTTAAAATCAGACAGTAATTTACAAAAAAAGAGAAAAATATTTGAAAAAAGACATAATGATCAAAATAATTTTATTTTATTTATTGCATTATTATGGTAGGTTTTACCAAATTTATCCAAAAAGAGGACATGTCCTTCAATTTGAGATATTGCCCTCCATTCATTTAAGAAGCGGTCTTAATTTGTCCTCCATTTAAAATTATATAAAAAAGGCTGTTAGGAAATATGAGAAGGAAGGAAACTACAATAAATTCATTTTAATTCTATAGGTTTTGTAAAAAAACTATGTATGTACATGAAAAAACTTAAGTAAACGGCGTAGTTAATCAGGATGTTTTGATTTGATAGATGATTTTTTAGCATTTACAGTGAATCCCGAAATCCCGGGATTGTCTGAATCTCAATCCCGGGATCAAGGGATTGAATAATTGAGCGGGATCCCGGGATTGGAAGCCCTAGTTCTGATGATGGCGTGAAGCCGAAGAAGCAACAAGCTGATAAAATTCTTGTGGAACTAAATACTACGATATTTTTTATTTACTATATTTATCAAAAATTAAAAGAGAAGAATATCAATTTATGTAGATTGCGTTATTTTGTGCGAATTTTCAAGATATCGTTAAAGAGGTAACAAAACAGGAATTATTTCCGCAAAATTAATATCGGACAATGGCAATTTTCCATCCAAAAAAGCAATCTAAATTACCACAGTGCGGTGTAGCGGCGTATCGCTGGCAATAAAACACTGATTGGTTTTGTGACAAATAAAATAAAGCGGGGAAATGTCGAAAATATTGCTCGGGATTTATGTGCCACATTGTATATTTGGATTTTATTCCCATTTCGTTCAGGATATTTGACAGTTCGTCTCTGATTACTCCACCGACACATAAAACACAAATACATTTATATTTAGCTGTAATCAGAAGAATAGCTACAAGACATGTCAAATAGCAAAACTTTAAAAGTCAAAAGCTTATCCACTACTATACGTGGAAAAGTTTTGTTTAGCATGACTCAATGAGTGCACTAGTAATATCAGTCTGATAACTTGTGAAAAGTGGATATGTAAATTTCTGATTGAAGTATAGGTAGCCCTCGACTTACGACGATTCGCACTTATGACCAAAAGTTTTAAAAAACATTTTGTTTATTGGGTTTTATCATAGGAGCACAGTTGCTAACAGCTGATGCATACGTAAAGAAAGATCAGCAACAGCATTTTCATAATTATTTATATAAATATACATATTATGTACCATCGGCGTCGATGGGTTTATCTCTACCACACAACGTCAGTTGTATATTAGCAATAATATCTCGCTCGCACCCTTCACTTTACATTTGATTGAGCAAGGAAGAGAGAAACCTACGAGGATCGGCAGGTCAATTTGCGATAATATTGTGGTTGTCGTTAGACAATCTAAGATTTGAAAAGTGCGCTCTGATGTGTTAAAAGGTATCCGTACAATTTTTGGTTGCAGCTGCTTTATTTCCACAAATAAAGTGATGCCGCTAAAATGGATCTGATGCTAACAATATTTATTTTTTTATATTTTGTATGGAATTCGATTTACGACCGATTCGATTTACGACCAAAGTTCAGGAACGTATCTCGGTCGTAAGTAGAGGACAACCTGTACAGTTAGTTATAGACAGGGAATGGAGTCGTTCCCAAAATAAACCAACTGTGATGCACGTTTGCCTGATTGTGCGACTGTGTTACATCTAGCGAATCATTGAAGCGAACATTGAAATGACAGCAATTCAAATAAGCATTTACCTGTTTGAAAATCAAGTGTAATATGCTGTTCATAATATATTATCGATCAATTAAAATAGAAAATAATAAAAAAGGGATGGGTAATAAATCTACGACTCCGAATACACATATATGGTGTAATTATACCGATTTGTTTCGGAACGAGTTATTTGTGTACCATATTATAATTGCATATATTATGTCTTATTATTTCAGAGGGACCAAAGCATTGATTCGGAAATAGATATTCCGCAACGGCAGATAGGGAACAATACAAAAACTGAAGTAGACGTGTAGTCAACCCTACAAATTATATTTAGAATTTCGGTGATGATGAAACCTTCTATCTCTTCTCAATTAACAGCGCGGTCGTAAAGTTATATAAAGAGAGAGAAGTATTTGAATATTGTTATGAATATAATTGTGAGAAACAAATCAAAGATACGAAAATTATATCATTATAGAGGTATTTTGTAATGTATGTACTGCAGGGGTTAACAGAGTAGAAGAATTATGTCATATAAAAAATAGTTTCATAATGCACAATTAAGTATTTTAAGCGGAACAATGGAACTATGTCATAATAATATGTAAATTAAAAAAATTATGAACGCTACGAGTAACGATCGAGTCGGGAGAGGTAACAAAGGAAATACAATTTTGAAGTTTTCTTTTATATCAGTGGTTAAGTATTCTATCTGCTTCTTTCAATTTGTATTGTTTTGGTTAACATAGTGAGAAAATCACGAAAAAAAAATTAAAATTATATTTCATTGGAAGCAATATTTAATAATTGCTGTATATTTACATATTATTTGAGATATCTGTAATTATCTGAAAAAAGAAAAATTGTCAAAGAAAATCTTATCCGGAAAGAAGTAGGTACGTATGTATCACAACAAAGGGAGATATGATAAGCCTACTTTAAAAATACCCACATTTTCTTATGTCACACCTGAACGAAGATGGGTTAGAATAATGTCTTTTGCGACCCCTGTCAACCGTATCTTTATCACGGATGTGAAATCTGTTGTCCGACAAGGAGATCCAATTATCGCGGTCCCGTGCGAATTTAACAGAAATATATACGACGGGTTATACAAACTAACCAACAAGATGAAATTCTATTTGATATCAAGGAGAAAGGGGCAACAGCCCTTCGCATGTCTCTTTCCTTAAGCTATACAGAGATCCTTTCACGGAACACCAAAAGAGTTGGTGTTGTATTAGAAGGAGACAAACAAATTAACACTTCGTGAATATTCATAGATATGAGGTTTCCGAGGGTAGCACTGGCCGCAAATGGCCAACCGGAATGGCTGTCCCTGGAAAAGTCCTAAACAAACTTTGGCAAGAATAATGACAGGCCGGTCACGCGGAGCGGCCTGTTAGACTAAAATGGTCGCGACTTCTACTATAATGAAGCCAGATTTATAGTTGTGCGAAACAAAAGAGTGAGGAAAAAATGGCATCGTTAGCGAAGGATCTAGGTGGAAATATTGCGCCGCGTATAAGCGGGGGAAATTGATTGTTTTAAACGGTTTTTATTTATTTTTAGCTTATATTTGGAGCGATGGTCATTTGTTATGCGGATTTAGGGGGATACTTTCAGTTGAAAATAATTCATTTATAAACGATGGATGAACGGATTTGGAACACAACATAACTGACATTTCAATGCGCTCTGAATCATTAGAATTATTGATAGAATGTCTGCGGTGTTTTTCATGTTGGTTGCGAAAGTTTGTAAGCTACATGACATCAATCGAAACATTATCGATGCCTTTGAAATCTGGCGATGCAGGCGAATACTGATAATATATTTGACAGAACACAGAATCAACGTTTCAATACTGCAGTAGCTAGAAGTCAAGACATGGTCTCGGATAGTTTGCTAAAAGGTTAAAAAAGACAGTAACATGCGCCAACGAGGTGGAACGACCAGATGAAAGAAATCACTGAAAACCAACCGGTTTCCGACTTAAGACCGCAATTCTCAGTTATGAAGAATACGTCAATGAAGGAAAACACGAAAATTCTATCAATAAATGTTTCTATACTAGGAGTAATAATTGTTTTTTTAAAATAATTACTCTGTCAATTCAATTATTTCATAAAGTTATTTTTATTTAATGTTAGTTGTACAACACTATCTATTCTAACGTGATCAGGCACAAGATAATATCTAAACGGAATAAAAAAAGAATATTTTGGACGTAATATTTCTAAGTTATTATATAGGCAGAGCACAATGCAGTTTGTAAAATTAATTACCACGAAGTGACGCTTCATTCATCAGCGCTTTCGGGCTACCGTCGAAAGCTTTAAAAGTTTAGAAAATTATGTGGTTTCTTTGGACGAGACATCATCGCGTGTGGAGTTGTCGACTCGTCTACCTCCAACAATTTATATCCACGCTAGCTGAATATGTGTATATGTAGAGAAACCTATAACAGTATCAGTGGGAGCCGTGACTCTAATCTGAGAAAACAAAGCCCTTCAGTCATGTTTTACTACTGCGATGTGAAAACGAGGTTCTAAAAATACAGCGACAAAAGTTGTAAACGTCACTTGACACAGCTACTAAATCAAAGTTACTGTGGATGAGACTTTAGAAATGTGTTATTGCCCTTGAATAGCTATTTTGTTCCAAACAAAGACGAATGGAGTTCATAAAAGTTAAATCATCCACCGATCCACCTACCAAAGGTTGTCTAATGTTGTTTATTAATTTGACCGTCTTTCGATGAATACAAAAACTTTTAGTATTTCGAGAAAATAGCTGAAACGACTGGAATATTATGATTAGGTATGAACTGTGACATTTGCACAATCTGCTTTTATATACGACTTATTCAAAAAACGTTGCTTATGAGTATCTTAAAAATCTAATCGCCAAATATTGTTACCATTAAATTACAATCTCCTGTTACTTGTTAATTAAGAGGAGATGGGCAGTATTTTAAAATAATAAATTTAGCAGTAGCTTTAATTTAATGCTTATATAAAACAATTAATATGCAAATCAAAGAAAGATAGACAATAATACTGTGTTTTATATAAGGGATTATGGTAGCAAGAGAAGCATTCGGATATAATATATTCGTAGTATGTATACGAAAAATGAACCTGTTTATTCGAATTTTCCTCTTAAATAAAACTTTCTATTCCTTTTTTGAAGAACTTTTAGAGGAAATAAATGTCATTATGTACGTATATTCTGTCAAACACAAAATATATTTCCATGGTTTATGTAATTTTTATATACTATAGAATGCGAATAACAAAATATAATAGCATTGCTGATTTGACGTTTCCTTTACAGCATAAAAATTACAATTGAATGACATTTTTATTTGATCATAATCCTGTTTTGTACGCGCGCGCCCAACTGTGTTGCCATTAGGTACAATGAAAAATAATAAAATATTTTACAGTTATGAACTGGAATATTTTGATAGCTCGTGCTCTATGTGTGTGACTGCTTTAAGGTGGTACGACACGCCTGTCATATTATTTTGAGGAGGTAAAAAAACATTCTGTCTGACTTTGGCACGCGATGCTCTGTTCTGCAAACACTCCCAAATTTTATTTTACAGTTGCATTAATTAACTGACACGCATATCATAACAAAGAATACTTTACGAGGCAGATGAATTTGGGCAAGTGCCTTAAATGATACTACTTTTGACTTTGTAGACAGGCTTTTAGAAAATAGGCGAGTTGATTTATTATATCTGCGAAAATGTTCAAAACAATTATAAGTTTTCAACACGCTTGCAATAAGAAATTTTCAACAGCGATTCACACAAATATAGTATTATTTATATTGATCGATGTATAAATACTTGATGAACGAAATCAATCTTAATTTTTATGTGGAAATTTTAAAGTGCGGGATACATGATTCATAGACGACTTCGGATCAGGCAGTTGTAGTGTTACACTGAACAATCTACCTTTGTGGTCGCCTGTTCAGTATTTTGTATTAGCAAAAACTTTTTGCAATATGAGAAATTTTATAATAACGAGAATATAAAAGAAAGAGCGGATGGTACTGTACTACAAGAAATTACATCAATACTAATTAAATATGATATATATAATTATACTTAACAACTGTGTCGTAATAAAACAAAATACGTGTCATTTTTCGACATGCGTTTCAAATTGCAAAAGATAAGCTGAAGAAATGTGAGTATATATATTTTTAAATCTTTTAAGTATTTTGCGGAAATTTGCATATATTATATTATGATATGGAGTTCCTAAGACTTAGAGGCTGTTAACACTATTTTTATTATTTGTGTATACATCAAAATTTAATATAAACGCTTATTTTTTATGTTAGAAAATTCTCAGTAAGTTTTGAAATAATAATTACAAACCGAGGTCATTTTATTATCAGCGGTCATGATTGTTTATATTCTCTAGTCTAAATAATGGGTTGCCTTGCAAGTATAACATCTATTACGTAAACAAAATAAGATTTACCGAGTGATATTTTAGCAAATGGTTAGAATAAATCAACACCTCTGAGAAAACAAACGCTAACCCATCAACGTTTTCTGATTGTTCAAACAATCATTTCCCACCCACTTCAAAACGGTGTTTTAATAAATATATTAATCCATAGCCTTAGGCGTAATTTGCTTCACTAAATTAGAATAGTCCATTGATTTATAATGATTTCGTATTTCAACGCCAAACGCTAAAAAAAAAATCAAAGTTCAAAGCAGAAGAAAGCATTTTAGGATTATATCATAACAAAGGCAGCTATATTTATCATATCAGTACGACTCGAAACTGACATAAGGATACCTAGTTTGATTCTCTCTAATTAAAGCATACTAATGCATAGTAATTATGGTGCATGTTTAATGTACATTTTTTCATTATAAATATATTACTATACATTTAAATAACGGAGAAATGTAGACGAGTAGTAATTACCAATTCCTTTACAATTTTTTAATGATTTTACTGCGAAATTGCGTTGGGATGAATAAAAAAAATGTTTGAACGGGTTTCAGTTCCTACACCGCAGAAAGAAGATGAATATCAACAATGATAACGGAAATTAATAAACAGATAAGAACTTTAAAATGAATGATATGGCTAGATATAAATAATTCAGAGTAGTAAGTATTTTAAAAGCCAGTTGCGAACGGTACTGTCGATCCGTGGGCGAGCCCCCGTCCGGTGCGAGATAGGAACTAAACAACGAGCAGATGTCGGCGACGCGTACCAAAATAATATCACGTGAAAGATGGTCTCCCGTGAACTACTGACCCAACGCGGCTGTTTATACTTCATAAAACGATGGGATGAAACCATCAATGGGTTATAAATAAAAAATAAACTTTTAGATCAGTGAGATGATTTGAGTGGAGTATATTGAAGCGTAATGTATTGCAGGTGAATCGTGTTTTGAAACCAAATATTTAAATTGAAGTTGTCCACAACTTCTATTAAATTCATCAAAATACATAGATTTGTACACTAAGACCCAGCGCTACATATATATTAACCGAATACAAGCGACGGAAAGTGAGTGTGTTTTCACTCGCTATTCGTTTTCATTTATTAAAGAAACAATTAGAGTTTGGTGTGGCGTGAACGCTGTTGTTTGGCTATGTATAGCACTAGCCAAAAAGAAAACATTATTAAATGTATTTTTTAAACATACCAAATGATATCTAGCAGTTGTTATTTCAATTCAGTCTTTCCAATTTTTTTAGATACAAACATTTTTTGTCGTTTCAAATTGGTGGATTGATCAGTTGAAAATGCTTACAAGCTGAGTATTTTTTTCCGGAGATTCAATAGTAATAAATTATTCAATTTTATGTTGATTCAATAGGTAAGAACAATATGTTATATTTGACAACATTTGTAATTTTAAGATACATTTTCTGACACAGAATGTTAATTAACAACAAAAGCTACATATATGGTAATCAGTAGCACTTTCTTTTCCATTATGTTCCCAATATTTATCCAATTGTGTTAGATATTCTGCATACATCTATTCCAATTCAAATTTTGAATAGCAACGAAAGAGACATCAACATGTTTCGATTCTTTTTTAAGCGGCATCATGGACCACCAACAGTGAAATAACAGAAATAAATATATCGGTCAATTCGTAGACACGATAAATAAACGAAAAGAGGAAAAAAGATTTTGCGAAATCTCAAAATGATATATAGTCTGATATTTGGACTGTTACGTTTTAATGGGGCATAAATAATGACAATTGAATAGAAAGTTGCATAATATAGCTAAGCCAAATAGGTTTTTTTATATGAAATCTTGTTATCATGCCAATTCGGAAAGAAGATATATTATCATTTCTAAAGGAAAGATTTTCACAAAAAGTATCGATATATTTTATAGTATAGAATTTATTTCATGGTGTGTCTAATACTCAGCTCTTTCTTAATCAGTTGAAGGTGGTGTAAAATTTCCGAGGTTATTTAATTTTCTTAACTCTTGTCTATTGTATTAATTAAATTCATTACATATTTTTATTATTTTTTCATTAAAAACTTTTCAATAATTTATGTATAATACATTATATTAAAAATAGTATTCAATTTACGATTAATTTCAATACAATGAACTTTTTTATTTCATAAATTTTACATTGCCAAATTTCTTATTTTTACTTCAAAATTCTTACCAGCTAAGTGAAATCTGTCGTGGGGATTATATAAATTGTTTAAAAAATACTATACGTCATGTGTTTTAAAATCGTTTAATTTGTCTCTGTTTTAATACGTAAGAAGAATAAAAAAAAACAATGATCGCTAAATTACAATTCCTGCTTGTATTGAGAAAGAAGAGATTTTTATTGATAACTCCAGAAAAAACCAGAGAGTAATTATTTAATACAAAAAAACATAAATTTATATCAAGTATTGTCTATATTACTAGCAAATAAAATAAAACCTGACATTTACAAACAAAACATAATAAATCGACGTAAAGACAATAATTTACGACTAAGCTCAAGTCGACGTTGGAATACGAATCCATATTTACAATGTGAAGTACACAAGTTCATTATATATCAATGAATAGAAATAATAAGAGAATATATAGAATGCTTTGTAAGTTCGACAAAATGAAACTATTGCCGTTTCTCAAATATAAAAGGCTAATAGATGTTCAGGCTTTGTATGTATTTATTTGTATGATCTATTCTGAATAGATATGAGGAATGAGTCACTTCAATTCGTTTATTCGAGTTGTATAAAACATAGAAACTAAATATAATTTAAGACATCGACTGAGGGTGTTTGATGGAATTTCAATATCAAATTTTAGTTATTGAGATGTTGTACACTTCCATGTATTTGTCACTAACGACCTGGGTTTCGCCTATCGGCATCTTCAGGTATTCGAGCGCACGAATGAACTCGAACTGTCAGTTCACCCCATATCACCCCAGACACCTTCTCTAAGTCGATGATCGTTTGCAGACTGACTACTAACTGTTGTCAAACATACGCGCATTTTGCACCACACCGTACTAATTCTCAAAGCACGCGCACACTTATTGCAAAAGACTTTTCTGTGGAAATATTTAACATATAATGAATATTACAGAAATGGTATCAATGTATTTAACTTTTTTCTTTACGTTTCAATCATAATAAATGACAGTACATAAGATGAGAATAATTACAGTAATATGTCTATAAATTTCTTGGTAAAATGGTTTCTACAATGAGAATAACATAAATACGATGCTATTTTAAGTTTACATAATTATCTTTGTAGGACTTAACATACATATTCCCTCAAAAGAACAAGATATAGGTATGTTATGTTTGTACTTAACAAACATATTTGAAAGGGCAAGTATTTACGGACCCGGTAATGTCTAAACATAGGATTTAAATATAAACACCAACAAAGAGTTGGGGTGTATCCATCTTTCGGGTTGTGAACATTAACATATTACCGCTGGTAAATTTATTTATTTTTGTGAGTAAATTGAAACGATATTTTAAAAAATAAAACACGATTCATTTGTACTACTTCCACATATTTATAATGATCAGGACCGGTTTCGAAACCGGTTCTGATCATCATAAATATGTGGAAGCAGTACACAATGAAGTGTGTTTTATTTTTTAAAATATAATGTCTTTCCACCAAGAATTGACAGCTAACACCTTAAAAGTGAAACGATATTATTATAAATTGGACTATTACTGTCTGATTCTCTGTAAATATGTTAGTCGTGCCGTAAAAAAAGAAAACTTATCACCTGGGAAGGCGGTGGGGTGTTTCGAATTTTTGTATTTATAACAGAGGTTTTATCTTTAGATTAATTATATTTGCTTCTGCATTATGTATGTAAAATTCATGTGAATACAGGCATCAACAAACATCTAAGGAAATTCGTCTGGAAGGAGCGATGAGCCTTATAACCCGACAACTTAATCGTTAAATCTGAACTCTCTGATGATACAATGCTGTGCCTACAACCTGCATGTTTCAGAGGTAAGGTAAAGTATCTCAAGGGTCTGCGGCCGTTATTTGGTTGGAAACTTTGATAAGATAAGTAAGTCAAACAAAACCTAGGCACACAAAAGAAACACTTTTATCAGGGCTGTCAGTCTCACAGGAAATATAAGTCGTTCAAATTTGTTACCTCATCATCATTCGTGTTCTTCGGGATAAAGTATGATCTCCATCGCAAGAAAAGGTCGGCTGTTGAGTAGCGATCCTGCACTGGCGTACCGGAATCGACATTTCGTCAACGAAACCATTCGTTTATTTATTTAAAAGAATATATACGTATTCATTTTTGGTAGCAATATGCAACTTCGAATTAAATATGTTAAGTAATAATTGCACACTTCTGAAATAGGAAACGTATGAGTGGTCGCTTTAAAAGGAAACGATGCAAAGAAAATTTAATCAGTAGTAGATTTATTAAAGAAATAATAATAATTAGTAAAAATAATAAAGACATATGTTTGTGTAGGCTTTAGATAATTTTAATAGTGTATAAACTCTATGATTCATTATTTTACATGTGTTGTGCTTTAGAAATACATTGTCTATCTGTAAATTCAATAATATAACCACACCACTGAGCAGCAGATCACCGAGAAGAGATTCTGATGCTGATAGCTTTGTCGATTTGATCCGTTTTGGGGTTTGAACGAAAATAAATGTGTTTTGTGTGAATCGAAGACGCGTGTAATAAATAACAATAAAGCCAGGGGTGTAGTAAGGATATGTATTATGAGTGTTTTCACTACAATGAAGATAACATAGTCTTATATTTCGAAGGTTTATTCAGAAATTTAATTAACCAAAAGATATCATTCTCGGTACATAAAGCGGACGATAGTCTTAAAGAAATATCAATTCATCAATGTATTTAACTATCGAATAATGTTTACCCATTTCAATAGAAATGTCGCAAGACAAAATTTGATGCTGAAAGTAATGAGTTTAAAAGAAAATAAAACGACTATTAATAACTACTATGGGCATAATTTGTTGTTTATGAAGTGTTACCGCGTGGATATTATTAAGACGTTTTTGCGAATTAATAATAATTTTCAAATCTCAATAATTTCAAAAGTATCAAGTGTGTGTGAGTTAAAAAATTATATTAGAACCTAAACGAAATCCTAAGTTTGAGCCAACTTTAGGCACGAAAAGATTTTTAACGTAAGAATATTGTGCGCAATTATAGTATACCATTATAGTATGCAATACATGAAATATAAGATACGCTAGATAAATTTCAAAGCAAAACATTTATTTTGCCTGGATGTTTAAAGGGCAGCAAGTCGGATAAATAAACAATTTGGCACTGCTAACACGGGCCTGTAAATGTTTTCTATTTCAGATTTCTTTTTATTTAATTGCATTCTCTTAACGACTTTTGAAACCGAGTTGATTTCTAGTTGGGCAAATCTTTGGTAAGATTTTTATCATTTAGTTGCCTTTTCCTCAACATGTCACATTTGTTTACTCGTAGTACAGATGGGGCACAAGTTAAGTGAACTTAGGGTGTGTTTAGTTAGTTTGGTGAGTGCAGCTGCTTCCCAGCGGGTAGTCTCAGGTTACAAGGGAGTTGCACAGTAAATCTTTAAACTCTCAAATAAAGATCAATGATACCTATGGATTCACTTCGGGTCATAGTGACATTTCACAAATACCTTCACCTTCCATACCAACGCGGAGATTTCGAAGGGGATAAAAGTATAGGCTTCCATAGACGATTTTGAACATATCAGGAAAGTACGCTTTTAGTTTTGGCGGTTTTCATAAATTGATAAATGTACCAATTTAAGATATCGACTGAGGATGCTTGATGGAATTTAAATATCAAAATAGAATCAAATTTGAATTGTTGAGATTTTATATTCAAATGATTCAAATTTGTAATTCAAATTACATCAAACACCATTCGGCCGATATCTTAAATTATAACAAAATTGAATCATTTAAATTTTGAAAACTTCCAATGGTCACTAACAACCCGGGTTTCGCCCCTCGATGTTCAGGCATTCAAGTGCGCGGCGCCGGCATGCATGGAAGTATATACAATTTAAGAGTCAAATTTAATAATTTTATCAATCCTCACGTGAGACTATATATCAAAATGCAACCAAATTCTCAATTTTCTTTTTTACCATGTCCGATCCATATGCTCCACATATGGACTCCTAATGGAGGTATCTCAACGGAAGATTTGTTACAAGAACTGCTTGTTACTCAGTCGCTCAACCTGTCTAGAAATTCGAAGGATAGGACTAGTGGCTAGGACAGGACTAGTGGTTATCTAATCGCTCTCGCTACGCCCCGTTTTTAGGATCGGAAGGGTGGGAGGTTATTCTAGACATCGCGAGCATCCATGCCTACGAACATAACTCGATTGGAAAATCAATGTATGAGACTGTCCGTGCCGGGATTGAACATCCGAAACCGAAGCCAATGACGTTGACCACTGCCCCACGGACCCGATGAAATAACATAGTTCGTAAAAAGAGAAAAGGGTAAGAAAATCAAACAAAATAATGTTATTGAATTATTAATATAGACAGATAAAAATATAAAACATATTCACTGTCTGAAATAGCAATTTGAAAACAGAACGAAAACACAAATCTTAAAAGTTCTTTGACCTGTACATACAATAGGCGGTAGAAGCTACCTTAAAAAAAGCGCTGGGATAAAAGTTTAGCTTATACAAAGCTCGGTCCCGCAAAATTAGCAAACAGCAATGTATCTTTGTTTTGTACGTTGCGTGTTTCGAATGTGGAATCGATTAGCAATACGCGGCAGGCCAAATCCATGGGCGCCATTTAAAATGGTCTTTTGTATGCAGGACACTGAAACAAACACGCCGTAATAAACAAATCGTTGTAATTGCCACGAGGATGCGATTGACTGATGACTTCGTATGTAAAATTGCTGATGGATCAATGGCTAATTTTGACCGTCCTTGGACATGTCACATTGATGAAGTTGTCGCAAATTATTTGCATGCTAAACGCTAAAAAGAAATAGACGGCTAATAAATCGCTGTTTTTACCAAGAGGATGTGAAACGGATAATATCTAGCTAATTTGCATACTTATGATAGGTATCTTATAAATAATGGTGAAATCGTGAAACAAGCGAAACTAAATTGAACTGTCAAAATTTTAGACAGACTTATTTGAATAATAAAATAATACATTTATTAAAACTGGTGTGGCTCCTGTGAAAATGGTCGCAAGGAAAAACAAATAAGCAACATTTGTATGTAACAAATAATACATAATATGAAATTACAGAACGATTTTCGGTGAAATATTTAATCTCAATGATCGCCATCTTCAGCAATGAAATAAAGGAAATAATATTGTCTTTAAATTAATAAAAACAGTATAATGAAAATATCCGATATTATTATTTTATTGGGAGAAATGGGTAGTTATTATTACAAGGTAATGGTTGAATGGGAAATTATAAAATTTCGTAAGAAAGAAAACCTTGTTAATCAACGATGGACGCAGTAAAACTTCAGACATGTATTTACATTTCGTTAACGGTTTTGATTGCATTTTACGATCCAACTTTTAGTAAGTACGGTCGCAGGAATCGAGCTATCAAAGTATGCATTAAGTTGCTCAACTCGTTTTACTATTCATACTCTAATCATTAGTCTCTTTGTGACGATGATTAACATAAAAATGAGTTGCATTTCTTGCGTACTCGATAATTTTACTGCGACGCAAAAGTGGAAAACAATGTGCAAAGATACGAATATTAAAATGTTTGCATATGATTATGGTCGGGTGGATAAAATTATCGTAACGAAATCTTTGACCTAAGTTAACAATACTGCCCCACGGCACAAATCAATTGTTTGCATGCTAAAAACAAACTTTTTTCAATATACACTGACTTCCACGTGAATAAATTTCAGGTTTCAGCTAGCAAACGCCGGAAGGCAGTTTTTTTCGATGCATTTTGTTTTCAAAAGTTGCCAAACAAGATTTAAAAGCCGGACTAACTCTATTGCAATTTTTCTGATATTAATATTGAATGTTATTTAATATATGTGATAGATAATTGAATATGATTTCAAAATAGAAATCCCGTCGTGAATGTTTTAGATTTAGAAGAGATATTGAAGTTTTTTATTGTGTTTTGCAATCAATATAAAAATTACATATTATAGTGTGCGAAATATTAATGCTTTATTTAATATAGTTATATGTTAACGGAGTTATTAAAGTATGAAAAAACACTGCTTAAGAAGTTAATTGTACAAATGCACGTGACTTTGAATAAAGCCTTTTGAGACGCAAAAAAAGTACAAAGAACTCACTCTTAGTAAACTTTCCGAGATCTTACTGGATTAAACGTGCTTTATGAATTAAATGAAGTAGCAATGTGAGGTATATTCGTAACTCTTTTTTTAAAGAAAATCTTAAGTAGTTTACTGTGAATAAAAAGAATTAAATCAGTCTTTCAAGTTGAAGTTTCGGATTATCGCCGACACAGCTAAGCATTGTAAAGGTACTATTTTAATCGTTAAGTGATAAGCAATTTTGCAGGTAATTGAAAGGATACTTGTAAGTTTTACTTGTGTGTTGTGTTTTTAGTATACAATAGCGATGTCGATTATAAATGTTCCGATTAATTATTTTAATGATTTGGGGTCTCAGATAAAAATGTTACATTACACGAGATTACAATCTTATACTTTTGTTGTTGCAATGTCTTTAACAAAGTTCAAACAATCACGCCCACGGACATTAATATCAATAAAGTCGTTGTATGTAACGGATTCTGTATTAATTGAATGCCGCCTACAACCTTGTACAATTTATGGGGACAAAGTAAACCTATTTCTTTCCGAATTGGGTAGTGAGAGGGCCTAATTAACAGGTACAATATTATTGGAATTCATTAAACGTATTTGCATTTAACCAAGAAAACTACAATACATAGAATACACATGCCGTTTGATGGTTTGTCGCACGTCATACATACCTCACTATTTTTATAAAATTCATTTATGGAAAACTTCACTGCCTTATATATCAATTTATTGTATCATTAAAATAAACGCATTCGGAAAGCCTACTTTATTGTATAACTAGGTTTTAATGAAAAATCCATTTATACGTTATATAGATTTTTTACTGTATTGCAATATTTGTACTTTGAAATTGCAATTTAAAGATTATAGCATTATAGTTGCGAAAAACAAAAAATCAGGATTTTCAAATTAAACGTATATTTGAGAACGAGCGCTTTTGGCAACGTGTTCAGAAAAACAAAACATTCAATTCGAATCGTGAGGTTATTTTTCATTGAAAATAAATACAATTATAAAAGCTTGTTCATACAGAAGTTTGGAACTGGTTGCTGGATGCGCGGTGCTTGTTTTACTTACATTACTTAGCACTTATTCCTCGAACATTGACGTTCCTGGTAGGGTTTACTTGATTATGCTGTCCTGTTAAGCACAGTTTTAGTAGTCACTATAGGACGATTGTCAGGAGACTAATTTTGGGTTCGGTAAATTTTCGCTTTAATTGTAAAATGTAGTAAATTTGGATATACATTGTGCTAAAGGGGGCTGTATTTTGACCTTCTAATTCACAATGGTAGACGTTTAATCTGTGTCACTATAATAAATAAGATATGAGGAAATCTGTTTCAATAAATTAAAATTATTTTTAATTTGATGTGGCGTGTCAAAAAATCTTAAATGTCATTAACCATAAATTATTCATAAATAAGTTGCCCTTTTTCCCATGATTAATTTGTAGAAATTCACATTTAACTATTTAAATCCATTTTTCATCCGAGATAACTAACTATTTGAATTCGAGTAACTACGCCACTGTTTACAACTCGACATAATTTAATCTACAGTTGCAAGTGGCATTATGAACTCGCTGAGAGGAAGCAAATAGAGGCAATGTATTTATAAGGTCAGAAAAACGAAAAGTTCTAACGTGCCATGCAACTTCGAGTCAAATAACCGGTTCGTCAGACAATAGCGAATTTACTGTGTGGTTTGGTCCTATGAAAACGACCCGAAATTTCAATAAAAACGAAGTGAGAGGTGAAAATTATTATTTGTATCGATTGTGTTATCGACCATGATTTTAATACTTTTTTCTTATTGATTTATAAAAAATCGTGACTATTCATTTACCACCATTTCTTACTTGCGTGTTATTACATTATATATTATATCAATCATTATTATTTTATTATAAAATTAAAATTGGTTAATTCTTTATTCCACTGGTTTACCAAAGTTACCAATTTTAATTTTATATAAAAAATAAATTTCCACAAGTTACCGCCGAATCCATAGAAAAAATTATTATTTTGGTTATTACTTTCAATATAATATGTTTTTTATTCAGTAATTAGAATCGATACCATCACACATATATATAATTTAAGACATCGACTAAGGGTTTTTGACGGAATTTCAATATCAACTTTGAATTGTTGAGATTTTGTACATTTTCATGTATTTTGTCACTAATGACCCGAATTCGAGTCTGCCAGTTCGAGTCCATTTATGTGTTTGAATGCCTGAAGATGCCGAAATGCGAAACCCGGGTCGTTAGTGAAAAAATACATGGAAATGTACAAAATCTCACAATTGAAATTTTACATATATATATTTAATAATCAACCTGGCAATGCTTCTTAAATGAGGGTTGCTCTCATAATGAGTAACACAAAAAGTGACATTTATAATTCTTATTTTATGTATTAATAATAACGTTTCACTGATTTTATTTTCTAATTTCGAAAGAGCTTTCGGCACATTACCTTTTACTGCAGCAGTGAATTGTGCGTAAATGTGGAAAATCTAATAACTAAATTTCATAGTAAGATTTGCCGTGTGTGTATAAAATATACTTAATAGAACGACAGTAAAGAAGTTCGCGAATTTTGTGAACGTTAAACAGGCAAAATGGTGACGAGATAAGAATGCGGCAGACTAGAGCACAGAAGTTAAGTCATAATAATAGTAAGCGATTTTTGGTATAACGAATCTCAATTTTATAATTCTAAGAAGTCAATGAACGAAGGATAAGCTATCGTTAGATTTTCTCTTTGTACATTTAAAAAATCCATTAGCAGTATCATTTTGTTTAACTAGATAACGAAGTCTCCTAAATTAAGCATCTGGAATACTACTGGGCATGTAGATAATTAAACGCAACTTCATTATGTGGCATGATATGATTCATTAACGATGCCTATTATTGAATGTGCATTTTTTTTGTTTTTAAACCATATCCACTCCCTATTCGGAGCAGATGATCATCACGCGGTTCCTCCAAGCTTCTCTGTCCTCATCCTATGAATGGTCATCAGCGGCTTTCCTGGGCGACGGAATTCATCCGGTTGGTAGAAGAGACAGACAGGATTCAGGCTCCGCTGGGACATCCTCAGCACGTAATAAGAGGCTGGTACGTCCGCTCTCTCACCTCCGAGTGCATTATTAGTATAGTTTAATAAAAATATTCTATTATAGGTATTACAACCGGAAACCAGTAGTCAAATTTTCATTTAATTGAATAATTTCCACTGTCGATACACTCTTAGATTTGCTATTAGGTATAAATTGACCGAAAGGTTCACCGCAGAAGAAAAACAGTTTTTTCTATCACATGATATAAATGTATGACCTCGCCTGCTGTTGTAATACTATGGAATTTCCCGGGCATGTCTGAGTTTTCCACAGTGCAGGCCTATAAAGATTAACGTAGCTGTAAGTTAATTAAGTAATAAAGTAAACAGACACAATAAATTAATGCTTCAAGTAAGCATACTTTTAGAAAGATATATAATGAGTAAACAGTAGACCATTGTTCATCATAATGTCTGCAGTTAATAAATAAATGCGGCATGGTTTTGAAAGGTTAAATGAAATAATTAGGTAATAATTCCTTTGTTAACAATTGCCACCATTTAACGACATTCGAGTAATAATATTTATGACGTATTTAAATGTACGTTTATCTTTCAAATGTTATATATTTTACTAGCATAAGTAGTTTATTACTTATTTAATCGTTAAGCAAGAAATAACAGTGAAAATATAAAAACATACAATAATACACTAATTCTGTGAAAATAATATCAACTCCTAATTATTATTAAATTGTTTAATATATTGTTGAAGTAGAATTATTTCACGCTATTGGAGATTTAATCATATGCGAATTTTGTTTGATGATGGAATAAGTATTTTTGATCATGATCGATTTATAAATATTGATCAGCGTTCTTGTTTAGAATTAAAATAATAATAATGTATTTATTTTGAATACCATACACATTTATGTAATAATGTATGTATAGAGTATATTGCCAGAAAATTTATTCGTACTTCATCAATTTCATGAAATAGACTTGGAAGCGGCTGAAATGAATATCAACATAATATAATTTATCCAAATTCTAATTGACCAAGACCGCTTTTAACATCAAATTATTTTTAAGAATTCCGACTATAGAATTAATGGTAGAGAAGTTCGCGGTGGGTATGTATTCGACCACGTAGCAGAAAAAACGATCACGATGACTTCACAAGTTGGCAAGTATTGGACTCGGGTCATGTGATGAATATTAATTACGTTTTAAATAAAACCTCCGCCCCCATCTCCGGGAACGCAAGCCTTCGTACAACCCCGGCACAGCCCCTGACGCCTACCCAGCGTGACGTCATGAAATCTGTGAAAAATTGACAAAGCAAAATATTTTAATGCCGCCTACCTTCACGGCCAGTGATACGAGCGGTTTTAGTATAAACACATATACAGTATATGTATAACGCACGTACACAAAATATTTTGCTCTTTGAGCTTTGTTGACCCGCCCACCCTTTTTTCTAAGTGAATTCAGTGCGTATATACGATGAAGGTGTACGATAAATAATAATCCGTAACTTTTTATAAATCGAATATGATTTGATTAAATAATTTATGCCATGGATGATGTAACAAAGATTTTGATTGTAAATCGACGTATGTAAAAAAAAGCAATTTCATATTTGAAATTCATTAAAATCAAGGAAATCAAAATAATTTCCAGTTTAGCACAGCTTAGTCACGCGAAGAATTGCAAATTTAAAACAATAACAAATAGAAAATTGTTTTTATGTTTTTGGAAATTGCAAAGAAAACGTTTGTCTGGTGTTTCAAGAAAAGCTGTACAAAAGACAAAATCTCTATTTAAGTATGAAACAATAACCGAGCAACAATAAAGCATTAAATTTTGTCGAAAGCCCATAAAACGTAACAAATATAAGCGTATAATCGAGTTTACTGCATCTTTATCAAATTACCAAACCCAAAGCGTCGCGTTTAAGCACCGCTGCCACGATAAGTCACGTAGGACTATTTCTTTTTTTAATTTTGAAAATGTGTTCACTTCTTATGAAAAGCAGACGTGCCGTAACAGAGGTTAATAGCACCGAAATTAAACGCGCAATCAGCACAAAGTAAGCGCCAAAAGCAAACTGCGATCGTGAACGATCGGATTTACCTCCCACGACCACAAAGATATCGGTATGGTAGTTCTCATAAGGGATGAGCATCTAGGCATTTTGGTGATGCGTTTTTGGTGCTAACTGAATAACACAATGCTTGCAATGTGAAGCAAAAATCATCTAACGCGTGTCACAATTCTATGGAAGATTGAGATGAATAAAAATATGTACGTGTCAGTTTGACATGATGAAATGATTCAAAGTGGCATATCTCATCGAATTTACTAAGGCATCTTTTGTACTTAAGGCCGACAGTACGTAAAATAAACACTACACTATAGCTTTATATACATGACCAGTGAGCATTCCATAAGATGATGAAGAATATTATGTGATTAAAAGATATCTGAGGTATGTAATATGATGATTTGACGCATGATAAATCATCAGCTGGCACTCGTTAAAACATCTGACGCGGTGGTCTTACGCACTGCATCAAATAACATTGTTACTCTTGGCATGTGTAATATTAACAGGATGCTTTTCAAAATTTTAGAAATTATATTGACCGTTGAATCCGAATTCCGTTATATCGAGGTTTAACTTGTATTATACGTATCTGTAAGACCGCAGTCTTCACCGATTTACTGGGTTCATATTCTATGAATCGTCTCATAGGAATATCTGTCTATCGTGATGAAAACACCGCCGGCTACGAAAACTTTCTCCGTTCAAAAGATAAGCAAGTCGAAATTTTAAGGTCAAATTAATCCGTACGCAGGCTTTATAGTGGGCCTCAGACCTCAAAAGATCCTTTGTTGAGTTTGAACGATTTCGAAAACAATTTATTGGATGTTCGTATCTCGGTGGAATTTATTAACATACGCGGATTCCGGCTACAAATAACTTTAAATAATATTTTGATAAACTATGTTTACCCATTCAGCAACACAAGAAATTCTACTAAAAGGCATTCGTTTTAGATTCCTGTTTACAAAAACTTATCACGTAATTTTGTAAGCGTAAGAATGTTGTTTGTTTTTAAAAATAGTTTTCAGAAGAATTATTTGAACATATTACGAAGAACTATGTATCGCAAATATTTCATAATTGTTATTATAAAAATAACAGGACTGATTTCGCTGGAACCTTGCCTGGTGAAAATGCTTAAATGTTGAAATTTAACTGTCATTTTTTTAAATAAAATTGCGGTATATGAACGATATATACTTTTTCATTTTATCTTATGATGTATTTCAAATAAGAATAAACAGACAACAATAATAAATTTACAAAATGATAATATAATGCAACTTTAGTATCTACTAAAAGCGTGTTTTAGTACAGTAAAACAACTATTTTGTAATAAAATACGAAAATGTGGTAGACATTTTTTATGATAATAAATCTTTTACAGTGTTTGAATAAAAGCACTTAATTATTATATAACTTTACTGAAAAAATTTCCAGCAATAGCCGGAATAATACAATTATATAGAACGGCATGAGCAGTCTAGCGTAAGGAATTTTTTATTTGACAAAACATTTCAAATTTAATAACATATTCGGCCAAATATCAATCGAGTTTACTGATACGCAGTGAATTGATACTGGGTATATTTTTAAATAATTATAGATTATAGTATCAGAAATTGAAAAAACAATGCTATTTCATTTTTGGAACACAATAAATTAATTAATGTATAGGTTATGATTTATTTGTAAGAATAAGTATACATATTTTTTTATTAATATAAGGTCATAAAAATTGAATGTTTATCCTTGATAACAATATTTTATTAGATTATAAAAAAATAAGTCAAATTATTTTGCAGTATGCATTATGTATTATTTTTAATATATATTATACATAATACATACTGCAATATTATTATATATTTATTATAAATTCGGCGTAGGCCGAGGGGCAACCTCTGTAAAAAATAAGATAATTTTTAGGTGGAATATTTATTTGTTACTAGGCACCGTTTTTCGCAGAACATATTATTGTAATTAGAATTATTATTTCGTAAAAAGAAACAAATAAATTTATTAATATTTTTACAACTTTAGATTTATTTTTAATAACATATTTCGGCGGCCCGTAGTTTGACATGGATGAAGTAAGCTGATGGTCATAAATTGATCTGTGAATACAGTAAACAAACAGAAAACATTATAAATCATACTTACAGCGAAAAACGTCGTATGAAAACATCATATTGTGCGTAAGCAAAAGTACAAACACATATTTTGGAATATTGTGTGTAGAAAAGGTCAAGGTGAAAGAAAACATGTTTTAAACTTGACAAGATAGGAAGTGCGCGATTTCTATCTTGTCTATCTTGCGAAGATCATTTTGTAATAAAATAACAATATGTAACTACATACAATTTAAGTAACTGTTCATGGTCAATTACGAGTCCATTATTAAACGTGTTACTTTTATGAAATCAAGGAATAACTCTACTCATTGACAGTGGCGTAGATTTTTTTATATTTAATAGTATTGGTTAATTTTTTAATAATTTTAAACGTTATATGATTATGTAAACTGAGACTTAAAACAGTAGCTATGATCCAATATAAATAATACATAAAGATTTTTCCTAATATTACAAAAGTCAAAAATAGTTTATTATGACGTAGTTAATCACTGTCACAACCCACACAATGAAAGACTGAAGAGGTGTGGTAAAATTATTTTCATTATACATATAATTCTACCGAATAAAATTTTAACAATCTCTCAACACTGTCAATTCTTGGTGGAAAGGCATTGTATTTTAAAAAACAAAACAAAACTTGATTTGTCCTGCTTGAACATTTTTATAACGATTGGTTTCGCTAAGCACGAGCATTATCAACTGACGGAATATAAAACTGGAAACACATCAAAACAAATGTGGAAATATTAGAAATCTAATAATACTCAATGCGTATTCAAATGTTTAATAATTTGCTGTTTTATTATCAAAAAATATAACATATAATAATAAAACTAAAAAAGTCATTAAATAAGTATTCAATGAACAATATATGTAATATAATACCTTTCTACCAAGTGTTGACAGTTAACACCCTAAAAGTGATTCAATGAACAGATGGCGTATCGACTTATTAACTGCCTATAAAGTGTAGGATAAGACATTAGTTTTTGATTATTAATCATATAATAAATGAATGTTCAGTTATGCGCCAATGTTAGCAGAACCAAAAAATGAGAAGAACATGTTAGTGATCAAGCGAGTTTTTCTGCATCGTGACCACAAAGTGTTACACATATTATCAAGTGACTTCATTGGCATTCTTGTCAATTAATCACTATTACCGATTGGGTAGAGAAAACTACCGGTTTTCTGTCGCAACATTTGAGATAATGGTGAATAATTCTTTAGTAAAAAAATCGACATTACAGAATTATGACCCGTGAGACATTAGAAATAGAGACAATCGCGAAACGATGTTAATCTACAATGTTCAATTATTCTCATCGCATCATAGGAAATTTGACTGTGCGAACATTTTTAAATTGTGTGGTGTCTAACATAACTTTCATTAAAAATGTAACATTTAAACTGGCTGAAGTTTTAAACAAAAAATTCATGGGAATAAGAGAACCTGCAAAACGTCCTAGGATCACATTCATAGGTAGTAAGTTATAAAGTCGATCGATTAGAATTTTAAATGGAAAAACCCGTGACTTATTCTATATTCAACACCCACGATATTGCTCTTGTTCATAAATAGACCAATGTTGACCGTCAGACGCGATGCAGACAGACGGTTCAGAACAAAATACATAATATGCAAAGGTTTGGCAATATACAACAAATTCGACGACATTTCCAAATAGTGAATGGAGATTATATTAAATCAACTGAATTCCATAATGTCGGTTACAGGACATAACTAAGAAGAATTAAGTATGTATGTACGTCAATATATTTATGTATATTGTTTATATGTACGGCATTTCCCAACAACTTTTTAGAACGTTTAGTTATTTGCATCGCATACAATCGCGAGGTTCATCAAAAGAAATTAATTTCTAAAATTAAGTGCCAAAAATAAAACAGTAAAATACATTTTGATAACACATACAAACTAAACTAGAAGATACACAAATTTATTGCAGAATCAGGTTATCTATATCCAGCAATTCCTCAACTACTTGAGATGAATATGCACATATATTATAGATCGACACGTTCTGATTTTTTACAGTAGGCAGCTGGCATACATTCAAAATTCTTAAATGTGTACTCTACGCATCGGCATATAGAGTTGTCTCAATTAATTGATATTAATTTTGAAACATAAAGTTACCTTGTGGTTCGGAAATAAGAAAAGTAATGTTGGCATATCGCTCGACAAACAGCAAAATGTCATATGCACTTTTAAAAGTATTTGGGTTACGCCATAGTGCATATTTTATTCTTTCGGTTATGATTTATTTTTAAGTAAAAACAAAATGTTTTTAATGGTTATGTTTACGATAGCGCGACCACTTTCAAAGATTGGATTTCACAGTCATTTGACATATTAGTTAGATTCTAAAAGATTGGAATACAAATTTAAGGAGTACTAGCTTACATAATTATATCAAGTAATTAAATATAAAATGATGAAAAATGCTTGATGAATTAATTAGACCTTTTAATCTAAGACAAACGTGTCCGATAATATTAAGTTTATTGATATTGAGTATGGCCCGATGGCCAGATTAGCAATTTCGACGACATGATTGTAATACAGTGGGATATGGTTTTTGGCAGCTGTATATGATTAAACCGTTGATCCAGGGATCTCGAGTAAATTGGGCAACATCCATATATTGTCATTACGCAAATACACTAACTAACCTCCATTACTGCAGTGGTCTTAGAGGATAGGGTGTACGACCCTAGCAGAAGATGACTACAGATAGATATTGATACAACTCATGCTTGAATTATTGAAGAACTTCAGAACTCAAATAATAGAGATGGGGATATGGAAGATAAAATGAATTTATTGATTTTCAAAAATGGCGGCATGAAATTTGTTTTTATATGGCATCTGACACATGTAAGGATTTTGAGTTTTTCGTGAATTCGTACATATTTAGTGTAGTAGTGAAATCAATTCCGCATTCCTTATAAATGATGGCATTATGACATTTGATAGGACTGGTAAGGTAAATACAGAATTAAAACAATATTCCTTTTATGTAGTAAAACATGTAACTCGAATAAAAATGCTTCAGCCTTTTTCTCTTACTTTAAATTTGGATAACTGTGCTTAACATTGGAGTATTAATACCAAGTTGCTTGTATTATTAAAAGCATTGATGTACGCAATATTTAAAATTGAATTTTGTTTTTATTATGTTTCGCCTATGCAGTAGAATGGTTGCCGCAATGCCGCCCGAATCATTGCTGACCCCTGTATGACGTAGGCTAAGAAGAGACTACCCAACGTCACGCTTGCCAGCCAAACGAATGGAAACTCAAATAAATAAACAGCTGTGGGGGGCTGTAAAACAAACTTTGCACGCAGAATGCGATGTCCGACAGAGTTGGGTGAGGGTCAATTTGATGGGAAATTTTACGACAGGTAAATTGGTCTCGACGGTGCTTCGTGGAACAACTCGCCCTAATGAAAAAGTATTTTTTAGATTCATACCGGATGATCTCTTTCTAACAACTTTAAGAATAGAGCCCGAAATAAACCTCAGAATATTAATTGGACTGGTTAAATATGTTTAGTAGTTAACAATTCAGGTCTTAGACTCGTACAGTGGAAGCACGACCTCAATAATTCTAGTAATAATACAGACAACGGAATAAACATACCTTTTTAACAAGAGTAAAGAAAATTCTTCTAATGACGGATCGAAAAATAAAGCTCTGTATAATTAAATAAAAACTGTTTTATTTCCAGGTACCAGTTCTTCGTATAATTTAAACGATAAAATCCAGCACCAGTTTTCGCTGAATAAAAAGCATTATGTTCTAAGAAGTTGTCACTTTTTGATGACGCAGGGTGTCTCCAAGACTTAGACAATGAACGAAATAAAGCATTATTTGGATATAGCAGAAATAGAAAAAAAATATTTCGTACAATGTACAATTATTATATTACTGTTGACAGATTCAAAAGAGAGAAAAAAAAATAATTTAGTATTAAAGTTTTACAGCTATCCGAATAGAATTAATACAATGCATGTAAAACGGTGATTGTAATTATTTATGAGTGATAAGGAGCATTTCGATGAAGCTATTGTGCGTACATGTGTAACCTTTTCCTAAATAATTCAATAAAGACTTCGATGGTCTTTTAGCCAGTTGACGTAACCCTCAAAATTGAATTTTTCAGGAGAGAGTGAAAACTGTTATTATCGAAAACATTATATGGTGAGTTGCGTTAAGAATCTTTGAAATACACTCCTGTAAATTCCCATATTTGCATAAACGGGATTGTAGGGAGTGTTGATATAATAGTGACTTACATCAAGTGGCCGGGTCAGAAATTTTAAAACTAAAACCAATGGAAAATGATGTTTTCCTTCCAAAAAATGGTCAATTTATTTTTATATCATTTGGCCGAGACTTGCTCTGTCGTCTTTAAACTGACATCCAATCATTAACTCATTTTCGTATTTTTGAGGGATACATCAATTGGCCAAAACACCGTCGAATTATATAACTACGTGCGAGGAAGAAATTTCTCTCCAAAATCATACGTATATGATATCGATTTTTAGGTCGGAGATTCAATACAAAACTATGACACGGAGTTATTACGGTTTTTAATAAAAAGTACGAACAATAATGGGCGGACGATTAATGGCATTACAGTGAGATAGTCACCCTCGTGAAAATTTATTTGTACAATTTCATAGGCCGATGTTTGAAATATTTCACTCAGCCGAGGCGATAAATCAAGAAATGAGTCAGTGATTAGACCAGTTCATGAAATATACCCCTCGATTACGAAAACCAATTCATTTTATGATTTCACCATTTAAACACGCACACACAGGCGTATTTACAATATGAATGATCATTCTAATATTGTTTCACCATGAACAAATGCCATTATTTCGCAAACTTTTGAAGCTAACAGTTAAACACTAATGCATTTGACTGTACAGTGTACACATATATTATTTATTATTAATCTTTAAAGTGGAATGGGGTACGCATGGTTATCATGTCACGTTTTAATGTTAGGGTTAAAAGTGGCTGCATCATTTTTTTCAGATCCAATTGTAGGATAGATATAGCCACAATAATTATATGACATGAAGAATCTTATTTCTTTTATTTAATTGATATGAAATATTAATATAGTTATATGATATCGGAAAAAAAAATCCTTTATGTAAATGTATAACAAATATCGATCACTGAAATCTTAAACCGTTTTGTTTTTATTAAATTTAATAACGCGATTGGTATAGTTTAATGATGTTTTGATTAAGACAAATTAAACGCGATTATTTGGTCAAAATATATTATCAAGAAATAAATCCTTATGCTAAGGTTAGGTAGGAGTCGTAATATAATTTATTCATGGTATTTTTCTAAAAAGTTTTAATATGTAGTTAAAATTCTATATCAAACGATTTAGTTAGCATACCACAATATCGATTAGGAAGTATAGTATGCTTCCATGTTCAGGGTTCTATTATAGCCTTGAAGGTGGTAATCGTAAATTGGCACTATTGGCCTTGATACGGTTCTGGGGTAGGTCGCGAGGGGGTCGAAACGCGAAGCACTTAATGCAAAGTAAATATATGAATCGCCATGAATGGGCGCTTTTTGTAATAAAAACGGGCGATGAGAGGGAGGGCAGTGGTGCGAAAAACTAGGGCTATAAAAAAGACAGCACGGATGATGATGGTTTTCCGCGAAGACGATCAATTATTATTATTACGACTATGATAAAAAAAACAATACTTTTAATCGAAACAAATCGTTCATGGTGGTTGATGACCTAGACATTTTGTATCATTTTTCAAATGATGTGATAATAACAAAAATATTAAAAAGCAAAAGGTGTATTTGTTCATACTTTTTGATTCTAAAATCTTTTCCGATGACTTGCTGTAATTTTTACATTAATCGAATGCAGGTCAAACGCACATAGGCTTTCCCATTAAATCAAGATTTCGAATAATAAAATAATACTCGTTGGCATATCATGGACGAAATACTTAAAATATTAAACAAACTACTGACTATCGAAATAATTTCAAATAAAAATTGAGCAGCAATTCGCTTGTGGACTTAACGAAAAGCGAAACATTGAACAAATAAATGTTATTTCGCACTTGCGTGTGGTAGTTCAAGACTGATGTGCTATAATTTGAATAACATATTTTAAATTTAGTTGGCGTCATGAACATTCCAAATATGTTTTACTTATGAATGAATAAATGCTTTAATTAATTTTAACACTTTTCGGGAAACGGTTTTCGGTGAAAAATATGACGATATATTACCGATTCAGCGATCCATACTTCTCGTGCGAAGTCTGCAATACGCCACTGCATCAAGAGGGATGAGGGTGTTAAAGCTGCGACGAAGAGCGATTCAAAAATGTGGAAAGCTCACGCAATATCGCGATGAAGCTATGTTAGGATAAGCCGCGCTAAACCAACGCTAAATCCGATGGAATACGATTCTAGTCTCTCGCTTAGATCTGGATTTTATTTAAATGACGAAAGCGCTTAGTCCTTGCTCGTGCGAGTACGAAACTATCGCGAATACGCCAGGGAATAAGTACATAAATAATATTATATTATACAGTAATCCAACGATTTAAAATCGATTTGTTGAAGACTTTTATTTATTAAAAATCAATAATCTTTTGTTGATGTAAAATAACTGCTAGCAATAACCAACGTTCAGCGTAAAAAGACACCCAAAGGTTAAATGTATATTTTGTCAAATATTGTTGATTGTTTTGATGCATGATAATTCAAACAACGTTATATTACGTTTGAAGTCACAGAATATATTTCATTCTTCATAATAAGTATACTGTTGACGATTATCTGACGTTTTATTTGTGACGGCAATGCCACCTAATGTAAAATATCATTTGTATTTACTGACCCTACTGATTTGTTAATATCATGCAGTGGGCAAAGATGGCATTTTTGCCAAATCGAACAGATATGAAGGATTTTTTTCCACTATTCAAATGTGCTTATTTAAACTTTATAAACAATAAATTAGAATGAAAACTCATTTTTTTGCGAAGGACGATCATTAGCTGCCTAATGCAGGAAATAATTAATATTATGATTACTTAAATATATTAACATTGATGAATTAAAATAAAATATTTATTTTAATATACCATACGACACAAATTTTATAGGAGACGAAAAAATTCTAGTCATTACTATTGCATCAAATGTCGTATTTTTTGTAACCAAACTTCTACTACAGTAACAAAAACGATGGCTTACGATTATTTGCTTTTATTTTATAACTTGAAAAACATGAGATGAAAATCATTTTTGTCGAAGCTGTGGGATGCGAGGTATTGTTTTATCATGAGCGATATGTATGTAAAGGCCCTTGAATTATTTGTTCATTTTATTGCGGGTAAAATGATAAGTCAACCATCGTTCATGCTTCGGGAATTGCTTTTAAAGTGAAACGGAACTATCGAGCGTTTAATGTCGGCCAAGCTCCAAGATAAGTCCGTTTTACAAATTTCAAACCAAAACCGGAAAAGAGCACATTAAAAGTAATCTCTCGAACTTATATCGCCAGCGTATCCTAAGGAGACTTCCATCCAGAAAAGCTCCTCGAGTTTTCTAACGACAGAGGTACATGGTCGCGGATGTGAACTTAGGACCTTGTGGAAGCGACGCGAGAATATTTACCAGGTTAATTTATTGTTGGGAAAATTTACTGCAAAATGCTCCCCTAAAGGCAATACTTTCATACATAAGTGCAAATAAGCTGTAATGACAAAAAAACTTGTAAAAATTGGGTTAATGGCACCTTCAGGGTAACACGGCGTTCTACTCATTTTTATTTTGACCTTTTGAGGTGTACGTACGTGAACATTTTTAAAACATTCTATAAAGTATGTATATTTAGACGCTGTCTAAGTAGACAGTAAAGTCGGTATTTATTATAGATGCAAACTTAATTGTTATCATGGCTCCATTCCCCAAAAAGAGAAAACACGATGGATGCCGTCTTATTATGTTTCGTTATCAGAATGAGAATAAATTACAGGGCGTCCTCAACTTACGACGGTTCGACTAACGAGCAAAAAACATTTTTTATTGCATCACGGAGCATCGTTGCCAACGCTTGATACATATGGGAAGACAGATCAGTAACAGCATTTGAAAATTTTGATATTTATTTGTATAAATATTATAACTGTACGTTTAATTTTTTAAAGTGAATAATAATCCAGAAGTAAATTGTGGTCAGAAAGAAATTTCAACGTAATTCTTGCAGGCATAAACTTATTTCATCCACTTGTGAACAAGGAAAATAGTAAAATCGTGTTGACAAGGTTTTATTCTTTGTTTTATTTATTAAAAACAGGGGATCGTCGGGCCAATTTGCAATAATATTGTGATTGCCGTTTGACAGCTACAATATAAGATTTGAAAAGCGCGCTCTGATGCGTTAAAATGTATCCGTACCAGTTTTGGTTGCAGTTGCTTTATTTCTACAAATGAAGTGACACCGCTACAACTGACCAGAAACGAATAGTATTTAATTTTAATATTTTGAATATAATTTGACTTACGACCGATTCGATTTACGACCAAAGTTCAGGAATGTATCTCGGTTGCAAGTCGAGAACAACTTGTACTATGAAATGATTTCTATGAGTGTTAGAGGCAAGTGAAAATGAAAAATAAAGCGAAGGAAAATTCATTTTAACTCCATTAAATGTAGTGCTATTTTTGATTAATAACCACCAACAATTGGCCACGAATTACACAAAATAAATATGGATCACTCAATATTCCGAGAAATATGTTTATGATAGTTTTCGAATATGCAATAAATATGTTATTAATGTGTATGTGTGTTGAAAAATTTACTGATAAATAATCGCGTTTTATCAAGTTGTATTAGCACAGAGGTGTTCTTCAATTACAAGCCTTAAAAATGGACAGAGATACAAAAAATTGCAGTGCCGTTTGGGTGGTAGAAGACCTCGTCGGTTTGCGTTTGTGTCGACCGCGGGGGCAGGAGTATCGCTGCTCGCATCTCAGCGTCGTATTTCAGGCGTTTTGTTCCACGAGGAGACGTCGCAGCCAACAAAAGGAAACTAATTATGACCCATTCATTCTGTGGGCTCTGTTTTATCGGTCGAGATTAACTTCTTCCTTGCTCGCGACAATAAAGGCCCACGGACTTATTTATATCAGACGCTACGACCAACTACTGTATGCACTATATACCTACAGATATATCTATAATTCAGATAGCATATATGGTGCAACGCAGTTGTTGGTGAAAGTGCAACCCTCCACAAAACTGTAGAGATAATTTAAATACATATCAATAGGACTGTATAGATGAAATTCGCAATAATAATTAGAAGGGTGATAGAGTTGAAAACATTGTACAGAAAAATTAATACCTCAGTAAAAGTTTAGTTTTAGCGAATCTGCATGAATGTTTGATTTGAACTAAGTAGTAGATTATATTACAAACGTAGAATTTCAAAATAAATATTTGTATTTAAAAGAAATAGAGTTTAATAATGTTAATAATAAATGATGTTATTTATAATTAAAAACAAAAGAAATTTAATATTCTATTACAGGGGTGACGAACCTTTTCCTGTCGGAAGGTCGCATTCATTTATCTTATAATCAAATAAAGCCGCATTCAAGAAACATATATAATAATGTATATTCATTATTTTGTAAATAAAAGAAAACAATGAAATTTATTTATTTGTTTATTTCAATCAAAAGGTCGCACTTGAGACCCTATAAGGCCGCACGTGGCGTTAAAGTCACAGGTTCGTCACACCTGTTCTTTCTAATCTAATATAGTCTCTCTGGAAGTTTATCTTTGTAATGATGATGTATAATTTACAAATAGATAATTCCGATGTGTTTAATGCTTGTGGTTAATTGACTGTAATCATTTTGCTTATTCTCAGTCTAATTATATAGGGTTCACCCAACCCATTTGCCAACAGTTTATTCAATACACCAAATAAAGAGTATCACATTTTTTTTATTTAAATAATCTTTACAGGTTCGAATGCCCTGTGATTTTTTATGTGTAAAAAGTTGTTTTTTTAAATACTGATACTCATTAACGGGTAAAGTGTGCGTGCAGCATTCCATCAGATTTTATTTATAGCCAACATGTATTAGAAAACCATAACATCATTATAACGAATTCAGTAGAATCTTTTTATTTCATAATCGTGCAAATTATCGGCACGTATATCTTGGTCAAGTCATTGAACTTACATTTAAAATTCCATTAGAAAATATAAATAATGTACAGATTCTTCTATCTTAATTTTATTGCATAACTAGCATAATTATTTAGGAAAATGATATTCAGGTTCAAATTTGAATTATTGAAATTTTGTACATTTCCATGTATTTTGTCACTTACGACCCGGGTTTCGCCTTTCGGCATCTTCAGGCATTCGAGCGCACGAATGGACTCGAAATGACAGACAGTAAACAGTGTCTAACGTTTATATAGAAGATGCAAATACGACAAATATTATTTACGAGATACTGCGCTCGAATGCCTAAAGATGCCGAAAGTCGAAACCCGGGTCGTTATTGACAAAATACATTGAAGTGTACAAAATCTCAATAATTCAAATTTGATATTGAAATTCCATCAAGCACCCTCAGTCGATGTCTTAAATGATATTCAGATTGTATGAAAAAAATACTAATATAATGTATTGACGATTCGAAGTATCTTACTTTTACTGCAATGGTTTTACAGGTAAGGTTAGGTGAAATGCAATAGATGCCTCGGCGGGTATTAAATCGTTGCCGGCCTGTTCTTCCGGCAGGTGGAATTCCTTCTTCTAATATCCATATGTTGTACCTATTCGGTGTAGCGATGGATACCACCATGTCCTGGGAGGGAATAAATCTATTGGAAAGCATCCTGAAGGCGACCCCTCGTGGCCATATGTTTAAGAAGAGCACAGTAATTAGCATCTTTTTTTTTAATTCGATGAACTTTGTATCACACCGAAAATCGTGTTTCCTCAATGATACATTTAATGTACATATTTATAATAAACAGTCACAATACGGGATATTAATATAATTAGTATGTATTACTAGTATTAATATAAAGCCATCAAACAACTAATTAATTTAAATATACAACATGGCGATTCTAAAAATAAATAAAATATAATAATGATATAGTAATTAGTATCTGACAAGTTTATGTTAATTTGATTATCTGGTGAAAATAATATTTTAGCTAAGTGATTGATAAAATAAATCAAAGCTGTATCGCTTATGTTCATCTAGCACAGTGGTTACTAAAGCGGTTCATACGGATCTCCGGGGGTCCTTGTTACTGCTGAAGAGGACTGTTGGGGTTGCGTGGACAACGTCAAGGGGTCCGCGAAAGGTCTTATATAAAAAAATATTTGTGACACATTTTCATTATTATGAAAGTTGAAATGAATAGCAAATAAATAGTATTGGTAGTAATTTGTTGGGTGTTGGACCCTTTTGCAAGCATACCACAAATTCAAATGAATTCATACTAATATAGAAGACAATTTATTGAATTATCCAAAAATGAGGAGCGGAAAACAATGTTTGAACAAAGATAGGTACCACAAATTCTGGTTACAAAAACAGATACTAATTTTATATCCTGCATTATGGGTAACTGTATAGAGACTGTTGATTCTTTCTCGTGTTCATATTTAGTAGAACATGGATTTAGTGCAGTTATGAATCTCCTTATACTTGAAATATAAAAATGTTTTATTTATATTTTATTTTTACATCACCATTCAACATTCAAGACAACAAAATTTAATTTAAAAAATTTCTATTGCTCTTAAAAAGTATTTCCACAATATATTGCACTTAAAGTGCAGATAAAATCCCTTGCAAGATTTGTAAATTAGATACTTTTATATTACGCGTTTCCACGATGGTTTCTAAAAATGTATTTAAATTTTTAAAAATAAAATAAGCTACACCATAAGAGTAACTTCAAAAACAATGTTTACAGCTGGCTAGCGTTTATCGAAAAATAAATAAGTACGGTAATCCATTATAGGCGCTGACGGTTGTAAGTTATTGAAGTAAGTCAAAGTTTATATTGAATACATCGATCTAGAATGAGAGAGACCAACTTTTTTTGAGAAGCTTTCGAACAAAAATGCATTGTATCTATACCTCTAAAATTGAGCAGGTAAGAAACTTTTTTATAAATAATGAACGCTACAACTTAAAATAAACATTTTAAAACTTACTTTTCTTCATTTCATATTACGCTAAACTTTGTTGGAGTAGTATTGAGTATTGCGAAAGTATTTTTTTATTGTAGCGAATTATTGTACTATCGACCACGTTATATGGAAAAGGTGGAGCGAATAGATGTTAATAGTGGGTTTGTAGCGTTCGCATTTTGAAAACCATCAAGTGGGGCCAGAAAGTTTACTTAAAACACAATGGGCCGAAGCGAAGTGAAATAAACAGAAGATGAATATTGTAAACATTCTACAGAAGTTGATCGCCTTTTCAACGGGCATACAGTAGTACCTCGATATAACGTTTTAGGGAACGACAAAAATGTAACTGGAGGAAAAAATTAATTTGAATTGATAAATAAAATATTAAATAAAAAAAATCATGCGGTTTACGTCTAATTTTTTATATTTATTGTGTAAATCTTTTCCAGATATTTTAATAATTTAGTAAAATATTTTAATTAGTGGAAGAGAGAGGCGCTAATATTCAAATAAGGGCACGGTAAATTTAACATATTAATGGCTTATTATATGTGTATTAAATCACAGACGTACATAATATATAGAGCCGAATATAATATATAATAAAGTGAAAGTCTATAAAAACTAAAACGATAATAAGAATATGAAATGTTTTCAAGAATAATAATAAAAGCGTTTCGTTTTTGGAGTTAAAATAAAAATACTGATTATATACAATATGAATATGTAATTCTTTCGAAGTAAATTCGTATGTATGAATATCCTTCACCTTTATGGAATCGTATCTGAACAAAACACAAAAAAGCCATGCCCATCCACACACAGGTAAATTTTCATGGGTTTACGTTGTTTATTAGAATATTCGTTTGTTATTTTTTTAAACTAAAGTATTATCGATTTCCGTCGAGGCTTTAAAATAACAAGATAAACGATTGATTTCTTGTGTACACAGGGTCATTTCGCCAGTGGTCGGCCAGTTAAGCGACAGGTGTACTTCAAAAGGGATTTTGAGTCAATGAATGATAAATACATATTTTTTCGCTGTTATTGCATTAAACAGGGATTAAATAATGTAACCAACTAAAAATAAAATAGTTAATATTGTACCAAGCATAAAATAGAAGAAGTTTACAAAAAAATGCCAATTCTCCCAGTGGTCGACCCCCAAATCCAATGATCGGACTTTCGTTACCCAGTGTTCGGCCATCACTGTGAAACTTCATAAACATCACTAACGATTTTACTGAGAGTAGACAGAACAATAAAAAACATAATGATGCAAAGCATGACAATATGAAGTATAATTTGTTGGCGATCCCATACAACATGAATTTGTCGAAACTTGCGAAGTAAAAATGTGCTTGTTTTTATTGCGTATTGCATCATATAGGTCAGTATAGTGCAGACATACATTGGCAAGTGGCAAAACTACCTACACGAATTAAAAAAAAAATCTGTTTTTTTAAATGTATCCACTAGTATTTAAGTTTTAAACTCAAAAGCCCGACCACTGGCGACGGCTGACTTTAAGAACACTCGTTCTATCCAACAAGAAATTTTGCATTGCCTATAATCATATATTATTGTTGGGAATATACAATGTCACCTTCAGAATTTTGTATACAGGTAAATAGTGGTCTTGCGAGTATGTTCCTTTCACATATGGTTTTGTCAATAATTGATAATATTTGCTTTAAGATTAAGATGTTAAAAAAGTTCTAATCCTTTCTATATCTCTGTAATATGAAAATACTATTCTTATTTATGACCAACATAATAATATATTATTCATATTTCACAGTACATATATACGAAAACGGATATTGAACTCTTGTAAAACCAGTTTTTACACCAATACATAAATGCTCAAAGATTTCTGTCACACTCTGAAACATACTGTCAATATTGATTAAATTCGTATTCATTTGGCAGAATTTCATTATTAGAGCATAAACATTGTATTATATTTATTTCAAATTTTGTTGATAGAACCATAATTACGAGTATTATGACGATGGCGTGATGCCGAAAAAGCTGTCAACAAAATTAAACAAATTTTTCAAAACTTATATGCTGCTACGTTTTACCAAATTATGGCAAATTTATTCCACATCATAAATCTTGGGTAAGCCCCAAAAACTTGGCCGTGGTCCACTTTTGGATGGAGCTTGCTTGTTCTGAGAGGAGTTCAACTTCATTCGGCAAATGAATCCAGTCTCGCGATGTAAATCAAATATTTTATACTCACTAAAATGACTAGAAACTTGTAGCAAGCCAAATGGGTAATTTCAGATATGAAATAAATACTGCATATAAATTATATTCTTCCGACGATTTGCGGATTATTTTTGCTATGATCACGTTACTTGCTTCTATGGAGAAAGATTTGATTTCTGTATTACTACAGCGATCGGGAGTCAAACGCGATTGAATTGATGCTTATTTTGAACTTCAAAACGATTTACTCCGAATGAATATTACTATTTTATAAATGGTTTACTGCGGAACGGCATATAAATTAAGTACACTTATGGGACATCCTTAGGGTGAAATTAAATATATGGTAACCGTATACCCAAGTTCGCGATGAAAAGTTGAACGATGTTTTCGATTTAATGAAAGGAAACTTAAGGGCGTATGCAGATAGGATAGTATCTAAATCTACATAATAAGTATGCACTTACAGCTAAATGCATTAACTGCATGTCAGATTGTTGTTAGGCGCTGGCGGAGAACGTTGATCGGACACAGTCGACCGCTAGACATGCCACATAAAATGGATAAGTAGGAGTAGTATGTACGTGTCTAGGAAGACTCACGATAGATGAATGATGCGCACTATAACGTTTTGACGTGGTTATAGGAGGAATCACGAAACTACTCAGCCTCAATAATTTAGATAGAGTTCTGTTTGTGCTTTAAAGTGACATTTAAATTATTTATTTATTTATTGCAAATTTAAAAAATTGAAATGCATGGCATTACAGCTGACGCCAATGTGCCATGCATTTCATAAACATAATAACAGTAACAAGAGTAATAATAACATTTTTTTTTAAATTATTAAATACAAAAAAAACCAAGGCATTATTAATTTAAAAGGAACAAATATTTAGTGAACAATAAATACCCAGAGTTTAGTGCTGAAAATATCCAGCTCTCTAGGCAGTGCATTAATCATCCGAACGACTCTTGCAACTGGTGACTCTAATAACCGACGCGAAGAACAAGTTTTAAGAATAAAAATTGTCTGGATATGGTTTCGGCCACGTAGATAACAATTGGGAGCATGTAAATTAATAGTCATGAGAATTTCGGGATTATAAACTCGTCCGTGAAGAAGAAGAGAGAAATGCTTTAGAATCGAAAACGATCTTCGTGCTTCAAGAGAGTGAAAAGAAACCATTCCTAAAAGAAATTTGGTTGGGTAGTACTCTTTTAGGGAACTATTAATAGGAAAATATTAAAATTTTTTGAAATAGAAATATCGTAGAATTTCTTATGAACTCGCTCCAATTTCAACTTGTAGGAATTTTCATATGGGCTCCAGATAATAGATCCATATTCAAGCGTACTGAGAACCAAGGAAATGTATAGAGTGAGAAACGCAGTCGGGTTTTTGAATGGTTTACTTTGCCTAACTATAAACCCAAGAAGTTTGCTAGCACCCATAGCAACGGAATTCATATGTGAATGAAATGTAAAAGAAGAGTCAAACGTTATACCTAGATTAGTGGCAGATAAAAACTGTAAAGTATTATTCGATATCACATAGTTATATTTAATAGGAAATCTTGAGCGAGGAAAGAAATGCAAAAGCATTTCGAAATGTTGAAGTCAAGTTTGTTTTTTATAGACCAATTTAAAATTGAGTCTATATTATGTTGCAAAATAGTACAATCAGACTCCTTCTTGATAGTTAAAAACAGTTTTAGATCATCTGCAAAGAGCAGATACTTTATTCCACTCATACTTTCCACAATATCATTATTAAAAATTATGATACGCTGAGTTCGTGGTATAGTGGTCAACGTCGTTGGCTTCGGTTACGGTGCTCACGGGTTCGAATCCCTGTAGGGCAGTTTCATAAATTGATTTTTCAATCGATTTCTGTTCGAAGGCATGGATGTTTGTAATTCCAAAACTCCCTCCCACCTATCCAAACCAAAGAGCGGAGCGTTGCGAGAGCGATTACCTAACTAATAGTCCTGTCCTAGCCCTATCCTTCTATCCCTACTGTCTCTAAAAAAGAAAAGTTGAACAACTGAGTAACAAGCAGTTGAGATACCTCCGTAAGGAGTCCATATGGTCTACGTTAGGAGCTGCCAGCTTTGGAGTTACTTACCATCCTTCACATACTAATATTTTCACATACATTGATTTAATACGACAGTGTCAAATGGAGTAACCAACGTCATGCGCATCTATGGTTGGTTTCCTTTCATCGGGAATGTCTCAAAAGGAACTTCCCAATACTCGGTGGTTTGCACTTGCACTTAACAGATGTGCAAAAAATCAATTTCTCTAAATGAATATAAAGCTATGCTATGCTCTATGCTGAAGATAAAGTGAGTCAGGTTTCGACTAGTTAGTTCGATAGAGTAATTTTTTTAATCTAACTTAATTCGCCACGGAAATTCAATCAGCACGTTAATAATTTGGGCTCTGATGCTTTGGCGAGTAGTTTATGTTACGTATTAAATTAAATACAGAATTCTGCACAAAACATAGTCATTTATTTAACTGTATCAGAAAAGATATAAATATCACAATAACAATACGATATCATAGATATCTATAATTAAAAAATAAAATAGTAGATAGTGTACATACTATTATGTTCAGACGAATAACTACTTCTTTCACACTCAACAATCTATGTATAGTAATTTTTAAATTGATTTTCAATCTAATCTACCATGGATTCACTATAATAGAGTATATATATTATGCCACTAGCCTCTATCATTTGAATGCTATTAAGTGCCAATTATTGATTGAAAAACATTACATTTTTTAAATATATCACACTTTTGTGTTCTACAATATTCTATAATTATCAACTTTACTGATGTTCTCTGTAGAAGTTTAAAAAACTCTGTGGAAATTAAAGTTACCTTCACCTTCCGTGAACTGGAGTAGAAATTCTTGAATGCATCACACGTTAGGAGACGAATAATTGATTGCCATACGAGGTAAAGTGAAGCGATGAAGCGTGAATAGAAAAAAAGTAATTTAAGTGTTAGTTACCTATCCTTTTGAGATACGTAAATCGAAAAAATCTATGAAATCCTACTACAATAGACACCATCGCTGAATCATCAAAACTAATCTTTCTATGGATGGATCCAAATAATCAGTTTCGAAAATAATAAATATTAAACACAGAATTATTCATACTGGAAAGCTATTTGTTTTAGACTTACAATTAAATGCACTTTTGTTTAGATCATATTTACTTTCATAAAAATAGTTTTCACTTATAACAAATACATTCCACAAAACATAAATTCTTTCACTAAAAATAAAGTGATCTCATAAAATAAAATATATTTTAACATTGAAGAAATATATTATATTTACGAAAAAATATTGTCACATAGATAAAATAGTTTTCATTCAACATAAATTACTCACGCTTTGAAATCGATAGTTGCAAGAAACTGTAATAAAATGTCACTTATTCTTGTACCCTATATTAAGCCGCCTATATTGTCTTTGCTCCAAGCATTAGAATACATTACACAAACCAAACAAAATCAGAACAACCCTAACGTAACCTACTACAACTAAACTCACTTTGTTAAAAGAATCCGTGACTTAGTGGAAACTATCGAAATAAAAGTTCAAGTGTTCCAAGTGAAAACTATCTAACACAAAGTGCAATTATTTATAACCCTTTGTGTTATAGCATAAGCAGTTACGATTTTTTGACGTAATGTCTAAGATTATTTACCTGCAAACCTGATTTGAGTGCATACATACAATACTTGGCTCGAATCGGCAATGGGCCATTCAGATCTCTCAACCGAATGTCTTTATTGAACTATGTAATCCTCGTCCCATGTATAAATCATACCATGCGGCTGATTTGGGAACATTTTTTTTTCTAGATGTTTTATAATACCTAAGCGACGAAAAGATTCAATCTTGATACATAAATTACCATTAATTATTAATTGTATGTGGCACGTCTTCAAATAGAATATTTACCATCAGCACACCCCATATTTTTGATAGTTATCAAAGTGTGTGTAATATTTAAGCAATCTATAATTGCAGGATTCACATAAGATATTATGATGTATGGAATACGAACAGATTATATTGAAACAAAGAATATACATAAATACATACTTTTGTATGTGCCACTTTTCTATATTTGAAATGGACAAAAATACAAGCCGTTAAATACTAAATTAACATTTTGTTTTTTCTGATAATAAACACAATGAAGTCGGTTTTTAAATATAAATGAAAAAATGTATTTTTTGAATGTGAATACTACTGAATATAAATAATTAAAAGCGTATATCGCGAATGAATTCGATAAATATTGCCATGTGTTTTACTAATAAACTATGCATTAAAAAACATTTACACCTTATTCACTTTACTGTCCATTATACCCAGTTCTAATTGAATGTTCAATAAGTACTATGAGCTAATCATATTTGTAGCCAGTATACAAAACAAACAGCAACATTCTCAGAATAACCAATACAAAAGAAAAAATATTGAGTATTTTTATTCATAAGATCTCACCTCTTAAGATGAAACAATTTTTCAAAAGTATCAATTATAAAATTTCTACAATTCTATCGAACGATGAATGAGGATTTCTGGGAAATTTTGTTGAAAATGTCGATTAGTAGTGGCGCTTTCAATACAATAATGATAAATCCATGTCAAGGCACACATATCAGCGGAAATGATGGATATGTTATTTAGGAATTAGGTTTTTTGAGATGCGATAATTAAAAATGTATTATGTTCTGACTCTCGTGACTAGCATTCACACACACAACTGTACCCGCGGGCGTATATACCTAAAACGTTTTTGTAATCTAAGCAAACAAAGATTGATTGATCCTAAACTAAACGAGTACACACAATTTATTAGGTATTTAGATTACCCGTGCAGAAAGTATTATACCAAAAAGCGATTAACAAACAAATACATTAGTACTTTACTTCCAGTACAATGATTGAAAAGTGAAAATTCAGATTGATTTATTTTTAGAAGCTGTTTAGTATGCCAAGTGAGTGAAAATTTTCAATAACAATTACATACCAATGGCGGCCACGGAATAAAGCTATCAAATTTATGTTAGCCAGTTTTTATTCAAAATTAAACTGCCTAATTTTCTTTTCAGAGGCATTTGCGTAATGAAGACAGTGGTTGTATTTAGAAAGCAGAATGAAGTACACAATAAGATATGTAACGAGAGTAGACTAGTAGTTAACGTATATGACTGTGCGAGATTTCTTACGCATAAAGTTTTCTGAAAATCAATCCCGGGAAAACTTTCAAGGCTTCTTATATAATATGAATACATATACTTATTATATGTCCATAAAAATGACTACGATTATCGACCACATTCATGGATAAAGTTATTATTCCCTTTCTAGGTGTATGTCGAGACAATATACGTTTTAGAAAAAAGATCATGATGGCACAGTTGTAACTCGTTAAAGCTAAAATGAACAACCCTTATGATATAAATTAAAAACAAAGACAATTACCTCTGGTAACTTGAACCCGACAGCAATTAAAGTGTAATATTATGTTCGAGCGTAAATAACTAAATTTGGCCGCTTGCCCGCATGTTGTACCTACATACTACTGCATAAATCTGATTAATATTGCGGATAAAGATATAAGGGTGTTGTTTATTCCAACCATTGCATTCTTACATTACGAAAAAACTTCATTTTTAATAGCATCATAGAATTTTATTTTATATGTCATATTTAATTATTCATATACAAGAGTTCTACTATTCTAAATTCTGCAGATAAAACTTATTGCAATTTAACCATGCTTACTTATGTTGGGTATTTTATAGGTGTACTCGTTCAGTACATCATCGGTGGGCAGAGATGCCTTTTTATGAATCGTATTTAAGTTTAATAGCAAAATTAAATAAACTTGGATGTTTACTCATTGCATTTCCAAAACCGACAATTAGCTGTATTTTTTTTTCATTAAACACAGAATTGCATTTATAGATTTTTATATTTTAGATGTGATCCACATTCCAATGTCGTTTGTATTTGCCAAGTATTTGATTTTAACATGTTGATACTAGTTTTAAATTGTAATTTTGTTAAATAATGTTCTGTGAGATAGCGTTTGGATATTTTATGTTTTGATTTGATAAGCTTCGTCTATGCCGCCCTTCAAATGGCAAGCGGAGCGCAACGCATCTATATCGACGGTTTAATAGGGCTGACAAAAACACAATGGGTTTTACCCTTAACTTAGCCGATCATGTATATTTTATTAATTATACGCTAGAACTAAAATGTTAATTCATTTTTATTCAGACCCTTAGAGAAAAATATTGAATTGGCAAGAAATTTCCAGTCGTGTAGGAACATATTAAATACACATTATACCTACCCATCTATTGACATTTATTATTTAATTAGGCGCGACCAATAAGCTAAAGATACGCAGATAAACACAATTAAGCCAGAAGTATTATTAGAAAAAATGATTTTTCATGTAAGGGAAAGCTGTAACTAACAAATCAATTGTCATTTTTATGATCCTTTGAATATATACTTAAAATGTAAAAAAAGAAATCGTGCTTGCCGTTTTTGTATCATAATTATTTCGCATACAATGTTAACATTGCTTTTATCGTATACGCAATTACTGAAATAAAAAAAAAATATTATGTTGATAGAATCAGCTTGTACTATGTACGTGTTCTATTTTATGTAGATTCCAGTGAATTGAATACTAATATTTTAATATACGCGCAAAAAATATTAATCTTTATAAATATCCACTCTCTTGAATCCTAGATCATAAATTCGGGTTTTAGTATTAGGTATTAATTATTACTAACGATCTTGAGCTTATAAACTGTCTGGCTGTCAAATTAAAAACTTCATTTCGTTGTATTTTTTTTATTCTTGACACGCAAAAGGTTCATTGATGGGAGAATCGCTGTTTGATAATATATTTAAATATACTATAAATTAATAGACTTAAGTTCATTTAGCATAAGGCCATTACGAGAAGTACTTTCACGAGTATTACATAATATACTATTGTTTGATAATATCAAAAATTGATTGAAATAGTTACTATGTAAGTAAGGGTATGCTATTATATAATACTTATATAATAGTCAATAAGGTATTGCAGATTTTAATAAAGAATACACGAATTCTCTTATTTTTTATAACGTATATTGTTGGACTAGTTCAATGATTGCGACCGGTTTACCTTAAATATTTGTAAATGTATGGGATACCGATCAAAATCAAACGCAGGTAAATATGCTTTTCAGCATGGCAGTTTTTTTACCTGAAAAAATACTTAATGCCGTAAAGAACTAGATATGCAATTCTGCAGAAAATTTAATTGGGGAGAGGAAAATGGCAAAAAATGAAAAATTGAAATCAAAGAAACCAATAAATTATATGGAATATTATTTCAAAAATTCGTCGCCATTGTTCAAATTTTCTCTACGGTTCGGCCTAAGAAAATCTATTTGACATTTATTATGGTGTCTTTTTCACACTGACATTATACCTATTCGTAATCGTATTAAAATTTCCTACAAAACTGCATTCTTAAAAGCAAGATTTAGTAAATTTTCGGGTAGAAAAAAGTAGCATATTTAACCAAATTTTATTAATTCACAATTTGTACAATCTTTTTTCTTTGATAAATTTATATTGGTCCGAAGCATGAAACTTTTAAATTGTATGCCAGTGGAACGAACACTTATATTTCATTATAAAACGAAAAGGCGGAGTAGCAGGAACCTGTTTCTTTTTTATCATCGGCCAAGCTGCTTGTTTTAGATTTAGCCGATCGTATTTCAAGCGTGTAAACGTACATAATGCAATACCTCTTAAGTGATATAAATTATACATGCTTTTCTAAAAGGCGAAATTACCTTTTTGTTTTCATTCAAGTTCTATTTATTCTGACACATCCATGCAAGCAGAATATATATACTCAACATATTTAGAAATTTGAACAACAAAATTAAAAAAAAAACGACACTACATCAGTTGCAGGTTTCAAATAGTACTTGTTTGTGATTGTGTTTTCAGTTTTAAATGTGTATTTCACTTAAGATTTTGTATTTCTAAAACTGTCGAAGTTATTTAGTTCCCTATGTGAGTATGTTTACATACAGCAAGACTAATAATAATATTATATATATATTACTTTTCTAGCGACATTATAAGTTTAAAGAGATGTAAATGCTTACCTTATTATGAGATTAATCCATAAATTTGTCAAGAGCCGGTTTCATTCACAATTTCTCCTTCGCTAGGGACTCGTTCGGGCACTGATTGTTTAACTTGATATAAATATATAAGTGGATATGATTGTAATTCTTCACAAATTAATATCACTGATGCATACAGAAAACACACTTCCAAACACTGCACTGAATACAATATTGAACGTCTGTCGTGGCGTGTTAAAGGCTCGTATAATAACGCATGCAATACGTGACAGCCTTTTACCACTTACCCTCTTGCATTCAACGACCAAGTTATATTTGACTGTTAAACTCTCTGACAAGTTTTGAACATGAAGTATTAAATGGTCTCAGATATACAATTCACTTCAGTATTGCTAAAAACAACTTCTTCAATATTCAAACAAACACATTTTCAAAGCAAGTACAGTAAACAACAAATAAACAATACACGGAGTACAAAATACAAACATATAGTGTTTGAAATCGATTTATAACGTTAATCACACTGACTATAAACACTTTGCGATAACTTGTGGGCGTTTATTTGATAATTTTTATCATAAAATCAACTTTGATAAAGTTGATAGAGATTAGATTACGGTGGGCGTGGAATACACCTAATATCTACACGCTCAGAGACTGGCGCGCTTACTGACGCGTTGTTGAAACGCTGCAATTGAGCGTTCGGGCCCGTAAAACGTCGGTAATGTTCGGTTTCGTTCGTCGAGCGGCATGGCCGACGGTCGGTCACCCACCACCTGTCCGTTCGACCAATGGTTGGCCACAGCGCGTATTCTAAACTTTTTCAAACGACGGCAGCCAAGATGTTTTAGTTTTTTTTATGATGTATAGGTATTTCCGACTCATCTTAAGATGTCGAATCCTTCCGGAGTATAACCGCCATGGTGAAATAGCACTTATTACATTAAATGAGATTGATTGTTATTTAATGTATAGGATGTATACCTATTATATGTAGTAGTATTTTTCCATGTCCGCTCCCAATGTGGAGCATATGGTCTCTCAATGGAGGTATCTTAACAGAATTTTTCTATGAGAACTGCTTGTTACTCAGTTGCTCAACCTCTCTTTTTTCGAAGAGAGTAGGAATAGAAGGATAGGGCTACGACAGGACTAGTGGTTAGTTAATCGCTCTCGGTTCGCCCCGTGAGGATAGGATGGGTGGGAGGGAGTTTTCAGACATCACAAACACTCAGACTACGAACAGAAATCCATAAAATTGATTGAAAGATCAATTTATTTATTGTGTGTTTATGTATTATGAAAACCATTGTCTTCGAAAAATCCGTTTTGACTAAAATAATAAAAACATAGCTCATGATTAATAGTACAAATAATTAACTTAGCGTAATATTCAAGGGAGTTTAGGGGAGCCTGAATCCTGCCTGTCTCTTCTACCAACCAGATGGATTCCGTCGCCCTGGAAGGCCGTTGATGACCATCCATAGGATGTATTCGGCGGAGCTACGGGACGCTGGGATGACCTGGGAGGAGGCGAGGAGGCTGGCGGGGGACAGAGAAGCTTGGAGGAACCGCGTGATGGCCATATGCTCCGAATAGGGAGCGGATATGGTTTAAAAAAATATATTCAATTAAACTTAGTAATATTATCAATATCTTAAAAATCGTTGCCGTTATATGTAACTCCTGTATCAACTTTTTGTCGCATTTTTAACGTGTCACACATGGTGTGCTGTTAACTACCTATCAATAATTGAAAATTATTCTCGGTGGAAAGGCATTATATTTAGAGATAGAATCAGCATTTAAATATATTTTTGACGATGGCATTAAGCCGAAATAGCTATCAAATAACTAATAAAATTTTGTAGAATTAAATATTTTTATATTTTACCCTATTATATTTGTATGTAAATAAATCACAATTGTGTACTGATTCCACAATTTTATGAAATGATGAAGACCTGTTTTTATTTCAAAATATCTCCATGATCATTCGATGTACATAGACCAGTGGTCACCAAACATTTTGAGAAACTGGCAGGATTGATTTTTTAAATCTTGGGGTACCGGACGGCAGACGCATTCTTATTGGAATCCGATTAGGATACTAATTCGTATATGCTTACATGTTCACAAACAAACAAACAAACAGGCACAAAACTCAAGCGATGTGTACTCTGCAAACTTTTAAATGAAACTGAATATTTTCGATTGGGGCTATTATTTGGACATTTCTATTGTTCTATTTTGCATGCACTACATTCTTAGAATTTTAATAAATGAGAATATCGTCTCTAACAATACATTGTATATCTAACATTTTCACTTTGGGTCCACTCCCCGATAGTCACCGGCTTAGCAATGGTGGGGGGGGGGCGCCCCAAGCGGCACGTTCTAGGGGGCGGCATTTTCGAAATTAAATAGAAAATTTCGACTGTAAAAAAATAATATTTTTTTATATTTAAATAATCAATGTAAGTTATATTCCATTCATGTTTTCTTCCGTCTAATTTGTGACTCACTGACAAAATACACTTTTTATGGGCGGCATTTTTGAAAATGAATAGAAAATTATGTTGGTAATAAACAAATAGGAATTGTTATTGTACCTTGTGATTTGTTGACAAAATATACTTCTTTTCTGAAAGATCTAAGAATAATCATGAAGCCTCAATGTCGCAAATATTGGAATGTTTTTAATTTATTTTCTCGCAATTGTGTTACTACATGTGAAAGACGTTTTTCTAAAAGGACATTAATAAAAAAACATTTTTATATCAACAGTCGCAATTTGCTATTTTAAATGGGTTATAAATAATTGCATTTTGTGTTAGGTAGTATTCACTTGGTACACTTGAACTTTTGTTGCAATAGTTTGCACTTTGTGTAAGCTAGTATTTCACTTGGTACACTTGAACTTTTATTTCGATAGTTTGCACTTTGTATAAGATAGTATTAACTTAGTACACTCAAACTTTGATTTTAATAGTTTTCACTTCGAAACGGATTCTTTTATTAAAGTACCACAGACTAATTTTGATAGCTTGATTTTGAAACGCAATATTTTAATTGTGTATGTTATGGACATTGAAATAAATTATATCAACATATTGCATGTCCACTTAGAACTCTGCTTCTTCATAAATACCACTCCTATAATATACTAGTGAGTAAATTCTAATGCGTGGAGCAAAGACAATACAGGCGGCCTAATATAGAGTTGCGACAAGTAAACTAGTCTATGCTGGAAAATCCTATGTTGCAAGTAGTAAAGAATAAGTGACATTTCATTACAGCGTTGTGAAACTATCGATTTCAAAGTGTGAGTATTTATATTGAGTGAAAACTATTTTGTCTATATGATAATATTTTTTCGTAAGTGTAACATATTTCTTCAATGTTTTAATATATTTTATTATGTGGCATCACTTTATTTTTAGTGAAATAATTTGTTTTTTGTGGAATTTATTTGTTATAAGTGAAAATTATCTTTACGAAAGTGAATATTATCTAAAAAAAAGTGCATTTAATTGTTAGCCTTATAGAATACTTTCAATAGAACACCAACTGGCAGATAAAAAAGATTTTGATAATGTTGCTGACGATTTTGCTATGAAGAAAGAGAGGAAAAATAAATTTGTTATAATTATTTTTTAAATGTTATTTTAGTAAAATTTACTGAATGTCTTGTTCTAAATCTATTCTCATTTTTTAATTGTTTTTTATTTAGACTATATACCTATTAATGTACATAAATAATTTTATATTTTCATATCAATAATAAATATAAAATTTATTTAAATGACTTACTGATTTTTTGACATATTTGATAAACAAACCTGCTAGACTCTACAGATTTTATAATATTAAATATAACATTTGTAAATGACAGGATTGTAAAAATATAATCCATTTTTTGAAGAAATTATATTTATCCATATAAAAATTTCAAAAAAATAAGTCCAACATTCGTATTGCAAAACTATAACAGTTTACACAATTGAATGCTCATTATCCGATCGGGTACCGATGCTTTGCATAAACTTGCAATTAGGTTACTACAAAATTGAATAAAATTAAAGTTTGAAATCATATTCGATATTTTGTATGCAAGCAATTTGGTTCAAATTTAATGTACCATACAAAATATAATTAATAAAAATACAGTTTTCTATAGAAAACAAAAAAGTTATAACGCAAGTGGTGTTGGGAATCACATTTTATTTGCATTGCAACCCAGTTCGCACGTTGGCATTCGCATTGTTCTTTTCAATTATGGAGTAATTTTCTTTTGAGTGTTTGTTGGTACACTAAGCATGAAAATGGTATGTGCGAAAAAAACTGAGCTTACAACTCACTCGCTTGCAACGTTTGAGGTTAAAAAATATAACACTTTTCTCATGCATTCAAATGCTAGAGCGGATACATTAAAAAAATATATACCATTTTAAATTGTATCTAAATTGCTTTATATGTGTTATAGTATTATGTTACATATTATTTTCTTATCGTTATTATTTAACAAAACTTAACTTACATAGGACAAAAAAAAAATTTAGCTTTTCAGTCAAATTCTGGATTTATATTACATTTTGTGATATTTTCTTTCAATATTTCCTATCCAATATTGTAACGGGGTGTTGAGGGATCGACTAACTTACAATTAATATATTGCTTACCTACTCTGAAGGGTGAGATTTTACTACTGACTGACAAACAGTTCTCAATACATACTCTTTTTATTCGAATATGATTTAAAATAGTGTTACTAGTTTTATGCTAATGTTGTTACAAAGTCAAATAAGATTTGTATGAATAAAAAAACTGGCCCTAATCCTAGAAATATTATTATTATTAGTGCTTGGTCTTTAGCCGAGTGGTCAATGTCGATGTATTCAGTTAGCTCACGGTTTGGGTATCAGTATGGACAGTCTCATAACTTGATTTTTTAATTGATTAATAGATTTGTATTCGAAGACATGGATGTCTGTGCTGCTTAAAATTTTCTTTCACCCATCCGATCCCAAAACGAGGTACGAGGTACGTCGCTGGAACGATTAGCTATTATCTCGCCGAAGAACTATTCATATATACTTACTTTCTTCGGAAAAAAGAGCGGTTGAGCAACTCAGTAACAAGCGGTACTGGTGGAAAAACTTCTCTCCTCCATTATGAGTCCTCATGCTCCACGTTGGGAGTGGAAATTGTTTAAATAAATATAAAAAAAATGACTTTATAGGTAAACCACTAATACTACATAACATTATTTATAACTGAACAATTTCACTTGTTATTATTGAAAAAAAAAACAAAAAAGGTGAATACGTAATTTCAAAATGATTTCACACGATATTCATGATCACGCACGTGCCACAGAAGTTTTTTTTGTAAATTAATATTATTTATGCAAACTCGTACCAGTAGCTACTGTTCCAATTGAGTGATTTTAATTGCTTGATATCAATAAAAAAAGTGAAATGGTATTGCATACTACCATAATAATAAAACCTGATGTTCAGATAAATATATTATTTTATTTAAAAAACAGATGAATCTTTTCATTTAAAATGTTTTTAGTCTTACCAATCTAACCCTGCTGGTTGAAACTATTATAAAATAAAGATGCGTCCTTATTTATCAGTTTGGCTGCACGACGCGCAGATAAAGATAGTGTGAACGTAACTGTTGATTGAATGTTTACAGGTGGCACTGCTAACTGATATTTGATCTTTAGAAAATATTAAAACACATTTTTAACGGATTAAGCCCTTCATTCATATTTGAGATACCTATTGTGTCTTTTTTGTTAAGAATTTTTTATCCTTTCTTTTACTTTTAATATGTTTTATCGATCTTTGGTGTCGATTTAAAAGAGAATTTCATATCATAAAAAAAACTAAAGCAATGAGAATAGCCAAGCATTATTTCAATTTATCGCATTCATTTTACACTCCCCCTCCATTTAGTTATTTGATGTCGCTATAATATATTTTTTTGTGCATTTTGAGCAAAATGATGAATGCTAAAAATATAAAATTTTCATAATCGACCATTTTTCTTGAATAAGATAATAATACAACGTTTACTTAAATCAAATGTTAAGATTCATTTAATATTTCGCGAAAGCTTCATTATTACTCACCACAAATTAAATGAAATAATTTCAATTATCTATGATTCAAATGGAATCGATTACCCGGAACTTAAAAAGCCCACGCGCTTCCAGTAGCAGCTTTCGTTTCGCCAAAAGCTTTTTCATGTGAACAAAAGCCATGACATAAACTTTTCCTCGTAGCGGCTGACTGAGTTAATTTCTATCTGAAAATGAACAATGTTAGTTTGCTTGGAGGTTATTATTTTTTGCACGCGACTTCGCGGAATTTAGGGGCGGCAGGAAATTAGACAAGTTTCAAAATTTCTGATTTCATTTCACGATTCCGTCTTCAACCACGCTGTCCGCAGAGCGTTTCATGTTTGTAATTTGATAGTGGAGTGTGAAGGCATACAAATATTTATACGCCATGAGAGTCCAATCTTATGATAGCGTGCAACATCATTATTGCTCTAATGCAGTCTTTCTTAACCTTTTTAATCCCAAAATACAATATTTTTTTTATATTCTAGACCAGCGGTCGCTAGACCATTAACTAACACGACTTTATTTCAGCAACTACTTTGTGTAAAATAATGATACAATAAAATTTAAGTGTTTATTATTAAATGGTAGTTGCACTTGTTTAATTAAAACGAATAACTTAGTGTGATATTTATTGCTTAGTGTAAATAAGTTATCGATTCTTGACCGGAATGTCGAGACTGCTAAAACTCTGCAGGTCACCGGTGGGCTACCACTGTTCTAAAATGTATTCGAAAAAATATTGAATAAAAAATGTAATATATACATTATGTGTAACGCACAGACGTTGAAATCACCCAATGAGCGAAAAAACAACCAATGAGTTATGGATGGTGCGTGTCGCCTATCCGAAAAACGGAATGAGATGTTTTTGAAGTGCGAATGTTTTCACTATCCGCAACATAATAATTATATGCTTCATATGTATTTACATGTATATACACATAATATACAGGTGTACTCGTAAGATGTCAAATTATCGAATTTAAAAACAATTACTCTAAAGGTAATATTGTGTTACATGACGTTGGCACTGAATCGCATTACTTATTAAATTGTATGTCCTTATTACATTCTGTCCAAGTTAGAATAATTATAATTCTCACGCCATCCAAAAGTATTTTCAAATATTTTATTTATGAGAATTGTTGGACGAAGTGCCAAAGCGTACTACGATCTGGGAGAAAAATCCGGGTTCGCCCGCGCCTTGCCTCACTGCTCCGCTGTTCAATACAATATTAAAATAATAATATTGCTATTATTTTCTGTTCGTTCATATTTATTTATTACAGAGCATTTCCTTAGATGCTTCCGCATACTCTTTACGATTTTATTATCTTATTAATGGCCTTATAATTTTAATACTACATTTATTAGAGAAAATGAAATCAAATAGATATTTGATTCGGTAGCAATTTATTTATAATACAGAAAAAAATAATAAACGATTGTAAAGAATGTTTTTGTGCCAACAATGTTCAATAATTTTACTTCGAGTGAAATTTACAACAGAGGAATGATTTTGTTTTTTTTAACACAATCTAATCATCGCTAAAACTAATAGTATTTGAATTATCTTGAAATTAATTTGATGACATAATTAACTATAAATTATACATAAAGTAGTCGCATGGTTACATCAAGAAATTTTTGTTAGAAAGAAAGGGAGAAATATTTAGTATATATAATGAGGTTTAAAATATTTTTCAACCCAACGATTTCCTTAATTATTTAGATACAAAGTATTCTGTTTATGCGGGCGTTCGAAAAAAACTGTTGTAAAATATTATGTTGAGCTTTTGAGAAATAAAAAAGCAACGAGATTATCTTGGTTACGCAATCTCTGTTAGTTTCTGGCACAAGATAGAGAGATGTACTGCAATTTGGTCGACATCCTTCGATAGAAGACGGGACCAAGAGACGACAAAGAAATAACTGTCACAGCTATTCAAACTATCCTAAGCATGCAGACTGAAAAGTTAAACACGGCAGACACTCATGACAGGTTATTTTATAATAACATAAGAATTAAATTTTCACATAGCGTTCATTTACCTATCACATTGGTTTTTTCAAATATCATTATTTTTTTAAAGTGCATCACTCACTTTACCTCTTGCTATCAATACTAAATGTTCTTATATGAAAAATTTCCCGTTAAGTGGAACAGATTGATGATTCTAAAGACCATTGAGGTTTTTTTGAGAATCTCCCGCCGTGTCTGGCTTAAATGACGATTTGGTAATACATTTTCAAATAGTTTCTTTAGGAATGCTTTTTATTTACAGATTAGATTCACATTCTGAATTCATAATGAAAAAGTTGAAATTAAATTATTATTATAATTAAATAAATGGAATAAGAAAAAAGTCGCTCGGTTTTTTTCGAACCCGACTCCACCACCCTGATCCAAATGTGTTTCTGATATGCTTTCCGCTTCTGACACGGAACAATACTCGGCTGCTGAGCGTTTGGTGAACTATTTATTACACGTAATATAAATTATTGCAGATTTAAAAGTCAGGCGGTCACCCGCTCTGCTATCTGTAAAACTAATAACGATACATCTATGTTAAATACCAAAATTTTGATGGAAGCCGATAATCAATTATATCTTTTGTTTGATATTACTTAATTTTAGATACTGAAATATCAGTATTTTTTATTTTTAAATCAGCCAAATACAGCCAAAATAAGAATATCCCGGTTTTTGGTAATACTCATGTTGTAACCCCGAATTACAATACGTACGTAAAATAAATGCTGACCGACTTTGGCGTCGCTTTTCATTTCTGCGTAGCGTCGTTGCGTGACTCAGGATCGACATCTAGTTAAATTTTTGAACGCTGACACAGACTTGAGGAAAATTTACACGGCATTGTCATAGCTCTTGTTGGAGGTGGGGGGGGGGGTTAAAATGCATTTCGAAGAACTACCCACCCAATTTCAACTAATGGGCTCTGTCAGGGTGGCCATAGACCGATGTATTAATATGGAAAATTCATTACTTTGATTGTTAATTTATGTTTAATTTTGATTGTTATTTCATGTTTATTTTTTACGGACTCATCTCACGTAAAGGGCACAATGGAGGGGAGTTTGGAAGATTCAGTTGTTCGTTTAAAATTGGTAAGGAATTTAACTGAGTTCTATTGATTTCCAAAATTTCTTTAGTATTGGATAATAGGTTATATCCCACTCCTGAAAATAGTCCGGGGATACGATCGGTTTAACGGGGTGTAAATACGTAGTGGGTACAATGTTGAGTACCTCGGAAATTGTGTACGTAAATGTAGTCGAACAATGCTTGGCATTACTTTATGGATTTTTCGGTGTATGAAAATCGAGAAACTAATCTTGTATTTAAAAAAAACATTTACAGTAGGTATGAAAGTTTTTTTTAAAATTTTAGTATTGATTACTCTGTTATTCTACTCGTTGATAAAGGTAACTTTTTAGGATATATTTTCTTTATGTAACAGGTGACTGTTTAAAGAAATTTATTTTTCTTGTAATTTTGAGGGTTTTGTTAATTTGAATTGCCTTTTTAAGAAAGAACGGGGAAATCTTATTTGTAGAATTAATAATTTTTGATGTTCTGAATGCAACGTTAATGTATCATGTATTTTGATAATTTATACCATAAAATACCTTCGGTTAATACTGTAGTAAATATCCATCTTTCCATATGAGTATAATTTAAACTCCATTTCATTGATAACTTGTGTAATAATAATATGTTAACGCTTTATACGTAACCTGTCTCTGAATAAAACCCGTTTATCTTATGGAGAACCGTGTTCACCACTTTGGAGACAATAAATATAATAAAAATCCTTATAGGCGGGATTTCTTTTTCCGGAGAAACATGGCAACATCTCGCGCTGAGACCAAACTTATATTTAAAAGCGGTTGCAAAATTTATCGATACTGAAAAATTGGAAAGCATTTACTATTTATCTACCGAGTGCATACGATAAAAATAAATATTGCAGTGTATGAAGAGAATGAGTTCATTGTTCCTATCCATATCATTCATTATTCACATCAGCGTAATATGTATAAACATTTTATATATTGTACAATTAAAATGAATAAATAAAAAACACATATAGCCCTGAGTAAGACATAATAAATGAATGTGAATTTCTCATATTCGACATTTGTTGTTTAGAAAGAGGACTAAATTCTCTCTTTCTATACATTTATATGGCGAGGGTAATAATACTAAACAACCTATATGAAAAAGAGGAAGGAAATGGTAACATGGAGATAAAAATCGCCTTATTCGGTATATATATATATGCAGAATTAAGGAATAAAAGAAATAATAGAAAAAATGTATGCCTTAAACCAGTGATTCCAAAACATAATATGCCCACGGACCTCTTCTTGAGGCAAAAGCCTGACCATGAACCCCTCTAGTAAAATAACTCTACGTAACTGCATAATAGAAAAAATATTAATATAATTTTGATGTCTTGAATGGTAAATGGTGACGTAAAAATAAAATATAAATAAAACATATTGATATTTAAAGTATGATGAGGTTAAGAACTACACTAAATCCACGTTCTACTAAATAGGAAGACGGGACAGCAATCAACAACCTCTGTACAGTGACCCATATTGGAGGAAATAAAATTGATATCTGTTTTTTTAATTAGAATTTGTGGTATCCTTGTAAAAACAATGGTTTCCGTTGTTCATTTGTGGATTATGTATTCTATAAATTGCTCCCGTATTAGTATGGATACATCTTAGTTTGTAGGTCTGCTGGCAAAAGGGTCCAACTCGCGATAAATCTCTACCAATATATTTATTTCGACATTCATAATAATGAAAATGTTTCATAAATATTTTTTTATATTAAATCTTTCTCGGACCCCCCGACGTTGTTCACGCACCCCCAAATTCTTTTTAATTTGCCTTAGACCCCCTCAGCGGTCACAAGGATCCTGGAGGTCCGTAGGAACTACTTTGGGAATCACTGGCTTAAACTAATTAGTTGCACCATATGTATGAGTTTAAAATGCTCTACATTTGAGAAAAACTTTATTTTTTTTTAAATAAAAATTGTGGAACATGTACGGTACACTTTTATAGTATCTTATAATGTATTTCGACCAAGGTTAACAGGTCACTGTATTATTTATTTACACTTTATTTAAGTTACTAATGAAAGCTTTATCTATCACATTTTAAAACCTACTTAATAAATTAAATTAATTCTTCTATATTTGAAAAACCATATTTTTTGGTTTGTTTGTATATTACATCGAATCCATAATACTTCTAGTATATGAGCGAGTCTGTCTGGCATAAGATACAAAATGCGATTTATTATGTACCCACCAGCATGTAGGTATTGGAAACTGTTGCCAAGAATGAGTAAATATACGTCCATTTATATTATGAGGATAGGATATTTCATATTTTCTGGCACCGACGTGAAAGAAATTTATTGTTAAAAAAGGTCTGAAATACCTTTTTACTGAAGTAACTATAATAAATTGAAAACTATATAATATTTCCCATTGCGCTAAAACAGTGGATTAAATATAGTGATTACTTAGGTACATACTTTAAAATAACGTAATAATATCCTTTTTACAAAAATTGGTTGTTTGCTTCATTCAAATTATGTTTGTTTTGTTTTGCACACCCAATTGGCAATTTTTTATCATAATTAATATAAATATAATACATATTAACTTGGCGTTTGCTGTGGTTCGAACTAACTCTCGACCGATCGGTCATACTGATCTTATCACCACTACTGGCGTTTGCCACGAATATTAGGGGTCCGGTGGCGATCAAGGCCCCTCCTTTCATCGCAAATCATTAAAAAACGGCGAATGACTTGGCTTTATTACTGCCTTTTCTTCCAAACTAATGGATTCCGCCACTGATGACCATCCAAAGGAAAAAATTAGATTTCGCGATTATCTAAAAAAATATATGTATGCAATAGCGCAAATCTTTCTATGTGGCACTATAATAATTTTTCAAATTACATAAGATCACTAAAATCTGATATAATTATAGCAAAAATGTATCTCTTGTACAAATTCACAAATATCAATTTTTCCCAAAAACATGTTGTATTTTATATCCTACTAACGAAAGTTACAATAAAAGTTTGATATAAAAAAACATTTGTCCTCTTTTTAAAATTTTAACGAAAATAGATGGCCTGTATCATTAGTTTGATGTTTGAATACGATAATTTAAAACAATATAATAACTACAAAAACATACCGGTTCGTTTTTCGTCTTTACTCGAGCACTGAGTAAAAAGACGTATATTTAAATATTTCCTGAATTTCTTGTAATTTGCCAACCAGCTTGATCGTGCCATTATGGCAGTGGGATCAACACCATCATGTACAAGCTGACCAGTGCGGAGAGTAGAATCGGGTAACCGATATTTTTTTAGTGTCGCGAAACAAGTAAAATGCAATACATTATATCGACCGGCCATGAACGCCCTGTGGTTAAATTGAATTAATATCGATGCCTCAATACATAATATCTAAATTAAATAATTTATGACCAGTCTTCTTTCACATCGCCTTAAACCGAGGCTCCCATTGCAATTGCAAGTTTGTGAAATTTACCTGATCACCCTTTCAGCAAGAGAAAATAATAATTACATGTTTTTGTGCAATACGTCTTATTATTTATTATTCTTTTCAGTCCAATTGTAGTATGAGTGAGTATACAAAATATATAAAGCTAGCAGCACATGTGAAATGCGAATATCTGAGTAATAATATTCGTTTTATTAGATCGATAATAAGTATAAACACAAATAACAAACATGCATTTTCAAAAAACTAGATAAGGATTGTGAATATGCTACGCAAAAATCGATCACAATATCTCCTATTCGCTTTATACGTTTGATAGGAACGATTCACAGATATATGGAGACAGTGTGTTTGTGTGTGATGTGTATTTCGTATTTTATTTGTTGTATGTACAAAAGTTGTCGGAGGATGCAAAGACTGGCTATAACATTTTTAACCATTTTCAAAGTATAAATAAATTTAATGAAAATTCCAGTGACAGTATTTCTCTTGTTTTGGTTTATTCCGAGTGTGAAAGCAAAATTTGTAGCAGTTGACTACTGCGTAATTATAGCTAAATATGTACGAATTGAGCATGTTAAGATCTACGAATTGTACCATCAACGTGATGTTTGGTAGCGGTTTAACCACCACAATAGTGCTCAGGCAGGTAAAGTGGCTTGGGCACGAATTGAGGATTCTACCTGAGAGTGCTATTTTGGTTAACCTTCCGAATGTCACCATCGCAGTCACCAATGTTTTTCAAGGAATCTCGTTGGAAAATGGCTTTACCGAAGGAAGTCGATTGATATTGTGCTTGCGCAATGCGTCGCAATGAAACGGCCAGGACGAAAATATGAAGAAAATTAACCACAGATACTATTTCTCAGCATATCTGTAGGTGCTCTAAAATATAAATACATTATCGTTACTTTTTTAGCATGTGCACAGAAATATATTGCTTTTAATTTAGATAAGTATTTGTATGTAAGATAAGTAAAAGTGTACCCATGGTATTTTTATCTCTCCTCTTCGTCCAATGAAAGTTGCCGGATTTTATTGTTGGCTGTCAACGTGCACGATTTATTTATTATCGATATACTTACATTTATAAATGTTTATATAATATATAAGCGGGCGCAAATAATAAGCGGCCCCACATACCCGCCATTCATTACTCAAGGAAAAAGAGTGATGGAGAACGCTTAATACAAAATGTACAATGTGAGTACACAATACAATTCTCTGAATTCATTGTTGCGTAAATCGAATAGAAAATTAAATTAATTTTTATTTATAGGTGGCAAGATTGAGTAATTGGCTAAGAACTTGACATTAGACCCTTTTGAAAAATTAAGTATCGGTAAATATCATAAACTTCCATGTAATTTCCAATCAATGTTCAGATTTCGAGATACTACCCAACCACTACTCCTGGTGGACCACATCGTCCGGCAACATGAAACCTGATGATTTTTTTTTAGAATCTTTGAAGAAAATTTCAATCTGAAGCTGTATACGGCAGTTGAAGAACTTATACAAAATTAATATGAGTTTTCATCGTTAAATAAATTTTCGCTTAATATTGGATTATTTTAGGAGAATGGTAAATTGAATTTATATGATTACATAATACGATTAAAAAACTGCCTAAATGTTCTCATTTAAAGATTTTAGTGAAAAATATCTTCTCACGAACGCTACTGCGTGTGATTTTATTCGAAAATCATTCATCAGAGACTGCAAACCTTTGGGCATTGTCTGAAACGTGATATTCAAAGTTTGGTAACATGGTATGTTGAGAAATGAATGGTAAAAACCATTATTCAATATACTTTGTGCGTTTGGAATCAATTTATCATAAACATTTCTAAAGATAATACTTACTACTATTAATACTGAGATCATTTTCGCGTTGCTATTTTTTTAAAATAAAGATTAAGTTTATATTGAACACCTGAATTGTAATTATAACTTATCCACTTAACATTGTATTAATGTATGATACATATAATACTATTATTGTACTTGGGTGTGAATTTTTTTCTTCCGTTTATCAGTGGTGCTCAAAATATTCCACATAATTGTATTATTAATATCCCTCCATTTTTACGATGAGACTTAACAACATTGTTTCCTATAAAGTTATTTTAAGTTTGAACATAATAAATTGTAAAGAATTAAACTTTATATTAATCTTAATGATGGAAAAGGCGTGCAATCACAATTTTCCACCTACCTGACTAAAAACAGATAAAAAAATGAGTAAAGTGAAGTAAATCAAACAAGAAAATATTCCTAAAACGAACCAGGTAGCTAACGTTCCACCACACGATCAATAGTAGTGTTTGGCGATCGCTGGTGTTAAATTGAAAAGGTCTTGCTAATTTCAGCATATTTTTGTAAATACATCGAGAACTACTGAAGTAAATTGTGTTTTTTTCAATTAGTTGAAATATCAAAAGTTACTCGGTTAATATGTCTCAAAGTTATGTTTGGAAGTGTAGAGCTAATTAATTCTTTATGATAGTTACAAATTAAATGCATAAACCGATAATGGAGGAGAAATCTTATTTTGAGCATCTCAAAGAAATATTCGCAACGAGGGTTCTTTTTAATTCAATGAAAAACGTTTGTGGTAGGTTTAGAAATAAATTAAAATTTCTGTATTTTTTTGAGATGTCAGTGTTGGTATATACCTTCTAAATAGATAAATAATTGAATAATAAAACACAATAAGTATATCCTACAAAGCGATCTTCACCATGATTATAGGCGGCAATGTAAAATTGCCCATATAGCATGGCGATAATTTAAACATTGGCTTTATAATGTATACAATTTGTGCAAAAGGAGGGATTTATTTCGTTAAGTCCGCTGTCGGAATCGACGTGGGCCGAGGTAATCTAATAAAATCACGATCAGTGCATAATGTTACACCCACAAAAAGAAAATTAATGCAACAAGTGTTCAATAAACTATTCAACGTGTCTGTATTGACATGGTGTGGCGTGGCGATTGGCGGGAAAATAATTTTGACAGACAATATGGCGCTGACGATAAAACAGTTTTCGCTATTACCTGAGAGGTAAATTGAATCGAATGAAAGAATAATCATATTGCGCAAAGAAATGGCGTGATGAAAGAACAGATTATTCTATACCACCCAGGAATGACAGAGTTTTGACTGGATGTACGTTTATTTAATAAATTAAGCCAACAGTGTTTCAATAACACAATATTTATATCAAATGAAATTAAATTTCATCAAATGAGGCAACTTTACTTACTATACTTTTTGTAAATGAAAGTTTTATCGTTCTCTTCAATTATTACAGTAATGCTAAAAGCTTACGGAAGCTTTAAAATATCAGTGACGTGCCCACTGTGTACCAACATATTCTTGATTACTGATTACTGAAAGAAACATATACGTACATTTTTCGTTTTTTAAATGAACTGATAGTATAAATAGTATTCTTTTAATAATTGTATTGGTTTACAGTTTTATAAAATATGTATATTAAAGGCAGCTTTAACCAAATGTTTTCGGAAGTGGTCGGTACACACGAAGCTGGTAGAGAATATAGTCAAATATAATAAGACGGGTGAGTTTATTTTTACATTAGTTAGTTTACGCAGCTTTCAGCTAATGTTTTATCATCTTAACAGCTTTTCAATATGCCCCTTTCACTAAATACTAGCATGCCTTGTTTGACAAACGAAAAATGATCATATCTTTCATAAAATTTATAATTATAATATATAAATAATATATGGTCATGTAATATCTAATATCCACAATAGTTAATCGAAGATGCCATGGTATTAAACTTAATTCTTTTATGACAGGGGGAGAACGTTCCCCACCGATCTCAGTTTTAAAACTTCAATGCGAGGATTCTATTTTGGCAGAGGCGCAGGCTGCATAAAGTTAATTCTGTAAAAGTCATTGACAAGCGACATAAACTGCGGCGAACGATCTCGTCGCTCACTCTTCGTAGCATCGCGTAGGTTGGCAAACTTCATTTTGCCGTACCACTTTGGGAAACTTTCATAACAGGGAAACGTTTCGGAGCGATGATTAGTTAAACCAAAAATAGATACCCTATTTGAGGAGTGCTGTGTTTTCACTTAACGCCGAAGCAATAAAGAGACATTTATTCCAAATATGATCATGTATTGTTTGGGTAGGATGAGATTAATGAAAAAGTCTCAGATATCCGTAGCTCTGACTACACATCTATAATTTGTAAATTGATCACAATACCGAATAGGAAAAAGTCTATTAGTATTCGTTGACCACTCTACTGTGAATGAATGATATGTGACTGAGTAGGTATTTTTTTTTTAAATTAATCTTCAACTAAAAATTTACTGAGTAAGTGAAATTTTTCATTCGTAGTGCCCGGATTCCATTAAGCCAATAATAAATAATACATGTAAGAAAACATATTTTTTCTAATTATGTAATGTTGTCATAAGTAAGCAGATTCCGGAGAAATCTTTATTTGCTAAGCCGTATGTATTGCTGTAATTCATGACGCCAGTTTGTCTGAGCGTTTCACCGGTCAGCGCCTCAACAAACAGTCCTCATTTTCAATAATAAATAATTGCCCAAGCGTGATCAGATCAATTCAGTCTGCTGGTGTACTATTTTGCTATTTGTTAAAAATGCTCTCTACACGTACGATTTTATGGGAATTAATCGAACGTAGTTACTTTATAAAAAGAGATGTATTGTAAAATATTAATTTGAAAACAGCTGTGTAATATAAATCAGTATTTTGTGATTTAGTATTCGCAGTAACAGTTGTTGTAGACTCATTAAGATTTTGAATCAACCGTTTTATCATACTAGATGAAAAGATACATGCTATAAGGAATAGTGCCACCTAAAAAATCTGGTGGGTTCATTCCGGTTATACATGCTTTATTCACTTTTAATGTGAGCGCTGTCAATTCTTGGTGGAAGGGTATGGTATTTAAAAAATAAAACAAAATTTAAATTTGAATTCGAGAATTCGAGATTGAATTCAAAATTTAAATTTGAATTCGAGATTTTGTACACAAGTGTACAAAATCTCGAATCTTGTGTACACTTTTTGTGCAAAATCTCAATAATTCAAATTTGATATTGAAATTTCATCAAGCCTCCTCAGTCGATGTCTTAAACTATATAAAACAAAATTTGTTTTGTACTACTTTCAGATGTTTATAATGATCAGGAATGATTTCGCTCATCGTGAGCATTATCAGCTAATGATCAATATAAACATTTGAAAGTACAAAACAAATTTTGTTTTATTTGTACAATATAAGTGCTTTAATACTAATCGTCTTTTAATATTAAAATTTTAACGAATTCGCAATACTGTTTGAAAGCGGAAAGAAACTTGTGCGACTTTTATAAAACGAATAGGAATTTACTATTATTTAGTTCTGGCCACGGAAATGTTTAGGAATTTTATCGGAGTGGTCAATTTATAAATTAATGTGACTTCATTGCAGTAAAAATGCTGTATGTATTAGTGTTCTATTTGATTAAAGATATATTTCTAAAGACGATGTTGCCAGCTATACAGAATATCTGACGGAAACCCGTAAGTATTGTGCTAGTTCTCGATATCGTATTAAATTAAAAATATTCTATTGACATCTTTTTGCTTGTGGAATATCTCTCTGTTTTGTGTAGTCTTGACATAAATATAAATGACTATTTAATATTTTAGGTTTTCTGTTTTTTTCTTCTTCACTTTTTGATGCTTTTAGAAAGAGATGTTTACGATAGATTGGGATAAGATAACATGTTATAAGTCAGCCAGTAAACCTCAGAAAGATGCATGCGGTAAGGAAATGAATAGCAGGTGAGGAACTTACGACTTTCTAGGTACTAAATTGGGGCTTTTTGACGGAATACAAATTATTCATTTACAAAATAACATACATATCTTTTTAACTATATTATCTGTTTGAAGTTGACGCATTCGATTATTTCATTAAAGATAACTATAAGTGGCTTCCCCACACGGAAAGGTTCTCCACCATGGACTCGTAGTTAGTTAGACGCTAACCACACATAATTTTCAAAATCGGATAAGGAGTGATTTTTAACCCTTGTAACTTTAATATAATTGTCGCAAAACTATAGATTTAGTGATAAAAACACTAGTTGGCAACATTATCAACAATAAACGAACGTCAACAACTATCAATGCGTGGAATGTGAATTGAGATTTACGCGCCTAGTTGGCTACGAGATTCGTGACGTCACTAACTTCAGATCTAAGATACTTCATGATGTCGGGATAAGCGATTACTTCAATGATTAAAAGTTTCGCAATAATAATAGCTGGTATTGCCTTTACTTCACAAAGGCCAGGCGCAAACTTGTAATGCATACTTGATTTTCACATTATATTGAATACAGGTATTTATACACACCTTAAGACACTCAATCAATAATGAAGTGAATATAAAACCTAAATATGAATACACATCTGATTTAAAAACTTCTGAAATTATAATGTGAGAATTCATTCAGAAATCTACGTTTGAACGCTATTGGAAGAATGGAATTGTTCATTACTTCAACATCCTATTCAAATTATCTATCACATTAAGTTATTCCACTTGTTGTGTAAATTGTGACGTGTTTAGTTTCTTTGCGAATTATCTGCAGGCTAAATGTAGTATACGTTAAACCCTAATTCTTTCTATCATCCTAGACCAATGGTCTCTATGATACGGACGTTTTAAAGAAATTGAATAAGACTTTGAGATTATCTTCACTTTGAATATTTCATTCTGCTTTATTACTTTTTTGTGAAATGTAAAGTGTCAGGAATTCGGCGTCCGTCCATTAGTCAGAAACCGCTTTCATGACTTGCATATTCTTTTTTAAAGATACAAACATCGTAATTGGTATCTTTAATAATGATATGACAGCAACAATAAGAATAACGTTATTTCTTGAAAAGGGATAAATAGAAACCCTTCATAGTAAGGTCTAAGTACCTACATTAATGTTAAGAAATGGAATGTTAGAATATTATTTTCATTCCTTATTGATTTAAGCCAATGGTTATTTGATAATATCGATCGTGGAAAGGAAAAAGGCCGTAACCCACACACAAAGAATATTATGTATAGCCCTAACAAAACGTGTATTAAATTTTATACATTATTATTATCGAAAAAAAATATTTTGAAAAGACGGAGGTATAAGTCCTTTTGCGTTTCTAGATCCGATATATTATTATATATTTATGTATACATATAGCATATTAGCACGTTTTGTGTGAGCTATACACAGTATTTTTTTGTGTGGGCTACGTCCTTTTTCCTTTCCACAGTCGATATGTATTTCTTAATATTTTTTCAACTTAACATAAATCAGTTTAATTTATGAAATATTATTGAATATAAACTACGTATAGAAAAATATTGTAATTTACTGTTTTAAAATATAATTTCACATAACTATCTCTGAACAAAAAAACATTTTTTTTCAAGGCTTTAATCGAAAAAAAATACAACACAGTCATACAAATTGATGACTGAATCTAAATATAATATTAAATATGTTATTAATATTTTTTTCAATTGTAAAATCCACTCAATTATATTAAATGAATAAATTTAATCAATTATTGTTATAGTCAATTTTTAACGAGCTACTAAATGTAGATAATAGAAATCTAAACATTAAGTTTTTTTGTGAGACTTAAAATATTAAAACTAGTTTTTCAAATAATATACGATTAATTTTACAGGATGTCGGTTGTTTTGATTTGAAATTGTTTTATATGATTATAGAGTACTTCAAAATATAATTATTGACAATTTTATATATTATTGGCCATGAATGACAGTTGCATTTTATGTTAAGTATAGTATATCATTAATCCTACGGCTTACCTTGAAGCTTTGAAGTTTATCGCTTGAAATTACAGAGTATGCGAATCTAATCGCAAAGACTAGGTCCTCATAATTATTGTTGATTTAATGGTATTTAATTGAAATGAATCAAATAATTTTGTATGAAATGCTTGGCACACGAAAATTATTTTTGTTTGTCGAAGGCTGAATTTGAGTTATTCGTGATGGAATGTTTATTAGACAAAAACAAGGCAAAAATCCTGCTGACATATTTGTCAAAATCGTAAATGTCATCTTCCTACGAGATTAGTTTGCAATTATTAAAGAAATTTAATTCTTCTAACCATGAAAATTAGATTGTTGGATATCTTGGTATCATGTATTATAAATCTTATTTTTATTTATTTTGTTTATGTGACATATATTCAAAATATTGATATTAAGTTTTATGTTTATAACTGATTATTTGACATATTACCACTTTTGTAAAAACATCAGCTAAATCCTTAACAACTTTTCTTTAAATGAAGCGTAAGTTGTGTTTAGCAATAATATTATATAATATTCTTTTACCATGTCAACTTTCAATGTGGAGTATATGGTTTTGTAATGAATACAACCACTCGGATACAGGATCGCCTTGATAATTAAACAATGAGATAATTTGTCCACATTTGGTAATTTCTAAATAAACATACGTTTGACATTTTCAAAATTTCTAAATCCTGCACTTAAATAACAAATCTTTAAAATTAGATAAACAGGAGATTTTAGAAATAAACATTTGCCCAATTCAAATTTATGGAATGAGCAAACCGTCTTTGCATCTTCTCCTTTTTTATATCCGATTCATTAATTTGTATTATACTTGTAAGGTTCTTTTTAACTTGTAAGAATTGATTCTGTCTCTATAATTTTTGTTTTTCAGATATAAAAAAATTTAATGGATACTCCTAGCTGCTCTGCTTTCTCCATTTAAGATGGCTGTTTAATGTTAATATTACTTACATACTTAATATTTGACTGTTTTTAAATGGTTCACTAATTTTTTCTTATAATTTTCCTGATTCACTATTGCTTATTACATTAGTAATGTGATTAAAAAATTTTGCTCAGCTAATGGACTTTTAATGTAGCTATATTTTTGATTTTAGATTAGTATTTATTGATTTGTAAGAGGTCCATAACATTTTAATTGTAGACTCTTTTATTTGATTTATGTATAATTTGTTTGCTAATCAGTATTTTCTTGTCTTAGTTCATGAACCATCAGTTTTATATACCTTCATTTTTACACTCAATTCTATATAAATAAACCTGTTATGTTTGTATTTTTATCAGTTGATAATGCTCGTGATGAGCGAAACCGGTCCCGATCATTATAAATATGTGGAAGTAGTACAAATGAGTTGTGTTTTATTTTTTAAAATAAACAATGGAAGTAATTTGAAAAATGGACGTGTACTCCCAACTAGTTGAAATATTTATAATATGCGTTTCGTTCAATGTAGCTTAGCAAATTTGAAGAAATACTCATAGATTCGTTCTTTTCTATACAGTTGTCGTGTCTTTTGGTATTCCAAGTGGGTTTGGGTTCCCAAGACAAGTCTATGGTGTAATTAAGCTGGAAAACTGTCATTGTAATTAGTGTTATATTCTAACACTTTAATGCAGCATCTTCGTCCAGTGGCCACAAAGTTCCGGTATCCCAATGGATTCCAAATGCCAATTTCAGTTGAGTTGCTTCTAAGCATAACGAGCTAAGTAGGTACGTGGTTGGAACCCTCATTAAGAATAACGTCAAATGCAGGGTTGGCAATAATAGTATGACATTCTTACTTTTTTTAGATCAATTCCTATAGTTTCAGAGAAAGAAGAACATTTAAATATAATTTATCCTACGTGTATCTTGATTTTTTTAATGGATCCTTAGAAAGTAGGATTGTTATAATTAATTCAATACTTCTAATGGAAGGTCATAAGGTACAAAATTTGATAAGAACGAGACATTGCTTTTTACTGTTAACTACAATAAAAATTCGATGGTGTTTTGGCCAATTGATGTAACCCTTAAAAAATACGAAAATGAGTTAATGATTGAATCTCATTTTAAATACGACAGTTCAGGTCTCGGCCAAATTATGTAAATTAGAGAAATAAACTAAAATTTTTTTGTAAAGGAAACATCATTTTGTATTGGTGTTTGGTTTAAAAATTCTGACCCAGTCACTTGATGTAAACCACTATTGTATCGACACTATCTACGTATAATGCCGAATCTGCAAACATGAGAATATACAGGAGTACATTTCAAAGATTCATAGTTCACTCACCATATAATGTTTTCAATATAAACAGTTTTTACTTTCTCCTGAAGAATTTCTGTCACACCGTCGACATGATGTATAATAAAGCTAACCATATGTTTATTAAGTTTACTATTGCATAATAAATTAAAAATTGTTGATAAAAAAAATATTTAGACTATGCCCAGAATATATGCATTACTAGACCACTTTGTATCAATAACTGAACGTTTAATTTAGTAATTGAACACACTTCTACATGCCATTTTAATATTTCACTGATCAAGATAATGAAGATAATGGATATCGACGGCTTCGGTTGCGGTTTTTACGGGCTCGAGTTCCAGTACGGATGGTTTTATAAATTTGTTTTTCAATCGATTTATAGATTTGCGTTCAACTTCCCAATCATTAGATACTAAAAACAGGGCATAGCGAACGCGATTAGGTAACCACTAGTCCAGCCTTAACCGTAATCATCTTTCCTAACTGCCTCCAAAAAAGAGAGGTTGAGCGACTAAGTAACAAGCTTCTATTGAGATTAACTCATATTATATGTCATTTCGAAATAGTACTTTTATTTCACTTTTTGAAGAGTTTTATTTACTAACTCCCTTTCCCATCCATCCGTTTATTTAAAGTGCCGTACCATAGAAGATGTTGACGTTATAGGCAATGTTCGTAGTTGCAATGGTAGAATCATCATTGTATAATGTACACCGGAATACCTTCTCTATTGTAATGTATTCGCCAATGCCATATTACAAAGACTATTCTGCTACTAAACTAAAGATAGCGAATATATTATCAAACACCACAAGAATTTGAAATACGATTTATTTTCCATATTTATATTACCCTGTTACAAAGTGAGTATATAATACAATAATATGTAATTTAAGACATCGACTGAGGGTGCTTGATGGAATTTCAATATTAAATTTGGATTATTGAGATTTTGTACACTTCCATGTATTTTGTCACTAACGACCCGGGTTTCGCCTTTCGGCATCTTCAGGCATTCGAGCACACGAATGGACTCGAACTGAGAGACAGTAAACAGTGTCTAACGCTTATATAGAAGATAAAAATGCGACAAATATCATTTACGAGGCAATACATTATACGTCTGAGAGCCACACCGATACCTGAGTTAAAATTTCGGAAATCGCCCTAATCCTTATTTTGTAAACACCATATTAACAGAGTGACGAATTGCCGAAGGCGAATTACCGCTTTTCAACTTCTTTTAGAAATACCAGTGATTTTACAATTATAATAGTATTGTGGGTTTTGACGGGATGTAATTCGACGAATGGGTAAATATATACAATCATTCCACATTTGGTGACATCTGTTAGGTGTTTCAACGTATCGGATATAATAGCGGAGAATTAGGAAGGTTCAGCTGTTCATTCAAGATTGGTAATGAGTTTAACTGGGCTCTATTAATTTCTAAAATTTCCTGATAAAATAATTTATGATCCCCCATGTTTTTATGCAACAGTTTAACCCCATCATCCGCATTAAACGTATGGTTCTCCATTAGCAAGTGATTTGCGAATGTCGAAGTTTCTTTTTTTTAATCTAAAGGCAGCTAAATGTTCTGATACCCTTATATCTAATGTACGTGTGGTTTTACCCACATAGAAATGTTGGCAATCATTGCATTGTAATTTATAAATACCAGATTTGTTCTTAAAGTTTACTCTATCTTTATTGTTAATAAGTAATTTGCCTAGAGAGTTTTTGCAATAGAACGCCGGTCTAACACTATCAGCGAGTTGTTTTTTAATTTTAAAGCTTGTACAACCTAAATAACTAATTCTATGCCAGATTCTGGGGCGGTCTATGTCTTTAGACAAGTTCCCAAAATATAGCATCTTTTCTGCTAATTTACGTTGTTTTTTTGATACAAGACTATCTATAAGAGACGCCTCATAGCCATTATTAATGGCAATTTGTTTAATAATGTTTAGTTCGTTTTCAAAATTAAATTTATTTAGAGGTATAGTGACTAATCTGTGAACCTGAGAATTCTCATTTTTAATTTTAAAGCTTGTACAACCTAAATAACTAATTCTATGCCAGATTCTGGGGCGGTCTATGTCTTTAGACAAGTTCCCAAAATATAGCATCTTTTCTGCTAATTTACGTTGTTTTTTTGATACAAGACTATCTATAAGAGACGCCTCATAGCCATTATTAATGGCAATTTGTTTAATAATGTTTAGTTCGTTTTCAAGAGTAAATTTATTTAGAGGTATAGTGACTAATCTGTGAACCTGAGAATTCTCAGGTTCTCAGATTAGTCACTATACCTCTAAATAAATTTAATTTTGAAAACGAACTAAACATTATTAAACAAATTGCCATTAATAATGGCTATGAGGCGTCTCTTATAGATAGTCTTGTATCAAAAAACAACGTAAATTAGCAGAAAAGATGCTATATTTTGGGAACTTGTCTAAAGACATAGACCGCCCCAGAATCTGGCATAGAATTAGTTATTTAGGTTGTACAAGCTTTAAAATTAAAAAACAACTCGCTGATAGTGTTAGACCGGCGTTCTATTGCAAAACTCTCTAGGCAAATTACTTATTAACAATAAAGATAGAGTAAACTTTAAGAACAAATCTGGTATTTATAAATTACAATGCAATGATTGCCAACATTTCTATGTGGGTAAAACCACACGTACATTAGATATAAGGGTATCAGAACATTTAGCTGCCTTTAGATTAAAAAAGAAACTTCGACATTCGCAAATCACTTGCTAATGGAGAACCATACGTTTAATGCGGATGATGGGGTTAAACTGTTGCATAAAAACATGGGGATCATAAATTATTTTATCAGGAAATTTTAGAAATTAATAGAGCCCTGTTAAACTCATTACCAATCTTGAATGAACAGCTGAACCTTCCTAATTCTCCGCTATTATATCCGATACGTTGAAACACCTAACAGATGTCACCAAATGTGGAATGATTGTATATATTTACCCATTCGTCGAATTACATCCCGTCAAAACCCACAATACTATTATAATTGTAAAATCACTGGTATTTCTAAAAGAAGTTGAAAAGCGGTAATTCGCCTTCGGCAATTCGTCACTCTGTTAATATGGTGTTTACAAAATAAGGATTAGGGCGATTTCCGAAATTTTTAACTCAGGTATCGGTGTGGCTCTCAGACGTATAATGTATTGCCTCGTAAATGATATTTGTCGCATTTTTATCTTCTATATAAGCGTTAGACACTGTTTACTGTCTCTCAGTTCGAGTCCATTCGTGTGCTCGAATGCCTGAAGATGCCGAAAGGCGAAACCCGGGTCGTTAGTGACAAAATACATGGAAGTGTACAAAATCTCAATAATCCAAATTTAACAATAATATGTGTTTATACTGTACTTGTTTAATAATTATTAAATAGTTTTACGGCTTCTACACCGTTAATTTTTAACTTTCTCCACTACCAATGTAGAATACTAATTCCTTATGGAAATTATCTCAACAGAAGGTTTTTCTACGAGAGCAGCTTGTTACTCAGTCGCTCAACCTACCCTTTTTCGGAGAGACTAAGAATGGGATTGGATGGGTGGGAGGGAAATTCACAAGTCAATTTATGAAACTGTCTGTACTGGTATTCGAACCAGTGAACACCGCAACTGAAGAGAACAACAACATTGGCCATTGGGCTACAGGCGGTTCATTAGAATACGCTCTTCTAAAGACAGGATGTTTGTCTGTTTTCATCTCGTAGTTACATATATTTCATATTTTTAGAATTTTGCCTGAATAGTACAATTTTAATAAGTACAAAATTTTCTGAAAATAAACATACTTGCCCATATAAAATTATATAAAAACAAGATTCTAAATGAGAATGAAATATTTATTTTACCTAATTTAAGACATCGACTGAGGGTGCTTGATGGAATTTCAATAACACTAACGACCCGGGTTTCGCCTTTCGGCATCTTCAGGCATTCGAGCACACGAATGGACTCGAATGCCGAAAGGCGAAACCCGGGTCGTTAGTGACAAAATACATGGAAGTGTACAAAATCTCAATAATCCAAATTTATTTTACCGTATTTATTTAATTTGCAGAAAGGATCTGACCAGAAAAATCTCATGTAACTAAAATTATTCATACATATTTCAATGTTGCACCAATAAGAAGAGTTTCAGTCTCATCACAAGGATGTCTCATACAGTTTCGTCTCAAAGGTGAATTAAAAATATGTTTTGAGAATAGAAAAGACAATCTAAATATTAATTTGTTCCTTAAACTTTCAAACAAGTTTTTCTTAGTATATTTTCTGTATAACAGGTTAACAACTCGTCTACTCGGTTGGTTGACCCTCCACAATCCCGTGCTGTAAGAAGTATGTCCATAATAATTCAATGTAGGTTAGATATAGGTTATATATAACGCAACAGAACTCTTAAAAGGCAAAGATGTTTATTCAAAAATTGTAAAGGTGCACACTTAATATCAATTCACAACCTATGTGATATTGATAATGTTTTTGTAGCAATCGGGTTGTCATGACTGTGCTTTGGTGGTTGGTCATAGGTTTCTACGGACGAAAAAGAAGAGTGCAGACTGTACATCAATCTGCAATTACTTCTATATTTTGATATTTAATATTATGTATTAATTAGGGCTATTATCGACTCTTCGTTGCTTATTATATCGATATGTCGAGGTGAATGTAAATGCCACTATTGGTATATGCTCAATAAAACAGGTTTTTATGAAACATATTATAAGAGTTAACCTTAGATTTTATGAAAATTATTGGATTCATTTAGTTTTGCAGTTATGTATCGTCTGCCTAGAATGCAAAACTCATAATTCGCAAATTATCATAATTAATATTTACTATTATATTTTAAAGTATTTTGTAAGAAAAAGACTCTTAAAGTGAGACACCGGTTAATAAATGAAGGATTTTTTTTTTTTAAATAAAAATTATTTTAAGAAATGTCAACTTTTAAAGTTTTAACATAATTATCACTCCTCTGTTTTATAGACTTGCAAGCTTTGCAATAAGGATCAATAATAATATTATGTTTACCTAAACTTTAACAGTGAGTAAATAGTTATCAAACATAAAATCAGAATAAATATATATTCGCAAGAAAAAGAATGAAAATGTGTTAAAAAAAAACGATGCACAAATTATTTTAAATAAATTAATACATTTTTTGAATATGCATCTTTTTATTATATAACCATGTATTTGGAAATTTATATTATAATTAAATGAACATTGAGTTGTTTTATTCTAAGAAATTCAATTGAAGTGTGTTTGAAAAAAAAATTATGTCGCACAAAATTATTTTAAATAAACTAATACATTTTTTGAATATGCATCTTTTTATTATATAACCGTACGTTTGGAAATTTATATTATAATTATATGGATATTGGGATGTTTTATTCTAAGAAATTAAATTAAAGTGTCTTTGGAAAAAAAAATATGCTGCACAAAATCATTTTAAATAAACTAATACATTTTTGAAATATGCACCTTTTTATTATGTAACCATATTTGTTATATAACCGTGTACGTGGAAATTTACATTTTAATTATATGGATATTGAGGTTTTATTATAAGAAATTCAATTGAAGTGTGTCATTGAATCTTATAAAAGTGACACAGGCAGGTTTAATTGACATGTCTGTTAAAGTTTTACCCATTAGTGCAAATAACTCTCAGACTAACGTTATGTTTTATTTATTATTGCAGGTAATTATTTATGGGCTTATTTCTAAAGGTGTTCTCTGGAACATGTAATGAATGTTACATCGTACGTTTAGAACAAGATGGTTTTTAATTTCCAGATTATAAACATATCTTCATCGATGTGAAGTTCACTTCACCATTCCTTTCTGATACTTACTGACTTGTTTATAATAAATCTTATCAATGATTATCTTTTACACATTAATACAAATTGCAAAATGCAAAAAACATAAATTATGTTTTATTTAAAGAAATTGTAATGAAGATTGTTAGAATTAAGTATTATGTGGTGGATCTTGGATCTATTATAATACATACCGCAAACATCGATATGTCTGCATGAATTGAAACAAGAAACATATTGTTATTCTCTAATTCTATTATTCTTTATTTATAGTAATTATACACAAAATTAATTTATATACATTACAAGATACGAAAGATAATGTATGATTCTTATTACATTCAACAATTTCATACTTACTTGTAGAAAATAAACTGTACAAAGGCAATGATAGAGATAATTTTAACATTTATATTCAGATGAATTAAACGTAGCAAGGGATACATCCATATTAATCAAAAAAATATCTATTCATACAGAACAGAAAATTATTCCATTGCATATTTTTATTGCTGTTTAATTTTTTTCTTTTTTCACCTATCTGATCTTCCCTACCCCAAGCGACGGTTGAAGCGACTGCATAGCTTATCTTATTAGACAAAAAAAGTTTGAATACGGTTGAATTTCAGCAATAGGTTTTCGTAATGATTTGAAGTTGAAAATGTGCAATTCGAATGATGTACCAAGGTAGGGTCATTTCGCCAGTGGTCGGTCAGTTAAGCGACAGGTGTATTTTCAAAAGGGATTTTGAGTCAATGAATGATAAATACATATTTTTTTCGCTGATATTTCATTAAACAGCGATTAAGTAATGTAACCAACCAAAAATAGGTTAATATTGTAGCAAGCATAAAATAATAGAAGTTTACAAAAAAATGCCAATTGTCCCAGTGGTCGGCCCCCTAAATCCAATGGTCGGCCTTTCGTTTCCCAGTGTTCGGCCATCACTATGTAACTTCATAAATGTCGCGAACGAATTTATTGAGAGTAGACAGAACAATGAAACACATTATGGTGCACAAAGCATGACAATATAAAGTATATTTTGTTAGCGATCCCCATACAACATGAGTTTGTGGTAACATGCGAAGTATAAATGTGCTTTTTTTAATTGCGTATTGCATCATATAGGTCAGTATAGTGCAGACATACATTGGCAAGTGGTAAGACTACCTACACGAATTTAAAAAATCTATTTTTTTTTAAATGTATCCACTATTATTTAAGTTTTAAACTCAAAAGGCCATCCACTGGCGACTGCTGACTTTAGGAACACTCGCCCTATTTGGAATAATCAGTGTTATTCGATATAGGATGAAATTCATTGACGCATGAGTAATTTTTATTTTTGTAATAAATTTATTTTCTCCGAGTCTCTTCGACTGGAAACAGCGATAAAACGCAGAATAGACGATAAATTCTGCATATTTAATACTTTCGTCTTACACAAGATAGTCAGTCTCTAGTTGACTAGTTGAGATTAAGACTTTTTTACGAAACCAAAAATATTGAATCGTACGGTCTCTCTATGAGTCGTATTTTTAATGATACATGTTTGCTATGTTTTGAAATCATAAACGATATTCAAAAGATTAGTAATATTGTTGTATATCATTGCATATTATTCCATTCGTGATTCTACATACGTATAATTTATTTAAACAAACTAAGCCGAGGATGCTTATGAACTAACTTACCTTGATGTGGCAAGAAAATAACCTGTGATTCCATTTAATTGATAAATACACCGAACGCCCGACTCTTGCTGCATTATTTATTCAACTGACATTCCAGTTAGCCAATTTTGTTTGTAATTATTGTTTGACTTGAATGCAATATGGAATGACTTATGATCGACACATCTGCCAAGAGTTCTCCAACTATCAGTTATATACATAGATAACAAAAGAAAATTAGTCAAATTGAAAAAATGTATACGAATTCTTTCAGTAACTTATATGTTTCAATTTAATACACTGTCTTGGTATGCCTTGACACATTTTTGAATCTGAAATTGAGATATTAACTCAATACCATATTTACCATAAGAGAAATTAAAATATTAGTAATATAGCTAAAATTGTGTTTTTGTTATCATTTTTACTTGAAACAACATTAATATTTAAAAAAATGGTTTTTATATATGAATAGGTTTTTCAATGTATTTTGATCTATGGATTCCTGATAGAACGCTATTATATATTTTTAAAATAAAACACGTTTTCTAGTAATTATTCAGCAATAATTTATTTAAATGGTATAAGCACCTGATTCACTCACTTGCAAAAGAAAAAAAAATGCCACAGATTGTATGAAAATAATGTTTCATTGATTACTATTAAAATTAAAGGCAATGCTGATGTTTGAATAATAAAATAATAGTTATTATGAAACAGCTGAAAGAGATCATAAATGATTGAAGTATAAAGGCGGCAATAATAAAAATATTGTATTTTTGCTAAATACCAAGTCAATTATGCAAATACCTAAAGTAGTTAATTTTATTGTCTATAAAATGTTCTCTATAGAAAATTTAAAATACTTTTTATTGCTAATTTGTGCATAGTGAACTATTTGTATGCATAATTTTATTTTACTATTTAATTCAATTGACTAGTATTTTATTGGCGACGGAAACACTAAAAAATATTATTTTTACAATAATTTGCGTCATGTTGGAATCAGATTTCAAAATCATGTTTTATCCGAAAAATAAGCAATTTTGCTCTTATCGATTTATCAATCTTTGATAAAAATCTATTTTGATATCTAAATAATAAGCAAGATAATATAATACAAAATAATACAAGGAGCAATTTGGCATTTTTGTATTTCTTTCTTGCCATTTTAATATTACATAATTTAATTTATGCATTCCCAACTATTTCTAAACGGTTCATTAAATAAGATTGTGTTTATTTTATTGCTAACATAAAAAAATAATGTTTGCATTCAATAATAATTGTTGATTTTAATCGCTCTCGTTACGCCCCGTGAGGATGGGATTGGTGGGTGGGAGGACTCAGATTACAGTTCAATCTATGAAAACCGTCCGCACCGGGGTTGAACCCGAGACATGCGTAGCCAGCGACGAAACCAACTGCGCCACGGACGCCGACATTTTATTGCTAATAATTGTTGATTTTTAAGCAAGTAATATATAATACTTTAATACTTTAAAAGATTACAATGATGAAGTTCTAACAACCATTAATATATAGCCATGACGAAAGTGCGTTTTTTCAGATTGTGACCGCACAAGGCAGGCAGGCACCCATCGCACAAGCGAAGGCTTATTTCATCTCAAATCAAAACACGTGCATTTAAAAACACTTGTTACTTGAGTTGCTGTTGCAACATGCTTAAAGATTTTAAATTATTCCACAATGACTGCACAGAAAATGATGTTCCCGTTATCTATACACATTCACCTTGGCTGTCAACCATCGGTAGCGTACATAAATTAGATCAGCAGATACTCTGAGCGTTCTAACGCCAATAATAGGGTGTGATCAATTTGTAATGTAATAAGGTATCTCAGCATTATTTAAGTGTGATAGCGACTTTGGCTTGAACTAAACAAATATTAATCAATTAAAATTAAAAACAAATCTGGATCAACGAGCATATATATATTGAAATGTGACACTCTGTATTTTACACAGGACAATTGATTTTTGAGACTAAAGTAAGCGATTATAAATGTTAAGTGACCGGTTGCATTGTGTTACGAAATAAATGTATGAAACTAAACGTTAGATCTGCATTCCTGTACTACTCTGAAATGTAAAATCAATTTTGTAAACGCAAATTTACGACGTCATTTTAAGTTTCTATCACTATCCAAATAGAGATAGAAAATATGGTTCTCCAGCACATTTTATTAAAAATAATTATGATATACGACGAAATTGTTTCGACGTTTAAAAACTGTAATAAATATTTTATTATCTTTTAACTACCAAGACTAGGCTGACTTCGTTATTGTTATTTTCACAATAGTACCATTGAAATCATTATGTGAACACTTTTTTCAAAACTATTTATAAAAGTCTTTCGTAAGTTATAGAATATTACAAATACTTTATATTTCAAGTCTTTGATACGCGTGTCTTCCACAGATTTCATTACTCAAAAATATACTTTATGCACGCCACTGGATGTCACAGTAGTGTAAAGTCACATTCAATAATCTATCTTGTGATTATGCTATACATAGGTAGTGCATGAAGCATTACCTAACTTCGTGCTAGTTGGACATTCCTATGATGCATTGGTTTTCAATTACTTTTTATTCAAATTAAAAAAAAAACATCTTTTATGTATGCTTACTATTGTGTCTCGTCTCTTCAACTTTATCCATTGTAATTTTTTTGCTATAAATAGTTAAACTATTGCCAGAAAATCTCTGACAAGAAGGTAGTTGAGACTTTAATCCATTTTTCCTTCACTCGTATAGAAATAATTCGTTGAAATAAATGCAAACAAAATTATTGTTTTCTTTCACACTGTCCAATAAAACTGAAACAATCTTTAATTTTAATATGTTCACTGAATGTATATTATACACGTTTATTTCTTGCATGTAACGTAGCCCACGTGTAAAAGACAATCAAAGTACCTATGAAGAAACATAAGATATACGTTTTGAATATAATGTTTTGGCCACAGCTTATTATACCGAAATGTTGTTTTTCAAGATTTGATTTCTATGACCAGAAATGATTAATAAACCTTGATTCAAAAAAAAAAATGTCAATCGACTATGTATATCAGATAACGAGGCCATTATTCAGTGATGTTTACACGATAAATAACGCTACTTAATTTATAAAAAATACAACTAAAACGACGTCATCAACAAGATAGAATGATAATAAAATATAACGAGAACTCATATTTATTGAGAAATATGCGAGAAACATATTTTAAATTTAAAAAAAAACTTGCATGTCACTGGTAAAGTAAGTGCATGATTCAAACCGGTCGCAGACATGTTGGCGACCGAAGGAAACTGATTTTAAATGTTTGTATACATAAACGATGAATAAATAACATTTTAGACATTATCAAGTGTAGGTACCTATCCTAAGTATTTATCTCTTGCATGCTTGTATTCAATAGATTGCGCAATAATCTGAGTGTTTGATGTTTTCTATCAAATATATTTTTGTTGTTTTTCAAACTGCTTAACTCTATTATCTTCAAAAAGCTGTGCTCAAAACAGATTAACTAAATTACACATATCGTTAGAATTGAATATCTTAAATAAGAGCTTAAAGTTACTTCTATAAACAAATGAATCGTTTTCACAAGAATCGATTTCACATAAACTTATTTTTGTGTTTTTATAAATCGGAGCAGAAAATCAGATTTCGAACAGAAGTTCTCAAAACCAATTTCACCAGCTTTGTTTAAAATATTATAAATAGTCTTTTTGAAAATATCTCATATATTGTTGGGAAGAATATTGAATCTGAATGAATAATGACATTTCGGTATACATAATATATAACGACGTCTGACGGTCTTTTGATTCCCCAACATCCCTTTTTAGAGTGGAAGAGGATACGCGATTTATTTAAAGAGGATAAATCACCAGGCAATCGCTGTGTGCCGGTCTAAAAAAAGGATCCATGTTTCTATAGAATTGAAAAATGATATTGAAGACTGGTTAGTATTTTAGCATTTTGATTTGTTTTTCTATATTTAAATCATAGCTCGTCTCACATTACTACACCTTTATACATACATGTACCATTACCATTCATTATCATACTCAGGTGTACCACACATACAAACCTAGAATACGTTAATATTTTTACTTAATGTGGATAACGCATTTTTTATTTTTAATACGATATTCAATCATTAGTTTTTATTTATTTTATAATATAGTATTGATATATCTTTCATGTACGCTATATACCAACATCAGGCGACTACATACACCCATATGGGTATATAAACTTCTTATATATATAAAGTTTGTCGTTTCAACCAATATTTTAAACATTAAGCATACACTATCTAATTATATAAAAGTGTGTGTATCCACAATATTTCTTCACATAAGAAATATGCCAATCGGGATTTGGGCCGTCTCGCAGGAGATGGGCAGACAGCGATAAAAACATCGAGCCAAAATGATAAATGTCTCTTAATGGCAAGAATGACACTAGATCAGAATGTCAGTTATTTTTTTTTAAATACGATACATGATATATTATATAATATGACTGAAAAAATAAATAATATGAATTATTTTCATAAAACATCGAAAATGATTTTCTTATCCATGCATTTATTCCATATCAAAGGGCTTCCTAAATTTCACCCATTCAAAGATATTTACATAACATTTAAACACCTCAAAAAAATTAAGTTACCGACAGTTTCATGGTGTATCAATTTCTGTAATTTGTAATTATTCTATTCGGTTTATTAAAACGATAGTTTTGATAAAAATATATGGTAATAAAGAATAATTATATTGTGTCCATTTATAATGGGGCTTATTGTTTACTTAAAAGTCAGACACAATGTTAGTCATCATTTTTTATTTTGTTTTTATTAATACGCCTAGGAACACTACTAAAGTATGAAACGGAATGTTTGCAAGAGTATACAAAAGCTCAAAAGAAACAAACCCGTAGAAGTAAATAATGCTAAGATACTGTTGTTTCTCCCACAAAGAGACAGTTAATTAAGCGCGGGAAAACAATTTGTTGAAATCAACATGGCCGCGCGAGAAATAAAACAGTGACGCACTTATTGTACTGTCCTCAGGAAAACGGTGTATCATTATTCACTCTCCTTCGCAATGGAAATGCCATTGATAAGCGTATCTATTGTCACTGAACGTACTTGCTATAATAAAGATGCACTGTTAATTTTTGTACATGTACAAGATAGCTAATTAAAAACTAAAATATTAGAAAAAATACGGATACAGCTATTTTCATTATTGCATATTCCCATCCAGTTAAAATGTATAAGAAGCACAGAAGATATATAGAATAATTCAATTATAGTAGGTCTTGGAAAATTGTTTAACCTCGCCTTGTCATCTATAGATGGAGGTAAGCAAAGGTTGAAAGAAGATTCCATACAAGTTGAATTGAGTGATTTAGGTAAATCAATTCAAATGTCATTGTTTCAAACGAAAGCCGTTTCAAATCGCTTTCTGATGCTATCATATATAATATATTATTCGAACTGTCAGTAGCAACTCTACATGAGTTATACATAATCATATATTGATTTCATTATCACTTAAGAAATGAAATGTTCGCTTTTGATCGTATTTACATAATTGGGCGCAATTTACAGGTGATGCCACTTTAACCACAATACACTTGTAGCAACAGTTTCTATTATCGTAAGATTTCATTGCCTTGGGAATTCAATTGTGGTGAATGCGATCTTGGTAATTTCGTTGGTAATAATTCTGTAAATCTGCACTATCACGAAATGAGACGCTAATAAACTGTATTTTTTTGTTTTAATATGGCCAGGCTTCTGTAATTTATGAATTTAATTTCTATGAAAAACCTCATAAAAATCCTCGTAAGTTATGAGAAATAATTAATTTGTCAAGACCTTTTTCAATTGACGTGAACTAATAATTACTGAATGATAATTTACTAGCATATATTTATCATGCTGCCTTGATACAAAAAATGGTTTTTACACAACAATTTAAAGTATGTGTGTGATGTTTGAAAATTATAGTTTTTGTTCAGTATGAAAAAAAATCACAAGCAAATCGAATATCTAATGATTTTAGCCATATTAATGTGTATTTATAAAATGATTATAAAGGCAAGCAACAAGTGAGCAAGTCAAGAGAGTTTCCGACCCTCCGGGCGAGTTAAGCGAAGATTAAGCTAAATAATGGGCCAATTATTTCATATTGAAATTTAATGTTCTGCCAATAAATCACTTAGAGGTCTTCCAAGATAAATCATACGGTGTACTGGAAATTGATGTATAAATTTAGCATACCGTCGTCATCCGTATAGTGTAATAATATTTTCGATTACACTATTTTTTTGGATATTATGTGTCGTTGTAAGTTGTAAATGTTCACGTACCACAAGAAAATGTATCTGAAGCCAGTTAAAAACGCTATATTTATTGTTCAAAAATCATTATATAAAAGAATATGACATTAGATATATAAAGATATATTGGATTTTGAGTTTGTTTAATTGTAATAACGAGTCATCTAGACATTGTTTAGGTTACGTTGTAAGGAAAAATTTGGGCGCATCTAATATGGTTTCATTATAAAGAAATTAGAAAATTGTGATCTATTCACAACAATCCTTTAGGTTTTAGGATACAACAGATTTTTTATTATTTTAGTAGAAATAGTAAATTAAATTCAGGTGAAGGTTGGAGGTTAAATAAATAAACTGGCGCGCTATTTATGAAATATGTAATGTATGCAGTTCACCAAAGTTAACCAGTACTGACTACTTACCTTTTTATTTAAATGATGATTATTTTGCATACGCTAGTCTAATTTGCCTGTGGAAAGATGGAGTATGTACATGAATTCGAGTGCGCGATCGGTATTAGTGAGTGCAATAGTGATGGGCGTAGGATGCAATGAATCGGGATGAAAGTTTGAAAATAGCTGTCCCACCACTAGAAGAAAAAATAATGTTTTCTTGTCTATGTTTTCTTCAGCATGTAATTTTTTATAAGTATTATATTGGCTTTTGATATGTATTATATTGGTTCCTCTTTTGTTTACTTACTATTTGGTAAAAAAAAAAAAATATTGTGCTCACGCTCAAGGATTTCTTCCTTCTCGGTTGTGCGGTCAATGGTTCGAATCCGTGGGTAGAAACTGTCATACAATGATTTTTTAATCGATCTTTAGAATTGTATTCACAACCAAGAATGCCTGCAATGTTTTAATAGTTTGCCATCTACCAAATCTGATCCTTAAATGTGGTGCTGTGGGAGTGTTTTTTTCATGTCCGCTCCCAATGTGAAGCATATAGACTAGATATTTGATATTTAAACATACGTTTTATACGAAAACTGGTTGTTACTCAGTTGCTCAATCTCTTTTTTTTCAGAGAGCGTAGGGATAGAAGGAAACGGCTAAGGACAGGACTAATGGCTAGCTAAGCGCACTCACTACACCCTGTTTTTAGAACCTGTTAGGAGAGAGAGAGATTAGTTAACTCAAACTCCATTCCTAATCAAATCCTTTAATCTTTATCTTGTCAGTGGCATAGATTAGTTCTTAATTAAAAACCTTGTGTCGTCAAGAATACAAAATCGATATTCTTCATATCGACATTAATAAGATTAAATATATTATTGTTTTTCCAGAAGAGGCGCATCTTATGAATGATAGAATTAGTGACAAAAGTTTGATTATGAATTTTTTAATACAATCTAAGCAAAATAACTTTAATGGTTATAGTAGCGTGTAGTATATTTATCTTTTAAAACTGTGGATATTAATTAGGTTGAGTAAACATTTTCTTAGTAGAAGCTAACACTTGCATTCAGATCACGTAGCGCAGTATAAATTATCATGAATTTATAAAAAAAAAACAATACTTCCAGATAGACCTAGAGCGTTGATTGATTTGCTTTAAAACGGTGTACATTTGAGAATAAATTAAATGCAGGTGTGCAGTATTAATAAATCGGTTTTTTGTACTTCAGAGGAATTTGTGTCACAGGAGTACAGTTAACACTTTTTTGGAAAAATATATGAAATCAATTTTATGTCATATAAGTAGTGAATTATACAATATTTTCAGGCAGATACAAATCTTTATTTTTCCATTGCTTCAATTCTTAATTATTTTATTACCTGTTTCTTTTCTTCTTGTTTTCTGTTTGAACATGTTTCCTTCAAGAGAATCAGGCGAAGGCCAAGGAGATGATGACTTATCGGGTAAATCGACATAATTGAAAACTATGGTTAAACTAACTTCAGTATTATTCGAAAAGTTTTGCTATCATCGGTAGTCTAGATTTCCTTCATTGATATTTTGCGACCTTACATATAAAATACTGTAAATAAGGACCAAATATTCAAGGTTACTATAGTTACTAAGATAATCGTCTCTATCAAAAACTAAAATTATTACTTATTTCAATTATGTTGTGAGCCATTTTATAATTAAGAAAATTAATGATACATCTTCTATTGGCTTAATTTATTTTTGTTATACAAACCTTCCGTCGAAAACATCAATATTACATTACATGAATTATCTGCGCTATAGATGTTTAATATAATAATATTTATTTAAATATTTTATAAATTTATGCTTTGAAAATTAAAGTGTTTTTACAATATTTATCATTCTCAAAAATCTCACTTTTCTAACTATCGATTGCAAAATGTTGCTAATTGGCACCACATTGCGTTGATTAGTTGATTTCATAATTTCAAATATCTCTTAATGAACGCAAATTGTTTGCTATTTCACACTAGAAACTATCATTTCCTCCTAAATAAATGATTACTGGGTAATTTCTAACTACAATAAAAAGTCGTATTTCAAGTATACCTATAATAAAATAAAATGTTTTATAAGTTGTATAAAATGAAACATTTATATGTTATACATAAAAGTATATGTATATATATCAAAATACTGACCACAGGAATCGTTATCTAGGAATCTAAATTATCTACAATTACGGATTTAATAGGATCGAAATAGAAATAGTCATTACGTCGACGCGGCCTGTATTAGCGTGCCGATCAACACTTCTTACATAAAATATTATCCAATATTGTCTTCTTCTAATGTGATTCTTTTTTGTTTCGTTTGTCATCGCCGACGGGTAATAATAATAAATGCAATTTCCAATACTTTTACGCAACCAGAGAAAGTTTTGGTACGTGTCGCGAAATGGTGAAAAAATAACAGAAGACATTTTAAAATAATCGCCCGCGGATCCAAGCGCATTCACAATCAGAAAGCACTAAATGCAATCGGTATTAAAAACAATAAAATTGAACAGGTTATTACTCTTTTACCGGAAATTATTTTAAAAACACCTGATTCAAAACTTGTATTTCGTGTATAATTAAACACGCTAGAAACATTTGTTTTTTCTTTACAACAAGTAAACTTACAATAAAAAAAGCACAAACAGTTATTTAATTACATGGCAATCTATTTAAACAATTATTACTAAATTCAGGATTTGATCCATAGTGATACTTTGAAATGACTACATAAAACTGTTGTTTTTGTTTTAAAATTAGGATTGGGAATATTGTTGACCGAACCTTGTACCTTAATTTATTATAATTTTATAGACTTTTTACAAGCAATATTTTTGGTGTGCTAAATTTGGAATATGATTAATGACATTTAAATGATGACAGTAATACGTTATAAGTTTTTATTTTACCTATAGTCGTGTAAAAAGATATTTACAAGATGGTAGGTTCGGTATTAAGTATTTACCCAGGATACAACTTTTAATATGAATAGCTAGTACTGTAATAAAAAAACGGTATTCTTGGTTATAGGTCAGTTTGTTAAAAATAATATATATGCTATAATTTAACTATTGATACTAAGTCATTAAATGAATAAAAAAAGATGGTGATAAGTTTTGAAATACAATACAAAATTTGATCATATATCATACTTGTAAGACAACTCAATAATGTGTAGTGGTCAGGTAGTTACTTAGTTTATAGTTGATATGCAAATCGACCTTATGACACCGTTAATGTTAGTTACATAAAATATATGACGTAACACATATCAGCTGGTCATAGTTGTCACGTATACTTGTAATATTATAGGTGTTATTTCACAACATTACTTACTGAAAGATGACACATTAGATACGTATTTGTATTTATTTATAATCCTATCTATATACAATATATACCTTACGTATATTTATAAAACTGCGATACTCAACTATTAAAAATAATTCAATCGAGTCGAATCTGTTTTAGCAGCTGTTTTTAAATGTATCATATCGTCTCCTTAACCTGAAATGTAGATACGCAGTTTGCTGAGTTAAGACGGAAGATATCACAGTCTGCATAATCGATAATAAACCGGAGTAGTAATTTGAGTTTTAATAATCATTTTTTTTTTCAATCAAATATAACTGTGTTTTATTGTTCAGTACAATATTGCGACAGTATTTTGTATGAAACTTAGCAATGCGTTAATTATTATGATTAATATTAATATTCAAACGTTTTTTTTTAGATCATTCAGCATAACTTTACGAAATAATACTTTGTTGTTGCCTGTATTACTAAAAATAATAGTCATTCTTGTACAGAAAACAAACCAGACGAAAATTTACGACGTAAATTCATTCTAAAATTTTCCGTTAATAATCGTGTGGTGCGTTATTGTTCTCCATACTCCTCATTAATTTGTTGAGCACTGTATATTTGTAAATATATTTAAAAATGATGGACTGATTTAATTTGTGGTAGCTATGGCTTAATTAAATCAATTTTCAATATTTGAACAACAAAATACATGTATTAAAAAAACAACTACGGTCGAGGTTATATTTCCGCCATAATATTATGTAACACAACAATAGCACGGAGAAAAAAAAATGAAAACACTAACAAACGTTACTTGATATAACTTTCTTAGTAATGTTCCTAAAATCCATCAATCACTTTACAAAGTACTGATATCAAAGTTGTGCAATAATAGTTCATTAGATTTCGATAACTACTTTGTAAAATATTTTTTTGTTCATCATTCAGTCTCTCGATAACTTTAATTGCAATTCGTGCCCATTTATCAAATCGTCTGTGTTAAATCAAATATTACGAAATCTTCACTCACTGCATGTGATAATTTTGAATTTAACGATCTCATAAAAGTAATAATACATATATCATACTTAACACATATTAACATTGCTATCTATTGCGTGTTGTATGATACTACAAGTGTAAATTTAGAAATAAGATTAGATTGATGTATATGATGTATGGTATCAGTCAAAAAATAATTCAATGTTCTCTCTGTATATTACATTAGATTAGTAGTATGTAGTATGGATAGCACTAATTATAATTCCCAAATTATGTGCTTTCATTTTTTTATACTTGTTTTTTCAAGTTGACTTGTCATTAATCACGATATAATTATATGTATTCTTCTTGACAGTATCAATGGACTAATCAGATACGGCAATTATCAGAGAGGGTTGTATAATATAGCACGGAGCTCTACGGGCTGTGTGAAGGAGTTAGAGCAGACAAGTCAATCGAGGTTGATAGAATGCGCTGGTAAGTTCACGTGCACTTTTTATCTGCCATTATAGCACGTGAATTAATTTCAATATAGAAAAACATGACACTTGGTACTCGGTACATTCATTCTGGCAAATTATATTCGATTTTAAATACATTGCTTCTGTTATGTATAGTCAAGCAATTCTGCAACGGTTTGCCAAATAAAGAAACATGCCTTATCAAATAATAGAATATAGTCAGTTCCAGTAATATAGTATAATATGTCAGTTCGAGTCCATTCGTGCGCTCGAATGCCTGAAGATGCCGAAAGGCGAAACCCGGGTCGTTAGTGACAAAATACATGGAAGTGTACAAAATCTCAATAATCCAAATTTTATATTGAAATTCCATCAAGCACCCTCGATGTCTTAAATTATAATATAATATACATTTTTTCACCAAAATTGTATGATGGTAATAGCATAATATATGATCATCAAATGTTTTTTTAATTTCCGATGCTAAAAAATATTTTTTTCTAATTCAGTGATATTTTCTTTCGATAATTCATTATAACTATGCTTGTTTGTATAAACTACAAAAAACTTTGCTGGCAACGGCTTTCAATGTACCGGAAAGCTTCATCGGTATAAGCAATTTTGATTGAAATTTGTACAAGTTTTATAAAATTTTAACAATTATGTCAATGTTTGTAAAGTTATTTACATTATAAATAACAATGTTGATGACGAATTTTCAATAATAAACCTTTTATTTATTTATCGCGAGAATATCGATGGATTGTGAGAATGTCTGCATGGATTATATTTTACATAGCACTAGAGTTATTTCAAAGTTATAAGATGTATGATGTACAATACAGGTTTTTTTATTCTTTAAAAACAACATTTTAGAACAAATATCCAACCCATATTAAATTTAAAAATGCTTGTTTTCATAATATTTTAATGAATATTTATTTGTTGTAAAATTGTAAAAATATACTTTAATCTCCTCGCCATTTGATCATTTATTCATTAGTAAAAGTTTATCGTAATATTTATTTTCGTTTAGTAAACCTCGCAATTGACCTCACTTACTTCCTTCCACGACCATTTTCTTAGATTTTGCATTATTTTTACATTTTACAGTGCTTTTAATGGTTTTTGTGAATTTGTATGCCGCATAGTAATGGCAGGTTTTGTGTAATTATAATTAAATTGTGATTAAATTAAAAACTCTTTCCTATTTTTGTATTCTAACAGTATTTTTTGAAAATCATTAATGAAAGTTTATGACGAAATATTTCATATAAAAGCAATAATAAAAAAATAGTTGCTATCTTGAGTGCTATTCCATATCTTCTAATAAAGAAACAATGTTATGTGTGAAAAGGGTTTCATTTATTGGTGGTTAAATATAGATAACGTTTTCATTTAACAATACTGTCTAATAAAATGTTAATATAAGTACTTGAAAACACTCCGATTAATTTAATTAAATATTCCCTGATGTCACTAGAATATGAAGTTTACATTTATAAAATATTTTTTGTGATACATTACGTAGTAACATTTGTTTTGAAAATGATATATTATGACAACGCTTTTAATGCACAAAGCATTAAGAGTGAAGTGAAAAAATTTAATGATGCCATTTATGTCTAATAAAAGTGTTAAGGTGTTTATTTTTAATTTTTTACGCAGTTTTATGAACCTAGCGATCACATAATACGAGGAAAAAATATGTAATAAAAATGCTAAGTAGCGGAGTTGAGACTGAAATACCAACCGTAATTAATGAGATTTAAACTGTTTGCTTCCTGCACGCTTACTAAATATTCATTCTCAAGATGCACGTCTTGTATGCATGGCAGAAGGTTAAGTATAAAAAGAATCTTATCATATTTCTGAGTTTATTTTCTGAACATGTGTCTGTAATTAAATGAAAATAAATAATTAATGAATATTTGCATTCATCTGTTGACAGCATGGAATCTGCTGACAAATGTGATGTGGCCATATTTATTACTGAAATGCCATTCAAAATAGAACTGCATGTGAAAGTGCTAAAATTTATATAATGATATGCGAATCTAGTTTTTTAATCGCAAAATTGATTTTTGTATAGAAATCTTACAATCTACCTAAAGTATTCTATCTACAATTTTAACGAATTTGAATTTCTCAGTTTGTGATATTACATATATTTAAATTTTTATGCTAAAATTAACGGCAAAGAAATTTAATGAATATTAACATTCACTTTATAAATTGGATTATGTGCAATACCCTCTTTTGAATAAGGTTTGTAAAATAGATGGATCAATTTACGTGGGGTGTTTTGGTTCAACTTTATTGAATAAAACAAAATCAATGAATTTTGTGAAAAAGAGACGGTTCTGGTGAAAACTCATAAATTATTATTTGAAAACATAAATAAGATAAAAAATACTTTAAATAGTTTGTGAAATAATTTAAGTGTGTGAAATAATTTAGACTTTTAGGCTATTATTGGTATAATTTCACAATAATCGAAAATGTACAGTATATCAATAAGACTATAAAGAGATTTGATGCACGATATCAATCGAAAATATGTTATCTTTATAATATGATAATGTTTGAATCATCATAAATACAATAAAAGAATTTCAGAAACAAAGTATTCAAAATAATTCCATAAACATGTTCATGTTCAGTAATATGTATCATATTATAATATTTTAAAGTTCAGTAAGAACTTTAGTATAATCGTTTCTCGAGAAAAAGGTAAGAGTATATTAGCTTTACGGTTAAAAATTATTACGAGGCAGCTTCTTTCTCATCAAGTTTATGATGTGAAAATAATTATTTTTGCAATATAGAAAAGGTCAAGACGATGTCATCAACTTTGAGAGGGTTGGTAAGACAAGAGGGTTGGGGCGTATGACGGAGGGAAATAGTTAACTATCTACAGCAGGTTAGTTGGCTCCCTGCTTATGGAAGCGTGCTTTTGCATGCAGAAACTTCATGAATACATACATCCTGTCTCTGATATGATAAACATAGTGTGTAAGCAAAGTGAAATGTATTATACTGTGCATATATCAGCACAGTTGATATAGATGAATTGTGGCAAAGAACGCGCGTTACTCAAAAGTAATTTTGAATGCAAAAAATATTCTCTTACTTTCATTTATTTAATTACGTAGAGTGACAGTATAACAGGGAGTTAAGTATTGTAAGTGTATATATATGTCAATAAGTAAAAGTCTTAACAAATTATTGAAATATGTATCAAAACGTCAATCTTATGAGTAAAGTTTATTTCATAAGCGACGGCGCAGACTGTCGTAAATAAGTAATTTGTTAAGTCATTGAGAAATTGTAATATAATCGAAGGTGTTTTGGCCAATTGATGTAACCCTCAAAATTGAAATTGTTCAGGAGAGAGAAAAAACTGTTTTTGTCGAAAACATTGTATAGTGAGTGGCGTTATAAATATTTGAAATGCAATACGATGGAGTGTCAATATAATAGTGCCTCAATTGGCCGGGTCAGAATTTTTAAACCAAACATCAATGTAAAATGATGTTTACCTTCCAAAAAGTGGTTAATTTATTGTGTATTACAGTGGACCTGCTCTATCGTCTTTAAAATGAGATCCAATCATTAGCTCATTTTCGTATATTTTGAGGGTTACATCAATCGGTCAAAACACCGTTGATATAAGAACTTCTAAATTTCCACATAGTTTTTTGCTGGATAAACAAATGCTCCACGATTTACGACATTTCTGTGTTATGCAGAGTTATGGTTTATACATTTTAAAATTTAAATAAAAAATGTCAGCAATTATACTTCGCTTAAGATGGGTAGTTTGCCTCCTCTTCCATTTATTTCCATTGAGATTTCCCCCTCACACGTAATCATTAATGCTAGTGGTGAGTACTTTCCCTCTTCATGCGTGACCAACGGTGTCCCCACCCTCTAATTTATAGTCAATAATTAAGAAATTTGAATAAAAATGTGGGGAAAACCGAAATTATCAATATTATTTTATAATCTTTATCATTTGCTTGTACATATTTTAAATTATCACACATTGCTTTGTCAAGATGCGTTCAAATGCCCACTGATCTTTGATATCATAAATCAATTATTTTATTTCTTATTTCACATTGTATTCAATTGCCAGAGTGACGCAACACCAACTAAGATTTGAAAGGCGATGCATTAATAAAATCATTAATATTGATATATTTGGTTATAATGATGTATTATAAAAAACATCAATGATTTTTAATCCCACTCTCGTGACGTGTAAACGATAAAGATTAGTTTGGCCAAAGGTTGTCGCAGTTTGTCGATTCGATGACTGGCAAATGATTTTCCCAAAAAAGGTGCCTCGCCTGTTGCATGTCGTATGTCGAATTATTGTCAGAAGAGCGCTTATATTTCGCACGAAACTACACTTGTCATGTTGTCAGGTATATCAAACATCGTACACAAAAAATATTTTAGATGCTAATCTAACTATGTTTGCAATAGTATATCTTCAGCCTAGAATGTAAAGCTCTCAACTACACCGACTACAATTTAACAGGAGAGATCACTGTTTTCGTATTTTAGTTTTTTTTAATGTCATAGGGTACTCAACGGTGTATCCACCACCACTGGTTACGGCGTCATACTATTCTTAAAAAGTGAATTCTGCAGCGTAACGATGTTATGCATGTTTCAAATATTTGCTAGAAATATCCGAGGAGAAATTCCCCAAGTCTTGGTTGCATGCACTCTAGTGTGCAGTAAGTTATAAATAATAGTACTTAAAAAAAGCTTTCTGTTTTTAAGATTTGCGTTTCAATCACCTTCCATAAGATGCCGTGAACTTTTTGAATGCCTTGTAATTTGTCAGAAATGCAACCAAGTCGACATGACTGACGAAGCTGACGGATCTGACTGGTCGTATCATCTTGAGAAGTAAACGATTTACCTTTAAAATACGAATCTTGTTTCATAATGACTATAGTTATCAAAACAAACACTCTTCTTCTCAACTGTCAGTTTAACTACATTGTTTACAATTAATTTCAGCTGATGCAGGCGCGGAAACGTAAGCAAGTTAAAAACCAGTTAATATACGTTAACAACCTAAAACCACCAAACTACTATACTAAAATTGCAATTTTTTTTTTAAATTCTTGTCATAATTTCATTAAATTACTATGTGCCACTCGACATAACAGTTATAACCAATTAAATATAGCCACAACCATATATTGTAAAATATTCTTTAGGATCATAATAAAATATTTATGATAAAACAATAATAGTGATCAAGAGAATATTCCATAGTCTGATGTCAAAGATCGTTCAAACATTGACATTCTGCACAAGTTATGCTAGTAAGTTCAAAGTTGTTCAATCTTATTTGTATATTAGTATGTCAAAATAATAACAACTGTTAGATGTAAGTAAATATTTTATTTTAATATCTTGTTTAATAACGTAACTGTTCACAGTCCTTGCATTTAAGATAACTGCAACAAATCAATGGCACTGTGGGACGCAACTCTACTATGCAAATTTCGACTTGGCATCAATTGAATTCGATTTCATGATCGACACTTTTCGACTCGGCGATATTTTTCAAGGTTTTGCTTTTTTGCTGAGCAAAAAAAGCAACACATATATTTTTAAAATAATAATAAAATGTAAAAGTTTCTGATTTATTGACCGTAAGTCGCGTATTTATTACCGCGAAAACAATTGTTATATTTTTTCTGTCAATTCAAAATGAATGTAAATCAAAATTTATTCAAAATTTGTTTTTTATAACAATAAAATGCTTTTTACAAGTCGAATGATTAAATTTATAGTTGAGGTATTTTTAAATACATACAGCGACTATTTTTCTTATTTGTTGGGAGTGTGTTTTTTTTAATTCAATTTGGTTTGCAAGAATTCGTTAAAATATGACAAAATAATAAGTGTGTAATTTCAAATTGATGGTTAAATTAATATTGCTAAAAGTTTCTTTCTTGGTGGCTATTTTAGTATGCCGCCATCTTCAGTGTTGTGATAGATAATAATGGTATAGTTGAATGTAGCTTATTTATGTTTTATACTGCTGAATTAATTTATAGAGTGCATAATGCGATTTTTTAATAATATGACAGCATACTTCTTCCGAAGCGCAGAACCAGCCTGCATATAGTGATGGCGTTGATAAGAGCTTTGACATTTAATTAGTTAAATGAAATTACAGCTGACTCAAGTGTGTCGTGTATTTGACAACACGTGGACGTGAGTGAGTTCAGAAGAGTACTATGTTTATATTTTAAAGAAGATTTGTTCAGAGTTTAAACCTATAATTTGTAATGTGTATATATATGTATATCATATTAAATACATAAAATAAAATAAATTGAAATTGAAACAAAGTTTTTCATTGAAAATTTATCTAAAAAAAATTATCCCGATATTCTGCCTTTCTACGCTACCGTTATGTTAAAGATAAAAAAGATTACTAGAGTGAACAGATGTTAAAAAATGCTCTATGGACAACCGTTGACTGAATAGTAAAAAATACGTTATTACAAATACAATTTTCTTGTCAGACTACATCAAACCTACGCGATTGAAGTAGACTCGGTAGACATCTTGGCTTGAAATCAGCTATTATACCACTAAGAGTAGTAAGCAGTGCGAATTGAATTGAACATATCAATAAAATTTCTCAGTACTGAAAGAAACTCTAGATTCATACTATCTATTTACATTTTCACGCATTCGCACTACAAATGTACGATAAAAAAAATGATAACACTGTACTATTCAGTCTAGCAAAATATTCAACATTATCTGAATGAAATATGAAGTATCAAGTTAACTACATGATGGATGTTATGGAAAATCAATTCGATTTATAGGTATTTATATAATGAAGTGATACACAGCAACAATTCATTTTGTATATTATAATACTAGGTATGTATAATTTTTCGTTCATGTGTAATACGACTGCAGAATGTTTCGTTAACTGATTAGTTATATTGTATTGAAGGAATGCAAATTAAATTCACAATACGGCAATAATATATCGACTGTGGAAAGGCAAAATGACGTACTTTCAAAATATCACAATGTATACAATTTAATACACGTTTTGTGTGGGCTATACACAATATTTTTAGTGGGTTACGTCATTTTAACTTTCCACGTTCGATATAAAAAAATGTGAATACTTATAGCGTAACCCACAAAATGCTCCCACATTTTAAAGTTCGGTTCCTTTGCAAAGATCGTGTGTCAAGGTTATGAAAATTTTAGGGGGGGAGTGAGAAGGAAAATAAATATCACTTTTGGATTATTGAGATTTTGTACACTTCCATGTATTTTGTCACTAACGACCCGGGTTTCGCCTTTCGGCATCTTCAGGTATACGAGCACACGAATGGACTCGAACTGACAGACAGTAAAGTAGTTTACTGTCTGTCAGTTCGAGTCCATTCGTGTGCTCGAATGCCTGAAGATGCCGAAAGGCGAAACCCAGGTCATTAGTGACAAAATACTTGGAAGTGTACAAAATCTCAATAATCCAAGTAAACTACTTTACTGTCTGTCAGTTCGAGTCCATTCGTGTGCTCGAATGCCTGAGATGCTGAAAGGCGAATCCCCGGTCGTTAGTGACAAAATACATGGAAGTGTACAAAATCTCAATAATCCAAATTTGATATTATCCATCAAGCACCCTCAGTCGATGTTTTAAATTATAAATATCACTGGCATTCAAGCCTTTCAACATAAATTCATAAATGTATTGAATAATCAATTTATCAACATGCCTCTACGGGCATTCGAACCCGTGGACAGTGCAACCGAATAGGACAATCACCCAAGAGCGTTGACTAACCGCATACAGTACCCGCACACTTGATATAAAGTATTTCTAAAAAATATGCGTTTCAAAATTTTTCTCCACTGCAGCATTGGGCAATGTTTATCATAACATCCGCTTTTTGAAACAAACAAATGTTAATAGGAATATTATTTTTTTTCACTGTTTGTAATTAAACACAACATAATATAATGAAACGCGATAGGTAGAGATAAATTGGAGTTCGTTAGTTTTTGCGAGGCAAAGTAATGAATACTCAAACAAAAAGTACACCACCTCAAAGCTTTTCAAACTAAACCAACTAACTGCGTATAGAGTTAAATCAGATTATTTTCACTGCACTGGATTGTTCCCATTTTCAGAAATAAATTTTATTTACGTTACTTAACACTACTTGCTAGATATAATATGGTATTTTTGCACATCTTCTGTTGGTGTCATTGTCACTCATCATCATATTACGAATTAGCTATAACAGCTTGCTATTTTTAATGTTGGCGATCAAATTACATTGTTTATTATTTTTGTCTTGAAAAGAGAGATAGTGTGTCTCTTTTGCGGGATTATTTTGTATCATGCACACTAAAGAATAAATTAATGACGAAATTTAAAAAAAAAATATTCTGTTTCATAGGTCTCTACATATCTGCACACTTTAAAAACAAATGATTACGGTTTTAAACAAAATAACGGTGAATAGATGACGACATTTTTAATAGTATTGTGGCACTGTGGAATATGAGAAATAAAAGTGAAAACGTCTTAAATAATAAAACACTTAATCATTTGAAGAAAATGAGCTATTGATAAATGCGATATTTTTATTTATTAATAGTGGTACTTATTTAACTGACTTGATATACCACGCGATGTCATGTAAAAATTTGAAATCTTCCCAACACTTTCACTAGCGATTCACAATGTCAAAATAAATAATCTGACATAACAGTTGAATAATACTTTTATTGTCTGAAGGCTTGAATGATTTATTTAAGTAGTATCACGTGATTTTTGACGACAGGAAACGGAAGCTGTTATAATGTTTCAACTCAAGACAATATCGCAGATTATCATGCAGTGTGTCAATTTTGACATATTTGGAATACGGAGGATTATTCCCGTCTATCATATGAAAACTAATTTGAACTACTCACAAGAATGAACAATCTTTTATGACCATGACAGGGCGTTGTCTAACATTTTTTGAAGCGACAAGTTGATATTAATATAACATCAGAAATTTCTTGTCCTTGCAACGATTTAAAATAGTGATAAGCACGTAAACTTACTGTTATTCTGATGATTTGTGTCTATTGATGCCAAGATTTTTGTGATTTCAATAAAAACATTCTTTTTCGCCAGCTTGCTACGTTTGGTTGAATATTTCGATCACAAATGTTCAAATCTTTATTTTCTATGTTTGAAGTATATGATTGCCCATGTCTATACCATGTTTAACATTAAAGAAGTTATAACATCTTAGCTGTTTTCCAACAAACTGGATTGTTGGTATGTTATACAGTCTCAAGGATGATCGCTTGGAGGTTGAGCGTTCATTTTTACTCCACTTCTTTTTCGTTTTTCTTTTCAGCGAAGAATATTAATCATGATCCAGATGGTATCGATTTAGTATAAAATTTTCACATACAATTTTTTTTTAATTTCGTATAGACTTTGAGTTTTGAACACATTATTCCTCAGGAAATCTCTAATACCACCACAATAACTCCATACCCACTAGCATTCGCTACCAGTAAAAAAAATACAAATAAAATATAATTATGTCTGCGGGGTATTGCTGTTCCAGCAGTCATTAAAAGTTTAATTTTTTATTTTATTTGTTGTTTAGGAGTCACCCCCATTCAATTTTTTTTTTGTAATTAAATAAATTATTTAAACTCTTTCCTGACTGAGGCACAAAGCTGTATATATAATATAGTGAGCGTAACATGCAAAAGTCATTTACTTCTGTAGTAATACAGCGAGAGCCTAAGGGCCAGAGCACAATTGCCAGTAAAGTTGTCAAGCCGCGAAAATCAAATAACAACAAACATCAAGTTTTATTAGCACGGTCGCAAAACCAGTTTCTTCGAAAGCGTAAAAAATCAAACCTGCCGCCATTTGGTCCAACCGCGATTCTCATTTTTTTATCGACGCAAAATGGCTACGGACAAAATTGAAAATTTGTGTGTCAGGCAGTGGTGTGCTATCTGTAATAAATAATTAGGAAATCTTTACTGCTTTAGAAGTAGCTGTAACTTTAATTGTTCTTCGGACGATACTGGTTTTTCCTTTAGTGTATTCAATGTAAATCATTCCATGTTTATTTTTTTAATTCAAATCGTCTCTTCTAATGATTAGCATTAGCGGACCCTTAATAGCGAATATGAAGAAAAGTTATTTGTATAAGCGCTGGTTGTTAGTAAGTCTACCTCACAATAGCGCTCTTTGCGGTAAGTTTGGAAAATAATAACGAAGCTATGAGGGGTCTGGCTTAAAGCATAGAGTTTTTGATACAAAATCATAAATCGAATTAAAATAAATGTATACCAATGTCAATTTTGGGATATGTGCTCTTGATCGAACAATCAGCTAAGACGACATAAAAATCGATATTTATGAAAAGTATGTACTCTTTTGCTGCTTATATTGTTTGTGTATTATCTATATACATATTCTACAAAATTTCACACAGCATTTTTTGTGAAAATATTTCTTATAATAGAATAATTATTTCAAGGTCTGTAAGAGATCTATAGTTAAGCTAAGTCTTTAGTAAGTGTCACAAATATATGTATGATGACTGTTAACACTAATTGACTTTATGTAATGTTTTCGGAAACAAATATTTATTATTAACAGAAAATTGTAAAAACAAATTCCTTTTAAAATCCGTCATATTCATGGCCGTAGTTAATGTCGATCATTGGGTGCCACTGAAATCAATTCTTTAATCCAACAAATAGCTATTTTTGGACAAGATAAATGAACATATCTGGTGATTAGTAAGTAACGGATCGATAATATTTCATAATTAAGATAAATATATACATAATTTGTATCTTCAAATATTGTAAATATAATTATGCCGATACAGTCTTTGAAAGCTTCTGTGTTTTGAACGATAGGTACTTCGAATTCATCTTGTACATAATACTAATATTAGGTGCCATTAATGGCTCGGAAACCTGGTGCATGACCACAGCCATTGAATGTCCTGGTTTCGGTCTTATATCTTCCGACCTAACATTGGAAATCTATTGGAGTGAAGATTATGGGTTCAAAGAAGTCTGTGAGAGTTGTAATAGAATGAAAATAAATGACTTTAAGAGGTCGAATAGTGATTATGAACATGAGATGGTATTATCATGCATGCCAAAAACTGACATAAGGAAAAACGAAATCTTTTCGTTCTTGTACAGGACTAATAAATTTTGTCGACTTGGATCCAAGGACCTTGAGCTACCGAAGCCAGAAGGATATTGCTAATAGATGCAGGAGAAAGCCTAAAATTAGATGTATCACTGAGAACGAAATGCAAGCTTACATTCATTAAACGTAGAAGAATTATAGTTTTAGGTAATCTTATATATTTGAGCCGATTAATATATAATACTATTTTTATGGCCTTGTTATTTATTAACCTTGTCCGCTCCCAATGTGGAGCTTATCTCAATACATTCTTTTTTCTACAAGAACTGTTTGCAGCTCAGGTGCTCAGCCTTGTTGGATGCGATGGGTGGGAAGGGTTTTTAAACAGCACAGACATCCATGCCATAGAACACAAATCCATAAATAGATTGGAAAATATATTTATGAAACTGTCTGTAACGGGGTTCGAGCCTGTGAGCACCGTAATCGAAGCCAACGACGTTGAACACTCAGCTAAAGGTCCAGCAATTTATTAAAAACATTTGTTACTAAAACTTCATCTTGTGATTTTCCATTCATTCAATATCTTTTCTTGTATTAGTTTGATGCAGTTTCCGCTTAACAGATTGAGAAACAATCAGATTGATTGGAAATAGAGCAAGAATGGTTGTCGCAATATTATATAACTGTTCAAGAAATAAGAATAAACACGCAAGTTAATAAAATAAATAGGACCGGTCGAGTTGCGAGTCGTAATATAGAAAAGACGAGGCACACCTATGCCCACACACGTGTGTTCATTCATTCATCCAATAGCGTACCCCACCACAATACTATGCAACATTTCTCTAAAATACATAAATATACAATTTTGTTATTATAATGCAGCTGAGCGTAAATCATTTTCGAAGAATTTTTTATAAGAAAATCGCTACTTCTCCTTTAAGGCATGTCGATTTTCCACATGGAACATTTTATAAAGCTGTTTTACACATTTTTAAAATCATCAGATTTTTGTTGATGATTTTAAAACCTGTGGAAATCCAAAGTCAATGACTAAAAAATATTTGCAGTGACAGCTGGGAAGCTTTAGTATTTATATTATGTCATTTTTTTACCATGTGCTATGAAATACATCAAGTGAAACGTTTATTTTGTATTATATATTAAACAAACTTTAATTTTTCCATACTAAAAAACAAGATGCAAGAATAATAACTTTATTTAATATTTGAAATACTACGATAGATTAAAAAATATGAGTTCTGGTATTCTCTTGTATTAATCCAACAGATTAGAATTTCAACGGAGGAAATGTTAACCTCTTAATGAATCACAAAGTAATTAAACATGTATATTAATTTAGACAAAATAAATGTGTCAAGAATGGATTTATTTGTTTATGCATAGTTGTACCGGATAACACAACACCTAACCCCGATTTATTTACTAATGAGATTTATACATTTACAATAATTATTTTAATTGCTAAAACGATAAAATTGACAGAATTACCTAGTCCTATAAAATCTTAAAACTTGTTCACTTGACTTTAATAAAATCAAGACACCGCTTATATTTTAAATTACTATTATTTTTATTAGAGTTCATCTTATGATACCTAAAGGCAACACTAACTAATGTGACAGATCTAAAATATACAATGCAATCTCACATTATCTCAATATGAGATATTTAAAAAGATAACATTTGATGAAAGTAAATTAATTATCGCAGATAAATTGTTAATTATTATTAACAAATGTAACGGGAAGATGGCGATGCGATTAAGTACAAGAGTAAAAGGTCTGTGATAATTGACAGATTGTCAGACAGCTATACACTCTAAACAACTGCCTCGTGCACGCATTAGAAAGATAGAAATCTTGTCTATTACTTGCAGAATTAAAAGCACCTTTATCAATTGACTATTGAAGATGTCCAGAGATGTGCAAAGTGCCCTCCTCCTTTACATACATATGGTCTTATTACGATAGCCAAATAATTACACCGATCATGCATTGATATTTTTTATTTATTACTTGTTAATCAATTTAAATACTTTTTTTTACAATTTGATTTATTTTCAGGAAACTTCCATAAATTAATCTGTCTCATTTTAGTTCATCATTCTCATTGAAGTCGGAAAGGAGGTAATAAACTGTTGAAAGCAAGCTCTGAACCGATTTATATAACCAACTAGATATAACACCGATCAAAGATCGAAGGCATATATTACAGGGATGGTTATGGATTTTTTGAAAATGTGTATGTAAGTGTGTAAGTCATAATGTAGATATGATTTATTTGGTTGAACTATAAGGGATTTTTCCGATTGTATCAAATATTTTTCATGTTAATTTAAATATTATTTAAGAAAAAATCTTTTGAATGTCGTGAATCGTACATACCCATGCTAAATTAACCGTCGTTGATTGGAATTTTGCAGATTGGACTAAACTTGCACTTTGAGACCCGTCTAAAAGAAATAAGTAATAGCAAAGTCTTCACTAGAGGTGCGGTCAACCGATTTCTGATTTGAAGCGGTATCGAAAGATCTCGTAATTCTTTAATTCAAATTAAAGAACGTAACATCTGTGTTAAATTATTTATTTTAACATCTTACTGAAATATTTTTGCTGTGAAATAAGATTTGGTGGCAATGATCTTAGTCTAAAGATTGCCTACCAGCACGCTCACTCTCAATATTGTTAATCGCAATTTTATCTGCACGAACACTTTCGATATCTAAAATCTCCAGCCTCAACGACAATGGTTGAGTCAGCCGTTATCAAGTACGATTTGATTTTAATAATTCTGTTTCCTTCTGCACCCTCGTCCACTTCACACACTTCTTACGTGGCATAGCATACAGCGCAGCAGCAACAAATGATTTCACTTGGTTATTTGGATGGTCTCAGAATCAATTATTTTTAAAACCATTTTCACTCTCGAACGAATGGAGTCCTAATAGAGCATCTCAACATAAGTTGGTTAATGAAACTTATTTGTAAAAGCTGAAGTAAGCGCCTGGGAAGGTATAACATTTCACAGACATCCATGACTTAGGGTACAAAGACTGAAAAAGAAAAAAGTCGAACGTTGACGCTGTAACTTCAAAAAAATCGTGAATAAAAAAATGGATTCTGCTTTTCTCTCAATTAGCCAAGGAATACATATTTTTAAATATACCCAGATAATGAAATATTCTAAAATGTAAGTAGCTGAAATCGGGAAAACCTTGCTTCCCACGAAGAAATTTATGGTAAAAAGAAAACGCAAACAAAAAGATTCCTACTACATTCTATCCGACTGAACCGATATTTTTTGCGTATGCACTAAGCACAGATGATGCTAAATAGTCGCAAGTAGTTTAGGATATATGTTTATTTTAATTTGTTTTTTTTTGTAATTCTACTGTAAGACAAATTGAAATGAACATTTTTTTTATGAAGTTTGACTTACGACCAATTCAACTTACTACTAATGTTAGGGACGTATCTCGGGCGTAAGTCGAGGAATATATGTACGTAGTTTACATAAATATAAACGTCTTGGCGGATACAGCAGTATCTATTATATAACAACCACGAGAAATGTGCGAGCATTTGCAAATTTACCGCAGCCCACTCATTTTTCTTTTTGCACATTACCAAAAGACAAAGTGCTTAGATTCTCTCTTCTTTAGATAAGGTTACATCCTATTAACATTAAATATTCAACACAAATTTATAACTGTGTGTCAGGTAAAACTAGACATTGGGGATACAAAACTCTTTGTGTGTAATGTGTAATGCAATGTATAAATAAAAAAAAATTATTATACGTAACAATAAAAAGTCGTAAATGGATAATGATTTAACTAGTAGATGCAAGTTATCTTAGTAGTTTTACAACCGGACTTGTGGGTCGATAACCGGAGCAATGAGAAATAGTTTATGGCTAGATTTACGGAGAACTTTGAATGGAACATGTTGCCGCAATAGTTTCTTAATTAATTAGCTTAATACAGTCGAAAAAAAAATGTAATACTGTTGATTGTGTAATATAATAGATGTGAGGAAAATGTTAACCTATATATTTTAAATAGAGAATTGAATAACTATTTGTATTTATGACAAAACACATTGAGTTTTTTTTACATTATTATAGGTACAGTAAAAGCCCAATGTAAATGATTTTTTTACTTAAAATATTTCAATTCGTTTCACTGAAGCTTCATTTAATATCGTATTGCTTAATCGACATGCAAGTGAAGTACTACTTATGTTATGTATACATTATTAGCCTTAGGGAGGAAAGTTAATATCAAAATATGTACCATGAGAAGGGGCGAACTGAAAATTTTACAGGTATGTAAGCAAACTATAGTTATGCCACTAAATAATATGTCAAACTTATCAATAAATATTCAAAAATATGGTCGGTGATAGATATGTTTTCATTTAATATAATGTTCAAATAAAAATTCGCAGTGAGGCAATTATTTATCACATGAAACAGCTATGTTTTTTATGCATCATTTAAGAAGAATTAAGGTTATATTGATCTATTTTATAAAGCACTTTTACGATGTTAACTGTCAATTCTTGACGGAAAGGCATTATATTTTAATAATAAAACACATCTCATGTGGAAATAGTTGCAAACAAATTGTGTTTTTTTTTTCATATTATATAAAGTCTCTGAAGAACCTAACGGCGTCCTGCTGCAACTATTTGCCCTATATATATATACATATGTATTTCACTTTGTGTATCTTTCTTTACAGCATAGCAGAAAAAGCATGTATACATCTGTCTGTCTGTCTGTGACAAGATCTCCTCCCAAACGGTGTATATCAGCGATTTGAAATTTGCACGTGTCATTCTGACTGCTATTTCTAGGTCAACTGAGATACTGTCAACGGTAATATTTTTCACTTTCAACATTAGATTTCACTAAAAAAGTGCCATAATAACGCAAAAATCTAAATGTTCACGCCCTCTACGCCGGGCGAAGCTGAGTTATAAATAACGGTTGTAAATAAATATTCAACAAGTACTTATATCTGTTTCTTTTCATTGGAGAAAAAAAATTATTGATTTACCGATAAATATATTATTTTGATTCATATAATCGAAAATGATTATTATGGTATGCTGCCCTTTACCAATACCAAATCTACCCTGAGCAATATGTATATAAGTCTTATGGCATCCATGTTTTCTTGCTTTCCAGGTTTTAATATAACTCCACCAGTAATATAAAAAAATGCACAAATGCACTTCGCACACCAATATTACATTTATATTTTTTTACTATTATAGACAATAGCCACAAGTTTAACAAAAAAGATTAAATAATAAGTAATAATATAGACATTACTGAAATCAGTCGTGTTGTATTATCACCTGGTCAATTAGTGCATTGTCTCGGAACAAAATTTCAAAGAAAAACCTATCATACTCAAGTAAGCAATTGTTGTTCAACAATATGACCAATTAATAAAATTAACGATTCGCTCGACACATGGCAAAGTGTTGAAATGGATTTGATGAATTTCCTGATCACTTAGAAAAAATGTTGAAAAACAACTCCTAAGCTGCCGTGTTAAACGGTCAACATTTTTTTATTAGTTGCTAAGGTAATTGAATATTTTTTTACACATCTTTATTTTAATATAAGCTTCAGTCGATTCAATAAAGCCTTTTAATATTTTAATTTTAATTACTATTTTCTCATATTACGATTGTCTAAATTTTCATCAATATTCATGCCTTGGGCGATAAGTAAATCATCCACTGTAATTACAATTTAATATTTTTTATTATTATCTTCTTCATTTGCTCGGACGGCATGTAAAGGTATTTCACTAGTTTGAACGATTTGCTACCATCAATTTTGTTTTAGTAAAGTAATGTATTTTGTACTGTGATGCAGCAAAGGAATATTTTTTATTTCTAAAATAGCATGAATAAAGTATTGTGAAAATTTACTCTCTTTTTGTAACTTGAAGGTATATTTTCAATCGAGGTTGAGTATATTTATGACATAAAATTAATAAACAGTAACAATTATACAAACTATTCTAGCTTTTCGTACTCGTGTACGTGAAAATGTTCGCTAAATAGTTGTCCGATCTTTTTAAAATATTGATTTGAAACTATTTTTTAATATTGGTTTCTGTTAGAATCTTAGGACCTCATTATATCATATTACATTCTCAAAAATTATATAAAATCCAACCGTTCTGCTTATAAATAAAATAATTCAAAGAGTTGACATCTTTTTAAGATGCATATTCATGAAACTTTTCTAGTGATTATTGACTAATTCTATGGAATTTATTCTTAAAACTTGCATTAAGTTTAAATCTGTTTTGCAAATAGTAAAGCAGCTACTTTTTTAAATGTCTTGATACAAAGCTATTTATTTAGCAATTCTACTGATAACGAATCATTTGTCAATACGAAACGTAATAAACAAATTCATGTGTTGTATGTGTTAGAATAATAAACGAGTAGGATTATAATATTTTAAGGTGTGCGAACACGCAACTCAATATATTCAAAAGGTAATAATCTAAAGCAGTGACAAATATGAGTATATCGATATCACGTTTAAATTAGTCACTCAGCCTACATTTGTTATAAGTAATTTTAGCAACAAATCCTTGGTTTGGATGTAAGTAGTGACTTTAGTAAATTTCTTGCATAATTTAACTGAATAATGGGAGTAAATAAATTGTAGTGTATTCACAAATTGAAATCTGGTCTGCGGTTTGATATCGATACTGGTAAAGTACAACTAAAATTAATGTTAAATTAATTCAATTCAAAAGTGAATGCAATGCAATCTGTGACGGAACAGTCACGAATTACTGACAAAATAATGCAAGCTTAACGATATGCTTCTGATTTGACAAACATTTTTGAAATCATCAGGTTAGTATTGTTAAAAAACTACCAGAATGTTTCGAGATTTTTTGGGTGACAATTAACTGAATTACTCATAATTCTCTTAGCTTAGTAACAAATATTTCGCATGGCAGTTAAATTATTTCAAATCGAATAATCTTAAGCACTGCAATGCAATTTAAAAACAATCATATTATTCCATTTAAGACAAAAAGTCACATAAATTGATTTATTTGCGTTTACAATTAATGAATGACTTTTAATCTTACTTCAGCTTAAAATAGTATAATATTATACTGCGTCCTTTTTAAATAAAAAATACTTGACTCTCTTTCACTAACTTTATTCTTTCTTTATTAAAGATATGTAGACATTGAGCAATCTAACAGAATTATATTAATTGTTTACAATTTGGAAAATGATTCTTATGAAAAAAGTGTCGTCCTCTCAACCAAATACGCTCTTTTAATACGTTGTTTGCTAGTTAAAATGTTAATGTAATATAAAATATTCTTAAATCAAAGAATAATAATTTATTAACATATTCATGGCAGTCATTATAAGCTGGAAAAGTATTTTTTCAATATAGAAAGTATCTATTCAAATTATCCAAAAATTATATACAAGAATTACTGGTTTTAACGTTGCGTGTGCACAATATAAAAGTAAATATTTTGAAGTGAAAAGATATATTCTATAAATTTTATTTTCCTTTACTTACATGGAACATGGAACAGTGTCATTTCAGTTAATAGTTTAATTAAAACTGAGTCCGATATGAAACTGGAATTACGCATAATGTCAAAATCGTGTCAGTTGCTGTAAGTTATAAATAATTTATTCTCGGCGTATATTGTTATAACCTATTTGTTGCCGAGAAAACAATAACCGTTTTGAAGTGGGCTCCTTAAAGTTGCATTATTGCGAATTGTGCTTGTGTAATAATTATAACACCGCTGAGCGTAGGCGGTTATGTTATGATGAGTTTATTTGATATTATACAATATTAGGTTCATAATCAGAGATTCACAAAATTTGGTAGCAAATTACGATATTCTAGAAATAGGAAGAGTATAACAATTTACATGTGACGAAAAAGTCTATAATTTTATTTCTTGATGGCTACGGCGGTAACTTTTTGTAAATTTATTATCAATGTAAAATTAAAATTGATACTATTATTACGTTGATTGAGTAACTAAGTATGACACGTGTTTCGCCTCGTTAAAAAGTATGTTCAGACTATCATTACTGCAAGAATTTCTCGAAGAAGTTTCAAAATAAAACATGTTTTTACGTTCGCGTGTAAAGCTTAAATGTGTGAAGATGCTTCTCAAAGAGATGAAACACATGCCATGTCTAGTTACACAACCAGTGAAATAGCTAAGGTATTAATTTTAAATAAATATCACATCGTTTATGATTCATTTTTGATTTATTATAATTTAAATTTTTCTGTCGTTTCAATAATTAATATCACTTTCGATATCACATTAAAATAAAACATTTTTTGAAGTCAGCAATCACAACTTTTATTGAAAATGAATTAGTGCAAAATAACCCACTAAACCATTTCGATTTCACTCATTGAAAGTGATTGTTGGTTAATTATTGTTGAAAAAAAAATTGTACGCGCTGTTAAAATTTAAACAGAGTTATTTCATGTCATATAAGTCTATAAATAAATGAAAAAAATAACAACTGAAACGTGACTGTATAGGGATGCGATTTTCTCGCGTAGGTGTTTACATGCGATGTACCTGTTAGACAATCCAATAAATTCAGATAAAAGATTTCATAAATTATTATGATCATGTTATTTCTTTTTGATATCACATTAATAATTCAATGTATATCGAGAATATTAATTTTATTTGAAGAGAGATAATATCATACGAATAAGACTGAATAACAGATACATTATTATTCAGCATCTTCTGTATTTTATCAGATGATCAAATGCTGCAAAATCAAGATTGAGAGTGTCAATCTTGTAATCAAATGATTTTATATCAGGTCATGCGGCAATACTAGCGTGAAGTTTGGCTGGCAGTACGCGCAGTGAGCAGTAACTGCTAACTCGTATTTTTAAAATCAACATTACTCGTTTGTGGATGTAAAAAAGACATTATATTGTATGATTGACATTTTACCATCACCGTCTACGGTCGATATACAAATTCTAATAGTGATATAAGCAAATTTGGATTATTGAGATTTTGTACACTTCCATGTATTTTGTCACTAACGACCCGGGTTTCGCCTTTCGGCATCTTCAGGCATTCGAGCACACGAATGGACTCGACCTGAGAGACAGTAAACAGTGTCTAACGTTTATATAGAAGATACAAATGCGACAAATATTATTTACGAGGTAAGATATTATACGTCTGAGAGCCACACTGATACCTGAGTTAAAATTTCGGGAATCTCCCTAAGGAGGATCTCCCTAAAGAATCTCCATTCGTGTGCTCGAATGCCTGAAGATGCCGAAAGGCGAAAACCGGGTCGTTAGTGACAAAATACATGGAAGAGTACAAAATCTCAATAATCCAAATTTGATATTGAAATTCCATCAAGCACTCTCAGTCGATATCTTAAATTATAGTGATATAAGCGTTTATAAAAGTACAAATCTTTTATATGGACTATTTATTGATCGATTAAAAAGAATGTCTACCAATAAAATATATATCGACTGTGGAAAGGAAAAAGGACGTAATCCAGACCAAAAAATATTGTGTATAGCTTACAAAAAAGTCCTAATACACTGTATTTGTGTATAAATATATAATATGTCGACTGCAAAAAGGCAAAAGGACTTATCCCTCCCTACATCTTTTCAAAATATTTTTTCTTCGATAATCACAATGTATACAATTTAATACAAGTTTTGTTTGGTCTATACACAATATTTTTTGTGTGGGGTACGTATTTTTTCCTTTCCACAGTCGATATTTTACAAGTAAATAAAAGAGATACCGGATTGAAACCTCAATAACAAATGAACACAATAATGGTTTTAAAAATGACTTCATTTGTCAAATACCATAACTGTCTTTAATAAGGCAGAATAGCAAAAGCGTTATTAATTATGATTGATTAATAAGTAGAATTGATTAGTACCAAATTCCCCAAGATACAATTTGTAAAATAAGTATGTTTTCTTTACATTCATACATCATTAGGATATCGTTTCTTTTATTCTCACTCTCAGTTTTTATTCGTGTATTTGTGAATTTGCGAAAAAAATGTGTTAGGCAGGGTATTTTACTACAAGCGTCTTAAAATGTTTTCTTCTATTTATTAAATACTCACCTAAAATATTTAACAACTATTCCAGATATTTATTTTATGGCATCCATTAAATTTGCACCTAAAGGCTTTTCTGGGAACTCAATTTTTAAATTTCACACCGTTAAGTATGTTTACCTGCTTTAGAATGATTCGATTTGCGTTTGCAAATTGCGGGGATAAAGGATAATTACAGGTGAGACTAATCTACTAAGCCCGGTCCACCCACTGGAATCAGGTGGTCCTCGAGAGCCACGCGAAGCTGTAAAATATAATATAAGCTCGATTCAACCGGTTTATCGACAATCTTGTCTAACATAACTGTACAATATATTAACCGTTCTGAAGAAATTAAAGATATTCGAATAATACAATAAACTATTGATTTATTGTAATCGTCGATAATCAACAATGGACACACCATTTATCAAGAAAACAAAATTAAATATTCAATATCGTAAATACCCATATCATTAACAAATACATTGATTAAAATAACTGGATATACAATTATTTATTTGAATTCCGCACTACACATTAGTATGTATCATGTAGCATATTGTAGGTAGCTACATAATATATGTATGAAGTAATTTTTTTTGTATCGACTTTGAAATAATGCTTCGTAAGATTATACATCTATTACCATTAGCTTAGAAAATTTTAATACGACGGGTGTCTACTCTATTTTACATTTATTTTTATGGTAATTAACTCCCTCCGCATGTATAATTTTATTTGTTCTTTTCCTCAATACGTTGTGTCAACAACACGGTCCTCTCCATACCCATTTTTGGTATGCTCAATAAAGTAATAAGAACTCTGTAATGGAAGAAGTAGAAGATATGGTTAGTCTGAAGATGCTTCTTAAAGAGGCGAAACGCGTCATGTTAGTGATAAACCAAGTGAAATAACTAAGTTATGAATTTTAATTTTATATTAAAAATGAACTTCCACAAAGTTACCGCTAAATACATAGAAAATAAAAAAGAAATAATGTTTTTGTAATAGATACATTTTACGATACACTTAGCTTGAAGATGGTTCTAAAAAGAACTTAAAACTATCGATTTTTACAAATTAAACGGTTTCAATTGGAACATTTTATGAATTAAATAACATGTACGTTTGCAATCAACTGAACAAAATAATTAATTAAATAATTAAATTTAATGGAGGGTACATTCATTTATATACGAATTTAATAATGACATATTATGAGTTGACCTTATAAATAAGAAGAGTTTTACATTTCATGAGTGAATTTATGAATGAAAGGGGATCTTCACAGAAAGTTACATGTTCAAATAAATGTAAAATAATGTTATTACAATTTCATTAATTCAGTCTTTGTCAATGGGTGGGTTTGAAGACTGTGTGGGTGGAAACTGAAAAGATCAAAAGTGGACCAAAGCACGTGTTATTTTGTATATTTATGTGTACTCACTTGTTTTACATAAGTTTACAGAAGGCAGAGTTTGTTATTAACCTTTGAGTCTTTCAACGGATTTAATTAGCTAATTGTTAACTTTACAGTAGACCAAACATATTAACACAAGGAAACATGTAAATAGCTATATAAATTTCAGGAAAAATAATCTATTTTTTATTTATATTATATATGGCAACACGATAGCAAATAGTGTAGTATCAAATGTATTGTAATAATTTAATTACTATCGGAAAAATCTTTCCACTATAAAAATAATCAAATTGATTAAACATTTTTTCAAAGAAAAAGAACTGCTTATTTTGAATACAAAGTCGACATATACGTAAAATAATATACAAAATATGTAGTATAAAATAGCAATTAATTTTTTTAACCATGTCCGTTTCTAATATGTGGAATATAGATTCTGTATACACCATCTCAAAACAAAGTTCTTTTACGAGAACTGGTTGTTATTAAGTCGTTCAACCTCTCTTTTTCGGATATGGCAAGGATTGAAGGTTGGGACTAGGAGATGAGTAATAGTTTTTGACCACTCTTGCTACGTCCCGTTTTTACGATAGTATCGATGGGAGGGAGTGTAAACAACACAGGCATCCTTGCCCATTTTTAAAAAATCCATAGATCAATTGAAAAGCCAAATTGTCAGTATGAGGATTCGAACACATTTCACTACAAAAACTGTCAAGAGTGTTGACGACTCGGCTATATGATATCGGTTCTACCAACCCAAAGTTAAAGACATGTTCCTATATTCGTGAAATTAGTCAAATATGTTTTTTTTTTGTTAAAAATATACATTGTATATTTATAATTTTCTTAGATATAGAGCCATAGTTTTCCAATTCCGAAACATCTTGTTTTTTACAAATAGTCGTTATATATACTTGTATACATTAAATATGTTGATTTAAGTTATATAGCTTGTAATAATGTATATTTGTGTATATTTTTTCACGTGTTTCAATTATCATTTTATCCAACATAATATGTTTTTGAATTTTTTTCGTTGATATCAACTACATTATGATATTCTGTTTTAAGAAAAGTAATAATAAGACTTTTAGAAAATAAAATAAAATTACGATATATATTAAAACAAGGTACAGCTAGACAGTTATACGAATCTATTTGAAAAATGAAAGCGAAGTGCCATTATTCCTATCATAAGATTCCTTCGTTTATAAATAGAAGGATCGATTCAATTTTAAATCCAATAGATACACTTCTCACTTATCTAAACACTGTTCTTTAAAAATATAGTATTTCCTATAAAATGACGAATTCTGAAAGTGATAATAGTTAAGATTTTTAATTGCCGAAATTAAAAATCGTTCACACAATAATAATCGCTTATATTGCATCAGCATTCCAATGTTTTTTAACGTTCTTAAAATATTGCCATAATAATTGAGCAATTACTGTAATTATTTTCACGACTTTGAAGTAATCGGCTGTAAGGCAATAATAAAGTAATAAAGGTGTTATAATTTGTTATAAAATCAATTTACGTAAGATTCTTTATGATGGAACATAACACAAGCAGTTGGTCGAATACTAAACTTTTTTTCTTAATTTTTTATATAATAACTGGCACTTAAAATCTTCTACATATATATGTTTAGAAATCTTTTATTTCGACTTGGTAATTACAGATATTTTAAAATTTTGGAATAAATCTGCCGCCAACCTTTGCGGTCGACGGCTAGTGACAAATTATTGTCGCCTGTGTCGGTATGTCAGGTAGTCCGGCTTCTATAAAGTTCGAACACTTTCTGTCTATCGCCCGTCTCTGTGTACAGTATGACGCATTCTGTTGGTGTCTCTGCTTTCTCCAGTGGTAGAAGCTCGTCTGTGTTATCAATAGTATTTATTCTTTCCCCACATATACTATATTTACAGCCGTGAATATTATTGGAATACGTAACGTAGCTTTGCGTGTATTTAAACAAAAGGGATAAAAAATTTCTAATGCCTTGTTAAAATTCACTTTCAGACTACGACCATGGTAAATGGAAATCATTTTAGGTGGGTTTTCGTATTCATCTAAAATAATTCTTTTATCGCATTTTTTTCTATAGCTCGTTGCGAGTCAGTCTTCAAGCCCAACAGTACTCAACCAGTAATAACCCAATTTGGCCAGAGTAGTCAACTTTGTTCTTCTCTCAATACTTTGGATGTTGATGAAACTTAGTGAACCATTCTTTCGTAATACAGTTTTTTTAAAACATAGGTTGGTTGAAATTTTGAGGTGGTAGTATGTCAAGATCAAACCCACTCTAACCTAAATGGTTGTTAATGAATACTGCAGTTTCCACAAAATAATATTTTCAAAAAAGTTCAATATTGAACAACAATGATTTGAATTGCTATATTAACAATAAACGTGATAGTTAACATAATATGCTGATTTAAGTTTTCACTATATTAATCAAACATAGTAATTCCGATACTCTCGATTATTATACGTAAAAATGAATAAATCATCTAAATGATCGGTAAGCTAGATAGTGTTTTAGTTGATTAGTATGTGCGCAACATAATGTCATGGCCATATCCATTATGTTGTCATTTAGAGCAAATTGAGAAACGAACAATAATAGGAGTAATTCATAAATTGATGTGAACTGTTGAATTGTATTTTATTTTTTAAATATTTCAGTATAATTAAGACATTTCGAATATTTTCAAGGATGAAGCTATTTTTAGATAAAGTATCATGTCACAGTCGCCATGAATTCAAATCAATAGTGATGAATTATTAATTAAAAATGGTGTTCCAGTATGAATACGGAGTATATTTGAATGGTAAGTTACTTGTTTATAGATAGAAAATTAAAAATTATGCCGCAATTATTTTGTACTGAATTTATTTGATATTTCAATGTTTAATTGTATTTGTTGCCAGATGTTAATGGTTTGATTGAAAGTCGAAATTTACTACATGAACTGCACGCGATAAAATAAAATGGTATCTATTACATTGTTTCAACCCACGCTTGTTGACTTCTAATCGTATATGATTCATTGTTAATAAAATGGTAATATTTGATATCAGTCAGGAGAAACTAGTTCAATATATTGAAAATATTACAAACTTCTGTTATAAAAAATTTGTATTCAACACGTTAACTTATAAGCTTAAACTAGACACCGAATACATTTTTATATTTGTTTATAAAGTGAAACCTTGCAAAATTTATTTTCTTATTTAAAATAATGACTCTGTAGCCGTTATTAATATTTTAAACTTAATATAATAAATCATCAAAGTGTATTATTACAAACAAGATGCCAAGCTGGTGTCTTCTGCATTTATCAACTACATATTAATAAAACAAAATAAAATTTCCTATATTCTTAAAAACTAAAAAATATTTATAATGAAAAATAGATCGTATTGCCTGACCTAGGATGCGTTGGTATTTTCAATTGAAGTGGGTTTAAATGACATTTTATTTTTAAGTATTGAAATATTTATTTTTAAATAAAAGCGTACCGAATCTGTCTGTTCGAATAGCAGTCGTGTCGTGTAATAACTGTAATTTATATATATATATATATATATATAATTGCCCAGACCGCTCTGTAGACGCTTTATTATTATCACATATCACATGTAGGCATGAAATTTTCTCATGACGTAAGTGCTCGCGGTGTAAACCATGCATACACAGTTCAGACGTACTAGTTACTTCAGACATTCATTATTTCAATTGCAATACCGTCATCTACGGCGGGTACGGTTATACTAGTTTGTGCATATAAACATACTTATTGTTTATTTAATGTGCTCTGCATAGGAATATGAATTTTATTTCGATTGGGGAATGTTTTACTATTTTAGTCTTTCCATATTATAGGTCTGGTATACATTTAATACAGTAGGATAGGTTAAAAGAATGCATAATGCACGGAAATTAATCGTTAAATAAAAATATGCTTTTAAGCTGTGTAGGTATTATAAATAAGAAAAGGTAAAAGAGCATGTAACAATTTATGTCCTGTAAATCGGCAAGTAGGATATACTATAATAGGTTTATAGAATTTGATAAAACTTCAGATAAAAATAAAAATGAAGTGTTTAGTCATCGATCATGTGCTTCGAATTAAACTTTGATTTCATTTGGCCTGCATGCAGTAGACATACAATTTACTTGATACTGGGCTCGCTCAGTATCAGGCAGCGAGATAAACAGCGAGTGCAACTAGATAATGGAAATAGACCCAAACTGAATTGACCTAGTAAACAAATTTAGTCGAAAAATAAAACTAGGACAATATTAATAGTGATGAAATTATCAGTGTCGTTTCAAGTTTTTTTCGAAAAATCGTTCAATCTTTTTAAATTTAGCTGACATGAAAATGAATCATTGCATAATCGGCGGTCCTCTTGGAAATTCGTATTCGTTTATTTTCATTTTGCAGTTCATCAATGCACGTAATTATACAGAAGAAAATTTATCAGGCTTGAAATAAAATTAAGAAATGTGCCGAATTGTTTAAATGTAATGAAATTTTCAACAAGAATTGTGATAAAACTTGACGCACCACTGTATTCACCACAGTTGTTTGAGGATTATTATTATCTCAAAATATTGCATAATTTATAAAAATAAACCAGGACAAAAGGGTTGTCTAAATCAACGGATATTAGCAATATTGATAAAAACTTCCGCATGAACTGCAAGTGGTTTAAATATTTGAAATTGTTACCGACAATTTTAAATAAACCACTTGTTTGTCCTAGAAAGAAATAGTTACAGTATTGATTACAACAAAGCTGGCAGGAAATATATTTTTTTGTTGCGTAACACAAATTTCTGTTGTATTCGACAATTATTTTTTTACACAATAAATATGTTATAATATTTATGAAATTAATTTATCACCCAGTAGGAAAATTAAATTGTCTATTGTAATGCTTTGGGTATCACTGTAAAGGTATGAATCTCTTCTAATTTTTTTCTTAGTTTTTTTTATTAAAAAAATAAATATACACAAGTTTAACTGGATGATATAACTGGTTTTACGAACTCATTGTTTCAGCCTTCGGTATTGTTTAAGATAAATTATCGCTATTGAGGTGTTATGTTTTGCCCTCTAATTATGATAAAAAAACATATTTATATCAATGCCATTTCAGTCACGATTTACAAATAAAATAAGTATCTATTGTTTGTTACACCAACGATTTCAAGTCGTCCAATATGAGAAAAAACTTAAAATATTTGGTGTCAGATATTCATCATTATAATATAATATAGCTTATCTTAAGAAATATTCGTGTGGTTGGGACAAATAATTAATATGTAAAATATTTTATTTCAAACTGCACACAGTTGAAACTGATCGTGATAATTTCATAATTTTGTAGAATAATCATTATAAACTAAGTTTTTTATTTTTATGAATACAATGAATGCCTTTCTTCTAAGAATTGACACCTATTACCTTAAAAGTAAACTGTTATGTAACGAGTGTTTTTAGTAATTTAAGACATCGACTGAGGGTGCTTGATGGAATTTCAATATTAAATTTGGATTATTGAGATTTTGTACACTTCCATGTATTTTGTCACTAACGACCCGGGTTTTGCCTTTCGGCATCTTCAGGCATTCGAGCACACGAATGGACTCGAACAGTTCGAGTCCATTCGTGTGCTCGAATGCCTGAAGATGCCGAAAGGCAAAAGCCGGGTCGTTAGTGACAAAATACATGGAAGTGTACAAAATCTCAATAATCCAAATTTGAGTGTTTTTAGGTTTTTCTTACTTTCCACTTCAACGATAGTAATTTGAGAGTAGTTAGTTATCTTCTCCAAGCAACTAATTTTCAAATTCCTTTTTAATACTTACGAGCTGAGTATAAATTTACTACATAATTCACAGTTGTACGAAATACACATATTTTTGAGTTAATGACAGTTATCATAGTTCTGACGATGGCGTCAAGCCGAAATAACTATCAACTACCTAATACAATTTTGTAGAACTCAATTTTTTATTATTTTATCCTATTATTAATCTCTCAATTTTTATTAGTCCTGTTGTATTTATTAGGAAACTCATAAAAAGCCATATATACACATACTTACATTGGTAAAAATTTACACCCCTTTTTATGATATGACGCATTTTAATAAATTATATTTTATTTTGGATACATACAATAAGTTGTAGTATATTTGTATTTTTGGTCTTAACTTTAATAGATGTTTACTTTTTAATATACAATTGTTTTGATTGAAATTGAAAATAATACTCAGACTAAAACATAAATTATATATTTTGTTTAAACAGCACCCGTATTCAATTGTGTACACCGAAGATTTTGAATATTAATTTGAATATTACGGGAAAATTGCAATTCTTAATGTGTAATATTTTTAGAATCAGAAAGGCACTCACAAAAAGAATTTTTTAAATATTGAAAATCTTTTCATATAATTATATTGTTTCAATGCCATCAAAATGCGGCCAGTGTATTTTTTTCGTCTTATATTTATTGTTTATAACTCGAATAGTTTGTTTAAGACATTCCATTATGATGTAATTTTTGGTTGTTGAAAATGATTGGATCATTACTCATGTTACAAGATTAACCAACATCAGTTAAATGTGCTTGCTTAAATATTTTCAAAATAAAATGCAATAGGTATTAAAAACAGTAATTTGGGTATAGTAAAGTTGTTACTTTGGAGGCGCATAATCGTGTGGCTACTAACATACAATATAAAATATAAAAAGTTCCACTTCTTACATGTTGCTGACAGTTATTATCGTCATGATTTCAATTATATTAATACGCGATTAATTAGTATTACCGTTAAACGAACAATGTTGTTTTTACTCGCCGTGGTGAAAAATATCAATTGAGTGACATTAAATGTAGCTGAAAATAATCCATCAAGTAATTTCACTATGTTTTAGACAGTTTGACTCAAAACTGTTTTATGCTTTAACCACAAGGCTTCAGACATGTCATAAGACTCAATTTCCATTCTCTGCAATGTTGAATATTAAAACTATTTTAAGATTAAATATCAGCTTAATTTGAGGTCTTAGGCATCGGTGTTTTAGGTGACACTTCTTCTTCCGAGCCACTTTTGTATGATTTTTGTGCAAATTATTTATATTTGTGTCCATTTTTACTTATATGATGAAATGGAGAAATTCGTCTCTTTCGGGGCTAAAAACTGGTCACCAGTTTTTCTTCTTTAGATGGTTTATCTCAAGTGATTAAAAACCTCGAGGTATTTCCAATAAGCCGTGTTTAAATATTTAGTAGTGATCAAAGAAAATCACATCTCTCAATTCCATTTATCTCACACAGTAATGCGTAAATTTATGTCAATCATTATTCTCAAAATATAAGACGGAACGCATTATTGTATTGTATCTCTTGCGAAAGGAAATATAGTTCATGTATCATGAATAGGTTTTTGCCAATAATTTATTCTATGGCTCGTGTAGACGTTTCGTCTGTGAGAAACGTCTTGCAGCTCTGACGCGAAACGTGGCACAAGCGATAACACACTTACGGCGACGTCGAGTCTACTAAGCCTCTCCCATGTTACAATTTATTTACATGCTTATTTTTATAGAAATGGAATTATAGTTTCATTGCAGAGGTGGAGAGCTGAAATGGGTTTCAAAACATTGAAAAAAATATTCGAGAAAATCTTCTCATCTTTGCGGCAAAAGGTTTCATCAAACTTCTTATTAATCAATAAAATACTAAATACATACTACATTCATTATTCATTTCACATATTTCTTTAAAAATTTGTGTTTTCTATGAATATATCATTATTCCTTTTCAAAAAGGATTAACGGTGAAAACTTTTAATTTTATTTGTGTGATAATATACTGAAAACATTTTTTCAACCTGAAGTGGAAATCTCATAACACCGAAAGTAACTAAATATAATATTTAAATGCTGATTTATCAATTTTCGCAGAATTTATTTTCTTGAAAAATGTATGTTAAACAATTTTTTTCGATTACTTGTTCTTTTCAAAATTATTTTGGTATATATTTATGGCTTACAATTAAATGCACTTTTCTTTACATCATATTTACTTTCATAAAAATAGTTTTCACTTATAAAAAATAAATTCCATAAAAAAAAAATTCATTCACTAAAAATAAAGTGATTCCACACAATAAAATATATTTTAACATTGAAGACAAGTGGAAACTATTAAAATCAAACTTTGAGTGTACTAAGTTAATACTATCTAATGAAAAGTGTAAGCTATCGAAATAAAAATTCAAGTGTACCAAGTGAATACTATCTAACACAAAGTGCAATTATTTATAACCCTATGTTTATCTTGTTTTGTCGATATTTACCTGCCTGTTTGTAACACATTTATATTGTTAGAAGAAAACCGTGAAATATGAAAATATTTTTTTTAATACTGTATTAATTATTAGTCAGTTTACTTAATTATACGGTTTTATATTTCTTGATTTATCTGTCTACAACGCATAGCACAACAATGTGCTTGCACATGATGTGGAGATGGAGAGTTTGTGTGGGAGAGAGAGTTTTGAGCTAATGTGTGTGAAAACCCGGTGTGTGTTTGTTTATATAATATAAATATAAATAAAAGCATGATTTAAGCCGTAAGCCACTGCGTCATTATTGATTCAGACGTAACTTGGAGGAATGCCGGGGCATTTTAAATACAACATTTTCTAAGCAAATAAAATCAATTTGAATTTCATCCATGCACGCATAGCTCTTCTATAATCAAGATCAGTTCTTTAATCCATCTGTGAAATAATATGTAATTCTTATTTTTAAGTCGATACCTATAGCGAAAAAAATCTGAATTGAATTAAACTACAAACTGCTAGTGCCGCCTAAACAAAGATCTAGAGATAACGTGATACAAGACGAGTGTAGGTACGGCATCAGAGGATGTTGTAAGTGTTTTTATTTCAGTGTTAGAGACCTCATTTAAATATCACTTGTCACGCAGATACTAATGAGTTACCATTATCATGTTTGGAAATCATCAAAAAATAAAGTTATGAGTTCATATATGAATAAAATGAGGATGCTGCGAATGTTGAAAGGATTATTTTTTTTACCACACATACGTATTGGTATGGTTCCGAAAACGTAGTTTTCCTGATACATGCATTAAACAAATGCAAATCATTCAATCTCGAAATAGATTTATTTATCATCATATCCTTCTATATCATTAATTGATAACCTTTTCTCCTTATTTAAAATAAATGTCAAATGTAATTTATATTGTGTTAAATCATAAAATAAAACAAAGCTTAATAATGAAATTTATGATAAAAGCTGTCTATTATTGCTGAAAAGGCATTATTTATATATATATATTTTTATCATCACAAATAATATGTATGAAAGAAGGAATACATATAATTTAAGACATCGACTGAGGGTGCTTGATGGAATTTCAATATCAAATTTGGATTATTGAGATTTTGTACACTTCCATGTATTTTGTCACTAACGACCCGGGTTTCGCCTTTCGGCTTCTTCAGGCATTCGAGCACACGAATGGACTCGAACTGACAGTTCTCTCGTCAGTTCGTCAACTCGTCAAACTCGTCTCGTGACAAAATACATGGAAGTGTACAAAATCTCAATAATCCAAATTTGAATACATATAAGTAACACTAATAGCGTATTCGGAACTTTTATAGTAGTTAAATATTGCTTAATAAAGTTTACATCAACTGATATAAATAAGCTAAAAATAGTTTGAATTTATAAGATTCACAAAAAAATTACACTGTCAGGATATCGACTGTAGCATCTGTACACTTCCATGTATTTTGTCACTAACGACCCGGGTTTCGCCTTTCGGCTTCTTCAGGCATTCGAGCACACGAATGGACTCGAACTGACAGTTCTCTCGTCAGTTCGTCAACTCGTCAAACTCGTCTCGTGACAAAATACATGGAAGTGTACAAAATCTCAATAATCCAAATTTGAATACATATAAGTAACACTAATAGCGTATTCGGAACTTTTATAGTAGTTAAATATTGCTTAATAAAGTTTACATCAAGTGATATAAATAAGCTAAAAATAGTTTGAATTTATAAGATTCACAAAAAAATTACACTGTCAGGATATCGACTGTAGCAAAGATAAATGGGTATATCCAACATACCCTTGCGGAAATGCAGAAAATATGTGAATTTTGTACAAAAATTAAAATCTTATGACTACAAATTTTAAGAGATCACTCAGAGTATTTCATTTCCGTAAATATTTTTATCCTTTGGGCGATATTTACATTAGGGTTTGATTTATTTAATGTATAATCAAACAATTAAGCACATTTTCCTTAAGTAGTGCTATGAGCGATGGGTTTTACTTGGATATGTGCTGTAGATGCTCCAGGGAAGTCTGAATCCTGCCCTTCTCTTCTGCCAACCAGATGGATTTGGTCGCCCTGGAAGACAGCTGATGACCTTCCATATGATGTACTCGGCGCAACTACGGGAGGCTGGCGTGACTTGGAAGGAAGCAAGAAGACTGTCGGGGGACAGAAAATCACGAAGGAACGGTTTGATCGCAATATGCTTTGAGTAGGAAGTGGATGAAGCTTTAAAAAATAGGGGGTTATGAAAAGTATAGTTGAGAGAGGGTAAAAAAATTTACGTATAAAGTAACATTGCACCCATCAAAATTGAAACAACTAAGCAAATTATAAACATATAAATGTGAAAAGACCATCTTTTAACAATATAAATAATTTACAATATCATTACGACTATATGTATGTACGTAATGTAATTGTAATACATAGAATTAATGAATCTTCTGAATAGATATCGGAAACTGTATTAATAAGAATTTTTTAGAGAACATTCATTTACAAAAAAATACTTCATAATAATATATATCATCTACTCATTCCGATGCAAACGTTTTACTTGTCAAGTTGCCAAATAAATTTCCTAGATTGTTCATCACTGCTTTGATTTATAATAATGCATAAATATATCGGATAGCATAGTACTAATGGTTATGTCGGTAGTTTTAAACACTTTTAACATATGAGAATGTGAAATTAAAAGAGTGCTTTAAAAAATTAAATGACTTCAAAAGAGTATAATATTTAAACTACCTTACGGAATATAACGAATTGCACAGATTCAAAAGTATCTAGTTGAATTATTCAAAACAATGCTAAATCCTTCACGAGGTCAAAACAATATTATCCTATCACGATTCATAAAAAAGTTGTTAACAAATTAAAAGACAGAGTGTGATTTAAATAATTACAGAAATGTATGCCTTAGGCATTGAACAAGTTGACCTTTAATCGCTAACACGGGAATTTCATTGGAATTATATTAAATCAGTACATTTACTCTTAATGAAAAATAAAACGCAGTTTATTACTCATTAATAACAATTAAGGTTTGGCGAAATCTTCGGAATTGTATATGTATAATGATTGTACCGAATACCTATATATGGGAAACAATAAATTATAATATATTATAGGAACTTATCTGGATTATTCTTCTTTTGAAAATGGTCATATCGTCGTTGTTCTGGAAGAAGACAGTAATTGAAAAATATTAATTTTGAGTAATTGGACTTTAAAGTTTGTCAAATGTTTGAAATGGCATACAATTTTCATTTTGTTTGTTTGTACAAAACGGTTTTAAAAAAAATAAGAATTTATACAAATAAGTTTGATCTTTCATACGATGGAGTTTGAAATAAAGATCATTTTGGTATAACTAACTCAACGTGTCATTTTTTCAATTTAGTGTTTTCTTCCAGAACAACGACGATATATTATAAAGCTGTTTAATGAGTTCTATTATGCACATGATCAAATTCTAGATTTTTGGGTGTTTCGTTTCTTGAATCTTCATTGGTAATGGTATTTATTCATTTTAATAAAAAAAACACAATATATAAATATACCTCATAAGAAGGTATGTGAACTAGTTTCAATATTACATCATTTTGGCAAGCTTCGTTCCACATTGAAGATTGTTTACATGTTTATAACTACGAAACTGATTTAAAATTTCATCCGTTCCTCTATTTTCAAAGAATTTACGAATTAAGATTGGTGAACAATCATTATCCGTACCGATTGTTACCCAATTTAATATTAGTTAAGTCAGACTTTTTAAGCGTTCCACATAACGATCATAAGGTTCTGAGTTCAAGTCATGGAAAGGTGGTAATGAATTGCGATTTCTTTTGCTTAAGTGTTTTGAATATACTCGCTTCTCGAGTTGCTGTCTACTAAGATTGTACAAATTTTCCTAGGACTAAATAAAATATCTATATAGATCTGGTGCATTGCCACTCAGCTATTATACGAACTACTTGAATACTAAAATTTAAAAAAAATGATAGTATGAACAAGAGCCGATAAACATGATACTATTGACAAATATGGCTGTCTTATATGTTTACACAAAATATTTGTAGAAATACTATGGCGTAGGAAGTTAAATGTAACAGTTTTTTTCGAATATGCGTAGAAGAGCTACTATGGACAAGTTGAGTGAGTATTTTTTTTAATATGCATAGATTTTGGTATGCACTAGACATGGAATGTAAAAACGATTAAGAAAATATGCAATGCGGACACTACTCAAGGAAAATTAAAGGAGATTGGGTAATTAAAACGAGCCCATGATGTGTTTGTCAGTTGATGGAAAACGATTGGGTATTACGGAAGAGTACTTTATCGTTGGGAATCAGTTTGGATTTTCATTATAACAACGAAGGGAATAGGGTTTTTGTAAAAACGGTAGTGTTGTATATTGTAAAATCATTTATTTTGTTGTTATAAAATAAACACTCCAAGGTTTCCTTATGAGTTCCAGGTATTTATTATTTTTCCTCATTTACATTTAAAGTAATCATATTGTAAGAATAATTTTCAATAATAACTATCTCTTGATACATATGCTTCATTGTTCGATGAAGATTCTTTAGTTGATATAATATCTTGATTGTTTTATTGAATATAAGCAAATGTATTACACTTACATAAGGTTTATTTATTCTTACAAAATTATAGTTTAGTTAAAGATTATTAAGAGTATCTCTTTGTATTTTATCCACTAAATGAAAATATTTATGGCTGTAATAATCTATTTCAGTCTAACAGGAGATACCGTGTAATTGAAACGAATTGTTAAAATTAGAATTATTAAACTTAAAAATTCAGATTCGAAAAAAAAAATGCTCTCTATTTTTGCTTCGAATGATCAAATACATGATTCAGTTGAAGTTAGTTTGTTTTCATTTTAGGATGAGCATTGGGAATACAGCAGCTCTCCATTTGTTGGCTGATCCTTTTAAAAAATGATTACGAAATGTAAATCTTCGTGCAATGCACTAAATAGCAATGTCCAAGTTGAAAAATGCGATTGATAATAAATAAAAACATCGGTGCCTCGGCTTACCCGTTTTACCATATTTTGTCGACATATTACCATATTCATCAGCGATATCCATCATCCATGTTTGTTTGCTCGCCATCACGTTTGTAAATGACAGAACGAATTTGTCGATCAGCCGTATCCGTCAGCGGCGCTGTTTGATGATAAAGGTACGTGACATTCGGTGGATACGTACACACTTCACTATCTATGGCCTTCTAGAGCTATTGCCACCACTATATACGTGGAATATTTAATTGCATACCAATTAAAATTAGGGCAGCGGCTTGATATTCAAAGGTATTAAATGCTTGGCATCTAAAAGATGTATAGCAGAATAAATTAAGGCAGTTAACCCCATGAGCCCTAACATCATCAAATTGTGTTGAGTGGACAATGCTGTTGGATTTCGTCCATTCGGTTGCGGGTTTAAGGGTTCAAATCTCGCAATGAAAACATTAATACACTGATTTTGTAGTCCATTTACGGATTTACATGCAAGTATGTAGATCCCTGTGATAGTTTCACACCTGTGGTGGTATCTATGGTGAAAAATAAATATGAAGGATTTCTTAAATTTTTCATCATGCGTTAAATGTGTTCGTAGGATTCTGAAGAATAAATGCATTACATCGACTGTGGAAAGATAAACCGGACTAGGTTATATATGCTATATGAGATATCATTAAAAAATAAAATTGGAAATTATTGATGGAATTCATTCAATAGCTTATAATTATTTTTTACCTATTATATTTACTTGCCATTTAAAAGATGCCCGTAGTTTAAATTAGCGAGTAAGTTTACGAATTTGTTGCAGTCTTATTGATTTAAAAATATGTATTATTGAAATTGATAAAGTGTATAGTTGTGCCTTCTGTGAACTACAACTAAAGATATCTGATATTCAGCGTGTAGATAAAAATGTCAAAGTTTTAATTAAGTCAGCGATGATATCATTCGTTTTATTTTCGTACATACTCCTAATTAATGTTGAGCGTAAAACAAAATCTGGTTTGCCGATTAAATAACGTATATGGTAATCAGTACAACGCCTAGAACTTGAAAAAAACTTAATGAACCGAAAAACATTTAATTATCTTAGTATTTAAACACGCAAAAAATACTCTTGAAAATAATAATTGTTGTATTCAATTGCAGGTTTGTGCTGTAGTTAATCCGAATAGAATTGCAGTTTTTGTACTGTTGGTGTGTTTATTCATAAGTAATTTGTTTGTAATAATTTAAACTTTTTTTTACTGTCATTGTTTTGACCTGGAAAAAGATTTGTCTGAAATGTTACTTGTGAGTTGTTAATGTGGAATAGTTGAATGCTCAATCATATACAAGTAAACGATTGGCTTAACAGCATATTTATTAAGTTATTATAAGATTTCAATTATTTGAATAGTATTTTAGTTTCATGAATTTTATTTGTTTTATCACATGAATGTTTGACTATAAACGATTCTGATTGTCGTAAAAGCATTTTTCTGGAAATCCCACTTTTAAATTATGAACAATAGTATTCAATTATTTATAGTCATCTTTTGAGATAAATTAACTATAACTTAAAATGTTCATTTAAATATAAGATACAATTTACCCTTTGATACTTATTGGTCGTTATCGTGGTATTTTTATGTAGAAATCATGCACGAGCATGGGGTTAAAAAAATACACGCATATATTTAGGTACCATAAATACTTACCGTTTATAATCCTATATATTTCACTCTTACAAATCACCAGGTGAATTGATTGACAGCGTCTGATAAAAATTGTGAATGTTTTTTTCTTGTTAGTAAGTGCAATCGTTAAAAAATCAAGGTGTAAACAAAATTAATCACAATAGCATTTCCTGCTATCATATAATAATAATTTAAGTTGCATTAAAAAGATTATGTAAATTAATTCAACTGTAATATTATTACTTTTTGATGATATGTTTTGACATAAATGCTTTCTAACACATACTCTGCAGAGTGTCTTGTGTCTAATTTTCCCATTTTGTTTAACAAAAAAATATAAGCCTAGTCAATTATATATTTAAGTGTTTAGAGTATATTTAAAAAATATAACAAAAATCAATGTACTTTAATATCGCCGTGATTTCAAAATCCTTTTTACAAGTGTTATTTGTCAAAATATACGCCTTCTCACCATTTTAGGGTGATTTTTGAGATTATTTCTATTTTTCGATTCTATTGTGTTTCTTGACCCTATGTCACCATTAGGCGTTGCATGTTGATACATTCGTTCGTTTCTGCCATTTTTTGTTATCTTCGTTAAATATTAAACATTTTTATATAGAATCTTTCAAATCTGTCCTTAATCAATGTCTAAAATATATACTTTACAAGCATCGGTTGCTAACAAGACTCAAGCATAAAGAAATTTCCATAAAAATATAAGCTCATCACAAATTCTTTAAAAAAACATTATTTATATTCTAACCATCCATTTCATTTCTTGCGTTGTCCCTGAACTATCAATCGGACACAATTTCGAGGTTTCACAGTATAGCATTGATTTATCCGTCATTCTTCAACTCGATTTTTATGCAAATTAGATTTATATTTCTTAATTAAAGTTATTAGTTACATATTATGTAAATGCATGTACAACATGTTTTTATACGGTTTTAAAAAATAGTATTTAACTTATTGTCATGTTTAAAATAACTTGTAATTACTTAAGATTAAAGAATTTAGATAGTGTACCTGCTTATTATATAGAATATTAAAAAAATCTCATAGATACAAAAAAGTGCTAAGAATTCATGACGTCTTTTCCTACGACTTAAACAACAATGTTTTTTTGCATTCATACATTTAAGTATGTAATAAATTCAGTGACTGCAGCTAATTCATCTAATTTGGCAAAGTAGATTGTTGACTAATAAATTGTTTGTTAAATAATGAATAATTAGTTCAACATTGTTTTTCGTTATGTATGTACAATATACAAAGATGAAATATTAAGAAATCCAAAAAGGGTTAACTATACATGGAGCAGAATTGTTTTAATTACACCACCAATTTTGCTTCATTGGTAAGTTGCATTATTATTTTAATATTATAAAATTTATAATAATTTTATGCCAGAAAGTATTATTATCGAAACGCATTAATGTCGAAGTTTTGTGTCATCATTCGCTTCATATATTAAAATGGAATTGCAGTTTCATTTTATTATGCAAAATGCATTATACCAGTTTTAGCTATAACGATGAAGACTTGTTTTATACCCGTGCTCTGCTGCCATCGATTATATTGTTGGCATAAATAATATTTAACAAGAAACAATCAATTTCATAGCTATTCGTTCGTTATTTATTTTTTAGCTCATTTCGGTTTTGTGGTATAATGTATTATATTACATTGGAACATAAAATAAATTTAAAGTTGATTTGATACCACAATTTATCGTTCGATGCAATATTTCATGTGACACAAAAGCAATGTAAGCCATGATAACATAATATAATTGTTAAATGTTAATCCTTAACGGAATGATGTTTTTAAGCTAAAGGAAGCTAAACCGACTACGACGGACTGTTTCCGTTAAAGTAATTTACCTTAGGTATAAATATTTTTATTCAAAAACATACCTCATAAAAAAAATGTAAATTGTTACAATATTATTGTCTCTGGCACAGTAATTACACTACAAGAGTTGAATCTGTGCAAATTTTTAATTATATCTAAATTTGAATCCCATGGCGTCCACTCTTTTACTTTCGGAATACTCTGGTAGGCACGATTCAATTACAGTTCAGAGGAAACAATCAATTTAAGACAATTTTGGTGTTTTTATTACAATTAAACCTAATATAAACAAAATAAAAATGATTATCCAATGTTTCGGTTCCCAAACTGAAATCGATCAAGAAAACTAAAAACACAAATAAATAATTAGATAGCTTTAACACAATTTTAGTATGGTATTTAGTAATTTGAATGCTACGCAAGATTTTCCAAGAGTGTGAAGGTGTTTAGTGAAATCGTATCTGTCGATTTTGATTAAAAAAACAATTGAAATAAAAAAAACACTTGACACCAACGCTAGTTAGATACGCTTACCAAAGTGTACCAAAGTGGGTCCTCGACAAATTTTTTTGTTGGTTTTTTGTTAATCTAACTAAAAAATATTACCAAATTTTACTATTTTAGACTCGGTGATTATTTAGTTAAAATATAATGTTGTCGTCAGCATAAATTGCAAATATGCATTTGTAATGAAATTCATTTTTATATAGAAATAATGTAATAATAAACAGAATTTAATGATAAAATGAAATAATGTGTAATAAAATAAAATAAAGCTGTTACATACTCATCATCTTCATCATAATAATTCAATTGATTAATGGATTTGTATCCAAAATGCAAATATATGTTTTGACTCCTTCCTCACCATTCTCTGTACAGTAAATGGAGCACAAAGCGACTTGCTAATTAGTAACTACTGATCCTTTTTTAACCCCATCCTTCGACCCATAACCATTCTGAAAGATTGAGCGACTGATACACATTCGCATTGAAAATTGTCTACTGACAATCCCCATTTGGAGTCCATATGCTTTAAATTAGTATTCCATAAATCCAAAATTGAATTTTCAGAAATGTGTGAAAAAATATTTTCATTTTATTTTCTGTTTCTTCTCATAGGAGAGAGATAGCGAACCTTCTGATGTCTAAAAGCCACATTCATTTATCTATAACCTATTTATGTTGCCTCAATAGATTACAGATATTCTTCAATTATATTGAAAAGAAATCAATGAAATGAAAAATTTGGATTCAGTCAACAATCCGTATTCCAGGACCTAGAATACAGCAGGTTCCCCACCTCTGCCCCAGAAGGATGATTTTTAGTGTCGTACAACGAACCCTGATTGTATTATTAATTTCTTTTCATAAATTAATATAACGTATTGTGATCGTCCAGTATAAACTTTTGTTCGTAGACAAAATACAAAGAATAGCGAACACGAATTATTACTCGACAATATTGCACAGCTTGTTTACGGCCAATAAAGAAATATTGCAAATGGCTCAGCTGATGTTAATATTACGAAAAGATGGAGAGTGTTTCTCGGTTCACGATTCGTGAAAAGAAACGTCAGTTGGCGATGACTCTCAAACTATTTATTTCTTCGCACCATTTTTCATACTTGGATGCTAGAACGATTCTAAATGTTGAGTAATTTATGAATTAGCAAAAAATATAAATCCATGTATTTGAGATTATCGACTCACAATCGGGTACTTAATCATGAGTTATTTAACGTGAACTCACGTTAAGAGAAAAAGGATGGAGTCAATAAATAACTGGTTAGTGGTAATAAGGTAAATAACGTATTTAGTTGCAATTATTGCTTCCAATTCCAGGATCCTGGTCAATTAGTCAATCGCGTAATCCCGGGAGAATTTAAATATCAGTCCTGAGATTTCAGAATTCACTGTAAATATCAAAAAATTATTCATATTTCAAATTAAACACTTCCTGATAATCTACAACGTGTATCTCGGTTTGATTATGTACATACTTTTTGATATTAAAACCGACATAGTTAATATATTATGGAAAATTAAATGCAACTATTGCATAGGTAACATCTTACTTTACATACGTGAAAGAAATTTTTTACGTAATCATGCAAAAAAGCAATTATATAAACAATAAATTAAAGATAAATGAAATAAACATATTGTCTTATGTTGCAGTCATAGGGAAATTATACAGTTTTAATGGATTTTTAGTTGTACCATCAGTTCAGTTTCATGAGGGATATCAACATGAAAAATCTAAGTGATAAAGGTAAATTTGTATTTATTAATGCGACTCACAGTTTTATTGAAGCGTGAGTTATGTAATCGTTGTAAATTGGGCCGACCGTGAGACGACTTAAATGAATGAAATCACCCGATTAAGTGATTCCACGCAGTCTCTTTGTCAATCTTGACACTTTGCTGATCGGATAACGTCACAATTTCAGTACGAACCTGACCTCAATCTACACAGTTCATATGACTATACTACACAGTATACACAGCTGTCAACGGATTCAAATGAGTTTTTTACTAACCTTTTTTAGTTGCTTGTATTGCATATTTTTTTTGATTCATGTATAATTATAACGTTGTTAAGCTTATAATTTATTTTATATGAATTTAAATTTAAGGAATTGGGTTGAATATTATCCATCAATCTCATAAAGCAATATACGGTATTAGGAATGATCGGCTGATTGTCAGCGAATTTCCGGGAAAAACTCTCGTAAATAATTGAGCCCAAATGCGGAAAAACAGCGTTCAGAGATAAAAGTGGTTGGTTGTTGTGGAGATACCCTCTATCAAAAATATTTATCTTTAATGAATGAAGATGGTTTGAGTAATTTTATTGAGAACACGGTTTATTGATCAAAAAATCTTTTACTGAATAAATGTTTTAACAAAAAAAAAAAAAAAAACCAAATAAAAACCAACACTGTTTTTCCGCATATGGGCTCAATTCATTAGTTTCAGTTTGATTGCTTTACATTTTTATTATATCGAAAAATAACTTTATGGACATTAATAACTCTTTCGTAATACCGAGATTTTGGAACTATGGCTAATCTGAACGCATTGGGGTCATTCGTAATGATATGTATCGTTCTTATGCAGTAAATAAAAAGTAAATCTACTATTTGAAAAGAAGACAAAGATACTTGGCTAATAATAAGCCCTCATAACATCCTTTGTCTAATCCTTCAATCATACACTCTCGTGATGTGACGCTACCACCCATTTTAAAATACCCCTTTCATCAATGTGCGTTGTAAATCATGCTACTAAGTAAATAGTTCAATACCATAAATTTGTTTCTAGCTTCTACATAGATATTATTTCATGGCTATAAAATTAATTGTAGTGTGACATGACATTTTCATACATGTTTATACAAGTCAAAATAGAAAATGTTTTACAAAAAATCATTAATTAATATCTCACATAAATTTAAAATATAATTTATCCTCTGGCATACAACCAAATTCGAATTCATTCATAACAATCATAACAAAACATTTATTTTTATATACTAATAAAAAAAACCAGTTGTAATGGCAAAACCATATAAGAATGGCTGCAGGTAATCAATTATGCTAGGAATAATATTAAAATTAACGCTGCTAGCTTGTATGTCATGCTGAGGTTTTTGTCTCAATTAATACAATCTGGACTGAAATCACCTGATATCAGACTTCCTCGCTTGATGTATGACATCCGCATGCAAATTTTTGTCTTAATAAGCAGTTGTTTTTTAGGTGCCACGGCAGGTAGTTCTTAATGTATAGATGATTACTAACCTGTTATAGCCAACGAAGAAGTTTAATACATATATATGAACGTTATTTAAATCATTCCAATTGATGTGCATCATTAAATAATTCCAGTAATGATAATGAAACTATTTTAATACCGATGTATTAGAAATCGCTTCTTTATTACAAAACAGACGACATTCGATATATTTTTTGTCCGAAACACCAGATAAACTAAGTAGGAATTACAGGAAAACTATGATTGTGGCACAAAGGAACAAATAACGACTTCTAACCAACAATATAGATTTATATAAAAAATTTAGAGTACAAACTATTAGTAAAATTTGTAAGTGTAGTAGTGTCATTGAACTGATGTGTTATTTAATATTATATTCAGTAACGAAAAGATCTTAAAAAATAATTATGCAGTTTATGATATTAAAACAATTTTTTTCGTACAACTTCCATAATCTGATCAAATGATCGAGCGATCATTTTTCGATGAAGTATGAACTTTTAAACAAAACAGAAAGTTTTCATTAATAACTTCAATAAGTACTATTTATTAAATGAAATAGGTATAACAGCTCTGCCACAATATTATTAAAAGTTGCCAATATAATTTTACACAGAAACTTTCACATGTTTCACAGAAGTTTTGAATAATTGAGATTTTTTACATTTCCATGTATTTTGTCACTAACGACCCGAGTTTTGCCTTTCGGCATCTTCAGATATTCGAGCACACGAGTGGACTCAAACCAACTCAAACAGACAGTTTATAACGATTATATACAAAATAAATTTGGACAAACATATCGCGGTGTCTAAGAAATTAACATCTGCACTAGTGACCATCTTACGACTGAACAGAGGAGCGAGGGGGGTTTTTAAATGCAATTGCAAGAAATCCCAATTTCATGTTAGGGTGACCATGAACCGATGTTTTAATATGGTAAATTCATTACTTTGATTGTTAATTCATGTTTTATTTTTTTACGGACGGGGTACAATAGAGGAGAGTTTGGAAGATTCAGTTGTTCGTTCAAAATTGGTAAGAAATTAAACTGGGCTCTATTGATTTCCAATATTTCTTGATAGAATTTCTGTGATTGACCGTGAAATTAAGTCAATTTAATGTGTAATAAATTTAATCCTGTTTCATTTGTATTCTCAATATATTTTTATCAACTGTAAATTTGCTAGCTGAAGATTTATCTTAGGTTGGAAAATTTATAACAGTATTTAGTTGAATGACTAGTAAGAAAAGTAGTAAACTAGTATATGAATATTTTTTTTGTATTAGAATTTATAATAATTTGTATTCTTTTCGTTGCAGTAAATTGACTTTTAGACTTATATTATATATTATCCCTAACAAAATAAAATAACTACATTAATTTTGGACGAAGACGGGTAAAGCTGGTGATATAAGTTTACAATATTAAGAAAATACTATCAATATTTAAATTTAATTTAAATTTTTATCAAAGTTACTCTTAAAAATATAAATCAAACATGAAAGAGAGCGTTAAGCATGATATTCACAGCTTGACATAACCAGATTGAAAAGTAATTGATTTGAAGACCTAGTACCATAATATGATACATTATACGTAACTCAATGTCATTTTAAAACAGATCCTCCTACATATGATAGTTAGGTGCTATATTTTTCAACTAGACCAATGTTGTGTTATGCATACATCGGTGGAAAAAAATTGGTTTCGAATAAATTAACGTGATAAGGTGATGTAATGGGGGAGGTGGAAGATAAATTAACTACGTTATACTTCTTTTTTTAATAATCAAAACACACTTTGAATTGCGTGAAGAATTAATTAGCATTAGCGACGCAATAGTAACCATTTTTATTCGAAACAATCAACTTTTTTAAAATCTAAATGTTTTAATGAATAATGTCTCGATTTATGAAAACCTTCATTTTAAATATACGCTTCAGTCTTTTGAAACATATATTTATAAATGTGGAATAAATAAAAGTATATCAAAGTCAAATCTTTTCTGAATCAAAATCGTCATGTGATCATGTAATCTTCTTTCGATTGAGGTAGTTCAAGCGCAGATTTGACTTGGCATTATTGGCTATTTTGCGAGTATTAGATTATTGTGTTTGGGCACACATGTGAAGATAGGTAAAAACTTCAAAATGAGAGAAAAAAATCGGATAACTTAACTTATGTGATTGTTCACCCTAGCCATCGTATATAGTAGACCCGGATCTTTATTTACCCGTGGATAAATTTGCGCTTTAAAGATTTGCTGGCAGTTACTTATATGCAAGCAGCATAATTTATTTGCGGCATGTATTCACTTTTAAAAATGATATCCTTAGTAAGACAGTAAGTAAATTTTGTTGTAGTGACTTCATTAATAATTATTCTTTCGCCGTGATGCGCACGTGAACACGCGTAAAATCTATGAAAATTAAAATTTACCGCATGGAAAGGTGGAGTCGCATAATATTTATAAAAATAAGCACATTTTTTTTGTATTAATTCCACAATTCTATAAAATGATCAATACCACTTTTTTTGTTTATCGCGAGCATTTTCAACTGATCAAATATCATTTCACAACGAATTTCCCGATACGTTAAACAGGTTTCTATCTGTCTATTAAATTGTAGATTTTTTAAAACCATATCCGCTCCCTATTCGGAGCACATGGCCATCACGCGGTTCCTCCAAGTTTCCCTGTCCCCCGCCAGTCTCCTCGCTTCCTCCCAGGTCATCCCAGCGCCCGGTAGCTCCGCTGAATACATACTATGGATGGTCAACAGCGGTCTTCCAGGGCAACGGAATCCATCTGGTTGATAGAAGAGACAGGCAGAATTCAGGCTACCCTGGGGAACCCCCAGCATGTGTCCAAGCCAGGTCCATCGTCGCTTTTTTATTTTGGACGTAACAAGAGGCTGGTCCATCCGCTCTCTTATCTCCGAGTTCCTGACAAAATCAAACCACCGTAGGGGTACGGCGTATTTGCCGCAAACATCTGTTTTCAAAGCACAGTATACGGTTACCCTGTGCCTTGGTGATGAGCCATGACTCGCAAACGTAAAGCAACATCGTCAGGATGCATACGTTGAATAAGTGGCACTTGGTTCGACTCTCCGTCCTCTAATGTCTTACCCCGCGCTCATCAGAGGGTAGTCTGGGTCTGGACAGAAACTGTTGCAGAGCACATTGGTTTTACTCGCATTGACTTTGAGGCCAATGCGAAACGAGTTACTCTACAGCCTGTCCATTGTTTCCTGAATACCCTCAACAGATTTGTCAAATATGACAGCGTCGTCAGCATACTCGGAGTCGCATAGCCTCACATTGGGGGCAACGGCTACACCTCGGTCAGGTGGAATTGACTTCCTCAGGATGAAGTCGAAGATTATTACGAAGAAGAACGGAGCCAGAACACAACCCTATCTGACCCCGGTTGAGACCCCAAGTCATACTGTCGTTACGTCGCTGATTCTAACACAGCATTCACTGCCCTCGTGCATGCATTTGATGAGGGCGATAATCTTGGTTAGGATTCCGTACAGTTTTAATATGTCCTATAGGGAAGGTCGGTTCGGACTATCAAAAGCCTTATCGTAATCAACGAAGCAACACGCCAGCGAGCTGTTGAATTCGTTGCTTTGCTGGAGAAGGCATCTGAGATTATGAATTTGGTCCGCACAGGATCGGCCAGGTAAGAAACCGGCCTGGTTTTCCCTGAGGATGCACATTGCTGGAATCCTTATTCTCGCCAAGACTATCTGCGCCAAGACCTTGCCAAGCACGCTGAGCAGCGTTATGCCCCGGTAATTGTCGCAGCAGACTGGGTCACCTTTTTTGTGAATGGTGATGACCTCACCGTTTACCCAGTCCCTCGGACAGCGCTCCTGCTCCCACACCTTACTGAGAAGTAGGTGCAAGGGCTGCAAAAGCGCCTCCAGGCCATACTTGAGAAACTCTGGGTGTATACCGTCCACGCCCGGCGCCTTCTCATTCTTTAACCGCTGCACAGCAGAGGTGATCTCAGCAAACGTCGGTGCATGGTCGGAGATGTTTGGCGCTCGGGGAATATCTACAAATGTGGCTTCGCTGGGTATGTCGAAGGGGTTCGAGGGAGGAGAACGGTTTAGCAACCCGCAGAAATGATCTCTCCTAATCTTTTTAACACGCTCCGTGCTTGAATCTATTGCCCCGCTGGGACTACGGGTGGGTCCGGGGGTCGGTGGTCGTCTACCGCGAATTTCGCGCGTGATTCTAAATAATTTTCTTGTATCATTTCTGCGCGCTGCTGCCTCTGCTGCTTCAATCTGGTTGTCCATGAATCGGCGTTTATCGAGTCGCACAGATTTTTTTACTATCTTATCTTGGTACCGATAGTCTGTCCAGCGATCCTCGATTCGGTCTGGGTCTGTCTCACTGTCCCTCAGTGCTTTAAGCCTCGCTCTTTCTTCAATTTTCTCCCACGTGTCGTCGGACATCCACTTTGGCTGTCCACTCCCCCTGACTCCTGGCACCTCATGTGTGGCTAACGCAACTGCATCTTTGATGCTGGACCATTCCGATTCGATGGTGTCGCTTCGGGGGTTTTGCCGGTCATACACACAGTTGGTGACGTTCTTTCTCACAGCGACTTTGAAATTCAGCATTTCCCATCATTTACTATGTGCACATCCACTGACATCGATGTGCTTACATGGGATCAACCAACCATTGAACACCATTGTAGAATTTAGTACAAAAAATTGTATTTATTTTTATAAATATAATTAATTTTATGACAAAAAAAGTGGGGAGAGGGTTTGAAGATGTTTGAAAATTGGGGTAGGGGGGAATTCAACATAAATTGAAGTCAAAACTATTATTGTGTACAATAAATTTAAGAAATCACAAAATTTATTTACAGACCTTTTAATTTCCATAATTCTATTTTAATCTAGTCGTATAAAATATTGTTAGTTTGTAGGGGGGGGAGGGTAATAATTTTTAACATGATTTTATTAGGGGTCACTGAAAGTTTGACAGTTTTTGACATAGGAGGAGGGGGCCTCAAAAACTGTCCCCTAAAACAACAAAAGTGATTAATGGTATTCTTGTCACAGTTGTTCATACTAAAACTAATAAACTGTTTCCTAAATATTCTCTGGGAATTCCGTAATTAATTTAATGAAATTTATTTTAAATACAATTTATTTACCAATTTCTGTGATACTAACTCTGAAACGCATTTTGCTGCTTTTGAGGATCATCTTCAGACTGAATGTTTGAAAATATAGAAATGTTACAGTATCTAAACACTTGCCGATCTGAAACAGAGTTATCATATTATATAATTCCTTTTTTCTGCGTGCTAAGAATTTATAAAGAATGATATAAGATATTTTTGTGAGTTTTTATTTAAGTACGATACCATGACTGCAAAAAATGTATGTTATATTATTTAAACACCACCTCACGATTTGATATTAATAGCTGTTAATTTTGTTAAAATTAAGTCCGTATTAATAAAAATAAACATCAGGGAACGAGATAATTTTTCATATATTTAATATAATATTAAGTCTATCTGACGAATAATTTATTTGAAGTGATATCATAAAATTGTATGCAGCTATAATTAAAAAATTAAAATAAATACATTTTTTTGTACTATTAAAAACATAATTTATGGTAAATCGTGGGCATTAAAAAATCATCGTATTTTTAAATTATCTACTACTTAATTTAGTCGAAAAATAAATTATTAATAGTTCCGCCTTAGTATTTGATTTCGTTGTTACGGCAGTTTATAGTTTTTAGATGAGCCCTCGATCAACGCCTTGAACGATTTTTGTGACTGAAGTCTATGATCAAATAGAACTACACTTATCAAGTAATGAAATACATTTATATACATGATTCTTAAAGCAAAACCGATAAATTGGACGAATGGACTTTTTGGATTTCGGTAGCATTGATTAAAATTAATATTATTTCTGACATAACCACGCACTTCGCCAAAAGAGGCAAAAGTAAAATATGTCATAAATCATCTAATTAAAAAAAACTCGAGTTAACTGACTTGTTCGTAAGATCGATAGCTAATTACTTATTCAAGGCTAAGTGAACTCGGGTGTAACTAACTATTGATTGGATAGCCATACAACTTATGTTTTTTCAGAGAAATACTCGGAACTGAATCAAATTAAATCTCGAGAAAATAAAAATATCGCCAAATGATGTTTTCTTTTAATATTTTGACGCGATGTGAGAATCGTGACAACACCTGTCGTCCTACTCTATTCTATTCCAGCCTTAATTAAGACAGATACCTAAGACTCTCCAGTAATTTCTATCATCAGACTCCTCCTCCTCATTGGTCCATGTCTAATGCCTCGTTATTTTGCTAAACTGCTCAGGTCTATAAATATATTAAGGATTTTCCTCCTTTTTAAACAGTGTATCCTAAGAATTGTATAGTGAGTCGTTTCTAGATTGAGATTCGTCTTCAGGCATCCAATGAACTGAACCTAGAACTAAGAAAACCCCGCATAAGTCATCCCAGTTTTAAGAGAAACCAGCCTCGGAATTATAGGAATTAAAAGGCAGGATGTCCTGCGAAAATGTCCGCTCATTATAGGGTAAAACAGTAAGAGTTTTCTCAGGACATCTGACCTTCTAATTCCTATAGTCGCTTAAGTAGGGTTTTCTTTGAGGAGAGGTAAAAAGTATTAAAGTATTTAGTACCGTAAGAATAAGGCAACATAGTTGATAGATATTTCGGCATCAAGCCATCGTCAGCTATGATTAGCTACTATGGCTAAGACACAAAAATGGTAAATATATTCTCTTTTGAAATTATTTTAAATTACGACACATTTCTACAATTATGATATTATATGTGTGGCGAATCTTGCAGTGTATAGTTATAGACTCAGAAGGAGACAAAATGTTCGTGCACGATTTAAAAAGCTGTTTTAACAATGTGAATGGCTATGTTTGTATGAATGAAGTCATCTATTCTAAAATAAACACCCCACATAAGTACTTTTGTTAACAGCAAGATAATTTGTGGTTCATTTATTTTTTAATTAAATTTTGTTCAATTCTAGTTTGACCAAATTATTGACTAATTTATTGTATATTTCATTTAAGATCGTGTTGAAGATTTTTTGATAATTAAAAAAAAAGTTGAACATAATTTATTTTATCGTAAAATGGTATTGTGTACCCTTGGTAAGATAGATAGGATATTCGGTTAATATTACGTATTTATTAAAAAAAGCTTTTTTTGGAGTAAAATGTGCATTACTATCGTGAACGATAAATTAGTATGCAGTTTTTTACTCACTTTTAAGGTGTTAACTGTCAATTCTTGGCGGAAAGACATTATATTTTAAAAAATAAAACACAATTCTACTACTTCCACATATTTATAATGATCAGGACCGGTTTCGCTTATCACGATCATTATCAACTGATAAAAATACAAACATAATAGGCTTATTTATATAAAATTGAGTGTAAAAATGATAAAAATAAACACAACACATTGACATAACACAAAATTTCAAAATCCTGCACTTAAATAACAAATCTTTAAAATTAGATAAACAAAAGATTTTAGAAATAAATGGATATAAATTTTTGCCCAATTCAAATTTATTGAATGAGCAAACCGTCTTTGCATGTTCTCCTTTGTTATATCCGATTCATTAATTTGTATTATACCTGTAAGGTTATTTTTAACTTTTAAGAATTGATTCTGTCTCTGTAATTTTTGTTTTTCAGATATTAAAATTTATTGGATACTCATAGCTGCTCTGCTTTCTCCACTTAAGATGACTGTTTATTATTCATATTAATTACGTACTTAATATTTGATTATTTTTAAATGGTTCATTAATTTTTTCTTATAATTTCCCTGATTCATTATTTTATATTATATTAGTAACGTCATTAATAATTTTGTTCAGCTAAATGGACTTTTAATGTAGATATATTTGTGATTTCAGATTAGTATTTAATGATTTGCAAGAGGTCCATAACATTTTAATTGTACACTCTTTCATTTGATTTATGCATAATTTGTTTGTTAATCAGTATTTTTTTGTCTCAGTTCATGAACCATCAGTTTTATATACCTTCATTTTTACACTCAATTTTATATAAATAAGCCTGTTATGTTTGTATTTTTATCAGTTGATAATGCTCGTGATGAGCGAAACCGGTCCTGATCATTATAAATATGTGGAAGTAGTACAAATGAATTGTGTTTTATTTTTTAAAAAATGCAGTCTTTTTATATCCCCGATTTAAAAAAAGTGTAAGTTAATCAATGAAAATAATGAACATCAAATTAATGAGCCGATTTGCATTTTAAATGAGATCTGTCACAAACATCATTCCTCATGATAATGAATTAGAAGCTATGGTATTAAATATGATAATATAAACTCTATTAAATGATTTTTCATATTATTTCTATCAACATCAAATAGTAACAAAATAAACTGTGTGTTTATATGCATATTTTAGAAGCCCTCGAGAAGTGAAGTGAACCAAATGATAAGATTGTGAAGCTTTTTATTGATGTTATTATATATATATATATTTAGTTAAATGATCTTTTTAGATTTATTTAACTTCTTACAGAATAAAATACTTTTGCAACCCGTATTTACTTAGCTCACTTTACTTTTATGATACTGTATGACACGTAGAATATCAAAACGCACTTGACTCACTTTTTTAGAAAATATCAGTTGGCTCACTTCTTTTCTCATTGGCTCAATATATGACGCAATATTTGTTAAATGAATAGCTCATACAGAATAAATATACTTAATTATTATCCCCCAACATTTACTTGATGACAAATTGAACATAAGGATTTATTACTAATATTTGAAGTAACATTCAAATAAGTGTAAAGATGATGAAATCATTTCGTGTTCAACTCATTTTCTAAGTGATGCAACAATTAATTAGCGAATTGTTCTATGTTGGCAATAATAGAGGCGTCGGTGGTGATAGAACGACTACAGTATAATCATAAAATGATGCCTAAAAAATCTTCCAAATGATAAGTTTCCAAGTAACATATTTATATCTTGAGTCTCTAGTTTTTATCATGAGTGGGAGTCGAAAATAGTATTTTAATGTAATGAGCATTAATAATGTAATCGTCTTATGTATAAATCATAAGTGCACCTTATCTGCCTTTTTTATTTGATACATTGATCAAGACGCTTTTAAGACTTCCTAGCATAACCTAGATGATCATTATAAGTGCATTGTGTCAAATCATAATTGTATCTAATAATTAATTTACAAAAGTAAAAAATCTATTATTCAAATATAAAGGTATGTCAAAGTAAAATATTTTAAATTTGGATTATTGAGATTTTGTACACTTCCATGTATGTACAAAATCTCAATAATCCAAATTTGATATTGAAATTCCATCAAGCACCCTCAGTCGATGTCTTAAATAATAAAATATTTTAACTCAGCAACAACAGAACAAAATTGTATGAATGATAAAAAGCAATTCTCAACAGTTAGCTTGTGGTAAGTCTGTTTTTATATAAAAGAAAATATTACTTAGATTGTTTATTGTCAACACCAAACAATTATGCAAGAGATTTTTTTAATCACGATTGCATTATGAAATGTCGTTAAAATGTTATAGCAGTTTCTATAGAATAATATTAATCTATATGCCATTAATGCCTTCTTATCTAGAATAGGTATATATAATATATTGACAGTAAAAATATACGTAATATTCCATAATTATTTACATCATAATTCAAAATATAAGCATTGTCAATTCATGAACACAGTTAATCAATATAATTTCTTAATCAATATAATTTCTTAATAGATTTTCATCATTAACAGCACATATAACACACAAAAAAGTATAAAACAAACTAATAAATCCTTTAAAAGTGTTCAATATCAATTCTTGGTGGATAGGCATTTTATTTATAAAAATTAGACAATTTTTTTCTACTAAATCCCACAATTTTATGAAATGATCAAATCTAGCCTTTGCTCACTGTGGAAATTTTCAAATGATCGCTGTGAGTGAAACCCGTCATGGTAATTTAATAAAATTATGGATGATGATATCATTAATAAATCTGATAATAGAAACCATGAGAATTGATATACTCAGATACAAAATGAAGTTGGTGAGTGTGTAAAAAATTAAATATTATTTCGCTTAATCAATATGCCATTAACTTGTTTATTGAATAGGTATAACTAATTAGTTGCATCATTGCAAAACCAATTTCAAGAATAACATTTAATTGGATGCCAACTTATCAATAATATAAATCAATGCAAAAAACAACTGTTGACATTTACACAAGACGTATCGACAAAAATAATCAAGAAAGGTTAATTAAATGGCTTTTTATGTTGTATTTTTTAAATTTGAATTATTGCAAGTGAATATCAGTAGCGGAAAATTTATTCAATAAGTAGACGGTGATTTGAAACAATTAGCATTTAATAACGTAAAGTGAAAAAAACTTTAATTTTTAGAGACATTTGACAAATGTCTCTAAGTTGCAATTTCATGAACATGTCACATTAATGTAAAACTGATTACACTAAAATAAAATGCAGTTAACAATAAAATATGATTTTATGAGATAGTTGTTTCAAAATAATGAATTTGAAAGCTGATGGGTTTTTATGTATTTTTGTTTATATTTATCGGTTTCGGTGGTCTAGTGGTAAGATCTTTGCCCTAGCAATCAGGTGGGCCCTGGTCCAAATCCCAGCCAGGTCAATATCAAAATTCGATTTTTTCAATTTAAATTTGTGATCTTAGACATGAGCGACTTCAAAAACGTGTAAAAAATTCTCATCGAGTTTATCTCGTATAATTTTTCAGCTGTAATGTCGTATTTTTTTATAAAAATCTATTAAAATAAAATAATAAATAAGCATTTTCCACTTCACAGAAATTGAGTTCTGCATAATCGTTTAAACTAACAATATTTTGACAATTTAGTCCAAGTAAAACATTTAGTATGGGCTTACTTGTGAATCATTTTCGTAGGCTTCATATATTTTTGGAAAGGTTATTTGTTAAAGCAAGGCCAACTTCCTGATTATCGATTGGCCGTCCAATGGACTTGTTATAAGGCGTGACATAATTATTATGGAATCTGTTGGATTCATTAGTCAAAAGTTCTTATAATGACACTGCAAAAGCTGTTTTTTTTTAAATATGTAAGTCGTTTGTTCTTAATTAATAAAGGAATAAATTTTCGATCAATATAAACATACTATGAAGATTCTTTTTTACTTTTTATAATAATGAATAGTTAGTGTCTTAATTAGATTGTTGATCAATCGATATGGAATACCATTTGATTGAATAGCTAGTTTTTGCTTAATTATTTACTGAGCGTTTTATTAATTATGCGATTAACACTCATTTAACAACACCACAATGTATTGTAAATGTTATTTATTTGTAAACATTATTTAAAAAAATAAAACATTGCTGACAATACAAGATATTAACATAATATACAAGACATAAAAATATTTCAGAATTTTAATTTTTAGATTAGAACTGGTTTCATTAAGGTTATAAGCTTTTAAAGCCGATAAAAAGAAATAAATTGAAATTAAATTATAATAATAATCATTCAGATTCCAAAGACGTTTTCCCTTAGGCACCTGCTTACAATATTCAAGAGTGACCTCCCATGTACCTGAATCGCAGTTTTCAATCAATATATTATGCTACTCAAATGCGTACATGCGTGCGAGGCATGATATCTTTATGAAAGAGAGGTACAAATAATGTAGTAAAATTTACTGAGATGGAAATTTGGATTTTGGACATATCGTAAAAGTAGCACAATAAGTTTTAAAATAATATGATCAAGTCTTACTGTCTTGTTATTATAAAGTCCATCAAAGATTTGTACTGGCATTGCGCTGAGTACTGTACACCGCCAGGACACATGACCGTTGGATAAACCGAGTAGTCCAGTAGTATTCACGATGCACGAATTGATGACCATGGAAACATACCCTGTCGATTGATAAAATAATCTAGTTTAGAGGACCTGCGTGGCAGACAACAATAAAAAGAGAAAATTAAGGAGGGAGTATAGGGTGAAGTAATCTTCATCCAACAGTTATTAAATTGATGACAGCTGCTGCAACTGATCGATTTATAAAAAATCGTTTTTATTTTACGTCTTATCATATAAATAATCAATGTACTGACAACAAAATACGAACAACTACAAACAAACGAAATAACACTGTTGTAAAAATCATTAGAAAAAGAAATGTATCCAGAATAAATGTATAGCAGTGTAAGACATTTTAGTAATAAACAATAATTGATACCACATCATAAAGAAACAATTTACTTTACAGTATGATAAAAAATAATTATTGGTAAATAATGTAACAAAATAAATGAGAACGTTTTATAACCAATCAATAATTTCAATACCAAATGAAAACAGATTACAAATAATGAAATATTGAAAACTCTTTGTAATACTTCGTTTTGACTTGTATGAATACATTTTTTTCCATGTCCGCTCCCAATGTGGAGCATATGGTCTCCTAATAGAGGTATCTTGACAGATTTTTTCTACGAGAACTGCTTGTCACTCAGTTGCTCAACCTCTCTTTTCTTTTTCGAAGAGAGTAGGGATAGAAGGATAGGGCTATGACAGGACTAGTGGTTAGCTAATCGCTCTCGTTACGCCCCGTGAGGATGCGATTGGTGGGAGGGAGGACTCAGACTACGAACAGAAATCCATAAATCGATTGAAAGATCAATCTATGAAAACCGTCATAATATAAGATAAAATTTTTGATTTGTAATATTTGTGTAAATATCCATTGAAAAATTTGACATTATTTTTTATTTTTTTCTATTGTTGATTCAATATGTATTTGAAAGAATTTAAAATACATACGTGTTTATTGTGATAAAACACAGGGAAATCAAATGTTTGTCAACACCATGAGGTAACCAATGGCTAATTTTGAATAATATTAGCGTACCAGTGTTTTTACGAGATCGATCTAAAATTTGGCACAATCTTGATTAAGAACATCTTAAGATAAATAAATACGACTATGATGTATTTAAATAAATGTGATAAAATATTTTATTCTTATATATATATAACAACAATAGAAGCTATTAAATAGAAATTGTGTATAAATAAAATATATATTGTATTCAATATCCTTCTCAAGTATGACATAAAATAATATGGTTAATTTCCTTTTTGACGTCTCCATTCACATAACCAGACCTTGCTTCTCTTAGTTCATCACTCACGCCTTTGAAGGATATGCAAATTTTCCAACTCTCGGGAGACTGTGCTGTATATCTCGTAACTCATGGATGGAATTCACTGTAACACTATGTCAATGGAATTTAAATGAACTTGTAATGCACTTACACGCTTTACATTAATATTTGTGGTGGCACAAATAATTTATAAATTCATGTGGCGCAACGAAGACTGGCATATTTATTACGTTTGTTTTCATGACAATATGTTATAATATATCCAGAAATTAAAATTTTAAAAGAATATTGTTTGGATAAATATTTGGCTGTCTGCCTTCTTAAAATGTAGTAAATAAACTCATAATGAATTACTTCAACACCCCTTTCCAGAGATGGTAAAGAGCGAAAGGCGAGCTGCGGAATAGGTTAGGAGGGGACTAGTATGAAGCTTATCGCTCTATCTATTCTCTTTTTATTTTTCAGGATAGGGATGAGTAAAAATCATCTCGCTGTAATAGTTGTTTTTATTCAATAAAGCATATTACATTTATCCTTTCATAGCAATCTCTAATCGTTGATAATTTCACTATTTCACCGATAATGCGATCCCTATCTTTGTAAAATACCACTAGAAAACGGAAATTAGTTTGACTAAATTATCGGGCAGATCAGAATATATTTGTTAGTTTACTAAAATTCAAATTTAGTTTTCTTATGTACAAGTCTACACACACGAAACGTGAAAAATAAATTTACTCACACGTGTTGACTGTAAGATAGAGTGGAAGAAATGTGAATATATATTTCACGTATTATATTAAAATAATTTATTTTTACACAATTTTTTTTAGCAATAGATTTTATTTACATTTTTAACAATTAAATAAAACTAGCTCTAAAAATCATACATAAATAATTGTTTGAAAGCACACGAAATTTATAAATATAATTATGAATAAGTATTTCAATATGTAAGTAACCAGCATGTATCAAAAAAAGCCTGACTGTGACACAAGCGCAAAATAGCTTTTCAAAAACAAATAAAATTCACCGAATGACCTTTTTGGGTTAGATTACACATCATCAACACGTCAAATGGTCGTTAAATCTTTTGATCGTGTGAAACCATATAAAACGCAGAAAAAGCATAAAATTTAAACGCGTGAGGATATTGATTTCAAGAATTCGTTGTCGGCGAATTTTGAATGAAAGATTTCGTGAAATCTGAATTTTATAACTTTGTATTATTATTGAACCATTAATTTTATTGACAATAAAAAGTTGCAGTATGCCAAATAATGGAACTATACGTTATAACAATATAGAGCTTTTAAGATTGCTGGACAGCATTAATTTTATTGGCTTACTTTTGTAAAATAGTTGTGTAACAGTTTATCATTTAATACTGTTAATATAGCAAGAAATGTTTTATTATCAGCACATTTATAAAGATTCAAACGAATAAATTATGATTATGTTCTTTGCTATCGGTATCTTTAAAATCATTTTTTCTGATTAATGTACGTTTGTTTGCAGCATGGATTAATATAAAATGATCGTTTGACCTTTTGTGTTTATATGATAGCAGAAATAAGCTATCAATTAAAATATCAATGAATTTTAATACACAATATTCATAAATCAGATTCCAATGATAACATTTGAAAAAAAATCCTTTCAACTATATCATTACCATCTTAAATAAATAAATAATATTCTGTTGACGGTAAAATAAAATATTTATTAGTTATTATATAAATAACAAAGTTGATTTAATAAAAATGTTAATAAAAATATTTTGATTCGTAAATAACACATATCAATAAAAATTACTGTCAATCTTTTCCCCCTGTGTTTTCATCCATGTTTTTTATGGATATCTGTAGACACTGAAGCAACTTCATTAATTATTTGATTTGTTTTACTTTAAGATTTGATGATAGTGTAATCGAAATGTGAAATATTTTATTTTATTTGATGAATGATAGAAAAAGTAAAAATTTATATTCAGCTACAAAAGAGGCTTATTCTGAAAATTACTTAATAAATACGTTACGATTGATTCAACGAATTTGACATGATTCAAATATATAATATATATCTTAAATATTTCTCATTTCAATAAATACAGCGTTGTTAATTAACATTTAGAACAAATGCGATACAAAAATTCTGGATTTGTACGACGTCCGATGACGGAAAATGTCCGTGGTACTTTCCATAACATGCCACTTCATTTTTGAAATTATCAAGCGCTGTTATTTTCTCGATTTTATAATGTGTTCATTCTAATTGGTCATGAAAACTCCATACGCCATTTGGATTCAACAGGAACCCAAATCTACGAACACTTATGGAAGAGATTACCCTGTATTTAAGGAACCGGTTTTTTACTACTGACTACACCATTTTTAATTAAGTTTTAGTTTTTCATAACTTCTTTCCGAAGCTCATATCTAGACCACAATTGTAATGGGGTACCACGTGTTGAGTGTCCCGACTCCGTTATTTCAACGGCCTTTATGGAGTATTATTATTATAAAGGCTTAATGATCTTTTACATTATTAATCAATATATTTATTCAATTTAGTTTTCATCCTAAAATATGATGTATTCAATGCTTTATTCTAAAAGTGAAAAGAAAATAAATCGTCTGTTCATGGAAATTTTATAGACATGGAAATAAGCCAAGTACTCGGCGATGAGTTCGCTTGTCAGTTCTCGATTCTCCTTTCATTGTAAATTGTCAGCGTGAATTAGCAGTGTCTCAAGCGAGAGTCTGAGATATCACTTTACCTGTTAATTGCAGAAATACGAGAGCACCTGCTACACAGCCTCCCCGCATTTGAATACGATGCAATTTGTATGCGTCAAATGCTACTTTGTATGCAATGCATGCCGAGATGAATTAATATGTGTGTGCACCCAGCCGAATATGGAAGACCTCGGGGAATACTTCTCCGGCTTGCTGGCTCGAACGATTGTAACCAGTCACGTGAAAACATGTGAAAATTGATAGAAAAATTTGAATTTCCTATTAATAAAATAACAAATACACCATAGTTATGATTCTAGGTTGACTGGATAATTTAGTTAGTATAAATAATTTTAATATTGTTAATTCACTTAGTGGTAAGACATTCTATTATACTAGTAACCGTAACCGTCATAGATAAACGATATTGAAATTGAAATACTGAATGTCTAAAGTAGGTAGAACGTCGGAACTGTGTGTGCATTTTTCACGCCACGAACGCTTAGATCATGAGAAAATGTCATACCTACATGTGATATGTGATAATGATAAAACGTCTACATAGCGGTCTGGGTTATTATATATAAGATAACGGAAATATCATGCATCGTAAAATACATTGAAACTAGTATTATGGAATCGAATGGAATACGAAATATTGTTATTAGCCAACAAAAACGTATCAGATCTACCGTTTAACGAACAAGTATTATTTTTAAAACGCATAACTTTATAGAATTGTTTTTCCCTCCTACGTTTAGATTATTTTATAGCACCGAAATTTAAAAACGATAAAACAGGTGTTTTAAGATACGACTACATCATAAACAGACTGTAGTCATAATTTAATAAATTTTTCAGTTTTTTTCCGACGGCGTTGAAATAACATAATAAATCCGATGAAAAATCTACTCGAAAATTAATTGATAATCACACATTGAACTGTGTATAAATTAAGCTCGTAAGCCGCAACTAATTCGTTGTATTTGACAAGATAATATTCATGTTATCATTTATTTATTTATTTATTTTTTAATATGGAAGCTATACAGTTTCACCCACCTTGTTCGGCATAATAATCTTTATAAATTAGATTTTCGAGCCACAGTAATCAATTCAGGTAAATATTTATAATATCCATATTATTTTATGATTATTGTAAACAACAATTATTATTAGAATTCTATTTATACGCAATTAGTTAATTCTTGTTTATCACTTCGATACGATTTCAATAAACATCGATTAATCCATAAATATTATTCACTTTACTTTGGGTTTTTATATGAATATAGGTTCTTCATAAGAAAACATGAGTATGGTAAATTAAAGTTAATTTTGGTCGAAATCAAGAAGAATCTAAAACATTCACAAGAATGCAAAATTACAAGATTAAAAATTATTACAGATTATCATGTCCTCTTTTTTTAAGTTTGATATTTGGGGCAAGATAAAACTCATGAATATAGCGGCGAAAAAGAAGTGACTTCTCAACTCAATCCCGACAGATATGGACATTTTTAGTGCCCCACTTAATATTTTCGACGCTTACCGACGATGTTTTTTTTTCTCATTCACAAAATGTGTATTGAGTTTACATGGTTTTATTATTGCTAAGGTTATATTTTTAGTTATACCATCTCTATTTAAATTTTTATATTGCATTCTTCTCGCCACAGAAAATCATTTGGCAATTTTCTTTCGTGCTATAATTTGTCTATAAATAAATAAACAAAATAAAATCTCGTATTCAATGTATATAAAATACATTCCGACGCTTATAGAAAGATTAATGTCATATGCAACAGACGACAACATCGTATTTCGTCAATCGGAATATTCGTAATGGTGCAAGAGCACGTTCACGAACCTGTGAGAAGATAGTGACCGATTTCTGATGGATTCAATGAAGGATATGAAGCCACTAGGCGAAATGTCTAAAATTAATATGATAGTCTTTCAATGAATCTTTAAGAAAGAATGTACAAAGAGTGGAAATTTTTGATGATTTACTGTTTTTGTATTTTGCTAAGACGACTTTTTATATCGGTCAAATGTCAACTATAAAAAGATTTGATAAAAATACAAATTCTGGGTGATATAAGACCTATACAATTTAATCAGCGTATTTTTTTTTTGAATAATGTACTCGATGCTCGTTTCCGTGTGACGCGTGGGTGGACACTAACACGCCAATATTTCAATTCTACAAGATGTCAACTCAGCGGCGTGCCTTGAATACATACAAAGAAAAGGTCATGAATACATTATCCCGAAAAAGTTTCATTAACTCATTTGACCTTATGTAATATTTACAATTGTGAACACAATAAGTATTGATAAGATAATAAATTTTCAAACTTGGAGTTTATGGTAAATGTACCATCCACAAGATAGGGGGATACGCACGAATAGTGAAACTTACTTTTGAGAATTGGATATCATTTGTTCCAATATAGAACATATTCGTGATCAGGAAAATTGTACGGTTTGCTATTCAAAAAATATGTGTTATGTTATTCATCTATAATTGTAGTTTCCGAAATTCCTCTTTGCAATGAACGTCATATATTTTTTCACCATGTTCACTCCCAACGTGGAGTATATGGTCTCCTTATGAAGGCATCTCAACAGATTTTTTCTATGAGAACTGTTTGTTACTCAGTTGCTCAACCTTTCTTTATCGAAGAGAGTAGGGATAGAAGGATAAGACTAGGACAGGACTAGTGGTTAGCTAATCGCTCTCGCTACACCCCGTGAGGATTGGATGGGTGGATGGGGGGGGGGAGTTTTAGACAACACAACCACTTAGACTACGAACAAAAAACCATAAATCGATTCAAATATCAATTTATGAAAACCATCCGCACCGGGAATTGAACCCGAGACATCCGTGACCGTAGCCCACGACGCTACTAGCTGCGCCACGGATGCCGACAATGTTATATACTTATGTAAAAATAAAATTGAAACATAACATACTCGAAAAACTAAGGAAACAACTGAAATTTGGCTTAGTTGGAAGTATGGTTTATAAATAACATGACCTTTTCATAGATGTTCTCAATCGATTAAATACTGTGTAATCTGCATAGTGTCAATTAAAGATACTTTAAATGTTTTGAAAGTTAAGCAACTGAAAAATTAGTTGATTAAGCGTAATGAAAAACTGTTCAATTCCAGGTTGTCCTAAACCCTATCTGGAACGGTCATCGACGAGCCACTGATATATTTTGAACGAATATTGAATACGCAAAATCGACACCTGCGATTATAATAATATTGACCGCTGATTGATGGGATAGTAACTTGACTTCGAACCAAGGTTATCAGGAAACTTGAATACATAAAAGAGAGTGGGACGGAACTGGATATGGGCAGACAGTGTGTCGCTTTTTGGATGTCATTAAAATAAAGATCAGAAGTTTCTCATAGGCTTAAGATAATATATCTACTCAAACGATTTACGATTGTAGTATAATATATGCGTATTTCGAATGTAGGAATACAGCTGAATCAGTCGTTCAATCTTCATTTTCAGACAAACGTAAAGAATATGGATGAAGCTACGAGAGAACGAGTTGTTCTAATGTACTAATCATTCAAACATCTCGTTTGCAACATTCTATAATTACGACGAAATAAAGATATCACAGACAGTCATACATTTGGTTACATGTTAATGAATTGATTTAAAATCACTTTAGCCAAATGAAAATTTGGGTATTTGAACGCTCCACAGGAAATCTTTAAACTAGGGCAGGTTGCTCACTAGCCACATGTGGCTGTTTGGGCAATTTGTGTGACTCTTTTATGCCAAATTCACAATTCACCATTTTTACAATAAAATTTGCAAAATTCAGAATTATATAAAAGATCCTTGATTAATTTCGAAGAATTATATAAATATCGCCATAAAAGCCTTGCCATGCAATAGTCAGAGCTAATATTTTAGGGCAACAATAATAAATATGTGAGAATCTTTTCCCATCCTGCCTTAGACCGTTACAGGTTGTCCACCGTGATCAGATTCCACTTTTTATTTTTTTAAAAAGATAGTGATGCTGTAAACTGCTGATGTTTTAAAATCAACAAACATCACATGAGTATTTTCTTTCAGAAACGTACAGAAATCTAGAATCTGCCCGCAGTTTGAAATTAATCTTACTTATAGCAAGTAAACGAACTTGCCTTATAGGTTGGCATGTATGAGCCAACATTTTCATACATTTAATGAAAATGAAGTTCTTATGTAATAAAGTTTAGCTATTATAAAATCTTCAAAATTAATTAAAATTATGATAAGAATCTTGCTATTAATGAGAAGCGATAAATGAAACAAAATTTGAATAATTAAAGATGCAATAACGATGAGAAGACATGACACGATCTTTCTATTGGACACAGTATCATAAAAAGGAGAATAATAAAACCGTGGTTCAAGATAATTTGCAAATTTACAACATTTTTGTACATCCATTAACATGACTGTGACTTGCTTGCTATAGCTTCAAATTAGCATTATTCGTATTGTTAACCGGTACTACGCCTTGTCAAGCCCTCCACCGGGTCAAATTTTACAACCGTGTCGCCATTTCATTCCGGAACATTGCATGAAGTATACATCTAAGATTTACATCGACTGCTATGTTTATATAATATAATAAGACACCTTATTAAAATCAAGTATATTTCATACACTTCAATTCACTGACACTCGTGAAAAATAGTTTGTTTTATATTTCAGAATCAAGTCATTATTATTTAAATTGTATTTATTATTTTTAATTTAAATTAATGCCAGTCTCAAACCAAGCATTTAATCCTTTAATTTACAGCCAGTTGTAGATGAGGCTAGATTGGTTAAAAACATTTCAAATAGCATAAAATTCAAATACGTATGCGTTTTCATAGAATTGAAATACATACATATATCGATTGAAAAATCTATATTAGAAATGTTTCCAATCGGTGATCTGAAACGCGAAGTATACAACGGTAGCTAAGAGTAATACGGTTTGCCCATTTATATTATACGCTCGACTTATTCTTACATTTTCAATAGCATTATTACTGTTGTTGATTTTTATCATAATTTTTATAAAATCAAATAGCGTGTGAAATTAAATAGGTAACTACCATAAATCTAAACGACTATTAGAGTTTGTTTTTGTATAAATTATACTATAATAATTGCATAATAGTAAATTTCATTTCTTGGAAATTGCAATTATTACACGCACGTAAAGCTATCATTCTAAATTGTGTCTTATTAATAAGATAACAAACAATGTTTATTCAATTTTAGAATAGAAATGAGATGTAGATTTTACTTTGGTAACGAGTATCGGTCAGGTATACAGATTGATATTAATCAATACCCTTTGACATGGATTCAGAGAATTTAAGTGACACAGGAAAATTTTTGAAGTAATATTTTAGCATTTTTATGAATTTTTGATTATGCAGTGCTTATGTTTTATCGAAATATTAATCTAAATAAAACGTAAAGAAAAAACACTGCTTAACTTAAACTAATCAGTTGCAAAAACAAAATTCATTTTATAAAATAAATGCTTTGCGTTTTAATTGATCTTGCCGTATTTAAATAACTTATTTTTGTTCATTTTTAAATATTAATGCAAATAAGCTAAGACTTATATTCATAAGATATGTTAAAAATTGTACAAGAGTATTGTTTTTAGTATTCCATGTAGTTTTTTATCTTGGTAATACTAATTTTCAGTAATCCGGTATTGAATAATTGTATGCTCAATCACATAAAATATCAGATTCAAATAAAAAGATTTTTATTTCATTTAAGTCTTTAAAAAAAATCAATAGGTTTGTGTGTTTTCCTGGTGACAGAACTTAAATAAGCGTAAAAGGGAATATTTGTAGTTGTATAAATAACACGAAATACGATAGCTTCATATTGCATATAAAGGTACTTCATTGGTTAAAATTCACAACGCTAATCTTTTGATAAACACCTCAAAATTAACAGAATTCATATTATGAAAAGATATTTACACACGGTGTTGTCTCAAGTGATTTTTCATTAATTAAATCGATTTTAAACCACTATCAAGGTTTTGCTAACCCATCGTTTAATATTCCTGCTTAAAGATCGTGCAATTTCGAGGCGTGAGTATAACTAGCGATCAATATTTATTAATGAATATTATATTTCGAACTAAAAGTAATCCATTACTAAACTGTTACATTTATTAAGCAAACAAGTATTTCTTGGAATCATTATAGACTTGGGCCATTTAATTTAATCATTTCAAGATAACCATGTCAGATAAATAGGAGAACGATTTTAATAACCTATAGATAACATCGATACAATTGCGATGAGTATTGCAAAATTACTTTGCTTTTTAAGAAATTAACTGCGAAGAAATCTTAAATATGTATGGATTTATTACTTAATACTAATCGAATGAAAGCTGTAATAGTTTTTAAAAAAAAGGGATTTTATTTTAATTGTATTCAACATTTTCACGTTTTCCATTTTTAGAATTATTGAATATTGTTGGTATTTTTTATGAGTAAATGCTTTGATATTTACATTCATTATTTTTTTTGAGTCGGCGAGATCCGAAAAATTATTAAAATTACCAAAGATATACGCTTTGAATTAACTATGCACCAAATCAGAATTCTTTTAAATGCGTTTGTTGCACTTAATTGGCAATGCGTCATGGGGAAGAGTAAAAATACCATTTCATTTAAGAGAAGATTTATCCGCACGGTTACGGATATTTGTTTCGAAAACTAAAATGAATGCACGTTTTCTTTCTGACCCTGGGCTTGATACGCGTTTAAACTCAGATTCGGTGTGACTTTTATTTTGTATTATTTCAATTAGAGCAACATTAATTAATGAAGCTTTAGTAAATTCAAATCGTTTTACACCTTTATTCAGAATTTTTATTGAATAACGTTTTTTCGAGATTATATATTATGGCATCATAAAATCGATTGAACATTTGACTGAACCCAATACTTTTATTATTAAATATAAATTTCTTTAATTCTACACAAACAGTAGTTATAACATTGAATCTTTCTTCTTACCAAATAGAATTAATCTAGCATTTATTTATTCATCAATTTGAAAACATTAGGACTTTGGTTGGGTAGAAAATTAATTATAATATTTTGTTCAAGTAAACAAATAATAATTATTATGTTTTTATTTTATAATCTTGTTCAAAATAAGCCGTGAGTTGAATGTTTTAAGATCGTGTGTCACGATCATGTTTTTACGGTTGAATGACACATGTATAATATAATATACTGTTATTGTTCTAGTATAGGTAATCGGAAGTAGTTGGATAACAGAATTGATCCGAACTGTATAATTGGCCTGAATTCAATAGCTACATAATTGATTTATGAAAGAAACGCTTCATTACTGCCAGTGTAAATTCTTTTAAAACTATAAATTATTTCCATAGAAACGATGTTACAAAACACGTAAAGCGTTTATGTATATATATTCAGCGAGAATCATTACTGTTTGCGTTTACAGATTCGTTATTTTATTCCAAAAATGCTACAAAAATAAGTATAATGTTGTTTAGCATATTCAACATATTTGTTATTGCCATCAGATAAAATGGAACACAATATACATCTTAACAACACCATTATTGCCAATGAACAAAAAGAAGAAATTTTATTATTACAGATTATACATTCAAATTAGATTTTATTTTTTAGTCTGTATCGGTGTTTTTATGGTTTTGCTGTCAGTGACTAATCTATAATTCCATAATGATTAAATAGACAGTGAACTCAATCTCAGTTTTTTTTACAACATTGTATTAATTAATTAGATTCATGAATAATGTAAAAAATAGTATGGATGTGGATTATGTCATTACAAAGAATTTTCTTTCTGCCATTCACTGACGTTTTAATTATGACAGCAGAAAAGAAGCCATTAAATATGTATTTCAATTTGTAAATAAACGATGATTTATTTAATCATAAAGAAAATAAGTCGTCACAATATATACAAAGTTACCAAAAAGATTTTCAAAAAACAATGTCGAATTTTCAATCATATATTGCATCCAATCTCTGTTTCAAATCCACAATTTATAGTTGTGAAATATGTTAATCAGTAGGTATGCAAACATCAGGACACTGTTCCAGAATACGAGACAGTACATGAATACACTACCCGACAATGCATAACATGAATCTAAGGCACATCTGATCTTCCATAAAGTGTACCAATCACAATGAACCATTGACGTACTGAGTCTAGGTGACTTAAGTCCTGAAAACCGAAGATATTATAAAAAAAATCCACAAAAATAACCTAATCATGTCAAAGATACACTTTCTGCACATATTTATTACAATAATCAAATTATTAATAAAAATATATGAAAATAACTTAATATTCCGATAGTTTTGAACGAGTATCCTGAACCATTCCAACCATCTCAACTTACCAATCGATGATCAGCTTGAATCTTCTTCATTTTGTATGTCAGGATATCAGTTTTGTTACTCTATTAGTCAAAATCGTTGCCACAAAAATGTATTTTGACTGTAAGCGTGCAAGCATTAGGCTGGGAATCATAGTAAATACAATATCTACACCTATAAAATAACTATATTAAAGAATATTTTAAGCATCACAAGCACGAACAAATTTGAGTAATTTTATGAACATTAAAAATAAACTGCAGGTAAACAAACCAAATTAGTTTAAGACATAGACTGAGGGTGCTTGATGGAATTTATATATCCAAATATCCAACAATCCAAATTTGAAACCAAATTAAACAAATTGGGAAATTTCAATACAATTTTAATTATTAGTTATAATCAATCTAATAATGTGTTACAATATTGATACTTTTACATAAAATTATTTTATGTACTATTAATTCAATTAGTTATTTATGTAGTATTTATGAATTTAAAGCTACACACTTGGATTCTGTAACCTGGGGGTAAAATCCCTGCTTTATGTATAGGTTCCGAGATCGATGCATAGCAAGATAAATTCAATATCGAATACTGTTTTCTAGATTTGTCATTTAGATTCCTCGAGATGGGTAATTGTGATGTCTTTTCTCCTCGAATTGCAGTTAGTGATCGGCTAACCACTAGCTCTGTTATAGCCCTGCCCTATCTTTACTCTCTTCGAAAAAGAAAGGTTGAGCGACTAAGTAACAAGCAGTTATGGTATAACAACTTCTGTTAAGATAGGCTCCATGATGAGTATATATGCGTCGAATTGGGAGTGGACATAATAACATGATGTAATAAATAATGCAGTGAAAAAATAACGCTAAAAGTTTAACATGTATATGCGCCACTGTTTGCAGGCTCACCTATTATTGTATTGTGTAACACTAGACTAGATTTGCAAGCGCAGATAGTCCAATAGACGTATAATGGTATCTCAGTGTCATAGAAAGGATTAAATTGAACATGGTGCATTGAAATAAATTAATAATAAATATCGGACTTACAAAACACTAATATTTTTATTTATATTATCCCTAAGCCACGAAGCGAAGTGGTTTTTAGATTTCAAGAAACAAAATATTCTCAGACGGATTTATAAAAGACATGATGCGTAAAAATGTATTACATTTGTTTAATAAATCGGATTTAAGAATGAAGAACATAGTGTGACAATTTTTTTCTTCTCTATATTGAAATATGACGCTTATTTTAATATGACATTAAAATTTATAAATTAAGCATCACTTAAACGAATACTAAATGTTTCAATATGGTTTAATAATGTGCTGACAATATAGAATAAATAAAGACTTGGCTCGTAAATTGCAATCACCTAAAATTGTTTCCGTGACATTCTGCAACTGGATTTTAGAAATGTCGTTACTATTAATTTGAATATTAAACATTTAGCTGTATGTATAAATTTCAGTTTATTATACCTACTAGTTTACATTGAGAATAACGTAAATTAATTTTTTTTACCACCATTTATATACTTAATTGGTAGCAGAAGGTATTAAAATTATATTATAGTCGTAAAGAATTTTTAGATATAGTGAAAGTAATTTAAAATACTATGATGAAATAATTCTAATATTTAGTGCATAAATTTTATCTTCAAAAATAATTTTGCAACTGTTTTCTTATTTGTAGTATAGCTATTTTTCCTGAAACCATTCAAAGCGAAAGTTTACTTAATAGCAAAAATTGAATTTTCTTGGATAAAGCTGTGAGGCTTAATTCACTTAATGGGAATAAAATACTGTCGAAAAAAATAATAATCATTTTTTTGGAGTAAAATAATAATCGTTTCAAAGAACAATTGGCTAAATTGATTTTACTCTATACTTATATTAGACTTAAATTGAATAAAAGGATGATTCAAAATGAGTAATAAAGATAATCAGAGTGTGCCTCGATCGGCTTATGTAAAATAAGTTGACAATTTCATGGAATATATTTTAGTGCACTCTACACGATGAATATAAAATCCGACATTTTCATGTGGCATAATAACGATTATATGGACCACACAGATATGCTCTAATGGATTTCAAAGTGGTGTGGGAGTTCTTTTATTGTTTATGATGAAAACAGTATCAAGAATTAGGTTTAATGGAAGGTAAACATTAATGTATGAAGCCAAGTGGTATTACGTATTAAACAATAGTATAAATAATGCTAGTTGATTGTGATATGTACACGAATATAATAAAATGTCCTTGTAAGTTTTTCGATATTAGTCATATGCAACGTGGAATTGTATCAATTATTAGAAGTGGAATTTCCGTCAATTTTAAGATCGCTTAGCTAAAAATTCATACTGAAATCAGTGTCATATTTTGTAATGAAAAGTTTTCGTTATAAAATTGCAAATGTCATAGATTGATCGAGAACAATTCACTTTTACTCGGACAGACATAGTATTCCTACCCGGCTGTGTATTTTACATCATTCGTTTACTAGAGGTTTGAACTGACTGAACATTTAATAAGATTACCCAGCATAAAAAAATCTCTGATAAACAGTAAAAAACAAGAATATACTCGGATATATATCCGTCTCACAACAAACCCTATAACGATGAGTTTTGGCATCATGACATTCCAAGAGATGATTGAACTTGAAGAATTATATTATTAACTATTTTCAGCCAGAGTATTTGCCTGTCTGAATTATGAATCGAAGAAGATTAAAGTATTTATGATCTAAATTTCTACACAAACCTGGTAATAAAGCTTGTTATTATAATAAACTTTGAAAATTAAATCTTGTTACAATCGTGGCGATAAGCGATACCAGCCAACTGAGATTTACAAATAATTTTGGAAATATAAATTGAAATAATCAGGAACCAATCGTTAATTAATTATTTCCAAACCATATTTCAATTATTTACAATCTGCTATAGGCATAATGAAATTTCAGTGTTGTCATGACGCCGTGCCAAGAAATCAAAGCACGACTTGAATGATTGAGGCAAGTAACCACAAAGGCTCTAAGATTAAGGAGGGGTCAACAGTAATTCATAACCATTCTATAACGCTGATATTTTTTTTAATATAAAATCGATCAGTTCAATTGATTTGATAGCGAACAGGATCACACTGTTCTAGTTCATAGTGAAACCGAAGCACTTGTTTAGTCAGTATTAACTACCTGTCTAACCCCCACAGCACAACCTGGGAGTTAATTCTCAAACATAACTTCTTTTCACGTAACTTTTTAACTAAAAAATCGAGTGATTATTATTGCAAGTTATCGATTTAATATCACTTAGTAGGTAATATATGCTACAAACAATAAAATCGCAAGATATATTTCATGTTTTATGTTTATACAATACATACATTTATATATTGTTTGTAACTCTTACTCACGTTTTCTGATGGCACCTTTTTTTTTTTCATTTGTATTTTTTTTTTTTTTTTGGGTTGCTATGCCAATGGCCAATAACAATATGAATTAGAAATAGTTTGCGTATATTTAATACAATTCCCACTCGTTGCTAGAAGTATACAAACCAGTACTCCAGTCACCCGACGGCCGACAGTGATCTAGTTCCAAAGTCTGGTTCTAAAAGAAACAGTTCGTAGTTTGACTGGCATTAACAATAAAATGTATACAGCTTTGACAAGGTGATTCCTTAAGAAGCAGTAAAGAGCAGCTAGTAAGATCAAATAAGTATTTAGTTTAATATACCATACTAATTAGTTGTAAGATTTAAATTCTATAATTTCACAAATGAATCAAATAACGTAAGCAATACTTTTTATAGATTATGATTGTACTAAAAACGATTGAACAATCTAGACATGGAGTAGTGTGTGTGATTAAAACAATAGCATTAAATCGTACAACAAATATATTTCAAAATATTGATATTTTCTATTAGCAAATGGAAAACTGTTTTAGTGAAATAATAGTACTCAAATGGTTTTTATTATAATTTGTGCTAAATTATAAAATGTTGTAGACATATTACTAAATATATAATTCTATTTGCTGAAATTTTGAAAGCTAAATGCGTTTTAAAAACCAATAATAACTTAATTATAATAATAAATGCATACGTTATAAAGTAGGAATTAATTAAAATATACAATAAATAAAAATAATTGGGCAGTTTCATTAATGACGAAAATAAGAAATCAATAAAACAGCTGTGTATCAAAATAAATTTGCCAGTTTAATGCTCGTTATCTCGTGTTATAGTATCCACACATTTATTTTACTTAAGTAGTTGGCGTTTTAATGGTTAAAATGACGTGTTCGGTTCAAACTAAAAACAGGTTTAGACGTAGAAGGAAGTCAGGCGAGGTGGTAGGGAGGAAGTGCGGAGGGATGAAGAAATGAGGGGAGTAACACAGCCTACTCTTGATAGACTACGAAATAAAGGAAGTCGAGTCATGCTTCTTTTTGACTGAGACTTTATTAATAATAAATGGGAGATAATTAGTAATGCTATTTAATTAGTATACAACAGAGGCATAATCAGATGTAATGAATATTTAATTAAAAATAACCAACCATTATTATTCAATATTTTATAGCCAAAACAATGTTTAAAATTAAATGGTGAAGTTTTCAGAATAATTGTATGTTTGTCTGGCAAACGGACAAGGAATGAATGGGTCTAAAGAGCACGAAGTATCCCACTTCAATACAGGCAAAGGAATTGATTTGTTAAAAAAAAGTTTTTAGTTACAATTTAAAGACAGTAAAACATATTGTTAACGGGAGTGCCCAATCTTGAGAATTATCTTAAAAGAAAAAATGCACTCTTAAAGAAATATAATGTATGTTGTATAGTAAGAGTTTTATTGAATGTCATGAATCACTTTTAGAACAACCATGCTTCAGAGAGCATAGGCATATAAATGATAAATATAAAAAATAGTTATTAATCCTTTTACCAGAATGCGTATGCAAATATTCGCATAATCTATGCGAATCCAACTTTACTGTATGTAAAGAGTTAATAAATTTCTTTAAACTCAGTTTATAAGGAATAAAAAAGATGGGAAGGATACGAAATATTCATGCCCTTAGATACATTCATTGAAAAAGTAATTGAAGGCAAATTTTAAAATTGTATTTTTAAACCTGGGACTACAGACTGAAAGGATAAGCCGTGAATATGACAAAAAATGAATAATATTCTACATTGGAAAATCGCTTGGAGTAGTGACAATAATTGGATGTGCATCAATAGTACCATTAAAGTACCAAGTATAACGTATAGAAATCAAGTTTGTTTAAATCTGTTATGATGTTTATCTATTGACCGAGAATTGTAAAGAGAAGATCGTATAACAGCGGGTCAGTCAATTTGTTTATGTTCAATATTCTACGAATACTGTTGTAAGTGGAATGTATTTCCCTAAAAGAAATAAACTAAAGAAAGAGCAACTAAAATTTAAGTACGTAATAACAGATAAGTGGTATGAATAAATGCCCTGCCATATTACCATTATAACCCTGAACTGTGTCTGTAACCCGCCACACTCCGCATACAAAAAAGTAAAACCTTATATGGATGAATTAACCAGTTTAAGTGGCGATATACTTTTTATGGTAACTCTATATCGGAGCGATGGCTTACGACTGCAAAATAAATAACGACGACAGAGCGGAGCGTACCTAACTAAGAAAAATAGTTTTTTGTGGAATAAGCGTTAATCATCACGATTACTTACATTTTTTAGTCGACCTGATTAATAGTACATTTTTTTCCACGTAAACTTACTCACGTATACAACGTTTCTTCGCTTCTAAAGAAAAAAAACGATTGCTTATAAATATTCTTAATTATTCAAAAGTTACTATCTGTGATTTTTTTAGAATACTTAAATGATAATACATTACATGCGATGATTCTACAAAATTGCAAGGAAGTGTTATCTTTTTAATCCGTGAATTATTTTTCTCACAGTAACATGCTAAATAATTCTTAAATGATGTGATTATGTCATTGCTATCGATTTGCTTATTTACATTTCCGTTCCATTCATAGTTATGAATAAATTATTAACAGTTGATGTATAATTATTTCAAATTTAATTGATTAATTAACAAGTTAATAGTGATAAAAAACATGCTGAATAAAGGGAACCAGTGCTTCTCCAACAGTATAATAAACATTCCTTCTGGCTGAATTTTGTATTTATTTGTCTAATAACAACATAATTATGTGTAATGTTTTTGTTTCGAAACATTATTATTTTTAAAGTTAATAAAGAATTAAAATAATGTAGTACTTCAAGTAGATTACAATGCGGCGAGTTATTTTCTTTATCTTTGATAAACAATGGAAAATTTTCAGTAATGTACTGAAGATCAACTCCGATCCTAAAGACGAGGCGTAGCAAAAGGGATTATCTAACCACTATTCCTGTCCATGCCCTCTAATTTTATACCCACTATCTTCTAAAAAGAGAGATTAAGCAACTAAATAACAAGCAGTCTCGTCGAAAACTTCTGTTTAGATACCTCCATTAGGAGGCCATAATATGCTCGACATTGGGAGCGGACCTAGTAAAAAAAAACAATAAATTTGTAGTTTTCGCTGCTAAATCAACCCACGTTTATAACATGGTGGATGCTCACTACATTATTCTTCAAATCGGGTGTTATCGTTTTAGTCTTCTCGAAATTTTACAAGAAACACACAAAGCATTTGATTTTTCTTACTAAGCCACAAGAGAAAGAAAACTATCCTGTGTTCCCGCATCTTCAAACCGCCCTACTCTACGCAAATTTTAACTACCTACCAAGTCTATGGAAATACCAAACACCAGATATACTTGAGAGCTGGTGAATTCAAAATCTACAAAGGCCACGTTAAAATATGTCTTCTTAATGCTGTGGTATCAAAAAGAACATAAATCTTTGTTTTTCAAAGCAGTAACGTGATTGATATAAAAACTCAACTGATTGTAAAAACATTTAAATAAAAATGGTTACGTAGGCATTATTTACATATTATACTACTTTAATTGCATATGAATAAACTTAAACAAGATGTACTCGGTAATGAGTGAATAAATCTTTTTTGCCTTTTTGTAAGGTAATTTAAAAATATATATTATCTTCGAAGTGGGTGAGTAAAGAAAACATAGAGTTGGTAAAAGACTTATAGATTGTTAATCGCTCGCCCTCGCTTCATTTCCAATGTCTAATAGACGGTGTGGTATGGAAACATCCATGCTTTTGGAAACAGATCCAATAGACCCACAGCTGAATCATAAAAGAATTGTTAATAAAGAAATTTTTCGTGTTTATATTATAATTAAGTTTAATAAATAAGTTTTCCTGTATGATTTTCACTCGATGAAACGGTAATCAAAAGTGCAAAGTAATTTATGAATGAATATAATATACTAGTTAAAGACCGCGACTTTATTTTTTAAATTTGCGTATATTTTAGTTTATTAATAAAAAAATTCAATTATTGACCATTGAGAAAATATTATAATTGCATATTTTTTTTAATGTATGATAAAATAAAGCAAAACTGTGACAATTTAGAAATGAAGATATGTAATACTTATTAACATAAAGAATAATGTATCTTTGACCAGCCATGCATATTGAAAACATAGCATCATAACTGAATACTCGTAATATAGTGTTATCTCAAAAAGTAAAATATATCTTTTAGGCGCATCACTTAATTGTGAGGAAATCGTCTGCACTTAAGATGCTTAATTTTTTGAAATGACTCGTATATTTTATAGTAGACACGCTCAGAATTATTGATAGGAATAATAATACACCATGCATTTATATAATTATATAAGAAATTATTTAAATGGACGTTCTCGGAAATAATTGAAACTTTAATATAGTTTTACCTACACCTACTGAGCTTCGATTTGAGAAATGTATGAAAACATATATTTGTAAACGTGTTGTGTGTTTAATACAGCATATTTGTTTTTGAAATATTTTTCAATGAGTTAATTCATTTGATTGATCAAATATTTTTTTGATATGCAGTATTAACAACGAAAGTTTCCATAGATATATCAACAGGCGGGTATGAGAAACGGCAGTTATTATAATTTGTAATTATAGGCACATGTAATACATAGTACCAACATTGACAAATAAGTATATACTGCGTGCTGTTTGTTTTTATTGCGACTAAATACAACCCAAAATTCCGTTACAAAATCATTGAGAAAGAAGAGATTTAATTTTCTTAAAAGTAGCCTTTCTGACAATAGTACACAAAAAGGGTAGTTCAATGTTTCATATCATAGATGTCTAGTTTTGATTTAGAACTATATACTTAAAATATGAAACTAAATAAACATATACTATAAATAAATAAAGTAAATGACGATATATATATATAATAAGTGTGTGCTTTGATTTTTTTTTTCTTGTCCGCTTAATCACACGTTAAGACGGGAAGCGCGTGAGCGAGATAAAAAGGATTTCGATTTTTTTTTATCCTACTTTCTCATATGTAAGTGAGACTGTGAGATGGAGGTAGAGAAATATCCACCGCATGCCGATTTTATTGAGGTCTTTTCGTTACGATAGGTAAACTATTTCCGTTATTTCATCTAGGTTTCGAATCTGCAGATTCTCGTGTGCACATATTTGGTTTAAAAGAAGCACGCTCTGTAAAAAATAACAATGAATCGTCGTTAAATATAAACTGTTGTATATATTGATTGAATTGTAAATTCCGATGTTGAAAAAATGACCATTATTTTAATATATTTGTCAGAGCTCTTATTTGGTGGTAAAAATCACAATTAATTTAGAATGAAGTATATAAACCCTATTATTTATTTTGGCCCTGCAATCGAAATATTTTTTCTAGCAATGATTTAAAATTCATTATTATAAAACGATGAACTCTTGATTAATAAAATAAAAACCCATCACGACTGAAATTTGGCAACGATTCGAATGGTAAAAAATTGAACGGTTCCATCAAAGCAACGCTTTTTTAATACTGTTGCTTAGTTAAAAGTCGAAACCCGTTAGTGACAGCAAAATGTATAGTCAATAACCTACAAATAAGGTTTGTAGAGATTGTTTTATCTAAATTTATATAAAATTTCTCACTGTTTTATCAAAACTATTCTGATGATTTCTTAGAAATCACCTTGCATTTTGTAAATTTATTGTAAAGCTTAGGTACGAAGAAATTTTTAAATATCTGTTTGTCAATGAAAGACCTTCAATCCAATTTCAATTATAAAGTTGATTTTTTAATATCAGCTGAAAAAATTGATCGCTTTAACATATAAAATATACAGAAATAATACTATTTAATATTTTTGTTTAATATTTTTCGTGTTAGGGTTTCATCTGAATTTTTACGGAAGTTATCATTATTTCTATATTTTTATAACACAAGCAACAACAAAAATTTTTCATAGGTTACACATAAACCATCAGCAAAGTCAGCAGAAAAATATAACTAAAATCACCGATCGGTACAAACGGGTCAAGCGGCGAAACTGAACAATAGCTATTATGATTTTTTTTACGTTTGGTAAGTACCTATCAGCTGCTCAAACTGCTCTGATTCCTATGAGATCGTTTTTTCTCTAAATGGTTCATCTATTTTAAATATTATATGTACCTATGCTACAGCGAGTATGCAATTTACAAAGCAAATGTGATGCTTAAAATCGATTTGACTTCTTTTTATTAGTGATTTTTGTTAATCCTATCCTATCATATTTCCTTCTAAAAGAGAAGATATAAACTATAAATGATGGATTTCATATATTTTTATAGATCTAAATACGAGTATTCCCAGCCGTCCTTTCAACTTTCATAGAGGAAATAATACTGATGTATTGAAGTTAGGTGGGCTGTTTTCACGAAAAAAAGAGTTAAGACACCTGTGATATTGTCGCCCTTATCTACTTTTCTACAACGATTTAAATTAATCTACGAAATTGAAGTAGGTTTCAAATTAGAGTCATAAGGTATTTCAAGGCGATTGCAACCTACCGGGTAAGGGTTTTCGGAATGCACAACACTTGGACAGCTAATAATCGAATATAAAATATAATATAAAATACCAATTTCCATTAATACTTAACAAAACGTTTACTTATGTATTTTATGTAATGTGGTAATTAAGATTATATAACGAATGTGAATATTTCAATAAAAACGACTTCCACCTTTTTTTTATTTTAGAAAATCAAAATAATGTGGTGCGAGCCTGCAAGTGGGTCTTAACTTCTCAATGTTTCACCAAAAATAAAAGCTAACTACACTGATGTAACGACGTTATGCCAATGAATATAACTGACAGTCAAAAAACAAAATCACATCCATTTGACATTTTTTTAATTTATACAGGTGGCTACGTATAGAAATATAATATTATATTACTGTTCATGATTTGAGTATGCATAGGGCATATTTATATAAAGAGTCGTTAATAATTCTGTAAGCTAAATCACCTAAAGAAAAAAAACAGCTTATCTCATTATATGATCAAGTTTTAATACCAAACCGTTTATGTTGATTGCCAAGTCCAGATCTATGACTAGTTTTTTGATATACATTTAAAACAAGTTGATTCATTGTATGAGTCAGAGATGCCAGGAAGTCTGAACATTTTTCTTCGATGAAAAAATACTTTTAATGCCTCTTAACCGAATACTCGGTAGCCATGTTTCTTTTTATCGATATTGAAATAGTCACAGAGGCTTTTTATTATTCACGAGAAAAGTAAAAAATGGCAGGTGTATGGAAGCACGTAGGACAGCTGAGTTTTGACTCTCAGCTAATACTACAATTAAAATTAATTATTTTATAAATATGTATCATCTCTGTGTGTAAACATTATGTAATATTTAAGTATTGGTTTTAATTATTTTACTAATGAACGTGACTCTACCATCGGGGAGGGATGTAATGGAAACGATGTTTGAAGAGTGAGTAACAATTTGTATTCCGAATGCTATTAACTCTACACTGAGAGTATAATTATAAATATTATCATCAAACAAACTCGAGAAAACTGATTATTTTGTTTATTGAAATGGAAAAAATAATAAGATAAGTGCTCCTACGGATAAAAGTTATAATTTCAAAGGTTTTGCTTCTAATATCGGTATATCATAATTATATTGTGAGTGAGTGACATCGAGTACCTATATAAAATACCTACAACTGTTTACTATTTATACATACAGTTAATAATAAGTTAATTTGTTGCGTTCTTTATATTTATAATGATTTTTTCGTATATTCGTGTCACTCTGTGAATGTACGTATATTTTTGTACAATAACATTACAAGAATAATTTTATATGCATTATAAGTTTATTTTTAGAGTTATTTTATACTATCTAATTAAAGGAAGGGCATGTTCTGTAACATTTCATTTTCTTACGTAATACGAACTACTGTTTTTCAGAAATATTTTATTTGGTTAAAATGTATATACTTATTACTTTACTAAATTACCGTGGCAATTTATTTAATATTATGTTTTCTATTCTTTTGTGGCTTCCATAGCCATAATTCATTCTTCGTTAATCTTCCTATGCTCGTATTTACTTAAATATTACCGTATTATCTTAAGAACCGGTTCGCCAGTAAAGGAGTGTGTATAGTTTATGATTCAATTTTATTGGGAGTATTTGAATAAACATGTTGTATGTCTCATTGGTGTAGCTTAACATGTTTTATTATTACCAAAAAATCATGAAATAATAAGCAAGTGCTTTCAGTTTTACAGTTTAATATCACATATGCGATATCAAACTTACAATCAGTATATTCCTTAATTATTTACCCAATTCATATCCTTTTTCTGACATAATGCAAAAGTATATAGATATATTATCTAGACGAATGGAAAAATATAAAGACTTACTCTGTACCCAGGAAAATTGCATACCACTTTTCATGTTCCATATAATTTAAATAAGTAGTCTATGTGCGAAAAAAAACAAAAAGGGCTTGATAATCTATTAAGGTGTTAACTATCAATTCTTGGTAAAAAGGTATTATATTTAAAGAAGTAAAACACAAAATACACATAAAAGAATACAAATTCATAAAAATAAATAAATAAAAGATTCAGAAGAAGGGAAATTCTGAAATACAAACCAAACAAAATATATAAAAAAAATTAATGAGCACCAATTGAAATTTTGATATTTTTTGTGCCACGAAATCCTTTGAATGTAATTTTTATGTAAGCAACGAAAAATTCATCACATTGTCAAAGATAAATCAAGGCGTTATTTTGTGAACTAATTAAACGACGTAAAATAAAGTTTACAGGTGGTCTAGTGACTGAAAAATCCAGGCAAATTATTTTAAACAGCGATTGATCAAAGCCACGGGCTAAAATAACATGTGTCAAATGTTTATGAATAATTCATGCACCGAAAAGGAAACACTAATCACTTTTATTGAATAAATTACAATTTATGCATATTTTAAATTTCGTCTGTCTATTGTAAGCGATGTTTAGATCGTTAATTCAGCTAATGCAAATATTAACACTATATCTTTAAATAATAATACGTACATGGTTAGGTAACAAACATATTGATAATCGGTGGGTGGAAGGCTATCAACAGACGTATATTGTACATTTTTGGCAGAGTTAGGATGATTTTCATAACGCTGTTTCAGTGGAATATATTATAATGATAATAAGCGATCGGTAAAACTTGTATCGGAATGTATAAAGGATATTATGAATAAATGGAGATATTTTGGCTGCATCATTATAGAAAATTTTTGAATTAAAAATTGTAAATTCAAGATTTTTTGGGGTTGAAAATTTTAAAACCAATTTTTGGAGAAACATGAAACTGTTTTGATTGTTGTTTTGTATTTTTCATAAACAGGGTTTGATTCATTAACGAAATAATACACCTTCGCATAGGGAGAGGAGGTTTCCACGGAGAATTCTTTGTTCTTAGCTAATTGAAAACGGATTCGGATTCGAAAACTGAATCGCCATTTGTAAATAAGCATTAGCGTCTTATGATGTTACCACTCGTCAACGGCAATTGGCAAAAATAACAAGAGCACTTAAACAAGCTATCACAGTTATAAATAAAATGCAAATTTTTTCTACAATCTATATCGGTAATAAATATACATATATTAAGTTACTTATAAGGTGTGAGTTGACTGACAATTTTTGTTGAAAATGCATTATATTTTAAATTGTAGAGTATTTAATTACGTTTAGGTATAATTTTTATGATGTAAATTCTTATCATATTTCTTAAACCAATTGTTAGATGTACCTTGTAATTATTAACACTCAATTTCATATAAATAGCCTTATTATAATTTATATTTTATCAGTTGATAATGCTCGCAATAAAAAAAATCAGTCTTGAGAGCATTTTAAAAATGTGAAAGTAGTACAAAATAAATTGTGTTTTGTTTTAAAATATATACAAGGTATCTGACTTTTTATTATGTGAAAATTGCTGTAATATAGTAAGTGCTTTTATTATAAAACAAACACTTTATACAAGTTTCCCAATTGCGTTGTTGGGATAATTGAACGATACTTTATATGTAGTGCAGTCGCGTTATTCGAGTAACAAGGTAAGTGGACTCGGGTTCTAAAGGAAAGTATGATTTGAAAAAGGGGCTATAAACAAGTGGAAGATGAAATGAACTATTTTTTAATATATTTAGTATATCGTTGTTCTCCAATTGATTCATAGATAATCTATGAAATAAATCTAATTTCAAATAATCAACATAACTATATATAGTATATTTAAATAGTCTTTCACAAGCATTGAAAAAATCATACCTTGTGTTCAATTGATAAAATAACAAACAAAAATTAAGAGCATTTTTTATGTTCTATATCAGTAAAAATAATTCTCCAATATTATTTCATTACAAAAGTACTGCTAAATATTATTGAAAAGGTTGACAAGTAACAGAAAATATGCGCTACCGAGAAACTCAGCCTTAGTTCATCGGCTCAGCACGGCTGATGCGAAGAAAATTTATTTATATACAATAATTATATATTTAATCAAAGTGCATAATGTGTATTTAATACATATTGAGATAATTGAAGACGTCGGAATAAAAAGATCAACTGTCTACTTTTTTTCATTTTCGTTTTATAGTATTTATAAATAACTTTCTTTAATTACACGCACTGTGTAAAGGATATATTTTTTGAATTATTCCATGTTTCTCAAATCAGCTGTCTAAAATATGCAGTTTTTTTAAAAAGCAAGATATGTCCCAAACATTTATTTAGAATATCTGATATGCCAAAGAAAATATTTAAAAAATCCCACATATTGCAGAAAAGCCCTTCCCGTGGTTATTGATTCCATCAAAATTGATTAAAACACATAAGATATAACGTTTTTGTCATTCCCTAATAAAAAAGAGTTTTGTGACGCGAGTCTTTTAATACAAGATCTTCAATTGTTATCGATAAAGTTGAATGGCATGTGCACAAACGAAATAATTAATATTGAAGGAGAGCAGCGACGAAATATTGTGTTGATGAATTATTAGTTGCGAAAATTTTCTCGATCGCTGAAGTGGCACAATGCTTCTTGTCCATTATGGGAGAGAACAAAGTGCGGCAGCAAGTACCGCCCACTGAATTACAATTACGTACAACGTTTGTATCGTCGACTTCTTCGGGAATGCCCAGCATGAGAAGATATTATCTAAATCTACGACTAAAACGTTCCGCCATTAATTTACAACCGTAATATCTTATATATTTTACCGGAGTAGTGCACAAAATGTATTATGAATATTTTACAAGGTTATCACAAGTTTTTTTGCTTTTCTTTCCACGCCAAAAATGAGCATTTTTGGTTTGAATGTTTATATTATTATCGAAAAAATATGATTTACGATGGCAACATATTTTTAAATAACCCCAAATTTTGCGCTAAGATTCTTAAGAGCCATGCTACATAATTACAGTTTCAAGATGGTGGAATAAATACTTTATTTCAAAACACCTCAATAACATTAGTAGATTCGTGTATGCAAAATTTTATAAATATTACTATGTTTCCTCCACTATTTTAGTAATGCTTCAGACATTGGAAACATTTTATTGTTGAAATAATAAAATGATAAATAGTGAGTTAATGGATGATCTCTCCGTCGAATAATTAATACAAACGAATAAAAAACTCTGTGATACACTTATTCGAAAAAATGTTTGTTGTTAAAGTTACGAATATATTTTCACGCTTTACTTTTTTTCAAATCTCTCTTACACGAAGCTTAGACAATTTATAAATAGTAAGAATTCTTTAAAAGTCAAAAGAAGCTACATACCTCATAAGAAATAAATACAGATCATGAATTTATTTTAAAAAGTCAACATTATACGTTTTTTGTGTTTAATCTAATGGCATTTCTGTCTACGAACGATTTTGACCTGTGGTCAATATCTTTGCAAAAAGACTTTAGATATTCCAGACATGTCGTGTTTTAACTTCTAATGTACGGCGCCGGTAATGATATCGAATAAACGAGAGTAAAACCAAACTAGCTCGTGCTATTGCCATATATGCGAGATTTCTATATAGACAACTGTAGTAAAAAAATAGTAATACAAAGTATAGGCAATACTTACTGCGATCTAGAGATATCTGAGAATATTTTGCGGCTAATAGTCGCAACACTTTTATGAATCATACTTTGTGTAAATAAAAAATATTTTTATACATCAAATCATCTTTGATTCTTTAATATCTTTTCTAAAACACTCGTAACATTTACAAATATAGATACAGAATTTTAGAATTGATTGAATTACATACATTACTATATTTCGATTTCGGACGGAAAACATGTTTTTCTAGTGTTTATGATATAATAAATTTCAGGTTATTACATTTAATAATTCAGTTATTTGAATCAAAGTGTATTTTATGTACATTTTTAACAACTGCCGCTAGATTACATGAGAATTTGTGGAATTCAGGTATAAGTTTAAGCAACCCCTATGAAACTTAAAATTAAAAATAACTATACACATGTGCTTTGGATGCCTCAGGAGGACCTGAATCTTTTCTGTTCTTCTTCCACCCAGATGTATTGTGCTTCCTTAAAAAGGCGCTCAATAGCATTGATAAGATATATTTACTGAAACTGTAGGACTTTGTCATGAATTGGGAGGAATTATCTCGAAATAGGGAGCAGACGTAGATGAAGAAAAAAGAAAAAGAATAAATCATATTTTTTCAGTACAAAACAGTCACATAAAATATCTGTACAAATTACATAGATAGTTAATAATATTTAATAAATGTAGCAACGATATATATGTGGAAACCATAAATATTCAAATATTCAAATAGATAAAAATGTTTTATTGTTTGTGAACTTTTTACGTTCTTTATATGAGTAGAAAAAAACAACTAGCATCTTGGCTTGATTTACATATTTTTAGATTACATATATGCTATTCCAATAAATTATCTACATAAATATCGCTTAATCTTCAAACATATAGAGAACTCTGAATGGTACGTTTATTTATTTTTGTATAATATGTAACTTCCTCAGTAGTGTAAATAAGGCTTAGAAGCTCAAGTATTTAATGAACGCTTGTTTGGATCGTATCTAAAGAGGAATGCAATATAACAGAATTGTCCACAACTCGCAGGGAAACAGTTTTTTTCTGAGGAATTATAATTTTTTATATGTCAGATTACCCAGATTACTCAAAGTTCCCTTTTCAGTCTAATGACTATAGTTTAATATGCTTTCGCATAAGACTCATAATTATTTTTATTAATTAAAATACGCCATGAAAAAAACAAATAACAAAAATGTTAAATTGTAACAAAAAAGCCCTGTTCATCTTAGTTATGATATGTGCTAATTTCATGTGTTTTGATTCGGAATCTTTCAGTTGAAAGTGAGTAGTATTGAACATATTTTACAAATTAACGAGGCGTGTTCAGCAGCCATATTTTAGCAGATTTTTTATTCTTGCCTAAAATTTAGATGCAATAGCTGTGCTTAACACGCATATGCGACGGCAATGTTAGAGATTTATAATTATGTTTAAAAAAAAACACAATTCATTTGTACTACTTCTACATGATTATAATGATCAGGACCGGTTTCGCGACCATTATCAACTGATGATATCAGTTGTGATATCAGTGTTTTATTTTTTAAAATATAATGCCGTTCCACAAAGAATTCCGCAAACTAGTTTAATCACAGTATTCATTACGTCATACTAGATTGAACTGCATCCGATTAATGAAGCTCAACGTCAAGGAAGCAGCGAAACCCCATGGAATTAGTCAATATGATCTCGGTTTGTTTTTCAGTCCTACAATTCTGAGAATTATACAATAATTGAAATCATAGGATTGTGTAATGACTATAAATGATTGTTTAATAGACCATTATAATTTCAAAAAAATTACGATTAATTTTTATTTAAAAATATTTTTCTTTTATTTTATTGTTTTTTTAAGATTCAGGGAGAATATGCATCATTTCAAAATCAATTAAAATCAATTTTGAAATATGCGATAACATTTTTTTACTAAGTCGTACAATTTAATATATTCTATTTGATCCTGTGTCGTCTGATAGTTTTAGGTAAAATAAATATTATAATATATAAATTTTTGCATTTCCAATTATTTTATGTCCTTATTTGTAGGATTGGTTGTTTTGATAATTAATTAAATCGGGAGGGTTGAAACGCAGCCTCCGGACATCGAAGTCTGGACCGCCCGCAATGTTGCAATTTTAACTTATCGGCCGATACGTAACGCAACAAGTTAACTTACCTCTCCAAACAGGACCGCAATTATAAAAAAATATATATAAATTTCTTATGTCATAATAATAATATAAATATTTTTCTTTCAACCGTGATAGTTTACTATAAAATACTTTACATACATTTAAATGACTGCAAACAATTTTCTTAATATTTCGCTTATAAGTTTTGGTAATACATGTAAATAAAAATTCCACCTGTTTAAAAACTTATTTATAGGCTATAGACCACCTTTTATGGTTCAGAATAGTTCGCGAAGTTACTTTTTTCATCATGATAGAGCGATACGTTTATCGACCAGATGAAATTCTTATTATGATTATTATGAGTATCGACTTTCCCAACTTCACATAATTTATTTTCATTTTTTGGTTAAGTTATTTTTTTAATACAATTCATCTTATTTATTATGTTTATTTTGAATCATTTAGAAATATTATTAACAACTTACGATAGTGTTGTGCCATTGCATAGCTATCTCACTGCTAACACTTATTGATATTCAAAAATACACTTTATTAACGGAAAGATCTGACCCTGGAGTCGAGTCGAGTATATTTTTAAGTTTAATTTATTATCGGTTTTACCAATAAAGAAAAGTGCGCGTAACCTTATAAGAACGTCGCCGTAAACCTGATGTGATGTTACAATTTAGTTTTCATTAATAAATTATCTGTCCACGCAATAAACTTGCTGTTATGACACTAGATTTGCACTTGTTTGAATTAAATGTGCCATTCATTTATAGGCATATTTTGTGAAACTAGTATTGAGAGAAAATAAAATATTTCAATTTAGTTTACATACTTTGCTCAATTAAACACTATTTAAATTCAAATTTTGCTACCGGTGTGAATAAGATAAGGTATTATTCATATTGACATTGCTAAATTCAAATCTGATATAATGGTGAATATATTTTGTATTAGAATGTAAATATATGTTATATTTGAATGTGTGAAATTACTTATTTCATGAAATGTCCAAAATTTTGTCTGATTCATGGAATGAGGCCCACTGACTCATTCAAGAATTAGGCAAATTATCTGCCGCGTGCGTGAATTCGGCATGAATTTTTCTGCTTAATTCATGAATTTAGCAAAATAGATATTAGCACTCAGGTGGTATTTTTTGTAACTAACCGAAATGTCACTGAATATATCAAAATATATATAAACAACACTTTGGTGATTGTTATAAAGAAAACTATACCATATTAAATAAAATGTTTAACGGTTAAGTTCCCATTTATTTTTTTACAAAATGAATTTGTTGAAGAAGGAATCATTTCATAAAATACCATCATTTTTAATTAAATTCAAAGAGCTTTTCTTAGCCGAACATATTGTTATTTGAAGTTTTTTTAAGTAAGTATCAAACATATATTACAAACACTCGCATGCACATTTAAAACTACACTTTGAATATTTTTTTTTTCATATTATAATAACAAATTTAAAATAATTTCAAAACTTTTATTCTGACACACTCAACTTTAATATAACATGGTTAACAAATGTTGAAATTAGACAAATATATAACTTTTATTGAAATTTGAATACTATTACATTATGGAAAACGGAAAGCTATATTTGAAATACAGTCGGTCTTTATAACACTATTCAAGTGCAATCTAGTTTTAAACGATCGGAATACCTTCTAGTTCATCTCTTTTTTGTAAAAGCACTTACTTACATTTTTAATCAATTTAATACGACTATTAATGCAACCTACATGATGTAGATTCATTATTTTAATTGCACAATAGGACTTATCATAGTATCACGTTAAATAAAACTTTTTAAGCAGCCCATGATAAGGACTAACGATTTTATAAAAAGCTGTCTTTACCATTAGGTATAAGCTACATCACAAAGCAATATAAAAGCGAATAAAAAAACACTGAACCCAGTGCGATTAAAGTGGTAGTTTAACTTTATCGATCTGTGGGGAACATTAACAATTAGCTATGTATCGTCCTCGTTCTGAAAAAAAACGTTAAGTCGGAAACACTTATGTGGAGTAAATCGATATCAAATACATCAAATACAATAATTTACGTAAAAATAATAACTGCCGAGCAATGAACGCATTTCAATCTAGCTGTATGATTATGTCACTTTGAATGTCTGTATATTATTAGACACACATAGTTTTTATTTCAACGAATTCATTTGGTTGGTCTGACAACAGAGCGTGAATGTTTAGCATTTTGGTATGAACATTGAAATCACAACTTTTTACACATTATTATTTTAAAAACAACCCTTCTAACTTTTATTTCAATTTCTCTTTTCTCACATTCCCCTTACTTCTTTCAATTAGAAGGTACGATACAGCTAGGTAATTTTAATCTACCCACTTTAATGTATTTTAAGTGATGTAAAAACACCAAGAATACGCAGGATAATAAGTGAAATATAAACAAACTACTTGGCTAGTGGTTTAGTAGTTTCCTTAGTGAGGAAAGGCTTTTTACTTTATAACAATTAAATGGCCATTTTTATCGATAAAAAATAATCAATCAATATTCACCAATAAGCAGAAAAATATTACAAGAAAACGAAAAGTATGAGAATCCTTGAGTAAAATAGATGCAAATATGAGTACTTGATGATGTGCCGATGGTAAAGTTTCTTCGGTGATACAAACAAGACGACGTGTTGAAGCAAAAAGTGAAAACATGAGACGTCGGACAGTAATGCAGTTTAACCTTCGAGGATGCATGATGCATCGTCAGCTTCAGAGATGTACACATGAAGGTTGAAAATACATTTACAGTTATATACCAAATACCTCTTGCAGAAATTGCAGAACGCAGTATTTAAATGCTTCATACTCGACATTGTTCAGATTGCTAACTTGACTATTAACAATTGCATCGATTAGGAGTAAGTATTCTTCTATTCCATAATGAATTTCATTAAAATTTTTCTGATCGTTAAAAAATAAAAATATAATCTTTTTAAACATAGAGAGAGCTTAGCATTTTGCATGTGAAACTGAAGTATTTGTGTATTTATTGTACAGGAAATATCAAGCCCTGGAAAATCTCAATATGACGTCATTTTTGTTATTTTTGAACTTATTGGCATTTTCATATCGCGCTTATTAAATTAACACGCGTTTATAGCAAAACCATTTTTTGTCTAAAAAATAACATTACAAATAAACACATTTTTTATTTTCTTTCTTGTCTTGGAATGTATGATATTAAAGTACACCAAAGTTAATTTAGTATTGCATGCCTATTGTCAATGCAGTACGTTTCTTGGAATTTTCCTGCAAAGGCGGTTTCTTCTATTATCAAAGATGAGAGCCGCAGGTGGAAAAAGATGTCAGTTGGTTACATTTGTGATTTGTTGAGGACGATTAAAAGGACGATTGTTGGTCTATTATTGTTCCATTACTAGAATGACTGCAAGGCAAAAAGTGTAGGCACACTTGCATATAAGTCCATTACATTTAGAAAACAAATCAAAAATGTTATATTATGTTTTAGAATTTGTTTATTTTTCACAATTAGTCATGACCTCAACTTACAAGCAAACACCAATTTTCAATTTATGTACCTCCATATTGTTATATGCTATAGATTGTACGACTGACATTTTACAGTGTTATTATTTGTATATGATAAGAAAATTGATTATTGCGAAAAATCAAAAGATAATAATTCTTGTCAATATGATTTTTACTAAGCAAAAAAATTTAAAGCAATTATTATTTGTTTTGTACAAAAGCTTCCTCTCAAGCTCGACTTAACTATTTTTACTAGCACCATTTGGAAATATTTCAAGGTATACCTCGAGTAAAATAGTTTATTTTAAGGCGATAGAAAACAATATGAATAATAAAATATCTAACCTTAAATAAGTATTTCACAAGAAACAATAACTGTACGTGTATCAAGTTTACTTAATTTAATTTTTCACATGTTTTTTTTTTTTTTTTTTAATCCATGTCCGCTCCCAATGTGGAGCATATGGTCTCCTAATGGAAGTATCTTAACAGAATTTTTCTACGAGAACTGCTTGTTACTCAGTTGCTCAACCACTCTTTTTCGAAGAGAGTAGGGATAGAAGGATAGGGCTAGGACAGAACTAGTGGTTAGCTAATTGCTCTCGCTACGCCCCGTGAGGATGGGATGAGTGGGAGGAAGGACTCAGAATACGAACAGAAATCCATAAATCAATTGAAAGATCAATCTATGAAAACCGTCCGCACCGGGAATTGAACCCGAGACATCCGTAACCGTAGCCAGCGACGCTACCAACTGCGCCACGGACGCCGATTTTTCACATGTTATACTGGTTAATTACATTTAAATTAGTATAGTAAATTAGTATAGTAAAAAAAAAAAAAAAAGAGATGCAGGTTTAAATTACTATGCCAATGAAAATTTAATAAAACCTTGATGCAATTAAGTATTTTTTATCTTTTGAAGAATTAATATCGACATGATTTGATATCGTAAATGTCAAATAAGCTTCTACATTGAGTTATAATAAAAAATCTATAATTTTTGTTACTAACTGCCATTCGCGTTATAAATTTCCAAACGAACCTCTTGACGTTTATATGGGAGACATTAATGCACATAAAACGTACGCGTGTTAAAATACAACCTCCGGGCCATGTTAATTTTAATTCAATCAATACAATTTTATGCTCTCTATTTTATATTTTGAAATGAAAAACAAATGACTACACAGCGTGTATACTTCCTGTCGACATTAAGTACCCATAGCGATTTGTTTTGATGGAGGGCGCCCATTTAACGCTATAATATATAGAGAACGCTTTTTATTTATATCGTAAATGCTAACTTGTTGGTATGGTACATTTATCAGATATGTACAAGTAAATATCATATTTAATGTACTCGTGCATTGTATTTATTGTGTAAAAATATACAAAAACTGTTAAAAATTATACATATATTGTTAATCTTCTTATTTTTGTACTGAATGTTCTAATTGTAATAAAATTAGTAGATAACATGGAATTCTTTATTGGACATACAAAATAACAAAAGTGTTATTCATAAATTTCAAAGACTGTTCCTATTATATACGAGAAAATCGTTTTTTAAATTAATTTTCAAACGAACATATTTCAACTTTATAGGTTGAAAATCTTATAATTTAAGTATGTAATTAAAACAGCTAGATAAAGAAAAAATGTCCAATCAGTTAATAAAGCCAAATAATACCCGCTAGAATTATTAAAGTTTTCCACCGAAAAAAAGTGATTTAGTCAAATTCTATGAGCGAAATGAAAAGTGCGTTAAGTCTAAAATTTGTACTTTTCTGAAAAGTCAACACAAGATTTGCGTTTGTATGAAATTTGATGAAAAATGTGATGTTCAAACGTAAATTTTACTAAATTTGGATTATTGAGATTTTGTACACTTCCATGTATTTTGTCACTAACGACCCGGGTTTCGCCTTTCGGCATCTTCAGGCATTCGAGCACACGAATGGACTCGAACTGAGAGACAGTAAACAGTGTCCAACGCTTATATAGAAGATACAAATGCGACAAATATCATTTACGAGGCAATACATTATACGTCCGAGAGCCACACCGATACCTGAGTTAAAATTTCGGAAATCGACCTAATCCTTATTTTGTAAACACCATATTAACAGAGTGGCGAATTGCTGAAGGCGAATTGCCGCTTTTCAACTTCTTTTAGAAATACCAGTGATTTTACAATTATAATAGTATTGTGGGTTTTGACGGGATGTAATTCGACGAATGGGTAAATATATACAATCATTCCACATTTAGTGACATCTGTTAGGTGTTTCAACGTATCGGATATGAGAATTAGGAGGTTCAGCTGCTCATTCAAGATTGGTAAGGAGTTTAACTGCGCTCTAATTTCTAAAATTTCCTGATAAAATAATTTATGATCCCCCATGTTTTTATGCAACAGTTTTACCCCATCATCCGCATTAAACGTATGGTTCTCCATTAGCAAGTGATTTGCGAATGTCGAAGTTTCTTTAATAAGGGTATCAGAACATTTAGCTGCCTTTAGATTAAAAAAAGAAACTTCGACATTCGCAAATCACTTGCTAATGGAGAACCATACGTTTAATGCGGATGATGGGGTAAAACTGTTGCATAAAAACATGGGGATCATAAATTATTTTATCAGGAAATTTTAGAAATTAATAGAGCGCAGTTAAACTCCTTACCAATCTTGAATGAGCAGCTGAACCTTCCTAATTCTCCGCTATTATATCCGATACGTTGAAACACCTAACAGATGTCACTAAATGTGGAATGATTGTATATATTTACCCATTCGTCGAATTACATCCCGTCAAAACCCACAATACTATTATAATTGTAAAATCACTGGTATTTCTAAAAGAAGTTGAAAAGCGGCAATTCGCCTTCGGCAATCGCCACTCTGTTAATATGGTGTTTACAAAATAAGGATTAGGTCGATTTCCGAAATTTTAACTCAGGTATCGGTGTGGCTCTCGGACGTATAATGTATTGCCTCGTAAATGATATTTGTCGCATTTGTATCTTCTATATAAGCGTTGGGCACTGTTTACTGTCTCTCAGTTCGAGTCCATTCGTGTGCTCGAATGCCTGAAGATGCCGAAAGGCGAAACCCGGGTCGTTAGTGACAAAATACATGGAAGTGTACAAAATCTCAATAATCCAAATTTAATATTGAAATTCCATCAAGCACCCTCAGTCGATGTCTTAAATTATGTAAATTTTACTAATTTAGCAGCATTGATTCGGCTCGTCCTTTTTCTCTTATATGCGTTTATATATTTTAGTTATTTTAGCACATTCAAGTCATTTTTCAATTTTTAAGACTTAACTCCCATTTCCTTTCGCACCCAAAATTATCCTTTTATTATCTTATTATTTTAGGTTTTTTCACATCCACTAAATCATACTTGTTTACGTAAATTAATAGACGGAAAAACAATAGCCCAGGCTTACACATAAATATATATTGAACGTGCTTTTTTATTAGAGGTGAAAAGACTAGTAAATATTAGAGGTGATAAGAATAGTAATAATAATATTAATATATAATAAAATAAAAAAGCGTAAGCTTTAATTTAATACAGGTATGAACAATAATCCCATCAAATCACAAGCACTTAGGGATGTAAATTTACCGTGTTAAATAATTTATAAAACGTAAATTTTAATTTTTCTGACATGTTGCACATGGTTTTATATTGCTCGATTGTGATGGTCTGATTTTTACCTGCGGTTCGCATCTAACGAGCTTCCTTTTTCTTTCGATGCAACATGCAACAGGTGAAGCCTGTCATAATGGTAAAGTTTATTCGTAATATTGTGGCATTACCATAGTATTTCAAACTAGAAAGCAATCGAAAATGATATTTGAAATATCAACAAAGTTTAGGATTGCCAAAGAGCTATAAATGATCTTTTTTCTACTTTCTAATTTTTTATTCATCAGAGCTTCGGGATTCGGAATGATAGAAAAGAGATTTCACAACGATTAGAGACACCGTGTGGTGGTCATGCTCTTGGAATTCATTTCCACTCCCTATATGGAGCACGTAGCCACCACGTGGAGCCTATTATAACAATTATAATTTTATCAATAAAGCGATTCATTTTGATCAATAGATATTTGATCAGTTTGGATTTTTTTTGTCTTCACAATAATTATATATGTGGGAAATGATGTTTGAAATCAAATTTTTAACCTGAAAATTTGTTTCACAAATGGTTTTAAATGTACAAAAAAAGTAGTCTTTTAAGATATTTTTTTGTCAAACAAATAAGTTTTGAAAATAAAACACAATTTGTTTGTACTACTACCACACGTTTAAAGTGATCATCACGAGCATTATTAACTGATAAAAATACAATCATAACACGGTTATTTAAATAAATAAGCTTAATATTACATTTATCGCTCAAAAATATTTTGCTACGAAGTCTTCAGAAGTTCCTATATACATTTTTAATGGATTGATATTAATTTTTATTCCAGAATGCATTAAGAAAACCATCAACAATATAATCAAAATCAACATAAAATTGAGTACTTCTCTATCGTGCAAATAGCATTACTGAAAAATGGAAGAAGACACATGTGCCATAGAATTTTATATGGACTGTGGCTTTGATAGATACAGCAGGTGCAGGCGTGTCTGTAGACCACAGCCTGCCACTGCTCTCAATGCAGCCATATAAATAATAATATAATGCTACACGTACGCACCCTCACCTACACACTCTTAAAATGGTTTAACCAATAATATGTTCTGTTGTACCTCCATTTTTTTAAGATTTAATTCAATTTATAATACTACTTTATTACATTTTTAAATGTTCAACAAGAATGCAATTTTAAACATTTTCTTTAAGTACTGTTGTAACCTTTTTTGTTATTGAATCTAAAAAATCTTCTACTCACTCGTTGTTAAATTTATTTGTTTAATACTTCTGTCAAAAACGGATAAAAGGGAGCTTCAAAAAAGTAGGCACACAAGGTCTTGAGGGTTGACATTCATGAGTTAAAAAGTAGACACGACTATAAAACGTTATAAAGTTTACTAACAGCCTTCAATGACATTGGACTGGCATATCAACTGAAGAATAGAAAAACTCAGTAATCTAGTTATATCCAATAAGCACGAGACGACTCAGAAGCCGCTGGATTGTTGAAATTTTAAAATTTAAGAAACTTCGTGGCAGCAAGCAACGATGAATGAGAAATATAAAAGGAGAGCAAAGAGGGCTTCATTCAGTCAGACGGCTGATGCTAGTCTTAAACCCGATATAATAATATATGATATTTATAGATAATAATGCATGAAAATATCTAGTTATATTTTGTAAATGAAATTTTAAAATGTTCAAATAATACGGAAATAAACATGCATATATCATCAAGGATCACAACTTTCTGAAATGAATGCAATTTTGATCTTATTTTATAAATTTTCATTCCAATAAATCTTTACACACGTTTTCTTGAAAATATATACTGTTTTGTAATAATGAAGAAATGATTTTGGTTTAGTAATATTTAAATAAAAGATCTCTGTAATGAGATTATTAAAAAAGTTATCAGTCCATTACTGAGCAATAGCACAGTACCAACGAAAAACATTAATATATAATGTAATAAAGGGCGTCCGTGGCGCAGTTGGTAGCGTCGCTGGCTACGGTTACGGATGTCTCGGGTTCAATTACCGGTGCGGACGGTTCTCATAGATTGATCTTTCAATCGATTTATGGATTTCTGTTCGTAGTCTGAGTCTTCCCTCCCACCCATCTCATCCTCACGAGGCGTAGCGAGAGCGATTAGCCAACCACTAGTCCTGTCCTAGCCCTATCCTTCTATCACTACTCTCTTCGAAAAAAGAGAGGTTAAGCAACTGAGTAACAAGCAGTTCTCGCAGAAAAATTCTGTTAAGAGACCTCCATTAAGAGACCATATGCTCCACATTGGGAGCGGACATGGAAAAAAAAGGTATAGATTTTTAAATAGTTCTGTATTTATACTACTATATCAAGATAATTTCATTTTAGTGGTGTGAAAATAGTAATGCCTATAAGTTCTACAAGAATTTTCAGTATCACACTATCATTAGAATATACACATAGATAACAAAAATAGTTTTGACGAAAACGCTCCAAATGCTTAACATTTTTGTATAACTCAAATGGAGTTTATCTTGACAGAGTTTTTTCTACGAGAACTGCTTATCTCTCACTCAACCTCTCTTTGTTTAAGAGAGTAATGATGTATATATGACGCTAGGACAGAAATAGTGGTTAGCCAATCATTTTCACTACGCCTCGTCTTTAGGATGGGATGGGCAGGAATAGATTTATACATTACAGATATGCATACCATTGACCAGAAATCTATTCATCGATTGCAAAATCAATTTATGAAAGTGCCCGTATTGGAATTAGAACAGGTTTTAATCACATTTAAATACTTAAAAACTATATGAATGCATCGCTATTTTTAAAAAAAATGTTTGTTTCGTATTGCAGCAATATTTGTTTTACATTTAATATATGTACAAAGCTCTAGATATTTAGGGGAATATTTAAATTGATAAGAACTTCGTGTTTACAGAACTGAAAGGTATCATTATTCACGATAAATATGGGTAAGGAAAAAGCTAATTGCAGTTGATATATACCATTAAATCATAGGGTCACTCCGGAGGGCAGTATCATAAAATACGTCCTCTCAAAGGAATGCACATATATTCGGTATTAGCGGCATTAGAAGTCCTGTGGGATTAACGTATATGTACCTACATAAAAAAACGCTATTTCTATTGCGAGCACACGACCACCCCGATTCTCAAAATAGGGAAGTTGGTCGCTGGTACGTGGTTAGGTCGTAATAATGAGCATTAACGAAATAAATCAAAACATCTTAGCCTAGTAATGTAGAATTACTTTTTGAGTGATCACCGAAGGCACCGCATTATTATGCCACACCATAAATACCTGAGATAAAATGTAAAATATTATTGTTTATGGCTCAGAAATATTCAAGTTTCATAGAGCGCACCGCGTGATGTTTTTTTAACATCAAAAGCCAAAGGTTCCTTTTATGTTACATCGGCAGGACTATTAAAACATCCTTTATTGTCTTTTTATAAGCGAGGTTTTCATGGTCATCAAAAGATATAAACACTCTAAAAGCTCGCATTGGAGAAAGAACTGATAAAAACGTTAAATATTATTGGGAAACTAAAGAATAGCTAGCCTGATATTATACAAATGTTCGATATAACACCAAAAAATTTTGGCTTTGGTTGAAGTTAAATAAAAAATGTATTTAAGCGGTACAAATTCTTCCCAGTACATGAAAGATTTGTATTTTCAACTAAACTTATGTGAGTCAATCGCTTAAAGAGATTTTTATTTGAAATTAATGAAGACACAGATTATTGGGTTGTTACGATTGCATTCTAGTCGTTTACTCAATGCTTAAAATACGTCACCTTCCATGTCCAATCCTTAAGAAGTATCTATGAATGTGAAATGAAAGTCTTCGGGCATCCATGTTGCTTTGCAACCTTCTTGTTTCTTCTCAGGTAATGTCATATTACAAAGAGATGTTAGTTTGGAGGACTTTGAAAGGGTAGAGTGAAGGTTTATAAGGATATATCACTCTTTATGTACGATTATCTGCCAACAAAGAGTGAGGAGGCCTTCATATTGCCAATAGCTTACGCTGAACATATAGATTATTTTCAAATAAATACAATAAATTAGCTTTTTTTTTCATTTAAAATATCAATTTCAATAGAAGTTCATAGTCAAAGATGGTTAAAAATAGTAGGCAATTTCGTTATCTTCTTTCATTATTGTTCATCGTTAGAATTAAAAATATTTTTCCGAAATAACGAAATAAAATAAGAATAAGGCATTTTTTTTTTAACCCAGTACACTCATAATGTGAAGCATGTAGATTAATTATATCACAACGTAATTTGTTTTCACGAGAACTGTATATTATTCAGTTGTTTAACCTGCCTTTTTTGTATCGGACGGAGTAGAGAAGAATGGAGCCAGGAAAAAAGTCAAATAAACCCCCTAATTTCCCTATTCCCCGTTTAAAGGATAAAATGTGTGAGACGTAATGTAAGTATCATAGAAATCGATGCCTTTGAGCACACATCCATACATTTAAAGAATAATTAATCAGTGAAAGTGTCCGTTCGGGGATTTTAAATCATTGCTACCTCGCCAGACTATGACAATTTTCAGTATCGTTCACCACTCTATTACAAAACCGGCGGGTTAAATAATGTTATGTAAAAGACATTTCTTTGATACTAAACAAGTATTCAATGAGTTTATAAAGATTTAGTTTAAATAACATGTATATATGATATTAAAATATTTCACATTCTATGAAAGCTTTTCTCATGAGACAAATTTTTATTTACTGATTCAAATTATTTATGTTTTTATTTGGAGTTATTTCTTAGATGTTTATTCATTTTATTGGAGAATGTTTATACCTACAAGATCCCCGCTGCGGGATCTTTATCTGTAAAAGATTTTTATTAACCTTGGTTTGAAGCCATGCTGAGCTTTTGATGAGTCGAAATGTATGTTGACGCCACTGCCATCTAGTCATGATATTAATTATCAAAATAAGATAAAAGTCATCGACATGCAGTACCAATAAAATTGGTCAACGGTATGCATGGGTACAATTATATGAAACAAAGGTGAATTGAAACGATGTAATATATACGATTTACGATTATGTTTTCAAAAGACTTATAATTAAATATTGTCAAGTATTTTGATACCTGTTATAACACTTAATTATTAAGAAAATATTCAGGTATGAAATATAACGAAAAAAGTATTGTCTGTAATATTTATAATATTTGTTGGTTTACTTTGAGTATATTTTATAATATTTTACATGTCGTGTAATGAAACGAAACTTAATTGCGATAGTAAATGTGGTATGTGTCAAACTGTGATACGCGTGTCGTTAATAGTAGGCAACAACCTTGAATGATATGTTAAAGTAATGACTATCTTCTCCATAAGTCCACAGATATCGTTACGTAAAGAGTATGCACCCCTGCCATTGAACAGTTTTAATATGTTATGTTTAGAAACATTTCGTCATACTTGTATTAAATAGTATATTTAGATTTACTTAAGTAATTTGAAAATATACAATCAATTTGTAAAGTCACCCAATTATTTATCAAGAATTCGCTTTTATTGATAATGGGGCGGGCCAGTGAAATCACAGATGCGAACATTTTGTAGGAAACACTGTTCTGTATAATAATTATAAAATTAAATAGTTTTTACTATTTAATGATACGATATATTCAGAAATGCAGAAATGAGAATCATAATCATATTTTGTAGGCCGGTTTTTTTAAATAGCATACTGACGTCAATTATCCAATTGTGAAAATGTAAATTAATATTATTAAAACGGATAAAACACAAAACATCTCTCATTTATAACATATGACTTGGTTCATAGATATGATTAAATTAAAGAAACAACTCATTTCTTGGTTTCTTTCATTCATTGCATACCACGCGTCAAAAGTTTGTTTGAGAAATGATAAATGAGATGACAGTACAAATATCATAAAATAAAAGTTTGACAAAAACCTTACACAAAATAAAAGAACAAGACATAGGACAGAATTTCTCCATTTGAATTACAGACATCTGTCAACTTAATTGGAATCTAACGACCCGCTCGTTTGTCTCTATACTGGGTAATATTTTAATTGAATTTTATAACTTGATTGTTTTCGCCGATAATATGTTTACAGTTAGTTGATGAGAAGTCTCGTTAACATTCACTGCTTGTTTCCAGTTAGTTTGAGGCACACCCGCATCGATAGTTTATACGCCACTTAAATTGAATTTATTTGGACATATTGACTTTTATTGTAAAATATCTAACGGTAATTTATAGAAAAAAAAATGATCATTTAAATAATATTTTTTAATGATTCTACTTTGTCCATGTATCCCTGTACAGCCCTTATTACCACACTCTCTTTAATAAAACAAAGTAATGATGAAATATCTTTGTTGTTCTTTATTTGTTACTACTAAGGATATGTAAAATGATCCCGAAAAGAATCTATACCTCGAAGGATAAATATGATATAACTCTAATAAAATTACTGTACGTATTCCTTTGGCTATATTATTACTCGTTAAAAGAATTCATAAGCAGACACTAATATATTTTACCCTAGCTCGACATGATTTGGCATATTCAAATATACGTATTGGATATTTTGATATACAACTAAAAATTCTGTTTACATAAACCTTCGAAGGGGTCACAGGAAGCGATACAATAAAAGTAATAAGGGTTCAATGATCACGTACGATGTGTAATAAATAACAGAATTAAGGATAAAATAGAAACCGTTTTAAAAACTACTCATGCTTTCAATCAACTGCATTGTAAATTAGGTTTATTTAGTTGATTTTCCTTCTCAAAATACGTTTTCTTTAACCAAAAAAATAATGTTGTATGTGCCATTATCTATTGCGAAACTAAAGTTTTACTTTATAATTTCATATACAGATAGATAGACGTCTGTCCTAGTCCATGTCCCATTGGTTATTTTTTTTAAAATACTTCATAATCCATAATCTCTACTTTCGGGGTAGACATGCTCGATAGAACAATGAATATTGATTTTTGAACGTTCAAGGCCTTCAATATTTTATAGTCATTATATCTCATCAATAAAATTTCCTAGAACTTTTAAAGCGCCGTATCGCTCAACCGAATAAAACAATATTAAAAATTAATCTTTTTCTTTAAATTTTCCACACATTTATGAATTCGTAAAAATTCATTCAGTTACACAGATTCGACTGTATATCTCACGAATATAATTTTGAAAAGAAGATTCGTAAACCTTGCGCCGTGTGTGCCCGCAAGCCATTTAACTTTTAGCATTTATTTTCTCATATGCGATTTGATTTTTATTTCTTTTCGTCTCCAAAAAAAGGTTAATGCATCCGATGGTCTCGTATTAAAAGTAGCTATTTTTATACAACCATGCTTAACTACTGATATATATTTATAGTTACTGAAATTTCATTTAGTAGCGAAAAGTTGTTTGTTTGTCTGAAATCTGTATATTTTACTAATATAAATATGGTGGTATTATAATATATTAGCTTTTACAACATCTGAAAACGACTAACTACAATATTGTTTGTTTATATTTAGGAGAAATTAATGTGTAGTGGTATTGATGAGCCAATTTTAAATTAAAAAATGCTATCTTATAGAAAAAAACCATTTCATTTTTATAAAGCAAATTCAAATTAACTCTTGTACTCGTATAAGATACTAGATGTTATGGAAGCATAAAGTATTCAGGTTGAAAAAGAGGCTGCTTACATAAAATAATAGAACTATTTTGGATCAATATCATTTATGAATATATTATATATCCATTGTCGTTAAGGGTAATTAGAGATTACAATGAGGAACTTCATTATTGTAGTATTACTTAATATGACAAGACATTGCTACTGTTAGTTCTTTTTGTTAACATTTTTTTCCTCAATATTTTAACTGTTATTCAAGCAATTTTGATAAGGTTTGAATTACCGAACAAACGAACGAACGAACACTTTTATGTTTATATGTTTCGTTCGGTTTATGGATTTGTGAGCAAAGCTGGATGTCTATGATGTTAATATTTCCTGTCACTCATAAAACCTTGAAAATGTAGCGTAAGTAGAACAATAAACTAGCTATAATAAATTACTTTCGTTACCCTATCCTCTACAAATAATAAAGGTTGAGCGACTGAATAGCAATCAGTTCTTTCAAAAGAACTTCTGTTGAGATGTTCCATTTGGGGTCCATATGGGGCCAAATCTTTATTCGTTTTTTTTTACATTTTAATTATATAATCTTATAAAACATTAATTTGTCTTTTAGTGATTCAATATAGGACAAAGAGTATTTTATAAACTAGTACTTTTATAATTGTATAAACTGGAAATATATATTTTTTTTATTCAACCATTCAAACACAAAAAAAATTGATATTAAATAAAAAAAGAAAGTTTGTTTGTTTAGTAAAACAATTCGGAATCACGCTGATACTTCACTTTACAAACAATTAGGGATCCATCTTAGAGATAATAGCGGCCTATAAATCTATTCGATTGACCAGTTGCTTCTTTTGGGAGCCATATATATTGTTACATACCTACTCAGCCAAGGAGGTTGCATGCGTTAACACTATGTTGTCAAGATTTCAAGAATATTATTCCATAATAATAGAGTATTTTTTTATATCATTTTCGCAAATGTGTTCTAAGTACTGTATTCTATCACATGAAGACTTTGAATGAGGGAAACAATGAAGACAAACTCCTTAAAAATACTGATAGTGTGTACTCAGTAAACAAAACTGCTCAATTTTCATCACAAATTGTTCGTAATGTAATATTAATCTTTCAGAGTTTAATTTAGCTTGTACATTGCCCAATTGGCGTTATTGTTATTTTACAAAGTTTAAATATCTTATTAATGACAACCATTACTTGAAAATAATCTTGACTAATTTAATTTATAATAAAACTATAGTATTACACGGGACCAGTTGATACAGGGACAAGTAGGAAGAAATCATCAAGTAAATATAAATGTTTTTAGAATAATCAAGTATTCATTCTGGGAGTCGAATCATAATATTATTGCCCAGTAGAATGAATCCACTAGAGCTTTTTGGCTAGAACAGGCAGTTGTAAGTATATTTACAGAAATTGAAAACATTCTTCTTAAAATATATATTGGAAAAAGTAATACATCCCAGACCGTGATGGGTCAATCCTAAATTTACGACTGACCTAAGTGGTCTATATATTGGAATTGAATAAAAACATACACGCTCTTCAAATTGATAGGGCGGCTAACAATGTGAGAATGCTTTTTAAATTGGTTTCTGCATTCACCGAATGATATAAACACCAAAACACTACACTCCGACGATTAAGTGCAGCGTTTAAAATATTCTACATTTCTTAAATGCAGTCGACGTCTGATGCATTTATATTAATCGAAATTTTATAAATACTTTCGAAGGATTCTATTGGAAAGCTTTTCAACTCATCTACCGTACCTGCATTAATATTTAAAATATCATTCTGTAGTTTAATCTTATTTATTAAACATCAATTTTGTGTTTTCTTTCTTAAAATTTTAACATATTTTATTGTGCAAACTGTCAATTCTTTCTTGGTGGAGAGACATTTTTTCTTATTTCCACGATTTTACCAAAGGGTCGGGACTAGTTTCACTCTCTTGAAACTGAAATCACACTGTAAAATTAAAAATGCTCGTAATGATCGATGCCTGCCATGAAACTTTCATAAAATTGTGGAATTCGTACAAATGAAGTAGGGTTTTATTTTATGTGTACATATTTGTATATGTGTATATATGTGTTTATCTTTGATATTTATGTGCACATAACTGATTCACAATAACTGCATGTCGTTTTCTTAACAATCTTTGTCTCCTATTTTGGTGAATATTCGATATCAATTTATCACTCTGAGCATAGGTATTTTCTTCCTATTATAATTTATTATTGTGTTGTCTCAATTAATACATACGAGCAGACATACATTGAATTCTTACAATAAAAATAAATTTGTATGTATGCCAGTATCAAATTAATTTGAATAATATTTTTTTTAACAGATTCATATTGATGAATGTAAATAATTGACAAATTGGTTAAATATTCAATAGTTACTATCGTAAATAATCAATCAACAACAAAATTGAATATGTTGCTTAACGGCATTTATTCATTATAGAATTTTATTAAGTGTTAAGAAATTATCTTTGCCGAAAGATAATATAAATTCATAATGCCTCATAATGCCTCATAATATGACAAAAGCAGCATCGTATTGAATCAAATAGCTGGTAATTATTTAATGAATCTCGTTGAAAATGAATAAACTCTATATGAAATAGCCATTGATGCCTGCGGGCTTTAGATGGCATACAGCATGAATATTCAGAAACATTAATATTTAAAATCCATTTGAATCCGACATCGTTCCAATATTCTCAATTAGCAACGAATGGAGTTATTCCATTCCTTACAAATTGCATTTTATCAACGTTTCAGTTCACTTACAAAATGTTTCAAGCTTTGAGTTCGTATTTAGAGATTATGCATTTACATGTACAGAAAAATCATTTCGTATAATATCCGTAAATAAACTAATGCAAGCAGAAATAGATAAATATTATTAATGGCCAGTAATAAATTAGAAAAATTTGATTTCAATAACATTAATACTGGATTAGTAATTCATTTTCTCTATTCGTTCCAGAAAGGGTTTTCATATTTTTCTCTACAAGAATAAATGCTTAAGAGGTGACTATTCAACGAAATAAATCTAAATCTAGAGATATAAGCATTCTAAATACTGTTAAAATTTACAATTTTAAGCTGATGTCTACAAATTGTATTAAATTTAAAATTGTATATTTATTCCATGTGTGAGAATACGAAGTTGCTTGTAATTAAGTTTGGATTTGGGAGTCCGTCTTCGTTTATAAATTTTCGTCCTATCAAATTGTATGACTGAACAACTAGCTCTCGTTAAACAACTTTTGTCAAGATGCTCCACTAGAAGTAAATTCCTAATTTGCTTCACACTGCTTGATAAAAAAATAATTATACTCTCTAATTATTTATTATTAAGATTTTTATATAATCTCTCATTACATTCTTATGCGTTTTAACCTAGCAACACTTTTATAGTACCATTCATTTAATGACAACGAAGAAACTATAACGGTTCTATTTTTTAATTTTTTTAGCATGTCCACTCTTTATGTGGAGCATATGGCCTCCTTAACAGGTATCTAAACAGATGTTTTTGTTAGAGAACTGCTTATTACTCAGTTTTTTAACCTCTCTTTTGCGAAGAGAGTAAGGATATGGCTAGAACATGATTATTGGTTAGTAATCGCTCTCGCTATTCCCCGTTTTTAGAATCGGATAGGTGGATGGAGTGAATATTAGACATTAGAACAGAAATGCATAAATCGATTGAAAAATCAGTTTATAAAACTGTCCATATGGGCACTCGAACCAGTGAACCAACGACGTTGACCCCTGCACCGCGGATCCGTTAAAATTAGAATCACGGATTCATTATGTACAATAATATCAACATTTTCAAACTAATCTTAGCTATGATGTCATTATTTAACTACGAGAAAATGTTGTTGGTTACAAGCTATACATTATAGTGAAGTTAGTGAAGTGAATACAAATTTTGTATGTGACCATAATATGCATAATTGAATAGTAATTGTGGAGTTCTTGTTGCTTAAAGGGCAATGTTTTCTATTAGAGTGTTTGTCAATCTTTGGGTTAGAGCTACAATATAATAATCCTTAAGTTTTATTATCGTAAAACAGAATAACATAATGCATATCGAAGATCTACTGACAGAACGTATGTAGTCAGTTTATGATGATTTTCTGTTTTAAGTGTCAAAATGTATACAATTTCACGATCTACGTACTGATAAAACACATGGTCATAGGATATAATAGTTTTGAAAAAAAACAGTATTAATCATGATGCTATATTAATTTTGGTAAAAAGAATGATATAAATATAACTCATCAATACCAAATCTTATGATTTGTATGCCAAAAAGATTATGCTTTATGTATTTTATCTGTACAAAAATCTTTTTTAATAACAAACGATTTTACTTGGAGAGAGTACTCTGAAAAAAAATAATGCTTTAAATGTGGTTATCTCAGAATTTGCTTTATGCGATCTGTTAGTATACTCTCAATATTATAATTTTCATTTTTATTTGAAAAACAAATGTTACGATAACTGTAGTTCATAGACTATAATAGTTCAATGAGAAATACTAAAATCTTTATACATTGATTAAGTTCTTTGAGCTATTTAAAATAAATCGTTAAAAATTTACTAAACAGCTACTAAAACTCCCCTTGTTTTATTGTATTTATTTATTTATAAAGGTAATTGATTTCTAATAGAACGGCATTTAAAAAGAAGTAGACAAAATCAGTATTCTTATATTGTCAGAGAGGGTAATGATACAAGTATGGGGTAAGCAAATGACTAGCATTGTTCTTTCTGAACGCCTTATTTTCATGGTCAAATTTTAAAATGTTCACTCGGAGATTCGAACTCTTGAACGCACATTTAGGTAAGACAAATGCTCACTCGAAAACCACCATTATATACATATAATATACCAAAATCAATCCCGAATGACTCTTTCATGTCGACACACAGATATTACGAATTATTAAAAATATATGATGGAAAATATTAAGTCGTTGTAAACTGTTTTTGGTTTCTTACATATTTAAATGTTAAAAGAGATAATAATTTACCTGAACGAATGAGACAGTTCAATTCAATACTTCAATAGAAAGCGGTCTTACTTTGAATGAATACAAATTAATCACATAGGGCTTTTAGCTGAGAACATTAAAGAAAAGAAAATTATACAGCCTTCTATTATTCTTTGTCTTTGTAAACAATTAACTAAGAGAAGATAATATTATAACATTTGTTATAATCTATAAATGACTTGCATGAATATTATTACTCAATTTTTTTGGTAGTAATGTTCAACATCAATATTAACTAAGTTTTTATAGTGATAGCTTAGTACCTATGTCTGAATTTAAAATATTCTGTTTTTATATTGAAACTGAATGAAACCTATATGGATTTAAAAATAAAGAATCGAAACTAGAAAGTTTCCCCTCGTGTGCACCATATTGCGTTCAGACACAGACTTTTATCTCAATTTCGTTTTCCCACAATATGTGGAAAACACCTATATAATAACATCGTAGGGGATATTCGGTTTGAATGATGCAACGCGGTCAACGTGTTTTCTTATTAAAGTTTAATAATTGGGGCTATTTCATAATCTTGTATTTTTATAACATAACTTATATTTATCGTTCACGTTTACGAGTTGTTATTGTATGAATGTAAATTATATATATAAAAAAAACAGAAATATGTGTATACAACGGAATTTTAAAGGTTGAAATTATACCCTAAATTTTTGAAAAAAAAGATTATTGTATTGATTTGGACAAATGCTTGTTTTTAGTTTCATTTACTATAGTTATTTAGCTACATAAAATAACTAATACAATATTTAATAGTTTATTATGCCTTGTTTAAAGTTAATTATAAAACCGAAGCTGAATAGTATTTTTTACAAGCAATAAAAAGAAGAAAAACATTTGGTCAAAAATGTATTCTGTATAACGCTGTTAACGGCTGTATTTTTTCCAGTTTTTTCTACTTTTATCTTTCCCGGAAATACTCCTAGGTCGTCCAGTACCAGAATCTAATAAAAAGTATAGAAAAAGTGACACGCGGTGTTCCTTTTAATATTCCCATAGCGTCAGGTAGTAGTAGGAAGAGGGAGAGAGGCTTCAAGAGGGAAAGAAGAGACACTCTTTTGTTAAACAAGCATGAAGTTGGTTACAAAGGGGCACGCACCAGTCGGAGTGAGATAGACGCATTCAATCGAAATAGTTATTTATTATTTTTATAGTATGTAAGCTCTTCACTAACATACCAACAATAAAACGATGATCTATTTGAGAATTATCGATGACATTTGTAGAAATTCAATCGAGATATTATATCGAATTTTTATACCAGTATAAGAATTTTCATTATTAAAATAAACAAATTGTAGTAGTGTGTTTGATCATCACAGACATGCATAACATATATGTATTTAAAACAGCATGTCAATTCTTTATAATCGTATGGATTATTTTCATCAATTATTAGGTAAAATGTGAAACAAGTTTCCAGTTTTCCTGATTTTATAATTTTTTTTACCATGTCCTCTTTCAATGTGGATAATATGGCCTCCTAATGAAGGTATCTCAACAGAAGTTTTTCTACAAGAACTGCTTTGTTACTCAGTTCCTCAACCTCTCTTTTTCGAAGATAGTAGGGATAGAAGGAAAGAGTTGGGACAGGACAAGCGGTTAGCTAATCGCTCTCGCTATGTCCTGTTTTTAGGATCGGATGGATGGGAAGGAATTTTAGACATCACAAACATTCATGACTACGATCAGAAATTTGACTTTAAAACCATCAAAAACATTAAAAAATAATCTAAAGTTTTTCAACATAATAATTCATTATTATACAAGGTCCCAAATGGATGTTTGTTATTGACGGTTACAGTAAAATGTTTATAATCTTGACCAAGAGTTCTATTCCACCACTGAGCGTCGCACCTAAAACACCTGCCTCTTGTGGCAAGTCTTCGATTATACAGACGCACGTACAGAACAATCTCAGGACGGCATTTTATTTACGGTCATTAAAATTCATGTCATATTTTGCATATCAAAATGTAGATACCTTCAAGCGGGGACTGTTGATACTTATTGGATACGCCAATAGCTGAATGAGCGTCAAGTTTAATTGATTTCTTAAAATTTAAATTATTTCCCTACATTCGAAATTATTTGGCTAAATATTTATCGAATTATCTTTATTTGTACATTGCTGTTTCAAATACTTCCGTAGTACAAAACAATCTGTGCTTTATTTTAAAATAAAATGCTTTTCCACCAAGAATTGACAGTTAACACATTTAAAGTTTTTCATTTGTCTTATCCAGAGAGCAGTCTATAGCTGGTTGGTTTTATAGACTGTATATTATTATCTTACATAATATAATAGCCCAGACCGCTGTGTAGTCGCTTTATTATTATCAAATATCACATGTAGGTATGAAATTTTCTCATGACGTAAACGTTCGCGGTGTTAACAATGCACTCAGTTCCGACGCGCTAGCTACTTTAGACATTCATTATTTCAATTTCAATACCGTAATCTATTACAGGTACGGTTATTAAGAATTTTTCAGGGTTTGGAAAATTGGCTTTTTTTAGAAATATTAGATATACATGAGAAATGAGTCGCTTATGCATGAATCGGATAATTTCATTTGATTTCTATCTCCGATCGGTTCCATCGAGTCGTATTACTACATAAGGAAAACCAACTCTAGCTCAATTCTATTCAGATTACCCGCGAGTATTTCTTTCTAAATGCCTGATATTGTTCCTACAGTGTTAGATCGGAAAAATAAGTGATTCGCGACGATTCAGTTTTCATAATAAATTGAAATAAATACACTTACTGAATTCAGAATATTCAATCCTGTGTAATAATTCTAATAAAATTGCTTTATTTATTTCGTATATAATGTAACTATTATATTGATCACAATGATTTATCGGAATTGGACTGTATTTTATACAAAAATAATGGCAAATGAAATTATGCAAACGAGTTTTGACCCTTCTGCAATAATTATGATCAAGTAAGTGTTAAAGAGTTTATGGTTATGTTAAATCCGAGATGATGAATAAGGTACGTTAATCACGATTCACCACCCAAGGCGATTTTCCTAACTTGAATAATATTACATTTCTACAACTAGTTTTATGAAGTACGTCTACCTCTTCGTTGAATTTTTAGAGCTTGTCTTGGATAAATCTAGCGATAGTTTGCATTTTATGATAATTCTTTGACGAAAGTTTATTGATCTTATGATAGATATTGAATTATTAGTACAAGGTATATCCGCATGCTTGTATACCAATAAAATAACATTTAATAAGTTTAGTTATTTTGATAGTTAGAAATCGTGGGATTGGTTCCGGTTACAGACATTTTCATGAATCGATATTTTTCCAATCGATAGTTTAAATGAAAAACTTATAAACAGTTCATGATTAACAACCATGCTGACATTGTCAAATGTTAGTTTTTATGGTATGACGCAACCATAATAAAGAATATAAATAATTTCAGGTAAGTATATGAAAATGCTGAAATTTGAAATTCTTAAGTATATACCTACAACCCACAAGTAATAGAATACTAAAAGCAAGTAATTATTACAGTTGCATTAATCATTGAGAAATGGAATATTGATATAGCTACATGAATAAAAACTAACATCAGGAATTTTAAACAGGCTCTCACATCTATTATTTTATATTCAAGTAGACTACAAATTGCAACACCTTGATTCGGGTTTTGAAAATACAAAATACCTGTATTACAATAAATTACCCTACAGTTATTTAATTAATGACTGTTTGCTCTAAGGTTCAATCTAGATTTACAGATACCAGCATTGATGGACTAATATAATTAATATTTAATTGATATTATGCTATATGTAATACCTCAATACCGGGGTTGCAGTCCCTAATGTGGTATATCACATAGTTCATTCATAATAATGATATTTTAGTTCATACATTTCATAATAATGGTTAATCAAGAAGATTCTATTCTATACACAAATTCATATATCAATAATATTCTATGGAATAAGTTATTTTGAAGTATCAATAAAACTTTATAAAATCGGTAATGCGTATATTTAGCGTTTGGTTTATAGTTCCTAAAGCTGCAAAACAAATTATTATTTTGCTTACAGTAACACATGAAGTTCGCTAGGGGCTGGCTTATGCAGGCACCTGTAATTTTAAACGCGTAGCTTAAAGCTTGTTTTATTTTAACGCTAACATTCGAGATTTATAATTGCCATGTCTGACTTACTAAACCAATCTACCGGCAATCTCTTTTGATAGGGTTTCCACAAATTAAAAAACGTTTTTAAATAAATATGTGAACATCAAAATATACAACCATACGCAGTAAAATATAGTTTAACAACAGATAACAGTTTGGAAAAATATAACTCCTTTCAATTATATTTATTAAATTTATTGGTCAACGAACGAGAAATTTAAATAAATGAATTTTCTTGAAACAAGCTGAATGAAAATTTCAATTAAGTCACTCGAGATCAACAAAAATTGTCACGAAATTTTACAATAAAAAACTAGGGATATCAGATAAAAATTAATTGCTACGACCTCAGTTTTTCAGCTAGACCGTAGAGTCAATAATATAGATACATTATTTAACAATGTAAATTCTTAATGGATCATCTCAATACCACTTTCTAAAATAGAATATGGATATAAATAAATATCTGATACTAGAATATTCTATTTTTTCTATTACTTACATCTGTCATTAATTTTGTTTTATATAATTATGTATACAAATATATGTAATCAGGTATTATCATAACTTAGAAAAATATATATTTAACGTTTCATTATTTTTTTTTAAATTGAATACCGAAATTTTTATACGTAATCTCATTATTTTTGACAGTCGACTGTGAAATGAAAACCTCGCCAACAACATCCAGAATTATATGTTCCTATATTCAACATTGAAAATATTTTCTTCTTCATACCTCACAGCTGAGTAAGCAATAGTTTTAGATTCGTTGGTATTGAGTGTATAGCATAAATCTTCTTCAAAACTACAATAAATAAATAATTTTATAATATCAACGATGAAAAAATCAAGCGCTCTTTATTCATTAAGCTTAAAGAAACTGCATTTTAAATATAAGCAAACTTTTGTCGATAACCTTAGAACGTATTACTTACAATATATAACTTTGAACATGCCCTGCCGTTGGCTAGAATGCGTATCGAGTCGTTTCCGGCGGAAAGTCGGTGCGCTACACATCGTTATATAGAAAGAAAATTATAATCTTTAAATTTGATAGAGAATCAAAAGTGCCTCCAGTACAAATGGTGTATGGTATAATTTTCTAAAAATATCTGTGATATATTTAAATCTTTTCAATAGTTCTATAAATAGTTCGGTGTATAGGGAATATAAATTTATCATTTATTTCATTGTGTAGCTGAAATACTGGCCTCATTCTAATCGATTAGTCTATAATCTGCGGATGGAAACATGCGTTTTGCTTTTTTCATCGACGTATGTGTTTTAATTGGCTGACAATTAAATGCACTTTTGTTTAGATCATATTCACTTTCATAAAAATAATTTTCACTTATAACAAATACATAGCACAAAAACCACAAAACATAAAGTGATCCCACATAATAAAATATATTTTAACACTGAAGAAAAATATTACACTTATGAAAAATTATTATTACATTTTTCACTCAATATGACCAAGTGGAAACAATTTAAATCAAAGTTTGAGTGTACTAAGTAAATACTATCTAATCCAAAGTGCAAACTATTGAAATCAAAGTTCAAATGTACCAAGTGAATACTATCTAACACAAAGTGCAATTATTTAAAACCCGTTTTAATTCCTTCTCCGAAAACGGGGTGTGTTGAAGGCGATTGCCTAACTACTTGTTCTTCAATTACATTCTTCGATGGGAAAGATTAAGCAACTGATTAAAAACCAATTCTTGTTAAAACTTTTGAATGATAGATATAATTTCAAAGTCATGCCGACCTCATTTTAAATTATGTTTAAATTTCAATATAGAAGTGCACTTTGGATTTAGATAAACAATTATCTCAAATCAGCTGGCAAGTAGCATTCCATCAAGATATAAACAGAAATAATTTAAAACAAACAAAGAGATTTTAGACTCAGACTTGTTTATAGCAGCGCCATTGCCCACTTGGAATTTAGTACGCCAAAAGCGTAATTAAATAATAATTACTGTAGAAATCATTTCTAAAAATAATTACGAATATCTTAACGTATAGAAAAATTATCATATACATATATTAAAAAAATTACATAAGTGAACTTTTTCAATTTTTCAAGTTTTAAATTATGAACAATTAATGACATTCATTTTTCTGAAAGTTTGAAAAATTTAGGTACGCTTGAAAGTTTTCTTTTAAAGTGAAGAAACAGAGTTTGCAAAAGACAATTCAGCAGTGTTCTTTTCTGAATCTTCATCGACAAGCGATAGGGCAGTGTCGTTATTTTCATTTTATATACAAGGCGATGGAGGAGCATCTCCATCCACCAGTAGCGTCCGCATTATATAGCGCAGTGCAGACGAGGGTGACTATGGTGCATGATAATTCTGATATTTATGTTGCACACTTATTTCATTTTATTTTCCATTAAACTATTAAAAAAATAATGAATAAACTGTTTGGCATCAAAGCTAATTGCCAATACAGAAAATATATTTTTAATTTTAAAAGAAGAAGAAAGTAGAAGAGAAGAAATCACAAATACCCATACATAAAGTCTCATATATTATATTAAATTGAAAAAATCAATATATCGTATCGACTATTATTAGGATTCGCGGGTTTCTTGCTGCTGGACGGAGCACTTACCGCTTAGCTACAGAGGCCGAATTGATAATGTAAAAGAATTTACAAACTACGTTTAATCCTTCTTTGAAGAGTTTTAGTATAATAAGGTAAAGTACAGCCTGCGTTAGCACAGTACACAATTTAAAAGTTGTTCTTTCTACTACAAATCAATGATTTCCAATATGTTCACTGTGTCAACACGTATTTTCTAACGAGGTAATGAAGGCATTGATATTAAATGAACATTTGTTCAAAATGTCATGTGTTCAAAAAGTTTAGAAACATTTAAAAAGCGGGTAGCATTGATATTATGTCACAGGAAATCCATGGCAAGCAATAAAAATGACTTAAATTATAAATTTCGTTTTACCTGGGGGTTGGGGGTGATGTTGTCAAAGCTGGTCTAAAGGTAACTGATTGTCCTTCAGTCACTCAACCAACAGAAGAATGAAATTCGCCAAGTATTAGTAGTTCTTAGGCATACGTAATAGTTTAGTTTTTATGATTTGCGTATCGTGATCCTCAAATGCGCACCACTGAATATAGCCTCTTCTCATTATGGCATAACTCAAGTTTGACGGTGGCAAGATAACGAGAGTCGATATTCCACTCCCCCGAGCGAAAAGTGATGATATCGTTAATATTTTATGTCGAGTTAAGCGATCGGAGCGAGACTTTGTGTCATCTGACTTTTTTTCATCTGCTGCTTTTCTGCCCAATGTTTTACAATGCGACATCGTTATGTTTGCATACTCTTTTTGGGATCGCTTTTTTATTTCGTGGCATTTCTAAATATTTGTTCCCATAATGGAACATCTCAATATTTTCTGAATTCAGTCCCTAAAGCTATAAAAATAATATAATTTTATTTTAAATAACGTTTCAAAGACGAAAAACTAGAGAGAATTCTAGATTAAAAACGTTAAATTATATTTTATTTATTACACATACATTAGACTGCTTATTAAAGGTTTTATTTAATAAAATTCTTCATTCATTATGTATATCTTTCTGTTCGAGATTTCTTTACCCGAATCAATGGAATGATAGCAATCAAGTACAAATATAAGCAAATGTCTTCTCCATCGAGCATCTTAACAGTAGGTATTTTAACGAGACATCGGATTCAAATCAATCACTTATCGTTCCATTTAAGAGACAGTTTTATTTGGAAAATGTTTTGAAAATCGCTTGAAATATTTTAATAGAAAATACCTTAAATTTTTTTTCTTTTTTAATAAAATATATCGTTAAGTTTAAACATAAAATAATATAAATTCAATTGATTATTTTGATTGTCACACTGAATTACACCACATGCCGCAAAGTTTAATAACATAATATTGTAAAATCCACTAGACCAGGGTTGGCGAACCTTTTTACGTTCGCGTGCCAAAAGTTTGCAAGCATTATTAAGCAGCATTGCATTGATTGTCTAGCGTGCCAAGCAGATTTGATGAAAAGAAAAATTCGCAGATTTTTATTGAGAAAGTTTAAAAATTAAACTTATAACCAATACAAATTTATATCAGTTATGTATCAATGAAGTTTTTGCTGTTGTACATTCGATGTCAAATGCCTATATCAACTTTATATTTCGTCACTTTTAGTAATAAATAAGGCTAACTGGATTCATCAGTCAACTTATTGCTTTAACTACATTTTATAAAATTCATTTTCGAAAATAATGACTCGCAAGCATATCGACATCTCAGTTATAAAGTGTAACAAGACGAAATATGAAACCGAAATAGTTCGAAAATCTTATGCATGAATTATTTAGAAACAAAAATTGAATTCGTACATCGTTTACGTACCAGAAAATTTTTCGCTCGTGCGACATCTGGCACGCGTGCCTTAGGTTCACCATCCTGCACTAGACAATTATTATTCTATCAAATCTAAGAGTTCATAATGTCCATATGCATGGTCTGTAATAATTATTATATTTAGTAATTTATTCATTTTAAAAAAATCACAAGTTATGGTAATATCAATATTTTAATTACACTGTTTGTGCATTTTTGACCACACTTGAGTTGTCCCTTCAAAATTAGCATAACCAGTCACAGTCCACGTTTTCGCATGATTCAATATTTTTTGATTTTATTAAAACAGATGTCAATCAGGCATATAAATGTATATTTTGTTGGATATAATCGAATAACTGATTTTTTTATTTTATTCACTAGCAAGAGTGTTGTTTAGTTATGTTATAAATTTAGCAAATCCATCAAGAACAAACTTTTTATCATTTTATTTTAGATATGTCTAAATGCGGTTGGTTTGTGTAAAATATTTAATAATAACAGGATCCGGTGGCAGTCGGCAGTTGGCGCAGGGCGACTATTATTCACCGTGTAATTAATTAAAAGCGACTCGCGCTGACACGAACCCCAAACTGGTAATTTAATCATATGAAAAAAAGGCAATTATGAACACCAAGCAGCGGGCGCTAGTGAAAATATATAGCCGTACTAATAAAGCTTCTATTGTCGGCGGGTATAGTAGATTTTTAAAGTGTCGGCAGTAAAATTATCGCAGATGTCATTATCAAAATTTCCCTGCATTTTTTGTGGCGCTATGTAAAATTGTGACACAATCAGCGAGATTTATTAGATTTTTCATGAACCATTGGATTGAATTATTGTTAATCACACCGATTTTTCTTATGCACGGATTTTTTATACCTTTGAGGAAAATGGACTAATTACTTTATTTACTCTATTAACATGGTTGTGACAAAAACAACTATTTATTGATCGAAAATGACAGTGTATATATAATATTTACATACTTTTATTTTTTTGAATTTACTTCAGTTAAAATCATAATTTTTTTTGCTTAAAAAAAATTTGTATGCATTATTAAAGATAAGCATATTTTTATAAATCCATGTGATGTATGTATTATTGTTATGTGTTCAACATGACAGACGTTATTATTTTCTACTATGGATCGTTTCTCCCGTGCAAAAAGGAAATCGAATAAGCTCTTCAATTTCTTACTGAACCATCGATTAAAGTATGTCTCTATGTAATTGACGTATTTTCAATTTAGTTGCAAAACTTTTCACGAAATTTATTAAATAATGTTAAGATAACTTTCAATCTAAATTTTGTCTTTTGTATGAGATTATAATTTTTAAAATATACTGGAATAGCATATAAAAAACAAAATACATATTTAAAAGCTTCACATGTTTTTTTGTAATAATTGCATTGAATTATATAATGTTCACTATGAAACTCAATGACTGAAGTCTTAATTATTTTTATACAATGACTTAAAAGAAATATAGGTCTAGTAATATATCGTTATCCATTTACGACGCGAATAAAATATTATTAGATTGATATTCGAGTCTAAAAAATTATGGCACAGCCACATATAAGCAATGTATTGTTTAATCAGATTTTAAAATAAATAGCTAAATCATGAGAGCTTTTCAAGAAGATTTTCCTCAATAAATAGATTGACTTAATCTTGTTATCATGGAATAAATGAGACACTGAAAACACAGCAATACTATTATAATACTGGTGATATGTCACTTTATCAGTAATTAATTACCCAATGTCTCGTATCTCCATCAATTTTTAAATATAAAATTCGAATTTCAGCATTGATTTCCGTATACGCTAAAAAAAATATTTAATACGAAAGGAACGAATTTGGTCTTATAAAAGTGATTTTCGATTAATACCATTTAGAATATTCAGTGTGCAAAATGTGTGTGGCTTGATGAAGCATTACAATTAGCTACTCAACGGATATGGAATACATTAATGAAGTTTCATATTCAACTGTAGGTATTGCAACGAATGAGAAAACTCTAACCGGAGTCTCTAGCACGTGACTCGTTGAAGTGTAGATGAAAGCAATGTCGCATCAGTTTTTACTCGTCGCACGCTGTAAATACCGACGCTTTTATCGATTCAGCAAGTGAAGCAGCCGAACAGTTTACCACGTCTGGATAATTAAGTAAACCTTGTTATAAAAGGCACTAAACGAAACCAAACCTTAAAATTGAAGCATTTGAAAGTCGGCACCGTGCCAGAGTGCAAGTTCACTTGACGCGTGTCTACTTTACAAGTATTGAAGGAGATTTTACAAGGAAATTTGAAGTTCGCACATGAAGAGCACTCTATTTGAGTTCAGTCGAATAGAAACTCCAACTATTCTTACTGCAAAGCTCCTGAAACTTTTCAAATATTCTTACTTTCGTATTGACTTTTAATACGTCCGAATGCGAAAGTTTCAAATGCAATTGAAAGCTTAAAAATAGGTATCACAATTTATATGAAAGTGTGTGGCGAAGAATTTCTAGAACTTTGAAAGTTAAGCGTCACATTTTTACCAACATATAAATACTTATAAATGTATAACCTAGTTATATAGAATATTATATTTACTGTTGTTTTCTACATGAAATGCGGAATATACAATACATATCAAAGACATTTTTTTTACTTGACCTTTTATTTGAACTTAAATTTATTATTATTAACATAAAAAATAATAAGGACCTGATCTTGAGCAGTACTCGTCTATCGTGTACACCATTATAAATTTAAAAATCAACTAGGTTATAATTCATATTGCTTTAATATCTATATTTTATTAAATTTTCATATCATGGGTATAATATGATTATTTTTTCCCCAATTCCACTGAAAAGAAATAGGAAAAAAATGATCAATATTATTTTACTTGTTATAGATTAGAATTTTAGTTATAAAAGTAATGAAAATACTACATATGACTTAAGTTGTCTTTGATCAAAATTTATATCTGTATAAATTTTAAGATTGGACCAAAAATGGTAACATGTATTTTTTGTACATTCACTTTATAAAAACCATGGGTCTCATTATTATTGAAAATTATTTTGAATACTAGACTTAATGATAAACTATAATGCAAATTGAATGACCATGGGTATTCGCTACCGAAAATGACAAATTGTTTCAATTTCTCTTGACGTCTACATAAAATAAGATTTCTTTATTTGCAAATATCTCAATATGTTAGGCACGCCAAAGACTTGCGATAATAACATCATAAGTCCAAGATAAGTGGTGCATCATTACTCAAGATGACGTTTCCACCTGCACTCGATTGTGAGGATTCAATGGATCCAACAGCTGCGCATTGAGAAATGGCATAGTTACTAGCAAAAAACGCACACACGAATTTTCGTCACGATTTGTATCGGTTTCGTTTAATTGTGTTGTGACAAAAATTTATTTCAATGCACTAACATAATTGAATATTGTAATAACATATCTTTGTCATAAATAAAAACTTAGAGAAACACGTATTTAGCAATACACTTAATTTTAGTAAACTCATAATTCATAATAATTATTATCGCCATAGAAATATCTAAATAAGTATAATTTTTTGTTTTTTATTATTATATTTATTTTAGTAGTTAAATTAATATAGGCATCTCTAATTAGCGCTACTTACAACTTATATAATTAGTTTTACATTCGCAACAATTTGTCCATTATATCACATTTGGTAAAGCTGTTTTATGTCTTTACTTTATACTATATATATTTAATGAATTGCATTCTTGAAATGGAAACTTAAGATTGCGTAAAACTTAATTTTCACTATCCTTGGGAAATTGAGATCACTTGGGACGCCACATATTAGCGCTGCAATCGAAGACAGTCGGTTATTAGACTTGAAAAAAATGTGTTTATTTTTTATTATTTAAATAAATTTCTTTGAGAAAAAAGTACTTTGAAGTTATGCTTGTTTGTAATTGTGATGACAGCGATTACGAATTATGTATATTGCAAAAGTTTTAAAATAAATTTCGTTAATTTTCAGTACGCACTGTTGTCACATACAAAAAAATAAACGTAGTCAATTTTACTACATAGTTATGGAACGACCATCCTGGTGGATCTCAAAAGGAAAAAATAAAATGTAATCGAAAATACTTCGATCCATTTAAGATTCCACCTCTGCTATCTTAGCTGGCTTAGACCACATAGTTAGCATTAACGTAAACAGAGTAGGTATTTAAAATAAGCGGTTAAGCCATAGAGGTATGAGTTGAACAGTTTGACAAATTATGTCTGGAAAGGAGGCACAGCTCCCTGCTGCTACATAATTTTAAAGCGTTAAGGAAAACCTTTTTGTGTTTCGTTTTGTTTTTCCGAAAGCCATTAAACCTTTTGTATATATGTATTACAAAATGAATAAATATTTGGTAAACACAAAACAGATATTATTGTTAAAATAGTTATGGAAAAATTGCACTTCGCACTTGTGATATTTAGTCAATTAATGTGTATGTAAACGGCAGAATAATAATTCAGATGTTTCAAATTTTTTATCAATATTTTATTCCACAATTTTGAAAACCTACAACATCTGTCCATTTTTACTTTTTTGGTCATTTTTATTTTGGACATTTTGCATGAGTGAACTGGTTAATAAACTATTGCTTGATTGATAAAGTATTATCTTAATAACGTATTTCAATTTTTCACCAAGTACGCAAAAATATTAAATTCCTATTTCATATTGAATGCTTATTTTTTGCTCACAGATATAAATAATGGAATATTATATATTGGGTAATACTTTAGACACAGTAGGAGTTCACGCTTCGGATTCCAAACACACTCCATTATTTCTGTTTTTTTCCAATACTTTGCAGATATATGTACAAACAGTATTTATTTAACGGAATTGCACACTTTATTCTTTGTACATAAGCATTTATTATACAAATTGAATATTTTCCTTAAATGTGAAAATATTGATATATTTAATGATTGCATCCTTCATTATAATTTCCTAAATAAGAAGGGTGGTAGTTGAGTAAATATTTGAGAATATGAAAAAACAGCAAACGAAATAATTGTCATAAGATATAGGTAAACCAACAATATTACATGTCTATATTATTCATAAGGTAGATGTATAACATTAAAAAAATTTAATTCGGCCTCTGTGGTCTAGTGGCAATAACTTTACCCTAGCGATCAGATTGGTCTGGGCTCAAATCCTGGTATGGTCAATACAAAATTTATATTTCTGTTTAACTATACATTTTGTATGAGACGTCATTTCTCCTTGAGTTGATCTCGACTCTCTCGAGTGGCTTATGTATATATTTTATTTAAAAATTTCAAAACATTTGGTGCATTGGCCATTGTTGCTGTAATGCCAAATATTTTTTAAATGTGTTCAAATAATTATCCATATACTAGTGAATCGCTAAAAGTTAATAGAAATCAAAGCTCGTCTTCCAGCTTAGGGATCTGATTTCATAAATTAGACATCGGAATGACATGTTAGCAATCGAATGTCTATGTAATGATCTTTATTCATACAATGTAACAGGAAAAAATGTTATAATAATAACACTCTCTTTTATGAACGAAAAAAATTTCTATCTATCATCTATTCTTAATTATTATATCAGTACAGTCTTGTGTATTATATTATGTGCTGATTTATATTCTTTACTAACACTGTTAGTTAACTATTGAAGTGATTTTGGTATTTTATATTATTATTATCGAAATCCATTTAGAAATCAAAGTATTTACTTAGATATATTGCATAAAGGCTTATATTACTACTCTATACTATGTAAGTATAATGATAATAAATTCATAATAACATAAGTTTATACTTACCCTACTAATCATTGAATAGTATTCTGTGGGCAGTCAATAACTTGTTCAATAAAGTATGTTTTAATCGATAATGTAACAAGCTGTTACATTACCCATTTATCTGACATCTGTTATCTTTTAACTTGTAATGAACAATATCTTGCAATATGAAATAAGATACTACAGTATGATATAACACACTTTATCAAGTGAAGAAATTTCCGTTGGAATTAAACAATAATTAAAGCGCGCCCACAATTACAGCAATTGAATAAAAAGATACTAAAGATTTCGATCATGCCGATCTGTGATTTTGAATGATTCTCAGTTCCAAAATTATGATTCATTTTATAATTAAATACTGTACTAATACATATTAAATAAAAAATCATTAAAAATCACCCTTTTCAAGAAAAAAAAAAGCTGTGATGGTTGACTATTTATTATTTTAATATTGGCAATTGTAATAATTATTATTCACCAAAGTTATTGGATATGTATTGTAATTTATCGATAATTTTATAATTGCAGCATCCCAAAGAGTACTTAAGAGTATTATGTATCTCTTTTATGTAAGTTATTTATATAAGTTTCTCAAAAATGCCCGAGGTTGAAAAGAAATAATTGAAAAACACTCATTGAACAGTAGGTAAGCTAAGGCTTTACTATAAAATTCCAGATTTCAATTAGAAATACGTTTCAGGCGTGCATGCACGCGCCTTTCCATCAAAAAAGCTTTAATTAAAATTCTTGAAAGTGCACGTTACATGGCTATGTTGCTTTTGTGTCTGATCATAAACAGCAAAGTTGTTTCGCTGTAAACACCATATTATAAATTTTGATAGATTATCACATGTGAATCATTATCATCTATTGATATTGATATTAAAAAATAGTTGTATGTTATTCGATATATCGTTTTAGAAATCAATGAAAATAAGAGATCTTATACAACTCTTTTTTTATATATAAACACTCATATAGACTGGTTGTGTATTTTATCTTTGTAGTTATGTTTATACAAAAAAATAGTATTTCAAAATGGCAAGGGAGTTATGAACTATGTTGATTTAATATTTCTTCATCTTATTTCATAGTATTTAGATAATTTTTTTCCCACGTCCGCTCCCAACGTGGAGCATATGGTCTCCTAATGGAGGTTTCTCAACATAATTTTTCTATGAAAACTGTTTGTTACTCAGTTGTTCAACCTCTTTTTTTTATGAGAGCAGGGACAGAAGGATAGGGCTAGGACAGGACTAGTGGTTAATTAGTCACTCTCGCTACGCCCAGTGAGGATCGGATGGGTGGGTGAGGAGGGAGTTTTAGACATCACAAACACTCATACTACGAACAGAAATTCATAAATCGATTGAAAGACCAATTTATGTCAGCACCGGGAATCGAACCCGAGATATCCGTAGCCGTAGCCAACAACGCTACCAACTGCGCCACGGACGCTGATTTTACTTTTTATGATTCAAATTGATATATCAAGAACAAAACATTCATTTATAATATATTCTACGTAACACTGAACAATACTTAGTAAATCAAACTAACAACGAAAAAAGTTTTCTTCAAGCATTTAAAATCGCATACTCGTGATATAAATTTTAGAAAACGTAAAAATACTCACTGTCTTATTCCTTTCTTATTCCTTTCTATCTTGTAAAGCATTGAAAGTCTTCTCAACCAAGAGTCGGCAGCTAGATCGAATGATTTCTTTAGACATAAATATATTCTTCAGTTGGTCCACAAAATTGTCAACTTCACTCGCCGCTCGCCCATAACAAATAAGATCGGCTAGATAAAATTATAACGTAGTATTTATAATATGATATAAGCCTTTTTCGTCATGCTAGTTTAGACGATAAACAATAAAAAGAAACCGACCTCACTGAATCATTGCGTGACTAAGCAAAGTATAAAAGAGATGAACACAAGATATCTATCAATATATTCCAATTGAAAATATGAGAACTTGATACGAAATAGTAAAGAAAACAGTGATCATAAGATACATTAAACACAAAAAAAAGTTGGCGAAAATCAATTATCTTTGGAAATACCCTAAAAATATAGCATACTGTTATTACACCAATGACACCAAAATTAAACTAAAATATTCATAAAATTAGAGGATATTAATTAGAATTTTGTACAACATTTTTTGCGTTATCCAGCTTCTTCATATGGACTAAATGCATAATAATTGCTCAGTATTATTTTCAAAATGTTGCCATCACTAGATGGGTAGATTTATCGAATATATCGGTATGTAAAATAGATTTTACTTTTATTATAAAGCTGCTATAAAGCTTTGTATCCCGTAATGTATTCGAAATTTCCTGAGCATCTATAAAATTAAATCGATTGAATGGAAATCATTGGTAGGATTTTATAAGTATAAAGAACAGATATACGTATTGAAAAACATATCTCTAAGCAGGGCGCACAATAAATCAGGCAAGCTGTGCACCTGCGAACGCATTCAATGCTCAATAAATAAACAGGATTTTACTTTTTTTCTGCGCTCTGTGCATAAACAAACACCAAGCGGTTTTGTGTGGGGAAACTGTTCTTTCCGAAATAAAAACAATTCAAAGGAAATAAAATATATCATCTTAAAGCGTTACAATTTATGGTAACAGTAGAGAAGAGAAAAATGCATGTTTTAAAACGCATAGATGTTCTTTAAATCTTTTTACTTCTCACGCAATGTCCTTCATCCTACCAATTTTTTTATATAGTAAGTGTAACACAGTATCGTTGGTGTTCTGAAAGAAAACACTAAATTAAAAAAATAGCATATTGAGTTAGTTATACCAAAACGTTCCTTATTTCAAACTCTACCGTATGGAATTATACACTTATTTTTATAAATTATACTTTTGCTTAAAAACTGTTTTGCACAAACAAACTAAATGAAAAACGTATATCTTTTCAAACATTTGAAAAACTTCCAATTCCATTTAATCAAAACTAGAATTTTTCAGTTAGTGTCTTCTTCCAGAACAACGACGATGTGAGTACTTATTTAACTGAAAAAATAAAGAGTTTTTTCAGTTTGGAAAATAAGATGTGAAATTTTTGTTTATTTACACTGCGTGGATGTCAGACGATCTCTATAAATTACATCTTTCAGATTCCTACTTTATCCATTCAATATTTTCATAGCGCAAATACTGTTTTACGCATTATTTTACATTATGTTATGGGTGGAGGTGGGGGGGGGGGTTACTAAAGACTTGTTTAAAAAATCTGAAAGATGAACAAACAATTTAATCATTTACGATATAAACTGAGGGTGCTTGATGGAATTTCAATATCAAATTTAAATTGTCCAAATTTTGTACATTTCCATGAATAATTCAAAATCAATTTATTAACAATGTTCTATAAACTTATCCACTCATGTAATAAGTCATATTCAGCTGTTATATTATACTTATCCTATTCTCAGCAAATTATCCAGGTTTTAATATTATATAAGGCTAGCAAGCAACAGCGTTATAGGTTGACATGTATTTAAATTACAGTGTTTATTATATCTGATCGTGTTTTGTATTTTATGCTACAACTGAGACTGGTCAGAGCATTTTTTAGGTGTGGAATACCCATGGCATACCATTCCGTTTATATTACAACATACAACACAATTATTGTGTTTCTATGCATATAAAAAAGACAAAAATGTTATTCTACCAAAAATACTTACACATACATTTATAAAATAAAACGAATTAAAATAAACGATTGAGAAAGAATTTTAATAAATAATTTGTATAACATGTTTAAAATGAGAAATTTTCAAAACAATAAAACGATGAAAGAATAATATTAACGGATTACAGTGAACGGTTTTTTAGAAAGCATTTAATATTTAACATATTTTCAATAATAATACGCCAGTTTGTTGTAAATGGAATATGGTTTAGAAAACTCTACTATTCGGCGAACTTTATTAACTCAAATTGAACGTGATACTAAAGACATCCAAAATATTAATCATTTTCATTTATATTCATATCGAGGAAACAGAAACAAGATGTTTGTAAATATTTGAATAGAAGTTTGCGCATCAATTTTAATCAATTCTGTTAAACATAAATGATTGAAGAAATTTTTTATTGAAACGATACAATACAATAAATTATAAGTGCATTATGCCAGTGAAGTATATATTATGAATGTTAAGCGTAGTATGATTTCATGTTGTTGAAATGTGGCTTAACACGCAAAATTATCGGTCGTCATGCGTCAAAACTGCTGCAGCTGTGTGATCACTTTCAAATGTTGTCTTGTATAGTAGTTTCATTGAATTTTTTGTTTCATAATTTTACAATTCTTTTTCATATTTATGTTTTAATTTTCACATTGTATAATAAAATTAAGGATATCAGGCGATAGCATGCTCGCCGTAAATATGTAGTTGATTTTGATGACGCAACCGCGATCCCGATGCAAACATTCGAAATTGCACAAAACATGGGGCGACAAGTCGACATGGCAAAAACACGGGACCATGTTTGGGCGCAGTCGAGCGCCGGTCAAGCGAGTGCTCTGAATATTCTCTTCCGTAATGTAATTTGTCCTAGGACAATTCGTGTACAAAATCCTCTGTAAAGTTAAAACATTTACCTTATTGAAAAATTTAAATATGAATTGAATGAGCCTTTATATTATAATAAGTAAGGCTATGTCTATGTGCTATGTATTATTATCTTCATTTCTGCATATGCATAACACGTATAACACAAAAGAATATTCTTTGGGTATACACCCGATTCTGTTTTTGTGTGGGATATACACAATATTTTTTGTGTATGGGTTACGTTCTTTTGCATTTCCAGAGTCGATACATAAATAAAAAATAAATTGGAATTATTTTTGAGTTCGAGAATTTAATATTTTTGGTGTATTTTAAGTAATGAATCCTATCTCCCATTTTTGTATGTGCACCATATCTTTTCTTATGCGGTTTTTTTGTACGCTAGTCTCTGGAATGTAACCCCCGTGCAAAGAGAGAATCCGGAGAACACTTTCTTCCCGCCGTTACAGACAAAATAGGTATTGTAATTTTAGGTATCAAAACATTATAAATTAAAAAAATAATGCTATTTATATCACGATTTGGGCTTCAAATTTTGTTTCAGAAGTGTTATTATACTACTGGGTGTGAGGAACCTGTTGTTTATGGCATTAAATTATTCATTTAGAATAAATGTTAAGTTATTAGAACAAGTTCTTGTATTTTCGTTTTTTTTTGTAATATATGTATATAAAGCACTATAGAGTAAAATAAGATCCAATAAAAAATTATGAATAAGATAAGACAATGCTAAAACTTAACTTTCGGATTTTCAACAAGATAAAATTCTTCATTCGTTATGTTTTGTATTATTTTAAGGTCTGGCTTATGAATAAACCAGACCATATTTGAACCAATTGTCAGAGTACAAATCGCATGTGAACTAAATATTTGGTTCCGCGTTACTATCGCGGCGGATCGGCTCACCCTTATTAACATGCAAGCGCCGCTACTCGTAAATCTCAGCATGCGATTATTCACGGTGGAGGACTAGGACCCGGGAGACTGTCCTCGCATGAGTCACGTGACTTGATTAACCAGATAAACTGGCAGGCCACAGAAAGCGCAAGCCCGAGATTTCTCAGAAATCAACTGACTACTTGAGTGTTCTTTTTATATAATTGTTTTGCATGACTTTGATATGAATTTTTGTAATTAAAAAAAAAACGAATTCGTTACATAATTAATTGACATACCTACATATTATATAAAATAAAAAATATTTGTTCATTATAAACTATACAACCAATTGTAAATTATACTACAAATTAATAACCACAGTTGTTTTGCATATTTAAACACCTAAAACATTAATAATAATATTAATATCGTACTAAAAAAAATCCCATTCTTCGTTAGTTGTTATTTAATCATATTATAAAACTTCTTCTATTTCCATTTTTTGTACAATTTGTTTTTTGCATTGTTTTAATTGCTGTATTATCAAAACTCCCGAAATCAACAATTATTATTTATTGATACAAACAAAGGTAGAAGACGTCAGTCATTCATCCAGGCATTATTGAAATATTTCAAGTCAATCGTTTTTATCAAACATTGTTATCACTTCACAAATAATAAAATATATAGCCAAACGTTTGTACCTAGATACTACGAAAATGTCAAATCAATTAATTTCGACATAATGCAATCTAAATATTGTGGCCTATAAATTATCCGCCATACATTATAAACAATATTTACTATTTCTTCATAACTTCTAATCATACATCATACAGGATAGTATTCGTATCCAAATTGAATGTAACAATATATGCCAAAATATTTTCAATATAATATATCATTTTTAACAAGATATATTATACATATGTTACACAGCAAGTAAAGTAAAACCCCACTGTATATAGCTTTCGCTTCGTTTGCACAACATAAATAAATACTTGTCAAGCGAGACAATTAAAGAATAAACCAATATACTGTGTACATAATTGAAGGTAGTATCGGCAAATATCAGACCTGCGTGCGGACTGTGTTCTCAGAAATCGTCAGCCAACATCGATAAACTGGTCTATAAAAGCACCTGAATTGCATTACCCGTATACCAATTTGAGAAAAAAAATCGTTTATTTTAATATAATTTTATTGCGATTTGCGAATAACATTCAATAAATTTTCCAAATATTTTAAAGATACATAAGGTAAGCTAAATTTTTAATAATGATTATAATATTTATACGGAGAAAATAATTAATGCTATGTTCTAGTTTTCCACTAGTGTAAATCACATTGTTAATGGTGCAGGAAATTCTTTCATTGGTAAGATAACAGATTTGTATTTTTATCAGTTTTAGCATTTTTATTTTTAATTTTAACATTTTGTAGCATCACAATTCAAAATAATAGAATCATTACAATTACTGAAAGAAACATATGAAAAAATACTGAATTAAATATCAGTACAAAAAAAAGAAATTATTAAGCTAAGCATGAAATACGTTTCCTCCAATGACAGTTTTACGTCTTTACAATGATCAGTAACGATTGATTACATTGGATTATTTTCTGAATAATTTTTCATCATCCCCACTATTTGCAGGACACCAAATTGATCGTATTGCAGCACAACCAACTCGTTATATTTAATCTTTGTGGCCAATAATATTTGCAGTGTGTCAGATATTAAACCACCTTTCTCTATCATCTATAAAAATCATAGACAACAATTATCGTTATCTTTGTGTGTTTTAGGTACGTATTGATATTTACTTGGAAAAATAACTAATTTTAGCATATATTCGCATTATTTGCTATTTTTTCATTTATAGCGAAATGTTTCATATACGGGTTTTTTGTAATGAATCATAACTAACAGTTTTATTAAAAATAGTGTATGATAATTTCCATAAACAATTAATTTATGATTTTTTTTTATAATTTAAGACATCGACTGAGGGTGCTTGATGGAATTTCAATATCAAATTTGGATTATTTTGTACACTTCCATGTATTTTGTCACTAACGACCCGGGTTTCGCCTTTCGGCTTCTTCAGGCATTCGAGCACACGAATGGACTCGAACTGACAGTTCTCTCGTCAGTTCGTCAACTCGTCAAACTCGTCTCGTGACAAAATACATGGAAGTGTACAAAATCTCAATAATCCAATTTTTTTATGATCGTACATTAAAAAACCCGTAGCCCATATTACAATCGGTGAGTATACCAAAAACTTATCTACAAAAGAAATTGGCTGTGCAGTATTTTTCTTTGAAGTCGTTTCCATCCTTAACACACATACGTTTTTTATAAAAAAATAAACATAACAACGTATCATCTGATTCGTTTTTTTGTTTATGGTATAGGTACTTCTTTCGACAAGCTAGAAACATACAAACAAAAACACTCCGAAAACTTTCCAATTGGTAGATATATTTTTGTATTATTCACCCATCGAATAGTTTTCATCTTTCCAATTCTATTGAAATTAACTTAGATAAGTTAATTATAAGAAATTTTCTGGACTGTTTTATCGAGAACAAATGGATTATTTTCTTCGTATATTCAGTGAAGAATTTTATGCAAGTAGATTTAACATTGAAATTGTAGGTCTTATTAATTGCATTCAGATAAAACTGTTGTGGTGAACGGAACTGTTATTACCGATAATAATTCGCAATTTACGCTTGTTTAATGTAGAATCCAATACGTGATCGCCATATGTATAAGCCCGTGAAAGAGCGTTGTATCATATATAGTGTTAACTTATATATATATACAGATAAGTCCACGATACCACTGCTACTGTATATATATATGTTTTTTGAATTTTAGTCTATCTTATATTTGTAATACATAAACACATTCAAGTGGAGGCTTTTGAATTTTAATAAACAGTTTGGAAAATATATTTTAATATATTTTTTTTACCATAATGCATTGACTCACTTCAGAAATATATATGTACTTCATTTCATTTAGGATCTCTTCAAAAAACATATAATTATAAATTATTCATTTTTTTATCTTCTTTGGCTATTCACACTATCATTATCAGTGTTATCTCAACATATTTTTTTCATGAGAACTGCTTGTTACTCAGTTGCTAAACCTGTCTTTTTTCAAATAGAGTAGGGATAGAAGGATATGGCTAGGACAGGACTAGTGGTTCGTTAATCACTCACGCTACGCCTCGTGATGATCGGATGGGTGGGAGGGAGTTTTTAGACATCACAAACACACGGACTACCAATAGAAATTCACAAATCGATTGAAAGATCAATTTACGAAAACCGTTCGCACCGGGAATTAAACTCGAGACATCCGTAGCCGTAGTCAGCGACGCTACCAACTGCGCCACGGATGCCGACTGAACTGTTACTTCCTTGTCGAAAAGCATTATATTTATAAAAATGAAACACAATTTTGTTTTAACATTTAACAACCCATTCCCACCCTTTTAAGAATTAAAATCATCGTTTAACTTAGAAATAAATAACCTTGCTATACAGTTAAACTGAAGATGCTTCTTAAAGAGGCGAAACGCGTCACGTTAGTGATAAACCAAGTGGAATAACTAAGTTATCCAATTTTTATTTTATTTTATTTTAAAAATGAATTTTCACAAAGTTACCACCGAATCCATAGAAAATATTGTTTTAACATTTCTACAAAATTAATTTAAAAAAAATGATAAAATGGAATCACTATTTACTATCTCGAAAACGAACGGAACGCAAATTACGACTAACATTCAAAATTGATAACACTAAGCTTTGTAATGATAAATTGGAACTCAAATACCAGTAATACACTGCCTCACCCATGATATAAGAAAACATATGCTTATGCGTTGTCCACTTATGAATTACAGAAATTTTAATAAAGTATATGTTTTATTAACGTGTTACATGAAACTTTTGTAACTAACTGTAAAGATTTTATATTTTGGCGACCCACTCAACTTTTTTTTTATGTAGTTATCATATTTTTATTTGAAATGGACAGTAAATCCGAAAATAGCTTTTGCACGTTTTTCTTTAAGTGCATTTTTTTATTTGGATGCAAGGCAATAACAACACGCGACCACACCAGTGAACATTATTTAGAAGAAATATAAGCGCATTATTGTGTCAGGATAAGAGAAACCCTTTTGAGTTTTCGTATAAAAGCCTTGGGAAAATGACTTTTAGTAAAAAGGTGATATCTTATGATTTTTATTAACAGTAATAAATAAATTTAAACAATAAGTGTGGAATTAATTAAATTGAATAAAACCATCAGAGTTAATTGAGAAAAGTATTTTGCGTTGACTTTAATTTAATAAAACTCATTTTTTTATTTTCAATTTGATAAAAAAACTCTATCTAATAATTATTGATTCACAATATGCAATTCAAGGAAGGCGATTGTGATATGGTTTTATTTTTATAACTATTAAATAAATACACAAAAAAATACAACTTTTAAGTTGTTCACTGTCAATTCTTGGTGGAAAGGCATTATATTTTAAAAATAAAAAACAGTCTGTTTGTGCTACTACCACCACATTTTTATAATAATTAGGACCGGTTTCGCTCATCACGCGCATTATCATCAGTTGATAATGCTCGTGCTGTGTGAAGCCGGTCTTGATCATTATAAACACGGGGAAGTAGTACAAACAAATTGTCTTATATTTTTGATATAAAAGGATACAATTTGAGACTAAATTAGAATAATTTAAGACATCGACTGAGGGTGCTTGATGGAATTTCAATATCAAACTAGGGTTATTGAGATTTTGTACACTTCCATGTATTTCCATGTATTTTAACTGTCAGTTCGAGTCCATTCGTGTGCTCGAATGCCTGAAGATGCCGAAAGCCGAAACCCGGGTCGTTAGTGACAAAATACATAGAATTGTACAAAATCTCAATAATCCAAACTAAATTAAAATAGATAAGTGAACAGCATATGTTTGGTATTGCCTTTTGTCTTCTATACTGTGTTCAAAGTAGTAGGTGATATATTAAACTGACCAAAAATGATCACATCAAATCAATCGATAAGTAATCATTAAACTTACCTGTTCCATCGTTACAAAGCTCAAAATTATTTCTTAAAAACCGCCAGCGGTAATAGTTGTATCGACACCTTTATGTTTTTAAGCTGCGCACTTAAAGCCCGTAGTTGTATCGCAGCTTTATGAAAAATAATCTCTTTGCAATGCCTCTCATTTAAAATTGTAAGCCTTAATTGTAAGTGCTCAACTTAATATAAAGTTTTTTGATTCAACAAAAAATTTTCACTGTTTCATAGTAATTCGGTTTAGTGATTTATTAGAACGAAGTATCTGTCCAAGTCCTATATAATATAAAAGGGAGGTATGATATTTCAACCATAAACTTGTCTTTCTATTAAAAATAATTTATTGAAGCACAATTTTTGCGATTTTAAATTTCAATTCAGCTGTAGATCGGTAAATGATTTAATGATATAATTTTCATCTATCGATCCCGTAGCTGACTGGTAAACAATCTTTGACTATCATCCAACTCGATTACACAATCAAAGATTTAGATTCCCAAATCGATACTACCTCCTCCCCCCATCGCTCAACCACTATATGATCTAAAAAAAGGTTTGTAAAAAGATACAGTATAAATATTGGCGAATATAGTATATTCATTGGTAACCCATATTATGTGAATTTCCCGTTGTGTATCATTTACAATCACTAACGTTCCGGATAAATAATCTCTTATATAAATATTGCTCGCCCCATGATACTACTGTAGCGGTTCATTGGCCAGTAAAACAAGCTGAACCCAGTCGAATCATAAGTAACTACGCTCTTTAAAATTTAAAGATAGCCTAACACGCAACTTCCTGGAAAACCGACAGCGTGTTGGACGATAGAAAAACAAAACGACAGGTGAGAAGAACTAGTAAGTGGTTATTCAAGAATCCGAACTGGTTTTCAAGTAAACTAAGCTATAAAATCAGGCGATCATCCTTTATTATTTAATTCCGATTCCAGGTTAACATATATGAGTTTGCTATGGACTGTCGCTAGTAATACAAGTAAAACTCTATCGCTAACTTTTGGAATAATTCCTGTTTTTCAAATATGAGCTGTTTAATAAGCCATTTAACGAACTCTTATATACATCCTTCTTTCCGCTGCCTGTCGTGTTAAATGTGGTTTGTTTCCATTTGATATTTGATTGTCGTGTATTCAAAATAATCAATAAAATTGCTTTGTAAGTCTGAAATTGACATTTTTAATTTATAGATCAGAATCTATTTCGCTAAAATTGTGAAATTAGTAATATAGATTGCAATTATTTTATCTGTCGTAATAACAAAACTGTAATATCACATTGTAACCATACACACAACGCAAATAAAAATGAATAGGAAATCACATTTTCTGATAATCCAATGAGGGGAAAATTGTAGATTTCGCCATTTATGGTACACGATATAGATGAGGACTTGTTTAGATGTTTGGTAAAAACATAATACAGAATATTTTTATTAATTATATGAGGTGACAGTGGATTTCTAAATTTCATCATATTTAGCCAAAAAATAACTACATTTCACACTTATATAATAAATTTGAATTGTTGAGAGTTTGTGAACTGACGTCAGTTCGAGTTCATTCGTGTACTCGAATGTCTGAAGATGCCGAAAGGCGAAACCCGGATCGCTAGTAACGAAATACATGGAAATGTACAAAATCTCAAGAATCCAAATTTGGTATTGAAATTGCATCAAGCACTCTCAGTCGATGTCTAAAATTATACTTATATATTATTTGAGATTTAACAGTAGTTAAATTGGCTCGTTATATTTATATTATACACTGATCAATCATAAATATATAAGAAAAATTTACTTCACTCAAGCATTCTGGAACCAATTTATTTAACATATAAAAATGTATGGTCATAAATCATTGGTAACGTGATCAGCGTCAACATGTGCTGAAGACGCATCTTATAAATTGATGCCATTTATTGCACTATAGTTTCGTTGATGAAATATGCAAATTGTATGTAAATTAAACGTCACTATAAAATGTAATTCATTTTATCCTATGCACCTCATGTATAAGCCTTTTAGCTGCAGTCTATTAACAAGTTGATTTGCTCGTACAACTATTACAATTTCAATTAAAATGTAACAATCTACGTGTATGTCATAATCATTTAATAGACACAAAGAATTTTTTTGATTGATTGTTGAATGACTTTATTAGTAGTTATTATTGAAGATCGGAATTAGATAATTTTGTGTATTAACAGGGTAATTTGGGTTCAAATCCCAATAGAGACACATTTATAATTTGATTTTTGTTCAAAATCGAGGATGTCTACATTTCTTCCGCTCCACCACACCCTAAAAAACGGGACATAATGAAAAGGATTAGCTTACTACTTACCATGTGTCATGTAGTCCTATCATATTTTTCTTACCTCCTATAAAAATAGTAGTTCAGCGGCTGAATAATAATCAGATCTCTTAGAACAACAACTCTTGAAATACTTCATTTGGATACATCGTCTACATTAGGAGCGGACATGATTTAAAAAAAATTTACACATCACCTTTCATGGAGTCCATACGGATAGTATGATTTGTTTCTGGCGGCCATGATCCTTCCTGGGGTATTACACGCATGACGATGGTGACGATCATTTTTAATTCATTGGGAAAGTATGGGTACAAATACTTTTAAAATGAAAATTTATTACGTTCAAGTTTTCTAAATAGCTCTGTAAACAATTGACAATATATTGTGTGTCAACTATGTGATATCGATAGTATGATTCAGAAATATGTATATCAATAATAAAAACTCTTTATTTTACCAAACTATAACCGTGTTATTTGCATAGAATCGTTTGTATTGTGTTTTTGTGCTTATACTTTTAAGTGAGTGTAAGAAATATGCCAATCAATCACACGAACTTTATCCAACAATTTGTATGTTACTTATGGCTGCATAAAATACTTAATTAGACTGTATTATTGCCATTTTTCTTCTTCATAGTCGTTTTCCTTACTGGAGACGGTCGTGACCTCCTCTTAACACCACAACTTTGTGCCCTTTGACGATACTTCACCACTTGCTTCTGCACTCTGCTGCTCTAAGAGCCATCGGTAAGGAGAGGCCCGTGGCGACCTTCATCTGGTCAAAGTTTTGGTTACAAATTTTGAAATAATAACGATGATGTTTTGAATTTAAATAGATTCCATTAATAATTTAGATAACATTTAAAGAAATGCGTTTCTGTTAGAGGTTATTATTCATAAAAAAATATTAATAAACATGATCTTTAAATGTACATTACTAGGACAAATTGGAACGGTTAATCAAGTCTTTTAATGCAAACTGGACTAGTTAGCAGGAAGATTATAATTAACTGCATTGTTAGCCCGTGTGCTCGTATGCGAAGTGACTATTATAAATTGACCCGCGGCAATGCGTTTACTGACTGGGACCAAATCAATGCAATTTATTGCGACGATTCTGCCTATTACTCAAATGCATAAACGGTAGGAATTCGACCATCCATTTTTGCAATTGCGTCACTGTTTCCGTATTATTTATCACTATTGTACGACCACATTGCCATATATTTTTATGTGCCTGCCAGTTTCATTGTCTCTATCAGTTTTAGTTAAATTATATTTATCGCGTGAACATACACATAAATAAGCCGCGGCAAATATTGCATTATTTTGTTTTAATTTGTTGATAATTATCTATCAAATATTTTTATAAAATAAAAATGCAAGTAACAAGATTTTACCGATACTTTTTTATATTTTCTTATATTCATATATTATATATTTTCTTAAAGTAAAAATATTCAATGAAACAATAAATACTGCAATCCCCACCACTATTCGTCACGGCAGTACAATCTCGTATTAGCAGAAGCGAAGCGTATTATTTCAGTTTTTGCGCTGGGATTGTCTCGGGCGCAGCTGCCCAAGACTCCGGCGGCTTACCGTCGTAGGTGGACGAAGTGTTTGCGAGCGTGAGGCGGCACGGCGTAGCTCGAAAACATCAATCACTCTCCGCCAATGGGAGTGTCCTACGTGAGAGTGTCGAAAAGATGCACCGCGCCGCCTCACGCTCGCAAAGAAATCGTCCACCTAATTTGCCTCGTTAAGCTTTAGTGTGCTGATTGTCCCTAGCTTAAGAAATGGCGTATCTGTATAGATCCGTTCGCTCGCTGTATGACGAAACAATAAAGACTTTTTTTTTTTAATGTGATGAACTTGTTTGTATCACACCGGAGATCATGTCTCCTCAATGATACATTAAGTCCACAATAAATATTTATAATATAAGTAACAATAAGAAATAATAATAATGTAACATTTGTAACAATAAAGACTATTAATTTATAGCTACAAAATATATTATTATCATAAATACCAAGTGGTAGTGCCACCTGTCAACATTCATTCAATGAAAACAATGCGCCAACAGATAGAAAGAGTGTGCTTTACAGATAAACAACTAAATCAAGACAAATATATATTGTAATAATATATATATGTGTGCATGATTGATTTTAATTCGTTAGGATTCATTCTTTTCTTTTATGTTTTAATTTAACATATCGTATTTCGAACGATATCATAAGCCTGGCGAAACATTTGCATAATTATTTTCAAACTTTAATACAACGGTGGCTGAAGATGACATTTTTGTCCCAATAGAGAAGGATTATTTGTCAACTAAAATTCAAATTATGTTGCAACAAAGCTTATTGTACTTAATTGAAATGATTTTCATTTTTAAATAACCTTAAAAAATCTATGGCCCCACTTATATAAAGAGCATGAAAACGACAAAATGTGACAATTGATATGAATACATTTAATGAACAGTAGAATTACCTATTACTTTGTCAAGTAAAATCTATGATACATCCTCCCTAGGTAATCCAGTTGTTAATAGAGGGTTTAGCAGAAAGCTATATGCATGACACACGTTTTGGTGGGGGCACAATTATTATTAAGTAATGCCATTTGCATCGTTGCTCTTTTGGTTAACTGCGCATGGTTTTGAATCATGAATATGTTTGTAAGTTAGTTAAACAGTACGCGAACGGCAAGTAATTTAGCGTTGTGCGGTTTTAATCGGCGGGAGCATCCGACCTCTAATTCAACGCCTCGCATTTATACAAACTGCACTCATCTGTACAACAATGCATTAATAGTCAAATAATTTTATCATTTCGTTAAGATCAATAATAGCATTGTGTAGTTGGCGGTCTCTTTATTTTCATTTCATTTAATGTGTATTTCAGGATCACGTAATCGTCAAAACACTTCAATAGATTATTATTCGTTTTTATTTAACTTAGAGAGGATAGAAAATATATCAACTGAGTTAAATTATAATATTTAGTTTATTATTTATCTAATTTGTCAAATATTTCAAGATACGTCAAGAAAAAAAATGATGCTGGTATTTGGCCGAAAAATCTATTGATAATATTTCAGAATAAAAGTATTGCATACCTGACTAATTAATATTTTTATACTAATGTTTTGAAATGAACCAAAAATTCAATCGTATGTATTATAATATATTCTATCCTAATCTATAATTAATGAATGAATATTTTAAATAATTTTATTTTGTTACATACAACAAATATTAGAAAATCAGGAAAGACATTTTCCTTCACACAAGTCCTTCAATGTATTAAACGTGCAACAAGAATATAATATGTTTAGGCATAACCACTTATATTAGCACATTTTATTAATATTTTAACAGGTTCATGTTTAAAATAATTTTCTATTTGATTACAGAAAACATAGTTATGATCAATTAGTTACCATATCAATCCGTATGAAGTGCATATTAATGTGAAAATGCAGTTGTGCATTCTTGCATATCTTGGTTACACCTGTAAACTGCAGTACTGCTCGACCGAGGCAATTAGGTGGTTCAATGATCAGCAAGGTTCTTCGTAGTTAGTTCACTAAGTTTTATTGTATGCGATTATAAATTAATATGATCATAAACGTTACATTAAAAAATACTTACATATTATATGTACTTCTATTGTTTAATTTTTTTATTAAAAATCTCACACATTTTCACTTATGGAAAGGTATTTTTGGAAGTTACTTTGAATAATATTTTTTTCCATGTCTTCCCCAAATGTGAAGCATATGGTCTCCTAACGGAGGTATCTCAACATAATTTTTTCTATGACAACCGTTTGGAGCTCAGTTGCTCAACCTCTCTTTATCGAAGAGAGTAGGGATATAAGTATAGGGCTAGGACAGGACTAGCGGTTAACTAATCGCTCTCGCTACGCCCCGTGAGAATGGGTGGGATGGAAGACTCAGACTACGAACAGGAATCCATAAATCGATTGAAAGATCAATCTATGAAAACCGTCCGCACCGGGAATTGAACCCGAGACATCCGTAACCGTAGCCAGCGACGCTACCAACTGCGCCACGGACGCCGACATAATAATATTTTATTGTGGTAAAAGGGGTGTTGGCTTTAATGGAGTTAAGAAACACTGTGTGCCTTACAACTAATTCACCATAAACAACATCTGTTAAGATAATTAATTAAGATTACATATATGCTTCATGCTGCAGACTTGATTTTGAAATAAATTTGAGCACCTACCACGGAACCTGGAATGTTTGAGATATTTAATATAATACTCAGAATCAACTTTCATAATTGATATTAATTATTACAAATCATTAATTTTATTGCAGTGTGATAATTCACCATCGAATTTCATTATATTTTGATGTATTTCAGATTTACTATGACTAAAATAATATTTAATTCTTATTTTTCGATTTCTATATTAACATGAGGTTCATGAATAATTTATTCTATCCGGAGGACTTTTTCGACTAGATGAGGAATGAGGTAACGTTGTACGTACGTAATTTCTTCCGTACTAAAATGATGAGACGTAAATAATATTCTTCTCTGCCATTTGACGCTACAATTACATGGAACGAATAAAATAACAACAATTTACAGAAATTGATCGACTAAAGATAATAATAAATCAAATATAAATAATTTCCAAATTTGGTTTATTGAGACTCGAACTGAGTCCATTCGTGTGCTCGAATGCCTGAAGATGCCGAAAGGCGAAACCCGGGTCGTTAGTGACAAAATACATGGAAGTGTACGAAATCTCAATAATCCAAATTTGATATTGAAATTCCATCAAGCACCCTCAGTCGATGTCTTAAATTATAAATAATTTCCAATGAATTTTATTCTCATTCAAATAGAAAACTAATATGATAAACAATATAATATATAACACTAGAATTTTTAAAAAATAAAACACAATTTGTTTGTACTACTTCCACATATTTATAATGATCAGGACCGGTTTCGCTCATCACGAGCATTATCAACTGATAATGCTCGTGATGCATTCATCAGTTGATAATGCTCGTGATGAGCGAAACCGGTCCTGATCATTATAAATATGTGGAAGTAGTACAAACAAATTGTGTTTTATTTTTTAATATATAAAGTCTTTCCACCAAGAATTGACAGTTAACACCTTAAAAGTGATATTCAATTTTGTTTTATATGTAAGTTTTTAGTTAAATTAATTCATTAATTATATTTATTATAACACTAACAGTAAATAACTTTCTTTAAGCTTGGTTTGTCAAATGGTACTAAATATTTTTTTTTGTTTTTTTGCGAAACATTGACAAGATTTCTAAGTAAATTATATCAAATACTAAAACTTAAAACTAACATATATTTTTGATGCAAAATCGTCAGCTGCCGAGTTTATTTTTTAATTAGAGCTCAATCCAATAGTGAATTTCACTATTTACTTCGTATAGTATACTTTTATTATGTTTAATCTTCTATATAAAAATCAATGTTTGTTTGTTCGTATTTTATGCATTGCCATACCGCTCATTCGATTCCGATAAAACTTTTTCAAGTTATTGGTTGCACTTGCGCGAAGGTTATTGGCATAGGACAATTAACTTACAGTAGATGTAACGTATATATATATATAAATGAATGTTTGTTTGTTTGTCCTCTATGAGTTCATACGATATCGATGAAACTTTGGTGAGTTGTTGTGCGCACACTTGTGAAGGTTTCTGAAAAAAATCAAAAATTTTTTTTTTTAAAAAATCTAAAAAAAAGAATCAAATACGGACAAACAGCGACATCTCGGAAACCGTCTCATTTATTAGTGTACGCACCAGACCGAAAAAAATTCGGTGTTTAAACACTTAAATGAACAAAATTAAAACAGAAACAATTTCTTACTCTGCGTAGCATTGCAACGCATGCCAGGTACTCACTAGGGTAATATAAGTTTACGAATTATCCGATGGAAAGATTTTTGTAAATATTCTGTTATGTAGAACACAACTCAAGATTAATTAAAATATTTAAAAAATGATTGGTATTTTTCAACAAAACAACAAAGTTTCAACTAGCTATTCATAAAAATCTTAAATCTATAAAAAATATTGCCTCCAGTAGATCACGAGATAAATTTTAATTAACCTGAGAAAATAATAAAACAATTCTCATAACATTATATAAATTAGAGAATTTAAATAAATCCCACATAAAGCCGCTTCATTCCTAAATTGCACGTGTGATAGTTGTTGTAGTTACTCAAAATATATCAAAATAACTAATAAAAAGAAAGAAATGCTCATTTTATTAATGGGGTATCATTCATATCTCGCTGAACATCTTCAAATAAATTAATTTTCACCGCGCCTTGAAAGTTTTCAGACTATGTACGAGAATTAACGCGAGAAATCGTGTTAGGTGCTCTCACAAATTATTCACGCTTGTGCGTAGTTAATAGTTTTAAATGTTGTTTCATAGGTCGCTATTTATGAGAGCTTATATCAAGTTTTCTTTAAAAGTATTCACAATTTAAAATAGTATATCCGTAAAGCATGGATGTTGTAAGGTAAAATCAGTATTCAACTATGTAATACAGATATAAATGAGCTGAATTTCATACAAATATATAGATTTTAATAATATATTTGAAATCAGATATATTTAACTTCATGAAGAGTTCTAAAAAAATATGTTTTTTTACATAATATAGATCAGGTGTGGGGAACTCGTCGCCTACTAGGTTTGCAAGTGCAGCCTTTTAACTAAATCAAAAAAAAATTATCTTTGTTGTCATTTTTTTGTGAAATATATGAATACGGCCTTCTAAAATGAAAACGTTCGCTACGCCTGACCTGATAAACACAAGGTATTGAGTTTTAAAATCATCATTCTTAATTTCCATTTAAAGGCCCAACTGAGTTGTGACTCATTTGGTATCATTCTATGAATCGCACTTTTGATTACGTTAAAGCTAAGGTAAGTTTTTATGAGGTGATGTTCTCATAACTTTTTCTATATTTTTATCGTCATTACGGGAATTTAAGACAAACGGTTAATAATTTATGTATTCAATCATTTCACTATATCCTCAAGTACGATATTCAACAATTCATTCAATACAAAATAATAGATGGCGTGTTTGATTTTATTTAGTTATTTATATTAAATTTTAACTAACTCCCATGTGTTCTCATCACTTTTCTGCTACTAATATGATTACCCAAGTAGATCACTATACTTTAGTGATATACTATGCAGTATAAAAGGATTATCTATTTTATTGAAATAGATAATTACTGGATTGTATTAATAGGTTTTTAATGCTCATTCATCTATTTCACACGGCTGTAATAGAGAACAATGGGTGATTTACAACAGGGCAGACCAATACTATACATCACGCTGTGCTTAAAATAAACGTTGCTGTAACTTGTAGCGTTTACATTTTCAATGTTTCTTCTCTAGTATTTAACAATAAAAATTATTGACTGTTTTCAAGTTTTAAAATGCGTAAAATGTGAATAAATTCAAAACATAAATTTCCATACCCGAATCATAATTTTATTTCAAACATGTCTGCTTCCAATCGAATGTACTTTACTAAGGCTGCCATGAGTCAGCTGCTTGACTTCCATTTTCAAAAATACATACGACCATTTCGACTTGTGGATCTGGACTCTGTCGTATGTCGAGAAGTGATTAATTAGCGAGATATTTTTTTTAATTTAAAACACTTTACATTTGTCTTCATAAGAAACAATGGAAAACCTTACAATGTGAAAGAAAATTTTTATTTTGTTTTATAAAAGCTTTATTAAAACAACTCTACACGAAAATCAATGTTTTGATACTAATTATTCGATGAGATTCAGTTTCATTATTTTCTTTTAAATCAATAACTTCGACTAAAATATACATATAAAATAACAAACATGTAAGGGCCATCGTTTGAGTTGCACTGATTAAAAGCAACATGGTCTTATTAAAAACTCATTTGCAATAAAGCATACACATTATAAATATATTCCCCCGAGCGCGGCAAAGTCGGTGACCTTAATCACCCTGCAACTAAATGCACTCTATAAAAATGGCGATGAAAATATTTCATACTCAAGATAACAGCAAAGAGAATTACCCTCAAAATAAAATATATTACCGTGCTGTAGTTGCTCAATGGCATTTGCACAACCGCCGCTAAAATTTTGCAATAAAATACACACTTAACTCAAAATTAACTTCAAATATACTCTAATGTGTGATAATCTTGTTTTTTATTATACAGGGCCTTGGTCTATAATTTAAAATATTTGCGTGATGAAAATTGTATACAAAAAAATATTGCATTTTCAGATTGCACATTGGTGTGTTATTTCACTGATGGGAAAAAACGTTGTCTCGTAACAATAAAGTTATTATTTTAATCTGATTTTGCAACTAAATACATTTGAAATAATTGACTCATTCGGAAAAAACTGCTTTTCTGAATGTTAAGAGTTTGAAGAATTTGTATCTTCAGGGATACTAGTCTCGAAAAACGAATTTTGTGACGTGGTGATCTGAAGATTACTGATTCGGTGTCATAGCATTAAAAAGATATGGAGAAACCGGCCGTCGATATTTCTTACAATTTAATGTAGATTGGAAGTGTAGTTATTCTGATGGAATTAATTTAAAAAAATATATAAGAACTAAGATTTAAAAAAAAGGAATTCAACATTTTCTACTGACAACTGTTTCAATAACTGAAAAATACTAGTTTCGTGTAATTGGTAAATTTGTCAAATATTTCAAATACTATACATTTTTCAATTTTGTTTGTTTGTACAAAAATGTTTTAAAGTAAAAGCATTATATATAAAAATAAGTTTGTTTCATTGATAGAATTTGAAATACTGAACATTTTGTTATTACTAACTCAATATATCATTTTTTCGGTTTAGTGTTTTCTTCCAGAACAGTGTCATTATTATAAGCTACAAATTATTATTGAATAAAAGTAATAACATGTTTCATTCGTATTAACTGTGAATGGTTCGTGGATATCTCTGAATGCTACATGAACCAGATGCATTTTATTAAAACTAAAGGTCTTCACAAGATGTTCTGTCACCTAAACTTACTAATAATCCTAAAGTGTCTCTTTCAGGCCCATTTAAGCATAAACAATTTGAAAAGACTCTGTTATTAAAAAATCCACGTAAACCAGTGATTGCAACGCTTAAAAATATTTTTATTTTAGTTCGCAAAGAAAATCTGTTTTTTCTTTAATCATGACAACTTATGTTTCACCATAGTGCGTAATATGGATCTATATATTATTGCATTTTAAATTTGTCTCTGGACTGTATTAATTGCATCTCAGACAATACTTAACGCCTTATATAATATTGACATAAAGTGGCATTCCTTATACTGGAAACTGGAACTGTCAAAGTAATTGTAAGGTGGAGTTTGATTAATCCGATTATAACAAGTAAAACACGAGTGACTAGATACACTGATCGATTGTATTGCTAGAACTGCTATATATTTAACCTCTGAGCTTTCATATATTATTTCTTAGTACACCGGTGATTACATTTTTATCATCTTGTATCAGATGTTACGTTCAACAAGCGCTGTTATTTTGATTAAACGTTACTTTACTGTAATTACAATTATAAAGGGTACGAAATATGGCTTAGTATAAACAGTGTATCGTGTATCCCATAAAAATGTAAGCACAGTTATAACTTTAAGTTTTTATTCACATATAATTAATATGTAAATTGTAAAACAATCTATATAAAATGAATAACATTCCTCCTACCGCAGATGTTTAAAATTATCACCGTTATTGTCAATATACTGCTGATAACGGTGGGCTATTGTTCACAAACATTTCATTTGGTCTTGTGGTGCGTTCTTGCTCAATTGCTGCTTTTAATTCTTCCAGAGCCGTCGGTTTTCTGGCGTAGACTTTATCATTATCGCATTCTCACAAGAAAAGTCTAGTGGCGTCAGGTCTGGGAACAGGGAGAGTATTCTATGGGGCCTCTTCGTCCAACCCATCTGTTTGTAAGATTCTCATCAAGCTATGCTCTTACATCACACAGTGTGGAGGTGCCCCTTACTGATGGAAATAAAATCCATCACCATCACCAAAGTCTTACAAAATAGCATGTACCATTTTTGAAATGTAACTTTTCCATTTACAACTTCTTAAAATGCGATGGACACTTGATTTTCCGGTGCCAATCTCATGACTTGATTGGCTTACAGATTTTTTGGATGTTTCGCAATAACTTTCCAGTACTTTTTCTTGACTGGTGAAGCTCTTCAACGCTCTTGGTCATCCGGAACGTTGTCTATGAACATCCCGAACAGTTTCAGACCTCTCTTTTATCCGATTAAATGAAAGTGGTGTAGGCGGATCTGCCTGAAACTCTCTGCAATATTATTTTTGTACTTCTGCTACATTTTCATACTTCCAATAGCATTTAAAAATAACTTCTCTTTTTCAAAAGTTAATTTTGGTCCACTCATTATTTTCAATGAATTACACCATGAAAAGAAAGAAAAATCAGAATGTTGTAATCATTCAAACTGTGGATACATTTTTTGGGACACCGTTTTTTGAAAATTAATATTACTAATGCAACTCTTTACGAATATATCCCTCGCTAATGCAAGATGACAAATTCTAAGTATTATAACATTGTATTGAGAACAAGTGTGTTTGGAATTACTTTTCACAAAAATCATCCCCATGAAAAAATAGCTTCAAAACCGAATTGAACGTGACCAACACTTAATTTTTTTGCATTCGATGTAATGAAACATAGACCTGATGGGATTTTCATTTAAAAAAAACACTATACTAAAAAAAACTTATCGATGGGCGAATGGTATTAATATACATAAATATAATAGTAGAAGAGTAATAGATATGATTTGATATAAAAATATTTAAAATTTATTTAGCAATTTATTTAAAGTTTTCGCAAAGATAAAAAAATAGGTTACTACTGTACATCACTAACTAACCAGATTGATTAAGAGTTCTCTTCGCCTTCAATGTTCTACTAAATTTAACTAATTTTTAATGATTCTATTAATAAAAATATTCTTACCATCTTCCATGAGATAGAATATATTTTCAGATTTTTTACACTTTTTCTTCAATTGAAAGAACAATAATGTCATTAATTTATACATCAGACATTTCAGCAAACAAAGTGTTGACATTTTTGCATTACGTCTATTGTTGTCCTCGTAGCATAACGATTGTTCTGTTATTACTGAAAGTAAATATTTGTGTTTGAAATGCCTCATTTTGTAAAACCAATATCATTAGTAAGCAAATTGTATGTATTTTCGAAAACAATGCCGTCAAAACAAACTAGAAGCACTGCAATTGGATTTTAACTATGGATGTTTAAGGCAGTCTTTACAATAAGAAGCTCGCTTCTGCTCACCGAGATTCTTACTTAACGTCTGGACTTGACTTGCAATCACTATTCACTAGTCTGACAACTCCATCTCGATTGGTTAAGGTTAGTAGAAAATTGGCCTCTGTTCGTTGTACGAAAAAGAAAAGCGTTATTTTTATAACTGTCAATAGCGGATACATCAGTATTATATCCAAAAATTCTATAGCCTAGTGGATTTTACGTTTTTTATGTTTTAAATACAAATAATCACAAAGAAAATTAAATGAAAATGAACTAACTTTAAAAGTTTTATCTCCAAGGTACAAAGACTACTTAATAATTATCAAATTCAGTTCTTCTGTATAGAGAATTATCTGTTGGTATTATGCATATGAAAAACTAGCACATTCGGAGGTGTTCTTCATTCAAGCATTATACTTTATTGTAAGTTTAATAAAATCACCCGGTTATTTTAATACATCAGTTACCTATATCAGTATAATAAGAGTACAGCGTTAGTAAGAGAATAAAATTTAAAATTGCATCTGAAATATTGAAATTTTTTAATAATTTCTACTTAAAAGGTGTTATAGTATCGCAGAAATAAATTAAACAATTATCCAGCCGTAAATCAGCCAGCGTTGTAATCTTTACCTACACTGAAGAGAAATTTGTGACAGTAGGTATAAATATCATTTTAAATATAAGAAATAACAATAGCTTATAATTCGCTAGTGTAATGGCTGTCGATATTTTAATATTGAATGAACCGTGTGGTCTAGACACCTGTTAGGCTAAAAGTCGTTCTAAAATTATGTTCCATGTGTGATTTTTCAATCAAATAAACGTGTTTATTATTCGATAATAAAAATTGATATTTTCTTCATATTTAATGCGTATATCAAATAAATAGGAATCATTATACTTACACTTGCGACTCATCTATCTCGATCGATTTATTGATTGTATTTTTTTTAATCGATGACCAGACTGGCAAGTAAGAGCAAACGCGGTTTGCACTAATTGCCCGCGTGAATGGTCGCTATGGCTGACATGAGTATGGCCATTCGCCAAACTTATTCCTATCGCTTTAACAATACTGTAGTACTGTGACGCATATCCAGTAGCGATGAGTAAATAAATATTATCTATCAAATTAAACAAAGCTAAATCTATTTAAATAAATGCAATGATGCATAGTAGCACACAGTCATAATTGGAAAACTTTCAATTACATTTCAATTACAAAGTTTTGCTTCGCAATTCAAACTTCAACATCATTGAAAGTAAATGAAAGTGAGATGATTATAAAGCAAAAGTTTTTTTTTCATTTGTCACTATTTTAAGTTCCATACAATTGTTTTTATTAAATAATATTTTACACCAGTTAGCAGTACCACCTGTTCACACAAGCTAACAAACTCTCTTTTTCTACACATTGTGCCCAAATGCAGTGCTATGGCGTGCGTTACAGATGGACAGATAAACTAAGATACATAGGTACATATTGTAAAAAAATAATTCTATTAGTGTTGTATTTTATCGAATATTGGCGATCGAGTTGAATAATTGAAGTAATTTGTATTCTTTCTTGTTTGCCTGCGTTTTACGGTCGCTATAAAATCTCTTGTCATATAGGCTCGTCTAAAAACCTCACCTTTTTTCCTCGCCGACCTCTCCTCTAACTGGGGTTGAGTCCACTGCCATAGAAGTAGAAATCAATGGTAGACCGCACGCTATTATTTCAGCGTACGGTTAGGTAAAGGAAAAATTCCTTGCCTATTAGCTTGACCAGTTGCTTAAGCTCAGAAATTCGGTCGTCCTAGGAGGCGATCTAAACGCTAAGCACATAGTCTGGAATTGCTCTAGAGCAAATCCCCGTGGTAAAGCGTTCCGCAAGCACTCCGGAAAATCAGACTTTACAATCTTACACACGGACGACCCGACCCACTTCCAAGGCAAGTGTCGACCGTCATTCATTGACTTAGTGATCGCTCAATACTCTCCGCCCGTCGGCAAACCGAGAGTACTAAACGTACTTCACTCGGACCACCTCCCTGTATACTTCGAGATAGGAGGCGCGTACGAAAAAGGCCGAACTCCGTAGATCGACTACGCGAAAGCGAAATGGCCCCTCTTTAAAAGGCACATTACGCAGAATATCCACCTCACGTCCAAAACTCAGCAAACGGAGGCAGAAATAGACTTGGCAGCTGCCGAGCTGACTGAAACAATACTGACGGGCCGCCGCCGATTCGTTCCCAAAGTGAAGTCCTCGAACGCGCGCACCGATCTCACGGACGTTATCCAAAATCTCATTTTTAAGCGTAATAAACTGCATAAAGAATGGAACAACACAGATCGCGAAGATCACTTCGTCAAACGTGAAATTAACTCCCTCACTGCTAAAATCAAAGTCGAAATAAAATGTCACAAAAGCGGCCTGGGGGAAGACACTCTCACTAGCTGCCGTATTTATACCGATGACCCTAGAAACTCGCTCTGGGCCCTCTCGAGACACATAAAAACGTCCTCAAGCACAATCAAGCCGTTCAGGCCCAACCCGGTCAGCGACAAGTTAGTGTACTCCGATCTCGAAAAAGCAAATGCACTCGCCGATGCATTCGTCAAAAACATTGAAATCCAGTTGGACACGTACCCCACTACGAAAGCGCTCTTTCAAAAGTCAATAGATTCACTCGCTATGCAAGACATTATCTCAGATAATGTTAAAATCGTTGAATCGTTGAAAAAGCGCCTGGAAGGAATAACATAAACAACGCTATTCTGAAGCGTCTCCCTCAAAAGGGAATCATCTTCATAGCTTAAATATACACCGCATGTCTCTTACGTGGTTACTTTCCAGTAAGATGGAAAACGACTGAAGTCGTCGTGATTCCAAAACCAAAGAAAGACCACTCGTTAGCTGTCAACTACATACCTATCAGTTTGCTCGAGAAAGTGATTCTCAAGCGCTTTCTGCCCACTCATAACCGTATCCTACCTGAATCTCAATACGGATTCAGGAAGGGTCTCTCCACCACCCTTTAGCTAGCCCGCATCACGGGTCAGATCACCGAAGACTTTTACAGGGGCAGAATCACCGGAATGGTACTGCTCGACCTGGAAAAGGCATTCGATACAGTCTGATGTTGGTCACGACAGCCTTGTGAACGAGCTCGTCGTGACCAACACCTCTCTCTACATCTCAAAGATCATTCAGAACAACCTGAAAGATCGAACTCTTTATGCAGCGGTTAAGAAGGAGAAATCCTTTCTTCGTACAGCCTCCGCTGGGGTACTCCAGGGTAGCCTACTGGGACTGGGGCTCTTTAATCATTTTATTTATGATCTCCCTAACCCCATAAACTTCTCTGTTACTCTATACGCAGACGGCATAGCGATCACATCTACCCACAAGGACCAAGACGTTGCGTTACGTCGCCTCGAGGCTGGCACGGCCCAGCTGACTGACTTCTTCAGTCGCTGGAGGCTTAAAGTCAATAGCGCGAAAACAGAGGCGATCCTCTTCACACGCGAGAATGCCAACAAATTTTACAAAGGGAAAATCACCATATGTGGTATTCCCTGCTCTTTCAGCCAAGAGGTCAAATACCTAGGGGTATACTTGGACCACTCCCTCACCTGGTCTGCTCACATTGCCGAAGCAAGACGTAAAGCCCACGTTGCAATCGGTGCGTTGTACCCGATTTTTAACGCCAAAAGCTACCTCAGCGTAGAGAACAAAAAGGCACTATACAATATGGTCATCAAACCGACCATGCTGTACGCCTCCCCCATATGGTCTGAATACATCTCCGATTGCAATCTGCTTCTCCTACAGAGGGTCGAAAATAAATGCCTGCTCATAATCTCAGGCATGAGAAAAAATTCTAACACGCGTTACTTCCCCTCCGTGCATGGTACAAAGGCCCCGACATTCAAGAGACCCTACGTCTGATCCGCGCTAGCTTCGTGGAGAGCTTAAAGCAGGGGCCCTCACCTCACTCCAACTACTCAAAGCTGCGAAAATAGAGAAATTTAAGTTGCAACTCAAAGTCTCCAAGAACCTCGTCAAGATGATGTCAAAATCCTTATGCTCTCCCTCCCCCTCTCTTATAGGAAATTCTTCTATAGCGGAGGCGAAAGCGGAAGAGGCCGTCAGTCAAGCCGGCCTTCATTTGATCGCCCTAATATTCCATCTAAGCCAGGCTCGTACATTCAGTTAGGGACTGGGCATGTCTAAAATTAAGCTTAGTAAGTTCTTCAAACTTTCGCCAACATTACGAACAATTTTGGGTAAGAATTGAACTTTTGTTAATGATTCAAAGACAATCATTCTCGTATGGGGTTTTTTCTTAAGTGTTTACCCCACACAACGCCTTCTGCTGACAGAATCTTTTTAGATATCAATACTTAGCAAGCTTACATGCGGGAAAAGGATATAAAGACTCAGTATGTACCCACCCTAGCACTGATTTTATCCAGGAAATTAGAGGTAGGAAAAAAAACTCACCATTGTACGCTGGTTCAGGTACATATTCCATTTATTATCGTGATCGATTCACATATATAAAGAAATAGAGTTTTTAATATTTATTTATTCAAAATAATAATAACATATGGTATTTCACACATATTTTGTTCAAATATTTAGTGGCAATTGTTTTTATTTTATAAATATTATTGGATATGCGTATGTAAAATTATATAATATTCAAGTGTTATGAAAATAGCATAATAATATTATCTTCACTCGAAGCTTCTCACTTTCAGCGACCTATAAAATATTACAGAGGTTTTATCCAGAATATGTCGCCGAAATTTTACCAGCATAAATAACATGAAGAAGATTATCATTACTGATTTAGAGTATTTAAAGTAAGACAAACATGTTAAATCGTTGAATAAAATTAATTAAAAAATAACCTGTAACGCCGCTGCAAGGGTCATATACTTAGAAGTATAATGGCTATACGCTATACGTATGCAAGTATCGTTGTAAGCTTGGCAATATGCCAAAACCATTGTTTGGTTTTAAAGTACGCTATAATATAAGCTACCCATAATAACTAACGCTTAACAGTCAACAGTCTGGAAGAGCAAGTTAGTAAACTGTTGGTAATTTTGTACATATTATGTCTGATCAATAATAATTGACCAGTTTTATATTACAACTGTATTAAAATTAGACAGCATAATAAAGTATGTAATGTTATTAAGTCTGTAATTGCATACCGCTTAAATTATGAATATCTTTGCAATAACATTATATAATTAGACGGTAAGCAATAATTAAATGAAGGTAATTATATAAATAGTCCTATAAACATTGAACTTGTGATTGTATAGTAAAAATGTGAAACATTCGGTTTTTCTTCAAATTTCCAAATATAGGTACATACCTACAATTGAAAAAAAGGTTTACGAGAGAAATTGAATTGATGCTTTTGGTTGGTTTTTAAGTTTATTTATTCAAATATTTAAACAGTAAACAAGATGTAGTAATTCAAATCAATTTCATCTAGTTTAAATTGTTTCAAAATTATCGAAAATTAACGAACAAAATTTTCTGACAATATGTTTAAGTAAATTTTTAAAAAAAAAATATGGATACCTGTCGTCAATCAAAATAACTTTGCAATAAATTGAACTAATTTTAAAGTACGAATTCAACTCAAACATTTGTTATCTTAGTTTAGTATACATGTATAGAGCTCTGTTTGGTTTCTTGTGAACGATCTCCAGACTGATAGCGTTGAAAACTGTGTAAAGCGGAAATAACTTAGGAGCTTAGTGTCTGTTGGAATTTAGACTGAGTGCACAAAAGATATGGACGTACATCTCCACTAGAACTTGGACACGAATGTGTTTATATAATATTCTACTGTAATATGTATTTTTAATAAAATATATAGATGTGACACTTTTGTGAAAAGTATTTTTCAGATTTCAGCGAATATTATTTCTATTAAAATTTTCGTACTACATATCAAGCTGTGAAATAGTTTAAGACTGCCTTAGTGACATAACATCTATTTTAAAGATAATAAACCAAATTTCAGCGGATATTCCTATAAATTGAACGAAATATGGAAGGAGTTTGTTTAAGTAAACCTTAAATTATTACGGAAACTTTATTATAATACACAATATAAATATTTAAATGGTATTTTTTGCGGTATGAAATATATTCTTTCCTCATGTCATGAAATATTCGTTGAAAATCATATTAATTGCCATAATTAGTAGGAATAACGAGAATAAAGAAAGGGTGAAAGGTTTTCCAGGTGCTTCTTATTTTAAGTTCTTCGCAAGCTCAATATCAAAATTATATTTGCGATCTTGTGCATGAGGCTCATGGTGTTTTTTTCTTCTCATGTTGATCTCGAGTGAATTAAAAGTACTAAAATACCTAGCGCATTGTAAATTGTTAGCTGTAATGCCAATTATTTTATTTATAAACATTTAAAAATCGCGGAATATTCTTATTTGACTATTGTTATAAATTATTGCAAATTTTAAAAAAATATTTCATTTTACACGTAAATTCGTCAATTAACATTATAGTTGCAGAGTTTGAGCATTTTGAGATCTAAATTTGTTATGCTTATGTCATCATAAGTCACTAAAACTAAATAATTTAAATAATATTAAAAAAAAACAATTAAATAGTTTATATATTTTGTTTATATAAATACAAATACTTACACGAATAAAGTGTATTTATAGTTTGGAAAGTTTAAAGTAATCTGTGTTTTACTAAAATACTAATAGCAAGCTTACACGCAATGATTTCGTCAGTTTATCAATGAAAATGTACTCTTGACTAGTATAATCATTCAACTCAATGCTCTGTGGACTGTATCCATTATTTAAATAGCCTGCACAAAGCTTGTGTTCTCAGCAGTGCATTCCTCGCATCCATTATTGTGCAATTCAGCTGGTAGTATGTTGTCAAGACTTGCATTCGACTGTCGTTTTGGTAATAACTAAGAATCACCGCCTGAACGTTATGCAGAACTATTCATATTGCATGCAAAATCCTTGGTACAAGTCTACACTGACTTTTAATACTGAAGTATTATGACATCTTCTGGTATATACTTTCAAATGTGGCACGTACAAAGGATTCGATCACATATAGCGAAAAAGAAAGAATAGTTTTGTGAGTATCGTTCTATTGAAGAAAACATATCCGTTGTAAGTTTCACTTTTCAACAGTAGAATGAAATAATAGCGTAATAATCAAAGAAAAATCACGCTTAGCTATACTTTCATTACAATGAAATTCTCGTCCACTCTTATAAAAATAAATAAGAAATAAAATTTCGAAACTATGTATTGAACGATTATTACTAATCTGCATTTTTAATTGGTTAATACTGCTAAAGGGACTTATTTTTCTAGTAGAATACCAATTATGTAAGACAATTAATTTAAGAAAAAATAAATATTAATATACGTTTCATAAAAACTGGCATTTTCGGGGAGAGCACGTTTTTGCAATGAAACAATGTAATAAAATTTAATAATATTCAATTTTATTTTAAAAAATAAAACACAATTCATTTGTACTACTTCCACATATTTATAATGACCAGGACCGGTTTCGCTCATCGCGAGCATTATCAACTGATAAAAATACAAACATAACAGGCTTATTTATATAAAATTGAGCGTAAAAATGAAGTTATATAAAACTGATGGTTCATGAACTGAGACAAGAAAATACTGATTAGCAAACAAATTATACATAAATCAAATGAAAGAGTCTACAATTAAAATGTTATGGACCTCTTGCAAATCATAAATATGTGGAAGTAGTACAAATGAATTGTGTTTTATTTTTTAAAATATAATGTCTTTCCACCAAGAATTGACAGTTAACACCTTAAAAGTGATATTCAATTTTGTTTTATATGTAAGTTTTTAGTTCAATTAATTCATTAATTATATTTATTATTCGTAAATTTAACGTAAAATGAAAATTCTTCCAATTCCTTAACAACGTTTCATCATTTATTTTCAACAAAAAATATACTATTATGTTATTACATATCGTCGTTGTTCTGGAAGAAGACACTTACTGAAAAATACTAGTTTTGAGTAATTTGACTTTGAAGTTTGTCAAATGTTTGAAATGCTATACCTAATTCATTTTGTTTGTTTGTATTAAACTATTTTTAAGTAAAAGTGTAATTTATAAAAATAAGTTTGTTAATACATACGATAGAGTTCGAAATAATTAACATTTTTGTATAACTAACTCATTATGTCATTTTATCGATTTAGTGTTTTCTTTCAGAACAACGACGATATAATCTTGAAACTATTTAGAATTATAAATTGAATTACTCAAAAAAAAAACAGTGAATTTTTTAACGATAACAAAACCTTTGAAAATGTATGCTCATCAACAAATCAGACTTATTATAGGGGAAAACTGATTTCACAGCGTGTAGTTTAAAAAATATCTACCTGCTACTTCAAAATTTCACTACAGATCTTTTTGTCATTAACATGTATCAGATTAGATTCACTTAAATGATTTTTGGTTATATTTTTTTATGCCACACAACTAATGCCGTAAAAATAGTTTATAATGATAATTATCACAATAACAACAAAATACCCACATACTTCAAATATAGTTGATACAAAGAGTTATTAAATGGCGTAGTTTAGTGGGACGATCCCACGAGTTACGAATAATTTTCGGAGCAAACACAAACAAAAGTCATTGCGTTTATTGTTGAATTCGACGCATATCTAATTACGTAGGATAGTGCATCAATCACTGCCACCGGGCGGTGTTGCAAGCGAGGCGTTAAATGCGACTAAAAACCAGTTGCAGTGCTTCGACATAAAATTTATCAGACAATACGTCACCGAATATTTAACTAAACAATGAAAAGCTTTTATATTGCTTAATCTTGGAGCAATTTGTATGGTGGTAGAAATTTGAATGGAATAATGGGAGACCATTAAATAAAAAATGATTTTACGAAAGAAAGATTAAGGTAATTTTAATTAATGAAAAATTATGATTATTAAGGAACCAGAAGGAAGAAAAGTTGACAACGAGGACATTTAATTTTAGTTTTTTTACAAATTATAGTGGGCTCTTTCCGGCAGGTTATTCTATTATCTATTGAGGTTTTGTTACATAAAATGCATTATGCACATAATATTTTCGATTAAACGTTCGGTTTTAGACAGTTAACGGTTGGTGGGAAGTTTTTTCCCCTCAAATGACCGTTTCAAATCCTCTTTGATGTTACCTTAGGTTATTTGAAAATTCTCTTTGAGGTTATTTAAATTTAAGAAAAAGTATTCATATTTTCATTAATTTTGAAGTATTTTTACATTTCATTATTTCAATATAATCCAGTTTCTATATCACTCAAAAATATAAATTATAAGGCAAAAAACTACTTCACGCCAACTTAAAATAAATACAAAAAAATCATAAAATAATAAGAAATGAAAACAAAATAAAAACAATTTAAACGATTCACCACCAAGTAGCATTTGTATCTATTCATGATCAAAAACAATTTTCCTGTTTAAGTATTATATAAGATACAACTACCAGATAGAATAATGGTTTTTTTAAATGCTAGTTAAAATATTTTTTTAAATGACGAATTGTAAAGTAAAAAATATTTATATCCGTATTTCCAATGCAAATACCGGTTTTTTAATGCTAGCTGCTGTGGCATCGAACGACTGTGGGAATATATATTCAAATGTCCCGAACAAGAAATTATGCAGCTTGCACTTGTGTTTGTCATATTATACAGTTTGAGAAGCAATGTTTGATAAGCGAAAGAAATATTTAATTGGTACTTAAATTTTAATTTATCGCACTGGTTCGTTGCTTTGAAACTTGCTTCTTAAATGTTTCTTAATTGTAAGCTTGGGTAATTTTAATGTTGTTATCTAAGTAAGGTGTATTTAAGTTTCAGTGAATAATGGAAAACGATTATACAATGCGTTCGTAAGACATGACATAGCTTTAGACTGGGTAGCATTTAATAAGAAATATTACCAATAAATGTTTATTATAGCTTCCCTAGACTAAATAAATTATACGCAATTGCAAAACATACGCCCAGAGAAATATTGTCAGTCTTTGATTAGTTTGTCTTTAAATAAGTTAACCCCGTATGACGCAATTTAAGGTTTTCAATTATCTACTAGGTTCTCAGTCTAAGTAAGATCATTTTTGAAAAAAAATCAAAATTTTTTAAAGCGTTTATAAAATACCGATCACTCGAATGTACAATAATCAAGTGGGCATATCTTTTGAGTCGAACAGGTCTTAACCGGCTACTCGCACATGAGTAAATTTATGTAAATACTATAATACAAAATAAGACTTCAACGCATAAGTACACACAAAACTTTTTACGAATATTGATCACATGTTGCAATTAAAAATATTAAAAAAAATACCATTTATGATCATTGTAAATTTTTAACACGTCAAGAATCCTACAAATACGAATTGCAGTAATTATAACAATATACCCATGATGGATTTGTATTATTGTGAAAACGTGTGAAAAAATTAATAACAATGAACAATGACAGAACTGATAATATAATCGCTTTAAACCAATAGGTGTGCAATTATTATGCCCACACCTGATGGAAAACTAGCTCACGTGGTATTCGATAAATTCTCCTTCAGCACAGCAATAATCTTTTAAATAAATCAGATTTCCAACAAAATTAGCCACGGCAATATTCAAGTTTTATCTGCTGCAGTACGCACGGAAGTATAAGACAGCTAACAAAAGGCTTATCGCTAGAATCACTTGGAGGATTTAATGAACATATCCCATTGTAGTTACTCCTACTTAAATATATATACAATTCTCAGTACATCTATAAATTTGCCTTAGCTGGCAATGTTTTACTTACTTTACAATTCAATATATATATACATAGGTGTATAATATTATATATATTTATACGACATTAGTACATACGTCGTTTTCGTTAATTCTTATTTAATTAACTGAGAGTGCCAAAGACAACATAAATTTATTATTTGAATAGATGTACTAAACTTGCCCTCCTTCATCCACCACTACTTTCCAACCCGTTTTATACGGCAGTATCCAGCGACATAACAAACTTTAAACGTTGCTCAACCGAGAATGAGTGTGTCAGGATCAACTGCCGTAGATGGGTGGTGTTAAAATTGCAGAAAAACAGTTCCTACAGAATCTCTGGATACACGAAAAATTGAAGAGTTCAGTTTTAATCGCTCTCGGTATGACGCCGCTGTTTTTTAAAATTCTTGGTAGTTTGCCTTCAAGTCGGTGTGATGCTTGACGTGACCAATTGGTTCACTGGTTGCTTGGATCAACTTGCGCATCTCTTTCCGTATTGTATAATGAATATATGCACATGATGTATTGTGTTTGAACCTATATTTTGACAGCTCCTTACTGATTAAAATTAATATGGAATAAAAAACACTTTTACAATATAATATCTACCATTGATTAATTAGACAAATAGTAAGCACTATTTAATTTGCATTATTATAAGCACTACACAAATAAAAAATATGGTTTCAGTACTTCTAATCAATGGAACGAGTTGATTATTTTCCTTTTTTAGTATTTCCTTTTTTACTACTGGCGTCTGCGATGTTATTAATGATCTATAGACTGACCAACTCGTTTTTTTTTTCTATTTTAAACGTATTACTCAAATAATTTCTTATCAATGAAATCAATTCGCTTTCAATTTAATAACGTGCCAATCAAAATGTCTCTTTGATTTCGTGGATTAACTTTTTATAAGCGCGTTGGTGGTCTTCTCGTCTATTATAATAATTGTAATATAAAAACTCACATCAAATCTAATTTTTATTTTTCATAGATAATTGCTTAATTATATTATGAATAATTGCATTAGCTAAGCAACAGGTTTTGATTGAATAATAAAAAGAAAAGCAAATTCATACAAATATAATAATATCTTCGTTTCCATTGCAAAATTGTATACCTGCAAAATCAAAATTTTTCAGGGGAGCCTAAAAACAGTTTACAAAATAAATTTATCGAATTAAAACACCAATAAAAGTTATGCTATAAATATTAAATATATATACATAACATCGGCGTGCGGTGGACTTATCACTATCACTATCTCTATCTCACTATCGCACAGCCTAATTTGGGTATGAACAAAAAGGATACAAGAGCATGAGCCGCATGCCCTTGCATCTCGATTGCACCTCCACTTTTCATGTGATTGAACGAGAAAGAGATAAAGCCAACACACGCGCTTGATACATAAACGTATAATGCGCTTAATGGCCATTTCGGCAGTATTAATAATACAAAAAATTGAAAACGCATGTACAGATTTACAATTTTTCAATGGATACAACGAGATGTTCAATGTGATTTTTGTGTTTTAAATTCAAATTATTTAAATAAAAACTTAATGTTCCTAAAAACATTGTTCAGAAATAATAGCGGTTGGTTGTTGTAGACATACAATTTATCAAACATATTTATCTTTAATGAATGAAGATGATTTGAGTAATTTTATTGAGAACACGGTTTATTGATCACAAAATCTTTTACTGGATAATAATGTGTCGACAAAAAAAAACCAAATAAACAATAACGCTGTTTTTCCGCATGTGGGGTCAATTAAAAGTCGTCTTCAGTAATACCAAACATTTTATTATTCCTTTTAAACAGGTATATTTCAACAGATAGCAGTCATGAATTAATCAAAATGCAAAAAAATATTCAAGACATTTGACAAACATCACCTTTTTTTAGATTTAACAAAAAATGCTGTGAATTCTAATCACTGAACGAAATTTTATTTATTTTTTAAAAAGCTACAATCACGGATGTATGAAAAGCAACATCGATAAAAAGTCTTGTTTTGACACATGAATGGCTTTTCGATGCGTATCAGAATTATGTATGCGACAATCGCTAATCGGTTTGGGATCATTCGACTACCACATATCTGTAAAACTACATCAGTATGAAATTATTAGACATTTTAATTAATACTGCTATCTCTCTTGTAATATTGATATGTTAATGTGAATATTCTGTATGTGGATTTCCATTACCACTCGAAAGAACACCAATTAAATACATGTCTCAATTTAATAAAAATGTAAATAAACACAGATAATATCAGTTATTCGAGACTTGGTATCAATAATGCTAAAAATATTAGCATAAAACAATTCTAAAATTTTTATTTTTATAAGCAGACGAAAATACATTTACTAACGAAAAATTATACATATGATAAAACGAATATTTTTCAAAAATATCCGTTCATACAAATAATATTTGTGAACCGAGTTAATTAAAAGTGAACGAATTCTGTACGACATGTTCTTAAACTGAATATTAAAATAATTGTCATCAATATAAAAGTAATTAATTACATCTTTGATTCTCGCATTGCAATAAAATTGTGTTTCTTTTTTTGTTTTTACAATGGTCAATTTAAATAACAGGTGGAATGGAAATATTTTCTTTTCAAAAGTAACTTCGTAATATTTACGCTATCAGATCTTTTTCAAAGCATTTATATAAGTTAATCGTATGATCTATAAAAACATTTATTCATCTTCGATCTATTATTCTTGACAGTGGTCTAATATATAATCAATTTGTATCATACAAACAAACCTAATGTATCGTGCGTATAACTTCTATCGAGAATATCACTTTCCCAAGTTATTGAAGTAAATAAATTTATTTTCAATTGAACTTATCGCAAGTTAAACGTAAAAAAGTCTGGTTTTGTAATATGGAGCTCGTATAGTCGATTAACAAACCTTATGTTCACGTGTGGTAATGAATTTACTTTTTTATACAACCGGGTCCAAAAACGTATCATTTCAAATTATACAAACTTACATTTATTTAAAAATAAATAGGGATTTTATTAAAATAATTTTGGAATATTTGGAATATTTTCGATGGATCCGTAGGTAAATTTGTGAAAATTTACTTCTAATATAAATACAATAACCATTGATATTTTTTTTATTCCACTGGTTTTGTAATAGGTGTAAAAAGTACATGCTTCTTTAAGAAGCATCTACAGACTCACGATTTCATAAGTTATACTTATATTAATAACTATTATCTTACGATAAAGATGGTACTTTTCAAAGAGGAAAAACACGTGTAATAACAAAATTATCAATTTTATATTACTTTTGGAGTATATTTAAATAAAATCATTTCTATCATCAGCAGAGTTTTTTTTAATATATTTAATCAGACTGAAACCTTCTCAAACGATTTGCCGTATTCAAGTTGTTCTTAATAATACTATTATTTTAGAAACCTACTAAGATCTGACATTTTCAATACTATATTTCAAAATTAAACGCTTTCGTCATTATGTTAACTGGAAACGTTGCCAATACTTGTATTAATATTACCAATTATATCACGATATCTTTTCAAAAATTATTGTTCTTATTTTATGAACTATTTCATTAAATACTGTTACGGATGTATACGTGTAAAATCGTTTATTCAACAATTTTTGAACGTTGATATGTTGAAAATTAATTTACTCCACCATGTTACTAAATGTTGTATCATATTTTAGAATTTAAAATATTACGTTGATTGATATATTGCATATCTTTACAAACTTTATCGAACATCATGTACGCGTAACGCATGAAAGACGACGATCACCGGCAATTGAGTCCGTTGAACCTGGGACAGTGTTGTGTGGTTACAATACATGGGATATGCAAACTAAAAATGATGCATGTACATATATCGTTCAACTTTGGGCTGTATTCAATAAAGATTTATAAGGAAAAAAAAATGAAAATGTGCAAAATATGGTCTATATGAAAAATATACATTGTATGCTTTATTGAATTTATGACTATGAAAAAATACAATGGTATCTTTTTATGCGTATATGATAGAATAAGAATATAATAATAAATGATAAAAACTGGCTTAATTAAACAGGAGATAGATTTTTCTAAAAAGAATTGTGACAAAAATTAAAAACACAAAATATAATTTTTAAAAACTAAAACATATCAAATGATCATCAGTTGATAATGCTCATGATGAGCGAAACCGGTCCTGATCATTATAAATATGTAGAAGTAGTACAAACAAATTGTGTTTTATTTTTTAAAATATACTGCCTTTCCACCAAGAATTGAAATTTAACACCTTAAAAGTGACAAAATATAATATCAGAAAAAGACCCAGTGTGCTTCAACATTTACTGAAAAATAGGTGATAATTAGCACAAAGGTGATTATTAACAATCAAAAAATACTGAATAGATTTAATACCAATTGTTTAATTTGTAGCAACCTTATCTGTAGAAAAGCAATTCTTTAATAATTCTCAATGGTTAGTTTATTGAAACGAAAAACATTGTCGATACACTATCGTGGTAAATCATTTAGTATTCTTATAAGATTTGTATCGTCGATTGGTTTTAATATTTTATTACATTGGTGTGCCAAATGATGTGATAGGATTATTGATAGCATATTCCACCGATATGTGTTTTATTAGATTCTTTATTCATTGCTGGATTTAAGCAGTAAATATAATTTAGCAGTCTCCTTTAGTCGTGAGACGGTGCGGCGGATGGGGCAATATAAAGGGCGATTTATGGCAGTCCTATCGGCCGAATCGCCAAGTAATTGCCGGCGCTTTAGGCGGGGAAGAAAACACTTGCACCCAAACATCCGCCCACTATCATCTGAACGCATACGCTGTTCACATAATATCGATATTGACTTCATCGTGGTTTTCATATTACAAAGAACATCAATTATTTTACATGAATTGTACGTGCTTTAATTCATTTACTAGATTTAAGCCGACTCATATAAAATTAACATGCTTCCTTTTATTCTGTTCAATATTTATGTGTGTATATTTGTTTTTATAAAGAACTATGAGATGTACCAATTTTACTTGGCCGCTAGTGAGGGTGCCACCGTCATGTAAATAATGTTGTCATACTCAACCAGAACTGAAATATCAATAAATTCCAAAACTGATATTTTAGCAATGGTTATTAAAAGTAGACAAGATATGTATTTTGCCAAAAATGGCAATTGAAGAAATTTATTCTAGGCTCACAATTCTAATTCCAAATTCGTCGGCGGCTAAGTAATGTTGATAATGCTAAATATTTATGTATAAATGCCATTATATTCATTTAGGTCTTAGCAGTCTTCAAATAAATACACGTGATAGTTATTTCGTTTGATTATCCTCGGTAATGTTACATTGTGTGTAATATATTTATTTCAATAGAAGCTTATTCATTTACCGGCAGGTGTCTTTTACGCCAACGGGAATCCACCGAACTCGTTTTTAAATTAGATGTAACTTCTAGTGGTCCTTAAACATTTCGATGATTGTATTTTATTCAAATTTGGCATGGTATATATTATACACCTTCCTCCCTTATACTAAAAAAAATGTGAATTATAATTCATTGATTAGTATTTACAATATTAAACTATTTATGTTTACCCATGTTCACTCCCAATGCAGAGCATATGAACCCCTAATAGATAATTTTATATTAGGTGTTTAATGAGAACTAATTGTAAGTTAGCTACTAAAATTACACTGTATACTTTCTGTTTTGAGGATTGGATATGGTCAATGGGAGGAGGAGGAAACATTAAAGACACTCACGTCTTAGACTAAGCTTTCTCTGCTTCTTGCTCGAATATAATGAAAAAAAATCATTATTGCGCGTATTGCATGAGGGGTTATTTTTACCCTCTAGCGGTCTCTTAAAATGTATATTTTTTTCTTCAATTATATGTTAAATCACTGGTAGTCAACCTGGTCCGTATCGCCCACTAGTGAGCGGTAAACGTTTCCATGGTGGGTGGTGGGTGATTTAGTTTTTTTTTAACAATTCGTTACGCTAACCCTGTTCTGGCATAGTGGTTGACTTTAAACATTTTTGTTTGTAAGCACAGTAGCTATTTAGATTTGTTAGAGTAAACGTCACTCGTGAAATTGAACCAGACATTAAATATTTAGTATCACAGCATTAGACTCAAGGTTCTCATGAACCATTAACTATAATTTTTAAAATTATAATAATGAAGTTCTGCGATTTTAGTAAGGAAATTTTATTGTAAAAAAACATGCAAAAAAGGTTTACGACCACTGCGTTAAATAGTAGTTAATAAAACAATACTAAAATATTCACATCAAAGATTTTCAAATGTTATAAACGGCATAATGACGAAAAGCAAACTCCGAATCGTTACTGACAAAAAGTTCGTAAATTTTAAATGAGAAGATGGCATCATGGAGTTCAACACACTAACCGAAAAGAACTAATTAATTACACAGTATATCAATAAACATATTAATATATCTGTTGAAATTCACATCAGACATTTTGATTTCCTGATTGACCACGCAAATATTTGATTATCTTATTAATTTTAGATCAAGGAGATTCTTAAAACCAGTTAGATATGTGCAATTATTTAATCTTTGAATGTTTCATCTTCTTTCATATTTTGTAATTTGATTATCTTATTGGCAGTAAAACTTTGCTTGAAACGTTTAATAAAGTTTTATATTTTACTGTAAAAATCATAGTTTCATATAAAAGTACACAATTATTGTTTTTATTGAAACGTTTGTCATCTATGTACAAACTGTTTTTCTATAATTATACGATGGCATCGCCACAAACAGGAATATTTATTTGCTTCCATACTCATTATTGATTTTTTAAGACGATGGTTAACTCTTGTGATAAAACTTGTTCTCAAAACAAGTTATCATTTAACTCGTAGCACCCTGCTACATTACTTAACGCTACGATTTCATGGTTATAATTGACTTGTAAGTTTTCACCGTAATTCAGTCCAAGCCGTGTCAGTAAAATAATGGTCCAGAGCTTTACGATAGACTAAAAATTATCTTCAATCAGAAAATTATATTTAATATAACAGTAAACCAAAAAATTAATATCACCGTGACAGAATCTACAGTACTTATCGGGTATAAGCCTCTTCCGTATTCTCTCGTCATTTATTAGCATGTTCCTCGCATGCGCACTCATGTTGGCTTCATCCAGCTACAGAAGAAAGCTTTAAGCTGCGATTGTTTAGCTTCTTATGATCATGACATACATCTTGGTCAAAATGTCAAAATTCATTAAAACCTATTAAACAGTTTAAAAGCGTTGTATACTTTTTACATAAGTAGCTACTGATAATCAGATTAATAAAAACCTCGAGCCCAAAAGTCCGTTTGTTACAAGTTACAAGGAAGGTTTTCTGAGTGCGTGTTAATATATTATTGAGAATATAAATGCCACAATACATTTATACACAAGACCAGTGAAGTTGTGAAGTTTACATAATTGGATTAAAACCATTATCTATGTTATTGCAAAAAAATGATGAAGGCGTTATGAAAAGTTTGGTTCCGGCTTCCAGCGAAAAGTTTTCTACACGTATTTATTATTGTTTTTTAACTCAAAGTAGGTTTACTTCTAATATCACTTTCAAAGTCTTAAGTGTCAATTCTTGATTGAAAGCTATTATATTTTAACAATAAAACATAAAAACTTCTACGATGCAATAATAAGAGTGAAGGTGGGGTAATTTGTATTTATGTTTTAAAGTTCCTATTTTCAACATACAACATTTTTATCAATTGATGGACTATATTTTGTCAGTGTTATATGAAATATTTTCAATTTACAATTTTCTACATAATCTTTCACTAAAATATCGCCATAGTATTTCAACATGTAAATGTTAGCACCGTCTATCTCGGGCGAAGCTGGGTAATACAAACTAACAAGAATATAAAAACAAATATACTTTTTTCTGAAAATAGTTCAGTTTTATTTGAAACATGAAAACCAAATGGTTCACTTTATATTCTTATTATTTATTATGTGCTTACGTAATATTTATTACATGCTTTTAATACTTACTTTACACTCAATCACTTGACGTACTTATTTCTTTGCGTGCATAAGATTTTATTTATGGGTATGTTTTTTCGTGAATTTCAGTTGTATAAGAATAAAAAAATCATAAAATGATAAAAAATACACAGCAAAACCATGAAAAATTGTCAATCTACTGACAAATTAAGCACTGTCGAATGTTCTTTTGATGCATCACAATATACTTATACTGAGTACATAACATAGAATAATTGCAACCTATAAATTTAATGACTGAAATATGTACATTGATTTCATTTAAGAAATAAGAGACAATATTAAAATATATTATAAAATTTCTTGGGGTCTGGAAATTAAAATGTCAATGTAACGGTTATTTATTATATGTAAGGTAAAATATGAAACAAAAATCAGCCCGTCATGTTTCAAGAAGTATAAGTCTATAATAATTATGTGAAATGAGCCATGACCGGACTGGGAGTAATCGGGCAAGAAATGAATTATGTGCCGGAGCTAATTGTTCTTAGTAATTAAGATGCTTTAGGGGGCAGTTAGTTACGAGTAGATCTCTCTTTGCGATTAACTGAGGATCTTTGCAATAGTACACTAGCCGTTTTAAGCATTTCCTTATTCAGGAAGTGGTTTAAAGTTATAGGCCAAGAATTCTTTTAATTACATTAAATATTTTGAAAAGTACATTTCAAAATGTATTTCTTTTTGTATGTGCCAAGTGGTTTACTATATTTTATCATTTCAAAATTGTTATTTTCATGGAGAGAGTTTAATCGTAATCTTAATTTATCTTGTAAAATAATTATCTTATAATATGTATCTTATTTTGTAACGTCCTTGGCTACGGTTACGGATGTTCGGGGTCAATTCCTGGTGCGGACAATTTCATAAATTAATCTTTCAATCGATTTATGGATTTCTGTTCGTAGTCATGAATGTTTGTGATGTCTAAAATTTCCTCCAACTCATCCGATCATCAAAAACGTAGTGAAATGATTAGCTAACCACTGGCCCTGTCCTAATCTTATTTATTTATCCTTACTATCTTTGGAAAAAAAGAGGTTGAGCAACTGAGTAAAAAACAGTTCTCATAGAAAACTTCTGTTAAGATACCTCCATTAGGAGGCCATATGCTCCACGTTGGGAGTGGAAATGATACAAAAATATACATCTTATAATATAAAATTAAAGTGGAGAGCTTTCTTATTCTACTGGCTGTGTTATAAGGATGCGAAACACGTGTCACATTTAGTAACGCAGCCGGTGGAATAACAAAGTTATCAAGATGAATTTTATATTAAAATTAAATTTTCACCAAGTTACCGCTGATCCACCAAAAATATCTTATACATAAACTTTCTTTGAGCTTCCAGTTTTAAATACAAAATTAATATATTCAATCATAAAAATTAACTTTATTTACCCGTCAAATTTTACTTTACCTATCCAAGCATGATCGCTCGTACGAGCTCCGTTTGGTTATCAGAAGTTAATTGAATTAAAAATTCAGCATTTTATGTAATCTCTCAAAGCATTAACCATTATAATTAGTATAAAATATGATCAATCCTTATTCATACAGTGTTTTAAAAGTCTTTTATATATTTAAATAACATTAAAACCAGTTGGAGTTCACATAATGGCGACAACTTGTCTGAATTGCTTTCGCAGAAGTAACTTGTTTGAAGCGGCAATCCTGTTTTATGTACAGTCGTCTCATTTCCTTGACTAAATCTAATTAACATACGGCCAAATCCTGTGACTGGAACAAAAAAGAGGTTTGCACGTAGCTTTTGTATGCAGATTCTTGCTTAATCCCATGTGTTTCTTAAACCTCCCTGCAAAGTATTATTTTGGTAAAAAAAGCTGACTAACTGAACAGAATATGTTGTGTAATTTTATTTAATTTTACTTTTAATAAGTTCTTTTCAAAACATATTAAATCTTATTAATAAATCTGTGCCATGTCATTTCCTAGTTATTTGAATTCTTCAACTCTTTTCTTCAATCAATAACTGATTGAATATATCTATTCGTTCAATCGTTTTGATAAAGGTAGATTAATATCTCATTACTTTTATTTTCGCATCAGTGACGTAATTTGACAAAATAAATCACAAGAATCGATTAATAAAAATTTCGTTCTTTAACGAATTTGCTTAAATCCGATATATTGGAAATGAACAACTCGGCCAACCCCTGGGCTATAAGCACTTGTATAGCAACGTGCTTCATTTGGTTCAAATTATTAAACGAACTAAAACAATAAAAACGATTTTGAACGCGTAGCAAATAACACATCGTAATATACCTATTTAAATTAGTCTTTCTTCGGTGCAATTATGAATGCCAGATTTTAGTTCAGTTAAATTAAATTTCATTTTATTAACATATTTATGAAATCTCGTATTTTGTTATATTACAATCGTAATAGTATACGATTTTATCTAGTGGTTTCCATATTATATACGCTTATTAAGAAACACTGCATCAGACATTAGATAACGCTACAGTGTCCGTTGTGGCGTCTAACGGCCTAAGATTACGTAATTTATTGTTACAGAAAGCTTTGACTTAATATGTTAATTTCAGCTGAAGTGCGTTGCAAGCTTTCGCACGGACGTTAAGCTACTTACTGCCTTACGTCTTTGAATACAATTTTCTCATTCATTTTCATTTTTAACAGGTAGGTGACTCTATTTAAAAAAATCAATTTTAAACATAATGCTTTTCTCAGGAATTTTATATACTTAATAAGCAGTCTACATAACAAAACTTATTCTCAACTTTTATTCCTAAGAATTTTCCATTTGAACTATCAAACGCAGAATTTTTATGAACATACAAATATATATATATATATTGGGATATTTAGCTTATCTACTAGATTAAATCTAAATGCTGATCCTGCAGTCGAGTTGTCAACGCTCTTGGATTTTTCTATTCGGTTATGGATCTGTATTCACAGATATGGAAGTCTGCTTACATTCTCTCCCACCCTTCTGATCTTAAAAACAGGGAGTAGCAAAAGTGATCAGCTAACTACTAGCCTTCTTCTTAGGTCACTCTTAGAACCCTTATTCTGTCTGAAAAAATATAACTTGAGTGACTCAATAACAAGCAGTTATTGAGGAAACAGCTTCATTGAGAGTCCATGACTGTTATAGAAATATTAAATTAGTTTAAGTTTAAAATGAATATTATTTACAGCTGGTTATAAACAACTGACTTTATTCGATTAATCTTTTTATTGCCAGTGAGTATTTCGCCATTATGCCATCGTCGAACATGAAACCCAATCAATAAAACCATTTTTAGTATTGTAGGTAGGAACAAAACATCTAAATCTTTACATGCATAACATTCCTTTGGTGCTATCTAGAGAATATATTTATTTCACACAATTGCGCTGGACTGAAATAATGTAGGAATGTACAATGTCAGAAGAAGATAAGGATCTCAAGCCACTGTATTTTATTTTACCATTTACAAGAGGGCTTTTAATAACATACATATTTCTTAGATTGTAAATCTTACTTGAAATAAAACGTTATCAATTGGGTAAAATTAACTATTGATTTATTATTAAGTATTCGGTGTCCATGACATCAATCAATCTTGAATTGTCTGTACAGGTTTTGGCTTTTTTTTTATTGAAACCTCAAACACTAATCAAGTTTTAAATGTTTCAATCACATGCTTTTATTGTGTGTATTTTTTAAGGCCGAACGAATGCGTGTAGATTCCCAATAGAACATTTCAATAAAAGCTGCTGCAACAAGAAACAGTTGTTAACCAGTCGATCAACCGATGTGATCGGAGCAGGTAAAGAAAGAAGCATAAGATTAGAAAAGAACAAGAAGATAGTTAATCGTTCTCTCTAAGCCCCTTTTCCGGATCGGATAGAGTTGGTAGAAAGGGTTGAAAATCTAACAAACATTTGTATTATAGATAAAAATCCATAAATTTAAGTAAAAGCCAGTGCATAAATGTTTTCTTTCGGGAATTCAAACGCCTAAATTAACAAACAAAATATTTCAAAACTATTGATTTCGTATTGAAAATATATTATAGCTGCTACAATACCTAGACTTAATTTATATGCAGCTCTTATTTATATCAGTGTTGTTTATACGTATGAATCAAATCAGCCATAGACAAATGGAATCATCTTGGGAGGTAATAGTAACTCAGCCCATCGCAATACCAATAATCTCCAATTGCAGCGACGACAATTTGGATTTCATATCTAATTCATGTCATTACGAGATCAGACACAGAGCGGGGCGGGGTAACATTATCTACCTTCTCTAAGAGATATCCGTTGTGATTTTAATTTATTGTGTTAGCGAGTCTTAGATCATAAGAGAAAAAATATTACTTTTTTCAGGAATTCTCAATGTTCATATTAGCCTCTATTAAACTAAGAGAATTAATATTGCATTTTTTCATACTTAATATATATTTGCGTATACTTTTTCTGTATTAATAACGCATTTTTTTAAGTTACACTTGTAGGAAGTCAAACATAACTATGACCAAATGAAACCAAATAGTTTTAAGCAATCTTTGCGACTCTTCGTAGTTGTATGTCAAATTTCCAGAAATTATCTACAATATATGGCACAATTCTAAAAAGAGATTGACCAAAAATCGATAAACGTGATTCAAAAATTCCATAAACAAAAAATTCACATGTTTTTTCCGTGACATGTCTTTGTGAACAAGCCTCATAAATACATTCAAATCAATATTGACGGTGCCAATAAAAAGCTAGATTTTTTACCCAGACCATTCAGAATCTAAACGTAATAATGTATTTCCGCGCTATGCAAATGTATTAAACGATATTCATTTCACTTCATGCAATAAATAGCGAACAAAATACTTCCTGATATAATTAAATTTTAGTGCATTTCCCTGAATGCTAAAAAAACTTTCATTGCTTTTTGACTTACAAATTTTTCTGGTGATTCCATAAATAATGTGTTTGGTAATCTACATGCCGAAAAGTATGTTTTTGAGAAAATAATTTTTACTCTTTCGAAATATTAATTAAATTAATATGAACATAAATTTAACCTACTTGTAAAGATAAAAAATATTGGATGAATCCAAACAACATATAAAAGTGTAAAAAATGTACTGTTTACAGTACTTTTAATGGTGCTCTACTTTGGTGATGGTTTTGGCTGCAGACAAAATAGAAGAAGATTATTAAAATAGTTGCTTTAGCTATTATCTCTTTTTTATAAACTTTTCTTCAACACTTATTGTTATATCTATGTAAAATATAAACGATACAATAAATATTTGTTTTCAAATATTACACTTACAATACTATGGACCAAATAATTAAAAAATCATATTACCCAATTTGAAAATAAAAATAGTCGCGTCGTAACTGGTTTTTAATTATGTAAATAATATTAAACCGTCTCGGCTAATAATAATCGGTTTTAAACTTAGTTTATAATCAAATAAACACTTAACGATTCCTTATTTTCACAGACCACTTCGAGACTACGACAACAAACCAATCGCACTAGAATTTTTCAATCATTTAATTTTCTTCATTCTACCAATGTTATGATTATATAAACTAATTAACAAATATCTTTATGCATTTAGTTTACTACTACAATGTTTATTGCATTTTTATTCAGTATGCAAATTACTCCTATAATCTGTAAAACAACTTTAATTTCTTATTTATGATAATTAGTTTCAATTATTTTTTAATGTCTTTTGTAGTAAGTTTTTTGATAAAACTACGCTGATTTTTTAACTGTTTACTTTTAGTGAAATCGGCTTTCTTAATATTTTTTGAAAAAATCTATGTAAAGAGAAATATTTAAATATATATCCATTGGTGTTGTCGTTTATATGCATGATTTCGTCTTATACCATGCTAAGGCCTCAGAGAACCATCTCTTCGATAGAATGATTATATCGATTCTCAACAGACTTTTTCTATGACAACTTTTTGTTACTCAGTTGCTCAACCTCTCATTATTCAAGAGAGTAGGGATAGAAGGATAAGACAGGACTATTGGTTAGCTAATCACTCTGGTTACGCCCCGTGAGGATCAGATGGGTGGGTGAAGAGGGAGTTTTAGACAACACAAACACTCAGACTACGAATAGAAATCCATAAATCGATTGAAATATCAATTTATGAATGTCCGCACCGGGAATTGAAACCGAGACATCCGTAGCCGTAAGCTCACGACGCTACCAACTGCGCCACGGGCGCCGATATTATGTTTACCAATGATTTATTTATTATATTGTATTCAGTTAAAATTTGAGAATAAATCATTTGTAAGATAATCTATAAGTTTTAATATTAATTTTGCGTAAATAACTGATAAAAAAAGAATGTAAATTTTCGACAGTCGTAAGTGTTAATTATTCAGTGTTTTTGAATGCAATATGTATTATCTTGTTGTAGATGGGACATATAATATTGCATTGTAGTATTTATATAGCTTACAAACTGATCTTCTCAACGTGGCCGCAATAACTCCAATTTAAGATTTTAAAAACAAAACACAATTTGTTTTATTTTTGGAATATAATGCTTTTCCACCGAGAATTGACAGTTGACACCTTAAAAGCAATGTAAGATTATTGAAAATTAAATTTTATATTGCCAAATCCTGGCAATGTCAAAAATCAGATGACGAAATTTTTTCAGGGTTATATTTGATATTTAGGCGTTTGACTGTTTTCTTTGTTTTCAATCTATAATTTCAAATAATTATTTTTGGAAGTCTTTAATATTTTGTACAGTAATATTGCACTGCATTGGTTTTATATAAGGTATCGTATCGTCATTAGTTTGGTAATGTTCGACTTTGATTGATGTACGATTCCGTTCGCGGTGTATCGCTATTACAAAACTCATTTTCATTAGACATTTTTGACAAGCGATATTATTTGACAGTAAAAGTACTCATAAAATTGTTTTGCGGCATAACGATAATTGAGAATGCGAAGATTATCGTATCTGTATTTGTTTGTGCGCATGTCCGACAGTTAGTTATCAAGTGGCGGCTCGTGATTTCACGTTTAGAAAAAAGATAATATAATGATTTTTCTTCCATTGTCATTGAAATGATCATTTGGTTAAAATTTCTAAATAATCAACGAAGTAATGTTCAAGCTCGGCTTCAACACCAAACACAAATCTGTAGATATAAAACAAAAATTGTAGGTCCACTTTAGGATTATACCCACTTCTATTTACCTAGGACGTATCATTAAATTATTAAGGCCCAGTGGTCTTCGAGGATAAGAGAGCACTAAAATACATTTGAAAGTGTACTAAGGAAGTATAGTGACAGGATGAAAGTAATTACTGTAAAGCAACTGCTTAAGAATAGCAGTAGAAACAATTAAATGAAGAAATCTAATTCAAAAGCCTGGAATATTACAGAATGTTCACGATCTTCAGTCATAAAGATTAACACGAAGAAGTTAAACGGTAAAATCAGGCAGCTCTAAATAGCATAAAATATATCAATATGCGTTACAACTCACAAAATTATCAACCCCACTGAAGATTGCATGATAAAAATATTTTGGTTTCGCTAAAATTTTGAAACTGGTTTTTGGAATACTTTATGCAGAGTTCGCATGCTAGTTTTGTTTTTTTTATAGAGACATGTCAACAGAATTTTTCTATGAGAACTGCTTGTTACTCAGTCGCTCAACCTCTCTTTTTTCGAAGAGAGTAGGGATAGAAGAATAGAGCTAGGAGAGGACTAGTGGTTAACTTATCGCTCTCACTACGCTCCGTGAGGATCGGATGGATGGGAGGGAGTTTTACACATTACAAACACTCAGACTACGAACAGAAATCCATAATCGATAGAAAGATCAATTTATGAAAACCGTCCTCACCGGGAATAGAACCCGAGACATTTGTAACTGTAGCCAACGACGCTACCAACTGCGCCACGGACGCCGACATGCTAGCTTGTATGTTAGTAAAAACATATTTTTTTTCCATGTCCGCTCCCAATGTGGAGCATATGGTCTCCTAATGCAGGTATCTTGACAGATTTTTTCTACGAGGACTGCTTGTCACTCAGTTGCTCAACCTCTCTTTTCTTTTTTCGAAGAGAGTAGGAATAGAAGGATAGGGCTATGAAAGGACTAGTGGTTAGTTAATCGCTCTCGTTACGCCCCGTGAGGATGGGATTGGTGGGAGGGAGGACTCAGACTACGAATAGAAATCCATAAATCGATTGAAAGATCAATCTATGAAAACCGTCCGCACCGGGAATTGAACCCGAGACATCCGTAACCGTAGCGACGAAACCAACTGCGCCACGGACGCCGACATATCACATAATTGAAACTTTAGTAAAATAACGACTTCTTTAAACAAAATGGAATCACAATCTTTAAATTGTATGAATAAAATAATTATTGGATGATAAAATGTCTATTTACAAAAAAAAATCCAATACTGTATAATTGGATTAAAAAAAATATCTTTTATAATTTATATGTTTTTGATTGATTTCAAATCATAAGCAGAGAATTATTAAAATATGTTGTGAAAACAAAAATACATTTTGACAATATTAACTGTAATAGTAAGGAAGATTATCACTCTACGCCCTCTCAATCTGTCATAAAGATACGCCGAGGCAACTAAAGGTTTTCGATTGGAGAAACCTTAAGTCTACCTATTGTCCAGTATATGAAAATGCCTTTTCTGTGAGATTAATAAAAGATAATTGTATCATAAAAGTTTATGAATGATATTTAAATAGGCTACCGTTTCTTCACGAAATTATATTTATTCAGTATTAATTTACATATCCATAATGTCACGATAACAATTTTTACGAAAATATAATGGAAATTTGTTGATTTCAAAATCACATTATTTTTACAAGACATAACACTTATGTTTATAAATCGATTATTTATATGAGGCCGGGTGTTGTGTCACGTTTATTTTATATTTGGGCCACCGAACAGACTAAGAAAAACTATGAAAAAAATTGCAAGTTGTGCATTGATGTGCATGGGACATTGTGGCAATCAATGAATACTTGCACGCTCACACCAAGCACTACTGGTGTAATCCAGTGGTTCTTGGTGCGAGAAGACAACTTATGGCTAAGGTGGGCCAAGACACCACACTATTGAAAAAATATTTAACAACTAAATTCTATTTTTTTTTTGTGTATAATCGTTATAAACTGTATATTTGAGTTAGTTCAAGTTCACTCGTGTGCTCGAATGCCTGGAGATGCCGAAAGGCAATGTAACCCGGGTAATAGAAAAAAAAAATACATGGAAATGTACAAAATCTCAGTAATTCAAAAAAAAACTAAAATCTTCTTGATCGTTATCCAAAGCGGATTAATAACGACGGAAGACCTTTTTATACTATAGTGACATGAAATTATTATCCGTCACACTAATGACTTTTATATATATTGGTAAAATAAACTCATTTTTTGTCACACTACAAGTATAACTAGTATAGAGCAAAGTACACTGTTTTTTGGGCGGTGAGAGAAACCAGTACACTTTCATATACATTCAATTCAAATAATATTATTATTTGAAAAAATCCTTTTTGTCCTTAATATTTTTTTAATATTCTGTAAACTCACTTTATAATCATAGATCAGTTGCTTTAAATACCTTCTGATTAACAGTAAAGAATTTGTATAAATTGCCGAGTTCAACTGTATTTTTTCATTTATTAACAACCTCATGCGCTTAGTGAATCTGCCACTAGTCGTATGTATTATATAGGGTGGGATAGCTGACTTAAATGATATTTTAAATGCTCAGTGCTTTTTGGATGTCTTGTTTATAAAAATATAATTCAATTAGCATTCCTGATGTATCTTAATTGGTCAATAAAAGTAACCCCATCCTAATTTCTGGGGTAAGCGGTTTCGATTATTTTAAAAATAGTGAAGAAAAACTATTTATATAGTATAAAAATTTATTCATTATGAATTTATAAAATCATTTCTTACCTCTTACGATTATCAAGCAAAACTATATATATTATTATATATCTATATTTACCTCTTCTAACAAACCAAATCACAGTTATCTAATAACACCGTATGACATATTATATAAACAGATAATTATTTTCTACATGTAAAGTTCAATGTCTCAGATATTAAGAAAATATCATCGTTAATTCTAATGACTAAAATAATGTAAATACCAAATACAAATATTTATTGAATAATAAATGTATTATCAAAATGTTATGCACCTTTTCTCATAATGCGAACGTTGATTCAACACTTGCTATGAAGTTTGTTGGATTTTCGTAAACTAAACACCTGTATATTAATTATATAATATTATAATAATTAATTATAACTTAAGGATTTATACTGTTACTCATCAAAACAACGCATATATATTCCATTAATTTCATACGATAAATAAATATCACGTTTCGTTATGCTGTTAATATTATGTATTATATTAAATTGCAAAACATACGTTAACGCACATAAAATATGTAAGAAATCCACGATCAACATCTTTATTTACAAACGGTATGTTTATTAAAATAACCATATATCAAGAGATTACTTTCTATTACTGGCAGCTTATACAATATTTTGTATTGCATAAATCAAAATGTTTTTTTTTTATTCATTTTGTGTTGTCTAGGATCGTGATAAATGACTTTTATTTTATCACTCGGACGCGAACATCTACGCATATAAATTTAGTTGATGGCATTATTATCAAATCGATCGTTCAATATAATAACGGATATGTTTAGTATAAATTTTTCATTTGTATATTTATTCGAAGTTGATAGTTTATAATTACAAGTTCTAAATTTGATCAATTATGTATTGCGAAATACCTTGTTACTATGTTAATAAAATAAAGCTCGAATTCGGACGGTATTTTTGATGCACATTATTGACGAATAATAAATATGATATAAATTCATAATTGTGAATCTCTTATCAAAAGTTGGCTGTGAAAAATGATATTTAAATCATTCAAAACCAGGAACTTTTGTCTAATAACTGAAAAAGAGGGATCGTATTATGCTATACGCTTGTCATGTAGCCGAGTGACACTTTGGACGTTCGTTTATACGGTTACAGTGTTCACCAGTTGGAGTCCCCGTCTACTCTCTCCTCCATCTACTTTATCTTAAAAACGAGAAGTGGTTAGGGCGATTAGCTAACTAATAGTAATTTTTTAGTCACATGTTTCTTCTTATTCTCTACCAAATAGAGAGCTTGAGCGAGTGAATAGCAGTAGCTTTTCTTACAATTTCCACTGAGATACTTCATTAGGATTCCATATGCTCAACATTAGGAGACGACATGATTGAAAAAATCTTATTCCTAATCCCCTCTTGTATGATGATGTCAATTAATCCAATCTGCTGTGAATTATTCATTTTTGGATTCAAAAAATCTCTTCTACATAAAGTTAAGTATTAAACCATCAACGAGAAAATATTTATAAATTTATGTTAATCTATGTTACTATAATATTTGTACTGGATCGAAAATTGGAATGAAATCGAATTAATCTCTGGCACTTTGTTTTATAATTTTGATTGAATAAAGTAGTTTTCATACTCTCTTTTTAATTGCTTTTTGTGTTTTTATCGGTTTTTTGTTTCAATATTTTCGCTTACCGGTTCGTTCAACGTTTGAGCGTGAAATTTGAAATAACTCAATTATCTATGTCATAGCTATTTATTGTTTTCGTAACTGATAGATACAGTGAATTTTGTTTTTACAATTATCAAAGAATTTCGATACATTGTGTAATTTCGATTTTTTTTTTTTCAAATGTTTTTCAACACTTTCATTGTTATCTGAGCTGATAAGTATGTCACAGTTTTCAAAATAGTTGTACAACCGAAATCGTTAATAATAAAAAAAACTATTGCTATAAAAGGGCTTTACGTGGTATTGGAATGTTGATGAAATCTATTTTAACTCACATCAAAAAAATGCTTAATGAAATACATATTCACCGTGCAACTCTTTCAGTACATATATTATAATTTTGTAACTGTGGAGTTTGGAATTAGAAGTGATTAAAAATATCGTCTTTGTTGATATGTTTTAAAAAGACTCTTAATATATTTTTCTTTAAAGAGTATTTTTTTTTTAATAAATGTAAAATATAGCATAGAAAGCACTTATAAATAAGTCAATAATTTAATAGCCGATCGGAAATATTCTTTAACTTCTTTCCTGATATAAGTTATTTACAAATGATTTTATAATAAAAAGCGTACATAAAACAAAGTAAATAAGTAAAAAGTTTTTATAAGTAATAAAAAGTTTATACTACTTTATGTCATAATCAAAACAAATATTTTCTGACTTTAATCTAAAATAGTAGTTGAATTTGCAATAAAAAACGCCATACTTTTAAACCAAAAAGTCTTGATTGATAAGACAATTGTATGTACTGGAAAAAGTAAATGTTCATTAATTTTTCTGTGTACATATATAACATAACGTGCCAGATTTGATATATAATAATAAATACTGAACTAATAAAATATGTAATATTGAACACGAATCATTTATTTATTTATAAATGCGTATTTTTAGACGGATAATCCACGTTCTGAAAACAAGGCCAAATAGTTTTTAGCAAACCAATCCGTGCGTAAGTCGACAGGGAGACTAATAGGATTATAGAGCTTACAGATTTTGATTCTAAGTCAAAATTTGTAAAACCCATTCGGAGCAGATTATGCAAATGAAACATGGAGAGCGTTTTGTAAGTTTTGTCACAGCAATGGTACTGACACGTCTTAAAATCTATGCCACGAGACTAAAATGGCTTAGTTATAAAATAAATTATTAAGTATATTCCAAGCCGAAATGGAAATGAAAAATTCGTTATTTCAAAAAGTCACTCTTAGCCACATTTTAATCAAACTACACTTTTTGCCAAATAAGAATCATTTCTAATGTTACACAATGTAATTTTTTAAATTGTGAGTATTCCTGATTTTGGTGGTATGTACCAAATATTGAAAATAAACACTGATTTTAAATATCTTGTCCAATTCCATTGAGGGAAAGGAAGGATAGAACACGGAGCTAGGAATGGACTAGTAGATAGGTAACTCTTTACAGTCTCAATTTTTGAAACTATAATGGTAATTAAGAAGGGAATCCGTGTTTTTAGTATTCACATAATTAATAATTTTATTGAAAGACCAATATTTTTAAATGATCGTTCGTCTATTTGAACACTTTGGCACCCAACTGAGTAGCACGAAACCTCTATAAAGTTACCACTATACTATATTTTTTTGCACATTTAAATAGAATAAACGATATTTAGATTTTTTTACTTTACCATTTAGTCTGATTAACTAGTTCAACTTTCGTTAATACTGCCTTATTTGACGTGTGCACTATTTATAACTAAACTAATTCATACTTCTCAGATCTATATAGTTTGAGTGAAGATACAATAAAACAAAAACATTTCTTAGAATATGACAAGTGTATGGGTTTATCTGATAAAAGTAGTATATTTCAATTGAGACAAATAAACAATTTACCTTAGCACATTTAACTATGTCGTAAATATTATGTTTATAATATTTACAAATGTTGATATAGTAATAAAATGATGTATAAATGAAATTTAAAAAAAATCGGCGTCCGTGACGCAGTTGGTAGCGTCGCTGGCTACGGTTACGGATGTCTCGGGTACGATTCCCGGTGCTGACGGTTTTCATAGATTGATCTTTCAATCGATTTATGGATTTCTGTTCGTAGTCTGAGTCCACCCTCCCTCCCACCCATCCCATCCTCACGGGGCGTAGCGAGAGCGATTAGCTAACCACTAGTTCTCTCATAGCCCTATCCTTCTATCCCTACTCTCTTTGGAAAAAAAGAGCGGTTGAGCAACTGAGTAACAAGCAGTTCTCGTAGAAAAAGTCTGTTAAGATACCTCCATTAGGCGACCATATGCTCCACATTGGGAGCGGATATGGAAAAAAATGAACTTATTCATTAAACATGTGACATAATAGGTATACTTTATTACTGTTTACAGAGTTTACTGAAAGTAAGTTAACAACTTGTACAAAACACCATTAGGTGATTTTGATATAAATATAAGAGATAAGTAACTCTTTATTCTGAATGTCTTGAAGACTGATTGCGTATTCAGATAGCGTAGCGTCAAGTAGACGCAGGTTAACAACAGGTAGGTATTTTTTTCATTATTACTTTGTGAGAAAGTTCACATCTCCCGGTAAATTGTTAAATATCAGTTTGAAGACAAACAAAGGGCAGATAAAGATAAAACGTACAACAATATGAATATGAAAAGTTATCAGAATTGCATAGCAATATTAATTAAATGATTCTACTCTTCATCCGTAATATTCATTAAAATCTAATAAAATATTGCATATTTTATTTCTACATAAAATTCTATGGCACACCCCTCCTTTGAGCTTTTACAATGATGAGATATTCTTTAATTTTTTTTTAATCCTGTTTAAACCTCGAGAAGAAGAGGAATTACTAACATTCATACCAAATATCCCGTTGTTACAAGTGTTCCGCAAGGAGAGATTCACGTGTTTCTTTATAAGATGGTTATTGACGTATTCAAATATTACTCTTCTCCAAAGGTTTCTTGACCTAACTATAAAACTAGTAATGACAATATATATATAGATAGATGCCTGCAAATTGTACGACGAATGTAATCTTGTTTGAGGATTTTCCTCCGTATATGGCTGACCAATTGCTGGTGTAACTGCCACAGGCTTTGCGTGTCATTTTAACAATTCGTCTGAGCCATTTTTTATCATTACGCTACCAATTTTTAATTCGCATATTTATAGTTAAACGATATTTTTATTGATTGAACTCTTATAACAATTCGATAATGTATATTTGGAATGTTTGACACTTTAATTTACTGTGAAAGAAGGTAAATTGAAATTTTAAGGTCCACTTTTCAAATTCATTCAAAGTCAAAGTTACTCGATTTGTGGTCGAGAGCTGAGAGAAGTATTACCATAACGATCGTTTCATCTCGTACAGATGAAAAAATAAACCTTAGAAGAAAACTTATCGCGTTAATAATCGTTTATTCTTGGCGAAGCATTCAATTAAATACGTTAACTTTGCATAACTGATTAAACATAATTTTTTTTAATCGATGTGATGATGTTTTTTTATGAATGATTTCTTTATTTCACCATAAATTACATCCAAGAGCCGAGTACCGATTGGTCAAAAGGTTGAATTATTTTTTTACCTACATGGCATAATATTTATATATATATGTGTGTGTGTGTGTATGTTTAGTATAATTTAAGCTACTCTAAGGATTAGATAAGTAAAAGTTAAGACGGATGTATCATATCAAAGATGGGGGAACCTGTGACTGTATAGTCTAAAGGTCTGAGCCTTACTCAAATGCAGCTTTTTACTGAATCCAAATTTATCTTTTCATTGTTTTCATTCGTTTAAAAAATAAGATACATACATCTTTAAGTATATTTTAATGAAATTTCTTAACTGCGGCCTTACTAGTTTATAGGTATAAAAAAATCCTAGCGATCTTTTCTCATATGAATGTAGAATCTCTGTTTAGTACAGAGATTCAACCATCAACCACATAGTCAGGTTTTCGTTGGCATTCTATGACCTGTCACATAATTAAGTCAAGGCCGTTATTGAGTTCGATAGATTCATAAAAAAAAATGTCGTCATAATAACAGTCAGCCCATACAATGAAGTACATCAGTAAAAATAATCGCCTTTAAATTTACCAAGAAGAGTTGTCTATGCATTGGTTATACTATCGTCATACAGAAACACATAAGCATCGACTTCCCAAATGAATGATATTACTATTTGGCTAGTATGAATGAGCCAATTTGCATGCAGCCATCCTAACCTGCCCACCGTTGTGGTGATGTCTGTAATCCAATCGACGGCTCCAGAGAATATTACTCCATGCAGTAGTTGCCAATATTTTATTGATAAGAAAAGTCTTATAGAACCCAAATCATAAAATCGCGGTACTTTCAAATGGTTGCTTGAAGTTTATATCCCCAAAAGCTATACATCGTTTATTACATGTTACTTTTGGTTTTAAAGATGATAAATTCTAGATGATATTATTAAAAAAACTTATCCTACTATATATGTTATGAATTTAGTATTTTATTGAAACTAAATACATATTCACTTTCTTTCCATTCTTTAAGATATAAAGATAGCACGATAATGCTATAATCGTATTTCTTTTAAGACGAAAAGCCTGGTTATTGTCATGTATTGTGTTATAATATAGATATTATTTAAAATAAAGATAATGCAACATGTCAGGAACAATGCTACTAAATTGAAATATAATGATTGTCTTTTGTTTTTTACTACGAATGCGAATGAAGTTTTCATTGAAATGCTTTAGGTAGTTATAATAATAAATTTGAATTCAAAAAGTTTTAAATACATGACGATATGATTAAGTCAACTAGCCTTACTTGTGACACCAATCTATTAAAGTCTTAGTTCAAGAACTTTACAAAACAGTAACACAATTTGTATAATAGAATTAAATAACAATCATTTACTTCGTGTAGGAGGTTGCCAGTCACTGGAAAGTAAATGCATGCCGTTAGTAGAAGAGCTTGTGGAAAATTGAGTGGATGTACGCAGACAAGATGGGATTCAATTCGCGAATCAATCAAACTTCACGGAAGATGACAGAGAAACGATGAATTTATTATGTTTCCTCTGAAACTCGTGAGCCATATACCTACCTGTTATTCGTGTCTTGATGAAATTCTACATCGTGGATAGGTCAAAATATCGGTTCGCTTGTTTACTTAATCTGACACCGTTATTCTGCAAGTGTTTTCATCACTCGTACAACAATCAAAATACGTAAGATATGCACGTGGTAAATTATTTCCCATTTCATCTAGTTTCGGAATATTTATTTGTCATTTTATTTCCCTAAATCGTAAGAAAAAATCATTTTCGTATCACAAAAGTGAAATTTTGCTACAATACCTTTAGTCAATTTTCATAAAATGGGGTTGGTCAATTGTTTTGATTTCTCTCGTTGGCTTACATTACAGTACTAGTGCCGTAACTAATTGGTGCGTACGGCATCAATGAAAGAGGGGGCTGTGGAGTGTATACGTATCATAGTAAACACTCTGCTCTAAATCCCATAACCTAATCATTGTAATGTGTCTTTCAATACAATTGTATACACAAATAAAGCAATTTCTATTAGCTTTTATCAAATGATTCGATAGTTTTACAACATTTTATCTGCCTATTAATAATGAATAATATCATCAAATACTATTAGAATACTTTATCTGTTCATAATATTTCACATTTATTTTCTTTAAATTATGATTTAACACCGATTATGAAAAGTAATAAACAGGATTTACATTCCTTGATTTCTCATATTAAGCTTCGTTAGATTGTTTTGGTTACAAACATAAATGTTAACTCAGTTCGAGTCCATTCGTGTGCTCGAATGCCTGAAGATGCCGAAAGGCGAAACCCGGGTCGTTAGTGACAAAATACATGGAAGTGTACAAAATCTCAATAATCCAAATTTAATATTGAAATTCCATCAAGCACCCTCAGTCGATGTCTTAAATTATAAATGTTAATATTTCTCATCACTTTCTTCCATATTTTTGCGTTCCATCAAAATTCATAAACTATTTTAGAGTGAAATTTATGTTTTTACGTTATTGCGTGGATTTACATTTACAGATTTACATAGAAATCTTCTCTTTTGGATTCATTGCAGTCTTATAAAAATAATCTTTAAACATGTTTAAATTGACCTTACATAAAAATAATAACGGCCATTTAATTAGTGTAAATGCCATGTTTCATATTATTTTGAGAACTTTATTATTTCCATGATATAAAAATAGCAATAATGTGGAATATCAAAAACCAGTTTATTATGTTAACAAACTCTATTATATACATATGATAATTTATTCTTGATAGTGAAAGAAATACTTAAAGTTTTGCAACAAATTATTTAAATTTTTTTATTCCACCTACCAATTAAATGGATTGTTAAAGATTCGCATATCTTTCATAATCAACAAAAATGTTTACAATGGAAAAAATGTCCTGTTGATGAAAAGTAAAGTCTCACGCAAAAAATTACTATAGAATTAAAAAAAATTAGCAGTTGGCGAATGTTTCGTCTAATAATATTTTAATAAATAAACAATACATTTTACTGAATTGTATAATACTTTTTAGGCTATCATATTTTTTTTCATTTTTCAATTTTTAACATATTACTTTATGATACTACAAAAAACAAAAACATTTCCCAAATGTAAATATGGGAAAAAATGTTTTTTAAATAATAATTCGTGAGAGGGATGTTTATGTCCGAAATTGAATTACGCCGAGAAGCATATGAAATGGTAGAGAATGCACTAAACATCACTTCTTTCATCTGTCTAGACTCTAGATTATAGAGGTAGAATAATGAATATCATGAAGCTTCTGTTCCTATATTGCCATTTACCACAACACCTTTACCTGGCTTTAGAAATCACTTAGAGTTGGCCAATTTTCAAACGAGTTAATAGTCGGTTAATAAACTGTCTAAATATTGTTTTCATGGAGAGCTAAACTTAAAATTACAGTTGGAACTCTACCTAACTAAAAAAATAATTGTTTTATATACATTTAATATTAAATGATACCTACTTAAAATGTTTTAGATGAGGTGTACCTAGTTTGTTGGTGCAAGAAATCAGGTAGGACACGCCACTTACATAAACATATATTTTAGGTGTCACTATTTCGACAGGTGTTGTCCTCAAGTAATAATATATATGACATAAGAACAGAGAGTGAGCCTGTTCGTCTAGACCAGTTTTGGTTAATGATTACACTGTAATCATTTTAAATGGGACCAGAGCTCGTGAAGCTTTTGAATAATACGATTATTCAAAATATCAGGCATACAATGAAAAATATTTAGCAGAAACGTGTGTGGCTTCCTAAATACTTCCTTATAAATAATAAATCTTTTATCGATACTTCTTCGAATCTATATTAATGTTTGAAAGCATATGTAAGTAAATATTTTCATACTAAAAAATAAGTAAAGCATTTTTTTCCTGTAGGTGAATGGTCAAGGCTTTTGGGCTTACTTCCATCTCAGTTAAGGAATAACTGGTTTGAATCCCGGAATGTTACTTGTCGTACATTCATTTTTTAATGTTGAATAGTGTTTGATGTTTTTTTATATTTTATTATTATCAGTCTATATTATATCACATCTACTAGCAGGTGCAAATAATAATTGTAACTATTTAAAATAGTCAAAATTTTATTTTAAACTTACTCAAAAAATACGAAAATGGTTTAATGATTGGATATCATTTTAAAGACGACAGAGCAGGTCTCGGCCAAATGATGTAAATTAAAATAATAAATTGACCACTTTTCGGAGGGTTTTGGTATAAAAATTCTGACCTGGCCATTTGATATAAGCCACTATTATATCGAAAACCCCTTCGTATAATCCCGTATCTTCAAACGTGAGAAATTACCGGAGTGCGTTTCAAAGATTCATAACGCAAATCACCATAATATAATGTTTTTGATAAAAACAGTTTATACTCTCTCCTGAACAATTTCAATTTTGAGGGTGACATCAATCTGCCAAACCACCATCGATCTTATCTTAAGATAAATGGCGAAATTTTGAGAAAAAAATATTCATTCGATGCATGCGAAATTATTACTAACGAGGATGCTTATTACATCGTTCTTTTGCGTAAATTTATTTAATACCATTATAAAGAACCAAAATAAAACTTTGCCGTGTATGGCCTATTAATGTATTGCGCTTGTTTGATCAGCATGTATAATTGATTTTTTCATTTGAGTTATGAGCTATCATAGTTTTTATTTTATTAATCGTCTGTATGTGATTTTTTGTAACACAAACGGTCAAACTGGATATGGTTGCGGTTTTGTATTCAGCTTTGACCAAGTATGTATTATAATATTCAAAAAAACTCTTCCAACAACTTTGTTTTGAGCAGGCAAATCATATCACTTTACAGCATAATAAATTCTATTGACAATATAATAAGCTGCTATTTGATTGTATACTGCTTTTTTTGTATATTATAGTACAGTTTTAAATGTACGTTACATAATAATCTTCTACGTAACAATGAAACAGGAGTTTCGTGAAAAAATCAATAGTAATAACTTTTTGAATTGTTTTATGATGATGTATTAATTAAAATGGAATATAAGCTGCAAATCCAACCTAAGTAATGTTGTTTTATATTTATTACTATGATTCAAAAGAATATCTTCAAACTAATCAATTACCGACTATTTTTTTAATATACCACCGATAAAATCACAGTTAATTTTCATAATTCAGAATGCAGCGTATGACGTTAGTATACGCATAAATTTGACTTTGCCTAATAAGAAAGAGGCATATTCTCAATAAATCTTTTTCCATTGAAAAATAGTCAATAAATGTTTCACCGTATTACAAAAGTTCGAGCAAGATCTTTCGCCGGTTTTTGATTTCGAATTTGGAACGGTGTAAGGTATAACAAAGTTTCAAGTTTATTTTAAAATATCAGTTTAAATGAAAGTATTTAACCATTTTCATTCTGAGGTTAGTTTGTATAGATACCTATTAAAACCTTCTTCGGCTAAACGTTCGCATCCATTGCATGGAGATAGCGAATCTCAAACAATTAATGAACGATACCGTTATACCAGGGTCAAGACAGCTAACATAAAGGAACAGTGGGGTGTTCAAAAATATTTGTCGATTGGATATTTTCCCAATATTACTTCAACTTCAACTTTAATATCATAACCTTATTTTGAATCTATAAAATTGGTAAGAATTTTTACGAGTTGGTCATTTACATCAGCACTTCCCAAAATGTTTTATTCCACAGCCAATAAAATTTGCAAGAAATAAACCACGGCCCCCTACCCAGACAATTTAAATAATTTTGTTGTCAAAAACTATATTTGACATTCTATATGTATATACATAAACCTGAATTCTACAATCGCCCCATAGGATTTTTTTTTATTAAATCATGAAAAATATCTTCTTATAAAACAAATATATACATATTTAAAAGGAAAAAAATTAATGACGTGTAGCTTGTAGCTCTACTGAAACATTTTACGGCGCACCGTAAAAGCCCTGTGGCCTACCAGGGGGCAGCAACCCATAGTTTGTGAAGCACTGATTTACGTAAACAAATCTCAAATTTTACAAAAATAGTTTAAAATTTCAAACTTTAAACTAAGTAGGGAACACTCCTTCAATGTCCCAATATTCAATAATTACAGATCGTTAATGGGTTTACACAATTAAGACACCTGTTATCTGAAAATGAATGGTATTGGATATATAAATATATTTTAAATAAAACCACAATAGCGATACAACGCGAAAAATACAAATAGATGTAAAATTAAGAAAGTAATCGCAAAAAAATACGTTTCTCTCTAAAAATGTTCAAGAGTCAAAAGTGAATTAAAAGTTTCTAGACTTAAGTTTATATAATCATTAACCTAACACCACTGTGCTAAAACATTAGCCATGTGAGTTTATTTTATAGGATAATGGCAAACAAAACACTATGCAAGTAACGTTTACCGACTCGTAAGAGAAAATGCCACGCGAAAGACAAACAATGTCGGCATTCTATAAAGAATACCGGTACTCGATTGTACATAGTCAACTTGTTTGCGTTTAACAAAATTACTGTAAATTAAACCTTTTAAGCACATTTTATGCTATAATCTAAAGAACACAGTTTTATAACTACGACAGTATGCGTTCAGTATTTAGATGTAACAATGTTTCTACAGTTAGTATATTAGGTTGTCAAACGAAAATTGTAATTATCTAGTTTTCAGTTAATAATATAACTCTACATAATATCTACATAATATGTCAAAACCATTTCGATTTCAAAGAATGGTCACATAATAAGACTTCGATACGAAATCGGTCCCGTTCTGGCTAGTTCAATTACCCGTGCGAAATTTGTAATTAAAATGCCATTTTATAATTGATATATTATCACCTAGTATCTGAGATAATTTTCATCGCATCGTGGTACACATGATTTTATAGTGATTGTGTTCTCTTAAGTATTAAATAAAAAAAAAATTAATTAACATTATATCAAACGACAAATAATTAAAAAAACCGTGGTTTTGTTTTGTTTTGAAAAAATAATTGCAATTTATTTAACTCTAGCCTAAATTACAATAAATACAGATACAAAAAAGGGTGAATATACCTACACGAAGCATTTTGAAATAAAATTCCATGTAATTTTTTCTTACGCTTGATTGAAGAAAGAACAAGTTTTATCTTCTATATCCCCCTAGAAAAAGTTTTCTGCACTCTTCTTAACGCAACACGAATTAATCTGTATCCATAATTTAATTTAAACTATTGAACATTTTATGGATTTCGTATATTCGTATTGAAATCAGTAGTTGGAGAAGATTTTATTTTTATGAAAAACATTCTGTTTTTTGTCTTAATTATGTTTACTTCTAAAAACATTAAACTAGCTATGCTATTTTAAATTAATAAATAAGATTATGCAAAAGTTTCGTATTAAAATGTACCTAGAAGGTTTTGTATCACTAAGATGCCACATGTAACGGGAAATGCTGCATTCTAAACAGTGAAGATATAAATTGTTAGATGTTATATGTATGATATGCCTTACAGGTGCATCATGAGATATTTATCTCCAAGATTACTCACAATAACCCGGTACTGATAATTCGAAACAACAAAATGCCCGACAAAGCTCCGAACAGTGTACACAACAGTAATTTTAAAATGAATTATTACTTTCTGTATTTTCAATATATATAATGTTATACTTTTCTCCTAGCTGTCTTATGACAAGACAAAACTAGCTATTATTATAATTTTTGAATCAAAATTTAATAATGCAATACGTTCTAAAATCTAACTGTCAATTCTTGGTAGAAGATATTTATATTTATACGAATAAAAATATATCTGTAATCCATAATTTAACATCAGTTGTGAATAGTCGCTTACTGAACGAAGCCTGTTCTACTCATATTATAAAATTGCTTAATAAGCACTGTACATTGTGTTTTATTTGTATAAATATTACAACCGTTTCCAAATTGAAAGCAGTAAAAAAATATTTATTCTTAGTGTAAAATTATGTAAATATACAAGGTATTCTATGTAATAATTAATAATAATCAATTAAGTAATTTCATAAATGAAAATATTTTATGTAAAATATTTATATTTTACACAAACTATTTTCACTTACGGCATTTGTGTGCGTATGTATATGTTTTTGAAAATATTTTTTTACTTCTTACATTATTTCACTACATAGCCAGAAGACACATATTTTTTTATCAGATCGATAGATTTATTAGATTATTATCCTTGATCGTCAGTTAAAAAAAGCGTTACACCAGAAATAGGTTAATAGTATGCAAAATATTGATTTTACACAGAATTAACATATTTACATGCAAACTTGGGATATTCATAAATTACAAATTTAAATTAAGAATATAAAGTAAACTTTTAAGTAAATTATTTAGTTTATAGAAATAAACAATAGTGAATAAAATTGAATAATGGTAGTCAATTGTTTGAATTATTAAATTGTTATATTGTTTACAATAAAATAATTATACCCGGTAACAGAATATTTTGTATGTTATCTGGTTCAAGAAGTTCTACTGCAGTGCAATGTAAAACAAGATAGATAGTGGCGGAAGAAAAAGTATAATAAAAAAAGTAAAATATCCCATAGTGTTTTCGCAAAAAACAAATGAGTCAAACAATACAACGAATTAGCGGCGAGTCAAATCGGTTTTGGCCAAACGAAGAATTCGTGCATGACGTTATGAAATTGAAAGTTTATCTATCTTCGACATATTCTGAATAAAATAATCACTAGATAACATTAATTCCGTCAGTGAAATGGGAACATTTCCTCTTTAATTTTTTACTCGACAAATGAAATTTTATTTAACTCAAATATTCCTGTAAATTTATTACGACCAATTGTCTGTGAGCTGTGAACAGTGGTTATCTAAATATATTTACAATTTAATATCTTATGAGCAAAGAGGATCTTTGAGTTACTGTGGCTAGGAAAAATAACGAAATAATGACAAATTGGTTACTTGGTTATTCGAATAGTTAAATAAAGTAAAAATTGGTGGAATTATGCATTCTTTAGTTTTCTTTAATTTAAAATCAAAAGAATGTAGATTGAAAACAATTAAAAGTTTAATGTTTTAATACGAGACAAAACGCATTTGTGAAAGCAGTCCTCGCATTCTTAGTTAAATAAACTGTATTTATTTTCATGTGAACAAATTTCATGTGTACTGTTAAATAAGCTTTATGCGTTGATGTATTTTGCTGCGCCTGGAAGAGATTTTTACCATTACTTATTTGCATTATGAAAAAACATATATAAGTTATTTTAGAAAAAATTGTGTAACATTGATTGAGTGAAATGTTTTCTTTGGAAGAAGATGATGTTTTATAACAAAAAAATATTTAAAATTATATAGCACATAGTATGCTTGTAAGAAACGTAACAATATACACGTGGTTTTATAATATTATTTTTTAAAGTTTTCTTGGCTTTCATTGTTTCCAGTGCTTACTGGAATATTAATATATATTACATCAGAAAATGCTGCAAATTTTCATACAACAAATATTCCATACATAGTAAGTATAATGGTAACATGTATTACTAATTATGAATATCAGTTTCAGTAGCAAAAAGTCACTAGGGTTAAATAATGTCCTTATGCTTACCTATTTATTGTAACAAAACTGCAATGCTGAAGTTATATATCTTAATTCCAATGCATTACAATTAGAGTATCCAATCCCGAACCCTTTTTATGATCCCGGGATTTAGATTTTCTCAATCCCGGGATTAGTCATAGAGTGTAATTTCATGTGTTAAATTGTGCATTTAAAATTTAATTTGCGTCGATTGGAATGTGCATATGATTTAATATTTTCTTGGGCATTGGAATGGTTTTCTCTATTGATTTTGAATCAGATAGTTATTTACAAAAAAAAAAGAAATTTAAAAAACATAATGAACAAAATAATTTTATGTTTTATTTCATTTATTGCATTTTTAAGATAGGTTTTACCAGGCGGTAACCAAAAAGAGGACATGTAATTTAATTCGACTTTAAAATACTGTCCTTCATCCATTTAAGAAGCGGTCCTAATTTGTCCTCCATTTCAAATTGGTTAAGAACGGCTGTTACGAAATATGACCACAATACATTTATATTAATTATATAAGTATTATAAAAAAAGCGTACATGAAGAAACCGAGGTACAGGTTGTAGTTATTTAGGAAGTTTTAATTTAATATTTGCATTATTTTTTAGCATTTACGGTCAATCCCGAAATCCCGGGATAGAAATTTAGACAATCCCGCGATTACGGGATTGGAGGCCCTAATTGCAATATTGTAGCGACATCAATTCATCGTTCGATTGTAAGCATGATACGATAAGATTATTTTAAATTCAATGAGGCATACAATTGAAATTTGTCTCCTCTGAATGATAATTCTAAAATGATAAATTTAATTATTTGAAATAAATAATGTTATAAAATTGCAAAATCAGAAAATTACCCTCAATAAATATAAGAGCCATTTATCGTTTATTATATCACAGTAACCTAAGCAGCGTAACTAGAGGATGCATACACCCGCAATGACTCGAGTATACGAGAAGAAAATCTTTATAGATGTTTTTCGCCGTTTTTATTTCTACACCATATCTATGGATTATTTAATGCACAATTTGTTTTTATTAATCTTTACTTAATGCCTACCGTATCATTGAATCGCCAACTTCCTCTTTATAAAATACTGCATACAAAAAACGGTTTTTCAAACCATTCCCCTTTCCAATATTCAACTTTTGAACCCCTAATGGAGTAGAAGTCTGAACTTGCTGAAATTTTATAAAATTACCAATTCGAAACCGAAATCTTTAGGCCCGATTCCGAGTCTCAATATCGTACTTGTTACCCAAACCCAACAAGAAGTATAGATTTATTTTCTTCAACCCAAAAACTGCCCGATTTTTTTCAATACATAAATTCATTTAAAATGTTCAAGCATTAAATTCCATAAATGTATGCCTTTTAAAAGTTGTCAAATTCCACTTTTATTTTTATTATCAAAAAGACAATAAAGATTTTCTTGAGATTTGTCGCCGCATTACCGATTACGTATCACCATTATAAAGCCGAATTTTCCACAACGAAAAATGTCAGACACAGTCATAGCGTGACAGATCGTAAAGAAGTCGTCCCCGTGAGATACATGACATGTATGATTTATTACACTTTCATGATTATTAGGCACGAATTGCAAGAGTATAATTTGCAAACACTCACACGGAACAATCTTTCGCAATAATGGAATGTCGTGAACGCAAGACATGAACGGATTCTATCATAAATAGTATTTTTATGCATTAACCCTAGCAAAATCGTGAAATAAATATGACAGTATAAAACTCTTATATGTATCTGTACCCATTACTCTCTGAATGTTTTTTTTTTTGAGAAAATATTCCAAGCTGCTGGACACACATCACGGTGTTTCTGTTTTATTTTATAAATATTCGATCTGATTACAAAATAAAAATTTTAATATAAATTTTCGAATTATTATTCAGACAAAAACAAATTAACAGCAGCAAAACCTTTATGTAACGGACTAATGTGGGTGAGGTGGTATCCGTTGATACGGAAAGTCCGTCATATAAACAATTAGAATTTCTTCGTCCGCTGTTTTATAGATTGAAATAATAAACAAAGCTACACATTTATAAGAAAAGGTCAATAAAGTTTACATAAAAGAATTAAAAGTTTTTTTATTAAAAATGGATTAAAGTCACACTTTTTCATGTGTGGGTGGGATGTGGTTTAGTGCATTAAAATTATCGGCCAGCGCTCGTTAAACCGTCGCAACTGTATTGTCACATGCTTATCATACGCAAAACAACTTGTCAAACCTATAACATAATGACTTGTAATGTTAAATTTGGATTCAGGCATTCGAGCACACGAATGGACTCGAACTGAGAGACAGTAAACAGTGTCTAACGCTTATATAGAAGATACAAATGCGACAAATATCATTTACGAGGCAATACATTATACGTCTGAGAGCCACACCGATACCTGAGTTAAAATTTCGGAAATCGTCCTAATCCTTATTTTGTAAACACCATATTACCAGAGTGGCGATTGCCGAAGGCGTTGCCGCTTTTCAACTTCTTTTAGAAATACCAGTGATTTTACAATTATAATAGTATTGTGGGTTTTGACAGGATGTAATTCGACGAATGGGTAAATATATACAATCATTCCACATTTAGTGAAATCTGTTAGGTGTTTCAACGTATCGGATATAATAGCGGAGAATTAGGAAGGTTCAGCTGCTCATTCAAGATTGGTAAGGAGTATAACTGGCCTCTATTAATTTCTAAAATTTCCTGATAAAATAATTTATGATCCCCCATGTTTTTATGCAACAGTTTAACCCCATCATCCGCATTAAACGTATGGTTCTCCATTAGCAAGTGATTTGCGAATGTCGAAGTTTCTTTTTTAATCTAAAGGCAGCTAAATGTTCTGATACCCTTATATCTAATGTACGTGTGGTTTTACCCACATAGAAATGTTGGCAATCATTGCATTGTAATTTATAAATACCAGATTTGTTCTTAAAGTTTACTCTATCTTTATTGTTAATAAGTAATTTGCCTAGAGAGTTTTTGCAATAGAACGCCGGTCTAACACTATCAGCGAGTTGTTTTTTAATTTTAAAGCTTGTGCAACCTAAATAACTTATTCTATGCCAGATTCTAGGGCGGTCTATGTCTTTAGACAAGTTCCCGAAATATAGCATCTTTTCTGCTAATTTACGTTGTTTTTTTGATACAAGACTATCTATAAGAGACGCCTCATAGCCATTATTAATGGCAATTTGTTTAATAATGTTTAGTTCGTTTTCAAAATTAAATTTATTTAGAGAGGTATAGTGACTAATCTGTGAACCTGAGAATGGAAAGCAGCCAATTTATATGAGAAAGGATGGTCTGACTTAAAATGGATCGTGGCTTCTGAAAACGTCTGTTTTCGGTAAATTTTAAATTCTTGTAATGTTTTAACTTTTGTTTTAACTTGTAATGTTTTAACTTTCAATTCTTGGTGGAAAGGAATTATGTTGAAAAAAATAAAACACAATTTGTTTTGTACTACTTCCACCAAAAATGTGGAAGCAGTATAAAACAAATTGAGTTTTTTTTTAAATAACATCATGATTGAAAATTTTTAAAATTAGTACCCTAAGTCCCAAGTCCGTCATATTCAGGTGTTAATCTATATTTATGATACACCAAATATGTATATAATTGAAAAAGCATTATGCCGAATAAAATTGTCTTAATTCATTTTGGAATTTAAATTTACAACATTTTAAAAGACAGTTCAAAAATTGAACGAGCCCAATAATTAATCGCCTATTCGTTCATAAAAAATATAAAACATATTGGTATTAATAGTTTACCATGCGGACAGATTTTTTTTATGTTAATCAGTTAATATTTGAAACCCTCAAAAATAAGGATTTCTTTTCAAGGACCCTTTTCATATCGAAAGGGTGCATTCAAGAAACTTTGATTACATATAAATACTTAAAATATATATGCATTATTTTGTAAATTAGTGTAATGAAAATAAAATTAGATTCAGTCAATAGGCCGCACTTGAACACCGAGAAGACCGAAAGTTTCTCAACTCTACACTACAATAAAATCATACAAAAGGAATTTTACCAACACTTACCACGTTCTTCGACTTCATCAGATAGAAATCAAGCATTACAGAGATAATTAAATATTATATTTTTACATATATTGAATCATATGATTATTACTATACCAAACGTACAAATAATTTAAATATATTTTTTTCCTGGAAATTGCATGTTTCATAATGTGACATTTTACATAATATGACTGCACATACTGGTTATCATTTATTTTTCTTTTCAGATTTTTTATTTTTTTGTGGAACTGATTTAGGATAATGTTGACATTTAAAGTATGAATATAATACATAATTTATTACATTCATAGAAAAGTTACTTATTATTTTTATATTACAGCAATGTTCATGTAGCTCCCGGGATTTATTCATGAATTCTTAAGTGCTTTGCAGTTGGCTGAGCACTTTTTCCTTCAAGACGAGCTGTAAAAAAACAACTGCCATCTCGTTCGGAGTAATTAAGATTCAGCATTTATGGGATCTTTTACTTGAAAATTGTTCAATCCCGGTGGTATCTCACAATCTCTTTCAAATGAGATTCTTTTATAATTTCAAAATTCTTTCTTATATTTCCTCTTATAATTAATTCATAAATAGTTACAGACTCTCACCTTTAATATTTAATTAAGTAAATAAATATATTACATTAAATTTAAAAACAAAAAAAATTCATTTCACTATTTCGATCAAATGTATGAATTTTATAAATCGATATCGAATCCATGTATGCATAACCAGTCTTGGTTGCTTGAAAAATGAATAATAATAATTATTTCAATGAATTATCATTGTACTTTTAGTACACGTATGAAAATCATCTTTTAAATTAAAAATTCAAATATTTGTTTGACTTTTCTATCAAAAGAACTTTATATTAGTGTTTTTAAAAGTTAGTATATTTATTAACATTGTTTAATTTCCAATATAAAACGATATTTTAATTTCACCCAAATTATCGTGTGATAAGTTTAACCCATTCGAATCACATACTGTAAGCGGGCCATTAATTCGATTAGTAATTATTTATAGTACTAAAGTAACATTGACTCTATCCCTTAGTATTAAAAAACGTTGCTATTAAATAAAAAAATCTCAATTTTTCGTAATACAATCAAAAAAGCCTCCGGACTTGGGTCTTATTACACTGTTTATACCGCATGAAAAGAAGGTTTTTTTTCAAATTTAAAACCAACTTGCTGTGTTGTTCAGATTACTTTTTAACAAATATTAAATTTCAGATTAATATGGTGTCATGTTGCAAATTTATGGTTTTGTGAAGCCTTAATTATCTGCCACTATTTTTTCGAATTTGAAAATTTGAATTTAAGATAACTTGAGAAAATAAATAATTATAATATCTTGACATAATCTTCTACATTTATCAATACTTTGGAAAATATTGATTTTATGTCGATTATTTCGTCAAAATAAAAAAATATTTTTCACTCATAAGGTCTCTTTCGATATGCATCCGTTAGTTTACCTTGTCGGCTTGCGTGGTGTAACGGTAAGAGCTTTAATTACTTTTGCGACCGGATAGTACCGGGTTCAAGTTCCGGCAAAGTCAGTGTGTTTCAATTTAGCATCTGAGATTTTGGGATTAATATTCTTAATTTATCTATCCCATATGATTTAAAAAAATCAAAATGTCTAACACATAGGCAATTATAATAGCTTTAAGCTTAAATACTAAATATTTTTAATTAAATATACGTAAAAAAATCTGATAAAAATAAAATAATAATAAACATACCATATTGTATAATTCCTATATTTCTTGCAGAGACTTTTTCATTTAACCTTATTACTAGATTATAAAAAAATAAAAACTTTCAGCATGTATTATTGAAAACACACGTGAGATGATATTTCCATCATATGTATATAACATAACTTGTTTTTATTTTCATAATTTTCACATCATTAAACAATATTTGTTATAGTTTTTATATACTTCATATATTATTCTATCGATTTAAGCAGATCGCTTCAGAACCTTAATATACTTTTCCTTAGAATACAAAAAATTCCTTAGAATACTCCAAAATTTCGTTTTAATTTATACATATGGAGACATGAACTTAGACGAAATAAATTACTTATTTATAATTATCCTATGTTCGTACATATTACAACTGAAAAAATTGGATTTGAATGTATAATAAATATAAAATAGAAAATGCAAAGTACCCACCGATTTTTATTATGAATTCATTGTGATATTTTTTTGAATATTTAGCGCTAAGTGAATATTCATTTAATAATAAAAACACGTTTTAATATCTTTGTAACTCGTTAAATGATTACAAAAATGAAAAGTAGCTGGCCTTAAATAATCCACTGAGAATCAAAGATCTGATTTGAAGATAAAAAACCATTTTTATTAGCGATAATAACATAAGTAAACAACGACTGGCCAAATGCCCAACTAAAAAAATGTGCCAATGATCTCAATAAAAATAAATGCAATATTTGGAATCGGTTACGCGTACTTTAGCACGGCTTGCTCTGTGACTAATATCACGATAAATATTTCCAAAATAATTGAATTAGTCCCGCTTTTTATTGGGCTCTTTGAAAAGTGAGATCGATTTTAGATTCGATCTTAAAATGTTCTTGCTTAAAGATAACTTGTGCCACCGATAGATTAAATTTGGCTGCCTGATTTAATGAAAATCGTGCTCTCGGTATTAAGTGCACCTTTACTAATATATGTACAAATATATAAACTTAAAAAATAGTATTGTAGAAGTTTCATGTGTACATGCATAAGAATCAGATTTAATGCAATGGGATGACGAAATTTCAATAAGTGTGTACGATTAAGCTCCATGCAATTTATAATTACTTTCAAAAAATATTCTAGTACTTAAATTATATGGTCGAATGGTAATACTTTATGACTTCCGTAATAATACCGTTTTGCGACCAAGTACTATCAGGTTAGCCGAATACTCGAATAGATCATTGCGTTCATCAATTGTTATTGTAATTTGTATCGAAAAGCAAGAAAGTCTGTGAATTATCTTATCCCTTCGTTCCTCTCCTATCTAATATTGAAAACTGTATATAGAGAGAGCGATTATATACCAATTGGTTCTTTCTTTAGCTCCTTCCCATATCACTACGTACTCTAAAAGGTAAAAAGCTGTAGGTGAGACTTTGCCCAAATGTATTTTACCTATCTAGTTAATAATGCAAGCATATATATTATTTTTATGTAGGACAACTACATACGTTAGATTATTTGCGTTTTCTTGCATACAGCAGCAATACAATATATCATTGTTTCATAGAATTCCTAAAATTGATTGTACATATATGAGTCGCTGAGTCGCCAAACACGCTCCTGGCGATTTTTCACAAAATAAATTTTTAATGTACGTATGTGCTCTATCAATATGTTCAGTCGCAAGTCTCAAATTTCTTCTTATTCGTCCACTGTTTGAAATTCAAAATTTTTCCAAACTTAAAAATGTCGTTTTTTACACGATCTTGATATTCGTTTTACACGGTCGACGCGCTCCGAAAAAACAAGAGTGTATAAGAATATTTCACTTGTTTTATACACCGTAAGACACAAAATAACTTAAATTATATTTAAAATGATCATAATGCCCATAACAGTTTTCCGTAATTTACTCAAAACTCTAAAAACCTTCGGAAGCGTGTTTACCGACTCATCGAATCATATAATATGTATGAAGGTATTTAAATATAACATTTTTTTTTAAATATAGCACGATAGGTTTTGTACTACTTCCACAAATTTATGATTGCTCCTAATCATTATAAAAAGGTGGAAGTACTATAAAAAAATTGTGTTTTATTTTTAAAATATAAAGCCTTTCCACTAAGAATTTTCGAGGAGGTGAATGATTTCGTAGTAATAATCCGAAAGTAACTATGGACAGTTTCTATGCAAAGTTTTACAGCTTTTCTTGATTGAGATTTAAACTTTTAGAATACCCTATCAGAGTTATATACCTTACTTTAACCATACTTTCACAATAATTAATGTATCACGTATTATTCCCATCTACTTTCAAAATTCAATCTTGGGATAATCAACAATAATTACTTAATTCACTCGAATTTCGCTTTTGACATTCAAAATGTTCAGTGCTTTTAAAGATTCCAGAGAAGTATTATACCATTTGACAATTATAGATAGTTAATTTTTTTGGTATTAACAGATAGTAGCATATGTAAATATTATAGTTAATACTCTGATAATCGGCTCAACAAAAAATATCATGCTTTGAAGTACAGGTTCATGACTTAACATGCGTGAAAACCTATATGCAATAAATCCTTCATTCAAGTTTGTCAAAACAAATTGTGATTTGCTGACAACAAAATACATTGTAAATGGCATATTTATGTGAAACGAAGAGGATTGTATATAGTGCAAACACAATAAACATTATATTATCAAAAGACTCAAACAGCATACGTAGTCAGTACTTCCATTCAGGCGATTGGTTCTTCGCGAGTAATATTATACGGTTCACAATGGCGCCATAAAGACTGCGAAGACAATCGGTTTGAATATCCAGTGAATGGATCCGATGGATGAACTGTCTCGGAGTATTGAGATGGGTCATAAATTTGGGCTCTGAAAGAAAGTTTGTTGCGGACATTATTTTATTTGCGGAGGACATCGGGCTATAAAACACAGACCATACTTACGTAAAACATCAGCAGAATTCGAAACATTTTTAATCGAAAAGTCACAACGTTACTTTACAATAACACTACAACGTCTCATGGTAAAAGTAAATTTTATATAAAATTGAAATGTTATCACATGTCTTCTTAAATAATAAACGACAAGAAATTATTATCAATTGGCAGTTCCAGCTGTCAGCATTCTTTTTTCAACGTTTCTTTTTCAAGATCCGATTTTTAACAAAATGAAGGAATAAAAATAATAACCTCCAAAGAAGCATTGAAATCACATTTTCGGTGTGTTGGTAGATACGAGCTTTGCACACTAAGCCGAGAATACGATAAATGTGTTATAGGAGACATCATGCATATTTAACTGTATGAATATTACAAGATTGGCAATAGGACTAATAGGTTAATAAGGAAATACTCGCGCTCGTTCGTAATGTTATGTAGATACCCTAAAAACAATTATTTTTTTTTTAATATTTCACAACCATTGGATCTGAAAATTAAAAAGAACATAAGGTGCGGCAAATATTAAAAGTTGCTCCACTTATACCAAATTCTATAATTTAAATTATTTTTTATTAAGTCACGTGATTAAAATTTTGATACCGACATCTAGCATTCCTCTTAGACACTTTTTCATATTATGAAGGCTGTTATATTATCGTATCTAGTATGGAATAAACGTAATAAACAGTTGATAACTGAATAAGCAGATGTCGGTAAATTTCATTAGAAAAATAAGCTTTATATTATGTACCTTAACGGTGACGTCTTACCACAATAAATTCAACATAGAAGGTCACTTGAAATATCTACCGAAAGATGGCTCTAAGATCCATACAACAACTTTCACCATTTGTCGGCAGGGAAATGTATCAGGTTTTACTCTTTCCTCCAAGTTTGTATTTGGCCATAATATTTAGACGTCAGATCTGTCACTTTGACAGATCTGACGTTTTTATATTATATTGCGCATAGATCCTCGAAAATGAATCGAATCAAATATGTATTACCTCAAACTCAAGCAAGCATCACTATTCGTCATTATAGAATATACATTTTCAATACTATTCATGGAAATCGAGTAAACCGATAATTTACGCTAAGTGTGTAAATATGGAAAAGTCACCGCGTCGTATTTTGTCGTAAATTATCGAATTCTGTTGAACCGAGTGATCAGTTTTGATCATTCGTAATATAATGTAAAGTACATGTATGTAAATAAATCCGGCAATTCAATCAAGTTTATCTAGAAGAATTGTCAAAGAAACCATAAAACTCTAACTAAACAGATATAACAATATATCTGTCTCAATATGTAACACTAACCAGACAGTTGAATAAATAAATGCAGCTTTCCGATGTTGAACGGCTTAATTGAAATGCTTCCAATAAATCATAGACATATTTGCCTTAAAACACAAATCCATAGAATGAAAAATCAATTTATGTGGTCGTAACCCGTGTACTGTTTATTTTTCTTTGCAAAACTGAAAAAGATTCTACCAGTTATTGTTATATCCAAGGTATTTCATTACCTATATTCCATTGGATGTGTGGTGACATCTTGTTGTTGGTTTTAACTTCCAATCAAACGAAGCAAGCCGGAGTTTTAGTAATTATTCGTTTTGTAAGAGACAGTTGAAAGGATCAAAAATCGTAAACAAAAGCTTATGAATCTTTCATTACTGTGGTTTGAGTCGGCAATTGCTTTATCTAACCTTAAGATGGCTAGAAAACTAAGTATGCAAGGTCTCAATCGTCGAAATTACAATTTGACGTCCATTAAAAGACAAGACAAGATATAGTTAACTTTTTGGGTTAAATAATTTATAAGAATAGACAAAAAGAAACCAATGGACTCGAGTCAACTAAGATGGGGGTTATAGTGAATTATACCAAGAGCTTAGATAACAACAGGCTTTTCATATTTCACGGGTTCACGCAATTTCATACCTCGTTGAATACGACGATCAGCAAGCTGATTTGGTTTGTTCTACTGTAAAACATTAAATTTCATTTCGCGTACTTTCTGAAGCGGTCCCAATCTGTCATAAATGTCGGACTTTCATTGAATTTTTTGGTTAATTACCAATATACAATGACGTATGACAGATTGGGATCGCTTCAGAAAGCACGCCAAATGAAATTTAATGTTTTATAATAGAACAAACCAAACCAAATCAGCTTGCTGATAGTCGTATTCAACGAGGTATGAAATGCGTGAACCCGTGAGATATGATAAGCCTGTGATTATCTAAGTCTCTTGGTATAATTCACCATATCCAATAGTCTAGTTCACCCGAGTCCATTGGTTTATTTTTGTCTATTCTTGTAAATTCCATATTGCCGGATCTGTGGTCTAGTGGTTCCAATGTGGTGCTCACGGGTTCGAATTCCAGTAGAATCAGTTTCATAAATTGATTTTTCAATTGTGGTAAACATATTTCTATTCGTTGATTGAATTAGCATTTACCTGGTAGAACTACATTGCAATGAAAGAAAAATTTCCACTTTACATTATTTCCTCATTTAAGAAAACTGAATAACTTCACCAATCAAGGCGAAAATGATGTAATTCTTAATACATGACTGATTTCTAACTCCACTGATGAAGGCGAACCTTTAGATAAACAAATGTCTACTGTGATAATCTGTTAGTACCAATCTTTACTAGATGTTAGTCTTAATGACTTAATTATTTGCTCACTTGTTCATCTCGAGTCACTGACGGTTTACATAAAAGAAAATAACAAAATATTTGAAGAAACTACTAATCTTGGAGTGGGTATCTTCAGCTTTATTATATCTACTAGGTCTCTATTAGGATGATATTCTCAAAATGCTTTAGAAAATTTGGTTTTCAAATGATTTACTTAGCCTTACTATTAACCCAAAAAGTTTTTTAGCAGGCATAACAGTAGAATTAATACATAAATGAAATGTGAAAGAAGAGTTAAACGTTATACCAAGATCATAGATGAATGTTTGAAAACTGGCAGACCACTTAACGCTGTCTCAATGGTTTTAACTACCGATACTTTGCTTCTTACCATATTTCTTCTTGCAACTTATACATCTCCTCAATGCATGATTTTCTACTTTTAAATAAAATAAATATAGTCATATACAATGTATATGTATGATTACAGGAAAAATAATCGAATAATTTTTATTAGGATTACAACACAGTGATAGATTTCATTTTTTGCTTATTACTTTGGTCCTGTTGATGCAAAATGGAATTTTAATAGGTTTTGTGAAACCTTCCGTGCAGATCAATGCCCAGTCCAATACTATATTGTCTTGTGTATTTTACTGGACTTCAAATTATCATTTCGACGATTGAGACCTTGCATACTTAGTTTCCTAGCCATCTCAAGTTTGCATAAGTCAGTTGTGTGTAGTTTTCGGTGAAAAATATCATTTTGAGGCCTTGTTCTGACTATCTGATATTTACCTAAACATTTTCTTACATCCACATACGACTTTACTTAATCTTATATTTATTTGCATATACTGATACATGTAATTTGCATTATATTATGAAAGATCAAAACTGATCACTTGAGTTTGATTTGCATGTTCAACAGAATTCGAAAATTTACTAAATGACGCAAAAAAAAAAATTCGAGGTTACTTATTTCTGTCAATTTGACAGATAGGAAAATTCAAGCATAGACAATTATATTAAAAAATGATAATTTTCCTATCGACAAATTGTCAAAGTTTTGGATATATGGGAAATTTTGTTGCTTCGAGCCATTTTTCGCTAGATGTCTCAAGTGACCTTCTATGTTGAATTTTTTGTGGTAAGACGTCACCGTTAAAATATATATATATAAACATATTATGTAGATTTAAATAGGTGCAAATGATAAATGATGAGGACAAATTTCATTTTATGTAGTCTAAGAATATAATACGCAAGTTCTGGTATACGATATTTTAAATCTATCCAAAAAACAGTGATTTTTGGATTGGATGTTTAGAAAGCTTTTCTTCTAATATCAATGCAATCTAATGAATCCTTTAAGGGTTTAAAAAGTGTCCAGTGAATTAATAAACCTATGAATGACGAAGATATTTTTGGAGTTTTATAGTAACGTTCGTGAACAGTGTAGGAATATTTATTCTTTCCAAATTATTTATTGGAATGATTGATCTGGACTTCCATACACCATAAGTAACTCAACTGTTTAAAGCTCGTTAAAGATTAATTACTACCATAAGAAAAATAAAGTTATACTTTTTTAACCCACTATAACAGATTTATTCATATATGATATATTTAACCCTCACTGTTATATTGCATTGGATGGCCAGATGATATTGGTGAGTACAGATGTTTATTAAAGACCTTAGAATATAATCTAATAAAATGTTTGCATTATGAAAAAAACAGTCAAAATTATTGGCTTTTGCTTATCTTTTGTTTATTTCAACTACAATATATTACATATTACAATGTTCTTTTTTCTGTGAATATTAAGAGAAAACTGATTAACATGTCCATTAATGCAATGGATGGACTTATTTTTTTGTACAATGTATTATATTACAGGATGTTATTTTTAAGGTTTGTTCTTTAAGCTGGTACCATTTTTCTAGTGACCGCTAATTTGACAGCTGACAGCTGATTTGAGCTCAGTTTTGTTTGCCATTTCAACATGAACAGACCGCTTGACCATCGTGTGCGTCGCAATGTGCGGTGAATAGGGCGAAACAAAAATTGCATCGGATCCTGACTTTTACCGAAAACTTTTGTTCAGCGATTAGGCTCATTTCTGGTTGAATGGATTCGTCAATAATCAAAATTGCAGGATTTGGAGCGACGAAAATTCATTTTTGAAACGCCGACACATTGACAACGATTAACAGTTTTATATGCTTTACGGGCTGGTGGAATCGTTGGTCCATATTTATTGACAGACGATGCCGGCCAGAACATTACTGTCAATGGAAAGCACTATAGAGCTCTAGTTGTTAGTTTTTTCGTTCCAAAATATAATGAACATCATGTAAACGAGCTTTGGTTTCAACAAGACGGTGCAACATGCCATACAGCGCACGCCACAACCAATTTGCTAAAGGAAACTTTCAATGAGCGCAGAATTTCGCAAAACGGACCAGTGAATTGGCCACTGAGATCATGTAATTTAACACTTTGTATTTCTTTCTGTTGGGGTATGTGAAGTCGCAGTCTACGACGATAAAACAGCAACGCTCAATGACCTTGATGCCAACATTCGCCGCGTTATCGCCGATATACGGCCGTAGCTTCTTCAGAAAGTGCTTGAAAATTAGACTTCGAGATTGCGCTTTCTTCGAGCCAGCCCACATGCCGGAAATAATTTTTAAAAGCTAACGGCATTTAATTAACTTTTCAATACATCCAATATAATGAGCATAACCACGATTATTAAATGTTTTATTTCATTTTAAAGTTCAATACCTCTAAAAAATACGTCTTTATATAAATTTAATGGTTTCTGGATCGATACACATAAAACATGTTTTTCAAAGAATTCTTTTGTTTTTAATGGTGATCTGTATGAACAACCTATTTCGAAGACACCCAAGCATGGTATTTTTAGTTCACTTAAAATAGCTTATCAAGACTTTTCTTTATAATGCATTATTTTTCTTCTTAAAACCATTATTAAAAACGAAAAAAGGTTGATATATTATAATAGTGACATAAACTAAAAATTAAAAAAAATCTTGCTTGTGGACGCCTTCCTATAGTAGAGTTACCAGGATCCAAGCAATCTTTACATATTGCTTAAATCATTTCAGAATATCGTCAACTTTGAAAACGAAAATGGCCAACTGAAAAAAAAATTAAAACGTTCGCAAAACTATTCAATTTTGCAATATTCAAATGACATATATTTTACATGATGTAAAAAAATTCCATAACGATTGCCAATAAATAAACAGTCTTTTCTAATGTATATATATATATATATTTTAACTATACAATTTTATAAGAATATAGGGATCTCGAGAAGGAGAGATTTACTATGTAGGGTTTTAGCGAGATTTTATAAAATGTTATCGTTAAAATATTAAAAATCATTCCTTGTGATGATACACTGTACATGTATGAATACAATTATCTGAATAATCTGTCCTAATATTGAGTTATATAACTACTTATTAACAAATAGGTACATTCAAACGACTCTTTGAAAATAACATAAGTCCATATTTTTTGAAGTAGATTCTCTAGTGATTTGTTTTAAATGTATTTATTTTTTCGTTTTTCTTCTTCAAGCCCGTTATCAATTACACTTGAATTTCCCGTTTTCATAGTTTTGTATTCAATAAAATTGTTGTTTTTTTAACCTTGAATTTAAACAAATAAGTTACAGCAAGTATTTGATGTGAATTATTATGGTATAAAGTAATTAAATAAATGGAACATTTATACAAATGAAGTTAAAAATTAGATAAGACAACAAGATATGAGTCGGAAAAGTAATGATTCAATGTAGAAGATAACAGATAAACAAGTAAATTTATCAGTGTTTTGAACAAACATATTAAGTGCAAAATATGGAATATTCTGAAATCTAGATATATTTTATAAATATTCTTGAAACGAAATTCAAAATCACTAAAAAATCTTTCATTACAAGCTCTAGTTACAGGTGTGTAACATGTACCAAGAATTACGGTGTGGTACTTGGTTATACCATCATATTTATTATTATCATAGTAACGTATTGGTAATGGAATAATATTTAAAGAATTAAAAAAATTTATCGTATTACTGATGTTGTTTTTTTTAAGTGGTATTATATGGAAAGTTTTATTATGTGTTATAAAATAAGAATATATTGATGTGTTTTTTCTTGAAGTCCTTGAAAATCAAGCCTCTCAATATTTGCATCTAAATCTTTTCGCTGATACAATCTTATCGCTAGGCGGTGGCTTACCAAAATACTTCTTTTTGAATCGTTAATGTTTTGGGGAAGAGCATAGGTCATAATTTGCATTGATCAAAAGTGGGCAAACATCATAAATTATATTGAATTGTAAGGTATAGTTTCATATGTTTTTTCAGTGAGATAAATTATATCATTATTTGTTGATTGAGTTGGCAGTGTTGGCACATATTTGGTAGAAATCTTTAGTTCAACGGGGATATTTTTAATTCAGCTTTTTGCATTTTAACTCTTCGGATTTGAATTTGGAGTGGTAAAATCTAAGCAATCATTGATAGGTAACGATGTAATAACCATATATATTTCTGAATAACAACTTTGGAGCTTTGAAGAAGGAAACGACTAAATGTCCGTCCCTGCAGCCTTGTTGGTCGGTTTCTCATTCCCAGGATTCAAATATCTATCTTTAAAACAATGCATATTTTTTTATCAGCAAATAAATAATAAATACTTTACAATCCATCGTTACTACTTTTTTATCGGGTATTCCTAATCTATATGATGCTTGAAAGCAGGAGTCTGATACATTGCCAAGTCCTCTAAATCTCACTCTCTTGTCTTCACCCTCTGATAAGCGTGATTGATACAAAACCACAACTGTTTACCATTGAAAAACGTCGTTAGGTATTCTTATGTGTAGAGCGGACATTATTAAAAAAACGTTCAATTTTGTATCAGTAATCTTTTTTTTTTTTTTTTTAATATTTGGCATTACAGCTGACAGCCAATGCACCAAATATTTTGAAAATTGGAAAATCATACGGGATAATCTCGATGATAATTTTTAAAAGTCACTCATGTCCAAGATCACAAATTTAAATTGAAAAAATCTAAATTTAATATTAACCTTGCTAGGACTTGAACTAGCACCCACCCGATTGCTAGGGTAAATCTCTTACCACTTGAGAGAGGTGGGTTATACGTCCGCTACTGCTATGCACCAAATATTTTGAAAATTGGAAAATCATACGGGATAATCTCGATGATAATTTTTAAAAGTCACTCATGTCCAAGATCACAAATTTAAATTGAAAAAATCTAAATTTAATATTAACCTTGCTAGGACTTGAACTAGCACCCACCCGATTGCTAGGGTAAATCGCCTTAGGAGAGATATTGCATATTAAATTTGCATTAATAGAAAGGTCTGCAGATTGGTTTTGAAGACCCCTGTCCGCCCCATAAGTACCGGGCGGTGTCACACTACACCACAGAGGCCGACAAAATCGGTTTATTCAAACGGTTAAACAAAATGTTAATATACAGGTGTCACGTCTTTGGAATTCGTAAAAAGATCACTTAACCCTGGAAAATTTTGAATAATGTTAAACGTGTGTTGGCTATAGGAAAGCTTAATTAATGCAGCTATTTTGATTAAATTACCTTATTATTGCCAATCATTAATTGACAGAAATACATGACATTGAATACGATTTTTTTAAATAGTGTATAACCTGTTTTTCACGATCTCATTCAATCCAATTCGTAGTTTCTTAATTTGTGATGTATCGTATTTATTTGGTCACTTTATTTTTTAAAGAAATATTACATATTTACGGGATATCATATATTACCACATAGCTTATCAGAATGAATTACACCTAAATACAGAAGTAACGCTTTTAATTAATAACGTTGATAAATATCTTTATAAAAATGGCTTAACCCATTCTCTGCCATAATCTCCGTTTGGTGTTCGTGACAGTTGCATTTAGATAATATGTAGCATTGTCACATAAAATACTCTACATTCGTTTTGTTAGTTTGGAGTGCTAGAAGTGAAAATTTAAGTTAATTTCTAAATGAAACAAATGTGTTTTGTAATGTTTCTTTAAAATATAAGGTATAAACGATGTCCCGGGGAGTCGCTAAACACGCTGCCAAAGGTTTTAAGAGTTTTGTGTAAATCACGAAAAACTATTATGGATATTATAATAGTTTTAAGTATAATTAAAGTTATTTTGTGTCTTACGTTGTATAAAAAAGTGAAATATTCATTTACACTGTTGTTTTTTCGGAGCGCGTCGACCGTGCAAAAAGACGATCAAGATTTTGTAAATAAACGACATTTCTAGATTTGGGAAATTTTTGAATTTGAAACAGGGGACGAATTAGGAAGAAATTTTACACTTGTGACTAAAAAATTGATAGATCTATCGATAGAGTAAATACTTACATTAAAAACTTATTTTATTTAAAAATCGCCAGGTTTAGCGACTCAGTAACACATTCATATATACATTTAAGAATATAGCCGCTTAAACCACCAATTAAAAAAAAAAGCATATTTTTTATAAACCATCAACTTTATCGATGAAATTGAGTTTTTCATTCCTCAATTTATTTACTTTACTGTTTTCAACTACTTAATATCGATTGAGGTGGTCGTCAGGCTGGTTCACCTTCATTGACATCTTGGTAAATTAATGTTCTGCAACATGGACGTCGAAAAATTATCTTCCACTGTTTTTAACACGGGACATTCGATACGTTTTCGAAGACCGTGTAAGGTTTCTTCCGTCATGGTAGAAAAATCAGTAGCGTATCTTTTAAAAGTATGTTTGATAGCCACAAAAGTATCGTGTTCTTTTATGAATGAATAACATTAATCATATTTTCACTATGTGTAAATTATTTTTTATTTTATATAACATTATTGGGCTAAATAGTAGAAATGCTATCATTTATAGATTTCAAATCAATAAAATCCAAAGAAATCGAAAAATATTTATTGGAGCACCATATTAATATAAAACTGATTAGTCACTAAATTATAATTGAAGGAAACAATTCTATATCTATTGTATTACAATGTTTGATCATTTTTATACGTCGATAGTGAATATTATTATTATAAAAGTATAGATTCCGTGGTGCAGTGGTCAACTTTGTTGGCTTCGGCTACGGATGTCTTGGGTTCAAGTCCCGGTGCGGAAAGTTTTATAAATTGATTTTTCAATCGTTTTATGGATTTCTGTTTCAACGCATGAATGGTTTTCCGATCTTAAAAACGGTATGTAGCGAGAGCGATTTGCTAAACACTAGTACTGTCCTGGTATCTCTCGTCTCTTTGAATAAGAGAGGATGACCAACTGAGTAACAAAGAGTTCTCGTAGAACACTTGTGTTCAGACACTCATTAGGAAGACACATGCTTTGCATTGAGAGCGGAAGTGGTAAAAAAAGTAAACAGTGTTTGGTAGTTTGTTGTCTTCATACTTTAATATATACATATATAGGGTCATAATCGGAAGAAAACCGAGCGTAATCAAAACAAGATATTTTTATGACGTGCATTTTATTGCAGATTATTTGAAAATATTAAGATTATTTTTAACTTTCCATTGTATATATTATATAGAAACAGTGACATGAAAATGCAAATTGATTTCAATATGATTAGCCTGTATAATATCGTCATCAAAAAACACGAATAATGAATGCCAAATAAATGAGTGCATAGCTATATAGTATTAAAAGTCTCATTCGACTTTTTCTCAGACAAGAATAAATTTTCGGTACTCCATTGTTCACTTGCAGACGTTTTCAATTTTTCTGAAGAAATTGAATATTAAACAGTGTTATGGGAATCAATACCAAACCAATCGATTTTTCACTGACTTTCTAACGGAGAAGGCAGTACATAAAGCATGCTATAAATTCTCTAGATACGTGATAAAATAATATTCATTTTTACTCAATTTGATAACAAATTCGTCATACCGATACATTTTTTAAAAATATCGATACGTAAATAGCTCAGTATAATGTTATTTTAATTGATTTCATACTAACAGTTCGTTACCTTACTTTGAAAAGGTTCTAACTGACATTTTGGCCTAAAATGACCTTATGGTCGGAAAGGGTTGTATTATCCACGTTCTATAATATATGTTAATTTCAGATTCATGTTTTGTTAAATAACGAAGTTAGTAGAATTCCGGAGCTCTATCTACACACCTTTTTTCATAGATTTATCTTAAAAGGTTCTAATAACCAATAAAACTTTTTAAAACTGTCGCACAATAAAAACGCACGCAACAACGTTTGTTTGAAAAGGTTGTAACGTCCAGTCGGACTTTTTTCGCTCGGTTGGTAGTACGTGTTTGACAGTTCGTCTCTATTCGATGTTTGAATTGAAAGTTATCACACGTTATCTTAAGCATTTAAAGTTTTATTATTAAACTCTGCTCTCATATTACTATTCTGTAAATTCTGTATTACTATTGTTGGTAATCTAATATTGTTTATCAATTAAGATTATTTTGTGGCTACAAATAACAAACAAACAATGGAAAGCTTAAATTCTTTAGTTTCTTCGCCAATCCCTTTTGAATCATCGTCTATAACTACTTCTGAAGACTGCATCGTTGACATTATGCCGGATAATATATACAGGTGCGTGAATTGAATGAATTTTATATTAATATAAGTTATAAATGTACTGTTTAAGTCTAAATTATATGATGAAACTTAACCTTAAACATTTGCTTGAGAATTTGTTCGCTCATGTCATAATTTGTTTCTAGAACCATTATTGCTTGTTAACACTACAGCTGATAGTATCCATATACAATCATTGGGCTAATAAAATCATCTTATATTAACTATAGTATTACTTCTATCATATTTTATTTATCGACTGAATTTTACACATTTTACGAAATAATTTGAAAGTAAAATTGAATATTTTTTTCAGACTCACCGCAATTAATGACAAACCGCATAATTTATATTTGGATAATTCCAGTATTATAATAGAAGATATCACAATACTTCCATCAGGATCTTCTGAATTACCGTTGCTGTCAAATACTGGTCATATTCAAACCAGTACATCACCTACGCCTACACAAATAGATGCTGCAGAAAACATGACTCCAACAACTCCAAGAAAAGTCGTAAGCGGGTAGGTAATCCTAGCAGATGGCTTAGCACTGTTGCCAAAAGGAAATGCCAGGCTGGGGAAGTTTATAAAAAATCTCGAGGCAAATTTGTCGCGGAAAAAACAGTTAAGACCGTGAACAACTGTCTTAAATCTTGCATGTTTGAACGCAGCAAAAAATTAACTCAGGAGGAAAGAACTCAATTGTTCAATTCATTTTATTCATTAAACGCTAATGAAAAGAAACATTTTTATTTGCACACAACGAGGCGGAGTTTAACAAAACGTTTGATTAGACCTACTTCTGAAGAAAAGTCTCGTCGACATTCTTTGAATATCCAACGACGATTAGAAAATACAAATACTAATTTAAACATAGCGAAGATGTACGAAATGTATAAAACCTTAGCTATCACTGACAATTTTGACCCAGTTAAGGAGTCCATGTACTGAAAAATTTTCCTCGCGGAATATAATTTAGATTTCCATAAAAGAAAATCTGATCGCTGTGATCTTTGCGAAAAATTCGATACGGCCAAGAAGCAATCTCTGCTGACATAAGAATTGCAGCCATCATATGAAAGACATATCATTTTGAAAAATGCCATGAGATTGGAGCGAAGAAGAGACAAAGAAGGCAATATTCCTGTACTTCGCTTTGACCTACAAAATGTCATAACTTGTCCACGGGCAGAGATAAGTTCATTCTTTTACAGACGAAAACTGAATGTCTATAACCTGACTGCTCATCTTTCAACAACAAAGACGGTTTATTGTGCTGTGTGGTCAGAAGGAACTTCTGGCAGGGCAGGAAATGACATTTCTAGTGCAATCAAAAAGATATTAGAACGTGTTTGTGAAGAAAATGTCATTACGGACCTGATCACTTGGAGTGACTCTTGCGTGCCTCAAAACCGAAATTCTATCATAGCGAATGCTGTGATGAATTTTCTAATAGATCACGTAGAAGTCAACAGCGTGGAGATGAAATACTCTGTTCCGGGACATTCTTGCATACAAGAGGTGGATTCAGCCCATAGTGCAATTAAAAAGGCTTTGAGTAAAACAGAAATATTCTCCCCGGTGTCTTTGCTTAAAGTGTTAAAAACAATAAATCAGAAAAAACCTTACAGGGTGATTCAAATGGTTCCCAATGATTTTAAAGATTTCTCTACGACTGCTAAGTTATTTAATTATAAACAGATACCCTTTTTAAAAATAGAAAGCATGAAATTCTCTCAATACTATGCTGAGATGGGGTACAAACTTTCTCATAAAGAAAACAAGAGTGTGAAAAATGTAAATATTAAACGATTGGACAAGCCTCGTCAGGGAAAATTACCACCAACCTCGTTAGCAGTGATAAAGCCCAAAGTTATAACAAAAAAAGACATTTCTGCAGATAAAATATCTGATATTAAAGCCATTTTTCCTTTCATGCCGTTAGTCGATAGAAGTTATTACTGTATCTTATTAAAAATAAATTCCTAAAATTTTTATGTTCATGATGAATATGTTATATTTTACAGTATTGTTATGTAACTAAATAATTTGTGCAATGAAATGTTCTTAAAAATCTTAATAAAATATTAACAATGAAAATATACAACATCTATGTTTCATAAAAAAATCATCTTAATAATACCTATCATATAATTCTGTAAAAAAATAAATTTATATTAAATAATGTCATCCAAATAATGTTTTTTTAATTCATATGTGTTATTAATAAATAATTCAAAATGTATAACATGTTATTTGAAAAAGTTCAAATGGCCGATAGAACCTTTTCAAACAAATTATTGTTGTCAGTTCAGACCGACAAGGTTCTAATTACAGTTTTAGGTATTTATTATTTCCTAATAGAAAAGTTTAAATAGAGAAACATTATGCTTAAAACAAGCAATATACATATATATTTACTTGCTCATCATTAAAAGTACATTTTTTCATTTAAATTACAAAATATGATCAATCCAAACTTCAAACGCTCGTATCTCAAAACATGGTCAAGTGCAGTTAGAACCTTTTCAAACTAAGGTATCGAGTTGTTTCCCTTATCATCGGAAATGATATAAATATATATAGACTGACCAGGCTCGTGTTTCGTGTGTACTGTATTTATAGAATTTAGCGCTTAACCACCTACGTGATTACGGAAAAAATAAATAATTCATTTTATACTAATTTTATTTAAATACTTTTATTTACATAAATAAATATTAACAATTTGAAATGATTTTCTGCATTCTAATTACGCATGTAAGTGTGTATTTTTAAAATAAAATATAATATATTTTTATGCCCCGTGAGGATCGGATGGGCTGGAGGGTGCTAGTTTTTAGACATCACAAACACTCAGACTACGAACAGAAATCCATAAATCGATTGAAAGATCAATTTTGTGAAGACCGTCCGCACCGAGAATTGAACCCGAGACGTCCGTAGCCGTAGCCAACGACGCTACCAACTGCGCCACGGACGCCAACGCTATATTATACTTCTTATAATATCAAACTTGAGAAATGTATTTTCTCAAAATAAACAATGCACTAAGACCTTCGTGCACAAGGACACCGAATAATTATTGTTCCTATACAGAATAAATAAGCAATGCTTTCTGGTGTGGCGATTCAGATCGGGCGTATTTCGCTTCTATTATCCTCCACTGGATAAGGATTTTGAAGAAGCGTAAAGCTTTATAGTGATAGGAAAACAAAACTTCTCAATATTATTAATTTTTTTTCACTCTCGCTATGCCCCGTGAGGATCGGATGGGTGGGAGGGAAATTTTTAGACATTACAAACACTCAGACTACGAACAGAAATCCATAAATCGATTGAAAGATCAATCTATGAAAACCGTCCGCACCGGCATTTGAACCCGAGACATCCGTAACCGTAGCCAGTGATGCTGCCAACTGCACCACGGACGCCGACAAATTACATTATTACAATAAAAAAGCAAGCAAAACGCTTTTATATATCATTGGATAAGAAGCAATATCTCTGAACAAATTTCTTTATAATGTTTGTTTGGTACGTGACATAGTTTCATATCGTCGGTTTAACTAGCAAACTAGCGTATCTACATTTCAGCAAAATGTTCAGGAGAGTTTTAAAACTCAATACATTCAATTTACTTCATTACTGATAATTGAAACACGTTGAAGAACGTGAAAAATACTGCAATACATACTGGATATATGGTTCATGAACATATTTTGTTGTAAATAAATACCCTTTTCCAAATATTCTCTCTAAATGGTGGGAAGTGTTGGATATTTCATCTCATATTTGGTGTATTTTCTGTAATTAATGTGGACCGACTTAATTTAACAGCTAATTTAAGTATGTTAAATAATATCTTTTCAAAGTACACGCCGCGATCCTATATCGCATTTTGTTCTGCCCATAGTCATATCAATATTGTAAGACCTTCGTGCACTAGGACACCGAATAATTATTGTTCCTAAACAGAATAAATAAGCAATGCTTTCTGGTGTGAAACGTTTTTTACAATAATTAATCGTTTCAATCACTCAATGGATTATTACAATTCTTACCATACTTACCATAGCACTAGCCAGCCTGGCCATAAAAGAATACATATTCACCATAACAATTAATCATCGAAATAAAATACAAATGGGTCAGTTTTTTAAAAATTAAACTTCAATGCCAATATAATGACAGTGATAATAGATAATGTAAACACTATATATAATGTATATGATGCAAGTCTTGGTTGAAGAAAAATGCAATATCGGTATTTTTACAATTGTTGCTTATAAATACATGCATATACAAAAATGTGATGTCATCTTATCGTTTCGGATTTCCTGAATTGTCGTGCATTTCGTATATTATGCAATATGAAATAATATGCCATCCATAACATAATGATCAACTATAATTTAAGACATCGACTGAGGGTGCTTGATGGAATTTCAATATCAAATTTGAGTTATTGAGATATTTTGCACTTCCATGTATTTTGTCACTAACGACCCGGGTTTCGCCTTTCGGCATCTTCAGGCATTCGAGCGCACGAATGAACTCGAACTGACAGACAGTAAACAGTGTCTAACGTTTATATAGAAGATACAAATACGACAAATATTATTTACGAGATAAAATATTATAAGTCTAGGATCCACACTGATACCTGAGTTAAAATTTCGAGAATCGCCTTAATCCTTAATTACGCTAATTCAAAGACAATCATTTTCGTAAGGGGTTTTTCTTAAGTGTTTTCCCCACACAAAAGCCCTCAGCTGACAGAATCTTTTAGATAGCAGTACTTAGCTAGCTTACATGCGGGAAAGGGATATAAAGACCTAGTCTGTACCCACCCTAGCACTAACTTTAGCCAGGAAACTAGGAGTCAGCTTCGCGGACTCCACATAATAGTTTCAGTAGGAAAGTAAAGGTAGGAAAAAAAAAATACTGTCTGTCAGTTCGAGTTCATTCGTGCGCTCGAATGCTTGAAGATGCCGAAGAAACCCGGGTCGTTAGTGATAAAATATATGGGAGTGTACAAAATCTCAATAACTCAAGTTTGATACTGTTCAACGTTTTAATTAATTTATGATAATTTAAACAAGAATATTTTTCACCCCTGATTTAACTACTTACAGCAAACACCTATCGTGTAGTTGCTTCGGCGCAGAAGATCATTCAAGTATCAGCGTCGTTTGTCAACAGAAATTTCATTGAAATTTCGTAGCATCTGTTTAAAAAAATTCATTTTTAATTAAAAACGTAACGAAAGCAAACGAGTAATACTTTATATCCATTTTTTTTTATCCTTTGTTCATAAACTTTAAAAAAAATTATTGGCATCCGTTAAAAAATCTTTGTGTTTCTGAAATATTTTTATACCTGCTTAATATATATTTCTATTGAGCTGTAGGAAATTTTACAAAATTTTGGTTGCTTTGTGTTATTTTGAATGTCGTTCGTGTTATTCTATGATCAACTAAATATTCGGTGGGTGGAAGTTTTAGCTTAGTCTATCTAAACTACTATATATTATCTACGTCGATTAGAAATGCAAGTTAGTGTTACACGTTTTATTTAATAACTAATAAATATAACTGTGATTGTGTTAAATTCTTGTGTGGTATATTCTGTTATATAAATCGTTTTCCAAGTAAGTATTATATTTATAGTGGCATTTTTAGGTGTATATAATCTTATAGCTGCAGGTATGCATATAAACGGTTTTTTAATGAACATAAAAACGCATGTTGAACACCTATGACATATTTTTTAAAAAATAAAACACAATTCATTTGTACTACTTCCACATATTTATAATGATAAGGACCGGTTTCGCTCATCACGAGCATTATCAACTGGTTCAGTCCTGATCATTATAAATATGTGCTAGTAGTACAAATGAATTGTGTTTTATTTGTTAAAATATAATGTCTTTCCACAAACAATTGACATTTAAAACCTTAAAAGTGACCAATGACATAGCTGAACAGTAAAATTTAAAAAAAAATATATTTTAACAATTTATCCAATAATTGATCAGTACCGAATATAGTATTATATTGAGTTTTGTTAATGCTTTTCACCCACCAGCTACTTACGCAAATAAAGAAACATCAATTATATGCAAACAGAAGTAAACAATACACGAATGAATCTAATTTCAGTGTTTTTAAAAATATTATAAAATAACCAATACATATTTTTGTCTTTTTCATGTGTACCTAATATCGTATAAATGCCTTTTACTTCATTACTGATAATTGAAACACGTTGAAGAACGTGAAAAATACTGCAATACATACTGGAGATATCGTTCATGAACATACTTTGTTGTAAATAAATACCCTTTTTCAAATATTCTCTCTAAATGGTGTGAAGTTTTGGATATTTCATCTCATATTTGGTGTATTTTCTGTAATTAATGTGGACGGACTTAATTTAAACAGCTAATTTAAGTATGTTAAATAATATCTTTTCAAAGTACACGTCGCGATCCTGTATCGCATTATGTTCTGCCCACAGTCATATCAATATTGTAAAAGTCTACCATAGTGACCAATAGACAAAGATAAGACTATCATTACGTCAGTTATATAAAAGACATCAATTATTTGAAAAACGCAGAAATTTGAAAAATATAGTTCATTTTTAAGCGTTTAAAATCATTATGTGAAAATTTAATGTCATATAAATGAATAATAAAGCTATGGTAGCAAATAAACTAATCGTCAACGATGTACTAAACGTGTACATAATGTAATAAATCTGTACTTGAGAGGCTAATAAGTCCTCTGTTCATTTTATCAACTTTACAGGAGGAGCAACAACGTGTTTCTAAACGGTTTTTATTTTACATCAATTAGCATAGTCGTTCTCTTATTGTTTTCGTTTTTTTGCAGTTGGATAGATAGGGGGCTTGGAAAATTTCATTTACAGGTGAAATCATGATTATTTTTAGGATTTAATGGACATAGGATTGTTTCGCCGTAAATGCATTGAGACATAGGACTGATTTTGAATAGGGTTTTCGGTAACCAGCCCGCATACGCCAAAATTTTATTTACCCATCTATAGATCTTAAAAAATAATGTGACATTTATAACTCAATTTCGCTATTTTTAGACATAGGACTATTAGTCTCTGAGGTACAGAAATTAATATACTCTCAAGAACTTTCGATTCACATCGGGCGTATTTCGCTTCTATTATATTTACCTCCACTGAATAAGGATTTTGAAGAAGCGTAAAGCTTTATAGTGATAGAAAAACGCAACTTCTCATTATTGTTTTATTTTTTTTCACTCTCGCTACGCCCCGTGAGGATCGGATGGGTGGGAGGGGATTTTTTAGACATCACAAACACTCAGACTACGAACAGAAATCCATAAATCGATTGAAAGATCAATCTATGAAAACCGTCCGCACCGGCATTTGAACCCTAGACATCCGTAACCGTAGCCAATGATGCTGCCAACTGCGCCACGGACGCGGACAAATTACATTATTACAATAACAAAGCAAGCAAAACGTTTTTTCATATCATTGGATAAGTAGCAATATCTCTGAACAAATTTCTTTATAATGTTTGTTTGGTACGTGGCATAGTTTCATATCGTCGGTTTAACTAGCAAACTAGCGTATCTACATTTCAGCAAAATGTACAGGAGAGTTTTAAAACTCAATACATTCAGTTTAAGCCAATGTTATTTTTGAATTCCGAAACGATTTAACATTATTCATATAAAATATGTAAAATACGTAGAATAATATTGCTTAAGTTTTAGAATTCTCCTGAACATTTTGCTCTAGCTAAGTCGACGATATGTCGCAACTACAAATTTATACTGAATTTAATTTAATACAAAATAAATAATGAAATAAGAGACGGTTTTTTTTCAAACGTGGTTTTGTCTCGTGCGTGGCGCGACTCATTTGCTTATAGGGCTTTGCGAGTGGCTAGACAAATCTTAAAATGTGGATACATAATGGTTTTTGTTATTGTAAAATAATTGTAATTTTGTTTTCTTGGTAATCATCGGATGCATTTGAATTTTATCAGAACGATTGTTAGATTCTGTTATATTGATTTGGTGTAAACATTGTAGTATACAGCACAAAATTGTTCTCGATTTGTTATATATTATGTAAAATGGTGAAAAAATATTTTACATTATACCAGAAAAGCATCCACTATAAGTACGTATTGACTATTTTTATGCTATGTGAAGAAGGAATAATATTATGATCTTATTTATACAGAAACGAAGGTATTTATGAAATAATTTTGGTTTTGTAAATGACCCAGATCAGCGGTCGCCAACCTGTGGTCCGTGGAGTTGTTGCATTGACGTTATTGGAGCCAAGAATCCATAAACATTTTTAAACAAGCAGCAAAAAATAGCACACCAATTAATTTCCTATAATTAAAAGTTTCTTTACTATGTTAATTGTTTTTCTACGGACTTTGATTTTTTGAATATTTTGTTGAATTGTGATTTTTTGATTTATGTTATGAACGGTGTTTTCAAATATTAAATATTTCATCATTGAAAAATTAATTTATAATATTTTAAACAAAGAGAAAATCTTACAAATGAAGTTTAAAGAATCGGTACTTGTTAATATTATTGTGATACGTTGATGCAATCAAAATTATTTGAAAATATTCATTTTTTAATAAACCTATCGCAAGGATGGAATAATTGATGGCATCAAAGATAAAATTGTATGATTTTTTGTACGACGAATTAATATGAATACTGATTATGGTGCACAGTTAAATTTGTTTGACACATATTCCCGTTCGAGACATATTAAAATATTGAAAGTAAAGGATCCTCTCGATTGAATATTTTCCATTTCATATCTGCAGATTATCCTTATAAAATTATTTTAAAAGGCCCGATAACGTTGACTTGTAACGAAGATCACACCCTTGGGCGAATCCAAAAGTCTTTATGGGACTCACGGGAGCCTTGAATAAATGATTAGTATACTTATAATAACTTTATTTTAATTGAAAATATAATTATGCATTATAAATCTGACCCTTTCGTTGTTTTTAAAGGTGTAATAACAGAACTGTACATAATAATGGGCATTAGTACTGCTATCGTTACTTCATTAAGTATGCATTTCATATTTGAATTTTTCACACTTTGTACATCTATCTACGTACGTTTTTCACTGACGAGTCTAACGACCCGGATTTAGCCTTTCAGCTTCTCATGCATTCGAGTACATGGACAAACTCGAACTGACGTTGGAGACAAAACGTGTGGAAATGTACAAAAGGTGAACAGTTCAAACTTTATATTGAAATTCCATCAAGCACCCTCAGTAGATATCTTAAACTACTAAACAAATAGTTCCCCGTTTTTTAAACGAATATTCACTGTTAAAAATGGAAAAAGTCAACCAATTGATTTCTGAATCTTATACTACCACTATGTAATTCCGTGCAGGCTGTATACATACGTTAAATTTACGAAAACACTACCTAGTAAGGTACAGCAGTACATATATTTGCTCACCCTTATTTTTTTAACATATTTTTTTCTTCAACTTCACACGCATTTGTTTTAATATCAGCTCCTAAGCCGACAAAATTATACATAGGATCCGCAACAAATGACGGCACTCCCGTACCCATGATCATTTCCTGGGTAACCCTCGTCTAATCGCTCCATTTACTGCTAAACTGCTCATGTCCAATCGGTATTTCAAATTATGTATCTCGAGTTAAATTAAATTTTCGTGAATTGAAAACATATTTTATATGATAAAAATATTATTAAAATGTGTACAAAATTGACAGATTACGTATCTAGAATAATTCATTCATTCAAAATTAGATTTAAAAATGAAACGATTTTCTCACTTTTGTATTTAATAGCACTAATATTCACATAAAATTAAACCTGCAATACAATCTTATTGATTGTTCTCTGTGATAAGGAGTTATGAATAGATAATGAACTAGGTATTCTAAATAATGAAAGGAATTTATTTATGCAATATAATATAAACAAGAGTGGCAAGATGTCAAATCTATTTATAATAAATTATTGGTGATCGTGAATATCAAAACGAGTTTTCCGAATATTTTTAGAACATCTCACTTTTAATAAATTATAATAATACGAGTATTTACAGTCTCTACTTGAAAAAATTCAAATAATTTAATAATGGTTTTATGGAAACATACAACGAAAATAATAATTGAGTCGGTAATACTAAAAATTCAAGATGAAACTGTATTTGAAATATTGTATGTAATAAATGAGTTAAATTATCATAATTATTTGGTGTATTCATTCACAGACAAAAAAACATGCTACTTAATTTACAGGAAAGTTCAAAATGATCAAATAAAACTTGGAATAGAACAAGTAAACATTTTTTCAATAATACATAATCGATGCGAATACGAATTAGTATGCATTTTTACATGCATGTACCAATCGTTTTCAAAATATTGCAATATATCGAATGCATAATCTATTTGAGTTCACTGTTTATACTTTCTTTTGTGGTACTCTAAATTTTACTCATTTTTCTGATGCGCACTCAATAGCATATGGAGGCCGGCAACTTTCTTACTGGACGATTACTCAAAATGGCTTTCATAATATTGTCAAAAGCCAGCTTATCTTAATTTCGCTAGATTGGAGGTTTGTGAGCATAAAGTAAATTCAAATTCATGTTGAGGTGAAAGAATTTTTAAAAAATATAACAATTAAATCCAATTCAGATTATTCTTTAAATCTAGAGCTAAACTCTTCCAGAAGTTTACCGAATCGCCTCACAAAATGAGATGTAAAATCACTATTTTTAAAAATACTTTTTAGATTTAGAAAATTTGCTAATTTTTTTTAAATAACTGCGATTTCCAAGGTTGTAATTTAGCTTTAAATGAATTCACTGTACTTCTCATTTGAGTGATATAATGATTTTTGCCCTGCAATTTCATATTTAATTCGTTAACTTTCCTGTTAAATCAGTAATAAAACCAAGATCAAATAACCATTTTTTGTCTTCAAGTTGTGATCATGTTTCATTCCTGGACATAAGAATTTTCCTCATTTGAAGTTATAAATTTTAAAACCTCTGGACCATTTTTTCTAAGTAATTTGGTGTGACGAAGAAGATCGTCAAAATCCGCATCTCTTCTGGGTAAAATTAATTTGAATAGACGATTTTGCATATTGGTGCAGTTCTTAATGAATTTATAATTTAACTGTTTTGTATGATGTGTTGAAATGGTAATACTTTTGTGCAAAACATTTCTTGGTGGACTATGCAGTCGTAAGATTGAAAATTTGGAAATAAATGGTCTGATAAATCCATGTATTGTTTACCCTCGTTGATAGTGCGCCGTCAATTGTAATTATAGTACATTTAAAAAAAAAGTAATTTTCTTGCAAATTTTTCGCCTCTAGCCCGAAAAAAATTTTCACCCTGGTTCGTCGTCCATTAAATGGTAAATTTTTTGGAAATTCATCAGAGTGATAGACAACTAAGTAGTGTTCAATATAGTGACGGGTGGACTGGCGGCCACCTTTAATAGGCATGACCCGGGTGCCCACTAGCCCGGTTTACCGACCTCTGATGTGTATTGACTATTCTAATTGACGCTGTTAGTACAGAATTAATCGAGTAGCTTATTTGCATACCACTTTTAGTAAATATAAAAATGCATATTTTTGTTTCGTTACAGGAAAGTACAACATGAATAAATAAAACAAATATGGGACGTATCTTTTCTACAATAATGAATGTATCATCAAAGCATTCCATACAATAGCATGGTTTAGCAATGGTCTAAGTTAAGCTTTTTAATTATACAATGTTAATTAGTGAAAACTTGATTGATATAGTACAAAAACTTAGTTGTCATAGTACACAATTTTAAGAAATCTCAAGTTTTTTAAATAACTATATAATGGATGAAACAGAACGACAGCCCTTGTTAAATCGAAGACATAATGAGACGAATGGGCGAAATTCAAACTCAACTATTTTAGAACAATATGATGGAAGCAATGGAACAAATGAAGCAAGGAAGTGAGATAACATATTATTCATATGTTTGCAATGAAATCTGCTACCTCGTTGGCATATTTGATAAATTTAGAGTACTGTTTAGATTTTAGATAGAACTATGAAATTAAAATTGTTATTTCCACTTTGTGAAACGTGTTTCGCTCGTGAAACATCAAATAATGAGTGGAATAGTAAATTTATCAATTTTAATTTTGTATTAATAAATAAAATTCCACAAAGTTACTGCTGAATCCATGTTTTTTTAAATTTATTTATAATTAACTACTTGCATTAATTGTAAACTAACTTTTCTGTTGCTGTAAAGTTTACCCTATTCTTTTGACTTGCATGAAATGGCATGAGGACCGTTCAAATTGACGCTGTTGGTACGGAATTAATCAAGTACCTAGTACCTGTATAATTTTTCCATCTCTATATTTACTCAATTTTTAAAAATTACAATACAACAACAAAACTAATGAATCTTTATCAAATAATTATATTATCATAAACCACTGCAAATAACTAATATAAATAGTTGACTTTTTCAATCTTTTTCTAGAGGTGATGCTTATAAAATGTACAATGTTGTTACCTGGAGAACTATTTTATGTAAAATAAATGCATAATTAGTTGATAATAATATATTATCATTACCATTCCCAACATCAGAATGCTTAGAATGTCACAGATATAATTACTGAAATACACATTTAATCAGTTTGACTTTACAGTAGTAATCAATATCCACTGATAGTATAATATATTATATTAGCTTGAATTACGTTATGTAAATATTTTGTGAATGTTTTTCAGCTGCGATGGACCCTGTTCAATGACATTACCACAAAAAATATCATATGGACTAGGACATATTTACAATGACTTGTGTGCTTCCATGTGGTTTTCGTACACATTACTTTTTTTACAAGCTATTTTACATATGGAGTCAACTACGGCAGGATCAATGATGTTATTGGGTAACAAATAATTTATTCTTCATTGATGATTAATTTCATTTTTTCCTACCCACTGGAAATACCTGTAGGCAGTGCCATGGTGATAATAACACTTCAAGTCTGATCGAGTCTCCTGTAGAATGTATTCAATCCTTCATTCTCCCCATCACACCCTATCCTAGAGCTAATTTCACTTCTCCCTATCTTTTTTTGTAAACTACTCATAATTAACCCGATAATTGCGCTTGATATGTCTACATGTCCAAGACTTTACCTCGTCTTTCCGGCCAAACTAGAACACTTGTGGATGTATGCTTTAAAAAATAGTTTAAGCCTTTAGGTAGAGAAATTAGGCAACAGATCATGAAAATGTCAAGTGGAACACGGAATAATATTCTTCGATTTATTTTAGCGAGAATGCGACGAGTTTAGTTTACTTCTTGATTTGTTTGGGATAACTAGTATATATTTCACATTATTATCCATTTTTTACTGTTGTAATCGGTCTATTTTAGCCATAGTGAGCGTTTTAACAGGTCAAATGACTGAAAATAAATTCGTGCGAAAACGGCTCGCGCTGTAAAGGTTAAGAGTCTGTAAATAAAAAAATCTCAAAATCTTGCAAGACATATTTATGAAAATATTATGTCAATATTTATAAACTACCTGACTGAGTTATTCTCCTAAAAAGCATTATTTTTCAGGGCAAGTTGTGGATGCATTGGCTACTCCAGTTATCGGTTTCCTAGTGGATAAACATGGAAGTAAACGTTTATGGCATTTGATAGGTAAAATGTTTAACAAACTGTAAATATAGCATAATATAGTAAATTCAGCTTGGTATGATTAATTTCAATGACAATTTTAAAAGCCTCGGCTAGATTGTATTTTTCACCCTATTTATAAGTGTGAAGAATTGATATATTCTAAGTATTTATTTTCACCACATTAGAACCGTGAGGGCTCTTTTCAATTTGCCGATGTAGGTGGTAGGCCGCTGCGTCTATGCATAACGCCACACCAGCATTAAAGATTATTTCCAAAAAAAAATTAAAATCAAGTGTATTCAGAATATTAATAAAAATCCAACACAAAACACTGTGTTTATCATAAACAAATAATTTCATAGATTTCGTGTATTTAATGACATATTTCATTAGTAAATTTTATAAAACTATGCCATAAGTATTGAATACTTATCTTTGTTTTATAATATTATATTGAATTATTATTACTGTTTCTAGGAACAGCACTTGTTCTATGTAGTTTCCCACTAATATTTTCTCGCTGCCTTGGTTGCTGGATGAATTCTGCCGGAGACTACATACTTTGGTGGCAGCCATTTTACTATGCCATTGTTATAATATGTTTCCAGTGTGGTTGGGCCATTGTACAAATAACTCATTTGGCAATGATTCCAACACTAACAAATAACCTGAAGGTGAGATCCGAGCTAACAGCAATTAGGTAAGATAAATCAAATACAACACTCTTTGTCTTTTGATGCATAATCTATCATATTATTTTTTAAATTAAAACAATGAGACAATTCAAATGAAACATGGCCATCATTGTTGAATGTGAATTCACTATAACTGCCGATATTCAAAAACATTATTATCAGTCTAAAGATGCTTCCCAAAGAGGCGAAACATGTGTCACAACTAGTAATAAAACCAGTGGAATTACGCAGTTATCATTTTTAATTTTATATTAACTTTATTAAAATAAATATACAATAACAATACCCAACTGTGTGATGTTAACTATTAACAACAAATGTTAAGCAAACATAATACAATACTATAAGTTTATCTTAAAAAGGTCTAAAAAGTGTCTTGGTCAGACTTTGAAGGGTCATGTTTAATGATATATGTTTTCTTTACCAGTAGCAAAAAAATATTGCTTTTTAATTTTTTGTTGATGGCTAAGTCTGATTTTCAATGATTAAAATGATGAGTAGCAACTCAAAACTAATATTCTTCTCCATTACATATTATTAAAAATTATTATTTTACTATATCTAACATATTATATTATGAACATAAAATGTATACTGAAACCAACTGTGTTGACACAATATGTGATACAGGATATTCTTGCATTGGAAACAAGCAGATTTTTATAAGAAAAATTCAATGTCTGCACAAATACCAGATGTAACAGCGCAGGGCGTCTGATAATGCATTTTGTCAATGACAAATAATTTACTGACGCCAACATCTGCTATCAATACAAGGGTAATCTCAACTGCCAAATTTTGAGCAAACATTTTTACACATTTCTGTGTATTTATGAACATTAACTCCTGTACCAAGCTCATAATTCCGAAATACAATATCAAGATATATTTTTATGTCTTCAGTAGCCTTAGTCATTTCGAAAATCATAAAATGACCTATAATTAACTATCTCCTGTTGCACCAGGAGTTAATACAAAGGAGAAAGGCAATGTTGTAAGAAAAGTTTATCAAAAAAAAAAAAATCTTCAAGGAATCATCTCTTCCAATTTGTAATATTAATATTTCATTTTAAGTCATTTTTCCATCCAAGCATCCCCTTTCCTTCAATTACAAGAACTCAATGTACGCACACATCAAATACTGTTTTCCAAAAATTTCATCATGTAGTTGATGATATATATTGTTCAAGGTATACAGCGTCCGTCTTCTCAAGTGTTATTGTTTACCTTATAACATGGGCAATGTTAAAAATGGGTGAAAATAAAACTATTGGACCTGCGGATGATTATAAATTCAGAGTAAGAAATAATATTTTACTTTCGACTTGACAACAGGCTAAAAATATTCCAAAAGAATCTCTCTTGTAAAACACAATTATCATTTATTAAAGCACTCATTTATACCATTGGTTCTAGTCTGCATAAGTGTTTTTAAATTAATCTCTATTTTTCATTGTTCCTCTCATGCATTTTTAAAACTATTTTTCTACCTCATATTTCTTTGGAGAAATCATTGTTCTTTAATTAAAGTTATTGAAATATTTTTTTGTGTAACTATCATACAATCGATTTGTACTATAATATTTTTCAATTTTAGGATACTTCTCTCTTCTTAACAGGTATTGGCTGCATTTTCTCAATAATATTTCATTGTGGCATACAACATGATATACGAATTGCTTATGATGAGGAAACAAAAAGAAGTTTTGCATCATGTCAAGAAAACCAAAGAAATATCAAATCCTCAATTTCAGAACCTACAATAAAAACAATCAATAAGGAAAATGGTACAGTTCAAAGTGAGGATATTTCAAGCGAAGAATTAAATAAAAGCATTAGTGCTAAGACGGATATTAAAAAAAACTTCTTCCTATCACCACTATTATACCAAGCAGCAGTATTGTAAGTATCCATTTAATCCACTCTACCAAAATTATTGTGGATTGTTGCCATAGTGCAGTGTTTCCCAATTATATTTTTTGTAGAAAATATTTTTATATGGTGTATAAAAATGTGGTATGCTACAAATATTTTCTGTATCGTAAAAAACACTGCATCATCATCTAATGCAAAACGTGTCCAATAATCACTACGTCATTATTTAATAACTTAAATTTACTACTCTGGAATCAAAATTCACAAAAGTTATTTTAGTATGAATTAATTGCATCGTGTGATACGTTTTCAGATATGTAGCTGCCCGATTATTCAGTACACTAGCACAAGTATACATGCCTCTATTTTTGGATGAAAGGTTGGGTTCAGATGAATCAACGGAAACAGTAGCCTCAATAGCCAGTGTTCCCTTAGTATCATATATTGCCTCATTTTTTGCATCATTGATATCCAAAAACAGAAACAAATATACAAGCAACAAGGTAAAGATAATACATTATCATGATTATTTTTATATTGACACCACCTAAGAAAGTACTCTTTGTTCAAATCAAATTCAATTTTTGTTGTGAATTACTTAAAAAAATGCCGTTACCGTATTTCAAAATGATCCTAGGGCAAATTGATTTTAAGAAATTAGCTAAAGAAAATTGTTCCGTAAGGTTCTTGCATACGTCGATTCCTGCTAGTTGAAAGATGAACAATTTATATTTATTTATTCGCCAAATAAATTATTGATACTTTCTTTTTTTCAGATACTTTATACATTTGGCTCTTTAATCAGTATCATTACTTGCACTTGGGTGGCCGTGTCACTAGAACCATCCTCTGGTGCATTTCAACTCTATACTATAGCAGCACTAATGGGTAACGAAACAAATTATTTTAAAAATTTCTCTAAATCACTAAGAGTAGATTGTTTTGTAGTAATCCTTAACGAAGCTTATAAGTAATGAAATTACTATATGTAGTCACTAAACAACCTCAGCATCTGTTATCCAGGGTTTCAAATTTTAGCAGATTAAGGTACTGTATTAAACTAAGAATATGCAGAAAACAAAGAAGAAAGAATTTTAGACAAACCAGTGACGTTCAACACCTTTGTAACAAAACACAAGTTTTATTTATATCAATTACAGTCCAATTATTAAATAACTTTTAGAGTTTTGTAAAGAATTTTCATAATCAATAGTGTCAAATAAATAAATTCAAGCATTCAATGGCATAATCTGATGTGTGAAAGTATGAAAAATGATCTACATAGTATTAAATAAATTTATCGTGAATGTGAAATCAGCGCTGTCAAATTTATGAATGGAGCAATATTTGAAGGAAATAAATGTGAGTTTTATCACAAATATATTCTCAAAGGTAAATTTCCAAAATTTATTACGGGCAATGTGCATTACAGCTGCAATTTTGACCATATTTATATTGCTGCTAATCATACTTTGCGAAATAGTAAAACGAAACGTTGCAATGACCAATCAAAAATTGTAAGAGTGTAAAAACTCGCATTTCACATGAATATTTTTTAGGTGCTGGCAGCTCTATTACATTGATATCAAGTTTGTGTATTACTGCTGATATGATTGGACCTCACTCAGACCAGGGAGCGGTGGTTTATTCAATAGTTACGTTTGCTGATAAATTAATTACCGGATTGGCTGTGGTAGTTATAGAAAATTAGTAAGTTTATTTATGTAAATATCATACAAAGCAAAGATATTATTATATCAAATGTTGGCATAGCACACAATTATTTTGTTCTGATTTTCATGGTGATCACGACTGGATTTACTTATCATGATCATTTTCAGCTGATCAGTTAATTAGTACAAAAACATTTTATTTTCATAAATTTGATGCCATTCTACCACGAACAGACGGTTAACACTTAAATAATGAGCAAATTAATGTTGAATTTCGTTAAAAAAGTGAACACAGAAAACTTCCCAGAGCTGATTTCAGAACTTTATGAAGAAAAATACAAATAAAAATATCTAATTGGTTGTTCTTTCAATAGCTCTTTAGCATGGAATTTCCAATAAAAGAGTAAAAAATTGAAAGAGAGGATTGTTGTATGCTATACCTTAACTTTACTGATCAACATAGTTTTCGAAATAAAATATGGAGTGTAAGTTGAGAAGAAATATTTAAGTAAATGAAGAAAAAGATCACCATTTTAATGACACCACTGATACCCTATACAGCAGACACTTAGATAAAAAAGGAGTACCTAAATAACCTGACACATGAGAATTTTAGGGTGATAAAATATGGTAATCGGACGAAATAGAACAATATAAAAGAATATGAAGAAACAGAACTGTGAAAAATAACTACAACATAGAACAAAATTAAGAGAATTCAAAACAGGGGAAAAATACATGTAATATTGAAATTATTTGAGAATTCCCCGGATCGAAGAGAGGCGAGCGGCTGGTTATCCGGAGTCCTGGAAGGGCTGATCTCAGACAAACACCATTTCAGATCCGGTTAAAAAACTTATTTATTATCCATTCAAGATGCAGTGGTTTCACATTACACAAATATAAAAATCTTAACACATAAAATTGATTCTAGATTTACATTTACTTAGCAACTGAATTTACTTTAAGTTTTAATACAAATGACACAACGAATTTAAATTAAATCCAACGCAAATCAAAACACAAAAACAAACAAACAGTTCACATCGTCACATCACTTTCGTCGCGACGAGACCTCGTTCGTCCGACTCGGCAGCTCGTCATCGACTGTCTACAAAAATTCAAAAAAACTCCGTGCAAAGTTGGAGCTACCCTTTTCCGTAAAAATGGACTCGTCCAGCGGCCGAAGCCTAGGGGCTCTTTTTTAACGCCTGGCAACATGAAAGAGCGTTTTCTGCGAATTATTGCTGTTTTTGCCGCAGGCCGATTTCAGTTTAGGACACTAATGACACTTATACTTAAGAAAAACCAGGGTGTGTCAAACCCCCATACTTCTAGTGTCCATGAACTGAGTTCGGACAGCGTAGCAATAATCACACAAAAACAAGATACAATATACAATAAAGAACACAAAAAAATCAAGTCTTAAAAACACACGCGTGGCAGCGCGTCGGTCGTCACACACGAGGCCACAACACAGGTCATGTCGCGATCGGCATCACAACGGGCGGTGGTGCAAATTTTCCTACGCCAACAGGCGTCCTGTTCCTATCCCAGGAAGGCATCCGCAGCGTCCTCGCTCGGCGGGGCAGGTGTGTCGGCAGCATCTCCTCTTCACAGGCAGACGGCCTCATCTTCTCCCGAGAAGGCATCCGCAGCGTCCTCGCTCGGCGGGGCAGGCGTGTCGGCAGCATCTCCTCTTCACAGGCAGACGGCTTCATCTTCTCCCGAGAAGGCATCCGCAGCGTCCTCGCTCGGCGGGGCAGGTGTGTCGGCAGCATCTCCTCTTCACAGGCAGACGGCCTCATCTTCTCCCGAGAAGGCATCCGCAGCATCCTCGCTCGGCAGGGCAGGTGTGTCGGCGGCATCTCCTCTTCACAGGCAGACGGCCTCATCTTCTCCCGAGAAGGCATCCGCAGCGTCCTCGCTCGGCAGGGCAGGTTTATTAGCGTCTTCTCGTCTTAACAGGCAGCTTGGCAGGCAAAACGGCCTCACAGGTTGCAAATATAACAGGCACAGCGGGCCTCACGGATTGCAAACAAACAGCCACAGTAGGCGTCACTCGTTGACAACAAAACAGACACAGCAGGCCTCACAGGCTGCAACTCTAACAGGCACAGCGGGCCTCACGGATTGCAAACAAACAGCCACAGTAGGCCTCACTGGTTGAAAACACAACAGGCCCAGCAGGCCTCCTAGGTCAGCACGAACGACGTCAAGAGCGGCCAGTCGAGAAATAGGGCTTCGTGAAAAGTAACAGAGGCCAGGCACCTTTCACCGACGACTCCCGCCAGTTTCGCCTTTGAAGCTGGGGTTTCGTAGTAAGACGCCGGGAAGCTGACTGGTTGTCTGGTCCCGATCTTGAAGTCCACCTTCAGAGCAGGGTCCGGATTCTTAGTGTGCGTTCGGCGATTTGAAATTCTTGAAGTTACGTTAAAATTCGGTTGGGCGCCATGAACCACAGTTCAAAGCCACTGCATCTTCAGAGCATGAGTCCTCAGGGGGTGAATCCTGAGGTGTCACAAACCATCAATGGCCCCACGTTGGGCGCCAAAAATGAGAATTCCCCGGATCGAAGAGAGGCGAGCGGCTGGTTATCCGGAGTCCTGGAAGGGCTGATCTCAGACAAACACCATTTCAGATCCGGTTAAAAAACTTATTTATTATCCATTCAAGATGCAGTGGTTTCACATTACACAAATATAAAAATCTTAACACATAAAATTGATTCTAGATTTACATTTACTTAGCAACTGAATTTACTTTAAGTTTTAATACAAATGACACAACGAATTTAAATTAAATCCAACGCAAATCAAAACACAAAAACAAACAAACAGTTCACATCGTCACATCACTTTCGTCGCGACGAGACCTCGTTCGTCCGACTCGGCAGCTCGTCATCGACTGTCTACAAAAATTCAAAAAAACTCCGTGCAAAGTTGGAGCTACCCTTTTCCGTAAAAATGGACTCGTCCAGCGGCCGAAGCCTAGGGGCTCTTTTTTAACGCCTGGCAACATGAAAGAGCGTTTTCTGCGAATTATTGCTGTTTTGCCGCAGGCCGATTTCAGTTTAGGACACTAATGACACTTATACTTAAGAAAAACCAGGGTGTGTCATATTGTATCTCAATATTTATGTTGTATATATTTTTCATCATTTGTAATCACTTTTACTGCAAAAATAAATTCGTCGTAAAATCATTAAATTTATATAGTTTTGGTATATTTTGTTTTGTATGCATCATATATAGATATGACAAAAAAATGTGTTTTATTTTTGACCTGTTCTGAATTTCATAGTTTTGTTCTTCGCGGTTCTGGTTCTTCATATTCTACACTTTCTTATAAACAAAAAATATGTTTTATAAGAATCTTTAAAATGGCATGTTTTTTGTGAAATATATTTATATATATATATTGTCGGCCTCTGTGGTCTAGTGGTAAGTGTTTGCCCTAGCAATCTGGTGGGTCCTGGTTCAATCCCCAGCACAGTCAATATCAAATTTAGATTTTTTCAATGTAAATTTGTGATCTTGGACATGAATGACCTCTAAAAATTCTCATCGAGTCTATCTCGTATGATTTTCTAATTTTCAAAATATTTGGCAAATTGGCTGTCAACTGTAATGCCAGTTATTTTAAAAAAATATGTATTTATATATATATTTTATAACAGAAAACACATTAACTTTAAAATGTAGTATCATCATCAGGATAATGATTAAATGATGTGTTTATTTTTACAGCAAATGTTTAAATCACGAAGACTGCCCACAATATTATAGAAATATCCTGGCTTATGTCTGTGGAGGAAGCGCAGTATTTGGACTACTTTCAATAATAATCAGTTATATTATTTCACTAAAAATTGTCAAGCACCGATTTTTAGAAGTTGTAGAATGAAGAATAGTTTTGGGAATACCGAGTGGTGATTTAAAAAAAATTATAATTGATAACTTAGTTATTCTACCAGCTGTGTTACTAAATGTAACATGTTTCGCTTCTTTAAGAAGCATCAATTTTAGTTTTATATTGAAAATGAATTTCCACAAAGTTATCCACTGAAAATATTAAAACATATTTTATTTAAATTCAACAAAAAAAACCACCCGTAAATAAGGAGAAATAATATAATGCAATATACCATAAACAAGGACTAATAAAGAAAAATGTAAACAATATATCCGAGTTTTAATTATAGTACCTATTATAAGTTTTCACAATTCTGAATTTGACTGTATCACTAATCTGATAGTTCTTTCGCTCTAGCTATTCATAGATAATATAGGAAGGTAAAGGTTCGTTTTCGTGGACATTGTCTAGAAATGATTTTTTTTCACCAAGCACTGCGCGAAATGATGATAATCAGGTTAGAATAGTCTTTTATTAATCTAAATATGCCCAATAACGACGAAAGGAAGCATTATAAGACTGATTTATCGCGTAATAGTTGCATATGTCAAACTTTATTTTCCCAGCCATGTCGGTTATTAAATCAGAATTGCCAACCTAAAAACCAAACATATTCATGTGTACATGAAACCAATAAGATACTAAATTAATATAACGGCGCGCGCCGTGAGAATCCGCCAAATTAATGTTTGAGAGTATAAAAGTTTATAACAATTGTATATTCTAACACATTTAAATACATAATTTAATCGTAAGCATCGAATTTTATGTTGAATATCGCCGGCAGCCTAAAACCAGATACGTAAAAAAATAAAGATGAATATGTAGGAATATTAATTTAGTATCTTATTGGTTTCATTTACACATGCATATGTTTGGTTTTTAGGTTGGCAATTCTGATTTTTTTTCCAACATGGCAGAAAAATAAAGTTTGACATATGCAACTATTACGCGATGAACCAGTTTTATAATGCTTCATTTCGTGGTTATTGAGCATATTTAGCTTGATAAAAGACTATTCTAACCTATATATTATCATTTCGCGCAGTGTTAGGTGAAAAAAAAGCATTTTTAGACAATGTCCACAAAAACGAACCTTTACCTATAGGAATATTGTTATTGTCTATAGATAGTATGTACATTATAACCATAAATTCCTTTTTGGAAATGAATGCTTGGACGATTTTTTGAATATCGAATGTGATTGATATTACAGCAATATTGCCAGATAAATCTATTCCCTTTAGCTCTGCTCGATGTGTGCGTGTCTGTTCGAGATCTGTCAATCAATTTACCCACGTCGTTTTATATCTTGTTGTTATTATCATAATAATTATTTTAGTACATCTTCAATCACTTTACAATGAACATAAATTCCCTGTATCCGTAGAGTATTTAGTTAGCGAAAATTGCAATTTTTCTTCATATTTTAATACCGGTAAATTGTATAAAACTATTTTATATAACACAAAACATAAGAAGAACATAGCTCTTAGCAGGTTTACAATATCACTATTATTTCATTTTATCATTATTGTAACCTGCTAAAAATCGTGTGTAAGTATTATTATTCATCATAATATGTATACGTAAGTTAAAGTGAATGTTCAATACTTCAGAAACGAGTTGCGGGAAATAAAAACGTGAGAGCCAGTATTTAACATGCTTTAAACTTAGATTAAACAAAATCGCACTCAAATAAGCGGGAAAACGTGAATTACGGTCAGGCCAAATCAGAGCTGCATACGCTGTCGAAAAAGTGACAGATGAGTGACAGTTGTCAATAATCAACGACTACCGGCCGTTGTTTTAGGTCACGTAACCGAACAAAATCATCGGCTATACTTCATAGCATAGACTACTATACTTTTCTTCATAGATAATATACTATACTTGCCCAGTGATGATGGATAATACTCGGACTATTGATGCAAAAAAACCTCGGAATTTTGAAATAGCAGGGAAGAATCCGCAAAATTGAGAATTACCTGTTAAATATTATGATGTTTCATTGTTTTGTCGACATTGAAATACAGGTGCATATCAGAAGTTTATATTTTCTCGCCCAATTAAGTCAAGGGCATAGACTATTATACTTTTGGTGCGAGTGAGATACAAGGGCATGCGGGCGTATACTCTTGTATCCTAATTATTTATACACATGTGAGGCTGTGGGATAAAGATAGAAATACATCCACCGTACGTCGATGGTACACATACAATTGTCTCGCCGATGTTAACTTCATACATAAAAAAAGAGAAGTTACCGAAAATATTTTGTCAAGACATATAGCCGCAATAGAATTGACAGAAGCATTGCCAGATCATAAATTCAACAACCTTGCTGACAATTTGTTGTTTCAGATGCTTGCTTACAGACGGCGTTTGGAATACAATATAATAAATATGATGATGTTGTACTATTCTTTTCATATTATCATCTATGGATTTATAAGTCAGGTAGGCTCCCAATGTGGAACATACAGACACAAAATTTCGGATTTCAACAAAAATTCTTTTTCGAAAACTGGTCGTTTTCAGTCGCTCAACCTCTCTTTTTTTGAAGAAGATTATCGAAGCCATGGATTACAGCTACATTGATACTTTTAGATACTTTTAAATGAACTAGTTCTAGTATTGATAATTGCATTTGAATGGCGTATATTATTTGCCTGTTTTCATTGTGACACACTACATGTTTTCTTTTAACAATTCTTTTACTACTGGTAGTGTTGCGAGACCTAAAAACAACTGGGGTTTTTTTCCCATGTCCGCTCCCAATGTGGAGCATATGGTCTCCTAATGGAGGTATCTTGACAGATTTTTTTCTACGAGAACTGCTTGTCACTCAGTTGCTCAACTTCTCTTTTCTTTTTCGAAGAGAGTAGGGATAGAAGGATAAGGCTATGACAGGACTAGTGATTAGCTAATCGCTCTCGTCACGCCCCGTGAGGATGGCATTGGTGGGAGGGAGGACTCAGACTACGAACAGAAATCCATAAATCGATTGGAACATCAATCTATGAAAACCGTCCGCACCGGGAATTGAACCCGAGACATCCGTAACCGTAGCCAGCGAAGAAACCAACTGCGCCACGGACGCTTTACCCGGGAATAAACTCGCATGGGAAAATTGGAACAAAAACAGGAAAAAACAATTTTTATATTAATGATAACTGTATATCATTTTTAGCATTCTGTAACACTTATTTTAAAAGCGTTGCAATTTTGACGTATACACACTATGCGCAAATTTATGTTATGGTCAGCTATTAGTTTGTTAATATAGATGGAAGCATAGACAAAGTATGGATGGAATGGAATATAGGAACTTTATTTAATACCGGATCACGTATGACATATATGTATACTTAAAGCCAACACAAAATATTAAAAAAAACGCTCCTGTTTTTATGTAGGTGTGAAGTTAAACTTAATGTTAAACACATATGTGTAAGTATGTACACCTGGAATCAAAATGTTGAAAAAAACAATGAAAAATATCATATTTAATAGTTTATTTCTAGTTTTCCGAGTATTTTCCTAATTTTCTGGATTTTTTTCTGCCATTTCGAAGTTTATGGGTTTTTTGCAACAACAGTACCGTCAACTGGTATTATTTCGCCTACCAAGTACAACTCCGCCTATTAAAAGTTGTTTTTTTTTTATATAGCCACAAGTTTTTTCTCAGGAACACAAAATATTTGTTGGTGAAATTACTCTCAATAGTTAGTTGATCACACCAAACCTGCTAAACATCTAGCATTTCTAGTAAGTTATTTTAAAACTTTACTTTTGTAAATGGTACGTGCATATGCAGTTTAATCATTTATCTCCCAAAGATACAAAAGTTACGATAAAGATATTTTAACTCTCCATTCCATTATATATTAGCAAATACACCAGTTGTACCGCACCGCGAAAGAGATGTTTTGAGGTTATTAATTCTTGGGTAGGGTCATCAAAACATTTTTAAAAAGAATCATTTTTTAAATATCAAAAAAAAATATAAATGTTCCCCATTATTTATTTAAGCTAGATCAGCATCGAATCACTTTGTTTTAAATTTATGCTACAAATGTAGTGTGAATATTAAATCAGAGGCAATGGAATATGAAATTTGCTACAAATTATTTCACTGGCGTAACCCAAATACATTGGCGTGCCACAAGTGAAGTACTGAGCATTTTAATAAATAGTCATTTTCGAGACCACCAACAAAAATCTTTTCGCGTGCCACTGGGTGGCACGCGTGGCATAGGTTTCCGGGCGCTGGCCTAGATACTTTTTTTATATTTCTCGACAAAATAACAAAAAATAAAGCATAGAAAAATAATGGTTTCATAAATTATTTTCTTACCTAATTAACGTTCAAGAGATTACGGACGACATAGATCGGCCGCGTAAAACTTCCGTGAAAGAGTATGGTCGACAATGATCGTCAATGTATATGTATATGTTTATAGACTTGAAATTGTATTGAAATTCATCTATGGCTATTTGTAGGAATCTTTTCAAAGTTTAGAAAATATTTTAAAGCAGTTTATGACTTTATCCTCGACGATATTTAACTTTTTCGTGAGTCACGTGATACTACTATGACGTCACATGGGCAAGTTCAAACAGGCTCACATATTTTAAACTATATATAGACAATAGTCAGTTTTTATATAAAATTTTATATTATTTTGATAATAATAATTTTAGAATTTACTTGCGTTTTTCGTATTATCTTTCTTTACACAATTTTTTGTGCGACAACAACAAATCTTTAGTTTTTCTATGTATTCCATCACTTACATGGTTTTTAGTGGAACTTGTCCACCGTGTGAAAAAAGGTTGAATGTATTTAAAAAAAGTGTTGTGAAATTAATAGTGCTCAGTAGTTTTTAAATAAATATTTCATGTTTTCGTTACAACCAATGATTTGTAGCTCCTGGATTAACTAAATAGTTTTTTTTACGATAAAGTTGTTAAACAGTATTTTTTTTAAAATATTTTAAACTCTGTTTGCTATTACGGCACGTATAGTTATGAAAAAATAACACAATTTACATATAAATATATGTAAGTACTCACTCTTATAAAAAGTTTAAGATTTATCCATTTACACTTGGAATAGTTAATTTGCACATTACCTTTTCAAAACATAATTTATGTACAAAAATTAATTATTTATATTGTTTGCACAACCCTAAGATAAATTTTCAAAATGTATGCAATTCTCAGCAAACTCAGGGTAGTTTCGCCTAGTCAATTTCGACGATGCAAAAACACCTAAAAACAATGAATGTGAATGCTTTATTTTATTTAATATGTTTGCGGCACATGTTATGAATATTATTCTACCTCATTGCTGTTATAACTTCATAGTAATTAGGATTTACCCAGGTTTTGTAAAAATATTGCTAGAATAACTCTTAGTTTGTGAAATTTTGCATACATGTTTATATTATTAAATCAACACATTTGAATGTAAATCGATAATATTTACTTTATTCAATACTTGTAGGTAAGTGTGTTCAACAATATAAACCACAAAAACATAAATTCATCCAGGCGGAATAATCCCGTTTTTGGGCAGACATAGATAGATCTATTTCACACAAAAAAATACCTATACTAGTCTATGGTCACACTTATTATAATTATTTATTTACAAATTCTTCATTTTGTTTCTTAATTTATTATGTTAAAGTGAAATATCATTTAAAAAAAAAAAAAAATGTTAAGAGTCTACCTACCTACTTGAAATATAATATTGACAAATGGTACCTACTTGATTGTGTATGATATTCCAAGTATCCTCATAAATGCATTTTTCTCTTGAGTGCTATTTCTACGAAGGAAACGGAAGTTCGTCTATAGACCATCTCGAAGAAAGTCAATATGGCCGACTCAGCGAGTCAATCAGTCCGCTTGCACCGAGTTTCTACTATCGGTAGAGTGCAATAACCTATCCCATACGTGTTTATACCAAAGTCATTCAAAAGTTTGCGTCTTTAATGTTAAAAAATGTGAAAAATTCTCTTTTTTTGCACTATAATAATCATAATCCGAAATAGTCGTCATCAATCTAATTTTTAGCAGTCTACAAAATGGCGTCACTCAACATTCATGCAGTGAAAAATATTTGTCACGTATTTTCATATAGTATCGGTACTTTAAATTAATCAATTATATTTTTAAAATAATCCGTGAAACCTGTTTTATCTCTGTTGCTGAACTTTTGATTGTTAACGTTATTGGGTTACATAATAATTAATAATTTTGAAAACTCAGAAACAAAATGCATCAGGTAGGTTTTACAAACAAATATTGTTATTTCCATCATTCTTTATGATTTTGCTGAATCAGATAGTTCCATAGAACGTAGAATAGGTTCCATTACATTGATATTCTTGGGTGTGGCTCTCTCAGCATATGTTTGAGTAATATCTGTATTTTCGTCTCCAGTTTCTGTTTACAAGTGTTATATTGTTTCATTTATAAATGAAAATGTTTGTGTTCCACTGTTTTATCTTTTGATTAACAAAATTTTATGTTTTGTCTTTCATACGAGCTAAAAAAAATGGACTTCGGATGTGGACCCATTTTTGTAAATTTAACTTGAAATAAGCATTCAGTATAGTTCTAACCTCAATTTTCAGTAATATTATTGTTTTCTTTACCTTGTAGAGTTATTAGAGTCATTCTGTTCATTTGTATCTCCAATTATTCATGCCACTCATTCCACTCTTCTGTATTATTGAAACTCTTCAATTAAATCAATTATTTCTGGTATTTTACAGTGTTTTTATTAAAATTTTGACATTATTTATTATATTTTGAATTAGAATAGATACCTCTAATTTTTCCAATACTCTCTCCAGTGATACAATGCAGTTCTTATGTATTTTTGAACTTTTATAGGAAGTCTTTTAAACTATAATTTAATAGAAAAAACATTGGGATCTGTCAAATCATTAATTGAAGCTGTCACTCATATATATTAATTCATGTTTGGTTTTGTTAGAATGTCTATGGTAAATGCAATAATGGTGTAATAATTGTTTTCCTTTATTAAAGCATTTTTGAACATTTTTATAACATTTTCAATCTTCTCTGTTTTTCAAGTGTTTGATTTCATTGATTTTAACATGATTTGAATTCAATGATTTTTGAAAGATATTGATTTTTCAGATGATTTTTAAATATTTGTTAATTAGTTATTCAGGATATCCGTCCATTTTTAATGCAATTAATGATTTTTTTCTATTTTTATTTAAACCTGTGCATTTTAATTAATTGAAGACACAGTAGTCTCTAATATTAATTTATGGTTTCGAGTGAAACATTTCCTTTGCCTAAGGTTTATTAAATTTTTGTACAATATGACAGTGTTAAGGACAGATCTTTTACTGATTTTCGCCTGAAAATATGTAATTGATGGAAATTAGACTCATTATATATAGTTGTGTTTCATCGCTACTTCTATTATGATTGGGAAATTTTTTTTTTTTTTTTCATTAGTGGATGAGAATATTTTCTTTTCGAAAATAAAATTCGGTTTTATCCCCAGCATAGTAGAATTTTGTATAAGATGGACACTAGTAAAAACTTTGGTGGTTAATATTCAAATGCGATTTCATCAATAATTGGGAATATCAGGTGACTTCTGCCCATGCTAAGTGCATTTTCTTTAGATATTATATGGTGTTATTATCTTGAATTCTAAAATAGGAAATGCAACTATAAATAACTTTCAGAAAGAATGCATGACCGAGTCTGGCAGTGAATCTGGCAGTGATAATGGTAGTAAAAGCAACTCGTCTGGATCTGCATCAGGCTCTGACAGGTAAATATTTTATTAATCTGGCAATCTTGCATTTTTATAATTGCTAGTTTTTTCTCTTAACCTAGAACTGCAATACTTCTAAATATTAATATATATTACTGAATTTTAATGAATGTAATTTTTTCTTCTTAGTTAAGTTTTTATTATTTGAATATGTCTATAAAAAAATTGTCAAAATATTTCTATGGATATTTCCTAGGCTTTTTCCGGTCTACCCTTAGAATATTCAAAGATAGTTAAGATGGGTAAAATCTTTTTTCGTTGACCACATCTAATTCCTATGTAGAGGGCCTTGCTACTATGCAGCACCATCAGGACTCTATCAAGTGCTTCGCTTTTTTCCAGAACACAGCATCGTTTATTTGGGCTGAATACATTCTTTGTATAATATTTGAAGTTTTTTTAGTTGTCTAGGATAGGTAGAAGTAAACACGTTTATGACTGCAATATAACTGGTCTCTTAACCATCATTGCTGTAAGACTTATCACATGGTCTGTTGCCTAATCTCTGAATCCCCCATGAAGTAAAATAACCTTATCCTCAATGTCAGGTGCCATGATCTATTACTATACAGCAGGGTTTGAATGTTTGGTATATAAATTTAACTGACCTGGTCACATTGAGATAAGTTTGATTACTTCATATCATTGATAGTAACCAAAAAATTCTTTCCAGTGATTCAGGGTCAAGTTCATCAAGTTCAGCTTCAGGATCTAGATCAGCTTCAGACAGAGAGAATGGCTCTGTTAGAAACAATTCTTCACCAAAAAGAGAAGCCTGTGCATCGGCCGGAAGTGAAAGAAGGACATCCTCACTCTCAGGAGACCATTCAGAGAGTCAGTCGTCGCCTGACAAGCGCTCGTTTAATAAATCTCCTGGTAGCAACCATTCCAAGGACGGATCCGAGCCATGGGATGAGAATTTAGATATTGCCGAGATCAGACGTTCCGCTAGGTCTCGCAAAGAACCCGAGAGGCTCAAATTCAACGATAGCGACTCTAGTGATAAAGTGAAACCAGCCAGGAATTCTAGAAAGCGAAAGTAAGCAGTATTGTATTATATTGTAAATTGATGTAAAATAAAATACCGTATTACATTGATTATAAGAAGCATGATTTTTATATTTTTGGTGTCTGAATTCGAGGTGCATCTCATACAAAAATGCAGTAATTGCATTTTTCCATTAACCACTCATGGAGGTAGTGGGAGTGCGTGGGGGCATCAGTGAGGCTGTAGAGCAGGTAGTTGGGCACAGTTGTGATTCAGAAAAATCTGAAACGGATTCTGATGTTTCTAATTCTAGTGGTAATAAACAAACTGAAGTGTGTAAATACACAATGATATACAGAAGTACTGCATATACAAGTGCATTGTAAATTTCTTAAAGTTTTAGTCCAATTTTATTATTTTTATTTCTTGCATTTAAGTTTAGGAGTGCATTTTCTATTCAATGTAATACTGAAAATATCTACTTTTTCAGTTTTATACTCGATCTTTACAAAATTTCAGTGAATCAAATGATGTATGGAACTCTGATAGCTCTGGGAGCGATGGAGATGAACGTCCTCCTCAACCTCCTCCTAGCAAAAGACCCGGACAGAAGAAAATACCAATAAAAAAGAAACCTCCTCGAAAAAGAAATCATTATTCTAGTGATGATGAATCGACTGACGGAAGTGATGATGAAAGTAGAAGGTGATTATAGTTTCATATGAATTTTCATTGGATTTTTTTGCTTACTAGGCGAATATATATTATCTAATTGAAGTATTTTTGGAAACCTTAGTTGTGAATATATAAATAATCTTAATTTTAGAGGTTTGAACCGGCGTGCAGTAGCGACTTCGGCTGTCAGCTACAAAGAGGCAAGTGATAATGAAAAAACTGATTCCTCAGACCTTTTGGAGGTGGAAGGAGGAGAACCTGAAATTCCTCCGGAGGAAGATAAGAGTGAAACGATTGAAAGAGTTCTCTCTCAAAGGCGTGGAAAGAAAGGAGGTTTGTTTTAATTAGTCATCTGAATCTTGTACTTTGGTATGAATCGATTTTCAAATTTATTCATAAATTATATATCGCTAAAAATTAGTGGTTTTCAAAATTATTTGTTTACAGTAACTGGAAATGTAACAACCTGCTACTATGTGGAAGAGAATGGCGATCCAAACGCTGATGTAGACTCTAATGATGCCGAGTCTACTGAACTTCAGTACCTGATTAAATGGAAAGATTGGTCGCACATACACAATACGTGGGAGTCAGAGCAGACCCTGAAAGATCAAAAAGTCAAAGGCATTAAAAAACTGGAGAATTTTGTCAAAAAAGAGGCAGAGCTTTCATGGTGGAAACAGTCAGCTGGTCCTGAAGATATTGACTATTTTGAATGTCAATTGGAGTTACAGCAAGAGCTTCTAAAGAGTTACTATAATGTAGAAAGGATAATAGGTATTTATTTCCTAACTTGTATTTTTATACTCATCTATTTAATTTTTACTGAAGGTGCCTTTTTTTCTTTTATTTTTGCTGTGTTCATGATTTTTATTAATTAAACAAATGTTAGAATATAATAGACAGTTGATTATTGTTTTTCTATGGATTCCGGACATATCAATATTTTCTTTGCAGCGAAACATGTGCGAGAAGATGGTAATGGAACGGATTATTATTGTAAATGGGAATCTCTACCATATGCTGAAGCGACATGGGAAGATGCTGCTCTCATACAACGGAAATGGCCCACTGAAATTGAACAATTTCAATCTCGTGAAGAATCTCGCACAACACCTTCAAGGCACTGTAAAGCATTAAAATATAGACCCAAGTTTCATCAAATCCGAGAACAACCTGAATACATGGGCATCGATAGGGTATTTATTTTTCTAATCCTTAATCCTGTCTTAAATAATTCAATATTTATTGTACAAATTAATCTATATTATACATAACTATATTTAAAAAATAAATAAAACACAATTCATTTGTACTACTTCCACATATTTATAATGATCAGGACCAGTTTCGCTCATCACGAGCATTATCAACTGATAAAAATACAAACATAACAGGCTTATTTATATAAAATTGAAAGTAAAAATGAAGGTATATAAAACTGATGGTTCATGAACATTCAATTTTATATAAATAAGCTTATTATGTTTGTATTTTTATCAGTTGATAATGCTCGTGATGAGCGAAACCGGTCCTGATCATTATAAATATGTGGAAGTAGTACAAATGAATTGTTTTATTTTTTTAAAAATATAATGTCTTTCCACCAAGCATTGACAGTTAACACCTTAAAACATAACTATATCATTTGCATTTCAGTTAGTTTTTATAAATGCCTTAAAAACCAAATTTGAAAATCTTCAGCTACTGTTGGGCAGACTTAAAAAGTTAGCAGCTTATCAGTTCTAAAAAAAGACCAATAGTTTTCACTTCAAAAATAATTCCTGGATGAATGCCAAAAAAAAACAAGGTTTAACAATGAATTGTATTTAATTCTTTAATGTTTCATTGCAGGGGTTAATACTAAGAGATTATCAAATGGATGGATTAAATTGGATGGTGCATGCATGGTGTAAAGAAAATTCAGTTATATTAGCAGATGAAATGGGCTTAGGAAAAACTATTCAGGTAATTTAATATGCCAAACTCCTGATATTTATAAGTTATAAGTAATATATCAGTGATGAAATATTTGAACCAAATAAGAAATCGGGGCAATCTGGTATATTCAGTTGCTTTCAATTTTCACCTCCATCACTGTTATATTTTTTCACCAAAAAATTACCATCATATTTACTTCTACTGATTGCTTAAAACGAATTTGATCCATAACGCTTAAACCACTATTTATATAAATGTACGGCTGTGCGTTAATATTTTTCAAATCACGGTTTTAATTATGATTAAGTTCCTATAATATTTATATTAAGTATGATTTTAATACCATAAAATATTTTTATTTCAGACAATATGTTACCTGAATTATATGTTTCGCGCTCAATCGCTCCATGGGCCTTTTCTTTGTGTAGTTCCTTTAAGTACTATGACTGCATGGCAACGAGAATTTCAACTTTGGGCACCAGATATCAATGTGGTCACATATCTCGGGGATGTCATGTCACGTGATATTGTAAGTCATCTGTTCATATGATTACCATTAATCTTATCTATTTTATATGAATTGAAATGTAACAAATTGAATTTAACGTCAGACTGTTTTCACTTATGAATGTAAATGTTTTTCTTCAGATTAGACAATACGAATGGAGCTTTGCCAGTTCTAAGCGATTGAAATTTAATACAATTTTAACTACCTATGAAATTGTATTGAAAGATAGACTTTTTTTGGGATCATTTAGTTGGGCGGCGTTGCTAGTGGATGAAGCTCATCGGTGAGTATTGCTTGAATTACTCTGATTCACTGTATGATCTTTCATTTGCAGTCCATCTTCATATGAGTTTTATTCTTTCATAGATTGAAAAATGACGATTCTCTGTTGTACAAAGCACTGAAAGAATTTGACACCAATCACAGATTACTTATAACTGGCACACCTCTACAGAACTCACTGAAAGAATTATGGGCTTTATTGCATTTCATAATGCCTGGAAAGTAAGTGAAAAATTAAATTAGGTTCATTTAATTATTTTATGTTTCATTGAATAGAGATATTAAGCTTCTATATTTATTTTGATTTAGATTTACAACATGGGAAGAATTTGAAAAAGATCATGAAAATTCGGCTCAAAAAGGATATGACAAATTACACAAACAGCTTGAACCATTTATTTTGAGAAGGCAAAAGAAAGATGTCGAAAAATCGTTGCCTGCAAAAGTAGAACAAATTTTAAGAGTCGACATGACATCAATTCAGAAACAATATTACAAATGGATTCTTACGAAGAATTACAGTGCTCTTCGAAAAGGTGTAAAAGGATCCTCTACAACTTTTCTTAATATTGTTGTCGAATTGAAAAAATGCTGTAACCACGCTTCCCTTATTAAACCGATTGAATATGAAGCACGGATATCTCAGGACGACGTTGTCCAGGTAATAATATCATCCAGAATTATCAAATTTATTTCAGTTTGAAAACATCCCTTCTTTAATAATAGGCTAGCAATTAATCCTTCTAACCTCATTGTATCCTTATCTTCTTTAAAGGGAGCTATAACTCGCAACTTGTCTCAATTTAAATATATACAGTTTAAATTTTTGGCCAAAAAGTTATGTTACAGTATATATCTTCTTTCTTACAGCATCTACTGCTAGGATCTGGAAAGCTGGTGTTATTAGATAAATTATTATGTAGACTTCGAGAAACAGGCCATCGTGTCTTAATTTTTTCTCAAATGGTTAGAATGCTTGATATATTATCCGAATATCTGCAAAAGAAACATTTTCCATTTCAACGATTAGATGGAAGCATTAAAGGAGAACTTCGAAGACAGGCTTTGGATCATTTCAACGCTGAGGGCTCATCGGTGAGTTACTGACTTATTTAACAGGATTTGCAGCCTGCTTGTCATAATGTGCAAACTAAATAGCATGAAATGTGTAAGTATTTGTCTCAAATTACGTTAGTAAAATTTTAGTTGACATTTACTTTTCTTGATGTTTGTGCGCTGCCACCACAAATAGACTGTTAACCTCATTAACCTCTGAAGACCGATCTATCAGCGCACCTAGAATGAGCTGAAAAACCTCACAGAGCCGAACTATCGGTAGAAACTGATTCATGAGAAACAATGATATATGTAAATGTTTGTGCCGATAGATCGGTTCTCTAAGGCTGGCTGATAGAGAGCCCTATTAGGCTCAAAGAATTAAACTACTCTCAATTGCAAAATAACAGCACTCCTACTTACTTTTAAGTTTCCACGTCCCTCAGAAACAGTGACACAGCTCGCATAACAAGATCATTTCTGACATGATCTGTTAGTGAACATTTTAGCTTATATTTTAATAATAAAGGATTTTTGATTTTTTTTTTCCAGGATTTTTGTTTTCTTTTGTCGACTCGTGCTGGAGGCCTAGGAATCAATCTAGCGACTGCAGACACGGTCATTATATTTGACTCTGATTGGAATCCTCAAAATGATCTTCAAGCTCAAGCTAGAGCACATAGGATTGGACAAAAAAATCAAGTAAGTTATTAGGTCTGAACAATCACCATATTTATTATAAAACTATGTTACATTGGACTGACCATCTTTTTTCTTTCTCAGGTCAACATTTATCGATTAGTTACTGCTCGTTCAGTTGAGGAAGAGATTGTAGAGAAGGCCAAACAGAAAATGGTGTTGGATCATCTCGTGATACAACGAATGGACACGACAGGTCGAACTGTTCTTGACAAAAAAGATGCAGGTGGCAGTTCAAATACGACACCGTTTAACAAGGCTGATCTTAGTGCTATATTGAAATTTGGAGCTGAAGAATTGTTCAAAGACGAGGAGGATGGGGATGAAGAACCTGTTGTAAGAATAGTCTTATTAAAATTCAATTTTTTTATTATATATTACTGGGGTCTGAATGCTGCTATTTTTAATGTATTTTATATTTGTGATTCATAAAAAGCATTATGTTTTTAGTGTGATATTGACGAGATTCTGAGAAGAGCTGAAACTCGCGATGAAGCTCCAACAATGGCCGGTGATGAACTTCTATCAGCATTCAAAATTGCCAGCTTTGCATTTGACGAAGAAAAAACAACTGACCTTGCTAAACAAGAAACTGAAGAAGACAGCAAAGATTGGGTGAGTTGTTTTACTCCAATCTCAATCTTAACAAACGGCTTTATGAGTAACAAAGTACTTACTAATATCAGAGTTTGCTGCAATGTAACATTTACAGATGAAAAAATTCCAATTTGTTTCTGGGAAACATCCTATGTGGTGTCGATTGTCTTAAGTCTGCCGAAAAAGATGTTGTAATTTTTTTTTTGTCTATTCAATAGGATGACATAATACCAGAAGATTTTCGAAAAGCTATTCAAGAAGAAGAAAAAAATAAAGAAATGGAAGATCTGTATCTTCCACCGAGATCGAGGAAAACATTACAACAAATTCAACAGAATCACGAGCAGTCGGATGGTGAGCGAAAGTTTCAATTGATTTCACGCTTTTAAGTCAGCGCAATCAATGCATTAAATATGTAGTAAAATGCTATATTTAAAAATATTATATATTATAATAATTTAATAATATATTGTATAACTATATTTCCAAAATTCGGAGAAAATTGCCTTTGAATTTAGCATAGGTGTTAATAAAAAAAGGTAGTTTTTTATTTGAATCCTGTATTTAATATATTTTGTGGTCATTCAGACAGAAATCATTCCCATCAGTCCCAAAACACTGTTGTGAGATAATTGATGTTTTGTGGTTTTGAGTACTTTAAAAATGATGCCGAATATTTATTTTTAGAGTTATTCATTTTTGATTTCAATATAACTAACTAGTGACCTGCTATGATTCGAGATTGCTGCACTTTGGTCACAATCATTGTAATAGTGACTTACTTGACAATAACTTAACAGAATGAGTTGATAATAAATAAAATCACAGACATTCTAAACGTGATAAATTATTGAAGTTTGGGAATTTTTGCCAATCAAGCAGGCTTATGCTTTCTATTTGATGACATTAAAATCTCAATTAAGGTAAAAATGGAGTTAATGACACCTGCTATAGATGTACCAATTTAACTTGGCCGCTAGTGAGGGTGCCATACTCAACCAGTACTGAAATTTCGGTAAATTTCAAAACTAATATTTTAGCGAAGTTTATTAAAAGTAGACAAGATATTTATTTTGCATAAAATGGCAGTTGAAGAAATTTATTCTAGACTGACAATTTTAGTTCCTAATTCGGCGACGGCCAAGTAATGTTGATAATACTTATAATTATATCTATTTTACATAAAACATAACTATCCAAAAATATGGTTACATTTTAACCTTTCTGGGAGTATGGACGTACATGTACGTCAGTATAGTAATATGTGTGTGTGAATATTTCTCTTTCCATTACTTTGATAAAAAAATTTTTTTAAAAAATAAAACATAATTCATTTGTACTACTTTCACATGTTTATAATGATCAGGACCGGTTTCGCTCATCACGAGCATTATCAGCTAAGAAAAAAAATGTATTTAATTTTTATGTAAAACAATAACTCCCTCATAGCACCGCCATAATTAATTAGTTACTCCTGGAAAGGTTAATAATGTTTGAAATTTGCTATAGTGCAGCGATGGCAAATACGTGGCACGTATGCCAACTTAGCACATGAAAAGATTTCGACGGCAGCAAGAAAATAAATTTCTTTTTTTTTTTGAAATATGGAAACGTTTATAGTGGAAAAGAATATTCATGTATTTATTCGCAATCAACAACACATCAGGCTGATATATAAAATCTTGCAAATAACATAAAACAAAAATTGGTGTCTGTTTTGGAGTTTTCGGATATTGACCCGTTCTCTGCTGAGCTGCGAAGGATGTTCCAATATTGAATTTTTCAAAAATTAATTCAATAGTGTTGGTGTTGACCAAACTTATGGAGATTATCAGGCTATATTTTAATGCAAAAATTAGCTTGTGCACCAAAGATTTAACAATTTTATTTTTTTGAGTATCAACTATCAACACACTGAAATCTGCTGTCTCAACAGTTGAGATGTTTGCAGTCAGCGGGTTTTAATATTCACTCTGTAATCTAGAGCCCATTGTCCCGATGGACATCAATGTTTTCCATACTCTGGTAATAAGGTACCTGAGCAACTAGTTTTAAAATGCGCTGTGTCTTGCATAAAGTAAATGTTAATGCGATTGTTGTAGCCAAAGGAGGAAAACGTTCAAAAGGAGATGAGAGCGACGGTGATGGCTCTGAAGCAGAAGGTTCTGAAAACAGTGATGAAGAAAGACCCCGGAAAAGAGGACGTCCACCTACAACGCCCCGAGAACGCATTAAAGGGCTTACTGATATAGAGGTACGATACCTTCTTTCTCAGCATAATGACGCTGTACAATATTTGTTTTGACGATTGATTCATTTTTATTTATTGTTAAACTCAGATCCGCCGGTTCGTGAAGAGTTACAAGAAGTTTTCTGCCCCTCTGAAGAGATTGGAAGATGTAGCATGCGATGCAGAATTGCAAGAGAAGCCTCTGGCCGAGCTACGTAAGCTTGGCGAAACACTGAGAGATCGCTGCAGGGAACAGCTGGCTTCGCTAGCTGGTGCTACTAACACATGTCAAGAGGGATCCCTACCCGCCAACACTGGCAAGCGAAAGGCTCGCATCACTTTTATGTTAGGTGGTGTGACAGTCAATGCCAAGACATTGAGTCAGTGCGAAACAGAGATGGCTCCATTGGATGAGATGCTCCCCGCTGATGCTGAGCAGCGTCTTAAATGGCAGATTGATTTTAGGTGATTTCAATAATTTTCTTTACTGTTGAGCTATCCATTATTGTCTATTATTTTATGTTGCCAACTCTCGAAGTATATGTTATTTGGAAGAGAGTTATGTAAACATACATATTGTCTTAATATTGTGTTCTTCATCAATTGACTAATTTTTGATTTAAAAATTATTTACAGAACGAGACCTGCCAATTATGATGTAGAATGGGGTGTCCATGAAGATTCGAAACTTCTCTGTGGAATATATCAATATGGTATGAGTGCCTGGGAAGCTATAAAAATGGACCAAGCTATTGGTATAGGTGATAAAATGTTATTCAATGATGATCGTAAACCCCAAGCTAAACATTTACAATCGAGAGCAGAGTATTTACTTAAAGTTTTGAAAAAGCTCCAAGACCAAAAGGCTGGAAAAGTAAGGAAAAAGAATGCTAGAAAATCCAAAGCTATTTCTAAAGAGACTATTGAAAATGATGACGCTGCTTCGGTTGATGAAAATAAAAAAACTGTGAAGATCAAAGCAGAAAAGGTAAAATTTATCCAACTGTTAATGACAGTTAAGAGGAATTAGTAGGTTTTTTCTCAATTCGCGAAAATCGTTAATCGTTTTCCATCGTCTAAAAATTATGAAACGTTGAAATAAAAATATTTTTCTTTTAATACTTGCACTGTCAAAGTATTTGTTTACATTATTGTACTTTTATTTAAATGGAAATATTAAAGTTTTCAAGCCTGTCTAGCAAAGAGTTGACACTTGTTTTTCTGAAATGCTTTTATTTGCTTTACGCCGTGACTAGATTAGGGTTTATTGTAGGTTATCGTTATTTGATATCTGAGACAAAATCGTAGAACAAAGCATGACATGTGGTTTCGAGCTTTACCTGAACACATGTATGAGTGGGGACAGTCCCGATTTATACTCATATGATAAATGTTCAACAAAAATCCGTCATATGTTAGTGTAAACCATAAATATCGCAATATAATAAGCAGGACTGTGATCGCAGTCGCCCGCTACAGCGGTAATTTTTTTGGTATTGTCTCCTGCAAACGGCGATTGGCGGACTGAGGACTGTGATTCTCGTTTCCCGCCAGAGATGTGTTAAAGAGGCGAAACGCGTCACGTTAGTGATAAACCATGTGGAATAACTAAGTTATCAAATTGAATTTTATATTTGACTCATCATTTTTAAATGCTAATTAAGAGGAAGTTTTTTTTGTCGTTAATGGGGGTGGCGGTTAAACAAATTTGTTCTGTAACTTTTGTTTGTATTTTATCAGGCGGCTGAAGAAGTGACTAATAATAAACCTGAAGAAGTGTTGACTGATAAAAAGGAGAAAAAGAAAACAAAGAAGGAAAAGAAAGAGCCAAAAGCAAAGAATAATAGTAAAAAAAAACCTGTAGGACCGATGCACTTCACAGCCAACAACGAGCCAAGAGCCTTAGAGGTTTTAGGCGATCTCGATCCATCAGTTTTTGAAGAGGTATTATTTTTTTTGTATTTCAGTTGAATCAGTGCCATTGCCGAGAAAGCTATATCTTAACATTGAAAAGTTCTTCCTGTTCTACCTGATGAATTCTGAGTCCCTCAAATTGATTTTAAACTATTTTTGGGTGCTCAATATCATCTTTTTTGAAACAATCTTGTAATATTACTTGAGTTTTTATTTCTATTATTTAAAAAGTTTTTTTTTTACTCAAAGTTCACCCTGTTTTCTTACAAATTGTGAATGCAAAAATGTTATTTGCAGATAAAATTTTAATTAATCTTAATAAATTCGCATATTACTGAAAGATTATTCTGCTTTTAAGTATAAAATTACAAAAGTACAATATGTATGGATTCTTTAAATTCAAAATGGTATGTTTCAGTGTAAGGAGAAAATGAGACCAGTGAAGAAAGCTTTGCGTGCATTGGACAATCCTGATCAAACTCTCTCTCAAACTGAACAAATGAATCGGACGCGAGCTTGTTTGCGGCAAATTGGAAATCAAATTGACACTTGTTTGGACACATACTCTGAGCCCGACAAAAAAGCAGAGTGGAGAAGCAACCTGTAGTATTTTGTATCAAAATTCACAAATTTTGATGCTAAAAAACTCTACAGATTGTATAAATATGGACTGAAGAAAGGTGATTCGGGGCATGAAAATAAAAATGACAACATAGAATCAAAACCTCCCAACAAGGAAACTGTAAGTGGTTTATTCTTTCATATTATTTGTTCGTATTCACTTCTCCATTTGATGAGTAATAGAGAGTTGTTACCATTCATTAATGTTCCAGCCGGAAAGTACTGGTGGTTGGTTGTTGACCTGGTGTTTTCAAATTACAGGAAAAGTCTTCAAATAATAAAACTTCGAACAATTCCGGAAGTCAAAAGCAGCTGAATCCACACAATAACCACACAGTTGAGAGGGTGGCCAAGGGTGACACTGCAAATAGTCAAAGAAGGGACAGGAGAGATCGCGACAGGGATAGAGACCGAGATAGAGAGAAGGATAGAGAGAAAGACAAGGACAAAGACAAGAGCAGAGACAGGGAGAGGGACAGAGATAGACGGGAAGCGAAAAGGAAAGCAGATAGAGATATCCCACCGGCAGCAACCAATTCAGCCACTTCAAATCCTGTGAAACGAAAAATTGATGAGGGGGGGGATGGTGAGCATGAATCCATGGAGAATAAAAGGTTTGTATTATACAGTAATTTAAATTATGTGGTTTCCTACTAGGATCAAACAAATATCATTCAAATTTAAGACATCGACTGAGGGTGCTTGATGGAATTTCAATATCAAATTGGAATTATTGAGATTTTGTTTCAGTTCGAGTCCATTCGTGCGCTCGAATGCCTGAAGATGTTGAAAGGCGAAACCCGGGTCGTTAGTGACAAAATACATGGAAGTGTACAAAATCTCAATAATTCTAATTAAATATCATTCAAAACTCTGAAGCCTGTGCCGAAACTGACTAATTTTAATGCAGTAATGCAATATTTTTCTGATATCCAAGTTGTCTAATGTAAAATTGTCATACCTCTTTAGATCAAAAGACACATCAGAGGACAAAGAAAGGAATTCAAGCAAGAAGGGTGCCTCAGATCACGGCAGCCGCGACAGGGACCGTGATCGAGATAGAGACCGAGATCGTGATAGAGAAAGAGAACGAGAGCGACGTGACAGCGGTGGCACGGGAGGTGGCAGTGGGCAGCATCACTGGTCAGGCAGGTTTCCTGACAAGAGACTTCCTTCTGCAGATCCACGGACCTTTGAAGGGACTAGACCTTATCGTCCTGATAGGGGACCGCGAATTCATGATAAGAGACGGTAAGCTTAAATTCAACCAATGTGGCCTTTTCTATTACTTATAAAAATATTTATCATATTGACGGTGACGGCCAATTGATGTAACCCTCAAAATTTTAATTGTTCAGGAGAAAGTAAAACTGTTTTTTATCGAAAAAACTCCTGTAAATTCTCGACGGATTATACGAAGGGAGTGTCGATATAATATTGACTTACATCATGTGGCTGGGTCAGAATTTTTAAACCTAAAACCAATGTAAAATAATGTTTCCCTTAAAAAGTGGTTTATTTATTTTTCTATTTTATATCATTTGGCGAGACCTGCTCTTTCGTCTTTAAAATGAGATCCAATCATTAACTAATTTTCGTTTTTTTGAGGGTTACATCAATTGGCTAAAACACCATCGATATGTATCTTGTTTTTGTTAAAAGATAAAAGTGATAAAAACATATTGTATTTATTTTTGAGAAATGTAAATGTGTTATGTAATGTCCAGGTATCATCCAGGTTACATTCCGCATGGACATTATGCAGCAGGAGGCTATTACGGAGGAGCGGGTGAGGCAACCGCCGCAAATCTTTATCCCTCTCACCCACACCGCACTTATCCGCCTGACTGGAGAGAATATCCGCCGGATTACCGCCCCGCAGACTATCCCGAAAGAGAATATATCGAGAGAGAAAGGGATAGAGACAGGGAGAGAGAGAGAGACTACCGGCGGGACTACGAGAGAAGACCTCCGCCTCCATAGGTGTTGTCTGAAAACAGTACTCTAAGCGGGTGGCCGAATGGCCGGTGGATTCTGTGATATCGTATCGGTCGGATGAACTGTCTACGGCGGCTGACTTGCACATACGTGGTTGGAATTCCAGCATGGTCATTGGATGGGTATTTATTTTTAAGCATTCTCTGTAAAAGGAGCAATGCCTGTACTCGACAGCAATGCGTGACATCTGCCGCCGTCTTGTCTGTACGACTGATTTAGTTTTATGAAGAATTTTAGTGAATGTGATTTTGCTATTTATAATTTTTTTTTTACTGTGATCCCCTACCTCTGAATACGTGCTCATGTATTCCATTTGATGGGGCTTCTGTACTTTATGATTTTTTTTTTAATTAGAGTTGAGCATTTTCCTGTATTTGGTTTTATCTCATTTTTTTTTTGTGACTGAACTTAACTGCAAAGTGCAGTATCGATTTGCAATGTACCATATTATTATACCAAAGTTTATTAAAATATCTCAAAATTAAATTGATATTCCACAATAAATGTAGTTATGTTAAATCTTTTACCATGTGATGTTTCATCTTTGTTTCTTCATAATGTGCCTATAGTTTGCTGATGCCATCATTTATCTTTGAGTCAGCCAGTGTTTCACAAAACAGGAATTAAAGTTTCATGTTTTTAATATTCTTATTTAATTGGCTTTTTTTTAGATCCCAGCAAAAAGTAAGATGAAACATTTGTGACACTTAAATAAAAACTAATTGGTCATTTTTTTTGTAACTTGTTTGATCAGTTGTATCCTGTAATTATTCTGAAATGATATTTTTACAGACGAGTCATGTTGAATTTTCGCAAGTTTTTTTCATCAGAAGTGAACCGCAAAAGCCTATATCAATATACTATAATAGTTACTTGACAAGTGTTTTTGTGATGCCTAAAACCACCAAAATTTTTGTTTCACCATGATTTTTTTAATATAATTAAAAGTGGGTTACTTAGAAAAGAATAATCTCACCAAACTATTGAAAAATAGAAGCGCAGGTGTTGGGGGATAAATTTTTGACCAGTAAATATTTTGGCTGTTCAAACTATATTTTGATAATTTAAATTGACAGTCATAATTTATTTATTATTTTAAATATAAATCAGAATTAGTTAAGTGAATACTTTTTTTTCTGCAGTAAAATCAAGCAGATTCGAGTAATATTTTAATGTAAATTCTGTGTTATTTTTGTGTAGTACTAAATCAATTTTATTTTTTTTTTACTACGCAGTCTCCATTGAAAAATATCAGTTGTATGACCGCATTTATTTTTTTCTATTTAAACTAGAATAAGATGCAGCAATACAATGTCACTTTCAAATAAATCTCAACCATTACATTGTTGTATGTATTCGCATTGTTACATTCATCAGAAAATATTGTAAATTTTACTCATAACTAAAAAATCAATTTTAAAATGTCCAGTATGAATTATTTGTTTGTAAATATTTTTTATAGTCGTAAATTTTAAGAGACATTGATTTTAGAGCTGTATTATACTTTATATTTTATGCATATAATCTGTATAAATACATAAATTGATAAGCATTTTTGACTTTCATTTATATTTATTTGAGCACCTATAACCAATGTCAACACACAAGAAAATATAATATTGCTACAGTCTGATGTCTGTTTTGCAATGCAAGTTAGAAGTCTTCAGTTGAACCTTCATATATAGCATAGGTTACCAATGTGGTCCATATGGCCCCCAGGGGTCAGGAAGAAAAAAAAATGGTGTTCCATGGATCGGAGTGCATTTAGACTGCATGCATAGTAATTAGATGTCATATTTAAAGAACTCATTGGATTGAGCACAAACTAAGAAATTAAGGTGCAGCTTAGAAAGGGCTACCAGCAGTTCTAGCTTGAAAAAGATATACCTGTTGTTTATCCTGCATTATGAGCTATCGCAAGAAAGTTTTTAATGGCTTTTCCATCTTCATACCTCGTGGAATGGGGTTTTAGGGCAGTTACCAAATCTCCTTTCAAAAAAAAGAAACCGGTTGCAAATCACTGAACGCATATATTTATGACTATAACTCACTAATTTGAAGCCAAATATCAGGGACCCGAACCGAAAACTGGAAAAAACCGTTGTTTGTGCCGGAACGAAAACCGAAACTGAAGTGATATTTATTTCGGTTTTTTTTCGATTTACGAGAAAATTTTCCGCTGATTTAAGCCAGATTTAATTAATAAATTGTATCCAAAAATTTTTCTTTCATTAATAAATTGTATTTTAATCAATTGATAATGCTCGGGATGAGCGAAACCGGTCCAGATCATTATAAACATGTGTAAGTAGTACAAACAAATTGTGTTTTATTTTTAAAATATGATGCCTTTCCACCAAGAATTGACAGTTAACACCTTAAAAGTGATTGATATTTTAGCTGAACCGAAAACTGGAACTGAACTGATAAATTTTTTTTGAACGAACTGGAACGAAAAAAATAGGGGTTCTTGCCAAATATTGCCCAATTGCAATTGGAGCATCAGGCTCATCCCTCTCATTAACAGGATTTATTTGTGTATTCATTTTATGTACAACTTTTACCAGGTTCTGATTTGTTTCGTTTCAAATCAAACTATTTTTACATTTAGTTTTCAATAAATATTATCTTTTCAAATAAGGGATGAATATAAATTATACATATTTTTCTTCTTTTCACAATTGTCTACTATACAAAAAAATCTATCACTGAGCATCATTGCGTCCACATTTGAAGTTAATAATTTAATATGTAGAAAAATATAATAGAAAAATTAAATATTGAATATTGCAATTGATTCCCTCTGAAAGTGAGGTTTAAAGCAATTATTTACCCAGACACAATTATTTACACCACCAGAACTTTTTAAAATTATTTAAACATTTTTTTTATAATTTACAGCTGTTTACATATTACATACCAATAAGAATATGGAAAATATATGTTCTTTAGGGAAAGTAGTAAAATGGACTGCAGTAAATTAACCTATTCAATAATACGAAAATTATAACTAAATTTTATATATTTAAGTAATAAGTATGTATTACATATTTCTTTAACGAAATACTACATAGTATTACAATTTTCGCATTTTTAAATAGAAAATGTGCATTTTTACGGCATATTGTGCATCTGGTTTGTATGTTCCTATAAACCAGTGCTCCACAACCAGTGTGCCGCGGCACACTGGTGCGCTGCGAGACGATCCCAGATGTGCCGCGGCGCAGTGCATCCAAAATGAGAAAAATCGAATATTTTTAAATTGGAAAAAAACTGATAGCCATTCGGTTGCTAAGATCTCCGATTCTTGTCGAAACAAATATTATGTTATTTTGATATTTAATGGAATAATAATTGTATTAGCGTTTACAACTACCAATACTGCAACTACCATGTGGGGGAATAACATGGGGGTTATCCTGATTGTAAAACGAAATAATCTTACAGTACAAATACTCATTGCTGCATATATTGAAAGGCATTGATGGCGAAAAATTTCCCGATGGAATTATTACAAGCAACGAATGAATATAACAAAATAATACACATCAAATTAAGAGCCGGATTTTTTTTGAAAAAATATCAATTCCAATTTTTTTCTCAGAAATATGTTGGCTGTCGCTAGGCAACGTTTTGGCAAGATTATTTGAATTTCGCTATGATACTATTTACCTTAACTTCATTTACTATCAAAGCATACCAGACCAGATAAACATGCTTCATTGCTGACATCTTCGAGCATCTGAATAAATTAAACAAAAAATGAATGGTCGAAGTAAAAAGTTATTAACATGCTCTGACAAATACAAACATAAACTATACACTGGAAAAGTCGGTTATGACAAGGATCATCGATTATGTTACGAAGGACCAACGAGACTATTATTGAAAACAGAAAGATTATTTTGAATTTGGCCAAAAAAAAATGGGCAATACGTTCATACACTCAACTTAGCTTAGGTACCTAATTGTAAGTAGTAAAGCTTAGCTAATTTTTTTAGTAACAACTTTTAAAAAGATTCTTTTTATAATTTTCAAAAAAACAAAAAAGTGTGCTTGGTGTGTCAGCACATTGTAAAGGTAAATGGGTTTAATTTGTTTTATTAAAAAATATATAAGCTACTATTTCAAATTCATCAAATAAAACCAAATTATTTAATTGTATGTAATGAGCGCTTAAGTGTGTCGCGGGTGAGAAAAGGTTACGGAGCACTGCTATAGACTATAGACGATGATTATGCTTATTGTTTAGAGAAAAAGTGGCATCAATATATCCATAATCCGAAATATATTGTAGAAGCAGTCTATGAATTAATATACATATACTATTCATGCACTGTCGAGAGGGAGTTTTTATCGTGTTGGAATTAACTGAGGGTTTCAAGTATATAATATAAAGCCTTGTAGCCATAAAAAATGCGGACGCCTTAGGATCATTATTCCGTAGGCAGTATTATTGCGGAAGGACTTTGAAGGTTGGCTGGCCATATTGGGCTAAGTGCCGCTTTTGTGTGCTGACTACTTGAAATCTTCGTTAAAAACACATTTTAACGCTTCTTGTTCTTTGCAAAAGACCCGACCTAATTAGTATCCTAAGTGAGTAAAAAAATGTTGTTTTTAATATTCTGTATCCGAGCGAAGGCATGCATATATATCGAGGAAACAAAAAAGCTTGGAACTATTAAGCGAATTTTCTCCGCGAAAATTTGCAAACACCACAATGATAAAATCAATGATCTGAGAAAATATGTCTTAAATACTTATCATGCTGCGATCCTATGTTGTATAATTATTCAATATGTGATTAAAGATTTTGTAAACAGTTTTATATCGTTATCGATATACAATTGTTTTTTAATTGTGGATTATCAGCAGATTAATTAAAAATCATAAAATTGAAGACAACCGACGAACAACGATAAGCGGCACATTTCCGTAAATTTGAGGAATGATTAAAAATCTAAAATTCAGCATCTTACAGGAGTTTATTTTTATTGATTGTTATTACATGAAAATAATTGTATGTTGAATTATACAATTCGTTATGCAGCATTGTTTTCATTCAAGGATATCCTGGTTTTTTACATATATTACGCGAGTGCGCCACTTATGGTGTTGCAAAAAACCCGGGAATTTTGAAATGGTGGAAAATTGGGAAACACGTGAAAATTGGAAATTACCTGTTAAATATGATATTTTTCATGTTTTTCGACATGTTGAGTCCTTGTTTATTTATAAATATGTGCATCTCGCCTAATTTAAATTAATTCATAAAACAAAAACATTTCCGTAAATATGTTGTGTTGGGTTAATGTATACATATATGTTACTGTTAATCAGATATTGAATAAGTTCTTTACTTCCATCATATCATCGAACTAATAACTCATCGTAACGTCAAATTGGCGGATGTAATGTAAATAAATATAAAATGACATAGTATGTCAAAAATGCCACTCTTAAAATAAGTGTTGCCGAATACCAAAAATGATAATCATTAATATTAATAATTGTTTTTTCCCAATTTCCCATTCTAGTTTATTCTCGGGCTTGTACCCTCGCCTCGCATCACTAGTTACATACTATTGAATGTATAAATACGCGTATCATTGTTATACTAACTTTATTTGGCATTTGTTCTTACTGAGACTCCACGTTTGAAAATATGCGGTTTTCCGGCATCTTTCAGTTATTTTCTTCTGACATCACTCCAATTTTCGATGTTAATCATTCTTTTTCTGCTTTGATTTAATAGATTTACGCCGCAAGGTGACAAGCTCACATTCTTAACATACGCCATCTTTGTCTTGATTATCGTTGTTCTTGAATAAAGCAGCTTCCAAAACCTTACGTTAATATCTGGGATATACCTTTTTGATACATTCGATAAAATGGTCAAAGGGACCTACTTATCAATATATTATTATTAGGAAGAATTCCATGTCCACTCTCAACGTGGAGTATATGGTCTCCTAATGGAGGTATCTCAACAGAATTTTTCTATGAGAACTGCTTGTTAGTCAGTTGCTCAACATGTATTTTTTCGAAGAGAGTAGAGATAGAAGGACAGGGCTAGGACAGAACAAGTGATTAGCTAATTGCTCTCGCTATGCCCCGTGAAAATCAGATGGGTGGGAGGGAGTTTTAGGCATCATAAAAACTCAGACTACGAACAGAAATCCATAAATCGATTCAAAGATAGATTTATGAAAACCGTCCGCACTGGGAATCGAACCCGAGACATCCGTAACCGAAGTCAACGACGCTATCAACTGCGCCACGGACACCGACTGTCAATATTCTTAACTAAATTCAATTTGCCGAAAATATGCCGCTTATCATTGTTCGTGAGATGCCATCAATTCTACGAGCAGAACATTATTACATTGAGCTACTTTTATAGCTATAAGCACATGACTATAGTTAAAGAGGGTACGTTTGTACCGTATATTTAAAAAAATATTATTCATGATTCAATTTCTCGTAAAGTTTTCGAATTCGCGAAATATAAATTATTATGGCTGCCTATTCCATTTCGTCTTTATTTCGTGGAGATACCTACGTAATGTATTTAATATGAACAACTTTTGTGAGGTTGGCCAGTTTTTTGAATTTTTAAAACAGATGAGGCCAATTTTTCTTTGCCACTTTGAAATGAAGTTGGTTAATTTATTGGGTCGTGTTTTTTTCAAAGGCGCCGTACATTTTCTCATTATCTGTGCCCAATTATTTTATTTTCCCTCCGACTGCACAACCTGAATGTTAATTATCGCTTTACGGAGTCGTTTGGAAAGCTATTATTCAAACTTTTACCGCAAATAATATTAAGTGGATCTAAGGTTCTGCCTAATTCTTTATGTAGGCGAAACAATTTTTTTAGTCACTGCAGTGCTGTAGGCGTAATAAATACCGTAAAAATGAAAAATCAACAATTTTCTAAAATTATGTTTGAAATTTTTTACAGTTCAATCTTGTTTAGTGAATCTGACAAATTTACAAACTTTTGGGAAATGACAATTGAACATTTCAATGATGTGTAAATCAAATATGAAACTACGTAATACACGTTTTCTCAATGTTTTTAGCATTATATTTCACCGATGGAAAATTGTATTTAAATAAAAATAGTTTATTTTCGTAAAAATCTTTACGCGAATGTTAGACATATTTTAATTTTATTGGACCAAATTATTTTTCTACCATTTCTGCAAAATATTCTAATAAAATGAAGGACGTGGGAAAATTCTTCTTCATTAGGTTCATTTCTAATACGCGAAATATATGTTGATTGCTGTTTTTTCATTGTATTGTATATACAATACAATGAAAAAACAGCAATCATTACATAATAGCAATTAATTTATGTAATAATGTGTGCACTCAACATGGTATACATTTTCAGGAAGATATGTATCAAAATATTCGGAATAAAAAAAGTCTAATGAAAATTTAGCAAAAAAATCGTATGAAAAGTAATTCTAAATTTATTATATCATCAGGGCACGAAAACTACTGCTGGAAACTATAGCCTTAAGCTGAAGAACATAGCGATAAAGTGGGATTTATGGAAAGGACTACAAGTAATCAACAAATCCAGGGAGTAGATATTATATTTTGTATTTTTCCCTTTCGCACTTTTGAATGTCTTGTGAATAAGTATGCCGTACATTTTGCGTTGTTGTTAAGATGATGGGTGTCTTTTATAAATATTCAGCTAATTAGTAGATATCGAATTTTACCTAATGTAACCGTTATAATTTAACGCTGGTATACGAAATCTATTTGAATTTGTGTAATCTTCAATGCGGACGTATGTGGCATAATGAGTGGGGCTTCTAACCCGGGTGGTATTTCGATTTCAATTTAAATCCGCTTCATATCCGTTTTCATCCTGTTCAGTAGCGCATCTAATCTAGAAATACCCACTTAATTTGATTACAAAACAGTTTTATTATTCACGATAGGAAAAGACATTTTAAAATTGAATAAAAGGTGTAGTTGTAATAATAGGCACACATATGTATTATACTAAGGCTTCTCAAACTTTTTCAGAGATGGATTTCGCAAATCCTGAAATTTTAAAGGAACACCTTGTTTATTTTCATGGGTAAGTAATATCAATATGCATTGCAATGTCATAGCAGCATATAAAACTATTCCAGGTTTTCGCGGAATACCTATTCACGTTCCGCGGAACATAGTTTGGGAAACCCTGTATTATACAATATTTTGTAATGGTTTGACACATTCATTTAGAGTACAAGCAATCTAAGAGTGCTGAAAATATTTAGTTGATAATTTTCAAATATTTTAATCAAAATGTGCGACAGAATTCATATTCAGCAAATAATCATTTTACTCACCTTACCCCGCTGATGCAAAATTCCTCGTTAGCCTTTGATGTAGCTCAATCTATCTAGAGAATACGATTCCATTTCAACGATGAGTGCCCAGTCACACTGCTATACAGATCCCCAATTACCCTTGACTCCAGCTAACTAACTTCACCTCTGATTTTCTATTTCAAAGATTAATTCAAGAGGATTTCTCTTCGTCCGACAAAACTATTTCTAGAATAGGAGTCGTAAATCTACATATATAATAACGCCAGTATTTAGGTTGTAAAGATAGTTCATAATAGCTTAGTGGTGATTTCGTAAAACAGTTTATAAGTCCATTACAAGCAGAATAAAATCTCATCAAAGATTCTGTGTGGTAACCACGTCTAAATAAAACAAAGCTACTGTATAATGCGTTCAAGAAGAAATGGTGTATCCAAAATGTTATATTGTGGGATCGGCGGTGTGGTTTCGTTATTTAAAGAAGTTAAAATAATATTATCGTGCTGTACATTTTCATGAAGTTATTTTTTTTAAATATGTACAATAAAAAAATAGAGTATACTAGAGTTACTAGACTAAGTACACCTATTAATGTGTTAACTGTCTATTCTTGGAGGAAAGGCATTATGTTTTTTAAATAAAAAAACAATTTGTTTTGTACTACTTACACATTTTTATAATGATCAAGACACATATCATTATCATTTTCAGCTGATAATGATTGCAATGGGTGAAACCGGTCCCGATCATTATAAAAATGTGGGTTAATACAAAACAAATCGTGTTTTATTTTTAAAGTCCGTCAAACTAATTTAATATAAATTTATTTAAATGCTCTTTAATGGATGCCATTAAAGAGTTCTGCTCTTATTCTGGCGTCACACATTCATTGTCTGTCACATTTATGGACCGCCTACTTGCAAGTCTCGATGTTATTTTTGTTTGGAAAGATTTTTTTACGAACGGTGCGATTATTGCAAGGTATTGCTGAATTTACTTATCGTTTCTCGGCTACTACGTCCACAGATCGAGGGTTCGATTTAGGGCTGTCCGAAACATAAGTGTTTATATCTCGAAATCGCTGTTCATTTTGCTTAAATTTGGCTTGTTTTCAATCCGAGTGGCGGGGTATTCGTTTTTTGAACATTGCAAAATTTTAGCATTTTGGTAATTCGACTTTCCGGCGGGGCGTTCGAGCCATCGAAAGTACTCTTTTTCATTTTGAAAAATCCGGACATCGCCTGTTTTCATGTCCTAAAATCCGAAGTGGTGGGGTATGGCTTTTGACTGTTTGAAATTTTTTCATATGTCACGACGTCAAGTACTACATGGATTCAGAAGTTATTTCAATACGATTTGAATCTGTAATACGGGAATCCAAGACAAGAAAACACGTGGGATTGCCATCTCTTATGTCAACACTACAATATAACAAAGAAAATATTAATGAGTCTAGAGTTAACACTAGACCGTAGTGATCTGTGATTCTGTTGTGTGATAAGAGGTTCGATACCTTCTAGAAAAAATGTATACACAGTGGAACCCCGATTTATCGTTCTTGCATTTACCATTTTTCTACATTCGTTTTTTGGATGGGTCCTTAAAAATCATCAACCAGGCTTCCATTATTTTCAAAGCTATTATAGTCAACACACTCCGTGAAAATAAAGCGATAAGCATAGCTTAATTATCATCATGTAAACCATCACAAGTCCTCGTTAAACTGTTTAAAATATTACTTCAATAGTATATATGATCCAGATTGGGAGCACACTTATTTATTTATGAATACGGCTTAAAAATAAATCACTTAAACGTTTAAATTATTGATGTGATTATTGATCACTCCAGAAAGGATTAAAAGGTTATTATTGAAGAGTTATATAATATGTCAAAGTTTTTTGAAATTCTTATAATATGGTATAGTTACACATACAGAGTAATTTTATTTGATAGGTTTTTAATTAATTGTATTAAGAATACAAAAATATGTTTTCCGTAAAAAATGTTTATTTGTTTGTTTTGGCGTAGCTATGTACCTTTTGATTTTTATGAAAATTAATTAAATGAAGCTTTGATTGCAAAAAAAATATTTTTGTAGAACGTGCGAGAGATTTAGTTTAATTTGTACAAGTGCTAACTCGTAAGCTTATTATTCAAATAATAACCAGCACTTGTTTCTCGCTTTCCACATTTTTTTATTAAATATAACGTACATTTTTATTTCACTACCGTGTATTTGAGAATTTTAACATCATGATAATTGAGAGGAATATTTAAAAAATACGAAATAATTATGAGTTTTAAAAATTCAACGTTTGCTTTCTGAGAATTATGGAATAAAATAGTGAAAACATGAAAGCTTATGTATTTATTTTATGAGTATATTTAAAAACTGAGTACCCCATTGAGGGAATGAAAAGAAGTAAAAATTAATTCGATTGATATGATTTAGGAAATCGACTGAGGGTGCTAGATGGAATTTCAATATCAAATTTGAATTATTGAGATTTTGTACATTTCCATGTATTTTATTACTGACGACTCGGATTTTGCCTTTCGGCATTTTCAGGCATTCGAGTCCACGAATGGACTCAAAATCTCAATAATTAAAATTTAATTCGATCGAAATATAACTATGAAATATAACCTACATTTCTCATAAGAACATTATTTATCGGGTTTCATTAACATACTGCATAAAAAATACTGTGTTTTTCAACGTTGTACCTCAAAAAGCCAAAATTGCTGTAAGTTATCAATTTAAATAATTAAATAAAGTAAGTTGAAGTTTTATTTTTGTAAAGATTAAATGCTATTACATATATCCACGTTTTGGCTAACACAAGTACAAATACACAATTACACAGTAACACAACTATAATTTTTATTGTAATTTTATTTAGATATACTTATTATTATATAAAATTCAAAATGTTTTACAACACTTTAACCTCAACGATTTCAAATACCTATGCTAGACAAAAATGTCATTATCATTCGAATTTTTTTTTGCTTTTAGTAAAAGACGGGATGTATTTTGTATGGGGTTCCCAAAAGACGAATAGTGATTCTTCATTGACCACGTAGGTACGTGCTGAGCGTCTGGCGCATAGAGCAGGTAACTCAATTACGACAGGTGTCGAAAGTAAATGTTTGGCAGTGGATTGTGTTGGCAAGCCGCAAACACGCGACGCGACGTAACCGACGCAGACGCTCGCGACGCCTAACCATAACCGACGTTGTCCCCGAAGACCGGCGCCGACGCCTGAAAATTTGTCTGGAATGATACATGTATAATGATCCGCATTCAGTGTGTGTCGTTGATTTATGGGAGCAGATAATATCAGCGAAACATAAATATCCGTGTGTTTCGCTATAAAAATGTAATACACTGCTTTTTTTTTCATTGTTGTACATTCCCAAGCAGTTCAAAATAACCGTAGTGTAGGTTTTATTTTTAAATGAATTCTTGTTTGTAATTTTATTTTATGAAGTTTAAGCTAATCGGTCAACTACATTATCACGACACAACATCCATTGGCCGCTAAAGGTAGAGACGCATGACATAATTTAGACACTTTTACGAATGCCCGAGAGACTGGTACTATGCTATTACATATGGAAGTCTCCTGGATACCGTTTTCGTGGTCATCGCCGTTCGCTATCTAATGTCACGACAGAAACAATCTGCGTACTGTAGTTGATATTTCTACAAGATCTGCGTTGAAGAGAATTCATTGAAGAACAGTACTAATAGAGATATCAACATATTTCACATAAACATTAGAAAATAAGGCTCTTATAACACTCACAATTTAAGGAAAGGACATTTAGTAAATTAACCAAGCATCAACTTTATATTGCATTTAACAAAGTCGATCTATAGCATATTCACTATAAATGGAGTATCTTAACATAAGTAGCTTCATATGATAACGCATTGTAAGTCAGTCACTCAACATATCGTCGGAGATAATAAGGCAAGACGGCAAAGGAATTAGGCGAGAATTTGAAGTCGGTAGCTTTTTCTACACCCCCATTTTTTCAGATTGGTTAGGAGTATGGAAATATCACAAATATTTTTACCATTTGGGTACAGATATATTACAAATCAATGTAAACTTTTATGGTGTTAACGGCCAATTCTTGGAAGAAAGACATTATATTTACAAAAATAAAATTACTTGTGCTAATTATAAATTTTTATATAACCGGTCAGAAACCAGCACCGGTCACATTCATCGAGATGAATTAAAAATGCTCTTATCAAAGGAAACTGACTCCGTTAATTACATAAAATTGTGGAATTTAAAAAAGAAGTATGACATAACCCTTGACCGTACAACTAAGTGGACGAAAGCCCACGAGCAATGGTTAGTCAGCTACAGAACAACTATCAATAAATAAATATTAATCAAACACTCGATATGTTTATCGGTAGCATTATGTGTAATACTATGACACGTAATTTTGTATATTAACAAAAATTGCATATTAAGATAATCTGAAAATTTACCCGTTTCGAAGCAGCGTTAATAAATTATTGATTATCAGGCACCGTACGATTCATAAGAACCATTAATTAATATCAATAAATATTAAACTAATTAACAGCGGGATTCAGAGGCATGTTTTAATCGCCTGAACGTATTATGGCCATTATTAGCAAATCCTCTGAGATATATTATTGACCGTTAAATAGGATGTACGTGTTCACAAATCCAGTTAATATGCGAACTGTGCTCCAATTTTCCCCGATACTCAAGTAATCTAAAATTTACGTATATTTTCAACATTGCAAGATTAATTTTACGTAAATCAGAGTTTTTCATACTAAATAGTACATAAAAATAAGTTAGTCATAAGTTAGCGAACACTTTTAATGCATTAACAGCGAAATCTTGATAAAAAGGCATTATAATTATATTTATAAAAATAAAACACATTTTTTTGTAAGGAATAGACAATTTTATGAAATGAGCGGAAACGGTCTTGATCGTATTTTTATAAATCAAATGTAACTAAAACATATTGACGATTTGCTGGCATTTTATTTGTATTGAATTATAATTATAAGATATCTTTAAGATATCGTTAGTGACAAATCGCTTGGAAATGTTCAACATTTTGGACAATTCAAATTTTATATTGTATTATGTTCAATAGAAAAGTGTAAATGTGTTTTATCGACAATGTAAGTATTCATGATGATATTAACAAACTTATTCGAAAAGAAAATTAGATCGAAGATTTCAAAAGCAGGTCGCTAAAAGCTTTCCAATATCCATTAGAACCTTAAGTACCCTGTAATTTAACAGTGTGAATATAAATGAACTTGTATTGTACCAATTTAAATAGACATATAAAAGACTCAATGATATTTAATTAAATTAAAAATCTCGTTAAATCAAATGTGAAACCGATAATGAAACAAAAATGAATAATTAAATTGTGGGCTTATTACGATATTATTTAATATTGAATATGAAAAGCAATACCATTTTTATTCAATAATAGTTAGTTATGGAGGTGGCATCCAGTTGAAATTGAATATAATAAGTATTTATGTTCTTCATCATAGAGCGTGCTTTCATTTTCGGTTATGGTTCTGGATGGAAAGTACTTTATAAAATCTGTCTTTCGACACGATAAAAATTATGTTTAGATAATAACGTCGCAAAATGTTTTCTAAAGAAAAATCACATCTGAATGTTCTGCATGATATCTTTTTAAACGGAAATCTTACTCGACAAGTTTGCAGCTGAGGGTAGCACGGGTAAGATTCAGTGGCTCACTGGAATAAGTTGGAGGTGGTCTTATAGAAGAAAAATAAATATTCAAAAATAACATAATGGGTATTACGAAATTAAAACTGATATTTTTTCAAAGTATAGCGTTGAAACGACGGACAGCCATAATTATTATTAATCAGGGAATATAAATATGTAACACTTAATAATGTGAAATATGATTATAAAAAAAATGTCATTAATTTGATCATAAATAATGTCGGCGTCCGTGGCGCAGTTGATAGCGTCGTGGGCTACAACTACGGATGTCTCGGCTTCAATTCCTGGTGCAGACAGTTTTCAAAAATTGATATTTCAATCGATTTATGGATTTCTGTTCGTAGTCTGAGTATTTATGTTGTCTAAAACTCCCTCCTCACCCACCCATCCCATCCTCGCGGGGCGCAACGAGAGCGATTAGCTAACCACTAGTCCGGTCCTAGCCCTACTCTCTTTGATAAAGAGAGGTTGATAAACTGAGTAATAAACAGTTCACATAGAAAAATTCTGTTTAGATACCTCCATTAAGTCCAAACACCATAGCCACTATGGAATCTTAATTGAGCTTATCTCAACAAAAGTTTTTCTACGAAAACTGCTTGTTATTAAGTCGTTCGACCTGTTTTTTCGGGGAGAGTAGAGATAGAAGTAAGGGACTAGGACAAGACTAATTCATAAATCGATTGAAAGTCAATAACGAAATTGTCCGCACTGGAATTCAATCCCGTGGAGACTGCAACCGAAGACGATGACATTGACCACTCGGCTACAGGCCTAGATTTTTTCATTACTTTAGTAAAGACACCGAAAAAGCTTATCAATGTTTTAAAATAAACATAATGAGCAGAACAAACTATTTATTATAACTGTAAGTTTCTAAGAGATAATAAGATAAGTATAGGCATCTCTAAATAAAGTGTCAGTCGTAAGCGAGAGCATCTAATTAAAAAATATATAAAACATATTGGAGGAAAAACATAAGATTCATCAAAACTGTTTTATATATTGTCGCCGATTGGACGCTCCTTCGATATTTTCGTCCTTAGTCCATTTATTTCTTACTCAGACAGAACGTTACTGTGGGTAAACACTTTTAAATTGAAGTTTTTTAAACTGATAATATGATATTGAGTACATATATGAACAGGGGGTATGAAGTTTCTTTTAAGTGGCTATGACTAATATTTCGTTAGCTGATCATATAACTGACACTGGCATTTGTGGATGATTACCTATGTACACATTATTTAATCACACCATCTAGTGGCTGACCTGTTAATGCTCACTTTGTTTCCTGGTGTGTACATGTTAATAGAGAGCGTGAATTGTAAATTTGATGTCAACACGCCACTGAGAAAACAGGAGTGAGATATTGCGTCAAGTTGTAAGGCGGTTATGAATAATGTCGCAGCTTATTGGGCGGGGGCTGAATCCTCAAAAGGTGGCTCGCAGGACAGGGGTTCTCATTTTGGCGACGGAAGAATCCCGGGTAACTTACTCGATTTGGGAAAACACAGACTAAGATGCGACGGACGGATCGTTATTAAAAGTAATTAACTCGTTCAAACGAGTTTGTAAAATTGAAACGATTGCGAACAGGGGTGAATATTTTATTGCCATCCGAATCGGAATAAATTATGGAGAGGCTAGCCTTCAACTGCCTCAGCTATTAATGACTTTAATCACGTTATTTATGGTATCAAAGTCAAAGAGAGATTCTATGTTTAAAGTTCTCTTACTTTATAAATCTTTCAGGAGTACCTTATAAACATTCTTTGAAGAAACCCAAAGAAAGTTAGTTAGTCAGAATGTTATTCTACAATCGAAATGATCGCTTTATAACGTATACTGTGAATTTTATAACATCTAAATATGGTTTCAAGGTTTGCTTTACAGAGTATTCTGCTTTGAAGTACGGACTCACTTCGGTATGATTTACCAATATATTATGTAGATTAAAAGTTACCAGTATTTATTTAATAAGTATTAATTAATGCGCAAACAATTCTGTTAAATAATTTCACGATGCTGTGCAAATATTTTACGTTGGTATCTTTCATTAAACTGTATTGTGATTTCATTCAAATTACGGAAAGTACACCGTGAAATCAGTTGATTTCATTCTAAAATCAAATAATTTTGAACTTAAAACATCTAGATTAAAATACCCACCACACTATGAATTGCAAAAAAATTCTCAAAAGGAATCGTCTTTTTAAAGTCCCGAAAAAGCTTAAGAAATAAACACACGGTTTGTGACCATAAAAGAATTCACATGTGTACAGTAAAAATATCGTTTCGTATGCTGCTTATATTAAAAATGCAATAGGATTTACGAGCAACTGCGTCCTAAAACAACCTGCTAGCATTATTTTTTGTTTGTTTATAATTCGCAATTTTTCGTTACATAGTGAAAAAAATATCATAATAATTATTTTTACAACGAAATGCAGTAAGAATAAATGCACTATGGCAATTTTATTTAACTAGTAAAATGACTGAGATGGATTTTATCAAAATATCCATCTAAGCCTTTTATGTGTAAAGTATAAGAAATAAGATGGTATAGGGAATTGCATAGTGAATATTGTACCATTACAGGGTATAAAAAAATATAAGAAATAATATTGACAGTGCTAACTGTCAAGTCTTGGTGGAAAGGCATTTTTTTATACTACTTTCACAATTTTTTCAAATGATGAGACCGATTTGGCTCATCTGGAGTATTTTCAACAAAAAATAGCAAAACAATAGAGATTGCCAAACACTCCATTCGAATCAGGACTGGTTAGACATTTTGAATTTATATTAACATGGTTTTTATAGCCAATGGGAAATAGTTAATATATTATAGTATGTGTTCAATAAAATTATAAAAAGCCAAAATGAGAATGTAAAAGTTTTCTTGGTTAAAAGAATAACAAATATGAACTGTTGCTTCTCCCAAAGAACCGAGAAATACTGCCAAAGGTAATGGTATTTTGAATAATATTGCTAAACAATCGCTTCCAATATCGACATTTTTCGCTTAGACGTGAGCTAGTTTAGACAAAAATTGTCTAACTATATTATTGGCATAATATATTTTTAAAAATATGAGTATTTTACAAATTAATTAAAGTGGAAAAACTAATGAAACAGCTCTATTATTTTTAAATTTATTTAATCAAACATTGCTATTATTATAACAATTCATTTGATGTTCACATTGATATTTTCATTATATCCCATACAGTGTAAACTATTATAAATTATTAATACGTATTTACCCTTGATGCCATTAAGGCACGCATTTACAACAAATACTATATTATAGTGATTAAATTTATTATCATTACTCTAACTTCTCGAATACAATCGTCTCTAATATGGATATAAATACGTGATGCCATATTAATCGATTACCAGGAGAGCAATTAAAAGGTTGATTATCTCGCACTTAAGCCAAAACCTACGCCTTATTCCTAAGCGAGTGGATTTCTAAGGGTCGTAACGCGTAGTACTGATACGCAAGACTCAGCTCAGATACCACCGAGATAATATATAATTTAAGGTTAGTTTAACCCATTGGATTTGATATTGAACAGTGGTAGACGCTTTGCAAAAGTCATATGTACTAACGTAAATACTAGTCAAAACTGTAATGTATTTGAATACTTACATTTCGGTCACTGTAGCTGAGTGGTAAAGCTATAATGCATTCTTAATACTGAGATCAAGGGTTGTATCCGGAATGGCCATTTGTGCAAAGGCATAAATGTTTGTTTGTATTTCTTACTATTCTATAAATCTTGAAACTGAAAACTTGCTGTTTTGCTTCCTCAATATCATATTTCTATAACAACATTTCTTTGTTGAAATTGAGTTTAACACTAATTGTGCATATTTAAATTAAAAGCACTGGCTTTGCCAAACAACAATTCTTGGCGAAAAGGCATATATGTAAAAAAACACACACTTGTTTTGTACTACTTTCACAAAAAATATGTAATATAGTATAAGTATTCAACTAATCTTAAAAGAGAAGTTTTAAAATAATATAAAATAAAATATCAAAGTATTTAGTTCTACAGAATTTTGGCTGAACGTCATCGTCAGATATCCATGCAAGCTATATTACTGCTGTGTTTTTTAAAAAAAATATATTTTATATAACTTATTATTTATAGAGTTCATATTCAGTCTGGTGTGATGAGGCGGCACTGCTTGCTGGAATAACTTCTCATTGGGAAAGGTAACTGCGGCGCTATCTTCATCTCCACAGATGTAAGTATATATCTTCCAGTGCAGACTTTGGTCAAAGTTTCACTCGGTTAATTTGTAAGTCGTTAATTAAATTAACCCCAGCGATAAATATTAAAAGATGCTATGAATCAGAAGTAGTTTAAAGCTCCTAAACGATGTCCGGAAGGCTTAAATGTGTTATAATATAATAAATTAATATATTTAAATTTATTTATATGTTTAATTCTTATAGTTATAATTGCATTTAATACATTTAGTTTTATTGCTGATAACAATGGTTCTTGGGATACTCGTTTGTTTAAGAAGTAGAATTAGATTTTATATATAATAACCCAGACCGCTCTGTAGACGTTTTTATTATTATCACATATCACATATCACATGTAGGTATGAAATTTTCTCATTACCTAAGCGTTCGCGGTGTATATTTAAAATAAAATGTTATGCAATGCACACACAGTACCGACGTACTAGCTACTTTAGACATTCAGTATTTCAATTTCAATACCGTCATTTATGACGGGTTCGGTTAATAGTATTTAAATATTGTTGGATGAACAGTCTTTCATTAATTTATTTTGTCGAACGTTTCTTAAAATACTATTACGCTAAGAGAAACAGATGTAAATTTAAAGGAAAATACTGATAATCTGACATTTCATTTTGATATTCATATAAAATATGTTTAAATAAAGAAGGAAATGTAAATCATCTAATCTATATGAATGGTAAGAAAATGTTCTGCTTATCAAGTGGTGGCTTATAAAAATCAATGTTATACATGAAGAATATCTTTGCTTTCCAATATTCAATTGTTAAAATTTGATTGCAGTATCATAATATGACGAATAAAGTGAAAAAGGTTTATAATTGTATTCAGTTAATACTTTTTATACCCTGGCTAATTTTGATTTAAAAACATTTGTATTTTACGTGTTGAAAACAGATTTTCTAATTTACATTATGATTCTGGTATATTTCCAGAAGGAAGAAAATTGAATGAATATAAATTATGACAATTTGAAATTCGCCACTGACAATAATAAATTACTATTTGTCAATAACAAAGATTGATTATTGCTCAATATAATGATTAATAATCCAGTATTTCACTGTATTACTGTTGTAGTCTTACAAATAAAAGAACTATGTAGAAATCTATATTTTTTTCCAATGCTATTAAAAACTTCAAATATAAATCAAGGAATAAAAATAATGTGTAGTATTACAAAAAAAATCATTTTATTTTTAACAGGTTATGACGGCTTTAACGAAATAATACTTTCTCGAGAATTTCTCACCGCAATAAAACTGTGAAGAGAAGTTAACTTACAAATTTTAAATCCTTTAAGTTAATTTACTGTTATGGATGCTTTGATAATAATTTCATTGAAATCTCTTCTTCTTGACTTCGTGAATGCTTAACATTTTGAATTTGTGATGGACGGGCGTGATAAGTTTCATAATAAGTAATTTAGTTATTTTAAACAACCCGCGAAGATTTCAAGAAGTTTCGATGGATTGCGTAATAAAGGTTAAAATTACTCGATTCAACTCTTGTACTTTTAAATGAGATTAACGAATAATGGGAGTTTTTAAAATATCATGATTAAGTAATCTTATTAACAATTTTTTATGTAAATACATTCTGAACAATAAGAATACAATACGGAAAATTGATTCACTCGCTAAGAATATCGTCATGACAGATCATATCAAAATTAAGAGGCTTGTCCATTATTTATTTATAAGATTTATTTAGTTATTAAAGACGCAATCCAAAATTTAAATCAATTACGAATCGTATTTTAAAAATGTTTATTACAGATTTACAACATGAATTTAACAGAAATGTATTTTAAGAATATTAAAGAAAGGTACACAATACAAAAAAACAATTCATGTAATAAAAACAGCAACTTAAAACACCATTCGTGACGGAAAAGAGGAATATCTAATTTAGATAAAATTTTATACTGGAAATACTCATCAGGTAAAAGGTTTTAAAATAAACAAGTTTGTAAATAAATGCTTGCGGAAGCGACTACTTAAATTCTATTAGAGTTTAATTAGTTAAGGATGGTACTGTAAAGTTAAGTATGTTGAATACAAACAGCTGTATTAAATTCAGACATCAAAATAACTTACTTAAATTCAAGTAAGTTATATCAAAGATTATTTAATCATGTAACAGGAAACAAAACTAATATGCTATAATTTACAAAATTAATAACACATTTAAGCTTAGTGTGATACAATCAAGACGAAGCCTAAAATATTAATTGAGTTATCAATTCAAATGTAAAGTAAAGAAAATAATGAGTAACTAATCAAGTACATAATTAATTTTATATTGTTCGATTTATTTTGAATACTGCTTTTGTTAATGAGAATATGATTTTATTTTTGTTCAATCGAATTGAAAAGTAAAAAACATGATGGGAAATATATTTTTAGAACACTGGGGTTGTATTTAGTTTTAAAGAATTTCATTTGGTGAGGAATTCAGAAGGTTGGAGTACAAGTTAATATTTTTGTTAAGATTTATTACAAGTGATTAACCACGCTGTCGACGTTCAAAATTGTTCATAGCGTGTCAAATGGAAAGTAATTGCGAATTTGCGACAAAATAACGAGTGACAAGAAGGTTTTCCGAGACGCAGCTGTCACGAGAGACGCCTGCCTGCCAAGCCTGTAACTCGCGGTTAAAGTAACCTCCCCCTTAAATGTTTACAGGTACGAATAATGGATTATAATTTAAAAGACATCAACGAAAAAGGACGTGCTTGCAATATGTAAGTTACAGATGATACCATCTAGAAGTGAATGAAACCTTTATTGATGTGATAAAATCAATTGAAACTCAACCGTCAAGATATAAAAGAAATATAAAGTAACATAATCATTAGCTTTTCCTAACATTATATATTTTATAATTATACTATATTTTTTACTATACTAAAGAATTTCTAAAAAATATTCACATGTACACTTTTCAACAATTTTTATAACTTCGTAAATTTCAATTCAGAAATATAATATTATGTTGCATGTATGTATGATGAATCAATATTTGTTTATGAATAATTAGCAAAAAAAACTTGGTGCATCTCGTAATCGTCAATTTTCTTTCACGTTTAATTATAGTAAAAATAATGAACCTAATATATCCACATGTATATAAATATTGTATTTTAAATATTATTTTTATAAGAAACACAGATATAAGCAGTATTTTTAGTTTTATTGAAATATTGTTTTGTCAAAAAGCGTTAAGTATATCCAAAAATCGCCCCGGATACGTGATACAGTGGTCATCACCGTTGATTTCGGTTATGGATCGCACGAGTTCGAATCTCAGTATGGACAGCCTCATAAATTGTTTTTCAATTGATTCATAGATTTCTGTTCGTAGGTATGGATGTTTATATAATTTAAGACATCGACTGAGGGTGCTTGATGGAATTTCAATATCAAATTTGGATTATTGAGATTTTGTACACTTCCATGTATTTTGTCACTAACGACCCGGGTTTCGCCTTTCGGCATCTTCAGGCATTCGAGCACACGAATGGACTCGAACTGACAGACAGTAAACAGTGTCTAACGTTTATATAGAAGATACAAATACGACAAATATATAAACGTTATATAAACGTCTATATAAACGTTAGACACTGTTTACTGTCTGTCAGTTCGAGTCCATTCGTGTGCTCGAATGCCTGAAGATGCCGAAAGGCGAAACCCGGGTCGTTAGTGACAAAATACATGGAAGTGTACAAAATCTCAATAATCCAAATGGATGTTTATGATGTCTAAAATAACCCTCCCACCCATTCCATCTTGAATCGGTGTATAGCTAGAGCGATTAGCTAACCACTAGTTCTATCCTAACACTATCCTTCTATCCCTACTCTCTGCAAAAAAGAGAGGTTGAGTAACTGAGTAATAAGAAGTTCTCGTAGAAAAACAACTTTTGAGATACCTTCATTAGGAGGCAATTGCTCAAAATTAGGACCGGACATGACTTTAAAATATCCAAAAAGCCACTTTTTGATTATTTATAGCAAAAATTTTTCAATCTACTTCCATTCAGAAAATATATAAACAACTTTGTGTTCTAAATTTCAATGTCCCTATTTTAATGAAATACTGAATGTCTAAAGTAGCTAGTACGTCGGAACTGTGTGTGCATTGCAAAATATTTTATTTTATTATACAGGGCGAACGCTTAGATCATGAGAACATTTCACCTACGTGTGATAATAATAAACGTCTACAGAGCGGTCTCTTCTATTATATATAAGATATTGCTTCATTGTATGCTATTATAATATTCGATAAGAATTTACCATTAATCGGTATTTCCGACTTTTTTTTTTTTTTGTCACAACGACGAATATATAAATTATTGAATACAATAAAAAAGAAACGTATGAGCATATTTTCCTCAAGAGTATATTGTTAGGCGATATATTCCTTAATACGAGTTTTGAAATATGTGACAGTTAACAATGAATGATGATTATTCAACTGTTAAGCAACTGAATTGTATCAAGGTAGAGTTATTCTATCGTAGATGTTCTGAAGGCACGTGTTAAGATAGTGAAAGATTTCCTCGATTTAATGCTCAGCGCAATGTTCCCGACACGTAGTTTGTTGCTTACATTTTCTTTATTGTCAACAAACAATGCTCCGACTCCTGCCGGAAGATTGATCGACTCCAAGGTGTGAGAGGAAAGGAGATGCTTTGCGACACCTTCCCTTCTATCGCTAATGGAAACTGCCAAGCGTAGGTTGTTTCTGTCTTTTTTTCATACGTAAAAACGGTAATGCAGTGTAAATGGATGCATGTAAAATTGCATTCGGTTTCATGTATTTTATCACGATAATATATTGTGTAGCATGATTTTATGACAATTTTACTAACTAATTTACTATTTTGATAATTTTAAATAGTTAAATCATGTATTCTGTGTTTTATGTCAGTCACACTGGAAGTCGAATAATCTATATAATTGAATGGATTTGAATAATGACGTCCTAATGAAATTTAAGAGTCTATTCAAGTAACAATAAATTGATGTTCAATAACAGGGTGACGAACCTGCGGCTTTAAGGCCACATACGGTCTTTTGACTGAAATAAACAAATATATAAATAAATAAGTATGTATACATACATTTTTATTTAAATAAAACACAGTACACATGGAAGTAGTTCAAACGAATTGTGTTTTATTTTTTAAAATATAATGCCTTTCCACCAAAAATTGACAGTTAACTCCTTAAGAGTGATAAATGTAATTGTTTTCCTTCATTTACAAAATAATGTACATTAATTTTCATGTAAGTTTTTTAAATGCGGCCTTATTTGATTTTGAGATAAATAAATTCGGTCTTTCGGCAGAAAAAGGTTCATCACCCCTTTCCAAGAACATCAAAATTTCGAAAACACAATGCAATAATTAAAGAGAAATCACGGTTGATGTGATTAATAATATTATGCATTTTGCCATAAGTCGATTTTGAAATATTGATATGGTAACGAAATAAAAAAAAATCGTAAAATTTTGTTTAACATCAATTATTAGCATAATTGTTTTAGTAAAATGCGTCACTAAAAAATATGTTATTTCGAAAAACAGGAACCGAATAAACGATAATCAGATTATCTTAAATTACTTAATTGTAAGTTAAAGTAGTGTCAGTATTTGTGGATTAATTAAATTAGTTTCTCTGATTATATAATTGATTTATCGATGTCTTCTCTCAAGCTTAAGATATTTTAATAGTAAATAAATACAAAAGAAAAACACAAAACTAACAATAGAAAAGCTTTTGTTAAAACTCTTCCATCTTGTTCACACAAAGTGAAAACAACAAAAAATATAATGTGCGGTGTTGCCAAAACGTGGTTGCATTTGGGATGTAGTGGAAGTGTGGCATTTTGCCAGAACAATGAATATAAAAGCCTTTAGGATATAATGGAAAGTTTTTGCAGGCGAATTTAAAAACTATCATTATGCGATTTCAAATGACTTATCGCATTTTGAGCTAAGTGCATGTTTTACTAGTCTTTGTGTTTTATCACATTTATTCTATTTTCACTTCAAAATAATTTATGTATTATAGATTAATAAAATGCCAGCTTGAAAATGAATTCCTTATTCTTTTAAGTGGAGAAAGTATTGATCAACGTCCGTAATATTTTTGAATATGCATTGAAGTGTATATTCGTATGTCTATTTCTGTAGTCTAGTGGTGAGAGCTTTAATTTTTCGATCAAATGGTGAGAGCCAGTCCCGGAAAGTCATATAAAATTTAAGTACTTTTTAATTTGACGTTTTATATCTTGGGTATGTGTGTGTTTGATGTCTTTTCTCTCAGAGTTGATCTTGAAACCTATGTGACATTAAAACATTATTATCGAGCTTATCTCGTGTGATTTGAAAAATCAAAATATTTGGCGACTTCATAAGCTATACATAATGCCAATTATTTTTCTTACAAAGGAAGATGTAAATTTTTCGATTTTGAGGTTCTTAAGACAGACTAATAAACATAAAATTGAGCTGCATTCTCAAGATGTCGTATATTTTTTGTGTTAACCTCGATTGAGAAAGATGTTTTTTTAAAATTTATAGGGCGATTAATGCTACAGTTATTAAGAACGCCGTATCTCGTAAACTATCAAAATGCCGTTCGTTTATCACGACCAATTTTATTATCCAAAGTGTTATCAAGCAATTAAATCAAAATATATATGCTGCAATAAAAGCCATTTTATGCATTTCTGTAACTGCTGCTAATACTTTATTTCATCTGTTTACATCCTATACTTAAAGTTTGTGTTGAGCTCAAATTTTATTGACATTTTTAAAAGACACTAAACTCAGAAGTAAATATTGCATCGCGACCATATACGGTGTGAATATTAAAATGATACTTTATACCAATTGAATGGAAATGAAGGATTAAGAATCTACTCAATTAGAGATCCTGGATGGTGACCGTGGACCGTGTATAGTATATAACGTCGTTGTTCTGGAAGACGACAATAACTGAGAAATATTAGTTTTTCGTTATTGGACTGAGAAGTTTTTCAAATGTTTGAAATGCTATACCTTTTTCATTTAGTTTGTTTGTACAAAACTGTTTTTAAGTAAAAGTGTAATTTATAAAAATAAGTGTGTTCTTCCATACGGTAGAGTTTGAAATAAGAAACATTTCGGTATAAATAACTCGAAATCTAAATTTTTCTATTTAGTATTTTCTTCCAGAACACCAACGATATATGGAAAAAAGAAAAGAGCTGCATTTCAACAGTTGATGTTTAGAATATTTGTAGCTCAGTCGCCCAAACTCTCTCTTCAGACAAGGTTAGGAAAGAAGGATTGAGTCCTTGAATCCTGTTTTCAAAAACAGATAAAATAATAACAATAAATTATTAAAAACTTTATTATTCAAGCATCCTGCATGAAAATGTTTGTCAGAGGGGAAACAAGATTCTAATATTATATTACGACATTAAAAATTGGTTTTCCACAAAATTTCCGTCGAACGCAATTAGAATTTTGAATGTTTACATTCCGGTTTCCATTCCGTTACCCATCAAACGAGTGAACAAAGACCGAAAATCAAGCACCAGGCTACAGGACCTATGATAGACTCGCAGTCCCTATTATTACGATCACCTGTCCATAACGTAGCGAAGAATACATGTGAATTAGTCCACGATGTATTTTTATTGCATATTAAACACTTATGAGCATTGCTGATACACTGTCCAGTTGCCGATTCTGAAGTTTTCCCAGTAGAAACAGCGACCACCATGTATTGTTGTTAAATATAAAAACACTTCAGTGGCAGGCGGAGTTTTTAAGTTTTTAACTAAGCTGAGAGCAAAGCGGATTCCGATGACATCGTGGAATTGAAGTTGTTTGATAGTCATTTTCCCAATATGTATTGAAATGTAATACATTATTTACGTATCCCCACTAGGACACTTTGCTTCAAGGATTTTTTTGCTATTCGGTTAGTGCTAGCAAGAATACTAATTTATTATTTATCATCAAAACGTATCGACCAACGATAAATATTAGCGTATACAACTGCATGCCGTCGGAGTTAAATATAAAATAAGTATGCTTTAGAATAATGAACAAAATTTTATTTATTAAAAGTAGGGATACGATATAAAGACATGGAGAGGTTTTTTTATATACTAAGGTAAGAGAAAAGAGAATGAATGCTCATTATATAACTATTTCGAAAAAAAATAATAATATTGAGAAAACCATTTTGAGCGCAGTGGCTATTTGTAAACTTTAAGTAAGATATCGTAATGCGGCTTAGTAACTACAGGGAAATTCAACTGTGGAATTGTGCATAGCTTTTAAGCGCAGTAGAGCGTTGGATCAGCAAACCTAATTGCTGGTTTCTGGACCACACAAATAGTTATAAGCAGGCATGCTCTAGACCTCATTAATAAGACCATACATAGATCAATTTTAGTAAGGAAAAACAAACCGGTCATATTTGATTAAAGCATATTTGTTCTGGCAATAGCGCTCATTTATAGCATTTGTACATGTATGAGTTTATGAGTTTTGAATATATAATTTGTAATAATCTCATTAAATCTAGCATTATATTTGATTTCTGAGTTTGGTGCTAGTTTTTAATTGGTGAAGACAAATAATAAAATTTGTGGTTTATATTTTATGTTGAAAATATAATAGTGTTAATTCTGGCGTCATCGGTATATTATAAAGACAGTTAACGCAAAAGGCATAATACTAACAATAAAACAAGCTGTGATTGCAACACTTTTATACGATAATTTATCGATTGCTTCAGTTAACGATATTACTATTATAAAATGATTTAAAAAAAATATACTAAAATCACGCCGAATGTTTCATTTGGAAAACTATTCTTTTTCCAAAAGTCGCCTGAATTACTAATTTTTTTTATCATATCCAATCTTGTAAATCAGGGTAAAATCACTGTCTTATAATGATTTATTATGCTTGTTATCTATCCATAAATTTTTTTAACATCCCAGGTAATTATCACAATTTTTCACGAAAAAAAATATCTAATAACTCCGTATGACTTAAAATTGATCCGGAATATAATATGTAACTACAAATTGTAATACATTTACTATTATATTACGTTAATCTATAAATTAGTCACAAAAATGAAGTCACCTTTCCGTTATACGTTATTTATAATATATAATATTATATACGAATAAAAATGGATATTAAAAATCATTTATATTTTGTTATATTGTCAACACTTATATATATAGTCAGTTCTGACGATGGCGTAAAGCCGAAATAGTTATCAGTTACCTGATAACATTTTGTACAACTAAATACTTTGTTGTTTTATCCTATTATAATGGAGTTCTACCAAGTAAATGCCTATTCAATCAATAAACAAAACAGTTGTTCATATTATTAATTAGAATACTAATTGTATTATAAAATTGTTTTTTAGTATTTTTTGTGTCAGACATAAAATAGGTCATCGTGTTCATTATGAAGGACATTTCTATTTTCTTTTGTTAACACACAGTTTTGATAAGTAGCAAATCTTTCATTGTATATTGGGAGTTATTATTCCAGGATGCAGACAGTGGCTTGTGGTTAGTTATGAACCCCAGGGAATAATATTATTATTTAAAGACATTTTATTGAGAGTACATAGGTGTACTAAATTATATTGATAATTAGTTTTACACTGTGTTTAAATAGAAAGGCATGTTTTTAATACAAATGTAGAGGAATTGTAAAACTGTTAATGAGGATGTATTAAACAATTAGCTTTTTTTTACTATAGAATCTCATTGAGAACTTTATATGAAGTAGTTAGTTTATTGATTACATTGCTATCCTCTTGGTAAGAATCAATTACAATAAGGCAAAAATAGCAAAATATTTAGTTTCACAAAAATTATGTTATAACGTAGTAAGCTAGTGCTGAAAATGAAGTAATGTCAAAACAGATAAAACGTATTCTTTAATTCTCGTAGAACTAAATATTTGTTTTTTTAAATTGTATTATTTAAACAGTTGTTGAAAATGAAATTTTATTGATTACAGAATCTGCCTTAACAGCTACAATCGCTAAAATTAAAATTTTAGTAAGACTGGTTACTAGTTAATAGGTTTACGTTCCATTTTAGTAAAAAAAAATATCACTTACAAGGTGTTAACTGTCATTTCTTGGTGGAAAGGCATTATATTTTAAAAATAAAACACAATTTCATTGTACTCTTTCCACATGTTTATAATGATCAGACCAGTTTTGCTCATCACGAGCATTATCAGATTTATTTTTTTCTTTCAAATATAATCGATTTCTATCTTGGGCAAAGCTGGGTAAAAAATACTAGTTAATTTATAAAGTAAGTCGAGGTGAATAAATAAATGGTCGTAGAATAACAATTTTTTAAGAATACTTATCGGCAAATTAAAAAAAAAGAATATTCTATGTTTGAATACTTTTTACTCAATATAAAGTATTTAACTGCTTCGCAATAAATGCAAAAAAAATTCATCACTTAGATTATGTACGTTAAAATAATAAATGAAAATATAAAAATGGTAGTCATGAGTGATGAGATCTAGTTCTTTTCTTAAATTGGAGAAATTTCTTCCGATTGTCGGTCAAATAATATTTTTTAGATGGCGTTTGTTTGAACGGACAACCTTCTATTAGCGCAGCAATGGGGTTTTCTTTTCTTTTTAGGCATTGAGATTCTAAAGCTTAGCCTCAGAAAATTCTTCTAAGTAAAGACTTTCACGAATCTAATTTAAATGAAAAGCCCAGATTCAATACAATCGAAAATATACACATTTTTAAAAGCTTATTTGTCGTTTACTATTAATAATTTTGAAAGATTAGTCACGTGTTTCTAAATAAAACAAAGCCGTTTATAAGGATAATGTTAGGTGTTACACAACTAAACAGCAAGTTAGATTATATATTATATTTCAAATAAATTTCCACAAATCAAACTCTGATTTCATTGTAAAAGAATCTTTTTAGTCAGAAGTGTGCGACAATAACATACAATTTAAGTCAAGGCTACGTCTACTATTTATATTATTTCATTTCTACAAAATATGAGAAACTATGCAGAGAGAAAGACTAAATCAAATTATTAATTCCGTTATAATAAGGATTTTGATAATTAGTTGATAGCTATTTTGGTATGATTCCATCTTTGTTCTGATATATTTTAGTTATATAAATTACACAAATCGTTAATTGTGAGAAAGTGACTTTCGGAAGAAATACTTGCCTCTACTATAAAGAATGATTTATTTTTGTAAAGGACATATTTTGTCCACCAGTCGTTGTTTAATAAATAACAGGTAACTTAAAACAAAGTAATTTATTATAATTAGTTGGTTTAAGATATTACTCAATGCATTTCTAATGCCTTTGAAATTTTCCTTTATATTTTATGTTTATCCAATCAATGATATTATTCAATGGCCGAAAAAGTGAAGAGATCCATATTTTTTTCTAAATGACTTCTTTAAATACCAACAGGTAATGGATTGTTTTTTTTTAAAATTTTATTATAAAGTAAAATTCAATTACTTCTAAAACAATATTCAAAGTATATTTTTATAAAAAAAGATTAATCACACTCAGGTAAAAAGTATATTGGTTTATATCGCGTTAGGATGAAATGGCGGAATTTTTTCATGCGACCTCGACACATGTACGTCGTGCTTAAATACAGTGGCAAAACACTCCGAACCCGGCTTACAGTTGATCCCTAGTAGATTGGCTGAGGCCTTTCGATCGCAAGACCCTCCACTGGTACTAAGGTCTACACAGCCCTTCTCATTTTGCCGAGCAGCGGTCATCCATTAATTCCTTGCTTTCCAAAAGCGCACCTCACGACTTATCCCTAATACATTTCAGAAGAGTATCCGTCAAAATATACGCAAGTACGTTACTCAGATAATATAGTTACGACTGAAAGGGTCCAATCTTATTACGCGCATTTATGGCTAAAATTAGAATAAAATAATATATATTTGCAAGGAGGTAAAAAAATATATTTTCTTCCAATACATTTTCAGCGGTATTGAACTGGTGATTATGTTAATAAATTCAATTAAAACGTACGATTAAGGTCTGAACTCATATTGAAATAAAATTTAAGCGGCTGAACATTAATTAAAAAATGGGTCCTGCTAGACTGTTGAGTATTGACATAAAATAAATATTCAAGAACTCAAAATTGATATTATTATTATTTATTCTGCAATTTATAGTATATGGCAATTCAATCAATACATTTATACGAAAATATGTTGCTATATTTGATATTGCCAATCCCTTTTTGAGTACTATTTCTGATGGAGTGGGCTTATAGTGACTGGATTACAAGATATTCTCATTATAGCGCTCATCGTTGAAATATTTATTTGGTGGTCGAAATGCTTTACAATGGAAACGGAAGTTGTTGGAAAAGCAACAGTGAAAGCGTTTTACTGTCCGTAATTGGATAATATGAAAAATATTCGTATACAATGTACTATTATTTTTTGGATTTATTTTGTTTTAAATTAAATAAAAAATTAAGCAAATGCGTTGCTTACTTTTTATTATTTAATGGTGTTAGAACCCAACTTTTCAGTCAATTTCAGATATTAAATATAATATATAGTTTATGCTGTAATAGATGCAATTTGAAAACATTTTTTAAATTTTTTAAAGTGTTGTGAGTATTAAAACGATTGAAAATATATTTTAAGGGTATAAAAGTCATTTTTATTGTAACAGTAAATCATTGAAGTGATGGTATTGAAAAAAATCGCAATAAAAACGCGGAAACATAAAAAATCAATAACGCCGCCCATTGAAATGATTCGAAGTATATAAAAATGTCGTGCAGCAATAAAAGGAAGCAGTTTAAAGAAAAATGTAATCTACGAAAGAATATTGTTCACGCAGAAAATAGACAATAAAATCGACTCGAGTATTTAATTCGACGCTCCAGAGAGCACGTTTCTTTGTCGATTCAAAGATGACTCTGAGTACACGCGATTCTGAACGTAAAAGCTCAAAGAATAATGTTGCGAAAAGTTCGGCTTTTCGCTTGAAAACTTCCACAGTTTTAGTATTTTCATAAAAAGAATTCTATATTGCTTTTTTCAAAAAAGGCGGCAAGTTCAATCCGCGCAAAATGTTTACTTTTAATTTATTTTGGTTTATTGAATAATCTGCGAAATAATATTTGCTCCAAAAAACAGCCCGTTTTCATACAAAAATTGCCAAAGTTATTTTATGAAAAAGCTCTTTGAATATATTATGATTAAGAACTAATAAAGAATTACAATTTTAAAGGAAAGAATATTTGTACTCATGGAATACGCAGTTTAGTATTCATCGATTCGGAATTGGGAAAATAAATTAATCGTTCATAATACTATAACACACGAAGACCTGAGTATAATTTAAGACATCGACTGAGGATGCTTGAGGGAATTTCAATATCAAATTTGAGTTATTGAGATTTTGACACTTTCATATATTTTGTCACTAACGACTCAGGTTTCGCCTTTCGGCATCTTCAGGCAATCGAGCGCACGAATGGACTCGAACTGACAGAGAGTAAACAGTGTCTAACGTTTATATAGAAGATACAAATACGACAAATATTATTTACGAGATAAAATATTTGTCGTATTATCTTCTATATAAACGTTAGACACTGTTTACTGTCTGTTAGTTCGAGTCCATTCGTGCACTCGAATGCCTGAAGACGCCGAAAGGTGAAACCCGGGTCGTTAGTGTCAAAATACATGGAAGTGTACAAAATCTCAATAACTCAATGAATATGTTTTTTAAGGTCTTTTATTATGTACATAATATGTACATAGTTTAAAATATTCTCTATAAAGTCGTCTTTTGTAAATTTATCGGTCTACTTTAACTATCTAAATCATTTTTCCTTATTTAATTCATGTGGGAATGATTATTTATAAAAATATCTATAATTCAAACACTATTTATAATTAAGTTACGTATACATCTGGACATTCAGTGTCCAGAGCAGTGTCAACGCTGTCAACATCTGGCCCCAAATAAGTTGCTAGAGCGATCTAGCTAGAGCAGTGTTTCGAGCGTCCACAAATGCTTATTGGAAACATTTTGAGACACTCATAACAGGTAAAGCTGGAAAATAATTTTGTTAAATTTTCCAGATGAGACTATTTATGCTCTTCTGACATAACTTAGTGTATGTTAAGCTCATTTTTACACCAGTGCCACTTTTTCACATTATTTCATACAATTAATAAATATATGAGTTTTCATGGTTTGTATAAGAAACACGTAAATTAAATATAGTTCACTCTTAACCCGTTTTGGTATAAAATTCTAAATTGACAATAATTTTCAACATTTAAATAAATTTCGTATTATAAAATTAACTGAGTGTATGATAACCTCAAACATTCAAATATATACACACAATCTTTTGTTAGGTATCTTAATTGTTTCGCAAAATTATTCAGTACAGAAATATAACTTTTGGATAGTTAAACAGTGACGCTTTGTTCTCATTTAATAGAGGTAAACAAATACCCAAGGAACAAATCGCGTGCTACGATACTCAAATAAATTATTCATTGTCACTGCAGTTTGGCTACTTTATTTATTCAGTAACAAATTACAAAGACACAGGCCAAATGCTACTTACGTTTGCAGGTCGGGTGCAAAAGTTTAGTGCGAGCTTTAATGAGTTCTCTCGGCTAGGGCGCAAGGAAACTTTGCGCGCCGACCTGAAAGGTAATACATCCATGGGCATTATGTAAGATTCGACTTTGACTTGTGATGTATTTACTTTCCAAACTAACTCTACGCGGGCCATTGAATTTCACTCGGCATGCGAATGTATTTACTTATAGGCGAAATATTGTGATACGGTGAGGGTGGTTCAGAGAAAGTGGAATGTTTAAGATCATCATCAACTATCACCAATTTACAAACACAGCTCTAATCACAATTCAAAGTGTAACCTCTTTGCTCAATTTTAAGACTATCCTTTCACACAGGTTCACATCACTTGATGATTTTTAGATGAATACTTGACGTATACTAAAGTTAAGAATTCATTTTATTTTCCACCGAAGTAAATCTATAAATAATTCCAATTTGATAGATACCTCTTTTTGGTGGTATTTTTGAATTGGAATTAATTTACAGAGCAGCATTAACGTAATGCAAAAAATAGGAAAGTATTTCGTAAGAATTCTCTCATTTTTTGATACTCTGGAAAATCTTTTTGGATCTGGAAGAATTTGATTAAGGCCGAAAACCATAAGTGTTTAAAAGAAGCTATCAAAATTTGACGCTTTCACATGGCTTCTTTTACAAATGGTCGTTTTAATAAAGAACGGTTATAAATTAATTCATATAAATAACGGGTCAGTGGTCAAATTGTCAACGTCGTTGGCTTCGGTTGGGCTCGAGTTCCGGTACGGACAAGTTTTTCAATCGATTTATAGATGCCTGTAAATCTTATGATGTCTAAAATTCTCTGCCACCCATCTGATCCTTAAAAACCACTAGTCCTGTCCTAGCCTTATCCTTCTATCCCCAATCTCTTCGATAAAGGCAGGTTAAGCAACTCATTACATCCAGACACATTAATTTGCATTTTTTTTCATATGCATTTATACAATACAAAGCAAGACTTCATACTCAATAAAAATGTAAATACATGTAGATTGTTATAAAGTAATAATGCGTATTATTATTGTAATGAAGATATCGCGCTTTTTACTTTTTTCTGAATTGAAGATAGACGGTGAAAAAAGTTTGGAGAATCTACATGAGAGACGACTATACAAATAAAAAAATGCATTGATTTTTTAGTATCGAAATTTCGTATGTTTTAGTAAATTTTAGATGCCTATCGTCATTGAAGCAATTTATTATTAATAGTTTATAAATATAATATGATGAGATTGATCAAGCGCAATATTTTTTATATCTATCATTAGTTTTTTGACGATGTAACCGCTCATACTGTGTTTTAAAACGTTTGCGAAATTTCAGAAATGCCAAAAGCGTTGTTACGGCTTCAAGAGTTGTATGAAGTATGCCTTTAATGTTCAACAACAAACGATATGGTGTTTAAAATATTTTATGGCTGAAACTCACCCCCCCTCCTAATTTATTATTTTTATGAGAAAGGGACATAAAAATGCTGTCAAAATTTTATAAATACACGCGCACGACAGAATAATAAACTTTCGTAATAAAATTATCAAATGTTTTTGATGTATCATATTTCCTTCTTTGCTAAATTTTAATATGGTGAAAAATGTCACGAATTCGCTTCAAAAACTACTTCAAAGATTTTTATTAAATTGTCGAAGAGTTGGGAAACAATGATTTACATATTTTTGATCATTAAAATGTATCGTCTTATGTCTTATGCCTCCGGTATTTGTTTTTGATGTAAGACTTTTTGGCAATATAGTGATACAAACATTATTATTATAGTATGTGGAAAGACCAGAATTCGATATTTTTTTATAGATTTGTTTTACAGTAACTTTTGTCTTGTCATTGTTTATATACTGAAACAATGTAAAGCTGGCGAAGTGGGATCTCAGTTTCTTGATTATTTTTAATTCTAGGATGGATATAAACCCATTGGTATTTTTATCCCTTTCCCCCATGTATTCTTGCTAATTACTGTATTACTAAAGGTTCTGTCCGTGGAAAGCATTGGATGACGAAAAATTAATAAAAGACCTCTAACGAATATTGATTATAGAGTTTGGTAAAAAAATAATAATTGTATAGTGTGTGCAATCTAATATCACGTATTATTACATCACTTTATAAATATGTAGCTAATTTGTGGATATACTAAGTACGTGTTGGTCGATAATAAATATAATATAGAATGATTTATTTCATAAACCTATTAATTCATTTTGATATTTTTTTGAGTACATATTTACGATGTTTTAATTAATTTACAACTGTTTGTCGTCGTTGCATTTATGAACATTTCTATACTATATCAAATGATAGTATGGTACATAACAGTGATGAGCCAAAGAAGATTTTAGACGATATCCTACAACCTATATATATATAAATGAAGGTGAAGGTTTCTGAAGAAAAAAATTTAAATCTAAAAAAAAAAACTTAAAAAAGAATCAAATACGAGCTATTAGCGACATCTTTGAACCAAACGTAAAAACAAAAATATAGTACCTATATCCAAAATAGAGGTCTGCATGAGCCCAGGCTTGGCCCGTGGAACTTTACCCGGCCCGGGCTCGGGCGGGTAAAGACAATTCAGATTCGGAATCGGACTGGGCCCTGGTAAGGAATTCAAATTTAAGAACAACATTTCGTACTATGTTCGGGTCAGAAGTCAGCCTTAAGGGGATAGTCTTCATTACTTAAATAATTTATTTGACATGTGCTATGAATATCGTTGGAAATATGGAAACAATAATAAGTATTATTTGAAAAGTATAAATGAATTACTATATTAAAAAATAAATGGGGCTTTTTCGGGCTGACAAAAATAAATCTGGGCTTTGGGTCGGGTTCGGGTAACAAGTGTAATATTGAGACTCGGGCTAGGGCCGGGATGGGCCGGGCTGGCCCCGAAGATGACGGGTTCGGACCGGGTAATTTTATGAAATTTCGACCCGTGCAGACAACACAAAACCTTTCTTTCTTTGAGTAGCATTGCAACGCATGCCGGGTACTCACTAGTTAATTTATAATTACACACATTACTTAAATAAACCGTCTCATATACTTCCAGGAAAACTGTTTATTTATACTGATTTCGCTACAACCAGTTCTTTCGGTAAATTAAGCACTCATTTAATATTTGCAATTTAACCAAACTTTTGCTTAAATTTTATAATGTCGTCACACAAAGAGTCAATATGAAACATGTCTTGTATTATTCTTGGGTCTCAATAAGATTTATAATTATATTAAAGTTAATTATATATCACATTGATAAAATATCAATTTGCACATCAAATTACAAGACTCAAATATATGAAAATCATGGATTCTAAAATAAATATTAATGTTATGATATATTATATTCAAATTATTCTCATTTATTAATTATACGTGATAACATTGAATCTATAAAATAAATAGATTTATTCTTTTGTGCTAAATGAATGCTATCGTTTTGAAATAATTATCGTAAAGCAACATTATGAATAGCGTGGTAATAATTTTGTTTTACTGAAATTAATAAATTTCACCAAAAGAGGTTCGGTTGACATTTTAGCACTATTTTATTGCATTTTAAAGCCATATAGAGAGCAATCATTGATATAGTTTAGAACAAAATAGTTGAGTTATTAAAGAAAATACAGATATTTATCTTAGATAAATATACGAAAAGAGAAGAGATGTTCACTGTATATGCTATGCATTTAGTCTTACGCGCTAGGGACATATAATAATAGTTACAAAATTGCACTTCGCTTAAACATGAAAATATGACTAATGGTAATAGATATGAAGAATAATTCATAATAATTAAGGTAACTGAAAATTTCTATGACGTTACTCAAAATTAAGAAAAAATAAGTAGTTATAAAGTATAAATACTAAAGAATCTAATATTACAGGAATTAAAAAATACAGTTAATAGCTATTTCAGCGCTCACGCCACGTCAAAACTATTCATAGTTACAAAATATTTTCCTATTTTTACCGTTTTATATGTAAGTTCTACTAGCTAATTGCCTATTAAATCATCAAATACATAAATTAGTAAAATTATTTTGTCTGAAAATGATGCAGGTGAATGATTTCTATCATATTGAGACAAGATATCAAGCTCGTAATAAGCTTATAATAAGAGGTGGAAAAATATGTTTTGCAAGATTTATATGATAACGGAGAATATCACTGCATTATAAATAATTCAATGATACTTTTATTTGTCATAGCTCGATAATCATTATTTAAACACTTATAACGAGTAGTTTACATTGCGATGCATTTGCGATGCATAAAAGGTAAATGGAGAAAATATATATATAAACTTTCAAACATAAACAGTAACCGACCTACTCAAAACCTCTATGTCGCCAGGTAAAGATGGTTGTCACATTTAACGGATGCTAGAATTTACTATACAATAATTCCAGCATCATGTCGCGATATTTACAGTGCTATTTATATAAGCCTCTTACAAAGCGAATAAGGTATGCTTTAAATCACGAATTTTCCTGACATATTCTACATCGTTTAGTTTTGCCTTTCAATGTATGTGGTGTATACAAATGAAATAATTATTAACACCAAGGTATGTGGAATATTTCTATTTGCGCTTGACATATTTGTATTGTTCTATTAGTTTATTTTATTTGCTTTTTCTAAATATATCGTCATTGAGACAGAAACGAAAATTTGTAAATACTTGTAACAAAATAACGAATACCTGTAATAAGCATGTGATTGCTTCAAACCGAGGGAAATAGAATTGATAGCATGCCTACAGATACATACCAATAATTGACTTAGTAAATCAATTTAATCTATGAAAGTTTGCCACGATTTCTGTAAAACATTATTTTTTATGAAACTCTTTGTTAACCCTAACAAAACTATTATAATCTTATGTGACTGTTACAAGTATTAAGTTATAAGAACAATCTAAGATTTAACGACATCATGATTTTGAGCTGCAAATTGTGACTTGGTTATTTTGGGTAGTGAATATACAAGTTGTGTCAATTTAATTCCGAATAAAAAATATACGAGCGGAACTGATTACTGGTGATAACCTTCATCTTTAAATTACTTCTGGTGTGCGCTTGCTGTACATATGTTACTTTTGGAAGCAAGCGTGGGACTTCGATTAGTACAACTTTTACGTTTTTTTCGAAAACAGTTATCAGTCCTTTTACTTTGTCGAATTCGACCGCCCATTTTACGCCAAATTGCACACGCAGATATCTGTTTTTCCAACAGATAAGTTATAACTAACACTTAACTTGAAATGTGCACAAGTATGGGTTAAAACATGTCCAAATACTTTAGATACAGTACGCGGAATAAGGTTGCTATCGATCATTTTTCGATGAAATTTATTTTTAAAATAGCATCGCCATATACCTGTTAATCATAAAAATGGGCCCTTATTGGTTTTAAAATATAACGGTTTCAGAAAACTATGAATCATTTAAGAAAAGTGAAATGTTTGATATAAAAAGTTTATTTTATTTTAATTGTGAAAATTCAGGGTTTTTCAATCACGCATGCCAAAAACATTTGTGGTTTTATATCAACAGTAGTCCTCGGTGCTGTACTCCGAACATCTAGGGTGTTTATTATTTTTAATGGCATGTTGTTATCCGTCACCACCGGTCACCAGGATTTCCCCTTTCGAGATACCGATTCACTAACAAGTCATATCCAATAAAATATATATTTTTTAAAATCTTTTTTTAATTTAGCATTTAACATATTAATTGTAAGATATAAAAAACAAAGATTTTAATCGAATAAATAAATAATATTTTATTAAAGTGATTTTAGGAGATAACAGGGTGGACTCTAACCAAAGTCTAATATTAAAAAGCCCTGATGTGGTTTACTTTGGAATGTACTATTGCGGGTGCCACAGAGAAGTCTGAGTCTCAATCACCTCTTCCACTCGGATGTATTCTGTCGTTTGCATGGTCACTGATGACTATTCATAATATATGATGTACTCAACCGAGCTACGCGCATCTGATATGAGTTTAAACGACTCTTGGTGATATCGTGTTGTGCCATTTTGTTTTTATATTGAAAGTATCCAATGAAAAAAAAAGAAAATTAAATAAACAAAATGTTTGGCTTAGTCAGTCTCATTCCAATAAGATTTAAAATATTGTAATTAAAACCGAAGAGCTATTTTCACTGTATTATTTCAATTAAAAAAAAAGATGACCAACCGCACGATGATGAACTTTTCTCCTCCCCTGTTTATATAGAAGCAGTCCAGTTCGATATTTCTATTGAACTGCCGCCCGGAAAGCGAATGACACGTGAACAAATTGTGTGACCACAGCGAATCGTTTTGTTACGGCTATTGAACCGTGCTTCTGTTATTTCCGAAAATATTTCATTTCGAAACGTAGAGAAATAATGCGAATGATAACAATCCTTCACGTTTATTGTGGATTGATATAATATAAAAATACGCCAGCGTTTTTCGCTAGATGAAGTCTTTTTTAGTATATTTTATTTGACATCATTCCATTTAATAATATAATATAAGGACGGCGTTCATCGAAAACCATACGTACAATTGAAAGTACAATTATTTTTAAAATTTTTGTAAGTATATCGATTTATTTTGCAATAGCGGATATTTATAACGAATACATACTTAACCAATGCAATATTATTACATTTCAAGCCGTCTAAGAAAACTATATTAGAAATTTAAAAAATAAAACAATAATTTTTGGTACTAACTCCATAATTTTATACAATGTTTAGAACCCTTTCAGTTGGAAGTGCCTATGACGAGCGAAACCGTTGTAAATACATTGATAACAGTGATTAATCTGATTTTTGTATGAGTTAAAATGCTCACAATCAAATCGGAACCGGTCTTTTATGTTTTAAAATAAAAAAATCTATTCATTATTTCATTTGTATTAATTTTGTCTAATTTCAAAAAACAAGAAAATCTACAATAAACGTACTCTGTTTCTGGGATTGTTACGTTCAGGTTTCAAATGAAACAGGTAAAATTGAAAAATACATTGTATTTTTTAACACACCTCGTCCTAGGTATCTAAATCGACTGTGTTTTGGTCAATTGATGTAATCCTCAAAAAATACGAAAATGACTTAATGTTTGGATCTCATTTTAAAGACGACAGATGACTTGACCAAATGATGTAAATTAGAAAAATAAATTGAAGAGAAACATCGTTTTATATTGGTTTGAGGTTAAAGAATTCTGACCCTGCCCCATGATGTAAGCCACTATTATACATTTAGAAATTCGCTGCGTATAATACCGTATCTGCAAACAGAAGAATTTACAGTAGTGCATTTCAAAGATTCATAACGCAACTCAGTATATATTTTTTCGGTAAAATCATTTTTTGCTGTCTGTTGAATAATTTAAATTTTGAGGGTTACACTAATCGGCTAAAACACCGTCGACATAATACTAATGTGCTGATGACAAAGCCAATATAAAAGAGCGTCTGTTGGCAATCATAATTATTATGACGTCACAGACGACAAAGACTATTTTTATTGTGTATTGACAATTTTTTGTCGAGAAGTCTTTTTAAACAAGCAAATCAACAAACTATTTAATCGCTCGATATACAGCAATATGACAGGGTTACTTGCTGTTTGTCGAACGTTATGCTTCTTATTTAAGTTTTCTATTAAACAAGCAAGAACTAATCTATGTTATATCCACTCAAATCACAAACAGTTGTTAATCGAATATTTTGCTTACACAGGTGTACTTATGTTTGTAATATCGTAAATCGTTCTGGCGCTACAAGTTAACATGTATTTACTCAGATCCTCTGAGAAATATAAACCACTAATCAAAACTTGCATATATAAAAAAATATAAGAATATGGTTAATTTTGGACCTACATAATATGTAAACACTCTTTTTCTATCATTAATATCAATAAAATTCTTTACAAGCAGCTTTAAGGATCTTATCACTTTAATAAAAAAAATATTGAAAATTGATATGTGTCATTCGTCTGACTAAATAGTTGGTTATTTCTAATTCGCTTGTTTTATGTTGACATTTACTTTTCATGATAATAAATAATGCGTACTATCTAAAAATAGTATTTTACATGCTGCCTACGCTTCATTTTAAATCCTCAATTTGGTTGTTTAGTCAAAAAGTTTACCGTTTAATAGCATTTGTATTTTCACTTATGAAGGTAACAGAACCACACTTAAAACCATTAGAATAATTTATCTCATTAATTGTCATGCATTCATTACTCACGATACATCGGAAAATTTCGACATAATATATTACATGAAAAATTCCTTTCAGTGTACATTGTTAAAGTCTTCATTTTAATGTTACCTGTCATGTTAAAATAAAAGAGTAGTAACTTGTAAATAATGTTCTTCATGTGATTATCATGATCTCCCATAAAATAAAGACAAACGTAAAAGATTCATCATAAAATTAATACTCAAACAAAATTTTGAATGAGTTAAAATTCTACTTTATTATACCCACGGACTTTCATTTAACAAACCTTACCTCACCCGCATTATTCCGTTATATTGTAGTCTTACTGTGTTTTGAAAATATATGTCATGTTAAAATAAATATTAATTAAACCATGTCAATCAATTGTTATCTATAATGTTTCATAAACAATGAACAATCAAAAGTTGTGATTGTAATAAAATAATCTTGAGCTGAAAATTCGAACGATCAGAACAAAAGTAAAATAAGTTTTGTTGGGTTTCCAAGATTTTTTTATTAAACGAAACCAATAAATTCTTTTGAATTCCATGACAGGGTACTACACATTTTATCGCCAAGGCAGGCGTCCGATATGCTTCCTACTCTCTTCCCCTCTTGTTTGTGACACTCAAACAATTTGTGTTTACCTACTACATAATAATACTACCAAAACGACATGTGTAGAAAATCAAAGATATTTTATAAATTGTTGAAATGTTCAAATTTTTTGTCTTAAATATATAGGTTCATAATTTTTTAATGATCTATTTACATAAAACGATGCGTTTTTCAATATTGAATGGATTGGGAAGGAAGATACAACAAAATATCCTTTAAAACCTGGAAAGTAGCAATTGATTGAACTCACAATGAATTATTTACATCGTTATGATTACTGAAAAACGTATTTGAAATTAACACATTGCAGTCTATTGGTAGATATTATGCTCTATCACTTCATTGTTTTTCATTAAATTAAGACACCTTTATGAGTTCAAAAACAAAAATCATTTTTTATTTTGAACTGAATCACATTTATAAGTATTGTATTTATTATTCTTTTATTAAAAATTATATGATCCTATTTAAAATTATATTTAAAACGTTATTATTGATTTAAAGGATTATTGACAAACAAAATACACTTAAATATAGCGGATTAAGGATGTTGAAATGTAGACATACTATTTTATATACAAATAAACACGAAAACTTTGTCAAAAATTATAAAAGCGATAGAAAAATAAATTTTAAGACCGAACTGTATTGAGACAGATTTTTCAAGAACCCTCTACAAACACTCACAACTCATTCGATTACCTACCAATATAGCCCATAGAAAATAATACCTTAAATAAAGAAAACCAAATAATACTTCGAATAAAAAAACAAGATTTATCAAACTGATTCACAATTGTGAGGATTTTATTGGCGCGAGGATTGAATAATATACATGTTCCAATGTCCGTTAAAGTACGTATGTTGATAATATATTTTTATGTATCATAAAATTTTACGCTTGCTTTGTGAAATGTGGTAATGCTGCATATTTTTACCTAGTCCATACAATAAATTTCCATAATAATAGACTTGTCATATGTGGAGAATTCAAAAATATTAAAAAACATTTCTTTTATAAATGAGTATTAACGTATTTATAGTCTTTGCCTAGAGTGAAAGTCTCGTAACTCCCAAAGTACCGAAAGATTTTTAACCATTTAGAAGCTTTTTGTTTACTATCAATTTCAAAAAAATCTTATGGGAGATAATAGATGACGGTAGTGATAATGAATTATTATAAATATTCAATTAATTAATACAAGAAAAACTGTCAATAAATTTCGTTGACAAAAAATATTTGTATTGTGCGAAAAAGGTATTGATCTCTTTTAGAAGAATGTTGAAACACGCTATCAATACAAGTAATTTTCTTCGTGCAAAGGAATCCCTTGGGCGAGAAGGAAAATTTATGTGAATATTTTTTTGGAACAGAGGAATGCATTCACAATTCGAAGCGTTACGACGCAGCTGCAGCCGACGCTTAGATATAATATATTGGCCGATATTGGTCTCAGAGATATGTAGTTTTTCAAACCTTTTCTGTTCTCTTTATATGTTTTCATTGAAAAACGAAAAAATCATTCATTATGAATAAAGTTGTTTGGCATAAAGAATATGACAAGGAGATGTTTAATTAAAACTTCCTCCAATTAAATCAAAAAATGAAAAATCGTACTATTTTTGATTAATCAACAATTTTATTTAAAAAATAAGAGTGTTCATTAAAATAAAATATATGCAAATATAGTTTACATTATTTATAATACACTGAGAAAAATCTATTATTTTTTTTATAGAATTTTAAAGTTTCTTAACGTAATCAACCAGTTGATCTTGATGTAGATAGTTTATTTAAATGTCAAATTCCATTTTAACTACATAAATATGCATCCTTTTCTAAAGGCTTTATGAATTAACTGTAACTTTCGGCAACAAATAAAAGATAGATTTCTATGAATGTTTTTTTATTACACATCTTTGAAGAATTATTTCATTTTTAGACCTAAGCGGCTATATGAAATAAAAAAATGAAATTGTTTTAAAAAATATAAATAAACATCAAATAAATTGTTACTGATTCCACATACTGTTACAAACTTATCTCTATTATCATTCCGGATGAGATTCATTCATTGCAATATTTATCTGAAAAGCTATCGATGAAAGTGGTCGAAATTATATCGCTCGATTTCACTCTGAATGTAGAGTTCCCGCGAGCACATAAAAGCGATTTATTTGGGCGATATTGGCAAAGCACAGCAAAGCACAGTGCGAGTAACGAACGGTACCCGCCGGTCAAATTTGTTTGCCGCTTTTAAAACAGTACTCGGCAATTAGCGCACTTCTCCCGCCCGCGGATGGATGCAAACTTTCTGAACTGTCCCCAACACCGTCAATGTAAATAAATGAATTTATCGTGTGAATATAAACCAAAAGAACATCCGAAAACTACACGGTAAAAGAAGTCTGTCATAATTATGAATAAAAAAATGCCATTAATACTGGCAAATAATACGGATTGGTGAAAACATATTCAATATAGTATCAGAAGTAGAACTATCCCATATTTGTCGAAATTGAACTAATGCTGCCACATTATTCTACCGGTCATAGTGTATGGCTAGAAATAAAATTTTGTATCAAAATCAAGTGGTATAATAACGTAAAAGAAAATGGTGCTTGCTACCAAAATCAGGATGATTAACAGCTTTGGAAACAGAAGTAAACGGTTTGGTTAAATCATACTTTCAAGTTACCCTAAATGATGTCACAATATGGCCGCTCATACAAATTTAAAACATTAAAAAACTCAAAAACGCTGACAAAACGTTTTCGTGTTTATCTATACTTTTGATACTATACGACTCAATTTTAAGGTGTTAACTGTCAATTCTTGGTGGAAAGACATTATATTTTAAAAATAAAACACAAAACCGGTCCTGGTCATTATAAACATGTGGAAGTAGTACAAACGAATTATATTTTATTTTTTAAAATAACTAAGATTGTCGTTCTGAAGTTGAATACCGAATAATTAAACAATTTTCAATATAGTGCAGCGATTAGAGCAAAATTATAAACCTGATTGTCTCTATGCACACTATTTTTAAACACAATAGTTCGTTATAATAAAACGGAAATAATTGCAGGATGATACTGATTGTCTACCCGTAGAAAGTGAAAAAGCAACTAAATAAATGTAGTTTTTATACATAATAAATTGAAAACCAAGAAAGTATTATTGTTAATTGAGTTTATTTTTAGGTTTAAAGTAATGAAACCTACTTTAATTTTTACTTTAATAACCATGATATCTTATAACGGGGCTGCGTTACACATGATTAGGTACCTGAATTATTAAGAAAGAATTTGAAAAAATATGTATAAGTACAAACGATATTTCTCAATAAAATGAATTTCGAGATTCAAAAGATTGTAAGCATTCATTTCCATGGCCATCTCTAGAAAAAAGTTATACTCGTTGTGATAATACCGATAATATTATGATTGATATCCTAATCCAGTGGAAAATAAAAAGAAATTATACTAGCAACGCGATAGACATCTGCAGTGAATGTTGAATATTATTTTAGCGTATTTGTTAAAGCTTCGGAAAAACAGAGTATGTGATGTGGTCTATGGAAAAAAATCAAAACGTTTTCATCAGATCCCTTTTTGGTAGAAGTGAAACAGATTTCATAAATTATTTGAAAGCATGATTACCACTATTTTCCTCATAAATCCGCTTGTTTGTGGATAGACTGAATTTAGTAACTCTATCAGTATGGAGCGTTTGTCACGGTGGTCGCTCCGTGAATTTAATAGAATTGTTCGATTTTCGAATGAAAATGGGTCTCGAAAAGTACTTTTTGTATTGCACATAATGATGTCAATAATAAATATCGTTATTACGTCACTGTAAACTTGTAATATGGCAGTCACACACTATAGTCATAGTTTCGATCCACCTCAAGGCAATCGTATCAGCCCAGTGGATAGCTAGAAATCCGATTTTTTTCCCGTAACATTTTTTGAAATCCTTTGAACAATCTATACATATTTATTATTACCCGAATCATTTTTTATTTCCGAAAATATGCAAAAAAACTTAAATAAAGGTAAACAAATACTTTTGAAATTTATTGTTTTTATCAAACACATTAGCACATCAGTTGATCGTTTTTAAGTCCAGAAAAAAAATGCAGGAAAACGATGAGTGTTTGGTGATGTGATGAATGGTGCTTGGCTCGATCTATAAAAAATGATAAATGTGGGAAAACGATAGATCGAAAATCTATTGTATTTGATTATGAAAGTAAATTTGGAAATTTCAATACTTCTAAAAAAGTATTGAAGTGACTTGCGTGCACCCAACGCTTAATAGTCTGTATGTTAGTTGCAGAAAAAAGAGTTACCCGTATCGTTTTCACAAGTTGAAAAAAACACTAATAAATCTATCATAATTTTCCTTTGCACTCACGCAATGTGTAAAAACTATTTAAATTTTTTTGTTGGAGTGTAAAATAATCAAATAACTAATCATACATTTACTCAATTGTTTAAAACAGATTTATCACGACTTTCTTAAATGGATAAAACATTGTATGCATTTTCAGAATAAAATCGCGTACGCAAAAATGAAGCCAGTAAAGAGCATTTATGTCTTAGAGCTCGTTCATTGTGCTCATATTGCATGAAAATAACATCATAAACCTCTCCATGATTCTTTACGTATAAGGCGATTTTGTAAGAAGTGCTTTAAGATAACAAAAAAAAACTATTTTCACGTATGAAAGGAAACAACAAGATGACTAATGATATAACTTTGTAGGCGAGGTTTTTTAAAAAGCTTTGTTGACAAGATTTTTCACGGGCCATTAGGCATGAAGAGAAGCTTCATACATTATGAATACCTCGTGTTTACGAATCACTGGCTCAGTCAAATTTCTAGGCAGATAAAAATGATACGCGCACTATTACAACAATATTTTTAATAAATTGCCACATTTAACGTTCATCGGCGTAGGTAATAATTCGATGGAATCCCCATCGGTGAGCCGTATTTCATTGATTTAAAATTGTATGCAAATGATTTATTTCACCCTACTGCTTTTAACTCTGAAAAAGCAATTTCAAATAGATAAATTTAAAATGGATTATTCAAACAACATTTTGCAATACATTGTGAATCTGTGTTTTTTCATGTTGTGTATAAATATGGAATATGAATTGAATGGGCGTATTATTTTAATGTGTTTCCGATAATATGAACTGCTGAAAAATTCATCGAAGTGAAAGTAATAATCATTATTTATGTGATATTACACATTAACCGAATTTTGTTAAATTTTATTTTTCCCATGGTATGACAATAATAAAGTAACAAAAGCCTTAAATACATGATTTTTAATTTTGAGGAAAAAAAAATCACAAAATAAAATAATTAATTCACAAGCAATTTACAAATGACCTGGCAGACAAAAAAAATATTTCACTTTTTGTGCCAAAAAACTAGTCATCAATAAAATTTACGATAAACATAATAATGATCTGATTATGCTCGGCTGTTTTTAAAAATTGGTTTAAAATTGTGTTCCTACTATGATGAGTTTTTAATTATAAAATATGCGCTTTATCGTACGACACAAATAAGCACATTTTTAATGTATTGATATTATTACACAAACTTATTGATATGGACAGTTAAATGTTTTTTTGACCGTGTTGTCATTATAGCAGGAATGGAAAGATAACTATGTTTGAAGATAAATTAATTTGAGGATTGAATATAAATATGTTATTTACATTCATTGTTAAAATTGAGTGAGATTTATTTTCATTTTTATGCATTTTAAATTATCAAAACAAACAAGGAATAAAAGTAATCACAATAAAATATTGGTCGGTACTTAAACGTTTTTACGATTGGTATATGCCATTGCAATAAATGATAAAAACATCAAGCGAGCACTGTTGTGAATAACATCCACGTAAGTGATCGAATGTTTAAAATGTCTCAGTTTGTAATACATTATATTTTTATTAGTATGATTTGTGCGTCACGGCACTATTTTTTTTAAAAATGTTTATGTCGTTCAGCGACATTGTTGCCACGGGCGTCGCGTCATTACAGAAGATGGTACAATAACAAGGTAAATGCTATAAAAATACTTGTTGCGAAGCTCCGATAGATATTTGAAAGCAACAATGTACGGCCAATTTTACTCGTTTCATTATCACTACTTTCAGAGTGAAATGTCGTTAAAGTATAAGCACTTTTGAGGGTAAGCGCTTTCTGTAAAACTTGAATAATTTCACTTGTTATGATACCCGTTAAAGGAAACTTCTTTATGTTACCCTCGTCTTTTTAGAAATATGAGTAAAGAATTTATGAAGTATTTAAAAAGTTATTTATTATAAAATTTGATAAGCTGCCGAGAATCACACTTAAAAATTATCTGGTTTCAAAATGGGTAGTAACAACACTAAAAGCGCACAAGTATCTCATAATTCACAGGATAAATCTATTTTTTAGTTATTTAGTAATACAATTCCCACACCTGATGAAGGAATAAAAATAACGTCAAAGCATTCACAGGTTATATATGCAAAATTCATTTCAATCCAACTATTAATTGTACAAAGCACACATTATTTCCAGAAGTAACGTTCAGTTTTGTTTGTTTAAAATCATTTTCTAATGTTTTATTACAACTGCTTAGAATGAAACATTCATAGTTGGGTGATTGGTACCATTCATAAAACGGTGTCTTCTTAAAATATTGTTTATTAGATACACATTTTGACAGTATTATACGATTTCGTAGTTTCTATTTTATAAAAAAAACATCATTGCGATATTTTTTGAAGGGTTGATTTTATAAATAATAGGTTTTGTAGAGAACAACGAGATCTAATATGGTCCCGCGTTAAGGTTTTCAAAATGAAATATTGGAAGTGTAGGTCTCGAATAACGTTTCCATCAAGACGAGGTAAAAATATTCTAAAATAGAAGATATTGTATTACATTGTCAATAAACTGCTTATCATTGCACCAGTTTTAAAGGCAGACGAAGCTGAAAATATTTGAAGTGCTTAGTTTGAATACCAGGTGAGCAATTAGTATTTTTTTTTTAATTTTTATACTATGAAATCCAAAACGAAATGCAGCTTTGTAATTTTCTGCCTACGTTTAATATAGGTTTTGAAAAAAATGGTTATGAATAACACTAGCACCTCGTATTATTAATCATATTTAAAAGAAGAGAATTGGCTGATTCATAAAAAAGACATAGAATTAAATACTGTAGAAGTACTTAATAACGGATAGAATCCAATCAAGGAAAAGAATTGATTTAAGTAGGAAAACAGTTAAGGTTACAAAAAAATATCGTCGCAAATTTGACAGCTCGTTTTTCGAAGTTCATAACACAATCTTAAGTGCTGTTAGTAGAGTAATTCAACAGATTACCAGATAGTTTCTAAACGTTATTCCATAACTGTAGACTATGAGAGTTCAGATAAGACTGGTAGTCAATCAATTGATTTATAAAGAGTAGTCAGTAGAGAGAATAGGGAAGGTTAAAAAATCACAGAAATAAGACGTAAACATAATATATAGTATTAATCACACAAAAATAATAATAATACGTAATATTTGCTTTAATTATGTGTATTTTTTCAGCTGTTATTTGAAGAAAGTGCTTCTAGCATAATACCACGCACGCTAGCATTGCGTAGCTGTGAGTATGATTTGTTATGATTTAAACTAGTTTAAAGCCACAATCAAATAAATATTAACACTGCTGAAAAGCGAATTTATTGTTAAATGAATATTCATTACGTCCAAACAATAACAATATTCATTAGTTAAATATTACAAAATTACCCTGATAAAACAAGATCGTATTCAATGCGGTATGATTAACAGCAAGAATAGGAAAACGTAGAACGTTAATTAAATTTTGTCGTGAGAATAAACAGAAATACGTTTGAACAGTAAATAAGAATGAATCAAAATATTTCTGCTTTAAAATAAGGTAAAGGTATTCGCTCCGATGAAGATGAAAAGCCATATCTTTGATATTTCATAATGTCTCACCCAGACAAAGATGAGAAATTGGATAATCAAAAGAAGAGACGTTATTATGTAATTGATAAGATATGAATTCATTGCGCAAGATTAAATTTATTATCGCAGCGCAAAATTGGAATAATTAATTTATCAAGGGACAAGGTAAAGTAAACGTATTAAAAATATTAAAATGAAATGAAATATTGGAAATCTTTATCTGATTCAGAAAGCTCGCGGAGTATTTATATTAATGACGAATATTCTTGAAACTCAATTATGCATATAATATTGTATAGTGTCATTATAGTCGGTAGTTTGGTTAAGATTTTAAAATAAAATGTATTTAAATATATAAATGCAAATGAAAGCAATGTACAGACGATATAAATATCCTTCGAATGAGTAATCACAATTATATTGTATTGTAATTAGATTAGAGCGAAAGAAAAGTGTGTAAAAAATATATTTTATATTCACCAAAATTTTTAACTTTCTTCAATAAAAAGCTCTTTCAATTAAAGAAATTGATATATTTTAATGTATTCAAAATGTATAGTTCATACTCAAGAGTCAGCTATATAAAGCAAAGACTGTCAAAAGGTTTTAGGAAATGAAATGAAAATAGTTTTGTTAGGTCGACTTATTTCGAATTCTTGGATTTTGCTATATTCTATTAAACAGCAATTTACATATTTTTAATTATTATTTTTTCGCTTATAATTTATGTTTAGTAAAGTCATGTAAAAAATACAGTACAAAAGGTGATTTTCACATAAATCAAAATATTAGAATTAACCACGTCACAAAAATGAGAACTTTGGATTGCCATAGTTGAAATATTTTGCGCCATGTACGAAATCCTGTTTTTGTACAATTTGCATAAACATATCTGGTTTTCTGTCAAAAATAAATTTCCTCTGTTCAAAAACAGTCGCGTAAAATGATATGCATGGTTAGCGTGCGCAGGGCAAAGTTTGTGGGGTCCCGCCGGGGAATGGCACAAAATTAGAATGCAGTTTCAGGCGTGAATTATTAGGGAAGCAGACGCCAGCACTTACTGAGCTGGCTCTGCTTTAATTAGCAAGATTCTGTTTTTTTGTTGGATGCACTTTTCTGCAATTACGTCTGTCACGAATTATTTCAAATATGAGTCTATACAAATCATGATTCAAAAGTTACTTAACTTCAATAAATGTCGGAATATCAGAGAATTGAAAACCAGGAAAATCTGTAATCTGTAAAAAGACAACTAAATCGAATATATAAAAATGCTCTACAGTAATGCTCGTTTACCTGAGCGATTTGAACTTTCATAGTTGGAAAATTTTTTTATCCGTTTTTACAACCTTAATCTTTTACATTGTTAACAACTTAGCAAGCTTGACTTAATAAAATAAACATTTTTACTCAAGTCTAAGCAGCTACTGCACTAATGGGTGCTGTATCGATGTGAATGCAAACATTTATTACAATTTTAATTATGAACGGATATGGGATTAAGTTAATATTTCAACTAACTTTCTCCCATATTAAAATTATTATACTTTCTACTAAGTTGAGCATCTGCGGTGTGGATTGGCAGTAATATTGAATATAAATTGTATCAACAATAGAGATAGAAATACATAATTAGATGAAAGGTATTTAAAGTTTGAAAATCACTGTTATTCTATTACGGAGGACCTACTAGTTGTTGACGCTAAACTTTCAGCAATCAAATTCAGAAAAAAATATATAAAGCTAACAAATAATGCTTTCAAATATAAACATTAGTAATGTTTATTCTCCTTTTTAAAACTAGCCGAGAGCTCAAAAATTCTGTACACAGTAGTAAAACAATAGCATTACACTTATCCTTCTGTAAATAGTTGTAGTAATATATTATGAATTAAATTCGACGGTTATATTGCTGTAAAAAATCACTTTGTAGTATTCCGTCTGAAAATTAGTCGTTTTTAGTTATGGATATTTAAAAATGAAAGTTTTGCATGCTTATTCAACGAATTCATATTGTAAGATTCACGAAACTCAACAATGATTTGTTTTCGACAAAGTTATTATATAAAAACGATTTAATAATTTACAAATAAAAGTTCATTTAAAAAAATAAAACGCCATTGGCTATGTACTACTTAAACATTATTATAATGAGGAGAACCAGTTTCGCTCACCGCGAGCATTACTAACTGATAAAATATAAATCTTAACAACGGTTTAGTAGTTAATAGTGACTCTAAGCGTTAACTTTAATTACGTTTTTAACATTACATGTTATTAAAATTATTCAAGTGATTTTCTAATTCTTTTAATGAATATGTATGAATTACTTTTAAACTCATTATATTTTCTTACATAATTGACTTTTAATGCGGCTTTATTTTTGATTACAGATTACTAGTTATTTATTTATAAGAGGTCCTTATCATTTTAATTGCAGAATATTTAATTTCGCTTATGTATAATTTGTTTGATTATCTATGTATACTTGTCACAGTTCTTGAATAAATTGTTTTATATACCTGATAATTTTCAACGTTATTTTTAAATAAGTAGCTTTATCAAGAGATGTATTTCATCAGTTGATAATGCTCGCTGACTTAATACAGAACAAATTTTGTTTTAATTTTAAAATGAATTTCCATCAAGAATTGACAGTTAACAACTTAAAAGTGAAAGTCCATTTTTTAAATAATGTTGCTTATGCAGACTTAAAGTTTCAATTTTATCCATTGAATGGTGCAATATTACTTACATTAACTTTATATTTGTTCAGTTGAAGGCAGTATTTTATCGACACTCTCAGAGTTAAGCAAATTGAAGTTCTTAGGACTTTGTAGGTGTTCTTAAGGTCATACTTCATTAAACTTTAAGACGCAGACCTAAAAGATTTGTTACTCATAAAAAAATGTGTTTAAAACAGTGGTGCTTAAAGAAAACGGCTAATTATATTAGTATTTAAATATATATTTTTGAAGTCATAAAATCTCTATTAGATATGATAGGCTATTGTTTTAAAATTACGAAATAATTTCCAATCATACCCATTGGACACTCAATTTTCAGCACGGACTATATTGTAAAATAATATATAATCAGTAAATGACAACCTTTCTGGAGTTTTGTTGTGTTTCATTTCAGAAAAAAGTTTACTACTGTCACTACTAGTAACAATATGCAAACACAATAAGTATTGCCATATTTTAAATTATTCGAATGCAAAATGTTAGTTTATTTGAGTGTAATTGAAACTTCTTTTCTTTATAGCAAAGTAATTAATAAATATTTTTCATATTAAACAAAGTTTTTTCAATAAACCTCGGCGGGCCGCCAACTAATTCTCAGAGAGTCAAACGTGTGTTTAAAATGCATGCTATATGTAAATTATAAATTGATATCGTCGACTATTATTACTCGTGATTTGGATGAATAAATATTTTATTTTTAAAGCTTCTGTTTATTATTAAATATATAAACTTGTGTACATCAAAACTACGTAAATAATAAATTTGCCAAAAAAAAGAATAAGTATTATATGTAATAAATAAAAAAAAAAACAAAATTCTGGAATTGACTGCATGTAGAGTGATGAAATTGTATTTTGCAGAGTCGCTCAAAATTTTAATTAAAATGAAAAAATATTGATGGCGAATAAGTCACAGAGTATCATGTTAATTTATTTTAATATATTCTGTAATGAAAAATTTTGCCAACCGCAAATTAATTTCGCGTCAAGGATATTAATTTCACATTAATAAAATAGGTCGTCGGGAAATTCCCTCTGGCATCAAAAATCTGGTTCACGCGCCCAAGAACGAAGATGTATTTTTTCTCTTTTCACCAAAGGAATCATTCTGGATGCTCAATTGCATTAGAGATATGGTTGACAAAGCTTCATATTAAAAAGTAAGTGTCTATTGGAGAATGGCTTTGATGTAAATATCAATAGATTAGAGACGTAGTATTATGCTGTTGTATTAAATATTAGATCAATTAATCGTCGATGAATTTCATCGTGAATTTTTAATATTATTTTTAACAGTAAATAAAAACGTAAGGAAAATTGGGAAAAGCTTTTTTAAAACATTACCGTTATTCAGGCCAGAAAAAAGACGACTGGAGGGCCGTATTTGACCCGATGCGTATTTTTGTGTGGCCCCATCACTTATTTTTTATGGCAGGAAATAATGCATCCTGTACTTGCAGCCGGAGTTCGTTTTGTTAATGGTTAATTGTTAATGCATTCTTTCAGCCAAAGAGTTTGCCCGAGTCAGATGTAACTGATAAAATCTATCTAGATATAATTTAGAAAAAATTTCAGCTGGTTAATCTATTTCTTATTTCTTCTCGTAAAAAACCTACCGGACATATGGCGTTATATTTGAGTAAAACTGATTCACTGAATATATAATAATCAACGGGTTAAGTACGCCACAAGCTCTCTATGCAGTATGCGGCTAGTGAAGTATTGTTTAAAAAAAGTACCTAAATAATTTGAGACGTTTTATAAATCATTGTTTGATAGGTAAGAACTCTAGCTTTTCCCTCACTGTTAAGCTGAAACAAAATTTTTTTGGAAAACGATTTAAGTTTTAATTTATTTTTGTCTTCCACGTAAATGACTTGGTATCGAAATTAATTTTAATTTAAACCTTGGAAAAGGGTAACAGTGATTAAAAAAATATTCACATGAAAATATTATAATTGAAATATTATTTATTTTAAGTATTATAATTTAGAAATTGTTTGGATAAAAAAACAATACATTAAGTATTCTAAACCTTTAACTATACTATATGTTCATGATTTCCTGTTATATTATCTAGTATAACAGTAAATCTTGCTATAATACATACTAATTATTATTATTATTAGCTATATTAGATGTTAATATGGTCATAAGCCATTTCTCGATTAAAAAATCTTTATACTTTCAGTTAACATAACATTTAATAGATGCAATAAAATCAACGATAATATGCTTAATATAAGCTCTAAATCTTAATTTCGATAGTCAATAATACTTTTTGTAATTAGAAACAATAATCCAATATATTTGCATAGCCTTCCAGTTTTGCTATCATTCTATAATCGCTTTGTAAATCGAATAATATTGAGTCTCGCTATAAGAGGATGGCATAATTTACATTTTATGAAGTTATCGCCAGTAGATAGCTTTCCAATAAACTGTTAGTTGTCTAAAGGAAGTCCCAGCTGCCGCTTCCGTTTAATGAGCCTTCTAATAATACCAACTCCAACTCCTATTCAGGGTGAACACAAATTTTCAATCACTATTAAATTTAATAATATAAATGAATTTGAAAGATAACTGCAAACGCAATGGTAAACTTTTATATTGTAAAAATTAGGGATACTTCTTATTTGCAATACAGTATGTATTAAACGTGTACTTGAAATTTGAGTTATTAAATCCAAGCCTCGTAAACGGTGTCTTTATAAACGATTTTCTATCATTTTTTAATTTTTCAAATTCACTGCCGACGGTTATTAATAATTATTGTTTACTTATGTAATGTATATTAAATCAAATTCATAAAAGATTATTTTTGTACAATTCCACAATTTTATATGATGATCCGGTTTCGGATAATGGACTGATTTCGCTCAGCCCAAGCGCTTTCAACTGATTCTTATCAGTGTATAAAATTTTCGAGAACATTTTTTGTCTTTTTTTTATTTGTGTAAATAGTGCCTGACCTAATTGACCCCTTAAAAGTGAATAAAAAAATTTAAGAAAAAATACATCAATAAAATAATATATAGGCATTAAACTTTGTAAGAATCACATTATTCGATTTAAAAAAAAATACATCAAAGCCATTTTTTCTGAATGAATATTAATTTCCCAATTAAAAACACTTATTTCAGATGCAAAACTATGAACAAAAACATTTTCGTTTTTCGTTTTATTTTTCCTTATCTTTAATAATTTAACTTCATTTTTATTTATGAATTATTTAATTTGAATGAATACTTGTTTTTCTAGATTATCATTTTAACAACTTGAACCCTCTTATTCAGTGATTCTCAATCATTCTACCACCAGAAATGGGATGAATATGAGGTACATATTATTAATGGCTGTTACGTAATTTAAACAATACAAGGAAAGTACAAAAAAGTATATTTGGCATAACAGCTTATTCCAAATGCACTCGAGCTTAACTCGGAGAGAAATGACATCGCATATTATACCTATGCCTGAGATCTCATTAAATTGAAAGCTAGCCATTTGATATCCTTATGATTTCTCAGTGGGGTTCTTAATAAATAAATTTGATTTATGATACTAGAGGAACCAAATATTTCATAATCTCGCGTATCAAATAAAATATATAACACAAAGAATTTAAAATTAAGGGAAATGGAATTTGAGTAAATGTATTATCATCTAATATTACATATCATATACCATACCATAACTTGTCAATTTAGTATTTAAGAAGACTCATTTATTTTAAATAAAATTTCAACGAGAACCTTCAGGCGAACTCGGCAATTTCTATGCTTCCAGTACTAATTTGAGATGAGTTTTATTTTTGAATAACAAGTGGCTAAAGATTCTGACAAAAACATACATCAATTAACACGAAAAGTATAATAAGAATATTATTTAATAAATGTTTTTGATTTTTTGACTAATTTATTCACAAATGTGGAAATGCGGACCTAGACAACTTAAGATTTGAGTATTTGGCAATGTAGCATTTTTTCTATCCATTTACTGTTTCATATGCCGTCATCAGGTTCTTTTACCTGAAACTTTTGTTCAATAAAACCTTCTTAATTTTTATATAATTTAATTTAAAGTATATACCACCGAATCGTAAGGTATACAGAGGAAGATACTGCGTCACAAGAAATATGATTGTCATAGGATCACTAAAAATATAACAATAAATATGAAATTACGTGATTTAAATTTTTTTTTAATATTAACGAGATACGGAATCTCTTAATAATGTCGATACTATTACCAAAAAAATATTCCGGAGGGACTTTAAAATATTCGAAATTAAATAAATAATCGAATACTTATCCGAAATATGTTTTTTAAAGTTTCATCTGGATAGTATAATGTTTTTAACTATATATTATATATTATGCAAATATTTTAGTATTAATTGATACTATAATATTATAAGAGGAGTGAAGAAATATTTTACTTTTTGTAAAGGTTAATTATATTTCGGCTGGGCTTAAAAATATTTTTAAATAAACTTTGAGTATCTTGAGTATGACCATCTGTCACTTTATTGACTGAGCGATCCAGTGCCTAATCCCGGGTTTGCGTCCAGAAGCCGTCACAGAGACGAGGGTCGCGCGTGGAGGCGGTGGACCAGGCACCGTCGCACGCCAGATTTCCAGCGGACGAAGGCCGGAATCCTGCTTGACACTAATACCCGGTACGTCATATTTTTTTCAAACGACAACATGCCAAGTCCATTTTTCACGTGACTTTCCGATACTTGGGGTGGTAATGTGACAGGATGACAGCTGAATAATATTTTGCTGGGTAATAATATCATATCGAATTTTGAAACGGATTTATCAATATACAATGCTGACTGAATTTATTATTCGTTTTGGACGGTCAATATATTAGATTACACTGCTGTGAAAACAATTTATGCCAATACTATAGGCTTATAAATACTATGAGTTTATTTATATAAATTGTACATAATATTTTCAGTTTATTGTCGGTCTTTGATATGAAATAAAAAAATATTCTAGTATATTTCAATTAAGTTTCAAAAGTAGTTGACAAAAAATCATTATTTTGCCTTCGATTTGGAAAAAAACGCCATTTTTCGTATTGTTGTTTTACTAAATATATGTATTACTATCATTTAATGTAAACGGCAACTGCCACTTATCAAGTAAAAATCGTTTTATTAATATAATATTTGTATTCCATATACGCTACCAATGTGGAGCATATAGACTTCTGATGGAGCATTGTGATAAGTGATTGTAAATCAGTCGCTCAAGCTGTCTTTTTGAAAGGAGGTAAATTTGGCTTGAGTAATTATTTAAAGAACAGTAAGGAAAGATGGTTTTCATTAATATGTGTGAAATATTAAATAACGGCATTTCAAAATTAAACATAAAGTTGAAAAAATTGTTCATTTACTTTTGGTAGAAGTATTTGGCATAGGGATGTACATGAATAATATTAGCAATGAAATATTGGGGTAAATATTTTCTAAGCAATTGACTCAGAAATCGTAACATAATCCAAAAAATTTGATAAACGGCTACACATTAAAAAAAACGTTTTTTTTTTCAAACACAAAACGGGCGTTATAAATTCGGCGTAAAATCGTAATCGTTTTTAGGAAATTTATAAATTGTCGGACTTTTTGTACTTCAACGAAAAATGGTTTATTTATTACGTAGTCTACCGTTGGTAGGGCCGGAAACGGAAATTACCTTATAGGCCGAGGAAGCTCAGTTCGCCCCTACAAGCATGAGCTTCGAAAAAAGCTCCACATTATTTATTACCAAATATAAAGGTTCGCAAGGCTGATTTCCTTAAAAAATAAAATCGGTATTTGTGCTTTGAAAGTATACGGAAACCATATTTTATATTTTGAAATACCCAGACATATTTTTTGTCAAGGGAATGTACACGATAAAAGAACCATGAAATATCGATACTGTTACAGAAAATAATAATGCTTTGCTTGAAATATACATTCATTAGATTGTTTCACAATTGCTTCCGATTGAAATGGCAGAAATTATTGACAAAATATAACGCTTTCAATTAAATTGACGACTCTGTTGTGTTCACATTTTTATAGATATAAGCGGATCCGCAATAACGAACACATAGCATGAGATATCGAATAAATGTTGTTCTGAACAGGACGTTTATGATTTGATTTTAAGAAAATAACTATATTTATTATTACTCTAAATAAAGATACTTAGATATTGATTTCTTTAAAAGCAATGTTTTTTTAAATTTAAGATATATGCTACTGAAAAAACCATAACGATAATAATTTCTTGAAATGATTGAATTAGGTATTTTAAAAATGTCGTTCACCCCTCCACAAGTAATTATTAATTAAACCACCCTTATTCTCTCCCCGAGAGGTCACTGTTAAAAGCGGGCAAATAGAATTGCATAGAATGAAATTAACGCATGTTTTGCATATCTTTGGAAATAAATATTTTTACGATGTATTTAGTCTACGTATGTTTTAAAACAAACCTGCAAAAAAGTATTTAGTTAAACGGGAGGAAAGAAAAAGTTGTCTATTTTAATTTTACCTTAAATATGATTACGTAAAGCCGTAAAATAAAACTATAATAATAAAAAAATCCGTTGGAGCAATCCATGTTCTTTGAAACAACATAGAAAATAGTTTGTTTTATCAGAAATGCGGAGCAAAGTAAGACTTTTTGTAAACTTTAAACAAGCACGTAGTTTACAGATCTCATGGCTGTTGTTTTCTTTTGGCGAAAACGGATGCTGATTCGCTTTTATTTCCGTTTTATTCGCTGGCTAGTAAATAGCGTACCTGCACATTCACACAATTTTAATTTTGCAACAGTCACGTAAATCCATGTTGTTCCGATGGCTATCCGTCCGTAAATTTCATTGAACCCGCGTATAAACAAGAGAGCTCTGTAAGAGAGACAAGTTTAGTTCGTCGAGTACGGTCAAAGGCTATATAGAATTAGCGTCGATTCTTTGGGCGTCCAATCGTCAGACTCAAAGTAGGACGGCATTTAATTTGTACCCAAAGCACGGCGCTGTTTCGCCGGAGGATGTACAATATACGAAGCTCTCTGACGGTTCGTTATATTACTGAAGTAAGTCTAGCGTATTTCATAAAAAGTTTTCCTTTAATAACCGATTCTCGGATGTTATCGACATGAAACACAAGACGAAATGAAGGATTTCGATAAATGAGAACACTTTGAAAATAAAATTAAGTATATATAATATATATATAATAACGGAGAATCAGTTTATTTCATTACAAATGGAAGCACAAATAATAGAAATATGTGAATGAAAGAAAAGAATGCAATCAAATCCAATTATTGAACACTTCATATTATTATAAATAGAAAATACGATTCTTCACTCTGAAAATAGCAGATCGTATTATGATATTTTACTATAGAGGTAAATTTTCCTTATTATTCTGATTTAATATATGTATTTATATATACATTCTCTTTGTGATTATTGTAATTCAATTCCTATTTTATTTATTGACGGTATAGTATTTTAATTAATCTGAATGTGATGTAATGGCGTAAGTACAGATAAAAATCAAAGTGCCGAATTTTTAACTAATCATAGTTATTTCATAGAGCAGTGTGTATTAAAAATAAGCAAATCATTATGAAGTCCGCATTTTCTTGAAGAGGGTTGTTAAAGTATCATATTTTGATAAAATAAATTTATAAATACCACAACCACGTTGTTGTTTTAATTTTTTAGATATCTAAAAACCGCATGCTTCCTAAAAATATTCTTTTAATTGAAAAATATGTTTAAATAGCAAAAAAGTCATCTCTTCATTATTTGTCGGATACCGTATATTGTGAAACTATGTATCTTATAATTATTTTTTGATCGTTGCTTCTGTTCACTTAAACTTGTTGTACTTTCAGTCTAAAGGTATTTTACAAGAACAAGTGATACAATTAGATGACTATACGAAGGTAATACAAAAAAATGTGAGGTTACGTTTTTGTCAAAATCATTAATTAAGATTATTTCACTAAGCAGTTGATACATGAAAAAATAAAGGGCTCTTTAATATATAGATGTGGGATAACATTTTTATTTATTCGAAAATATGAGATATGTTTTCGCTTTAAATATTTTGTCTATCTAGCAAACATTTACACATGATCGGTCTTGAAATTATTTCACGTCTTATTGAAAACATATTTCCAGCAAGTTATGTAAGCTGCGTTACTCGATAGACAAAAACAATGTTTTGTAAAATATAAATATGTAAACGGAAAACACAAATAAAAAAAAAAAATTCGATTTAAATCTATTTTTTAGGTTTAAATATTTGTGTTCTCAGTGTCAATTCCTAATGTTCCAGCATATAAACTTCTAATGGAACATTTCAACGTGAGTTTTTTAGTTGTAGCTCATACGCCCAATCTATTTTTAGGGTGGAGAGGGTAAAGATAAAGTTGTAACTCATACGCTGTGGATAAGGAGAAGGGTATATATAATGTTGAGAGTTTGCTATTAATCTCTCTATAATCCATTTTTAAGATAAGATAGTAGGTGGTGGTAAGAAATGTAAACATTAAAAACTTCCATTCTTTTGAAAAAAAAAAACCTAAATCGATCAAAAGATTTTGTGTTTGAAAACGTTCGTTTAAGGATTCAAATACGTGACCCGACAACCAAAAAGCTAATGGGTCGTAGACCACTCGGATACTATATCTAGTTTGACTGTCTTATAACCATTCGCGTCACATTAAAAAAAAAATGTGAGCAGTTTTTTTAATGAAATAAAAGTGTCATAAAATGTTTTTTCCATAAAAAAAGTTGGCCATACTTTCCCGAAACGAAGGCCAACTTTATGCGAAGAAAATACCCCGAATTACAATGTATGATAGTATGATTGATATAATAGAATCAAGCTGTTTTCCCCATATAAAGGGTATGCAAGAGCGGTAATATTGCAAAAAGATAGCAAAAGTACACACATAAATAATTTAGATTCTAGACCGGAAAAGTTTTTATAGCGCATAACGCCGTAAAATATCCACGCAGTCAAAATAGCGTCAAATTTACCTTGGAAATGGGTCCCTTCTCGAATTTCCAAATAATTTATTTCTTTTTGTTCGAAGAAAATCGCATTATGCTATTTCAACGTCGGATAAATCACTTAAATTTCCATCGCGTATCGCCGATGATAAATGAATTTAAAAAGACATTTTCCACTTGGCTTTAGCGTGGAAGAATCCCAAATGAGGTACAACTTGAACAAAATAAATTGCGACGTTAAACTTTACCGTGCCACTTTGTCCATAATGACGAATTTCTTGTAGCTGTATCAATAATGTCTATTTTTAGATGCTGATCAGACGAAATTGGTCATATCTGCTAAAAGTATCCTTAGCAAAATTCACAATATTTACCAAGATAAACTTTTCAAATAGCCTTAAGCTTAGGAATACTTATTAAATAATTAATTATTATAATGTGCAAAAAATTATCGGTCATTTATAAAATCAGGAAAAATTAATTGGTTGTACCAGTGGTTGACTACTTATGGTACGAGAAAAGTTTTTTAATGAGAAGGCTTAGAGAATGATGGTTATTAAAAACAATCAGTGCTTTGATGAATAATTGGCAATTTAAAAATGCTGAAAAAATGAAGAAAAATAAAAAAAATACCTTGACATAATAAGTTAAATGTGAAATGAACTCCCAGACAGAATTTCATGTAGGATTTTTTCATTACTACTTTAAGCAAATATTTTTATAGTGACATTATTTTATAATGAGTTCTTTAAGACATCGTTTAACCTAAGGCAATTTGGAAATGTATGTAAAGTAAAAAATATACACCAAATATGGAATTGTTGGCTTCAAATGATGAACCTCAAGTCGAAAGTTTTAAAATACTGATTTTTTATTTAATTAGTTTATTACGGTGTGTTAAATTAAATTAAAGTTTTGTATTATTTTTTTTAAATGGCTTTACTGTAATAGTTTAATTTCAGAGGTACGTTTATTTTCAACTGTGAGGGTACTTATACTAAAAGTGATATTTCACTTCAGCGTAATAGTATATTTTGTTTCCGACCACTGGGCTATACAATTTGATGAATAGCCATACATGCATTTTTATGTAATGATAGTTAAAAACATTTATTTTGTGTAGTTAATATTTTATAGAATTGCAGACTAAAAGAATGTCTGGAGTAATAAATAGATAATGATGTTATTATATACTTAAAGCAAATAATATATAATTGAATAAAACGTCCGTGTCTCAGGTTCTCTTCTGATAATTTTATTTGAAATAGAAAGCGTGGATCGCTTTATAAATTTAAAATGCAAGTGTCCATATTTAAGGTATAAGAAGCTTCGTAGATAATATGTACAGGGTGTCCCATGTGAGAACGTCAAGTGGTACCTTCTCATGCGGTAATGGATGTGCCATTAGAGGATCTCGTCTACCACAACGTAATTTATGATATATTTACTCATTAAGCTTGAGACAAAACGATATGTATACATAATACATACATATCCTGAAATATTCATGTATGGACGTTTATTAAGTACTGATATATGTATTATGTATACGAAACGATTTAAGTCGTGACATAATAATCTTTGAAACAAATTAGATGATAAATAATACAGTTTAACAATTTGAAGCTATCAATTCGTTATCAACTAAACACTGTCTTACATTTAGGTACGACATGAATAAAGATACAAATTCATTTCATGATAATTATGTTGTATGGTTTAAATTATTTCATATTTTTATCAACATTAACAGTTTTAATAAATGCATTTTATAATTTAGCGTTAACTGTCACGTAGAAGAGAAACAATACCAATCTCCATCATCACTTATTATGTGTATGCAGCCGTCAACGGTGAGATCAGTCTCACGGTACCCTTCCATAACGCAGTGTCAATCAAGAACACCAAAAGCATTTATCACTTATAAAGATTGTCATTTTATCCACGCACTATGGTGGTTAAAAATAAGAAAGAAAAACACAGATTCTTACGTGTTCAGCTAGCAGTAAGATCAGAAAATACTATTATAAAGAAAATTTAAAATCGATTTCAGTGTCAATTAGTGAATGAAGAAAGGGAAGACCTAACGACTAAAACGTCTTTAATGGATTGAAAATTCATACATAAAGCAAAAAAAGCTCAATTTATAAAGGCTTGAACATTATCTAGAGCAGTAGACCGCAGCCTTTTCTCGCATATTTAACATTTAAGTATATCGTAGAATTTCGCTGCACACCGCAAGGAGAAATATTTAATTTTCATAAATAGTATTTACATTTACTGTTATTTATTTAATGGATTAAAAATAGCTTGCATTTTTTAAAATTATAACCAATTAAATCCTTTTACACCCCATTAGGTGGTTCTTAACCTTTTAGAGATGAACACGTTTGATTTTATTTTCGAAATAAAAACAACAAATAAATATTTTTAAAATTTCAGATAATAAACATAGATTGATGTAACTATTGATGTACAAAAATCAACTAAACTTAAAAAAGTATTTGTATTCCTTACCTGAGATTATCGGTTTTTGATGATTTCTGTTAAAATATTATGCGGCATTTCTCATTTCTTCGTTCATACTTAGTAGATTATGTATAAGTAAATTTTGATTTTTTATCTTTCGGACTGTGAGCACACTAGTACACTGCTGCAAACCGGTTGTGGAACGTTGATCTGTAAAAATTGATTTTCTTTTTAGTGAAAGTTACCAAATCTTGAGAAATTGATCCTGAGACACTCATGAGAATAAAATGTATATACGTTACGCCACAAGTACCGCTGTGTAAAACCAATGGATGAGAGACAGGGGTGGATGTAAGAGGTCAAGTTAGTATATTTTAAAAACGCATGAATGTGAATTAATTGTTATCCATTTCCAAGAAAAATAATTGCTTCTCTCGGTTAGGATGGAGTCTTAGTACTCGTTTATTTAAGACTGAAAATTAAAAACACAAAAAACCTTTCAAACAAATGTAAGGCATTTTTTTAATAACTTTACTAAATTTCATAAAAAAAATATAAAAAGATAAGAACACAACAGCATTATGAAAGCTTTATTGTTTTCAAAAATAAAGGTTAATAATTAATAAAAAAACGTTTACATAATCAACGAATCTATAAGGAAACTCGTACAAAATCCGTTAAAGAAAAACAACTCAAATGTTTTTATCTTAAGGCCCATCAGAAAAGACGAAAAGCTAATTGAGAATAATTGGCCCATAGATATAGGATTTCAACCAAAGCCTTTGCCAAGTCTACCAGGTTACGGGAAACCATTTATTCAACATATTTCCTTTACTTAAGGAGTAGCTAATAATGTTTTCATTATATACGTAATTCCATATTACGTAAGATTAGAGTCTTTTTCGAGGAAAAAACAAAATTTATTATTACGTCTTAAAAGTATCAAAAATTGAAACAAAGAATGGAAGTTTTTAGACGTCAATCCAGTTAATACTCTATAGATGTCAAAATGTTAAATTTTAAACTGTCTCATGTCAATATTAAGTAATGTAGAACTTGATTAACGCTGTACAAGTTTTCTCATTAATTATTATCGTCTGCCTGGTTTTTTATTGTAGATTATTTGGATATGTCTTAGAGACAAATCCAATAAAAAAATATATTTATTATTATTCAACTGCCGATTTCATCGTGTTATCGAGGTATCAGAATTTTTTTAGTAATTTACTAACTCCTTTTAATAGCTTCGCGATAGTTTCAATCACAATTTATAATGTAATTTATGTGATAGAAGTTTTGTAAAACTATATTTTTATATAATTTAAGTAATTTAAGACTTACTGTCTGCCGATTCGAGTCCATTCGTGCGCTCGAGTGCCTGAAGATGCCGAAGGGCGAAACCCGGGTCGTTAGTGACAAAATACATGGAAGTGTACAAGATCCTTTTTTTATTTGGTTTACCGTTTTACCAATATATATATATATAAATTGTAAAGTTTTCCATTTTTATAATTATTGTTTTAAAGGAGACCTTTAAAATTGATATTTAATAAAAACATATGGTAAAACGGTAAACTAAGGTATTAAATAATACAATAAACATTATTGTGTGTCAAATAATGAATAAACTAATTATCAAATTTGAATTGTTGAGATTTTGTACATTTCCATGTATTTTGTCAACTGAAGGTGCTTGATGGAATTTCAATATCAAATTCGAATTATTGAGATTTTGTACACTTTCGTGTATTTTGTCACTAATGATCCGGGTTTCGCCTTTTGGCACCTTCAGGCACTCGAGCACACGAATGGACTTGATTCGAGTCAATTCGAATCCATTGACAAAATACACGAAAGTGTACAAAATCTCAACAATTCAAATTTGATATTGAAATTCCATCAACCACCCTAAGTTGATGTCTTAAATTAAAAACTAATTATCCATAAAAATATATTAACACACATAACTACCACAATGAATGTTGTGAAATTGTACTTTTAATTTTTCACAAAAGCGATATCGCAAAGTAATTATTGCTATACAGCATTAATCCTGTACAGCATAAAACAAATTCCACATAATCTCTTCAGAAAGCGCTAGAGAATCTTAAAAATATCTCAATAAAATATAGATAAACAAATTTTCTCAAACCGTTCAGTAAACTCCTTTGAAGTAAACCAATTTTGCATTAGTATTATCAATTATGTTGTATCTTTAAATGTTATATACGAATAATAACATTTATTTAACCGATTTTTGACTTCTTAAAAAGATACATCAAATTTTAAATATTTTAACAAAACTAATAGAGATCAAGATATCAGCATCATATATATTAACTGTATATGGAGAAACTGATTTTCCTTTTCATTCGATGGCATCATCTTAATCCAAAGACTTAATTTCAATAGATATTAAAACGTTTTATGAAAGCATGTTTCAAATATTATAATATAATATATTATAGATGTGCAGGTTATGTAGCCAAAGGTCAAAAGTCAACACCCAAGCTTTCGTCTTGTTAGATTGCGTCGTTCACGGGTTCATAAATTTATTTTGGAACCAATTTAGGAATTTGAGTATTTATGCGATTTTTAGAGATGAGAAGCTAATTACTAGTTCTATTCATCTATCTTTATTATCACAGAAGAAAGAGGTTGAGCGGTTGAATCAAAACCATTTCTGTTAAAATAGCCTTTTGGAATGTTCGATTAGGAGTTTGTTACGTATTAAAAAGATTAATGTATCAAGGTCAATTGTTTTTTCACATCACGTACTAATCAATAGTAAATGTCAGAAGTCCATAACATCTGAACAGTAATACTCAGAAATTTTAATGATTTTTTTTAATAATACACATTTTGCTTTGTACTTCTTCCACATTTTAAAAATGATCTGGACCAGTATTCTTATTTATTAATGAAATAAATATTCGTTGTAAAAAAAAAAAATATTATAGCAAACGAGTACTATTATTTCACTTGTATTCATTAAAATATTTAAAATCAAATGTAATGTTTAAGATTAAAATAATTTTTCATTCTATAACTCTACTTTTCATCATACATTTTCGTAAAGCAAATTTCATAGGTATTGAATAGTAGGGCGATAACAGGTGATGAATGATTACATTAAAGGACTTCCTTATTAAAATATTTTCCGCGAAATCGAGACGTATTTTAGGCTTGCATTCGCTATTCGACGGCAATATATCGTGATGATAGAAAGTACAGACATTTATCCCCCATTTTACCCTAACTTACACGTTACCCTACAGTCACCTCCTATCTACAGTAGCATCTCATCTCCACCCCCTCAGATCCATTCTACTTGTTAAGCCTACCTCCGCCGACTTCCGTTTTCCAGCGTTCGCTTCCGGTAAACACAGTCCAGGCTCCCTGGACTCAGAGACGTAACCAGAGGTACTGGGCAAATGAAAATTTGTGCTTTCAAACTGCGACCTATCATATAGTTATATAATAATAATAATAAAACATACTTTTTATGTTAACTCCTAGGTACGTGGGTAGGAGTTAATATCTCATGCTTGCAAATAAGTTGGAAACTGAGAAAGTCTAAGTAATATTTTCAAGTTTTTAATTATTATACGTCCCACACAATACTGGAAAATTTATTTATGATTATTGTCTCTTATGATTATTGTTTTTTTCCACATACATTTTTATACATTTTACTATTGAAAGAATTATTTGAAAAACACAAACAATTCAGGTTTATTGTTTTAGAATTAGTTTTACTCTTGATATATCTTATCTATCTGATTTTGTTAAAAAGTACTATGTCCTACGTATGACATTGAAAATGATTATTTGGGTATTCAGATAGGTCTTAAAACCTATATACATTCTACGAAGTAAGAAATATCTAAAAATTCAGCAAATAAAATGTAATCTCCAGTGACTTATATATTTATTATTGGTGGATATTGGCGTTGCGTACTAGTTTGTGAAGTTGGCCCAATAGATTAATCCACCTCTGTTTATTGGACCACTTTTGTAACATTTTCGTGCTATCGGCATATCCCTCCGGCTTAGATGCAAAGTAAGCTAGCTAGGCACTGTTAAATATTCTCAGTACGGCGCTGCCAGGATTGCGATCTGTGCGCCTCTCTCGACACCTCGCCGAACCAAACACCCTCTTTGACGCCTTATCCTTCCCCCTGCGCCCACACCAAACCAACATTACATTTTATCCTTGTTTATGATCTACTGGTTGGATTGCACAGCTACTGTATACTACTTCAAACAGTAAGTTATTTTGGCATTATTTGTAACCTCATAAATGGAGATTTAAGATAGAGCCCTATGTATGTATCGCATACAATCAAATACAATTGTAACCTAGATGTCTGCAAGGAACTAAATTTTATACGCGGTAGCCGGGTCCGAAGGCTCTCTATCAAAATATTTACCTGAACCCATCCTCAAGCCCATTTTTTCCTTCACCAAAATAGAGCTCTAAAATATTTAACACAGAGTAAAATATAGTATTATACAATAAAACATATTATGTTAAAATCAATTCCCAAAACTTAACAACTATCGGCCATGTAACTGCAATACAAGATACACATTAAATAAATATTATTTATGAACGAAAACGTTAAAATATTTACCCAGTTTCAGTCCGGACCTAAATCTCCATAATCGTTATCCGCCTTAACCTGGTCCACTATTCAGGTCTGGTAGAGAACTGTGGGCCAAATTAGGCTTATGAAAATCTTCAATCAGAACATTGAAAATAATTACAGGACATTGCTAAATACATATGTAACGAGATAGTTTTGCTAGAGAAAAGTAAGACTGATATTTTCATTTATTCTTTTCATAGAATGATTTATTTTTTGAACAAAATTAATATCGGAATGAAACGTAAGTAAAAAGGTATCATAATTTTTGTAATGTTTCTCTGGTGGAGTTTTGCTTTTTTCTTACTTTGTCATAATAATTCAAAGAATGATTCGGATTGATTCAGAGTTTTTATTTATTATAATTCATTGAAATAGATTTTTAGGAATCGTGTTCCCAATTTGTATAATTACAGATATTTAATGTAAGAGTAGAGCGACCGTCAACCTGTTCGGAAGTACGGGCGAACTTGTGCTGTCAACGGCCAGTGAAAGAGTATTGATGTCTGTTTGTCCGTAATGAAACGTGAGTTCTGGCACGTGTCTATGTTTCCTGTTAGTATTGCCATCCATTGATTAGTTCACCGCAGATTTATGAGTTTTCAACAATTATTTATTGGTATATTTAATTAAAATTGAATCATTATAATATTGTAAAAGAAGAAAATCCTCTTCTAAAGTCACATCTACAGTCCAGAATTTTAAATATTGTACACGCTTAAAACACGTCGTAATTTATTATGCAATAAGTTATCGGGTCTATGGTGCAGAGTTCAACGTCGTTGGCTACGGTTACGGATGTCTCTGGTCCCGGTACGGGAAGTTTCATAAATGGATTTTTCAATCGATTTATGGATTTCTGTTCGTAGGCATGGATGTTTGTGATGTCTAAAATTCCCTCCCCCCTCCCATCCAATGATAAAAACGGAGAAAAGTGAGAGTGATTCCTGTCATAATCCTTCTATCCCTTCTCTCATTGAAAAAGAAAGCAACTGAGTAACAAGCAGTTCTCATAGAAAACTTATATTGAGATACCACCATTAGCGGGCCATATTCTCCACACTAGGAGTGAACATGGTAAAAATATATGAGTCTGCTATCAGCTAAAAAGCTGTTTATTGTAAAACGTATTACGTAAAAAATAAATTCATTTGCAAAATACTATTGAATATTATTGGTCAATATAGTCAGGCAAATACCGAAAGTGATTATTGTGAAGTATTTTAACATTAAAAACAATACTGATTTTTTTTTTAAATTTGGATTATTGAGATTTTGTACACTTCCATGTATTTTGTCACTAACGACCCGGGTTTCGCCTTCCGACTCGAACTGAGAGACAGTAAACAGTGTCTAACGTTTATATAGAAGATACAAATGCGACAAATATTATTTACGAGGTAAGATATTATACGTCTGAGAGCCACACTGATACTTGAGTTAAAATTTTGGAAATCGCCCTAATCCTTATTTTGTAAACACCATATTAACAGAGTGGCGAATTGCCGCATTTCAACTTCTTTTAGAAATACCAGTGATTTTACAATTATAATAGTATTGTGGGTTTTGACGGGATGTAATTCGACGAATGGGTAAATATATACAATCATTCCACATTTAGTGACATCTGTTAGGTGTTTCAACGTATAGGATATAATAGCGGAGAATTAGGAAGGTTCAGCTGCTCATTCAAAATTGGCAAGAAATTTAACTGGGCTCTATTAATTTCCAAAATTTCTTGATAAAATAATTTATGATCCCCCATGTTTTTATGCAACAGTTTAACCCCATCATCCGCATTAAACGTATGATTCTCCATTAGCAAGTGATTTGCGAATGTCGAAGTTTCTTTTTTTAATCTAAAGGCAGCTAAATGTTCTGATACCCTTATATCTAATGTACGTGTGGTTTTACCCACATAGAAATGTTGGAAATCATTGCATTGTAATTTATAAATACCAGATTTGTTCTTAAAGTTTACTCTATCTTTATTGTTAATAAGTAATTTGCCTAGAGAGTTTTTGCAATAGAACGCCGGGTGACAAAATACATGGAAGTGTACAAAATCTCAATAATCCAAATTTGATATTGAAATTCCATCAAGCACCCTCAGTCGATGTCTTAAATTAATACTGATTTTTATTTTGCATATTAAACTTTTTCTTTAATGACTATTTAACAGAATCATGATATAATAAAACAATGAAACAAGATGTTCTTATTGCGATTACAATCAAAATAATAAGAAAAGGTTTCTCCCGTTCGTAAATAATAATAGATAAGTTATTTCTGAAATCCGAAAATAATCTCACAAACAGAACAAATCTGTGTAATACCTAATGAATCGAGCTGTATCATTGGCTTCGTAGTTAAGTGATCATCTTGATACACTGAGTTGAAGAGGAACTACTATAATAGCTTTTCGATAAACCGACAGTCTCCACAGTGGCGGAGGAATAAGCACATCATTTTATATTATATTAAAGATATGTAATGCAATAAATATGAAACATCACTTTCACTGAACTAGAAATTACTTTTTATCCAGAAAAGATTGTATTTAAATGTCTTATACAGAATATAAATGTCTTATGCAGAATCAGAAAGAATAGAAAATACTTCAATTTTTTAAATCATAACCGACTATTCTTGTTTATAAAGAGATTGTCAGATATTGTTAATATTATCAATGTTAATAATTGATGAAGCCTTTTTATGCCAATATGATAGCTCAATCAATTAAATCTTATTATAGTAGAAGAAGTAAGGACCAATTTTGTCTACGTCTTCTTAGTTATAATGTATAGCGAATGAATAAGTGATAATAATTTATAATTCTGACGACAGTGTGATGCCAAAATATTGAAGCTTTCGAAAATATTTCTCGTATAAATAAATATATTGCTACGTATTAAATATTTTTTAACAATTAATGTCAATTCAATTAACACGTAATATTTTCTTTATAATTTTGAAATTGTATTGATATTGCTAAGCAATTCCAAATTAGTCTGAGATATGACAAATGGTTAGTTTTATTAAAATCTATTTGAAATAAATTTAATTATTCAAATGCCTTTAAACTTAAAAGACAATATAAGGATTTAATTTAAAATAAGGAATAAGTACAATTAATTATAATCAACAACCATTTGCTACGCCACAGAGTGCATTGATGGTCATTACTTTTCACAATGTTGAGCAGAGAACTTGTGTATGAAGGGCAGGAGACGCGGGGCGTGGGGCGCAAAACTCGAGTAATCAGTTACCGACCCTTATCAATCACTGCTGGCGGACTGAAGCTACGTTTTCCTGAAATAGGTGAACTATTAGCCTTAGACGAGACTATTTGTTAAAGGTGATTGCGATGATGGTACCGTCTGCCTGGGTTTATGAATAGTGCTACCGGTGACTTATTTCACACCATGTCATGACACTGAACAAGTTAAATTGCTTGGAGTCGTAAACATTTCCAGACACGAGTTGGTATTTCTTGTTGTTAACAATTTTTATTTTTTGAACATTTTTTCAAAACTTATGAAAAATTCCACTCATATTAAAACCCTCTTAAAAATAAATGTACCAGACGTGACGGTCATCAAAAAAATGTAACTCCAATAAATTGTAATAAATACGAAAACTTCATTATCAGTACATTTTTCCATACTAAAGAAGACACATACTTAGTATCTAGGGAGGATAATTTGATTGAAAATGTAAACTAAGTTCGTTGAAAATCCTGTAAACCGGAAGTGAAAAAAGATAAAATGTTAAAATATTTTTTCCTGTTGATCTTAAATCTATTTCAGATTTTTTCTTTCATTTTTTAACATTTGTGTAACCCTCTCAATAGAAGTAAATGTTTTATACTGGAACCGCAGCTAGTAAATTTATTATTTAAATATTGATATTTATTGATTATTATATTTCAAAGGAGTTATTTGAACTAATATGCTAAATAAAATCTTTAAAATAATAATGATAATGATACTTTACTATTAAAATAACTCTTTTTACAATGATTAAATTAATTAAATTATTAAAATTCTTAAATTCTTAAAAGTTCAATTAAAAATATTTAAAAAATATAATAATTTCCAGTCACTTTTAAGGTATCTCGAGATCTACTCAAAATGTTATGTGAAAAGACTTGAAAAAAAAAACACATCTTGATTTTCACTTATAACTGAAATACTCTGAACGTGAAGCAGAACTCTTACTGCTTGAGTATAGAGAGACTGTACCATTTTGTAATACTTATATTTAGTAAATATTCGCTACTCAAGTAAGAACCAAAATTCAAGTAGTTACTTTTCACAAAAAAAAACTAAAAAAATGCTATTAATTTACTGAAGGTAAAATCTCTCTCACGAAAAATCAAGTTTCCATTAGTAGTCCTCTGATGCTGGTGTGATTTTAATTAGTTTACACTTCGCTCAATAGACGGACGGGAGGTTTGCCGTCGACTCCCTTCTCGCTACCTGGTTTTGAAAAAGCTGAGCGTATTTGCACTTCCTAAACTATTTTCTTCGCTATATTATCATCAAAACGGTTCGGCTTTCCTTAACCTCAGACTTTTGACCTGGATATGAATAGTTGATGCTATGAATAGACAATGAGAATAAAAAACTTCGTTTGTAATATTTTGAAAATTGTGTGTTAACTTTTGTGTATGTATCGACAGTGTGACCAAAAACTAAGATTCTATACAGACTTGAGACCGTACGGGAAATATTCATAATTTACCAAACGTTTTTGTTTCCTTTATATGATTAGTATACATAATATGCTTGTAAAATTCAGTGGGAATTATCTAAAGAATCGTTCTCCAGAGTCGTAGGTATAGCATATTAACATATTGCAAGTAATACGGGAGGAGAAACAGGAGAATGTAACAACGCGTCAGCAACAATAGTTTTTTATTACTTTTAAACATTTCATTCTTCCTGCTATCGTGATGACTTCTACGAATGTTATGGTGAAGTTTAATTGTCAAATAGAAATATTTTTTCGATTTTAATCTTATAATATTTCAAGTATTAAGGTTTTTTTCCATTCAAATAATCTGATTTTCTGTCACCTTCTGTGGAATCAATTTTTTTTGGTATTAATTTAAATTACACTTTGGAAAAGGAATCAAAAAATACTTGTATGATGTTCAATAGAAATAAAAATAAATACATTTTCATTTTCGCGGTACGTTTTCTCAAATTAAAGTAAGTTATTGCAGATAAGTGAAAGAATGAAAAGTATTGTTTAAATGTGTGCACATATTTTATGAACGCAAGAAATGTTTTAAATTTGAATTACATACATTACAAAGATTGATGGACAGGGTTTCCCATTACAAGTTCAACTGTTAACAGTGTACCGGCAAAACTATGTGTATCTATCTGTTCGCATTCCCGAAACTGTTACGCAGTCAACAAAGTTGAACCAGCCGAATTGCTCAGGTCACGGACATTTATCATTCATGGGTGCTTCATATCCATTATAAAGGCTTTAACTAGCATATTTAATGGCACAATTTGCAAGATCTTACATAAATAATAAACTTGGTATTTTTATTTATAACTCACTCGTCTACAAAAATGCCTGTTTCACTGGTAAAATATTTTATCAGATTTTTTAAACTGAAATAGTTTTTTATTCGTTAAATTTAAAAACTGTTGTTAGTAGCCTAAGAAAATAAAACATTTCGAACTGAAGCTGATACTTTTTGTAACATAATTAGTTAACGATACATGTAATAATAAAATAAGAGATAATATAATTATATGATACAAACATAGTCTTCCAAAGATAATGAAAACAAATCATCAGATTTAGTAAATTTGGATTATTGAGATTTTGTACACTTCCATGTATTTTGTCACTAACGACCCGGGTTTCGCCTTTCGGCATCTTCAGGCATTCGAGCACACGAATGGACTCGAACTGAGCTTGAATTTGTGCTCGAATGCCTGAAGATGCCGAAAGGCGAAACCCGGGTCGTTAGTGACAAAATACATGGAAGTGTACAAAATCTCAATAATCCAAATTTAATATTGAAATTCCATCAAGCACCCCCAGTCGATGTCTTAAATTATATCTTAAATTACATCAGATTTAGGATTAGAAAAACATCTTTAATCTAGAAAAAACAAAAAACTATGTTATCTTTATTCAATTAATTATTAAAAGAAAATTTTGGTAACCGCTTAATTTTTTCGATTTTTCAAGAAATTATTGTCATTTGTATCTGCGCATATATCATATTTTTTCACCACAAATTGGTTGAGAATTATTTTGATGCTGTTATTATTAAATGTGTTTTCTTGTGGTTTATGACATCGAATGGTTTATGAATTTAGAAATTTTGTAACCCAGGCTGATGATATAAAATATAGCAGAAAAAATATATTCAATCATATTTGAAAGTTTTTTTTTTCAATTTATAGATGAAATATGGGAAAAGCTGTGAGCTAAGTATCGATTGTACTGTTAGTCATATAAACTCATATTAAAATTAATGAGAAACAACTCAATTATTCGATATAAGATAAATGATAAATTTTATCTGTTTTATCAGCTTAGGAAAAGATTAAATTGTTCACTGAAAATAAAAATATTGAAATATTCAAAGTTAAAACTTACTTTTGTTCCATAAAAACATCCAATTCAATTTATCTTGCCTTTAAATTAAATTGAAATGCAAGAAATGGATGTATGAGGAAAAACTTTTAAATCGAAAATATACCGACGCGTTTGAGTTTCTTGATTATTTTTCCATCCGTATGGCATCGTACCCACTAGCCATCAGTTTCGTAAGATAGACGTATTCAAAACTTTGGAAGCGTGTTATATAAGCCAAAGAATGGAGTGATTGAAAATTTGCCGAGTGTCGAGAAATTCAGAAGTGATTTTTTCAATCGCGATTGGTTTTGCTACGCACCCTATTTTATTTCAACGGAAATCTTTAGATTTTGGGCATAATTAAAAGCACCTCGTTAAATAGCTTGCAATATACAATTTCATACGCCCTAAGAGATATTAATTATATACCGCATACACGGAGATTATAACTGAAGGCTCACATATCGATTGATTGCTTATGTTTATTGATGCAATTATTAAAAAGTTGAAAAATTGAAAACGATAAACTTTCTTTCATTATTTTTATTACTATAAAATTAGATTTGTTCAATTTAAATTCATTGGACATGCGTTGCTAGGCAATCCTGGCTGAATCGTCCGTTGATTCAATAACTGATCTGATCTAGTGATCGTTTCTGTCAAAGTATAATGAATTAACAGGAGTTATCTGAAATATTATTAGCAACACGTGAATATGTACGTTTATCTTTATTTGACTTTTAAAGTCATAATAAGTTACATGTTTAAGTAAATATTGAATGATGATTTAATAATTTGGCTTAGTCACAATTGCATAGCATTTTAAATAAGCTTTATCTATGATACAGTATCATTCAGATGTAAATTTATTCATTGATAAATTACAGTAACAAATATAAACTTGATAGATAACGTAACACGTGTTAATCTCTGTATGAATAAACCAACTAAGTATGTTCACGATAAGATCACGCGTCATCGGCATAAAGTCAATGGACATGTATCCAGTTACATATTTGGATTGGAATTATGTATGTCCTGAGGTACTACTAGAGTACTAAAGTTCTAAATCAATAAATACGTTTATATCGAATTGTAGTAATGTCTGTGATATTTTGAGTCATTCCCGATTCTTCATCAGGTCGAAAACATGTTTTAACAACCTCGGTGGTGTGGTTTACTGACTTATTACAGCAAGGCTTCGCTAAAATAATTTTGTATACTTACTTTGGTCAATGAGATGATATGTTTACTAGTATTACCACTAAAATATTCTAGTCGAGATTCAGTATCAAAATCCATTAAAAATAGTTGAAAAACTCTAAATCTGAATGACATTTGCCATTACAAGACTTCTTCGAGTAACTTTGTTTTATTATCCCTGTGTCGCAGTTAATATGGTAGCTAGAAATGAAATTAATGTGACAAAATCGCGGTTACGTTGATCATCTCCACCAACGTAGATTGAAGAAAATTAATTATGAGAATTTTGATGATAAACATTTGTAAAACCAATTAAATTTGTAACGTAAGACGTGTTTCGCAAATGAAGGGTAGTAAAGTAAAATTATTAACGAAGGGTAAAACAGAGCAGCAAAATAGTCATAATAAATTATTGTAAGAAAACAAAATTTCACCGCGTTTTATTTAAAAAAAAAAGATATTTTTTTTGTTTATCGTGTAAGTGTAGAAATCAAATAATTTATAATAATTATTCAGAGATATCACTCGAAATTGTTTTTTAGTTTTAGCCTGTTAAATAATAACGTATTAAGTATACAAACATATTGAAAAAGTATAAATAAATAGTGGATTCGTAATGAAGAGATTATAAATCTTCACATGAATATCTTTTACAAACGGAGTTGTCTTAAATAACATCATTATAACGTTATTGTCAAACGCTGTGGTTTCATGATAAGGCGTTTCAAAATAGTTATTTTCGTGTAAAAAATAGCAAATGATTTGGTTCCACAAAAAATATAATATGATATACTTGATAGTTTTTTGAGCAGCATCCTGCGAGTTGCTACAATATTCATTGTGAAACTAATTATTTTTTTATACTTAAGTTGAGCTCTACCAATAAACTGCTAATCCAATCAAGTTTTTAATCAATCTAAGAATTATCTATGATTAGTAGCCATGGATTTCAACGATATTTTCAAACTAATCTACCCCACTGGTCAGCTATAAACTATTTAGATACTAAAATACTAAGGTTGAAACACTTCTTAAGTTGATGTATAGAATTACTAGATAGACTATATAGTGGTAATCAAGTAACATTTGATGCTTACTATCAAACTTGGATGAAAATTAAACAAATTATGATACTAGAAGGGAAGTTTTGAGCATTTTTTCCATTTTCTCGGTAGCGGTTGATGATAAAAATGACAGTTTGTTGTAAAGTGCAGAAGGAAGGTTGCCAAACCCGTTGTAAAGACAGATCGAGTGTACGGAGGTGGATTCTGTGCGTAAGCTGTATTTAAATCACTATTGATTCCGACCGTCGCGTCGGCGGCATTAAAGGAGGCACGAGGTAGGGGACCTCGAGGGGGAAAAAGCTGCGTGCCCGGGGGGTATATTAGTTTAAATGCGCACAATTGGGCAAATTTCAGCGTCGCGTTTTGGGATGAAAAAATCGCCTCGTCAAGCGACGGCGTGAGCATTCAACATCGGGTAGAGTAAAAATTGAATAAACAAAATTGACATATTTTTGGACGCGTAGATTCATTAAAGCAGGCACATACTCGTCTTTTTATCATATTTAAAAAAATGTTTAACTATTTATTATCATAAGCGGCTATAGACATTATTTATCTTCAAACCAAATGTTTCCTGATGAATATATTCATAAGGGTCAAAATGTTTACATTTCAAAATACCGTTGCCATTTAGCTTCAAAATTTGTTGCAAGGTAATGAAGTTTTTATAAAGGTTGCGAGTAATGTTCATTTTTCTTAAGCGAAAAAAAATCCATTCCAATTAAAAAGCGATGGTTGAAAAGAGAAAAATTGTTTGACAAATCTAGCAATAGTAATTTTTATCTATTTTTTCAAAATTTAAACAAGTTTTTCTTAATACTTGTTTGAACTAAAATTCTAAGAATGTATAAATAACGAATTTTTGCCACCATCGCGTAGTGGGCGTGAGTCTGGCAGCATTTAAATTGAAACCCCATGAGAGTTAAGATTTTGAGTTTTTACAGATTTTTTCAACAAACTCAGCAAAACCTTTTATTGATTGTTTAATATAACGATAAGTAGATGCTTTATATTATATTAAAAAAAAAAAAAAAAGTGATTTATCCTTTCCTATCATCACAGAAGACGGCAGTTAGTTAAACAAGAAATGGTCAAAATCAATTATTTTAGCGCAGATAAAGCAAATTAAGAAATAGTAATCTGGGATGATGTGAAGTATATTATTGAAGTTGTAAACGTGTGAAATTTAAATAGCTAGTTAAAAATAATTTAAGACTCAACACCTTTTATATAACTTATTAGTGTGCAATAAATAATTGCCCAATTATTTTTGAAACGTCGGACGTTGACTGAAGGGATAAATTATCTTTATCTCATATTTTTATCCCTAAGCTGGAGATGAAAAAAAATCATTTCATCGCTAAGAGGGTGCCGCGACTGTTCGTCCTTTCTATTATTAAAACTACAGACCAGCAGACACCTAGGGCGGTTTTATCAAACCTTTTCGTAAATACCTTAATCTATGTTTCGACAGATTATTAATGAAAAGGTTCGAAATGAATTACCGACTGCCGAATATGTTCTCTTACACTCAAATAAGGCTCTCAAAAGGTGTATTGGTTTTATTGAGCTGCCAATCTTTGTCAGAATTTCTCCATTAAATGGATTCGGATGTCATCTCATTTTATTAGCACATTATTGAACCGTATTTTCTTATTAGACATCAAAAATATTTCTTTTCTTTTATATAAATTATGTCACTAGCTAATTGAAAAAGTGACACGTATATTTATTGTGATCATTTGACATAAATAGTCTTGAATAAAACATATCTGGATTTAAATGAAACAGATATACTAATGTTATTAAAGTGAGATTGACAGAAGGTCTAGTCTATAGTGATGTATTTTTATAGAAAGAAAATAATTTAACGTACACAATATTGAGCTTATGAAAAGTGAGTCAAACGATTCGTGAATTCATTTTAATTAGATATTGGTAAAATAATACTGAAAACAACTTTTGGTATACTGTGGAAAAGTATTGATACAAAAATTCTAGTTTTGAAATAAATGAGATTTAAAGTGTGTGTGGTTTTATATCTATATATAGTAAATGAATGTATGTATGTTTGTTTGTTTGTCCTCTATGCGTTCCTTTACCATTCATCCGATTTTGATGACACTTTGGTGAGTTGTTGTACACACACCCGTGAAGGCTTATGAAGAAAAAAAAAAATCTAAAATCTGAAAATAAAATCCAAAGAAAAGAATCAAATACGTACAAACAGTCACACCTCGGAGAAACTTTCTGGTTTATTTGTGTTTTAATAGAGGTAAAGACGATTCTGATTGCCTGGGTAAGGAATTCAAATTTAACAAAAATATTTCGTACTATGTTTGGGTCAAGAATCAGCCATAAGGCAGTAGTTTTCATAACTTAAATAATTTATTTCACATGAGCTATGAATATCGTTGAAAGTATGGAAACAATAACATGTATGGTTTGTAAAGTATATATGAATTACTATATTAAGCAAAAATGGGCTTTTTCGGGGTGAGAAAGAAATCTGGACTTCAGGTCAGCTTCGGGTATGTGATATTGAGACTCGGGCTCCAGCCGTGCCGGGCCTGAAAATAACGGGCTCGGACAGGAAAATATTATGAAATTTCCGCCCGTGCAGACCTCTAATCCAAAAGCACTTCAATGAACAGAATTAAAACACAAACCCTTTCTTTCTTTGAGTGGCATTGCAAGACATGCAGGGTACCCACTAGTTTTAAATAAATATGAAACTTCATGAAGTTACGCATTTAAAATTACAGATTACTTTATTTCTTTATTTGTCACCAAAAACAAAGGTAGTACACGAATTAGTGCATTTTCACTGAAAAATTAAATTAAACAATGAGAAGAATGAGAAACAATATTTGGTGGATGTGATCATGCATATTTTTAAAGCGTTTTTGTGATTTCTATAATAACTTTACAAGAATTATATTCAATGAAAAGGATTATAAACAGAAAGAAATATTTTTCGGTTTTATTTATATAGTTTGCATACATATTTGTCAAGAAACGTTATTCATTTCTTAAGCCATTATTCTCATTTATATAATATTTTGTAGTTTACCTATTTTTCATCTTTTTAAAATTACACACATTTAATTTCCTTAATTGGAGTGAAATTTCTAAGCTTGGAATCTGATGGACGCGTTTCAGATTCATCATTATATCTATAAATATTAATTGTTTGTCACTTTCAAAACCTCAGATTCAGTCTTTCATCCGATGTGCTCAAATTTGTTTGGTTATCCTTTTTGATAAAAATGTATTTAACACAATGTACTGATGGCTGCACAGTGCAAACAATTATTATACGAAGATTTTCTCGTTTTAAATTTGATCCAACGACCATATTTTCTAGAACAAATTTTGACGTCATAGTTTATATATGCTGTGGCTAAGAAAACGGATCACTGGAATTATTATCTTCAGCAGTCATAATCATTGGATTGTTTCAAAAGACAAAAAATAACAAAAAAAATACGCAGTGTTCCAGAATAGCAAACCATATAAAATATACCTCTTATTGTACCATATTATTATACTAAGCTATGTCTAACATCCACAAGTTACTGACTTAATATCGAGAATTCTTTTCTATTTGACTATACTACTATTACTATAAAGCGATTATACCATTGTAGTAATCCTGTACTTAATGTAAATGTCATTGAGAAATAACAATAAATATTAGGTAAACCATCTGTACAAAAAATAAGATGACGTTTCTGGCTCACACTTGCAACAAGTTTTTCTATTGTTTTTACAACGGTTCCAATATTAATGGATCGGTTAAAGGTTTCGTTAGGTGGTTCAAAACATAAAATATGCACATATTAAAAGAAGTTTTCCTTCTCGAATTGGTCTGTACTTACGGAAGATTATTAAACTTACACCAGCTGTGTTGGTTTAATAAAAATATATCTCGACAGATGGTCAGGAATAATAACAAGGTATTATAAGAGTTATTATCGTTTTACATCACAAAAGAAACTTTATTTTAGCACATTTTGTTACGTTTGATTTAATAGAAAACACAGTAATAATATTATTAAACTTATATTATTGATTATTTTATTTCATAAACTAACGATTTTTTGTAATGTGAAAAGGTACAATAATAACCGAGTAATAAAACATTTAACACAGTATTGACGATAGCGTATGGTTGAAATAACTGTCAATACTATTTGAGATTCCTTAAAAAAATGCCAATTTTATCAGTATAATGATTGAAGAAAAGATAATACTGTATGGTTAAAAAGATTTTTTATTTTGAAATGATTTTGAAAAAACTAATTAAATCCAAAAAAAACTCATGTTTCAAATAAAAGGTACCATCAATGAGAGTAAGTTTTCCCATCGGTCTAAGTTTGGCCCACTATGTGGAAAAAGGATTGAAATTATGCTGTTATAATATCATTATTATACTATTGCCATTTGTATATCTTTTAGTTTTTCAAAGGTATCGAGAACCCCTATAGTTGTAAAAATATGAATTAATATGCGTCATATTTCATTTATTAATGATTTTGTAAGCTGTCAGTTTGAATGTCTGGATTTTCTTTGTGTTCAATTTGCAAGATAATTAATTTTTAAGTAAAGTAAAAGGCAAGCAACATTTTAATTATTTGATTGGTTATGTTTTTTATGATTAAATAGTTATCTCAGACTATTATCAAAGTTAAACATTATGCTAAAATTATTTTTAATAGGCTCAATAAAATACTGAGTATGTTTAGCCCAGCCTTAACTCATCCAAACTGTTATAAAATTCTTCTGGTAAGCTCTGTTGCATGAGACTATGAATTATTTATAGTTTAATATTTCTGCAATTTTCTCCTTCTTTACAAAATACAATAAGAATCTAATATACACATCAATACATAATAATTTTTGTTGAGTATCTGTGACTCATGGAAATCTTTTTTTATTTTCTTAATGCATATCAAAAATTATTTAATAAACTGAGTGTATGTCATAAAAAATGCCAATTACATATTTATGATGGCATATATCTATGTAATTATATTAAGAATAATAAACAGTATTCCGAGTAACTGTTTTACAAAAATGCGGTTGAATGTAGAAATGGCCTCGAAAAAAGATCAAATGGCCGATAAAGTTTCTGACTTAACAAAAAAAAAATGGAAGCAATTGTGTCATTTCCAAATGTAGGTCGATGCAAATTGCAAATAATTTCTTGAGTGAAGAATTGGACGATTTAAAAAAAATAGTTTTTCCCTCATTTCTTAATACCTAGATATAATATTATATTTTTTCGTACATTTTTAGTTATTAATTTTTTAAATGCATATAATGTGTAAGTTTTTAGTTTTTAAATAAAAAATGAAGATTTCAAGTTGTCTTTTGTTATAAAACACAATTTAAAAAATATATCTTGGAAAAAAATGAGTTAAAAATTTGTATTAATACGCAATAAAGCCAATGCTTCATATTTTTTACTCTCGATTACGTACAAAATATATGAAATCATGAATTATAGTAACCAAAACCTTCAAGTCACTGGAATAATCGTAATTACAGCGAATATTTGTATCGTAGGCCAAAGTTAACCGATTGGAAGACAAAAATTGGCCCACCTTGTTTTATCTATATGTGTATATCAATTATAATAATAAATCTATTAATGCTAACTGACTTATATCTTAAGACATTGGTTCATTTATATATAGAACAAAACAGCATATAAATGCAATGGCGAACAAAATACAAAAAACCCTAAAAACTTGGCCAAAGTTACCCATGTTGACCGCAATGAATTTGATAAATAATAATAATAATGTTAATGGCATTTATTGATTGCATGTAATCCATTTATTTTGCTGATCATGACAACATTTTAATGATGCTTACGTATTTGAGCTGATTAAATATACGTCGAGTAATTGATGACAATAAAATTACATTAGAGAAAGAACACAAAAAAATATTTTATTTAAAACCATACGCGTAAACTTAGACTTATTTGGGAAACAAAAATAAAGTCATTCTCATATTATGTTTATGATTGTATCAAAAGTGTTATGAAATGTTCTCCATATTAAGATATTTTTATCAAACGTTTATTCATTTAGTTGCAAAAAAGACTATCAGAAAATAAATTAAATTATATTAAAATGCATGTCATTATACTAATAATCTATTTGTACAGAAGGATTTTTTCAATGAGAAAACAAATATCATATTTTTATATCAACTTGACCCAAAGCATGATCATTTTTTATTTTTAAATAATAGCTTTTAGAATATTAGTAGTGGTGTTATCTTTGGTGATACATTCAATATGTAGTACTAAAAAACAAAAAAAAAAAAACTATTGAATATTCGGAATATTCTACAAAGAATGTAGACTTATGTAGAAAAATTATATTCGCTTTTGAATATTGTAACTATAATACAAATTTTGTTTTTCATTTCTCAAGGCGAATTCTAGTAACGGTTTTTCATTTTTATTGTATTAACTTATGAATATCCTGATGTTGACTTGTATCAATCCAATTTATTGATTATATTTGTAAATAGTAAAATAAAGTCTCCAACATTAGCGAATACGATAAAGATTAATCTTGGCAATTTATTTTTATTACACGTAAACCTAAGAAAAACTGTCGATTTGTTGAATTCTACAAATTAAGTAGAGGTTAGTTTGATGTGATATTATAAATTGTCTTGTTACTATTTTTAGTATTTTTTCTCAATACATATGTAATCTGAATTATTGAGATATTGTACACTTCTTCAGGCATTCGAGCTCACGAATGGACTCGAACTGACGGCCCGACTGTCCGACGGCCCGAACTGGCGAAACCCAGATCGTTACTGACAAAATACACGGATGTGTACAAAATCTCACCCTCAGTCGATGTCTTAAATTACATATGTATTTATTACATATTTATTTAAATGAAAATGTATAAAAATAATAGTCTTTTACTAAATCTCTTCTTATTTCTAGTTTATTTTGATGTTTTTGGACGGCGTGAGTACAATTAATATGTAATTTTTTGCTGTTGAAAACAATTTGCCAACCGTAAGCACTTTATAAAAAAATTAATGTAAATTATGATATATCTTCCAATGTAAATTATTGTGTGTAGTTAATGAAATATAGTCAAAGTTAAATGATGTGTTCTTGTATTTGTTGTTAGTAGAAGTTTTTTTTTCAATTACTTTGCATATCAACTGATCGGGTTTCCCCCTTTTTTGAGAAATAATAATTGTTTCTCAATGACACATACGCGTATTATATATTATTTTTCTTTACTAACATATGTATCGGTTATGGAGAGAGGTTGGAACTGACTGGGTCACGTGCTGCGGATGCCTCCGGAAAGCCTCAATCCTCTTGCTCGCTTGCTTCTTCTTCCGACCTGTGGGATTTCCAGCGTCTTCGAAGACCATCGAGTACTATCCATAGGATGTACTCGGCGGAGCTGAGTGACTCTGACATGTCATGGGAGGAAGCAAAGTAATTGGCGGGTGACAGGGATTCACGGATATACCGCGTGATAGCCATATGCTCCACATAGAGAGTGACTATGGAAGAAGAACTTATCTATCTATCACAAATCTAATACTTAGAAAAACTTGTTTATTAATATACTCTTTACCATAAATTCGGCGTCCGTCGCGCAGTTGGTAGCGTTGGTTGGTGGGGACGGTTTTCATAGATTGATCTTTCAATCGATTTATGGATTTCCGTTCGTATTCTGAGTCCTCCCTCCCACCCATCCCATCTTCACGGGGCGTAGCGATTGCGATTAGCTAACCACTAGTCTTGTCATAGCCCTATCCTTCTATCTCCACTCTCTTCGAAAAAAAGAGAGGTTGAACAACTGTTTAACGAGCAGTTCTCGTAGAAAAATTCTGTTAAGATACCTCCATTATTTGACCATATGCTCCTCATTGGGAGCGAATATGGAAAAAATAAATAAATTAAATGATACCAATATTATATATAATTAGTATTATTTAAGAAATATTTTATGATTGATAAACATGTGTCATAAAAGTATTAGAAAAAAATGCTATCAATTGTATATTGAAAGGAAGTTAAAAATTTTCGAATAAATTTAATTTTTTTGAGGCAGTATTTTTTGTGTATGTGTTTTTATGAAGCGATTAAATTGTAAAAAATATTTAACAACGAACAAATTTTATAGTAAGAAAGTTGGTAATCGTTGATTTTATTTTCACATAGAAACAAACAATTTACCTAATGACATAAGATATTTAAAATGATTGAATGAAAAAAGTAGTTACTAATAGCCGGACAGTTAAAAAGTGTACAACATTATTAATTTTTTAATTTAAGACATCGACTGAGGGTGCTTGATGGAATTTCAATATTAAATTTGGATTATTGAGATTTTGTACACTTCCATTCGTGAGTCCATTCGTGTGCTCGAATGCCTGAAGATGCCGAAAGGCGAAACCCGGCTCGTTAGTGACAAAATACATGGAAGTGTACAAAATCTCAATAATCCAAATTTGTTATTAATTTTGTTGACGATAAACGATATAACAACTAACAGTGATTTCAGTGATACCTGTGGTCTTGCAGAATTAAAATTTGAAGGATATGTTTTTTTTTGAATATTATTAAAAATCTGCACAGAACATTTGGAATTATAGAATTCAAAATAGAAAGAAAGAAAAGATGTCTTTTTTCAATGTTGGCGAAAACATACATGTTATTTTTAATTTTTGTGGCAGTGTACATTGCCATTTTTCTTTTCAAAGAATTAAACTCAACGTTTAGTTGGAATATCCCACGAAGCATGAAAATTTCAGTCTACACACTATTCACCGATCGCATATTATTAGTCACATTCTCACTACTGCAAAAAATATGCACAGATTATAAAAATACGAGAAAACTGTATCGTCTAATGAGCATTGTAAAATATGAATTAATAAAAATTCAGCGGTATTGTTGTTTGGATAAAATATATATTTTTTTGAATTTCTTTGTTTTCGAAATAATTACATTTATTTCAATTTCAATAGGCCAATATTTTCGTTTTTTAATTTTCATGTTGTCACTAAAAAAATTTTTCTTGATTTTAATTCTTGTAAAACGAACAATGATTGTAGTTTTTCATTTGTATAATTTAAATATGCACTTTTGTGTTTATTTTGGATGTATGGCTGATCAATATTTTCAAACAAATATTTTAATGTACTTCATTGAAAAATACATAAAAGTTAGTTTTAATAAATATCCTCGCAGTGAAAGTAATATACGAAAAATAATGATGCTTTATTATCAATTGGAATGCAGTATTAATTTAATAAATTCAACATTTGTTGTAGAGGTATTGTATAACTTTTTTATAAGTATTTTTTTACTTGGTGAATTTTTATCTGAAGGTCATATGTCTTTAATTATACATTTTGGGTAAATATTTATAATAAACAGTGACAATAAAGGATATTAGACCTACAAGTCCTACAATATAAAAAAATCGATTGTTTGACAAAATAAATTTGATATTTATGGGTTTTGCCCTTAATATTATTTCATTTTATGAATTGAACATTCCTATAAAGCCAAAAATTGTTATTTTATAATAGGGAATTTTATTTAAGTTTTTATTATACCTATTTATATTACTGAAAAAATGTCAATTTTTTATAATAGCATATTAAAATTATTCCAGGGATCCCAAAGTTGCACATACAAATATTAGCTGTTAATAAGTGTTTTTATGTGCTTAAATATTTTTGGTATCGGATGAGCTTGAAATGATCATTTTTTCAATAAATAGAAACAATAAAACAAGTAACTTTTTCTCAGGCGTTTTTGAATTGAACATGCTTTTCAATACAATAAATGCTTACTAAAATCGATTCTGTTGTGATGAATATGACATATGTACGATATAAAGGTATTTTCATTTTGACTTGAGATTGAATATTTTAATTTTTAGTTGCTTCTGGTACCCCAAATCTCATTTTTTGGCTGCATGTTTTGTGTTAATTTGTTTTACTATGCACATAAGAACAACCGCCCACACGTAAGATATTTCAAATATATTTTTAAATTCGATAAGTAATTTATTTGGATAGATATGTAAGATAGATTTTGGGATATTATTTTTAACGAAGTTTTATAATAATATATAATTGCATACAATATGATTTCAATATGGTGAATATTATCTTTTATTAAGCTAGAAAAGTATAGATATACAATATAATCTGCAAGATTCTATCTGATCACAATGTTTTCAGCAACACCTTTATATTGACATCTTATGGCTTTCACTTGATACAAGTTTTATCATATTGCTCGGAATAGTGGGAGAAGCTCTGCTGTGTGTCAGAAAAATGACAAATGTCATTATGGCAAAGTTAATGGTTTACCATGACATAGGTAATTACAGTGATAAATACTTTCATCAATATAAGACAATTAAAAATCCAAAAAGAATATGTAGCTATAGCACGTGAGATACGAAACGGTACTGAGGTGAGCTAAGTCGATTTGTTGTCATATATCAATGAATAATATTCATTTTTAATTAATTATTCAATAGAATATTTAAGATGGTGCTATTGCCCGGAATTGATGACTGGTCCAAATAGAACACTGACACTCAAACAAATCGTTGCTTCTCTTGTACTATGACCAAAGACACATAATTTTTATAACCTATAAATAGATATATTATATTACATAGCATATAAATTAATACATTAAATATGCAAATAAGAGTCTTAAACTTTGCTTTCTTCTTCTGACCGATGGGGTTCCGGAATCCTGGACGACAGTTGGGTACTATCCTACTATCCATATCCGACTTGGGAAAACTAAAAGATTCTTTCAGGTCATGGTAGAAAGCAAGCTGATTTGCGGGCTACAAAACATCATCACGTAATAATTAAATAAAAATGATATACAAAAATGAAAACCTGCGATAAAAAAATGTAGTTTTACTCAGATTTTCTCTACAACACGATGCTTTGTGTTCAAAAGCTTAAGTATTTGTGGCACTGTTCTATCCTTTTCTCAGAGACTTTTCTTAGTTGAAGTAGTGAGAAGAGATTGAAAATGTCCATTTCTCTCTCAGTTGTCTCGAGATCTACGAGAAAAGTGACAGTGGTGTCTTATTTGTGTTCCGCCTAGTCCTCTGATTTTTTTTGAATTTTTTGAAAATTTCTTTATCGAGAGTACATCCCGCGATACCTCGCGAAATCCCATTGAATGAGTTGTCCTCTTGCACCATAAGTGGTATCGCATACTTTGTGATTGGCGGCTATTGATGTGGTATATGCACACTAATTATTTCCTATAAAATTTCAGATTCACATCACCGCTTAAGCTTGAAACAGTTTTTCGATAAAGTGAAAAGAAGGGATGTATGTATCAAAGGAGGAAACATGTTTAATTATAATAATAGTTTCATTTATTCGTTTTTTGGAACAGTTACTTTATTTACAATTATACTTCTGCAACTTTCAGTAGACAAAAAATAGATGTATTTTTTATTGCAAGCGTTTTATAAAACAGATTTAGTAACATTTAAGTCTCTTATTTTGTGAATATTGTATAAAATAAAAGTTTGAAAAAAAGAATTGCATGTGTTAAAATGTATGATATATTTCTAAAATAAATATCTCCTGATATCGATCATGACGATAGCATATCTTTAATGAATTAATTTATTTAATAAAACATAATAAAAAAACACCATTTGTCATTTGTACGAAAAAATGTATTAATAAATTATTATAATCTAACAAATGGAATTGCTAGGAGGTGTGAACAAGTAAATTATGTAAAAACAGTTGAGAGCTTATCAAATAATTACTTAGTTTGTAGAACGAGTCCTTTAACAACACAAACAAGCAATGTTGAAAAAGATCAATAAGTTTTTTGGTATTATTGAATTTAATAACAACAAAAAAAATGTTTTACAAACTCGGAAGCGAATGACGATTTATCTGATTATTTTGTTAGCATTCTGTTTTTATATGTCTATTTATGCTTTCAGAGACTTATTATTGGGATATAATATAAATATGCCCCGATGTATGATACTAACATATTTTCTTCTACTTCTATTTCGCATGATAGCCGCATATCATTCATGGATTAAAAATGTTTTCGACTGTGGCAAAAACGAGATTGAATTAGGAAAAAAGATTAATTTTATAAAGTATGAGTTAATGGGGAAGCAACACTATTCGTTGGTTAACGCCATTGAACCTTTTTACTTAATAATTTTAATTTCCTCTTTAATTTTCGTAATTAAATATTTATCAAGAAAACATGCGTTTCAAGTGTTTTTGTCATTAAAAAATATGTTATATGCATTGAAAATTTTTAAACAAATGTGTATTATCATTTTTAATTTTCAAAATCTTAATATTCGCCTTTTCGCGTATTATAAAAGTAATTATAACGATATTCTACAGTGTAATTCAATGTATTATTTAATAAATAAAAGCATACGTGTAAATAACTTACCGAATGTAAAAATACATCTTAAAGATAGCTTTGAAGAAGATGATATAAAAGATTTTATGAATATTTACATCAAACTAGGTAGCTGTATTGATGAAATTAACAGCACATATAAATATGAGGTAATAATCTATTGAATAATAATTGATTCATTAATCTATTATTGTAAATATTTGTACTTAACTCTAGGATCAAAAAAGGACTTATATATATATAATGACGGAAATATACCAAGCTGAAGAAATTTACCGAAAAACTTTATGGTTAGTGCTTATGATGTATTCACACTTATTTTTTTTAGTTGGTGCTGTTACCTCTGACAATTTTCTTTGTAATAATGTCATGGATTAATGTGATTCACTTCACACATAACAATAATATTAACATGGTAAGTTGAAAATCAAGTTTATATTTAATACGATTTCACAATAGGAACGTAATACTGAATTTTGTGTTGTCTAATGAACTCCTTCTATTAATTAAGCGAAGCTTTTGAAAATATGTAATCCGGAATACGACTTTTTTATATCATAGTATATAATGTTAAATTAAACCTTTTATTTAGTTAAAGATACCTAAATATTACAAGTAAATTATGCAGTTACTTGTTTCAACAGTGAATTTTGAAAGTAAACTTATTCCTTAAGCCAATTTCTAAACGTGGTAATGTATAAGTTTTATGTTTTTAGAAAAATCTTCAAATAGTAACAATATCTCTCTGGCTATTTTGCGACGCTATGTTTCTTATAGCTATTTCGACGGCAGGAGAAACTTTACTTGATATTAAAAAATCAACTCATATTATCGTTAACAAACTATCTATCAGTCAAAGCATCGGTGAGTAAGTAACAAGTACGTAGATTAAATCTTTTCCTTCGTCGATTTTAATGTCGAGATATATTAATTATATTACATGATTTATTTTTAGTTAAATAGTTATTTCCAATTTCACCTTTTCTGTTGTCTGTTATATGTATTTTCCAATTATTAATTTGTAGTAGTTATGTCAAAAACTGAATAATTAAAAATAATAATCAAAAAATGTAATTAAAAAACGTTCTCTCTTTATTTTTTTCAGACCCTCAACATCGTTTTGCTCTAATAAAATTTTCAAAACTTATAAGAAAAAGTAAAATAGTCATTACCGCAGGAAACATGTTTAAATTTGACTTTTACTTTGTGTACGCATTTTTTGGAGCACTGGCATCATTTACGATAATTCTTATGCAGCTTTCTCGCGAAAATAAATGAAATTTTGGGTTAAAAAGTAACATCATTGTCAAACTCATTGTTAAAAATATTTCTTTCAATATTTTACCTGCAAAGTGCCGGATCATAAAAAATTAATCGTGACATCAAGAAATTATCGAACTAAAAACTAGTATTGGTAGGATTAGCTTCTCATGAAGTGTTCATAATTTCTAGTCATCTTTAATTCGCTTTTGTTACTTATATTTGTAACGTTTTATTTTGTGTGATATCCTCTGGAATTCACGATAGGGTAAGGGGACCTATTAACCTGATATATTTTATAAAGTACTATGTATAACTGCAAATTTATATTATATTAAAAATGCGAAATGGCTGATTTAAATGGTCATGCATCAGCTTTATGATAATCATAAACTTTTCATAGTTTTTAATTACTCGCATATTTCGGTTGGTACTTACGAGCGTGTCAAAGACATTTCATTGCGGCAGAGATAGTTGATAGTCGATAAGGACAACTTCTGTCTGATTTGTGCACTCTTAGTCACAGATATGTTTTCCACGTTCATGTAGTCTTTTGGTGTACTTCATGTTACACCAGTCGATTTTGAAGATTTATAAATTGTAATTACGTCTTCCTGCACTAATCGTAAAGCAAGATCTATTTCTGGTGCTTATTGTTGTTTTTTTTGGTTTATTTCGCAGTTGTAACCATGTATTAAACACACATAATTATCATATTTGAATTATTGAGATTTTGTACACTTCCATGTATTTTGTCACTAACGACCCTAATTCCTTGCCAATTCTGAACGAACAGCTGAACCTTCCAAACTCCCCGTTGCTGTATCCTATACGTTGAAACACCATGTCACTAAATGTGGAATGATTGTATATTTGTATCTTCTATATAACCGTTAGACACTGTTTACTGTCTGTCAGTTCGAGTCCATTTGCGCGCTTGAATGCCTGAAGATGCCGAAAGGCGAAACCCAGGTCATTAGTGACAAAATACATGGAAGTGTACAAAATCTCAATAATCAAAATTTGATATTGATGTCTTAAATTACATATAATTATGTTAATGTAGGCAATATCGTGATAAAAAGAAAAATGAAAACTGACTAAATAAATATCCATTAACATTGTTGACCATATAAACTGTACGTGCATATATTAATAAAAGAGTAAATATGAGGCGAAACATTAAAATCGTTCATTAATAAATGAGTCTTCAAGTAACAAGATGTGATTTTTGAATAACAACCTAACGAATACATCGACTTACTTTTTACTTAGGATTGTTGTTAAATATGTTATTATATTTTTCAACTAATATCATCAAATATATTAAGGTTGACTATCAACTTTATACAAGAAAACAATAACTTATCGGCTTCAAATTAGATAATTTTACAAAAAACTGAGCATATATGTCGCAACAATCAGTTGAACACGTCTTACCAGGTTACCGAATTAGAAGTTTTTTAGCTTGTCTCAAAAGCAATCAGCGAACAATGATGTGAAAATACCTTTATCCTTTTCATTCATTTGCCTCATCGCATGCATTGTTTCACATTCATCACCAGGCTATGTAATATTTTAAAATCAAATTTAGAAATTGTCACGATATTACATATATCACGATAATATGTCCCCTTACAATTTGTTTCTCAAAACTACACTTCATATCATTGTTTGTCGCATTTAGACCATAAATACTAATAGAAAATCTACATATTGTCACTTGGATTAAATGACTGTAGGCTGTATATTTTTCAAGAACATAAGTTTTTTCAAAAATTTGTGAACTAGTATCTATCAAAAAAATAAATTGTAATAAGTAAACATTTTGATGACGCGATTCTCAGTTAACATTGTCAAAATTGTTGTGCTCAAACATTAATTATTTTTAAAAATCCACTGTGCTTAAGAATGTTAAAATTAATTCATTAATCTTAATATGTGCGTATATATATTTGTTTACAGTGTGTGTGTCAATAAAGGAAAAATACTTCAAAAGAATGTACATAGAACACAATAAGTATGGAATAATCAATATTTTTTGATTATTCTAATGGAATGTAATGGATGTATTCTTTGTAACTAAATACGATTATTGATGATTTGTCAGTTTAAAGAAATAATGTTGAACACTATGCAATTATGAAGCATCCTTGCATAGCTTGCATTTATAATTGGTTCCTTTCATTTTAATTTTTTTATGTAACAAAAATATACGAAAGAATGCTAATTGTTATTTTTGTTTTTCAAAACCTTTTAATTCGTGTTATATAATGTAGAAGAACAAAAATATTTATTTGATCAGATTACCCAGCATAAAAAAATACGAAAAGGATTGGTGTGAAGAAATCGAAGTAGACGAATTCATGACAATTTATGCCAAATAAGGAGGTATTGTTAACATTAATTCTGTGTGTTCTGATGATGCCATATTGTCAAGAAAAAAAATCATAACGTTTTAAATAATTGTGGTTAAACAATAATAACGAGATTGATTAAAAAAATGTATATTTATTGCAAGTAAAGGTTTGTTAAAAATTCAGAAAAATTTAAAACAGTCTCTTTAAAAGGTAAAAGCGGTTTTCCAATTTTTTCGTTTTACCTGTGATAGTAGATTTAATGAAAATTTAAAATTATTGAGTTACTGATTTTGGAAACAAAAAAACGTCGAAAAAAAGGGTCAAGATAATTAATGCGATTTAGCCTTTGCTACGTTTGCTATGACGCATGGTGCGTTGTTTTTGTGGAAGAGGTTTATTTTTGAGAATGAATGTAATATTTATGCCACGTAGTTACGTTATTTCTTCAATAGTTAATCACTATGACATCTGGAAACCCAAAAAATATAAGCCATCACCTTCCAAGGTGACAAATCCGTATTCCGGTCCGTTGTCCACTGTTTTGAGTGTTGTTTGGATTATTGTGTATATAAGTGGATCCCTGTTTTCTCAACAGTCCTTCGGATTGCAGATAAATTTTGAAATGCGCTTCAGGTCGATAGTAAAATATAGCAGCTAGTCTTTTTATATTCCATTTTTTTACTGTGTGTTTGTTCACTTAATATACCTGTTACCTTAGCAATCACGAACACATACATTCGATCGTATATCATTACTTTTATTACATTTCACGTGGTTTAATCCAACGAAGTGGATAGCTTTTTAGAATAAAAATATTGACAGACGACATTTTTTTGATGCAAAAAAATGGCTTTAAGGAGAGGCATGGCCAGGGGAATGACAGGGACGTCCGATATAGAGTATCACTTTAATACTGGTAGATATATAAAACAACATTCGGCTGATATTTATTTTTCATATGGGGGCTAGATGCATACTAATATATATATTTATTAGTTTTATAATTTGAATTAAATTAAAATGAAATTCAAGTAAATAAAAAAAATCATTAACTGTCAAAATGACAAATACTTTCACTAAATATAATTCACTGCTTATTTAGTACCCGGCATGCGTTGCAATGCCACTCAAAGAAAGAAAAAGTTTGTGTTTTAATTCTGTTTATTGAACTGCTTTTGGATTAGAGGTCTGCACAGGCCGAAATTTTATAGACTTACCCGGTTCGAGCCCATCATCTTCAGGCCTGGCCCGACCCGAACCCGAACTCAAATTTGATATTGAAATTCCATCAAGCACCCTCAGTCGATGTCTTAAATTAAATCATAGTTATTCAATCCAGTGTAAGGATGAAATCATTTATGAAGGATTTGAAAAAAAACCTTTTTAATTCTGACTTTTTTTTTATACTGTAGAAAGAGTATATTAACAAATTAAAGAAATAGTGTGAATTTAAAAACAAGAACTTTATTATTATTTAAATTAAATTATATTGAATAGTCAATGAGAACCTTGAGCCCGATGCTGTGAGACTAGTTATTGTTTGATATAAAGCAGACGTTTTTTCTATTTTGCCATAGTTTTTGAGTTCCAGAAAAATTGAATTAATTTTTACTCTCTCTGCATATTTAACTTTTAGTAGTCCTTGTTAGTGAGTTACATCAACCTCATCCAAATTTGCAGTAAAAGGATTTATCATCAAATTATATACCTTCAAATTCAAAATATCATGAAATCGTTTTTCCATATCAAGCTTAAGTTCTTTAATGTGGCAACTAAACCTTTCGATTTCTTAAGGTATTCTCATCTTCTTTAAGACTTCTTATCTTCCTTTATATATGATAATTCGGGAAATTACCCGCCGCCCACCATGGAAACGTTAACCGCCGACTAGTGGGCGGTATGGACCAGGTTGACGACTGCTGGTTTACATTATGAATAAATAAGTTTTCATACGGTCGGTGACTAACATAGTGCTCGTTTGCATGTATATTCACGTTGCTGGCTGTTTACCCAACGTATAAAGAAATACTAATTTTTCAAATATTCATTTTCTGTAAAATTTTGATTTCGTTTAAAGCAAGTTATCGAGTCAGCACGAGCCAATATAAATATAATACAAAAGTTTGTGTTTTCAGCATATTCAAGAAGTTATTGTAACATTTTTATGCATGTTTTGTGACTTAATTTGACTACTTTTGACTTATTTTTATTGAGAATCTCTACATAATCATATACTCGTCAACTCGTATACTCATGAGCAAATTGTTAATCCGCCAAATATAAGTACCAAAAAAATGAAAAAGTTTATATATTATTAAATAAACATCGACCAAGTAGTTATTTTTTTTAGTGTTATACTCGTCAACGAACACTAAAATCTGAATTGTATGTACACATGGTTTTTTGATAATATTTAAAATTACTTTTATTTATTTTTTCAGAAACCAAACACTCCTCTGCTATTGAAAAGTTTTATTATAGATTTCAACGGGGGAATATGTTTTAAATGAATTCTTCCTTTTTAACGAATTTTTCAGAGTTTTGGCATTGTGAATAATTATTGTTATTCAACTCTTCCAACAGAATAAATGATTACATGAAAAAGATTTAATTAATATTTAATACAATCGTCATAAAACAACTTTCATTAAATCAGTCTTAAACATTTACATATTTTGTTCCCAGTTGCTTCAACCCTTTATAATTTATCCATCGATTACTATGATTCGTTAGATTATTCTATTGTCTTGTTATAGATTTCATGTGGTTCATAAATGACATCACAACATTATCGTTTGAACCAAAAACATATTGTCACGTATGCATAAAGCCAACTATTTTCAATACGGAATAATCAATTAACTAATAAATCTAATTATGTAAATGGAAGTATGTGTGTGTTCTCAGAATTCAATAAAATTCACGTTTTTACCAGTGTATAGTGATAGTTGTTTAACGTCAGCTTAAAATGTTGAATATTATTTATACGGTTTTTGGAATTTTAGAATACGATTATCAAAAAACTGTTAAAAAGAAACAATCAAAATTAATGTTGATTTACTCCAGTATTTTAATAGGGTGTACTTTTTGTATGTTCATATATATGATGAGGGTGTCAATAGCAGGGTTTGATATGGAAATTGCTCGAAGTATGACACTTTCATATTTCATTCTCAGTGTATGTCGAACATGGTCTGCCAATAATTCTTGGATAAATAATATTTTTAACAAAGAAAAAAAACAAATAAAACTACATAGAAAAATAAAAGCGATCAATGATGAATTAATAGGAAATCAATTCTATTTTATGGTGAAGGCCACCGAATATTTGTGCAGCATATTTTCAATTTCTGCTATTATCTCTGTTGCTTTATATTTACCTACTGTAATACGTTTTTACACTTTACTTATATCGCTGAAAAACATTTTTTACTGTAACAAAATTGCCAAGCAAACACTTATAATTGTTTTGAATTTACAAAATCTGAATATTCGCATCCACGAATATTTTAAGTACTCAGAGATTGATTTCCCGCAAAATTATGTATGGTCTATTTTTTTATATAAGAATGTTACTGTGAATAAAATGCCAAATGTAAAAATATATAAGCATAGAGATTTTCAAGAAACTGACATAAATGAATTTATGATAATTTACACCAAATTAGGAAACCTGGTCGAGAGGATTAATTCTACATACAAACATGAGGTATGCGTATGAAGACCATATTATTATAATATACTATTTAACAAAAGAAATAATTAATAGATTTCATGTCTCTAAATAAATTGAAAGCTTAAAGCCAGTACACAAGTACAAACATGCAAACGGAATATTATGAGAACAGAGCAAAATCAGTCATTATTTCAATGCAAATGATTGAAGAGTGTCATGTTCTTGTCGGGTTCGTGGCTTAGTGGTCAACATCGTTGACTTTGGTTATGTATCTTACGGGTACGGGAATCCTAGTACGGACAGTTTCATAAATTGATTTTTCAATAGATTTATGGATTTCTATTGAAAAACATGGGTGTTTGTGATGTCTAAAACTCCCTCCCACAGGGCGTAGCGAGACTACTAGTTTTGTCCTTACCCTATCTTTATATCCCAACTCTCTTCGATAATGGGACGTTAAGCAACTGAGTAACGTGCAGTTCACGTAGAAAAACTTTGATTTAGATATCTCCATTTAGAAGCCTAATGTGCTTTACATTGCGTGCAGAAATGGTTTAAAAAATGATTAAAAAGAAAACAAAAAATAATAAAACAAATGATTGTACAAACATTCAAAGTTTATTATTTATGTCCTTTGTCAGAATTGTTGGACAAATTAATTATTTGAAATTAAAAAAAACTTTTTATTTTTAGTTATTGTTGTTGCCATTAACAGTATTCTTCATAGTTATATCATGGGTCAATTTGAGATATTATGCAATCAGTAGACAAATGAGTTTGGTAAGTTGATAAGTATTGGTTTTCAAATAAGACTATTTATTGTGTTAAGTAAATATTTTAATGACAAGCTACCATATTTGTAAATGTATGTTTGAATTATTATCGGTATTGTACTTCCATTTGTATAACACGTCACTGAGCTTAATCTATTCTGCACCAGCTGGAGTTGAAACTTAAGTATACTTTGAAGATCTTTTCTTTTTGTTGGCTTCATTGTTATCATGTCAACTCTTTGTATATATAAATCCCCTGTTTTGGAAGGATTGTCGTACCAAGCTAAAACATAAAAAATCTCCTAGTACGATTGGGATGCCTCTATACATTATCATCTACGATGCTGTATTTTATAATATTTTTTTGTTTCGTGTTTTTTTCTGATCCATGGATCCCAGCTGTAAAGGACATTGTTTATTGCATATTTTTTTCATTTCTTGAAAGGACATGGCATTTTGTTTCTGATTCATTTAGTGTGAGTTTCTTGCAAAAATATAATACTCTCCACTATTTCTTCTTCTTTGTTTGAAGATCCTCTTCCACTTATCTCTTTTTGTGCATTTTTTGCTCCCATACTATGAGACCTGTTACTTATTGATAAAACATCATCACAAATAGAACTGTTACTTGATGAAGAAGCCACTTTCAACTGTTTTAAAAATTCAATGCAGAAACAGTGTAGCGTAAACAGGTATCGTAAATTTATGTTTGCTTCTGGCACGCGTTATCGATTTTTGTAATTTTCGAAATGTATTCTGATAAAGAAGGAATCGTAGACGATTTTAAGATATTTTAATAACAGATAGCGTTTGCGACCGTACGATATTAATGCACCATGTCTTCAATTACAGCAATTGGAGTATTTGCATAGGAGCTTGCCAATGAATGCAGTTTTTTAAACTGTGTACTATATGTATGAACATTAGGTGCTGCACTGGACGCTGGCACGCAATGTTTTCACTTAAATTTAGTACACATAGATCAGCATGTGTGTGGTGCGTCTTTAAAAGACTTAATATTTCCCTATGAGAGAGTTGAACAGCCGTGTAAGCTTTACGGCTTGCACCCAGACCAAAAAGTGCTATCAATTTCACTCTTAGCATGACAATAACAGAAATTTAAAAGTGTAACAGGCAATAATAATTATTAGTAAATATGAGTAACCTTTAAAACACCATTAGTAAAAATGTTGATTTATTATAAATCCGAGAAGCTTTTCCCTTTCGAATTATGTGCATTTTTTTTTTATTAGTCGATATACACATAATATTTTTTTCAGAAATCTCTTCAAAATATCATATCATTCCTATGGATAGTATCCGATTCTATGTATCTTGTTATTATTTCTTGTATCGGAGAAACATTACATACTATTACCAGATCAATGCATACTTTGGTAAACAAATTGGTGATCAGCCAAAAAATTGGTGAGTGAAATAATATTTGCGGGAAATAAGTAGCTTGGTATGTAATAATAAATTTCATTTTATGTAACCTAGTAATTAGGTCTATGTAGTCTAGTCATTTTTATAGCATTAAACCATCAAAATAACTTAGTAATACAAAGAATTACTGAATATTACATAAGTATCTACGTAACGTACTTAATTGCCATATTTTTAGACATTTATTTTTGAACATAAAATACTTTTTTGTAAGTAAATTTCTCATTATTAAAATAGAATTTTACCGATAAAATTTATGAAAGAGTATATAACTTATTATTTTGTATGACTTGCTAAAAAATTTCAGATATCCGACATTGCTACGCACTCAAGAGGTTTTCAAAACTTTTACAAAGATGGAAACTCAGCATTAGAGTCGGAAATATGTTCAATTTGGATTTTGCGTTCATTTACGCATTTTTGGGAGCAGTGGCATCATTTACAATTATACTTATACAGCTTTCACAAGAAAACAAGTGAAATAATGTATGTTTAGAATGACAAAACGTTTTTATTTGTAACAAGTCGAGGTATTTTTAGGAAATATCAAATTTATAATATTATGTTAAAAGGTGACCAACGTCCTAAGTTCATGTGATTGGCAACTTTAGCCAGTTGTTTAACACTCACTGTTCCGTACGAATGCTGTGACGTTTGATTGATAAGGGAAAACATCTTTATCTACTGTTCTTACAGACAGTACAGAAATTTAAATGTCAACTCATTCTAATTGCTCATGTCCGCAATGGGGATACATGTAGCAGTTTTTAAAAAATACAATTATTGTTATTTTTTTTATAAATTTATGACGTTTGTGTAAGATAATAATATCTCACAAGGTTTGGTCTAAAATGAAGTATGCTTTATCGAAATTATGCATAAGTTTGCAACCCTCTAAGGGTGTTATCGAAAAACACGTTCAAAATCATTCAAAATTATCTTTATGTTTAAATAACAGATATTGCTTTTTAAAAATAGTTTATTCTGTCAACATGAAATCATAAAGTACATATATGACACAGTGCGATGTCAACAAAACAAGTAACAGAATAAGAAGTTGCACTGGTATGATAAGTATTCTGCGTTTACTTGAGTGTAGCCAGCAGTCAATGTAATTTGCAGAATAGTTTCTCGGTACACCAATTTGTTTTCTGAAAATTTGCTTACTCTGTATCAAGTATCAATCAAATCAAATACTTGCCTTTTGAGCCTTGCTATATAGAGAAAAGCAAGAAACTTTACTTTTTTCCAAAATCTGTTTTCCATGGAAAAATATGACTTTACTTAAATGCCTGACAAAAACACAATATCAAACAATTTTTCCTTAAATTACTCTAAAATATTACATGAAAAATGTTGTTATCATATTGTTATAAATTTATGATATAATTATTCGTATGTTAACCGCTTTCAGAATAAGATAAAATCATTTTTAATATCTCATTGACAGTTGTTGCATGGTTTGTCTAAAATATTATAACAGGTTTGGTTGGAATGGTGACAGTTAAATGATCAGCATTTTATGACTGCAACAACAGCGTTTCGCCTTTACTTTTGTTGTCAAAAAAAGTGCATTATTGCGATAACAGTTCTCGTATATTGTTTCTTATATTTTCCGTGCATTATGAGAGTTATCACATAGTAGCAGGAAATGTTTTGCAACAGAATTTTTTTCAATGTGTTTGAGGATTTAAAAAATTATATTTCAATGTCATTTGCTATTTATTTTAAACATACTATAAATTCCAAGATTTATTTATTTAAAAAGACATTTTGTTGTTATTTGTCTAATTGATTTTTACGGACGAACCTCATCATATTTAAAAATTTTGAATAAAGTGTAATTTTGACATCATAATGTAGGAAATAAAATATTTTTCGTAAATACTCAAACACATATTATGATTGATTACTTTTAGGGTTAACACCTAATGTCAATTCTTGATAGAAAGGCATTATATTTATAAAAATTCCACATTTTTCTATACGAAACCGATCCTGATCATCATAAAAATGTGTAAGTTGTTCAAAGCAAATTATGCCATATTTAAAAAAAATATGATTTATTTTCAATTCTCTAGAAACGAACGTCAAAAAAAAATATACATTATTTATTCCAAGTGTGTTTTTTGTGTGTAAACATACCCCACAGATTGGTGTAAAATAAAATTACTACTTTAGACTTTGAGACTAGGTTTGAAACATTTTTTTTTTAATATTTTGTAAAAAATATGTTTTATTTAGCTTGTAAATTAAGAAAATATGTGTAGTTTATTAGTCGTTGGATGATTGAAAATGTCCTTCTTTGTCACTTTACTTTATGCTTGAGACATGTGACTATTGTGGAACATTAAAATAATATTCATATTCACTGGATATATTGCATCGAGATTAAAACGAAAGTAGTTTTATTCTTTCACACGTGTGTTATACTTTGAAAAAAGATAAATTGTGTTTCGTATATATTTCTGAATAAATTACACTTTTGGGGTGTTTTTGTTTGTTTGTTATGTGACCCACTTATGGTGTTGCGTTGCCTGGTGGCAATGCTGTAGATTAGACTACATATGAGTCGGGTTTGTTACCTTGAAAAAAGATCCTAATACTATGTACATACATATATAAACATATTGGCCAGCAACAAGGTTTTATCTATATAAAATAGCCTACAACTCACATATTTTTACAAAATTGACATTAAAAAACGAGCTAGAAATTAATATTTTAATTTTGGAGGTAGCTACATATGTTTTGTGTCGTTAAGATTTGTTAAAGTTATACATAATTAATGTAATGGTTAGTAAGCACCAGCACAAGCAGGAAAGGATGGTTTTGTAATTACATTTTAAATGTATTATTTTTTAACATTCCAAACGTGTGTGAAAAATAAACAAAGTTTTCAGTAAAGAGGTGGATCTTTTTTTCTTTTTCTGATCTTTAGAATGCCATTGCTCTAGAATCAAATGGTGTGATTTTCACTTTTGCTGCAATTTCATTGCGCCATGTGCTGATTGATGACAAAAGCATCTGTGGAAATTAAGGACGCCTACGAACTTAACGAAGATACGCAACTAGTGATTGCCTGAAAGAGTTGTTCGTTTTTTCATATTTTTTATCTCGCTTGACGTGCAAAAAATATAACTTTTCTCACGAAGAGGAAATATTAGTCTGAAAAATAAGTTTGAATTTTAAATGATTTGAATGAGTCTAAACTTTTTTACGATCGCTACAATATTACATACGTAGTCTAAAACTATCTTTCTTTATTCAAACTATTGTTTGTGATATATTTAATTTCAAAACTGCATTTATAGATCAGGTTTTCCAAATATAAGTGACACCTGTGGATAGTGATACAAGAGGGTGGTAGTAGCCCAATGCGGATCATATAAATTTTTTAAACATCCCAAGCAAAATGAAATATTTTAAGGTGTTAACTATCAATTCAATGTTATGGTGGTAAGGCATTATGTTTTATTTTTAAAATAAAATGACGTCAATGCGCCATGTATTTATACAGAACAATAATACAAATATTTTTTTTAATTTATAAAATAGAAAAAGATCAAGATATACTATTATCATACAAATTTGTACATGAAAAAATATTTAAAAAACAATGTCTTAAGTTCGTTGCTGAAAATGTCCACCTCTATAGGCAATGCCGAACGGCCCTTGCAACTAGTGACTCACGCTTTTTTTAAATTTTCGATACGGTTTCAGCCATTTTAGCAGTAATTATTCATTTAACAATGATCTCGGAAATTTATCAAACCAATTAAACTAGTCTAACAGTGGCATTGATTGGAATCTTGGATAAATTGAAACTTTTATTTTCAGTTAATGATGTTGCCATTAACAGCATTATTCATACCCATGTCATGAATCAATTTAATGTATTATAAAATTAAAATGATGCAAGTATTAATTCCATACTAATTTGAAAATACACACATACTTATTCATAATAGAACAAGTTCGTTAAAATTATCGACCGGGGCCTGTAAAATCAAATAAGGTTTGCAATAGCAAAAATGGCGTATGGAGGAGGCATGGCCAGGAGAGGAATAGAGACGCACAATATAAGGTAACACTTTAAAATAGGCAGATATATACAAAACGGTCGGCTGATATTTATTTTTCATATTAAGGTTAAAGGCATATTGAACTAATTTGAATTGTTGAAATTTTATAATTTTTCTTCAGGACTTCGAGCACTAGAATGAACTCGAACTGACAGACAGTAAAAAAGATGCCGAAAGACGTAAATCGGGTCATTAGTGACAAAATACATAGAAATGTAAAAAATTTCAACAATTCAAATTGATATTGAAATTTCATCAAGCACCCTCAGTCGATATCTTTAATTATAGCATAATAAACGAGTTTTATAATTTAAATTAAACAATAATGAAATTCAAGTACATCAACAAATACATTCGCCACTGCTATTTTTTTTACAATTTATGTAAAGGTGTCTATGAAAATTAAATTTCATTATAAAATGCAAACATTGTGACGTCAATTACATTTATGTATTTTATGCCTACAAAGTATAATACTCCAATAAAGGTAGAGGTGGAGAAAAAATATTTACTTAAATAGTTTACTTTATGAATATTAAAGCTTTCATACGGTCGGTGACTAACGTGTGTTCGTTTGTATGTATATTGGGGAAGTATAATGGCCATGAATTCACATCACCGGCTGTGTACCCGATATGTTACTATTTTTGATTTATTTTAATTGGGAATCTCTAATCCATATACTCGTCAACTCTTGAGCAAATTGTTAATCTGTCAAACATTAGGTAAGTACAAAAAAAAACATTATTTTTCATAATTATATTCTAGTGCCAGTATAAGAATTAGAAGTGAGTGACATCCTTATAGCTAGAATTATGCATAATTCTAATTTATGATTGATTTAAGAGACGGGAAGCACTTCTTATATAATCAAAAATTATTTCCAAGAATTTTCGATACACAGTTTTTGCGTTTGATTTTTTAGTAGTACCTTCGATAATTATTATCCTTACTTGTAATATAAAAGAAAAAAATATATTATTCAATATTTTTTTAATCCGTAATAATTGGATTGAATAATATTTTGTAGTTGTTAGTCAATTTATCATAAAATATTACAATTATCCAAATGAGTTAAATTGATTGCTTTATTTATACAGAGAAAATGTTTTCACTTTATTAAATAAATATTGATCTAGCACTTACTTTTTGTTTTGTATATATTTTATTTTTAAACAAACACTAACTTAATTGCATAATATACAGATGCATTTTTGATAACCTCTAAAATAGTTTTTATTTATTTTTTCAGAAACCAAACATTGCTCTGCTCTTCAAAAGTTTTATTATACTTATCATTGGAAGGGAGAATGTGTTTCAAAAACAACATTTAATTAATATTTAAAACAATCATCAAAAAATAACTTATTCATTAACTTATCATTAAATCAGTATTAAACATTTACATATTTTGTTTTCAGTTGGTTAGACCGTCTATAATTTATTAATCGATTATTACAATTCCTTATATTGTATTGACGTGTTATAGATTGTATGTAATTCATAGACAATATCATAACATTATGGTTTGAACCAAAAACGTATTGTCACTTATGCATAAAGCCAACTATTTTATATACGGACTAATCGATAAATCTAATTATGTAAATGGAATTATGTCTGTGTTCTCGAAATTCAATAAAATTAAAGTTTTTACCAGTGTGTAGTGATATTTGCTTAAAGTCAGTTTAGAATGTTGAATATTATTTATATGGTTTTAGGAATTTTAGAATACGATTATCAAAAAACTGTTAAAAAGAAACAATCAAAGTTATTGATGATTTATTCCAGTATTTTAATCGGGTGTTCTTTTTATATGACCATTTATATGATAAGGGTGTCAATAGCAGGGTTGGATATGGAAATTGCTCGAAGCATGACACTTTCATATTTCCTTCTCAATGTATGTCGAACATGGTCTGCCAATAATTCTTGGATAAATAATATTTTTGACACAGACGGAAAACAAATAAAACTACATAGAAAAATAAAAGCGATCAATGATGAATTAATAGGAAATCAATTCTATTTTATGGTGAAGGCCACTGAATATTTGTGCAGCATATTTTCAATTTCTATTGTTATAATTATTACTTCATGTTTTCCTACTGTAATACGTATGTACACTTTACTCATATCGCTGAAAAGCATTTTTTACTGTGGCAAAATTGCCAAGCAAATGCTTATAATTATATCAAGTTTGCAAAATCTGAGCGTTCGCATCCACGAATATTTTAAGTATTCAGAAATTGATTTCCCACATAATAATGTATGGTCTATTTTGATATATAAGAATGTTATTCTGAAAAAAATGCCAAATGTAAAAATACATAAACATAGCGATTTTCAAGAAACTGACATACATGAATTTATGATAATTTACACCAAATTAGGAAACCTGGTCGAGAGGATTAATTCTACATACAAATATGAGGTATGTATATGAAGTTCATATTATTTTACTTAAAACAAATAATTACTAGTTTTCGTGTCTCAAAATAAATTGAAAGCTTAAAGACAGTATGAATTAATATTTATGAATATTTAACTATAAACAATTTCCATCTTAAGAGCCAAATCAGTCGTCATTATTACAATAAAATAACGGAGTATTATGGGAAATGAAACGAAAACGGTAGTTGTTTAAATCTAAATGATTAAGGAGTCTCACTCTCTTGTTGGCTCCGTGGTGTAGTAGTCAACGTACAAACAGTTTTATAAATTGATTTTTAAAACAATTAATGGATTTATGTTTGTAAGCATGGATGTTTGTGATGTCTAAAATTCCTTCCCACCTATCCGTTTCTCAAACGGGGTGTAGTGAGAGTGATTAGCTAACTACTAGTCTTGTCTTAACCATATTTTTCTTACCCAACATTCTTCCATAAGCTGATCAACTGATTGACATGTAGTTTTGGTAGAAAAATTTGTGCCGAGATATTTCCATTAAGAAGCAATATACTCCACATTGCAAGCGGAAATCGTTTAAAAAATGACCAAAAGAAAACATGTTGTAATACAACAAATAATTTAACTAGAATTCACAGTTTACAATATATCGTCGTTATTCTGGAAGAAAACACTAAATCGAAAAAATGACATATTGGGTTAGGTATACCAACATATTTCTTATTTTAAACTCTACCGTATTTGCAGAACTCATTTATTTTTATAAATTGTAATTTTACTTTAAAACAGTTTTATAACAACAAACAAAATGAAAAACGTATGACATTTCAAGGTTTTGGCAAACTTCAAAGTACAACTACTCAAAACAAGTGTTTTCCAGTTAGTGTCTTCTTCCGGAACAACGACGATATACTATAATGTCCTTTGTCAGAATTGTTGTACCAATCAGTTATTTGAAATTGAAACAAACTTTATATTTTCAGTTATTATTGCTGCCGTTAACAGTATTCTTCATAGTTATATCATGGGTAAATTTGAAACATTATACAGACAACAGAAATATATCTATGGTAAGTTGATAAATACATCTTTTCAAATTTGGTTGTTAATTGTATTTCACAATTATTTAACAATCTTTTAAATGACAAACTACTATGTCAGAAGAGAAAAAATATAAATTTTTGCATAATTTGATAAATGTATGTTTGAATTATTAGTGGAATTGTATTTTAGCTTCAATTTGTAGAACACGTCACTATGCTTAATCGAGGGCCTGTAGATTAGATTTGTGTTTTGTGAAATTTACGATGATTGTAAAAAGATCAATTAGAGTCATCGGAGTATTTGCATGGAAGCTAGCTAATGAAAATAGTTCTTTATTGTTTACAAATAAATGCACTTTTGTTTGGGTCATACTCACTTTCATAAAAATAGTTTTCAAAAAAATTAATAAGAGTAATAAATACTAATCATTTTTCGGGAATATGTTTTAAACGTATATAATAGAATTTACGGTTGCTTCATTTTTAAAGTATTCCGAATGATTCTACTTTAAATTTCAGTCAGAAAAAGTGCAAGAAAACGAACTCTTCGGTACATTTCAAAAATCTTTATAGGATCTTCATATTCAATTAATTGCAAATTCTGTCACGATCACTTCATTAGAAATACTTTGTTCTAGGATTTTGTGTCAGACATCAAATCTCGATAACCTATAATAAACTCAAATCTAGTCACGGCGTAAAGCAAATAAAAGCATTTCTGAAAAACAAGTATCAACTCTCTGCTAGACAGGCTTGAAAACATTAATATTTCCATTTAAATAAAAGTGCAATAGTGTCAATATATAATTTTAGAGTGCAATTATTAAAAGAAAAAAAAATTGAACGTTTCATTTTCTTAGGCAGCGAAAAACGATTAACAATTTTCACGAAACGAGAGAAAAACCTACTCCTTCCACTTAAACTATATACAATATGTATGAACACGAGGTGCTTCACTGGACGCTGGCACGCAAGGTTTTCACTTCAATTTAGTACACATAGGTCAGCGTGTGTGCGGTGTGTCTTTAATGGATTTAATATTTCCCTATAAGAGAGTTGAACAGCCGTTTAAAGTTACGACTTGCACCCGGATCAAAAAGTGGTATCGATTTTACTCTTAGCATGACAATAATAGAAATTTCAAAGTGTAACAGGCAATAATACTAATTACTAAAAATGCGTAATCTTTAAGAGATCATTAGTGAAAATGTGGATTTATAATAAATCCGAGAAGTTTTTCCCTTTTGAATTATGTGCATATTTTTTTTTATTAATCAGTTAAACATAATATTTGTTTCAGACATCTTTTCAAAATATTATGTCGTTCCTATGGATAGTATCCGATTCAATGTATCTTGTTATTATTTCTTATATTGGAGAAACATTACATATTATAACCAGGTCGATGCATACATTCGTAAACAAATTGTTGATCAGCCAAAAAATAGGTGAGTAAAATAATATTTGCGGGAAATAGGTAACTTGGCATGATATTATGTAATCTAGTAATTAGGTCCATTTTTATAGCATTAAACTACGAAAATAACATAGTAATACAAAGAATTACTGAATATTACATAAGGATTCTACATAACGTACTTAATTGCCAAATTTTTTGAAATTTATTTTGGAACACAGAATACTTTTTTGTAAGTCGATTTCTCATGATTAAAATAGAATTTTACTGATAACATTTTTAAAAGAGTATATAACTTATTATTTTGTATGAATTGCTAAAAATTTTCAGATATCCGACATTGCTACGCACTCAAGAGGTTTTCAAAACTTTTACAAAGATGGAAACTCAGCATTAGAGTCGGAAATATGTTCAATTTGGATTTTGCGTTCATTTACGCATTTTTGGGAGCATTGGCATCATTTACAATTATACTAATACAGCTTTCCCAAGAAAACAAATGACTCTACTGTTCTTACAGACAGTACGGAAATTTAGCGTATTTAAATGTCAACTCAGTCTAATTGGTCATGTCCACAATGGGGATACATGTAGTGATTAAAAAAAAACAATTATTGTAATTTTTTTATAAATTTATGATATTTGTATGGGATAATGAAAATTTCACAAGGTTTGGTCTAAAACCGAGTATTTTTTATCCCAATTATGCGTAAGCTTACAACCCTTGAAGGAGTTGTCAAAAATCACGTTCAAAATTATTAAAATTTGATAGTGAAATTCCATCAAGCACCATCATTCGATGTCTTAAATTATATCGTGAAATCATAAAGTAAATCTTTGCACACTGCGATATTATCAAAACAGTTAACAGAAGAAAATGTTGCACTGGTATAAGTATTCTATGTTTATTTGAATGTAGCCAGTCCCTTTAATCTGTATAATAATTTATCATTATTATTATATCAACAGCTTTGCAGAATAAGATAAATTCATGTTATTTTAAATATTTAATTGAAATTTGGATTATTGAGAATTTGTACACTTCCATGTATTTTGTCACTAACGACCCGGGTTTCGCCTTTCGGCATCTTCAGGCATTCGAGCACACGAATGGACTCGAACTGACAGACAGTAAACAGTGTCTAACGTTTATATAGAAGATGCAAATACGACAAATATTATTTACGAGGTAAGATATAATACGACTGAGAGCCACACTGATACCTGAGTTAAAATTTTGAGAATCGCCTTAAACCTTATTTTGTAAACACCACATTTACAGATTGGCGATTTGGCGCTTTCCAACTTCTTTTGGAATTACCAGTGATTTTACAATTATAATAGCATTGTGGGTTTCGACGGGATGCAATTCGACGAAAGGGTAAATATATACAATCAATCCACGTTTAGTGACATCTGTTAGGTGTTTCAACGAAAAAGATATAATAACGGAGAATTAGGAAGGTTCAGCTGCTCATTCAGAATTGGCAAGGAATTTAATTGTGCTCTATTGATTTCCAAAATTTCTTGATAAAATAATTTATGATCCCCCATGTTTTTATGCAACAGTTTAACCCCCTCATCCGCATTAAACATATGGTTTTCCATTAGCAAGTGATTTGCGAATGTCGAAGTTTCTTTTTTTAATCTAAAGGCAGCTAAATGTTCTGATACCCTTATATCTAATGTACGTGTGGTTTTACCCACATAGAAATGTTTGCAATCACTGCATTGTAATTTATAAATACCAGATCTGTTCTTAAAGTTTACTCTATCTGTATTGTTAATAAGTAATTTGCCTAGAGAATTTTTGCAATAGAACGCCGGTCTGACACTATCAGCGAGTTGTTTTTTAATTTTAAAACTTGTGCAACCTAAATAACTAATTCTATGCCAGTTCCTAGGTTGGTCTATGTCTTTAGACAAGCTCCCGAAATATAGCATCTTTTCTGCTAATTTACGTTGTTTTTTTGATACAAGACTATCTTTATCAAGAAATTTTGGAAATCAATAGAGCACAGTTAAATTCCTTGCCAATTCTGAATGAGCAGCTGAACCTTCCTAATTCTCTGTTATTATATCCTATACGTTGAAACACCTAACAGATGTCACTAAACGTGGATTGATTGTATATATTTACCCTTTCGTCGAATTGCATCCCGTAGAAACCCACAATGCTGTTATAATTGTAAAATCACTGGTAATTCCAAAAGAAGTTGGAAAGCGGCAAATCGCCACTCTGTAAATGTGGTGTTTACAAAATAAGGATTAAGGCGATTCTCAAAATTTTAACTCAGGTATCAGTGTGGCTCTCAGACGTATTATATCTTACCTCGTAAATAATATTTGTCGTATTTGCATCTTCTATATAAACGTTAGACACTGTTTACTGTCTGTCAGTTCGAGTCCATTCGTGTGCTCGAATGCCTTAAGATGCCAAAAGGCGAAACCCGGGTCGTTAGTGACAAAATACATGGAAGTGTACAAAATCTCAATAATCCAAATTTGATATTGAAATTCCATCAAGCACCCTCAGTCGATGTCTTAAATTATTTAATTGAAAGTTGTTACTTAGTTTCTCTCAAATATTAAAAGAATTTGTGTTGGAATTCTGACAGTTAAAAAATCAGCACTTTTTGACTGCAACAACAGTTTTTTTGTCTTTACTTTTGTTGTTAAAGAAAAGTGCATTATTGCTATAACAGTTCTCAAGTTCTCGTATGTTGTTTCTTATATTGTCCGTATTATGAGAGTTGTCGCATAGTAGCTGCAAAAGTTATGCAACAGATTTTTTTTTCAATTTATCTGCATGCTTTTGAGGATCTTAAAATTAGTGTTATGTTATTTGCTACTTTTACTACTAAAATATTCAATCAATTATTATTTTAAACATAATAAAAAATCAAAAATTTATTGTTTTAAAATAATATTGTAATTTATGTAATAGATTTTTACGGATGAACCTAAACATATTTAAGATTTTTGACTATGATTTAATTTTGAAATATTAATGTAGAAAATAAAATATTTTTTATAATAATTCAAATATATATGATTGATCTTTTTTAAGGTGTCAATCATGACAGGGTGGTAAATGTTTCCAAGAATTGTCAATTCTTGGTAGAAAGGCATTTAATTTATAATTTTTATCCCAACTGTGTTTTTCGAGTGTAAGCATACCCCATTGATACGATTTCTATAAAATTTTAAGTTTTATTTATATGATGTATTATTTTAACAATTTACAGAGAAAAACTTGTTTTATAAGCTAATATATATCATATATCGATTAAATTGCTTTGTTGAAGTGCTCATCCTATTAACTGGTAATTAACGGCAGTTAAGCAATGCGAGACATAATATTATAAAAGCTATTAAAAGATTTTTGATAATTAATAGCTCACTTAAGACTTGGCTTTGAGACAAGCTCCCTATCTTTTGTAAAAAATCTGATAAATTTACCTGTAAATTAATGTCCCATTTTAACTTAAGAAATTATATGTAATTTAATAGACGTTGGATGATCGTCTCTGTCACGTTTCTCTGTGCATAATAATTTTGACTATTGTAGAACATTAAAATAATATTGATACTCACGGTATAAATTGCAACCAGATTAAATAGAAAATGCGATGAAAATCCAATTAAAAAACAGCACTGGTGGCGAATTCAGAATCATGCGGATTTTTACAAGTAGTTTTATTCTTTCACACGTGTTTTATACTGGATGAAAAGATAAAGTTGTGTTTCGTATATATTTCTGAGTCAATTACACTTTGGGGGTGTTTTTGTTTGTTTGTTACGTGACCCACTTATGGTGTTGCGTTGCCTGGTGGCAATGCCGTGGTTTAGATTACATATGAGTAGGGTTTGCACTTTGAAACTACATCATAATATGTAAATACCCTAAAATAAACATATTTATATATATTTGATATTAAAAACGAACTAGAAATTAACATTAAAATTTTGGAGATAGCCACATTTGTTTTATGTCATTAAGATTTGTCCAAGTTTGAAACAATTAATGTTATGGTTTGATGTGGTAATGTTTTGTGCTTTGTCGGTTTTCACTATTTCAACATTATTTGTATTATTTTAGATTGCTAAACAGTTAGTTCACTTTAAGTCTTGAAGAGTACACGAAGAAACCTTTGAGTTATGGAAACCATTCTCAAATATTACCACGATATGATTGGGTACATTGAAAATTGAAACAAGAATACAATGTCATTGGCTAAAGAGGATCAATGGCGATGACTATAAGTTAGATAAATTTCGCATCTTTTATTTGAATTTTTGTAGCAGAAAATGAAGCGATGGCTATATTTGAAATAAATATTATAATAGTAAATAATATAAACAGGCATACCAACAAAAAATCAGTGGAATAAGACGATCACTTATGATTCTTAACGTTATAATTATATGCCAATGTAATTTTACATTTGCATTATTATGTACTGATTTTTTAAAACATTAGTTTTGGCAAACCGATGAACCAAAAATATGTGATTTTTGTAATGTTTGTTTTAAATGAACACATTGTACAAATATTTATATAATTTTTCACCAAATTAATCCACGATAGATATTTTAAATGTTTTACCTTGACTATACAGTACATCTCAAGTTATATGAAAAAATATGATCTTTCTTGAAGATTTGGCGTATTTAGGTCGAGTTTATGAAGTGAAAAATACATTGCAGTTAATTTATAAGTGTCTTGAAAAATATGATGAAAGATTAAGTAAATGAATAGTTATTTAATGATGATTTAGTAATTAAATGGAGATGTATTATTTTTCCAATATACAAAATGTGTTTGAAAAATAAACGAAAATTTAGGATAAGACTTGGATCTTTTTTTTCTTTTTCTGATATTTAGAACGCCATTGCTCTAGGATCGAATGGTGTGATTTCCACTTTTGCGGCATTTTTCATTGCGCCATGTGCTGACGACAAACGCATCTGTGGAAATGAAGGACGCGTACGAACTTAACGACGATGCGCAGCTAGTGATTGCCCGAAAGAGTCGTTCGTTTTTTTTATATTTTTTATCTCGCTTGATAAAATAAAAACGTGCACAAAATATAACTTTCTTCACGAAGAGGAAATATTAGTCTGAAAAATAAGTTTGAATTTTGAATGATTTAAATGAGTATAAAATTTTTTACGATCGCTGCAATATTATATGCGAGGTCTAAAACTAAACAAGCAGTGTTTAGTTCAATTTATTGTTTGTGATATATATAATATTAAAACTACATTTATAGATCAAGTTTTTCCAAAGTGGGCGATACCAAAACGATCCAAGGCGATGGTAGTAGCTTCTGGTATAATTGGAGGGCGTTGAACAAAAAAAGGGAGATGTGGAAACATTAATGAAGAATAGAAGATCATTTTGAAAGTCGTTCGTACAATTTATTTTGCTGTGATTATAGATTTATAAAAATATTTTCATTATCATATTTTATGGAACGTTGATGCAGTTTAGTCAATATTATGTATAAATATAAAAAATCTAAAAAAAATGCTGTATTCAATAAAGTTGATCAGTTTTATTTAAGAATGCTGCTGACAAAAATAAACCTTACCCATATGAATATCACAACAACGCACTAGATTCATGCTTCTCATTCAAATAATTTTATTTCAATTATATTCTTCCTTATCTCAATTTTCTGTTTGAGATGCGAATGTAACTTTGGTAAATTTTAAGAAAGTCGATGGAAATATGAATCATAATTTTCGCACTCATTAAACTATGAGAAATTTTCATGAAATGAGCTTTGTTTCTTTGTTCAATAAAAAAGAAATAAAGTTATAGTTGAATTCTGCTGTTTGTGAGTAACATAAAATACACGAATATACCATAAGCAGATAAAAGTAACTAGAGATCGTTGCAGAAAACAGATCGCGCTTAAAACGAGTTATTAGTACCGTAATTTTATTTCCCACAAAAAGATTTCAGACAAGGGTATTAATTACCTTTTCTGCAGCATAAAAGCAACTTTTTCTAGTTCTAGTCAAGGCGCAAACCTCATTCAGTAACAATATACCACCGCCTGGAGGAATATCACTGCCATCCACCGCCGAAGAATGGAAGTAGAGATAGCAAATTTAATTATCCACGAAGTTTGTTGGCATGTCGCCTTGGCCGCGCAGGGATTCTTGCGGTACGTGAGTTTACAAAACTTTATAAAAACAGGTGTAATTGACTTTGTAAATAAGTGTCTGAAGAATTTGTGATGAGAATATTTTGGGTCTTAAACAAATTGAACGTAATTGTGCCTAATTTCGCGGTGCGGTCGAGTCGAACGTTAATTTGAGAGTAAATCATATTTTTGAAGTTTTGATTGCCAAAAGTTTTGCAGATTCAAGGAAAATGTAACACAAAAGACAGCAATTTATATTAACTGTATATAAAACAATTTAAACGAAAACTTTGAATATAAATTCATCTAAGAATAAGGACGTTTATAAAACGGTGGTTTCGTTATTATTATTTCATTACTTTACTTTAAAATTATTTATCCAAAAACTGTGTTATAATGTTATCTGTAAAATATAATTCTTGCGGATTGAACATGATATAAATATTAAAAGGAATGTTGCAGGAAAGTAAATTCTTCAATTAAAATATATCACACATTTTTCTTTGCAAACTAATTGACACTGCATTGGTACATTTGGTTTGATTTCTAATTATAAGACGCAGTAAAAGTAAAGTTTTCAACTGAGTATATGAGAGACTTATTATTGATTTTAATTCAGTTTACAAGTAAGGCAGATTTGTCAGTTAAAAGAAACTGGTGAGTGTCATTAGTATAATGTTTTGAGCAACGGTAGACATACAAACAAATGTAAATAAAATTCATCAATATAAACAAAATGAGTAGAAGCTGTAAATTTAATGATAAATATGTTATGATATTTTGAGCACAAAGGACGGGTGTGTAGTAAACAGGTATTTATTTTAGCAAAACAACTTATAATGCGCACCCCACTAAACATGCGAGCATAGTAACAAAGTCCCTAGTGAGGCATGAGTAATGGCAGCACGAGGAATCTTAAACAATGTAAAGGAGGTAGGAAACTACTTATCATTATTTCATATGGCACCGTGCGGGATCTACGCAGTCTTTTGACGGAAAGTATTCTAACAATGTGCTCAATAGAGACACGGTGACATGATAGAACTTTAGAATTACTCATCACGATCAATAAATTGAAGAAGATGACAATGTATTCAAAGGCGAAAGGTGTCTTAAGCGTTTCAATGAAAAGCAAATATGATTTAACGCTGTTGCTTTCCTTCAAAGCAAAATGGCAAGGGTTATTAGGTAAATTAATAGACGTTAGAGTTTAACAAAAAAGAAATGATTATTTGTTTACTCTATTGCACTTTTATTTAAATGGAAATAGTAAAGTTTTAAAACCTGTCTAGCAAAGAGTTGACACCTGTTTTTCAGATATGATTTTATTTGATTTACGCCGTGACTAGATTTGGGTTTGTTTCAGGTTAACGAGATTTGATGTCTGAGACTAAATCGTAGAAAAAAAGTATTTTTAAGAAAGTATATTTTTTTTAGTTTTTAAGAAAGATAGAATGTAAGAAAACACTTTATCTGTATTATCATGTTATATTGTCTTCAGAAAACACATACAAAATATTACAGGCTTAATGTAAGCTAATAACCATAAAATTATAGAGATAAGTAATGGAACAGAACTATTTCCCAATCATATTCACTTTCAGTGTAAAGCGTATTGACTCCTAATAGAGTAGTCAAAAACAAATTGTTTTATATGAACAATGTTATTCAGTAGCTCAACTCTTATTTTTGGAGAGGGAAAGGATAGACGGACGGTGTTAGAAAATTTATGAATAGTTGGCTAGTCGTTTTGAGGATCGGATGAAGGAAATGTTAACATCAGAGAAATCTGTGACATTGAATACAAATTGAATTCATTGATTGCGAAACCAATTTATGAACTCAATAATTCAGATTTTTGTTTTAATAATCAAAAATACATTAGTAAAAGAAAACTATGTTTTAATATTGAAGCACTTTTATTGTAAAGTTTTGTTGATAACTTTTTTTAAATAATAATGATAAGCGCTCCTAAAGATTTTGAAAAGTGTGCTGGAAATTGTCGGGAAAACACTAGAGTCACAAGAGGAGTTCCACATTTTAATAGTATCCGATATATGAGATCTTCAAAATTAAAAAAAATAGTGCATTTGTGGGTTTACACCAGTAGTCACAAACCTTTTTATACCTACAGCCCGTTTTTGCATATTTTTTATAATAAAATTTCCTTACCGCCCACCAACATCGCAATAATTCAATCCAGTGTGAGGATGCAATAAATTCTAGAATATGAAGGAACTTTATTATTTATACTATAGAAAGAGTATTAACATATAAAAGAAATAGTGTGAATTAAAAAATATGAAGTTTATTATCTTTATTTTTTTAATTTAATTTAATGGTTAATGAGAACTATGAGCCTGATGCTGTGAGACTAAATATTAAATGTCTGGTTCAATTTTCGTTAGGAGCATACGAAGGTCTAGTCTTTAGGTTACTTTTAAGCGATTTCTTTGCTTGGTCATAATAATATTAACCGCACTGAGGCCTGATTATACTAGGTAAGTGGTAGGAAAATGTATCAATATATCTTTAACCATTTTCCACATTTTTTGATATAAACAGACATTTTTCTATTTTGCTATAGTTTTCGGGTTTCAGAACTATTGAAATTACTTTTACTCTATTCATCATATGTAAGTTCTAGTAGTTTTTCTTGGTAAGTTACATCAAACTCATCCAAATTTGCAGTAAAAGGATTTATCATCCAATTATATACTTTAAAAATATCTTTTAATCTTTTAAGCAGTTCTTGAAAATAGTCAATCAACTTGTCTTGATATCCTGGATTTTTTATAGTAAGATGTTCTCTCAACCAACTTGGCTTCATCGTTTCGTTGGAGAGAGTCTTCTGGCGTAGTAAACACACTGGAAGCAGTTTATTTTGTGGTGATTCGAAGAAGCCCATCTGCATGTATTTCGGTGAATAGGCACGAGCGTCTTTCTTCTTTTCTGATACACTATTTTACACAATTTATTTAATACACGTTTACTCTCACAAATCTTAGTAGGTACTGTGTTTACAAACAAACAAGTCAAAAGTCGAACGGTAGGGCAGAACGGGACAAGCATTTTGTTTTACTCGGATAGGTACAAGCGAAAAGGTAGAGAACAGAACAATTCCATCCCTATACACCCATATTGTCAGCCGTCAGGTTAGTGTAGGGAATTGCATTCAAAAAATTTTCAAGTAAACTTGGACACCGCTCACCATGGACACGTTAATCGCCCACTAGTGTGCAGTACGGACCAGATTGACGACTAGTGGTTTAAACGTAATGTCTTTTAAATTTACAAATATCTTGCGGTTATTTTTTATGAGAGTTAAATTATAAATATAATGGTTAATTGAGATAAATTTAATGATAATAGTAATGTTTATTATCTTCGTAGAGCCATACAGTAAATATTGTGCTTAGAGTATGAAAAATATTTTCAATGCTAAAAATATGTTTATGAAAGTTTTCACTCACAAATGAAAGAAAAAAAATACCAGCTGCCGCATTTCTCTCAATTACGCATAAGTATGTACATGTGCGCTTTAAGTTGAGACCCATTTTTTATTATGCGCACGAAATGTTTTTCAACGACACTGTATTCAAAGGGGCGAAATCTTCTATTTTTAAAATAAAAAAAAACACCAATTTATTTTTGGTTAACATTAAATTCAATATTAAAGTGATCGTTAATCTTCTAATGCCAGTAAATTATGTAACATAATCTTTAAAAAAAATAAAGTAGTTTTTCTCCATTACTCTGTGTAATTTTTTTGGTATTCAAAAAATGACAAGTATTGCGACGAGAGTTTGAAAACTTTCCATTATTTCGAAATCCTCTCTCAACGGAATAATTAAGTTTCACAAAATTACTTACATAATGGTAAGTGAAAATGGAAAATTATGAGCTGAGAGCTTGAGAAGTTCAAAATAAAAGCATCCATAAGTAGAAATGCTCAAATTTATTTTATTCATGCATTTACACGGTTAAATTGCTACTTTTTAACAATTATGGTTGAATTGGTTCTTTCAGTATTCAGTAAATGAACATAAATATTGTAATTTTCTGTGTTCCCTACGTGCAGTACACTCCTAATGGAGATTTTTAAAAAAGATAACTAGCTGTAAATCATTCACTCAAGTTTTCTATTCAGATAAGGTAACGAAAGAAGGGTGGAATTCGGAAAAAAAATCATGAAATTACTGTACGTTGTGACTCAAAAAATGACGACCATTATTTTTTGGAGCGGGACTTTTATTTTTAAAAAAGAACTATCTCAATGAGAAATATTTTAAAAAAAATGATATGAAAGGTTGGATATAAAAATATAACGCTAAATATTGTTTACGATTTTAATACTTGTGATAAAGCAGTAAACGGTTTAAGTTTAAAGCAGTTGCAGCGAGTGGTACATCGTAAAAACTCCAGTATCTATACATAAAGACTAATATAATATACGTAGACCTCAGCCGGATGTTTGGCCAATTAAAAGCATGTCTTGTAGGCGAGTGGCGGGAAAAGTTTTGTGAGATCCTTGCCCCGTAACTTTTAATGGAGTCAGCCCCAAGTGTCCCTCCAATGCCTTGAAAAAGTTTTTTTCTGCGGAAAATGGAAAAAAAATATATTACGAAATGCTCCCGGCGGCAACTGTGGCGAAAAAACTCACCCGTAATAATTTATTTCAGGAAGACTGAAGACCGTTTATGCGGAAATGATACTGAATATTTTTTTCATTTAATTGCAAACGAACTTGAACATTGTATTTTTTATAAGGGAGGAAAAGTTGAATTTGTGAAGAAAATTTTATAAAGTTCATATGAATTGTCAAATCTTTTTTGTACTTCAACATAATGACAACAAAAACTATGTAAAGCACAGGCAAAACAATTTTTATTTAAGCACCATGATCGGTTTCGCTCGCTTAGTGAGCATTTTCAATTGAATTTTCGTAGTGTCGTATATTTTCTATAAATAGCAATTATTTTATTGATTCACAGATTCTTTCTAATATTATTTGTATACAAATTTACATTCGTCAGTGTTTTAGTGGTTGTGTTATGGTGAGAAATAAATTCATGTTTTTTATATTGAAACCATCGTTTGTTAATTATGTTATAAACTTAGATAACTATACTATATTCAAAGACATTTTCTAGTAAATATAGATGAAAAAATATACCAACGAATATTCATTGTTATTTAAAAAATCAAAGCATGTAGTTGATATTCTCTTGTTTAAATACAGAAATAATGATTTAAAGTATTTTTAAGTAATAGTCTACAGACATTTTTACGAATGTATTTGTTCTATTTTATTTCCTATAACCATTTCTGCTCCCAATGTGGATCATATATGTACTTTTTAAGCAGCGCAAGCAAAATTAAACAATTCAACAGAAGTTGTCTTACAACGACTGGCCGATAGTCAGTAACTTGTTTTCTGATAGAAAGATGAAGCTAGGAAAAAAATGATATTTAGCATATCACTCTCGTTACACGTTGATTTAAGCTTATCATAAAGTTACAAAAATATTTACATTGGTATTTAGTGTATTGTTATGAAAAAGCAATCAGAAAACGTAACCCCAATATAAATTTAAGTGAAATATTGCCTTTTTATAATTAAATGTTTTATTTGCATGCAAACTATTTACGTTTTTAATTGAATTATGAAATCTCTTTCTTTAACTAACGGTATAATATCAAAGTCTAGATTTTAAGCTGGTCTTCAAAAAAGATTTCATTTATCAACTGGTAAACATTATTTGACAGTAAGTTGTAAAATTTTATCTATTTACTATAGATAATAGATCCATTACAACGTGCCCGTCTCTCAATTTTTTTATATTTTAAAATATTGTTCAATTTAAACGATATTGGTGATTCTAACCATTCTTAACATTTAATTTTAAATCGATTTAAAAGTTCTCATTTTCGTGATAATTATTGTTTTAAAACACAAATTTTTGGTGTCGTATGTAAATAATAGTCTATAGACGTCTACGACACTCATGCTACGAGTGGGGATTAACAATAAACGCCATCGGTGGAGAGACGAGTGTAGCGTGCCTCGGAAACAACAAACACAGTGCCCCATGACATATGCTAATGTTCTTTGATTGATGATTCAAAACTGTTTCTCTATACGGTAAAACCAGGTTCGCACAATATGTAGGGGATTTAAAAACAAAGAACTTGCGAAATTTCTTCAATGTAATGCTAAGTGTTCCCTCGTCAAACAGTGGTGAGATTAATTATGATTTAATTTATTAGCCATAGACTAGAGAGTGTATGTATTGGCGCCTTTGTTATTTTAAATCTAGAACGTCTCTAACCATTATTATCTGAGATTTAAAATAAATAGATATACAAATGCGAAAAACTTCAATTACACTGCTAATATTTTTTTACTATGTTCGATCCCAATGTGGAGCATATGGCCTCGTAATCGAGGTATCTCAACAGAAGTTTTCTATGAGAACTGCTTGTTGCTCAGTTGCTCAACCTCTCTTTTTTCGAAGAGATTTGGAATTGAAGGATAGGGCTAGGACAGTACTAGTGGTTAGCTAATCGCTCTCGCTACGCCCCGTTTTTAAGTATCGGATGGGTGGGAATCCTAATATTTTCTAGGCGTTATTTTGCCAGATCTTTTTCCAGATGTTGCTTGTTTTTTATAAAACAACTTAAAAAAACAACAGTAGTAATTATATTAAATATAACTAAACACGTTTCAATAAGTAAAATTTCATTATGCCTATGTTTTTATAAATAAGTATAATAATATTATTATGCACAGACTAATTGACTGAAGCATATTTACGATGCCGTGATATTGAAATAGCAATACAACTTATTCAATAATTCTTGTGAACTTAATACTTTGCTACGTTTTTGTATTTTTTACAATAGAGCTCTACAAAGTCAATTAAATCAATAAACTGTCATATTGTAACTAAAAAAAAATTTCAACTGATTATATTTTAACCATAGATACAGTTAAAAATTTATACAGTAACCTTTGTTCGTAAAGGATGAATAAATAATTCATTATAGATATGTTTATTTATTTTACTGCTGAATTCATATCATTGAAGAAAGAATGATATAAAAAGTAACCTGCAAACAATAAGTAGGTTCTCTACGCCTGCTTTTTAATATAGCTGCCTGCTGTCAGTCAAAGGGTAATAGGAAAGGTGTTTCGAGCGCGATGACTGTACATTTCCTACACGTCAATTTTATTCTTTGCCAATTCGTATTGATTTAATAATATGGAACAGAAGAGAATTTTATTATTTGATTGACTTTTATGATTTTATTTGATTTCAGACATTCCGTTATTTACCATTATATTTAAGATACAATGAAAATAATTCTTTATTTCAAGAAAGAATGTTCGAATTCGTTCAATTATGTCAGATCAAACTTTGAGATAGATTGTTTTTTAAAATTTATAAATTTGTGTTCAAAAGAATAGGGTTTTTCAATGATTTTATTCTTTTCTATTATACATAATTCTGAAATATTAGTGTAATTAGAAAGATTCGTTGACAACTTTTAAGCCACGTTTACTCCTAATCTGGACCATATGGACTCAACAGAAAAAGAATGCAACAGAAAAAAAATGATTTCTCTATCGATTTATGTATTTCTGTGCAAATACATGTATACTTGCGACATCCAAAATTATCTCCCACCTCATCATACCAACAGTTTGTAGGAAGAGCGATTAGTTAACCAGTAGTCCTGCCCCAGCCCTATCTTTCTATTCTTACTCTCTTCGTAAAATAGGGGTTGAGTAATTGAGTATCAAGCAGTTGTAGAAAATTTTCTGTTAAGATACCTACATAAGGAATCTTTATGTTCCATATCGAGAACGTACATTGTTAAAAAATGTATAGTCTAAGCGGAATAGATTAATTATTAAAATCGATTAATTATATTTTTTTAAATTTAATTGCTTATAAATAAAAGTATATTTTGGACCGAAAAAAATCATTATAATAATTTCATTTTTGTTCGAGTATCTGTCAGTTTAGAATATTTAAAATTTTTGAAGAATTTGAAGTAGTATGACTTTTAATTTATTTATTTTCCTGTAGAATACTTTTTCATATAAGTTAATGGAAAAATTAAGATAAAATAACTACCATAATTTACGTGTTTTATTAAGTTGGAAGTAAGTATTATAAACTTTGAAAATATTTAATATTGTCGAAGGACGAACAGTCGTTAGGTTGTTTGAATTTTATTAAAATAATGTAGATATGGTAACCGTAGCACGACACACAAAGCTTAGAGATGTGAAATCTAACGATACATTTTCCAATCTGAGTCGACAGTATTGAAAAAATAAAAATGTGAGGACGCCTCTTTCACGTGCGAGCGTCATAATATTTTATATTATTATTTTCATCACGGTTCTGTGATATGAGAACAGAAATTCACTCAAACGAAACGAAAATACTGTAATTTCATCGCAATTCATAAAACACAAAACATAATGAATGTTAGCCAGAAATGTAATAGAAGAAACGTATTAGCAAGTCAAATTTATTCGATATTTCAGTTTAAATCAGTTCTAAATCTGCTACCATTTTTGGTATAGATTAGGTATTTTCGATTTGTTAGTAAGATTTTTGGAAGAACTGATAATTTCATACAATACAAAAAAATCTAGAATATCCGCATGTGTGTACGAATGGGAGTTGAAATAAACTTCCAGATCGTAGTACTGGGTTATATATAGAAATACTTGATGGAATAATGCATTCAGTTTCCGATATACATTTTTGAATTGTACAGATATGTTTATCAAATGAATCATTTCATTTTATCTTATTCTTATCTGTTACAACGTTAAATGATGTTTTTAGAAATAGATTTTTACACATACATATTTCACATGGAAATTAGAATTGAAATTGTATAGTGAAAAAGATTCATATAGATTTAAAGATGGTTGACTAGGTATATTTTCCAATTAGTGGCTAAGTGGTATCCTGTCAAAGATTTGAATACTTTTATTATATCCATACCTCAGAGGCTAATAGCCTTACGTCCAAAAATAGTGAAATTGAGTTATAAATATCACATTATTTGGAATCGTAAGATCTATAGATGGGTAAATAAAACTTTCGCTTATGTGACCTGGTTACCAAAAAACCCTATTCAAAATAAGTCCGATGTCCATTTCAGAAACACGTTTTTGCTCCTTCTATAAAGTTAAAATGAACATACGACTATTTGCCTCTCAGGTACAGAAATATTATCTACTATGTATTGGTTTTATATTAATATCTGAAAACAGGCACTTATTGTCACTATTTTATTTTTCACTATCCATTATATGTATTATATTGTATTATTATTACATATTATGTCCTATAAAGCATGTATTCCTTTTGCCCCAGCAAGGCGGCTTGGCATTTATTTCACTGATATTATATAATTTGCCTGTATTCTCTTGAAATAGATTAATAAAGAAATCAATAAACACGTGCAAGTTGGCGATGTTTTCATTTCTTGCTATTCACGGAGAGAACGATTATTATCATTTTCACTCCCCTAAAAAATAGATTTAGTGATTGACTTACTATCAGCTTTAGCAGAAATCCGACTATTGACCTACTATGTTATTCCACACGGTTTAAGTTGACAGCTAAAAAAATAATCATTATAAAACGTACGAATTATTTGAAGTACTACGAAATTTTAATTCTTTACTCAAGTAAAAATGTTTTCTAAATCAGTTCAAATAAAAATGTTGAAATATCATTTGTTTCAAACATACGTAATTTTTGTATTTCTCATTCCACAATAATTTATTTCATGATTTATTCAATATGAATTTCACTTGAGGTCCTCATATTTTATAGCATGTCCATTTCGATAGATATACATTAAAGATGTTTTTATAAGTAAGAATCGCTATGATATTGGGTTGTGAAATTTCCACGGTACGTGTTTCTATACCCGTAGTCACATTTACATCGCACGTCAATGCCGACGAAGAAATATTGAAAAAGTGACATGAACCCGATAATGTATTCTGTAAAATGTACGCTGACTGATAAGAGGTGGACTATAAACTAGTGGTTAAATAACATGTAGGCAAGAAGACATACTTGTGAGCATGATAATGATTTCAGAGAATGATAAAGACAAGAATTTGTGAGAACGATAAAGACAAACCGAATGATTATAAAAATAAATTTCTTAAATGGATTTCAAAGTACACAAACATTTTAATTTATGAAGAAAAACTCTCATACGAAATTACCAAAGAAATATCGCATTATTTATTTATTAATCTATTTAACGTTTTTTGCACTGGTCGCCGAATTTTTTTACATTGTTAGTCGTATTTTTCTAATTATTTAAATTAAACGGCATGTAATGATACAACTTGTTGCAATACTGTTCAATTATTAGCGTATATTATTTAATCACTTTTAAGGTGTTAACTGTCAATTCTTGGTGGAAAGACATTATATTTTAAAAAATAAAAAATAATTCATTTGTACTACTTCCACATATTTATAATGATAAGGACCGGTTTCGCGCATCACGAGTATTATCAACTGATAAAAATACAAACACAACAGGCTTATTTATATAAAATTGAGTGTAAAAATGAAGGTATATAAAACCGATGGTTCACGAACTAAGACAAGAAGATACTGATTAGTAAACAAATTATACATAAATCAAATAAAAGAGTCTACAATTAAAATGTTATGGACCTCTAGCAAATCAATAACTACTTACCTGAAATCACAAATATAGCTACATTAAAGGTCCATTTAGCTGAGCAAAATTTTTTAATGACATTACTAATGCAATAAGCAATAATGAATCAGGAAAATTATAAGAAAACATTAGTGAACCATTTAAAAACAATCAAATATTAAGTATGTAATTAATATTAACAATGAACAGCCATTTTAAGTGGAGAAAGCAGAGCAGCTATGAGTATCCATTAAATTCTTAATATCTGAAAAACAAAAATTACAGAGACAGAATCAATTCTTACAAGTTAAAAATAGCCTTACAGGTATAATATAAATTAATGAATTGGATATAACAAAGGGGAATTGCTTTTGCTGAAAAATTTTTTTTTCAGCTAAATAGACTTTTAATGTAGTTATATTTGTGATTTCAGATTAGTATTTATTGATTTGCAAGAGGTCCATAGCATTTTAATTGTAGACTTTTTTATTTGATTTACGTATATTTTTTTTGCTAATCAGTATTTTCTTGTTTTAGTTCATGAACCATCAGTTTTATATACCTTCATTTTTACACTAAATTTTATATAAATAAGCCTATTATGTTTGTATTTTTATCAGTTGATAATGCTTGTGATGAGCGAAACCCGTCCTGATCATTATTCACATGTGGAAGTAGTACAAATGAATTGTGTTTTATTTTTTTAAAAAAAAGTATATTTTTTAAAAAAGTATATTTTTAAGTACCCCCCCATTGGGAGTATAAATATTTGTCTGTCTTGCTAATTGTATTCTAAGCATCTTAATAGAATGGCACCAATTTCGGAACATATGTTTCTAGAATCTTACTGGATAACCTGAGTTGCTTTATAAGATTACATATCTTTATTACTCTAGTTATTGATTAATTAAATCAGGTTGTGATTTTTCTTCATATTATGCAAATATATTCACGCTGACATAACAAAAGAGATATAGAATCATTGGGTACTTCACAGTTAGCGGCATATGAAACGCAACACATACAGCGCTAGATGTGTAAGTTCGTCTTATTAAAAAAAACTAGAAATAAATCATATATTTCGGAAAATCAAAGTAATGTTCAAAACTAACTGATTTGAACACTCATTTATCATGAAATGGTCTATACTTACACCTGCCCTGGTGTCGATGTTTCTACATGTATGTTTTAAGAAGGGTGGCATCTATCTTTCCTATGCGAATACGAAGTACACTTAACTAAATTGAAGCTTCGTCAAAACATAAATCCTCGTGTTCGAGATTGACAACATGTGACATGTGTGTCAGAGAAAATAATACACATATCATAGATAGCTTCATTGGATGAATTTAATCAGCGATTACGGTCACAATATATAATGAGTAATTAATTTAATACTAATGTTGCTTAAGCACAATCGGGTGATTCCAACAATCAATGTTTTTCCAATGGTTAAGATTATTTTGAATTGATTTTGAAATATATGTAAACAAAATATATTGATATGTCTTCATAATCAAAAACATCTTTGTTATTTATTTTTACTTAATATTGGTGAAATATGCCATTACTATAGGGAACAAGGATCGGTGAAAATTAACCAAGAACCTTATAGCCTTTTTATATACTTGATAGAGCCCATTGATATTTATTGTTTTTAGATAAAGGTGTTAACCGTCAATTCTTAGTTGAAAGGCATTATACTTTATTATACGTCGGCGTTCGTGGCGCAGTTGGTTTCGTCACTGGCTACGGTTACGGATGTCTCGGGTTCAATTCCCGGTGCGGACGGTTTTCATAGATTGATCTTTCAATCGATTTATGGATTTCTGTTCGTAGTCTGAGTCCTCCCTCCCACCTATCCCATCCTCACGGGGCGTAACGAGTGCGATTAGCTAACCACTAGTCCTGTCATAGCCCTATCCTTCTATCCCTACTCTCTTCGAAAAAGAAAAGAGAGGTTGAGCAACTGAGTGACAAGCAGTTCTCGTAGAAAAAAATCTGTCAAGATACCTCCATTAGGAGAACATATGCTCCACATTGGGAGCGGACATGAAAAAAAAAAAATACTTTATTAATGAAACGGATATAACAAAGGTGAAGACGAGAAAATAATTTGGTCATTCAATCATTTAGGGATCATTTTCAATTTGTTCATTAAGTAGTTCATAACATTGATGTAGAATTTTCCTATTTGCTATTTCTGTTAATAAATATTTTTGAATACGTTTGAAACACACTTTATTTTTCTCACATAATTGTATTTTACTGTGGCTTAATTTTGAATTTTGGATTAGTAATTATTTATTTGTAAGAAGTCATTAACATTTTAATTGTAGAATATTAAATTTTGTTTACATATAATTTGTTTGATTATTTGTAACTTCTTGTCATAGCTCTGAAACCAATTTTTTAATATAACTTGTAGTTATTAACACACATTTTCATATAAATAGCCTAGTCAAAATTTGTATTTTATCAATTTATAATGCTCGAAATGAGCGAAATCGGTTCTACAAAAATGGACGTAGTAGAAAACAAATTGTGCTTTAAAAAAAATGAACTTAGCCATTTTAAGAGCATTGGTAGCTTATACCAACAATATACTATTTTCACATATTTGCCTTACAATAAGTAAAATATAAACTAGAAATGGTATAATGTTAATGAATTGAAACGTGGAAAGGCATTTATTCATTATAAACGATAAATAAAATTGACTAAACGTTTTTTCGCACACCTTTCGCGCGAGTTAAAATTGGTTGAAAGCATTTGAAAGTTAAATTAGGGAAGCTTCAACACAACTTTTAAATGGTTATGAAATTATCATTGACATATTATCAGAAAAGAAAAACTTTTAATACATTTGAAGTTTTAATTATATCCCAATAATTTTAAATGATTTTAATAAAATTAATTATCTAATTTGCGCCAAAAGATGAAATATAGATCTTTTAATATTTAAAAAATTGGAGAAATTTTCAGGCCTGACTATGGACTATCAACACTAGGATAATATTGTCGGTATTGTGCGAGAAGGTGTTAGGTCAAAAAACGTTTTGACATAATTTACTTTTAAGATATCATATTATCTAAACACCCATGTCCAATAATTCAAAATATCATCTTGTAGATTTTGAACCCAAGCCCTTCTGATTGTATATTGATAGTAGGTCATCAGGTGAAAAAGGTAAATGAGTATTTCTTACATAACTACGCCTAAAATATCGTACATTACGTAATATTATTTATTAAAAAATGTAATTTTCTCAGCCGATAAGGAAAGAGAAAACAAAGAAATGTACAATTATAAAAATAAATGCTGCAACATTTTATATAGTTCTTATCCTATGTGAGAGTGCAGCATTATGGATGCAGAACACCATTGAAGCACTGGTTTGGAAGAACTGATATAAAATGCAACTTCGTCTGGATTTTACATTTGCACAAAAATGCCTCCCTCCATGCGTGTTTATTTGCCACGGTATAGGTAACAAAACAAAATGCCATATCGCGACAAATGCAGATAATAATAGTAAAATAACCAATGGCGGGCGGCAAATTTTGAAATCAATGATTCTTTCAAAAGTAAACATTATGCCCCGAAAAAAATGTTTCATAGAGCAGTGGTTGACAACCATTCCGTCCTCACACGAATCCAATAGACCACGCTGACTTGATAGCAATCAAAGCCAACTTCACGGCATTTGGATATTGCTGCTAATTTATTTTGGGATTGCAATCCTCGATTCTTCAATAGAGACAATAAACTCGTTTAAAATGAAGAGCTCTCAGTATAGATTAAACACATGATATTTATTATTAACCTGACTTAAATGGGTGAGCTAGTTACACTTATTTTTGTATATTTTCTTTTCTATTTTCTCAATTACACTGGTAAAAAATCAGTCCCGCCAAGCTCTGCTCCGGCCATGAACGTAAGGGGTAGGCGAATTTTTTTTATCGATAGGGTTGTGGAACATTAGGTGCACATACGCAACGAGTATTAGTAGGAAAACCAACTTTCTTTCACTAAAACAAGAACCCCGAATAGCTGGCTAATGACAAAAGGCACTTGATCTAAGTTTTTGCTGGATGAGGGAGTTATTAGTGTAAAATCAAAACCCCATCTTTTATTCGAAACACTTCAAATTAGGTGGCAGTGCACCCATACATAGTCATGAGTGACCAATGCACTCGATTGTAAATCTTCTCAAGCAAAACAGTATACGTCTTGAATGAATGAATATATAATATTTGAGGCATCGAAGTATATGCAGAACTGTAATAGAATTGTTAACTTAAGTTTGAAAACGATAATAAAATCAATTGAAAAGAAAAATAAAGAAGTGGTAAATTAAAATATGTAAATTCTAACTAATTTTTCTGGTTGCTTTAATAACTAATAATAATAAACAACACATATTTATCAGTTTCAAATGTCAAATATTTTATTAAAAATGTAATTTTTGATGAAAAATATGTGGTCTATCTGTGAAAAGTAAAATTCATACCTGTGTAGCGAAAAATAAATAATAACGTCTTTCCGCGAATTCAGTTCGCATTTTCAATCTGTAAAACTCAACTAGTGTAAATATTTTCACAATGGGAATTGTTGCAGAGCCGGAGCGATGAATAATCCTGCCGCCTGCCGCTTTCTCTCGGGAACAAAATAGCGCTCACCGTGCGACGAGTTAATAACAAAGGTATTAATACTAACACTTTCGTGCTTTTCGAATTTCCATTCTGCTTTGAGGCGAGTGATTTTTGGAGTAATATTTCGTTCGATCACACAAACTTTTTATCAATTACTTGAACACAATTACAAGGAGAATTATTTCAATAATCTCCATTTTTTTCGCCAGCTGTTCTATAATATTAAATCATCTTCTGCAAAAGTAGTATTTGGTGATTTTTTCAATAAATAACTTAAAATTTGTGTATTCAGTTGACAATATTCGTAAACTAAAATTGAACATGAAAAAGACGTACGAATCTTATATATGTAAGAAAAAATTAAAGCCATTTGCAAGATGAAATAATAAATGTATTAACCCTTCGCTCAACAAAATATTAGATGAGAAGAAAGCTTAGTAATAAAACCGGCAATTAGTGGAGCGTTCGCTTAGTAGTACATATTATAAACGTTATCAGCTAATAATTTAAGTACATATTTGAATGGTTCAGGAATATATAATAGTTATGAGGCAAATGAATAAATGATTGAATCGTGTTCCATTTCTACATTATCTTTTTCCATCATATTTGCAAAACAGAAAGAAAACTCTTTCAAAAATAGCTTTGATTAAGAGAAAAAATTTACTATGCATTGCATATCATCAGCGTAAAACCTTCATATGAAGTTTTGGGGATATTTTATGATGGTTCACTGCAAAAATGACAATTTGTTTAAATACAGAATATTATAGGTCGTTTTTGCCTCCTGGGCGCCATTTGAGATTAATTATTTTTATAATAGGTATTGTCTCTTCTCATGAAGATGGGCTTAGCTCATTGTGATTATTTTTTTTTCGGAATTACGCAATAAAAACAATTCCAGAAACAACGTTTTTTGACATATATTTTTTGTATACGAGGAAGGAGCAAAAAATCACAACGCATTTATAAAATCGCTCATTGGTATTATTAGTGTAAATTTATGATTTTTTATAACTCTGAGGTAAATATAATAAATAAAGTCATTGGTATAGAACAATTAAAATAGCAATCTTGAAAATGCGACGCTGAAGTTTTAAGCGGAATTTGTGAGGTAAGATTACAAAGTTTTATAAATCAATAAAAGCATCAAGGTGCCTTCTTCGAGATAATTAAATTATTGAATATTCTTTTGAAAACTTTGACTCCCCGTCAGGACAATTTCTTCTTTAATAAGACATGGCCACAGCTTCCCTCGTTTTTAACAAAAAGTTTTCTTTCAAATAAGCTCCACTAAGACTTTGTCAATAGATAGAGGAAAGCCTCTCATTAGTTTGAGTGCTTATGAATGTATTCGTAAAGCTTCATTATATATATGATTTGCTAACATATATTATCAAAGATGTCTTTAAAATATAACGCATAGGTAAATATCTCTTCTTAGAAATTAATTATCTGTATTATTGCGTGTTATCGATATTTTTGATTATATATTAGAATTGTTAGGAGTAAGAATATTTTTTAACCAAAATATCTGTGCTGAATAAGAATTAAATAAGTGCATGTGAGCTATATTTTTTAGTATTTAGTATGGGATTCCATATATATATTTTTTTATTAACAAATTCAACATCTCAATAGAATTTTAACTATAAGTGAACGTAAGTCAGTTGCTCAATCTATCTCTACTGAAAAGATAAGGAAAAAAGGTTGAGGATCTTTGAATTGTGGATGCAAATCCATAAATCGAAAAATCAATATGTTTTTTCGGGTATTTGAATACTTGATCACGCAAGTAGCACAAAAGACCCTCAGCATTAACCACTCAGCTACTGGGAAAATAATATACTTTTATCTATACATATTTTCTATCAACATACCTTAATAATAACATTCTAGAATTATTAATCGTCAATTTAAAGTACAAATATGGTGACTTTGTGTCTCTTTAAAGTAAAAAACGATTAAGTACACAAACAATGTGCTTTTGACATCCGAGTTGCATTAAATAAAGAGCGCAGCACTGCTCGGGCATTCTTTCTTTGTACTTCACTCGAAACAGTGAAACCCTCTTAAGGGTTATAAACAAAACCGAGGGAGTCATTTCTGAATTCCGGCAAAGTGATACGACAGCAAGTTCCAGGAGAGGCTTGCGGCATCCGTGAACGTTGTTTCAGTGCCCCGAGTGCATATCCGGGATGCCGCGTCTTCATTATGCGAATGCGATCCGTAAAAGACGTACGCTCACAATGGCGTCGGTGAACGTTTGTCGGCATTAAATAAACAAAAAGCTCACTTTCCCGCAAGCCGCATAAAAGCTCAAAGAGGGAGGTACACCTTTTGTGTTGTGCTTTGAGTCGCGTACCGGCTGCAGTCTTCAAAAACCTGCCTGTGCCGAAATGGTCCGGAAAAAAAACACCCCAATACGAACTGTGTAAACCGTCCTTGCAATAGTAGAGTGTGTTTGCTAATTCCGTCACTACCGATACTTTACGACCTTTTTTGTTTGTTTGAATGAAAAAAATGTATGGCTTTCGTTTTGTTTTGAAATATGGCATCCTGGACTAAAACCTATTGCGGAAAATCCTCAAATAACAAAAAAAATCATTAATGGTCAGTAGAATATTATTATAAAGTTATTAGTTTAAACTATTATATAATAAAAAAAAAACATAACTTACGAACCAAATCATATAACGGCTCTTATTATAAAAATTAGCCTACTTCTTTTCTTTCCATATTAGCTCCCTGTGTGGAGCATATGGCTACCACGCGGCGTCTTTATGAATCCCAGTCACCCGCCAATCGCTTTGCTTCCTCCCATGACACGCCAGAGTCCCTCAGCTCCGCCGAGTACATCCTATGGATAGTACCTGATGGTCTCCTAGGACGCCAGAATCCCACAGGCCGGAAGAAGAGGCAAGCAGGATTGAGGCTTTACGGAGGCTTCCGTAGCATGTGACCCAGCCAGTTCCATCGTCTCTCCATAACCGCTGATGTGACAGGGTGTTGCCTGGTCCGTTCCCTAATCTCCGAATTCCTCACGAAGTCAAACCACTTCACTCCCAATATCCGACGCAAGCATCTATTCTCGAAGCTCAGCATACGGTTTTTTTTGAGACTTAGTCAGGTGCCATGATTCGCTACCGTAAAGCAGCACAGGTAGAATGCGAGCGTTGAACAAATAGCATTTGGTTTTGATCGTGTTCAGCTGCGTGTCCCAGACGGTCTGCATTGAGTTAAATGCACCCCCGGCTATACTTAATCGGATAGCGAGCTTCTTCTTTGTGTTACCGTCTTCTGGGATGTGTACACCGAGGTATATGAAGCTGTCAACCTACCTGATAGTCTGTCCCGCGCTAGTCAGGGCCCTATCAGAGTCATTACAACCATGGTTACACATCACATTGGTCTTACTTAAATTAAGCTTCTAATTAGCCTACAATGGATCATAGTAAATTAGTTTTTAATTATCGTTCAACATAAAACGTTATTCATTTTTATTACATACACGTTAATTTGATTGAAAACCTAAATGACAGAAACTAAAAAATGTTATTTCTCTCGTGCGTGTTTTATTGATTACCCAGAAATGTACTGTGTCCAGTTTTTTTAATATTGCATTGTAGTTGATACAAACGTAAAACTGAAACATTCTATGCCACGCAACAAAGAGAGTTGATCCAGGGTGAAATGTTTAATTAATTCCCTTGGAATGATACACCGTAATCGAAAAAAAACAAAATTTATCCAGTATTATCACATGGCGTGCCTATTGAGTGAATACATAATTCTTTTCTAAATTAGTACTACTTTAACTTCGTGTATTTCTATAACTGTAATTTATTATTTACAATTTTATTAATGACAGATTAAAGGTTATTTTTCTATAAATATTTTTATAAAACCTGTAAGTTTTTTTTCTGTGTACTTACCATAGCTAAATCGTATGTCGTTTACGCTTGATCCTATTTCTTTATTACGTATACCATCTGCAAAAATTAATGAAACAGTTTTTCTGTTACCATGTCCTTTCCCAATGTGTAGCATATAAACTCCTAATTAAGCTTATCTCAGCAGAAGTTTTCTTACAAGATTGGCTGCTTGTTACTTATTCGCTCAACCACTCTATTTTTTAAATAGAGTAAGAATGAGGCTGAAACGTAACTAGTGGTTGGCTAAACACTCTCACTTCACCCTGTTATTAGGATCGAATGAGTGGAAGTAAATTTAGACATTGCATACATAGTGCCATTGATCAAAAATTTATAAATCGATTGAAAAATCAACGTGAACTCTGCAATCTAAGCCAATGACTGTGACCTTTCGGCCACACGCCCAACAACGACAACTACATGATTTAAATACTGCTAACAGCCATTAGAGGTTAATACCTCAATATTTCTTACATAACAGATTGACAACCAATGCAATATAGAAAATTGATATTTTCAGCAACATTCATTTTGACAAATTAAAAGCATTGCATATCTTACACTTTTATTCTGAAGAGCTTCAAGCTTTGATAATTACGATATATTTAAAATTAATCAATACAATTTTAAAATGAAAAGAATTCCCAAAATTGTCTAAAGCAATATATTACTGCCAATCATAATCTTGGACGAATTGTAAATTAAAAATACTTATGTTACCATAATAAATTAAACATTGTTTACTTCAAAGTGGGAAGAAATTTTTCAATATAATGAAAAAAACTATTGCATAAGTAATTTATATTTAGGATTTGGAATTGTGGTCGCTCAGATTGTGTCGGTTAAAAATATTTGGAAGTTGGTGTATTTATTAACAAATCCCTGCTAAAAGTACAATCAGACAGCTCTTTATGACATTACTTATCATCAGTTTAATTAGTAGTGACTTATTGGTTTTTATTTTGGTCTTAATTCGAAACACTGAAATGATTGGTCGAACGGTTTCATAAATACTTACTGTGCATGGACGTGTGTTCGGCTTTATAAAGACAATACGAATAAATGAATAAAAAAATGGCGGGTGTATTTTTACAGGTCAGCACACTGGACGTTCCGCTGTGATTGGATTTCCCATTCGGACGTTATGGCTAATTGCCTACAGCTGCTAAAAGCGTTTCGGCAATAAGCTCGGCTATAATTATTATTAAAAGCATCATTTTAATATTGTATTGTAGAATACAACATGCGAGAAGTCTGAAGAAAAATGGGTCAATTTTGAACGTGTTGGTATTTTTATGAACGCTCAAATTATTCGAATTTTACGAGCTCAACGTAGAAAGTCCCACTATACACATATAATATTTATAAATGGATTTGTGATGTGATTTAACAGAAATTGTGGTTCACTAATAGCTTTCTCAAATAATTACAATAAAATAAATAATTGTCTCGATGTATCTGTCGGTCTGTGATGCAAAGTACGACGTTGCACTTGTCCACGATGCTCAGACAAAAAGTGTGTGAGTGTATACTATATAGCAGAAAATGCTTGATAAATATTTATGTTTGTATGTCTGTTGGTCACGGAAACTCCTCCCAAGTGGTGTACAGTAGCGTCGTGAAATTTTCACGTCATTCTGACTGGTATTTTCAATTCTTAACATTTTTATTAATTGAAAGACTAGATTTTCTGGATGTTATAAGAGGTGCGATTCACTATGATATTTTTAAAATTCAACTTTCAACATTAGCTTGCATCAAAATAACGCCAAAATTTAAATCTTTGGCCCCTCTATCTCAGGAAAATCTGGATAGTAAATACTTGCACATATATATATATATATATACATATATGTGTAGGTGGGAATGTTGACAGGTGATACTGCTACTTGGTGTATAATATTACTAGAATGTGAATAAAAATATCAAAGAAATCAATACACATTATTTTATGATTTAAATTGTGCCTGTCATACCAAACGAATGACACCATTCTAGGGCCATTGCCATTTTTAATGGTTCAATACCCGATTGTAAACATCTATTTTTAGATTTTCATTCAATGGCATGCATTTTGAGGTGTATTCATTCTTAAAACGTAACGAAGAACAAGTGATGAACTCTTTCCAAACTTCATTCTGGATGAAAATATGAGAGACAAAGGTTGGTTTCAAATAAATTACATCGGGAGTGGACATGGCCATATATTAATATTTTTGCCAAAGTCTTGGTTTTGTATTAAGCACCTTCCGTTTAATTTATTAACTGAGCAAATTCATACTGACCAGTGAATACAGACAATAATTTGTAATACTTCCTAACCATTTCCATATATTAATGTAACATGATTTAATTTACTTATCAACATTTTTATTTTATCAAGACTCATAAATGCAGGCTTCGTTATTAAACCAAATAACAATTTATACATTTATTTCATGAATTTATCCTAGAAATTGGCATAGCGTCATATTTATATTATGATTAAATGTCACAATTAAAAAGCTTACTTAAATTATGGGCATTGTTTTAGCTCTGCTGTCATAATAAATAAATCTTGTTAAATATAAAATGATGTGGAGAATTTTTAAATTACAAATAGGTCCATTATTCAGTATTAACAAAAACCTTGTAAATTTTATTAACGTGACACTTTCACGGTTGAAAACTCTGTAACAACTTAATGAAATTGCAACACTGCAGCTTGCTTTTTCTTATCGTTATTTTACTTACAAAGATTGATGCTGCTGTAAACTTTCTTTTACCTGAAATTGCTTTTATTGTTGATAAATTTGTGTCCACTTATTTTTTTTTGTAATCTTCTCTCTGTGTTGTCTTCTATCGAAGGACTACAAATGAAGTGAGAGTCTCAGCTGTACTGAATTTTGATTTTACATAGAAATTTGAGCATTTTATTGCTTTAGTATTTTTGTAATATTTAATCTCAGGCAATATCATTGATTTTCGTCGTATTGGTTGTAGTGTTTTACGGTATAACTCTTGAAACAAGTGAAGTGCTAGCAGATGCTTTCAATTGTGCACGAGACACAGGTTTTAAGGTATCAATAAACCTAATAGGGCATCCAATCCCGGAACCTTTTTCTGATCCCGGGATTATAATTTTTTCAATCCCGGAATCCCGGGTTCCTAGTGTAGAACTAAAAACTTTGTTATTTTATCCTATTAAATTTTAAAATATTAAAAAGGAAGTACCTTATATTATATGAAATAAACAGTTTGGTCATTTGAAAATATTTGTGTTTAATATTTACAATACACCTATTCTAATTTTATATTAGACTATATAATACTTTTTTTTTTTATAAATTACAAAACTTTAGCAAATATCGTACCGTTCTTTTAAATGTGGGGATATGTTAATAAACAAAACGCGTGGAAAACATAACTAGGATGTTGTTACTTATTTAATATTGCAATAAAATGTAAAAAACGAAATAATAATAATTTTAAACACGTGCAGCTACATAAAAAAATGTTTGCTTATTTTTAAAATAGGTATGTACCATCGGCGTGCGGTTGGTTTATCACTATCTCTATCGCACAACCTAATTTGGGGATGAGCAAGAAGGATACAAGAGCATGCGCCGCTTGCACCTTCACTTTTAAAGTGATTGATCGAGAAAGAGATTAAGCTGTAATATTTTATAGCCAGTCCCGAAATCCAGGTATTGGTATTAATTCAATCCCGGGATTACGGCATTCATTAATCGCTCGAAATCCTACGTTTTTGAGATTCCTGATCTTGGGATCAGAAGCCTTAATACCTACGACACATAATCATCACTTATGAAACACATATGAAAATAATAACAAGTGGAAGCATATAAACGTTAAGTGCGGATGCTTGAGAGTGACCTGTGTTAGAATAATGTAAGTAAAAATACATAAATCGTTTATTCATGCATTTCGATACAAATCCCTAAATTTGAAAAATCAATAAAAGATTTCATCCTATGGCCACCTATCGTCGTAGAGTAATATTTTGTGTGATAATAAAATACAGAGCATGAAAAATGTATTGAATAAGAAGCAAATCTTCAAAGCTATTCATACGGAAGTTGTCACACAAAATATGCAATTCCAAAAATTTTATTTAAAATAGGGTTATTATTATTTTTGCATGAAGCTTTCATTGCAAAATACATGAGTCACTTAATAATAATACAATGTAGATCTTTGAAATAACACTTAAGCAGAGAATAGTGTTAAATAACCATTTTGTGATTTTCATCAAGTGCTTATTACACTTTACAAGTCATCAGCGACGAAAAGACAATTAAACTTCGCACTCTTGTTCGTTCATTTCAAGCCACAGATGCTTTGCACAATCTGTTATATCTATTTCTCGAGTATAACACAGTCTAACTATAGAATTAATATGTTACTAACATGTTAAACAAAACCAACAACTTATGATTCGTTGTTTGTGTAATGAGTATTACGTTAAAACTCTAGTGGATGTTATCAAATTTTTATTTAACTAGGTAACACGTGTTTTTTACCATAGCTGTTCTAAATGTAGAGCATAGGTACTTCTTATAGATACATCTCAGCAGAAGTTGTTCTACGAAGGCTGCTCAGTCACTCAACCTCTCTTTTATCTGAGATAGTAAGAATAGAAGAATGTGGATTGGATACGACTAGTAATAAACTTAACGCTCTCACTACACCCCGTTTTTTAAGGATTGTATAGGTGGGAGGGAATCTTAAACATAATACAGTTTCTTGTACACACAAATCCACAAATTGATTATAAAACAGGGAGTGTAAAACCATACACACCACAAGTCAAGAGCAAAACATTGAACATTTAGTCAGCAATTACTTTTGAAATTAAAGGTATATTCTATAATTATCTTAAAAATTTGAAAATAGGCATTGATAAACTGAGTTTTATTTCAAAGAAATTATAATACAAACCATTAAAAGTAAAAATCGTAAAAATCTTATTCAATGGAAATATATTATAAATTAGTCTAAAAACAAAAAATCAATTGTTTTTCAATTTCAATTGAAATTCCAAACACTGTTCCAAATCTATGTTTATCTTTACAAAGAATTGAAAAAATAAACTCTAGCGACAAATGACGTATTTCCAAGTTGGAAAAACCCTTTTATAGAACTGCTTTTATTTCAATTGCTTATGTTCCACTGTGGAAAGTCTCGTTCTATTTATTCCCAAATGTATATACTTGTATGTCCATATATTTATATGTTGTGTATATAAATAAATAAAAATTGAGGAAAATCTTTGCACCTTTTCGTTGTATACATAGTATTATGTTAATAATATATTCAACGATGTTGAGAAAAATATTTATCTTCTTCAAATATACATTTTTTAAACGAACATAATTTTTTGCCTTATATGGTAGATCCTAAATAGCCATAATCTTTCTGTATGCATAACATTTAGATCTTGACAAGGCATCCTTGAACAGTTGAACTGCAGAAATTTTGTACACCATATCCAATTAAATGATGATACCAATAATATTTACACTGAATTATGTAAGTTCCCTTATGCTGTATACAATACAAATAATGACATTATAATTTTTTCGTTTCTATTTTCAATATAACAGTATTTTAGTAAATTTCATTATAGTTCGGTTTTTTATTAATATTTGACAAAATATATGATTTCTCTCTTCAGATCAAATTTGGATTTGACAACATTATACGTTTTTTTGATTGATTTTGTCGATTTATTCGTAGAAGCAATCTAAAAAAGTAAGTTACTACGAAGTGTAAGTGAAGATTGAATTAGTTTGGAAATATGTATTACTTCTAAAATATTACTTCTAACTTAATGCTTTTGGACAAAAAATACTTTATTTCGGAAGCCATGGAAAATATGACTTTGTTTGTTTTATTGAGTCACAATTTTTGATTTCCACGAAAAAACTTCAAAATTTGATAGAATCCTTATAACATCTATATTCTTCACAATAACTCCAGTATTTTGGCATGAAAGCGCTATATATTATATTTATTACAAAAAAAAAATAATTATGACTGACTGACCCAAAAGTTTTAAATATTGTGAATATCAATAAAAAAAATTATGAAAAAAAGTTTCAGATTGTTTCGAACAAACCTTTAAGGATTATGTGCACTTGCGAAATCGGAAAATGGGAAAAGCATTCAAATGTATTGCTAGGCTTTAATGGACTTCTTAAACAAGTCTTTTCACTGAAGATGGAAGCCGAGTGAAAATAAGTCAACGTAAGGGGCATAAGACAAATTTCTTTTCTTATTCACCACCCAGTATAGAATACGATTCGTTTGGATCTAAGTGATTGGGCGGAAGATATGTTGTATAGAAAAATAAAATAAGATTTTACTCATTTTAAGTTTATATAATTTGAACTGTAATACTTTTTGTAGACAGTATGAATATACTTCTTACAATTTAACAATAAAACTGTTGTTTTCATATTAAATAAATATTTATAAAATCGGAAATATTAATACTAAAATCAATTAAAAAGAAATATGTTCTTATTAATTCTTTCATGTTCCATCAAAAAATCACACTGCTTTCTTCCAATAAACAGGTTAAGTAAACATTTTGATTGTAGACTCTTTTATTTGATTTATGTATATTTTTTTTGCTAATCAGTATTTTCTTGTCTTAGTTCATGAACCATCAGTTTTATATACCTTCAATTTTACACTAAATTTTATATAAATAAGCCTGTTATGTTTTGTATTTTTATCAGTTGATAATGCTCGTGATGAGCGAAACCGGTCCTGATCATTATAAATATGTGGAAGTAGTACAAATGAATTGTGCTTTATTTTTTAAAATATAATGTCTTTTCGCCAAGAACAAACAAAACATTTTATTCTAGCATTAATTGTTATTAAATTCTATATATTCATTTGCCTCACAACATCACTGATCAATTAGATAGAAGTTGTTCGAATGATAATATGTACCGTATTACAGTCTGATATTTTGAAATATATTAAGTGATATTAAACAGAACATGATTAATAATTATCTGTTAATTCAAATTTATATGAGAACTCTTAAAATAAATCATTTTTTTTGTGCCACATAAATTCTAAAATAACAAATCCACTGATATAAATTTTTGACGCTGTTGCCGAGTGATCAACGTTTTTGTGTGTTCGTTCTATTAGATTGCGGTTCGAATCCCAGTACGGATTTATGGATAATGTGCTTTTTCAATTGATTTGTAGTTAAAGGAATGGGTTTAAATGATATTTACATCCTTCCCACACATCTGATACTTAGCAAGACGTAGCTGAAGCGATTAGTTAACTACTAGACCTTTTCTACCCATATCCCTGTATACTAACGCTCTCATAAAAAGGGAGATTGAGTGACTGACAACCAGTTATAATCAATTTTTAGTATAACTTTACCCCAGGAATCATAGAGGTCTATTTCAAACTCCTAGCAAATTCAATGTCAAATTTAAATCTTTTCCTTTTTCAGTCTTAGAAAAAGGTGTTTATGACGTCTTTTTTCCTAGAGTTGATCTCGAGTGACATTCAAAATTTGTGAATGAAGTTATCTCATGTAATTTAATTTATTTATATCATCTGACATCTTGGCTATTTAGTTGTTACGCGAAATATTTTTCGTACTTGCAATAAAAAATAACTTCCATTTGCCTTAAAATTGGGAGCGGATACAGTTTAAAAATACTAAATCATCAATTTTTTAGGATACTGATTGAATGGGAATTTACTTGGTAGAACTTCATTATAATATTTTATAATATTATTAATACAAAGATTTTGTTTTACTAAATACTTTGTTATTTTATCCCATTATTAATTTTTCAGGAGTTCAGTTTATAAAATCAAACATTTATCAGAGGGCAAACTAGATTGTGAGAAACAGAAGGCTTACCCAGCACGTATGTCAGCTTTCAATATATGCATAGAAGGCGTTTTATCTACGTACTATGGGACGACGTTTTCATTTTTCATCCCAGCCGAATGAAGTCGCTCGTAAAGGAATCGCAAGACGACTTGTTGTATTGACAAAAGAGTGTTTATTTTGACGACTGGCTCTATACAAGCAACCGTCGTGCCAAAGCTCTGGAAAACGTAAGATGTTTTTGTCTTTTGAGACAAATAAACAACGGTGGTAGTAGGTATCTCATTTAAAAAAATCTTGAAAGAAACAACAAGTCGGAAATTAATTCACAAAAAATAAACAACTCACCAAATACATATTTATTTTTTCACCAAGATCATTTTAAATACGTACCTACAATAATAGATTGTGACTGACAGCGGACGAATCATCAATAAATTATTATCAATTTAAATTTTATATGAAAAATAAATTCTCACAAAATTGTCGTCGAATACATATAGATACTTAGTAGAGGTAACCTATTACAACCACAACTTTCATATAAGATAGTCCAGGTATTTATTAAATAGATAATGAAAATAAAATCATTGCTCCGTTTTACTTATTAATAGAATTTCACGAAAAAAATCATAAACATAGATAGCATTACTTATTTAATAAACGCTTTAGTCGATATTACATATTTTCAATAAAATAAAGCATAAAATGTTTTGTACTACTTTCACATTTTCATAAAGATCAAGACCGGTTTCGCTCATTTTCTCTGTCATTAAAAATAGACTTCTATAAAATATTAAATACCTTTACGATATGATGCGCTATACGTATCAAAATATAATTTTGTTTTTATGACAAGAGATAAATTTGCCTTTATATTTTCTACTACTTTTTGCTACTTTGATGAAATTCATTTCAAATAAAAAAATATGGCAGCTTTGTTGTTCGAGGTGTTGCAAGATTAGGTATAATAGAATTATTAATATAAATACATATATGCAAATTGTATTATGATTTACATAACGGTTTATTATTTTACTTTAAAATATGCGTTCAATCATAAGTAAACTTCAAATTGATAAAATGAAAATCGGCTGAAAAATAATAATCTTTTATTTAGCAAAACAAGTAAATTGAATATGTTTGATTAATGATACGTGAATTAAAACACAAACGTCAAAAATATACACTTGAACACCGATTTATCGCTCTCACATTCACCGTTTTTTAAGGCCCCCTTGTGTTGTGTTCTACTGTATTTCTTTAGTCTTTAAAAAAATTTGAGCTGGGAATTTGAACCTTCAACCCGGTGAAGAATATAAACGTCAGCCAATGGGCCATACCAGTTGACGCAATAACCATAACCCTTACAAAAATTAACCTTTGTGAAGGTTATCAGGATAAATTCTTTTGATTTGAATCTATGAAAAGTCAATATTTGCTTGGTCTATAAACAGCCCTCTAGCTTGAGTTTAATTTAGACAAAGAAATACTTCGCAGCTAAAGTACTACATTGCGTTAATTTCGTTCTGAAAATCTCCCTAGACAATTACAGAACTTAGCGGCCTGTCCTTACAAATTATATTTACTGTGATATGTAATTGAATTTCCCAGAAAACCCCTCGAACATTTCTAATTAGTAATTAGTGTTTACACGTTCTACCAATAATAAATTGCTGACTGAAGCTTAACAAGACTTACTTAACTGATATTTAGGATTTCCCTAAATAGCATTATCGTTCTTAAATTCATTGTTTTATTTTTGAAGACAAACAAAGCAGTTTGACAAACAACATAAAGAAGATTTCAGTGATTTTGTTTTGTTTGTCGACTTAAATTTCAAAAAAGTATCAACGATAAAGCAGATAATTCCATAAAACTGAATAAAAAAAAATATAACTATTTCAAATTATTTCGATACGATTATTATTTTATTGCGCTTCATAGAGTTTTTAAATTGATTTTACGGTCGGTTATTATTATAACTAATACACATTAATTTAAGACATCGACTGAGTGTGCTTGATGGAATTTCAATATCAAATTTGAGTTATTGAGATTCTGTACACTTCCATGTATTTTGTCAGTAACGACCCGGGTTTCGCCTTTCGTCAGTTCAAGTTCATTCGTGCGCTCAAATGCCTGAATATGCCGAAAGGCGAAACCCGGGTCGTTAGTAACAAAATACATGGAAGTGTACAAAATCTCAATAACTCAAATTTTATTATACATTAGTTTCGCATGTAAAAATAAATGTCAATGAAGTAATAAATATTTGTGAATATATTATAATAGCAATAATAAAAAATAATTTCAAAATTTACAAAATTCAAAAGTAATATTTTAACTATAATATAAAATTTTCAGAATTACCTCAAATACCAATTAATTTTATTGATTAAATATATACATTATAGTTCCTGTTCAGTAAAATATTCTTATTTAAAAAAATGCAATTCTACCTGTTACAAAATTTTATGTTAAAGCTTTTTATATACTGAGTTTTACATTCACTAGCAAAAATATAACAAAAATTAAAACAATTTTCAAAATTCAATTTCGTACCACTTAAAATCACTTTGATTGATAATTGTTGCAAAAAGGGAAAATTTGCACCTTGTTAACACAAAATCTCTTTGTTTTACCCAAATATTAATTAGTCTCAGAAATTCATTCAATTAAGTAAGAAAATAAAGTTACTCCGGCAACTAAAAGAGTCAGATATAAATGCTTATATTAAATGAGTAAGACGGTCGTCAAAAACTGAGATTAATAGAAAAGGGGCTTATATTAAGTTGTTAAGCTTTTTATTGCTTTCGTTTTATTTCCCATTTACAGTAAGTATTAAACATTTACTTCATTTATTGAAATAAATTTCCAGTAGCCTATGTCGCCTTGCAAAATATTTCCCAAATTTGACAGTCTACCAAAATTATAAACGTTACGAGATTTGACCTATCCAAATTCGAGTCTAATATTTGGCTTTTTTTAATACTAGAAGAATCTTTAGGATTATGAATTATTTTTTACAATCCAATAATTTTTATCTTCTTTAGCCAATTAGTTTAATGATAGAAATTATATTTTTAAACGTTTTGCTTTACGAAAAGTACTGTAATAATTGTAACACATTCTTAATTTGGTATTTAATTAACATGTGCCGGTGATTAACCGATTAATAATTAGTTGATCGAATATAAAAAGGAATTATTCTGATTTTTTATGTTGGAAGAAATGGTTTTTTTGAATAAACAAAAGTATACACTTAAATAAAATGATATGGTTTATATAAAAAAAAATAAACATTATTATTTCCGATATCAAAAGACAGAAAATTTATTTCGGAATCGTTGCTGTGTGAGGGAAAAACCAATTATTATTTCTATTGAAAGCGTTTCAATCAAAATGCTTTGAATTAAATTACTATTCATCATAAAACAAATACTTGTTTAAATGTTTGTTGAATCAATAAAGTCTTTTTTTGGTTTCACATGCAAATTTGTCAATGTCGTATGAAGTAATGAAATTAACAATACAATATAAATTATTTGTAGTCCGCGTTGGTATGTCAACCATTAGCTTTACAACATTTTATTCTTGTTGAGAATTAGCATATTATGCACCCGTTGCTATGCACTATAGGACAAGTTACTTTCTGTCCGCGTTGTGCAGAATGCAATTTGTTTCCGTCGTTTAGTGTTGCGGCGTTAACAATACCATCCATACTAATTGCTATGCAACTTGCCGTCGAGGAAAGCTTTTTCTCTTTTATTATTGCATGCCCTCAACTCGATGTTGCTGCCTTGTAACACACCTTACTTCCATTTTATGAGGCTATTGAGAAATGCTGAGACTTTGTCAATGGACGAAAAAGCATCAATTTTGCTAGATGTAGTGAGAGAGTTGTCGTATAAAGCTGCACCATAATTTTACTCAATAGATGTAACTTAATGAAGTGAGTGGTTAAATATTCACACATGTATTAAAGGGTTGAATATTCAATTATCGTCTTAGTATACTTATTAAAAACGAATTATTACAAAAGAATGAATAAAACAGGTAAAATCTAAAGGATCTATGAAGCAGTAATAATATTTTTTTTTTGAACGTAGACTTTAAACGTAGACTTTTGTCGGTGTCCGTGGCGCAGTTGGTAGCGTCGCTGGCTACGGTAAAGGATGTCTCGGGTTCAATTCCCGGTGTGGTCGGTTTTCATAGATTGATCTTTCAATCGATTTATGGTTTTCTGTTCGTAATCTGAGTCCTCCCTCCCACCCATCCCATCCTCACGGGGCGTAGCGAGAGCGATTAGCTAACCACTAGTCCTGTCATAGCCCTATCCGTCTATCCCTACTCTCTCAGAAAAAAGAGAGGTTGAGCAACTGAGTAACAAGCAGTTCTCGTAGAAAAAATCTGTTAAAATACCTCCATTAGGAGACCATATGCTCCATATTGGGAGCGGACATGAAACAAAAAAAGACTTTAAAAATTCAGGCTGACAACTGAATTTAACATAAAATAATTGTTACTATAGTATTACCAACATTACTAGTCTAGAATGAATTTCTCCAATTGCCATTTTATGCAAAATAAATAGTTTGTCTACATTTAATAACCGTCGCTAAAATATCAGTTTTGGAATTTATTGAAACTTCAGTTCTGATTGAGTATGGCAACTATCCTAACGTGACGGTGGCACCCTCACTAGCGGCCACGTTAAATTGGTACAACTACAATACATTTATAGTAAAATTTAAGAATTTTTCTTAATAATCAATATATACACTAGCATTCAGTTACCGCAATTATCAACGGAAGAGAGTAATGACCAATTCATTTGAAGTTAATCTTCAAAATTTTTCGTTTAGAATTTAAATTTGGGAAACGAGATGTTTTGTTCTAACGTCCTTCAAATACTTATAATAATGCTTTTGGTAAAATCAATCTTTTATGACTGATTTTTCCAGAGCTAATACATTTTTTTTAACAAAAAACGATAAAAATAGACGCAAATAAAACTTGTACAAATGTTTAAAAAATGGTTTATACATATTATTTATCATTTTATGTAAAAACTGTTAAATAATAAGTAAACGTCATAATTTTTGTCATTCAAATGGTTTATAGCTTTTGATTTATTTTTTTCGTAATTATTCGATCAAAGTCTTCAAAGTTTTTTTCATTCATAGCTTGGCTTGAAATTTCTCAATTTATGTTATCGATTTTGACGCATTTCACAACAGTAAGTAATGGTTCCCTTACAGTTTTGCTTAAGTTTTTTTTCAAGTTAAGCCATTTAGATTGTAGAAAATTTTAGCCATTTAGATTGTAGTAAAAGTAAAGTTAAAATTATAATAGCAAATACAGTCAAATACATTTTATAATATCTCTGGTCACAATGAATGTTTAAATATATTATTTAAAAAAGTGAAACATGTTAATTGAATATTATTATGTTAGTTTGAATTGTGTGCGATGAGAAAAACCGGTCCTGATTATTACATCCGTGTTGATTGGCTTTCCAACCAAAATTTACAGTTTAATCCTTCAAAATGCTTAAATGTAATGCTTAAATCTATTCATTGTTAAAACTTATCATGTCATCATAGAATTGAATTTGATATTACCAGTAAATACAAAAGAAAAACATAGTTGGTGTGTCAAAAAATTGTTGTAAAAAATACAAAAAAGTTTTAATAATTATTGTTGATTAGACTACACAAAATTTTTTAAAGGCCATTACTTGTAAAAGAAAATTAAAAAAAAACATGTACCTACTCAGAAAAAACAAGTTTCAAATTAGAAGGTGACTTCGTTTGTGACGTCAGGAGCTATCAGGACCTTAATGGAAGATAAAAGAAAGTCTAAGTGATTTTACAGAAAAGGTATTAGCAGTATGTCATATGAAGCTACTCCCCCGAGAATCGTTTGCAGGATTGCTCAAATCTCACGGCCAATTTAAATGAAAATTAAAGTGCCGCGGGGGAAGACTGTGATGGGACCATGTATATATATATATATATATATATACAGAATAACGAAGAAGTTGGACAAACAGTGGTGGCATTGTGTAGTTTTTTCAGCAAACAAATGCAGAATTAAACGTGATATAAACGCTGTTATATTTTTTAATATTTAACGGATTTTAAAATTAAATTTGTGAAATGGAAATGCCATTAACAAAATGTCCAACAAATATTTATCACAGTAAATATAATTACTGCGAACAGTCTTCAAATTACAAAAACACCATTGACAAAGTATTCAAAAAAATATAATTAATATCGATAAATAAAATATGAGTATTAATTTGAAGATGTTATTTGATAAATGAATACAACTCTGGTGATATTGTTTTACTTTTAATGTAAATATGTGAAAACCTTTTTAATCATATGAGAAAAATTGTATAACACAATCAAATGAGTATGTAAAATTAACAACAAGCAAAAAGAATTCAAAAAAGTAAGAGATATGAACTATTTATATTGTCTTTTCGTATCTCCTAGTGAAATGAAACAATAAACTTGGAAAATCAAAATAAATTATTGTTGTTGAGGTGAAATAAGTTTAAGCATAGTTCTGATGATGGGAAGCCGAAGCAGCTAAAAACTAACTAATAAAATTTTCTAGAATTTAATACTTTGATATTTTATCCTACTATAATGTAGTTCTACCAAATAATTGTCACTTTAATCAATAAAGTGTTTAGTAATATATTGCAATTATGCATAATTCTAACAAATGTCATACAAGCTGAGTCTCATTAGAGTGCGTCACTGAGTACAAAATACATTATAGAACCTATTTGCATTTCCCTAATACGGCAAATGAGAGCTGCCTGGCAAAAAATACTTTCCCTATTTTTTTGAAACAAAATCCCATTGAAAAAGTGCTTTGGAAGATATTTAAAAAATAAATAAATGGACCGAAATTACAGATATTATCATGCGAACCCACATTTTAGGGAGAAACTCGTTGATAAAAATGCCAATGTATGTTATCAAGCCACTCGTTCCCTTATCTTATTTTATAAATTAAGGATTCTTTTCTTTCATTTGATATCATATGTATTTAAGATTGTCAATGCACCGTCAACTAACGGACATTAGTTTACTCACACTAATAATCACATATCTAGAGATGTAATAATTATATTGTAAATCTTTGCAAATGTGTACCGAGTATAAAATACAATCGATAAATTCATTCTTTTTTAACGGGATTTCGATAAGACACTCAAGTTAGTTAGTACGTTAGTTGACTTTCTGTAAAAATGACGAATTTCAAAGCGCCTTCTCATGAGGTTAGTGACAAAAAAAACGGCAACGGTTTTCACAATCACACAACATCATTAGATGGAGAAAGGATTGGGAGGAATGCGAGTTGTGATAATGGTCATATTATGTCTTTTTATATACAAAAAGATCTGCCTTGTATTACTTCTATCGAATTCAAGCCTCACATGTCTGTATTTCATTAAATTGAATTTCATATTCCCATCAAGTCATTTTCCGCAAATTATGAATCTGATTCCATGCTATCTTTGAAGTTATAAATTATCGTCAACCAAACTCACTTGTAAAAGTTTTTGGAGACATTTCTCTAAAAGTAATAGAAGGGGGCTGTAGTCAGTTTATTATTAATTGACTGACATAATTGAATAATATTCTAAAAATAATTATTTCACTACTAAACTGTGTATAATAAGACAGGAAAATTATGTATTCATTGACTGGGCAGTTCGATTTCAGGATACAATCTAACAGGAAAGTACCAAATTAAGTTATATTGACCATGAAAAAGAACAGAAGATAACGTGTATACTTTTAAGTAATTTATGAGAAAGTTTTATATCCTATGGAGTCTCCAAAAAATTCTGAAAAAAAATATATAATTTGTATTGAAAATATAGCATACCGTAAATAAATATAAATAAAACTATTATAATATAATAATTATATACGTATTTGTGTTTTCTTTACAAGTAGTTGTTTATTAATGTAAGATAAATTAATGATTCGTTCCATAAAAATATACATATATTCTGAACTGTATTGTAATATAAATAAAAAGGTCAAAGTATCATCACCTTTTTTGCGATATTTTCTAAATAAACAAGTATGAATTATATGGTAAACAAATAATTATCAATTGGCTTACAATTGAGATAAAATGCAATTAAATAATATGTTTAAATCATATTCCTTCATTTTTTTAATTGAAAAAAATAATAAACAAATATTGTTATAAAAATTGTAGCTGAACATAAATTTTCAATATATATTTCAGTTGTCCGTTTTCGAGTTTGCAAAATTTCCATTCGAATAATGGTAGCACACATAAGCGTCGTTGTAAAAATACATGAAACAAGGCATATTAAAACTGGGGCCAATATTAAATTCCTAAAATGATTTTCCTCTTCTATTGTATTCAGCGAGCGGATAGGGCGTTACATACCCAACGACAGCAAATGTGGGTGTATGCATATGTTTGCGAACTCTGTATGAAAAATTAATATGTTCCCGAATCACTGGAAAAAAGTAAAACACCAAATACTTCAAAGATAATAATAGTTACGAAAGTACTGACCCAGGGAAAGATTGTTTATACGTACACCTATACAAATTATGTTTTTCTAACGCTTACTGACAATATTATGAAAAGGAATAAACAGATAGATAATTTGATATTTTTTTTTAACAAAAGTAAATGTTTTTTGTCCGTTTTTCTCTCCTTAATAAATTATTTATGGATTGGAAGGACCAAATTATTATTTGCACTTTGAACACACGTAATCGGATTTATAAAATATAATGTTTAAAAAGGTAAGTAAAAGCAACGTAAAGAAATAAAATTATTTTGATTATTACTGTAGAAGTAAAATTTAATTTTTAAAGATTAATTCTATATAGTTAAACTACTATTCTAAATAGTTTTGTTAACTATTTAGGCATGTAGCCTATCTATATGCCTAAATAGCTCTCAAAAATATTGATAGCACATGCAATTAATTTGTTGCTATGTTTATCTTATGTATAATTGGGCTTATGTGCCAATTCAAATAATTAATTAAGTTTTTTGGTTAGATATATTGTATAATTAATTTATTAAGCACTTTGTAGAAATAACATACAATAAAATGAAATGTTTCTCGTTTTGAATACATCGCCAATAATTCGAATATTAATATTTGGTATTTTAGAATATATCATTTTTCTAATATAATCTTCTTTTATTATGCACACAATTTAAATTTAATATTTCATTTTTATTTTTAATAAAATAATCAATATAATATGACGTTAAAAGTATAACAATAATTGAAGAATTTAAGATTTATTACAACTTTAATTGCTTTGATTCATTTCTTGTTGTGTCGTCAATTATTGGTATCGATTTAGATTTGAACATTTTAGTTTAAAACCTTCATTTAATTTCGTATTTAACTTTTCGAAAAAAGTTTATTGTTCACTGCTTTACTAAAATTTAGTTTAGTGAAATTGTGGTTGATATATTTTGTCTTAGGATCATTAAATTAAAATGTACAATTTTGACTAAACAAATTGAGTTATTACTAAAACTAGTTTGTTTTTAGTTTACACCTAGTAATCTTTGGAAAAAGCTCTGGGTATTTGCTTTTGTCCCATTAAAACCTAAACCAAGTGGTCTATCATCAGCTGTTCTTAAATAAAACTTTCCTCTACTTTCAAAAGGAGAACTAAAACCCATCATACTTACTGAATTATCATCACAATCAGATTCCAAAAAACTGTTCCAGCTATCACAACTTCTTCCAATTAATTTTGAACTGTCATATAGAGACTCTATGTACAACAGCCCCGCTCGTTGGTGACTACAATTCGGCCCACCACAGCCAGGCTGATTTGGTCCACCACCATTGACAAAGTAGTCAGAATGACCAACTGCTTCTAAAATTCCTTGAACACCTCTATTTACATGAATAACATCCACATAGTTGGCATCATCTCTGTTTAATATTTCTGAACTCTCAGCATACGTAAAGCAAGGTCCAGCGGGATCCAGTCCAGTTATACGATTAATTTTTTTGCCTGTGAGGTTATTGAAGTATTTTCCGGTCCATCCGGCTGATTGTGCGCCAAGGCTAATGCCGATAACGTGTAATTTATCCGCGTCTAATCCCAACGTAACGGTCATCTCGTCTAAAAAGCGCGCGAATCTTTCGCCGATCAGCTGACTCATGTATGCGGCTCGCACGTACTTGCCGGTCGTGATTGGGCTGCAGTCTAGTAGCATGACGTTGTACTTTCCCTTTCTAGAGTATGCCTTGGCTATGGTTGCTGGAATCGTGGATTCCGCGTGATCATTGAAGCCGTGAATTGTGATTACGGTCTCGTTGCGGTGATTGAATGTTTTACATCGATTTATATTCTCGACGGCGTTGTCTATAGGGAATGTCTTCTGACCGAAATTCAGATCATGCCAAACGATAGAAAGTCTTGACGTTTCCTTTGGAAGATTGCGATCGCTCCCATATGTCTTCATCAGGGATCTACCTATTTAAAAAACAAAAATTAATACATCAGATTGTGATTTAGTACTTTTATATATATAATAAAATCAAGCTGATGTTTGTGAATCTTGTTAAAATAAACATTTTTTTAATTTCACCGTGGAAGCCCCGTGATTTTTATTATCCAATTGTACAAGCATTGAATGTAGAAATATTATTTTTACTCAGCTGTCAAAAAGTATACTTAACGAGTTTCAAATGATTCATATAACGATAAAGACAGAATGTCTCTCTTGTAAATGATGAACTTCATAGATTACAAATTAAACAATTTCATGTTATGTCGTAGAATCCAAATATTAATAATTATTTTTAGCAAATATTTTTTAAATACTCATTGTTTAAAATGCCTATAAAGAGAAAACTAAGCATATTCATCTATTAATTTAATTGAAAAATTTTACATTTGACTATTACGATATATCAAAATATAAGTTTATAAAATACAATATGTAGGTACAATTATTTTTTTTTCGTTATATCGTACTTTGTCTTACTACTACTCAATCAACCAGGTATTAAAATCAAACGATAATATTAGAAGGAAACTGATTGCTATTCTTATCCATTTATTTTAATAATATCTCGAATTATAAACAAATAAATTAGACTTTTTCAACGTACCAGTTAGATATAAGAATTAAATAATTAGCTATGAAGTAAAATGTTAGCAGTAAAATGGTAAAAGATTTGTCTTGATGTATCGCTTACAACATTTTTAAACCAAAATTGAAAGTTCGCATTAATGTAAGATTATTCACACGAATAAGAGTATGTATACATGTAATATAGTATAAATCTATTAAAATATTCTTTTAGTGATAACAATTGTATATTTTTTACTGATGAATATTAATATTTAGGATGATTGAACCGTTTTCAATATCGTTACCTCAATATCGCAAGTATGTGCACAGCCATAAAGGTATTTCAATTAACAACTTAGAAGTACTACGCCCTAACTAAAACAATCAAAGTCAAATCTTTGATCTCCACAATATGAACCGGGTAGTTTATTGAATTTGTAGATGAATATTTAATCGAGCAGGTATCTAAACCCTATATATGTTTGAACAATGATATTCAATATTTGATAAAACTATTTAATTATAAGATCGGAACGTTCCTTGTAAAACGTTTTTTGACATGATAGATCGCCAGGAACAATGGAAACAATATAGATATAGATTTATGTAAATTTTCAATGATAAACGAGAAAATCTTACAATATTCAAAAATGGTATTCATACACGATAGTAAATAATGTATTTATTCTAGAAGTATTGAATCTATGAATCTTTATATAATTTTTTTTATCAAATACGAAATTGCTTATCGTTAGACTAGAGTGCAAAGCTCGTAACTAAAAAAATACAGACAACGTAAAAAACCTCATTTATTTTTCTGCAAATATTGAAAATAGTTGTTTCTTGCTTTTAAAAATCAATATCGATAAATTCTCGTCGGTCTATTTTGCAAGTTCTATGACAAATTAATATGTGACCAAAAATCACAAAAGCATTTCAATCTGATATTAAATTCATATTAATTTGAGTTTGCAAATGAAGTCGACCATGTATAAACATTTGTACACACAATTACTCTTGAAATCATATTCAATAGCATAATTTTTGATGGTTTATAATGTGTTTAGCCGAAAACTGCTCAACAGAAATCTTTAGTTTTTTTATTATTATTATTAAACATATTTTTTAATTGTTTAAGAAGATTATGTTTTCAATTAAAATTCTTAGTCCCTTCATACAAATGTCCTTCATATGTAAGTTTTAATTGAAAACAAGATATAATCTTTTTAAAAATAAACAAAATTTATTTTGTACAACTTCCACATTTTTAAAATGGCCAGGACCTGTTTCCCTCAAAGCGAGCATTATCAACTGATGAAATGTACAAAACAAATTGTGTTCTATTTTTCAAATATAGTGCCTTTCCACTAAGAATTGACAGTTAACACTAGGAAAGATATTATTATTAGCACACGTTTATTATGTACGAATTTATCGCTATATATTTAATACCTTATTAAAATAATGTTATTTATAAAATGTATACAACAGATAATGTTGTAATTGTACTATAAAACACTAGTTGTTATCACTATACATATTATATATGTTATGCTAGACTACAATTTTGTAATAAACCACTTTCTAAATAAAAATACTGGCTTTCTTTCACTTACATGCATTTGAAAATCCGATATATAGATTTTCTGCAATGCTAGTATCACGAGGCTTTTGTGCGATAACTCTGCAGCTAACTATCGATATAACAAACAGAGCCCGCGAAAATATTGGTGCGAACTGCACCATGGCCGACCGGTGTATGAAATCGAACTACTGGTATTTATTATCTGGGCCAGACAGTGAATGGAGTTAACAACAGATGCTGAGATCGGTTTCCGTGGCAAAAATCACCGCCGATAACTCTTGATTATGTCAGAGGCGTGCTTTGTCTATTGCTTAACGCTAAAACATTAGAGAAATATAAGTATTTTTTTTTGAAAAGTACTACATACCATTTTCCTTTGTAAAGCCAACCTATTTAGTGATATCATCTTCTCTTAGTGTAGTAATTATACATTTTATCATTTAAAATGTATCATATATCGTACAATTTTATTTAACTGCGATTCACTTTTCACTTAATTATATGCTAATTATATGCGTAAAACACAATATTTTAATTTAAGAATTAATTCTGATTTAGCCATTTTATAAAGTTAAGTTCATGATAGCATGTACAAGGTAAAAAAAATTAACATTGAATAAATGTTTAAAAAATAGAAAACAATAAGGTATATAGACCATTAATCATTATGGTACATAATATACGACAATTGAATAATATATATAGGATTACCAAACGTATGAATTGGAGTTAATACAAACCTATTTATATATTAGTATGTATGCTGCAAAAATAATATTAAACATAGAAAATTTGGTTAAAGTTAATGTATCATTTATTTATTAGACTAAGTTTATATTTAAAAATAATTATACGTATAAACAAAATATTTTTTGTATAAACATATTTACTAGAATAATTAGAAAATATTTTATAAAATATATGTACATTTGTATTGTAAAATATTAATTTTATCTAAAAACAACAAAAATAGTCCATGATTTGGGTGGGTTATCTTTACGCTACTGTTACTTTTGAAGCAATACGATATGTATTCATGTCATTTTTTGCTGTGGAATATACGCTTTAGAGGTAATAGTTTAAACTATAATAGCTTTCTTCAGGTTGTTATTCGCTAAGTGAACACGATTGTAACATTTAGATGCCGAAGGCATCTATAATAATCACATGCGAAAATAATTATGCAACAAATTATTATCATATCTGTTTAATGCATACGGTACAGCCAACGGCTCATTTTTACTGTTCATGATTGCATTGTGATGCATGTTTTTCATTAAAAATCATTTCATTAATAATTAATACAGAATAGTTACGTAATATGTTGTAATAAGGTGAATATGGAAAAGTATTTAGTTATAATATATGTAATTTATCATATAATTCTTATAGAATTAATTTTTACCGTATTTGTTTTATTACGATGGAGTTTCACCGAGTAAATGCCAACTGTATTAATATAAAATTAAAATTGACAACTTAGTTATTTCACTTGGTTTATCTCTAACGTGACGCGTTTCGCCACTTTAAGAGGCATCTTCAGACTAACCATATTGAAAGGCTATTTATTTCAAAGGTAGATAATGATTCTATTTCTTACATTAAAAATAAAGTGTAGGGTGGGTTTTATTCTATTCTAGTGGACGTGGGGAGGGGGAGGGGTAAGACATAAACACTGATAGACTAACTAATATAACACTAATAATTATAAATCAATTACTAGTGTTTGGAAGCAAAAATCCTAAGAGAAATAAATTGAATAGTGGTGAGCCGCCTGTTCTATTTTAAATGTTATTTACACTCGATTACTGTTAATGGTTTTATTATTTTTTAAAAACTCTAAGCAATTCATTTAATTACCTTTTTTATTTACTCGATGAAGTATTTCCATGGTATTATAACTTTTATTACCAAGTAGAATAACTATGTAAGTTATCAATTTTAATTTTATATTATATATTAACTTTCACAAAGTTACCGCCGAATCCATAGAAAATATATGTCTCATTTAGTCAAAAAGTCAGTATCACTATTGCGAACACAAAAAACTTGTTTAATTGTTTTTTTTTTAATTTCTGTATCGTTAACCATTGATTAACAACTGATAAAAACTGATTTAAACTTTGGAATGTGTAACATTGATGATTTTTTCCATTGTATCTTAAAAAACCATCTTGGATGCAACAGCAAGCCACAAATAAATTATGTAGTTAAATAAATTAACACACCAAGTTTTGAAAATGTTCATACTATTTAAGCCTCTTATCTTTTAAAAACATGTATACATAGTCAAGTATTTTACTGGTTATTTTTCAGTTGTAAGTGAAATTTAAATTTATTTTCTTTAAGTAATGATGGTGATTTAATATTGCGATTTTTTAAACATAATTTTATTGATACATAATGAAAATATTGTTGAAGATTAAATTGATTATTAAAATAATATAAAACACAAATAATATGCTTAATAAAATTTGTTTTAGAAGAATATTAACAAAAAATGCTTTCACTTTCGGATTCAAACCTGAGAAAAATCATTGAATGGTAATAAAATAAAACAATGGGAAATGAAGAAAACAGAATTTTTTATAAAAACAAAAAGCTCTCTTTCAAAAAGCATTCAATGAGGTTTTATGTGTGCGAAAATGTTATTACTCATTTGCGATTTCGTATCGTAATTGATTAAAATATTTATATTTCACAAATAAATGATAAAATGGTTATATTTGTTTTATCACAATGACCAATTAAATAAGTATCATACAAATATTAAATATAGCACAGCCAACTATACATGTGTATTATTTTAAATAAGAAATGGATATTATATTCACTGATAAGCATTTAAATAGTTATTATTCTTTTGATGTACATTGAAATAATAATATGTACAATGTCTAACATTTTGCCGTAAAAATTACACAAGTTTACGTAGATAATTATTCAAATAAATAAATAATATAATTTAAGACATCGACTGAGGGTGCTTGATGGAATTTCAATATCAAATTTGGATTATTGAGATTTTGTACACTTCCATGTATTTTGTCACTAACGACCCGGGTTTCGCCTTTCGGCATCTTCAGGCATTCGAGCACACGAATGGACTCGAACTGACGAACTGACGAGTTCGAGTCCATTCGTGTGCTCGAATGTCTGAAGATGCCGAAAGGCGAAACCCGGGTCGTTAGTGACAAAATACATGGAAGTGTACAAAATCTCAATAATCCAAATTTAATAAATAATACTTTATGACAAAGTAACATTAAATAGTAAATATAGGATATTCAGAAAAAACATAATATTTTTTATAGACAATGTTTTATAAGAATCATAAAAAGTGGACTCTACTAGGCTTACACATTTAATTGGCATTTAAATTTTTAAATTAAGCAATATAGTTTTGCGGTCATCAAATTCCAAATATTGTTATATGAAGTAAAATTCATCCCAGAACTTTACTTTTTAGAAAAAAATATAGGACTTACGGCAAACTCGACATATTAAAATATAATCTCAACAAAAATCAAAGACGAGATCATTGGCTGTTGTAAATACACTGCTGTTAAATGATCACTTATTTGACGTTTTATGAATTTTGTAAATATTAAAATAAGTATCCGTCAAAATAGGGCATGAAATATTCAAATTTATTGTATAAATTTAGTTTCAATATAGCTGACGAAGCAAACAATCACCGTAGCAGTCAAAGCGGCGAAGTAAGTTTTTTAATATGGCGACAAAATCGCCTAGGGCATGACTGTCGATGTATAGAGTCGGATTTCTCTAATAAGGATGAAGGGTTTCCCATCACAACCTCACATGTTGATTCTATAGCCCATAAGACAACCGCTTTCTGGGATGGGCTTAACCGCACCTCGCATTGATATGATGCTTAATCACCTTTCAATATTCAGCTCACGCGTTTGGAACCTTATGGCTGTTTGCAATAGGATCGTAGAATGTTATTCACATTGGAGAGAATACGCCAAATCTCCGACTAAAGCCTCTCTTGATACCAGTATAATGCATGTGGCGTACCTACTTCAGAGCATATACAGAGTTTAGTGCAACTACGAATAAGGGGATTTTGATGTTCATGAAAGCATTGTGCATAGTTTAAATTGATTGTGTTGGCCCGTAGCTTATTCATCAGTGAAGATAATTTGGGATGTAGATGTCTTTTTCATACGCCTGTATCACTTATATCAAGATATTCCCTGAGAATAATTAAATCTGAATAAAACTATTAAAGTTATTTGGTAAAAAATATATTTAGTATACAACTAACTTAATAAATAATATTAAATTACTATGTATGAAAGCGACCAGTACAACATTATAAAAGGTTATTAAATAATTAACTTGTGAGTATACCAGTAAGGTGGGGTAGGATTAGGTAGTAATGAATCACTGACCGTTTTAATGCTAACCACCTAAAAAAATAGTGCATCAATAACTAACTGAATTTATACACTTTATAACTAATAACTTCTTTAATTAAATGACCAAAGAATTTATAAATAGCGAAATAAATAAAGCGATTGTCAAAAATCGACAGGTTTTTATCGGTTTTTTTTTATTCTTCGCAAGAGTTCGATAAATTTAGATATAACTTTCGTCCATATACATATATGAGAATTATTTAATATTAAATAAAAAACTAGTCGCTTTTAAGTCAAAATGCTATTTTTAACTGAATTTTAAATTTTTTCTAATCACACAAATTAGAAAACGGTTAAGTGTTCGAAAATATTCAAGTGGTCAAGTTTTCAATGGGTCGTGAAGCATTATCATCATTATAAACATGTGGAAGTAGTACAAACAAATTGTGTTTTATTTTTTAAAGTATCTTTTATTATTAAACATATGTAAAGTGCCACACTCATTTGAAATATACGTAATGGAAAAACAAACATATTTAATAAATCAATGAGTATTGTCATAAAGCAGCATCATAATAATATCAACTTAGAATATTGAATACTAATCTTTATTATTGTAGGAAACCAAAATCTAAAGCTTATCAGTCGGTGCAGTCTACCCACAGTAACCCGTAATGGGCAAGTGTATTAAGGATAACAATCATTCCAACGTTACCTCGAATATACTCATAGTATCAGTAAAATTAGTAGAGCTAACAGCTAAGACAACAAATACATATGCTTTTACTTTGTATATTAAATATAACAACAACAATTGAAAAATACGATTTGTTGGTTAGTCGCTTTTTTTATAATGGTTGCAGACTGTAAAAACTTTTAAACTCCTTATGAGTAAATGCAAATGTTGGTCAAGCGCTCACTTTGACTAGAGTGCCGCAAAGTTACCCACATCAAGGATCGCATGCTATCTGAGAATCACTATCGCGTGTTGGTATCCAGTCAAGTATTGCAGTAACTATATGCCAAGAAAAACAAAGGTGAGCAGATTGGATGTAGAAATATAACGTTAAATTGTTTTGAAAAATATATTTTTTCTAATATGTACAACTAAACTGGTTGTACACTTTTAGGTGAAACTTAATATTACATATGGTGCAACTAACATTTAGGTAAATTTTGACTGTTACTAATTATTAGTATCGTTTTAAAAATCCTTTTAAGAGATAGCGGCATTAAGACCGCAGGGTTACTAGAACCGTTCATAATTATTTTCCGATTGGTTGTTACTCATGTAATGAGTCTCAATTATTGCTCGCGATAACCCAATAATGTTCGTTGCTCTGATTACAAGTATTTAATGGTGTTAGCGGATACCGTGGATGCATTAAAATAGAAACTCCTTGATCGCAATAATGGTCAGCCTATGAACACCTGAGGTACAAGTATAAACATGTAAATCAATCACCAATAGTCTCTTTATGTTATTTATATATATATTAATTAATTTAAGACAGACTACTGTTAAAGATTGAATAAATTCCGATATTATAAAGAAAGCAAACACAGAGGATCTTTTGTTACGAATAAACGATCGTGACTACGGACTAATGCGTATTTGTGTTTATTCGTTTGTTCTATTCTATCTTTGTCAAACCTACTTCCTAAAAGGATAATAACTGTCGGTCTTTTAATTCATCCGAAGTGATATGAGTTTTCCAATGAATATGTAATATAGCGGACATGGTTATCAATATCTTTGCCGAAATTTAGTAGTTAGAAATAGTTATAAGTAAGCTTTTAGCACTTCGTAAGTCAGTCCCACGAGCATTTCAAACTTCTTCTTGTTGGACCGTATTCACTCTCGATGTGGAGCATATATTATGGCCATCACGCGGCGTCTCTATGATTCCCTGTCACCCGCCAACTTAAACAGACAACTCAGACGCAAGCAATTATTCCCGAAGCTCAGAAAACGGTTTTAATCTTGTCAGGTACGATGATTCGATACTGCAAAACACTTCAAACATTACTACCTCTCTGAAGAAAAAAACACACTACTTTAAATTTTATACGCGCAAGTTACAGATGAACGATAAAGTTGTTATGGAGTTTCGGACATCATCAACCATTTATCCTGAATTGAATCACAGTTGAGCCGTAGAAGTTTGGGAAAATTTTCACTTTGGAGCAGAAGTAACATCGACATCGTGTGTGTGAGTGTATGCGCGACGGTTTTACCATGCACTTTGAAAGTTACTTGCGTCTAAAGTGCAACCTTTGGCCAAAATCAAATTATGATTTAAGAGGACCCTGCTCAACTCTACTTGTGCTTTTTGCATTATGCACTTTGAAACTTGAGTTTATAATATTATCAGCATCGTGACATAAACATGGACACGTGTAATTTTATTAAGGTTATCATACCGAAGAGGTTAAAATATCACACATAGAGATACAGATCAGATCGTTGTTTCCGATTTGATTGTTTATATTATTATTATCAAAATAATGAACACCAGGGCAGTCATAAAACAAGAGCAGCAGTCAAAATATTTTTGAGAAATCGTTGATGATTAATTACTATAAAGATTATAAAAGAAAGTATTTTCATGATAAAAATAATTTTCATGATTGTATTATCATGAAAAATACGTTTTACAGTCATTCGTATTATATAACACACACCCTAAATACGGTAAGTATTTTTTTTTATTTTACTGGGAAGTCTTTTCTCTCTGGAAGAGAGTTATGAAAAATTAAACAGCCGTGTTATCATATGATTTAATGGCAAATTAAGTGGTGAATGCAGTAAAATTAAATTAAATTCATTGAGAAATGAAAATACCTTTAAACAAAAAGTCTTAAAATTTATTTAATATTAATTATATCATTAAATTGAAGATTACTTATGTGCTCTTTATATAAAAGATTTCTTCTGATTTGTCAATTCAGAATTTATTTTTACAGTGTTATGTGTGTTTACCGAGTATTATAAAATATTTTTTTTTGTACTCATAATGAATTCATTATTCTTTACACTGCTTGATAAGTCTCTCAAATAAAATGTTCACGACTTCTAGGCATATGAATGTGCGCTGAAACATGACATTCATTATTTAAACTGTTTAATTTAATGGATCTCTAAGTGTGTAGTCATTTTACTGTACGTGACTTGCCTTTGATGAATTAGTGCATGTATTTTTTTTAATGAATTCTAAGCATGTAATGAAAAAATTTTTTTTGAATAAAAAGCTATCTAATCATAATTTTCATTTCAAAATAATTTAATATGCACAATGTTGAGATTCTCAAAGTTTTAGATTACCAGTAAAAAGCAGTGACATAATGAAATCTGGCATTGTGTCAAGTAAGATGCTAAGCTAGCCATATACATGCGGTGGTGATACCTTGCCCAACCTAATTTGTGGAGAGTGCTTAAGTCTAAAGTAAAGTCCAATGTTTAAAGTAACGGTAACGCGAAAAAAAGACAATCTTAATAAGATTATAAAATCAAAAATGTATGCTAATTTTCAGAAGATGATTGTACTAATTCGTAATTTTGTTTTGACTTCGATGCACTGGCAAAATCTGTGTCATATGTTTCTTCTTCTTTCGTTGATGAACATATATTATTATGCCTAATCCAATCTAATTTATATAATTCTCTAATTTACCATCTTGGTTCAGAAGGCATTAGTATAACTCCAAAACCCTCCTTATACTCGGTATTAGTACAAGTTTGAAATATTTTCTTCAACAGGCTATCTTTTTTTCTGGTGTTGTTGCGTTTTAAAATTTGAGCTTTGAGGTACAATATGCAATATCTAAAACACTCATTTAGCTTAGAATATTTTTTTACTGAAGGGAAGTTATGTGTAAATATTTCATTTAATAACATATATGCAAATCAAACAATTCTATGTGAATGGAAATTAACTTTTGCGATGTAGCGCACTTTCATATTAGCGGTCATATTTAAAATTTTAACCGATGAAACACTTGTGATTTTCAAACCCTTTGAAATAGCTGCCTATTTATATATTAGGTATTTTTTTAAGGTAATTTTCGCTTAGCTAAAGTATATTTTTCAAATGCGAATTAATTATTAGTTAAATATAATGAAACACCAGAGACGTGCAAAATAAAAATAAACTTTGTGTTCCTCAAAGTGTAAAATTTTAAAGTTATATTTTTGTAAACGTATATTTAATGTTTTCTTAATAAAACATATCATGCCAGTATGTATTATTTGTATAAGTGACTTCAGAGCGGGCTTGCGGTTAAGAAAGGTGCTGTGTTGTGAGTGTCAAAACCAATACATTTGAATGCATACATATGTGTATATTATTTTAAAGAAATAACAAGTCTCCATAGAATCATGGCTTGTCCAGGACAATTTAATCAAAGCTTAAATATTTTTCCATTACGTTAATAAAAAAACATATATTTATACATTAAAACTGACGCGGTAAAAAATACTAATAATTTCTTCCTGAAAAAGATTGTTAATTAAGAAATAAATGTAAAGACTATTTAAAAAAGTATAGAATATTTTTTCACGTGTGTTGTTAAATAAAAACGTATTACAACTAACAAACGTTCTAGTTACTTAAATAAGGAAAATATAATGTTGTTATGTATGATTCTGAGATTTTGACATCGTTCATGCATTGAAAAAATTCTTGTTAGCAAATAATCAGAAATGTGTTTTATGAATCATTTAATGGGAAAATCAATTTTACTTATTAATTCTTTGCAGGGGCGTTACTTGATTTAATAATAAGTGTTTTAATTGCGTTTCAGCACGCTATCGCCAGTTTCTTTCAAACAACTAGTGTGCGGCGTGTTACTATGTTTGTATAAAATGTATTTTTAAAATAGTTTAAATACACTTAAATATATCATCAAAATAATAACGATTATGAAATAAAACGCTGAGAAAATAGTGCTTAGTAAATTATGTATATATTAAGAGATAAATATTTTTTTGGTTAAATAAATTTATTTTTTATGTACTGTATTGCTTTTATGTGTTTTAAATCCAATTTAACAATTTTATAAATCAATAATATATGTCCAATAGCATTAATTAAATATATAAGAACAAAAATCTCAATAATGAATCAATCATTCCCTTTATATTATTCAAAAATTATGTAACCAAAATAAAAAATCGTATTTATAGAATTCAAATAATATTTTACTCGCTAATTTTTTGATTGTATGTTAATATAATATTATAGAATAAGTTGTAGTATTTATATTTCAAAATTTCAGAAAACTACATTTAAAAAAAAATCGTTTATAGTTTATGAATCTTGATAAATGATGCTAAGTATTTAATATGCTGTGATATTTTGTATCATAAGTAAATGATACGTTTTCACTCATCTTAAATGTGTCAGCTTCTGAAGTGTACGAACCAGACAAGTTAGTATCAAAAACACAAGACGTTGTAAAGCGAATTATTGTACATGCTTTCGTACATCTTCTCTTTCAGCGCCCTATCTCTGTCAAATTAGCCAGAATAATTATGCGTTTGTTTAAATGATGATCTATATTAACAGGCAAAGACACCCGCTTCGTGGAGTTCTGGTGTAACATTTGCGAGACCGAGGGTCGATCATTACCCGACCATAATGTTGGGAGGGGTACTTCAAATATAGACGTCTAGATAATATACGTCTGTTGAGATGTAATTGAAAGTTGCTACATTGATACAGTTTTTTTGAATACGAAATTTGAATAAGTTTCCTTTTTGTTTAATTCAACAAAATAAAAATGAACTTAATCTGAATGTATGAGAAGAATTTTACTTTTCATGAACATAAGTTATCATATAGATGTACAATAATTAGAGGTATCAAAATATAGTCTAACACAACACAGTAATTTGTTACTTGATGAAGACTATCAAAGTGGTCCCATTTCAATTGAAATATAGACGTTAACACTACATTAAAAGGGTTGTATTTTCAAATATTTTATTATGAGTATTGAATTGAAAAAATATTTTTCGATTTCATTATATTGATTTAAACATGTCCACTCGGAACATACGGCTACCACGGTGCTTCCAAGATTCTCTGTCACCTGCTAATTTATTTGCTTCCTGTCAAGTTATCACAGCGTCTTATATGGATGGTCTTCAACTAATTTTTAGGGTGACCGAATCCATCCGGTTGGAAAAAGATATAAGTAAGATATATCCTTAATATTTAAAAAACGAAAGCGATAAGTATAACATCAGCTCAATTTATTTATTTCATATGTTCCATTAAAGTAGCTGAAATGACTGTCTAAGGAACATAACATACTATTTCTGGTGGAGATGTGTATTAATTCTGTTTATGAATTTATGAAACATGTGTCTGAAAATGCAAATTAATTTTTTAAATGAACCATACAAGTGATTAAGATGATAGGAAACGTTGGAATATTTCTAATGATTTTATTTTGAAAATGGTTGAAAGGAGGTGTAAAATATTTCGTCACGTTTCCGATTTTACAATGCGAAATACCCTGCATAAGTGGATTATTATGCAAAAATTCTGTACGCGAGATGGCGGCCGGCTAGGTCCAAAATTCGAATGGGGTAGGCTTGAAAAATTATGCAAATTTTCGAGTACTTTGCTTTGGTTCCACGTTCAGTTGAAAATAATCCCTGGTCGTTTCAACAAACAAAGCGGAGACCGTAAATTACGAATAAAGGGTATTGTTATAATAAACCTTATACTCCTTAAAAGGCCCAATAGTGACCGTAAAGGATGCCGGCTGTTAAATTTATAAACTATTACCGTTTTTATTAAAATTAAATGGGATTTGCATTTGTCGCAAGCTGTTATCTTCGAAACATTATTCAAAGCAACGCAAAAAATAAAAAAGTCTGATTAACGTGATAAAGTTTTGAAGTAGTGGTTTGTTTTAAGCTTATAAAATATTTTCACGACAAAGAAGAAAAAGCATGATATTCAGTATAGAACATTACATTAAGTTAGTTATTATATTGTAAATAAATTTAAAGGAGTTTCGTTTTGTTTTATAAAATTTAAGAACGAAAAGATAAAATTAAAAAATAATTATGTAGATTTAGTAATAAAGAATTCCGTCGACTTAGGGTGCTTCATAGAACTTAGATATGACATTTGATTTTTTCACATTAAATAAATGAACTAATGACGAAAGATGCCCATTGTTACATTTTAACAGAATAATTTTGTTACTCCAATTAGTGACGACGAAGTATTATTTAAGAAAAAAACCGGAATATCATAAACGAAAAAGTTTTAGTAAGGAATAAAAAAAATACATAATTTACTTCTTGTCGCTGGTAAGTATAAAAACTGCCTGTTTTTAAGTCCCAAGTATTTTGATAGCCGACCTCTACACGCATTTTAATAACGTCTCCGTCAGAGGAGAGTGTTCCCCAGACCGAACTATTTACTTTTTTCTCTTGGCTTTTCAGCGACGTTCGAGCGATTTTTGCGACGTTATTTTTCACCAAATTGAATAAGAATGCGTAGATGAGACATCCGGCTGACGAGGGTGCTACGTCGTTTACACCTCTACGCTCCGCCCGTTAAACTTGTGTGACCAAGAGCTCAGACTCGATTGAGAGACCATATTTCTTTTCTAATTGCAAAGCTTGAATTCAAAATAAAAATTTAATTCAACAAAGGAAACAACATGACGGTTTCATTAAAAAAAAGTGGTTGTCATTTGCTCGTTGTTATTAAAAAATCAAAATAAGCACTTGGGTTATACATTAAATATTGAGTATGTTGGGATTGTAAAATAGCATAAAAAAACAGTAATTTTAAAATTACGCTAATATAATACATTTATTATAATAAACGAACCCTAACATTGATTCAAAAAGAAAACAGGTTTAGTATTGTACAGATTGATGGTTAAAACATAATTTAAAAAGACCTCAGAGAGTAATGTTTAGATGATGCTCAATATTTACAAGAGTTCTTACAACGTTTAGTTATTATACTATATAACAGATTCATATACTCACTGAATGTTGATTATTTTGTACGATAATCCATAATATACTTATTTAATCTTTTTTCTTAATTCTCTGTGCTTTGTAAAATTCATATTCATTTTCCCTTTTTGAAAGCAGTAAATCGACATACGATATGGATTTTTCTAACAGTTTCAAATATTTTAGCATGGATGGTGTATATATATTTAATGGAAAAGAATAACTTCAATAAGAAAGTTTTTCACAAGTTTCGTCACACAACGGCCCGTTGCCGATCGTTCGGCGTAGAGGAAAATTTTCAACTTTTTCGTAGGACACGCCACAAAACAGCAACGCCATCTGGTGTTTTTTTTGGCTAGCTGACAAAAGCAACTTTAGAAAAGAAAGAACCTGACTTATACCTCGACATAATAAACTTTTATCTATACGTTACTCATTAGGTGAATTTATTTATTTGTGAGTTTGTACAGATTGATTAAACATAATGTAGAACATGTTAATTATTTTAGAATAAATTTTATTTACGTAAAATCAAATTTTCATAACACATATGTATATATCTTGATTTTAGACGTGCATAAATTTATATTTTCTGAACGGACGATTATTTTATGCAATTAATATGAAGATAAAAATATTAATTGGTTGTATTATTTGTGGCTCTTAACATTTTCTTTACTAAACAACCATTTTGGTAGTCAAAGATGAGAACGGCTTACACATCGTATCCGGAGCTTGATAAAGTGGTCGCTTAGTCAAAAGTTCATTAGTCATTTCCTTTGAATGGAAAACTTTAAAAATGATTTATGATTCGCTTGACGACTTGTTGATATCCTGAAATTTTTATTCAATGTAAAATACTTAATATATAAGCATTTTTAATGTCTAGATTATTCTTCATAAATACTTTCTAAAGCCAATAAAATTTCAAGGAACGAAAGAAAACAGATAATTAAAGTTTATCTATAGTTTATTTGATTTGATGCTTAAAGTTTCAAATTGATCGATTCAGTCAGACAATTATCCGTTTACTCGAATGCTAATAATAAAGATGGAATGAAAAGGCAGACGCTTTTCAGTTTGACTTTATAACTAGCAAATCGTTCGTACACAATGAAATCTTTTGTTCATTTGTATAATTTAAATAGAGATGAATCTCGAATTTTGTAAATTGCTTTTGAAGTTGAGTTTAATTCTATATAACACAGAATCTTTCAATATTGAAATTAAATTTTGATTAACTTTTCACATAATGTATAAACTAATAAAATTGGTAACGTTAAGGTTTATTTTTAGAAATAATATATATTTGTGAATATATTTAAATTGTTGATTAGTTTTGATGAAAAATTACTATTTTTATTTAAGCTTAAGCTATTTAATATAAATACAATAAACAATTTAAATTTCGATTAGTTTTACATGAATACAATTATTTAGATTTATTTTATTTTTTATTTCATCTAAATTTTTATATAATTACATTGTTGTTTGAAAACTGTGTTTATTAATACATTATTAAATAACTAATTATATGAAATATAAGTCTATAGTTATTTATAAGTATTTACATACTTTTTCTCAGTTTCGATTTCATTCGCCAATCAATTCCAGATATGATAAAGTAACGTTTTTACATTTGATTCGGTTGGTTACATTGTAAACGGTGTTCTATATCTAAAGAATGTGAATGATTTGAAGCTTAAATTACATATGTTTGAATATTTAAAAATATATACAGTTTTCCTGTATGATTTATTTGATTTATTAATATTTTTAAGATAATATAATACTACGATACTTTTATCAAGAAGTTTTGTATATTTAACATTTAATAAACGGCTACCAAACCTTTATAAACGATAGCCATATAGTGAGATACAACAAATAAAGTATAAAAAGGTTTGTAAGTTACAATCATACCCCTACGAAAGCGCTTGTCAAAGCATCAAAAGATCAATAGATTCACTTGCAGCTTGCAGTGCAAGACATCATCCCGAATGATTGAACTGGTCGAAATTGAGACACCATCAAGTCATTCGTAGTTGAAAAAGTAACCGGAAGGGATATCAAAAACAACGCTATGCTGAAGTTACCTCCCCAAAAGGAACCATCTTCATAGCTAAAGTGTACACAACATGTGTACAACATGGTTAGTTTTCAGTAACATGGCAAACGGCTCACGTTGTCGTGATTCTGAAGCCCAAAAAAGACCAGTCGTTAACTGTCAACTATAGACCTATCATTTTGCTCGATTGCCTGAGCAAGTTGCCCGAGAAAGTGATCTTCAAACGCTCATAGCCGAATCTTCCCTGAATCCCAATATGGGTTCTGAAATGGTCTCTCCACCATCTTTCAGTTAGCCCGCATCACCGGTTAGATCACAGAAGACTTTTACAAGGTAAAAACGACTGGAATGCTACTGCTCGACCCAGAAAAAGTATTCGAGACAGTCTGGTACGATGGATTTCTCCACACGTTAGCGTGAATAACACCCCCCCACCACCAGATTCCAAAGATCATTCAGAATTACCTGAAAGATCACCCCATCTATGCTGCGGCAAAGAAGAAGAAATACTCACTCCACTAAAATAAACCAGGGTAGCCTACTGAGACCTAGACTCAGCAATGATTTTATTTATGATCTCTCTCACCCCATAAACTGCTTTGTTGTTCTATAAGCAGACGACACAGCGATCCCATCCCCCAAGGACCGAGACGTGGCGCTACGTCGCCTTGAGGCTGGCACGACTCAACTGCCTGACTTCTTCAGTCTCTGAAGTCCTGTGCCTAAGGAGGTGATCCTCTTCACACGCAAGAATGCCAAAAATGTGCTCTTTCAGTCAAGCGGTCAAATACCTCGGTGTATACTTGGACGCTCCCTCACCAGGTCTACTTACATCGCGCAAGCTAGACGCAAAGCCTACATTGCAATTGGCGTACTACTAATACTTGATGTTGAACGCTAGAAGCTACCTCAGCGTAGAAAATTAAAAGGTACTTTACAATATGGCCATCAAATCGACTATGCTATTTTTGCGCCTCTTCCATATAGCCCGTAAACACCTCCGACAGAGATTTGCTTCTCCTACAGAGGTTTAAAAATAAATACCTGTGCATAATCTCATACTTGAGGAAAAATTCCAACCCCCGTTACCTCTGTGTATGGTACAAAGACCCTGATACCTAAGTCTAAGTCTAAATAGCGCCAGCTTCATGGAAAGATTAAATAAGGGACATTCCTGGCACCAATTTTAAAACTCAAACTCAAGTCCCCAAGTACCTCGTCAAGATGATGTCACACTCCTTATGCTCCCCCTCACCTTATTTTACAGGAAATTCTTATCTAAGGGAAGTGGACGAGGATGAGGCCAACAGCCATGCCAGTCTTCATTTAGTCACTCTAAGATATAAATCTTAAAGTCAACGAGCCAGAATCGTATAATCAGTTAGGGACTGGGCATGCATAATATAAAAATAGTAAAATCTTCAAGTTTATGCCAACATACGAGAAATTCGAGGTAAGAATTTAACTTTTGTTAATGATTCAAAGACAACAATTCTCGTAAGAGGTTTTTCCCACACCAGGCATTCAGCTGACAGAATCTTTTAGATAGCCAACTTACATGCGGGAAAGGGATATAAAGACTTATTCTGTCCCACCTTTGCAATAACTAAAGCCAGGATACGCTTCGCGGACTCTACATAATAGTTTCAGTAGGAGAGATAAGATAGAGAAAAAATCTTGGATATCACGGTGAAAATTATATGATCTTTTAGAAATTCGTTGAGTAGTAAATACACTGATATATTTTAAAAACACGGCCTTTTCTTTTACAACATTAGTATGCATTACTATGCAATGAAAAAGTTTCACGACGCCCTTACAATGTTTAGGTCGTTACTCAGTAAGAGTCAGCGCTATAAGAGCAGTATTACCACATACCCCTTTCATAAAGACCGGATCTACAAGCGTCGAAGAGGCTCCTTGGGAAAAAGAACGGAAATGTTTATTTGAATATCGATTTAGCACGCTTCACAATTCCTGCTGTGAATATAAACCGTCTGTAATTTGTAGGACAACACCGAGACGGGATATTTATGCTTCACCGTGTTTTCCCGATTTCCCTGCGTTATGACTACCGCACGTGATGTGTTTTCGAAAGAAATCGGAAAATCTCATTCTAATACCTCAGAGAATTTCTAATGCCAAATGTGGTATTATGAAATAGTTTTTGATGTGTTATGTGTTTATATTTATCTTAAGGGATTTTTTCACTTTACTACAATGTAAAATTTACAAATACACCATTCTTTCTTACAGTTTTAGACATTTACTTATTTTATTTAAATATATATATATATATATATATATGTCGTGTAGACAAAGTTTTATGTCCCAAGGTAACAAAACTATTACATGTTTTATTTTAAATTGTGATCAAAATTAGGAGGAAATTATATCACTTAGGAATATTTTTGATGCACATACTATCTTCCCAAAATAATAATTTTACACTCACTATCTACTTATATAAATCCCTTAAAACTTAAGAGGAAGGAGTAGGTATTTCTGTCATTTCGCGAAAATTGTTAATCGTTTTCCGTCGCCTTAAAAATATGAAACGTCGAAATATATATTTTTTTTAACAATAATTGCACTCTCAAAGTATTTGTTTACAATATTGCACTTTTAGTTAAATGGAAATAGTAAACTTTTCAAGCCTGTCTCACAAAGAGTTGACGCTTGTTATTCAGAAATGCTTTTATTTGCTTAACGGCGTGACTAGATTAAGGTTTATTGTAGGTTATTTGGCGAGATTTGACGTCTGAAACAAAATCGTGTAAAAATGTATTTGTAAGAAAGTGATTCTAAGAGAATTTCCAATTTGTTGAATATAATGATTCTATAAAGATTTTTGAAATGTACCAAATTTTACTAATCAGGAACCGATCGAACTGAGGATGCAAAGCTCCCAGAGATGGTGTTGATTGCTTGGTCTGTGTAGGATTTTACTAATCGGAAACCGATTGAACTGACGATGCAGCGCTCCCAGAGATTGCTTGGTATCTGTACGATTTCACTAATCGGGGGCCGATCAAACTAGAATACGTTACTCCAGCAAGGATGGTCTCGATTGCCAGGGATCCGTAAGATTTCACTAATCGGGAGTCGACCTAACTAGGATGCGGTGCTCCAGCAGGGACGGTTTCGATTGCTAGGGATCCGTAGAATTCCACTAATCAGGATCCGATCTAACTGAGAATGCAGTGTCCAGCAGAGATCGTTTCAATAAGAATGAGTCTGGAGGATTACCAAAGCGGCTAGGAAGCTAAGACACCAGAAAAAACGGGTCCATGAGCATAAAATGTTTGGAAATCACTGATGTACTGTCTAATTTGATACCCCAACGGGAAGCATATGGCCTCCTAATGGAGGTATCTCAATATAAGGTTTCTATGAGAACTGCTTGTAGCTTAGTTTGCTTAACCTTTCTTTTTTCGAAGATACTAGGGATATGAGTATAGAGCTAGGACAGTAATTGTGGTTGGCTAATCGCTCTCGCTACGCCCCGTTTTTGAGGATCAGATGAGTAGGATGGAGTTGGGGAAATACATCACAAACATTCTTGACTAGACAGAAATTCATAAAACAATTGAAGGATCAATTTATGAAAGTGTCCACTCCGGGACTTCAACCCGAGACATTCGTCACCGTAGCCAACGACATTACCATCTGCGACATGGAGCCGACAGTATTTATAAATAGATGCATGTAATTTAATAGATGTCTCAGTGTCTGCTCATCATCAATAAGAAAGATGATATGCATTTATGACTGATTCAAAAATATATTTATAATCTTATTATTAATAGAGGAACATCAAAGAAGATGTTGAATGAAATTCTTCAGAAAAAAAAATATCTTTAAAGTTTTGTTCGTCGTCAGTAAGCATTAAAGTTTCCTTTCTATCTTCGAAGAGCTTTTACATTTCCGGAGTAAAGCTGTGGTAATTTCAATCACACTCGTACACTGCTCAATAAATTGCAATGAAGTTTATTTGGCCTGCGGGCGAGGAGAAAATAATTTGAGAAAAGATCTGATTTATTTCCTCTGCCTTCCATCCACTTTGACCTGCTTACTGAAGGTAAAGTTTGAACGATACACTGCAAGCGAATACAATGCGATTCGATTGTTGATAGAAATTGCAGTTTTCAGTTAAAGCGTATACTTGTAAGCGTATTTGTATATCTATCCATCTCAAAAGAAAATCGACATTACCGCATATTTTTGTCTCTCAATACGTTTTAATAAAACTTAATTAGACGAAGTATTGACTTCTATCATACATGAGAAATGAGAAGTCTATAAAATATGTTGTAAGCAATTGCAATGGAAATTTATTGAGCGAATGGGAATATAATTAATAATACCTTTTAAATTTTTTCTGATTTTATTTTATATGTATTAAAATAAGTTTTTTTACATCGTTTATTAGTTATTTTTTTGTACTTTTACATTGCTTTAGGTATCTTTTAATTAGTTTTCTCACTATGCGAAGCCAGTTTCTATATGTACATCATATGTGGAGAACAGTAAATCGGTTCGTCTTTTCTTTTACTTAGATCTTAGATGGATCATCATTATATTTTTTAAATCGGTCATCGCTTAAAGAGTTTCATATATTTCATTTCGAAATATTTATGCATTATGCCTAAAGATTTTAAATATGCGGAAAACGAGTTATCGATTAGAAATATTGCATGTAAAATATTTGTTTTTTTGACATGAATTTCATTACGCTATTAGAAATTTTTTCGTTTTAAAATTTGTGATCTTGGGCATGGGTGTTACTGTAAAAATATCGGGTGCATTGGCACTACTAGTTGTAATTTTTTTTCAATAGGAACGAATGAAACTGTATGTTTCTTTTTCAATTTAATAGATAAACACCCTGTCCAACATTAAATTTATAAAGTTGCCTGTAAAAATATACAACGGATAAAGTTTTGATCAAGTAAATTTATTTAATTAATACAAATAGTAACGCCTTTTTTCGTGATTATTTTATGAAATCAAAGAAATGCTTTTATCATTTTTATAGAAATCATAATTGCATACTGGAAAAAATTAACCGCTGTTACTCTATGGTATACTTTTTTATTACATTTGAAAAAATTTAAGGCCTGCCAAAAAACATCTCCAATTTGGTAATCTAAGAAATCCCTGAAGCAAACAAGCATTTCAGCGTACAACACGATAACTAATTGAAACATTTGTGTACTGTAAAAAATCTAATTGGAAAAAAGCTCAATCTCACCGTTACATCCGCCTTCGGCCATTTTTCATTTACAATCTGGAGAGTTTTGTCGGCCATTCGTCTTTTTTTACTATCCTTACAGATTTCTTTTTCGACGATCGTTTTTACCGATTTTTCTAGTAGCAATAAATATATTGAGGTTATAAAACATTTCCTCAAACATCTTATTACACCGTAAAACGTGACTTTTTACAAAAAAATCTATACGCATAGCCATAAGTTATGGGTCATAACTTTGGTAAGCCTGATAACAGAAATTACATAATGTTATTTTCAATACTTTGTCGTTACTTTTATAGCAGCTGTTGACATTTCAATTATGAAGATTGAAATAGCCTTTTTCTTGTATTAATCTGTGCAATAAAAAATAATATTAATACACATACCATAAAATTTTCAATATAACATGTTATAAGAGTTTCAATATTTCATCTGATACGAGTCGAGAGACTTGATAAAAATATTTCGGAGGAGGTTGTGTAGAATATTTTTACATTTTTTTAACAATTTTGAAGTTTTTGTAGTTTTTTAATGAATTATTGAACATTTGTATAGCAATATTGGTTTGTTGACTAAATAAATTGGTTTTAATAGATGTTTTTTGTTTGTTTTATTCGAAATGTATCTGCAATGAATGTATTTTAACAATTTGACTGAACAGTTCTCGGATGCCCTAAAAATTACATAGTTTTAAATTTGTGTTAAACTATTAAGTATTACTATGTCCTATCAAAAATGGTTGTTGAATTTTCCTCATAAAACAATACATTCAAGTTTTCAAATCTAATATTGTAAATTTTAAAAAAGTTTTTCAAAACTTATTTTATATATTTATTAAAAATATTCTGAACATAAAATTGTATGAGATAAATGTTAGTTGTGTTTAAAATAAGTATTGTTGTTACATTTCTTAATTTGAATAAATATTTTCATCGGTTGTTTTTTTATACGACTGATAAATATAAAAATTTCATTCAATTTATTCTACCAATCATTATTGAAATAAAATATTTGTATTATGAAATCTTTATAATGTAACGCTTTTCAATGTAGAACTTTAAATTTATTTCCAAAACTTTTTTAATTCATACATCACACACTCAAAAAATGTTTTTTCAATATGCTATCGAAACGATATTAATTTTGAAAGCGCCCGAGGCTGTGTTTTTCAAGTTGCGCTCCAAGACAGCTAATACTCTCATTATAATCTCAAAGAGAAAAGGGAGAACGCCACTTTAGTAAATATCTCCCTTACACATACATCTTCGTTTGTATGAAATGTAGCTATGCGATCTTAAAGAGACGCTTTTAACCAAAACGAAACCTTAATAGGAAATCGCTTTCATTGCATAGTTCTTGAAAGCACTGAAAGAAAAATTCGCAGAATCTTTTTACAGGTATCATCTATTTCAATGCGAATAATATAAATTGCTTTATCTCGAATAATTTATTATGATAATTATTTTCTTATATTACATAAATTTTATGAAATAATCTTTATTCTTCATGTGACTGTAAAACTTCTGATGTTATCGATAGAACATTTAAACTACTGTTTTATATATTCAACAAATTATAACCATTCATAAGTACGTGACTAATAATCTATAATATGTTTAATGTAGAAAAGGGGTTCTCAAAAGCTTTGCTGTTGAGCGAGCATTTGAGATTGAACAAAAAGTGACGGGTACCAGCATTTTTATCAATGAACATAAATAGGTTTTGTAATGTCGTACGAAACGCGTAAAGTTATATTGTATTGATGTATAACTTGTATTCATGTTCATATGTATTTTGCAATATTCTCAAGCTAATCTTCCCGTGGATGACTTGCTGTGAACCCCAGTAATATTTTCCAAATTCAATTTTAAAAACCCATATTGTTACAGATAGCACCATCATAATTTAAGCAGATGCACAGAGTATGAAAAAGAACGACTATCATTTTAGATTGTTATATATGCTTAGAGCATATTAAATAATTATTGCACTTTAGTGAAACTTCAATTTTGGACTGATAAAATAACGATGATAAAAACATTACACTATCGGTAGAATGTGTTTTCTAATTTAATGGTGTGGTTATTTTTATAATACTGGTTTACAAATAAATTAAGAGCAATCAACTTCCAGTTAAGCTTAGTCGAAGAAGCACAAGATTATTTAACATAATTTTTTCTATCAACTGGGAAAGCTCTTTTCAAATTATTTAAAAGATACTCTATATAAGATAAATCAATTTTATAACATGTATCATATAATAATATAAAGAACATCAAACAAATTCATGTGGAGAATTTATGAGACATGAAATATAATAACACGATGAAATATGTTACATAGTATTTTTAGGAGAACGGTTAGTATCAATAAACCTTAAATAAAACATATTTTTTTTAGATAAAGATCTCACCTTGTATAATTTTGACTCTATCAGCGGTTGTTGTGGTAGACGTCTCGTACTTGTGTAAGAGAGTGCTCAAAGCCTATTCAACTATTTCAAGCCCCATCGACCACACTAAGTACTTAGTAAAGCCAATACCTTCAGACATTATAGCTCTGAGATCAAGATTCCAAGAAATCTTAAGTTATTGAAGTATAGATTTAAAGTGGTTTAGTATCAACAGATATTTAGATCATCGCACTAATTAAATATTGAGTTATGCCAAACAATTTAAGTTGATTGGCATACAGATATGTGTTGATGATAAGTGCATCATTAAAAGTTTAGCTCGTTTATTTTGCTAATAATGTGACTGAAATGTTACTTTCTGGATTACTTGGTAGACCGCACCTGACTCGAATAAATATACGTATTAGATGAACGTTTTAGAAAATTGCTGTCTTTATCAAAGTGCCTACATGAAAGTGGCCCGTACTACACAAAAAAAATATACGAGGCAACGAAATGGCTTGTAGTCTCAATCAGGCAGTGACAAAACTATAGTATACCAATGTTTTTGTCATAGTAGCCTTCGACTTCATTCTGGTGAAATTAATTTCACTCATATGTTAAGCCATTACCCGTAAATCTGGGACTATGTGACATGGTCCACGAAGCATTTAAAACATCAGAATAATATATATACTGTATTGGTATACAAATCTATTTGAATAATGCCAATGCACTCTTAATAGCGTTCGTCCAAACTCTCGTGTGCAGTGAGTATAGCATACTATTGTAAGAGTCAACTGCTTTGGATATCCATCACTCATGTGTGGATGGTAAACAATATATTCAACTGGGAACAGCTGGAACCACATTTAGTAAACAGAGAAAAATTAAGGACGGTATCATTCAGTCAGAACTTGTTCAAATGCATGCATTATGACGGTGCTGGTTATCTAAATTTGGGGTTAACCGTAAACTAAGCTTGCGGTAAAAAGTAGTTGTAAGGTGCTTCGGATTTGTCAAGAAATTGTAGGTCTTAAATTAATAGTATTGATTCTGTAAAAAGTAATGTGTAAGTATTAAATAATTATATCAAGCCCTTAGTATTTATGACAAACGTTGTAGTGAATAGTTAGAAAGTGACAGTAAAATCTATATTGTGTATAAAAATTATTTTGGAATGACATCATATTTGTTTGGTGGTAATCACCCAAGTATGATCAGTATGAGTGCACTATCCCAGTGTTGTGAGAATTTTGTAACTAAACCTGCAAAGGAATTAAAAATGTTGGGTTACCGCACGATATTCAATTACCAATTACCGCCAATCAAAAACGGTGTCACTCTAAAATAATAATGTGTACAAAAACCGCGAAAGCCCTATTCAATAAATAGTTATTTTAACGCTGTAAAGATTATTTTAATTACATAGGTTTTTTTTCTGATTATTATAGAAAAACGTAAATCTCTTAAAATTAATACACGATGGTAAAATGACAAAGAACATGTTATTAAAAACACTGGTTGTCACGATGCAAACTGAGTGACTATAACATTTGTTAAAGAAAAAAAAAGAATTTGATAACAATAATATAAGCTATCAATTATCCCAAATGTATTACCGAAAATTGGTAATTGGATCATGAATCACTCACTAGGAGTGAGGGAAATAAATCAGGCGATTGCCAACGAGCCTACTTGTTGTATACGTGAGAAATATTTGTTTTTGATATGAGGTGCTCGGAAGTTCTGCAGCGGGAACTAGCAGGAAATACAAACTTATGCTCTTAATATCGCAAGCCACCTATCATCGCAAACTGTGACGGCGACGTTGCTAAACTTTCCTTTCAGTTATTTGCTATTCCGTTTTGCCATAAATACACGCCACTAGATGCCAAACGAGCTTATTAGTCTACTCTCACTCAGAAAACTTGAATGCTCATACATAGAGACACCTACAACATAGTGCAAACATTCGTAATCTAAAATTTTTTTACCCACTATGCAATAAATACATCTAATTTAATATTTCAAAAATGACTTTGCTCATTTTCAATTTTTATTGTCATTCTAAACGCAAATATTTTAGTCGATTTAAAAAAAAAATCTCTATTGTGAACGATTTGGTCAATTATTGAATGGTTTTGCTAGTATTTTTAATACTAAAACTGTAAGTAAGTTGCTCAGTTTTTTTTTGTGTGGAGAGTAAAAATGAAATAGTTATGAGACAATATATCAAGCATTCTTTTTCAGAAAGAAGCTGTCATACAAACACATTTTGTATTGTAAATCATATTTGTTTGCGGATTTGAACCGCTGGGCATTTCGAATTACAAAATGAAAGCAAATAGCAATAAGTGTAGGCCATAGAGATGAGATTTTTTAAAATCTAAACACTAAATGACGTATGAAGACTAAAAGACTCTTGGAAAAAGAATGGGACAAGAGATATGAAAGAGAAATGGTAACACTGATTTTAGACCATTCGAAATTTCCCTCACTACAAAATATTTTTTATCCGTGAGACTTTTAAATAAGGTATACCTTTCTTCTGTTAGAGATGCCGGAAATTATTGCCTGTACAAGGTGAACGAAATAAAAGATTTTGTTTGAATTCAAATATTTGATCAAAAATATGATCGATTCAAGGATAAGAAGAATGAATGCAATCAACTAATTGGATAATTTTATTGTATTGAACTGTAATTCACAGTCAACGTAACTTAGCACATATTTTATGCCTTTTCTCTTCTCGGTTCTCTGATCAAGGAGTTAAAAGCCCGAATGAACACTTTCCGTCCACCCTATACGATTGAAAATCGGAGATGGGGAGAGCTAATGTCTAGTTTTTTATTATTTCCATAATTCATCGTTACCATTGCTGAAAAGTGAGATTGAATAACTGCTTTATGACTAGTACTAATATTTTCTGTTAAATTGCTTATTATTTAGAATGTCATATAATCTACATATTATGAGTGGATATAGTTTTAAAAAATAAATGTTTCACTTATCTGCAGTTATTGAATACAAACTTCCGTGGCCGCAATTGTGAAATAAAACATTTAGATATGTTTTATTGCATAAATTATACATTTCATATATATATTTCTTTTATCTAGTATGATAAGGCTCTCTTATAGCATTTTTTTCGAAATATTCATCATAGCTCGCTCAAATTTACACTACTCGTAAACTTCCAAATTTTTTTTAAAAAGATTTTTGATGAAAAAGTTTCATCACCATCACATTTTTATAAAAATATTATTTGAAAGTAGAGTAGAGCTTGCTCAGCTGAATAAAGTAGAATGATAAAATTTACTTAGGCGTTATTATTATTTTATTCATTGTACAAATTTTTTTTAAATATAAATAAATTGAAAAGAATACGCCTTGTCAAGGCTTAAAATGACGTTAAGGTGTCTTATGTAATAAGTTTTTAACGACAATAAGTTGGTTAAACGTAAAATTTCCACTGAAAAATCCAATGAAGTGCTCATAAAAGTTGAGAATAATTCAAAATTTATTTTCGCTGTAACTCATTTCCGCGATATAAGCAACATAATAATTAATCAGCGGTATCAAATTATTACCACAGCGCCGGCATTTTAAAGTGCTGGAAGATGATTAATGGGGCAACTTTTGCATCCAAAACATAGAGAGCCCGCCGTTACAGAAACGTAGAGATTAACTTTCTTTGCTTCTCCACCATTCGATGTTTTTTGGCAATACATTCAACTCTTTCCATTTTAAATTCCCCTTTGCAAACCCTAAAATTTGATAGAGTCCACTCGACAAAAGAATATTATCACATTATGGTAAATCAAAAACACCCATAATGTGATATTCATAATGTGAATTATTTACAAAAAATGAATATGCAACTGGGTTAAGCTTATTTCTATTTAATTTTTTTTGAGACTTAAAGTCAAATGTTTTTGATATTATCGATAAAATATAATTCAACATGATACTGTAGCATTTGTACCACACAATTTAGTATCGATTGAAGTTTTGTTTGATTTGACAGTAAAGTATATTGGTTATGCATTCAACAATTTTAATCGATAACGAACATGTTAATTTGTTTACAATTTATTGAATCTTATTATAGCGAATCGATTTATAGCTATAAGCAATGCTCTAAGCGCATTTAGATATATTAATTGATTTGATGTTCTCCATTGAAATATAAATAATTTTATGGTGCTTACAAAAACTGGTTTCTCGAATTTAACCCTATTATCACTTAATTAAAAATCATTCGTAACTATTATTGTTTGCTATAAATTATTTCGTTTCGACATAAAACATTTAAGGTATCTAAAAGAACAAAATAAAATATTCAGAACAATTGCCAAGAGAGCAAAGAAAACATATACCCTTAAATGTATCAGGAAAAATCTGAAAGGTGAACGATTTGTTACTAGCAAAAAATATTTTTTTGTGAAATATGCTCAGCACAGTACGAATAAATTGTTCAACTGTGTTTTAGTGTTGTTATAAATGTTAAAATGCATGCAATGTAGCAATTCTATGCGCGAAATTTATTGCCGGTTTGTCTGAAACGAGTAAAGAGTTCTGTGTTAAAATATAAAGCTCTTTCATACATCAAATACACATATTAAGTCAGAAAAATCAGCCAAGCTTATTTTTTTAAATTCTTCTTTAAGATTTTTTAAAATTGACGTGGTACAAGTTTTTTTTATTTCCCGTTTTGTTCGTATCTATTATGACTGAATTTTGACAATAAATATTTATTTCATAACCCTAACAAAAAAATCGTTACTTGTGTTTTGTAACAAAATATACATTTAGACACAAATAAAACCAATAAAACGATAGTTCAAAATTATCATTTGAGTAATAAAACATAAATTAATCTACCTCTGATCTATTTTTTTTATTTATGATGGTATTATACCATTTATATGTTTATTGACTTATGACCGCAGTATTTATAGCAGCGATTAATTTTTTATTATAATCAAGCAGACACGGCAGTCGTTGATGACGACTACCTTGTGGAAGTGATGCATGCCATAGGATGACGGCATATAGTGAATGCCATCTGAGAACGCCATTCTTCGTGATCTCTAGATACAGCGACCAGCATGCAATACTAGTCAATATTTACAAAGAATGCTGAAGGAATATCGGTTGCTAAGGCACATGATGTTGTTGGGGATAAAGAGACGTGGTGAAATCTTGTGCTTCTCTTATGCTAAAGAAGAATAAAAAGATATAAATTATGGCGTGTGTGTGTAACCAGCTATATTTGTATATCATATATATAATAGCCCAGAAAACTCTGTAAACGATTAAGTGCTCGGCCATAGTCAACGCGCGACTTTGGTAAACTGAAATTCAAAACCGCCCAAGAAAAAACGAGCGAGCTTCCAGTCTCTGTGCATTAACTACGGACATTGCAAAAGCATGCTATGCATTTCAGTTTCAGCGCTGCACCCGCCCCGCCTTCGCGCGTTGACTCTGGCCGAATACTTATTATTATCACATATCACATGTAGTTATGAAATTTTCTCATTAATTTAAGTGTCGAGGCACACAGTTCCGACGTACTAGCTACTTTAGACATTTAGTATTTCAATTTCAATACCGTCATCTACGACGGGTGCAGTTATTTTAAGCAATCAGTATTTCAATTTCACCGCCATCTATGATGGGTACGGTTATACTAGTTTAAAAATAGTAACGGAAAAATCTACTTTTATTTTAAACTGTCATACAATTTTACCAATAGATGTACTTAAAAAGATGAGAAATACAATTATAACGTATGTAATAATAAATTTATTATTTAGTAAAAATCATCGGCGTTCGTTCTCCTGCCGACGGACTCGAATACCCGTACGACAAGTTTCATAAATTGATTCTTCAATCTATTAATGGACATGTATTCCACGACATGGATGTCTGTGATGTTAACACTCCATCCCAACCATCCGATTCTAAAAACAGGACGTAGTCAGAGTGATTAGCCAACCAATAGTCTTTTCATCATCCAGTCTGTCAATTCTTACTTTCCTCTCCGATTAATAAAGATTGAATAACTGAATAGAGACTGGTTAATCCAAAAATACTGATTCCATATGCTCCACATGAGGAATAGATGGTTAAAATATATTTTTTAAATAGATGTGCACTCAACTTTAAAGAATACACTATAACCTAACAAAACAGCCGGATACGGAAGTCCGAGTAAGAGTTGGCAATATTTTACTGTACCGTGACGTGTCTACGAACACCTTGGGGACTTGTATCCTGTTTCCTTTCCCATGTACTCGTATTATGTCTCGTTTTTTTGCTCCTTTTCCTTTACGCCTTCTTTTTGAATGCCGTTTTGTCCATTACATGAAAAATCTACACAACGGAAAGAGCGTAAGTGATATTTTGGCCATAATACTTTTGCTGCAATGAAAAGAACATAATATTTTCATGAATAGAGTATTGAATAATAAAACCGTACTTTTGTGAACGATATGTTTTGTGATAAACATTATATATTGTGTGCACGGTGCACAATAAAACGAAACCACATATTTATACGGGATATTTTAGCTTTTTCACTAATAAGACTGTTTATAGATATATATGTTTATATATGTATGCTACATAATATTTATATCAGCAGATTTGTAACTGACGTGTAGTTGTTTTACTATTCTGAAACAGTAACAATTTTGTAACTAGATATTATTAATGAATTAATGTCAATATTAGTTTTACCCTTTGAAATTTATTTTAAAATATAATTGAAGAGTAAGAATTATTTGGATATCTGCGTCTAGCAATAAATGATCCGCTAAGCGATCAAAAGGCTCCATGCTCAAGGTATGGCAAAAACAAAGTGAATTGTTGATTTTTTAAGAATTATTTGGATATCTGAGTCTAGCAATAAATGATCCGCTAAGCGATCAAAAGGCTCCATGCTCAAGGTATGGCAAAAACAAAGTGAATTGTTGATTTTTAAATTATAATTTCTCTTGATATATTTAAAATGGACTGAGTTTGCAAAACTCTTGTTGAATTTCGATTCAAGTAATTTGGAATTATAATTTTGTAATTTAGTCAAATATTTTCTATATTATTGTTAAAAACGATATAAAAAGAAAAATGTATTTCATATTTACTTAAATTTCGCTTTCACAATTAAAAAAAATATTTTACATCTTACGCGCCTAACAATAAAACATAATATAGTTATCATACATTTTATTCGTAATTAAAATTGTACAAATCATGGGGCTTAATTTTCTGCATGTAAAAGGTTTGGCGCCATGGGAAGAGTGTATTCGCATCGTACGTACATGACGCGGCTTTAGGGCATTGCATTTTTCCGTAATTACGATTCATCCGTCAAACTGGCGTTTAGCGGGACGAGCTGGGGTAGATAGAGTATGTCTGTTGACAGGAGCAAGTGGGCTCCACTCGTTGGCCAGTACCTGAGTGCGTTCGCACGCGGTGACAATACTCTCTAATTAAACTGTCAACTAATTGGAGTGACGTCACACACAAATAGACGCCACTCGATGTCCCCGATATCCTCACACCCTGAGGTTCTCCAGCCCTACATTATCACTCTCAACCTTCATCACAGATCCACATCTGCTGGATACTTGCTTTCACGACTCAAAAATGATTGTAGTTGCAAATATCAATGTTTTAGGAAAGATTATAAATAATCATATAAGAAAACTTTATATTCTTAAATAATAACGGCTGCTTTATTTCAATGAGCAAGCTTGACAATACAATTTCACTTATATTTCAATAGTATCTATCAATCTTCATGAATCTTTTTCAAAATTGTTCATTATTACAACATAAAAATATGAAGAATTGTAGGATGATTTTACATTGCCTTAAAAAGAGTTATGTATACTAATTGTCATTGATGAATATCGTCTTAAATTTGAATATTTGAAATAAGTCAGAAAAACGTAAGAAAATTATAGTAAGCTCTAGTTTTAGGAAGGTAACCTAATATAATGTTACGTATAAAGTAATCATGTCTTTTCGTTAGCGTACAGTTTTTAAAATACAATAAATAAATACCATTCGACCAATAAAAATTCAACTGTTAAAGTTACACCACGATAGGTAATCATGATAAGTTTTAGATAAATAGAGAAACATTTGAACTGCTGTAGCTTCTTAACCCAAAACTGTTAATAAATCATAGATAATAAAAAGATAAACTGTAAACCAAACATAAAACTAAGCGTAAAAATATTTTGGGATAAGATTGTAATTCAAGCTGTTGGGTTTTGAATATTTTCAAAATATTTATGTTTTCAAGATGTTCATTCCTTTTTGTGTTTACATATGAGCGTTTACCTTTTCCTCGGCTATAACGAATACAAAATGATGCGCATCTCGGTTTGATTGACAACAACCAAAGAGCTTTAATCTAGTTGTGAGTATTTTAAGCTCTTTATAGTGATTCAATATATTAGGCCTCTTCTTTCGTATTCAATAGTCCATTACTGTTGTGTGAATTTGGCATTATCAAACATATAGTCTTTTCTTATCGCTACGAAGAGATGGAAAAAACTATGGATATTGGGCCTTTTTATTTTACGATAAATGTGTAAAAGTTTCATTAAATTTAAGCAAATTTAGTAGGATTATCGGTAAAGCTGTGGATGGGAAACATTTAAAAAAATGTACTGAAACTTTTTAACTATGTCACTACTCAAAGCAACGTAATGTGTTTATGAATATCAGTGTACTTTATATCATACAAAATACACGACAATCTTCATGGTATTTATTATAAATATAATTTTAATTCTTAAATTCGGTCATTTACTCGTAATTTTAACCATTGGCTTATATGCACAAACCTCCTATTTTCACATTTTTTACTCTGCCTCCTTCCATTAAAAGTAAATAAGATAACACAATTTACAAAAAAAAAATCATCAACAAATCAATTGAGATTTTACTAAACTGTTATTTAATAAGTGATATTGAAAAAATACAATTCAATGAAAGATATAATTTTTTTTGATTGATTTGTAAATATATGCAAATAGCTTATTTTTAATTAAAATAAAATGCCTTTCATTTGCGAACATCCTTTATTGAACGTTCAAAAACACTTGATATGTCCAGTGATATGATAATTGAAAATACGTTTTTAATGGATGACCGAGTTGTTGAGTGAATAATTAAGTATACTTCAATAAAGAGTGAGATTTGCTTTGAATCGTGACCGGTGGGTATATTTGGGTCATTTAAAACGATAATATTTAAACCATTAGATTGAGAGTATGCATGCATATGAAATGTTCTGTCATTATTTATTTGAACATAACCCATTTCAACAAATTTTTTTTATAAAATCTAAATTGAATTTCCAATCTTCATTTTGCGTATTTTGTTTTATGAAAAAAAAATTATTAAAAGCAATGTTTATATTGTTTCATGCAAATGATTGAGTCATGCGGTTGTGATTTAAAGCAATGTTAGGTAAAGGTTCAAAAAAAATATTTTTTATCGTATTTACTTTGTATGACAGCTATTTAACAATTTTTGATATGATATAATTAATTGTTTATTGCAAGTTAATAGCAGTCGACACAAATCCTTATGTTGAAAATCAAAATTTTTGGTCACCGCCGATATATAATTTACCATTTTGCATCATACAATAGTTGTTGAATATTTTTATAAATTGAAGATGAATTTTGACCATTTTTTTGTCTTGATTATTCTACTTGAAAAAATTTGATAATAAATACTCTGTCAGACATTGAAGAGCTTTTACATTAAAGCTATTATCGATCTTGCCAAGATAGATTCGAATTAAAAAAATCGTGCTTTGATTCACGGAGCCATATTTTTTTAGAATCAAAAATACGTAATTTAAAAGTAGTGCAAAATTATGAAAAGGTTTATAGGTTGTTATCACAACTTATAATATATAAATAGAAAGAATATAATAAAGCAGCTAGAGATGCAACTCTCGATTTTTTTAATAAATATTATTTAAGTAAAATTAACAATATTTGTGCTTTTATGCTATGTAATTGTATTTTCTTATAATATAAAAAAAGTATAAAGCTTATCTCGAAAAGTGTTGTTTTTAATACAATGATATAATTCATATTTCAACAAATATCATTTGTAAAATACAATAAAATTTTATGTATCTTAATTTTTTAAGCTAAGCTTCTGCAGTATGTAGCCCTCGCCTAAAATCTGGAATATCTGTATTCAGACTATGTGTTACCAGCAGAAAGCTTGAGAAGTCTTGCAAAGTATTTAATTATTACTACAACAAAGTCTTAGGTATCATTGCTCCGTATAAATTAAACAAAACAATTTGATTAAAATATGTAATGAAACTGTTAAATACATGGTCAATTCTGTCGATAACTTTATGAGTTCTAACACCATCTGGTTGTCGCACGACGAGGGTCAATTCCCAGTCACTTGACAAATGGAAGCAAGGGAGCTTTTCCACCTCTATTGAAACAATGGAATACTCACTCTCTGTGCGCGGACAGTTGGACCATGGGTGGGAGACGAGTCTTAAGTCGTATTTCCTGCGCGGAACAAATGACAGAATTACATTCATTGTTTACTAACGAGATCAAAAATTATTGATTGGCATTTTTCTCTCTAGCACCTACGTTTGGTTTTTAAGTTAAAAGAAGTGATACAAATATAGAAGATTCGATAAAAATTGTTATTTTTCGTATCTGTTCTGTCGATTGCTGAATCGTTAGATTTTTTTATTGATTGAGTATGATGATATATTGATTCTCCGTTAAAAATTCTCAGTAGCGGAGGACAATTGAACCGTCTTTTTTTATAAAAAGTAGAATATACACGATAAAAAGTAGTTCATTTCTTTTTTATTGTAGTGTTTTTCGATCAATTATTTTAATGAGAAATACAGCTTTAATGTTTATTAATAAAAATATATTATTTCACTTAATACGATGCAAATAACGATAACTGCTTGTGTTATTTTGAATCAAATCTGTGAAAAAAAGAAAAATAATCTTACGCTAATTATTTGATAATGTATATTGCTAATAACACAAAATATAAATCAAAATTAAATTATTGAAAATATATAAATGTTAATGATGCGATAGATAAATTTGATTGACGTAAATAAACAATGTTTAGTATTTGCGTAATTTGTAGACGAATTGTTTCTTGTTGAGTAGTATAAGTGAACCTGAAACAACATCCCCTCATGGGGCAATCGCTACCCCCCTAATTTTTCATCCCAACCCTCGGGGCGGAGCGATGTCAGCCTTTCGATCGAGCGATGAGTGCCGTAATGAATGCCAGTTAATTAAATCGGATCGACTGAAATAACAGCGAGCGCGGAATTAGAGATACGCCGGTATTTATTTCCTATGTTGAGCATTAATAGTTTTTTTTACTGAACGCATCAGTACAAAAATGGCAATGGAGTCATGAAAATACATGGTTTGAAATGAAATTATCTATCCGCATAAAAATGAATATATATTATATTCAACAATTCAGATTTCAACCAGAGGAAAGCATTTGATGTTTGTATCGCAGATTTTTAATATTCATTAGTCATGTGATGTCGATTATTTTTCTTGCTGAAGCCATGTAAAAATTAAATACCTCTTTCAATTACTGAAAGGTTTTATTGAAACTGGTGATATTTTCTCATTTAAGAAAAATACCACATGGTAGTGAAAATATTACAAATACTATACCATGTCTGCTCTAAATATTTAGCAATTAAACCCCTTAAAATCATCGCAGTTGAAGTTGTTTGAGAACTGATAAGAATAATTATTCAATTCTTGGTATATGTCTTAAATAGGACGATTGACTACCCAATTTTTAATTTAGAAAATAGTGAAATTAAACTCCATTCTTAATATTAAGGGCGTTATGTATCTTCTTCATTACTATTTTTTTGCGGTTAGTTTTGTATGAATATGGTTCTCAAACAAACGAACATTATATATTAGCGCTGAGTTAAAAAAATGTTGGGATCACAGGGAAAAACTATCAATTTTATGTTTCAATTTTTAATAAATATATTTCAGAAAGTATTCATATATGGGAAAAATACATGCGTTTTCCCTTTACTATAAAATTTTGATTTTATGAAAATTTGGTTATTTATATTATCGTTATAGAAAACATAAAATATGACTGTACACGCATCATTCCAACAGGTACCCTGGTGATCGGAAGTGTCTTTATCAACTCCCCCATCGTTATTTACTCTCTTAATAAGTAAACACACATATGTTATACCTGTGCAGTAAAATTAAAGGAAATATTACACAACATAGCATATTAAATATAAAATTTTTCCAAGGTGTAATAATTTTTTTTCAAATATCGTATATTTATATTCTAAACGACACAATGACACGCTCTTCGAAAAGTCGATAAAAAATATTTTTCAAAATGAGATTTATTTAGCGCTAACTTTCTATTCAGATATTATATAAATGGAAAGGTTCTTCATTGTGTCCATCAATATGGTTTCCACAACTTTTTGAGGATAATTTGCCTTCATAGAATATTCCAGTCACATCTGTCCAAACGTCCATTCAAAGCACTTCCGCTTACATATCCCGGAATATTAAACACCCCATGAAAGATGATCGGTAAATTATTATCTGTGCAAATCAGCGCAAAAAGTAAACCCTTCTGAATTAATTGCCAAAAACGGTCCTCACGAATTCGATTTTTCATTAAGCTATTCAACATTATCTGTATGTGCTATGCATGTTGCATCGAATAAAAAACATTCATTATATTTAGGCTAAAAAATGCATGCTAATACGCGTGATATCTAAATTGCTGTAAAATTATTATATTACTTAATTCTATTAAAACTAAATATTTTATGTTTATAATATTAGTCTACCAAATTAAAGCCTGCAAAATAAAGAGAAAGATCATCACAAGACTAAATACTTTCGAGACTTGACTATATTGGTATATGAAATTAAAAGGTATGGTGAAATAATATTTCTTTACAGTATAATTTACAATACTAGAAATATTAATTCTCTCGTATATAATTAATTGTAAAAATTTGGTTCCCGAAATGCTTATTTAAAATTTATATAAGTCAAGCTGTACATTTGTAGTTAATACCACTTTTATTGTGCTCCTCTTGTGCATACGAAGATTGACTTAGACGATGCTTACATTTCTATAAGCAGACCTTCTCCCACCCTTCATGAGATCCCTTATATCACTCGAATTCAACTAATTTTTCACTTTTAACTCTTCTAGTAACAAAAATTCTTACATTTTTTTCAGGTTTTTACAAAAAAAAGTTAATACCAAACGCTTGCTCTAAATTTAGATAGACCATTTTTACGTCAAAGTACAAACACCAACATTCGTATGAGTTTCGCACAATTACCTCAACAGTAATACTGCATTTTAAAAAATAAAACACAATTTGTTTGTACTACTTCCACATATTTATAATGATCAGAACCGGTTTCGCTCATCACGATCATTATCAACTTGCTTTACACCAAAAATTGACAGTTAACACCTTAAAAGTAAGGTAATACTGCAATTAAATTGTAATAGTTAACTAACGAATTGTAGGCATTTATTTAGAAAAAAAGTATTTCCTCTTTCAAGACCACATCCGCTCCTTATATGGGGCATATAGTTACCACTACGTCTCTAGGATTCCCAGTAATCCACCAACTGTTCTGCTTCCTCCCATGACATGACAGTATCTTTAAATTCCACTGAGTAGTACCATGAATCGCTAAAATTCCACCATTCGGAAAAAGGGGCAAGTAAGGTTAAGGTTCTGCAGAGGCATCAACAGCGCCTGATGTAACCAGTTTCAACGTCTATCCAAGACCACTGCCGTAATGGGGTGCTGTCTGGTTTATTCCCTTAAATCCGATTTCCTCGCGAAATTAATCCATCTCAACTCTATATCCGACGTAAGAATATATTTTAGAAGCTCAGTATACGTTATTTCTAAGTTTTTGTTAGATCCCTTGATTCGCCATCGTAAAAAAGGCACTGGTAGAATGTAAACTTAGAAAAAATGACATTTGGTTGTAACCACGTACAGCTGCGTGTCCAAGACAGTCTGCATTGAGCTGAATGTCGTTCCAGCTATCTAGAAAAAAATATATGAATTGAAAAAACCACCTCTGCATATTTAATGTTTATTATGATGAAAAATCATCGCTCCGCTTAATGAGTTATCTCATAAAACCGACAATGAATGCCCCACACGTCTATAAAAAAGCAACACACTTTATTGCTCGCTACGACACGACACGACACGACGTGGCGTAGCCACTCTTCCATCTCTCCTTTTCACGACGCTGAATTGGACCCTTTCAAAATTTTAATGGGTCGAGTTTTTTTGTCGTATGCCTGATTTTAAAAAACGGGAATTTTCACGAATATTCAATATTTTTAGTAATCACGATGTTAAAATAAAATATCGCCGCAGGGTTTATTAAGTTACGACCGTTAACAAAACATCCTGTTTTTTGTGTACTGCTAGTTGGTCATATTAATAAGCACTTGCATTATTGCGTTCTAAAATAAAATAAAGCCGTTGATTCTGTCTTTTCATCAATTTTATCAGAATTAAAAAAAAAAACTCGTAACCAAGTTCCAAATTTTCTTAGGCTTCGTTTGCTTAAATTGTGCAATTGAAGCGTTCGAACACCTGAATGGAAGCGGAATAATTAAAAAATATAGCAAAAATAAAATTTTATTAATCAAATTTCATTTTGATTTTTAAGTTTACTTTTTATCGTCATTTTTATTGAAATTTAAACTTAACGATTGTATAAACCATAAAGTTAATCGCAAAATTGGTCGACATAATGTAAGATTACTCAAAATTACATTTAAAGTTCCAATAGCCAATTTCTGTACAAACATTAAAACAAATTAAATGAAGCCACTGATTTTTGCAATTTTATTTGTGGTAGCGTATTATGAAAAAAGTTTGAGAATCATTGTTTTTTTTTAAGCTTAGTGTAATCACAATTGATTTATTCGTATCTAAAACATTGTCACGAAGCTGATTCAGGTTTCTACGTTGTAAAATTCTAGTCAGCGGAATAACTGGAGCGTCTACAACTGGCCTGATGTGAATTCAAAAACAATGTTGATTGCCCAGTATGTATGTATGTACACATATGAAACGTGACAGTTTTATGCTGCAGTTCTATTCACTCGAGAATTAAATTAAATTTTTCGTTTGTTCTGGGGATTCTTGGTAATTTTCATAAGATTAAAAAATGTTATATTGTATATTGTAAATGATTTGTAAGTAACTGTGTGGAAATTCATTTATGTATGCCATCTGTTTCGCTTTTTTGAAGAATAGCTTCAGACATACTCTATAGCAAGATTTTTAAATTATAATATACACATCGATAGAATTAGTTGGAGAATGTTTATCAAAAAGCCGTAGCACCTAATACGACCGGTGGAATAACAGAGTTCGTTATCAATTTCAATTTAGAAATTAACTATCAATGACGAATTTTTAAAATATATTTAGCGTTTTTCTAAATTATTCATTTTATTTCAGTAAATCGTGGCTTAATATCAGTTACAAGTGTTTTACTAAATTAAAATATTTTTCATATTGAGAAGCATTGGTTTTTATATCGATGTTTGAATTGTTTAATTTCAGTAATGATTAAAAATTCGTCTTCACATTACCATATTATTTTCACACGCATTCAAACATACGGTATTCATGTTTATTAGAACGCTATCACAGTATTAATATTATTAATCTATTATTATATCTAAAAAATCTGATGAACAATTTCAGTATGTTTAAAACATGTACGAAACCATTTTAGTATGCTTGTAATTATAATTGAGATGAATTTTATGACGTAGAAAATAAATGGATACAAAATTATTTGAACAAATAAACTTTCAAATAAATTCTGTTTGAAATTTTCATTCATTTTGTAATTTCGTTACAAAATCAGATTAAAACGTAATTGTTTACCGTGGCGTTGATTCCTGTTGTATTATAAATATTCATGTATTTTTTAATTAAAATCGATAAAAATTCTCTTTGTTTAAACTAAACAAATAAATTTAAAGCTTCAAACAGTTAAACGTTTCATCAATACTTTGAAAAGAATTCTTTATGTTCTTTAAGTATAATATTTCACTTTAATATCGTGTATATTTAAAAAATCTGATATTTCATAAAATTTTAAAATGCCCACATGATATTTTTAAAACTATTCAGAAAATTAATAAGGAAATCTTAGTCTATTATATAATCTAATGCTTTATTTTTATTTAATTGTTCTCATAATCATAAACATATAATTTTCAGCAGCATATCGTCTCCTGAGACCTAAAATGTCACTATCCCCGATATATTATATATCAATAATAACATTGGTCATAAATAGTATTTATTATATGATGAAACAGACGCAGAATATTTTAATCTAACAATTTCTGAACAGTACATTTACAATACGGAAAAAGATCGATGTCATGAAGCTCATGAAGTTTGTCTCTGTTTACTTCTTCTTTCGACCGGTGGGTCTTCAGCGTCCTGGACAACCGTCAGGTACTGTCCACAGGTGTACTCGACTGAGCTGAGGGATTCTGACATGTCATAGGAGCAATTGGCTGGTGAATGCTCCACATTGGGAGTGAATATGGTCAAAAAAGAAGAAAAGAAGAAATTTACGATGCAGAGACCATTATTTAAATCCGTTTTGAAAATTCGTTGCAAAGGTGGATATCATGTTTGTATGAAAACAATATTTGATTTTTGATGAGCGAAATCCTCTACGAAATTCAGTTTAATTCTAAAGGAGTGTTTTCATGGTTTTGAGTTAACGTGTTGTGTGGTTTTATCATGCAAAGGCCTGTATTTCGTGTAAGGCTTCAAACGCTCGAAATGAATTGAATATGTTTCACTTAGTCCCAGAAAAAAATAAAGTTTTTGTTATCAAAACCACTAAACGTATGAAGATTCGCCACAGGTTTGCAAATAATGTCATGCCTTTTTCAAAATTCTTATAATTCAAATCGAAAGAAATTTTAGATCTGAAATTTTTTAATTTGCTATGTAAACTCTAACATACCATACGATAAATTAAAGAAGGGGTTGTTTAAGGGTTGAATTTTTCTCTTTATTCTTTAAAAGAAAATAATGACTTCAACTGGCAAGTCTTGGTGGAAAGTCATTACACAAAACACATTATTTTGTACTTCTTCAACATTTTTATTATGATCAGGATCGGTTTCACTCATCACGAGCATTATAAAGAGATAAAAAATTATTTAGTGAAAATAAAATTTCGTTTTTTGAGTATTTTGAAATTTAATTTTATTTTTTATCTTTGATATTAATTAATTTCATAATGAAAAAGAGTTTTTCGATATAAATTTTACTTGTAAAATAATGCTGAGATAACAAATTAAAATTGAAATACAAAGTAAGCTTTTTATATTTAAGAATATTTAAATATGTATCATTTCGAAAGTAGTCTAATGTCGTGGTATAGCAATTATTAGTTCCGGTGGGTACCCCTGCATCCGCAACTCTTGTGTTTGTCTCACTTTGCCAAGTAAAACAGCCTGCGCATGTCATCTTTTAGTATTAGTACCGCTACGTCCCATTCGACTTTACGAACATGGATTAGGCAACTTTACTTGGACATGTATAAACAAATATACATTTATAACTAAGAGCCATTTTTATTAAATATATTTGTATTATTAATCTATAATATTCTTATTTATTAATGATATAGCAACATTTCAATGAAAATTTTCAAACTATGTTTATTTCACTACATCAGAAAGTCTCTTTCAAAAAGTCGAGTATTGTAAAAAGTCTCAAGTCTATTCGATCCTATTTTTAATAGAATTCTTAATTAAAAAAGTATTTCGTTTTAGGCAAAAAAATCAATCTTTTAATATAAAAAGTAAAATGTCATTTTGAGATACACGATTTGAAACTGTTTAAACTCGTTTTATTTTTTTAAATCAGTTTGTTTTTTATTGAAACAAAAAATTCTATTTTTCTACAGTTGATATTCAGCATACTAGAAAAGAATAAAAAAATTCTGCAAGTACTTCAAGAAAACAGAGTAAAAATAATTGTCAGCACGCTAGTCAGACATAGAAATTTTGTAGTGCTAAGTGAAGTATCGCCCTTTGCTACGTAAGAAAATTCTTTACAACGAGCACTTTTTTCCAAAACCTACAGAGATTGGGGTTAGAAATTTATTAAAATTTTGGAAAAACAAAATAGAATTCTATTTTAACTTTTTAAGTTAAAAATATCTCCAATATATTCTACGCAATATTAATATTAAATAGCAGTAGGAGGAGGAGAGAACAAAAGTAGGATTATCAAAAGGAAATCTTTGCATTATAATAAAACGTTTCCAGATATTTGGGATTATAAAACATTTTCTAAAATGGTTTTCATCCGACTTACGTTTAACTCAAGGAATGAAATCATAAGAAATCAGCATAAATATAGAGGTTTTTGTTATGTAAAATTTTTCGGTCTTATCTACCAGACACAGGCTATACTTAAATAAATACCATATATTGTATATAACTCTCGGTAACTTTGGATACTAAACGACCGAAAAAAATGAAAAGGATTTTCTTTCTTTCATTCAATATTAGTATATTGAACATTGGAACAATTTCCAATGTTCAAAGCGACTGATATTTGACAAACCTTATTTTAAAAGACACATTAATTTGATTTGTATTATCAGTCTTACAATAAGATTCATTAAACATTAATATTGTTACGATAAGAATGTCTTCAATAATTGTTTTATAGTAATAAAATGAATTAGATCCGATTCATCTTACGTTTGGTGATCCATCGTTAATACCTACAAATAATCTTGTGTTGTTTATATGTATATATATTTGCACCATATCCAGGGATATTTTTGTGGCGCTTTATAGGATGAATACATTAAAGCAGGAGCAATCAGTTACCAATCCGAACACTTTAAGCTTTAGCGTTGTACCCTCAACTTGTGCTACTGAGTATGGTTTTTGAAGAATTCTATTGAAAGTACTACATCTATAATATGTATGAAATTAGAAATGAAGAAAAATTAAAATTTGACATTACAACAAATGAAAATCGCTTGAAAAAACATTTAACGTAACAAAAGGCACGCCAACCTGAGTGCAAATAACGTCATTAACGCACATACTCTAGATCTCAGAAATTAAATTTAAAAAACTCAGTTTTTAGTATTGAATTTTCTAGACCTGATGACCATCAAGCGGAGCAGTTGCTACTGAACTACAGAGGTGTTGTACATTGACCACGGACATGGTTTCATAATAAAATGGCAAAGGATGTTTGAAGGGAGTTGACGTGTTATTATTTTGCTTTCGATGAAAATTTAACACATCACTCTATGACGTGTACTGTAAATATTAATTTGTTTTTGCGTTTCTATTGAAGAAACAAAGGATTATATAAATATATATATATATATAATATTTCTATAGTTAATCCTCACAGGGCGTATAGGGACTTAATTTATCTTCGTGTTGCAAATAAGCAAGCCCTTTTCATCGGCACAAGAGTATGTATGTATGAAATGCGTGAAAGCGTGGTCTTATGTTGGAAAATTTCGTAGCATTATGGTAAAGCTACGAGGGCCGACGAACAAAGAGGAAGTATTATTCCAACAATAAAAAATGGTGAAAAATTACGGGTCACGCCCATGCCAGCGTAATGTATTGGCCCGGACACAATTTCCCAGTAATATTCTCAACACAATCCGGCGAATCGACAGGGTGGGTGAGATAAATCTACCAGCAGTCCACTTGCTTCGCTGCTCTCCTAAGACGAAATACACGCGCTCGAGTAATGCTTTCACATTATTTTTGCTCCAGCTGCTTGCTAAGGTGGCAATTTTTATGAAAAAATACTAAATGGTTTTATTAATAACTACGAAAGTAATGACAACGGGGATTCGCAGAGGTGTATTAATGGGGCGATTAGGAGAAGCTTTCTAAAAAATAAAGGTCTTAAATATTGCCACTTCACACGAAATATTACAATTCTCAACATACAAAAAATAAAATACTTTCTGAATTTTCTTTTGTAAAGTAAACATTACAAAACCTACAGTACGTATAATAATTTAATATTTCAGAATAAAAGACAATACCTAGGGCTTTGACTAACGGTAGTTGGATTTAAATATGAAAATTTGCACAGTGAAATTAAATATATACTAATAACGGATTAAGCTATCTGTTAGCAATTTTGACTTGAAAAACTTCAATGTTGAAGTTTATATGAATTAATATAATTCTATGTGAATAAAATGCTAGTCTAGAATTATAAAGACTAGATTGATGAAAACATCTTGTTTAAAATCACGTTATAGCGGAAATACTAAAGCGGACACCTTCGGGTCTCTGACGGTATTTTGGATATTGCGATTTTGGCTGTGAGTATTATGACTAAGACCTGTATTGATAGGATGCATTGTCAACTAGTATTTATTAAAAAATGTATCCCTACACCAAAAATTCTATATTACTTTTTATAAACTGAATTGACGTTTTGCAGACTGACTGAAGTCATTAATATTTTTTATTCTTTGATCTCAAATGAATTGATAAATTATTGAGACATGTAATAATATTTAATAATAATCGAAAAAGTTTTTATAGATGTATTACAGAAGTCGATTATAGATGTCGTTGATTTAAATGGAATAAATTTTTCATAGTTTGCATAAATATTTAAGTGAACCACGCCCAGTGCCATAAATATGTGCAATTTGGATGGCGAGTGAAAGGAAAGTGCACGGAAAGTTGGATGTGGCGTCATACGGGCGACATCCGGCCGTCATGCAAATATCGCGACGTCAATTTCCAACTTCCTCATTGGCGGGGTAAACCTTGTTACAGGAACGCTGACGTGAGCATAAGCATTGGCGTATTCATTGAAATAAAATAATGCATTCACTTCATCACATATCTAAACAGATAATCTTGTAAAAGAAATTCGAAGGCAGGGCAAAAGGTATGCTTTATTTAAGTTATATAAAATTTTTATTGCGATTAAGGCAATTTCAAATTTACGCAGACCTTTCCGATTTTTTTATTTTGTATTAACACTTTATTCTGACACCTTTAATACTGTGGACTGACTAATGTCACACTATGAACAGAATGCTATATATGGGCATGGTTTTGCTTTAACTGAGAGTCAAAATATCTTATAATAGATTCAACACGATGATTTTCTTTTCTATATTTTTCAGATAATTTTGGAGAGCTTCTGTTTGAATATATAAAATGACATTCATATTATATTTATTATTATCGTTTAAAGTATTCGTTATGACTTTATTTGTAAAAAACAATTTGACATGCCGTTGTATAGTATTGTATAATTTATTTAGAAAGGAAAATAACAGAACTGTAATATGAAAAATATAATGAAAGTAATATTGTAGTTGAAAACATATCTATGAAACACGATTACATTTTTGTTTTCACGTCCAATTTCGATGTTTTTTTTAAAATTTGCGCTGCGATCGTTAGGTTGGGAGGAAAATTTTATCGCGCCACTGTATGAACAAGTAGGTTCACCGCTTCGTCTACCATCGAGTGAAAAGCGAGAACACACGTGATATATCTGGATCGTATACTCTGCCAACAAAAGGTAGATAAATGGACGGGACATTCAATCAATCAATTTTAGCGCTGGGCAGAAAACCCTCTCTTAAGTTTTAGTACAATGGTTGGAGGCAGGCGTACCCTTGTGAGGTGTTATTTAATTAGGGCCTACACAGCTTAAGATGTAGGAATTTAATTTTATGTAGATGGAATTTACTGCGGGAAATGTTAATTTCAAGTTGATTAAAACGTTTTATTAATTATTTATTACTTAGTAGGAAATATTCTTGATTTACGAAGACAAGGTTCTTCATTTTTTATTACTTTGCCATTTTTGATTATCTTTTAATATTAATATTGGCGATGGATTCAGTGGTAAATTTAATTTCAATATTATTAAAATCAACATTCTTGTTCGTCTATTTCACCAATTTTCATAAGTATTTTTTAAGTAAGCAAACGTTACTAAAAATATACACGTATGCAACAGGATTTTAATAATTTATATGGCTTTCCTCTATATCCAAGTTACAACCATCATCACCTCAATATTATCAGTTGCAAACTTGTTCTGATTAAATGGTATCTATTTTTCTTAAATATTTGAAATGCGATTAACAGTGTTTGCGTTTATTAAACAACTGTTTCATTCGTACTACTCTTTTGTTTATATAATTATCATTGAACTTAATCTATGTAACATTATGTATTTTTGTTTTTGTACTAAAATTCTATGTTTTTTTTAAATAGTGGTTATAAACTATTATTATAGGCATTCCATAAGCATTTTGTGCTATATCTATTTATGCAAGGTCACTAAGTGTAAGAGTGGACAGTTTTTTCAATAGATTTGAGAGGAAGATTGACGAATTTTGTAGACCAGTATATGTTTGAGATTCATGTACCAATAAATAACGTCAAAGTTATGGCTGGAAATAAAAAGTTGGACTGCTACATGTTTAAAAGACGGTGAACTTCTTCATATACCAGGACAATGCAGTAGACGGCGGTGGCTGGAAGATGTTAAAAGATGATTAGACTTCAGATGTAAGTGTCGTTGATGGAAAAAAATTGTTCAGGAATGAAACGAAAACCAAGCTCACATTGTACTTAAATGCTCTCTATTTGAAAAAATATGTTGATAGCCCTAATCATCAAGCGATGTATAATTCTTCATTGGCTCTAGGTAGACTGAAGGCCCATTATTCGTCTTAGCGAGACTATATTATATAGTTTGGACGTTTATGAAACAATCTACGAGCATACATACATATAAATGTGCATTATTATTAACCAGCAAGCTATAAACTTTTTTTTTACATTTATGTGTTTTATCAGAAATCGGTTATAGATATCTATTAAATATAATACTCTGGTATGAGATGGTAATGAATTCTATAAGTTTATTGATTTGAAATTTAATTGGTAGAATTTCACTATAACGGAATGTAGAGAGAGGGACTAGCTAACTATCAGTCCTGTTCTAGCCCCGTCCTTCTATTTTCACTCTCTCCTAAAAAAAGGTTTCGCATAAGTTTTTTCTCAAATTAGGAGCGGACATGGTTAAAAAATAAGTGAAGAACTTAGTCGTCGTCAAAACTATGACGTCAGAACGATATCCTGATACCGAAATATTAATCAAATATATAGGATAATTCGTGTGGAATTAAATACTATAAGCAATGAATTTATTTTCATTTAAAGTTTTAAAGCATTAAAAATGTTCGTTAAAGAGAATTGATTAATTACGGAAAAAATTAATTTGTACTTTTGGACTAACTACTTGTTTTTCCATGTCCGCTCCCAACGTGGATCACATGGTCTTCTAATGGAAGGGTATCTCAACAGGATTTTTCTATGAGAACTGCTTGTTACTCGGTTGATCAACCTCTCTTTTTTCGAAGAGAGTAGGGATAGAAGGATAGAACTAGGACAGGACTAGTGGTTAATTAATCGCTCTCGCTATGTCCCGTGAGGATTGGATGGGTGGGAGGGACTTTGTAGACAACACAAACACTCAGACTACGAACAAAAATACATAAATCGATTGAAAGATCAATTTACAAAAACTGTTCACACCGGGAATTGAACCCGAGACATCCGTAACCGTAGCCAATGACGTTACCAACTGCGCCACGGACGCCGACTTAACTGACTACTACGTAAGTTTATATATTGAAAATTCTCTATAAATTGAAATAACAATGGAACAACTTCTCAGACACATTTGGAAGTGATAGAACATGGAAAGACAAAGACGGGTCACTGGATGCTTGAGCACTTCAAGAATGTGTTACTTGGGAAGTGACGACACAGTGTCAAATGACGTCACTTGTCTTGTGAGGGTGTCGCGCCATCCGTAAGTGGACGAGAACGTTTTAGTGTAAAAGGGTTCGGTTTGATTTGATTTTCTCAAATTTTGGGTCAGATTCATGAATGCAGAGCGTTTGGGCGTTTCCATTACATTCAGTAAGCTAGTTTTGACGGGTGTTAGTACACGATAAAAAGTTCTGCCGTAGATTACTTTCTTAGATTTCCTCTGATAGATTCAGATTTACCATGCAAAGGAAAAAGCACGAGATATATAAACTTTTCGGTGAAAATAAATTAAATAATGTAGCGTAAATAAAATAGTTTTGGTTTAATTTTCGTTTAAGGAAATATGTAGCTATTATCTCAGCGTAAATTCCAAGATTTTATATATATAATAACGGTGAAAAAGAGAATAGATGTCAAACAGATTACAATCATTTTTTTTGAACAGCGTATAGTTCATAAGAAATAAATCTTGAGGTAAATTTCTCTAAAAAATTTTCAATTGGTGCTCCTTAGCCTGCCATCTGTATCGAAAATAATTACGGGAAAACTTTCTTGTTAAAAACTAAATGTTATTATTCCATGAATATAAAAAATATGTTTTATTTAACATTCAATTCATTTCATGCTATTTAACTCTGGCTTTGAATCTTCTTCATTAAAAATCAAGTGAATAACAGCCAATCTTCCTAGAAAAGTGCACATGCTTGTTATAGTGCAATACGATGATAAAATGTCGTTTTTTTTTTTTTTTTTGAAAGAATGTTAAAAAAACTGGAATCAATTCTGGATTTACATTAAATATTATTTCTATACAACTCTGTATGTATTAATACTTTGGAATATTTTTTTGGCTTTTTACTGAATTTGTTTCATATGTTATATTTTAATAAGTGTAAATTTTATTTATTATTTAATAAATATATGGTACTGCATGCATATTTATTTTAAATATATATTTTTACACTCTAAAACGACGACTCTGCATCACTTCCCTGACTTTAATGGGATGCTAATTGAGTTTCATGAGAAACATACGCATCGCTTTAACATGGGGGGCTCTTCTATCAAAGGCCAGTTGCTTTACCATGGAGTAATTTAATAAAATAGGCTAGTATCGTCTTTTCGAAGTAAATATAATCGTGACTTACTATCATGAAGATAATATTAATAACTAAGATAATACCGACTTATGTCGTAAAATAAATTATTTATTTTTATAAGTTCTATTTATCTGTTCTATGTGTTTAGTATACACATGAAATAGTTTTAAATTTCTGTAAATTTTTCTATTAACAAATTTTTAATAAAATAATATTTTATGACAGATTTAGTAAGCGTAATGATTAAAATAATATGACAATTTCATTTTCCATATTATATTTTATATTATAAACAATGGATATAAAATATAGTATAGTAAATGAGACTGTCATATTATTTCGATCAATACGTTTACTAAATCTGTCATAAAATATTATTATATACTAATATAAAACTTTAAGTTTTTACGATTGATTTATACTGTACATGCGTTTACCATTGTATTGATACTGACTGAGGTTTAAACTAGTTTCAAACGAGTTTCAAACAGATTTAAATGAATTACAAAATTGACTGACAATATATTTAGGTATCTTAGACTATGCATAACTATCGGTTAGTGTTTCTTTATGCGTTTAATGAATACCCATACGAAAATTTCGATTCTTCTTGATAAGTAAAAATCAAATATTTAATTCCGTTAAAATAATGTTACAAAAAATTAAATAATTACTAAATGTTTTAAAATCTGTTTTGCAAAAAAATGGTCCATTTACAAAACATAAGCAAAAAATGAAGATATTAGAATAAGGAGGATACTCTTAGATACAGATAATAATAATTTTGGTAGAAGTTAGTAGGACTGTTATCCAAAATTATGTAAATATGTGGGCGGAAGTATACCTCTGCAGTAGAGAGACGGGATCCTGCATTAGATTTATGGCTACTGATATAAATATTAGAGGAAAGAAGATATTTCAGTGTGTCAAATTTGGGAAGTGAGTTCGGGAAAATTGTGGTTTAAGCTTATTCATCAATCAGTTTCCTATTTAGATAAACAAATATGAATTACATATTTTGTATTTACGGAATATTTATGTTTTATTATAACGTTTTTTACTAATTAATGAGAATAGTTTATCAGTGTGTAATACAGGAATTCCAAATTTTCAAATAAGTAAGTAGCAGTAAGTAAGTAGCAGACTTCAAAAAAAGGGAATTTTTTAATGTAGAATTTTAAAAAAGTCTTTGGAAAAGAAAGTCGTAATTTTAACCGCGTTTTATTTATGTTACAAAAGCAAAATATTTGTGTATGTCTTAATGCATTATTTTTTTCTTAAATATGTATAAGTACGCATATAATAATGTATTATATTGTCGAATATGAGTTAATTTTTTTGTGAAATCGATTGATTACAACGTAAGCACTAAATTTTACCGTTTTTGATGAATGTAAGATGGATTTTAGTTTATGCAATACAAGTACGGCAAAGATTATTGTGGTCCATTTTCCAATTTCAGACAGTGGGAGCTCCATCAGACCGGCTGTTCTTTTATTTATTTTTTCGGAAGAGAGAACTGCCGCGGATAGTTCTTAGTGGATGTCAGTAGGGATGTTTGTTATCCAGGTCGGAGTTTGTGGGAGGGGGAGACGAAAGAGGGTTGATTTGGAGAGGGTGCGTGGTATAGGATAGAGGATGTGAAAGTCAGTAGCGCGCGCGACGCCGACTAGGCCGCACGTGACGCGACGGGCTGCGAATTACGCGCCCTTCGCCACGTGGTCTAAGCTTTTCCGAGCTGCATTGATAGCAACGTCATAAAGCCACAAGATTACCGGAAAACACGTCGAAGTGATTTATCTGTATGCGTTCGGAGGTGATGGCACTGTAAATTAGCAGCGGAAATGCATTCACAGTGCAGTAGACATAAAGTTTAAAAGTTTTGGAGTGGTCATTGCATAGGATAATTTGAACATTTATTAAAAATATAAGTGATTTTTATAAGCTTAACGTATTATAAAATAAAATAAATATAACAACTATTGCTGATGTAACGATAATCTAAAAATTTGATGTTATGACAATAACGGTAGCTAATAATAATATAAGGTAAATATTATATAAAAAAATGTTTTGTAAAGTTTTAAATATTAAAATATCTTTTGTATGTCTAATATAATAATAGCTAGATTTTACATAAGGCCCAGCCAACAAGTGTCATGACAATACAACTTATAAGTTTTGTTTCTTATCAAACCACAAGCGTTGCCAAAGCTAAGAAAGTGCTGGGTGTAAATCTTATGTATGTACTGACAACCCCAAGTTTGTGTAGTTGTTTTGCAAAATCTTGTCGTCGTACACAGACGAAGAGTATGTAATAATATCTCGTACGCACACAACAGATGCGGTCGTATGAATAGAAAACAGAGGGAGGTATGCAAGTGCCCCAGGAAAAGCAGGTGTAGTCCTAATGTGAAAATATTTTCCGAGGGAAATGTTTGCCTCAGGCTTCGTATTTGAAACGACATTGGTGAGTATGAGATGCCGGAAGAGATGTTTTTTTACATTCACATTAAAAAAGCCAACGAAACCCTTTTTTCCACGAATATCATTACGCAAATTGTTAATTGAGGTTTTTAAACGTTGCTTTATATAGAAAAGTACACAACTTAATAGAAACTTTGATAAATATTATATTTATATTTTTAATAAAATTTATTAGATATAATATTATGCTATTGAGCATCATAAATTGGGTAAAAACTCTTTGAAACAGAAATTTTGACTGTGCAAAATGATTGATTCCAATGTCTGCTTTGTAAATGTTTCAAAATATTCCATGGGATTTTTATGTGAGGAAAGTTTTCCTTCATTATCATATTTAAAATTATACTAATAAATTCATTATTACTATTTTTGAAATAATCAATTTTTTAGCCAGTTCGTAAAATTCTATTGATTAAAGTTAAAGTTTTTTTTCAAATAACGTTCTTACAGCAACGCTAAAATAATTCTAATTGTCAATCTGGAACATTTTTAGTGATTATATTTCAATGTTAAGAATTTGATTCCCATATTACTTATGCGTGAGTTACATGTATCTGTGTGGAGATGTAATAAGTAGTCATATATTTTTATTTAATAATTTAAAAATTACTTTTAAAAAATCATTATAAATAATGACAATAACGATGGAGAACTTTTCCTATTGGGTAAAAATTTCATTCAAAATTTCATAGCACCATTTTGTGGGTCGTTCTATTAAACCATGCCTGCTCCCAATGTGGAGCATATATAGTCTCTTAATGAACATATCTTCACAGAATTTTTATACAAGAACTGCTTGTTACTCAGTTGCTTAACTTCACTTTTTCGAAGAGAAGTAAGACATTTCAGAGTAGGAATAGAGGAATAAGGTTAGCATAGGACTAGAGTTTAACGAATCGCTCTCGCTGCGCCTCGTTTTTTAAGGATAGGGTGGGAGAGAATTTAAAACATCACAAACATGCATGGTTTTTAAAAGAAATCCATAAATTTATACAAAAATTAATTTAATCCGTGAAATCCGTATCCGAAGCTAATGACGTTGATTACGGCACCACAGACCCGGCTATTTATACCGATAATAAAATATTTATCAAATATATACCGACGATTAAAAGCGGAAAATTTTCAAAAAACATAATTTAATCTAAGAATTTTATTATATGTAATTGATAGTTTTATACAAATATGGTACTATTAATTCATTCTTTATTAATTGATTATCATTTAAAAATGTTTATGCCTTAAAAATTTTGTATGATATCCGTTACATTACTACTGCGTCACGCAATAGAAAATTTTCAAACTGTTTTCTAAATATCGCCTTAGAATTTAAATAGATAATTTCAACAAATAAATGAATATTTTTGCCATATGAAAAACATGCTATATAAATCGATCCGAACATATTTGCGCAAAATTTTCAAAAAATATGGAGTAAATGCGCTTGGTTATTGAGATAAATGCGACGTCTTATATGTTAATGCGAATGAGAAAATAATTATAATATTAAAAAATATATAATAGACATTGCTTTACATTTTTCATTCAGTTTTTTATAGTGACTTTAAATTAAAAAATATGTCTTTGAAATTAAAAAATTTTGATACATAAGTATGTTTATTTGTTTTAAACGCTCATGTAGCAGATAATTATTACAATGTCAAGAAAACTTCAACTTGTTTGATATTATTTTAGGGGAAAATATTTGCTTCAAAGCATTTATTTTACAATTAAAACTGAGAACAAATCATTACTCATTTTCTCGTAAAAGATATAAGAGAGAACACGAAATAAAAATTCCATTTGCTTTTAAATTAATTTTACTGCAAAAGAGCACGTATGCGATGGATGAATTTTTATTTCTATAAAGCTTCATATATTATACAGAAAAAAACTTTTAGAATTTTCCTTGAATTCACATAGGACATGGCTATAAATAGGGTAAATGAAACAAAGGATTTTCCAAAGCTCAACATCCAATGCCCAACTGCATGTCTCGTAAAAGTTTCATGGTGTAATGTAAATTATTTCACTTGTTCTGAACGCCGCAGCCCGTATTACTTACTATGCATCAAATATTAAATACCTTAATTGCATTTTAATGTGGTTTTATGAAATTCGTATATCGTGCAAAATTTTAAAACCAAATTGTAGAATATTTATGGGAATAGTTTAATAGGGATAAATTTTCATTCCATATAGAATTAAACGTTTAGTTGAATTTCCTTACTTATTATTGATTTCGTGTTTCATTAAAAATCTATTTAACAATTCCTAACATTAGTTTTATGCTTTGACGTTTTTATACAAACACCAATATAATATTGTGATGATACCATGTTCTGATTCGTCGTAGACTTTTCCACGTTTTGAAATCATTTCAGGGTTGCGTTCAAGGGTTCCGGAATACTGGCATGTCTTCAATTACAAATAAAAATCACCGTGTGATTCTAAACAATTTTAAGCAATTATTATCCCCTTTTATTTTAAGAACTAAAGACATTATTTAACCCAATTTCAAATAAACACATTCAAAGATTTTCAAATAACAGCTATTCGTCAATATTAAACTAGGTAGACAAATCCAAAAAACAAAATTCTTAGCATAAAATATCTACTTATAGGAAAGGTATTTAACACAAACAGCGTTAAAGTTAATAATAAATATAGTTTAATTTAATACATCGACTGAGGGCGCTTGATGAAACCTCAATATCAAACTTGATTATCGAGATCTTGTACATTTCCATGTATTTTGTCACTAACGACCCGAGTTCCGACTTTCGGCACCTTCAGGCATTCGAGTACACGAATGCCTGAAAATGTCGAAAGGTGAAGCCTGGGTTGTTAGTCGTTAGTGACAAAATACATGGAGATGTACAAGGTCTCGATAATTCAAGTTTAATAGTAAATGCAGGAGAATACGATTATTTAAAAAAATATATTTTCCAAGTTATATTGTATTTTGAAATTAATGAAATATCTTAAATGAAATATTTTGTTGCTTGATAAAAAATATCATAATAAAATGGTTAGCTTTATACTTTATCTATAACATTTTATCAGTATAATATAAATGAATACGTTCATGATAAAGGGTTATGATAACATGTTACAGCTTCATAAGGTAACAATGATTCTAATCTTAGTTTCATATATTATTTCGTTTCTTTGAAACAATTAGCAAACTCGGAAACGACGGTATATTTCATGGATTCATTATTTATAGCTTCACATGTAAATTTTGAGAAATGTAAATAAGATACTTAAATTATTCGGAAAAGGCTTTGACTAAAATGTAATACATATATAGAAAATATTTGAAAACTAATCAACCGAATAAAAGGATACAAAATTCCCTAAAAAATGTCTAAATCTCATATTATTAAAAAAAAAACACTGTTATCTAAACTGACAAGCATAGCATTGTAATGTAAATTGGAACAGAGTTCGATACGGACATTGGTAATCCCTCGGGTTGTTATGAATGACACGTCACGATGACCTTTATCGATTATTTAATCGCGTTACACCAGTTTTTTCTGTCAGTATCTAAGTGATTAAAATAGTGAAGTTAAGTAGTGATATTATGAAATGCTGTTATATGAGAATGTAATACTTTTTTCGTGATATGGCAATGCAGACAAATTCAAAATCAAATAAAAACAATGACAATTGAAATTGCCGAGTTGTAGCGTTGTATGTTGTATGGTTTCCATTCTAATTAAATTTCGCGATCAATCATTCCAAATCCATAAAAAATCATTTATATATGTGATATTGTCTTACCAAATATTGCAAACGTGTCGATAGACAAATTTTCTACTGACCTTATTCATTAGATTAAGTGCCAATTTTTAACCGATTTGAAACACAATGTTTATTCAGGTAAAATGATTATTCTCCATTAGACTCTATTGGCTATTAAATTCTCAATACAGCTCAGGGCTGACTTCACAATAATTTTAAACCAACGATCTATGTTTTAAGTTTTCTTTTTCTCCAGTAAATCACAGTCAGCTTCTCATACCTTAACGAGATCATTTGGATCCGAAAATGTGACCTGCCTATCAGGGCTTGCTGGAGATGAAATGGCTAAAAATAATCCTGTAAGTAGTTTTTTTTCGTATATTAACATTAAAAACTTGAAAAAACTTTTGAATCTTTGGATTGAGATCTCTTGATTTTTTTTTTTTTTTTTTTCCATGTCCGCTCCCAATGTGGAGCATATGGTCTCCTAATGGAGGTATCTTGACAGAATTTTTCTACGAGAACTGCTTGTCACTCAGTTGCTCAACCTCTCTTTTCATTTTCGAAGAGAGTAGGGATAGAAGGATAGGGCTATGACAGGACTAGTGGTTAGCTAATCGCTCTCGTTACGCCCCGTGAGGATGGGATTGATGGGAGGGAGGACTCAGACTACGAACAGAAATTCATAAATCGATTGAAAGATCAATCTATGAAAACCGTCCGCACCGGGAATTGAACCCGAGACATCCGTAACCGTAGCCAGCGACGAAACCAACTGCGCCACGGACGGATTTACCAACTCATAAATTACTCCCATTAAATTGTATACATTACTTGTAAATTCTTTCGAAATATTGTCATCCATCTTTCGAAATATTGTCATCCGTCAAAATAATTCTTTCGAAATATACGTCATTATTTCGAAATATTGTAAAAATAATATTTCGAAATAATGACGATAAGATAATGTCGAAAATTCTTTACAAAACTATTTGTTAAGTTAATTCATTTTCATGACTTAAACACAACGATAAACACAATACATGCCTCATTTAAAATAAATCTATCTGATTTTAAATGAAAGAAGCCCTAGAAAAAACATTGAAATGAAATCATAAAAATGTCAAAAACGACAATTAATCTAAGAAATCAATAATCTGATGCTTGAAAGATTAAATATGCTATAAAATATCGTTTAGTAATAAATAAAATGATGTTTCCATTACATAGTCAAGCATTATAAACCATATTCAATTTTTATGGAAATATTACGACAGTGCTTTTGGAAGTAAAGCAGTGATTTTGATAAAGCCGGTCGACCAACCTTTAGTTTCAACAATGGTACACAACCTTTTTTCCGTGTTAGGTTTAGTATATTTGAAATAAACAGAATTAATTGTTTTATTTATAGTTTTATAAGAATAAATATTAACTTTTTAATGAATAGGTAATTTTTAAACCATGATAATTATTAAGTAACTTGGAGAATGTTGGCTCTTTTAAAGCTCCATTTTGAGTTATATGTATTTTTAAATTCACATATCACACTATTCTCAATTCAAGCATAATCACATTATTATGAATTTGTTTGGAAAGTAAGAATGGCAAGAAGAAATGTTGAGTTATATTTTTTTTAAATTGGCCATTAATTTTACTATAAAAAATCCACGGCTTAGTACAGATGTCTATTATTGATGAATTTATGCTTGTTTTTGTATGCAGTTAATTTAGCCCAAATCCAAGAGGAATTTTACGAGACAAAGCTTGAAAAGTACCAGACTGAGAGACCTCGGATTTGGCTCATTGAACCTCTTGGCGTACGACCTCTTGATCATTTGAACGTCCACAAAGGGGTCGATTTATTAGGTTATTCCCAAAAGGTTACCGCACATATAATCAGGTTATATTTGACTTAAGCCAGTTCGATGAACACCAGTTTCATACTCTCATAACATGGAAATGTAATATAAAATTGACCATTGTCGTGCAGGAAAAATGTGTTCTCATAATATATTTGTATCTTCCTTGTTTTAAATATCACTAATTTTTACCACATTTGATTATGTAGTCGAGTGATCAACGATCTTGGAGGTTGTACATCGTATTCGCCTGTGGAGCCACTACCTCAAATTCTCAAACGTAAACTTTCACACATTGATTTTTCAACCAACTGAGAGGTTTGTGGCCAATCATACAGATGTTCATAGTGTATAAATTCTTTTTCCCCAATTTGATTATTAAAACGGGGTGTAAAACCCTGCGATTAACTAACTATTCAGATTATTCTATGGCCATCCTTCCAGCCATACTCTCTTTGAAAAGAGAGATTGAGCAAACGCATATAACTTTTGTAATGCACACTTGAAGCAAACATAGTTAAAAAAACATTGACACCTCATTCGTTCCCAATAAATTTCTAATGATTGGAATATTTTACGTAAAACACTATATTACACGATGCCCTTGTGGTTTGCGGATTCTTGAGGTGATTTGTAAAGTTACCCTTGTGAATTTCAAAAACCTTTTCGGCAATTTAATTCTTTAAAAATATCAATTATCTCAATATTATGGTCAATTGTTGCACTACAATTTGTCATTAGATGATCAATTTTTTTAATTTAACTAAGTAAAAACTAATTTATCAATATTATGGAAAAAGTAGACAATTCGACTAGAAATTCAATACGAGAAAAAAGAACACAACTACAATAATACTTCTTTGGGTCTGTAAATGGAATTATGTTTTATTTAGGTACACCACTGAAAGTGATGTAGCAAAGAAATAAAATTTGTGGAAAAATGTGACCCAGTGGAATCTTTTCAGGGAAAAGTGCGTTAATAAGGGATCAAAGACTCTGACCCCGAAGTAAATTCAACGTATATGTTATTATTTTTTCTATAAATAAAAGACTTTTCTAGCCTAGTCTATGGGTGAATTTTATTAGACCTCATTTACACAGAATCCCTTCTATCCAGAAATTTCCAAACTCATGATTTGCATTATCTAAAAAGGATCAGTAGCCACAACAAAAACATATATTTGTTGAGCAGTTTCTGTAATTTAAGTTTTAATATCATATCAACTGTAGAAAGGAAAAAAGGACGTAACACAGACACAAAAAATATTGTTTATAGTCCAAACAAAACGTGTATTAAATTCTATTCAATGTGACTATAGAAAAAAAATATTTTGAAAAGACGCAGGGATAAGTCCTTTTGCCTTTCTACAGTCGATAGATTATATATTTATATATAAATATAGTGTTTAAGCAAGTTTTGTGTGAGTTATACACAATATTTTTTGGTGTAAGTTACATCCGTTTTCCTTTCCACAGTCGATATATTACCAGCTAATTAAATGTTTTTTTGTATGTAATGCACTTAAGGTGTAACACGAATGAAAGTGAAAAGTATTGCAGAATTTCAGTCATTTTTTTAAGAAAATGTATGTGTAAGGTTGAAAAAACAATGTTTTTAAGAGCCATTTAAGTAATTTCGATAAAAAATAATCTGGCATTATCAAATTTATATTATCAATCATTTTACATTGCATTATAAGTAAAATGCCGGAACAGCCAAAATGTATCTAAATATTTTTTAAAATACCAGTATCAATTCTTAGAAAGGGAATAATATTTTTTTAATTTTTAGTAAATATTGGCTGATACATATTCACAGCTTTATAAAACGGATGTAGTACAGACAACAGAGTTTGGATTGGTTATTCATTAAATAATTCAGAATTAAAATTATTAAGTATTTTTTTATTTAAGTACTAATTTTATTTACACTTGAATTATCCAAATTTTCATAGAAAAACACGTAGAAGTTTATTTATACTTTTTTAAATAAAAATATCATATATTTACATATAGTTAAAAATACAACGATGTGATCTTTTTGTATTTTTTGGAGAATAAAAGCTCTTAGAATACAAAAAGATAGAAAGGAAAAATATTCAACTTATTCATGATATCGTTAAAATCATAACATAACTTTTGCTCTACGTTCATCAGAAGCGGGTGTTAAACGATTTTTTTTGTTTGTAGTTCTTCTCAAAGAACTCAGAAAAGACTTATGCGTATAAAAAAAAAAAACGCGTTAAGACTTTTCTGAAAAAATAAGTTGGATGAGTGCAAAAACGTGAAGAAAGGATATGGATTCATTACAAAGAAGCCAAAGCAATTTGCCTTACGTAGTTTACAAAAATGAATGAATACCGGTACATAACTGTAATTCTTTGTGAATGGAAAAAAATATTTTTTGTTGATTACAAAGTATGAATATGTATTTATATAGGTAATTCAATAATGCATATTTTTACTACTTTCATTTATTTTATTCAAATGATTTCATTGAAATTGAAGGATTCATGCATATTTCGTTACTTTGTAAATAATAATACTATCTTCTGCTTACACTCTGGAGCATGACGTGATACCGAAATAATTAACATTTCTGTAGCATTATTTTTCATGAAGTAAATTCTTTGCTATTTTTTAAGGCTATACTTGTTTAACTGTTGAAGGTTGTTTGCATCGAATTTATTTAAAAAATGAATAAACAACATCAATAAACTGATCACAATTTTAACAATAACGTTTGCATTTACTTACAGCAGCGGGTCGTATTAATGAGTTTTTATTACATTTAGTAATTTTAAAATAATCAATTAATCCACCAAGTTAATATACAATGACATTTAATAATTTTGCACGTTTTTGAAAAAAAATATATTTCGAAATTTAAATGCCTTTATTGTAATAAGTACTAAGTTTACCAAATGTTGAATGAAAACATGTTTAAAAATTGTAAAAAAAATAAAATCGTGCTGTAGTTACATTTAAAAGTGTAGCATGAAACGAAGAAAACGACAAAATGCTTTGGTGATTGAAATCATTCAAATTATTTTTTTTCTATGAAATACACAAAATTTAAGCTTATCTCCAAAAAAGTGCTCATTTTTTCACATTAAAATTCGCTTATTCGTTCTTGATTTTGTTGAAATAAACGAGACATTTTTATAATGTTTATATTTTCTTATTTTCAGATCAGCTTTTGTAAGCGAAGAACGGTGAGAATGATATTTATCACAAGGTAAAAATAATAAGTGGCAAAATAAACGTTTTTATAAAACAACATTTACAAAAATAATAAGTATAGCGAAAAATATTTCTTTTGATATATCTTAAAACATTAAATCTAGTAAATATCTTTTCAATTCTAAATCAACGTCTTCCCCCGATTTCTAACGTCAACTTATTGTATAATTCTATCGAGTGATTAAGAAAAGATATTTTTTTATCAGCATTAATTTATTTGCAATATTCTACGCAATATGTTTGACTACTCAGCCCCAGTGAGCTCGTATTACACGACAGGCACTGATCGAGTGGATGAGTCGTATTACACGCAATACCCGACCCAACGAGTTCCCCCGGGCGATCGTTATGTTGCGGAAGATTGGTCAACATCATCGCCTGACTATGCTGTCGCTAGAGAACTACGCGAGAGAAGAGAACCTTTCGAAGAAAGAACACGAACAATCCGTCCAGATGACTATTACGATGACAGAAGTAGATTGTATAGGACTGAAGAAAGGTTCAGCGGCCGATCAGCGAGGAGTACAAGATCTGACCAAGATCCAAATTGGTATCAAGGGGATACTCTCAGAAGTTCCACCAAAAATTACGGAAGTACTACTAGAAGATACACGACTGACCCATCACAATATAGAACGGATAGTGAATCTTCTGGTAAAGAAGTATTTGACGGAGGAAACGATAGAACTCTCAGAGCTGAAGAAAAAGACTGGTATATTGAACATGGTAGGAAATCTTCCAGTGGTAGTAAAATTGACAGTGCTACGTTGAGTAGGAATAGACTGAATATGGGTGAAAAGGTGTGTTTAAATGAATCTTACAAAAAGACCGATGATGCAACATTAGATCAGAGTGCCATAAATATGCCAGCTGGAACAAATCAGAACCAGTTTTCCGGCTTACAAAAGAATCAGGATAATAATTGTTGTGGTTTTTTGGCTAACGCCGACGGGACTGTAAGTGGTAGACCTGTTGGAGGACTAGTGGCTTCCTATGGAGTGTTGGACAAAAGTAAAGGTGGCGTTGTGGTTGGAGTGTCAAACGGAAGAAGTGAAGCTCCGGGCGACTGCTGGCGAGGATGCTGTAAGCCTGCTATTTTCACTCTCTTGCTTCTCTTGATGCTGCTGGTTTTTGCTCTAGTAGCAGGACTTCTACTTTATTTCAACTGTAAGTATTTCTTTATTGTTTACATGGTAGTTAAATGTCAAGCTTTCCCAACCATTGAAAATATTTTGCAAAAGAAAATTTGTATTAAAAAATATTAAGAGTACTAGAGGATATGATTTTTACAAGCATATTGATAGTCAAAAAATTCTAGAATTTAGAAATACATATTTGACCGATGTTTAATTTATATAATTAACTTGTACGTGTTATTAATAGACTTGATACGGGTAGAGAGACTATAGAAAACAAAAATAGCTCAAAATAAATCCCCAAAAAGGTGTTATGAAAAGATGGAATTTCTGAGTGAGATTTTCTCAGATTCATAAAACTGTCATTTTTTCGATATTCCAATAAGAAAATTATCCTAGGCACACTGAGTTGGAAGACAAAGTAACTTTTGATAATTTATCATCCCAAAATACAGTGGTTTCTTAACATTTATCCGGAAGTGCAGATTCTCTTAAATATAATTGAAACTCATTTATCATTTACATTATTGGATCAAAATATATTATCAAAAGACGTGGATGAGCTGTTTTTATGTCATTATTATTATGATCTATTATTATTTTAAATAAACATGATTGCTTAATAAATCAATTTATTATAAATAAAAACCAAAGAAAACTATTAAAGGTCACCATTTCTTCGCTAAAATTATACAATCAAGGTTGTAGGAATATTAGAGAGATTAAGAAGATTTAAAGTTTCTCATGAAATATCAGTTATATTATTAGTGTGTAGACATTAAAACAAGAATATGAATATATTTAGAAAATATTTTCACATCATGAGTTACTAGTTAAAAATCGTTTCTACGTTTAAATTAGAAGATATATTTTAAATAAAAATTTTTTCAGTCAATGTTTCATTTATTTAAAACTATCGTAATATCAGTTTCGCGGTCGGTTGGACATTTCATACATGAAAATATGGAGGCGATCATTATTATTGTACAAAAAAATATTTATTAAAGCAATTGTCTTGTATAATTTTGAGTTTAAAATTAAAAACAGTTTGAACTATACTGATCTTCAGTAGCAGCTTATTGTTTTCCCGTGATATAAAAAAACGACGTGGAAAAAAACAAGCTATGAGATGGCAAAAATGGGGTATTTAAAACTTCCCTGTCTCAAAATATTTTCATAATTATTATTAAAACGTTAATAAGATTTAACGATGAAACGATTATTTTAAAAAAAGCCAATTTATTTTGTAAACTGGCCTGGATTCAGGTTAGGCGTAATATTTCATTAGTTTTATAGCGATAGTATGATTACATAATATTTGATTGCCTATAAAATAATATAGGATTATAAAACGTTCTCATCAAAATTAAATTATTTGTTAGGTGTAGAATATTACTACAAAATATTTTTGGAGACAATAATAAGAGTATAAATGAAGTATATATTAAGCGGCAGTCGGTAAAGGTTTTTTTCAGTACATTTTGTATTTGATGTGATATTTTTGTTGTAAAAAAAAATCAATTTTATTTTCAATTAATAGGCAAAAAAACGATGCAATTAATAAATACCATTAAATTTATAATTAGAGTTCCGAAAAATAATAATTATCTTATAGCAGGTGAGAAATATATGGGAGAAAACTTATCAAAAGTGGAGTTAGGACATTTGTAGTGAAATGCATTATGTACGTACTCTCGTTCTCATGTGGTCTCTGAGGCAGTGACAGGATTCCGATATTCGGTCATTTGATGAACATTATCATTTTGTTTTGAGTGTATAAGTAAATGGCGGGAGGCATAATCATATAAGCGTATATTGAGCCGTCAAAAGCATACCATTGTCATCGGTTCTAATTTGATTTCACACAGTATGGGCTTGTTCGGGAGAGAGGGAGAGAGTTATCGAATTATTCTCAGTCAGACTGGCCGGAGTTAATAATGAAGATGCTGTTATCATAGAGGAATTTACGGTCGAGTAAATCGACAAAAGGCACTCTACTATTAAGGCTCTCTCGGGATTCCCTTGTGGAAACCATATTGACTGTTTGACTACCTATCGAAAGTTTTGTCTTCAGTTACGATCATTAAAGCTTATCAAACTTGTTCATGTACATTTCAGTAGTAAATAATATATTCTTAATTATAGCAATTAGAATAATTCTAAATATATATTAATGTTAAATACAAATTACACAAAAACGATATTTAATATGTTGAATTTTCTTAATCATAATAAAAATAGGTTGTATTAAAATACAAGCATATCAATAAAAACAAAGGAACTATGAAAACAAAATATGCTAGAAATTATAAGAATAAAACCAAACTTAGACACCCATTCTTAGACTTATCGAACCAAGCGATAAAAGTTTAAATTTGTACACTTCTTTTTCCGAGACAGGAAATTAATGATTGAAAATGAGGAATATTTACTGTAAATTGGTATATTGTTTATATTTATGAGTGACACAGAAAATGTAGCTTATACTTTCTCAAATTACAAGTAATATGTATGAAAGGTAAATTGAATTCTGTATTGCAATCTTAATTATACTATTTGTCTTTTCAATTTAAAATAATAAACAGAAAATCACAAAATAAGGATTTTTAGCGTAGCTATGTAAGACTTTAACGATGTCAATGTGCCCGTTCCAAATATGGGAGTGAAAATGGCGTGGATTTGACAGCAACATGTAAATTTAAGATTGATTATATGGAAATGTTGGATATTCTAATATTCCCGTCAGCACAAAATGTTAAAAATCCACTTAACGCAATATTTAAGCTAAAACTTTACAAAATAAACAATATTCGTACTATTTAAGAGAATTAAATCGTTGAAATAATGATATTGCAAATAACAAGAGAAATGAAACTTAATTTTAGGGATAATTTACATGTATATTTTCGACACTAATTCTTAAAAATACAAAAAACAAATAATTTTTTTGTAATTTATACTTGTTAATTATAAGATATTTTTTAAATTACCAAGTAGTAAATTTATTTATATTTTGATAAATAAATCGATATTAATAAAAGATATACGTAAAAAAGTTTTTTCTACGATTTTTCATTTTTATGAGAAAAAGATTTATCTCGACATGATTTAATACTTTTAAAAAATATTCTTCTTTAACGATATCCACGGAGAATGTAAAATAATAGTTTTCGACAGTATTTTAACTTTTAAAAAGATTGCCAGCTTTAAAGTATTCGCATAAAATGACACTTTGCGATTATTTCTAGGTTCAATGAAATAGTGAGCACTTTCTTTTAACGTTCTGGCTTTCCACTTGAGTGGCTTCTTTTCTAAAGCTTTCTTCTCATACGTAAGAACGTTTTATACTATACGTAAAACTTGTTCTAACAGCTGTATTTATATATATATTCTGGAAGTATTGATTGCAAAGCTGAAGTAAAATGCATACTTAATACCTTTAAAATAATATTATGAAATTAAAGGTAAGAATCTTGAATAAAGATTTTGGTGTAATTCCCACGAAAGTTTAAAATAAACATGTCCGAAATGAGCCACAAACTTACAATTAAATTATTACCCATAGTCTCAATGTCAGTTTCTTTTGCAGCGAAACAATGATTAAATAAATTATGATAAAAATTATAATGCGTATTTTAAATAAAATACGGCATGTCGTCAGGATATTTTGGTATTCTATATTAAATACGAGTAGAGAAAATGTATAAAATGATCAAGTAAACAATTTATGCCAATAAAAATCCTAATACTGGATGAATAAATCAATATTGGTAGTTTGAAATTTTTTACTAAATATCTTTTTTTATATATATTGAATAAATATTTGTATCACAAGCAAAAAAGATTGATTTTTATATATACAGTAAATGTATCTTTGAATTACAATATGACATTTAAAATGCAGGATGATTAATCCTGTAATATGTTAATAATTGACACGAGTCATTAATAATTTTAAATATGTTGATTATTGGCAAACAGTGATAAAAAAAATGTGTCTAATTCATAATACATGTTTTTTTAATTTTGCTTCATTTTCAGTACTGAAATACCGGTATTTTGTTCATTTTCAAAATCCGTTGTGATTGCTATCTATAAGCAGTGGTGGCTCGTGTATAAGATATCTAGGGGTGCTGCGGTTGATTAAAAATTGAAAAAAATGGTTATTTGGATTATATTTTACTATTAACATCAATTTTTAACATGTATTTTTATTTCATTATTAAATTGATTCTTCTGTCATTTTACATGAGAAATATCGCTTTTATTTAGACAGATGTAGTGAGTGTAGTCAGACCGCTGCACACGCACCCGCACGCAAAACACGAAATACTGTCAAATTTGCAGTTCAGATCAAGCTTCTAGCGGCGAGTCCCCCCTCCCTGCGCCACTCCTTCACCCACTCGAGCATATCCCATCGAAAATCGCACTGTACAAAATCATGAAGGTGCCTCACTTTAGTATGGCGGTGTATGATAATTATTGGATGTATCGGTGCGCGAGCGAGCTTAATACACGCTTAAATAATAGTGATGTTTTCATACAATATACATACATCTATGTATACTATAATATTACATTTTCCTCAACTTGCTTGGGGATGCTGCAGTTCCGCAGTGCGTATGGACGAACCGCACCTGTCTATAAGTAACCGAAAATGAGATCAGGTGCTAATGAAACTAATTTCACATACTACACTATACAATATATATCACTTATGTACATTTTTAACTAAAACCTCGCAAAAAGTCTCCGACTGCCAAATATTGACATCTTTGCATGTACATGCCAACTTTCTTATTAACAGTAGAAAAATAATACCTTTCAAGGTGTTAACTGTCAATTCTTGGAGGAAAGACATTATATTTTAAAAAATAAAGCACAATTCATCTGTACTACTTCCACATGTTTATAATTTTATGAAGAAAAATAATAATCGGAAAAATATCATTATGTATTTCATTTGTCACGCAAAGTCGTTTCTTAACTTCTTGCAATGATTTATATTTAAGATGTATGTTGCAAAGATTTAAAGAACACAGATAGATATTTTTTGAAATGTATCAAATAATTTAAAATCATTAAAACAGGCGTTTCTTTTTAACTGAAAATTGTTAGCAGATTTTTTAATTGAGAAGTTATAGTGTTCAAAAAGTACTTGATTTTTAGTGAAAAGGGTAATACACAGTATACGTTGTTGTCACGATGAGAAAAGGTACTTTTTAAAACATATAGAAGAAAATATATAAAATGTATAAACAAGGTTTTTACCAAAAGAACGTGTTTCCTAGTGTTAGATCTCATTGGCGTATTATGTAGATAATATAACTTTTTACGGCTTCAAATACAACAAGGAACTATACCCGAGAGTATAATAAATGTTCATTAAAAGGTAACAAGCCACGATAAATATAAATATTCTATGAGGCGCATACGTGATGGGCATCCCTGTACAAACAAACACACATTGCGAAGTTTACTTCGCGAAAGCCTCTCCAGATCTCTTTGTTGTTACTTTGTACTCGAGACGGAGTCCACGAGTAAGTGAATGAGTCCAACGGTGGGGGGGATGGGGAGGTGAATGGAGAGGGTGGAGAGGATCAAGCGCATTTGGTCAAAAGCCACAAGCTGATGCCATTCTCCCGATGTATCCAAAACAACAAGTTTCGCTCTCTGCCCCGAACAGTTCTAATACTTAGATAAAAGCGCAATTTGTTGGGTCGAACGGCGCAAGAGAGACCATTTTCTCATCGTGGCGGCAGTCCCTTATTTACATTTCCATGTCACTCGCTGGAAGGAAAATTTTGCGGCGGTCAGTTAAAACTTTTACTGTACTATCTGCTTGCCTTCACGTCTTGCTGATATAAATTAAGTCGTAATGCTTTTTTGTCAATAAATCAAGAGCATGATGAAGTGCTAGATAAAAAGCGACATGAATCTCGTCAGAAAAGCATTTTATATTTTACGAGTGCTTATCCTGGCTGTAAATGTTTCCGTTTTTTTAACACATTTTTTGAAAATAAAAATATTTTTTGCATTTTATGTTTCCTTCAAATATATTATTATTGCACCCACCATGTTCGTTATAGAAATAGAAAATGAATATCAAAAAATCTACAATAAGTATCTTATAGATAACAAAGTTTACAGTAGATCAAGGATACTCTTTCATTAGAGACGATTAAGATTTGGGACCTCGTGGTAAAAAAATGATTGTTAAACAATTTATAACATCTGATGAATGTTTATATATATACGTACATTAATTATTTGGGCTTCAAATTTGTTACATATTTGTTTCATATCTCACACCAGTTTTTCTACAAAACTTTCAGTTATTCAGTTGCTCTACTACTCTATTTTTCTAAGAGAGTAAGTATAGAAGGATATGACTAGAACAAGACTAGTGATTAGCTAATTGCACTTGTTGCCCTACGTTTCTAAAATTGTATAGGTAGGAGAAAATTTTAGAAATCACCAAAATTTAATATATTAAAAATCTCTTGCCAAGAAAATTAAATCTGTTATATTATGTTAATGACACAATAATTTAAACAATAAAAATTACGAATCATGTTTTTCTATGGAACAATAATTAATGTTATAGATTTCACTTTAGTTAGTTAAGTTTAGTTTATTATTGGATGATATAATTTCAGTAACGGGAGTGTTTTTAATGGTTGTTGATAATATCTCAACTTTTAATTAAAATTTCAATGTTACTAAAAAATAAACACAGTCCTGTATAATAAAAATAAAAAAATAGCCTGCATTGCATGTCTATAAAATTAAATATTATACGTTGTTGAAGTCATCAACTAATTGAAATTTAAATAAAATGTTAATGTAATGACTTTGATGTTTCATGTTTGTCTTCTTTTGTTTTTCAGATTTGAACTACAAACCACGGACAACATTAAATGAGGGTAAGCTTTTTTTATAATAATTTTACATTTAATAAATATGCAGTTAATATTGATAACTTCGTTAATCTATTTGTTGCGTTACGTATCTCACCGTTTCGAGAAACATATTCAGGCTATTGTGTTACGCACAAGTTATTAATGTTATAATTACTAGTGTTAATGTACTTGGTACCGTTATTATTTGTGTCTTAACACTCTCCTCGTGTTCAGTAGAAAAAAAATCCATTCTTCATTTTTGTCATTGATAACTAAAAAATTAGAATCAATGTCTACATTATAAGTAAAAACCTTACTATAGAGTATTTCTGAAGATGAAGGCTTCTCAAAGAGGGGAAGCAAGTGTAACAATTATTAAAACAAGCAGTGGAATAACTTTGGTATTCATTTTCATTTCCAAAAAGTTACCGCTGATCCGGCCGAACCTATCAGAAATAATACATATAATTATTTTATAAATACCTAAGATAAAATGTAAGCTTACCCATACGTTCTCATAATTCTTCCAAATTCTTTTGAAATATAAAAATAATGAATCTTATAACATAACGCGTAAGCAGCACCAACAGTTAATTTGCGATTCTATTTATTACGTCTATATTTTTGTATGAAAGTGTACCTACACATATAATTTACTCGCTTTTCAGTAGCGCCATAGCGGTGGGTTGAAAATGGTACTGCTGGCGGAATATTTTGGACGCAAGCTCTTCGTGCTGCTGCTTAAACAACGATATCGTTAAATCTCTTATGTAAACCATCATAGATTGGTATTGTATTTAATCATATTAAACGAAAAAAAATATCTGATTTTAAGGTAGTTTCTAAACAACGAACGTTACCTTTGTAGCGATGCATGACTCTGCTGGTTTACCAAACATTATACTTGTCATTATTTATGTCCGAATAGTATGTCGAGTTAACAATATAGCCGAGACAAATTGCCAAATAATATTTATTCATCAAACAAATAATTATAAAACTTAACACACTTAAAAATGCAGTCAGCGAAATCAAGCGGTGACCGATATACGACGTGGATTTTGCATACGTTATGAAAAAGGTGAACGCTCTGAAAAATCATGATTAAAGTAGAACACAGACAGCCGACGACAGTATATATGAACAAATAAGAAAGGGCCGGATTCATTTTGTCTATATCTAGAATAATTAATAACTAATAGTTTTATTGATTTATCCGTTCACACATACCGTTTTCTAAAAAATGAGAAGATATACTATGTATAATTCTTTAGAACACATAAGTAAACTTTAAATACTAGAAATACGCCTGAAATATAATAAAATGAATTCAAAACTAGAATATTAGTTCTTTTTATGGTTTATTTACATTTCTTCTGCTACACTTCATTAAGAGTGAGCCCAAACGACTGACTTAAAGCCAATTCTCATTGTAATATATGTAAAATACTTTTTTAAGATAATTAGGAGGTCAAATAATTCATTGAAGGAATGAAAATTGTAAAAAAATAAATATTAATAAAATAACCCACTATTGCAATCTATGTCAACTCCAACACGATATTGTATTGTAGTAGATAATAAAAAAATATATTTATTTAAAATTATGCAGACCTTTTTAGATTACGTGAGTAAAAGGTTGTTTTATTTTATACTGATTTAGTTGGCTGTTGCATAGAAATTCGGAGTTAGGAGTTAAAAGTCCTTTTAGTGTGGTATGGATTAAAAAACTCCATCAGTTTAAACGTGTTTTCACTGTAAACAGTTTAAAACTTTTCGTGTCAAAATGTCGCCCTTTCGATTTGGGCGATCGAGAAGCAAAGAGAGATACAGCGCTACGCACAATGTGACCAAACTTCCTAATTAAACCAATTTTTTCAGTAATGCTATACAACACATTTACATTACGCCTGTCAAATCTGATTTAAATATGTATTAAACTGAATCTGAATTTTAGATACTTAATAAATTCCACCAAAAAAATGTAACAGCCGAAATGTTTTGAAACTAAACTATATTGTTGGCAATTGAGTCTTATGAACAAGTTTCTGGCTTACTCAACGTGGTGATTTCTCTATAAGATATAAATTGATACTTGATGCTGAAAATTTTTTTATTTATCTTCCATCGATTTTACAAATAACCACCAACGCTAGCAATGTGTACAGATTTATTTGTAAATGTCTAGAAAATTTGTATGCTTCATCTTTTGCAATGTGAATTAAGGATTATATTAAAATTAGATGAGTAAACGTACTTTGAAATAAAACAATAAACTTACGGGAAATGTTTACTTTTGATCACCATGAAATTATTATGAGGAAATAACACACTGTTACAAAACTCATTAATTTTGTAGAAAATATATCGACTCGCAGTTAATTAAAAAGTATTAAATCATTTTTCGATAAAAAATTGTTGTTTTTGTGTTACCATACTCGGTACCCGAATTAAGGCTTTTTTTATAGTATTTATAACCATTCGTCATCATTATTGATATAACTAATAATGATGCAGCTAGAGAATCGCAATTATTTAATGTCAGTAGCAATAATATCCACGACTAAAACATTAAGTCTGAAGACTTATTCAAAAATATTTAGATCGATTTCAAGCACCTACCAAGCACTCTTATAACATTAAATGTAGATAAGGATTTTGCGTTCATATAAATCAGCTAAAACGTTAAAAAATGAACTACACCAAAAAAATAGAAAATTGTGGGCTACGCAAATGAGCGAATGTAAAGTTATAGAAATAATAAAAGCATTGAATAGAAAATTTTATGTGGTATCCATAAAACATCTCGAAAAGCTGGGTGAGGTCACATTGTTTTTCGTTACTTTTTCAATATGTCCTGATTTTTTTCTTGTTTGTCTATGGTGGTAGTAGATGACTACACAGTTTGTTTTAAAATCGGGCAAAAGGTTGAGAGCAAAAAAGGGTCGAGTATGGCGATAAAAGTGAAAGTTGTGTGCGCCGCATTACGGCTTCGCGTGGGTGTAATTGTTTTCAACCCCTGCTTTTGAGCAACCCCTCACCTTAACCAGTGGTTGATAAAACAGTATTTAATTAAACTAATGATATCTTAAAATGTTTAAAATATTGCCATATACAAAACATGCATACAGGCACGAATTATAATATCTATAAAGTTAAAAAAGATATTTAAAAAAACAGTTAACAATACGCTTACTATGTGTTGTGTAAATAATTTACGAGTCTTAATATTTGTTGAAAAAAATTGTTCATTTTAAAATTTATGAAAACTTTCTTGAACTTTATACTTAAAAATAAGGGTAAAAGCATACTGTTTATTAGTTACGATTTTGTGAAATTATAATATACGATTCCGTTAAATAAAAATGACATATAGTTTATTATAGTTATAATTATGACAATTTAAAAAAAAAATGATAAGTTAAAACTGATTGATCCACTATGAAATTACAACTTTTCGCATATTAAAATCTTTATTTAAATCATTATTTAAAAAAGTTTAATTTATTTAAACGCAAGGCTAACGATATTTTCTAAGATACAAACATTATAAAGATAAAAAGAATAATGTAATAATCGGTCGTAATGATTATTTTGTGGTAGTTAATGATCATGAATTTATGCAAAAAAAATCTCTAATTGGAAGGTTTTCTATCTCTGATGTCAACAACATGGGCGGTCTAAAATTACCCTACGTGTGCAAGGACTGCTCGAAAAAAATACTGAGCTTAAAAACAGATGGCATATTCTTTTTGGTGTATGTACACCACTAAAACATACGATGGCAAAGAAAAGCCATTTCTGCGAAACAGCACTTTTTCTATAGACATTTTTTTGTTCTATAGAAATACAATTTAGCCTGAAATTACTGGAAAAAAATGCTCAACGTGCTTTAAAAATATTCATTTAAGGGGCGATATTAAAAAAGATATTTGGTGATATATGGCTAATTACTCTTACTATTGTTTCTGGGTTTGGTTTTGGTGTTATATTTTTGACTGCGTTTTATTTTCCAAAGATTACAAAAATTCCTCATCAATATTTTTATTAAATGTGAAATATTGATCAGACTTATCGGAATAATACTCCTAACAGGCAACGCCCTGGTACGTCGAGTTAGTGATCATAGAGATGCTGTTGAACTGGCTGGGTCATGTGTTTGTTACTTCTTTCACAGATGAGATTCCGGTGTCCTGGATGTCTATTGAGGATTGTCCATAAGATGTGTTTTGTGGAATTTAGGGATGCTAACATTAAATGGGAGAAAGCAAAGCGATTGGTGGGTGACGGGAGTCTTGGCGTTCGTCTGTGGCGCAGTTGGTTTCGTCGCTGGCTACGGTTACGGATGTCTCGGGTTCAATTCCCGGTGCGTACGGTTTTCATAGATTGATCTTTCAATCGATTTATGGATTTCTGTTCGTAGTCTGAGTCCTCCCTCCCACCAATCCCATCCTCACGGGGCGTAACGAGAGCGATTAGCTAACCACTAGTCCTGTCATAGCCCTATCCTTCTATCCCTACTCTCTTCGAAAAAGAAAAGAGAGGTTGAGCAACTGAGTGACAAGCAGTTCTCGTAGAAAAAAAAAATCTGTCAAGATACCTCCATTAGGAGACCATATGCTCCACATTGGGAGCGGACATGGAAAAAAAAAAAAAAAAAAAAATATTATACTCCTTGTAGAGAGTCGACATATTCCAATAAGACAAAGAAGAATACTGTTACGTTATATTAAATCCACAACTTTCTTTTAGTCCTTGTCATAGTCTTGATCGACTTTTATTGAACCAAATTTTTTTATGGAAGAGCAAATAATGTTTTTCAAACTTGAACTGATTCATTAAATCAATGACGTGCCTTATCCAATATCAATAAAAATATCGTATTAAGACGCTGCTATTGTACAAATGGTTTTCATTTTATGATATACAGTGGAACCCCCAATTACACCCCCCCGAATTACGCGCTGATAGAAATATTCCCCGCAAATCCCCCAATTTTGCAGTCGCATTCCATTGTCGTCGCTGTACACACAGTAACTAAATATTTCGTCCATATATTTTATTTTTATTCATTCTTAGTTTTGGCAGTTTTGCATTTTTCGCAGAAAATAACGTAACTCTTAATTTTGTATGATATTCACTCCCCCAATTATGCTACTCTGAATAACGCGGTCGTGACTTCCGCGTAAATAGGGATTTTGCTGTATGCTGTGAGCTGCCTCTTCTAGCGGAGCGCAAAAATTTACTGTTAATGTTATTTCGCCGAAGAGTTCTATTCAGTGGAATATGTTTTTTTTTGTCAAGATAGATTTTGCACTTCAACGTGCAATGAATTTAATTTTAATCCTTGCTAAAAATACATAATCCGTTACATTACAAGAATAACACTTATTTCATTTAACGAGAAGTACTGGTAGACAGTGTAATAAAGTCTTACTGGCTAATTTTAACCATAAATATTTAAATTAAATGTGGGCAAAGTAACCACAATATCTAAAAATAGAATTTTTCTAATTTAATGTAAGAGGCAGCTATTTCTTGACCTAAGAAATAAAAAAAGAATCATTACAATATATTGTTACCAATAATACCGCAGTCAAATTTCAATAGAAGTAGACAAGAAATCATTCCTTTGTATTTCGTTTGCGGAATAATTTCATTTTTACCCACCCTTGTTTTAAAAACTATAAAATACGTATTATAATCACGCTCTGTAAATATTACATGTTCACTAAATAGTTAAAAAAGGTGCTAACAAAAATTTTGTATTTAAAAAAACTGCTTTAAATGAAATATTGTAGGTAATATTTTTCTACATTCAATGTAGAATGTATTACCTACTATTCGTGAGAGTATAGCATGGGAGACGAATATAGCGCAAAGAAAAATAAAAGTGACTGACATCTAGTTTTTTTTGATTACATTTTACCTTTGTAGAATATTATATGAGTCGTTTATATTATTACACGTCACAATAGGGCTTTTTTTCTCACCTTTATTTATTACTGTACCACGGTGTGGTCCAGTTCATTTTTCTTCTCCCTCTTTAAAGTTTTTCATATCAGCTCGTATTGGCGTCTAAAACCCTTATTTGACTATGTAGTAAATTTACATGCTTTTTCTTTATTAAAATATTTATTTATTCGAGTTACATTTTTTACATTAGAGCCGATACTTATTTTTCGAACATTTCAGAAATCAAACAGGTTAATCGACGGTAGCAAATATTTTTATCTCCAAATTAACTACAAGTGTAATGAATGTATTTTTATAATTAAATTATTTTAATAAAAATCATTGAATTTTTTGTACACTGAAGATTAATTATGCATTTTTTCACTATCTTCTGTTGTTAATATGTGGTCATTTTTTGAATTAAAAATCGCCTAGGCTATTTTGCCAATTCAATTGTATTATGAAATTCACTGTTTTTATGACCTTGTATCCCTCAAGCTTATACTCATTCTTATACCCTCAAGATGAGTAACTGAAATAATGACACTTGAATACTGGCTACCGAAACCCAAAACTGATATTCAAAATGCACTTAAAATATTATTTACCCAAAATAACACCGTATACCTTCTACTAAAACATTGTTTATAGGTTATTATCAGTGTTTTTAAATAATTCCCCACTGGTATTTATTTAGATTAAATTGCACACAAAAATTCGACTAGTAAAATTGATGAAAACACACAATTATTTTACAGGGAATATTTGTTACTTATTTTGGATTAATATAATTGAATTTAGATAAATAATTCATTATTAAAGCACAACCAAATAAACATAATAATCAAGCTCTTATTGACACTGCATTAAATTTTAAATATTGATGTTAAGCTTTAACAAAATATAGATGGAGCTTTTTGAATTCCAATAGCTATTTAATGACCATTGCGCTTCAAGCATGTATAATGCGCCGCACGAACAAATCGAGAGCAACACCGATTCCCAATGACGTATTATCGAGCTTTGCCATTGTCTACAATATGCAGAAGCTGTGGCATTAAATTGCGCCTCACGTACTCTCTATTGTTTTATTACAAATTACTGAAGTGATATGACCATTTGCAATGGTGTGAAAGCACTCACACGTTAGTAACCCCATTTCAATATGTAACTCATTTAACGCAATTGTATTGTATATGTCATAATATAAAACTCATCTGAGACGAGCACGAGATGTCTATTATAAAATAAGTTTGACATTTAGGTTGAAGAATGTATAAATAATATGAATCCCTAGCTATTAAATATTGAGATGTACGAGATAGGAATGTTAAATAATTACAAAATTTTGATTTCAGCACGGTTTTCAAAATTTTGGTTGATATATACAAATTCATGGAAGCATTGATAGATCAAAAAACGTATTTAATTATTCCAAAAAATGTATCTAAATTTTTTCTTGCTTTTGTAGGACTCATTTTGAATATTTCGTTTGGAGTTATGAAAATCTACAATTGAATAATATTCTTAATTAAGCTATCATGCTTTATCTGACTAATATTTTTTACTACGAAAGAAAAATTGTCAGCCGATACACAAATATTTAAATGATACATTTGTCTTTTAAAAATTTTAGTGGTTAAGAAACCGATTATTTTAACATATTCTCTGGCAGTGCTCCGCAACTAGTGTGCTGCGGAGCAATGCGCCAAAAATGAGAAAAAAATTGATAGTGGAACTTAAAACCAGTCGGTTGCTAAGATCTCCGATAATATTATTCTCGACGAAAAGAATATTTTATTGTTTTGGCTTTAAATGAAATAATTGTATTAGTGTTTTTATGGATGGTAAAACGGCATTGATGAGGAATTAAAAGTGATTTGTCTCGTGTGTAAAACAAAAAAAATCCTAGTGTACAAATTAAACATTTCTGGATATATTGAGAAGTAGTATGGATGGTGAAATATTTCTTAGTGGAATTATTACAAACAATAAATGAATGTTTTAAAATAATACACATTGCCAAACCAAGAGCATTAAATAAACATTTTGTTCTTGAGAAAATATCAATCCCGATTGTTTCAAACAGAATGTGAACACGAGACTATTATTGAAAATAGAAAGATTATTTTGCATTCAGTCAAACAAAAATAAAAAAGCAGTAATTTTATCCACTCAACGTAGCTTAAATATTTTTTTGTAGTTAAGCTTAATTATCTTTTTTTATCACTTTGAAAAGATGAAAGAGTTTAATTGGCTGTTATTAAAAAATATATTAGCCACTATTTCAAATTCATCAAATAAAAACAAATTAATAAATTGTAAGTTTTGTTTATTAAATTTTCATATATGGTCTTGTTGTCTGCTACAAAATATTTAAGAGTGCTTAGGTGTGTCGTGGGTAAGAAGTGGTTGTTGATCACTGTTCTGTGGTTTTATGTCATATCAGGTCATTTTTTCTTCTTCCCGTGTCATTTAAATATTCTACATACAATGTAATTTGAAAGACATCACATTCTAAATTGCTTATATTCAAGAATGCTTGTTTACATCAGTGCTCCGCAAACTTTTCTCACCCACGGTTACTGACAACTTAAGTCATGCAGTGCTTAAATATGAATGTTTTAAATATTGGAATGATCACATAAGAAAGTTTTGTGTAATTTCACACCGTTTTTTAGGAAATAAATAGTTAATGTGATTATTTTTATTTGTTATTTTACATTTTCTAAACCCTATTTAAAACAGAATTTATTATTTATATTGCTATTTACTAGGGACACAAAAATATTTCTATATTTTTTTAAACACGTTCAACTTCATTATGTCACGCTCCTAAAATGTTCATATCCGAGATTATATAGCACGATGGGAAGGATCATTGTTATTTCGGACATGTGGATTTGTTCGCAAGAGAGTATTGGATTATTGGCACTAAAGCGGGCCAACGCAACGTTGGGTATATGATTGATCGTCTCTCAGTGAGGTGCCCAGCTCGTTTCCGAACAGCCAATCAAATGGAAATTATTATGTGGAATCTATAGCCATCAATCGTTACTTACGGTACATAAAATTTGAATTAGCGCACATTGTGAAGCTTTTGCCTAAACGCAGGCACAATAATGATCAAGTTAGCAATAAAAGTGATAGGGATAAATTATTAAAATACTTAACTAATTAAATAATGCTGGAAAAAGTTAATTTTATTCCAAAAATTTAAATCTGCTTTTTAATTAAATGTACGCAAATTAAATACAAGTAGTAAGTGCAACTACAACTTGCAACTGACAATCCTTAACTAGTAACCCCAAACCTCTGTCCATCCAATAAAATAATAAAAAAAAGTAATTAGTATTTAAAAAAGTAAGTAGTTTTGACGATAGCGTGAAGCCAAAGAAATTATCAACAAAATTTGATAAAATTCTTGTGGAAATATTTTTTTGTTCATTTTTACATTATTATAATGTAGTTCTTTCAATGAAATGCCAACTCGATCAATATCTACCCATACACTCGAAACAAAAAAGATAAAGCGATTGTATAACAGCCAAATCTAGTAAAGACCATTTCTATTGGGATGCTCCATTATGAGTCCATTGGCTTCACATTGAAAGCGGTTTAAAAAAAATCATTAAAACCCAACGTTAAATCGCTTAGTAGTTATCATTAAGAGAGTGTTGGCAATTATTACAGATGTCCGTAGTCAAATAATAATGCCATATATCTATTTCAAAAATTATCTTAATGATAAAAGTATTTAAAATGTATTTTAATTGTTTTCATGTATAAATTTTCATAGAATGTTATTTTAGTAATATTATTTTAGTGAAACGTTCAATGATGACATTGTTACTAGCACGTATCTCCCCCTGTTAATGACGAGTCGTTGGCATCAGCCGTATCTCTCGCTCAACAAAACTTTCATTAAAACTTCTAACTTGTCAAAATTTCGTTTGAAAATCGACACCACTATCTTTGTATGCCAGTAATCAACAAAGTTCGTTCGCAAAGTCACTGCGAAAATAAATGATTAACTAAATAGTAACTTTTAATAACAGTGAAAATTTTCTCCAAAGGTATCTTATTCTAAAATTCAATGAAAGTAATAGAACATCGCATACAGAGGTCGTTTACAAAATAGGTATAAGCCAAACTACATTGAAGACTTGGATAAGCGCTTGGGACAAACAGCTGGACTTGATAAAAAACTACGTATATCTGACACATGAATTCTGACAGTGCTGGTTTATGGCAGTCAAACATGGTACACAGCATAGGCTGTTGATCTAAAAAAAGAAGTACTTGCCGCCTTTTTTTCCATGTCCGCTCCCAATGTGGAACATATGGTGTCTTAATGGAGGTATCTTAACAGAATTTTTTTATGAGAACTGCTCAGTTGCTCAACCTCTCTTTTTTCGAAGAGAGTAGGGATAGAAGGATAGGGCTAGGACAGAACAAGTGTATAGCTAATCACTCTCGTTACACCCCGTGAGGATCACATGGGTGGGAGGGTGGTTTTTAGATTAAATACTGGAGATAAAATAATTTGAGTTTACGAAGAAATAGACGACAGGTGAACCGGCTTTTCAGACTTGTGTAACTAAAAGAGCAAAGAGTTACACTGAACCTGGCTTGATCAAGTACTGTGGATGCTTCACAAGTATCGAAGCTTGGCTTCCTTCATTGTCAGACCATAGCCGTGGTCGGCCTGTGGTCTAGTGGTAAGAGCGTGGCCCTAGTAATCAGGTGGGTCTTGGTTCAAGTACCAGTAAGGTAAATATCAAAATTAGATTTTTTCAATTTAAATTTGTAATCTTTCTAAATATTTGACGCATTGGCTGTCAGCAGTAATGCCAGGTATTTAAAAAAAGTTTAACCAAGTGCTATATTAAAAAAGTGGCAAATAAAAATATATATTGGACATATAAACAGAGTTCTTCATATGTAGGACACTTGGCTAGGATAAAAAAAATCTTAGAACGAATCCGCTTTAAATGAGGTCCAATTAATGTATGCAATCATGTTTCTTTCAAAATAAACATAAAGAAAGAAACCTAAACTTCCATGCTCATGAAGTAAAATAAAACTTGTCAGTTCATGTTAAATGGCTAAAAACCTTCATTATATATATATAAATACAGTGGAGCCACGATCTATCGTTCTCGCATTCGTCGTTTTCCCGCATGCATCGTTCATTTTTTATAGTTCCAGCGAATCTCCCATAAGAACAAGCTTAAATAATCCGCTTTCCCCGATTTACGGTTTTCCTGGATTTATCAGTTAAATATTGTGGCTTCGGCACAAATATTACCCTGATCGATCGTTTTTGTCAAACATTTGCTCAGAAATACGCATGACTCTATTAAGCTGCTATTGATATCCCGTCACAAATTTTTTCTGAGACTGCAAACATGCAAGCGTCGTGCTATGACGCCAGCTCATAACTTTTCCACTGATGATTCACCTACTATGCACCTATTTACAGACTGTTTATTCATTTGGCTGAGTCGATCATTGCTCATTTATGCCTTGTATTTCGCATCGTGAATTATTCTGACTTGTAACTAAATTGGTGCCTATGAAGAAAATCGGGACTCTAGCTGAGAGACTGAGAAGATTTTCCCGCATTCATCATTTTTTCAGTCTCAATTGAAAAATAACAAATCGGAGTTCCTTGTCTAAATAAACGTTCGTGTGTAACACCATATTTTTTTTTATTTGATGATAAATTTTGGAAATATATAAAATCAAAAAAAAAAATTTTCAGTTGAAATTTCCGAGAAGATTTTGTACAGGACGATTCGTAAAAATGGCGTACCCGCTTGAGAAATATTTTTATGGTGTTTATTTTGAAAGGCATTGGATGAAATTATCAAATTATATAGTAATATATATAAAATAATTAAATTAAAAATTGGAAGTAATTTTTAATATTAAATTACACAATTAAATTAATCGAAATATCAACGTGAATGTTTTTTTAAGCCATTTGGTTGAGTGTAGGTGTATAAATTGTGCTTGTATTGTCACACATTCTTAAGCATTATATTAGAAGACATAACTCTGGCAAGCAAGAGCTGCGTCCCCTCACCCTACTAGAATATTCTTGATCGGCAAATGAAGAGAAGAGAAGACCTCTGTGACTTTGACACGTTGAATAGACATCACCGCAGACTCCTGGAGAAGAATGAGGCAGATGTCAAGAGTTTGAATTTCTTATGCGGTCTTTCTTTTGTCATATATTCTCAATGTTCACCATGGGCTTTATGTAAACATTAATTTTGAAATTGTACAAAAAAATTCAAATATATATATATATTAATTTATATACACAAATTACTAATTAAAAATAATTATAGGAATTTTGAATGTGATAAATTATTTGATCCAGATTTACATAAAACGTCTTCTGCTGTATGTTATTTAAAATTAGATTGATTTAATAAAACGGTGACGTAGAATTCATTTTTTTTATATATCCCACCAAATAAACTTTTAAATTTAATGAAACATTCCGAAACTGAAAATTTGCAGAACATCCGAAAATGGCAAAGTTTAGTTTTACAAATTTACTATTAAAATTTCATCAAACTGTGGTCATCTCAAAAACAGATTTAATTTCTTTTTGCGGTGAAAAAAATTGTAACGTTATGATTCATACAATCAAATAATAAATTAAACTAAACCAAAATATCAGTTTTGTCTAATGGAATATTCGAGGTACCAATCCTACAGAAATCTCTGAGAAAATACAAAATAAAAATGAACCTTATAAAAACATTCCTCACACAAAATTAAACTTAAAAAATTTGATATTTCACTACTTGTGTAACACGTGACAGACTAAAGGGAAGAGCAAAACACGTATCACATCTAGTAACACTGCTAATTGAATAAAAAAGATCATTTTCAATATTATATTAGAAATGAATTTTCCCAAATTACCGCCAAATCTACTGAAAATACATTTTAATTAAGATAGTTAGAAAATAAAATAGGTTTCAAGGTAAGTAAATATTGAGATATCTATATTTACAATAATATATCGTACCCTTTTTTAATTTAAAAAATAAGAACGTCTGATTCATAAATTTAGTTCTTATAAATTTATTAATTCACTACCCCTGCCCTGTGATCACTAAAAAGACAAAGGAAGCCGCAGGTTTCAATAAGACAACAAATAGGGTTCTTACTGTTTAAAATATAGCGATTTCAGTTTATTTGATAAAGTATTAATGATAAATATTTGTTACTAAAGTGAAACAGTTAAGCTTGGCATTAGTCAAAGACGAATTGTTTTTTGAAGACGGTTATATTATTTAGTATATTTTACATTATTCTAAGTTTTTATATTAACATAACGTATTTCAAAAAAATAATGAAGCTTATAAAACCAGCTTATTTACCTTAGTACGTATATGAACAACGATAATAGTTTTGTCAAAAAATACCAACTTGAAATTATAATTCGCAAAAAATCACGGTTTAATAAATACATTATTAAAATGTATACGTTATTTGATCATGTAAATGTAAACCATGTCAAATGTCGAAACGTCAAACAGGTTTTTGTTTCAAACAACAGTATTTATGGTACACACTATAATGTTTTAATCAATATGTAAAGGCTGAAAATTATCAGTTCATTTTTTTTAAAACAAATGAATTCTTTTAACATAAATCATGTGGTATTTTTTTCTGATTTATAGAGCTTGCTAACCATCATCATCTGGAGGCCAACATACTTATGCTTTCGCGCAACGTTGCTTTTTTTTTTAAATATAATATAAATGGATTTGCATCTTAAGTCGTGGGTGTTTTCAACACATCATTTTTTATTCACAGTAAAATATATGACGTACAGTGATTGATCAAAATACAGTCTTTGTTAAAATAAATATAATGAATATTTTATAATAATTATTGATGTGCTTTTTGGTGGAATAAAATGTGCATAATGCTAAAGTTAGACGACGAAAAGACAGCTTTCTCTTAATCGCCTTCTGTTCGCAGTCTTAGTTGTTCGTATTTATTATGTCTTTATTTAGTTGTTAATTTTCCTTTACACGCGCTTCTGGATTATAAATTTCCATAACTCAGCGATCATCAAACATAATTTGAAATTATAAAAACGGGTAACTTAATTTAAAGATTAAATGTATCATTATATCAAAAAATGTAAGTTTCCATGTGGTCATATTGTTTAATGTTTGATCAGATAAATCGATTCTTATTTTGACAGTAAGCACAAATCAATAAAAAAATCATTCAGAAAAAGTTTCGGTTGATATTTCACCGTTGAAATTGAAGTTCATAGTCATTTTATTCGAAAAATTTAGCATCACGCTGGTTGTTATTAGTGATATTGATAATTTGATATGTATTACAAACAAATTGTGTTTTATTTTTTAAAATATAATGTCTTTCCACCAAGAATTGACAGTTAACTCCTTAAAAGTAATTTGATATGTTCAATGGATATAAAAAGAAAGGTGTAATTGACAAACAATATAAAAGAATTGTCGTTAAATAAAAAAGGTTTCTTTTTCTGTCCAGTTATTGGTTCAAATGATATCACGTTGTGTGTTTAGTAATTGTACACATTTTTGATATGAATGAAAACATTAAATATGTAATTAAAATTTACGTTTTTTCAAAATAATGAACCTTATTTTAAAAAAATTTTTACGGATTCAGTTTTCGTATGAACCCCAATCAAAGTAATTTTCTTCAATTCCAGTCGGTGACTTATTTATTATTATCGCCGTTTAGTGAATCATTGGTGAAAATAAATAAAATAAATGAAAATAAGAATACTACATAGTTCAAATACATATTTTAATTTCATAATATGCTCACAAACGAAACTAACTGTTGTTTACTTGTAGAGTACTTTTGGGGAGTGGAAAGTTTTTGAATTCATTAAATATTAATTATTTTTCATTAATATTATGCAATTTGTTATAATTATTATGATGGTTAAATAAAAACGCTTTTGCTTATTTTGGGAATTAACAGATTAATTTTTTCGATTGACGAAGCGATTAAGTTTTCCAAATAAGAAATTTCAATTCATATTGTTTTTATACATATTGTATATTGCAACGTTGAGTTTGAGAAACTCATGCATAATATACACTGTTCGGAAGAGGGCGGCGGATATCTAGTGCGTTAAACTTGAATAAATTTACAATTAATCCCCCTTTGTTGGAAATTAGGTCTTCCGGTTAGTTTGTTAGTAGTTAGCGAGAAATGAATTATTAATTTGAAGCTTAATTGCATTATTCGAGTGTTTTTGGTATACAAAGTTCTATATAATATAATTACCCAGATATTATAACACCGAACAATGTTCGTTTTGTACGATAATTCTATAGCAGACTTATTTGATTACAAAGAGTCATAATTATTCAAACGCGTTCTTCTTAAGAATTTTACAAAATATTATATAATATTATTTTGAAACATAAGAAGCCGAATATTCTATGTTATGCAAACAAAAAATAGTAAACTGCAATATTTTGTAACTATGACTATGTAAACCAGACCATAGATTAAAATGATATTTACCCATCACTTAAATCGTTTCTATACCATTGTTTTTTCAATAAAAACTTGAAATCATCATTCGAAATTTATCAAAATTTGTGATGAATTATAGATAAATCAAAACATAAAATGTTATATTTTCTATGAGTATCTATTAGTTATTGATCTTTTACATATATATCATTAGATGTAAAATATTATAAAAATAAGCAGTAAATATTTTTATGTAATCATATTAATCGCACATAAAACATTCATTAAAAAGTAGGTTCTGTAATGAAATTGAATTGAACCAAAAATGTTGATTTTACTACTACAGTTGTGATATCAGTTACCAAGCATTATAATCTAGCACTTTAGTTGCTAAGCTATAAAGCCGCGACAATGTGCTTGTGTTTAATTTATGACTCATAAAAGGGAATTATCGTCTCACGATGCATCGGTGAAAGACATTCACATCACGTGAATTACATTCTAGGTGACTCATTAAAACGCGTCTACGACTAGCTACGACGAACTACGGCACTACGGTGCTACGAAGCGGCAATGCCACGAGTAGCAAAGTGTAGCAGGAGCCAAACGACACGGAAATGAGGAAAACAAATGAGTGGTTCACGTTGAGTAATGAGCAGGCTGAAGTGGGAGGAGCCAGCTCAGGGAGATAAAGCTACATGAGAATTCGTAAGAGATGAGAGTTGACTAGTTATGAGAAAATCATTAATTGATATGACAAGATCCTTTCGCAAAATGATTTGCATTTGAATTTTAGACGCAGAAGCTTATTTAACATAAAATTAAAATTAACACACAAAGATCAAATAAAATAAAATAAGTATTCTATAAATTTCACAATTTAATAAAATTTAGCTTATTTGAAAGATTATTTAAAAAAATAAAGTAGAACTTGTTTTGTATTATTTCCAAATTTTGGAAGTATTACAAAACAAAAGTTGTGGAAGTATTACAAAACAAACTCTGTTATTTTATCTAATATAATGCCTTTAGACCAAGGATTGACAGTTCACAACTTAAAAGTGATTATTTATAAGAATAAAACATATTTTTCACTAATTCCACCATTTAATGAAATATCCAGGACTGGTTACGTAAAATTGTGGTATCAATATAAAGACTATTTTTAATTAAAACAATGCTTTTTAATCAAAAAATAACAATTAATATTTAATCGATGTATATTTATTTTATTTATTGAAGAATAATCATTTTAATGTATTTATTAGAGAATATTTTTATACACGAGAAATTAAAAAACGACTAAGATTAAATTAGTTGTTTAATTAATAATATGAGACAGTATATTTTCACCAATTGGAGCATTGCCGACATATTAGTGTGCAATTACCCATTAAATACATTTTTATGCGAGGAAAGTGTACTTATATATACTCGGTTGTATATTTAAGCATATTAATTGCATACAAACATATCTCTGAATGTGTGGTTATAAATTACTTTGGTATGAAAAAAGTTTTGACCTTTTACCCTATAAAGCATTCATTATTTGAATGTGATGTATTAAAAAAAAAAGATCTCACACAAATTTGAGTAGGTAACAAAATATAGGGAACACATTACTCACCCCAAAAATAAAAATAACAAAAAACTTAAGGGAACACTAAGCAAACTCAATATGATTTGAGTAAGAAAATATTAAATATTGAAGGTTAAATTATTAATACAAATCACAAAAAGTCACATACTAAGATTACGTCTTTACGGTTAAAAACGATTTCATTTTATATTAAGATCTTTCACAAAAGAACGTTCTCCATAGAGAAATCGAATACATTTAGTCACAACATATTAAACAAATGTAATGATTTGCGCTCTGGCATATTTAATTGAAACCTAAAGACCTAATGGTCCCTAATCTAACACGCAATATTGCTATAAATTGCGAGACTATGAAATCGTTTTGCTTTAGTAGAATAATCAAGGTAATAGGTTACAGATTACACGAATAATTGAAAGAATAAAAGGAAAAATTAAAGATTTCCTCTACTAAATTTACTACTGTTGTCACTAAATTCTCTAAAAAATTTTTATTGTTTTTATTTGCGATGTTGTTTATTTTTTTTCCATGTTCGCTCCCAATGTGGAGCATATGATCTCCTAATGGAGGTGTCTTTACAGATTTTTCTATGAGAAGTGCTTGTAACTCAATTGTTCAATCTTTTTTCGAAGATAGTAGGGATAGAAGAAAAGGGTTAGGACAGGACTGGTAGTAGCTAATCGCTCTCGTTATGCCCTGTGAGGTTCGGATGGGTGGGTGAGGAGGAAGTTTATGGACAACACAAACACTCAGACTACGAACAGAAATCCATAAGTCGATTGAAAGATCAATATATGAAAACCGTCTGCACTGGGAATTGAACCCGAGACATCCGTAACTGTAGCCAACAACTCTACCAACTGCGCCACGGACGCCGACATTGTTTATTAAATAAATTTTAAAGATTTGTGCAACATTGTCTATTTTGTTCCACAGGAATTTTCTTATTTTTTTTTTATAAAACGCTACTAATGCTGACAATGGCGTGAGGCCGAAATAACCATCAACAAATTGACAACATTTTTATGGGACAAAATACTTGTTATTTTTACTATATTATATAAATTATGCTTCTATATCGATATCATTGTCATGCAATACGTTAAAGTATTTTTGTTACTAGCCGATTTTTTTTCTGAGGTACACCATTATTTATTAGCTCTAAAAATCAATTTATGGATTGCTGAATGTTTTAAGGACTGGCAATTGAGAGTTGTGGTAAGTGGTTAAATACCAGCAGGTCACCAAATACATGAATGGTCGAAAACTTGATTAGCCAGCCCATCAAATTTCTGGTGATTTATTTCAAATTGTATTTTTGTCTAGTATGTGTGTTTTTCACATAATCATCAATAATTTGAAATTTGAAAACAAAACTTCCACAGTTTAAACAGATATTAAAGAATTTTATAAATTTAATTTTACTCTCGGTCTTCTTGAAATTACAAAGACTTAAAAAAGCGTAAGCTTATTTGACTTGACTATGTCAACAAAATGTATTTATATAACATATATAATATGTATACCACTATTTTTCTGAAAAGTAATTTGATATTATCAGTAATAAATATAATACAGTTGATTTCACTTAAATAATACGCCTCTAGCCCAAAAAAATTGTCTCAAATAAGCAACTGGCTCTAATAAACGAAGTGTGAGGCAAAATAATAAAAAAAACTTACTCTTTTTACAAAAAATATTTGAATTATATTATATTAGTTATAAAAGTTACGTAATTGTAGTCTGTCTCTTATTTTTACAGGATTGCAATTAATTGCACAAAATCAGCACATCTATTCAGTACGGATGTTGGGCTTCCGTCATTGCCTTCTTACATAAAATAATGTTGTAACAGGACTATTTTTTTCTTTGCCTCTTAGTAAGTGACATGGATATGAGAACATTCAGTCTCGCTGTTGACGTCTTTGCTAAATGTTTAATGTTTTGATTTCAACTATTAGTTTACACAGTCTTCATGATAAATTGTTATCTGTTGCCATAATATTATAAAATATTGCGATGAATTTCGACATTGTCGTTTTTAGTCAAAGTAGAGAAATGATATCCCTGTCTATATACCCATATAAATATAAACGACAACTCCTCCTTTCGTATCGCGGATTGCTTAATCTAATGAATATCGAAGCGTTGAGTCGCTCCCAAAGTATTATTTAAAACTTTACTTGGGAAAAGTTTCCAAGGGTTAAGCTTTTGCGCTAGAAATCTTCCGCATGAAAAGATTTTCAGCGAACGCAGTTCTCCGAGGAGTATTACACACTTGAAAAGTATACGCAAACAACTATCAAAGTCACATTTCTACCTGAAACAGGCAGGTTTTATTAATATATAATGACTATTAAGTTAAAAACCGAACATGTTTCTTTTCTAATTATTATTACACTTTTGGGTCTGTGTTGAGATATAAAAATAGAAACATAAATCAATATTTTGTTTACATATTTGTATTTCATGACTTTTATTGATTTAGGATTTACAATGAGGAAATATTTTCGCCTAGATATAAAAGTAAAATATTTCACAAACTTTTGATTTTGAGTAATGAATAGAAAACATATAAAACATCAGTTAATGTTTCAGTCAAATCTTATACAGAGTACAAATGCATGCATATTGATATGCAATGAAATGATCTAGAAATGAATTTAGAACCTTTAAATACTAAACCATTAAAAGTCTTCAATTTTCTGCGTTGAACGATTTTAAATGATTGCGTCAGGTTTTCTTACATGTGATCACAAAAGACATGATTGCTTTGCATTTAAGTATGCTATAGAAATAGTAATTTGTAGTAAAGCGTCCATTAGTAGAAATTAATGTTCTCCTATCCACTCTCGGAATGATGCAGCAAATTCATTAAATGCAAATAAAGTATTAAACACTGTCTACTTCCATAAAATGAATCTGATTCAGAGAACCAGTTTTGGACATATCATTTTATCCTCAAAGCACCAATGAACCACTGTTATTGATAGTACTAATATTAATAGATAAACAAAGAAAGCATTAAGTTCCACAAGAGACTTTATACTATTTTTTTTATATTTTTTACAAATTGTAATAAGTCAGTTTTTTTAAAATCAAATGCATGAAAAGACAACTTTACAGTCCTAATTTAAAAAATGGGATATATTATTCACACAATGACAACTTGTTAGTGAACCAAAAATGGAGTCGACGATTTATAAATCTTCCGGTGTCACTAGTGATTAAATTTAGATAGAGCGCTGTGACTTGTGTTTTCCATCACGATCAATACAATTATAATCACATTATTTGTCTTTGATCATTCTTGTCACGTTTAGCCAACTCGTATTTATCGAAAAAGCTCTCGCGCAGCCGCTAGTGTGAATGGCGGTTGCGCTACTTGCGAGTTTCAACACCTTAACGGGCCAGTGGTTGGACATAAAGAAGCCTACAAGAATAGAAGACGAATGGAGTTCTGCCATTGGTATATACTGGAGGTTCCACATATGTATATTACCAGAAACTAAGTGATTGCTCTTCTCTTGGGTTATTTAATTTGAAGTGTGTCTTGTGTAGACACAAAACAAATATACCAATGACCAAAATAATTAAATACATGTCGTTTTTGGCTTGTACTTTTTTAGAGCGAACTACGTTGAATTATTTCTATTATTCAATTATAAATAATTATTCATAGAAGTTGTAAGCTCGTTTCTCAGAATCTTCTAAGACGATCCTTTTCCGCGAATCGCTATTATCGTTTTCCATGTCAACACCATTGCATATTATGCTTTATTTTGATTTTCGAAACATTTTGAAATTTTTAATTTTTCTCTTTCGTACACTTTTGCAATCATCACCAGTTAGTTAATGTAACCTACAAACATTCATGAATAAATAAAACTTCTTTCTCATCTGCATCGTTGTTCAATATGGTTATATTTAATAATACGGTTTTAAACATCCGTATAGATATAGTGTTATAATATAATTCGAAAAACAATCGATACTTTTATTTAGTATTTGATTCGTAAACTGAACAACAAAATTAAGTGTTATAAAAATTTCAAATTAATTTAATTAAAAAAATTATTATTTTAAAGAAATAAAGAACACTTTATCGATATTATTGAAGTAGTATACTAACGCTTCATGTATTTTTATGATAATACAGTCTATAATATTACATACTTTAGGAGCCTACGATACGTACAAAAAATTATACGAAATATATGCAGATTTACCAAAAAATATATTTTCACACAAACTGTCAACAGCGATTAAATCAAACTGATTCAATATAATTACATTTCATATTGAAGTAATATTTTCCAACGAGATTTAATGATCGAATTGAACTTGATCGACAACTTAATCATATTGTTATTGGAAGATACATAGTCACACGTAAAGATGAGAAATGTTTTCTATCACATTGGAATTTTGAAGAAAAATACATTTGGAAACCGTTCAGAATAAAATCGAAATGGTTTGATTTATATTGTTTGAGAATTTACGACTTGGAATATGACCTTTAAAGAATTTATTGTCATGAAAATATGAACGAACATACGGGAACATTTTTTTATTCACATACGTTATTTTGACCGCAAAGCATTTGCCTAGAATATGTATATTTAAACTTATTCATTTCAATTTATTTAGCCCAAATGCATCTTATTATAACAATTTGATTTCGTTTAATAATAAATTTTATATATATTTTTTTCATGTATACATAAACAATTTCAAAAAGCACATATTTTACCATGTGGATAATGTCCTTGGCTTTAGTGATGTGATATTAAGACTTAGCATTAATTTCAATATAGACTTAAATCGTAATTATTTGTTCCTGATAAAAATATTGGGAGTCGATTACTTTTTGTGTTTAGTTACGTGTTTGATTTTTCAAATGAAAACTAAAAATAGGTCAAAATTGTTAGGAATGATCATTGCACATGTAGATTTTCTTAAATAATTTTCTTATGTGTAAATACGAACTTTGCAAATGGTTTGTAAGGTGATTAAAAATTTGTATACAAAAAGGCGGGCGTCGAAAAACATTGTAGAACTTTAACCTTAAGAACCAACTTTATTAAAAATGTTGTCATTATTTTATTCTGCATTAACTCATAAAAAGGATAGCAGTGTATTTATACGTCAAACAGTACAGGTTTATTAAAATTGCATAATTTAGTTTCTATGTCGCTTATTGTGTAGTTTGTAAATTAATGTTATTAAAGATCATATTATCTTTACAAATTTAAGATAAATTAAATATAAAATATGTGTATTTATCCGTGACACAAAAACTCTTAAACAATGAGTCCAGTTGACAATATAATACATTTTTGTGTTTGACCAGCCGCGGGGAACCATTAGCCTTTTGACGGATTAAAAATATTCATTTTTTTTCATGATTTAGGATATCAACCGTAGATGCTTGATGAAAATTCAATATCAAATTTAAACGACTCAAACTTTCAGTTTTTTTTAATTTAACAAATAATGTCCATCTACTACATACTTTAAGCGTATTTAATTGAATTTCTTTGAATGTCGGCTAATAAGATAACATATTATAATGAATGTGGCATTTCGACATGAAAAGACTACCCACCATTTGCTTGATTGATATCGATGAATATACAATAACTAGCTGAATTCCCCGTTCAGTCCCCGAGCTATAAGTTGATGAAGATAAGTTCAGAAACCGTGAAATGAATCAAGTAATAAATAATAGTTGGTAACCAATATAGTATAGTATAGACACAATACATATTCATAACAGTTTGATAAAGGTTATAAACTCAAAATAAAACTATTGTTTGCATATGAGATGCCCTCGAGTATATGCTGTGGGTATCTCTCAACATTTGTATCCCTAGCTGAGTTATAATACTCGGCAATGGTTTTGTGTACTGTTTGCTTTTTGGACAGCCACCACAACTACGCACATCCCGGTTAAGGGGTTTCGCTGATCTGCTACAAAGGCCGAATTTCATTCCATGCCTGTCCGCATATTGTGGGGCAGTAACTTTCGTTGAAAGCATGATTGATTTCCTCACTTCCGACGGTAGCGCGACCCTTCCGGTTTTCTCGAATCTTTTCAACTCCCGGCGTCAGCTCCGTTTCCGCCGACGTCGATCAATCAATACGCAGCTTTACTGAAGATCACAACGTTTTTAATATCCAATGGAAAAATATACGTTTATTTTTATGTGGTTTCAATTTTTCTCGTCTTCTTTTCAACAAAGAAATAGCCACCGTAAAAACTTGCACTGAATTAAATTCTAAATAATAGGCATATAATATCATGTATCTATGAAATTTCTTATCGATATAAAATCACGTGACTATTCAAAAGTGAAATTGTTATTCATTTTAAATGTATTTGAAATAATTTGGGTTATAATACTGATTTTTCCCTAGAATTCATTTCATTTTCTTGGAAAAAAAATGATGATTAATTTGAAATTTATTTAGTGGTTAAAAGGAATGATAATAAAATAAAGTTGATGATTATTTCAGCATCGCAGTGTTAGAAATATTTCTAATGATGAAGTTAATTGTGACGTGTGTCGAAATAGCTATCAACTATGTTTGATTCATAGTGTAAAACTAGATACTTTTTAGTTAAAAATTTATAGTTAATAATTTTTTTTAACCATTTTTCTTGTTTATTGATAAAACTTATTAAATTAAAATTAATTTTGTTTGAAAGAGAATTTATTTGTGATATATATTGGATATAAAGAAAGAAAAAATTATCGAGTAAGACTTACATTTAAAAAATTGGGTTAGCCATGGCTTTTTACTGTGCACTATTTATCTACCTAATAAACACCGTAGTTTTTGAGAAAAATTAATATATGAAACATAAATGATTATTTCTATGTAGGATTACTAGACAAAATTAATATATAAGTATGTTTAAGAATATTATGAACAAACATAAAAAAAATATTTTTCAAAGCAATTTATCAGAAGATTGTATCCGAAGGATTGTCTTTTGTGTGAGAGAGGAAAAGTTTAGCGATTTCACGCGAATACGCAATTTTATAAGAAAACCTTTTCAATAACTGAATCACGCGATATTTGATTGATGTATCACTCGAAATATAAAGGTTCTCCGAGAATTGAAGAAGTCCGGAAAATCAGTATGAATGGAGCTTCATTTTGAAAATGTAAAAATTTTATTCAGTAAATAATTTTCTAAATTAAAAAAAGAGTAATTTTAAATGACCTAACATTGCTTTAAAAGATAGCCTAGTGATGTTTCAGGTTTTAGAATATGCTAGTAGAAATAATCGAAGTCATGACCACATCAAATCCAATTAATTATAATGCATGGTGGTGTTGATAATTTTTCTTATAACATTGAATTTGATAACTTGGTCATTGCACTGGCTGTTATAAATTTTAATTTTATACTAAAAATGAATTTCCACAAAGTTACCGCCAAATTCATGAAAAATAAAAGGTAATTTTTCCATTCATAATTTAAAGCCTTGCCTGTTGGTTGATGCATTATTTTGTATTGTCTAAATAAAGAATTGTTAAGCTCAATACAATGAAACGGAAGCCATCGTAATTTTTTGTAATGTATTAAATGAGTAATGCACACTGGGTGGTGGGAGCTATTCATTAAGCCAACAACCACAGAATAAAGACAACTACAATCAATGATCCATATTTTATCGATTTTTGGTTGTTAGTAAAAGATACCATAATACATTGTTGACTCACATTCTAGTTGCATTTAAATCCTTTAACTAATCAAATTAATTTGAAATTCATAAAACGTAATTCTAAATAAGGTCATGGGAATGTCGTCGAAATGATTATATATCAAATAAATGAGTGATATAGAGCTATTTGCAAATTTTAAAACAACAATTATTGATGTTTAATGAAAAATATTCACCTCTCCACGGGTATAATAAACGTTGCTATTTTTTTAGCACAGTCCCAGTGGTGGCTGTATTTAAGCCAGTCCAAAGCGCTCGCTAACTGAAAGTTTTTCAATATACACTAGCTATTGCAAACTTTAAGCGTTTGTGTATTTTTCTGTTTTTGTGGCGAGCTGTGAAACCAAGCTAGTTGGACCTACCTATAAGCGCGGCCAAGTGAACAGTTTTGCAACAAACAATATTTCATAAATAAGTTTGCACAAGCGTGGTCATTTTAAAACAACATTTAGCATTGCTTTTTATCAGAAATATGAATATTTACATACGCAGATGTACTGTAATTATTATTTATTCATAAAAGTATAGTTGAAATTTTGTGATTCATACTTTACTGGTTTAATTTAATTTAATCGATTTGAAAAAATCGAAAACATGGCGTTATATCTGACGCCAATGCGTCATGTATTTGATAGCCATAATGTAAACTAGTGGTCGGCAACTCGAGATCTGCAAACGTCCATGTGTCCACGAAGCTAATTAATGTACCCAACACTTATATTTGCAAAACCAACAGTCATTTTATTTTTAAGAGATATGGTTTTAAAAATATGTATACTGTGTTGATTTGCGGCAAAATTAAGATATATTCCACATTTTCATAAGCAAACCATTCAGGGTAACCATCATATTAACAAAGCTTACCACAGCACAACAAAGAATAATTCAATCAAACATAATTGAGAAAAATAAGAAAAAAAATGATATTACAAGACACTCAAATAAGAAAAAAAACAATGCACAAGCCTCCACACCGAATATTTCCTCACCTCTAGATAGCGAACGCATTTGTCAGCTGGACGATCGTTGCAATTGGCGTTTCATATAACTGACGAAAAGAACAATTTATAAGAAAAAATAATAAAGTTACAGCCAGTCAGATATACTCAGGCTGTTTTGAGAACTTCAGGTTTGTAAATTCGGCTCATGAAGCCACTAGCGTCCTATCCACTCTATACAGGAGACCGCTAATGCATTTATCAACTAAGATGTTTTTAAAATTATAGCTATAAAAAAATATCGTAGAATTTTTGTCATTAGGAGATGTAATAGTCACATATTCTGGAGGTCTTCATTTGTCCTTAATTAAATATAGCATTTCTTCTCGTTTCTAAGCTACAGTGAACAGTTTAAACAAAACGAGGTTTTATATAATGTAAAACTATATTTCAGCGAGAAAAAAATTATTTAATAGTTTTTCCCATGAATAGATGTCGCTGTCTAAGAATTCGAAGTTGTTTACTTAACCTTAATAAATAAAAGTGATATTAGTTAATCTAGTGTACAGAATGTATTGATTGATTATGCAATGTAAACACATTTAAATTCAATATATTTATGTATATAACTATTTACATCAGATAAGTACTGCATTAGATGTGGTAAGCACTGTGGCTGAGTTGAGAAGATATCTAATTTAGAATGCGCATAATATCAGTGATCGCGAACAGGATATCAGATGACGACACAGGTATGGGATGGAGGGCGGGTAGCCTCAAATATAGAGGGAAATTATCACTGGGAGAGACATTAGAATGGTGAATAGGGAGGTGTAACAGAGAGGGAGATACGAGGAAGAGGTTGTAACCCTTGCGGACGCGTATCTCTCCGTATTCGAGTAATTGTCGTTGATTCAGCTTGCGAGTGTGTTTTAGTGATTATTACAAGTTAATTATCATATTGGAACTCTTCCAATAATCTAGTAGTGCATCCTTCAACATAAAAGTGGAACAATGGCAATTTTTACTAAAACTAATGCAGTAGAGAGACATTTCTGTAGGTTTTTAACAGTGGTTAAGAATTATTTATTTAATTTGGATTATTGAGATTTTGTACACTTCCATGTATTTTGTCACTAACGACCTGGGTTTGTTAAATATATGTATATACCCTTTCGTCAAATTGCATCCCGCCGAAACCCACAATGCTATTATAATTGTAAAATCATTGGTAATTCTAAAAGTAGTTGGAAAGCGGCAATTCGCCACTCTGTTAATGTGTTGTTTACAAAATAAGGATTTAGGCAATTCTCGAAATGTTAACTCAAGTATCAGTGTGGCTCTCAGACGTATAATATTTTACCACGTAAATAATATTTGTCGTATTTGTATCTTCTATATAAACGTTAGACACTGTTTACTGTCTGTCAGTTCAAGTCCATTCGTGTGCTCGAATGCCTGAAGATGCCGAGAGGCGAAACCTGGGTCGTTAGTGACAAAATTCATGGAAGTGTACAAAATCTCAATAACCCAAATTTGATATTGAAATTCCATCAAGCACCCTCAGTCGATGTCTTAAATTATAATTATTTATTTATTTTATTTACCTGCATAATTTACCCTTATAAGACCTGCAATAAACTGTATCACATAAGAAATAAATTACAAACTATTTTTAAATACATTTTTCACTTGTGCTTCAACCAAAGAAAGATTCTTTTCGACGAATTAGTTTTCCTACGAACAAAAACCTTAACGGTGAGTTTAACGGGTAATTTAAAATAACCGTTAAAATTAATAAATGAATAACACCAAAAATCTAATGCAAAATACATATTATATACATTTTACAAAAAATAAAATTTAAAAAATGAAAGATCTTCTGACTATTCAACTTACGTAAAATTTTGTCGAAAAAAAGATGGCTTTGAAAAATATTGCGTAAGCTTACGTTATTGCGTGGGAGACGGCGTTTTAATATTAAGAACCATTTTATTTGCTTTTCATAAAACATTATAAAAAATAAAAACAAATCATGAAGCACTTAAAAGAATTATTCGATGAGAGAAAATATTTTTAGCTATGCTGTAATCATCAATTTATTAAATTTAAGATAAAAAATATTCTTATAATGTGAAATACGATTTGTCGAGCATATGCGCTAGTTATAGTTGATTACTTCTATATTAAGTATTTCACGAGGATTGGTATTAAATTAGTCAAGAAATTAGGTGAGTCAATCTAAGGATATAATATAGGGATGAGTTAACAACCCACTAAGAACTTAGTAGGGTAGAGTGGGATTAAAACTTCTTAAACTGTTTGAAAAAATCAATATTTTCAAAATGAGCATTCGATGTTTCGAGCCCTTAACCACAGATCACAGGTATGGAAATGTAACGGAGGTCTTCAAGTGTTCCAATAATTGGAATACATAAATTGTCACGACAAAGCTGATTTAACATAAACGCATAACATATAAATAATCAACAACAGAAAAATACTAATAAAACAATATTTTCGTACAGTTTCGTAGATAATATCGATTCCTGAGTGTTAAGTACGAGAGTGCAAGAAAAATTCAATGATAGGCATAGGTACATAAATGAACGAGGCGAGAGAGGTTGGCTTTACGAAGCCCAAGCCAGAACGGAAATGAATGGGAAAATAAATGTTTCAATCTGGATATTGGTTTGTTTGATGGGCTATTTTTGACTCTTTGATGAAAAGGCGCAGTTTGTGTATAAAGAAAAATTGAATCTTTATTTTTTATTATTCAATTTTATTTATGGGATTTTGTTTATGAAAATATTCATTTAAAATTCCTGATTAAATATTCTTTAGTATCAATTTACACTACGTAGATTTTTTGATTGATTGACCTCCATTGTAAGAAGGTAAAACTTTTATAGTCCAAATGTGAGATATGATAGTTTATAGCTATTTTAGCATCAAGCAATCGTTAGGATTAAAACCATCATAAATATAATTATATCATTGTGAACAAATAAAATTGCCTGAATCTTACTTAAGAGAGTAAAGCTCGTAACTCCACATACTGCAACTTTTACAGCGGAGTATAGCAACTTAATTACTGTAGAAACATGTAACATTAAAATATGCACAACATTTACATCATTGTCTGTATATATTTGTACGGAAATAGTGAAAATAATGCCTTAAAAAATCAATATCGGTTGGTTTAAGTTTTGCAAAGATATTTTTAATCGGTATTATTAACAGAACGTTAATAATTTCATTTTCAATATTTAAGAATTTGTATACTCGAAATAACGTAAGTAATTACTCCAATTGGGTAATACAATCAAATTTGAATTTAATATATATTATGAGGAATAAAAAAATGTCATTTCGTTAAATGTCATTTCACCCACTTTTATAGAGTCGACGATTAATGCTTCAATTGAAATGAAAAAAATAAAAGAAATTATATGAGCAAATTTTACAATCGAAATATTAGGTTATTATTAAAAATCAAAGAGATTGGGAGGAATATGTTGGGTGAAGTATGTTATTTTACTGAATAAATATTATTACGCTACTTCTAACAAATTCATTTTCCGCTGTCTTACCAATTTTGTTACCTGCGTCAATTCTCTTCTTAGTCTGAGCTTATCTGATCATAAGTAGATATATCTAAGAAAATAATAACATATGGGGAAAGAATGTATTTTAGGAAATGGACATGACTTTGAAAAGAAATCCTAGATAAACTTGGATAGTAAACGCCTGATCAGCTATTGGATCCTATAATCAACAGTGTCGTGCACCTTCAGAATAATATTAACAATAGTTTTACGCAAAATATTATTTTTGCTTCGGTTATTAATTGTGTTTTTAATGATTATTTGTATAAGAAACCAATCATGATATTTAAATCAATTCCCGTCTTACCTCATGCATTAAAACCGAGTAAAATCCTGTGCTAATTAATTTAAAATCTTTTCTCATAACGGTAAAAAAATACTTAAGAACAATTTAACATATAGATGTTAAATATGAAAAAAATGACAGCTGAAATATCAAAGTTACGACTAAAAGCGATTTATTTTTAGAATTAAATAAGTCGGAACCTCCCATTAATTAAAAAGCTAATGGCACAGTTACTTTAAAAACTATGCAATGTATGATTTTATATAGTTACAATATTTTGACGGTCTCTGTAACTCAATGGTAATATGGTCTAGTACTTTTATTTTCCTCGGTTTTATGACGAAGAGTATGAGAAGTCGCACAGGGTTTGTCAATTGATTTATTCCATCCAAATGCAAGTTTTTCTGTGGAGCGTTAAAATAGAGCCATTAGTATAAACTAGTATAAAAAATTCTAATCCCATTCTCACATCCTTTACCATAACTATATATGAGAGTTTGTACAACTGATAAACAAACAGTATATTGAATATAAAAAAATTCTGTTGCAATGTTCTTTTAGGAGTTTACATGCTTCACAGTACATATATGTTTTTTTAAAAATTCTAATTATGATCATTGATTGAAAAGAATATTTAATATCAATAACTATAATTTTAACCTCTATTTCTACAAAATTTTAGCACGCTACTGAAAATAAACAAAATAAAGAAAAACATTTTCTATTATGAACGTATAATATATAGAGGAATTCCATTTCTATTTCTATCCACATAACGTCTTCTATTTTTGTGTTTATTTTAGTTGACAGTCGCGGTGGTTTTCATAAAATGGAATATATATGTGAAAGTAAGAAACTTTTTGTATTAATTTTAATAAGATTCGTATTGTTTGTTTTCCTCGAGTTTCTCTTTGCTTAAGACATGTAAAACCTCATTCTACATTCAAAATAGTATAGGGAAATGATTTTACAGTCAGATTTGGAAGAAATATTACAAATGAGAATCATTGTTGAAAATAAAAAAAAATCGTAAAATGGTTTTTACACCAAGAATTGACAGTCATTAGACATTAACACTTTTTGAGTAGATTTTTTGAAAAACCTTCTTATTCTACCTCTGATGTTAGTAATTTAATAAATCGAAATGATTTTATCCTTATATACACAAATACTGCTTAGCCTTAGACGTAATTGAAATATGAGTCGAAATCAGACGCCACTCTTCAACCCCAGTGAACAAACCACTCAACAAATATGAATACTTAAGTGATGTGGATAAAACGTTAAATTATGTTGTATGATCTATACCGTAAAAACAAATTAATGAAATCCTTCAATTTATATTTTCTATTATAATAATACTTTGCAATCGATCTAAAGAAACAAGTAAAACGGAAAGAAAGAAAACTAGCCACTTCCTCACTTTCATAAATTAAGCTCGGATTTCAAACAAAGCTGGATCACTCTCTACTGTCTAATGAGAATAAAGCCTTCTCAAAGTTTTCACTATCTGTAGCACCAACTGGATTTTAAGTAACTATCATGAGCATTTCTAAAATAAATCACATTGTGATTAATTTCATGATGACGCAAAATGGTAATATTTTGAAACATAATAGAATATACGAAATATTAATCTAAGAAGTGTATTCTGCTCTTAAAAATAGATAGGTTTAAATTTGAGTTGATATTGAAATTCCATCAAGCACCCTCAGTCGATGTCTTAAATTATAGGTTTCAAATGTTTAACAGTTTCAATGTGCTTAATTTTAAATGAAATTATTTACTAGCAACCCATTCGAATAAACATTTTTCATTTTTTCATTTTCGTCAGTTTATATCAATTTTATAATCACTGTTTTGGCAATGGCGAAACGTTAGGTTATATATATATGTTTGATATCTTTAAGCGAAAAAGTGTTTGGTTTATCATTTGTGAAAAAATGCATGCACCCATTACTTTCAACCTGATTTAAAATGTTAAAATTATGCAAAAGAGACTTTTTGTATTTATAATTAATATCATGGTGTTTTCAGCCTTTTATGTGAAATTGTCAGAGCAAATTTAATTGCGCCAAAGTAGAGAACGACGGAACGAAAAAGAATCTCATTACTCCATTCAAATATGCAACGTTCCAACACGTACCTGGAAGTAATAAAATAAAGCAAAATGTCTTTATTGCCCAGACTGGGTGAGGAGAAATAATGCAAAGAGGATATCGCACAGTAGACTACGGTGTGCTTTATGTTTCCTGGAGGGTTTGGTATTCTGCGGGCGGCAGGAAATGCGAGAAAACACTTTTAAAAAAAAGTATTAACTAGAAACTGTCAACCGAGTTGATCTATTACGCCAAAGAATTCGGCGTTAAACGTAAATTTATTCAGACAAACTACTTTTCTCTTATTTTTTCCCCGTTTTCTATCCGGTCAGGGGTGCCACCAAAGTCAGACGGATTATAAATCTCAGATAATTTTAATCCGGAAAAAGTCAAAAAGCAACTTTATAAGCATCTGAAAGTTCAGAATATATTCAGGAGTGGAGCTTAAGCGCTATATTAAAGCTTTACAATCCAAACCGTTGAAGTTCTTTTGAGATTATCACTCGATAATAAGGCGAACATTTTGATTTATCATTTGGAAAGTTAAATATGTTATGTTATATACTTGTTCTAATTTTTATGCAGTATCTAATTGAGTTCATATTTTATAATATTAAAAGAAAATTGACCAGGTGCAGAAATGTGAATCTTGCAGTTTATAGTTGTAAATGTTTTAAAATACACTAATAGTTACTAATTTTATGTTGATGCCACAATATAGGCTTGACAGAGAAAGCAACACTGGCATCATGTTGTCACCGAGCTGACTACACAACTTTATAATAAAATTATACTACTGCCACTTGACTACCAAGAACAACACATTTCTGTGACAAATGAGATCGTTTAAGAATTTTAGAATACAAAGCTATATAATTACTATTATTTTTGTTAATTTCATCCTTTGAAGATAAATTATTAATGTTTGCGCTGAAATATAAAAAAATGAGATCAATTTTCGAATATTTCCAGACATTTTTTCGTCGACTACAATGTTAATACTTTATTTAAGGCTTTCATAATAGTATCAGATTAAATACGATTGAATTTTACTGAGGAATTTATTATTTACTGATTAACTAGAAATAATGAATTGTGGTAAGATAAATATTGGTCGTCAATTTTACGAGGTATCATTGTTCACCGATAAGTTCTCAGCGCACAGATTAATTTATTAATTGTTTTATATGAGGAAAATTTGAACCACGCAGTATAAACAACATCTGTTTTCTTGCAGTAATTTTTGCCAAATATTTTGAATTTAGTTTTTGATCACATGGAATCCCTAAATCTGCAGTGTTGAATTGAAAAGATCTGAATTTGATATTGTCCTTATCAGAACTGGAATCCGGAAAAATCTACAGAGATCGACTGACAAACATTGAAATAATTTAATACTTTCTGAACGAATTTGCCCAATTTTGACATGCGTCGTTGTCGTATTGTACATTTTTATCATTTTAAAGACTTCAAAAGAAAATTTACTCAACGGAAAATATAGTCTGTGTGCAACGAGTCAATTTTCGATATTATATACGTATCATTTACAGCTTGAAAACCCAGGTCGTGTTAAAAAAAAAATTTAAATTTCTTCATCAAAAATTAAGAACTGCCTGTCATATAATATTCATTAGCTTAATTAATACTTTTAAAAATCGCAAAGCACCTTCAATCGAACGTGTTAATTATGCAAAGCATAATGTCAATACGCCGACCACCTTGATACAACTTCTGCTCTAGGCGCATGCTAAAATCCACACCGGTAGGCAAAAACAAGTTCAGCCCATAATTTCTACACGCGCCCTTATGGAACGTGATAAGGAATAAGGGTCGAAATTAATGACAGCCAATGTTCCCGGGTGGTACAAGGCTCTAGTAACTTTAGTGTCGAACCAAGCGAAAACAAAGTGAGTAAAAAAGAGCCACTCCGCCCCGCTTGGAAGTTTAATTTTCCGCGTGCCAAACTTGGAAACCAAAGTTTTTTAACCACTTACGAGTTTTGCTTGGAGTTTCAGTACACTTACCAATCTTAAGTATTTTTATTTTTTTGTGTATGCTGTATTATTAAAAGTTTAAGTCTGATTCTGTGGTATTTAGAGTGTTTTTGTGGATGTATTTTGTAAGTTAGGTTTCTTGGTACAATTGAAACGAAACTTTCACATTGATTTCATCTGTTTCCAATTATTTTTCGTTTATATTCTAAGACGAATAAACTTTGTATCCGATTTGCTGACATCAATAATTTGAAAGAGTTTTTTTTAATTAAATAATTTAAGGTAGGTTATGAGATTTTTTTAAGTAAAATAAATTGGGTGTGTAAATTTTTAATTCAAAATTTTTCTTGATTCTTTTTTCCAATAATTCAGGGCTGCTAAATCAATAGTACAATTATTTTTTCCTGATACTGTCTTACTACTATTATTTAGTTTCATTTGAATGTTTATTAAATTAACCCCAAAGTAATGTAAACATCCAAAAAATATGACAATAATTTTAAACAAAAAACATATAATCATTATTAAAATTTAATTCAAAATTAAGATTACATATCCAAACAGAATTTATCCTATGCTAAATCATTCTCTTTACCTTTCTATATTGACGTACAATTTTTGAATGCTACTTAACAATCTTCAAAATAATCATTTGAACCGGAAATCATCAAAACATTCTTCTTTTGGAATTTCATTATAGGTATTGAAATAGATTTAAGTGACAAGGAAGTAAATTTGAAAAGTGAAGTGACTAAGGTCTTTGCTGCTTCTATTTTCGTTGCATTTTGAGTTCAAGTAATTTGTATTTCTCATCGCGGAAATTGTGACCAAAGTGTGTAGCTGTTCTGCGTTTGCTTAAACACAAAATAACACTCTACTCTGTAAATTTAATGTCCTTATTTTTTTTTAAATAATCCTCTTTATAGAGTGTCTAACAAGGGAGTTGAAAAAAAACTGAATCGTTTAATTTTAAAAGAGCACACACGATGTTAATGTAACCACAATATTTCTGAATAGTATTTGAAACTGCGAAGAAATCGCTGACTGTGGGATACATTTATTGTCTCGGGGCGTACACGGAATATGTACATAGCAAAGTTTGGCTGCCTCAGATACCATATGCAAACAAGATATTTGTTTAGTATCAGTTTGCTGTGAACTAAATTCCAGTTATGTGATTTTTTTATATTTGCCCTCTTTCACCGGAGGCGTACTTTTACAAATATTTGTGTAGCAATAATATACCAAAATTTAATAATAAAATTTCATGGAATGTTTCTAAAATATATGTATATCTTCTGCCAAGACTTGCACAGCTTATATTAATATTACTTTTCCAGACACCGTCTTATCTTCGGTGGTAATAGCGAGCCGTTTTGAAACGCGAAAACAATTTGATAATGGTACTAATGTTTACCATTAATTTTAATATGGTATCGCCACAACATCACAACTTATTACTTTCTTTATTAGTATATATTGATTTGAGTATGATTTCGTATGAATTTATACTTTTTCAGTGGACAATTTTTTTTGCGTAATTTTTTTAATCATAAAAAATTGTTTACTTTATCAGAACTTACTGTAAGTCATTCGACTAATTTCCCCATTTAGATAATATATGATGCAAGAAAGATTTAGGAGAAAAATCTGACTCGTGTTTAAAAGAACTCTTGAATGCCCAGTAAAAAAGAATATTTCACGATTAAAAATACTATTTTTTGATTATTATTCATTACTGTTCGTTTCTGTCACAAACAATCATATAAATAAATTAAATACAAGAAGAAATTTTTTATTTTACACAGCATGCTCCATCAATATGCTCCACACATGGAACAGATTCCATGTGTGGAGCATATTGACCCTGTTGATAATTCTTAAAACGCAAAATGTTTAAAGACGGTTTTATTACTTGGTATTTTTGCAGTTTTTGTAACTGTGTATGAAGAAAAGAAATTGATTTTTTGTAATTTTTAATTGACAAAAACTAGCTTGCTGAATTTTGAAATCATACCAATTATTTCAAATATTATATGATATTGCTTTGAGTCCCGGATAAAGCGCTTATAGCGATGTTTTCTTTTTCAAAACACGGCTTTTACTCTTATCGCTGTATTGCTTTTTAAAAACTGTACCAACAGCCCTGATCAGTTCAGGGTAGTTAGTACACTTGACTAGTCACACCTATTTTATATTTATTTTTATGAAGCACACTTGTGCATGGCATAAAATCAGCCCCGTGCAGCTCTCATCAGTGCGATGAATGTGAGAGGTAGATTCCTTTTTTTCTGTCAAGAGCGCTGTGGAAGGCAGTCATGAAATATTGATTGCACATACACAACTAGAGGTGGTGAGAAAAGCTAACCTATGAAAAATAAAAATTTACTTTATGCATCGATGAAAATCTGATCTTTTTAGTCTGTTGCTTAACATCCATTTTCAGATACTGCTAGAAGATTAAGTTAAGGAAAAAACTGGTCGTTAGTGAACTGTTCTACTCCTTTATTTGATTAATTAATATAATTAAAATAATATTCTCTATTTTCCAAAATATGCAATTCTCGGTAAAAGTTTTTTTTATTAACTCATGTTACATTTCATTTTCTGTATGGATATAAAAATAAGTGGAACTGTAAAAAAAATGTTGAGGTATGAAGAGATAATCGGCATCTGTAGTAGAGTGGTAAGTGCTATATCCAAGCGAACAGATGCGTCTGGCTTCAAGCCCCAGCAATGTCAAGATTAAATTTAGATGCCTTATGTCTAATATTTAAGATTTAGGGCACGGGTCATCAACTTGGTCCGTACCGCCCACTAGTGGGTGGTAAAGCTTTTGTGGTGGGCGGTGGGCGATTGCTTTTACCACAAAATCTTTAAAAATTTTACTTCACAATTTTTGTTTTTCGGCATAGCTTCACACATGGACTAAACACATTGTGATCGGATTAACTTTTTCATTGCTGCATTTAGAAATTAGCACGTGCCTTATTGCAAATTCTTAGAATTTTTTCCTGAGAACCGAACTCAGGCTGAAATGATTGCTTTATCTTTGCTAAAAGTGGTAATATGATGTTCACAGATGTGCAGCTGTTTTGGACCAGGTAATGTTTGTTGTCCTCTTCCTTTATTCAATACGATGATAATTGAAAACATTTAAGCTTTTTATTTGGCAGATATTTTCAAATGATTTAATGAAATTCAAGGTGCCACTAAAATAATTATTAATTGTAAAAATACTGTGTCCTTATTTATCGAAAAACTTGACCTTCTCTATCGTAACTTTCTGAAGAGAAAATTTTATCAATTTCTCGAATTATTATGTATAAAAGAAGCTATAACTCTATCAGAAGAAATCGAAAGGCTTAGTTGCGATATCAGCGAAAAAATTGATATGAAAATAAGATTCAAAGGCATTTTAAATTTAAAGACATATAATTGGATGATAAATCCTTTCACCGTAAATTTGGATGAAGTCGATATAATTTATCAAAAAGAGTTGTTGGAACTGAAATATGACAAGGAGAGCAAAAATATTTCCAATATTTCCGATTCCAAAAACTTTGGCAAAATAAAAAAATGCCTTGTGTGTATCCAAAAATGTTGGAAACAATGAAAGATATTTTAATACCCTTTCCCACATTTTATATTGTTAAATCAGGTTTCAGTGTGGTGAATAACATCATGACATAACAAAGAAATCGTCTAAAAATCACTGAAAGAGTAGACCTTTCAGTGATTTTCAGATGATTTCTTTGTTTTGTCTTGATTTGTCACGAAGAAGAGATTTAACCAGACATAAATGATTTAAACACACAGCATTAGGCTCAAGGTTCTCATTAGGTATTGAATTTGATTTTGAAGATTTCTTGTTTTCTTTCAATATATATGTACGCACTCTTTTTTTGTTACAATAAAGTGTTGGTTATAAAAACTTGTTTTTTCATATCTTCTCAATTCCTTCTAGTAGTTTTTTCACCCATTTACTGGATTGAAATAAAATGATGTTGGTGGGCGGTAAGGAAATTTTAACCATGAAAAATATGCAAAAGTGGGCAGTAGGCATAAGAAGGTTGACGACCCTTGATCTAGGTCATGGCCTGTGTTATCTTTTGATCTAGAGTAACTTGAAAAAATTTCATCGTGTTGATCTTATGTGATTTCAAAACATTAAAATATCTGACGACTTAGTTATTATTAGCTGTAATAGAAAATATTTTTTTATAGATTATACATATTTTTTAAATTTGTATTTTATTTCCTATAATGTTGAATTGCAGAACCGTGTGAAAAGACATTCTGCCGCTGGGGTGCCTCTTGCATCAGAGGCGACGATGGTAGAGCTAGGTGCGAATGTCCAACAGAATGCACTGAGACAAACAACGCTGGTTCTACGCCAACAATGACTCCCGTTTGCGCAACAGATGGAAGAACGCATCGGTCGCATTGCGAGTTACGCCGAGACGCTTGCGAGAGGCGTCTTAATATACGAGTTAGTCACGAAGGACCGTGCGGTAAGCAACACACAATGAATATCTATCAGATATCTACTTTAGAACAGAAAAAGGTTCGACATAATTTTATCATGGAAGTAACAAAGGTTTTTAAATTAATGATATAGAATTTTTAAATTTCAAGTCTTGAAAGCTGAATTTTCTAAAATATTTTTCCTGATAATTCAAAGAGAAGGTTCGTTTTAAGTTTAAACTCTCATTTAAATAACTAATCGCCTTTTCTAGTAAGAAGCCCAGACAACTATTTTTCCATTTTTCCAAATATGTTCACTCCAAATGTGTCTCCTAGTGGAAAATTGTTTTACAAGAAGTGGGTTTTATTCATTCTAAAAAAAATTTTAAGAGAATAAATAAAACCCAAGTGCTAGGAAAAAAACATGGGCTTAAATTTTGCTCATCACATCCTCTACACTTCTTTTTTAGGTCCATAGTTTGATCTAAAAATAAATTCCGAAATTGTCTGTACTGGGCTCATGGCTTATTAGAAAGACATGTTTTTGATGGTTTTTGTAAAAGAAAATAATAACGATTTCCAACCAATATGTAGTGATAATAATCAATGAATAAAATTAAAAATAGTTTGCTATATGTTTAACCGAAACATAATATTTATACAAAAAGTAAATAATAATAAATAATTAATTTTTAATTCAAATCAAATTTGAATATCCTCAAAGTAATGCCAAGTATATCGATAAAGATATACTTTAAAGATTCATAAAAAAGCGGTATTTTTTTGCATAATTTTAAGGAAATTTTGAAAAAAAATGTTGGTAACGAAAATTTATTTAAGAATAATAATCTCTCCTTTTTATCTAGTGATTGTAAAAACAAAATATACTTTTACGTTTCTCGTCTCCAGTTAAAGTTGCCTATAAAATGTAAAAATACATTAAACCTTAACATTTTATCGGTAATAAAAAACAAACCCTACTGAAAAATGATAGAGATTTTTCTGAACCCTTGTTTATTATTGTCTCTATTTCCGCCGAGCTTTGTGAATATATCCTCTAGCACGGAACATTTATTATGTGTACAGGAAGAAAATGGCACCCCGGGTGGTGGTTTTTTGAACCTTATAACATCAGGAAAACGACAGGGTGTCCGAATAACTCTGATAGCTTACGTCGACGCATTAAATGCGTGACGAGAATTTTTAAAACACATTTTTCAATAACCACTTATAATATTGGTATATATTTTACTCTCATATGGAGTGAGAAGCTCTTAAAATTATAATTTCTCAAAAAGTGTAACATTAAATCATATTTCATTACTTGCCTAAGAAAGTTTTTTTTAAATGAAAAAGGATCATAAAATCGGAAAAATATTTTTGAAAGAAATGCATGTTTTTTGGAAATTAATAAGGTGTTATTTTTTAGTTACTGGGTTATTGAATAATTTAAAGTATGAAAATTTTTTATTTATTAAAAATGATAATATTTACGTCAATACAAATAGATAGTTTACAAACATACAGTGTTGAAAAAATCAATACTTTGTCCGGAAATATCATTTTTTGATCTTATGTACATCGTGCATGAAAATACTATGAAGCGTTACCTCAAAGACCTTTAACGGTGAAAAATTCCGGGAAAAGGAAATATAATGAGCGACAATATACATTATAAATATAAAGTGTCGTCCAAATGACCCCATACACATTATCTGCAAACACCGCTTTACGATGCCAAGAACATTTTTTTATCATAAACTTCCATTTATATTTTAAATAATCTATATAAATTGTATTTACCAAAAATATTAAGAAATATCACAATTAGTAAAAACCTGCTCTTGTTAGAATAGCTTCGATATAATTCATATACAAAATAAATTTGATTATACTTTTGATCTACAGACCATCTTTATTTTGCCTGACCGACAAAATAACTGAAAAGCGGTCAAAAGCTACTTATTTTAATTTTATATGAATTAGTAAGGATTTCATTCAGAAAACGTGCTAAAATTAACGAAATATAAAATACTTTTTTTTTTAACTGTCTATTCTTGGAAGATAGGCATTATCATTTATAAAATTAAAACACGATTATTTTCTAAAAATTCTACAATTTTTCAAGTAATTCATCTCGCGATGACCGAAATCAGTTCTAATCAATTCATAAAATGGTGAAGATGGTATAGAAATGTGTTTTCTTTTTATAATCCACTATTTCATTCTAAACAAAACATTGTTACTACCACTACTATAAAGATTTCACAGTTTAAAGAAACAGTATTTCCGAATTATTTGTTTCAACATAAATACTAAGTAGCATAATATTTAACAGATGTTCAACAACAAGAATATTATTATCGTTTGTATATTTCATAAGAATGTTTTAGCAAAAGAGATGTCGTTTCCCTCACAAAAGGGAATGCCAACAAGATTGACGCCAGAAATGAGTTCTTCCGTGAAGCGTTTGGTATCAAAAGGCTTCGGAAAATACAATTAAAATTCAGAAATATCATTTAGGATCCTTTCAACGTTATATTATATTTTCTAAAACCTTAGAATATTTGATAATAGTACGTGTATTAAGATAAACTTACACGTGTACACACTAGAATATATAGTATTGTTTAAATTATTTTGAAAAATAAAACACAATTCATTTGTACTACTTCCATATGTTTATCAAGACCGGTTTTGTTCATCACGAGCATTATTAACTGATGAAAATACAAACATAACAGGCCTATTTATATACAATTGACTGTTAAAAATTAGATATATAAAACAATTGGTTGATGAACTACGATAAGAAATTACTGATTATCAAACAAATTATACATAAACCAAATAAAATGTTAAAGACCTCTTACAAATAAATCAATACTAATCTGAAATCACAAATATAGCTACATTAAAAGTTCATTAATTGAGTGCAATTTTTTAATGAAATTACTGATGCATTAAGCAAATAGCTGATTGGGAAAATTTTAAGAAGAAATTAGTTAACCATTAAAAAACAATGAAATATTAAATATGTAATTAATATTAACAATAAACAGCCATCTTAAGTGGAGAACGTAGGGAAGCTAGGAGCATCTACCAAATTGTTATATTTGCAAAACAAAAATTAAATAGACCAGAATCAATCCTTATACGTTAAAATATAAAAGTAACATTACAGGTATAATACAAATTAACGAATCGGATATAACAAAGGAGAAGATGCAAAGACGGTTTGCCCATTCAATAAATTTGAATTAGGCAAAAACTTACATCGTTTTATTTCTAAAATTTCTTGTTTATCCAACATTAAAGATTTATTATTTAAAGGCAGGATTTTAAAATTTTGTGATATGTCAAACGTATGTTTATTCAAAAACAAATGGTTTTCAAATGTAGACAAATCATCTCCTTTTTTAGCACAAGCTAGATGTTCTTTGATTCTAATATTAAAAGATCTACCTGTTTTTCCAAGATATATTCCAATATTCCAATTCCTGTTATGTTTGTATTTTTATCAGTTGATAATGTTTGTGATGAGCGAAATCGGTCTTGATCATTATAAATATGTGAAAGTAGTACAAATTAATTGTGTTTTATTTTTTAAAAAATAATGTCTTTCCACCAAGAATTGACAGTTAACAGCTTAAAAGGTATTATTTTTCTACTGTTAATAAGAAAGTTGTCAGGTATATACAAATATGTCAATATTTGGCAGTCGGAGACATTTTTTTCGATTGATGATACTGACCACTGATGTAAAGAAACTTCACGTCTTTTGATATACTACTAAAAGATACATAGGCCTTAAAGATGTAGTTGTACTTTGAAATACATAAAAATACACATTTTTTTTTTAATTTTAATTTCTGAAAATTGAAGTGTAGAGTGATTTTAAAATTACTAGTCCTCAAAAACGGACCCTTTAGTGGCAATAGTTTCATGCTTTGTCGGTTAAGCGAGTGATTCACAATGCGTCGACCAGTAAAAATACTCAATTATCGTCCATCTCAGAGTTAAGAAACAAAAATAATTTTATAATTTTATTTTTAGTTTATGTTTCACTTTTTTTATTAATAAAATGTAGAGAAGTAGTATAAATATTCTTTTTTTATGTTATGGGTAACGATATAATTTCACTTCGTTTTATTTTTGTGTGCTGGATATAATATGATTTACGATGTCGTTTTAACAGTAAAAGGATGCAATAAAATTATTCCTGTAATATAAGAATAATAATATAAATTATGATACAACAGTTTCATATGGATTTTATGTTTCAACAATTCTTCGACAGTTTTTATTAGTGATATAATATTTTATTAATAAAAGTGTTTTAATTTTTAATATTCATGTTAATCGCCTTCAAAAATGTGTATGTTAATTAAATCAATCAATCATTTTTATTCATCACATAGAATTTTTCATTTAGCTTAGATAAGTACAAGGTTCTTTAATGATATACTAAATATTTTGTCATAAAAATAAATTATTAGATGTCATTTCCATATTTTCAAAACAGTTTTAATGTAAATTGTTACCGACAAAGTAACCAAAACATCTATTTTCGTCATTTTTTAATTTGATTTTCTTAATATTTACTGAGAAAACTGTCTAACCGAATACATAGGCCGAATCAGTTAGAATTTATCATTGTTAATAAATATGCGCACAATATTAAAAATAGCTATGCATATTATATTGCTTTATATCGATACCTCAGTTCTAAAGTGTAACAAATCAAAAAGCAAAGTTTGAGATAATGGAGAATCAAGATTTTGGGCCGGTTTAATCTTCTACTAGTTTTCTAGACTTAAATAGTAATTAAGGATTATCTCAAATATTTATAATATTACATACATGCAATGTTTTTTTTAATATATATTAATAATAGGAGTTTACAGAGGTTTTCTTAGGATTTTCTTAAATGTTACATTTGAGATCGATAGTTATAATACCCTCTGTCATTCTAAAATAAAAATATATTACCACTTTGTTACATTTTCCAACTGGTAGATATCAATATTTTAAGCATTTCCTTATACTTAACTCAAAACTGCAATATTTTTACTCTTTGGAACTGTGGTATCGATATGAATTGTTCGTTAGCTAATTATTCAATTAAAAGGTATTATCAGTTTCATCTGAGAAATTTTTTTCGTTTGTCTTGCTTACATTAACAAAAAAATATTTATTAAATAATTTGTAATATAGGTATAATATAGTTAAATAAAAAAACATTTTTAAATCGCATAGTTGTAGTATCTACCGTTAATTATATTAAATTATCGCTCGTGGAAAAACATAAAAATATCACCTGTTGTTTCATTGGATCCTTATTAAAAAGAAATGTTTTTTCTTAATAAAACATAATTGATGGCTCAACAACTGACAAAAGAAGTGAAAAATAATATTAACGCTGTTTTTATACATAAATATCTATGAACATGCTATGACATTATTTAATATATATTACACTGATTGACTTCAAGGTTTGTTTTCTTTGGTTTTATTTCAATTATAAAATTATTTTAATAATTAGTCGAAAGTTTTTTGTTAACATTGTATTTATACATCTTATATTTAATAATACTATTTATGTTGTCCTGTTCAATATTTTTGTTAACTGAAGTTAATTTTATAATTTTTAAAATAAAGGCTTAAATAAATGTAATGTTACCTATCTGGTAACTGTAAAAAACGGAAATAAATTATCTACTCTCATTCTATCTATATATTGGGACTTTGCATGAATGATAACTCAATCGGAAAATGTAAATTTCCAAACTGGTTTTCCCGACAGGGCATTTGATCATGTTTGAAGCCGTTCGCATATGAGGATTATTGAGATTGATTCGTCAGCGTAACTTATAAGGTTTTATCATATAATGCCAGGATGACAATAGTAAATGTAATACAAAATGCTTATCGTGTTGATTGGTCCAAAATTAAAAAAAAAACACCGATTTTGTTTCTAGATTTACTTTTTCTCCTTGTCTTTTTATGGACCACATGGACATGGATTAGTACAACAAAATTTATTTGACCAAAACTAGTTGTAAGTGTGTCTCCCACGTGGGTGAGGACCCTTATAAAAGTGTGACTATAATAATATGCATTTTATAATAATAGACTGGACTTGAAAACTTAGTAGTAGACTATTTGTTCTATGCTCTTTATAATATGTGCTAGTTTAAAAATTAATAAGTTAAAGTCTAAAATATTTCAAAAAACTTAATAAAAATTCAATAATCGATTCAAAAGTGAATGAACATAATTTACAATCGGGAGTAAAATTATTCTTGTTATCAAACAAACGACAGTCGTACACTTTTTGCACTCGGCAATAACGATTTGCCTTTTCTGCAAAAGTAAAGAACTGTTTTCAATTAGTGTTTTTTTAAAGTTATTTTTACAGAACATTCGTGTATGTCATGAAATCAGTTACAAAGTACATTTAAAAGGAGTTGGCTTTTTCACATTGGAAGAGATTTGGTTTTATTTAATCCAACAATAAAAATTAATTCAATGCATTTAGATGAAAATCTGTGTCTAATTTATGAATACCAAAAATAAAACAAAATTAATCGAACGAAATTCATTTATTAAATGCTTATTTAATCAAAACTTTTGAGCAAACGAATAATGGTCATCAAATTAAAAATTACTTCATACTGTAAAATGGTTTTAGTTTTATTTTATAGAAAAGAATGATAACATTTACTTTTAACTATCTCATTATTTTAATCTATCCAAATCCAAGAAGTAATTTAAGCATTAACGATTTATACGAAAATAGTAAACTAATTTATTAATATTATGTATCATTTTCATTAGTAAAGAACTGTGAGCGTTCAGCAGAAGTAGCTGACCAAAACTATATGACATCATTCAATTGGACAACGTCAAGGGTATTAGTAATTGGGATAAACCTGGTTAGAGATTTTATAGATGATGATATTTTGGGGTTTCAAATCCATTTATCGGATTTCATAAATTCAGCACTGATTTTCCAATATCTAGTACAAAATTAATTATATGGAATATTCAATTTTAAATCTGCACATCAGAGCAGTTCAGATTTAAATATAGGAAATGTTCAGTAACGCTCCAGGGTTTTTGTCTTATTCGCTTTTCCGATCCAAAATATGTGAATTGTTGATTAAGCTTTTACAATATAGGTTATTGTTTTTATTTCTCGTTTATTTTATTAACCTTATCACTACTTTAAAAGTAACAATGAATTAACAGCTCATATTTTCAATTCAGCCTTAAAAAACTGACCATAACTATATAAAACTACATCTTATGTATTGGAATAACTGTATATATAATATGTGTGTTGTATTTAATTCGTACGTTTTGCTGTCTAAAAAATTATAAACATACATAAACTAAAGAAAACTTTTCGACCAACATGGTTTTTTATGCCTTTATAAAAAAATATTCATCTCATAACATAATAACAATAAACATTCAATCCTTAAATATATTGAAACATTATAAAATATCTTATAAACATTATAAATTATTTCTGAAAGGCTGTATTATTTAAAAGTTTTTTATCAATTGCATTAATTATTTTATTTTTATGGACGATAAGGTGATAAATATTCGTTTATAACGAATAAGAAGAGGTAAGTCAATGCTTATTTTAAAACATTTCATTAAATATGGCTTAATTTTATTGTATGACAAATCGTTTTTTAATTTTAAAAGAAATGGAAAAATTAGATATTGTTCTTCAGTTTCATATATGAAGAAAAAAACGCCATAACCTAAAATGACCCTTTAACGACTCCTCCGCTAATGTCCGTCCCCCCCGCCAGTGTGGCGTTTACATTTTCATTTCATACATAGACTACTACTAACAGTTAGAGGTTCAAGAATTCATATTGGAAGCAATCATGGCTTGAATTGTAATTAAACAAATGGGCAGTTATTTATTTTTTAAATTTTATTTGAAGATGTTTAAAAAAATGTATTTATTGATTTTATTGCATTACTTGTATTAATAAACTAATCTTGAGATTGAGAGCCTACTTTGCAGGTTCCACGTGATGCGTGTAAGATCATTCTGGTGGGAAATACTATTTTTTGTATTCTTTACCTTATTAATTTCGTTAAAAGTTCAAACTTTTATATGTGAAAATGTATTTGCAATAAAATTCTACGGAATATATTTCAAATTGGCACAGATCAAATTCTATGTTAGTCCTAAAAATATATCCTTATGTAAAATATTATGCCATGCATATTGTAGCAAATTTATGTACGAAGATCTATTCTTTCCCAGAGGTAACGGAAATGTACTCTTCAGCATCATCAAAATGACATAAAACCAACCAAAACAAATGTACCAGCGAGTACTAAGAGTATTTCGATCAAAAACAGAGATTCAAAACCATTTATCTTATTAAATATTTCCAACTAGATGTTAATATATTATGTCAAATCTACAATTTATATAATTGGCCTTTATTTTGTGAATCTTCATAATAATAAGGCTAAAAAGTTGGCAGTTCTACAATAATTATGAGATGATAGCTAGATAACCGTCAGAACTAATCTGTTTTTTTAATTTTTCTATTTTTTTTTCTGTATCCCATCTCTAAAAATATATGAATGCATGATTTCCCAATCATACATTGATTCGTAGTAAGTCCATTTTCTAAAATATAGTTACTTTACTGTTTTACATTTGGTTAAGCGCAGACCAAACGTGACGTATTTTCATATAACCTTAACTCAAGTAATTGCAAATAATCTTTTATATATATAAAAATGAAGATTTTTCATTTGCTTGTTTGTCCTCTATGCATCCCTTTACCATTAATCCGATGTCGATCAAACTTTGGTGAGTTTTGAAAAAAAATCTAAAAAAAGAACAAAATACGTACATATAGCGACATCTCTGAACCAGACGGAAAAACAAAAAAATATTGTTTATCCAAAACAGAAGTCTACGCAGTCCTGGGCATTGCCCGTGGACCTTTACTCTGCCCAGCCCGTGGGCCGGGATCGGGCGGGTAAAGACAATTACGATTCGGGTGCAGACTGGCCCCGGGTCAGGTATTCAAATTAAATAAAATATTTCGTACTTTTTTTGGTTTATGAGTCAGCCATAAGGCAGTAGTTTTCATAACTAAAATAACTTATTTCTTATGTGCTATGAATATCTTTGGAAATATGTAAGCAATTACATATATTGCTTAAAAATTATAAATGAATTACTAAATTAAAAATAATCGGGCTAATAAAAAAAATCTGGGCATCGGGTCGGGTTCGGGTATCAAGTGTGATATTGAGACTCGAGCTCGGGCTGGACTGGACCTGAAGATGACGGGCTCGGACCGGGTAATTTTATGAAATTTTTGCCCGTGCAGAACTCTAATCCAAAAACACTTCAATAAACAGAATTAAAACACAAACCATTTCTTTCTTTGAGTGGCATTGCAACGCATGCCGGGTACTCACTAGTATTAAATAAACTTAATATGCTTGTGAATCTAATAATATTGAAAAGATATCGCTGTTTAGAGGAATGATTTTTCAAGCTTTTTAAGTTATCTGATCGGTTGCAATTTGCAATTGATATATAACCAACATTGCTGTGTACAGTACACAGCAAGAGTTATATTTTAAATGAAATATATGTATTGCACCTCTATATTAAAACGAATAAAATGGATCAAGTTTTCTGTACTAATGTTATATGCAGAGCGAATATTTTCTTCATATACGTCAAGAAAAATATGTCCTTATATGTGGGTTGTTTTAACTAATTACCGTATTTACAACCACTTTTACAAGTCTTTTTTGTTTATTTTGTATTTAATTTAAATACAACTGTTAGCATGTCTTATGTCTTTGTGGTGAATTAATATAAAACTATACATTTACTTTCATAAAGACGTTAAAAAGAATAAAATGAAAGCTAATGTTAGTTATCTGAAATTGACACTTCAGTTTACTGTAATACATAAATAAATACCAAGTAAGCTGCAGTATTTTATGAAGTATTTTTATCTACTAAGCACAGAATCTCATGATTCCATTTTAATATAAATAATTCACATGTGTTTTTAATTTTATACGAATATTTATTTACATCTCATCTACTAAGAAAGGGTATTTTAATCCGGAAAACCCAGGGATATTATATTTTAGCTTCGCGATTTTGGGACAAGAAAAAAATTGAGGTTGCAATCCCTTGTTGTGAATCTATGACTGAACTGAGCTCATAGAATTTACCTCCATTTACAAAAGTAGCAGTCAATACAGTCGTGTATAAAAGCGCATACATGTGTATGTAAAAACATATAAAATGTACTCGTATAGCCACGCTCACCTACACGAAAATTTTAAGGCAGAATAATAAATCTACCTCAAAGGGGAATGCCAATCCCATCATTTTTCAATACCCAGGTGTTACAAGTGAATAAAGCTTTTTAAGTATAGTAATGAAATGCTACGTAATGCGTCAAAATGAAATTGTGCGTGTACGTTAATAAGAGAAGGATCGACAATAATTATTTATGTTTCAATGGTTTACATTTGTCGTTGAAGAATGGTAGGAAGACTTTGTTATACCTCCTTTTAATAACTTTGAAATATGGAACAAAATATTAACCACACAGCTCATAACAATTGTATTAAAATGAAAAATACCAGTTATTTTGTAAGCTTTTACTTGTAGATTTAAAAATCATTATCGTAAGTTTACATGACAGTTGCCCTTTGCTGATTATGTCTGCTTTTTAATTTCTGTTTTATAAAAATATATGGTAATTTTCTGTCATGTTTTTCATTATTTTTAATTTTTGATCCTATTTGAAACGTAAAAAAAAGGACTTAAATTGTGTTTTATTGAGAAAAAACTGGGCTTGTTATTAAATTTCAGCATTTTAAATTAGAAAAAATAAATAGTTTCATAACACTTTTGATGTGTTACTGTCAATTCTTAGTGGAATGGTATTATTTATTTTTACTGATTTCATAGTTTTAACGAATGATTATGACTAGCTTTGCTTATGAAAATGCACATGAAAACCGAAATCAGTTCTGACCATCTCTAAAATTGTGGAATAAATACAAACAAAATGCGTTTTATTTTTATAAAAAAAACTGAAATATGTTATTCTTGCGTAAAGTATCTAATTTAAACTGTAACTTCTTAACCTAAATAAAATAAACTTATTTTTAAATGCTGAATTTCATATATAAAACTGTAAAATTTTAAAAGTCTAATCATTCTCTCTTTCACACAATTTACTAAATTAAAGCTAATTAATTTTCAATATAAGATCCGTATAACTAAACGAATGTGTGTTTTAATTTAAAAAATTTGAACAGGACTTTTTTACAGTGTAATGGATATCTAATATTATTATACAATTTAAAAGAATCAACACGTTTCCAGGGCGATACAAATCGCAACATATCAATTTAGGTAAAATTTCTCATATGGGATTAATGATTTTACTATGGAAGTACCTACATAGATTTATTTTTATTGAATAAAATAAATAATCTGATAAAAGTTATTGTATTACATAAATTATTTTATTCAATTTTATGAAATTTACAGTAAGGTTGACAATTTGTTTTTGCATTACAAATTTTAGCTGCTTTCAACATGATATATAAATTATTGTATTGAGTTGGTCTACATTTAAATTAAACACATTTTTTTTAATGAGCTTTCTCTTAATTTTATACAAATTTCAACTAACTAGATATGCTGGCCTATTAATTCTTCGTATAAAATATTTGTTTATACAATGTATCATTCAAAAAACGGTTAGGAAAGCTGATGATTATGATTCTTGTGACATATGTTCAAGGGATAACTATAACTTTGATGGTTGTATATTTCATTGGCGTTTATCTTCATTAAATTCCCAATAGGCCTTTCCTTATACCGGTTGTGGTACACAAGTGGTGTGGTTGGAAATGACTCCTCAACCCTACTTCGCCTGACCGACCCCTACTTACACGTGTACCCACAAACCTATACACGGCGACCGTCAGTGGCGTTCACTGATTGTACAAAAAATAAAATTACGCTTATTTAAAAAAAATAAAAGCAGTAAACACGTGAAAGATGATGATTCCTTTTTGAGCGTAGACTTCACTTGCAGTTATTTAAAAAAAATCAATTATTTTCGTTACATAATTTTATTTTTAGTAAATTTATAATCATACACTGTAACGGTTAGTTAAAATTTCTATGCTTTAAATAAGAGCAACATTTTTTACAGATTTCACAAATAACTGGTTAAAAAAAATTGTTAGTTATTGCAACTTAGTGTTTGTTTGTATTCTAAATATGTAATAATTATTTTATTTGTTAACAAAAATTGTCAGTAAACATATTTTGAAAGTTACCATTAGTATCATGCAGCCAATTAATTAAAAAGTGATTAAAATATTTTTTTTTATTTTAAACTTGACAATATTTGTATGAAAAATTGTGTATCACCACGAAATATTGTAGAATAAACAGAGTTTTGTATTATTTGCTAGCTTCAATGCTGTTTATAGAAGTGAAATGATTCTGCGTAATGTGCATTTTAAAATTCATGTTTGGCCGTACGTTTTCATTCTTCTTTCTTCTTTTCTGTCACTAAAGTCCAGAGTGAACCTTGGCCGCCCCAAGTAGTCTTCTCCACTCCATTTATTCCTCCGCCTTTCTACGCCAATCGTTGTCTTTCAACACTTGTAAGTCCTGTGACACCCCGTTTATCCAGTGAAGTTGCGGTCTCTCAAACGTTTTTCATGAAACTGTAAATAATATATAATTTTTTTCCATGTCCGCTCACTATGTGGAGCATATGGTCTCCTAATAGAGGTATCTTAACAGAATTTTTCTACGAGAACTGCTTGTTACTCAGTTGCTCAACCTCGCTTTTCCGAAAGAGAGTAGGGATAGAAGGATAGGGCTAAGACAGGACTAGTGGTTAGCTAATCGCTCTCGCTACTCCCCGTGAGGATGGGATGGGTGGAAGGGAGGACTCAGACTACGAACAGAAATCCATAAATCGATTGAAAGGTCAATCTATGAAAACCTTCCGCATCGGGAATTGAACCCGAGACATCCGTAACCGTAGCCAGCGACGCTACCAACTGCGCCACGGACGCCGACTAATATTGAGACATTTTATAGTTTTGACGCTGAAGAAAATTGATTACTGATATAATAAAATCGAAATATTTCACTGTAAATTGTAAGCTAGCTATAAGGCATACATTGCCTCATAAACTGACCTCTATGATGTCATATACAGAGGTATATCGTTCGTTGTTCACTTTAACACAGAATAATAGATTATATATTTAGTGCTCAAAGATGGACCATTAAATTTTTATCCATTCATATAATATGCTGTTCTTAAAATCCAAATGCAATTGCGTTTGTAAAATTTTCATTTGTTGAAATTTTGTACGTTTACATGTATTTCGTCACCAACGACTCGGGTTTCGCTTTTTCTCATCTTCTGGTATTCGAGCACACAAATGAAATTGAACTGAAGATGTCTGGATTAAGAAGCCGTACGAATACATGTTTCCATTTTATCAACTGACGTAAGAGATGTATATTACTAATGGAATCGTTATTTTGAAATATTTATGTGATGAGTTATGTGAATGTTTTGAAGATTGACAGTATCTGCATTTAAGCTCTATTTAATCTAAATTCACTTTTTTTTAAGAACAATACAAATATTATAAGTGGAATATTGATGTAGACATATAAATAAAATTTTATTTACATATCGCACCCCTAGTTTTAGACTATGACAACTCAGAAATTGACATTCTGATTTTAAGATTCAAACTCTCTCAACTAAATCTGAAAATGTATTTATTAAGCGAATCTTTTTTCCCAATCCGTATCAGAGTGTCTATTTTTGGATGAAATAATTTTTATATTCAAAAAGTTTAAAGAAAATATGTTTTTGAAATGTTGTAGTCCAAAATTAAACTGTTTTGACTACTCATACAATATTATTATTATAAACTAAAAGGAAACAAATAAAAATTTACTAAACATAATATGCATTTCATGTAAAACAATAAATACAGTGTTAATTAAAAATATTCTTTCATGTATAAGCTATTTTTATGTTAAACCAATTCTTAAAATCGTTTTGATCACTATTATTACTAAATGCTTCACATGTACTCCAATTTCGTTTATTGTCATTATGTTGTCTATTTTGAAACTATATTAATTCAAGATGAGCAATAGCAAAAAAATTTAAGAATATTTGTCTTTTCCATTGAATTCATTCAGATTTGTGTAAGTCTTTGACCAGGTGAATAATTATATTTTCGAATGATGCACATTAACTCAAAATGTCAATTTTTTGACTTGTAATAGTTTAAAACTAGAGGTGCGATATATTTGAAAATCTTAATATTTGAAGCTAAAATTTTCGGAGAATGTTGAAAAAGTTTCATTTAACTTTTTGATAATCTGGATTGTTTGTTTAAATTGTTATTAATAATATATTATACATGATCTTTGATTATATTATTTAATGCACGCCACTTAGTGTAACTGTTAACATACGTGACTATATAAATGAAACCACTAGCTACTGCCTTGACGCTTGTATGTGACACGTTTAAGTCATTCAGGGTCGGCTCGTCGAAAATCATTTCACTGTGGTAGTTTAAAACAATGAGCGGTTTAGTATGCAAATTGGAGATTATTTCGAAATTAACGAGAATATCATCGTTCGTCTTGATAATGGCGCGGATAAGCCCTGAAGGGTGGATGAGAGTTATTCCAAATTTGATGAAGCGATTAAATGCAAACGCGCTTCCGAGAATAACTTGTAAATCCATTTAAAGGTTTTATGGTTAACGAGCGGAGGAAATAATAAAACAACGTGAAATTTGAATGACGGCTTAGAATTATATTAAACAATACTAGCTTATAATCGGAGACGTAGCGATGATATTTTTCGTAGAAATTTATCTTAAAGAAGTTTATTTTCTCAAATGAATTTACCAAAGAGTTGTAATTTATAGAATCAAACTCAAAGAGAAAGTGTAAAAAATAAAACACATTGCCATCTCAACATCATCGGTAATCGCCATCTAGAGTTTTTTTCACCAATAGTAACATGCATTTTACAAATCAATGAAAATTTGGCGACCCCATAATTTATTATTTTTATTTTAAGAAAGTAAGTTTTTTTTGTAGAAATATATCATTCAGTTCTGATTGATGCAATTGATGTCAAATAACTATTTAAAAAGAATTTTTACTGTTTTCAAAATTTCTACTTCTATAACAAAGAATCGACTTTTAGGAAAGAAAATGTCACATTTGTATGTTAATATTAATGCTTTTTTAAACTAATTGTTACTCAGAGAAATAAACAGTATAATAATGTTGAAAATATGGTATTTTTCTTTAAAAGGTCGCGTCAATAAATAATTGATAATCATTCATTTTGATAAAAAATAAATGTCTTGTGCCCGTAAAATAATCAATCTCAATTTTATAAAACAAAATTAAACATATAAAAACTATTTATTATTCTTTTGTTTTAATATCATCATTGTGAAATATGTTTGATAGTAGAAAGCAATTTTAAATTTGTGTGGCAAATGTATACTACAGAATATTAAATTTCAACTATGAAAAACCTGTGTTAGTAATAGATTTAATCACCAACGTTGTAATCAATCATTTCTATATTGACGTTCAGTGAGGTAGAAAATTATGGTAGTGGCGTATATAAAGTATGAAGTAATTCTATTCACACGATTGCAAAGAAAATATCAAATAACTTTGTATTTGTAATTTATAAAACTGTAAAAAATAGCATGTCATATTTCAAAATCAATATATATATATTTATATACATATGTAATAAATGTGTTTATATAGTTTTCATAATGATGCTTAAAGTAATTAATGAGAAAGATGATATGGTTATTTTAATATTGAATTAGTTAGTAAGTATGTATGAAACAAACAAAAACTTTTTTAAACATGCAACACTTTCATTGAAATATGAAATCATAAACTTTATAATAAAAGAGGTTTGTGAAATAAAATGTCCTCAAGCCTTTTCTTTTTGTTGTGTGATTTACAAAGCTTTTCGGCCAACAAAGTTTTTAACATAATAAATATATTTCATATTTTAACGACACAAATTTGGTTTTTCTTTCAAATGGAATACAACGCATAATAAAGAAAATCTTTTCATACAACTTCGAAAGCGCACCCCTTAAGCTTCGTCGTTGTCGGCCCAAGAGCGGCCTCTCGTTTACCCTATAGAAACCCTCTTTCCTCCGCTCTCGACAACCATCCCTCTAAAACCTTCGGCCTTCGTCGGTTTCTTTCGCGCCAACTCGGCTGTTTTCATTTCAAGCATTTATATGTCTATTATTGTTTTACTCGCGGTGTTTCAGTGGCCGTGATACTAACGTTTTGATCGCGTCTGACCTCTGCCAAAGGCCTTAATTATACCGCAGTGAAGTGAATTTCATGCTAAAAAAGTATCCGCATCGCCGAAAATGGTTGGAAAAATAAGTGTAAAATTATAGTTTGACGTATACGGACGTGTTGTTTCCATTGTCTCATAACCTAGCTTTGTGGCGCGGTTAAGAGCATGCGTACAGTGCACTTTGGTATTTATCTGCCGACTCGCTCGTGGCTTCATAGTTTGGTAATTTTGTCGAGTATAATGATAACGTTATGTTGTGGGGTTGTATTGGGACTTGTATTATGAGTATAACAGGCTGTATGCGGTGAGTTAGCGCCAGAAACACGACCGCTGCGTTAATAGAATGACATTGATTGTAGAATGTGGTTGACGTAGTTCGGCTCACTGCAATTGATGCAATGATATAAGCTGCATTTGGGATGATTTTGTACACGTGGTATTGGCATGTCCGGACATAATGAAGGCCATTTTGATTTTGTACAACTCTTCCTTACAATAAATTTAATGAACACAGAAGCAACTTAAACAAAAACATAAATGTTGTTATAATTTAAAACATCGACTGAGGGTGCTTGATGGAATTTCAATATCAAATTTGGATTATTGAGATTTTGTACACTTCCATGTATTTTGTCACTAACGACCCGGGTTTCGCCTTTCGGCATCTTCAGGCATTCGAACACACGAATGGACTCGAACTGACTGACAGTGATTTTTTTTGTTTTTCCTACCTTTACTTTCCTATTGAAACTATTATGTGGAGTCCGCGAAGCGGACTCCTAGTTTCCTGGCTAAAGTTAGTGCTAGGGTGGGTACAGACTAGGTCTTTATATCCCTTTCCCGCATGTAAGCTAGCTAACTACTGATATCTAAAAAGATTCTGTCAGCTGAAGGCTTTTGTGTGGGGAACATTTAAGAAAAACCCCTTACGAGAATGATTGAATCATTTAAAAAGTTCAATTCTTACCAGGAATTGCTCGTAATGTCAGCGTAAGCTTGAAGAGCTTACTATTATTATTTTAGACTGACAGACTGTCAGTTTGAGTCCATTCGTGTGCTCGAATGTCTGAAGATGCCGAAAGGCGAAACCCGGATCGTTAGTGACAAAATACATGGAAGTTTACAAAATCTCAATAATCCAAATTTGATAAATGTTGTTGATTATTGAATTTAAATCTTCATCCTTTTTTGGGGAAACTTTAAAATACTTTCATGTGCAGCAGAATGGCTTGATCCTGTAATAGACACGATACCTTTAACTTTAAATTTTATCGTTTTTGTTAAATATCATAAGTTATCATTGAATGTCTAATAACAACATCTATATTTCAAACGTTTACGAAATCTCGTTAAAACCTAGTTAGATAAGGTAACGGATTTAAAATTTTTTAGATCAAACATTCATTTATATTTGAAAAGCCTGATTTATAATATATAAATAATATTTCATTTAACGACGTATGTTTTTGTATGTCTTTTATAAAAAGCCTATTTTCTTATTAGAGAAACAAAATATTTAATTACGATATAAACATACTTGCTTAAGCGTAACTGAAATTTACGAAAGAATATTGACGCGTAAGTTAAGCAATAAAAAATGTATTCAAGCTCACGTAGAAGAAAGCTCCGATATATTAACTTTGTTCTTTAGTGACTACGTTCGTTCCTTTGGTTGGAAATACTCCTTTGTCGTCGTAAAAGTACTGGCATCTCTATCGTTACGAGAGAACAGCCAGACGGGCACTTGTATGCACAAAAGGCTTAAAGACAGAACGTATGGTAGTAAAAAGAAAGGCATTAAAACAGATTGCATTTTTGTAAACTTATGTCCAACTGACTACTCATTAAAAAGATTTTTCTATGCACTGTTATAGTTAGTTAGACATCAGTAGGAACAAAAAAAATAATTACTGACAATTCTTGGAAATTTATTATTTTATGAAAAAAAAACATATTCTTTATGAACATAAAGATAGAACTCAAGGACATGAACGATGCAAATGAAAAACATAATTGCTTGGCCATTGTATTTCTACATATAAAAACAAAATTGTAATAAAGCTTTCAACAAAAAAAGCTTGTGACAAAGTTCTTTTTAAATTGCAATTTTGTAATTCTGTTATGAGCCGGGTAATGCATGCAAATATATTTAAAAAATATTTTTCTCACACACAATGTGTTCATAAGCTCCTTTGTGCTCGATCTGAAATAAAGGTGTGTTTTTAAACACTTTTCTGAACGTGAAACAAAATTATGTAAAAAATTAAACAATGAAACAAAAATATTACCTATGCAAATATTTTCCTCAGGCATACAAACAACTACAGTCAGCGATAATCCGAAGTGGAAATAATTTAAAAATAAAACCACTGAAATAAATAACGCTGAAATTATATTAAGTTATTTCATCACAAAACTTTTACTTTAAAATCCACATTAACGAAACATGAAATAAAAAAAATATTTTTGAAGAAACAATGTACTTACGTTTATTAAAAACATTTTCTTCATTATATTTACGTACAACGACCGGCTTCGCACAGAAAGAAAACATTTTCAACTGTTATACACCTTATCATCTGTATGCACGTTTTATTATTGCATTGAAAAGTTTAATGGGACCAATACTTCATTTATTTATGTTCGCTTCTTTTTTTAAAACAATTTTTTTGGCGACCATTTTACATCGAACGTATCTCCCAGGTTAAAAGAGGATTAAATAAAATGCTCAGTTTAGTTTTTAAGCTTTGAATGATTAAAAATTAACAAAATTTCATTATAAAAACTTTAATATCTATCGGCCAATTGCTCCCTGTTTTCTAAACAGTTGTTTGTGTATTGATCAGGACTGTTTCTGGTCAATACATAAAATAAGTTGTGAAATTTGTACAAAAACATCTCACTTTAAAGGTGTCAACTCTCAATTCTTGGTGGAAAGGCGTTATATTTTTAAAATATAGCACATTTTGTTAGTATTATTTCCACATGTGTATAATTATCATGATCGGTTTTGTTCATCACGAGTACTATCAACTGATAAGTTGATAATGCTGATCATTATTAGCATGTGGAAGTAGTAAAAACAAATTGTGTTTTATTTTAATGTACATACTGCTGATTTGTTGTGAGTTGCTCGATTATCAGTATATATTCTGCTGCTGAAGGTTCTTGTAACAATATTTTTCAAAACTAAAAATGTAAATATACGTAACGAGAAAATTAATAGGCTTAATCAATATATCAATATTTTCACACTGAATATTCGAAAAAGCAATTGTTACAACAATGACAATAAAAATATTACTATTAGCTAAATTTTAAAATAATTAGTTAAGTCATAGAAAGTGCTCGTTTTAAAGCAATCTCATTTTTTACGTCTATTCTTATGAACACATTATATATTACACAAATACATTGTTATTGGCATTCGTACATTGAAAAATACAAAAGAATTGAATTCTGCTACGATTCAATACATTTGAATACCTGCCTTTCTCGTTCACGAATAATTTCCCCGTTCTAATTTTCTTTTATTGTGTACATTTTCCGTTATTTGATGGAAAGTAAACACAATAGTCTTTAAGACACGCACAATTTGACTATATTTAAAAAAAAAGGAAGAAAACATACTACAGATATCATTAGAGATACATAAATTAAGTTCAAATACTTATATATTTGTAACAAATAAACTGTTTAAAACATCCATCTACTAACAAAAATGATAAATCGTTAAATTCTGATCAGAATGGATTTAATGGAACAGTTAATTATATAAAATAAACAGTGAGATAAGTTAAATAAATTTTATTGATTTGAATTATATATCTAATTAGAATTGTCTTGATATGTTAAATAATAAGCAGAGTTATCGCATTACTTGTGACTATTATTACTATGCGATTACCGCATTCATCGCAAGTTTTGTGGGTTGAGATATTATTAAATATTTTGAAATAAAAAAAACTCAAAAATAAATAAATAAGAACTGTATTCATTTATTAAATGCTTAATGGCTAATAAACGGCTCATTTTTGACTAGCCTTGTTTGGCAGAAACATAATGAAATCAATGTTTTACAAATTTTATTACTTTTACTTTAAATTTGGATTATTGAGATTTTGTACACTTCCATGTATTTTGTCACTAACGACCCGGGTTTCGCCTTTCGGCATCTTCAGGCATTCGAGCTCACGAATGGATTCGAACTGACTCAGTTCGAGTCCATTCGTGAGCTCGAATGCCTGAAGATGCCGAAAGGCGAAACCCGGGTCGTTAGTGACAAAATACATGGAAGTGTACAAAATCTCAATAATCCAAATTTGATATTGAAATTCCATCAAGCACCCTCAGTCGATGTCTTAAATTATACTTTTACTTTAGTGTGTCCAGTATTGATTTCGACAACAAGTGAGGGCCATCAGAAAACAGCCTATATTTTGTGTGTTTTGTTGTATTTTTTATTCATTTTGTCCCAATTTCACCTTGCAACAACTTGCGTTAGGTTTCATGAAATCGTTTATTTTATATTGTATATGCGTAAAAGATTTTGAAAGTAATTTTATTTGAAACAATTATTGTTTGAACGAGTGATGAAATAATTATTGTTAAGTAATAATCAGCGCTATTATTGAAAAATAAAAATTCTGATTATTATGCAAGTCCAGAAAAACTTGATGTAGAAATTTTAACAATTAATCTAACTGTTTAATCGAAAAAAGTCACGAGTCATGCAAAATACATTTAGCATTTAGATTGAAAAAAGGTTGAACGTCTTGGAAAACCACTACGTGCTCATATTTCCGAATAAAAATATTACAAATAGATTTTTAAAAGGGACTAAAGAATTTTTCTAAATTGTATTACATCAAAAAGTCCTTTGACAGTGCCATAAAAATCTTAAATAAAATCCTTTTCATATTTTTATTCTGATAGAACACAAAAAGCGCTTGTTTGTACAATTCAACTAAAGAGGTTGATAACAGAACTGCCTCCAAGGAAAAACGAGAGGCCTTCATATTGTTCTTTTGAATAAATAAATCCCCTATTTGCTCTGGAATTGCTATTTCATGACGTAGCATAGAATAAAGAAAATTTAATATATCATCTAAAGCTGGATTTACGGATTATGATTAGGCTTAGGGAAGAAATTGTTCACCGACAAATATTGCTTATTTGTGTGTTTTGAAATTTCATAAAATATTGTTTCGAATAGCAACATTTACTTTATCAAATAATATCAGATCTGTGCCACACTAAATATTTCTGTCGTGGTTTGATGTTTTATGAAAAATATATTTTTAAATATAATATTCTATGTTTACAAACACTCGAAAGTAGCTCAATTCATACCAATATTACAAGTGATGTACGAGACAAAATATATGCCTGATGATCAAGCTATCAAATTTATTAAATATTTAGAGTTGAAAATCAGATTCTGTTGTATTGTTTTGTTATGAGATTATACAAACCGTCATCAACAATTCCATTTTGTTGTTACAATTGATTTAAAAATTAGATCCTGTAGCTGAATGGTCGACATTCCCGATATTTTATTTTGTTTTCTTGTCAATTTTCAGTTGTTTGCGTGGTCGAGAGATGTAGTCTCAAATGGAAACTTCCACATACTGATTTTTCAATAAATTAGATGGATTTTATTCAATGTTTTTTTTTTCAATATATTGACCTCGGAAACATCAGGTTCCTTCTTTGCTAAACCTCTACGCATGGAGAGTGACTGCCTTGAAACCAGTACTTCTTAAAACAACTTTTGTCTAGATGCTCCATTAAAAACCGGTATGCTCTAAATTAATAGGCTGTAGTAAACATGTTTCAAAGAAACAAAAAAGAAGATTTTTTTATTATTTACTGATTTATTTATTTACTTTTTTTAAATAAATCAAAATTTGTTTTGTAATATAACTACATTAATTTTTATAATGATTATAACCAGTTTCGCTAGTCGCAAACATTATCGCGAGTGATGTGAACGTATTACAAATAAATGTGCTTTATTTTTATAATATAATGCCTTTCCACCAAAAATTGACAGTTAACACCTTAAAAGTAGTTGATTATGTGCTATATTAAAAAATAACAATGATGTTTCATTTTTGTAATATTGATTTGTCAATAGCACCGAATTTCCGTTTTACATATGGAATATATTATAAATGCATAAAGTTATCTTTTTGTAGCAAATAAATAATTTTAGAAATGATAAATGTTTATTTATTCAATTTAAAATAAATAAACAGCATCAAAATATCAATTTCATTGAAGTGAATATTCGAGGAACCAGATTAGCACAGCGTCTTTTAGCGCGTAATACAAATTTTATGATTGTAACTGTCAATTCTTGGTGGCACTGTATCATATTTATAAAAATGAGTCACATTATTTTATAGAATTCCGAAATTAGTTCGAAAATTATTTTTACTTGAAACACTAAAATGAATGTAAAGACTATGATTTTTATATCCGTAATTTGAGTGCTAGGTAAATTACAATACATATCTGTAGATTTATCTCAAGGTTTCAAAAACATTTATCATTTGTTAAGCTAAACTGAATATTGTAATACTATTAGCGGCTACAAATCCGTTTTCGCCACTTGACCGTCTCTGTTGTAGGGTAATCTGGTTTTCCAGTTGACTACCGTCCCTTCCGTTTTCTCTTTCTTCAGCTCGCCAGCCTTAGGTTTATTTTCCACTTGGCCGCTCCGGAAATTGAGTTACGATATTATATTCATTAATTAGATAGCCATCGTTGGATTCATGTTTGAATAGGGAAAAAAGCAAATTACGACGACATTACCGACTCCTGCTGAAGTTGATATCAAAAGACTTAATATCTTGATTAATTCATGACTTTTATCTTATTTAGAAGAAATTTATTACAAAAATACGTAAATGAAAATATAATTACTCCATTCAAAATGAAAACAAGTACTCACAAAATTAAAAGATCAAAAAACATCCGTTGATAAAATATAAAGAAGAACTTGAGTTTAAAAAAAGTGTATGATTTTAAGAAAAATGTATTCTCTTAAAGTCAGTGATTCCAACAAAATATTAGTTTTATTATATTTAAGTATAATAATAGAAGAATGCGAGCCTTGTTACGTTTTTCCAAATGGTAAGTTTGTTTTCTTTTCCAGAAATACTTAAACACCTATATGACATTAGAAATTTAATTGCATGTTTTTAAAAACAATAAAGCTACATTTATCATTAATAACCTTGATTTAAAATATTAAGTCATTTCAACCTCAATATGTACATATTGAATTACTTCTGAGATATCATATTTATGTTAAATTGTACTCTTTTTATAATGTTTAACAGCTTGAACATAATTGAAAATCCCATTTCCGAATTAAAAAAAGGTCAGACAGTCACAAATGATACGTTTCCGTTAGACTCAAATATTATTTTTAGACAAAATGATAATTTTCCCCCTAAAAATCCATTTCCTTTCCAGATGAACCTCATTTAAATGATATATTTGTTGAAGCGTATTTTAAACGTACTGTTTTGCATTTTTTCGTGGTATTTGTTATTTAAATATTTAAGAATAATGCTTCAAAAAATAATTGGTTGTTCATGTTTTATCTACAAATTAAAAAAATATTTTAAAAAACATTTTATCCTATCTCAGATGACGAACTGTTTCATGAAATAGTTTTTAAATCGATTTTAAAGAGACGGAGGTTTGTGAGAATTACATTATTTAGATAATTATTGTATACGCAATATATGAGAAACACGCTCCCAAAGGTTTTTAGAGTTTTGGGTAAATCAAGAAAAATTGCTATGAGCAGTATGACAGTTTTAAGTACAATTTAAGCTGTTTTGTGTTTTCCGGTGTGTAACGGAATGTTAAATATTCTTTCACACTGTCGTTTTTTTTGGAGAACATCAACTATGTAAGACAATGATCGAGATCATGTTATAAAACGACATTTTTAAGTTTGGTAAAATTTTGAATTTCAAACAGGGGATGAAAAAGGCTTTGAAAAATTGATAGATCTATCGATAGAACACATTCGTACATTAAAAAATTATTTTGTGAAAATCGTCAAGATCGTGTTTAGTGTCTCATATGTCTTCTAGATTATTCGATCCATAAAACAGGGTGACATAGAGGGAGCGATTTTATTTCCTAGCTTAATACTTTTTATTAAATTTATTTAATATTTCCCTTTTCTCGTCTCTCACAAAAGTAATATTTAATTTCAGTAATGTATTCTATTCTATAATCCTAAATTTATAGTTTGTTTAATAAAAAAAGGCGTATACATCAATACAAACATAAAAAGGAAAATAAATGCTTCTCAAAAAATGAAACACGTTTCAAACCAAGTGGAATAATAAAGTTATAAATTGTAATTCTATATTGCTCGATCATAGTTAAGTAGTTACTGTATTTTAAAATAGTTTGTATTTTTATTTTTTAGAAATGAGTGATCCATGTCGTGAAATGCACTGCGAATTTGGAGCTAGATGCCAAGCATCCGTTGATGGTCGGTCGGCTGAATGTGTCTGCCCAGAGTCCTGTCCCAAATACGGAGATCATGCTGGATCTCGTCCAGTCTGTGGCACAGACGGTCATGATTACAGAGACCACTGCGAAATGCGTCGAGCAGCTTGTTCAGCAAAGAGCCAATATCACAGTGAAGTTTATTGGAAAATGTGGTAAGTTAAAATTATAAGTGTAGACATACATACCGTACTAGCCCAAATATATCACTATCACGAATATAACGTCACCTTTACGTTTAGAGCAGGATTTTACGAAAAAAACATTTTTTTTCCATTATGCTTGTTACTAATCAATGTACATCACTTTGATAATTTTGATCGTAATAGGGGTGGAAAAAAATGATATATCCCAAAAACAAGACGGCAACTGTCAGCCGTCAGTTTCAACCAAACGCTCCAGACAGATTTTACTATTCATACATTTTAAAACAAAATTTAGAGGAAAACACATTACGTACATAATTTATATATGTTAAATTCTTTTTTCACTTGACCACGACTATTTTCACAAAAAAATGTTTTAGATAATAAAAACATCGTACACGAATATAAAGACGGTGTTTCTCCATGAAACCAAAAAAAATGAAAAGTGCTTAAATTTTCTCAGTACGTACTTCATAATATTAAATGTTAACATTGTTGAGTTTGATGATTGAAATGATATTTATTTAGTTGAACTTTATTATAATAAGGTAACAAATAGCAATTAATTTCATTCTAAAAGAATACATTCTTGAAAGAATTTGGAAAATTTATAACATAGATTGCTTTTTTGCTATAGTATGACTGTATTATATATTTAAAAAAATGTTTACTAGTTTTAAAAAAAAAAAAAGCGAATTCGACGTAGTATTCCATAAACACTCTCCGCTCGAGCAGAAATACAACGTTAATTAAGTAACATGATACCAATTTTATATTCTTGAGTACCTATTCGGTTTTATGAAACCGAATAGGTACTCAAGTATATATAGTGTACGTATTATATTTTAAATATTGCTGTAATCATAATGTATTGAATCTCCGGTGTGATTCTTAAGTGTTTCGAATAATAAAAAGTGTGGTTTATATAATGGAATACAAAATTATTTGAAACACGCATATTTAATATTCTTTATTACACTCTTTATACCTACAACCATCCGTTACGACCTCACACTCTTCGTACAGTGTATTTCTGCAGCGTAACAATATTATTCGTATCCCAAGACTTGGTTGCATGCACTCTAGTGTATATATTTATGGTGATCATACATATATATTTTATCTTTATTTTGTATATAAATGCTGTTTCAATGCAATATTACAACGGAAAAAAACATGTAACTTACATTATCGCCAGTGTTAACTAAATAACGGAATTTAAGGATATAAATAAATCGTTCTCGCAACTTATTTGGAATGTCTGAAAGAGTTAAAATAACCACATACAACCATGTCGATGTATACAAATCGATATATAGATTGACTATAACAAATACGAAAATGTTCACCAATAATTCAAGCATTTGATCGTAACATAAATTTTGGCAGAAACTTTACAGCGTTACCACTTGTAGGCTTACTTGCCATCCACCACCCAGGACGACTTTCTTATTCGTTAAATTTATACGGCATTATCTAGTGGTTTAGAAAACGTGAAGCGTACCTTCAGCCTTATTTATGAACTGGCAGTGTCTCAAGAATAACTGATCAAGGGTGAAGAAAATCAATCCCTTTAGGTTAACGAACAGCATATATGAGTTGAGTTTGATTCGGTCTCCGTATAATGGAGAAAATTTTTTAGAGGTCTCTTAGTTTGCTTTATAAACCGTCAGAATTGGCGTGGCTGATCGGTTCAACGAACGAATTGCTTTTTCAATAAGTTTCATATGATAGGCTATTGATATTTCAAGCAACCCATCATTTTTTTTTTCAGCAATTATGTTTTACCATAAATAATTGTCTAAAATTTTTCATTGAAACAGCTAAACCAAATTATATGTAATTCATATTTTTGTATTGATTTTTAATTTTCATTGTATTATAATAGGAACAGTATTTTAGCTTTTCACTAGAGGTATGTAATGCCAACCTGAGATTCTATCATCTGACATTTGGTACAACCACAACCATTAACAATACACCTTTCGAGTAGTAACAAACATAACGAGCTTACTTTAACTTCAAATTCTTAATTGACTTTCAAAAATGACCAAATAGATTGCGTGTTACTTACACTATGTGTTGTTGTGTTTTTGTATAGCAATTGCTATAGAATCGATTAGTTTGTCGATGATGTAGTCGAGTACTCAACTATGGAAGAATATCCATTCCAACGATAACAGATTATTAAATAACTCTTAAGAGGTTAAGTAAAAAACAGAATCAACTCATGTAGATGACAAAGACATTTGCTAAAACCATCGTTCAATTGTCTGTGTTTTTTTTTCGAAAAGAACAGCGACCGTGTAGCAATTATTTCGATTCGTCTTTTTTTTGTTAGTACAACAAAGCAACAAATACGTAATTGTGGCTTCTTTTCGTGGCTAATTGTCGGAAAGTAATCGATAATTCGAAAAGGCTGAGACCACTGGCTTCCCCCCGTGCTGTCATTTACAGGAGCGGATGTACTAGGCGCGTTCAATGTCTCGTAGCTTTAATGATCTCATGTCAAGAAACGTCGTGTTATGGTCAGGCTTTCTTTCAGATACCCGGTGATGTATAATGCTGTTTCTCGTACAAAGCGTTGCGCAATATGAAAGAAAACATATTTACTTTTGCTAGCTATGTACATAATTAATTATAGGGCGTTGGCCTACATATTTTATTTATGTGGAATGCTTTGTAACATGCAAATTACGATCTTTTATTATTTTTTAAGGTAACAACTTGCAATTTAATAATTATTCCATTATTGAACGTAAATGTACATACATATATTTATTAATAACAACATGCTTATATCACTGTATTTATCGGCTTTATCACAAACATACAGTAATTAATAATATTAGTATTAATAGAAATAATTTTATGTTTATTGATGAAGTCATATAATTGAAAAATATATTTACGTCCAAATGACAAATGAATTGTAATAAATAAATAAATCTTTTATTAATATAATTTAAGACATTGATTGAGGGTGCTTGATGGAATTTCAATATCAAATTTGAGTTATTGAGATTTTGTACACTTCCATGTATACCATTACAAAATCTCAATAACTCAAATTTGATATTTTTATTATTATTTATTTTATTGAGATTTGGTTATCTTTTATAATTCCATTAATGAAACCATGGAGTCCCAAAGTTTTGCGATTCACTTTTTTTTAAAGTTATTCAGTAAAAGAACGAGGCTTCTTTGTTGTTACACATTATATTTCTGTAAAATGAAGCAAACGGACAGTATAATATACTAGTATAACCGTACCTGTCATAGATGACGGTATTGAAATTAAATACCGAATGTCTAGTGTAGCTAGTACGTTAGAAGTGGGTGTGCATTGCATAACATTTACATCACAAACGCATACGTCATGACAAATTTCATACAAACATGTGATAAGAATAAAAGTCTACCGACCGGTCTGGGCTATTATATATAAGATAATTAATATAAATTATACATTTTAAACGAATATCTGTTGTTAATCAGTCAGTCAACCTCAATTTTCATAAACAGAGCGGATAGGAGGATTAGATTAACCCAATACTGCTTGTATTCAGTAGACAATTTTTGTACTTCAATCGAGAATTTTTTTTTAAATATACTGAAAACAGTTTTCTTCATTTTTCTATGAAAGATAATGCTGATGTTTTTTGGTTTTCTTCTTTGAGGTATTGAAACAAAATATATTTCCGAATTAAGATAACCAAAAGATGAAATGAATAGAAAGAAGCTAAAATCTATTTTCCACTGCAAGCATCTTTAGCCATTCAGCTCATAACCGCTAATCGAGCAAAAAAGGAGTGGATATTCGTAAAGTGAATATGGTACAGGGAAAAGGGAGGAAAGAAATACAAATCATCAATAAAAACCCATTGACGAAAAGAACCCTCCGGCAAATTGCTTGCTCCATCTCCCGTAATGGATTCGATTCTTCGAATAAACTGTAAAAAAGTATTTTTTAAAAATGTTACAGATATTGCGCTCGACCATTTTCATACTGATGAAAAAGAAAAAACTTTAATAACGAGTTATCTGATTCATAAGAGTGGAATGAGTTTTGAACATGCTTTTGTACTTTTTTTCGACTTTAAGCTAAAATATAAAGAATAAAAAACAATAATTACGTCTGAAAAAAAAACAGTATTTTAATTTATTATTGTTATAAGGATTGCAATTTTTTTACACTTTTATTTTCAAATAAGATGACTCGTTCACTGTAACCGAATACCACAAATCTAAAAGTTTTTGTGCTAGTAATGTTCCATTGTCAAAGGTGCAGATTTTCTAATATTTTTTTACAGTGTTTATCATATTGTGTAAATCAAATTTGAAAACGGCTAGAAAATTAATAAATAAGACATATTTAATATTTTTAAAAGCTTTAATATCAGCGTATTATTAGTAAATATTATATGTAAGTGGGAAATATCAATTTTAATTTTCAAATGAAAAACAATTTACACAAAATTCATCTAGAATATTGAAAATAATTAACTCAATAAGAGTATTTTTTATTGAACACTATACTTCATTAATTAAAAATTCAATTGCTATAACTAATCAAATTGTATCCAAAAACCTCTATTGATTTTTGGATCGGTATGAATAACAATGAAGTTTCCTTGATTAATATTTCATACGCTACTCTCTTTTACTTGAAAAGCACCATTGGAGTATTTTTCATCAATAAAACGTTAGGACTGGAGTCATATTATACAATGGCTATTGATTCTCAAAATACAAACAGTAAGAAGAACGTATTATGATTACCATAATTAGTTTCTTTAATAACTCTTACAATAATTTTGATGGTTAAATTCAAATTTTGATATAGAGCAGGTAGGTTAATTTTAGAATCGTGATATAAACTATACATACACAATTCTTTGTAAGCTTGCAATTAACGAATTGATTTTACATTGCAGGTCATGTTGCTAAGTCATTTGAAAAATATGTAGGAATATGAAAGGATACACAAATATTCTTAACCCTTCCGTGTTCATGGTGGAACAATGACTTACTTTGGCCTTTAAGTCTTTAAATTATCTGTGAAATAAGTCATACGAAAAGTTGAAAATTTTGTTTTTTGTAAATAAAATAGTACTACATATAATTGAAAATTAAAAATACATTATGGTTTACGTCTTCTTTGCATAATTAATCATAATTTGAAAACCTCGTCAATTTACCATCGAAAAATACCAAAATTATAGTATAGAAAAATTAATACAGTATAGTAACAATCCGAGATGCATGACGTACCTATGCAACAGTTTTGTTTCAAATGGAACCAAGAGCTTGAGCTTGTTCTGCTATGAAGAATTTTGATTCTTGCGTCTTTCATTAATTTCGCATAGTTTGATATTTATTTCAGGTTTTACACATAAAATAAGAGGTAAAATAATCACTTAATACTAAATAAAATCATATTTCACTTTTTGAAGTTGTCATTTCGCTTTATGCGTTTTGTGAGTATGACTTTGATTCCGGAGCTGATGATGATGAGGATGTCTCTCAGGTACACACAAACAAGCTGGGGCTTCTTAGTCCAATTCACTTTATTTCAGTTAGTAGTTTGCAATTTAAAATACAAAAAAAACACAGTTTAAAATTACACTACTTGAATTTAAAAAAAAATTAAGCCCTTGAAAAAATTGGTACCCAGAGTGCTATGGGTTAATATTTCGAGTCAACCCAGAGCGACGGCTTTAATAAGTTAGCGTACGCACGACCGGCGCTTACGTCCTTGCCTCTGTGCTGTCGGTGGTTCACTGACAAAAAATTCTATCCGCGCTCTCCCAAGGGCTTGGAATGTGTCCTACGAAAATTCTTGCCGCTTTCTAAAAATTCATCTGACGTTGCCAAAAACTGATGACGTTGACACATTTCTTTACGTCCAAGAGATGACCAGATGAAAGTTCTGGGCACTATTTACACTGAACAATAATGGGTCGTGTCAGTCTCACCACCTTTTGTGCATATTCATATCCACATTCAAAATCATCAAACTCATAATGTCTTGTGGCGTCTACGAGTTTCTCCAGTTCTGAACGCTGATTCATTTTCCACTGTTTTTCTAGCAACATATGCTCGTGGCAGACTCTCGCGAGTTCCTCCCTGTCTTCATTGGGAAAGAACTGATTAGTCATGTATTCCTTCTCGAGCATAAACATAAATACTCTCTGGCTTTCATGTTGCCGTTTAGTCTTTAGCTCTCTCTTACCGCGATCCAGACGACTCCGGACGTCGAAACTTTAAAGTAGCAAGACTTTGAAACACTCCCAATTATTCGGCTTCTCACGGAGTGATGCTTACATGCCTCCGCGTCTCTCTCTAAGGTTTCCACCATGTGTTTCGCCCAGGATGATATGGGCATCCTGATGAGTGTATATTCTTATTTGCAAAGCCTCAATAACTCCGTGGGGTCTAATTCCAATCCTCCGACATAACTCAGCCCAGGTACAAGCTTGAATTTCAACTTGCGGTCATCATTTACGGAGGCTCATTTTCGTATATCCGGTCACTGTATGACTCAAATCAACCCGGCATGTAGTAGGGCACTTCCACGTACTTGCGGTTAATATATGGTTTGAATTGACCCGGCCTGTAGGGGGGCTCGTCCACGTATATCCGTTTGTTGTGCGTGTCGAGCATGTAGCGGGGTCCGTTACAAATTCTCCGATTTCTTTTCCAGCCGGATTTCTTCGGTGGGTAGCGCTGGTCCTCCTCGCGTCTTCCATATTTGTTCGAGGTGCATGGGTTGTAATACATTTTGGTTGGTAAATTTAAATTCAAAGGTTGTTAGGCGCCACTGGGATTTAAGCCTGGACTAACTGAAATAATTCCGGCTAGCGTCTCAGGGCGTGTTGTCCCGAGGTTGTCGAACCTCGACGGCCCTACGTTGGGCGCCATTTGTGAGTAGGACTTTGATTCCGGAACTGATGATGATGAAGATGTCTCTCAGGTACACACAAACAATCTGAGGTTTCTTAGTCTAATTCACTTTATTTCAGTGAGTAGTTTACAATTTAAAATACAAAAAATACAAAAAAAACACACAGTTTAAAATATATAAGTTGAATTAAAAAAAATTAAGCCCGCGAAAAAATTGGTACCCAGAGTGCTATGGGTTAATATTTTGAGTCGCCCCAGAGCGATGGCTTGTTTAGGTTAGTGTACGCGCGGCTGGCGCGTACGTTCTTGCCTCTTTGCTGTCGGCGGTTCACTGACAAAAAAATTCTACCCGCACTCTCCCAAGGGTTTGGAATGTGAACTTATGAAGATTCTTGCCGCTTTCTAAAAATTCAGCCGACGTTTCCAAAAACTGATGCGCTTGACAAATTTCATTGCGTACAACAGATGACCCAATGAAAGTTCTGGGCACGATTTACACTGAATAATAATGGGTCGTGTCAGTTTATATGACAAAACCCACACGGTAACGAAATGTGACTATTTTTTTGTATCATGATAACTTTAACGTCTGAAACACCTTTGATTCCACTGTTCTCTGCAGATTGTATTTTACAATGGTTTGACGTAACAAGATATAGGAATAGGAATGTCTAAAAAAATTTAAAATCGTTCTCTTTGTTTATGTGCAAGAACTTTCACGATGTCAAAAATATTCCATTTGAATTTTCATCTTGATCTTTAATATAGAACATATAGCAAGCATGGAATCACAGTGTTTCCCTCAGTTTGCCAAAGTAGCCAGTAGCTTATTCATAGAGATTCCTACAGATCATCAGTGTAGCAGCTTTGTATGGTGAGTCAAGGTGTGACGTCGTTACTTGAGGCACGTTATGCACTATTATAGTGGTTGTCGCCAGTAACCGGTAGACCCCCTGCCGGAGTATTGTGAGATTTACAGCGGCACCATGCCACCTCATTTGAAAACTATCGATTTTATGTCTTACTTAATTTATTCGCAGGACAGTATTGTTATCGAAGATCATTTTTTATCAAAAGTGTTGACTTTCAAAAAGAATAATAGCAGATCTTGTAAGCTCTTACAAGTTCATACAAATATCGACATTTTTATGAAAACCAGGAATCAAACCAATATTTTAGACATCTTGAACAAAGTTACGTCTATAAAGCTTACATTTTGAAGTTTTACTCCAATTATAATATTTGGAAAGAAAATATTTAATTTTTCATTACAATTGTTTTTATATATTTCTTTGAATTTTACATTTCCTTTTAAAATACTAAAAATCAAATAAAATTAAAATTTAATACGAAAAAAATTGTAATGCTTGGAGTGTCTTTTTTGTCGCTACTCTTATCCTCTCTAAGACAACATCCAACTTTCGATGCAATCTACTTAAAAGGAATTTTATGTTTCCTAAGCCGGGATAAAGTCACATCTTCAAAAAAGATTCTTTTTGTTGATTGCTTAAAAACGACTGCGGTTTTGGTTGGCAAAAGTTCTCTTGACAATAGAACAATAACTGTTTTGTTGAAGGAAAAATAAGCGATGAAACTTTTTAGTTTATAACAATTTAAATATCTAACTGTTATTTTTTTTAAATGTATCGTTGTTATATGCGCTTGGTTTGAAGTATAAATTATGCAGACTGATGATTGCATTAACTTTAAATATAGATATGACATTTCGAATTCAACATAATAAATTCTCTATTTTAACATGATAAAAAAAACTTCTTCGACATACTTATATTTCACACACAACTGAAATATATTGGAGATATACTCATTTTATTGCAGGGCTTAAACAAATGTGAAAAATGAAATAATTACATGAAATTCTACAATAATGTAAATTGATATATGACCTGTGTAAAATTTTATTTTAGTTAAAACTATTTTTTTTAGTCAAACTTACATTAGGAATCTATTTAAAGTTATCGAAAAAATGATAACATTACACACATAAAAATGTAATATATTATGTGATATGCATTATTTTGAGCTACTAACCTCATGCTTGAACGACTTTTTATTGAAATTAGTTGTTTGATTTAAAAATAGTTATTTATAATTTACATACATAATATAAATAAAGCCATTATATATATAAATAATTTTACTTCAATATTTCATAAAAACAAACGAATATATTACCAATAATTAGTTATGTATTAAGGGCGTTTTTTTCTTCAAAGTTCGGAAAAATACCCTGTCCAATTTGAAATGAAAGTTTAACATGGGTCTTAATGGAATAAAAAAAGAGAAGATAAAAGCTTATTTCTCCACGGGAAGTTGCGTAACTCTCAAATAAAAAAATGTTTTTTGGAAATGCAATAAGTAAAGTTAAATGAGATCCGCACTTTGCTTTTGCTCCAGCAATCGTCCATTTGGCTATAACTTTTACGCTAATCGAGGGATGTTAACAAAAAACGACGTTCCTTTTAAAGCACCCTCTAAAAGAAGCCGATTCTTGGATGATCCTTGCACTTTACTTCAAAAACAGTCACCACTGAGAAAAGTACTTAACCATTTCACGGCAGAATAAAGTCTAATGGATTAATAACTTGTTGACAAACTTATTTTTAATCAGACTATTTAGGAATGAAACATGCATATTGATTAATTTTCAATAGCTAGATTACACACATACAATTAGACGAAAAATGATGTTGATGCAAATTATATGTCATATAGTACAATATTCATTAGTAACATCAATACTTTATGGTTAAATTCAAAAGGAAAATCTTTCCAATATTGTCATAGATCGATTGTATTTGTATAGATCGAGAATAATATCCGAGACTATCTTTAGCATATATAGGTATATCATATATTTTCGCATGCAGTCTACAAATTTACTTATGTTCTGATCAGTTACTTATATTAAAGTACTCGTAATCATCATTTAACTTGGCAGCAAAGTAAACAAACTTCAGATAATAACAATGGCTAGATCAGCATAAAATGATTCATAAGTAAGAATTTGTGCAAACGGTACTTTTGTTTGCTTAAAACAGGAGGGTATTGAATTAAACGTTACAATTATCAAAAATAAAATAAACACGTTTTGCTGTCTCATATACGCTCTACGATTATACGGTTTTACTTGCTCTTATCTCGCTTTGCGTATTATAACCTCAGGTAGGGGTGAATATAAATTTATTATGTAACGATGGCATGGGGTTATTGCACATTAGCATCGGTACCATTAACCGACATCAATTTCGACGCCAGTGCCAATGTGAGCCTATGCCTTGTCGACTGTCGGTCTGTCTGGCATCGTAGCGAGTGGGCGCGAAAAACTTTCGTTTCATTGTAATTTAATTCGGTGTTTTCCATCTTATCTCAGTTCATTTATCTTAACAGCCCCACCCCGTGCCAGCGGGAGCGGTTTCAATTAACTCTGATGATGCGCTTTGAGAACCAAAGCACCGGATCGAAGCTTACGACAACGAAGGATTTTAACCTCGCACGCTAGGTACGCTACCAAGAATTACACGAGTAAGCTTCTTTTTAATGCATAATCAAAATCATTATCAGTTTTTGTCAGACCTTGCAGAACGTTTTAAGGCGTGTTGAAAGCATGTCTAAATAAAATAACCTTTGTATATTTGTATTAATGACTAAAACAGAACACAATTAACTTTTTCCCATTTCCGCTTGCAACGTCGCTACATACTAGTGGAGAATCTTAACAAAAGTTTTTTTAAATTATAATTGATTGTCATTCACTTTACATTTCTTCAGTGTGAGGTAGGATAAGTGTGTGATAAGAAAAATAATCTTTTATTGTTATCGCTACTCACCATTTCACTGAAGATTGGGTATGATTTGGGGAGATGAAAACTTACATAAATTGAAAGGAATTCTAGATGTTTTTCATTCGGAGCTTCACGACCAAAAAAACCGAACATGAAGAACGAAATGCGACAACATGAATCACTTGACTGCGGGACTGGTATCCAATAAGTTTATAGACACTAATGTAAATTTCATCTAGAAATTTAATTAAGTCAATGAAAATAATCATTTTTATACTACACATAAACATTGTAAATTAATGAATTTATAGTAAATTGAAATTTTACACAAGCTTTTAGACTTTCACGAATTTTACATATATTATGTAGAAACATTGATTTTGGGAACACACTATGTGTCACATAAGATTCCCATCAATCATATATCAATGTTTTATTACAACACTCAAGTTTTATACTGAGCTTTTTGTGTATATTTGAATATAAAGGTTACAAGCAGAAATATAAAACCTATTTTCATAATTTTTTGTAATGTCAGTTCATCACATAAAATACTTTTAATAAGATTTAAACTGTCACGTCTTCATAAAAAAGCATTATGTTTAAAAAAATAAAACATAGTTTTGTTGTACTAATTCCACATTTTTGTTTTAAATTATTATTTTAAAAACATTTGGAATTAGTAAAAAAAATGTGTTTAATTTAAAGCCTAAAAAGACGCTCCTATTTCATTGTATTCTTTTATTACTAGGCTGAATTAAGGATAACATTGAATCTACGAAGATTTTATGAAATTGTCAGGCACTCGAGCGCACGAATGGACTCAAATTGACAATGCCGATGGAAATGCCGAAAGGTGAAACTCGTGTCGTTAGTGACAAAATCCATAGTAGTGTACACTATCTCAATAATTCAAATTTGATATTGAAATTCCATCAAGCACCCTCAGTCGATGTCTTAAATTGTTAGTTGTTTTGACATTGATTGAAGGAGCTGTATGGGTTTTTATTTTATTCAAATATAATATTTATTGCTAAATTTATATTTGGAGTTTCACTTACATAAAACTGTAATAAATGACATTCTTCAATATTTTATCACACATTGGTAAAATTGTTACTAAAGTATCTCTAAAAAGACCCTGTATTTTCCCTACTCTAATCATGTTTCTAGCAAATAAAACGAATTTAATGCCATGACGAAGACAGACAATATAATACTTCATCCGATTGAAAACAGCAGGAAAACAGGTAGGTGGTAGATTAGTAATAACGTTTTCAAATTATTCCATATCTGGAAAATGAGGTATACACGGGAAGACTGTATCTTATCTAAAAGCAGCACAATTTGTGCCGCTGAAGTTCGTTTAATATGCCTTCTTAAAATTGATATTCAAAGGGAAATGGTGTAAAACGGAGTCCAAAATAAAATCGAATAAACCTATCATATCGGTTAATTTTATTGATTTGTAAAAGAATATCCGGACATATTTGGCTTCATTATTTTTGTTCAATGAATATATTTAAAAAAGTGGGACACGTCTTAAAATAAGAAACTGAAAATAGTTTAGGATTATTGAATTTGACATTTAATTTTTTGTGACTGTTTCGCATTATAAAGATGTTGCGCAATTGCTCTAGCTGATTGACCACTGGACGTCAGAAAATCAAATTGGCCTTTGCAATCATGTGGTAAGAGCTGACACTTCAGTGATCAGATAGGTCTGAGTTCAAGTTCCGGCAATATCAATATCAATTTTTTTCAATCTAATATTTGAGATATCTAACATGGGTGTTGGTAATGTCTATTTACATTGGCTTGATCTCAAGTGACATTAACAAATTTGACACATGTCATTGAAAAAATTAAACTATCAAAAAAATATGGATCATTCAATTATTTCGCATGTTCTTTCTCTGAGAGCTTTATGTCACTCGAGATCAATTCGAGGAGAAAAGACATCATCAACACCCATGCCTCAGATCTCAAACTTTAAATTGTCAATATCTAAACTTTATATTGACTTTACCTGGACTTGAGCTTAGACCTATCTGATTGCTAGGGTAAAGTTCTACCTCTTGACATAATAGGCCAACATTGTCACTAAGACAGATGGTGGCACCGAGAGTAGAAGAATGATATTGTTTTATTTTTGTTAAAAGGTGTAAAATAAATGTTACATTAAACAAAAGGTCTACTTAATTATGGTTTGCACATACAGATAACAATAGTGGCTACACAATTTTGTTAGGGTTGGTTGCCTTTATTACGCGATAGCGTATTTTTTAGTTCTGCAGTGTAGTGGATTGTGTTTAAGTATATAGTTTGTTTGGACGTCATGCTGGTCACGTTTCTAGAACCATGCTACGATTGTTCAAGTAGAATACATTAAAGAGAGAATTTTTGTATCGTATCACGAATAAATATTGCTTTTGTAGTAAATTCGATAAATTGAGTTACCGTTGAATGCGATAAAAGAAAACTGGTTTGTTATTCGATTCAAGTCACAAAATCTACATTTTTTGAATTATTCGATGAATAGGCAATTTCTGTAAATTAATGTTGAATTATGTATGTATACAACCCTGTTTCTTAAGTTATTTTTACACGTCTCTTCACAGCAAATACCAATACAATATATATTTTGTATATTAAGGAGAACTTAGTACAAATTGTAGCCATAAATACAACGCACACCTTTCGTGAAACATTTATTTCTGTGTGGTATTTAATTAAAGTTTTTAGGTGACTACATCATTGAGTGTCAATTTTTTTCTTTATTCGTAATTACTATTAACCCCAAGATTTAAAATCATGAGTTTAAAGTTAAATTACACATTTTTTTAAATTTAATGCTCTTATTATCAAACCATATCAAACCAAACTAGTGAATTTCGATTAATTATATTTTTTTTATCAATCTATTGAGATGTTTTATAGACTTTAGACTTTATCTAATAGTATTAACAATATTATGTTCATCTTACATACAAACTGTTTTATTCCTCACATCACAACATAAGAGCATGGAATCATTGAAACCTCCAATATTTCATTCGACAGAAAAGAAACGTGAGTACCGATTTTTACGATTCCCATCCAATTTCATGTCGGTCTACCTGTTAGCGAATTGTTATACAGGGTAATAAAACCAAAATCCAATAAAAGACCAAAGAAAATTCTTCGTTCTTTTGAAATCCAATTGGTTGGCTTTCAAAACCGGAGAAACTATCTTTTTAAATTTAATTGTTTCTGCGAATTTACTGGAATTGTTATATCTTCCAAATAACGTAATTTTCCATTTAAACAAATGAAATCACATCAAAAATATTAATCGTATATTAATTAACTTTCACATAATTAAAATTTATACGAGGTCGTTCAAGGTTTAAGTTTTAATATCAGATAATTTTTTCGTAGGTATACTAAAATATTACAAGCGATAACATTCAACATGGTAGTCATGTTCATTATCATGGGCTTCGAATCTAAGAATGGGTTTTGGTTTTCTTTAGTCACTTATATTTATAAGTTAAAGAGTTTTACGTTTGGTGGCCATAATATGCTCCGAGTGGGAAGAGGAAATGGTTAGAAAAACAAGTATATCTATGGAAATTTATTAGTACTTCTTAATTTTTGAAATATGATTTATTCATTGGAAGACTCAAACTATAGTATAAGAATTGAAAAATGATACACATAGTTAATTTAATTTTCCTATTCTTTACCATGTCCTACCCTGATTTAGAGAAACATAACAGAATTCGTTATTCGAGAACTAATACAGATTTGTCATAACTATATCAATGTTTTTGAATTCAGCACCGTTTTTAAATAACCTTATGTTGCCGCTCAAGAAAGATTCCCGTAAATCTAAATGGTGAATCGTCAACATTATCTTAATCAATCAACGGCGATTCTCTGATAGTTTAACAATTCTCTAGATCTTGCGTCGTCATACGTTTGAAAATAATTCTCGATGTACTGAAAATTCTCGTAGCTTATCTTCGGCTGCAGTATGAGAATTAAATACATTTTTATAATACTTGAATCAAAAAACAGATAAATTGTAGTTGATGTATAATTATTCCAGATGAAAAAATGTATTCATTATTAATTAATGTCTGAAAACATGATTTGAATATGGTAACAATTGATTCAATATAACATAAAAATATTACATGGCATAGTTTTAAAAACTAGCGAGTATTTAATTTTACTGAAATATGTTTTTTGTAAAAATACTGTGTAAAATAATTTATGGAAATTTTTGACAAGTTCTGCGATACCATTCGTAAGACTGAACACGAACACAATAAAACCGTTAATTATTTTCAAGAAAAAAAGAAAATGCAGCTTTTTATTAAGCCCGAGCAATAAAAAGTTTTCATTGCAAGTGAAAAAAAGACACGAAAAAGTGCAGCGTAAATTGAAAATCTTGGTAGCTATAACAATAAAACCTTAAACAAAAAAGTTGTAAATATACAATGTTTTATTATTTATGATACAAGGTGCATAAACAGTGTATCAATTTATGACGTAGAATCATATCGTCCATTTCTATCCATTCGTCATCAGCCATCGAATACAGAAAAAGATTGTGATCTTCATTTTTCGCGTTCTTGATGACATAAATAATCTAATTCATTATTGAAAATATACACATATTTATGTAAAATTATATGTTATAATGTATTTTGTTTTTACTAATTACTATGGCCGAGTGCTAAAGCTTTAATGGACTCGTATCAGACGCGTCAGAAAATGAAAATTTACTTAGTAACAATGCAATAATAAATTTTTTTAAGCGTAACTAAAAATTAATATCCAAAAGCATGGTTGTTTTTGAGGGTTTGAACTGTTTTTAACTCTGTTTTGACGGAAATATTGAACCTCTGGTCTTCTTATATCGTTAAAAGCTACCGATTAAATATTCAATAAGAAGTCCATTTGCACTACACTAAAAGATATATTTAAAAATCCCAAGTGAAAATCTATTCACACACATAAACTGTACCGAAATAGAAATTTTATTTGTTCCGAGACAAACCTTTGAAATTTTTTTATAATACTTTTCAACTCAATATCATAACAATTATACATGAATAATAACCTTTTTATCGTTTTTTTGCGATTTTATTTGATAAGGACTATTTACGCTGATAATTGTACCGGCCACTGTTTGGCTGGCTGGTTCTGTCCACCCAGGTCTCCAGCGCAAAAGATTTGTGGCAACGGTTCCATTCCATTAAATCTGTTTATGGTCACCCCGCGTGACATTTCGCAATAAATACGAGCCTACACAAACCCGACAACATATCGAATTATTGTACTAAAGTGAAGCAAGTGACATTTTCTACATCGCAAATATTCTTATATTTCACATATGTAATATTTATCACATCGTATTTACTGTTATTTTTGACTATTGAAAATAAATAAAGTATCGGTCAAAGTGAATATTCCATAAGTTTTGTCACTCACGAACCGGGATTTGCCTTTCAAAATCTTCAAGTACATGGATGAACCTTTATTATTTTCCTTAATTCACCTTATATAGTATATAAGCTATTTACTATCCGTCAGTTTGAGTTCATCCATGTTACGCTAATATCACAAATCGTTTTATAAGACACATAATTATTCTTAATAATTTTACAAAAATGTAGTTTTACGTTATCTTTAATTTACTTGAAGTAAAAGTATCATGCCTCCTCTTCGTAACAAACAGTCGATATTTGTTTTTAGAAATAGTGAAAATAGTTTACCGGTCGGTAACCATTTTAGAATATATTACAAGAAACTGAAATTTCTCATCTACGAAAAAACGAGATTCATTTCACAAATGACATTTTTTTAATATTCGATGTTTGAAAGTGAAAAACCACTGAAAAAAAAATGAAATGTTTTTTATTTTTTCAAAGTAAAAATACGAATCGTTCATAGCATTTTTACAGGAAATTAATGAAAAAATTAAAGTTATTCTTAAAATAAAAATTCAATATTATATTGGTTACATAATTTTTGGAATAGTGCATATGAATGCAATGATATAATGTTAAAAAAATGTATGAAATGCTTCGTTAAAATCGTCATCTTTGGTTTATATTTTTTTTTTTTATAGTGTTATTTTCAGATAGAAAAATAATGAGTTTTTTTCTAATTTAAAGAGTTATTTCATATTCACCGATAACGTTATCATTTTATACGATTCAAATTAACAAAAATGTCATAATATATAAAAATATATATATGTCGATGCATAGTAGCATATGTTATAAAATAAAATTTACTTCTTAATGTAATTAATTTTTTAATAAGTGCGACATAGTAGAAAAAATAAAATTTCAATAGAGTATAGTTTGGAGTCATTTTGTTGTTAGAATAAAGCTATGTTACTCTGCACGTGACGTAGTGGTTACTGGGCTAAAAACACACAAAACTTTACTCGCCCGATTAGTGGATTTGATATATTATTAAAAGGGCTATTATATATTTGTACGCAACGAGGTCAACACTGGTATTATTTTGATCTTCATCGAATATAACAATGAAATATTGTTTTAAGGCCCATATGTACTGTAATTCAACCGATATGTAGGTGATGCTTATACATTCAGTTCATTTATATGAATACTGTATGTATGTGCATAACATGCACATACATATATATGCATATGCATATAAATGAACATGCAATAAATAAAAATATTTATAAATCGCTTCTTACGATTTGTTAGACCAAGCAACGAAACAAAAGCTTTGCTCTAGCTGATCACAGGAATCCACTTCAATCAGGACAAGTGGCTGTAATTCCCCAGGTAGACTCGAAGCTTCTCTTTTTCCAAGATCGTCGTAATGCATTATATAATTGTTACATTATCTAACTATAACAACCTCTTTTTACGCAGAATACAACGATTTAAGACTTAATTCCAATAATAATCTATTGTGCCGGGTAGCAGCATCATCCAATCGTGATTTTGGTCGAAAATAAATAATATTTGCAGTATAATATTCGACCACAATATTTTACAATACAAAAGTATGTCGTTGTAATTTGTTACGTAATTAATTTTAACGGAAACGTTTAAATATATATTATTACACTTATAGATTGTTAACATAGAGAAATTAAATAAGTCTCTTCACAGTACATATAAACGAATAAACTGTCAAATATTTTCGACAGCTTCTTTGGTATCACGCCATTTATTTATCATGTGGATTTTATGTGATTTTTGAGAAAGACGTGAATAAATTGATAATTCTACATGCAAGTTTTTTTATGAAATCTTACAGATGTTTAATCATCGTTGATATTTATCGCATTAGCGGACTGATTCAGAGTTAGGTAACAGTTTCTTTAAATTAAATTTTGGACTATACTCTTCCGTATAAAAAAATGTTGTATTCAGTATACTTTTGAACTGCTTTGTGTTTATGGACCACATTTTGAATACGGTGCGATGGTTGGACTTTGCTTAGCCAGATTAATCCATCTCCACTGTTATCCCACATGCTGTAAATCAACGTAAGGATGCAGGAAGCCGTACACCCCAGCGATATACGTTATACGGGAAAAACAATTTACGTGTTATCACACGTCGGGGTAGAATATTAAAAACAAAATAACGACATAAAGTCGACACGGGTGTGTAAAATTGTCCGAAATTAAAAACGTATATTCCATATCGTTGAGTCTGTTTAATTTTTAAATACTACTGTTCATACGAATTGTAATATGATAGCTTTTGAAATAAATACATTTTAAGCACTGTTTAGTGTAACTTGGTTTCTAATGTTAAGTTTTATGATAATCGTTTGTTATTCTTTATGGATTTTGAAACAATAAAGCAATTTAATAATATACATTATTGTCAATTTTTAATCGTTGTTTGAAGGTTTCACGCAAATACACAACACAATGTTATTTGTATTGCGTAATAAAGTAACTGTTATATTTATGAATATTATTAGCATTTGGTAATTTTTATTTTTGTGAATATTTTTATCACGTTAAGGTATAAATTTCTGTCTGTGGGTAAAACCAACATCAATATAATTATAGAAATACAAATATATCCCAGATTACTTAAAACGTTTTTTTAAAGCAGTTGCCGTCTAGTAAAAATATATAATTAATAAAATAGAAGTGTAATTTAATGTGTTTCTCCCTCACGTCATATCGTATTCTATTTAAAGCAAAAGCCGTTTAGCGCATTTTGGAAAAGTGACGGCAGTTACCTTCCTGGCAATTCATATTAGATCCTGAAGATGCCATGGAGTATATAGCAGTCATCGTTCAGGGAACACAAATAAAATTCCAATATGTCCTAATATTAGACATAGTTTGCTCCTTTTACTTCTCAACTTATTTAATTGAGTTTTTCTCCAAAGTCAAAGGCCAATAATGTGTTACATACTTTCTTTATTGATAAGTCATGTAGTATTCTAATAGTTGACCGATTCTATTAAATGATGTAATAATGAGATATTCAATTAATTCGCAATATTAGGATTGAGTATGAATTTTAAAAAAATGGTATATTTGGTCTTAGATCCTTGCTCTGGAGTGTCTTGTCCGGAGCCAGAAGTTTGTCAGCTGGATCAGTCAAGAGCTCCTGTATGCCGTTGTGCTGAACCATGCCCACTTGAATTTACGCCAGTTTGTGGTTCAGATGGTAAGACTTACACCAACGAATGTCAGGCAAGGCGAGAAGCATGTCGCAGTCGAAGGCAGCTAAGGATCATTTATCGGGGACAGTGCAGTTCAGGTGAGAAAAGAAACACGATGCAGAGAAGAAAAAGTTCATTGAATTGAAAGATGAAAAACGTTTTGTATTTATGGGTTGTAATGACAGATAAAAATATTTTATATATTGTAACAAAAACTACGAAAGAGATTCATTCGAATAGAGTAAAATATCTTTAGATTAATTTAATGAAAAATATATTTCTATGTATGAATTTGCTAAAATGCATTTACATTTATTTTAACAAGGAGTGAATCCGTGCGAGAGCATAAAATGTATACCGGGAGAAGAGTGCTCAATCAACAAATTCGGCATTGCGAAATGTGAATGCGGCTCAGATTGCGAGCCTGTGATGAGACCTGTCTGTTCTGTCGACGGAAGAACATTTTCATCAGAATGCGACCTCAGGAGAGCTGCTTGTCAATCAAAGATGCCGATAGAGATTGCACATCCTGGTGTTTGTGGTAATTATATCATTATTATTTTAAGTATTTTAGCACTTAAGTTAGCATTTCTGTGAAAGTTTTGCTTTGGATCAGAAGCATTTAACTAACGGATTGCTTCATCAATATCATTCGTACAACTTGTCTTAGACTAAACATATCAATAATAGTAGATTTATAACACTATGTGATATATGTATATGTGTATATATATATATCTATAAATCTACAAATCTACTACGTCAACTTAGAATGGAACTTCTTCACAGAAGTTGTTTTGCAAAGACTAGTTCAGTCATTAAATCTCTTTTTTTTTCGGAGAAGGTATTGTTAGAAGAATGGGGCTTGGAATGGATTATTAGTTAGATAATTGCTCTCTCTACGCACTATTTTATGGATTGGATGAGTGAGAGGGAATGTATCCATTACAAATATCAATGCTTTTGAACACAAATCCATAAATCGATAAATTAATGAATGTTTTCGTTCAGAGCATACAACTCGTGACTATCGCAACTGAATATATCGTACGACCACTGAACTACAAGACCGGTTGATCAATTTTCATAAATAATTAATCAATGATTTCACAGTATTTACAATTACATCGCAATGATAAAATGAAACGTCAGCCACCATCAGAGTAAAGAGGCAATATGCGACTATTGTGTATATGGGAAACAATCATTAATACTTGTCTGTTAAAGACAGCGAATTGGCGGTAAAATTGGTGGCACACTTTTCTATTGTTTCCAACGACTCTCAGCCAAAATTCCATTGTTGGTTTATTTGTCTCAAAAAAGCTTTTCTTATGAAACTACCAAGGTGACAAATGTCAGTAATTTGTCTATAAAAATGTGCATTGCGTTATTTATTATTTTTAGTCAATTATACTTTTCAAAACAATTTAACGTATTTTTTATTTATTAAAGTATGAAACTTACCAAGTTGACAAATGTCAGTAATTTGTCTATAAAAATTTAAGATATAATTTAATTGATGGAATTATTTATTATTTTTAGTCAATTATACTTTTCATTCGAATTTAACGAATTTCACTAAATGTGGAATGATTATATATATTTACCCGAATTACATCCCGTCAAAACCCACATTTCTAAAGAAGTTGAAAAGCGGCAACCGCCTTCGGCAATCGCCACTCTGGTAATATGGTGTTTACGTGTGGCTCTCAGACGTATAATGTATTTCCTCGTAAATGATATTTGTCGCATTTGTATCTTCGTTAGAAACTGTTTACTGTCTTAAGGCTAAAAGTCATTATCATCAAATCAAGACATTCTTGATTAATTACATTGAGAGAGTTAAATTTCAATCGATATATATATAATTTGCAATAGCAAAATATCTAATTCATTGTTTGTTTTCAGTCATAAACCATAACGTAAATAAAATAGGGAGGAAAAAGCTTCAGAATCTGAGCTAAAGACATCTTTTAAAGTGTAAATGTTATAAATTGTATTTTTTAAAACATTCTTGAAATTATAATTTAATTAATTCAATTAATTGAGATTATTTAGATGTCAGTTCGAGTTCATTCGTTTGCTCCAATGCCTGACGATGCCGGAAATGGAAACCCGGGTCGTTAGTGACAAAATACATGGAAGTGTACAAAATCTCAATAACTCAAATTTGATTCTTGAAATTGGTTAAATCTAGCTAGCTAAGACGCGTTAGTTGATTACGGTATTCCTTAACTTAATTTTCGCCAACCTTCTTTTATAATATGGATAGGGTGCCAGTGTTATGCTTAAGCTGTGAAACATTTATTTTACAAAAAAAAAAATTGTCTACATAAGTCACAGAATTTGAATCAATTTATTCACCCCAAAATGGAACCATCAACGTCAGTTAATATGTTGCTAATAGATCTTTTCGAACAGAATATGAAATTAATTTTCATTAAAGGTATATTATTGAAGATACATACAAACTTCACCTTATGACTAAGCTTTTTTATTGAATTCATAGGCGAACGGAGTCCTTGTCAGGGACGAGCCTGTCAGTGGGGAGCTTCTTGCGTAGAGCGGAGCGGTCAAGCGCGCTGCGAATGTCCACAGTGCCCGGCTGAATTCGACCCTGTTTGCGGATCTGATGGTATTTCATATGGAAACGAATGTAAACTTCGTCATGAAGCGTGCAAATATAAAAGAGAAGTCACCGTGTTATACAAAGGGCCTTGCAGTAAGCTTTTTTCAGAACTATTTTTGTAGTCCATATTTGTATCCTTTGAATGGTAATAAATTGAGCGTAGTAATCCAGAAAGCAAAAACTTTTGGGAAAAAACAAGATGTCGTGCTATGTACACTTTGTCATGTTGGTTCTATTTTCTACATAAATCAGCCAGTATACTTTCATACAGAAACATTCTATAAATGTAATTTAAGACATCGACTGAGGGTGCTTGATGGAATTTCAATTACAAATTTGGATTATTGAGATTTTGTACACTTTCATGTATTTTGTCACTAACGACCCTGGTTTCGCCTTTCAGCATCTTCAGGCACTCGTGCACTCGAATGCCTGAAGATGCCGAAAATACATGGAAGTGTACAAAATCTCAATAATCCAAATTTGATTATTCCATAAATCGTTTACGAAAATTTTATAGAACGCTGAATACACTACATATGATTTGGAAAAAGCAACCACACTACTTTAAAATCATTTATAACGGAAATAAATACTCCACAAAAAATAGTCATTGTCACTTGTACTGTTAAAATATTTACACAAATATTTCGTACACGAAACACAAAAGTGTTTATAGATCTTTTAAGTGTTCTGTGTTGACTTGGCTTTCTGCATAACTACACTTAATCTATTCTCGTCACTATTAAAACATTTTTGGATGAAAGGTATTCTTTATATAATATTATGTCTAAAAGTCTTTTAATACATCAGAAAACCATTTTCAATAATATAAAATTTTGTCGTCATTCGTGCTCATTAAGACCTGACGTCAAGGAAAGGTAAACCCTAGTTCATTAGTGATTAAAAATTCAAATTTGATTTTGAAGTTGAACCAAGCACCGTAGCTAATGTTTTTTATATAAATTTTAGATGGATGTGAAAACAAAAAGTGTGAGCACTACTCGGTTTGTGAGAGTGATGGAGCATCGGAAGCCAGGTGTGTTTGTCCAGAACGCTGTGAGGAAGGAACGGTAAGATAAGAGTAATCATTTGTAATTAAACTAAAACACAGCATTTTCAAAAGGCTAAGAAAAACTTTTCGATTGATTAACATTAGTACTTAACGTAATTATCTTATTACTATACATAAATGCTACCGTTATATTATGTTATACGGAGCTCATTTTGAGAACGAAAACATTTCTTTCTCTTTAAATTGAAAAGGTGAGAGATAGATGTCGTGGGCATACATCGGCCTGTATTCTGGCGTTTCAATGAACGAGATACATATTTTTTCAAATTAAATTTTAGTATTGCCATTTGTGGACAAGATAAGATAATAAAAAACTTCAATAAATTGAATATGCCCGAAGATTGTTACGGTATTTTATTTAATGTATACTCGTAGTGCTTTTAATATTTAACGAATTGTTCAATATTTTCAGTGTAGTGAAATATTGTTTTATTAACGATTCTTTTTTTTATTTTATTCGGTTATATTGAAATCTGGGCTTTTAAAAGATTAATATTAACAGAAAAGTAATACTAACGACAAAGATCTTTAAATATCGTAGCCTTACAAATATGTTTTAAATTGATATCAGCAAGGTATTATATATTCGAAACCAAATAAGTAAGATTTTCAAATGAATTGTTTTACGAGCAAAATATTATACCTATGACTGATAAATAAAAATGCGTTTTTAATGTAATAATAACTCATCAAATTCAATAATACGATGAGATATTAATTCCGTGTAGCAATCAACATTCATTGTTGTATCATTACCTATCGCCTAATATTATGCCAATCGTTGTAAGTAACTCTGCCAATATTCAATCTACACCATAATAATATGGTATGGAGTATTACCAGATCATTTCATAAAATGTTTTATTGTACTCAAATTGTGTTTAAATGAGTCTTAACGAAGAAAAATCCTTTACTGTAAAATCAAAACTACCTTTCCAAAGTAAATTAGAAATCACTTTAGGTATTATACAAGATTATTTATATTCATATTATGTATTCGCTGGCTCCTGTAGTTTAGGCATAGATGCTTTATCCTAGCAATCGGATGTGTTTGCGTACAAGTCAAAGAAAGGTCAATATCAAATAAAGAAGTTTTCAAGTTTAACATTTCAGATATTCGGGATTTGTGATGCCCTTTCTCCTCAAGTAAGCCTTGTTTGACATTTAAAATCAATAAGAGTTTTAAAAAAATCTAAATGTCTGATGTGTTGGCTGTTATTCGCTGTACTGCCAGATATTCATGACGTCCAAACAAAGTTCTATATTCATTCTGCTGTTTTAAGGGAAGCTTTTTCCGATATGAATAGAACAAATATTGTTTTGTTTTATTATTTCAATCAACAACATTAGTAATAACTTACTCCGTATAGCTTTTTGTGTGTACAATAACAAATAAAATAATTGTAAAATCAGTTAACATTTCCTATTGAAGTAAGACGTCGCTACACAATTAGCTTCTCCATTCAGTCAAAATCGATTGCAGATTGCGGTATGTGACATGATAGTTGAGCGAATCTCGGTTCACGAATTTTGATACTAAAGTATTGATTTAATATAATTATATTTAAGCCACATTTATTACCTGGTAAAAATTATGTCATTGGAATTAATTTTACAAAAATTAGCTTAAAGCCAATCGCTTAACCTAACTATCAAGAAAAGTGAGGATAGAAGGATAAGCTTAAGAAAAGACTAGTTTTAAGCTAGTCACTTTCTATAGGCCTGTTTGTATGATACGTTTTCATAGAACAATCAATGTGACAACTTTTATCATTTGACTCAAACTTAATTGCCTGATCTTAAACTTAAACGCTGATGGTCACGGTGATGGATGTTTTATTACTAGAGTTTCAATCATTTTTTTAAAATCTTGAATCTATAATATCAACAATTATATTTATAGATATCACAATTAAGTTTCTATCGTGAAAAGTAAAATCATATTTCAAATAATGATATTATAATATGCGAAAAATTGTATCTGCATTTTCATTAAATTTACATTCTGTAATTTACTACTTAAGTAAACTTATTACAATACTCTCAATTTCGGTTTTATATTAGTACTATACTGAGTTTTTTAATTGTTGTTTTATTTTGATTGAACACACAACTTGATGCACTGTCTTTTTTTGGATAATTTAGGGAACCCATATTTGTTGATTGAGTAAAAATAAGAATTTTCAAATAATTTAATGTTTACTTTTCTCTCATCAACTCATCAAAACCGGTCTTTATCATTGTAAATATTGGAAAGTAGTACAAACAACTTTTGTTTTATTTTTAAAATATAATCTCTTTAAGAATTTAAAGTTAAAACCTTAAAAATGATTATCACTTAAATAGTAACATTATACATGTTTATAACTCAATATTAAATCTGTGTGTGAAAGGAAAATGACGTTATGTCTAAAATAGCTACTTTTCAGGAGAGCCAAAACAAGATATGCGTTTTTAAGCATTTTCTGAAAAATGTAATAAGACCTTTAATGACTCTTTTTGCCCATTCTTTTGGACTTGTTTATTCGCATGGATAAACAATGTCGTGAATATATGATAATTTAAATAATTATCAAATTGAACATGTTTTTTTGACTTGTCCCTTTCTTGTTTTCATATTTTTTTCAAATTACTTTCATTCGAAACATACTATGACTTTTGACATAATGTGGGTACAAACAAATTGTGTTTTATTAAAAAATAATTTTAATGTTATTTTTCTATTTTATTAAATGTCCCAAAATTTACAAAAATATTTCGTACATCGCTTTATTAAACAGAGTACCGTGGAACTCTTGTTGAAGGGATTTTTTTATTGTTGTAGGAAAATGGTGAAGTTTGTGGATCTGACTCAAAGACTTACGTAAGCGAGTGCCAACTGAGAGCTAATGCTTGTAAGGATCAACGTCATATTAGTGTGGCATATAAAGGCGACTGCGGTAAGTTATAAATATAGTTTGTCCTACGACTTTCTTTATAAAATACATTATTCTAAAAAATACCGAAGCACTCACTTTTACAAAAATGTTTCTCAGTTAATTTTAGGTAAACTATTTTGACACACATAATTTATTTTTTATTTTTATTGTAAGTTTTTAGAAAACGTGTTTCTTTACCGAATATTTATTGATAAAAAAAAATAATGCAGGTAGTTTACTGTATTTTTGTTAATCGGTGTGGATTTTCCTCTTCAATGTGAAAAATGTAACAAAGCTCATTGAAGCCTCAGCAAAAACTGACAATTCGACGGATGCGTTTATAGAAAGCGGACAGTCGTTGCTAAGCGTTATTGAAAACGAAGCATTTTATTGCAATTAGTGGCCTTAACTGGCAGTTACCAATCGAACCAACAAGATCGTCAATAATAACCAAATACACATACGTTTAGGGTCGAATCTGTATATAAGTTTTGCAACAATTTTTGAAAAAAAGAAAATCAATTAGTTAAAAAATAAACAGTACATTATGAGATGACTATTTATATAATTCATAACCAAATGGATAGTTAATTTGGATGATAGATATCATTTTAGACTATTCAATCGAAATGTTTAATTTATTGCATTGAATAAATACATTAGTATTTCTTATGATATGAATAATGAAATGGTTGTTATCAAAACAAATCTCCCATTTTTTTGAATAACCTTCGGAAAATTGACAATGCTGAAGATATAAAGAATATCAACAAGAAGTAGAAAAATTACATAAAAAGTGTTCAAAAAAACAATTTTCTCTTCTTCTTCACACTATTACATTTCCGTTGAATTTATCACAACAAAACATCGTGAATATTGAAGATCAGTTTTTTCAAACTCAGGATCTATTCAATTCATTTTACAATAATATTTACTTCTAAAATTTTCTTAACTGAACACAGATATACCAGTTGTTTTCCAGTTATCATTTATTGATCGTTTAATTAAAAATTCATGATCAGAGAATATAATCAAAATATATGATAAATGCAGAAACAAATGTCCAATTGTTTTACTATGTTTCAGTTACTGCATAAAAATTAAATAAATTATACCATCTTTGTCACATAACAATGTATGTTATTTCTCACAAACAAAATGAAAACGTTAATGGATGTATGGTAATAAGATTTCTACTAAAAAAACAATTCTTTTTGTAACGCGAGCATGATCAGCGTGAAAAGTTTCGTTTTTCCGGTTTACGCGACGTGAATGAAAATAAAGGTCACATTGTGCATTTTCAGTCGTTGGTGTATTGTTCCACACTTTTGCGAAAATAAATATTTTATCTGGCTGCTCATCCGCGAATGTTTTTTTTTCCAAATGAACGCAACGGCGCGCCGCTGTCAAACTTTATTGTGTGCACAAATGTATTTATACACTTTTTGCCGATCATTCATTTCGCTTCATACTTTTTTTGACGATTTAGGGAGAGATATTACTTTGAAATTTATTTCCGTCTGCACACAAAACATGAATTTCTGATTTTGGTTTACTTTAATTTAGTATTCAGAATGCAGTAAATATCTAGGGATGAGAATATTAAGTTGTGAAATTGTAAAAGAATATCCCTCTGTATTCAATTTTAATTAATATTTCTGATGAACGATAGATTTTCACAAAATAATATTTATTTATTTTCAGTGACTGAGTATGAATGATCCGGGCATTTGTTGAAATCATGTTGTATATTATTACATACGGAATAACAGTTTTTGAATAATGTATTATATATTGAAATAAAGCATTTTTTAATATACATAACATTACCAATTTATTGCAGTCATATTCAGATACATATATATATATAGAACGAAATATGTCATGTATATAGAAATTTAGAATTTAAGCGCTTCATGATAATTTGTGGGATCAATGATTTGTTTTGTTGTTTACAGCTGCATGTAAAGACATAGAATGCAAGTTTGGCGCTCATTGTTCTGCTGGAGAGTGTATTTGTCCTCGAGAGTGCAGTGGATCTGATGCAGAACCGGTCTGTGCCAACACCATGGTCACCTATCCCAGCGAGTGTGAATTGCAGAGAGCTGCCTGTGAAATGATTAGCGGCCCCCCACTAAGTGTCATATTTTATGGGGATTGCCGCGAAAGATTTGCTGTTGCCGGTGGACCAAGTAAGAAAACATTTAAAAAATCCGTCAGCAACGACAAGCAGACATAATTATGTATTGATTATAATTTTTTAAAGCAAAAGCCTTCGTTTGAATAATAACTAAAATTGAATCATTTGATAATTCCAAAAACCAGAAGATTTCATTAAAATAAAAGTTAATCATTTTGTTTCTTATGAGCAACTTGATTAAAATATTTTTCGCTAGTTAAAGAAACTCAAAATTGACTTTGAATACAGCCAGAGTAATAATATTTTTCACTCAATGTAAAAAATGTAAAAACTATGAAGTATGAAAAAAATAAAATTGTACAAATGATTTCACAACAGTTATTTCCGTTTAAGTCGTCATTTTTTTCGTTATTTTATTTCATCGACTTTTAATATTTTAGCAACTCTACTACCTGGAAATTCAAACCCTGCAATTAGTAACGAAATAGCTCACGGACCGACGGAGATGCCTGAAAAAGGTTGGACCAGTCCCGAGCGAGAAGCTTGCAGAGACATTCATTGTGACTATGAAGCGACATGTGAACTAGGCCCAGACAATTTCCCGAGGTGTTCGTGTCTTTTTGATTGCGCAACTGCTAGCAAAGGGAACGTCAAGCCCGTTTGCGCATCTGATCTAAGGACTTATCCGTCTATGTGCGCGATGAAACTCGAAGCATGCCAGCGTCAGGAAGAACTGAGGCTTAGGCCGTTGGAGCTTTGTCAAGGTCTCGAAGTTAAGCCATGCAGTGGTGAAGCTCCGCTTGTAGACTTAGTCACAGGATTGGAATTAGATTGTGGAAGCGGACCGCATAGAAAAGATTGTCCGTCAGGGAGCTATTGTCATCAGACCACTAGGGCTGCAAGATGTTGTAAAAAAGGTAAATATCTCACTCATTATCAAAATATTTTTGAAATAATGTCCATTCCAAATACGGAACATAATATTAACTCCCTATAAAGAATCTTAAATGAAAATTCTATGAGAACTGCTTTTCAGTTACTAAATATCTCTATTCGGAGAGCGTAAAGATGGCGTTGGGGTTAGGAAACTTTTTTTCAAGCAAATCATTTAATTTACGTTGGTTGGAGGGGGCTTAAAACATAATTTATGCATTTAGTTAAAAAATCATAAATCGATCGAAAAGACAACATATGAAAGTTTTAATGGAAGAATTGGATCCCTTGACTGCGCAACCAAGCAAAAAATAGCCCAAGAGCATTACAAATTGCCTACGATATCCTGGAATCAGGGCATTCATCAAGCGTTTGGCTAACTACTATTCCTTTCCTTGTCCCACCGTTATAACGTACTCTTCTTCAAAAAAAGAAGAGCAACTAAGTAAAAACCAGTTCTTGTTAAGCTTATTCATAACTAGATCCTCCATAAAGAGTCTATTTATTCCTAATTGGTAAGCAAACATAGTTAAAAAACAACGCTCTTTAAATATTTTTATGAAACAATAATTATATACGCTCAAATGTCCGAACGATTATGTATAGCAAATGTGTGATAATAATTAACTCTTTTATAGATAAAATTCAAGAGGAGAAAAAGGGTTGCGAAGATTCTTGGTTTGGGTGCTGTTCTGATAGCCTTACTCCCGCGCAAGGTGCAGATTTTGCTGGATGTCCATCTCAATGTAACTGTAACAAGTTGGGGTCATTTTCGGAAACATGTAATCCAGAAACACAACAATGCGATTGTAGGCCAGGTGTTGGAGGACTTAAATGCGATAGATGTGAACCAGGCTACTGGGGTCTGCCCAAGATATCTGCCGGCCATCAGGGATGCATACGTAAGTTTTATACCGTTGTGCTGTATTAAATCAGCAAGAAAAAAGAATACTAAATATAAAATTATTTAAACAAATTCAAAGGTTTTTAAAATTGTTATGCCTTCATTATATAATACATTCATTTTTAATCAAGTGTAGAAACATATTTTTTAAAGAGTTTTGTTAAAGTTTTAAAACAGATAATACATGCTTCAAATTTGAATTGCTGAGATTTTGTACATTTCCAATTTTGTCACGAACAACCCGGGCTTCGCCTTTCGGTATTTTCAGGCATTCGAGTTCACGAATGGACTCAAACTGACAAAATCTTAACAATTCAAATTTGATAATGAAATTCCATCAAGCACCCTCAGTCGATGTCTTAAATTAATACATGTTTGTTAAAAGATTTTTCTTTTCGTAAATGTTTTATATAGTGATCGATATATAATATGGCGTTTTAATTGAGATGAATTTTTTTATATTAAAAAAATCTCTCGGTTTAAGAACGCCACTGGAGCCTTATCCGTTTTTCGTACAGTAGACAGCTAGTGCGATAGTAATATTAGGATTAACGTAATCAACTTTGAAATTTAAAAAAATTCAAGGTTGGTTATTTTTAATAATCACGGATTTTAAGAACTTATTTTAAATTTACTAATTAGTTACATAACTTGATATCATTGTCATTGAAATTATAGCGATTCGCCACTATATTATAAATTTAAAAGTCTACGGTTTCAATTAAGATGGTAAATAACATTTTTTGGTTGTACATTTGCATCACAAAACTGAATATCTTTGAAAAAAAAAGGAATTTAATATATTATTATAAATGCTGTTTATAATATATTTTACAGCGTGCGGTTGTTCGATGTTTGGGTCAGTGCGTGAAGACTGTGAGCAAATGACAGGTCGATGTGTTTGTAAACCAGGGATACAAGGACAAAAGTGCACTATTTGTACCAGCCATGATAAAATATTAGGACCTAATGGCTGTTTTTCGGGTAAGAATATTTATTGCTATAATTATTGATTTAATAAAATAATTTCATGTTATATTTATTTTTTGAAATAAGTGTTATTATATAGTAGATTAGAATTTCTTTTTGATTGAAACGAGTTGTCAAATATGTAAAGTAATTTAAACAATAATCTATCTAATTCTTTATCTGTAAAGCGGACGTCGTGCATCTACCACCAACGACCTGTAAAGATTTCAACTGTTACTTTGGAGCTTCTTGTATTGAGCGTAGTGGACTGGCCGTTTGCGAATGTGCAACAGCCCAATGTCCACCAGAATCTATGGACACTCTCATGGTTTGCGGAAGTGATGGTCAAACTTACACATCGGAGTGCCATCTGAGAGTGCGAGCTTGCAGGACCCAAACAGACATAGTAGTCCAAGCTTTTGGCATTTGCCGCGAAGATCCTGTAGGAGGAACAGATTGGCCTCTAAGAAGATATACACCGATGCATTATACTCAACCCGATGATGGAGGTGTGCATTTATCAAAGAGTACAAGACATCTTTTAATGCCTGAGCCTAAGCATTTTCCACCGAGAAAAGATAACGAAAATTTAATGAACTATCACAAAACAGCTCTAGGTGCAGATATTGTGTTGGATGTTGGCGGAAATAATGTCTTGGGGAAAAATTCTATCAATGGACCTGGTAAGCAAAAATATAATAAAATTAAAAAAACTCGACCTTAACTTTTGGTTTTTTACTGCAACGAATTGTTTTGCAGTCTCGAACGAAATTACTAAAAAGGAGTGATAGAATTAGGTTGTTTTGTCGAAAAAAATAAATATTGATTTTTTCAAATTAATTCTGAATTTGCCTTGTAAAAACTTTATATTTTTTATAGAGGTCAATATTTTTAACATTATCACTATCATCATTTAAGGCAATACAAAAGTTTTTTAATATCTCATTATCCCGATCAACATAAAGAACGTCGAGATTATCAACAAGATTTATTAGGTACATAGGAATATGCGTAAATGATATTTGATTGAATTTTTAAAAAAATATGAAGCAAAGTATACTTATTGATTTATTTTGATACCAGAATATTATTTTAAGTAATATTTTTTTTATTTTTATTCATAGCTGACAAAGCGTACCCTACAGTCCGTACGACATTCGGAACGATAACAGCCCTGATTGGCGATCTCTGCGGGGGAAATCCGGACTGCTTAATACCGAATACCCGTTGCCTTCGTAGCGCCTGTCTCTGTGCAGGAGGCTATACTCCATCGTCGAATCGTCAAGAATGTATTCGTCAACCCCAAGCTTGCGACACGTCTCCATGCCATTTTTCCAGTACTTGCATGAATTTACCCGAAAATGGATTCACGTGCATTTGCGAACCTCATTCTACAGGAAGACTGTGTGAGTTTAGGATCTCCGTAAAGCAATATGAAACTCCATCGTTTGACGGCCATGCTTACATAACAATGAAACCTCTGTCAGCGTATCACAAATTCAGCATTGAAATTGATTTTGTGGCTTTCGCTGATAATGGTATACTTTTATATAATCAACAAAAACTTGACGGTAGTGGTGATTTTATTTCTGTCGCTTTGGTCAATGGTCACGTTGAGATGCGATACAATTTGGGAGACGGCGTTGTTTCGATTGTAACACCGGATGCTGTACGCATGAACGTTGTGCATAGAATAACTGCGAAACGATATCATCGGGATGGCATGCTGAAATTGGATGATGGCGAGGATGTTGTTGGGCAATCAAGAGGAGTACTCAAAGCACTTGATTTGGTAGATCATGCGTATGTTGGATACGTTCCAACTAACTATTCCAGGTAAAACAATAAATATATAATCTGGTCTAAAATACTCATATTAAAAAAATATATATTTTGTGTATAAACTTTTTCTTCATAAAGAACCAATGTAACAAAATACATACATAAATTATTATTGAAGGAAAAAAATGTCATGCACTACAGTAACGCGGCCGATACTTTGAAAACAGACCGTGAAGAAGAGGTATCGCAATTACCTTTGCCAAAGATCTCATATGTTTAATTGATTTTGCCATTGCTTGAGTAAGCTCGAACCGGCCTCATTGATAACCTAAGTTCCTACTACTAGACTGCAGTGATTTACAATAATAATTAGCTTTAGAAAAATATGAAAAAATCGAAGTTTTCTTAATTTTTAAAATAACCAGATAGCATTCCAAAAAATTTTTATTGCTTCTTATAAATATTGTTGTTAAAATTTAATAGAAATATTGTTTATAATGTGAAATTGAAAATTGATTGAAAAACATTTCCCCATAGTATATATGTATTTTCGTTATATTTTGTAATATTACAAATAACTATTTAAAAATTATTAATTTTTTAATTATTTAATTATTTTTAATTATTTAATTATTTAATTAATTATTTTGTTCAATTATTAGTCGTGAGTTCAATGCTTAGAGATTTTGAATATTTATAGAGCTCACCCCACAAAAGCTATAGTTCCGATATCGGAATATCCAAATTCTTATTCGCTAATGTAAGCAAATATTTGCATCAGTTCGGAAGCAATTTGTAATTTGGATTCTCAAATTCCATTTCAGGGTATTTGAAAACATAGGAATCCGACAGGGCTTCATCGGTTGCATTCGCAGATTAAAGATAGGTCGAAACCAGGTGTACCCACAAGCGGGCCGCAACGATGCAGTATATAGCTCAAGGAATGTACAAGAGTGCTCGGATAACCCTTGTTCAAGTATGCCATGCTCCAATGGTGGAACTTGCCACGCTCTCGATCGAGAACTATATCGGTAAATATCATTCATAAACGACTATTTTATTGTGATCTGGGTAAACAATTTTGACATATTTATTTATTTCCTTTGGTATTCAGCAAAAACGATTTTCGGTAACTTTTTCTATCGAGTATTAAAGACGCATAGAAATAATTTATAATATTTTTATTGAATTGTTTGCATTTTATAACTAGCGCATTAGTCTACTTTTCAATAGCTTAGTGGTCGTACGTTTGCATCAGAATATTTATTAGGCGCAATCTCAAAACAAGATGATATTACTTTCCTGTGATGAGTATTTGAATGGAAAGTTAGCCGGTATACAATAAAATTAAATGCTTTCACTTTTTTTGGAAGACATTCTTTCGAAAGATTATTTCCGATTTTCTCTTGCAAATAAGTTATTTTTTTTAATAATAACTTTTCACACTTGTTCACAAAGTTATATCTTTCACGGTAAAATTTTAGTAACACTATGCTTACAAGCAAGATTGTTTGATTAAAATGTTTGCTGGTGTTATCAACTTATAATTGATAAAAATTGATCAAAAGATAATAAAGTTATATTTTATTCTTTTTTCTTCTAGATGTGCTTGTATTGACGGATACATGGGTGACTTTTGTGAAACAGTTTTAAATCCATGCACATCCGATCCCTGTGAAAATGGAACTCTGTGCATACCTGATGGACCGACATTTAGATGCGAGTGTAGTAAAGATGATAATCCAACTGACAATAATTGTGTCGTTGGTACGAAATCTAATCTACTTTAATATATTTAGGCAAATAGAATATTTCGATTAATAATTAGACAGGTGCAAATAAAATTATAGCTCTGAAGTTATTCAGTACAAATAAAGTTTAAAGATGAACATTTTCACAATGCAGCAGTATATATTAAACAAGAATAAACTTATAAAACATACATTTAACCTCTGTGTTAATAAAATTTAAATTATGATAATTGGATTTATGTTTTTTATTTCCATTGAATTTTTACATATTACAATGATTACAAGAAACTTCATATTTCACAATTAATTAATATGATGATTTAAAAAAAGTCAATGAAAAATAATCAATCACAACGAGGAAGAAACGATTTATTGAGATTCATATTAACACATTTATTACAGATTTTATTAAGCTTTGCCATGATTCTTATCACAATTTATTCTTATGTTTTTTTTTTAAATTAGCAATATTTAAATTAAAATATGACAATAAGCATCCTTTTTGTAAAAACCTGTTTCAGCAGATACTAAAAAGCGAGATATGCATTCGATCCCCCAATTCACGGGATCGAGTTATATACAGATACCTCGACCATCTGGCCTCGGCAAGTCTTTTAAAATAGAAATCTGGTTCCTGGCGAAGAAAAATAGTGGACTGCTGTTCTACACTGCTCAAAGCTCTACAAAAGGAAAAGGGGATTTCATATCAATAAACTTGGTAGACGGAAGAGTGCAGTTCAGATTTAACCTAGGAAGTGGAGTTGCAAGTTTAACGTAAGTAAATCATAGCATGTCAAAAAAACCTTTTTTTAAATTATATAATAATTACAGATTTTACTTACGAAGTAGTGGCATAAAAAATTAAATTGAAATAACGTAAATACTCGCTATGAATTTTCACAATTATGTTCGAATGATTCCTTTCCAACAAAAAATAGTTTATTTAATGAATTGAGTCAAATAATAATATACAACCTATGAGACTTGCACCACTTTCTGAGACTATAGAAAAATACTGATAAAACTTTCAACAATCAAAAGAATAGCGTATTAAACACCGCTTTTTTGCTACAAAACAAAATCTTGACAAATTTAGTCAAAAGAAATTATACGAAATGAAATTATTTAAACACTCCGTTTTACACAAACGCTACAGTATAATGAAGGTAGAGAAATAAATATCGAAAAGCTATATTTGTTATGAACACCACGTTATGATTTATTATATCATAATGGCCAATGAGCAAAGCTATTAATAACTTTTAGATTTTAAATAATTTTCTCCAATTAATACTATTACAAAACAAAACAGTACAGTACACATGTATACAAAAACAATCTTCCGAAATCTCAACATAAAATATTTTCTCTCCTGTGATAATATGCATCCGCTACATACATTGCGAATTAATAATACTTGACGTAAAAGAAAAACTACGAAAGAAATTTACGGCTTAAAATCATCGTTGCGTTGTTATATTATACAAGATAAGATTTATATTTGAATTCTACTCAGTTACTAATCGTTTGATCACTTTGTTTCCAGATCGAGTGAAAGTATTGCTTTAGAGACCTGGCACAGAGTAAAAGTGCGTAGGAGTGGACGAGATGGCCTCATTCAATTGGATAACACTACCATCGTTCGTGGTTCGTCTCCCGGCCCTCTTCTTGAACTCAATCTTGAACAACCAGTATACATTGGATATGTTCCGTAAGAATACATTTATAATATTATTAATTTTTGAAAGAAGAAAAACGAAAACAAAAAAATTAAAAGAGAAACAATGAACAAATATCAATACCATCATCAATATCTACTGATCGCTTATAAGGTGTTAACTGTCAATTCTTGGTGTAAAGGCATTATATTTTAAAAAATAAAACACAATTCATTTGTACTACTTCCACATGTTTAAAATGATTACGACCGGTTTATGAACATGTGGAAGTAGTACAAATTATTTTATTTTTTAAAAAATCCACCGACCCTGATTGTTTTAAGCTCACGGCTGAAAAGTTAATTTATTAATTATTTATAAATTGTAACAAACCATACATTAAATGTATTTCCAAAACTCTAAACAAAGAAAATATTGTCGACATATTGGTAAAATAATTCCCATTCATTATGTAATTTTGTGATTTATTTTTAATATTGCCGCACAAGAACGAATCAATGAAAACATATTTGCGATCGTTCCTGAAGACAATATGAGTTAACTTTATTTGTACTCACAAAAGCTTATTGAATATCTTCTCTGCATTTATTAATATTGCAGGGTACATACCTAGTTTTGGTTCTTAATAATGTAGAATTTAAAAAAAACTTGCATATTTTCTGTGTCATACGAAAGAAATAAAAGTGTATCAAGAAGTCAAATAACCAATACTAATTTGGTGTTCTGCCAAAATCAAAAGTTACAAGCTATAAGGCATACGAAAACTAAGAAAAGTTAGTTTTGAAATAATATTTCATTATGTGTGTTATGTATTTATGTTCATAAAAAAAAATCAAAATCGTTAGGTTGGAAACATAGAACTTTGCGTACGGCCATTTCGATGTGACCTATACATTTTACAATAGTTATGATATCATTTATGAAAATTTTCATTTAATTTTAATTACTGTTCAAATGCATTATCATATCATGAATAATGATTTTCAGATCTTGGATGAAAGTTCACCGACTATCTGGTGTCACTAGTGGCTTACTAGGAGCTGTCCAACGTGTTGTTGTGAACGGAAAATCATTGAAAATCTTGGATCACTACAGCATGTGTGAAATTCGACCCAAAAGTTTTAATAGTGAATTACGTACTCAACTCGCGTGCTCAAGTTTGGGAATAACCAGGTATGGATAATCAAAGTTATGAATTCAACGTTTTAAAATTGAAATGATAAGCAAAGAGATAAAGTTATAAAATATCATATTTTACCGACACCCACACAGTTATAATTAAAGTTCAAGTTTCTATATTAAGTAAGCGGTCGGGTGATAATTGCATTTGGCAGTCGGCGACTGCTTTAAATTATGATGCATAAAATTAATAATATACGATTTTATTTTACAAACGGTCTAAAATAAATGTCACATAAGATACCAAAAGATGAACGTATAACCGTGATTAACTCTATTAGTGATTTAAAAATAGAATATGTAATTCAAAAAATCATCAACAACTTCTATTACCTACACTATCTTCTTAAGTACATTTATGGCGTGGTAAAATTGAGTTGTTTTTTGTTTTTATTTATACTTATTGGTAGAAATTTTTTATGTTTAATCTCTTATACTCACATGAAAAATGAGTACACAAGAGATAAAAAATTCTTCGCATTCAAAATTTTATAATTAACTTATGACGATAATAAAAGTTAAATTAAATTTATGCCTTATATGTAGTTAAAAATAAATTTTATGCAAAATTAAAGTTAATGAAGAAGAATAAGACAAAATGTGTTGGCTAGTTTGTTCAACTTTCCTGAAATTTTGATATGATAGTTATTGCGCTTAAGGCGATTAAGTAGGTTTTCTGTCATTTCGCGACAATCGTTAATCGTTTTCTGTCGCCCAAAAAATATGAAACGTCCGAATGTTTTTTTTCCTTTTAATAATTGTACTCTCAAAGTATTTTTTTACACTACTGCATTTTATTTAAATGAAAATAGTAAAGTTTTTAAGCCTGTCTAGCAAAGAGTTGACACCTGTTTTTCAGGAATGCTTTTATTTGCTTTCCGCCGTGACTAGATTAGGGTTTATTGTAGGTTATCGAGATTTTATGTCTAAGACAAAATCGTATAACAAAGTATTTTTAAGAAGGTGTTAGTGACGGGATTTGCAATTTATTGAATATTAAGATACTATAAATTTTTTTGAAATGTACCAACAAGTTCGTTTTCTCGCACTTTTTGATATTTAAAGTAGAATTATACCGAATATATTTTTTTTAAATAAAGCAAAAATAAATTCTATTGTATACGTTTTTCAACAAAAATATCTCAAAAAATTAATAAGATTAATAAATAGTAATCATTTTTCAAGGATATGTTTTTCTTACGTTCCATTGTGATTAAGTCGGTGTCTATAGTCTACTTCGACACCGCACTCGTTATTTCTTTAGATTGTATTTAAATAGTAAATAGGCGCTTTTATAATCGATAAATAATTTTATAAAATATTATTTTTGACATGTCAAAAAATTGTGAACCTAAATTTTAAGAATTATGCAATGAGTGCGAAATGATCGCAAAATTTTGAGTTATAGTAATAAATAAATACCTCTATTTTGGTTTTTGGATTTTTTGACAAAAAATATTTTATGCTTTATTTGAATTTCATGACATTGAGAACTATTTATTTTTTCATCTCATACTGATTCAAATCTTTGGCAGCTTTAGATTTTATGGGTTCAAAAATATTTTAAGGTACCGTGGACCACCGTGCTTGGAAGGTGCCTGTTCTGGGCGTGGAATTTGCATTCCATCATTTGCTGACTTCCGATGTCGATGTGATGAAGGTTTCGGAGGAGACACTTGCCAAACGATGGAAATCGACAAAGAAAATGAAGTTTTGGGAAGATCATTTCACCATACAGTTAAAATCAAAGGAAAGGAAAGGTAGGAGGTTAACGTTGCTTAAGATTTTATTTAAAAAAAATTAACAATAGCAAATATTGTTATAAAAATATTATTCCTCATTTTCTGTATAATAATATTTTACATTTGAAATATTTTAAAGAACTAGTACCAAAATCGTCTACAGTTAAAAACATAGACAAATAGATTAGAAAACGAAAGAAAACAATACATACATTAGAAAATAATATTAATTTTATTGAATATGAAAGTCAGTCGACCTCAATTCGAGTAGAAAAGCCAGAAAGACACCCATGCACAAGACCTCAAATATTATATGTAAAACAATTTTATTTGATTTTGACTTGTCAGGCTCATTTGATCACTAGGGAATAGTTCTTACCACAATACTACATCAATGACACAGTAAATATTTGGAAAAAAAATAGTGAAATCATATTATGATTTTTTAGCTTATTACCCGAATATATTTATTTTTTCAGGATAAAAATGAGTCCACCAACTGAAAACCTTGCATCCAACAAGCACCCTGATGACGCTATTTATGAGGAAGTAAGCTGATGAAATAAATATCTAAATTAAAAGCCACACAAAAAAAATATTTCAATCTTTCAGCATATTCATCACCAAAAACATATCGTTTGTTTTGAAAAATTGAGTAACCTAGATTAAACTTATTTACTTATTAATGCGTTTACTTACCATTATTAATAGCCGACTGTTTTTCTTTTATAGAATTCGATATAACATATCACTGAAATAAAATAAAATTAATATGGAGCTTATTAACGAAAAATTATACAGTATAAGATTTCAGATATTAAAATTATTTATTTTCCTTAAAAAATGTTTGAAATTATCATTCTATTTGATTTTTATAAATACTTTATCTATTTCAAAACCAAAAAAGGTTAGGAACAATATAAATTTATAATAAACAGTAAAAGATCACACAATTTTCTTAATTTATTATATTTAAGTATTTTAAAACGATTCGCTTTTATTTTTCAGTTGTATTTTAATTTATGTTTGGAAAAACCATATTTTAATGTTTCATATTTTATTTTAAACAAAGAATATGCATTTAAAATACTACAAACTTAGCATATAAAAGTTTTTTTATTGTAGTCGTGTAAAAATAGCTTGTTTATTTTAGAAAATGTTGATAATATAATGAATAGAAAATGTGTATGTAAAAATGTTTAAAACCTTAGATATATCATTTGTCTATAAAAGAAAAAGAATTAATATAGAAGATTATTTCATATTGTTTCAAAAATAAATCACTTGTATTTGTATGTAAAATACGATAGGTAATATTGTCTTTGCGTGTAAATAATAATACAATGTGATACAATGATATTATAATTTATGTTATATTGAATATTTTACATTACCACACAAATTTGAAGTTTTATTTATTAAATTTGTTATCCTCCTTCTTCTGTCTTCATCTGTCAAAGTCTGTTCTTTTTCTTCGTTTTTACGTCCAGCATCCTCGAAAAGGATTGTTTGCAAAGATATGTTGTAACTAACTTTCATCAAGGTATTCATCATTGACATCTAAGGTCTCAACACTAAACGTGAACGGCTATTTCACCCATGCTAGATATGACTCTCTTGTAGGGAAGTATCAGTCGAGAGACTTTACAAGTTCATCTAAGTGCGTGGCAATTGCTTGCTTCAGTTCCACGGGTACAGAAATATCTCTGATTCCAGATACATCTTCGATCTTACTTACACAGTCATCTAGCACAGGAAAGTTTGCGAAGTTCTCGTTCTCTGTTCGTCGTTTCCATAACGGTAGCTTTTTTTGAAAAGTCTTCAAGTTTTCTTCCGCTTCGGTGATGTTGACTCCACCGCCCTGCATCTGTTGATTGAGATGATTGAGAGCTGCGATGATAACCGCCATGTACGCTAAAATGTGAATGAGTTCTGAATTTTGAAGGAATTTTAATGGCAATATTGGTGCTCTTGCAAAAACAGGGCTAATTCCACAAGTACGGCAAAAACACGATTCAGCACCTGTCCCCGGGATAACCACCGAACGTTAGAATGTTACAGAAGTCCATTTCTTTACACAGCTCATTGAAGATGCGGTGCCTCAGAGAACTATTTTGTACATAGTTCACGCATTCCATTACAATTTTTTACACTTCTGCCAGTTTTAGAGGCAAGTTTATTGTTGCCAACGCATACTTGTGCAGAATATAATGCGTAACAATGATGTGTGGTGCATCGCTTTCACTAGGGCATCAAAACCAGAATTTCTTCGCAGCATGACTTTGGAGCTCCGTCCGAACAAACTGCAGAAACCATATCTCACGACAGAATGTTGACTTTGAAGAAGTCATCACCAAGTTTCTTCACATCGGCTGCCTTAGTTGCTGTTGTAAGAGGCTTACAAAATAAAAAAAATCTTATTTTATCACGTCGTCTTTCACATAGCGCACGAATACAGCAAGCTGGCTTAGATTGGAAACGTCTGTGGTGCTGTCGAGTTGAAGGCTGAATATTGCCAGGCTTGAAATGAGATCTGCAACTACTGGAGTCAAAATGTTTTTGCTCATGTCCCTTATTCTGCCACTGATGGTGTCATTTGATAGAGGAATTTGGGATAACTTAACTTCAGCCGCTTTTCCCAGCATGATATTCGAAATATTTAACACAGCTGGTCTTATGAGTGTTTCACCAATGGTGTCTGGTTTGCCCTGCTTTTCGATCAGGTAATCAACTTCGTTCGATGCTGTGAGGATCGGTTTGTTGATGAGTACATAGCCAAGAACAGGCAGAGTAGCATTTTTATCGAATTTGAACGCTCGCTGAATTCAAAGTGAAGAGTCACCTTGAATTCAGCTAGCGTTGTGTTCTTGTATTTTCCATCTCCGTGCAGCTTAAGGAAGTGTTGTCTTAGTTTTGTCGGTGCTAGACTAGAATTGTTCAACTTGACATTGCAAATCATGCAGTTAGGACGCTGACTCCCATCACTTCCCTTATACATGTGAATCCATAGTGTACATATTCGTCCGACCACTTCTTTTTTTGTTTGACGTTGTTAGTATGAAGAGATTAAAATATTAAGAAAGAAGTCACACGACATACGATCACGACAGTCACAAGTCGACTACTGAGCGTACCAAATTCCCTGCAGCACAGATAGGCCAAGCGATGCCGCGTGACCACCTGCAGCCAATGATGGCCAAGCGAGGCGTGTCATCACGAATCATATGATTATAAATCATATGAGTCGGGTGTGTGTCTTGACCTCCGCCAAGCCTCTGAGACTGACTTACCGAACTCCTGGGGTTCGATCGAACCCAGGTTAAGAACCACTGGTCTATAGTATATATCTCTAAGATCTACAAGGGGAGGAATTTGGTAATAGGGGCTATCGTAGCTTAATAACCTAAACTCGCGATCCATTCATTCATCAAAATTCGGTTGCTGCTGGGATTCTTCGTCTTCTTTTTCTTTCTCACGTTACTGACACAACAGTTTGTCAGACTATTATTCCTCTAAAAATTTCTTGGTTGAATAATTGCACAGTCCGTTTCAATCACATAGTTGAAAGTATCTATTTTGCTTTTATTTTTTGGAGGATGAATTTATTGATTGTCAATTAGTCCACAGAATCGTTAGAATACGTCATTGACATAACGTTCCAAAAGGATCATATATTTTACAGAATATTGCCTTAGTAGTTCCTAATGCATATTGTGAATAAAAAAATTACATTAAAAAGTGCCTTTTGTCCTTCCACTTTCTTTATCTATTACGTATATTGTGTATTTGGTGTAGTTAAAAATACTAAATTAAAATCACTCAGATCCATATCCAGAAAAAAACTAAAATAGTATTGACGATGGCGTCAAGCCGAAGTAACTATCAATTACCTAATAAAATTTTGTAAAACTAAATACTGTGTTATTTTGTTATTATAATGGAGTTCTACCAATTAAATGCCAATTCAATCAATATACGGGATTTGTATAAATAGCACATTTGTAAACTGAGTTAATGTTACGTTAAAAATCAAATCAAAAAGATAATCGACCTAAATTAAAATATAATACAGTTGTCTATTGCATGCCCCACTATTACAAGGTTTCTTACAGCATAAGTGACATCCCTCTTATAACACGATTCTATTACTGCACATTTTCAGTTTTATTTTATTCATTAATACATATATTTAATAAATGCTTTAACTTTGAGCTGACTTATTGAAATTTATTCGTATAGATATTATACACATCAACTATTTTTTTTATAATATAGTATTTAAGTTTCTAAGTTTTTTCAAAGTTACAGTAAAAAAATTTGGGTCAATGTGTTGCTTAAGAATTGACTAACAATTAAAATAAAAACTAACTAAGATTTAGGGAGTTTCATATAGTATGGTTTTTAACAGAACGCTCTCAAAAATCCAGTAAAAGATGGGATGCAGATATTAATGTTTCTATTTGAATATAAATTGATTTCATTCTGTAAAAGTGATGTTTGTAAATAGTAGTTTTTGTTCCAATATAGATTGGAAATTGATAATTATTATTTTGAAAAAGTGGTATTAAGAATAATTCTAGTATGGTATGGTACAACTCCGAGAAAATTAATAATTAGAAGAATTTTTAAACTTCCTGTAATATCGAATTATATACATTGCTATCAATAGAAATTGACTACATTAACAGAGATTTTTATTTGTATTTCAAATCAGTTAATATATTATGTATAAAAGTATTACTTTACTTCAAAAATACCTATTTTATTGGACCGGTCATTAGGGGTCTTCGAATCTTTGTTCTTTTCAATCTTTCTATTTTAAAATTTATATTCTTCAACGTTAAGGTATATGACGTCACGATTGCGAATCGGTTGTACTTTGTAATGCTTAATGTTGCCACATTATAATTTAAAAAATTACGTAGTTTAAGATTACCATTTTTTATTTAAATTTTAATAACCATTTCAAAATAAAATAAACCTATGCTCTTCAATAGAATTGGTTGTAAGTAAGTCAACCACTTTTTTATAAAAAAAAATATGAAGTTAGAAGAAGTAGTTATTTAAATAAAAATAATTTGAAATAATAAATAATTTGTCTATTCGGTAACTAAAACCCTTGATTTGACTTGACTGCAACTGATGAGTCTCTAGAGCCAATTATTTTCAAGTTTGTCTTATTAATTTGTTTTTATTTTATAAAACTGTAATTACGCTAATTGGCATACTACGCAAAATCTTTAATTATAATGTATGTGTATGATAAGCTACGTCCATTTTTGATATGAAGAATTTGTATTGCTAATGATGTAATTCGTCAATATTAAATTTTAAAAGTATGATTGTAAAGCAATCGTTTCACTCTCTTTTTAAGAAATAGTGTTGAAAGTTAGAAAGTGAATAGTTTGTAATTATTCTTTCTCTACAAGCCATTTTCATGGATGTGTAGTCAGAAATCGAGAGTGCCATAAAAATGGTGTATTGATTAAATAGTCAATAAACACCGAAATCTATAAAAGAATTAACGCTGGATGTGAAGCTATTCTGACAATATATTATAATTGTCTTGATTTATCTCCCTGTCTGTCAGCAACGCATTTATATATTTAGTTTAAAGCCGTGTTATATGAAATCTTTTATAAAGAAATATTGCAATCAATTGTTGTTACTTTACTTATACGGGTTTTACTTCCCGGAGTGTAAAATAATTGCAAGGCAATTAAAACGCATATTATGTACAAGATGGCAGTACCGGAGATTTTTAAATTTACAGTAGTTTACACATTGTCAAAACAAATTTAAATATTGAAACTAAAAATAATTCCAATCAAAATAAAATATGCTGTGGAACTAAGGTGCAACTTATAATTGACAGGTTGCACTTCCACGTTGTAATTTATAGTATTATATTATATAATACCATGTTACGTTGGCAACATCGGTTGTGCTACGTCGAAATTAACACCGCTCTAGGCGGACGTCATTTGACGTGACAGCTGAATGCAAATGAAAGCTTGATTAAAAAGTTCCACTCGCTTTCCAAGGCGACAGTCCACGAAAACCAGTAGCGCTGTTCAACAAGGGTGTAACACGAAAACATTCGATGAATTTCCGGATATGAGTTTCATTGATAGCTACGTAATCATAAAATCAGGAAAATTAAAATACTTATTTTAGAACTTTATTTGTCAACGTGTTTTTTTCCTTTTCGAGAATGAGAATGATTTTGACGGAGTCAATAAATTCGTAAAACGAGTTTTAACTAACGGACTAATGTCAAACCAAAGACTCTCAACACTTTCGAAATCATTCACCTACCACAATATATAAGTATAATTATATTTTCTCATAACGTAATACATTTTTTAATGTATCAGTATATTTTAAAGGTGAAGTAAGTTATTGAAAACATTAAGAGCACACATTATCAAAGGTGTGAAATGGCTTATTTTTCTCTTAATATTTTTTTACTACTTTGTCTCTGTAACTGGTCTATAGTATTATTGATAAACTGTTTTCTTTATGACTAGCTATCAGAAAATTTTCGGACATCTTTTTTTAAAGAAGCTCTGAGGAAAAATGTAAAAGAAAAAAATGTGAAGTAGTTATTAGTCGAGTATAAAGTAGAACACAACGCAAAGGATGAAATAATGGCTGACCATTTCTACTATTTCATAAAGTTGGGATTAAGAAAATATATTGTTCATTGCAGTTATTTGCTAGAGCATCAGATATTTGTAAAACTCATAGACAAAAACATTTCTCAGACAAAATTACTCATACCATACATCTAAAATCCTAAAATACTTGTACGTAGTGAGTGTCGATATAATAGTAGCTTACAACAAGTTTCCGGGTCAGAATTTTCAAACCTAAAACCAATGTAAAATGATGTTTTCCTTCCAAAAAGAGGTCAATTTTTTTTTCTAATTTCCACCATTTGGCCGAGGCCTGCTCTGTCATCTTTAAAATGAGATTTCAGGGTGACATCAATCAGCCAAAACACCATCGATATTATACTTTTCTACAGACCCCACATGTAATATATATATATATGTATTGTGGGTCTTTAATAACGTAAACTCTTAGATGTAAAAGTTCACATTTAGTTATGATCATGAAAAGTTACTATTTTTTAAGTATTATATTTTAATTGCCTGTTTCTGTAATAATATCTTACTAGATTAAGTTTGTTTTCTTCATCATCATTCAACCTACCATTTTTTTCATATTTCAATTCTCTTAAACTAATAAAGGTGTTCCAAAAATAAAAAATATTGTACTTTATTGAATTCTTGTGAGTTTGTTTTATTTAAGATGATCCGCTACTGAAACCATGAAACCAAAGCATGCCGTACGGCATTTAATGCGTTCAATGAGTGATGAAGCTATTCGGTTGTAACATTATTTCATTGAAACATGCCAATCGACAAAGTCAGTAACCATTGATATGGCTATCCACTGACATATTATTTTTTGATGCTTCATTAATTGAAAAGTTATCAATAAATAACTGATATGTATGTTAAGGGAAATAATATATAGAAATGATTATTAAAATAGAGTTTTGAGATAACCGAAAAAAAAATTTTATTTGTACAGTTTGCTCATTTTGATACATTATTTAGATTCTTAAATATAAATAATATAATTGAATCATGGTTGATATGCTTGGTAAATATTTTGAATTTATAATTTTGCTTTTATGATTCTACATAAATCTGCAATAAATTATCAGATGTTAATTAAGAATAATACAACAAGTTTTACATTTAATTAGTTTTTCAATAACAATCGAAAGCTTTTTCTAATTTCATTAAAACAAGTACATTTAAAAATAGTGTTAGTGACTTGTTACTGTTACTGTTACATAACTAATACTTTTATAGATTATAAATCATAATTTTTCAAAAATACTTATTTTTTAAATTTTTCCCTCACTATAATGTAAAAATAAACGTATGTACTGCAAAATATATTTTAAAATATGTTTTAAATATCAACTATGTTTATTATAAACATATCGTCGTTGTTCTGGAAGAAAACACTCAATCGAAAAAATGACATATTGAGTACCAAAATATGATAGAACTCACTTATTTTTATAAATTATGCTTTTTCTTAAAAACAGTTTTATATAAACAAACAAAATGAAAAGCGTATGGCATTTCAAGCATTTGGCCAACTTCAATGTCCAATTACTCAAAACTAGTATTTTCCAGTTAGTCTCTTCTTCCAGAACAACGACGATAAATTTAATTATTCTTAAAATTTAATATGTGGCAATTGTATGCTTTCGCTGTCAAGTTTCATATTTGTCAGTGAGTTATAGAAATGCAATGAAAGACTTCAAAAAGATGTCATTGTTTCCATATGAGAGAGGAGGAAAGTAAGTATCTGTAAAAGTACCCTCCATACACATACATTGAGATTTGCTGCAAATCCAAAATGTCGAGCACGTCCCGAGGATTAATCTTATATTGCTCACAGAAAACGGAGTCTTCCTGTTCACTATTAGCTCAAAAATAGGGATGCGCATTTTTTACAGATGATGTAATAAATGATTATTTAAATTAATTATGGAAAATGCATTCCAAAGAACTGAAACACATATTATACCTAATGGATTACACAACAGGTCGAATAAACAATAATATATTTATTTCTGAAAATTATTTCTTTCATAGTAATACTTTCTTTACCGATTACATCTTCGTGCAAGAATAATTTTATCACTGCAATATTATGTTTACCATATTGAAAGGTAAACATAGTTAGTATTTATGTGCTATTTGGAAATATGTTATAAATAGGATGTTAACAGAATAATCATAATATATCAATTCAAACATAGAAAACATTTGTTTGTTCGGAAATCAATTGAATTAAACTATATTTCTTTACTTATATTAAAAATATATATATCATCAACTTTACTGTGAAAAATGTCAAAACAAATTCTGCAAGAAATTTGAATTAGTGTATAGCTATGCTTAAAATATATTGTGAACCTTCAACGAATTCTTACGATTAACAACCGTTCCAAATTGATTTTGATTCGCACAAGACGTAAATTTTCATTTGCTTGCATTCATTTGAACTTGTCATATGAATTCTTGTACTGTGACAGTGTGTCAAATCGCGGGCAATGAAATTGTAAAGCACACATACTTTCTCAGTAGCTTGACAAATAAAAGAATAACCATAGTTTCACTCACAGAAATAGCAAGAATTTATATTTAATGAAAAATGCGTACTAATTAATATGGTTTTTGTTATTTCTCCTTCACGACCTAATTTTTTTTATCCCAAAATAAAGAAGTACGCATTCGTAACTATTCCTTTTAATAAATAAAAACAGTAATTTTAGATTTTTTTTGTGTGTAATTCAATTAACAATAAAATGGTTATACATGCTTCCAGGCTAGTCTCTTAAAGTTTTATTGAGCGCGAGAGCCTTTGGAAGGGAGCAAACGCGCTTGGAAATACGAGCTAAGCTCGTCTATTCAGTTAGAGACTGGGCATGTCTAATATAAGAATAGTAAAATCTTCAAGCTGAAATCAATATTACGAGTAATTTTTGGTAAAAATTTGATTTTAATTATTAATTTAAAGACAATAATCCTTGAAAGGGGTTTTTCAAACTGTTTTCTTCACACAAAGCCTTGATATGGCATTTTTTTAAGATATTTATATATTACTTATCTAGCTTACATGTGGAGAAAGGAAATAAATACTTAGTTTGTACCCCCTCTTACAAGAACATTAGCCAAGAAACTAGCAGTCCATATATAGTTTCAGTAGGAAAGTTGATGTAGGAAAAAAATCCAAGCTAGATTGATGTTAACTACAGTTTTTGAATAATTGAAATTATCTTAATTAAATAAGTAATTATTTTTTTTGAATTTGTCATTAAATTTGAGATTTATTAATTTGTATAGGGAGGCATATATTTCTGTACTGTTTCCTCCATATTTATCATTTAGGAAGAGATTAATTCACAAAAAACTGTCGTAGCATATATGTTGAAATAGTCAAAAACGGTATGATCATCATACATGGTAAAGCACATCGTACAAATAAATATATCATAAAAAAGATTAAATAAAACTTTTTGCCGCACTTCGTAGTACTTGCGATGTTGAATTAGCATAACTATATTATTAAATTATAAATACAATTATTGTGACATCCTTGTTCCGCATATACTTTCCGGTGAACGGAACTCTCTCTAGTATTGCGCTATAGTGGCTTCAATTTAAGCCGAGTTGCACTTTGTGAGAGGCGACTGCCGACTGAACGTAAATATACAAAATAAAGATGCACTTTTTTGCTTTGATGCTAGGTGGTGGCAATTGGGCTCCCCCTTTCCTTTGACTTTTATTATCATGGAAAATGAATTTATGCATAGCACTAATAGTATTCAAGATAAGAAAATAGCGTTTCCATCCACTTTCAAAAACTCCCCACCTAATTGTTCTTTCTAAAATATTAAGAGTTAAATATATTTTTTAACGGATTATTATTTAAATGTAAATTTAAATGATGAGTGGAATTTTCCAAAACGTCTCATAGTTTTAGGTTTTTGGAAGCGAAGTGCAGGAAATTGATTGAGGCTGCCAAGGTTTACTCGAACTCTAGTGCCATAAAATAATAATAAGAACCAGATGTTATGGATAAACAAGTAGGTGTCAAAAAATGGTGGAAACATAAATTAAAAATAAAATGCATTTATAAATATTATAAAATTTGCGGTGACGGTATTTCCGATTCTTTTACCAAATCAAGCAGTCACTATTTTCTTATAAAAATAGACTTTTAATTCTAAGAATCGGGTAAAGTTAAACTTTCAAGCAGTCCTTAATTAATATCTACTGTCCAAGCTTATTGTTATGGTTACTTATAAACATTAATTTGTTGATGAAGGGTGAAAAAAAACAGTATAGTAAGTAATAGAAAAGTACTAATAGACTATAATCATTATTATTTTTTACACATCACTTCATGCGGTGAATCTTCTTATTTCTTTTTCGCTCACATATAAAGAGATTCGTGTGAGTGAGACATAAGACATGCAGTCAAGCTGGCGTTTGCTCTTGCATCCTGCTTGCACACACGCAGATCAGGATGTGCGATGGAGATAGAGAGACTTCATGTTTCTAAATGTGTGATATTTTGAATATATCAAATTTATATAATTTAAGCGATTGAGACGCATTCAGTTAATTTTATGTATATCTTAAATAAGTGAGACTATAATTTAAATAATTTCTGCTTAATAATTATTGCCTGCATGTATCTCTTTAGTAGTTTTCCGTATAGGTGAGTAAATTGAATAAAACGTCAATCACATATCAAAATGGTCTATAAGTATTGTAAATTCTTTGTTTGTGGTCAGTAACTTAATTAAGGAATTAGTGATTTATACGAAACGCTTATACCTTACTGAGTCCAACCAAAATACATACTTTAATACACATTAAAAAAGTTACTGACCAAAAAATAACCTTTGTATCATATTCTCTTTATGAGTCAGGTGTTTTTCTCTATCCTACACAATTAGCAATCATTCTAATCTCTTGTAATAAATGTGTAATTGCGATAAAATGTGAAGAAACCGACACAAAAATTGTCTCTGTAATCAATATTTTGTATTGAGATATGGGTTGAGAGATGGTTGAAATGTCACCGTTTTCAACAGCCACAGAATGGATATTTGCGACGGGACCACATATTTGTACGTAGACTCCATTTCCTGGCTGCATCAGTGTTTTGTGATAGACCCCTCCCAATCACGTGTGCTACTGGAAGCATGAGATTTGCCGCAACGTTCACAGGTCCAATATTTACCGGATTTCCGTAAAATCAGAATTCGCCATGAGCGCGGTATGACACACAAATCAAAAGAGATTCGAATGTGACGATTCGAGTTGAGATAGAAAGCCTATATGGCGGAAATCTCTTGCACACATATTATCTGAAACATTCATAAAATATATTAATCTCGCCTATTAATATATTTATTTTATTTAGCAATTGTTGACGTAAGGCAACACATACACTTATAATGTGACATTTCAAAAGTGTGTATTTTTAAGCACTGGTTGTAAGTCGGTCACTCAGAAAATAGTTTCTACAACGTAAAGAATAAAAGGATTTAAGTGAAGTAGTAAGCTAAACTTTGTCTATGCTACATTTAAGTTTGTAAAAAAGGATAAAAAAACATCACAAGCTTCCATATTTTTTAATAAAATCTTGATAGTACAAATTCACCTTCTTTCAATTCGAAAATATCTAAGTTAGTCTTCTGTTAACCATTTAAATCTCAATAGGATGCCATCGAATCAAGATATCGAAAACAGTTTTATTTTATTTAAAGAAAAATTTGATGTACTGACGAATATTGTTTAGTGTTAATTATTTGAGTAAAATTGTTTATATCCTGATTTACAAAAATAGTTATAAATCAAGTAAAAGGTTAACTGAGTTCACGATAGTCTTATGACTCTTATAGCTAGTTATGCTAAAGGTTTCGTGACAAAGGTCATTTTATCATTGAACGCTTAGAATTCAAAACGATGTTTTATGTAACCAAACTATATACAATACATCTAAGTTAAGAAGTTCGTTTAGGCATGTTAGTATTTCAAAAAATTATTTTTTTAACAATAATTACGTAAATAAATTTCTAGAACCAGATTGTTATGCATTTTGACAGTTGTAGGAGGTATTGTAGTCAAACGGCTTAAACATTAATTTAGTTATACAAATCTGAAATACGTAATTAACACTAATATTAAAATAATTAACACTATGTAGTGTTGAGTATTCTACTCACAAACATATTTTCTTTAAAATTTACATTGATGTAATAATGGTTTCACTGAAAAATACGACAGCATAACCGTGGTACATATAAAATAAGCGTCATTAAGCCAAGCATGTAAAGCCACAATATTCCAAAACAAATCGTGTTTCATGACAATAGCTAATAAAGTAATTTCCAACGCGATTTACAACTTCTAGATTTTGAAACAAATTGCTCATAATCTTATTAACTACTTATTTGTGTTTAAGTAAGTAATTAAGGGCTTAAAGTTTCTGAAAAATTAGAACATTGTTCTTGTCAACCGCGCCTATCGCTCAGCGGGTCAACTGATTAATGGCGCATTTAAATGCTAAGGGAGTAAAAAATGCACACAACTTTTATTTTATTCTATTTTATAAGACATTTGAAGGGGTAAACGCACAAACAACGTGGAAAATACATCCATAAAAATAAAGCCGTTGCTTACCAGCCTTTATGTATTTATTATTCAGGGTTTATTAGAGAATTCGTGATTATAGTAGTGATTCATGGTATTTTAGGTAGTGCTGTAAGAAATCGACTCCGTGTGATGCTATTAACACGAAAATTCATAAATACAACATTAACCAATTTTCAGTAAGTCTTCAATAGACATAACTGTGACAGAATGTTCAGATTTTCTCTTGCCGCAAAATAGTTTTTATAATATTTTCAATCGATTCGGCAGTAACGTTTTGGAAATTTAATTTTAATATAAAATTAAAATGGATAACTTCGTTATTCCACTGATTGTGTTACTATTTACAAGCCATTCATCATCTCTTTTGAAGACACATCATTAAGAATGTCAATGTTACTGCTGGATGACTTTTTAAATTATTAATAATTTAGGTAAAATGTTAATGAATAATTTAGCGAGAAAGAAGTTTAAGAATCATTTAATTTTAACAAAAATTATATTGTAGAAATACTCCGTCGAGCAAATAATAAATGAATTAATATGAAAAGTTTTTATAAATTAATAAGACCAGTAGCAGAGAAATCAATTATTAGTTAATAATGTTTTAAATAGGACATGTTCTCATGAGATAAAAATTTTAAAACTTTTAAGATACTAAATAGTATTTAATTTTGTAATAAATAGCATTATGGTAATAAGTACTATTATTGTTAGTTTTCAATCCTCTTCCCCTGTTCACTAAAAAAAATAATCCAACCCCAACCTTTATTTTGTTAATTTATAAGTTTTGAATTAGAATCGATGTTTACTTTATTAATAAATTACCATAAGATACAGTTAACCTGAAGATGTTCCTCAACGAACCAAAACGCTCAGTAAGACAAACAGTGGAATAACAAAGTCATCAATTTAAATTTTATATACGTAAGTTATTATAACTTATAGAATATGAAATTAATATTTATTTTTTATCGATATAAAAATATAGTGTATTGAATTCACAATAAATAATTCAGGGAAATTAAGCTCCCAAAAAACAAACCTTCTTTGATAATTGAGAATTAAAGACTTGTTGTTTTTCATCGTTTTCTCCAAATTATTATTTTCATTATTTATTCTTTACATTTACAATATTCGATGAAAAAACAAAAGTGATAAATTTCTGAATCCATTTTCTCAGAACTACTCAAAATGTGCTAATGCCTCATAATGTATTCCAGTCATTCTTTTTATAATTTTTCATTTGTTTGAAATATTGAGAAAAAACAAAGAATATAACGATATCTCGCGTAGGATTCAAGATGATTGTTTTCAATAGCTCAGATGTATAAATACCGAATTCATAATGAGTCGAAATAAAAATGCGATATCATTATTACCTTGGAAATAATTTTAAATGTTTTAGAAAAAAACTTGACCTACAACCTACATGAGCTACGGAACACTACTATTTTTGATGAAAAGAAAAAATTCTTAACAAATAAAATAAGAATATTTCCCAAATTGAAATAAATCAATAAAACCTACGAAAAGACAAAAAGTGTTTCGTTATTTAAAAAAAAAAACAGCTTGCACTTGTTTGTTTAATTTATACATACTGAAAAGGTATACAACACATATAAAACTATTCACATGCAGATACTAGGTTCAACATTTTCAACATTTTTTTTGTGATTCAAAATAATGGTGATTCTCCTGAATTCCTTACGTAACCAATTACTGTTGGTCTTGTGCACCAGTGACTAGAGTCGCTAGAGCATCCAATCCCGGATCATTTTTATGATAATAATATGAAAATGAATGAATGTTTGTTGAGGTGCTTGATGAAATTTCAATATCAAATTTGAATTATTGAGATTTTGTACACTTCCATGTATTTTGTCTCTAACGACCCGGGTTTTGCCTTTCGGCATCTTCAGGCATTCGAGCACACGAATGTCAGTTCGAGTCTATTCATGCGCTCGAGTGCCTGAAGATGCCTAAAGGCGAAACCCGGGTCGTTAGTGACAAAATACATGGAAGTGTACAAAATCTCAATAATTCAAATTTGAATGAATGTTTGTTTGGTTGTTTGTTTGTCCTCTATGCATTCCTTTACTGTTTATCCGATTTAAATGAAACTTTGGTGAGTTGTTGTGCGTACTAAAGTCTAAAGACAATCTAAAAAAAGAATCAAATACGCACGCACAGCGACATCTCAGAAAACCTTCTGATTTATTCGTGCCGGGGTCGGATAGGTAAAGACAATTCAGATTCGGGCTCAGGCCTTGCCCGGTTAAGGAATTTAAATTTCGTACTATGTTCGGGTAAGTTAACCATAAGGCATAGTATTCATAACTTAAATAATTTATTGCACATGATTACTTATTATTGAATATTGTTGGAAATATGGTAAAAATAACATATATTGTCTGAAAAATATAAATGAATTACTACATTTAAAACAGTCGGGCTTTTTTCGGTCTGAGAAAAAATAATCTGCGCTTCAGGTCTGGTTCGGGTAACAAGTGTGATATTGAGACTCGGGTTCGAGTCAGACCGGGCACGAATATGATGGGCTCGAACCTAGTAATTTAATGAAATTTCGGCCCGTGAAGACCTTTAATCCAAAAGCACTTCAATATACAGAATTAAAACACAGTGGCATTGCAACGCATGCCGAGTACTCAGTTGTTTAAAATAAAATTTGTGCCCATTATTGCTTCAATTGGAATCAATATATTATGATTAAATATATTTTTTGTCTATATGGATGGTTTTTTCATTTATTGAGAATGTGATTTATTTTAAGGAGATTTTATTTATAGATAATATTTTTGATTGAATATAATTTTTTTTAAATTGTTCCGAAAAATAATAAAGCATTGTTGTGCAAGATATTTTCTCTTCGGCAATATTAAGAAATATGAGAAAAAGGGACACCACAATATACATATGTACTAATTATGGATATATTAAAAAATAGTATGAATATAAACAAATCGAGGTACACGTTATGGTTAGTCATAAAGTATTTCAATTGAAATATGAATTATTTTTTAATGTTAACAATGAATCCCGAAATCTCGGGATAGCTATTTAGAGAAACTCGGGATTACGGGATGGGCTAATTGACCAGGATCCCAGAGTTGGAATCCCTACCAGTGGACAATGACAACACGCCTAGCAAGAATAAGCTAATACATTTTAATGCATTCATTCACTCTTTATACATCTTTTATAGAACATACAAATATTTTATTGCAACATGTAAACGGTCCACAAGTAAATCAATGACACAGGCTCCATTAAAATCAGTCTATATCAAAATAAATGACATATGGTAACTGTAAGTATATATAGTCACAGACTGATAAAAAAAGAAATTGTTATTTAAAAACGCTCTTTAACACTTAACATTGCTGTTGCTACCAAATCATATTTGAACAAATATAAAAATACATAACAAAATTTATTGTCAATAGTTTTATGCTAAAACTATTATAATGATACAAAAACAAACTTCTTCGAGTAACAATCCTACGTTATTTTTATTAGTGCGATTTATCGAAAATGATTTTTTTAGGTTGAACTTCTTATATATTCATTGTGAATTTATTTTATTTTAAATCGAATCAACAACAAAGGCAATCCTTTATCTCCCTTTTAAATTGTCTAAAACATGAATGTTAGTGATATAATGATAGTAAAGTGATTCTTTAAAAACGTATTGTAGTTGTAATTTTGACTTCAAACCCACTATTACCATATTTTTACGATACACATTTATTGTCGAGTCACTGACCTGCTCCAAAAGCTCTTGACAATCATAAAGAGAGAGCACCAAAATAAAAAGCTTTACAGTGTCCATGTATGTCACCTTTTTTCTATTTTATCTGAATAAAATTTAAATAATCCTATAGTATTCTCCTCTTAAGGTGTGGCCAGGTGACAAAATACACTGCATTCATTGTGTTTGGTATGGTCTCGAAGGATTCGTATAGTTCAGTTTTTAAATATTTTAAATATTCTGTGATTATTGAGAATTTATTGTGTAAAAAGGTTATTGTTGTTGAAGGGTTTGTTATTCAATTTAATGTATGAAACCGTTTATGAACACAGGTTAAAAATAATTTTATTTGGGTTCTGTAGTCGAATGAGAGGTTTCGGCATCGAATTCCGAAAAAAACCTTTAAACATTAATTATTCAATCGATTAATGTATTTTTATCCAAAGATTTCGATTCCTGCGATGTTTTCATCTTTTATACATTGAACCTGGAAAACGGGTGACAGAATGAATGAGTATCTAAAAACTAGATACTTTACTTTCTCCATCTTTTCTTTCTTCTCTTGAAGTAGGTGTCCTGCAAAACTGACTGATTTGCAACCAGTTCTTGTTTGAATAATTACTTTCAAATATTTTCATCAGTATGACATTAATATTATAGTAATGAGCTAGTTACTTTTTGCATGAAAGAGCATTTGATTTGGCCCGATGAACGGTTGAAATTCTTTCATCAACGTCATCCTCAAAGTTCCTTCAAAGTTCCTTGTAAAGTGGAAACTGTACAAAATTTCAATTATGCACACAGTATTAAAAACTGTCTGCATAATTGCAACTTAATAATATCCACATTGTATTTATGTTAAGCAAAGCAACGGTTATTTTTAAAGTTTCTATTTACAATGCACATTATGATTTATGACTTACTTTGCCCCGTTTTTAGTATTTTAATTTACTGTAAACATCTCAGACATCCATGACTGAGAAAAATTTCATAAATTGATTGATAAATCTATTTTCATAAATGCTCGTTCGGTGTTCGAATCCGTGACTTCCCCAACTGGATTAGATGGAAGCCCAAGAACATTGACCGCTCAACTAAAAGGCAGGTTATATAAAATATGTGACTTGAGTCACCATGTGTTTCTAAGGTTAAAAATATACAGAAATAATATAGAAGAGGTATCAATAATGAATATATTTTTTTTATTATTACAATCATGTCCGCTCCCAAGGTGGAGAATGTGGCCTCCTAATGGAGGTACCTTAACAGTTTTTCAGTTGTTAAACCTCTTTTTTTAAGAAAGTAGGGATTGAAGGATAGGGCTAGGGCAGGACTAGTGGTTAGCTAAGGATTGGATGGGTGGGAGGGAGTTTTAAACATGACAACATTCATGACTACGAATAGAAACGATCAACGAATACAATCGATTGAAAGATCAATTTATGAAACTGTCCGCATCGGGATTTGAACCCAAGACATCCGTAACCGTAGCCAACGACGTTACCAACTGCGCCAATTTTTTTAGTTATTACATAATTTTCATATAGACGGTAATATTTTAAGCCTCACTAAATCTGAAATATTGATTTATCATATCTTGTTTTTTTACTTTTAGTATTATTCGTACTACAAGCCTAAAAGCGTGGCTGTTTCTGCTTTACATCTATCAGATTCTTTGTTCCTTTTCTGGTATATTTAGCTTTCAATATTATATATTATTTAACAATAAGTTTTCTTCCGAGAGTGAAACTGAATTTGATATAGCCTCTTGTGCATGTTGTGGTGGAGTACCGAAAATGTTTTGAGAATTTTGGTGATTAATAAACATGTTACGAGACAGGCAAATGGGCGGTTTTCATTTATATTCATCACAACGCTCAACTTACTTATCTACGTTACAAATGTTTTTCCTTGACAAAAATATTCCTAACATTTCCTTGAATACGGTGCGACAAGGCGTCTTTGTGGCACGTGCGTTGAAAACAATGCCAAAATCTACCATTTAATGACAATTTATTTGACACTTCGTTGTGAACAAACAAAAGTGATTTCCTTTGCAATTTTTCACTTTAAAACCGTTAAATTACTAAAAGAATATAATATCAATTTGTAACTGACTATGAGACGTTGAAAACACACGATATTACCATGTAGACGATGTGACACTTATTTACACATCCAGTGAAATTGTAATGTAATCGATTGCAATCACATTGAAAATGAATTTTCGAATCCATCAAAAATATACGAGCTTGTTTATGTTTATTTAGCGATATTATTATTGAAATAATGGACAATATAATAAATTTATGTAACTCAAAAAAATATCAAAACATAATGAATAATAAACTTAAAAACTAAAAGCTTTATTTTTTGAGTTCGTATTTACTTCATAGAACTACATCATTTAAGAGTAGAACTCTCAATTTTTCTCTTATTTTATTTTACATAGTAAATTTAATTTCAACTTTTTTCAACATCGATAACATAAAAACGAAGAAGGAAAATGTCTGTTTACTCGCAACGACAAATTTGAAATATTTTTTTCAAATTTGTGAAATAAGTATAAATATATTAAACATAAACTCTTGATAAATTCAGGAAACAGGATTGTTTTTCTAATCTTAGTAATGTATGAATATATATTAAGATGCAAGAGAAAATATTTTAATTGAGTATTTCGCAATATTCAATTAGTGAATACTTTCAACTGAATGAAACGCTTGTGAGCGTTTCATTCAATTGAAATCAGTAGAGCGAAATCTGTCCTGTTGCTTAAATAATAAAATTTATCATTGTGAAATTTGTTCCACCTGTACTCTTCATGTTTTATATTAAATTATCTTCTCTCCAAGTATAAACTACTCCTAACAAGTCTGAAAATGGGGAAAGGTGACATCGGGGTGGTTTTAAATAAATTTCATTACGAACTCTCATTTCGTTTTTTTCCGTTAAACATACATTCCATGTAATTCCATTAAAAATGCCAGTTATTAGAAGTTACGTTATAGATCTACTTTCGTTTTGAACAGCTTGATATTTTGCAATGCCACTAAAATTAATGTTGTATTTTATTACCTAACAAATATACATAACATACTCAAAATCGCCAAATATTCAGATGAGCGGCTTAAAGTATACACAGCGAATTTTCCTGCAAGTGTCAATCTTTGTCAACATAGACTTTCACCCATTACGCATGTTTACATTTCAGCGCACACTTCATATACCCCTTCGTGATACTGCCGTATTAACAAACCTTCTATCGTTTGATAAAATCCCACCTCTGATAATGTTCAAACTTATACAAAGTTACGATTCTTTACATACAGACATATTATTTGTAAATTAAACATCTGTATTAGTTTGTTTTTAGTATACATTCAACGTAAAAATAACCAAATCTAAGGGAAAATCACGTAAATCAGGAAACCCTTCACGCTTACTAATTCCGTTTCGAATAAAAAACGAAGGCGTAAAGCATTCATTAATTATACTCAACAGACATATACGGCAATTTACGAATAAATCTCAAATTAGTAGTTTCTACTACTAAAGAAGTTTTTCACTCTTAGTTTCTTATCAATGTAAACTTTTTTTGTTTCATTAATTTGAAACATTAATTATTACTTATAAATTGATGGTTATTTTGTCTGTTTCATTTTTGGTATCTACAATATGTATCCATAATATTATTATTAAATGTTGAAAATGCTGCCATATTAAAAAATAAAATTATTTATTTATTATTTTTGACAGTATATTTTTAATTAATGTTTTATCTATTATATTTATGTGTTAACATATCGGTTCTGAATTTCAGAATATATTTTATGTAATTTTATTTTTGCTAAATATATAAAATTTTGTTTGTTGACCACAACCACTTTCGAAATAAAATCTTGTGGGAAATGATTTTTAAGGAAATTTTTGACAGTATTTATGGAAAATCGTGAATACTTGGAAAGCTGATGACATAATATTTTGTAACTTTATCGAAAATGGAGATGCACATAAGTGATTTAACATGTGTCGTGATGAGTAAGATAAAATTTTAAAAAAAAACCTTACATATATTTATAATTATTAAGAGAGTATAGATTTAAAGTTTTAAATAACATTCAAAAGAAAAATACTAACAATAAAATGATACTTTAAGTAAGAAATATCGCGCAATTCCATAATAAAAGGATTCTAAACGTAAACTGTAAGTGTATTTTGTAATTTTTATAAGAAGCTATTTAATGTCTGCTGCTCGTGGGCTAACCTGTACTTTTGTAAAGATACCAATACTCTTTGCCTACGCTAGGTAATAAATCACAAGCTTTAGTATGAATAATAGCGTTTTTGCTTTGACAAATAATTGAGAAATAAAATGTGGAAAAAAATGAAATCCTTTAATATGTAATTTTTGTGCACACATTCGTACCATTGTTAAACAGTGTAATATTATATAATACATTATATGATATGCACATGTGTTACATGACTCATCGTATCAATCCGAATACAACACAACCAATATAATAACGTTGGAGTAGGATTTTAATGAGAAATTAATAAAAGTTAAAAATATTACCTTTTCTCAGTCATGTTTTTATTATGATCTGTTTCGCTTGAATAATTAATACTTATATTGATTTCAGTGTTGTTCGGTCGTCTCGTTTTCACGCGATCGTCATATAGTTAAATAATAAATATGTCTTTCAATAATTTTTTCATAATCGTTTAATTGTTAAAAGAATGATAATTCCAAATTATGACAAGACTATGACTGTAGGCCGTCATTCTACCCAAACGCATCAGACACAGGTTGGGATTTTTCATGCAAATTACTTGAAAAACATATTTTAATTTTTTAGTCAGCGTTGTGGAGTATGCGGTCGTCTAGATCAGTGCTCCGCAACCCTTTCTCACTCACAGCATACCAAAGTACTCACAAATATTTCGCGGCACACCACAAGCCAAAATATGATATAAATCATATGATATAAATCATAAACAAAACCAACAATTTATTATTTTGTTTTTATTTGATGAATTTGAAATAGTGGCTAATACATGTTTTTTATGTGCATTTGTTGGGCCAAATGCAAAATAATCTTCCCACTTTTACTTCAAACATTTTTTTTAGCCATCACAATTCAAAATATTGCACCGTAGGCAGAAAATTTTTATGTATAAATATAATTTCTGCAAAAATATATACTATATTTTTACAATCCTGACAAATTTTATATTTAATATTAATATAGAAACACGAAATTATTTATGTACAGCACATAAATACATATAAATATGTTGTACATAAAAACGAGAATAATTTAAACGTTGATTTTAGCAACCAAGTGTTTTAGTTTTTTTTTGATACATATAATAAAAGTCCTCGATTTTTTCTCATTTTGGACGCACTGTGCCGCGGCACCCTGGTTGCGGAGCACTGGTCTAGATCTTCAAGTCCATTCAATCTCTAGCTTACCACAATATAATGAGAATATCGTATACCATATTACAGTTTGGTTTATGCGGCCTTCCAACACGAAAAGTTTCCCACCGTCGGTCATTAAGAATAAACCAATAGCCTATGAAACGTGGGTTTATAAATTTACTACACATCTTCACTAGATATTCAAATTATGTAAGCAACATATTCCATTATGACTGACATGGCTCAATATAGCACGTATTATTCTTTTAAACAACATGAAAGCAAATTTATAATTTTTAAAAGCGATCAATTTAAATAAATTTGTTTTCTTTTCAAAATATGATATGAACCATATTTTAGTATTCTGAAGCATACATGTATAAATCAGAGGTGAGAAACGTTCTGCGTTGTACGCCCTCAAGTGCGATTTTGCCTGAAACCAAATTTTCCATTTCATTGCTTTCAATAATTTACATTTGTGAGTATATACCTAGTTAAAGCATCTTGACCATATTTGATGACAAATGAATTTTTACGGCCATCCGACATGAAAAAGTTACTCACTCTTGACTTAAAGCTTTGTTACATAAAAAATTATATAAAAATATTCTAAATTACATTTTTAAAAATCTTTCTATGCTTTCACGGCGATGATTTTTTTAGCATTTCGTCATATCAGAGAGCCGAACATCTAATGTTACATAATTTGATTACCCATGTTTTTAGGTTTCAACTATCCATCTCAGAAAAAAGATCTTCTCCTAAAACAATTTCTGTTGAGATGCTCCATTATAATTCCATATGTTTTACATTGCGAGCAAACACGACTTAAAAAAATAAGTCCATATGATCCATATTGGGAGCGGATATTGATTTCAAAAAAAGCTACAGCGTGAGAGCGAACAAGAAAATAGTGTCAATAAATAATGTGTATCGTTGTATACTGTACATAGTATAAACGAATGATGTTGTGATGACAAGATAAGGTACTCGACATAAATAACATCAACTTGAATCGTTACCAGGTAAAAAGTTGAAGAGATCTTCGATTCAAGATGATTATGCAGTTTAAGATTTAAACCTCTCATTTATAGTGGGGCCGCGTATGAAAGAGAGACAGGGCAAAATAAATTGGCAATCATCGGTCAATTCTACGGCGCAAGCATGAATGCTTCTAATGGAGGGTAACACTACAATTTTTCTTGCAAACTTATTATAATATTATAGTGATCATAAAATATTTAAATTTTCTAACAAGGTCGTCACATTCAATTCATTAATGTCTTTTTTGACACCGGCACTCATTTGTTTAAATTTTCTTTCCTAGAAATAGTAGTGAGTGCAATAAAGTGGGAGTATTAATGGATGGTTTCTATTTATTAACTTTTAAAATGCGATGATAGAGCTCACAAATAATCATGGGTTTGAATTCTTTTAATAATTGATCGGAAATCAAAAGTTTATTCAATCGAAGCTAAAATTTGGGACTTAGTGATTTTAAATATATCATCATATTATATAAACATATTACAAATTACCAAGATATGATAGAAATATGAATGATATAACATCTATCCAGCTCAATTGATAAATTTAGCTACTTTGTAAGTGAGACACTTTTCTGTTCCCTGAATACAAATATATTTTCGCTAACAAAAAATGTGCTGCACTTCAAGTTAACATCAAGAATCTATAGTTTCAAAAAATAAATAACAATTTATCACTTTTAAGGTGTTAACTGTCAATTCTTGGTGGAAAGGCATTATAAAACACAATTCATTTGTACTACTTCCACATGTTTAAAATGATCACGACCCGTTTATGAACATGTGGAAGTAGTAAAAATTAATTGTGTTTTATTTTTTAAAATATCTACTGACCCTGATTGTTTTAAGCTCACTGCTGAAAAGTTAATTTATTAATTATATATAAATTGTAACAAACCATACATTAAATGTATTTCCAAAACACGAAACAAAGAAAATATTGTCGACATATTGGTTAAATAATTCCCATTCATTATGTAATCTTACGATTTTTCTTAAATATTGCCGCACCAGAACGAATCAATGAAAACATATTTGCGATCGTTGCTGAAGACAATATGAGTTAACTTTATTTGTACTCACAAAAGCTTATTGAATATCTTCTCTGCATTTATTAATTTATTATATTTTAAAAAATAAGACATTAAGACATTATATTTTAAAAAATAAAACACAATTCATTTGTACTACTTCCACATATTTATAATGATCAGGACATATTTATAATGATCAACATATTTATAATGGTTTTGCTCATCACGAGCATTGTCAATTCATAAAATTACAAACATAACAGGCTTATTTATATAAAATTGAGTGTAAAAATGAAGGTATATAAAACTGATGGTTCATGCTAAGACAAGAAGACAAGAAAATACTGATTAGCAAACAAATTATACATAAAACATATAAAAGAGTCTACAATTAAAATGTTATAGACCTCTTACAAATCAACAAATACTAATTTGAATATTTGTGATTTCAGATAAAATGTAGAATGCGTTTTTGAAAGATATTTAATGGTCATTGAGGAAATTTATTCTAAGCTGACAATTCTATTTCCAAATACGGCAGCGGCCAAGTAATGTTGGTAATACTATATTAGATCATCTCAACACAGAAGTAAGTCAACCCCTCTTATAAACTTTAGTAGTAAGCTAATCACCCCTTTTCATGATCAGATAAGGATTGATTGAAGAGGTATGAAAACGTCACATACCTATTATTATTACCCACGCAACGTTATGATGTGTAACGGTAATGAGTTTTCTCATATAATTAAAATATTTTTTATTCAAATACATACATAAACCGAATCGAAAAATGTATCAATTCAATGTCCAAAATTTCAAAATAGTAAATTTTAGTCGTATTATTTTGACGAGCAATTCGTTTTTTAACGCAGCGTTTTAAAAGAAGTGTACCATGTTAAAACTATCTAAAACTAATTGCAAATATATTATTTTAATCTCTTTAAGATGATGTATTAAAATTCATTAGTATTCAGCTAGATTACTCTAGGTTACTTACTTGATATGAAAATACCCAATCTCAGTCAAAAATTGGCAACTATATAGAAATATTTTAGATCTACGCAGTACTCAAAGAGGAAGAAAACGTTTGTATAATTGAAAATCCTTGAAACTTTCATACATGATACTTTTTATATTTTTTATCATATTATAAACAATTGAGAGTATGAGATTTGCTTAAAAGAATGTATATTTATAATTATAATCGTGTACGCTGTGCTTAAAATGTGACTGAACGATTTCGTAAGTGTGAGTCCATGTAATCTTGAAAACTAAACGAAGCGATGAAAGGAGAAAAATTTCTCAATTGCAACGAGCATAGATTGTAAGCGGTTACCAAATCATCTATCTCTTTTGTGGGTAGCATTACAACAATTCCCAATGAAGGTGGTATTAAGAAATTCTTTTATTTGCGGATAAATTCTTTCAGATCTCAAATATTTCATTGAATTAAACTTATTTGTTCAATAAACGGATGGATCATTTTGTTTTAATGTATTGTATTTTATCAAACAAATTAAATCAGTAAGATATTATTCAAATAACATTACATTCTTATATTTTTTGAATCTTCTCCACTTCCAGCGTGTAACACAATAATTAAAAATAAGTGTTTTTACGAGAACTGTTTTCTATAGAATTAAGGAGATAAAAAACGACTACTAGTAAGTCAATAACTCTTTTTTCTGGTTAGGATGGGTAGGAGGAAATGCAAACATTCATACCTGAAAGCTCAAATCTGGATTTAGATTAAAAAAATAATATAAAAAAGTGTTCGTATGGGAATTTGAACATGTTAGCACCGCAATCGAAGAGAAAAAAAGTGATAAATTTTTCATCAATTTTCAGCAAGAGGTATAATTGAAAAACTTATTTTATACTTTAACACATTGGTCCTTATCTGTTTTTTGAGGAAGTCAAAACTGTGCTAAACTTATAATCTGTCCCTGGAAATATTGTTTCTTATGGGTTAACGAATAAAAATGAAGAGTGCACGAGTCGAAATATTATCGCAGCCCATTTTTTGTTGAAAAATCTTCTTTCAAAAAAATTTTCAGCCAAACCATAACAAGTTATATTATAGCTTCTAGCACAACCTCAAAAGAAAAATACAGTCTTCGTTTGATAAAAAAATAATAAATGTAAATGTATAGTATATAAAGAATTGTATTTCAAATACTGGCTTAATTTCTACTGGTTGGTGAAGCCTTTCAATATGTGTTAGAAAAGATAAATAAATACTGTGTAATCGTTAGCTTAGTTATCATTTCAAAGATATTGAATGTCTGTCAAAAATTTAATACCTTCTTCAGCAGTTGTCAGAATACACTAACTGTATAAAACGTACATAAGCTATGAAAGTTATTCTTTCCATTATGATAGAATCGAATATTTTCAAACAATAGTTTACGATAAAAAATTGAAATTAACCAATAGAATTATGTCTTTTTTGAATAAGGAATGACAATTATTATTATTTAGATGCAACTTTATTGAACTGAAACTTTACCCAGCATGAAGACAATAATAGACAAAGCAGTCACTTTAATATTATTTTATTGTTCAGATACGAATGTTTAATATTGCAGTATTATTTTACGTGTAGGAAACTTTTCACTTTTCCGCCATTTATTTGGACCATTTTGAACATGATCGAAATTCAATTTCATGATCAACATGTTAAAAGTTATCGTTATTTTTACTGGTGAAAACACACATATTTAACTGATTAATAATATATTATATAGATAATATGCTATTAAAATACAAAATCGGGAATTATCGGATTGAATTCAATGAAAATAAATTGAATTTTTGCTGAAAACCAACAAAGAATTTGTTTTGAAAGAAAACGCAACGAAAAATAGTTTTTAAAACATGTGAGAATCTGTGAATGAGTGCATCAATTTTGCCGCAACTTTCTCGAAACGGCAGTTCGTTTCCTGTAGCGTATTTTGCAATATGCCTAGCAGTTTAGTCGCTCCCGACATATTGTCCTGGCACATTGAAATATGTTTTTCCTATACTTAGCGATCGCGCTTTGGGACTTGCATATAAAAGCTGATTTTACCGTTTACTATTCTTTGGATATCACACATTTAATTTAGTTGATAACTTTATTTTTACATATCTTATGAAGTTAATCACTATGACTTATGAACTAGAAATGTGTTTCTGTCCTGGGCTAGAATCCTCGGCTAAGAATTTTCTATACGGTGTTTCTCGAATTTATTAATTTGAAGCATTCACTTACATATTTTTATAAAGCCGATATTGATATTAATTCAATTCTTATAAATGAGAAATTAAGGTTTGAGTTTTTTTCATAAGCTGTTCATGGGGCTTCTCTCCGTTAGATACACACGTTTGGAGTGCTATTACACTAAATTAATTCTTAGACCAATGCCTGTAGAAGACAAATTATTTTATTACGATAGTAAATATCATCGGGTCCGTGGTGCAGTGGTCAACGTCGTAGGTTACAGATACGGATGTTTCGGGTTCAAGTCCCGGTACGGACAGATCCAAAAATCGATTTTTCAGTCGATTTATGGATTTATGGTTTGTTATGTCTGGAATTCCCTCCCACTCATTCGATCCTAAAAACGGGGCGTAGCGAAATCGATTAGCTTACCACTTGTCCTTATCCTTCTATTCCTACCTTATTCGAAAAAAGAGTTTGAGCAACTGAGTAACAAACAGTTCTCTTAGAAAAACTTTAGATACCTCCAAAAAAAGCCATGTGCTCCACATTGGGAGCGGACATGGTAAAAAATATTATAATAGTGCAATTTTCATCATACGTCTTCCGGATGCGAGACAGTTGGGAACCTTTTCAATATTTCTGGGCAATTGGACGCCAGCTGGGTGGTATTGAGTTTCTAGCACGTAAGCCCGCTTAGTCGTTTTCAGTTTTAATTTCCTTTTACGTAAACACGTACCTTGGAAAATGTACGTGAAGTTTGAGCCGATTTATAGAGTGCCGGCTACTGGAGTTGTCATCTGTTGAACTTGTTTAAAATATTGCGCATGAACGAATGTTTACGATTCTAAATGTTGGTATTGGACTACGGGCGGTACGGAAATAAAATACTTATCGAATAAATTCTAGTGATTAATATGTTTGTTGTGAAGGGATTTGGTGGACCCATAGAAATGTATTTAAAATAAGCCTGTTTCTGTCATTGTTTTCATTGAGTCAAGTTTTATATTCATTTTTAATACAAAACATTATTATTCCACTGACTGTATTACCAAGTGTGAGACGTGTTTCGATTCTTTAAGAAACATCTTCAGACTAACTTTATCACTATTTATGTAAGGTTTAAAAATAGGCCAGGTGGGTTTATTGCCTCTACTGAACGTCGGGAGTGGATAAAAAATCAGAACACTACTAATTACAAAATTAATTAATAGCATCTGGCGATGAAAATTCCAAGGGAAATAAATTTAATACTGGTGAGCTACCTGTCCTATTTAAAATTTAGTTAACCACAGCCAGTGGAATATTAACAAAGTTATCAACTGTAATTTTACTCTAAGTTACCGCCAAATCTATCGAAAACGTTTTATATTCATGTTTGTATTTATCATTATTTCACCTATTTCGTGAGAGACTTCAATATTTACTCTGAAAATTAGCATCAATTCTTCGTCTAATCAATATTCTTTAACTAAAAGACCGGTTTCACTCATCGTGTGATTACAATTAACATTTGATAAAACACTTTAAAAGTTATAACATATTGTAACTGTTCAATTTTGTATTGGTCTATAATTCTGTTTTGAATTGGTGTTTTAAGATTATCCGTGTTTTTATTATATAAACCTAAAATTACAAAAAGATGTGAAACTACGCACTGGCGACTGGCATTGGGAACCACGAGGCAGAATAAAATAAATTATCGTTTATACACGTGGTTGCTGGTGACCAATAAAACAAGAGCAACCACTCGGTGATAAGAATGGAGGACAACGAATGAAATAGTTTGTTTCTTATTATTCCTTTCACATTGAATGAGCAACCAGAGTTTCTATTTCTCACCCTATGTTTTCATCACTTTTTATTCATTAAAAACTATGGATTTCCATACAGAAAGATTAATTATGTTGATATAAAGGAGAAGGTCAATCTGGCAACTGTCGCGAAATGAAAAAATCTCAATGTGAAAGGTGCACTCAATATTCCTTTTTATTTTGCTTCTTGAAGAAACAGCTACTGCAAGAATATCTTTCACGTCCATCTTGAGACTCAGAAGGCATGATAGTGACAAGATTTTGTATGTGGTTGCCTTATTGTTTTCTTTTCTTTGGTTATCCACTTTCTGGTTGCCTGAGACTGGTAGCCAGTGGATTAATTTCCTTAAATGACAAACTTTTATTAAAAAGTTAAAAACGATCAGCTAAACTCCTTAATCAAATGGCAATTAACCCAAAAGAATGTAACACGTTGTTATATTACATATATTAACTATTAAAACGATATCATATTTAAGTTGTTTTATGACTATTGTATGTAATGTTTAAGCTTACAATCAGTCATCAAATGAACAAACAGTAAACAGTTTTCAAATTAAAACCAAATGGTACGCATGATATGGCATCAAAGCCTCCAACGGGAATTAAAGGTCCATCAAGCACTTTCCGTTGAAAGTATCAATTAAATTTTTTTCAATGCGGAATGATCGATTTAATCGGCAAGTGCTGCTTTTCATCAATTATGAATTAAGTGCTGTTGTAAATACTCACAAATGACAATTTTATCAGTTACCCAAATCAAAATTAAGCTGTCAAAAAGTGATAAATACATAATTATGATGTAGACATCTATATGGTAATAAATACACAAGCATTTCTGGAATAAATTTCATGTTTCGTTATAGCAAAATTTTCCTTTTTTCGGCCAAAATCGTCTAGCAAAAAACACAAATCTATGGAAGTTAAAATGCATTATTTTCAAAAACACAAATACATGTTTTTTTAGTACAAAGCTTAAAACTAAAATCATAAGCGTTAAATTCTGAATGGTTAGTATTTTTATGATATTATTTAATTGGATTTGATTGCGCACAAAATAATTGACTGTTAATACAATGTCCATAAACAAATGTAAAATATAAAATTAAAATTGATAATTTTGTCATTCCACTTGTTTTATCACTAACGTGACGCGTTTCGCCTCTTTAAGAAGCATCTTCAGAAGTATAAAATAGTTTAGTAGATACATCATTCAGACCATTGCTTAATCACATAAAATTTTTGCCTACTGAGTATGGCATATAATTCGACTGTTATTTATGTTGTCTTTCAAAGCTTTCACTTACTTAAACATGTTTTATTTCTTTTAAACGACTTTTTCTCTACATTAGAATAATTTATGAAATTACCACTTGCTCCAACCAGAGTACTAGAGCAGGCTATAAAAAGCTCAGTTCATATGAGAAAATGGTTTTTACATTTAAATTTCATCGACTTCTTTAGTTTAGCAATGAAATTATGGCTTCCTTTACTTCCGCATTTTTTAAAACTATTATACATATATCGTAGTATTTAAATCGCTTCAATAGCTAATATTATTGTAAGTGTATTTCAATATTGTTTAAGTTATTTATAATCATATCATATTAAATATTATGGTAGAGTAACAAAATAGCTTTAAATAAAAAGATGTGTTCTGGAATTCAATAAGTTATTCTAATTTCTTTATACTGTGTAATAGAATTCTACTAACTTAATGCCATAAAAATCACTTAATTTAATTATTTTTGTAAATTAAATATTCAAAAACAGAGTCACTAAAATTTTACTTTTAAATAGTTTTATGCTGACATCAATCAATATTGAGAATTTAAATATAATAGCACTTGGCAATTATTTTATTTTGTATACAATTTATTTAAATACTTTATATAACGGTGATTTCGAACCAAATGTTTCATTGAATTGATCAAAATCTTACTGAGTTACACGTCTATTGGCCATTTATCAACAATATTGCTCCAAGGTATAAATTGAAAGCTGCCGATTTTAACACGTCAGAACTCATATATACTCTATATTGATTTTCAGAAGTATTTCTGATATTTCTTAAATTTTTCTCTTACCAAAAATGTGAATTGAGAGAATGTGTTAATCTGTAATTACAATAGGAATTAAAACTATTAAATCCTTGGTTAATTATTATGAAATATATGAGTATAAAACAATTTTTAGTGCATAACTATTTGAATTAATATAAAAATATCGATTTTCCCACAACGTTTTTACGCTTTTAAAAAGATTAAATTTGTAAATTATAAAGTAATTGAAAATGAAACCATGCAACTGATAAATATTCAATGTTGCAAATCTAACATTGGTTGACTCGATTTATAATATGTGTCAAAAAATATTATTAATCAATTGCAAAGACAGTTTTGTTTTGTAGACTGAAAATGAGTATATTAATATCCCATATATATATTATCGTACTACATACCAAATTGACAATTATATCTCGATTGATCTTCTGTTTCTATTGCCTATTTTTCTGAATGTTTTAGTATGAAAATAATTATGACAGTGCCCAGATTGTAAAGTGTAAAAAGTGAATGGCCATAACAGACGGGTACTTAAATTCGCTAGCTTGCAATTTCGTATCGACGCCTCTCTTCATGGAAAGAAGAAAGAGTTACGCGTGGGTTTGGATAACGATTAATCGACAATGGTACGCTAGTCTTCGTTGCAGTGTGCATTGAAATAATAAGCATAAACATAATTCAAATTCAATCACAATTCAATATTGTTTACGACACGTAAGGCAGTAGGCATAAGCTATGAAATATTTCCGAAATCTAGAGATTTAAAATGGTAGTTTTAGTAAACAAAAAGTTTTCTTTGTGAAGGCGTAATCTAATGTCATTATTATTATACACAAATAATAAATACGGAAAAGTGCCTCAGCTTTTCTTAAATAATACCTTTCTACACGTAAAAACAAAACTTCACTGTTAAAGGTATGCATTATCGAAGTGTCGAAAGAAACCTCAAAAAGCATTTCTTTATTTTGTAAAGTAAAATTTCAGATATCAATATGAAGCTGTCGTCGGAGAAGATCAAACTCCTTTTATTTCTGAAGACTCGGTAAAGAAAACGAACTATCGGAGGTAGGATTTTAGTTTTTGGAAATGTGTAGTTTCATTGTTATCTTTTAACGTAATGATAATTTTGCATTAGCAAACATTTTATAAATACCTTATTGTATATCATGACTAGGTACCTTAATCAAACGAGTCTTTATAAAACAAAAACTTTTATTTGATCTGAAAGACGTTATTTCTTAAAACTGAAAAAAATAATAATAGTCGCTTCATTCCTCAAATTACCTGTGGAAGAGGCGATACTTCTAATTTATTAATAACATCGTATCAAAGACTGTTTAGGCCTGAGGAAACATTTCTTTACAATAAACACCATTAGCAAAATGACAACATTTGTTATTATTCGCTCGAAAATGATGTTTTCGGAATCGAAATCGAAATGAAAAATTTAAAGTCGTATTGCTGTTGATTTTTAGCTCATTTTATATAAATTTCGTATATTTAATTTGTTTCTGTCTTTTTAGTTTTATCAAATGGTAAGTTTCTAGATTTATAGAATATTTTTTATCTTCCTACGCTCATCAGCAAGGTATTGCTGGATCTGAGTTAAACCAGCGTCGTATTGCAAAAGCACTTGGAGTAATGCAATTCCAGCGGGTAATGCACGATGCTATCGAGTCGACTTTTCACTTAGACCGCCATCCGATTATTGGCACCCACGTGGCCATGGTAAATTGCCTTCAGCACGAACGGGACGGGCGCCTCCCGGAACGCTTATCTTGAACGAGATTGAGCGAAGAAACTAAGAGGTAACCCATCGCATTTTTGCGGTTCAGTAATTTAAGATTTGTATGGTTGTATTATTTAATTTGACATCAAACCAAATAAAAATAATTATGTTGACAGTTAATTTGCATTAATTATTCAACTTCCAGAAGTCTAAAATAATTTCCAGCTTAGACTTTGATCGTTAAAAAAAGAAAAATAAAACGAATTCATTACGTATTAAAAACTTAACATCAATGATAATTTTTTGATCCATCTCGTTTTACTACTCAGGATTTAAATTTAATTAGTTGCTGTCTCTAGATTTTGTTTATATATTACTTATTATAGAAATATACGTTATTTATCATTACATTCTTTATGTGTACACCAGAAAAATTATTTGGGAGGGAGGGGAGTGACATTTGCCCCCTGAATCTCAAGAAATATAAATAAAGAAAAAAAATGAAATGAGTCAGAAGAGAATAACTTGCCCACCCCCCTGAAAAAAACTCAAATGACGTCTCTGATATATATACATAATTCGACGGTGTTTTGGTCAATTAATGTAACCCTCAAAATTGAAATTGTTCATTAGAGAGTAAAAACTTTTTTGTCGAAAAAAATATATGAAGTTGCGTTATGAATCTTTGAAATGCACTATTTTTCATGTTTGCAGATACGGGACTATACGTGGGGAATGTCGATATAATAATGGCTCTCATCAAGTGGCCGGGTCAGAATTTTTAAACATAAAACCAATGTAAAATTATGTTTTCCTTCAAAAATGTGGTCAATTTATTTACATTAACATTATTTGGCCGAGACCTGCTCTGTCGTCCTTTTTTTTTTAACGTTATTTTTATCGAAATGTGATAAATTACTAATTATAATATAAATAGATTTCGGTTGCATACAATAATTACGTAAAATGTGCTTTAAGTGACATGAAACACAACATGTATGAAGGTTTTGAGTAGGTACAGTAAAACACACACACTTTTCGGCTAAAATGATACAGCTGGCAATTTGCACTTGAAGAAATAGCAAAGTGTGAAGTAATTGTGCTTTCAATTTTATAGCTTCGTTTAATATAATTGTGATATAAGGTTGACCATGCTTTTTTTGCAAAAAACGAGACAATGAGAGTTCGTGACTTATACATTTTCTGCTTTCCAAAAGTTGTGTAATTATTTTTTAGTAATATTATATATGGCGATTAACAGAAAAGTTAACACAACCGCAAGAATTTCAAGTATTTCTATACCTAAATATGTATACCTACAACCTGCCACTAAAATAAAGAATTTAATTATTACCTGGCTCATTATTACAAAAATTCGTAGAAGTGTCGGATGAACATCATTAAGTAGGGATATTTCTTTATTTCCTGTTTGGTATTTCACAGAATGGGTATTAGGTAATAATCGGGTTTAACCGAAATAAATCAACATTTTTACCTAAAGCTATTATGAGCACATCCTGTCCAGATAATAAACTGAAAATTCTTTTACGTTTTGAGTATTTTTAGGACCCTTACTGAATCGTGTAATCTTACGCTTTTCCTTATATTTTGAGGCAAACAATTTCCGTGGAATTGGCGTCGGCGACTTTGTGGAATCTCATTAAAAAAAAATACCCCAATGTGGTGCATATCACCTCCTAATAGAGATATCTCAACAGAAGTTTTTCTGCGAGAAATGCTTGTTAGTCAGTGGCTCAATATCTCTTTTTTGACGAGATTAGATGTAGAAGAGTAGTAGGAAATTATAAGCATCACAATAAAAAGAAATTACTGTGTTATCCCACTTGTTGTGTATATAGGTTGTAATCTTATAATACATTTATTTTCTTTATACTTTTCAAATAGGCGAAAATCGTGTCAATAGTTATAAAACAAATGGAATAACAAAGGCATTAATTTTAATATTATTATGGTAATAATTATCAAGTATACAGTTTTACTAAGCTTTTAAACTAGTAGCAAATAGAAAACTAACATGAAACGATTCCGCAGCTGTAATAATTTACAAATGTTTTAATTTGCGATATAAATTTGACATGCTGTGAAATAAAAGTAAAGTTTCATATAATATATAATATCTACATTTAACGACGTATTCAAGATATGTTAATGTTTTGATAAGTATTCTCATATTGACGTCCTCATTTATTATTACGATTTTATTCTTTTTAATGATGTTCGCTGAAGAGAATTCAGAGTCGGAGGCTGTGTAAATGTTATATTTTATTTATCTGAATCTTTGTATAGCAACTCGAATGAAAATATCGTCGCTGTTGTTTAAGAAAACACTAAATTGAAAAAAATACATATAGAGTTAGTTATACCAAAATGTTCCTTATTTTAAATTCTATCGTATGAAAGAAACAACTTGTACTTAAAAACTGTTTTGTACAAATGAAAAACGTATGGCATTTCAAGCATTTGGCAAACTTCAAAGTCCAATTACTCAAAACTAGTATTTTCTAGTTAGTGTCTTCTTCCAGAACAATGACGATATAATTGCTATTGTACATATGTTTATTATAATGAAATGGTTTAATTAATTTATGTTAAAGGACTCTTATTACTTTAAAATATTCAGTTATATAAATAGATTATAGAGGAAAGTTGAAATTTAATTCCCTGAATTGTTTGCTCCTTATTGAATATTCATATAGAAATATAAGCGTTTGAACATTATTTAATCTTTAAAATTATAATGGTACTTAGGAATTAAGGTATCTATAATTGTGCATTTCCCTTACAGTTTCATAGAATAGTTTATATTTGAATATATTAACAAGTTTGATGAATACATTTTTCTTGATAATGTCTAATTATAGATTATACTATTTCATAACATATTTTTTAATATATTATATCAAATAATATAATATAAATATATTATACTGTGAACATAGTAAGAGTGCCTAAATTTTAAACAAGACTGATATAGTATTATTCTCTGATAAGTATTTTACTTATCAAACTTACTCTTACTTTTGTTATATATTTTAGCGGTTGAATATTTACAAAAATAAAATTCTTTTGTAATGCTTTTGCAAAGGCTAGACATTATAAGCTGTTTCAACTGAACTGTGAAATCATTCCTAATCATCAAATATATAATTTATGAATTTTCTATTGAATAGAGATAAAACTGCCCTACTTGTGATATCTGAAGTGTAGAAATCGTTCCTGATTTCATAAAATTGTGCTTTATTTTTTTAATAGTAGATGTGGTTGATAAAATGTATAGACAAATGAATTTTCATTTTCAGAGCTTAAAAAGTTACTTCTTTTATGCGGAAAAATAATGAGCTAATTAGTCATTTTACAAACGTAACATATCCATTTAATAACTCGTAGTAAGCGTCGATATTCATGTGTTAACAGGTTGCGCAAATATAAGCGCATTTATGTTAAAAATAAAAATCCTCATCGAAATTAAATACTATAATAATATGTTACGACCGCAAAAAAAATATGAAAATAAAACGCAGTAAATCTACTGATTTCGAGGGCGTTGCGTACATCTGAGTTATATTTCTCTGAATTTTTCGCTTGACACATTCACACGCGATCGATTAGAAATTTGGTTTTGTTGTGTGTGGCAACCTTACATTCCGTGCTCCGGTCGGCTTGGCGGTTGCGAGGTTTTAAAAACCAGTTCGGCCCACGCGTCGATCGAAACGCCTCCTGTTATCTCGTTCTCGCCCGCAGATCGCCATAAAGATGTGCTATCTCCGCACCGTTCTCACAACCAGGCCCCGTCAGCTCTCACAAGTTTATACATTTTTTTTTACATTATGCATCCACTGACGTTTATATATTGACATACCTGCGCGCGACAGGTAAAGTAAATTTTAAAAACGTCTACCGGACATGTGTTTATTCAATATATTGAAACATATACATTTATTTGGAGACGAATAAACTTTATTTACAGAGTTTCATGAAGTAGAGGTCAAGCATTTGCTGAACACTAAACTTGTCACTCTCCGAGATCTAATCTCTATAAGGGGAGTGGGGAACCTGCGGTCTTTTAAGTCAACCTTTTGACTGAATCAAAAATTTTAATTTTGTTTATTTAAAAAAATAAATAAATATATAAATTTTTTAGTATTTCAATATCAAATTGAAGCTTGAGTAGGGAGCCTCCATCATGAATCGGTTCCACACCCCTGGTCTAGAACATGATATGTGGGTGACGAGTCTAAAAACATATTATTTTCAGTGTGAGACACCTAATTGTCGGTATTTGAAATAAAATGAATAAACATTTCTGTTTTTTATAAATTGCAATCTAGTTTGAATACGATTTGACAACAAAATAGTTATTTTTCGTCCCATTTGCCAAAAAACAACATTTTTGCACATAATAACATTTAAGAGTTTTATATGTCGCATTTATTTTAATGTTATTACCATTAAATATTTTACAATTTCTCATCAATTTTCAAAAAACTTCCACTCCATTTTTCTACAAATTTTTGTTACAGTAAAAAAGCACAGATATAATTTTAATAAGCCTTATGAAGTGTTCATAATATTTCAAGAAGCCTTATAATAATTATTGAAATTATACTCAAGTTATAAGTGTGTTCAATAATATTACGCATAAATCAAACATGTGATCAGGTTTTTATAAAGTTAAGGTAACTGAGAATAATTATCTCGCTTTACATTAAATTTTAAAATTAATCTTGTTTATTTTGATGGAATAAAAGCTTCTGATAATGGATAGACATAAAACGTCAACTTATTTTCCATCAAACTAGATTGATTGGTCATGTTGTCGCTGGAATTATAAGTGATTCATAACAGAGTTAGTAAGTTAATATAAGAGATAATCTAAAGTGTCGTGCAGCATGCTTTGTTCCAGTATGTGAACCGAAATGATAAGATAATGGGTCATAAAGTTAACACCTGGCTTTCAGACTTTTAAAACTACATTCTTCTTAAATGTTAAATTTCGATGTCGTTTGAGAATGATCAATTGTCATGCAATAGGGTAAATATATTTTCAACCAACGGATTAAACTTATTTTCATTAAAAATTTATATATATTACATACACATATCGGCTGACAAGCAGTTGTAACAAACGTTGATGTAAATTAAAAATGTCCAAAGTGAACTGCACCTCATTCTTAAATAATTATAACTGTTATAACAGACAGCGGAATTTCGATATATTTAAGAAATTGTAGTATAAGTGGATTGAAAACATGCAATTTAACACTATACATAAAAATCGGGTTATTTAGATTGGTAATTTAAGTACATGGATGTCATTCGATATAATAATATAAAATATTTATTTTCTCTTGATGAAAATTTCAATGGTCTGTTAGCCAACAAAATCTATGAATATGTCAAATAGACACATATTATCGTGAATATTTATGTTGTATATATATAAATATATATGTACTAGTATAACAGCTTTCATAGATGACGGTATTGAAATTGAAATAATGTATGTCTAAAGTAGCTAGTGCGTCGGAACTGTGTGTTCATTGAATTATTTAATATATACACCGCAAACGCTTACGTCATGAGAAAAATTCATACCTTCATCTGATATGCGATAGTAATAAAACGTCTACAAAGTGGTCTGGACTATTCTATTATATATAAGATAAGTCGACGGTGAACAAAAAAAACGATCTGTCCTAATTGTAACATAATAATTATATTATATAGTTGTAATCGGCAGCTTGCAAGTGCAAGTTGTTTTTGTCTCATTTCGCATTATGACGAGTTGGTATAATAATATCTATTATTGTGTAGTATCTAATTATGGAAATAATAATATGACTACGAAATGCAATGGTACGGTAATATCCGATATTAATTAGTAAACTAAGACATTCTATGAAACTCATTGTCAATAATAATGTGGATTTCTATAATTCTATAGCATTCTCCGCTAGGTCCAATTTCAATCATGATCTAATTTTATAGGTAAATATTGGTAAGAAAAAAGGCAATGTGGATTTTTTTTTCCACATAAACATAATATAATTTGATTAAATAAAACTTTAGTACTGCCTCTCAGCTTAGTACATTTGAAAAATTGTACATTTTATATGTTCTTACGTCTGTGGTTAGGTTAGTCATTATGAATAAATAAACATTGTTTCTAAATTTAAAAATATAAGAGGCACAGTTTTTTAAAGTAATGATCAAAAATTTTACATACGTTTCATGAATTGAGCAATCTGTGATATTACAAATAAATTATGTATAAATACTTATATATTATTTAATCATAATATTAAAAATTGTAAAAGAAAGTTTTGGGACTACTGCCATAATATAACCGATGAAAATTCTTCATAAAAGTTTGATAAAGCTTCTCATAGTACTTAAGCCGTTTTATGCTAATTTATTTTATCTAATGTACAGGCGATGTTTATGGACTTTATACTTTTTGCAACAAAAAGTTTATGGACGTAAAATTTACAGCTGAAAATAAAAGAGATTTGATGGCATCGAAATAATAAATTTTGAAGGTGCCCGTAATGCGAACAATTTTCTCCATAAAATAAAATACCAAAGGTTATATTCATAATGTAGAGCGCTTTTACGTACTGTTGCTATCCCAGTGTAAGGATACAAAACAATAATTAATGAAAGAGAATCTTAGCTGTATTTTTTACACTCACTAATAAGTACTGCTGTTTGTTGTTGGTATCCCTAAATTTTCAAAATATTGATTTTACAGTTTTCATTTAAAAATGTGATAAATATTTATTAATAATTATTTTTCAGAATAACAGATTTTTTCAAATAGACACCAAAAAAAAATGATTCGATATTTTTTTACTTTTAGTAAGTATATCGTCCTTGTCCTGGAAGAAAACACTAACTGAAAAATACTAGTTTTGAGTAATTAGACTTCGAAGTTTGTCAAATGTTTGAAATGCTGTACCTTTTTCATTTTGTTTGTTTATACAAAACTGTTTTTAAGTAAAAGTATAATTTATAAAAATATGTGTTATTTCATGTGGTAAAGTTTGAAATTACGAATATTTTGGTAAAACTAACTCAATATGTCATTTTTTCGATAAGTGTTTTCTTCCAGAACAGCGACAATATGTGATTTGTTATACGTAATTAAATGATTATTGGTCGTTATACTGTAAAATACAGTAAACGTTGTTTTTAATTTGACATAATTAGGCGAAATACCAATTCTGATAAGGTACCAAAAAGTTCGTTTTTTTAAATGATGAAAAAACGATGTTTGATTATTTTTCTAGATGAAGCCTATAAATATAAATATATGATATATCGTCTAAGATTCTTTAATACTTCTTTCTTGTGTACATTTAAACTTGTGCTTTAGTACCAATAAGCGAATTTTTATAATGTTTGATCGTTTCTGAATAAAATTGTACGGCAAAAAGAGTCCTCGAGTTTGAAATTTTGTGTTACATTTATACTTACATTTTGTTTTTAGTTTTTTAATACTTGTCGTATGGTTAAAGATCGTTACGCATCTGGCATTCAAAAGATGTCGATGAACGTATCGTAAACATAAATGATGCGATTGTAAACACATAAATTATATATTATGCAGCTTGTATTGAGATTCAATACTGGTCCATATTTATGCTCAATAGAATATTGAAAAAACTTTCTATCGTTCACATAAATTATACCCAAAAATGTTTGTACTAAGGTTACATGAAACATTGAGAGTTGAATAGTTAGATAATATTACAAAATTACTTCACTCTATCAAATACCGTTAGCTTAAAGCTTACAATGAAAAATGCCTACATATTCGGTATAAATAATTATATTTCCGAAACATATTTTTTTCATACAAAACACGAAAAAACAAAACTCCAATAACAATACTTTGTCGATTTTTTATGACGTAAAACAATATTTTCAAGTGATGTATATTTTTTAACCAACCTTTCAATTTTTAAATAGTGCACATTAACGCAATATGTCAAAATAAAATATAAGTGTAATACTCTTTTCTGTAACTTCTGTAATTACGAGTTTTGATGGACAGGGAATATAAATAATAGTTTTTATGATAAAAGTTTTAATCAATAATTCAATTTGAACTTTATTTAAGAAAGACACGTGAAGATAAATGAAAGATTTCGAATACTTCATAAATTAAAGTATATTAAAAATGTTGAGTACCCCATTAATCTCGATCTGTTGTTCACAGTAATGTCTCACCAGGTGTGGCGGCCTTGATTTTAACGGAGTATAGTATATACTGCATTTAAAAAAAATGTTTTTTTTAAATATTGTGGAATAAAGTACTTAGGAAGATATTCAAAGCCTTCAAAGGGCACTCAGTATAGTTTTAATCGTAAATTGAAAGACCATCTGCCACAGCGGTAAAATATTTGATTGCTTTCAGTGTGGGATATGTAATAGCATGGCACGGAGATTTTCTCATAAGTGGTAGCCAACAGTTCCACTTTTACGGCGAATGACCTCCGAAGTAAAGTCAAAAATACATGACATTGCATATCGCTCATGACAAAACAATACCACGTTTAAACAGGAGGCGAAAAAAACTCTAGTCACTATTCTTGTATACAATTCGGTATTTTGTTTGTATTTCAACATTTGCAAAAATTGTCTATTACTAACGAAGCATAATTTAAAGATTTTCTTTTCTTATGTGGGATACGAGATAATTTATCTATTTACAGTTACAAAAACAGCGGCTTACGATTAATTGCTTCTATTATTTAACTTAAATTATGCGAGGTATTACATTAAACGATTTATTTTCGTATTTATTGTATTAACATCTAACAGCTCGCAACACTATATTCATATGTTAAATAATATTGCATTTCAGCATAAAGTGAAAAAGCGCAGTCTAGTTAGTTCCTGTTCAGATATATGTTCTTGATATTTATCAATACAATATTAATATTACTATTTTTTAAAGATTTTTGAACCTAATATCTAAAAAGCGATAAGAATTATATTTTATATTAATATAGACTTTCTTTGATAGATTCATAGTAAATCCACTGGCTTTAGCAAGGGGAGGCGCCATTTTTTAACTCTATACGAAAATTTCGGCGGTAACAATAGATATTTTTTGTATGTTCACATAATCAATGCAAGTTATATTCTATTCACAATGTTTTCTCCGTCTAGTTTGTGACTTGCTGACAAAATATACTTTTTTAGAGGAGGCATTTTTCAAAATTACGGGAAAGTTTCGTAGGTAATACGCAAAAAAAAAATTTTATGCTTTGTGATTTGCTGACAAAATACAATATTTTCTTTCTGGAAGACATTCATGAAAGACAAAGAAGAAATTTTTGTTTGGTGAACAATCACAAGATGATGAAAGAAACGTTTTCTTCAGTTTCATAATAATATGGTTTTCTTACTCCATCCTTTTGAGTGAAAGTTACGAATGTTAGTTATATTAATATCATAATTATTTTGATCGGAAAGAATTCAAAATCATGTTTCTGCTTAATAATGAAACAGATGTGTGGAAAGGTGGCGAAGATTGAACTTTTGCAATTTATTCAACAATTTTGATGACTCGGTCACAAATATTGAAACACTTTTAATTTATTTCCTCACAATTAGCTGTGAAAGGATTTTTTGGAAGTTTAAATTAATAAAAAACAGTTTAAAATAAACAGTGAGCAATTTGCTTTTAAAAAAATTTCAATAGCACACCAACTCTCAGATAAAATAGATTTTGATAATGTTGCTGTCGATTTTGCTATGAGCAAAGTGAGGAAAAATAAATTTGTTAAATTTTTTTTATGTCATGTTAGTAAAATCTATTGAATACCTTGATTTAATTTGATTCACAATTTTTAATTCGTTTTTATGTATAATATATACCTATTAATGTATTGTAAATAAAAAAATTAAAATTTTCATATTAACAATAAATATAAAATTTATTTAAATGACTTACAGATTTTTTTAAAATTTGAAAAACGTACCTTTAATATTAAATATAACATTAATTTGTAAATGACAGGATTGTAAAAATTTGTACTTGTTTTTCAATAAATTATATTTATTCATAAAAAAATTTCTGCCTGAATAAAATTCAAACACCGCCCCGGGCTGCACAAACCCTAGCTACGCCACTGAGTAAACCATTGATCGCTAAAACTGCCAAATATGATTCCCAAACATTGCATTCTTCATTTGAAGAATCATTTTTGAAAAAGAATTTGGGAATTCTTGGGTTGATTAATGAATGGGGCTACATAAATTCAGATGTTATTTAATGCACATTATTAATATTTATAAACAAACATTGCGTTAAAATAACGGTTTTCTGGAAATAGCATTTAGCAGAATTTGTATTGATGTTATTTCAAAGTAATTTAATGAGTTGCAAGTTGCAACTATCCATTTATTTAATAGGTTACATTACAGTGGGAACCTTTTACACATTTTTTAGCATTGTTAGTGAATATTAACGATCGGATACATTTTTTAGTAAAAGCAAACAATCATAATCGGTCATTAACGATGTGCTAATTGCTCAGTATCGAGTTGGTTGTTACTTATTTCTACCTTTTTTTTCAATCTTCTACTTTAATGTGCTCAATGTTGACTATAGACACATCAGTATAAAATAGCGGTGGCAAGAGAAGAGAACTATTATGTTTTGAATCAAATATACATTACTTTATTTTAATAATCATGGGTAGAATAAATTAGTCGACTAGTCCTTTCACACGTGTTTTTATTTGTTACCGCCATGTTAAATATATCAATATAAAACTAGTTTTTTGCTTATTAATAAAAAAGGGAAAATAAACTTGTATACTTAATATAATACATAAATATAAAAAAGTTTCCAGCTGGGAAATAAAAAAAGAAATCATCATAACCACTACAAATAATAATCATGATCCAATGGGTATCCTTATTCAAAATCTCATTAAATATTAATTGAGCTGAATGATTAATTGCTATGAAATCACTCGTATGTGAATAATTTACGGAAATTAGTATTGTTTTAAAAAATAATATTCAAAATTATTGGTCAAAGATCTTACAACAATGGTGAAAATATACATATATTTAAAATACTTTTCATATTAGATGTATGTTTGTGTTTTAATATGTGTACCTTAATGACCAGAGATATTTAGATACGGTATCGTTTTAACTTACATTTTTGACTATTTTAATCGAAAATTTTGTTTTCCAATTTTCTAAAAAAAATATGTATCTAAAGTATATTTAATTTTAAAACAACATCTTTCTATTTATTTTTATAAAAATATTGGATTCATTTAAAATAAAAACAAATGGTTTTCCTGTTTTAAATCATTCCAAAAAAATAAAATCATTTATTAAATCTTTTGTATGAATTTAATTTAATTTCTAATTGTCTACACAATAGTCACACATTTTTTTTGATTTGCGAGTTATGTCACAATTTATAGAATCAATTTCATAATTTCTTTGAACGAAAAAATATTTGGTCTATCCTAGATCTAATTAAATATCATTACATTATATTTTCATAAAAACTTAATTGAATAAGCAAATTAAAATCAATTTTAATATTAAATGACGGATTTCGTGTACGAAAATTCATTATATATATATATATATTATAAACTGGAAAATCGTTTAAGAATTTTGGACCTGCAAAATAATATTTATTTGTCTGGAAAGTTGAATAAAATCAGTTTTAATGAGGAGATTTCATCGATTTTTTACGGCGACAGTTTGTCAAAAAGGGATAATTTATGCGTGTAGGTAATTTCATGACTGAAGGGCTTGCCAAAGTCTTGAAGGTTAATGAAACCAAATATAATTTTAAAGTGAATTTTTCGTTTTAATAATTTTTACAAAGTAAATTCGTAAAGAAAGTTTTTATGCTAATTTTCTCTCTCTCCTTTCAACACTATCTTTCATACGAGTCATACAAATTCTTAGTGATACTGATTTTAAATGAAACTTTAAAATGGGAGTGATCATGTTATGGTTGGACAGTTTTCTAGTTATAAAAAAATATATTCTACATTCAAACCTTTCCAAAACTAAAAACCGTGCTTTATACAAATATAGACTGACCAAATATTTAGATATAAATAAACATTTTCATCCAAGTTACACATTATAGAATTTAATTTGGTGAAATTATATTCCCACCTTAATTAACTAATTACAATAATAAAATATAAATTCTTAATGATCAAGGGGTCATATAATATGAGAAATTATGAAAGGAAAATAATGATGTGGTTGGAACGTGTTAAGAAGTTCTTTATATGTACATTTATTGTAAGTGGGAATATATTGCCAATTTTATTGTATTGTCGGACAGATATGAGCCGAACTCGCACTTCAAAACTGTTTCATTATTTTTTACGAATAAATTAAAAGTGTTTATGAAATGAGCCTAAAGCAGTAAAGAGGTGTAATATTTATAACAATTTTGAGCATACATGAAAGAAAATCTTCTGGAATTTATGCCTAGCGCGATTTGATCTTTACTTATATATACCAAAATATATTGATAATAACATTGCAGTTTAAACTTGATAGTATATTGCTTATTACTCAGATTTTAACGATCAGTTCATATTTAATGTCAAATAATACACATTATCATCTATCGACATGAATCGCATTAATTATTTGCACTTGATGAATTGTTTCATTATATTATTAGGTACTATTCTCTTTTTAAATATAAATATAGCTTGTTCACTTTTATTGTCATATCGTCAGGCGAGTACTTGATTGTTCTAACAACATTCTGTAGTTATTTTCATGTTTTTCGATTTTTGGTGAGTTCACTGTTAAATTGTTCTATCCGTATATGCCATTCAAGGATATTGTGACTAAATAACGTATTACGTTCAAAATTAGAGGTTACGGGAATGATACAACATACAAGTGCAAAGTAGACTTCAAAATGCTCTAATGAAAAATTATGAAATTGCTGTTGGAACAATTAAGTACTCGGCCGACGTTATATATATTTGTAAATAAATACTTTTATCTTGTATTTGAACCATTCCGTTAAGATTTACACATCGTTTCATGTGTAGTTGTTCCTCTTTAATATCTTGAAAATATAAATGTCATTTAAAAAAATACTTTTATTAGTTATGCATAATTATTTTAGTTGCATAATAATTCAGTAGTTGATAATTGGGTTATATCCATTTTATTTTGAACAACTTTATAATGACACTTAGGTAAGCATAAATTGGTAAATTTGTTTAATCAAACGTATTGTAAAATATTAATGAAAAATAACAGCAAAAAAGGTTTTTTATTACATTCAAAGCAGTGTGGATTATACAAGAAAAATATGTTGTAATTTCCAAACAATCATTGGGCAATATAAAATTAAAATTGATAACTTAGTTTTTCCACTGGCTATGATACTAAATGTGACATATATTTCGCTTCTTCGAGAAGAATCTGCAGACTAACTATACTGCATGGTTATTTATTTCTAAGGTAAACAATGATTTTAATTTTTAACGTAATTAAGTGTGATATATAGTAACACATCTAGTGGAATTGTTAAGCTATCAATTTTAATATTATATTAAAAAATAATTTCCACAAAGTTACCACCGTATCCATCGAAAAAATAATTGAGAAAATAATTCTCCGATTTTGGAGTATCTAGGTGTTTTTTATTATCTTTGAATGCAACTGAATTCAATTAATTAAGTAAATTTTTAGCATTTGAATGCAAGCGGATAGTCATTTAAAAATTATTAGGCATCACAAAAGGTTACTACAAATAATAAATGTAAATACTAATTGGTCTGAATAAAAAATAATTCATCCTGTCTAACGTCTAGACATTGGTATAAATTAAACCCTTAATAAAAACCTACACAAATACAACCCTTATCTTGACTTGACTAACAGAAAAACTAATAGACGATTTGGATTACCAAAGCAACATTTTGTGGACACCGCACAGCTATTAAGATAGAAAAAACTTCGAAAAAAGCTACAGTCGACCAATACCGCACCAAACTAAATAGAACGTAAGCTTCTTCCTCACGAAGCAATCAATTTAAAGCTCTATCACTTTGAAAATCTTATCAATTACTTTAAAATAGTAAACGCAATAAGTAATTAACATTTATTAAACATTTATGCACATGTTTACTATAATATGTTGTAGTGAAAACCGATTTTTTCTTTCTTCCGGAGACCAATAACCAAGTACATGTTTTTAAGAATTTAAACTTAAGACTAAACTTGAAATCAACGTAAGATTTAATAACACCCAGCTAGACATTTTTATTTTCAAATCCTCTTGAAAATTTTTTTTTTAAGGAATTATAGGAATTACTTTTTTTCTTATTCATTATTCTGATCGTAAAAAAGTTAATAATTTAATTAAAGAGAATAGAATTTTTAACTGCCAAGAAACAATTGCCTTTTTAAAATAATTTTTGTTTTTTTCAATTTTTGGCAAGGAGGTTTATTTTTCTTTTGTTTTTTTTAGTTAATTTTGGTAGAAGCTTATGGGCTTTTATACTTTTTTTGGGATAGTCATCTGACATTTTAAATATTTTTATTTATTTTATATGTATTTTATTCATTCAAGATTCAAACAGAATTTAACTGATATATTTTTATATGTTCCCGATACACCGAAATAAAAAAAAATTATTACATCAAAACAACATTTTTTGAGTTACGCGCATTCCGAAAAGAAATTTAAATTAATGTGAATGAATTGTAGTGATTCATGATCTTTGTGTTTTATTAGCATTTGATATTAATTTAATTTTGATTTTACGAGTTATTCTCCCCTAACCTACAATCGTCAATCGAGTTATGCCACAAAACGAAACAAAAATCTGAATAAAACAAAACATGAATGCATTTACATAAAAAAAAAACAAATTCTTGGCATGCTACGAGGTGGTGAACGTGGGGCCCTCCCGCGATACCCTTGTTCGAAGTGTCCATTTTAGTGTCCACGTCCTTATATTATTATCCTAGACAAGCAGGCAATGCTGACTTTAACACGCTATTGTGTTGAACACCGACGCGTTATCTTTCATAATGTCACGATGGGTGGAGAAAAAAAAAACGAACGGAAAATTTATCTGCTAGGGCTGTCGATCGATAATTCCATTTGACACGAAATCGTTAAAACGCATTATAAAATCAGTTCAATTTACACGCGATGGTATTATTGTATTGAAAAATCGTACAGCAAGGGATGTATATGATATAATAAAAAAAGTTTACAAAGAAATACCAAAAATCCGTGATACTAGAGACTAACAATTTTTAATTGAAATCAATGGAATGTATTAGTTATTTAATTGGTGAATAGTCGAAGATTATTTTATAAATATGTAGCGTTATTTTTCATTATTTTATACTGTTTATTTTCCAAAAATGTATTCAGTGTATTCACCAAATATATCTGAATACTGATAATATTTTCTATATTGTAAATAATACCAAGGAAAATAAATGAATGTACTTTAATTATTAAAAACAATAATGTCGTCATTTGAAAAAGAATAAGCCCTGATCAATCATATTTAAGGTTAAGTAGGCACTACGCAATATTTCTTTTCCATTGTTATTAAGTTTTCTGAGAGTAAGCTTAATTTTATTTGTGAAGTTGCTCTGTCATTATATGGGTATACGGCTTACGAAATGTGGTTTCACCCGATGACATACAACTTACAAATACAAATATTATAATTATTATATAGTAATACCTGGAATAGTCCGACTTCGATCAGTCAGGATAGACAATAGTCCAACTGTAATTATTAATCAGTGGTCTGAGGTGGAGATTTGTCTTCGTGATTGCAACGTGCTATAATACTCTCACCATCTTTGGCGCAGCGCTCGACACACATGGACCAGTATTCAATTAACTCCCCCCGTAAGAAGGATGCGATTCCCTCTTTTACAATATTCTGATTTTTTTCTATAAACTTCATTCCACGAATATTTTGGATTTTTGACTGTCCGGGATGTTGGTGAAACCAATTATATGGACAATGCAAGATATCACTGTACAGTTAATTAATAATATTATTAACATTAATTTAATTGTGTTATGGAGAAATAGTATGTTGGATTATTGTTATTTTTCTTAAAAATATATAATTTCATTCAGTAAAATCGTCATGAAATTATTTTAACTCTATTAACTACGGATGTATGCAAAGATTCGAAGCATTTTCAAAAAAATGAGAAGTAAGAAAGTTCTTCAAAATATATTTAGGTGCAATTTAACATTAGAGAATAAACTGAACATTCGAACATGCTAATAATATGCCTTAAAAGTAATATGGTAAACTGAAATACGCACATGTTAGCCGATTCTATTATAGCACACATATTAGTATTATAAAACTATATGCATATTAGTGGTTACAAGGCTTTTTTAAAAAATAACTCTTGTTTAGACTATAGAAAGTATTAAGTATATAAGTGCAACAAAATCCAAAAACTAAGGGTGGGGGGGGGAGGGAACAGCCATCTTTGAATCGAGATCGGCGTGGTTCAATATCCTAATACGAAGTGTACATAATATATATATATATCTGACAGAACAAAAGTGTTTACCCCAAATGGCATTGCTTGACAACTCGAATGCAAAAGAACGATTTTTTATTGACTCCAACCAAATCAGGTAACAATGAAGTAAATTACTTATGCTTCATTTTAGTTATTTAACGCTAACCAGTTGTTAGTGAGGCTCTCAAATTTTTAAATAAATTTACAAACGGTATCGATAAAGGTCTGAGTTCGGATGAAGATTTTTATGTTACATCTCTCTCGTAATAGAGAGAGATGTAACATAAAAATCTGATAATTCTCTGTTCTCGGATGCTAGTAGCGAATGAAAGTACAAACACAATTAAGGAACATCAATGTTTTGAGATAAGTACATTAAAAATATACATAAAAATATATTGAAATTAACTGAAAAACTAATTTTTTTATAAATTTCCGTTTGAAGATAGTTACGTAATCTGCATCATTACTAATTGCATTGATATACCCTTAATTTATGTATAAATATTTATATATTTTACCATGTCTACTCTTAATGTAGACAATATGGACTCCTAATGGTGCTTATCTCAATATAAGTTTTCTACGAGAACTACTTGATACTCAATCGCCCAGCCCCTCTTCTTTGAAGAGAATTGGGATATACGGATAAAGCCTGGACATGACTAGTGGTTAACTTATCGCTCTGGCTACGTCCCATGTTTTTAGAATCGGATGGGTGATAGTGAATTTTAAACATTACAAACATTGATATCTTCGTACAGAAATCCATAAATTGATTATATATTAATTTATGAAACCGTCCGTACTAGGATTTGAACCCGTGTGCATCATAACCGAAGTCCCGAACCCGTTGGCCACGGACTCGATATTTACATTACACTAGAAAATAATCACGTGGTTAGGCCTTGCATACAGTTAATTGTCATTGATAAAGCCGGATGAATTGAATTATTTTCAACTCGCCTTTTCCGGATTTATGAGTAAAATTCTTGCCGGAGTCGGGTATCGTTAATATAAAATTAGAAATAGATTATCAATCAGTTTCTCATTTGGATGTTTTGCATTGGAATTGTTTCGAATTACTTATTGTCTTCGTAGTCCTATATAAGGCTGATAAATTATTGGAAAGCTAACCGAGTTTATGTTAAACATTTGCGAAATTTACATCGTCGACATCGCACTAACCAGTTTCGATTTAAATGGACCACTTAGTTGAAGCGGCATGTAATTACAATAGCTTTGGTCGTCATTCGCCGCCGTCTGCATATGTCTCGCATCAGAACAGATACAATATACCGAGTCCGCTATTTATTTATTCCCAGAAGCAATATCGTCCATACTAATTTGCGTAATGAAATCGATGACAAGAAAGTGACTTCAGGGATCTTCCACATTTCATTAGGTATACACGATCACATTATTTTGTATAAACTTTGATGAAAAATAATGTGATTATATTCCGTTTGACAAAGTTATATAACGTTAGGTATGTACATCAAAGTTTTCATCATATTTGACGTAATTCATATAATAATAAGTGTTGACAGTTCTTTGAAAACGATATGACACAGTAAACAACATTTAAAGTTGATACATCAAAACAAAGGTTAAGTTTGGACATCAACGATGTCGTTGTGAAGTGTGTCATAGAGTATTTATAAATGAGATTACATTAATAGGGTTATATAAACGACCGATCCATTTAAATGTGTATTGATAGTGACACACCCTGGTTTTTCTTTGTTAAGTTTAAGTTTCATTAGAGTCCAGAACTGAAATCTCCCAGCGGTAACGACAATAATTCGGAGAATCGGCTGACTGTTGCCAAGGCCGCTCGTTTAATAGCCGGCGGGCACGTCCGCTGGACGAGTCCATTTTTGACGGAAAGGGGTAGTTCCAACGATGCAGGCAGTTTTTTTAATTGTATGTGTGGACAGTCGATTACGATATGTCGAGCCAGGCGAGTTACCGGCCTCGTGGCGGCAGAGGTGACTATGTGAATTGTTTGTGTTTGGTTTGCATTGGACTTAATTTAAAATCGTTTGTCGTGTCACTTGTATTAACCGGATTTGAAATGGCGTCTGTCTGAGATCCCAGCCCTTCCAGGACGTTCGATAACCAGCCATTCGCCTCTCTTCGATCCGGGTCTTCTCAATAGATTAATATTTTTTTGTCTACATTTATACATCGCTTTGCTTGCTGCTTCGATATAATCGTTTTTTTAGTTACTGTTTACGAAGAAATAACTTTGTTCAGCCATAATGTGTTGTGTTGTAAATCTCTGTCATATTAAATACGATCACACACAAGCTAGCTGAATGCTTCCTAATGTTGCTTACCAAAGTTTACACCTATTCTATTTTTTAAGAATAATGCAGCCTCTATTTATCACACATATATTATATTTATGCATGCAAGGGAAATAATTGCTATGTTGCCCTATTAAATTAATTATCGTTTTGGACATTATATTATTTAATTATAAAAATCGTCTACGTACATCTCAATGAGCAGAGTGAAAAAATAAAATTAATGGATAATTTTTGTTGACAATTTCTTTGCATGTCTGAAGCCGATTCGATTGAGTATCATCATTTTGCGAAATCCTTCATAATTCTACCTCGTGGAACACCTTTTGGGAAACGTTGATAATATGTACACTAAAATATCTTCTGAAATAGTACTTACATGTGCCAATAGCGGGGATGGGAAGGCTTGTATTTTTATTTGTGACAGGTTATAATTATGATAATGAGCAATATGTGTGGGTTGGCGCCAATCGCTCTTCTCAATCAACAGGGCTTACCATATTTTTTGTAATCAGACTTAAGCACGGTGTAATTAAGATTTCATTACTATTCATAGTTTATGAAATCAATCAGTGTCTATGTTTGTTTTTAGTATTAAATATATGAATACCTTTTTGACTCATTAACATCCTTAGAACTGAACATATTTAATCATATTTAGAACCAAAAGAAAAAAAAAACGAATGGTTGATAAAGGAAAACTTCAGGTATTAGCTACTAAATTTATTTTTAGCTTGAAGTACTGATACATATTACTTGCCACTTTTAAGATATTAACTGTCAGTGTTTCTTGGTAAATATATTTATAAAATGATTTTTTTATATTGGTCAGGACCAGTTTCGCTCATAGCTAGCTTTTTTAACGGATGAAAATGTTTGAATTTATTTTTAATTGGTTCAAAATATATGGAATAAGATAAAGAATATTTAGTTTTTACAAAATAAATTGTCAGCCTCTGTGGTCTAGTGGTAAGAGCTTTGCCCTAGCGATCAGGTGGCTTCTGGTTAAAGTCCCAGCAAGGTCAATATGAAATTTAGATTTTTTCAGTTTAAATTTGTGATATTGTACATGAGTGACTTATAAAAATTCTCGTCGGAGTTTATCTTGTATGATTTTCCGATTTTCAAAATATTTGGCGCATTGACTGTCAGCTGTAATGCAAGATGTTTTTTTTTATATAATAAAAATTAAAATATTAAATAGGCATATAATAACAATATATTATTATTTATGGTGATGGAAATCCTTACACTGTCTGAGTGCTAAAAACAAACCAGTGTCTCAAATTCCAAGCCCAAGATGTTTTGGATTGAAGGTTTTCACACTCGACCAGAAATTATTTTTGCATTCAGGCTTTCTTGGCAATTAACTTGAATACTCTGATGTCATTTGTCATTTTAGGTTTAATCTTATTAATATATGCAACTGACTATAATTTCTAAAAGGCTGTCCATTCACTTTGTAGGTTCTATTATTATTAGGCCTTGTTATTCTTCATACATGTAATCTTTTCAGTGCTTAGTTTAAGGCTGCACTGCGAGCCTTGGTTATCCCAGTTATGAACCTCCGGAATAAGCACTGTGTATATCTGAATACTGTAAATTGATAAGAAAGGAATTTTAGAGGTTATTCCAGAAGAATTTGATTAAAATTTTTCACCCAGAATATAGAAAACTACTTTCGATCCCGTCTCACTTATGGTTGAATAGTGAGTACAGTTGTTTTATTCTTGTGTTGGTAATGGTTTATTGCTGTCCGTATACGTTTGAAATAATTTGATGGACCTTATCTACATTTTCTTAATTTATTAACATTTTAAAAATTGTATTGTTTTTAAATCAGACAAATAGTCCCAACATTAAGCGTTGCTAAAATTGTAAAAAGTTTAATAAAATTTTACAATACGTCACTTTTTATAGCATCACGTGCTTATCTTTCCATTAACATTATATTTCTGTCTTTTGCTATAAAACGCTTCCAAAACTCTTTATTTTACTATAATAATTTATTAGTTTAATATTGATCTGTAGTATAAGTGTAGTATTATACAATTGTAAAGTAACATATTATTGTTCTTTTCCCAAAAGATCCTTCGTCTTAATTTGTGTTTATCTCGAACTTTCATATTCTTCTTTATAAACTTTTTAACTAACAGCATATGACCAACAAGATTGCTTAGCACACATCGAATCCCATATTTAAATACCTTCAGATCAAACGAACACATTTTAGCTTCAACGACTTCACAATAAAAAAGTTTAGTTCTTTTGTTCCACCGGTATTTGACTTGTTTGGAAAGGGCAACATGTGTTGAAACTGTTACATATTAATGGTACGATAATTAAAAGCATAATAACAATTTGTGTTTACCTACAAAACTAATAATGAAAAAGTGACTTAATTCAATATATATTCCAGCCCTATCCATATATATTATGTTTAATACCTACGCAAATTTTGACCCTTTCGCCGACAGAAAAGCCCCATCGCCATTCCTGCCTGAGGATGGCAAAAGTCGCCAGCGATGAGTAATGTTCGCAACTTTGGTGTAATTTGCGCGTGAACGGTATAATTAATGGACGAAATGCTATGTAATATGTGACTGTCAATAACAACACTGACTGATGTATGAAAGTGTGTTTTAAAAAATCATTTTTCGTCGACTATTATCTGGGTTTTTTATTAAATGACATCCGAAAGACTCAAATCATTGTCTTTGTGAGATTTAAAAATATTGTTACACTTCGTCCAATTTTTATTAATGTGATGTATTATTTGCCTACATATTACAACCTAAATTAAAACATTGATTGACTGATTGCCATTTTAATTATTCTAGAATGCAATTCTACAGCTCTTGATAATTGCTTAACAGGTATAGAGAAATCAACAAAGCCTAGTAAGACATAATTCTGCAAAAAAATGTTATTTGTAGCGATGTGTTCCTTCAAACGTTATTTTAAACGTACAAAAAGATCATTAGCTAGCGCTGTTGACTTTTTCTTAGTATATTATTATAAATTTTGCCTTTCTATGTTTACTATGCGTCTTTGGAGTTTTTATGCTTTTATTTTAATATTTTTTTTTCATCCAATGAAGGGGGTGAAGCGATTTCTATAAATAGCGATGCGTTGCCAAACACATAATAAAAAAATGTTAATTAAGCGAAATTAGGCAAAAATAAACCGGTAATAAATATCGAGAATTTTTTTACGAATGATTCGTTCTGAAGAAAAAAAACTATGGTAGATTTGAAAAAAAAAAACAATAAAATTACTGAAAAGTACTTTTATCATATACATGTAAAATGTCGTTATTGTAGCAGAGTGGTTGGCGCTGTTGAGTTTTTTTTTACATTGGATTACTTCTTCCTTCTTTCATTACCATCTCGTAAACGAAGCGTTAACCGGTTGACCTTAAACCAATTCTCGTAAAAAATTGGACTTGTAGATATGCTCCAAGCTTGGAGTAGATATGGTTAAATAGAAACACAAACGGAGTTATAATTAATACTTCGGTCTATTTACAGACAAAAATTAGGCATATCATAGGATAGCTTTGCTGAGATTATTTTGGGTGCAATATTAAATGAACGATACATTAAAAATAAAAGCAAAACAAAATGGACAATTAAAATAGATGGAGGACATGTCCTCCTTTTTGATATCATCTGATAACCCTTTTCCACATTTTTAATTGTGCCACACACCCTGTTGGCTGTTGACTGTGATGAAATCCTACATACTGCTTAACCTGTTATATACGCAACTTTTATACGTACATAAGGGTTATGTGTGTACATATATATATACAATAATCCATCAATTACGAGCTCATATCTATTTTTATTATAACAAATCGTAACAAAAATAAGCTATATTTTGTATAACGGTTGCCATGAAAATCATAAATACTTTAAAATTAACAGTTAAAGTGCAGCAATCTGTAATTGAAATGCTATCAGATTTATCATTTTACATTGAAATATAAAAATATTTCTGATTTTTTTTTAATAACAAATGTTATGCATCACACTGAGACATTGGGTACGGTTATTATTCTCTAGATTATTTTATATCGCTGGAATATTTTTGTTATTCGTTTTATTTCTATGAAGCAGTATAATACATACAGCTTGAAAATGTGTAGGCGCTAGAATTTCTCAACTGACATCTGCGCTGAGATTCTTCTGTGAGAATTTAACCATTTCCATTGGATATTTGCACTAGAATCGCGTTTACTCTCAAGCCAACTGCAGATGATAAGTTTCAGCTAATTGGTTAACCAACAGTGAATAAGGTATTGAAAATAAAGGCATCTTGCACAGTGGTGTACATAATGCGTATTGAAACCTTAAATAAAACGTGATCAACAGCAGTGGCGGATTAAGCACTTGGGAGGTCCTAGGCGCATTATAATGTGGGGGGCTCAGATAACAAAAAAGCGTCGCAAACGTATTCAAGATATTCAGCGAATATGAATAAATTAATAATCAATATTTTAATCACAAATATAGCATTATTTTTTTCGAAGGTGCTCTTATCAATACATTTATTTATTGAATAACATTGCATTAATTATTTATTCAACAAAAGCAATTGTTGAAATATTAGTAGAATTTCATGTAAAATGAAAAAAATATTGAAAACGGTATTAAAAATATGTGGGTTATGTATAAGTTATTTTTGAGGCCCATAAGTTTCAGATGGCACAGGTGCATGTCTCATGCTCTAAAGTGATAATCCACCTCTGATCAACAAGTCATATTTCCCCAAATGTTTTAAAAATCGATTGGTGAACATCCAGTTCATTCATCACCTTCTCATTCTATCACTACCGTAAGAACTTTATACTATTTAGTGTTCATATTTAGTTTATTTCTCAAGTATGCGATAACTATTTTTTTTAGTGTTATATTAATCTCGGCTCTTAGTGTTATATTAATGTCGGCGTCCGTGGCGCAGTTGGTTTCGTCGCTGGCTACGGTTACGGATGTCTCGGGTTCAATTCCCGATGCGGACGGTTTTCATAGATTGATCATTAAATCGATTTATGGATTTCTGTTCGTAGTCTGAGTCCTCCCTTCCACCAATCCCATCCTCACGGGGCGTAACGAGAGCGATTAGCTAACCACTAGTCCTTTCATAGCCCTATCCTTCTATCCCTACTCTCTTCGAAAAGAAAAGAGAGGTTGAGCAACTGAGTGACAAGCAGTTCTCGTGAAAAAAATTCTGTCAAGATACCTCCATTAGGAGACCATATGCTCCACATTGGGAGCGGACATGGAAAAAAAAAAAAAAAAAAAAAAAAAAAAAAAAAAATATTAATCTTAATTTAACAATCGAAGTAATATAGGCTATATGCAGTGGAACTCTAATTGATTTATTTTTATACTATTTCTAACACTTTAGTGACATTAGTGATGAGGTGTTAAGGCAAAATAAACATTAGAGTTTTAAATGAATCGATATTAACAAAGAAAGTGTAATATTTGAAAACAAATCATGAAACCAATGAACCTTTCATTTGTAAAAAAACATTTATAAAAAAGACGTCACCGTCACCAGTTCTAATTGGAAGCCATGCCACTGCAAGATAGCCGTGACATACGTTCAATATTTGCCTCGGCTGTAGTTTTGTTAAAGTGAAATCACTGTTTTTAATTTTGTCACGGCAGTGTTGATATGTAAATTTATTGTAAACGAAACAGATACGCATATCATCTACGTATTTTATATTTTAGTCGGTAACATGTATATTTTTTCTACATTTTTTGATTGGTACTGAGGTAAATATTTTTTTCAATCTACAATCGAAATTCGAGTCTTCCTTAGTAATAAGATTATGTCCTTAGGTCTTCGCAAATCGAAACTCGTTTGTTGTGTCGAGTGAAGATAAAAATTAGGGAATATGCTATATCCACTAACATTAATAATGTGGTTCGGTTTTATTTATGTTCTTGTATGAAAAAAGGTTGGCTAGAGCCAAACTGTTTGCCACGTGTATAAATTCGTCCGCTTGCAGCTTCAAAGTGATTCACACCAAATTCTAATTAAGCCATTTAACGAACGATGATAAGTAAAATATTCATATTTTAGATAAATATGAATAAAATGCTTAAATTTTATGTAACTATACAAGGGCCTCGTAAAACACGGTTATATGATTGCGCAATAACGTCGTGTAATGCAAATCCGCGTTAAACAAGGTTTTAAGTTCATATAAACTTAGGGTATGCGTTATAAACAAATGTCGAAGTTTAATTGTAGATAGTTATTATATACAGTACTTTATTTTTTTCAATAAAAAGTACAGGAAATGGAAAAACAAGAATTTTAAAATACTTTAATTGTATTGATCATTTATCATCACTTTCATTTACAATCCTATTTATGCCTATTGATTCCTTCATACGATCGCTTGTAAGTTTTCGATTGAATATTATTTTTTTTTAAATAATAATATTATCGAAAAAGCTATGATATAATAAATTAAAGTGTTCCAACACACATTCTCTGAACCATTTGAAAGCATATTTTGGCTGTAAATGGCTGGAATTTGGATTTTATGTATGCCGTTGATTATTACCTGGCAATCGGCTTACATATCCACTTTTATACCGTATTTTACAACCTACGCATATTGAAGTGTAACTTGCATTCGTAATTTGTAGAAGACGGTGATTGTGTATTCATATTATTTGTTTTTATACCAAGAATTAAATTCTGGTTATGAAAATTAGATTAGTACTCCTATAACTCAATTGAGCTGATCTGTTCATTTAGAAAAATTTAAAACTGATTAAAAAAATTGAAAAAATTTTACAATTCGAATTATATATTCATATGAAAATCTATTCAAAATGCACTTTCTCACGATAGGTACTCAACACTATACCACCACGAGTAGTTTCGGATTTATATCCCGTAATGCAGGAAGTGTTACATTAAACAAGAGTTTTGATGCCTTTCAAATGATTTTGAGTGTCACAGAAGCACCTGCCCATGACAAAGTTGCTGTGTACTATAGTGTGCTTAAAAAATAATGACAGTGCTTAATCAAAGTCTCATGAAGTCTGAAATTGACTCGCTCACTATAATATGACGCCACAGAGCTATTGAATGAAAGCTGAGTAGCGATTGCGGCCGAGTGGTCCAACCATCGGTTGAACCTACATGTTATTCGTTTTCATAGCCCATATCAAGACATTTCAGAAGATGTATTCGGCATCCTGAATGTGTTGCCACACTTACCATTATCTTTTTTTTTTCCATGTCCGCTCCCAATGTGGAGCATATGGTCTCCTAATGGAGGTATCTTGACAGAATTTTTTTCTACGAGAACTGCTTGTCACTCAGTTGCTCAACCTCTCTTTTCTTTTTCGAAGAGAGTAGGGATAGAAGGATAGGGCTATGACAGGGCTAGTGGTTAGCTAATCGCACTCGTTACGCCCCGTGAGGATAGGATGGGATTGGTGGGAGGGAGGACTCAGACTACGAACAGAAATCCATAAATCGATTGAAAGATCAATCTATGAAAACAGTCCGCACTGGGAATTGAGCCCGAGACATCCGTAACCGTAGCCAGCGACGCTACCAACTGCGCCACGGACGCCGTCGTACTATTATCTACTATAGTTTTATCGTAGTGCCAAATTTCAACTATTATTTATAGCGAGTTAACGTATAGATTTCATGGACTTTTTCACCCATTTATACCCTGAATACCTGATTTTGACAACGGGAGAAAACGTTTAGGAAGAAAATATTACTTATTTGTCTACATGCTGCAAGTGAGATCGAACGTGTGGATTTTTAATAGAAAGCTTTTTCACGTTACGTTTTCTATTGTATATTTACATATTGATTATTTTCTGTTTTAATTTAAGATATTTATTCAAACTCCCTTTTCCATTAAATATTTGCTATAGGTAAATACACCTTACTTAACTAAATAGTATGAGCAAGCACAGCGTGTTTGCTCTCATATTGGCATGCTGTGCAGTACATGTAAGAAATATATTAAGATGATAATAATGTTAAAGATTTCATTATTAATTAAAAACTGACTTGCTGTTAAGTGATTATGTATGATAATGACTGTTCACAATATAATATGGATTAACATCTCTATATTAAATTGCATTAGACATTTTTTCTGTAGCCAAACTTTTTGGCTTCAGAGAAAGTGAGTTACGATGGATGGAGCTAGTAATAGAACCATAATATCCATCATTTTGCCAAATTTTCGAAATCGTATGGATGGGAGGTATTGTAAATATCACAGTCACAGCCTTCGTACACAAATTTAACAATCAATTTATGAAATTCTCCCTACTGGGATTAGGAAATATTCAAAATCGATAGAAAATATTCGAATTAATACCCCGTCTGTTCGACAATATTACTTTAAAGGTGTCAAGAAATCAATTAATGGAGTCAGGAAATTATCAAAAAGAGGAAAGCATATTTTTTTAAACAAGAAATGCAATACCATCCACATATTGATGCATACATTTTATGTCAAACAGAGTATGTACAGTTATGAACTCGTTAAAGTAGGTACGTAGTTATTAGACTTATAACTACCGCACCTTGCTTAGGTGGGCGTCCGTCACGCGTATATGTTTGAAATACACAGTTCTGTTAGATCAACAATAACGTATAAGAAACAACTTCCATAAGTTTTCTTTGCACTTATGAATATGAATACCAAATAGCTTCTGAAATGTACTTAATTGATTATTTAATTTTATTATAATATCGTACCAAGTATTTAAAAAATATTTAAAATCAATAATATCATTGAATTTATAGTGCTTTTTTTTAAACAATTTGTTTTTATTACCTCCACATATTTATAATAATCAGGACCGATAACAAATTATATGTGAATTTATAATTTTCTATTTTCAATGGATAAGTGATAAGTTTGTAGAAATTCGTTTTTAACATACGTACATAAATTATGTAATTTTTTTAATGAAATTAATAATGAAGAAATACTCCATCGAGTATACAGTAATGGATAAAAAATGAATTACTTAAAATTGTGTGATATTAAAAAGAGCGTAACCAGTAATTAATTATAAGTAAATACAAATTTAAATAAAATGGTGGGTCCCCGCTATTAAATTATTTTCCATGGGATTTTTCGATCTAAGCACAAGTTGGTAATATTGTAATCAGAATTTTTATTATTTGCGTCTAGCCCCCTTTCTGCGCCCAGTAGATTGATAAAATACAACCCTTCTTTTTCCATTTATAACTTAAAAATTAGAATAAATATCTACGTTATATATACAAATTTTAAGATGGAGTAAGTTTAAAATGCTTCTCGAAAAAGAAAAATACGTGTCACAGCTAGCAACACATCCAGCGGAATAAAAAAGTTATAAATTTATGTTAAATGTTATAATGTTTTAATAACAATTGGACAATAATCGATAAATTAGATAAAGAATATTTTTATAACGCTTTGGCATATTTTAAGATTTTAAATTACATTGTTTTTATTAGTTACTAGTGAGTACCCGGCATGCGTTGCAATACCACCCAAATAAAGTGTTATAACAAAGAAAGACCCACAATATTTTTTGTTTTTCTGTCTGGTGTGTTTTTCGAGGTTTTCCGAATTGACGCTATTTGTACGAATTTGACTCTTATTTTTAGATTATAGATGAATTTGGATTTTGAGATTGATTTTTATATATAAGACCTACTGTAAGTTAAAAATTAAAAAGCTAAAGGTCGGGCTCGGGCCGGGCCGGACCTGATTGTATTATGCCTTTATCCTTCGTGCAAGTGCAAGCAATAACTTGACAAAGTTTTATTGGAATCGGATGAACGGTGTGACAGTGCATAAGATACGAACAAACCCACATTGATTTTTATATATAAGATAACTCTAATACAATTTTAATTAGCCCAATACCCAAATATTACATTTCACATCAATTCAAATTTGTAAACAATGATTTTTCTGATGAACCTTTTTTTCAAATTATTTATATGTATGCTTAGATCGACATGTGCTTAAAATTGTATCATAATTGTTTATTATGAAGGTGACATAATTAAAAATGTCCAAATCGTGAAAGTTGTTTAAAATATTTAACAAATATTGTATGAATATGCATTAGCTCAAAACTAAAACAAGATCAGAGTACTAGTTTGCGCTAAAATATACATCATCGTTTATATGTAAAAAACAGCTTGATAGGTAAAAACAACTCAATGTTGTGAAAACACCTTCGCTAATGAAGTTTTATAACGCTGTCTCGCAGATAGTGCCTATCAAACAACACACGATATTATGAAAAATTTTTACTTAACATGTTTTGCAATATATTTCGGTTTATTTAAAGTGATGTTTTTTTGAATAATTTAAATGTTAAAAGAACATATTTATAACATATTGCTTAAAATTGTATGAAATTTGATTAAAAAATCTTTAATAATAGGCAATCTCGCTTTAGGTCAAAAAAAAAATACCACATACGGAAAACAATATTCGGATTTTTTTCTATACCAATATTTTAAGAAGGTGTGAAATTCAAATCTATATGTATATAGATGACTGTTTGTTTATCATGTATGCGTTCCTATACCATTTATCCGATTAGTATGAAACTTGGATGAAATATTGTGCAGGTGCACGCGAAGGTTACTGAAAAAAATCTAAGAAATAAAAGGTCTAAAAAAGATCTAAAAAAAGAGTCAAATAGGTGCAAACAGTGAAATTTCAGTTGGTGTGTGACATAACAAGTGGTGTTATTTGTTAAATTCCAACTGCCGGTTTCAAATGAAAAATTTAAAGGAGAGGATTTACTGTTGCCACGCATCGTCTAAACGTCTGCATCAACAAAGCACAGGGACATTTGTTAAAAGTGTGTCGAATAAATTTGAAAAATCCATGCTTCTCACATTCACAGCTGTATGTGGCCTGCTCACGCGTTGGAAAACCGTCTAATTTATTCGTGAATGCACCACCTAATGAAATTTTGTTGAACCAAATATTTTGATATTTTACCCTATTGTTCAATTGTGTTTTTTATTGTTTCGTCACTGGACATCCAGTCGTATTTGGCAAATAAGACAGTATCTAAAAGTAGCAAATGGTAGCAACCCTAATATCATTTATTAAAACACATCCCTAAAAAATACGTTCATTTATAAATATGTATACATAGATATGTGTGTGTTTGCACTAACTTCAATAATAAACACTACTTTTAATTAAAGTTCGATTTTTGCGATTTATAATCATAAGCATCTAGAATTGTCGGGTCTCTATGAGTATATTATATATTTACTTCCTTTTTCTGCTAACTGTTTATTTTTTAATGATATTAATTTGGTGATATATACGAATATTTTTATTAAGTGGAAAAAATTTGACAAACTATTTGAGGGTGATATTTTGAATCATTCTTAATAACATCACTTTGCTTAGAGATACAGGTGTAACTGTTCAAAAGGAAAAAATATTAAAATATATTTACAAAAAAATAATTTATATTCACTTTATTTAAATGCCATATATTGATTTAAATCTTTTTAACAAAAATTATGATAATGTTTTATAACATTAGTAATAATATTAATACTTTTTTCAATTTATAAAACCTTTTTTTTTTAGATGTCTATGAGGGTGCTCAAATTTCAATATCAAATTGGAATGGTTCAAATTTTGTACATTTCCATACGTTTTGTAACTAATGACCCGGGTTTCACCTTTCGGCATCTTCAGGGATTAAATTTCATCCATGTACTCGAATGCCTGAAAATGTCGAATTTCGAAACCCGGGTTGATAGTGACAAAGCGTATGGAAATGTACAAAATTTGAACGATTCAAATTCGATGAAACATTTTTCATTTATACTCGTCTATAAAGATCAACCCTTGTGTATGAAAAAAATGTTGGCTTTGGATAAAACATATGTGTTTCATTATATCGCTCAATATCGTTTAAAAAGAAAAAAAACTTGATATCATCGGTTTCATATAGATTGCTATCACTTAAGATTTTTATATAATATATCACTTTAATATACATATTTGCGTATGAAATTTTTCATTCACACAATAAATACACTGTTACTAATAATAACAAAGATCGTTATGCAAAAAACTATTATGGTTTGTGGTATAGCCGCTCGTTAAAGTCTATTCATTATTTTATAGAAAAACAAAACGGTTTATGTTGGCGATAATTATTTTTATACTATTAAAACCGTACCCGTCATAGATGACGGTATTGAAATTGAAATACTGAGTGTCTTAAGTAGCTAGTACGTCGAAACTGTGTGTGCATTGCATAACATTTTTTTATATACACACCGCGAACGCTTAGGTCATGAGAAAATTTCATACCTACATTTAATATGTGATAACAATAAAACGTTTACAGAGTGGTCTGGGCTATTATAATATATAAGATTATTTTATTTCCAGTACATTAAATTACTATTTCTCATTTCTTGAACATTTTATGAGCTTCAACATCAACATTCAAAATATTTAAAGATTAAAAAAAATTACTTTAAAGTTATTTATTCCGATGCGCTCAGTTAATTTTCAATGGTCCGCCTTAAAAAAATCTTTTTTGTTTCGCCTGTTAAAGATAGAAATCATAGAAATTTTTTTTTAAATGTAATCAAAGTACAAAATGTTAATTTTTCTCGAGACATAGTCGCAGTCATATAAATAATCTAAGTCTCTAAAGTTTTATTCTAATTCTAATTCAATATTAGAAGTAGCCCGGGGATATTGAACTATGATAATTTGCTTTGAGGCCTCTTCCAAATAAATTTAAGAAACCCATTTAAAATAAAGTACACATTACAACTGAAAATAGTACAGGACAAAAAAAATAAGTAAATATTAAATTCAAATAACTTCGGTTTTTGATGGCTTTGGTGTAGTAAAGTGCTCGTTCTATGACATAACAATATTATGATGCACGGTCGATCGATCAGTATTTATTATATGTGCGATCGTTATCTGAAGAAAAAAATAAACGAATTATCCATATCTTACAATAATAAAACAATATAGCTTATTCGTATAGAACGAACCGATAGAAGAGACCATCGAACTTGATGTAAAGCTGTTAGATAAATAAACAGTCGATTCGATATTTGTCAAAAGTTTAAGTGTTCAGTAGTAAATTGAAAACTTTTGACATATTGAACTTGAAGGATTGGAGGATCAGGCTAAGGACGGAATTCAATAAAAGAGTATCATCGGGAAAAAACTTTTAAAATTACTCCTGCTTATTATTAAAACTACATTTTAAAAAAATAAGTCCATTTTTCTTGTTGTATAAGCATATATAGCAACATTTTCAGTTACAAGTTTGTTTAAAAAGTAAAACATATAGAATTTTTTAAGCCAATTCACAGATACGTTCGTAATACTCCCGAACCTTGATTACAATTAGAATATATATGTATGCACTTATCGTGAAATAACTAAACAATAATGTTATACTAGTAAGTTCTGACATAATGGATATTATTTGCTTGTTTTTTTATTATTAAAAGTAACGAAGAGGCACTGTCGAAGATTTGTATCATATAATTTAACAATTTAACTGTATTTTATATGCATATTGAAAGTAAGGTTTATATACGCGGCAAACAATGAAAGAAAGATTGAACTCTATTTAAATTCAAAAATAAAGCACAATTCGCTGTTCCTTTTCCACAATTATATAATATGATAATATGGAACCTTTTCGCTCAGCGAGGAAGTATTTTCAATTGAAACAGAAACTGAAAGGATTAATTTAAGTATAATATAAGACATCGACTGAGGGTGCTTGATGGAATTTCAATATTAAATTTGGATTATTGAGATTTTGTACACTTCCATGTATTTTGTCACTAACGACCCGGGTTTCGCCTTTCGGCATCTTCAGGCATTCGAGCACACGAATGGACTCGAACTGAGAGACAAAAAGAAGTTGAAAAGCGGCAATCGCCTTCGGCAATCGCCACTCTGGTAATATGGTGTTTACAAAATAAGGATTAGGACGATTTCCGAAATTTTAACTCAGGTATCGGTGTGGCTCTCAGACGTATAATGTATTGCCTCGTAAATGATATTTGTCGCATTTGTATCTTCTATATAAGCGTTAGACACTGTTTACTGTCTCTCAGTTCGAGTCCATTCGTGTGCTCGAATGCCTGAAGATGCCGAAAGGCGAAACCCGGGTCGTTAGCGACAAAATACATGGAAGTGTACAAAATCTCAATAATCCAAAATTGAAAGGATTAAGTTTAAAATGCTACCTAGATAAAACAAAGCGTGTTTATATGTACTTAAGTTTTTGTCATAATCACAAAAAGACACGTAAATTTGTGGAAATTCTTATTTAATATAAAATTAAAATTCGTATCTTAGTTATTCCACTGACTGAAAGTCTGGAGATGCTTCTGAAAGAGTCAAAACGCGTCAAGTTTGCGACAAAGCCATTGGAATAACTAAGGTACCAATTTTATAATTTTATATTTAGATGCTTTTTATTTTTAAAAATACAATATAATGCTTCAGAAATTGTTTATTGCCAATATAATTCAATAAATAAGTATTACATATGAATCATATATATATAGCAAAGATCGTGAAATTTATAAACGAAACAATACAAAAAGTCAAGGATGTTTAGTTTTACATTGAATATCTGACCCCCCAAAATATATTGAATAGATTGACTATGTTTTACTCAATATTACTACTACTAAGAATCTCCCACGCCAACGATTTTCGCTGGTATTATAAGGCGGATGTCAATTTTATTGTTGTCTCATGTTGATTTAAATGGCGCCTAAAAATACGATGTAATCTTTACATTGTACCAATTATTTTTGTCTCTTATAAAATATTTAGTACGGAAAAAAACAGTCAACTATTAAGACATGTCGGTGACGATGGTTTTCTATTTTTTTATGTATAATTTAATAAACATTATATCTTCGTTGTTCTGGAAGACGACACTAATTGAAAAATACTTGTTTTGAGTTATTTGACAGTTTGTACAAAACCATTTTTAAGTTCAAGCATAATTCATAAAAGTAAGTGTGTGTTTTCATACGATAGAGTTTGAAATAAGGAACATTTTGGTATAACTAACTCAATATGTAATCTTTTCGATTTATTGTTTTCTTCCAGAATAGCGACGAAATACACACTAGCCGTTTTCGATTTTCGTTTAATTAATTGACGCGATTCGTAATTAGTAAAAAACTTTTAATATTATTTATGTTTATCAAAATACAATGCAACTTTTAATATTTATTCGAAAAATTTCAATTCATGATCAGAACATTTTCAATTTAGTTCAAAATACTACTTCTGGTCCTGATCATAGTTAAAAATCGTGGAACAAGAGGATCAAACCGTGTTATATTAAAAGAAAGTTGTCTCATCACTAAAAATTGATATTTTGTCTCATTCATCTGATAAATGCAAGGTGAGAAATCCCTCAAGGTGATAATTTAATTGTGAAAAATGTCCATCGCTAGCTCTATGGTTGTTTTTACTTTATGAGAAAGAATGCAAAAATGGTATTTTTTCATTAATATCTTAAATTTATCTTACCAAATGACTTTGAGAATCTCTCTAATAAATAATTGCAATCAACAAGTTGCACACTCAAAAAAAAAGTAATTTTTTATTTGAAGATATTCGATTCAACCTTACATGTTACAATGCCTCGATAAATTTAGTCAGCGTCTTTCCCAGCAAGGTTTAATTGTTAAGAAATATTTATATTCATCACAATATCTCTGAATTGTGCGCATCTTCAAGATAACAAAAAGGTTTCAGTATGGACAGTGTGGGTGTTTCAAAATAACGCCGCTGAGAAACTCTCCCATACCACTTTCTGCTCTGTTAAAAGGTATACTCTGATGATTAATGTCAGTGTATATTTTACAAAAGATTTGAAACGTGGCTTCAAACCTTGCTAGATAATAATGTTAGCATTAATTTTTATTGTTAATATCGGTCGTAAACAAATACCACATTGTCGTGTTGATGTCTAGTCTAAAATGGTTAGAACCAAATATCATATTGATTAGCCATCTCTCTTTCATTGTCGTTAAATGAAATATTGTGATTATGATAAAACCCTAAAAAATATATGTAATTTTTAATTAGCTTAGTAAAAAATCACCATATCTTTGTTTCTGTTCATTAAATAACGAAACGAAAGTAGCGACTCGTATAATAAAAAATTGAAAAATTCCATTCCAGTTAGTAAATTAATTATCACAATAAAATATTTGTAATAAAACGTTTTTTCTTATTTGATAAAAGAACTAGTAAAAAGAAATTACAATATGACCATGAAAAAAATACTTCGTGGTTGTGATGATTTCAATAAAATATAACTTATTTTATTGGAATAAAGACTTTCAATCATCCAATCTGTTTTTAAAAATACTTTAAAAGCTTTAATTTTAATGAAAATATACTATTATTTAATTTGAAGCAGGCTTAAACAGTAAGAGTGAGATGATAGTTTGGTCTTTCATTTTTTTGATACATCTACGTTTATGAGTTCATTATAGATTTATGAGACTACTATATTTACTTAATACATGTTTTTACCCAGGGTAGTATTGATATGAATTTCTTTTATTTATTGTTTCATTTTTAAGTATATCCATTTTTACATTTCCGATGTATTCGAAAATCAAATCCCTGTGTAAATTAACTTTTTAAAATGCAGTGAAATATTTTATTTTATAAAAATTTGTATGTTTCTGATTATTATGTCTTGAATCGTGGACATGAATTGTTACATCTCACAAAGTTATAAACCAACAATAGTGATGCCACTGGAAAGAGCTTTAACATTCTTCAATATGTTTGCTTATTTCAAAATTTCTACCTATTCTTAGTCAAAATGAGATTGTCAAAAAATGTTTTGTATGTACTAGCTCCGTTAATTTTCATGCTGATTTTCAATTGACATTGTGGTTGTTGACATGTTATTTTTTGTGTCGCTATTCATTTTTAGGCTCTTTTCACATTACAAAAGCAGAACATTAAAATTGTGATCTTTATAGTATATTTTTTTACTTTTTTTAAGAGCTTATTATTCTTTTTGTGTTACGTGTTATTAAGTCTTCATTACAAGACGATTTCAAAACTTAAAAAATATTTATTATATATACTGTATGGAGCGAGGTTTTTTCTCTAGTGTCGTCATTAAAGTTGTCTTTAATTGAATTACGATTCAATTGGAAGAATTCTGGCACAAATAAATACATGACAATACTCTTCCCCCAAATTTATTTCAACCACTAAGGCAGCTAATAGTATTGTATAAATGAGCTGGTTACGTATTACGGAGATGAAAAAGAGAATACCGTTAATACCGCAAATAAATATAACAAAAATTAACATATCTATTTCGTTTTCAATTTTATTACAACATCGTTTTTAAATATTTTTCGCACTGATATATGTATAAATTTTTTTGTGTTCCTGTCTGTATCTTGTCTTGTTATTTAAGCATTTTTCTATTTTAATTATTGATGTAATTTGAAAATTTATTAACAATATGTATCTATAAATTAACTGTTATATAATTTAAGATATCGATTGAGGTTGCTTGATGGAATTTCAATATCAAATTTAAATTGTTGAGATTTCGTACATTTCCATTTATTAGTCAGTTCGAGTTCACTTGTGTGCTCAAATGTCTGAAGATACCGAAAGGCGAAACCCGGGTCGTAAGTGACGATATACATGGAAATGTACAAAATCTCAACAATTCAAATTTAACTGTCATATATTAATTATTATTAATTAAACAAAAATTATTTCCATCTTGAAAAAAAATGTAAAAACGACGATGTTGTCAAAATGACTAGCTAGGAAATATAACTTCCACGACGATTTTCTAAGGTTCTAAGGTATAAAATTATATTAATCTAACTCAGATAAATAAAATGCAGCACAATAGTTCCAATAAACATTATTTAAAAAAATCATTTACTACTTTTAACATAAACAATGCTTAAAATACCTTTATATATATTATTCAGCATGTGGCTAATTCGCTTTTCCAAAAACAAGTAACTCAATGATATTTATTCAGTCACAGCTAAAATTTATCTCCAGCATCTTCATTTCGTTTCGTTTCATTTCATATTAAAAAAAACGATTATTTTTTTGGAGTTTCTTCAAATATTGCGAGAGTTTCATTTAAATATTTATTTATATTATATATTGTAAGCGTACGTAAAATGCATTTTTGCTGCATTGGCTTACTACGCCGTATAGTAAGATTGTACTAGGCATATGGACACGACCAGTCTAGATGGCGCAAGAGCCAGCAAAGTGTTTGCGTGGGAAGTGAACATTGATATAAAACTATTGAAACGTGTGCATACTACACAGAAATCATTTAATAATGAAATATCAATTGTATTAACATTTTTGTTCTTTGGGAAAAAAAACTTTCACGACTATTATTTACTGTCCAAAGGGTTTGAATGTTTACTTAAAATAATCGAATACATTGCATTAAAATTTTCTTTCCAATAAACGAAAATATTTACTAAAGAAAGCTCCACAAGTATGCTCTATAGTGTTTAAATATCGATATACTTATAGATTAGCGTTGAAAACTCTACCTAGCAATCAGAAGCTGTAGATTCGGATAATCTGTAAAATCGAATAACAGCGCTGAAATCTTTTCTGTACAATATCATTTGAGATGTATGATCGTGTGCGCGGAATTTTATTTTTCCCCATGAATTGATTTAGGGTGGTTTTATCATTCTTTCTCAATCTTTTTTGATTTAATAATAAACGCGTGGTGCATTGTCAATAGGTGCAACGCTATTTTTAAAATAACAATCTTTATTAACTGCCCAAAAAATCTCCCCGTCATTTTTTTTTTAATTGATAGTCAAATATTTTTGTGTAGTGTAGTAATTTGATGAAACGTTATTGTTATGAAATAACAAATTTTTGAAGATCTTAAAAGACTAAAATAGAAAGTATGCCATATTTGTCATAAGCAGCATAAAATAATGTTAAAAATTGATATAGGCTAAAGTATATTTTATAATATAATTAGTATTTTTTTTGTTGATCTAAAGTCTACGGTCAATAATCGTGTCGGCAGAAGATTATTATGGTTAATTCTAGATGAATTTACATAATCTTTTCAGTTCGAACCATTGTTTTATTCTGACAGCTGAGTGCGCCTGACGTCTACCCACGGGTTGGTTACCAGACCCGGTTCGTTAGTTCCTCGTAGGCTTAAACCCAACTAAAAGTTCGATATAGGAGGTTAGTCATTTACCAACCGCCGCGAGAGTCACGCAGCGCCTCGTTCATCTTCATCTCCCTCAACATATGCGACTCGCGGGAATTTTAATAAAATACAAATACGCTGATCGTGTAGTATTTATATTACCATACTACAAACATTTGTGCTACTTTTTTGTGACTGGCAAAAATCTTTATTGATATTATAAACTTTCGTGGTTTATAGAAAGGAAACGTTTAATATTTAAGTTCAATAATTTTTAATGTTTTAAATCATAAATCCTACTTTTTATTATTCATATAAATTTTATAACCAATATTTGCTATTTTAGAATAATTTATTGTTCGTTTAATTGTGAATTTTAAAGTAAACACAGTGCTAATACAGTAAAAAAAGTGCAGTGACATTTTAATCAATCGTGATATAAGTGTATTGTACACTTTTTCAGTTTATAACTTAAATATTAGACATGCCAGCATTCGTTGAATTATAGCTATTACAAGACATCAACAGATTTATACTACCGCCACAATGCCTCATTTTAAAATTAAGTTCAGCGCTAAAATAAAAACAATATTACCATTTCGACCATGATAGGGAATTTTAAATAGTCACTGATTAAATCTAATTTATTCAATTTCGTATTCGTCGTACATAATTAATGCAGAAAATGAATACGTTATTTTTTTGGGGCATTTTTATATTTATCGCGTTCACTGTGATATCAGGTAACTTGCACAACTCAAATGACAAAACATCTATGAAAGGTAGAGTACGTAAAAGAAACTCGCAAAATTATTCTATGAGAAGTAACAGAGCGTTGCAAACTGTATGTCCTTTTAATACTACGGTAATCGAAAACTCTGATTTATTGCTGCAGACAATTAAGCGCTCAAAGTTTATTTTTACTGGAAAAGTAATAAATTTGAGGCACGCCCCGCGTGGTTCAAACCTTCAAAGAACCCTTGATAAATACATTTTCAAGATTTTCATAAGACGCGTCTTAAAGGGCGATTTAAACCAGTTGAACGACGAGGTTCATTTTGAGCCAAATCACAAGAAAAATTTCAATGGTGCTACGGTTTATGTTATTCGTGAAAAAAATCCTGGCGAAAATTGCGAACCCTCTCCACGGTTGAAGTATTCTGCTATATTTTTGGCAGAAAAAGAAGATGGAAGTGTTTATGAGGAAGAGATTATTCAACATGAGCAGCCACATGCTGCGAAAGGAAGTCTCAAGCTAGTTGTCGACCCAGTGCCCTTGTCGTTGTACCACTTGGATAAAGTGAATGCGGCTGTCAAAGGTAAAACATATTTAATTTTACAAATCACAAAATCACATTGATGAAAAGTGAATCATTATTGACGTAAGCTATAAATGATCATATTAAAATTTAACATTTAATTTTCACTTGAAAAGAATAAATATGACAAATTGTCAATAGTCTACATAATGATGAAAACACATTTTCCTAAATATGATTAAGATTTTTTACAAATCAATTAAAATAGCAAACAGTATATTTTCTTCTGTAACTATTTTTTCATAAATCTTTGGAGTAAATTCTTAAGTGTTTTATATTATATTCCTCACTGGAGTTAATGTTAAGACCTTAGATGCATTCATTTAAATCTTAATGGAGCAATAAAGCATGAGTATATATATCACTTATTATATTCTTTAATTTTCAAAAAACTGTCAATTGAAGAAATTATATAAAAATTATCTATGAATGATACGATGAAAACAAACTATTTGTCAAATCGTCGTTGTTCCGGAAGAAGACACCAACTGAAAAATATTCGTTTTGAGTAATTGGACTTTGAAGTTTTTCAAGTGTTTGAAATGCCATACATTTTTCATTTAGTTTGTTTGTACCAAACTGTTTTTAAGTAAAAGTTTGATTTATAAAAATCAGTGTCTTTTTCTATGAGGTAGAGTTCAAAATAAGGAACATTTTGGTAACTTAACATAAACTAACTCTAGATATCATTTTTTTTAATTAGTGTTTTCTTCCAGAACAACGACGATATGTTGCGTGAGCTATTTTTCAAACGAAATGTGATCATAAATTTCATTAACGTTGTGTTACATAGAAATATTAGCTTGCTAATTTACATGCCCCCAATTTTTATTTACGTGGCCGAAACAACAATCAAATCACATCGGTCATACGAGTCACCAGTTGCAAGTGCAATTCAGCTGATCAATGCATTGCCTAGAGAGGTGGACATTTTCAGCGACGAACTCAGTTTATTGTTTTTTAGATTTTTTCAATATTTATTTTATATTTAAATAAAACTTTTCTCAGTTTTAAAAAATGTTATTACAATTTTATTTTTTAATAAAATATGTAGGTACAAGGTAGAGGTCTGCACGGGTCGAACTTTGATGAAATTACCCGGCCCGAGCCCGTTTACTTCTGGCCCGACCGAGCCCGAACCCAAATTTTAATACCACATTCCTGACCCAAAGCCGACCCGAAGCCTAAATTTATATCCCTCGGTACGACAAAAACTCGATTTAAAAAAAAAAGTACCATAAGATTGATATACATTCAAAACAATGAAGTACCTACATTTCACGAAACGATTTCCACAGCCACCACTTTTCAATGTTTTCTTTATATCGTTGAAACTCATTTCTCACGAATCTGTTGTACTTTTTAATAATGATTTTTTTTCACACGGAACTATTCTCTGAAATCTTATAGAAATAGAAAGCAGATACTGAATAATATCACACTTTATTCATGTACGATCAAGCATTATAAGTCACTATCGGTGATCCCTAAATAAACAAAGCATTGTTTCAGACTTCGCATCAATAAGTTTACACAATTTTATGAACTCAGTTTAGGACTACCAACCGAAATGAATATTAAATGATGCCTTCATGTATCAAACAAACGATTTTATTGTTTCCAATAATATTCAAAACTTAATAAAATATTTTAATTATAACCTTTTTAAACAGTATTCAGTTATCAATAGTACTCATGATCTGAACATAGTCCGAAATATTTTTCTGAAGAACAAATCCCTTACCCGTGCCCCGCTCGAGCCTGAATAGCAATTGTCTCTACCCACCCGAACCCAGTCCACGGGTCGGGTAGAGATCCACGGGCCAAGCACGGGTCCGTGCAAATATTTAAGGTACTGTCTTCAATATGTTTGTTAAACGCATCGTGCAATGGCGACAGGTGTCATTTTCATAAAAAATGTATAAATATGATAAATAAGTTAAGATTTCATCTTTCTTTGTCAATAAATACACTAATGTCGTATGCTAATCTTATTTTCCTTTCAAAATATAAATGCTAGTAATATTTTTTTTTTATTTCGGTATTCTGAAAACTTGTGCATCATAATTTAATATTTGCTTTAAACCCTAGATGTTGTTTTCTAGATGATTGTTATATTATTTCATCTCATATCTGTATTCATCTTCTTCTTTATGAAGTGAAAATAAAATAAATCTACGAGATATTTTAAATTTTTATTTCTTATTTGAATGGTAAAATTTTGTTTATTATCTACTGGCTCAAAGAAATTTCTGTTTTATTTCAAATATCACTTGCATATTATTTAAAAAGATTACGATGTATTTATTTTCTGATAGTTTATTTTAAAACGACTAGTTTGATAGTTTAGAAGTAATGTATTTCATCACATAATATATCATATTTTTTTATCCTAATAAGTATTTCTTTCGATACGCATTACTTGTTATTTTTTTTTGTAAATACTACTTCCACATGTTTATAATGATCGGAACTGGTTTCGCTCATCACCAGAATTATCAACTGTCAAGTTTAAGAGTTAAAACAAGGGGTAAGGAACCTTTTAATCTTGGAAAACTCCACACAAGAAAATGCAATTACATATATTTATAAATGTGTGTATAATTTAGATTCCATCGTAAGGCTGGATCTAAAAGTCCGCCGTTTCCTCTCCACTGATCTAGACTTTAAGTTCTAAATAGTGGTCGGCAATCCTTTTACTGTTTGTTAAATTTGTTTCATCGCGGAGCCTATTTAAAAAAAACAGACATTTCATCGGAACATTTAAAGTAATTTATATAATATAATATTTTACGTCTTCTTTGAAATTAAAGTATGTAATAAAATCAGATATGTCTGAATGTGAATCACTTTTCAGTTTTAGGTATTTGGATTTTAAACACTTTTCAGCTAACATCACCAAATATATCCAATATGTAAAAACAAAAAAGTTCAAACAAAAAATATTACTTTTGTTGTCACACAAAATCTTTGCGCCGATTTATTAACTTTATGATTTTGTGGCTCGACTCCCTTATCGTCTACGGTGACGATGTATGTTGTAGTATTGTAGTATCCATATACGGTTGTTTTATAATACGAATGTATTAACTACACTTTAAAAAATATGTGAGATTACCATTCAATTATCTGTTTTGAAGAACTTTCCTTAAACTCTTCAATTGAAAATATTTTTCCGTTCTTCGATAGATGAACTCGAACTGACTTTGTCTTTAGATTCAGTTCATCCGTGCACTTGCCAATGCCTGAAGGTGCCAAAAGGCGAAAACCGAGTCTTGATTGACAAATCTTGTGAAAGTTTACTAAATTTAAAACCATTTGAATTTGATATTGGAGTTCCGTCAGGCACCCTCAGTGAATATCTTAAACTATCGAATGATTCTAATTATTTTGAAATATGATTTCATGAAGTTGGTCTATTGTTATTGAAGCATCCATTTGTAATATACGAAGAAATACTTATAAAGATATGTAACGATAATGAAATGTCACAAGTGGCACTCAAAGCCAACTGTGCCAACTTTACCTTGTATCTATAATATTGGTAATACATGGTATCTATGATGGGCCTGGCGGACTCTAACTCCATTTTTGGTCATTTTACGATAAGTGTGTTATATTGTATTGTCTTATAAACCATGCATAATATAGTATATATATAATATATTCATTGAACGTAGAAACGATACTGAAAATTCAAAAAATCACTCAAAACTTAATATTCAAATTGAATGCACACATAGTTTCAATTACTTTAAAAATATTATATTGATGTGTTCTTTTCACAACCTTGTCTGTCGAACATACCAGTGACTTTTATTTTGCCAACGCTCATGATAAAAGGAGGCTCCCAAACGTTATAGAAAAAATGCAAATATGCGGATAAAATATTTTTATAAATCTTTTCATGTGTGCAATATATACCTATATTATGCTTCTTTCTCATCCTCGATTATGTTATACTTTGGTAACATAGGATCTTGAAGTTAAAATAATCATCTTATACCATTAGGCAATGCGTAGTGGGACGTAGTGAGAAAGTGGAATATAAATAAATTTATTCATAGTTATTCTGTGTAAAACTTCTTGCCTCCTACTCATCCGATCTTCACGGTGCGTAGCGAGTGCGATTAGCTAACCACTAGTCCTGTCCTACTCCTATCCTTCTATCCCTACTCTCTTCGAAAAAGGGGAGGTTGAACAACTGTGTAACGAAGAGTTCTCTTAGAAAAATCTGTTAAGATACCTCCATTAGGAGACCATATGTTCAACACTGGGAGCGGAAATGGAAAAAAATTCTGTGCATACAGTATTATTTTTTTTTTCAGGATAATGACTCTATAAATACCGTTCAAGATGGTTAAGATGGTCGAGGAAATTTGAATTTTCAACACTTTTTATGATGGCACGAATGTTGAATAATGTCAAAGTAGACATTTCATGCAAATCTCAACAAAAAATCAGTTTTTATAAAAAATTAACACAATTTTACGAAATGATTGGGCTCAATTTCACTGACTGCGAGAATTTTCAACCAGTGATTTCCAGTTGAAAATGTTCGCCATCATAGAAATAGTACGAAAGATTGTTTTTTTTATTTTTTATTAATATAATGCATTATCAACATGATTTTTCAGTTAGCACAATAATAGAAATATTCCAAGCCGCGTGATCACATGTTAGATAGTATTGATGTCCTTCCGATGGTAGCACGATGATGATGTCGATTTGGATGGGCTCAAACCTAGCCTTGTTCCTGACGGTGCTGAGGCATATCGGGTGATTTTGTTTAGTCGTTTTTGATGGCTACATGAAACATTGTGTTGCGAATATCATGGTTGCATTTCTGCTTGGATGGGAAAATCGGTGCATTGAGTTGAATGCAGATTCTTGAAATGGTTTGGTGGTGAACGATCTTGCGTATGCAGTAGATACATTGTTAAAGACAACTACGAGGGCTTCAGGAATCTGCACCTGGTTGAGTTGTAGGGCAGATCCTTCACATATGAATGTTTCAGCTCTTCATCTATTTGTTGATGTGCTTTCACTATTCCATCGAGCCCCACCTTGGATACCATCATATGGAGTTGGAGCAGCATAAGATGGAGCAGGTATACTAACGCTGAGAGGTTGCGGGTCAATTCTATCGTTGCTGGTTGATTATGTTGTTGCGAGTTGATTCTGTCATCGCGGATTGTTTCTGTTGTCACGGATTGTCGTGAGTTGATTTTGTCATCGTGCTCCATCTCTTCCGTTGTTATTCCTGATGCGTGGAAGTTTTGTTCTGCCATGCAGATCTGGAGGTGGCACACTGTCACTGGGTGCGGCAGAAGTAACTGCGTAATTTCCATTCTGCATTTTGTCTGGTATCACGTTGTAGATCAGAAGGTGGCATTTATGCCAGTATCACGGATATTAAAAACGCTTTAGTTATTGTTCTGAGTAACTTTTTGAATAATAAACCTTTTTGTCAAAGAGGTGGTAATATTTGGCATTTTAATGCTATGTTTAAAGTGATTTTTAGAAGAACGTCGTACAACCAAAGTCAAAAAATCTAAAAGAGACTTTTTTTCTAATTCTTTCATTAGTAATATTTCTTTACATATGCTTTTTATAAACGAAAAACTATCTTGCGTTGATTGAAGCTTTTGTTTGTCCCAATAACTCGCTTTGACAACTACGGTATCTATTTCATTAGAGAGTTGATATTTCACTCTTTCAACATTTGGAATTGGCTCTTTTGCAAAGCCGGTTGGAGAATGGGAATTTTTTTTTAGTATGGTTTCTAAATTCTGCTGAAAAATAAATTTGCAACAAAAAAGTATGTATTTTATATTATTATTATGCGTCATAAGTATTTTTTCCTTGTGAAAATGAATTAGTAGTCGATAAAACAATTTCTATAAAACATAGAATAATAACTTTGATTTAATGATTGATTTCTTGATTTCTGTCTGGCATGGAGTTGTTTATTTATATAATATGTTGAATACGTCACTAGTAATTATTGTATTGTTAAATTTGTACTAAATTTACTCAATAATTATTAGTTTTGTTATGAGTTTATTAAACCATTATTTTAGTATGTACTGCTACAAGTTTAAAAAGATTTTTTTATGATTATAGTCCAAATAAAATATTTCAATAATCGATAATGTAAAAGCAATTAAAACTTTACCTGTATCAAAAGAAACTTTAATTTGTTTTTTGTTTCATTAGTACGCATTGAGAATGTTATGTCCATTTCTGAATTACCAATATGATCAGTTGAACCCATCAAAGTGTTTTTGCATACTGCTTGGGTAAGTAGTATAACACCAAAACAATTTTCACCTACTGGTGTTTTCAAAGCAGCTAAAAAATACACTTTTTTAATTAATATGATTTAGCGACAGATTATTAGACAGGAAGTATAATATTGTTTTAAACTAAGTGAAAGGTCGATTTAAAGTCTATTTTCCAGATATCGATAGTTGAAAAATTCTTAAATTCAAAAAAAAACTAATTTTTACATTTTTTTCCTCGACTATCGGAAAATTGTTATAATCTTTAAAATGGCGAGTAGTCGAAAAGTGGTTTTATTTATTGCTAAAGGCAGGTTTTGACCCATAACAATATAATAAAAGTTAGCAATCTTTTTATAATGAAATACAAAATTTGATACTCTGCTACAATTAAGAAAATTAGGCTGTCTTTCAAACCTTCTCTTATTAGTTCACGGACGTCATTCCCTCGTTTGTCTTCATAGGCAACAACATCCTTAAATCCAATTTTAGCAAAGTGAAGTTTAATTGTGTCAACATCTTTTTCAATTCCTTGAATAGGGGCATGTCGTGTATCTGTGGACATTTTTTTATTTTCTTTATTCATGATTTTTTTTCTCCGCAACGAAACATAATAGAAGAAAAATACTTTTGTATTTATGTTTATCAATTAATTTCCCCTTAAATTCATATTATTTATTATTTCAAACATCATCCTATTCTTCAGTAGCATCAATTTTCCTGAAAAGGTCTTTTTTGTCCATAGGTTTAAGCTATGCATGTACCTCTGGACACCAATGATTGTATCTTTGGATACTGATTGTACCTGTGGACATACTAATTAAAAACAATATAAAGTAGGCAATAAAAAAATGTATTAGTATGATATTATGCTGGATTATAAACTATTATAGATTGGTTTATTTTTAAGGGTAATTAAAATGTCCGTAAACACATCGTAGGAACAATTTTGAAACCATGTTTATAGATGCGTCTTGAGCAAAAAAGTTTTTAATTCGTGTCTATAAATGATTTGTTTTATAGTTTAAATCTGTTATTAGCATTTTTGCTAATTAATATTGGAACTTGAACTGTTCACGTAAAACAATATGTTTTTAACCAATTAGGTTTATTTTTTTTATAAGAAATATCTTTGTTTTTGGGTGTGATTGAATAAGTTACATCTTTTACTTAGCACACATACAGACACACTTAGATCTAGAAATCATTAGACAAATTAGCATCCAAGTATCTTTGTTATCCATATACATTTAATATAATTCTGCAGCAATGATAGAATCTGAATCAGTCTCTTCTGATAACACAAAACAGTTATGACATACAGAACCGTCACGATCTTCCACTACTGGTATACTTTCTTGATGTTTTTTTGATATGCATATATCATGTACATATTCTTACATACTTCACACCTTAATGCTGTTTCATTACAAATCCGCTTGCATTTATAAAATGTTCCCACAATTTAATTAATTAAAATGTTTTTGGTTCTGTAATGCTATTCAATCGTTTTTTCACTGTGAACGGACCAAGCTAGCGGATATATTTTAGACCTAATAGCTATATTTTATATCACTTATGGGCATTCAACTTTCCAGTCTTATCAAGGCTTAAAATTTTAGTTACAGAGAAAAAATATCGATTTATTTTGTCCACATATTTACTGAAAAAGAAATATAATGCTTGTTTTGTTATAGCTCGTCGTTTTAGCTAAGCTGGTTGCTTCTATTTTTCTGAGTGAATAATTCAGCATTCTTCTTTTTCTGAATCCACAGAGCCATTCTCTGTCTGCGCTTTGTATATAGATCAAAGACTATGGGTGTTTTTTGTTTTTAGCAATTCAAAACTGAAGTGCTAACTTCTTAATTCTAGTTGTATTTAAACCAAAATGAAGGTACGCGGCTTTGCTTAAATAACTTGTAATTAAATACATTTTTAAGTGCGTAGTTAGGTAAAATAATATTGACAACAGATTCTCCGGAACTAATATGCTTCTTCGCATAATTCGGAAGTTTCGATTTCGTCACATTTCACGTTGGTGCAATCATAGGGTTCTTCCTTGGATTACTTCGTTAACGAGTTTTTTTTATATTATTGAAAATAAAATATTTTACTTTTAGCCTTTATTCGCTTTAAAAAAGAAATAACAACTGTACACTAATTTCTGTATCCAGTCATGTACCATTCGAAATATGACTAAAATGAAAAATTTTATCCACAGGTACAAGCAATATACTAAAATTACAAAACACGATAACCCTAATTATGGGGTAATAAATAGCAGACAACAACATTATGAACAAAGAGAATAGCTCTTTTGCTACACATATGGAGAGTAATTAATGTTTTTAACATGCAATTAAGTATCATAAAAACTTGTCAAAAACAGTGCAAATAGTATCACTTTTGGTGAAAAATATTGTAAACTGAATCTAAAACACATCACACGCTTTAACCTTTTTTTTGATAAATAAGTGAAGCTGTGTGACAAGAATAACATACATTCGTATTTTTGTGGGATTTTTAGGTTGCGTATTGCAAAAACTATCAACTGTGTCCAAAGATACACGACTTGCACATACGATATGATTCTGAAAATATAATTGAGGAGTCTAAAAGAAATAACCAATATGCCCACTTTGAAATGTTAGTAGTAAACGCCTTTTTTGTGTTTCACGCTTAAATTGTTAGATTTATCGATAGTTTATTTTTCTATCGTACTGAATTTATAATTTTGAACAGTGTGCTTATTTTTGGTAAGAAGTCAACCGCTAATTTCAATAAATTAAAACAAATTAAATTGGACATATCGCAATTTAATTTGTCAGTTTCTGTGTTTCGGTTTGTAATTTCCGCGGTATGCGGAAATGCTTAATCATTTTCTGATGCCTTTGTCGGGTATTGCAAGTTTTATATCAACACATATTTTGTGAAATGACTTTTTTAGAATTTGACAAAATCTGATTTTAAACGCCTCATTTATTGGATTCATTTTTATGTACATTAGACAAATAAAATTCTGTTTTATACTCATGTACTGTTGTACTGTTGTATAAAGCTGTTAACAATTACGTATTTTATATTGATTAACAAAAGTGATTTATAACCTTAGTTTAGTAAAATATTGATAATGATAATGATTTCATTTTAATCCGTTTTATCGATTTTAAATTTTAAAATATATTTATAGGGGTATTATCAGAATATTACAACACAAATGTGAAGTTTTGTTTAAGATGAAGCAAATTTATATATTTTTTTTATATTACCAAGTTCTTGCGAGTCATAAACATAATTGTAGAAGAAAACTAAAAGTCGTCCATTCAATAATGGAAGATATTCTTCTATCTTCTCTTTTTGATTCAGATTATTGATAATAAGCTGTTTTCGCAATGTTGATACGATAATTGGCATGTAATTATTTTTTTCGGAAGTCATTTCTTCTTTTATGTCATTCAAAAGCATAGTCAATGTATCCCAAAGTAGAAATCCTTTAGGCGCCGTCTCAAGTCCTTTACAGAGTTTTGTGATGAACAAAGTTTCTGGAGACATAAATCTATTGCTTTTGTTTGTAGGTTCGAAAACGCTACGAATTATCAATATGTCTGCTTCAGATGCTACGTATATTTTAGATTCTACCATTGCCCTACTATCGGTAGCATATGAAAACGTTGTATTTTCAGTCTTTCTTTTCAATTTCGGTGCCTTGAACAAAAATAAAAATATTATATTAACAATCACAAATATTATTTTATGTAAACTTTTCATTGAAAGCAATCTATGAAATCTTATGTATTATATATAAAAAAGTGTTCTCTTATATTTTTATTGAACAAAAATTTTACACGGTGAGACCTGGAGTTATTTCATTTTTATTTAAGTCGTTCACTTTTCGTGTAATGTTAGATGAGATGTATTTTTGTTTTTAGATGATAAATTTCTTTTTAATTTATTCCGTAACGATAGTAAACTTTCATAGGTGATTGCTTTGGAATATTTTTGTTCTTACATAGAAATTATGAAATTATTGTTAATGATGTTTTATTTGTTTTCACTCAAAAATTATTTTTAAAATGTTTCATCGATTTAATATTGCCCTTTCATAGTAGATGCCATGAAAGACAACATTTTTGCTCTCTCTTCTCTGATACAGCAAACATATATATATATATACACGTTGATAGTGTTAAAAAATAATTCGTATTTGAATCGTTTAGGCCTGTTAGTGTTTTTCCATCAAGTACCCTCATTATATGTCTTAAAGTATAATAATCTTTCTATGATTATATTTGTCCATAAAAAACAACAATATTTGAGGTTCTTATAGAGCCAAAACCGCGTTTTTAATACATCATAAATATCAAATCTTTGCCTGCTGTGTATTACGAATCGAATAGGAGCTCCAGATTTAATCATTATTTTACAAATAACCGTTAAGTATAATTTATACAACACTAAATTTATAATAATATATATCTCTGGCGTACCAAAAGAAAACGACATGTGTTTGATTATTTCAAATACAATGCACTTGTAAGATATACAATATTTGTATTTATACTGAAAACGGATTATATTATAATAAAAGCTCGTATATTAAGTTAGAAGAGAATATTGGTTTATACCTGGAAAATAAATATTTTTGGTTTATCAGTAAGTTTTGGACAATTTTCTCCGTGAAATTGAGTAATCACGTCACTTTCATGAATTGTAGTGTTTTCGTCAGCAAACATTAAGCCAGTCTCATTGCATTTAGTTATTACCATAACAGCCAGGCAGTGATAGGTGTCCAAAATTTCATTTGATGCTTGAATAGTAATTTATTGAAAATTTTAGAGATATTTTAACGTTATACCGTCTAGAGAAAACTAAAAAAATAGCGTAGGAAACTAAAATGTATATACTCCGTAAATAAACAAAACAACATAGTTTTTAATGAATTTGAAATTAAAATTTCATGAAAACATTAAGAAGATTGCTTTTTACTTATACATATTTATTAAATTGTATTATGTTTAACATACAACTGGTGAAGGCGACATTTTCTCAAAGATTACACAAGATTGAATTTTCGTTCATATATTGACGTACAAAAGAAATAAGAATATTATCAATAGATTTAATTTTTTAGTAAATAGTTCTTAAAATAAGACATAAGGGATATTCATATTAAGTGTCGCGATTTATCTTCACTAATAAATAATAACGGATATGAGTGATGAGTTATTCTTTTCTTTTTATCATGTCACCAGTTAAATTTACAACACCAATTTTTTTTTCAAATTTCTATCAATTATAATTTTAGAATGCTTAACAAAGAAGCGAAGCACGTTTCGCACTAAGTTCAATAACCCATCAATTAACATAGTTATAAATGCTGACAATCAGTATCCTGAAAATGTAAACTGTACTTATGAATCCAAAATACTTTTAGCTAAGCTAAAGCCGTCTTAGAGATATAATGAATATTTTAAATATATATCAATCACGCTACCATTCATCAATGATGAACAAATGATGAACAGGTGACAATATTAAATCAAAGGCACATAAATCTTAGAATCCGAAGAATAAACATACCTATAGCTAGAATATTCTTGATTGCGTCATTAGTCAAATTCGTATATATATTTATCTGTACAAAAGCCGCCTTGAAGCCATCATTTATATCATTTATAAGCCTTTGGTGGTCATATTCTTTATCTTCTTTTGTTTTTTGCTTTCCTTTAAAAAACATCAATAATTACAATGATTAAGTTAGTTTTCTTTGACCTTAAAGATTTTAATAATATACGTGATAAACAGAATAGCTCAACAGTTCCTAAGATTTTTCTCTTTTAAATGATAATAAAAAATCTAAAATTTCATGTTATTTAATTTATTAATATAGATTTACCATTTATAAAATAAACAAACTTGTTTTTATCTTCTCTATTAAACCGATCACCAATGATAATGCTCACCATGAGCTAAACCGGTCCTGATCATTATAAAAATGTGAAAGCAGTAGAAAACAAATCGTGTTTTATTTTAACCTTTAAATGCATGATTTTCTACTTTAAAGTAAAAAAAATATGTTCGAATACAATGGATACGTGTGATTACAGGAAAAATAACGAAAAAAATGTTAAATAGTTTTTTTGACTTTATAAATGCCACCATACATTAACGACATAAACTATGATACTTACAAAGTGTTTTTAGGAGATTACAATTGTAACAAAATTAAATAATCTTATCATTTTATAACTCTTAAGTGCTAATTTTGTCTTCACCTTGATAAAATAATAAAAATAATTATTTTATATCTTCCGATAAAAAAAACCATCGAGTCGACTTATCTTATAGGCTGATCATACTCTTTAATAATAGATTGATTTATCATTTACTTCGCAGAAGTTCATTATAACAAAGTAAACAATAGCAACATATTCAGATCAACAAAATTTTACGATTATTTGATAGCTATTTCTACATTACGCCATCGTCAGAACGATGGCATGATGCCGAAATAGCTTTAGATTTATCCAAATATATTTACCGCGTAATCTCGAAGCTAACTATCATTAGCATACTGTATTTATGACATATTTGGACAGAGAAATGACAGAAATAAAAATTTGTATGTTAGTATTGACACATGTTTTCGATACTTTAAATGCATGATGTACTACAATAAGTACAAATAAACATTTGAACATTTAGTTTAGTCGACACTATTTTAACAACTATATTATCACAAATAATCAGTCAACATGCATTAATGAATTCAGTAATATTTTTTTCTGTACGAAAATCTAATATTTATAAAATTAAAAATGAAGTTAAACATTTCCTAAAATCAATAATTACAAAAACTTCGGCTTGCCTTGTTTGTTTGCAAATTAAAAACAACAACCGCGTGTCGTAATACAATTTAAAAGTTTAGTAACATGCGATTTTTTCAGAAGAGTCTATTATCTATAAACGTTTTTCAAAGAAAAATTCTCATCGGCCGTTACGCTAATTTCATGAATTTTTGTTTGTAAGAAAAAGATATTTTAATAATTACTACTGTACGACATTTCATAATTTTACTATTTTTATCAAACATTAGTAATTAAAAGAAAAAACAGATCTTCGGCCTGTGACCACTTCCGAATTTTTTAATTTCGACAACTGGACTACTCGCTCTGGTCTGAAAAAATATGCGTTCACAAAATGAGCGTTTTCTCTCCATTCATAACGGAACATTTTTTCCGTAAATTTCCAGCTGATGGTTCGCGTAGTTTAAATAAAAATGCAATGGTAAAAAATATTCATGATCTTGTCTTGAATCATCTTTTATTAAATCATTTATTTTTTCCCCCCTTCAAAAAGATATCGAGAAATAATATATTCTCTTCTATGTACGTACTTTTAGCAGTCATATTTCAATATATTTTTTTTTTGTTTGAAAGGGTTTTATTTCAGTATCTAATTTTATTGAATGAAATAAGTATATATGTTAAGCTGCTTTCATATCTATATACGTGGCGGAAACCATAACCAAACAATTTTTGTTCTTCGCGTCGGTCATTTGAGTCACCAGTCGCAAGGGCCCTTCGGCTGATCAATGCATTGCCTAAAAAGTTGAATATCTTTAGCATAGAACTCTGGGTATTGTTTCCTAAATGTTTTTTTATTGGATCTTAATAACATGTCTTGTTCTCTTTATCTCTACTATATAGCACAAAATACATGTAGAAATTTGTATTTTTGTATGTCATCGGTCACAACAACTCCTAACAAACGGCGTACATTAGCGACGTGAAATTTTCACATGTCATTTTAGCTGCAATTGTTAGTTCGATTGTGTTTTTTTCAACTTTCCACCATCAACATTTAACTTTAAATCTAAAACTGAAAACGCGATAATTTTGACGTTTACAATGCGGAATAAAAAAATAACAAACGCTAAGCAAGATCGCCTAGCAACCGCTTCACACCAAATATTCCATGATTTTTAACGTCTTAGCATCATATTGCCTGGCAATTATAATTATGTTATAAATTTCACAAAAAATAAGTGTGAATCACTTAAGTTTAAGCCATAGTTAACTTAATAAATTAACTCATAATATTTAACCACCAAAAAACACCATTATCACGAGTTTCTTTCAACCTACTATAGTAGTACCAACGTTACTTGATCGTCGCCGAATTCGGAACTAGAATTGTCAGTCTAGAATAAACTTTTCCAATTGCCATTTTATGCAAAATAAATATCTTGGCTACTTTTAATAACCGGCGCTAAAATATCAGTTTTAGAGTTTATTGAAATTTCAGTTCTGGTTGAATACGGCAACATTCCTAACTTGACGGTGGCATCCTCACTACCGGTCAAGTTAAATTGGTACATCTATACTGATATAATGATAATTTGTCGCTTATACGAAATAAACATAATATTGTATTGAAATTAATACTGTTTTAAATTTATTCTGATTTAATAATAATTGTTCCCACTTACCCTCACTAGTATCTTCATTTTCAAAATTGTTTTGAATAAAAACATATAAAATTCCTTGTTGATATTTATTAAAAGAATATTCCGCTTGGTCATCTTTCAAGTCATCAACAAATGATATTATTTTTCCTAAAATGAGAAAAAACGTTTTTAGACAAACAATTTTAAGTCAAAAAAATTCAGTTAATAATAGGCAAAGTGCCAAATATTTTGAAATATTTAAATCTCGTTTAATCAGCTTAATGAGAATTTATAAACTCATTTGAAATCAACTCGAGGAGAAAAAATATCCCAAACACCTATGCTCAAGATCTCAAATAAAGAATTGCTGTAGATATTATTATTATAATAGATTTTATTTTTACTCAGTGATCATATTAATTACTGCGGCACCAATAAATCATCAATCTAGTCATAAAATCCCGGGTCAGCTGTCCCACGCTGAATAACTGGCTTACAATTATCTATTTGGAGACATACCATCAAAAATATTAAATATAATGCTGGCTTACAACCACTTTCATATACTAGTAAAGTAAAATCATTGTCTCAGAGTGGTACATATCCAAATTTTAACCATATTTATATATAACAATCGTAAGGGGTATTTCGTGTTATATGTAATGTCACACACATCATTTATTATTTTCTCTGTGAGGTATTTATTGACCGTATAAATTGTTGTTTGTAGGTATAGGTGTTTCTGATGTTTAAAATTTCTTCGCACACATCCGATCCTAAAAATGAGGAGTAGCAAGTGTAATTAGTCTAGTCCTGTCCTAGCCCTATCTTTCTATCCCTACTCATTAGGAGGCCATATGCTCTACGTTGGGAGAGAAAATGTTAAAAAAATGTTCTATGATTACAATAGTGTTTTGGTGACACTAAATATTTGGTTCCCCAGTGTCGTTATATATTTTACAAAACAATCATACCAGATATACTTCTTGCATCATGAATTAATGGCATGTATAGTGGGGGTATACCCCTCGTGGTCTTCCTTATATATAAATCAATAGTCATTCAACTAACATTGATCTAAAAATTAGTGACACAGTACAGTAGGAAGCAGCGACTTAAGCATAGTTTGAGTTATGATGGCATCATGTTATAGATGTTACGTTTGATAACTATAGGGCATGTGCACTGTAGTAATGCTCCTGTTGGTTTTCCTTATATGAATTAGCCTCCATCTGAAAATTATCTCCGAGTGCAATTCCAAAGGTTAGGGATTTCGATTAGCAAAAACATGAATACGGAGTGATTTCCAGAGATCGCGTTGGGAGCAGTACGTAGGTTTTTTACTGTATCTCCGTGAGGTTTTGACCATTTTTTTTAGTTTAAAATTTTAAAACTTTTTACTTTTTTTAATTTTTAATGAACAATAATTTTTTCCGAGTTGAAAAACATATGACTTTGATGCATAAATACTAACGAAATTCACGATAATAATATGAAATTATATTTTGTGTGACATTTGTATTAAATAATAATACTTTCGGTTGCTAAGCGACTTAAGCGTAGTTTGATTTGCTATGACGACATCGATGTCACTTTGATAACTTAAAGTATGTGCACTGAGGTACGGGTATAGGTAATACAAAATTAATATTGATGTTCTATTATCCTATAGGGAGCAGTACCGGGAATTAGAATGAAAGAACAATATAATTTATAAGATGTCTCAATAGTAATAATCTTTCAGATTTTGCCAATCATTAAATAAAAACGATCGCAATTTCAATAAAAATACTAATGTGGAAATACTCCATGAAGTTAATAATAAAGAAATAAAAATGAACAGCTTAGACTTTTTGGAAATTAATTAAACCATTAACAGGAATTAATTTATTTTTAGTAAATGGCAGCTTAAATAGTACCCTTAGGATACATTTTATTTTCCTAGATTTTCCCCCCAAAACACAAGTTAACAATTTTGTAATTATAGTATTACTGAATAGTATCATAGTTAATATAGCTTTTGATCATTAAATAGTCATCTGAAATGAATAAAAATTAAAATATATTTAACTTACTGTAATCGTTCATGATGGAGATATATGCCTTTGTGCCAGTTTTTGAATCACTAAGAGTCACTGAATAAGCTGCAATTCATGGTAACATAAATTGAGTAATGATTCAAAAATGATTATATATTTTACGATTTGAAAATTTGATATATTTTGATAAGATCTGGATTTGTGTACATTAGATAAATATGTAGTATTGAGTATTCTGGTAATTTTTTCAACCGCCCAAAGCATGAGTATATAAATAGATAGCCCAGTTCGACAGGACGATAAGTAAATAATTTGTGTTTTGTGTTAATTTAGCCATTATATTCAAACACCGCTCTTGTACAGTTCTACAAAAGTACAGCATCTGAAATAAACATGTTTTTTCTCAAATGGGAGATATTTGCATATGCAAATCAGCAAAATTAAATAATTTCTCAATTCCATATACATACATATCGAAATATCGTATTGTGAAAATAAATTTTTGTGAATAGTGGCGTTTCATAAAGAAACAACCTTTAATCTTAAAACTTCAAACTATTGATCACCTATTTGAATAAAACAGTAATACAAATAATAAACCATCACTTTGTACGATTTAGTTTAGATGAGTAAAAACTTTGAGCGGCCATATCTCAAAACTACCAATTTCTAGTTGTATCACTATGGAACTAGGTCATTGATATATTACATAAATTCATTGATAATTTCATTATTTCATATCTATAATACATACGATAAAAATTACCATTTTAATAATGGTAATTTCATTTTAAATATTTTGAAAATAAAATTATTATTCGCTTTTTATCCAAAAATATCAAATGATATTTTACACACCCAAGAACAGCGTCAAAAAGGTAAATAAAAGATAAATAAATAAAAGCATAGCTAATGGAAAAACGAAATATTCTGAACAGTGAACCATGTAATCTAAACTTTAAACCATATTTATTATTATTTGACTATTTTTAGATTAAACATGATTTACCAAAGTATAACAATGAAGAATGGCCTAAATAATAGTTTTTGTTATATAACAAATATTTCTTTTACCTTAGGCTGTCTTGTAACTTAGGTAACAAACCATCGTAGTCAGATGAAACAGATGTGAGGTGTAATAGAATGATAGTATTTTCTCAATATTATTCATTACCGACTTGATAATACTATTGCCATGTGAATATTTTTTAGTTAAGCAAAGGTATCCTCCTGGTGGTAAAAATATGAATTAATGTGCTGTATATTTTTCCCATCTCAATTATGTACAGAATATATGAGAGCGTAAAGAAAAGTAGCCAAGACTTAAAAATCACTAAATTTATAGTAATTAACTGTCACTGGATCACTGGATTATTTGTATCGTGGGCCAAAGTTACCCGAATTGAATGAAAATTTTGCCTACCTTGTTTTATATATATTTATATATAAATTATAACAATAAGTCTATCTATGTTTAATAAATTTCATCTGAAGACATTAATTAATTTCTATGTAGAACAATACCACACATAAATGCAATGGCGAACCATAAACATACAAAATCCCTCAGAACTTGGCCAAAGTTTCCCATGTTGACCGTACTTTTAACACATTTTAACGATTTATCATAATTTGGATTATTGAGGTTTTGTACACTTCCATGTATTTTGTCACTAACGACCCGGGTTTCGCCTTTCGGCATCTTCAGGCATTCGAGCACACGAATGGACTCGAACTGAGAGACAGTAAACAGTGTCTAACGCTTATATAGAAGATACAAATGCGACAAATATTATTTACGAGGTAAGATAATATCTATATATAAGCGTTAGACACTGTTTACTGTCTCTCAGTTCGACTCCATTCGTGTGCTCGAATGCCTGAAGATGCCGAAAGGCGAAACCCGGGTCGTTAGTGACAAAATACATGGACGTGTACAAAATCTCAATAATCCAAATTTGATATTGAAATTCCATCAAGCACCCTCAGTCGATGTCTTAAATTAGATTTATCAAAAATTATGTGTACATTATGAGATAATATATTTCGTTGAATAAACTGTTAACAATTTTTTATCAATCATTCCATTTATGAACATTTATCGTAAAACTCTTTTAGAAACAATAATTTTATCATATTGCCGTATATTTGCTTACTGATAATAATTAATTCCATAGGTGTAATGGTCAAAATAACTTGTATATTAAACAGCACTTAAACCTACTTAGACCCTTAACACAAAGCTTAACATATCATTAAGAAAAGTATCATTTATCAAACTTTTTTCGGTTTATCGGCTCATTCCCTTTATAATGGGTCATTGAGATTGAAATAGAATGGTTTAGTAATAACAATCATTTACCAAATTATAAACAATATTCAAAACTAAGCATCTAATGGTAATTAAAACACAGAAATAAAATCATTGTAGAGTAAACAATACCAAAGAATTTAGTTCCATATGAATTATGTGAAAAAAAATTAGTTAAGTGTTATAAATGATTTAAAATAATATTTTTGATTGAATTGGCATTTACTTGGTAGAACTTTATTATAATAGGATAACATATCAAAGGATTTAGTTTTAGAAAATTTTAACTAGTTCTTACGATGGTTTTAAGCCGAAATAGTTATCAACTAAATAATAAAATACTTTTGATCTAAATACTTTTATATTTTATCCTATTAAAAAATAGAATATTATTTATACTACTTTTCAGGACTGGTTTCGCTCATCGTGAATTGATGAACGAATGACTCTTTTTGGAATGACTGCCAAAAACAGAAATATGTAACACAGAATATTATAATATTTCTTTTTATAAAAACCTTTGTACAAGATTTGGATACGCTTAAAAAATGTTTCATTTTTATATACCTAGATGAAAGAAATAAAACCAACAATTTTTATTTTAGGATTTTAATGTCTTTCAATAATCAATGACTAAAATTTTTATTTAATGCAAGTACTTTCAATGCGATGTGTAAATTCCGGTGATAAGGATATTTTTTATGCTTTTTTTTATTCAATATTATTATTTTTTTATTTTAGGTTTTTGCCAGGTTCTCATGAATTTCACAGTAGATAACACATTATTCTTTTGCGTGATCCATGTCAAAGGTAATTTTGAGTTTATGTATATTAGATAATTATTGAAAGAACTTAATGCTGAAGACACGGATACACCAGGGGACAAAATTAGCAACATGCCGCGGGTCATCTATGTCAAGGTTTCGGGGACAACGTCGCGCAATATTTTGCTTGCACAGATCAGGGCTTATGTCAGTTATATTATCTATGCGTCAGTTGTCACAGAAATATTGCCAAGGCTCATACTATGAAATTATGATAAAAATATACGCGTTTTATATACATATTTTAAATATTAGTCAATTTAAAAATTCACCTTTTTATGGTCGACATAAATATTTTGTTTTTTTTGCGTTCAATATTTTTTTAGGCGTATTGTAAGTGTCTATGTTTTGGGTCGTGTTGCAGGTCATTTTTTCCTCTAGTGCACTGTTTATTGACCTTTTTACATCCACGGACCATCAAAAAATCAAAAAATGTTTTGCAGACCATTGGAATAAAATAATAAATATTTAAATAATTGATTTTTTATTCAAAACAATTAATTTTGCAACACCTTGTGATTGATATTTTATTACTTTGCGGATTTAAGAAAGAAGAAAATCTTCGCGGATCACCGGTTAAGAAACAGTACTCTAGTGAATACGAGGCTTAAGGCTACTATGTCTACTGTTAACAATGATGAAACTTTTAGTTACGACAATTTTCTTATTCTTTTTTCACCATAATTAAATAAAAACAGATTAAGAATGTAAATTTAGTTCCAAATATTTTTTGTATCTCTATGAAATACTGTCTTTTGAAACTTCCAAATCATTTTTTGTTCTTCTTCTGCAGATTCTTGATAGTGTAAATATACCTTCACCACTTAATTTCTCGAAGCTAATCATCTTAGCCACTTTTGAATTGGTTATGTTGTCTTCCATAATTTTATAAGAACATTCCCTTTCCAAAATATACTTGTTAAATAAGACGATGCAAATTTTATGATGAAAATACTCATAATACTCGATCCACCCAAATTGCAGGTTATGTATTGCAGATGGCTTGACGATTTTCAAGGTTTACTCCTGTTTCTCACTGACATACATATGTCTCATATTTCTTTTTTTCTGAGTTAAAACGTTCTCGAAAGCGTAATGGCGTGTATTTAAAATATTTGGAAGCTCCTTTATCCTAGTTCTCTAGCCGCGTCTGCTCTTAATGTAAAGCATACATACATATTATGGATTATTTATGAAGCTTATTTCAACAAACGCTTTTTTTGCGAGACATGATCGTTACATAGTTGCTCGACCTTTCGTTTTTCGAAAGAAATAATGAAAGAAGTACGACCAGTAGTCATCTAGTTAGTAATTTAGGATCGGATGAGTGAGAGGGAATATAAGACATTATAGTTATTCACATCTTCCATTGGACCAATCGGCCACGCTGACTTGATGGCGACCAACGTAAATTACCAGGCCTTTGAAAAAATTGCGGCATTACATGGAGAGTGAGCAAACCTCAACACATAGAAGTCTTTCATTTATCTGGAGAGATGGACTTTCTGCAAACTTACGTGCACTCCACCAAGTCTTGGTAATATGCTCCTAAGACACAGCCAATCAAAGAAATAAAACTCTAGATACTTGTAACGTTTGTTACGTCACTGGATACTGCCGTAAACTATTAACGGATGAGAAAACAGTGGTGGGTGGAGGAGGGCAAGTAAATCATTAATGCTTTCGAAAACAAATCGATTGAAAAATCAATTAATAAAACTTTCCGTACTAGGATTCGAGCCCTTGTACATCGCAAATCAACAACATTGACCACTCGGCTAATGAGCTAGCCAATATAGTAAAGCAATGTGATATATTTCTGTGAAAACATTACACATGTCCGTCTTAAAAATATCCTACAATTTTACAAACATGTTTACTTAGAACGAAATATTTTGAAAAGTTTGTCGGCATAAAAAGGAATATTTATATCTTTTCCTTATACATTGAGTTTGTCGAAAAATTGTGAATTAGGCATAAGTTTAAACAAACTGTTTTAAAGGATTATACATATTTTTTTATTGATTTCTTTATTAAAGACGTCACAAGTAGACTGTTTCCTAACACTAAAGCGCAAAACATTAGATTAAATAACGCAAAAATATATTCTTTTCAATTAAATACAATTTCAACATATCTTTAAATTTTTAACAGATATCTAAAAAAAATATACTCTCAATCAATATTTTTATGATAGTATGGTGGTTAAACGTTATTTAAATATAAAATTAACTATTACAATATACTGTCGACCCGAGTTATGTGACCATAAATCGATTAATCGCTACAACTGATTTTTCATTAACACATTGAGTTCAAGGACAAAGAAGAATTTAAAAAAAAAGGTATTATATTTTCAAAAAATCAAAACGATAGACATTACAGTCGATATATAATTTTGCACTAAAACATGTAGTTAATGGGATTCGGTTGTGCATTTCTAAAAGAAGTTTGCAAAATGTTTCATGTAGCATTCAAATAAGAGATCCAAACTAAAAACTAAGAACTGATTAACAACTAAAAAAGAAGCACATGTTGCTTCCCAATTTTCTCAATTTACGAGAATGTCAATGTCATCTTTTATAAAATACTGTACATCTAGACTTCAAACTGATTAAGATCTTTTAATTGGTTTGTATAATGACACTATGGAAATAATTGTTAAGTTTGACCTTAAATTTGAGCATACTATTGTAAAATCAAAATCAAATAGCTTATTTAAATGTCAATCAATTTTAATTAAGCCATCAGTTGATAATGCTCATGATGAGTGAAACCGGTCTTAATCATTATAAATATGTGGAAGTAGTACAAATAAATTGTGTTTTATTTTTTAAAATATAATGTTTTTCCCCCAAGAATTAACAGTTAACTCCTCAAAAGTAATTTTAATGTGTTTATTTTTCAATCTTCTCAATCATAAGCGTTCTAGTTAGGCTAGTGATAAAAGTTGGAATCTGTATCAATGTGCGACTCTCCCCGCTTCCCACTTTTTTAGGTTTTGAAGTTTCTCGTGCTACCAAAACTAAAAAATCTAATATGGATTGTTTTTCCATTTTTTCCATTTTTTCTATAATTTGAGTCACACATTGAAAGAAAAACGAACCTTTGACTGGATCCCGGTATGCCACCATACCGTAAAAGGTTGCATACATAACTATTGTGTCCAAATAATTGTTTTGTTCAAACACAACTTTTCTGGTGTTATTTTTTGCCTCGCTCAAAGGGCTCTTGTTTGAAGTGGTTGCACTGCTAATTGACACTAGTTCTGGGAAATTGAAGCCTCTGCAGGTCTATACAACAAAACATACAAAGACTGAGGGTGCTTGATGAAATTTCAATCAAATTTGAATCGTTGGGATTTTGCACATTTCCATGTATTTTGTCATTAACGACCCGGGTTTCTCCTTTCAGCATCTTCAGGCATTCGATCACACGAGTGAACTCGAACTGACATAAATAAACAGTTTATAACAATTATATACAAAATAAAATACGACAAATCTTATCCCTGAGTCTAAGAAATTAGTATTTAGAATAGCCACAACTCACAACATTACGGGTGAAGAGGGGTTTTTCAAATGCAATTCGAAGAACTATCTAACCAATTTCAACTAATGGGATCTGTCAGGGTGACCATGGACCGAAGTATTAATATGGGAAATTTATTATTTTGATTGTTAATTTATTATAAAAAATAATGATCAGAACCGGTTTCGCTCATCACGAGCCTCATCAATTGATAATGCTTGTGATGAGCGAAACTGGCCCTGATCATTATAAACATGTGGAAGTGGTACAAACGAATTGTGTTTTATTTTTTAAAATTGACCAAGAATTGGCAGCTAACACCTTAAAAGTGATTCTTAATTCATGTTTAATTTTGATTGTTAATTCATGTTTATTTTTTACGGACTCACCTTACGTAAAGGGTACACAATAGAGGAGAGTTTGGAAGATTCAGTTGTTCGTTCAAAATTGATAAGGAATATAACTGGGCTCTTTCCCCCCATGTTTTGATGCAACATTTTAACCCCATCATCCGCATTGAAGGTATGGTTCTCCAATAAAAAGTGATTTTCATTTGTTTTATATGTACTACTTTTAAATGTAATGTACGTGAGGTTTTACCAACATAAGACTGTTAGCAATCAATTCATTGTAATTTATAAATGCCAGATTTGATCTTAAAGTGGATTCTATCTATATTGTTAATAAGTAATTTTCCTTACAAATTCTTGCAATAAAGGGCTGGTTTAACACTATCAGCGAGTTGTTTTTTTTAATTTTAAAGCTTGTACAACCTAAATAACTAATTTTACCCCACTACCTAGGTTGGTTTAAGTCTTTAGACAATTTCCCGAAATATAACATCTTTTCTGCTAATTTACTTTGTTTTTTTGATACAAGACTATCTATAAGAGACGCCTCATAACCATTGTTAATGACAATTTGCTTAATAATGCTTATTTTGGTTTTAAAATTAAATTTAATTAGAGGTATAGTAACTAATCTGTGAATCCAACAAGAAAATCATTCTCGTAAGAGCTTTTTCTTAAGTGTTTTCCCAACACAAAAGCTCTCAGCTGACATAATCTTTTTAGATAGCTGTACTTAGCTAGCTTTCATGTGAGAAAGTGATATAAAGACTTAGTCTATACCCACCCAAGCACTGATTTTAGCCAGGAATCTAGGAGACCGCTTCGCGGACTCCACATAATAGTTTCAGTAGGAAAGTAAAGGTAGGAGAAAAAAAAATTGTGTCAGTTCGAGTTCACTCATGTGCTCGAATGCCTGAAGATGCCGAAAGGCTAAACCCGGTCGTTAGTAACAAAATACAACTACAAAATCTCAACAATTCAAATTTAAAATTAAAGTAAATTCATTACCAAAATTATCTCTCGTAAATTACAATTTTATGACATCTGTATACGTATATCGATGATAGCATTCCTATATTTAATTGCTAAATCATCAGGGATTACTTCACATTGAAATTTCATAAAATTGAAAATACAAAGTAAAATTAAATAAGAAAATAAAAACTGTCACATATAATGTTTTTTGTCCATGAATATTGTCTCTCACTTCATATCAACATATGACATATAAGTAAAGTACACAATCAATATAACAGTTTATTTCTTCTTTTGATATAAATGAATGTTGATTTGATTTCCAGCAGCAGCTCTCTGTCCATCAAAGAGCTTTTGATGGAAGTCAACATCTTATTCGACTGGTCGCGCTCTTTTCATTAAAAATTTTTTCAGTTTTTAACTTCACGACTATAAAAATCTCGGAATGCAAATATTTACCTGTAACATCAGCAACTTGAGCTTTCCGTTTGTATTTTGATGCTGCATTTTCAATAATATATCGTTTTCAGTATATACTTGGTTATCATTTGACTCTATAACACCATCTGAGCCATGAGTCATTATAATAACACCAATACAATTATCTTCTGTAGGTGTGCCTTCGGCAGCTGGAAAAGTGATTAATTAATACTACGCGCATAATTTAAAAAACAATCGATTTGAGTTATTCATTAATTTTTAATATTTGTCTTTACTATTTCATGTAAGCGTTAACTAAAATTTAAAATTTAGCTTATCATCGATGTATGTATAATAAATATTTTTAAATAATATGCTTTTTTCTCTCACTTGTGAAACTGGTGTGTATATTATTGTTAAAATCCATCTATTGGTAAAATCCAAACCCTAACCTCATGATCAATCCAACCCAAATTTTTTCATCAAATGTAATTTGAGTTACACATTTAATTCTGGTAGTCATTTATGAAAGTGAAACGATTTAATACTGCTTTTACATGATTTTTATTATGACTTAACAGTTTCATTTTTACACAAACGTAAGAATCATTTAGAAAAAACAATGTTAAAATCATGTTTAACAAACCTTTTTTAATAAAATCGAAAATTTCTTCCTTACTTTTGTCACGATGAGTCGTAATTTTAAATCCAATTGAAGAAAACATTTTTTCTATACTTTTAACATCTTCTTCTGATCCAGCTCTTTCTTTATCTAAAGAATAAATTGTACCCATAACTTGGTAATCAATAAACCACAACATTACTTACAGTATGTACGTGATATTTGAAATTGTCATGCGTCTAAATATTAGAGATAAATAGTCAAGACAGATAATTTTGCATTGAGGATAATTATATTATTTACTGAGTTATGGAATGAAGCTACAGATACTTCACTTGTAAAAAGAGCATTTAAAAGTAAAACTTACCTCCCAAACCCTTAAACATATGGTTGAAAACTAACATTTCTCCTTTCAGATATTCTGAAGAATTTTCATTTTCACTTGGTTCATTTAAGTTGTTAATAGTCAGCTGTTTTCGTATTGTTGAAAATATTATCGGAAGAAATATTCCCGTAGAGCTATTATCCATTTCACTTTTAATCTCTTTCAAAATCTCAGTTAAGGTCTCAAAAACCGAAAAACTCTTCTGTGACTTTTTAAAATGGCTGCAAATCTTTTCGATGAACCACGTTTGGGGATTATTTTTTTGATTTAATGGATTGGAGCGGTTTTGTATAATCAATATATCTGCTTCATTTGGGATATAAAATATTTCTTCCGGTAGCTTACAGTCTGTGGCGAATGATTGATCTGATGAAAGTTTTGGTGCCTAAAATAAAAATAAAAAAACAATTTTCTTTTAAAATGTTATGACTTAAATTTGAAATTTTCAAAAAGCGTCTTATTGAACAATTCAAATATATGTTATAAAATTATGTTCATTTGTTTACCTGGACAATAAAAATTTTTGGCTTATTCTTGAATGCTTCACAAGTGCCAGCATAAAATTTGTCGATAACATTGTTTATAGTATATGTGGTGCATTCGTTAGCATACAATTCTTCGGTATTCTTAGACATAGTTATTATCATAATAGCTAGGCAGTTATAATTATGTTCCTCGGATTTAGATGCTGTAATTTAAAAAAAAAACATTATATCTGTTGCAAAAGAAAAAATGAAGATAATTACAAGCAGACTTTCGATTTAAACATGTTTGATAATTTATTTAATTGTTTGCTTTATAAAAGACAATGAAATCTTCCTATCTATAATTCTCTAAGCATCGATCGTTGTTGTTGCTTTCATTCAGTAGGAAGATATTGTAAGACCATCTCTGGTCACTTTTAAAAACTGTTTAAATATTTTGAACATATTTAAACATAATTTAAGACATCGACTGAGGGTGCTTGATGGAATTTCAATATCAAATTTAGATTATTGAGATTTTGTACACTTCCATGTATTTTGTCACTAACGACCCGGGTTTCGCCTTTCATTATGCCGAAAGGCGAAACCCGGGTCGATAGTGACAAAATACATGGAAGTGTACAAAATCTCAATAATCCAAATTTGATATTTAACATATTTACTAATTTCTATTGTTTTCATATGCGTTTATATATTTCTGGTTTTGAAGAAAGATGTTGTATTTTAAAATATATATACCATATTTTTAAAATAAAACACAATTTATTTTGTACTATTTCCACATTTTCATAATAATCAGGACCGGATTCGCGTTTATTAATTTATATATAAAATACGTCACTTATCATTATTTAATGATCACTTTTAATGTGTTAACTGTCAATTATTGGTGGAAAGGAATTATATTTTAAAAAGAAAAGTTTGTTTTGTGTTACTTCCATACGTTTATAATGATCAGGATCAGTTCATCAGTTGAAACCGGCCCTGAGAAGACGTTCAGCTACTGTAACCAAAAACCATCAGGCCAGTTGCCTCGGTGGACTCAACCTCTTTCTGACCTAAGAGCTGTTTTTAAAAGGGCGAGAACGTCACTGCAACACGCCCGCTGATATAAATTTGAACAGCCTTTAACTGGTCCTCTAGTATCAGCTGACAGGAGGGCACGCTTCAAATACAAGGTTGTCATGCTCCAGGCTTATAAGGATAGTTGGCGAAGGTGTGTTACTGTCGAGGGTGGTTCAAATCCCTGGAGGGCCCCTTATCGTGAAATTGCATTCGGTCTACGTTCAAATAGAGTTGGTAGTGGAATCTAGAGGCCCCTAGGCTGTGGTTTCACCATCACTGTGTCGGAAGCGGCTTTAGTGCTGTTGAGTGCACACATTTCGCTTGATGACCCATTTAGTGACACTGAGCATTTGAAGTGGATTTGCAACACGGTAGTGTTTCTTTATGAAACTACCTCATCACCACTACCTACTGAGAAAGAGATTGGTAGTATCATACATAGACTTAAATCAAGCCAAGCCCTTGGTCTCGGCTGCATTGATGCTAACGTCACCAAACGAGCATGGGTCCTCGCTGCGTCTGACATAATAAACATTTTCCGCAGCTGTTTCGTCAGTCGCACCTTCCCCAACTGCTGGAAAACTGGATCGCTCATTGTGATTCCAAAAAACAGCAGTCAACCATCTACAGATGGCAAAGCCTATCGACCCTTAACGTTCTTGCCAATTCCACAAAACTATGTCTTAAGAGTCTTCCTTCACATCGCGGGTACATTCCACAGTGTTTTATGGCCCCTGATTCTTTAAAAGCTCCAGCTTGCGTAAATTACAGGAAACCTGTATGCACTGCTCCAAGGCTACTTCAACATGAGATCAGTGATGTACAATACTGGTTCCAAGGTTATTTATGGACACACGTCCATGGGAAGCCTCCAAGGATCTGTTCTGGGGCTGATGCTGAGGAACATCCTACTCAATGACTTTCTGTCAATATCTCTTCCACCCGACTGCACCATCACTGCTTACGTGGACAACGCATTACTCTTAGTATGTGTGATAAGCCACCTTTGCATTGAAAGGACTTTGAATGTGGAACTTAACTCAATTTTTCCTTGGAGTTCCTCCCATGTACTGACATTTGCACCCGCTAAAACAGAAGCCATCAAACTAGAGGGTATCTCTACTCTTCATTTAAAAGGCCACCCACTCTCCGAATGGGTAATACCTTAGTTCAGGTTTCCAACAAGGTGACCTACCTGGGAGGTTTATTTGATAATAAGTTGTCATTTTCCCAGCATGCGAAATGTGCAGTGAGGAAAACCACTCTGGCCTACCTGCGCATTGATAGACTTGCTGGCAATGACTGGGGTCTGAAATTACGGGCTATCAAAATTGCATGACTCCATATTCATGGGCTTCGCTGGATACGCCGTCAGCGTGTGGTTCCAAAAATGTAAGCTTTAATTATTAGAACGACGGATTATGTTGATTTCTATCACCAAGGTCTATAAAACATCTTCCACGGACGCTCTGCTGGTACTCGCCGGATTGATTTCGTTAAATCTTCAGATGCAGGTTCGTGGCACAACGACCTTGCTGCTGAGATGAGATGCTGTTGAGGTTGGATGCATTCTGGTGTCCCCACCCCTTGATTCCATAGAGCTGCTCCATCGCAAGGCCATCGTCAGGAGCGTAGCGATGGACGCTGCTTTGCGGGTCTGGGCGGGACGGTGGGACACCTCCACCAGGAGCTGCCAAACCTTCTTATTATTTCCGATTATAAAGTGGTGAATGGAGATAACTAAAGTACTGACTCCAAATCACCAGACGAGCCAATTCATTATTGGTCATGGTGGATTCACTGCCAAGCTCTTTGAACTTGGTCGGTTAGTGGATAGGCCAACATGCAAATCTGTTGCCATAAATCAGGATGCTGAACACATCCTTATGGGAGTGACATTTAATGCATAAAGAAAGGGAAGAGCTGGGCAAGTCTGTTCAACATCACATTAGACTGATCGGCCACGCTGATTTGGTGGCAGATAAGTCAAATTACTAGGCCTTTAAAAATTTTCGGGGTCATATGGAGACTGAGTTGATCTCAACTCATAGAAGCTTTTCATTTATCTGGATGAATTGATTTTTTGCACACTTGAGCGCACGCCACCAAGTCTTGGGCAGTTGCTCCAAAGACACTCTCAATTAACTGGGGGAAAACTGTAGATACGCTTAACGTCAGTTACGCCAATAACGTCAGTAACGTTAGTTAAATTAACGGATGGGAAAGCAGTGGTATGTGAAGAAAGGCAAGGTAGTTGTTAACACCTTTAAAAGAATTATCGGGTGTTTTTTTAGAGGTTTGATTTTTTAACTGGCAGCACTTTTTCCAGTGACAGCTAACTTGAGAGCTGACAGCTGATTTTTGCTCAGTTTTGTTTGCCATTTCACCATGAACAGACCGCTTGACCATTGTGTGCGTCGCAACTTGAGGCGGGTGAATGAGGCGAAAAAAAATTGCATCTGATCCCGACCGAAAAAAAATTTTCAGCGATGAGGCTTATTTCTGGTTGAATGCCTTCGTCAATAAACAAAATTGACGGATTTGGAGCGACGAAAATTCACAAGCCATTTTTGAAACGCCGTTACATCCACACAAATTAACAGTTTGGTGTGCTTTATGAGCTGGTGGAATCATTGGTCCATAGTTTGTCATAGACGATGCCAGCCAGAACGTTATTGTCAATGAAGAGCGCTATAGTTTCAACAAGACGGTGCAACATGCCATACAGCGCACGCTGCAATCAATTTGCTAAAGGAAACTTTCAATGGGCGCATAATTTCGCGAAATGGATCTGTAAATTGGCCATCGAGATCATGTGATTTCACACCTTTAGACTTCGTTCTGTGGGGGTATGTAAAGTTGCAAGTCTACATTGATAAACCAGCAACGCTTAATGATATACAGCCGCAGCTGCTTCAGAAAGTGCTTGAAAATTGGAGTTTGAGGTTGCGCGTTTCTTCGAACCAGCCGCGGCGCCCACATGCCGGAAATCATTTTTAAAAGCTAATGGCATTCAAGAGGATACAAATAGTATATTTCTCTGTCATTCCGCGAAAATTCTTGTGCGATTTTGTCTCAGGCTTTAAATCTCGATAACCTACAATAAATTCTAATCTAGTCACGGCGTGAAGCAAATAAAAGCATTTCTGAAAAACAGGTGTGAACTCGTTGCTAAACAGGCTTGAAAACTTATTTACTATTTTCATTTATATAAAAGTGCAATAGTGTAAACAAATACTTTGAGAGTGCAATTATTAAAAGAAAATTTTTTTAGTTTCATATTTTTTAAGCGACGGAAAACGATTAACGATTTTCGTGAAACGACAGAAAAACCGACTTATTCGCCTTAATAAACTTTTTAATAAATTCAATATAATGAGCATAATCACGATTATTAAATGTTTTATTTCATTTTAAAGTTCAATACCTCTAAAAAAACACCCTTCATCATAATTGAACTAGACATTGTTCATTTCAGATTTTGTTAACTGCGTGATAAGTGTGAGATATACTACTTATATTTATGAATAACAGTGAATTCTCATTCGACCGTTTCTCTATGTGTCGTTTTCTCTTATGTATCATTCAGTTGGTTAGGTCTCAAAAAAGGCATATACAAAATTACCGAAATTCAACGCATTGATCGTTCTTCTATTCACTTCGTTCACGATCGTTAAAAAAACTATGTTGAATGCTATCTTTTCCTGGGTTCATTATGTTTGTAATAAATAATAACTATTTACTAGGATAATACACCTTACAAAAACCTTGCTAAATGAGAAATTAATTAAGTATTTTAAATAAAATTATTTGTTTTTGCAAATGTTACGTTTTTTAAATACAATTTTTAGTAAGTAGGCTTTTAATTATTTTCCTTTTTTCCGCATTTTTTGCTATACTTAATTTATCGTTAATTTGTTAATTTTAAAATGATAGATTGATAATCTAATGTAATAAGATTTTCGATTAACGTATCAATTTGAAGAATAAAATATAAATTTAAGAATTAGTACTTACCACAATCTAACTGGTCCATTATTTCATCAGCAGGTAAATCGACTTTAAGCTCTATTTTACAAAATGAATGTCCGAAAGCGTCTTTTATCACTTTTTTAAGTTTTTCTACTTGTTCTGTTTGTTGCATTCAAAAAATAATGATAGTAATTAATAATAAAAATCACAGAACTGAAACAGATTCATAAAATTTAGTTTCGCCTTATTTGCGAATCTTAATTAACATTCTTTATTTGTTTTTCATTTATTCAAGGAAAATACACAGTATCTTGTACAATTTTTACATATCAACCAAACTATTCAAATACTAAGAGTACACAGGTTTTGTGTACAAATGTCAAAAATTAACTTTTCATTGATGCAAATAAGAACGATTCATTTCATCGAAATTCATATCTTTATAATTGAAGTATTAAACATACCTATATTTAGATATATTTTAGATTTGAATTTAGTTTGAATAAAAACAAATAATATTCCTCTCGGACACCGATTAAAACAGTATCCTAGATTCATCGTATCATCTTTAGAATCTGTATCACATTCTTTGGTTTTATCTGAAATGATGACAATATATTTAGTTAAAAAAAAACAATAAATCACACGAAATAGATAGAAAATTCAATTTATGTTAGATAGTGAAATAATAGCAAAAGTTCACAAAACATATTGAAATATTTAACTATTCAGCAGATATACTGCTAATGAAATATTTTAACACAAAGCATTTGAAGACATTCATTCTCTCAAAAATTATTGAACATAGAAAGGTTTCTTGTAAAAAATTATCCCTGTAAATTAAAGTAAAAAATAGAGATAAAAAGGATTTCACGTATGACAATCATCCGCTTTATTGCATAAACGAGCAAATTTGAATCTAATAATTACAATAAGTTTTTTCGATGTCTTATGACCGAAGGAATTGTCATTTAAAATATTATGAACTCATTATAAGATATTTTATTAAAATTATTAAAGATAATGGCTTAAATAAAGGTAAATTATTAACCATGTTTTTGTTATAAAATATGAATAAAATTATATAAACCATAGTTATGACATACCGTTTACACTTTGAAGAACATTCATTTTTTTATAATCGTACTGAATTTCAATCACGTTGTCCACAAACTAAATCGCAAGTCACAAAAAAATAAATATAACAGTTTTCACACATATATACACACACCTGCATACATATTTATAAAAGGCGTACTAGGGCTTCCAATTAACCGGAGATTTTAACTAACCGGTTTTCGGTGTTTTTTTGACAAAGAAACCGGTTAACCGGTTTAAACCGAAATACCTCAGTTCATTATTTTCAAAAAAAAAAAAATCATATAAAAATATTTTTTTAACTACACCAAATTGAAACAAAGAGTTATAACAAAATTTCAATTTCAATAATAAAACTTAAACTTAAATAATAAAATAATAAAAAACTTTCATAATATATATTTTTTTAAATACACAAAATTAAAACAAAAGTGGTTAATAATAAAATTCGTAAAAAGATTACTATTTGAATGTGTTTAAAAAATATTAGGACAGAAACTGGAGAAATTATAAACAATTTTTTTTTTCCATGTCCGCTCCCAATGTGGAGCATATGGTCTCCGAATGGAGGTATCTTGACAGAATTTTTTCTACGAGAACTGCTTGTCACTCAGTTGCTCAACCTCTCTTTTTCTTTTTCGAAGAGAGTAGGGACAGAAGGATAGAGCTATGACAGGACTAATGGTTAGCTAATCGCTCTCGTTACGCCCCGGGAGGATGGGATTGGTGGGAGGGAGCACTCAGACTACGAACAGAAATCCATAAATCGATTGAAAGATCAATCTATGAAAACCGTCCGCACCGGGAATCGAACCCGAGACATCCGTAACCGTAGCCAGCGACGAAACCAACTGCGCCACGGACGCCGACAACAATAGCAAAACATACTATATCTTTTACAACAAAAAAAATGTAGTTATACACACGGAGCAGAAATAAAATCAAATAGACGAAAATATTTAATCAAAATAGAATGAATAATAACTATTATAAATATGTACATATGAACAAAAATATTATTTACGAATATTTAATGATAGAATTATCAATTACGTCTAGAATAAACCAGAAAACTCAAGTATAGTTTGAATGATAAAAAAAAGTTTAAAAATTTGTATATTTATTAAAATAAAACATGAAAATTTATTTAATATTTAAAGTGTTTACAGTTCATTCTAGAATTTTGAAATCTTTAATCAATTCCCGTGTGTCGTTGTGATTTTGGATTAACAATCAGAACAATTGATATGCTCTTACGCATTTCATTTATTGTATTGGTCTCAATATTAATGACTCCGGTATTCCATCGATTATAATTATATAATATGTTTTGGGTAAAGTTTTTTCGTAATAATTTTTGCAGACGAACCTATAAAAGCTTAATGTAAATATAATTTAGTAAGTTTTATGACAGTTTTTGGTACAGTTCTGTTGTACAAATATTTCAACTAAGATCACGGGCTTATCAAATCTCTTCGTTCCAATAATCACCGTGTTTGTATCTCATTACTGAGAAAACTTTCAATTCTTTCGAATTGATAGTATAAAAAAATCAAAATTTCTTTCGTAGTTGAAATATTTACCTAGATCAATTTCACAAATTTTTTTACAAGTTCTAATGGTCGGAAATCAGATTATATAGATTTATAATTTAGTAATACACACAGTTGATAATTTCTTTATTTGACCATCAGTATCTATGCTTTGGAAAAAAGGTGTTTTGTCAAAACGTCAGCAAAAGAATATAATAAAAATCAAAATGTGGGTCCTACGGTCGAGAAAACATCTGGTTAGGTTAAGTTAGTGGTGCTATAACAACTTGCCGCTCAAACATTTATTATTATTTATGGATGTCATATTTTTTATGACGGTATATTTTATCAAAAACATAAATTTGCGAATGGATATATTGTATGACCTGACGACTAATTAGGGTAAAGTAAAATAGAGTTTTATTACACAGCTTTCTATTGCTTATTCTTGAAACAAAACTTTCTCAAGTATTACTAGCTACATAAAAAATTAGCCGCTTTAGGTTTTTAAACATACTTTAGTACAACGTCACATATAAACAATATACCTTTAAAAGTATCACTTAAAAGCGGCGGAAGAATAGAATTTTATTCCAACAAGCAAGTAACGGAAATATCCATAAAATAATATGCACGCCTAGACATGAAATATTTACTACGATTGTAGGTTACAAATATAATCGGCTTTGTGGTTCAGTCCTTAATGTTGTTGGATACGGTTACGGATGTCTCGGGTTCAAGTCGCGGTGCGGACAATTTCATAAATTGATTTTTCAATTGATTAATAGATTTATGTTCTTAAGCATGAATTTTTGTAATGTCTGGAACTCCTTACCACCCAACGGATCCAAAAAAATGGAACGAAACGAGAGAGATTAGCTAACCACTAGTCCTGTCTTAGCCCTATCCTTCTATCCCTACTCTCTTCGAAGAAAAATAGGTTGAGCAACTGAGTAACAAGCAGCTCTCGTAGAAAAATTCAGTTGAGAAACCTCCATTAAGAAGATATATGCTCCACGTTGGAGCAGACATAGTAAAATATATATTGAACTAAATATTTTGCTATTTTTCACTTCTTCATAAAGGATTTCTAGAAAGTAAATGCTAATCAATCATTAAATTTATTATTAAAGAGTATGATCAGCATATAGGAGCAGTCGACTCAATGGATTTTTATATTGGAAGATATGAAATATTTATTTTTATTATTTTATACAAGGTAAACATAAAACTAGCACTTAACAGTTATAAAATTTTAACATCATTTAATTTTATTATAATTATAATATCCTAAAAGTACTGTGTAAGTATCATATTTTATGTCGCTAATACACGATGGCGTTTATAAAGTACAAAGTGTTTTTGGGTGAAAATATATCAAAAAACTATTTTTTTAATATTTTTCCTATAACCTCACCTATTCATTGCATATGAACATATTTTTTTATTTAAAATATGAAAATCATGCTTTTAAGCGTAAATAATGCATGTGTCTTTTGATGATGCCGTGTAATTCTTTATTGTATAAAATATTTCTGCCATAATTTCGACACCTTTGTGATAGAGGCGATTATTCAACAATATGTACATTTTTTTCCTCTTAAAGGCGTTACATTTTAAAAATAATATAAATAAAATAATTTTTGAAAATATTTTTAAAAACCCGGTTAACCGCGTGAAATAAACCGGGTTTCGGTTTTTTTCAAAACACGCGATAAACCGGTTAACCGGTTTCGGTTTAAACCGGGTTGGAAGCCCTAGGGCGTACGGTGACTTTTAAGATAGAGCATGCTGAAGAAAAAAGTGATAGCAATACACACGGATCGATGATGTCACCAAAAAGTCAATCAAATAATATTGTCTTAAGGGTTTAGATTCAATGTATTTATTCATTTTATTGAAAATGTTTATCGCACTAATGCACTTGTTGCTTTTTTAAATCATAAATTACAATTAAAACTCTTGGTATCGGTAATTCCTTAGAAATTCTTATTATTTAAATAGATCCTAACTAAATGACTGGTAAATCTAAAGAAAGGATTTTATAAAGATATTTTTAAATAGTTTCAAGTATTAAATATTCTTCTACAGGTCCAAGTGTTAGTGATCACTGACTTTCAATATTTAAAAAAGGGTTATAAATAATTGCACTTTGTGTTAGGTAGTATTTACTTGGTACATTTGAACTTTTATTTCGATAGTTCGCACTTTGTATAAGATAGTATTTACTTAGTATACTCAAACTTTGATTTTAATAGTTTTCACTTCGAAACGGATTCTTTTAACAAAGTACCACAGACTAATTTTGATAGCTTCACTTTGAAACGGATTATTTTAATTTTGTATGTTATGGACATTGAAATAAATTATATTAACATATTGCATCTCCACTTAAAACCCTGCTTCTTCATAAATACGACTCCTTAATATACTGGTGAATAAATTCTAATGCGTGGAGCAAAGACAATACACGCCGTCTAATATAGAGTTGCGACAAGTAAACTAGTCTTTGGTGGAAAATTCTTTGTTGCAAGTAGTAAAGAATAAGTGACATTTCATTACAGCGTTGTGAAACTATCTATTTCAAAGTGTGAGTATTTATATTGAGTGAAAACTATTTTGTCTATGTGATAATATTTTTTCGTAAGTGTAACATATTTCTTCAATGGTTAAATATATTTTATTATGTGGCATCACTTTATTTTTAGTGAAATAATTTGTTTTTGTGGAATTTATTTGTTATAAGTGAAAACTATCTTTACGAAAGTGAATATTATCTAAACAAAAGTGCATTTAATTGTAAACCTTTAAAAAATTATACTTATCGTATTTTCATTTCGCAATAAAAATTCAAAAGTATAAGATACGTTAAAAATAAGAAAAAATATACTCATTTCACCAATAATTATTACATATTAATATTATTAATTAATATTATTATTATTAATTTTTAGCAAGGTGAAGCATCCATTATATTATATGAAATAACGCTACTGATTTATACATATAAAGTATGTAATATGATAAGATTTTTTTTGGATCCATCGATGAGTATTTCGGCAGTTCGCAGCTGATGGTATCACAAGATAACAGTTTTCTCACGTTTGGTGAAACCAGACTCCTTACCAGGCTTTTTTTTATTTTTATTGTAACGATTTATTCTCAGATCTCATTCTTTTTAGCAACACCTGAGTTGATGATGCTGGTCCCGGACGTGATGCCATGTCATGCATGCATCAATACGCTTTTCTTCTTGATGTCCTCCAACATCTTCAATTATTTTTACTCTCTTATCATTCTCGTGAGGGACAATTGATTTGCAAGTTTAACTATTTCACGATGCAAGTGACGTTAGCAGTCAGAACTGTGCCCAGTGTTACGGGCTCCAAACTTCAGGTTGTTTTTGCTTTCTATATAAACGTACTATGTCTATGACAAAGAGTAATTTCTTTAAACCGAATTTTTTAAATCTGAAATTTTGTGAAGGCTCATAGATTTTAAAAACTTTTTTCTTCAGCATGTATTTTCTAATTGAATTAAAAATAATGCGTTATCATTAGAGATCTCAAAAAAGTACTTATTTTTGAATAATAAACAATGGTTAATAATTCATATCATTATTTTCGTGTACAACTTTTTTTGATAAGTCCTTCTTCATAGTGTCTTTTTAATCAACCTGTATATTAGATAAGATTATCTTTGAGTACCCATGTATGAAATTGCCAAAAATAGCCACAATCATATTTCTTTAACAAGGATTGTCAATGTTTCAAAATGTTTTAAATTACATTTTCCTGTTAAAAATTGTCAAGGAAACATTTTTCACTCAGCCACCACGAAATTTCCTCAGAATTTAGAAAGATGGCAAAGTTTATGAACAAACATTTCTATCAATAGAGTTTGAAAATTTTTTTATCTTGTTCACTCTCAACATGGTTCATATGGATTTCTCATGAAGGATATTGGAGAAATAGTTCTAATTGAGCTGACTTCCCTTTTCATAGGAGGTAAATTGGAAATATGACGTTGAGAAATAGTGAGGATTTGGAAAGCCACGTTCAATTTTTAGAATCGTATGGGAGGTGAGTGGGAAGTGTGAACATCGCAGCCATTCCTTTGGATTAGTATTTATAGGCCAATTAAAAAAAAATGTATAGGGGTTCGAACCCATAAATCCGTAACCAAATAGGACAAATGGCAAAATATTTCTTTCTCCTTCAAGGAATTGATGAAGTTCAAAAACAAATTGATTTAATTTTAGATATTGACTGAAGATTTTTCGTGGAATTTCAAAATCAAATATGAATCTTTAACAATTTTTACAATTCCATACATTTTTTCGTTTACTATCGGGTTTCGCTTTTTGGCATTTTCAGCCAATCAAGAACACATAGGTGAACTCGAATTTCATCAGTGTACTTGAATGCTTGAAGATGCCGAATGGCGAAACTCTGGTCGTTAGTGATAAAACGTATGGAAAAGTTTATAATTTAAGAACTCGACTGAGGGTGCTTGATGGAACTTCAATATCAAATTTGAGTTATTGAGATTTTGTATACTTCCATGTATCAGTGTGGATCCTAAACTTATAATATTTTATCTCGTAAATAATATTTGTCGTATTTGTATCTTCTATATAAACGTTAGACACTGTTTACTGTCTGTCAGTTCGAGTGCATTCGTGCGCTCGAATGCCTGAAGATGCCGAAAGTCGAAACCCGGGTCGTTAGTAACAAAATACATGTAAGTGTACAAAACCTCTATAACTCAAATTTGGTATGGAAAAGTATAAAGTTTGATCGATTGAAATTTGATTTAAAAGAAATTTTTTCACCTTGCAGCGAAGCTAAAATATCATTACCAACATTAAAATATCGATCGATTCATCGATTTGAAGTGCAAATTTCTCAGCTGCTTTGTATCAATATAGACATCACAGATATCCATCGCTTTAAACAAAAATCAATTTTAAAGTGTCCATACTGAGATTCAAACCCAATTTTACATACCTTGATTTGATGAAATTGATGTAAGTACTTATTTATTATTTACATATTAAAATATCTTCAATATCTGTATTTTTCGCTTAAGGTGTTTCGATTAATTCTTTTATAATTAGTTAAATTTCTTACTTTGTAGCAACAACTCATGGTAGCTATGCATACTGTGTGGGCAAACCTGTATGAATGCAATATAAGAGAAATCACTGGCGCCATCCTATCATACTATAGAATAAACATATAAACGTTACAATCAGTTAATGTAACAATCAATCTTCAAAATCTAAATAATTAACACTATATTAGCATTTTTAAAATACTTAATAAGATTGTACTCCAGAAAGTTTAGTATCACATAAATGGACTTATTAGAAAAAGTCTAGTGTGATGTTTGCAGGCACATTCATGTGTTTTGCTTCTGTCACGTATTTTATAATATTATTATCAAGGGACATATATGTAGCAGGTAAGTTTCACATTCTAGAAGTGGCACAAAATGTCTCACCCATTCTTATTTTTTATTTCTGAATGAGTATTAAATGTTTTTCACTATCAATATTAACAAATTAAACAATCTGAGGTCATTTATTGTACAGCGCTTCGTTTTCAGTATAAAAGTATACGAATGTCTTCGGCATAATTTTATGTTATATTAACTTGTATCACGATCAGCTTTACAAAGATTACCTTTATAGTATTTCTTCCTCAGTTTTTTTTATACATATCAAACATACAAGTCGTTCTGCCACACTTATAACGTTTGTAAAACATATTCATAAAAATAGTAAGCAACTTTTGCAGCATAAAATTCTAAGCACAATTTTTAGAAGAATCTGATTGAAACTCAACTCATATCGAAAATGTGAAGCTATTTTCCCTCAGATCCTACCAAAGATCTCGGATAATTTTTATTAGATTTCTTTAGATAGTGTCTTAGCCTTATACCTAACCTTTATATTCAATGATATCAAATGGGTTACAATATTATTTATAGGTTTCTTGTATAATTATGAAATCGTTGCCTAGTTTCGAAGAGTTCTTCAAATCATTGCGTGTCTCATATTATAATATACCGATTCAACTAAGTACATTTTTAATTGAATAAAATTGATCATCAACTTGTAGAGACAAACCCAATAAAGTGTATATTATGTTAAAACTATGGTAAAGCAAAAAGTAATTTTTAAATGTGACAGTTTGATTCGCAGCCGCATTTTGTCTCCCGTCTTGTGAATACGTGCCTGATGGTTTTTGTTATGTAGTGCTAATCTGCAACTGTGTAAAAGAAATCGATGGTTTTCAATCCCGTATTTAAAAATGGTGGAGAATTTCCGATCGGTAGACTATTTAAAGGCATATATATTATGTTGCCTGAATTTTATCAACATCGAAACTCTACAATTGTAGCTATAACAATTAATAAAATTTATGTAAATGTGATTGCTCTTTGTCAAGTGCCGACGCTGGATCAAAAAAAATTGTGACAGAGATTTCTACCTGCATAATTATAAACGTTCAGTGAGCCGACAAAGGATTGAGTTGAATGATTTGGCTATGGAAATCGAAAACGGTTCGAAATTGACTATTCAGGAATTAGCAGATAAACTTGGAGCTGCATATTCAGGTATAAGATAACAATTTAAAGAAATGGTAAAGTGTGGTGAGAAAGAGTTTGGGTGTCGCGATAATACACGGCACCAAACGATAACGCTCGACCACACCTAGTGAGGCAAACACTACAAAAAATTACCAAGTTGAGCTGGAATTTGGAATTTTATTCCTCACTCACCATATAGTCCAGATTTAGCTCCATTTGATTACATTCAAAGGGTTTCAAAAATCAAAATTTTTCAACACTTTTTAAAGGGTAAAAATGTTAACAATCAGATGGATGGGAAAAACTCTCTTGAACATTTCCTTAAATTTTAAAAAATAAAACACAATTCATGTGTACTACTTCCACATATTTATAATGATCAGGACCGGTTTCGCTAATCACGAGCATTATCAACAGATAAAAATACAAACAAAACAGGCTTATTTCTATAAAATTGAGTGTAAAAATGAAGGTAAATAAAACTGATGGTTCATGAACTATGACAAGAAAATACTGATTAGCAAACAAATTACACATAAATCAAATAAAAGAGTCTGCAAATAAAATGTTATGGACCTCTTACAAATCAATAGATACTAATCTGTAATCACAAATATAGCTACATTAAAAGTCCATTAGCTGAGCAAAAAAAATTAATGACATTACTAATGCAATAAGCAATAATGAATCAGGAAAATTACCATTTTTTCTTATATTTTTCTTAGGTAATTTTTCCTTTAATCAAAATCCCCAGGATTTTTGAAAAAAAAAATTTTAAATTTAATGGAAGGTGAAAAAAAATTCATATCTATCGAGGGAAAACTATTTAATTATTAAAACGAAGATTACTCTTCCTATTTTTTTAAAATATTTCACGCTGTGTGAAAATACGATAATACCTTTATCTTTACTTTTGACTAACTTTACTTTTAACTATAAAGTATTGTCTGAGTTTGGAGACGAATGTATTAAATCATTTGAAGAGATTTCAGATGTATCATTTTAATCCATAAATCGTGTGTTTAAAAGTTACAATGATTTGATTATACAGTAAACACATCTTACGAGTACCTACAAATTAAAAACATTATACTATCAACTCAATCGATTTCTATACACGGTTTTTACACATTACGTATTTTGTAATATTTCCCATTCATATAATGAAACATTCAATAAAACATAAGATATTTGAATTTTAACACCATCTTGATATAGTTCAGAATATAAATATTTTTTATGAAGAATAAATTTTTACAATCCTGACAAATTTTAAGTTATATATTAGTAATTTTTCTCCAAAAATGTTGATTTTATTTTGACAATAGTGTTTGATTACGGTTATTTTTTAAATTACATCCTCTTTTTTTATTAACACTACAACGCAAGAGATTACGCGGCAGGGAAATTTTTTTTATGTATAAATAAAATTTCTTGATAAATATGTACCATATTATTATAATCCTGTCATTTACAAATGTCGTATTTAATATGAAATTTGTAGAGTACCGGAGGTTTGTTTTTCAAGTATGTTTAAAAATCTGTAATTCATTTAAATAAATTTTGTATTTATTATTAATATGTAAGCATCAAATTATTTAAGTACAATACATTAATAGGTATTCTACATAAAAACGAATTAAAATTTTTCATTCGACTTAGAACAAGGTATTCAGCAGATTTTACTTAAATAACATTAAAAAAAAATTTAAGAAATTTATTTTTCCTCGCTTTGCTCTTAGCAAAATCGCCATCAACATTATCAAAATCTGTTTTATCTGCCAGTTGGTGTGCTATTGAAATTATTGTTTTAATCGCAACTTGCTTGCTGTTGATATTAAATTGTTTATTAATTTAGTTTTAGAAAAACTTCTTTTACAGCTATCAGGTTTCATTATTATTCGTAAATCTTTCAGAAAAGAAATATATTTTGTCAGCAAATCACAAGGCATGACAATTCTTATTTGTTTATAACCTACATAATTTTCTACCTATTTTCAAAAATGCCGCCACTAGAAAAGTATATTTTGTCAACGAGTTTCACATTAGACAGAAAAAAACATGATTAATGGAATATAACTTGCATTGATTATGTAAATATATCGAAAATGCCGCCCCCTAAAATGTGCCGCGCGGAGTTGCAACCACTTGTTATGCATAACAGATACTTTGCAGTTGGTTTTTTTTATCGTGACAGAAAATTTGACGTTTAAACATATTTTGTTTGTTAAACAAAAGAGAAATAATGTAAACAAAATGAAAACTATTCCGAATCCAACTTGGTTCTCTTTAGCAAATCGAACTTTGGACTTTTTCGGTCCAGTTCCTATTCATCACTCAAAATACATAAACACGTCAGTTGGTTCCTTTTTGATATCTATTCAAATAATAATAATTGGTAGGAGCGACACGATGGTCGCTGGTTTTCTCAGAATCGACAGTCATAAATCTTCTCAAGATAGTGAACCCAGATGCAAAACCCTACTTAAATATATTTTCAAGAACTTCATACGCATATTCGTAAATTATAGTTGTCTGTCACAATATAAGATTAAAAAAAATTAAATAAGAAACCATTTTTGTTTCACTATTAGTGGTGCGCGTTTTATTTTCCTTTTTTTACTGTTCCGCAGGTGTAAAAAGGTTGGGGAACACTGGTCTAGACACTAAAGGTAAGCGCTTTGTGCATTGGTGTCCGTGATGCCTTTTCTCTCTGAGTTGATCTCGGGTGGCTTAAAAAATATCATTAAATTGATGTCATGTGATTTAAGATTCAAAATGACTAGCGCGCTGGCAATCAGCTGTAATATCAAATATTTTCTTCATTACACGTCTGCTGCTTTCTATTTCTCATTAGATTTAGTTTCATTTCGCGTTACGGAACATGAAAACAGTAAAGACACACATGCCTTTGGAATACAAGTAAATACAGTAAATTTGATAAATTTATTCACTCGTTGTTGAGTTGGATGTGTTGTTATCGTTATAGTACATGGCAGGGCAGGCCCATTAGAATCGCTAAAAGAGCCAACACAATTTAAATATATTCAAAACTTCAAAAACAGTATATCGACACGCTTTATTGTTACATAATTCTAAGAAAAGTTTAAAAATACATAAATATCAAACAACGATTTTTTTAAGATGTGCTGCTGTGAAAAAAATATATTCTTTTTCACATAAAATTTTGACAGTCTGGAATATCCAAAACACAACTCTATAAACTTGAACTTTGATAATATGATGAGTGTGGAAAATTCTATTGAATGAAATAAATCATCTACATGATTTTGAGTGAGAGACTTTGATATTCACGGCTGAAAATAAATACGCATTCTTTTTATTTATTCGGGAATTTATCACCAAAGATACAATTTTTACCGTGAACTGCTCTGCTTAAAACAGCGGTCACCAAACTACGACCCGCGGGCTGGATCTGACCCGACAAAGATTTTCATCTGAACCTCCAAAAACCGTAGGAAATATTAATTTTATAAAATTTCTTGATTTGGTTGTGAATTCACAACTATTTATATCAATTCATCAATTGGGATAAGTCTATCAGCTATTGAACCCAAAATGAAAGAAGTTAGCTATAAAATGTATTTTAGTTGGGGGCGATAAGATATTTGTTTACTCGAAAAATTCTCCCATTTTCTCGTTTACTAAAATTCTAAGAATGTAGTGCAGGCAAAATATAACAATAAAAATGTCGATCGCACTTCTTTTTAAATTCTTTTTAACCATATCCGCTCCCTATTTGAAGAATATGGCATTGTGTGGTTCTTCCAAGCTTCTCTGTCCTCCGACAATCTCTTTGCTTTCTCCCAGGTTATCCCAGCGTCCCGTAGCTCCGCCGAATACATCCTATGGATGGTCATCAGCGGCCTTACAGCGCAATGGAGTCCATCTAGTTATTAGAAAAGACAGGTAAATTCAGGCTGACCTGGGGCATCCGCAGCACATGTCTAAGCCAGTTCCATCGCTGCTTTTTTTTTATTTTGGACGTAATAAGAGGCTGGTCTCTTCGCTCTCTTACCTCCGAGCTCCTAACGAAATCAAACAACTGTACCCCTAGTATTTGCCACAAGCATCTGTTTTCCACGCACTGTTACCCTGTGCCTTGGTGAGTAAAGCAGTACCGTCAGAATGCACGCATAGATTAGGTGGCACTTGGTTCTGACCGAGCACAACCGTGAGTCCCAGACTTTCCGCATTGAGTTAAAGGTTGCTCCAGCTATCCTTAATTGGATTACGAGCTCTTTACGTGGATTGCCATCTCTCGTGATGAGTACGCCCAAGTGCCTGAAGCCGTTGACTCTCTCGATGCCTTGCTCTACGCTCATCAGAGGGTAGTCTGAGTCCGGACAGAAACTATTGCAGAGCACATTGGTTTTACTCGCATTGACTTTGAGGTCAATGCCATACAAGTTGCTCTGCAGCCTTTCCATTGTTTTCTGAATACTCTCGACAGATTTTTCAAATATAACAGCGTCGTCAGCATACTCGAAGTCGCATAGATCTGGTTGGGGGTAACGGTCACACCTCGGTCAGGTGGAATTGACTTCCCCAGGATGAAGTCGTAGATTATTATGAAGAGGAACGGAGCCAGACACAGCTCTGTCTGACCCCGATTGAGACCCCAAACCATTTTGTGGTTAATAATTATAATGGTCTTTTAATTTTATTGCCCCAATATAACGATGACAAAGAAAAGGGAACAAGATGCTAAGTGTCGCGTATTTAATGAGCAGTGTTTTTTTTTTTGCAAAAAGAAGAAAAATGCATATGTCTAATTAGCAATGAAGTGGTATTTGTTTTGAAATAGTATGATTTAAAACGACACTATAACGAAATATGACAAATTTCAAGAAATTAATATTCTAATTAAATTCAAATAAGAATTTATCTGTCGTCTGGCCCTCAAAAATGTTTTTAATTTTTTTTTAAAAATTCAACCGGGCCCGTTTATCAAAAATTTTGGTGACCACTGTTTTAAATTATCAAATGATGCGATTAAATTTTGCAGTATCAATACGTGATCTCAAATATTAAAATTTGATGAAACAAAGTAAAGCTATATACTGTATCGCAGATGAACTATGTGAAGAATGTGCTAAAGTTGACATTTATTCATTTTTTTTAACTAATTTCTTTAATAAAATCATTATATACCGATGGTGATTGTCTCTTACCCGACCAAAAAAGATTACAAGGTTGATGTTGATTTTTCTTTCTGAGATATTTTGATTATGTTTTTTCTTAAATCTGCAAAATATTACGCCATGGGGCTTTTTAATGTTATTTTTTGTAATAATTATCTTCAAACTCTTTTTATAATTATGATGTTTTAGCAACCAAGTTCGTAAATCTATTCTTTTTTATAAAGTGGAATTCATATTTTTTCTTTAACCACATAAGTACTCAATTCAAAAAATGTATCTATATAAGTTATGACATATGATTTTTAACTTAAGCGTAAGTAAAAGTAATATTTAACACTCATTTAGAAAAAATCTTAAATAAATCTGCACGGTGGCACTTATTAAAGTGCGTGCAATAATACTGTTTGGCTTTTGCGCGCCTGCGTCTGTGTATTCATGGGTGAGGGGCGAGGCGTCGCGACGCTAGTTGATTGTGAGACACCAGTTCGCTACGACGTAGACGAATAGCGGGTCTACGATTCGGCTACAGCGCGCGTAATATCATCGCCCGGGCGAAAATAGTCTTTCAAAACATTCATGAAATCAGTAATTAGTTTATCTTATCATTCATTATAATTTTTAACTGTCCTATGATTGGTTCTTGTGAAATGTTTATTGTTATTTGTTGTTGACGTGCAAACATAAAAAGAATGATATTCCAGTTTTGATATTGCTAAATAAATTATAAATGCTATTTAGAAATAACCTTTCAATCAAATGATATAAAACATGTTTACTTCAAAACAAAATAAAAGTGATATTAATATTCACGGTCTCATCTAATATCAGATAAAAACATATTTTTTTGTTTAAAAAAATAATAATTTTTTAATCATCTTTAAAGTTAATTCAAACATTTTTGACAGGGTTTTTTATTATTCGTTCTATTTATTTTGATCGTATAAAATATGTCATTAATTCACAATCAAAATGAAAATCTCTTATGCGCATAAAAATAAAAGAAACGAAAAAATTTTGCCTATAGTTAAAATTTAGCTAGAATCAAATAAACTTTACTCAAAAAAATAAGACAAATTACGACAAACTGACAAACTTAAAGTTGAGCAGACACCCTTATATATTTTCTTGTTGCTATTTTTTTTAATTATACTTATGAAATGTACTTTAAACTTTTTTTATTTACTTATCTTTTAAATAAATATGTTGGTCATTCTGATTTTTTTTTAAATCAATTTCATTTCATTTCTTAATCATTAATACTCATAGATATCAAATCAAATTTTATTTAACTGTTATATGTATTTCAGATACAGTATAAAACAAATTATGCATTTGGTAACTGGTCTCGTAATATGGATTTTTTTTAAATTCGCCATATTGAAATTTAAAAAAATACCTTTCAGAAATACAGTTATATTAAAGAGAGGGGTACAAGTGATTCAATAACCATTCAAAAACTAGAGAAAAATAAATCTATAATATACATATTATGTAAATTACGCTGAAATACATAATACTGTTTTAATTAATGAATACCACGGTTACAATATACGAAGTACAATAGTACAAAGTACTTTTATTAAAATTCCTTGCATTAACCTCTTTTTCCAATAAAAATCTACGGTCTGAATTCCAAGATTGAATTGTGAGTTGTCCAATTCAACAATTCAACAAACCGATTATACTATTATACTTCCAATAATTATTTGCTTAATATCGAAAAGCATAACAAAAATGAGAAAATTGAGTAAATCTTAACGCAATAAATAAATACATTAATCATTTTGTATATTTGCGTAAGTTTTAAGAAAATCATTCATCGTACAATATGTTTTGTTTTTAATGGATCATTTTCTGTTATTTTAAAATTACTTTTCGAAAAGTTTTAATTATTAAACATTTCTGTTTGAAATCGCTGTATCGTTGATTATCTGTGAATAATTTCAAGTTTATCGAATTACTAAATAAATTCTAGTCAGATTTTAAGAATAAAATGTGTAGTGAATTTTAGGAAAATTGATGTGAATAATACCAACTTCATGAAAGAATAATGGTAAAAAAAAATTGATTTTTTGAAAAATGTAAATGTGTTTTTTTGTATTCGTTGAAAATGCAAAGGAGTGCTTACGAATATACTTCGCCTTTAAATACTTACTATAATGGTAATAGAGGTCAAGACTTTGAGCAAAACTACTCCAGCTTAAATCAAAATTCATATCCCAACGACTCTAAATATGGATTATCAAATTTTGGCAATGTAGGAAATACTCATAGACCGGATCTGTATGAAGGAAACAACGATAACACTCTTAGAGCGGAGGAACGAAATTGGTACATAGAGAATCATACAAATGTTCATAGTCAATTTATGAAAAATAGAGATACGCTACCAAGAACATCTAAAGATCAAAGAAAGGAAGATGACAAAAAACAGGAAATCGAGCCAACTTCAGCCGTCACACACAGGAGTGGAGAAAATGAAAGGCTTAGACGAAAAGAGGATCGATGCTCTTGTGAGTGCTGGCCAACTGGAAGCCCAGAAGCAACAATAAGTGATGGACTTGCTCAAAATAACAAGTCTGTTAACCAATCAGCAGTCGATATGGTGGCTTCATATGGGGTATATCAAAACCCACACGACGATGACGACCAGTCTGGATTTGTCAGGATAATAAACCGCAGTTATCCATATCAAAGTGAACAACAAGGAGTTGTTGTAAATGAAGCCGGAAATTGCTCGGTTGTCCCTAGACCATCTGAAATTATTGATAACCATCGGGAACAAAGTGCATTTGAAAAGTGTTGTAGTGTGTTTGGTGGAAGAAGTAATATTCCGGCATCTAGTGGACAAGAAGTTGATTGCTGGGTCACGTGTTGCAAACCCGCGATATTCTTGTTTTTATTGGTTCTGATGTTAGTTGTTTTCGCACTCGTCTCAGGATTATTGGTTTACTTCAACTGTAAGTCATATTTGTTTAACAATACAAATTAAAATATAATATATAATTTAATTACCAGCTGTGGCTGCTATTAAAATTAATTGATATTCAGTGAGTACTACAAAAATCTAAAACTAGAATGTCAACGATTATTTAAAATTTTATAAAGCTTAATAAAATTTTATGCAAATAGGTCGTTAAAATGTAACAAAAAGATTAAATGCAAATAATTGCAGTTTTAAAAGATGTTTTTTTTCGATTATGTTTCTAATGTAACAATTCGTTGGTAAACACGTTTAAAACCCGCTGTTTGTTAGGTTGTCGATTATTTCGTTGAGCCCGTAAAGTAATATCAGATGCTAGTATTCGTGCTATCTTTACGGAATGGCATATTAAAATTTATTCCGGATGGCACAGCGCCGCTCCCCACTGTGCGGTTTGCTGCATAATATATTGCCCGCTGTAAAACTGCTACACCTTACGTCTCACACTGCTACGGGAAGCATATGCTCGGTCAATCGCTCTATCGCACGTAGAATGTGCGGTTCTACGATCGGATCGTAGCCCTAGGCTTTCAAGATTACATAGACAGACAAATTTATCTCCCCTTTTATCTCGATTATTATGCATTGTGCAATTACAATATTCCCTTAAATACATGTTTTTTAAACCATCATACATAATTTACAGCAATGTCTTCTGAATAGAATTAATAACAATAGTAAGTAGCCATCAACTAAATGTACAAGTCAAAGTACCCATAACTATCATAGAATATTTCAAAACACCACTTTAGTACAGATTACGAACTGTAATGTGAAAATTGTCATCATTTCGATCAATTAGTTTTTAATTTTTTTTATCGATAATCGTGTCGATCAAAAATGCATTCTAAGTTATTACTTTTTATAAAATGAATAATAAATGATAAATATATGTATGAAATTAATCATTTATATTGGTTCGATTTATTGAATTTGTAACTATCTTTGAATTTTTAAAGATCAGAGTTTTTCACGTTTCAATTTTACCTCAATTTTTCTTTGAAATGCATACACGAAGTTTAAAGATAAAACCATGTATTTGTATTATTTAAAGCTTATATTTTTATAACCATATACCATCTCACTTACTCTGAAATCATAACGTATTTAATGTTCGATTCTTAAATAAAGGTTAGATGTTAGGTATATTGCCTTTCTCTTCTTTCTAGTTCTAAGTTCTAAGCCAGTATATACAGGTAAGCTATAATTGACATAATTCTGAGGGTGGAGTTCACTCCAAATAGCTATCAACACACTGATAAAACTCTTTTGAAACTAAATACTTTCTTATTTTCACCCTATCTACAAAGTAAATGTCAATTCAATCAATCAATTTATTCTTAATACTAAACACAATTAGTTTTTTCATCCATTTATCCATAGCCACATTTAAAATAGACGAGTTTCAGTGACTCGATAAGAACCATTTACAGCTTATTAAATCCCAGCGGTGATGTCACCAATAAGAGCGAGCGAACAAGTGAATTTAAATAAATTATGTTCAATAATTCATTATTTCAAATAAACGTTGTGATAATCAATAGGTAAATTTCTTATTTTTTCAACATGAAAATCATAAAAATCTGTACAAGTTGAAACACTGAGCTTAATTAAAATAAATATGGGATCAATTAAAGCTAAGTAGACTTATTTTTAAATCTCTTCATTCATTTAAACTGTTTATATTTGGATTTTATTTGAATACATGCTCCATAATGTAATGGATGTAAAAAACCACGTTTGATCAAAGATTTCCGCACCGTTATATTCAAATTTGTTTTGAATGTGGATTTTGAAACTTATCACCTATTTTGTGTGGGAAACGATCACTTGGCTATTTATTGCAAATTGAAAACGTGCACTTCTTGGAAGCCACCGAAGATATTGTATTTGATTTTACTTGTTTTTCATGTTTTCATTTTTGTTAGTATAAAGGAGTTTCGTTTTAAATACAATTAGTTTGCAAATGGTGATATACATCACAAGTATACAATATTTCTTTTATATTTTAGCTGAAAGCAAATATCTGTATTATCACGTTATCGCCAAAGTTTTGATATGTTCTGCGACACTTCTAGAAAGATATCGACTTTCAACGACATACACTTTTTAATACCAGTGACTGTCTATTCCAAAGAAATAATTTTTTAAAAACAATATTTTACTACGATTAATTTTAACATAAAACTTTATCGAAAGGAAACGGTTTAAATAAACTTAATTTTGGACACATCATAATATTTCTTAAATAATCGAGTTATTTAAAAAAAAAATTCAACTGAGAGTAGTTGATGGAACTTCAATATAAAAATTTTAATTGTTAAAATTCAATTTTAGTATCGATTCGAGAGATTTTTTGATGTAATAGTACTTCGTAATCAATTTTAATTGATGTTTTGAAAAGTTTTTATGTCACTTAGAAAATACACGTCAAATCACTTTTTTCATTGCTTATTGAGATTTTCGTCGATTCATTATAAAAATGAAAGGCATGTAGTTTTAAAAATATAAACAAATGTATTTTTACAAAGTAGCTATTGAATACATTGAAATCATACATGATAATTAACAACTATATTTTATATTAACATATTGTTTTGGATTTGAAAAAATCTGACTATGAGCTGTTTCATTGATTGATCAGTACAGTAATGGCTAGATAAAATCAGATGTTTTTAGATTATTTTCAGGTCTACGAAGCCTTCAGAACTCCAAAGCTTCATCAAGACAAATCTTTCAAAAGAAACTAAAAGCATTTGGAGTTCATTTAACGCTTGGCAACTGATATCATAATTTGAAGTTAAATCTCACAGTCCAATGCTAAAAAATGTACACACAGCAGTGGTGTCAATAATAATTTGAAATCCACGTCTCGTATTTATTAGATACGGTTACAATTGAGTAAATCTAGAAAAATCTGTTTTTGAAATGTTTAATTGATATTTTTAATATGAAATTAAATTTGAATGGGTTGCAGGTAGCTTGCCATAACGTAAAAGGTCGCTAAGGCTGGAAACCCTTGATCACAACGTTACCATAAAAATTTGAAAATTATAAATAACGACACAGCAATCAATTCAATTTCTTTACATTCTGAATATTACGTTTTTAGTAATTATCGTTGTGATTACGATAATATATAAATAGTTGTATTGTATTTTGAATAATGATACAAAAAGTAAAATAGTTTATATGTATATAATGATAAATATAAAATTCGGTTTGCCTAAAATTAAATTAATCTTTGTTTAAAAATATCAAGATTAAAAAACTTACTTTTTAATGTCGTTCTTTAAGTATACTCCAGTTATTATTAGAAAAGATTTTTATTCCATGCAGAAGAATCACACAGTTTGTGAACTAGCGCTTCATACCAACGAACTCCACGAATAAGAGACATAGCAATACGTGTATCGAATGGGAAAAGTCCCTAGAATAAGATCTCACGTCACTTCTCTTCCGGATGGGACACGAACCGAAGGCACATGGGAGCGCAAGGTTTAATTTTCTCCCAAGCGTGGTAGCTTGATCAAATATTGATCGAATCTACCAGCGCTTTTATTTGATCGGTCTTTTTCGCAAACATTTCTAAAGATGAAATGCATGTCTAGCACATGAAAAAATCATTAAAACAGTAATTAAAATAAATTTTGCTGAAAAATATATCAAACACCTATTAAAATTTGTTCTGAATTAAGTTTTTATTGTTAAAATTTTAAATAACGAATAAATTTTTTATTAGTCAATAAAAATACAATTTACTAAAATAACATAATATTAAAATTTTTTTGTAGTAATTTTTAATGTTTAGTAATCGCCCAGGATGAAAAAAATTTCTTGCATCCCCCTGGATACCTCGAGCGTACCGATAACGGCGACAGCATTGCCACGATTGCCAGCATGGCACGGATTGAGCTGTCAGAAAAGCGCCGGAAGACACAGTCGGCACTCTGCCATTAACGACCTGATCTGCCGATCTCTGGTTTCATCGGGGGTCCCATCGAGACTGGAACCTCTGGGGGTTTGCCGCCAGGATGGCAGGAGGCCCGACGGCATTACGATGATCCCCTGGAGAGAGGGGCGATGCATGGTCTGGGATGCCACTGTGGTGGACACAATCGCGGCATCTCACGTGAATAAGTCCGCTGAGTCGTCGGGCTCAGCGGCTCTCTCGGCTGAAACCTCCAAATGCAGAAAATACGACTGTCTCTCGCCAAATTTCATTCTGTCCATTGGGTTTTGAGACGTTCGGTCCCTGGGGACCCTCGGCTTTGAGGACGGTGGCGGAAATTGGTCGAAGGATGATGGACAGGACTGGTGAGTGCCGCTCAGGTGAATATCTTAGACAGCGAATTAGCATAGAAATCCAACGTGGCAATGCTGTCGCCGTTATGGGTACGCTCTATTAAAATATACGAGGAAATACAAAAATATTCCATAGAAGTGAGAAAATAGTATTAATAAATTTGAGAGTCATATGAGAAAATCATATTAAAATACACAATAAATGACATGAATATAAATACATATCAACCATTCTCAACCTATTGCTGGATGTAGGCGTATCTTCTATGATGCAACTTATCACGGTCTTCAATAATTAATCTCTGCATCATGTTGGCACCAAAATTTCTGACATGATAAAAAAAACTGTATTATATGAAAAGATTTCTTAGTGACAAATTTTTTGGTTGCTCAATGCTAGAATTACGATTGCATTATTATAACCGAGAATACAAAATTTATTTATTTATTCAGAAACTTCCATACAGTAAATAACGCTAGGATTATTAACAAAACGTGGTGCTAAAAACTGTTATTCCAACTTACTAATTGCTGGAAGGTAAATAGTAATCTATACATGGAAAACTTACAGCAAACTAATTGTTGATATTATTATATTTGTATAGTTTGAAATAAAGAAAATATTTTTGTTCATTAAATAACATTTATATTCATTTTACGGTTCATTATTTGAAACATGTGAAACAGCAGTTTGCAGACAAACAAATATGTGATTTTAATCTTTGGGCATCTTCTTTCATTATTCTCTCAATCCTTAACAGTAATAACAAAAAATAATAAATGCCATAAACCTTTTCAACTTTTAACATATTATGTATAGTTCTAACCACCTTGATCCGATGAGATGTATTAAAAAAAAAAAATTTTAATCAAGTCTTGTTTCAGTCCTATTGGTATTGTACTTATTCCAAATCTGTTTCATCTAAAACCACATTAATTTATTTTTATAGCTGCATTTTAAAGAAATCAAATCTATCAAAAATGAGTGAATTGATATCTTAATTCTACATTAAATTTAAGAATCAATATGAAATCAACTGACAACTTGTTTATGGGTTTTGATGTATACATCTTGTAATTCGAAATTGTGTAAATCAAATTATCATTTGTATGTAAAATGGAAGATTTGTTCAAAAAAACATGTTTTTTTTGTATTTTTAACTATGTATATTGTGTATAAATTATATTTATAAATAGAATTCAGATTATAAAAACGCTAAACCGTTTTTTAATCTGCAACTTCATCGCTTGATAATAAAGAAGCAATAATGTTTCATCTTTTTTATAAGGAAATATCTCGCTAGAAGGTTTTGTTTTTTTAAAACCATGTTTACTCCTAATGTGGTGCATATGGCCTTCTTATGGAAGTATCTCAACAGATTATTTTAAGAGAGCTCTTAAAAAAAATAATTTTATTCAGTTGCTCAAGCTCTCTTTTTCGAAGTCAGTAGGAATAGAAGAATACGGATAGAACAGGACTAATGGTTAGCTCATCACTCTCGCTTCGTACGCCCCGTTTTTAGGATCGGATGGGAGTGGTGGAATTCAAGACACCGCCAACATCCATGTCTACAAACAGAAATCCATAAATCTATTGAAAAATCAATTTATGAAAACTCTCCGTACCGGGACTTGAAATCGAGGCATCCGTAGCCGAAGCCAAAGACGATGACCATTGCACCACGGACCCAGACGGAATGCAGACTTAATTATTCAGCAATACTGCTTTCATATAATATTGAATGACATTTGGAAATATTTGAGTTTGCAATGATCAATTGTGAAGTAAATTCATTAAAAAACTGTGTTAATCCAAAACTTTACCGTGTTAACTAAAACATGGACACAGTTATTTTAGCGTGTACACCAAGGACCTTGCATCGATGGATATATGTATTAAAATTCATATAATACTTATATAAGCTATAATCTAATTAGTTTTTTCCATTTCCATCTTAGAAAATAGACGGATTCAAATGTAAATAACACTGTGCTATAGACTTTAACAATACATCATCACAACGTGATATATACAAAGGAAGTACTCAAAAGGTATCCATTGAGTATTGAGAACATACAACATAGTTGATTATATAACATGAAGTGTATCTTGTTTATATAAGCGTTCATGCATGTACCTATTGTATATATATATATATATTTTAAATATCTACAAGTGCTTTTTACCATAGGAGAGCTTTGTCTGTAAGAAAATAATGTAAAATAATAGACGTCGTAAAACAGTATGAGTTAAAAAATACGCATTGCAAGTAATTACAAAATTGACTTCTTTTTTTAGGTATAATCTTAATTTCTTTTGTGTCAATAAAAAGTTACAAATAGATGTGCTACTTTTTTATAGACATATTTAAATACTTATAATGGAAACGGCAGTAGCCTTGATTCATAAAATACTATATATTATTATTTGAAACTAATGTACTTTCATATATTATTTTTCGACAAACAAAATTTTATTATTATTAAATTATAGTTTTGACGGTTTGATGTAAGATATTTCTATATCTTTTTGTCATAAAACATACTTTTAATTCATTTTAACATTCTTAAGTTAGTATCCACGATATCGTGCTTAAGAAACACTTGAACACACTAATTTCCATTGATTTACACAATATCACATTCCCCAAAACGCCGTCTAATTGATGAAATTTTGAAAAGACACTGGAATGCTTGCTTAAAACTAAAAATTGATTATAAAAACATTTTCTCTTTGTATTATATTTGATATTATTTCTTATATTTACGTCCTAAGCAAGTTCCGTTCAAATTGAGGAATATGTTGAATTTACAAAATAATATTATTCATATTGCTTTAAATAAATACTTTTTTCAGAGAAATCATAAGAAAAAATGCATTATTTTTGTATTACAACTATTAGCAACACAACTTTAGTAATGTGGATGTACACGCGCTTGTTGTCCGCCAAAATCCTATTGCGTTATAGCATAATCAAATATGGATTAACGGCAAATTGCTCTAGTTAGTTAGTTATCCCAACAATGTACTCGTAACTTTGGCATAACGCTAAAATAGTTATAAGGTCAGAATCGAACACAAGAAAGTGACTTATTATCAATAATATATCATTATTTTTACTTCGTTATATATACATATAACTTATTCGGAAGAGACAGATAGTATAACAACTGATTAACATAAATTTCTTTTAAATAAGTTGAATCTATTAACTAAACCCAGCAGTAAATCTATTATTTATTAACACTAGCAAATGTAATGCAATTATGGCAGCTTTACCCTAAAAAGACTGCTATCATTGAACCACCACTTAACTTTTCAAAAGTGTTATTTTTTATAATATGAAGCCTATGGTTATTTGCAATGAACCTCTGAAAATGTCCAATAAATTAATCGTTTTCCAGAAATCAACAAAACATATATTGGCTTGTTACCATATTTAGACATTTAGTTTCTTTATCCGACCTCTATGATTCCATTATTGGACTCACTATACTACAATAAAATACTTACAATATGTACTACACGTGTTTCAATTGAAGAGATTTACAATAAAAGCGTTTTCTTGAGTTGAACGAAAGTACCATTCATTTTTCTGATAATATCGTAACAGTCGTGTCGTCAAAGATTTTACAATATACGGAGGTATTTTCGTTTTGCACGTAGAACATATATTTTTTTTCTGCATCTTAGAATAAAACAAGCAAGCTGGTGGGCTTGCTTCATGACGTTATGAATGATTTATAAATAAAGAAAACGATCTTTTCTGATAAGTTAAAGAGGGTTATAATAGAAACCACATTTCCAGAAATATTTTGTTTAATTTTAAATAGATCTGAATATGGAAAGTGACTGGAATTCCAGCGGTATTTCAGTCTCTCATTAAAATTAAATGAAACATTATTTTTTCTCAATTTTAAGAATGTCCTTTCAAATAAACGTTAAACCAATCAATTGATTGACATTCTAATGAAAGTATCTCTTAGCTACTGCTTAAGAGCAAGAAAGATCTGGCCTTGTTTCTTTTTTGACTTGGATAAGTTATGGGACGGTGACACGGTGTACTAAGTATTGGGTATTGACCAACTTCAATTTGTGGAATAGTTAAAGGCCTTGGTCTGCGGACCAACGGCCTCTCTAAAATGTCCAAAATGAATAATTGTAATAAATTTATAATAAACTATATTACAAGTTTAACTTCACTTTAAGTTGATAATACCAAAAAAATACATATATTTTAACGTTTGCGTATTTCCACAAAAATAAAAAAAATGAGCCACTTTTAAATAAATACTAAATTAATATTACTCTTAAATTTTAGACTATTTTTGCGATTATTATAAGAAACTATGTGACAATAAAGCTTGTGAGTTCTTTGACAAAACTTCTAATAAAGGATTTTAATTATATGATAGGACTAAAGTTTATGTTGGCATAGCAACCCAATTACTAGAATCAATACGATATTTTAAGCGAGAGTAATTTTTCCTAAACTATTATTATAATCATTCATTTTTAGCTTCACAAAAAAAAGACATCGCATTAAAAATAGTAATAATGAGTTAAGAATGTAAATTGCATTAAACAATTATAGTCGCATTCTATAATCAATATTCTTTCGTTTCGCCTTGATAACTATTTTTGAATTTAAGTCTTATCACCATGCAGGACAATCGTTCAACTAACAATGAGAGTAGTGGAGGAATGTAGAAAAAAGCATAAAAGGTTCCATTGTGTTTTTGATCAAGGCTTCAATGTACGTACAATCTTGCTGACTTCAAACACAACGTGACCAGGGACAGCTAATAATAAATTGTATATGATAATAAATAATAAATAATCTCCAAAGTGTATTTGGATATAGCATTGTGAGAAATTTCCGAAACTATTCTTACTCTGAATGCGAGATTCACGAATACAATAAAAATTAGATCATAAACAAACAATAATTATTGCATTATTACAAAAAAATCTATGAAGTAATAAACTATTTTATTTAATTGTTTTATATTACATATTCAATACCATTTGTTTATTTCTGACACTGGATATATATTCTTTCATCATTTATAACATTTAAGCTGACACAATTGTTGTATTGATTTTGCATGAATGGAATAATATTTTTAAAAACAAAAAGAAAATATGTGAGCGAAAAAAAGGTCAGAAATGTAAAGGCAATTGACGATAATTCACAGCCACTTGCGTTAGAGGCAGATCGAATATTTATTTCATATGAGATTATTTCATCATGAACGTAACATTTTAAATATTGAAAATGATGTATTACAAAGTTTAATTTCATCAACAATGGCAGTATATATAAAGTCAAAATATTTTTAATACTTTCTAGACATTTGTTTGTGTGATTTTTTCGACCGTTTAACTATGTAACTTTTTCCGTCCCTGGATTTAGATGGCGGCTAGGTAGTTTTCTGGAAAATCGGACGTATGTACCTACCCTACAGTGAATATCCCCTGTACGTAGATTGTAAAGTAAGCTTTTGTCAATGCTGAATGGAGGGGAGTAGATTTACGTATACATATCATATATATATATGCATATGTACATCAAATCATGACAAAGGGTTGAATGCCATTAACGAAATGAACACAAACTTTGACTGATTCAAAACGTCTCATGAATTAATTTTCCTTTGAAATTCGCCAATGTTCAAACATTTTCTTTTGTTTTCAATTGAATTGTCAACCAAGGAGAATGAATTTAAATAATGATATTTTTTCATGGCGTTTTTTTTTGTTTCATTAATCAACTCTCAGGTGACATTAATCTATAACATTCATTGCTTAATTTACGAATCAATTCTATCATTCATTCTCTTCAACTTTTCAAGAAAGTAATGTACATTCATAGCATTATTCAAATATAAATGAACAAATAGATTTTTTTTATTGATTGAATTGGAATTTACTTGGTAGAACTCCATTATAATAGGATAAAATAACAAAGTATTTAGTTCTACAATTTTTTTTAGTATAATAGTTCAAATAGTTCTGACTATGGCGTAAAGCCGAAATAGCTATCAACTACCTGATAAAATTTTGTAGAACTAAATATTTTGTTAGTTTATCCTATTAAAATAGATTTTCATTGAACACTTGCAGCTAAAATTTTTTACTATTGAAATATTATATCAAGATTACCATAATACAACATAACAGCACATTTTTTTTGTTTATCCCACACAAGCAAGCATTATAACATATGATAAAATATCCTAATATTCTGGGGCCACATTTGATCATAATGTTAGTAATATATGAGAGCTTTGCAATAAACTCAGTGATGTCAAATCTTTTTTAAGAAAATGCAATCTTGTTTTAATGCTATGTCTCATGATATATTTGTGTAAGAATATAAACTGCCATATCAACAATGACATCACAAACAAGATAATCATGAAGTAGGATACTTAGAAAAATGAAAAAGTTAAATCGTTCAATGAAATCGATAGAGAAAGTTCCAACAAAATTTACTTTGAAAAATAGAAAATATTACAGTTCTGAACTCACTCCACGCGTGATGACATCTGTAGAAATAACCTTCGATGAAGAAACAATTATGCATATCAACAAATTCTCAGATAATTATCAATAAGTCAGTACACTCTCAAAAATGAGGGTATTCTCATATATGCCTCTTGAAAGTATTAGGTAACCAGATACATTTGTCTTCTGGACTTAACATTATTTAAATTTGAACAATTGGCATGCATAAAGTAATCGACTTCGACATTACGTCTTCAATTGACATGATCTAGGTTTATCGGTTTAAGCGCCGTTGACATAAAAGTAAAACGTAAACGTTTAGGCATTAAAAAGCTTTCCAATGTTTCATTTAATGCGTAAAAGCGTGTCGCGAGCAAATTAAGTAGGAGTCACGGTCTCAGACGACAAAACATCTTCCACCCTGGCAGAGCTTCCGTCACGACGGGACAAATTAACTTTTGACGCGTTTAACGACGCCCCCGACGGCAATCTTACACGGGCAGGCTGCCATAAATAAAGTTGCAGGTAAATAAAATTATTCATCACCACCTTTCTGTCATGACCCGGCGGCCGTCGCATTCGCGAGGGGTCGGGTGACCTGATCGTTGGCTGGCGCGATGAGCGACCACAATTATTTACCTGCATCACGACGTTCAAAATATCATCTCTCATGTTGATATGCGATTTTTATTTTTATTTTTCACGCCGTTACAAAATAAATTATTTTTATTCTGTCGTGTTCGTGGTCCATGATAATAAAATATAAACATATCTAATTTGAATTATTGAGATTTTGTACACTTCCATGTATTTTGTCACTAACGGCCCGGGTTTTGCATTTCGGCATCTTCAGGCGTTCGAACGCACGAATGGACTCGAATTGACAGACAGTAAACAACGTCTAACGTTTATATAGAATATACAAAATACGACAAATATTATTTACGAGAAACAATACTATAAGTGTAGAATCCACACAAAATTTCGAGAATTGCCTTAATTATTATTTTGTAAATAACGCATTAACAGAGTGGCGAATTGCCCCTTTCCAATTAATATTAGAATTACCAGTGATTTTACAATATAATAGCATTGTGGGTTTCGACGGGATGCAATTCGACGAAAGGATAAATATATACAATCATTCCATATTTAGTGACATCTGTTAGGTGATTCAACGTATAAGATACAGCAACGGAGAGTTTGTAAGATTCAGCTGTTCGTTTAGAATTGGCAAGGAATTTAACTGGGCTCTATAGATACAAAGTTAAATTTTGCTCTGCTTGTTTTATATATATTTATACATTAATTATAGCAATAAATCTATTTATGTTAATTAAATTTCACCTGAATTTATTTAATTAATTAGTTCATTTCTATTTAGAACAACACCACACATAAATTCAATGGCGAACCATAAAAAACAAAAAACCTCAAAACTGGGCCAAACTTACCCAGATTGACCGTATGTTATTAATGAAAAACAAGAATATGCTAGATGAAATATAACATGCAAATAACATTATTTTTATTAATACAAGTCTAAAGAACCACTTCGAACATAAAAATACTATTCTTTTCACAATTAATACTGAAAAATTAAATTTGTTCAAGTGTAAATACTCTTCTTTATTCAACCTCTGATAAAAAAAAACATTATGCCTTAAACGATTTCAAATCTCTCTACTCTAACAATAGATAGAAAAAGAACCAGTATCATTATTCATTTTCCGGTGTTAATGTCACTTTTTGCCGCCTCGCCAGTGATGCATTTTCATCTCGTTTCACAAGATTTGATCGTCTGAAATCAGGTTTTTAAACGGAACCATATTTTACCGTAAAAGTTGTACATATAATATTTATTTTGAAAAACAAATTTCATTTGAAATATTAAATAAAATAAATACTTATTTATGGCTAATATGTAGGTAGGTAAGTATGATTTTGCTGACATAATATTTCTACATTTCTATATTCGTGTGAAAATATGATTTCCATATGTCAGAGGCAGCGAATTTCCCGTTTGTTTTCCAATAAGCTTTGAGAGAACCATCTCACATAATGTCGCATAAACCAATGAACTTCACCGTCATCTATAATATTCTAATTGTGGACAATAATATATGAACCCTGTATTTATTTCTTATAATATTTATGCTATTCTTATTTCTTTTCATTTCAGATATGACCTACAAACCAAGACAACCGTTGCCTGAAGGTAAATCCATTGATTTGTAATCTTTAATATTATTAAATAATTATATTTATTCTAGTGGTTAACTAATGTTTAACATACATTTTTTTGTGGTGAATATTTGTGTAAGAAGAGATAAACTGAAACTAAAATTGATAAATATTTTTTTATAATCACACATAAAAAATATTATTTTCAAAACGATAAATATACGATATAGTTTTACTTGGGAAAATACATAACAGTAACTACTTGTATATTAGAGCTTTGAATACTATTCCAAAACTAAAGTATTATTTTATTATCCATAATGTCAAATAGTCTCATTGAGGATCATCTAAAAGTAACTTTTTTTTATAGAACTGGTAATATTTAGACCCTAAGCTTCTTTTTTCGACGAAAGTAATGATATGTGAATCACGCTACAAAAGAGTACAACGATCTATTATAAGGATAAGACAGATAGGTGGACATGAAGAAATTTAACATCACTGTCTTTCATGTCCGATGGATGGTTTTCCACTATATCTGAAAGTATTCGTTCAAGGACTCGATTCCGTGGCCACGTTACAGACTAGAAAGTACGTGCAAAAGCGTCGACCACTCATCTATAATACGTATTCAAGTTCAATCGTAAGATACATTTAATGAATTTTTCAAGAATATAAGTAGGCTTATTCAACTTGCATCCACATCAATGAAATTTGCAGACATGACAAGAAAATAAAGTCAATAATTTGATGTTTTTCCATTGTTCTTAAGAAGTTTTTGAAATGATTTCTTTTTATAAATATTGTAGTATTTATATAGCATATTTCATTTTTATCGTAAATGATATCAGCCGTCATAAATATATATATATACATAAGTATATATCTAGAAATATTTCGGTGTTTTTTTGCTGATGTTCGTCTGTCGCTATGGTTCATTTACATTCATGGTCGGATTCCCAACGATTCTCCAGGCATCTCTGTCTTATGCTCCAGTCATTTAAACTTAGTGCTCTGCATCTCTCTTGACTCTTGATGTTATCCGCCTATCTTCTCTGGGGGTGGCCCAGGAGTCGAGTGCTTACTGGGTTTCTGCATTGATCTAGTGGAGTGCTTTAGATTCCTTGCATCATACAACCATCTGAGTTTTCTCGCCCTCAATGTGTAAGCTATGAACACCTTTAATTTTTCTAAAATGCAAATATTTCGGTATATTTTAAGAAGGTTTCTGTGTGCTTAGATTTAAACATAATTGTAACGCTTGATACGCACCTTTTTTTTCGAAAAAAATTAAGAATGTATAATTTTATCACAATATAAATTATAAAATTTTCGCTAATTTATTTGTGAAATGATTTGTAAAAGTTTCACTAGAATTTGGATATAAATCTAAAAATGATGACGATGTATGCATCTCCTATTTAAAAAAACTACTATCTAAGGAATGAAGTAGCTTTCAATGAATATCAAACAACTCACTTTTTCTCTTATTTTATCATAATACAGTTGTAAGAACCGTTCGGATGATCAATGCACTGCCTAGAGAGCTGGATATTTTCAGCACTAAACTCTGGGTATTGCTCACCAAATAATTGTTCCTTGTAAATTAATAATGTCTTGTTTTTTTTGAATTTAATAATTTAATTTAATTTTTATTTTCATTTTTGTTTTATTAGTATTATTGTTTTCAATCATTATTATTACTGTTGTTGTGTTTGCGTAATGCAGTTGTAATGCCATGCATTTCAATTTTTAAATTTAAAATACATAAATAAATAAATAATACATTAATCTCTAACTACAAGCATTCCTATAGCGTACAGAAATGCCATTCTACACTTTTTCGTTACTTTTTGTTTACAGACTAACTGACTATTGAATGCAAACTAAAATGAGTATATGCAGTAAATCTTGTAGTTGCTTCTAACAGCTTTGCACAGTCCGTAAAAGTAATAGTGTTGACTTTTTTACATACATTAATGTTGAGGATATGTGTTCAACCAGACTATTATCTCATACTGTTATGTACGTGCATTTATGTATTGGTAATCTTTTCAAATATCGTATATATTTATATATGACTAGTGAGTACCCGGCATGCATTGCAATGCCACTCAAAAAAAGAAAGGGTTTGCGTTTTAATTCTGTTTATTGAACTGCTTTTGGATTAGAGGTCTGCACAAGCCAAAATTTCATAGACTTATCCGGTTCGAGCCCAACATCTTCAGGTCTGGCCCAACCCGAATCCTAGTTTCAATATCACACTTGTTATAACACAATATTTTTGTTTTTCGTCTGGTGCGTACACGAATAAATCAGAAGGTTTTTCCTAGATGTCGCTGTATGTACGTATTTGATTCTTTTTTTCAATTTTAGATTTTCAATTTTTTTTCTTCAGAACCCTTCACGGGTGTGTGCACAACAACTCACCGAAGTTTCATCGAAATCGTATGAATGGAAAAGGAATACGTAAAGGACAAACAAACATTTATTTTATATAATATTTCACGGCATGATCACAATAAGTCCCTTCCTGAAAGTTTCGTCGGGATCGGTTGAGTAGTTTAGGAGCCTATAAGATCCTGACAAACCAATAAACCATCAAACAGACATTCATTTATATATAGATAGATAGCTGAGCCGTAATGATAGCTGGATATATGATTTTTTGTTTACAAACAAACCAAAATATATTAATTCTAAGATTATTACTTTAGCTTAAATTAAAATTTACAACGCAATTCGATACATTTATAAGCATATAAAATGTGGAAAGGAAAAAGGCTGTAACCCACACCAAAAAATATTTTGGATGAGATTTCCAAATGAAGTGTTACGGTTATTTGCTAAAACATAATACTTTGCCTATAAGTAAGTTTGATAAAAACTAAGTCTAGTATCAAATTATATAGCGCTGTCGTGGCTTGGAAGTTAGGCGTGATTTACGTATTAGCAGTTCTATCTTAAATCTTGTTGGAAGAAGTTGTAATCGGGCGAGTTTCACCTGAAATGTTATAGGCAATACGCTTCATGCTATATAACGTGAAATAGGAAACCTTTCGTAACGCGATTCAGATAAATTTACCTATGCGCTTACTAGATATAATCTTGTTTTTTTGTGAGGATTGTTTCTTTTTTTTTTCAATTAATAACATATTTGGTATCCAAATTTCGTTATAACTATCGCTATATTGAGTGAAGTGAGCCTTCACTACGAAACTCATATAGTGCATGAACTTAACTCTGATCACCAACCTGTTATCCTAAGTTTAGGTGATCCATCAGATCCAAGTCGTAATAATTCTAGCCAGAAGTGAAGTATAATACAGTGGAATGAATTCGAGACCTTTCTTGACGACATGCTATTTCCCCAATGTGATTTAAAAGATAACCAAAGCATTGACTTTGAGATTCATAATCTCACTACAAATATTAACTTAGCTGCATTATATGCCAAGAAAACGGAAAGAAAAACACCTTACAGCAAAGAACTTCCAGAAAATATTAGGAACCTTCTAGACGAAAACCGCAGTGCACGAAAAGAGTGGAAAAAATTTGTAACCCTTTGGTAAAACAGCGCGTTAACCGACTGTCAGCAGAAGTTCGACTAGCAATGAAAGTCTATCGCAAAGAAGCTTCTAACGAACGTACCTAAGTGAACTCGTCAAAGGAAGCGACCCATACTGAGCTCTCTCCAAAGTTCTCCGGACAGAAAAGACCCTTGATCATACTTGGTGTAGCAAAGGGACCTGTATTCACAATCAGTGAGAAAGTCGAAGTGTTCGCGGATAGTCTCGAAAGACAACTCACACCCAACACAATCGATGCAGACTATTTATACATGAAAAATAACGCGTCAGATATAGAAGCCGCCGTGAAAATAATACTAGCTCAACCCTCAGATGAGGACTGTCAATCTATTCTTCCTTCCTCATTTTCCGTGGTGGAAAGAATTATCAAAGACCTCTCCGACAAGAGAGCCCTGGGAAACGAAGAAATTTGTAATAAGGCTCTCAAGCATCTACCGGAAAAGGGTAACCTTGTTAGTAAATATCATAAATGCATGCTTGAGGTTACAGTATTTTCCCGCACGGTGGAAGGAAGCTGATATTATCCTGATTCCAAAACGGAATATCTGGGAAGGATCATACCCTTCCAGTAGACCATAGGCAAATAAGTCTGCTCCCCGCAATGAGCAAAGTTCTAGGGCGTGTGATTAAAGCTAGGCTACAAGAAGTAGTAACCGAAAAGAAAATCATCCCAGACACTCAACATGGCTTTCGTGCTAACCACTCGACAAACCATCAACTTCTTCGAGTAGTGGAGTTAATCACAAGGGGATTTATTCTTAAAGAGGTGACTGGTGGTTTGTATATATATGTATATCTGTGTGGGTGGGGTATGCGGGGAGGTATATTTTTATAAATGAAATTAGTGGCCACATGAATTGGCTTCATTGTAGATTGCTTAGCTCTGCAGCGATCACGCTCTTCTATCTGCAAAGATGGAAGTGAAACAAAAAAAAATTAACATTAGAGATGAAGGAGACTCAAAGAACTATGACGCTAACGTGCCTTAGGACTTAACGCTCCATCAAATTGATATCCAAAATAATCCAAATTCCGTTGAAGACACATCATGTATGCAAATAAGCACCTTTAGGCGTGGTTAATGCTATAATTAGAGAAAAAGTGAAAATGTTTGCTCATTTACTCGTCTTCGAGTAGTATACTTCCATAAGAGTCGGGTAAATACGATCTACAATCAAAGTTTAGAGATGGAATTCAATGCAACTTATTTTTTAAATGTGGAACTCGTGAAATAATCTGTCAGGTATTCGAAATAAGGAAGATCGGACAAACGTTTAAGTAACCAAAAACCCCAACGCTGAACACTAAAACTTAAATCGCCAATTAATGGACTATAGAGAACAGTTTGACGACCAATTATTATATTTTATTTTTATTCATACCAAAAGTATTTTTTGTAATTTATAATAAATCACCCATAAAAAAAATACCTTTACTCTATGAGGCTCCAGGTCACGAGAATGGGACCCATGTGAGATGGACTCCAGTCGATATGGCGGCGCGTTGGAGTAGAAAAGACATACTACCCCTTGGGGGACAGCCATATCCTTGCTTACTTACCGAATTCAAGCTCAACGACACATTAACATTTAAGTTAATTTTACTTTGGACAGTTTCTTATACAGAGTAGCAACCAAAGGTTTTTGACTGCTTAAATCTCTTGAAAACGGTGTGAATTTTTAATGGTTTTTATATTTTCGAAAACTAATTAAAATTTATTTTTAATCATTCTTTTCACTAGGAAACTTCAGTTTAAACATTACATTACTATTGTAAAGTATGGATAAAAGATTAAAATGAAATTATCTTCTCAGTCTTTACAAAGGAAAATATCTTCGTCGGATATCAACGGATTAAAATCAATTGATTATAAAACAATATTATGTATAATTACATAATATACTTAACTCATATTGTGTATGTAAGTTTTCTAGTATTTCTTTAACATCTTATTAGCAGATGTCTTAGTCCGAACAGATATATTTTTCATTTAGTAGAAAGTTACTTATGGTATACCTAATAAGTTTAATAACGATACGATATGATTGTTTATTTGCAAATTAATTTGAGTAATATTAATTGTTATTAAAAACAAATACAAATTTAAGATCATTTGACCAACGGTTTTACTTAGAAAATAACGCCTGTTATGGCATTGTTAGTGACGGATTCATGTTACGAAAATATTTTTTCTGATATATCTTTTTAGAAACTCAGCTTTATTTTACACTAGAAAAGTCTACGAGGGCATACCATAAGTCAGCGTCTCTACAGTAAGCCGTCAGATGGCATACCCCGCGGGGGTGCTCGCCGCGTTACGGCCTCTTTATCTTCTCTCACTCCGCCTCTGGCAACTACCCTGTAGGCCGACATGACAGAAGCAGAGGTAGTATTTTTAAGAAAGGGAGATGCGTTAGCTTGTCCGTAAACCATTGTTCTTACTGTTATAATTCAAGAATACAACACGACATGACATCTAACAATTACGTTCACTTAACATGACTTCACTCGTGACTTCAAATATACAAAAACGAAAGTAAATTTGAATGGACAAATACATAATGACGTGTATGTTTACTGACCATTCATTTTTTGACACTCAAATCTAAAATTTCAATAAACAGATGTAAAAAATATGTACATCCAAATGTAATAACAACAATATGAATGAAATATCGATATGTACAAGCAAGTCTTTATTGAATGTAATAAAAATGATTGTTAAGCACTCGTCAATTTCCATCAAAATATGTTAATATTTAAATTCATATTTACACTTTTAAGGCGTGAAATGATTCCAATTTGAATCAAAAAGTGATCTATTTCTGACAATAGGGTGTAGAATTTTTCTTCTTGCAATAGATTAAATCGCGATAACATAAAAATAATAAACTTGTTAATTTAAAAAGGGTTGCATTTTAACATTAGTAACATTAGGTGTTTAATTATTTGCTACATTCAAATAGTTATTGTTAACATTTTAAAAATGAAAATTTTTGCTTAGTCCCAAACTTTTGATTGTTTTCATTCTGGATAGAGAATTACAATATAATATTAATCGCAAAAATAAGTAGCTCTTTAGAACTTACATAAGGTGGGTGCTTTATTTAATATACTAGAAAGAAGTGTGGTTTTAAAACAGACTTTCAAGATAAACTAAACATTTGATTTTCTTCTTTCGTAATTTATATAAAAACAAAACTACTTTTCAATAAATTCGTAACGATTTTATTTTAAATAAAGTTAATCGTATTAGACAAATACTATAGTTTTTGTTGCAGCTAAATTCTGTTTTGTTTTACCATACAAAACTTTTCCCCTGCAAAATTTCGTTTATCATTAAGTAGCACTCTAATTAATAATCATGTTTTGCTAGTTATCAAAGAGATTCAAAATCACAAACTGCTTTATTAAACAATATTATTTGGTTTCTTTGTGTATCTCAGGAGGCGACAAAGGCTTAGTGCAATGCTGTATAAAAATCATAGCAATGATACATGTTCTCCCGTTAAAAATGTTTACTTTTTATTTATAAAATAACGCTCGTTCTTAAAGAATGGCGTACATTCATGGAGAGAAACAAGCGCTTTTTTATCTACAAATTGCTAGAACCATCAACATAATAACGATTTTGTGTTGGAAAAAACCCTGCCTTGTCACATATCTGAGTTTTCGTCATCATTTTAGCTCATTCGGTTTTGAGCCCAGGGGTGGATTTTCTTCACTTTCTTTCGTCTTTCTATATCCTATTGCACCCACATCATCTCACGTTTGTATATACACAAAGCGTATAGACGCTTTTTCTTGGGTATTCTAACAATTGTCTCCCATACAAGAAACAGAGTGGAGTCAAACAAAACACATAACAAGAAATTTAAAGGTTTGTTCACATAGTACGTTTGGTTCTATTTATTCTTATGTTGAACTACTATGGCACAGATGATTTTATTCAAGCCTTGAAACAGCTAATTATTTATTTTAAATTCTTTTAATCAATATTATTTATTGAAGCTATAAGCTAACATGAATATTTAAAGAATATTTTTAATATGCATTCTTGGTTTCAATGAAAGCAAATATTTAGCAATTTGTTAAAATTTTGTTCAGCTAATGATCGTTTTAAACTGATAAGTGGAAAATTTTATTTACAAGTTAACTTTTACTAAAACGTGAATTTTTATGAGTGGTTTATTTTTTTTTTAAATTTATCCAAAAAACACAACCGTATCTTTTAAAGCATTGATATTCAATTTCGACTTTTAGCCATCTGGAATACATATTTCGATTTTTATCAAAATCAATGTTTGTTTTCATATTTTCAAATTTATCGCAACCATAGAATATATCAGCTGAAAACTCTTTATGATGAATATTAAGAGATGTCTAAATAGACCTTTAGGTTTTCCCCCGCGAAGAAATATTATTACAAAAGAAGAAAAAACAGCCGTTCTCTTTCTTGCTTAACCGACTGTGTGATTGTTATCCTTTTTCATAAACACATACCTGTTCCGCACGAGGCGATGGGAATTTGTTCTTGTTAAAACACCGGTCGGGAATTCAACACAAAGCCTTTCTAGGTTTGGTGTTCAGATTACAATATTTTTAGGAAATTCATCCTATAGTATGCTGATTTATCTGAACAAGCTCTACATATAACAATAACAAATAATCATAATTATATCACCAATGGGTCTAGTAAAAAACTGTAATAATTCAGCATTTTTTATCTTAAATTGGTTTGACAACGGTGATTGAATTGCTGTAGTTAAATTATTGTGAGTATATTACATTTTTTTTAAATTTTAAAACCATTAAATAGCTTAAAATGTATCCTCCTAACGTGAAGCATGTAGACTTTTATAGAGCATCTCAACAGAAGTTTTACCATTCAAGTTTTTAGACATTCACTAGCAAAGAACTAGTATTCAAGTAGCCAGTCTCTAACGAACTATTTTTCAATGCTAGATTTGGGATGTGTGGGGGATTATGAAAACATCACAAACGTTTATGTTATAAATCCAAGAATTGATTTAAACATATATGCATGAAAGTTTTCATTCCCGGACTCGAGCCCATGAACCCACAACCGATTGGAATAACACCAGATAGCGTCACCCACTTCAACAATCAATTATGGCGTCACTCTTTCGTAGAATTTATTTTTATTGTAGTTCTGCATAAAAACATCAATTGAATCATAAATTTTACCCACAGATGAAAATTCCTGTTATAGTTCATCATACACATTTCATTTATTGATCTTTTTTTGTTATAGTCAAACCACTTAAAAATATTAATGAATCAAATCTTCAGACATTTTAAATGCAAATAAATTCATTTTCGTAAAGTAGATTCAATATAATGTCTTCATTTTAATGAGAAAATCATTGTATGGTGTATAGTTGAGAATTCAATTATATATAATTGAAACGTTAAGGTAATGTTTCCAATAGTCGTTAAACACTTTCATCATCTTGTCACAAAAGAATAAAATCGTTAATACATAATTATGGACTTTTATATTTTATCAAGTACCACTCCATCAATCACCCGTTGAAAGTCGTATGCGAGAGCTTTCATTTCTCGTAGAAACCTTTTTTATTTTTGTTCTGTTGGCTTTTACTTACTATATAATAAAAAGACCCACATGAATTTCATCAATTACCTTGAGTTTCCTTGGCGGACCTTAATAATGTTCTTACGTTACGTGCTACCTGTATACCGTACAAAAAATCTTCACAACAGAGCGCTACATTATCTCTGTCTCATAAATTGAAAAAAATATGTTTTAACAGTAGTTCTTTATTTCACGATATAAATTTACTTAATAAGTTTAGAAAAAAGTATTTCTAGTTTCAATTATTATGTTTCACGATAACAAAAAACTCAATAAAAAGAGGAGTATTCCATCCTCTTTTTATTGAGTTTTTTGTTATCGTATTTTGTATTCAAAACAATTATTAATAAGTAATATGTATAAAGACCGTGAGAGGCATTTTTCAAATACTTTCAAAATAAATGATCCTGATTGATTTCTCGGACAAAACGAACGCAAATAAATTTATCAAACTTATTTTTTTTAAAAACGTCTTAATTTGGATTTCAGCATTTTGATATGCTGAATTTTTCACGATTTTATACAGTTACAATTATGAATATTATTCGTCGGCTAATACAAGTTATTTCATTGCTCAGTTAATGATTGCTATAATTTAGTTGCTATGGTTTTTGTTTTTATTCTTGATACTTATATATCCCGTTAATTGAATTACTACACACTTAATTCAGCAAAACTGTTTTTCACTTTTAAACTTAGTAAAAAATAGTATTTTAAGTAGCGTTCATCTATCAATACCCGTTACATATTCTGTATTTGTGTAATAAGTCGTACAATTAGGGTGTTTTTATAAGCGCTAGGAATTTTATTACATTTTCCTTTAAAAGAAGATTGATTACGCTCAGCGCTATCTTCAATCACGACTCATGAATAAAAATGAATACCTCATTTTTTATGTTAAAATTACGCTTCTAAGAGCCAAATATTTTCTTGACATTTGGATGGTATTACGTTTGTGTTTGTGAAGCTAATAAATGACAGTTTCAAAAAATATATATACTCTTGCAAGTATTAATTGCTATCCAACAAAGATTCTATATTGCAGTAGCTCCATGACTGGTGGTTTTTCATTCATTCATTTATTATCGTATTATATATAAGTATAAAAATATTGAAATGCCGTATACATATATTTAGATCCATTTTTATAACAACGAATTCACTGGGTAACGATGCATAAAAGTGAATCGTTCAATCCTATAACATTTATTGCTGTATGATTCTACCCAGTGGCGCTATTTCGAAATCTTCTTGGAAGCTTAACAATACAAAAACATTTAAACTTCTTAAAACGTGTTGAAATAATATAATTGAATGGATCCAATACGATGAAAATGATAAATAATTAATGAAGGATTTTTTAATTTTGCAGTCAAATTATGTAGAACAGCGTATTGTAAAAAAATCGTAAAATTCATCCTAAAATGAAAATATGTAAACAAAATATTTCAGCGTGAAAAATTTCTTGTTACACCTCCCATAAAATTTACAAGTTGAAAACGGCTTCAAGATATCTAACGCTTCCTACTTCACATAACTTTTCATATTTTTTAAATCTCTTGTGTTCTAGCAAAACATTCTGTTCTTTTTGAATCTTTTCATGGAATTAGATACAAGGTGGTTCCGAAAAGTATTATAATATGATATATTCCGAGATTTGATCATTTTTAACAATCTTTATAATTATTCCATTTAGTCTTGAAATATTCCAAAAGAACTAAGCACTTTACTTTTTTTTATTAATTTATTTAATTGCGTGTATCAGAATTTCTGAATGTTTTTGTGTTGCAATGAAAAAATTGCATTCTGGGATTTGTAAAAAGCTAATATTATTATTCTTTGTCATAAATCTAGTACGATATATTAATAAATAAATAAATATTCATAAATAAATTTGATATAAAACCATAATGCGTATTTTGAAAACATATAATAACGTACTTCTACGGGTGAAGGGATGGTCTTTAAAACAAAAAGAGCTATGCAAATGTGTTTTTTTTTATTGAGAGAATATATGACACAATATATTGAAGTTTCCATAAATGGATAAAACAGGTTATGTGACTTTAAACAATGAACGTCAATTCATCTACCAGCACGCGTTTAAGCTGCTGCAGCTGAGTGATTGTGAGGTAGTCGTGTTAAGTACATTATTTGAGAACGGTGACTTAAATTGATAAAAGCAATTTCCACAATTCACCCGAATTTTATACCGCTATGTATATCCAGGTTTAACTGTATTGTTTAGTGTTAGTCTTTTAAGCAGTTCAAAATATTTAGTTGTTTTTTTTTTGATTGAACCGAACGAAACTATGAATGATATTGTATTTGAAATATTACTTACTAGCTCAAAATATAGTAATTATTACCACATTTTTGTTCAACTATGATTATACACCAATTTATTACTAAAGATACCTAGAATCAAACGTTATTTTAAATTTTTAGAATGTAATCCATAACTCATCAAGTCATGTTTTATAATTCATGACAAGTTCCAATAAAAATTCAGTGTTTTGTGAAAGCTTATGAATGTTTTCCGTTTCAGATGAATATCGCCCCCATTCAGAATTCGTTTTCCTCGATTTCCATATTGTTTAGAATAAACGGCCTTCCGATACAGTTTCACTTTATTGTGTAAATTTTGTACAACATCGAGCTTTCGAATTATATTTTATGCAGCATCTTACAGGAAATTACTTTATTAATAAGATATTTTCAATTTGCTCAAATTATTTCATCGGTTCTTCAATTTTGTTTGAACATTTATTAGAAATATATGTATATTTTTTATGCTTACTGACATAAGAGAATATCTTTTATTACTTCGCCACTAGACGTCCATACATAACATTTAAAAATGAAGATATTTTATAGCATATTTCAACTTATTTACATTGACACAAATGCTAATTCATATGTATTATAGAAAACTATGAAATAATCAACAAAGCACATCCCTTAATATTTTTTACGGAAATATTTTTATCAGCCTTATAGCCTTCACAGCTGTCTATATTTTATCGTATTTTTTCTATGTTTTTGATTCTTACGTGTGGGCTGCTAAATCTGCAAACCGGCTCATTTTAATCATGAAGCGGAATTTAAGAATACCAAAAATACACTCCTTTACATACAAATACAAGTAACTGAGTGTATTTTGGATTTGTTTAAGTCCACTTGGTTATATTATTAAGTGTTCTCTATGTCCCGAAAAACTGCACAAGTGAAGTTATCTATTTTCTAGATGTCGATATGTGAAAAAATCAAATAAGGAATACGAAAAATCGTAAACACATTTCAAAATTTCGGTTAAAATGATGGTTAAAATCTTTGAAAAAGAGTTGATTTTGAAATATAATGGTAAAATTGTATTACTTTTCATTTACTTTTCTATTTTTGATTCAAAATATTTTGAACTCCAATGCAAACAAAAACATCAGTCGTTGCGATTAATGATAATGATGTAAGAGTGTGTCGTAATATTAACGTATAATTATTCGTCGAAATTGAATATTACACTTACTTAGCCATGCAGTAACTATGGTCAGTTAAGTTATTAAAATGAATAAACTAATGATACCATGGACATGTTTTTAAACTTACCTACATTTAAAAAAAATGTTTTTAATGTGCTAAAATTGGTTTAAATGACAATTCACAACTGTAAACTAATGTTCCTCCTCGTAGACATGCCGGATTTTTTAGGATGGTTTTGTACATCTTTTATAGAAATTATAGAAGCTATATCTTTTATAGAAAACACCTTAACACAAGGATCTTAAAGAAAAATCCAACCAAACATAAGCAGTTCTTGCTGGACCGATCAAAACCATTGAAAATTAATTGATCATTTATTAGCAATCCTTTGAAAATAGAAATTTACATTTATATTCGAAGCATGTCATTGAATTTTAAAAAATACGAAAAAATATTTTGTGTGAATGAGTTTTAGTATTCAGGTTGCCTTCGCGACAGATATCGGCTTAATCCTCGCTATTATAAGAAAAGCACAAAGTGTAAATCCTACAAAGAACTTTTTGTTAAAAATCTTTTAGGTGGCGGGATAGAGATAAAAATGTTTCCGGCTATATATTTATAGGTCGGCTTATTTGAATCTTAGGCGACACACATTTATTATACAAACAATGTAAGAAAAAAAAAACAGACGGCTAAACGGAACGGTTTTGCCTGAATTTTTTGCATTCTTTCACGTTAACATTATTATTGCTTATCATTTATATTCTTACAGGAAGATTACAAATAAAACAAGGAAAATAGTAACTCATCTTTCAAATATTTTAAATACGTAGTAACAAATTTTAAGTTGAGAAATGAAATTCTAGGAATACACAATATGTAACCAACTGCACAAAGTATTTTATGAATTTTTTTAGAATTAAAAATCGGCAACTAATTATTTGGTCAGTATTTAATTCAATTAACGGTCAGTAACAAATTTATAAAACGGTCAGTAGAAAAATAAAAATGGTAAGTAAATATTAAAGATACGGCCAGTAAATATTAAAGGAAGGTTAGGTTAGGTTTGGTTAACTAAGTAAAAAATATAAAATAATAAATCTGATTTAGGCTACATACGTGCGAGTTTCATTTAACCATTTTGAGTGGTAAACAATTAAACTGTTTTAAAATTGTGCATTAAGAAATGTTTATTGTATTTATGATTTCAATAAACTTGCACCAAATGCCGAGTAAATAAAGCTTTGTGTAGGTTTAATTTAATAACTAACCATTTTATATAAATTACTGACCGCTTATTTTATTAACTGATCACGTGTATACTGACTATTTATCAAATTAATTACTGACCTTTTTGATTAATTACTGACCCAATAAATACAAGCCTTAAAAAACGTTATTTCAATTATAATATGAAAACGATTCAGTATAATTAGATATCAATTTATGTACAAATAAAGTTATTTTGCATCATATTGGCTCCCAATGTGTATTTAGAACACTTAATAGAACATTTTGACAGAATTTGCTTAGCAAGAGCTAGTTCTTACTCCGTGGTCAACCTCTCATTTTGGAGTGGATAATGATAATCATACTAGGGTTTGTGCCACCCGGGGCGGTCCTCGAATTTGCCACCCTTCCCCTCACCTTTTCTCCAAAATATTTTGTAACCATTACGACGCAAAACATTGCGCCGTAGGCAGAAATTTTTTATGAAGAATAAATATAATTTCTTGAAAAACATACTATATTTTTACAATTCTGACAAATCGTGTGTTTAAAATTAATATTTTTTCTCCAAAAATGTTGAATTGACAGTAATGTTGGGTTAAGGCTGTTTGTGAAATTACTTACTCCTTTTTATTAACACCACGACAGAAAAGATTGCGCCGCAGGTAATAATTTTTTATGTATTTATTACTGGTATTTATAAATTACAATGCAATGATTGCCAACATTTCTATGTGGGTAAAACCACACGTACATTAGATATAAGGGTATCAGAACATTTAGCTGCCTTCAGATTAAAAAAAGAAACTTCGACATTCGCAAATCACTTGCTAATGGAGAACCATACGTTTAATGCGGATGATGGGGTTAAACTGTTGCATAAAAACATGGGGGATCATAAATTATTTTATCAAGAAATTTTGGAAATTAATAGAGCCCAGTTAAATTCCTTGCCGATTTTGAATGAGCAGCTGAACCTTCCTAATTCTCCGCTATTATATCCGATACGTAGAAACACCTAACAGATGTCACTAAATGTGGAATGATTGTATATATTTACCCATTCGTCGAATTACATCCCGTCAAAACCCACAATACTATTATAATTGTAAAATCACTGGTATTTCTAAAAGAAGTTGAAAAGCGGCAATTCGCCACTCTGTTAATATGGTGTTTACAAAATAAGGATTAGGGAGATTCCCGAAATTTTAACTCAGGTATCAGTGTGGTTCTCAGACGTATAATATCTTACCTTGTAAATAATATTTGTCGCATTTGTATCTTCTATATAAACGTTAGACACTGTTTAATGTCTCTCAGTTCAAGTCCATTTGTGTGCTCGAATGCCTGAAGATGACGAAAGGCGAAACCCGGGTCGTTAGTGACAAAATACATGGAAGTGTACAAAATCTCAATAATCCAAATTTAAATTATATTCATTTTTTACCGACGAAATTTCTATTTATTTTCCAAAATTCTGGCCCCTAAAGTGTGCCGACAGGGGCGGGATGCCCCCCTTGCTACGCCAGTGCCCCAAGAGCATTAACCATGGTATATTTATATTAAGAACATCATTGTATTTACCATATCCATTTCTTGTTTTGATAAAATAGTAATAGAAAAATTTATTTGAAGGATTTAGTCACATTCAATGAGATGTGAAATACGCCTATGTGAAAAATGAATAAATTTCTTTATCAAACATGTCTGCTCTCAATACACATGTTGCAATTTAAATGAAAAATGATCTGTGTTGTTAAATTTCTCAACCTTTCGTTTTTGAGACAAAATAAGAATAAATGCATGTGGCTAGGATAGGACTAGTTAGTTAGCTGATACTTCTCTTCATACCCTGATTTTAGGATCAGATAGATCAGTGCTCCGGAACCTTTCGTCACCCACAACACACCTAAACGCCCATTAATATTTTACGGCACACCACAAGCCAAATTAGATAAATTTCATAAACAAAATTTACAATTTGTTTGAATTTTAAATAGTCGATTGATAATTTTTCAAAAAAATGTGGTATTTTAGACTATTATATATTTTGATACATTATTTAATCAATAATTCCATTAGGAAATTTTACGTCATCGATGCTTTCCAATAAATGCAGCAATATATGATTTCTGCGATAGGATTTTTTTTATTTTACACACGAGACAAACCCCATGTTATTCCACATTATTGCAGTTGCACTATCCCTGCAAACATTAATACTTATTCCATTAATATCAAAATACTACAATATTTGTCTCACCGAGAATAGTTTTAACGGAGATCTTAGCAACTGAATGGGTTTTATTTTTGTCTGATACAAAAATACTCGATTTTTTTCATTTTTAGAGCACTGCGCCGTGGCACACCTGGGAACGTCTTGCGGCGCACTGATGTGTCACGGCACACCGGTTGCATAGCACTGAGATAGATGGAAGAGATTTTTACACATCCATGTCTTAAATTGATTGAAAAATCAACTTAAGAAACGTGTACGTACTAGAATTTGTACACCGCAACCAAAGAGGAAGACGTTAACCAATCTGCTAATTTTATCATTCATTGTATCTACAGTATATTTCAAAACAGCTCACAATAAAATAAATCATCGAATTGATAAGTACTCACCTAAACACTCTTTTCACAATCAATGATAATATATGATAATCAGTCATATCCATTAAAGTAATTCAAAGAGCAATGTTTTTTCCCTTTAATACTAACAAAACTCAGATTTATTTGAAATAACAACACAAATCTGTTCGAAAATAGATTCTTCCCACAAGAGCTCTTTAACAATATATTACGCTCACAACATCTCTCAGGTAGGTACATGTTTAAAACGATAAGATGAAAATCTTTCTTGTGCCCACTTACAGCGGTAATCTTCCCCGTCGTTTAGAATGATTTTCTTTCGGGATAAAGGTATTGAAGATGTCAACCTTACAAGATCCATATATATACTTATGGAGATGATCAAGGATTCAATATAATGAACGTAGGTTAGATAGTATTTAGCAAATTCGATATTTTTTAAAAATTTTATGCTTTATATACTTTTATTTTTTAAATAAAACACAATTTGTTTGTACTACTTCCTCATATTTATAATTATCAGGACCGGTTTCGATCGTCACGAACATTGTCAACTGCACGTAATGCGCATTTTTTTTCCATGTCCACTCCCAATGTGGAGCATATGGTCTCCTAATGGAGGTATCTTAACAGAATTTTTCTACGAGAACTGCTTGTTACTCAGTTGCTTAACCTCTCTTTTTTCGAAGAGAGTAGGGATAGAAGGATAGGGCTATGACAGGACTAGTGGTTACCTAATCGCTCTCGCTACGCCCCGTGAGGATAGGATGGGCGGGAGGGATTACTCAGACTACGAACAGAAATTCATAAATCGATTGAAAGAGCAATCTATGAAAACCGTCCGCATCGGGAATTGAACCCGAGACATCCGTAACCGTAGCCAGTGACGCTACCAACTGCGCCACGGACATAATGCGCATACTATTTGTGTGTTTATAATATTTAAAAATATTATGCCTTTTCACCAACAATTGACAGTTAACACCTTAAAAGATCATATACTATTATTAACAAATATCTTGCATCTTTTTTTGTACTAGCTCCACATTTTTATAATGAACATGACTGGTTTCGCTCAGTGAAGTTGAAAGTAAGCACCTTAAATGTGATTTATGGTAAAACTAAAGACGACGCCAACATCACCATGAAAACTTGATGCCAACAACAACATCAACTTGAGAACTCTTGTCAAAGAATAGTATATTTTCATCAATAGTTCATCTTAACTTTGGAGTCAAAAGACAAAATATATAATATCTTGGTATAAAAAAAAATATTTTGTAGTAGCTCATGATGCTGATATTTAAAACATCATTATTTTTGGCCTACCCTTATGCTGTCAACCCACCATGATCTATATATCTGAAGAGTTTGTCTCTCTCGCGGAGTTGCTACCCCGCCTATCCTCCAGTTGAAGCCGCCCCAGCCCAAAAGGGTAGGCGGGACCACATCCCATTGTCGGGGGACAAACTGAAGACACGCGACGCTTAAGCCTGTGAATACAAATCCGCTTCGGTAGGCGCAGAGAGAGAGACGTGAATCGTTTAGGACTTTCGAAAGGATTATAATCAGTTGTGAGCTTTTGTACAATAAACTGACCGGAAAAGATGAAACTTTTGTAGTAAAAAATTATAACATGAAAATCCTTTTGTTGAGCAGATAAGGATGAGGCAAATCATTATTTTTGTGACATTAACAATCATTAGAAGCAAAATTAATGAATAATTGTTTAACAAACGTCAGTGTTCTAAAATTTTGAGAACATTTGAATTTTTTAAGGTACTCACTCCTTAAAATATTAATAATACTAAACCCTTTTTTGAATAAATGAAACAGTCTCAAAAAAAAACTTTATTTTATTTTGAAAACTATATTTAAAATTAAAGTAAAAAGTAATTTGAAACCTACATAATGCGCCACATGGAAGTAGAGTAAAGATGATTTTCTTCAAAAGAAGCATTATAAATACAGATCTTTATTTAATTTGAATAAATTAAGACATTCTGATATGAACTAAGTAAGAAAATGAATTTGATTTCATTTATAATTTTCAAACACGAATATTTTACATATAATTCAATGAAACTTATGATATTTTCAGTATATTTATGCGTTTGTTAGTAGTTCATATTTCAATTTTGTTTTACATAATACACAATTTTTATATATTTCTAATGTGTTTATGTTATTGAAAGATATGGGTATATTAATTTGATCAAACGCAAATATTTATTTAATTTGGATTATTGAGATTTTGTACACTTCCATGTATTTTGTCACTAACGACCCGGGTTTCGCCTTTCGGCATCTTCAGGCATTCGAACACACGAATGGACTCGAACTGAGAGACAGTAAACAGTGTCTAACGTTTATATAGAAGATACAAATGCGACAAATATTATTTACGAGGTAAGATATTATACGTCTGAGAGCCACACTGATACCTGAGTTAAAATTTCGGGAATCGCCCTAATCCTTATTTTGTAAACACCATATTAACAGAGTGGCGAATTGCTTCTTTTCAACTTCTTTTAGAAATAACAGTGATTTTACAATTATAATAGTATTGTGGGTTTCGACGGGATGTAATTCGAAGAATGGGTAAATATATACAATCATTCCACATTTAGTGACATCAGTTAGGTGTTTCTACGTATCGGATATAATAGCGGAGAATTAGGAAGGTTCAGCTGCTCATTCAAAATTGGCAAGGAATTTAACTGGGCTCTATTAATTTCCAAAATTTCTTGATAAAATAATTTATGATCCCCCATGTTTTTATGCAACAGTTTAACCCCATCATCCGCATTAAACGTATGGTTCTCCATTAGCAAGTGATTTGCGAATGTCGAAGTTTCTTTTTTTAATCTAAAGGCAGCTAAATGTTCTGATACCCTTATATCTAATGTACGTGTGGTTTTACCCACATAGAAATGTTGACAATCACTGCATTGTAATTTATAAATACCAGATCTGTTCTTAAAGTTTACTCTATCTGTATTGTTAATAAGTAATTTGCCTAGAGAGTTTTTGCAATAGAACGTCGGTCTAACACTATCAGCGAGTTGTTTTTTTAATTTTAAAGCTTGTGCAACCTAAATAACTAATTCTATGCCAGATTCTAGGGTGGTCTATGTCTTTAGACAAGGTCCCGAAATATAGCATCTTTTCTGCTAATTTACGTTGTTTTTTTGATACAAGACTATCTATAAGAGACGCCTCATAGCCATTATTAATGGCAATTTGTTTAATAATGTTTAGTTCGCTTTCAAAATTAACCCGGGTCGTTAGTGACAAAATACATGGAAGTGTACTTAAATCTCAATAATCCAAATTTGATATTGAAATTCCATCAAGCACCCTCAGTCGATGTCTTAAATTTATGCAAATATTTATATTCAAAAGAATTGCGTAGTTCTCGACGTTGTTTTATGGTAATTCATTTTTGAAATAAAATTCATATTACTATCTAAATAAATATCAGAATAATTAAACATAAGTTGTATATGTACCTTATGTAAGCAAATTTTATTTTAACTTTACAAAAAAGTGTGCTTCTCCAAAGTATTCAAGGAAAAGCTTTTCAAAAATAACTAGTGTGAGAAAGAATTTAATTAAAAATGGACGGCTAGCTTTTCAAAGAATGGCACTGATTAATGTTGACTGAATTACATTTGGAAGAATAGTTGCTTAATACAGCTTTACTATTGAAAAAGTGCATTTTTCCCTAGTCGTGGTTGTAGCCGATACATTTCACAAACTCCACTTGATTGGAGAGCGGATAATTTGTCCGTATCGGAAAACACTTCTACTGATATCTCTAGCTAGCACTTGTCTAGACTCGGTGAATTTGTTTTTTTCGGTAAGTATACAACAAAAATTTTTAAGAGTATTTTACAAAGGACGAAAAGGCATTTTAAATTCTTAACTTTATAATCATATTTTTGAAACATTATTTGATATTGACATGATGTCTGGATATTCACATGGTCAATACTTGGTTAGATGTAGTAAAATGTGAAGAAAGTAATACAAGAAGACAGTAAAATATGTTATAGGTACAGATCCACTCGTTAGACGCCATGAATTTTTTGAATTCTTTGTATTTTGACAAGGAAGGTGCAGACATGTCAGCATGACTGACGGGTCTGAATGAAAGTCGTATTACCTTGAGCAGTTTTTCTTATTCGGTGTCCACATCTGGACATTCTATGTGAGTTACGAAAATCCTTAATTCGATTAAAAACATCCTATCGATTAAATAAATTATTTCATATTAATTATATCGATATATGCGAGTGGACTACGCTCTTGTGCATCTGTGCTATTTGGTGGCAGTGGCTACGGACTCAAATTTTCTGACAGGCACTTTCATAACAATTTTTTCAAACAATCTATATATTTATGTTTAAATTTATGGATACATGTAATGATCCCCTCCCATCCATGAAATCATGAGATTCAGGCAAATCAAGAACGATTAGCTAACCGTTAGTTCTTTATCCCTTACCTTTCAAAGATGCGGTATTGAGTGACTCGCAATTAGAAAGCTATATTGCTACATTGAAAGCGGTAATGGTTATAAAACAAAATATTCGTATACCATCGTATTTTGTATTTAAATATAATTTTTACTTTCTTATAGACCTGATCTGGTTTTTATATTCTGTTTTCTTGTTTTTTGATATAATATAACTATTTTTACTACATCATAATCATCGAAATCTATGAACATATAAGAACTCTTTACATTCCACAAATAGTAAATACCTATATAAATATGTATGTATATATATTTACTATAAATTTCAATTGTTAAATCTTTGAAACACAGTATATCACAATATAAAGGGTTGGGCGTTCGTTGCAAATCTTGCTGTAATAATACAGTGAACAATCAGTTTAGCGGAAACGCTTCGTCATGGATTCTTTTTGGTTTATTTTTAATACGCACGGCTAAACAAAACCTGATTGGTGAAATGCAACCAACAATAAAATACAAAACTACGTGATAAGGCACCACAACCAAAGAGAAAATCCAAAACATTTAGATGCTATTTTTGCTTTTTTGTACTAAACAAACACTTCGAGATGCGGTTCAATATCCTGATTTTTTTTTAATGAGTAATTTTATGATTCCTGATTGGATTTAAAAATACAATTTTTTTTACGATAGTCAATGTTATCACAACGATAGAGTGCTAATGGCTCAATTTAATGGTAAATAAGGTAGGACAATAGTACATGTTTAATTTTAGATTAATTGGGAAAATGCACTTACTTCGCATATCCTTGATGGATAGGATAAATATCTTACTATGCAACGAATAAAACTTGTTAATTATGATACTTTTGGAATTTACAAAATAGTGTTTTCATTTTCTAGTTTTGTTTTTGACAGTTTCGAAAAACACGACATTATTTTTGCACATCACTTTATGAATAGACGTACATTTAATAGCATGCATTTATATGATAAAATTTTCACGCAGCGTACATTAAATCTACTTTTATGTTTTAGCAGTGGAGCTTTAATATAGTTTATCACCCTTAACCCCCTTCACATACTGAATATTCACAATAATAATTCAACACATTTTTTTTTAAATTTTACTTCAAGTTGATCCATAATATTATATTAGTATAATTAATGGTTCAAAACGGGAAAGATACGAACTAAAACTCAATATTTTATTAAGTTGTATTACAGCATATTTTAATAAAATAACCAGTGTTTATGGATTGATAGTAAGTACTACAAATTCTAGAATTTGCATGTAAAAAACAATACTAACCCAAAATAAGTGTTACTGCTTCAAATAGTTATAATAGTTTTTACCTTCCTAAATAGTATATTAAATTCAAAAGTAATTTTGACACATTTTACATTTGCATTGTGCTATCGTCATATCGCTATAATCAATAAAACGACGCATTATGGTAAAACAACTACTTGGTTCTAGAGCAGTGGCTCTCATCTGCGGCCACCAACTGTACTATAGTTAGAAATATAGATTTTAAAAAACGGAGTAATATAAAATACAACTTAATTTACAAATTTTTTTTATTGGTATAGCATAGGTTTGCGTTGATAGCAGTATTAAATGTCTTTGTGATTTAAATACTTATGTTATATCTGTCATGGTTGTAAACAGCGGTGGCCTGCCAATATTTTAACAAGGTACTCGCTTAATCTCAGAGATAATCACGGTGTTGTGGAGAGGGGCGGATTTTTGTATCAGCCTTATCTTATATATAATAGCCTAGACCGCTCTGTAGACGTTTTATTACTATCGCATATCACATGTAGGTATGAAATTTTCTCATGACTGATATACAATAAAATAATTGTTCGCAGTGTATATATACAATAAAATTTTATGCAATGCACATACAGTTCCGACGTACTAGCTTCTTTAGACATTCAGTATTTCAATTTCAATTCTTATTTACTTAATGTATATAACAATACGCAATATACTGTAAAATAATTAATATCAGATTAGATGAAAAATAAATGAATGTTAATATGAAAGACACGTCGTTCACATTAAACTGCGCTAACTTTTCAAAGGAAATAACGCAAAACACAGGTTTGAAACTGAAGTTCTCATTATTTAGTAAGGACAACTTGAAAAGATGGTAAAAAGTAAAATAAACATTAGGAACTATCCTTCTCAAAACTGTGCACAATAAGGTAAAGCGATAAAACGTGCACGTGTAAGGATAATCGTTCAAACCATCTTTCACAAAAATGTTGCGTTGAACATCTGAGAACATCTGAAAGCAATATTATATCAAATATTGACGTTTTTAAGCATTTTTAGACTATAGGCAAAAACGGCTAGGTCTACTTTATTATACAATCAAAGTAACGGGTCGTCTTATGTGGCCCGCTTCGCTGATCGCGTTGTTGAAACGGCGCGCCGCATCTCATCATCTATCACGTAGAACACTCCCATTGGTGGAGAACGTTTGATATTTTTGTACTACGCAGCGCCGCTACACATTCGTGAAGAATATTTCAGATTACTCCCTTTCGGTCATTGTTAATACTACAATTCTCTTAGTTAAATGTGTCACTTAATATTGTAGTTGAGTATAATAAAGAGTCTAAAAAATATTCTTATCAGAGGTGTAAAACGGATGACATACAATTTTCTCATTTTACAATATAGAGCTGTATAAAATACTCTTTAATAATTTAAAGTGGAAATAATTACATGACTTAACAACACGGTTGTTGAAAATATTCTCTGCAACATATTTCTCTTTACTCAATTACGAGGTGTAAAATATTCAAATAAATTCAAATGCTTTTAGTTTTTCGCTTTGTTTAGAATGAATGACAATATTTGATGGTAGAACGCTTATTTATATTTCACTGTATAGACTTTGATAATCTAAAAATGTCATCTCACACATGAAAAAGACATAAATAATATGCCAATATTTAAAATAATACAGAATATAGCATTTTCCATTTATTATGTATTCGTTAAATTTAAAAAAAATGTATAATACATAACAGGTCTACCTGATTTTTTTAATTTTGTCTTAATATTGACTCGTTTTAATGATACAATAATTCTAGTAGAAAATGCTGTGGAATTAAAATTGGTGAGTGTAAAAATGATAATTTCGAAAAATATTTAGCATGTTAGACACATTTTTAAATTTCTCACTAAATTTTATTACATAAATTAATTATACTTATTAGTATTTTAGTTTTGGTAAATTATTCAACTGTGTTCGATTAATTAATAGAAAATAGCTTTATTTACATACATAGTTTAACATAAGATTTAATGATTTATAAGGGGCCCCATAACTACGCAGCGAATATCGACGGGATACATGGGGCTGACCAAGAAGATTATGACATTGTTTGGTAGCTTTGATTTAAAAATGCTCAATTAGTATCATAAAATAACGAGACAGAATATTTTTAATTTACTTCAAATCTTTATTTCATTTAATTGTTTGACTTGAATAAATACCCTCAAGTTCTTATTCTCAAATCCTCAAATCTATTTAATGTTCACGTCAATTTTAGAATAAATTCGAAAGCTTTTTATTTGCGAATCTGAAATAAATCATAAATTAACAGGATGTTTCATTGGTAAACTGTTATTTACTAATGGCGGATTGTTTTCTCGTACTCCGGCGGCTTTCGTTTTCGCAGCGGCCCTGATAATCTTACTCAGTAGAAGTTTTTCTTTTCTTTAATCTTGTTTTGGGCAGATTTTTGACTTGCGTTCTTTTAGTTTCTGCACTAGCTTCAGATTAAATAAATTTGGATTGCATTATTGTTAAAAGCAGCCTATAAAAACATATACCTAAACTAATATAATAAATACATGATTTTGTGCAGGAATTAAATTCAATTATATTTATTGAATTTTGTTAATAAAAATGCAACGACTGCACATAAAAAGCCGCAAGAACAGCAAATAATCTGTGATTTTTGTAAAAGTAAATCACGAATAAAAACACACTCGCGTGACGGCCCCTATCTTTTGAACATAGCGTGTGACATAACAGCAAGTAATCGTTTTATGAAAGGAAAAATCTATAATGGTAGTACAGTTTTGCTGGGTAATGGAATTAACGTATTGGATTAACTGTAACTTTAGTTGAAATAACAGGTTGAAATATATACAATATAATGTTAATAGCTACTAACACGATACATATTAAAAATGGGAATAACAGACCATGCATTATTTGCTCATATGAGGAAAGAAATATTTTTTCTTCTTAATCTGTCACGTAAAATCATTCTGTAACTGATAATCCAATTTCACGAATTGTCAGAGGTCATATTTTTCATCCGTAAAATCCGTAAATTTTATTAGTAATTTCCAGATTTAAAATTTGTCAGTAAATAAAAAACGTATGTAATGATTTTCTTCGCAAAGCTTTAAAACTCTTTATGTATGGAATAAGGTGACGTCTCTAGCAATTACAAGTCTACGATTTTTCATTGTTCTCGATAGAAGAAAAATATTAAGGAAGATATAATCGCATTAATGATACAATATTTCAATTCAATAATACATTTTTTGAATTTATGCGTAGACAATAAATTGCTCTTTTGTTACTATTATTTATTTTAATTCTACGGTTATGATATGGAAACAACTTCAAATTTGAAATTCATATAAATTTAATGCCGCTATTTTCAAATAACAAAAGTTTGAAAACTTTTATAAATTCTAAAATAATTTTATCCGTAAGTACTCATTAAACCAATTTCACCCTTTTTTCATATTTGTACTGGTTTTCAAAGATCTCATTAAACTGGTAGAATGACATTTTGTTTTTAAATGGCTTCGCAAGTGATAATACACACCTACTATCGCTTTTAAGGTGTTAACTGTTAATTCTTGGTGGAAAGGCTTTTTAAAACTAAATAACCATTTGTTTGCTTGTTTGTACTACTTCCACATGTTTATAATGACCAGGGCCACGAGCATTATCATCACTTGATAATGCTCGTGAAGAGTAAGCTCGGTCCTGATCATTATTAACATGTGGGAGTTGTACAAACAAATTGTGTTTTATTTTTTAAATATATACTATATTACTTTTCAACTGTCAATTCTTGATGAAAAGGCATTATATTATAAAAACAAAATACAATTTGTTTGTACTACTTCTACATGTTTATAATGATCAGGAGCGGTTATAGGATATATATATATCACTGAATACAACTATTTGCTTAAAACTCAGCCCTGATTTGAGCAATATTATAGTATGTGTGGGCTAAAAAATATATACTGCAATTTATAGGATCAATATTGTTCACCTTTTTCTTTGCTGTAGTGCAGTTTTAAGGTATAAAGACAAAAACCACATTTCATTAATACTTGGAAATTGTTACTCTCTTACCGATAACTGGTCCTTACTTAAAATTGTCAAAAAATGTGCCTTAAATAATATAAAATATCACTATGGTAATTTCCCAATATCATTTCTTGTAATCAAATGTTAATTAAATGTCTCTAAATAAACGAACTTAATTTAAATCAAAAAAAGTCACGAACTAAAGGAAAATCTTAATTGTTGCCGACTAAAAAGCTAATGTCATTTTATCGAAAGGTGAACATTAATTAAACAAATTCCCTCAGTAGCTTTTCTTAATATAGAGTGTTTTTGAAAAACGTAATCCAGCTTTCGGCGATGCAAAGTGGACGGGATAAATTTAAAGGTGAGGAAAGTTCTGCTAAAATAAAGGTCGAACGAGAAATTGCTTGCGTATGTAAGGTAAAATAATGTTTAATTCATGACACTGCCTTGTAGATTTGTGTGAATTAATTCAATTCAGTTAAGATTTAAGTAATCACAATTTCTTCAGAACTTCAAGGTATGCGTTTTAATAAATAAAATGCCTTGAAAGGAAAACTAATAAATTCAAATAAAATGATAAATATTTGTCTAAAATTCATCTTGTTTTAAACAAAAGCTTTTAGGGAGATATGGTATTTTTGCTAAATGTGTGATACAAAAGTATTTTTGCTCACATTTCATTAATGATATGTGAAATCGTAGTCATTAATTTTATATATTTATCGGTATTGAAGTAACAGGAACAATAAAGCAAATGATGAAGCGCACGTTTAAAATAAAAGCTGTTGAATCTGTTTCAAATAATGAACAGATGTTGAAAAACCAATAAAAATTCGGCATGTGTGAACTTTGTATCGCACATATTTTGGATGCTTCAATTTTACGAATACACAAATACAGTGAATATCGAAGAGCTTTATCCATTTCCAATATCCCCAGGATGTTGAGCCCTCCCGCGGGACTGATTGTGGCATCACTTTACCTCTTTCCTGGTACCCTAACCGAAGCAAAATCTACCTTCACGGCTCATAATCTCTTTTGATGAGACCATTGCTGAGCTTAATAATGGAAGGACACGCAGAAAAGGGGGCTTTTAGTAGCTTTATAGCTGATTTTACGAACGCTCTACGACCTGGACTGATTATGGAGTTTTTACATTAAGTACCTTCATCACAACATTTACCCTCACACGAGATTTCAAAATTAACACTTGCTTTTGCAAATAATTAAATAAAAAAACTGCATCATATCAGCTTCCGTACAAAAATATTTACAATCATTAAGATTAATAGATCAGAACTTTTGAAAACTACTGACGATTGATTATACATTACATATTATCTATATAAAATGTAAAGTGCAGATTTTTGAATATGCTTTTCTTTTCAGCAGAATTTTATAATCTAATTTCAAGAAAACATTTCTGCTTTGTGTTATGAATCCTATGAAATATTTTTTGTATCTATTTATTAGTAAAATATTTTTCGTAAATTTTTTCTTTGTCAAAATATTATTTTTAATAAAATTAGTCTTCTATATAACAAAATGGTGCTTCGATAGGGCAGCCTTAATATTTAAGACATCGAATGAGAGTGCTTGATGGAATTTCAATATCAAATTGGAATTCTTGAGATTTTGTATATTTCCGTGTATTTTGTCACTAACGACCCGGGCTTCGTCTTTTGGCATCTTCAGGCATTCGAGCACACGAATGAACAACCTTTTTTAAAAATAAAACACAATATGTTTGTGTGATCAGGACCAGTTTCGCTCATAACGAGCAGTTCAGCTGATAATGTTTGTGATGAGCAAAACCAGTTGTGATTATTGTAAACATGTGGAAGTAGTACAAACAAATTATGCTTTATTTTTAAAACATAAAGCCTTTCCACCAAGAATTGACAGTTAACATCTTAAAAGTGACAATCAGACTTTTTTCGGTTTCTTCAAATAGCATATTGACTATTTTACCTTGGTCATTGTAATATATCTAAGATTTATCATTTGTCATATACTAAACATCTGCAACCTTTTTTTGAGTTGGAATAAAACAATTTTCATATAATATGGTGACAGAAATTTCAAGAAATTTCATTTTAGCCAGAAAAGAGCTAAGATAGGAAATTTTTTCAGTCCATCCCGGATAATGAGACTTCCCCCGTGATATATAACAACTGGGAACAAAGTCAAAAAAACGTTTCACAACTAGTACCACAACCAGTGGATTCATAAAGTTTGAAATTTGATCGTTAAGCTGTTAAAACAGCTTTTACTTTTTTCTCTCTCGTAGTATTGGTTATTATTATTTACACATTGCGTGGTGATTTATTGAATGGGCCATATGGAATTTTTTTATGGTGTTTGAGTCATTATGATAACCATGTCCTGTTCCGGGGTGACTTGTAACATCTGTAACAGGGATGATATGAGAAGTAGGGATTTTTTAGTAGATTTAAGTTTTTTTCACTACACCATATAAGTATACACCCCACAAATATAGAACCACTACTCAAACGGCATTGATTTATGCGGCAAAGTATCTGAAAGCCATAAAATTAATTTTGGTTGAAATATCTCAATTGGTTTACAAATTATAGTGAATTTAGCTGACTCAGTTTTGTTGCAAAAATGCGAAAAAACATGCGGTCGTTATGCTGTGAGAAATATATTTCTACTGAGTTACAGCTGAATCAAACGAATGAATTAGAAAAAATGTTGTTGGAAACATCATTTACGCCTAATGTCCTGTTGCATTATAGTATTGGTATAACAATAACTAAATTGTATTACGGTATATCACATGATAATTATGGTAACATGAAACAAAAATGTTACACGTGTATAGTTATTTTATGTTATTTTTTATGCAAGCTACACCCGTGAATCTGACCTTACATCAGTAGAGCAAAAGTTACTGTGTGGGGTCATATAAAAATGGCCGCCATTATCCGACAAAGCCAAGTAGCCGGCGAACATTAGGTTCATCCTTTACTGTAGACTGTAGACCATCGGGGACTAATTCCCCGCTTCGCTTACAAATGTATAAGACAATACGGTTCGATAGAGTTAATGTTCTTCCCAAATTACTCGTATAGTATTTTATGGTTGTATTCATATGTTCATTTACTGGCAGAGCAAGTTTTTACTACCAACTAATTACTTTAGACATTTACTGTTTTTTTCGACTGTACTTTTATGATAATGTTTCCGTGTTCATGTGACCACAGTATTTATTATCTGTTGTACAATTAACAATGTTAAATATATTTATAAAAATAGGATACATAATTTTTCATTATGATCAGGACCAGTTTCACTCATCGTTTGCATTTTCAACTGATGAAAAACATGTTCGTTTGAACTGGATCATTTATATATTATTATTTATGACTAATGACAAGGTTAAAGGGTTATGAAAGTAAGCATCAGATAATCACCGTACAGTAATACTGTACCTATCCTTAACTAAATATTAAGCGACATTAAAAGTAAAAATTAAACCCTATTACAGTCCTCAAAAAATAGTAATTTAAAGAAATATTAAATGAAAATATTTTCAGCTATGTCCTATCTCAATAGAGCATATATACTGCTGAAGGAGCACTGTATGATTTAGTTACTCAACATCTCTTTTTCGGACACAGTAAGGATCTAATGATTGGGCGATGATACTACTAGTAGCTTGATTGGATGGACAATAGGGAACGCTATGGAACGCATTGCAAAAAAAGAAAAAAAAATATCTTTAACATAAATACCAATATTTACATGGTTGAGTTTTAAGCCCATTTTTTTTTCTTTTAGTCAGTGTTGCTATGTTCTATGTCGTGAAGCAATATCGTTTTGAAATAGATATGTATAATTTAAACACGCATTATTTATTTTGCGCAGGATAATAAAAAAAATCCTCCGGAAAAAAATCCTAATCCAAATAAATTTTCCTTACATTGTGTAGATAACTTATTCTTAATGTGAAAAAATGGTGGGCATAGTTACTAGGTTGTCGATACATAATAGTTCACAAAATAATAATGCTTCTGCTTTACAAACGTTTATACATTCTTTGCCATTGAATCGGAAAATATATGGTAATTAAACTCATAGAAAAGACAATAACTTCAGAGTACTAGGTTCATTTGTCAACTAAGATCCAAGCTCTGATAGGACTATTTAAAGTGATGGACTACTACTTGATTTTAGCAGAGAATTCTTTTCTTTTTCTGTTTCGAATTATACACAGAATAAAAAATATCAAACGATAATAAACTCAATGCCCAACCTTTAATAATATCTTAGTATAAATCAATGCAATTTCATTTTCGATTATGATTAATGGATAGAAATCTTACACGATATCGATACAATTAAACTGATGAAAGCTCGGCGTCTGTGGCGCAGTTGGTTTCGTCTCTGGCTACGGTTACGGATGTCTCGGGTTCAATTCCCGGTGCGGACGGTTTTCATAGATTGATCTTTCAATAGATTTATGGATTTCTGTTCGTAGTCTGAGTCCTCCCTCCCACCAATCCCATCCTCACGGGGCGTAACGAGAGCGATTAGCTAACCACTAGTCCTGTCATAGCCCTATCCTTCTATCCCTACTCTCTTCGAAAAAGAAAAGAGAGGTTGAGCAACTGAGTGACAAGCAGTTCTCGTAGAAAAAATTCTGTCAAGATACCTCCATTAGGAGACCATATGCTCCACATTGGGAGCGGACATGGGAAAAAAAAAAAAAAAATAAAAAGCTATCGTCGTTTTTCTGGAAGAAAACGCTAAATCTAAAAAATTACATTTCAAGCATTTGGCAAACTTCTAAGTCCAATTACTCAAAACTAGTATTTTCCAGTTAGTGTCTTCTTCCAAAACAACGACGATATATACTGATGAGAGATAAATAAAGCGACAAAATGAGAATACGTGTTGTAAAAAACTTAAATCTTTACTCAAAATAGATAAATTCTTTATTTAATATTTAAATATATGTCTCTCTGATAAAAATCCATTCATAATTTATGTAATCTTTTACATGAATACATAAGTTATTATTACTAAGTTGATATTTAAACCTTGGTTTTTATCTTTTATTACGAGTGGTTAAGCGATATCGTTTTCAAATAGATAGTCATAATTTAATCACGCATAAGTTATTTTGATGTATATGAATAAAATAAATTCTCCGAAATAAACTGTTACATAAAATTCGTAATCCAAATAAACTTTATTTTCTTTAAATTGAAACTACTTTCACAACTGACAACTATGACAAACGAATGGCCAGATATCGTATCTTTAGCAAAAATAAATTGAACATCCTGACTGATTATGAAACACAAAATAAAAAAAAAATCGTATGATAATAAGAAGCTCAATGTCCAATCTTTAATCATATCATTTTTTGAAATTTATTTCCGTTTCGATTATGATTGAATGAAAAAAATAGCGATATAAATCTTACACGATATTAATTCTATTAAACTGGTAGAAGATAGATAGGTACAGATGATAGATAAATAAAACATCAAAGTTACCAAAAAAATTATGCGTCACTTTTTACTCATTTTGACGGATATATTTTAATTTAAAACTGAATGAGAGAATCATTTGGTGTAACAAATTTTGGATGCAGTAAGTTTTCTTAATTAATAAATATTTCCTAATGTTTATTGAAATGTTATTTTGTAATTATTTTTGAAAGATAATTTAGTATCGTCTTGCACAACATTGAAAGGAATTCAGTAGAGAGTACTAGAAAGTGAATACTTTGATATCATTACTTATCAAAACTTTCAATGCAGAAGGTTGTCTTGCACATGCATGTAACATGGTGACACTATTTTTATAAGCATACACTTTGCACTGATGTGAAATAGGATAGTTATTTCACGTATGTGATATGATTCAGCGACGATCAGGCGTAGTATAGCAACCGAGCTTGCTGTAGAGTGTCTAGTGCTACCACTACAGTCCCAAAGGTGTTCTACCGTAAAATATTACCACAGAATACTTGAGAGGAAAGCCCAAAATCTTTTAAACTTTCTTTTCTTCGGTTTCCATATATGGGATATCGCATATTCATGTATAAACGGAGTGTACATATAGGTTACTCATTTCTTAGGTTACATATCCTTTAAAATACAACAGAAATTTAGCATAATTTTATTCATGCAAATTAATAAAATATACTTCCTAACAATAGCTAGGATATCAGAACATAAAGAAACATTTAAGAAAATATTTTAACATTATTATAAATAAAAACGTTTTTATTTATTGCCTTAATAATTAAAGAAATAAATAAAATATAATACTTATACCTCTATTACATCGTATTACCTTAATAATATAACATGTTTTTAAAACACAATAAAAATCCCATAAATAAAAATGAAATATTCTTGCCATGTTTGTCATTGTATAAACTTATCCTTGAGTACTTTTAATTAAAATGAGAAAAATATAGAGACAGAGGGAACGCACAACTAAAATAAAGTAAAACATCACTTTGTTCTAGTCCATTTTTTAAACCCTTTTTTTGTTAAAGCTTGCTCATTTAAACGTGTGAATACTTCCAAGTATTTTTAAACACTGTTCAACACATTAAAAGTACTTCGGCTGAACCGCAACATTTTTTTAGAGGACTCCGGTAGATTTTTCTTTTATTATGTAACTTTTCTAAACTTCTGTTTTCATTACTGCTAAAACATTTCTTTCATTTCATTCAAAACCTGTGTAATTAAACATAAACTTGTTATTTTATCTAATATTCGTTTAAATTTATCTTCTCTATTTTATACATATTTTAAACAAGTCCAATGTATGGGATAAAGAACAGTATTTTATCGTATTAACAAAAGTCGTTCAACGAGGACTGGATGTGCATAGATAGAAGGATTGGGCAAGAAAGAACTTTTATTCACGTGATCACTATATGTGTGTTTGGGATGAAATGAGAAATCAATGTATGGAGATGTTCATATTGGTGTTGGAACTCTTGTTGACCATGTAATCCTGGTAAGACGATATCCCTCGCATATTACTACTCGGCTTTAGCTAATTATATTATTTATATATATTATTATGTAATCATATTTTTCATTTAACATACTTAAGTATAAATTTTAATCTACTGTTTTACTACAGTCATTGTTTAAAAATACAGCCCCAATATTTCAAACATCATCAAAACACATAGTCATATGAAATTTCAACTTCTCAAAAAAAAAAAGATTTATTTTATAAAGAGTATTTCGATGTAAATTTTAAACTAAAACTAATTGTTGACCATTCTTTAAAGGCTATGTTTCAACAGAGGCACTAATAAATTTTTCCTTAAGTTGTTCTTTGTTTTTTCAATGGAAGACATAAAACTTTTTTTTTTACAATGGTTAGGAGAATTTTTTTATTCTGAGCTATCAACAGAAGGATTTAATTTATGGCCAAGATCATTTTTGTTAAACACAATAGCCATCTAATACACAAGTTTATCAAAAAATTAATTATCTGCCTTATTTATTTCCTGGCGTGCTTTACATTCGTATATATAATATTTATACTTCGGCAATATTAAATATTTATTTAAATGTATTTAATTTAAGACATCGACTGAGGGTGCTTGATGGAATTTCAATATTAAATTTGGATTATTGAGATTTTGTACACTTCCATGTATTTTGTCACTAACGACCCGGGTTTCGCCTTTCGGCATCTTCAGGCATTCCACAATACTATTATAATTGTAAAATCACTGGTATTTCTAAAAGAAGTTGAAAAGCGGCAATTCGCCTTCGGCAATTCGCCACTCTGTTAATATGGTGTTTACAAAATAAGGATTAGGGCGATTTCCGGAATTTTAACTCAGGTATCGGTGTGGCTCTCAGACGTATAATGTATTGCCTCGTAAATGATATTTGTCGCATTTTTATCTTCTATATAAGCGTTAGACACTGTTTACTGTCTCTCAGTTCAAGTCCATTCGTGTGCTCGAATGCCTGAAGATGCCGAAAGGCGAAACCCGGGTCGTTAGTGACAAAATACATGGAAGTGTACAAAATCTCACTAATCCAAATCCAAATTTAAATGTATTTTTTAAGCGACGGTGCTATTCTTAACATTCACAGAAATGATTCAATGTATGGCACGTGTATACACATAATTGAGATGTGTAGCGAACTATTCGTCACAATATAACACTCATCACGCTATAACGATGTAATTTTTTCTGGCTTACACAACTCATGGTATTTAATGAATGCCTTATAATGACGACTAATTAACAATCTCGTATTTTGTAGCTGGACATAATTCATTATAATGATAATTATTGTTATTATTTTTAATTATAATGAATATGTAAGAAGTAATACATATCGTCAGTTTTCTTTTCTATATCTTTTATTTGTTTAATAATCTTTTGACTAATTGGATTCGTTTCGGGTTCATGTTAACATGCTGTGCAAAAAGTGTTAATAATCAATGCTTAGGAATATAACAACTACAAAAACAAAAAAGCTTCCATAGGGAAATGAAGAAAAGGGTAGAAGGAAAATGAAATTTACCCTTGGCGCTGTTGTTTTATTTATTTTCCCTACATCTATTGTTTCTGCTTCACGTCTTTTATTATTTTCCCTTCGAGTTGAACATGGTTAGCTATACGGCATGTCTGCTGTAATATTAGCACTAAAACAATATGAATCCTGATACACGGGCACGTTTTCTATAATTTCAATATATTTTTACAAAAAAAATCAGCACATTCACTTATGTTACATGAAATCAAAAGATAAAAAATTGTTTTTATAATAATTTAAAAATGCAACAATGATAATGACTTAGGATTGCACTCAGTTTTACTGTGGTTATTTTTGGTTGAAATCATTACTGGTGACTAATTGGAGGAAAATCTTTTTATAGACCAAGCAATCTTAGTGTATAATTTTTTACATCATAAAAGTTCAATATTTTGCATCTTGTGACTATTGGTTTCACTTAAATTATTACTGGTTTAATAGGTTGATGGGAGCAACGTGTCCATCTTTGGTTGAAGTCAATACTTATTGGAGAAAACTCTTCTTTTTAGTCCAAATACTATGAAAATTCAATACTTTCAATTATTATACCAAGTAATTCACCGTGCTTACAACGATATCAGGTTATATACTATACAAAAATGCATGTTGCTTTAAAAGAAAAACAGTTTACACATCATTTACGTAAATTTCCTCTCCGACTATTGTAATAAAAAAGTTTTCAGGTTTCTGTTAAAATGTCGATGAAAAATGTGTTTTAGATTGAGTCACGCTAAAGGTAAATTACTGCACCCTGGTAACTGATAATATTGAAGTTGAATCGTAATCTAAGAGATTTCTTTACTCAAATATGAATTTATGTGTGTATAAGCTTCCATAAATATTCGGATGCAAGATCATTATCATAGAGTCACTTTTAAATGCTTATCTATAATTTATTCGCTGTGAAATTGATTCATTGATAATTCGTTAAGATATTTCTTAATATTTTACTTGCAATTTAAGTTATCAATAGCAAAAGCAAACATCAACTCAGTAGATTATATTATAATGATAAACCATACAAAAACACGTCTTAATCAATCTTTTTACAAAAAACTGTAATTCTTCGAAAAATACAATCGAGAATTATATTTATTGACTTATAAAACAAATTTCACAAGCATACCGTGGAAAATAGAAATGCGAAAGAAATTAGTCACTTGCTTTTAAATAAACATAGGGAAACGAGTTTTTTTCGGAAATAAAAACAGTAAATGAACGCGGTTTACTAGGCGAAGCGACAATGCAATTTGCTTCTTACATAAACTTACGATGCAATTTGTTTGCAAGAGCCACATTAGGAGTGGGAGAAATTCTATTTAGTTTCTTTTTATAATTTAGTTAAAGGATAGTTCAGAAATAATTAAAACTTTTGATTATTTTTTTGATGATCGAGCATATTACCTTCTAATGGAACAGCTATTCAGGAGGTTTTCAATTATAACTTGTTTTTGTTCAGTCACTAAACCTTTATTTTTTTAGAGAGTATGCATGGAAGGTTAGGTGAGGACTAGGATCTTTCTTGCTATACGTCGTATTCAGGATCAGATGGATAGCAGGAAATGAAGACATCACACACATATATGCATTAAAACACGGAGCCATAAATCGATTGAGAATTTAATTTATGGATATCTCCACATTGGGATTTGTGCCCGTAGACACCACGAAAAAATCGATTTCAGAGCCGACAAACTACACATGTTCTTATTACACTTTACGTCATCATTATTTATTTTTGAATTTGAAATTTACTACTATTTTTTGTTTTACCATTAACTACTATTTCACCATTTTGTAAAATTGTCATAGAATTTCGTAATTTATAAAGTTTTCCTTCTATATGCGACATTGGTACTGATAATGTTCTACAATAGTATAATATTTAGAATCTATTTATTGTGTTTTAATCAATGAGTCGCTGAGTCGCTAAACACTCTCTCGAACGTTTTTAGAGTTTTTAGTATAATTTAAGTTGTTTTGCGTCTCTCAGTCTATAAGTAAAAGTAAAATATTCTATTACACTGTCTTTTTTTCTTTAGAAAGTCGAAGAAACTTTAGACTAGCAACTGGAAAAATTGATAGATCTATCGTACATTAAAAACTTATTTCACTGAAAAATCGCCAGGAGCGTGTATAGTGACTCAGTGTCTCAAATATGATATCTTTGGGCAACTAAATTTAAATAAATATGTAATCAATGGTCCGGTGGAATCTTTTCAATGAATGTATATACTCAACATCATTTAAACAAACTTCACACTACAATTCGTTGCTTTTTTGTGACCTGTGTTCATTCACAAGAATAATAAAGATATCTGTTTGCTGAAGTCAAAATGTGTACAAATGGTAAGAGAGTAATTTCACATTTTCGCACGCGAAACCCTCTGTGAAAATAAAACTTTTCACAGCGAACGTCTTGTGGTGGTGGAAAACAATATTTTACGTCCAAGCACATTAAGTTGCCAGCCTATAACCATCGCCCCTTGACAATACAAATGGGACAGTAAGTACAAGAATTCCCCTTCTACGCTGACCACCTTTTTTCACCTATACAGAACACAACATGTACAAATGGCACGTTATACATAGATTAAGCAGATAATTTAAATTTTTCGTAAATGTAGTCAGTGCGCGTGTAATAAATCTTGCACGATTGTAATACATGTTTTGATGGTCGAGTGGTAAACTCTCTTAGACTTTACTTACTTACTTAAAGGTTTAAATCTATCGGAAAAAAATCATCGAATATGGGCTTGTATCCAATGACTGTGATGTTTTAATTTCTTCTTATCCACGCTCTATCGCATATTTCTTTCTTTTTATTCCTTTTAAAGAGTTTTTTACGGATTGTCTTACAGTTGGTTCTCGTTAAAATAAACTTTATCGAAATAATCCACGACGAGTAGGTGTATCCCACATTGGCAGTGGACATGGCTATCAATTTTTTAAAAACTAATTTATTAGGTACTCTTGAAGATTATATAAATAAATTATTTGTATTGAAATGAAAAAAGAGAGATGATAGCTTTAATTAATTTTTATCCTTTAAAAACTGTATCGAATATAATGTAAAAATAAAATATGGCTTTTTTAATAATTGCAAATTGATATTAAAATAACGATTTTTTGGAATAAGATTAAATGTCACTTCACAGCGACGATACGGTTGCATATACGATTGAATAGGGGTTCTCAACAGCTTTTTAGTTAGGGAAAATCTGAAATTGGACTGAAAGTTAAAATGTCTGTCAATATAACTTTTGCACAGAAACCAAGAAATAGGTAAGTTTTGCACAAGTAGGTATCAAAATTAAATTTAAAAAAGTCGAGATATTTTATATCTATTTTATCGACAACTTATACTCTTAGTTGAAATTATTATTTAAATAACAGTTAAGTTTTAATTATTATTTTCAAAGGGTGCACGCCAACATCTTCTTGTGTAAATTTTCTCCCATGTAATATACCTATTCACTATTATAATCTTAGAGCAGTATTATTTTCATTTTTATTAGAAGTTATCAATTATACGAATGTTAGTAAAAAAAGAGATATTCTAATTTATATGGCACTACTCCTTAAATAAAACGTCATGAATTTGTAAGAATAAGATTTCAAAATTGTTTCAAATGTTGTATGTTAATTGCTTAAAATAAGATGCACCAATCAAAATTTGCTTTATTTCCACCTAGTATATTTAATTTTATACACATGTTTATAATTTCAAGTAAAATTGTGCTTCAGTTTGAGATTTTATTTAAGATTTCTGAACTTCACTGTTTTTTTAGCGTTTGCATATTACAGCCAAACTCTTTATACCTACTCTCCTGTTAGCGCGAAATGAGAGAATGGGGAGTTAAGTTTATAGAGCCCGAAGAAAAGTGGAAATGATAATTTCATTTTGTACGTTTGTTTGTAAGGACTCGTTGAATATATCACTGTTGCCCCCTAGACTGTGAGTCTGCGCAAATTCCAACGTTAATAGCGGCATTAGTAGAATTTTTATAGGATGGGCTTTCGCAGTGTTTTTTAGCACTTTTGAGGCAAAGCTTTGTGAATTAAGGCATTACTTCTAAACTATCTCGTAATACCTCTTATTAATCGAGTCTAAGCCTCAAGTCAAACAAGTTAAAATTGGTCATTACTATTTTTGTCACCATTTATGTTTTTCCTCATACACCTACATCCATAAATAATGTACATTTTAGCTATATCCAAAATCAAAAAATTGCCATACGCACTCATAGTGGAGAAAAGACGTACCTCAAAAGAGGAATCTATATCCACATAATTTTTTTAACGATAACTGGTAATCAGTCACTAAGCGCCGCTTTTTGGAGAGGTTAATGATAGAAAGATGGGATTAGTAAAGAAAGAATAGTTTCTCACTTTCTTTACACTTCGTTTTCAGCATCGGACAGACGCGAGTGAAAAGGAATGGAAACATCAAAGACATCCATGCCTTTGGATACACACCCATCATCAATTTCCGTACGGAGATTCACCACTCTAAAATTAATTGTTAACTGCAACATCGTTATGTAACGCGTGAAACAACATCTCTAAAATTTTTGCAAGTTGAATATCTAAAAACGAAATCACCCACGTTAACAAAAATTAAAGATATTCGTATCATTTAACAGCATATAAAATAAAAAGTTTCAGTTCTTCTTGCGTTTAAAATCTCATAATTAAACATAGTATTGTATTGCGTCGTATATAGTTAGTTTTTAATGTAAATTGCAATCTAAACATGGTTGATTAGTATTTTTTTGTCATAAATAAGCACTCTACAAGGTTCATTAAAGAACCCCAGTAAGCACTCGACACTTTGGCGGGTCAGACTGGGTAACATCATCGAAGATACTGGGTGTGAGAAAACCTGAGGCAGAGACGCCTTTAATATGGTTTTATGAGTCGACCATGAATCTAAATGGGCCGTAGCGCCGTACAAATTAGTCTTGCGAATTTAATCGACACTGATTAATTATTTTTTTAAAAATTGAGAAAAAATACAAATTGATCGGGCAATATCAATGCTGGAGCCGTGTTTTTTGTAACGACTCCAGAGCCTTTGTTTCAATAATAATTTAATAATTAATTAGAGAATATTCTTCGTAATTTGATTAAGTGTTGCGAGGTTACTTAATTGTTTTATATCTTTTTTTCAAAAGGCGATGGGGACGCCTACTCTAAACTTTTCAATTTACGCATTCAAATTAGATTCTCTGAGAAAAGTCACCGCAATCCATTCTCCCAACGAGTTAATGGCCAGTGGCTGTTTGTTTACTGGGTAGGTGCGAAGAGTAAATGCTTTTTTTTACTTCCCTCTTGCTTTTCAAATATTCATGACCGTCTAAGCCATATATATTTCCATGAAAATTTCTTTTTCATACTATGTACTTTATTGACGCTGTATATATTTTAAATAGCTATACGGCTATTACAAAAATTGACAATGGTATTAAATGTATTTCACGGATTTAAGATAGAATACATGAACTCATTATAAATAATTTAAATTTTTATATAACAACTACTTTTTGTTTTTTTAAAACAAATTTTAAAACATCTTATTAAAAATGTATTTTTAAAACAAACAAATGTTTTTTATTCATAACGCTAATTTATGAAAATTATAAAAAAACACTACAGCGGATTTTCAATAGGCACGTGAAATATTTTTAATTTAAGATCAGTTAAGAAAAATTGAAATCTACCCAAATATATATAGTAACTCAAGATTCAGAATTAGTTATCGATCTCAGATAAGGAAGATTGTATCATTAATTATTGAATTCGTGTTTATGTGACTCTTTCTACTTTTATAGAAAAAATATTGTTTAAATATACCGAATTGTTCATAAAAGCAAAATTTTGCTTTTTTTTAATTGAAGTTCTGTCGTTTATCAAGACAATCATTGTTTCTAGACTAAGCGCAGGATCGATTTCGCTTGGGTTACATTCAGAAGCCAAATCTGATATTTGAATTCTTATTCCAAACTGCTAAAGTGAAACAAAGATCATAAAAAGTATGCGTTAGGGTGGGCTTTAGTGTTATGGACGAAGTGAGGTAAGTAAGATAAATGGAGGAATATATCTGGCAAAAGTTAAGTTTGGGCTCGAATCCCAGTATGGACAGTTACATAAATTGATTTATGGATTTCTGTTTGAAGTTATGGATGACGATTGTATCTAAAATTCTCACCCACCAATTCGATTCTAAAAATGGATCGTAGCAAGAGTCATTAGCTGACCACTAGTTCTGCCTAGATTTATTCTCTCACCTAACATTCTTACAAAAAGAGTAGTTGGGCATCAGAGTAATAATCAGTTTTTGTAGAAAAAAAGTGTTGGACTACATTAGGAGTCCATTTTTTCCATATAGATTGATGAAAGATTTCATATTTTATTCAAAACTGTTAGCTACAACAAGTAACAGATAAATTAATTATTCGTCTGAATTCTAATTTTATAAAGGGTGCATCAAATATGTACACAATGATCTTGTATATGACTCTTATTAAAAATTCAAATTCTAATCTAACGGACCCAAATTCTCACTAACAAATTCAAGTATCATAAATCATGCCGTACGCTGTGATTTTATAACGCCTTAAATTTTCTTTGTGCTGTAATAAATTAACATCAAAAAGCTTCAAACCTTATTTACCCCTTTATATCAAAATGACATCTAAGCACAGATATTAAAACGACTGTGTTGTATGGAAATCAATAGAGACTTCAGAGACATTAAAATTATGAAAAAATGTTTCTTAAATAATTACAAAAAATGCAACAAATGCTTAGTGTTTTGAAAAACTCACGCATTTTTTTAATAAATAACTTTTATGATCGGTTAAACTTTTGCCAAAAGCTAATGCGTTTTAATTATATTAAAGAATACATAGCAAACATGATTTGTTCAAAGTACTTTTAACCTATATCTGCTTCCAATATTTAACATATGTACGGCAAATGAAGCGTCTCAACAGCAGATTTTTAACGAGTACTAATTTTATATTAGTTAGTCAACCTCGTTCTTAACAGCAAGGTTAAGCTTGAAGGATCGAATAGCAGTCAGAAAACATTCGGGGATTTAGTCCAACAGATTTCATTGACTACATGGGTACGGGGCAAATTTGAAAGTGCCAACGTAAAACTTTCACAGGAATTTTTTTAGGTGTGCTATTAACAGTCATCATTGTATCAGCCATTCTCGCTCCGCTGCTGGATGTAGTACACTCCCACGTGTTGATGCTTTTGGTCTGCAAATTTTCTCTTCCGCGTACTGCCAATAGCTAGGGTCAACAATTTTGCAATCAAGAGGTTTCTAAAGGTTTCATAATTATTCCTTTCACTTTGATGTTGTGGGACTTTTGACATGCCGATAATGCTGTAATATTTGATAAATCCGCTAAGCTACTACTGAATTTTCTTGTTTATTTATTTTAATAATCATATACGTCATTACATTCAACAATCCTGTTTGACTAGTTTTTCATTATTTTACGATCCCGTAGCTTTGCAACCAAAATGCATATATCAATGCTATGCTTCGAGTTTTCCGACTTTTAATTTGTTTTTTACTTATCGCTGGCATCGAAGTTCCCGCGAAGCATAGTAATTCAATTGCTTGCCAGAAAAATAAAATTTAGAAACAAATGTGTCACCTACAAAAAGTGAACAGCCACATATAGATTTAGACAGTTCGTGATGTTCCTATTGTCTATCTCGTCAGTCAAGCTATACATATCACTGTCCTATTATAGTAAAACTGTCAATGTAAAAACGGTCACTCATGAAAATGTATGAATGCATTCCTGCTCAAATTGAATGTGTTTTGATTTTACCCCAAAATCCCAGTGCTCTCATCCAGCAAAATAAAGCAAGCTAATTAGTGTGCCCGCTTAGTAAAAAAACACTACTTTAATAATTATAAGAAGGCGATTTTTATAGTGTTACCACGCATCCTAATACAATATTTTCAATCTTAGACAGAGTCAGCGATTAATTTTAGCATTCATTTATCTGTCTATTAGTTTTTGAAATACTTCACATATTTTCGTCATCTCTATGATTTTTTTATATATAAAATTATTAGTGCATGAAAATAGTAAAACATTGATTCGTTTTTTTTCATTTTATAAATACAATACTTGCTTCATAGTTGAAAAATAATTCTTATTGGACCATAATTATAAAGCCATTTATATTGTTAAAAATTTATCTACACATGCTGATAAGTGTAACTTATATTCTACACATAATACATTATATATTACTGTTTATTTACACCTTAACGTGCTTTAAAACATCTTATTTGAGAATAACGTTAAAAACTCACTCGATATCATATCTTATAGGCCATTGCAGTTAATTTTAGATATTGTTTTAGCTAGAATTTGGTTGTTGATATAAAATTGTATTGTACCCATGTTTAAACTTATATATATTTGTTTGTGTAGATCGTCGGAGTGCGGTGGACTTATCACTATCTCTATCGCACAACCTAATTTGGGTATGAGCAAGAAGGATACAAGAGCATGCGTCGCATGCCCTTGCATCTCGCTTGCACCTTCACTTTTCATGTGATTGAGGGAGAAAGAGGTAAATCCACCTCACGCGCCTGGTGTAGATGTATCTTGTCATAAAAATTAGTCTATAAATTATGAATATGAAATAGCTTTTTTTTCAAAGTATAATTTTTACATATTATAAATAAATTTTTGTCCTTCCGTGTATTTTGTAATGAATATTCAGTAGCTGTGGACTCTGATATACCCCACACGAATTTCTCTGTGGGAATATAATTTGGCGATTTGGTAGTAGCAAACGAGATTGCTTGCATAAAATTAGCACGTTGTCATACACCGAGCATTTTGTTTTGCGGATAACCTCGTTTTGCATTTTCTTCGCCGTATAGCTAGAGTTTTCATTCCTTCGCACGTGGAGCAATTAAGTTTACCCCGTTAATGTTCCCCGTCCGGCTTTGCACTACGGTTGTATATTTATGATTATACTTTGCAGAAACAAGAGTGTCGCCGATGCAAACACATGCTTTGTGTTGCCAAGTCGAGCTTTGAGTTTAAGTAGCGGGTACGTAGGTGAGCGCCGACCGCGTTATAATTTATAGGTCCGAACTTAGACACAGCCTTTAAAGTAATTTATACTTTCCACTTGAGAAACGCTGTGCAGCTTTGTGATCGTTCACTATGAAAAACTTAACTTTACGCTCTAATTTTTGGGAGTACGCTTAGCGTTAAAATTGCGTGGTCTCTGGTGCTAATATTTGAAACCTGCAATAATTTAGAACAAAAATAAATTATGCTGAATTATTTTGATGGTAATTTCATTTTAATTTTTTTTTATACAATGTAAATATATTTATGTCATATATATATATGCAATTTGATTTGACAAATTATCAAAACAGTAAAAATCGGCAATTTGCAAAGAATTTAACTGAGTTAGTTTAAAGAAACCTGCTTTAAAATATAAAAGGGTACTCGTCTAAGCTCACTCACGTCCACGCGGAATATCGTCGGCTGAGGACTTGATTGTTTTTACAGTATTCTGTATGCATTTTCATGTTTTTCGATTTTTGGTGATTTCAGTGTTTAACTGTTCTATCCGTATATGCTATTCAAGTACATTGTGACTAAATGAAGTATGTACTAGGTATAAAATTAGATGTTACGAAAATGATATACTATACAAGCACAAAGTACCAAGACTTCAAAACGCTCTAGTGAAAAGTTATGAAATTGTTGTTAGAATAATCAAGCACTCGGCCGACGATTTGTCAACATCCGAAGCAATTTCGCCATCACCATTGGCACCCTCTTTCCACACTTTGAAAGAAGACACAATCTATTCATGTGCACGATTCTCCAAAAAATGTCAGGAACATAAAGCTTGACATTATTAAGAAAACAGAATTCTCATTTTGTCCACGTATTAGCCAAAAGAAATATGTGACCAATTACGTTTTTCCTATGATATATTGAAATAAATATCATCCCTGAGCATATTCTATTCCGTACGAGATGATTAGTAATAGATTGGAAAAGATGAAGTTTTTGAATTAATTTTAATAATAGGAAGCCTATCTCATAAGATTTTTTAGTTTTTACGGTTTATAATCATAATATTATTTTATGTAAGAACTAATAAAGTTTAGTGTATAAAACACCGTATGATATGTGATAATATTCCGACGATTCGAAACTATTGCAAGTTTCGTTTTCAAAGGTTACAATATATTTTTTTTAAATATATATATAATTAAGAAGTCTTAAATATAATAACATATCTTATGGTTCTAAGGTTCGTGGTCGAAGCACTTACAGATTAGTAATTAATTGTAATGTTGCCATTATTCTTCATAATCACTTGAGCAAGGGGGTAAACTGATTCACTGCGAAGGTGCTGAAAAAAATTCTGAATTTCGTTATTCACTCGCGTTTAGATACCATGATATATTTTTTCATATGTAATAATATAATTGCCCGTCACATCTCAAAGAAATTATTTCATTGATTTATTTTTGACTCTGTATTGAAACATTTGATAACAGCTAAGAAAGAAAAATCATTTTTTAAACGTAGGTTTTAAGTTAAATTAAACGCCATGAAACCTTGTATAGGAAAAATTAAATTAATGTTACGTACATAACGTTTTATTGTGAATTCATTAAAATGAAAGCGTTAAAGTTTTATTGGAATTTACATGTTCTTGATGCATGTACTTTAATAATAATCCTTAACGGTGGCTAAAACATCTTGACAATTTTGCTATTATTCATCAATCGTCAAAATCAAAAATGGTGTTAGGGACGTGTTGTAAAAAAATGCGTCTCTTTGACTGTTATATTGATTAGAAATTCCCTTTATACATCAAAAAAAGGCACTAGCAAAAGTTTCTTCATAACAAAGTTTGAATTTTTTTAGCACCACAGTTTATTATCAAATAAAAACTGATATTTTATTATTCTTTCTATAACACTGCAATGAAAACATCAAATCTCTCTTTTTTATTTAAATGATTTTTCTTAATATATATTTGTAGACAGACAAAAGAGTATGGGTGAAAGCTAACAAAAACATAATGAATCGTTTTCTTCATGTCTTTCAAGAAAATCGCAGATTTCAATGTTTTGAGCTCATATAGTACCCAAAAATTAACCTTACTAAAATATTTTACATGGTTTTCAACGCCCGACTTTGATATTAAGACTTTCATCATTCTTGCGCGCTGTTGAACACCTTTTTAAAATAAGTTAGTTAGATATACTTGAAGATATTTCATGTATTATTGAAAGAAACTAAATGATTTCTGTTCAAGCCTAATATATATTTTATAAGAATATCAAACAAATTTCAAATAAAATACATTTGTACTTAAGCTTATTAATATATATTTTTTTGAACTAAAATCTATTGATGAATGAATTAATTCTACTTTATTAATACAAATTATACTTCACGGGCTTGCAATTTCACACGCGAACATAGTACCCCTTCCGTAAATCTACGGACGGCTCACCATTATGAAAGAGTAGATTGAAGGACTATATTTCTTATTAGTAACAATTTATCTATCCAAGTTTAAGCATTTTATTTGATCCTCTGATTAAATAGCGGTACATTGTGTACAAGATGCATGGCACCATGACAAGATAGAGTATCGGATTAAGTGTCCGTCGTTTATAATGCTATGGCTTAGTTAATGCTTTTAGAGTATGTACACGGGCCACGTCATGTATCCAATTTGTTAGTTACACATGAGATTTTGTGTAATATTCTCTATGTTTTCATACAAACTTTTTAAAATTAAATTAGGTTCTTAAATCAAAAAGAAAATGTTTGAAGAGCATTAACATAATTATATTTACGTATTTCATACATTTACATAATCATAATTTTCTGATTTTGAATGGTAGGTATAGCAGCATTGTCATTTTTTATGATTTTATTTTTACAAACATGTACTTTAAAAGATATATAGCTATATTCGTCTAATTAAATCTCCGTTTTCAATTGTAGAGAAGGATTTTGATAATTTGTTACTCGCACTACTGTATGGTAGGGAAGATTTAAAACATCACATAAATAATTAATAATATTCCAATGAATACAATAATCGATGCTAAATTGAACGCATAGAAATTTCTAATTGAGGATTTGCCAACTTGACCAGGAAACGATGAGATCGTAACCCTTATAAGGTTACCACTAGCCAATAGTAATAATTAATACTCTATACACAAAAAAAAAATTAAATTCGTTTTTATTTTTATATTCGTAAATAATTGAAAATATTAAATTAGTTCCAGAACAGTGCTTTTTAACCAGGATTTGGTTCAACTTCGTTGGGGGAGGGATTATAGATAAAATAGTAATTATCGAAATAAAAAAATCTTTAGTTAAACAAAATCAATATGTTTTATTTTTCTTGTGAAATATTAAATCATACAGATTCATTTGAAAAAAGAGTTACATGAACCAAACAAATCCAAGCGAATATAAATATCTCATGCAAAGAAACCAGTATCACTTTTATTGGAAAACTCACCTTACTCTTGATAAATATTAGCAATTTCTATCTAAAGAAATTGACGGGCTTTTATATCTCACCACGAATAGTTCATAATTTGTTCATATTGAGAATTTAAAAAAATAGTTCATATGAATTTTTTACATTCGGTCTGGTTTAGGGAAAAGCTATAATTAATCTCAATAAAGCTTCGAATGAATGTGAGAACTTATATTTAGTATAACCTTAACAAAAATTATTTCCAATTAAACCATGAAATAATAAATTCTTTTCTCTTATCGGAGACTCAAAATAAACACTATGATGATATTGAATCTGGATATTTTTGTACATGCAGTGATGTCGCGAAAGTCGTTTCAAAAGTTTCGATGAAAAGTATTAGATAATCTTAATAAAATAAACATCAACTTATCACTACAATTTTTTTCTTGGAAGACACTGTGTTGTGATTGGCAGTACAAACTCCTTTGTTTTTACCACGTCTTTCACAAGAATAATATTATATTATAATTTATGTAGCATGCGTTGTTTTTACAAATAAACCTCCCAAAATGGTCTTTCAAACATGAACGCTATAAAATTTTGGGAAATTTTTTTAAAAATATTAAAAATAATTATTATAAACAAACAAATACTAAAATTTATAGTTGTCTATTTTGATATCACACAATACATAACGAAGTATACGTGTCCTGTTAATACCTTCTTAAAAAATCTTATACGGGTGTAGCTTGTATTCCCTAAAATTTTGTGGGGGTATTTTTTGAATCTCAATGACGTCAAAATGTAATTACTAAGTATAACATTCTTTCCAATCTAAATTTATGTTTTTTAACCGTGACATTTTATGTGTTTATAAATTCCAAACAACACCCAAACATCCGGCTTCTTTGTATTTAATGTAACCAAAAAGGCTACATCCGCAATGAAATCCCTCCGGATATACGAAAAATATGAACTGTGCGTTAGTACTGGTATAAAACGTATAATTCCACTCTCAATTATTAATGTGCGTAAAGCAGAGAAAGACTTTTTGTTTGCCCTTTTTGTTTTTACGCTACATAAAATATTTATTCGTTTTTTACAGTGGATTAATAATTTTATTACAGCTTAGCAATAAAGCAATTTCCAATCGGCATTGTTTGTTCTGTTGCACTTTTAAACTTTAAATAATCTCGCTATGTGTAATCAATTAAAATAAGTACGAAAAAAGAACTTTATATTATATTACGCGGCCAAATTAAAACAAAAATGCTCTACGCCCAAACCACTGCTTCTTCTCAACAGGCATTTTGTCTTTTTTTGATTAGTTGAAAAATTCTTGTAATGAGTGAAACTGGTCCTGATCCTTTATAAAATTCTGTAATTAGTACTAACAAATGTGTTTTATTTTAGTATAAAATGCCTTTTCACCGATAATTGACAGTTAGCAGCTTAAAACTGAAACATAACGAGATTCTATAAAAAATCTTAATTTCTGATATCGACGACATTGTGGCCTAGCTATTAAAAGGTCCAGGTTTAAGTCTAAGCAAGTTTAATAGCAGGTGTTGTTTTTATTTTATTTAATATTTGAAATTTTTGAAATGGATATTTGTGATGTCTCTTCTTTTAAAAAGTAGTGATTATTGGTTTAATAAAAAAAAACTTTGACAAAGTGGCTATCGTCGTTGCCTTCGACTACAACAGTGCCCACTGGTTCAAATTTTAGTACTCACAGTTTTATAAATTGATTTTGCAATCGATTTATGGATTTGTGTTCGTTAGCTTACCATTAATCCTACCAAAGCCCTATTCTTGTATTTTCATTCTCTACAAACAAGAGAGGTTGAGCGACTGAGGAACGAAAAATTCTCAGAGAAAAATTTCTGTTCACATAAAAACCCATTAGGAGTCCATATTTATGCTCAACAATGGGATATCGTCGAAGTAGCGTTGCTATATTTGACAGATATCTTTTGAAAAATCATCAAAACATAACATGCAGTGATAACACACACATGAGAAAATATTTTTTCTAATGAATTATTGTGTTGGTATGTGTATCTATAAATGTGTGAAAACAATATTTTTCAGTGAAATATCTCAGTATTCTGTATGGGATATGTGTGAAATGGTTACTGGAAACATCAACTATCAATGCAAGGACTGCACAAAATAAATCTCAGTGAAGGTTTAAGGTTGTATTTAGCGAATCGTTGAAATAAATTTTACGACTTTATTTATCGTGCAACGTCAAAAACGAGTGCGTTATCGCTGGACTTAATGGTTCATTACATATAGTGAGCTGTTTGGTTATCTATTCAGTTATTTGCTAATATCTAGTGAAAAGCTTCAGATTCTGAGACAGTGACATCTATGAGACATTATATTATTAATGATAAAAAATGTTAAATGACATTTTTGTGTAATATATTCCAATTAAACGTATTTTTTTCACTTTAAGTGGCATTAAGCTATTTCTTTTCAATAATCCTTGACACCACTTGCGTTCTATCCAATCTAAACAGAAGACTATAAGTGGTATAGTATATAGTGGTATAGTATAATAATATAATGAGGGATGTCTTAATCAAATGAGATGTTTTTAAAGTTGTAATTGGTTCGATTTTGTGAAATAAACGAATTTTCGTTGAAAACCATTTAACAATAACTATTTTCATTTATTGAAATCAGTTTTGCAGAATCTGAAGCTTTTCACTTACTCTTAAGTGTATTTACTATAAATGAATACTTTGTTTTTCTTCCATGCAGTTTTTACTTTTATTTGTTAAAATATAGTTATTATAATTGATTTATTTTTTCCAGTTGATGTGTAGCTAGATATAACACGTGTTTCGTTTCTTTGAGAAACATCTACGGTATAGTTTTAACGTAAAATTGTTTTCAGTATTTACAGATTACATTTCATCAAATTTTTGAATTTAAATTGAATTTCCACAAGTAACCGCCTGTTAATAGAAAAGTAAATAAGTAAGTTTTTACGACCATTCAATTCGACAGCTTAATACCCTTTAAAGATATTATTGTGATATAATCTCTCTGGCCTAGTGGGAATAGTTTTGCCATAACGATCAGGTGGATCTGAGTTCAAGTCCCGACGTCAATTTGAGATTTTGAATATGAGTGCTAGATAAATTCTCATCGACGTTATTTCGTATGATTTTTCAAAATATTTTCCTATAAATATGTATTTTTTAATCTGTGTTAAAAATCAAATCATAAAATCTACTATTTTAATGAAATAAAATATATATTTGAAAGTGTTTCGTTTAGGTTGTTGTACAAAGTGAACGATCCATTTTCAGGTTTAAACTACTTTAAGCTCTTCTATACTGCAAATATATGGCTTCCCTACAAACTGATATAATATCGAACTAAAGACCATCTTTGAAAGGGAGAGTATTTTTATTTTAATTAGGTTATTTTTGGCTAAGCGTAATAGCTAATTTAATTTACTAAGAATTTAATATTTTTCATATAAAATATAAATGTGCTGTGGCTTTTTATACATATTAATAATATATATATATATCAGTTTTCTTTCGTTGATGTTTTTCGTCTTATACATTATGTATATTATAAATACATACCCGTACAATGAAACAAATTGTATTTATTATAGTTTCACGAAAATAATAAAAAAAGTTGATTGCTATTTTGGTATTACGCCATCGTTAGGGTTATCTGTAGTGTGATGCTGAAATGACTTTGTTACATAATTCTTGTCAAACTAAAAAATACCGTTTTATATTTTATTTTAATGAATAAATTAACAAATTTTATAATACATATTTGACATAATAAACTATTTTCAGAAGCAATTTTCACCTACGGAAATGTTCACTCGTTGAGAAAATGAAAATGTTCTCCCACCTTGTAGCAAATAAGAACTAAAAGTATTTTTTTTCTACATGATAACAATGCTTAATAATTTTTGGGTATTTCAACATAATTCAAAAAATAATTTCTCTCACTGTTGTACAATTTTTAGTCTGTTCTAACCACGTGATTCATCTTTCAATAACAGATGTTTAATAAGTCTTCTAAGGTATGTTAGCTGCCTGGCTTATTAATTGTTCAAGTGCTTCAATAGTTCAATCTCACCCGTCTTCATTACATTCCCCACCCACATAAGCAATGATAAATACGTTCTTGAAATTCGACGTAGACATTGCTGGTTATTTCAACAGCGCTTTTATATACATACTATCATAATTTACTGAAACATATAAATATTCTGGTTCTATTTTATGGAAAAGATCTTTAGACAAAATAAGCATTTTCATTAACAAGCAATTGATAATAAAATATCATGAAATGAAATAACGTTATAAAGCTTTTATTGATGAAATTGTCACTAACTTTGAAGAACTTTATAATAACGTTAAAAAATTATGGATATAGTTCTATAAGAATTATAACTAGACAGTAACAACGATGGCTGGAAGCTGAAACAGCTATCAATTATACTATAATAAAAAAATTCTTACGAAATTTTATTTAAGTACCTTATTGTATTCTTTAAATTTTTATTTTCATATAAACCATTACTGTGAACAAATTATTTTCGTGACAAAAAAGGTAAAAAATATCTTTTAACAATCATGTTGAATGCATAATATATATATTTTTTTTTAAATATCTCACAACATCAATTTGCTTGAAATATACGGTTTATAATTTAATATAATACGAGCTGTAATCAATTTTCGTATCATAAATCTAGATTCATTTGAATATTTTTCTAAATTCTGTTACACCAAACTTCCCTGTATTTAAAATAATTAAATTTTTCTCTTTCATTTCAATTATTTTGATTATAATTGGAAAGACTTTTCTTGTCTTCTTTATCTTGGATTGAACTTTTTCGTTTTTTTATTGTAAAATAGAATTGTGATTTTATTCTTTACTCAATTGCTCAGCATCGTGAGATCGTGGATTCATTTTCCACGTCTATTCTTCGTTGCCTCAATTAAGATGGAAAAATCAAGACAGTTTTCTATAAGTGAATACTTGTAACCTTAGTACTACTATTTTATTTTTACTATTTTTTAAATATTTTACAAAAAAATATATTTATATAGGTATCACAAATTAGAAGAAAAAATAGGCCAGTAGATCTAAAAAAATCGCAAAATTAAAAAATCAAATTATTATAAATGTATCGAAAGAATTCTCCTCTTGATTCAAAAAAAAAATCTTCAAATAATATTTGAAGATTTATTATCGGCGTCCGTGGCGCAGTTGGTAGCATCGTGGGCTACGGCTACGGGTGTCTAGGGTTCAATTCCCGGTGCGGACATTGATATTTCAATCGATTAATGGATTTCTGTTCGTAGTCTGAGTGTTTGTGTTGTCTAAAAACTCCCTCCTCACCCACCCATTCAACAGGGCGTAGCGAGAGCGATTAGCTAACCACTAGTCCTGTCCTAGCTCTATCCTTCAATATCTACTCTCTTCGATAAAGAGCGGTTGAGCAACTGAGTAACAAACAGTTCTCATAGAAAAATTCTGTTGAGATACCTCCATTAGGAGACCAAATGCTCCACGTTGGAAGCGGACATGAAAAGAAATGTATTATCAGCCAGTAATTTCTTAAACACTTTTTGACCTAATGAAGAAATACGTTTTTAACAGCTGCGTTCTGTTATAGATAGATATATGACATGTCATAATATAATATAATTATTATAAGCACTGTACTTTCCGCTAAAATCATATGATACGTACAGTGTATTTGACGGTCACTGTATGTACATTCATTCTTTATACCAATTGAAATTGATAAATTGGCGATGTGATACATTTTTTTTAAATAACATACTATTTGTTTTTACTGCTTCCGCACGTTCACAGTGATCAAGTTCAAGCAGTTGATTATGCTAGCGATGAGCGAAACCGGTCCTTGGTATTCTAAACATGTGGAAGTTAGAACAAAACAAATAGTGTGTTATTTTTAAAATCTAAAGTCTTTCCATCAATAATCGACAGTTAACACATTAAATGTTATTAATGTCATACACGGTAACACACCAGCTGAATTATCAAAGTTATCAATTTTAATTTTTACATTAAATCTTTTCAATAGAGTCGATGTTAAATTAAGCACATCACAATTATTCTTTTATATTGATTTATGTAATTCATTTCAAATTGTTGTAACACTTGTTTTTTATTTATCAGATCGGTTGAAAAATTAAATAAATGTATAATATATATGGAAGAAAAGACGCATTGACATAAGCATTATATCTATTATTATGGAAGAAAGTTAATTTGAAAATAAAAATCGCTTAGCGTTCATATCACAAAATCTATTCAATTAATGTACATACTTGGTTTGATCATCTTGCAGAAAGTTAAAGTGCTAAAGGGTCACCGCTGGAATCAAACAGTGGAACCATATTTCAGTAATTGACTTGAGATTCGGGTACATACATCGAAAGTCACGTTTCGAACTAATTGAACCCTTTCCGAACTGAACGAATAAAGTTGAGATTGTAATCATTGATTGCAGGAGTGTTAAGTTTTAGAGTGCGGTAGTCTTCATGAAAAAGTGTAGTGTATCTTCTTCTGAATTCTCAAACAATTTTAAATCTCTGCACTATTACGTAGATATGTAATCTTTATTTAGTGTAGGCTTAATTAAAAACATTAATTTAAATAGTCAAATTCACAGTTCAGATAAAAAGGTAAACCATTTCAACCAATTACTTATAAGGTACCAACTCGGTGGCAAGGCATTGTATTTAAAAATTAACTGTTGTACATTACAAATAATTAGTAGATATCTTATATAACTTTAAGTAATTCATAAAAAAAAATCAAGAATAAATTTCATAAGTGGCCAATTATATATTATTTTCCCATTATCAGTTTTAAAAATGTTCAGTAGTAAATAAATTCCTTAATTAATCAGTCAGTAATTAACGTTAAATTAAAATTCAAAAGCCCTAACCTAAAATACTGACAAAAAAATAATTATTTACCTTCCAATTTTGAAGAAAGATTCTTATATAAACAAAATTATTTATCAGTAGAGGTACAAACTGTATTGCTTTTCATTTCTAACATCATCTAACGTAGATTATTGTATTTTTTTTTCATTTATCCATTTACCGCTTATTATAATTATTTTAATTTTGCGCAATCATGAATCATAATAAATTGATATAAAAATTGATGCTTTTATTAATATGAAATACCTTTTTTATATAAATGATTTACGATACAGAGACCTTTCTCATATAAAAAGATAAAGGACCATATCACTGTCATTTCTATACCTCTGGTTGTTTATAGCGGATATCTGACCGTGCTGACAGACATTCCTGCTGATAGCCAATTCCAATTGCTTTGATTTTATAGCTGGGGAGGTTTTTATGTAACCTCTGATGTAGTGAATCGGATATAAAGCTTACCGTATAATTGATTTAGGCTATGAAGCTGATCTATGAACTATTTTTTCATTCTTTTATATTATATTAACATAAAAAAGACTTTATTTATCATTTTTTTTTCTAATTAATGTTGAGCACACAGTTTTCCTTAAATTTATTTCTTAAAATACTCAAATTTATTTTTTTGTATAAAGTTTAGCAAATTATTCATAGTAAAAGCGACTAAAATAAGTTTACGTTCGATAACTGTATGAGCTAAGGCCTTCCTTTCTCGGGACAATATCAATAACTATTAAATCTACTATAATAAACATTAGAAGACTTGTTGACATAATAATTAATATACAGACAATAAAAAAAAACCTAAATTGTTATTTTTTTAATGAGACTTAAATAATAATTTCAATGTGAAAAATGCCACTGACTTCTCGTCACTGCATGACAACTTGCTAAAAACTACTATATTTGCAAGCAACGTATGAGGTTGAGTATTTAATATGGTTTTTTTACTGGTTGACTTTACAGTATTAATTGTCAAAAATTAGTTTCGGCAAATAGCCAGGAAAATTGTGGATTACTTAAATGCAAACATTTCTACGTTTTTGGATACCATGAACTTATAACGTCATTTTAATTAATATGCGAACATATTCTAGGATACTTCTTGTTGAATGTTCAAAATAATTTTGATGAAATTTGCCAAACATATATTAACGTAATCTTTGCCTACAAGTAAGCAGTCAGTGAAGCGAGATTCTACTATCCGATTTAATATTATTATAAAGGACATTTTGATATCCTCCTTGTGAGAGGAGACAAATTTATTTTAAATGTATGTTTCATGATAAATTTTTCTATGAAAATAGTAGACTTATGATAATGACATGATGTAATACTGAAAATATATGCTCTTTACAATTACATAGTATTCCTTTAACACATATATTTTATATTTTTATTTGCAATTGGTTTTAAAAAAACGTAAACGTTAAATAATACATTTTGTTTTGATATAGTAAGTTTGGTTATCAAAAATACACTTTTATTTATAAACCATGAATGAGAGTTACACGTTATTGATATTAAACTTAATACACAACCGTGTTACCTATTGACTGTATTATTTTATTTAGTTATAATATTATAATGCAATTTGAAGTTGACGATGACGATGTTCCACGTGGAAAGCTGACTATGAATATCTTCGTACGTGACAGGAAATTATTTGACAACGGCCCTGACAGATGGCGCTGCCATCGCTACGATCGTGACCAGCCTGTTCTACGAAGGAAGTTTTTTCACGCAACTTCCCTTCTCGCCGGATATAGGCACCCGTGGACTTTTTCGTTCGCTTAGAAAGAGGCGATTTCTTTTGGAAGTTGAAAATTTATCGACGATCCGCCGCTTCTGTACTGTTAGTCAGATTTATCGTCGAGTTTTAAAATGTATTTTCAATTTTAAATCAAAGAATACTTTTGAAAACTTGCATTTATAAAATACTGATAAAAAAACAAAAGTGAGGTTTTATAATTTTTTAATATAAGAGAGAATTATATGCAATTTTTTATGCCTGCAATAGTTTTTTTTTACACTCTATTACGATACCAACTTTTTGTACAGAATCCGCTGCACTTTATTATATCAAATCGTATTCTTTTTCATACTTCAAATAAGTTTTCAACTCTTTATGACCAGATGATTATTTTATAAATTGATTAATTAAACGATTTATGTATGTTTGTTACACTGCAATGATGCCTTTGGTGTTTACATCTGACTTTCACCCATTCGATCCTTGAAACGGGGTGTAACAATATTGATAAACTAACTAATAGTCTATAATTTAAGACATCGACTGAGGGTGCTTGCTGAAATTTCAATATCAAATTTGAATTATTGTGACTTTGTACATTTCCATGTATTTTGTCACTAACGACCCGGGTTTCGCCTTTCGACCTCTTCAGGCATTCGAGCACACGAATGAACTTGAACAAACTCAAATAGACAGTTTATAACGATTATATACAAAATAAAATAGGACAAATCTTATCGCTGTGTCTAAGAAATTAACAGCTGCACTAGATTACAAGTGAAACAGAGGAGTTTTTTAAAATGCGATTCGAAGAACTACCCAATTTCAACTAATATGTTTTGTTAGGGTGACCATGGACCGATGTATTAGTATGGGACATTTATTACTTTGATTGTTAATTTATGTTTAATTTTTATTGTTAATTCATGTTTTATTTTTTACGAACACATTTCACGTAAAGGGTACAACTAAGAAGAGTTTGGAAGATTCAGTTGTTCGTACATAATTGGTAAGTAATTTGACTGGGCTCTATTGATTTCCGAAATTTCTTGATAGAATTATTTATGATCCTCCATGTTTTGATGCAACATTGTAACCCCATCATCCGCATTGAACGTATGGTTCTCCAATAACAAGTGATTTGAAAATTTCGATACATCTTTTTTTAATCTAAGCGGGACTAAATGTTCTGATACTTTTATATCTAATGTACGTGTGGTTTTACCCACATAGAAGTGTTGGCAACATTGTAATTTATAAATGCCAACTTTGTTCATAAAGTGGATTCTATCTTTATTGTTAATAAGTAATTTACCTAACGATTTCTTGCAATAGAAGGCCGCTCTAACACCATCAGCGAGTTGTTTTTTAATTTTAAGGCTTGTACAACCTAAATAACTAATTCTATGCCAGTACCTAGGTTGGTTTAAGTCTTTAGACATGTCGCCGATATATAACATCTTGCCTGCTAATTTACTTTGTTTTTTCGATAAAAAAACTACCTATGAGATAACAGAGCCCATTAGTTGAAATTGGGTAGTCTTTCGAATTGGTTTTTAAAAAAAACCCTCTGTTTCACTCGTAAGGTGGTCACTAGTCCAAATGTTAATTTCTTAGACACAACGATAACGAAATGTACAAAATTTCAATAATTCAAATTTAACTAATAATCCTTCCTTAGTCTCATCTTTTTATACTAGATTTTTACGAAAAAAGAGGAAGATTGAGCAATTGAATTAAATTTTTTTTGGAAAAGTGGCTTTTATTAGGCTTCTCTATTAAGTTTCCATATTTTTTCATTGGGAGTGGACATCGGTGAAAAAAGTATTACTCTACCGAAATAATGAAAGGTATACTTCAAATAAATGAGAATATGTAAGAGTAGTGTAACTATAATTTACAAGTATTTAAGATCTTATTTTTTGTAAGAAAGAAGGGACAATATTTTTGCTAAATAACTTACGCATTTTGTACACATAAAACTGAGTGGAATCTCAAAATATTTGAATCAACCTTTTGCTATCACACAAATCCGGTTAAGCATAGCTACACACCTTGGCCTATTCGTTCAGAAGCGCCCTCTCCGCTTACGTGTGTATGAAAAAAGACATTTGGTGCGCGACGCCCGTACAAAATGTCACATTAAGCCAAAAGTCACATCCCATCGATCTATTCCACTTTGTAGCGGGACAAGAGAAGACCGTTTTCCATTTGAACCCCTACACAGGTGCGGTATGTAATGTTTTTATCAAAAGCTGAGTTTAGATATAATAGTATGTTTTCGATCGTATCAGCTCATACAACCATACATAACATTGTTATTGAAAGAGATTGTTTGTCACTTTCAAATATTGAATACAATGGACTAAAATTAAAAGATGAATGAAAACAAGGATAGACGCTTGTAGAGGCTTAGGAACAAGTATACACAAATGATAATATTGTAGTTGCCTTTTTTTAGATTACTGACGAATAGTAATTAGGAGCAATTTAAAATAGTAAGAATCTTGATACCCAAAAGAAGCAAGACGACAATTATAAACTTAGGTACCACAATAATAAATAAGATGTGCTTGCGTGAATGCTGTATGTCTCTCCCACTAATACGCTCACTCTTCTGCAGAAGCATTATTATTATTTTTAAATTTGTGCGTTTTCATAATATCATTTGTTTTGCAGAATCCGTTTATTTCTATTTTTTTGCTTCGACTTCTGAAAGTTTAATTGGTATAAATGTCAGGTACCAACACGTTTTTTTTTTAAATAATGTCATTCTCTTTATCATTTAAGTTTGGTCTTATACCACATGTGACCAAAATCTGCGGTCCAATGATTTTGTTTAATATTCGAGTACTGGGTTGATAATTAAAATATTGACCTTTTCATTACTTTCTGAGCCATTGAGTCTCTGTATTGAACACGACATATTAACGGTGATCCATGTTGAATAATCTAATGTATATTTTTAGAAACTAACTTTTTAAAAATAGCTTATACGTACAAACAGTACCGAAATATAAAAATAAAACAAATGTTTGAGATACAACTACTATGCTTTTTTAAATTTTATAATAATACTTAAAGATGAAGCTTTTTTCGAAAGGGAAATCTATTAATGATAAAAAGTGGTATTTTCAGGTTTTTCAAACATTATTGTCATTCATAAAAGCTTTTAAGAAGGATAAGATGCCAGTGGCAAATATACACATTGACATATATTGTAAAATTCTTTTTTCACTAAACTATTCTTTATGATAAATACTTCGATGATATTTTAAATATAAAACAATATATGTTTTGTAACTGAAATCAGTTGGTAATTCTTGTAATGAGCAAAACCGGTCATGATTATTATAAACATGAGAAAGTAGTACCAAATAAATTGTGCATTTTTTTTAAATATAATGCTTTTCCACCAAGACTTGACAGTTAACACCTTAAATGTGATCAAACCAGTATTTTACACAATTGGACAAAGCCATCGAATAAGTTGTATTGGTTTCTCCTGCGGCAAAATTTTGAATAAGTATTGTTATCACTTCTGATACCCAAAACACGTTTCAGTATGTGACCGAATTCTTTCGAGATCGTTGATTGTTATTATTATTGTATTTATATGCTAAAATGTGTTATGATTTTGAAACAATTTTAACCTTAGTCGTGTGATACCTTTCCATTTCCAGAAACGATCAAGTTTATAGCTTTTACGTATAATCTTATGAAAGTGGATGTTCGTAACATGCCATTATATTTGATTATATGATATACGTATTCCAATATAGTGGACATCGGTATATTAAATTGGTATTCGAGGAAATTGTTGCTTATTGTGCTCATATAATGGTTTCACATAATGTCAAATTGACATAAATTTATATTTCCGAATAAAATTGAAGTATCAAAATTTTAATAAAATAAACTCTTTTAGCTATTGTAATGAAAATAATATCGCTTTGAAATAAAATGTAAAGTACTAATAAATATTTACGATGAGTTGACAGAAAATTTTGGGTCATTTATTAAATTATTCAAATTTATTTTTTAGATATTACCAACCTCTTAAATATTTAAAAGTAGTCCGATTTGTAATTTTAAATTCTCACTAAATATTAGCAGGTATAATCCAATCTAATATTTTTAATTCTCAAGTGATTGGTATACAGAAATTATTTTTTTTATGACCGTGATGTTTCAATTGCCTCTTTAGACCTCTTATTCGGTTCAAAATATTAGGCGTTTAGAAAGTGATCAGATAAGAACTTATCTTTTTCTTACCACATACATATTTAGTCTACTTGAAGAGAGATTGGCCGATTGACTTATATACTTGTTAAAACGCTAATAATATGTTTGCAAAAATTCTTATATCTGATTATTCTATTTTTACAGAACCATGTGAGAAAACCTTTTGTCGATGGGGGGCAACCTGTGTTGCTTTGGAAGACGGTCGAGCGCATTGTCAGTGCCCAGCTCGGTGCCCACTGGTACGAGATCCAGTTTGCTCCACAGATGGCCGAACCTACTCCAATCACTGTGAACTTAGAAAGGAATCATGTGAAAAGAGGTTAAACACTAGAGTCCGTCACACTGGAGAATGTGGTAAGGAATTATAATTAAACTAATACGTTTCAAGTACTTCATAATGCTGTTAAACTTCCACTATTTAGTTGTACAGACATTTAAACATTGTTTTACAATTAATAACTATGATTGCTCTAATCAAAACTGATTCCCTTGTTGGAGAATACTTGCATACTTGTTGGCAAAGTTTGCTGTAGTAAATTAATACAAATTCTCAACTTCTATGCAAATAATATTGCAAGATCTTTAAGTTTATGAAGCTTGCCCGTAGATTAAGTCTGTGAATTGGGAATTGGCTTCCAAAATTTCTCGGTATATTCTTTTAAACATACATTTGAATCTTCAAAACATTGAAAACGATACTTTTTTAAGTGTATATATTAAAAAACATTTTTATGTTAGATTTTTTATTTAAAATATTAAAAAATGGGTATACAAAAATTTTACATTCACATTTTAAAATGTAAATAATAATTGGTAATCTAATATCTACTTTTTATCAAAACTTACTTTTGTTCGATGGCTTGAAACATTGAAACATGATTTGTCTCACACCTTCCCGATCTCCTGACTTCTTCGTTTTTCTTGATACGTTGAATGAGGATAGCATTGTCATACTCGACTGGACAATCCAACAGTCGCCCTCTCTACAAATATTCAGTGATGACCAGTTATTCAAACAAAACGATGTCACCTAACTGAAACATAATTCTCCTCCTGAATATCTGAAACAAGCTTCTTTTGTTTCCGAGAAGAATGGAGTCATTTTTGGATCGTGCCTTTCAGGATCATTATTGTTTTACTTAAAATCAACATCTTCAAACCAAAATATGTGCCTTTTTTTTTAAAGATTTCAAATGTGTACTGATTATTTCATAAGGAATATCAAGGCTTACGCCACATGTGAATTAGTATGCACCGATATCTTCAATGGAGAAATATGGAGATTCTCCATATTATTGACATTAAATCCACCCTTGCAGCTATCAACATTTTAACTACTTTATGTTTTTCACAAATTCATCAACCTTTTTTGTGGCTTTAATACAGTAGTCATTTTTTATTAATTTCCAAATTAGTTGATTATTAGTAGCGTATCCCTAGTCTTAACATTTTAGCATAATTCATAGGTTATAATTAAATTGAACATATTCCGACCATGCACCAATGTTTTATCTTCTTACTTTTATACACTATCACTACCAATATTACTATATATTAATTTAAGACATCGACTGAGGGTGCTTGATGGAATTTCAATATCAAATTTGGATTATTCACTCAGTTCGAGTCCATTCGTGTGCTCGAATGCCTGAAGATGCCGAAAGGCGAAACCCGGGTCGTTAGTGACAAAATACATGGAAGTGTACAAAATCTCAATAATCCAAATTTACTATATATTACTTTTTATTCTGGGAATGAATTGTTTTATAAATAATTTTGCTATAAAAAAAAGTAACTTAATTATTATTTGCACAAAATCATAACGCACTAAGATGTACTGTTAATTATCGTCTTAAAATAAAAAAAAAACATTTGTTTGATGTAATTTACAAGTTTATGATTGTGAAGACTTTAATTGCCCAGAAGTTTCCTTCGCCTTTCGACAGGTCAACTATCAGAATACTTGAGAACGTTAAGTGGGCCACTGCTCCATGAAGAAGGGCAGACGAGAGCCCTTAAAATGCCACTCAACTCTCTCCGCTCCTATCACATTCCCCCCGCTCTAAATTAAAACAGAATGCAATGTCGACGATCACAAAAAGAAAATAAAAATATTATTCATCATTTCCGATATACACGTCGATATTTTGTAAAGCATAATATATATATTTATGCCATTTAAACATTCATTATATATCTTTTTAACATAATAATTATGGATTATTACACAGAAGATTATTGATTGATCTTCAGTACTATGCTATAAAAAGCCAACATATTTACTTAAAAATTCGTACACTTACATATAAAAGCTTTCGGATTGTCTACTTCCTCTTATTGACTTCCTTAAACTACTACTGTAATACATGAAACCAAGTTTTGAGTAATTTTATTTGAACATTCCTGGTAAAACTTTGCCCCGACTAACGTTGTTACGCTGTGGAAGACAACCAGTCAGAATATTGTGAATCCGTAGCTACTGGCGGTGCTTATAACGTGTACTACCATAATGATTGTTTATCAAAATTGTCTTTCAAACATTGTATAAATTTGAAAAAGTAGTAAATACTAATATTTTATACGCATGTTACACATTCAAATTGTCCGCTAGAGGATAAGATAAAGCCGAATATCTCGGATTCTATCCACGGATAACGGATAGCAAAGCTTTCAAACGAAACCTATACACATTCAATACACCACCCTTCTCTTAAGGTTTACACATAACCGATTCTATCAACATGTGTATTTTCAAAACAATTAATATTTTCAGGGCGTGAGCGCTTCAAAATATAATTGAGTATTTTTATGTTTAAATCCTCTTTTCTATCATACCTGCCTTGTTTTATTCAACGACTTTTAATTCTTTATAACATAATAAATTCGAACAGGCATATTTAACATACAGAATAATTTAGATGATAAAATTGAATAAATTTCAACGTATTTTAAAATAAATCTATGAAATGGATATTGAAACGTAATTGAAATTGATAAATTCCTGCGGTTATCCTTATCTCTTGCGCAATCTACATGTGAAATACATTTACATTTCAATCGATTCATGATTTTTTAAATCCAAACGTATATACGCTTATCATGCTGTCATTTTTTCCCCACTCACACCTTAATTCGACATAATACGATAATGAAAAGATAGTGTTAGTTTAATACTAGTCATTTCATAACCACAACTTTGAAGAGATAGGAAACGACTGACTCACAGCCATTTCTTTTGAAATGTTTTATTGACTGCATTTTGGATTTACCTTGAGAGCGGACATTAAATTAAATAAATATGAAAGTGACGTTATTTTGAATACTATGAATTTTAAAAATATCTACTTAAAGTTGGATGAACGTTTTTTTTTTGTAAAATAAAACGCTAATGTTGAAATAAAAGAATTCTACAAAACATGATACACGCTTATTACTGTTTAATTTTTATTACGACGTATTTAAAAGCCGTAACGGTAAAATTTGTCATCCGTTTTTTAATTCTCTACTCGTCTCTCATAAATTGTCGAACACAGTGGCTATAAAAGTGGTTCGAGCATAGAATCCTCGCGGGTCTTGTTTACATGTGCAGGATATTCCAATATGACTTTATAGCGCAAAAACGTTGCGAGTCAGCAATTAATATAACGATCCTTCCACGTGCTACAAAGAGATGAAACATTCCGATTCAAGATGGGCATGTATACTAATGAGAAATTTCAGTGGAATGGACAAAAAAAGTATTGAAATTTTGGAAACGTATTTTGAATCCTTTGGAAGGGTACCTATCGCTATTTATCATTGATACTGAAAACCCAAATCAGATATTTATTGATGTTAGTTAAGATTTTTTATAAATTCCTATTCTTTGCCAATTTATAATATGAGCTAGACAAAAATAGAGTACAAAGGGTGATTCATAAACTTTACATAAATGAATAAGTAAACATATATAAAAATTAATATATTTCAATATAAGTAAGGTGTAAAAATTTAATAAAAGTTTATTTTTTTTTATATTTATCGTTTTTTATTGATCCAAAATCAAAACTTTGAGAAAGAAACGCTTACTCTTGATCAAAAATTTATTTCAACCATGTGTTCAACCGAAGATTTATCGTTTAAACCAAAAAATGGACACAAATATTTGACCATCTATGCATTGCACTCCGTGATCTTTTAAGCCATATTCTCCGCTCCCAATATGGAATATATGGATAACCAATAATACTTTTCAATATTAAATACTGAGAAAATTTAAAGCATAGGCTATTAGTGATGAAATCACTCCCTCAAGGTCCCGTTTTCAGGATCAGATAAAGGGTGGGTTGGAAGGATTGAAAACATCACCAGCACAAGAGCTTTGATTACTCGGCTATGAACAGACAAACAATATTATACTAATTCCCCAAATTATAAGTGGCCAGCAATTGAAATACACAAATATATTTAAGCGTAGGTATTATTTAATTCATTTTAGTAATCACTATGAATATTTATGCAACATATCGTGTTCATTGTATGACTAAAGAATTTTCTTTTATACTATAGACAAATTATCCTTAACATAAATCACAAAATCTTAAATTAAAAAATAAATGTATTTATGTATTATTCTAGAATATGTTACCCTACTATCACTTATTATGTATCTAATATTTGATAGTAATTTCAAAATTATCGATAAAAGGCATAAAATTATTAATAATTCATATGTATATTAATTTTAATTCGATTACTAAAATTAACAAAATGAATATATTACAGATGGATTTCCATTTTTGAATCATTTTCTCCTCAAATTTTCATGCAATTATTATTTCTACATTATGTATACTATTTTGTCAATTGGATTAGTTCGATTTTCTAAAATTTGAAAATTTCGTAACCATTCAATATTCCCCACAAACATAGTTTTAATGTATACAAATTTAAAATTTACATGAATTTCAAAATTAGATTTATTTCAATTATTGCAGTCACTATTTTCAAAATTTAAAACTTTCATAGTCTCGCTTGACCGACGAGTAAGAATGCATTATTCACAGTAACTGCCGGTTGGCAGTAAACCATTCCCGAGTTTCCGTCTCTATCTCTTGTGAGTTTTCGGTAATTATTCTCCACTTTAAGTTTGAAATGTCTTACTGTCCTTTATGTGTGAGTCCACCTTTACCCCGCTTCAGTATCTTCCTTTGATTATGCCATGCATACAGGGTATTTATAAGGGTGGGTTGATGAATTGAGCCTTTAAATATTTCTCCTGTGAAGAATCCTTAATTAAGTGTACGATTCAATTGCTAAGAGAAAATTTACTTCATTATTCAAAGACAGTAAAACTTTTACGTAACGGGCCTTGATATGGCAAACTGTAAAAATCGTTGAAACCATTGTGTCAATGGTATACATATTTAAATCCGAAATTAATCGCTCGTAAACAATTAAACATGACTTATTCACACGTGTTCATATAGGCTCAGCAGTTTTAACGCGTTCCGGCCAATGATTTTATGTACGCTTAGCCACGCACAGTCGTTTGCATTCTCCAATTTCATCCCATTATGGTAACGTCATTGTATGTACCTATTGTTTAAGCTACTTATTATTACTTATTCATTAGTTCACAATATCGAGCTATTGTTGTATATGTTTATTTGTTTTCGCATGCGTATAGTATGCTATTATTGATTATGAAAATAAAATATTTTTTAAATCATCGCTTTTATTGAAAGAAATGTAATCTGTTTACCAAAAAATATAATTCTCATGTTATGTATTGAATGTACAAATAATGGTTATTTTAATAGCATTAAATTTAACAATTTATTTGTTATTAGGTACATAGCTAACATGATGAAAATATAATTTCTTATCAATAAGACTTCATTGATTCGTTTCTATATAAATAAGCGTTGGACTATTTTTTAACGGATTCGATGTAAAGTTTGTAGAAATTCATTTTTACTATATAATTAAATTGGTGGAATCATCATTCCACCGTTTTTTCCTAGATATTTGTCGCCTCTATGTTCAATATGGCTAGTATGATTTTTTAATTTATAACGTAAACGATCATAATATTGATATAATTAAACACATCGACTGAGGGTGCTTGATGGAATTTCAATATCAAATTTGGATTATTGAGATTTTGTACAATTCCATGTATTTTGTCACTAACGACCCGGTCAGTTCGACTCCATTCGTGTGCTCGAATGCCTGAAGAAGCCGAAAGGCGAAACCCGGGTCGTTAGTGACAAAATACATGGAAGTGTACAAAATCTCAATAATCCAAATTTGATCATAATATTATTTTACTGTTTTTTTGTCTTTACCTGGGTGTTTTTAGGAAGAAGATACAAAAAATATAAATGCCAATTACATATTGTGTTTTGAAAGGAAATCTCCTGCATTTAAGTATTTTGTTAATTTTTAAAATTCTTACCTCTTCGTTGCGATAAATGATTAAGCGTTGAGATTATAATTATAGAGTTTTTGTTTTAACAACATATATAATTCTTACCTATGTTTGCTTTGTAAATTCTCGGTAAGCTTGGAAAATTTACAAATGGTGTTTCTTTTATGAGCACTCTGTATAATTTAGTTGATGCTCTTAAAATGTAAGTTCCGGGAGGGTTTTCACTTCCACCGTCGCCAAGTGTGCCAAAGTAATTATTTTGAGGAGTTCCGTATGATTTCGTTTCTCGTAGCACACACCTACGCCATTACGTAGAAAACTTTTCAATGTCTTTCGTTAAGAGCTTCACAATTTTATTAAGGTGTTTTGATCGCAGAGAGTATAGAAATGAGAAGGAGCATAAATTTTGTACCATCCGTTTGTATGATTTATAAAACTTCAAAAAGATTCTGTATCACATCATTAATTAAGAATATTACGTACGTTTGTACGTCAAAGTAAAAAGAAAAATATATATTCTATGCTACGTGCAACTTGAACGTGACTGCTTCTTTTATTTTATCGTAATAATATTTTATTTCAATACGATATTTTACATAGTATGTTATTAAAGCATATTGGCTATAATATGAAGCTTTCTATTTATTTCCTTATACGCCGTTCATCGGCAACATTTTTAGTAACCGTGTCTATCATAAATACTTTATTTGGGACATTTCAAAAAATATTGGGGTTCAAGTCCATGAATCCACACAATCTTTTATTGTTTTTTTTTCAACTGATTTGTGAATTCGTATCCCAACGCATTGACATCTGTTCGGTTTTTATTGCTTCCCACCCAGTCTTCATTTGATTTTGAAAATGAGACATATATTGTCTTACTACTTATATTTTCCAAGTTTCAACTATCTTTTGAATCGATTTATAGATTTTAATCCAAATTTGTTGCTCTATGTGACTTTTTCATAGCACCTCACCAACGCCTTCTTGAAATGAAAAGAAAATATCAAACTCCTAGTGCTTTCCTTAGTCCAATGCTACTTTTCTTTCCATCAGTAATGAGAGAGGTTGAGTGTTGGACTTAAAATCAGTTTTTGTTTAATAACTCTTGACTGAATGAGTCGTTAGAATAGTATTGACGTTTTCATAATGACGTGTTTACAATATAAATGGATACTAATTAATTTCAATTTGTATAATTAAATAAAAAAGCGGTATATACCACAATTCAACCTATATAAGTCAGTCGTATTGAATAATATTTCACAAGAGAGTTGAGCATCTGCAAAAGAGAACAGTAAAATCAGTCGTTTTTGTGCGAGCGAATAACAAAGCACGAAAGCTCCTCGCTTCGTTTAATCCTTTTGTTTCGTTCGTAGACAGATTCAAGCGTCCCTTTCATGGCGTGAATATTTTTCTATTAGCGAGAAAGTGGCGCGTCATTGACTCGGTGGCGGATGATAAATAACTACAAAACCCGATGAGAAGGGTTGCCAAGTCAAACTTTTCTAAAAATACCACATTTTTTTCATTTTGTAAACAAAATACACAACAATATTAATCTCGACTTAACCGCACACTGAGAATACACATATACAAAACGAGTGCAGTCGTATGAAATCAACCCTTAATGAAACATGAAATAAAATATTGTTATAAATGAAATAAAATAATTGTTGGATGAATATATATTTTTAAATATATTTCTTCATGTCTATCAGCTTATGGTCCATATGGAATCTTATTGGAGAATTTAAACAAAAGTTATTTGACAAGCTATGATTTTGAGTCAGGCACTCTATGTTACAAGCCATTTCAGAGACTATGCACTTAACCTACCACTTAGCTGCAGCAATAATTTAGAAGCCACGTCTAATTTCATTCATATATGTAATGAAAATCGTTTGAATGGCACCTTTCATTATTGTAATCAGTTTTTTTAACAAGTCTATAACAAACATATATTTATATATAAATCAATTATAAATTGCCTAATACAAAGACATTTTATCTACCAAGCAAGACAGAATATTACTTCATTCTTTACCACCTAACCCAGTAACAACTTCATTCGATATTTAGTTTAATTCAATATTTATATAACCTGTACTATCTTCATGACATAACGGAAATTAAAATTACTGTGTTATCGTATTTAATTAAGAATTTGGAAACTAAACGATGTACCAAATTTTAAACAGTCGCAGTTATTCGGGTCAGTACACTAAACTATAAATCTCATGACACCATGACTCACCGCTTGAGAGACGTTGTATTTTATAATACAGAGATTGTATAATGACAGTTACGACATAATGGGGTCCTGGTCTCTAAAAAAACTGAATGAAATGTGGAAACAATTAAATGAGACTTTCAATTCTGATCACAATATAATGATAGTGTATACGGAGGCTGCGGCATAATATTTAATATTTGGTACGTTGAAGCACTCGTGATATTGACACAATCGATTTAAAAGTGAACATTTGACAGCCCTGGGTTTGAGAGATGATAAATGAGAGCAGGCAATCATCCACGCGACAGACACCTGCGTCGACTGACTCCGATTTATCATTTGGAATCCGTTTCTGTTCATTCGTAAACAAAGAAAATGGCGCGGATAGTGTCGACGCGGCAATGTGCCACTTCATAAGTCAACAAAGACACGCCCGGCTTGTGTTTATCGTTGATAATAGAATTACTATGATGTATATCACATTTATAACAAAAAAATATCTTACAAACATGCCTAGGTGCCACGTTTCTATTGTAACCCTATTTTTTGTATGAATTTGCAAAAAAATGTTTTTATATTTTTTGCCAGTAAACAAGAGATTCAAAATGTCTGCTAGAATACACGCCAAAAAAGAGAGTTGACCGTGTAAATGCTGTACAGATGAAATCAATCGTAATTGAGGTGGCAAGAAACATCAATAAACGATATTTTATCAATGAAATATTACCTAGCAATTTAAAAAAAATTACATTTCAACAGAATTGACGTGGAAACTATAACAAATATTGAAGGCAAAATGTTTTAAGAGTTTTACACTGTGTTGGAAATTCACAAAAAAAAATGGCATTATTGCGGATCACAAAAAAAATGTTGTAGAAATAAAATTACCGACAACCGACCACAAGCACTTGTCTGATCTGGTAAGCTTCGCATGTTTCATTTATTATTCTTTAGTGTCCTTCAATGTTTACCATATATTATACTGTCATTTTAATTACATGTGTTTCCGGCTCTCCAGCTTCACGACCCTTGTCGGGGCTTGTATACTTCATGAGTAGATCCGAGGCATTTTTAATATATTTTAAACAAACATAGAGATAAAATAATAATGGATTATTTTGAGATCATTAACTCAATTTTTCATTGGCCTATAGCCGAATGCAATTTTGATTGCAATCTCCACAGGTCCGAGTCTTCGAACGAATAATTATTATATAATTTAAGACATCGACTGAGGGTGCTTGATGGAATTTCAATATCAAGTTTGAGTTAATTAGATTTTGTACAAAAAAAAGAGTATTAAAAAAAGACACTTCAACATTCGCAAATCGCTTGTTATTGGAGAACCATATGTTGAATGTGGATGATGGGGTTAAATTGTTGCATCAAAACATGGTGGATCATAAATTGTTTTATCAAGAAACTTTGGAAATCAATAGAGCCCAGTCGAATTCCTTGCCAATTCTGAACGAACAGCTGAACCTTCCAAACTCCCCGTTGCTGTATCCTATACGTTGAAACACCTAACAGATCCCACTAAATGTGGAATTATTGTATATATTTATCCTTTCGTCGAATTGCATCCCGTCAAAACCCACAATGCTATTATAATTGTAAAATCACTGGTAATTCTAATATTAGTTGGAAAGCGGCAATTCGCCACCCTGTTGATGCGTTGTTTACAAAATAAGGATTAAGGAGATTCTCGAAACTCGTAAATAATATTTGTCGTATTTATATATTTTTTATAAACGTTAGACACTGTTTACTGTCTGTCAGTTCGAGCTCATTCGTGCGCTCGAATGCCTGAAGATGCCGAAAGGCGAAACCCGGGTCGTTAGTGACAAAATACATGAAAGTGTACAAAATCTCAATAACTCAAATTTAAATAATTATTAATATTGAATTTCCAATCGATTGAGTTCAAAGACATGTGCTATTAATGTTTCCTGTCCTTATCCGATCATAAAAACGAAACAAAGCGAAAGCAGTTAGCAAACTACTGATTCTTTCATAATTCATCCTTCTATACTCTATCTTCGCCAAAAAATAGAGGCTGGGCGACTGAACAACACACAGTTCTCATACAATATTTTTTTTAAAATGCTTCATTAGTAGTCCATATATGCTTTATATTGAAAGCTGACATGATTAAAAAAAATTAGATATTTTTTCCAATTGACTTTTCAATTACTCGCGTAATAAATTTTGTACCACTAAATTGCTGAGGATGATAATGCAACACACTTTTAACGATTTCAAGCTTCGAGTAAACAATTGAGTACAAAACTCTGCTCTAGAGTATAGCATGAAGTTGTTCATACGTTCAAAGTAATTCCAGCAACAAATCGAATGGTAGATAAGGCGCATCGCGTCGCTCGCAGCGTATTTATATGTGACGTCTGTACTACACATACTAGGATAAAACGACGTCCCTTGCACAAATGTCCATCGTTATCTACAACCATGTTTCCAAAACTTTCACTCGTGAAATATATCATATATTTTAGATATATGAAGCAATATATATTATATAACTAACAAACAGATTGAAACGAGAGCACTGAAATGATCATTGTTAAATACTATTTTTAATGAATTAATTTGCATATTTTAGTAGCTTATTTTAATCAATAACCGCTATCTTTTTAAAAACACTTTATATTTCGTTTTTAAAACCATACTTGTTCTCATGATGCTCTCGAAACATCGAAATACGTATAACGCATTATTAATTGTCAATATAATATAGAAAAATGTTTTATATCATTTAATTTTGAAGATAAAGTGAGTCACTTTTAAAATGTTAAATGTCAATTCTTGGTGAAAAGGCATTATATTTTTTAAACATAAAACACAATTTATTTGTTCCACCAGTGAAAATAGTACAAGCAAGTTGTGTTTTATTTTTTCAAATTAAAATGAGTGCCTAAATTTAAATCTTTAGGAAATAAAAATAGGCCACATAAATATTTGTTTTAAAAGGCTTCGTCAACGGTAAAAACGTAAGAAGAACGTTACAAAGTAAAATAAATCTTAGAACAAGTGGTTAACAAAGAACTTCAATTTATTGTAGTATATATCAAAGTGTGTGATAAATTTACTCTCTGCATCTTTTTTTTTTAGATAACCTTTAGGCTTTTTACTATTAATTGACGATGTCGTTTCATTGATTCACATTTACCATTGACATCGAATATTGATTATTGCAATCTTGGAAGTATAATACATTAACCTTTTCCACTCCTATCACTTTTCCTCAAAACCGAACAGTTTAAAATTCAGACATTCTCGGAAGATTTAAAAGTAGATAATTTGTATTACACATAATAAAATATAATTAATTACTACTCCAGTTAGTTAGAAAATTAAAAATAATTGCCTTTTATAAACAAATATTTTAAAAAACAGCCTATTTTTTAAAATTAGTTATTTGAGAAAGGCTTAATTAGATTTTGGCCACTGTATCTCATCATTCGTATGACCATTATTAATGAAATGTGTTTTTTCTACAGTTCGCTAAAAGCATTTGCTTTAATGGATTTAAAGAAGCTAATCAATAATACATATGATTTCAATATGTTTATAGTCATTATTTCTTTACATTCCTTTACAATAATTGTGTATGGTACAGGTTTTACAACCAAAAATCTGAACATAAATTCTTGGAGCGGATACTTTCTAATTATGTTGTGTTTTGGTGCAATCGCATTGTAAAAATTAACGCCCTCTTCGAAAAGGTTTACTACTTACCAGTTAGTACATGCTAAGTACTTACTGTATAACGCCAACTTTACGAGTGACTGTTCCAAAAGTATGGAAACATGACAAATATGTAATAAGCTGAAATATTAGACCTATTTTTTTAAGAATTAATCCAACTTAATGGTAGATTTAATTTAAAAAATAAGGTTTTATCCAGCATGTTTTGATGTTCATCTATATTTATCAGCAATAATATGTGGTAGATTTTACCTACGCGTTTGTGAAATGGCGAGTAAACTTTAACCTTCTCTGATCCAGACCCTCTGGCCTATAGAGCTGCCTACCAGTCAGGCATGGGTCAGAATGTATGGCCTTCAGACTGGAAAGAGTAAAAAAATAAAATGAAAAAGTATATTTACCGTGCATTTTTTAACTGTATTATTGTTTATATCACTTTTACGATGTTAACTGTTAATTCTTGGTGAAAGGCATTATATTATAATATTTATAAAAAAATATTATTTAAAGTTCTCGGAACAAGTTCCTATGAAAAAAAAAATTTTTAACATTATAAAAATAATAAAATATTGTTTCTTTACGTTACATATTTCATATAAATAATAATATTGTTCAACTCATTGACAAGGTTGTGCAATGACGAGAGAGAATTTTCTTGATTATATTTTGGGATTAGGGCAGGAAATTCCTAATGGGAACATCGTTCATAACAGTGTTCGTTTAATATTAATTTAAAGTCGGAGTTTCGTAATAGCCGTTTAATATTTAAATTGATGATGTTCCTTATCAGAGGGCTTTTAAAATGAATTAAGTTGATTCCTTTGGATGAATACTTTTTTATAAGTTTATTAGAAAATACTTACTCGCATTACAAAATAACATGGACCGTTTATTGAAATTATAATATAATGTAAACTATCTTCACTGAGCTGGAATAAATCATCAACATATATAAAACTATTTTATTATTTTTAAAATAAATAGTGAAACACTCTATATACGGTATCCATGAAAAAATCAATTATTATTGTGTCAAATTGACAATATTCATTTTGATTACAATGAACCATACAATAGTACAAAAGATAACTTATTATTTGTTCATAGAATTAAATAAAAACTAATTAAATTATATGAACGTAAAGCTTTTTAAAAAATCAATCCAAATCGATAAAAGAGGAATATATCTTTCTTATGCGATGAAAATCAACATTTATATGACCGTTATCTCCGACAACTTTTTTGTCGTATTTTTCAAAAAAATATCATAGAAATAAAACATTTTATCAATGGTTGTTTTTATTCTTCTCTTATTCATTGAATTATTACATAAAACTGCCTACGTTATTTTGAATAAATTTAAAATAGGTGAATGGTTTTCCACTTAAAAGCTAATTTAATACACAATGAATGCATGGTGTATCATTTCAGAACATTATATTTGAACATAGACGTTTTGAGGGCTGTTAATTATCAGTCAGGTACTAGTGCTTAAACAAAATTGCTTTCCGCTTTTGTGATTCCTGGACAATGATTTCCAGTCGGATAACTTGTTGATTTTTTTTTAAATTCGATTTAATCTTCGTTTCAAGTTATATTGAATGATGTAAATTTAGAACACATTATTTTCAATCAATTATGTTTCAGTGATACAGTTCTGTTTTACTGAGAGTACAATTTAAATAAATAATGTATAAACGATTTAAATTTGAATTTCCAAATCAAAATTAATTGCTTTCATTCTACATTCTGGTTATTTTTTAACCATGTCCACTCCTAATGTAGAGTATATAGCCTCCTAATGGAGGTATATAAACGGAAGTTTTTCTTCGAGAACTGCTTATTACTCAATTGCTCAACCTCTCTTTTCATCCTAAAAGAGTAGGGATTCTTAGCCCTATCCTTCTGACAACACTAGTGATTTACTAATCGCTTTCGCTTACGCCTCGTTTTTAGAATCGAATGGTTGAGAAGGAATTTCAGTCATCGAAAAAAAAACATACATGCCTTCAAATAGAAATCCAAAAATGGGTTTAAAATTAATTTATGAACTGTCTGAACTGGGACTCGAACTCTTAAAATTATTAACCGAAGCCAACGACGGTGGCCACCATATTACTTCAACTATTTACATTTTGATTTATTACTTTCACATCATGGAGCATTAATATTTTTGAAAAGACAAACCACTTTTTCATTATTCAGAATAATGTTGTATTTCACAAAATAAAAGGCGAAAATATTCATGTTTATTTATAGTGAAAATTTGAAAACAATAAACATTACCAAAAAAATTTGAATTTAAGCCATATAAATATTCTTTCATTTACAACATTTTTCCATAATTATTTTTACAACATTACCACTTTCATAAATGTTATTAACATATATCCGAAAAAATTCTTAAACATACGCAATGAATCAATAACAAAAAATTTATACAACAAAGACTTTTTTATTGTATTTACTCAGTATCATGCAAAAAAACCCAAGTGTGATGGGTCGGATGACAAATTTAGTTGTCAAATTATGCATTAATTGTAATTTCATAATAAATGAATTAATACTGATGACAATGAAAGGAAAACAACATTCGTTTGGATAGTGTTTTAGACCATTAGCAATTATTATGAAACTTCTCTGTTAACATGTTCCTTTGATGTAGTCATGAGCAAATGCTAAATGATGAAACAAATAAATTTAGTCCCAATAACAACAGTACTTAGTTTTATTTCAATTATTGGATATCAATTAAATGTCCTTCACCGTTGACGCAAATTAAAAGAGAGAGTTAAAATTGTACTGCTGCAAAATATGTAATTCCATATCGACTGTCGAAAGGAAAAAAAAGTAACCCACAAACCCACAAAAAAAAATATTGTGTAAAGCCCAAACAAAACGTGTATTAAATTGGATACATTGTGATCATCGAAAAAAAAATATTTTGAAAAGACAGAGGAAAAAGTCATTTTGCCTTTCTACAGTCGCTAAATATAGTGTATTTGCACGTTTAGTGTGAGTTACACACAATATTTCTTGGTGTGGGTTAAGTCCTTTTTCCTTTCCACAGTCGATATAATTAATTAGAAATAAACACTTTTAATCTTTCTAATTTTGAATATTTATTTAGAAGTGAATATTTTATAGGCTTCAATACTGCCGTGATAAGTCATTTATCTATTAACCAATAAAAAACGATATTCATTATTTATAATATATCAAACATACAATTAATCTTTTTCAGATTTTTATAAATTACAAAGGTATATTTAAATAAGTACAATCAATCAATAAAATTCAGTTTTTTTTTTGCCGTGTTCTGTTTTTCCACATACGCCGACAAAAAGCTCTCACTTAATAATAGACTTATTTTGTAATAAAAAAAACATTACATAAAGCTACAATCATTATCAATAATTCACAATATATTTTCAACGAAAAACAAAATCGATCTATCTCCTAATTAGCACCAAAGTATGAAGCACAACACATTTTTACTATCTTTTTAGTATGATTGAATTGGCGTTTAGTAGAACTCTATTTATATTATTCATTATCAATTCATAAAACCTATTATTGACTATCTGTCGCGTTGGTGTATTTATTTTTCATACGGAAAAACGTTTTTCCAAATAAAGTTACTTGGTGAATGCCTAATTTCATTCTATCATACAAAATGGAATTTTTAGTGCAGTTGTACAAAAAATATTTCTCTTGAATTTGTTTAAGGTATGTACTTTATTAAAATGTGTATAACTTTTAATTTAACTATTCGTTGTGTATTTTTTTCGCATTTATAGTGTAGCACTACAATCTGATTTTATTTTGAATTCTCAATAGGCATGGTAAGCTTCTGTTCTATTTCCAGTTTTTGAAACTGATGCCGAGTTGATGTCAATCGCTCGCAGAGCCAAACATTATGCTTTTGACAGTTGGCTAGCTTTATTTTCGTCATTGGACATTTTTCTTCCAGAAAAGCTGACTGTAAATGAAACAAAATACCTTCTTTTACTATCTCAACGTTTGGATCTGTATTATGTTAGTAATTTAGAAAGTACCCGAACAAAATTGAATCTTTTCGTCGTTTCCATCCTATTGAAATCGGCAGATACTGTCACAGCTTTTGTTATTTTATATACTCTGCTTTAGTGTCAGTTTTTTTATTGCAGTATCTTATCAATCTTTCTTCATGTCAATTTAGTGTACAGAAATAATCTTAAATTAGAAAACATTCAGCAAAAAATTCAACGCACGGCTACAACAATACAAATTTTCGAAGCAGCCATGCTTGTACTTCCTTTCATAAGCACTATATATGTTAAAAACATTTTTCTTTGTGATATCTTTAATCAGATTTTTTAGCATGCCAACCCATAGGGAATATTCCGTAAGGCAAACATTTTCCAAGCAGGAGAAAGTATCGTTTGAAGCAACTTTTAGATAAGATAATCATAAACGGTCGAGTGCTTTCAATTAAAAAATGCTCAGAAATTTCGCAACGATAATGGAAGTCTCGCTGTGCGATAGTTACTATTTTATCTTCTGTATTTTTATTGTATCTGATATAAAAAATAGTTTCATAAAATTTGAGTTATTGAGATTTTGTATACTTCCATGTATTTTGTCACTAACGACCCGGGTTTCGCCTTTCGGCATCTTCAGGCATTCGTGCGCTCGAAAGGCGAAACCCGAGTCGTTGGTGATAAAATACATGAAAGTGTACAAAATTTCAATAACTCAAATTTGATATTGAAATTCCATCAAACACCCTCAGACGATTTCTTAAATTATGGTTTCATTACACAAATTATATGTATTTAAGTTTAATAAATGTTTTAAATTGTATAAATATTCTACATATTATTATATTATGCGAAAAGCAGCAGGCGTAAATATACCTTATTGATAATATTCGGTTCAATATAATATTTCGATTTCCATGCAGTCGATATGCAGAGTTTCTTTGACAAGCCTTTAAAGAATGTAGCTATTTTTTTTTCATTTTTACGTATTTATACAGATATGTATTTATTATTAAAAATGACAAGAAAAACATATTTATCCAGAAACACCACGATATTCAAAAGTTCCCCACGTGGTCTATGGGGGTGATATATGGATACCAGTAATACCACAGCCTCTACTACTGGTATAAAGCATTTCAACCCTCGCTTCATTTTCGCACGTTGCGAAAAAGTAGAGGATCCGTCACCGTATAAACTAGCGGCTGGCGAGCCATTCCATGTGCCAAAATACGTCCCATGATATCGATCCCCCGAGACAGTCCTGCCGCATTACTCACGCAGTAACGGCACTCTATACGAGGCTAGACTCCTGATAATGCCAACCATTTAATATGGAGCCATTACGTTATAATACGAAATATGCAGAGTTGCCATAGACTCCATTATCCATATATCAAGAACTATTTTCCCTTTGACATCGCGTACGTGCAAGGAAAATTCAATCGTAACAAGTCACCCAATAAAACTGCTTTTGTATCACAATAGAATCAATTCACTATTATAAAATTTCGTTCTTAAATTAATGCTTCTTATGTGGTTTAATACACTTTGTCAACCAAGCAACTCACATTAATAATATTTAAACTCAATTCCCAAGCGAAACAATGAACTATTCGTTGGTTTTACTTTTTAAATTTGTTAATTTGAATTCCAAATCGTATTCTGTATATCGGCAACCAAAAATGAGATTTATGTTTCACTTAAAAGATTTTTTTAATAATAAATTTAACTAATATCTACAATATACCAATAATAATGATTCTTTCCCTCTAAAACAACATTCTTCAATAACTGCTTATTTAAAATAGCTTTAACTATGCAATAAAAATTATTCCTAATCAGTCCATCACACAGAAACCCCATTAAATTTACACATTCCACAGTTAATAAATTGTGTTTCCCAAATCCGGATGAGAGTAACTTTTTCCGGCTAGTTACGTCCTCGAGCTATAAATAATTTATTATTAGTCGAGAAAGACAAAATCGGAATTCAGATTCTGAGCGTAGACGGACTGTACAACTAGTAAATGAAATCTGAAAAAATCACATCCTTTCCCAGTGTGGATGTGAAGGAATCTCAACAGAAGTTTTTCTACGAGAATCGCTTGTGATTCAATTGCTCAATCACTCGTTTTCGATGAGAATGGTTAGCTCATCGCTCACACTACGCCTCATTTTAAGAATCGGTTTTGAATTTTTAGACATTGCAAATATCCATTCCTTCGAAAAAATTCCATAAATCAATTGAAAAACAAATTTATGAAACTGTCCGTACTGGTTCGGTAACCGACGCTATAACGTTAACCACTGCACCACGTACCTAACCTAAAATACAAATGGGACAAAAATGGATTTATGAAACTCATTATAAAGTATAGGTTGTCCTCTACTTCGTCAGAGATACGTTTTTGAACATTAGTTGTTTAATAAAACGTATTCACCGTGCTAAAAATACTGCTCAAATTATTTTTGCGTGTATGTAGTAAATATTTTTTCTCTCCCTTTTAAAGATGTTAGTAATGACTTTATTTTATCACAATTTCAAAACATTTAAAGTCAGTAATAAACATATGGTTACTCAATTGATTATTCTGGTTTTTGCGACAAATGAGAAATAAATTAAATTAATTCTAACGAATACTTGTTGTAGGTGCTTTATACTTATTCTGTGATACGTTAGTTATTAAAAAATACTGGCTGTGCTGCTTTTGTGAACATCCTTTGAAATTCGGTTTTTTTTATTTGGAATGTTGGTTTTTATTCACCCTGCGCAAGTAAGAACGAGAGTGGAAACGTAGAAATGATACGAGTGCGTTACGTGTTAAATACTTAATAACCGTGGGCGCTTACAAAGAAAAGACGGTTTATCTTTGAGAACTTTATTTAAACATTATTTAAATTAGAGCGTGTGTTGGATGAAATTGTACTTTGAATAAACAAAATGTTATATATTATGAGAGAAGTTATTCAAAGTAATTATTATTTACATCAAAAACAAAAAATGCACACGCGTGATATGCAGGCTTAGTGAAACAAAATGAAACACATTTTTAATAATTATATCGGTATATGTAGCCTAATCGTCAACAACTCTATTTGACATACTTACTATTCGATTGTTATGTCCACGAGCTTGAACTCCGATACGGTCACATTCATGAATTGATTATTGAATTTGTGTTCAAAGACATGGATGATTGTATTGACATGTTCTCTATCTTGATTTATCATCCCCATCAATCTGATTCTAAAAACAGAGCCATAAGGAGAGCGATAAGTCAAATATTCATTCTTTCTTAGTCGCATCTTTATATTTTTACCCTCTCCAAAAACGAGTGAGTAAGCAACTGAACAACCCCCAATTCACGTAAAAACAATTTTTCCTCAGTTTCTTAATAACATGTTATCCATTTGCTCGATATTGCAAGCAATGGATAGTTTGAGATTATATGGCAAATTTGAATTTAAATATGTTGTCTATTGAAAATTGAATTTCTTATGATTTCTCAGAATCAGATTTATTCAACGATGTCATGATGCCGAAATAGCTTTCATATTAAATATTTTTAGTGTAACTAAATTTATTGTCTATTTTACTTCAATATTTATTATGAAGTACCTACTTCCAAGTTAATGCTAATATTGCGAATTTAGTCAACAAGAAAAATAATTATATTATTACTGTTTATAAAAAGAGCCTTTGTTAGATTTTAGATGAAAATATAGGTACATTTTTTCACAATTTATTGTCTTCGTTTTATGCTAACATACAAAATACGTTTTCATAATAAAAAAAACAGCTTCTGTGTTAGTCAATCCAAACATTTCGTTACACAAGTTCGTTGAGAAATAGGTAATAAATGCTTAGATAATACATACGTTTATGTACTCAAGGCTATTTAATATTTTACGTAATTTATATTTGTGTTTTATGACGTGATCTTTTAATCGTATATTGCTTTGTCACGTTTAATCATCCAAAACCCACGTTTATTTCAAACAATCAAAATTTACGATACTCACGGCACATTTTGCAATACAATAAACGTGTATGATATAATAGAATATAAATATAACATGTTTTATACCATTTATTATAATTTAATAGTATTATCTTGAAAGAAATCTAATCTTCTTTAATTTATTCTAAGCATATATTGGCAATAATAAAATAAGATTTTCTCTTTATAGCTTTTGTTATATTTTTACTTGCTACTTTTGTGTATTTTATAATACTGTAGCACATAGCTCAACGATCTTTTGCCTTGACAATTATGTCAATATTATATTCGGTTGCGGTGGCCACAGGCTTGAATTCCCTAACGGAAACTTTTATGGACATCATTTTTTAGCCTTTTTCTGATTTTTTTTTAAATTTTTACACGGTTTTGACGCTAAAATTCCTTTTCATCCAATCAATCTTTAAAGCAAGGTATATAGAGAACTACAAGTTAACTAAATGATACAAGTTATTGCGCCATCCTCTTATAATTATTTTTTTTCCGAAAAGTGCTGGAATAACTGAATCACATCCAGTTCTCAAAGATTTAAATAACTTTTAATATGTATATTGGGAATGGGCATGATAAAAAAATGCTCGAATGTTTACCATAGTATAATATATTGGATGTTACATCCCTTGTATTTAAGTTAAAAAGGAGTGAACAATCATTGTTGAAACTCTGTATTGTAAAGTGGTATACTTGTAAAATTGACAGATGCATTTCATAAGTGGATCTTCATATTGAAATATGATTCTTTTACTTATCTCAAGTAGTTAAATATTACAATCTGTACCAAGGGTAACTGACACCAACATTTTAAAACATACCTGTGTCTGTCGCAGCTGTGTTATAACGTTTCGCCGATATAGTACATCAAATAAAAAGGAATACATACCGAACTGTTTTTCAAGACAATTAATAAACACTTTAGTTCAATAAAAAAATTCACACTTCAATTTTTAGTTACGCACGCAAAAATAAAGTATTTTTAAATACTACAAATTGTTGAACGAATAAGTATTGTTCTTTTAACATAAGTTGTACAAAATTATTATTTTAGCTATTCTTCCTCTTATATCACACAATTTTTTTTTTATCGACAGTAATATTTATTTTTACCAATAATTGACAATTTACATCTGTTAATATACATTATATATATACACGGTCCTCCAGACTAGTCTTTACTGTGGAATTATTATATAACTACGTTACTCAAAATAATTTCTAAATATTTGTACTCAAAATTATGTAACCTACACTCAAAAACTGTTGACATAATTTAATTCCATCTTTCAAGTACTTTATCAAATACAATGGCACAGTTTGTCATGCATGAACAATGAATTTATGTGGGAAGATATGATAGCGCTTTTGTCTTTCAATGTATAAATTATAATATTTTATTATACAGGTGTATTGAAATATCAACGCTCATAATTTTTATCGGTTTTCGTACAACATGATGTTATATTTTAACGGAATGGTTTTAAAAAATGAATGGATATTACTTTATTTAAGTTGACTGGTATACATTATACTGTTGAAGTGATTGATAGACAAATATCTGCAAAATTACAAAATTTTTCTAGGCTTTAAGTAAACCGACAATCCAAGTCGGATTGTCCTGCTAGCTGTGAATAAAAATCAAAATTCTGCGTTATAGTTCATGCAAAAATATGGAAAGTAGTAGAGCATTATTGAATAATACCTATTACAAACATAGGCAGTAAACATCACTTTTATTGCACGCATTATGAAATTCAAAATAAATCGATTAAGTACTTAACTTGATATATAGCAAAGTCGGCGTATGAAGTTTAGCGGTAGAAGCTTCGCCTAGCGATCAGAACGTCTCTACGTCATTCCCTGACAAGGTTGAGAATGGGTTTTTTGATGCCACCTCGAGTCGATCAAGAGTGACTATCTGGAATATATGACGCATTGACAATGAGCTTGAATGGTAAACCTTTTTTTTTCATTAATGAAAATATAATATCGATGGTGAGAAATCGACTACTCGAAACGCAGTTTTGTTTTAAAGTTGACTATTCATAACAATTGTCACCACCATTTACACTTTACAGGGGTAAAATTGAACTTAATGAAATCAGTATCAAAAGTAGTGAAAATAGTTCAAATACAAAACACTTTGTTGAAATAGTAATCTCTTAAATTTCTTAATAAATAATTATATATTTATTTAAGTATATATAAGTTATTGACAGATTGGCATTCTTCGTCCATTTTTGCAAGAAAATGCTTACGAGTTGTCAGCTTTAACACGAAACTGGGTTACGAGTAGTCAACTTCTCACCATCGATATATAAAATATAAGCTGCTGAGCGTGAAAATGCTTAATATCACGGAAATTCTGGTCCGGATACTGCGCGATAAAATGTGTTTGAAAATGCAAAATTTTGATTTTTACGATGACAATATTATTTCAGCTAGAAAAAATATTTCAGCTGCCATGATTTCGGTTTGAATTATTTACACTGTAGCTAATTTTTTTACACTGTGTCTATAATATTGTTTTTTAATTTTTAATTTGCATACTTTAAAAATATAAGCACTATAAAATGCCTACGTATTAGTATTGTATGTATGTAGCTATTTTTTTTTAAATTCCACTCATGTTTGCGTTTACTGAATTAATTTATGAAATAATTACTGTACGATATATTATGGTATATTTACCGAGTATTAAGGGTTAAGTACTTAATCTCAAAATACAATAACAATTTCATGGCTTACCCATTACTTTTTGCAGCTATCAATACGTAGTGGGTATTTTGCGGGTACATTCAAGGGACTGTACAAAAACACTACTAGGTTAAATAAATATATCACTTCCACTGATTATTTTATACCACCGGCTGGGGGGCGGGCTTTTTAATGGGGTGGTGTGACTTTTACGCAGTGTTGTGCCCAAAAAATTCCTAGAATCATATATTTTTAATGATAGTTACTACGAGCATTAACATTAAAAAAATTGATAATCTGTTTTCCATTCCATTCAAAAAATCGTATAAAAGCAAAATATAGGTTGATATTCAACTCTTTAGAATAAAAACATTAGACATACATATTGTTTTCAAATATTTTTTCGTCTTGACAGAACTTTAGCTCGGCGTGCTCACATAATTTTAGATGCTGTACTGTCACAGATATTATTGTAACCTTTTACAAATAGTTTAAGACGACATCGACTGAGGGTGCTTGATGGAATTTCAATATCAAATTTGGATTATTGAGATTTTGTACACTTCCATGTATTTTGTCACTAACGACCCGGGTTTCGCCTTTCGGCATCTTCAGGCATTCGAGCTCACGAATGGACTCGAACTGACAGACAGTAAACAGTGTCTAACGTTTATATAGAAGATACAAATACGACAAATATTATTTACGAGGTAAAATATTATACGTCTGAGAGCCACACTGATACCTGAGTTAACATTTCGAGAATTGCCTTAATCCTTATTTTGTAAACAACACATTAGCGGCAATTCGCCACTCAGATCGAGTCCATTCGTGAGCTCGAATGCCGAAGATGCCGAAAGGCGAGACCCGGGTCGTTAGTGACAAAATACATGGAAGTGTACAAAATCTCAATAATCCAAATTTTTACAAATAGATTAACACTTACACGTGTATTTTTATCAAGCTGGAGAAATTTCGTCACTAATTCTTGTTTTTTAACGTTATACACAACTAAAATATTATCTCAATAATTTACGTAATTTCTAACAACGATAAAAAAATCTATGCATAGTTATATTTTAATAATACTTAATTAATTTTTTTTTAAAGCCAATCATTTTAATTTTTTTAATACTCCGAGAATTATCTATAATGTTTTATAAAGTGCTCTTAAAACATCAAAAGTATTCATATAATTATAAGAATTGTTTTGTATCCCATTGCTAAAAATAACTTTATTTATATTTTCATATTATAATAAATAAAATGCTTATTTGATGGCATTAATTTGCAATTTATTGTAATTTTATTTGATAATCCTACTTAAATAAAATAAAAATACAATTTCAAAAAAAGACTTTCATCATAAATAATGTAGAAATATCAATAAAAATATCAAATAAATGTTATCTTTAATTATGGTTGTTTACGATAATTCAGAAAATCTATTGTTAAAAATTAATTCTGTTTGCACTCTATCATTTATATTTACATAAAATTGTCTACAGCTACCAAAATCAAAATAAAGAATTATTTGTTATTTTGAATATCAATAAAGAATCCATCTAATCAGTGAATATGTAAAAAGTTTACACGTACAGAAAAAAGAGAAAGGTATGATTATGAGGTTAATTTATATTTATGTCAGTTTTGTATTCTCAACTTATTTAGTGAACTTATGATTAATGCGAGTATGATATAAAAAAACATGAAAGTAGATCCGTAGGACTTAGGACCGTAGGATTTTTATCTGTGGTAAAATATACATCATGTAAACAGCACACGCCACTGTTTCAGGGGTTAACAACCCTCCCCCGCGTACAAGTGTCGGCCGATAGAAACAATGAGGCCGCCGTTAAATTTATGTGAGTGCCGCCCGCCTAACGCTCTATTGACTCCCACCCTTATTATTGGGTCTATTTTATATAGTGAACCGCACCCGTGGCGAGTCAAATGAGTGCTGCTCAGCCCAGGGGTGATCAATCAGTGTTTTACGCGACCCCCGTGTTCCACCATTCCGTATGCCGAATATAAATTGTTAACGTTAAGGTATAATAAATATGTCAGCATGTTCAAGGAAACAGATTTGCGCTCATCAAGATTAAATTATTCAACACGAGTGCATTAAAATAAGGTTTAATTTTTAATCACTCTTCAAAGAATATATGTGTTGGAATAAAACGTCTAGATTCAGCATCTTTTATTCTATATGAATTTTAGCACGCTGGGAGTTTTAGGTTTTCATATTATTTTTATTCTAATCTTATTTTATATCTAAAACAAAAAAAGATATGCTTAGCGATATTTAAAAAACAAATTATTACATGTTTGAATTGTAATTAGTTCTTTTTCAATCAATTCTATCTTCAATATAAATTAACCATATTAAGAAATTACCTTTTTAAATTAAAACTGGTAACTTTTTTTATTTTGCTGGTTATGTATCCAAGTGTATCACATGTTTTGCATCTTTTAGAAGCATCTTTAGACTATCTCAAAGTACGATTTACCTAAAAAATCTTATTTGAGAGTCTGAATATGTTTATTAAAAGAGTGAAACACGTGTTTAGTCCGATTACACAACCGTGGAATAATACAAATATATTTTTGCTTATATTGTAATCATATTTTTATTAATAGCGTACCAATGAAATAAATTTTCCGTCAGTGCAATTTTCATTTGAAATGTAACATCCCATTATATTACGTGTGTTATCGTACTGCTAAAATTTAAGTCTTGCCTTGCATTTTTTTACAGAGCTTTTTTAACTTATTAGCTCTACACAAGTTGAAATATTTTTTTTTTACAAATTTGTAATAAAAGAAAAACTGATAATTATTTAATGTGCAATTACCTTTTACAAAAACTGTCACATATTTTTTTATGAATGCTCAAAAATATTAGAAATTATTCTTTTGAAATAGCTTCGAACTAAAAATCCATGCATTTATACAGCTTACCCAGTAAAAAATATTTTGACGCGATCAGGAAGTTTGCTTCCGTATTCAGAGAGGTAATTAATCTTCCTTCTCCTTCACTTTTAACCATTTGCGATGACGTTTGCTGTTTTTCTGATCAATTATTTTTCCCTTCATAATTTTCCAATACCTATTTAGCTACTTTAAAATATACCTCCTTATTAATCTGTGATATGGTTTTGTAAAGCATATCGCTAGAAGATATCACGATAGGCTGATATAAATCTATAACCACTTATTTAAATCTATTTAATAAATAGATATAAACGGTTTACTTACGTCTGACAATACTATGACGTTGCTTGCAGACTTACGTTAAGTGCATTATTTTTAATTTTCTTTTAGTAAATATGGATAACTTTAACGGATATTAATTATCTCCTACTCTGAATAGTTTGACTCGTTATTTAAAATATTATATATGGACGCACAACCATAAAATTATATAAAAATGTTTGCGACAAGCTTTTGAGAAAACCATTGTTGTGATAAGGTATTGCTAATGATGTATTAAAATAGCAAATGAAATTATTAAGTCTAAAGCAAAATTTTTCTTATGATATTAAAAAATAAAAGTTTTGAAAGATGAGATTAAATTCCCCTGTAACATGACTAATGAAGTTAACAACCATTAGCAACAGCGATATTATAATGTTTTCCGAGAAACAAATTTTAAAACCTTACACGTACTTAATTAAATTGTTGAAAAGTAGACTCTTTAAAGTAGCTTTCTAAAAAAATCAACTAAATTGTACAAATTAACATTGTGTTATAAACAAATTTAGTCACTTTTAATGTATTAACTGACAAATCTTGGTGGAATGAAATTGTATTTTAAAAAATAAAACACAATTCATTTGTACTACTTCCACATGTTAATAAAGATCAGTTGATAATGCTCGCGATGAGCAAATCCGGTCCCGATCTTTATAAACATGTGGAAGTAATACAAATGAATTATGTTTTATTTTTTAAAACCAATTTAATGTCTATAACGATTTTTTTTTCATTTAAAATTTTTGCATCATGCAAATATGTCAGTATTATTAGTTGCATTGTCATTCTATGCATTTTAAAACATTAAAATAAAATAAATATTTTCAAAAAAAGTTATTCTATTTTGAAAATGTTTTGCAAATCCATGCTAAACTCGATTGAATTACAATATGAACCCAACCATCGACTGCGGTCGAAAATTTTAGAAGGTTTATTAATGTCTTCAATAGAATTCATCTCTCTCAAATTTACCATTATAAAACTCAATTGTACCTTTGTATCCAACATTATATTCAACCATATTCCCTATTTGTTTCTGCTATCTCCTTCTCTATTCATATCATAGTCAATAGGAAAGGGTTTTTGATACAGAAATGTAACTTTAACTCCTTAAAATAACAATCGCTGTAATCGATTCGTCACACATGCCCACTCTAATACAAATGCTTTTAAGTGAAAATTCGTTGAAATTTAATACTTGAAGATATATAATATATTTATATATATAAAACATTTTAAATTCTAATCTCTTTACTATTTGATTCACATGCTCATAACTGAACTATCATTATCAGACTACTTTAAGTGATAAGTTGTTAAATATAGACTGACACAAATATTATAGGTAGTTTTTTTCATAACAAGTATTTCGACATATCATGTTTTTCCTGGACTAGAAATTTAGGGCATCACACTTTTTTTTAAATATTTTAGAGATTACAAAATTGTCCAAATAGTAATGTTGTCTTCTTATGAATAGGTACTGATTATAATAAAATATTATACGTTCAAATAAAATAAATTTATTTATTGGTTTCATCATACAACATGATAATTAAATTTACATTTATTACAATGTTAATATGCAATAAATACACGGTTTATTGTATTATGAAGCGGAGAATAAGTGTTGCTACATACAAATTTTCGTCATTTTATCGAGCAGCTTTTCGTGTCCAAAAGTTATAAATCCCATCTTTTATCTTAGAAACGACAGCGCAATCTTGTGAAAGGAAAAATATTTAAAACGATTGAATTATTGTAGTCTTACGTTAGCTTAATTATTTAGAGTCAAGATAATTTTAATAATGATTACATTATTTGCAAGCTAAGATTCATATCTCAATAAACAACCAATCCAAATTTAATAGGTAATTTGTTTCCTTGTACCTTCACAAGCAGTACGTTTTGCAATACATCGTTTCATTTTATTCAAATTGAATTAATTAATAATCTCCATGAAATATTTGTTTATTTTAAATACACATTTCGTTTGAAGAATATAAACAACTCCCACAACACTTTCATATGTTTTCTTTATTTATTATGATGTAATATTTGAATTAAATCTTTCCAATCAATTTGCATAATACATACATAGTTTGTTTTTTTGTAAAATTGTTTTAACGTGAAAAGATTGAAATTATCATTATATTATATAAGGCGACGATATTAGAACATTGCCTATTAAATGTATATTTGAATCTCCCGAACCGACAACAATGTAATGAAATATGTCGTAAGTTCTAGTATCATAGCTTTGATGTCTTAGTTAATCCGTAATCAAGAAGAAGGTACTTGACCGCATTATAAAATATAATAGCAAAGATTAACACACCGAGTGTACATTATCATAATAAGTCAGGTTTTAGTTATTTGTAAGTTGAATTCGAAATCACCGTACATTTCTTAATTTATTTATTTTATATATTTTTCAATATCAAAGATTTTACTAGAAAATTATTTTGAACGATTTTGTCACATTTGAAATATTCAAAAAAATATACAGTTTTTATGGATAGCCATCATATTCAAAACCTTAAACTTCAAAATTTCAAATACATCTATACATCCAGTGGAATAGTAAAGTTTTCAATTTTAATTGTATACTCCATGTCATACCAACCGGCGGTTTGCAAAAAAAATCATTTTCTATCATTATAACGAAATATGCAACAAATTTTATGTCTTCTATGTGTGCTCCCAATGTGTAGCATATGGCCCGGTAATGGAGGTATATCAACAGAAATTTTCTACGAAATCTGCTTGTTAATCAATTGCTCAACCTCTGTTTTTCAAACAGAGTACGGATAGAGGAATAAGGCTAGGACAGGACTAGTGGTTAGCTAACTGCTCTCGCTATTCCCCCTTTTTTTAAGGATTGGAGGGGTGGGAGGAACTTTTAGACATCACAAACTTCCATGCCTAAGAACAGTAGCCAATGACGTTGAACACTGCACCACGACTCGACAAATTTCATAGGAGAAGTATATTGTGAGAAATCTTGATTGTCAGATCAAGTAGAAGCAGGTAGAAATTTTTTTAAAGTCGATAATTAAAAAAGTTTTTGATATCAGTACCAACGGTTTCTAATCGTATGATGTTTTAAATTAAAGTTTATTCAAGCGAAACACTCTGTATATCAGCCAGTAAGTTTACATCAGTGGGTATTCAACATGGTTGAAATATATTTGTGTTATCTTGTCCGCGCAAGGTTCTCCTCCGTGGGTGATTTGGGTCGGCACTTATTTACGATTGTTTTTCTTCTTTATCTGTTTAAGTTTTGAAATAAACAACTACGTTGGCTGATGCAATCTTACTTAATTTAATTTACACTTTTTCATGTTATAAAACAAAAGCATTTAAATAAAAATTCACAAGTGATTTTCACCTAGCAACGGTATTTAGAAGTTCACTTCAGTTCCCTGTAAAGTTTAGTATAGAGGAGATATTTGATCATAAATTTTAACACTAAGTATTTGTCGGACACGTTGATCAGGTTGACCTGGTTGCCTCAATCAATTACTAGGCATTCTTAAAACTAAAAGTTCTTTAATAAACAGTTTTTATATTATTTTAATACCTCTAGTCCATGCAAGACTTGAGGAATTGCTCTTCTGACATTCCAAGAAAAAAATTTAAACATGCTTAACGTTGTTACACTGTGGAATAAAGCATGTAAGGCGAGTGGGAAGCCGTAACGGTTGGTGATGGTTACAATGTAGAGTAAAATAAATAATCAAAAAAAACACTATATAACGTTTATTACTGTTGTAAAAATTTTTAAGGGCCACTGTTTATATGTAAGGAACAATTACCACAGGAAAATGTAGTATTCATCTTAAAAAAATAATATATTCAGGTTTTTGTACGAGAAACTAATACAAAAATTGCCGCAGTTTTTACGTGCAGTGTCTTGAACTAGATTGATATCTTGTAATAAAGATGTTACTTTTCAAAATACAGTATGAAGGATACAGAAAAAAGCTTTTACCTAAATTGTCTATGGGCATGATTACTTGTAAGATTGTGCGTATATTTTCAAACAAATACGACCTGTAATATTATCTGTGAAGCTATTTTGAAGAAATATGATGGTTTCTTAATGTTAGAGTCAATGGACATAAAGTTGATTGACTTAACATTTTCTGTTCAAGAAATGCGCCTATCTACTGTTAAAGATAACATAATCGGGAGCCGTCTTCTGTAATCTCATAAACCGGAATGCGAAAACTTGGAAAGGATCATCTTCGAAATTCTCTTTTCTTGCGAGCAATCTTGTTAGGCATTCATGAGATTGAGAAGTGGAATTCCTTTTCAAAAATTTTCTTACGAAAGCGACAAAATTTTAAACATTAATATGCAAAAAGCATTTTTACCTTTACAAATAATGCTTTTATTTTTATGGTTGTCTCTTAAAGAGATATAAGTGTAAAACGAAGCGCTTCTACAAAATTATACATTCAAAAAATGTCAATTTATATTTTTAATAATAATTTGTTTATAATAACTTACTTAAAAACCAGTGAAATCAAGAAAATATCACTTTAAATTTTAATGTAGTCGATAATAAAATGGTTGAAAATTTTAATTATTATATTACATATAATATATTATTACTATATTTTAGAGGTGCTGTTATTCAAAACTATTCATAAAAGGATTTGTTAAACTTGCCGCATATTTAATGTGGACTTGGAAATATATAGCTACCATTATAAACAAAGACAATTGTCAGTATTTCCATTTGTTTCTTTGGCAGTATTCCGACCATGTCTCGAATATACGTATTATTTTTTACATATTTTTTTAATGTGATTGCTACTGCTTAATACCGTAGAATGTTTTCCCTAGTTTTTATTCAACATTCCTCGTAAATCTTTAGTTTAAGAGTGATAAAATACCAACCTGTTTTACTTATATACATTGTTTTCAAGATTCAATTCTATTTTTCTTTGCTAGAAGAATTTATTTTTTCTTTGTTTTCAATGTTCGCTATCTTAATTCATTTATTTTCTGCGAATAGATTTATCGCATTTGTGTGAAAACGTCACTTAAGGCAGGTAAATAAGAACTATAGTATTTGGCGGATTGAGTAAACAGTCTACATAAATTTTCTACCCAACCATCAATTTCATTTAAGATAAATCTTACATCTTATTGACATAATCTGACACTCGGTTATTCATTATTAAATCTTTTTATTTTATGTATCAAGTTAAGGTAATATAACTGAGTTTACTTTAATATTTTTGACGGATTCACTTTTAGCTTTGTGGAAAGCTTTAATATGAAATTAGTATTGATGACTTTGTTTTTTATTGGTTGCGTTAATAGGTGTGACATATGTTTAACCACTTTTATGTTTACTTGAAATTCATCAAAAAAATTTAAAAATACAAATCAAATGTTATATTTCTTTTATATTTCACTATTTTGCTTCTCTAAAAAATAGTAAGAGCAAAAATTGTAGCACTGATTCAATACTTAAATTATCTATCCAAATCAGATCATGTTTCTAATATATAAATTTCTTCTCTTACTCTCTATATTTTTCTTAAGCCACTTATATTTCTTAAACCATCTGAAAGAATAAGATAAAGATTATTGTCCAAACTCTTTTTCATTTGTGGGAGACAGCCTACTTTAAGGTAACAATATGTTTTCATGTAATCGTCTCCTCTTTGTGTATAATTACTTTGATTTCACCGTAAATTTGCTTAGAATACATAATATTTGAGGAATTTTATCGTTTCACCAATTGTATTGTTGTGTGATTTTCTAGTTATTGTTCTATATAAATCGAAAGAAGAACATCTGGCAGAACTATTTTTCACAATAAATTTCCATTAATAGAGCTCTTTCATAGTCTCAAAAACAATTCTTTAAGTATTGTATTCATGGATTTTAAGTGTTTTTTAATTACTCACTTCATGCCATATGGCTTAGCTGAGTGGGAGAATGAATAAATAATGTTCGCGAACACGGCTACCCCTTTCGCGAATCGCGCCCCTCTTCCCTTTGTACACTAAGCGTTCTGTCTTCCCAACTTAATGGCTTTCATTATCTTTCATCTCGTTCTCTTGTTTGCTACCTCGGCGTTATCGTGAACACTATCCGCTTTTTAGAGGTCGCTTTAAACCCAAAGAAACAACCGACGCGACGCCTAAGCGCCACCTGCTGGCAAAAAACTTTCCCGCTTTTCTTTGGACTCCCCGTTCAATGGCCGCAGCATTGAGGCTCACCCCACGAAAGACCCAAAGAAAAACCCCAGGCATTTGTCCTGCCGCCGTTCTCTATTCAACTCATCGGACACTAATGGCAATGAGGTTTTCGTGCTGAGGGAGGGAAAGGCTTAGGGGTACTTACAGTGATACTTCTTTCACAGTAATGGGTTATTGTCTTTTTTGTGATTACTCGGTTGTGATTCTTTTTTGCATGCTCTTTTCTTTATGAATTAAAGTGCTCTTTGCCTTGATTACACGTCACGTAATTTGTAACAGAGTTGATATAAAGTGTTTGTTTAACGAAATTTATATTGTTCTACACCTTAATATTTATCTTGTAACATAAATTTTAATAAGAGCTGCGTTCATATTATTCATTTTTTAAGCTTCGGAGCTTAATAAATACTGTTATATTACGGGACATAAAGCGGAAATTTTACTAAAAGCGTATTACCAGATTACTGAAAATTTATTGTCTGCTTAGTTATTCTTTTGAATCGTAATATTGCTTATTTGTTACGTTTGTTTTTCTACAAATATTATGAAATATTTGGCTATATTACGCATTCTTTTTGTAACAGCATGAAAAACAATATCTTTTCAGTACGTTATTTTGTTAGCGGACATAATATATTTTACTCTCACAAAAGACGCAATCTAATATCAGAACACAAAACAGATGATATAGAACAATAATTTCTCTGTTATTCGTGTGGCGGCAGCTTGGATGTCCCTTCTTGGTGACATCATGGGGTGAGTAAAATGGTGAAGAAAGGTCCGCATAATGACGCGTAGTACGGCATCCGCAATCGACCCCCTGTCCTCTTCAAATTTTGCAATATCAGCATATATTTCACGCGTTGTTCTTTACCACCATAGCACAGATTGAACGGCCGCATTTTTTAGATTTTATACAGAACATGAAATATGTCATATTTTACCATCGAAACGATTTTATTTTGATTATTTTTGACGTCAGAAGGAGATTACAAAATAAAATCAATTCCTAAACTATTTCCTTCTTTTAGTATACGAGTGCAACCATCATAATTTTTAACTCCGAACTACATTATAAACTACATCTGCTCATTTAAAATGTCTTGTGACATCTGTAATTGATAATTTATTTTTAACTGAAAATATAACCTTCACTTAACTTAGTATTACATTTCTGATTGAATATAGCATAACATTATTTGTTAATTTTATTTAAAATTTTGGGTAACATTTACATTTCAACAAATTACCTACGCAATTCTATTCTTAGAATCTACTTAAAAAAATTTACTGGCTTAGTTATTTTGTCAGACTTATTTTATTCTCTTGTTATATTATTTGACGTTATATGGTTATTGAATTTTTTTTTTGTAGAGGAATATAATATTATCGATTACATAATAAAAAGAAATATTTTTTCTCCTTTTAGTCTATCAGCATTACATGTATATATATTATAGTCCATGTCCACCAGTGACAATTCCATAATTGATGACCTTTTTTATCTTTATAATGGCTTTTTAGATTATTTTATCCAATAAACGTTTAACGGGCTATAAGCGGTTCGAGGGTGGGGACGGTAATCAAACAGATTATACCATTTGCGCTAAAAGCTTCGCTTGAGGAAAATCATAATTGATTCTAGGCGTTATTGTGAAATAATTGATTTATGTTGGATCCCTTACATTTAATATATATATTGTACTGGTTTATTAGATATTCTTTTCTTATTCACAGCATGCCACATTTAACGTAAAAAAAAACGTGAAGCTCAACACAATTTTTTATTAAATGAAATTTGCCAAGTTTTACCAAAGTCTAATTGATGATAATAATATTATATATGAAAGAATGAAGTATGATAAAATTTGATTCAACAAAAGATATAAAATATCTCTACTGTTAAAATGTATCTATAGATGAAAATATCTATGTAGACGAACTGAGAGTTGTTAAATATTTTTCGTTTTTAATAATATACTTACGTAATACGTATACTAATTGGCAAATTGACTTTAAGTTGACAATTAGATGCTTTTGAATAAGTAATAGCACTTTTTTATGTGTATAATACTTCTCTTATTTCCATAAAATATGAACTCATTGATTGACAGCATCTTATCGAAACACTTTTTGTTGACCCCTTACTATCAAAGTTGAAAAATAAACGATCATAAATGAGGTAACTCACATGTGGAATTACCCTCTTAAAGTTGCGATCTAAAAGGCTTTACAAAAAATAATCTCGAGATGACATAGTCATCATGCTAAAAAAATACACCACCACGAAGATTTTTCTTGTTATTACAGAGCATATTTCAAGAAACAATCACCATAAACCTGAAAGATATTATGGATACAGCATATTTTTTTTCTTGCAGCCGTATCCGGCTCTATTCATTCTCCAAATGTATTAAGATTGACGCCGGTGCTAAAATGTAGACGTAACGACGCGCTCATTGTTTACGGCGTCGTTCATTAACGACGTCGTTGATATAACGGCACCAAATGAAGCCTGCCTACTAGTCCAGGTGCTATTTTAACAGAATTTAAAATTCGAACAATGAAACGCTCCATCAGTCGTCATTAGAGGCCAAATAGAGAAATGCCAGTGAGTACTTAATAATGCGGTCAATAAAAATGATTTGTGCTTTAGGCGTAGATTAAATGAGAGAGATTATTTTTAGTTTCATTATGCTGATTTAACCATTGTGTTCATTTATAAAATTGTTATCATAAATCATTAATTTATGTATTTTAAAAAATACAGTGTTTGTAGAAATGTGATTTTTATGAAAAAGTGTACTTCCAGTATAATTTAAATACATCATAGTTAGCATTATCTTTTTAATATACCAATAACATTCTTCTGCTTGTTTTTAAACATGTTTCCTTTGATTTAATTGCTTAGGACGTTTGTTAAATTTTCATTAAATTCGCCAAACCAACTCCTTAATCGGAGCATATTGCCATAATAAGAAACTTCTAACTAAGACTTTGGTTTCTCACAGTTTTTCTAGCTTTGACTAATTAATTGTGCCTACGTTCTATGATTTTGCCGAACACATCAGCGTTCTTTCATGACGTCAGATCCAGTCATTAAGAGATAGTTGTGATGCAGTAATTTCCTTATAATTTTGAAAGGCAAAAGTTAGTTTCATGGTTGTTTTTCAATTTTAATGTAATTAAAATTTCATAGTCACCTTTAGTATTTTGTAATTCTTTACAAAATGAAACATAATAATCTTTCTTCGTAATACAGTTACCTTCAGTTTTTTTTAAATATACAACATCGCAACAATAGTACAACATCGTGAGATTGCATAGATTGCATAAATTGCATTTAGTCTTTCTGCATTATGCCGAATATCTCTTGTCGAATAACGAGTTCCTAACATGGATGACTATCCGTGTGACGTGTATTCCAGGCATGTGAAGCTGCCAAATTTCTTCTGGTCATCTGGTAGCGTTATAGCACGTCAAATAGTAAATAAAGTGCATTTTATATCACAAAAATCATTAGCATCAAATATAAAAAGCTTTATACATACAATAATAAGTTTTATGTCACAAAAACAAAAATCTCTAAATCTGCTATTCAATCATAATGAAATACGTATAATATTATACTCATGTATGAGAAAATAATATTAAAAAAAAAAACATTTTAAAGATGATATGAAACTTCAAGTACAATAGCTTTGTATCTACATTTATGACTACACTGATAGAATTACTTTTTTATTTGAATTAACTAATTTAGTACCTACTGTGTTTCACATGCGAGATGTTTGACAATCCAACCGGGAGTTTTTGTGGTAATGGCATTCCAATTTCAATATTAATAATTATAACGAATGTGCTAAAATTCGTCGCTTCAAATTTCATTAATTAATTCCCTGTTTTTTTTTTTACAGCAGGTGCGTTTGTGACGTCACATTTTCCATTAATTTTGCCTGGCATGCTTTGTGGTTTAGGAAAATTTAAAATTATTGCTCGTGTTTTTACAAAAAATAATAAATCAATCACTTCTTATATGGACTATTTTAGTATTTTACACTCTTGTTCCTTTAAAATATAAACCTACGTAACATTTTTGCAGTTATTATAGTAGATTTCTCTTTATACTGTACCAAATATAATTTTTTTCATCGTTTTTTTTTTCACAATTCTTCGATTTGTTGTTGTTTTAATACTTTTATTTAAGCAATACATAGCAACGATACTTCATTTTTGCAGTAAAGCACCTCGATTAAATTAGAAAGAATAATACATCAAAATATTTCTGAAAATAACTTACTTAGCAATCAATAGATTATCTGTTTAAAATTCATTACGGAAGATCACTTCATAACTACCATTCGAAAAATCAGACTTAAACTTACGATAGAGTAGGTAAGGTAGAATATAGCATAATTACATAATACCTATAATAAGTTAACGACCGAAAATAGATTTGAATATTATCGATAATATTTGAAAACCATTGTAGAAATAAATGCACCAATTAAATGCATATTCAATAGATTAATATCCTATTAGTCATGGCCTTCATGGGAGCTCACCACTCACATCAATAATTCATTTGAGAATCTGAGACATTCCAACGGAGTATAAAAGAATTATTCAAATATCAATACACCACTGTTAAACAATATTTAAGTTTAGCGTACGCATATAAATAATGAATAATTATTGGCGTGTTCCCATTTCACTCATTATTTCCGTTGGAAACCTACCGTTTATGTTTTAGTAGGTTTTACGATTAAATGTATGGAAGCAATATTTAGCCTAAATATACATTATGTTTTTGCGATATAAAAAGTCGAAAAATATTTTTCATCTCAACTAAAAATTTATTACACATGGTTAACTTAAATTGACTAATGAACTAAACCAATAATAGTTTTTGTGCGATATCATCGAAAATAGAAAGTCTATAGATTTACATGTTAATAGATTATTTACTTTTTGATAAATCACACCTCACATTATAATTATGTTTTGTTAAGTTGATAAGTTATTTAAATAGACCATATCAATTCATTTAGACAATTTTTTTTGCATCTTTTTGATTATATGATTTAAATACAATTTATCACAGTGAAATTTACAACGTTGAACACTCGGATATAAAACCGACTTTTAAATCCATGTTAATATTATTCGCTCAATTAAAAATGAACAAATAATTGTAAAAGTTTACTCTATAGATCTAATCGCAAATAGAAGAGTTACAGTAATGATAATTGAAGCTGTCCAAATCCAATTGTGAAACTCATATTTATTTATCACCTGGCAGCATACGGCAGTGCCTTGATCCACTCAAATAATAACTTTACTCCGGCATCTCTCATTACACAGCGCGATTTAGTATCAGAGACAGATTTAATACTCTCACAATGCCAACTTAAATATCCCGGCCAACTTCTCGTTCGTAATTATTTCTGAGAAGTGAAGATAATAATTAAGAAAAGGGGAGGTTTTATCCATTCGTACGGCTACGTGTGGAATAAGTGTCTAGAAACTCCACAAGTTTAAAAGTGATATCGGGACTATACATAATATTCGTCAATTTAAATTAATATATATTTATCTTTTCTTATGAATAAATTATAAGTGTATTAGCTTAAGATTAAACACCAAAAAGGTTGTATTGTATGCCGAAACATATTCGTCTCTAGACAAGAAAGGAAACTGAGTGTTATTTATTCATTCAGACTTAATTTGTATTATAGTAAGTACGTCGGATATTTTGGTAAAAATAGCATTGTATTCAGTTCCACAAGAATTTTATTTATAATTTTAAGTCTAGTTTGACATCACACAATCGTCACAACTAATTCAATGTTGGTGTGACGCCAAAAAAGGTATTAATAATATTGCATTTTCCTTGTGAAACTAAATAAATTGGTTATTTTTATCGTTAAATAATAGAGATCTATTGAGTAAATCTTTAAAAGTGTATGTATATTATTTAAATTTAATTAAAATCGTTATTAATAATGATAATTAATATCAATTCATTGGATTTATTTCAGTTTAGAATTAAATTGAAATATTTTAAAAAATAAAACACAATTGATTGTACTACTTCCACATATTTATAATGATAAGGACCGGTTTCGCTCATCACGATCATTATCAACTGATTAGTGGATAATTCTAGTGATGAGCGAAACCGGTCCTGATCATTATAAATATGTGGAAGCAGTACAAATGAATTGTGTTTTATTTTTTAAAATATAACATCTTTCCACCAAGAATTGACAGTTAACACCTTAAAAGTAATGTTGAAATTATTACCATAAACATATACCCAAAATTTGGTCGCCCTATTATGTAGCAGGTACACTTAGGGAAAACGGGGTTGTTTTATATGTAAGATATCCGAATATTAAATTCCTTTAGATGGATAACGTCAACCTGTTTTTGTGAATTAATTCTGAATAGCGGGTTGGCGTGGTTTACAACTCACGAGCGATGTTAGCGTTCAGTTTGTTTTAGTTGATTGCGCTCAACATCCCGTGAAAGCTTCCACACTGAGAGGCAAATATTTGCTACAAATTGAAACGTGTCTCATATTGTTAATATTAGTAATTAATCACTGTTAAAATTTTACTGGTGACGATAGTTTTCATTTTTCAACCAAATTTACTTTAACAATTCACTTTATTTAATTTTATAACTAATTTCGTTGATTGAATTTAATATAGTTAAGGCATTCAATTAATTTTCGATTTCATTCATATTTGTATAATTTATAATAAACAACATTGAATCAAATAAGTAATTTAGTTTTACAAAATGAGTAGTCGTATATAAATACCAAAATTCCTATAAATTATAGTAGCGCATGATCATCTCTTAATTTTTATGCAAGTATTTAAATTAGGTAAATCAAGCTTATAAACTAGGCTGACCATAAATATCGTAACTATTAATCATTGATATTATTAACAAGTGTTCTATAAACCTTTTTACCAAAATTTATGACTAAAATCAGAACAATTCCATATGTTATATATAGTAGGAACAAAAAGAATTCATTGAAAAAATGTAGCGATAAATTCATTCTTCAATTCCTGATATGGAAACAGCGTCATGACTAGTTGGACATTTTTAATTTGTTATAAATGAAAAGATATTGTTAATTTAATCTATTACATCAAATCGCAAATTTAATTGAAGTGTTATTTAAAAAAAAGGTTATGCGTCACTTCATGGTTTGATAATATTCATTGCGTAGAAGAATTTTTAAAATGAAAATGAAACGAGAATCAATAATCTTTATTATAATATACGTAGCATAAATTTTCAAAATTACGATATTTTTTCTATTCGAAAAGAAAAATGAGTAGAAAAATAAGCTGAAAATTGTTTGTTTCTGGTATGACAAAATAGAACAAAAATAAATTACTTAAAAGTTAAAGTTGAATATAAAGACCAATATTTATTATTTATCGCCACAAAGATGATGGATAACGGAGAAAATTCTCAATATACCGATGAGTAAAATAAATTATAATACATGATGAATAATTATGGTGACGTATTATATTTCGTATGTAATAAATACAACGCTAGAACCGAAATTTGCAACGAATTATACTGAATAATTAAAAGTATAAAACAATTTTACAATGCTGACAAAATGTTTTGAACATTTTTGATAGTGAAATACATAAAAAAATAAAACCGAAATTTGACTGAAATTAAACTGAAAACATGAGGATTTATCCCTCAATTAGACTAATTAATCACTTTCAACTTGACACGTAAAATGAAAAATGGTGTCATTACAGAAAAAATGTTCGGGTGATCAGAAAAATCGACACAAATTTATTGTTTCATTATAAAACGGTATGTTCGAAAAAGCAGATAATATGAGAAGATTTTTTATCACTCTGACACTAATGATTTCATAATTAATTAAACGTTTACATACGATTTATAAAAAATAAACGAATTATCCCAAAGCCTATTACAAATATCAAGATAAATAAAAATGAAGTATAATTGTATAGATGAATTGACATATACAGTGTTCTTTTTGTGGAGCTATTAAATTTTTTTAAATACAATTTTAAATAAGAAAATTGAATAAAAAAAAGATATTGAACAAACTAATGCTGTTACAGCCAGTCAAAATCTTAGATAGGGAGTTTTTTATTATTTAAGGAAGAATTGTATTTTTTAAACCCTATGAGGATTAATGTCTTTATCAAATTCTTTCCAAAGGCCTAAATTATTCGAGAAATTTAAGATTGCCGTTCAGTAATGACTTTTTTTAATCAACTAAACTTTTTAGTAAAAACGTGACGGGCAGTTATTTTTCGTTCAAAAATGTAATTAAAACATTTTAGCATCTGACTTTTTATTTCTTATAGTATTAAGTGGCACTTTTTTGTTACGAAATTTATGTATTATATGATACAACCATTCTTAAGAAGAAACATTAAAATAAAAGTACTCTGAGAAATTCTATTGAGCTTGATTTTCAATATATTTGAGAAAGATTTATTCTTACTAACTTATTTAATTTATCATCAGCACAAATATACCTTGGCTGATTTGAAAAAGTTTTTTATTTCCAACTGCCGACTACAGAATTGAATACAAATTTAATTTATTCCATATTATATAGAAGATAATTTTTTCTTGAATTTGAAAGTGATGCTTTTATCATCGTTCTATACTTTATTAAATTAAACAATGTACGATTATATGAAACTGTGTATTACAATACAATTTTTATATATTGTCATCATTTCTTAGAGATATTATGTAGGTTTCGTAAATCGAAATTTTTTTATTGCATAATGAAAACTTGAATTATTTCGGATTTGAAAATAACGAAAAATTTTAGGAATTCATTTAAAGATTTTTTCAATCAAATATTCTTTTTACATTGATTTGCTAGAAATAATTTAAATATTCATTATGTTTTATAATAGAAGTTTATCAAAATACTGCTGCAATCTCGCTATGTCTTTTCTATTCCATCCAGCACTGTAGTTATTCACCATCTCGTATACTTTTTAATATCGTACGTTTCTTGTCGTTCGAAGTTTTTCAGTTTCTCCTGGTATCCAAAACCAATACATACTTTGTTAATCGACCCGTTTTCATTGTGACGATTCTTGCTTTGAAAATATTTTAGTAAAAATACAAATAATTATTTCAGTATGCTGATATAAGTATACTGAGTGTAACTATAAGATAAATATTATAACTTTATATTCCATTTAAAATACAACTTGATTTTCAGAGATGTATCTTCGAAACTGCTGACAATCTGGAAAGCTTAAACCTTTTTAATCGTTAATATGATAATATTATAACTACTACGCCATATTCAACAAAAATATATTATGTCAATGACAGTACATAATTTTAATAGATTGCTGGTGATTTAAATTTTTAATTCCGTTTATATGTGAATAATATGTAAACAACTATTTTATTTAATCATCTGTCAATGCTCCTTAATGGATTATAAAAATAAAATAAAATATTCCAATAGGTTTCCTTTATTATTTTGGTTAACCGCTAATGCGTTTTATAAACAATCACATTGTATAGCAATGTTTGTGGGTTTCTAAATGAAGAGCGGTTAATGTTGTCTGTTGAATGTGATAATGTGAATTTGTGTGACATAGATGCGAAGCGTAATCATGTTTTGTATAATCGCCCTAAATCGGATTGTAATGGGATATAACGTGGATGAGTGAATTTCTATTGCGATGGTTTTGTTTAATTCAAATTAGCGAAAATTTCGCGGAAAATTTTCAGGATAAAGGTCCGACAAAATCACGCTTAACTCCCATTTAACCTTTCATCTAGATTTTTTTAATATTTTCGGTTACTAATATTTATGTTCCGCCATTTTTCATAATTATTTTTAAATTTTCAAGATTCTGATCACTCTAATTATTTTCTAATATTTTTCATTGTAGTTGTTTTATTTATACACCGAGACAATACATCTCTAAAAAATATAAGAATTGTATGGTGCGTCGAGATTCTGTAATACAATAAAAATATGTCGTATTCAATATGTATTCATTAGAATAAAATACGTTTTAAAATAGTTTTCTCACTCTTTTCATTATTTAATGTGATCAGCCCTAGCTTCTTTTAGCGAGTGAGCACTTTCAAATTATTACAAATTTCATTTGAAATTTGATGTTCACTTGCTAAGAGAAACTTATGATAAATATGTAATACACATTTTGGTTATTACTTATATAAATAAAATGTAATCTCTTTTAATGTTTTTATTATTATTAGTAAGCCCTCTACCTATTTGGAATATAATGACTCTATGTGGAGCATATTTATCCCAATGGCAGTTGTTTTATAAAAACTGCTTGTAATTATTTATTTACTTTAAAGTACAAAATATTTATTTTTTTCCTGATGTAATCTTATATTTTTTTTATTTCAAACCGTTTACCTTATAAAAGCATAATTGTATAATCAATAATCAAAACTATGGCAAAACTCAAATATGGCTCAAATAAAAAAAGAATAATGAAAACGTCACAGACATCCATACCCTTGGACACAAAATTATAAATGTATAAAAAAAACAATATTTTAATTAGCAGGAAAATTTAAACATTGAACACACGATTGCAGGAACAGCTCTCTATATGTTGAAATATAATAAAGTCACTAAAAATTATAATTATGAAGTCTAATAAATGATTTCTCGATTATAAGATTAAATACTCCATCATTAATCAAGTGCCGTTGTTTATTAATTGATATTATATTTATTTCAGAGCTTTCTGATCCGTGTCGAGACACGGAGTGCCCGTGGGGAGCGCAGTGTTTGATAGAGGGTGGCCGCGCGACTTGCAGGTGCCCAAAATGTACTTCTCGAGCGCTCGGTCCGGCGTGTGGCAGTGACTCGCGCGAGTACGCCGGTGCATGCGAGCTGGCGAGGGTTGCGTGCGAGCAACAACTCAACGTAACGCTCGTCTATCATGGAAAATGCGGTGAGTCAAATTATATGTTTTTGCACTAAGTACTGTTGAATATAAAGTGAATTAGATGCAGTTGTTACAGGTTTTCTGGGTAGGGTTACTAAATATGCTGTTAAGAATCAGACTTTCGTGATGTACAATTTACGTATTTACAAAACTCCTTGGTAGTTATAGGCCATATAAGCATTTCCGTATAAGCGTTCAAAATTGAATTATTGTATTTTATATTTACAATAGAAGTTCTTGCTGTATTCAAATAAACGTATCGATTAAAATAATAGTATCGTAATATAAAAAATATCAAAGTATTTAGTTCCACAATTATATTGTATTATAGTTTATACCATCGCGCCATAGTCATAACTTAAGTCAGAATATTAAATTATAACAACATAAAAAATCATTGTTTTACTTTATTGTTATGGATTTTGTCCAAGTTAATTATAATTCAAATAATTATAACAATTATGCAAAGTTTATTAAACGTTTTGATGCATTTCGGCATCACCAGAACAAAGATTCAACGGATATTTGTTCTTTACTTAGAATGGACGCACAATTAACATTAGTATCTCTAATATCTTGTAATAATTGCCAACTCTTATTAAAATAGTGGGAATATCATTTATATCAATCGTATAATTTAAGACATCGACTGAGGGTGCTTGATGGAATTTCAATATCAAATTTGGATTATTGAGATTTTGTACACTTCCATGCATTTTGTCACTAACGACCCGGTCAGTTCGTGTGCTCGAATGCCTGAAGATGCCGAAAGGCGAAACCCGGGTCGTTAGTGACAAAATGCTTGGAAGTGTACAAAATCTCAATAATCCAAATTTTATATCAATCGTATCACAATTAAAATGTTTTGAATGAAAAAAATAGATTCACTCATATTACTCTTTTCTGTGCCTTATGAGAAATAGGAGATATAACGACTGACTTTAAACTTATTCATACTCTTAGCAAGTATTAAAAAAATATGAATTGATGTATAATATTTTACAGTAAAAACTCTATCTTCAATAAATCAAAAATCATTAGTATTCATAATAATTAGGTAAAATGATAAATTATAGATGAATTTTGATTAAATTGAGTGGAACAACAATTCTATCAATATGAAAGTTACATTTTTCAAAAAAACATATTATGCTTTATTCCAGGCTCTAACTTTAATCATGGAATAATATTTAAAACATACTGTAATTATTGTGTTTAACTTCATTAGTGATATTTTGTCATTTAAAATACAGTTAGATTCTCTCAGTATCATTTCAATTTTTTATCACAGTTTTAAAATCCGACTGAATAAGGGAGCACTTACTGCATTGAAATTATACATTCATGTAGATCCTTTCCGCTTTTGGCCTAGGGATCATTATTGAGGCATGCAGCGTCGTAAAAATTTAATCAATTGCTCGCATTTTAACGGTTCATTTATTTGCAAAAGGACCCTCCTCGACGGTGTAGGGAGAAAGAGAGAGAAAAGCTTTACTAGAGTATTTTGAGGTAATTAGGTAGAGTGTTTTCTATACCCCGTCGTCTTATTTATGCATACACTCCGCGCCGGATGGGACTTGAGGCGTGTTTTTATTGGCCACTTATTCTCGAGTATCAGAAGAAGTTTATTTAAAGAGTACATGATTGCCGCGGAACCGGCAAAAAATATTCGGGATTTTTATTCAGATTGGCCAATTTGCTTAAGCGCCCGTCAAATGCTCACTAATAACGTCATTTGCAATGACACAGTTGCGTGATATGGAAATATTTTCATAAACATTATGATTTTATTTTACAAAAATATATACACAGAATGTTTTACATTTAATCGCAAAGAAGAGCGGATATCTTTATAACTATTTTGAAAATAATTTCTAAATTGCGTTATTGCGCTTGAATTGGCAATATCTTAAAAGTATCAAACTATCCAATATTACATATTGATACCATAAACCTCATTCAGATCTGCGCTTCTATATAATTTTAATTTAAAGATTAAAAATAAGTGTTCTTTTACGTACTGTATTAAAACATAATTAATAAAAACTATAAAATCGCTTTAATATGGACACATTGTAGATCAACAAAAATATCCACCATTTTACGTCTTAATTGACTTTTTACTTGGCTTTGTTCTTTATTTAATTTTTGACAGTAAAGAATTACCTCTTAAGTGAATCTGTCGAGGTTTATCTGTACTTTACTACGGATAATAATAAAATAATAAAGACGAATATCATGTATCTGATACATTAAAAAAAAAATTTCAGTTTTTTATCATTTGTTTAAATATTTGTATAAATTTTGAATATTATATTAATTATCACTATTTTTTTGTTACATCATAATATTTAAATATCTTCATTCGTAAAATTATTACTTAATGGAATATAATTCTAATATTTTCAACTAAATGTGATGTTTTTATATTTTATATGTCTCTTAGCTATTTGTTCGATCGATAAAAAATTATCGTTATGCTCAAAAGATTTATTGAATTATATAATGCGAAAGCTGAGTCAACAAAAAAACACAAAAAAAGTCGAACTTTACATAAATAGCTTTGTTATGTTTTAATTTTTATCAATTGATGAGAGAAACCGGTCCTGATCATTATAAACATGTGAATGTAGTAAGAACAAATTGTGTTTTATTTTTAAATATATTGTCTTTCCACCAAGAATCGACAGTTAACAACTTAAAAGTGATTAATGATAATTAATAATGCTTCATTTTTCATAAAAAAATGACTTTTACAGAAATATTATTTTTAACTTAAATTGTCTAGGTTATGTAATGTTCATGAGCAAATAAGCATCCAAAAATATATTAAAATAAAATTTTCTTACCATATTTTACTAATTTATGTGCACTAACGTTTACATTTAAGTGCCATTCTTATGGATCGTAAAGATAAAATTTATACTGTTTTATTTACCATCAAACACGAGCGTTTCTGGTAATAAATTTTCCGTTGTGCCTTTCATAAAGTTGCTTTCCTTTCAATAATGATTTCCCCACGTAGTGTATTAAAAATTTAAATATTTATTTAAGAATGATAACGGTGACATGTCAGTACTTGTAATAAGTTAAAGAATATTTTTTACTTTTTTCAATAACTTTTTCCACTCGATTTACGCAAACTGATTGTTTATTTAAGATTATTTTTCTTTGATCGCGTAATGGATATAGTATATTTGTAATTTTTTTTATATAAAATTATATGCCACTTCAGTAGATATGGTATTTTATCATACAATAAACGTTTGCGGAGCCAAAATGTAGTGGTATCTAATGCTGCATTTTATTTAAATCATTCATACTTTTGATTAAAATATTAATTATAAAAATTTAAATAGTCTTAACTGTTTTCTGTTCAGCTATGAGATGTTCTTAAGGAGCATCAAACAGCAGCACATAGTATGGTTATTACTGATGTTGAAATGCGAAATGCATAAACGATTCGATCCTTCTTCTAAGGGCAATTAATCTATTCCACCATTTTATCCATTTTGTGTCGCTGTTACTCTGCGCAAAACAACCTGTAAAAAGGATTTGAAGTTCTAGCAGGTGGTGGTGGTTGCAAGGTTACGAATACCTAAGAGGATGTTGTAATATCAATACATGCATGCACAAAATCCATAAATGGTAAAAAGAAAAAATTTCCTAGGTATAATATTTTTGTTTCGAAATACGTATACCACAAAATTTCGATTATAATTACATACGACACATTTTGATAACAATTTAAAATATATTTAAGCTGAGCTGAGCTTCGATTATTTTTTTAATTTGCTTAAAGTCCAATTATATTTTTCTATACCCACTACAAAACAATCACTTTGTCTGAGCCTATGTACAATCAAAAATTCCAGTCATGTTATAGGCAAAGTTCCCAGGGGATAGATTTTAACTTAAAAATTGTTCGAATAATGAAATCCCTTCCTTTGGCCGGCTACCGGTAGAAGTCAATCGACTAAAATTCCCAAGAGAACCATAAAATTGATGGAGGTCCTTTTAGAAAAATCCCTTTTTGATATCAACGTGACACTGCCAGTGCGGGGATTATGTGCCCTATACCTACCAGATATTAAATAAAGTGGTGTAGAGGTTGAATATTGATTGAATTCTTTATGATCGAGACGGAATTTCGGGAGCTCAGTATGATTGATTGCTAGTCTTCTTTGAGCGTCGGGAGATTCAAAAGAAATTTGATGCTTTCAAAGACTGTTTAATTACCTTTTTGAGTAACAGCATTTGAATATCTATAAAATACTGGAACAATAGTTCATCGTTACAGAAAATATGTATCGTATATTATTTGTTTTTGATGCTTATTTATTACACATTATTCGTAAATAATTTTTGTTTTCATAGATGTAAAAGTTGTTGATGCAAAACTCATAAATCTCTCATCTCACTTTTAAGGTGTTAACTGTCAATTCTTGGTGGAAAGACATTATATTTTAAAAAATAAAACACGATTCATTAGTACTTGATAATGCTCGTGATGATGTTCGTGATGATCGAAACTGGTCCTGATCATTATAAATATGTGGAAGTAGTACAAATGAATTGTTTTTATTTTTTTAAATCTCTCTTCTATTTTTGACACACTTCATTTAAAATTAATCATTCTGTATAATAAAATTAAAGTTAATAAACAACATTTTTTTATCACGTTGTATTTAAAAACAATAAGAGCATACATTATTATGGAAGTTTTAGATACAAAAATTGTTTTTATTGACTTATATACTATGATAAGACATATTCTAAACATATAACTTTATAGTTTGAAATAATTTCAGGTAATAATATAATCTGCGAAAAGCAAAGAAGATCATCGGTGAAATAAAAACATAGAAAAGCTTCGTTCTATTTTCCGGTAAAAATTTGATTCTGTCCCACTAGCAGATTTCACACTCGATTAATCTAACCCTTTTTGGAATTTGTCATGAAAATGTCGCATTATTGTAATTTTTCATCTTTCCTCATAACACTGGCTACATTTACTACTGCTGAATCCCTATTTTTGACAAACCGAAAAGCTCTTTTCTGTGCGAATGTATCATTTTCTTTTTTGACCGTATAACCTTTGTGAAGCTTTTGGATCCTTATCGAATAAAATCCAGAGCGGTTGTGAATCTCCACAGATTTTGCCACTCGATTGTTGGATAAAGTTGCAAAAAGAATTGCAGGTTATATTTTCCCAATTCGTGTTAATACTCGAGGGGAAAAGTTTACTCTCTTGGCGTGATCGAAAATGTTTTGAATAAAAAAAACCTCTTTTCATAAACAATGAGCTTTTCATTTTATTTCTGAGGTGTTGAGCGATGAAAGTTTTCCTGAAAACATGTGATTATTTGAAAGAGGCTATAATATATTTGAATTGAAAATCTAATAAGGAATTGCTTTCATAGCACCTTATTTTTACAATTTAACTTTTCAATATCATAGATTCTCTATTGCATACGTTTTACTGTACTGCTTTACAATACATACTGGTATTTTTTCAACGATGTCCGCTTCTTATGTGGAGCATTTTACTGTCTGTTATTAGTCGTTCGACTTCTTTTTTCTATCTCACTACGCCCCGTTTCTAAGGTCAGATGGGTGAAAGTTAATCTCGATATCACAGAAAATTCTACCGTTAAACACAAATCTATTGAACGATTGAAAAATCCAGTTACATATAAAAAAGTTTTTCTTCGTGAGCCCAATGCCCTTTCTAAAATGCGAGCGTGCACGGCCGCGCAGCAATTTTAGAATCCCCACGCACTCATTCCGGATTGGCGCGCACTCCAATACAAACTATTCTAAAAATTATTTTCTGTAAAAATACACATATCTATTCAAAAGTATTTCACTTAAAATAATTTAAATAAAAACTGTACTGATGTTTTTTTTTTAAATAGGTATCTAATAGCTTAAATTAATAACAAATAATGCTTTTAATTATGTAAATCAAAATCAAAAACATTAATTTGCATAAAAAATATTCAATTTAATTTAAGACATCGAGTGAGGGTGCTTGATGGAATTTCAATATCAAATTTGGATGATTGAGATTTTGTACACTTCCATGTATTTTGTCACTAACGACCCGGGTTTCGCCTTTCGGCATCTTCAGGCATTCGTGCGCTCGAATGCCTGAAGATGCCGAAATTCGAAACCCGTATCATTGGTGACAAAATACATGGAAGTGTACAAAATCTCAATAATTCAAATTTAAAAAAAATTCTAGTATGATATTTAATGACAGAAAAGTTTAAGTTATGCCCCGTATTAGTTGGTTTGGCCTGTTCAAAAAGATGCCATTTGGATCGCTTCAGTTAGAGTTTGATCATTTAAGCGGGAGTATACTACAAAAAAATTATTTAATACCCTCATTCATTTTTTAAACTAATCCTGGGAGAGTGAGGAATCCATTTTCATAGCCTCATACCATATCATTCGATTAATGTGTCAATCTTGATAACTGCTATAATTTTACAACAACGTGCAACTGTTTTCATGTCAAATATTTTTCACCGGCGTACTCGTAGAAACACTAGTATTTTATTATGTTTATATTTTATTACCCCTCAATAAACATCCATACCTCCCATAAAACTGGATGTGAATAACTACAATCACCAACTATAAACGCGTTAAAAACTTTACTAATTCACAAAAATAATATCACGAAATCCAGTTTATTATAAGTCCTTATAAGCAATTAGTTTCATGAATACCATTTGTCCAACCAGAACTTGGTTATAAACGTGCCTTGATTAGGGTTTTGCAAAATTAGATCACCGCTTCGCTCGCTTGGCAGGTGTCCACCCCCACAGCTTCCTTTTAGTTCATACAGAAGCTTTTCATACCTCTTTCATGGAATTCAACGTTGCATCTAAGCCCACAACACAATAATTTGATTTAATATAAATTTCTTCTTATAAAATTAAAACGAGTTATACAGTGAAAAATAAAACCGAGGCAACGCGTGTCCCGAAAAGAGCATTAAATCATTACTTAACAAAACATTTCATAACAACCAAAAATTATCAGGTGGCAGTGTCACTTGTCAAATTCTTTGATGTGGATTGATTTTGCAACATAAAATATTTTGATTATAATCATATTTGACTTTAGTAATCAGCATTTACGTTTAGTTTGACAATAGATAATACACTTTAGGCGGAAAATAATTTTGAAAATATTTAGTAATGCATTTTTGTCTGTAATGTGTGTTTTATTGGCCGTATATAAGATTCGATTAGAAATAAAAGGGTGGTGCTAGGGCATGACTGCTAGTTTTCTTATCATTATCCCTTTTATTATACAGTAAATGACCCGTATTGATCATGTTAAATCAATTAAAGTTATTGCTTGGTATTGTTAGATATTTTTTTGATATTCTGCATTTCACTTTATCACTATTTTTTCTGTAAACTATTCATAGCGAAAATTTAAATGGCTGTTACGAAAATCACCATAACATACAAGTCTTAGAAGAATAAATTTATTATGTTTTATAGGATACCGCAACCTAAAAATTAATGTTTCCATGCCTTTTTTATTTTAGCAAATAAAGCAACATTAACTCATTTAACCAAAATTATTTTGAATGAGTTAATATTTACGTTACATTATTTTTTTCTGAACTAACAAAAAAAGTCTACAGGGACATTAAAATGTCTAATTGATTTAGTGATATTAATTACGTACTTTGGAATTGAATTTCTCAGTATGGCATTCTAAGAAATGATATATTTTAAAAATACTTTAACTTCAAAACAACCTTTAATTATCTTTTGTATTGAGTTTCCGGAAATCCTCGCGTTGGCTTTTAAAGCCTCGTCAAAAATTCACCTTTCATTTATCGATTAGCCGAATCGCGTCTCAATTTACACATTTACAGAAGTATATCAACATTTAGGTAAGTTTTAACCAACTAGCAATCGAGTGTATTGACTAAAACCTCATTTTAATGGATAATCTTAATTTGAGCAATTCAAATTTGATATTGAAATTCCATCAAGCAACCCCAGTCGATATCATAAATAAAAACCTATTTGTTTATTCTGAAATGCAGTTGACATCAATAACTATATCTGAATTATTGGTTCAAATTGAAGTTGACTTGGTTTTATATTTCGTTAAACATATTAAAATGATTTAAATTTTGAACATGAATATCAAAAAAAATACTAAATAGCTATATTAGCCTTAACCAAATTAAATTTTAAATACGGAACCTATGTCAAAGTGAGAACATTTTTATAACTTCATATGGTGGGTGTACCGTACGAAAGTTTCAAATTGAATTGCACCTAGCACGCAATCAAAACAACCTCTCGAGAGTTAAAATCTAAAAATGGTTTGATATAGCTACTACACTAACTAATCAGGACAGCATTATGTTCATGCTAAATGACACAAATTTAAGATTCAAAGATTTTCACAACAATAGTTAGTAAGCTATGATCATAATTTTTTATTTTTAGAATATGTTCGATAACGTTTTCCCTATTTAAAGTATCGTCTATTCAGTTCTAAGCAACCTTAAACGGCAATTTTTAGAAATATGTACGTTTTTTTCCACCAGTCGATTCCCTATGAAATTTACTATATTTCGGTATGATATTAAATGCAAAATATGCAGTATTTTCTTTGTTTTTTGATAAATATTTTTTTATTCGATAAAAATTTTAAACATCAAAAATTCTACAATCAAAAGAATCCTTAATTTCTAAGATAGTCTTGAAATGAAACAATAGCTCAAATTCTTTACTTCTTAAAAATCCTAAGCTCCTAGGATTGTTCAATATAACAGAATTAAAATATAATTATAGGTCCGTATTTTTTTAATCTGGCGCTCTTTCGCGTTCTATGGTTTAGTGATTAGGGTAGCTTAGAATTGAATAGTCGATATAATAGTGATAAGAATTCAGTAAAACAATTTCTTGAAGTATATTTTTCAATCATCAAAATTGATATTTCATGCTTCAATAGTAAATAGCTTTTACATAATGTTCGTGAACAATCAAACACGTTTATCACAAAGGCAACTTGGGAAGCCTACAAAGAGGTATTGATTATTTAAAATCCATCCATTAGCGGTGACGATAATAAAGTTTCATTGTAAACATTTTATGGCTGATTACTTCTTAATAGATTAAAAAATACCAATCTATATAAAGTATTCAGTCGTCCAATATGTAAATTTAAGTAGAAATGTTTCTACTTATACCACAATAATAAGTGGTAACACTCTCGGCTTCCGTACTGAGCCCTGTGTCCGAATTTATTGCTGACTTTTTGCATATGAGTTTGAATTGTAAAACATATTCCTTTTCAAGAGCACGGGTGTCTGAGATATTTTCAATCGTTACCCTGCCTATTATTTAAAAATTGGAAAGAAGAAGTTGTGTATCGTTCATTCTTCATGACCTGATTTTGTCATTATTACTTTCTCTAAAAATGTATATTGGCGACACATCAATACTTAATAATTATTCTTATTGAAACAACAGTTTTTAACTTTAACATGACATAGTAATTAGGGCTTCCAACCCGGTTTAAACCGAAACCGGTTAACCGGTTTATCGCGTGTTTTGAAAAAAACCGAAACCCGGTTTATTTCACGCGGTTAACCGGGTTTTTAAAAATATTTTCAAAAATTATTTTATTTATATTATTTTTAAAATGTAACGCCTTTAAGAGGAAAAAAATGTACATATTGTTGAATAATCGCCTCTATCACAAAGGTGTCGAAATTATGGCAGAAATATTTTATACAATAAAGAATTACACGGCATCATCAAAAGACACATGCATTATTTACGCTTAAAAGCATGATTTTCATATTTTAAATAAAAAAATATGTTCATATGCAATGAATAGGTGAGGTTATAGGAAAAATATTAAAAATATAGTTTTTTGATATATTTTCACCCAAAAACACTTTGTACTTTATAAACGCCATCGTGTATTAGCGACATAAAATATGATACTTACACAGTACTTTTAGGATATTATAATTATAATAAAATTAAATGATGTTAAAATTTTATAACTGTTAAGTGCTAGTTTTATGTTTACCTTGTATAAAATAATAAAAATAAATATTTCATATCTTCCAATATAAAAATCCATTGAGTCGACTGCTCCTATATGCTGATCATACTCTTTAATAATAAATTTAATGATTGATTAGCATTTACTTTCTAGAAATTCTTTATGAAGAAGTGAAAAATAGCAAAATATTTAGTTCAATATATATTTTACTATGTCTGCTCCAACGTGGAGCATATATCTTCTTAATGGAGGTTTCTCAACTGAATTTTTCTACGAAAACTGCTTGTTACTCAGTTGCTCAACCTATTTTTCTTCGAAGAGAGTAGGGATAGAAGGATAGGGCTAAGACAGGACTAGTGGTTAGCTAATCTCTCTCGTTTCGTTCCATTTTTTTGGATCCGTTGGGTGGTAAGGAGTTCCAGACATTACAAAAATTCATGCTTAAGAACATAAATCTATTAATCAATTGAAAAATCAATTTATGAAATTGTCCGCACCGCGACTTGAACCCGAGACATCCGTAACCGTATCCAACAACATTAAGGACTGAACCACAAAGCCGATTATATTTGTAACCTACAATCGTAGTAAATATTTCATGTCTAGGCGTGCATATTATTTTATGGATATTTCCGTTACTTGCTTGTTGGAATAAAATTCTATTCTTCCGCCGCTTTTAAGTGATACTTTTAAAGGTATATTGTTTATATGTGACGTTGTACTAAAGTATGTTTAAAAACCTAAAGCGGCTAATTTTTTATGTAGCTAGTAATACTTGAGAAAGTTTTGTTTCAAGAATAAGCAATAGAAAGCTGTGTAATAAAACTCTATTTTACTTTACCCTAATTAGTCGTCAGGTCATACAATATATCCATTCGCAAATTTATGTTTTTGATAAAATATACCGTCATAAAAAATATGACATCCATAAATAATAATAAATATTTGAGCGGCAAGTTGTTATAGCACCACTAACTTAACCTAACCAGATGTTTTCTCGACCGTAGGACCCACATTTTGATTGTTATTATATTCTTTTGCTGACGTTTTGACAAAACACCTTTTTTCCAAAGCATAGATACTGATGGTCAAATAAAGAAATTATCAACTGTGTGTATTACTAAATTATAAATCTATATAATCTGATTTCCGACCATTAGAACTTGTAAAAAAATTTGTGAAATTGATCTAGGTAAATATTTCAACTACGAAAGAAATTTTGATTTTTTTATACTATCAATTCGAAAGAATTGAAAGTTTTCTCAGTAATGAGATACAAACACGGTGATTATTGGAACGAAGAGATTTGATAAGCCCGTGATCTTAGTTGAAATATTTGTACAACAGAACTGTACCAAAAACTGTCATAAAACTTACTAAATTATATTTACATTAAGCTTTTATAGGTTCGTCTGCAAAAATTATTACGAAAAAACTTTACCCAAAACATATTATATAATTATAATCGATGGAATACCGGAGTCATTAATATTGAGACCAATACAATAAATGAAATGCGTAAGAGCATATCAATTGTTCTGATTGTTAATCCAAAATCACAACGACACACGGGAATTGATTAAAGATTTCAAAATTCTAGAATGAACTGTAAACACTTTAAATATTAAATAAATTTTCATGTTTTATTTTAATAAATATACAAATTTTTAAACTTTTTTTTATCATTCAAACTATACTTGAGTTTTCTGGTTTATTCTAGACGTAATTGATAATTCTATCATTAAATATTCGTAAATAATATTTTTGTTCATATGTACATATTTATAATAGTTATTATTCATTCTATTTTGATTAAATATTTTCGTCTATTTGATTTTATTTCTGCTCCGTGTGTATAACTACATTTTTTTTGTTGTAAAAGATATAGTATGTTTTGCTATTGTTGTCGGCGTCCGTGGCGCAGTTGGTTTCGTCGCTGGCTACGGTTACGGATGTCTCGGGTTCGATTCCCGGTGCGGACGGTTTTCATAGATTGATCTTTCAATCGATTTATGGATTTCTGTTCGTAGTCTGAGTGCTCCCTCCCACCAATCCCATCCTCCCGGGGCGTAACGAGAGCGATTAGCTAACCATTAGTCCTGTCATAGCTCTATCCTTCTGTCCCTACTCTCTTCGAAAAAGAAAAAGAGAGGTTGAGCAACTGAGTGACAAGCAGTTCTCGTAGAAAAAATTCTGTCAAGATACCTCCATTCGGAGACCATATGCTCCACATTGGGAGCGGACATGGAAAAAAAAAATGTTTATAATTTCTCCAGTTTCTGTCCTAATATTTTTTAAACACATTCAAATAGTAATCTTTTTTACGAATTTTATTATTAACCACTTTTGTTTTAATTTTGTGTATTTAAAAAAATATATATTATGAAAGTTTTTTATTATTTTATTATTTAAGTTTAAGTTTTATTATTGAAATTGAAATTTTGTTATAACTCTTTGTTTCAATTTGGTGTAGTTAAAAAAAATATTTTTATATGATTTTTTTTGAAAATAATGAACTGAGGTATTTCGGTTTAAACCGGTTAACCGGTTTCTTTGTCAAAAAAACACCGAAAACCGGTTAGTTAAAATCTCCGGTTAATTGGAAGCCCTAATAGTAATTATCAAAATATAACAGCACTCTCGTTTACCAATCCCTCCATTGAATCAAAGAATCATAGCTGGTTTCCTTCATCGTAAATATTTCCAATTGATGAGAGGCTGCTCGCTATGAACGAAACCGGTCACTATTATTACTGTCATTGTTCATAATAACATCATTCCATTAATTTCGCTATCAAGAGTTCCTTGAGACATAAGATTTGTGATACTAATAAGAGCTGATAATAAAATCATATATGTAGAAAACATACACCATAAAATATATTATTTGCTTCGCTCTAATGCAAATATAATAAATTTAATAGAAACGCTGGCATTGAAAATAATAAAAACAAAACAACCAAAAAACTCATATGGTGAAGGTTTTTTGTAGGTATTCAAAAATAATAAATAGCAATGGCAACTATAAAACCTTACGTCTTTGTTTTAAGACCATCTGTAAAAAGTAATGCCCTCATTTATACCAGCTTCATTTTAACTATGTCCAGGTTAACGGAGCTCTCAATGTTTTTTCTTGTAAGGACAGACCTTTGAATATTTTTTTTTTCGTACTAACAATGTAAAACAAAAACTTTACATGCAACAGACCATCAAATGTTTCAATTAACTTTATTACATTAATTATATTTAAGTAAACGACAGTTTTTTCAGCGAATTAACATGTTGTTCATGTAGTGTAATAAGTAACTATTATATTTGTAATTGAACTTTTACGTAATATAACTCACTTCAAAATGATTTTAACGTAAAAACAATTTTTTTGTTAATAACATTTTTATCAATATATTCAATTCGAGCAAAGCGAATAATTGAAAAAATATTATAGTAGATCCAAATATAATAACGACCGGGGTAAAAATTCATCATAGTTTTTTATTTAATTTAAATATTTTAGACGTCATATAGAAATTATCATATCCATAATTTGCTATCGTGGCGTAGATTATTTAACGCATAATGTACAGATAAATGATACATAAAAAATAGCTAGATATCAAAAATGATAACAGTATGTAACCAGTGGTTCCCAAAGTGATTCCTACGAATCCCCAGGGGGTCCTTGTGACCACTGAGGGGGTCTGTGGGAAATTAAAAATAATTTGAACAACGTCGGAGGGTCTGCGAAACGTTGAATATAAAAAATATTTGTGACACATTTTCATTTTTATGATAGTTGAAATAAATAGCAATTAATAAATTGGTAACGATTTGTTGGGTGTTGGACTCTTTTGCAAGCAGACCCACAAACTCAGATGAATCAATAATAATACAGGAACATTTTATTGTATTATTCACAAATGAGGAGCGGAAACCAATGTTAGAACAAAGATACCACAAATCCTGGTTACAAAAACATACACCAATTTTATATCCTGCATTATACTGTACAGAAGCTATTTATTCTTCTCCCATCTTCCTATTTAGTAGTAGAACATGGATTTATTGCAGTTATGAACCTCATTATACTTAAAATATCAAAATGTTACATTTATGTTTTATTTTTAACCATTTACCATTCACCATTTACCATTCAAGACTGATGTCTTGTTTTGATAAACTATTTTTTAATTTTTTTCTATTATGCAGCTATGAAGAGTTATTTTACTTGGGGGTCCATGGGCATAATAAGTTTGGGAACCACTGATGTAAACAAATATAAATAATTATTAATTTAACATAATTTTACAATTATTGTTTTAGTAAATAATTTTATATATGTAACGTCAATAAAATAAACATGAATATTGTAAATAAGGATTTATATACAGAATACAATAAAGGTGGAAATTGAAATAAGCAATTAATCCTTGATGTGTCACAAGGTGCAATATAGGGAGCGGATATGGTCATAGAAGGAGAAGAAAAAAACATGTTTATTGTCTCTTTACTTGGCCGCCGCTGAATTTAGAACTAGAATTTTCAGTGTAGAATAAATTTCCCCAATTTCCATTAAATATCTTTCGAAAATCCATGTCTACTTTTAATAACCGTCGCTAAAATATAGTTTTGGAGTTTATTGAAATTTCGTTGAAGTTTATTAATTTGTTAATTTGGAGTTTATTGAAAGTTGAGTATGGCAACATTCCTAACGCAACGGTGCCGCCCTCACTAGCGGACAAGTTAAATTGGTACATCTATAGATACAAATTTACAAATCAATGATTACTTATGCCTACACAGTACTGCTTTACCTATTGAGTGCGCCATGTAATCGCCTCTTTTGAATTGTGATATTTGAAAAGTGAGATTTATTATATGATAAGACTATGTTCAATATTTTACTTAATATCAACTTGTATTAACGACAGAGCTTTAATTGTAAAAGTAACGATGTTTTCATATTGTATGTGAGGACGGTAAAAGTTTTCTTTTGTAAGTGGTATTTTTATTTGCACCGTCACAAGAGAGCGTCGCTTTTTTATTGTTACGCTATTGCGAATTGCGGCAGGAATGTTATTGAATTAGCTATCCTACGTACAAATTCTCTTTCATTACATTTCACAATTCAATTTTCTCAGTCGCTTAAATAAAGCTTCACGTGTTTCGAGAGTGTGCGGATTCGCATTCCCAGTTATTCTGCCTTTACACAAGGCATTGCATTAAAAATATAACGGCTGTTTCGTACGATATTAAAAAATTATACTTTTTGATAGAAAATTTTGAATGCAACGAATATACGTGACTCAAGTCGAGTGTACAATTGACAAATAGCATATTGTACCTTATTCTGACTTATATACTTATATTATACTTATCAGTAAGCTCAAAACAGTAAATCCAAGTATATTTCTTGATTGCATTCATTAACGTTCTTCTGTTGGCGTCCATGGCGCATTTAGTAGCGTCGCTGGCTACGGTTACGGATGTCTCGGGTTCAATTCCCGGTGCCGACGGTTTTCATAGATTGACCTTTCAATCGATTTATGAATTTCTGTTCGTAGTCTGAGTCCCTTCCACCCATCCCATCCTCACAGGGCGTAACGAGAGCGATTAGCTAACCACTAGTCCTGTCCTATTCCTAACCTTTGAGAAGTCCCCGGATCGAACAAAGGCGAGCGGCTGGTTATTCGGAGTCCTGGAAGGGCTGTGATCTCAGACAAACACCATTTCAAATCCGGTTTAAAAGTTATTTATTTTCCATCCAAGATGCAGTGGTTTACATTACACAAATATATAAATCCTAACACATAAAATTGATTCTACATTTACATTTACTTAGCAACTGAATTTACGTTAAGTTATATTACAAATGACACAACGAATTTAAATTAAGTCCAATGCAAATCAAAAAAAAAACAAACAATTCACATCGTCACGTCATCTCCGCCACGAGAGCGCAGCTCGTCTTGTTCGGCAGATCGTAATCGACTGTCTACAAATACAATTTAAAAAAACTCCCTGCACCGTCGGAGCTACCCCTTTCCGTCAAAATGGACTCGTCCAGCGGCCGTACCCAGCGACTATTGAACGCATGGTAACAAAAAATGGCCGATTCTGCGAATTATTGCTGTTGCCGCTGGGTGATTTCAGTTTTGGACACTAATGACACTTATACTTAACAAAAACCAGGGTGTGTCACCTTCTATCCCTGCTCTCTTCTAAAAAAGAGAGGTTGAGCAACTGAGTAACAAGCAGTTCTGGTAGAAAAATTCTGTTAAGATACATCCATTAGGAGACCATATGCTACACATTGAGAGCGGACATGAAAAAAAGTTCTTTTATTATCAAAAAAAACAACTTTGTGCTTTTTATAGCGTATGCAACCACGACTTTTAGTCAGATACTACTAGACTTTTTAAAATCACGATTAACGCTGTAGAACACACCATTTAATAATCACGGAAAACTGTAACATGACTGTGTACGATGTATTTTTTTCTTTTTGAGTATAAATATGTTATCAACGTATACTCTTAATTTGAAGCATATCTGGCATAGTAGACTAACAAACTCAAGGGGACGTCATCACACCCTTTCAGTTAACCATAGGCCAATAAGTCTGCTCCCTGCAATGAGCAAAGTTCTAGAGCATGTGATTAAAGCTAGTCTACAAGAAGTAGTAACCGAAAAGAAAATCACTCCAGACACTCAACATGACTTTTGTGCTAATCACTCGACAAACCATCAACTTTTTCGAGTAGTGGAGTTAATCACTAAGTGGATTTATTCTTAAAGAGGTTACTGCTGGCCTCTTATATTTCAAAAGCCTTCGACAGGGTATGGACCGAAAGGCTTGTATTCAAAATGTTGAAGGCTAGCATAGGATTACCACTGATCAAGATCCACATTCCTCATTACTCATTGGTGACAGGTAGACATTTCAAAGTAAAAATGGATGGAACCCGGTCCTCACTAAGGTCAACTCAGGCGGGAGTTCCACAAGGCTCTGTCTTGGGACCCATATTGTATAACATATACACGAATGACATTCTTTTCGTCGGGGGAAATGATGCGATCATAGTTCAGTATGCAGTTGATACGGCAAGTTTAGCAACATCCCGTAACCGGCAAAGTGCTGTCACACAAGTCCAATCAGTTTCCAATACCATAACGGATTGGTGTGACAACTGGAAAATCAAAATTAATGCTGAAAAGAGCGCGGTAGTTATGTATTCTAAGGGTTTCATTAGAAAACCCAATTTTGATTGCATTCGCATGCACAATACAGAGATCAAGTGGTGTAAAACAGTCAAATATATTGGACTCACTTTAATATAGATAGTAGATTTAAATTCAACGAACACACCTCAATCAAAAACCATCAAGCTAATGCTGAAAAAGGAAGATTAAACTTTATGTTAAATGCGAGAAGCAAACTTACTCTCAAAAGCAAGCTGCTCTTCTATACAGCAATAACTCGCCCAAATATGGTGTACGCTACTCCGGTATGGGCTTATGCTCACCACAAGCATCTGAACATTCTTCAGATTATTCAAAATAAATCATTGCGACAAATATGAAGCGCCCTGTGTTACGTACGTAACTCGCTGCTACACAGAAACTTAAAAGTACCTACAATTCGAGAGTTTGTTCTCGAAATGTCTCAAAAGTTTCCAAGTGATGTAGGCAAACATTATAACCCAACAATCTCTTTCCTTCAAAATTACGATGAGACAATACTTAATAATCGGTTTAGACCGAGAGAAGTTCTGCTCGACGACCCCCCATAGATGTAAACAGGGATTTACTTTGTTTAAATTGAATAAACACGACTCCTTGTAATAGAAAATGACTTTCCTCGCGATGCTTCCTTATTAATTGCATGTGCATATGTGTATGTGTGTATGCGTTTGTATATATATGTATATCTGTGTGAGTGCGGTATGCGGGGAGGTATATTTATATAAATGCAAATGGTGCCATCGTGAATTGGCTTCACTATTAGCTCTACAACGATCACGTCCTTCTATCTGCAACGATGCAAATGAAAAAAAAATAACATTAGAGATGAAGAAAACTCAAAGAACTATGACGCTAACGCGACTTATTACTTAATGCTCCATCAAGTGGATATATAAAAAAAAACATTTTGAAGCATATTATAATAGAGAATCTCAATGCAAGTTATTTTTGTAAAATTGGCTGTAGACGAGTCAATTCTTCTGACTGATTTATTATATTATGATAAACCATGAGTCAATTACTCATATAAATAAAGTTACTTAGCTAATTGCCTTCTTTCCATGGTCATCAGTAATTTTTGTATACTATTTTCAGTCGTTCATTTCTTCTCTTATTTACAATAATTATAATATTATAGAGTATGCATTACATGCAAAATATACAATTTAAACGAAAACTTTAATTTATATTTCATAAGGTGTGTAATATAATCATTGCTGAAAATAGTGGAGCTTTTTATTCAAAAATAATTTAATCACAGATGTACGCCTTCCATTGTATTGTATTTTGCAAAAGGCCACACAGAATGGGATTTTCCGATTAAATATTCAACTGCTCTCAATAATGAATGAAACTGGTTACCAGTTTTGAAACTGTGTTATAACGAGAATTGAAGACAGTCATTTATGGAATAAATAAGATAAATATAATAAACATATACAATACAGTTTTTAATATAGTTTCGAAATTTTCAATTTTATTTGCACGTGTTGCAAATTTAATAACTTATTAAAACAAACAATTCTAATTCCAAGTGCTTCTAAAGTACATATTTATTGGTGGTATCACTATATTTTTATGATTCAGAATAATTAAGGGCTTTTTTATATTACAAAGGCAATGAAATTGTGAATTGAAAGTCCTTTTTTTTAATATTTTAATATATTTATTACATGAACTTATTATTCAATCCATGAATTTTGATTGAATGTGTTCAAAAATTACTAAGCAGTATTGCAAATATTTTTTTATTAATTAAAAATAGATTTGATGAACTCTATTATCAATTATATAAAATATAAGTTTCTTACAGTGAAAACCAAATTTCTTAAGTGGAGCGAATTTTCATAAGGATATCATTTAAATTAAACTTCTGCGAAATGTTATTTCGTAAAGTATCAACAGCCCATACAAAATTTCCATTGATATGAATTTTAATTAACGGCAATTCGTGAAATCATATTTTCCCGTGTTGCAGGCGTTCATTTTCCCCCAAATCCTACAACTTTATTTAATAAACCTTCTGTCGTGCTAGCAACTGAGAAATATTGGAAACTCACATATTTCAACCATAGTGTTTTGCTTATATTCTTTTTGTTATTCAAATTTTTCTGTTTCGTTTTACGTGCTACGTCTTTGTTTTATGATAATTTTGTTATTCAAGCATATATTTAGGTAAGTAAATTTAATATTCAAGTTTTTTAATACTGTTTCTTGACAAATTTTTAATAAAGCATTTTACACGGGGTAGTTTATATTGCAAAAAAAGCGTTGTCTTTCAATCATTTTGTGGTACTATTAAATAAGCACCAAAAGTCTTCGCAGTAAAAATGATATTTAAAATATTTCGATTATATTTAGTAAATTTTCCCAAAAGATGACATATCATTTACAAGTATAAAGATTATTTTATTTCAAATGTATATTTATAATAATAATTGAATTAATTCCGGAGATATGTGTTATATTACATGTACTACAATTATGTTTAGATTTACTCGGTGGCTACTTTGCATAAATTGATTTTCTTCGTAAAATTAAATTTTATATGTGTATTATTTTTCGAGTTGTCCAATAAGATTTGGCACGCGTTTCACCTTATTAGGAATATTTTTTTCGTAAGATTTTTATCAATTAAATTATTTATTTTTAATAATATGGAGACTGATTATTTAATACCAATTAAGAGTATGACGTGTCTCCTATCACAGAGCGCAGAGAGGAAGAAATAAAATAAATGACAATACTAATAACTTAAATATAGAGTAGGGGAAATTTCATAAAGAAATATACTTTCATTGTGAAACGCGTGCATCACTGAGTTAAAATTGTAACGACGAGGTTGACCACTGCACCATGGACCTAACATTATTTTATTTCATCTTCAAAATATTTATTTAAAAAATCCAGTACAATGAATCGTAAACCACGTGTTTTAGAGCTTATAATTTTAACAAATATTTAATATTTATATTAATGTTGGCAATCAGAACATAGGAATCTTTTTCTAAATTGAATAGTAATTTCCGAGAGTCTTTGAATAATTGTTCAATCACATAGTGAAGTTGAATATGTATTGAAATTGAATATCTATTGGCAAAATGTTCTTTCATTTTATAATATTATAAATTGCTATCGATGGTATTTTTGAAAAATGATTCATTTAATATTGTGCATTTATTACTGTTTTATCAAAATTGTTTTGTTGCATTCATATGTATTAATATCAGTTTAAAATTTGATTGAAATGTAATTTTTTTATTATTCTTCAAAACTGACATCGAGTAGTTTCAATGTGTCATGTTTTAAAAAACCCAAAAACATTTTTTCGATATCATTGATCGAAACATTATATATTATATTCATTATTTTGTCATTATAACTGAATGATGTTTCTCCAAGAATGTTATTCAAACAATAATGTTATTAAAATTTTAAGTTTATATACAAAAAATGTAATGAAGAAAACTCTGATAATAATCCTATTATTATTTTCGTGTTAAATATTTTTTTACTTTAATTGTGAATAAAAAATATATTAAATCTGTTTTCATCCATTTTATCACAGAGTAACTAGTTAGAGACCTATAATCGAAAATTTTGCACATCGATTAACAGATTTTTATCCAAGGACATAATGTATTTTCATAAATCGTCAGTCATCTACTCTCCAATCTTGAAAACAGCTCGTTGAGAGAACGACCAACTAACCGCTCCAAATGAAGAAATTTAATGACCGTTATTGTAAAACAATTTAGGTAGATATGCTTGATTTGGAGTCCATATACAGAACATGAGAACGGACATGGATTGAAAATGTCTTTTTTGTATCAATATCTCAGTTTTTCTACGTTTTAATAGATTATTAAACTTTTTTAAGCCCCACGTCACGGCTAAAAGCACATTTACAGAAATAGAAACAACTTGTAGATTTCGCTAAACTGTTTAAAATACATTATTGTTAAAGCGTTATTATAATTGATAACTTTGTCATTCCAATTGTTGTGTAACTCTGTGTGGCACATGTTTTACAACTCTGAGATGTATTTTCTGATTATTACTATTGTTTAAAAGCAATCATTTTTTTTATCTTAATCGTGTACTGTGAAATTTGTGCAGCGCTTTTATTCAGATTTCCTTCATAAACTATTTTCAGTTTAAGTAAAGATACTATGGATATTTCAAAATATTTTGGGTTGGCTAAATCTCTCATTCAGAAAACCACTTGCCGTTCCCACGCACACAATCGAAAATGTCAATTTCAAAGAGATGAGACTTAACGAAGTTAGTCGGTTTCTACCCGCCTCGAGTCAGGCCGCTTAGCTCAGCTCGCCATAAGTGTATCTAGTGCAGTGGCTTACTTACCCAGTCATTTAAATTTCCTAATATATTATCAACAAAACAACATCAATGTGTTCTTATATTTGTTCTTGATTTCGCTCGAAATTCAAAAATGTCTTATTTTCAATTGAAACATCTAACGAAGCCTGTTCTGACAAAATTCTTAACCTCTTTAAAAAGGAGGTTTTTTGTGTCTGATAAAACACTGCAATAATAAATGTATTAAAATTCACATTAAAAGTGGACATCTTCCAAAAATAAAACATACCGGCAATAGCATTACGCACTGTATTTCATTGTCTTATTATTGTACAATAATTCAGAAAGCATTAAAATATATAATTATTTTTTTTACTAACGTATACTTATGCCGATAAAAATGCTGGCATTCCTCTCATAGAAGAAAAATATAAGTCAAGTTTATGTAAATATGCGACAAGTGTATAATAACAGTAATTATTAATTCATAGTTTGTCATTAAATGTGAGTCGTAATTTTTTGGTAATGCGCGTCACTGTACATATCCCAGCCCGGGGATCTTTTATTAATCCCTCCTGCCACCCCTATTATCGCCACCCACACCTGTTCTCCTAACGTTTTAATTATGATCAACTTTTCATTCGCTCTTTGGCGTCTCACAATAATAGCGGCGTCGGCGTCGTGGCGCCTGGCGTCAACGCCGGGCTCTGAAGGAAAAGAAAATTTTACTTTAGGCAGGTACCTGAAAACTTTAAGCACATAAGCACCGCTTCGGAATAATTGGGTACACGTTAATCCAAAGTATTCATTTCCACATTTGAATCCAATTTTATACTAATGAACGATTATACAAAAGGTCTCCACACAATTTTACGGGCTAACTGAATTTTTTGTTTTGAAAGGAATTTTGAAACATAACAAAATGTTTTATCACGATAGATCTGTAAAACCACTGAAAACTAATACTGTTTTCATTTAGTGCGTAGTCATAATGGTAAATGTCATAAAATATCAAACCATAATGTTAATTCGAAGAATATTAAAGTTTATCCTGTAATATGAGAAAAATGCCTTTTCTTTTGTCAAATAAATATGAAAGGGTCATTAGGTTCCGTCTAGTGTAATGTATATTTTTATTGGAACGTCTGAAAATGATTTTGCATAATATTTAAAATATTTTGTACAGTAATAACGGAATAAATTAATGTTGTTTATTTATTTAATATGAAAAAATATGTTAGTAGTCTATACTAACCATATTCACTTAAATACTGCTAGAACCTTTTCGTGTATAATGATTTAAATGTATTTTAGTATACAATAGACTACCTAGAGAGAACATAATATATTTCAATACTGTCTTTATGCGTTAACAATGTAAATGCGGTGGATCTAATAAGTGATAAGTGGCTATAGATTATTAATCTATCACCACTTGGGAAGTATCATTGATTGATTGAGCGTATTCTATTTGTGTATGTCGCATAAATATTCAAACGATAAATTTTCAGGTTTTCGCTTAATGTGATTGATTTCAATAATAACGATCGATGATGTTCGAATGACTTATTTCATATTCAATAACTCATTAAAGTAATCAAAAATATTCATTACATTTTTATGATAGTCGCGAAGTTTTTATCATTTGTTGCGTGGTATGAGTACATCATACAACGTAAACAAGAAATTCCACCCATCAAATTCAGCGGAAACCCCTAATAATGGCTTAAACTTTCTCCATTAAATTAGTTTAGACAGTTCTTCTCATGAGTAATCTGATAACACAGCCCATAAGTTAACTATACTACCATTAAGAAATTTCTTGCTTCCCATAATTTTATATGACGGCGCTCACTTTACATATTTTAGAATAGATGCGTATCAGTGAATCAACGTTTTTAACTCAGATTAAGAAAATTTAAAGTTAAAATAATTACTGTTTCACATGAATATGGTATCTCTTTTGTTAAATTGCACACTGTTAAAATACAATTGATAGTATTTTAGTTCATAATTGTTTCAAATGGTGGAAAATCTCATTTGTTACTCTAACGCTTTTGGTTCAAAAAATAAAAAGTTTATTAGAGTCTCGCATATAATTCAGAAAATATTACACGACACTCTTTTACTTTTTAGTACTGTATACTTGTACAATACTATTTAAATTCCATTTTTAAGAGTCTTCTATTGATTTAATATTATTTTTATTTATTATTAGTGAAAAGATTCAATAATAATATAAGGAACAACAATAACGTACTTTTGTCGTACATATTTCATATTATTTTAGTAAAAGAAAACATTTTCCATTCGACATAGCTAGAGGGCATCAATTTATCTCACTATCAGAGCAAAATTAGCCTTGAGTTGTAATAAAAACTACATAAAATATACGAAAAACACTTTTTTCCTTACGTCCTAATATTTTATTGTCAATTTGATTATAAAAAAATACAAATAAATAAAAAAGTGTGAAAGTGTATCCTCCACGAAGCTTTGCCATTTGCTTACGGGTAACGTGCTTTTCTGTCCAGCCACAAAAAAGCTGTGGTGTGCTGTTTTTATTCTGCGGCCTAATGTTCTTTTAAAGCAGCCACCGCGAAGGCGCTTAAGCCACAGTTTGCGAAAAGCGGAAGGCTTTAATGGAAAATATATGCTCGCACAGTTGGGTGAAACGGAAACGTGCCACACATAATTTCGAAACATAATTGTTATGCTTTTGATTTTATCGAATAAAAGCATGAAAAGCATGCTGAAAACTCTTATTAATAAAAGGTTTTATTTATACTTTTGAAAACATCCTTTGCGCTATATTTCATAGAAATATTTTACCGTAAACTGCCTTATAGACAAACGTTTCAAGAAAAACTTTCAATTTTTACTCAGTCGGCAGTATAAATAGTAAGTCTTTTGTACTTTCTCTAGTATTAATCTGTTTTAATTACTAAACACTAAAACGTTATTCTAGAGGAAAAATTATGGTTTTACCTTATATTATATAAGTGAATTAGTTCATCATAACATTGCATAAATTGATAGGTTTTAGTTACAAAACACCATTTTTAAGTATTTGATTGAAAGTAAGATGTTTTGTATTTAAATTAAATATACAAATGAAAAATTAAACATATTCATCCGAAATCAACCCTATAAAAGTTGTAACAAACACAAGTTTCCAATATTTCGCAATAAATGTAAAATCTTCATGATGATCACCTTGCTTGGCATCATTTGATCGCTAAGAGAAGTTCTAACTACAAGACTTGAAGGAGAAATTATATTATTAAAAACAGAACTAAAGATTTTGCTTATTTTCAAAACACAGAACAGCTCTTTTCAAATGAATAAGATTGTTTCAAGCGTCAAATAAGTAGTTTTAACCATGCTTAATCGTAACATTATCTTTGTGATACTAAAGGCTATTTATCAAAGATTAAAATGTATTCCTTGATTTAATAGTATTTTCAATATAACCTCCATTACTGGAAGTCATAATGATTTTTTTTTTACTATATTTATATGTTGGCACTATTAAACTTAATAGAGACATGCTTCTTTGAGTGGGTTTTAAATTAGGTTTCACTTGGAGCATTTTATGCCATGAAAGCGCTCTGAAGTTGTTTTACTTGTATTTACTATTTCATGAAAGTCCAACGAAAGCTGCAGTGGTGAAATTTAAATAAGTTTTTTTCGAAACCAGAAAGAAGCTAAGTAAACATTGTTTCTTTTTTCTCCTCGGTTAAAACTACTGCTGGAAATAGGAATTTAACGACGCTTTGCGCTCAAACAACTCTTCATTACGGTTGAAAAAATATTGAAACTTGTTTATGTTTTCGTTATTGAAATATACACCATCAACTGTCAGCGAACGATACTTTCAGCAATGCAGCAAAATAAATAATATTAACGGGGAAATCATTATATGCGGAAAATTCATAATTTTGCTCAATGCTTAAGATTAGCAGGAAATCAATCGAATCATAAAACTTCATAGAGATATAACATATTTTGTTTTATACTACTTGTACATTTTAATAATGATTTCGCTCATTGCGAGCAATATCAACTGGTAAAATATAAATCTTGTAAGTGATATGAAATTGAGTATTAATAAATACAAGATAAATCAAACAATTAGTTCAAGACAAGACAAGAATTCATAGATAATCATAAAAATTTTACATAAACAAAATTAAATAGTCTTCAATTGAAATGTTAAAATTTTTTTACAAACCAATAACTACTTATCTAAAATCAAAAAATAAACTACAATAAAAGTCAATTATATATTTGAGAAAAGTGCTTAAAATAATTCATAAATATTCACTGAGAGAAATAGCAGATGGGAATATTTTACAATAAAGTTGTAAACCACTTAAATGATTTAATAACAATCAATGAAAACCAATGTTAATGTTTCTTAGTTGAATTAAAAATTTTATATAGAATTAACTTATTTTTGAACAAAAATACTTTTTGTACTTACTATGTGTATCAGTTTTTGCATCAATTGATTTTAAATACATACTATTTTTATCATTTTTTTATGTTAGTAAGCTTGCGAACAAACTATTTACATTTGTTTAGCGTGTTAATAGTAAAGGTTATAGTAATTTTAAATAAGCAATAGTTATTAAAATAATTATAAAAAGCACAACAGGCTCTAAACTCAGACTTAAGAAACAACCCGTTTCTTAAATCACGTGTTTCAGAATTTAATTGCCTGTGAATCTTTAATTACCATCAGACGCTGCTGTAAATCTGAAAATCACACGAAATCGAAAAGCTTTCAAATGAGAGATCTACTTGGCGATAAAGCACGGAAATAAAACTTCTTTCGCACTGCTTTCAATATAAAGTCTTTCAATATTCGACAGATACGATCATAACGACTTTATAAAGTGTTAATACAACACTAGAGTACAATTTACGACCATAACAACTTCCTTCGCAAAGTATTCCCGAATGAATTTCATTAACATCGATACAATGGCGCCGACGGCATTTGCATAACACAAAGTCGCCGACATAGTTAAACTCTTGTTGGGGGTTAATAACTCGGATGCAGTGGACGGCCAGTAGTTCTGCTACCCCTAGCCAATTTACCACCCTTATTACACTACCTTTGTACTTGTATCTTCATATGAGACACTCAAAGTATATACCAGTATATAAGTACACATGGATATTCAACGACTTACCTCACTCATTTGCATTATTGTTATGTAAAATTAAGGTACCAGAACCACTGGATTCCTGTGGATTCTGGACAGTTCCTGAACAAGATAATACACAAAAATAATAAAAACTAAGACTAATTTCAATTTTCACATAATGCTGATATCAGATGTAAAATGTTGCATTTCCTGGAAATACTGAGACAAGTAGTTTGTCTTAAAATTTGTACTGCATTTTGAATTCAGTATAATGTGTAACGCATGGCACAACGTTGCTCTTGCGCACGATGCACGACAAAGATAGAAAGAGTGAGAGAGATGGTGTGAGCGTTGAGTAAATTTTGGCAGTTAGAACTGCCACTTTATGTTTAATATAATTTGTTATGAAATATTCCCATAAACGTATTCCGCAGTATATATAAATTATCAATAATTTTTTCATCTTTCAACTTTTACCTAATTTCTTCTTACAGAGCAATCGTATTTTAGAAAACTTAGTATTCAAATACACATTACAAAATTCAGATTACAATTTATAAATCAGAAACTAATAAATTGATGATATAACTATATTTTAATAATAAAACACAATTTATTTGTACTACTTTCACATGTTTACATTGATCAGGACCGTTTTCTCTCGTCACGAGCATCATCGTTATAAACATATATAAGTCGTGCAAAAAATTGTTTTATTTTCAAAATCTAACGCCTTTTACCAAGAATTCACTTTAAAAGTGATATAACCATACTAATAAATAAAAGTTTTAAAAAGATAATCTCAATTCAGCTATTTAAGAATAGAATAATTTTATTCAATTCCTCAAAATATAATGAATATATCTAAACCAAAAGTTAAATACAACCAAACCAAAATATAATATAAAATCAAAATCTTATTTATCTAAAGTATCACCACATCTAAAACGTGCAAAAACCACATAAACCAGGCGGCGAATAAAAATTTTACCGTCAATTCTTCCAGTCATTTTTGGTTTTCTGAGAAAACGGTAGATTAGTTTAGTGTCGTAGAAACATATTAGATAAAATTACCGAAGCGACCAACCCTGACATAAATATATGAACTAAGACGCTTAAAAGAAAGTGCATTAGTGATACTAAGCAAGATGGTCAGACTTGATAAACTGAGAATACTTAGCAGGGGTTTGTTTACATCATTTTAAATAATTACATACATTACGTCGTCGTTACTCTTTAAAAAAATATATTTAACTAGTTGTCCTGTTTTCTTAAAGACTTGATTTTTCACACAGATACAGAGCTTAGGAAATGATAAAAAACATTTTGCTTAATAACTTAGCCTATATGCTTAAAATAAACTTTATCATACTATATAGTTTATCAAAGTAATTATGATACTGGTATTGTGTATAATCTAAAATTATTGCTTATTACTAATTTTTCCGTTTTAAATTTAGACAAAACATGTTTTGCACGAAATGCGTGGACTAAACACTTTTTGAATGTTATCTGAAATGGACACATCTATATAAAGAAAAATTAAGTCATCTAATCAATTGGTTTAGAAATGTAATAATATAATAATTTTAATATGTATGTATACCTATATTGTTAAGAGGAATAAGGTTATGCTTCACAGTCACATATAATCTGTTGTTCTTCTACACTAGCAGATGGTGCATCTAAAAAAATATTTTTGTACCATGCGAGTCTTTCATCTACAAAATTCTGCCAGTCGTCTAACATTACTTTTCATAATTTAGTAACATTACTTTTCTTTTCTTTTCAAATGTTATAAACGCAGAGTCTCTATTCGTTTTGATGGTTTTTCAATATTGGAAAAATAATGTTTTGCTTGAATAGGTCAACTTTATATTTTTATTTATATAGGGAGAAATATTTTTTTAGCAAAAACAGTGGTTCTATCATATAGATTTCACTATGGACTATCGCACCTGATATTAAACTATTTTTTTTCAATTTGTGACTAATCACGTTTTGAATGTTTGCTCCTCAAATGTCAATCTGACATTGATTGAATAGAACACGTTTGATTCACATAATCGATATCCATTAGTTTTTAATATTTGACAGTATTCATAATATAATTTTTTGCTCTTGCGGATTCCGTAGTTTTATTAAATGACCATTTTTTAAGAATGATGACAATTAGTTTCTATATTCTCCATTTTTTAAATGAAATAGAAACTCAATCTTACTGGGAAAACTCATTAAAGGGTGTATGACATAAAATACCAATTTCTATTCTGCGCAGAATAAACCAAATGCAGTTGAACCTTGATCTGTCATTATCGCATTCATCGTTTTACCGCATGTATTTTGTGAAGTCCCACCCAAACACCCATATAAAAATATTAAATAATCTCGCATTCATCGTTCCTTGGACAATTATTTTGCTCGTTTTATCGATTATGGTCCAGTCACAAATATTACCCCGATTGGCAGATTTGACATACTGTTCATTAGTACACACGACTTCAATCAGCCAATTCCGCCTCGTCATAAATCTTATCCCGATGTACTTTTTTTGTCTAACATTTTTCATTCCGCTCCTGAGCCCGTTCGACCCCATTCAACCATTATTGTAAAAATAACCAAGGCTGCAAGTCTGCAGGCGTCTTCTTGTTGTAATAATTCCAGCTCAGAATGTTTCCCCTGATTACTCACTTACTCTCTACATATATGATAAAAAACTGAGTACCTAGGACTGTTTGGTTGTCTCACTGAGTCGGTCAGTGTTTATTTTGACTCGTATTTTGTATTGTCAATTATTCTGATTTACTACTACAATACCCTTTATAAAGAAAATTGGACTTGTAGCATTGAGTGACTGAGTGATTCAATATTTCTTCACCACTTTCCGCATGTATCAATATTTTTCGGAGACTGACAAAATGTTACTTTATTGTTAGCATCCGTTTGTGTTCATCCGTAATATCGTAGTCATGAAAATTCCGTAGAAAAAGTTCTTTATTTCAGTCACAGTTTTAACTTCATGAATGACTCAATAGTTTCTCATGTACATTAAAATATTTTAAGTCCTATATATAATTACCATTCATTATTTTTCAACCAAAGCAAAATATGGTGTAATTATCACTATCGTCAGGCTGATGATAAAATAAGTGATGCTGATCTCTTTACACTGAACACAGTTGCGTCGCTTTATCGAAGTTATTGCGGATATCCTTTTAATGCCACGCACCCACCACGCCGATATCTTTGCATTCTTAATTTTTCTGTTCGGAAAGTACACTACATGTCTTTTATATCTATGGAGTCATTGTAGTAGAAAAGCCGTAAGTTAAGCTACACATTAAGTAATAAAGAGATATGACGTGCTGAAATTTTTCCCAAACCAAACTTTGGTTTTCGCAGAAATTGCTGTAAATCACGAAGTATTCAAGCGAAGGCCGACATCTCTGTTGATGTTTACAGGAATCCTATGAGTTTCTATGGCTTCTTTTTCCAGCCACAGAAAAATTTTTGGTAATGAAAATAGGAATACATTAACAATTTATGTCAGGTTTCCTATGTAACGCGTTTTTTTATTTCAGCAATGTTGTATATATATTTAATATAAATAAATAAAACAAGAAAAAATGCTTTGTATTGGACAAAATAGGACAGAAAAAAATCGTGTGGATATACTTTACTTTAAAATATTAAGTTAAACATCCTAAATATATGTCATATTACGATTATCAACATCGTGAATACATACTTCATGAAATTATGGAAAAAAACCAATCATGCATATAAGGCCATCTTAAGCGTCCTTCGTATTGAACAATATATAAAAATTTTCTTCTATTCGTAAGTATTAAAGAACGAAGTATGCGTCAAAACTCATTTTAAAAATACAGATGTTTCATCAAATATGTATGAGCGTGCAGTTTACGAGCTGTAATAGTTTAACCCTTTGGTGGGGCTGGAATGTTTTCTAAGACATTCAATGCCGCGCTGCGATATTTCAGTATTATGAAACTATTTATGAGGTCTAGCTGCTCCAACGGTCGACCTATCGACAAGCGAGAAGGTTTTCTTGGGCTGCGACCGCACAGAGCGCTCAGAACGCTCGAAACGTATATTATCTATTTACTTACGTAAGTACAACTTAAACATGCCATCGGTTAAGCTTTCCAATAACAATTCCCAAAACAACATATTTCACCATAATGTAATATTAAATTTTGTAATATGAATAATATAAAGAGCAAAGCTTTTTTCGTCAAATACGTAACAATGAAATTGTCTTTTTCCAAAAATTTTACAATTATTTTGTTTCGTTACGAGTTCGTTATTATTTTGTTTCGTTATGAATTGGTGAGTTCGGAAATAAAATATTATGAAAAGGAAATCGTATCAAGCAAGCATCATATGTCAGTATGTTTTAAATTAAAATTATAATTATCATAGATAATGAAGTGACATATTGTTGAAATCAATAATTGGTTTCGATTCACCTTCTTGACGTACTACAATAAGTATATACTAGCTGCCTGGTACTTCTTCCTAAGGGAACACGGGAAATCACCTAGTACAGCTGTTCATATGGAACTGCTTGTCACAGTCGAACTGAGAACTGTTGACTATGAAGATGGACTTGGAGATAACTATTTGACTACCGGTGACTAATTCATAGATGTGTGGCGTTATGTCAATAGTTGATATGTCTGTTTTTGTCAAATTGGGTTTATCCTCACAATACAATATTTGTCAGCATGTGGTGGAAAAGTTTGGTATGCTAGTCGTTATACGTAAAAAAAAATTGTTAAATAAGAATATGTCTATTTAATTTGATTTTTTGATAACATACCAAGGTTCATATTTCTTCTCCTGTAAGCTAGGGTAAAACTGACATATCAACCTATGCCATAACGCCACAAACAAGAAAACCATGGGAGGCATCATTTGTATAGCCTGTAGCCTATTTCAGTACACCGGCCCTTAAGTTATGGTATAAAATATCTGTCATTTCGTCATACGATAGCTATGTTGAACTTAGGAGATGACATAGTAACCTACAATACATGTAATATATATAAATATCTTAAATAATAAAATACCACTACCGAAATCGTAAATTTAAGCATTTTTTAAATTATAATGGAATTCTTTGACTTCAAAGAAACAGTGGAAGATTATTATTACTAAGCCATTTAAATTCCTGACGGTAATCCTCTCATGGTTTTAATATTTATCATACTATGATTACTCTTTAATAGAAATTAAAATTTGAACAAAACAGGGGTATTTTTACATCAAATGTTATATAATATTAGATAATCTTTTGAAAAAAAATCTTATAAGGCATAGATATAAACAGAATATTTTTGTATTTGATGTTCATGTTAACCATTGAGTAAATGTTTTCTGTTGACGTTTCATCGAGTTTTATTTTTTCAGCAATGTTACCATAACTTTACCAGGATCGGTATGATTGGAAAAGAACGTGGTCATGTGAATTGCGATCTCAGGGAGTACCAAATGTATGGGTAGAGAGGTGAAGGGGTGTGAAGGAAGCGGATATTTGTGTTGAACGGAAAATGGCCTCGGAGGGCGCGAAAACCATTTCGCTCGGGTCGGCGCGTGCTTCCTGAATTATGTATGTGCCTGCTATTTTTTTTTATTTTTGACTGAAAGGCAGAGGAAGTGCGATAAATCAGAAACATGTTTTGATATTCAAAACGAGACTGTGACTTATGACATGTTTATACGAGTTGGTGGCAGTAATCAAAAGAGGCCCTTTGTCGGTAGGTAGTCGAAATTGTCGAATTCGACTTTTCACGCACACTGCTCGTTTATATTACACAGGAAGTACTTTCATTTTTGTCGTTAATCAGAAGCCAACACGAGCTTTTGTAAGCTTTCCGATCGGCGGAAAACAGCCAACGAGCGAGTTACATCTTTGAGTCGATAAATACACATTTTTAATATCGCCTCAAAGACAGCAACAGTATTATTCCCACGAGACCTGTCAACAAGCACCACGCCAACGTCTACATGATATTGCTTTTTATTAAAATCTCAAATTTCTCATTTCAAAGGCAATATTAATAAGAATTGAAAATACGATGAGATATTATACTTATGATATGCTGAATACCAATTTTCATTTTGTTTTTGCTTTTTTCATTAATGAAATTTTTCGAAAGTGCGTAGGTTACCTGCCTGATATTAATGAAAAAGAAACAGAATTTTGATTGGCACATGAAATGTGTGATAATTATATAAATTTCAATCATTCGTTATCCGATAAGATTCTTATTAGATGATGTATTTATATTCTTATTAGATAAAATGTAAAATAACATAATATATTTTCGATATGTAGAAAAACATAAACCTTTATTGAATTAAATAATTATATAGATTTCTTTTTTTGACATAAGACTAATTATGGATGAGCTAATATTGCGTATTTGATATTAAACAAGGTTTGAATTTTCATATTCCCTTCATAACGAGCCACCCTGCGAGCCGGACGAGGGCTGCTTACTTTATTAAATTTGCGGATTATTGAGGTGGCTCATATTTGCAGAATTCTTATCGCTTTAGCAAAGTCAGAGACATGTAGGGGTGGTACCGATCTATCTATCATTCATTTTAAATTAAAACGTACTATTTATTGGTGTTCTTGATTGTTTTTTTTATTATTTTATTGCAAAATAAGAACTCGCTGTTTATATTTATTTTGATCGAAGCATATTTTTTTATGCTCGTAACTTTCTGTTAAAATATTTGTATAAATCTTGTCGACTGGACAATAAAGAAAACTATTATTTGTTTTACTTAAATAATTAATGAAAACCTTCTTCCAATCGTTATTTAATTTCAGCCATAAAAATACACCAATTATAAAGCAGCCTTTAAATTTTCTTTTTTATTTACTTAAAATTTTATCGAAGGGTTATTTTCTTATACGTGATGAACGCCTTTCATAACACAAATCGCATCGGAATACGTCCTCAATTAAGAAACAAGAAGGTAATTTTTAAAGACAAAGGTGTTTTTTTTATTTATGACATATTTTTTCTGTGATATTAATATAATTTGATGTACTTACATAAGTATTTTTTAAAGAGAAAAAGACAGGAAATGGATAGCTGCAATTGAGCAATAACACAATAATAGTGATAACAACATTGGTTTAAAATTTATAAATCTACTGTTTTATCAACCAAATCGATGTAATTACATGGAAAAATAGTTAATATAATAACAAACTAAAGATATAATGTCACAAATATTAAAAAACTACTAACTTAATTTCATAAATTTTCTGCGATCTGTACAGTGTTCATATTGCAAATAGTATCTTAGGATAATCTTGAATGTTTCTGTTCATCTGATCCCAAGTGTAAAAAGTATACGATTTTTGTGAGGTGAGCAAAAAGCACTCATCCATTTCAAACACTCCTTCAAGACTTAATACGTTACTGCCTTTCTTTATCAATATTCACCATCTTCAGGGGATAAAAATCCATCGCACATACGTACATTTTATTTGCTTTTGATGGATCACTCACAGATCCCGGATGACCGTATCTAAGCAAAATAGGCTGGAACTGAAGGCATCACTCATTTTCCACATCCCTGGGGTACTTTATTTTCCATTTTACCTAGACTCTATGAAGCGTTACTTTGTATTTTAAAAATACTCATAAATTCTCTCGTTCATATTTTTATCGACGAGTAATTTACCTGAGTTCATTTTCGTTATTTTAATATTTGATCCATTGTAAGATGCCTCACGCGAAATACCAATTATTATTATTTTTTGATTCTTCTAATCTTTAAGCTTATTTTTTTCGATTTAGATAAATATTTACCAGACATAGTTTTGCACTATTTATTCTTCAACAAAAGTATTTTTTGCGATTATTCTTTGTAATAATTGACTTTTATATAAATTTATAATAGTAAATTATGGATTTGATAATTATATATAACACAGCAATTATTCAGTTAAAATGCTCAATTGCTGACCGAAATCGATCATGATTTTTAAAAATTGTGGAATATGTACGATACATAGCTGTACAATTACATTATACAGTTTTTGTTATTTTTTTTTCCAACTTATTATTTTTATGTCATTGTGGTGAATCTAAAAAGTATTACTTCACAGATTTCGAGTTTTAGCAATGTATTTATCAAATGTTTCATATCAAGCGAGCTAGTCAACCCAAACAGGAAATATTTTTCGAATGAAATCGATAAGATAATAATATGTTGAAAGTGGTGCTAGGTATTAATTGTATAATACATTTTCCGCCTTCCGCCTGTCATTTTGGTTGGTTCCGTTCGAGGGGCTCGAAAATACCGCCACGATACAAAAATGCCTTCCTTCCAATTTTAACAACTCTTCACTTTTTATTGTATTATTGGCAAATAATATTAGACTTGTCTAAGGCCCCTGAAGCACTTTTCCTTTGAAAGGAAATGACTCTGTGGGAAAGGGCAGGTGACTCTGGAAAAACTCACCGCCTAAATCAATACGGGAAACCAAATTATTTTTCGATAAGAACTTTGTCCCTGAGGCGAAGTATGTTGGATTATATATTTGAACAAATGTTATCGTGGTTCTTTGAATTCGTCATAATGTGTTTCAAAATATATTCCAGTATTTTTCTGGCGAGATGGAAATTTTTGTTTCTGTTTTTTTACAGACAAATTCATGCATATAAATGACATCAGATAATACAAAATAAAATTGAACATTTTTTTGTCTCTTCATGTTTTAATCATTTTTCTTCATGTTCGCTCTTAGTGTGAAACACGTGGACTATTTATAACACTATTAATGATAACTGGCTATAATTCAGTTGCACAACCTCTCGCGAAAATATGACTCGCGACCGAGCATTGGCCACTCGGCTAAAAAATCTTTACAAATGCAATTTTTATAAAAATTAGGAAGTAAAACACAATTGCTTGAAAAATAAATGCTACGCTTTCCATCAAAATGGTATTTTATTTACTTTATTTTAACTAAACTACTGATCATCGTGATTTATATTGCAAAACCGATAAGTTTCATTCTTTATAAAATACAAACAATCCAAATCACAACGTTCATTTTCGAATAAATTAGCCATACAAACAAAATTAATTTTTACAATAAAAATTGTAAATAATTCTTTACGTGACGTAACCTTTTTTACATTACGTATGCATTTTTTATTATCATATTTATTTTTTAAATTTCATTGTGTATTTCTTACATCACATGCGTCTATTATCATGATTTTTTTTAATTTATGACTTTATGTCCTTTTTCAATGACTTTAAAATATTCAATTTAGACGTAAATTTATTGTTTAATATCTTTTGTAATTGGTAAGCTGTGTAAATAATATAGGCAATCTATCAAAAAGAAAATAATGAATAAAACTTCATTTTTATTAGACTATTTCATTGCATAACAACACTAAGAGTAACTTTTTACAAAATACTAATAAACGTGTATACTATTTGGTAAAATAACCATTAGTTTGAGTTTTGAAAAATGTCATACTTTTTAATATTATATATTTATTATAGTTACACGAAAAATATAAATCATTGTTTGGCAGAACTAAAATCGTTTTGGCAATACTATAAAGCTAAAATAGCTTTCAATTACGAGTACAAATTTATGTAGAACTAAATGCTTTGCCACTTTTGCCATATTATAATAATTATCTAGCAAGTAAATTCAATCAGTTAAATTAATAGAAGGCAAGACAGTAGAAGTCTTAAAAAGATGATTATGACTCTTAGTAAAAATCACCTTTAAAAATATATATCTACTGAAGTGTAAACCACTTCACATTGCTTCGTAATTATAACTGTTATATTTTTTTAATTTTTATGGACTGATATAAAATATTTCAAATCAACTTTACACAGACCCTTACAGAAAAATAAAATGTCTTAATAACCGCGCCGGTATGATTACAATGTAAACACAAAAATTGCAAACAATTTCGAAAGCAAACAGTATTTTGCTTTCAGTTTATCGCGTTTTTGTTACAATTATGGAAAAATATGGAATCACGATGGCAAAAAGTCCACTTGGGCTTAAAATGAATGCGGCCGATGTGAACAAAAAATCTATATTTTACGGCAAAGTTTAAAGTATTATGCACATAAAACCAAAACCACTAATGGGCAATATGTTAGGTTGCATACACGCTGCGCATATTAATGCCATCCTTTTCGACCTTTGTATACATAAAAATGTGCTTTCGCAAAGATTGGCATTGCATAAGAAATGACTTTTGAATTTATAGCCTCGTTACTTAACACTTAAAAAATAAAACATTTTCTGCTTATACTCGATACATCCTATATAAATTTTATATTTAAATAAAGTAAAATTATAAACCAATAAAAAAATAATGTTCATTTCATTTTCATTTCCGCTCCCAATATCCCAATATGGAGCATATATTATGAACTGATTAAAGACTTTTTCTGATCAGAAGTTTTTTCAAGAGAATTTTTTGTAACGCAGTTGCTCAACGTCTCTTTTTAACACAGAAAGAAAGGATAAAGTGATAGGATTCGGTCAAGACTAGTGGCTAGCTAATCGTTTTAAGAATTGTATGGGTGAGAGAGAATTTTAGACATCGCTATCATCTATACCTTAGCACCGTAACCATGGCCAAAAACGTTAACCACTCAGCTAAAGGCACAGCACTAGAACAGTTGCATATATAAATAAGTTTAAAATTTATTACACTTAGAAAGCTTCCACTGGTGGATCTAGTTAGTTAAATCGATCCGATAATATGAACTGCGATAATGAAATATTTTTAATTATCGATGTCATAAAATAATTAATATTTGTGGTTTTTAATTAGGCTGCTACCATATCCAAGTAATTATATTTAAAAAAAAAAAACATTTTTATCGCCAGCACAGTCCTGGCAATCGCAAAACTACACATTCCAAAATTGTCTAGTATGATTTGGAACGGCTTGGCTAAGAAAGTGAGCTGCACCGGTTGAAAAAATATATTATATTTTTCCCACGCTATCAATTTATTTTTTTAATAAGTTTGTTACATATAAATCATAGTTGAAATGAGTTCTCAATATCGCAAACCATCGAATATGGCATCATAAACCAGAGAATTTGAAAAATAATATATCTCCATATTCACACAGCTATAATAAAGATATGGTATGCATTCCAACAAAAATGAACTGCACTCTATCTACAAAAAATACTTCTCTTAACACACACTTTTTTTGACACTTTTATTTCACTCTCTTCCTGTGCAATAATTAATTCGTTGTCTTCATTAAATATTTTTTTCAACTATTTATGCTATAACTACAATTATAGTTCTAATTGCAGTTATATGAATATGAACCTAATAAAATATGAGATATGTTTTAGTCATACTGTACATAAAATACTATATTATTCCCTTGTATCGTAGTAAAATAATATGTCAATTTGACAGTAGGCATCAAGCATAGAAATTTTAGTAGTTTGCTTTTTACACAATTAATGAGTACAATAATTGAGCGTTAAGCAGTGTGTTGCATTTTAATGAGTCCTTTCATAATAATAACGAGCACTGATTCTAGCAGTATAAAATTATATTTTTTGTGAGTACGAAAACTCAATATGAATTTAAAATACATTTTTAATAATACACGATCGTAACTAAATTATTAATAAAGTGCCGCTTGCGAAATTTGCACATTGTCGATATAACTCGTAAAAACTTGATATTTTTTTTCTTTTCTAGATCCATGCCAAGGCTACGAATGTCCTGAACCACAAGTATGCCAGCTTGATACCCAAAGAAATCCTATCTGTAGATGTGGAGAAGTGTGTCCTCTCACTCTTGAGGCTGTCTGTGGGTCTGATGGTCGAACATATGCGAACGAATGCGAATTGAGGCAAGAGGCTTGCAGGAGTAGACGACAAATGAGAATTATCTATCGAGGGAAATGCAGCTCAGGTAAGAGTGAACGTTTAATACAAAAAATAAGGTAGAGCCTACGCCAATCTTTAATGGACGGTTATTATGTATTGGTAAATAATAAAAATTCTCTTTGTCTGTATGCGAAGTGCAAACGTTTGTCCAAATAACGAATGATGATTAGCCGAACAATTATTCAATCTGCCTAAAAACGTGTTTTCAATAATGTCAGGATACACTAAATTAGGTCATGGAATAAGTGAGCTGTCAGCCCCAAGGAAATTAATTATAATGTGCACAAGTGTTTCTAGAAACATTATAAAAATAATTATTATGTAATACCTTAGATAACAAAAGCTTCACCAGCAACTAAATTATCTGTTAAGATCATTAGAAATCTGGTAACGGAAAAATACGCATACATTCCCGAATGTTTATCTTTCTCTTCTTTACCTAAAAATAAATTTCAATTGCATTAAAAAATTTGACAAAGCAACTAAAAGAGAGCAGTCAATTAATTTTGTAGAAGATGACTTACTGTTCAGTGATAACTTCCATAGCATAATATTAAATATTATGTTTTTTGTATTCAATTGTATCTTTTGTCATCATGCAAATTTTCATTTATATAAATATATATGATAGCAGAATATTTGCATGTATTATTATTGTTGTTGATTTAAGCCATTTATATATTAAATCTTATATCACAATTATAAAAATAAATAAAATGAAAAATTATAAATTATGAAGTATAATATACATTTCCTCTCTGAGCATCATATCACTAGTACATAAAATTCTGGAACGGACTGTAGAATTGCACAATAGCATGCAAAAAGAATAAAATTTTATTATTCGACACTGATTATTATTTATACACCCATATATTTTCATAAACATACTGCATCACATCTGAATTACATATAATTAATAGATTAATTACCTCCTTACCTAAAATTGCCATCATGGTATACATATTTCAATTAGCTTAGAATTTAAAAGAGCATTAATTTATATTTTTACAGGAAAACCTTTCAATGGAAACGAAGGCTTTGTGAAGCAATTCATGTTTCTTTTAATAGATATTATAGATTGGAATCCGATTTAACTTATTGAATTCAATTGAAACATTTTTTTAAGAAATCCTAACATATTTTTTTCTGACGTTATTAAGATAATAATGAAACTTTTAGTATAAAACAAGTTTTTGTAAAAAGTAATAATTTCATGTCGAAGGGCATTTCAGTTGACAGGGTGGAAAGGAGATTTCTTTAGTAATTCAATAATTGGAAAGCTATAACTTTATTAGTAAGTGTTGGAAAAATAAGAAGGGTCACACGAACAAAGAAAACCTCTGTTAAATACTTTTCAAAGTAAACACCCTTTGTCGTTAAACATTTTTAGGCGAAAACTGATAAATTACTTTCCTTTGATATCGAAATTTTTCTCATAACATTTTACTCTCTCTTTTCATTAATTTTATTGAAATTTTTAGTAAAGTAATCACTGCTTTCGTTGAGATTGCGCTTTTCTGTTGTAAAATGTTTTCATTGAGAGAAACTTGTAAATCATCGATTGATAACTTCTTTGACTGTAAAAATATTTAAAAATTGTACATTTACAACTTTTTAAAACAGTTAATTCAACATTTTCAAAACAGCATAATTAATTTTCAATAAATAAATAATTATCATCGACATTGAAAATTTCTAATGGAATTCAAACACACCAACAATGTGAAATATGTATACGCTTTTAAAATATCTAAACATCTCTAAAATTAAATATTCACAGTTCAAATATATTATCCGCAAAAACGATTCTGGTTTCAAATATATCTATATTTCGTTACATAAACATACAACCATATCTGTTGGTCAAACAAAATCTCTCAAACGGGGGACTCTGGCATCATGGAATTAAATTTACTGTGCTTAACAAATCCGTACGAATGTGACTTTTTTAAGCTTGCTTCGTTTATCTTTTATCCTTTACCGAGATATGTGTTGACGAAGATAACATCAACAATTAATGTTTGGCCGGAACCTGGCAGTAAAAATAAGTGCAGTCTTAAATTAAATTTGAACTATTCGAAGCAAAAGGAAGAGATTCTTCGCCTACATAAAACTTTTTTTAAGGCTATAGATTTTTAGTACCGTTTTTTTTTCAAAATTCCCCATAATTTATTTATTGCAAATGATTGATCATAATCGTAAATAAAACTGGTTTCTAACATTAAATATGAGAAGATTTGTGAATTGAACACACAGATTAATCAATTATTTTTGCCATAATTCAATTCGTTCTGAATATTTCGAAATAGTTATAAATATTTTATTGCTATTTAAGCGCCTTCCGGTGTTTTGATTTGTTCAATTTCATTTTATTTTGAATGCATTTCCGCTTTGTAAATATTAACTTTACAAAAACTGAATGATTTTGTTTTTCAGCTTAAAATTGACAAAGCCTTCTCAAAATGTTATGAATAATATTTCACTCATTTTCAAAAGAATTATTATGAATTATATATATATATATTATGAATTATAAATTCAATCATATTTTTAATATTAATACAGAAAATGTATTATAAATGTAGCCGTACTTATAATCCCAATTCATTTTTCGATATTTCATCTACATAATTGATGTGTTTAATGTCATATTGACAGGAAGAAACAGGCAATGTAATTATTTTTTGTAAGAAGACATAAAATAAGAAACTTGTTACTTTATGTTTATCTGTTTTCTGTCCTGTTTTATTTACTTAGCATTATATAATAAAAAACTTATCATTGATGGGCTTTTTCGTGTAAGTTCATTTAAATTGTATGAACTTCCTTTTTTTATTACCGGTTTATTCTAGCAGTGGGTATTTATATTAGAATGTGAGTTGTGAGTGATTTAATCAAATTTTGTCTTTTAAAAGGGTCAAATATGATTGTAGGTGAGTTATAATTATTTTAAATCTGGGAAAAGAAGGTTTCATGTATAAAAGTTAAGTTTAGGGTTCAGGAGGATTTAAAAACATCAGGTTTTCTGACGGAGACAACTTTTAATGATAAATAATCTTGTAATTAATAAAATCGAGCTAGATTATAATTTTAAACATTTCATTTGGTTTAGAGTATCTTTTACAATACTATTTATCTAATTGTATAAAGCTGATAGATTGACATTGGCGTTTATAGACAGTTACTATATTGACCAATATTTTTCTGTTAGGATAACTGGAATTTCTCCAACGCCTTTAAACAAAGGTACATATTTATTTTTCTCTTTATCAGTGACGGAACATAAGAATCTACTTTATTATTTTCTGGATGTAACTACACGGTTTCCAAAATTTTACTCGTTGTTTTCTGTTTGTAATACAAAATGAAAGTTACTTTCCGTCTATTTTCAATTTATTGGCCTATATCAATAGCATTGGTAAGGTTTAAGATGTACTGATGTAAAATAACTATTTAGCGGTGTTTGCAACACATTTTTAAATCACAGTTTCACAAAACCACTAGCGCAGCACTTCAACGTCGTACAGATACACTAATTTCAGCAAATAAAACCTGAAACGGAGAATTGTATTTAAAGTGGGAGTGAATTCACCCAATTACTCCGCCATTTTGTAAATAAACCGAACAGCGAACGCCAGAATAGGCGTTATCAGGCGAATAAATTTAAATGTAGACTTGTAGCAACAATGCACTAAGAAACTAATTCACTCGAACGCCAACTGCGCACAACAATACCGCCCAAACCTTTGCAGATAACAAAACCCTCTAATATAATACTGTTATACTTGTATCACTCTTCTCATTCATTCAAATTTCCACGTAAAAAATATTTCAAATACTCTCCTGCTCTCCATAAATACTCTAAGCAAAGCGCTGAAAATCGTTGTTTTTCTTTGACAGTAAAGACATGATCTAATTTATTTTATAACCATTTAATTCTCTACGTTTTAAGCCAAGAATCATTATATTTTCTCATTACTACGAGTATATAAACAATGTTTACTGTACAAACATACTCTCATAATCCTGGTGTACAAAATACGGTATATAACCAAATTCTCGATTACTTATTAATGCCTTCTTTTAACGCTTAAAAAGGTAAACAATATTAACTGTTTGTATTGAATTCCATAGAAAGAGTTTTTCGATTTCTTTTACTCAATCACAAAAACATAATTTTTAAAATCTTTTACCCGTGTCTTTTACCCTTGCTAAAGTATCATGTTTTTTTACAGATATTTTTTCACACCAAATATGACGTAGCTTTTAATACTATATTTATATCTGCTTCATAATACGAAATATATATTTTACGTGTATTTTAAATTATAACAGAATGTTACCAAATACTCGTTTTAAATTAATCCTGACATCTTCAACACGCATATATTATGGTTCACCATTAAATTATACAAAGCCTCCGATACCAAAAATATCAAATTTTAAGTTTACCTGTATCAAACGAATACACACAAATTTCATCTTATATCGTCTGTTTGCGTTTAAGTTTTGTTGCCTTATGCTGTTAGGCGACTGCATTGTTTCAGAATGCATTCATTACTACAATATGCAGTTGAACTTTTACTCAATAAATTCTCAAGTAGATACTCATAAGAGCACTACCAAATTTAATTAATTATTGTTTAAAACAAGCAAAGCTTGAACGTAAATTTTACAAAGTATAAATGTCAAAGTTTAAATTGTTATACAAAAATATTCATACTAAATAAAAGCGATTATTTTCAATTATTGTTTTTTCTGTTATATTATTTACTTTAGTACAAAATAAATTTTTGAAAATTCTCCGTAGGTACCCGAATTCATTTTTATTTAATACGTGACGATTTTAACTGTTATATTTTTTTTTCTTTAAATATAATATATGCAAATTTTATACTAAGAATGTAAGGTTTTTTAGTACTTAGCAGAGCGTTACGCCAAAAAAGCTATCAAAAATGGAATACGTCGCGCAACAATAAGCGGTAAATTTTGTAAAACATTGAGTCATAAAGCTGGTCATGAATATGATAGAAATGAAATATGATTTACAGTAAACTCACAATTATCAGGGCTAATGTGGGGAGGGTTTGCACGGACAATTTAAAACATGAATATCATGACGATATAAAATAAATAATCCGAACTATTAATTTTTATTTCGTTTTTAAATACGCTATTTATATATTTATTTATTTGTAAATTTAAAAAATTAAAATGCATGGCATTACAGCTGAAGCCAATGCGCCATGCATTTACACAATAATAAAAACAAAAATAATAATAAAAGCAGTAATGACAATAATAAATAAATTAAAACTATAAAATACAAAGAGCACAAGACATTATTAATTTACAAGGAAAAAATATTTGGCAAACAATACCCAGAGTTTAGTGCTGATAATATCCAACTCTCCAGGCAATGCATTGATCAGCCGAACGGCTGTTATAACTGGTCACTCAAAAGACTGAAGCGAAGAACATGTTTTAAGAATAAAAATTGCTTGGTTATGGGTTCGGCCACGTAGATAAAAATTGGGAGCATGTAAGTCATGAGATTTTCAGGATTATAAACTCGTCCCCGAAGAAGCAGAGAGAAATGCTTTAGAATCGAAAACGATCTGCATACTTCAAGAGAGTGAAAAGATAGCATTCCTAAAATAAATTTGGTTGGGTAGTATTATTTTAGGGAACTTTTATACATTTTTAAAACAGCCAATTATTTTATCATGTGTAGTATAATACTTTGTTCGGTGTACTTCGAATTTTCTATTAGTTCACATATGACAGATATTTCAAAAACTTTTCCCCCGCGATCAAACGAGTGTTACTGATTTTCTTGTTTATGAAGATTGAGCTATCTCATGTATCGCATTCAGTATTGTCAGTTTTTCCATAATTTAAGTAAATTTTCATCTTCGCTACAAAGTGTCTTAAAAACGAGAGTCCGGGAATGTCCTTTCAAAAATTAAATAAGCCTTTAATCCATCAGTTAAACTAATGATACAACATTAGATAAAAAAATTGCATTCGTAAGCCTTCAATTTCTTCAATTCTTTTCATTATGCTTTCATTTGTACTCCAATATTTGAACCAATCTTCAAAGATTATTCTATTCACTTGTGTTTCTATTCTAGACGTAATAAGCAACTGAAAGATTTCTTATGTTTGTTTTCGTAAATGTTCTTGCTTTTTTTTTGTTTTTTCAATGACCAAAAGATCCATTTTGTGATTTCTAGATGCGTTTCTACATATATTATGTATGATATTTTTTTTTAATTATACGTATTAAATTCATGCACAAATAATCCACAAATCGGATTACCCTCAAACGGATAGTCGAGAGTTTACTGTATATGCAATGGAAAATGATGTATAACAACATACATCTGCAATATAATATAACAATCATTGGAATTGGTTTTACTTAATACTATTTGTCAATAACTCATTTTTTTTAAATATACACCTTTTTAAATTATTATTGCAAGTGTTCTATAATTTCTATAATATAACAAAACAAATTTCATTTTTTATTTTGTTCTATATATTTTTAACTTGATATAACATTTTTTTTGTAAACATCAACTGCACCTTTTGAATCTATGTATTGAAAAACAAAGCTTATTTTCAGATGAATTCTGTTTATCCACATCGATGATAAAAATAAATTTAAGCCTCTAGAATTCTCGATATCAGATACAAGTATGCTGCACTTATGATGTTGATAGGTAGTATGCTATTCATTATATTATGACGATTCTTTATGAGGGGAAAACCAACACTCTATACAAGCATATAGTTAAACTGACAATCGGAGATCGATTGACCATCAATTTTTTCAGTGAAACAATAAGAGTGTTTTTGAAAATTTGCTCTGCATTTATTGCTGTAAATAATATTCAATTGTCATTAGTATTTGCGCCACGAATAACCCAATATGGACAAAGACATTTAGATAGCGAATATGATAAGTTTAATTGTTTATACTATGCATTGGTCTTAACTATGGAATCGTTTGTTTTTCAAACATATGTCAATTGTTCGACATTAATGGTACACATAATATATAACATTTATCATTCAAAGAAGCACAACAATTATAACATTTCTTACGTCTCTCTTTGGAAGGAACTAGCAAATACATGTATAGGGTAAGAAAAGAACTAGTGGTTAGCCTATTGTTTTCACTTTGCAACTTTTTTTGATTTCAAATTTCATGTCTGTATATAAAAATTCTTAAATCGATTGAAAAAGCAATGTATAAAAGTTTCCATTCTAGGATGTAGCCCCTTGACCGGGCAACTGAATAGCGCAAAATCGCAAGAAATTTGACCACTCGACCACGTGACTGACTAATAAAAACGTGCAATTTGTACTCATTTATTTTGCAGTATAATACGACATCTAAATATACTTCTTCGCAGTTTACTAGTAAATACATCGTCATCTTATTTATAATATGAAAATGGAATTGCGTCATGGCTGTAAAGACATCTAAAAAATAATCGAGGATGGTAATTTTCCTGGATGTTTAAAATGAAGCTCATTTCTTGTGAATTGTGTAAGTGTATGTACAGCAGTCGCTATACGCGGTAGAATGGAATGGATCTCGTTACGTGGAAAGCGTATGGAAAAAAATCCTTGTTAAGCTCGGATGGTTTGCACTCTACCATCAAGTGTGTTCGTTGTGTCGGCTTGCCGCGTCAGACGTCTCTCGCTAATGACAACTCGCCGTGAGAGAATATGGAACCCTGATACCCAAACATCAAGCGCAATATTTATTTTTGACGAATTCATCTATTTTATATGAAACATAAATTTAACATTACTATTTTTTGCTACGCTTAAGGTAAAGAAAGCTACGCAAATGATTTGTTTTAAATTATTCATTATTTTTTAGGCATATTTCTTTTGCAGTATTTTTTTTTCAAGTTTATGTAGTTATTTATATTTATTGTTTGAAACTAAGACATTTTTTTTACGTTCTATGAATTCAAATATAAGTCTTGTATGTGAATGGTTCGAGTAATGGAATTTTTATTTTCATACATTGGTGTGTTAATCGATGGACACTATCATACAATTAAAATTTGGATTTATAGACAGCCACGCGAAGACCACAAATCTTCAAACATGATCCTCCTATTCAAACGTTCTCTGAGAGAGAACTTAATACATTTGCAACAAGTAGTAATTTATTCATTTGGCATCAATTTATATCACGTTTCAAATAATATATATGTTTATCTGTGTCGCTTATGCACGAACATGTACTGTTAAGACTATCTATTACCATGCGTCGTTCTCAAAAGAACAAATTAAAGAGAGTTTAGTAATATTGTGAACGAAGCTCGCGAATCATTTTCACATCTTTGGAATAATAAGAATTGTCACCAACCATTTACTTTTCCACTCTAATTAGCGCTGCTCTTTCAATAGCAGGGAGAGTGAGAAAAATGACTCACTGAGAATCCAGTAACAATTGAACAACAAATTATTTCTTTTCACACTCTAGCACCGGGAAAAGATACAACTCAAATAAACGATTCGCGCCAAAGTGACTAATTTTCCTTGTCTAACGCAAGCTGATTGAGAATCCCTAGCGCTTTATGTAATCTAATATACCCTTAGATATTACGTATGTATATATATAATTTATACGTATAAATTGTCATTGCGTGTTGTTAGTCACAGAAATGGAAATGCTCGGTACCCCCAATCAGTCGAGTTTGCAGTTTGAGTTAGAAGTGTCATACAGTAGCGGTGTTTTCAGAATAAAAGATGTTTCACTAAGAATTATGTAGACATTGTAGACGATAGGTGAAAGAAATAATTTTTAATATATTTAGAATATTCTTAATTTTACCCGTGCTTACTGCTTGCGTACAACTCATTTACCTATAGTAAAAAATAAATAATATGTGATTTTCACTTACTTTAAAAAGTTAGACTTTCAAAAATAAAACACAATTTGTAGTGCTTATTCAATCTTTTTAGGATTCTTTTCGCTCAGCAAGTGATTATTTCCGTTGTTTTATTGAGCTGAGAAAACCCAATGCTGATTATGTAAAATGTTAAATAATAAGTTAAGATTTTCAAAATTAGTGGCTAATAATTTGGAAAGATAACATATAAATCTGTATCAATGCAATTTATGGATTTGCAGAAATAACACACGGAAAATGCATAACTTTATTATATGCGAATAGTTTGTTGCTGTATAAATTTTTGGCCGACATTATGACATACCTCTATTTTTATTCACTGCGATTATCCGTGAATATATCACGTGAACTCTTAATGTAGCTATTAAACAGGAGGTTTTAGATTGTAAGTCAGTTTGACAAAGTCAATGAAAATGGAACATGAAATCGGAAAAGGACAAATTGTATGCTTATCAATCTTGCTACACCCTTTTTGCTCTGTCGGTTACTACTTAATTGGAAAAAAATATGAAACGTTTACGGAGTCTCGACCTCTTGATTGGAAAATCGATTGGAACCAAAACTCTTCAAGCGTTTACAGTTAACTACATCGATCGGTAAAAACATCTGAATAAAAATCCTTAAATTTTTGTTTTTGTTATGAGATTCTATATATTGTTACAATAAGATGTAGTTACACTAATATGTAGTTAGAATATTCATTAGATAATTATGAAACAAATGTCTTCCGTTTATTTGTTTGTATAGTTTTTCTTTTGTTTTAATGCTTAGTAAGTTGTAAGTAGAATTAATGCCACTACCATAATCATTATGAATTTCTCGCCAGCTTAAGACAATTTATATTAGTTTGTGTACATTAAGGAAATAATTGTTATTATATCATATTTACGTATATAGCAGGATAACTATGAATTAACGCTTGGCTGCATCACACCATTTGGGATTATGCAGCAAAAACGTAAACACCCTTGTCGGCCCGTATCACTTGTTTCCATCCGTAGGCTAGTTTTAGCAGTTAGCTATCGCGCTCTAGACCGAAATATGCCTCACTATCTGACAGGGGCCAATGTAATTTAACGGACACTGGGTTTAGTAGTTTAATACTCATTTGGGCCTCAAAATTATTTCATATGCTCTACTACTAGCGTAGACGCTACGGAATGCTTAATAAAATGAACGAACATTGTTCAATGTTAAATCTCTCGAATACCAAACATGTATGTGAACAGAACCGTATCCAGAAACTGATACGCCAGAATTTCAATAATTATTTCTTTGTAACTTATTTAGATGTAGGTTCACTTTGAAAAAATCTTATTGAAGCGTATTTTCTGCAAAAAAATTGAATTTTATTTCACTCATGTTCTACAAAAACATTTTGCATTAAACCGCTAGATATTTCAAAAATTTAAAATGAGATAAAAGGTTTGTATCACTCAAGATCAATCACCTATATGACAAAAGATGTCACGAATACCCATCTCAAATGTTGTCTTGAAAAAATCTTAATTTGACGCTGAACTTACCGAGACTTGAGCCCGAAAACATCTTATCAGAGTATGAAACTCTCATCACTATACCACAAAGGTTGACTAATATACATGACGTTAAATATTTCGTATTAACATACATAACGCCTCCTGTAGCATAAAGCAATTTGAAAATAAACATACTTAGATTTAGAATTTATGTCGTCCGTTGAAAATAGCATGATTGAATAAATTAGTTTTTTGCCTTAACAAGAAACATATTTACTTTGCTGAGAGTAGTTTAATACAATACAATATAAAAATATTGCCATCATTGTATAGGACTGCCTCCACGGGAATATAATTAAAAATATTTGCTCTTTTATTTAAAAAATCTTTACAATATAAATAAAATATTTTGTTTACTCAAATAAAGTCACTTCGATTAAGTAACTGTATTTAAATTTGGTAAAAAAATCGTCGCTATTCTATCAGTTTATATTTTGACCCTTATCAAAATTTACCCAAAGGCATTGCATTCATTTCTGACTGCCTTAAGACGGACCATGTATATTTTATGTACGAATAAATATGACAATACAGCGTAGTGTCTGAAAACTCATCTTGTTTGTGGAACGTTATATATCTCTGTGAAGTTAATAATACTAAGACTACAGACATCCTTTATTTTCACCGCGGTCTATCTCATTAATATACGTTATTGTTACTTACATAATAATATCTGAGCTGTTTAACTTGCCTTTGACTTATTTGAAAATATTTTACTGTCGTAACAGACAAACTGAATATTTTAATTCATATTTTAACGACGTCTCTTTCTCTAAGTATTTGTTAAAGTATGCTCATGTACAATTAACTTACAAGTTGAACGAATTTTGCGGCTTGAAAATTTCAAAGTAATGCACTTATCTCCGTTTCCTGAGTGGCTACTTAATGCAGTCATCAAAAATACGAACTCGTAAAACGCACTCACTTATTTTTTAATATACTGCATTTAATATATCTGTAACATTATTTTACTCATAGAAAAATACTTTCAAATTTTATACATACATGAAATAAAGACTGATAAATTTGATAGCTATGTATGCATCATACCATCGTCATAGCTGTGACAGGATGCCAAAATCACCACCAAATACATTACATAATTCAAATTCAACCTATTTATAAGCAATAAAATATTATTTTTTTTGAATAGCTTGTAAAAGGAATTAAAGATCTTGTAATAATTCCTAATCTCATATTTTTTTTATTTCAAATAACCGTTGCGTATAAATTATTTTAAAAGCAACCAAAATTCAAAACGCAACATGACGTACTTGGTATATATATATATATATATATATATTAGATAAGCAACCGGTCACATGTTCTCACGACTATAAATTAAAAAATCATAAGGTTATTAGTCTCTTCGTTTTTGAAACCGTCCACCTGTGGCAAAATTACTACAATCTTATGCGGGGCAGCCCTATTTAAGTGAACAAACATTAGTACCCATAAAATAATATTTATTTGAAAGGTACAGGAAAACAACTGGAGTATTTTTCCATAAAAATTACCATGGCTTACAAAAATATCTGATTACAAATATGGAATAAAAATTTAAACTCATTTACATGAAATACGCAAAAATCCAAGGAGCACTTCATCTTCGCATTGTCCAAATTATAATTTATTGTTCATGCTGTTTTTCTAATAAAATAAAATTATTTTACATTAACATGAAAACTATTCCGTGAAAGAAAATAAAAAGTAATATTATATGGAAAGATAATATACCCGACTCAAACATAAGAAAACCTAATAATAATATTTCTTGAAATACGTTTTGTATAAGATGTATGCTAAAAAATAAATATGTAAATTCGGGATAAACATTATTTGTTTTGAATTCATTGAATTCATCCGGCATTTTTTATTAAATTAAATCCAGCCGAGTAGTATTTTCTTTTTAGTTCGCTGGAAATATTTTGAATAACCAGTCCCTAGGGCGTAATAATAATTTCTCAGTTTAGCCAAGAGTTTTTTTTTTGCTTCAACCAATTAAAAGATAACCAACATTCTTTCCCAGCTTCTTTTTTTATCTCAAAATGGCGTCCCTTGCAGAACTGGATGAATTTTTAAACAAAAGCTTTTTCTGGAGCAGTTCACTCTGTTATGCATAATATGCAAGTTTATATGTATATTATATGAATGTCTATCAACTTTTAGAGTTTGCACTTCAAAACTACTTTAAAGAAGCTATGTTTGAATAATCCGATTATGTTCTTAAATTACGATAAAAACTGTTTTGTGGCAGTTTTTTTAACACTGAACTTAAAAAAGTCAAGTAGCTTTTAAATCGTCTTATAAATTTGAAAACTTTGACATTTTGTATCCATCGCTAAGAAAAATATCAACCTATAAATATTTGTTCTCTAGTAATGACAATTAATCCCTTTTTTTTAACCCGCTTCTGGTGTAATATTTCAATAGAAATCTTTCCCGGAGAAGGATTGAAAATGGTGCTGGAAATGTACTTATTCTACAAATTTATGAAATGATCAGGAATGGTTTTCCCTTTTTGACTATTTAGAACTGATGAAAATGAAGACTTCCTGAGTCCCTTTCTACCAAGAATTGACAGTTAACACCTTACATGTACTTTTGGTTATATAATTATTCTCGCTACGCTTCGTTTTTAAAACGAATTTTCAGGAGAGGAAATTTTATAAGTACACATCCAAAATCAATTGAAAAAAATATTTATGATCCTGTCCATAAGGGGAATTAAAGTCGTCGACGCCGTAAACATTTGAGACGAACACCCAAGACCTTTGACAACTCGACAGTACCGGTTGAATATTTACAGGAAATAAGATTTATTTAATAGTAAGGAGTTAATGAAGAGTTTTTAATGGAAAATAATTAAATCAGTGACAATGAAGTTAGATAAATGAACGTAATAAAATTATCACCAGAATATAATATCGTTCCAAGTAAATTAACTTAGCGAATCTATATAGGAAAAATTCTTTTGTAAAATGGAAAAGAAAACCCATCTTTCCCATGCAATCTCACATAATATGCTCGTACAATTCACACAAACAGAAATCATATTGACATTTCAGTGTCCCGTGTGCACAATAGTGCTTTTTTTATATCCAAAACAACAACCTCTAAAACGTATAGGATTCGACAGCACTTGGAACTTTTCTGATCAAAGTTGCGTAACTGTTTTGCACAGCAGATATGCTAGAATTGCTACCAGATAGGAAACCTTTTGTCTCCCTGAATACCGCTACTTATTTTGAGCATTTTTACATGTTTTCTCTCTATGCTATAAATCTTTAAATAATAATAATTCATGGTTTACACAACGCATATATTGATTGAAGGGAGCTTGAATCAAAAGGATAGAATAGTAATAAGGATAAAATATCAAAATATTCATTTCTACAAAAATCATAGAATCTATTTGGTAGTTATTTCGCCTTCACAGTACCGTCACAACGAAATAAAGATAGCTATCAATTATTTCTTATAACTCTCGTGGAACTAAATACTTTGATATTTATAATCTATTAACATGTAGTTCCATCAATTCAATCAATATGATAAAATAGTGTTTAAGCGTGTTTACGAACGATTAAATATAATCTATTTTTAATCCATTTTGAATGCTAACCATCTTTGGAAACATAATCAAAGCCATAATTTTAGTCATGATGGAAATAAAATAGTCATAACCCATTGGTCCTGTATAAGAACGAACCACGGCAACTAGTTTAATAAGTTGGCACTGCATAATCGGACATTCCAAAAAAAATTCTCTGTTACATGTTGTAATAAACCTCATACACCGTGTAGAATATCCATCAATAATAATTCGCCATAATATTTTTCTAAGCTAAGCTATTTTATGCGATGACCAGTGATTTTTCAATTCACTTACGAGTTTGTGCTAAAAACTACGAATCTCTGTTATTTTTACATTCCCTTCCACCCATCCACTACGTTTTTAGTATAACGGGACGCAGGAAAGCAATTAACTAATCATTGTTTCTTTCACAGTGCTATCTTATTATTATGCTTCACTTTGGAAACAGATATGGTTGAAGAATTCTATAAGTAACATGTGGACAAAATTATTTATTGTGTCGTTTTTGACAAGGCTTAAAATGCCAAATTTTGTTAACTGTGCCACGTACTTAACTAGATATAATATTACGAGGAGACGTTATTGAACTTAAGCGTTAACGGGGTGTCAAAACTACGCCACCTATGTCAGCAATGCAGTCCTTCAAAAGCAACGTATAACCTCGTATTGGTATACGCATGGTATACGCGTCAGTCAACGTTGTCTTATACGCTATTATGAGAGCTACTAACGCAATATAGCGTCTGCTTACTAATGCGTTTTTGATTATTCTAAATTTCCATCGATGATACCATATACTACATTCATAGATATATACTAATAATATGCAATATTCAGCGAACGAGATCCAATACGCCAGTATTGGTAAGCCATTCTTGACATTCGGTGATATGCCATGTAGAACGTATAATACAATATAAGATCAACGTGGTATATCACCAACGCCCTACAGCAAAATATTATTTAAATGTGTAGCTTATTCAAAGGAAATAAGCATTACATCAACATCGAGATATTTTACTTTATGAGGGATTAAAAGAGAAATACAAACTATGCGAATAAGAGGTGGCCTACATTGGTTCAGACATCTAATATGCACTCTATCTTAGAAACAGCAAATGGCAGTTTATTTTTCATTGTATTACATTAGACAATTGCTTCAATATTTTTATTATTCAATATTTCTTCAAGAACTAGTAAGAGAACATTATCAGTGTGTACAATTATACTAAATACAATTTGACTGAAGAATCATTGACACAAAGTCATCGTACAAGATATTTTATAACAATATACTCGACATTTTGTGGTTTTTGTCCAATTATCTTATTGTTTATGTGTAAAATCTTGTTTTATTATTAAAATAAATGGGTTAACCCCGGTAAAGATACCAAGGAGTTTTTAGATAGTTAAGTCAGAAAATAACCACCGAGATTTTTTTTTTTTTAAATAAAACACAATTTGTTTGTACTACTTCCACATATTTATAATGATCAGGACCGGTTTCGCTCATCACTCATGCTCGTGATGAGCGAAACCAGTCCTGATCATTATAAATATGTGGAAGTAGTACAAACAAATTGTGTTTTATTTTTTAAAATATAATGTCTTTCCACCAAGAATTGACAGTTAACACCTTAAAAGTAACCACCGAGATGTTTAATGCTGCAGTATTATGAAGAAGAAATACATATTAATGTCAACAGTTTTTAAACTTTTCAATAGTCAAATTTTAACTGTTGAAATTTTGTATATTTCCATGTATTTTGTCACTAATGACCCGGGCTCCGCCTTTTGGCAAAATCAATTTATTACACTCAACAATTATTCTATAAGGAAAATGTATTTTTTTTTTAATTCTACTGATTTTTTTGGTACTGTCGTTTAGTATATCAATTGTTAAGTAATGAGAGACCAAGGAATGCGCGAAACGATCAGCATGGTTAAAATCAGAACAATATAGTGGCTAGATGAGACTAGAATGTTAACACATTGAGAGATTCAGACCTTTTTAAGGGATCAGTGTTTTATTATTGTCTACCATTTTCTCAGTGTAGTAATAAATAATATCAAGAGAAACATTTCAGTCTAGTCTTGGCCAAAGTACGGGATTAGCTCTTTTTATTATACCAATTTTACGCTCGTTTCTAGCTGTCAGTTTTATTTTTGTAAAAATCCACGAAACTTATGGTCCTGTGGATGAGTGGTCAACGTTATTGTTTATCCGTTCAATTTAGTACATTGTACTTTTAAGCATGGATTTTTAGATTTCTGGCCAAATTTATAGATTTTTACATTCCTTTCCACTCAACGACTATTCATTACAAAAAACGTATCGTAAATTAAGCTATTAACTGGGTACCTCTTCAAAAAAAGACGTTGAGTGGGATCATCTTTCTTTAAATAACTTCTTTTGAAATACCCCATTAGAAGTCGACGTTGAGAACTCACATTGAAAAACTACCGTAATGTAATTACTATAATACTTTTATTATCGTTTTTCATGATGAAATTACTGGATTTTCAATTTTTTATACTATCTATATATATATAAAAAATGAAGATTTTTTGTTTGTTTGTCCTCTATGTGCCATTCACCCGATTTCGAAAAAATCTTTGGAGAGTTGTTGTGTGCACACATGTAAAGGTTTCTGAAGAAAAAAATTTAAATCTAAAAATCTAAGAAAAAGAATTAAAATACGTAAAACTATCGACATCTCTGAACCAGATGAAAATACAAATTTAATAAAAATATTTCGTACTATGTTCAGGTCATGAGCCAGCCATAAGGCAATAGTTTTCATGACTTAAATAATTTATTTCACATGTGCTATGAATATCGTTGGAAATATGGACACAGTAACATATATTGTTTGAAAAGTATAAATGAATTACTATATTAAAAAATAAATCGTTCTAAGATAGTGGCTAACAATTACTTATGATTAAATATGTTACATGAACTAGAAAGAAAGTTGTTAGATAATCACTTCACTCCCACTCCTGCTCATTTTATCAAAGTGTCTTAGCGTTACTCAAAAACCATTACAATGTACTTGTGAAAGAACCGAATAATAAATTCAAATTATCTTAGAATGAGATTATTTAGATCAAAAAAACATTTTACGTCTTGAAGTTGCGCTTGTTTAGTTGTCATTCCTAAAATCTTCTTTGTTGTGTTGCGTTATTTCACATCGCGTCATGAACCAGTAGCGCAAATAGCCTGGAGATGGCAACTTTTACTCGTTTGTTCCTCGACTTGAACAATTGCCGTAGGTGCTTTTTCATTACAATTTGTTCCTCGCTACTCAAATGGTGATTTTCATAACCGAATATTGTAAACGGAAATTTCAGCAGTAGTCGACATTATTTTTTAATTTTTTTATCGGTTTTATTGTTATAAAATGATGATTGAGGCAAAAGAAAATTCGTAGTAATATTCGAATCAAAAAAATACCTTATTAGAAAATAAATAATTCACAATATATCCTTAGCTCTCAAGCAAACATAAATGTAAGATTGCCAAAGATAAACCAATTGAAAAAAAGAGATTCATAAATCATTTGATCCAATATTTGTGTCAATAATAAAAGTTTAAATATGCTTGCATGATTTAAATTAAAAAATGTTTCTGTCAAATTATAATAGAAAACAAAAAGAAATTTCTTAAAAAGAAATATTATTGTTATATATTAAGTCCTGGTTTTGACAATGATATTGAATATGATTAAATTTATTTGCATGCAAAAGTTTACCAGTTGTGATAAAAACTTTATCAATGGTTTTATGAATCCATACAATAAACACAACATGAAAAAATATGGTTTTTCGTATTTTTTTACTCTATATAAATAAGTTTTTTGACCAAATATAATTAGGAAACACTGATATTGCCTATTCTATAAAGATCATTTACAACCAATGGTAAAGACATTCCATAAAATAAAGCCTGTACTCTTGCCTTGAAATACAAAGCTACTTTATGCTTCAAACCTGAGTCTATTGATAGTATTTCTTCTTTGAATAAAATCGTAAAATGATCTCGTAATCTAAACAAACTACAATATATATGGTTCATATATTTACATACTTCCAGTTATAATAATTAATTGCGTTTATGTTTCAACGCCAATGATGTCAGATCGACTAAGGTCTCGGTACACTTCTGGTTACGGTTGAAAGCTTAATGTAGTGTAGAAAGTAACTAAGTACACATTTGAACGTGTCCTCAGGCGCGCGTGTGCTTTTAAGGCCCATTACCCGCGAAAATGGACTAATCCAAAGCAGATGCACTACAAAGTGAACCCAGACCTCTATTATCCGCATACAAATTCATTTAAGAGCACCTTTTCGGGAGTATTTATTACACACTTATCTTTAATTGACTGTTTTTAGGTGAAATTTAAAAATTTCGTTTGCATTTGAACTTTCCTTCAAGTTTTTATCTTACCTTTGGGATTATTGTCTTTGTCAAAAATTGTTTCTGCAACATTTAAGTTATTTGAACAGGGATTTTATAAATCAAGTTTATTGCTCATTACTTTTCATGCTAAAGAAACAATTTAATTAAAATTTGTCCAAATACTAATTATGAACCTTTGTTTACACTCTGCTGATTCTTTACGAAAAATTTTATTACAGTATTTGTTTGCAGAAACATTCTTATTTTAAAATCAGTTTTTCAAAAGTATCAAATGAATTATTATTTATATCATAAATATATTTTTTGGGAATAAACTTTGAAACGTATAACACTAACAAGAAGAAATCTGTGAAACTAAATAAGAAAGGTATAATATGTTAGTTATTACCAACTTTCTTAAACATCGTTGAATAGTACTGAACAGTAGTGACAACACGCATTTTCATTCATCATTATTTCATCAATAAATATCATAATAAATATCATAAAAAATGTATGTAGGAAATCCAAAAATCTTAACATGACACTAAATCTAGAGTTCCCAACTAGTTTTTTAAACAGGAATATGATTATGAAACTTAAATAATTAAGATCAAAGACTAAGTAGTATATATCTACATTTACGAAGTAGTTTACTAAGTTAATACATTAATTTTTTTCTAATAATACTTTTTATCCTAATCATGCATCAATGATGTTATAATGCAACCTTAAAGCAACTTAATTCGGGTCGGGGGCGTTGCCCCGAACCTTTCGGCGACAGCTAAGCCTTTTCTGACACAACTCTCGCTGTCGTCATACAGAGATTTTATTAAGGTAATAGATTTGGAACAAAGCCCATATTCATTTAGTATCTCCATGGGCGAATGATGTTGCGTACTTTCGACGGTATTCTCACAACCTAGAATCATTTTTTTAAATTGTTCAAAAAAAAATTGATCAATGATACCTACATTAAGTTTCATCGAAATACAAACTCAATAATGAAATTAAATTCTACGTTATAACGTGTTTGTTCACTAATATAATAATTTGATAGGCAAGATTTTCATTTCCATTCAAAATACTATTCCAGAATACTAATAAAAAATTCTTCATAATGTGATATTTTTAGTGTTGATAACTTATTGAAATTTTTCTAGATATATTATTATGAAATATAAAAAATTAAATTACTGACTCCCATAAATATTATAACTCGAATAGAAAAAGTAAAACTTTAATTTTCAATATACATAAAGTTTTTGGGAAGAATCGCGGTACGGTTATGGGGGTACAAAACAGGCAATTCAGAAGAGATACTTCTCTTCCAAAGCACTTACCATAAATTTCAAAGAAAAAATATATCTGCCAAGGAGAAAATGCCATGTGTCCTACGATAACAGTCCTTAATATAGGTAAACACAAAGCCGCCGTGAAGAATTAGGAGAAAAGTGTTCCAGCGACGATATTTGCATGATTCTCACGTTCTCCGTATGATATATTGTACGTTTACCAAATAAAAACATCTCGATGATTGATGCTTCTCAAAGACGTATGGCATTAAAAGGATTTCGTATGTGCCTACTGTGCGACAAATTTTATATTACGATCATTGAATAATATCAGTACTATAAAATATTATCGATATTAAATATATTATACCTACTCAATAACCATTACTATTGAAAAAAATATATACTTTTTCAAAAATAATTTAACTCGCCCTTTTTGGTTCTACTTACTAGTTCTTTACATAAATTCTTTAAATTTATCCATCTAATAATTAATAAACAGAAAAATTTGCGATGATTGAATCGGCTATTCGCACATCTTTTAAATGAATAATTTTATTTATATTGAAAAAATCCTACAAATACATCAATATTTTATATATTATTTTACTAATTGCTATTATGTTTTTTTTAATTAATCACTGTTCGTAAACATTCATAATAAACAAAACAATTTAATATAGTTGTGATAGACTATCGACGGAAGTGTCCCATGAAATAAACATAACATCATTAATTAAATCAATGAATCGCTCACCCGAAGGCATAATAATATATATGGTCTTTAATGTTTGATGTAATATGAACACTCAATTTTAATAAACCGTAAATATATGTCAGTATTTTAACTTTCAAATGTTTTAACAGCCTCTTATTTGATTTGCCACAAAATCTTATGGACTTATTTGTATTTTGTATCAAATAATTGTGACATCTTTGAGGTTTTCTACCCAAAGAAGATTTACCTTTGAAGTCAACATATTCAGTGATTCCGGGAAATCTTTTTACGTTTGAAATGGAGGATACACTTGACACAACTTTTTATTTTATATTATTACCGTAAATTTTCTCCCTTCTCCGTATAAGCGTACGTAAGATATTTTTTAGCAATCTCGTATGCTCAGAGTCTTTTTTTCGATACCAATATCCGATTAGATATTTTATAAGCATCGTCACTGATTTTTGAGCACAAAATTTCTACCAACTCGGGTGTAGTGAAAAAGCTCAGAAAATGATAAAAGGCCTTTGAAAAAATCGCTTTGGCATAAAGCTCAATTTAATAATACATTACGTGGCTTTTAATAATAAATATGTAGTCAAAGTTTTCTTCACATGCTACATTCTTGAATACATTTATAATATTTATACTAAAATATAATATTGCGTATGCATATGCAAGAAAAATAATGATATATTAAGCATACTAATTTTCATTTTTTTTTTTTTTTTTTTTCCCATGTCCGCTCCCAATGTGGAGCATATGGTCTCCTAATGGAGGTATCCTGACAGAATTTTTTCTACGAGAACTGCTTGTCACTCAGTTGCTCAACCTCTCTTTTTCTTTTTTTTTTTTTTTCGAAGAGAGTAGGGATAGAAGGATAGGGCTATGACAGGACTAGTGGTTAGCTAATCGCTCTCGTTACACCCCGTGAGGATGGGATTGGTGGAAGGGAGGACTCAGACTACGAACAGAAATCCATAAATCGATTGAAAGATCAATCTATGAAAACCGTCCGCACCGGGAATTGAACCCGAGACATCCGTAACCGTAGCCAGCGACTAAACCAACTGCGCCACGGACGCCGACATTTTTTTATTATCCATTTTTTATTAATTTTCATTATCCAACCAAAATAGACTCAAATCTCACTTCTTATCATCATCATCAAATAACATTTCTTAATCTAGAAGTGGAAAATGATTTTAAATAATATTAAAAATCGTTGATTGTTCTTATTTTACACTCGGTAAAATGAATGTCAAAAAAAAAATAATGCTTTTAAAGTTAAAAGAAAAAGTTCGTACACCAGTAAAATTATAATATAATACTAATCGAGATTTAATAAATAATTTATAAAACATTTTCCTGTATAGAAGAAATAACAATTAATTTGAATCACAGTGACACTGCAAAATGTAAAATCCTTTTGCGCATAACTTATCTTCAATATATCCGTACTACAATCTAGAATCCAATGTACATTTTTTTTTTGTCGAAATCACAACATTTCCCCAAGCGCTTTCCTTTCTGGAGCATCGAAACTTATGATCATTTCTCCAGAGAAACGCTCGAGACTGTTCTCGGTACTTCGCATTACACTGAACTTACACTTGTAAAAACAGGATAGGATATTTAAATAGAAAAAGTAATTATAAATTCGCAAACCTCGATCACTTTATTTTCAATGAAACGATAATATTTATAAACGTATTAAGATTTTAAATAAATGGGTATTTTTTTTCAAATTGGAAACTGTATTACATTATTTTATGCCTAGCACATACTAAATATATGTATACATTTTTTCCATATATCATGGACAAATTTTAGTATAAAATGCTTAGGAAATAGACAGTCCCATTTTTGTAAACTACGTTTTTCTTGAATCAGATTTCATTTTGATGACTTAACTCCATCAAATTTGAGCGAAGACATTTAGGATTTATAATTTGACAAAACAATGTTTAATTAAAGCGCGTTAAAAATAGAAATAATACATTATGTAATCAATTATGATGTTTTTCAATCATTTCTGTTTCCAAATTTATATATAGTTAGGCGCATAGTAAAGGTTTGTCATTTTCAACATAATATAATATAAATACATGTATGAAAGGAGTGTTACAGTATTCCTGTTACACTGAATTGTCAAGCAATATTTTACGTACCTACCCAGTGTATGCGGATAAAGCTGCTTGACGATTAATTTTACTAGAAAAAATACTTACCTTCATTCTTACAAAAATAAATATTCTCGAAAACGTTTAAATATTATATTTAAAACCAAGTCGTCCTTCGTTTGTATGCAGTAAATATGCGGATTTTTTCCTGTATAAAACCAATTATCTTGTTTTGTTTTGTTTGTATATTTATATTCGGCGTCCGTGGAGCAGTTGGTAGCGTTATAGGGTACGGGTTCAATTTCCTGCGCGGACAGTTTTCACAAATTGACATTTCAATCGATTTATGGATTTCTGTTCGTAGTCTGAGTGTTTGTGTTGTCTAAAACTCCCTCCTCACCCACCAATCCCATCCTCACGGGGAAGCGAGAGCGATTAACTAAACACTAGTCCTCTCCTAGCCCTATCCTTCTATACCTACTCTCTTCGATAAATTGAGGTTGAGTAACTGAGGAACAAACAGTTCTCATAGAAAAAATGTGTTTAGATACAGCCATTAGGGGACCATATGCTCCATATTGGGAGCGGACATGGAAAAAAATATTTTTAAATTATCAAAATAAATTTTCATTAATGATATGATGTTTTCCTATATTTAGTAGTCATTTAAATGTGAATTTAGAACCATTTTTTTAAAACAGTTTTTAATACCCATCAGTAAGTCTAAAAAGTAAAATAAACTTTAGAGAGCTAAGTTAAATACACAAAAAGCACATATTTACATTATGATATTTTAAAAATGAACTGTTTTATATCAGTTCTAGTAATATACATAATGTTTATGTTTTGTATAATACATTCACGAACGTATTCAAATCCATGAAGCATTCCAAAGCTGATCGATAAATTTCACCTCGATGCTGTAAGACGTTTAACTATTATGTGTAGCGTTGTTCGGTATTGTGCATCCGAAATTGGGGGTCTAAATTACCGGTAGTAAGCTCCGTGATCTCCGACACCCCATATGTTACTAAACTACCATAGTTCCTTCGTGTCTTGGAGCGGAACATTCAGGGGTTAAACGACCAAACCTTTCCTGGCGAAACTGACCTTTCCGAAGTTCCCCGTAGAGAATTTACCTGCGGCCACCGACAGATTTAGGCAGCCTGTTTGTTGGTTTCTCATTACGGGGTTGTTTATTTAATATGGCTTAAATGCTCCCGTCCCGGATATCCCTTGGATCTCTCCCTCCGCATTAAGGGCCGAGCACCTCCTAGTCTAATGGAGTTTTTATGTACCTTGTTAATAAACTTGGTTGCGATTATAATTCACTAGCCGGTGGTTGGTCGGTTCGAGTGAGCTGAATTAAATGACCAAGGTAATTTGTGCACTTCCCAACTTTTTGACGTAGGTAATGTATTCTAGGCTGAAAATCGCTGCTGTTTCGGTTTTCCCTTTTTCCTGTTTAGTTGATGCATATAACGCGAGTTTCAAAGTAAACAGGTGGATGCGCGATAAAAATACAACTTTTTTTGTTTAATCTTGAGGGAGCGGTTTGTTTTTCTAAAAAAATATGCTGACAAATTGAAATTCGGAAAGATTTTATGTCAAAAGAGGGCTGCGAATTTTTGGACTGTAGCGCATGTCTCATTTCTATTGTTCAATACATTCTTAAGAAAAGGCATTCAGTATTTAGCAAAAAAAAACCTAAGTAACATAATATATATTATAGTGCGAGAGTTATATAATCTCTCAATTTTTCGAATTATATTAAAGTAAGTGTGTGTTTTTAAACCCTACATACAACTGAAGGTAAAGCAATACCCTCAACATTTAGTAATAAAACCTGTCCCATTCCACCTTAAGATTAAAATTAAATATAGAATTAATTTATTTGTACTATGTTTACTTATGTAGTATCATCATTTACTTTCAGGTGTTAATCCATGTAACAGCGTCCAGTGTTCTTCCGGCGAACAATGCTGGATCGGAAGGTCAGGGGTAGCTCAATGTGGCTGTGGAGCAGAATGCGAGCCGCTCATGCGACCGGTTTGCGATGCCACTGGTCGCACGCATGCCAGCGCTTGCCACCTGAGACGGGCGGCTTGTCTTGCCCGGACATTACCAAAACTCGCCTATCACGGAACTTGCGGTAAGTTATAATCCCTTAATTTAAAGCTATTTTACGCAAGCTTGCTAAATATTCAAGAAAATGTTCATATTATAAACAAATTAACTAAGGATATCGCAAAATAAAGAGGCAAGGATTTAATAAAAATCGTTACTTACTTAAAACTTAATTTCGTAAAAGAAATTGAAATAATCTTTTTGACATAATTTTATAATATACTTTACTCTCTTTCATATATTGTTTACAATATTTAACTATAAGTTAGTGTAAAGTATTATATGAAAACAAGACACAAACTAATCAATATAAAGCTAGTAATTGCCTATATATATATATATTCATACAAAACTCTCATTATCAGATTCCAGGTTAGCACCACACATTAGCGCATGTTTGGAAAAATGGAATACCGCTTTTAAATATATTATTTGCGCATCATATTTTTCTCTCGCGTATTTTTATTGTTAACAAAGATAAATTAAAACACTGTAGCCTTTTCAACGAGTTATTATACAAAAACATAGGTATCTACAAATTGGAAAATTTTCGGGAAAAGGGAAAACAAGTTTTTTCGAGATTTAACAAAACCAGAACAGATAATAATTATTAATTTTTCCACAAATACGTATCTGTGTTTTGTGTGTCAATAGGCATACAATAAACACAAAAATGTTCCACCCGAATCATTATGATTATTTTTTACGATTAAATCATGAAATATATTTTGTATTTTTTCAATTACCGCTAGTTCTTAAGTAAGAAAACCGACTATAAATAATAATTCTACATTGTTAACCAAGAAACGCATTTTTTTAGATACTTTGTTGTGTCATTAAAACATCGGATTGATCTTTGTATTGTGATCGACTAACATTAATTAGTAAAAAAATAATTTGTAATATCGGTTGCCTTATAAAAGTCGTATAATTAGGCAATATACCAATCCAAATGCAATTTCGTGTATTTTCTTTCATATTTTTTTTTCTATTCATCTTCTTTTAAAAGAAAAAACTTTATTCAGCTGCACTTTCGTGAAACGAATACATATCAAATTCCCGTTCAACGTCACCCGGCGATTTCCTTTTAGATAGAAAAAATAGTAAGTATCGAATTTCAGACTTCACTGAGCAAACGAGATCATTTGCGCAAAAAAATCACCTACTACATCTCAAGTGGAAGCATCACAAAGGAAAGTTTTTGTTCATAGAATCCACATAAATTCAGAAATACTTCAGTAAGCACAATAATTAATACCTCTTAAGAGAATAAAAAAATGTTAAAATACATCGCTGTTAAAGCATAATCAATCACTTCTTAAATATGACACAGTGCACGATATAGAATCATATCAAATAACCAATCTTTTTTTTAATAGTAATTCAGTTTATGTAAACTCAGCTAAAGTGTTTTTCAATTTCTAATATGATTGAAACTTAAAAAAATTAATCTTATATACTATCCACTATAATATGCAATATCGAGCTTCGCTTTTTTTATTTTCGTCTTTATTAATTAATAATGTATGTTTTTGATGGTTATTGTACTTCATATGTACAACAGTTATTACTTATATTTAAAGAATAACATACAATAGTTTATATTTTTAGTTTGAGTCATTTGCTAAGCCACCGTCACTATTATTGGAATTAAGATCTATAAAAAATAGCGCTAATTTATTAATTATGGCATTTTTTTCATGTACAAGCATATTTTGCTGGGAAAAAATTATGTAATATTTTATACAATTTTGATACATTCGCAAACAATCATCAGGTTGTTATACCTTAAATATGATATTGTATACACATCTTCAATTTATATTTAAACGGAAGGTGAATTTAATTAAATTAATATAATATTCAGTACAATTCCTTTACATAGGTAGAATTCTCTTTAAAGTGTAAGATGACATCTTGTTCACTGAACAACCCATTTAGTTTGACATCAAAGCTTCTACTACATGGCGTAAGAGTCTCCAAAACTCCTCGGCAATCATTTGTAACATACAAAGATGAATAAGCACTCCAGAACACAAAACATATGAGAGAAAATTATCGTGCCTTTATAAATGGAGCCTCATTGATCTAGTCGCTATAAAGGTTGAAACAGTTGTTTGGTATATCCAACTATCGTACGAGTTTCGGATTTGGCGAGAAGTTTTGATAAACATTTATCACGAATGTTATATTACCGGTCGACCTTATGAACATACGCTGTTTATTAAATTTTGTAGCGGGGCTTTCGTATATATTGTGAAACAAGGATAATGAAAGTCAGTTTTAAAACGAAACTCAATTTAATTTTCGAAAACTTGTTTACTTTGAATTCTCTTCGAAATAAAATTAGTCCATTTTGTTTCCACGTGCATGTCCTTTAAAAGTTATTACAAATGAAATATTTCTACTGTTAGTATTTGTTTTCACGTTTTAATGTAATACCTTGATAATACTATCCATTGATCAAACCTTTTTTTAACCATACCTTCTCCCAATTTATAAAATAATGGCTCATAATGTAGCATGTCAAAATAACTGGTGCTTACGAGAACTGGTTTTACGTCAGTCGCTTAACCTCTCTTCAGGAATAGTAATAAAAGAGGGATTGAGCTAGGAGAAACTAGTAGTTTATTAGCCGCTCTCACTACGTTCCGTTTTCAGGGTCGAATGGGAATGGTTCTATTCTGTTCCAGCATTTAAAACCTTAAACCTAGAACTAAATTAATGAAAGGTCAATAGCTTTCACCGCTCGGCTACAGGATCAATCTATTCTTACGACTATGCAAGAACAATCAAATTGCATGTATCTTTTTTTTCGAAGTTTGAATATGTAATTGAAATGAAATCATTGAGAGAAGAAGCAGTTTGTTAGTATAATTGGTTTGAAATGAAAAAAAATCACTTTTGATCACAGATTTCGTAAGATAATTTAAGTGTCAAAATATAAAATCCACCCGCTTTACTCAGTATATAGTCTATATAGATCAAAGATAACAGCGTTCGATGATGATATTAATAGTATATTGAACGAATTTTCATAGGCGAGGTCGAATATAAGTTATCTTAAACCCCTTGCGTGTCCTCTTTTCATATTATCATTTTTATTTCCCTTGAGTTTTCAGACTATAGTCTCATGACTCACCAGAGTGTAATCGTAAAACCCTGTAAATTTACGGGCTTAGGGCTTGAAACTAGTGTCTCTGAGATTTGATGCGACGATTGTACGCGAATTCCAAAGCTTGAGTATTTATTGGGGCGGCTTTATGCATGCAAACTGAGAGACACACATAAACCCTCGCATCATTCACACACGCTGAGAGAGACAAATTTGTTTGCGTGAAATCTCTTCGACAAAATGGGCTTTGTCACGATTGTCTATCAACACTCGAGCGTTTATCGCTTTCCTTACGAATCAGCTCTGAGACCTCTTCGTGAATCGACGTGATTTTAGTGAGCACATTAAATATTTACTTTTACGAAAATAATTATTTGCTTTTTGAGAAGGCCAAGGAATCAAAAAACCTCTATTGACAAGTCATTTAAAATTTATTATTCTGTTATAAATAGAATTTATTTCACACTGGAAAATCTCATTCTATAAATCAATTCGTATTGTCTCGCATTATATACCTATTTTATCAAAAAAAGACACATTAACCTAGGTGTCTCTAAAGATCGAAATGATGTTAGAACCATAACCGGGATCTAGATATTTAGACTTTTTTCAGTACCGTGATACCGGTTTTTAAAATTCAAAATATTGATATTTCGGTGATATTGAACATCAAAGTCTGTTCATCCAACATACTTTGAATCTGATCGGTCTTTTTCTGGAGGCAGTATTATTCGAAGAATTCTATCAAGTTTCAGAAATTCCAGAATTGATAACTAGCAGTTTTATATTTTAATTAAAATAAAAAACAATAAATTTAAGGTTTTAACGAAAATTAGCATTTCACACTAAATACGAAATATCGTATTACCGATAGTGATTATTCGTCTGATATTTCAATCCTAGTTGGTTGGCCATATTTTAGGCTCTATCAAATAAACAATAAATTCTCTACCTTGCAATGAGCCTTGCATCAGAAATTTATATAGTGGAATAAACTGTTTTTTTTTTAATCAGTCTTAATAAAATCAGATTCACCTTATAGACGGGTCAATACGGTATTTACTAGTGTAAATAATTTAGATAATTAAACAAAAGAAAAAACTTGTCTACATTATGTGATATTTCTTAAAAAACACTTGTTAAATAAAATCATATTTTTCATTATTTCATACCATAATATAATTTATTTCTTTTGAAATATTTTATGTTACACTCGCAATTAAATTTATCACTCTCTTTTCGTATAATAATAATTACTTTGTGGCTTACAGCTCAAATAACCAGTTAAAATAATTCGTATGAAAATCCGTCAATGAATTAAAATTATTGTGAGATATAAATTCTTTTTTTTAATTTAAGCCAACGCTGGCAGCTTTTTAATTGGTTATGTAATAAACGAGCATTAAAAAGCTTTATTCCACACTCAAAGTCTAGAAAAACATACAATTGTTCTTTGAAAATTTCATACAAAATAAACACGGTTTACATAAAAAGAATGTTTGCGGTTGTTAGAGCTTTAACAGAACAATTAATTTCATTAAAATCGGGAAATTTTGTCCCCCGAAAGGCTGTGTAATGTGTAGCGTGAAAAATGTGTTCACATTTAAATTTAATGAATACATAAACTACCATTCGGAAAATGGGTTGAATTATTAATTGTTGAATGTGTGAATAGATTTATCGCCATTTTTAAACGATTACCACAGTCATTTATTGTGAATAATATATTTTATACAAAATCATAGTCACGAAATTTTTAGTATAATTACTCAATGTATTGTAAAAGAAACTTAAAATTCACCGAATGTTTTCATTTCAAATAATTTATTGGACACTGAATATTAGAAAAAGATTTTTTTTATTGTTCAACATTTTTCGATACTTGTAGTACTTTTGTATATGCATCGATAGTCATAAACTTAAATTATAAATTTAATTTAATCATTAAATTATACAAAACCGAGATATGAATATTTGTATTATGATAAGCATTTTGAAAATTTAATGTTTTATAATAACTTTGTATGAAAAATAATACTTAAAAACTTAATAAATTGGTAACAAATAATTCTCTATTATTCAAATTATTATAACTTTGTGTTATTTACAGCATGCTGTGTCATGTCAAAATATTTCTTCTAAAGATTTAAAAATGGATCAACAAATAAAATAAATTTGGTTTTTGTCGAAGTTTTAAATTATTCAAAAATACTAAAATCTCTTAAGTTTGCGATACCAACAAAAACAGTGTTTCACTGAGACTCCGACATCAAAATGTCTCAGAATTTCGAACCTTGAAAGATTTTTGCCATCTGAGCGTTTGACCTTACGAAAAATGCGACCTTTGTCTCTATCGTCAAACTTCTGAAAGAAACCTATACAGACCGCTTCGTGACTAGAATAACATCCATTATCACTCGAAACGATTCCTCACTATCGTTTACGCTGCTCAATAATTCATGAAATCGATTTATCTAGTTTATATATTGGGGTGAGTTTGCTACGTGAAGCGTTATGTTGAAAATTAACTTTAGAGACAATTTTATTTTAAAGTCTATCAAATTTTAGTCTCCTCTTTACAAAATCATTTATGCTGAAAATCTACAGCCAAAAAGACGCAAGGTATTACGTTAGCAACTTTTCCATTGTGCTAAATGAAAACAAGAATATCGATAAAGCTAATTTATATATTTCATAACCTGACGATATTAATCTCGTTTTTTCAACAAGTCTATCTTTTTACTAATATATTTTGTGATTTGAGTTGTTGTTATTAAATTTGTTTTTCACTGTATTCTTTTTATTAAGCTCATTATAAAAATTAAGTACCAACGAGAGATTTATCTTTATTACGATTATCAAAAAATAATAAATAACATTCTAATATAGTACAGTAGGGAAGGAAAATGTTAATATTTTTGATAAATTATTGTAATAAAAAAAGCCAAAAATGAGATGACTTCCTGGCAAAAAACAATCTGCAACTTCATCTTTACACAGAAACTTCCATCCCCTTTTGGAAAATTGATTGGAATAGTTAAAGAATTTTTAATTTTCTACATTCTTAAAAAGTAACGTTAATTGCTATTTTTTTTAAATGTTTTAGCTTCCTAGAAAAACAATGATTTTTTAACGTTTGAAAATAAATGATAACAAGTGAATTTATTTGTCTTAGTGCTTCTTAAGCTCGCCTCGTAAAAAATAATGAGATTTTCTAAAGCATCAAACATTGTGTACTGAACAGCTACGCTTTACGACATAAAGTTTCGTAAAAATATTACAATGCGTAGGCAGATACTTATTTCATTTTAAAGAGTAATGAAAAACATTTGCGAAAACGAGGACAATAATGGTATAATGTAATTTTGTGAATTTTTCACAGGTACGGCAGGTCCTTGTGCCAATGTGACATGCCCGGCAGGGGGGGCGTGCGTGTCGCGAGACGGCCGGGCTTCGTGCGAGTGCCCGACGTGCGGCGCGCAGCTGGAACCCGTGTGTGGCTCCGACGGACGCACCTACGCCAATGAATGCCGACTGCGAGCCCGCGCCTGCGAGACGTCAAACAGTCACGCCAATAGCGACCCTTTGGTGCCACTCTACAACGGGACTTGCGGTAAGAAAAATCGTACCTTTCACAAAAAATGATGTATAAGAAAATTGTATGCAAAATATAATAGAGTAAGACTTACAGTTATAAACTACGTTGTTGACTAAAGAAATGGGTATTATACCGAATATTTTTTCTCATATAGATTTCAAAATAGTATTGATTTATAAATATTAAACATAAAATCTTCAATACTTCCGGCGTTTGTTGCTAGTAACATTTTCAAATGATTAAAAATCTAATCAAACAAGAGTAATTAGGTAAGTAAAATTAAATTGTTTTTTTGTAAGCTGTAATGATTCCATTAATGCCCTTTCCTTAACTAGATTCTTACACTCCTAATGTTCATAAAATTGCATCTCGTAGTGTGGCAATGAACGCTGCAATGTGGATTTCGCAGAATCGATGGGATTATTCTTCTAAGGGCCGGCAAACTTATAAATTCTTTCCGAATATAAAGTGGCGAATGGAGATAACCAAAGTTTTGACTACTGATTTCTGGACCAGGCAATTCGTAACTGGCCATGGTCATTTCGCTGCCAAGCTCTTCTAGATTAGCCTGTTGATAAATAGTCTAGTATGTTAATGCTGCAATATGATTCAAGATGATGATCATATCCTTTGGGAATGTCTAGACATGTATGGTCGGTCTCGTCAGTTATGCCAACTTGATTGCATGTCTGAAAAAATACAAGGCATTCAAAAAGTTCACAGTGTCCTATGGAAAGCAATTCCTAAAAACATTAACTTTTTTTTAAACATTATTATTTATAACTTCCTGCTCTCTAGAGTGCATGCAACCAAGTGTTAAGAAAATTTTCTTATGAAAAATTTATTATGTAACATAAATTATGAATTGAACGAATGCAACGTTTGTTTGCAATCTAGAAACTGTAATACAGAAACTCGCAATGTAGGAGTAGTCTTAAGAGTACCAGCCTCTACCAACAAATTGTATATTAGCTGTACGTAAATCGGTTCTCTGCTCCGTTTTTCGTCGAATTTAACATATATTTGAAAATATTTCTTGTGATTCTTAAGCGTTATCATTATATAATTTAAGATTCATTGAAAACAACCATATATGCAAGTTAAATAATAATTAAAGTAATAAATTATATCGTACAGTCATCATAATATATCTAGTGAATGGCACGAAATACGATATGTGGCAGGTTAAATTTATTAGAATTCATAACTTATCACAAAAAACACATTTTGAATTCTTGATTAATTTATAATCATTAATTACGACAATACTTCATTAAAACATTCTATTTAAGTAAGTAAATATATTTATTCGAGTTGACATTTAACAGAATATTACATTTAATTGCCCACTATTTCATATTATTACAATATGCTAGAATTATTGATCGTAATTAATCAAAAAAATAGTGATAATTATAATTCCTGTACTGAATTTCTTGTTACATGTAAGGTTTTGGTGTCTTTTTTGTGGAAAGAAATACTTTCCTTTTTTTCCATATTATAATGAAGATCTACCAAGTGAATTTTAACAAATTAAAATAATTTTATTTGAAAGATTTTTTACTGTGTAATAAAAAAGAACTTTGTCAATGTTATTAATAATATATTTGACATATTGATATTGTCTTTTACTATTTTCAAAATGAAGTATTTCCAGTAGCTTTCAAATTGAAAATAGGTTGTACAGACGATTTATGTGGAAATTAAAATTATTTTCCAAATGCATTTTGTCTCATTTTGCATTTCATTAGGACCATAAAATATATGCTGTGTCGATATTATTGCAAGTTTCTTCTATGTATAGCGTGTATTTAATAATACATTTGTTCTTCAGCCGTACATAATTTCTTTCGTAATGATTTTAAGACACCTAGAGGATGCTGGGGATATTACACCATAAATTAATTTTACAAACCAATAGTGCTGTATGAAAATTTTATCTCCTGAAAAATGATAATATAATATATGATGAACAACAAAAGGTTTCGAGCAATTCTACGGAAAGATTTAGTAACAAAACAATTGCAGAAATGAATCTCGAGATCTAATCAGTAAATAGATCGTAGAACCCTATATAAAACTGTAGAAAGCGATGAGAGAAATTTTTTTAATATCCATTGATTATAATCTCAAATATTATGACAATTGTGATCCACTTTGGAAAATCTGATAAATTATCCAATCTAATTGTTATTTTGTTATAAAATATTGAAAATAAATGAAATTTAATAAAGTAAGTCACCTTCAGAAAGGATAGTTTCTTCATTGTATAGTAAAAGATTTACATATTTGATATGAAATAAACATTGAATTTAAGAATTAAGATAAAATAACAGAAATTCATTGTCTCATATAGATTTCGTAACTTCAAAATAAATGTAATGGACCACTCGCCTTCAAAAATACCCATTGACTGACCGTACAGTTATGGTTTGTAACTATAGGTAGTTTTGATTTAGAAAAATAATTATAAAACATGGAATGAAAAACTTTTGGCAGAGAAATTGTATGGTTTCTGAAAACGACAATACTCCTCATATTAAAAAAAAATCATTAAAAATAAACAACAAAAATCTACAATTTCACCACATATGCTGACAAGGTGTCACGCTACCTTACGATATCTTATTACATGATTATTATATAAAAAGTAAGTTTATTTTGTTTTGTGAGTAAGTCGAAAAAATGCTAAGCACATTGATTTATAATTGGTTCATAAAAATCGCAGAGCAATAGTATTAGAACACAACATGCTTTTTAATAGACCCATAAAAACCACCATAATTTTAGCAACGATTGAACCACGCGACATTTGCGTAACTTTTTTTATGAAAGCACTTCGTTTTTATTAAACAAGTCAGGCACTTAATTTTTTCTTTAACCGTTTGGTACACATCTATACAAACATTTTTGACAGATATTTTTTTTAAACTGTACCACACGCAAAAGTGTAGAAATAATAATAAAGTTTGTTTTTTCCTTTGTAGTTTGTTAACTAAGTACATTATAAAAATGGTAATTTTATTTTGTACAAGTTTTGAGAGAAAAAAGAACACGGCGTTAACAAAGAAAAAACCATTTTTTATGGATGTAATTTTTGAAATTGATCACATCCAAATTTCGTCTGTAATAAAATAACGTATTTATATTTTAATTCAGATGACATGTTTTACGTTGAAATTTGCTATTATATTTTTATTTATAAAATTAATCTTCATAATTTTCATGTTATTTTCAAATAATTTTACTAAATTATCATGAATGTATTGTACATATTATATAAAAAAGGTTTCTGCCATAACAATACAAAATTTATTAAGAACCATTCATAACAAATATCCAAAATAGATATCGTGACTAACTTTGTAGTATAAAATACCCTTAATAGAATACCAGTCTCAGTTTTAACCACACTGACAGCTAATCGAGCAACTTTTCACTAGAACTGGTTATAAACCAATTGCTGAACCTCTCTTCAGAGTGAAATAAGGATGGTGTAAGAAACAACAACTAGTTACCTAAACACTTCGTGTTCACTATTAAATAAGATCAAGTGGAAAGTTAGTTACAAATATCCAAATCTTTGGATACAAATCTCTAAATCGATTGAAACATCAACATATAAACTGTCCATTTGGAGATTCAAGCCCTTGACCGCGCATCCGAGTATAGCGCAAGCCTAAGAACATTGCGCACTCTGCTGCACGTAATGATATATGCCTTTGATTATCTGATAATAAAAATATAATACGTTAAAGACGCATTTAATCATTACATGATTCTTTGATATATAATTTTATCTTTTTTTAAGTTATTGCTCACCACTGCTTGTCGTTGCATTTAATATCAGCCGTTAACGGAATATAAAATGAAATATAAAACTGAACTGTTTCTATAAAATTTAACGCCTGACCTTTATTTTATTTGCTTTGAACTTCTGCTGTTTTATTGACCTTATTGTTTTACCAGAGAATAATTCCAGAAGGTTAATCAGGTTGCTCAATAAAATTAAATTGCTTGTAATCATGGTGTCGTCATTTAACTTACTGCCATTAAATTATTAACGTCATTAACCTCATTCACAAAATAATGGGAAAAAGTACGACTTTTGGAGATCTGTTTTTATGACCGGTGGTACTTTTTTTATTAAATCATATTTTAACTTCATAAACATATAAAATTAATATTTATTTACATTACATACCAATTAAAACGTGTAAATATTCTGCGCCATTTTTCCGTAGGTGCTATCAATTAAAATAAAATTGACAGTGCTAAGCCGCTAATGCACTTCAAAACGATAGTAAAATAAATATACCAATTTTATGGTTTATAAATGTAATCAAACTATTAATTATAATAAAAACATGTGTTGATGATATCAGAAAACGTAGTTTCATATTTTGTATACTTTCGCTACCTTAGCTACCGCAAAAATAGGTACGAGTTACGACTTTTGAAATAACAACAAATAATATAATTAAAATAAACATTTATTTTGAATGTAGTTGATTGTTATGCTAAGTTAAATTTCTAATGACACGAAATAGCTGTTTCTGATATTGTTGTATTCAACATATTATATATATATTTATATGAATGGATTTTGTATATAAGAATCGTGTTATTTTAAAATACTCGGTTGTATATTTTGACAAACCCTAATCAAAAGAACCGCTTTTGCAATGTTTCTTTATACTCTTACTATTGAAATTTTGAAATGAAAAAATAGAGTCGTTACCTCACATTGAAGTTTTTAATATAAATTCATTTTTCAGAAACTTGTGACGACAAAAAATGCGAGTTCTACGGCGTCTGTGAGATGGAGAGCGTGGGTAAAACGAAATGCATTTGCCCCGGAAACTGTTCGGAAGACGAATCGGTAAGTCTTTTTTATGCTTTGGAGTTTTATAGACCGCATCTTTTTCTTATTATATACCATAATTCGATTCAACCTGCATAATGTGCGACCTTTCAAGCATTACGGGAGTACCATTATAATTCAATTATTTACCAATAATAGTTTGTGTCGGTCATAGCATTTTTTGAGAGTTTAATATTAATTTCCATAACATTTGATGTAGGCGTCATAAAGAAGAAATGTATGTATTATTTATTAGGTAACCACCTGAAAGACTTATTTAAAGTAATTAAAACCCGCATTATTCCAAATTAAATGTGCGTTTGAATATTTTTAGAAAACCACATTAAACATGAAAAATTAGTTTCCGTGTATACGTAACCCTAATAAACTGTAATTATCTACGTTTTGGAAATAACTGCTGATATTTATGTAAATAATGACATGATAAGCTACGTTTAAAACTTATAAGGGTATAAGGAAGGTAAATAGGGGAAGTCTGTGGGTTAAATCAAATACGACAATATATCGTAGATTCATAATTTAAAGGTAGCTTTTGAGAAACCACTTTTTTTATAAATGTATTATGAAATACAAACAATAATGATTCTACTCAAATTTCATATTATGATTTTATTTTTCCATAGTTTCCATAGTTTCAGTTCTGGAATAAAAACTTTTAGATGAAGTTTTACTCGTTTTTATTTTATTTTTCGTCCAAAAAAAAACACAAATTACTTGAACAGTACTCTTTAAAATAGGGGCTCCTAATCGGTGAGGTATATTAAAAAAAATTATTAATTCAAAAATATTACATATTTTCATTGATACTGCAATATGACGTAGTATTCAAAATTTTCAAAATACATATTATATTCACAACAATCACATGCCAGCAAGTGGTATAAACACAGCAAAACATCATTAGCCATTTTAATAGTAGATAAATGGCTATGTTTTACTCGCTGCCTAAATACTTGGGGTTTCTTGACATACAACATTTTTTTAAATCAACGACATTATATCGACTGTGGAAAGGAAAACGGATGTAACCCACATCTAAAAATATTGTATATAGCTCACACAAAACATGCTAATACACTATATTAACATATGAATATATATTATATCAACTGTAAATAGGCAAAAGAACTTATCCGTCCGTCTGTTCAAAATATTTATTATTCGATAATCACAATGTATACAATTTAATACACGTTTTGTTTGGGCTGTACACAATATTTTTTGTGTGGGTTACATCCTTTTTCCTTTCCACAGTCGATATTTTTATTATCTGGAATGAACTTTTTGAGTTAGATTTATCTCTCGCGCGTAAATAAATCGCCGGAGTGCATGTCGACAGCTCCATAGGGGCCTGTGCTTCGACAGCGTGCGAGTTGTTACGCGCGCAGAGAAACGCGCTATGTCGACATAGCTTAGACAATCTTGGGGGGGGGGGTAATTATATTCTTAGCAATGGTGAAAGGGGGAATGATGCAAAAATGTTCGGGAAACCCTTCTTTTAAGCACTTTATTCCAGAAACATGCAGAGATGCATCGGAGTCTTATAACTAGATTAACATGCATTCATGACACATTACATTATTTTTATTATAGTACGTCATTGATACACAAGTTTTCAATACCGATCTAATCAAACCTAATATAACTGAATTAACCTCTTTTAGCATTGTCACCTATTTATAAAATATTGTCAATTAGTATAAATAAATATTCATACATTTTATTCCCATTTATAAACCGATTTAGCTTCTACGTTATTTTTGTGATGTATATTTCTAGCGCCCATGTTTGGTAATCACTAATCGTCTCAATTGGCTTTGTTTACCGTATAGATGGCAGAAGCGGACTCAACCCCAGAGACTCGAGTCGTGTGCGGTTCAGACGGACAGAGCTACGCCAGCGAGTGTAGCCTGCGCAGTGCGGCATGTCAACTGCAGCAAAATATCTCGGTTGCATACATTGGAGACTGTTGTGAGTGCTTCACGTTTATTTATTCATTTGTACGTGGGACAGGGCTATTTATTTTATTCATTTGGGATTTATGCCATATACTGGAGTCGATAAACAACACAATCATAAAGTATTTTGGCTTGTAAGAAGTCACAGATACACAAACAATACTGCGAACTATCTAAGGAATGAAATTTTAGATTTAAAATTTCAAAAGACTGAATCTCTGTTTTAACAATCATTGAGTAAATTATCTAAACTATCAAGTAGGAAGATGTCACTAGCGCTGAAACAACATTATATCAAATATCACTTCACTTGATTAGGAAGCAGATTAAGAAAATTATGTCCCAATATCAGTCAGTGCGAGAAGATGCAAAGAGTAAGGAATGATATTGTTTAGATGGTGTCAAAGTAAAACTATTATCATTGCCTTCAGTACATGATACGATCATTATGATTTGTGAAAAATTAGTAAAATTGTTTATTTCTCTATATATCTCTTATATCTCATCCCAGAATATTTGATAAACCGATAAGCAAATTTTTCATAACAATGATGAATGTCATTGTTGAACAATGCTTGAACGGACAACATTTTCTTAAGACCCGAATAGTGTATTTTCTCTTCCCGGCGAATTTTCGTATCCAAAAACACATGTTTTTTGATAAAGAATAAAATTTAAAGATTTCCGGAATCGAAATTACCAATTTCTGCATCGTTTCATTGTGATATATTCCTATGTTGAATTATTATTTCATTTCATCACTTTCAACTTATTATATATCATGAATAGTTTTGAAATCGTCACAGATATACCTAAGTTCCCATAGAATCAGGTTTATCTGAAAGCATTGCATCAGTAAAAAAAAATGCTTAACGCATCGTTATTAACTATGTCCGTTTCAACTCCACTTTGCTCCAACTTGGTAGAAATGGACTCTTAATTTCAGTAGTAGATATTTAACGACAACGGATTGTAAATCAGTCGCTCAACCTTCATATTTCTGATACGATAAGGTTTTTAGAACGAGACCAGTTCTTAGTCAGCCCTATTTTCGCCAAATACTACAATGGTCTAGGGAGGGACTAAAAAAATATTTTTTTACTGGAAACAGTATAATTTCAATTTATCGAAATTATCTAAGTCTTTGCCACTCAGTCACGGTGATTGGAAATAAAATACAAACATTTCGTTTATGAAATTTTATATTTATCTTTCACGAATTTAATTTTTTTATTATACTTTGTTGTAACACAGACCGTAATCAATTGCATAATTTTTATTTATGTAAATAATACGATTATTAATGAATATTTATGACGCATATGTTTCGATTATTGTTCTACGAATATTTAAAAACCTAAAGAAAATCTGCTTCAAAGATAAAATACTTGAAAATATGTTTATTGGATAGTATTGATAAATTGAATTAATGGCAAACAGTCGTACGCCTGAACCCGTTATCTCGGGCAAGTGCCATAGGGCATGCGACTCAATGCGTCATATTTTAATCCAGTCACGACAAATGGCGCCCGCCTGGGCCTTCAAGAATTAATTTTCATTACGTGCCCTGCCGCCCGGCTTACCGTCAGCGCACGCCTCTGGAATAATTGACGATTTACTTAAGCTGAGCTACATAACAGCACGTCCATACTCATATATTTTTCATATTTACCAATTACAATATTTATTTATCTTCCATATTAATATTTTTTTCGGCTTCTATTTTTTATTCGAATGTTTTGACAATATGGTATTGAAAAATGATCACCACCCTTCAATTACGTCACTTCATGTACTACTTCGGAAAAGATTTTAATACTAATAACTGCCCGGTACTGCTTCCTACAGGACCACGGGGTATAAACTCGTACAGATATTCTTATATGTGATTGGAAATCACAATAAAATTAGGAATCGTTGCCTGGGAACTGGTAAAAGGACTTGGAGATCACTGTATTACCTTTACTTGCATTACGTATAGCCGTATTTCAATGAACATGCCCTGTAAGTAATTTATGTCACATCTGTCACAATCTGTCACAAACACTATTTTGAAGTCGCATAGATACTTAAAATAATCTTTCATATCAATTAATGTGTTTCTCGAGTCGAAAGATTTATAAAAAAGAATAAAATGGTCATAATGCGCGATGGCAACAAAACAACACACGTGATGGTCACAAATATATCAAACAATACCCCTCCAATTTTAATATATTATGCGATGAAGTTTTCACATGGTTTGCATAAGGTTAAATTTTGAAACGAATAACCTTTTTTAACTCAATTTGTTACGCATTCTTAAATTTAATCTAGTTTTATTACCTATTGCTATGGTTCGTTCATCGAAGATCATACTCTATTTTTTGTTTATCGATATAATTTTTAGTATTATATCTATATGGTGACTTTAAGGGATAAACTTCTTTGCGCGATAGTGGTAAAAATAATAAATAATTTTTAATTGTCGCTTACCCATCGTTGCTCAAACAGTTTTGTTTGGTTTCATCGCCAATCCGACAGGGAATTAAAATGTTATTTGTTTGGTGTGTAAATTTAAAATGTGTCCACTAATTTTCAGCAAGAGTTCAGTTTTTTGACAGTTTTTTTTATTCCAGATTTGTAAAACGAAACGATAGAATATTTTTTTATCAATAACCCACAGCAGCTAGCCATACAGTTACTCAATGGCTTATTCAGTAACATTTGTCTAATTCATTTAATATTTTAAATACATAAATTCATAATATATACGGTTGTTTTTAAATTTAATGACCCAACCCCTCCTCCTTCTAACTTTACATTATCAAATACTGTGTGTGTGATGGGGTAATAAATATAACTGGGGTAATAAATATAACGCTTACTCATTCGTGAAGTATATCATAGTTGGGTCTTCTAATATGGTCTAAGATTACGTCTGACAATTCTTTCCAAGATGACCAAATATTTATTTTTCGTTTGTTCATAGAATCTCATAACTGGACACTCAAAGTATTCTCTGGCACACTTCGTAATGATTTATTTCTTATGAAATCCTAGCTTTTCATTTTAGCAATATTTTGTGTTTATTTGTCCAATAAATAGATTTTATCACAAATTCACAACTCATTACTGTCAAAAACAACATATAAAAAGATTTTCGTCGAATAAATATGATCGCATCTTTTATCATTTTTTGTACGTCAGCATGTCACTAAGGTATATTATGACTCAAATATTAAACAGATAAAAAGAAATATCACATTTTTCAAAAGAGATATTTATTTCAATTTGTTGTGGCCATCGCAATAATGGGTATTGTATTATAGCAATTTTATTTCTAGCTTTACGAAATAACCTCAATAGTGATAAATTTATAATAGGGTAAACGCCTATCAATGGTTTATTGAGTCGATCATATTTAATTTTCTTTGTCTCACAAAAATCATATATTATACTATACATACACAGTTAAAAAGTCGGCATTCAAAATGTTTAATTAAGGTGTACATGGCTCTACAAATCAAACCAAAAGAAACTACGTAAACCCTTTCACAAATGCCAGATAAATGCCGGATTGTCTCGAATAATACAGGATAAATGGTTAAATACCTTTTCTGCGTGTCCCAAACAAGTGAAATTCCCGGAATAATTGATTAATTTGTCTAGGACATGTTCGGGCAAGTTGGGAAATATCTGAATGTATTTTTTCATTATCAGTCAATCTATTTGCATGTCACTCTCAATTAACAATTTAATTCTCTAAATGCTCGGAAGTTACACACTGGCATTTATTGGTGTACATCGGCATTTCAATTGTTTGCGTTATTATGGGTTTCCTATGAATATTTAATTTTATTTGTCTCTCTGATTCAATAATTATTTGGCTTTAATTAAGAGTTCTATTTCAATGTTTCTGCTAATGTATTCCATTTAATTCATTTTTATTTCAATCAGTTTATATGTTACGCCAAAAGTTTACCTTATTTTGCACATTTCATATAATAAGCAATATCAAAAAAATATACAAATCTCAATTACCATAATTGAATCTAACATTTTTCTTGAATAATTTTAGTGTTTTTATGACAAATTCTTGCAATATATAATTTCCATCATTTACCAAATCATTTAGACGGCAAAGAGATGCGTTTTGACGATCCGATAATGATGTTTAAATAATCTAATATAAAATGGAAGTTTAGCTGGTCTTTAACAAATTATGAGAGTTGTATTAATTTTCCATGTTAACTTCTTTTGTCGATATAAATAAATTTATAAATATTAGAAAGCATGAATGGATCCTATATTTTTGAAATGGCTGATATATATTTTATTAGGTTTTTTGCACTAGTCAATTAACACTGACACCAACCAAACGATATTTTTCCATTGTATACTATCACAAATTTAACTCAAATAGAATTAAGTTTATTTAACAAACAATACGAACATTTTTAATTCTTACAACAATAAGACAAAATAATTTTAATAAGGCTCGTAAAATTATCGAATCGGTAAAAATTTTCAGGCAATACCGGTTAACCGGTAATTTACTGACAGTTGCGTATTAAAAAACGTAATATTGAGTTATCATTTTGCCTCAACCTATTTTTTAGATCGATTTTACCGTAGAAAAATCTTTCTCCTTTTCTGCACTAGTTTGCTTTAAATAATTTTGTAAAATCTACTGTGAATAAACTTTTTCAGGTTAATTTATCTATTTCGGTGCATATTACGATTATTACTTAGTCAAACAATTAATTTGTGATAGAGAATAACCGCCTCTAACATGAGCACTTTGGTTAAGTGCATGTATATTTATTTGTTAATGTGAAGTTTCTGTAATAAAACACTAGATATTACGAAAAAAATATTGATAATTAGGGAAAGAATTCTAGTTAAACTTAATGGTAAATTGGTTAACCGAAAACCGTTAATGCGGTTATTTAAGTGATACTTACAATTCAAATCATATCATTTCCTTTACATGTAAGATATAAATTGTGGCTCTCTACGACCAGTGAAAGAATGCTTTATGTATAGTAATTTGTTCATTCTATCTATGCTAAAAGAAAATACAAGACCATGTATTCAGTGCACCTCATAGGAACACACAAATCCTGATTCAGTAAAACGCACACTCAGAAATTCTCTCACGTGAGTGGGAACTGTGCCCCGCCGCTAGGAACCGTAAGGCCCCGGGGGATATAAATCATGAAGAGGTATCCTGCCGGCGAGCCGCGGTGCACACATGCTAGCTAACGTTTAATACCTTAAATTATTACATGGAAAATTTTGATAGTACAGCGTCGCACCGCTACCTCCCCGATAGAATAAACTGGGCGTTTTCGATTTCATTCGTAAATATTTACACAATTATCTGCGTCTTTATTGGAAAAATACACCTCTAGAATTTGATTCTTTTTACAGATAATATCTGAGAAAGACGTTTACTTATTTCGTTTAAAATATTGATTATTGAACATTGAAGTTATTAAAACATTACCATGAATCGGTTAAGATTATTTTATAATTTAGGAAAACCTCTAAATGACTGACGATGTAGGTTTTTCGAACGCATTTTTTACTGAGAAAATAAGTAAAATAAAATCAGATGTAAGGCCAGTAATATGTCCATGAATGGATTTAAAATATTATGAGAGGGCGATATAATGTGGCTAAGTAGCCGTCAAATTATCGGCATGCACTCGTTAAAACTTTATGAAGTAAAACCAATATTATATTCACAGATAATCTTTAACAATTGTTCTATTGCCTGTAAATTGTTTTCGGTAAATTTGAAGTCCTTTATTTCGATGGCCTGTTGGATCCAGGAAGCTATATCTCAAGGTGAAAAACATTCGCACATTTTAGCTGCGTTGGTTTACAATTGAGAGCTCGGGACGCCACTCGTTGAACATTCACTTTTTAGGAAGGAATGAATGATTATGTGGAGCGTTAGAAAAATAATAGTTGTGAGTACGCTTTATCTATAGACATGTTCAGGATTGGAATAAATATATATTTTGGAAACAAAAAAATATGTCACTGTAACTGGAAATTACGTTCACGTCCGTGGCGCAGTTGGTAGCGTCGCTGGCAACAGTTACGGATGTCTCGGGTTCAATTCCCGGTGCGGACGGTTTTCATAGATTGATCTTTCAATCGATTTATGGAATTCTGTTCGTAGTCTGAGTCCTCCCTCCCACCAATCCCATCCTCACGTGGCGTAACGAGAGCGATTAGCTAACCACTAGTCCTGTCATAGCTCTATCCTTCTATGCCTACTCTCCTTGAAAAAGAAAAGAGAGGTTGAGCAACTGAGTGACAAACAGTTCTCGTAGAAAAAAATTCTGTCAAGATACCTCCATTAGGAGACCATATGCTCCACATTGGAAGCGAACATGAAAAAAAAAAACTGGAAATTATGTATTCTTTATTAATGTGATTTCTGACACATTTTCATTTTTTATCTGATTTTTGGCAATTCATTTCATCCAGACTAGTGTTTAAACAGGCTCTTTAGAGAGTTATTAAAGAAGTTGAAATCTGTTAGTGTTGCATTATTTTTGAAAATATTTTTTTAAGCTTTTTTTCTAAATCTCGATTTGTAGATTACCATTTTATCATTTTTGATGTGACTGATATTGTACATACAAATTTAATAAATTTGTTTCCTGCAATTGCTTTTCTATGAGAAATTTTATGGTTACCATGTAGCATGTGAACCAAACGCTGTAAATGTCTCCGTTGGAGCACTAATAATCAGAGCGTGCTTTATGGATTTTATAAATTTTACGTTAATAATATCTCAATGGTTATAAAACTAGACATAAATGACATTCTTCGAAATTGATAGCTCGCTCCGCAAGTTTCCGGTGTAATAATAAGACATAGATCGGTATTATTTATTAATGTGAATCTCAAAACTATATTAAGAGTTAATATTACTATAAACATCATTCATTGTTATCTAATCATCAAGGGTAAACAAGGATAGTTTTGTGAGTAAACCGTAGAGGAAATATTTTTAAATCACTTCTTTTCCGAAAATAAATCAATGATATGAAAAAACTAAGTACTAATAAAACAGAAGTCGTACATCACGTTTTTTTGCACTGAGGTACAATTTAACAAAAAAAAACAATTGTTATATGATAATAACATGAATTTACAGATCTGTTAACAATTTGTAAAGAAATTTAAGTAGTTGATCAAACAGTTTCTTAACCTAATCTACAAAAATTAACAAATAGGTGCGAATGTATATTTCAACATTTCGTCGTTGAATTGAAAATTCATTTGCAGATTATTTATGTCATTTTTAATATAAAACATTGTTTATTTCTAACTTAAATCAACACACTACTCAATAATTCACAATTGGAAACATCGCACTTTGATCATTCATACACAGTAAATATTTTATGTCCTCTAGATTCTTTGATTTAGCTTTTGATTTTGTGACGCCTCTTTTGTTGTATAATATTTATAAGAATTCTCAATATGGTACGGTAATATTGTGTAGCTACACGTACTGTCCGCGAAAATGGGTTTTACTTTCGTATTTTTTACATACTAAACGTAAAGTATAATCTAGTATAAAAACCCTGTTTTGAAATTTTACATCTTTATCATTTAAATGTATACTGATATTTAATCAGGCTTTTTAGTCAGAATAGCTTCTCTAAGCATCGTAACCGTTTTTTCTCATCTTTTTGATTATGAAAAAAATGCAAGAAAGCATTGTGATATTTTAAATTGACACGCAGATGTCTTTGACATGTTTTCCTTAAGGCGGAATGACTTTAAGTGACAACTCTATCCCTACGATATGCAAGATTTTTTTCAGAGAATATTTGTCATTGAATGACAGACGAAAAAGTTAAAAAATATTTTCGCTTGTTTATTAAATTATTCATTGGGATAAACTCAACGCTTTTTATGCATATTGACTCGACTTATATCCAATTAGATATGTTATTTCAGCAGCAATGGTTGTTAATCAAGGAAGCGGTATTTTCTCAATCTGGTCAGTGGGAACGCCTAAGATAAAAAAAAATAACTGATAAAGCTACATTTACCCAAGTATTGAATCCAAATTTGCATAAAACGAAAATCCGTAAAAAAATATTTTACCAAGCGTTCTGCCATATTTTTACTATACTGACTATATCACTCATTAAATGATAAATATGTTTGAGATAGTTTTCGAATAATCCCTAAATGGTAAGCTTCGTTCATTTATTTAAAAAAAATAGTAATATTTTAACTCAGTAACTAGAAGTATCAATTTTAAAATCATTTATTAAAAATAGTGCGTCAATACAAAAATATATTGATATTAATATTTAGATTATGTAGTTTTTATCATCGATCAAATTCAGAAATTTATATATTTTCAAATCATCAATAAAGAAAGCAATTGCAGGTACAATATACCGAACTAAATATCTGTATGAAGTTTCTTATAACACACTCTCAAAATAGTGATATTGTAAAGCTTTTATGAGAATCTTACTTTGAAAAAACCAACATCAAACATGTTTTAATATCGCTAAGCGATCTTGACGAAAGTGTCTGTGATGTAAATATATTACTAAACTTTTGTATCGGCGATTGTCCATTGATCTAAATACTAATTTACTAACTTGTTAATTAGCTATCACTGCGTCAATCGAGTATAACGTTAGTATCTGAATAATTAAAAGTTAATCGGATAGGCTCAATCCGAGACTTAGTTTCTGGTGTCAGCATTTAACGAACAGGGCTTACAACTGCCATTCAATAACTACTACACGGATCACTGAGAAAGGTTTGACTTGAGTAGGCCTCCTAATCCAGGAAAGCTCGATAAATTATCTAGAGCTAGGCTTATCAGTTACCGGATTTTAAACAAACCGAAGACTTAACTTACCCTCCTAACGTTACTAGTACCTATACAGCTATAGATACTTGAAGTCTAGTTCAAATGCTTCAAGCGAATAAAATAACGCAGTTTATTTTTTATCACAATCTTTTTAGAGTCAAGAAATAATATAACAAAACAAAATGGTGGGGATAAAGTGGTGTATGCGAAATATTTTATTAAAAATCTGAAATTCAACATTACGACTGTATCGTTATGTTTACAGTGTTTTGTCTGTATAAATTTGCAAATACCATTTCGCCTCACAAGATTTTTTCTATAATATTAAGTCCACTCAACATATTGTTGACACACTTAAATTATACAATTTTATTACAATTAACTGTCAATTCTTGGTGGAAAGACATTATATTTGATAATGCTCACAATGAGCGACACCGGTCATGATCATTATAGAAATATGGAAATTGTACATGACAAATTGTGTTTTATTTTTAAAATCAAACCATTTTTTTAATATATTTATATTTAAGAGTATTTAAAAATGAATATTCGAAATTATTTTATTAAATGAATTGTAAATTTATTTTGGAAATCATTTGTACAATATAACTCTATGTGTACTGAAACATAATATATTATATTTAAAACCATTGTTCTCACTAACTTAACTTTTTTATTATTGTGTAAATTAACATTAAAAAGCTCTACAGCTACTTATTTATGAAAATTTTTAGCTTCTTTTCTAATTCAAATAAAATCACTGTAACCTTCAACACAGCACACCAGCACAGTTAAATATTTAGGTGAATGAAAAGAGTAAAAAGGAAAATGTTTTTTTATTTAAAAGCGAATATACGATTACGGAGGATTTCGCCATTGATCAATTAAGGACACAAAAACTTCCACAGATAATAATTAATGAACTTTATTTATAAATTAGATAAAAATAACCTGTTTTACAATTCTAACAGCATTTAAATGTATGTAGATAAATCTTTGATGGTTTATATTTATTAACATGGGTAATACAAACAAAAAAATGCTGTGTAATTAAGCATAATGGAACATTTTTAAATGTTAACAAAATCTATTTCGATAAGGAGATAGTGGGGAATTTTACTTTGCTGAGTCAATAAATGCGCATATAATATTATAAAAGTTAAAGGCACCATCTAAAGCATAACTTATAGTATGCGTTTGTTACTAGTGGCTAAGTGTTTAGTGTCGTAGTTCTGAATACAAGGCAAATTCTGCTTATGTAGAGGATAATGCAACCAGTAATTTCGTATGCTGGCTGCCATTTGCCGTAGCTTCGTAGCACTAAGCTTTGCATTACGCCGGCAGCTTTAATATCGTTTCAGCGTAGCAAAAGGTATTTTAAAGTATTTTGTTATGCCAAAAGTTTTAATTAAATATATTTTTAATTAAAAATTATTTAAAGCTTTAGGTGCCCGAAAATCACAAGGCTATTTAATTTTTTAATAAAATTTACTCACTTATCAGGTAAGTGTGTAAGGTGTTATATATTATCGTGAATAGTGATAATTAGTTCCTAATTGTTTTCCAAGTTATGAGAAACGAAATAATAATATTGATTACCAATGTTTGGAGAAATTCCGGAATCCTCACCTTCCTCGAAAAAAACAATTTTTTAGGCTATAATATTCATAATAAAAAAGGATTTGTTTGCTGATTGCTGCTTCATCCGCCTTTCAAACATATCTTTACTGCCATGAAATAATCATAACGCTTCATGCTTCTTGTGTTTATTTTAACTACACAATGATTTTCAGTGAGAAATTGAGTAATTGTAACATTACTTCTTTTAAATAATGTCCGTTTTGTATATTAAATATCATATTATAACGACTTTGTCAATAAATCAACACTCTCTCTTTTGAAAGATATATTAGGGTTTGGTTATTCAACTGGTACCTTAGAAAACATTGCACACATCTATATACTTGTATATATTATAAGTTCACATTTTTTAACAAGTTTTCAGTATCACCAATACATTACAAATATAAAATTTGTTATTAAAATGCTCTTTGAATCTTCTGCCTGGTTAAAGATTCGAACTGTGGAACGCTACATGAAATTGGCAGTAGTATTGTTGGTAGTATATATTAAAAATATATAATTTATATTATATATTTTGTAAGAAATGATTAAAACATATTGTGTTCGATGTACATTAATTAGCCGCTTCGCCAATTGAGCTTTGCCATCGTGCTTGATGGTTTAACTGTAATTATCTTAGTGTTTACTAATTCTCATCAAACTTTTACCAAAACAACAAAGCTCTACAACTATCGAAAACCACTTGTTTGGAGTGTTGAGTTGTTGAAGATATCTGTGGACTATTGAAGTGTGGCAAACTTATCCGTAATACCATCACAAGGCTCACAATGACTTACAAGTTTCATCTAAGCACACTGTTAAATTATATTATTATTAGGTTTGCGAAGTGAATTAATCTTGTATTGATATGTATTGGTGTCATATTACTCATAATCAGATAGTTTACTTTTTACGCATTATTTTTTTTCATAAGTTTTTCCATATATTAAGCCGTATCTTATTCAACATATGAAGATCAAAAACGTCAGTTTCCATATCACGTGTGACTGAATGTAGTATATTTTTCACAATTGTAGACCTTAATTGTAGACCAATTAAATGAAAATTACAAAACCAAAAACTATTAATTGTATTAATAATGTATTTCACTTGAAGTATACTGCTATTTCTGTGCTTTAAGTCATCGATTTAATTGTATATTTATGTATCTATTAACATTAATATTTAATACATTGATACGATTAAGTTCGCATTTTTTCTGATTTACTTTCATCATATGCAGATTATGTTCTAGAGAACACAGATCTTCAAAACAAAACACAATCTTTAAATCAGTACTTTGTTTATATCTTCGTTTCATAAAGATAGCCATTATAGCCCAAACATGTTTTCTTCATATAATATTTTAATATAAGAGTATTATTGCTAGCTATTGTAATCATATTCATTTTTATGCTGTCTTTGGGTATTTAGTATTTAATCGAAAAAATATTTTAATATTATTCATTCAAATACAAAAAAACATAATTATGTAAAAAAATAGCAAAGTATATATTATATTTTGACAAGAATTGTACAATTTTTAAAGATGGCTTGATGACGATATCATCAATTATATTAAAATATTCACCTAATATAATAGAGTTCTATGAACTAATACCAATTTGATCAATAAAAAAGAGTCGGCGTTAACTTTCTAAGAATTTCAACATAAAATAAACGACTACATTGTTACTAAAGAGCTTATCAAAAATACTATTACCATGTTTATCAATTGAATCCAACGCCAATATGTTTATTTATTTTTCAAATCGTCTGATCCTTTCTGAATACATTATAAGTTATTCTACCAATCCAACTTACGCATTCCAATTCAGCAGTTTATTGATTTATTTTTTAATATCGTTAAATAGGTAAAGGAAGGCGGTGAATCATCGGTGCTAAGTTAGGAAGAGGATTAGGCAAATTCGTCAGCAATCTCAAATCTAATATAAACCTGTCAATATAACTTGCCGAAGAATACTTCAAAAGTTATTTAATCTGGTTATCTGTCGTATTTCCCAAGTTTATGTGGTGCCGTCGAAGTTTTTCGCATACTCTTAGAGCGCTGTTTGCACTGTCAAAAAAATTTATGTGCAAGTTTTATCTGAACGACCGATATTTTCAAAATAAAATTCAAAACTTAGAAGAAACTTTTCAGAATATTTCATCGATCTAAACGCTATCAATAGGTTATCTTCTCTAAACTGTTTTATGATAAATTTTCATTTCATGTTGTTTTAAATCATTCACATAACTTATTTTAAATTAACATAACGCTAACGAAATTTGACAATATTTTTGAAGTAATAATATAGTCTACCAACATCGTCATAACACTCTAGAATCTAGTAAACAGGCAAAACTTTTTTCATAATAAATATGTTTTTCTTTAAATATAAACGTTCCTAAAAATCTTATTTGAGCATCTCAATAAATGAAATTTTTACGACGACCCTTTGTCTCTCAAACTGTCTCTACGGAGAACGTAAGAAAGGAAAGATGCAGAAAGAACTCTCCTTCATATTCCTCCCATCATTCTATCCTTAACGAATCGACTGAATAACAATCAGTTCACGAAAAAAATGCTATTTTATATGTTGTATTAAAACACCATAATATATGTTTTACATTAATATTCGATATGATATGTAAATATTTACATTTATGTCAATTTTTAAATAGTTTGTTTTATTAAATTGGTATTTACTTGATAGAACTCTATTTGAATAATAACATTGTACGACTATATGAAAAGTCAAAAAAGATATCAATTTTCTTATATTTATATTTATCGTACTACAACTTACAATCTTATATTTATCGAAGAGTTAAATACTATATGTAAAGTTTAATTAATTTAATTAAATAGTTTTTATTTTTATTTAAATTTCCAAAAAAATATAGGTACTTATTTGTACATTTGTACATCTATTTATTATAAGAAGAGTTCATTAAATAATACAGAGGAATTCATAATAAAAATAAATCTGAGAGCTGTAATATAAAAAAAACTGGATTTTATAAATAAATAATTTTATTTCCCGATGTGTACTAACGAGAAACGTTAATTTATACAATTCTCTATTAAAAGCACATACGAGACTCATTTAAAACGCTAAGCCGCAGACTTTGAAAAGATAAGATATGTCCGACACTTGTGAAGATTTAAATTAATTCACCTTGTACGAAGATACAATCTTTGACACGACCTTTCTCTCACCCTTAGAAAATCCAAAGCACGTTGGAAATTTCATGATCTTCCCATTTACTAAAGCGACGTTCTTGCACGACCACTTTATGGATCAAGTGACCGTACTCGTATGGAGCGTACAGATATAAATATTAAATGGCCGAGTACAACTTTCCACCACATTTCACTACATTTTTAACAGCGTGTAGTCTAGTTTTAACCCAATTTTATGTAGAAATACGAAACCTGCAACGAATATTATAAATTTCAAATTTTTTTTTACTATAACCACGCAAACATTTGAAGCATTGAAATACAGTTTCAAACAAGATTTATCCAATAAAACAAATTCATATTTTTAATAATCTTCACAATATCTTTGTGTTTACCTAAAACAGGATGTTGATTAAAATTGATCAAACCTTGAATAAGCCATCTTTACCTTATTCTTAAAACGTTGTGAATTCAATGATTGTTATAAAACACAGTATTATATTTAAGTGACAACCTTGGTAGGGTGGCCTTCAATAGAATAAAAATGTAATTTAAAATGCCTCTTCCTACTGGGTTCATCGCTATAAGCATATATTATATATTTTAAAAAATAAAACACAATTCATTTGTACTACTTCCACATATTTATAATGAGCGAAACCGGTTCTGATCATTATAAATATGTGGAAGTAGTACAAATGATGTGTGTTTTATTTCTATAAATATAATTTCTTTCCACCAAGAATTGACAGTTAACACCTTAAAAGTGATATATTACATACATACGCATATCATTATAAACATTCATGACGTAGTGCATGTGCAAAAACTTTAAAATAAATTCTCTTTTGATTGTGGGTCCTTTTACATTGTATGTGTAGAGATAACGCATTGTGTTTTTATTGAGATCATCTTTTATTTATCGATTTATACCATAAACCTTTGGATTCAAATTCATAACTTGAATGAATATATTTATGAAAGCATCCATTCGAGGATCAATGCTTTATAGCGTTCGCACTCTCATTGCGGAACAGTTTAAATTACTTGATTTTAAAATTACTCAATATGTTCAAATATACTATATATTTACATACGATCGTTTCCTTGTTCATATACCCAAGACTCAAAGGTCACCTAAATGATGATCATTTTGGGCAAGTCTGTAGTTAAACTAACATGTATTACGAACTATTAGTACGGTGTTATAAGCATCTAAAGTGTGCCTGAAATTCCATGTTCTCGCCACTACCCTAGCTAAGGTAATGGACAAGTCTTACCCGCCCTTTTCTTTCTCCCCTACACAAGGACAGTATGGCGTGTCTAACTAAAATGGGATCAAAACATTATTCAAAACTATTTGTATCAATCCGCCAACTTTATTTTGAAATATTTCGCTTTAATGGGTTTATTCATTATCCAACACAGCAATATGTATACGAAACTATTTTTGCGTGCTTACTTTTGAATTGTTTGAATTTCTTATATACTTAAGAACTTCTATTCCATGTATTATAATATACCTAAGAAAATTAAGCTCTTACACTTAAAAACAAGCTACATATATTAAAAATGTTAAACACACATATTCTTCGAATTACACGGTAGATTGATTCCTGAAAAATGGCGTATAATTCAAGCAGTGTTAATTGAAGCTTTTATTTGTATGTATAATGAAAGAATGATCATTTATTTGTAATTATATTGAATGATTATATCGGATGTACAAAGTTAATGCAGTAATTAGAGGTAAAATCTTCAATTTTCTATTCTTGACTAAGTTTTGTTTTCAAATTATCTTCAATAAAATAGATAAAAATAATTTGTTTTAAAATATAAAAACGGTTACAAATATTAGACAATGAAATATAAAGCCACGGTCATCAATTCACCAATACGCTGTAAATCTAAGGAAAAGTGTACTACAGTGATCCATTAAAATGAAATACAACATTTTCCGTTAGTAAAAATTGTTGGGAAAACCTAAATGAACCTAGCAATAAACTGATCCAAGACGTTATTTTAAAATCTCTCTCTCAAAGTCTCACTTTTTGCTTTGACGGACCCACATTTTACAGCCTTATATAAGTCGTCATCCATTTACCTAAACAAAACTGCAATATTTAATAATCTGTAAAAATCTAGTAGACTAACGTCGTTCATTGATTTATTAGTCAATAACAGTAAAAACTGTATTTTTCCAGATACAATATAGTGTATAGCAGTTAAGTCTCGATTAATTGCTCCTGATGCACTCGTGGTATTTATTTGAAAGCGCTTAACTCTTCTTTATTACGAAATATGCCCAATATAAAAGAGGGTACATCCATACAGGGTAAAAACGGGTACAACAAATTACCTTCAAAATACAGGGATTCTATAGAGATTAGGGCCACATTTTTTTTATTGTTTTAGGATAAACATTAATTACTATGGTTACACCTTCAGATTCTTAGAAACCATTTTATGCCGCATATTCATTTAATAATAAAAATGCGTATTCTAAAATTTTAACAATCATTAAAAAGTAAGATTTCCCTTATTAAGATGTGAAATAGTCTTATTCATAATTTACGAAAATAGCTAAGAAAAACCAAATACCCGCAAGAGCAGAGCACTTTAAGACAAACAATTTTATTCATCTGTGTTTTCTCATATTGGACAAGAAAGAAAAAATAAAATAAACGTTTTTTCAGCACTTACGCTAACGCCACTGATAGTGAAACGTGAATACATATGTATTTATATGGGTATTCATACCAACACACACCTGTGGTCACATCACACTGTATCAGAATCCCTTTCACCAGTGCCAAATTGCCTAATTAAATTTATCAAAGCGCCTTTACCCGGCATTATTATCCGACGGGTTCTCCCGTCTAGCTTGGACTAATGAACTAATTTTGTAGATTCACAATACTTTTCAGACATAAATGATTCTTTGTGGTGTTTATTGGACAAACAAAAAATATTTTCTTTCTAAAATAAAACAAAATAAATTCGTCGCGCTTTATGAATTATAAAATTACGGTATTATTATATTTACTTTTATGTAACCATTTCTGCTCCCAATGTGGACTATATATAGACTCTTAATCTAGCTTATCTTGATAAAAGTGGTTGTTACTCAATCGCTCAAACTCTATTGTTTTAAGACAGTAAGAATAGACGGATTGGGCTAGGACAGAACTCGTATTTAGCTAATCGTTCTCTCCCTACGCCCCGTTTTTAGGATCGGACGAATGGGAAGAAATTTTCATACATCACAGATATCGTAACATTAGAATACAAAGCCATAAACCGATTGAACAATCAATGTATGAAACGGTCCGTATTGGGATTCGACCTCGTGAACACTGCAACCGAAGCCAACGACGTCTACCACCGCTTACCTTTGACTACCCAGCCTTTAATAATAGGTGTCCAACCTTTTGGTTATCTTACGCCACATTGAATGAAGAGTAATTGCTCTGGGCCATATATAAAATTAATATACGTTTGTCTTTTGCTTGATCATACAAATTAAAAAAAGGATGGTGATATAAAATTAGTGAAATATTTGTTTTTTTTAATCCAACGCATCAATGTCTGATTTGATAAAATTGGTTGTAATTCTTAGTGAATTCTGGAAATGTTCTCAAAAATTTTGCTTCTAATTTTACTTTTTGTAATATTCATTATTGAAAATAGCTTCTCACAAATATACGTGCTGCCAAAAAGGGCTGACATAAATAAGATATGATACAGTACGATGTTTTGCCTTAGACGTATGAACTCATTTAAACTGTCTCATTGCTTTTGGCCGAGGGTTGGACAAGCTAATTATAAGTGAGTACAATTATGTAATTTAAAAAACATATATGTAGTCCGTTGCTTTAAAGACCCAAATACAGCGCAAGGTTACGTCCTGCGACAAGTGCGATCGATTAAGGAATGCCCATGACGTATGCTTCTCATCACGGGTGGCTTAAGTGTCTATCTATTAGGCACTCCATAATGTGGAAAAACGAGCCACTATGAAAAGGTTTTCTTTATATGCATGTAAGATATCTATTTAATGGGGGAAAAAAGGCGGGGTGGGAAGAGTTACATATTATACTCAGTAACATTATTACAAATATATATTGTAGGACATTTTTATTTAATCACCTGTTTAACGAATTAAAGTTATAATATTTTTATTAAATTGTTTATTATTTTTTTGTGAAATTATTTCATATTCATAAATCAACTCTGTATCGTTCATTCAACGCCAATTGAAAATTTTCACTCTATGAGGAAGCCAAGTCTGATTATATTTCACAGTGCTGTGGATTCGTCTAAAAAATCAACTCAGACATTGACCAACAACCCGACTACGACTCAGATTACGATTTAAAAAAGTCTAATTTTGTCAGGTTTTCTTTCTTACCTTTAATATTTATGTGTAATTGGTCTTCAAATTAAACATCAACCAACCAATCCGGTAAATAGCCGATTTTTTCATATTATACATGTAATATACACACATATATTTATATTCCACACAGAAGTAGAAAAAAAAGAAGATGTTGTAAGCATAAATAAAAATGAAACAAGTATACTAATACAAGCAGAAATGCAAAAATGCATTTTATAGAAAAAGTATTCGGAGTCACTTGTTTTGAACAAGACTCCGACTCCGCAGCCCTGTATTATATATACTATTAGTACTACAAATCGTGTTCCAGCAAGAATTGACAATTAATACCATTAAAGTCATTTGTAATTTTATCTTCGTTTATTATTATATTATGTTCAGATTTTCTTTAATATACTAGGATTACATTGGGATTAATAGAGGGTTAGAAAATGTTTTCTAATGGAAAAATAGTTACACACACCTTTCAAGAATAATATTTCAAAAACTTCAAAAATCTATAGTAGTTATAAATACGGTTTTAGAATCTCAGCACGTCATAAAATATATGAAATATAGCTCACATCAATTTCATTTTCATAAGGGTAAAATGTAGGGCTTTGATGCAGATATTTTAATCAAATTCTAGTTACGCACTAGTCACTATGATGGTTATTTTTGGACTGTTTCTGAATTAATTAATATGCTGCCTTATTACATTCAATATTTTTGGAATAGCATAGAATTGTCGATATGGTATGTTTATTTTAATTTTAGAATACTTTCGATAATAAATAAATAAAGAAAACCTCTGATTCATCAGATCTCAAATCATTTGATGAATTAAAATTAGCAATTTTTAATAATATACTTTGACAAGAATCAAACCTGTATCTTGTTGAACAATGATTTCATTGAGTGCATACAGAAGGAAATTAGATGTACGTTTCTTTTGATTCCAACATAACTTTCTGAAAAAATCAATTTAGGTTAGCAAAAGTTTTATATTTATTCTCTGTAAAGTGTGCAATGTGTACATGAATATAAGCTTATATTGGGAAAAAAAATTATTCTTCGTATGTATTTCAGAAAAAATGTATCTCTTTGTTCGTTAATTCCTGCAGATAGCACGTAATCTTTCGTTCGCAAAATTAATCATCGTGATAACAATCCTTTTTTGTTATTACAAAATCACTCAGCGTTCTTACCCAAAAAACCCTTTTACTTTAGAATTCAAATATTCACTTTTAATAACTGAGTTTACAGCATGCGAATACGCAAAGTTGATAATGCTTTTATAATTGGTCTTTAATTTACCACAGATTTGTGTTTCGAGTAGTAGGTATTAAAAGTTGTATACATCTCGAATGATTTATTTTCGTGTATTAATGATATTCATATATTCGTAAATTTTCACAGGAAAATGCTTAGGTTTATTGTTAAATACCAAGGCTCGTTAGGTAAAATATATTTTTTTATGTACCATAACGAATTGTCAGCAATTTATTTACCTTTATAAAATTCAAACTCAATAATTCAATAAAACACTTTATAGGTTGGACTTAGAAAAGAACCAGTAATTGGATAATCACATTTTTTAGGGTTGGATAAGTTGTGTTCGAAGACAAATTCGTAAATTGATTTTAAAAAATGGGTAAAAAGTTTATATTCAAAGACCCTGAACTCTTAATACCTAAAAAGTTACCACCAATTTATGACGACTTAAGTATAACTTAGCTTTATATACTTTATACACTCATTGATATTTTTAATACGATTCTCATATAAGTAACTTTGGATGATTCTCGATTATACTAAATTGTTCGTAACAATTTAAAATACAATCATGATAACTTTTATAGGAGAAGATATTGGAATAAAATTATATAATTAATTAATCGTGTTCACAGAAGATGTCAAGATAATCGTATATTTTTCTAAATAAAGATTGTAACGTAAAATACTAAGCTCCGAATCTTGCATTGAAGAACAAAGCTAACTTCAAACTACAATAAAATACTATGAATTACTCTCAATTTTCATTTTGAATTATGAAATTTAATAAGTAAAAGCTTTGAATAAAAACATAAATCAAAAAATATTTACAAACAAAGACCTTGTTTTTCATTTTTCGACGTTTTATTTTTTAAGTTGTTGGTAATTATCATTTTTTGCTACATATTCTTCCTTCCTTTGATGGGTGAATATTAACTATTACTTGATTAATTCTCACAAACTTCATACAAATAATTTCTTCAATGGGAGGTTACTATTCTTCGTAATATATTTTTAAATGTTCTTAAAATACTATTGAAAGTATATGGACATAATGATAAGCTGTTGGATGACTTCAGAAAAAGTAATTTACTGCGTCATGTTATGTAATATGACATCGAGCACCAATAAAAAAATTCATGAAAACTGTGCAAAATTGTTCAAAATGTTGGTTGGAGAGTTTCAACAGTGTGCTAGGGATATCCGCCTTTTTGATCAGTAAACAGAGCGTTCATTTTAAAATGGAACACGCGCTTATATTATGCATGAATTTTACCGCGCTGGAATATAAAAAATGTATTCAACAGCCTCTGTTTGAACTATTGTGTAGTACTGTGTAAATATAATGCATTTTCAGTGTAACTACCGAAATAAAATATTTATTACGCTATATTGTACGCAGAATTGAAAACGGTAAGTAATAAAATGAAAGTAGTGTTTTTAATTCAGGGGAATACTGTTTTGGAAACGAATTCTTACTGAAAATCAGCTGGGCAGTCACTCAGTGCTTAATCGTTATTAATTATCGTTATATTTAAAATTCATTCCTCGGCCTTATTAATTTTTCTGATACAATAAAATTCGGAAAGTTTTAAACTCACAGTTTAACTTGATAAGAACAATGTATAATGTATTCTACTTCACGGATGCGAGACATAGCACTTCACAAATAGCCAGCGCGTTTCAGGTCGTGCTGAATACTCGAGATTTGATTATGTCAAGAATTCCTTATAAAAAAGCAGACTAAGCAACCCTTTATGACCTCTGGAATTAAAAGGCGGTGATGGATTTAGCTTTTTCATATGCTGCGGATACCCATGGAAGCTTTAGTTCTTAAAAAAAAAGGTCGTTCGTTTCCATCGTTCTGGTAAGTCGAGGAATGATCCATAGGATATACTCAATGGAGCTACGAGACGACGGTATTACTTGGCTGAAAAAAAGGGATTGGTGAGGGAGTGTCGTGAAGACGTTGTATGGTAGCTAAATATATTCGCCAAATAGGGAGCGCAAATGGCCAAATTAATTATCTTTAATTATTTTGCTATAATGTGAAACAAATTGAAGTAAAAAAAGTATGTTAATTTATTATGAATATATTATCATTTACGTAAATTCCGCGTTCCTTCGGAAAAATGTTAGTCCGAAAGAGTCGTCTGTTGAGCTGTTCGTACTAATTTTTTTCTTCTATCAAAGTATCGTTTGGAAATACACACAAACACTTTGAAATGAAATTTCTCTTCAAAAGCCATATGACATGCAGAAATAATACATTTAAAGTCAAATAAAATACTTTTTAAAATTTGGATCGTATCGTATTCAGATATATTTTTTGCCCCATAGTTATTATTTTATGATATTTTTCATTGTTTTGTTAAGTTTATTGTATATAATTAAATATATATATTATATACATATAATTGTCTTATTTCCAACATAATCTCTTTTCCCAGAATGACGATTGTATTAAAATTGTTTTGTGTGTTTCAAATTGATTAAAAATATATTGATTCATATGAATTTACAAACATATTTTGTGTGTCCTAAAATATGTATCATAATGTAGTTCTAATAAGATTAAAGACGAAAAATTATTGCTTGAATAATCCTGTATTAAGTTAATTTTTAGATTGACTATGAATTAATAATATCGATTAAACTAAATCGTTACCACTAATGTTAACCACGTATTCAATAATTTATCATTACAAAGGGGTATGCCAATAACGCAAGGGCTTTATTATTCAATTACGTCTGCATTTATACCAATATAACACACAAATGCCTATTTTCTAAGTGATTATATTACATTGTAAATATGAAATAAATTGGATATCGATACTTTATGAACAAATTGAATTGTAACGGTGTGTAGATAATAAATTATTCATATTAGAACTATAAAATACTTTTATAAGAATATTCATTTTGAATATAATATTAAAAACATTTACTAACATTCACATGAGCATTCAGTTCGTCACTACTAAGTATTAACACTTTTAATATGTATACATTCATTTATACAATATACAAGTTTACCAGCTCGATTAGCATTTGTCATAATATATCAGGATTTCTCAAACTATGTTCCGTGGAACACTGGTGTTCCGCAGAACGTGAATAGGTGCTCTGCAAAAACCTGGCATTGTATTATGTGTTTGATTTTTAATTGACAGGTGAATCAGTGATGAAAAAAATACAACAACCAACCATTAAATCATTACTAGGAACCCAGTGTGTAAAAACGAGCTATTATTGATTTATTTCCGTTGACTATGACATATTTATATGAAGCATATATTTTTTATTATGCTGTAGTCCAGGAGCAGATATTGTGCCTGATAATAATATTGTGCTTGATAGCAAGGAGATATCAAAGTAAACCGAAATCATCGGAACTTCATTTAATTAAATTTTATCTTTCTAACTTTTTACTCAATAAATAATTTTTGGCTCTTCACATTTTTGTTCAAGGTGTTCCGTTAAAATTTCAGGATTTGCGAAGTGTTCCATCGCATGAAAAGTTTGGGAAACGCTGTACTATATCAATACCATTCGAGCAAAATTTTAGACAGGAGTATGAAAATAATTATTTCAATATGAATAGATACCAAAAGCTTTTATCGTAGCACTCTACGGTATAATAATATCATGGGCACAATTAAAAAGTTGAGTGCTATAAATTGATCGAGCGGAAAAGTAGTTCAAAGCGTGAGAAATCACTTGTACGAAAGTTGTAACTATGAGAATGGTTGCTTTGTGAGGGGGAACGATTTGAAGAGCAAGTTGTCACGAAGTCGCACACTTAACAAGCCATTTTATCGACAAGATCCTTACTTATGTTTGTATCAACTTACTCACATTTAAGTAGGAGTCCCATTCGTCCTGATTTTATTCAAACAACCGATTTATTTTATGTTATATTTTCCGCGTAAAATTTGATCTTATTAGACTTGAATAGAAATTCCTATATTTGTAACAAAAAACAACGATTATCGTTATGATAATAAAGTAATTGATTATAAATTTTGACAACTGCTTAAGACTGATTATAAAAACTTCAAATGAGATTTTTATTCTATCATCACAAGTATTATCAACCAATCATGAACCTACTGTTTAATATACCTTTTAATTGTTAACATTCACTTATATAAGTAGCTCTGCTATAATTGTATTTTTATCAGTTGATAATGCTCGTGATGAACGAAACCGGTTCTTATCATTATAAACATGTGGAAGTAGTACAAATAAAATTGTGTTTTATTTTTAAAATATTTTTTTTATTATGTTGACCGGTTTCGCTGATCGCAAGCGATGATGGTTTAAGCTACCAAATTTGAAGTTTAAAGCTGCGACTCTACTTTAATTGACAATTGAAAATTGGCATGAATATTTTATTGATTTCAAAGATTAATCAGCGCTTAGTAACTGACTGAATTTAGTATATATTTTAATCCAACGTCGATCTACATAAATGTATATTATTTGGTGATTGAATGGCAAATACTACTCAAATTTGAAACATAATTTTAACTGTTAAGGAGTGAAGTGGTAAAAAAACAACAATAATACCAACTTAAAGCCCTCAACACTTTCAATTTGAACGTCTATTCATGTATTTGTGTTACAGCGCTCTATTTTAACTTTTATTTTAAATATTACTTAAGAAAATTATTAAAGTAAGCACAGTTTCTTGTTTTATTTATGTAAGTTAGGAATAGCTGTTTAATCATCGTCAATGTTTAACCGCCTTAGTTTGCCACATTGTTCTCGCCACTGTATTTATAAAAGCAATTTGATAAAACTCGATAGAAACCCATTCTCGAGTAGTTTGCACGGTTCATACTAACGCGCAGTCTGCACGAGAGGCAACACGACCTATATTAAACTTATCCAGGATCAATTTACCTTTGTTTTTGGAAATATCGTTCATTGTTTAACATTTGAATCCAGATTTTAGAGCAATTACGTTGTTTATTTTTGAATACGACGAATTCAACGTTATTTTGATATTATGTTTCATTGTAACTTGTAACATGCGTGGCTTACCTGAATGTGTAATTCTATACTGAAGCATAATAAAACAATAAATTCCTTTATTATCGTAAAATCCTGTCAAAATTTTCTCTCGTTTAATTTATGTTTTTATCGCTACATTCATTCGAGTCCTCTTGTCTCCGTGATCAATATTATAAAATCAATAACTCCCAAATTTTGATGTTTATTACTGTATTAATTAGATACTAAAGATAGTATGTTTTGTATTTTTGTTGTACTATTATTTAATAGCCATTATTCAACAAAGCTACCAAAAATAAATAACGCGCAATTTGTTGCGTATTACTTCCACATTTTTTATATTGACCAGAACTGGTTTCGCTTCTTGCGAGCTTTATCAACCGATCATTATAAAAAAATCAACTAAATAATTCTCGTGACGAACGAAACCGGTCCTGAGCATTATAAAAATGCAGACGTAGTGCAAATCAAATTGTGTTTAATTTATTCAAATTAAATGTCTTTCCACCGAGAATTGACAGTGGAACACAGTATTACAAAATTTTACGGTTGATACAGAAAGTTATCGCCTAATTGAATAGCTTGCTTAGAATATTTAAGTTTTTTGGGTACTGTATGGTTCAATAGAAACCAAAGTTATTACTTTCTAGTATTCGTCATTGTCTAGTGTCTTCAGAACCTATGCCGGTTGATCTTGTCATGATATGGTCAAACGCATGAAAATTGACGTGGAAGAAGTGATTGCCAAATATGTACTTAATAAGACACTAAAAAAATACTACTTTTTTCAATAACATACTGCCAAAGAGCCGTTGATAAAGATATGGATATATCGGAACGAATTTCAAGGTGACACTAGTTTTGTTAGTAATATCATTAGGTTGTGTATGTTTTTGAAAACTATTTGTTAAAAAATTTCAACTACTCAATATATTTGAAAGAACTTTGGAAATACATAAATTCTGATAAAGATTTTCTTTCATATACTGCCTTAAATCTAGAGGAAATATCTAAATAAGGTATTTATTGAAAGTGAAACACTTGACTTCAAGTGATATCCTTTTGCAAAGTATACACGAGATTTTGGCTTACTTTAACGTCGACACTTAGAAGAAATGAGTTGCCTTCTTCGATATTTTAGACTAGCGTTAAACACGGAAACTTCATGGAAAGAAAACGCACGATATCCAATATCAAGAAAGTCAAGCCAATCCGGAAAAATGGTCGTCAGAAATTAAAGCTTGCTATGTTTTAAGAATAAGTGGAATTTGAACGTGGACAGAAGAGAAGGTTGTCTTAATCCCTTGAAAAACTACTTCATCTTTACCTTCTTGAGTTTACAGGATAAGACGTACTTGTAAGACCTTTCTTGTTTTCTTCACTGCACACTGCAATGTATTGTGTCTTAGAACTGAAAGAAATATCAAATCGTTCCTGGACGTGTAAGAGAATCGAAAGTAAGATCTGTTTCCTGAGAATATTTGCATACAAATAAGAAGCTTACTTAAGTAAGTATACGAGTTTGATACCATAATAATATAATATATCGCACATCCAGAAGAAAAGTGGAGTATATCAAAATAAAAAAAAAATCAATTTTACAGGAGAGCGAAAACAAAAAACTTATAATCTTCGAACAAACGGTCCCGTAGAAAATAGAAACTAGTGGTTCCTCACGGTGAATTAGTGAACTGACCGTTATACGGTTGTTATGGGCTGTAGATTATCATGTTTACTATACTATTCCGATATATCACGTACATCAGAAATTTTTGATTTGCTACACTTTTCTTCGGGATGTGCGATATTTGCTTTCGTTGAATTGATATATTACCATTGCTAATAAATGCCCAAATTATACCATGATTAATAAAATGGTAATACTTTTCAAATGAATTTTATTGCAGTCAATCAGTATAATTGTTATTTTTTTTTTCATTTCTATTGGTTTCGGGTTTCGAGGTAGTATTATGATAAATGTAATAAATGACGCATTTATTTGACAAATCATAATTCTAAACTTATTCTCTGCGTATTTGGTTTATACACACATACTTATAGACTCTGAAATATTATCCTAGAATACTCATTAGTATAACCTAGTTCAGGGATGGCAAACCTATGACAAGGGGAGAAGTTTTGGCGAGAGTGAAGAAAATTTATTTTGTATGAAATATGTTCTTCTCAAGTTCGGTGTGTGTATAAAATATGTTTAAGAATCTTGAAATGGTTTTCACTGTTTTGAATAAAACAGTAAACTTCACATCTGCTCGAACTCTTAATAAGCGATAATTTTCACATTTATATCGAATTAAATTGATTGTCAATACTATGGATTATTCATGGTCAACGTTTGATGTATATTGTGACAATTTTTGGGTCAACGCACGTTTGTGAACGATGAATATCTTCATTAATTAGATAAATTTATTTTAACTTGTTACTCATGATATGCGATGATTTGCTTAAGAATTAGGTATAACTTTTGGCACACCTGAAGAAAAGGGTTTGCCATTCCTGACCTAAGTAATAAAATAGCCATCAAACATATATTTCCCTCTTTTATAAAGCTTCCTGAAGGCTTTCAGTCCTCTGCCACATCATTTTCTTTTTGAAAAGTCAACAAAATGTCACTTTAGAAATCCATAACCGCACGACTGATTAGGTAGAATTTTAGAATTTATGAATGTTCCTTCTACAATGAAATGTACATTAATAAAAAAAAACGTATTTTAAAATTGATGAAATCGTATAAAGTTATTTTGTATTGTATTGAAGTAATGCTTAAAAAAATAATATTCTTACCACATACTTGATATCACAGCCAACCCAAAATACAAAAAAAAACTTTAAACTGAATACATTTTTTTAGTTATGAATGACATTTTTAAAATATTGTAAATATTTTTATATCGAATAACTATACATTTAACATTATTAACACATCATTAAAATTCCTGCACTCAAGATTCACGTGTAATTTATCTAAACAATATTGTTAAAATACTATCAGAGCTTTTCCCATCATCAGAAAACATTACATATTACCCATAAATGGCTTTGATTAAATTATGCAAGAATGGGTTGATTTATTTTGTATTGCTATTTATAAAACACGCTGAAAAATTTTTATACCTATTCTACAATTTCATGAAATGTTCAGAACCTGTTTGGCTCATCACAAGCGCATCGCAGTTGAAAATGCTCGTGTTTTCTTGACGATTACATAACATTAGTAAAAAAATACGCTTAAACATAAAAAAATTATAACCGAGAATTGATAGTTAAAACCTTAAAAGGAAATCATACTGCGCAGTTTGACTTAAACTGAATCAACTGCATCAATAATTATCTATATTTTATGAATGCTCTGAACCTATACGACTTTTATTTTCATTAATCTAAAAACGTTATTCATATTATACACGAAAATGACATAGGGTGAAAAATATGTAAATTGATATTATATTTTCTGAAATATGAAAGTACTTTCACTATAGAATATTCTTTTGTTATCTATACTCTATACAAAAACGAGCTTTTTTCAACGGCATTGTATAGGGCCCTTAATCGAATGCCTCTGAATAGAAATGTCATCGACGGTGGTATGAGTTCGCCGGGTGGGTGGCTGTTGCGCTAGTTAAGTGGGCGGGAGATTGGACTCACGGATGGGCGGCAATACAAGCCAGGCCGCGAGGAGTCGAACCGCAGACCGCCGGTTCCAGTCGAGCGAGCTCACTGCGGGTAACCCTGGACTGTGGGGCATCATTTGCGTCGACCGGTAGAGCTATCCTGTCCGGTCGTCGAGGCGTCCGACCAGTCGCATGCAGTTGTTGCACCCCAGGATTGCTTTCTGAATAATTTCCGTTACTGCTGATTGAGGTGCAGATTCACTTGCTTTGAAATCGTTAGAGCATTGTTCCAGTTCTAGTTCATAATTATTATCTGTATGTCGAGGAAAAGCTATTTGCATATAGATAATTTAGTACCGTTTTATATAATTGTCCGATGCATTACCAAAAAATTCAGCATCAAGCTATATCTCTTTAAGATCGACATTTTATCTATATGGTTGCCAAGTAAACAAATAACTAATTATTTTTAATCAATCCCATACTACTTTTCCCTGTGAATAAACATCATACATTGAAATTTAATGTTTTGTCACTGAAAAAACACTATTACAGACGTTAAGTATTATTAGAGTTATTTTTTCTGTGCATTTTTCTGCCGAAACATGATTATTAAATGGAATTTTTTTAATATTTCAATGATTCATAACACTTTATTCGAATGTATTAACAAACTCAAATGACGTAGTTACTTTAATTCTGTTCTAGTAATTTTCAATAGTTTCTATTAGTCATCTTGTCAAACTCTTTATTATTTATCTACATACTTAAACAAACATTTGTTCTGACGGTGGCGTTAGGTCGAAAAAGCTGTCAGTTAACTGATCAAATTTTGTAGAAATAATTACTTTGATATTTTATCCTATTAAATTCAATCAATGAATATAGTAACTAGCTTGGTTGCAGCAGATTAAATAAAGATACAAAGTATTTATCAGTGATTGGGTTTATATTCACTTGATTCACGAAAATGAAATAATAAAATTAACTGCATTTTATTCAACACCTGTCACCTCAAGTATTTTCAAAACGTCTCTGACGGTATAATATAACGCTGAAATATCTGTCTAATAATAAAACCTGTTCTGAAATCGGAAATGGAACATTTTTATATATTTATTTTTAAATACATATATTTACATTTTGAAACTATATTTGTATCTGATATAATTTAAAATTCAATTAGACAATTGAAATTTACAATACATTATCTGTTTATCTGACAAGTATGTGATATTGTATCCTTTCCTTGGTCGATTATCATCATAAAACCCTACAAATATTTCTTTTACATAGACAATTGCGACTATTTGAAGAAGTTCAACAAGAGATTTCATATTTTCTATTGATAATCATTGGTGAAATGACATGTCAGATGTAATAAAAAACGTGAATCATACATACTACACAAATTGTAATTTAAAAAAAGATATGTAAATAACTTAGGTAAAATATTCTAGATATATTATTTAACACTAAGTCATGATAAAATAGAAACAAATTCATCTTTATGATTTATTAACTATACTAATGAATAACTACTAGCTGCTCAGTTTTACTCCTTATGCAAATTAATATTACTGAGAATGGGATACTATTCGTTATTAAGAAATATACTACACGGCAGTTCAATTGTTCTTTGATACCAATTTTTTATTCTCAAATTAAATCGCACGTCAAATAGAACATTTTTGAATTGCATAATCATTGTTCATTTATTATTTTCTAACTCAACCTCACTGAGAAAACTCTAAAAACGGAGTGTGACATAAATTGTTTTGCGTAATCATATATATAACTCGGTATTCCCCTAAGATCTTAATATATATGTTGTGCAATGAATATAAAAGTCTGAACGCGATTTTATACGCAGGTTCAGTGAAACTAAGAATCTCGTATTGTTATTGCTCAAGTTTTTTCATAAACACAGACACACGTTTTGGTACGATTCTTATTTGGTGCAAAACTTTTTATGATCTTATCAAATCCCCAATAAAAATAGTTATTACCGCCGTATAACCCTGCCGTTCTGCTCACTCATGAACTGGGTCATAGAGTATGTATTCGGAAACTTTGCGTCTAGTTTTCGCGGTGACAATATTGTCATTTTCAAGTTTGGTAAATTTAATCTTAAGGTATTCATACTCACGCCATGTGTCGCATCATTTTATTATTCAGTTACATGTCTCCGCGCTTGAAGAGGGTAAAGAGATGATCTCGCTAATAAAGTGTAGTCGAGATTTTATTTTATTTCATTTAATCTATTTAGATATGTCGAATACTGAAAAGCTCTACAGTAATATAACAATTTTACCTGATTTTACAACCCGTGAAAGATAGGTAGATACCAACTTTTTATTATTATACTCGTAAAAACGGCTTTATGGTAGATCATATCTGGACCCGAAATGTAAGGTGACATAAATAAAAATATAACTTTTTCACTACAAAAAAATTGAAATATTTATACCCTAGCTGTTTTTTTTTTCTTTTCATTTTTGTTCGGCTACAATTTAAAACTAAATTTATTTTAAAACGTATTCTGAGTTACCGCTGTATGAGTCATAGGAGTTTTTTTCCAACTGTGGCTATGTCGTAACTATAATTTATATCAATAAACGAAACATTTTAGAGGAGTAGCTTTAAAAATCGTTTCGTCTGTATATTAAATTTATGAAATGTAAATTACAATGTTTTTACTCAATATATAGTGAATAGTACATATTCCCAAGTATTTAATAAACCGGGATAGATTTTTCTTTGCTAGTTAGCGAGTATGCTTTAACTCAGTGTGCCCCAACCTTTTTACACCTTCGGAACGGTAACAAAAGGAAAATGTTTTCGAGGACCACTAACATTAAAATTAAAATGGTTTTTATGCAATATTTTTGAAATCTTATATTGTGACAGATGGACATAACCAGAAGTGTAGCTAGGGTTTGTGCACCCCACCCCCCACCGCCTTTTTCAAATTTTTAAAAACCAACTGAAAGGAAAAGATTGCGCCGCAGGCAGAAAATTTTTATAAATAAGCATAATTTTCTGATAAATTTAATGTTTAATACTAATAATTTTTCTTCAAAAATTATGATTTCATATTTAAAATAGTGTGAGAATTAAGGCTATTTTTTAAATAACCTACTATTTTTCCGCAGACAAAAAAATCTTACATAAATATAATTTCTTGAAAAACATGTACTATATTTTTACAATTCTGTCTCTTTACAAATGTTATAATTAATTTTACATTTGTAGAGTCCCGCAGGTTTTTTTTTCAATTATGTCAAAAAATCTGTAAGTCATTTAAATAAATTGTATATTTATTATAAATATAAAATTATTTTAAAACATTACATAAACAGGTATATTTAGTAAATAAAAACGAATTAGAATTCTGAACCAATTTAAAACAAGATATTCAGTAGATTTTACTAACATAACATTTAAAAAAATTGTAAAAAATTTATTTTTCCTTGCTGTGCTATTAGAAACATCGTTAGAAACGTTATCAAAATCTATTTTATCGGCCAGTTGGTGTCTTATTGAAAATATTAGATTTTTTTTAATCGCAAATCATTCACTGTTGATATTAAATAGTTTTTTCACTAATTTCGTCTCTGAAAAACTCATTTCACACAATTGCGAGGAAAAAAAATACAAAAAACATTTCAATATTGGTGACTGATTCTCCAAAAATGTATTTTTGAATAAATTGCAAAAGTTCAATCTTCGCCACCCTTCCACACATCTATTTCATTATGTTAAACAGCAACATGATTTTCAATTCTTTCCGATCAACATCATTGTGATCTGAATACAACGTTCACTCAAAAGATTTGGTGGAGTAAGAAAACCATATTTTTCAGAATTTCTTGAAATTTGGCATACTGTTCGCGGCCCGGCGGAAAGTCTATACGGCCCAGCACTGGGTCACGGACCACTGGTTGGAGAACACTGCTTTAACTGGTGCTCATTTGTTCTTTAAGCACAAATTGTGGAATATTTATAGTATTCATTGTATTTTTCATTTGATAGTATTGTATCTTTCTGCCAAGGCTTAACATTACACAACGATATCCCAGGTGGCAGTGCTACCTGTTGGCTTCGCTCAATGCGCACGATACGCACATAGAGAGATAGTGTGTGTTCTGTGAATACAGATCAATGAAGACATTTATGTAGTATTTTTATCATTATTTAGTTTGAATTATATTGGAAACTATAATATCCGAATACGTATATTTTTTTACATCACATGAATACTTATATAATCTAAAATATTAAAATACTCAACGGTCTAGAGAATTACCATCGTAGATTTGTTTTTTTATAAAGCTTCGTTACCTGCATATATTTGAAAAATAAAGTTGTATTATATTTGATTTTGTATGAATTATTTATTAATGTATTTTATAAGTCATATAAACCCTTTCTTTGTTGATAGCACTTTGCCTGGACGTGGAATGTAAATTTGGCGCTCGTTGTTCTGCTGGAGAGTGCATCTGTCCCCAAGAGTGCAGTGATTCTGATTCTGAACCCGTCTGCGCCAACACCATGATCACCTACCCCAGTGAATGTGAACTGTTGAAAGCTGCTTGTAGTCTACCTTCTGGACATCGCCAGCTTCACGTCATATTCTATGGAGATTGCAAAGATCGATTTGCGGTGGCTGGTCCGCCCATTGCTTTAAGTGAGTATAAGTTATATAATACATCGTCGATATTAAATACTACAACCTTTTTATTCACTATTTTTGATAAATTTACTTTTAGTTTATACAATTAGTAAATAACATAAATGAAACGGTAGTACCTTGAATGCAAAATACCTTTTGAAAAGTTCTTTAATGTTAGTATTTTTTTCAATGTTACATGGCACATTCAATACAATAGTGTGTTTTAAGTCTGAAATTATCACATTTAAGCTATTGATATGGCTGGATTTATGATTATTTGCCTGTTTTATGCTCATTTCTTGAACTCAAACAGCGTCAAACAGAAATGTCCATACTTCACATATAAATACAGAAAAATTTTGAAAATTTAAGAATTTTGTCCTGCAAAATGACAGATTTGGACTTACATCTGTATTTTACAAAGGATGCGATATGTTATATGCGGAAAATTACTTTGTAATTAAAATTCAATATCCAAAGTTGTTGCTAATTAAATATAAATTCGTATACAAAGCTTTTTTTCATATTTGAGTAACTAATAGTCATTGAGTATTTAAGTTTATAATACATTCTTTCAGTGATAATTCTAAAATGTCAAAGATATTATTGTATTAAAACTCTTTTTTGGTATATAAAAATTTATATTCGAAACAGATCGCATAATAATCTGTTAACACATTAACACACGTAATGACGTGCATTGAAAGTTTTCAATAAAACGGCACACGAATGTTTATTACGACATGCAACGGTTCGAAAAGCTGTTTTTTTTTTAATTGACGATATAAAAATAAGTTTGCTGATAATAACGCAGTAATATCGCATTGGCTCATAATTATCTTTTTATTATAGCGTCGATGAATGATAAATACAAAAATAACTTTTTTCTGATTTTTTGATATAATAAAAAATACTTATGATTTCAATATCCAAAAATCATATTAGATCTCTCTAGGTAAATCTCAAAATTCTCTTACATACACATTTATTCAAAATCTCAATTGTCTGTACACTTTGTCATGAAAATTCACAAAGTAATGAAATGCACTTTGTATTCCAGAAAAGGTCACATTCTGCCAGCTAGGCGGGCTGAGACTAAAATAAAATTACTTTTCATTTTGAAATTTAAGTCCAAAGTTACGTTGAAATTTGAACATGGATTACTTTCACATTTTTTCGTTATATTTACGACCGTATACTTCTTTAGCTTATAATAAGAATCAATGTAAATGAATATGGTTTGTAAATCTTCTTATTGTGAGACATATGGGAATTCATTTTGTACCTACTACGCCCACTTGAAGAATAGTTGACCAACATTTTATTATAGTTCCAATGTACTCTATCATTATCAACGGTTCAGATTTACAGCTGAATAAAAGATGCCCCCTAACTATCCTTGTTGAAAAAAAATATCCCTTTGTAATTATATTGATTGTGGACTATGAACGTTTTGTTGAAAGATAATAAATCTAAAGACAATAATTATAAGCATTTAAAAAAGAACCAGAGTGGCTATAAACATATCTGCAGCGTAGATTGCAAACAACTTATGTAACACCAACATACAAAAAATTGTATTCAGTATGAAAAAATAAAACATTGTTTTTTTTAAATATTTTTGAATCTAAAAATAAACTTTAATTTACCTTTATAAATGAAAGTTAATAAATTATCAAATATTAATATGCATTATTTCATTCTCTTGTACAGTAAGTTGTTCCTTGCGAAGTAGCAAACTTTGAATTCTTGCCTGACGATATATTATTTCAATTATCCGAATTATACACAGTACAAAGGTACACCAAATTATATTTCTGTATGGTAAATTTGAAGCGTATAAGAAATTTCGAATATAATTATTGCCGAATGACTTTCTGCGTAATAAATCTCATTTATAATAAATAGCTCGAGGCTTTCCAATTATACTATTCATTTATTTCCCACAAATAACCTTAGAGAGATACTTTCAACAAGGAAATAATACGAAATTGGATTAATTCCACAAATCAGATTACGTATGTTACCTTTATTTTTTCAGGCAATCGTAATACTTGTTTACATCTAAATGATTTAATCAAGATTAGCTTAACCTCAAACATTTAGTTAATTACAAACAAAAACACAATATCAGGCAAGTTGATAAACACGCCACCGGCACAGATATGGAGTTTGTTTGTTGGAAATCTGAAAGGTATTGTTATACAGAAATCATTGCCATTTATTACGAGCTTAACCTTCGGAGCACATATTTATAATAGAGTGGAAACAGTTTTTTTTCCCCTAAACATTCATTTAGTATTTTTATATGCATAATTGATTTTATATCAAATAAATGATCTGCTAGTTTTATTTTTATTTTATAACCACGTCCGCTCCCAATGTGGAGCATATGGAATCCTGATGAAGCTTATCTCAGAAACAGAAGTTGTTCTAACTTATTACTTGTCACTCAATCTCTCTTTTTTGGATAGATTAAGGATAGAATGATAGAATTAGGACAGGACTAGTGATTAGCTAAATATTTTTTGCTTAAACTATTTTTATATCAATCGTTTAATATTGGTTTAATTCAATTTTTATGGAATTACATTATAAAAAAATTCGGAAAAAAATTAGTAGATAATTTTAATTAAATCTATACATTAACGTCGGTTTTCCTTAGTGAATGAGCAATTCAAAATGTTATGTTTCCCTACTCGCTAAGCGAAACAACTACCTATTATTTTCTACATCTTTTAATTGCATCATTTAAGAGCGTATCTGTTTTCATAATAAATAAACAACATAAATATTTTTTCATGTTAATATTTTTTTTATATATTTATTAAATTGGCAATTACTTTGTAGAACTCCATCGTCAGAACAGATGGCTTGATCACTTTTAATGTGTTAACTGTAAATTCTTGGTGGAAAGATATTATATTTTAAAAAATAAAACACAATTCATTTGTACTACTTCCACATATTTATAATGATCAGGACCGGTTTCGCTCATCAGTTGATAATGCTCGTGATTAGCGAAACCGGTCCTGATCATTATAAATATGTTGAAGTAGTACAAATGAATTGTGTTTTATTTTTAAAATATAGATGACTTGATACCGAAAAAGGTATCAACTACATAATCTAATTATTGTAGAACTAAAACATTCATATTTTTTTTTTACTTTGTTAGCTTACTTTTTCTGAATTGAAAAAAATATTTTGGAATTTCAAACCAGCATGACCTAAATAAGTTGAGTTATTGTATAAAATACATGGTAATAAAATACCTTAAGTTCAAATGGCATTCATTATTATTGCGGGGGGCGCGCACGGTATAAAGCGATTTTAGTTTCGAACGTTTTATGATCTCTCTATAATTTAATATACCCACCGAATGATTTACGCTACATTAATTTTATGAGTACAGCTGTAATATAATAATATTAAATTTCATACCCTTCTTCATATTCTAGGAACCAAAGAAACTTAGTCGGCAGAACTAATTTTAAACTAACACAAAGTCGGACGAGCTATAAGTCAGGTGCGGTATTAAAACGCTTTGCTTTTATGCAAAATGTTTTCTCGAGAGCATCAACAAAACTATCATGAAGTTCAAGCATTACGCATCCCTTCGCTGCGTCGTATAGTTTCCGCAATCTGAACTAGCACTAGTCGAGAAGGGGTCTTAAAATCCAACTTTCCACACGATTTTTAGTGAATTGGAAATGCTGGAACCATATACGTTAAAATATTACTGTACTGTATCAGTGGGCTTTCCTTCATTCGGTTGCGGGATCATAAATTCGAATCCCAACTACTGGAAACATTCATAAAATTGTTTTCCCAGTGTATATATATATCGATTTAAACAAAGGCATATTATATATATGATGTTTTCATAGCTACCAACCCACCCACTATCTAATCCTGAAAACGGTGCCATCATAACTTTATCATTCTTTCCTTACTTACTTCCCGAAGAAAGATACAGTGCAATTGATTTGCCATTTACAACAAAGTTTTCGTATCAACTAGTTCTGTTGCGATGCAATATTATGAGTACATATTCTCAAAAATAGGAGCGGACAATATAATAAATCACTAAATATTTGAGCATCTAAATTCTAAATACATTGCAATCTTTCAGGTAGTACAAGCATCTTACATTTGTTAACATTCAATTTAGTTAGCCGTGTTTTATATTATTAACCTGTGAAAAAGGCACCACTCATTACTTTGTATAATTAATAACGAACAAAAGATTTTTTAAATAATATCGTAAATATCAATCTATAGTTCCTACATAATATTTTTCAGAAAAGAAAAGAAGACACAAAAATTCATATTTTTTTTTTTTTAAATACATATGTCATTAACATACAGACATATACATTTAACAGAATAACTTTTGTATTTTATTTGTGTCTAGTGACTCTATTCACAAGTATTCATTGCTCAACCGTTATTATTTTACGATACATGAATAATTCATTGTTTAAATTTTAAATATTATGCACTTGTATTCAAAATCTAGATACTAACTTGTAACCAGTAAGTACTATCGAATTATTTTTTTATACTAGAACGTCGACGATATTAAATAGACACCGTATTTTCTAGAATGCTCTAATTGAGTCGTAATTCTTAGTGAAGCAAGATCAGCTAATATATATTATTAAGAGAACGACGGATTCAATTATGTAGCTGCCATGGGATTTGTAATAATGTTAATTAATAATCGTATTCATTTCCTTTCAAATAACACCCACATGTCATTTGTTATACCCCAAAATTGCTTAAATGAGTTTTCTGTCATACCTTTGTTTTATTTCCATGTGGTTTACTGATATTAGACTTACTTGACAGCTACTCGTAATCTGAGAAAAATAGATACACACCTTGCTCTATTTTTAAATGTTGAATACATATTTGAGAATTCAGTTTACATGCGCTAAAGGTTCATTAAATTTAATGTTACGTAAAACTTTACATAGTACTTATTTTCCAATCATGCCATCGTCAATTTACACACATTTAGCAACCTTTCAAATCAAAAGAATCTTTAAAATATTTTAAAATCATTGCAGATACATCAATTGGGTACATTTTTATAATATTTTGATTAAATAATGCTGTTAATCACTACATATTTCCATCAAATCCTTTACCATCTAATTAAATTAACCGAATACTCACATTAATCATTAAAGACTAATACTCCTTATTACTTTTATTACTACAATTAACATCATTACCGAAGATTCTATAAATCATTATGAATATTATAACTAACTCATTATAATGTTTAGTTAGAAGTGAATTATTGTTAATGTTATTATAGTATGGTTTTTATTACGAAATACATAAACAACATTTTATATGAGTTATCATTGTTTAAACTATTGAATTATTTGTACACAGCATTTTCTAAAAATAATAGGAGATGTAATGATGATAAAAAAACACAACAGATGGCATAAGAATAGCTAAGAGTAACTGTTATTTTCGAAACGCCTTATAAATATTGACTAAATCTTTTTATACCAGCATTATTGTTATGTTGGATCTACATTGTAAATTTACACGTGGGAGTTTTTAAATCAACTTCTTCATCTGTATATACGTCATATATCTACATTCTAAAAATAAAAATGTGGCATTATTTATGAATTGAAACATGAACACAATAGACACGATACATACATTATCGCCGATGTCATTATTTAGAGCTTAATATAGGGTTACGTAATAAAAAGAGTATTATGTTTTTATGAACAGCAACGGCACTTCCGCTCTCTTTCCCACCATCTGACCGGTCTAACACGTCATTGGAAGTAGACTCTACAACTGAAAACGACCCGGACCACCGGTCTTCAAGCACTGTCGAACGTATGGCGTGCGAAGACATTCGTTGCGACTATGACGCCACCTGTATCCTCGGGGCTGACGGTTACCCCAGATGTTCGTGTGTGTTCTCATGTCCTTTGGATGAAACCAGCGAAGACTATTTCCCAGTTTGCGCATCAGATACGAGACTCTACACGTCCATGTGCGCCATGAGAATGGAAGGGTGTCACAAGCAGATTGAGCTCAGACTTCGACCGCTTGAACTTTGCAAAGGTGCACAACTGTGTATTTTTTCAGCTTTGATGTTGCACTGCATGTGTTCACTCATTGTTTTTGTTTTTATTTTGGAATATGTTTTTTTATTTTTCCTACTTAAAATTACCTACTGAAACTAGTTGAAGCCTGCGAAGCGAGCTCTGTTTCCTGGCTATTTTTATTTCTAATGTGAGTACAGACTAAATCTTTATATCTCTTTCCCGAATGTATTCTAGCCAACTACTGTATGAATAATCTTTCTGACAGCTAAAGGCTTTGGATGGGAAAACAATTAAGAAAACCCCATTTCTAATACTGATTGTAAGTGTTCAGTAAACAAAAGTTTGTCGTGACGAACAATTCTTACCTGGAATTGTTCGTTATGCTATATTAAACTTGAAGACCTTACTTCAGCTTGTCCAACCCAAATCTGACTTTTGAGAGTAACTCGTATGGACCGTTTACTACAAGGTTGCTTGCACACTATATTCGTTACTTCTTTGAATGGCATTACCTGGAATAGAAGAGGATAGGGTGCGTAGAGGACATAAAGTTGTCAATTTACATGGATTTTTGTAACCTGTCTACGGCATAAATCAGGGTTTGTATAGACAGACTCTTCTTCAATTCATCTAGGTCAGTGGTTCCTAAACTTTTTTAGCGCATCGACCCCTTCTTAAACCAAAAACCTGACCATGAACCGCCAAGTAAAATAATTCTACATAACTACATAATAGAAAAATTATAATGTGATTTGATGTTTTGAATGATGATATAAAAATGAAGTATAAATAAAACATTTTGTTTTTTTAAGTATGATCAGGTTCATAGCTGCACTAAATCCACATTCTACTAAATAGGAAGACAGGAAAGCAATCAATAGCTTCTGTGCGGTGATACATATTGCAGGATATAAAATTGATAATAACATCTGTTTTTGTAACCAGAATTTGTGATATCCTTGTTCAAACATTGATTTCAATTCCTCATCTGTGGATAATCCAATACATTGCTCCTGTATTAGTATGGATTTATTTGAGTTTGTGGGCCTGCTTGCAAAAGGGTCCAGCACCCAACAAATCGCTACTAATTTATTAAGTGCTATTTATTGCAACTTTCATAATAATGAAAATGGGTCATACATATTTTTTTATATTAAGCCTTTTGTGAACCCCCCGACGTTGTCTACGCACTCCCAAGTTACTTTTAATTTGCCACAGACCCCAGGTGGTCACAAAGACCCTCGGGGGTCCGTATGAAACACTTTGGAAACCACTGGTCTAGGTAACATAACATTTTTTACTTCAATAGCAACATACGAATATACTTTTGAGAAAATATTTATTGGATTCATTTATTTTATTGTCAAAACTCATCAAATGTATCAGGTGGTATTAATTTCATATAAAGGTATTTTTCACATTGAACTGCCGATATGAAGATACAGAAATCATTATTTAATAAACGAATCACAATACCACTTTCCTATGGACTTAATAAAGTTAGAGAATTCAATTGATTAAATTTACAAAACGTATTTTTATATCTACATTCAAGATTTCACAACACCATATAATGCTTCGTCAAAAGTCACAATAGAGCTAACGCTAACATTCTGAGTAATGAACTGTGATTTCAATTTTCCAACCGAATTATCAAAAAATATTTTCATGAATCGAAATTATCAACAAAAAAACTATGGGTAAAACCGTAATACGTTTTTGTGGTTTCATTCATGTTAATTTGTTTTTTTACAAAAAAAACATTGATATATGCATTTTGCTGTTAGATTTTAATTTAAGGTTTTATAAACGATTAAAGAAATTATTAAATAAAAAACAACGCTTAAAGTAAAGTACATTAAAAGAAAAATCTTCCATTGAATTTAATATTTAAAATTACAAATGAACACTTAGATCAATCTGGCTTAAAAGATTACGTTCTTCTTGTTTCCTTTCCCAGTGTACCTTCATTTTGTCTTATTTCATTGTGTTGTTGTTGCACTTCTTTCTCGTTTGTCTTTTTTTCATTTCATTTCCATGAACGCTGTTTTTTTTTATCTTTGTTGCATTTCGTCTGGCGCACGTTTTTGTTTTTTTTTTCATTTCTGTTTGTCAATTTGATTAATATTTTATGTCGCATTCGCATTTTGAAAAAGCTTTTTTTCATTCTAGGTGTCACTGTTTTACCAGTAAGCATGAATTTTGTATTTGAAATAATGTATCATTGTTAATTATTTCTTTTATTTCGTACACTCATATAGGTGAATGGCGAACAAAAATGATATTTTTAAACAAATACAAAAGTTCGATTTTTTGTTGACCCTTTTTCGAATTAGATGAAAATATAACGAAATCCTCAATCATTTTATATATATCATCCTATAATAAGCAATTACACAGGAAATAAGATATAAAATATTTTTTAGACTCGTGGCCTGCCTATGCAATAAAAAGTATATTTACTGACCGCTTTTATAAATAGTTTAATAACTGAAGTCGATTCACCGATCATATGGATGCCTTTAATTATCAGTTTTACATTATATTATTATTTTTTTATTTCATCTCGCCTGTTTGAATTATCACTAAATATAAACTTATCAATTTTAAAGATGACCAAGCGTATTTGGCATATTTAACTAACAATATTTTAATAGAAAGAGAATTGAATTTATTTTCTGTGTTTACTTTATTTACTTTAAGACCCTAACATTGTTGGATCTCTCTAAATTACGTTACAAATGAAACGTTTCACTTTGAATGAATAAAGCATGTAATATTATAATATTGCCATATCTTACATATATTTTACATTCGCAATTCATTTACTTAATTTATCACAGGTGATATTTCATCTGAACAAATAACATATCTCACAAAATGTAAACATCACAAATCAAAGTATGCATTTCAAAGCACACTAGGCCCAAGGGGCTTAATAGAATCGCTTTTGGTTGCTAAATAAATCATGGCTCATGATTGCTTTTCAAACAATTTCCAGATAATTAACATTCAAATTGATATCCTTCCGATATCGAATCGACCATTGGCGTACAAAAAGATATAAAACATTCAGCGACAAGCTTCAGAATGTCCAATTAAAAACCTTTACCCTAGAAATTTGAGGAAAATAAATCATTCTTTGTAATTTAACATTTGTTTTAAATAAATATTGCATAAACAAAACAATAACATTTTGTTTTGTGTTCTCTTAATATTCTCCCCAAAATGTTTTTACATTTTCATTTAATTCATCTCGGAACTACTATAACGCATATATTATTCTCCTTACAATTAATTTTGTTTTCAAATTTAAAGAAAACGATTTTTTCAATAACATGAGCTATACAAAATTGGTATGTAATATATAATATTAAAAACAATCTTACGACTCCTCTATCCTGTCAGTTTTCCCTCTTATAAAACAATATTTTAGAAATTTGCATAAACCCTTTTCCCTGCGAAAGCTATCGTACACCACTAGAATGAAATATAGATTCTCTATTGAACTGTTTATATACATAGTAGTTAATGTATCTTGCTTGTTTTGCAAACTCCAGGAGTCCCGTGTAAATAAACAAAACTCTCACTGTACAGGGACCCATCTACTTCCAGATATTATTTATTCAAAGGCTTGACTTTAAAAAGGATTTATTGGGGATTTCTTTCATTGGCTAGCAGACCCTGTTTTATTGAGTTATCCCTTTGCATGTTACACTTAAAGAAGGAAGTTTTGCAGAAAACTAGTTTCGATTTGAACGTAAATCCTTTCCGAGGAGATCCGATATTATTTGTTTGCAGAGCTTTCTCGCGTTGAGAGTTGTGGCTTTTATTTCGAGCGTTCGAAGGTGTAATGATAGTGTGAATGTACATTTTGGGCAAAATTTCAATTTCGCATCACATTTGTTGTAAGTGAATAAATTCAGAAATCAGTGTGACGAGAGAATATATTTGAGTCCACGCAGCAAGGGTTGAGCGAAGTTTACCTAAAATAACTTTATGAATAAACAAATATCATTCCCATCTGGGAATTGAATTTCTTCGCTATAGAAAACCACTTCATTTTACTAAGTTTACAAGTACATAACTGCTTTTTTGATATGCAAGTGGTGAATAAACTGGTCGCATGGTAAGGTGGGATAAGATTTTTAAAATGATATAACTCATATCATATATGTAGATATCGATTGTCTGTATTAACGGAAAATTTGGATATAAAATTAAAAAATAAAATCACCGATCTAACCTTTTCAAAATATTATATATATTTTTACACCACTAAATTTCTCATTAATACAAACAATAAAATTGATATCTACATACCACATTATTGTTAATTCATTTTATTTTTGCATGACCATTTATCAACTCTTTATTGTTGAAACATTATGTGCACATTTTAATTAAACAGTGTTAAAATGTAGTTGCATCTACTCATAATTTTAATTGAATTATGATGCAATGCTCAATATAAAGTGTTAGATTATACTTATTTCTCTTATATATTGTATGATTTTTTTTTGTGCTCGAGGACGTACTTCATACTCGTTCTTAATTGTTTAATAAATCAAAATGAATGTTATATTTTTTGGCATAGGTATGGAGGCTCGGCCGTGCACCGGAGGTCTAATAATGCTAGACACCTCTGGCCTGGAGCTGGACTGCGGAGGTGGACCCGGCAGACGAGATTGTCCCGTTGGCAGTTACTGCCATCAAACAATGGTTTCCGCTAGATGCTGTATCAAAAGTAAATTTTCATATCATCAGTGATATTTTTTTCTTTTTAAAAAAAGGAAAATAAATCATTACAAGCTCGTATATGTGCGCTTATTAAGTATTTATACAAACAAACTAATTTGTTGTACTGAAATGTATAGTAATGTTTATTAAATATTTATCTACTTTACTATATAACTTTTACTGATTATAAATGGAATTTATTCTTACAATCTTTCTTACAATCTATAGTTATTTATTATTTTAAGATGACAAGCTTACTTTTGAAATTATCAAACCCGATTTAATCATAATAGAGTATTTTTCGCCGCGATAAAATTTTCAAATATTTGAGTGACTTATTTTGTCGGAGGGGCTTCTTAAGTGTCCTTCAACTTAACAAAACTTTCCTTCTAAATGTTAGACAGAATTCTTCAGTTTTTTCTCTCTTATTCTTAGCGCTTTATTAGAGCGTCAATTTTAATTATCTTCATAACAATATTTTATAATCCTCCGCGTTTTATGGAAAATTTAATTAAGTTGTTTTTTCGATAGGCTCTTCACTTTTAGCCTTTAATTTTTAAAACATTTTTTTTAATTATTTCATTTTCAATAACACCTAGAGACTGGGAAGCTACTTATAATTAATAATTATTCTGTACTAAAAACTTATACTGTATATTTCAAACTTTAATTCGTATAATAAAGGTAAGCCTATCGCGCCAAATTTTATCAAAACTATCTAACATTAATATTCACATAAAAAGTCTTGCACTTGTTTATTTTACTTTAACCAAGTCCACTACCAATGTGGTGCACATGAATTCCCAGTGGAGATTTCAGCAGATGTTGTTTTCACGAGAGATTGCTCTCTTTTTGACCATTATTAGTAAACTAATCACTCTCGTTACGCCACATTTTTAGTATCAAATGGGTGACAGCAGGTTTAATAAGAGAGGTGCGGCAGAATAAACAAGTCTCAATTTTAAAGAGGTCACACAAGCTTATATTTTTTTCAATGTTATGTGATACTTCTAATATTCTTTCATTTATTTGTTTCATTTCTCTGGTTTGACGGATTATAAGCATTATAAGCATCCCTTTGAACATGAATCTATAAATCGATAACGAACCCGAGAGCAACGCAACCGAATAGGAAAAAACGCCCAAGAGCGTTGACTACTCGGCAAAATGACTGGTGAAGCGGATATCTGTCATAATAGATTAATAATGAAAATAATACTTATAATTACTTAATATATTTATATTAATTTTATATATACGTGCACGTTTATTTTAATTCTAACTGTAAAATCACACAAAACAAGTATATCCATGAATAATCAATCTTAAATAATGAATATCTATCGTTGTTTTGAATTGTCTTCGTGAATTATAATAATGTAATTGAAAATTCTTGATATAGATATTGCCAGAAAAACCGAATTTTCTCTTTAAAATTGTTGTCAGAGGCGTCATTCATTTTCTGGGCGTGTTACGAATTTTGTCCGTAGGTACCCAGATTAAAATTTTGCGGTTAGCCGACCAAAGTTTAAGTCAATTTCCAAACTCATTTTTATTTTTATTCTGAGCACAAGCACTTCGAATTGGAAAAGCACAATTTGTATTCATTATAGATATTGACTTGAAATTGAATTTTGTATATTTTTTCCCATTTAATTGAATTGCCTTTTTAGAGTCAGAAATGATATTTGATCGCACTCCCAGACTAATTATACTGAAAAACTTTGCTTCGTATAAATTAATTTATTTTAATTTCATTAATGGAACTCGAGGCACGTGTTTACGACGCGAACCACTCTTAATGCTATCGTGTTTTGTACGAAAATAATGAATGTTTATTTTTTTATAACTCCATAAATTTCTTCCTATAATGGTGGAAACGCTTCTTCAATATTTAAGTCCCAGTTCTGCGGTGACTTTTCTATTCATCGTAAGTCATGCGCGTTGAAAACTCAGTTCCGGATGGCTACGTTGTCTTTTCTTAGTAAAATTAAGATATTTTTTACCCTTGTGATAAGACGTGTAATCTGGCAATGGCTTAAAGTAAAATATCTTGAACCTTTTTTATGTTAATACAGGGATTCATTTTATTTTTCTTGCCATACATTTAGGTAAGCTAAAATTAAGAAAAATTAAATACGATCATGAGAAGAGTAATCTAGTTAAACTCATTCATACCTCCTTCATTTTTTTGTTAAATAGTTACTTTCAAAAAACTGCCTATGTTTCATCATACCCTAACTATAAAGTACAACATACTCTTTCTCATATTCCCGCCTTCCAAAAACTCTCCAGAAGTGAGTGATCTCTGGCGTCATGAAATTCACACATTTTAACAAATCGATGATTATGATTATTTTGAACGCACTTTGTCCTCCTTTTCCCATACTATGAGTTAAGGAAGATAAAACCACTCAAGAAGTAAAGCCTGTACCTTTATGATACAAGTATTATTAATACATCTTTATTGAAAATACAATTGAATGTATAGTAATATATATATATATTATATACACAATGAATATATCCATCAGCAGCTGCATTGAGTTCACCCACGTGGATATGAGAGAAGGCTCAATAATATGTTTCTTTGATAGTAAGAATTCTTAGAACGTAGTTGAAATACACACAACAAACTATCAATAAAAAATCCTGCTCATTTTTTACAAAGCGTATTTGAAGTGACACCACTGCGCGTATCATGATTTGAATATGAATTTCATTAGGAAACATATTCTGTTGATGTTTCCACACTAGTTCACAAAAGTTATTAGAATCCAGGTTGTAGATCTATGTGATTTTACCTCCACTTTCTGTCCCATATTTTTCATTCTAACTAATGGAATGAAAAACAAAAAAACTCCCAGTAGCGTAAAACATTACGTGTGATGACAGTGAAGATAATATATACAATATTATGCAAAATTTTAATGTCCTGTAAAATATACAAACATGCGGAAACAACATGTTTTTTGTTCCTAAACAAAAAGACTTGTCGGCATGAGTTCAGATATACGCAATTAAATAGTTTTTGTCTCATAACGAGCTATTTATAACAACGTAATATTCCCGAGTGAGTTACATCGCCATACCAAACCAATATTAGTATTTTGTTTCATAGAAATATAAAGCTACTCACACAACGATAAATATTGTACATGTTTATATAAGATGAATGTTCCACGGTTGTATTGAAAGAGATTAATGCTTTTACTTACAATCAACGCAAACAATGTTGAACTTAACTTCTTGTATTATTTATCGATCATTCTTGACCGTTTTTGTCTAAAATAGCATTTAACGATGCAGTCAGTTTTCTCATTCTTTTCTTTGAAGCTTTCCGAAGAATTTATAAATATTTTCTGAAGCATGAATGGAATTTGAATAGAATTTCCGCCGAATTAACTCGGGTAATAAGCCGTGTAAAATAATTAACGTCCCCCAATTAAATTGTAACGAAAATAGCAAATGCCATAAAAATTAAATGTCGCTTTCAAAATTTTCTATCATCAACTCATTTTGAAGCAAAATCTGTTCGTGATCTATTTATTTTTGTATTCGTCATAATCTCCAAATCTTACATTTTAGCTTTTGATTTCTTCGTAACATGTTTATCATATAACGAAATGGCATAAATATGTAAAAATATATATTTTTAAATTCTTGAATAACCAAATGATTTTATTTTATAAAAGTATTGTATAATATTATAAAAAGAAACACAATTTGTTTTTCACTAGTATTATTAATTTAATATATCATCGTTGTTAAATAAAATTGAATTAAAACAAATCGAAATAATATATTTTTCTTAATGATGTATAATAATAATCGTAAAATTTCGATATTACAGAACGCAATAAGTATATTTGCAGCTGTGAAAAATGGAATACAGTCTAGGATCACTATATCGATGATTTTTTAGAAAAATTACAATATACTGTTCCCACAAAAAATACGCGACAAGGTGATCCTTGCCGCACAATACAGACGTTAAGAAAAATTAGAATTCTGATTGTTGTAATGGGTTGAAAAATATGTAAAAAATAAATCATAGACGAAAAGCTACTAATAATGTTGATTTTGTCTCACACAATAGATGTAATTTAATTTAATTCATCTCGCAGACGACACTCTCCAACGAAAACATTGCGAGGAATCGCGCTACGGTTGCTGCCCTGACAAAAGAACACCGGCGCAGGGATCTGGGCTCACAGGGTGTCCTTCGGGCTGCGGCTGCCACAGGCTGGGGGCGCTGACAGACACCTGCGATGCGGAAACAGGGCAGTGCTCATGCAGGCCTGGCGTCGGAGGGCAAAGATGCGACCGCTGCGAGCCGGGGTATTGGGGGTTACCCAGAATCGGAGCAGGGCACAAGGGATGCATACGTGAGTAGAAATTTGATATTCTTCTTCGCATTTTTATATTATGCTAAATGAATAAATGGTTGCGTGGATATAACGTTTTTTAGGTATGTTGCTGTATATTCCCTTTTCCCTTCAGTCTTGCTAAAAAAGTTATAACATTTCAACATTCGAAGGAACAGTAATATTTTATTTATCTTTCCAATAGTATCCATATTTTAAAGTACACGCTCTTAATAGAGACGCATTGCTAAATTTATATTTAGCAATGAATTTCTATATAGAAGATAGTATAAAAATCTTAATAACTTCGCAACAGAAAATCAATTCAAGCTAGAGCTAATATTTGAATTCATTAAATACATATTGTGAAAACTCATTCGTGCAAATGAAAAATCGAGTACCTACCGTAAAACGTATATGTGTGTTATTTTATGGATATTGAACTCTCGCAACAAGTTATTAAAAATATTACCATATGTATTTTTTTATTCCACGTTAAGCTTGTGAAAAATAACTATTTTTTCTTTAATTAAAAAGCATAGAAAGTGCTCCGTATTCCGTCAAGTTTTACAAATAATAAAATAAGTGTACCTTCAGGAAATCTTCGTTAAATGAGTTTTCTGATACCGGTGCTGTAAATTCATGACTTACGACTTAATTATATTGTACCATTCTGCCATCTGAGCATTAATGAATTAGATTAAATTCCAAAGCAATTAATTAATCTCAATTGTGTCGTCCTTTGAACCTTAATAAACATAATGGACATTTTGATTTTGTCTCATTTGACCGGCACGGTACAACAAAATCAAAACTCCGAGAACTGTTACGTTTCTCTCGGTGAGATTATATACATATAGATTTCTATTAAGATTGTTTTAAATAATTATAACACCATTAATACAAATAATCTAAAAAGGCTCAAATATATTAATTAAACTAACATAAATTATATAAAATTTCATTAAAAGTGTTATTTTCAGATGGAACCGAAAATAATAAAATCCTGAAAAAATATAAAGGTACTTAATATAATGGAGACTTTAATACTCAAGTAGCTATCATAAATTACGAGTGAAAAGGCGGTCAGTATTCGAAATTTAAAATTTAAAATTTAGTACCGTAATATTTTCACCTGGCGTGGAGAAAAATATGTTTTGCCTTGGTGTAAATATAGTAATAAATTAAGTTAATCGCTTACTTTGATAGAAAATGTGTTCAACGTTTCATTATTCATTGAATGATTTATGAATTATGTATGTTTGTTTAAAGCGTGTAAAAGTATTCTTCATTCAAGAAATAACGACAAATTTCGGGACTTAGACGATCGGCTTTCACTTTATGCGATATTTTAAATCACCTGTCAATTGAACGTGATTTTCTTTATTCCCCTGCCGCAATAAGAAACACTCGAGAATATCACTAGCGCAGAAATTCACTCCTCTATGGAAATTCCTGGAAAAGTGACGTAGGTGTATTTCACATTGCGAATAATAAATGTCATTCAGCAACCCTTGGTAGCACTATTCATCACGCAATTGGACAGCTTCGCCGGTTAAAAGTTTTTTGGCTTACAATCCTTTTTGAAAGTGTCTAACTTTCCAGCCGTTAAGCATTTTATCAAACTATCCGAGACTCTGATATCAATAAGTAATTTATTGATCTTTGCAGCGCGGAAAATTGCCGACGACGAACTTGAAGTTTTTTCTTCTTTTTTCATTTTTTGAAAAATTCTTTGGTATGCTGAATCAGGAAGTTTTGTATTGATATTGACATAGTAGAAAATATCGCTGCAAAAGTTTTTAAACTTGTATGTTTGTAGAGAAGCAGAAATATTTTTATTTGTTTCCAAAAGCATATATCAATGCATACTTTCATACCCATATGCGATGAAGAAGAGTTATTAAAATCTTTTTATTTATTATTAATTATTTCTCCAAAAATCGGAAATATTCTAAAAATACTATGACTTATTACATAGGTAACTCCTTTACGTATATTTTGCCATAGCATTTGAGAAGTTAACAATAAGCCATAATCATGACTTAACTATAATCTTATCATTATCAGTGTTCGAAGTGGGAAATTTTGCGAGCCGGAACCCACGAAAGTTGGACAACGAGAAATCGTTTTTATGCTGTAAATGCTTCTTTTGCAATTTTCACAACCGGAGAGTACCAGTGATATAAGGAATCATTTAGGCACCCGTCAACAGTAACAATGGCGAACGAATGTCTGTTTAAAATTTTATAATATGTCATGGTCCAATTTTATCAGGGCCCTAAAACATTAAAATACTCGTATTGTAATGCTTACAAACTTCTTAACTACCCTGCCTACCTTAATATGTACTAGTAAGGCTCAAAAGTTTCCACCCTAAGTGTATTAAATATTACAGGTAATACAAACAAAAGTCATTTTTATTTTTCGTATAACCACCGTTTATTTTGCTACATTTTTTAGTGCACGTAATTAGCTTTTCTATACCACTAAAAATATAATCTGAATTTTTGTCCTTAAAAATGATTTGTTCTAACATTTTTCAGGTTGGAAATTTTTAATTCTTACTATGCGTATTAAATTTAGCGATTCCCATGAATAGCAAAACTCTATATATATAGCCATTAATAAAAATTAATTCCATGAGGTCGTCAGAATTAATATAAAATTTAATTAGGAAAAAAAGACGCGTCTGCTCTCTGTCTTTTATTATCTCACAAAATAGCACGATTCGCCGCTCCACTCTGATAACTATAGTAATTATTGTATATTATAAAAAAATTCGTATTTAAGGAATCTAAAGTAAAATATTAGTTGCTATGCATACTTAATTAACAAAGTTTTATCACTCAAGCACATTACCACACTTGAAATTAAATACATGAAACAATTACTGTCATTCTTTGAGTCTTCAGGTAAAACATTACGAAATTAAGTATATTTATGATGTATTATTGATATTTCAGCTTGCGGTTGCTCCATGTTTGGATCGGTGCGTGAAGATTGTGAGCAGATGACTGGGCGCTGTGTTTGCAAGCCTGGTATACAAGGACAAAAGTGTACACTGTGTATGAACCATCAAGAAATATTGGGACCCAATGGATGCTTTAATGGTAAGCATAAAAGTGTCATAGTTATAAATATTTATATTACTCTACCTGACCTAATTCCCATTTCTATGCTGTGCTTTTCTCTGTATATTATATAATGACTGGTTGACCTATATGTGTATTCTTGTATTCTTCAATATATATCTACAGCCACGTTTAGTTGTATCATGTAATTATATAAAAACTCAATCAAAAATAATTGCAGTAATTATTATGTCAAAATTATTGACCACTAAAAAATATGTATAAATCAAGTACACTGACACCTATGAAATAAATCTTAAATTAGAAAATTTTATGAAAACAATCAACACAAATATCTGAGGCATAATAATAATTATTATTAAAACTTCATAATCTTAACATTTTTTGTAAATACCTTGATCTATATCTATACAGTAAAACATGGTTGTAGTGAGAAAAATGCATTAGGATTTGAATTTAGAAATATTCTTTTGTTCTAAGGAAATAATCAATAGGTAATGATTTGTTTAGAAGTCAAATATTATATCGCTTTTATCTAACAACGATTTTTTAACGTTATTTTTATTGTTTATAAACGCTGAATCGGAGTTCCACTATATATAGAAAAAGATTAAACAAAACATAAGAGTAAGGTACACCAGCTCATACCTTATCCAAATATAATTGTATAGAAAAAATTTCACCATATGAAACAAAAAGATTTCTGTTTATACAAATTATTTTTTAATTAATTTACCTGCATAATAAAATCATTATTTTATAAATATTAAATCTGAATACGTTTATTATTGTGTTTAAATTATAGTATGTGATGATTTTTATAACCAATACAATACTCTCGTAACATTTCTGTTATACTTTTCTTTTCTGACAAAAATGAAAACTATTGAATAATACTCGTTTTATATTTCAGCTGAAACGGGTGCTCTAGCCCCGAGGACTTGCAGTGACATAGTGTGCTACTTTGGAGCAGTATGCGTTGAGTCAGAGAGCCGAGCAGCTTGTCAATGCCCAGCTGCCAGTTGCCCTACCGATTCCACAGATCCATCCATGCTGGTAATCATCATTCACACTCTAGATAAACTTTTATATGAACATACAATTTATACAGGAACATTGTCAAGACTATGATTGTCTAATTTTAATAAATCGACATGCATTGTCTTACTGACTGAAATCGGTATTCAAAACTTTCATTCTGTATTTAAAATTAGATCATATTACACAAATCATTTTAGCATTGCGAGAGGCAAACCGGTCCTGAGTCATAAGTTCATTTGTGCTATTCATTTTTAAATGTAATGTTGAGTTCTCTGCCAGTCATTTGATTGTCTTGCTCTACATATTATGAACAAAGCAGTGTTCACAATGATTCTAATTTGTCCATAGGAGGGAATGTGTGAATCTCGTTCATGACAAAAATTGAGTCATTTGGAATTATTTTTGGTTTTAGTAAATTTGAATTGAGTTCTCTACAACATTTGATTGCCTTATTTTATCAACAATAATATTTTTATTAAAAGAAAATATTAGAAATGTCCATATAAATGTGTTATACTTCATTTTAAAAATTACATCATTTGAATTATTATTATTATGAAAAAACTCTAGTATATTATTATATATATACATATATTTTATCATAATATTATTTTTATTAAAAAGAAAATTATTACTATAATGCTATAATGCTTATACTTACTTTTATTATTACATCAAGAGATTGTTATTATTAGAGAAAAACTCTATTTTTATTCACTATAGTTCCAATTGTTATAATAAATAGAGCAATTATTTATAAAAGATATTTTTTTAGGTTTGTGGCAGTGATGGACAAACATACCCTTCCGAGTGTCATCTGAAATTGCAAGCATGTCGAACACAGGAAGATGTAGTAGTGCAAGCGTTTGGTATATGCAAAGGGACTGAAGACCCAACAGGGACTGCTCTTCCGTCAAAACATTATTCACCACTACAATTCACTCAGCAAGACGACACTAATTTCCCCTCAAAGTCTACGCGACATCTTTTGGTGCCCGATCCCAGAAGCTATTATAACTATGGTAGAGGCTATGAAGTGTCAAGAGATAAAGATTCTACAAGTAGTTTAGATGGTGAAAAGGGCCTACATAGAGGTAATAATATCACTTATGATTACTTTCCGTGCCATTTATAAAAATTAAGTATGTAATGGTATTGAATTACCTTAGACCAGATTTTCCCAAACTACAAAACGGTTTCATTATTTTATATAACATGTATATTTTATATCGAAAAATTTTATTCACAATAACAATAATATTTTTTGGGGGTCTTTTGAGCTTGTTGCAGAATAATAAGAAAGGCCTATATTAATTTTATCATTTTTTCGTGGAACTCTAGAGTTCTGCAGAGTTTGGGAACACTGTTCAAGAAAATTTAATTATAAAAACATCCTCTTTATTTTAGCGAGTTTTGCCTCAATATATCGTCCGACACCAGCCACTGTTAGGGCTCCTCCAGCTCTCGTAGGGGACTTATGTAACAGCCACGGAGATTGCTATGGAGTACCAAATAGCCGTTGCGATGGCGGAGCATGCATTTGCCAATATGGACACTCACCAGCACCAGACAGGAAGGAATGTGTTTGTAAGTCGTACATTTATTTTGATTTAGAATTTTACATGTCAGTTAAAATAAAAGCAGTTATATTGTTCTTGTAGAAGATGAATATAAGTCACTAACAAACATTACATTTTCAAAAACGATTTTAGTTCAAAAAGTATAATGTGTATGTATAATACATTTTAATGAATTCAATATTCACAAGTACTTCAATTATGGATTTGTGTTCGATGGCATAGATGTATGCGATGTCTAAATTCTGTTTCACACATCCTTTCTATCCCTATTCTATTTGAAACCATTTCACTGAGCATACTACTAACCGATCGCATCACTAGCATTGAGAATTAGTTTGATTAGCAAATAAAATGCTAAATATTCACTTAATACTATATAGGACCATTTGTTTGTGTTTGCAGTAACGGATGATGATATTTCAACAACAACAGAGGAACAAAGGGCGTGCAACTCAGAACCGTGTATGAATTTCGGCACATGCATTGACCTTCCAGAAGCTACATATACTTGTATTTGTGATCCACAATATACCGGAGAAGTTTGTCAAGAAGTTCTACCCATTCCAGATCCTATTCATTACATTGAGACACCGTCTTTTGACGGAAGAGCTTTCATTCGTTTGAAGCCATTGAAAGCATATCATAAACTTAATATAGATGTTGAATTCAAGAGCTTCTCAGAAAATGGAGTTATTTTATATGATCAACAGAAACTTGATGGAACTGGGGACTTTGTTTCATTATCTATTGTAAATGGATTTGTAGAATTTAGGTAATCTTCTCTATTTTAGTTTCTCTTAACAACTTCAACTTTGTTGTATCCAAAATACTATCATATTCAAGATTTTCAACATTCCTTTCCGTTTAAATATGTTATTTACTCATTTATCAATAATTGCAGGTATAATTTAGGTGATGGAATCGTTATACTCACATCAATTGAAAGGATTTCTTTGAATGAGTATCATAAAGTATCCGCAAAACGTTATCATAGGGATGGGATATTAAGTGTTGATGATCATGAAGATGTTGTTGGACAATCTACTGGAAGCTTGAAAGCATTAGATCTTATGGAAGACACTTTTGTTGGTAATGTTCCAACAACCATTTCAAAGTAAGTACACTTAACCAGTTATCACAATAACCAGTAACAATTTAACCAGTTCTCTAAATTATTAATAATGTAGGGAAATTTTATTAAATAATAAGCATAAAGTAAAATCGTTGAATCATTGTCAGAGTGGTATATAACAACACTTGTGAAGACTGTAGCAGACAGGTAGACATTTTAATTTTATAATCAAATAACATAAGATACCTCAATAGTAATCATTTTATAAAAATAATGCCCTTCCTCCAAGAAACAACAGTTAACGTTATAAAAATGAGTATGAAAAAATGAAAATGATTTTGCAGTGATTACCAATTGTAATGTAATGTAATCGATATGAAATGTAATGTAATAAAACGATCAGAATTTTTATTATATCAAAAATGTAGAAATATTCCGTGAAGTAAATATTAAAGGATTAAAAGTGAATAGTTTAGAGTTCTTGGAAATTCATAAGAGCCTTAACAGTAATCAATTATTAACAAATAATATTTTTAATATAATGAGTAGTCTAAATATTTTTTTACAAAAGAGCTAGTCTAAACATGCTTCTGAAAAAGCGAAACACATGTCACCACTAATAACACACCCAGTGGAAAAAATCAATCAATTTTAATTATACATTAAAAATAAATTTCCTCTAAGTTATCCCCGAATCCATCGAAAATAAGTGTAATTATTCTTTCTAAAATATACTCTTCAAGCCCGAAGCTCTTAAGTAATTGATGGTTAAAAAAATCAATGTACAATGAAGATGATATTAATAATGAACAATTATTGCTTATTATTTGATTGTCTTAATTTATTCCAGAGTTTTTGATAACATTGGTACAAAACATGGATTTGCTGGCTGCATAAAACACTTGAGAATTATTCGCCACCAAGTAACAAAGAAACTTGGGAAGGAAGATTCATCCATTTTAGGTGTAGAAAATGTAAGAGAATGTACTTCTAATCCTTGTGTGAGTATGCCATGTTTCAATGGAGCCACTTGCCATGCATCTGACGATGACAATCTACAGTATTCTTGCATTTGCTCTGGAGATTATAAAGGAACTCAGTGTGAAGAAAAAATTGATCCATGTGAGTCCAACCCTTGCGGCACAGAAGATGGTGTTATTTGTGATGCACTAACAACAGGAGGCTTTGTCTGCAAATGTTTGTATGGAGGAAAACTCATAAAAAATTTTGTCAATTCATGTAATTATGGTTAGTATGATATCAGTTTCTGCGTTTTCTTAAATTTATATCTTAACTAGCAATAATCGCTTATTACTGCTGAGTCATGTAAAGGATATTTCAATACCGAATATTTGAAAATGTAATTCAGTTGTGTTGATGTTACTGAAACTTATGGTGATTGATTATCAGGACAAATCAGGCTACATCTCAATTCAATAATTAACTTGTACACTGAAGTTTGAACAGTGTTAACACTCTTAAATTTTTAAGTATTAACTATTAACACAATGAAATCTGCCATTTCAACAGTTGAGATGTATATAGTCAGCCTATAGCAGTGATGCTCAACCTTTTAAAATATTTAGAAAATATTTTTAGGAGACGATTATCACTGCATTATTTAAAAACTGTTTTATTATTATAGTTTTATTACAAAAATAAAACCTGAATTAACTCAGATACTTCAAAACATTCAAGTGACTAGATTTAATCATTTACAATAATACAATATTATTTGTGTAAATTTAGACTATTAATTTTTCTCATTAATAGATGTCGCTAACATTTGAGAATCAGAAACATGATTTTTACTAATACAAATGTTTTTAAAAATAATTCACCAGTCAATGGATAAATAATATTCTTACAGTAAACTGTTTTAACATTGTAAAATCATTTTTATTTTGATTTCCCCATAACACATATCCCCATAATACATAATATATACATATGAATAAAAATCCCATTCCTAAAAATTTGCAGAGACTATAAATCTACAAGAAACTTTTGTACCAGAATTCAATGGTAGCAGCTACTTCCAACTACCAAAACTAGATGGCCTAGGAAATGCATTCCGAATCGAAATTTGGTTTCTCACAAAGAAGCTTTCTGGAATGATATTGTATAATAGTCAGACAAATAAAGCAAAAGGAGATTTTATTGCAATTAATTTGGTTGACGGCTATTTGCAATTTAGGTATAATTTAGGAAGTGGGATTGCAAATATATCGTAAGTATTATTATTGATTTTAGATTTAATTACTCATTCATTTTATTCAAATGCAATTGAGTATTTTTATGCAATTCAATAATACTGATAACTCTTACATCCTATATATCAAACGGTTTTATAATTTACAGGAGTACAGAAAAGATTTCAAAAGACAGATGGCATCGCGTGAGTGCTTCCCGCACTGGCCGTGAGGGTATCTTAAAGGTTGATGATTGGCCAGCAGTCTATGGTCATTCGGCACCTCCACTTGCCGAACTGAATCTTGGTCTTCCAGTATTTTTGGGATCTCTACCGTAAGTATCAACATTGATTAGGACCATTCACATCCAATTCTTTTATTTGATATACTTAGATACAAAGTCAGCCAGCAGGTTAATTGTAAATAAATATTAAAAATTTTCATTCTAAGATCAAAAATATTGTCGAGAAATTTTAAAGTAATAATAAATTTTCAGTTTCATAGATTCTTTCCTACCATTATATGGCCATCCCATTAGTTAACGTTTATTTTTTGTGCGAATGACATTTTAGTTAAAAACAAGCGCAGAGGAGATGTAAAAGTCTACAAAGTTTTCGACCTTAATCAAATATTGTGCTTCGTTTCATTAATTTTGTGAACATTATCAAAAATGAAAGTCAAAGTAATAAATTGTACACACTGCCACTTCAATTATAAATGAAAATGATTTTATTACATCATTATTTAACATATTCACATTATTCAAGTCTTTAAGCAAGCTTGTCCAACCCCCGCGGCCCAAGACATCTAGTAATGCGGCCAAACATATTATTTTGCACGTTTGTTTCATGTCTCGATTGCGCGATGCTCAAGCACATTGAGTTAACATAATCCAGCAAACAGCGAATAATATGCAGTCTAAATTATTCAAATTTAAAACAGAAATTTGAGATTAGGTCTCAATATTTCCGGAAAAATCTTCAATCAATCAATACTTTGTTACATTTTTTACTTAATTTTCAGTCGATATAACTACATAGCATGCAAATTTATAAATTAAATGCCATGAATATGCCATTGCTTTTTGGTAGCATGTATATATATATTTGGAAGCAACTATTTTCATGAATGAAGAGTACAAAACAAAAGTGAAATTAGATGCAGTATTTCTGACAAGCACCTCAAAAATTCACTAAGAATTGCAACCACTTCTATCGCACCAGACATTAATGCTTTGGTATCACAAAAACGGTCAAATATCCCAGTAATCTTATTTCACCCTCCTTTATTAATTTTATAATAAAAAATGACAAACCTTAATTACTTATAATCATTTTAAGTATTATATATTTTATATGTAGCCTAAGATGACCGTAAGTTAGATACATGATTATTATCAATTTACACAATTTTAAATTATTTAGGTTTCATATTAAGCCTCATCGCCTCTCCGGAGTGACTAGCAGCTTTATTGGTGCCATTCAGCAAGTGTTTGTGAACTCAAACCCTCTGATTACATACAACGAAGAAACTGCCCAGTGCTCGATGCAGCCTGTTGAAGATATACTACCTTGTGCCACAATTGGAACGTCAAGATATTTAGGTTACCCTTGTTCAGAAACCGCTAATCCATGCCAAAATCAAGGGTCCTGCATGTCCATGCTGAACGAGTACAAATGTATTTGCAAAGACGGCTATGATGGGCGCAACTGTGAAAATAAAAATTATAAGGAAATAATCGATAATAACACTCCGATCCGATTCAATGGAGAAACTTACTATGCTTATAGAAACAAAGGTGGCAGAAGGTAAATTTATAAATATGGATTTTGTTATCAAAGAGATAACTATTTTTCAATAACATTACAATCGTTCATGAGTTAACTCTTTATTCCATTATGCTAACTTACTAATAATCATCCTTTCAGTACTAAAAGCATGAAGCAGTCAATAAACAACTACAGCTAACATCAGGCCAAGAAAAAATAGCTTACTAGAAATGTCACTAATGTCTTCAAATCTCTATTATTTGATATAATTTAAGGATATAATCTTTAGCTCATACTACTAACATTTAAACGTAAGTGTTTCAGAACTATTTACTTTCTTCGCAAATATGCTTTTATATAAAATTGCTTGATAGTCACGTAGAACTTTTCATATTTTTATTATAATTAAATAAATATACCTATTAAATATGCATGACCAGTTGTGTTGTTGATTACATATTATTTATGTACAAGATACTTTAATAGTCTTTTTATTTTAGAAAACCAGACCGTGGCATTCGTTTGGATATAAAATTCCGCACAACCGAAAATTCTGGTCTTCTCATTTGGAGAAAGAAAGGTGGTGTCGGACATGGAGACTTTTTGGCTCTTGGAATCATCGATGGGCACGCTGAATTGATTTTCAGTGATTATTCTTCACGAGATACAATCTCAAATAAGCAAAATAGATGGTACAGTAACTTGAGATCGAAGGCAAGAGTGGATGATGGGCTTTGGCATACGATAGTCATACGTAGAAGAAAAAAAATGGCTCTTATACAAACTGACGACAGAGCACCCTTAAGAGGTTATGCACAGCTTCCATTATTACCCTCGAAAGCGAATCCCAAAGTATGGGTTGGTAAGACAATTTTTTTTACTTCAGTAACTGCAAAACCATATATAAAATGGATTCATGATCTGTTGGGATATATTATTTTACTAAGGGGAAAGGATTAATATTTATTATTATTATTACTTTAGTTTAAACTTGCATCGGTTTTACAGGAGGTGCGCCATCACTACCTCATGGTTTACCGCGGCAGCTATATATTGGCCTGAAAGGATGTGTTGCAAGTGTCAAATCGAATGGACGTCACCTCAATCTACAAACCCCAATTGGTCAATTAGGAGATATCGACAAGTGCTAACAAGAGAGTTATCTCAGGTTGTGAAAGTGCTTAATTACAATTAATAAGACTTAATTATTACATTAGCTAGTACAGTGTGGATAGTAGAAAATATTAAATACACCATATCAATAGAAAATTTGCTTATTATATGTTAATTAATAACCTACTCGAAACACTCTGTCGTGGCCTATACTATCTAGGAAAAAGTTCTAGTTTCTCAGTAACTTCTTTGTTAATTGAAAGTTATTTAGATTTGAAATTACTAAAACGAAGAAATTATTATATTTGGTGCTGTAATAAGTAGGTGGTCTTTCTCCTTGTTTTTAATTCATAAAAACAAAAGATTTTTAGAATAAACACTTGCCTACTATGTTATTTTGACTTTGTATCAATCCTTAGTCTAAATCTCAAAGGACATGTTTTTCCGAGTCTCTTTTACTTATTCATCTTATCTTGATGTTGAACCTTATCTTTTTATTTTTATAATATTTCATAATGACTATGTATATATTGTAAATAATTAAAATATATTTTATCAAATAGGTTGATCCATCAAGCATTTTGATTTTTGTTAAACACCCATAAGAAATTGGCCACTAAATGAAATAAATTCGTGCTTAATTCACATGATCTAAGTTATTTTATTTTTAAAATGTTATCAAGAATCATATTACGCAAAAAGTTTTACTGACCCATCAATTTCTTCAATCTTTATGCCACTACTCTTTAAAGTCAGTATATTCCATATCGTGTCACTCCAACTCCTACCTCAGAAGAAATACATAAATACAGAAAGATACTCCCAATATATTTCAAACAATGAGAAAATATTATAATATAAAAATTAAGAACCAGTATCTGATCCCAAAAAAACATTTTCATTTTACAAAATGTAACTTTAAGAAATGGTCTACTCAGGAAAGACAAATACTAAAAAAATATATTTAATTTGGTTTAAATTACTCAAATACAAAAAATTCTCCTTTGGGTGAGCAATGTAATTTACTTAGCAATATATTACGCTGTAAGTCTCCGGTAAAATATAGCTTTAAGTTCATACTGAATGACAGTTAATATTCTAAAGAGCTTTGTTAATAAAGGTGAATCCAATGAAAGTATGGCATTTTATATTTTTTGGAAGACTGAAATGCAATTTTTTAAATAATAACAATGAATGCTTTAGAACTTTTTATTAAAAAATAGTTTAACTGTTGAAATGTGTTTTAATATTATTCAACAAATCTAATAATAATTATTATCATTTGATGACTTTTTATTCATAACTCTTGGCTGACAATAATAAATATGTTTAAAAAATTATTTACTTCTTGACTATGATGATCTTAGCTTGAAATGATTCTTGTTATAATGTAATACACCTACTAAATAGGTAGTTTTATGAAAAGGTTTAACATAATGAATGTATTATTTTTAGCAACCTCTTACATAGCTTTCCTAAAAATAGTAAAAAAAACGCTTTATGATCCGTGAGTAATTGTGATTAATTACATAATTATATGTGAGTATCTTTAGTTTAATTTTATATCCATTCCATTGACGCTACTTACTTTTTACTTAAGTATATATGTAGCCCATTTTAAGTGTTTTATTCCATACCATTTGTGGAAGCTAATAAATAATTATCATATCATAAGAATGACTTCCAGTATAACTATTGTGATTAATATCATAATTATATCAAGCTATCAGTTATAGGCGAGTCATATCAGAGCAGGTTCTTGTTTTTCTTTATAATTAAATTTTAAGATATCCATTCTCTTTTTTTGATGTGTATTAAGCCTTAGATCAGTTTACTTAGATATCAACAGTTTGATTTTCACCGAATGATTCTTACATAGTGGATTTGTGTACGTAGAAAAAATGTATATCTGGAATATATTATAAATTAAAAATGAAGTTCAAAATCTGAATCATAATAGTTAAATAATAATAAGTCATGTAAAGTACTCAACGATGATGATCGTGCAGAAAACTTTTCATTTAGGATTATATATTGAAAATCAATGTTCAAGCAGTTTTATCAGTACACCATACATAAATGTTATTTTATTATAATCTAATATGCTTTTTGAATAACAAATTGGTGTATGTTAGATTAACTTGTATCGACTTTACTAATAACCTAGAGTTTTATAAATAAAACAGCCTAAATATAAATACTGTAATTTAAGTGTACAGTTTAAAATATAGTGAAATACCATCATTAGAAAAACATTATATAAAAATAATTATTTCAAAATGTAATATCATTTTTCATATCAGTTTGCAATAAAAATAATATAATGTGCTTAATGAAGGCATGACGTGAAAGTGTCTGTCAAAACTTTTGACAATGTTTACAATCTATTATAATAATTAATAAATTATAAAACAGTATACAATATTGTTCAATGTTAAGGAAATACATTGTATAATGTTCAGTTTAATATGGTAAAAATAAAACAATATTTTAATGTTGACTATCTTTTATTAATTTTATTTCATTTATTTAGGTATAATGACTGTTTTTAGTAAAGTCATTCTCTGCACAAAATAATTTAAATAATTGATTTCAATACAATTATTAATAAATTTTCATGAAAACGGGAAGGTTAAAGAGAGTTTACCTTACTGAGAAAATTTAAATACATATAATTCAGTTTATATTCAGGTATTAAAAACTGCATGATTTTATTTAACTTTTTATGATAGATTTTATGAACTAATTTTCTTCCAGGTAATTATGATATACTATATTTTTATTTTTCTATAGATTTTACCATCCATAGGATGTATCCAGAAAAATTAAGGAACACTGCGATAACTTGAAAGGTAGCAATGAGGTTGGTAAAGAAAAGAGAATCTTCACTTTAGATATTAAGTAATCTCAAAATGCATCAAGCACAAGTTGCAAGTAGCAAATAAAATGTACGACATCAGTAACAAATGCACTAGGCTTAAGCCAGATGAATTTTATATTATTCTAGAATATAATCTGAATGAGTTTTAGAGAAAAATGTTTTGTACATGTGTCGCTACTACTTTTCAAAAGCAGCTATATCCAAAATGGATGAACTAGAGAAAAACTACTTTTTTGTTTCTTCGTGTACACAGTCACAATGTTGGAAGATTGTAGAAATAATGATTTACTGGGTATTTAATAGCATTTGGGACATATTTAAATACAGAAATATTAAAAGCAAGTATAGTTTGTCGATAGCAATTGACAAAAAAAGCTAAAATACCTAAACATGGATATGGCTGCTTTTGAAAAATAGCGACACATATAAGCATTACTTTATAATTTTCAAACTAATCACCAACGCTGATGAATTCAAATAAATATAGACAATACCAATTTCACAGGAAGTTTCTCGAAGTTTTTAGTAGTGATAATGACCATGACCGTGATGATGGTGGTGATGATGATGATGACCATGGCCATAATGCCCATGTCCATGATGTCCATGTCCATGTGGGTCCGGTATAGGAGCCCTCTTTATCCTTTCCGCGTCAGTGTTCAATCCTATCTCATCTTCAGTTGGAAGGATTACTGAGTCTTTCTGTAGCGGTGAAGATCTTTTTAAATCACCTTGAATTGGACTTTTTATCTCTTCTGATATAGCTGTAGGACTTACATCAAGACTTTCGGTTTTTATTATGAAGACAAGCACACATGCCAATGTGAATATAGCTTGTACAAAATGACCCTAAAAATATAATCACAAAACTGTTTTATCTGAAATGTTGAAAGAATTCAAATAATGTATATTTTTTGTGTTCCTTAATAAACGTGTTATCATTAAAAATTAATATACTTAATTGTTTTCAATCTTTTGAGATTGCAAGACAGGAGTTACAAAAACATTACCATCAAATAAAGTTACATTTTTGACACTTTCTCAATAATGTTGATATATCATGAAATCAAATGTTAAATCAGAAAATGGCCGTATGTGAGAAATGAATACAGATAAGTACAGGTTGAAATTGTAAAACCTAAATAATCTATGAATACGAAAAACAAAATAATTATACGTACCATTGCTTACTCGGGATGGATATCTTACTTCGGTAAAATCAAATCAGAAACTGATTTTGCTTTTTTCCGTTTTCAATTTAAATAGTTTAATTTGTAAATAATGTACTGATTTAGTAATGTGAGTGGTTTAAACACACAGAAAAATCAAAAATATGTTGTCATTTTGATTACTGATTCGTTAAGATCAGTGATGCACAACCCGCGGCCCGAGGGTCACATGCAGTCACCAAGTGCTTCTTCATTGACAATGAAAAAATCTATGTTTGACACGTGAACAAATTATAGACTAGAAAAGAAATATAATATGAATAGTCACTGACAGTGTGAAGAGTGATTGGAGTATCTGATGTAACTATTTAACTTTAAATAACAAAATGTATGTCCAATCAATACATTTTATTTTTAACACATTTACCCGCGACCCGGGAACAATTTGAAAATGGATAAATTGGCCCATCTCTCAAATAGGTTGTGCACCACTTATTAAGATATTATATTAGTATTCAGAACATGGAATGATCGTTAATTAAACAAAATTGTGGGAACCCCAGAAACCAGTAGCTACCAAAATAGAGGCTGAAATGAGGTGATGATGTTTTCCAATAAAATTCATTAATTAATTATTCATTTTATGATCATTTTGTGTCAATAAATAAATTGTTCAAATCAAATTTAAAAATTTGTCTTGTGATCATTAAAATGAAGCAAAACCAATTCTCATTATGTATGGTGAAATTAGTGAACACCTGTTTTTCACCATTGCCAATGATAAATTGGTATTTACTATACAAACAAAAAGACACATTATATCGAAAAATATGAGAAATTGATATGAACTTGCACATTGAAATATAAAATTAAGCTATAAAAAGAAAACATTCTTGAACATACTAAATAAGCTTAAATGACTACAGCATCTACAGGTATCAATGTATTTTCTATAGTTTTGAAAGTCATATACTATAATTATATTGTAATCTTATAGTGTGCAAATATAATGTTAACTATATTTGTCTACGAAAAAAAACTGATTTCCATGATATTTCCATTTCAAGCACTGCAGTTATTTGCACATTTCGAGGGGTTTAACCAGTTAGGTGTTAATTAAATGGCAATAATATTGAATTAACGAAATACTTATAATTTCTTTAGGCTGTTTTCAAAACATATATGATTATTGTGATCATTAAGACTTTTATCAGTATTTCATAATTATAGGAATGTACACAATAACGAAATATTGAAAAAACATTTACAAATTATGGGCAATTAATTTAATGTAACAAAAAAAATTCAATCAATATAAATATCCTCACTGTTCTGGAGTAAAAACTAAATCGAAAAAAAGATATATTGAGTTAGTCATACCAAAATGTTCCCTATTTCTAACTCTTTCAAATGGAAGAACACGCTTATTTTTATAAATTATACTTTTACTAAAAAACATTTATGTAAAAACTAACTAAATGAAAAGGGTATAGGATTTCATACATTTTAAAAACTTCATAGTCCAATTACTTAATACTAGTATTTTTCAGTTAGTGTCTTCTTCCAGAACAATGACACTATTTATTTTATATTATAACACAGTAGTGTCGAAGACATACTTTTTGGTTTTTTTGTGGATCTTATGGACTCCTAATGGAAGTGTTTTCCATGATAACAGCTTGTTATTCAGTCGCTCAACCTCTATATTATGGAAACAGTAAGGATAAAAGGATAAAACAGTACAAGTGGTTAGCTAATTGCTCTCGGTATGCCCCGTTTATAGGATCGGATGGGTGAGAGGGAATTTAACTGTCATAGACATGCATGCCTTGGAATACAAATAAAAGCTAACGATGTTGAGCTCTGAGAGTATTACCAAAATCAGGTGCTACCATGTTGAATATATAAAATCGACCCCAATCTCCCATTGAACAATATTTTGATACACAAATGATTGTTACTTACGGATCACCCGCTGGACTCAACACATTCGAGAAAGAGGTTCTACTGGTGATATATTATATATCCCAGCTAGACATATAATGCGGCAAATGACGCACCTGGGCAACTTGGAACTTTTCTGGGAGAGAATGTATTTCTAATGTCATAATATAATTTGACAGATCAGGACAGTACCCAGCTACCAAAGTTTATCCAAGATCCCTACTGGTGATAGGCACTGTAATAATGTCAGCTGGTGCTTATTTTCATAATAAGTGAATCATTGTGAGGCTCTGTCATTAATTCATCAATTGAAAATTCATGTAAAAAAATTCTGATGTCAGTTCTGATGGGCACTCCTCGACACATTAATATTTTATATAAAATTTCAATGATCTAAGATACATACATACTGAAAAATAAAACATAAATAAATGACTCATAATAAAATATGACATGTGTTCTGCAAACCTGTATTGGTTGCTTGCGTTTTCAATTATGTATATATAAAACTAAAAAATTTGTTTATAGCTATCAGAGGTCTGCACGGGCCCGGGCTTGGCCAGTGGGCCTTCACCCGGCCCGGCCTGTGGGCCGGGTTCGGGCGGGTAAAGACAATTGACATACGGGCTCGGGCCGGGCCCGGGTAAAGGATTTGTTCTTCAGAAAAATATTTCGGACTATGTTCAGATCATGAATATTGATAACTGAAAACTGTTGATAACAAAACGACAATAACTAATTATTGCGCTTTGAATATCATTGGAAAGTACCAAATCTTTTGTTTGATAAAATAGTGCCGCCGTACGTCGGCATCATTTTACATTTTGGTAGCCTGAAACGCTCATAAAATTGTGTGCTATCGGTGAGTCTGGAACAATGCTTTGTTTTTTTAAGAATCACGGATACTAAGTTAAAATAGATTGTACATAAATAAAGTGTGATATTATTCAGTATCTGCTTTCTATTGGTTTTAGATAGTGGACAGTTTCGTGTGCCGAAAAGTCATTATAAAAAATAACAGATTCGTTAAAAATGAGTTTCAACGATATAAAGAAAAAATTGAAAAATGGTGACTGTGGTGTTGTGTGAAAATCATTTCGTGAAATAATAGATTTTTCTACTCGTGGAATAGTTGGATAGGTACGTTGAATGTGTTAAATGTCAATCAATTTTATGCTACAGTAATTTTTTTTTAAAAAAAATTTTTGGGCCTAGAAATATAAATGTAGGCTTCGGGTCGGGTTCGGGTAACAAGTGAAGTACAAAAACTCGGGCTCGGGCCGGGTCGGGCTTGAAGTGGGTCGGCTCGGGCCGGGTAATTTTATTAAATTTCGGCCCGTGCTCTAATAGCTATCAAACATACCACTAACACATACAACATATTACAGAAAAATCATAGCTTAAATCTGTAATACAGTAGACTCCCAGATAACATGGTAGATAGAGGGCGGGCTATTAGGGCTACGATACTCAAACAAAATTAAAAATATAAACGGCTCAGCAGTATTTTAACGTGTAAGCAAGGAGCCGTTGCCAAGTCATCACCGATCGTGTTATCGCGGGGACTACTGTAATTACAAAATTGTAATCCAGTCTTGAAGGGCTAATGATGTCTCAAGAGCTTCCTACTTAGCTTTAACTATATATATCTCAAATGGCTACCACACAGCACCAACAGGAATCAGACATCAGTCTTTACAGATCATAACCTTATTATGTGATATGAAAAATTAACTATTTTATATTTGAATGGTTCATATTATTTGTTTCCAACTGTCCAAAAGTCATTATCAACTAATTTGAAAACCTAATAGTCAGTGGCGTAGTGGGGTCGAAGGACGTCGCCCCAGCACTTCATCTACTAGCCGGGGCGCACTGTGGAACTTTTTTTACTCACTTTGAATAATTCTTATTCGCTAATATTCGTAAAGAAATATTTAAAAAATCTAAATCTCTAAATACATATTTCATCGGATTCCAGACAGAGATTTGTATTTCATCGCAGATAGGCGATTTTTTCCCTGAAATGGTTGGTGTGAAAATCACAGTCCCTTTTTTCGTTTTGCGAATTCAAGAAATTATTATTTCAGAGTTGATATTTTACAGCTCTGGACCCAATGTTGGTATTATTTATTTTTCTATTAAAACTTCCTTTAAAACCTTTTGTGACTCTTACAAATACGTCACTTTCTGTGTTTATACCAATCCATGCCATTTTATAATTCTCGACTTCAAAAACGATAAATTAAACAAGAATAATTGTAACATTAGTATATCTAATTTGATTTCATAAAAAATATTTTATATACCTCTATAATAATTATAAACATTTTTTTTCTGTTTAAAAATCACATTGTTCTTTATGTCCATAAATATTGAAAGTGTCTATGAAATATATAGTGTAATATTGAAAGATAGTGTTTGTATGCATAATAATATCATTATTCCCAATAAATGTATAACTTGTGCATGTTATAATAATAATTTGTTTTGAATATATTTTTTGAATCCATATAAAATTGAAAGGTCGACTTTCCATTATGCCTGAAGCGTAACGTATTCAACGAATGTGTGCTACCAGTGCTATCCATTTTATTTATATTTTAGACTTACAAGACTGAAATGCACAAACGTTGTGCCTGCACCTTTACTGTATGTAAGCTGCTGCCTTATATTTTTAGGTAGGTAAATTCTTCACTCCAGATTCTAGGAAATAATTTCGGCACCTACAAGTGCATTGCTTGCAACGGAAAGGTATTTCTCGGAATTTTTGTTCCAAACTGTGCAATTCTCAGCAATATTAGACCAACTTGAGGTACTAAACTCAACAGGATATTTCAACGAATCATATTTTTCACATTATTTTAACTAGGGTTTATTTTTGGGAGAGGGCTTATTTTGGGAGGATGTCTTATTTTCTGAAAAATACGAAAACAGTGATTGTAATTATTCATGATCAAACTTTGAGTGCTAACAACTCATTATGTTTTTCACAGAGATCATCTTAAACACCTAAATTAAGGAAAAATTATCATAAAATACCTGTATACATCTTCAGCTATTCCTTTTTGCTTGGCCAGACATTAAATATATGTTCATATAAAATATGTTCATTTCATATTTATATAGTCAAAATAAATATTAAATTCCGTGACACCTACATTAAATGATAATTTTGCGATTATCAAGTGTGCAGTTGAACAACCTGTATGAATATTATAATTGAGAAATAGTCATATTACGAATAATACACACAATTTCGTAAGATGACTTCAACAAAATGTAATGCCCATTAGCTCATTAAAAGTTTACATGGGTTTGCCGACTGGTTTTCGCTAGTTAATGCCGTTTCAGATTCTAGCACAAGTAAGGAATTTAATTTTTAAATAAAATAATTTATGAATATTTTCAGGTCATTTGTAGCAAATATTGATATATTCATAAATTAAAAATATTCATTTTGTATTACTTCGAGATAGTCAATGTTAAAGTTCTATATTGATGAATTATATCAATTTATTATTTCACTTATATTGTTCCAACTTAAACATTGAACTGTCATGCTTTGTTTGAAAAAAATCCCGTCTTCGGGACAGGTTCTTGTAACAAATTTGATAATACATTCATAAAAATGTATATGCTGTACCTGCGGATCCCCAACCAGGTACTCATATAAAATTTTGACCAGCGCAGACCTCTACTAATCATTTTGTGTTTATGTTTAATAAACACGTCAACAGATGTCCTGCATGTCACGGTCCTAGTAATAGTTTGTGTACTGCCATCTTATAGAAAATGTTTGAACTACTTTTCATTACGTATACAAATGATAATATATTAGAACACTTATCATAATAAATATCGATTGCGGAAAGGAAAAAGGACGTAACCCTCAGTGTTTTTCAAAATAGTTTTTTTTCTATAATCACAATGTATTCAACTTATACACATTATATCAAACGGATGTAAGCTGTAAATGCCTAATTAGTATCAAAATTTGGATTTTAAGTTTGAAAAAAAGAGGGTATTTGAAATTTGCGGCGAGGAAAAACGACTTACACCACATCAATAATATTATTAGTGGCTCAGGTAAGATTTTCGTAATCATAAATTACAATTATACTGTTATAAAACAACCCTGTTACAAAAATACTATATCTTAAATCATACAATGGTCTCTTGTTAATATTAGACGAGGAAATTAACACAAGTTTTGCTATATTTACTAAAAACATCACCATGCGGTTTTTAGGTTATGTATCGTGTCAATCTATTTACCTGAAATTATTAAAAATACGTTTATATTTACGATTAAAATCATTTTAATAGACGAATACTATTAGTATTTACTGCTTTATATACAGTTCTAATATTCGATTATCTTGTAAATTAGTCATAAGAACAGTTCAGGTTACACTACTCGTAAAATGGAATAAATATGAGGTACTGATAATTTCTCCGGTCTATTTTTTCATGCATAATGTATGATAAACTATGTCTTAACTTAACTTGCAGTAAATTAATAGTAGAATAGTAATAGGAACTATCATGCATTGTTTTTAAAAAAATGGTTGCACCGTGCTATTAGGCTTGTATTGATATAATTAAAACTAAAATTTTTACTATGCTACATACCCTATATGATTTATTATATATAATAATCAAATTCCCAGTTAATCAATCATGATGCATTCCTAAGAAAGTTATTTTAAATATATGCAGAAGTGTACTAGCTGCCATAATTCTATACGTTCATTCAAAAATTCATTTTAAATTGGTGTGGAAAAGGGCTGTAAGCTGCTTAACTACATTGATATTGATAATTTTTGTCGAGTGAAAAAAGACGTAACCATCAATTTTATTGATTTTTCTTAAATAATTTATTAAATTAATATCAGATTGGGTAAATAAAACCCCAGATTAAGTATTCATGCAACTCAAGGTTGTGTACATTTAATATTTTGCTTTGGCTGAAAATCATTGAAAAAACGTTTTTCTTGGCTTCTGTAAATTTTGTTATGTGTGGGTTACGTCCTTTTCCCCCAAAGTCGATATAATTATGCAATATGTACTTTCATTCTGAAGTACATATCTACCTATATTTAATAAAAAATTGAAATAATGCAAACATGAACAAAAGCAACAGAAAACTAAATAATTTCTCTTGAAGGCCCACCGAAGGGAACCGAACCGCTATTTTTTTTCGTTTCGGTTTGATAAAAAAAATATGTATCCGATCAGCTCCGATTTTTGTTTCAACTCGTATTCAAATCACTTTTGAAGTGTCGACTGTCAATTCTTGGTGAAAGGCATTATATTTTAAAAATAAAACACAAATTGTTTGTACGATTTCAGCATCTCTTTAATGATCAATACCGGTTTCGCTCATCACGAGCATTATCAACTGATAAAAATACAATTTATCAATTAGATTAAAAATTTTGGATGAAATTTATTAATTAAATCTAACTTTTATCAGCGAAAAATTTTCTCTTAAATCGAAAAAAACTGTAACAAATAACGGTTCGGTTTCGGTTTTCGTTCCGGCAAAAATAACTGTTTTTTCCGGTTTTTGGTTCGGGTCCTTGCATCAGTGTCACATCTCAGGTGGATGCACTAATTTAATTATCTCAAAATTATAATATTCTATCCTAGGAAGAAAACGATAATGTTACTACGATTTCACCCATCCCCTTATACTTTTCCTGTCGGAAGGCCGCATTAATTTGTCTCAAAATCAAATAAGGCCGCAATTAAAAATATGCATACAAATGTATGTACATTTTTTTGTAAACGAAGGAAAACAATAAAATTTATTTGTGTATTTCAGTCAAAAGGCCGCACTTAAGACTCTATAAGTCTTCAGGTTCGTCACCCCTCATCTAACCCCTAGAACCTAGAGCCAATGCATAATGAATATTTTTCCCTCAACTCCGTGAAAAAACGTAAAATATCAAATAAAGGATTTCATTTCACTGATACAAAAAACAGTAAATTAATAGACCCAATAGAAAATTGATTTGAAACGTTTATGCACGTGCTCGTCTTCTGCAATGTTTACAACACAATATAATAACAATAACGAACCTGATATAAAAACGACATTTCAGTTGGTTATAGATTATACTGTGTATTATAATACATTCAAACAGACTCAACAAATAGTGAATAAATACAAAATGTGGCTGTTCGCTAAGGTGTATATAAATAATGTGATTATTAAAAACAAATCTAATTTTCATGCAGATAAAGATTAACATTCCACGTACCTTAATTGGTTGATTTTCTTAGTGAGCTATCAAAAATGACGCCGCGTGCGACTGATTGGGGACCACTGATCTGTAATATCAAACGCCAGGTAGAAAATCTATATTGTTGAGCTAGCTTTGTATAAGTACTTATACATAGAAATAAAATAATTCTTTGCATTCCTTGTTGCGCAACATTTCATTAATGATTCGATTTTTTTTTATATAGAACTAGAGAATGCACGTCACTAAGTTCAAATTATCTGCATACTTCCTTCTACACGCCATAACATTTCATTGTATCGAACTACCTATAGATGTTTTAACTAGTTACGAACTAGCGTTTAGCTTAGCCACTAGCATAAATAGTTAATGACAATTATTACTTTTATTATGTTTTATTTTTTAAATTGATCGTTATAATATACCAACTTTTATAATATTAAGTAATCCTAAATGTACTATATCTTGCATTAATATTAATCAGCAAATGAATTTTTCATGTCCAGGATTTGACCCTGATTCAATATAGTAACATGACACTACGGTGCATGACCTGTAGTGTCCTGTAGTATGCGCTCAGTAGCGTCACCACAGTGATGCAAAGTAGGGTTTGTATTATTTATATGGCATGTTACTCTCTGTATTCAGTGTGTATTACAAAATAAATATTTCAAAATTTATGAGAATGAATAAGAGCATTATTTCATTTAAGAAGATAATAATTTGAAAACAGTAAAGACTTTAAAATTATCAAAAATTAGTTTTGTTAATTATGACTTGAGACATTCAACTATATTGTATCTTAGGGCTTTTTTGTGAAGGATACCATATTATTGTTAGCAGTTCATATTTTTACATTTAAAAAATTAGATTTTTATTGATTTAATATTATCAATCTAGTACGAATTTAAAGCAGAGTGCGAAAACTATATTAAGATTTTTTTACGAAATCGGCATCCATACTATTATTTAATTATTAGGTGGACAAAATATTGTATTTTTTGTAATTTTATAAATAATACATATATACAAAAACAACAAATTTTGCATCGTATATTAATCAGTGTCACTCTGAAGTTGGCTATTATAGATTACAAAATTCAATACAGAATACGTAGGTAACAGAAAACAATGAATTAAGTGAGCATCCAAATCCCAAATTACTATACGACTAATGGTTTCACCTTTACCCCTAATATGACAATATACATTAAGCAATACTACATCTAAATAATAATCATTAAGTTTCTTATAGATGCTTGCACGGCAACAGACAGGTAATTTCTAATGATAGTAATTATTATAAATATTGCATTCATTACCCATAATCATTACGGACCTTAATAGCGATCATTTGCAAACTACTGACATATATATTATTATTACGGATTCTCTGTACATCACTGAGTAGCAGTCATAACACGTCACCTTCATTGGAATGCACTTTTAATGACACGTCCCCGAATCTCGATTGAACACTCCTTTATTGGACAATTTCATTGATTGAACGCTGTAATTTAAATGCTTTTGAAGCTATCACTAGCTATTATAGATACCGATGTAATATGATATGGTTGTAGAGTGCTAGAGCACTCTATAATATATTTAGTTTTGTATGGATGTAATAACAAAAATTTTGTCGTAAGCTTTTTCAATTCTACTTTTAGATGTGTTTTTCGAAGATATAATTTGATTGAATTATTTTATCGATTTTATGTCACCATCTTCGTTGATTTTATACCCTTAAAAAACACTTAATTATTTGTATGTATTTAGAAAAAATATAGAGAAATAATATTCCATCAAGAAATTTAAAATTCCGTAAAAATCCATAGTTTCAGTTAGTAAGAAGCCATTTTCAACTTAGATATATTAGGGTCATTTCGCCAGTGGTCGGCCAGTTAAGCGACAGGTGTACTTTCAAAAGGGATTTTAAGTCAATGAATGATAAATACATATATTTTTTTGCTGTTATTCCATTAAACAGGGATTGAATAATGTTACCTACTAAAAACAAAATAGGTAATATTGTACCAAGCATAAAATAATAGAAATTTACAAAAAAATGCCAATTCTCCCATTGGCCGGTCCCCAAAATCCAATGATCGACCTTTCGTTGCCCAGTGTTCGGCCATCACTATGAAACTTCATAAATATCGAGAACGAATTTACTGAGAGTAGACAGAACAATAAAAAACATAATGATGCAAAGCATGAAAATATATGAAGTATGTTTTGTTAGCGATCCCCATACAATATGAATTTGTCGAAACTTACAAAGTAAAAATAGTGTCCTTTTTTTAATTGCGTATTGTATCATATAGGTCAGTATAGTGCAGATATACATAGGCAAATGGCAAGACTACCCACACGAATTTTAAAAGATCTGTTATTTTAAATGTATCCACTATTATTTAAGTTTTAAACTCAAACGGCTGACCACTGGCGACGGCTGACTTTAGGAACACTCGCCCTATGTAGAATTTATATTGAAAACTCTATTTCTTTCGTCGATTTGTTTAGCATTGCTTTAAAATAATATTGGGAAATATGACAGGATATTCATAAGTCACACTAAAAATACATAAACAGTACGATAAAACTAGGCAGTATTTACAACTATGGGCCTATTTTCCAAACGATATGTCCCGTCCGTCCGTTCATATAAATACCAGGAATTAATGAAAGTATCTAATAGTCTTTCCCTAAACGATACACGTAATATAGACATAATTATAGGTGTAACAGGTTAAAAATTTCTTATCTTTCTCTGTATTTTAATAATGTAATGGAATGGCATTAATTATATTAATATGATATTCCAAAATAACAAATTCTTCGGATTATACTCTTTGCTTTCATCTTCTTCTTTTCGCCATGCTGTTTTTATCTACTCCTTTTGCTGTCTGCTGTGAGTGAAAATAAATTGGGAAATGTATAACCAAATTATGCAGTTATTCGCAATAAAATATCTGGACAGATTACCTCATCTAAAAGTCTCCTCATTGGTGGCCCAGAAGTTCTTCATTGTAATTTCATGTAAACAGTAATTACCAGGTTTTACATTTTTTCAGTCTTGCATCTAAATCTCAATTTAATAAGGGTGGGTAGATCTCTAGAAACAGTGTGAGATATGAGCTAAGCAGTACTTTATACTACCCCTTTCCGTGTAACATGTTGACATTAGCCGACTCGTATGTTAATGATGTGGGGGAGAGTTTGGGGGAGCTCAGTTTGGGTTGTTATTTTCAGTACAATCTTAGACAATTTGATCACGAGGACGTATTTATTACACAATGATATCGTTATATTTATCACAACATCTGGTAATGTTATTAGGAATTATGAGCAATACCAAAACATTTCATTTATCTAAATGAAAACAATGTTATCGTAATGTGCTTTATCATCTAATCCTGAAATGTATGATACAAAAAAACCACGATGAGTCACGCAAATGCATTTTGCAGATAACCATTTGGAATACTCTTATCATGAATAATAAATATACCACCACCGCCAGCTATTTGCATTAAGCCAAAGATTTTACAAACAAATTTATCTTTTGCACTGTCTCTTCCTTTTTCTCTTGGTCGCAGAGCTGCAGGAGGACGATACCTTATACATGACACAGAGAAGTTAAAAGGATTGAGAAAAACAGTATTGAACCATACCCAATTATTTCGTGGTGATAAGTAGTGAATGTCGAGAATCCGTAGTAGAATTTTTTTCTATTCTACGGTGAATAAAATGTATTTAGGATACAACAAAGTAGAGCTTGGTTGATATTAAGTAGAGTGTATGTCTCAATTTATCATAAATATGCTAAGCTATTTTTTAAATTCAATATTTATCAAGATAAAATGTTCCAAAGTTCCGAAAAATCGAATACATTATTCTCATATTTTGATATTTTACCTTAATATAATGATGTACTAACAACCTCACGTCAATTCAATCATGTGAATTGTTTGAGCTAAGTTGATAGTGACTCCTTCAGGCCGCATGACGTTAAAGCAGGTGGAAGCCGCACCCTAATGAGAAATAGCCTCCACTCATTTCATAGAAAACAGGCCCAGTTTTTCTCGGAAAACTGCTCGTGAATATTTATACTCTCGTTGCTTTTCGGAGATCGTGAACTTTAATAAAACAAACATTCTGCAAACGATAAATTAAAAATAGATGTATTAGAAATAAAGGTACAAAATTAAATAATCCTGATCAAAATATCTGATCATATTATATTCACTATGGTTTCATTAATTGTTAATGCAATCCATCTTTTTTCACTATATAAGTGTATGATAAGATATTTGTTTTAATAATTAACATTGATCTATAAGAATGACATAGAAAATTTAAGAAAGCATCGTTTTTCCACTATGGAATAGGTATATTATCAGTATTCCAAGTGCCTAATCAATTCATAAGATAACAAGGTAATCATAAACATTTATTGTAATGTGCACTATGTCGGCGTCCGTGACGCAGTTGGTGGCGTCGTTGACTATGGTTACGGATGTCTCGGGGTCAATTCCCGGTGCGGACTGTTTTCATAAATTGATATTTTAATCGATTCATGGATTTCTCTCCGTAGTCTGAGTGTTCGTGATGTCTAAAAATCTCTCTTCTACCAATCCGATTCTCACGGGACGTAGCGAGACCACTACTTATGTCCTAGCCCAATCCTTCTATCCCTACTCTCTTCGAAAAAAGAGAGGTTGAGCAACTGAGTAACAAGCAGTTCTCATAGAAAAATTCTTTCGAGATACCTCCACTAGGAGACCTTATGCTCTACGTTAGTAGCAGACATGGAAAAAAACAGAACATTCTGTTTTTTTTCCATGTACGACAGGCACAAATACTTGAGAATAATAATGTGTAACTTCATGTAAAAAGGGATTTGTGAAAATTTTCATTTAAATCACAACCTCGATAAAAAAAAGCTATCTACGATGATACAAGCGACAACGTATTAATATAAAAATTGACTTACCCTATTTCGAGATACGGATCTGTACCATCTAATGATCGTGAAACCATTACGCAATGCGATCATCAAAAAATAATATTTTACCGTTACTTAAAAATAACTATTTACGATTTATTAAGGCAATCAATAAATAAATAACTAGAACAAATAATAAAATAAACTGTATAATTACTATGAACTCTAATTTTTATTTTTATTTCACCAATCAGTGAATAAAAACATTAAATTTTATATCAGTGATGCTCACTATATTTGTTTTTTATATAAAAATAAGAAAACTAAACAATAAATTAATTGCTTATTGTTTTATTTTATTAATAGAACATTACTAATGTAAAGAATAAGAGTTTGTTGCTTATTGAAAACAGTTCAGATCTAATTACTTCCGATAGATATTTTTAGTTGAAACTTTTGGTTTAACGAGGAAATTATTTTTTAGTTAGATAATAAAATATACTTCGCTCAATCACGAGTAAAGTGAAGGGTGCAAGGTAGATACAAGAGCACGCGGGTGCATGCTCTTTTATCCTACTTGCTCATACCCATGTGAAGTTGTGTGATAGAGATAGAAATAAGTCCACCGCATGCCGATGATACCTAGGTATGTTACGATATTTATTTCCAATAACAATTTCTGCAGTAACTTGTAATTACATATCTTTAAAAAAATATCAATATGTACTAACTCAAAATGTAATACACACTTTACATCTAAATTCTACATTGAGAATTTTAATCCTATCTCAAGGTGTGTATATAGAGTTAAAATTTCACCAATGTGTCTTGGGGATTATGTCTGCATAATATTTATGGAAACAGTTTCGGAAAAAACCTACATTAAGTATCAAATGATATTTATATTTTAAATTATGAATTCATATTCTAGAATAAGAGTGACGGTGGGATAGGAATGATGACCCATAAGATAGCGGTGAGTATAGGTATAGACATAGACTTGTAACTACAAGAATATGGCGGGTTAAAAAAAATCAATAACCCATTACGTCAATACAGCAATAATTATAGCAATATGCGTAGATGAAAATTATTCCTTAATATGTAATAATTCATGGCATCTTGGTAATTAATTATGATACCAAATCACTATTTTTGTTCAACAGACAATTTCTTTGAAGGTTGGACCGATTAATCTCACGACAAAAGAAATCTGGTAAAAACGTTTGCACACTCAAAGCATCGCCCACTGTCAAATGAAGTTGTAATGAGTCTTCCATCGATAGGATATATTGACAGTTGATCTGGAAGAAGACACTGAAAAAAACTAGTTTTGAGTAATTGGACTTTGAAGTTTGTCAAATGTTTGAAATGTTATACCTGTTTCATTTAGTTTGTTTGTACAAAGCTGTTTTTAAGTAAGAGTATAATTTATAAAGATAACTGGGTTTTTTTCATATGGTAGAGTTTGAAATAAGGAACATTTTGTTATAATTTTAAAAAGTAAAACACAATTTTGTACTACTTCCACATATTTATAATGATCAGGACCGGTTTCGCTTTCGCACGAACGCACTTTCATCAGTTGATAATGCTCGTGATGAGCGAAACTGGTCCCGATCATAATAAATATGTGGAAGTAGTACAAATGAATTGTGTTTTATTTTTTAAAATATAATGTCTTTCCACCAAGAATTGAATGAGAATGTGAATACTGAACACAAAGTGCAATTATTTATAATACAAAATCAAATATTATGAAAATCTACAAAAAAGTCTAGTAATTTATTTGATTTATAATATATGAAAGAATACTAATCGTAAAAATAGTAGTGGGAATCTGAAAAATACAATTTAATAAATAATTATATAATGTCCTATTACAATTTAATACATTTATTTTATTGCGTACATGTATAATTTTATTATGTCTACAGTAACAACATTTATGTAGTATTTATTGGCTATTATTTGTGTTTTCTACCTGTTAATTCTTAGAATCGGTACGAATTACGAACTTCACGATTTGTTACATAAAAGCGTATGTGAAAGGTTATCTCTATCACTATTTAATCAATCTCAGCGATTGCCTGCTCTGCCGCTTGATGTCCTAGGCCTGGGTATTAAAGGCCGTGATTAAAAGCAAATCTATTACCATTTGAATCAACGATGTCCACCGACTAAATTGAAGTTTCTTGGGTCGTCGTTCAAATGCTATTAAGAGCTTACTGAAGTCCAACGACATTTGATAAAGCTATATGAAGTTTTAATTGGAACATTTGCGTTTTTTATTTTAAAATAAAATTAACTTCTGAATATATTATTAATAGATCTTTTGAAGATAACAAATACGCACATATTCATCTTAAAAAGTATTTTAAGACAACTTGTTAATAAACCATAGACTTCAACAAGTGACAACTGTAACAATGTTTTAAATTCAATTCTAGATACCATATATGTGTCGCTACTTTTCAAAAGCAGCCAAATCCAATTATATAGATAGTAAGGATATTTAAAGTTGGGATTTCCAGCCATTTTTGCTCCATTCCCTATTCCCAAGACAATCTAGCTCCAACTCAAAAGGTGCTATACATATATTTTATATTGAATATGCTTTAAAAACGTCAGCAATTCTCCCCTAGAACTTCTCTTTCATGTCACTTCGTATTTTATAATTGAAATATTTGGCTTCTATCACCTAGTAAAGAACAGATTTGTAAATGGATAAGGACCAAAACTTGCGTAGTAATTTTTTTTTTCTTTTTTCAATTCAATATTTAGTAGATTGCAGTGAGGTAACCATTGCTTAAAAATAAGAGACTAATAAGTATTGATAGTTGACTAGACTAATAAGTATCATCAGTTGATAATGCTCGTGATGAGCGAAACCGGTCCTGATCATTATAAATATGTGGAAGTAGTACAAATGAATTGTGTTTTATTTTTTTCTTTCCACCAAGAATTGACAGTTAACACCTTAAAAGTGATTTTGGTATAACTAATTCAATGTCATTTTTGCGATTTAGTGTTTTTTTACAGAACAGCGACGATATTTTATAGTATGTAAACATAAACCTTTTCATACTAGGTATATAATGTATGGAAAAGGGTTTCGGAGGACAACACAAAAACAAATCACTACAACTCAGTGACGCTCTGACGATGGCGCCATGCTAAAAAGCTATCAACTTTAATATTAAAATTCTTATGAAACTGTAAAATGTGCTATGTTTATCTAAGTATAACGGTGATTTACCAAGTTTATTAACTGCCAATTCAATAATATCATCAAACAATATTTGTTATCCTATGCAAGCTTCCCATTTTTTTCCTCTTAATTCTTTAATGTCCGAATACTCAAACAATGGAAGAAGGAAATCAAAAAAAAATGTATAATGGTAGATCTAATCATAATAAAATTTATGTAAATATCTGATTATTTTGCCAATTTTTATGACGTAATGAATCAAGCGCCACAGTTAATCAAGCTAAGAGCAGCATTCTCATTTTAATAACACAGTAGTAGAATTTTTATTATACTAATTATGAAAAATGCCTTTAATGACACCTAAAATAGGTATTACATCAATTTTGCAAACTTTGTAGTGGAAAATCAGTTTAAAAAGCTCACTAACTGAAGGAAGCTTGTCTCGTATTAGAACTATTTTTTTTAAATATATACTAAGATAACTGTTATTTACTTTTATTATAAAATATAATAGTGACGTGTATGGAATGAGTATATGTTAGCGACTTAAGATGAAAACTAGAAGTACCCATGGAAATAAACTGTTTAATTCGATTCGTGCTTAACTAATAATGTATCATCGTAAATACATAATTAGATTATTGAAAACTTCAGCCTTACTTATCCAGTAGGAACATAGTTATGTGTGGTTAATATGTACAAGAAGTAGTACTTGATTAGATCAGAGACAAAATGATGCGAGTCGTAATTTACCTTTTATATGTATTAAAAAATAAATTTCGTATGACACCAATCGACATGTTTGGGCAATGAGCACTCAGATACACGTCACTCGTCACCCATCAATAAAAATTAAGCATTTTATCGTTATATTAACGACAGCACACCAAAGAACATTGGATACTGTTTTTGTAGTTATTTTAAAATTCTACATTATATACTTATCAGAAAACGCCTTTGAAAGGTTGAATGATAAATATATTATAAACAAATTGTGCAATCCAACGTGGTACTAAGAAAGTCTTCGTGTGTTATTGGGACCCGAATCGTGATAACTTACTTCAGAAGTTTACCTTCGGCTGTTTTGAAAGAAAAAATAAACACAAATACCAGCACCGAGTGAGAACACCGCAATGGGACGACAGCGACACCATGTCTGCCCAGGTAACGCCTTGTCACACATGCCAGGTATTGCAAATCTTAAATACTCCTTATTCAAATAATTTATCAATAACCCGCGTCAGTAACGCTCCAGAGCTGAGTCATCTAACCATAACTCAAAATTCAATGATGACTTTGTATACACAATGTTTATCAACCATGCCCACGCCTCATATTGAGTATCTCAACACAAGTTGTTTTACGAGAAATGGTTATTAAGTCACTCAAAATCTCTTTCCAGTGAGGATTGGGAAAGAAGGATGGGGCTAGGAAAGAACTAGAACTTTTCTAATCGATTCCTCTACACACCTCATTTTTCTTAGGATCGAAGATGAATGGGAATAAATTTAAAAGCAGCATATAGGTATACAAGCTTAAAAATAATTATATAAATGATCAAGAAATGAAAGATTTCATGTAATGATTCGAGCACGTCGAATGAATGAAAGCCCAATATGTATATGGATGAAAAATAATGCGAGACCTTTATCCAGCGTTTAATCGAGTGGCTGTAAATAATGATGATTCTTACAGTAGCCAAATGCTTTAGCTTTAGGATGATTTGGAAATTACTTATAACACGCCTTGAGTTTATGTGGAGTTTATAATATATATTTTTTATTTACTGTATTTTTTAATATAATAATTGTGAATCTTAAATTAATATGTGATTACATAGATCTAAAATATATAAATATAAGACTTCCAAACAAGAAATACAAAAAATTAAACAGATTTATAGTAAATGCTTGATCGGAGATGAATTATGTATAAACGTGCTCATTTAATGCAATGCGTGTGTACCTTTTGAACACTAACAAAAGTTTGAAATACCTGGAAGTGATTGGCCTGCAGTAATGTTGCCAGATCAAAAGTTATTTAAGAGATAATTTAGACTAAAGCAAAACGTTTATGAACTACTATTTTAAGTTTTGTGTAAATTCATCTTTAATATAAAATTAATATTGATAAATTTGAATTCCAATGGTTGTGTTGTTGTTTTCCACTATCATCAATTTTAATTAAATTCTATTTTTCCATTGATAAATAAGTAAATCGTTGATATGTTTTTTCCTAAATGTATCAATAATCAAAATTATATTATTGTATCAGCAGATTAAACAGTTGTACAGTTTTTCAATGTTTTTTATGTTATGATCTTTAATGCGGACTAATATATGTCAATTAGTGCTACTACCTAAATTAAATTAATTATTCTCTACCGAAAAAAACTACATTACACACAATGAATGATTTGTGAAGAAAAAGAATTTTAAAAAATAAAACACAATTCGTTTGTACGACTTCCACATATTTATAATGATCAGGACTGGTTTCGCTCATCATGAGTATTATCAACTGATAAAAATACAAACATAACAGGTTATTTATTTAAAATTGAGTGTAAAAATGAAGTTATATAAAACTAATAGTTCATGAACTAAGACAAGAAAATACTGATTCCCAAACGAATTATACATAAATCAAATAAAAGAGTCTACAATTAAAATGTTATGGACCTTTAACAAATCAATAAATACAAATCTGAAATCACAAATATAGCTACATTAAAAGTAAATACGCTGAGCAAAATTTTTTAATGGTATTACTTATACAACAAGCAATAGTGGATCAGGAAAATTATAAGAAAAAAAAGTGAACCATTTAAAAACAATCGAATATTAAGTATGTAATTAATATTAACAATAAACAGCCATCTTAAGAGGAGAAAGCAGAGCAGCTATGAGTATCCATTAAGTTTTTTATATCTTAAAAACAAAAATTAAAAGACAGAATCAATTCTCATAACTCTCATTATTATGCATGAAAAAATAGACGAGAGAGTATATCAGTACGTCATATGTATTCCATTTTACGAACAGTGTAATCTAAACTGTTCTTATGACTAGTTTACAAGATAATTGAATGTTATGCATCGTATAATATTAGTTTTGCATATAAAGCAGTAAATACTAATAACATTTGTCTTTTAAAATGATTTCAAATCGAAAATATAAACGTATTTATAATAATATCAGGTGAATAGATTGACAGGACACAACCTAAAAATCGCATGGTGATGTTTTTAGTAAATACAGCAAAAATTGTGTTAACTTCCTCGTCTAATATGAACAAGAGATCTTGATCTATGATTTAAGTTATAGTATTGTTGTAACAGGGTTGTTTTATAACAATGTGATTGTAATTTATGATTACGAAAATCTTACCTGAGCCACTAATAATATTATTGATATGGTGTAAGTCCTTTTTCCTCGCCGCAAAAAGAACCCTTTTTTCAAACTTAAAATGCAAATTTTGATACTAATTAGGCATTTACAGCTTACATCCTTTTGATATAACGTGTATTAAGTTGCATACATTCTGATTATCGAAAAAAATGAGGGTTACGTCCTCTTTCCTTTCCACATTCGATATGTATGTATATGGAACTGAGAAATTATTTAAATTTGCTGATTTCCATATGCAAATATCTGCTTTTGAGAGAAAACATTACTCTCTATCCAAACTGTACATTTTACAAGTCTGTACTTATTGAACTGAAGAGTGGTGTTCGAAAATAATGTCTTACTTAACTCAAAACATCAAATTTTTGACTTTTAATCCTATGGAACAGGGCCATCAATATTTATTTGATTATGATGCATGTGTTTTGCTATCGAAAAAATAAATAATTTGTATGTATTTCAACATTTCAATTTCTTCAAAACGGGTATTCAAGAACCGAACTTACGGCGACGCCGTGGCAACACTGCCCTATTGGAAAAATTAGTTCGCATCCAGCTCTCGTCGAGTGCGGTAGTGTGTCGTGTGTATCAGTAGAAAAGTTTTGTGAATTATATACCTTTGGATTTGCCGCGTTGTTGCATAGCAACCGACAACAAATAAACAAGAGTACACTGACATATCACGAGTTCAGTTATAAAACTAGCAAAGATAAAATCAAACTTTAAAGATGACTAGTGTTTAAAAACCAGTTTTATTATATCATTAATGCATACCTGCTAACAAAAGAAACATTTCGTGTTAATGTTGTTAAGATTACAAGTTTATGAATATTCAACTTTGGTTTTAAGTGATATTGTTTTGTATCTGTGGCATATATTTTGTGAATTAAGAGTATGTGTACAATTATAACAATACTAAATATGACTTAAGTGGGTCTTGTTTTCAAACTAATTAAATATTAGCTACTTTTAGATGAGTGTGAGGCGAGACAGTGACATCATGTATATTTTTAAATCTTAATTCTTGTTACTAAATTAAAATGGACGTTTTTTCAATAATTCTTTCAATTAATTAATCACTGTAATATATAGCAGCTTAGCTGGCAATAAACAAATAGTTAATAGTTAACATAGAACCTGTAAGTATACTATTATATTATTCTTTTAAAGTGTATGTTTACTGTAAATTATTTATATTCCAACTTCCTTCCTTCGAGTCCTCTTCCAAACATTGCGAGGAGTCCCCCGTCGCCCCATCATACTTATGTTAGATTCAATTTAACTAATAGGTTAAGTTTGTCAGTTTTCGAATGAGAATACAAATTGAAACGGTTAGCTTTGAAACCTTGTGCACTGTAACCATTTTTAACACCACTGCATACCATTCCGTATAATATTCGGATTCATAACGGCTCATCCAATTTATTGATGGTTTATCTTTCAATTCGTAATATTATTCTATTGGTCGATATCATATCTTTTAATTCAATTTTAATCAATGTACTGTCTTCTATGTATGTATCTACTAAAGAGCTGATATTGCTTCATACTAAGAACGATTTTAAGAACAGTAAAACGATTTTATCGATAATTCCAATGTTTTCTTAATTTAAAATTTTATAGCTTTGCGTAAGTTTTTATTTACTTATTTAATTTGCATAACCTATCGTCGCCATCTGCAGTTTAAAAAAACTCTAATAACCCCATCTCCCTACGTATAATCCCGTATCTGCAAACATGTCATTTTACAGGAGAGCGTCTCAAAGATACAAATCGCAGTTGCAAAGTAACGACTGCATTTATCTTCTTGGCAGTGCTATTATTTTGAATGTCGGTTCTTATGTCATAAAAATTTTTGCTCAAAAGTTTGTGAGATATTACCGATACGACATTGTACTTCTGATTTTAGGTAAGGATATTTCGTATAAGTGGCTAGTTACTTGTTTACACTTACGAAACGAAAAAATGACTTTTCCCAATGTTGTTCGAAGCCTACATATAGAACTGAGTGCATAGAAAACGAAAATGCTAAAAGATTGTCGACAGATAATATAAAATACAGTTTAATAGTGATATTATAGGTACAATATTACGTCTTTATCATATAGTTATAGAATTCAATTATTAACTTAACATCCAACAATAACTTATATTTTAATCTTATCCGGCTATATTTGTAGGAACAGTTACTGACTCATTATTTTGTTCTGAATAATTACTGTTAATGTTGTTTCTGAATAAAATGTTTGTTTACAGCTCCTACATAATAACAAGTGATCGCTCCTTAAAATGATGAAAACAATTCCTATAATTCGTCGCATCATTGTGTTCCTGTATAATTTGCGAATAAATTTCTTTTCGTGACTCATCGGTCACAATAACATATCATTATACGATAATCCTCTATGAAATCACCAAATAAGTATATAGTATCCACCTTAATAAACAACAGTATTGCATGTAATTATTATCTCATACAAAGTTAAGTACGGCTGAAAAAGCATTTGGTATTTTCATTATTCTAACAAAACGGTATAATTATATATTTTTCGTTGTGATTCCCAGTACATCTGAGTCTGTATTTGTTAAATTGATAATTAATTAGGAAGGACCTACCAATATTTTCCAAGACCAGCGCTCTAGATTGTCACTTATAGAAGGGTCGGAAATGAGTATATACTGAAACGGAAATCGACTAATAGTCAATTTACTTCTAATTAAGAATATGATAACTACTGAACTAAGAATATGGTGACTACTCTTTAAAATATTTATTTTTGTAAAGCCTTAGTTATTGCACCCTTTGCTGTGGTTATCCAGCACTATCTATAGTTAACTTAACAGCAGACTTAACATTAAATAATTATTATCAATTTCAATTATTTTACTGCATCTTGGCGAAGAAACGTATTATTATTAAATTAATGGAATCAAAGATAGCTGTATTTTTGTCGTAACAACACGCTTTGAGAGACTGATACATTGTTTGATATCCACCGAATCGAATCGTAGAAGCTTTCGACGAGTTATTTTTAAGTTATATTTAGTCATTAATACGTGACAGTTTCTAGATCTCTAAAGCTATGTATTAAAAATAAACATTATTTAAAAAGTTTTTTTTATGTACTATCTTGTATTCACTCGACACGGGAAGACAGATATTGCAAACCGATGAATTTCGACATTATCTGACAGCTTCATTTTCATCCGCGCATATTTTTTAATTAATAAACCAATTTGATTTTCATCCCATATTTAAAACGAACAAAATCGAAATTTTGATGTAAAACAATCAACAATTTCTAATCTCAGTTCCCACAGTCCGCAGGCTCCAAATGAACTGTCAAAAGATCTGTGAGAAAGCGTATCTGCTGCTCGATTGTTTTTTACTGAGCCAAAATAAGTGCATCGCTTTTCTCAACTTAGATCCATTACATTACTATGCGTGTGATGCCGTGGTATACTGAAGATTTCATTTAAAGGCAAAGATAATGATGATGATTAAGTGTCGGTACTTGCTTTGCAACAATCTAATCGCTGTTTTCACCTTGCCCATTGTTTTTTCCGTGAAAGAATCGCACGCTAACCAAGTGTAAATTAATCTTTAGTCAACACCTACGATACTCTACCTGCATGCAGAGTGCTCTGAAGTACTTTATGGACACACTTTGAAAACTAAATAAATTGTTTTGTATTAATCATCACAGCAAACAGTATTTTTGTCATCAAAAGTTCTTTTTAGGTTTCACTAGTATGTAACTTAAGTTTATCTTTGTATGCTATTTAAATAATGCCAAGTCTTGCCTGATTGCAATTAAAAAACTTAATTAGTAAGGCTACATATATAAATCAGGTATAAACACTATATTATCGCTAAAGGAAATCGCTAATTATATTGTTTTGGTGACTGGGAATCCCCGGCCCAAATACATTGTTCATATTTGTTTATATAATTTCCACATAATAATATTACATCCGCCAATGATCGATAGTCAGGTTATCCTAATTAGATATCGAAAGACAAAATTATGATCGTAACGACATTTAATAATAGGCATATCATTTTTAAGTTCATGGAACTTACATTAATAAATGTATTTTTGTTACAAAATATATGGCAATTATTTGATAACCAATATTATTGACAACTCGCAACGAAGTTGTCGGAACTTTTGAATTTCAGATCTTTACCGATGTCTTTAATTTGCCGTGCTGCCATCGCACCAGTGTTTCGCAGTTTTGAAAAGCATTACGCTTTTTCATATCATTACTCATCATCACAGTCATCATGCTCTTCAAATATGACTCATTCAGGTACATTAGCACCTGCCCACGCCGCGAATCGTTGAGCTATCGGACACTATGCAACGAACCGGAACGAATCCGACGCCAACTATGTGATAAATTCATTATAGTATTTTGTATTGTTTTCAACGGTTCTGCCATGATTTTACGTTGAAAATATTCAAGGGCGCTAGTCTCTAAATACATAAATTACACCGCGGGAAAGCAATCATCAAGAGCCGGTGCCTTTTTCGCGCTGAAACATTGTTTATTATGCAGTAAAGAACAATGTATATTCTCAAATTAAATTGCTTTTCATTCGCTTTCACGTGATCTGATTTTGGATAGTATTTTATACCTTTCATGTAATTGGGTTAAGGCTGTAAAGTGAAATGAATCTCTTTCCGTTTCGATGAATTGATAATCTTTTAAACCAGATGTATCGTACTCTAAATAGCTCTAGTTAATTTCATGCGATTAGGATTTTTTATTCCACTTGTAAATGTTTCCTAGGGTACCAAACATTTTACCCACAACCACGTTTTACTGTTTAACACTCAATCCTTACAGGGCTTATTCCTCAGCGATATAATGTTATTCGTGTTTTAAATATCTGCCAAGAATGTTCAAGAATTTTTTTTTAATATTTAGTTTATGCATAATAGTTAGCCAATCTATTAAAATTGCCAATATTTTTATATCAACAGACATTGAATTAATGCCGTAAATAATTTGAATTCTCTGATATAAAAATATTTTTTCGTTTAACATGTTTTGTTAATATCATAACTATATTGAATAATAAATTATTGTGCAATTGCTCAACAACGCTTAATCATCCTTTACTGTTAAATGGGAATACTCTAAACTATATTGCTTTGATTTCAATTTGCCTTTAAATATTTAACTTATGTTTTTTGTTTTTAATTTATCATTTTTGTGTATAAGTATATGCGCAATAGGTTCAATCGATGAGGATGGCTTTATAAAAATGCTTCATTGTTATCCGCTTACATTAAATCATTTTAATTTATTTATTACCAAGCCACTGTAAAAACATATGGTGTATCTACAGAAACATCTCAAAATTCAAGGAATGCAAAAATCGTGGTTTAATTTAATGACTCCCCCAGGGGCAAACACGTGCTCTCCAAACACGGTAGCATTTATCTATCAGAATTTTGGTAGAACGATTCACCTAAGTGAGTGCTGTATACAAAAAAATCAAATCAATATCCAGTAGGTATGCAATACAAGTGCATACTCTGAAGTAAATATATTCACCTAGCATTCAGTTTCTATATATTTGATAAATTTATTAATTTTATTACTATAAATTCATTTTGCTCGACCCAATTTACACCTGACAAGGGTCGTAGAGGAACAACTTTACCTGGAATTTATATAAATCGGAGTTATATGATTAGAGATGACGTCAGTTATCCGAGCAAAAGTTAAAGTCTACCAATTTAAAGGTTGTTTAGCAAGCCTGTACCTACAAGGTTTAGGCATTTCGTTTATTACATATATTTACGTTATAACTTCATCCATTGAGGTTTTATTGATTATTAGGTTTGTGAGACTAGGTTCATTTATTTAAATATGTAAGCACGGGTTATGAAATATATATTTTACAGCCAAATTCTAAGTACAAGTTCTGTTTATACTTTTTTAGAGTGTCTTAAAATCTAAGGCTGCGAAATTGTTTAAAAACCTGACTCCGATTTTATTAATTTACATTCGACTGAATTCTGAATGTATTCGGAATCCTGTTGCCAGGCTTAATTTTTAATTTCCGGCCTTTAAACAGATATATTGTTCCATCAGAATTAAGATAAAACAATAATTTATGGAAAGGTTGCTGAACTCCAGATATTAGGTAACATTTTGAAATTTAATTTCAGTTTTCTAACAAAAAGTTGATATATAATATTATCTTCAATTGGCTTGTATTGTACTGGGCGTCTTCTTAGTGCTGTTGTAAAATCTATTGAAAATGCATTGAACTTTAAATATTATTAAAAGGTACATAAAATGTCAAGTATTGTTTCCCAGTACTTCTCCAATATCAAAATTCTGTTCAATGCCTGGCAGCTAGGCCCGGGAATATTATTTCAGGAACAAAAGGCACAGGAATCAATTACGTGACAAAACAAAAGGCTTCTACCAGATGAAAATATCAGAGATTATTTTACCCCTCTTCGAGTTTGAGCTCATGGGATTATAATGAAATAGATAAGGCTGGTTCTCGTAAACGTAAAAGAAAATTGAAGCCTTTTTTATAAATCTAATTTCACGCTCCGTGAACTGTACTTATTGATTTTCGTAGTTTATAACGTTAGGTCTAGGTTATGCTTATATTTTATAGGAATACTTTCTCGTAAGGTGTCCCAAATACATACCCTGGTAACATGTTTTATATATAAAAAAAACAAAATGGCGAAAATATTATTGAGGATTTCAACATAACGCGTTTAACGAAAACTTTTAGTATATAGAAACAAGATGTTTTTTTTTATAGAGAAAGGCTATGAGGCTAGAGTTACAAAAGCAATAATTGTAGCTCACTACGCACTGTTTTCAGGATCGAATAAAGCGGATGAACACAATGTAAACATGACAGACATCCATATTATTCAGGGATTTGAAGCCGTTCCCGCACTATAAAGTTGAACGAATGACCCAGAACATTACCACCCGGTTACGGCACGACTGTCATGTTATGCCATTTCAAAATTACAATTTTAATCTTATTTTAGAAAAAAAGTCATAAATATTTACTTTTAAAAACACTCAGCGCAAATATATTCATAATAAACATGGATATTGTTATACAATATTACGCCGATAGTCATTTGAAAATGTGTTAGATTCTCTTTGTATTTATAGAATTCTATGAAGTCGATAATCTCTAAGTACACAGCTTACAAGTCTATAGAAAGAACAAAATAAGTTGCAAATTTTTCGGGCAAAGACAATTAAATAAGTATTTTTTTATTGAAATTGCGTTTTCGTTGTTCGGAAGCGGTTTAGTTTTTGCAAATTGGATTCATATTTCAATGTAAAAATTTAATCTAGACTTTTTGACCACGTTATAGGCTTTTAGGGCTGCTCCCTATACACCACCACGGTGTCTGAGGCTATAAATCTGCCTAAAAAACGGGGAAAGCAATTTCCCCTCACTGCTGCTTCGGTTGAGGGAAACGCCACGAGTGAAAATGTAATTCCATAATGCTTTCGGCACCCTCCAGCAAATTCTACCAAGATTCCATCATATTCGCATCCTAGCTAAAAGTGTGGATTCAAAGAAAGTGTAACAGCATCAAAAAGTGTTTTAAAAATTATCAAAACGGATTTATTGGCTATATGACTATATGCACTATGCTATATGATAACATTGTATTTATATCATTAACATCCTGATTTTTGCATCATACAATATATTACTTAATTAATATATGGGTGCATGATGGAACTTTTATATAACGCTTTGAAAGATTATAAAAAATATTTTATATATACTACTGTGAAAATGTTTGTAACACTATCAATGGTTGTATTCTAAATAACGAAATAATATGATAGATTTAATAATATAAGAGAAGTAAATTTCTCGTATTATTTATGACAGAATAGTCCAGGAAGTTTAATTTGACATGAAATTTAGCCGCAGCTTCATTAAAATCTTCTTGAAATATAATATTGCCAATCGACGTTTCGATGTCTTTTATTGCATCTTTTATCATAAAAATACATGTCGTGTAGCAATAATTATTATAATATGACCCATTTCGTTGGATTGTATTCAATTGAGATTCTTGCGATAATTAATTATAGCAATCTCACCTGAATTTTTGCTTTATCGCATCTGTCTTAATTACCTCGTTGAATTAAATACGTCGCTTCACAGTACAATGACTTTTACTGAGGAAACCGTGAGAACGATGCGTCGGGTAATATGTCGATGATTTTTCCGTACCGTTTGATACGTAATTCATGAAACATCATATGAATATCTTATATGTTAAACCCAAGAGAAAAACAAAATTACTTAAGTCAATTCTTAGTGGCATTATATTTTAAAAATAAAAAATAAGCATGTAAAGTTTTTAAATCGTTTAATCTATGAAAAAGTCTGTGTGCTTATTCTATCATTTTTATAAGTAGCTACTAAATTCAACACAATACAATAGGTAATTTTCTTGATACAATTATAGCTGTTATTAATATCGTGTATAAAAAAATACGATTCTTAGTTTTCTGTCACTTAATATATTATCACCGTTGCTTTTATCACAATAACTGCAGTTATAATTCATAAGATGGCATACTTTATAATCCAAGAACATGCTACATTCAAAGGTGAAAAAAAAAATATAAAGCAACGTTAGTAAAAAAAATACTAAACAAACAAACTGTTGCTTCTTTAAGCCATATTTATAATATATTATGCACGTCACCAGAAATACTTTTATAAATTTCTTAGTTTGTTGTGCTGTCCGATAGAGTGATACCATATTAATGGTACACAGTTTTCATACAATCACAGAAATCCATAAAATGATTTAAAAATTAATTTATAAATTTCTGTTCGAAGGCATGGGTGACTGCTATCTAATCTTTCCTCTCAGCCATTCGATCCAGGGCGTAGCGAGAGCAATTGACTAACCACTAGTACTGTACTTAACCTATTATGTTATCTCTACTCGGCATGGTTAAAAAACCCAAATTTTCAATTAATCTGTTTTATTTTTTGTAATCGCAAGTGTCTTTAAATATACGCAACCAGGTACGCCATTCGCGAGATTTATAAGACATAGGTATTTATACTTAGTCGTTTTATATGTTAGATACGCTAGTTGGTAACAAAGATACTTCAATCGGTATGTTATATATCATAATATCTTACTCAATTCGGTATCCTAGTCTAACTACGTGACTTATAATATAAACTTGTTATTGATATGCCTTTGTAAATCTATTTTCACTTAAATTTAATTAATAATATAATAATAAACATATGGATGTCAATATATCGTGTTACCACGCACTTTCAAATACAATTTCGTTTGAGATCCTTTTTTCTTAGAATATAGTCCATTACGCAGGCGTTATAAAGATTTTAATAAATTTTTATTTTTACCACTCACCCCGCCCCACCCACTACGATTTTTTTGAGTATTCACATTTACACGCATAGTAAATAATTTTAGAGTTTAGAAAGTGTCCTACCACTCCTACCTGATTATTATGATATCATTCTTGTTAAAGTGTTATTCTAACTAACACTGTCCGAACTCCGAACGCATAATTGTATGTCAAATTTTATTTATATTCCTTCACTTTCTTTAGAGTACCTTACCTTATCGAGTGAATAGATGTAAAATTAATAGTTTGTGTTAAAATATTAAAAAAAATCGTTTGTCCATAATCAGGCATTTTCTAGAAAATTATGATAGTCTGATCGGATAACTAATGTTTTAATTATATATTATGATTTTACGACGTATTTTTCTTGTAAAAACTTTTTTATGAGAGACAAATTTATGAGAAAATTTTGAAAAATTAGTAGCCAATTTGTAATAATCAAATATTTATAATGTTATAAATTTATTCAAAAATTCGTTAATAATTAAATAGAATCAGTCCTTATATGTAAATCTAACGATATATCGCTAATACTTAATGATCCTTACATGTAATTTTAATAATATTCAATGTAAATTAGTAGAGAAATTCAATAATAACCTCTTATCGTTAATATACAGCTTCTTGATATCTTGAGATTATTTCATCAACAATTATACTAATTAATTTAGAAATAGCCTATTAATTGTTCAGCCAATATGGCTATACTTTGAATAGTTACTTTGTTTATTCGACTTGTGTGCTACATTCCTTTAATACCCAGACGTTGAATAATGTAAATTTGACCCAGACGACTTCAGCATCCATTATATTTTTATCCAACACTGACGTTATCCGAACAATAATGAATTCACGTTCCAGTATTAGGACACATTTATACACTGCAGTAATAAATTATTCTGCAATATATTTTCGGCATGATTTATAAATATAACGTGACATTTCAAAGTCTTACAATTATTGGCATACAGACAATTTTAAACGTAGATATAACTTTTGTGTGTAACGAAATATTCCAACATGGTCGTATATTCAATACCATTATGATAAATGTATTATTATTATTAATAAAGCAATTATTCAGCTCGCATTATTTTCATTACATTATGAATTTTCAGGTAAAATAATTGTTCAAAAACCTATTGTTGATGTAAATTCTTAGACATTTATTTCGTGGGAATATGCGAGATTTGTTTCGACCCCTTACAGTCAAGCGCAATATTATTATAGATTTCACAGCCTATTTCCATATGCGTTCATTAAAGTCGGATTTAAGTCAATGTAACATTTTCACACATCACTGTTACTTTGCAGGGCTGTAGAGTTGCATACACGCCTATATACTGCGATTCCGATTTTAGCGATCAAAATGATTTTCTTTCCCATACGTGATCCCAATACTAATTTACATTAACGAGAGAAGCGCATTTCGCGAATGTAACGAAAATAGTTTTGGCGTTTATTTTTCTGCAGCATTTTCTCTCGTCTACAACAAAATAAAACTATCCGGATCTGAACACATAGCGACTGTTTTTTGATTTCCCCCGGTGCTAAGGAACGAAACTTCTAGCGGCTAGCTTAGGTTTTAGCTACCCAGCCTTCTAAGTTATGCGAGGAATGTTCAGATTGTGGCCTCAGAGTTGACTAACTAATTTAATTCATGCTGCATCCCGTAGGCGTCGCATACCTTCTCACTGGGATGTACCTACCTGCTAACAAACCCAGAGCTATTTGATAGTTGAAAATGTTTACATTTACAATCTATAGTTCGCATTCATAATAATAATATTTCTTGAATAAAAAGAAATATCTTATACCAAATAGAAAGACTGCTACTTTTTTTAATTTATCATTCCTTTGAGGTAATTTCCAATTATGTAAGACGATATCATATAGATGTAGAACAATATAATTACATGCATGAAAATAGTTCTCTGAAGGTTTCACTCACTAAATACAAAAGCAATATTGTATTTCTTTCCCCAAAGTAACCCCCGAGTCCACTTAGAATATAAAATAAGTTTTTGCTTGCGTTAAGTATCGTCGCAATCATAAAAATACTGTTTTTCGAGATTAATAAATGTCAGTGATATCTATTTCTAAAAAATATAGATATTATAAAACCGTTGTTAATATATGATTCTTATATTTTAGTTTAAAAAAATATATATTTCAATTATTTACTGTAAAATCTTTGTAATAAATAACAGTGTATACCTATAATTGCTATTCATAAATTAGTATACTTAAATGTTCTACGCTTCTGTTTAATCTACATAAATTTAAATATGTATCTATATTTTGAAAGTATGAATGATTGTTTTGTAATTTATATTTTCATTTTCTCTTCGTAATTCCTACGAAAGCACCTATATTTAATGATGTTAGTACAGAACTCTCAACAAGTAGATATTGATCTATTCATTCGAATATCTTTTCCATTTCCAGCTCATAAATTCCCGTTAATCGCCGTAAAACGCTTCACGTAATAAAATTTTGTTTATTGATGCCCTTCTATAAATAATTAATTCTGGTGTTGTTATTCCACATTTCCCCCAAATTGCCGTTTTGCCTATGATTTGGTGGCGGCGCTTAAGGCTCTAAATGCCTACATTCTAATATGACATTCTTCACAGATGAGCAACGCGTAATTACGAAAGATCCATAATTTATTTTATCACGTCAGACATCTGGTTATGTCTATAAATTATGTGTTTTGCAACAAAATTGAAGTCAAACGTCGTACAGGTTTTTGTAGTGAATTCAAATATAACTTTAATCTGATAATTTAAATCACACTCTGGTCGTCTTAAATTTGTATGATACAATCTACCCTACATTATATTTATGTAGCTACGATAAGTTCTTGGTGATTTTAATGACCGTGAATCAGTTCAATAGAAGAGTATCGCAGGAATATACATAATTGCTTTTTATATTTTCGTAAAAGTGAATTTTGAACGGTTTTTTGTGTATTTTGTTATTGCCAAAAACATGCCGCCGAACAATTAGAATAAATTTCATACAAATAAAAATATTCCCCTGGGTTATTACAGTCAGTTAACATGGCAAGTATTGTTTTGAGTTCATCAAAATTTCCTTCGTGTTTTTACACATCGTAGAAATTTATTAATGTACCTTCTTTCAACAACATTTAAACTCATCATGCGATAGTAAAAGTGCTATCTATGTCTAATGATAATTTGATTTTTAGGAGAAAGTATCACAATTACGACACTTAATTTTGGTTAAGTATACCATCATGAAATAGAAGATTGCGTGTTTCTGAAATATCTCACGATTGTTATCATAAATAAGAATAGTCAACAAATCAAACTGTGTAAAATAATGTAACTCTTTCGCTTAGTGTATTCCTTATACAATAAACTGCGAATTTGATCGAAGAATATTCTGTATTTTCCTTCTTTCTTACTATCTAATATTTTCTGTATATTTTGCGAAGTCATTTTGAAATTAAATTCTTTGAATTCGAAAAAATGCTAGTCATGCGAATTTGATATGCCGGCGAGGCAAGGTAAGTTCATTTTTCATTGTTGGAAAAGATTATTTACCAGAGATTAATTTAAAGGTAACTTTTTCTTTTCTAATAAATATTTATTTAAGTGACTAAATCTTATATCGTATATCTAAAGACATCTGTTTTCCACGGCACCAAGAAATCAAAAAACCCGATCTATATAAAAACTGTTTTCTCGCATATCAAAAAATATTTTATGACCATCAAGTCAGAAATATATCTTATTGGAAATCAAAAGAAAAGTGAATCTAACTACATACATTGTTACATATAATAAATAGATTGATGCTTTTGGTAATTCCGTCATCGATATTTTTTTTTATAAATTTATCGTATTTCTTTGAAAAACAAAGAGTACAATTTGTATATGGGGATAATCTGCAAAAAAAAAATACTGCATTGCGATAAAATGCTCGAGATTACATTCGAATATAATTCATATTAAATTGTAATCTATAGTCAGCACACCACATAGAAATATATTTTTTTAAACTAATCCTTGCATAAAAGAACTATGGTTTTATAAAATCAGTAGCACAATAATTTCATTTACTCTACCGTCTGAAATTCCTACGCAAAGTTTTATTTTGTCATAAAGTAAATTATAATGTATTAATTTATTTGTTTAAAAATACACTAGCTTTGTATCGAATTAATTCATGTTTTACAATAAATATGTTATATCGTATAGACTAGCTACATAACAAGTGTACATCATAACCCTCTTGAAAACGAGCTGGCATTAGTCTGTCAGCCAAGAAGGTGAAAGATATTGTGCGGCGATTGTGATTATAGGGCGGCTTTCTTGTTTCGGCCACGGAAAGCCGACTGGCCCCAGGAATAAGTTGATGACCGAGAGTGGCGAGTTCCGCAAACAGTTCACCGCTGAAAAACAAGTCAAAATTAAATTAATTATTACCATGCAACATCATGCCAATACACCAACGACTAAATCCAACCGGTTGGAATAAGAGGCAGCCAGTATTCAGGCCATTCTGGGCATCCGAAGAGCATGCCCAAGCAAGCTCTGTTACGATTTTTTTTAAATTTTTGGATTCTAGAAGGTGCCACTTATTCCGCTCTCTTGCAATATCTTGTAATACAAATAGTAAATTAATATTTCAACGTTATTTTCACCTATTCACAATAATAAAGACTTACTATAGTAACTAGGCAGGTATCGTGATTCGTTTCAGTTCATAAATTTAACGCATATTTTATAACGTAATGATTTCTAATCACATCCATTCGTGTGTATCGGAAATGTTATCGTTATAACATATACATGGAAGTATTTAATCAAAAACGAATAACGTTAAAAAATCGTTTATAAAACCAGTCGATAGTTCATAAAGTTAACACATATTTTATAACGTAATGATTTCTAATCACATACCACGTATCGGAAATGTTATATATATATATAATATTTATCAAAAACGAATAACGTAAAAAATCGTTATAAAACCAGTCGATAATGAGATAAAATCAATTTTTGATCTAATGATCTCATAATTTCATAAAGGTAACACTATTATTTTACTATCTTCTATAAAATTGATAATGTTTCAATTTGACCGAATTGCTGGCATCTAGTACAATCCTCTTGGACCACCACTATAGGCGCCACGCTCGTTAGGATTTCTTATTATTGAGTCACTGTTTTGGTATAAAAAAATCAAGTAATCTACTGATATAATTATTTAAGAATCATCATCTTCTTTGTTTCAATGCGTGTGGGAGCAAGCATATATAGTTAATGTTACAAATAATTGATTTTCTTTACATAGCATAAATTCTAATTCAACGGTATTGTACGAATACCTTAATTATATAGGAAATTGGTCCTGTAGCTGAGTCACTGGTCAACGCTCCTAGGCGTTAGTGTAATTCGATTGCATTTACACGGATTCAAATTCCCTCATAAAATCGACACCATAAATTGCTTTTTCAATCGATTTCTGGTTTTGTATTGAAAAGCATTGATGTCTACATGATACCCGGGAATAAATTATCAGATTTAATTTTGATTTCTTTTTCGTGATTGTTACGATTTTTTATGTTATTACTTAAAGATTCTTCATGAGAAATGTGTCGAGATATTTTTGTTCATCGTTGACTCACTGCTCAATTACTTTGGCTCATACATTTGATGTGCCATTTAAATCATTCGTTCAATTAACTCCACGTCATTTATTTAGATCAACCGTAAATGTCAGTATTCTTATTTAAATGAACACGTACATCTGAAAGGAATATTTTTCAGAATATGACAATGAAATTATTTAAAATGCTAAAACGATAAATGGTAAAACGATATTAAAAAAAATAACGACTGTCTAATCGTCATAAAAGATTACAATACATAATAATAAAATCATTCATAATTATGATTTTGATTAGTTATCTACGTTTTCATGTATTTATATAATTTAATTATGCGTTCACAGAACATCTATACAATTCACATCTAAAGCATTTTTTTTAAATAGCTTAGTTTATATCGAAGTAACTTATACAAACTATTTATAACACCTCTGCATATTGAGTTGCTGTACTATATATACACGTAAGGCAGAAAAACCGCTGACCAATTTCTACTAAATCAAAGGGTAAATTTACTCACCAGCGCCTACAATGTTGATAAACCCTAATCCAAATGTATAATTACAAGAATTGCTTCATTGCTTTGTTTGAATTTGTTGTTCTGTGGTTTAAATAAACGTAGGAATGTAGACAATGAATGTAGTTACAAACCAATGTCGTAGTAACGACTTGATCTAATCGTGTGAAATACAAAGTTTCAAAACATTTTGTTTGATTTAAAGGTGTAAAGCTTCAACAAATATTTTTTTTCCAAAGTATCTTTTCTCATTGTTTACTTTGGGTTTATTCAAAAATATTAAATATTTTACAAACTGAAACACACCCATCTATGTAATTTGTTTTACTTACAATAACGAAACAATTTCCAAGCCAAAAATTATATCATGATTACTTATGTAACATTAATTTGCTTAATTGACAATATTTGATCAGGCGATAAGTCAATTTCCAACTACCAAATTAGTCACTTAATCTGATATAAAGATTAATTTACAACATTCAAATTTATCCCACGTTTTTAAACTCAAAAGAGTAATTATTGATTGTTTGAATATTGTTCTATGTAATGAATAAAAGAAAAAACATTTTTATTTAAAGGCAAATGTATTGTGGAAGTAATTAATATAATATTTTTTGACACATTTATAAGACTACCACAAATATGTGTAGGTGCTTACACTTATAATTAATTTATAGCTCAAAATTTATAGCGTGTAAAATAATTAGAATTGTAGATTAGATGATATAATTCGTACTAATTACAATAATGACAGATCGTTGGTAAAATATATTACATTGATTTGTAATGTTAGTTTATGCCCAGTGCCGTATATAGTCTTAACCTTCGCTGAGGTTATACTGTAATGCACTCATTTTGCGATATCTTATAGCCATATATTTATATCATATAACACATTCCCGTATTGTACTGAAAATACCATAAATGATAATTATCATTATAACGTACTTACCAAAAGAAGGATTTTTTAATAAATATGTTGATATAACCAAAGACTTACACCATTGATTGTATCACATTCAGCTGGAGACTACTGATGACTTATCCTGAATTTATCGATTCTTACATGAATTTTAATAATCGTAATATATATTTATGTATGTTTTATTACTATTTATGTATATATTCATTGTATAAACAATTAATTAATTTAGTCAAATATTCCAATAACAATTACATCTTCCCAATATAGTAAATCATCATAGAATACTTTTATTATAAATCACTAAAGATGAATTCAACATATATGCCAACTCTATTGAAGAGGAAACCCGTCGTTCTATCACAAGTATCGCAATAAATCAATAGTATTTTTGCATAATCACTCGTGAAAAAATCACCCAGTTTACAGAATATATATAAAAAATGAATAATCGATATTATCTAAACTAAAGCACTTTACTTTTAAGGTGTTAACTGTCAATTCTTGGTGGAAAGACATTATATTTAAAAAAATATAAAGCACTTCAGTTATTCTATACATCCATATATCCATTACAACGCTGAATACATACAATTAATATAATGAAATTGTATCGAGGAGTATCATATTCATTGACTGCAAATAACAATTTACATATTGTGTACGACAACAACAAAAAACTTTACATTTCAAGCAACAAATTTCTCATAAAAATACTCGTAGGTGTCCTTAACCTTTGAAGATTGGATAGCTCACCTGTTATTTTAGTCGCATTCTTTTCATTTCACAAACACACAAATTCGTTCAACCGGCCATGACATTTGCCAACAATCAAAATAATATTAGAAAATAATAAGTACCTAACTTACCATCTCATAATATGATTATAATGACTATTTTTCTACTGCTTGAATTGTTTTCTAACAATATTTAAGTATATTCAATAAGACAAACAAATATTATATTTAACTCTTTATTTTTTAAATTTAATTTAACTTGTGAAAATATACTCACCCACTTTATTATATTATTAAAATCAAGTCGTGTTTTACCAGACCTCTAAATTCAACCGTTTTGTGTTATTATTCACTTGAATAGTATTGACTGCCAATTGTTGGTGGAAAGAGATACAGTTAAACGTCCGTCATTTCTATAAATAACTAAGAGTCATCAAAAATCTATCGACTCCTATTCCATCTATTCCTTACACCCCGAAGTGAAAAATATCTGCACTCAACTCACTTATCTTTATTATAAACGTCATTTGAAGAGGGAGATATATAGAAGATCGCATAGCGCAGCGTATGGTGAGCCACGTTTATAGACGTGTGCGACTGTGTTGCTACCTAAAGCGAATCATCGGAGCGAACATCCGAGCTATCACACACTTAAATACGCAGCACAGGCCTTTTTTAATAATTTCTATCAAATATCTGTTCAAATTGGTGTTCAAAATAAATTATCGAATAAAACAGAAATAATAACACAAAAACATGATCCGACTTCACAGACCTGTCAATTAATTTAAAAATCATAAATCAATTGTGTTATTTTTATATCTTACGGTTAATCAAATATATGTTCTATAACTGGCCAATGTGAAGTTGTGGTTTGGGAACGGCTTTGTATTCTGTATATAAGTCGAAAATCTGCGAGTCTTATGTCTATGACATTGTGGTACTCTAAAATATACTTCCAAATTATTAGTTTATAATTAGTGTTATTATTTTTACATTCAGACTTCATTTTAATATCGGAATATTTTTTTAATATGTACTGATTTCATTAGGAGTGTATTATTATCAAATTAGTCTTTATTTTTGTCAATTACTGTTAATTTTTTTTTACATTTTACCCTCTTTAATATCGCGATTGTTTGTGAACACAATTTAACATTATTGTTAATACACAGTGTTGTCTTGTTTTCTCCAATCCCCACACTGGAAATGTTTCTTGTGTAGCAAGGATACATAATTATTATTATTGTAAAGTCATCAGTATGCCGTGCGTAACCATTTGACTTTCCAAATGACCGTATTCTGTTGGCGTTTTGCTTCACCTTTCCTCAAAAATGTCAATGGCTCGAAAGGCAATTAGGTTATCCGCTAAACATGACATTTTTAGCGATGGCTTATTTGTAACACAAATGAATAGGGTATTCATTAACAAAATAACGCTGACACTCAATTTAAAAGATAAACAGTACGCCTTTACGTAACAAATCGCGGTATTCGTGACGATTCTAAGAACTAATAGGTTGAAAATATAAACATAATTACCAACAGTACTACGCACTTCTTTTCTGAATTCATACGACGAAGATATTTTAAAATTATTTACGTATGCAATAAAATAAATAATTTACATCAAAATACAAAATAAAGATGTTCTAATTATCTAATTCACGGTTAATCTTTTGTTATAAAATGCAAGAGTAAAGCTAGTCTGATTCTGTCAATCCTCGACACTTTGACACTTATTCGTGTGTCATTTATTCTCGCTAGAAAGAGGATTTCGAGTGACTGATTTGCAAGCAGATAAGATACTCTGTTGACTATACATTGACATCGATGACGGTAAATATATTCAAATCTTTTTAAAATTATTCTTGATTTCCTCAACTGAGAACTGTACCTACACGTTGCACGTTCACGTATCAATCGAATGGTTTATGATCAATTCGAAGAATTTCCCAAGGGCACACGACGAAATTTCTAGCATATTCAATGTGACATGAATTTAAAAGAAAATCGACTATTCTTTAAATTACATTCTTACTGATTTATTATTATATAATTGACGCTGTTTCCTAGTGCATGTTTTATTTCGTTTTCGAAACAGAAGCTAGTAGAAAGTTTAACAAAATTATTATGATTTATGACGTCATTTGGGCGATACACCCTTCCACAATATTTTTAATGATTAATGACAACTTTTTTTCGACAAAATTTCACCTGCTTGGTATCTGCATTCCATTCCCTTCTCTACTATTCACTACAAATCATCTTAAGCCTCGGTGAGTATATCCTTTGAATTTTTCTTGTACCCTTACTCTTGCCTCTCACACAACCTGCAGGTGACCTCAAGGTAACCAAACATTTCAACTTTATTAACGTAGTCATTGTACGTAATGATGTATACATAGCATTATAAATTCCATTGTTTTCTTTCATTAATTCCGTGAGTAAAAGGTTGCTCCTGAGTTTGTCTGTTCATTGTAGACATGTGTACAACGTGTTGTAGATTTATGTCATTACTTTTTATTAGAAATTACTAAAAATGACTATAATTGTTTAAAGTATACGTCTGCAATGTCTGCATGCTTTATTTGTAATGTATAACTCAGTGCCACTCTTATTAATACCGAGTTCATTTGTTAAAAGTCCATAGATGTAATACATTTATTTATATAGAACTATTATAAGATATTTATGATGGAAACAGCATAGACCTCGTGCTTTATATTCAGCTGCAAATCACTTTAATATGTTTCGTTTTCGTGAATAAAATGTATTACTTTAAAATTTGGAATCTTGCAGTAGGTATATTGCATTTGTGCTTCTAAATCGTTATTAATGATTTAGTTAATTAAATAGTTCAATATAAATTTTATATCCACTGTTTTTACTTTGTAATTCAATGGTTGTTGATTTATAAAACCACGATTCTATATATAATTGGCACTGACCGTTCACAGAATACATAGATGCAACCACGCATAAAGAATAAAATTGTAAGCAGATGTTTTTAAAAGCATACAAAAAAAACGTTAACGATTAATCTTTAGGCCAGGTAAAAAGTACCCGGGAGCAGAGATTTTCTATTTATTTCCATTCGTTTTTTTATTTCATTTTTTGAGTTCCCAACATCTCTTTGTGCTCTGTCGTGAATTATAGCAGTGAACGGTCAGTTGTTTTTTTATCTATCGATAAAAAACTATTAATTCAATGCCTTCTTTTGGCTCTACCGAAACTCTTAGCGATCATATATTCATTTCCATAATAATGATTTCATTTTTTATTATATTGATGTCCTAAATGTTATACTTATGATATTGAAGATAAAGTTGAAACTTATCTAACTAGATAATATTTTTGTTTTATTATCAAAGAACTTGAGGCAATATTTATTGCTGTATGATTTATTCTTACATGGAAGAAGAAAATTGATTGCATATTTAAATACATCCGCCATTTTAAATTAGCCAGCTATGTAGGTATGCACCTGCATAATATGTCACGTGTTACTTGGAGTGGGTGGTCTATAATCGTAGAAGGTAAAAACCAACTAGCATTTTTATTAAAAATTTGAACTCAATTTAAGTTACAGTAGGAAACTTTCACCCAACCGGTTTCTATGTCAACTATTTTTTCCGCAGAATATTCGGATATCCTTTGAATTGACTATGCAAATTTTATTTTAAATGATCAATACTGGAAAGTTTTTGTGCATGTTTCAAATATTAGGTGTAAACTGTATCTATTTTTTAACTCATATCAAAAGGACAGATTAGGAATAATGAAAACAAAACAATAAATTTAATATCCTAAGTATATTGTTAACCATTTCCACTCCTATTCGATCATATTTTATCTAAAGAATACCGGTCGTAGCTAATCGTTCTTTCTACGGCTTGTTTTCAGAATCATATTGAAAGAGGAAAAGTTTGGTAATAAATGAAAATCAGAAAAAAATCATGCCCTCGAAATTGGGGCATCCAGTCCTGAAACCCTTTATGATCTCGGGATTTCGGGATTTAGAATTTGTCAATTCCGGGAATGGTCATTAAGTGTAATTTCATGGGTTGTACGTTAAAATTTAATTTGTGTCCATTATTGCTTTAATTGGAATGTGTTTAAATTTGTTTTGGGCATTTTTTGGCATGGTTTTTTAAAGATTTCGAATCACACCAGGCAAAAAAAGAAGCGAAAATCAAAATAGTTTTATATTTTATTTTATTTATTAAATTATTAATATGGGTTTTACCAGATGCTATCAAAAAGAGGACATGCCCTTCAATTGTCCTCCATCCATTTAAGAAGTTGTGCTAATTTGTCCTCCATTTGAAATTACTGAATATCAATCAAATTGCTTAATAACAATTAAGTCAAATAGACAACCTTGGGATTATGGGATTGAATAATAGACAATCCCAGGATTGGATGCTCTTCTCGGAATCGATTAAAAAATATGTAGATTTACCCTGGACGCGCAACCGCGTTAACACTCGGCTTCGGTACTAACATTATTATTTACTAGCCTTAATTGAAATTAAATCCGTTTTCATTATTAATCTTTTTTATCTCATTTTCAAATATCCTGTAAACAAGTAAAGGAAGCAGTCTCTAGGTTTTTTGAATTTTTTTTTTCTCAATGGCATTTCCATTATTTACGAAGTTAAATTTAATTAATGATAAGATTATCGGGAAAGTTTATTGCTAGTATTTGTTGGGCTTATAATCTACAATGTGGTTTTTAAGCTACACGAAGCTTCTTACACAGTCGGCTGGCTTTGAAAATCATATCTCTTTTTAAGGTTGGGAAAAATCAACATTTTTTGACTGGATAATGATCCAATTAGTCCGAGACCCTATCGGCCCTTTCTTGCGTAACATGGTCTTCACAAACTCCGCCCAAAAAAGTGTTTTTTAAATTTATTAAGGTGATGAAGACACCGTGTGTGAAAGCTTCCGTTATTTTTGCTTTACAACTCCATCATTTTTATTTGTTTATGAACTGGAAGTTTTAGCGAGTAAAACTTGTGAATCGATGAAGAATAATAACTACATAATATTTAAAAATAAATAATAAGTATGACATTTAATTATGAAATAAAATCTGTTGCCTTGTTACTCATTTATCTTGTATTTTGTTTTAGTTTTCCAATATTGCGTATAACTTACAACTATCAATATGTGCAAAATAATAATAGTTACAGAATGTGTTTATAAATTGGTAGGATTATCTTCTCAATATAATGTATACTAATATGAAAAGAGAGTCGTATTTATAGCAGGTTAAACTATCATTCCATATTACACCATAGCAGCCTCTTTCAATTAGTAATTAGTAATAATGAATGTAATAATTGGGTTATCTATTTTTTTATATATATATATTTTTATTTATATGTAATAATATCACAGCTTAGGTAATCTAATCACTCGGACTAGTAGGTATTCATTATCTCTTAGACCAGTGCTTCCCAATCTCTGGGTCGCAAAATGTTCCAGTAGAGCTACAAGTTAAGACATCGACTGAGGGTGCTTGATGGAATTTCAATATCAAATTCGGATTATTGAGAGTTTGTACACTCCCAGTTCCGAGTCCATTCGTGTGCTAGAATGCCTGAAGATGCCGAAAGGCGAAACCCGGGTCGTTAGTGACAAAATCTCAATAATCCAAATTAGAGCTACAAGTATTTAATTATGCATTTTTTCCTTTTTGATATGTAATTATTATTTACATAATAATACATTACTCGTGATTTTACTAAAATTTTGTCTTTGAGCCGACTGTAGACTTCAGGTGTATTCGTATGTATATCATATATTACGTCAAATAAAGCTTTTGATAAATAAATTAATTTAATGGGGCAGTGGTTTATTTTGTGTAAATTTTATGGGCCGTGGAATGACAACGTTTGAGAAGCACTATCTTAGGAGACAATGTAATTTATTACTTATTCTCCAGACGTACTGTGTGTGGCCAGGCGGAAGGATGTGTGAGAAAAAGTTCCAGGCCGAACCCTTCATTTCATTTTTATCACGGTCAATAAAGCGACATGATCACAGTATATCATTATCTAGTAAATTTCCACACTTTACAGTGGCTCATAAATATAACACACCAAGTAATAGTGCTGTAAAGAAAAGCTATCAACATCGTTAGTTATAAAGAGATTAATAATTATCCGTATTGGCCGTATGAAAATAAATTTGAAAAATGATATTTTCGCATTAATCGTTGAAAGCGGTCACGGTAAAATTGTGCATTATACGAAATAATTTCATTTAGTATACAATAATACATTCTAAGAACATACTGTTACCTCCTTAATCCTTAAATTAACTTAAACAGAGGCGGAAATTATAAGGGACAATGACAAGACACACGAAACTGGGACAAAACATTTATAAAATGCCTAAATTGACGAATGTTAATTGCATTGTTTTTAAATTCTACGTTATAATAACAACGGCAGACAAAAAATATTATTTGAAGGTGAAATTGTGGTCTATTGAACAATTATGACAAACTCAAGGTCACTCGGAATAAACTCATTAACTCATTATGAACAATAAAGTTCATTTTTTCGACTTCAAGTAGTTACACAGTAATAGAATACATATGTTTCATTTAACTTGGCCTGTATTTATTGGGTCAGTAATTAATTCGATAAATGGTCAGTAATTTATATAAAATGGTCAGTTATTAAATTAACCCTAATTTATTATTTTAATTTTTTTACTTAGTTAACCTAACCTAACCTTCCTTTAAATATTTACTAACCATTTTTATTTTTTTACTGACCGTTTTATGCCTTTGTTACTGACCGTTAATTGAATTAGATACTGACCAAATAATTAATTGCCTATGTTATGTGGATCACATCCCTTAGGTTTGTTTTGTAAGGTATGAGGGAAAATCACCTTTTCGCACCTACTGCTTTCTAAAGCGCAAAACAAACTCCAGCTGTAAGGTGACAACTGGCAGGTAATTTATTTGTTCGCCTTCAGACTGGTGGAACATTCAACATTTTCGGTATCCATAAATTTTATTTTTATGACAAGACGGGTTCGCTCACCTGCGTAAAATTCAAAATAAATAACCGCATATCACTTTGCGAATTTGTCATATCGCTCACAATGATTTTTTCAAAAAAGTAAAAAAAATAAATTTACTGTTTAAAATATAAGATTTTTCAACACTACGAAATTAAAATCAGATATCTATTTATAAAAATATTAAATAAATCCTTCAAAGTGATGTGAACATCTATTCTACGTGAAAAGCATTTATTGCTACATATGAAATCATACATAGTATCATCACATAGGTAAATAGTGCGGAATTTGAAACTTGAAAAAAATGTATTTAATCCAATATAGATAGGTATATTATCTATTATTATTTGAAATTTCTTCCCATCTTCCCGTTAAATTTTATATTCCTTAGGATAGAATTACCTCGGTTCTGAGTTGACGAATAAATAACCTATCGGGCATATTTTGGATTTAACCGTTTCTCATAAATACGTTTTTTATAGATAGCGTAAAATCGGATGTGTCATGAATTTCCATTAAAACGGCATTTGAAATTTTTAGAGAGCCCTTATTGTCCGATATGAGGGCTACAGAATGTTTATGATTTCCGTTTAGTGGGATATATAAGAAAGTTTTCATTACGAGCATATGCACAATAAATTAAACCATCACGAAGGAATTGTAATGTCAAATAGTCTATCGACTAAAGCAGTGGATTGAAGTAAAACGCCAGCTCTCTTATCAGCCAGACCTCGTAAGACCCTCCAAAAACTTTGCCAGCTTAAGTGATAGGTAAGTAAAGACGTGATGCGTCCAACTTTTCTTTACATGGTACCATCATATTTTTATTTTGAAAATTCAGCCGAAAACTTTATTTTTACGATTTCTCGTAAACTTACACCTCTAGCAAGAATGTGTGTATATTTTACTTAAAATCATCATTTCTTTAATCGCGTAACAAAATTGATCCAAAACTTTTGAGAATATATTTTCTACGAATATGCAAAATTTGAAATAACTATTATTACTTTTGTAAAATAAAGTAATCTAGTTTCAAAGCTAAGCATTAAAATGCGTGTTTACGTCATTACGTTCAGATTACCAGATCTGAGCATTTTTTTCTATAGAGAGTTGCAAATTCTCGTGCATAAATAAGATAGCGTGAGAGATATTTTTAAATATGACCCATTTCATTGCATAAAACTTTATATCTCATTATAACTATTTGCAATAATACTCGACATTGAATTGCTAATAGGAGGTATTACGCTTTTTTATTTATTCCTTCTAAAAGATAAGTGATTGGGTTCATTTCATTTACTATTCTATTCATTTTCTGTATTACTTTTTAATTTTTATAACATAGTAAAGCCAAAATATTATGATAATTGTGTTATAAGAATTGTGTCTTGCTAATTAAAAAAAAACATTCAATCAAGATGGTTTGTAAAGGTAGCTACTATTTATTTAACATTCGACTAATTTTAATGAACATAAGTCATGCAAAACGTCAAAACAATAGTGTTGAATGATACGCACTGATGGTTCAGTTTGAATTCAACGCTATATTTCAATTTACAATTTAGAGGAAAAAGTGTCTAACGAAAACGAAGTTTTTTCCAATTTTTTGGTTGAACGCGAAAATTGTATTTTCAATTACAACATAGCAAGAACTGTAATGTTTATAATCATCAGGTGGGTTCGGTGTTGTATAGTTTTGATTAAAAATAAAATACTACACTTTCCACGTCTACTTAAAAACGGAATAATGTTTAAAGTGATACGTATATTTACATCGTATACCATATGCTGCCTTCCAGGTATTGAGTATCAAATGACACAGCAGTCATCTTGACATGCCACATCAAACTGTTAAAGTAACACTTATGGATTATGCATAGGCATTTTTTTCGAACAACAACATAAATTACTGCCACCATATTATTTCTAATTAAAGACGAGCAAGTATCCATCTAAAATTTCAGTATCGGAGTTTTAATAATATATTTCTTAACTCAATACTTATTAGTCTCTTATTTTTAAGCAATGGTCACCTCACTGCTACCTACTAAATATTGAAAAAAAAAATACTACGCAAGTTTTGGTCCTTATCCATTTACAAATCTGCACTTTACTAGGTGATAGAAGCCAAATATTTCAATTATAAAAAACGAAGTGACATGAAAGAGAACAATTTATTCTCTCAATTTGAGCATTCGATTCTTCCATAATTGTCTAAAAACTTACAAATATGATTTTATGTTTTAAATAATAAATCTCTTTTAAAATGAGCAAATACCTGATGGTAATATGCTTTAAATCAGGAGCTCCCAATCAGTGTTAAATCCCCCCCCTAGGGGTGAATTTTAGAGTTCTAGGGGAGAATTGCTGACGTTTTTTAAGCATTTTCAATATAAAATATATGTATAACACCTTTTGAGTTGGAGCTAGATTGTCTTGGGAAGAGGGAATGGAGCAAAAATGGCTGGAAATCCCAACTTTAAATATCCTCACTATCTATATAATTGGATTTGTCTGCTTTTGAAAAGTAGCGACACATACATGTTATCTAGAATTGAATTTAAAACATTGTTACAGTTGTCACTTGTTGAAGTCTATGGTTTATTAACAAGTTGTCTTAAAATACTTTTTAAGATGAATATGTGCGCATTTGTTATCTTCGAAAGATCTATTAATAATATATCCAGAAGTTAATTTTATTTTCAAATAAAAAACGCAAATGTTCCAATTAAAACTTCATATAGCTTTATCGAATGTCGTTGGACTTCAGTAAGCTCTTAATAGCATTTGAACGACGACCCGAGAAACTTCAATTTAGTCGGCGGACATCGTTGATTCAAATGGTAATAGATTTGCTTTTAATCACGGCCTTTAATACCCAGGCCTAGGACATCAAGCGGCAGAGCAGGCAATCGCTGAGATTGATTAAATAGTGATAGAAATAACCTTTCACATACGCTTTTATGTAACAAATCGTGAAGTTCGTAATTCGTACCGATTCTAAGAATTAACAGGTAGAAAACACAAATAATAGCCAATAAATAATACATAAATGTTGTTACTGTAGACATAATAAAATTATACATGTACGCAATAAAATAAATGTATTAAATTGTAATAGGACATTATATAATTATTTATTAAATTGTATTTTTCAGATTCCCACTACTATTTTTACGATTAGTATTCTTTCATATATTATAAATCAAATAAATTACTAGAATTTTTTGTAGATTTTCATAATATTTGATTTGTGATTATAAATAATTGCACTTTTGTGTTCAGTATTCACTTGCTACCCTTGAACTTTTATTTCAATAATTTGCACTTTGGATTAGACAATATTAACTTAGTACACTCAAATATTGATGTTAATAGTTTCCACTTAGTTACGGATTCTTTTAACAAAGTGAGTTGTATTAGGTTAGGGTTGGTCTGGTTTGGTTTGTGTAATGTATCTTAATGCGTGGAGCAAAGACAATATAGACAATATAGATTTATTTTATTGTAAAAACTTTAAATTTTAAATCGTTTAGGCTTATGCTGATTTCTCAAATTGACGTTCCATGAATCGACGGAAGTCTAAATTAAATTTTTTTCTTATTGAACTGTAAAAGCATTGCTTTTTCAGAAAATTTCAAAATAATATGCATATATGTTTTACTGTGACATGTAAAACGAAAGTCGTAATATAACCAGCATCTCTATACAGGGAAAAATCTGACTTGTATTTCAATAAGACACATTCTTGTCTATCCATTGTAAACATTTGTAGACGGGTAAGATTCCGTGTAGCATTAATCATGGTCTTATGTCACGACATAAGATTACGATGAGACATCGTCAATGTCTGCATACTTTCCACTCTCACGTAATACATATCGTTAATATTATGAGAGGATGCAACAATGATTATTTTGATCACGAAAGAATACAAACTCTCTGTCAATATGAAATCATGAGATTCAAATGATTTCACAGATAGTATTAACAAACAGTGCTTCTCAGTACTCAAGTAATAAAATTATCTGCGATAGGTTTACCGCAATTGAATAAAAATTGCTTACTTATTTTTATGTTATTTCAATAAATGCATTGAGAAACGCAGTTATTTCAATTTGACTTTAACATACATATATCATAAATGAAGTGTAGCATATTTAAATAAACCATGGTGTTTTTATTCTTAAACAAATGGGATAATTGATTTTCAGATTTCTATATTGCGGTAAAATCACTAACGCGTATAAAACAATACATAATAAAAGTATTTTTAAAATACGAAACTTATACACAATTTAGTTTTTAAGAACTGATTTGTGAGGATTTTTTTAAAGCAATGAAATTAAGTAATTTATTTAAAAAGTATTTATCGTTATTTTAAAAATAATATAAATTTACGATCATTTTTTTAAATACTAAATGCAATGGTGACTTACGAAGTTAATAGCACTGGAATTGTTATATTTGTAACATTTGTAACATTACTCAGTATTACTACTTACAATTAAGTGAAGTCTATAAATAACGATTGGAATTATTCCTTATTGGTATTAAGCCATTAATGCTCAAGTACTTATACGCAAGCGGGTAATGCCATTAAATGAATATCAACATATCTATCAATTTAAATTACCATGCAAGAATGGAGATTGGTTGACAAATTTCTTGTCGAGTCTGTATCCGCATTTAAGTGTCATTGAGACTAACGAACCATAATAATCAGCGCATATATTACATTTGCCAATTAAATTTTAGCGAAGATTAAGATATATATATTTATATATATATTAAACTGTGTCCTCTCCCAAGGGGAGTACATATATGTTCTTGCGCCGGTGCATCTGAGCAGCAGTTGTTTCACGATAACTGTTCGCTAGTCATTCACCAACCTCCGTTCAGAGATGGCAGGGAAAGAAACATGTGCTAAGAGAGGACTATTCTTTAGCTCATTTCTCTCTCTACGTCCCTTTATAAAGATCGGGTCGGGAGTAGCCGCATAAGACTCTCCATACGTACATGAATTCGAACCTCTATCCTATATAGTCTATCGATTAACCGAGTAGGAAAACTTTCATAAATTGAATTTTTGATTGATTTATGGATGTTTATACTAAGCGGTATGAATAATGTATGTGATGATTTCAAACTCATCCACAACCCTATCAGCTATTTCCCTGAATACTTAATAATAACACCGACGGTGTTTTGGCCAATCGATTTAATCCTCAAAAAATACGAAAAGAGTTAATGATTGGATCTAATTTTAAAGACGACACAGCAAGTTTCGGCCAAATGATGTAAATTAGAAAAATAAATTGACCACTTTTTGAAAGGGAATCATCATTATGCATTGGTTTTAGATTTAAAAATGCTGCCCCGGCCATTTGATGTAAGCCACAATTATACACTCCCTACGTATAATCCCTGACATAAGAATTTACAGAAGTGCATTTCAAAGATTCATAACGCAACTCACCATAAAACTTTATGAATTAGTAAAAACTGTTTTTATCCTCTCTTGAACAATTTCAATTTTGAGGGTTAGTTCAATTGGCCAAGATCGTCGATAATTATCTTTTGACATTTGCCTTCCATATAAAAATGATTAAAAAATAGTCATCGGCAGGTATGCGATGTGCGTTTATAGTGTCTATTTATGTTACGACATAATTTTATGATTCCAATAAACAAAATTTTTATAATTTATCGCATTAAAACAAAAAATATGTTTTTAAAACCAATAAAAAATGTAAATATTGGACGAATTCATTCTCAGACATTCAGCCAGCATTACTCATTTGACATTTAAAACCATTTGGAAATTTTATTTATGAAATTTAGCTAAAACTACTGCTGTATATTTTCTTTTCCCTGTGACGTACCGTGTCTCATCGACCATAAGACGCACCCTTATTTCAAATACTAATAATAAAAACATAACAAAAACTTTGTTTCATCAAAGAAGTCATATATATGTAATGACAATAAAAAGTAGGTATATTATATACTTACTTTCTAAACATCAGCGTGGAACTGAATCATTGTTTTACCAGTCTTCTTAGAAAATACATTCTTTTGCATTATTGACAGCGAATTTAAAACGTCATAGATTATAATACACCCTCCGAATTCAAAGATTTCAATATGGGTGATACGGTAATTCAAAAAATACGTTTTGTTAATACTTTATAAATTTATTATTACTAGGAAACCCAACCTACTCACTTACTCTGCTAATGAAATCTTACAAAAAAATGTATATACTTAATTAGCACGAACATTTATTTTGTTCCCACAGTTTTGTTATCTGACAGCAACATGTCCAAACATTTCATTGCTAAAATATACAGTGAATGTCACACTTGTGCAAATAATTTATTCTTACTGTTACCCATGTTGTTTTAAATTTTGAAATACAATAAATAAATTGTTTTACCAAAACATTCTTACATATTAAATTAATAAATATATATTATATATTGACTGCGCAAAAACGAGAATTTTAGAAAATGATTGTCACTTATATTATAAAATATGTAGGACGATTAATACAAAAAAACAATACCAATTTTTATGATTATTTTACCGGTATTTAGTGTCTCAAATTTAAAGATTTTACTTAAATACATAAAACAAGAATCTGAAGAAAGTCATAAATCTTGATAAATATAACTGTAGATTTTATGTGCCATAATAGCTATTTATCGAAGGCACTTATTATTTATGTTGGCAATGGAAAAAATATTTACATATTAATTCAAGTCCATTTTCTTCTATTACAGATATAAAAACAGAATTTGAAGTGGCAGGTCCTGCAATATGCCGTTTATTCTTATTGGCCAGTGTTATATAGAGTATTAAGGTAAGTTATTTTATGTTACATTTTAAATTTATTTCTTTGTTCAATATGTCTAATTCATGCATTATTTTGTCGTTCAAAACAGTTAATAAGTTTGTTTTTATTTTAGGTTTTTCTTGATGTTATTTTACGATATTTACATCACACAGAACAATATACTCAGTTCAAATGGTAATTGGTGAATGATTTCGTTGCTATATATTTTTTTAAGTGTGTTTATTTCTTTTTTTATATACATACCTCTTTTAGCGTTTAGGATGCGTTGCTAGTCAATAGGAGCTAAATGAAACAGCGTTAAACGAGGTTATTTTATCACATAGTAAAATTTTATATTAATTTGCATAATAATATAACATATGTTGCAGATAGAATTTTGATTGTTCTTCTTACAGAATAATATCGATAATTAAAGCACAAAAATTAATAAAGTTTTACGCAGTAATCCAAATCTTATTATGAGCGTGGATACAGTTTCACTGCTAATATACACGATGCACGACTACAAACGCAGCAAACAAACATAGATTTAAGAGAAATACAACGCTACGACACGTTAACTCCACCATGCGACAGCCTCTATTGTCGGTCCGAGACGATCGCTCGTCGGGTTGCGTATTAATGAAATGCCACGATGATTTGAATCAGCATAAATTTTGAGCTTTTTTATGGCTTTGAGCAGACCGTGTTATATCGAATCAGCGTTAATCGAGTAAGCGCTAAACGATGCCTTACTGTAAATTATTATGAATCTTTTAGTACGAAAAACGCGAAACCATTTCACTGTCCATAACCGTTCCATTAGTTTTTTTTGTAAATGCGAAGAGTTATTTTTCAATATTTTGTTTAATTCAATTATATGATTTACTGTTCTCTCCCATTTAATATTCAAACATATCGGTAGTTAATGAAATATCTCGTGAATTATAAAGCTATTATTGTTAATGATAGATGGACTAGTAGCCAATAGACCACTAGACTTACTCGTTAATTAGGGCCGTATAGTACTTATGATTTTATGGATCTATAGTTTTAAATTTTAAATATAAATATGCACATTAAATGTGATTAAACGCCAGACAAATGGTCAAGGAAAAAAAATGATTTTCTACCATCAATTATGTGTATATTGAAGCTTGTTATTTGCAATTTCATTAAGCACACACTTCATATGAAATTTTGAACTGTAAATTACTTGCTTGTATAATCTGTAATAATTTATAATAAATAGTGGTGATAGAGTCTGCAATATTATTGAATTGATGAATATAATGTCCCGCCCAAATGATACGAGTCCATTTGATTTTTACCGCAATCTTCGGTAAATAACTAATGATCACGCAACTGACATCGCCGCAACTGCATGGGGCCGAATAATTTCAGTGGTGGATTGGCATATTTTATTTAAAACTCTTTATTGGAATGCTCGATTCTTCGTTTTTTCTACATGTTCTACGTTAACTGCGACTAGTTGGGACGCTTTAAACTCTTTATTTAACTGCTAATGTGAATTCTACTGTCGAGAAGATCTTTTTTCATTGGAAAAATCTTGAAATACTATTTGTTGGATACCGTATTGGTCTTAATATAACGCGATTTTTTTAAAAATATTTTTTGCAAAAGGCATACGATCTTATCCCCCTCGGCACCAAGCATGTGGCATTTTACATACAGTAAAACCAGGTCTAACGCGCTTGGGCGTGCTGATCCAATATATGGGCCGCGTTTTATTCGATATGGCGTTACATTGACATTGTCGCTAATTATGTATATCTTACATAAAAACAAGGGTACACTGTCTCATGTCATAATATTGCTAATTTATAAACAATTTTTAATCTGTTCCTACTTTACTCGGGCGCAGCTCGCAGTATTAGCTTTACAAGTCAGTTCCGTAAGAGTGATGTTTTCTTTCGCATGATGCACTGTCTCTATATGGCTTTTTCAGTTAACAGCATGTCACTGTTGTTTTAGACATGCGGATGGTTTAAACAGGCCAAAGATGGCGACTACATGCCTATTCTACCAGCTGCATACACATAAAAGGCCGGGACACGTTTGGACTATAAATGTTGTAGATTGCTCCTATAGTTTTCTAATTTCACATCAAAGCACTACCACTATTTGTTATGTTTCGTGCGAAATTTGTTTAAATTTTGTTTTGTTATTATTTTATTATAATACTGACATATCAATTAACACCCAAATTTATGTTTTTATTGTAATTGAATGCATACGTTTAATTTCAAATATAAATCAGGTGAGGTATGTTTTTTTAAAAGAATACATATTTTCCATTACCCCAGTATTTTTTTATAACATTTTAACATATTTTTTTCAAAGAATACATATTCATCCAAAAGTTTTCTGAAACACAAACTGGCACTAAAAATAGCACCAATAAAAGTTGCCTTCACATAAATACGTCGTAATTCTATTTTTTATAAAAAAGTCGCTTTATTTAATGCAGATTTTAGCACATTCTTATTTCTTTGTATGAAACTTGATATGTGCCTATTATATTTTATTATGATATAATACAAGAAGCATGACTATTGGGTGACTGCTTTATTTTATGTCATGCTTGCTAGCTCGAAGTGTTTATATAGTTAAATATCAGACTTTGCCTTACAATTTCCTTATAAAACAATCCTTAGTTAAAATGTCCTATATATATATTTTTTTCTGGTAAAAAACACGCTTTCTGTTAAAAATTTAAGTCACCAAGAGTGATTCGCTTGATGTTTATTTATTGCAAATACAAATCCATTTTCCATAATATTATAAATGTCAATTTGAATTATTTCTTGTTCTTAAAAAATATTCGCAGATCAAACACGCTTATATAAATGTATATCGTTAAGGCAGAAAACATCAAAAAACTATTCAAATAATTATATAAAAAAAATACTGTCGATTTAAAAAATTGTTTCCTGCTATGCTCTTTTCCAGCAAGAATTGACAGTTAACACATTTAAAGTGACAATTATGAAGGTTAATGAGTTATGAGAGATGCACGGCTTCTATCTTTGTTTTTTTTTTTTTTAATAATCAAGTCCCTCTGGTTTTAACAGTTTTTTTCTGAAAGATATAGTTGGTCTTCCTTTATAAATATTGTACAATATTTTCTTAGAATTCCGCTTATTCTAAAAGCAATTAAAGATAAACATTCGGTCTCCTTCTAATAATATCTAAGGATAATATGTCCGTTCCCAATGTGGAGCGTAAGGCTTTTTTATAGCCTAATAATGGAGGTGACTTAACAGAAAGTTTTCTACGAAAACTGCTTGTTGCTCAACCTCTTTATTTCGAAGAGAGTAGGGGTAGAAGAGTATGGCTAGGACGACTATTAGTTAGCCCATCGCTCTCGCTACGTCCCGATTTTTAGGAGGGACTATCAGACAATCATCACAAACATCTATGTCTTCCAAAAGAAATCTATAAATCGATTGAAAAATCATTTTTTGAAACACCGTACTCGGATTCAAGCCCGTGAGATCCGTAACTGAAGCCAACAACTTTAACCACTCTCCCACGGATCCGATAATATTACATATTTATTTTTTATACTTAAATCTCTCTTTGATATATTTTCAGACTATTTGTGTTTCATCAAAATTTACCCTTTACTGTCAGCACTAAGGAATTTATAAATTTCAAAATTATTCTTAATCTCATTTTCATCTGAAAACCGTATAAAAAATCTCAAGTGTGCGATGTATAACAGTGACATTTCTGCATAGCTTCATAGTGGTGATAACGCAAATTGGAGGTTTAACGGTTCCATTACATTAAGTTGTGTTTCATTAGAGGTTTATATTTTTAATTATACATTAATTTCGGTGATATACGGAACTTTTCTGATTTTACTAAAATATGCGATCTTATATAATCAATCAGAAAATACAGCAAAAGTGTTTTCGAAAAAATGTCACATTGGAGGCGTTTACACCTCAACGCCGATACTTCATATTATTATGTACGGTATTATTTATTTCGAAAGGGCATTTAAAATATATGCATTAAAAATATTTTACGGAATGAATTCATTGAACTCTACTTTTGACAATGGGCAGAAGTTTTATGTATAATACTAGTAACTAGTTATAAACATTAAATTACTTTTAAGGTGTTAACTGTCAATTCTTGGTGGAAAGACATTATATTTTAAAAAATAAAACACAATTTGTTTGTAATACTTCCACATATTTATAATGATCAGGACCGGTTTCGCTCATCACGAGCATTATCAACTGAACATCAGTTGATAATGCTCGTGATGAGCGAAACCGGTCCTGATCATTATAAATATGTGGAAGTAGTACAAACAAATTGTGTTTTATTTTTTAAAATAAACATTAAAGGTAAATTATTTTTATACACACTGTATTTATTACAGATTTGGATTCTGCGGCACATTAAACGTATAATTGAATACCAAATAACTACCTATCTCATTTTCTTTAATACAAACAGAAAGCATTTATTCTTCCTGGCAACTTCTCACGATCTTAAGACCACATACCATTACTTTGATATAAAAACCCCTACGAATTCTTTGCGTACTTCGCTTCAGGTTTCGTAGCAACATAAACATTGAGATTTTTTAAATGTTTCTGGTCAGAGGGAAATCAGGGTCATGCAAGTCAGGACGTCACGCAGCAATTACTGTCTTAAATTTTATTAGTCTTCATTTTGGTATTTTCAAAAGAGCTCTTTAGATTTCAATATTGATTACTTACATGAATAAGTAATTAATTAAAATACCGCAAGTAATCATTCTAAAACGACAGACACAGGTTTACTAGGAAATTTATATATGTATAATATATTGTATAACTAAATAAAAACATATGTTTCTTGTTTATTCTATATTGTATAAAAAACAATTTCTTACCATCGATTATTTGTCCAGTCCGTCGTGCAGTGGTCAACGCCGTTGGCTACGGAACTCGCGGGCTCCAATCCCAGGGCGGAGAGTTCATAAAGAGATTTTTCAATCGATTGTTGGATTTCTGTTCGAAGGCATTGATATAATGTCTAAAAATTCTCTCCCACTCATCCCATTCATTAGTGTCCAGAACTGAAATCGCTCAGCGGTAACGACAATAATTCGGAGAATCGGCCGACTCTTGTTGTCAAGCCGTTCAATAGCCGCCGGGCACGTCCGCTGGACGAGTTCATTTTTGACGGAATGGGGTAGCTCCGACGATGCAGGGAGTTTTTTGAATTGTATGTGTACACAGTCGATTACGATCTGTCGAGTGGAGATGAGCTGCCGACCTCGTGGTCGGTGTAGGTGACGATGTGAATTGGTTGTGTTTGTTTTGCATTGGACTTAATTTAAAATCGTTTGTCGTGTCATTTGTATTATAACTTGAAGTAAATTCAGTTGTTAAGTAAACGTAGAATCAATTTTAGGTGTTAAGATTATATTTTGTGAATTGTAAACCACTGCATCTTCGATGAATAATAAATAAGTAAAAAAACGGATTTGAAATGGTGTTTGTTTGAGATCACAGTCCTTCCAGGACGTTTGATAACCAGCTATTCGCCTCTCTTCGATCCGGGTCTTCTCACATTATTATTTTCCGGTCTTGTCGCTGAGTGGTGATACTCGGTTTTGGTGTAAACAGGTTGTAATCCCCGTTCAGACAATTCCATTAAATTATATTTCATGCAATTTATGTATCAAAGACATGACGGTCTGTGATGTATACAATTCCTCTCATCCATCCGGCGATTAGGAAAAAAACTAGTCCTTTTCCTAGTCCAATTCTTACTCCGAAATCGAGTTGCAACCAGTTCTCTTAATTCAATTTTTGCTCCATAGATGCTCTATTCGCATTTCATTTGCTTCATTTTAAGACCGAGATGTTTAAATAACATTATGGAATAACTGACAATGAAATCAATTTATTTCTTCGAAACACATCTCAAAAATATTCCAATACATACTATAAAAGTGTATATGTATTGACTATTTCGCGTTGCGTCATGGCGCAGAATGTGTAGACGATTTTCTCAAACATGTTTCAACTTAAAATTTTGAATGGAATGACTATAAATATATTACAGCGATTTGCATAATATATTCCACATGCTTTTAAAAATACAGCTCAATATATTGAATCCGTGCAACATTGTAAAAAAATATAATATGTATTATCTTGCCATATGCGAATATTTTCCATAATCTTTTATAAGGTATTAACGAATATAACAGCACCGCATGAAAGAAATGAAACATGGCATCCGATAAAAACCTTCTTTGTAATGAGAAAAAACTGATAGTAAAAAACGCAAATAAAGTGCTTCGCATATTTTTTCATTTACGAATATGACGCAATAATTATTCGTAAAAATAAATAATCGTACTTTTTATTTAAAAAATCTGTTTCATTGCAGTAAACTATATCAATTTAAATGGTAGCTGTAATTGATTTTATACAGTAATAATAATATCAAATTTACAATCATATCTACAAGGCTAACGACGTTGTTTTTTTAAATGTTGATTTTATATTACTGAATTGCCATTATTATATACATACAAATATTATTTATTTGTCATAAATTTCGGACATTTAATTCGGTACTAAGTGCAACATATACTTACAAATAAACACCAACCTAGCCCGCTTAATTCACAGGCGCTTCCACGCCTGATTGAATTGCTTGTGTGCTTTAAAAGGGTTCTCGTTTTAAAGCACACAAACTACCCGATAGCGTGTGGAAGTGACTGTATAAATCCGGCTCATGATATATAGAATGGTATACACAACTATTTAAACTGCATTTAAATACCACATAATTCACATATTCGATTATTTTTTTTGTTCAAGGCAGGAACAATTTTTTTGTCTACGACAAAGTGCTTTCTTTCTAGTAAATAATTTCCTTTTCTAATCAGTGCATCAGGAAAAACGTTGCTAACTGAAAGCTTTGTTTTAAGAAATTCTACCACTGTAACGATTTTTGTATATCATATCTTATAAATTGCTGTAAAACATTAACAATATTCGATCGACATCGGTGTTTCCGTTTCATTTTATATATTTAGAGACTTTTCATTAACAACGTAATAGTTTCTTCTCACTGTTGTTGGCAGGTATGGCGCATCTTTTATGGATGTTCTCAGAAAACTGGTCAGCGTATCTCCGGTTAAACCACTTGTACTTTCAATGCGAATATTCGAGAGAAAAAAATCAACTTCTTACGCATTACAAAATGCTGAATAACTACTTACTCTGCTGTTACATCATATTTAATTCTTATTTATTGTAATTTGGTAGGTCTCCGATATTTTATAAAACGTTACTAAATAACGTATTTGTAAACAATATCTAAATGTAAATTTTATATTCTTCCAATTGGTTTGATAAGCATTCTTATTCACATAAAAAACAGCTTATACTTTGTATAATACATATTTTAAACGCAATCTCTACTAAACGTAGGTTTCATTTACACACATACATTAATTTTTAACAAGTAATAATTTTAATATACATATATAAACGAAACTATGTCTATTGAGGAATGCGAAATTGATATTATATCTGTTTTACTCCCTGGATACGGCTCAACAACATCAGTTGTGCGTTCTGAGCAGAAGTTTTTGAAATCATTATGTCAATCGTAGGCAAAAAATGTAATTTGGTTATCTACTTTTGATTCTTAATGGAATGGCGTTGTAAGATATAAAATAAACACGTACCCACACATTATTTCTTGTGCAGGATCAATTCTAATTAATAAGTCAAAAAATCAACTTGAAAGAATTCTATCAATATCGTTTATTTAATATAGCAATAGTTCTTTTTCGGCAGTCTTTAACCTACATGCATATAATAGTTTTCATTCCACGATATCTAATTATATAATATGAGGATAGATTCTTCATAACACATTTCGTTTCGTTTGCATGTCTAAATACCAATTCAGGTTAGTCAACTTGTTATATTTTTGACACAGGTCTGCTATGGTGATCGAGTATTTTTAAAAGTTGTACAGCCTGTATTGTTCTTCGATAAATTTCACAACTATGAATAGATACCTATTATTATATGTGTATGCCTTTATAGCGGCATATTTGCTTTTGAGGAATGTGACACGCCTGCAGCCTGTATCTATAGTAAAGATAAGTGTACTCTGATTCTTCAAACAGCTTCACGATTCATACGAACGCATAAAGAGAAATATGCTATTTACATAGGACCTAAATCCATCTACATTTACAAATTAAACAAAAATGCAAGAGATAACATTACATACAGTAATATATACAAGATATTTGTGACATTTTTAACCAAATTAGTATTTATATATTCTTGTCAAGCCAGGTACATTGGCCAAACAGGATGATCATTCATAATTAGAATAAAATAGCATTTAATATGTGGCAAAAAAGGAGACGAATTATCTTCGGTCGGAAACCATTTATTTTTAAATAACCACGCATTTAATAAATATTTCCAAAATCTTAAAAATCCTCAACTTCAATGATTAACAAGAACTTTTAGAAATCAACACACAAATTCTTAATATAATCTCAATTGTTCAACGAGCAATCCGTTTCAATAAGCTATATCAAAGTACTTAAATCATTAAATACACTTCTAGATGACTTCACTTTTAGAGATGTTCTTCCATAGGCAGTGACGCAACTGTAATTAAACGGCTATTCAGTGTGGCCTTATTCTTAAAACTTAACAGCCATGAATGAATGAATATCTATAAATCATAAATTGACATAGACAAACAAATCTAATAATGAAAAACGAATCTTTGTTTTCGGGTGTTCTTATAAATTTAAAACCGATAAAAATGTCTATTTTTTTACTATTTTTTTTTTAAATCAGAACTTTTTAGTAGTACGCAAATAAAGTGATACACGACGTGTATCATTTACATTATTTCATAATGATCGATAGTAAATTCAAATGAAAGACAACACTGTCAATAATTATTTTCAATTCCGTTAGCGCTATGAATAGGGCAACCTGACAGGCCGCGATCCATTTTGTCTCACTTAATTCATTTCCACACATATTTTCATAATGTCAACAAATTATTTCGCCATTCAACACTTAACAAAGCAGTAGGCGAGAGGACAATCATGCATTATAAATTTCATTAGTATTTTCACATAAATGCTTTGTTTAACAACTTCCAAAAAAAGAATCGACCTTGCGCACGTAAAAATGAGCATTAAAGTTTTATTTAGATTACAAATTTATCATTCCGGTTTTATATAGGGCCAATTTTTTTTCCATTTATTTTTCCATTTTTTTCAGTGGCGTTTTATAATATTTTCCATTATTGATAGTTAATGAAAAAAACATTTCGTAAACATTACTACTAATAACTAGATACCAGTATAGTGAGCATATTGCGATAACTGCTAATTAATGCGAATATGTAAATGCTAAAATTAGCAATTTTTCCTAAATAAATATAAATTTTGTTTATGATTTCTGTAAATGCTAGAAAAAAGTGGCTTCAAATTTGACACACTGCAAATATTATCGGCCACACAGATTAAATTTTACGAGTTTGATTGTGCTGCAATACAATCAATACAAGCATCCACACTTACTGGATGCTGGAAGATTTTTCAGCAAATAATACACTGTATCGTCGTGCCATCTTAAAACAGTCATTGGAGAGAACATGTTCTATGCTTAACTTAATATATATATATATATTTGTATTTTTATATTTACTAGTATTTTTTACCCGGCTTCGCCCAACGTAGAGGAGGTTTTTATTGTACGTTGGCTAGCTAATGTTGAAATTTGGTTGAAACATAAAATATCACCGTGGACCTTACCTCACGTAACACCCAGTTAATAAAATTAATAAAAAGTTAAAAATAGCACAGTTGACCTATAAATGGCAAGTCAGAATGACATGTGCAAATACGTCGCTACTGTACACCGTTTGGGAGGAGTTCTTGTGACAGACAGAGTTATGTATGTATTTTCTGCTATGCTAACGAGATCACTGTTCTACATCTGTGTTTTTTTATATTATATTTTTTCAATAATTGTCATGATTCTATTATTTTGGATTGTGATGTTAGCTTTTAAAATAGTATTGAAATTGGTCTTTATTTTTAAAATCATGGTTAAAAAAATAGAAATTAAAATAGATTATAAAAGTATACGTTTTTAAAGGCTACAAAACGCTAAACCTGAGAATCGAAATGCCAAAATTGAAAAAATAGATGCCCAAAATACGTGTCTTTACCGATACTTATAACTTAATCACTTGACTTACTAAAAACCATTTATGATGAACTGCATATTCTGAGATACTTATTACCTTTTTTTCTTCTTAATCATGTCCACTCCCAATGTGGAACATATGGACTCCTAATAACGGAACTCAACAGAAGTTTTTCTCAGTTTGTTACTCAGTTGATCAGCCTCTCTTTTTCGCATAGATTAGGGCTAGGACAGGACTAGTGGTTAGCTAATCGTCCTCGATACCCCTCGTTTTTAGGATTGGATGGATGGTTGCGAAGGAATTATAGACATCACAAACATCCATACCTACGAACAGAAATCCATACATCGATTGAAACATCAATTTATGAAACTGTCCGTTTGGTATTCGAACCCGTGAGATCCGTAACCGATGCGAAAGGCGTTGACCTCTGCACCAATTACCCGTTTAAGTGGATATAAATATTTAGTCCATGTATTAAATATTCATAATATTTTCGTAAAAGAATATTGTAGTCATTTATTTACATTAACATTTACTTTGAGTTGACCATTTAATTGTGTTATAAAAAGTGAGAAAAAAAAACGGTTAGCTATGGACCTATTCACAGTTTCTGAAACCAGATATTCAATTAATTGAGTTTCTACCGAAGCCTACTTGGCATATTACTAACGCATATTCGTATTTAACACGGGCGCATTTATTTAACTGAAAATACATAATTAGTTAATATCATTGATAGTCAAAATCTTCTGAAACAAGTTCTTACTAAAAACAATATACTGAGCTGTTAATACTGTTCCTTTAAATTGTATTGATTTTTCGGGTATTTAACGAACATATTGTGCAAATTATACTAAATTGCATTTCATTTATTAAGCTGTTATTTATTTTATAAAAAAGTTTTAATTGACATGGATTCATTAAATGTCGATCATAATATTCTCTATATATCATAAAATATGTTTTTAATGAACACAGAAATATAATATATATCTGACCCAACTTCCACCGAAGAAATGAAGAACCAGGTATGTAATTGTGACATGGTTCTGAATAATTTAAGAAAAAACAAGTATTTAATCACATTTAAATGTTTACCAATTTGCTATATCTACAGCGCAATGCAATTAATTCATCGTTATCCTCTTTTTAGTACCACCTTTCATGTGATATCCCACCTGTTATCAAACATTTATCTGAAAGTTAGCTCATGTCAGACGTTAATGATTTATTTGCTCGTTATCGCATTGTATATTACGGAAATTAATTTGACACGTGACCTTCGTAGGCTGTGCCTCGCAATATGCTACAATATTATATATAATGGCTAAAAGCTTTTAAAAAGTTTGTACGTCGAGATTTTACACATACTCTGCCTCCACGACCTCATCGCTCAAAATTGAGAGCTTTATCCAACGGGTACAGGGTATTCATGAAAGTTTACATTGTAACAATATTTTGTCAAAACTTCAAACTGATTCAATATCCCGTTAATTCCTTGGTTAGGATTGAAAATTTTTGAAGTTTTGTCTAAATAATTATGTTGATATTCTCAAAATGCCTCTCAAAACGGCGAACCATTATTAAAAATAGTAGTTACAGAAACAAATTTTAAGATTAACGCAGAGCTTTCGGCACATCCGTCGAAGTTATTTAATGCCATGTTTTACCTTTTCTACTATTGAAATTAATTTCAGTACCTTTTGAGAAGACCCCGGATCGAAGAGAGGCGAGCGGCTGGTTATCCGGAGTCCTGGAAGGGCTGATCTCAGACAAACACCATTTCAAATCCGCTTCAAAACTTATTTATTTTTCCATCAAAGATGCAGTGGTTTACATTACACAAATATATAAATCTTAACACATAAAATTGATTCTACATTTACATTTACTTAGCAACTGAATTTACTTTAAGTTATAATACAAATGACACAACAAATTTAAATAAAGTCCAATGCAAATCAAAAAAAAAAAAAAACAAACAAACAAACAAACAATTCACATCTTCACGTCACCTCCGCCGCGACGAGACCTCACTCGTCCCGCTCGGCAGATCGTAATCGACTATCTACAAATACTTGAAAAAAACTCCCTGCACCATCGGAGCTACCTTTTTTCCGTAAAAATGGACTCGTCCAGCGGACGTACCCGGCGGCAAGGTAACAAGCTTTGGGCCGATTCTGCGAATTATTGCTGTTGCCGCTGGGTGATTTCAGTTCTGGACACTAATGACATTTATACTTAACAAAAACCAGGGTGTGTCACTTTGTTTATATATTATAATGAAACCTTACTTTTGTCGTGAAAATTTCATGTCATGGCTGCTTAAGTATCATACGTTTATCATTAAAAAATAATACCAGTTACCTGTTGTGGATGACACTATAAATGCGCCCACCTCAAGAATTACAATTTACATGTACCATTATTTTTTTATTATTAACCATCATCTATCGGTCATACCATTTTTTGACGTAGGCTTAATGGAATACCTCAATGATAACCTAACTCTCAGTTATAAATACAAAATAGGTCGTAAAATAATAGTGTAGATGATATTTGCCTTCCCAATATTCATAAAAAAACGGATATTGATCTTCCTCGATGACAGTCAAATTTGTCTATAACCATAGACACCTTGTAATAATGTTATGGCAAAAGCCCACGCTCAGCATGTATCTATGTGCCTTCATATAATATTATAGCAATAATAATAATCGACGTCTGACTAGCTGAAGACCCACGCCTTTAATAAACCAACACATTTAGAATAAGCCATTATCGATAGACCACGTCGTTTCCCATAGTACCTTAACTTATGCTTCGTTATTAATAAAAAAATTTGCCCCGGGATTTAACAATGATCTTGATTTATAAGATCTAATATATATAGGAAGTTTTAAGGTGTTAACTGTCAATTCTTGGTAGAAAGACATTATATTTTAAAAAATAAAACACAATTCATTTGGACTACTTCCACATATTTATAATGATAAGGACCGGTTTCGCTCATCACGAGCATTATCAACTGATAAAAATACAAACATAACAGCCTTATTTATATAAAATTGAGTGAAAAAATGAAGGTATATAAAACTAATGGTTCATGAACTGAGACAAGAAAATACTGATTAGCAAACAAATTATACATAAATCAAATAAAAGAGTCTACAATTAAAATGTTATGGACCTCTTGCAAATCCAGAGGTCCATAACATTTTAATTGTAGACTCTTTTATTTGATTTACGAGGCACAGCCTACGAAGTTCATGTGTCAAATTAATTTCCGTAATATACAATAAAAAATATATATATTTTAAGGAAACTGAATAGACAATGGATCCAACAAACATTTAGCCTAGCATAAATGAATTTTCAACTGAAAATGTTTTCTCATTACGTCAAACCATTTCTGATCGTAATAAAAAATATAAAATTTACATTTCATATTTTACCATTAAAGAAATAACAGTTGTTATTGAAATCCGATCCATAAGTTCATATTTTTTATATTAAGTGAAACATTGTTACATTTCAATCAGCACCTTAATGATGAAAGACAGATTTAATTTACAGCCTTTGAGATTTTAACTCTTTGCACTCCTTAAATAATTTAAAGATTGAAATAGTATTCAAACATTATTGAATCAAACGGGCGATATACATCCAATAACTAATTAATTACATATTTTATAATTATTTCATGATTGCTAAATTGTAAGGTATCGAATAAAAAAAATGTAGCATTTCAATGTGTGATATTTTTTAAAACACTCCCCTGGGTTATGGCCAGGTTTCCTCTCACAAGAGTCTTTTTCTTCCTCCTGGAACATACCATACAGTCTTTATGTTTTTTTCCGAAAATGTGAAATATATGTGTCCATTCAAGCGCTGGTCAGTGTCACCTATAGAAAGTAGCTGAGGTATATAATGCTCCATAAATTTGCTTATTTATTACTATTATAATAATAATGTATTCTTATATCTAATGTCGCAATTGGACAAAACACAATTGCGAATACCAATAAACGGTACTCGGAAGGAAAAAGGGCAATAAAATAATTGTAAATTCATTTTCAAATTCTGCTTTAAAATGTCGAGTCCAGCGACATAGGAGTTCCAAGGATTAAAAGAATGAATTGAAAATATTTAAAAATATCAATCATAGCAAATATTCTCTCAGGGAACTTTCATAGACTTGATTCGAATAGCTGTAAAAACTTTCAAAATGGAAATAAAACAGTTTAATTTCTCTTCCCATCTGAGGCAGGTAGATGTTTACTGTAGCAATGTTGCCTTAATCATTCAATGTCGATTTTTATAACTTGCCATGCACTGATGTATTTATTAGATGCTCGAACAGTGTGATATAAATAATAACAATTCTGCGATATTTCTTATTGTAGCGAGAAAAAACATGAGAAACGGAGAGAAGATCAAGTCGTGCATGAAGCTAAAAAGCCAGGCACGCGATAATGTTAGTACAGATATTTTACTTCTTATCCTACGTTTGAATAACAGTTGGCGATTGCGTAAACTTGTACATAAACAATGGCCTATCAATGTCAAGGTAATTGAATAATAATAATATATGTTATTATTGCGTTAGTTTTGTTACATAATAAAACAATATATTGCTTTTTATATTTCAATATTTTACCTAATTCAATCAACCGTGATATCCTTCAGTTATACTAATTAACTAAAATTCAGATAAGTAAACCTGATAAATTTATTTACTTTAATGCTGGAATTATAATCCATTAAAATAGGTCTATATTCTTTAATATTCAATTTTATACCGTTTTGAAAGCAAATTCATAAACACTGAATTTTTGTTAATTAATATTGAAATTTCGTAGATCATTGTACTGTATAATATAATGGGAGATAATATTATAAATATCATAAAGATCCAATCATTCACACACAATACAAAAAAAAATCAACACCAATTTGTACAATAGTTTTTTTAATCTCCTTAAAAAAATCACACATGATGACTAACAAAGCTTTCAAAATAATAAAAACCCGACAAACCATTATCTAAATTGTAAAATTGTGACTTTTATTGTCAAATTATCTTCCTACGTTTGATTTAATCTTCCGAGTGCTATTCAGATTATACTTTGATGTGTACCATTTGACTAGGGTTATGAAATTAAATTTAGTATTGTTGGAAAAAAATCTAAATATTATTGGAAAATACTTACAAATAAAGCTATTGTAGACCTTACCACTGAAACTGTTGAATGTTAAACACTATGAAATGATTTTTGTTTAACCATGTCCACACCCATTGTGGAGCATGTGGATTCCTAATAGATAATCTCAACAGAAATTATTATAATTGAGAACTTATCGTTTTTTAGTTGCTCAACCTCTCTTCTCTCGGAGAAGTTAAACATAATGACAAGAATAGGAAATGATCAGTAATTGGCTGATTGCTCTCTCCTAAGCTTCGTTTTTAGGATCGCATAGATGAGGACGAGGCTTAGGGAGAGAATGTTAACATCAATGCCTGAGCGTCCCTACAAAAACTGTTATTTTTTTAATGAATAATAAATTAAACACATTTTTCTACTCGATGGAATTTTAATCAAGATAGTCCATTTGAAAGATATATTTTGACGGTAAAAATAGTAAGGATCACAACAAGCTCTACACTTGTATAACTAAATATTATACGTCACATTTGTTGCACTAACATTCTCTTTTACTAAACGAATGAAAGCCTATGTTATTTGTGATAACTTTAGCTAACACTTTTAGAGCATAAATATGTCCAAAAATTCGCTTAGTCTGGGTGGGTCATGGTATAAGAAGTACATGGTGAGCTGGATAAAAGGTGACAGCAGCCATTTTTGTATTTGTGACGTCATTACGTGCCTGTCCAATTACAATGTACTATGTTTACAACGGTCTTTTGGTGACAATAAAAATTTGGTTCGTCAAAGTGACGTCACATATAATACAAAAACAACGATCCAGCTCAACTTGTACTTGTTAGACCATGAGTCTGGGTTTTATTTATTTAAGTATTTGCAATCCATTTTGTGGATATAATTGCCAACCCTGTATTCGAGATACAACAGATGTTTTGACACCTGTGACGGCTCGTTAGAAATATGACTACGCATTATAATAATTCCATTTTTTCTATACAAACCCACCGATTGATCGGCTGTGCATATTGGTCTGATCATTAAACGGCCCACAGTAAAGGCAACAAATCAAATTTGAATTATTGCCGATTTTCACACAAGCTCTGATATTTTTCATTCAAATAGTAGTATCATTACCAATAAATATTATATATCTCGTGACCCCTACAACAAATATGATGTACATATATATAATGTACATATATATCTTTTAGAGGTATAATAAATAACACTTGGAAGGCAGTCGGTCGAAAAAATCCTATCAACGAAAACGAGCGTCCATGAAATAAATACTCGCTTCAGTATTTTGTAAATTAAGTATAAAAAGCTTATTCACCGTGGAAATACGCTTCTCAAGTTGCTACGTTTGATGCATTTCTTCGAGGTTATAGACCTGGTTGAAGAAACAGCCTACGAAACGTTTGCGGTCTATCGATGCGGTGTAAATTACCTATAATATGTATGATATGGGCTTTTTATTGAAACATTACTGTTAAAAAAACACTATTAAAAATGTTAAATATCCCTAGCCATTTATTTAACTGCAATATTATTAAATTGTTACCTTAAAAGAGAGAGAAAAGTCGTAATTTTTTAATATTTAAATAATCAATGAAAAAATTGTACTAAAGTAATACTGTTAGGAAAAAATGGTTCTCACAAAATTATTTTTAAATTTCACATTTTGTCAGTACCACTATATCCACTCAGTTTTGTCCGATCACCAAATAATCATTATAGCTAAATAGGTCAAATACTACTTCTTATTTAACAGAAACGACCGAAAAAATATATGATATTAGTTAAAGATATTACTATATATTTTAAAAAGTATGTTATTTAATTGATAAGTAACTAATTATCTTCAATTTGTGCGTCGTTATGGTTTTAACAGTGTTTTAAATCTATCTATATTTAATGTGATGTTTCAACAATACCCACCTGAACGGAAACTTTCACACATTCATTGCTGAAAACAAAGCATAGGGACAGCGATTAAATTACTGATATACCTTAGTCGATTTAACCAACCTATCTTGAAATGCTCCATCAGAACTCCGTATGCTCCCCGTTTGTAGCGAATATGATTTAGAACGATTTACTTCAATATCATCAATACATACTTGAATTATTGTCTTGCAATTTTGTAAAGAATGTTACAAGACATACTGTTTCACCTGCCTATCTCGACTTCCACCTCAAATGCATAAAATATAGTATAGCTACCAATTTATTTAGGTTCGTTGCAAAAACTCTAAATATTCAATGACATTTTTTATGGCGTTTACAATGTAGACCGATCTCGCTTCGAAATCGTTTTTACAGCTTTTTTGGGTAAATAAAATATCTCACTATATGTATTGTACGTGAATTATTAAATGTGTATTACTCTAAATCAGCGATCATCAACCTGTCCGTACCGCCTACTAGTGGTGGCTAATGTTTCTATGGTGGGCCGTTTGTAATTTAGTTTTTTTTTTTGTCTTTTTCATCGAAACCATTCGTTAAACACGACTCGCGGCTAAGTTTTCTTGAAGACATTTTGAAGAAAATTCGCTACGCCAACCCGACAGCCGAGGGACGTTTGAGGGGTATTTTTGTCTTTTCTTTTCCTCTTCCTCTTCCTCGCCATTTCTCTACCCTTCTCGCTTATCCCTATTTGAATAAAACAAAATATTTGTCTTGTACTGTCATAGCGGTCGACTTTCGACTTGTTTGTTCGTAAACATAGTACCTACTTCGAGAGTAAGCGTCACTTGTGAAATTGCGTTGTGTCGTGTATTAAATAAATTATGTAAAAATAGTGTACCCATGTCTCAAAAGAAGAAATACCCTACTGGCTATTCACCAGAATAAATGCAGAAAATAATAAAGAAGATCTACTGGAACTTGAAATGACGAAGAGAGTAAAAATAATTTCAATAGTTGTGGAACCCAAAAACTATGACAAGATAGAAAAATGTCTGCTTTATATTAAAAAAAAAGAAAAAAGGGTAAAAGATATATTGATGCCTTTTCAGTGCTGTTAATATTATTATGACCAAGCAAATAAATAGTTTTGAACAACACCCAAAAAGGAAACCTTTGTATGTTCCTAAAAAAAATGAACCAGACATTAAAAATTTAGTTTCACAGCATCCGGCTCAAGGTTTCGCATTAACCACTAAGTGTTATTTTAAAAATGATAAAATATAGTTCTTGTTTCTCGATTCACATTATTTTTTTAATTTGTTAACTTACTCTTTTTACAGTATAAATAAAAAGTTTGATTATAAAAGTTTTTTTTTAAGTCAATGATCTTCTTGAAATTATTGCATCCTTACACTGGATTGAATTACTGCAATGTAAGTGGGCGGTAAGGAAGATTTATTATAAAAAAATATTCTAAAATGGGCAGTACGTATAAAAAAGCTGACGACACTTAGTCTAAATAAGAAATGATAAGAAATAAATAATGTAAGGTTATCCAATCAATTTAAATCATGAATTTAGGATCATACAATCTATATTATAAATACATCGATACAGAATTTATAATTGAATTTCTATTTCACTTGAATGACCATGTGTAAGGAAGTTGATAATCGTCGTTTATAACTGCAAAGCTTTCACGCCTCGAGTTTAACTTATCGTGAATGCTTTATCGTCAAGTTTTCGCGCAAACTGCCTACCTACTGTCTTCTAAGCCTCGTAGATCACGTTACAATAGGAACCATTGTTTCCTGGTGTATATGCTCCTATGCTGCTAAACTTTTCCGTTATTGGAGATATTTTTACCCGCTTTATATATTTTAAAAATTGGTATGAAGCAAAAAAGTAATAAAACGTCCACACTAGTATCATCACAAGTGATTGAAAACTATAGAATGAAAACGAAGTAATTATTTTATTTTAAGACTTATTCTGATTTTTAAACAACCTACGTGTTTTATAAATAAAAATATCGTCTATAATTTACTAAACATATTAATTTCTTTACAACATAAACATTCTTCTGCTCAGATACTTTTTAAAACTTATCGAATTTCATAAACCATTATAGGAAAAATATAATACTCACAGTATATGTGATCCATCACTTTATTTTGTATACAAAATCAGTTTCACTAACAGGAAAACTTTTTTGAGACAAAGATAACTAACTAAAAGGCCTCGATCTGTCACTCACGCTGGCCTATTTATTTTCATCGATATTTACGTGACAACATTGAAGTGTTTTTTATTTTATTTATAACATTACACTTTTCAAATTGATAAAATCTTTTAGTAAACATAATTATTTTTTTTTCAGTATATTGATATATTAAAATATGTGACGCCGATGACCCATGTATTTGAGAGCAATAATATAAGCAAAATATTACAGTGGTTCATCCAGAAAGCCCTTACAACTGGTGCCTTATTTGATCGACGCGAATAGATAGTCTGGAGAAAAGAAAAAAACTAAGCACCAGTCGTCAAATGTTTTTTTAATATTAATCCGTATTAAAACTTTACTTTCTACCACACGGGGTAATAAAAAATGTTCATTTTATTAATTTGTAGCTTTTCCCAATATTTAAATTAATATGGTTTATTGATTGCTAGTAGCCCTCTTCAATTTAATCGACCAAGAGGAGCCTTGCATTTTTAACCAATTCATTATAAGCAATTCGTAATTTAAAAAATCTTTATTTAGTTTATAGCTGACCTTAAACAAGACGACATCAATATACTTACTCAACCAAATTATATCAATCGAAAACCAAACCAACATTATTATAAACGATTACGTATTATATTTAAATTCTAGGACAATGTGTCATTAATATAAACCACATCACGTATGTGAACTAGTAACTAGTGCAGAATGAAAAAGCCTTCGTTTTTTATTAGTGGCTAAGAAGCTATAATACATAGTGATGATAATAATATCGCCATGTTGGAAACCTTACGCATATGCACCATTATTATCTTATAATGGGCCGAGTTGTATTGTGGTGGAGCTAGCGACAATTACTGCCCTCGGCCGCACCACCGCAACACTACGAAACTACTCGCTGAGATTACAATGCAGTTAGAGCTATGTCACGCTTCACGTAACAAGCGATTCTATACTTAAAACCGGAACTCGACTGAAAGAACTAACTTTTCCTTCATTCTTTTAACTAAAAAATTTAGCTAATTACAAAAATGATCTACAGATGTGAAACATTATTTTTATATTATATCCGCTTCCAATGTGGGGCTTATGAAAAACCATGCTCTTACGAAAACTGGTTGCAATTCAGTCACTCAACATCAGTTCGTAGATAAATAATTATCTTTTTTTTTTTGTAAATAAATAATTTCCATAAGTTACCGCCGAATACATATATTGAAAAAAACTAATAATTAGCTCATCGTTCTCTCTTTGTCGCGTTTGACGTAAATCTGTTTCCAGGTATTCGTATCGCATAAATTCATATCGCATGAACATGATTTGAAATTGTATATCAAATTAAGCTATTAATTCCATTTTATATTGACGTAATATTCTAAATAAAAGAAATTATAGAAGTATGTTCATATAACTTACGGAAAGATGTAAAAACATCCCCTAAATCTCTAACATTAGAATCAAAGTAGCATTATATAATATGTTATATACAGCTATGATATCTAATACAAATAAAACTACATAGATAATTCCGCAAACCAATTTAAGTAAATTGGTATTTGGATTTATGACCCGAGGAAGCCGGCGGACCTTTAATATATTACGTAACCACTGGCATGTTGAATCGATAACGAATTCGAATGTTTATGGAATATATTCTTTTATGTGGAAAGGTTTCTAAGGGGAAACGTTTCGATTGATATTAGTTTCTTACTTATACCTATGTATCTGTGTATAAACACGAATAAAAAAGAAATTTCATTGAAAGCTTTCTTTTGAGTAAATCGTATGTAAAATTTTATAACAACTGGAAATCTTACCATTATTAATATTTGATTTGACAGTGGTCCACAACTAATGTAGAGTATATGGAGGTAGAGTGTACCAATAATGGAGGCATCTCAATAGAAGTTGTTATTCAGTCGACAAACTACTTTTTTCGGAAACTATGGATAAGAAGTATGGAGTTAAGATATGACTAAGCTTATAACAACTTAGCTAATCGTTCTCACTATGTTTTTAGGATTGGATGAGTGAGTGGGAGTTTTTAGACATCACAGACACCATATATAGATTGAACAATCAATTTATGAAAATATCCTTCCCGGGGCTCGAACCCATCGACTAATAAAGATGACCATTCGACTACCGGCAAGGCGCAAAATTATGTAATTTTAAGTATTCCGGTTTATTAATCGTAAATCTCTAACCATAACTACATCAATATTCTCTTCAAAATATTAACATTTGAAATCGATTAGTTTCTGATCGGAGTATAAAACGTTAATAATATAATGCGTTATTGGAAGGTTTTGCATGTAACAAGAATATAGAAAAGTATGTTGCAGATTGCAAGAAGTAAATTATTAAAATATGTCATCAACAATTTCTGTCAAATATGTATGATCAGTCGTTGTATTGAGTTCAAAATATACCAGAAACCTTTTGACACCGAGTTACATAAATTAAAACATAATAAAAATTAAATATCTTTTTTTATCACTAACGCAAAAGTGACCCATCGGCAAAGATTATTTATTAATTGTCTAACATAGAGAATGTAATCACCTTTAAGTTTCCAACTCCGCCAGTTCTTTTCGGTATGGCATTATTTTTTAACACAATTTGTTTGGTAGTACTTTTAGTACATTTTTATAATGATTAAGACTGGCTGCGCTCATCATCAGTTGATGATAAAGTTGATAAATACCAACTGAATAATGTGGATTATTTCAATGATCATTGTATGCCTTTTGAAGTGTTAACTGTCAATTCTTGGTGGAAAGACTGGAAAGGCATCATATTTAAGAAAAAAAACACAATGTGTTTTGTACTACCTCCACATTTTTATAATGATCATTACCGGCTTCGCTCATTGATAATGCTCGCTATGAGATAAACCGGTCCTGGTCATTATAGAAATGTGGAAGTAGTACAAAATAAATTTGTTTTATTTTAAAAATAAAAGTAGAGAATGTATCCAATCAAAAAAATAGAATTTAGCTTAATGTTCTAAATTCAAAAATAAGCCGAACCTAGATTCATGTGTGCAAAACTCGTAAAAAGAATAATATAAAAATATCAATGTATTTAATTCTACAACACTTATAGGAATTGGTTAACAGTTATTATGGCTTCGTGCCATCGTCAGAACTATGGATATAGTTCTGACATATGGGTATGGTTAAAATATAATTTAAAAACATAGTTCACATAATAAACTCACCTTACTCAATTTCTACCACATTTTTTTCATTTTGTTGAGCTCATAATCCGTTATTTGGTAAACAACAAAAAACAAGACCAAAATATAATTTTTGAACTGTCACGTAAAACCGTATCAGCGGTTTTTCCAACGGTGTTTAGATTCTTACCTGTGCCTAATATAAATTCAATCATTCGACAGTGAGACTAATTCACTAGTTTCGATTTGGCTAAATGACACATTTTTATTTTGAATTTAGTTTATCGAAAGACTTGTCCAAAAACTTAAAATATTTTGTTTTGGTGAAAGCGGGCTTACTTTTACTATGTTTGACAAACATAAATCATTTATAAAATAACGTACAGTTAAGTAATGAAAGATTAGTCGAGCCGAAATATAAACCAATCGTTTGTGATTGTTTTCCCATTCGTAGTTTTGTAAATCACTTCCACATCCATTTTTAACTCACTGAAACCGACTGATTAATTTTTTCACTCTGTAAATATTATTATTGAAGTCTTATAACATTAAAAATTGCACTCTTCGCTACTCAATATTGACCACGCCACAAGAAAATGTTTCGTATGTTTTTAGAATTAGACTTATGTATGAAGTGAACTAATGCTAATAAAACCAAACGTTGATACTTGTAAACCATGCTTCGGGTCCATAGTCCAGTGGTCAATGCCGTTGTCTTCGGTTTCGAAGGCCACGGACTCTAATTCCAGTACGGAAGATTTCATAGATTGATTTTTCAATCGTTTTATGATGTTCATGATGTCTAAAAATTCCCTCCCAACAATCCGATCGTAAAAACGGAGCGAAGCAAGAGTGATTAGCTAACCACTGGTGCTGTTCTAGCTCTATCATTATATCTTCTTACTCTCAAAAAAGAGAGGTTAAGCAACCGAGTAACAAGCAGTTATAAACATACTTCCATTATGCCATATGCCATACAATGGATCCGTTCCCAATGCGGGGAGCATGGCAAAAAAAAAACAGAGCTACTTACTGATAAAAGCTTTTTAGTAACATAAATAAAGATTCTTTCGAGATGTTTTAAATATTGTATGTATTGTGAAGTACCACATTTGACACTAAAAATTTCATTATCTATCATACATTTAAATGTCACAATTCGATGCAATATGGTGTCGCTTTGGACGCCAGAGGCATTTTGCACGGAATTTTATAGGCGTATCGCGTACTTATCGGTATTCTATGTCGACTTAGTTATAAATAATTGTACATAGTTGCTGAAATGAAAGTGTACAAAAATCGATTTACACATACTTGAATAGTGTTTGTGTTTTTGATTATATTTATATTACTTTCTAGGTTCTTTCAAAATGTTTCCGATTAAAACGGATGCTACGAGAGAGTACTAGTGACGATTGTAAGAAGCTTTTCAAATGGCCTGAAATGTTGGAAGCATTCTTTTACCGATAAAGAAAATTCAACAATACTTTTATTATAATCTTGTTCTTGAAACCCCGTACGAAATTTCGTTCTACTATTTATACATTCATTTTCAATTGATAGTTTATATTGCAATGAGTTATATGTTAATATAATTAGATTATTGCTTATTCAAGAAAAAAGAAATGGATTTTCTTGGAAAAAACATCAAATCTTTTTGAGCGACTTTGATAATAACAGTGTTTATAATTGTTGGTAGATAATTCAACTTCATTAATCTGGTGGTTTGTTTTAGTATTAATGCATTAAAATCATTAGAATTAAAAGACGACTTTCGAATCGCATTTCACTAAAAAAGTTTTTCTTTATATGAAAAACCTATATTGAAACAAATTTTAATAATTTTGTGATTGATTTAGGACAAAAAAAGACTAAACTAAATAATGTTCTTAATATTATGATCGTTTACTCTGTTTACGTAATAATCTGTATTCCGAACGTATTGAGTACACGATCATAAAAAATTTATATTTTAACACTTGATTGCAGTATTATAAAATGTAATTTATGATAATGAATATTTTGAACAAGACAAATTTCCATAATAAGTATGTATTGAGATCGGCTGCGACTATTTGTACATACAAAAAACCTCTACAAATCACAAGTAGTAAAAGTTTTGATGTACAATTTATTATGTAAAGCGATAGCCGATATGCAATTTTTTTTTGTATACGTTATTTGCCTCTTAAAGCCCACTAGTACTGGTTTGAAAAAATATATGACGTTTGACATTTTTAGCTGTATGTATTAAATTAAATAACTGGACAGCCCGAGGCTAGAGTGTTTCAACGTTTTTTTCTACTGTGTGTTGTGTTTATGATTTAGTGGTGGTCATTATCGAATTTCGCAAGTTCCATATATAATCATGTTATATTTTGAGTATGTAAATATATGTTACACAGAAAAATTTTAAGCACTAAAATCAGAATAGCTTTCGTTATATTCGCCAAAATAATAATATATTTATTTATAATTTAGCTTTCTTATTTTTTGGTACTCAAATCAATGTTCTGTCGTTGAGTTTAAAAATGTATTAATTTTGTCGTATTCCCTACATCGCATACATATTGGTGGTAAAATAACCACACATTTATATGTGGTTGTTTACCTTCATTCAAACTTGAGAACAACTCGGTAAATTGTACTGCTATATCGTATCTATTTCATTATATCGTTTAACACAGTTCCTTAACGGTGGTATTGGGTTTTGGGGCATTTTTCATTTGAAATACTTAACAAACAACCGAGTAGGCGATTCCCATTATATAATACATGTAATCATTAATGCTTGTGAAAAGGTTGCGATCGCGTCTTATCAGCAGTGTACCCGAATCTATCTACATTTGAAATAAGTTCAATATAAATTGACCAATACCAGTTAATCACGTTCGTGTAAAATTGCCAGTGTTTTTAATCTTTTTACAACAAATTAGAAGCACAAAATTTTCTCAATCAATATTATCGCTATAATATTGATTTTTCTTTGAAAATGATTCGTAATATTTGACATAATTGCATAAATTATTATTGTTTTACTATTTGACATGAATACGAAAATATATCTAGATTAATACAAATTATTCGTAGTGAAAGATTTTCATATTTAAATACTAATTTTCTATACACCATTTCTTGCCTCAGTTTTATTCCTCATTTTATCTTAGATATTACACCATATATGTTTCTTACAAATCTTTCTCGTAAATCTCGGTTAATTATTCTGTGTCGAGGATACAGATTCAGCTAGGCGAGAAAGTGTCTTATCTTATTCTGTATAATCTGACAAGGAAGCGGTTTGAACTTCCATTATCTCAAATTAAGCCTAGCGTTATTGACACTGTCAGTTCTTGCCAGCATTAAAGGATTTATTCAGAATCCACATGAAGAACCGACTCAAAATAATATACAATAGTACGTTTTTATTTACATTAAAAATACGCTGTGTGCATCTCAAAGTATTCCTTTTAAACAATTTCGTTGACTACATTTATTTAAGTAAGATTTCGTTGTCAACATAAAATATGATATATACTTCTCTAAGGAATTTGTAAGACGATGATACTTCATCACCGAAACTAAATTAACCCATGAACCAGCCTTACCAAGAATGCCCCTGTACAGAAGCTTGATCAATTATGTATATTATCGACTGCGAATTAATATTGTACTTTGTAGTTCCAACGTTTTGTCTGCTATAATATTCTAGTGGTCAATGATGTTAAGGATTCGACTCGTTGAATGGAATTCCAAATTCATAAATGTCTGCGATTACTATATCATTGTATTTGAAATTACTCTATTTCAGGCTTTATGATTTTTTTTCAGTTCAAAATCATTTATGATTTATTAGTAAAATTTGCAAATGAACTTGACATGTGTTTTGCTTATGTTTTTACATCAAGGATAATATTTCGGTAGAACATCAAACTTTATAGTTGTTTTCTGTGATAATTAGGAACTCCTCGATACTTAAGTTGTAATATCTGAATTGTTTTTTTTTGTGGATGACATAGTCGGCACACTATTCTATTAATTTTATCATTGATTGATACTTTATGATAATAAACGTTATTTATTTTATAGATGTCTCCGTTATTGATATTATATTATGTATATATATAAAAAAAACATGTATGATAAATTAATTCACCTATTGTCATTCAGTTATCAGCAGCATTATCTGTTTGAACAACCAACATTTTTTTTTATACAGTTGAAAGAACAATAAAAGTATTATTATTTCAGTCAGGTATGCAAACGCATGTTTACTAATAATGACATTATCGTGTCAATCAACAAAACGAGCAAGTTATTCTACAACAAATGTTTTTAAAAAGGATGTCAAAATAATATCAATTAATTTCATTACTCCAGTATCGATTATTAATTGTCTTACAAAAGTATTCATATAATATATAGAAAACTATTTCATTTTCGTTGTCATCAATAAAACAAATAAATAAATGTTAATCGTTAATATAAACATATTTCTATATACATCTATTCTAAATTATTCTTCATTTTTTTTTTCACTAACTATCATAGAATGCTTTTTGTGGAGCAATGTGATTTTTTTTATTCAATGCTTACAAAACTATGCCTATTTTATGATTAGGATCAAGATAGAAAATAATAATGCTATGTGAATTCAAAGTTGTATATTAAATTAGTGCAAATGATTACATACAATATTTTTCTAATCTTTTTAATGAATAATAATATATTTACGTCAAAGATTTCCGAAAATTCGCTTTTTAATATTGTCGTTCATTTGTAAAACGTTTATTTTGAATATTTTTATAACGTCATATAAATATAAAATAAAAAAGCTCAACGTCCAGAATATTCCAAAAGACACAGGGCTTGATATCGTTGATGCCGCTTACTAAACAAGTCGTTAACCATTTTCCCTGCCTCGAAAGTGTTATTATTCTCATATTTGGATGAGGCACATAGTAAAAAATGATCTTATGCATTTTATGCATACGTGTCTTGGGAGCTTGACCAGCGAAAGTTAATAAACGCGTATTTAATACGTATTTTTATTTAGAATACTAAATTGGTGCATAATTGAACTACCTAAACTAGACATGAATTCTAAGCCTTTTCTCAACACAAAGTTAGCATATATTCTAAACATTATAATAAAATTGTCGTAACAACTCAACGAAAAAAAAAAGGTTTATCTATCCCGGACAGCATTACGCTATTTATCACGCATACTTAAGATTCAGGAGCTAGAATAAATAGGAAATAATTTAAAACCTAAATACCTGTCTGCATTCCAATTAATACTATTAACGATAGCCGTTCAAAATTATATTTTCAATAAAAGTGGCATCGCCTCGTGGCTCTTGTGAAAAGACAAGATTTGTACTATTACATAACAGTTCCTCAGGCAAATATACATATGAGTATACCATTGAGTATAAATCATTATTTATTTTATGATCCGAAATAGCAAATGGACGTTTTTTTGTCAGTTAGACTTCCATATTTATTTACATAAATATGTCGGTGAATTTGTTGATTAAAAATGAAAAAAAAAACTTTTCATCTGTAACTTGATATAAATACTTTTTAAATAAATTACTGCACACAAAGACGCCTTGCTCCAAGAATGATAAATACTTTGTAAGAATGTTCGTGTATAGAGAAAAATATTGTGCAAACCAATTATCAGGTTTAAGCGACGAATCGTTCATGTTTAAACGAGTGTCTAGTAATAATTTTCTTATGTGGCAGAACACAAACCTGTTGTAAGTTGCCCAAGGTTCCCGGTATGCGGCCTTGAAAATGCTCATGATGGAAATGACGAAATATTTGAAGAACGCACTTCGTAAACAACCAGCTTATGATGCTCAAATACCGCAATTAAAGGACAAATATAATCCACTTTTCAAAGAATCCTATTTTTCATGCTTCAGAGTTCAATTATACTAATTGACTGGCGAAAGTGATAAATCGCTTAATAAATTATTCCAATAGCAAGGTGAAATCGTTACTTCTTGGTGAGGCGACAATGATTATTTCTATACTCGAGTAGTTTTGCACTATTTTAACCCCAAGCAAGGCAAGAACCTGAAAAACTTTAAGAATGCGTACATATTTTTAGCGATTTAAAATACAAGAGTTCACATCACCATGCTGATTTTCACGAATGAACTGAATATAATTACAATGCAATTAATAGATAAGTATGGCTAGCTATTTTATTGGTTGTAACTTATTTGTACTCGTTGTTTATTCGTATATTTCACACTGCAAAGAAATATAATTTTGAACAAAACGAATATAATTTATTAGGCTTCTATTGACTAATACTGCATCTGTTCAATCAATAAGTTTTGATAAATCATACATATTTATATTCGTAGAGAATTTTTCACATGTGGAAAAATATTTTTTCGCATTTGTGTTTCACTCGAACTCATCACAGGAAATTATTTTAAATCTCATAAAGACTATAATTATTTGTGTTACACCTTTTAGATTCGTGATTTCCTAGTATTATGTAAAACTGGAATAGTCATAGACGTTGAAATTTTCAATTTCCACAAAAACTCTTTTGCATGCTTCTTTTATCCCGTGAAAAATTTGGTAGCTATTATAGTGTTGAATTATAAATGTCAAAAACAGCTTTGTAAGGCAATGTTAACATACAATAAAAGCTCAATAGGTTCCCTATTTTTCCCATAAAAAAGGTTTCCCTAAATAGGAAATTCAATTTCACTTAAGTTAATATTCTGGTAGCAAATCATGTATATTAATTCTATAATATGTATGGCGTTGCGCTACTTTTTATAATTAACTGAGTGTAGCTTAAAATTGTTAAATAGCTAATGATTAAATTATTATTATTTGTTTTATGTCCTGAAAAATTTGTCCAAGTGGAGTTAGCCGGTTTGCAGATTAAGCAGTCGATATCCTCTATATTAGAAGCGGGAAAATATTTATATGACTAAATTGCATTATTGAGTTATTACGAGTACTGGCGGCTTCGATACAGTTCACGACGTGCCCCGAAAAATTCTAACTATGCTATGAATACGCACGACCTTCTATGAAAGCTAACGGCACTAGAGCCTTTTATACCCTTGATAGAAATAAATTTCAATTCTCTCATTAATGACTAAGTCACGCATTAGCTTAAAGTCTAATCACAAACATTCTCAATAATCCATACTTAAGTGTAATACAAAATATAGTTCGCAACCATAAGTGAACTTATTATGTAATAAATTTTATTTTCAGGTGACTCACTATCGTGAATCATTCTATAAGATGCTTATTAAACATGGAAATACCAATCCCGTGAAACGTAATTTTTCTTAGAATTTTCTCGTCTGCGAAATCACATTTCTCGTCGGCCTCTGTAGCATCTTCCCCTATGGCTAGAAGATTGCGGACTCAAATACCTACATAATATTACATAATATCATTTTTTTAATATTTCACATCTTGTAAATTATAATGGGTGTTTGTTATGTGTGTTAACTTGAGTTTCAAGTGATTTATTTTTTTCAATTATCTGGCGCATTGGAAATTACCTACAATACCAAATATTTCAATTTTCAAATTGAATTAATTTGGCGTTTTAATTATATTAGTATAATAAATTAATTATCACACAAATTGCTAGTAAACCAATATTACGAATTATGTAGGTTATTTTGACCTCAATAGCCACCTTCTTCAAAAAGATTTGCCTCCGTTTCACATTGTTATTATTTATTATTGTCTAGTCACTTTATTATTGTCTAGTATCAATTTGCTTACATATTAGTTTTTTGAGTGAATGATACAAATCGTGAACGAGTATTGCCTCCGTATACCGAAAATGAGGTTCGAATGACACTTGCTTCTATTATTGAATTGTACTTTGTGGTATTACAAGCTTTACATTTCAGGACAACTGTATCAAATACAGAAATAATAATTAATTTATCAGACTGATTCTGTTAAGCGAAATAGTAATTAAAACGATGTAAAGCTTCATTGCTTCCACGGTGTGTTTACATTCTCTAGTTTGGTGGTTTCGCTTTATTCATCTAAAATAATAATACTGTTATTTACAGTAACAATTAATTATCGTTATTTCATTAAACAAAACCTAATAGTCACTTTATATTATGTTACAGCTGAACTGTGTGTAAACGCTTACAAGATTTACAAGATAAACAATACACACAACATTATTATATAATTCTTCGTACTTACACGGATTTCAACATTTTGTTTTAAATTTTTATTTAGTAAACTTTAAAGTATTACGATTTTATCGCTTATGCCATGTGATTTATAATCTTATGGATTGAAAACAATAAAAAAATATTTTAGAAGGAAAACATATTCGATAAAGGAAAAGGAGAGGGGAGTGGGAGGGATATTATTTTATTATGAGTCACGAATACCAGAAATTTAGAAAAAATATATGAATAATATATTAATTAATAACCGATAACTTTGCTAAAATTGTACCTTAGTCATATACCAAAATATTTTTTTGTGTAATTACAGAGCAAAAATTTTTTTTCCGTAGGCTCTGTTAAAGCGCCTGAAACCCAAATAGTGACTAGCTCGGCTGTAATGACTACAATTTGCACCAAAATAAGTTATTGATTATTTAATAGAAGTTTATTTTGAATCTTTTTAGGGATAATATAGAAACTACTGTTTATTAATGTATTTTCTCTTTCTTCAGGACTCACCTGAGTGCCATCGCCCAGCTTGCTCACAAGGTCCTCGGACCTCTTCCAAAGTCATGCGCTGGTTCAGGAGAAACGGAGAAACTCCTCGACTCATCAGCTTGTCACCACTTCGCAGTGGAGGGGAGAGCGGGGTACTTTCGAGAAGCATTGTACCACCACCACTTCCAACTTCATTACCTCCGCAACCCCCGAGTCCTGTTGATAGCGGAATGGCGGTATCCACCCCGACCCGAACCACGAGAAGATCACGGATTGGTTAGTTATTTGACATAACAATTTTTTATTATTTTTTTATCGCAGATATTTTTGCTTTGTTGGTGTCCGTGGCGCAGTCGGTATCGTCGTTTGCTACGGTTACTGATGCCTCGGGTTCAAGTCCCGGTAAGGACAGTTTCATAATTTGATATTTCAATCGATTTCTGGATTTATGTTTGTCGTCATGAATATTTTTGATGTGTAAAACTCCCTCCCACCCATCCGATCCTTAAAAATGGCGCGTAGCGAGAGTGATTAGCTAACCACTAGTTCTGTCATAGCCCTATCCTTCTATCCATACTCTTCAAAAAACGAGAGGTTGAGCAATTGAGAAACAGTCAGTTCTCATGGAAAACTTCTGTTGAGATACCTCCATTAGGAGGCCATATGCTCCACGTTGGAAGCGGACATGGTAAAAAATACTTTTACAATTTTTTAAAAAGCATTATATATTGAATGGAACCATAGTTTGCTTCACTAGCTATATACACTATATCGACACTCCCTACGTATAATCCTGTATCTTCAAACACGAAATTTTACAGGAGAGCGTCTAAAAGATTCAATACATAGTTGCATCTTTTTTCAAAATTATTACAGTGCTATTATTTTAAATCTAGTTTTTGAAATATTACAAATATGGCATTTGGCTTCGAATTTTATTTCTTATAAGTGGCTAGTTACGTGTTTATACTTTACGAAAAAACGCTGAAGTAGGTTTTTTTCCCTACCTATAGAACTGACTGTATAGACAACGAAAATGCAAAAGACCTACAATAATGTATGTGGCACTTACGTGATTATACGTAGGAAGTGTAGATAATGGTAGATTAAAGATAGTAGATATAATATTTTATTTTAATTTTTAAATATATAATATAGTGATGCACATAAAAACGTCAATAAAAAATACACATGTGTCTATTCACTATTGTGTAAAAGTAACATTTTTCAATACTAGTTGATCGACTATCTATTCATTTTTAACAATACGCTATTGTGAAAGCTGGCACAATAGACACTATGCATTTAAGTCATTCCACTATTACAAAACATAAAACAAATATTACTAATGAAGCAACTTTGCGTCCTAAAAATGATATATTATTTAAACATTTGTAAAATTATAGTAGTCATCAAAAATGTATTTTAAAATGTCAAAAACTGTTCATTTTGATATTGTGAATATAAAAAGTATTACATAAGACTGTAAAAATAAAAGAAAAAATATTAAGGAATGTTTATATAAATAGGTTAACACACAGAGTAAAAATTTGATTGGCAAAGGATGCTTAACCAACTTAAAAATATTGATTATCTATAGACAATATTTGAGCCCCGAATACTACTCCATAATATTACATATTTTTATTGAATACATTTTTATTGACTGGTATTCTTTGATTTTCAAGAAGGTATTATAATTTAATCCATGATGCAATACTCCTAAAAGCACTTTCTAAATTTTCATATCGATAACGCATGATACCTACATCTACATATTTGCAAAATAATGAATAAATAATAAAAACAGTTTATTGGTTGCTTAATTTAAATATCTGAGAATTTGTTTATAAACCTCATCGATAATTGGTGCCACCAAGATGTTGGCTAATATTTTTCAAAAACGGCAAGTAATTAATACTGCTGTCATTATGGCATGCGCCATATAGCAACTCGCGTGCCAAAGTGTCTCCGAATATGTTGTCATAACCTAAAGCATGTGAGGATTTCGTTTTCATTACAACGAATTAATAATTATTATATTACGAATAAATTCATTAACATAGTAATTCCAATGCAAATATACGACGATTAACCGCAATGGAATGAAAAAAGACGCAATTTGTCAGTGAACGCTATGTTTCATATTTGAATTAAAAATAAATATATAAAATTAAAATTGATAAGTTAGTTATTTCACTGGCTGTGTTACTAAATGTAACCCGTTCTTCAGACTGAAAATGCTTCGTAAAGAAGCGAAACGCTTTTCATTTAGTAACACATCCAGCGGAATAACTAAATTATCAATTTTAATTTTACATTGAAAACCAATTTCCACAAAATTACCGCTGAATCCTTCGAAAATATTCAAAATAAAGATTTTTATTTGGACAACATGTTTTTGCTAGCGTTTATTTTTTCATATTTTTTTTTGTTTTTAAGAATCATTTTAATGCACCGAATCTTCATAAGGGGAATCGTTATATTTCGGTGTTTCAGCCACGTAGCGCTCATATGATGGATATTGTTTTCCATTGTGGTCCACCGCAATCGCATTCCATTGCCAATATGGCAAAATGCATCAGGGTTATCATAATATTTTACTTAAGTACCTGCATGATTTAAACATTAGACGAAAGCCTTAATTAAAAATGTATTTTTTTATATGTTGCATTCGAAACATATATTGCAATAAATTGTAATAATAATCTAAAAATCAAAAATATCTCAAAGCTTCGTCACACCTTTTAACGACTTTTAACGACACTATTTATAAACACAGAATTAAATTGTGAAAAATACATTATAACTTAGAAAATTTTTATTTTGTCAACTATTGACTCATCATACAAAAAATTATAGTGACACTATTCTTCAATCGAATTGTTTTTTTCCCAATACAACCCGAGTTCTCGTTATTCTCTCCTATTGCCTTACATAAATTAATTCTCAGTCGAAACGATACAAGTCATTTATTTATCCATTCATTGTGATAGCAAACACGGCAAGGCTTAAAGGGTTAAAAATCCATTTGAATTTTAAATCGGACAAGGCAAAAATGCCTAAATCTCGTTCGATAATATATTCAAAATTCTGAGTTGAAACCAGTTGGAAATAAGAAGTTGTTGTTATTATAACTTTTAGTCGATGAATGAACGATTTTTCACCGAATTACTAGATTCCCTATCAACTTCGAAATCTTCTTCGAATATTTTACGTATTCAATCCCTATTTCCATGACAATGCGAATCAAAACAGGTGTAGGAAGTGGCCATCTACAAAATGCTAGATGTTTTAGTATTCTAGAGGAATTCATCTTTATTGTTTATCAGCCATTACATTCCAATGGCAGATTAAAAGCTTCCAAATCAATTTATTTTTTCATTGGCTTTCGCTCGATCAAGTGAAGGATTTATAAATGAAATTTTGTTTACATCAATATTGAAAAGTACTTTTTGAATAGATTATACAATTTACATATTAGTGTAATTTTATTTTACTTTTTTTAAATTTAATTTACTTTATTTTTTAATTTACATAATATACAATTATATTAGACACATAAGAATACTTTTACTGCCATAGAAATTGAATGGATGGGAAATAAGAAATCCTGATTTATATACACATAAATTGAATACAAAAAATACTTAAATAAGATGGATGAGGTTTCAATTATATTTTGTTTCTTTATCTATCCGCAAGTAAATGTGACACCAATATTCTTCAAAAACAACCTTTTCTGAGAGAAACTATCATCTTGCTATCGAAGATACTCAAAAAATGCAAGACGTTATATATATATACACTAATTAACAACTTATTCCCATGTTTGATTGTCACTTAATAATTTCATCGAATATTTGTATTTGTTATTCAAATAATACGGGCATAGAATTTATGTTAAAATAATAAATTGTTGTTTGAATTAAAAAATTTCTGCAGAATTCCAGTATAAAGAAAGGAAATCATTGAATGTATTATACTTTTAAATATTTATTTTAACTGAATTAAGTTATTTCCGCCAACCTCGCTTCTCTCGATATAATCTCTAATAGAGCCGTTTCAGCATTACTTGACTAAATGAAAATAGGGTAGACCGTAAAAGCATATTTCGTGTTATAATAATTCAATAAGTGTGCATATTTAATATGAGTGTGTGGTCTGTATTTAAAATTTAACTCTGGGGATACGATGACTTTTAATGAAGGGTTGTTGATAAGACAAGCATGAGTGTAATTATTATTATTTTCGACTTGATAATTAATCTATTTTTGTAATATTTCATATTACTTGGTTTTATTTGATTTAATAAAACAATACTGAGCAGATGACGGTAAGTACGCCATAAATTATTCAGCGCACGAAAAATCCTGTTATGGTGTAAATTAAATATGTTGTAAGATAAGCTTCCAGTTTCCAGTAACCACAGCGCGATTTCAAAAATATAGCGGCATTTTTATGCTCTTCAGTGCGTTATATCGATCGTAACGAAATCACGAAGTCAATTTAAAAAATATGGTTGGTAAATAAATGTCCTAGACTAAACTGGTAACCAGTCAGCAAGTTTTATGGCCTCAACCAGAATAGCCAGCAGCACCTAAGGCCATTGAGCTATGTGCTGTGTAGCGATTATAGTATTATTCAACATGGATGATTCCTGCAAACCATAACAAAACAGTAGATATTTAATATTATTAAATGACCATCTTTATTCGTCTACACCACGTAGCTGTCTTACAATTCGTAAGGCACAGAGAAAGAGTATTTACGGCAGGAAAAATATAATTGAGCAGGGCTATTTATGCAAACTATATATGCCTAATCAGAATGCATATAAATCAATTATTAGTTTATGCTTTCAAAATGGAATTATAAGTCAAGAAATTTAAGACTTAAATTTATACATAGTAGTTTAACAAAACAAGTTTATTTTATAAATAAATGTGAATGTGTGAAAAATTGTATACCTATAAATACTATAATTTAGATAAGCAGCATCCTATGTGTACCTGAAATATTTGATAAAAAAGCTATCAATAATACTTAATCGAAAATAAATGTTTTATTTTTTATATATAATATTTCCAGCTAGGATAATTGACAGACAGATATGATTAAATTTAAAATAATATTGTATTTTGATTTAAATTAAGTTATTTATTATTGCGATGTTTAAAACATTAAAAATTCTGTCATACACCTTTAAAATATCAGACTGCTAAGTTCCTTTAACATCTAAACATTTTTAAACTCGTCTAAGAGGGTGACATAGTCAGCCTTTTGGAATTAAAACTATATATCTATTACAGGGCACATTAATAATTTCCACATCGGTGGGTGAGGTAAAAGTTAACTATTACTACTTATATATCGAGTGGAATTTCACTTTCCTTCATACTTCACTTACAGTGCCATTTTGTCATCATGAACCATGCCGCCTTGGTACGGTACCAAAGACGTGCAAGACCTTGTCTATTTTTTTGTAGATAAATTTAATCAGACCAGAAAAAATACGCGTATATTATAATGTATTCCGTGGTCTTAATTTTATATGACAACACTAACAACGACCTGATTTATACGATTTTTTTTGTAAGCTGGATTGAGTACATATTTATATTGAAATATCGTCACCATTCTGGGAGAAGAAAATGTATAATTTTTGTTCGGTTGTTGACGTTTGTCTTTTAAAAAATATTCAATATTAATTAATATGTTTGTGAAACTTTTTATATAAATAACAAGACTTTCTACTTTACATGATACCTGAAACAAAATTTCAATATAACACAATACTTATATTTTGGGACAGACTGACTGCTTTTTTCGGCTCATCTCCATTCAGTAACTCAGTACATTCGGTAGGATGACAGGAGTTGTCAAATCAATATTTACTATTATTATACAATTCTCACCGTGACGTTTTTTTAGTTTACAAGTTTCCTTTTGGTACAATTGTCTGCTTCACATTTAATTTACAGTGTAATAACTAATGTGTGCTATTATTTATCCGCAATGATAATAAACTCGATTGCACTCGGTCAGAACCAAGTGCCACCTATTCAACGTATGCAATTCTAACGATGCTGCTTTATGGTTGCGAGCCATGGCACTGTACTTTGAAGACAGATGCATGCGGCGAATTCTAAGGTACGGTGGTGTAACTTAGTCTGGAAATTGGAAGTAAGAGAGCGCACAGACCAGCCCCTTAGTACGTCCAAAATATAAATGTGACAATGGACCTGGATTGAACATGTGCTGCGGATGCCCTAGGGAAGCCTGAACCCTGCCTGTCGCTTCTACCGACCGGATGAATTCAGTCGACCTGGAAGGACGTAGATTACCATCTATAGGGTGTACTCGGTGGAGCTACGAGACGTAACAATAAGACAGGCGGGAGACAGAGAATCTTGAAACAAACGTGTGATGGTCATATGCTCCGAGTAGGAAGCTAACATGGTTTTTAAAAAACTTGCATTGTATTAGTTTATGATTGTTTTTGGTAAAAGTAGTGGACGGACGAAAACCAATGTTAAGAATTATTCAATGTGCACCACTGTTTCGAAAAGATAATTTTCCAGTAGCGATAACGAAACGGCTATTTCTGCCTCCGACAAGTGAATATGTAAATTCATGCTTTGATACATTTGACGTTTTACTATTTCCGCAACTTGATACGTGGAAACCTTCAAAGATGATTGTTTACGTTGATAATTTTTCTACAACCGTGCACATAAGTATGTGGCAATTTCCTACCGCTATTGCGTTGCGAAACTTTTGACTACGACATCTCCAGCAGTGTTTTTACGAATAATATTAGTAAGAAGTAAACATGTGAGAACCCGAACAACATATTGGTTTTTATTCCAGTCATAAGAATACTCTATTAATTATACTGTAAATCATCTTTAAATCATACCAAGGGATATATAATAACTATCCGTATAAGTGAAAAAACTGTAATATTATTCTCTGCACCTTTTATTATCATATCATTACCTTCATTGATCATGGATTAACAAGACGGTGTCAATGAAAAGTGAAAAAAAAAAACTCATTCTGTATTCATAGAAAATCATTTATTACAAACACAATGTTTACCTTCATTAAATACATGTTTGTTAATCAACTATAAAAAAAATAGTTCAATTTCAATAGCAAAAGGATTTTATTTCTTTTAGAAAAACAGGTTTGCTTGTCTCGTAGTATTTGGGTGTCAAAAGCACTTTTGAAACTCTTCATTTATAATACAATTAAATTATTTTCGTACGCAATTTCCCAAGAAGGATCGAGAGTGTCACGCCAAGGGTCGCGACATAACCGATCCGACATATTTTACCCAGACGCCTTCAGTACTAAACTAAAGTTTCAAATAAAAATAATACGTATATTTTCGATGGATTCGACGGTAACTTTATGAAAATTCATTTTTAATTTTATATTGATAATATAATTCGTGGTACGTACGTAACTCGCTACTACACAGAGACTTAAAAGTACGTACAATTTGAGAGTTTGTTCGCGAAATGTCTCAAAAGTTTCACAGTGATGTAGCAAATATTATAACCCAACGATCTCTTACCTACAAAATTACGATGAGACAATACTCCGTATCGGTTTAGACCGAGAGAAGCTCTGCTCGACGACCCCCTATAGATTCAAACAGGGATTTTCTTTATTTAAATTGAATAAACACGACCCCTTGTAATAGAAAATGACTTTCCTCTGGATGCGTACTTGCGTATTGCATGTGTGTATGCGTGTATACGTTTGTATGTGTGTGGGGTGCGGTATGCGGAGAGGAATATTTCTATAAACGCAATTACTGCCCACGTGAATTGGCTTCACTGTGGATTGCTTAGCTCTGCAGCGATCACTCCCTTCTATTTGCAACGACGGAAGTGGAACAAAAAAAAAACATTAGAAGGAGACTCAAAGAACTATGACGTTAACGCGCCTTTGGACTTAACGCTCCATCAAATTGATATCCAAAAAAAAACGTACGTTATATTGTAAGCATTTTAAATTTTCATCAAAAGTAAGCTTTATAATTATATTCGAGAAGTAATATAGAATGTTGAAAAATATTCTTCTGTGGATTCATTAATAAAATAAACAGTAATTTAATATAAAGTACAAATGAGTCATGGTGTTTCTCAACAATGTTTTGATATAATTCTCAGAATGATTCAGTCACCCAATTCGATAATTAGCATGCTTATAACCATATATTTTATGACTAGTTTACCCCTATTAACATTACACCGTTAAATTTACATCATATTAATTCGAAAAAAATGAAAGTGTTATGATTATGCCCAAAAATATATTAAAACTATCGATTCGACTTATACTTTCTATTAAAGGTATTCGAAAAAAATGTTTTCTCAGTAACTGTTATTACTAATGCTTTTGTCTAAATATGTAGCAAACATAACTATGTGTAATGCTACACACAAATATGAAAAATTTCACACTACCCATTTACATTGATCTCTATCGGCTCTGATGTGGTTCATAGAAACCCATAACTGGACTCATTATGAAATATTAATTCTTTGATATACTTCATCAATTATCTATTGTATTTGACACACAACTGCGATCACGTAGTATGTCTCTTACGAGAGTCGAATAGAAAAGATAGTTTCTGAAGCTTGTTGACCATATACATACATGCTGTTACCAGTAGGGTACTAGACAGAGCATTTAAACAAGTTAAGCTTATTGCTTTCTTGGACTAACGTTGAAAACTACCCTCGTGTAATTGCTACGTCCAGAGCCAGACCCAGGTGTGAGGCGGTTGTTATCGTGCGATCGTTAGATATTTACCGCGAATCGCCGTGATTATAGGGCGGGCGAGGGTGTAAGCCTTACAAACAAGGGAGTTCGATTAGTTTTATGAATAATTACCTGTTTTATTGTTACAGGCATCTAAAACTTATTATGTCATACGCTGATAATAATCGTAGCACGCGACCACTAGCTTTATATTAATCATAATATTTTTATTTGTACCACTCACGAATCAGGTTAATGAAGTAGAATAATCTGACGACTTGCATTAATTTGTATTCAGAAGCCATTAGAGCTGTATAAGATAATGTGCAAAGCTTAATTTCACATTTCAAATACATAATATTAATGATTGTTCCAGAGAAATGTTGCTGAAGTCTCAATAAAATTCTCACGAGAAATAGTTTACCGCTCATAGTAATTTGATGCAGTATGGTAGAGAAAAATGCTTCAATTTAAAAAAAAATGACCATCGACTGTGATTCAAACGGTTCCAGTCAATAGATGCGCCAGCAAACTGAGACTAAAAAATTATAATTAGGAACAAATTATTTACAGAATTCTCAAAAAAAAAAAACAATTATTATTCTGTTTTTTCGATACCCATAGGTATATTCTTAAAATACTCGTTGTATTTGTTATAGTCAACATGCTACTGTGTCCAAACCGAATTATAATTAAAATCAAATAAAAACTGTTGACACACGTGTTGCCAAGTCTGTAAATTATATGACGTCACATAAAGACACTTATTAGCTGAGTTGATTACCTGAGAGATGCGACAACTTCATAGTACATATTAAATTGCATAATGAAACACGTTTTCAGTATGGTATGAGGTATGCGTAAATATTTTCGATGGTAAATTATAATTGATAACTTTGTTATATACTTGTGTAATTAGACACGTTTTTCCCCTCTTGAGAAACACCTTCACACTAACTTTATCGTAAAAAAATGCTATAACGTAAACGTTGGTTCGGATTGGTACGTATTAGTACTGTATTATAATGATAGAAATATGACTGTCAAAAGGTATTTTTTGTTGTTGAATAATTCATCTTTTCGTTGAGTAATACATTTCGGGCACCGCAAAAATAATGAAATATCAAGACAGACTGACCAAATTATCCTAGACAATGTAATCAAAAAACACAATTCGACGAATCACCATCTTATCTGTGAATATTGTCTTGAGTCACAAGTCGATCATTTATTTTATACACTTAAAAATAATAATAATATACACAGAATTACATTACCGGAAACCGCAGACCTCATAATTTGTAATCATAATGTGAACTAAGAAAAACTCAATTCAAAAAAATTTGATGCAATTTTGTCAGATTGAACGAAAGTAATTTTTATACTAGCAAATAAAACAGAATCTGACGAACTAAAATTGTCGACGCTATAGCAACGTTTCCCAATGATATTGTGTCGAGGAACCTTTTGTATGTTGTGCTTTAGCAACTGTGTATTGTATAAAAAAAAGTTTCACAGCAAAATACCTTAATGTGGAATTTTACATTTTTCCAAGGGAAGGTAACTGAAAACTTAGTCATATTTCTTGTCCCAATTTAAGCTTTGCTTAATCATGAAAACATTGATTTATTTTATGTTCTCACGCTTATGTGCTATGATTTTGTAAACCTTCACATATAAACTAATCTTGTTTTACACCTTTTAAGATGTCGGCTGAGGGTTTTGGTTGAATTTCAATATTAAATTTTGTACACTTCCATATATCTCATCAATAATTTTTATACCATTTGTTCTATACCATTGTCATAATCATATTTTACTTTCCTTTACGATATTTTTAACTTAACATCAGCACATGTCATATTGAAAAAAAGGGTTATAAATAATTGTACTTTGTGTAAGATAGTATTCACTTGGTACACTTGAACTTTTATTTCGATAGTTTGCACTTTGGATTAGATAGTATTAACTTAGTACACTCAAACTTTGATTTGAATGGTTTCCACTTAGTCATAGATTCTTTTAACAAGGTCAGTTAAGTTGTAATAGGTTATGTTAGATTTGGTCTGGTTTGGTTTGTGTTATGTATTCTAATGCGTGGAGCAAAGATAATATAGGTGGCATGATATAAGATAGATTTGCGACAAGTATTTTCATTTCATTACAGCTTCGTGTTACTATCGATTTCAAAGTGTGAATATTTATATTGACTGAAAACTATTTTATCTATGTGAAAAAGTTTGTTTTTTGTGGAATGTATTTGTTATAAGTGAAAACTATTTTTGTGAAAGTGAATAATATATGATCTATGAACACAAAGGTGAATTTATTTGTAAGCCAAAAAAATAGTTTCTTCGCGGAACCTAATTTGAGAAACGTTGTCTAGAGTAATATTGCTATTTTATACGTAATGTTATGCAATATTACATTGATAATAGTATTCCAAACGATTGTCTCATCCCGGCTGCCAGTTTCAGTTCGCTACTGAACAAATATCTTCATAACCGCTTATTCTATTCAGTATTTATTCATGCTACCAAATCTCCAGTTTTATTGGTAAATATTACGATATTCCGATTATTTCACGTATAATACATAAACGAAATATTTAAATTCTCAGATAAAAGGACTTTTTTCTCTCGTTACAATATAATTTATGTTGTGCCTGTATCCATCAATGTGTTCCGATACCTTTGCATTGGATTCAATGCGAAGTAAAATTCATGTTGAAAAAATATTACAACAATCATTTTGTTGGCCTATTAAAATATCTTCATGTGAAAAAATTAAAGTTCCACAGATAAACGCTTTCTCATGTATTCCGCCTTTATTATGTTTATATAGATATTTTGTTAAATTAGAAATTATTCTAATTTTTAATAATTGTTACTGCTCTTCAATCCACTTAAACTAAAACTCAAAGTCTTATATTTTATAAACGAATATTAACACATTTACTTTTTTGTTTCATAAAACGTATAAAGGTCTCTCTATCAATAAGTATATGTGGTTAATCTACGATTATTTATTAAGGTATGTTAAAATGTAGGAATTCCTTTTCTGATGTCGTTCATCCTATATTTATCTGAGTGAAGTTTTGCAATGGACGCAACAAGACAAGAAGCAAATTCCTTTCAATTAAATGCTTGTGCTTAATTATTTTCAGGACAGCGGTCATTTGTTTAAATTCTTGAGATGGAATCTTTAAATGTATACTTGGTTACTTTCTTAAAATTTCCGTTATTAACAAATTAATTTTCCTGGTCGGACATCGCATATTTTTATTGCATTGAATATTCATTTCAAATTTCAAGTCTCTATGTATTATATTTAAGATCGATGTCATTGATTTCATTTCTGATGAAATATAAATCCAATCCAATATAATATAACCCAATTATTAACTTTCTCCAAACATTTATATTTTATCTACACCTTGCAAACCAATGCATGCAGATGAGGTTATTGTGTTTTGATCAAAAATGAAAACAATTCATCCATCGTAATATTTAGATTTAATGTTGAATTATAAAGAATAAACCACACTTGAAAATCAAAAATATTCTCCTGGCTTGAAATTTATACTGCTTACAGATTAAAGGACATAATATTCTTAAAGAACAGAAACTTTAGATCGGGATTGTTTCAACGGACTTTCTAACAATAATGGGAAAAAAATCATGTACATGGATAATGCATTTCCATATAAGATATAAATAATCATAATTTTTGTTACGATAAGCTTGAGTTTTAAGAATAAAGCCCACTTGAGAATAGAGTGGATAAGATTTTACTGAAGCCAATAAATTTGTGTAGATACCGATAGGTGGTACATGTTTTAGCCTTACAAACTCGTCACGATCCGACGCCAAGAATGTTAGTGGCCGGACGGCGTCTTCCTGTCAGGCGTCTGAAGCCACCCATCGATAAAGTTATTTGTTACCGCATATCAACAATTCTATTGAATTATTCAGGCGGTCATTTATTCCGAGAAATTTATTTTGTTCTTGCAAACTTTAACTTGAAGGTACATTTAATTCGAGATACGTTTACTCTACGAATTTTTACCAGGTTATATGTGATTAAATTCTAATTTGTAATCGAAAATTTATTCTCTCAGAATCTACCTGTAATTCGAATTGCTTAACACTAAAAAGTCTAAAGTATAAAAGATCAAATTGAGCTTTCCAGCACGTATGTTCAGTAAATCAAAATTTAACAGAAGGAAGCTTTTATATTCTTCGTAAAGTATGCATTTAAATAGGCGATTAGATGATTCATATTATGTGTATTACTGTCTAATGCAGTGGGTTTCTGTTGCAAGTGCACCGCGGAAATATGATAAAAATAAAAATTTGCGAAATGTTGAAAACCGAAAAAATGCTTTGCGAAATTATGATAGCCGACGGATCGATCGCACGTGTTGCATTGCGTCGAATGGTAATAATGATTGGTGTGCTAAAATGGCATATTTAGCAGATATTTTTAATTACTTAAATACCGATAATACAACTATTAAAGGAAGAAACGAAAAATTGTTAACATCACCTGACAAATTGACAGCATTTCGGAAAAAAATAACTCTTTAAAAATCGAATAATAGGAAAAAATAAAGACATTCCTTCACTTAACGAAAAGTATGCCAAGGGAATTATTTCCGCTATAACAGAACATCTAATTTTTATTGGAGGAAAAAACTATATATAACTTTCCTTTCTTTATAAATTATGACTTGATTCGAAACCTATTTGCCACGATTGATACATCGAGTTGTGAAATTTCATACCAAGAAAAAGAAGAATTGATCACCTTGTCAACGAATCTTAATCTAAAATTAAATTTTCTGAGGAAACTATGGAGGAATTTTGAATTTCTGTCCAAGACGAATACCCAGTTCTCCGTATGAGTGCACTGAAAATCTTGTTACAGCTTTCAACATTATGTTTGTGTGAGCTCGGTTGCTCGACAATAACTAATATGAAAACTAAAAAACGGGAAACACTTACGAATTTAGACGAAGAATTGAGGGCAGCTATATCAAATATTCGACCCAATATTTCTGTAATTTGCAAAATACGACAAGCTCAGGTTTCACATTAAATGATTTTCGCATCAAATAATATCCATTTTATTAGGGCTAATTTTAGTTTTTCCATATATATACTGTGCATATATATATATATTTTCTTCAATTATTTTTTGTTTTATAATCTGTTCAATTTATAATAAAGTTTATATGCACCGCCATTTTTTCTTATGACAAAAAGTGCACCGTGACTTCGAAAAGGTTAATAACTACTGGTCTAATAAATAATAATTTATACAGCAATATATCGAACATATTTTCCGCTGCTTACTCTTTATAGATCTCCGCTGACAATAGTGTATATGTTACGCCGAATGTATGAAATTGATTATTATGTGAAATGGGAAAAACTTTGCCTAATTCATGAAAAGTGCAAGCGCATTGCTTATTATGTGAATTAGGAAAAATATCTACCGAGTGTGCGAATTCAGCAGGGGACGGAATTCCTTAATTTCACACATTAGATGTAACACATACAACATAATATGTGTATGTACTTGTACGTTTAATAGCTGTGTTATTGAGTTTGTGAAACCTAACCCACAACAATGTAAGTGTCACCATATGCATCCTAATTATTGCTAAAAGATAAATTGTACATGCTATCAAACATTAACAAGACACGCACACATTTCCATTTGTGTTGAAAAATGACATCATTTTAATTTACCATACTACAATGTTTGAACTTTGACAAGTCAGTAGTGCCGTAAATTAGACGTAAAAGGGTAGAATGCTGTAAAAAGTCGTTAAACACGCTCCCGACGGTTTTTAGAGTTTTGAGTAAATCACGAAAAACTCTGAAGTGTGATTTAAGTTGTTTTGTGTCTTCAGGTGGTAACGAAAAGTAAAATATTCCTTTATACTGTCGCTTTTTAGGAAATCGTTAACCGTGTAAAACAAGGATCGAGATCGTGTAAAAAATGACTGTTTTAAGCTAGGAAAATTTTTGAATTTCGAGCAGGGGACAAAATATGAAAAAATTTAGACTTGCAACTGGAAAAATTGATAGATCTGTCAATATAGCACGTATATACATTAAAAACTTATTTTGTGAAAAATCGCTAGGAGCGCGTTTAGCGACTCAGCGTCATATATATGTGTTTATTTATTTAATACATTCCGAATACTAATGCATAATTTTATTCATAAATCACTGCAGACTTGAACCATCTAAAGAACTAACTACTTGTTTTAGAGTTACTTATCTCCTATGATATTTTATCTCTAAATAAAAAAATAATAATGCAAACTTAATGTTTATTTCTGTGGCTAAAATACAATCCATTCCATGCTAGAAAAACTTTGCTCTCTATTATTTAATATTGTATCTTGAGCTTTTATTCTGCCGTTTTATTTGTCCTTTATAATCTTTTCATGACATATAAAATGAATGAGATTTCCTCCTGGGAAATAAATAAAACATAATCTCTCAGTTTCTAGAGATTGCTCTCGATACGCTTCTCAGTAAACACTACTCACTATCACAAATCCCAGCTATAACGTTTATTTTACTGTTCGGATTATTTTTGAAAGGCCAATGCTGTTGTATCTACAGTGTATATTTTACACTATGATAAAACAACTTATATTTTATAATTTAAGACATCGACTGAGGGTGCTTGATGGAATTTCAATATCAAATTTGGATTATTGAGATTTTGTACACTTCCATGTATTTTGTCACTAACGACCCTGGTTTCGCCTTTAGGCATCTTCAGGCATTCGTGCGCTCGAATGCCTGAAGATGCCGAAAGGCGAAACCCGGGTTGTTAGTGACAAAATACATGGAAGTGTACAAAACCTCAATAATCCAAATTTGAAAAAACTTATATTTTGTTGTGCTTTATTGTATGCTAATTGAAATTATATAGTACACTTAACAAGTGATTGTGTTTAATTTATTTATCTTAACCTGTGAATCAATTTAAGTCTAATAATTTTTAAATCCATATGAAAGTGTTCTTTCATACATTAATTTCAATCGATTTGTCCAAAGTTTATATTTCTTCCAATTCACATTAGATGCGATCCTTATAATAGCTAACTACTAAGTCATTCCTTATCCCATTCCAACCCTATCTGAAATGAGAGATGTAGTTGATTGTCTTATAGTCGCTTCATTAGATCAGGTGCTAAAATTGAAAGTAAAACTGATGAAACCTTCTATTTAAATTGAGCCATTTCAGTTCGAGTCCATTCGTGTGCTCGAATGCCTGAAGATGCCGAAAGGCGAAACCCGGGTCGTTAGTGACAAAATACATGGAAGTGTACAAAATCTCAATAATCCAAATTTATATTGAACCGTTTTCAAGAAGTTATCAAAAGTATGTATTTGCTGGATTATAAAAAAGTTATTTTTACTTAATCTGAGGTTGACATACGTGAGTATGTTTATGTTATTTTTTGATTCATGATTCATAATCTAAAATGTGAAGATAGTCACAACATTTACATCCTGTGTACGTGTATACACATCCTGTCTCATAACAGTTCATAAGCTAAATCGATAAAAAATATTTCTGACCGATGAATGACTCTTTACCACAAACAAGTATCAGCAATTTTGCTGGTAATATCTTCATTGCAAATTGACTACTTTTGCAACCAGTGTTTGTTGTAATCTTTTTAATTCCACATACTCTATATATTTTACCTCGCTCTGTGAAACGTTTTGCTAAAGTTTAAACCTAAACTCAATTCGTTTTATTTCTAAAAATTGCTCACGAAGAGAGAAACCGGTCTGACCTTACTAAAAAAATTATTTTCTTCTTTTAATTATAAATAATGTCATTAAATATAAATAATGTGATAGTTAACAACTTAATGTGATCGTTTTATTTCATTGCACTATTTACTCAGCATTTACAAATCACGTCATAATTGCTTTGCGCGAATGTATAGAAATAATTTTATTTCAAAGCAACAATCTGCATATTGTATAGGAATACAAAACCATCGCAGTTAGTTTATCTTTGAATACTGTATTAATTTGAAAGATATCTGTATAATTGTATATGAGTTCATTTTAACCATCAAACGTATCGTATGATTAAGATATTACTACTTAAAAGAATGTAAATTTTCCTGAACGTTGAGAAAATGAGATGTTTAATACTTTTAATTTATAAAGTAGCATTCAATATTTATTTTACATGTTACACATCCGATAAATGCCAAATGTATTTAATCAACGTACATTATATATTCTTTATAATATTTAACCGAGTAAATAGAGATGCAAAAGGACTAACAATTGAACTTTCATATTTATTATTATACGCTTAAATAAAATAATATTACCTAGCGAAATAGTTATCTATTTTACTATCTCATTGTTTAAATACCACAATATTTTGAATCACTTGTCGACGACTTCTGGTTCATTTAACTCTAAACCGCATTACTAATCATTCAAAGAATTTTTAAATTCATTTCAATAATATAATGATTATTTCAGTCAGTTTGTGTCCTTACTTCGACCAGTGATGAAGAAATTTGTGTGTGTTATAGCATAGAAACATGATTAAACTACGGTTTCCACGTTGTGAGTTTGATTTTTTTTAAAATTCTAAGTCTATTGTAGTTTTATTCAGAAAATCAGAAGCATGTAATATTTATAATTATGTGTGTGTTATAAACGAATTTTAATGAATTTTTCCGTGTTGAAAAATCTTGATAACATCTTATCTGATTGTAAGCGCCTGCATTTTATTTTTATAATAATGAAGGATGTTGACTTATTTTTTTTTTCATTGACATACTTTGCTAATTGACAGGATACTATTTTCAGTAACAAACGTATTGATATTTTGTTGTATAATCGTGTTGTCAACTAATTGATGCGATAGAAATATTTTTGATACAAAATTTGTGTTTTATCGAAGTGTTTACTGCTAGAATAAAACTTACGCGTAATGACACTTTAATGAAAATAAATTAATTTGTCCTATTCTTTCCTCTTTCTAGATATGTCTCCAGTGAGGTGGGCCAATCGGAAGAGCAGTAGCAGTTCTCAAGAAACAAATTTGTATAATTTATCTGAACAATTAATTATAGTTGAGAAGCCGTCGCAGAGATGTCCACAATATTCTTCACCACATGCAAGAAAAATCTCGCTCCATACGCCCGGACAGTCTCCTCCACCTACCAGAACTCCAACATCCCACAGAAACCGATGTGGATCATTAGAAAAAGATACAATATATTTGAGAGAAAAGCGCAACCCTCTTCTCGATAAAGTGAAGCATACGCGACTTTCCTGCTTTAAAGCTTCCGGTTCTATTTCCCATACCGAAGATTCCACTTCAACATCTGGAAGTGAGTGCAGCTCTTTTGGATTGAACACATCGCATATGGAAGATCCAGAAAATTTTCACTTCGGCAGGGATCCGTATAACTATAACAAACAATTGAGACACAGTTTGTGGGGCAAAAAACATTTTGACGCCAAGTTAGAAGATTGCGATGAAGTGTTTACGCCGGCTACACCAAAAGATATCCCATTAAATGATGTCAAATTAAGGACTTCTAATCACTTTGACCGACGAGGCTCAGAAATGAGATGTTACAGTGCGAGCTCTGACCACACTCCCGAAGCCCACTTAATTCCTACGACAAAAAATAGTTTATCGAAATCGAGTGATCAAATATACGACGATGATCGGGAGTCAATTCCAAAGATAGGTGATATTAGATTGATCGAATCAAAAGTGCGCCGAAAAGGAGATAAGAATAAACCAAAGTTTGAGAAAGACACTGTTGGTCCTAGTTCATGTCTTGCGGCAAAGTTCAAGGCGATGTCTGATAGGTATTTAAAATCATCAACTAACAGATTTTTAGCCAAATTATATAAGAGCACCACACCTCAAGATATATCATCAACCGATGAGCCAAGCACTCCCGGAGTTGAAAAACGAAAAAAAAATCGAAACGGCGTCCGAGCCAAACTGCGAAGTTTCTCATACGGCGCGTTACCAGGTTTAGATGAATTTCAAAAGAGTCATAACCCTATTTTTCAGGATGATATTGTGGCTGGCCCATTTGGAGATGAAGAAGTTTTAATAAAAGACACTGAAGATGCAGACTCTGGAATATTAGTGAATGAGTCCGCCACTTCCTCAATTTTTGATAGCGACAGAAATTCGTCGCGATGTGAAAGCTCAGCTTCGTATAGTGTCGGTCAACCCTCTCATAATCGTAGTGTTTCTGGAGATCAGAGCAATTCTAAATCCATTGTCTTACAATCTCACACTGAAGATTGTGAAGTTTTAGATAAAAAACCAGTTTCATATAGAAGTCGACACGCTCACAGAGCATTGTCCTTAGACCGTAAAGAAATTTTAAGACGAATACCTCGTGTGCGCCAGGGTTCACCAGAAAGTCCAACACTGGCTTTGACTGAAAAACAGAAAAGTCGCCAAAGATCAGCAGATATGCTCGATTGTGGTATACCCCCGATTCCACCGTGCCGAAAATCCAATGCCAAAGGACCAAAAGGGGATAGGTTGCACTCCGAATTCAAAGTAGTCAGAATTCTTAGGAAAGATCCAGCTGATGAATTAGGAATATTTATAGCCAAAACTAAATTGTCTGATCAGGGCAATGTTGGATACTTAGTAGCACACGTTGTTCCATCAGGATTAGCCGAAAAGTATGTATATTTTTTTATAAACTGAGTATCAGGTATCAAATATTTATGTTTTTTATTATTTTACTAATGCATTCTGTTTTCTTTTTAGGGAGGGCTCACTAAAAGTTGGAGACGAAATTCTCAATGTAAACGGTCGACGACTTCGCGGGTTGACAATGGCTGAAGCTAGAGAAACCCTCAGAGGTGGATCATCTGAAATAGATCTCGTTATATGTAGATATCATGAAAAAAATTCGAGCCCCGTAGCCAATAGGCGTTCATCTATGAAAATGAAATCTCGGACCAGTTTAAAAATGAAAGAAAGTCCCGTAGACTATGAAAACACTATTATTGCAGGACAAAATGAAAATATTTACGCAAACAGAGAAGATATTATAATCCAGGCACAAAGCACTCCAAAGTTTAACAGGCTTTCCATACCGCCTACAGTCAGCTCGTTGCTTAGTAAATTTGAATCAAAATTCGATGATAACGATAAGGTGGATAGCTCTCAGCAAAATATAAATGGTGTCGGCGGGACAGTATCGGGCGCGACGACCAATAAAAATATATCTTTATCAACGGACGACTCGTCCGAATGCAGTCCCAGTCCCTTATCTAAAAAGCGTAATCACTTCCAGAAGAACAACAATAGCAACTATAGCAGCATGAATAATAAAATGTTGCGTAGGCAAGTAGTCAGTTACGGTGGAAACGCGAAAGGGAATGTCGCGAACGAAGGATTGAGCTTGAGTTGCGCCTCCGAAATTATGGATATAGACGTGCCTGACGGAGGAATCAAGGTATTCAGGAAAATATCTATCGAAAGGGATTCTAAAAATTACACCAGAAAGGATGATAATGGGAGTATATCAGCAGCCAACTTTTGCACTTTACCTAGAAGACCCCGATCCGCCGTCTGCACTTTCCATACTGTGATTTTTGAGAAAGGGCCTGGGAAGAAATCTCTCGGATTTACTATCGTCGGCGGCCGTGATTCACCAAGAGGTGCATTAGGAATATTCATAAAAAGTATATTACCGAATGGACAAGCGGCTGATGATGGCAGACTAAGAGCAGGTAAATTAAATGCTCAATTTGTGTACCTACGGTTAATTTACATTGTGTAATTTTATTTTTGCAACCGCTTCTTATCTACTTTTATTATTTGTTTTCATTATAATCAGAATGTAGCTTTGCAGCCACAACAAAAATTCTTATCTATTCATTCAATAAATCAAATATCTAGTATGGTGCTCTCATGTCTCTTTACTTGAGGTAATATAACAATGGAGGGCAGGAGGAGTGCCATTGAATAAATTTTGACAATATATTGCCATTACCTCACAATTACTGAAAATGTACAAATATAGTAATAATATCATATTGTAGACATGAAAAATTACCAATTTATAAATTTAGTATTGATTCTCATTAGTAAGTTCTAATAAATTTATATTTCCTTAAATTTACCCATTTAATTTTCTTTACATTTAGCCAAATAATGGAAAATAGTTTTAATTTTATATAGTAAAAAATAATGTAATTTTTTATATTTTTTCAGGAGACGAAGTTTTGGCAGTTAATGGAATAGTTTGCCACGACCTGGCTCATGGAGAAGCTGTGGCATTATTTAAAGGAATACGAACAGGATCTGTAGCGTTACATGTTTGTCGTCGTACGAAACCAAAAGAATCGTAAGTATTATTCTGAAATTCAATTTAAAATAATGTACACATTTAAATACTGAGACTACTCCCGGATTACATATTGTTGAATTAGCAACTCGATAGATTCGGTGATTAATTTTTGTCCTTGTAGTTCTGTTCAGGGTCTCACAACGAAAATGTGACACCCAATTTTATGCGAAAATATTAGACTTAAATAAATAACAAACATTTTACTAATATTCAACACATCAACTAACAACAACAGGATTAAAACTTATTAGGCCGGAATCAAAGTAAGGCCCGTGCCTACTGCCTCTTCTAGCTCCCCAAACCTGCATGGGATTGGTTGTGTCGGTAGATGTGCCATGTGTTTGGCCTCTTTGAGAAGCATTGTCAAAATTATTTTGAAAACAATAATTCTGAAGATGCTTCTCTATGATGTAAATCACTTGCCCCACCAGGTGTGGCCCTAGGTCTAATTTAAACAAACAATTGAGAAACTGTGCCATTTATAGTAATTTTATATTAAAAAAAATAAAATTCAGAAAGAAGCAGTTTGAACATTATTTATATAATTACTAAACCCATTATTACCTACCCATTGAGAGTCAAAGTTAAATAGTTTTTTCAAATCAATTATTCCATTTTAATTTAACTATTTCTATACCAAGCATATTATGAGAATTATTAAGACAGTAAGTTTAGCCGTACCCGCTTCACTAATCACTTTTAAGGTGTTAACTGTCAATTCTTGGTGGAAAGACATTATATTTTAAAAAATAAAACACAATTCATTTGTACTACTTCCACATATTTATAATGATCAGGACCGGTCCTGATCAGTAGTACAAATGAATTGTGTTTTATTTTTTAAAATATAATGTCTTTCCACCAAAGAATTATTAAGATGCGCAGCTATATGGTATAAATATATTTTTATACTATATATAACTAAAATATTTAGAAACAAGACAAACTCAAAACAAAACTACTCGTTTATTCACCTATCAAGATACCAAGCCATCCAAAGTTCATAGCACAATTAATTAGTCCATTGCTCTAATAAATATATTTTTGCCAGCGCTTATCAATTTATTAAAATAGTTTACAGTCCCAGTTTAAATCATTGTACATTGCCCAAAACCAATCTTATTATTGCTTCCTTGTTATCAACCATTTCACTTAGTCTGTCTTGATCTTAAATTGACAACAAGAAAATCATGAGTACATAAAAGTGGTAAAATGAAGAAATATTAAAAAAAACTTGAATACTAAACACAATTCAAATTATTGCCTTCCTACTTTATAGTTAGTTTCATAAAGTAAGACGTTAAGGGCTGTATGTCAATTTAAATTATATTTCAAAGAAATTTGACTCCTCAATTCAATGTCAATATCAGTTTCCTATCAAATTTGCCTACAAAGAAAGCTTTGAACACAAAGATGTGCTCTATTGATTTACACATTGACTTAATTCTCACTTTATGTCTGCAATGAATTATTGACAGTTGAATAAATATCAGAAAATTGTAATAATATATTTACTTCTGTTTTCAGATGCGCGAAAGCAAAATCATGTACAGACCTCATACAAGCAGAATAAATGAGAAGAGAAAAATCAGATTTTTTTAACAGTAGTCATTCCCAGCTCAATGTTTTAATATTTAATTAATTATTATAAAAATAATTTAGGTACACATAGCTTATGAAGTTAATTATTGTGTATTACAGTACAACATAGGAGATGGTGGAATCTTATGGAAATTTGGTATTATTTGTAAATAAAATTTAACTGTGAACTTTTGTTTTTGATATTAAGAAATAGGAGTCAATTAGTCTTGTAATTTTAGTGTACTGTTATCATAGTTCAGTGTAATAACTTCTTATGTAAAAGCATTTATTTTGATATATCCATGCAGAAATTTATGTACCTTATCTCATTTTAGAATTACATGAAATAAATTATAAAGATTATTGTAGTATGTATTATGAGTACCTTTGTAAAATAGCTGAAAAATAAACAAATATTATTTAATGTAGTTATCTTGTTATTTTTATCAATATATAGAGATATAAGGGTATACAAATGATTTCTCTTTTATCTTACTTGTTCATAAGCAGGTGAGGCAGTATCCGTGTGTGTGTGATGGAGAGGTAGAAACATTCACTGCACGCCATGTCGATGATACATACATATCAACTGTAGAAAGAAAAACAGATCTAACCCACACCAAGAACTACTTTGTATAACTCACACAAAACGTGCTAATACACTCTATTTATATATAAACATATTGACTGTAAAAAGGCAAAAGGACTTATCTCTCCGTCTTTTCAAAATATTTTTTTTTTCGATAATCACAATGCATAAAATTTAGTACACGTTTTGTTTGGGCTATACGCAATATTTTTTGTGTGTGGGTTACGTCTTTTTCCTTTCCACAATCGATATATTTATTTTGTAGTAATGAAACAAATAAAATTTACAAGTCGAACTAAATTTATTTAGTTACAAAAAATCAATAAACACTAAACGTCCTTTAAATGTCTTAACCAGTGATTCTCAGAGTAGTTCCTAGGGACTCTCAGTGGTTCTTGTGTCTGCTGAGGGAGTCTTGCAAATAAAAAGTAATTTGGGGGTGCATGGACAACGTCGGGGGGGGGGGGGGTCTGCGAAATGTTTAAGATTAAAAAATATTTACGACACATTTCCATTATTATGAAGGTTGAAATAAATTGGTATCGATTGATGGGTGTTGGACCCTTTTGCAAGCAGACCCACAAACTCAAATGAATCCATACTAATACAGGAGTAATTTATTGAATTATCCACAAATGAAGAGCGGAAACCAATGTCAGAACAAGGATACCACAAATTCTGGTTACAAAAACAGATAACAATTTTATATCCTGCATTATGGGTCACTGCACTGAGGCTGTTGATTGCGTACCCATCATCCTATTTAGTAGAACGTAGATTTAGTGCAGTTTTATTAATATTTTATTTTATCACCATTTATCATTGAATACATCAAAATCAAATTTATTTTACTTGGGGGTTCATGGGCATAATAAGCTTGGGTACCACTGGTCTTAACAATCCATTAAAAATGTCACTCAAAAAAACACCTCAACGCTTTTCTTTTAAAGGTTATACATTGTTTGTATACTGCCATCTCCTTGATTTTTTAAAAGTCACTTCATTAGTGAAATTAAGTATACAAGTAATGTTTTTGTGTTTATTGTACAGATGGCAGTACTTTTTACTATGTTTTATGAAAATATATTATTGAAAAAGTCGACAAATAACAGAAAAAATTAAATACTACAAAAAAATCTAAAGCAAAGCTTCACACTACTGACATCTATGAAGTTGTCATACTAACAATTCAGGAAGACGCGACGATGTGCGATAAGAGAAGCCTACTAAAAATTTTAAAATTACATAAAACCAGGGACCCGAACCGAAATCCGAAAAAAACCGTTATTTTTGCTTGAACGAAACCGAACCGATATTTATTTCGGTTTTTTTTTTGTTCTTTTTCGTCTTACTAGAAAATTTATCGGTGATAAAAGCCAAATTTAATTAATTTATTGTACATATCATAATAATTTTTTTAAAATATTAAACAAATATATGCCCATGGCGGCAACCCCTTCTGCCCCCTCACCCCTCAGTTTAACTCTGGATAAATTATATACATGACTATAATAACTCTCCAGACTTTTTCATAACTTACAAAAATTAATTAATAATATATATTTCAATAGATTGCTAGGTAATCATCTTAATTTATCGTCGATCATTAAACTTTGAAATGAGATTTCAAACATGTGTACACTGCAAAAAATATTGAATAAAGGTGAAACGTAATTAAAATGCCATATTACGAATAACATAGCAAAAAAATATTATTTTCTTGGATCAGTTCATACTAAATAATTTTATAATCGCCTAGAATGCAACTGCAATAGTAAAGATGTCGTCGTGTAGCACAAGTCCACTGATTTTTATTTCTACTGTGCGGTACAATTACACAACAAACGAGCAAGTTTTTGTCAAAGATCTTTCACAGACTTATATGTGGTTACTTACCTTTTAGTTGTGCAGGATCGGCACATCAAGGAAAATCATAAATATTTTTTTACACAAATACATTACCAAAGTGAAAATCGTTAATACATTAAAATTTATCTTATAATAGGTGTATTATTACATTTAAATAATAAGGTAGAAACTTTATTTCTTGAAATATATTAAATACTTAAATAAATTACGTTATGAAATGCAAATTTACAGGCAGGGTTTCAAAGATACCACTGACTTCAAATCAAACTTTAACTTACACTACGATTTTAGCAATCGCCGACATGGCGACATAATTTTATCTTACTGGTTCTTTGAAATAAATTTATGGATTCTTGGCTGAACTGACGTTCCTCAAAAACCACCACCGGTTGACGACCACTCTAGATACCACCTAGTAAGCATATGGATTTAACCTAAAATGGCAATATTTATATTAAATGGTTATGTCATAATTAACTGTAACACACTTGGGTAAGACCATTAGATCGATGAGTTTGGATTTTATTTGCAATGAACTGAACGGGCAATATATTATATTTTACTGGTTCTGTACATCAGCTCATACATAAATATTGCGGTTGATTCACCCTGACTAGTTAAGTGTTGACTGCCATCTCTTCCGAGTCTTCAAGTCGTTATCTTTTGTATAATGCTGCTGATGATCGTAATCATTCAAGATGCTTGGATCAGTTAAGACGGGTCGCAAAGTCTTCCTGGAAAAATACAATCATAATCTATGATAAAGATCTTCACTTTTTATGTTTCAAAGGAGCATTTTGTGATTCATTGAACGACTCGATTGTTTCTTTTGGTGTTTACCTCATTTCAGATTTTGCATACGGGTTGAAATTATATGTGACTTTTAAATTTTTCTCTTTTCTGAATAACATAAAAGTAAAAGAAATGTTCGAAAGAAAAATCGTACACTAGTTTCTATTAATTAATTTATACATACATACTACGAGTATATAGGTGGAATAAACTTTTGCAAACAAGAGTTGTTAAACAATGAATGTATTTGCAAATAATATAATTATTAAGAATTAATAGATATTTGATTGGACATAATATGTCATAATTTACTATTCGCTACCTGTGTATTCAGGAACAGAAAAATTGTTAAATTTTTCCCTTTACCTATTCCTTGTCTAGCCCAACATAGGACACTTTGAATAATATGGGTATTTAAATGATCAGATAATTAGTTTTAAATTAGTATTAACAGTCAATTCTTGATAGAAAGGCATTATATTTAAAAAAAAATAAGACACGATTTCAAATTTGGATTATTGAGATTTTGTACACTTCCACGTATTTTGTCACTAACGACCCGGGTTTCGCCTTTCGGCATCTTCAGGCATTCGAGCTCACGAATGGACTCGAACTGACCATTCGTGAGCTCGAATGCCTGAAGATGCCGAAAGGGTAAACCCGGGTCGTTAGTGACAAAATACATGGAAGTGTACAAAATCTCAATAATCCAAATTTGATATTGAAATTCCATCAAGCACCCTCAGTCGATGTCTTAAATTATAAGACACGATTTGTTTTGTACTACTTCCACATTTTTATAATGATCAGAACCGGTTTCGCTCACTGCGAGCATTATCAATTTTTGAGTTGATTTTTGATCATGATCAGTTGATAATGTTCGCTATGAACGAAACTGGACCTGATTATAAAAATTTGGATGACGTACATAACAAATTGTGTTTTATTTTTAAAAAAATGATCATTATATATTTAAGAACTCGGAAAACAATTTACTCAATTCTCGTTTTCAGATCCTACAGTAGAAAATGAAGAAGTAGCGTTACGCGTTCTGGTTTTTAAACATGAGCTCCTTTTCCAATATAAAGAGAATGATATTTTATTAAATACATAGTGAAGTACATAAGTAAAAGTGAGTGAGGAGATATGTCTATTATTCAGAACCAATATTTTAATATATTTATTTAAGTTTACGATTGTCTGCTAATAAATTTAATGTACGATTATCTCCAAGAGAAGAGTTAGCAGAAGAAGACTGTGTCAGAAACAGTCCTATTAATAATTATAGTCAAATTTCCTTATGATTTCGTGATACATTTTAATCTTAGAGCTGTGCAATTCCGATGGTCATCAAATAGCCACAGATAAAAACATATTTATTAGTTTTGTAAGTTATTGTGATGTTTGCATTATTATTAAAACAGTCCATAAGGTGTTCACATTCTCCATTTTAGGAACGGCCGATGTTAAAAAAAAACTTTAGAATGATTATTAAATTGTAATATTGTTAATGGTTTGTTTTGGTATGTGTACCTATAATAATAATTGTAATTCAAAAACCACGTACGCTGAAGCATTGTTTCTAAGTGGTTATATGGATAACGGTTGGATAACTGGAGCATGCGGGCAAGCCAAACGTCTCGTGTCGTTTGCTCCAATTCCATACGAAATGCGTTGTCAGATGAACGTCCTCTTTACTTTCTTCACTGCCGTAAAATTTTCCATACGTACTTTAGTCAACAGAAAATGAACAAACAACCGTTTGCCACAACAACACATGCACTTATCCGAAATATTATAGTATACTATTTATCTTTGTGTCCAACATTATTCCGTAACCAAAATATCTAACTTTTCTCGGATAATGTAAGGTTTTCATTGGTCCTAGTTAAACGATTAATTTTCTTATTCTTTACCTGTTACAGGAAAATGCTTTTCTGTCTTTATACAACATACTATTAAATAATGTAAACATAATGCTCAAAATTGAGAAAAATATTACTGGGTACTTAGATGTTGCGTATATAATAAGGTTTACAAATCTTCAACAATTTATTAATATGATGTAACAATGAATCCGAATGTGTATTGATAGCAACTTCAAACCAAAATCATCTTAAATTTTGGTTAAAATAATGATATGTATCGTATTTCTTATATTATTTGTAATTACTTCGATATTGCGATCGTCAAGGAATGACAAGAGGATGAATATGTATTCGGTAATTTAATTACATTGACTTGCTATTTAAAATGAATAACATAAATCTACCGAAAATTGCTGTTGTTAACATACACCATAATAACTAATGATTGAAACAAAAGAATTTAAAGAATCGATATACTATAAAAATAAACGAGATTTTATCACTTCATTTATTATCATCCGTTATGCTTTTTTGGAACTGCTTTGTATTACAATGAATGGGAAACCCATGTTTTATTCTTTTATGCCCATAATTTTTTCTACAACATCCTAATTGCCTGTGTATAATAAGGTAATAATAGCATTGTATGAATTTCCATAAAAATTATAAAACAAAGTTGATTATTTCAACATCAGGTAATCGTCAGAATTGTATTATATAAATTTCGTGAAATATATAATTAAGTAGTAACCTTTTACTTTATTATAATGGAGTTCGACGTAGTTAATTCCAATTCAATCAATATGACGATAAAACGTTATAAATTAACATTTATCGGATTCCAAGAATATATAAAAACTTATTTTATTTTATACGAAGGCAAATTCTGACATAATTTTTACAGGATTTAATACGATACTTCTGTAAATCCTGGGATTTCAAACTCAAGAAACACTTAGCGATATTGCTCTCTCTAAATGAGACTTATCAACATTGGCTGCGTTGATGTTTACTTTGTTAACACCTTAAGTTTTATTCTACTTTTAGTTGAACGCAAAGAGTTAATAATAATAGTTACAGTTCGTTCAGCTCACTCACCTCTTGTTAATTAGCATGAGTGACCGCACTCCACTACGTGAACTATCCTCCTATGCATACTCTTTGTGACTTGTGACAAACGTTCTTCTGACTGATGTCTACCGATGGCACTTGGATAACTCACTGTCCATACAAACAACGATGTCCGTATGTCAACTCATTTCTTTCGTTCTTGTCTTTTTACTGAATAGTGAATGGAGTAGGACTAGGTAACATACGTTAATCTTCCAAAGAAGACTACATGCATAACAGCAAGGTTTTGGCCTGAGTCATACATACAGTAGAGACGCAGCGAAGGGGGCGGTGGGTGTCTGGAGGATAGAACAAACACCACCCTTACATAAATATGTTGGCAATAAGGACACGTCGAGCGAAACCGGTGCTTATAATTTTACACAACTGTGAAATTACAAAATAAATTTGTTTTATTTTAATGAATTTCCACTAAGAATAGACGGTTAAGCCGATTGATTTTGCTTAAATCCTCTTAGAGTTAATCTCAATTAAATTAATAATTTATAAATATGTGTCGGATTGACAATTAGCAGTAATGCTAAACATATATTTGTAATTTAAGAAATCGACTGAGGGTAAATTTCAATATCAAATTTGAAAAGTTGAAATTTTGTACATTTCCATGTATTTCGAAAGTCAGTTCGAGTTCATCCGTGTGCTCGAATGCATGAAGATGCCGAATGGTGAAACCCGGGTCCGTTAGTGACGAAATACATGGAAATGTACAATATTTCAACAATTCCAATTTTGTATATTTATAACTTCTTTTTTTAAATTTAATTTTTATGTAACACGGTAGAAAAAATAACTATAACATGTTACGGAGATGGTTGGACCTTGATAATAAATCTAAAATACATTCATATAAAAAAAGATTGATTTAATCTGGTAGAATCATTGTTATAATAAAATCATTTTAAAGCTTGCTTTAGAATACGTACCGATTATTAGTATTATAGATTCATAGCTTTTAGTATGTATCATAAAGTTGATTGTACCTACATACATATAATCATATTTATATTATAATTTGCGGTTACATTTTCTAAATTTTTCGTAGCTTAATCGATCATTCTGGGCATAACATAGCCACAGCATTCTGCGAAATTATTTCTATATTAACCTGGCGTCCAAGCAATTCTAGTTTACATCCGGGTAAAAAAGATAAACATGATTAATTCAATCCCGCTTAATGACGCGAATAATCAAACTAAACGTAGTTCTTATTTGTTTTGACAAATAGAAATATATAAAAAAATGTTTCAATCGGTTTACCTGTTTTTTATATGATAATATTTATATATTAATATATCGAATTAATCTCTCTTCAACGTATTTGAAATTACATGATTTGTAACTTCATTATTTACATGTTCCGTAAGTATATGTACCAGGCATTATTATATTATATTAATCTAACTTTTAATCACATAAAAAAATGAATATACTTACCATTTTACGATGGACATCACAAATAATTTGTTTAAAAGATTCTTTTCTATATCGAGAGATACGTAAATCGGGAAGAAAGCTAATTCAAGGGGAAAAGGTTTATTAACTTTTCGTTAAATTTATAGAAAAAAATATAAAATTATTTTATTCTCGATGATAAATTAATAATTAAACAGGTGTATTTTGTGTTGAAATTCATAAATTAAAATCAAGCATTATAAATAATACCCATTAATTTCCAGTTAACAGTTCTATGGTATGCAAAATGTAGCATTAATATACATACAGTACTACATCAATATACATGTTGATGTATTTTTGAACATTTTCAATATGTATTCACTGGCAGTTTTATAGTAAATACCAGTTCAATCTAATTTATCAGTAAGTGAAAATTTTGGCTAAATTAGTAATCCGTATTATTTGCGAATATTGTGATTTTCAAAATATAATGTTAAAAATAGATAACTGTAGAGGCATGTAATATTGTGGATACGTATTTATATGTAACACTATACATCCTAGTTATGATTTAACCGGACAAAAAATTTGTATTGCATGATAGATGAATGATTGATTACATTATACCATATTACGGAAGCTAATACGATACCTACATGTTTGTGGTCACTTTATGTATGCATATTAGAGCCCTGCACGGACCCGGGCTTGCCCGACCCGTGAGCCGGGTTTGGGCGGGTAAAGACAGTTCAGATTCAGGCTCAGGTAGGGCCCGGGTAAAGAATTTAATTTTCTAAAAAATATATTCATAACTTAAATAATCTATTTCACATATCAAATGAATATCGTTGGAAATATGTAAACAATACCGTATATTGTTTTAAAAGTATAAATGAAATATTGAAGAAAAATCGGGCTTTTTCCGCGCTGAGAAAAATAAATCTGGGCTTCAGGTCGGGTTTGGGTAACACGTGTGATAATGAGACTCGGGCTCTCACCGGGTAATTTTATATAATTTCAGCCCGTACAGACCTCTATTGCATATAAATAATATTCACATTCGAGAGACTTGCCTGATAAAAAAAGGTTCGTCGACAGTTTCTTTGATCAAGCGTAACAAACCGATGTATTACTTTTTCCGATTCAATTAAAATAATCATTCGAAAGAAAAAAATCTGTGGGTGTGGTGGTGAACATTTTTATGTGCGCTAGCCAAATTACAACTGATCCGTTGAATAATGTGACAGGCAATATTTAAAATGAAAATATAAGTATAAACTACTTCGCAGAATTGTAATGCAACAAACTTTCAAATTAGTATGGAATTTCGTAAATACGTTAGCCCTTGATAACTCATCAATTTGACTTTGGTGTTTATATTCCATATGAAATGCACAAGACTGACTCCTCGGTTACCATATTTTTTAAATTGGCTTTTATGAAAGTCATTTTTGAAGATTATGGCTAGCACGCATATATTGTCGAGGAAAAAATTGATTGTAATTTAAACGACTAGATTTAAAACTAGTTAACACTTAAATGTTTCAGAATTAGTATTTTAAGTTCTCATTATTTGCACTTCTGCAATCAATAATTATTGATCATTTTCGGACATTCGTCTTCATGTAAAACTCGAATTTGTAGATGTTTAAAAATGTGTTTATCTGTAAATACGGCTTGTAAAGCATGAAAATCTGTAAAAAAAATGTTCCAGCAAAATTTTCGCATATATCACTTCTGGAACGCGTACCATAGGTTCCCCGTGGCAGAAGTATGGTATCGAGCATTGAAACAATAAAAAGTACGGTTCCGCGTTCCAAATAAACGCCTGCATAATTATTACGCAGGTGATGGTTAAATTATGTGGTTCGGTAAAAATAAGCCGCAGTCACAACATGGCAATCGAAGTAATATATTTAGCATTTTGTCCAACAGTTACAATGACCCAATGACATTGTTTACACGAATTATTTACATGTCCACATAACAAGTAAAGACAAATTCCTAGTCATCGTCGTCGTTTGAGTTAATTACACGTGACTAGACTCCAATACATTTCACATTAATAAATTAAACAAACGCCTACCCTCTATCAATTGTCTCGTTCTATTCTATTCCAGTATATATTATTACGTATTAATTTTTCTTAGACAGTTATCAATAATTTAAATCACACTTGAATAAACAAAAAATACATCGTTAGACTAAGGAAATGAAAGCAATCCAATTTCCGTTTTAAATCTATTCGCGGGCTTAGTATCTTTTTAATATTGGAAAATTAAAAATTTTAGTTGATATTAGAAAAAGAAAAAAAATGAATAAGAACAATGGCAAAACAAACATTTGTGAAACCTGCCATCATTTAGTTCGTGATTTTTTCTTGTGTACGACCAGTGGCGTAGCTAGGGTATGTGCCGCCTGGGGCAGTCATTGAATTTGCCGCCCCCCACCCCCGCCGCACATTTTGTCCAAGATTTTTTTGTAATAATCACGACGCAAAACATTACGCCGCAGGCAGAAAATTTTTATGAAGAATGAAAATGATTTCTTAATAAACATACTATATTTTTACAATCCTGACAAATTTTATGATTAATATTAATAATTTTTCTCCAGAAATGTTGATTTTATATTGATAATAGTGTTGGGTTAAGGCTGTTTTTCAAATTACCTATTATTTTTTCATTAACACTACAAAGGAATAGATATTAAATTTATAGTCTCGCAGGTTTGTTTTTCAAATATGTCAAAAAAACTGTAAGTCATTTAAATAAATTTTATATTTATTATTAATATGGAAATATTAAATTATTTATGTACAATACATTAATAGGTATATATTCTACATAAAAACGAATTAAAGATGGTGAATCAACTAAGAACAAGATATTCAGTAGATTCTACTAAATGACATTTTAAAAAATTATAACAAATTTGCATTTCCTCGCTTTGCTCTTAGCAAAATCGCAAGCAAAATTATCAAAATTTATTTTATCTGCCAGGTGTGTTATTGAAAGTATTTTTTTAATCGCAACTTGCTCACTGTTGATATTAAATTGTTTTTTTTATTAATTTCGTTTTAGAAAAACTTCTTTCACAGCTAGTAGCACAATTGCGAGAAAATAAATTAAAATCATTTCAATATTTGCCACATTGAGGCTTCATGATTATTCTTAGATCTTTCAGAAAATAAATATATTTTGTCAGCGAATCACAAGGCATAACAATTCTTATTTGTTTGTTAACCATATAATTTTCTACTCATTTTAAAAAAGGCCGCCCCTAGAAAAGTATATTTTGTCATCGAGTCACAAATAAGACAGAAAAAATCATGATGAATGGAATATAACATAATCAATGTAAATATAAAAAAATATTTATTTTTTACCGTCGAAATTTTCTATTCATTTTCGGGCCACCCCCCTCCCTCTCTTGCCACGCCGCTATTACTATTTTTTCATTTGATAAGTTAAATGGCTCAAACAAACGCAAATTTTAATTCTTTTTTGTTTTATTTGTTATCTTTTCAGTCTTCTAATATCTTTGTGATTTGCATTTAGTGAATTTCTAGTAGCTGATATCGATACTTAGTATTTTCTATACCCTTATATAACAATGTTAGTAATTCGAAATCATAAAGCGTTCGGCCAACAAAAAAATCTTCCAAACTCAGTCATCCCTACCCTCCCTGACAGAGCCTATTGCTTATATATAATATACTGTGTATACCCAGTATTAATAAAAACATTGGCATTTCTAAATTAGTCAAATGCCTTTTTAATTATTAAAGTTTATTATTAAAAATGCGAGTAATGCCAACGTTTGAAATTATACTTCATTATTGTCTCGCGACGTTATCAAAATTTTATTATCATTTATGATAAAACTTAATTATATAATATATGAAAGTTTGCGGAAGTATAGAAAAATATTTATCATTATTAATTCTGTGCTTATCTTCTTTACATCACATTGAGATGGTATTACAATTCTATGTAATAATATTACGGTGATATACGAGATATTTTCAACGGTTAATGCTCAGAATGATATTTGATATTAGCATGGCAAAAAGAAATTTTATGTCATGTTACTGTGAATTATTTAATATCGTCAAAATAAAAAGATTTTTGTGGCAAAAACAAAATGAGAAAGAAAAAGTGTCTTCAACACATCGACTTTTTCTGTATACAGTGTGGTTTGAAAATTGGTTTAAGATAAATTCAGTTACTAAATTTAAATGCAACGAGAAATTAGAAAGAAACATGCTACCCGGATATTCCATACACTTTTACAACCATTGAAAAACCTGTAATTGATTTCTGAACTTTGACATGTTTGTATCTTTTTAATCAATAATATCAAGATTCATTTAAGAAATAGGCTGCACCCACTTCTAATCGTATTTACTTCTGTCAAATATAAGTTCATATTCTATGAGTATTATTTATTATATTATATAGTATCGATGGTTTTGTATGTGGTAAACTATCTTCGTACCAGAGTAACCATAATTTTATTAGTCTCAACGGATAATGCAACGTTTGACTTAACCCGTATTTACTGAAAGGCTTATCATGTCATCATTTGCTAGATTTATCATTTAAGCAGATAGTGGTATTGTTATCTTGTTCTATGCGCATGTTCAGTAGCTTTGAATACGAAGCACGTATGAGGCGAATAAAGCAACATGAAGTAGCAGTTAGCCAAACGATCATTGAATGATGTATGGTCCTTGTGGAATATAATCCTTTACAATTTACCCAAGGCGTATTCAATAACAGTAGCGCAACGAAGTAACCCCTGCGTACCCCATAAATTATAATTTACACGATGGATTCTCTTAATTCTAATTATCATGCTAATCTGAATATGTAATATCATCATGGTCAAATGATGAATTTGAAATTTACTTTAGATTATATTCAATTAACATGTACAAACATTTTTATGAATCTGCAGATACATTTAATTTCAACTACCGCACTCGTCTACTTAAAAATAATTGATTCTCGAGAAAAGAATAACCATCACCAATAACCGTCGCCACCGAAACCGCTCCTTATCACATAATTAGAATGTGGCATATATATACTGTGAGTTCTATTTTGTTTTTATATAAAAAAATGTGTTTTCCATCAAGGATTGATTGTTAATATCATTCAGAACTAATATTGTTTTATTATTATAATTATTAGTGTCTTTTACGATATTAGCATTCCTTTCAAGCCTTCCTTCTACTCTTGATTCTAAGCCATCTCTGATGAATCGGTTGATTGGTCACTTTCATCTATGGCTTCTTTTTTCCTTATCGAATCTTCAAAAAAAAGGTTAACAATCGAATTTTTTTCAATGCTAAATGACTAAGTGTCTGTTAAATACTAAATATAAAATGATAAGCTACGCTACTGTATGCAGCTTGTAGTTAAATCTAAGATGAGGATATCGGATAAATTGCGCTTCATTGCATTAAATGCGTTTATCAGAAACGATGCAAGCTTGAGATCGCATGCAATTTGATGCATCTACAACGCCATGTCAACCGTTCCAGGCATCTGCCTTGTGTGAGACTTGGATGCTGGACAACGACATTTGCCAGTAGTACTTACTTACTTATTTCTACACAGTTCTTGGTTGCAGAATACCAGGAACGTAACTACCGTATTACGCAAAGTTATCCAATGATTATCCTTCCATACTTCGTACTAACAAATTAATAAAAACCATTAAACATAGCGGGATTATGATTTTATACGTTATTTTTTAATTTTTTAGCACGAAATAACAAAAATAAATTGTGTTCTTTAATTGATTTTCCTCGTCCAAAGCTGTTGAAATTCGTAATGCTTTATGAAATGATGATATTTAATTAAATCACCATTAATGGTGTAAGACATAAAATCTCTACAACACTTATAATAACAAGTCATTATACAGTTTAAATTAAAACTATTAAGCTTGGTAAAATAATGATTTAAAATACTACAGCTATAATGTATGTTTACTAAACTCTTTGGTTCTTTTATATCAACATCTACAATTATTATTTAATAAAAGAGTTTAGTTTCGTTTGCAAAATATGTAATAGTATATATTTAATACATATATTTTATACTGGTTTATTCAAACCCGTAATCGCGATCTGTAATTCTACCACAACTGTTTTTTATAACCCTTATAGGTTTTCTTTGACTATTTGTAGTCCCTATGCAAAATTTAGGATTTAGAAATCGGTATCTCGATTTTCAAATTGGAGAAAAACGACTGACGGAGCTTCTTTATAGACCGGTCGCTAGACTGCTTTTGCTTCTTTTTGACAAAATGGTGGTAAACATGTCTATTTTTATCACTTTATCAGTTTTTGTGCTCCACAGGCATAAATGAATTCATGTTAGGGGCATTTTTTTAAATTAATTTGAAGCTAATTAGACCAATATGTACTGAATGAAATTAATAAATATGCAAAAGTAGCTCTAAAAAACGCATTTAGATACACAATAACGATGTCCTTTTAGGGTTCGGAAAATGCGGAGCAATGTTAATATATGAGTTTAAAACAAAATTAATAATCTTTTAATCGTTTACTCTTAATACAAATATTGAATGCTTTTTAGTTGACGGAATGTCAAGCTTTTTACCGAGATGTCCGTCAATTGAAACATGTACGAAAAGATTCAGGAGTCCTGTTATATTATATAGTATATTAATTACAGTTGTTAAGATTAAGAAATAACATACATTTGGTGTTCATTCCTCGGGTAGTCCGTTTACTGTGTCGTTTATTTTCTTCATTCTTTTACATGGAGTAAAGGTGACTGACTGGCTGACTGCGACACGCAGGATTTGAAAAGCAAGATAATTATTGCGAAGCGAGCTATCCGCCAAGATGCCAATTCTGGTAATCTATAATCATCTCATGTAATTTGTGACATTTCATAGTAATTTGTCTGAAAACGTGAGTAATTTAACTTATGCATTTACCACGTCATGGAAGCTTTGACGTCTTTGATATAATGATTGCTTACTGCGTAATGTAATATTATTATGGCATACGATAGTCACTATCAATTTTATTTATATAAATTATTTTAGATGAGAAAATTTAACGCCCGTCTAATAATATGGTTAGTACATAGGACATGCGTCAAATTTTCGTTAAAATATATATAGAGATTCATCCCCTTCTATGTGTAGTTAATAAAAATAGTGAGAGAGAATTTAAATACATACTAATAAAAAAAATCTAAATATTTCAAGCATGTTTTATTTTTTTCATCATATGAAGCTAAAAAAACATTAAAACGTGTCTTCAGACATTATAATAATATTAATAAGTTATAAACTATAAGTAACGCAGTTTTCTGATAACAAAACCCAAGCTGTAGTTGTTGCTTTAATAGTGTATTTATGATGTAGTCAATTCGTCAAGAAGGTTGGTTTACGTACATCGCATAATAATTAAATAATAAAAGATTTGATGATCCTTTTCCGCCAATCGTTATTAAATGACTGATAAATAAAACTGTATTGTGACTCTATTTACTATCAAATTCAGCTAATAGTTTTATTAAGCAATTCAACTTTGATGTTCCCAGTCGACTTGAAGTTGTTGGAGTAAAGCGGAACAACTGCATTTACCAAATCTAACGCCAAGTGCAAACGACCGAAAAAAGTAACTTTTCTATATTGAGAGTGCTGCGGACTTGGCCATTTTCCTGGCGTCACGTTTTTATGATTCAACTTCGCAGACTAACTCGAGAGGAATAAGCGGAAAGGGAATAATATAAGGCTTTAAGTGGTTTGTATTATTGCGCAAATTCAAAGCGGACATAAGTTAGCCTTGCATCTTGATGCTTTACATCTGGCAATAAAATAAAAAGATGTATAATACTAAGTAAAATTATTTCAAAGCAAAGGTCTTTATTGAAAAAATGCATTGTTAATTCGCTCGTAATGTACCGTAAATTTAAGCACACATCATTTTATATGGCATACTTATTATAGAAGAAACTATTAAGCTACAACCGACATTAAATTTCGGATCCAATGACAAAATTTTTAAAAGCATTCTGTTTAGTGTTCATGTTTAAATCCTATAGGCAACTTTCGTAAGCAATGTTGTATTCGAGGAAGACGATAGTGGGAGTAGCGATAGAGAGGAAGAAAAAACAATTCGACCAAGAACACAGTTATCAGTGATAAGATAGCATCTCTGATCTAATAACATTTATTGAATATTCTTCAGTTGAATTCATCTTTCTACATCAATTTCCGTTTTCTTATCTCTTTTTAATTTCTTAATAAAAATAGTATGTAAAAACCAGGTTTATTATATTATAAACAATGCGGATTCATAGCTTTAACGGTCACCCCGCCCGCATTAGTCCGTTACATCAAAGTTTTATTAAATTTTGAAATACATTTTTCATCACAAGATCGTAAGTAAACAACACTATTAACAAAATAAAGTTTTCGTATCTTAATTACAGATATAACATATAATGAGTACAGGTAAATTATGAAGCTTAATGTTGTAATAATATTTTAAAACCATTATATAATCTTGATTTTGTAAAACATTATACGGCATCGTTTTATCATTCGAGTACAGCGTTTATTTTTTTTAGAACAAGTTTTAATATGTATTTTAGTATACTAGTATTAGTGTTTTATGGATAAATATTTTAGTATTTATTTTATAGTGGAGACTCGTCGTACTTGCTTAATTCTAAAAAACTTTTCCTGTCTGTTGTAAAAGAGTCACTACTAACAACATTTTATGTATCAAAGAATGTTTGTAATTCAATAAAATGTTATACTATATTGTTTTTATAAATTCATGAAGAATATTTCAAGATTTAATTTGATTGTAATATGTATTCATTTTTGCTTGCAATGTTTTGTTTAAAATGCCTAATAATATTATTAAAAAAAAAAACATCGCAATCTAGATCATAGGTTTTCATCATACAGCTCGCGGGCCAACATCTGTTCACCTATGAACCAGTTTATCTGTATGATTTTTTTAAATGAACTGTCTTATCATGCTTGTTATTCATTATATATCTACGAAGAATTCTACTAAAGAATAAAAAATATAATAGCAAAACGAGAGCTTCCATAACAGATAAACATTTCACAAACATCCATTGAATGAATAGAAAATTCTATTTTTTCGGCAAACAAAGTGTTTTGAATTTTTAACATATGATATATCTTTATTTTCAATATAATTCCATGTACTAAAAAACGATTTTTGATTTCTTATTGATATGGGTCGAATGTGTCAGGGAAGAATTGATTTTTAGTTGGATAACTAGAGTTTTATATCTTAACGGTCCACTACAAAATCAAATTGGAATTCTCTGCCTTAGGTCAAAAGTTTACTAGAAGGATTTTCTGAAAGGATAAGGTAGGTGAGTACTTATATAAAAGCGAGCCATATTCCTTGCGAGATATATCCTGTCATGGTTTTGTACATAAAATCATGATGCAATGACGAATAGCTGTCGAGCAAGATCTAAAATGGTTAGAAGTCCATCTCTGTCCACTTCTGCGAATACACTCACTTAATAATACATACTTTGATTCTTTGATATGCATAGAAACGTAATGCAATGACATTCATTGTCTTATTCACATTCAAATTTACTGCACCATTTCGACGCGCATACATGTTGCGTACTCTACAATATTTTCTAAATACTACAGCACGGGCTTAGCGTAATTTACTGGCATTCCTAAACTAAAGCGGTTTTAATTTAAGATATCGACTGAGGGTACGTGATGGAATATCAATTTCAAATTTACATGATAAAAATAATTAATGATCCCCAATGTTTTGATGCATTATTTAAACACCTTCATCCACGTTGAACGAGTGATTCTCTGAGAGTTAATGGTAAACGCTTTTAGATTAAAAAAATACATCGACGTTTGTATGTCGATGCCATACAAATATAAGTTATCATCTCTTATTAACTAATGTAGTATCTTCAGCATTACATTCTTTTGACGTGGCCGGTTTTTAAACTAGAGGCTTATTAACCAAACACTAGTCCTATCGAATTTAATGAGTAGGGTATTCATACATTTTAGTCAGCCATGACTTTGGATACAAATCCATATATTGATTGAAACATGAATATATCGTCAGCTTATCTTGCTAAGTATCTACATATAAATAGTTTGAGAAAAATGTAAATCAATGAAATCTATCATTAAATTAATAATCTTGAAAACAATTAATTCGTAGTGTCATCAATTTAATGGACTTTCATTTAGCCCAAACATATTTTAATACAGATTCGTTTTTTTCCAACATAAAAATTTACTATGTATACTATTTTTTAATAGAGCTTCATAATGTCATAACTATTTAGTGAATTGGCATTTTCTTGGTGGACCTCCATTATACAAGGCTAAAAATAACGAAACATTTAGTTCTACAAGAATTTTGTCAGTTTGTAGATAGCTATTTACTTATAAGAAATAGTTATTTTCACCTTATTCTAATTTTATAACGTTATGAAATGATAATAGATTAATGAAATGAAGTTATATATATTCTCTCTAAGCTGTAAAGTCTTTTAATGGCCAAAATTTGTTTCAATCTTTTGGCAAAGGGTATTTGATGACTTTAATGGAAACTCATAAAAGTATTGATCACTTTTTGATGAGTTATAGCAATAGTTATATGAAAAGACGCACGTGCAACGAATCAAGAGAAATATTTAACAGGAACGATTCAAAAATAATACTTTCAACACGACATTATGAAAGAGATATACCATTACACTGGTGAAAATTTCAAAGTTTATTCAATCTAAATATTCGTAGCATCAGCAGAATACGAGAATGAAAATACTTCTCAAAATTCTACAGGGCAGAAGTCGACATTTTAATTTTGACGAAGGTCACAATTTAAATTTGGAAAATAGTCAAAGATGTTTAGTTTATAAATTTAAATTTTATTTGATTATTTAAATTTATTTTTATAATCTCGAGAATCAGAGATATCGGTGCAGTGTTAAAAGTATGGTGTACAATGAAATCAACACGATATTAATATATTTATTATATAAAATTCTAGCTTTAAGGGCAGCGACACACTTCGACGAAATGTGAGTCATGATTGCGCTCGCTGTTCATTTCTCACATTATGTGGTGTCTGTTCGTCACTGTGTGTTGCGGCCCTAGGATATAATGTAACTCTTGTTTTTTTAATTTTATTGCAATATTGTGAAATGGTATGTTGGTATTTTATGACCGTCTACAGAATATAACACTTTTCACGGTCAATCTTCATCTTACTTATTACAATAATAATTATGCAAAAAAACGTGGGTTACCTGTTCTTTAAATATTATCAAAGAAAGTGTGTAAGTCTTGATCAACGTTTTGACGAATTAATCGTATAGATTTATTTGAAAATTTGTCATACATATCTTGAAAACTGATAACCTTTAGCATAAACTATTTCCAGATGTGTGAAATAGTAAAATTTGTAAATAAAGAATCGTTATTGCACAGGGCAATTAATAAATCATCGTCTGTTTGATCGCATAGTCATATAGCGGTGCATGAGATATTTTCATAGGGCCCAGGGATGCCTTGTTGCTGATCCCTGCCATGGAGCAAGGATTCTGTGTTATAAGTTTGGTATGAAAGTTTGAAGAGTTATTTACAATAGATTCACCGCCAGCTGTTACGAGTTCCGACGCTTGGTGCGGTGCCGTTCGTCGCGATTGTGATGAGAAAAATTAATACAATTGAGGCCTTATAATCGTAGTTTGAAATTCAATTAACTTGTTATTATCCAATCTTCAACTTTTGAGAATATATTCAAACGTCCATATACCAAGAAGTATGAAGGTGCTCGTCCAGCTTTGGATCGAAGATGGTTGTTCGTGGTGTCATTCAAATACTATGTATATTAATTATTGAAGAAAAAACACATCTTCCTATCTTGTGTTACTAACCTATGTTGTGCTAAAAATATGAATGTTAACCCAGTAAAGTCATCAGGAAAAGAAAACAATTTAATTCAAATTTATTATAATACATTCGACCTCATATGTTTAAGACAGTGATTGACACCTTAGATTTGTCATTATAACGTATGGAATAATCTTAAAATGAGCGCATACTCACTTGCTATTATGCACAGCACATCAAATCATCCGTAATTTCATGTTGTACATGCGGGTTTCGCTTATATTCATTGTTAAATAATGGACTATGATGATAAGTGAACTTAACAAAATATTAACCTGCTAGAAACTAACATAAATGAAACTTTTATTATTTAATCCGTTTTCAAATAGAGATGAAACAGTTGCCAACAAAAAGGATTAGTCAAGTAAGCGATGAAGCAATAACGCATCCAGTGATAAGATAATATGAATGTTATGTGGAAATTAGATTCTTGCAAAAAATTACACTCATGAATTTAAGTAGAATTGAATACGGACTTAGATGGACCGTATACTGAAAATCATTTTCAGACGAATAAAATATATTTTGAGTAAATACGAAAATAACTAACTATTCTACACATTTATTCATCTTAAGGCCAGGCATCGATTTATGTATGCATGGCCGGTCTTTGATTCTCTGCAGGTTGGCTATTTCAAAACTGTGTTATTTAAGCGCGATAAAATTACTGCACCATAAAAACATATTACTTTTCTAGCAACTGTTATTTTATTGATCCACGTATATAATCAAAATAATTTAACTGGTTTTATTAATACGTAATTACACCTTCCACAGCGAAGAAAAAAACTATTGTTTACTGCATTAAAACTCTGCAATTTAGATAATATATTTTTGTTAATGAGCCGGAATTGACCGATGTTTTTACTACTTTTCTATCCAGCCAAAATCATATTTATATTGTTTTATACATATTATTGACTAACCGTAATAATAATTGTCAATGTTTTGTGTTTTTCTGCCAAACTGGTCGAATCAATATATATATAATATTATTAGTTTGAGTTTTTTTTCATATGTTTTGAAATTCATAAATAACATAACTTTATTTATAAGCTAAAAACAAGTAAGACATTAAACTGTCCCACTAATTATCGAAATACAAACAGCATGAAAAACACCACTATCCAATAATACAACCTAGCAAACAATACATTGTTTTCCTTACCCGTATGTTCTATAAGTATTATTTATACTTTCGTGGTGTTGTTGATATTTATTGAATTGTTATTAAGCAACAATATAATTTTTCAATTTAAAACTTATTTTAACAAACCGCTTTTCAATTTAATATTGAAAATTAATAACCATTTACTTTGTAGATACTTTGATTGCTCACTATTCAGGGAATGCGAACTTTTTCTCACATTCTGACTATGTCGTGTGTGCATATTAATTACATGACAATTCATAAAAATCTTTAAATATGAGATGAATTCAGCGTATCACGTTTTTATTATTCTTTAAAAGACTTAAATTTATGTAGTCTTTAAACAATACAGATTATTGAAATGGTTCATACTTGTTTCCTGCGGGTGATGCTTTTTTCATGATATATATAATATTCAAGCGTTACCACCAATCAACACATGGATATTTTTAACAATACTTGACTATATAATAACAATAATTGACTTGGGTGACCAATCAAGGCTATTTTTTAAATGAAAATTGAAACATTGACTGACTGTGTAAATATAAATATGTTATGTATATAATTTAGAACATTTAGATGAATGCATGTGAATTAATAATTAAACTAGAAAAATTTGCTATTTTTATTTACACAGGCAACCATCCTCTAACATTGTTTCCATACAGCACCAGTTATTCAACTTAGAAAATCTTTCTAGGCACGGATTTTCCATCACACTTTTCCATTGAAAAGTGATGCCTTTATGGTGACGAAAATCAATGTTATTACAAAGTTGCTTTTGTTAGTTTATATTTTACACGAAAATATTAAGTTTCATTTTAATATATGAAATCATAAAAAAACTCTTAAAATGGAATGAAATATTCCATTTTTTACACATTCGATACAACCCAGAACGCATTACTCTAATTTCATGATAAATTACTTTTTTAAAATTACGGTTCCGCTGATGTGAAAAGCTTAAAAGTTTCGCTTGACTTGAAGGTTGCCTTTTGTAACAAATTCATTGAATTCAATACTTCATGATCCAGTAACACGATAAATACGTGTAAAACATTATTGAATCTGTTATGTTAGATTATCGCAAGATCACAAAAAATATATACATATTATCTATTATAACAAAAGCTACGCTCACAATAAAGAGTATTAACTGAAAATCGGTATTATATATTATATAACGCTGGATGGTTTAGTATAGTGATAATGAACGTGCATTTTGTTTTAATATTCTTCACTATCCAGAGCGTCCTTCATTTTTCCGTATTTCAGGTATGGATAGACAACCCGAATATAATTTTTAATCGCTTTTTTTAAGTATTTTTTACATTCTGAATGCGGTCATACGACTTGATGTTTACGCGTTTAAGAACTCCATATTTGTTGAAACCGTGTAGTTTTACGCCAATAATTCCTTTGAATTGCATTCGATAATTGAACCACTTATTTGTGTAATTAATCCATAATTAAAAATATCGTGCTTCCATTACTAAGAAAATGTCTCGTTTTTTAACATCCGTAACGAATTAGAAGAAATCCCACCTCAGCAATTATTGACGATAAACAATTAGTCTGATCAAACCAAGCATTTACTTTTTTGGTTTGTGATGCGAAGTGATATGAAGACCAAGTTTTTGTTTTACTTTTGTTTATAAATATAATACATTATTTATACTTAACAAAGAAAAACTATACTCATATTTTGTTACAAAATAATAAGCTAGGCTATGCTCCGAAATAAATATATGCATTCATAATTTGTAGAACAATAATAACTGCAACATACTATTATTATTATTTAACTTCTCTGTATAGTAAATAATTTACCAGCACTCAAAATAAATTTTAATTAAAGTGTACCGTACCCGAATAATTATTTCGTAAATAAAAACTCGTAATATTTTCACGGTATCTTCCTTTTTCCCGGTTCAGTAACTTTATTCTGAATTATCTGACAAAATGTAAACATTATTCAATCTCCTGATTGTAGCCGTTGTCAAGTCAACCGAGGACTGGCTGACATTATTTAACCATTTAAATACGAATATTTGTTTAATGGTTTAGTAAAACCAAAAAAAAAGAACTTGTTTCTTAGCATAATACGTTGTAATTAATGCATATATATAATAAATCCAAGGCACCAAAATAAAAACATTTCTAAATATAAGATTCCATGCCAATTAAAAAAAATAAGTACTTTGCTTATATCCTAGTTTAATGTCACATTTCAAAAGCAATAAACTTGTATTTTTTGTAACGTGTTTTTATATAAAAAGAATGAACTTGTTTTCATGGTCAAATTTGCAATTATATTTATAAATTATTATATACAATCATGAAAAGTGAGAATAAGTGGGTAATATTATTTCGATGGTAAAAGCATATCAATTTAAACAAAAAAACAGTTTTTTCAAATGTCGAATTTGTAAATGCCGCACTCAAAATTTAATCACCGTGGAAAGCAGAGAAGTGTTTATTGGACCAAATGGATAAGTACAAAAATAAATGATGCATACTAAATGAAAACTCGGCTTGCGTTCAACTTCCTCAGACCGTGAAATATCTGTCAGGTAAATTGCCAACAAAACAAATATTACCATTAGGTATTTTTACAACAGGTAAAACATTAACAATAAGTTAATACCGTGTTTTTTTATCACCCTCTTTAATAGTTTTTACTTCGGGTTGAAAACAGTATTACATTTATAAGGTTTATTCTTAATTTTACATTTTTGAAAAATTAACATAAATAAATAACATGGTATTAACAACGAGGCGTTAATCATGATTTCCCTTATATGAATCCATAAATATTATCTTTTTGTTTTCCAAATAAGTTGTGTGTATTAATTTAACAAAAAGTTGGAAAATCTTAATAAATTCATCCTTAATTTTGTTTTCCAAAATCCGCATTCTTCAGATTAAACTATGAATCATATTGGTCAAATAGATTTCAACCAATCAATTTGCAAAATGACTCCAGTTTTTTTAACACTGCGTTGGGTTGTTAGAATTTACCGAGGCAAATGCCAAATTTCCTCCTTAAATACGGGATTCGAAAAAAATGTTATAATATGTATACGTGTACAAAGAATACTATGGCTTGATTTTTTTTATCCATCAAAGGAAGCGAACATATTATTTAAAAATAAGCCGAAAGCTCGAAAAAATACTAAATAATTCTGTAAAGATTGTATAACTTTTGGATCAAAATTTAACATGTGTGATTACTACCTAATATATCAAAATGATCATTATTCTTTTGTAATTAGTTCTGATTATTTGAAATGATGACTTCCCAGATTTGCTGCTTTAGAAATCTGGAAGCCCTGCTCATTGCCGACATTTTTTGGTTCACAAATTATGTACATGAGTAAACCCTGTTTCTTGTAGTTCGTAATTATGTTGAAATATTATTAAATGGAGAGTAACCACATTTGATCTGCGATCTGAACCGACTTATTCATAACTATACGTCCCACGCATTATTTTTTATCTGCGGATATATATTTAATAATTACTTTCACCTTTTTTATATTCAATTTATTTTTTTACTTTCATTAGTTCTGATCAAAGTTATTTGTTTCACTAATAAGAATTTTGAATATTATTTTTTTCGAAGCCTCGTAAACGATGATTAATAGTGTAATATTAAATCTACTACTAAGAAAATAGTAGAAAAATTCTCACGAATGCCATGTTATACGATCTTTAAATCACATTCGTATTAATAATCTTTCAGATATCATTAGCACTGCACGATAGGTAATTAAATTTAGCTAATGTGAAACTATCTTCTAGAGTTCTAGAGTAATCGTATGTATTCAAATAATATGAGAATTTTCTTAAATCTGATTTCATCAATCACTATCACACTGTATTCTCCCTTCCGAGTTTTTGGTTCACACATACTGTCATATTCGTGTATGATATCTAGTAATATTAAAATTTATTTTAATGAAAATATAGAAGGTCTGCAGTAGCGCATCATATTTTTGTTGTACGATATGCATTATTTTAACTGAAATTAACTGCGAAATTTTAAATATGTACTCAAAATTTAGAAGAAAGTTAATTTTTAAACATTCAATTTATATTGGTAGATCAAAGCAGAAATCTAATATATCCAAATAAACAGTTTTTGGAAAGTTCTTCTTCTTGGTCGTGTTCCGTGTGAGGGTCGTGACCTCCTCCTTCCGCAACAATTCCATTTCCTTAGACGATCCGGCAATCTGGAAAGTTAACAAACCTATATTCCATGAGTCAAGCTATGCATGCAAAACCTAAATATGAAAAAAACTTACCAAACTTGTAATAAAATATCTGCGTTGCGAGCAATTGATATATATATATAAATTAGAGGTCTGCAGGGACCGAAATTTTCTAAAATTACATAGTCCGATTCCGACATCTTCAGGCCCAGCCTGGCCCGAGTACGAGTCTGAATATCACACTTGTTACCCGAACCCATCCCAAAGCCCAGATGTATTTTCCTGAACCTAAAAAAAAGAATACAGAAATTTATTTATTCTTTTCAAGCCACATTATACTATTATATCCAATGATATTCATAACACATGAGAAAAAAATTATTAATAGTGTCGCCTTATGGCTTACTCATGACCCGAACACAGTCATGATAATATTACATAAGCTTAAGTAAGGGGTAAACCATTACAAGAAGCTGATGTAATTACTTCAGCTCCTTTTCCAAAAATACAATTAAAACCTTAAATAATTTAATTTTAAATAAACATAAAGATGTCTGAATACGTGAAATGACTTAATATTATCGATTGTAATAGTTTACCCTTTACTTAAGCTTATGTAATTACGCATTACCAATAAAATTTTAATGATTATTTAATAACACTACATAAGCTCCTTTTCCAAAAACACAATTAGTATGGTCAATCTGGGTAACTTTGGTTCAGTTCTGGAAGTTTTTGTATTTTTATGTTTCGTCATTGAATATATGTGTGGTATATTCTACATAGAAATGAAATAATGTCTTAAGATGAAATTTAATTTAGCATACATAGAATTATTGTTAAAATTGATATATATAATCACTGTAATTACTATATTTTCAGTGATTTTAAAGTCTTGCAACTTCTCTTTATGCTTTTGTATATTCTGTACATAAAGAGGAAAAAATATACAACATTTGGTTTACAGATTAGTTATACAAATATTGATCCAATTTATTTCAAGAAAATTTTTTCAATTGTGTTTTATCATTCCAAGCTGACATCTTAAAACATCAACAATAAAACAAATTATGTTGCAAATTAATTTATATTTTTCCCACCACTCAATACTGGGGCTACTCAATACCTTTGCTTAGCTAAAAAATATTCATATGGCATTAGTATTATCATGGTATTATAGCAGTAGCTTTTTCCATATAGTGGGCTAATTTTAGACCGATGGGCAATCTTACCCAAATTTATGGTACCTTAAATAATTTAATTTTAAATAATTAGTATGATGTTGAGATGACATAATATTGTCTATATTTTCTAAACATTATATATATAGCTAAGCTAAAATAAGTAAAGTTATGACGATGGCGTTAAGCCGAAAAAACTATAAACTACCTAATTAAATTTCGTAGAACTAATACATTGATATCTTACTCTATTATAATGGAGCTGTGCCAAGTAATTGTCAATTCAATCTGCAATGTAATGAAACGTAAGTAAGTAACGCCACTGTGAGTATTATAAATTTTATGAAATGGACAGGAAGTTCTGACTTTGATTGTAACTAAGAAGTAGACGTTTCTTCGTGTCAGTTTCTTTAAGTACGTTTCAAGCGAATCTTATTGTTCACATGTCATCGCGACACTTTACGTCATGCCATCTCACATGATATTATTACGAAGGCATGCCTTCACAATAGTATTTTACAATGTTTCTATATTAAAATGTGATCTGCGTCACATGCAATGCTATATTTACGAGTTTATATTACTCTTTATCACATGGGCCTCAACATTTTGTAATCCACAACCTCCTTCTACAGTAAATTTGAATTGCTTAAATTTTATATTAAAATTTCAATTTCAAGTTTTGAGTGGAATTCATATTTAATCGAGGGTTGTTAAAATTCAACCTTGTTATTAAAACATTGACATGCCGATGAAAAATTAAGCTTGAGATTGAACTCTGTATTACAGCCAAATGTTTTTGTTTTACCATTTAGTAGTTCGTTACTTTACTTTGAAAAGCTTCTAATTGCATTTGACCATGTTTTGAGATACAAGCGATTGAAGTTTTGACAGATCATATTTTGAATTTTGAAAGAAAAAATGTATTTTTAATTAGTATGTTTATGTATATTTATATTAATAAACATTGTACTTGTTTTTTTTATAAATTATTATAACTGAAACCTTTATATTAGAAAATAATGAGTATTTAAAGCTTTAAGTAGAACTGACAACAATAGTTTGTTTAAAAAGGTTTCATCGACTATTTCAATTTAATCAAACCAAATGTTCTGATTTTTGAGATATTTATTAATATTATATATTATCATGACTTGATGAAACATATAAGCTGACAATAATATTATAATACAACAGAATAAATACATATATACTTTGACTGTTTGAACGAACTCAGCTAACTTTCGTCAATGACCACATCGATAGAACAATAGAAGTAAATGGTAAAACACACACCAACCACCGAGCGAAGAATGTTCGACATGACGTTAAAACCGTTTCAAAAAAAACTGTGATGTGTATGTTTTTTCTGTGAGATGATAATAATTTGTTATATCGATTCATAGAACCGTATAAAACAAATTTATGAAAAAGAATGTGTGGATAGAACTCCCTCATTGTCATTTTAGGCCAAAATGGTAGTTAGAAAGGTAAGATAACGAGTTGGCAACACCATTGTGAGGACGCAACCCACTTTTTGGGGACCCATGTCTTATAAAGACACTAACATAGAGAATGACGACAATTTTATAAAAAAATTTCATCTGAATAACCAATATAGATATTTCATAACGCAACGCTATGGTATATTGTAGGATGACTCGAAAGCTAGCGCGATTCCACTAAAACCATATGCTAAGATAATAAATCTATCGACACGGACTGTAAATTGTTATTCAAAACTATTACGCCCACTAAAACCGCGATTATCGTTCATTACTTGAATAGTATAGTATAATGGATACCTTAAACTTGATGAATATTCATGATAGCTATCAAAATAATATTATGCATAACAAAATATTGAATAAATTTAGATAGCTAGTATGAATCCAAATTTATATTCAAAATATTTAAATAGTTCAAATGAATTCATAAGTTCTTTGTCCAGAATGTGTATTAAATATTTATTACAATGAAATACTATGTCTCTTACAACATTTTTTGTATGTTTGTACATTTGTGTATTTATTTATGTAATTTTAACGAATTATGCAGGCGAAGGGTTTAGCGTCTTAATTAATTCTTTATATATTCTTGAGTGAAAGCAATCATTCACGTCCTATGTGGCCTTATCGTGAGAGCTTAAACAAAGCGATTATATGTGTGATGGGCATGGATGTGTGTGATGTCTTTACACCTCGCGTTGATCCGGAGTGACATTAAAAATTCTCATCGAATTTATATCGTGTGATTTAAAAATTTCAAGATAACCGGTGTCAGCTGTAATGAAAAATATATTTTTTATCATGCATAAAAAAGATATTCGATATTTCTAAGTATCTGGTTGAATAGATAGATGACCGTCGTTCTGCCTTGATCTCCACGGAATACCTAAATAAAATATTTATTGTATTTAAAGAAAAACTATCGCTGTGCGCTAGGCAATTGACTTAATAAATAAATGTAATCATAAGACAAAATTTTACAAAAAATATTAGTTAGATTACATATGAAATGTTTTGACGGGCAGAATAATAGAAAATATCTATTATATATTGCCATCCGAGCCTGTAGTTAAGTCGTCAACTTCTTCGGTTGCGGAATTCACGGGTTCGAATCCCAGTACTAAGTACGGACAGTTCCATAAATTTATTTTTCAATCGATTTATGGATTATTGTTCGTGTGGGTATGGATGTCAGTGATCTCAAAAAACTCTCCCACCCATCGGATCCTAAAAACGATGTGTAGCGACAGCGATTAGATAACCACTAATATTGCCCTAGCACATTTCTTATATGTTTACCCTCTGAAAAAGAAAGTTTGAGTGACTGAGTAACAAGCAGTATTCGTCCAACAACTTCTGTTGATAAAATCTCCATTAGGAGTCCGTATACTCCTCATTGGGAGCGAATATTGTTAGAAAAACAATATCATCAAATAATTAAACAATTCATAAAACCAGTAATTTCATGTGAAAAATATAATATGTTTTACCATAAATATAAATTATTTATATTAAAACGATACGTATTCCTTTGGACATAATTTTGGCAGGCGTTTCCATTTATGTCTTTAGTTTGTATTTTCAATTGCACATTTTTTATTTAATATATTCATAAATCATGAATGAATATCATAATAGCTAACATCCACACGTGTATCACCTGCCATTCATAGTTTTTACACACTCACAATATGAAGTGACACCACATAATGATTGCTTTGCTTCGCATATGAATGAAGGCGAAGAGAGTTCATGGCGGGTTAAGACGGTCAATGTCTTCTAGTGAAGAGAAAAACAAACCATTTCCAATTCTTTTACCATATCAATCTGCCGAAATAACTTTTTTGTTCAATAGAGCCGAAAGATCGCTCAATCTATTTAAGCTTGAATGATTACGTAATAATTTGAATTCACAGCTATTTTATTAGACGAATATCGACCTACAATCATTTTAGAATAAAGTCTATTGTAACACGGTAAGGTTTTAATCGAAAAATATTGAAAAATCTATATTAAGAATGAATTCAAAATCTTTCTCTGGTTTATTCCGTACCATAGTATTATATGTAGTAGTACCAAGTCGGATCTTCCTTAAGAGTAATCAATAAAAGTTTATTTAAAAAAATGCTAATATCGCAATCCCAGAGTAAGTTTCACTGTTCCGAATACGCTTAGTTTTTGTATTCCTACGAAGGATGTGTTGACTATTTGCACTTCATTAAACTCTTTTTTGAAAAATAGTACGTTGTTCGAAACTGTCACGAGGTATATAAGATTATGATACATATAGAAGGCTGTGAACAATCGCACGTTCCAGCCAAAACTTTAATGAATGTCCCGGTGCAGTGATGCATGAGACAGATGATTCAAAATTCACAGCTATCTTTGAAGGTAGTTAAAGAAGAAAAAAACATATTTAGTGAATGTCTATGAATTATATGTACACTTATACAATAGTTGATGATGCTCGTGATGGACGAAACCGGTCCTAATCATTATAATCATGTGGAAGTAGTACAAATGAATTGTGTTTTATTTTTTAAAATATGTCTTTCCACCAAGAATTGACAGTTAACACCTTAAAAGTGACTTATACAACATTTATGCATATCTTTTATTACACTCTTATTTTCTGTCAAAACTTACAAACTGATATGTTATTACACGGGAATAATGTGACCATTTCCTATGAATAATAAATTAAATTAATATTTTAGATTTTGATTCTGTTCTAAGAAAATTAATAGTGCTTGGTATTTTTTTTTTTTTTGAAAACTTATTTCCGCTGAAAAACAAATTACGCTTAATTGGTTTTAATTTTACATAATATTTAATTCGCAATACATCTTCTAGCGGGTTAATATCTATCTGTGAAATATTTTTGTTCAAAGCCCAGCCATAGTGTTAACTCGCAAGATAAATAAAACAAATCTTCGAGTATAATCTAAACTATAATCAGTCTATGTTTACTTACGCAATTCTTTAAAAATAAATGCTTTACAAGCTTTTAAAATAAAGTTTTAAATACATTATTCTAATTATGAAACTTCATGTTATAAAATTTAATACATTTCATTCAGCAGGGGCTAGCAGTAACCTTATTGGCATGGAGGGCGAAACTTGATATTACATCGTGAAAACCGATAGATTTAGCACATAAAAGATAATATTCTGGTATATTACACACATGTTATTCTTTTTATTGACACTAAATGTCTGAAATTACACATGACTTCAGTAAACGATTTAAACTTAGTCATTAGTCTACCAATCTACAATTTCAAATTAGCCACCTGAAGAGCCGGAACTAAAATAAATACGATGGGCAGTATCAAGTGTTTCGACACTGCCCATCGTATTTATTTTAGTTCTCAGCAACCATTCTTAGGGATGTGTGGGAGGTTAATCTACAGCCTTCTCTAAACAGACAACCTAAAATGGTTCATCTATAGCAGTGATTCCCAAAGTGGTTCATACGAACCCCCAGAGATCCGTGTGACCGCTGAAAGGATTTGTGGAAAATTAAAAAATATTTTGAGAGTGCGTGGACAATGTTGGAGGGTCCTCGAGAGATTTAATATAAAAATATCTGCGACACATTTTCATTATTGTGAAAGTTGAAATAAATAGCAATAAATAAATTGCTACCGATTTGTTGGGTGTTGGACCCTTTTGGCAAGCATACCCACAAACTTACATGTATTCATACTAATAAGGGAGCAATTTGTTGAATAATCCACAAATGAGGAGCGGGGACAAATATCTGAACAAGATACCACAAATTTTTGTTACAAAAACGGATACTAACTTTATATCCTGCGTTATGGGTCACTGTACAGAGGCTGTTGTTGCTTTCCCGTCTTCCTATTCAGTAGAACATGGATTTTGTTCAGTTATGAACCTCATCATACTTTAAATATCAAAATGTTTTATTTTTACATCACTATTTACTATTCAAGACATCAAACTTAAATTTATATTGTTTTTATGATGCAGTTACTTAGGGGGTTCATGGTCAGGTTTTTTCTTTAAGGAGGGGTCCATGGGCATAATAAGTTTGGGAACCATTGATTTATATTATTGTATTTATCACATATTCACAGAGGGACGTAGCAAAATAACTTCCAAAGCTGACGCGTTGCCTATCCCTAAAATAGAAAATAAAGTTATATTAAATTAATTATTCAATGGAATACTACGGGAAATGGTACCTTAATTTTCAGTAATGAAGTTAATTTTTACAAACATGGGGTATGTGAACCCAATCGCAAATGCAGTTTATTTTAGATATTACTAAGGCGGAAATAAAAGTGCTACGTAATATCGTATAACCGCACCAAATGTTATAATGTCATGCAAAATACAACAAGTTCATTGTGCTGCATTGTGGGCGAGTCTTTAATATAGCACGTAAAAACTATTACTTAAAGGCCACATTTATATTCTTTTTCGATTAGAATGACTCATTTCTCAATGTCTTGGAAACCAAAACATTGCCGCTAATGCAATATTTTCATAATATTTAAAATGTTTCTTATTATATCGTTTTATACGTTTCATAAGGAAGCAGTAAAGTAACCATGGGATAGTAAATACGAGAAGCACTAAAAAAAGCTTTAGTAACCTTTTCACGTCAGTGTATGTACATTATTTTGTTAAGTAATGACAAATTTCCATCAAATTATTTACATCGGGGACAAATCCACTGGAAAGTTTATTCTTCATTTCATTTAATTAGTATCTTATTCTTCAAAATCAGCCACTGATTTATATTCCATACTGAATTCACAAATATTTTCTTAATTATTAATTGATTATAGATTATATTGTATCTACGAAATCATGTTAAGGCAATTTCTATAAATAAAAAAAATTACATTCGTTCAATGCGCAGACACAGAAAGAGTATGCGTTTGTGTGTGTGCTGTGATGCGGATACCTTTGTTGTTACAACAGACAGATAAGTCAAGACACATATATAATTTGTGATAATTTATTCGATGTAGCATTAACGTTACCCTTGCCAATTAAATTAAGTATCGTTTTATTTGTGTAGATTGTAAAATTATCCCACTTATTACAAATAGAAACGCTAGTAGATAAACAGCTAGCAGGGAATCCTTTGGAGAGAAAATTATTGTTCATGGATTAGTGTACTATATAAATTTTAATTAAACATTTCGTTCGTCATTACACTATCATACTAAATAAGTCTTTTAGCATTTTTTACGCATTATCGCAAATGTAAATAAAATTTTATGTAAATAACATGATTTCATTCTATTCCAACATCATTGTTTTAAAAATCCGTCGGGAAGGCGATTAGACTTGCTTGGTATTGTATGTTTCTGTATAAGAAACACAATAAAAAATGCAGGATTCATAAGAAATCGATGATAATGGAGAGATATTAACTATTCATCGTTGAAGCGTGAACATTCCACCGTACGCAAAGTATTCTCAATCTACGTTGCGCGAATAAAACAGTGTCGTGCTAATAAAAGGAATCTTAAATGAATATGGATGTATACATTTTAAATTAAAGCGTTGTTTGGCTTAACATAAACGGGCAAATTATGACCGAATATATAAGGCTACATTATTTATAGACGTATTCACAGCTCGTTGAACAAGCAATGCTTATTAAATTTATTTTAAAGCTATAAAGCCATCTTTAAACCAGCAAGATTTTCGAATAATACGAAATAACGGAACTCGATGAAAAAGTAATGTCTTATTTATAACCTAAGCACCAGTTGGATTAATGATTGTCAAAACTCCTAAAATAAGTATCGATGAATTAGTTAATCTATTAATACTGTATTTTTGCTTATTTTTATTAAAAATCATCGATTTAGATACATTTCCAAACATTAATACTCATACTTTTGAATTTATTCATGAAAAATTCCTTCAAATTCATAATGAATTTAAATTTTCTAACGGACCGTCCTAGATGGATGAATTCGTTGAGAGCGTGAGGCGGCGCGGCGTAGCTCGAAAATATCAATCGTTCTCCGCCAATGGGAGTGTCCTACGTATGAGGTGACGAAACATGCGGCGCGCCGATACAACGGCAAACGAGCCAAAACTCACGCTGACAAAACTTCGTCCACCTTAATAAACGGTGTAAGAGTTTGAAACTTTAAATACTGTATTTATAAATTGTATTCCGTTCATGTTGTCAGTTGTTACTAAAGCAAGTCGTCGCGTTGTAATGAAGAGTTTCCAGTTTTGTCATAATTTTTATAAATTGTAAGTTTTAAATGGATAATTTATTGTATTTCGTCATACATTCACAAATAATCACTTTCCATTGAAGATTGACAGTGAATAAATCAAAGAGTAATTTTGTTATTACGTGGTAATTGGAACGTAATCATTTATTATGGCACATAGAACCTAAATTTTTAAAGATCTAGTTTCGCAATATTAGTATAGTTGAAAGACCGCTGGCACCGGCGATATGCATCTATTGGGCAATGGACAAGTGTTACAAAATGAAGGCGACCCGCGAGCCACCCGGTGCTGAGCATTGTAATTGAAATGACGGTTTCATTTCAAAAGGTTTGCAACTTCCTTGAATATACAGCTCCATGGAAGCAAAGACAGTACAGCGATGACTCCACCCACAAGAAAATTTTGAAGTAAGGCATGGATGAAACAAGTTATCACCTGTCTCCCTTACTGTTAATGTTATTTATGTGCAAATGAATTGATATTTAATGAAAATTTTGTTCGACTGGTAGTGGTAACGAGGTGTGACATGTGTTTCTCCCCATTGTGAAGCGTTTTGAGACCAGTGTAATGCCAAAATAGTTAGTTGTAATATGATATTAAAAATGAACACATTGTAACCGCCGAATCCGCCGAGAAGAGTAATATTATTGATTAAAATGAGGTACAATATATCAGGCTCAGCTTCGTACAACGAGAAAACATTCCAGACTGCTTTAGAATAATATATGTGCTAGAATGTAAATATCTATGTTGTTCAACTGAAAAACAACTAATTAAATTTACTGAAAAATGTTTTATATTCTTTGAGTAATTTATACCTAGATTTGAATTTAATGCTTAAAACATAGAAAAGATACATATCTATTTATTTCAACAAAACCAACAGATTAAATTAGTTAACCGATATTTTTCGTCTCGCAAAAAAATTTCACATTATGTTATTGATATAATGAAATGCTAAATTTGTCTCCTACAGTTAAAGCAAACGTAAAGAAATATGATATTCAACGAAATATTTTCTTTTTTCACACATTTTATTGGTTTTACACGAGTTTTTCGAATTGTTTCGATATTAATATACTAGTCATTATAAAGGAGTGTATTTATAGGGCAAAAATGGGTTAATAAAATATAACTGCCACAAATTGATAAATATGTACTGTATTTGAGTTAGTACATGCATACACCAGTTAAAATCAAATTCGACTCCAGTAAATGCGATTGCATAATAATTATTCCATTTCGAGTCGTAAAATAAACCTTTTGTTCTATCATATTGCTTAATTCTGATTGTTCCAAAAGTTAAGGTGTCCAAAAAATCATTTAAATAAACACTTCTGCGGGTACGTACTCGGCTTCCTGCCATTCATTTACTTTGCAGAAATAATGTCATTCCGATTACGTCAAACATGCTTTGAATTTCGCTATATTGTGTCTCACAATGACAAACAAGTTAATTATGACTTTCTCGCGTTTAAGCAATGAAATCTTCGTGTAAAAATCACAATACATCACTTATTTATATCACGTTGCATCAAATATACTTTGCATATACGAAAACATTTGCGACAGATTGATATAAGTATGTTTCCCCATTTGTATTTTGAGGTGAATCCAAAATTATTTTATGCTATCCGAATAAGCAGTGCCTTTGCTCAGGCTCATTGACTCGTGGGCTTATTGAATCATAGGGCTAGGCATAGAATTAAGTTTACAAATAGATTCCTAGCTTCTCTCTTGGCAAAATGAAAGTGCGTGGCTTAATAATTGTCACATCCTACTCGAAGTAGCCCCGTTTTCGCAGAACACTGTAATCTTGACTGAAGAATCGATTAATATCTATGGCGACATGTTGCAGAATTATCAATACTGGCTGACCGAAGATAGATGCTATTGGTTGGGCCTAAGACCACATGTATGCCGGTTGAGTTTGATCAACAAACAGGCTCACACCATTGCAGCTTACGCCATCACCCACCACGCCGTACCCTTTGGTATTAGCAGACGATTCCCGTGGCATAAACAATGTGAAGTGTGTTATTTCAGGTTTTGCGCTGGGATAGTCTCGGGAGTAGTTGTTCAAGACAGCGTCCAACATGGCTTGGGCTTTGAGCTGATTGTCCCTAGTTTCATAAATGATGTAGCATTATCTGTGTAGATCCGTTCACTCGCCGTATGACGCCGCAAATTTGCTGAAGGCGTTCACCTGTTCACTGCAGAGACTTGTTTACTGAAAATTCACTGCAGAGAATTTAACTAACGAGAAGTCACTGTAATAAAATTTCACTTGTAAGACCAATTTGTTTTTTTGGATATCAATTTGATGGAGCATTAAGTCCTAAGGCGCGTTAGCGTCATAGTTCTTTGAGTCTCCTTCATCTCTAAAGTTTTTTTTTTTTGTTTTTTTTTCCCACTTCCATCGTTGCAGATAGAAGGGCATGATCGCTGCGGAGCTAAGCAATCCACAATGAAGCCAATTCACGTGGGCACCAATTGCATTTATATAAATATACCTCCCCGCATACCGCACCTACTCAGATATACATATATATACCAACACATACACACATGCATATGCAATACGCAAGGAAATATCCAGAGGAAAGTCATTTTCTATTACAAGGGGTCGTTTTTATTTAATTTAAACAAAGAAAATCCCTGTTTACATCTATGGGGGGTCGTTGAGCAGAACTGCTCTCGGTCTAACCGAATTCTTAAGTATTGTCTCATCGCAATTTTGTAGGTAAGAGATCGTTGGGTTATAATGTTTGCCTACATCACTGTGAAACTTTTGAGACATTTCGCGAACGAACTCTCGAATTGTAAGTACTTTTAAGTCTCTGTGTAGTAGCGAGTTACGTACGTACCACGGGGCGTTACATATTTGTCGCAATGATTTATTTTGAATAATCTGAAGAGTCTTCAGATGCTTGTGGTGAGCATAAGCCCATACTGGAGTAGCGTACACCATAATTGGGCGAGTTATTGCTGTATAGAGGAGCAGCTTACTTTTGAGAGTAAGTTTGCTTCTCGCATTTAATAAGTTTAAAGTTTAATCTTCCTTTTGCAGCATTAGCTTGACGTTTTTTGATAGCGGTGTGTTCGTTGAATTTAAGTCTACTGTCTAAGGTGAGTCCAAGGTATTTGACTGTTTTGGACCACTTGATCTCTGTGTTGTGCATTATAATGCAATCAAAATTGGGTTTTCTAAAACATAACTACCGCGCTCTTTTCAGCATTAATTTTGATTCTCCAGTTGTCACACCAATCCGTTATGGTATTGGCAACTGATTGGACTTGTGTGACAGCACTTTGCCGGTTACGGGATTTTGTTAAAATAGCCGTATCATCTGCGTACTGAGCTGTAATCGTATCATTTCCTCCGACAGAAGGAATGTCTTGCGTGTATATGTTATATAATATGAGTCCCAAGACAGAGCCTTGCGGAACTCCCACCTGGGTTGACCGTGTAAGACCAATATGCAACGCGAGCGCGTGACCCACCAAAATTTAGTCAACAACTTACGATGGAAGATTTTTAAAGTTTTCGTTGGTGGACTGACATTCCCAGTGTTTTCATTTTTGAGGTTACCAAGACATGAGCTTACCGAAAGAATAGTTTCAAGTTAACTTAAAGATATGAACATGAAAATAGTTTAAAGCTTAAATCTTTAAAATATTGATATCAATTCCAATGAAGTCCTTCCCCCCTCCCATGTATGATTACACAATGTAACTTACATAACTCATTTGCGTCGAATGGTATATCTTCTTAATAAAATTGCGAACTTCATATTTTTATTCAAACACCACCCCTATTTCAGATATTTGCCATGCGTACTGCGTCTCTTACCATTCGAGTTTCATAAAAAAGGAATCATGTTTTTCATAAAATTATTTATGACAAAATAATAAAATTTGGAATGTGCGTAAAATAAATTGTGGCTGCATTCATGATTCGACTGGCAAAACAAAATAAACAAAAATGTTCAAATATGAGCATCATGAAATATATTCATACTGAAGACCCCTTGCATTTTAGTGCTAAAAAATAAATAAATCAATACCGTTTTTCCTCTGCAAAGATTCAAATAACGTCTGTCTTCATAATGATCCCTATTCATTGGTTTGATTTAGTGTCACGGCTGATCTCAAAGGGTTAAGCTGCTGTCACTTTAAAAACACAGATCTAAATAATTAATATTTCGAAAAATGATTCAAATTTAATTTACTTTGAGCTAACACGTTGCAATCACTTCCGTAATAAAGCTCAAAATCCGTTCTAACAAATTTTATGATTAATTCATTAGTAGTTATTGTGTACGTGTCTTACCTTACCATCATTTCACATATTTTTTATAGTATTTGTGGCTAAAAGAAAATACTGAACAAGTGAATAAATTGTTGCTGGAAAATTGCCAGTGCACGATTAAAATGGTATGTTTAAATCATTATTATTTCAAAATAGATTTTTGTATGCATATCAAATAATTTTAATGAAGATTGTAATAAAAATACTATTGTGATGGTCGTAATTTGAATAAGCTCTAGAGCTTCTAGAAGATTAATGATTAAACCGAATAAAGCAAAAAGGAATGGAAAGAGAATACAAACGTATTTCTACATTTGTACAATAAAACTAGAGTAGTTAAGTAAACGATAACATTTCTTGGAAATAAATATCCTATTTACATTAACTCTGCCTAGTCACAAAACTCGAATTACATTCCCACACCCGAGATATCAAGAGTTTATTAAATTGTGTCAGTGGTCAAATATGTATTCAAAATTAAAAAATATTAATAATAGGATAAAATAACAAAGTATTTAGTTCTACTCTCGGCTTATGCCATCGTCAGAACAATACTTAAACATTAGCTTTAACTATATATACTGTTTAAAAGAGATATACAATATTACATTATCTCACGTATTCAAACACGGTAACATTTATTAGAAATTAAATTATTTAACGTACTAATTGTGTTTTTGGAAAGCAGCTTACGTGTTGTTATTAATTAATCGTTAAAATAAATGAACAGAAATTTTATTGATTATGCGTAATTACATATGCTTCTTATAATAGTTTAAGTAAGGGTGTTGATTTAATGTTTGTTTGGTCATTAATGAGATTATTACCTTGATTATATCTATTAATTTCCAGTTGTTCAGAAATTCAACCTTAAGACCTTTTACACAAATGTAGGCAAAGGGAGGGGGGGTTATTCTTTTAATATGTGGTTTGCCAATTGAGTATATGTTTTATTATTATTTGATGATGTTATATGTTATTTAAATCTAGTTGAAATACTTCTTCCTGTCAATCCTATTCTGTTTTTCGCTGTCCGTATAAACGACGCTCTTGGATTCATACGATTGACTCTTCATAGACACTGTAGGGAAAACGATGTTACATTAATTTACAATATGTTTTATTTCAGTCCATTATTTTGTTGTTGGGTTTTTTTTTGACGTAGTGAATTTAGACTTTTTCAAAAATGTATTTACTTTATCAATATAATCATTAATATTTAAAATAATTATAACAGAGTTGCGCTTATCCGCTTTGGTGATGATCAAATTATTATAATTGATTTAAGTTTTAATATTTAGTCAAAATGTTAATTAATAATTAGTTATATGTAATATTTATTTTAACGATTAATTAATAACATCACTTAAGCTATTTTCCAAAAACACAATTAGTTCGTTAAATAAATAAATTTTATTATGTTTGAAAACGTGATATGACATAATTTTGTCTCTTTCTTCTAAACAATATATATGATTCGTAAAGTATCAAAAGTAGAACTATCCCATATTTTAAGACATCGACTGAGGGTGCTTGATGGAATTTCAATAATCCAAATTATCCCATATTTGCTGAAATTGAACTAACGCTGCCACACTAGTCTACCGGTCATAGTGTATGGCTAGAAATAAAATTTTGGTATCAAAATCATGTACATGTGGTATAAAAACGTAAAAGAAAATGACGCTTGCTACCAAAATCAGAAGGATGAACAGCTTTGGAAACAGAAGTGAACGGTTTGGTAAATCATTCTTTCAACCAATCACAGAGTTACCCTAAGTGATGTAACAGTATGGCCGCTGATACAAATTTAAAACGTTAAAAAACGCCAACAAAATGTTTTTCGTGTTTATCTCGAAACTTCAAATAGTTCTACTTTTGATACTATACGACGCAATATAGCTAAGCTAAATATGTTTAAGTATAATTCAAACAATGGCATTAAGCCGAAATAGCTATCAATTATGTAATATTTTGTAGAACTAAATGTTTTGTTATTTTATCATATTATAATGGAGTTCTACCAAGTAAATGCCAATTCAATAAATTAAACAATATTCATCAAAATATGTTTTTTTTAAATGTATTAAAGCTCGATGATTTCAAAAACAATGTTCCTAATAAAAATGTTAAATTTATAAATATTTTAATTCAATTCAAAACTATACTTTTTTATGGGATGGGTGGAAGCGGCAACTTTTGTGCCAGGGCTTAAAAGAATAATAATTATTTTTCAAAAACCGAACACGGTATGGTCCTAGAACAATAATTCAAATTTACTACTAAAGCACGACATCATTGGAATCGCGAACATTAAAACTGCATTACATTAAACATAATGCATTTTATGTTTTATTAACGCATCGATGATGAGTTTTTTAACGATTTGATGCTGAGAAAACTACCTCCCGCAGCGTCTAGCAATTTATGAAGACTCATCGTAATTGCATCCAAGAACAAATGATACCGCCTGCCCGAAAAATATAATAAAAAAGCGGTCTTCCAAATGACGATAATCACTTTTGCATTACGGGCCACGCGTAATGTAGTGGCTGCAGTGTTCATTGACGTGTTTGTCCAAAGCCGACCAAATGCCTGTTGTCTCCCTCTTATTGCGCTAATAGCCTGATTTGTTCAACGTAATCCTGTATCATCCAATGGCTTCTCTTAAACACACACAATATTAACAAAAAAATATATAATAAATTCCAGATATTCGTTTTTCGAATATCGAAAAGTTAAACCACAAAATACTATAATTACTAAAATAAAAATACTATAATAGTAATTTTATAAATTTAAAAAAAATGAAAGATAATCAAGTAAAAAAACAATCTAGAAAAATAGCATATTTAAATATATATTACACATATTTTAAACAGCGCAGTGGTTTTAAATTAGTTATTAGTTTTATTTCTATTGTTCCTACTGTAGAAAAAATTCTTTCAGTTGCTATCAGTATAGGCTGTATCATTTATCGAATTGTATAATAATATCTACGGTGTTTTGGCCAATTAATATAACCCTCCAAAATTGAAGTTGTTCGGAGAGATTAAAAAATGTTTTCATCTAAAACATTATAAGGTGAGTTGCGTTATGAATTTTTGAAATGTAAATTCTCATGTTTGCAGATACGAGACTATACGTAGGGATTATCGAAATAATAGTGGCTTACATCAAGTGGCCGGGTCTGAATTTTTAAGCTGAGAATCAATATAAAATGGTGTTTCCCTTCAAAACAGTGGTCAATTTATTTTTTTAATTTACATCATTTGGCAAGACCTGCTTTGTCTCCTTTAAAACGAGATCCAATCATTAACTCGTTTATTCTTATTTTTTGAGGGTTACATCAATTGGCCAAAACACCATCGATAACATATTCAGTGTCTCAGTTATGTATTTGTTTTGACTTGATTTATTTAATTCCTTGAATCCTGATATTAATGCATAGTATGTTGTACAGTGATATTTTTTATGAAAGAAGTCAGGCTTACTAAAAAAATCTACTCTGAAATTTTTCTTTCTGCGGATAACTTTTTCTTTTAAAAAAATGCTAACAATGAACTCTCCCCACTGCACATTATAAAAACAATAAGATTGAGTTTACTCGACACGTGGCACTACACCAGTGGCGGCTTATGCATAAAGGCTATGAGACTGCAACCCATCCAATAAAGAATATTTTTATTCCTATTTTTTTTATCAGCATTCATTTTGTATACGCAAATTCCTATACGCGTCTTACACAGACGTCGAGATGAAATATACTTTCACCGTTGTATTAATCATTGTATTCACGCAATACATGATGATTTTATTTACTTTTATGACTACAGCCCAACACTACAAATTTTTATGGGCCGCCTCTGGACTTCGCGAATTCGATCATGTATATATTTTATATTCATGGTATTTTCCAGAATATTTTCAGCAAGACGTATTTTAAATGTAAAGCTTTGTGATAATCGGTAGTAAAAAATTACAATGCTAACGAAATACTCTCGATGTTGAACAAAAAAATGTGAATTTAAAGTGCTCCATGTTTGTTTGCAATCCATATGCCAAACATGAATTACTACAATGGTATTGAAAAATAACTTTTTTTATTAAAGATCTTTTTTATTAAAAATTCATATACCAACAAAAATATGATTTTTCGTTTCAAACATTTTATCCACGTTTCACCAGTACCATTTGTGGTAAAAATTTAAATATACTACAACTAATTTTTTCATTTGATTTTAGTTAAATAATAATGTTAATTTACCAGTAATAAAAAAAGAAACTTCAATTGTAACGAAAACTAATTATTTTTATGGCATCAAAACGACAATCTGATTCAATTGCATATACAAAATTTATGAAATTTTTATGTTTATTAGTACGCAATAAATGTATTATAACTGATTATGAGAAACTCTTCGCATTCTCGCTATAACTTTAAAAATGGTAATAGATTACTTTGAATCTGTATTAATACTTTATAACATTAAATAGAAAGTGAATTTTAATCCTGCTGCATGCATTCATTTGGGCACACCTTTATGCATCTACCCACGCAGAGGCGATAATATTTTGAGTACGGTGACTGCGGGTCATACATTTTCAAAAACAATTAAGTCCCTTAGTAAAAGGATAAAATTCTATATCCACATTGCTAAGTGTTCCATGTGTTGGGGGCGTAAACATGTGGCCAAGAAAATATCCACATGTCAAATTAATTATGCACTAATTAAATATACTACAATCACAATACATTCTGTGATTAGTTCATTTATTATAGTGAAACCAAATATTTTTTGGCAATATCTTACAGATTTTTTTAACCACGTCCACACCTAATGCAGAGCATATAAGCTCATAATGTGGCATCTCAAGATTTTTTTACGAGAACTGTTTGTAAGACAGTCGCTCAACTTCCCTCTTTGGAGACGGTAAGGAAAGAAGGATGGAGATAGGGAAGGATTAGTAGTTAGCTTAACAGTCTTTCTACGCCCCATTTTTACGATTCAATGGGTGGTAGAGAAGCGTAGACACCATATTCATCAAAGCATTTGAACAGAAATGCATATAATGTTTAATAAAACAATTTGTAAAATTATCTGCAAGTGAACACATTGTTAACATCGCAACCAAATAGATAGAACGCCGATAGATAGTGTATATTAGTGCTGCCACGGTCGCTAATATTTGAAAAAATTATTGCCCACCCTTACTTATATGTATATCACAAAATAAATACTTTTTCTACAAATTTCTTATAAGCAATTTTTTTAAATATATTTATTTAATTTGAAAATTATGAATATATTCTGTTCCTCTGAAACAAATTGCGGCTTCACGAGAGGCCTTACGACCCGCTGGTATTTTCGGACTAACCTTTACATTTTTTACAACTATTCTCTATTTGCATGGCGAAATTATTTATCTTTTTAAATTTAAAATATTTGAAAAATTAATTATTATAATAATAATTAATAATTTTATAAAATGTCTGTCATTACAGTCAATGGACCAAATATTTTGAAAATTGGAAAATCGTTCGAGATAAATTCGATGAGAATTTTTGTAAGTCACATATGTCCAAAATCACAAATTTTAAATTGAAAAAATCTAAATTTGATATTGACCTTGCTGGGGCTTGAACCACTAGACCACAGAAGCCGACGATTATATCTTGTTATTGTCAGAATGATGAACACTGAATAAATGTGTTATTTACATTTCAATTAATTCAAATTAAAAACAATGTAAATAGAATACATAATTCGTGCAAAAAGAGAATCAGGTGTATTTATAAATACATAGTATCTATATTACTAAAACCGATGAAATTGTTTACTTTGTAAAAGTTACATAAAACAGTCAGTTTTACGATATGATCCGAGCGTTTATAGGATGTGAGATTTTCACAGTTTCTTTGGTAAATTTCTCTATTTTCTCCAAACAAGGGTCAGATTTACGCGACCAATTGCCAATTAGCAAAAATAACAACAAATTGCGACATAGACGTTTTAGGGCGCTGTCCCAATTATCCGCAGTCCCCGCGCGGAGGCTCAAATAATGGCGGGGAGGGCGTTTAGAGGAGCGACGCTCCGCGAGACAGACATTCACCGCGCGTCGACCGCCGGGGTAACAAGTGTCCGTGAACTCTCAGTCGCCGTCGCTCAGTGCTGTCGACCTCTTCGAAACGCTCGATCTTATTACGTGCTAAAAATACTCTGATTATTTCAAGCGCACAGTGATTATCCGACGTTCTTCAGTCGACTGTTGTTTGTTTACAAACTTACGAATCGATTTTAGCGCGTAAAGTGTTTCAATTTCCTATTTTTTAATACTTTTTAACGTTTGTTTATGTGTGTCCTGCCCCCTTTATTCTGACTCTGACAGTGCTTTCAAGTGTGCTTTATTCTAAAAAAGTAATTTTGATAACTCGAGTGCAACGTTTATTATAAACACTAAAAGAAAAAAACATTATGTATTTTTATAAACAGTGTTTTGACTTGTTTGTTTACGTTAGACTTGTCTGAAGCCAACCGATTGTGTCCGGTAGCAAGCGGAGCCTTTCATCCACTCACTTGAAGGTTTCGCGTGATGATAAACACATTCTGAACGCCTAGAGGCTGAGGTGGTAGCACGCAACCACGTGGATGCAGGTTCATATTATTCAGGTGCCGTCTGTTACTTTAGAGCAGGTACCCGCCGGCTAGTTGCGGCCAACGGTCGGATAACGAGCGTCTAATAACACCCTGCACACTTTTGTTGACGATTTCATTTTTACACTTGACGCCTTACAGCTGCTTGAAGGCGATTATGTTGTAAGTATTTATTTACACTTATTTTTCGCACATATATTTATAATATTGTCTTCTGTTAAAAATCCTCCTTAATGCTACTATAGTCTTTGTTTTCGATAGTTTTGTTCTTAATTATTTCCGTAGTAAAGAAATTATTTAATTTTAACCAAAAAGGTAGACCTTAAATTTTAAAATGTATCCATAATATAAAAACAAAATAATATTTGATTATCTATCAACACAATACGTGATAAAGGTTGTGAATCACTGCAACCACCTTTTATTATACTTAAAAGTAACGTGAGTGATTTTTTACTAATAAAAGAAATACTTTTAATACAAATAATACCTATCTAGATAGAATACACACCTACACAAGGTTTTTTTAACATAATAAAATAAATAATTATCAATTTCATCCTTCTACTTCTTGCACCACATAACTACATGTTGTGTTATCTAATGTTAAAATGGTTACCTACAAACACGATGCATAATTTGTTAACCTTCGCTTGAAATTTGTCTCAGGTCTTTGACGGCTTCCTTTACTGATGTATTGATGTAGTGATTTAAATGGGTGTATTTCTTTTCATCAAGAGATTTTTTATTTGCATACAAATTCATTGTTATGTCTGATAAACGAGGGTGAAAATATCTAGTTAACAGGCAGGTAGCAAACTGAGTGGGTTAATTGTTTAAGAGATTCATAAATTATAATAACCCTAAATCGAAATTTAAAATCGGTTAGGTCGGTTCGATATCGGCAAACAATTTAATTAATTGATAATATTCACAACAATAGGTATGAACGAAATTTAATGTCTAATTAAGGCAATGCTTCCAAATGTATTGTTTACCTAATGCGATTTTAGATAGCACTTCGAATAGCTAATTAACCGAAAACTTTTGAATGTTACTGTAATGCTTCTATAAAATGAATGCCGACTTTACTACGAGACAGTCGAAATTACCTCGTAAACTTATAATTGGGAACCCTGAATTGAGTGGCACTCAATAAAATCGACTAGAAACATTTTCAACCGGGGAAATTCATCCATTTCTACACATTTTTTTCCGTTCGCATCTGAAATACCTCGTACGAAAATTTTCATTGTCAATTAAGAAATTGCCGAAGAAATTTCCGCATAAACATTGTGTTCGTGTTTTATCGTGTAAACAATTTAGAACAATGCTTTTATACGTAATTTCGTCCATTGTACGCAAATTTTCTATTTCCATTACATCAACAAATCGTGAATACTTTTAACTTCCGGGATTTCCGAATAATTATATGATTTTAAAATCAAAACTAAATCTCGAAACATATATCATCCACCTTATTCGCAACAGAGAGGAGGATGAAAAGTTCTACAATTTAAGAATGGTAATATTAGGTTTGAGCATATTTACTGAATCAAAAACAAACATATGCATTTATGAGTAATGAATTTCACATCTATTTTTGCAGATAGCATAAAGTGATATTCAATGAATATAAAAACAGTAAGCTGGTAGTCCCATACAGTTATTTAAGTGAAATCTTTGATAAGAGACTTTGAATTGATAACTTACTGAATAACACATTCAATTAATATTCTTTATTTTCAATGTCAGCATTTGAAGCAAACCGTTTGCTAAGCTGCAATATAACATTAACAATATTTCGACCTGGTTTTTTAAAGATTAAAATTACCTAAGCAACTAAGTGTATCTACCTTTCTATTTTCAAAGTATAATTTTACAATGATTCTGAATGCATCATTCTTTTGTTCGAGATTTGTGTTCAAATATTAATAGTTATGCCGTAGGTTTCGATATAGATGTCCGTTTTGCAATATCACTCGCTCCCAAATTCAATGTATTATTAAATTATTGTAATTTAATGCTATCGATTGAGCCAACCTCGAGTTCTATTGAACATTAATAAAGATTAAATTTATGGTAAACTAGGGAGGCTTCATTGAATATTTTTATTTGGTTCAAATTTACCTTCAGGGATTAACAGTTTCTCGCCGTTTGTGTTTGTTTTTCACAAATTTTAATCAACAAAAGATACGTCGCCGTTCTGTGTTTCAGCTTGCATGTTACATTGCTGACATTTAATATTAGCCTCTGGTTTACCTATCAGATATTTCTAATACATTTCATTTTCGTAGCATCAGTAGCATACAAGGCGAGATTGCTATGAACGTATTTTTTTCAAAAATGTATCTATAATTTCCTTCAAAGCATTCATTTGAATATTGATTCATATGCACATGAAATGTAGTAAAATTTAAAAGACCTTAAATCAGACCAGTGCAAAAATGACATTTTTCGCCAGATCTATAGCAAAAGAGTGTTTGCGCATCGCCTCCTATTAAAAGAAATAAAACATCCTCAAGGAAAATCTATTTCTATAACTATGGCGTTTTTATATGACTGTCTCGAGTTTTATCATACTATTATAATATTATACCAATCTAAGCGCACGAGAGTAAAAGGACAAACATTTTTTTTTCTAATCGATCGATCTCATTATATCATTCCTATAATTTAAAGTTATTGTTTATGGTATCATTGCCAATATGTGCCCTAAACCGTGATCTGTTGATACTGTAGTATCCCAGTGTGGTTCTTAGCTTCCTCAAGTATATTTCTAAATTAAATTCTTCAGATAACAACTAAGCTCCAGCTTCATCTGTGTCAATAATAATAGATATTACAAAACAATACCTATGAAAAAAAGAACTGAGAAGTTTGGTAGACAAAACCAAGATCAACTCTGATGATAGATTTAAAACCGTTTAAATGATGATAAATGATAAGGATTACATCGAAAAGATTTTTCGAAAATATTGATCGAATTTATTGTGTAAAAGAAAGTATTTGAAAGTATCAAGATACTCGTACTATCAATACCAAAATAATATTAAATATATTTTTGAAACATTTGTATTGCAGGCATCGTCAAAAGTATGGGAATAAAACAAAAATATTTTGCGCTGTAAACATCCATAAATGAAAATACTAACCGTTTTTACGTAAATATGTTTATGTAGAGTCGGAAAAAAGCGTTTTTGAAGCCAAATAATATCTATACTGTGCCAAATGACCGGCACATGAAATTGCCAAGTATAAATATTGAACGGGTATATCTATTCTCCTCCCCTCTGTTCTATTTGGCCGTTTTTTCCGCGTTCATGAACGCTTTTATGAACACGATTACACATACAATAAAATTCTTCCAAAAATAAAATTTTAGGGGTTCACGGAAATAGCATTTTTCTAGTAAGCTTTTTGCTTATAATCGTCGATCGGTGGCATTTATATAACCTTCGCAGTCCTTATACCGATGGTGGGAAACCTTTTCATTTTGGAAGGCAGCACTCATTTAATTGTCATCTAATAAGGTCGCATTCAAAAAACATAAATTTGATATTCTTGTAAATGAATGAAAATTTTGGGTTCAATCAATGCCTAGCTCACCTAACAACCCCTGAGTAAGACCAGATAAATACTAACATTCCTTCTGATTTGATGATAAATAAATTTAAAAATCCTTTGTAAACACATTTTATTTTATGAACATAATTTTACATAGTTATTTACTTTACGTTAATGAGTGATCACTTTCAAGGTACTAACTGTCAATTCTTGTTGGAAAGACTTTATTTTATTTTCAAAATAAAACACAATTTATTTGTACTACTATAATTACTCAAGACCGGTTTCGCTCATCACAAGTATTATCAACTGATAAAAATAAAATCATGACAGGGCTATTTATATAAAATTGAATGTTAACAATTACAAGGTATATAAAACAGTTGGTTCATGAAGTATGACGAGAACTTACAGGTGATCAAATTATATTATAAATGACAAAAAATAGTTACAATTAAAATGTTAAGGACGTCTTACAAATCATTAAATACTAATCCATAAACTTATTTCAAATACACATCAACAAATATCACACCAATTAAAAAAAATATGCAATTGGTCCGCGGGATTCCAGTTTCTGAATTGCGAGTTCAGTTATACGTGAGGACCGAAAGGTTGTCGACCGCTGCTCTAGATCTTGCTCTTGCCAATCGATAGACTTTGGATGAAATAAAAATTGCAGGATAAGTTTTTTTTGTTACAGTCATGCCAATGCTCATCGAGAATTCACATTGCTCAAAATTGAGAAACCCAAACTCCTGTGCTTAGTCCGATGCCAGGATTTGCATTTCTGTTAGCTATTAAATATATGTATATTAGGATTCATTCGAAGTGGAAATATGTATCTTGGATGTATAATAATTCACTGAATACAACAAAAAACATTTTAGAAGAAGAATAAAACCTAAAACCATAATAACCCACAAAAAAATAAAAATCGGTAATTTTTTTTTCATGTTATTTTGGGAAAGATTTTTATTCATTTTTTTATTTATGTCGAAAAGCTACACCACATACAAAACTGGTTCACATTATTATTCATTTCCCATTTCAACAATTCCACATTTACACATTTCAGTTACCTGCTTAACCCTCGCGGGTGCGAAAATCCGAATAAAAACTGAAGGAACCGATTGAATTTTGAATAAATTTCGCAATGTTTATTAGAGTTCTTTCGATTTTTTTAGATAGAGTTTTTGCTTATTCATCATAAATCACCAAAAGGTACCCTCATAACTTGCCTATCTACAGTCCCAACAAAAACCGTATTACGAAACTTCCTTTGACCGCAATTTTCATGAAAATTTGTTGAGGTTCTGTTATTCTCAAAATAAGTTGCGCATTTTTGGCATACTGCCAAAAATATAATGTACAAAAACGGAACCTAACAGAAAAAAATACTTTATCCGGTTGCGTGAATAGATCCTTATGGTAGTTTAGTATAAGATTTAGCTATATGAAAGCGTTTCTTCGAATACTATCCAAATAAATCGTTCTCAGCTTTTAAGTGTCGTGCTATTTGGCAAAAAATTATTAGAAAATAATAAAATCTTAGAACCATTTTGCACACGAATAATAGTCTTCAATTATCCGTCGATTCAGTGAAGTCATTTTAAATACAATTATACACTAAGCTAATTCATAATAAAACGTAATTAGTTTAATGTGATTTGAAACATTAATTTTACCGTAAAAGCAATTTAGTAATTAAATAATAACTTGGTATGTCTATGTATGATATATTACTATAGGTACTAACTATATATAGCGCTTCATATGTCCTCAGCATACTATCTTTTCTATATCAAATTTGATTATGTATACTTTTTCAAAATGTAGGTTAAAAAATCCGAAAGTTCCTTCAAAAACATCAATAAAAAAGAATGTCAAATAGTTTACGCTCACAAATGAATGAATTCTAACTGTTAAGTTTGAAAATTGGAACAGCTGTATTACATTAAAAATGTACAGAATAATCATATCAATACCTAATAATATATAACGTAGGTAAACTACACATCCTTACTACACAAACTAAAAAAAATCTATCCATATATCCCTACTCTCTTCGAAAAAAAAGCAAAGAGAGGTTGAGCAAGTGAGTAACAAGCAGTTCTCATAGAAGAATTCTGTTAAGATACCTCCATTAGGAAACCATATACTACACATTGAGAGCGGACATTGAAAAAACCTACACATAGTATTCTAGTGAACGGCAAGAAATACATATTTATTTAACGAAAAAAAAGTGGTTGAGTAGTGAAGTCAAAAATAAGAGAATTCAATTAGAAAAATCGTCATTATTATAAATTATTCCACATTTTAACGGAATAACCACTTATTTAAAGTAATGAAATCGTTCGTCAGAGTCGTAATAGATTCTTTTTCAATTAATCAATCACAATTTCCAAAATTCTTTGATACATTGAATGTGGGATGACCACGATTTCTTGGTAAATATTTCATTCAATGTCATAAATATTTACTATTTCACTGAAACATATTTAGTTGTAGGTACATGAAAGATAAGAAAACCTTAATATTTTAACTCATCAGTCACAAACATTTTCAATCAGTTATAAAATGTAAGAGCTTATTCACAAAAATATGATCTTCCAAAGCAAAACTGAAATCGTGGAATTTATTCATCCAATAAAAAGTTTAACAACGTGCTCGATAAAGGTATGCAATTCTATAGATGTAACAAATTACGCCCTAATACCGATTGAACTTAGATAGTAGAACGGTTCGTTATTTGGGAAACACTTCGCCAAACCAAATCGCTGTGTTTTTGGGGACCGAAATGATTTGGATGTCAACTCACAAATCAGATTGCCTTTACCCTTTTATGTTTTATTCACAGCGTAAGGGGCTGAATTTTTCCGCACTCGACCTGCCGCCTCGATTGAAATATTTTCCATTTCCCTTGGACATCCGGTCCTTTCAAGGAAGTAATATGGCGACCAAATGATGTTTCCGGATATGGCGGTTGCGATACCTACCTTTGTATACTCCATCAATCAATCATCAGAATACGCTTACTTCCTTCCTCACAATCTTCCGTAATCAATTCACTAAACGGCATCGCTCGCATCAGTTCGATTACCTTAATATCACGTTTGAAAATACGCTTAAAATCAGCTAATTTATTTAGAGTTTAATATTATTATTATTCATGAAATTAACCCAACCATATGAACAAATCATACCATTGTTAGACGAAGATAATAATAATTCATCACTTATCATTAACGATCGAAACCGAAATTCCCGTCAACTTCATTGTTCTCCTAACCTTTTTGTCAATAAACCCACAATGCGGTTTTTCTTCACACAATACTGGTATATAGTGTAGTCGCATCCGCCCAGGGATTCTTCTTGTACTCTCGTCTATTGTACTTGATATATTCATATTATTCGTTCAAGCTTGTTTCTGCCACTAACAGCCCTAAGAGGATCAGGGTATCCTGATACCGTATCGGAAAGACGTAGGATTGTCCTAATTAAGTGCTATTACAACGATCAAATCGAAAGTAAATGTATCTTTTAACAAAATGCACAAGTATTTTGTGAACCAATTTTTTGAAAATAATTTTATCAAACAATATTTAGCTGCGACACGGTACCTTCACCAAAGTATTTTTTTAGAAATATTTGTACGAATTCTATGGATTACTTTCTCTTGTTGAAGTCAATGGCTCCAATATTTTAACTCTATTGTAAGAAATTGTATAATTATATATTTTCAACGAGCATTACATTTTGAGAATTGCAATTATTGATGTTAATTGTTAATCTATTGATATTTGGGCTTAACAATCTAATACATTATTTGTTCAGTGATATCTGCTTGCTTATTAACTTGTATTTCTAACTACAGTCGATGGGAAGTAAGACAGTTGAATGAATTGATAGATATTAGCTTGAACGAATTAAAACTCGAGAAATCTATTATATTGTGTCTAAAAAATTTGTTGATTGAATTGGCATTTATTTGGTAGATTTCCACTACAACAGGGTAAAATTATTAGTTTGTTGATTCCAGATTCACAACATCGCCATAACTATCAACAAACTGATAAAATTCTCGCAGGACTAAATACTTTGTTATTTTTACCTTATGAAAAATTTCGACTTACTGCTGTTGTAAATTTCCACACTGTCGATGCGTACAAAGAAGATTTTATGGTGTCTAGATAAGCCCAATGAGAAACATTACACAAGATTTGCGATGCAGTTTATCGTAAAATAGCCTACCTTTATTAAACTTCATTACTCCACAGAGCACAAAATACAAAACATCGTTCCAGATAAAAAGATTTTTCTACTTGATGGCTCGTATTGAAATTTTAAATAAAGGAAGAAGCTTAATCAGACGTTCCAAGCAAAATTATTCGAATACGAGTTTATCAATCATCGTCGCGCGCCTAATTAAATTACAATATTTAAATTATCTTTAACACAAGATAAAACATCTTGGATTAGTGTGATATATATAGTTGTATAATATATACTTTATTTGTTGCGCCCCTATAAATTTTTGTTTGAATATAAAAAGATATTGGCATTATCTCAGGTTGCCGTTGCTTCAGATATTTTTTGTATTTAAAATGACTTCAGATAATTAAACTATGTTACTACCAGCGTTAGGTGAAAGGATATCCCAATCACCCCCTGTCCTATATCGCAAATGAAACATTTGATAACTTATCTGCCCAAATACCTGATTATGTCAAACCGATAAGCAAACCAACGACTACAATAGCCAAGTTGCATATTATGTATTGTAATTTAATAACAAATCATCTAACAAAAACTCGGTATTATGTTTGCGATTCTTTCCGAAAAATAAGGTTTTCTTCTAAAAATCAGTATTATTTTACAATGGCCAAAATTTATTACCTTACCTAGATTTCACTTTACAGGTAAACAATCCTATACTGTAATTCCTTTATTTTTTACCGTTTTCCTAGAAGTAGGAGACTGATTTATCTCTCGCTAAGGTATTATATCATTTTTCAGTCACAAACATTATATCAAACTGTTCAATTGCGCCCAAAGGATTTCTGTTAAAGTGTATGAATGTACTGGAATGTGCCCCATGATACATAGATACCAGTGTAGTTTTATACAATTGTCAGTGTATTCTGTGATAATAATAATTGTAGTATTTCTAAATAATGAAATATAACACGATGTTCTATTTCCGCCTTAAGAAGTCTGTATATATTTTATATCGCTCTGTGTAGATATTTATAATAGAGATCGATTGTCAATCGACTAAGATAGAATTTCATTCTAGCCTAACTTTCACCCCAATGGATTGGTTTTCGTATTAAAGTAGGAAATGTGACAGCTGACTGACGATATAATACAACGGCCACGTTTTAATTTACAGTACCTAAATAAATTTTTCTTTATATTTTCGTTATCACATAGTTTAAATTACCTGTATGTTTTTACATACTTTCCTCGCCAAAGATTCTCGGTCAAATTTTGATAAATCTTTGTAACCAACTGTATTTTTATACTACCTATTATTTTTATACTTCAGTATAAATGCAATACATATCATTCAATTAGATTAATAGCAATACAATATATTTTTTAAATTACCTGCTCACTGGCATACATATTTGATGAATAGGATTGAAAAGTTCTCCTGATGTAAAATAATTTTATATTCCTTTCCTATTAGGTTTCTTTTATAAGAATAGACTTATTAATTAATGCACCTAAATAGTTTATTAGCAATAGTTTAGTTTAATAACTTAGATAGTTAAATATTTTAATAAATTAGTTTATTGTTACGATAAAATGCAGCATCATTCTCGTAAATTACGCTTATTCCAGTCTCGCGACTGTTCAAGTAATATCGTGATATCAAAAGTGGATCGAGAAGAACTTCCGTTCCACTGATCTAGCTGACCAACTGCATAGCAAGTACGTATATACGATATGCTTGTAAAATGTAGATTTCCAATCAAATATTGTCGGATTCATCGCGAGTATTTAATTTATCTTAATAAGGCCTATCACAGCGTTTTGCGAAACCAGCAAAATATATTTGTAAATATTCAATCGATTAAAATGCTTACGTTTGGCTTAGTATCCAGTAGGTCGCAAACTACTAATCATTCCATCAACGAATCAGCCATCTTATAATCGATACAGTATTCGTCCTTTTTAACATATCCGCACATGGAGCATATGGACTCCTAGTGGTGGTAGTTAGTCAGTCGCTCGATCTCGATTCAGAGAGGATAATGGTAGAAATATGATGGTATTATAGATAGGATACCAAATATAATACTTTAATATGTTATCTTATTACAATGGAGCTCTATCAAATTAATGTCCATTTCATTAATGGAATAGGTAAAGTAAGGTCAGTACAGTATCGTAGTAAACGTTCAAATATTTTCGTCCTACTCGAAAGCGTGTTGAACTGTTTAAATTCCCAAATTGCGATCCCCAGCCGATTCTTGGTTTTATACTCAACATCGAACGTTTTCATTCTTTCTCATACACCTTAACGTCTTCATAAAATCATAAAAATCATAAAAAAACTTTGCATACAGAAAGTAATTAGCTAAAAGCTATACATGCCTCATACAAGTAACTAATTCCAATACGCGGCTAGTCTTTCAAAACTTCATAATAGTCACTATTAAATTAACAGCTCGTTTCGGCGCTGAATTTAAGTAAAGTATATTCAATTAAGATCTAATTAAAGTAATGTCGATATAATTCGTTATATAATCGAAACACATTAATTTAGATTTTCGAAGCTAATTATTAATACTTTTAATATCGTTGTGGAGTTAGCATGAAACCGTTTATTAACATACTTATTCCGGAAGGTAAATTGTGTTGGAAACAGTTATTCAATTTAAAATGTTGATTTTTTAACGAATTTTCACTGTATAAGGAAGGTTTTAATTTATGTATAATTTTCATTGTGCATATTTATACACTACAACAATTACCATTGTACTTTATTTTTTAAGCAATTATTGTAAAAAAAAATTAATATAGCCATCAATGTATTTCTCTGCTTATGTGGCTGATCAATTTTGGTTATATAAATGAAATATTTTTAGATATACAGACTTAATTTAGAAAAAATTAACTAAAAAAACTTTTTATCTATACATTTTTATCTCTATACAACATTTTATTCGAATTAAAAGCCTACGTAAACGTGACAAAAAGTGAAACAGGTTTTTTGTAGGAGCAACTATTTTTATTTCTGTAGATTTATGTTTAAAAAAGTCACGTTTTATTTGAGGGTAAATATATATATTTGATGAAATAATAATTACTTTTACTACCGACTGGTTTCAATAATCTCTTCACTGAAATCAATATGAAAAAATAGCTAGTATCCGGTTGTATTTTATTATTTGCAATAAAACTTGAAAGTGGTATAAATTACACACTATTGTAATTTATATCACTTTTAAGCCCAGTCGACCGTAAGTACTTTGGCGTTGTTCAATTATTCTTCCTCATTAGCATGGGAAATCATCCTTCGTGCACCATTTGAGTAATTAATATGAAAAATAATATACGTCATTAAACGTTTAACTTAAACGAGTTTTTTCTTATGTAAGTGGTTCATCGAAAAGTATTATTGCATTATGCATATATCTTTATTTGATTTGTCAAAATTACTTGACTTCCGCTGCGTGAAAGGTTCTCACACTTTAAAACAATACAGCCTGATGACGTTGATTACGCTGCTTCATATAAATGCACTCATCGACGATCTTATTTTCTTTATGAAAGGTGAGCTCTTGAGGAACTAACGTTCCTAAGATGTGTGTGCGCTCACAAAAGTTCTGTAACATTTACGTTCACAAAACGTAAAATGTATGCTATTTCAAATGATTAATAAACATTTCAAAAAAACTTTCTCACTACATTTCTTACAAAAAAATGCTGCACATAATTAATTATTCATTTTAAAACATCCTTACAGTACAGTAACATGGAAATTAAAGCAATTTATTATATGTTTAAAATTAATCTGTTTCACCATGAGAATTTTTTGTAATATCAGCACTTCGTATCAATCTATCTTCATGTGAGTAGTGTAATATGCAACTATCGCATAGCTGATACAGAAGGGTTCACCAATACCTGGATGTACCACTCACCTGCACTGATTATTACCATACACATTGCACCAATGTACTAACGAGGTAAAAGGTTTGCAAAGTACCACTCTTTCATTTGTAAGGCCAAATGTAAGTAACATTTCTACAAATACATTCATCATACGAAGTCAAACGCGTATTGCATTGAATGTTTCATAAAATATATTAATTTGTAAGTGAAGTAAAATAATAAAATATCATACATTATTCGCATAAACCATGGAAAATAGACGAAAATTAATTCATCCAGATTTCAAGCAAGTGCTTTTTGTCCACGTTATCACAGTAAAATTTTCAACGAAACTACACTGTTGTGCAGCGGATTTCTTGAAATAAGGGTAAATTTATAATTGTTTTGAATTCATAAGATCTCGGATACACCGACGTTCAGAAATGAATGCGTTCTACTCGTAAGGATTGACAGAGATGCTGGATTGCAGCATTCCAATATGCAATGATATCATCGCCCCAAGACGTTTACGTTCCTCGTTAAGAAACTCTGCTCTAAATCCATGCCGAAATTAGAATGCCTTACTAGTAAGATCGAACTATTTTAAAAGTCGTTGCTGGTACTTGTTATTATATCTTTTACTGTCGAAAGGTTGTGCACGATTGTGCCTTTAGGTCACTTGTTGAGCTTTACTATTATATAATACAATTGAAGAAAATAATCTTTGTTGGTGAGCACTAAAATATTGCATAATGCCAATAGATCTTAAGTGGTCAAACTTTTGAGCAAAATACCGCCAAGGCATGAGTGCATGAAAGTAGTTAAAATATCGCGACATCTTCAGTTTTTCAAAATAAGTTTTGTTTCAGTAATTCCCATAAAATTTGTAATTAAATTGTTATAATATATTTTTTTTCTATTTTAAATCAAAGCTCACATAAATTATGTCGGGCGTATTTTATACACTCCAGCGTGATATTTGCGTTCACACAAAATATGGATAACAAATATAATTAATGTCGTTGTAATGTATCATGCATTTATGTTAACTAGGTAATTGACGCGTTAATCTTTAGACCAGTTTTGTCAAAATCATGTGTTATCAAAACAACCGAATGTTTTCTTGAATTAACTTTTAGTATTCGAAACACAAACCAAACTTATTAACGTAAAAAATGTAAGTTAGTATTAATCTTTTCTTTCATTGTGTCTACAATTATTTTGATTGTATAAATTCTAAATATTCCGATTTGTGTATTGTATATATGAAATAATATCCATTCCGTCGTAGCAATTCAACGCTGTATAGCGATGCCATAGATATATTTATTATTTTACTGTCGTTTTACTCGTGAAATGAATTATTTTTACAAAAATCGACCATTCAAATTTCAATTATACTTAACAATTAATATAAGCATAAATTTTATTACTATACTATTGATATCCAATGAGTATGTGTAACACAAGAAATAATGTAATAAATCTTCTGTTGTACATGCTTTTATGACACATAATATTAATAGTGATATCACAATATGTTGTAGTTTCATCTCAATCGTCTGTTTTCAAATGCCACCCTCGTCCCTTTTGATGCTTCCTCTGTTCGAGGAAATTCACGGAAGTTGGCGTGCAGTAACTTCTTTGTATTCTGCAAGTCACGCACAAATTTATCTTTATCGGAAATGCTCCCAAAATATAACAACATTTATTTCTAATGTACTTTCTACTTCTAGTCATACAATAATAATTATTATACTTACAGTTATGATTTATGTGAGTTGTTATACAATTTATATTACAATAATTTCATCTCAGTTTACTATTCAATTACTTACTAATGATATCTAATGAACTTCTGGATATCGATTTCACTTTACAATTTCTTGTATGACTCGACGAATATTAAAATATGAATAACACAAGAAGAAATAAACCTTTTTTAATTACTTTTTCGCTACTAAGTATTCAGTCGACCGATTTTTATTTCCGTATAAATAAACCGCTAAACCGAATCTATGTTTCATTGAAAACCGTTCTAGTTTATTAACTAATCTCATCAATTTCATTTTTACTGATAATATTTCATATGTTTTATCCATTCTTATGTAAAACATAGTACTACGGTCGTTAAAAATAAAACAATTTACCGCTTAATAACTATGTCATAAAGTTTTTATTCTTTTTAGATACATTTAAAGACTCACGCTAACATAATGTTACATTATGTGTATGACGCTTGAGTAAGAATTGAACGGCTGATTTTTGGAATTGAGGCGTAGGTGGTTTATCTAGTTAATGATGTTTAGCTTCTTGTTGATATTATTCTAAAGGTGCTATTACATGTACAGCTATGCAGGATATCGTGCGTTCTGAATCATGAATACTAATTTATCAAGAGCGGCATTGTCATTAGCGCAGTAATATCTCTCGACAGGTTGGCTGATGCATCGAAGACTAATTACGTTTTCTACATTTGTCTGCTCAACTAGCGTCTCTTGGCCTTCTAGTTTTATGAGTGGAGCAAACCTGTATCGACCGAGTCTATCATTACGTTGATCGCAGCTCCTTTTATTTGCATTCTTCCACAGTTCCTCATGTTAGTTTTTCTACGTCCTTGTCAGGCGATGGTGTCACTTCAATCGTCTTGCATGCTGTTCAAAATACAAAATATAATATCTAACACACAATCAGCGGGCTTAATTGCTTTAAGGAAAAAACTACCACTCGATAAAGGTTTTATTTTTTGATAGTCAGACCGTTTACTAATAAATAAAATATTACTAACACATGTGAAACAAGTAACAATCATTTCACAATGTATTATTAAAGATCACAAGAGACCGTGGCACGCTTAACGTATGCCTTTTCAAATGATTGAAAGTCGTTGAATAATCAATTTTTAATTTTTCAATCTATTTATGGATTTATGTTCGCAAGCATGGATGTTATTGATGAATAAAATTCCCTCCCACCATTCCGATTCTAAAAACGAGGCGTAGAAAGAGCGATTAGCTAACCACTTGTCATGTCATAGCTCTCTCTCTCTGCTCTTTTCGAAAAAGAGAGTTTGAGTAATTCAGTAACAAGCAGTTCTCGTAGGACAACTTCTATTGAGATGCATTCATTAAGAGGCCATACGCTCCACATTAGGAGCGGACATGGTAAAAAAATACTCGTTGGTTAGAAGTTGTCGTAACCTTAGGTCTTGACTATTCGCCTTAGCATCTGAACTATTCTGAAACACTGCAGAACTCTGGTTACTGAACTGGATCAACTGTCACAATTTCTACCAGACTTGATGTAGACACCGGCTGTTATCTAATATTGTTATTTCATAAATATGTTTTCATTATAATTTCGTAATGGTATTCTACTGACGATTTAGAACAATAAGTCAAATATATATAATACATGACAAAATCAATATTAATAGCTAAATGATTTCATGTAATTTTCTTCATTTGTTTTTGAAAGATATACAGGTAGTCTTCGACTTACGACGGTTCGACTTACGATGATTCGCACTTACGATCAAAAATTTAAAAAAAAATATTGCATCACGAAGCACCATTGCCAACGGTTGATACATATGAGAAGACAGATCAGTAACAGTATTTACAAATCTGGATATTTATTTATACAAATATATTAATTGTACGTTTAATTTTTAAAGTGAATAATATTCCTAAGTAAAACAATACTGTAGTCAGAAAGGAATTTCAATGCAATTCTTGCAGGCATAAACTTATTTTATTCACTTGTTTTAAAAGGAAAATAATAAAATCGTGTTGATAACGTTCTATTCTCTGTTTTATTTATTAAAAAATGTGGATCGACCCACCAATTTGCGATAATGACAGCTACAATATAAGAGTTGAAAAACGCATTCTGATGTGTTAAAATGCATCTGTTTGGTTGCAGTTGCTTTATTTGAACATATGAAATTGACGCCGCTAAAACTGACCCGAACCAAACAATATTTTATTTCAATATTTTGTATGCAGTTCGAGGAACAAAAGCTCAGGAACGTATCTCTGTCGTATGTCGAGGACAACTTATATAGTCAATGGCATTATAGCTAAACATACATTTTAAAATATTAAATAAATAATAAGTCCGATCAATTTAGGCGAACTTGTTCTTTAAATTCATTGTTCATGGGATATAAATCATTTTTTATGTGACTTTTTGTATGAAAAACTCGTGGTTTTTTTTTTGATTAGAATTTAGTTTTCCAATTGATAATTTTATTTGCCACATACCTGTAACATAGGTTTGAGGTTTATTAATCATTTTGTAACAACACTCTAAGCATATTTACAAAATTTATTACATACCATAACAAAATAAAATAATTGTAAATTATTCTCTTAGAAATTCCCGTAATCATTCGCTTAAGAGCAATATCAACACTGGTAGAATAATCAACAAACTCTGCCATCATAAAGCCACACAATTATTTCAACAATAATTTTATTCACATCAGGATTTTACTTCACACGAGGTCCAAATGCGTAAAAGGTCACTGACCAACATTAAGTAAATAAGTCCGAATTATGTTTAAATGAAGTCGCCGTAAATAATAGCAATTATACAATTAATTGTAATTAATAGCTTTACTAAATTTATTAAAAAGATATTATACACATATTCAAAAGGCTCCCTTTCAATTTATTATAATGGTATCCAGATTTTTTTCATTTATTAATAAACATACTCATTAATTAAACTTTTGTGTCTAAAATTAAAGTTATTATAAAAGCGTCATGATGGTATGTATGTCTCATTCAAATCTGAGGTATAAACTAAAATTTAATATTCTTTTATACATATTCTTCGACTAGTGCATGAGAATGATATTTATTTCTGCATCAAATGTTTCGTGTGCTTTCCTGGGCTTTAAGCTAAAAAGGAACTCGGTGTAAGTTGTGAGTCAGCGATGTAGATTACTTACTGAGATACTCAGATCCCTCAAACAAAACCGACCGGTGGTCACTTAGTCACTGTAGTAGAGATTCTATTTTAAATACGCCACTTCATAATATTACAATATTGTATACGTTTCATTGTTTAATATTACGCCCTGTGGGAATCCTTTTATCGGATACCGGGAAAAATATATTTAAATATATCCGACTGCAATGCAGATGCAGTCAATATGGGAAAATTACAGATCATTTACTTTAAACTTACACTTACACGCGTTTTCTAAAATAATCTTATCATTTCCATTTGTTACATATAATTAAATAGTCAAGCTTTCAATTGCAACGCAAAACCGTCAGTGTAAAAAAATAAATAAAAAAAAAAACAATTTAAAAGGAATGTTGAGTTTTTAGCTTCACAAGTAATATTTTCCCTGCGGGTGGCGGATAGAACTTAAAGCTAACATTTAAAGGATTTTAGTGCCTATACCTGTATTGTAAACCGGTAGAAAATTATAAAATCACGCACCATTATATAAATTTGCCTCCTGTCATGCGATCTTATAAAAAACGAATACATGCGTAATGGTTATCATTTCACGATACATTTTGAGACTTTTTAAACATTTTGAAGTAACCGGTTTTAAATGACTACGGCTATTCTTCTGAGGAAACTAATGACTCAATTAATTTTAAGATGACCCGTAGAGATTATTTTCATCCATATAATCTCATTTTGGGTAATATGCTGAGAGATTTATTTGTCATCTGATTTTATTGACTAGGAAATGGCTATAAAGCACTAATCGTGGTCGAATAGTTCGCTACCTTAACTGTTTATTATTGAGATAATGAATATAATATATGGTTATACCTCCTTAATTTGACATAATGTCATTAAATTTTAAATTCGTGAGAAGTATCTAAAGTTTTTAAGTTTAAATATACTGATTAGTATACGTTAAACTCAAATGACGTTGCTAGGATATCACGATTAACCATATTGACACATAAACATTTTAAATAACACTACCTTTTAGGAAAAATACACACATGGCCTATTCTACTTGAATTTGATATATGGTAAAAATATATAATATTATGTACCTAAGCATCACGTGTTATAATGTACAAAACTAATACATAACACAAGTTAAATCAATATTTAAAGCTTTTAATATTCTTTTACTATGTGTTATATAAAGAGTTTGCTTAGAACTAATTTTCAAAAAGAAAAAAACTCGGAAGTGTATTAACAGTAAAAAAAATATATTATATGATATCATTTATAGTGATATCATTTATAGGGGAGTGATATAATTATGTACTTATACAATAGAATTTGTTAAACTAATTCCGTTTTTGAATTAGTGTGATTGTAGAGTTTATGTTACATTATTTTTTTTAAATAATTATTAATCCACAATATGTAATATATATCTGATATATAAACATTTCATATTTCATCACAACTGGAAATAAATAATGTAATATTATAATATTGTTCCATTAATTTGATCATTGCATTTCTTTACTATCATATTATACTTTACTCAAAATAAACTTGGATTGAAATATTTCTAAATGATTAAAGCTTTGAATTATTACCAACTTAGCGTTATATTTATTTAATGCAGCAGGATTTTACGTAGCATTCCTAAATATAAACCGAGCCAGTGTTGCTGACAAAACCTCGGGACTGTGTGCATCCGTTCTGATGAGCTGGAGACAAAAACAACAAAAAGAATAAGACGATTCTAACTACTTACCTAAACAACTTCTCTGTGCTTGGCTCGCTAACGATGACGCAGCATCAAGATAAACATTTTGATATAATTGCCTTGTCGTTGGAGCCAGCCCAGCCAGCGTATGGTCATCCTAATGATTTTAATAACAGACGGCTGCATTTTATAAAGCCTAATTGATTCGGGCATCAAAGTCTCTTCATCGATTATTGATCACCATAGGAATGAAATAAATGCCCTCGTCAATATAAAGTGTAAAGCTATATAGCACCGACGTTGCTTCTCTAATAATTTGATTCTAATTTTCTAAAAGTTCAGTTAGTTGTATGAGCACCATTGTTATACCATCGAATCTATATTTAAACAATAATAATGATTGCCCATTGATCCTGGAACAATTACATAATAATAAAGTGAAAAAACTATTGAAAAAGGATTTTATTTATAGATAATAAAACTCGCTCCTATTTCTTATGATGATAAAATCATCTTGTTGAATTAAATATGTAAGTATTTCTAATTTTCAATATTTAAATACTTGCCCCAAAAGTTTTATTATCGTTCCGGGTGGTAAATCTTTTCATGTCGGAAGGCCGTATTGCTTTATTTATAATCTAAAGAATGATTTCAATGAAATGAAAGATTTGTATTCAGTCAAAATGCCGCAGGTTCCTCACATCTGGTAAAGGCTGTGAAAGGCGTTTATGAAAATACATAGTTAATCATTTTAATAAATAAAATATAACTTGTTTCAATAATGTTTGAGTATAAATACTTACGAGGATTTTTTCATAAACACTGCTAATTGGCCAAAACCGGAAGGTATATACATAATTCAGATTAACTTACATTTAAATATGTATTCTGGTGTTCCAACCTCGATATGCTTTAATGTTAGTAAGTTTGCAATTATCCCAAATATAAAATTCAAATGATTTCAATTCATCTCATTCGATAATTGTAAATATCCTGTATGTGGACTTTTATTTTCTTTCGATCCAGAGGATGTAATCAATAATCAGGTTGAACAAGCAATTAATTAACATTTATCACGCATAAAACATTGTCGTTTTCTTTTTCTAAGCTCCGTTCCCACGCTCTATTATTCGTTGTTTTACTATTTTTAGTGCGTTCAAGTTTGAGAGGAGTACTGAAGTAACAATCTTTACCAGCATGGTTGAATGAATAAATAAGTTTCTGTAATTCATTAAATACGTAATATACAATCTCATTTATTAAGATTCTGTGAATAATTGTATTCTTCAGTCATCATTAAAATTCAATTATAATTATGTTATGTTTGTTATGCGCAGTATTAAAAAGTGCAACAAGTAAGTAACATTCTATGGAATTTTTCACATTATATTCTATCAAAATATTGATACTGATATTAAAGGAACAATGCAAGCATATTGTCAAAATAATTTTATTTCAATATTTTCTGTCAAACATTCAAATATGTAGCACGTTTGCTGTTCTAAATTACAAATTATTTGCATTATCACAGAAAAATTTAAACTTATCGTAATAATAACTAATAGTGTTGGACTGTGGTAAGTGTGTTTCAATTTTAGCACAATTTATCAATAAATTTTAAACTAATGTAATACTTTTTCTACGCAATATCTATTTTTAATAGTTTGTATGTGAATAACAAAAATTACTAAATATATGAAAATGATATTTTGTTGTCATTTAATAAAATGCTGATTAATTAGCTGTATACCAGCTTATATCTACGTTATCTGCTAACCTTCTCGCTAGAAATAAATAATTTTCTTCATCGCATGATTTTGTCGCAAATTGTTGATTGCAAGTTTATTTAAGAATTGTAAGATTTACTATCTGAGCGTGTCTTCGAAGTTCACTTTTAGAACATTTTATCAAACAGTTAAATTGGGAATCAGCCTTGACACACCCTGTATACATAAATCGAAGATAACTTCGCATCGCGAAAGAGTTTTATACTTTTATTATCATTTATCGGCGATGTGCAATCTTGAACGTAATCAGGAAGAGTAAAGTTTGAATCAAATTTTACCCGTATGCTTTTCGGAAAATTCAGAGATTTGTAATGGAAGATTTAACTTGATATTCTTCATATGTTATTGATTTCCATTGAGAATATCAATAGTTTACGGAAACAAAACTTTATTTATGCTGAAACCTGATAAATAAATAGCATTCCTATTTTGAGTCGGAACACATTTAAATATTCACTGTTGTGTCTAAAACTAAATGTGAAAAGAAGTAAGTTCAGTATCATGATCTGCTTAGTCACTTAATTAAATTAAATTAAATTAAATTAGTAATGATTTTAAGTCAATACGATGATATAATATTATATTTGTAAACATGTTTTAACAAGTCAACAGGAAAAAAGATAATTATATTTTATACAGCATAATCGAATTTGATTTTTATGGATTTTTAATGTAGTATTTTGACAATGGATAGTTTTTAATTTGCCCCGTTCATCTTTTTTTCTCAGAAAAGTTTATATAGAACGATGACAATACGGAAGCTATTTAGCTAATCGCTATACGCTCAGCTTTCGGGAATATGTGAGAAAGGGAGATATGAACACATCTTGTGATGAAAAAGCATATACCTATTGAAATATCCACTTTAGAATCACAACTCAGAACGACACACTATACTACAATATTATAAATGGTATTAGCAAGTAGGTGAATACTTCAGGTAACGTTCCCTTTCGCGCTTGCAGTTCGAATTATGGGCACACGTTAGACGGGGAATGAATCCGGTTATAAGTCAAGTAGAACGGTGAAAGTTTTCGAAATTGATAACAATTTGTGTGCCGAAACTTGCAAACTAGTCGTTTGGTTTTGGGCCATGCAGCGTTAGAAAATCACATATGCATTGAGAACTTATTTCATTACAGCCTGCGCATTGTCAAAATGGACAAATTATTAATTGAATCACGTATCATTCATTGTTAACTAAATGGTCAGAGAGAACATATTGAACGGATCTTTTGTGAGAAATTTTGAAAGACAAAGGAAATAACAATTCATATTCATATCAACAGTGTTGTCGAAATCGTAGACAAGGTTATAAAGTGTCTGGGTTTTATTCTTCAAATAACCAAAAGTCCTTCACTATCCCTTTCCTTTATTTGCTGGCATTATACAACTTGGGCATACTATGTTATTAATAGTTGTACTGGTAACATTGAAAATCTTCTTTAATGTTGGTGTAGAAAGATCTTAATTTAGACACAGGTCATATATTTCTTCTTTATAGCGTAAAAGTAGCCTCAATGTTTAAACGTCTTAACTGCACCGTTAATGTTGCTACCTGGAGGATATACGCTTGAATTATGCTAATAGTATTGTTACGTATATGCGTAAAGCAGGAGATAAAATTTACTAAATGCTTCCTCCTAAAATACTCACTGATAAATAAGCGGCTGACGATTTAATCCTTAGACAGAAACAGTACGACGGTTGCTTTGTGAATATATAAAAATATTTATACTATACTGTACAATTAAATACTGTCTTCATTTCAATTACGATAAGATACATATATGCGTAAATTTTTATAAGTGAAATATTAAGTTATACGGGTTATAAAAATTGTTCTTTTCAAGTACGAGTTTCACTGATTTTAATTATGTCAAATGTGAGTTGATAACAAAATTTATATGAGAATTTAAGATATTTCTCCAAGCGAAAAATTCATGTAATTAGTTAACACGTATAGATTTGTTATTTTCTTATTCACTTTCTCCGTACAATATTTGTGTAGAAATTTAAGTGTTCAACTTAAAAATCAATAGCATTACTCGCGAGAGCTAATTTTATTACTGTATATTGTATGTATCACTCATTTTCACTTTTTGCATATTTTATCATTATTTTATTCAGGGAGAAATTTGAATACAAATCGTCTATTTGGTTTACATGATTTTAATTGGATACTCAGTCAAACTAGCTCAATGATATGCATATTAGATAAAATAAAGGTAACGCTATTCTGCTCTCAGTAATAATCAAACAATGCTTCAAAGTTTTTGTGCATTTCATTAATCTATAGTAAATTGTATAATTTGAATGGAATACATGTCATAACTACCTTGTTTCTATAGAAACCCATCGTAACCGATACGCTCTGCCATTATGAATTTGATTTATTAATGGAAATTAATAATTCATAAATTTGTTGTCGATAAACTTCCTCAACTTATATGGAGCGTTCCTGAAACAACAATAAATTAATTTATTAACAAAAGATCACTGTTATGATTTTTATTGAAAATAGACATATTGTTTTTTAATCTAATTATTCGTAACAGTGTTGAGAAATTCGTATTACTTTTGAATAGTAAAATTTCATATAGCTAATCGCTTAGCTATTATGTATAACTGACTCCGTTTATTAATAAATAATATTTGTCATGTAAAAATAGTTTTATAATAAAAGCTTGTTTTATAAAATTTCACGTTTCATCGTTAAAGTTATTTTGGTTTATTTGCCTATCACTTCTGATTAAATTAAAACTTTAGCCGAAAATTAAGTTCACAAGTCATTTGCCTTTTGCTTTCAATTTCGACAAGCGATAACTCAATCAAAAACTTTTTCCATTTATCCTGCACATCAAACCAAAACAAAAAATTCGTAAACAACTTTATTTCTGAATTTCATTTCGACGTGGTAAAGAACCCATTTCATCAAACGAAGATAATGATGACCATTTTTCTTTTATTTTTATGATTTTACCACTTGATAGTAGAGTTCATATTTCTTTCTTGATTCTGTCTGGAACTCTATCAAACAGTACATAATACGTTTCCGTTTAACTCTTCGGTAAAATCATTTTTATAACACAAAAATCTCCATATTGACACTTACTTATTGAATGAAAACTTCACAACGATTCAAGTGACTCTATCACATTACTATAGTGTCTCTGAATCCGGGCTGTTCTTATAATTGATGGTGCCTTTAACTGTAAAATTCGGTCAACAAGATTATTTAAGAAAAACATATGATTCCTTGTTGTAGACTAACAAACTGCCGTTGAAACCTTCTGTAAAAAAGCACTGTCATCAAAAATTGCAGAATGGGCGTCAGCTATTTGAAAGAAAATCACGTTGATATAATGTAATGAAATATTCGGTTTCAAAATGCTGCATCACTAATGCTCTTGTTGACACTGTAGATGAATGTTTGTTGAAAAACCCAGACGACAACAAGTCGAAATGTGAAACAGAAAAATCGGACACTGAATTCAAACAAATTTCAGACTATGATGATAATACTAACTACGAAACAATGCAGTGAAAGCACACGAATATACATTATATAAATGCTTTCTATAGTTTAAGATATCGACCGAGGGTACTTGATGGCAATAGGAATCGTATGACTTTGTCCGTTATAATGAAAGTTGTACGATGTTTTTTGTTATTGAGATGTTAAAATCAGAGTGCGTTCTCTAAACAATGTCGTCTTATAATCGAGGAAATATATTTCCTGAAGTCGTTTATGTGCTAGTAATATTTATAAATAAAACAACATCATTAATTTTGAAATGTCAGAAGACGCAAGCTAAGTAATTTCTAGTAAATGCACACCAAAAACTGTTGACCAATATAATATAATGTATGACTAAGATCAGGATACATCCAGGAATATGTATTTATAAATAAAATACAAAATTAATACAAATTATTCCACAATAATATATTTTATTCGGGATTTTCAAATTTTAGTAAAAAAGCTCCCCTCGCTGAGCGAAATCGTGATTGATCATTATACAAACAGTGTTATATAATTATAAGTAATATCTTTCCAACAAAAAAACGGTTAACACCATTCAAAAGTTTATTCTAGTAAAGCTCAATAAAATCTAAAAAACTCACCAAAAACCATCGTATTTTGACTCTTTTCAGGATACCAGCCAAAAAGTATTTTTTGAGCAAGCGAATGTTTTTAAACCGTAAAACAGAGTCGGCTGTCTATTCTGCTTTGCATTCCCACTATATGATTGTGAATAATATCCAAAATCTTGTTTTAACGGATGAACGTATTTTTACGGATTACTACTTGAAACGGCAAAAGCAAATATCAACTCGTGTTAGGTATAGTTTATCAAAATGACGAAGTGCACCTGCTACTTTTACAGCCACAATCGCCGGAAACCACAACACGCTATTTTGAGATGAACCAATCATTTATACAGCATTTGCAGCGATTACTAACGGGTAGATATTTTTCATCAAACATTTGAATCCCAATGCAAAACAAACACATAAATATCATGTTTTCTGGTTAACCGCGCCTAAATAACTGATAAAAGTGGTAACTTTCAATCTGAAATAAGTGGAAATTTTATAATAAGCACCATTGCTTCGTTATAAAATTGAACCATATTCCTTTTTTCTTTTCTCTAAAACGTACTTTTTTGCTTTAATTTAATAAAATGTAATATTTAGACATAAAATAATAATTACAGAATGTCTGCTCGGATAATCCGCACACGGATAACCGGAGTTTAATGTACTAGTTATATTTTAACTAGTTTGTACCTACATAACGTTTGCAAAGACACAACTAAACTTTAAAATATATGCAAGATGGTAAAATTAAACATAAGAGTAAACTAAAAAAAATATATAGGTATTGTTTATTAACAAAATAGACTCGATTGGCTAATTTTTTATTGCCCTTTCAATGCTTATAAATACATATTTTATTTGTTGTTTGGAAGATATATTGCATACTTAGAATGATACTATGTTTATTATCTCTAAATGGAGTATGTGCAAACAATATTATACATTACCAGCTTGCTATAAACCGATATCTTAAATCGATTTGTAAATAAAATTATATAATTCCAAATGTTTGCATATGATAAAATCTATGTTATATAATATAATTGCGAATCATCGAACAATATTGAAAATTATTTATAGACTTATACAAAAGTTCACCGCTTGTTTTGTCGACGTCTTTCTTTCCTGTTTTTCATCGCTTTTTATTACCATTTCCTGCATGCGCCGAAATATCTATTACCTACTTCATGGAAATTCTCTTCCTTATTATATTTTCGCTCATCTTTCCACGGGACATTTTTCGTTTGTTATTATTTTTTATGAACTAGCCTAGGCGCTTTATTTCTTCATTCATTTTAAATGATGTCCATTAATTATTGAAGAAAACGTACAACACGCTTTTTATCTGGATACCAAATAATGAGGATCATTTCTTCATTAAAAAAACGAAAAGATTACCTTTGGCTTACGATAACTACACGGTTTTGTTATTTTATTGGCAGTCATCTTAATATGAAACAAAAGCACCATAGACATTTTGAATGATTATATTACATTATATTCACTTATATCTTGTTACAGCAACTCTTACAACTTACAACAAATACAATTTTTTTTCAAAAAGCAACACTATTAAACAGACTTTCAAAAAAATCCATAAATGATTATTTTCCTAGATTTAATAATGAGTCATACTGTTAATCTGTATTATTATAATAAAATTCACTTCGATTACTTATTGATTCCGTTTGAAGACTCTACATACGATATACTTTTTTAATTTTAAAATAATTAAATTCATAGATAAAATTTATTAAATACGTTTAAATACAATAAAAACGTTTACATGATTCAAATTTGGATTATTGAGATTTTGAGAGATAAATACATGGAAGTGTACAAAATCTCAATAATCCAAATTTGATATTGAAATTCCATCAAGCACCCTCAGTCGATGTCTTAAATTACTTAAATTAGTTTACATGATTATTTTTAGTTATCAAAATGCAGTATTTGGTTGCTTTTGAAATGCCTGTTTTACAAATATATCACTTTGTTCACTTAATGGGAACTCTCATTACTTACTTTACCTTAAAAATCTTTGAAGATAAAGTATAGTCAACTTCCCGTTTAGGAAGTTTTCTGCTAAGTTAGTGATTAATGCGCCACGCCTTCTGCAAAGCATATCTTTTATCTGAAGAAGGAATCGTGTTTCAAAACTCGCCAAAAAGTGTGGGTTTCATTTCAATGTTAACTTATGATTTACAAATACAATTGGCTCTTACATTATTCAATACCATCTGATATATTACACACAAAGAACATTATTTAGAAATCGTTTAAATATCAGGACCAATTTCGCTCAGCAAGTTTGAATTATCAAGAGTAATTCTTTGAATGCCAAATCAATAAAATCACAACGGCAAGATGAGACAATGACTTTAGTAACATAAAACGAAATCAAGCATAATATAAAGATTCAATAAAAGATTTACGTATATTAAAATATAAAAATAAACTGCGTCATAACTAGCTTGAACAACAAGAATTACTTCAATAGTAAAAGCAAAATATATATGACTAAGTAAAAAGTAAATAATTAGTCAGATTTTCTAATTTTTGTAACAATATTGTCTTGATGCAAAAAGGGTTTGTCTAAAAAAGATTATTTTTTCAGTAAATATATTTAATCCTTTCTATTTTTGCTGAAGATCACTTTGAAAACGTTTTTTTTTTTTTAAATTCTTGATAAACTGACTTGTAAGTGCGTAGAGGATTTTTTAGAAAGATGCCACATCTGGCGCCGTCGAATTTCTTCTTCCTCCTAAAAAAACATTCTGAAGATGATAACTTCCGCTTTTTGAATTGTTCGTCTCATAATAAATGATGCGGTCTGTACTTTACAAATGTTTTTTAGAGACGTCAGACAAAAATATTCCCTTTTCTTGCTTATCGCCCATTTTATTTATCAATTTCTCTCCACCTACAAAACAGTTTTATAAAAATATTAACGTATTAACGCGAGTTTTTTTGACAATTTACATGTTGACAGTTAAGTAAAAGAATGTTGAGATTACTAATTATACAAAATAAAAACCGGTTCTGACTTTGATAATTAGTAAAACTAATAATAAACAAATGTTTTAATTACAAACTTCTTTCAATGCACCGAATTTATTATTTTCATTTTAAATAATTTACATAGTATTTCTTCTTCTTCTCTTAATTACTGAATTCTGTACGATTTTGACATCAATTATCGTTTCCTTTTTTTTCAATATAAAAATAGTGCTAACACGATTAATATGTTCGATACTCTAGATTCTTTATAAGCATTGATTTTTTATCAGTATTTATTTTAATACCTACTTACAATGTATGATATAATATATTATTATGAAAAGTATGAGTTATTGATTACGTTCGACAAAATACAATATCTGATAAGAGAAATTTAATCTTATATTATAGAACACCGTGATAGTTGCAATATTAAAATTGACTATAGTAAAACTGTTGCTTTAAATAATTCTTAATAAAGACGATTAATTGACTTTCATTTATTTTAATTAAGTTTTCTTTTATAGCCGTTGATTTCAAAATTAAATCTTAGTAGGATTTTAAGTTTTCAGGCACTTTTTACATTAGTGTAAAATTGTTGGTTAATGCTCAAAATTTTATGATTAAACTCCATCGCTTTTATCAATTATGTTTATGTATTCTTTAGGGCGATTAAACTACCTACCCAGTGGCTTAGGAATAATTCTCTCTCTGAGGAAATAAAATATTTGAGAAAATTTGAAAATGCCCCTGATATAAAAATGCCTCATTTCATAATATAGCAACACTAACGCCTTGGTAAAGCGCCTCATAGCAAAATGAGTTTTTCTCTGACATTACATCTCAGAAAAGTTGTATATTAAACACGCTCTCTATAAGAAAACTTTATTTTCTTTGAATTTTTCATGAGGCTATTTGTGGTGTTAAAAACAGCCTAGTAAGAAATAAAAGGTTGTTTTGTTGAGAAAACGATTTTACTATGATAATGGTTATCTTAACAAATCTTGTATTTGTGGGCATATAAAAAATACCTTATTGGTTTAAAAAGGTTTCACTTATTTCCTAATTGTACTTTTCATTCCTTGAAAGTTTCAAAACTCCAGCAGACTTCGACCTTTATTGAAAACAGTAAATCACCTATTTGCATTGTATTTGTTCTAAATATTCTTTAGTCTTTTGCCTTTTTATTTTATTAAAAAATCACTGTTTAGTTCTTCTAAGAAATTTGTATTAAAATAAAATGCGAAAAAAATTACTATATCTAGTCACTAAAACAAACACACTCGCGTTACAGTATTATTTATCTTCTGAAAAAAGTATATCTTTGAAACCTCTGTTTTCATAACCAAATAATACACTTATATCTGCCTTTTGCTTTTTTTAATATTCGAGGATAAATTAAAATGTTTGGAGATAGGAATAATATTATTTTAATCGCTCCCAGAGCTTCCGCTTAGCATGGTTAGGTTTAAAAAGAAAGATTATTCCCTCTTTCTTCACATTTTCTCTGCCCTAGTTTGCAAACAAGAAAACATTGTTACTTTATACGCTATATTCACGCAGATTTACTTTGAATTATCCCATTCAGGTGACAGCCACGGATTTAAGGGAAAGATATGGAGAAATAGCGATATTTTGACTCCGTAATATTACGCTGGTATCAGTAACGAATTTTGATAGATTTATGGAAGGTTTACGCTTATGTTCTAAGGATAAAGTTCAGAGGGTGCTGTGCCGTCAACTGTGTTGATATGTTTACTAAATATGATGGTATTGGAATAGACTATAGCAATAATTTAATAACAGCTGCTTTACGTACAAATTTCCCCTTTCAAAAATAATAATATACAATGCCTACCATATTTTCAATACAGATTCGTACACTAATTAGATTAAAATATTTTATTTATGATTTTAGCGTTATGATGTTTTTTATTCCAGTTATCTTGAATTATTAATAATCGCGCCGTAAGGTGAAATAGTAGGTCTTATAATAATAACAAATAGTAATAAATTGTAAATTCCGCTCAAGTCACATTATAAAGCAAACCTTTTTCTACGACTTTTTTCTTAAACATCAAATTTCAGTAACTTACATTAAACGGCGTAAGGCAGTTAAAAAATATCTGAAAAACAGTTATCAACTCTTTGCTAGACAGGCTTGAAAACTGTACTATTTACATATACAACAAAATGCACTAGTGTGAGCCTCTGGAAATGCAATTATTTAAAAAAATCGACGCTTAAATATTTTCGCGAAGTGGGAAGAAGCCTACTGTATCCTCTTAATAGGAAACATTCGGAAGTCAAGGCAAATTATTGTTATTATATACAGTTTTAAGAAATGAATTCCATTTTATTTTTACGTTCTCGTATGTAAAAAATATCGATACTGAATTTCGCAAACAGTGACTATTTGGGGTTAACGATTTATTCTTCCATACCCATTTAGCCATAAATCTTAGGGAGTATTTATCCATTGCACACGATTGGCATTTATGACTGATGCGCTTATACCAAAGTATTTTCTTTGTCGCTGTGCCTACCGATTATTGACTTTCCTCTCTGTCACTTTTTTATGTTATCTTGAAGGACAGCGATATTCTTTCAATTACACCCAATTTAAAGAAAAACAACTTTTCGTTTCTATTCTTTGTCAAATAACATATTTAGAATTATTCAAACCTAAATAAATAATCAGTAAATTTTACTTTTATACGTACTTTGAACATATCATTCAATTTTAATAATCATGTAAAGTATTTTCGGGCCCGTAACTCAGTGGTCAGCGTCGTTGTCTTCGGTTGCGGATAGTTTCATCAATTGATTTTTCAATCGATTTATGGATTCGTGTTGGCAGGCATGAACTTTTGTGATATCTTACAATTCTCTCCCACCCATCCGATTTTAAAAACGGTGCTATACAGCCTTTTATCCTTACTCTCGCCAATAAAGACAGCTTGAGCGACTGAGTAATGAGCAGTTCTCATATAAAAACTTGTGTTGAGATAAGTTCCATTATTAGTCAATATGTGATCTACATTAGAGGCGGACATCGTTACAAATAATGTATTGCATAATTACCAGGGAGTAATGCTTTCATCAATGCTGGAATCGGTCTATCTTCATGCAAATAAGTCCGACTATGGAATCCGGCAAGTCTGGCGGACAATCATTATGAAATTGTACCATCGTATTTTCTAAAACCGATTTTTTTTCATTTTCAAACCAGTATTGAAAAAACAGTCGAATTACCGGGATTCCGGTATCGGTTATACTCGCATTATAATCCTTCTAATGAAGCTCAAATAAAAATTAAATTTACCTATATATTCTACATCCAACTGCAACTATAGATAAATATTGTTATTAATACTTTGATACCGTTATACTTTATTGAATATTATAGTACAGGAATGTTTATAATATATTGGCGTGGGCTAATTTGTTTATAGGAAGTCGTTCAGGAGTTAAAATATGTTATATTGTAAAAAATGTTAACTTGAATGCAAAGTAGGCGTAAATAAATAATTAATTACTTTTCTTAAAAGGTAACTGGAAATATGTAGTAACAGAAGGCGTTGCTTCAGTTTTGGTGTCACCTCGATAAAATATTTTTATATATAGAAATAAATCAAAACTTTCGGATAAAACGTACATTTTTAAACAGTGAAAACTTGTTTTCTTCCAATAAAATATTTAAAATGCTACATCAGTCTACGCTTGTTTTACGCGCGCCATCTATTTAAAATGAATGTGATTGTGTAACAAATTTTCACAAAGAAACCCATGCTCTGAATAATTGCAAAAAATATTTCATCTCGATATAATTTAAGATATTTGGCTGAGTGCCAAACGTCGCAGGTATTTTCCTACCATTTTTTAGTTTGTTCAGAAAGTGGTAGAGTGGTTTTAAAGCTCATATTCAACATTATAAAAAATATTTTAACTGTGATATACTTACTCACAAATGTTAGTTTTTATCATTACTCTGAACATAATAGCATCTGCGCAATTTATCGTATGTTGGTAGTATTCTACTTCTTAAAAATACAGAATTTTATATTCTTAATGTATATATTAATTGATAAATTGAATATTAAAGAGCAAATCAGGTGTGGCCATACGTCGATCACGACCCAAAGTATCAAAAACTTTGAAGTGAAATACCTACGTTAAAATAATAAATATATTCTGGACATCAAAACGTAGTCCATTATTCGTACTCATATGATACCTGTATTGAAAAATTGAACAAACTAAATCTACAGCATAGGCATAACATGATTCATTTTTAGGCTATGAATTAGTTTTAAATCTGTGATTCATTATGATTAAATACCCTTTCAAGTACGATGTGGTATCAAAAATGTAAACACAAAAAAATAACTTTTGCATTTATTCAGTTTTCATAATAAGGATACATATGTATCTTTTCTACACATAAAAAATACACAAATATTTAATTAATTTTACAGTACGCTCTTCTGGAGCATTATCAATTATTATACAATAGACCAACATCATTAATTTCACCAGTCTCATGAGGTTCAATGTTTGGACTTCCTTGACTTAAAGTGTTGGGTTAGACTGCATTTATCAGGAAATCCTTGTATGATTTCCTGTCGTAATATAAAATTAATGCATAGACTAATTGCAGTAAACATAAAACTTTTTATAACCGTTAAATAATATGCAACTTATAGTACTCAGTAGAAATATTGTTAATATAATAAAATTTTCTTTACTCAAAATATTCTCCGAATAGCGCATTGCGGATTGTGCGACTGCGAGAGGTGTGGCCGTGATTACAATCCATTTCAATACAAAAAATCTTCGTTCAACTACTTATCCTCTTAATAGATTAATAAATATTAATCCCATTACGTATTCTTATCAGGGCATCCAATCCCGGACGCTTTTTATGACCCCGGGATATCGGGATTCTCAGTTTTTCAATTCCGGTATAGTTCATAATTTTATGTTGTATATTTAAAATTCAATTTGTGTGTTCATAATTGCTTCAATTGGAATGATTTTTTGAATTTATTGAGAAACAGACGGTCATTTACAAATAGAAAAAGTACCAATATTTATATCTATATTAATAATACAGTTATCTCGTCGTTTATATACCTAATATTTAGCGTACTAAATAATAATTAATAATTGTAAATGTAATTCTCTTCTCATATTTAGTATGACTATATTTAAATATAATAATAGTAATTGATTTGTTTACAAAATAGAAGGATAGGGCGCTATGAGAGAACCCTTCTATCCCTACTCTCTTCGAAAAAAGAGAAGTTGAGCAACTGAGTAACAAGCAGTTCTCATAGAAAGAGTCTGTTAAGATACCTCCATTAGGAGACCATATGCTCCACATTGGGAGCAAACATGGAAAAAAAATTGATTTTTTACAAAATATGGCAAGAAAAAACGATACAATTAGTTTGAATTATTGAGATTTTGAACACTGCCAATGTATTTTGTCGAACTGACGCTCCATTCGAGCTTCGAGCTCCATCGAGTCCATTCGTGCACTCGAATTCATGAAGATGCCGTAAGGCGAAACCCGGGTCGTTAGTGACAAAATACATGGAAGTGTACAAAATCTCAATAATTCAAATTTGATATTGAAATTCCATCAAGCACCCTCAGTCGATGTCTTAAATGATACAATTAGTCGTCAAAATTTTTTGTTCTTGTCTACTGTTACGAAAAATGAGAAGAATTGCGACCACAATACATATTTTAATTATGTAAGTATTATAAAAAGTAAGTACATAATAAAACCGAGTTACACATTGAAGATAATCAGAAAGTATTTAATCATTTTATATAGCTAAGTTAAGTATTTATATTATATAATTTAGTTACATTAACAATGAAACCCGAAATCGAAAGATTGATATTAAGTGAATCGCGGGATTACGTGATTGACTAATTGACCGGGAACTCGGGATTGGAAGCCTTAATTGTAATACGAAATAAAATCATTCGTTAATCTTTGTAATTGTTGTTGATAATTATTATGTGAATACTCTGGAAACGATTCTGTAACATCGTTTTAAAAGAGAGGCGTTGTCAATTGAGCTAGTTTACTGGAACTTTTGCCTTCACCAGTGCCCACGTGTGTAGCCCTGTCAATCAGGTGGCAAAGTATATTGGAACAAGTAATGACAATTATTATCGGTTGTCAACTGGCGCTTTGCGATTGCAAGCAACAGATAAAAATAAACTGCTTCTTAAATAAATATTAATCATATCTGCATACATTTTATTTTTGTGAGTAACGACGTAATCTTTTATAATACTTTATCGTGAATATTCTTATCCAATTGACAATGTATGGATATTTTAATTTCAAATGTATGTATTTATATTAGAAGAATAGTTTTTATTTGTTTTTCATGCAACTTAGCCGTCAGTTGAATATTGTAGCACATCCGAATTCTTTTGATGACTTACACCGATAACTTAAGTTTAAAGGGAGGGTTTTTGGAATATTTAGACCGGTAATTATAAAAAGAAAACACATCTAGTATTGAGATAATTTTAATTTAAACGTAATTAATATTCTAGTGTTTTTCTGTTAAATTCTACTAGAATGCTGCATCTAGGTTGCCTAATAATAATTTTGAATTACATCTATTTTGTATATTCTAAATTATAATATATATATCTGCGAAAACATGGCAGTATTTCCATTATTTTTTGTATTCATAACTCTTTTATAAAATAAAAAAAACAATTTAACGAATTTAATAAAAACGTTTAATTAAGACAATCCCAATTATGCTTTTTTAAGTACGCCCTAAGTATGGTACTTTAATCGTTAAGGCACAAATGGCAATACGTCCAATTTGTCATTTCTTATGGGGAAACTTTACTGTGTTCAACCATTTTAATTTAGCGAGTACTTTCGCTGGTTTTGAAAGTTCACCCTTTTATTTCCTAAGCTAAGGAAATGCCTTCCGCGGAAACATTAACCTTTTAGTGTCTCAAATATAACAAGGCTTAAGAAATACTGAGTTTTATGGGTTATCCACTTGCGCTAAAGAATACGTTTCCTTGAAAGATAAATGTTGTAATATCATTAAAATAAGTCGAAATATAGTCTATCTTTCATCATCACCGCGTATGCGTTACACACAACTAGTAGCGTACTGAATTATTTTAGTTTGTATTATATCTCAATGAATTTTATCTAACTTATTGAATAATACGAAATAGTGTCAGTTGAACTATTAAAATATATTAAATACATATACAAATAACCATAAAAAAATATGGTAAATAATATAAAGAATTTTCCAATTCAAAAAATCAGAAAATTTCACAAGCAAAGCATAATAAGTGTCAAATTCAAATTCAAAAAATGATATTTAATCATCCACCTATGTAACTAATTGAACTATTTGCTAAATAATATAATCATAATTAAATGGTTAATACATAGGTTTTGGACATCATTTATATTTAAAAAGGAATGTCATAAAGCCTTTATTTTAGAATGTAAAAATATTGATGGATGGTGTTCGAACATATTTCTCTTTCTGCACGTCATACAACAGAATCGCATTCGTCGCCGGCAAGTTGACTCCTCCTAAAGAGGAATAAAAATAAAACCTCTCATTTGAAAGTTTAATATGCACGACGCATTCCTGTTTCCAGTCAGTTGGTACATAGACCAAAATACCGCAGCGTAACTTCGTCCCGCTCGAAACGATTTTTGTCAAATAACAAACTAATTCCCTTCGAATGTGAAAGGAAACTGATCCTGTGAGGAAAGCTAGACAACCTAAAACGACAATATTTAATATAAATGACTTAATTTTAGAATGTTTTCTTTAATCGTATGAAAGATAACCATACAATCAGAACAATAAAACCAGCAATAGAACACAATTTTACTTTTGTAGGATTGAGGGAACTGAGTTGATTTTATATATAATTACTTTTTCCCTCAGTACTACAATATACTTTTCTCAAAACTTTTTATTTTACGTAATATGGATGCTTACTTATTTAATCATTAATTTCGCATTCAGTTTTTTTCCATCCTTTTCTATTAACATAATTACACATTAATGAAACATTTTAATATTCCCATAATCTGTATTTTTATCGTTCCATCCACTTTGTCCAAGCATTTTCTTATTTTAATTTCGTTCAGTGTTGGATATATTTATAATTATTAGCAAATTTTGGGGTTAATGAATATCATTGCAATATTATTCATGCTACCCAACAGTGTTTCTCAACCGATAGTCCGTAGACCGGTACCTGTCCACCAAAATTTTCTGACGGTAGGTATACAAAAATATTTGCAATATTACTGTTATATTTTTTACCGGTCCGCAGGTGTAAAAAGGTTTGGAAATACTGATCCTTAAAATTCATTAGATTAACTTAATGTGTGTATTATGTAAAAAATAAATGAAAGACGAGTTAAATATATGTAATTTTCGAACTCTATAAATATTCATAAATTTTATAATATATCATAAAAACAAAACACATATATAAACCTAAAATTTTATTCGACCACTAGGACCAGCTTCAATGATCGACTGAGCATTCATTGGTTTGACTTGTATTTGAATTGTATTTAATTTTACACTTAAAATCGTTTGTTGTGTCAATTGTATTATAACTTTTAAGGAAAATTCATATGTTAAGTAAAGGTAAATGTAGACTCAATTTCATGTTCATTAGTAACTTTGTGTATTAAACCACTGCATCTTCAATAAAGAAGCGATTAACCGAACTGACGTGGTGTTTTGATTGAGATCCTATAATTCCTGGATGGTGATAACTAATAACCAAGCATTCGACCGGGCATTTTTAGGTTCTTACGTTGAAAAAAAACGTAGAATTTGTAATACATATGTGAGTACTATTAAAATACTAATGATAATATAAATAATAAAGATTGGTATCAGTACTTCTTGTACAGAGTGATAACTTCGTCTGCCTTTTATCTTCTTCGCTATCTTCCAACTACATGACGCGTGGACAAATTTCGCAATTGAATTGGAGGAACTGTCTGACTGTTCAATTATACGAATATATATTTACCTACATAATATACCACGCATTGCGCAATCCATAAAAGATAAGCGATGATCTTTGTTTTGAAAAATAGTCATACCAATTTACTGCAAGGCATCGAGTGCATTCGTCATAATATTCTCGACCTCGTTTGTCATTCGTCTGAACAGCGAGGCGCAATATATCAACTCAGCAGAAGCAAACATCGTTTTTTTCTGTATACCACACGCGAATTGTATACATGTATTTATATCTGAAAGCAGAGAGAGAATGAGTATTATCGGAGTTTGAAATCTACTCTGCATCCGTAGCTGAGATTACCAGCAACGTTTTGGGAAGCACTAAAATAATATTTAATATTTCGATAACAATATTAGCACTATTTCTTTAAACGTTAGTTAATATATTTTACTTTATTAATAATAATTCATTACTCGCACCCTAGGAATAGCACTGTAGCAAAATATATTATAAGTTGAACAATGTGAGTGCTATAAATCAAAATAAATAAGCGAATATCTGAATTATTTTTAATGAATAGACAAATTTGTCAGCTGTTGACACACTCAATTGACCGTAAGTGATTTATCAAAGCATGTATGAAAAATTTATTTAATAATTTTCAGTTTATTTTTATTGATTGCCAAGTGTCAATTATTATAATAAGTATTTTGCTTAAAGACAAGAAATATATTATATAGTAACTTGATTCGTTTTGTTTTTTTATATGTTGATTTTAGGATAATCAAATATTAAGCAACACATTATCATAATTATCACATCACAGCTGTTAACAAAATTTTTCCCAGTAACGTACCACATATTATATTTATAAGGAAAATATTTTCCTTATAAAAATTACCACACTCCATAATCGCTATTTACTATCGTGATTTATTGTTTTGAACTAAATATTCATATTAAAACGTATGCAGGAAATATACACTTATATATTAAAGTTGAAGAATTGCTTAAAAATATCATGTGCAACGTGCACCGAAGATATAAACAACTAATAATATAAAAAACCTAAAACTGTTGAGTAAGTAAATCCGGTAAGATGATATGAATATATTTTGTTTGAACCAATATTTCACCTATTTAGCACACAAACGTTAGTCTTGTATTTACACGGCTTCGATTTGAACAGCGATTGTTAGAATCTACCGTGTAAATCGAGGAATATGTACAAACAGATAAATATAATTGAACTTTACATTTACGAATAGTCTAAATATTTTTATAGAATGTGAGCCCGATTAAAAGTAGAAATATGACGTTTAGATTCTACAAGAATATTTATCATGTACAACATGTTTGAACCTACACGCTATGCCCGTTATAAGGCGTGTCCTGGTTTCTAAATTGAACAAAATAATAATGTTAAAAAATATCTGCATCATGTAAATTAATGCACTTTACTAATCTAATCATATTAGCTGTATTTTTAATATTGTGTTAGCCTTGTTGTTTTAGATCGTAATTTTCAATATATTGAAACTTGTAGTTCTGTTTGGAAAATATTTTTCTCACATATTCTTTTAATAATTTTAAACAAAAAAATCTATATAAACATAGAATAAATTATATCACACAAAATCGCAAACACTGCTGATATCAAGCCTTTTATTTAAATTATTTTGTCTGTGAAGAAGTGACGAGGTTTTTTGTTTAAGCAGACGATACTAACCGGTGTCCCTAAGGGTAGGCATCGTAGTCATGATCATCACCGGTTCGCTTCAAATTCACAGCATAATATTGTTAGTATAATAATTTAAATACAAAGTTCTTTAAAATAGTCAACAGTTTAATGAATTGCGTATTTATTTGTTACAATGGTCTCAAAAAGATTAAAAAAAAAACGTACAAAGGCTCGCTTCCAATGTATTGCATATGAATCCCTTATAAAATATTCACTATCGACACAGATTGTGTGAGCTGCGTCCACTCTTTTCAACAAAAGCAGCTTTTTTTCGGCTGGATGCCATCGTCAGAACTATTCTGACGATGGAGTCGAAATATTTAACTATCAACTACCAAATGAAATCTTGTAGTACTAAATACTTTGTTATTTTATCCTGTTATCAAATTTGAGTTATTGAGATTTTGTACACTTCCATGTATTTTGTCACATAACATTCGTGCGCTCGAATGCCTGAAGATGCCGAAAGGCGAAACCCGGGTCGTTAGTGGCAAAGTAGATGAAAGTGTTCAAAATCTCAATAACTCAAATTTGATATTGAAATTCCATCAAGCACCCTCAGTCGATGTCTTAAATTATCCTGTTATACTAGAGTTCTACCAAGTAAATTCCAATTAAATCAAGAAATCATTTTAGCAATCGTGGATGTTTTGCGAGTGGATAGAGCGTGCAGTTTTGAAAACGTTTACCCCAGCTTGGATGGATATTGTTATATTTAATCAAAATTGTATACTTAAATGAAAATAACTAGATAAACTCAGTTGGTTACGCCAGAAGGATTCATATCCAGGGGGAAAGAACAGATACAAATCGATATAAATATGTTCTTACTGCTATGCTCAATATAAATATGATTACGTTTATTACAAGCACATTAAATGTACCCGTAAATATATTATAACCGTTTTTGTAAGATTTTTTCCCAAGAAAGACTGTTGGGGCTTGCTTTACATAAAAGTTTTCAGACCACTGCGTTAGTATATAATAGATTATAGTGATGTGAATAATATAAAATTAAAATATTACATGAAATATTTCCATTCGTTATATTATACGGATGTAAATAAACTCATGGAAAGAAGGATTCTTCAAGAAATAAATGATAAACGATGTAAGATAAAAAGGACAGATTCAATTACACTAAACTCTTAAAACCTGAGACATCCTGGTTTCTGGATAATATTTACGCTGTAAAGCGACCCTCCGAAACATGACTCTGAATTTGTTGCTCAGAGTATCCTAATGGAAACCCTTGTTGTAATTACGTGAGCTCGAAATGTCTTTGCAGGACTAGGAACGTATCCTGTACAAATGTCAAGTCCAAAAGACCATAATGTCCTTTATGTATATAGGCGTCGACTAATTGAATTTTACTGTTATTCCTTAGGCCGCGCTATTAAAACATTTTGCATCGCATAATTTTGAGTATGCCCACACTTTTAATACCAAACATTAAATTGGGCCGAATGTTCTCTTTTCAATGTTATAAATATATGTGCGTACATATTCTTTGCGGACTCTGCATGACCATTACGCTTTTGAGTATAATTTCCATTCTTTAAGATTAATTATAAATGTTTCAAATGTATTTTAATACGAAATACATGTGTTTATAAACTGCTTTACTAAATGAAAACGGGAATAATTGTAAAGCGCTTTTTACAATAATTTCGTAGAAGCACATGACTTCTGAAGCAGTGACTTTAAATAATATTGTATGCATACATTAAAAAAATTCACTTAATATTGTATGTGACTGGTGGTCATAAGAATTGTAGTTGGTTCCTCATTATGTCGTTTATTCAATTCTTTTGATGCTGTACCATCGAATATCAATATATGCTGGATGTGTTTAAATGATTTCCAGGAGTGTCTCGGGAGTAATGGCGTTACACCAAACGTTTCTGAAAAAATGGTCTACGTCTAATTTAATCCAATATATTTCACCCTCATAGTATAACCGACCGATTCGATCAACGTATTTTTTTAAATTATCGATAGAAAGAGAAAAATAGGTTGAATCAAAGTATTTTTCATTAAAATAAAAATTGGAACCACCTAAATTTGATAATTATATTATTTATATACCCATAATAAATTTAATTTAACATGTGTGTGAAAAATTAATCAAATAAGCATAGCTTAAAAATACTTCTTTCATTGAAAAATTTGTAATTGCATTATTTTATTGTTCAGTACTAACTCGTTTTTCTATATTGATTTCAGAACACTCCTTCAACATTTTGATCTCATGGTAAGCTTAAACTATATTTGGCTAATAATGAAAATGGTACAATTGCGTATCTTAACAGTGCTTTACATTTTCTAGTCGCTTGAAATAGAAAATCAGTAACATTACAAAGGAACTAGCATATCAGAGTCGCATGTGACTGCGGTACACGTGTCGGTCCTTCAAACAAATGTAAAAACTAGTAGAGCTTCCTACTAATATCCGTCACCGGATATTGCAGTTAAACCCCTCACATTTACGGATATTGTATCTAACCCTTTACATTGTTTCGCAACTAAAAATACTACTATTGTGGTATGTTTTTCTCATAAAATTGTGCTTAAATATGTTTTAATATATAATAAATACACAAAGCATGGTCACTGTTTTTTTTTAATAAAAAATAATTTTGATAAAATTGCGGATTTCCAGTATCGTTGTTCTGTTTTTAAAATTGCGTCACCAGCAATTAAATAGATCTGATTTACATACCTACACATTTGTAAGTTTTTGAATTTATTTAACATTATTTTTTTTCAAAATCAAGTGGCAATAAGACAAGTGTAACATAGGAAAATATTAATTTTACCTTTTGAAATATGTACTAGGAATATATTATTTATCATATCCTGATACGGTGATGTAAATTTATAAATACGGTATATTCTAAAAATATATCCGTGCCTTAAAATAAACAACAAAATATATTTAGGGATATAATTGTAAATCTATGGCGTGTATAATATTGTAATACATATAATTGTGATTATAGTGTTAAATCATCGATGTTCCGACCTTGTATTTATAACATCTGCACCCTGTTGAACTAATGAATAATAATATAACCTTCCCTTCGAAGATTGAAGTAAGGCTGTCACGATTTTCTTTGGCTTCTTTTATAGGTATTATATTCAACATGTACTGTAAATAAGGTAACATACTCTTATTGATGATATTTTTTAAATTCTTATTCAACACACATAATTAGAAAACAATTCTAAATAATTCGCTTCCATCAAAGATAAAATTGTTAATACGACATTTGTTTTATGCAACTGTCTTACTTTATTTTATATTATACAAAACCTCGAGTTTTGCATATTATTATTCCAATAATAAATATCAACTATCACCCATTAGTGAATCAGTTTTTCGTTGTATATAATTTTGTTTAGTGTACTTTTAAATGGCAACTGATTATTTGGTCAGTAACTTATTTCATAAATGGTAAGTAACTAATTTTATAAATGATCAGTAAGAAATAATAAATGGTCAGCTAAGAATTATGTTTGGTCAGTAGAGAATTACCAAAAAGTCAATGATAGCATAGGTTTAATAAAAAAAACCATTTATTTTATTAACTGACCATGTGTATACTGACCATTTATCGAATTAATTACATACCATTTATTATATCTTACTGGAAAAATAGCTACTGACCCAATAAATGCAGGCCCTTATTAAATGTGTGAAAAAGATATTATATTATTAATAACTTTTATTAAAAAGAAAATACGTATCGTTACAGCTGATGCAAATGTTTCATGCGTTGAGCAACTGAAAAAAAATGATTACACACAATAAATTTATAATTTCGCAAAAATAGAAAAAAAATCCTTTACCAGTCATCACTTTTAATGTGTTAACTGTCAATTCTTGGTGGAAAGCCACTATATTTAAAAAAATAAAACACAATTTGTTTGTACTACTTTCACATATAATGATCAGGACCGGTTTCGCTCAACACGAGCATTATCTTTATCAGTCACTCTAAATAAATTTAGATGGGGCGGTAACGGCAATAGTCATAACTTGAATATTGTTTCGTCTAAATGAGAAAGTAGAAGAGTGGATTAAAAATGATGATCCATCTAGAGTTATAATACAACAAAATGATGGCGCATCGCTTATTGTTACAAATAAAAACAACTGCTATCTGACTGACAGGTTTGGTGAGGCATAGCAGACATTGTTTACCTGTGTGAAATACACATCTTCGAAAAATCAAGGCCAGGATAATTTCAGCCGCGTAATTCCTTAGTGGCCATTTGCATTATTGCCATCGGGGAGTAATGAAATGGACAGATGTCGTCGTCTGTAGTCTGATCGATATTTTACTCTCGCGATGTTGTGTGCCTCACACCTTGATCCTTTGTTCAGCCCCCGGCGGCGCCCGTCTGCCCCCCTTCGCAAGGTTGCTAACCTCTTTTGGCCGAATTCCAACTGAGAGGATATCCTCCTCCTATCTCCCACTAGAGAGTACGATTTTTGCTAGACTCAGACCCCTCAGCATTCGTACGAATCCGTGATACACGTGGGAATTCTGTGTGAGAACAGAAAACGAAGTATTATTCCTAAATTTAGTGAAATTCGTTTTGCTTGAATTGCTTAATACTTTATATATACTTTATATTGTATACCTTCTAACAGAGATTTATTAGAAAACATGTTCAGCCTAGAAACGCTACAGCGTATCAGTTGTTTTCAACCGGAAATACTTCAACATGTTAGTGCATACTTTTAAATGTATTAATAATAGAAAAAATATATCCTGTGCACTTATTAACTCTCTTCCATAGCTTACTTGCAGTTCGTAATTAAATAAATATGTATTTCAAAAAGAAAACAATCGTGGAAAATTATTTTAAGCACTCTGGAAAATTGATCTCGTCATATCACTTTATAATCCAAAGCCACTTATGTAAACATCTCATAGCATTTTCTTTGTCATGGCTGGTGATCAATCAATTTCGCGTCATTTCCTACAATACTAGGTAAACCCTCAATATGTTTTTTTATCAATACAATGCATGAATAACATAATAAAGTTGAAAAATAATGAACACTAGGTATAAAAATAATGAATACTTTAAAAATACTGAAATGTCTTTGATTATTGGAATCTTATCGAATTTTTTTAGTACATTAGTTAGTCTATCTTCGCATTTATAATAAATGCAAAAATATCATTTCAACAAAAGACGATGGAGTCGAATTTATGAAACGTGGGAATAAGACGTTATCACGTATTTTCGAAACGCAGAATCACGAGTGAGATTCCCATAGGGACTTCATACCCTTGAGAATATTTTTAGAAAATAAAACGACGTGACTCAAATAATACTTTTAACAACAATCTATGGTTTTCATTCAGTATTGCTTATGCGATTGAAAACAACTACACATGAACAATCTTCAGCATGTATGTTAAAACAGATAATTAAGTTGATCAAAATTCAAAGTCATATCTCATCAACAATAAAGAATTCGAGTTAGTAGTGCAGAATCGTTTCCCTTTTTTATAAGCGACGATTTTTTAAAACTAATTTCGTACAGCGTAGATGTTTTCACGATGGCCGTTTGCAATTCACTCAGTTCAGTCACTCAATTTCAATTTTATAATTTGAACAGATAGAGAATTATAATTTAAGACATCGACTGAGGGCTCTTGATGGAATTACAATATCAAATTTGAATTATTGAGAGTTATCAATTGTCAAGAATCAATCGGTTTATCTCGCAAAATATTTTCTCTATTTTCCAACATAATTATATGTGCTTCCAAAAAACACATTTTTGTCTGAATTAAACAAATGTTACTTATTTAAAATTAATTGCAACTATGTTCCATGATTAAATACTTACAAAAAAGTTTTACCCAGAAAAGTCGTACGCGAATGAGTTAACATTCTTAATTCTTCCTTACAAAAGTACAACAATTTCACTTTCGTTTGAATTTTTCTCATAATATATTATTTCACTTAGCTTGCATTCTGCCATCTCCAGTGAACCAAGTTTTCCTTTTCATTCCGAGTTGTAAGAAGCCCTTTGACAATTCATACCTCGTATTGTCGTTATATTTCATTGTGAACTGCGGAAATTTAGAGCATTATTTTAATTTTATAAACACGTTTATATATAACATCGTAAAAGCAGTTGTTTCTCGTTTCAAAATATAGCTTCATATTAATCATTAAGTATTATAATACCTCAATGATTTATACTTAAAAATAATATCTAATGAATACAATATTCCGATTAATACATTCGTGAAAGTTTGCAAAGCGGTATAATATATGCCTACAAGTCCTACAACACTATCTAAATATTTAATTAACACTGTTTGTGTTATAACTAGTAAACAGTGTATATTTTATACGCATTAATTTAGTGCACACATAATTAATATAATACAACATAAAAATATATTCCATGATTATCATCAGCCACAATCTTTATTCCGCTGCTAGACGAATGTTTTCATGCAATCCTCACAATCTTCACCGTCCACGGGTACATTTCTCTATAATTCCACTGAATTTGATTTAATCAATCCAAAAGTTTCACAATCAGCAATGTGTTTTTTTCGTTTCTCCAGATGAGCCCCGTGTATTGCCATTAAAGCTTACTGCAGAGCGGTGTGAAAATAAAAATAAATCCCATTATTCCACTTATCCTCATAACATCTAATTTGAAAATTACGATAGAAAATCGTAGAATATTCATAAAAGAACTCTATAACTATTTTTTAGAACTTTATTCAAGCCCGATGAAATGCATGCATGTTTAGTGGCAATTATGTATGCTAATTATAATTTTGGAATTAAAAATATTACGATTCTTGTTTGTGTACACAAAACAACAAGAAAACTGTACATTCAAAATATGCAAAAGTTAAAATAATCTTAAATTGATTTCTATCTATTAACTATTTGAAACATTCAAAATTGAAAATAATTTTCAGGTACACATAATAACTTGCAATTATTCGTTAATTGTACCCTTCAAAGCTACGTTGATCTCATGAGATCTCAAGTTGGTAGCACTTGTATATAAATAATACGTAGCTATGTGAAAGCATGTTCAATGACACTGTTTCCATGGCAAATTTTGCTAATCCGCAATACGTGCTAAATACTAGCATATATAAATGAATACCAGAAGCTGCTATCCAAATATCTATCCTTTTGCCAGTTATTTATACATTTTTTTATTATATAATATGCGACGTTTTATATCGGCCTACTAAAAAAAAATTTTAGCCAAGTATAGATTTTCTCGAAGTACAATAACAAATTAATTTGGGTCGGATAGTCCAATGTGCAATTCGTTTAATGTGATGGAAGACCATCTTAGCGAGCAATATCTGGATAAACATAGTACCCCTTATCTTGACCTAGTTTTTTTAAGTGAACTAAAATTGCAAGGGATCGAAACATGTATTCATTTTATCTAACGATTTCGATAAAATTGCATAAGATAAGTAAAAAAAATATGGAGATGCCAAGAAAAAAGGAATAGTATTTTTACCCTTTTCACACTGCTGCCTTTTATATTTTTAACAGTATTTTTCCTATTGTATTTTTAGGTCGGTAATATTGAAACATTTTTCTCAATATACAATCAATGTAGAAAATCTTCATATGCTATGATATCGTAAATTTTACTGTTTAGTACTCACTTAAAAAGTTTATAGGAAAAATAAAAATATGGGTAAGCACTTTGTTGTCTGTTGCACCATACGGCATACACATTAGCGCAAGTTACAAATGTCGTAATAAGACTTCGTATTAACTTGGTAAATATCTAAGGATGGTATTTTTAGTTTATAAAGAAATGATCAGGTGTAATAGTTTTTAAATTCTATGTCAAATAAGTATTACAACAAAATCTTGATTTTACTATTTATGCACAACGAAGTGTAATCGGTTGGTAAGTAAACAAACTTGTTTACGCTGGTATATATTAAATATTACTCTTAATTTAGCCGTTACATTTCTATGAGTATAAAATAACAGCTTATCCTGTGCTGTGTTTGGTTACATTATGGCGGTCATCATCACAAACGCATCACGTTTATTTACTTAAGCCCCGCCCTCATAAATCCTCATTAAAAAGACAGAAACGTCAACAGTTTACGTCAAAACAAACACCCAGATTAGGGAATGCTTTGATCGTTACATAACGCAGTCTAACCACTTCGGGTATAATGATATAATTAAAAAAGAATTCTGAACAATCAATTAAGTTAAAAAAAATAATATATCTTGTAACCGATGATCTTATTTATCCGTGGAAACAATACTATTTATCACCACAATGGATTATTTAAAAAATTAATAGGGTAAGATTGTTTGCATTGGAACATCGCTTTTATTGCCAATAAATGAAAATGTCTCGAAACAATGAAAGAATCAAAGAAATAATTTAAATTATACCATGAAACCTACCATATTTCAATTATACAATAAAGATTCAATTCAATACATGTAAGTTCCTTGATTCATTGCTTTAATTAAAATGCATCCGCTCTCGATATTAAATTTGGTGAGCCATATGGCTTGTGTCGCCAACGAAAACTCAATAAAATGGATTTTTTATTTGAACGAGTTTTTATCTTACCGACTTACTTCTCTATGCAAGACTTGTTATTTTCATTTGGCATATTTAATATACTTCCTGTCAAACTAAATCTTCTTTTAAGAAAATATTTGCTTTGTTTTTACCAAACTGGTAAATTCAAAAAACATTTTTTGGATATTGATACATTTTTTTATTTATTAAAATCACTTTCTGCTTAAAAATCTTCAAATAGTCCACGTTCAACGTGCTAATAATAGATTAAAAAGCATAACTAACATATGCCTATTAATTCTTACATAATCTAGTAAAAATTCTACATATTTTTGCTGGAAAGCATTGGAAACTTTTAGTTTCGATCGCGTGAATTGTACATTTTCATCAGTTCTAGCTTTCTGCTTAATCGAGAAAAGCCCTTTGACTTGAGTTAATGCGATCGATCACCATTGATGGTGCAATTTCTCTAAATTACATCGCTCTGGTATGTCCAGGAAGCACAAGGGGTGTGGTTAAGTTATTTGTTGGTAAAAATACCTAACGCGCCATTCACCACATCTTCAAAGAAACATTTCTGCTAGCTGTATGATGTCAATATAACTTAAATTGACATTTTATTTTTTGCGATCTCAAACATAATATGTCTTATTTATCAGAGTATTTTACTGCTACATTGACTCTACGATTTACAGTATGTGATCGTAATTGTCGGGGAATAAGACAATATATGTATATCAAATATCGACGAATTATATAAATATATTGCAATTCTCAAATAAGTAATATATAGTTAAAACAAATCCCTGTGAAAATAAATATCACGTCACCGATTTTCTATATAAATAATAGGCAGAAGAATACGATAAAAAGCTACACTTCCGTAACTGAAAAAGTGTATAATATTTACAAACAAAGAAATTCTTAACACGCTATAAATATAACTTAAAACGTTTTGTAGAACTAAATCTACTGTCGTAAAATCGTCATAACATTATCTGAAAAACGAATTTAAACACACAATCGTTTTCACCGTGGCTTAATGTAATCTTAATACATAATTGTAATAATAACTTTGGATGAAACGTGTGTGTTTTTAAAAAGATTGTATTATTTAACAACTTGATATACTTAGTCATTATTTCCCGTAAATGAACGAATAAAAATGACAAAAGATCTTATCTAAAATGTTTACATAAATTTTATAGTGATGTTTATTATTTTCAACTTAATCTTCTCTGTGCTTTATTTACTAAACAAATATACTGCCTCCTTGGTGTGATAATTTATATAAATAAATGTTACCTCGAAAGCTCTGAAAATGACATCATAGATATAGACGATAAACTTTCATGCTTTTCGAGAAATAATCGTATATTATTTAACTTGTTTGGGAATATTTTACAAATTTGTTTTATCTCATAAATGCCAATCGCTATTTTGCAATCACAGACTCGAATCACCGAATGGACATTGATTCCCCAATTGATCTTTGCTTTCCATCTACCTTATCCATGCCTAAATACAGGACGAGAAGAGAACGATTAGCCAACGTTTCGTTCGTCTACCCTTACCCTCTCTTGAAAAAGAAATTGAGTTTCTGACCTAAAATAGTTCTCGTTAAATATATGTGTTTAAATGCTCTATTTAAAATCCAATTTATCGATAAAAACTGTGGGTAACTCATTTTTATAACCGTAATAAAAAAATCGTCTCTTCAAAATATTACATTGGTTAGTATAATAATGAGGGGTATGATTCAATTTTTTGTAAAACATGTTTCGTCTTGCATGTATGTAATCATGAAACCGTTAGATAAACAAGTAATTATTTTCGAATTATAAAATAAACCATCCAGTTGTATTTGGTACACGTTTCACATAATAACTAGTTACTATTAATTTTCGCAAATAAAATGTAACACGATATTGTTTTTCTTTTTTAGTTTGTAACAGTCGTGTAATATTCTGCACGTTCCCGCCCAATAGTTATTCACTACTACGATTTCCGCATTTCTCTTCTCAAAATATCTACCACCCAACCCGTTGTTGCTTTTACAAAGACACTCAAAAGGGTTCAAATTATTCACGAATAACTACGGTATATCCGCGCCTATCCAAGTAAGTATTTAGGTTTTCAATGGGTAAATATTTACATCACGTAGATATAAGGTTTATAGCTTCAGGCAATTGATTCAAAATGAATAGGCCTCTTATTTATATGCTATATGCGTTAGAAGCTTTTCCTCATTCAAACATATGTGTATTTCGTACCTATTGAGATTTTTTAAAGTTTTATTTATTTTTGCGATGATTCTCCTAAAATGTTTTTCCATATTAAATGAATCGTTTACAATATCAGTTGTACGTAAATATACAAATCTGATCAGCATAACGAATCTTATTGAGAAGGTTTCTTTTTTGAATATTTCACATTTGAATTTTGTGATGGTTTTCCTAAAATATTTTTCACATACAATAAATCATTTTCAATAAAAAATCAGATCTATTTATTTCATTCGTAATAAATAGATCTTATTGTCCTAGAGTTAAAACCTGGAGACCTATGCTATTACTTCTGTTTCAGTCACTGTTTTTTATCGTTATTTTATACCAGTCAATAATATTATTATACGATATCCTCTAACAAAAATAATTCGAAGTAACCACATCTGTTTGACAGAATACATAGCAATATCTTATTTAATATGTTTTTAAAATAATAACACTTTTGTGTGTATTACTTTCGTAGAGGTTTTTAAAAATATATAGGTATAAAACAAGATCGTTTTGTGTAAAGAAATCTTTTGTATTACAAATTCAAAGCACATTTTCAGCTTCAATATAAGCTTATCGAAGATTCTACAAAGATTTCTTGTGAATTTTTCACCGTTCGAGTAACGTAAACTAAAACTGTAAATTGAAATAGAAACAAAAGTTCTATTAAAATATATTGCATAAAAATATACTGATTTATTTGACACGAAATAAAATCAATCATCTTTTCAGCTTTTAATTGAGATATATGAGCGCTCATTTATTCTGTTTGATATTTTTATTGATTTATAAATTTCTTCTAAATCTTTCTTCAGAATAAACAATAATATTTTAATCATTGATTAAGATCACAGCCGGCCACTCCTGCGGGGCAAGCAAATATGAATTGTATTGAGAACGTGTTATCTGTGATAATATATTTGATTCCGCGTATAATTAAAATGATCTATAACCTCATTCCACCTTGTTTGATATGAAATTTTAATCAATTTGTTAGGTATCACTTGGATCCTTCGGGTGCATAGATTTGTTTTTATTTTTAATACTCAGTACCTAATAACGTTGCTTGATTGTTAAGTAAATTATATATTTAATAACTATTACATATATCTGGGAACTAATCAATACAGATGGCAATTACACACGCAAAAAGCGCACACTACTTTACTGACGAATAGTATGTCAATACCATGTCACTCAAAAATCGCACGGCCGTGCAAGTCCGTCCGTACTCTTAGTCCATTTTAACTACCACCCTATTCCTAAAGTAAATCTCATAAATTATACAGAATTCGGAACCCGATTCCTAAATTTCGAAACTGGAAAACGTTTAACATATTCTCGCGTGTATAATTGCCTATTCTATTAATTGTTTGTTTTATAAGGTTCACACAAAGATAGCCTTTATTAAATACTAGTTCAAGACTCGTATACAATGTTTAAAATATCACTTACTTGATACAGCCATAAAGTTATTGAAAGAAAAGTAATTAGATTCAAAAGAAACAAAATTTTTTTTTTAAGTTTCTTGTGAGATTAGTTTTTCTGATAGCTTATTTAAAGTCCGTCAAAAAAGTTTGAGAAGTTTTGTGATCGGAATCGTTTTTCTGTGGTTTCGCACAGTGCTCACTTGACCGTAAATAGAAAACACGTAAATTATTAATTTTACGGTAAAATACAATTTTATTTCAAATGGTTTGGGCATGCGTGAATTGTTATTACGTATTAATTCAATTGTTGATATTTTTGCAAAAATAGAGCGCCATTTGTAAACCGAAATATTTTTTCTCTATTAGGTATGCCACGGATCTTTCATGTTTTATTTTGACCTAATCTATCTAAAATATTTCTATGTCCACAAAAATAATGAACATTTTAAATTAATTATTATTTCGCTGACATAAAAATGTTTGAGACTATAAGGTAATTAATATTCATAGCATATTTAATTCTCTTTATGTATTTTAACGTAACATTTTTTGTATTTCATTTGCTGTTTTATATAATATGTATAATTTTACTTCCTGCAAGATTTATCGATATTAAACATTTTTTTAGTTTTATTGATATTTACCTAAATCTAGATAAAAGCTTGAATGGTTTCGACGTCCATTTATACCCGTTTACCTGACATAAATAAAGTAGTATTTCAATGTGATTTATTTGCACATACACTCAAATGGGCAATGTTGATAACCAGAATGGGTAAAATTAATTCGAGTCGAGATAAGCTATTATACACGTCTATTGAACGAGTTTTTTTTCCCATTTAAATACACTTTTTTTCACATTTAACACAAAGCTTCCGCCGGCATGGTTTTTTTTAAATGTTCCTAAAAACCGTCTCTGTTCATACACGGATGAATCTTGATAATATTCCGTTCCGACAAAACTACCTCATGCATTATGCAAATTTTAATTTTCGTACTAAAACTTTTCAAATTGATATAATTCATTTATAAAATTTTCTATCTGCTATGCAATGAAAGTCTGGACTATAACAAATTATATTTCATCAAAAACTACGCTTTGTTGTGCAGAAGCTTCTGATTAAACTTATGTAATTTGAGTGAGTACATTAACTTTATAAATATTTATACAATATCAATCTTTTATCAATATCTTTTTTTTATGGAATAATATTTAGGTAGAGAGAATATGGTTGTAAAAAATGGTTGAGGGGCAAAATAATAAATATTACATGTAATATAACCACTTTAATGGGATTTTATACTACTTTTAAAACAAGTATTGTATTTCTCTAAAAAAAAATAACGATGTTACTAATCTGCGCCGTTTCCGAGTTGGAGCGGATCAATCAGCCATCCATTAAATAGAACACGAAAAAAACAGTGATCTTTCAATTATTTATACTGACTTAAAAACATGGTTGTTTTATTTGCGTTTGCACTGATTTTAAATTTCTTTTTATAATTCAAGCCTATGAATACTTTTGTTTACAACCAAAAAAGTTAACTTGAGATTTCAAAGTCGACACTGCATTAAATATAAGTAATTGGTTTAATTTGTCGAATATGCCGGTGGCATAATATTTATATAGATATAATTTTCAAGTCCAGAAAAAAAAAATGAGCTTCTTCAATTCAAATAATATTGAAAAAATGTAGACATGGGAGAATACATGTTGTGAAAGATAATCCTTTCTGCCTACAATATAATTTTGCGATCCAACTTGCCTTGCACGATGAGTAAGGGTATCTAGTATTTCCCATCTCAGAAAAAGATTATTATTTAATTCCACACTTTAAATCGGTTGAAAAGATTTTTTAGTTAAGTATTTTTTAAAAAACAGTATTGTTTGCTATTAATCCATGGTAGTAAGACAGTAAATGTGCAAATAAAAGGCGAGGATTACATATAGATAAAGATGGTTGTACAATATTTATGTTACGAACATTTCTTTTTTGTATAGCGTTTCATTTGGCTTCTCTATTTTATATACATGTTATGCTTCAGCTTATTTCCATTTTTTGTATAAATTCTGCTGGTACCATTTTTTTTAAATAAAAATGTGAGACAGTTTTTTTTATTATTTCTCATTTAATTTTATTAATATACTAGTGTATTAATACCCAGCATGCGTTGCAATGCCACTCAAAGAAAGAAAGGGTTTGTGTTTTAATTCTGTTTATTGAACTGATTTTGGATTAGAGGTCTGCACAGGCCGAAATTTCATAGACTTACCCGATTCAAACCCATCATCTTCAGGTCTGGCCCGAACCGAACCCGAGTTTCAATATCACACTTGTTATAACACAATATTTTTGTTTTTCGTCTGGTGCGTACACGAATAAATCAGAAGGTTTTTCCTAGATGTCGCTGTATGTACGTATTTGATTCTTTTTTTCAATTTTAGATTTTTTTTCTTCAGAACCCTTCACGGGTGTGTGCACAACAACTCATCGAAGTTTCATCGAAATCGTATGAATGGTAAAGGAACGCGTAAAGCACAAACAAACATTTATTTTATAAAATATTTCCCGGCATGGTCACAATAAGTCCTTCCTGAAAGTTTCGTCGCGATCGGTCGCGATAGTTTAGGAGCCTATAAGATCCGGACAAACCAACAAACAGACATTCATTTTTATATATATAGATTATATTGTAACTATGTACTCGTAGATATAGATATAGGATAAAGTGGAATTCGATTTTTTGTACCGCATGGTATTTAAATACATTTTTTTAAATTTACCTATTGTTTTCTCAAATGTAGTAATAAAATATCTGGCTACTGACGCGTATGGTAATTTTGTATTATAAACATGATATTTCTGCGCTTGCGAACGTAATATCAAATTTCACAACAACAGGCCGTTAATACTAAGTTTTCAATTTCACTTTGATGTTTTTTTTTAATGAATGAAAGCCGAAAACGAAATACACGAGGGCCTTGTATTTATACTAAATGTTGGCTCCGATTTAATATATTGAAGGTTTATGATATATTGAAAACTTTCTCATTATACATAATAAAACGACGAAACGACGAACCTGTTGAAATTATCAACAAAATGGCATAAGATTCGGAAAATCAATGCTAAACTATAGCCACTTAGCATGTAGTACTTACTTCATTGGTCTCATCTTACCAATCAATTTTGTCTACAATAAACCTTGAAACATAAAATAAGAACGTTTATTGAAATTACTTAAGACCCACAATCAGCTATCTCCCGCGGGAATTTAGTTATAATACTCTTTTTAGACGCTTTCATCACCTATGCGGTATGGTCCTAATATATTGGTACACATGTGCAGGTCCTGTGGAATGACCAAATCTCTCATTATTTTGCGTCTATTATTTAAACTGCTTATTGATCAAATTTTAGTACCCAATGTTATATACGACAAACACTATTATTAGGTAAATATATGATCCCCAGAATCAGAATACTAATGGCAACACAAGTCATATCACAATGTTTTTGGTTGGATATTGTCGGCTTAAAATATCGTATACTTATTATATCATTATATTCACGTAATGTACTTAAGTATTTTGAGTTATCCCGATAGTAATGCACTATGATAATGGAAAAATATAACCTTTTTTTCGTCGATACGGATCACTCAAATTCAATATCTTAGTCTTGCCTTATTAATTCAAACAGTCTTTTTCCAGTATTATATAATTTTATATAAACTAAAAAATTAAAAACATTGACTTTATTTGTTTATGTACTTTTTTAGTTCAACCAAACCAATATTTAGATTATATTATTTTGACTGAAAATCACAACACTATCGTAACATAGAAAACTTGCGGTAGAGAAGCATAGAGATTATATTACTCGGGATGCGAGAAAAACAAACAAAAAGCTCAGGTGTGTAATACCCCCATCTCGCCCCGACACAATTCGATCTGTTGATCTTGTAAATACGTTGGGAATTTATCCTCTCGTGTATCTAGTGACGGCTAGTTAGATAGTTTGTGTTTTCACCCTGGCCGAGCACATATTGTGGCATTTGTATCTGCGGTTTTAAGCCTTTAGAGAGGGCGGAGACCGCTACCTGGCCGAGGTGGATGCTCCTCAGCCTCGGCTGAGGCTCACAGTCATCTATGATTACCCAGTCCCCATCTCATAAACCCCACAGTTGTCGTCGCTGTCAAGAATTGTGAACCCGTAATGTAATAAATGTTCCGGATCACGTGTCAGCGGTCAGCTCAATTTACATTCATCGAAATAAAACCTTTAGTCAAAACAAACAAGATGGGTAATGTGTATTAAAAATGATGTTCTTATAATATTTTATTTCCATTGCTTTAACTTCTAACCACATGAATTATTTATTTTTTATGACTTTTACACTTATGAATGTGAATAATATTATTCGAAGAATTCAATGAACAATTGAATAAAGTACAATAGGCAGCTATCTTTTGTTGCAGTCATTTGCATAATATGCTATGTATTATGTAACTAAAAATATTATACACCAGGTGGCAGTATCAACTGTCAAAATTCGCTCAATACTTACGCTTACACACACACTGTCTGCACATAATGCATAATGAGGCAGCGCAGTGATGCGTAGTACTTTGCAGAATTTTCTATCCGGGATTCGGAATATAGATTCTAATTTTAATCTCTTCAACTCATAACCCAGGATAAGAATACATTTTGTAGCCCCATAGCTAACCTGCGATAGGCAAACATGACATAATTATTACACGATATAATATTATTTTTGGAACTGTATTTTATTAACTTGTTTCATTTACGTAATACAAATTAACGGGTTTTTGCAATCGACAAGCATTTACTTGCACTGCAAAAACACGTTTACAAAAAATGTTTCGCGACAAAGCTGTAAATGAAAACACCATGTTTTTTTTTGTATACGTGACGACTCAATATTCCGCGTGCAGTCTTCGCAATATACATGCCTATAGAATAAAACTCAATTCTCAAAAAATAAAATACTACACATTTGTTTTCCCATGTAGCATCTGTTACGCTATAATGGCGGATATTACGCGTAAAAAGTTTTCAACAGGGATGAACAAACGTTTTTTTACAACTTCGTGTAAGCTGCAGAATCGTTAATTGCTAATCTATTTATATTTGTTCTTTTTTGAAACAATTCACATATTGTGTATATGAATAATATTTGTGTGTAGGGCTATATACGCAATGTACATTTTTAACAATAAAAATTTTCTAATAAATGAAATTGCTAACCATGTCCGCTCCCAACGTGGAGTTTCTCAATAGAAATTGTTTTTACTTGTAGATATAAGAATGGAATTTGTAAAAGACGATAGACATTTGCTTATCACTCCACGCTCCGTTTTCAGAAACAGATAAGGTGTGGGTGGTTACGAATAATAACAACATATATATTGAGACATTTGAAAACAAATAAATCAATCAACGTAGTCAAGTATCTGTTATGGAATTCTAAAGAAAGACCAAGAGCCTACTACTCGGCTATGGTGCGGGATATTTATAACCCAAAAATAGTGGAGTTCTACTTGGTTCATATTTCAATTTTGATTCTTTCTAAGGTGATAGATAAATCCTAGTTAATTAGCGTCAATATCTCATTAATTTTATTAAATCTAGATTCTAGAAAATGACGAGAGGGTAGATGATACCTTGATTCGAAATTATATTATATAAAATAAGTTAACCCAGTAATTGGACTTCTCTCAAATATTCGCTCTGGAAATTATCGATTATATTTCCTTGAATACCTTCGAATATTATTACAATTTCCCAATATTGAAGTGGCGCTTCATAACATCATTATTCATTTCCAATATGTCAGTTCCACAGACTTTGTAGTAATTTGGGTTCGGTACATTTCCCTATGATTTCGTTATTGCTTGCGGTACTCAAAGAAAGGCCAGGATAAAGTAATATTTCAAAATCGTTGTGTACATTTTACATCCTAAGTAGGAGTTGTTTGATACTGAATCTAATATAAAACGTTGTCATAACCATTTATCTAACATTGGTTGGCGTCGTTCCGTGAAATATCAGTATTTCGATTCAACGCTTTGAAAGAGGAACAGTCAGTGGACGTTGGCTGTTGGCCCTTTACAAATTTTACTTTCGTTCATTTTGTTTCACCGCCAACCGCCTGCGGTGGTCCAATCCGCCACTGCATTAAGAAATCACATCGAGGGATGTGAAACTTGTTCACCAATAAAACAAAATAAATATTTGTAAAAAATCACCAACGATAAAAGTAGGTTTCGATAATTAATAACAATGTAAATATACTCTCAATAATACACACTTAAACGGTAATACATTTCAAATAAATCTATGATTTTTATACGATTGTATGATCCAACCGAAATTTAACGCAATTATTATTCGAGTGATTTTTTAAACGTGCCTATTTCCACTTTTTACTTTATAGCATATTCTGATGGATCGCCTCTATACTGTTCGTCTCGCTTTTAAATTAATAAAGTCACCACATATTTTCGCGAGTGTCGGAACAATTTTTCAAAATAGAAATTATCACCATCGAAAAGGCACTAAGTGTCACATACGTGAAATATCAGTATTTTGAGATACTTCTTTTTCATCTTCGTTCTCTACAGGTAGGCATCAAACAACATTGGAAAAAGTACCTACTTCACCGTTTTTTCTTAAAGTATAAAACTAGTCACTCATACAAGAGATCTTTACCTAAAATCCGAACAACAATGCAGTATCTGTAATAATTCAAAAACTGTCTACTTTTGAGAAAAAATTATACAAAATAAGAAACTAAATTGAAAATAATAGCACTGTACCAATTTTGAAGAAGATAGATGCAGCCGTTACTTTGCAAATGCACCAACATCAGCTCCGTGGGGCAGTTGGTAACGTCGTGGGTTACGTTTACGGATGTCTCGGATTCAAGTCCCGGTGCGTATAGTTTCATGGACCAATAGTCCTGTCCTAGCCCTATCCTTCTATCCCAACTCTCTTCGAAAAAAAAGAGGTTAAGCAACTGAGTAACATGCAATTCTCATAAAAAGCTTCTGCTGAGATAGCGATTTCTACGAATTATTAACATCGCATATTTAGCTTTTATTTCAAAATTTTAGCCAAAAAAATTTTACCTTTGGAGGTAATTATTTTCCAACAGATGAGAATTGTTTGTTCTTCCATGTTTCAACACGAAACGACCATTATTAACAAAGAAAAAAGTATTTCATCTAAAGTCCTCATTTTGTGGTTTGAATGATTGGCGATCGAATAGTCGTCCTTCAATTCAATTTGAAGCGGCAGCCTCATTTTTCTCAAGTAATAAATTAACATGCCTGCTATGTATCAGCGATAGATAAAACCACATAATTTGTCACATGCATGAAATTTATTACTCAGCATGTGATAATGACTAAAAAATTAATATAATTCTAATATAAATGACCTAATTGTTCGCAGTATACTGTCTATTCACACTGTATTTTTTAAATATTTTAGCTACGTAAGTTATTATTACATTTACTTACAAACGTCAGTTTTCACATAATAATGGTTTGTGGTCAATTGAATAACGCGCTTATTGTCAGTTTCCTATCATGCGTAAAAAAAACGAACACTCATTATAACGACTGTGACTGAGTGTGCAAGATGTTCAATTAAATTTGTGTATTTTTTCGTGTTTTCTGTTGTTATTAAAACCTTTGGTTCTTTAATTAAAGTTATAAATTGTGACATCTTATTCTAACAGTTATTTTAGTGATTTGTATTAATGTGCATAATATATACACATAAAGTGTCTTTTAAAGGTGCTCATATTACTAAAACTATCCAGGTTAGTTATCTTGTCATTTTAAGGTAATAAAATTATCATATATTATACTCACTTTGGTCTCATTTGATTTCTCTGCAAAATCAATTTAATCTTTCTTTTGAATGTATAAACGACAAATGTTATTATCATAAAAATATGTTGATCTTCGATTTTTATGAGAATTATTTACTGCCAGCAATTTCACTCAATAATTCAATAGCATATTATTTTATATGATTCACTGATAGGAAGCTGCTAACATGATTCATAATGTTGGCTTCTACTTTTTAATGCGATAGATTCGTAGGTCGTCAACCCTGTCGCAAACATGGTTGGTTAAACCTTAGTCCGTTTGATTTGCCGGCTCGCTTCGCTCCTCTTCAATTATATTTTCGAAGGATAGCCTTTGCGAAGCTCGTTTTGGTTCATCAAAATAATAAATAATATGAAAAGTTTCCTGCAACATGATTATTATTCAATGGAGGCTACTAAGCGACTCGTATTGCGATGCGAAATGTTGAATAGTCTGCTTATTAATAATCAAGCTAAATATTATCATTCTCTTATATATATATATATATATATTTATTAAAAAGAAACAGTTGATTCAGAGTTTTTTTGACTGATAAATAATATTAAACATATAATCTCAACCGTATGTTATATCCATTTACTTGAATTCCAACGTTTATGTAAAACAAATTTGTAATACTGTTAGAATTTACTTTGTTTTCCAAATACACACGCTGTATTAAAAATAAAAACAAATTATAGAGTAAACAAAATTATTACTTTTAACGATATCAAATTTCCCGTTCAATAGAAATACTTTTGCTAAAATACGAAACCTGTGTTATCAGTAAAATGTTAAAATTAAATTTCTATCTACAAACAACTCTTTTAGCAGGATTTGCACAACACCTTGATTTAATAATCATACAAAGAAATTTGATTAAAGCGCACGAAGCCACTAGACGGTTTCATTTATTTACTCAAACATGCTGTTTATTTGTCATATTTAATGATGATAAAGCTCACAAATGATTGCGCTGTCACTATATAAAATATAAAAGTTCCTACCATCTTGAAAGATTACCACAATATCTCTTAAACGCTCCCATTATTCCATTGTTTTTCTCTGAAAACAAAACTTAGACCAAAGAATCATTTGTTACTTGTCACACCTTTTATGCGCCATCTTCTCGAACATCATCTTCAAATTTTATTTTGTTGAAATGCCTTATTACAGCTAAGACATAAATAAGTTTTTTTTTGTACAAATTTTACCTATAAGAGGAAGATCAGAGAAAGGAAATAATAAATCATTTCTGCTGCAGTAGAAAATTCTTTATTACATTTATACGCATTATTTGCTTTTGTTCCTCGGAATTAGTTTATTTTTCGTCAGTTTTATTATATTAAAGAAATTTTTCGTATAAACTATTTTGTATATAATTAAACCGTTCTTAATGCATTGTTCTTAGTCTCATTTCTGTAAGGTGTTAGTTAGAATGCTTTGATTATACTTTGTTAAACAAAAATTTTCACGTGATAGTATTTTTATAACTCATCATTACGTATACTGAAACAACCATAAAACTCGTTGATTGTTAAGAGTATTTATGAAATATCTACTGCACCATAATATGAATCCTATAATATTATCTGTCATAAATCAAAGGATTTATCCGTGTATTTTTGTTTTAGTTCTGCATTAAAATACTATCTTTAAATTTTTTTAAAATACCGTCTTTGTACAGCTTTTTTAATAGAACATAAAGTAAAGTTTCATTCTGAAAGTCGTTCAAAATTCTACAATAGTAAAGATTAATGAATAGTGTAAAAATAGCAATTTCTTTATTTCTACAAGGATTATCTGTTATTATTGTTGAGATTATGATATATTTTAATATAAATTATATAATGTATAATCGATGGTGTTTTGGCCAAATATTATATAGTGAGTTGCATTATGAATCTTTGAAATACACTTCTGTAAATTCTCATGTTTTCAGATATGGGAATATGCGTAGGGAGTGTCAATATACATCAAGTCTCCAGGACAGAATTTTTAAACCTAAAATCAATGTAAAATGATGTTTCCCTTCCAAAAAGTTGTCAATTTACTTTTCTAATTTTCATCATTTAGCCGAGACCTGGTCAGTCGTCTTTAAAATGAGATCCAATCATTAACTCATTTTCGTATTTTTTGAAGGTTACATCAATTAGCCATAACACAGTCGATATATAATATAAATCTTATATAAACAGCCCTGTAATGATTTTGTTTTTATCAGTTGATAATACTCGTAATAAGTGAAACCGGTCCAGACCATTATACACATGTGGGAGTAGTACAAACAAATTTTGGTAATACATTATAATAGTTTTTTTGATGATATTATGCCGAATAAGTGATCAAAAGTATTTAATAATTCTTGTTGATGTAATTACATTGATATTTAATACCCTCCTATGGTGGCGTTGTTGTGCTCGAGTAAATGCCAACTCAATCAATAAATAATATGTATTTTGTGTATATTTAATTGACTTGATAACCATGTCGAAAAGTTCAGCAACCGCGTATTATTTTATATCTGCCATTGGAATATGAATATTACAGGAAACGCTTTTTTTATTGCAGATTCTTAGAAAGCAGAAATTGAAACTCACGATGTGATAATCATCATCCATTGTTGTAGAATTGTAGATTGGAAATGCTAATCCATAATATTTCTCCCAACATTTCGAACAGCAGAAATAAAAATGCGAATAAACATTACACAATACATTAATTATATCAAACTTTCGCATTCACTTTTAGCTTAACTTCAGAGATTCTGTCATAAAACACTAATTATAATTTAAGAACATTGTTATGGAATAAGAATTTATTTCATTGCTACTTAAATATATAAAACAACATATATGATGGTTAACCCTTTGTAAAGTGGAGATATAACATGGGGTGGGGAACTTTTTCATTTCAAAAGGTCACATTAATTTATTTGTATTTTTTTAAAACCTCATTCAAGAAACTTCAATAAATTATTATTAAAAATTTATTTACTTTATTTTTTAAAAACAAAATAAAGAAATGAAAATTTATTATTCAGTCAAAAGATCACATTGAAGACATAGAGAGTCACAGGTTCCTCACCCTAATATAGAATATTGGTAATAATTTATAATAAATGTACACATTTCAAATTGAAAAATCACTACAAATATTTTTAATCCATATATTCGATCACAGGTTGAATTATTTTTTTAATGATTTTCATTCACAGCTGACATCCAAAATTGATTCAAAAGACTGCATTAAAATATTGGTCTAACAGTGCCTTAAATCTACACTTTAGAATTTGTTTATAATACTTATAAATCTGGTACGCATATTATCCCATTGAGGGCATGATCATTATTACATCTAAATTCTAAATCATGATGTCCAGGATTAGTGGCTTCACCGCTGACCACAAATACATTCCAGAGTTACTATGAGAAAATATGAGTGCTTCGACCACATTACGATATTCAGTCAATTTGGTGGCAATAGCCCTGTGTGTTTTGGCATGTATTTATTGGTATTTTGTAAGCAGCGACCTCGTCAAGGTAAACCTGCGGCAACATTTAAAAGCCCGGGGCATTATTATGCCAGTGCGACCGCACAAACTATAATTCGCGAAGATTGAGTAGACACTCAGTAAATATGATATATTTTAAATTTTCTTTGGGCAAGAGTATATAATATCTTTTTGATGTCTTGTGTGCAGACACCGCAGAACAACGAGGCTTTAGTAGCCTTTGTGGGACGCAATTTAATTTCATTAAATTTATAAGAGGCACTTGACCATACACAAAATATTAATACAATTATCACTAACTTTTTAATTGTATCAACTACCGGACATTGCAAACCGTACTAGAATTACTTCCGTTCTGATTACGCTAACGATCTGGATTCAGGCATTAAACATAGGCTTCGAAACGGATAAAAGCTTTTACGGCGAAGACAATCTCTACCCACGGTACTTAATCGGCTTTTAAATAAAACGATTTATGCGTGGGTATTTAATCTGTAAGCACTATTACGGAAAACATAATTCAAAGATTTTTTTGAAAAAATTGTGTAGCGAATAATTGAAATATTATAAAAAGCATTTCTTAATTACAATATGTAGTTTTCTTTTTGTATCTGTCTATTTTTCTAGCCGTAACGCAGCACACACACACACACACTGTGACAGCGCGTGCACAGGAAGTAAGAGAATGTGTGTGAGCGTGTAAATTTTTAACGAACAACACACACAAACTCTCTCCCTGTCTGCGCATCGTTCGCATCAAGCGTATTGGGGGACACTGTCACCGTCCTGTTTGATAATAATTGTATCACAATTCTTTTTTCTTCTTTCGAAGTATACAAAATCATGAAATATATTAATTATTTGGTCACTTTTAAGGTGTCAACAGTCAATTCATGGTGGAAAGGCATTATATTTTAAAAATACAACACAATTCTTTTGTACAACTTTTATAATGATCAGGGCCGGTTTCGCTCATCACGAGCATTATAGCATTGTTATAATTTTATCTTTCTATTCCTAAGCTTTTAATAATTCTAATCCCTTTCAATGATATTTATTGGGAATGAAGTTTATTGGGACTGTGGACGTCAAATAAAATCTTAGTATTTCTACTGTCACGAAAGCGTCGATATAATAATATTGTCTTATAGTAATAACACAACTTTCGCGAATTGTATAACAGTAACACTCCAATATTATACCTGCTTTGAGTACAACAATCCTCAGACGGAATTAGTCAAGGCAGGTGAATTGAATGACTTAACCCTTTATACAGATTACACTATGTATTTGAAATTTATGATTTTTTAATTGGAAACGAAATATTATTTTATCATGTATTTATTAAAATTTATACTGAATTGAATTTGGAACTATGTGGAATATATGTAATTAGTCCCAGTGGTCGGCAACTCAGGGTAAGCATATTATTTAACGTGCCTGTCACTAACATAAACGTTTTATTATTTTGGAACCTCGTAGTTACGAGTTCGTAACGCATATTATTTTTTTTCAAATACGTACAGCCTTGTGAAAAATTTTCAGCGGCAGTTTTTTTTATAAAGGAAGGCGGTTTTGTTTTTTAATTTTCTATATTCAAGCTGTATCGCTGTACTGTTCAACAAGAGCAACCTGTTCAACATTGTCATAAGAAAAACCATTCAGGGTGGCCGTATTAGTGGAAAAAATCCGATAACCGCTTTAATCGATATCAGATACTATTTTTTAACCATATCTGGTCTTGGTATGGAGCATGTAGACTTGTCAAGGATCATATCACCAAAACTGGTTTTATGAGAATTGTTTGTTTGACGCTAAACCTCTTTTTGGAGACGGTAAGGAAAGAAGGTTCGAGTTAAGGAAGGATTAGTATTCAGTTAGTCGCTCTCTATCTAGGCCGAGATATAAAATAATCACAAAAATTCATGTATATTTATACAAATCCATGAATCGATTGAAAGATCAATGTATGAATGTATAGTGTGTGCATTCCGTGACCCCATAGCCGAGAGGACGAAAACCCAGCTGGGTTTTTTAATTGAACTTTTAGCGGGTGTATATGGAGTTAACAGTAGGGAATCATTTCGTTACAAAACGTAGTTACAAAATTCAGACGTCAGTGATATTATTATTGTGTCACTTCATCCTTTTTATTCAATTAATTGATTTGGCATACTACGATATTTTTTAAATACTGACGTTTTTTATTTGTATTTTCATAATAAAAAGTGTGTTTACAATTGCAACGATAAACTTTAATGTAGTACTAATAAACTGTTTTCGTTGTACGTAATTTCTCAATTATTTATGTCATTCATTCATTTTGGTTTTAAATTATTGAGAGAAAAAACATAAATAAAATCATACCCATAAGATAACAAATAAAATGTTGTTTTTATTTATTTATATATGCCAATTTGGTTTGGTTTATCATTAATTAAAATTAGTATTTTTAAATATGTTATTTAAAAATTAACAACGTCTTCTATAAACACATTACATTATAATATCTATCAATACATTCCTCCATACTAATGTAAGCATTAATTTAACGAATCTTACTTTATATATACTATTTATGCGTTATTAATTCAAAATTTATAATACCCATAAAAAGAAAAATCATCTGCTTTTTTTCTCTATAGAAAATAGTTTTTAATCGATCGCTTCCATCTTGATCAAATTGAAAATAAACAAATTCATTATTGAATCAGTTCAATAACGTGAATACGTATCTTTAAATTTTCTCTTTACTGTTAACATCAATTTCCATAAAAATTTACGATAATGGTGATCGTTCATAAACAATACAACGGAGTAGCAATAATTAATAATAAATTACAAACGTCTTAACATTACACAGATACGTTAATTTTAATCATAGTCGTTTTTATAGTAGAAAATATAGCATTTTATTTCCACACTTGGTTACGCTCTGTCAATCGAGCGTGTTGTGTTACAGAGAAATCTCGATTCACACTCCATTTGATTTTAGTCAAAATAATAAAATTTATGATTTGTGTACATAAATTCGATGTTCACTCAAAATGGTAATACTCATTAACTTATTTTATTGGGTCAGTGTCTCTCAACAGAAATAGTAAACACATCATTTTGAAAAAATCCCATGTATAATTAGCCACAAGAGAAAACGTAAAATAGTTAGACTTACTTTCTTCTTTCAAATGTTATAAATTATTTTTCGTATTGCGTAAAACGTGACATAATTCCTTAAATGGCTTTTAAACCCACAAACTTTGATAAATATTGCATGTTTTAATTCAGGGAACTAATGGTTATTATTATATGATAAAATATATATACCATCCTGCTTCCTAGCTGTATTTTACTGTATAATACTAGATTTTAGATTACGCTGTCAAGAGTTCTAGAAGAATGCCTGATTGATATTGTTCATAACTTGGTTTTTAAACGATTAAATGATTTGTATCCAAATTGTTAAATTGATTTGTATGGCCCACAGGTCTTTAATCCTTTCCCACCACCTTTTCCGATCCTAAGAACGGCGCGTTGAGAGAGCAGTTATTATAACTGACTAGGTACTATTAGTTTATTCCGAATCCGAACACTGTTTTTTTATTCTTAGCTCTTTTGGAAAGTTGAAGTACTCTTTAAAAGAAATCTGTTAAATGCTCCGTATTCTGCACATTTTAAGTGGTTACGAAAACGTATATTGATTTTACTATTTTTGGCATTATTTTTCAATACACATGTCCAACAATATAATACTTATTTAAGTATTTGATTATAAAATACGGCTCTATTACAATTCCAACTATGTTTCATTCAAGTTCAAAAGTTTGTCAATAGCATCGAATTCGTTCAAAACCGCTTAACAAACTCAAGGCTATGGGAAAAGCATCAAACCATGAAACAGGAGTGTACTTTTCATACATGAAAGCACCTTATTTCGGTGGGAAATTTTAATCGGTAGTATTTTCTTCATATCCGCTTTAAAATTAATGTCGTAATAGAATTTTAAGGCATTCTACATCAATCATTCGTGACGGTTTATTTCGTATTAGTGGTATATTTATTTATAAAATAAGCACTAAATATACATCATTGTATACATATATTTCTATTGAATAAGTTATCGATCATCGCGATTTAAATGATTGACATGTTTAACAAAAATACATTTTTTTCAAAATTTGACATTGTTTTGGTGTAGATTTAGTCCTTGGTAGCCTGACATCTTAAATATGATGTATTTTATGTCAATTTTATGCGCCAATAGTTGGCCAGTTACTGGCACTGATAGAAAACTGTAATAATTAATCTTAGATAAAGTCCACTTTCTGAAAAAAAACTATTTCTATTTCTTTAATATTATTATCTTATGTTTGTCTCTTTAAAGAATCACATTTATACCATAAAAATGTAGAAATGATCAATGACAAATATAGGTTAAATGGAAAATATTAATAATAATTTGAACTGCATTCAAATGCATTGAAAAACGATGACAATTTAAAAGTCTTGCTCGTTACATAATTATTTTTTAAGGTTTATTCTGTTGTTGAACATTATTATGTTCACCCCTACTATTGAATTGATATATACGTTCTTGAACTTTATAGTATTATTCAACCATTCACTACACTGGATCAATAAACTTCTAGATATATGTAAACATAACGGTAAAGAAATATTTATATGTTGGCATACAACAGGATATTGGGATAGAGTCAATTTCCCGAAGGTTTTTCGACCTCGATACAAGCATCAACCGGTCACATATTCTTTTTATCGCTCGTTAAAACAGTACGGACTAACCAATAATATGACACTCAAGGAATTTCATTTATTTCCTGCCGCCCTGACTCCCACTCAGTCCATTTCACTGGCATATAAAATAACAATATCATACAAACTTCACTGGGTGTGTCGAGAAAAATTGACTTATTTATCTATCTATTTACATTTGGAATGTTTCAATTTGGAATATAGCCTATAAATTAAAGTACGACAAAATATATGTTTAGCATTTAACGTATATTTTACCATATATGATAGAATATATGGACTTCTTATAGTGTTCCGCAAAATGTTTAACGATAACCGTTCGAAAGTTAATTGTTTAACCTCTCTATCAGAGAGTAATTATGGAAAAATATTTAAAGAAAAGACTTGTAATCATTCCTTCTACTTATCGATTTTAGAATCGGATTGGGTGAATGGGAATGTATATACATATTAAAGATCTGAAACATTACCATTCCCAAGCGAAACAATAAATATTTCTAAAGAATTAACTGACAAGAACTATTCTTATTAGCTAGAATAAGCTACGAGGAAGTTGACTTCTGTATTTTAAACAGTAGCCAGCACGATTTGAAAGTACATATGTTATAGTCTTACTAAATTATAAATAATGTATTTGGTATAAAAATTTCAATGTCTGATTGAAATATTTGACTAGGTATATCAACTTAATTAACAATAAGCTTTTGAATGTATAATGAATACTTAAATCGTAATTGCGCTTGCTTAATAAATTGTGTGTCATAATTTACAATGTCTTATTAATAATGGAAAATGGATGCAGTTCAAACGTTTTTATATTACGTAAGCGTTCTCCTTCGTTTAGCATGATATTGTCTAAAATTATAGTTAGTATAACTAGTTTTATTTATTTAATAATAGGTACCATTGATTTTTGAAATAATTTTATTTCAATTCTACTTGTGAAACAATCAAATAACGCCCTTTAAAAATTGAGAGAACATTTTTACAAACTGCCGATACTTGGGAATAATTTATATTCAGAGGCTGACTTGAGTTTCTTGCTAGATGCGTTGGAATAAATACCAATGAATTAAGTATCACCGTCAAACAAAACACATCTGTGTGATTTGATATATAGTTTACTCAATTTTTAACTTTCTTTCATAACGTATTTACAGTATTCATTTATAGTAGAGTTTTGACTCCATTCAGTTTCACGTTGTTAATTAATTTTAGCTTATCGGTGTTGTGTTGAATATTTTATATTTAAAGATATAATTATTAAATTCTTTATTTGACTAATGTTCAATAGCGTACTAGCAATACCATTAAAAGTATATTTTAATACGATAATAATTATAGCCGTGCACAAATATCAATCCAAAGTTTATTTACACCAATAATTATAAATTACGTATTATAAGTGTATATAAATTTATTGAATATCAATCGATCACTTTTTGAAAACTTAACTCTGGAGGAATGTTTGAAAGATGACTAAACTTCCCCGGTTTTTTTTTGTATAAATCTGCTTACTGAATTCACTGTTAGAAATTGATCGATGAAGGCGTTTCGTAACTTTTTTATATTAAAAATTAATGGGCATTTCGAATACATCATTAAACGCATATCAAATTATTAAAAAAAAAACACAATGGAGTATATTAAAGTTACATCATTTTGAATGACACACAAATCAGAACGTTCATTTTGTGTTGTCATTCGTAAAAAATTATTAACTACATACCTGCTATAGAAAGATGAAGAAAAAATTAAGTTTCTTTTTGAAGTTGTCCATAAATTAATGTTGTAAATAAGTAATGGAATGTATTCATAATATATATTTATATATTTCGTGAATTTTTAAAAGGCTTCACACATTATGTATGAAATGCCACATATGTTGATATCTATTATTGTATAAATAGTTCCGTTATTCATAAATATATATATATATATATATAAGGTAACTACGCACTAACCAACAGTTAGTTACCTGTCAGAATTCTTGCTATAGCAGATGTACTATTGTTGCAGTACATAATTTAAATGCTTTTCAATCTAAATCATCTTTTCACAGCAGTGTAAAAACGGTTATTTAACGTCAATTTAATTTATTAATTATTATATAACCAATAATATTTAATATATTAAATTATTAATGACATTATATTACAGACATTCGATATAAATATGATCGAAAAAATTCATTTTCTTCGAATCTTTCAAAATCTATATGGGTGATATGATATATTAAAGTACATTGTACACTATTCAAATTTCTTACAGGATTTCAAGTTTAATTTTGTTGATAATAATACTTAGATATGATATCATAATAATTATGCTGAAGTGTAACGCTTCGATAATTAAGGTGTTAGACAAACCCGCGTAATTAAACCTACGTTTTGTGATATATAATATTTGAAGTCAGCATTATAATTACCATCATAACAGCTAAACGAGGGCGAAAACGTCTCTGTTTTCTTTACATTATGCGTTTATCTTTCGCGTGCCTTTGAAAATCCTTCCAGGGCAAACGGCATTTATGGCGAATTGAATAACTTTAATTTAAAATCTGAGAATGCGAGCTCATTACTTTTGTGCAAACACTTTTGTGATCTCAATACCACTGTGCCTTTGCCCATTCATTTCTTCAGAGCTGAATGCCTTTGCACGCTGTCGGCGGTATACTATTAATATTATCCTGAGAAGATTAATTTATTTTGTACTTGTTTAAAAGAGCGCTCATATCTGCCAGCGGAATGCAATGCAGTAGGTTGTTCCCTACAGTAAAAATTCGATAGAATTCAATCGCTGGTATGAAATTGACAGCTATCTGTATGCATTTGATTCATACGGTTACATTCTTATTGATGCGCTTCTTAATGAAGTTTTCCCTAGTATGTTTTACCTCCAAAACAATACGAACAATTACCACACCCTAGTGAAAACGCTGCCGTTGGACGTCCGTAGAAAATATTAACTCCAAATCACGGCTCAATCAGTGTAGTCCAGTGATATAATTTCAAGAATTATGTCACATAATATTTTAAATGTTAAAATCAAAAACACTTGTTTTATTTTTAATCTATCAAATGTGTTACACATTATAAACACTTAACACTTGGTAATACATTCAAATGGGTACCACCAAACTATTCCAGGGGTAGCTTACATAGAGCTTATGAAACGCACAAACATGTTATTATAAATAATCATACTTTGTTATTATTCTAAGAATTCTATCAATTCGTTAAAATTCTTTATCAATTTCTTATTGTTTGAAAACTAACATTATAATAAATTGATTGATTATTGTTGTATCCTATTTTTAAACACTGATGACCTGATCAAATCGTTTGCTATCCGGCCGTTTAGATATTTGAAAGCTGTGAATTTTATTTAATCAATAAGTCTATTTACACAGCACATTTCTACAGCACATACTATTACAATTAAAATTATTACAAATACAAACAAAAAACAATAATATTTCGCCTACGCGAAAGGCAACATCCTGCCAGGAAGTGGCCTTTTAAAATAATTATTATGTGTTTATTTTGTATGAGGAAGTCACATCTCCGTGCTCCTTTTTTAGAGAAATGATTAGCGATTACTGATTACAGCCCTTTTTCAGTTGGCAACGCTATACAAAAATAATTCTTATAAGCCCCATGCTCCAAAACCAACAGTGCACAATCATGCTTCATGAATGATTTTTAATTTATAACATCAACTATGGAGTAACAGTTTGTTTTTCATAAATTCATTACGAAAGTCGTTTTTTGTTTCATATAATTTTATGAAAAAAAATGTGAAAATAATGTTATGATGTTTATTTGATACTGATGATTGATCATTAATAAACGACTCGTGGTATGAATATGGCATTGAAAAGTGGGTATTTTATCTAAGCGCAACGAGAAATAGTGTACACTCAATGTGCAATTACTACAAATTATTTTACGACTATTCATTATAATTATATGCAGGTGATTATGCAGCAAAAATATTTTAATACTGTTGGAAACAAGTAATACCGACTTCAGTCAAGAAGCGTGTCCAAAAAATCGGTTGATACGATAACTGTGTTTAAGACAATAGAATCTGTACATAGTACAATACGTAGGTACTAAATAATCAGTATTAAAAAGGCACTAAAATGACGTTCAAAATGTTTTGAAGGTACTGGATGTTATTGGACATTTACATAATTTTCCGACTGAGAAAATTTCGTTTTAGCAGTGAAAATACTACTTTTGACATCTCGTTTATTAATACCCATGTAGGTATATTTGTCAGACTATAAATTAACGTGTCATGTGTATGTAGTTTTAAACCAAAAAGTGAAAACGAAACTAATAAATTCATAATGTGTGATTAGATAATAGAGAATCTGCCTGTTCGATTGAGTAATGTTTGGGGCGCGGAGCAGTAGGAAAGTGATCTTGGGCGGTTCGCAAACCGGTTGCCGAAGTTGCTTGCGATTTGCGATGCGGACACTAGGCTATTGAGAGTGAAACGATAACCATTAGCCGAAGTTGGTGGCCGGTCCAGCATTCAGCAACCCATTTTGGCGCCCAACCTGCCAGACGCAAGTTGCGTCATCTCACTTCATTACTCGTGTAACTATGTACGCGATTATTCTTATTTACAATTATTATTGAGACATTCTCTCCGCAATCAAGAGAACAGGTGAATTTGTCGATGTTCGTATGGAATAAATGCATACCACTTTATTATTAGTCGTCCAAATGGCTTCAAGAATTTCAAAACATACTAAAACAATGTTTCTTCTCGATTATGAATATTATAATTTAAAAAGTATGCTCTAAATAATTACAAATCACCTTAAAATGATGCAGCCCAGTGAAGTTGAAATCTTTTCCGAGTATTAAACCTTCTTACGTAGTTTAAAAACTCACCGATTATTGAAAAATATCTGACTGATATTTAGTACATTGCGATGAATAGGTAAATAATATTATTTCAATATTCATACCGTCATAAAATTATATTGATGGATAAGAATAATGATTGGATAAAAAAAATTTCATTCAATATATAAATTAATATATATATTTTTTAATTTGATTTGGAATCTGAAGATTTCTGATAACTTTGTTTAAAGTGCTATAATTATGACTCCGATTCCACAGTTCTGCTCCTCACTAAATTATGAAATGTTAACAATGAAAAATATAATCTAAATTTAAATCATGGAGCTGCAATCGACATACCTACAAAAATTAACGTTTGCTTTTGCAACACACTGTTATTTGCCCACAAATTTCGTTCGATCTATGATTATAACTTTCACACATTCAGCATAGGCCCTATAAGTTTAGTTTTTTTATCGAAGGTTATGTGTTCCATGGCCTAATAATCAAAGTAAATTATGTTTTGTAATCTTTTCGTTGTGAATATATTTATTACTTTTTTTTAATATTAAATATGTCTTAACAACCGCTTTATATAACAATAAATCTGATAACATTTTAAACTAATGGTAGAAATTAAACTGTTATTGTATGAAACAAGAAAAGATTGTTTTAAATTACTGGAATCTAGATGTTACATTAACATTGTTATTTATAATATCCCCAAACATAATACATACCAAATATTTCGTTGGTATTTTGGTTGAAATACCATTCCAATTGAATATCAACACGTGCCAATCCATGATCCTTTTCAGCATTTGCATTTTGATAGACAAATCATTACCACCTTCAACATAACAGCGCTGTTAAAATATGTTGTCATGTTTATTCAGTAATATTTAAAAACTTGTTTATATACTAGCTGTTTAAAATATTTCACAAACAAATCATGTTGAAATTAAATTCGACATACATATTTTTACAAAACGCAAAGATCTTCATAATCTCTATATCAGAGTTTGCCACATCAAACCTCGTTCTTAATTTAAACAACAATTTCATACTGCAATACACAATCTGTATTTAAAAATAATTATAAAAATGTTGACTGTCGGGGAATATTTTGTTACACCAATCAACAACAATTTTCACTATATCTCATGCAGCTATTGTTAATAATAATGCATCCATTCGAATATATTCTTTATCAATATCCTAATAATATTTTATGATAGTATTATCCTATGTATATTTTACAAAATGACCATTTACTTCAAACTTTGCATGAAAAAAGTGGTTGGCTTTACGTTATTCTTGTGTGTGTTTTACGGTTTCATAATATGATAACGAGAATTAATGTCAACTATGTATTACATTTTTATTTCATTTCCTCTCATAGTCTTTCAAAAAATGTTGTATTATACTATCGGAGTGGTTTTTAATATGTCAATTAATTAAGCCATCACGTGAAATCAGTTATTTCAAATTACTGAAATCACTGTAAATTTACATTCGTCTTCGAAAATCACGCACAGCTTGTTTGGAGTTTCACTTTATTGAAAACATGATACTTGAAAAAATTGATAACATAATGAACGGTCAAGTTAAAACGTTCGTGAGCGTTTCGCTCTCATTATTTCACATTTATTATTAATTTCAAAACGCAAACGCCAAGACTTTGGACACGCCTTGTCTTTGATCAACTTACGAAATTTAAATAATACAAAATGTGTATGATAGATACTTGCTGCCATAAAATTTACTCGAGAGAACTGTAGTAAGGGCGTTTGTAAAATTCTTTATTATTTTTATTTTGTATTGAGTTACCTCGTTTTCATTACCTTTTAAAACCTGACGTATGAAAAGTGTTATTTCTGTTGCTAAAATTATTTCAAATAATGATTATAATTTATTGTTTTATATAGATGGCCTCTGTGGTCTAGTGGGAAGAGCTGCACCCTAGCGATCAGATGGTTCTGGTTTCAAGTTCCAGTAACTTCAATATCAAATTTTTTTTTTTTTAATAAAACACAATTTTTTCATTTGTACTATTTCCACATATTTATAATGATCAGGACCGGTTTCGCTCATCGCGAGCATTATCAACTGATGATAATGATCCTGATCATTATAAATATGTGGAAGTAGTACAAATGAATTGCGTTTTATTTTTTAAAATATAATGTCTTTCCACCAAGAATTGACAGTTCACACCTTAAAAGTGATTATATTTTTTCATTCTTTTATTTAAGATTTTGGGCATATGTGGTTATGTCTTTTCTCGTCAAGTTGATCTCGATTGACTTAAAAATCTCTTCGAGTTGCCAAATATTTTCTTATCACGCTAAATTTATATCAATGAAACAACTCTTCAATATATTTATGAAAAAAAATATTTTCAATGAATTCATTTTGACAGTTATTTCGTGTAATTTCGTAACGACGAAATGTGAAACCCGAGTCGTTTGTGACGAAACACATAAAAATCTACCAAATTTAATATTAATATTCCACCAAACACCCTCAGTCGACAACATAAATTAATTCATTTTGAATTTAAAATTGAACTCGTTCACCATTTGAAAATCTTACACTATTATTTTCTGAAGATAATCTCAGTCTGATAATTCTTGATTAACGATTAGTAATTAACTCAAAATAGTCTCAAAGATATCCATTTTAATAGGTAGGGTCACTTCGCCAGTGGTCGGCCAGTTAAGCAACAGGTGTACTTCCAAAAGGGATTTTGAGAATGATTTTATCAATGAATGATAGATATATATTTTTTTCACTGTTATTCCATTAAACAGGGATTAAGTAATGTAACCAACTAAAAATAAAATAGTTAATATTGTACCAAGCATCAAATAATAAAATATCACAAAAAATGCCAATTCTCCCAGTGGTCGACCTTTCGTTCCCCAGTGTTGGGCCATCACTATGAAACTTCATAAATATCGCGAACGAATTTACTGAGATTAGACAGAACAATAAAAAACATAATGATGCAAAGCAATAGAGTATAAAGTATATTTTGTTAGCGATCCTCATACAACATGAATTTGTCGAAACTTGCGAAGTAAAAATGTGCTTTTTTTTAATTGCTTATTGCATCATATAGGCCTGTAAAGTGCAGATATACATTAGCAAGTGGCAAGACTACCTACACGAATTTAAAAAAATCTGTTTTTTTTAAATGTATCCACTATTATTTAAGTTTTAAGCACAAAAGGCCGACCACTGGCGACGGCTGACTTTAGGAACACTCGCCCTATCTATATATATATATATATATATTCCATGTCCGCTCCCAATTTGGAGCATATGGTCTCCTAATGGAAGTATCTTGACAGAATTTTTTCTACGTAAACTGCTTGTCACTCAGTTGCTCAACCTAACTTTTCTTTTTCGAAGAGAGTAGGGATAGAAGGATAGGGCTATGACAGGACTAGTGGTTAGCTAATCGCTCTCGTTACGCCCCGTGAGGATGGGATTGGTGGGAGGGAGGACTCAGACTACGAACAGAAATCCATAAATCGATTGAAAGATCAATCTATAAAAACCGTCCGCACCGGGAATTGAACCCGAGACATCCGTAACCGTAGCCAGCGACGAAACCAACTGCGCCACGGACGATATATACATATTGAAATCAATTTTCAGAAAATCCTTAGATTATAACATATAGTATATCGCAAATAATATTTATAAATACATAATTCTGAATGTATTAAAATTATTTAAATACTTACTCTTCTTACGTTGTAGAAGTGTGTGTACATTCATACATAATATCAGTCACGCACCGAATATTTTTCTCGCCGTTTTTTGATTATTTATCTTTATAAAATCGCGTGAACTGTTTAATATGGATCTGGTGAAGGCCAATATATTCATTAACTCTTTAATAAATATTCAACGAATTCCAATGTTATTAATATTATCTAATTATTCTCTCACAATTCATAAACATCGTAAAGGGCACATCTGTGTTTATTTCCTAACTATTCTTCGCTGGTGATCATCTGAATATTAATCAGTAAAAGGGATATACCTAAATCGATATATAAATATTAACATATTGTTTTTCACACAGTTTATTTTGTTTAATGTTTTTAATTTAATTTCGGGTAACATTATCGAAAATCTTGCGACCTTCTCTACTACTAGGCTACAATAATTATTTAAAGAGTTTCGTTTTACAGAAAGGAACTAAATTACAGCTTGAGGTGGTAAATAAAAGGTATATTAAATGATCACATCTGTATGTCTTAAAAACTTGATAAAATATAATGTAATAATATATTTATTTCACGAAGATCTCAGTTCAAAGTGTTCATTATATCTGTCATAGATAATACCGCTAATCTTACTTTATTGTTGACAACTATTTAAAAATGAAATGATATAATAAATATCTTGGGCTATGATATATTTTTCAATGTCGAGATAAATAAACATTGGTAAAGTTGAAAAAATATTTAGGTTAAATTTTGACAAGAAATAAATACCTACGAAGTATGTCTAATTACAGTCTAGTTATGGGGTCTTTTAAATCGCAGGAAAAAGGTGAAGAATCATTTAAGTGTCTATTGTGAAATGTATTATCTTATTGCTGGACATAGTGCATCGTTTTTCTTGCTTTGTACTTCGATATTCGTATTTTCAAACAGTTGTTTGCTATATTAATACTTAGATATTGTTTACTGTTTTATAATTGAGTTATATAATCAAGTAAATGCCAACTCAATCAATAAACTTCATACTTAGTTTTTTAGAAATTGTATAGTACGCATGCAAACGCACCTGATGAAATATATTGGTGATTTAAAAATTGTCATTTACATGTTCGGCGCATTGGCTGTGATGTCAGTTTTATGTTTTATCGATATTGTGTATTTCGATCAGTAAAAATTACTGCAAACATATTTGTAATGATCATGGGTGGTATAGATATGAAAATATGCAGACCTCAAGAAAGGATATGTCTATAGGCACTGCAGACTCGTACGAATAAATTGTATGGCTAATCGGAATAAATTCATAATGAAGTACAAAAAGCTGGAGTAAAATAAAAAGTGAAGCGTCTGCCCAGATCGAACCGGTTCCGTCGGATTCCAAGTCTCTACGTTCGCCAATGGCCCAGATTTCGATTTCTATAAGCGCCACAAATTATGTTGATAAAATATAAAATGTAAGTAAGAGCAACATCGCGGTTTTGACCATTATTGTACTATTCCACTTTTATCACACATATTTACATACTAAGAAAAATAACGATTTTAGAATTATACCGCAGACACATTTTGTAAAAAAAAGATTCCAACAAAATACAGTTGTGCACCAAACGCACATAATAAACTTGTTTATGAAGTATTGTATATAAAAAAATCAATCCATTGCATAATCTCTATTACACGACTACGTAAAATCTACTTTATGAACCATTTAATGTTCGATATACACTATAGTATTACGTCAAACTATATATTTACATAATAGGTACTGTTTTTTATCGCTCAATAAATTTAAATGCTAGATATAGTGTATTATTTTTAAATTATATGAGTTCGCACACTACCGAAACGCTGTTTCATTCGGTGTTAATTATTGATTCTAACATTTGTATGTAAATGAATAATCAATTATTAATAAATAATAATTATTTGACGTGCTTTATTTTTTGATTATATCATACAAAGATTAATAAATTAATATAAGATTTATCATAAATGTCTTAATAAAATAGACGTAAGGTAAACCATGTCGAAAATAACAATTATTACAAATTAATATTGTTTTTGTCTCTTCGTCACATGACAATATGTTAACATTTTTTTTTATTGTTTAAAAATCTTTACTGCTAGAATTGACTTCTTCAGCCATATTTATTTTACGACTTTGTATTCCTAATCAAAAAACATTTGTTATATTATATTCTTCGTCGTTTTTTAACCGTGTTGATCACAAACATTATCATTATATCAGGTAAAATAAAATACGGTTGCGATTATTTGACCGTGAAAAATCGAAACCGTATACATCGAGAGAGGGGAGACAGAAAGAGAGATATATACATTTGCAAGTAAAGTTCCTGATATATTTGAAACAGTCAGTTTAACGGAAGTTCAACCATCGACAATTATTATACGTTTTTAAATCGATAAATACTTAAATACACAAAATCCATAACGCTGATAGACAGTTAGTAATAAGAATTATAAATCAGAATAATCTGACAGGCACGATCCGATTTAGCTATTTACTTTGAATGGCTGCATCAAGCTATGGAAGTTCTTATGGTATCAAGTAGGTATGTATTATAAAATAACCGATCGATAATTTTTCTGCGATATCTTTGTCTATGATTCTTACATGCTGTTTCGTCGACGCGCCCTACATAAAATATCTACTCAATCTGTAAAACTATTTTCAGAAGACAGAATTGAATAATATGAAATGTATGTTGCAAATTCACGAGTTTTGTAAATGACAATCTCACTCGTTGTATTTCTCTATAATATACAATTACACAGGTTTTTTGTTTTACGTAAAAAAGGTCGGTGTGTGTGAGTTATTATTCTGTCATATATACATTATATTAGTTAAACATTATCTATCGATTATTTCTTTGCGCAGTTTTACCTAATTCTTAAAGCTATTTTTTATAAACACTTTAATGATAATTATAGCTGAGAATGTTTAACAAAATATTCCTATATGCTAATTATATGAGTGAAGTGTTTTATTTCCAAATATAATATGTAAGCATAAACAATAAATAATATATACTGTAAAATAAAATTTATTTTGCCACATGAAAAACCACAGTCGTTCATCTTCATAATAAATATAAATAAATGACGTTGCGACTAGTTACCTTAATAAATTGTAAGCCATTTTTTATGCTTTATAACTTTATAAAATCTTTATTGATATATCATTATGAATAAGGAAATATGTAATATTTTTGAAATTGCTCATACATATATATTATTTTAATGCATATATCTTTTATGAGTTGCAACAGAGCAGAACCAATTTGATCATAACCATTTTAAATACACCTTCATTGTTTCCTATTATTTTGTCGTAAAATATTATTTCTAAATATATAATAAGTCAGGAATGTAAAATACGATTCATTATAAATCGTTTGCAGCTATTGCTTAACAATAATATGTCTCTCATCTTACAGAAGTTACTCAATAATTATGTAGGTATTGTTAATCTTAAAACATTGGTGTCGCGTCACGGTTGGTTGGGTGTTAGGATGGTTAGTCACTAATAATTATTGTGAAACGTTATTTCCTTAATAGATTTTACTTATAAAAGAATCTATCATTTACAAATTTTCATATTTATAGTTATAAAACTTCAATCCTACGCTGCTTCATTAAAATTTATATATATAATGCCGAATACATCTATGCTGCATTATCCTTTATTGTTATTAAGAAGGCCTTTCGACATTTTAAAGCTATACATTACAAATTCTGTTTCTATCCTATTTAAGATTATACGGTATTTATAGAGATATAACAATAGACAGAATAAATAGATACTTTTCCAGTAATCGAATCATTCGAGATTCCATGATACATTTGCTTCTCATAAATAACAATAGAAAATTTTCTGCGTTATCAGTCTCACCCGATGGCTAATGGAGCTGATTTTTATTATATATTTTTTATTGCAAGATGCGCGATGTTCAATTTGGTGTACACATAAAATAATAATAGGTGTATAATACTTATTTTTATATATTGCAGTAATTTTCAGTACCGTTAGTAATATAAAGAAAACGAAAAAGCGCAGACTTTTAAAGAAATGTTTCAATCTAGACATAAAATTGAAACAGTTAATTCAGTTGTATTTTGATAAATCCAACTAACGTTAAATATCGTATCTTATGACCTTTAATGTAATTCATTATCGTATAATATAAATATATTATTGTTAAAATTGTAAGAATACGTCATAATTTATCGTTAACAACAATTAACCTTTTACGATACACAAGTATCATTAAGTTTCCTTCGGAATTACCTCGTAATCTTTGTAAATAAGTAATGCAAATAGTTGAAAACATCACACGTAGTTGGATCATTTCAACACTACATTTGTTGAAAACTTGACTATAATTGTTATAAAGATGTTATAAATGTTTTAATACTATCTAATCTTACCGTTGTATAAATAGTTTTCTTATTCATTGTCTATTAGGTTGTGCAAAAAAACCTACAATGAAAACTAATGAGGGTTAAGGAACTAATCTCCCCACGTTGTCTGCTCGGCATGTAGTAGTAAGACCTTATATTATGTCAGATGTTACCTTGGCTTTGTCAAGGGTATGTATGTTCTTACTTTTCAATTATTTATAGGCTTCCTACTTGCCGCAAAACTGCAATTCATTTTCTTTTTCATACGGCTTTCGGAGGATGATAAATATTTGATGTAATCATAATATATAATGAAGTATAATTATTGGAAAATAGCTATTATCTTATTAAAGTATGAGTAAGTCATGCATATCCTTTAATCTTTCAATGAACCATAGATAATTATAATTTTACCATTTTAAAAAAATATGTGAACGAGTTATTAATCTAATAGTATTTTTATTGCGTTTTTAATTTTAACAATCATTTCAATTTTAATATTTGTGTCATATTATAAGTTTTTGTTTGGTTGAACTTCAGTAGTTTTATGCTTTAACACAAATACATGAAAGTGGAAAAATAGACATATGGATAGTGCCACTCCCAATCTTCGCTGCCCCTTGGGCGATCAAAAACATGTTCATTCATTTGAAAGCGAACTTCCGACAATTAAGTTTTCACTCGAAAGTTGAACAAAAAAAAACAATTCTAAATAAATGCATGGCGTGAAAGTATGTAGAAAATGTGTTATCACGATTAACTTATGTTAATTCTGTCCATAAAAGATTATTTGATAATTTTAATAAAAACAAATCTTGGAAAATTTATCATCATTCAAAGCAAAATTAAATATTTTAAAGAGTGTGTACCTATATTACAATGTGGTTAGTTCCCCTAGTGTCACTAGACATAATTAAGGCATTGGAACTTTCTAGATATAACTCCATTATATTATTGAATATTCGGATAATAAAATATTTAGATGAACGAAAATTATACAAAATGGTTAATAGATATTTTGCCATCACACCATCGCAAGAACTATAGCAACTAGAACTACTAATAGTTAACAATGAATAGATGTCGTTGGGCTGTCAACCATAAAATAATTTTAACATAATTCTTTTGGAACTAAATACTTTGCTATTTTCCTTCTTTAGTGATGTAAACTTTTAAGTGATGTAGTTAAAATTTTGTGACAATGTTTTTATTGAATAAAATATTTCTTCAAAAGTAATAATTGATGAGTAAAAATTAAGATAATCATAAATTTATTATTTAATAAAAAATATATATTTATTTTTCTAAATTGATCAAATTGAGTATTGCTAGTACGATAAAATACACAATTTAAGAAAGTTGGCAATGGCAGATTTTTTTCACGAAATTTATTTACTCAGTGTTTTTCACGGTTATTTTCACATTACTTTGAAAATTATGAATATGGCCGCGACCAATTATATTGGCTTGTATATGAAAACAATTATGTGCATACTCATTACTCAATATCTCAGATAAAATGTAACATTTTTCACTTTTCTTGATAAGCCGTGACGGTGCGTGTTTTTTCTTAGTTTCAAAAAAGAAAGCGCTGCCGGTCGGAAACAAATGAAGTCTGACGAATGCAATATCTACTGGCATGAACAAATTAGTAACTATACCGGCTATCGTTCTCAGTTCACACGCTGCATCCTGCAATTCCAAGTTTGCAGTCAAGTGCGTCAAAACATCCGGTCATTTAGCTGCCTGTGCTGAACAACTTCGATTTTGAAACTTTCTTTTTTACTTCGGTAACTTCGTGTTTTCTGAGTAAAACGAATCATTATTTTCGGATAAATTATACCAGGTACCAGACTTCCCATTGTTCAGCAACATTTTATTTTTGTGAAAGACCTTCACGTGTTTAATGCCGTTTTCAGATATTATCATGAGTAGGTATGTACTTACAGAAACCATAAACGTCGTTTGATGTCTTTAAATATTATTTATTTATATAGATATCTAAATAATCATTTTAAATGTTGATTCTTAGTGGAAATGCATTATTTATTAAATCTAAAAATTAAACACATTTTTATTTTTAGATCCCACAATTTTATATAATGATCGGGCGAAAATGGTTCTCATCATTATATAACATTTTAGAGTTAGTGCAAAAAATATTATGTACATTATATAATGCCATTGCATTATTATATAACGCCAAAAATGGACTTAAACGTATATAATTAAGATAATTAATTAACAAATCATTTGTTTATAAAAATCTGAATAGTTAATTTTTAGAAGCCAAAAAAGGTATTTTGATTTTTTTTTTGAATAAATCTATGTTTTTAAATGATAAATATTATAGTGCGGATTATGTTAATTCTTAATAACACATTTTTATTCTCGTATAAATATAAGTTTTCTAACGTTGGATAAAAGTTGTTCCATTAAAATTTATTGTTAAACTTTATTGAAACCTTTATTAATAAATTATTCAAAACTTTTTGATATAAGAAAACCCCGAATGCCAAATAAACAAAAACAATTTGACTCAAAATTTGTATAAATACTATGTTTTTTCAGCGTTCATTAATTATTTTGATATTTTATATATTATTAATATTATGAATTCACTACAAGTATAGCATCTCATATTATATTACTTGTCCCCCATTTCGAGATGATTGAAAAAACTTTTTCATTGAGTAACAAGATTTAGTTAAGCTTCATTAAACTGTTGCGAATAAAATATAAAACTTATCCTTAAAAAACACATACACAAAAATATCGGTGTTGAGTGTTCTTATCGAATTATCGGTAAATTGGCCATCCCTAAGTTAATACTGTTCGACGATTCCTAAAACGTTCAATGATCTACTTTTCTATGGATCAAAAAATGTTTTTATTTACCAATTAAACCATTAATCTTTATTAATCACATTATCTATGTGATTTATCACAGTATGGTAATCGAATCGAAACTAAAATAATAATTTATTCTTTTCGTGAAATAGTTTGCGGACGGCTTATTAATTAAAGCGCGGCAAACGAATGCCTTCCTCGCTTTGTAAAATAATCTGTTTCTGTTACTATGATGAAGTATTTTATCTCAACCTTGCATTCAAGATAATTATTTTACTATACGAGATAATTACCATTCTCTGTACGCGACACGGGGACAGGAAGCTGTTCTTGATGTTTCGTTTGAAAAATCGGAAACATTTTACGTTACTCCTTAAACATTTTGGTCAACACTGCGAAGATTTTTAACATCGGTCAACGGTATTGCTTCGTATGTTGCATATTCCGCGTGGACGTGAGTGAGTTCAGACGAGTACAATTTTCAATAATTTTAAATATTTAGATTTTGTCTGCTCGGTAAACTTACCTATTTCTACTAAATTGTATGTATTCTTTGTCACATTGAAAAAGTCATAGCCTTTAATTTATAAATATTTTTGTTTATTGAGAGTAACTTGTTTTTAAATCTGTTATTATCTATGCGATGTTAGAAAATCTCTTTATAGGATGAGTATACTTAAATAGACATTCAGTTGGAATTATTTTAGTGAAGACTAGCTGTGGCTTAATTACTTTAACTCAATAAACAGTATGTGGCAAAAAAATTCTTGGCGTAACTAACAAATCATTGCGAACTGAATGTATCCAATCAGTTTTAAAACTTTACATAGGCTAGTCGTAAATTATGAGTTTACATGATACACGTATGAATTAGAAGCCGTCAAGTTCTCGGTCAGAAACTCGATCTACAAAATGACCAGTTTCCTGCATGATCGTGTTCATTCGCAGTGTGCTGCATTCGCCATTAAATAATCGATACCATTGAGATTATTATTATTTGACGACTTTCCTCCATTGGCGCACCTCTCTTTACAGCAGTAGTTTCCAAAATAAGGGATGCATAGTAATCCAAAGAGGGACGTGAAAAATTAAACCTTTTAATTCTTAATTACTTCTTACATAAAATTTGCGACATACTGAAACCATTTTTAACATTTAAAAATGTATATTTACGAAAGAGTAACACATCTCACTCATGATTTTTTTAACGTTAAGATAAACAAATAGATCGCATCGCGCAGCATGGCGTAATGGAAATTTGGACAAGGGTGCACCTGTGTTGCTACCTTTAGCGAATTATCAGAGCGAACATCCAAGCTGACAAAATGTCAGCGATTCAAATGCGTATAACATATCGTCGTTTTTCTGGAAGAAGACACTAACTTAAAAATACTAGTTTTGAGTAATTGGACTTAGACGTTAAGTTTGTCAAATGTTTGAAATGCCATACCTTTTTCATTTAGTTTGTTTGTACAAAGCTGTTTTTTAAGTAAAAGTATATAGTTTGTGCATGTGTTCAGTAATTTCCATCAAGTATAAACTAAGATATTCAAAACACATTATCGATGTTTTCAATCTGAAGATAACAACAACAAAAAAGTAGTCACAATGTAAAAATAACGACGTATTTAGTTCCACAAGAATTTAATGAATTCGTTGATATTAACGAATTGATAAAATTCTTGTGGAACTAAATACTTGGTTATAGTTAACTTATTATAATGAATTTCTGCCAAGTAAGTGTCAATTTAGTCAATAAAAAATGATCCATTCATGAGGCATATTTGAAGGCTCCGTCAAAAATATCATAATTCCACGACATCTCTGCTCTGGTTATTTCATGTTAAAAATTTGTTTATAACAATAGGCCTGCTATTTAACTCAAAACAGCCATTTTTGAAGAGTTGTCCTTATGACTTGAAATTCCCGAATTTATATACAGATTGTGATTAAAATTAAAATTCATTACTACAAGTAATTATTTTTTTCCATAAAGATTAATTCCCAATGATCTTGTTTTATACGTAAAACATTATAAACCTACACAATAGTTGTTTACCTAGGTGTAACGATTTCTTTTCATTTTCATCTCGTATATTATTTAATTAGCAATCCCTCAGATTACCCTTAACGAAAATTACTCTGCAAACCACTGGATGCTGCAGATCGCCTCGCATGAAAAGCAAATAAATTTTACCTCCGATGACGTATGATGTCAGCGACCCTTGACGAATCTAGTAGTAATTATTTTCCATAATCAAAATAAATTTTCTGTTGCTTTCATCGCAACAGTTTTTTATAATTAATGCTGATTTACAATACATTTTACACCTCGCTTTTGCTAAGTCAATTAATCCATTGATTTTTTCCTTCCGATTAAACAATCGTGTTTCCAGATTCAGGGGATGTATGACGATATGAAATTCCTGCGTTGATATTCACAAAACCCAATATTATACTGCGGGAATATTATATTTTGATTCGATAATCAAAAGTTATCACTAGTCGTTCTATTTTTATATAATATTGATTTACGCCTTGTCTGGTCAGACTATTTATCTTACACAAAAAATTATAAGAATGTACAAACTCACATGCGGAAAAAATCTACATACGTACTACTTAATGTTTACCAATCAATATATTGTTTTTTTCTCTTCATAATATTGTATCGAAGTGTAATACGACCTTGTAGAAATTCCATGTTCACTGCTTGAAGCAAAGTGAATGTGAATAGATCTACACCTGTTTCTAGAATGAAAATGCATACCTTATAAAATTAAAAGCAGTCGTATTGAATACAAAATAATATCGATTCCTTCGAAATGGAAATAAATCATAGTTTAATATTTGACAATGAAGAATTGTCAATGATATTAATGATTATTCTAGGGGTAATGAATGATAAGGAAGATTTCAGTTACTGAATTTATTCATTATATTTTTTGAAATTTTAAAAATAAAAAAGGTACAGGGAGGTTTATATTTTATATGGTTTCAGGATTCAGGTCATTGAAGGTTTTTAGGGGCATCACCAAACTGTAAACACCACAACTCAGCAAGGCCGCAATCATTCCATTCTTCTTCGCAAGAGTACAAATTTACAATGTATTACAATTTAGACAACTATGTCAACATGAATTTTTGTCTAAAAAAATTTAATTGTTTCAGCTGCTGACTACTACAATAATGGTAAAGACGTCTAGCTGTCGCTGATTTCAAGCGTGTATAACTGCAACTTCAGAAGATGCGTCTTTTTAAGGGTCGCCGTCACAGCGACCACAGCTTGGCTCCCTCGGGGTCTCCGCCAACCGGAGACCTCAACGGGAGACTGACTGCCCGTCCGGCGAGTGTCTCCTCTCCTGTCCAAAGCTCTTCTACAGCTTACTCTGGCCCGCAGGCGAGAACAGGCCGCGAGAAAGACAGATCAGAAGAAAATGGAAAAGACACAGCGACCTCCGAATATCACGTCGTCACTGCTATGCCGGCCATGATTCTCGAAGATGACATAGCAAGGGAAAAAGAAATGAAAAAAGGTATGCTAAATTATTAATAATATCTTGGATAGTGCTAATATTTATCTATCATAGATTTAATATTTACCATATGATATTTCGTAAATATTCCAAAAGTTATTTTCATCTGATTTGAAGAACTATAATATTGCAAAAGATGTATAATCAATAAATGATTTACTCGCATTATATTTTTAATATTTTTGCTGAAGTCCAATAAAGAAGTATAACATATCGTAGGTGTTCTGGAAGAAAACACTCAATCGAAAAAATTACTTGGTGTTATTTATACAAACATGTTCCTTATTTCGAACTCTACCGAATGAAAGAACACACTTATTTCGATAAATTATACTTTTACTTAAAAACAGTTTTGTACAAACCAAACGAAAAAGGTATAGCATTTCAAACATTTGAAAAACTTCCAAGTCCAATTCGTCACAAAAAGTATTTTCTCGTTAGTGTCTTCTTCCAGAATAACGACGATATATTGTTTTAAATAACACAGATCAACTTGAATTGGGACATTATGTAATTTTGAGATAATTTGTATATTACTTAAACGAATTAACCCTATGAAATTACCCAATTTACATTGATATTCTTTTTATGTTTATATTCACATTCCTTTTTCATTTTCTTAGTTATTGCAACATGGGGACGTCGAATGGGTAAAAAGCTTGATTTACTTAGAAGACATGACGCAAAAGAGCCAGTCACAGATCCTCCGCCACCAACTGAGACGAACACTATGAACAGTACACCACCGCTAAGTAATATCGGAACATATCGTAAGAAACATCCCTGGAAGATGGGTAGAAGTCTTTCTGAATCAAACACGCCTAAAAAAGATCCTGACACACTGTCAAATTCTTCAGTGAAAGTGCACATGAGAGACAGATCTCCTAGCCCATTTAAAAATCTCTTTTATAGAATGGGTTCAACTGGAATGCTGAATTCCTCGAAAAATTCTCAATCAATTTCTGATAAATCTCGAAGATCCTACAATAATCCAAACAGTAAAAATGCAGCTCCGGCATTATTTAGAAGTTGTTCTACTTCCCATATATCAACATACATAAAAGGGGATGATCCCACTGAAGGATTGGACCTTCAAGGTGGAGCAGACCAGGCTAGGGAATCATCCAGTAGCCAAATCATTAACTTTTCTTTAGACAATAACTACTTGGCGGTGCCCGCTAAAGCAGTGAGTTGTGATAACATCTCTAACCTGGACTCCTCAAATAGCTTAGGTCAATCAAATGGAAAGAAAGCCAATTTTCCTTATGCATTTTTGAGATCAAAATTATCAGTGCTGCCCGAAGAAAATGGAGGCAGTGTTCATAACCAACATCTTAAACCTATTTATCGTCAAAGCCTTACGGAAAAAAGTAGCAGTGGTCGAGATTCGGTTCTAAGTATGCGTTCAGAGCGTGCTCATAAATTGAGGGCCAATTCTGAAGAGCACTTCAATCTATCAGACAGTGTGTCAGTGCTTGATGAAATGATGTGCAGCACATTAGGTAGAGTTAAAAAAGATGGTTCAGACTTAAGATTTTCACTAAGGTGTGACCAAGGGGCTCGTAAATTTAAAATGAATGAATCCAGCAACGCAAACACAATGCAACAAAATAATGGTATCCAGTATCAGTTCGCTTCTCCATTAACTGACTCGGAAAATTTAATGCTGATAACAGGACATAGGCACAGCGTTCCACTTTCAGATCGGTTGACCAAATTCAACTTACGACAGCAAAACCCAGTTGAATGCTCATCTTCCAACTGCAGTATATATAATTTCTCCGAAACTGAAGGTCAATTGAACCTAAACCGTCTCAGTAATTATGTCAGTTCGAATGAATCAGGATATGACAGTGATAGTCGTCTGAATGATGAGCACAGTAATCATTCACCACCAGATAGTGCATCAGTTTTAGAGCAAGAGAACGAAGAACTGGCCAATGAAATAAAATTGATTACTGAAATAGCGTCAAATAATGAAAAATCTGTAAGAAATAGATCAAGACAATTAGAGTCAAGACATTCTAGTTATCATGAAGTGACCCCATATTATAATGATATAAACCAAATGATTCGAAGTCCTACACCTTGTGCACTTGTATCAATGAATAAAGACTCGTGCGACTCTTTTACTCACTCTAATGGAATCAATGATCCGAATCAAAGCAGCGGAAATTGTAAAATTATGTTAACAACCCGTAACAACGACGAAAAGAGAAATTCAAAATATAATCAATCTCAAGACTTGGAATATGTAAATAACCAAGATATTCCAGAATCTTTACATTTACCATATGGATTTAAAACTATAACATTAGATGAAAGAGTACAAACACGGAAATTCAAATTCCTACAGTCTCAATTAGTAGGACAAAAACCTGTAATCAATGGTTTTGCTGCAGATTATGAGCTAAAATCTTTAGAAAGTCAACTTACTGTTTCGCCTGTAAATGAAAAAGAATTTCTTAATAAAACTCCTCCTTGTACTAAAAGATTTAGGAGGATACGACTTCTTAAATCTAGCATAGAAGAAAGTCTGGGAGTGTATTTGGCTCAGCACAAGGTTCCTACTGATGCAGCATGTGATGATTATGAAATAAGATATATTATTGTAAAATTAGATGTCGATGGTATTGCCCACAGAGACGGTCGCCTGCGCTTAGGTGATGAAATAGTGAATGTCAACGGTAAAGTGTTACGAGGACTGGCATCACTTCAGCAAGTGCAACATATCGTTAACAGCTTTTCTTCTCAGACAGCTGCTCAACAGGGTGCTCTGTTTCAAAGATATCAAGTAGATCTTATAATGGCACACGATGAATTCACACCAGTCACTCATACTGTCAGTAGAGTTGTAACAACATCAGTCATACAGCACATTCCACTGTCTACAAAGCCATTAATAAATTCAAGTTTTGTTGATATGCGGAAATCTAAAGCTTTACATGAACCACCTACCGATACAAAATTTCATTTCAAAAACAATCGTTCTAATTTATTAAAAGGAATAAATTCAGATTTTTATTCGGCATCTGAAATATTGGGTGACATTAATCCTCGTGTCCGAAAAAACTGTACAGAAAGAGTTCCAGAGTATAATGATAATTCTGCTACATTATCAAGTATGAAAAGTGATGATGAAAAGCTATTAGAAAAACACACCATGAGACGATCTATTTCATCTCAAAACTATGCAGGAATTGAAACAATACCTGATGAAGAGCAGAGTACGTTGAGACGAATGAATAATATTGAAAGAATCTCGTATCGTCCTATTCGTATTGAAAATATCCAGAGTAATAATAGCAGTAAACTTGTTAAAACTGTCGAACAGATATCTTCAAGATGTTATTCTTTAGAAGATGACGGTCTGAATAAAACAGCTAAAAGAATTTTGACATATCCCCCCGTTCCAGCAGTGCGCTCAATAGCGAAAGCCCCTAATCCTGTTACCGATTACGGTGATTCTTACAGATTTACAAGGCTTGGATCACAGAGAGCATCAATATCTTCAAATAACCAAAATAGTGTTTATGAAAATGAGGAAGACAAAATATCATTGCATTCTAAATGTGATACACGTGACCTTTGTCAACTACCTGAGACACTTAGTCAGATAAAACCGTCATCAAGCATGAGTGGTTGTCACATAGTATGTTTTTGGAAAGGTAATGGAAGGAAAAGCCTTGGATTTAGTATTGTTGGTGGAACAGACTCCCCGAAAGGACAAATGGGTATATTTGTTAAAACAATTTTCCCGACAGGCCAAGCAGCAGATCAAGGCACCATTTTCGAAGGTAAATTGCTCAAAAATATGTTTCATCAATATTACTCAAACTATTGTACACTCCTAAATCCTGTCACACACAGATTGTGCATATGATATCAACTCAAAAACTGTTCTCGAAATACCATCAATTGATTAGTAATATTGCAACAGTAAATTATGTAATCAAAATTCTATTTGCTTATGAATACTTCATTCAATTCATCTTTCAACAATATAAACTCTGGAAAAATTCCTTATATTTACACCATCCCACAGATGTAAAAAGGTCGAAAACCATTGATTTATGCCTCAATGTGTAACTCTAAAATAATAATAACCCATATGTCATATAAATTTGTCCTTTACGTTCATTTTTCAGGAGATGAAATATTATCAGTAAATGGTGTATCAACCCAAGGACTAAGTCATGCTGGTGCTATCGGCTTATTCAAACAAGTAAAAGAAGGAGAAATAGAGCTGCAAGTTTCCAGAAGGTAAAATTGTTGAAACTCTGTTATTTATCACAGATTCTTGAGAAATCACATGAAAAGTGTTATCACAAAATCATAATTAAAATTTACCCATTTTAAAGTAAAGATCCGTTCTAAATTATTTATAATAAGCAGGAAAAATGATAGAATATTGTAGTAAAATATAACCATAATAGATTGTAATGTAATAAGCAACAATTTTACAAAAAATGTAACATTATTTATATATTTTAATCAAATCATCCTGCTCGGAATCATGTTGATTCTCATGTTGTTCCTTATTCGTCCAAGTATTCTTTTATATTCATCTATGACATCTATTCTATTACATCACGTACAATAACCTTTATATTAATAATTTTTTATTTCATTTCAGAACTCCCAGATCAAAATCCGTCGATGTTTTCAGCGACACCTTTGCCAAAAATACCAGAGACACATAATAGATGTAATTTATGTTAAGTCATATATCCCCAAATTACTGTCTAAAGTTTCTAACTACAGAAAACATGTTGTAAGGCGATAGCACTTTTCTAATTTGACACTGTTCCTAATGTATTTATAGTAAACTGAAATAGTGTACGATCACTGAAAGCCTCAGGTATTTGTACAAGTTTTCCAATATCCAATAATTGAAAAACTTTTATTTAATTTTATTGGAAAAATCAAAAAACAACCAGATTCAAAAATTGGAAGACATCCAATCTTTTTTGCTTATTCCAAATACCTAAAATCATAGAATCATTTTTGAAATTAACCTGGCGATATAAGAAAATAGTAGGTAAGAACAATCTGTTTAATTTATTTATTTTTATTCCCCCTACATTATGACTGAAAATGTAAGATTAATTTTGTTAATTGATTTAGTGTTAATAAATTCTGAAATTATCGTCAAAAGGTGAACTAAGTTAAAGTCACCAAACATATATAGAAAAATACTTGACAGAACACAATAATTTAATAATATATGTTGTTCAGTATCTTTAGAAGCGCCTCTGTCGTGAACTGGAAATTATTTTCATTGTGCTATTGAATATTAAAATTTTCTCAGTAGTCCAATTTGATAAATGATTATATCTAAGAGCTGTAAAATAATATAATGGGTTTAGAAACAGAATGCATGCAGTCAAATTACTAAGTATAGCAAATTGGATTCGGATGTTGTAATAGATTTCATTCAAAATTGAAAAAAAATAGAATTCTTTTATGATGTGCGATTTTCCAAAATGCTATATTTGTAATACCCACCAGGACTAAATTTACGACACGAAAACAATATCCATTGTATTTTGTTTGATAATATATGATATATGATTACACATAATATATATATTATATTTAATTATTTCAAAATATTCCCTCAATAATAAAATATACGTATTTAGGTATAATAATTCCTTTGCATGAAAATTGTAAATTTCATATATTGTATCCTTTCTAAAAATCTGTAATAGAGTTGTTATATAGTGCTCGTTAAACAATTATAGAGACCTAATTCAATATCTTGTTTTATTATAATCATTAAATGGCAATGTTAATCAATCCATTGCTAAATTAAGACTGTCCTAGGCTCCAACGTCTCAATTTTACCACCATAACTAATCTTACTTTTTATAAAATACACGCCATTCTTTGCGGTGCTTCATTTGTTGATTGAGTTGACATTTACTTGGTGGAACTCCATCATAATAAGGTAACAACAGCAAAGTGGTCATCATTTTTGTGGAACTAAATAATTTGCTATTTTAATACGTATTGTTTTTAATTTTACTACATGAGGGTCAGTAATAGTTTTCTTTAAGTCAAACAAATGTAAATATGAATAAAAGTACATAAATATCTGTAGTAATTATATACCACCTCTTGTATGTATCTTACACTGTAGTGTTTGTAATTATGGCGATTTAAATATGCTATTGTTGATGTATACATTAAATTTTATATTAATTTTTGCTTTAAGTAACATGTTAGTATTTTTAAAAAAATGTGACAAAATATATTGTCCCCTGCTATACATACAATCATGTAATGAACTTCAAAAGTGTTTTAATATAAATATTATACCACCAGTTGCTTTCAAAAGAGCCATGATTGTTATATAACCAAATTGTTAGATACTATAGTTTTCTTCCTCTTAAATATCAATTGATGAAATACAAATTTGACCCAACAGAAAAAAGTTTCTATTGAATGTAAATAATATAAACAATCATGCTTAGTAATATTTAGCAATCTTTGATTATGTATAGATACCTACTTTAAAGAAATAATCAGATATGTTAAACTATAGGTCTCATTGTTCATCTAGTCAACTTGTTAAATAGTGATACATCGTTTTATACCTATAACATCACAGGAAAAATAAATAATTTATATGAGCAATTCAGTCCGTCCAATTACTTTTCCTTATCACACTTAACCTTCCTTCATGCTTATTTGTAATAATGCTGAAATTGTATGATCATAATTAATTCCATACATATTGAGAAATGAGTAGTGTTCATCTTTTTATTGGTAGAAACTAGAGATGAATCACTCAGGAGCAAATCGAGTACTTCTGAAAAAACAGTTAAAAACATATCAGGTTCAATTCTAATTCGCTTCTCTGCAAGTGATTTGTTTTCATACTCAGCCTGCTATTGACAAAGCAGAGTTAGAATGGGAAAGCAAGTGATCAGTGATGATTCTAAAATTTTCATGATAGGCGTTTACTACAAAGATTAGGTCGCTCGGATTTGATCATTTGCAAACGACGCGTATCTAGTAAGGGCCTGTGACTATTTCCTTCATAATACTCTGGTCAAAACTAAATGTGTTCTGCAGACAATATCTTTCATTTACAAAAAAAGATAAAAAGTACATAACATATCCTCCAATATCTAAGCATAACAAAAAAAATATGTATTTTTCATGATTGATAGTTTTTTGCCTTTTTATTGTAATTTAATAATGACAATGATAATTTTACATTTTCCATGGCTAAAAATTCATTGTATCAATATTATTATGAAAAAATCTAGTCGAATATTCTCTTTTCCACCACTACCTTGATTTAGCCTCGTATATTTTCTTGTGCATTTCATTTAAACCACGATTCCTAACCTTAACCAATATATTCTTACTATTAATAAGAACATTACTAATTAAAAAGAATAAATACATGCTTATAATAAAGTTGAAATTAAATATATCAAAAGCTTTATTTTATTGATACGAGGCTGACTCAAAACAGCAATGAATTATTATTCACCATATTCTGGACAACTTTTACATAAAACATTGAATAGGACATGACAGTTTATTGTTGGAGTTGATTAATTATTATAATACTACTATTACGTATATTCTGTTAAAATAGAAAGTCATGGAATCTTAGGTGATTAATCTTTGGTGGAAAAACATGTTCCGGAAAATTCATCTACGTAGAAATTCTTCATTTCATTATTTCTCACAGTTAAAATATGCATATATAAAAGGTTCATGGAGTAAAAATCAACCAATATGGTATAATTTATTTATAAACAAAAGAGAAAAAATCAATCGAAAACATGCAAAGATTGAAAATAGTTAAGAATAAAAAAAATCCTAAACTTTTTACCAGAATTCAATTGTGTTAGAGAAACTGAGTAAAAAAATAGAAAATACAGTTACTTCTTTTTCTCTCGGTTGTTCATAAAATTGTGCATGTAGCCTTGGTAAGTCTTCACGTTACTTTTGATCTTTTTTTAGAAAATGTATTTCTTCCTTGAAATACGGCACATTCTGTCGCTGAAATGTGTTTATTTTCAATATTGTTGTAAAGATATTCAATTTAAAAAAAAAAAACTCTAAAGCCAAGAATTAGAGAGTACCTAATTACAACATGTTATAAAATACTTATAGAATGTGATGTTCATATTTGAATGAAATAAAAAGCACAGCGCTTAGTAACGTATTATGTACAATAATTAAGTAGCAAAAATGAAAGAAAAAAACAATAAAAATAAAAATTTGTTGCATATTCGCAATAAAAATAAATAAATTGATTTAAGAAATCACTGCTGAGTTGCTTTTCCAAGTAAACTACTCCAGTCTATATGGCTAGTGTCAATTGTCGGTTCGGGACTGGCAAGCTCATTTGCTAATATATATTCAGATGTGGAAATATATAAAGCGACAAGTAACCCAAACAATCCGGCAAGCCAGATATACTTTTGGAAAACAATACAAACTGTTATACACAGTCCAAGATATGTAAGGTACCGAGTTAATGTAACTTTACTATTACTATCGACACTACCACTTTTTATACAAAGATCATCCTTTAGTTTATAGCTGGCGGCACATTTATTACACATATCAGGTCCGTCACCTGTGCAACTCTCACAAGATTTGTCGCAGGCCAAGCATTTGAATGATCCATCACTGTTCACGCAAAACTGATCCTTATCGCAAGCTGAATCGTCTAAGCACTCGTCTACATCTAAACAGCCGTTATCTGTATCCATGATCCAGCCGTCATTGCATACTGAACATCCTTTGACTCCTCCTTGGACACATCCGTCTTTGCATGCTTTATGGCAGGGCGAACAGAGCATCTTTTGGCTGTCTTTGTATGCTTCATAAAATCCATTTGAGCATTTAGTGCAGGACTCTCCGGTATAACCGGCGTCGCAAATACACTGACCGCTTCCTTTCCTTGTCCCGTCACCTTTACACTTTCCGTTTCCATTGCAAACATTTTCTGCGCCACCGCTACACGGCTCACAATCTTTGCCAAAATGGTAGTCAGGACAGCAGTACTTTAATTTTAATATACATAAATAATTATGGAGATCGTCCGGGTTAGTTTCCTTATCAAACCACCACTCTTCGAGATAGCTCTCTGCCTCCTCTGATATAGCATGACATTGATCAGAGTGCTCCTTGGCATTGTTACACAGATTCTCCTGTATTTCGACTAATCTGACTTCACTGCGTGCGTAAGACCGTAACTTTTCTTCCTCCCAAGCGGCATCACCTCCTTCAAACTTTCCGCGCGCTGTTTTCTCCATGCCATCCTTAAACGAGCTAATAAAAAGCTTGCACGCCTGGCAAGGCCCTAGTTTTCTATTTGCATTTCCATGCTTAAAGTTTAAATTAGGCAGTTGATCACAATTCACAATATTGAATGTAAAAGAAAACAAAAATACTAAAACGCCTTCAGACACTTTCATGTTAAACTGATCAAAGACCTTAAATGCAATCACCGATATGAATCTTTACAAGTATACTTGATATACTTAATGTTTATACACGTGTTCGCTGTTAAGACTGTCATATATAAGTAATTTTCACAAATTAGATAATAAAAACGATAACGTAGCTTTTCTTAAAAACACTGACATGCCGTCGCGCAATTGGGCAATTTGAGCTGTCAAAATCCATAGACAACTGCGGGTACGACATTACCACAAAATAGTATTCATTATAACTTACCTAGGTATCGGTTTGGACAACGGATTTAGAAGAAAATAAGTGTACCTACCTACCTAGCAATGAAGATGGTTCTAGGAAAAAACCGTACAGGACAAAAGCGGACAAAAAAAAACGAACATGAAAAAACCGCACACAGAGTAGGAAAAGAAGTATTCACATTTAAAATACTTCTTATCGTTCCATGAGTTTAAATAACGTCAAATAAAAATTTTCAGAAACTAAGAACGTCCGACTACGAAAGTTCTATTTGTTGCGTTTTATCTTTGTTTGAAAATTTGAGTTGTGGATAAATTGTATAGAGACATTTATATAGGTTATTATTATTATGCGATAAGACGCGTTTTTCGTGTCCACTTTTTCCGTGCTCGCTTTTTTTCTTTACAGTTTTATCGGTTCACAAAAGGAACAACTCCAAAACAATTCTTTTACTCTCCAGTACAACTCCGCCTGGCTTATTTAAAGTCTTTAAAACTCGATTTATTTAAATATTTTTATGCATTCTAATTACTAACATATAATGGAATGGACCGTAAAAATATCTTTACCGTAACTTTTATATTTCTGAGAGATAAATAATGTTTTTTCGACAGTTAACTGCATATGCAGACATCATTTATAAAATAAATTGTTAAAATAACTTACCAGAAATTCTAGATGTATAAAAGATTTATTGTGATCAAATGACTATTGAGAGTAATTTTATTAGCAAATATTTTGTCTATCGGAGTATAAAAATAATTTGTGGTTAACTTTAACGAAACAACTTTTATTAGGCGGAATTGTACTTGGTAGGTGAAATAACCCCAATTGACGGTAACTGACTCAATTTTATATTGGTATAAGCAGCTTTAAAATGATTTAAAAATAAAATCAAACATTTCCCGCTAATGCATAAGTTTCAAATTATGACGTACGTAAATGTCATCAGCGAACATTAGATACTCGATGTTTTATTAAAAATAACTTGATATACTTAACAAACGGAACATAATTACTTATTTTCTGGGTGTTGAAATACAATTATAAATTGGAGGATAAGATAAATATCCAAAATTTATTACATCCATGACGTCTACAAACAATAGAGGTGGATGGAATCGTGGAAGAGGTTGGAACAGGGGAAGAGGTTGGCATCCATACAACCGAAGAAATAGTTCTAGGAATAGTTCAAATGAGTCTAATAGTGCTCACACCAACCAAACCCAAAGTATATCTAGATCATTTCAATCTACTTCAAAGCAGTTGGCTATAACAACATTATTAGATCACAGTTTGGGAGTTTACAGGGGTTGGAAACTTTACCATCCACAAGAAGGTATGGCTTATAATAATATGTTTTAAAACTAATGGATTGATTTTTCTTGATAATTGATCGATAGATCCTCGCCTTCTGGGAATCTAAGAACCGAACAGCTTAGAATAAATGAAAATGCGCAACACAATGATTTATGTTTGTACCTACATATGCAACTTTAACCACATTATATCCTCCATTTCTTGCAAACTTTTCATTTTAGAATATTGGCGAAACCTGATACTTATGACAAAATAAAGTCTATGCAACAATATTTCAATAAAAATAAATCTTCATTTAACGCTGAGCAGATTTATGAGAAACTATCCATTCATTTCTTAAATTCATCTTTAGAATGATGAAGACTTTATGTCATCTGGCCAATATTCAATGAAGATCTTTCTGAGAAACCTATACACACACTGGACTGTATGGGATTAGCAGCACACCAGGTATTATTCCTTTAAAATTGTATACTGTTATTATGACGCACAGAAATTTTGGTAGTTGCCACACCCTTTTAATATAATATATAAGGCAACAACCTGAAACTTACTTATATATTCATTGGTTTTTTTATAATTAAATAACTTTTTTGAATCATTTCAATCTGTGTTTGAAACTTTTCTAATTAGTAATAAATTGTTTTCTTATTTTCTAGCTGTTTGAATTACAATCTAAAGTGAAAATTACACCACTCAACCATCAGCCAGTGCTGCCCTTGACTGGTTTGAAAGTAAATTATTTTGGTAGGCAGTTTTTCATCTTTTTCATTTTGTTTTGTCTTAGAAATACATACCTTAATTTTTTATTGAATTGATTATTTGCCACTTTAAATACTTTTATTTAATCACTATTTCATGGAAACTTTAGGAAAGTTAGTCACCGTACGAGGTACAGTTATAAGAGTTGGAAGTCCTGGGCTCGTTTGTACATCAATGACCTTTGAATGCAAGTCATGCAATGGCACCCAGGCATTATCCCAACCTCAAGGAGTCTTTACTGGTAAGCTAAATATTTACCTACTTTTTGAGTGTTGTTTTAATGATCTTTGTTAAAGCTATCATTGATAATTAATAATGTAAATAGTTGGGCATCGTTGTTCTAAGTGATCTCATGTACAAGGTAAACGGCTGTTATATTGACCTATGCGTCGCATTTTCTAATGTTCAAGCCTGTAACTTTTTCAATATTTTCTCAAATTAAATGGTGTAAAATTTTTTGTATTGGTTTACTAATTTGTTTCACAAAAAAATAGTGTTTGCTCGTTGATAATTACTTTTAATTTAGTATTATTACAATTTAATTAAGAAGACAATGTGCATGCTATATTGACCTAGCAAAAATTTTCGGTGTCCTATATTGACCCGTCAACGAACATATTATTGACCTAACTGAATTTCAATATAAAATAAATAAGCATTTTCGTTTGAATTCAGATATATATATAATTTATTAACAAAAACAATGAGCGATTTTCCTTACGCAAAATAAATAGTATATGTACTTGTGCTTAATATAGAAAACAAAAAATATAAAAAAATACCAAAAAAAAAATTAAAAATTTTGCACTTTCTTGTATTGCAATGAATACTGTAAAGTTTTCCCTTTTCTGATCACGCTCTAGTTACTGCCTTCTCAAATCAGCTATTTCCTTAACGGAATAAATACCCCTAGAATTAATAAGGTCCGGCTCAGCAATAGTAGAAATTACATCCTGTAGGGGGTACACGAACTGATCCTTTCGTTCAGGCCATTTCCAGTTGGTACACTTATAACCATTACTTTCTTTTCATTAATCGATTTCTTTTCTTTACAAAAAAGTGAGAAAAAACTTGAAATTACTTTGATCGTAAAGTAGTTTTAATATGGATGTAAACTGTACACATTACTGACCTTCTCAGAGATGTTATGTTGACCTAAACATTATTCTCCATTTGTACACAAAACTATAAGCATAAGTATGGGTCAGAATTCGGTTAACAAAAACTTAAGTTAATTGTTTATTTTCAACACAACACAAATTTCATGGCATATTAAAATACACTCTTTTTTAATAATTTAGTTTTTTACTTAAAAGTTCTTATCCTGACCGTAGGTCAATAATACATGCATCCAATAATTAAGCATGCTCCTAATTCTGACCGCTACTAAATTAGCGTTTTAAGCACTTATATAAAAAAAAACAATTAAGTCATTTAAAAATATTAAACTTGAAATTTCAACTTATATTTTAAAGAAAAAATAAGCTTTGATCACAAACAAAAAAAATATTAAAATTGCAGTGTAAAAATATGTAATTCCTTAACTTATTTGACAACAAAATTGATAAAATTGTCTTATTCCTGTATGTCACTGACATACCAAAAAGGAATGAATAACTGGAAACGAAATATTTTAACTCTTTGTAGCCGAGATTGTAACGGCAATTTAAAAAGAAAGTTCTAGAAATTTCTAGAACAAATCTCGCTGTTCTAACGAATTACTTGAAATAGGTCCATATAGCCGCCTAGGTCAATATTATAGCCTTAGGTTATAATAACGGTGGAATAAGGTATATATGGGCAATTTTGTATAACCTTTGAACTTTTGAAATCTAATCTGTTGCATATCTTATACAATGCATGCTGACACGGGTTGTCACAGGAGGATTGTAAATTTATAATTGAAGTTCATCTCGTCATTGCTAGCTCGATTTTAAGGTTATTGTAATCACTTTTTTTACTGGATATTTGAAAACACATGTATAGTTAGATATTTCCCATTAAAATATGACCATGATTCTCAGTTTCGAATAGCTAGTAAACATTGTCAACCAATAAGAAATTATATGTATATAATTTATAAAATTCAGTTCCAGCATGCTGCGCCTCATGCCGTAGTTTTGGAAAATTTGATCCACTTCTGTCATCACCGTATACCACTACTGTCGATTGTCAAACTGCTAGAATACAAGAAACACAAGCTCAGGTTACCATATTCCATATTTAAAAAAAATATATATTTAACTTCAGGAAACAAATTACAGTAGCACATTATATTAGTATACTTATTCATCAATTGCTGTTATAACAAATGATAATAAAAATAGTGTCATCCCATGCCTTTTCAATAAGTATACTGACATTGTTATTTGTTTAAATATTCCTTTCATTTTCAGGGCGTGTCTGGTTCCATCCCGCGGAGTGTTGAAGTTGAACTTCAAGGAGATCTTGTAGGTTTAGCATGTCCTGGAGACCTTCTTTCTGTTACTGGAATTGTCCAGGTGTTTTTTTTTCCCTAATTATCTCTGCTCCTTATATGGAGCATCACACAAGATTCACTATATATCCATATATGTTTTACTTTTTTTTGTTGTAATGTTATTGAAAAAGATATTTTTTGACCTATATTTTCTCATTCTTATTCATTATTTTCATTGAAAGTTGAAATAATAACCATATTTCCTCGATTATAAGATGTATGCTCTTACCTATTTTTAAATCTCTTTAGAGTGCGTCTTATATGATGTCAGAAAACAATGATTCAGAAAAATCAGATGAAGTTTCTGGCAGATGATAAGAAAGTGCGTATATAATATATTTTCTTTAAATGTTTTATGTTGTCATATGACATGCTCTATTTTATATGACTTCTTTATATAAACAAAGCTTTTGTGATGTTTTTATTATTTGTTTTTCAAAAAAGGGTGCGTCTTATAGTCGAGGAAACATAATACTAATAGGGTAAGTGAAAGTTAACCTTCGCCATATACAAATATTTTAATACAGATGAATGCAGGTTAGAGCGGAAGTTCGTAGTGGAGATGATGGAAAAAAAGGTGCCCGCTTAATGCAGTTCTATATTGAAGCCATCTCTGTACACAGCCAAAGAACATTGAACCATCCGACACTCACTTTTACCTTGAACGATTATTATGCTATACAGGTACATTACTCATTATATTTTGACTTAATCTTACCGACATTCCATTGAAAATATGTCTCAATCTGCCAATTAAATAATTTCGAGGATGCTATACTATAATAATATCGTCGGCGTCCGTGGCGCAGTTGGTAGCGTTTCTGACTACGGTTACGGATGTCTTGGGTTCAATTCCCGGTGCAAACGGTTTTCATAGATTGATATAATTTAAGACATCGACTGAGGGTGCTTGATGGAATTTCAATATCAAATTTGGATTATTGAGATTTTGTACACTTCCATGTATTTTGTCACTAACGACCCGGGTTTCGTCTTTCGGCATCTTCAGGCATTCGAGCTCACGAATGGACCTGAACTGACTCAGTTAGTGAAAACAGTTACGAAACCCGGGTCGTTAGTGACAAAATACATGGAAGTGTACAAAATCTCAATATTCCAAATTTTCATAGATTGATTTATGGATTTCTGTTCGTAGTCAGAGTCCCCCCTCCCACCCATTTCATCCTCACGGGGCGTAGCGAGAGCGATTAGTTAATCGCTAGTCCTGTCCTAGCCCTATCCTTCTATCCCAACTCTCTTCGAAAAAAAGAGAGCTTGAGCGACTGAGTAACAAGCAGTTCTCGTAGAAAAATTCTGTTAAGATACCTCCATTAGGAGACCATATGCTACACATTGGGAGCGGACATGGAAAAAAAAAAAATACTATAATAATGGAAAAATGATTTATTCTGATTAGGAAATCCACAGCGCAGATAATCTATTTCGATTAATTGTTCAATCCCTGTGTCCTTCTATTTTTGGCCAAGAAATGGTCAAAGCAGGCTTAATTCTTGGTCTCGTTGGTGGAACTGAAACTAAAGAAGGTTCTAGATCCAATCCACATATATTGATCGTCGGAGATCCTGGTCTTGGAAAATCTCAACTTTTACATGCTGCTACATTGGCTGCACCAAGAGGTAAATAATATTCAGATATCGATACTGATACTAATAGTTCTACTGATATGATTGATACTTGGAATGATGTGAATCAATTATTATTCATATTTGAAACATCTCAAATGTGTTTTAATAAATTTTTCAGGTGTTTACGTATGCGGTAATGCTTGTACAGCTAGTGGTCTAACGGTATCCTTAACCCGAGCGGAAGGTGGCGGCTTTACATTAGAAGCTGGAGCTTTAGTTTTAGCTGACCGCGGTGTCTGTTGCACTGATGAACTGGATAAACTAGGAGCCACAGGTCATGGTGCTCTATTAGAAGCTATGGAACAGGGCTCTGTAAGTGTCGCTAGAGGAGGTGTTGTTTGTCGTCTAGCAGCTGCTCCTACTGTAATAGCTGCAGCTAATCCGATGAAAGGCCATTACGATAGGTAAAAAATACTTACAAAAACACAAGATTCAATGCAATATTAATTTAACCTGACATTTATATTGTATTAATATGAGAGTAAGAGTTTCTTTTGTCTTTATTTTATAGTGACCTTTCAAAATTTCAAATACAGAACTGTTGGGGATATTTGAATAACATGTAATAGAAGTGTGTTGTTCAATACCAATATAATCACATTTTGTCAGTATTCTACGGTAGGAGATAATAATTTTCGAAGATTATCAAGTCTAATAATTTGTTATTATTTTCAGATCAAAAACCGTTTCAGAAAATCTTCACATGAGTGCTCCTCTTTTGTCACGTTTTGATTTAGTTTTTATTCTCCTTGACCGCCCAAATGAGGTATTAAGACAATTGACAAAATACTTAATATAACTTACCCAATAAAATATCTGAAAATATACCAATCACTTTATGAATATAGTGCAGATAATTGAATTAAAATTTTATGATGTATACAATTTTAACTGACTTTCATTACAGCAACTTGATGCCCTGCTATCTGAGCATGTTTTGGCTTTACATTCTGGTGAAAAGCCGAATTTTTATGCAAATCAAATGAATGAATCAATGTCCAGTGCCCAGACATCTGAATCACTCAGGTAAATATTGTTAATAATGCTCTCCACATTTTGACATTGACAGAACTCTGTTTTAAACTTTGAATAATTATATATATCTAACAGTAAAAATTTTTACTGATAATACTTATCAGTAAATATTTCAATTAATCGAGTAATTCATAAAAAAAGATGAATGTTAGAAAGTTTCAAAACCAATTATATATATTATGGTGTGAAAATATCGATAAATGCGGTAAAATGAAGAACCGTAGATCGGGGCTTCACTGTAATCAAAAAATTCATTATTCGAGTATTTAAGATTTTAACGACGAATTAAAGAATTTTTTCTTAACACTGATAAAATGTATACCAAACCCCAGAATAAAAAATTATTTATGGGCTAAGTTTCATAAGTTTTTCCAATGAAGGTAAATGGAATATATATATATATATATTGATTGACACTAAATAAGCATACTGACAACTTATTAATATGTGAAATGAATTATTTTATATTTATTACTACCCTTTTCTGTATTGTGATATATCATAAGTCCGACCAACAGGTCAATCTCAGTATAATATGTGGTCGATAGCGAACTTATTCCTGATTCTATTCCTAAAATGAAAAACACGACGGATCGCTGTTGTAAAAACATGTTATGGAGGATTTTAAAAATTGGTGCAGCTCTTCAAAACTTTTTAAATAAAAAAGTTGGTGGCAATATCAAACACCAACATTGATCAAAATGTAATCTATTATTTTCAGTGACCGCCTACGATTACAGACTGGGGAATCCTTAGAACCTTTGCCTCATATTTTGCTGCGAAAATACATAGCTTATGCTAAGAAATATGTGCATCCGAAGTTAAGTGTTGAAGCTGCTCGAACATTACAGAATTTTTTCTTAGAGTTACGAAAGTCACATCAATGTAATATTGGAAGTGCCCCCGTTACTACAAGACAACTCGAAGCATGCGTGAGACTTACTCAAGTAAGTATAAATTCTTTGTGAGAGGTTCCTTGAAATGGTGTATCTATTGATAGTTGAGAATTGACTATTTTCTTTTTAGGCACGTGCCAGAGTAGAACTTCGAGAAGTAGCAACAGTCTCTGATGCTAAGGATGTCATCGAACTAATGAAACACAGTTTGGTGGATACACTGTGTGATGAATATGGCGCCATTCAAATTACGCGATCAATACATGGCTCTGGAATCAGCTCTCGTAGCCAAGTAAATATAAGTCTTGAATTACAAATCTTGATGAATGAAAAAAATCTAAACATTTGAAAACAGCCAGATGTCAGGTGTTTCCAGTGCATTTATTTTTATTAAATCAACCTATTTTGTATTCCGTGAAAAGCATGTTGACACAATTGCTCTCTTTTATAAACCGATTCACATCTTGCAGTTTATTTATGAATCAAATTTCTGCAAAATATTTCCATTGTTATTTCCTTTGATTACTTTACTTTTCTATTTATTTACTTTTAGGTGAAGAAGTTTATTGACATTATAACAAAGCGGGCATCACAGCTGGGGAAAGACATTTTCAGTCGGTCAGAATTATGTCAGCTTCATAAATCATGCAACTTACCCGGAGACCCCAAGGAATTAATAGAAGCTTTACATGTACACAGCTACATTTTATTGAAAGCACCAAATGTATACAAATTGCTTACAGTATGAAGTATCTCAATAATTATTTAAGATTGATGAGAATGTTATTTTTATTTTTCGAATTAGAAGTAAATATTGTTAAAAAAAAAGGATTGATGAATAACTAAAATATTTCCTGTTTGCTGTTCTTTTTATTTATATAATTACTGATCCATATTGGACTAGTTATGATCAGACATATTTATGTTAAAATGTTCTGGTGACATATTTTAAATACCGAGTAATTTATAATAAATATATTTATATACATATAATGACCAAAAAAATAATGAGTTATAGTTTAATCATGGTTTTTATCAATATTTAACAATAACCATTGTTAAATATTGATAAAAACATAATAGTAATAATATTAACATGAAATGTTTTCTTATTGTATAATTTGCTTTTTGTGTAATTTCCCTAGAAAATAGGGGTTCTGCTTAAAATATTGAGAACTTATGATGTAGCTATTATTTACTAACAACTTTCGGTGCGGACAGTTTTCATTAATTGATATTTCAATCGACTTATGGATTTCTGTTCTGTTATGGAGTGTTTGTGTTGTATAGAACTCCCCCTCACCCATCCATTCTATCCTCACAAAGCGTAGCGAGAGCGATTAGCTAACCACTAGTCCTGTCCTATCCCTATCCTTCTATCTCTACTCTCTTTGATAAAGAGAGGTTGAGCAACTGAGTAACAAACAGTTCTCATAGAAAAAATCTGTTAAGATACCTCCATTAGGAGACCATATGCTCCACATTGGGAGCGGAAATGGAAAAAAATAATAATTTACTAAGGTAAAAGTGATTTATTATTAAATGGATTGTGTAATCTAGCATAAAGACGATTACTATACTAAAAAAACTACAATCACAATCCAAAAACTGTATTTTTCAATTCTTCATATTTGCCTAAAATCTATTTTCACAAAAATACATCCATCTTATTAGAATTAAGATAACCTTTAGTAGCAAAATCATGGCATAGGATAATATTAAGATTTTAAATAGTATTTCAATTAATCTACATTCACAATTATTCGGATGGGAATAATCCATTTTGAAAGTAAGAAAAAATAGAATTTTTATTAAAGGAAACCCAGTGATAAGAATGTTATTTAGTAAATAAAATAAGAAACATTGAAACTTAAATAGAAATCCACAATTTCGTAAATTTTTACAATAAAGAGACAGTTAAATTTGTGCATTTTGTATACATTCAAATATAAGTTAATTTTTTCATTTCTGTAAATATTGTTAAAAATAATACTGACAGTAAAAGTAATGAGAAATTATCTAAAAATCAATTTTTCTAGCACTTATAAGACTCGTGTATTGGGATACTCGACATGAACTATAGAGACATAAAAACATGACTAAGAAACTCAGTATAGATTGATTTAATACTCGACTGACAAAAATATCTCCAACCTCTGATCCAGCAAAGAAATAAAAGTTTGACAGTGCAGATACAATCAATATTGGTGTTGCTAAAAATGCATTAAATCGTTCACTCATACATTCACTTTTTAAGACATTTAATTTAAACTTCACATACATAGTACTTTCAGAGATAGTTGTCGCTAAACTTTCTATAATAATGCCTAGATAATTTAGTACAGTCCAAACAAGAATAAAATGGTGAGTTCCATGCCAAAACAAAACAAACGAAAAACATATCAGCGAAGCTAGTGCTCTCATTATGGATAAATGCACTATATTATGTTTCTCAACTCCTTGAATAGTTGGTTTATAAATATATCTGGAACAAAACATATCATAAGTATACAGAACACTGGGATAAAATTGGGATGTTTTATCATTGATATCAATATAGAATATATATATAGTTTTATGAAGTACAAATTGCACATGAATTTAATTATAAAGATTGTGTATACAGTACCTTATTAAAAATTTGTGTAAACCCACATCAAAATATTTCCACATTTGTGAATAGCGATGCACTCTTGCGATACATCTTGGCGGTGTTTCTGGTATAATATGATCAAAAGCAGCTAATGTACCAGCAATTCCATATACCACTAAATATTTCAAGTAAAAATATAGTCCCATCCATAGACCTCCTCCATATAAGCACCAATCAGGCATAATATTTATCATCTAAAATTTAAATTACAAGTTATCTTCAAGGCAGTTTACAGCATTTTAGATGAGGATATTTAATTCTTTGGAATTCAAAACTATGTTGCTGATAGCTGATAAATAAGTTTATTATGTCTTTTTGGATTCAAAACCAACAGTAGTATAATTAAGATTACCTAATTATATACAAATAACTAGTAATGACCAACACATTTATCTCTCTTAGGATAAATTGATATAGAATACTATTATATTAGCATGATTGTGATATTCTTACTGTGGGTTTAAATCTATTGGAATAATATATTATCGTGATCCATCAGGGGAACAACTGAACTATTGTTTGCTTTGCAATATTCAACATCTCAGTGGAAAACTGGATTGCCACTGATTTTATAATTAATAATGCCAGTATATTACTTACTTGAATATTGTATAGAAGTGCATTAAAGTATATATAATGCAAACATAGCTCCGTGAAGAATAACCATCCCATGTATCGACTCATATTTCTTACTAAACCTAAAATCCTATTTTTCAAACAAAGTTTGTTTGGGTGGTGCAGGGACATTTTAAAATCTTCATATAATAAAACAGGCCCCAAAAAGACCAGAGGAAGATAAAAACTATAAGATAATATGTCCAATAGTGATAGATTATTCCTTTGATGTAATATTTTGCTACTTAAATTAAGACTAGAATACACGGAATATTTATTATCTAAGGAGTAACTTATGCATCTAAGCTGAATCCATGAAATTGTAACCAATACCATGTACGAATCTTCATCTTTCATGCCACCGATACTTACAAAACGATAATTATTTATGTTATCGTACATTCCTTTCAAAACATTTACAATGATTAAGAAAATACAACTACACAGCCAAATAGACTTCGACTTTCCGCCAAATGATAAAATTAAAAAATACACTAATGGCTGCACTAAAAACAATAGTAGTGCTAGGGGACCAAATTTGTAAATGATGAAAACAAATGACACTGCGCAGTACCAATGCTTTAAATACTGCTGCTTCCAGCATCTTATTAGTTCTGCCCCAAAAAAATGAATAATAATCCATGGTGCTAAGTCCAATGAAAACTTTTTCCAAGCAATCCACTCATAATCCGACACATCTTTCGATCTTTGCAGTACGGACCATCCTTTACTGAAATCATCTTTAAAATCTCCCAAAGAATCGATTCCTAAAAAAATTAAACATATGGGTATTATCAGCGCAATATAAGAATGATTCAAATTTGCTTTCTGTCTACAAAGTATGGTCTTACTGGCATTTATCTTTAGAATCGAAATTAAAATTCTAAAAATAGACTATAATAAACCCATATCCTAAGCTGTCCCTAGGCAATGATTCATACAACCAGTCCTCACTACATGCACCACATTCAGAATGGACAAGATATTCACTGTAAATCGTAAATCATGCATTAAACTAAGAGGCCGTTGGAAGGCAATAGTGGTAGAATATCATTTGGAAGTAAAAATATGCATATTTATTTTAATTGAACATCGCATTGCTCAGATTAGGTTCAAATTATTTATTTTTTAAACAAACGTTAATTTGTTTATTTTTGATGAATAAAATGAGCCTTACTATTCATAAACATAACGAGATACTCGCTTGACTAAATACATAATAAAAACTTACTTTTGCTAAATAGGTGAACTTTAAATAAACTAAAAGCTACTGTTGACATCCAAATAATAAGGTGTAAAACGAATTCCATTTTTCAGAAATTGTCTTATGTCAAGTATCATTTTGCCCTCAATGGTTTAGTCATGGACAGCCTGATGGTTTCGGTAATTATCTAGACATGTATCGAAACTCCATAAACGTCAGTTTGACAGTTCAATAATTGTAAACGGCGACAGACATTCAAACTCTATGGATTAGCTTGACATAATTAAATTTGTCATAAAAATACATAAATAACGACATGTCATATTACTTATATTATTATAGTTTTACTACTTAGCACTAAGTAGCAATTATTTCTATGTAGATATTATAAAGACAATTAATTTAATCATTTGTATTAAATGCAACATGAAATACTCATGCTGTAAATTATGTTATTGACATGCTCTGTCAAAAAAACGGGTTCAAACAGAAACGCAAATATTCTCAATGTTAAAACAAGGGTCATAGAAAATGTTCCAAAGGACCAACGAGACTATTATTGAAAACAAAAAGATTGTTTTGGATTTGGCCAAACAAAAAATGGGCAATACTAAAATTGTCAACTTGGCATCGCAAATTTTACTTTTATAAATGCTTTTTTGTAACTTATATTATTTTCATCTGTGTTTACTTTTTCATTACTTTGAAAAGGTATAAGTCTTTAATTGGCTTTTATTAAAAATTAAATTAGATACTATTAAAATTCATCAAATAAAAGCAAATTATCAAATTGCAAGTTTTGTTCAATTTTGCCACGTGGTGTGCCGCGAAATATTTATGAGTGCTTATGTGTGCCGTGGGTGAGAAAAGGTTGCATAGCACTGCTATATATGAATGAATTCATTTATTAAACCGAAACGTTCATGATCATAAATTGAATGATGAATTTTGTGAAATAAGCTGAATAATCCCGATATAAATAAGTTCAAACTTCTTAAAGGTTGAACATAAAATAATATAGTTGTTATTTTAGTAGCATTATTATTTTAATTATTACGGATTTCATTTTTATTTCTGGTATATTCGTTTCTATAACATGGCAAAGAATATTAGTTGTTACGTTTTTGCTAAAAGTAGTTGTCGTTGGTTGTCGCAGGTTGTGTATAAATTATGCTACGATAAAAAAATATTGCAATTATTTTAAATCTTTAAAGTTTGTGTAAGCACGATGTATACAAATAAATTAATTATTTACTTAGGAGTTTTTCTTTTACTCGACAGTTTTGCATTTGGTGAGTATTGGTTTATTTAGAAATTCTAGCAAAGTCTTGTCCTTCGCAATATTATGCAAAGTAAATTAATTTCAAGCTGGCTTGGCAATTCAATTTTGTATACACGGACATCTTATTGTTTGATGTAGATGGTAATTGTTCACACTCTACAAGTTCAATATTAAATTGATTCATGGTATTCTTTTAAATTAGATTAGGCACGGATATCCTATTTGAATATTTTCTATACGGAACTACATTAATTTAATAGTCTACAGCAGGTCTCGGCAAACTACAGCCCGCGGGTCACTTGCGGATCGATGCGTATTTTTGTGCGGCCCACTCGTCTTTCTAAATCGTTGTTTTTAAACGAATTACATATTTCCATTACATTGAAATCCTTTTACATTATAATAAATAGTATATATTTAAAAAAAGCTTATTTGAAACCCGCCGTACGCTTATCAGTACAGGCTATCTGCAGTCCGTAATTTTTACTGTCTCGAGTTAGGTTGAGGCAATTGGTTAAAAATATCTAGTAAATACATCCAATTTTGAAGAACTTGTGAATAAGGTCACATGAATCATTAGATTTTTCCTTTTTGTTCAACTTCATAGTTGAAATACTCTAACGATCGAGCTATAAAAGTATCATGTTAAAATACGGCGCAGACGGCTCCCGATCATTGTATCCAAGTGTAATAAATTTAACGTAATTTGGATTTTAAACAGGTTTTCAAAAAATGACATTTCGGTGTTATTAAGAATCGGATCAAGATATTGACAGTTTATCATTTAAAACGTTTAAGACATTTTTTTTATAAATCGTGATACTAACGTAATATTTTTCTGACCTAGCGGACTAAATTGTAGGGGTCAGTAGACATCTGAACCTAAAGTTTATCATTGCCATTTTTCAATTTAGATACAACGTAATTTTTGTATCTATCTATAATATAATTATTTAGCACTTCTTATTCGAATCTAGCTAGAATTCATAGTGGCACACAATGGAGTTTTATTTGTTATCTATAATTACTATATTAATGAATAAACGATGTTTTTGTAACACATTGAAATTTTATAACGAGATTATAACAACAATGGACTACGTACTTTAAATTTTTTGGCATTTGTATAATACATTTTATAAATTAAAACAACATCGCTATTATACAATACATATAATACAGTATAAAAAGGAAAAAAAAAACTAGATGGTTTTTATGCCTCAGCTTGGGAAGAGTTAGCTCGTTGTCAAATTTATTCAAAAGGTCAGCAAAAACAAAATATTGAACTATTTTATTTGATAATTCATTATTTAAAATGCCCTTGATAATATGAAAATATTCTAATTTTATTTCGTTCTCACTTACGTTCACCATTGCAAAAGTCTGTTTGCTCGGCAGGGTGTCTAAATAATTTTATGTTTTCTTGGAATAACTGTGTTTGCACTTGTAATTTAGCGTGCATGCGCAGCTTCATAACTATGATTGAACTGTGTTAGTAATTTTTACCGAAACCACAAATGTAGTAGACTGAAATATTAAAAAAACCGAATTCTATATGCCCATTGATAAAAATTAATATGTATTTTTAGTCAACCTTCTTCTCCCATCTTCGTCACATTTCATTACAAAGCCTTTTCCCCGTGTGTAGACGTCATCAATTTTTCAAACCACTTTAAAAAGTTTAATTATAAATTTAATTCCTAGTTTGCTAAAACTATTATCCAGTTACCTTTTTTCCCTTGGTGACAAACCATCTCATTGTATTGAGCTCTACTTGGAGCGTGATGCCATAGAAGCCCTCTTATTATTGTGAATATCGGATTTTTACTACTTACCTAAATACGTTTTTATTACAGTGATTAAGTAAAAGGTGTATCAAGCTAAAGTTTTGCTCGTAGTACATCGGTATAAATCACATGCCTATATTATTTTATTCTAGTAAATTTGTAATTTAAGAAGCAAGGTATCTTATTAATATTTCGATATTTTTTCAATTGGTAAAAAAACAGGTGACAACCGTCGGTTGACTCAATCCCAATATGCCAACATAGATTTTCTTCAAAATGAGGCCAACAATAGAAAGCCGCCATCTCCAGCGCCAATAGACCCTAACCAAAGAGTGGGTAACATTAAACCCAATCCAGCAGCAACTGCAGGTGGAACATCTACAACATTGTCACCTATCAGGCAGTTAATCAAAAATGTCAACGACAATACATTTGATTTGGATAAACAAAACAATGGTGGAAATCGACCGGCTACTTTGCCCAATCAGAATACCAATCTTAACGGACAAAATAATCCACTAGGATCTAACGCAAATTTACAGCCGGCAAGTAATAAAAATCCGAACTCTAGTCCTACACCAACATCTCCCACCCCCAATAGGAATAATCAACCAGCTTTTGGGGGGCCAACGTCCACATCTACCACAAATAAGAACAACCAACCAAACATTGGTATGAATTCTCAACAAAATAATAAAAATCAGAATGTTATACCAACACCCACGCCTTATACTCCTAATAGGAATAATCAGCCAAGTACCCCTGTACAAAGACCAAATACAGGACCTCAATCTCCAAATAAAGACGCTTTCCCATCATTGCCAGGTAGTCCTACTAGGTTATTGCCTGGCACTCCAGCTGCACCGTCTAATCCCACTCCCAAACCAATCAGCTGGAGTTCGGTAGTGTCTGGAAAGAAACCTTCTAGTGGCGGCAGTACCCCACCAAATCAAAATGCTGCAAATCAACCCATACAACCAACTCCACCGAACAGCGCTGGACTCACTCCTCAGACAAATCCAGCTGGATACCCAACTTTGGCAGAAAGTGCTAAAATTGGAAATAAAAAAAATCAAAATGGCCCCACAACACCTGCTGTTGACATTGTTTCTGATACTGAATTGAAAACCCTAAGCGAAACTCTACTTACAAAAGATACGAATAATGCAGCTAAATATATCACTATAAACTACCAAGGAAAGACATCATCGTTCTCTCAAGATGACGTAGCACCCCAACCGTGAGTAAAAAAATGATTTCACAAAAAATCTTCTTACCTGATTACAGTTATTTTATTAATTTGTCCTTTAGACTAAAAATATCTAAAAGTTGGTGAATACCACGGAATCGTTGCGATATTGCTTATATTTAGTTTTTACATTAGTTTACATATAGTTATTTGCAGGCGGAATTCATTCATCACAATAGTTTTGTTGGCAACTTTTTAGATTCAGTCACTGAGCAGATTATAGAAATGAATAAAAGATTTCGGTTATTTTTTTGTTTCAGATTACTTTCTATTCAACCAGCAGTTTGGAATATTCCGACAGTAGCTGCTCTGAGGGCGTTGTACGACAATTACGAACAAGATACGACTGTCAATGAATATGTTACCCCACTGGTAATTGATACTTTTTATGAGGCTTTTACAAAAGGAACTATTGTAACCTATAATAAAATAAACATCCTCTGCTCTAAAATCTACATACGTGTTAACAAAATTTAAATGCTTAAATTGTTTAATTTTATTTTAGGAAAAAAACGAAGAAAATGCATTCATGGACGCTATTATGGCCACTTCAGTTGTTCGTCAATTAATGACATTCTTGAAAGACAAAGGTGGATACCTCATATGATTTTAAATCTCCTTAATTGAGATACTTAAGTGAACAAATGTTTTGTACTCGATGTAACTAGCACATTAAGAGCCGGTATATGATTTAGACAATTCCAAATCTTATAATATTTTTCATGATATTATTTACCTTACATCTTAAAAGATAAATTTCGCTGGCTATTTTTAAACACCTATTAAGTATTATATTGCTAGGAAAACTATTCTTATATTTACCATTGATTTTTAGGTGTTGTCACTGCCGATCCTAAACAACAACGAGAACTGTTGAAATCAATTTGGTTTAACATGTACTCAAGAGGTCAAGGTAGAATCGGAAGTTCTGGATTTGAACACATTTTCTTGTCTGAAGTTAAGAATAGTGAAATTTCAGGTATGTTTGTTATACGTAATTGAGTTACTATTATTTAATGATTATTTGAAAATTATTATAATGGTTATTACCAATCACCGAGTGGTCTAGAATCTAAATAGATAAATTTCTCGAAAATCTGTAGTAGGAGAGTGCTTTTTTTATTTAGTTTCCAGGGATCTGAAGTAGCTCAATTACAATCAGTTCACATTCAATACTTTCTGTTGAGATGTTTTATGATGATCTACTTTGGGAGCGTTTAATATACAATAAACATGGTTGAGTTATTTTAACCCCTGACATGGAATCATTTTAAATGTTAAATTTACACAACAAATTTAGATTTCTGGTAATTAATTGATACGAGAATTTTTGAACTTGTCTCTATTTTCTTCAATTTCAGGTTTACATAATTGGATTTATTTCTACACTGAGGAAGCTGCGAATCGCGCAAACTATTTGGGATATTTAAAGAAAATTGACATCCCTAACGTAAGTAACGTGTATTTTTTAAAAAAATGTGATATTATTGATTGTATTGAGACTATGAATAATGTAAATTCCATTACAGCGACTAAAAATGTAATATTTTTGTTTCTCGCCATTAAAATTTAATTCAAATAACAACAAGGGAAATGCCATCTTGCTATTTTTATTGCTTCGTATACAGTCGAATACGACAGCACTTACTATCTGAGTCAGTGCTGGGAAAAAATCGTACGTATTTATGCACAGTGATGTGAGGTTAAAAAGCTTCGGACAGAAAGTTCTGAATACAAAATGGTATATGTCAGATGATTAATTATTTTAGATTCAAAATTTTTTCGGCATTATTTATCTGATGCCATTTTGTCCGGTCATCGCCGAGTCAATTCGGCATGGAATTTTGGTAGGTCCAATATCAGTGCCTTTGATGTCAATGTCAGTGCAAGTGATTTTTGATATCGTAAAAGATTACATTGTTTGACCTAAGTGAGTTGGCTGGTAATAGTTTGTATATCTGACTATTGAAACTCAACTATGATAACATAAACAGTGGCGAAATTAGTGGCCTCATGCGCCTGCTCTACTTGTGAACGTAAACGGTTTTCGTCATGCTTAAAAATAAATACACCCGATTTTATTTTTGCACGGTCTAAGGAAACCGACCAATTATTTTTTCACGATTTTTGTTCGCGTTTACACGGTTACAAAAATCGAAAAGTATTATCAAATATAGTAAAATATGTAAAATGTAAATATTTAATAACACAGCGGAAATCAGGGTGCGTTTATTATCATGGGCGACATTGAATGAATATATTATTATCTTCTCATTGAATTAAATTTAAATCGCAAATCATGTAAAATATTACTTATTATGTATTTTTCTTATGAAAAATGAATTCTAATTATTTTTGATTTTATATTTTTGGGCTTAAGTAATATGCACCTTATCTTTTTTTACACATTTTTTCACGGTAGTGTCTGGAACGTATCGCCCGTGCAAAAAGATAATCGGTGTATTTAACTTTTAATCAAGCCAACTCAATAAGGGTTGATTTGATAATATTAATTAAACATATTTATTTATTCTGTAGACAAATTGAAAACTTTGCAGCAAGATACAAGCAATAAGCATACAAACGAACATAAATATATACCTATCTAATATTATATTGGAGTTATTATTGACCTATTTGGTTTTTACCAATTTCATTATATTATTGTTTATCTATGTTATCGGTAATAATCGTTCTACTGGAATGACCAGAAAATATTCTTAATGTTTTGTTTTGAAATATTATTACCTACTCATGTTTTAATGAAAGACGTTTGAGGGTCGAATATATTTTATAAGTGGTGTTACATTTGCATTCAATTTAATTATACTCAGAAATCGGACCGGTCATTTCATTCTATATGTTTGAATAATATGTTATGTATACACTGCTCTTCGAATTTTTCAGAAAGGAGCTATTTTGAAGTTACATTTTAATATGAATGGTATCGATAAACCAGTTGACACAATGTTTGTTGGAACTTCCCCTGAATTGGAAATAGCACTTTACTCGCTTTGTTTCCTTACACGTGTTGATAAAGCATGTCCACTTTCATTGGGAGGAGAAAACTTCAACTTGAGGACACACAACTACAGATACAGGAGTAAAAACTTGATTGGAAGTGCTTTCCCTGAAATTTAAATTTGTTTTTAAACCAATTAAATGCTTTTTAACTATTGATGTGATAACTTTTCCTCGAAAATACAGGATTATAATGTTATCTATCCATTTGAATATTATGCTTTTTTTAAGAAATAGTTTTTATTAAAAATTACCCACTAAACAAAATTGTCTTTTAATTTTACTCGTAAACTACTCGACTATATAATTGATTAATTCCGGAAAACAAACCACAAGTGAATTACATATACACGTAGGTACTATAATATATTGTAATGTGAAACTCGCTTTATATTAGTATAAATATAAAAAAATGTTTTATGAACTGTCCATACACAAAAAATAAAATAAGATACAGTTTTGTTGATGCGTTTAGATTTTGCATAATTATATCAAAACAAAATTTACATTTCATACAAGCCTGTATAGAAAGGTAAAACTACAGCTAACGACAAACGGCAGTGATAGAGATTATTCATAACATTATTATATTATTACATTTATGGATTTGTTTGCACATTACCTGTGTTTGTGTCTAATAGTACATTGCGTAACATAATTATGCCTAATAATTATATAGTCTGTACTATAATGTACAAGAGTGGATTTTTTGAATTTTCTTATGAAATCTCACAATAATGTAAATGCGTTTTAAGACTCCTGTCAAGTAGGAGCATATTGAGTGACGTACCACACTGAAGATAATATTATTGTTGATGTGGACATTGATAACCGGTCAAGATGTGATTTGAGTTGTGACATACCTAGGCAATATAATATATTTCCATCTAGGTGACTAGGTCAGTTATCTGTCTTGTAATTACTGAGTATGCCGAATTATACATACCTATTATTTTTTTATAGCAACAACAATTATTATTGTCTTTGGGCTTATTGAAATAAAAGTAATAAATGCAAGCACATACTCATACCTATTACGACATTAGTGGTTAGGTTTCTTTTACTCATTCGTTTTACTTACGAAGAGGAATTTATGCATCTTTTGCAAAATTCGAATAGTAAGTTATTGTAAAATAAATTATAAATGATTACATTCTATCTGTACTCGTCAAGGATAAGCTTTAGAATTATTTTTATGTTTAGTATACAAAACATGCAAAAGTGATTCCTGAATTTACACGTGGGTTACGTTAATCGTCACGTACAAAAAATAAAAATGTATCGAGTTATGTTGCAACTATATCACGAGAGATATCATATGAGCTTGCAAACCATCAAAAGTTCTGCAATTCTTCAAAATTAATATCTACAGAATCTAAAAAGTTGAAAATTTCGTTACTCGTGAATCAGCATTGCATTATTTAGGATGCGGTATTTAAGCGATGTTGCAGATGGAATGTTTTATTATCCACACTCTGCTTTATAATTCAATACATTTTAAATTTGGATTATTGAGATTTTGTACACTTCCATGTATTTGTCATATCTTCAGTCCATTCGTGCTCTGAAGATGCCGAAAGGCGAAACCCGGGTCTAGTGACAAAATACATGGAAGTGTACAAAATCTCAATAATCCAAATTTAATATTGAAATTCCATCAAGCACCCTCAGTCGATGTCTTAAAGTATATCAATACATTTTGTTTGAGGTCCGAATATTTATTTATAGGAGATAACTTTTTTCACATTTTGCTTGATAATGATTAGTGAGTACAGTGTTTTAATTATTTGATTACGGCATTATTTATACTCAAAACATATTACCATAATATGCCATCTAAGACAGCATCTAGGGCGAGTGTTCCTAAAGTCAGCCGTCGCCAGTGGTCTGCCTTTTGAGCTTAAAACTTAAATAATAGTGGATACATTCAAAAAAACAGATTTTTAAAATTCTTGTAGGTAGTCTTGCCACTTGCCAATGTATATCTGCACTATACTGACCTATATTATGCAATACGTAATTAAAAAAGCACATTTTTACTTCGCAAGTTTCGACAAATTCATGTTGTATGGGAATCGTTAACAAAATATACTTTATATTGTCATGCTTTGCATCATTATGTTTTTTATTGTTCTGTCTAGTCTCCGTAAATTCGTTCGCGATATTCATGAAGTTTCATAGTGATGGCCGAACACTGAGCAACGAAAGGCCGACTATTGGATTTTTAGGGCCGACCACTGGGAGAATTGGCATTTTTTGTAAACTTCTCTTATTTTATGCTTGATACAATATTACCTATTTTATTTTTAGTTGATTGCATTACTTAATCCCTGTTTAACCCTTTGCACGCTAATGAAGAGTGTAATTCGACATTGGTTTTGTTCCACCAGCTCCAATGTCTAGTGACACTCGACATGTTCTAATACCACTCTTTGTGGTGAATTTTAAAATAGATTTTTTTTGACGTAGGATTTTTTTTGACGTATCTTTTTGTAGCACGATTGAAACACGTGATATTCTAGCATTTAAAAAAATTGTGACGCTCTGGCAATTATCTGCTATGAATAAAAGAATATGATATTTTCGGGTGTATGCAGGTAGCGACGAGACAACAGCAGTAGGTATCGAACCGTGCTTTAGTAGACTTATTTTCTTCAGCGGATTTATCGTGTTTGTTTTTGTGCTAAGAAACATTGAGTGAATTTTTCGTGATTTCAAATTTAGTGAATTAGTGAAATAATAGTACTAAAATTTTTTAATCCATAATCAATCATGTCTAAAAAAATATCTTAATATCGAAAACGAAATTTGTCTAAAACTTCCAAAGCCAAGAAGATAAATATAAATGAATTTGAGAGTACCAATGAGACATAAAAAGTCTTGCTGATGTCACTCATTGGAGATTTCAGGGCTCCCAAGACAACTCGCAGAATCGCGTCCGCAGCAGACGGGGAACAGCGTTTGGATGGAACCTCACATTTCATTTATTTACATCCTGAGGGGAAGCACAAGGATTGTGCTGTGTGCTCCAACAGAAAAATAGAAGAAGGAAGAAAAGTAACATCCTATTTTTGTAAAACGTGTGAGGCAAAACCTTCGCTCCATCCAGTGGCCAGTTTTGAAAATTACCTTACTAAAAGAGATTATAAAAATGAAAATAAAATATAACATTGTATTATAAATAATAAAATAAAAGATTTTAGTGAAAACATTTATTTGGAAAAAAAAAAAATTGCAATTTCGACGTGGAGCTGGTGGAATAAAAAAAAGGTCTGGAGTGCAAAGGGTTAATGGAATAAAAGCGAAAAAAATAGATATTTATCATTCATTGACTCAAAATCCCCTTTGAAAGTACACCTGTCGCTTAACTGGCCGACCACTGGTGAAATGACCCTAGTCAACACTCTGTGAAAACACATAGCGTCCATGATTAGGAAGTCGATATCAACAAACTGTCTATTTCATCATTATTTGTCTATTACCAATTTTTAATATATCATTAATTCATTTTTAATTTTAATTATTATCCACAAATATTGGGTGCAATTACATATCAAATTTTGGTGTAAAATTTTTACCATAGTAATAAAAATAATGAAAGAAAATATACATAATATGTTATATTATTTTATGTGTTATAAATATGCTCTCAATAATTTCGCCACTGGTAAAACGAATATTTTATGAAGTCAAATTAAACACAATTATACCTACTAGCATACTTCATAGTCAATATAAATTTTTATTATTTAATTAAGTTAATATAAAGCTGCATGCAAACGAGCATCAAAAATTGCATATTGCTGACAAGATTGTTGAATCTACGCTTCCGGCTCTATTTACGTTAATACTATTGCGGCCATATGTCTTGGCAATGTGGGTTCGACTATGGCCCAACATCATCGCTGGGCAAGTATAAGCTATGATTTTGTGTTGTTACGTGAAGTGAATTGAAACAACAATGGCCGGCATTCGTTGCTTATTTGACAGCTCTCACTTTTTCCGCAGCGTATGCAACTTAAGTTTAACTTGCTTGGAATTTACGTTTCCCTGCTATTTGAGTATAATTTCTACAGTCCAGTTTCATTTAATACCGGCTCTTACGTTTTTAAGACCGAAATATTCAAAATTCACTCAAAATTAAGTACATTTTATGATCAGTTATGACTTACACACGATTTTTAGGAGGTTACAATAATTATAATGAAATGAAATAATGTTAACATTATAAATTTGCTAACAGCTAATCTTCTGTTTTATGTTGAATTAAGTAATGTTAAACAGTTTTTATTATTATTGCGATATAATAGAATATTGCATTTTTCGCTAACTATTTACTACAATACACATAATATTATGTTCATACGACATAAATTCATTGTGAAGTGATTGAAGATGTAATACAATATAATAACAACAAGACTTGAAATCCAGAATACACTGGACGTCTGTCGAAGAGTGTAATCAATTTCACAGATCTTGAAAAGAGGCGCACATATCGAGGAGAACACGAAGGTAATAGATTTATCGTGGAAATATTGTCGTAATATCGATTGCGTTCGATATTCATAATATGTATCGTCTAATCATACTGCATGTATGTATGGGTAATACAACATGTTGCAGCATACGATAGTAGTGTCGGGCCAGTCGGACATTTTGCGGCAATTTATGTGGCTGTGTTATATACGATCGCATATGCTCGGCAGCATATTGCTGTAAAAAGTTGCTCGTTTACAGACGATAAAGATGTCGTTCCTTTAGCGGCTTTAGCCGAATTTTGGTATTATTCATTTCATGATAATTCAAATGCGATAAATACAATTAAAATCTACCAACACGCAGTTGCTTAACAGTTATAGGTGATAAGTATTGAACATAAACATAAAGAATTTAAACCCGTTTATCTTGAATTGACGTAAACGACGTATCGACGATGTAGGATATATTTTATGTGTGTATTGTATAAATGTTTATTAAAGTATTACATCTATAAGAGTAGATACAATAAAACAGTATTACAAACTTGTTTATTTACACGATTAGTAATCGACACATATTTGAAAAGTGTAGACGTCTGTAGTACATTGGCCTTCGAAAAATACGACTGCTGTAAATTAAAAAAAATCACTACTAAAATTGACTTCATTATGAACAGCCACAGAATCTCAGTAATTTTATTTGTCTTTTTCTTTACGTTCGAGAGCGGATTATGTGGTGAGTCCTAATTTTCGTATGTCACATTTATTTTAAGATTTTACTGGTGAAAGTAGTGAATAATTAGTGTTCCGTTACTCTGAAGTAAATAACGCAAATCCAACATTTCAAATAGTATTTAAATATTAATGACAGTGGTAGATAAATTCAGTCTGGATAGAGAATCAATTCTGAATTCATCATAGCAGAACAGATCTATGGTGACGCGTTTCGCCTTTTTAAGAAGCATTCCACAAAGTTACCGCCGAATCCATAGAAAATATCAGATCTATGGTATTTTCTTCCACACACAAGATTTTTTGATCTCGTTTTCAGACATGTTAGGTTTATGTACGTCTGTTAAAAACACTTCTTCACTAATGATTACAGGGTAAACCTAATTTTGGGCTCTCTTGTAAAGTTGTGTCGTTTATGCTAAGATGGCGATTTTTAACCTCCCCGCCAGTCATAATTTCGTTTGGGAGAGAACTTTTTGTAAAAATCTACTTTTCGAAGGAGCTATTAAAGATACGAAGAATTTACGAATAGCAAGTTTAGTTAAAAATAAAAGAAATCTTATAGAATGCATATCCTCTTAAACGTGTCTGAATACGTCATTTTATCACGATTTTCCTTACAAAATAGATTTATATATTATCACACTTCCCTCCTTTTACAAAAATGATTTACTCTGTCAACAATGGCATCAAAATATTAACACGAACATTATTGGTCAAAGTTAACAAGAGTTCTACGTCCTACGTGGTGCCATTAAAAATTGTTCCATTTTATAAATTAATCGACACAGTTTCTGGGAAAACCTTGCAGATACAAGGCCAAAGATCATTTTGTTGTTGCTAAATATAAGTTTTTATCACTGATATACAAAAATTTAGTAACACAGACTTCATTATCAAAACTCATTTATATTTTTAAAAAACATATTTTTAATAATTTAATTCGGTACAAACTACAGTTTGAAATTGTTTAATTTGACCAATGAAAAATTCTTAACATATTTTAAAAATATAGAGCCAATTCGATAGTATTTATTATTTGTAGTAACAATTTTTGAATGATTTATATTCCTGGCATACCCATTTCTGAAAACGGATAGTTAAGCTAATGGATAACAAGCAATTTTCTCAATCTCGTATTTGTATTCAAGACCTATGAGAAAAAGACGTTAAATGACTGAATCTGTATTCTCCATAAATATAAACAAACAAAATTATATTATTCGAGTACTGTTAGTAATAAGTAAATTAAATACACTTCTTATTAATTATTTATATTCTCATATTTCAGTTATTATTTGTATGATTCTTAAGATGGGAAGACAGCACGTTGTGGTTGATGCTAATCACGTAACGTTTCGAGCCCGTTGCAAAACCTAAAATTGAAATCTGTAACATGTAAAAATAGATAATCAAACTATTTATAGGCAGACTGAGCCCAGTGGAAAACTCCCTGGGGGTGAGGTGACGTGTAGATAGGCTGAATACTAAACTAAGAGACATTTTCACATTATTTCAAAGCTTATAATATAAGAGATGTTGCAATGGATATTTATGAATCGTGCATAGGGGTAGGGAATATAATAAAAGAAAGACGATTAGGTCAAAATTAATCGTCCAATGATGTTATCGCTTATATTCAATACGATGCTTAAATACAATGAATACTGAAATATTTAAATTTCTATCGACTACATTAAACCACTGTTTATATTTTATATGCATTTTAGTAATTAACTATATAACTTTAATTAGTGAAAAATTGCAAAATATTAACGTATTTTTGTGGATTTATATTAGTCTCAATTATTATTACAATTATGTATATTATTAAATAACAATAGTGTGCTGCGAAATTATACGCTAATTTAATTATATTAATAAAATTAAAAATAAATCTGCTTCAATAGGTATCGATCGGCGTCTGACAGAGTCGCTGCACAATGCCAACAGAGATTTTCTTCAGATTGAAGGAAATAGAGGACCACCACGTCCCGCCCCAATAACACCCAACAAGAATAGCCAACCTGCCAAGCCAACTCCAGCTGTAGTTTTAGCTACAACTTCGACAACTTCGACAACTACGACAACGACGACAACGACGACTACAACTACAACGCAAAAACCAACCACAGCAAAACCACTATCGTCTGTGAAGCAGCTTATTAAGAACTTTAATGAGCATACATCGGATACTGAGAGAGATCGTGTCAGTCAAAATCGACCAGTCATCGCAGCAAACAAAAATACTAACCTTAATAGCCAAAGAAATCCATCACCGTCGTATGCTAAAAAGCCCTAATAAAACATATTTTTGTGTATCGAGTAGTCCAATTAGGTGAACTGGCCACTATGAAAATCAGATGCAAAGCAGATCCAAAAATTTGTGGTTAGTATATCATAGAAATATAATGTATTGGGATTAGTAATTCATTTTCAGATACCTACACTCATTAAATATTCTGTATTGTGACATATTATTACTTTCCACGACAGCGGTCACAGGCGTTGCGGACCTCTAAATTCACAATTTTGGATCCCTCGGACCACTAACATAATTTCATTTTTACGGGGTACAAACACATATAACATATTGATCATAAAAGTATTTTTTTATGAAATTGTCATTATACTTCTTGAATGAAAACCAATTAAAAAGTGTTGTAATTTGGTTGCGTGTTTTAAATAAAATTATGGGTTCGTGGCTCTTATGACGTTACTTCTACAACTCCGCGGTCCACCGGTTGGCGACCACCGTTCCACAAAATGTCTGATAAATAATCAATGATAATTATAAATTAATAAGGTAATGATAAATTCGTCAAATATTTTACTACTGTTGTACACATAAGTAATAAAATTAATATAACTTAGGTATTTTGTATCAGATTATTGGACAAAATGATCGTGCACAACATTTCACTAATAAAATATCTTCTGTAATTATTGCTTATTATTCTTATTTATAATCTTAGGTGGAATCAATGTTATGGTCAGCGTAGCTCACTGGACAGGGAGGTATCAACGATGTATATTTGATTCAATCTTTAAATATATAACATATAACATATTATTATATTGGTATGTTAAAACTGGTTATAAAGTAGCTATAGCCAAAATATATCGGTGCGAGAAAAAGTGCTCTCAAAGATATTATCCCGCTGTCTATAAATATATAAATTACAATCTATGGCTGATGCATCTAACACATTATTATATAGCAATATAATTTTATAATTTATAAATATTCATATTGTTATGTTTATATTATATCATAATTTTATATTTAAAAATATTAAAACTGTACATATTTGTTTAAAAAAAAATCATAATGGAATTTATAAATATACATGGATATTTTATTAAATTATTTAAAACTTTACGTCAATTTAATTATAGCAGCTGTCTGAAGAGGCATAATTTTCAGCTCAGAAGTTGCAAATTTACAATTCGAAAGTCTTCTTGATGAAAGTTTGGAAACACAGATAATTTTGACATTGACTAAATAAATTGTCGATTTGTCATTTATGTTACCTAATACAGCAGTCGCCAACTTTTTGGACACCATGCTAACAGTTTTGAATCCTGCGGTCCATTAACGTGAGTTTCTCTTAAAACAAGATACAAATAAAATATGAAATAATTTACATAAAAGTTCCATGTATTTATTGTACATGCTTAATACATTCGTCGGTAATTAGCAACTACGTGGTAATCGAACTAATATCTAGGTGATTAGTGTAGCAGTGAATGGGTTAACTATAACAAATGAATTAGTGTGATTTTTGCTGCTGCCCGCTTGAAACAACTTATGGAATTTTGACTCCAATGATGCTGCTGCAACAACTCCGTTGACCACCAAAAGTATCCCGTAGATCACCGGTGGCGTCCACTGACTACATTTAGCTTTTATTTTTCAACTATGCCTGCGATTGTATCAAAAGAAGAAAGTAGTGTTAGTGAATAGCCTACCAAGAAGGTGAAAATCTACCATCAACAATGACTCAATAGTAAACACTGTCTTACATTCGTACCTAAAAACATAAGTAAAAAAAAATATAACGAAGCTTATTCTATTCAGTATTAATTTATAAACTTTTTAATATTATATAGGCACCTACTTTATTTTGAGACTTCATTTTTTAATTTATAAGGTTAATACTTGTCGGCGCCAGTGGCGCAGTTGGTAGCGTCGTTGGGTACGGTTACGGATGTCTCGGTTTCAATTCCCGTCGCGGACGGTTTTCATAAATATATTTTTTAATCGATATATGGATTTCTGTTCGTATTCTGAGTGTTTGTGATGTCTAAAATCTACCTCCCACTCACCCAATCCACACGGGGCGTAACTAGAGCGATTAGCTAACTATTCGTTCTGTTCTATCCTTCTTTCCCTACTCTCTTAGAAAAAGGAGAGGTTGAGCAATCGAGTAACAAACAGTTATCATAGAAAAATTCTGTTAAAATACCTCCATTAGGAGACCATATGCTCCACGGAAAAAATACCTCTTGAAGGCTGTGTATCCCGTACTTAATTTTAACGTAAATATAGTTAAATATATTACCAACCGATAGAAATAATATATCATATGAATTATTAATCTAAGCATCTTTAAATAGTAAAGGTTTGCTAATAAGAGAATACTAATTTTATTGTTGATTTGTAAACATATAAACATTACAACTATAAAGTAGGTACATACATGCATCGACTATAACATTGGTATATAACCTAATTGAAAGAAGGGTCAGTTTATCCATTTTCTAATCTTTCACTGGTCGCAGCGGGTAAAAGTGTTGGAAAATAATGATATACCTACTATACTAGACAATTTATGTATTTTATTATTTTTAATGTAATAGTAACATAATTTTACTGCTAATTACTTGTTATTTTGGGCCGCAACAAATGGCATTTTGGACCGCGTTTGTGCATTACTGGTCTATAATGACCTACATGTTCAAAAATATATTTTATTAAATTTGGATTATTGAGATTTTGTACACTTTCATGTATTTTGTCACTAACGACCCGGGTTTCGCCTTTCGGCATCTTCAGGCATTCGAGCACACGAATGGACTCGAACTGAGAGACAGTAAACAGTGTCTAACGCTTATATAGAAGATACAAATGCGGCAAATATCATTTACGAGGCAATACATATACGTCTGAGAGCCACACCGATACCTGAGTTAAAATTTCGGAAATCGCCCTAATCCTTATTTTGTAAACACCATATTACCAGAGTGGCAAATTGCCGAAGGCGTTGCCGCTTTTCAACTTCTTTTAGAAATACCAGTGATTTTACAATTATAATAGTATTGTGGGTTTTGACGGGATGTAATTCGACGAATGGGTAAATATATACAATCATTCCACATTTAGTGAAATCTGTTAGGTGTTTCAACGTATCGGATATAATAGCGGAGAATTAGGAAGGTTCAGCTGCTCATTCAAGATTGGTAAGGAGTATAACTGGCCTCTATTAATTTCTAAAATTTCCTGATAAAATAATTTATGATCCCCCATGTTTTTATGCAACAGTTTAACCCCATCATCCGCATTAAACGTATGGTTCTCCATTAGCAAGTGATTTGCGAATGTCGAAGTTTCTTTTTTTAATCTAAAGGCAGCTAAATGTTCTGATACCCTTATATCTAATGTACGTGTGGTTTTACCCACATAGAAATGTTGGCAATCATTGCATTGTAATTTATAGATACCAGATTTGTTCTTAAAGTTTACTCTATCTTTATTGTTAATAAGTAATTTGCCTAGAGAGTTTTTGCAATAGAACGCCGGTCTAACACTATCAGCGAGTTGTTTTTTAATTTTAAAGCTTCTAAAAGAAGTTGAAAAGCGGCAATTCGCCTTCGGCAATCGCCACTCTGGTAATATGGTGTTTACAAAATAAGGATTAGGGCGATTTCCGAAATTTTAACTCAGGTATCGGTGTGGCTCTCAGACGTATATGTATTGCCTCGTAAATGATATTTGCCGCATTTGTATCTTCTATATAAGCGTTAGACACTGTTTACTGTCTCTCAGTTCGAGTCCATTCGTGTGCTCGAATGCCTGAAGATGCCGAAAGGCGAAACCCGGGTCGTTAGTGACAAAATACATGAAAGTGTACAAAATCTCAATAATCCAAATTTAATATTGAAATTCCATCAAGCACCCTCAGTCGATGTCTTAAATTAAATTATATATTTTATTGATAAAATATTAAAATTGATATGAACTGAAAAAACATCTATGTTTTGATGATAATTATATGATTGTACCTACATAATAAACTAATTTAGTTGATTCTCAATCATCAATAGATCACACTAAGCCTTTTCAACATTTGTAATTCATCGTAAGTTATTGTGAAACTTTACTTTTGTTAATGGTGTGTGTATATGCATGCAAAAGTAAAGTTTATAATAACTCACGAGAAATTCTAGACGCTTAAAAGGTTCAGTGTGATCAACTGGCGATTTAGAATAAAGTCATAAACAAATATTTTGTCTACCCGACAGTAAAAAGATGTTCTGGCAATATAAACAAAATAGTTTTTATTAGGCGGAATTATACTTGGTAGGCGGAATAACCCCGTTTTACGGTACATGTAATTATTTTGTTTCGGTTTTCAGACATCTATGAATTAATAGTTCAAGTAATAGTAAATTGTAATTTCTATCTAATTTTTTATTTATCTATGTATTTCAAAAGTGACAGCGATTGCGGATTGACTATCGAGAACTTCACACTGTATTCTTCGAGATGCATCGCGCGGGATGGTTTGGATTAAAGCTTTGCGATGCTTACATGCCGATTGTTAGAGTGAGTTTAAAAGAAAATGTTCCAGTCTGTGTGTCAGTTCGTAATTGCTCTACCAAGGATCTTTTGAGTGAGGCGTACAAGAGAACAAAGCAAAAATGCAGATGTGAGTTGTTCTATTTTTGATTTATTTTGAATGATTTGCTTGTCAAATTATATAAGTGACCATAACCTAAATCGCATGTTTACATGTTATAATATTTTATTAAATATGATATCATATTTCAGCAAAGAAATTACCTCAAGATGTGAACCCTCGTGGTGTATTCGCCTGCAACGAATTAGATCTCGAAGAAGTAAACGTTTATGGATTCGATTATGATTATACACTTGCAGATTACAAAGAATCACTTGATTATTTGCTTTACAATCTTGGCAGAGACACTCTTGTGCAAAAATACAAGGTCAGCTGCTTTGGAAAATTATGCATAATTTAACATATTTTAATTAAACTACAATTTCAACCTGCTGAATTTTGGTGAACATTTTAATTAAACCTAAATTTACATTTTAGTATCCCCCAGATATTCTCAAACTTGAATATAAACCTGGATTTGCAGTTCGTGGCCTTCATTATGACATAGAAAAAGGTTTACTGTTGAAATTGGATTCATTTTTGCAAATTCAATTTGGTTCAGTTTATCGAGGCTTGACGCCATTGTCTACTGAGGAGGTTCTTGGCCTCTATAAAAACAGAATAATTCCAATTGCATATGTTGAAGGTCATACTAAAAATGAAAGGGTAAGAGTACGTATTTATAACATTTCTATTTCTTATCTATGTTGTGCCTTCCTTTTATCTGTCTTGGACCTGTTTTCAAATGTTTCTAGCAATCAATTTATTATCTTCTTTAAAACCTATATTCCTTTCTTCAGTAAATATAAACGAGAAATGTCTTTCATGCTCACTGCGAATAATGTTACCTATCTTTCTTGAACTTCTTCATGCCTTTCAGAAACCTTACAGATGCCTTACAAATCAACGAATGTCAATGAAATATTGTCTAAAATTTTGTTACTTTGAAACTCACCAGTCTTAAACAGATGTCACGTCATTTCTTATTTTTAGTAGGTGTATAGTTCCATATTGAATTTTAATATGTTGCACAAATAATGATGTTAAGTGGTATATACTGAAAAAGCATTGTTACAAACGAAGAAGTGGAGCATAATACTATAACATAAATGAAAAAAACAATAAAAATCTTCTTTATTGATTTTTATAACTGATGTAATTATATCATGCTCGTGCGGTGAAATTTTATCTTTCTCGCTCAATCAAATGTTAAGTGAAGGGTGCAAGCGAGATATAAAAGCATGCTGACGTTTGCTCTTGTATCCTACTTGCTTATACAAGAGTGAGGTTGTGAGATGCAGATACATCCACTGCATGTCAATGATATATATATATATTTTAAAAAAACAGTAAATTGTGTTTATGAATATAATATGCTTTTGATAATTACAAAATCTACCCCATTTCATCATTTTTGCAAATTTTTTCTCTAGTAGCATTTATATAAAAAAGTCTTTGTTTTGTCATATTTCTCTATATATAGTAAACTCAAATATTCTGATTTTCTCAAGGTGTAAACAGCCTTGAATAGTTGTAAACAATATACTCTTCGTAACTGTTCTGTATCTAAACACATTAAACCGTTAACAGTTTATTCATTGCCATTGTAGTATATAAATATTTAGATAATCTTTATTATCAAACAGCATGCTGATGTCATATTTTCTTTTGTTCCAATTGAAAGGCTCATTTTATGATATCGATATGGCAATTTTCTCAATGGAATAAAACTGGTGAGATATTTATGAACCCAATTCCAACACCAAAATTCTGTTGACTATATTATGAATATATTCAGATTAAGTGGTTGTAAACATTCAATATAACACAGTTAAATACATGTATTAATCATTCTACCAAGAATGCATTGAATGGGTTGTTCTACATATAAATACGTATAATATCTATTATGGCAGTTATTCACATCTTGATTTCTACCATTTCTTGATCGGTCAACAAATCTTTCTTTATACATATACTTAGATGTTTTTGAGATGTTATTGCTTTGATATTAACTGATATTTAATGATGATAAATTCATTTGACATTGATACACCAATACATGTTTGACAGTGATGGAATTATTTACATCTGTGACCCTTTGTGTATATATTTTTTAGGATGCCCACTCAAAAATGGTTCATTTGGCAGATTTGTTTTCTGTACCTGAAGTATGTTTATTGTGCAATGTCGCCGAGCTGTTCATCCGTAATCACATCGACTATCACCCGGAGATACTGTTCAGAGATGTTAAAGTGAGTTGATAAAACACATCCTGTTATGCAAATTGCCTAGATTGACTCACAATATGTTATGCTAGGCTTGTGTGGATGTTACACATTATGTCACTTAATTATGTTTACAATAAAAATCAGCACACACTATGCTTGTTAAATTTCACACATACTTATTGTAATTTCTTCATACATTAAGTTTAATATGACTATCTGACACTGATTTTTAAATGATAAATTAATTTAAGACATCGACTGAGGGTGCTTCATGGAATTTCAATATCAAATGTTTCGTGCGCTCGAATGCCAGAAGAAGACGAAAGGCGAAACCCGGGTCGTTAATGACAAAATACATAGAAGTGTACAAAATCTCAATAATCCAAATTTGATAAATTAATTTTTATAATCTGGGTATTAGCCATTTCTAATATGCTATGTCAACTTTAAACAATCTAATTGACATGTAATATCTACAGTAAAAAGCAGTAATAAAATCTCACAGTAGACTCCAAAGATGTTGCTGTTATACTGGTGTAGTTTTCAAGTAGTGTCATGTAGTGTTTCAATTTACTTTTAAAATTGCTTACATTGTAATTTATTTGTTGCCTACAAATAAACAAGTGTAGGCATATTAATTTCCACAACTCTTTATAAGCCGATTATTTGTTTCATATACGACTGACGATTCAAGATAGTTTTTACAAATGAACACAATACACACAAATTAAAATATATGATATCCGATAAAAAATAGTTTTTAATCTACTGCTTCTTCTCCATGTGCCTTCTTTTCGATAAGTTTTTATTAGTTCGTTGGTAATATGTAATAGTAAAGAATGTAGAAAATAATATTTCTATTTTAAAAAGATGATACTATCAGGAATTTTAATATTTCAGTAAAAGTATTTAATAATAAAGTTTTATTTGTAACAATATATATAGGGTGGATATAAATAACATCTTGCTTGTATGCCATTCTTTGATCTGATAAAGGATATGATGATATTTTGTTTGTCAAACAGTTTTCTTTATATCCATCGTCAATATCATTGATACTGCGTTGTTGCTAACAGTTGTTTGAACATGAAAAAACAATGAACAATGTTTTATAATAAATCGATGCTGAGAAGTTTACTACTCTTAACCCAGTTTTGTGTTGAACACTTGGAACCATTTTTTTGTAAAAATGGGCTAAGTATGCCCACTTGCCAATAACTTCTTTGTTTTAATAAATATATTACATACTATTTTCTAATAAATTAAAAGATTGTTTCACTATTTAATAAAGTAAATTCAAATGGTGTTACGAGTAGTCACCTTTAGCACAAAACTACAAGTAGTCAACTTTTCACCATCGATATACAGTTGTGGTATATTTTTCAATTGAGAGGTCAATAAACAAAGTGAAGGTTTAAACTGTTTTAGGTTAAGTCTTGACATTAACAATCCATTATGAAGTATGTGAGAGAATACTTCATAATGAGAGTACAGTTACAGGGTAATATGAATAACAGGAGAAGCTATGAAAATATATTGAAATGTTTGGCCTTAAATTTATCATGTTATTATCTGATATTTTACAAGTTTTTGTTTGCTTCATATTTAAATCTTTGCATCTTTGTTTCAGTAGGTATCCCTACCGACTGCAGTTTCAGAATCAAATTACCAATGGTCTTCATATTCAAAAAATCTTATGTTTCAGTCTATAATATTATCGTAAATTGCTATTTCTTTATTTTTAATAATTTAATTGTTCTTGGTTTGTTTAATGATTTTGTATTTTGCTTTTTTTTAGAATTCTGTCAAAAGTTGTCATCCAATAATGCACAGTATTGTAGCTGAAAATGTTCAAGAATACATTCGTCCGAATCACGACATCAGGAAATATTTTGATAGGCTGGTGAAAGCTGACAAAAAACTATTTTTAGTTACAAACAGTCCATACCACTTTGTGTTAGTATAAATAAAATATTTATTTTTATTTAAAATCTTGGGCGAGTTTAAACAAATGCTATTGAATTAAATTTGTATGATGATATATTTTTGTACTACTAGAGTTTATTACATTTACATATAATTTTTTGGAAATTTCATGTAGTTGGGCGATATCATAATATGATGTATTGTTGGACTTCAGTATTTTATTTAATCATTCCACATTGCTAAATATTGAATTTGTTGTATTAATTATACACTAAAACAAAATAATCTCAAATCTCTGAGTTGGTTATTCATGAAAATATATAAATTTAAGGAATGCTGGAATGGATTTGCTGGTCGGCTCTGATTGGCGAGAATATTTCGATGTCGTTATTGTTTCTGCTCGAAAACCTCGTTTCTTTACTGACCAATCACGACCCATTCGAGTCTTCGATCACACATCTGGAGCACATGTATGGGATAAGGTCACTAAACTGGATAAGGGGACAATTTATTACGAAGTAAGATATTATAAATACAAAAATTACTATTCAATAGAAATATCCGATGTAAATATTGAGGTAAATTAATTCTTTATTAATAAATGGTTAACAGGGCACGGTAAGGCAGTTGCAAGAACTGACAGGCTGGCATGGAGAACAAGTACTGTACTTTGGTGATCATCCTTACAGTGATTTGGCCGATGTCACTCTCGAACATGGCTGGAGGACTGGGGCTATAATCAATGAACTGGGAGTGAGTACAGGCCTTTTGTAAATATGTGATATTGTAACCATGAATCTACCGCTAAAAATGAAAATTACGATTCAGCCTGCGAAGAAAACATTTCAAACATTTTTTTTATGTTCTTTTTAGCATGAAATCAACACACTGAATAATCAAACATTCAAGGAAAATGCCAACTGGCTTCAAATGTTAACTCAGCTAATTGAGGATCACCAAGACTATACCGGTGACGATGCTAAAAAGTTATTGCAACAATGGATGGGTGAAAGGGATATGTTAAGGTACACATTATTCATAGATACATTACAGCCATTCTTCGTTGATTGGGTTGATTGTGGGATGAATTGAGCACCTCTTTCGCATAAGCATATATCGTCGTTGTTCTGGAAGAAGAGACTAACTCAAAAATACTACTTTTGAGTAATTCGACTTTGAAGTTTTTCAAATTTTGTTATAACTAACTCAATGTCATGTTTCGATTTAGTGTTTTCTTCCAGAACAGCGATAACATGTTGAATTTTATCAATTTTCATAAAAATGTGTGTTTTTGATCAAAATATTAACCCACACCACGCACCGAAGAGGGCGAGTTCTAAACTGATTCACATTTAACGTCTATGAAAGTCAAATTCTCAATTTTCGGCTTTTATACGAGGAGTGACCATGTATACATGAAAATTGCATTTTTTTTGGTTCAATGTATGTATTATGGAAGTAGAAATGATGATAGTAAAACAGACCCTGAATAATTCAGGGCAAGATTGTCAAAAAATCTGTGTAACTTGACATGTGCATATATTGGATCACCAAATTGAAAGTGTTAGCACACATAAATGATACCCAAAAACTAATTAGATTTGTTTTGGTTTGCAGAAAACGACCGCTAACTCCCTGCTCCTTTCATGACCCGAGTGGAGCCATAATAGAGTCAAACACAGAAAATACTTAATACATATATAGATAGATAATTGATGACCTGGTCATTATTTATGCTACACTCTAGCGCTAATCATATAAAAGTATAGTTTTTGTAAATGTCAGAACTTAAGTGAGAGCTTAAGAGTAGGCTTCACTGTTATTTTTATTTTACATGTAAACACCTATTAATTTGCCACTGGTTATTCCGAGTGACTTAGTTTGATGGTTGGTTAAATTGATGATAAAATGTAATAGGTAATAGTCTGTAATTTTTACATCACCTGTTTTGCATTAATATTTTTTATCAGATTACTGATCCAATTTATTTTATTTCTAGGAATGAAATAAAATCTGTCTTCAATTCTCAATTTGGGAGTGTGTTCCGAACGTATCACAACCCTACATATTTCTCGAGAAGACTCTTCCGTTTTGCCGACATCTACACTTCTTGTATCACCAATCTCAATAGATATTCTCCGACCCACACATTCTACCCGAGGCGAGGCGTGATGCCTCATGAATATTGTTCTTATTTTATGTAATTCGTAAATGTGCATGTTTAATATCTTCTAGTCTTATAAGATTTTGTGTTGAAGTAGTCAATTGAACTAAAATCTATACTATCATCAATGTCTACTTTATACACTATGTTGATTTCGAGAAAAAAATTGAAGTCTACCATGTATTTGCAGAAAAGTTGTCAATTATTTTTGTAGTATTATTATTTTTCATAACTTAAGTCTGGTCAGTTAAGAAAAAAAGATATTACCATATCACATTAATATTGAGTTACTGCCAAAAGTTTACAACTACGATTTAAAGTTTTTAGATTTGGTGATGAATTATGTATCTGGGAGAAGCTTAGATGCACTCGGGTAGTGGGAAAACAGGTATTTAGCTTTTTTTGGTGAATAAAAATATTGTTGTTCAAACACTAGAAATTATTTCCAGTTTTAAGTAATTATTTAAATTTTCCAGTCTACATAAAAAAATATATCAAGAACTAGCATCCCACAGCCCTGATTGTTGCAACACAACCAAACTTAGAAATTGGAATTACTGCACTAAATATTTTTTGTAATTGCCAACTTTTGGCAGTAATCTGACAATTTAAGTTTTTTATTTTTGAAATGTTTATTTACAACTGCCAATTATTGTTATTTCTAATAATAGAGAATTTATATTTCCTTTAGGGAGAGGAACTTATATTTTATCATAGATATTTATTTGCAGGGTTCACTAACTTGTTTGCCTTTGTGATTGACCTTTTTGTTTCTGAGGAATGACATTTTGCCAAATGAAATTAAATTTGAATAATCCTTTTCATAAATAAAGCATATTAACTTTTTTACGCTTGAATCTTTTTTTGAAGAGTTATTAAGAATACTGCTGTTTGTTAAACAGTATGGTTACTATAATAAAACTAAAGACTTGTAGCACTTAGATCATATGTTTGTTAAAATTTCTGCTACTTCATGTTCATATCAATTCACCTAAATTTGACCATTACGAGAGATCTATAATGTTGAAAAACAATTGTAAGTATTATTCTTTTTCTCATATTCTGGAACATACTACATTTGTGGAAGAGATCAATTTAAATATACAATATTTCAGATATGAAGAAATAATGTAGTTTTTTAATTATTATTGTTTACTTTTAAGGTGTTAACTGTCAATTTTTGGTGGAAAGACATAATATTTTAAAAAATAAAACACGATTTGTTTGTTCTACTTCCACATGTTTATAATGATCAGGACCGGTTTCGCTCATCACGAGCATTACATACATATTTAATATTTCATTATTAATTAGTCAATAAAAATACAATTTACTAAAATAACATAATATTTCATTGTTTTTAAATGGTTCACTAATTTTTTCTTAAAATTTTCAGCTATTTGCTTAATGCATCATTAATGTCATTATAAATTTTTGCTCAGTTAACGGACTTTTAATGTAGCTATATTTGTGATTTCAGATTAGTATTTATTGATTTGTAAGAGTTCCGTAACATTTTAATTGTAGACTATTTTATTTGGTTTATGTATAATTTGTTTGACAATCAGTAATTTCTTGTCTTAGTTCATGAACCAATTGTTTTATATACCTTAATTTTTAACACTCAATTTTATATAAATAGGCCTGTTATGTTTGTATTTTTATCAGTTGATAATGGTCATGATGAGCGAAACCGGTCTTGATCATTATAAACATGTGGAAGTAGTACAAACAAATTGTGTTTTATTATTTAAAAAAAAAATATTGGTTACATCGGAATTCGTTAAAATAATTCTGAAATGTTTTATTATTTATTTTTCGAATTAATTCAGTGTTGCAAAAATATAAAACAGATAACTAAGAACCGCTTAGAATGTTGTTGATATAAAGGTAGTCATATTTCCATCATCATTATTTATATTCTGGTCATTGTAACTTTTAGAAAAAAAAATTTCATATCCGAAGTAGGTACTAAGCACTCATAATTCTAAGAGAAAAATGCTGCCAAAATGTTTTCAGACTGCAGAATAATATTTTATTTGAATGTAGTGAATACAATTTTCATACGAAAAAATAAAAATTCTTGTGAGGTTTAGTTCCGGATTTAAAATCGTTCTTTGATCGCGAAGGCATGTACTATTTAAACAAAAAAAGGTTATTTATTGCCTCTGAATTTAATAATATTTAAAACAGGCGAATTTTGTAGTATACTAATGTTTTGTTTCACCATCTGTAAAAAAATGCTTTCATAATGTATGAAATGTCTTTTTCCATTTACTATATAAATATTCATTTGCTCCTCTTTATGAATTTTTAATTTATTTCAATAGATTATAATATCTCTTGATTATCTTTTTACAAAATAAATATATAGACTGGAAATTTTTAGGTTAATTACGATCTGCTAATTTATTAAGTATAAGAATATATTTGTATATATCTTATTGATTATGAATGTTGACTGATTTTTATTTCATTAATAATTAACATAGATATGTGCAATATTATATTCTATTTAAATATCCGTTAAAGTGTGGTTACATTATCGAAAAATGTCAACCTTTTTTGCAATTCTTCTAAATATGTTTTGCGAAGTTATTTTATAATTTTGAATCATGAAGAGTTATAATTTAACTATTAAAATATACCCCTCAATGTATTCAGGCAATATCTTTTAAATCTCAAAATTATCTGATTTACTTATTTTCTACAATATAAATCTACTCGCTAGAAATTGGAATTCTGTTAATGATCTTGATGTTATAATTATATTTAATAGGAGTAGTGTGTTAATATTTGATAGCAGTATTTCAGAAGATCTAATATGTATTTTTATATGTATGATGAAATTGTTATAACGCAATTTTTTGCAAACGTTTGTTGATTTAGTGCAATGTAGCTATAGTGTAGTAATTGAATTAAGTATTTTAGAAGATTATTGTTTCAAACTTTTGTCGAAATTTGGACTAGTTTATTTAAGTCTTGCCATAAATAAATATTCTTTGATATTTATTTAGTCTTCATCTAGTTGCCATTGTTGTATGTGTTATGTTTAAATTTAACGCAAAATAAAAATAGTATTACAACATTTTCCTTTTTTTTAATACAATCAATTTATGTATCATCTAATTCTTATTTCTCCGACGGACCTGCAGCCGAGTGGTCATCGTCAGTGTATTCCATTGCAGGATACATGGGCTCGAATCCCATTATGAACACTTACGTAATTGATTTTTCAATTCTTGTATGCATGTCTATATTCTGTCCCACCAATTCAATCCTAAAAACGCAGCGATAAGTCTATTAGTCCATATTGGGAGTGGGCGGACATGGTTGTAAAAAAAATGATTACGAATATTTCGATGTCACAATGGGAACGTTAGATTTAGAAGGTTCTAACTTTTTGTTATTGATAAACTTCTTGTTTTTTCTTTTGATTTCCACTAATGTATTATGTGATGTAAATGACAGTAATATCAGGTTTTTTAACTACTAAGTGTTGAAGAATGTCAAATTACTCTTTTTCAGTTGATACTGTGCAATTATTTAATTACAGTGACTAATGTTAAAAATTAACAATGGTGTAATTGATCAGTACACATGCAAAAGTTTTCACAAACATTCTTTCAACCGTATCCTCTTTCAGCTGCGTTATCATAATGGTGTAATTGAACAGTAAGTAATTGTCGGCGTCCGTGGCGCAGTTGGTAGCGTCGCTGGCTACGGTTACGGATGTCTCGGGTTCAATTCCCGGTGAGGACGGTTTTCATAGATTGATCTTTTAATCGATTTATAGATTTCTGTTCATAGTCTGAGCCCTCCCTCCCACCCATCCCATCCTCACGGAGCGATTAACTAACCACTACTCCTGTCCTAGCCCTATCCTTCTGTCCCTACTCTCTTCGAAAAAAGAGAGGTTGAGCAACTGAGTTCTCGTAGAAAAATTCTGTTAAGATACCTCCATTAAGAGGCTATATGCAAAAACAAATTAGTTTACTTATTATGGCATAGATTATGCTCCATTTTACATCTCTACGTTGTAGTCAAACCATCGTTTTAGTCCATCTATATTCCATGATTTAATTATATAATTTTTCTGTGAAAGGAATAGAGAAATAAAAAAACGTTTCTATTCAGCCAAACAGCGTAAGTAACAAAGTAAGTTTTGGTGAATATGATTTTTTTGGAGTCATTGTTAAGAGCTCTTTCATTAGTTTATTTATGATTTGTTTTCCACATATTTTTCGTAGAGGAGACGCCTAATTTCAGGTTTTTTTTTGTATTAAAATAAATATAAATATTGATATTTAAAATAAAAATATCGAAATTTCGGAATCTCCGTTTTATATCTTATAATTCTATATTAATATTTTTAATTTTTTTTTTCATATTTTTACAGCCAAAACGGATAGATAAGATAATTTAAAAATAAATACTTAGTCGTCAATGTGCAAAACTACGTGTCAAGTCCAGTATGTAATTGAAAATCGTTTTTTTCCGTCATTTGATTCTTATGAAAACAAACACTCGCTAATCTATCATGCATAGATTTTTGTGACAGTATATCAGGAGGTCTTTGCTTCGCAGTGGATAAGCAATAGTTAATGGACTACGAAGACGAAACAATAAGGAGTATAAGGACACTAGGCTAGTTCAAATAAATCGATTTATATGAGTTAAAAGTACAAGTAAGTGGGGAGTGGGTTTTCGGAAGATTCATTTTATGCCCTATGGAGATTTCATAGTATATTTTAGTATTAATTCTCCATAAACAGTTCAGGAAGATTCATTGTACCGTATATGGCAGGTATAAATATATAGCGCGCGGGTTCATAGCGAGGCTGCAGGTCGAGGCAGGCCGCGCGCCTCTAGGTATATCCACTTGCAAGACAATATTCACCATTTTCTGCATCTGAATTGCACGTAGAAAAATCTCACTGCCTCGCGAGGCTCACGTCGGTTAATAATAAATGTAATGAAGATCATTTCCACAAAGCGAAATACCTTATCTCCAAAAACTTATTGTCAGTAGGCTTTTACTGTTAAATAATTACAACAATGAAAAATATGTCGTATAGACGTACTAAAGTCCAAAAGTTTTAGTCCCAAACATGTTAGAACAAATCAGTTTTAAGGACAATAATTCAGATTATTTTTTAGTGGTATAGAAAAGTTAATAACATGTTCTAAACAAGCCTGTTTACCTGTCGTATCTTGTATCAAAGAGAAAAGATATTTTACTATTAAGTAGGTATATTTAATCTGAGTAACAAATTTTTGATTTAATTTTAGCTGTGCATATAAGTAGAACATTTAAATTAAAGAATTTTATGTGGGAGTTATGTGGATGTCAAAACAATTGATTTATTAAGGATGTGTTTTATGAATCATGCAGCAGTTCATAATTTCTCCTTTCACCCATAATATTATTACTCACCAATTTGCATATAAAATTATTTTTTTATTGTAAATAGATTGGGAAGGGCTATTTTTTGCATTATTTCTGTTCAAAGTGTTACAAATCAACTATACTTAAAATATTCACAATATTTTCACTATTTACGTCATTCAATAAAAACATATTTTTTTCTAATGTTGACGTACTTTTAGTACGTAGCTTATGAGCTCATCCTTAATTAAAGACATTACCTTGTACCTATTCGTAAAAATGCTATTCACAAGACGTGTTGGAGAAATCGAAAAATTTTAATAAAAATCACAGGGACACAATTTTACGTGTATTTTTATAGTAAAAAAAAAAGCATTCGATAAGAAAAAACATTATTTTTTAAGTTAATCGTCGATCTAAATTAAAAATTGTGTAATGAAATGTACGAATACAGAAGTCATTCAATACTGTTTGTGCTGTTGATGATTTAGATGTGCCTTATAATTTGTGTAATAACGTATTTACACTGTGAAAGTAGGTCATATATTTAAAAAAATAGGGTTTCCATGTTTAAACGAAATTGGACGGGACTGTGCCTAGTGAATCCATTTCTGTACATTAGCAAAGGGGCACGTGAATTGGACAGATAAACTACGAAACGACGGGAAATCTTTTAAATATAAGCGATGTGCAATAAGTTTTAAAAATATTTTATTATGCACATTAAATGCAAGAAATTTAAATGAACTTAGTTTTTTGATGCCATAATGTGCGATGAAGTAAAATAATGAACTTTTGATAATGTCGATTCGGTAAATTCTAAAAAATCTTCGTTTCGTATTTGGTCATTAGCGTTTATTTTGTTTCGAATAATTTTGCTTATCAATCTCCCGTTTAGATTTGATAACGTGATACGCACCGTGGAAATGGTTTACAATACAATGATATTAGTTGTTATGTTTAAGCACGTCTATTTTTCAATGAATTAGTTTTCAGTTATCATAACCCAATCGGTCAGCGTTAAAGCGCAGGCGCAGAGACGAACGCGCGCAAATTGAACAAAAGTAATTGATCCAATTAAGATCTCATTAACTGCATGCAAATGTATACCGTGTACCGTAGTCGACGATTGATAGTAACGCTGCAGCCGTGTTTTTTAGAGCGGACTGATGCGTTTTCACCTTGCCAAGATCGTTCTCTCACACACTGACCGCTCCAGCACTGCTCTGTGTTCATTCTCTCCTTTCTAGCTGCTCACTCGGAGTTCTCGTAACGGACACATTTCACTTCTTGCTTATCTGGGTCTCTTCATTCTTCTCAGCGTTACTATCGCAAATGCATTTTTAATCAATTTAATGGCAATGGAATGATTTTATACTTTTTTTAATTCGATGCTATAGTCATAAAAGTAACAATAATTTTGAGGCCCTATTCGGAATTTATAACCAAAGTTGATAATAAAATTATTGCCAAAACTTTGAGTTTAAAATTTCTATTAATGCTTGAAAATTAATCCCATAGTTAAAGATGCAACCGTATAATAATATCAAACTAGTAATTTTCACTATTATTTTACTCTGTCCATATCCAAACATTTGAAATATTAACTAAAATATGGTGTAGTGTCAGTGATTAGTCGACAACAAGCTCTCCGGAATCCAATCCTTCATTCCATGAATGCTCTCTTGAAAAATAGCCGCCAGTCTGAAGAACATCATTTTTACATTCTTTCTATAAAAGGCGATATTGGGCGACACGGTTATCGTTAAAATACTTTCAACAACATTTTATCCTGATGATAGTTTTTGTTTTGTTTTAAGCGTAATTCACCACACAGACATTTTGTTGAAGCATTGATTATTGAACGTTGCAATATTTTTTCTAACAGACATGATTATGAAAGTATTATTCGGAATAATATTGAAATACTTTTAGTTACGAATATCATTCATGCATACAGGTGTGAACGAAGTTAAAACTCTTCAGCTATTCTAACCATAATAATTTAAATACTATTTACGTTAATAGTGCCGTCCCAGCGGTGGCATAATTACACTTCCCCTCCTTGTAAGCCCTGGCGCTATAATACATGTTGAATATGTTCATACTAAATATCGTATTATGTTTGATCCATAAATTTTACAAATAGTTAAAAAAACATATAAGATAACTTCAACATAGCATTAATCATATGATTAAAAATTGATAACACAATACATTCCATTTTTACTCCTTAGTTCGTTTTTGAGCTCTCGTCTATCATAACTCTCTAGTTACGCCACTTAAGATATTATAAAAACGTTTACTGGTAAAATTTTAACATTTAATATAGTCAAAATGTCACACATTTTCTTAAAAAAAAGCTACAACTAAACTACTAAACAGGCATAAGCCATAAAAGTACTGACAAACTTTTTTGCCAAATTGTATTGCATAGCATATCTGTCATAGTAAATAAATTTTCTATCATGATTAATTTTAGTATGGGTGTCCTAAACTGAATGTTCCGCAGCGTTGGGAGTATTTAAATAAACAATATAATATTTTTATGCGATCTAAAAAACATTTGATAGAAATTTTACAGTTTATTGACTTTCCCAAATTTTACTGACCTTGAAATTATTCGATTCAGTAATAATTGTTTAGCCTGCTTCCATAGAAGAAGTGAGCTATTCTGTGTTTACTGTTAGATTATAAATTATTCATACATTTATTTAAATAATGTCAGTCGTCATGCTTTAAAATAGAGAAACTAAAGCATTTGTAGCAAGAATTACAAAAAGGTGTAATGTGACGCATTGTTAAAAGATTTCACCGAGAGATGTCGGCGCAAAAATATTAAAAAACAATCGCAAACACTGATGAACAAGATTGTCATGTAAAACTTAAGTTAATTCTTAAGAGGTCGTCATTATTTTTTATTCTTGTGGGACGCTTAAGGCTTGAGACCAAGCGAAAGACATTGTTTGTAATCCATTCAATTGCATTATGATTTCAAAGTAAAATTTATCTGTGATCTCTGTGAACAAGGGAAGCAGTAAAAAAATCATACCCTTCTTAAACGAATACCTCCGAGGTATATGAGACGAAGGTGATTTTATTTCTTTATCGTTTTAGTAAGCATAAATAGTAGACTATAAATTATAATAATACGGAAGTGCCATTTCTCAGCATTCACTCAATACGCTTTATGAAAATGATGCGCAGAAAAAGAGACTGTGTGTGTGTGGGTATGCTGTGCGTTAAAAATTAACTCACCTGTAACATTTCACTCAATGCTTGCACACTCACACTATGTCTATGCGCATACGAATATGTAGAGATTGTGTGTGTGTTGCTTTATATATAGACAGATAAATCTAAAAATATAATTTAATAAATAATACTCAATTAACGTATGTATTAATGAAACAAATACAAGTTTAAAGAAGGAGTAGAAGAGTTTTCTTATTCTGTGACTTTTAGCAGACACCCAACAGTTATTTTTTTCGATCCGGTTCTATAAAAAAAATATATCGGTTCAGATCCGGTTTTCGGTTCAACTCGTATTTAAATCCCTTTTAAGGTGTTGTCTAAAAATAAAACACAATTTGTTTGTACTACTTCCACATGTTTATAATGATCAGGACCGGTTTCGCACATCGCGAGCATTATCAAGTGATAAAAATACAATTTATTAATTAAATTAAAAACTTTCGTAAGTAATAAATATCGGTTCTGTTTCAGTTTTCATTCCGGCAAAAATATCGGTTTTTTCCGGATTTCGGTTCGGTCCCGGCTCGGGCTCCTCCTTTTTAGTCACATATATTATCAATGTGGAGCATTTGAATTCCTAATTTAACATTAATTTGAAGGTAAAGTTTTAAACAAGAACTGGACGTAAGTTAGTCACTCAAGCTAGCATTTCGAAGAGTAATAAAGGGACTGGTAGTAAGCTAATCGCTCTGGGTGGGTGGAGAGCTACAGAAATATAACCGACATTCATTACTTTAGATTCAATTCCTTAAATCAAACATGAAAAATCAATGTATAAAAGTGTTTACTCGGGGATTTGATCAAGAATATTTGATTTACAATTTTTACTTGCTTATCGAAAATGGCTGTAGTTTTTAATATCACATTTTTGTCATTTCAAATATTTTTTGTCAATCCTAAAAATCAGAAAATATTTGTGATTCATACAGTTTGTATATCATAAAGATTCGTTATTATCACTAAGCTCAATTTAACGCACTGAATTGACTTCTTACATTAATGATTTGATTGAGTAGACAGATAAGTAGGAGGAAATGTGGGAGGCTCGTTTCGCCACGAACCTAGTCACTTTCTTTCGAGGACATTGTACATCCGGTAGAGTTCCGCGTCTCGGTGTTGCGCGCGCACGTGCTTTTGAAATCAAACCAGCCACTTTGTGGTGATTCAAAAAAATAATTATTATGCACACTGTAAGCGAAAGTTCAACCGGGCATTGTAAACATACTACCTACATTGTGGCATACCTAATTAAAAAAATATTTTCAATATAAACTTAATAAATATAATTATGTTGATAATAAATAGGTGATGCTTTGATAGACGTCTTACCGCGACAAACTTTTTTTAGCTTAGAATATTTTCGACCACTTTAATGGTGTTAACTGTCAATAACTCAATAGTGGTGGAAAGCCATTAAATTTATAGAAATAAAACGTTCGCAAAATGTGTGGTATTTTTTTCACAAAAGATGGATCACTTGATTATTCTTCTTCGTGCACTTTTTGTTGTCGTTAATATAGCTCATAATATCAATTATATTTCATTTATGCAAATAAGGCCAAGTATTTTTCTCAATAATCAAATACAATCAATGGAGTATAAGGTGCATGTTTGATCTCTTTAAGACAGACTCGACCTGATGAGCGTTTTGTAAAACTGTATCTTTGTGTTTTATACAACGCAGATTAAACCTTTCAAATATACTAAAGATCATTTTTCATCTTAAAAAGATGCTTAAAATGTATATTTTTTTTAATCGAATGCAAATACTGACGCTAACGGACTGCCTACTCACGTATACAAGTTGTTATATATTTTGGTGGTGACATATTTAGTATTGCAACGTTTTTAAAAATCTTAATGCGGTAAAGCTGATGTCAGAATAGTTTAAATATAAAGAATCATTTCATGCAAATTTTCTCCGAAACCTGTATTGAAAAGTAGTTTTCTATTTTAGAATTAACTTTTACTTTCAGAAAGACGTTTGTCTTTTGAATTATAATATTATAATCCGATGAGAGATAATATTATAGATTACATTGAACTCATTAATTAATTGTATCGTAATAAAGTATTTTATTATATTTAAAAATAAAGACGTATATTTGAATATATTCAAATTAATTTTCAGGGAATATCTAAATTATGTAACTTTTAAGTAATTAAATGTCTTCCAATGTTTTCGTTTTCTCAAATTCATAACATATTTAATGAAACACAATTTAAAAATTGCTTTAAATACGTATAAACATATTATTACTTATACTATCTTGAAAAGCGGCGTGGGGGTCTTCGTAAGTTGTTGATTCTTAATAACATTTTATTATTTACATACAAATGTTATTTTTCTGTAATCTGTAATAATAGATTTAAAAACGTCATCACGTTACGAAATATTATATTCGTGAATTCTGTCGTCTGCGGTGACGTCTGTTTGTAGACATAGCATGGAACTTTCACATCCGGCTCGAGTGAATCATATTTTTCATATCTCTTGAATTGCATAACATGTTTATGCACTATACTAACGAAATCTTGGGTTTTATAGGGCTAGAAAGTTATAAAAGTCATAAATATTACATATTACCGATAAATTATAGTTGTCGTTGAACAATTTCTTTCTTATCTGTATTAAAAATACTATAACATGAATATCGATAAAATGGTCATTCCTCGTGATTTGACACGTGTTCCGTTTCTTATAAAATCATTCTCAGATATATAAAGTACATGTTTACATACGTACATAAAGTACTAGATACGTTGTTAGTATTGAATATAATTCGTTTATTAATGAACATTAGAAAATTATGTAATTTAAGACATCGATTGAGGGTGCTTTATGGAATTTCAATATCAAATTTGAATTATTGAAATTATGTACACTTCCTTGTATTTTGTCACTAACGACCCGGGTTTCGCCTTTCGGCATGTTCAGGCATTCGAGCGCACGAATGGACTAGTATCGACAATTCGTACAAAGTGTACAAAGTTTCAATAATTCAAATTTGAAATTAGAAAATTATGTGTTAAGGATTTTACTGGTGACCGGGCGTGGATAGTGTTAGGTGTCACTGCTTGCATTAATTTATAATGTTTTGTGAAGGTAGGGGAAATCGTATCCGAAATATATTTAGGGAAAGGGAGTCATCCATCCTATTTAAAATGCAATGTATTAAAGATATACTAAATTTAAAACTCTTATTAGCGTTTCAAATTAACAATGAATTTCCTCAAAGCATTCGCCAAATATCGGGTATCCCAAAATTCACGCAAGAAGTAATGTTGATAGAAAACGAAGGTTTTTAATTAAAAACTCTAATTTTTTTATTGATTCATAAAGTATACAGTACAGGGTTATTAAAAATGGAGCGCTTTACTAAACAACAATGCGTTTTCATCGTTGAGCAATATTTGAAAAATAATAAAGGTTTGGCAGCTATCTTTAGAACAAAATCATCTTCAGCGATGAGGGTCATTTTCATCTTGGTGGTTTCATTAATCGACAAAATTGTCGGATTTGAGGCTCAGAAAATCCATGAGTGGATTGTTGAGAAACAAATGCACGTGTCACTGTTTGGTTTGGATTTTGAGCTGGAGACATCATCGGACCATTTTTCTTCGAACATGCGGCTGGTCAGGAAATAACAATTAATTGTGCTCGCTGTCGCGACATGATAATCCAGTTTTTTCTGCCTAAATCGTAAGATATGGATGTGGACGATATACGGTTTCAACAAGACGGTACCGTATGCCATACAAACCGAGAAACAATTCAATTACTGCACGAGTCATTTCCTGGTCGTATAATTTCACGTTTGGTGATGAGAATTGACCTACCAGATCATGCGATATAACACCGGTAGCCTTTTTTCTTTGGGGTTTTTTCAAGTCTCAAGTTTATGCCAACAAGTCCACGACCACCCACTCTTTGAAGGAGAAAATTGAGCGCTGTATCAACGAAGTTCAGCCACATTTATGCAAAATTGTCATGGAAAATTTCGACAAAGGAATGCGTATGCAAAATCAAAATCAGGTAGACCATTTACCTGATATGTTACTCCGTACATAACCCTATACTGTATACTTTATGAATCAGTAAAAAATGTATAATTTTTTATAAAAAATTTGTGTTTTCTGTCAAAATTACTTGTTACGTGAATTTTGGGACATCTATACGTCGGAAATATGTTTAAAAAACTACTCAACAACGACTACTGTTGGTTGCTACTCTTAATGAAATCTTTACAAATGCATGAAGCCGAAAAAAGGTATATACGTGAAAAATAACACTATTGTAACATGAAGAATAAATGATACAGAAATGAAATGTTTTGATAAAGAAGACAAAGCATGTATATTTGTGGAATAAAAAAAATATTCCTGGCATTCTTTTAAGCGAAACGAGATATACGTGAATGTGTATCAATTGTAATGCGTATGTCTAATGAATTCAGTTGTCTACCCGAAGCCATAGAAAGTGTATTAGGTATATTAAAGCGCAGTAAATACTTTAAGATCCAAATCTGACTCATTCCGCAAGAATGAGAAATTTCCAGAAGTGAGTTATGTACCAGAGTAAAAAATGTTACCTCTAACTGAAAGTGAAACCGGAGGTCCGTCATTATATTCGTAGCCTAATTTATAATAATAAAACATGTCACGTCAATTTTGAGTCCGTGATTCTTTATTATATTAGTTAGTTAATACGTTCTTATGATATAACTTAATTGAAATTTTGCATGCAACAGTACCATTCTATTTAGGTATTCTGTGATTGAAAATGTTATATTATTATAATTATTACGAGATACATGTTTTGTTTATCTATTTAAATTTGAAAAAAAAAACTCATTCGCAATGTGTAGTATATGGATTTATACTGAAACGTTCTAATATAAAGTGTTTTAATGAACGTTCTCATTTTAAATCAGGAAATCAACATATGTTCTTGTCCGAGAGAGAGAAGAAAGAAGGCTATGGCTAGGAATCGAGCTGTAGTTAGATAATCGCTTTGCCCTGAGCCCTTTTTTATCAGGATACATAAAATTGATCTACTTTATTGAAATAAATCTTAATGTAAAAAGTAAACTGCATGTAAAGTGCAAAAAATATTTACATTAACAATTGATAAAAAACGTTTTGATGGTGTTAGAAGTAAACATAATACCTTCTACTAGCATTGTTGATGGCGTGTTGGGCCTAAATAGCCTTAAGCCCTGATGAAATGTCATTATTAATTTTAGTAGAAATAAATGTATATATTTTAACACTGTCGAATAGTTGTGTCAATTGATTGGTTTACACTGTAAAAGTGTGGGTTCATTTCTTCTAATGAATTTGAAAAATCGAAACATGATTTTCAGCCAGTAAAGAAGAAAAAAAATTGAATATCAACAAATTGACGTAGATACCGTATAAAAATATCAATATGTTCAATCTGTTACATTATAATGATAAAGCTTTAAAAATAAACACAACGTCACGATTTTGTACCATTTTTATTATATAGTTAACGTAATATAGAACATTATATATTTAATAAATTATAATACCAAAAATTTTCAAACAAATGACGGTGTTGATTTATGCTGTGTTTCTTTACATATTTTATACTTAGCTTACAATCAAAGCTGGTTTTTATTAGTTAATAAACATTTCCAACAACTGTTGAAAAAAATTTACTCGTTACGCGAAACATCACATAAGTTGTTTAAAAAGATAAATATTAAAGTTGCTATTATATATATATATATATTAATTATTTGTGGTAGCAACATTATTTACATTGAAATTATACAATGAGCATTAACAAGTAGTTGATTAAAACAGAGCGAAATGGAACCGTCACCTCATTACATTTTTCGTGTTCTCCGTATTAAATTTAATACGCAGACAAGACAGACAGATATGCCTTTTGTTGCAGAAGAGAAAGAGAAAATGTTTTAAAGAGTTTGCTCAAACACTCATTATTCAAAGTAGAAAGTAAATACATTAAAACAAAATTAATTAACATTAATAGGTTAAAGCAATTACTAAAGTAAGCGATTACAATTTCGCACATATGGATTTTATTTGTCTGTTAAAAAGATATTGACACAAATACAATATCATGCATAAACGTTAGAATGATTCAAAATAAAACATTACAATTATAATCGTTTTGTGTTTTATTTCAATGATTCATGAAATTATGATTATTTATATAGATATATTTTTTAAAACACGTACGCTGTCAATTTGGAGCATATGGACTTCCAATGGATCATCTCCACAGAAATTGTTTTATCAGAAGTGATTCTTATTCATTTACCCTCAACATTTCCTTTTCGGGGTGGGTGTGATTGAAGAGATCGGACTAGGAAAGAATACGTAGTTAGCTAATCACTCTTGCTTGTTTTAAACATCACAGACATCCATGCCTTTGAACACTATATAGAAATCAATCCACAAAAGTGTCCGCACGTAGATTCGAGCCAGTGGCCATTGCAATTGAAAAAGACGAAGGCGCAAATACGTTGACCACTTGGATACAGGACTGGTATAATGAAAATATATTAATTCTATAGCAAACGTTATTGTTACAGCACAAGCAAATTAGTTATGGTAAGGTAAGTGGATATTAATGAATTTACTTACCTACTTGGAGCATGTATAGAATAATCAACTAAAAGAAAGGGAAAGACAACTGAGTGTCTTCACACTCACCTTGAATTATTTGTTGACCTTTTGTCGAAGAAATAAAATACCTCACATTTTTGGATGCATTTTCAGTCTTGTTGAAGATCAATTAATAATAAAAAACTGTGAATACAGTAACTGTGATTTTTATCCTACGACCCTACTAGAGATGCGTATATATCTATAACCATCATTTATTTGCTATTATTTACACCAAAATTAGTCTCACACTAAAGTAGCGTACACAAAATATAATGATTGAAAGTATTTTGCTATTAAAACAGTTCATATAAATGCATATTATTGAATAATTTTGGTCATTTCCAGTTTTTTAAATACGGTTTTTTCACCTTAATAGAGCCAATAAAAATTTGAAATCGATTATTTTCGATAGAATAACATTTGTTCCCAAAAACTCCCTTTTAAAAACCGGCTGATCTTGTAGTTTTAATATAAATAACAAGTAAATTCTTCTTATAATCTACATAACGTGAGTACAAAAAATTGTTTTTTTTATGTATTAGTTAGCAAAATGGTATGAGAAACATTTTTGAATAACATAATTCATGTTACAATCTACAGCTCCTGTTTTGAAACATTGTGGATAAATAATTAGTTTTAATCCTTGCATTAGTTTGCCTTCCTTTTGTTTTTATTAGTCGGTAATATAAATCTTAATAATAATACTATATTTTTTGTTAGTTATATTATACATTAATATATATTTATGCCACCAATAATGGAATCTTACCCCGGAATTATATTCAACTGACTGACCAAGTTTTACAAAATATGGATTTTTATACTATTTATGTCATTCTGTTTAATTCTAATTACTAACTGAAAATTTAATGAATTAAACAAATTAATGACGTAAATAAATATTACTTACAAAAAAATCTTTATTTACATATTTTTTAGAAAGCATTACCATTGGATGTACATATTATTATGATTTTTTCTTCTCGAATGAGTCATTCAATACAATAGGATGTTATACTGAATAAAATAAATACTCATTCGCAAGTAAGGTTAGGTAACATATATGATGTTCGCGTTTTTTTAAAGGTGTCGCAACACTTACCGTGCACGTCATTTGAGAAGCAAAAATGTATATCCGTTTTTAGAACCTGCACTGGCATGTTTGAATCAATAAACTAATATTTTTTATATGACCGTTTTTATAAAAACATATTTCAACGTATACCAAATTCAATAATTCGATGTAGATTAAGTCTTTTAAAAAATAAAAAACAATACGTGTGTACTGCTTCCACATGTTTATAATGCTCAGGACCGGTTTCGCTCATCACGAGCACTATCAACTGATAAAAAATACAAACATAACTGGCCTATTTATATAAAATTTAGTGTTAAAAACGAAGGCATATAAAACAATTGGTTCATTAACTATGACAAGAAATTACTGATTATCAAACAAATTATACATAAACCAAATAAAATAGTCAATTAAAATGTAAATACACATTTTCATTGTAAATACACATTTTAATTGTAGACTATTTTATATGGTATATAGTATAATGTATTTCCACCGAGAATTGAGAGTTAACACCTAAAAGGTGAGTAGATTAAGTCATTCACGCAATTTAGATGTGGTTAATTGATGACTACTTTTAAGTCTATTCTCTGCCACCATCAGATATTAGTAGGATAAGATGGATATTTTGAAATCACAACAGATAACCGTGTCTTTAGATGCAAATTTAAAGTGAATATTTACATCCTACCTTTATTTACCTCGAGGACTAGTATATTAGATTGCGCACTAGTAGCTTATGACGTATTGAGCATTACTACTTAGCCATGGCGATTAGCTAGAATAAAGTTTTTTTTTGTATCACATATGTTTTTATGTTATATGTGTAAATTCAGTTTATAAATAAAGAATATTTTCTAGTTTTGCGGAAAATACAATAGAGTAAATTTAACTTATTTTTCAGTGGTTTAAAGATGAATACTTAAAAACAACATTTAGATATTTAAATACCAAAAAATATGTTGAGTAATAACTTAATAAAAAACGCTGTGCTGTGAATATACTTGTGTTTATAATGTTTTAATATGGCATGTAACGAAAAAAGTACCAGAAGCAAAACGAACAAAATTTCTTCTACTACTATTAAATAGTTTGATCAAAACATTGATTTTTTATCATAGATATTTTATTACAGCTATGTCCAACACGCGGCCCATTTTAAGACTTTTTGTGGATCAAGCATCGAGTTAAAATGCATGTTTGAACTAAATAAACGTGAATTTTATCAAAAAAATATCCTTTAGAATAAATTTCCGAAATCAAAAAAGCTGGTAATGTACATTACAGCTGCATTTGGGACCACATATCGCTGCGAGTCGTACTTTTCAAAATTGAAAATAGTGAAAACGAAGCGTCGCAACAAGTTTGCTGATGAAAGCTTGACAAATCAACTGCGATGTGCATCGAATAAATTACCAGTCGATACAAAAAAAATATCAAGTAGTATAAAAAAACAAGTGTCACATTAATTATTAAATAAATGAAATATTTTGATAAGTTGTTTTTAATTTTAAAATAAAAAAAATGAATGTCTTAGTAATTATTTATTAATAAAGTGTTTTGTCTGTTTTTTATGCGGCCCACCATATACCGGTAATATTTTATTTTGCCCACCAAACGATTTCTGTTGGACAACGCAGTTTTAGTAAATGTATAAACTGCATACATGTTCAATTTAAATACTGTTTCTTATTTTCCCATAGGATATTACAAAGATAATATAATGATTTTTTAATTGTTTCTAAAGAAGATCTTAAGAAATGTATATTGATAACCTAGTTTGGAAGATTTTATCGTGTTAGTTAAGTTTTACACTAGTTAATAGATATAATTAATTGATCGTATTATTGAAATAAAATGCATTTAGCCGTATTAAAAATGGTATAAAGATGAAAAAAGATATTGTTGATGCGTGCATCACTAATCACTACTCATATTCTACTTTTCATTAGTTTGGAGCCGCGCATGACTCTCATATTTTTGACATAATAGTAGACCGCGCAGGAAAAACATTCAAACTTCATAGTAATATATCTAAATAATTATTTGAGAAAGGTATTATGTAGGCCTTCTTCATTAAGAATTACTTGATGATGTATTTAAAATACATGAGTAGAACGCTCTATAGTGCCATATTATTATAAAATTACACATAATCGATAACATTTTTTTGTATTTATATTACATTTGAATTTAAATCGTCAGAATAGACTAATAACAATTGATTAAAGATCATTATAATAAAATAACACTATGATTATACTGTTAATGCTGAGTAAGTCTTTTAATAATATAAATGTTTCATAGTGTAGTAGGGCTTATTATTTATTATATTACGTAGTCATTTGATATATTTTTTTTATAAATGTGTGGTAATTAAATTAAATGGACTACATCTTGATAACTACCAAATCTAGTATTAAAACACCGTTTACATGCTTTGTTGAAGAGGCGTGTCGCTAAGATAATTGCATGTTCACGATATTTCCAAAAAATGTATTTATTTAAAAATCGAGTTGCCGAGTTTCAGCTGTAGAAGAAAAACCATATCCTATTCGACGCTGAGAAAAGAAAGTTTTACGCTCCGCTTACGCAGGAAGGCGCGAGAGGGGTCATGAATAACCAAAACAATACCAGCCGAAGGAGTTTGTACCTCTTTACCTCCGGGATGCAGGAGTGGGGTGGATGAATGGATGGGATTTCCACTCCCCTCCAACACCCTGCCTCCGTAATATTTCGTTCTACGATGATTATCTAGTGCCAGGCGATGTAAACATTTTCAATTGAGTTCAAATAGATTATAATAATATTCATTTTTTAACAGCTTAAGATTCATTTGTATAAATGGATACCTTCGTAAACGAGACGTATAAGAAAAAGAAACTGTTAAAGAAAAAAAACAAATTTATCAAGAAGCAAATATTCTTAAACAATACTTTTTATTGTAAGATGTGTCATTAGAAATTTTATAAATAATATAAAAGTGGATCAGCCACAAGGACATGGCTGGATTTAACACTTAATCTGTTAATAAGTCTGACAAAATATGATTGAAAGTGTAATATTATACTGTTTTGTTTGCAGAATAAATTGAAAGAACAAATCATCATATTTGGAAAAATGTATTATTCCGTCGTCAATACAAAAGAATAGATGAAACGTTGCTAAATTAAGTATAGTTTTCAAATGTCCCTTATTCTCGCAATTAATGTTAAAAAATAATTTTACTAACTGATTGAATTGTATTGAGAATGGAATGGTAGCATTACGATGTACACAAATTTTGATAATCAAATAATATAGGTTCGTGTGTCTATGTAGACCGCTGAAACCCAAGCAAAAGTTATTGTAATGATAAATCACAATCATCGATCTATATATATTATATCAACTGGCAAAATTACCAACATCGTGAAAATTTAAATTACTGTTTGAAAAGGTCAAAATTTTCATATTGTGTGGTGAAGTCATACAGCTTTGTAGACACGAAAAATATTCGGATCTCTGTATTATTTTTAAAAATAATTTATATTTTAGAGGGTTAAGTGTTGTATAATAACTATTCAATTGTTAATTATTTTTTTTTATCCATGTCCGGTCTTACTGTTGAGCATATGGCCTCCCGAAATGGAGGTATCTCAACAGATGTTTTCTACGAAAGCTGTGTTTTACTCAGTTGCTAAATCTCTCTTTTTCGAAGAGAGTAGGGATAGAAGGATAGAGCTAGGACACGAATAGTCGTTAGCTAATCGCTCTCGTGATGCCCTGTTCTTAGGATGGCATGGCTGGGAGGGAATTTTATCACAAACATCCATGCCTACGAACAGGAATCCGTAAATCGATTTAAAAATTACTTTATGAAACTGTCCGTACCGGGAATTAAACCCGAGACATCCTTAACCGTAGCCACCGACGTTGATCACTGCACCACGAACACGATGTTTTATTAAGATAAAGCAATTATTTCAGTAAAAAAATGTAAATTAACGCTGACCTAAATTAGTGAACTATATGTATATATTATTAAATTTTAATGGAGTTTCAAAAAGTAAACTCCAAGCCGATTGAAAAATAATACAAATATTAATCAAATCTATTAGGTCAGCTATTAGCTGTTATCGCTACCAGTGTTCAGCCAAATTAATGTTTTATGTCAGCACCAACCAGTCACCAAAGTTTGACGCCCGCCCGCGGTTCGGTGCCACACAGAATATGGAAATCTGTAAATCAGGAGAAAGGGGTGGACACTTTCACGTCTATATAAGCGACCGGCAAGCTTACAGTACATCCCAGTGCACCGCGGCAGATGCTTAGTGCAGCAACTGTCACTTTTGTATAGATACCCGTGTGCGCAGGCTGAGTGCGCGAAGTGACATACATTATTCAGCATTGAATCATTAGACTAGCGGGAAAAAATCAATTAAACCTGTGTGCGTGTGCTCGTGTGTGATATACCGAACTGTAAAGATAAGAAGGAACAGTGCGAAGTAGCCAACTGTGCTACTACTACCGGTTCCGTTGGATTATTACCGTGAGACTTCAGTTATTTCAGGTGAATATTTGTTTTTGTTTATCAAGAGTTTGTTAAGTTTTCCGGGCATTTTCCGGTGTGCCAATCGAAAGTGAACCTAGATGACAGACGCTCTTTCAACGTTTACATTTTTTTGTTGTTAAAAGTATAAAAGTAATGCTTTTTATTCATTAAATTGAAAAGAATTTAGCAAAAATGTTATTATACTTTCCCTATTAAATTGTGCATTATATAGTATATAGTTCTTCAAGTGAAATGTAAATTAAAAAGAATTTAACTCGTTTTTTGCAATACGGAAAATTAATGGCTATGTGAAAACGAACAAGAATGTACAATTTTACAATTGATATATTTCTTTAAATAAATAAAAAATGCGTGTAAAATAAAAATACATATTTTTAACAAATAAAATCAAAAAGTATTAAAAGCAACGGATGTATGGGAAATATGATTTTATTAGATTTTTTAATTGTACTAAAACGAAAAAAAAATGAAAGTCGATATTTATTCTTTCGAAGAATTTTTTTTGGCATACATACAGCTTGAGGCAAATAATTGTGTGCCTGATTAATAGTTTTCTTTCAATATATCCGCCTTACGGATGGATGTCAAGGTGAAGATTTATTTATTCACGGTTGGGGTCAAGGAGATATATCACAATATATTTTGAACTTTTAATAGGCTTTCAGGGATGTTCATTATACTTTATTCATTGCTATATTTTTTTTACATTGTTGAACCTCACTTGATAGTTTAAGGTTATAAATAGCATAGTATTTAGTTCTACGAGAACTATGCAATATTATGTAATAATTATGCAATGTTCATAGTGTTGATAGTTCTGACGATGATGTGATGCCGAAATATCTATCGACTATATAACATTATTTGTTGAAAATAATTAAAGCTTAATATAATGCTAATTCAATCAATTATATACAATAATGCTACCAAAAAGAGAATATATTTTTTTTACGCTACATAATATTTATTCTAAAACGAGAGGTTGAAGAATTGGCTAGCAAAATTAATTTGATCTTTCATCAATCATTCAATCTTCGATAAGGAGATGGATCATTGACTTACAACCTGTCATCTTAATATGCTCTGAAGTCACGCAGGGTTTGATAAATCATTATTTCTGTTCGTTGGATAAGTCCCTTTGATATAATAAAAGTACAGTAGAACTTTGATTATCCAGACTAATTGGGAATAAACAGAGTCCGTATAATAATAAATCCAGATAATCGAAAATTGACTACGAAAGAAAAGTACATTTAGTCTGAATATATTTTATTGACATAAATATAAACGCACTAGAGGTCTGCAAGGGTCGAAATTTTGTAAAATTACCCACTCCGAGCCCGACATCTTCAGACTCCTCCTGGCCCGAGCCCGAGTCTCAATATCACACATGTAACCCGAACCCGACCCGTAGCTCAGATTTATTTTTCTTAGCCCGACAAAAGTCTGATTTTTTTCCAATATAGAAATTCATTTATACTTTTCAAACAATATATGCTATTGTTTCCACATTTCCAAGGATATTCATAACACATGTGAAGTATATTATGTATGCTATGAATAGTATTGCTTTATGACCCAAACATAGTACGAAATATTTTTCTGAAAATTAAATTCCTTACCCGGGCCCAGCCCGAGCCCGAATCTGAATTGTCTTTACCCGGCCCACGGTCCAAGCCCAGACCCATGCAGACCTCTAATACGCACATATTATATAGCTTTGATTTAAAATTATTTTTTAGTAAGAAATTCAATAATGATTTTTGTTTCAAGATAGCTGTTATTTTCGAAGCTGTCTAATCGGATATACTTTTAATACTTCGACGTAAATTGTTCTAGTTACATAATATTCTTCTTGACACTTCTTCGTCACATTCTCTGCATATTGAAATTTGTGCAACTGATTCGTGATACTTTCTTTATCACTTTCTACTGCATTATTGAAAATTACTAATGGTCTTGTCAAGATTACATTTTATATTCGCTTAAAAAAATCCAGATAATAAAGGTTTTACTGTTGTAAAATTTATATTTAAGTCTTGAATGATATAAATGTATAGACACTGTGCAATAAAAATGTATACATATTATACAATCCAAAATCAATAATCGAATAAAACGATTTCTTATTGACAGTCAGTTTATGAAGCATTCACTGTTTTCATTCATTGAACCATTTTGCAACTAAGGGTGCATCATTCTATTAATTTGAAACGTAATTATTTTTTCTATTGAATTATTATGGTCAATCGGGCCACGATTGATGCTGACACCATTCATATCAACTGGTTGAGAGTTTCTGAGCCACACTGCTGAGATCAGTGGTATTAAATGGAGTATTTTTATATTTCAATTGATTATGTTTATTACATTATTGTTGAAATGAAAACATAAGATGAAATAAGATAATTTTGTTCTATAAAAAGTGAGAAAATTTTGATAAAATAACACTTTTTGACAATTCAACGATTCATTGTAAAATAAAAATCATCCGAAGGCTTACTCCCATCTCTGTGATGATATGATTTTTTTAAGCTAATGAAGATACTCAACAAACCTCTTGAAGCTGGAATGAAGAACCTGTTCATGTTGGAAGGCCACATTAATTTATATGCAACAAAATAAGTCTGCATTCAAGGAACATCAATTAAACATACATTGTTTTGTAAGTGAACGAAAACAATAAAATCAAAAAAATCATTTATTTTTATAACAGTAAAAACCGCACAAAAGATATCCTGCCTTAAAGCCTTATTTTTTTTGTATATCTAGCATTATTTTGTTTTCTTTCAGACGTAGAAAACATTTTTTTATTTTATCATCTAAATTGCAATGAAATAATATTATTTAAAACACAAATTTTCCGTATTTAGGACGAGTTCGATAAAACGAATCTGTATAATATAAATTCCATGATATATTTTTGGTTACATGAATGGTCTCGCGCGAATTGTTTACACACAACTTCTAAATTTAGTGTTGGTTGGATTATTTTTGGCCCGATTTCAGATTTTTTGATAAATCATTTGACCAAAACAAATCTCTGTTTCATATGGTGATTGGCACCTGGTGTCAGTACACCTGGCATAGGTGTACCCAGGCGTCTAATGGTGTTAGCCAGAGGCGATTTGTCTCTGACCAAGCCGCTGTATCTGTATGATATAAGCACACGATATGTAGGCCAGCAAGCAGCTCTGTATCACTTGAACTGCTTTCTTCCGATTGAGAGTCGCGGGTTTTTTTGTGCTCGACAAGCTTAGCGATTTTCTCGCTAGATGCTGGACTGGGTGCACTTGGCGACCGGTAGGCGAGTATTTTTTTTCGACTTTTGCTCCAATAAGTACGGAAGCTATATAATTACACGTTCTGTTGATATTTTGATTGGATTTGATGTTACCAATGATTGGTTTGCAAATTGAAATCGTTCGAAAATGTTATCATTACTTCAAATTGGTGATAATAGCATTGTCTTATAAGGTACGCACAGTTAATATAATAAATGCTAATGATATTTAAAAAATAAATGCTAATATAAGCCTTACCGTTAAATAATCATAACGAATCCAATAAATGAAAATATACAGTACATATATTTTTGGAATAATTGAATCGTCTATAGGATTAGTAGATAATTATACAACGAATCTTTAATCGCATATTAAGAAATACTAAATAATGTATCAAATTTGAATTGTTGAGACTTTGTACATTTCCATGTATTTTGTCACTAACGACCCGGGTTTCCCCTTCCGGCATCTTCAGGCATTCGAGCACACGAATGGACTCGAATTAGCAGACAGTAAGCTGTGTCTAACGTTTATCTACAAGATATTGAAATTTCGTCAAGCACCCTCAACCGATGTCTTAAATTAAATAATGTATATTATAAAATGAAGGTTAGCAAATAATTTATTTATTATGTATTGTAATAATTATCTAAATTTATATAGATAGCTACACAATGTCTTTTATGATAACGAAAATCTAATATTTTCTATACATTATTGTGCCTTTTGACATTTTGTGACCATTTGCAATGAAATATTTTGAAAGATATTTTGTTTTACAATTCACTTAAATTATGAGATAATGCTATTTTGCTTACAAAGATAATTATATTTTCCGTTCCTTTTAAAACAATTATTATCTTTGTCGTCATCGCCTTGTCTAGCAATGGTACATTTTTATACTATTTGTTAAATTGATAGAGAATGAAAATTATCTAAATACTTTCTTTATATTATAGCTATTGTTAATCGAAACTGATACATCGACATCCGGTCTGAAAGCAGCTTTTAATAACGGTCAGCACCAAACCAATTATCAAATTATCACCTCAATGAAATACGACTCGGATAATTTCGACGCATAAAAATGCTGAAGGTGAAATCTCTCGTATGCCATTTTTGACACTATCATTCGCAAATAAATAATTAATCCGAAGTAAAAAGTAAACCGAGAAAGTCACGAGTCGAAAAATAAACAGAGCTAACCCAAAAACAGGGTTTGCTTGGCCGGACGAGACTTTGCTAATTGATGAAAAAATATTTAATAACAAATTAAGAATTGGTTTATATTCTTTATGCAGGAAATGAAATGTTTTTATATTAATTTAAAAATGAGGACTATAAAAAATACGTCCACATAAGACATTGAATACATTTTCAGAGCTTGTTTTCTTCCAAATTAAATTGTTTCGATATTTAAACCTCCAGCACGCACATAGTCTTAAACTTTATAAATTATACATCACCATGCAAACTAATCAGAATTTTAACTGAACATATATTATCTAAATTTTATATATATCTCGTGAAATTCTTAATACGGTTTAGTATTTTATGATGGATATCATAAATTCCATTATTTACCATCAATAATTTCAACAGTTACACATAATGGTTAAAATTGGTGCATAATTTTGTAATAAGTGATTTAAAATTCACCATATTTATATTCCTCAAGTGAGTTAGAGACTTTGTACTATATATATATTATAGTTCAGTATGTATTAAATTAGCAAACCAGTCAGTGGTTTCTAAAACCCTCATTATTTTACAGAATACGTATTATTTAATAATGAATAAATCATAATAAATATTGTGATTGAATATTTTTTAGCGCGTAGTTTATTAATGTTCTCGCATTCTTAATTAAAGAAAACATTCATATTGATAAAATGTTATTTTCAAAGTTAAATATCGTAGAATAATTTTACACCTAAATGTTTAAAATGGTAACATCACCAATTAAAATATTCGGTAGTGTGACAAAGTAATAAAACATATTCATTTAAAAAAATGATTTTTCAGTATTTTCATATGCGAAAAGTTGGTGAAGAAAATTTTACGTGTAAATTAAAGAAAAATTTTCATCGAGACATAAGTTCCCACTTTCTAGCGGAAACTTTCTCTGGTAATGTAATTAGCTTTAAAATGTTGGCAATTAAAAATAAATTCATTAACTGTTATCTTTTAAATTGTTTTGCAAGCTGTATTAATTAGATATATTTTAATAACAAAATTGGAACGAAAGTTTATATGCAATGTTGTTTTCACACACACTGGTTTTGAGTGCCGGAATGATTTTGCATTGCTTTAACCTATTCTTTGTTAATTTAGCGCTTACCTTATGTTGGCAAATATTCAACGCAAATGCAAATAAAATTAATTTTCGAAATCCGGTTTATATTTTGAATGTAATATTATTAATAATCGTAATTTGTATTATTTTTTTTAATAATGCCTTTGTAACTCAATCTAACCGAACCACATAATGACTGTAACAGAAGATTTAAATGATTGCTGATGAATAAATGAAAATTAAAGTGAGTCCTACTACTTGTGTAATATTTTTATAAATATAATTTCATATGTCTTTTGATAATCAATTTTCGAGTTAGCACTATTTAAGAGACTTTTTGTAATTAAAATATAACGTCTTAAGACATTATCCCTCAATAGATCTAATTGTTTCTTGTTTTACGAAAAAAAAGTTATTTCTCAATACCTTTATTACAGTGTTACCAAAAATTTCCTTTGTAGCCGTGTACATTTTTTCCACAATTCCGAAAAAATAAATCATGATTTAACTGGCAGTTTGTATACTACAGAATATATATCACGGTGAAACAAAAGAAAAGATTTTCTACAACGTACTCAAATAGTAACTGAATCTCGTTCTGCGTTGCGATAATGCTAAAACATAACATATAGATTAATAAGGCATTCTCTCTTTACCTTCGTATGAGAAAACAGGTAGCTAGCTGCTGACGCTTTAGAAGTTGTGTTTGTATCTAGTGGGGGGTATTGAGCAGGCTCGTTATTTTTTTATGTCTGTCATAACGACAAGTGAAAATATTATTGGTATCGGATAAAATAAAACTATTAATGGAAGAATATAGTATCAATGGAAAACTTGTATTTTGGTTAATATAAGTAAATTAAATAAGTTTTTAAACGTTAAATATGACGACGAAGAATAAATTTAATCAGATTCGAAGACATTGTTAGGAATTCACTAGATTTTTTAAATAAAACTTTTGTAAAATGATGTAAATAAT